>OU779870.1:15000-10015000 GCA_916999025.1 Orgyia antiqua | reverse complement strand
TTACCATATGGCTAATGGTATTTTTATCTAAAACCATGTTGTTTTTCATATACAGGATGTCCCAAAAGTCGACGTCATACCGAAGTCGCATGATAGGTAAGGTCATAATAGTTATCAGAAAAAATATAAAAAAAAATGTTTTTTATTTAAATAAAACCACTTTTTACGGATTTAGACGCGTATATTTGTTTTAAATTACGCGTCTAAATCCGTAAAAAGTAATTTTTTTTTTATGCAAATGAGTCGCGCAAGTGTTAGAAAATATTATGTTTTTTATTTTTAAAATAATTGCAAAATATTGAATATCAGATTTTTGAAACGTGGTTCTACAAAACATGACATCTTCTTTCAAGCTGGAGTAGTTAGCTCAGATTTTAAGGTAACAAATTACAGAAGCATTATTCTGGATGATATAAGTAAAAAAAATGTCAAAAAGTAAAGATTTGTAGCAACAGGACAGGTTTTTTTTTATATTCTGATAACTATTATGACCTTACCTATCATGCGACTTCGGCTTGACGTCGACTTTTGGGACAACCTGTATAGGTACCTTATAGTTACGTATCGTTGGTTCAATTTGCACTCATGACAAATATGACAATATACATAAAAATTTGTGCGGTGAAATATTGAATTTCAAAAACAATACCCAATGTAGTACTAATACAAGCAAATCGCTAAGTTTAGGACTAGATGACGTGTGGTGTTATACATATTGCATTACTCTAAAACGTTTAAAAATTGTATCATTAATGTAAGTAATGAGGGAGATTACTCTGATTTCAATATTGATGTCCTTCTAACTGAAGGGTCAGTTGCGGCACATCTCATTTTTTAACATCTCTAATCCAATGAAATAGTGGAGCGTTATAGTCTCTGCCCATCTAGCTATCCCTATGGGAGAAAAGCGTGGCCATGCATATGTATGTATATACCTATGTAAATTACGGAAAATTGTGCAATTTACCGTAACATGAAATAGAATAGCTATGTAGTAGTGTTACACTACCATTACCTACACAATACAAGTGATTTGTAAATTTATCGTGGTTTTACGCAGATGGTTTATTTTTGCGTTGCGTCACAATTTCGTCTAGCCATCGCTATCGGTCGCGGCGCGGCGGCCGTACCAGCCACCGCCGGCATCTGGTGATCAATCGATCGTTTTACATTCACATACTCTTATCACAACAATACAACTAATTATATTATTTGTATGTCACAGCACGTGCTTGGTGTCATCATCACACTATCCATGGCGGTGAGTGGAGCCTTTAGCTCTTAAAATTAAATAAGATTAAGCTAATATTTGGGGTTCAGTACCAATCCGGGACCCTATTATTGACACTTTACTGTGCGTCCGTCCGTTTGTCACCACACTGTAACTCTAGAATCACATGCTAGAACGATGCTATTAAGAGAGCTGAAACCACAATTTATGTATCTGTTGATGATACCTATAACAAAATAACAACAAATACTCATAATTATTTTCCTGCCCTTCTCCCGTTATTTGTGGTTACAGGATATAACGAATATATGATGATAACAACGGTACGGAACTCTTCGTGTGAAAGTTTAATTCGTACTTGACCGGTTTTGATAAGAAATACAACTATGTTTAAGACGTATTACTAAATTATCTCTAAAATTATGAAAAATCTTCACTCTTGGATAAAAATTTGGGCCTTTGGTCCTATACAAAATAATTACCGGGTCAGAGCAGCGATAGCGTGGGTGCCTGCTGTAGGTACATAGCATAGGTCTTAGATTCGATATTCACATTAGCCAATTTTATGTGTGTCCAAACATAAATATTTAGGTCGTATCTCAGTGTTTTTAAGTAGGACGTAATTTAACTTATGCATTTGTAATCCTGGAACCCACACAGCAGCGGAACGCTTAGTTTGGTACCAAAACACGTTTTGTTTACAACTAAAGTATAGCCCAAATCGAAAAATGATAACCATACAAATTGTTTACTTAAATAAGTATGTATATCGTTATCAGTTTGTAAAACCCAACAGTGATTTCATTTGTAGTTCTGTGTAATCTTTGTTTTGGAGACAGCTTTACTAATATTCAACGGACATGCATCCGGAATAAAAACATATTTAGCGGACTTACATCCTGAAAAAGAATAAAAATTAAAGTAATTTTCATTATTACACTTAAGTTTGAAGTAGTGGGGAAAATGCTGAATTATTTTCACAAAGTTTAAATTCTGACTTTGAAATGGAAATTTTGAAATGCTGTTGACAGAAAAATTTTCACGTCTGCTTACTTATTGATTTTCTGGCCACGGAGAAGGACGTAGAACTTTGAGACGGTCTAACCTTGACCATTGACATTCATCCGTCTGATAACCAGACGAGAATGTTTTTATAAAATTTTATTAATTTCTGGAAACGTACTTATTGGTTTCTGTAATTTTTATTAGGTTACTAGCTTATTAATATGCACCTATGGTTTCACTCGCGCTTATAGCAACTGCCCCTCTCTTTGGATTTTAGCTCGATGGTATACGTATAGCAAATATGCTATTCCGATCTATAAGCTTCTATAATATTTTATTAAAATCCATTCAGTAGTTTCAGTGTGAAAGAGCAGTAAACAAGGTTGCATCCATCCATACATACATTCTAGACTTTTGCGTTTATATTGTTATTAGGAAGTATTTATTATGAAAGACCATAATAGACCGTTTGTAGACTTCGCAACCTATTGCGATTGATCTTCCCAGAGCCTGGTCACGACCTGTACGCTAAATACGATAATAAAAACTTTACTAGACAAATGAAAGACAGTGCGTGGTGGTAGATAAATATTTATATTATTATGTATCATGTAAAGTCTCAATACCTCACAAAGAAAGATGTAATCTGCTCCAATCTCTTCCTCATGTTCGAGTCGTTTATGGGCATAAACGACTCGAACATTTTTTGTCAATTAAATACATGGATACCGAAGGCTGTTTTCAAAATCTAATAAAAGCATTTTTACATGGATACAATTCATCGATATGAATATGGCCAGTATACATACACACATCAGTAACTATAGGTACTACAACGGAAAAAAATAAATGATAAGGATCCTTGAATGGATTTAAAAGCAATTTATCAATGAATGAATTTTACGTCCTTTGTGACGGATCAGCTGTGAAAATAATATTAGAATAGCGTCCAAGCTCAAGAAGGTTAGTAGTTATTTTGTTTCTATTTTGTAAATATATTAGTCATGTGAGGTTATCGGTGCTGGGTACAACACATTACAAACAAATACATAATGAGCACGTAAGTGTTTTGGGTATTTACTAGTGTTAGTGAAACAGTCATATAAACCGCTAACTTGTACATAACGTTGGAAAATTCGACGTAAATTTTTACCAGTACAATAACATAAATAATTTTAAAAAAAAGTGTTGGTTACCCAGCTTGAATATTGGGTATTTAGCAGTTGGTTTCGTGTTTTTTACCTAGAAAATAATAATAATGAAGTAAGTATTATTTTTAAATAAAAAGATAAAATAATTAATCATCTTCCATGCCCCTATGCCCCTATCTCAACTAAGTCCACTCAGGTATAACGATTTTCTTTACGTTTATTTTCTGTGTCTAATTTTCAAATTCTGCTCTAAGTCAGTCAAAAAGGACATCTTACACTATACCTCTCCGTGACTTTGATTGTGTATATATTTATTATTAAATTTTATTGTGTCTCTGAACGTTCCTATTACTTTGTCAAATAAGAGATTAAGCTCAGTAGATAATGTTTTAATAATTAAATACCTTTAAAAATATTAAGTTAAAATTATTATATAAATCAATAGCAAACTACAATTTAGTATTATTCCTTACTTTAGCTTAGGTAAAAGAACTGGTCAAGTAAGGCAAATGACCGATAACAACGGCAAATGAATGATCCGTTTCTCAGTTATGCTCAATAAACGGCTTTGTTAATTGATATTTTTCTGCATGTTTTATCACTTTAACTGCATAGTTTATTAAAATGTAGACCAAAACAAAGTTAACATTAACACTATGTTTGATTAAGTACATACTTTGTAGGACGAATGTCAGCGATCTTTCAATGAATAGTTGTTCATTATTGACGCCAAAGGATTAATAATCGCACAGATCTAAATGTTTGTATATTTATAATGTTGTTTTTACAGTCATTAATGATGTACGAAGCAACACACATGTGCGTGGATACGTCGATAATCACCGATCTCTGTTATCGCGCGTCCGTCGCGTGTCCGGACCTCCATCTCCGTTCATTCCAACCCCGGGAAGCGACACAACCGGCTGTCTACAGCTCATCCTAATAATATAAACTACGCAACTTGCACATCAAAACTGACGAACCCAGAAGACCAAGCACCGCAGGTCAGAACTAAAATTGAACCAATAGTTAACCGTTATTTTTATTTGTATTTTTGTACAAAACTTTTAACGATGTTTATTTTTATTTAATTTTTTGTTGTTTACTTACAGTTCAAAAATGTATAGCGAGTGGCCAGTACTTGAAGATGTACTCCTCAACGATCAACAGTCTTTTGAATTCTCTCCAGCCGAGAGTCTTATTAACTTCGAACTTCCGTGCTTGGACTCAGATGATTGGCACCTCAGTGATATACTTAACAATGGTTTTGGTGACAGTAGTGTTAGTGATTTAAATAAGGATGAATTTATTGGAGATATACCTATTTTCGACATTGCAGATTTTGATAAGAGTATCACCGATGAATATCTGATAGAAGCATTGAACATTGATGTTTCTAATGACACACACAGTCCCCAATCCACAAACTCTTCTCTGAGAAGTAGCACGGAGTCCCTATGTGCTCTGCAAACCCATGACTATATAGCATTGCAAGAGAACTGGTTAGATAAACCGTGTGAACCGATGAAGAGTAGTATGAAAGTCCGCTCGTGGGGTGAACCCACATTTTGCCAGGAATTAAACGCGTTTCGTTGTCCCGTCGAGGATTGTGGTAAGCTTTATGCAAAAGCTTCCCATGTTCGTGCTCATTTGAGACGTCATAGTGGTGAGAAGCCGTACTGCTGCACGTGGAAGGAATGTTCATGGCGATTCGCGCGTTCAGATGAGTTGGCGAGACACCAACGTAGCCATTCTGGGGTTAAACCGTACGAATGCAGAGAGTGTGATAAGAAGTTTGCACGCTCCGATCACCTCGCCAAGCACGGTCGAGTGCACGCACGCCGAGCTGCGGCAGCCGCTGCAGCAGCTTCCCGAATGGCCACTACTTCACATTCCCATCGGAGATCAACCAGAGGCATTCTGCTATTGTGATCTTACGTTTTATCTAGACTGAATATTAGTATAGTGACATTTCAAAACATTACGATGTGATACCAGTGCTTTTGTGAACTGACAGAACTTTATTTTTATACGTATCTAGATTTAAGTTTAAATAGTACGTACTTAAGATACAGTAGATTCATTAATGTTATGACTGCAGCCTAAGTTACTTAATTGTGTAAACTTTTGTAAGATAACGTTGCCAATGTCAGTATCAGTGCTTGATTAATTACATAATTTTTGAACGTTAAATAGCTGCCTCAGACATTTAAGTAACATTAACAATAGAAGTGAACAGTAGTAAGTAGTTACTTTATGGTCTTCGTGTCGTGGGACAAAGTTCTATACATAGACATTGTGGTTCTATAAATATTAAGTAGAAATTTAATTTTTCTCTCAAAGTTTCTGATTAGTCTCCGCAACCTCATTTTACAGCAAGATACATCGATTAGAATCTAATTAGTTAGAATTTATCACAAAAATAACATACCTAAGTTATGTCATGTACCCACGTAACGCTACGGTTCATAAAAATACTGCCTTATTATTGTTAAGCGACATCATGCTACAATAGATATATAGGTATGTAATACAATAGACTAATAATATTTTATTATTAGCCAAATACTACAACATTATTTGTAACCAGTAAACAAAAATATGTAATATAGCATTATGATATGGATAAAATAATATATATTTTTTATTAATATTGTACATAAATATATATTTCTAAAAAGTTATAAGTATGAAAGATATGCTAAAAGATAAATACCTACATTTTAAACCTTTATACGTGTTTGCATTTTTGTAACAGTCTCTTTTCTCTGACTTATATATAGTAATCTATGGTCTCTTTGCTAGATACACACTAGGCAGACCTCAAAAAAAGGTATTTTAAATCTATGTCGTAATAATATGTCCGGAAACACAGTACGATGCAAAAAGCAAGTGGCTTTTATCTTATTCCGCTGTAAACAAACCAGAACCTCTCGGATAATTGGTTTATTTTGAGATGGTGTTGTGAAACTGAAGCAGCAGCAATGTCGAATCCGAAAACGTAACTGCGTCTACTTAAACCAGATGAAAATCAGACGCTAAAAAATTTGTGCTTTCTAAGTACAAATATTCTAATCGCATCTCTCTTTCCCAAATTCAAGAATAAGTAGCAGAAAATTTTATTTTCTTCTATTTTTGTGTATTTTTTTCTTTACTATTTTGAAGCTTCCTGTTTTAAGCTCATATTTGAAGCTTATTCTCTCCAGGCCATTAACGTCCCACTGTTGGGCACGTACCTTCTCCACTTTGGGAGGGATTATAATCTAATGCCGCAGGGTTTATTTACGAAGTTTCCGTCTCTCACAAAGGATGACATCTTGTGTACAATACGCCTAAGGTGGCTCTTACAGCACCATTATCATAACATCTCGCCTTTTTCCCATGGGGGTAGGCAGAGACTACAGAGATCCATCTGCTACGATCCAAGCACCCTGGGAAGGAAAAGAGGTGGTGACACTTACATTCTTAATCCGTCACCACACGGAATTTTACGGGGTTCTTCGTGGGTGACTGCCGAGGAGGAATATATATAAAATTCACGTGTCACAGTGTTAGTTACCGTACTCCTCCAAAACGGCTTGACCGATTTTTATGAAATTTCACATGCATATTTAGTAAGTCTGAGAATCGGCCAACATCTATTTTTCAAATCTTTTTTTTAGTATGGCAAAACAACGTTTGCCGGGACAGCTAGTATTATCTAATAGTACGCTTCAATATTAATAATATACAGTTGAACACAGATAAACCACAGTGAAACGGAAAATAGAATCACTATATAAAAATTATAATCCAGGACGTGTTTAACATTGATTTTTAAATGTAAATATTTATACTAAAGGTGTATTTTAATGAACTTGAAACAAATAGTAACAACTTGGGTTTCTGTTTTCATAATAAGAAAACAACCTTGGAATGTCTTTGTCCTAAGCTAGTCCTACCTACTACGCTTGTGTTTGTAAGAATATACACAGAGAATGTTTGGAAGGATTTAAACTACTTAGTACCAACTACATACAATGTGAACTTCTAATTGGACTTTATTGAAACTTGAAAGCTGTAATGCAATGAAAGTTTGTAATACAATAGTTTTTTGAAGTGAGTACGTGAGGAGTAATTTTTGTCTGATCACGGAGCCACGAAAGGCGCTGTGCCTGTAGCATTTGCTACTTTTGTTTCCAGGTTAATTTGCTTAGATGCATGGTAAGAAAAACACATTCTACTAATATAAACACGCAAGTTTGTAAGCACAGATGTATCTGAGTTTTTAAGCATGTATGAATTTATCGATGTAAAGATGTTTGTTGCTCTTACACGCAAATACGACTGAATTAATAAATGCATGGGGCTCTTCAAAAAGGGCGTAAAAAGGTTCTTACAGGGTCGGCGACTCGAGAGCCGCACTCCTGGTGTTGCAAACGTCGCGTCGATAGGCTATTATAACTGCTTACCATCAGGCGGGCTGTATGCTTGTTTGTCACCCTTTGGAAGTATAAAAAAAAATAGTATAACTAAGTTTATAAAATCCAGAGACTGGAGCAATAACAATAACAGTGGATAAAACAGCGAACATTAGCATTTAGCATAGTTATTTTTAAAGGCATATAATTTCATATAAATCGTCACGCCTCCTGGACTACGGAAGAGAGGTGGTAACATACCAGAGGTGTTCTCAACTCAACCATTAATTCACCTGCAGGTGATTTGGGAAACGAAAGTTGTAAATAAAAATAGTAAGCGAATAAATTAGCCTACTACTTTCTTTAAACAAAATCGAAAAATTCTAATCGTTGTGAACGACAGCTTCCAACAACTGGCTGACAGAGTGCGACACTGAGCTACCTCGAAACGACTGTCGACATGGAAGTTGCCCGGCGCTACGTTATTCAATTTAAATTTAAACTCTATTACTAAATAAAATATGACTACAATATTCATAAATTTATTCTACCCACAGACATCCCGTTAGGTTTACCCAGTTTTACATTACATCAGCAGCGAAGAGGTCGTTCTCGGCAAAGTACACCAGGGGCCCAAGTCTGCTATTGCAATGTTGTCATATTGATCAATCACTGATTGCAATAATGGCAAATTTTATTTTATGACACCAAACTTGATAAAATTTCCCATTATACAATCAGTGTCTGATCATTATCACAACATTGTAATCTGCTATTACTTGGGCCCCAGAAAGCAGACACTGGCAGAAAAGCCACACTGGATGACAATGCTAAACCATGGCTAAACCAAAATATATATTGTAATTCAAAATTTAGCCTACTCTCCGAGCGCATTCCATGAGTTTATAGTGAATATATGGGCCATGGGTCTACTTAGACGACAAAATGAACACTGTGGTTTGGAAGACTCTTAAGGAAAAGTGTAGCCACTAATGTGGAAAAAGTACACTCAGGTGACTCAGGTGATTTGATTATGAGAAGAGGATGGATTATGGATGGTAGATTAACATGACTCGATGCTTAGCTTAGGTATAAAGAAATGCGGGGGGTTGCGTCCAAGAGACATACTCTGATGTCATGCATGGGTGATGTCCTTCTAAATTATAAAGGGTCAAGTGCCTTGCATAGCACTTACAATTACTTTACTCTTTGACTTACAACCGTCGTGCATGAATGTATAATGCTATGGGTATGACTCTTAGAGCATTAATCTAACAGGAGGAAATTATAAGACGACCCGCGCTGAAAAAAGGTACGAGAACAATGCTCATACTCATTGTGTACAGACAATGTTGTCTCTTAGTATGCGTGCCATAATGGTGGGCGAATCGTGCGTGCAACCAATGAAACTACGTTATCGTGTTTGTGCGTTACTTCGGCAACCCGCCGGCATGGCAGTATTTGTCAAAGAAAACAGCTCCTGCTTATTTAATACTCTAAGCAAGCCATGCACAGACTGTAGGATACAATGAGTATGGACGGGGTACCTATGTTCTTCTCACTGTTAGTTAAAACTACTTAAAACTCTACGAGCCACGGCTGCTAACAAATATTCAGTGCAATAAAACAAAATCTTAAATGTATAATCGAAACCCTGAATGTATGATCCTCGTTTTCCAATCAGCGCACAATAGCGCATTATGCGGTACAATGCTCAACGTTGAGTGTTCCAATTACAGCATCGCATCGCACAATCGAGCACTCTCAAAAGTGATGCATGCAATCCATACCAACTTCAGCGACAGAAAATTAAAAAGTATTTTTTCTTTAAATTGGCATTGATTGAAATTTTATTTATATATTATCGTTAGAAATATTATTTATTGTAATAAATTTTAAGGCTTTCATTTCGTCGGAGTTTTCTGGAAATATTCAAAGTTGATTCAAGCTGTGTTAAAAACTAAATAAATTTAAGTATGGATGAAGGTAGGTTATGCTCTGCCATTGGAAAACGAGGTATATAAAGTTTTGGTACATTCAGGGGCAGGGGAACTGCCATAGAGCTTTAAATAAGAATTTGGATTGTAAAGCAGTACCATAGAACAGTACTTACTAATTCCATGATCACCTCACAATTACAGAAATAAAATGATAATTTGAAAGAATATGCCAAATACATAAGACTGTGGCTAAATATTATTTCATATTAATATAATGAGTACACGATAGCTCTAATTCAAACCTCACTTTTGTTAAGATGTTTAATTCATTTCTTTTGCCTAACGAAGGTCAAAGGAATTTAAAAATTATTGCTTTCAAAAATGATATTGGTTTTGTCTATGGGTACTAACCGACATAATATAGAAGTCGACGACATTAGTACAATTTGTACCAGTTCGCTATGAATTTAAAATGGCAAATTTTGCATTGATACACGATTCAAGTCGGACACAAATAAAAATGGTGGTTCAATAGATTAGATTTCTGTGATCAAATTGTTTATTGAATTCAATTCGGAAATATATTTCACAGTGTCAAAGAAATTAAATACTTTTTTATATTTTTGTCTAATAAGTAAATAACTGGTGCGATTACGTGGTGCATTGGGAAGAGTTGTGTTTGACAAATAACAGGTTGTCGGAGACACCGATTTCGCTAGTTTTGTATCCTATGTTGTTTTATAACTGTATCAACTGAACTATGTATCATTATTAGCAAAGGTGGTAATAAGTGATAATTTTTAATATTCGGGCATTAAGCTGTTCATGAAAAATATCATCCAGCTTTTGAAGTAAGCTGAACAAGTGTTCTATTCAATCAGCATGTGACCCAAATCTGAAATTTCTCTTTGTGTTTTATTGCAAGCTTTATGTTTACAAAAGGGTTTTCTAGCCACACACGGCCGGCACATTGAAGATTGGTAGGAGAACAACCATTCGTAAGGACATGATATTTTCTGGACCTGTCACGGTTGACTACCTGTGCAACTCAGAGGGGGTCAGGTGCATTAATCTGAAAATCTCTTGTTTTTGAGAAACTGCACATAGCTCTGTGTGTGAGATTTGGGTTTATGTGATCTTAAATTGGTATCTGTCAATGAAACAATGTTGCATCAAACTGTTGTTTACTCCAATTATATGTAAACACATCAAAAATTATGAGAGAAATGAAAAGTTTTCTAAGAAGATGAAGACAATAGTCACTAAATTGAGCCTCACAGAATAGAACAATGTTGCAAAATGGCTCATTCTGAAAATCACAGATATATTGTGCAGGTCAGTCGTGTTTTCTTATTTTTTTATTCTATAAATACTACCATAGATTAAATATTGTCTAATACATTTGTGAGCTACATCTAAATTTGTTTAGTAGCCACTATTGAATTGTTTGAAGAATAAAAATAATGAAATCAGTCACATTTAGAACATAATTATCTCTTAAGTACTTTAGTAAGTAGTAAAAAGTACCTACAGTCTTGTTATGTTAAAGTATGGTAGTTTGTACAAAGGTTAAGACCTTATTTCTGCTATACAAGAGAAAAGATTTTAAAAAATAACTAAAATGGAGACATCTATAATTCAATAACATTACTGCTTCTATTTTTTATTCTAAAAAATGAAGGATTTGTTTCCATATGTACTTCATTGATTCAGCTTTGTTGTCTGAATCTTTTCACAAACATATCTAAAGCTTCTATAATATACTTACTTACATCCCATCTTGTTCTTTCACAAAACTGAAAATAATCAGTGTAACTGTAATACATTTTGATTCAATTAATTGTCCCGTTAATTAAATCAAAATCTTTTTCTTTTGTAGACATAATTAACTAAGATTAATTAAGGTTTTATATGTATTCTATAGATTTAATAAAGTTCTGTATAATGGGATATTATTTATAACTGAAATAGGTTACCATAGTATCCACTTTTTTATTCATTATTAGCTGCCTTAGCCAACTTCACACAACAAGTTATGTATATACTAAAACACACCCAGTCACAAGAATGGATAGACCTAATGGATACTATCCTCCATCCAAGACAAATATTTGTATGCATTATAATATATGGGTTTGATTTCTACTCATTACAAGTGTGATATTTTTATATGTCACTAGCTGTTGCCCGCGACTCCGTTCGCATATAATTTAGAAAATTTTCATCCCTTTTTTCGCAATAAAAGGTAGCCTATGTCCTTTCTCAGGGTCTAAAGATTGTCTGTGCCAAATTTCATCAAAATCAGTTGAGCGGTTTAAGCGGGAAAGTGTAACAGACAGACAGAGTTACTTTCGCATTTGTAATATTAGTACGGATAAATTAAATAGAGCTGCCATCAAGTGATGGTAGATGTTTATCATGATTAACATGTTAAAAATCCTTTTTGACCTATTAAACTTTTTTAACAAACCCTCATTGGCTCTAGTTTAAAGAGAGTCCACTGTAGTCCATTGTCAAACTAGAACAAATCAGAGGAAACCGAATTCCCAAATGGATGGCATCTTTAGTCACACAGATATTTGTAAATCTGTGTAAATCAAAAATAGTCATGTAAAAATAGTTGCAAGTATATGAGTAGAAAAATGAAAAAATATGATGTTTTTAAACAGGTATATGTGGGTGCATTATCACCACACTATGAGGCTCTCTCAGTAGAAGCTTCGAAGCAGACAAGCTCTGAAGAAATAGTCTGTTGCATCACTGATAAACTTGGACTCACAAATGTATCGGGAGGCCCATATGAGCTTGCTGAGGTATGTTTTGTTTTATAATACATTTAATTAACGCTTGCAACTTAGTATGTGTGGTAAGTAAAATAGACACCAAACCTTGACCAATTAACTATACATAAAGCCATTGTCTTGAACCATTTAATTCATAAAAAAAACTGCATCAAAATCCGTTTGCGTAGTTTGGAAGATATTTAAGCTCACATAGAGACATACACATAAAAATCTGTTTTGCTATATTATCTTATATATAAAAATCAATTGCTGTTCGTTAGTCTCGCTAAAACTCGAGAACGGCTGGGCCGATTTTGGTGATTTTGGTCTTAAAATATTCGTAAAAGTCCAGGGAAGGTTTAAACGGTCCAAATATATAGAGATCTAAAATTCCACGCGTACGGAGTAGCGGGCATCAGCTAGTGTAAAGATAAAGATTAACTACTTTTAAAACCCAAGTTCTGAATATCTGATATTAATATGCTTACAATAAGTTCGGTATGTATCTATCAATGTATTAATCTATGTATAAATCACTTTCAAAGATTCCGTATCTTTGAAAGTGATTTTAACCCACTTGCAGTAGTTGGATTGATCTAAAATTTTGCACCTATATCTAGGACTTATGCAATAATTTAAAAAAAATTATTCAGGATTTTCAAGAGTATTTTTTAGTTTTTGAACTAAGTAGATTTTATTTTTTATATATTTTGACTAGTTTGATCAAAACTAACAACATAACTAACAACTAAAACATTAGTTACATATAAACTTATTTGAATTATATAAGCTATGTTTAGGGTAGTTCCATGCTACTGTTAGGCCTTTTACCCCAGGTTTTGAATATGGGTATTGTAGAGTTAAAAATGATTAAGACAGAATTTTTGTTAATCCTTCTTTGCACTGATTGGTTACAATTAGGTAATTAATTATGTAGCCTTGTTCAAAATAAATATTGAATAATATGTATTTGATAACTAGCTGTTGTCCGCGACTCCGTACGCGTGGCATTTAGAAAATTTTCCCTGTTTTTGCAATGCAGTTTCACTAATGCTTCGGTCCTATTGGTCTCAGCGTGATGTTATATAGCATATTATAGCCTTCCTTGATAAGTGGACTATCCAACACTAAAAGAATTTTTCAAATCGTACCGGTGGTTCCTGAGATTAGCGCGTTCAAATAAATAAACAAACAAACTTTTTAGTTTTATAAATAACTAGTTTAGATAAAATCGCAACAAAAACGTAAATAAAAATAAATAAACGCACAAAAAATTGGGTACAGACGTAAATCGATGACCGAAGTGTTGTAAGTTCCGATTTTTTAGGGTTCCGTACCCAAAGGGTAAAAACGGGACCCTATTACTGAGACTTCGCTGTCCGTCCGTCCGTCCGTCCGTCCGTCCGTCCGTCCGTCCGTCCGTCCGTCCGTCCGTCCGTCCGTCCGTCCGTCCGTCCGTCTGTCACCAGGCTGTATCTCAAGAACGGTGATAGCTAGAGAGTTGAAATTTTCACAGATGATGTATTTCTATTGCCGCTATAACAACAAATACTAAAAATAAAATAAAATAAATATTTAAGGGGGGCTCCCATACAACAAACATGATTTTTAGGGTTCTGTACCCAGTATCTGAAGAACGGTGATAGCTAGACAGTTGAAATTTTCACAGATGATGTATTTCTATTGCCGCTATAACAACAAATACTAAAAATAAAATAAAATAAATATTTAAGGGGGGCTCCCATACAACAAACATGATTTTTTTACCGTTTCTTGCTCGATACTAATAACGTTGCCTTATGTTGCATAGATAATGGTACGGAACCCTTCGTGCGCGAGTCCGACTCGCACTTGACCAATTATTTATGCTTTTTGTACAGTTTTGATTTTGTTTCCGAGTTGTTTGATGCGTCCTATCAAAAGTTCATGATCAAAAATAGATCGCGCGGCCATGACCGTGGTGCACTGGCTGATATGCCGCTTTATACACTTACAAATTGCCCTACAAGTATTTTCAGACGCAATTAACTCACTGTATAAACAGGAGGATAACTAAAACTCTATAGCAGTTTATCCTGTAATTGTTAACGCCATTTACAAATGTCATGTTTTGAATTAAGTTGTAACATCGATACATAATCTACATACACAACATAACTTAACTAAAAACGAAAATTGATTGTGTTAATATATCAGCTATCTACTTGCTAGTTTGTTGTACACATTCATATTAATTAAAATCGTTAGTTTATAATTCACAGTTGTTATAATAAAAAAGTTCAGTTAACATTGCAAAATTGTGCTATTGGCACTATCAATTTTCATTTTCTAGTTAAGTTTAGTTAATGCGCGTAGAATCGGTACCATTATGTATTTTGAATAGTGGAGATAAATCCAATCAACAAAGTAGTGATATTTGTATAGTTAATCCAGACATGCCAGCCTATGTCTAATACCGAAATTATTGCGAAAAAACTAGAATCATACGATTTTAAAGCAGTTATAACTACGAAGGAAAGCTTGATATATATAGATTTAATTATGTCCTTTCTTGAAGTAGTTATGTACCTACATATTTTCATACAATTATATTTACATGTTCAACTTTGCTCGGCATATAATTACAATATCTGAACAATAAGTTATTAAATGTCAGTTGAACTGTGTCGTACTGAATATTGGCAATATCATTAAATGAGCTACTAACATCAAGAATTTTTTCGCTCAAACGTGAGTCACAAGTTTCGAAGACAATTACTTCCTTTGCTCGGTCATCAGTGAAACATTGTCATGACTATTGTGATCTTAGACTCTAGACTCTCGAGTATTATTTTGATACAAAATGTTTATTTATAACGAGATAATATTTGAGCTATTTTCATATTAAAATTATCGTGCCTTCGTAACCTAAATTTATTCGTAAATATCGGTTGTTGATAGTAATTTTTTAAACTATTCACGCTGTGTTTACTATATACATATATAAAAAAATGTGTTTAGTTTAGTGTTTGACCGCGGATTATTTTACTTTCGTTTCTGATTTACGTCAGTTGTCAAATTAAAAAAAAATTCTCAATATATTTATTGTAATTTTCATTACATTAAATATACCCATCGAGAGATTGCAATAAATTTGACTTCAAACGGCTGCTTGGTGTGGACTTTAGTTTCCTGATACATTATACATCTCAAGGTCAAGTTCCAATAAAATATAGGTACTGTACATCTTTCAATTAACATTCTACTCTTCTTTGTCTGTCTTGATTTTTGTTTTGTCAAGGGTTGTTGTGTATGAAATAATTATTTGTTGTAACTAGGTGGTGGGAGATATGCTCAGTGGTGAGTGCAAGGAGCGGCGGCTGGGTCCCAACGAATCGCCTGTCGCTGTTATGTTGCTGTGGCCTAATAACACCGGCTCTGGACAATATAACAGGTAAATTATATACTATACTACTTATCTTTGTAATTATTATCCAAATATCGCTTATCTTAAATGCGTGTTTTGTAAAATTTTCATTATTTTCCATGGAATACTCAATCTTCAGATTTCTCCGAAAGAATGAGCATAAAACTTTACTAATAATTAGTCTTCTCTTAAAATCGTTTAGCTTATTTAGTTGCTCTATATTTATTGTGCCTAATAGTTCCGAAGAAGATACATTTTGTTTCTATACGAATTCGAATCGAGTGTATACTATACAATAAAATCACTTACCGTGCACTCCAATTAATCTTATTTACTTACGTATGTTAGGATCTCGTTATCTTTACAGCTACTTATTTATTTTTGAAGTTATACGAACTACTTTTCCTTTTTAAATAAACGGTTCTTCGGCGCATTAATTCCACAATTCTACTAATGATTTAATTATAATATACTTTATAAATTATTATATGGTCTGTTTTGTATGGCCTAATTACGCGTATCTGTGAAATGGCAGAACTGTAGTACAACTTTTATAATCCTAATAGACTATGGCAGTGCCTTAACTTAAAATTGATATTGTTTCATAATTTGTTGCGCTAGCAATTGAATTGAAATGAAAATTATTTAATCAAGTAGACATAACTTTTTAGAAAAATTATGTGCTTATGACATGTCCAATTTTTTCCCCTAACAATTGACTACGTTAGTTAGGAATCCCAACCCACCGCCCTTCCTAACTACGCTAGTTAGGAATCCCAACCCACCGCCCTTCCTAACTACGCTAGTTAGGAATCTCAACCCACCACCCTTCCTAACTACGCTAGTTAGGAATCCCAACCCAGCGCCCTTCCTAACTGCGCTGCAGCGCCTGCAGCGTTGCAGATAGATGTCATACGGTACGCTGTTTGTTTCCTTTCCTCAATATTGGAAATAGGAACACCTGCCAGGCGTGGATGGCATGTGGATCATAAATCAGAGGATTATTTCTAACTTCTTCTTTTTGTAAGTTTTTGCGATTAGCTAGTTTCACGGAGAGATAAATTAACGAACAGAAAATTCTAATTTAAAAAAAAATAAGATCACTTTTACATTTTATATCTTTTCGTAATAGCTCGAAAAGTTTGTTAAATATCAAGGCAAACTATATTACTCGGCTAAACGAATAACAGTTAGCGAATATATGTTTTAAATTATATATTTTTTTATTAAAATTAATATAATTAGGTACATTAAAAAATGTTATATCGTGGGTCGCAGATTGCAGGATATGCAAAGCATGTTGTTTGGAATATTTTCGTCGTCGCGATGTAAACAGTAGCCGGTAGCAACTTTAACAATGTCAAATCAGGTTTTTCTATATAATAATCTTATTCCTGCAATTACGTGTTACGAGAGATACGTCTAACCTTGTCTTAACACCTGCATTGCGTGTTTATACATTGTACTTGTACCTTTTATGTATATTGGTGTCCGATATGAGTCTCGTCATTACAATACCATTTATACTATGTACCTATATCCTTTGTGATGACTAATTATAACTTATTTTACTTTAGTAAATATCATATTAAAGTTACGTATCCTTATATGCATTCAGGCATAGTTGTTTATTAAGTAGTGTTGTTTATAAAATACGTTATAAAGTTATTGACGGTCATTGGGTATTTTATGTTAGTATCGTCCGAGATCGAATAATAACGTTAAAATTCAATTTAGTTTTTAAAGCTAATATAATGTTCTTGGCTACTACAATAGGACGAAAGTTGTAAAATAATAGTGGTTATAGTCATGGGTCCGTAATATTAGACGTTGTATAGCAGACTGAAAGATTCAACCATGTTATCACATACATACATGGCTACTGGGTAAGCTGAATGAATCCGTGTTTAATATTTGGTAGTTGATAAAATAGTGGCGTAAAATTAGTGCGGTTAGAGCTATTACTCTGTTGTTTAATGAGGGCTGTAAGTTGTGACAGTGATTGGGGATAATGTGCGAGTATGGCGCATGAGTCACTCTTCCTGCGACAGCGCTGTGATAACGGCGTGTCCATCCTGCCAATCAAACTGAAACATTGCCGCTCGATCAAACACGGCCTCGAAACTGTACCGCCGCTAACAAATATTTATATTCCGCCATGACTCAAAAGTAACATTATATTTTTAGAAACACTTTCTTGTTCACTACTTGAAGATATTACAATTTTATATTAACTTACAGATTCTATCTCCGTGAGAAGATACCAGACGAGCCATGGATGGAAAACTTCTCGGTGGATCCTCAGCTGATAAAGGACTACTTTCAGCGATTTCTATATCAACCTAAAGACCGTGAATATCCTGACCTATGTCAGCTGCCAGAGCTCAATGAACAGACGTTACTTGATAACTTGAGGGCGAGGTTCGCGGCCGGCTACATATATACATACGTCGGTTCAATATTGATAGCGCTCAATCCGTTCAAGTTTTACCCTATCTACAATCCGAAGTACGTCAAGCTATATCAAAACAAAAGGATAGGAGGTTCCAGTCTACCACCTCATATATTCGCAGTAGCTGATGCAGCATATCATTGTATGCTCCGGGAGAGAACCAACCAATGTATAGTGATCAGTGGTGAAAGTGGTTCAGGGAAGACTGAGAGTACAAACTTTCTATTACATCACCTAACAGCTCTCAGTCAAAAAGGATCTCATGGAAGTGGTGTGGAACAGACTATACTTAGTGCAGGCCCAGTGTTAGAAGCGTTTGGCAATGCAAAAACAGCACATAATAATAATTCAAGTAGGTTTGGTAAATTTATTCAAGTGAATTACAAAGAAAATGGAATGGTACATGGTGCTGTTGTACAGAAATATCTGCTGGAGAAGTCTAGGATTTGCAGTCAGGGACGTAACGAAAGGAATTATCATGTGTTTTATTATCTATTGGCTGGTGCATCGGAACAAGAAAAAGAACAGTTACATTTACTCAGTGTGGACAGATATAATTATTTGTCAAGGACCGGTTGTAGTGAGGTGCCCGGTATTGATGAACAATATGAGTTTTCTCGTTTAAAACAATCTATGGAGATGGTGGGGTTCACAATGGATAAACAGCGACGTTTATTCGCTGTTCTGTCTGCCGTACTTCTATTGGGTAAGTTTTTATTTGTTTTCATAATAGCATATCTTAGAAATTATCTGATAAATTAATCCATAATCATAATATAACACCCAACTCAGAGATATTAGGAGTACGGAAGATGAATATATAATTGTATTTATTAAGGGCCTACATCAATATTATCGTATATCATCGCCGACACGTACATATTAACACAGCCAGTAGGCACAGAAAATGAAGAATTAGGGATACTTTTCCTATTTACTCAAAATCTACTAAATATATTTTAATTCTGATTTACGTGTTTCTATATATAATAGTTACTTATGTTTTTAAAGTTATTTCATTAGTTAATACGCAATAATAGACCGACAAATGAAAAAAATAAAAAATTTGAGAGGTTGTTTCGCCAAGATTTTCTATCGAGAAAACTTTTTTCAATCGCGTTTCTGAGTTGATGCGATCCTAGATCATATATTGAAAAAACATATACTTAAAAATTAGAGCTCTAGCCATTCAATCTAAAGAAACAATGAAAACTTCGTACATAGAAAAATGCACGAAGCTATTTTGGTATCGTCTTAAGGAACATAATATATTACCAAATTATCTATAACACACTTTCTATTTATTTTGAAATATTGGTGTAAAATAGTGACAGAATTAGAACATCATCCTCCTGCCTTGATCCCATTATTTGGGGTCGGCGCAACATGTCTTTTTCTTCCATAGTCTTCTATCACCCATCATATCTGTGTTAACTCCTCTTTCTTTTATGTCCTCGTTCACACAGTCCATCATCTTTTCTACGTTCTTCCTCTAGACTTTTTGTTCCACATTTATATGCAGAACTCTCCCAACGATATTATTTTCTTCTCGTTCTCGGAGACAGAATTAGAACATTTTTAATATATTAAAAAATATCAGAGATTCTGAATTATATAACAGATATAGTATCAATTATACATTTAAAGAAATAGATGTAAGGGAGACTAAACTAAATATAGTAGTGGATCAGAAGGTTCATGTATAAACAGAGTTGTCTAAAAGAGATCTACATATCAATGAGAAACCACATACAGCTTCTGGTAAGAGTAGGTAGTCTGATGGTAAATAAATAGATTGCTTAGTCTAGCTACTAGATAATTTTGATATATTAAAGTGTCACTCATTGGGGTGTAACCGCTGTGCTTCAGACAATAATTCTATGAAGTTTGAAAGTTCTGAGTGGCGTATTACTTAAAGCTCCCCGCCACCAAATATGTTAAATGTCATTATAAATAAATAAATAAAAAACTCTTTATTCTACACCATAAAAATTTCAACAAGACTTATAGAATAGATACTGTATAATTGGCGGTCTTATCGCTCAAGGCGATCTATTCTAGACAACCATTGGACGGAGTGAGATGAAGAGATGAATGGGCAGTATGTAGTGTACAGAGTTTATAAAATAATAAGTATATTACACTAAAAAAAAAGCTTAGTATAGGTATATTATGCATGTATATATCATCTTACCCTTACCCTAACATCATATCTGTGTTTACCATGTATATATGAAATGTCTATAGGAGTTTTATAGTTTCATGGATATAAAAATCAAATACATTTTGAATGTAAAATGCTTTGCATATAAGGCATATGCACTAAAGGACCCTGGGATCCTTTTGTTTTCTAAATAATGGTTATTTGCAATATATGTAACAGATACAGTAGAAGCCTACATACCGCTAACAAAATTACAAATTGATAATGTTATATCTTGATACTAATAACTATTTGGCTGATTAGATAAATAACAATACATAATTGTTTTTGATAACAGTTCATTATCACCTGTAATAATTTGAATATAACCTATAGTAAAAAAGTAAAATATAATGATTGAGTTAAAACTATCATTATATTCTGTTCATTTAAATAATAAAATTTATAAGCGGAGTGTTTTCTATGTATTCTAACGGTCTTATTCATAATGACTTATCGGAAGTTTAAACGACGATTTTATCGGAGAGATAATAACCGCTTTAGTGTAAAAAGACTACTATGGATAACAAGTTTTGTGAATTTTCGCGAACCGAATTAAGCGAACTTTTAAACCTCCGATAAGTCATTATGAATAAGACCATTAGTATACATTTCAAAACATAATTATTTTATGTAGCTTGCGACTCATGAAATTTAGAAGTCAAAACTTAACATATTATACAAATATAGATTCCTTCGTGTACCATTCTCATCATTGCCTGCCCTTTTTCCCAATTATTTGGGGTCGACGCAAAGGAAGAGGACATGTTGCGTCGACCCCAAATAATTATAGAGTAGTCTGGAGACTCCTCTATCACACGTCATCTGTGAAATTACATATATCCATCTTCTTTATATCCTCTTTCACACAATCCATCCATCTTTCCTTCATGTACCACTCTATCTATTAAAAACCGCATCAAGTTATGTTCTGTAGTTTTAAAGATTTATGCTCCATGTTCGCTTACAGAAAATACCACTGGTTTGTAATAAAGAAAGATATCCGCATTATTACATACTTATCAAAATATTTCTTTATTCGTCTATATTCATATTTTAGTATAAGGATAGCTTATGTTGTAATGAACAGGATATTATTAGGTCTCTTTATAACAGGAAACTGGGTGTGCAAATATTGTAATAATACATACACTGTGCTTTATACTACATTATATTTCATGTAATGTATTTATGTTGAGAACAATTCTAGCACTGCATTTTACTATCTACTATTTTAATGGGATATATAGCATTGTAGGTAGTAAGTGTTATGATAATCAAATTTTTTAACCGAAGCAAAACTCGAAATTAATCCCTGCGTCAACACGCCTCGTCAGCGCGGCATTATAGACAAATACCTTTCTGAAGTAACGGAGCCAATAGGCTAGATAGAGAGAGAGAGAGAGAGAGAGAATGTATTATTATGTAAATCTATATCGAGTTGTTTATGTAAAAAGGTACGCTGTCAAACACATATTATTATTATGTTTCTAAGGTGCGCTGATTTTGAAAATATCCAGAAGTGGATGTCATCTGCTAAGCTCGTATTCTTAAGCCGACTAGACTTTTACCGCTTTCTTGAAAAAAAACTTCATTGATGACGAATGCTTTATGTTTGGATTTAATTAGCTACCAGGAATCTTTATTTCTTTCAATAATGTGTGACTTGCAAAAAGAAATATTTCCTGTTTTTAAATATTTAGCACCACATAACGTTTTACTTTGAGTTTGAAATAGATATTAATTGTTTTGATTGGCATTTGGCAGACAATTTTGTTATTTGAATATGATATAATGCCAGGTGATTTATCGATGACGTCCTACTTATTTAGCTGCTGCATATTGTATACTTTTTTACATCTAATAATAGACTCGTGTATTTAACTTGGAGTAGTTGAAAAATGTATTTTTGATAGAAGAATTTTTTTACTTAAAACTTTCTCATTGGGTTTATGATGTATTTAATTATTAAACATGATATATTACCATCACAGACATACCAGATGGTAGGTTGACTTTTGAAATTGAGGAAAATTAACATTAGTTTCATATGACGTATAGCTTATATCATAGACACACATAGATACATTTTCACGCACACATAGATAAGCTGCTTTAAGCTGACTTGAGTAATGTGCAACCAAAGACACTACATTTGGTAAATCTGTGATTGCCATATAGAGTTAATTTTGTTGTGCAATATCTGAAGGGTGTTGTTGCTACGATGACTAAATTCTGTTGTTTATAGAAACAATGAAAACCTAGATGACTTATATGATTTTAATGAGTAAAATGTCTAATCAATCTCTGTACAATGTCTTCCGTTCTAGTTATAGCAAAAGCTTAAGTTGATGTTAGTTTCGATTGTGAGGACTCGAATGCAATTTCTGGAGGCCATTTTCCCAATAAAATAAACGCGAAGAATAATACGTCTGAATTTATGTGAAATATGTATGTTTTACAGGTAATGTAGAATTTCAGCCACAAAGGAAGTCATACCATCACGACGAGGCTGTAGGTGTAAGAAACCCTGAAGTGGTATCATTGATATCTTCATTACTCCGAGTTAAACAAGAGACTTTGTTAGCGGCACTAACATCGAAACGTGCCCGAGCGTCGGGGGAAACGCTTGTTATCAATTATCGGTATGTTCATACATATTAACATAATTATGTTGGCTAAGTGAACTCGTTTAAGAACTCAATGCTAAACTACAATCAAATATGTATCCATTAATGTTTTAACCTGAAGCAAAAACGCAGGGTATATGTAATTGTATAATAATGTGTAGAAGTACTGTGGTATTATAGCGCGCTAATAATTGGATTAATATTTGTTTAAATAATCTATATAGGATGGGAAGACGTCCTCAGCAATATTTAAAGTAAATGGATTTCGCTCTTTGAACATAACACGTCGGAGATTTTGCATATTTTAAGTCACATACCGTCACAGCCTGTTATGAAATCTTAAAATGTTAAAGTAATTTATGATTTTGCAATTGACATGCTATGCTTTACTTAACAAATGTACGTAAAAATATATAAACTCAACCGAGTGACAAATGTGGTGGTTAATTTGAATGTTGCAAGCACGACCGCAATAAGCTCAGTTGGAAAGAGCTTCGGAACGGTATTCCGAGGTCGTGGGTTCAAGTCCCGCTTGCGGCAGTCATTTTTTCCACCATAATTTGATTTCTTAAAATGTTGCTTTAATTTTATTTAGACTGCAAGGAGCTGTCATTTCAGAGTTCTATACCCGCTAAGTTGAGGTCGACAATTATTTGTTTATTATTATGAATTTTTGAATGCTCCAAAAATATTTCTGATATTTTTTTATTTTGCTAGGTTTTCTTTAGAACACGATATACATCAAAATATTGAGAGTGAGCTCGGATATCTAGGTACATAAATCTTATTCTTGTTCAATAAGTATCTATATAATAGCTGTTCAACAAATATGAGATAAATTTAAATGGTTTATTAAATAAATGTTAATTAGAAGAATAAAGCCGCTTATTATCACACTGAGATGATATGGTTAAATCCCGACGCAAATGCAAATAATTATAGATCACACAAATATTTGTTTTACACAAACCAAAGGTTACTTCTTGATCTGTCCATTCACTCATTGTTATCTATGATAAACATAGACCAATTCAACTTTTACAGTTGAATTTGAACTAAATGATTTTTAAGGTTCCGTACCAAAACGTGAAATGGGATCCTATCTCTAAGACTTCGCTGAGTCTCACCGTCTAACTAATCTCTGTGCAACACTTTAGCTTCTACATAAATAAAGCTATCTAATTAGTGAACCGTATAGCCTTCTTATGTTTTAATCAATCAACTTTTCTCTCTCTCGTCATAACCAGGCTAGGCAGGCCAAGGCTCATACCCAGTAGTAGCACATTATTGGGATAAAAAAAAGACAGAGGAAGGTATATGAATGTCACAAGTTCACCAAAATTTAATTAGGGATATTCTTTCGTAATAATAACATATGTTTGTATCTATTAAGTAATCAGAAAGCAGTACTGAGTTTGAACTGAGTTAGAATCACTCTATCTTTTTCTTTCTCCAACCCATTTCCGTCCCACTGTTGAGCACGGGCCTCCTCCACTATGGAGATTATGGTCTACTGTGCCACGCTGACCAGGCGTGTTGACACAGGGTTCATTTTCGAGTTTTCTGTCTCTCACGTAGTATGTTATCTGTACACAATGTCTCTAGCTGGCTATTACAGCACCCTGGTGTGGAGAAGAACTGGTCACATCTGTATTCCAAATCCGTTACCACACGAAGAACTTGTGGCTAATCTGTGCCAATTTAATTTACATAATAAATAATATTATTTACAGTTGTAACGCCAACATACATTACGTATATTTCCTTGTGGTGACTGTACAACTGTGGAATATGTTATACGAGGTTTTTATAAATATTTATAAAACAATATCTTAACTAGTAGGTCAAAAATTAATGGGTAAACGTAAGGAAATGTTATCGCAAATCTGGCCATACATGCACAAGAGTTGTAAGTGCTACGCACTTGACTCTCTTGAAGGACATCACTAGACGGAGAGAAAGCATACTCCAATGAGTGTGCTTTCCTTTTCCTCTCCCAGCGTTTCCACTTACCATTTCATCTTAGATATTATGTATGTATTTGTTGCATTTCCAGATTACCAGAAGCGATAGCGACTCGTGATGCGATGGCTAAGTGTTTGTATGGTGCTTTGTTCGACTGGATTGTAATGCAAGTTAATCACGCGTTGCTCTCTAAAAAGGATACGCTCAGAGAACATCAGGGACATAGTATAGGTCTGTATAATATATACCTCTTCGTCTTCTTCATTGCTTTGTGAAATAAAAACTAATAATTAATATGTATACACAACATAGGAATACATATTACTTGCAGGAATACTTCCATATAATATTGCTATGGTTTTATCAATCGAATTTATTTATTTCCTGCTGCTCTGGTAGAATTGAATCGATTTTAATTTCGACTTTTTTTTTAAAGTTCTTTGTCGAATGTTTTAGCAAATATTTACGAAAATTTTCGGAAATTTTAGAAGCTCATCATGGTTCATGTTAAAATTGATTAGTTTTTATTAATGTTTAAAATTAATGATTCTGTTATTCTTTGTCACAATTTCCAGGCGTTCTCGATATATTTGGTTTCGAGGACTTTGGTCTGAGCAACAGTTTTGAACAGTTGTGCATCAATTATGCGAACGAGCACTTACAACACTATTTCAACCAACATGTCTTCAAATACGAACAAGAAGAATACAAAAGAGAGGGTATACCTTGGACTGATATTGGCTTCTCAGATAATACTGGATGTTTACAACTTATTGAAGGGAAAGTCAATGGATTGTTATGTTTGCTCGATGATCAGTGCAAGTGAGTTTTAAATCTTATTTTTTTTTATTAAATAATAGATATTTTACTGAAATGTTGGTATAGATCATGTTTGAGATTTCCAGTAAAAAAATATTATGAATAATAAAGCTAAAGAGTTTGTTTGTTTGAACGCGCTAATCTCAAACACCACTGGTTGGATTTAAAAAAATCTTTCCGTGATGTGTGATGTGCACATTTATCAAGGAAGGCTATGTAATATCACGCTGCAAGCAATAGGAGGGAAGCTTCAGTGAAATATGTTGCAAAAAAGGGGTAAATTTTCTAAACTGCACGCATACGAAATCGCAGGAAACAACTAGTTAAATAATAGTGGTCTTATTCGTTTAAAAGTTCGTTAAGATAGTTCGCGAAAATTGTCAAAACTTGTTATTCATAATAGTCTTCTTACGCTAAAACGTTTATTATCTCTCCGATAAAATCTCCGTTTAAACCTCCGATAATTCATTATGAATAAGACCATAAAAGTTTAATTATTCACCTCATATGTAAAGGACATGGAAAGTTGGTATAGATCTTGTTCGAGTTTTCCAGTGAAAATTATTATGTTATATGACTAATAAATGCATGGTTTTCCAACCAGCTATCATACTTAGCGTGATATTAGTCTAATATTATTTAATACTTTTTAACATATCATTTTCTAACACTTGCGCGACTCATTTGTTTAAATAAAACCACCCTTTACGGATTTATTATTTATTTGTTATGCTGGTGGTTCCGACATTTCGAATACTTTATTTAATCTTTATTATCGTGTTAGTATTCTATAGTTAATGTAACAGCTAGTATTCTAATTTAATATTCTAACTTTTTTGAAGTTTTCCGTGGGCAACAAATGAGACTTTACTGCAGAAGTTCAACTCGGTCCATGAAAACAACAAATTCTATGAAAAGCCACAGAGAAGAGAACCTGCGTTCGTTGTTAGGCACTACGCTGGACGTGTTAAATATCAGGTATGTTGAATTAATAACAAGTAATGGGCTGTTCACGAGGTCTCGGGTTCAATTCCCACTCGGGACAATCATTTTGTGTGATATTTATAATGGTCATACAAATGTTTGTACTACGCAGACAAATAATAAATAAAATGTTTGTGACGCAGTTATGCATATATGTATTTACAAAAGAAAAGTAGTATATGTATCCATATTCTCGTACCCATAATACAAGCATGAAAGTTAGGTTAGGTTTGGGGACAGAGGATGTTGTGTGAAAAATATGAAATACATATATCTATTATTCTGTGGTATTTCTAGGTTTATGCCAACTATTATTGCTGCAATATCATCCTACTAATATTGTAAATGCGCAATTTTGTGAGAAATTAGTTGCTTTCTCACTCAAAAACTACTGGATTGATTTCAATGAAATTTTACAGCTGTATAGCTTATAGATCACAATAACACAGGCTTTAAATAATCTCAATCAAATCCCGAGAACATTTTAACTAATTTGTTAGATCTTTTCTTTTGAATATTCTTTGAAGTAGCAAACTACAGAGATTTTTAATATTATCTTATTACACAGAAAAAAGACACTCTGAAAAAATTATTTTTACATTTTGTGTTAAAATTTTTTAAGGTGACTGCGATGCGTGAGAAAAACTTGGATCTAATGCGTCAAGATATAGTAAGTGTTCTCAAGAACTCATCGCTTGCCTTTGTACGAGAGCTGGTCGGTGTTGATCCTGTCGCGGTCTTCAGATGGGCCATAGTGAGAGCATTCTTTAGGTATGATCTTTTCTATCATATGTTTTACTAACTGTTGCCTGCAACTTCGTACGCGTGGAATTTAAAAACCAAATTATACAAAAAAGCCATCCTCTAAAACCAAAAGGACTGCATCAAAATCCGTTGTGTAGTTTTCAGGATTTAAGCTCACATAGGGACAAACATACAAAAATAACGACTTTGTTTTATAATAAATAAGGATAATTAAGGTGATATGTTGCTTGATTATTTATTTAATGGGATTCATGGTGTAGCGGCAGTCTAACTGACGACTGGACGTTGTGGGTTTCTTAAATATAGTAAATTATGGTACAAATTCCTCCGTGTGGTGACGGATTAAGAATACAAGTGTCACCACCCCATCTCCTCCCAAGGGTGCTGTAAAAATCAGCTAAGGGATATTGCACACCGATAACATCATCTGTCAGTGACGGAAAACTTTAAAATAAACCAACACGCCTGGTCAGCGCGGCACAGTAGACCATAATCCCTCCCAAAGTAGAGGAGGCCCGTGCCCAATAGTGGGACGTATATGGGTTGGAGAAGAAGAAGAAGAAGATGGTACAAATTTGTGAAGAACAGCTAGTAACAATACATTTTTATTATAGACACTAATCCACGAGAACAAGTTTAATTTTAAAGTAATACATAAATCTAATCCACAGAGGTTATTTCGCGTTCTTAGAAGCCGGTAGAAGACATCGCGTACATAGAGTTGACGGCGCGTCTAGAGTACCACGGGCCTCTATACATGCACCCAATGACAGTATCATTAGGTAAGTTACTATATTGTATAGTTGCAACATTATTGTGTCTATTTTATATACATAAAAAATTGTATGGTTCATATACACAATATATCTATTTATGTAACAATTATGGTTATTCTGGTTCATTTAAACAGCATAATTGTATTGTGGCTGGGTTTGTGTCAAATATTAGTTGTTTTAGTAGGCTTGAGTGATTTAGTTTACAAAGCTAAAAGCTATATTTTGTTCAATAGTAAATCTTATTAAAGATTTCGCTCCTATTGGACGTAGCGTGAGGTTATGTAGCCTAAAGCCTTCCTAGATAAATGGACTATCCAACACAAAAAAAAATTCAGTATGTCCTGAGATTAGCGCGTGACAAACAAACTCTTTAGCTTTATAACAGTAGTTATAATAACTTAGAATACAGCATTTCTAATTATAATTTGTCTCATGATTACCACTAAAAAATGTTTTCAGTATAACATCGAAATTTAAAAAACTGATTTTAATTCATTTCTTACAACATAAGAAGGCGCTAATAAGTTTCTCTCTCAAGTCTTTAAAAATAGTATAGTGTTCAATCAATTTAAGGTGATCGTTGATGCCTTATGTTTGGTAGTATTGGTCTACATTGGAAACAAAGGAGTATTGAATATATGCCCGGTAAATGAACCACAATACAACCAACATGACAAATACTATTGATATTGTTGTTTTAACTCAAAGGCATGGAGTTAACATTATATTTATAAAAAAAAAAACTAATTATTTTAATTAGATCGTGCTTTCGTAGCTGATGTTTGTCACATTAAGGTTAAGTATGTGAAACAATGCATTCATTTTTGTTTGAAATGTTTGCGTTTGGTTAGCGTTTTCTAAATAAAATAAACAAAAAAGGTTTTGCTAAATACAGGCTGGAACGGTCAGTTTTTTTTTTTAAATAAGAAATTAGCCATTTGAAACACTATCTATATAATAATAACAATATTATGTATAGTTATATTATTGAAATGAATTATAGCTTTTGCAAGCAACGTTATGTGACGTAATGAAATGTGTCTTGTTGCTCAGCCAACTGGCGACAGTATCGTCAATCAATCTTGCAATCAACCGCATTGCGTAAGTCCACGATATTACGGCATGCTTATATAAATGTTATATGTGCACCTAACGCATGTCCGTCCATGTCTTTAGTTACAAATGTAACACATCTTTTGTTGCGTTCATCTTATGTACTGTACATAGACGGTGGTTCGATCGTGTCATCGCGCGATCATGCCAAAGTCTTGTATATTTCGTATTTACCTACCTCTTAACTCGCTATTAGAACAAACAGTCTCCACTTGAATAATAAAGGTATAGAGTGTATAAATTACAAATTATAGGCTCAACATTGGCTATTTGGAATGTCATTCCAATATACAAATGATCGGTCACAACACACTATATTTTTATATTCACAACATAATTTTCATCTAGTAGTCCTTTATTTTCACTTAGCGGTCACCAAGCAGGTCTGCATGCATCCCACAGTACATTTGATTTGGTTTACTTATGTTTTGTTTCTTTAATTTTGTAATGGTCTATACCTTTCTCACCCGACATCATCAAGAACGCCACACAGAACGGTGAATAAAGCCCGTGAACCTCTGACGCGGCCCAACAACGATAATAAACTGAGGACTGATGCGAATACGGGATCGCGCGTCGGTGGGAAAGGGACAAAACATTACAGGCTCGCAGAGAGCCGCACTCGCAGGGTCGAGCGTGAGAGAGACGACCGGCCTTTCGACGACACCGACGTCATGCAACGAGCCAGCCAGATCGTTATGTACGTCGCGCACACATCACATACTCTCTCTATCTCCCTCTCTTTCTGTCTTTCTATCATGCACTTCATCAAACAATCGAGATGACCTTTACAATACGATTCTCTTAATATAAGATTCAGCTTTCAAACCTCCAAAGGTGGATGCAAGATCTATTATTTTGAGAATATTTCTAACGCGAAGTTTTCTTCTACCCCCAATTAATTATTTACATTAATAATCGTAAAAGACTCTGTTTTCTTTTTTGTGAATAATTATTATTACAAAGAAGTTCATAATAATTTAAAATTATTATTACATATATAAATAAACTACATTAATGAATCTATTGCGATTAAAATGTAATAAAGTTTTTCCTGCGTTATAAAAATGTGTCTTTGTAAATTTCGTTTTTGTTTGTTTTGTTTGATGAATTTGTGTTTATTTTCGGTTGGGTATTTCACATTTTCTTTACACGGTGACGGCTAATGGCGTTTTTGTGTTTTTATTATCGCAATGTTTCTGCAATTAATTATATGTATATTATGTTGTTATTTTTGTAGGTGTGGAATGGACAAATATGATCCATATGTCTATTTTAAAGCCAAATAGAATTCCACTACGTTATACTAATTAAACTCAGTCTCTCTTAATACACTCTTCACCATATATATTGTAGATATACCTACATATATAATTGTTTACGGGTTTAGTTAGTATAAGTTTTGGATTGATTTTGCGCCATTATTTGTGGTTACAACTTAGATATTATTTTCTATATGCTTTGTGGGTAGTAGATAACAAATATATGGTAAGCATAGTTTTATTATAATCTTTGTATTTAACTGTTATAGATGTAAACATCAGTGCAATAATAATTATATTCATGTATCACACAATTGTTTGTAGAACGTAGTTATAAAGCTTATGGATTATGAGTACATTTTACAGTTGAAAAAGTCATATTTCGCACTCTTCAGATTTAGGAGATTATAAAAAAAATATAGTAATAGCGAATAAAAAACAATAAATTCAATTTTTTTCAGCTCTCATGTTTATATAAGCTCATACATTTCATTTGCAATGCACAGTGAGACTAGTAATAATTGTTAACTTTATTTAGACTTTTGTTTTGCAGTAGATATACGTGCACGTGTACGTTTGATATAGTCGTACAATACCATACATTCTTGTACACTCGTATGTGAACACGCAATACATGCTACACAAACTGGTCTGTTTTTAGGCTGAGATGTATGAATGAGGCTTCATTTTACTTATCAACCTGAAGAACTGTTTTAATAGTTCAATCGCTTTCATCATTCATTATAATACAGATGCTCGCTGTGAAACTTTGTATAACAGATAATATTCCAAGCTATTTGTCATTTTTAGGCTTTCTGAGATCACGTCGCTTTTTTGTTGTATTTTTAATGTATTATAATTTCGAAATATAGATTAATATTTACTTTCGTTTTAATAATAGCTATACTTCTCTAAATGGCTGTTATTGGGTGAAAAGTTTAAATTAATACTTTTGTAAAATGTCCTAAATCTGCAGATGTAGATCGGGTAATTGGAGGGTGTGACTAGCATGCTGTACCTGTAAATATGACGCAATTTTTTATATTTTAGTATAGTTGGTGAACGGTTTTTTACATAGCTCAGTAAATTTATTATCATTTCTTTTATTATTTTGGTTTGCCTCAACAGGAAAAACAAGTCGTTTAGGCCTCGAGAACGTGCGAAAAAAGGTTTAAAGAATCTTCAAAGCGTGAAGACGTTAGCTGGTCGGACTGCTGCGCCTGCCGGCAAACGGAAACAACCGCAAACAGTCGCAGCGCAGTTCCAACATTCACTATCTGCGCTAATGGACACATTGAACCAAGCTAATCCTTTCTTTATTAGGTAGTCTGTCTTTTTGTAACTACAAAATCTATTATCAATAAATATTTACTCCCATAGATGGTCCGAGAAAAAGCTACGCCTAAATCAGATATCTTTATCGCTAATTACTACTAAGTAAAATATGTTTAAAAATTATACAATGTTGTTATTATTTATTAAAACTGATGTTTTTTTCTAGAGATTTAATTGTGGAGTTATTTTACTTATAGATGTATAAAATCAAACGGCGAGAAAGTACCGCATGTGTTCGACGATGAGACCGTGCAAAGACAATTACGTTATACAGGCATGTTGGAAACTGTTCGTATCAGACAAGCCGGGTACAACGTGCGACTCACATATGAAGAGTTCATACAATTGTATAGGATATTGCTGCCTAAAGGACTCATTAGTTCACAGAGTGATGTCAGACATTTCCTCGCTACATTAAACCTGGATAGAGATAATTATCAACTTGGTAAGTTATTTAATCTCCCGCATACGTTAATCATTTCTAAGTAGTGTTATGGATTTTTCAGTATTCATGTATGAAACTCTAGCAATGTTTCACACAAAAAACATGATCAAGTGATAGCAAAGAGCTGAATTATAAAACATTTATATGTTCATAGAGTTTATATTTAAATTAATTCCATTAATGTAGCTTAATCCTAATAATCCGTTTTATAAAACTTAGGTGCTACAAAGATCTTCATGCGTGAAAGTGAGCAGACGAAACTAGAATATCGTCTGCATCAACAGATAATGGCGTCCATTATTACAATACAACGATGGTTCCGAGCTGTACTTGAAAGGAGACGATTCTTGGCGCTGAGGAGGGCTTCTGTCGTATTGCAATATTTCTGCAGGTAAATACAACATAATGCTTATTGTGGGGTATTAAATTGACTGGATTTAACTTATTGATTAATTAATTGGCATTGATAATTAAAATATTTTTAATACTGTGTTTCTACACAAAATAGACAACAGAAAGAGGTTGTGCTTTGAATAGACTTGTCGAAATTATTTCATTAAAATCAGAACTGAAGAATTAGGTTGTAGCCAAAGATAAAAATCACTTGACGTGGCTTTTGTTAATTTTATTAGTGTATGTTTTTTCTTTTACGACAATCGTTTTGTGTTTATATCACTTAATTGTGTTATTTGTTGCTCATGTCCACGGACTTGCATGCTATAATTAGTTGTATAGCACGTATACGTAGACGTGTACGTATACGTACCGCCAGCTTACTCTTCATGGGCTAGTCTAAACAATATAGGTTGTAAAATGATTGTCGTCTATTCAGACAATGGCTAGTATCTCGTCACGACGCTGCCACTCGTCTAGCTGCATGGTACCGAGGTGCACGTGTACGTCGATGGTACGTGCGTCTACGGACCGCGCTCGTTCACTTCCAAGCGGCCGCGCGTGGACATCTACTCAGACGGGCGATACGACCTCATAATACTGAAGAGGTACGTATACTGTACTAAGATCATAAGTGATACACAGCCATAGTGATCAACGCACTATAAAAGTCTTTGTGTTTTGTATATTTTATGAGTTGAGTCAGTCGTTTTAGACTTACGACATGTTGTGAAGAACACTGCGACGGTATGTAACTTCCTTTTAACTCATTTACGTAAGATATTATAAATAAATAAATAAATATTGGGACCTCTTTTCTAATTTGCCATAAAATGTTCGTCACGATTTTCTTGAATTAAAAATAACATTCGTATCTATTCTATATATGAACGAGCTCTCCTATAACATACAGATATATTCAAATGTTATTTTTGTATAGTTTGCACGTATCCCTATGTATAAAATTAACAATATAACATGTATAGTGTATATGTGTTGGTGTGTGTGCAAAAGTGTGAGTATTACACACTGGCATCTTTGTATGTGTGCGTGTTGTGTTGACAGCATGACGGTCGAGCACCGGACGAGAACAGTCTACCTGTGTGGTTGACACAAACGAAGCCCACCGAAGCAAATAGCAATTATGTTAACGACCATTTGTAAGTATATAACACTACATTTACATAATATTGGAATAGAGTAAACAACGCCCTTAGGTCTGTCAGAAAAAGAAACTGTAGTTCCGTTTTCCTGACGACCTCATGTGACACTGTCATTGTCATTCCTAATAATTCCTAGATTGTAATACTTTTTCTTCAGTGCAATAAACCGATGTTTGATTTTATTGAATCTAATAATTGTATTATTTCCTATAGGTTATGGGCCGTCTCATATACCTTTATTAGATCAGATCAGTAATATTAAATATTTATTGCAAAGTTTAAAGTACAGTACAATCAATCGCGAATTCGAACCACTCCGTGAACAATGGCGACCGCTAACTTGCAAATTGAAAAATTAGCCGGCCGGGAAAATTATTCAACGTGGAAATTCGCAGTCAAGTCATATTTGGAACTGGATGACTTATGGGAATGTATTGATCCTGGTACCGATGTCGATCCGAAAAAAGATATAAAAGCAAAGTCAAAGATAATTTTGTTAGTCGAACCGATGAATTATGTCCATCTTGAAAATGCTACGTCATCGAAACAAGTTTGGCAAAACCTTCAAAATGCGTACGAAGACTCCGGGCTTTCTAGAAAAGTCGGCTTACTGAAGGATTTAATTAACGCTTCTTTGGATAACTGTCCTAGTATAGAAGAATATGTGAATAAGATAATGAGTACAGCGCATAAATTGCGGAACATCGGCTTCGAAGTTGGAGATGAATGGCTGGGAACACTCATGTTGGCAGGTTTACCGGATAACTATAAACCAATGATCATGGGTCTGGAAAGTTCCGGCATCAAAATTTCATCGGATTTTATTAAAACGAAACTTTTACAGGAAGTCACAGTATCTGAAACTTCTGCATTCTTTACTAAGCACAAAACCTCTAAGATTAATACAAAGCCAAAAGGAAAGGGACCCCGTTGTTACAGTTGTAACAAATATGGACATTTCAAAAATCAGTGCACGTTGCAGAAAACTAATGAAAATAAAACTAAACAAAATAATTTTACGGCAATTTTTTCAGCTTACAGCTCATTAAACAAGGATGACTGGTATATCGACTCTGGCGCCACAATGCACATGACAAGACGCTCAGACTGGATGTATGATAAACAATCACCTCCGATTCAGAAAATAATGGTGGCAAACAGTAAAGTAGTCTCTGTGCAAAGTATGGGTAAAGTAAATATACAGACCAAGGTAAATAGAAATGAATGTCAAATCCAAGTGAGAAAAGTTTTATTTATTCCTGAATTGAGTGCAAATCTGTTATCGGTCAGTCAGTTAACAAAGAGTGGCTGTAAAGTAGAATTCACTGACACTGGATATAATATTTACAATGTCAATAAGAATTTAGTAGCAACGGCGACACTAACCAATTACATGTACAAACTCAATACTGTTACTGGTACTGCATACGCTGCGATAAGCGAAAGTAAGTCAGATTTAACTACATGGCATAAGAGAATGGGGCATTTAAATGTGGCTGATGTAAAGAGGTTAGAATTGTGTGCTGAAGGTATTTCTATAAGTAATAAAGACATGAATACTGTTTGTATACCATGTTGTGAAGCAAAACAAACACGTTTACCGTTTCCAAGTTTTGGTTCTAGAGCAAATGCATTACTTGAGATAATTCATACAGATCTATGTGGTCCGATGGAGACTCCGTCCGCTGGTGGTGGAAAGTATTTCATAACCTTCATAGATGATTACTCACGAAAAGTATATGTTTATTTTCTGAAGAATAAAATGGATATTAAATCGGTGTTTGAGAAATTTAAGGTTGAAGTAGAGAATGAATTAGGAAAGAAAATTAAAATTCTAAGAAGCGACAATGGAAAAGAATTTTGTAATAAAGAATTATCTAATTTTCTAGCAGCTTCTGGCATCAAACATCAGACCAGCACTCCGTATACACCAGAGCAAAATGGGCTAGCGGAGAGGATGAACAGAACGCTGGTGGAGCGTGCGAAGTGTATGCTATTTGAAGCAAAACTGCAGAAATCTTTTTGGGCTGAGGCAGTCGCTACTGCAGCCTATGTCATCAACAGATCGCCATCACGAGTTCTGGCTGAGGTAACACCGTATGAAAAATGGACTGGTAAAAAACCGAACATTTCACATTTAAAGATATTTGGTTCCAAGGCCATGGTACATGTTCCTAAGCAAAATCGTTTGAAATGGGATCGTAAATCACGTGAACTGGTGTTTACAGGCTACTGTGAGAACACAAAGGGATATAGATTCTTTGATCCAGTTTGTAGGAAAGTTGTAATTAGTAGAGATGTGACATTCATTGAAAAATGTGATGACATTGAAAATATCACTCAGAAAATGTCTACATCAGTGCCACAATTTGCTACTATCCCTATATCTACAGAGAATAATAGATCGGATCCACAGAATTTGTCAGAAGACAGTAATTTAGAAGACACAACAAATGTTGATGATAGTTTGCCCAATATACAAGAAAATACTTCCTCATCATCAAGTAATGATACCTCATTTGATAGTTGTAATAGGAAAACTGATGATGAAACATATTATCCTGATACAGATGAATATGATGATGATGATGTTGTTCAAAGAAATATAACACTCAGGTCACATCAGAAACAAAATAAGCAAGTTAATAATTTCATGTGCGTTACGCAGGTTCCAGATCCACTGACTTTTACAGAAGCATTATCAGGTTCAAATGCTAAACAATGGAAGGAGGCTATGGATGAGGAACAAAGCAACGACATACTCCAAGTTGGCTTATTATTCATCCAAGATGGGCTTATGTTTAAGAGAGGATATTGGAATAGAGTAAACAACGCCCTTAGGTCTGTCAGAAAAAGAAACTGTAGTTCCGTTTTCCTGACGACCTCATGTGACACTGTCATTGTCATTCCTAATAATTCCTATAATGTAATACTTTTCTTCAGTGCAATAAACCGATGTTTGATTTTATTGAATCTAATAATTGTATTATTTCCTATACATAATAATATCGTCGTACTTAATAAATCAAATTATGGTGGAAAAAGCGCAAGTGGGACTTGAACCCACGACCTCGGATTACCGTTCCGAAGCTCTTCCAACTGAGCTTATTGCGGTCGTGCCTGCAACATTCAAATTAACCACCACATTTGTCACTCGTATGAGTTTATATATTTTTACGTACAACGCCATCTATCAAGATTGCTTTACAACATCTCGACCAACACTTTAGTATTCTTTACAGAATACGAATGGGTTGAAATAAAGAGCATAGCATGTCAATTGCAAAATTAATAAATTACGTTAATTATTAGTCGTAGTTACAATTCATATACATATAAAAAATATCTTCTTATTTTTCTTGACATGTTTGACATTATATTTACCATTATATGATTGCTTACGCTTCAACATATCTGATTCTGATCTTATTTCTTAATAAATCAAATTATGTTAGTTAGTTCTTATTTCTTGGAAAAAAGAGACATATTAGTATCACAAATGTTTTCAAATGCAATTTCTTAAAATAGTTCTCTTTTATCATATTATCTTTATAATCTTAGAGTAGGTATTAAACCAACAGGAGTTTTCTTCGCTGTTTTCTTTGTCAAATATACTATTAAGTCGGCGGTGTGCCGAGGTAGCACACACAAACACGTAATTTAATAGGTCGCTACGCTCGCCCTAAATCGCTTCACGCTCTCTAAGAGACGACGCTCTACACAATGAGTATGAGCATTGCTCTCGGTAACTTTTTCAGCGGCAGGCGACTGCCTGTTGTATTAATGCTCTAAAATTATGAACAATCCGAATTGCCTATAATAATAGCATGTAAGTGTTTGAAGGCAAAAAATTGGTGCTATAACAGCCTTCTCCATTATTTTAACAACTCTGTGTGCCAATATAATTTTAAATACATATTTGTATATATATTTTTTGTTTTTTATAATAACAATGTTAATAAAACTAGCAATGTTTTCTAAAAGAATTCTATAGTGCTTTCAGTACTAATAAAAATTAACAACATTTTAGATATATACTTCGCATGGACCAAGAGAAATCGAGACAACTAAGAGCTACACAATCATTACCTATACCAAGGTACAGTATGTTTTTGTCAAAACTATTATAAAAGTAAAAAAAATATATTATGTATGCCTCTTTGATTTGTGTATATTTTATATAATAAATGGTTAAATATTAAAAAAAAAATGTCAAAGGAGTTAGTTAATAACTAGCTGATACTTGCAGCTTCATACGCTTGAAATTGGAACACTTTTTTCCGAATTAATAACAGCCTATGTCCTTTCTTGCGCTCTAGACCATCTATGTATTTCATTAGGATCGGTCCGTAATTTTAGAGTAAAAGAGCGGCAGACGACAGTTACTATCGCATTCACAATGTTACTAAGGATAAAATAGTTTTTAATTAACATGCGAGTTTAAAATTAATATTTATTGTTCTAGAGTGGAGAAAAAACGCGAAAACCTTATCATAGACGCTTTAGAGACATCACATACACAGAGATTGAAGAAAAGATCATCTAAAGTGGACATGCTCAAAACTGGCACTAGGTAATGTATTATATTAAATACTACTATTTACGGTCTTATTCATAATGACTTGTCGGAGAGATAATAAATGTTTTATCGTAAAAAAGACTATTATGAATAATAAGTTTTGACAATTATCGCGAACTGATTTTAGCGAACTTTTAAACCTCCGATAAGTCATCTATAATGAATAAGACCATTAGCGTATAAGCTAGTTATTAAAAAGTTGAATAGTATTGTAGTTATTATCCATCCGAGATACCAAAAATGTTATGCTTTTGTAATTGTATAGAAAATATTATGATCAATTAATATATATCAATATCAATCAATTATATAGTTTTCAGTGACTAAAATATTAGTCTTGATTGTGAATCAAGCTAACTAAGCTATAGTGGTTTTATATTAATTTCACAAATGAGTATCGGTTGTTACGATTTAATAATTCATTCTTATGTTTCGCTACCCATAGTCTCATCCACAAAGAAGTGAACGAGTCAACTACAGAGGAAAACTGGAACGTAACTACAACGAATAAGTACCCTCAAGCCGCAGTCACTTTACCTAACAAAATAACTCCTGAAGATCTAGCCAATGAAATGTTGTGGTTGAAATTAGACAAGACATATCTAATGGCGGATAAGGTATGTGTCATATTCTTAATACGTTCAGTGCGGCTAACGCTTATGCGCGTTTTTCTGATCTTCACCAAGTGCGGACCGACGCGTATACGCGTCCATACAAAAAAAATATCTGTAGGCAAGCGGGGTGCGCCGCACATGTGCGTTTATTGCGTGTATTCTGGGTGTCTATTGTTTTGAAGCGGTCGTAAAATGTGGAATTGTAAAGGAGACTACACACTAGTCAGGTTTCTGCTACGAATCTTGCAGGGGGGGGGGGGGCGGCGGCGGCGGCGACGACAACAATAACCTAATTTAGTACAATAGATTATTGAAATAATTTTATTATGACTCGCTCTTTTAACTAAAGTAATAGGTAGTTTTAGTCTATTTATAAATGGTGTCTATAACGAGGCGGGCGAAAAGTCGTAAATTAAAAAAAATTAAGAATAAAAGGGCTTTCGGGAGAAGGTACCTTTACTATTACTGTTTTATTAAGGTATAACTTACTATTTTAACAAAACCGAACGAAGGTATATTATGGCGTAAACTTCACAAAATCTCTTACAAATAAACACTAGTGTGGAAGCACCTTTATCCATCCAACACCTTTATATGACCCGTAATTGTTATATGACAGTCATAAAACTCGAAAGTTACCGAACGCACATAAGCGTCGGCCGCACTGCGGGAAGGTAAAAGATAACGCGCTATAGCGTCCAGCCGCACTACGCGAGTTTTCTATGAACGCACATAAGCGTTCTTAGCACTACGCGAAAAATTTTTTGAACGCACATACGCGTTTTCAGCACTGGGCGAATGACTCTTTTATTAGCATTGGCTATAAATTCGCAAATTATTCAGCATTGAACGCGTTAAGTTTTGTACTAATTTGCTTGGTGATAAATAATTATATCTTGCCTGATGTTACGTTTAGCTGAAACTAAACGTGTAAATACATATTGAATATATGTTTCTCTATTTATAGAAACGGGAAATAACCGATTTATTAGAGACCCTATCAACCAGTGAAGAATACCTTAGAATGACTGCTTCAGAAAACACAGAAGCCAGTAAAAGCAGTTCAAGGTAAATCATTGTTTATTTTTGTGTATAAAAAACATTTTTAACATTATAGTGGAAATAATTAATTAATTTGCTAAGTTTCATAAGTTATCTCATATGAGTATTTTTTTTTTTTTAATTTTATTTAAAAGGCTTGGTCGCTTTGCGACTATATCGCCCTAAGTGAATAATGTGTAGTTACATTAAAATTAGAAAACAAAAAAAAAACAATATATATATATATATATATATATATGAGTATATTTGCAACACGTAACTGAGTACACGTGTTATACGTACACGTTCGCCTCGTATGTGTAAATGTACACTTAAAAGTTTGCACACGACAAACGTTGTTTTGCCATACAAATGTCAGGTTCGACAACTTTTATCACTTAGGCGTATGAAAAATAGATTCTCAGACCTACTGAATGTGCATATAAAATTTCATAAGAATCGGTCGTTAAGCCGTTTAGGAGGAGTATGGGAAAGAACTACGAACTATGGAGGGTAGAAGTAAGGAGGACTATCTCAGTATATTAAAAAGTGTCCATTGAAGGGGAGCAAATTATGGTGGCGCAATAGTAGCAAGTGGAAGAATTTTAAAAAGAGCGCCACAAATTATTAGAAAGGAAAGAAAAACTTCCGCTTTGTTACAGCGCAGTTTTTTAAATTATTATATTATATAGACAAACATGAGTATGAAATAAAATTATACGGTGTTTTTAAGTACCCCAAATATTTGTAAATAGCAAATAGAAAATAGTATTAAAGAATTACCGCAACAGTAGCACACTTCACTCTGCTTATAACTGCTACATTCATATCATTTCCACTTGCTACACTAGCGCTATTTCGGTGAGTGTTATTTGCTGTTTACAAGTGGACACTTTTTGGACTGATCCCCCATACAAGATATTCCTCCTTACTTCTACCCTCCATACTACGAACGAATAAAATTCTAAAATTTTATATATTAGATTTTGTTTGTGTAATATTAAAAGCCTACCCCCGTTACATTGTTACGTTGTTATACTTATTAGTTGTTTGTATGATAGACGATCATCAGGCACGACATATCAGCGCAGTATATCGAGTGCGACGTTAGAAGCACGTGGGCTACAGTCCTTGCCTCCAGTACGGAGAGACCCGCGGGCACTTCCACCACCTGCACTAGCTCCGCCCATGGCCCCGCCTGCTGCCGTCCCTAGCTACGAACCGAGTAAGTACTCTATGCTAGTTTTCCAATTGCAGACCATAATGCGACTCAGTGCCGCACAATGCTGAACTATGCTGACGCTTAATTGGAACAGAATTAGTTTTCAAATGCACCAGCAGATTGCGCTAAGTTCAGTGTAAAAAGAAAAAATAGTAAAATTAAATTGTATTCACATTATAAGTGTGGAATATAAAAAAAGTCATTGTTTGTATTTGTACCTTCATCAATACTTATATTTTTTTTTAAAACAGCTTGAATTAAGTTGATTATTTCCAGAAACGAAACCCTTAAAAAATTTTTTTAACTATAAATAGTATTACTAACGATAATGTATAAATAAAATTTCAATCAATGCAAATTTAAAGAAAAAATACTTGTTAATTTTCTGTCGCTGAAGTTAGTATGGATTGCACGCATCACTTTGAGAGTGCTCGATTGTGCGATGCGTTGCTGTAGTTGGAACACTCAACGTTGAGCATTGTGCCGCATAATGCGCTCTTGTGCTGTAATTGGAAAACGGGGTATATTAACTTATACTGTGATAAAAAAAAAACTATAAAGTTTGCATAAGTGCCTTTGCCACATGGTGTATACGGGCACGTAAACGTAAATGTTTTCAGAAATCTGTTCACGGTGGATGCCGGAATATAAATTATCGTCATCCTCCTGCCCTTATCCCGTTATTTGGGGTCGGCACAACATGACTTGACAATATAAATAAATAAATATTCATGGACATTTCACACAACGTCCTCTGGTCCCAAGCTAAGCTTATTATGCTTGTGTTATGGGTACCAGAATACGGATAGAATACATAAACTACTTTTCTTTTGTAAATACATACTTATAATACATAGTAAACACCCAGACGCAGTACAAACATTAGTAGGACAGTTAAAAACATCACACAAATGATTGTCCTGACCGGGAATCGAACCCGGGACCTCGTGAATGGCAGTCCATTACATAAACTGCTCCAGCACGAAGCCCGACAATAATATAAGTCAATAAGCGCTTATTTCACTAACTACACGGGGTGGCGGCGCTCCAATTATTTTAAGAAGCTTTCGGGGCGAGAGAAACCCGATTTCATTTTTATTTAAATACATTCTGCTTTAAACTGTCAATAATTGTTTTCTAACAACTTATTCAAATACATTTCCATACAAAAATACTATCGCCCGCGCCCGCGCCGTCCGGCTTTTAATTTGTATATTAAAGATACTTAATGCAATGTTTTTTCAGTAAGATCCATTTCCCAGAATGTGATTAGTTTAATATTGTTATTTTATTTGTATTACTTAATGAATAATATTTGTTAGTACTTAACATTTATAATAAACAAACATTACATTGGCTCGATGGTAGCGCTCATTCATAACGTAATTATATTGGTGTAAACATGTCTTTATTAACATCCCGATCTGCTGTTGCTATGAACAATGTGATTTGGTTTGTGATTTACAATATTAGAATGTCTATAGTTATTTTAGTGATTGGTTATTTATTAAATGTCCTTAAAATTGTGCTTTATGATAATGGTAAGTTGAACGGTTAACCTTCTATTTAATAAGTAACTATAGAGTGCGCCTATCATACAGAGCGCTCATTATAAAATGTAAGTAGAGGTAAGGTAATTTTTGCGTTGTTTGAGTTAGGAAACAAAATACATAGTTCCAAGATTGTAGATATTTCAGAGAGTTGAACACTACAAAGCACACCACTTGGCCTATTTTTCTTTACCTCGCATAAAACGATGCAATGATTGTGCTTACGGCTCTCACTGGACACGTGCGCTCTATGGATACTTACGGTCTCCAAGCGGTTAACTATTTTGTGTTTATAGTTATGTAGTAGAAGTTGAATTTTGTGTTTCAATGCAAGTGTTGGAAAGTGAATGTGATGTAATTCCAGGTCGAGTACCAGAAGCAGGCCTAGTGCCAGAGACAAGTGCGCCCGCACCGCCCGCACGATCAGCGAGACGTTCACCGCGGAGATCATCACGGGGACCGCCTCCAGATATACTTGTCGATGCATCACTATCACTCAACGACCATGATATCAAAAGGTAACCTTTAATGAATATTTTGTTTATCTATAGACACATAGAACACGTGAATATAGATGTGCGTTTTATTTTAAGTCTCACATTGATTGATTGATGACGGATTCTATGCGCACAACTAAACTAAAAAATGAATTTTGATAGTGTCGATAACATAATACAGTAATGTTTACGAAACTTTCTTGTTATAAATACTGCGTATTTTTTTTTATATACAGATTTTTATTTTTTATTTAATATAAATGCACACAACAAAATAGCCAATTAATTAAAATACACCTATAATTGTTTTCATTTTTTTAGTTGTGCACATAGAATTGGCACTGGTGTCTTGTTTCTGTTGTGTGGTTCAAGATTGTGGTTCCCAAAAATGTTGCAATGATTAAAGTCTTTTTTATTTTCTTAAAACATCAAATAAAGTTACCCGAAAAAGCATTTTTATTTCATTCGGACACAAATATTCGAAATAGTTGTGCCGTTTACAGGGCGACATCGGACGTAGTGGGCGCACTACGTCGACGTAACTCAGACCCGGCGCCGGGCGACGTGCGGGACGTACGCGCGCCCGACCCACGCTCCACGGACTTCATCGGACAGACTGGGAATGGACTGTTCCGTATTGCCGGACACAGGTAACGTATACTTTATAATGTATTGTTGAAATACCTGCAACCTTACATATTGTATAACATAGTTTTCGATAAAGAACTTCTCAAACAAATCTTTATGCCGTTTACATCAAATACTTCAATTCATGAACCAAAATAATGCATACATTCTTTTTCATAGGTTTCGCAAAGGCACTAGATTTTCCAAGGACGATAAATGCGTGTACTGCCATCAAGCTATCGACGCGTTCGTAACACAGGGACAGCGATGTATCGATTGTAAACAACTATATCATACTAAATGTATACAAAATAAAGGTGTAATCACAATGCCTTGTACCAGCCCAGTTGCAGTCGCCAACAGAGGGCGACATAAGGCCAGGAAGAGAAACATCTCAAACTTAAATTATAACCTCTTAGATCAAGCGAAAGGACATGTCAGTTCTAATTTCAATTTAACCGGTACTTCAGAATTTATGGACAGGACAGATAAAATAATATCGGACGCAACAGAGTTACAAGCAATGCAAAACTTTATTACTGAGAAGATTTATAAAATGGAGTCCAATGAAAATAAAAAGCAGTCAGAGGTTAGTTTCAAAAGTTCACAATACTCTACAATTATACTTTACGTTATATTCGGACTATTTCACCATAGAATTATTTATGTATTTACAAAAGAAAAGTAGTATATTTAGTCTATCCGTATTCTGGTACCCATAACACAAGCATAGAAATATAGCTTACTTTGGGACCAGAGGACGTTGTGTGAAATGTCCATGAATATTTATTTTATTTAGCGAACTTACTTTACAATAGGAGTGTCTTACCTTTTCCAGCAATCTCATAACTTTTAGGTCTACCTACATTTTGGATACTTGTGTACATACAAAAATAACGACTTTATTGCATAATAAGTAAATATGTAATAATATATATTTCAGGTGGACAGGGTATTCAAACACGCGTTATTAGAGTTCAAAGACAATTTAGTTGCCACATATAGTATAGTAGAGACGCGGGGATCCGCACTCAAGTACAAAGACCTGATAGGAAACTTCCTACATGTGATGGAGACAGTCTGTGCGAGGGAAGGATCCACCCTATCTATCACGATGGGCGTCAACGCTTTCAGAGGGTTTATGGATGAGTTCATGAGCCAACATGAAACTGACAAATCAAGGACGAAAAGAAAAAAAGATAAGAAACGGAAAGTAAGTCTCATTTAATGATCTTTCTTACTATGTAGCCAGTAGAGTAATAAAGCTATAAGTACACTACTCTGGCCAAAAAGGATTTGGTTGTCCTTTGATTGTGTTGTGTATGTAATTTCAGCATAACAAAAATGATATTATGATAAATGATCAAATCATTCTGTTGTTCAAACTGATGATATAGATTATCTAATAGTATCTTACATACAGAAGTCCTTAAAGATTAACTGTGAACGTTACATCAGAGAATGTTTTATATGCCTATGTTAAATGTATTTTCTATCTATTAAACCATTTTCCTATTTCACATGGTACATTCGATACTTTTTTACAAATCAATCGTACACAAAACGAGCACTTTCGCTACTTTAGTGCTATGAAAAAATCATGGTGCTAAATTATTATTTTTCAGATTGATGACCCGATCCAGTACAAAGGACACACGTTTATCCTGTCAATGATCAACATACCGACCGAGTGTGAGATCTGCAAGACTTTTTTCATGTGGCCCATTGAACGGTCGCTAATATGCCAGACGTGTAGACTTGCATCACATAAGAAATGTTATACCAAGGTAAATTTTTCAGAAATATGTATTTTTGAACTAACAGATGCCCGCTACTCTGTACGCGTGGAATATTAGATCACGATATATTTTGTCAGAGTTTATCCTTCCCTGGACTTCCACGAATATTTCAAGACCAAAATCACAAAACTCGGCCCAGCTGCTCTCAAGTTTTAGCAAGACTAACGAACAGCAATTGATTTTATATATAAGAAGATAACCCCCCCCTTCTACTGCCTTATTAACTGTCTTTAACTGTTACTTATATTTTATGTACGTGCGTGACTACGTTCATAATTGGCATGATTGAAATTTTATAATTCTGTGATTTTATTAAATAAACTGTATATGACATAGGTATCAACAATGTGCCGCAAGGAGAACGTAACTCCATCAGCTGCGATTGTAGGTGCGGTGGATTCAGGCGGACGGGAACAGATAGGCGTTGTCACGCGAGGAAAGGTAATATATTAGGAAAAATCAGTACTTGACATAATATCATAAATTATTGCTGCATTGTATGAAAACTGTAAAAGATTTACTAGATTCTTAGGTTTTTCTTTTGGCATTTAGTTCGTGAGTGCTTAACGTTGGAATTCTCTATAAATATATATATTTGTGTAATTTTTTTTTTAATATTAGAATTTAAGTTGATTAAAAATCTGTTCAATCCGTTGCAGGTGTTCGCTGTGCCACTAATTGAGCTACCGACAGGCGAAGGCAATATACCTATTATAATAGACAGACTCATCACAACTATTGAAATGACTGGATTGTATACAGAAGGATTGTATAGGAAAAGTGGTCTTAGCTCTAAGGTAAGATCACGTTTATTTAAGTCATGACTTGTGTTTAACCATCTATCTCACCTCTCTGCTATAGTTATTGCTATGATCGTGAAAGAGATAAAGGAAGTGTCGGTAGTGTGACACACTGACTTAAATAAATAAACTTTTATTGACATCTCACAAGGTAACAATTTTGTTCTTATCAATGAATTGAGACATACAGTTTAAATCTAATCTTGTGAGAGTCTGGAGTCTGAACTAGACCTAAGCCTGTACTACAGAACTCCAGGCTCCCCCTTTAAAAGCTATTTACAGAGAAATTTTAGTCCAGTCAAATTACGGCTGAGAATGGGAAAAATAATCACTAAAATACCTAGTTTGGGAATTATGAAGGATCGATCGGGGGGTGTATTCTGAGCTTATATTCCGATTTGAGGGAATCTAGGGAGGTCAGCTCAAGGTCATTTCGATGAAAACGCGTTTAATTCGATATCTCGAGAACGGTTAGTGTTAGGCAAAAAATTGTAGAGACCTTTTCTCTTTTAAATTAAATTTACTAACATTTTTATCCGAAACTTTTTTTTTTATCATCAATATTTTTCAATTTATTGCTTCTGATAGGCAAAAATTTTACTTTTTTTTCCTCTCTTTTTTTTATTTTTCGCCATTTTCTCCCCAACCGTTAAATTTTATTAAATTTTACCCGAATATGAAAGTGTTGCTCTTTTAATTATGAACAACTTTATATGTAAACTTTTTTCTGTAATGCCAATACCTTCGGAGTTATATATTACTTTACCGAGCGAAATCCGTGCCACTGTCGCAATATCATCGACATCAGTGGGTATTTAGTATTTGAAAGAAATATTAAAGTATTTCATGATCATTTATTAGCCAACTTACCTGTATCAAAAGGTGAATCGATTAAACTATTGAAAAATTGAACTTCATTTAAATATTAAATATTGTAATAATTGAAATATCATTTAATTAAATAAAATAACAATTTGACGAGCCTCGTGGTTGAGTGGTTTATGTAACGGACTGCTGATCAAGAGGTTGCGGGTTCGATTCCCGCTCGGGACAATCATTTGTGTGATTTTTCTAATTGTCATACAAATGTTTGTGCTGCGTCTGGGTGTTTCTATATTTTATAAGTATGTATTTACAAAAGAAAAATAGTATATGTATTCTATCCGTATTCGGGTACCCATAACACAAGCATATAAGCTAAGCTTGGGACCAGAGGACGTTGTGTGTAATGTCCGTGAATATTTATTATATTTATTATTTATTTATTTAAATATTGTATTTTTTCAATTTGGGTATTTTTTATTCCATTCAATGGGATAATAATGTGAATAAGGATTAGAAAAAGAAGTTAACGAATAATTGAAACTGTTTCACACATTTATTGATAAAAAAATAGGTCATAAAATTGGTAAAATTAAGTACGCGAGGTCGATGGAAGTGAATCGTCAATATTAAAGGCCCACACTAATGCACGCGACAGTCTGTCTGTGAATACGCGTCGCGACAGTGGCACGGATTTCGCTCGGTAAAGTAATTTAAAACTCCGAAGGTATTAGCATTACAGAAAAAAGTTTACATATAAAGTTGTTCATAATTAAAAGAGCAACACTTTTATATTCGGGTAAAATTTAATAAAATTTAACGGTTGGGGAGAAAATGGCGAAAAATAAAAAAAAGAGGAAAAAAAGTAAAATTTTTGCCTTTCGGAAGCAATAAATTGAAAAATATTGATGATAAAAAAAAAGTTTCGAATAAAATAGTTAGTAAATTTAATTTAGAAGAGAAAAGGTCTCTACAATTTTTTGCCTAACACTAACCGTTCTCGAGATATCGAATTAAACGCATTTTCATCGAAATGACCTTGAGCTGACCTCCCTAGATTCCCTCAAATTGGAATATAAGCTCAGAATACACCCCCCGATCGATCCTTCATAATTCCCAAACTAGGTATTTTAGTGATTATTTCTTTCGGTAATTTGACTGGACTATTTTAACAATTTTGTAATTAGTGATATCAGACTGCGTAAGATGTATCTGCTGTTGGATATGCATCCAACATGCATGCATATGCATTCGCTCTCTCACACATGCGTGTGAGAGAGCGAATGCTCATGTATATGTGTAAATTTATATAAGAATAAAATATAATAATATAGAATTTTGATTGTGTAGACTCATATTATAATTGACAAGTTATCTATTAACTGTATTTAGGTACTACATAATACTATAATATATAAATTAAGTGTGTTGGTAAATAAAAAAATACTTTCTAACTATTCTATAATGTGTATTTACAAGTCAAATAGTATATGTAGTAAATCTGTGATTTAGCATAAGAATTACGATAAGCCGATACCAGAGGAAATACGGCTAAAAGCACAAATAATTTGTTTAATCAAATTTTTAGGATAATTAGTATTTAACTGTTTTGTTTATAAATCAGGTTCGTGAACTTCGTCGCCTCCTAGACGAGTCCCCTGAAGAAGGCATAGAGAGGCTAGAACTATACGCAGTCCACGTCCGAGCCTCAGTACTCAAATGTTTCTTCAGAGAGTTGCCTGAACCTCTGCTTACATTTGACCTGTACGATGACTTTATACTCGCTGCGCAGATATCAGATCCACAGGTAATGTACTATACTACATCTATACTTTTATTATTTGTTTGTGCCTTTTTTTATACGAGTATAACAAGCCATATAGAGTATTAAAGTCACGATTTTTAGTCTATATACCTTTTTATTATATAACATAATATATTTGAACCAAGAAAGAAATTAATACTTATAAACTTTCTTATTACAGGAACGAGTTTCAACAATATTTACAATACTAAGGAAGTTACCGAAACCTAACTTTGATCTTGTCGAGAGGCTAATCTTCCATTTGGCAAGAGTAGCACTTAGAGAAAGTCACAACAGGTATTTTCTATGATTGCTAATAATCACAGCGACTAAGCCGTGCGAATGAAAAATATAAATTTGTTAAATTGGAAGGAATATGTGCAATAATTAGAAAATATATATTTATAATATAGTTTATCTCTTTGAAAGTTTTTATTCTATTTTGCTTTTTGATGTAACCAATTGTTGTACATTGCACATTGTTATTTGAATCGCACTGTGTACTGTGTGTGCACTGTGTACTACTGTTAATGTGGTCTTACATTTAAACAGTTTTGATATCGGCGAAGACGGAGGACTGATGGAACTGGGCCTATGTCCAGTTGTGGACTACAGTAGGGTGATTTGATTGATATTAATGATGTGATACAAATGTTTTCAGGATGGGCCCGAACGCTCTAGCGATAGTGTTCGCTCCGTGTATACTGCGTACACACAAGGTGCAGCCCGCACAGGATTCATTACACGACATCGCGCGACAGACCGCGTGTCTAGAGGCCATACTTGTTGATAAACTAGGCACTGTTAGTATAATCATACATTATTTATATTAATATCTGTATAGGTCTTAAGCCGTGGTCGCCTTGGGCCATGGCGCCTATGGCCCTAGGGTAAATACACCTCTGTGTTATGGGTACCAGAATGTGATATATAAACTACTTTTCTTTTCTAAATACATACTATACTACATGTTTGGACTATGTGTTGCGTTTAGTCAAAAAATATTTTTAATGGATGTCTTTATTAATGTATAACATGTATGTAAATAATAGAAAATTAGTTCTGATTGTTATAACAAGACAAATATTTTATAGGTACGCGGCATGTTACAAGACATAGCGACGTTAGAGGACGCGTGTCACACCGCGGCCAGTCGACTGTCCACCCTGCGCTCACACAGCGCCGTGCCGCGACCTGAGGAACAGTTACTGTCACAACATATACATGAGATTGAGAAGGAGAGACTACATCTCACCAACCAGCTGCCTACACTCATCAGGTATGTCTACCACTATTACTTGTTACACTCTCATTCAACGGGCGTGCAACACGTATACGTGCACGTTATTTTGCCCGTACACGTGCACGTTGTCCTGTTAAAAATGTGTGGTATGTGTCACACACAGTAACATGATTGGTCTGCGTCCGCTCTAAGCCATTTGTCAGTCTGGACGTCTAAGAAGAAGTGTGTATTGGTAGTGATCTTTTTTATTATTGGTAGCTTCATGATAATAAGAACCCAACAAAATTATTCAACTGATTTTGCGTACAATGGAAATACCACACTATTTCTAAGTTTTGTCTTTATATATCCCTGTATACCATATTATTAACTGTATAGAGCAACGTCGGACGATGACTTGTTATCTACGACGGACCATGACGGCGAACTGGGCAGTACCGACGACCTGAGCGCAGCGGCCGGATCTCTACGCTCACAGCGACTACTGCAACGACAACTGTCTTCAGATGATCCTATCATGGTGTAAACAGTTAGTTTTATTACACTACCTATCCACTTATACACAATATTAAGTATTGGTGTAGCTTGCCTATAAGGGATATTCAAAATATGTTGAGAAGCCTGAAGCTAGTTATGTCCATGTCATTATGTGTAGTAGTAATAAGACAAAATACAAACAATTATGAAGATTAAGTGCGGGTAGTTGCAAAAACGTACGCGCCATTGGAACAGCACTGCTGTCACTTATAACTGTATAGTTACTAGACCCAATTCGTAGGAAAGTCGGGATTAAAGACGGGTAACGTACTTTACAATTTATACTGCGAAAAAGATCCGATGTTTATGTAATTTGGAGACTAAATCTCGAATTTTTCATTAATGTACAGTTCAAGTAGGTAGTTATGATATTTTGATTAGCTCCATTGCAATATGAGAACACTTGAACGCAAGAGACTAGATATAAATTACGTCACACGTTAGAGAAAATAGACTAGGTTTATTGCAAACCTCCATCCATTGGCATAAGTTTATTTCCAGGATGAGTTTTGGTTTTTTGAAAAATAGGTAATACGACTTTGGTGTCCTCGGTTCGCTTGTGCTGTACTGCCTTGGCAAAACATGTCTACTCTTTTTAATATATCTGAAATTAAACAGTCCATTTGTATGCTCTCGAAAATAAATGTACTATTTTTTCCGAATATCCAGACTTCCTATTTCTTATAAATGTGATTCATAAGACGTAATTTATGTGTAGTCTCAGTCTCGGTTATTATCTGACTACGCGACGCAAAGAATTGGTTATGTGTTTATCAGACATTATCCATTGAAAAATTGGTCAAGTGCGAGTCGGACTCGCGCACGAAGGGTTCCGTACCATTATATATGCAACATAAGGCAACGTTATTAGTATCGAGCAAGAAACGGTAAAAAAGTCATGTTTGTTGTATGGGAGCCCCCCTTAAATATTTATTTTATTTTATTTTTAGTATTTGTTGATAAAGCGGCAATAGAAATACATCATCTGTGAAAATTTCAACTGTCTAGCTATCACCGTTCTTGAGATACAGCCTGGTGACAGACGGACGGACGGACGGACAGCGAAGTCTCAGTCATTTTTACCCTTTGGGTACGGAACCCTAAAAATTAGATTGGCTGTCAATTAATGCATATTCAGTTGATATGTTTGTTTGTGTTCTGTCAATTCAGTAAGCAGTCAGGGTTTTTAAATTAGTTTTATTTACTCTCGCATAGGCTGTAACAAAGTTCTCAAAGACGCTAACAAAGTAACGATTTTTGTAAACTGTGACAGCAGTGGCTAAAACTGGAATGTTTCACAGAAATGTCCATTTGCCATGATACTTAGAATTGTTATGAAAACATTATCGATAATGTATCGTGAGATTTTTTACATTCCTTGTGTCGTAAATATTATAATTAGATAATGTTCCTCTGCCTGTTCCTTTAATGTCTTAACTGTGAAAGTGATATGAAATTACTATTGTTAAGTTTCTATATGATGGACCATCGACTATTCAGACCTCATTCCCTTTGTGATTATAATCTAAAGTTTTCATAATTATGTGGTAGTTGGGATGTAGACAAACGTGTCTGGATATTTTTTAATCTAGAATACAAATAATGATTATAGTCCCGTTTTAGGAATATATACAATATAATAAATTCGCGGAGTTGATATATCAGCATTCTTGTAGCCTTTGTACCTTCAGTACTTAGAGGTAGTGATGAGCTTACTTCAATAAGTTACCTGTCGCTAACACTATATCTAAGTGACAGCTAAATATAGTACACGGAATGTATTTTTCATATGACAAAAAGTTTACATTCTCATAACACTGAAATATTTTATGATATATTTTCTTGTAAATATGTAAATCTTCTCAAAATATCGATTATTTAGAAGTTGCTATTGATATTGTGCTTTCGTTGAGAGTATATCGTACATGTAGATGAAAGGCAATGTACAAACTATAGCTTACTGACTAGCTATCCATTCCATAATATTGTTTGCTATCGGTGGTGAAATGAAACTTGATTTAATGCAAAATTCTTTTTTATTCAATTCTCGAACATATGATCTATGATTGTTTCACCACAAAAGTAAACAATTATGTCTAGAAATTATTTTTAGAAAGAACTTTAGAATCTAATCAATGATTATTTTATACCAGTCCAAAGACATCACTTAAACTTGAGATTTAGAATTATGCTATTTATGTATATCAAATGTGAATATCGAATGCATACTAACAACTAAATTAATATTTAGGTTTTACCTTTGTTTTATACAAAAGACGTTTTTATAATGGAAACATTATACATTTGATCAATATCTCATTGAATTATTGCCTGAGTACTTATTATATGTATGACATGTCCTAGACATGTTTATTTTATTTTATAACAGTTAACTATTTCTGCCAAACTTTTATTTATATATCACAGTAGTTCATGTTAAATATTATATTAAAAATATCATGAAACACTGTACCTTGCCTCTATCTTTTATTTGCTTACATATTCTAAAAGACTGTCTTAAAGTAAGCTATTGAATTTATTGTTAAGTCACAAATATTTTATCCGCTTTTTATTAATTAGTTTGTAATGTTAATATTCAAACAACGAATTACTCTGTGACATCTTGTAAGCCTCTTGTTAACTATCTATGTCTGTGGAATATATTTTGTAGCTCAATATTTACGAAGGACTGTATTAACAAAATATTATATTTGATAAGTTTATATTTGTTACAACTTTTAAAACATTTAATATTATGAATCTCATAATGATGTAGATGCTGAAATATAAACATTGAGTGGTTTATAGAGTTGTTTTGTCATTTTGGCTTTTATGCATTTATTGGAAATTATAGAAAATATGTGGAGACTCTTAGAACAAATAATGTATTTTTATGTAAAAAGATATCTGGTATTGTCTTTGAAGAGGTTGTGCTGCAGTTATAATAATTTCGGCTAGTATGCTTTCTGTGGTCCATATTTGTGTAAAAATTTAACTAAATTTGTATTAAATAGAGTCTACACTAAAATGTCCACTACAATGTGTTAATGTTATTTATATTGGCTGTATCGATGTTGTCGTATCCACGAGTTTCCTATCAACAAACATACTCATAATTTAATATAAGTGTTGATACATGGTGTTGATACAAGTAAAGATAGTGAACATGCAATGTGGCTGCAACTAGAACATTATAACACTTTAGAAGTGTATGTAGATAATGGTGAAAATTCCACATAAGTGTTTATGTAAATAATTTATTAGTTTATAATTTTAGTAAGGTACTATTTTAATTTTAGGTACTGCTATTTACTTTGCCAATGTTGATTTTTTTAAAAGTGCCTATCACACATTGTTTTAATATCATTTTAGTCTATTGGTGCATTAGATATCATTGGATTGTTAAATTTTTATAGTGGTTAGTTATTTCAATTTGTTGATTATCACATGAAATTAGTATTTATACAATGCGGCAGACAGGTATTGGTGAAATAAAAATGTCTTATGATGACAGAATTTTATTAGTTTGTGATTAAACTTTGTCGGGATAGAATTGATGTTATTAATAATTCTGATTTATTTTCTATTTCCAGATTTATATAGGTCATAGTATATCCTTTACTGTCTTGACAAATTTATCTTAAGACACAAACTCAAATGCAACATCACATTATGATTATTGTTGCGTAATTTTAACATTTCCCTTCTAAGTACTCTGATTATTTTTTTATTCTAGCACTTACATGTTGTTAATGTGCGACCTATGATATTAAGAATATTTCCATATAGATCAGAATAATTTTACTGATTATGCAACTGTTTCACAGCTAAGGACCAATATTGTAACTGTTTACAATTCAGTCATTTTATATTAACTGTATGTTTAACTGTGAACTTTGTGTCCTACATGTTAATCAAATAGAAATCCTGTATCATAAAACATGTATATTGTTCAAATATTTTTAGGGATCCTATAATGTGTCAATATAAATGAAATGTAACCAAAACATTATACTGTATACAAAATATAAAAATAAAAAAGAATAATATGAGAACTTGTTTTATTTTATCATGGATATATTTGACGTGTTGCCACTGGATATAAGACTTTATGATGAAAGTAGTAATACACATGTATGAATTTAATTAATTTAACAATACATGCAACGTTGTATATGTTACAATCATCGCAATATTTTTAAAAGGTACTGTTACGTGTTGTGAAAGATCTATACTGACGAATTTAAGGCTAGTTCGTCAAATGCAAGAAGCTATGCTAATTAAGATCGAATTTCAACCAAAGTGCGACCATTATAATCCATACATTAAATAAATAAGACATGAATTAAGGGCCTACATCAATATTATCGTCGACATGTACATATTAACACAGCTAGTAGGTATAGAAAATGAAGAATTAAGGATATCTTTTTTGTTTACTCAAAATCTATTACATATATTTTAATTCTGATTTACGTGTTTCTATATATAATAGTTACTTATGTTTTTAAAGTTATTTCATTAGTTAATACGCGATATCATACATACATACATAGTTAATACGCGATAATAGACCGATAAATGAAAAAAATAAAAAATTAGAGAGATTGTTTCGATAAGATTTTCTATCGAGAAAACTTTTTTCAATCGCGTTTCTGAGTTTATGCGATCCTAGATCATATATTGAAAAAACATATACTTAAAAATTAGAGCTCTATCCATTCAATCTAAAGAAACAATTAAAACTTCGTATGTAGAAAAATGCACGAAGCTATTTTGGTATCCTCTTAAACACAAGTAATGTCCAATTAACTTTCATCTATATTTGAATCATTAAACAAAATATAATTCTTGGTCAAATTTTTAGCTAAATCAAACAATAATAAATCAATGTTAAGCAGGTTTTATAATATATTTACTTTGAAGTTCATTGTATATGTGGTCACTTAATGAAATTCTAACTAATTATTTATTACGTTTCCATAGCACACACTGCTTCTTTACGTTGCCAAGGTAGTAGTCCAATAGGACATGATGACCAATTATGATTTTTAGAAGCTAATTTCCAAACACCGTTTTCATGAGCATCTTGTTCATTTAATAAAACATCCATTTTCTCAGACTCCACATCATCAATAATTTCTACGTCATCATCATCGTCACTACCAGATTTTATATCATCTACGGTATATATAGTACTTGAAGCGGTAGATAGAAACTTTTCAGGTGACGATATTAGTTCTGCTAGCATATACACTTTGTCTCTAATTCCATTCGGTATACATGGATCAATAAGATTCAAGAGATCTTTAACAAAATATATAAGATATGGGTTATATGCTGCAATAATTGGCTGGATATAGTTTATATCGGTAAGCTGTTGTGGAACAGGTTTCTTAAGGTCTAGTAACAAACATTTTCCTTTAAAGTTTGGAAACCAATGATAATACAATTGCATTAACTCTTTTTTCTTTTTAGTTTGTCGGCTGTCAGCATTCATCCTGAAATTATAGAAAGAAAGAATTTTTACAACAGCAGTAATGATATTTCTTTTTTTCATGTGCATTGAAGTAAATATATAGACTTAATTGTGCCTATGTTCAAAGCTTTAGTGGCAGATATTAAAGTTATCAACTATTTCAATAAAGTGCATACCTATTTTTTGATCTGCTTAGTCAGATATTTATACTTTTTTATTTGGGACTTTGAACTACTGTATGTTCTGTAACTAAGTCATAAAACTGCATACTTACTTTTTTAGTCTGGTAGAAAACTCTTGAGATCTTTTTAATGCTACTAATATTTCTGATACCCACATTGCAGCAAGTTGAGCTTTAAAAGTTGAACTTTCACTATCTTGTGTTATTTTTATGAGGGCCATTATAAACTCAAGTATAAGGTCATTAGCATGGAGAAAAGTAAGTAAAACTTCAAAACATTGCACATAGTTGTTGTTTAGTTTACTTTTATGCATAAAATCATTTGCACTATAGAAGTTTAATAAATCTTGAGACAAAAATAATTCACCATCTCCAAGAATTGCCTCATTTACAAGATTAGTTACATTTGATACACTTGATAATGTCTGGTTTTGTTTATACATCACATTAATTAATGATGTTATGGACACTGTTTTCAGATTTGACAAGTCAACTAAATCATTGAACGCATGTTTTACATCATTTATTATGGATTCTCTCATATCTATGTCTGATATTTCTGATAAATTTTTTATCTTGCAGTTAGGATGCGCACAAATGCTCAAAGCTGTACACAAATTCATGAGAACAGAAATGTCATTCTCATCTCTAGGAAGTTCAAACTTACGTCCGGTTATGAAATCCTGAATATTTAATTTATATTTATCCCAATAGTTTTGTTGGAGCCAATGTAAACTAACAGCACATGCCTCTCGAAGCAATGTGATATTGGGAAGGTTGTTACTATGAGCTGTGTCGTGCCGTAAATCAATGATCCAATCCGGAACACCTAAATTTTTTGCTGCTGTATATAGACTGCTGCCCTTCACGGTCTCAGTATCAAGCATGTGATTCACAAAACGCATTAAAGCAGAGGAATAAGCTAGACGTAACAATTGGTTATTGCCTGCATCATCTTGTTTTAAGTCTTCTACGTGTACCTGAAGTAACGACAACGTTGATTCTACACCTGATGGCAGAAACGGACTTCTGGCTTTCCATACAAGTAATGTTTTCAGCGCAAATTCCTTATTTGAAGTAGTATCTGATAATTCTTGGTAAACCTTGTGCCATTCTTCACTATTATACCAAGGGACAACATGGCAATGTTTAGTCATTATAAATTAAACTAATTAAGAAATGATATTTAAATTACATAAATACGTATAATTATTAACTACAGAAATATAAAATTAAAATAATTTTGGAGTGATTTGAGGTTATTATTTATGCGGTTCGTTAATGTCATTTATGTCAAACATGTGTCAATACTGTCAAATGCCAAATAGGCCAGACTGATAATCAATTTAGTGGGGGGGGGGATTGATCAACGAACAAAAATCGACTAGAATCCGTGCATGCCTAAATCGACCTTTACAACTTCACTAGCCGTTGCCCGCGCCCCGCGGATATTTGAAAAGAAACACCAATGATGTCAATAGTTGCTCAATGCCCTAACGCAACGTGCTTTTTCTGCTCTAAAGGATATCCTTTGGTGTTTCAAAAACCAGACGAAATCTTGATTGACAAACATTTACCTCCTAATATCTATTAAATATCCGAAATTAACTTTGTCTGTTTGTCGCTCTTTCACGCCAAAACCACAACTCATTTTAATGAATTTTAGTGCAGATAGCACAAGGCCCATATTTTTTTTGTGAAAAATAAATGCTACTCATACGCATCATCATTAGCTCTCTCTCCAGTCCATTTACTGTTGGGCACGGGAACCACCTCCACTTTAGAGGGATTAATTATGGTCTACTATGCCGCACTGACCAGGCGTGTTGGCACAGGGTATATTTTCGAGTTTATCGTCTCACAGGATGTTATCTGTGTGCAATATCGCTTAACTGACTTTTACAGCATGGAGCATTAGCTAGTCAGCAATATTTCTAAAGCTCTGTATATGTTATTTCAGCGTTCTTTTTATTTGAAATGGTCAAATATATTTATATGTGAAATTAAATGACACGTTTTTATTTTGGGGGTATGGTGTACGTACGTGTAACATAAAACAACGAAAGCTCATAAGAATATTTTTTATTAAAAAACTGATTCCAAAGCAAATGTTAATCATTATATTCACATGCAGTTAAAACGCTACATGTTCACAATCTGTCACGATTTTCACACATTACGTAGGTTCATTCATTTTCTATTAAAATTATTTAAATACATCGCTTAAGTGAGGTTCATACACAAATAGAGGTCACGTCTCGTCGGGTAACAGTCTGCTCGGTAACCGGATACTAAGTACACAAGTTTAGTCTGAAACTGCGTCAGGGTGGGACATAAGTTATTTTGTGATTCATAAATAGGTTCTCGGTCATAAATATCTGTAGAAGGATCAACAGGTAGATAAAATCTGTTTTGGCACTAACAAAACTTGACGAAACAATAGCGAGCAAGTAATGTTGCGTACTTCGTGCGAGCCACTCATAAGTCGTGCGTGGCGAGGTTCTGTGTGGGCGCGCGCGGCTCCGCGTCGGGCGGCCGCGCGTGGAACTTGCCGGGCAGCGAGGCGAGCGCGGAGAGCGCGGCGTCCGCGTGCGGGATGCGGCGCATGATCTTGCCGGACGTGATGAGGCGACCGAACCCCTCCTGGTGCGCGAACGCGTACCCGGAGCGCACCGAGCGCCGCGCGCGTCGTGCGGACGGTGTGCGGGGGGCGGGCGCGGCCGCCGCCCTCCAGCGCTGCCTCGCGCGGAGCCGCTCCGCCAGGGTGGGGCGCGTCCACGAGCACGCCAGGCGCCACGACACAACCGGCACCATCAGGATTATCATCTGAACACAAACATGTCGCTGTATGTAGTGGAACCAATAGAAATTTTGGAACAAACATAATGAATTATTATTTCTATTGAAAGAAACGAAATATGTATAAGAAAAAACTAATCAATTTTCATACAAAAACATAAGTAGGTACATAGATAATCTTAACCTATTTTTAGCTGCAATCTTAGCAGTAGATACAACAAATGAAAGGATTTTATTCACTTACCAATTATGAACTAATGATATATAACTGCTATTTAAATAACAATCCACTAACCGTGAGTACAGCAGTGAACCAGAATGTAGCCTGTGTGAGAGCGACAGTGAGCGAGCCCACGTAAGGTCCTCCTATCGCGTAGTTATAGAAGTAGTCCAAAACGAAGAAGGACACGAGCGAGCCCCAGATCGTGATGTGGTTGAACACTGTCCAGTAGGTCGTGTCTAGTGCTATCTGTATTACAATAATATATATTTTTTTACTATTTGTATAGTCAAGTTGGGTAATGCTCACTACATAACTATATATCATAACGATTCTTCATACACATTGCCCAGTTCTACTGTTGAACGATGATCAGAGAACATTTCTCATACACACGATCGATAAAACTGCGCAAATTAATATTGTGGACTACTGAATTAAACTGAAATAAAACTGGATAGAAGATTCCATATTATAGAAATAAAATTATTGAAATGGTTATTTTAAACCAAAATGACTCTAAAAAAGTGAACATTCATTCATTCATTCATTTTATATTTTAAGTTGTAACTTTGAATGACAATTTTTCCTAACATTTTCAATCATCTAAATTCTAATAAATTTTTATAAAAACAACTTGCCTGAGTAGTATTATCTATAATTAATATTGTAGCTACAACACTTCCTAATAACATATGATCTGACAATATTTTGCCATCTGGCGCTAATCCATCTTTGTAAGTGCCTGAAAAAATAGAATATTTTATGTTTAAATATATAAAAAATAATAAAATAAAAAAAATTAAAAGTTATGGGTACCAGAATACGGATAGAATACATATACGACTTTTATAGCCCGTGCCCAACAGTGGGAGATTATTGAGCTGATAACTCAGTTGGGAGAGCGACGGAACGGTATTCAGAGGTCGTAGGTTCAAGTCCAGCTCATGGTAAATTAAATTATGGTGGAAAAAGTGATTACCGCAAGCGGGACTTGAACCCACAACGTCGGAATACCGTTCCGTAGCTCTGCCAACTGAGCTTATTGCGGTCGTGCTTTCAGTAATCAAATTAGGCCACCATAATCGTCACTCGATTGAGTTTATATCGTATTTTACGTACAACGCCATCTATCGAGAATGTTTTGCAACAATCTCGACCAGCCACCTAGTATTCTTTACAGAATACAATTGGATTAAAAATGCATGTCAATTGCAAAATTAATAAATTACTCCAGCTCATGGTGATAATTTTTACCACTATAATTTAGTTTATTAATATAAAACAACTCACCATAAGGTATTAGAAAGAGTACTAATGATGTGAAACATCCATGTAGTGTTGACTTAATAAACTCTGTCTTATTGAACAGTTGACTGGTGTGTCCGGGCGCGTATAGTTTAGGGAACTGTAGCGACGTTGAATCAGACACGTCTTGTTCGAACACGCCCAGAGCTAATACTGGTAGTGATGTGTAGAATAAATTATATACTGATATGAACATCTCGTCGAATACCGTCTGTAATATACACATTATAATAATAATTTAATAGCATTAACGTACTGTACTATTTAGGTATTTGCCTTAGGTATTGCTATCTCTATTCCCTAGCGCCGCGCTGAAAGGGACAAATATAGCTGAGGCAACTTTTACCTACAAATTCTTTGAAAAAAAAAATAAAGACGTTTCGTAGTCCCCTTTTTCTACGCGAAAGTTAAAACGATTTTAGTTTTTTCTATCACATTCTTTTTTTGGAAAACCTTACCAAATTTGTGATAGACGCTGCAACTTTATCTAAAGAAAACAAAAAAAATGAAAATTGGTGTCGCGGGACACCAGGTAGGAACGAAGTTCCTTCAGCTAAGGTACAATCGACACAATTTGCAAAAAAATAAATAAATAAATAAATAATAAAAAATAATAATAACAGTCATCCCATAGACTATACATTAGACAGTGTATAGCCACCATACATAGACTATACATAAAAAGGTTACGATTTTTCATCGCGTTACGGACGTTTTTTGCCGGCTAGGGTACCCCTCCGCAACGCGCCATAAGGAACTTCGTTCCAAAAAAACCGGGGTTTTTAGATGGTCATATTTCTTTTACTTATTATATTCTCAAAAAAAGAAAGTGATAGATGCATAGATATATAAGACCTAGATACTATGAAAAAAATTCGTTCCTCTGCAGGCAATATACACGAAGAAAACAGGGGACTACGATGCCCATATTTTTGTATGGAGCATAATTTGGTATCCTGGCCTCTTAATAAGCATCTAGATCACAGATCAATACATAGAGCATTATGAAATTTTCATTACGTTAGAGAAGGCGCGGTTTGTGGGGAATGGAGTAATGCATTCTCATTGGTCGTAGCAAAATCATATACCAAATTCTCATACATCCAGTTTTTATTCATTTATTCATTCATTCATTCATTTATTTAGGGAACAAAACAAAATTTTGTGGGACACAATAGATCGAATACTTTCTCGAAATAAATAAGGAAATTTAGCAATTACTATGTAGGATAAAAAATTTATAATACTTAAAATATACAATTACCTGTGCACTAAATCCACAGAAGAACGCGAACCAGAAATGGCACACGGTAAATGCGAAATTCTTGTAGAAAAAATATCTGAGGAACTTGCACATTCTGTAATACGACCATCTTCCATGAACAAGTAACAACCGCTGCAGGAACCGGAACTGAGCGATCGAGTAGTCGGACGCGAGTACCGCTTGCATACCCTCCTGGCCTGATATACCAACGCCTATGTGCGCCGCTAGAAAAGAAAAATAAACTGTTTTATTCTTCCTGTTCTGACTGGCCAGATATAAAAGAGGTTATTGTGGTTTTTTTTTAATATTCCATAGGTATAGGTAGGTGGGTATTAATGTTGGTCCCGAGTCTGCTAATTTGCACTGGTGGCTAATAATTACCACCGATAAAAATAGGGGTCAATTAGAATGTTATGTGATAAAATATGACAAAGTATTAAGCCATAATAATAAGTGTTATAAACCTGTAATATACTATAAATTACCTTTGATCATAGATACATCGTTAGCGCCATCACCGATAGCCAATGTGACAGCTTTCCTGTTCTTCTTGATGAGTTCTACGACCATTGCCTTCTGCAATGGGGTCACTCGACAACATATCACTGAGCGGCATTGTAAAACTACGTCTAAAAATCTGAAATAGCAACAATACGTAGTAATTCTATTTGACGAGAAATACATGATCTGACGAGTCCTTGAGATGATGGATTCTACCCCCCTGGGATAATGTAAAAACACTCGATCAACTTGTACACAGATGACATCCACTGTGGGATACGGAAACCTCGAAAATAAAACCTTTGCCCACATGCCTGGTTAGGGCAGCATAGTAGAGCGTAATCCCTCCCAAAGTGAAGTACACCCGTGGTCACCTGTGGGACGTTAATGGGCTGGAGAGATACAATAATATATACTAACTTCTGTCCGTGGGTGACGGATTAAGAATACAAATGTCACCACCAGGAATATTGCACACAGATAACATCTTCTATGAGAGAAGGAAAATTCGAAAATAAACCCTGTGCCAACACGCCTGGTCAGCGTGGCACAGTACACCATAATCCCTCCCAAAGTGGACGACGTTAATGGACTGGAGAGATACAATAAATTAAGATATATATACTAACTTCTCCTCAAGTTTAGGATGTAGACAGTGTACGAGCGAGTGTCCGTTGATGACGATAGCGAACCCGTTACTGTCGTCGTTGTAGTGATCGTGCACGTCCGCAGAGTGCGCGCCGCCCGACACGTACTCGTTACTGAAATTATAACTATATTATGGAACAAACAAACACACACAACACATTTATATACTGCCGTTTACGAGGTTGCGGGTTCGATTCCTGCTTGGGACAATCATTTGTGTGATGTTTATAAATGTCATACAAATTTTTGTACTGCGTCTGGGTGTTAATAATAAGTATGTAGTATACAAAAGAAAAGTAGTATATATATTCTATTCATTCCTTTTTCTGGTACCCATAACACAAACATATAAGCTTAGCTTGAGATCAGAGGACGTTGTGTGAAATCTCCATGACTTATTATTTTATTATCCATCAGCTATTCTCCGTCTACTGCTGGAAATAGGCCTCCCGCATAGTTCCTTCTATATTATATAGAAATAAAATATAAGTAGCCTAAAGGCTCTCGAAGGTTAGCTTCAGCTTTAGTGTAAAAATTTCTAGAGTTGAACTAATACATTCTCAGATGACCCTCTACATACAGATTACAAACATAACCCGTTTGTTCAATCAACAAATTTTAACAACAGAATAAGTTCAATTCACGTTGTTTTTATTGTTTAGAAATAATAAAAATATTGCAATAATTGCTGATAAAATTAAGAAGAAATTATATTAAGACTGTAGCTTAAGATATAAGACACAAGACAATTGGAATATTATTTGATTGTTATTCAATTGTCAAATAACCAGCTATAACAATACAACGCTGTTAAACAAGAGTATATTTTGTATGACAGCAATCATTTATAACAAACTCCCAGCATATTTATGTAAACTGGAGAGTAATATTCAGTTTAAAAATCAATTAAAAAAGTTGCTTCTTGACAAAACATATTACAGTGTCAAGGCATACTTGGATGACAAATTAACGTAAATGAAATTAAGTAAAAATATTAATTAAGAAAAAATGTTCTATATATCTAAAACCAATTGTATTAATAATGTTAAAATAATGATTATAATAATGTATATTATTAACCAATTAGATTAATTATTAATGTCACAATTATGATGGGTAATGCAATACGTAAAGGAAAAAAAAAAAAACAAAAATTATCAGTGGCTATGTATATCCCAATTCTTCTTCTTTTCTTTTTAATTTTGACGCATGATATTTATATTTAGTATCTTAGAAATGTTATGTCGAGCTATTTCATTTATTCTATGTTTTGTTTTTAATTTTTTTGTACACCACCTAAGTGGTCAAATGTAGCGGACGAATGTAACACAAATTGTAACAACTTATATCCTATATTTACAAAAATAAAGTATTGATTGATTGATTGATTGATTAACATAAAATAAAGCTACGGCCACAAATCACAACATAAAAATAAGTCTATTTATCACTGCACAAGAAAAAATATCCAAAACTGTGTATTCTTATTACATTATATGTATTAGAATTATTTAATATCAGAACGTCTCTTCTATACGTTTCTTACGACTTAGTTTGTTGTGGATAATTCTATCGAGCAATGATGAACGTAACAACCACAATAGCCTGCGATGAAAATTACAGATAACGTCTAGTTGATAGTTAAAACGAAAGTGGAATATTATAGATTACAAGTAATAATACCATACAAAAATATACAAAGAATTCTATAATGCTCGATCTTCGTCGCAATATGACCTAGTAGAGCGCTCTCTCACGGTTCGTGGCCGTTACTCCAGTAACTACATACATAATCCGATTTTGAAGAACGAATAATGTTTTTATTTGTTTTTCAAAATAAATCTATATGTTCATGCGTGGTCACCCTAACGCAGAAGTAACCACACTGGCGAGCGTCTAGTATATAAGCCCGCGATCGACGCGCCCTCTTTCTCTTTTCTTCAACATTTCTCCTACACCTAACAACTGTATCACAATTTCATTTACATTTACAACTGTATAATTTACTACCTACTGAAGAATAAAATATTTGTAACAAGAATAATAAAATCTGGTCATTGAAGTCTTCCTGATCCCAGCATACTCAATCAACCCAAAGTTGAGTCAAGAAGCCAACACACACAGCAGCAATTAACTCAACACTATATTATTATAAATACACAACAAAAGAGGATAGGGAAGCACAAGTATAGACTTAGCATATCTACAGATAGCAGCAACATTCATACAGACAGTATTTGTAAACATTTAAGCGATAATGTAAATATTCACTATGAAGCCGGTGATGACGACAACTAACAAGTAATACGTGATGTAGAGGTAGACATAGAAACACGCACACAAAGACAACAGTGATAGGTGCACACACAGCCGCGGTGATATATATATATATAGGAGACGTGTGATAGAGATAGATATAGAGTGGTGAGACACACAGAGTATGAGATAAATGTGTGTATATAGATATGTGCGAGCGAGACAGAGAGCGTGACGCACACAGAGCTGGGCGGGCGGGTGTGTGCGGTATAGTGTGGGTGTGTCTACCTGGCGCGTGCTACTGAGTTATGTTCCCACCTAAATGTGACGACGCTCACGGCCGGCGCGTTCAGCTTCACGTTGGCGGCACGACCCGCTCCGCCACCATTCACTGACTCGTTCTTTGCCTCCGATGAACCTGCACACAATACAAATTATTTATATTAGTTATACTTCAACAGTCGACAGCTTACTACTTACTGACTATATTTAGAAATCCTACTAATATTATAGTGAAAGTTTTTGAATGTTTGGATGTTTGTTACTCTTTCGTGCAAAAACTATTGAATGGATTTTAATGAAACTTTACATTATTATAGCTTATCCATCAGAATAAGATATAGTGTGAATTGTCAAAAATATGATGATAAGTGTCAAGTAAGTAGAAATTGGACGGGTACGGCTACGCGGGCAAGAGCTAGTATAAAATAATTATATCAAGCAACATTAATAATAAAACAATTTTGAATTGTCTTATTATATAAACATCTAAGCTAAGAGTTATGGACCACAATCCAATGATCAATTAAGAGTAATGCTATTTTTGAATACCACGAAAATATTCGTAAGAAGAACATGCTTATTTCTTATCGCGAAAGATCTAAGCAAGAAGGTCAATACAAACAAGAGAACTAGTAAGTTCCGATCAAATAAAAAAGTACATAAATAATAAAAAAAAGATATTTACCATGAGGCAAGAATGTATTAACAACTCTAATACTATCCCTACACTTGGCGAGTTGTCTGTCTACGTCGTCGTACGACGCGCCATCTATAATGAACACCTCGGCCATGTCGTCTGTCAGCAACTGACACGAGTATCCGATGTTTATTGCAGTCTCTGGGAACAATAAAAACACAGATATATTAAAACATCTATAAAAAACCTATACCATATAGAATTGTTGTAGGAAAATTTAGCAAACATTTTTCTACAACATTCTGTATGGTGATGGATGAAGAATACGAGTGTCACCACCCTATTTCTCTTTGGGTATCTGTAAGAACTCGCTAAAGCACTAATATAACGAATAAGAGAAGGATAACTTTAACAGTATGCCAACATGCTTGGTCAGTTTGGCTTAAGAGGATACCAAAATAGCTTCGTGCATTTTTCTAGGTACGAAGTTTTCATTGTTTCTTTAGATTGAATGGCTAGAGCTCTAATTTTTAAGTATATGTTTTTTCAATATATAATCTAGGATCGCATAAACTCAGAAACGCGATTGAAAAAAGTTTTCTCGATAGAAAATCTTAGCGAAAATACCTCTCTCATTTCTTATTTTTTTCATTTGTCGGTCTATTATCGCGTATTAACTAATGAAATAACTTTAAAAACATAAGTAACTATTATATATAGAAACACGTAAATCAGAATTAAAATATATTTAGTAGATTATGAGTAAATAGAAAAAGTATCCCTAATTCTTCATTTTCTGTGCCTACTGGCTGTGTTAATATGTACGTGTCGGCGGTGATATACGATAATATTGATGTAGGCCCTTAAGTACGACTACTACCTTCCAGAAGTTGGTGGAGGTCCGTGCCCAAAGTGGGTCAAGTGGGTCATTAACGACTTTAGAAGATTTATCTACAGCAATTTATTAAATCATCATCATCATAACATCACGTCTTTTTGCCATGAGGGTAGACAGAGATTATAGAGCGCCATCTGGTACGAAATAAACATATTTTTCCTTGACTTCGTCCACACTCTGGTACCCATAATACAAGCATAGAAATATAGCTTACTTTGGGACCAGAGGACGTTGTGTGAAATGTCCTATGAATATTTATTTATTTACTATTTACCCATATTAAAATATAGTTTGTAGTTAATACCTTGTTTATCACCAGTAAGCACCCACACTTTGATACCAGCCATGCTGAGATTAGCTATCGTGTCTGGTACACCGTCTTGTAATTTGTCTTCTATTGCTGTCACTCCTGTCAACACAATTCAATACATTTTACTACATTGGCACAGGATTGGATATGCTCTTAGAGTTATATTAAACGGTAAAGTTATTATCATTTCTCATTAGGAAAGTAATTAGGAAGTGGTTTTAAAAGTGAATTTAAAAGTGATCAAATAGGTAAAGAGTAAAGTGGGGACTAATATCTTGCGCGGTACTCGAGTCCTTTAATAAATTCCTAAAATCCGAAATTAAGAAAAGGAATACTGCAGAATCACTACATATCCGAAACAGAAAAAAAATGATACATATGTACAGTAACATAAATTACATATTCATTTTGGACAAAATCTCGAGTAAGTAGTGCTCAAAATCCATCGGCCTTGTGGTCGAGCGGTTCATGTATCGGACTGTCATTCACGATGTTGCGGGTTAGATTCCCGTACGGGACAATTATTTGTGTGATGATTATAATCGTCATTGATTGTACCGCGTCTGGATGTTTTCTATGTATTATAAGTATGTATTTACAAAAGAAAAGTAGTATATATATTATAGTTCTGTATTCTGATACCCATAACACAAGCATATAAGCTTAGCTTGGGTCCAGAGGACGTTGAGTGAAGTGTCCATGAATATTTATTTATTTTGGGCAATATTTCTAAACTTCAAGTAAGTAATATGGGACTTATAACCTGCAAAAAGGGCCATTCAAGTATTACGTAAGCAGATTTATTACAGTTATTACCCCCCCCCCATCCCCTTGTCAGCAAAAGTAAGCGAAGCTCTTACCCACTCCCCCTAAAACAATACATTAATAGAAATTATATACGTAAGCTTTACGTATATATTTTTCTATTAATTGTTTTTTAAATATTATAATTATGATTTAAAAAAATAAGAAAAAGCACTGAAAGAGAAAATTTTGACATGTGAATAGCGCGCGGCAATTCACTCTCGGTTCTAAAGCGAGTGTCTAAAGCTAAACATATGAATTATTTGCGGAAATCCCCGAAAATGCGTTTCGTTTTCAAGCAAAGACAATGTGAGGGTTGCCATTCGTGAAAAAAAAGTAATTTTACTACCAATGGCGTAGTTATCATATAGACTCCCCTACCCCCCATGTCATTCAAAATAAGCAATACATAGACCCCCCGCCCCCACATAGTGCTGACGTAATACTTGAACGGCCCCAAATACATAGTAATAATGTTGTTATTACCCATGAGTAGCAGATCAGTCTCGATCTCCTCGTATATAGCGTCTAGTTGTTCATCTCTGTCGTGTAGTGCGAGCGCGGCTGCGTGATGTCGTCGCTTCCACGCAGCGAAGTCCTGCTCGCCCAGTGGCCGCCACGCTAACGCTAGCGTACGGAGACCTTCACCGGCGAATTTCTACATACAAACAGTTGCATTTGCATATAACACATTTTTCAACTTTTTTATTTACTTAAATTAAAATGTTTAGATTTGTCTGTGTATTAATGGTCTTATTTATAATGACTTATCGGAGGTTTAAACAATAAAATTATTTAAATTATGTCACTTTATCGGAGATATAATAAAATTTTTATCGTAAAACTATGAATAACAATTTTTGACAATTTTAGCGAACCTATTTAGCGAACTTTTAAACCTCCGATAAGTCATCATGAATAAGACCATAAGAGTTTAATAGACAGACGAATCTAAACTTTTCCTTTAGCCCTTACTTGCTTACCAATAAGCTACTGGAATTTTAAAAATACCCTCATTGACCGCTATAAAAGGCATATAATTCAAATAAAAAATCAGTAAAGTATGAGTTTAATTCACATACGAAGGGAATATGTACCGTTATATCATCGAATAACGATATAAACAAATAAAAAGAAAATAATACTGATAAGTTTTTGTTATTATAGCATTAACAGACAGATGGACAGATGGACAGACAGACAGCGATATCTCAGTAAAATAGGATCCTGATTATCCTTTTGATTAAAAATATTAATTTCGAAACCAACACTTGATACAATGATAATTAAAACATATTAATACTTACATTTAAATGTTCCTGTGTCCTTGACCTAACATCTGGTTCATGATTACGTTTTAATCTGTCATATATTACATTATCAGCACCTTTTGTATATAACCTAATTTCACCATCCTTCCTTAATATCACGGACATTCTTTTTCTAACATTATTAAAATCTAATATACATAACAATTCATACACCTGAAACAAATTAAATACATAACATTAAATTGACAGACAATACATTGATTACAAAAAAAAAAAAATATAATACTCTACTTGTTAAATCTCAGAACGTAAATCTAGCAGGAGTCGGCATTGCCAGGAGACAACAGGTACTGTACTTATTGTCTCTTATTGCGTCACGATTTCTTGAGCGAAACATAGACTTTACGTTAGTGTTTATGTGCGTTATCTCGGCAAATCGACCTGACAGTATATTTGACAAAAAAAGAACAGCGTTTTTAACTACTCCTTTTGGTTTAATACTCTATATATTTTAGCTATAAACTATGTATAGAATATAACTTACCTCTGTTTTACCCATTACTTCTATTGTAATACTATTAGGCGAGCGTTCTCTGAACACGAAACCAAAATTTCTGGCTGCTGACACCAGTGCTGCCTCGTCCGGCGATTGCGCCTAAAATTAACATATTTCATAGACAATGGGCCAATTCTACGGGCACAACTAAACTTTAACAACAAAATAAAAACAGCTATGGTTGTATTTTGATTAATTGGCTATTTATTTGTGCTTTCTTTAATCTTTGTCTAAAATAAACAGTTTTTATAACTAAAAAGTTTAATTAACATAGTAGAATTGTTAGTAATTTATTGATTTTGCAATTGACATGCTACGCTTTACTTAAGAGGATACCAAAATAGCTTCGTGCATTTTTCTACGTACGAAGTTTTCATTTTTTCTTTAGATTGAATGGCTAGAGCTCTAATTTTTAATTATATGTTTTTTCAATATATAATCTAGGATCGCATAAACTCAGAAACGCGATTGAAAAAGTTTTCTCGATAGAAAACCTTAGCGAAACAACCTCTCTCATTTTTTATTTTTTTCATTTGTCGGTCTATTATCGCGTATTAACTAATAAAATAACTTTAAAAACATAAGTAACTATTATATATAGAAACACGTAAACCGGGATTAAAATATATTTAGTAGATTTTGAGTAAACAAAAAAAATATCCCTAATTCTTCATTTTCTATACCTACTAGCTGTGTTAATAGGTACATGTCGACGATAATATTGATGTAGGCCCTTAATAAACTAAATTATGGTGGAAAAAGTGATTGCTTGTACGTAGAAATACGATATAAACTCAATCGAGTGACGATTGTGGTGGTAAATTTGAATGCTACAAACACGACCGCAATAAGCTCAGTTGGAAGAGCTTCGGAACGGTATTCCGAGGTCGTGGGTCCCGCTTGCGGCAATCACTTTTCCACCATAATTTAGTTTATATAGTGGAATTGTACTATCGACACCTTCAAAATTCTTTATTTAGTTAAGAAAAAAATTGTGCTTAGAATTTGGAACCAGTATAATTTATATTTCATCAAAATTATGCAGAGATATCCGACAGAGTCACTTCTATTAAGGTTAAAGTAAAAGATTGCAGCAGACCTATACTACTAAAATTTATACAGGACCACCATTTACGCAAAAAAGCAGGTTTCGTTGTAAAACCAGTTATCACCTACTTCACGTAAGTAACTTGATAGCCAGTGCCCAACACTGGGACATTAATGGAATTAATTAACAGAAGTAATTACCTGGTATTCAAGCCTTCCATTTTTTTGATCAGGCATAACAGTGTGGCAAAGTGCGAGCAGTCTAAAGAAATCATGTACGTGCTGATCACTTCGCTTCACCGCGTCCAACAACGTCGTGTCGAAGAACTTGAACTCCGGCTCGTACTCGGGGTTGAACGAGAAGTCCAACGGCTCCGAACTCTGTTATAATACATTATATACTATCGTTAGATTCACATGTGAATATAGGGTATGACAAATCTACGCTTTATTTATCGTTTTTGCTTTTTCCATTTTAGACTAATTAATCTAACAGACGGAATGATAATGGTGCCAATTCTAGGTGCACAACTAAACTTAACTTAACTAAAAAATGAACACAACTATTGCTGTATCTTGATTATTTGGCTATTTTGTTGTGTACTTTTATATTAATTATAATCATTAGTCTATAATAAACAGTTTTTATAATAAGAAAGTTCAGTTAACATTACGGAAAGCGGTTATTGACACTATAAATTTTCATTTTTTACTTAAGTTTAGTTGTGCACGTAGAATTGGTACCAATATTTATTTGGAAAATTATCAAATAATATTTAGGGGCTGATAAATTCAATACAAAATTTCTAATAGGTAATTTCATCGTTAACCAATTAACAATTAATCATTAAAATATTTATTTTCTAATTACATAATATCAAATTAATATCGGTTATTATTTTTCTTTTAAAGGTTAGCAACTATAGGTACTTAATTTAATAAAAACGATAAGCTCTGCGATTTTTACCACTACATTAAACAACATGTAAAATTATACATAGTGTACCTACAATAAAGATGTTTTATTTTAACGTAGACATATTTAATAACATATGAAGCGTAGATCTGTCTCTATTGTAATAATTTCAACTACCAGTGTTATTTGTTATGAAGCGTTCACACCAAACAAGCAAACACGATGCAAAGCACACAACATGCAACAACATTGTCCAGAGCCGATATTGTTTAAGTTAATGGTGTCATTTATTGAATTTATATGTATTATAAACTTTGTATATAAATAATCCTGTCTTGAGTATTAGTTAATCATTTTAATATCTTTGTATAAATTATAAATTATTTTGTGTATGTTAACACAGATATAAGTAACATAAACAAAATTCATAAAATAAATAATTATATATGAAAGGATTTGTATTAAAATAAATATAATAGATACAAAATATTATCGGACGCAATGTTTGCTGTCAAGTCCCAACGTAAGCGTAACGCATGTGATTCCATATAATATAATGCATATAAACACACAGGCGTACTCTAAACAAACATAAGTTCATCATGTATAATAAGACTAAGAACTGAACCCAAGGCCTCGTGCACAATAGAGGCACATTCTTACTTTTTTTCTATAATTTACGAACTGTAGCCCAAAACTTCGTACGCGTGGAATTTAGAAACCAAACTTTAACAAATTATACAAAAATGCCATCAATTTGAACCACTCTATCTAATATACTCTAAGACATGCGTGACTCATTTGTTTAAATAAAACTACTACTTTTTACGGATTTAGACGAGTGTATTTGTTTACTTTCCCACTATATCTGTTAAAAAAACCGCATCAATATCCGTTGCATAGTTTTAAAGATACGAAAGCTCACATAGGACCATACATACAAAAATAACGACTTTATTATATAATAATAATTATTATTAATTTAGCACTCTATATCGACAACCACAGAACAGAATAACAGACGAAACATGCTTACAGAAGAAATTAATAGTGGAACGGATATATATATAAATAATTAATAACATTACATGATATAATACCACATATACCAACAAATTACTGTGACAGTATGTATTGTATGTAATTCATAGTTTCAGTGTGTAATAAAGTGACTTTGTAATGCAGTTAACAATAAATATTTTTGTTAAAACGTTACATAATATTACTTACATATAAATGACACTTAATATTAGCAGTTATTTGGTATTCTAAATTATTTTTTAATAACATAGTAGGTATTCAGGATAGCTTGTTTATTTCGAAGATTATTAGCAAACATATTACTGGAGTATCTGTTATATTCCCACAAGTAAGTTGTTAAAAGGAATTATTTGAGTAGTGATCATTTTTTTAAAAATCGGTTAAAAGAAACTATTCCATAGAAGAAGTTATAGAGCGTTCGACAGACTACATAGATATAGGAAGGGGATGACACGTCGCTCGTGACACGGTAGGCTTATGGGAACGGATCGCATCGCAATGACTTGTTCTCTACAGAAATGTAACATTTATAAAGTCTCTTTTATATTTCAAAATAATAAATTAACAATAAATAATGGCAGCAAAATTAAATGAATGCTATGGTGAAAAACATACAGGTTCATAGAAATTCTGCTGTTGAATGAAGAAGCATAACAATGCATCTATATTACCATCCAAATGTGAACAACCAACGAGACGGCATAAGATCAGCATATTACACTGTATAAATTACTAGGGATTGACATGGGTGTCACCGTTTTATAGTTTTGTTTGAATTAAATTTCCCCTTCTCCTAATTGATTGTAAATACGTCTTTACAAGGTTACTTTCTTCATATTTTTTTTAATAATGTAACATTATTATTATATTGCCACGTAACAACATATTAGCAGTACCAGGGCTACAAGCGTCAGCAGAAGATGGTATCGTCAGTCATGATGCAGTACGATCCGGTCCGTAAAACGAGATTAATGCGCAGAATGGATACTTCAGCGTTGCACATAGGGCTTGCACTTTATTGTTCTGCATTATGGGTATTTAAAACAAAAATTTAAAATACGGAGAGATGACTTCAGGGCAAGTTGTTTTCGCGACGAATATTCGTGCATTTAACTCGCACATCCTCACTACAGTTAGTCTAATGAGATTTGTGTAAATGATACCTACAAAATACATAGCTTACTAAGTACTGAGAAGGTTTAACACTTGTTGTCAGCAGAACGCAATGAATGATGTATATAGCGCTAAGTACGTGAGAAGTAGTCTAGCAGTAAGCAATATTCAAAGACAGTAGAATACCACGATGTGTGAATAACGTGCAAGCCCTATTAGTAATATCGAGCGAGGGGTTGTTTTGGTATTAGTTAGCGGTTTACGAGTAGGTATAGACAGTTCGTACGCGAGGTCGGCGGCCGCCGGGCGTGCTGCGGCCTGCCTCGTGCTCCAGCTCCAGCAGGCGAGCGCGAGCTGCACCCCCGCTCACCCCTCCTCCCCCGCCGACCCCTCCGCCCCCGCTTCTCCGCCGCTGTACCATACACTCATCACATACCACACTCTTACCTCCGACATACTTAACTTTATAACTGACCCAGCTTGATACATTTGAATTTGGAAAACCATGTTATTTTCTTTTACTTCCCTTCGTCTTTACTTAGGAGAAGCAAAGGCGATGGTTCGTACATCCAATAATAAGACTAAAAAAAGTTATGTGTATCACATGCGATCACACTCTTTTCTGATTTTGATTTGTCCTTCTTGAGGACTATCAAGTACAGCCAAAATGAAAAACTATTTTGTATGTGATTTCATTGCAGCGAGTGTTCATGCAAAATTTACAATATTGTAATGTTGATAAATTTGTGTTACCCTGTGATCGGGATTCATTTGTAATATTCACGCAACACACAAAAAATGAGTGATTCGACACACTAGGTAAATGTATGACAAACACAAACATAATGACAAACAATTGTAATAAAAACATTTCCACAACCCCAAAGCTTGGACATAAAAGAAAAAAAAAAAAGAAAAAAAACGCTAATTTCAAAATACTTTCCAAACTCGTAAGAAAATCTCAAACTCATGCAAAGTAGGGACGTGGGAGTACTAATCTGAACAAGTATCATTATGTGCTTGTGATATTTCAAAGATTGCATCAAACCTACATGCACTTCTGTGGAATCTATATCTTGAGAACAATGTGCTTTTTTAAAAATAGAACAAATCTACATTCATTTAATAAATCAAATTATGGTGGAAAAAGTGAAATGCCGCAAGTGGGACATTCATTTATTTTAAAATTTAGACGAATATGAATGTTTAACAAAAGGCACACGTGACAAAAAGTTCGCTTCGGTATAAATACATAACATTTTGTACGATACAGTATCTAATATTTATTCAATGTCTGCGATTTGTCAATTTATTACTCGTGTATGTAAAATTATTAAACCGTCTATAAATAAATTCCAAAACATTAATTCATAAAAAAATATATGTAACTTACTTTTAAAGTATTAAAGGTACATGATTTATTTTGAATTCTAAGCGCGATGCCTAAAGTAGAATTTAATTTTAAATCACCAAATAAATTTTCGAAGCGAATCTCATGGTACACAGCATTTTGTGAATTTGTATTTTATCGTCTGTGCAATATTTGATAACATTGTATTGTAAAATAAATACATACCTCATTAAGTTCTATAGTTTCCCCGGTGGTTTCATCAACAACGTCTCCATAACAAACTCCCGCTATCGAACATTTGTTGAACGTCATTATGTTCTGTGTTAATGTACCAGTTTTATCTGAAAATATGTACTGGATTTGACCTGAAATTAAATAATGATATTTATATTTATCATCATACCATCACGCCTTTTTACAATAAGAGTAGGCTAAGACTAAAGAGCGCTATCAACTAAGATCTGCATATTCTTCCTTGGCTTCATTTATATCAGATATTTTAATAATATATTTAATTATCTAACAACGGCTAAAATCCCGACGGATACGAATTAAGAGTTCAAGTGTCACCATCTCATTTCCTTCCATGTTATAATAGCCAGCTTACTGATAATAAAAGCAGATAACATCCTTAGTGAGAGGCAGAAAAACTCGAAACATAACGTTACGCTGAATTAGACGAAATATCCTCCCGAAGTTGGGAGGCCCATTCTAAACCGGTATAGCCGTTCTTGAGTTATAAATCTTGTAGCTAAAACGGCTTACTTCTTTACTTTTGCTTTTATAATATTCTTTAATCTAACACATGCGAAACAACTTTTTACGCATTTAAAACAAATATACGCATCTAAATCCGCAAAAAAGGAGTTTTATCTACAAAGCATTCATGTTATGGATATTTGTTAGTTATTAAAGAAAGTGATATAATACTAACCAAGTTCCTCATTCAATGTGGTTGTCCGCGCCTTAGCCGCAGTACCAGTCTTTTCATAATACATCTTTTCATCCCAATTTATGAGGAAACTCTGGGCAAATCTTATTACCTGTAACAACATAAGGAAAATACTTGCATATATAACATAAATAAATAAATATTCATAGACATTTTACACAACGTCCTCTGGTCCCAAACTAAGCTTATTATGCTTGTGTTATGGGTACCAGAATACGGATATAATACATAAACTACTTTTCTTTTGTAAATACATACTTATAATACATAGTAAACACCCAGATGCAGTACAAACATTTGTATGATAATTAAAAACATCACACAAATTATTGTCCTGACCGGGAATCGAACCCGAGACCTCATAATCAGCAGTCCAATAACATACATGTTTTGGTGCGTTACCTCGGCCCCCTCACAGACCTGACTGTATATTATATTATAAAAAATCAGCTTGTATAACAACTCCGGTAGGTTAAATATCTAAGTTGATTTCACTGCCAATAAAATATTCCATTTCAGAAAACTACACGTAATGTAGCCCAAAATTATACGGGCTATTAACTCTATTGGAAGTTTTGGAGTTTAAATTACTTGGAGTTTGCTAAAAAGCCAGATATGGTACAGCCAATATTTTTAAACAATGTATCTGAATAATATACACCATTAGTGAGTAGCCCTCTCCAAAGCAATCGTATCCACCCAAAGGTTGTCTGGAAGAGATCGCAAATTGCGATAAGACCACCTATTGTACGAGTACTATGTTCTTGTAATTCTTAAACTTCTGTCTAATATAATATTATGGTGTGCAATAAAGGAGTATTAATAAGATAATTAGAGTATTAATAAATTAAGTCTAATATAATACGCTAAGGGACAATATAATATCTCCGTGTGGTGACGGATTAAGAATTCAAGTGTCACCCCCCCCATCTCCTCCCAAGGGTGCTGTAAAAGTCAGCTAAGGGATATTACACACAGATAACATCCTCTGTGAAAGACGGAAAACTCCAAAATAAACCCTGTGCCAACATCCATGCCTGGTCAGCGCGGCATAGTAGACCAAATCCTTCCCAAAGTGGAGGAGGCCCATGTCCAACAGTGGGACGTAAACGGGCTGGAGAAAGAAGGGACAATATAAGCAGTTAACGTCTACGAAAAATTCGAAACTAAACCCTGTGCCTTGTCAGCGCGGTACAGGCCGTGCCCAGCAGTGGGCCGTTAATGGGCTGGAGAGGAGAAAGAGAGGAATACTCTAAAAATAAAATAGTGAAACAATGTGTCCTTACCTCCACAGAAACATAAAGTGATATAGGCACGACAGTGTTCATGACGATGGCGTACGAGAAGAACACGAGTAGGGCAATGACTAGCGCGCCCCACGTGGGCTCGGCCGGTACTAGCGTGTCCCACGGGAGGTACACCTGGAAGTAACGTCCCACCAACCACTCCCACACGCCGCAAGCCACCGTGCAGAACACGCACATCGACAGCAGGAAGAATACTATCTGTACATACAACAACAAGAACAACATATTATTACAATACACATAGGTATATCTAATAACAAAATTATAAAAATAAATTCAAGTAATTCAACATATCTAATTAATAACATCTTAAAAATTTTAAAGACTTTTTTTTAGGGTTCCGTACCCAAAGGGTAAAAACGGGACCCTATTACTGAGACTTCGCTGTCCGTCCGTCCGTCCGTCTGTCACCAGGCTGTATCTCAAGAACGGTGATAGCTAGAGAGTTGAAATTTTCACAGATGATGTATTTCTATTGCCGCTATAACAACAAATACTAAAAATAAAATAAAATAAATATTTAAGGGGGGCTCCCATACAACAAACATGATTTTTAGAGTTCCGTACCCAGTATCTCAAGAACGGTGATAGCTAGACAGTTGAAATTTTCACAGATGATGTATTTCTATTGCCGCTATAACAACAAATACTAAAAATAAAATAAAATAAATATTTAAGGGGGGCTCCCATACAACAAACATGATTTTTAGGGTTCCGTACCCAGTATCTCAAGAACGGTGATAGCTAGACAGTTGAAATTTTCACAGATGATGTATTTCTATTGCCGCTATAACAACAAATACTAAAAATAAAATAAAATAAATATTTAAGGGGGGCTCCCATACAACAAACATGATTTTTTTACCGTTTCTTGCTCGATACTAATAACGTTGCCTTATGTTGCATAGATAATGGTACGGAACCCTTCGTGCGCGAGTCCGACTCGCACTTGTTAATTATTTAGTTTTTGTTAGAAGCCTTTATTTTCACTATCTACGAGTATATACGCTTTTATAAAGTAGAAAATGGTTAAACCAAATTCCATATCAAAAATAAAACTGTTAGCGTAACAAAATGTAATATGTAGTATAATATTGTTTATGGTCATTATTTGTTTAGTCTATAGTAGGTATTGTATGTGCATAATGTCTATGCCATGTATTTGACATCTGTCATATAAAATATAGTACTTCTGGCGCAACTTCTCGTTTCATTGACAAAAACTAGCATATGATGCCAGACAGTCGTTAGTGAAGGACATTGCTTCAAGCTTCCCCTATCTACAAATAATTAAATACATATTATCCTGTGTAGAGTTTATTCCTTTTTGGAGTTCAAATAAGAGGACATGCTGTACAGACAATTGCATTTAAAGTCCGTTATCTCACTGAGCTAAAGACGAACATTTAAATAGTATACATACCCCTATAATAAGAAAATTAAGTAGTCTATCTATGCTAGTGCGCTTGAACTTGGTCTTGCCGGAGTTCTGCATGAGCTTGGTGTCCTTCCCAGCGAACACGACTACGCCGTAGCACCACGAGGTGTTGCGTAGCACACAGCCTCGTAGCAGTATCTTGTCGTTGTCCAATGAGTAGTGCTCATTGCGCCAACTTAACGTACCTAACACAATAACAATTCATAATTAATTATGTTAACTTTTTTGGCGAAAAATTTGTAACGCCAGGAGTTGACTCTAAATATCAATATTACTTAAGTAAACATAATTCGAAATCCGTCAACGAATCTGGGCAAGGTATGCAGCAACATCGATCTTGACCCGTTTAAAATAAACATTAATGTCATTTTGCTAACTACAATATAAACTGAAATTATACGTCGAATATCTCCCTGAAAATTTCGTCAATGCTAGGGCGCGCACCTTTGCAATACGAACTATAAACTAGGTCATAGAAAATATTCGTATCATTTCTAGGCCGTGCCATGCGTGACTAAACATAAAGTGAAAAATAATAGTTTCTGTTATTGTCAACCAACCGTCAGAATAGAATTGCCCTTATGTTGACGAATTGAAAATACGTTAAGAGCCCACGATACTCGCCACAAAATCACAATTTTAGCTAGGTATTGCTATCCTTATGCTCGTGCGGAGCGTCATCATTGTGTGTTACTGTTGTACTATGCTTTGTATGTGTGCAAAGCGGCCGCGCGCACGCTTACGCAACACGTACCGCGTTCGAAATTCATAAGAACCTACCCGTTCATTCATAAAATTCTACCGACACGGTATACGTATAACTAACTCCCGTCATTGTTTCGCATCTTCGCTTACTTGAATATAAGACTTCGGCGATAGTGTTTTGCAATGTGCGCTAATTCTACTCGATCTAATTTGTGTATGGCTTGGTTTTTTATTTACGGACTTGACTCCGCTTTATTGTGAACAATATCGACCCGGAAATTATTGATGGTCGTATTCCAAGTTTTATTAATTATTTATATATTACAGGTCCAAACATTTTTTTCTCTACTATCGGATCAGGACGCAATCTGCTAAGACAAACCGGCGGCGTGAGAAACTCAGCAGAGCTTTTAATTAAATCTTTTTTTTTTAAATTAAATGCCAATTATACTTACAATGGTAATAAAACAATATAGAATATATATTGCTCCAGAGCAACCTACTACCAAGCTTAATCATCCATCTTTAATATAATCAGAAATTTTATAATATAGTTACGCTTTTTTACATTTTGGTTATAATGAATTTTTTCAATTTAGAATTAGGTATTTAATCATCTCATCATCATCAATCTTACATCAATAGGGAGTTTATTATGACAAAAACGTATACAATGACCCATGAAAGAGTTACATATTTTGTCTCCACAATATATGTAACTACTAAATACCTAACCTAATCTTACATGTAGAAGAGGGCACAAAATCGTCTCTTCAAGAACCGGTCAAGTACAAGTTAGACTGGTTCACGATGGGTTTCGTATCGTTATTATCATAATTCAATTCTCCGTGTGGTGGCTGATTAAGAATACAATTATCACCACCCCATCTCCTCCCAAGGGTGCTGCAAAAGTCAGCTAAGGGATATTGCACACAGATAACATCCTCTGTGAGAGACGGAAAACTCAAAAATAAACCCTGTGCCAACACGCCTGGTCAGCGCGGCACAGTAGACCATAATCCCTTCAACGTGGAGGAGGCCCGTACCCAACAGTGGGACGTAAATGGGCTGGAGAGGATTATCACAATATTCCTCGACCGGAAATAACGGGATGAGTGCAGGAGAATGACAATGTAGTAGCACCTGATATATACAAAATTTGTAATTTTCAACTCTTTGTCAAAGTGCCAGGGATACAGCCTGGTGATAGACAGACGGTTGTACCTATAAAATCATTGAAAAAAAGACGTTTCGAACTTCCGTTTTTTCTTCGCGAAAAATAAACCGATTTTAGTTTTTCTTACGCCATTTCAAAGATGGAGAGTATATCCATGCTTGTATCACTTTTTTTTTGGAGGGACCTTACCAAACTTGTGTGATAGACGTTGCAAGTTCATCGAATGAAAACGGTAACAAGCGGGTATTTTGGATGGTCATATTTCTTTTAGTTATCATGTTTTGAATAAAAAAAAAGTGACACAAGCATATATTAGTCCTTCATACTGTGACAAGAATTCGTTAGTCTCGAAGCGATATTCACGAAGAAAAAACGGAAGTACGAACTCCATATTTTTGTATGGAGCAACGTTTGGTATCGTACGGTCTTAAATATACTTTTTAACAGACTTCATAAAAAGCAGGAGATTCTCAATTCGTCTGTATGTTTTTTCCTATGTTTGTTACCTCGTGACTTTTAACTTTTATTTGAAAGCTGGTGGTTCTTGTGTGGTCCCATTGGCACCAGGATCGAGGAAAACCCTCAAATTTCAAAGGCACATGAAGTCGGTTGGATTTTGTTTTAATAGAAGATAGTTTCTATGTAAAGCCTAGCTTTTTAGGGTTCCGTACCCAAAGGGTAAAAACGGGATCCTATTACTGAGACTTCGTCTGTCACCAGGCTGTATCTCAAGAACGGTGATAGCTAGAGAGTTGAAATTTTCACAGATGATGTATTTCTACTGCCGCTATAACAACGAATACTAAAAATAAAATAAATATTTAAGGGGGGCTCCCATGTAACAAATATGATTTTTTTACCGTTTCTAGCTCTCATACAACAAACGTGATTAATTAAGTATTGTGTGTGTTGTTTGCTCATTTATTAATAACGTGCCTTATGTTGCATAGATAATGGTACGGAACCCTTCGTGCGCGAGTCCGACTCGCACTTGACCAATTTTTTTAGAGTATATTCTTTATTTTAAAGCAAAAGTTCTTTATAATACGATCTATATTATTTTGTTTGTTGTCAAAGAGTACTAATTACGAGTGTTCAAGATATAATTATAAGTATTATAAAGACAGGAGCACTACTGACACCATTAATCAGATAAAACGAGCAAGGACGCAAACAGTGCAGGAATGATTATTGCAACGTTTTTGATAAACATTTGATACCTGCAAATGTTATTACAATGATTCACATAGTCTCGATAGCGAATCTAGCTATATTTTACGTCCAATATCATATTTTTAAACAACATAGGTAAGTATCTTCTCCGTGTGGTGACGGATTAAGAATACAAGTGTCGCCACCCCATCTCCTCCCAAGGGTGCTGTTAAAGTCAGATAAGGAGTCTGTTAAAGTCAGAGATAACATCTTCTGTGAGAGACGGAAAACTCGAAAATAAACCCTCTGCCAACACGCCTGGTCAGCGCGGCACAGTAGACCATAATCCCCTCCAAAGTGGAAGAGGCCCGTACCCAACATTGGGACGTAAATGGGCTGGAGAGGAGGTACGTATCTAAATACGTTACTAGAAAAAAGATAACAGCATAATTACATTTTAAACAATGATAAATATTTGTTACTTACTTCTATACAACCACATTTAACGAATGTCTATGTATTTTACATAATTAGACAATCAATTGTATTATTTGTGGAATTGAGACCCGAGTCAAATGGGATCACATGACATAAATTTATATTAATATGATGCAGGGATTCTCGATAAAATACTTTATTAAGTTGAAACCTCTGAACACATACTGATAAAATGAAAGCCCTAAATCTTCAGGAAAGACGCATACAAATCTACGATACTAAACTGAACAGTCGTCCAGCCGTGTGAAAACTATATAGCTAGAAATACAAAAACCCGAACAGACAAATGAAATAAACAACAACCTTTTTATACCTGGAGTTGATCAAATCTATATAAACACTAGCTGACCCGGCAAACGTTGTTTTGCCATACAAATGTCAGGGAGAGGGGGAGGGGTTTGAAAAATAGATAGTAGCCGATTTTCAGACCTACTGAATACGCATATGAAATTTGGTAAAAATCGGTAAAGCCGTTTCGGAGGAGTACGGTAACTAACACTGTGACATGCAAATTTTATATATTAGAAGAAAGATTAGGTTAGCATAATGTTTAGTGATCTAATTACATTTTCAGCTTCGGATATTTTAGTTAAAAATATAATTTTTATAAATAGCAGACTACGATTAACTCATTATCTTTATTTTACTCCGAAAGTATCAAGGTATAATACAAACGGCAGCGGTAACCAACTTCAAGTTACTACATAGGAACATCGTCGATACGGTTTACTGACGGTTGAATTACACACTACATAGACCGTGTCGTAACTATAATGCAAGTAGAAGCAGCAAAAAGTGTCGCAAACAACTACTTATTTATAAATACACAGGCGATAATTGTAAATGAACCTATTTCCTTGTTTTTTCCTCCACTATAGCATCAAGAATGGAATGGTTTTTAGATATTTATGTGTAATTTAAATGTATAAAAGGATATAGCGTAAATAATAGCATTTTTAATACTCAGAATACATATAAAAATGTTTGGGTTTGATTCCCAATCAACAACCGTCTCTTTAGAAGCAGTTTAGTCAAAAAAGTATACCAAAAACAAAGCCGGAAACCAGCGATCGGTGCCTTACCACTGTCAGGTGTATGTGGTGAGGTATTAGCTAACTTAGGAACTAAGAGAGACAACAATAGTGTCGAGTTTTTATGTCTTCTATTGGAAACAAGGTAGTAGATGAAATTAGCACGTCAATAATGGCTTTGGGTTTAACGGCGTATTAATTATGTGATAAAGTAACAGATAAGCACAATTAATTTACATTTACGGTTTTACTACAATAAACTAGTTGTCGCTATCAGTTTCGATTCAAGGTTTTCAGCAGTCAGTGTTTACTGCCTATACGTTAATGTTCTTATTTAATATCAAGTAAATTATATAAAATGTAAATTATATATATATATATATGCGTATCACGTGTTATACAACCAAAAAGGCGTGGTCTACATTTGTGTGTAATGAATCAACAAGAGATACCACAGAAATCACGTAATGTCCACGTAACTGTAATGATACTGGCAGATAATAAAATATAAGGATTGAATGCGTTCTGTACCGTAGTAAGTTAATGCTGTCCCAAAGGAGTCCTCACGATTTTGTGACTGACTTCCCGCGTCGCAAAACACATTATGTGTATCCCAATATTTTAGAGGCCAGTGGGCGAGTACGTATTATTTACAGCAAAGAGATCAATACCTCTGTTCTATTGGGAAATGATTCATAATATATTGATCAGTACTAAGATTGTGTAGGTTGGAGGTTAAATGGACATATTGCAGTATTTACACTCCAATCAGTATCTAAAGAGACTTAAAAATTGTCAACATTATAATCAAACCTATAATTAATGCCTAAAATAATTGTTTATGAATTCTTACCTTCGAACTTATTAAGTAAATTGTTAGGCGTTTCACAGACGATCTCGCCGTCAAAGGCGCCCAGTTGTGCGTCGTCCTGGCCCATGGCAGCTGTCTGCTCCAGGCACTGACGACATTTTAAATTTGTCTCCCTGTAACAAAACCAATAGCTTTTATCAGTCATAATTAAAATCCGAAAATATCTTCAGAATTTTTCCAGAAACACTTAAAATATTCTATAATCGTCTACGATACTAGTATACAAAATATGAAGAAATGTAACTGACCCATCCAGTTCGGCAGTCTCTATGTAACAGAGACCGTTGGGCTCCGAACTGCTGAGGAGCAAGATGTCTGCCGCGACGAACTGGTCGTTCTCCAGCCTGATGACGTCTCCCACCTGAACAGACGCCCATTTCTCTTCCACAAGCTTACCATTGCGCAGTGTCTTAGCACGACGGTGGTTCACTTGAGAATCGTTTTGATGACGTTGCTGGAAATAAAAAATTAATAATAATGAGTCTTGAATACAAGTGTCAATTTGCTATTTCCTTATGCACTGTAAAACTCAACAAGGGTAATATTAGACTTACAAATTCTGTGAAAAAAAAAATGTTAATCTCATAATAATATTATAGGATTTATTTGCAAGATATAAGTCACATAAGATGTAAGTCTAGAGTTACCCAACATGCTGTAGTACAACAAACCAAATACGAGTACATTTGTGTTGTGAAAGAGATTTTTATTACAGATACTAGCAAACATTGTTTTGCCATATTATTGTTAGGGGTGGACCACCCTTAATATTTAGGACGATGAAAAATAGATGTTGTCTGATTCTCAGACCTAACGGATATGTACACAAAATTTCACGAAAATCGGTCGAGCCATTTCGGAGGAGTATCATTACAAACACCGTGACAGGAGAGTTTTATATATTAGAAGATTACGTAGATTCTTTATAATTTTATCTACGTTACAATAAGTATGAATAGCTGTTAAAGTCCGTCTTGTTCAGTGATAAAACCATGTTATCAGGTGCTATAACTAACTAAACTAACAAGACCAGTTCAGTCATCAATCAGTCATTGCTATTAAATACAATCTAAACTGTTATTCAAACAGGAATAAGTATCAGTTACATAATTAACAATGGCATCAATTATAGAGCTAATATTTGCTTTCATCGTGAGTAAACTACAAAGAGAATAAAGGGCGTATTCATAGGCAAGGTCACGCATGACATACAATGAAGGTCAGAGGGGATATATGTAGAATTACTTAATTAATAATCCACCACATAAAACGTCTCATTGTTCTTACTTTATGTAACAACAAGAGCTAATAAATCTAACAATAAAACCTCGGTTTAGCTTCAAAAAGCTGTAAAACACTAGTAGAAAAGGATCGCTAGTAAAGTAAGATTCTTAACTAAACAAAACAAGAAACAAGGTCAGATAGATTTTAAGGGTTTTCTTTAGATTATTTGAACTTAAAACGAATAATTCTTATATTTGTAAATATCCAGAATCTTAACAACTGCCGTTAGTTGTGAGAGAGGTAAAGGGTGGGCTTGATCTTATCTATAAATGAATCTTATACATTTCGTGTAATTTTTTCGTTTCCGGTATACAATCGATAATTTCACTAATTGAACATTATATAATGTATAATAATAATAAATATTCATGGACATTACACACAACGTCCTCTGGTCCCAAGCTAAGCTTAGAGGCTTGTGCTATGGGTACCAGAATACGGATAATAATATACTACTTTTCTTTCGTAAATACATACTTATTATACATAGAAACACCCAGACGCAGAACAAACATTTGTATGACATTTATAAATATCACACAAGTGATTGTCCCGAGCGGGAATCGAACCTGCGACATGTCCGTTACATGAACCACTAGACCACGAAGCCCGTCAGATAATGTTCAATTAGTGAAATTATCACTATTATTATTATGTCAATGTTTCCGATAACATGATTCATTCCATAGCCATTGAACAAACCGATACTATACCTACACAAGTTGTATTTATAGTCTTATCATTAGTCATCAATGTCATCATACACCAAATGGAAATCTTCTACCAAGCATTTTATAGTAAACATTTGACTGACACTAATTGTGACGGCTGTTTTATATCTAAATACTTATAGTTAATTTGGGCCGTGATTTTTACGATATTTCCACGTTTCTCTTATGGTTCTTCGACAATGAAGTATATAAACAAGGACAGTCTTATGTAGCAATTTTCAGAAAATTCTCGATAGCTTTTACTTTAATCTTAAGTTGGAAAACATCATCATTATACTAAAGAGTAGTACCAGAAAATATAATTACTTGGCTCGTTAATGTTTACTAAATACAAGCGATACAGGAAACTGCAGAGAGGAAAGTGGCGGATGTATTACCCCTGGCGTAATATACGCCTTCAATATTGCTAAACTTTCAATTATACGAGAACTCAAAGCTTATTCAAATAATCCTTTCTACAATAACGTCGTTTCTACAATAATAGAACGACAAAATTACGTCCTTTTTATACAAAAAAATGTATGGAAATATAAATATTGCGGTCTATACACAAAAATAATTGAATTTTGCGGTTAATTCTATACATATAGAAGTCAAAATGTATCGCACAATTTTATTAATCAGCACGTGCTCAATGCATTCGATGATTCATTGTTGATAAATGATAATTGATTGTATTTATATACGAGTAATATCAATTGTTTAAGTATAGTTAAGATAAATATACTGATACGTAGATAATAGGGTTTTAAAAAATTTACTCTATATTTGATTCAACTCTATATTCAAAAACCTTTCAAGAGCAGCGAGGTAAACTCGCACACTCAGGGTTCAGTACCTAGAGCGAAAAATATAAAATAACTACATTCAAATAATCAGTTAATTAAACTTATACCAACTCACCCACTTAATTTTGTAGTTGAAATATAAGAAATCGCCTACATTTCAGCTACTTCAGAAGTTGGTATTAGTATAAACACTTTTTTCTTGTGATGTGATGACAAATTACAAGTTATTGGATTTTTTCCTATATCTGCACTATATAGACTTGGTCTATCCCAAATTTCAAGTCTGTAGGGCAACAGGAAGTAACCTATGAATTTTGATTCCCTAGCATATGTCAAAAATTCTTAAAAATGGTCGTAATTCGGTTATATCTTTTAAATGCGTAGATGTAAAAGGTTGATTGTATTTTTTTTTAGCAAGGGACCGCATAGATCTACATAATATTATCGTATGAGTTTCAAGCTGATACCTTTAGCCGTTGCTGAGTAAAATAAGTTTAACGGACGTACAGAGAGACTGACGGACACCGTAACTATAAGGGTTTTACGAAACCCTAAAAAGAAAATATTACATAGTTTAATTATGTATCATATAATCAACTAAATGTCACAATTAATATCGATTATGTCGATCTCAATATCAATGCAAGTTTTGCGATTACGACGCAAGCTACAAGTTACTCGTGACCTGGTGCGTCGTAGCTTCAGCTAAAATTATATAGATATATACACACGTGCATTTGATATAATACGTATTAAAGTTAAAGCTTCTCTCTTTAAATTTGAGGCTTATGAAATGAGGCCTGTACTCTGTGCCTGTACTGTATACGTATAATGGTTTTTACTTAACTAATTTAATTATTCCTATTAGTACCATGTAACAACTATCATTTCTTATTACGTTCTCTTCTACGGACAAAAATTTCTTTAATATGTAGACCCTTACACGAATTGTCGCATGAATAGTATTCACTATTCTGTGTGCTTATTATAAAACAAAGTCGTTATTATTGTATGTATGTCCCTATATCGTCAAAATTACGCCACAGATTTGGAGCTGAAGCTGGAGAGCTGCGGTTTTTTTAATAGATAGAGTGGTTCAAGAGTATGACTTTTTAGTACTATTTGTTAAGGTTTGGGGTTTGGTGTATATTTGGGGAGGGAGGACTCTATAACTATAAACGCGGATGAAATCGCGGGCATTAGCTAGTAATTAAATAAATAATGGACAGGAAGAAGACATTATGTAATAATTTTCTTTCTTTAAAAGCCTCTGCTTTTAAAGAAAGAAAATTAAATTAAAAACGAGTGGTTTATTTACTGTGATTTTATTTGTAATTGATCAATTACAGTAAATAAACCACTCGTAACATTTCATATATCACTGTAAATTTGTATACGGGCTTAATTAAGGACAATAATTAGCATATAACAGCTGCCGGTAATAAATGGTGTTTAATTACTATTTTTTAATACAAAATGTTATTAATGTAGAACACAGAAGCTAGAATAACATCCAACATACCAAAGGGAATTAGAAAAGACAATCACATTAAATGAGTCAAAGTTAAGAGCATATTCTAGTTTAAATTACAAATCGGTTGAAAAAAAGTTGGTTGTATGTTTACGCTACGAGACAATGTTTGGCCATCAGTGCTATCATACATAATCACAAGTCACCAAATATATATGAGCTACATAAAATAATGGCATATTTTATTATAATTCAATTCCGTCGTCGTTTCAAGTCTAGTTATTCTATGTATCGTAGCTAACCTACCTACCTACAATGGTTATAGAGTCGGTGTGCCGTGAGCGTGGGCGTTGTCTGAAAACGAAATGGAAACGAGCGCTATTATTAAAGTGATTCATTAGTTCATTCATGCGTACAAGTTAACTGATTATTATTTGTTTACCTAAACCACCAGGAAAATAATTTAACATGTTTTAACTAACAATAATTACAGGTGCAATTAATGTTACCGAGGTAATGTTTAAAGTTGACTAAATTTTTACTACTCAATTCTGCTGAAAATATGCAACAAAACTATATTAAAATCACAATACGACAGTTCTAAATCTATTTATTTCTTTTGTTTACTACAAATGTTGCCAACGACTTCGTTCGCCTTAACTTAAAGCTTTCAAATAGAATGTAACGTTCAGAGACGTAGCCTAATAGACTGTAGCGAAAAATTTTTAGGATCACACTGTTACGTTCTGAGATAACAACCATTTCAACCTCTTTACAAATAGTTTATGCGTCCGTATTCTCGAAATCACGACAGAAGTGACAAGTTCTTCAAATAGTTGTACCAAATGATACCCTATGGTATTATCATACTCTAAAACTATAAGACTGCTAACACTGGGTAGAGTTAGCATGAGCATTGTTGGTTTTCTAAGTCCATCTTCACATAGACAATAAACATAATTTATATGATTGTCCTTGATCTACAATGGATGACATAATAGGTCACTGAGCATTAGCAACACTGTTCATTAGACAAGGACAGTGTATATACGTGTTCTGAATAAACGTGAGCAAAATAACTAGAATCAAAATGTTCCATCATTATACTGCCTAGTTTATTAAAATAGAGAAGTAATAAATTAGCACGTAACACAAGTATTTTCAGAACGATACCGTTACAAACGAACACCGTTTTCACTTGATCTGCTAGCGTTCTTACGGCGATCAAGATCGGCTGTCATTAATTAAAGATTAGATTTATTCAATACATACCACTATACATTGGCCCAATGTAATTTAGTGAAGTGAGCCTCCTTAGTGGTATTGATTTTTGCTATTATACTAATATCTACATTTGGTGGGCGGTCAAACTTTGACAATATAAATAAAATGCTAACGCAAGGCTTCTTTTTATTTGTGACGAAGTAAGGAAAGATATCAAAATATAATACAAACCCATTTGTAGGTAAATGGAGGTCATTCATCTTTCCCTGATCTTTTTCCCAATTATTATGGAATATAGATAAAAGATTATGCTTGTTTTGATACTATTTATTTTTTATTGAAAATAGGAAATCATCAAAATAAACCATGATTCAAAGTTCCAATCAAAGATTTCTGTCATTTTGTTGCTACTTGCAAATACAAACAGGTAAAGGTAATTAAAATATTTAAAAATGACAAAGATTCCAGAGTATTCCAAACGAAGTCTGTTGTTAAAAGACAAAACATAGATCTTGTTGTATTGAATACTCATAAACAGAACGGAATTAAGACTCTATTTAATCAATTTGGTCACTCCTATAACTACATCAATTAACAACATCAGTCGTCATAGTATTTGTGGATTTTTTAATTGCCTGATTGTTTTAACTGCAGTGTGTTGTGGTAGAAGATACATAATAAAAACAAAATGTAATTATTAGCGAAGTATATAGTCCTTACTTAGGCTACTTACATTTGCTTAATGAAAACTAGGTTACACATGTGGTATACTGAAACCTTTTATGATGAAATTAGGTTCTGCTAAGCATGCACTTAAAAATGCAAGTAGGCGTAACGATTTCAATGACGAGGTTCTTTAGCAACTTATAACCAATTGATTACAATTCATAAATATATTTTAAAGGACATTGTCGACAGACCATACATTAACGACTTTCTTCAGTAAGTGGATAAACATCTTGTTAGTCGGCTATTGACACTGCGCTTTGTTAAAGTTCAACAGCTATTTTTATTACTGCTACTCAATCTTCAATCAAAACACACCCAACGTACATACATTTAAAATCTTCTAATATATAAAATTCTCGTGTCACAATATTCGGTCCCATACTCCTTCGAAACGGCTTGAACGATCCTTATGAAATTTTTTATGCATATTCCCTAAGTGATAAGGGTTGTCCACTCCTAACAATTATATGGCAAAACAACGTTTACCGGGTCAGCTAGTAAGTCAAGAAACATATGAAGTTTCTTGACTTTTTCAGCAATCTATAGATCTGTCGTTAGGAGTTTGAACATAAGCCTATAGATCTCTATAAATCCTATCTTCAAAGTTGTTGTGATTTACATGTCATAGACTACACTAAAAATGCTTTACATACACAGACAGTCATGAATGGATACAGGCAAGACTAATTGCTATGCAAGGATGTAAAAATAATTCTTTCTCCCAAAATGTACCAAATTCTGATAGTAAAAAAATATTATAGTATTCACTGAATTTGCGTTGCTAATTCCTTCCACAGTAAAACCCTGGCTAGGACCATGCGTTAATGTCTATATCACTCAGGTAAAGACTTACAAAATCGTCGTACGCGTCTTTGATGGCAGTGAGAGCAAGTACTCCGATGAGAGGTATGGCAGTAGTGATGGGCGTCAGTGAGGAGATGGCCGGAATTAGTTGCAGCACCAGCAGACACAGAAAATAGAAGTTAGCCAGCCGCTGAAACTGCTCCAACAAGTTCAGCGGCAGGAATGTCACGATACTGTACTTCGACGTTTTAATAAAATTACTCTGCAACAAACAAAGAAAATATTTGAAATACGCGTTAACAATATTAAAAGCTGTAGTTTGTTCTTTTATCCTATCTACATCCACAATCCGTATATAATAATTTTTATATCATAGCATTTTTTCAATGTTATTTATTGCTGCGATGACTATGGCTTTGTTTTTCCGTCTATTCATAATTCTAATTAATCGCATATCAGTGTAAATATGTAGTTTTGCAGTTTTCTACCACTTTTGGTGTTCGTAAGTAGGAGAATAAGAAGACAGTCAAGCAATTTCTTATAATGATAGATAGATAGATAGATTAACTCTTTATTGTACACATTTACAAGAAACAGAAAACAGAAATTTAGCTTATAAGCAATTTCTTATAATGTCATTAGTTAGTACAAGGACGAAAGATTTTTGAGGATCATCATTATTAATTGAACACTTTCCATCCATTAGCCTCTCTCTGTCCACTGTTGGACATACGCTTCCTCCATAGAACGCCACTGTATTCTTTACCAGTGTGTACAAATAATATGATCCTCAAAAATCTAACACAATTATTTACAAAAATAATAAGGTGTTAGTCATAATTTACTTTACTACCGGATAAGCATCGTGAAATATTTAAGGTCATACATAACAAAGAAAAAGTCAGTGTTCCGTTTATAACCTAATTAATTGTATTTGAAAAAGTTACAACAAATAAAATTAATGCAAATAAACATCCTCAATCAAAGTACATAATTTTTCAGACAAACTTCTACGTATGAAAATAAAATTTTTGCATTATTTCTATTCTGTACTCAAATTGCACTTGCTGAAACAGTAAAATAAGAAAAAAACCGTAACAAAGTTCTTAGGATATTTATATTAAAACAAAAAATATCTTAAGAAGATAAATTGACAAAAAATAATTATTGTATGTACCTTTATGTATTGTGTAAGTATGTATATGTAGATCATAAATATTATTTGTGTACCTATTAATCTGTAAGTTATAAGTTAAGTTTGTTTACAATTTCCCCGTGCACAACCTTAAAATAATTTTCTCCATCACCCACTAGACTGGTAAAAAATGCCCTCGGCATTAAGTCCGGCTATGTATCTGCTTTGTGTGCATGACGTATATAAATAAAATAAAAAATAAATTCGTAAAGAATGATACGTCCATAAAGTTTTCTTAGATCATTCTTAGATCAAGAGCATGATAAAGTAGTGCACTAAGATTTGATTAATTTTGTAGCTAAATAATAATTTATTTATATTATTCTTTATTTAAATTTAAACCTCAATATAATAATAAAATCATGCATATTAATATACATTTACCTTGACAGTAGAACAGATTCGTATACCGTGACGGCAAACTACATTGCTCTCTATATTAATATTTGCGTAATATTAGATTTTCGAACATATTTACATATTTTATTAATTTCTATAAACTTTTCTCATCCTTACTTATTATAAAACAAGGCGTTATTGTACGTACGTCCCTATGTGAGCTTATATCTTTAAAACTACGCAACGGATTTTAATAGGGTTTGTTTTATTAGATAGAGTAGTTTAAGAGGATAGGTTTTTTTTATAATTTTAACAAATTTTTTTTTTCTGAATTCCATGTGTACGAAGTAGCGGCGAGAGCTAGTAAAATATAATCCATAAAAGTAATTTTTCAGCAATAACTAAGATATAAGGATAATTTCAGAGCTAAACACAGAGGCGTATTTACCCTAGGGCCATAGGGGCCATGACCCGGGGCGACCAGCCTAAGAAGGGCAGCGAAAGGCTTCAAATTAAAAATTTTGCTCTATCTCATATTAATTTATAGGGCGGCTAATAAAATTTGCTGGGGCGGCAAATCAAATGGTCCGGGGGGCTAATTTTCAAAATAAGCCTCTGACTAAACAAGAAGAGAAGAGCAGAAATAGTACCTACATTCCTACTACTTGTGAAAACTAAAAATCTAAATGTTATAATCAAAATTTACTCTATATTGTCATAATAGTGTTAAATGTTGCTACCAATTCTAAGGTTAAATGCCAATGAAATCATCTATTTCGTAATTTCAACCTACACCTAATTAGTGCTAGATACGGTTACGTCATCAATAATGCCAAAAAATTATCGTAATTAATTGCAGTTAACGCATAATGATACTTAATCAGAGGAACATAACAACTTTCAATCAAAGACAGTACAGTTACTCAATTTTTTTAAAATAAAAGATTTCCTTAAACAATAGGCAAATACGAATACAGATAAGCTCAAATTTAGGAACATATTAAGCAACAATGCTGTTACTATTTATTGAGTAAAATTTTTCTTTCGTAAAATAACCTAATATTAAAAGTGCAAAACCTACGAATTTACATATTTTATTTACTTGATTAATAAAAAAATACGCAGTTTGTTTATGACGTTGTAAAATATGTTTTGATTGAATAATAGAATAACGTAATATGTAAGTAACTTACGGCATAACGGAACTGCGCGTTGTATTCCCTGTTGTTCGCTTTGATTCTCCGTTCATTCTCTGAAACAATAAACAACACAAATTAGCCATTAACCTACAAACTTACAAACAGAATATAAATAAATCAAGAGTCTAATTGTAATAATTAATATGCAAATTAAAATTATGCACAACGTCCGTTTGTTTGTCAACCATTCACTATTGTTATGATGTAAATAAACATACAATATCTGCTGATTACTCTGAAGGTTATTTAGAACGCTTAGCTTATAAGAAATAACATCATATTAAATATTTGTGATTATCTGGTAAATTCTTTACACTTATATGATTCCAACATAAATAAACGATTATAAACTTAATTGTGACCATATAAATACTCTTTAATTGTATGTCATAATGACTAAAATGCGTCAAAAGTTTCCATCTCGCTATTTTTAATTCGTTCTCGACTCTCGTTAATTCGAAACTCGAGGGACGCTTAAAATATTACGAATTATCGAGTTTTTGAAATATCAAATGGTTCGAAATTTGAAATTTGTGAGAGAAAATAAATAAAACTTTGAATTATTAAGTGTTGATCAATTATTATTTGTTAACTGCTATTCTTTAATAATGACAAAAGTTTAGAGGTACATTCGTGTCCATACATGTACGTATTTATAATGTGAATTAATTAATCTTTTGAAAGAACTCGGTTATACTGGTTTGCTTCAAAGCACATTGCTGCTCAGACTGCTCTAAATGTACTAAGTATGTACTAACAATCGTTCCGCCTCTTTCTCTCTGCAACTTTGAATTGTCAAATGTTGGACGCCGATCACTTCGAATTAACGCGTGGTTGTGTTAAATAGCAATGATTTTTTCGTACGAATTACCAAGTGCAAAAAAATGTATTGATTTAGTTCGAAATATAAAGAGATTTTGTAGGGAACTTGTGATAACTTTGAATTATAGAGAGGTTCGAATTATCGCAGGTTTGAATTAACAAGAGTCGACTGTATCTGCTTAGTAGTTTAAGCACTTCGAGTTTTGTTTTAAGCATTCCTATTATAGTAGTATCTTTTATATTTACTTCCTAAAAGGCTTTCACGTAAAGATATTTAATATGATTGTTTGGACTAATACTCGTATAAGCGGCGGGGTGACGACGTCGGTGACTGCCAACTTCGGCGCTCTAGATGCGGGCTCGCTTCTCGCTGTCATTAGCAAGATAATACCTACAATATATCATTATTTATATTAAGGATTTATACACATTTTTTGACGAATTATAATACAAATATACCGTTTATATATTCTCAATTTTTGAGTAACTATCTGTGGGGCCCCGCGTCTGTGAAATTTAATCCTACCAATGCTTATTTCACTGAGGTCTGAATAGCCTAGCACCGCCATTGTCCAGTCTCTACAAAATGGATTAACAGTTATAATATCTTCGAGTCAGTGGTAGAATTAATAAATAAGTTAAATCATTTTGTAAGTGTTTCAACACTAATTGATCATGCCCTTATAATAGATAATTATGCCGTGTTTGTTCTTATAATACTATCTAAACGCTTATTATGTCCCTTGTTACCTGTATGGATAAACTGATAACCAGACGATATATCTATGTTTATATGACGGCAGTTCATATAGATAAAACTAATTATAGTCTAACAATGTAGATTATGTTGAATTAGAATATCAATGCAGTAATAAACTTATCTCGTCTTTAGATTATCTTTCTATAATAAAATAAATTTAAACTAAAAAATTTACAGACGCGACACGTAAACAAATGTAGGTACAATGGTACAAAATACATATACTAATAAAATGAATAATATATAATAATATAGATTAATTAACATCATGCTAAAGTATAGAAATTTTATTTATATTATATATTGTCTTGTTTTAAGTTTATTATAATACTTGAAAACTTGAAAGTCAAAGTCAATTATTTTTATTTTAAATAGGCAAGATAAACTTTAAAAAATTAGAAGCTAAAGCTAGCTAAAACTTATCGATTAAAAAAAAAATTGAAATATTATTGTATAGTCATCGTCAGTATTCATTCATAAATCTGATAAAACTGTAACAAGTCCATATCGTGTGATAGAAGATATTAAAGAAAAAGAAATGTATTCGCACACACAGTTACATTGAAAACAGATATTAAAATTGTGCTGAACATGCAGCGATATGATTGAAAACGAATTGTATCTATATTATTACTCACGTGAAGTTTATCTGATAGATACGTGATTACGTGTACATAATATTGTACAATACTGAAATAACTTATGGCTTAGTTTGTTGTTTGTTTAGAATTGAAATTGTTAAATTTATTACTAAACTATTACATGCCAGCGGTTTCACACGTGTTTATAGTTATTGACCCTTCCCTCCTCAAATATACACCAAACTTTAGCAAATTATCCAAAAAGTTTAAAAGTCATTCTGTTAAACCACTCTATTAAACAAAACCGCATCAAAACCCGTTGCGTAGTTTTTTAGATATAAGCTCACATAGAGATACAAATAAAAACCACAATTTTGTTTTATAATAAGTATATTAAGACAAAAGCATCTACAGTATAAATTATTACTTTATTTGTTATTATTTATTATAGCACAAAGTTTGCTCGTCATGGTACATCATAGATTATGCATTACCATAGAAGAGACAATTTAAACTCAATTATATGAGGAAACCCTACTTCCAAACTTTGTTACGGCTGTAGGGGAGTTTGTTGACATACAAAATAATACCACAGTAAAACCACGCATTAACTTTCTTGTTTGATATAACTTTTATTAACAAAAACTTTGTTGAAATCCACTGTTTGAATCACAATCGCCATTAATTGTAATTTATGAAACTTATGACTTTAGTTACTTTATTTTATGTTCTGGCCCATATATATAAACCTACTAGCTGGCCCGGCAAACGTTGTTTTACCATACCAAAAAAAAAGTAAAAAAAAAAATTTAAAAAAAATGAATTATAAACCTCACGGAGCCAGAGACCTTTCCAACGAATGCAAAACCGTGGAAATCGGAAATTTTTATATAGTATATCGGTACTTCTACACGTACCTATGTTATGTATATTATATCACTAAACTCAGAAACCATACGAATAATTTTTTTAAAGAGTGTCTGTTAATATGTACATATTTAATGTATTATATCACCAGTATCAGTCATAATCTAATCAATACAAGCATCTAAAGAATAGTTACATAGTAGTAACTTTTCTGTAATTGAAAAAAGTTTAACTCGCAATGTACGGAAAATATTATTGGATAATTTTAATTTTTCAAATAATACAGACCTACAGACATTATTATTTACATTATGTTCATAGTTCATACAAATTATAGTTGTCAGGAATGCTTCTAATGTGACAAAGTAATTATTGCTATGGTTATAATGTGTTAAATACACTAATAATAGCAATGACATTATTATCATACAATAATACATAGTACATCGCGTGAATGGCGATAATTATTTAATGACCATTCCACACTTGGGCCTGGCAATAGCGGAGAAGACCGATAAAATATGTTAGGTGAGATTTCCATGAGCCTATTTAAATTGTATCATGATGAAGTTCCATCAACAACTCCTACAACCGGTGAGGCAGTATAATTTTGAGGCAGCAAATTGGAAAGGACCACAGCAAGATAAGGGGACAATCTATTTGTACTGGGCGAAAAACTCAAAACACAACATTAGTCTACAATATTACCGGTTCTTGCAAACAGTACCAGTTCTCGATACCTTAGTCTACATTGAACTAATTAGGGATGGTACTAAATTAGTTACTGAGCGAGATCTACGCTTTTTAATATACTCGTACTTCAATGCGTTCTGTATGTTTTTTTTTGTATATTTGTTACGTAATTTCTTCGTCATTTGTGGATCCATTTAGAAATTTTTTTTGATGACTTGATTTCAGCAATATCGAGGGCAACATTCGATTTTAACAGGCACACAATGTTTTTTGTAAACCTATTCCTGTATAATTTACGAGTACAATATACTCATAAATTATATTTGTCCGAGGATTCAATAAAAATACACTAAACTGTATTATGAATTCAAATTCATGTGCATACGCGCTGAGGATGTTATGGAATATTTGTTATTATAATGATTAACACAGTACATTTTGTATGTTTAACTAAATACTATTTGCCTACATTAGTAACGTTACGTAGCGTCTCGTCTCGTCGGGCGCCAAGGGGACGGCGATCGATCTTCTCTCCCAGTTTACGAGTAATAACATTTTCAGGGGCATTTCCTCCACACTCCCCAACTAAATTACATTACATTTCAAGACGAGCGCGACGCCTGATCCTGACACCTTCTGTGTAAATCTTCTGACATGTTTCGAATGGCTTATTTTCACCACGCGAATAAGCGCGGAATGTTAAATATCGACAAAAAAGTTCAATATTGTTTGACGGGCTTCGTGGCGTAGTGGTTCATAGACTGGACTGCCGTTCACAATCGCGGGTTCGATTTCCGCTTGGGACAATCATTTGTGTGATATTCATAAATGTCATACAAATGTTTGTACTACGTCTGGGTGTTTTCTATGTATTTATTATAAGTATGTATATACAAAAAAAAAGTAGTTTATGTATTATATCCGTATTCTGGTACCCATAACACAAGCATAATAAGCTTAGCTTGGGACCAGAGGACGTTGTGTGAAATGTCCATGAATATTTATAAAAAAAAAAATATTTTACAGCATATAGCGGTTAACTAATTCTCTAAGCACTTAGGGAATGCAAAATGAATGAATTGATTGATTTGAAACTCGATGAACTTAATTGTGTTACATTATATTTTCAAAGGACGAAGTTGAGATAAAAATTGTGTAATTGTGCTGGCCAACAAAGCCAGTAAAATACTTCAATAGATGTGATTCTTATGATAGATTACTGACTACAAACAAAATCGAACGCGCGTTGTAATCTACAACTACTTTTCTAATTTTGTTTATTTTCCTAAATTATATTTATCAAAAGCAAAGATGATATGAATCACTCGAATGCATGTTTACTTTTAATAGAGCAAACAAAATGATTCACCACCAATCAATTTTGGCTATAGCTATAAATATTGTATTATTATGAATTTATTCCATGACAGTTCCAATCAGGTCGCGACACAAGTGTATGTCAATGGACTTTCAAGTAGATCAATACACTTTAACACAAAATGAATGCAAAACAATCCATTGTAATGACATTGTTGAAAATTCACGAATCACTAAGCTATTGATAGTTTGCCAAACAGTTGTTGTAGTAGAGTAAAATGAATGTTCTCATATGTCTTTAGTAGTTCTATGTCTCGTCAATGCGATGCATTAACCTTTCTATATAATTTTTCCCGTGAGCACTAAACCAACTCTTGGCTGGATTAATGGTAAGATTTCTTCATTACAGTAACACCACTGTAAAGAGAACTAAGGATCGCTTTAACGAGCATTAACTTACTCTTGGGTAGATTTATTTGACTACTACAACAACTGTTTTAGAATAGAAAAACCATTGATTAATAATTAGGAATTCATATTATCAATCGTCTAGTTTCAAATACAATACGAGTGACATCGTATTTTAGTCCCCTTCTGCGGGATATAGTGATAACTATGTGAATAGATTTATTTTATTACCCATTAAGATAGTAATACAAATGATAAGATATCTTAAAAAGTCTTTACATTTCGCTTAAATGATCAACCATATCTGATGATAAAATCCAATGATGTAATTATTAATGTCAGTAAAATATTATAATACTTTGGAAAATCCATAAGTGTTGCATATCATGCAGGAAACTAGTTTAAACCGATGAACCGTCTTTGTTTTCATCTAAAAGCCTACATTAGGCACTTTTGACAAAACATTTGTAATAGCTTTAATTAATAATTATTTAAGTTCAAACATATTTTTACATATACTCATAGTTAAACTTGCGCAATTTGAAGTCATAAGTTACGAATATTTATGGGAGAATACTACGCTGATTTATTGTGGAGAAATGTAGAGACTATTTACTACATTATACATAAATAGTTAATATGTAATTTTTATTTTTTATTTAATTTAAGTAATATTTTAGATGTACTCGTAATTGAAACGACCCGGGATTTTGTTTCTTATATGTATTGAATAATTTTAGGTTGCAATTAAGTATAAAGATTTTTACTATATCCACCAACCATTCTTCGTCCACTGCTGGACATAGGTCTCCCCCATAGAATGTAACATTTGCAGTAAGTGTCGTCAATTGACACATGTGGATAAAAAATTGGAGATGTTGTGAGGGCATGTTTTCACATGCTCTACTAAGTTTCTAAGGTAAACATAGTTTAACAAGTACGCACACGAAGGGTTTCCTACCGTTATTACCCCAAAAATTACGTTCAGGAGAATGACGGTGAAGAGTATTTATTGTTATAGAATCAACTGATATACATAAACTGTGAAATTTTCAGCTCTCTAACTATCACCGTTCCAGGGATATGCGTAGTGTCTGATGGACGAACAGCTAAGTCTCCTTAAAATAGGGTCCCATTCAACCTGTTGGAACGGAAATCTATTATAGCAGTATTTAAGTACTGGGTTGTGTTTAACGTTTAATTCAGCTAGTTTATACAAATACTATTCCTTATAATGAACAGGGCCTAAAGGCTAGAAACATCTTTTTGCGCCATTACTTTTTAACGTTAGAGGCGAGCCCTAAATTCACAAAATACTTAATATAATAATTTTTGTATTTATAACCGAACAACAATGTCAGGAGAATACATAAAAACCCTTTAATAAAATATGTTCATATCAGGTATATGGAAATCAGTAGAAAATGTGGCACGATGGGCAGTCCACAACGTTCTACAAACTGACAAACGCTGGAGAAAAAACTTTGAAGGTGTCTTTTGTATGCAAACAAGTCATCGTTGTTGAAAAGTTAGAAGAAGTGGATGTGCTAATAAATATAGAGTAATTACAAGGATGTGCGTCGTTAACCAGTAATGCAGAATGGAAAACCTTTTACAGTACATTTATACATTTGCAACAGCCGGTATAAATAAATTGCATCCTAATTTAATTTATTGCAGTAAAACATTGGCGGGTAATCGATAACAAGAGCGCGGGGTCATACGTGAAGCGCTGAAGCGCCAATCCGCCCCGGCCGTTGACCGTGCGGAGGCGCGCCGACATCGACCTTGTCCACAATGCAAATCTCCACTATTCCTGAAACACAGTCATCGCTGGCTCGGGGAAGTCGACGTGCCGCTCCTAACATCGGCACAAACGAAAACAACATCGGCAGCCGCGTACAATAGTACGTTACGCAAACGACATCGACGACGACTAAATATACAGTGACGTAGAATATTACCGTCACGAGCCGAATTAAAATAACAGATATTTATGTACTACCATCAGGTTCTTTATGAGAATGTGAACATGTAAGATAGTTACGGACCGCATGAGACGAAGGTGCGGAATCTGTGGTTATGCTTGGCACGTCTGTTGTTGGGGGCGGGCTGGTCGCGGCGGACCAGCTTGCCGAGTAGGTCGAGCAGCGAGAGTCGCAGCGGGCGCGGCGGCGCGCGCTCGGCCCCTTCCGCGCCCAGCACCTCCAGCTCGACGGCCTCAGAGCGCGCGCACATCCGCGCCGCTACCGCCGCCCCATGTCGCGCCACGCCGCTTGGGCCCGCGCCCCGGACCCGCTACCAGTGGCGCCCCGCACGACCCGCGCGCGTTCTAACCCGACGCACGGCCGAGACTAGCGCCGCCGTCCTCGCCGCGCGCCCGCCCCGCTGCGCGCATCTCTACTACAGATTACATTGCGCCGCCTCGGTGTTGCCCACGACATGAACATTTCATGAACATTTCATAAACAATTATTTACATCTCACATTTCATTTTTGATAGTATCACGAAATTCGTAACTTTGATAGCTTGTTAAACAACTAACAGCTGAATAGACTTTAAGTGTACAGCCACGAAAAACTATTTTGCTCTTGACCGAAGGCTGAACTAAATCTACACTATGCTTAATCTCTGTATACTGCTTATACTATACTACGCTATGAGTCATTGAAGGATTTAGTTGTTGTTGTGTGTAGCTCTGTTTGCGGTTCAATAATGCTTCTAGGATACATAATTGGAATATCGACTCAAAACATAGTAATTACCTATCTCAAGACAATACGAGTAATATGTATAGTAGAATACTCGACTAACTCATTAATATGCTATACACGATTAATTTATATTGAAAACATGGTTATGAATTTTCCAAAAGATGATCGCTTAATATAAATGCATTTGCATTTCATCATAAATATGCCCAATTTTTATAAATAACGATACATAATTACAATGATCGTACTATTACTGGAAGAAAGCAGTAAATGATTTTTTTGAAATTTTTGTTTGAAATTTTGAGTTTTTTTGAAGTTCAGTTACGTCTTTTTTTTTACGGGTAGTACGATATTTTATCCTTGCTATCTCTGTTAGCTACCACAATCGAGATTTTGGAATAGAAAATTATTGGGCGTCTCGTCATAATAAAGCTAGTCACGGAAAATCAGCTTAATAGTAATCAAGTGAAAAAAATGTACTACGGATCCCGTACTAATAACATATTCGTCTACTGATATAATCATGTCGTCTAAGGACGTCATAAAGTTACACTAAAAACATTTGTAAATAACATTTTTACGAGACCTCTAGGCGAAAACCTAAAATATTTATTGTTTTCTGATTTTAAGTATTTTGTTATTAAAGTAATCTGTAAAAGAATCAACTCTAGCTGTCACCGTTCCTGAGATATAGCCTAGACAGGCGGACAGGCGACAGAGAGCGAAGTCTCAGTTTATACGGTCCTGTTTTACTTTTTTAGCACTTCTGTACCGTAACTTTATCAGCGACTAAACTGATAAAGAAATGTATTGTTAGAACTTAAAAGCTCGCATGACACTGGACAAGAGTGTATAAAATTAACCTACTTAGATTGCATCTTTCCTGTTAAACTCAATGTAACTGACCCCAAAATATTCATGCTTCACATTCATTAACTACAATGACTAATTTAATATATTAACCAGTTATTTCTTTTTTATTAATAGCATTCGAGAATGATTCCTCCGCATTTGTTGAGACTTAACACTTACTTAGACATACCGTTGACGTGTGGCCACTTTTAGCAAAAAAATATTGTATCGATAACCTGAATATTTTAACCGATTTCGAAAAAAGGTTAATATTTACTTATTACATGAAGTTTATATGCTTGCTTTGCATCTGTCTATAATTCTGTAATTAATTTTACCCTTTGGTCAAATTTTAAACTCGATAATAAAGCGGTGTGTGGTTAAAATCATAATCTAATATATAAAATTCACGTGTCACAGTGTTAGTTACCGTACTCCTCCGAAACGGCTTGACTGATTCTTCTCAAATTTTGCATACATATTCAGTAGGTCTGAGAATCGGCCAACATCTATTTTTGAAACTTTTTTTTTTAGTATGGCAAAACAACGTTTGCCGGGACAGCCAGTATTTTATAATATTACTAAATGCGGTAATTCCTTGAAACTTCGGTATTCCCGTTTATATTACAATTAACGCACAATAAAATATCGTGAACACGCGAGATGTAGTCAAGATAACATAAAAAATATATAATTCCATGCATCTGAAAACTACCTGTAAGTTTACAAAGGAAGTAAGTACTTAACAAAGTAAATATTTCCATGACTGAAAATATCGTGCGAGCCGCTCGTTGTCCGTTTTAGACGAAAATCCGAAACTTGCAAAGCTTCAAATACCTTCACAACGATGAAAATTACTTTAAGCAATAGTCTATGTACATAGTACATACTATCAGCGCATTTCAGATTTCGGTCTAGTTATGGTAGACGAATAATAAGTTGACTAAACGTCAAGCAGCGTTTTCACGCTCGAAGAGCCCCACGAGCGCGTAAACTCAAAGTATTATAGTCAACTTAACAAATACCCAGTAAAAAAACGCTGAGCGTTATACCTCCGTTCTAAGGCCATGCTTTAAAAAAAATGTTAAAAATTCAGAAACTGATCTTTGTTATTATATAGAGTCGTTTTACGTCCTATTGTATATTTACAGCACTAAAATCTGTGTTTATTGCTATTTACTATTAGTTTTTACGACATAATAGTGATATTTATTTATGTTTGAACTCCTTTGATATAAAACGTAGTTAATTTTTTATCAAAGCCAGCTGGTACGCAGTATATAAATTTGCGATGACGCGTCGTACCTGTTTGATACTATTTCCGATATAGTGTCACCGTTACTTAAAATGTTTTGATCATTATGTCATGATGTTTCTATGAGAAGATACGTAAAACTACTAGAATACAATATAATAATCAATTAAATTTACGTAATACATTTTAGGACTTCTTAGTTTAAACTATGATAAAAAATCAAAGTATAAGGTATAAGGCTAATGACTATGGATAATGGCGATCCACAATGGTGTGTTGTTACCTACGCATAAGCGTAGGTAACAACACGTCATTGTGACAACAACCTAACATTCGCTTCCGTACATAAGTATGGAAGCGAATGTTAGTATAAGGTATAAGGCTAATGACTATGGATAATGGCGACCCACAATGGGGTGTTGTTAACTACGCATAAGCGTAGGTAACAACACGCCATTGTGACAACAACCTAACATTCGCTTCCATACATAAGTATGGAAGCGAATGTTGGATGTGGCAGAAGAAGCTGGAAAGTAGAATAAATGCTGTAGAGATGCGCTCTTTGAGACTTCTCTATCTATCTTTCAAAGTCACACCACACATACTTATGTGTGGTGTGACTTTCTAAGATAGATTAAGAAATGAAGTTATTAGAGAACGTTGCGGTCTGAAAGAGGATGTAGTGACTAAGGTGGAGAAAAGTATGCTTAGGTGGTTTGGTCATGTGGAGAGGATGGTTGAGAGACGATTAACGAAAGGCATATACACGGCGGAGGTAAGTGGAAATGCTGGGAGAGGACGCCCGAGAAAAATATACTCCGATGTCATCGCCGGGATACTCCAAAAGGGACTTGCCCCTTTTGGAGTATCCCGGCGATGACACATACAACCGTCGGGCATGTATGACCAGATGTATGAATGTGGATGAAGCCAAGGAAGTATGTTTGGATCGTAGCAGACGGCGCTCTATAGTCTCTGCCTACACCTATGGGAAAAAGTCGTGATGTTATGATGATATAGATGATGATAAAATATCAAACTAAAAATATCGTAAACGCACTAACCACTCTCTTTGGCCTATTAATGTCCCACTTTTGGGTACGGGCCTCCTCCACTTTGGGATGGATAATGGTGTGTGCCTCGCTGACCCAGGCGTTTTAGAACAGCGTTACAGGTTATTTGCGAGGTTTCCGTGTCTTGGATCACAGCAGATGGCGGTATATAGTCTCTGCCTACTTCCATGGGAAAGAGGTGTGATGATGATATTTCCGTCTCTCACAGAGGTCGTTATCTGTGTACAATATTCCTTAGCTGGCTTTTACAGCACCCTAGGAAGGAAAAAGGTTAATGACAAATGACATTATAGTATTCTTAATCCGCCACCACACGGACAAAGTCACGTGGCTATAGTCTCGACTTTTATTATTTATTAAATAACTTCTTTATTCTTTACAAAATTAACAGAAAATCAGACATATTTTAGTATTTTATGTATGACGCAGTATTAATTTTTTATTTGTATTTGATAAACGAAAAACTTGAATGCTACGCAGTAGCGCGCGAAAACTAAACAAAAAAGTGAATAAAATTTCTATAAATTAAAAAATATTTTAAGTAGATGAATATTTAGCATTGCAATTAGTTACGGCATGTGTTCTGTGTGTCCCACTAATTTAGTTGCGGTCTAGAAATGATACAAGGTTGTAAAATGTGCCAAAGATTATGATTTATATATACATTGTTGTTTTTTTTACGTGGGTAATTTTCATTTTCGCACTTCGTGTGGGACTCCCGGGTCAAAAACGGACCCGAACCACCCACTAAACCCCACGGTGTTCCTTCTCGCCCTTAGCCAGGCCATGGTAGTCACTCAGGTATTAGTGACGAATTTTTTTTACTTACACAATGTAATCATGACTAGCAAGGAAGTGCCTAAGTCCTAAGTAAATTAATCTCGCACATTTTTGAAACTAGTACTTTTAAGAACGTCCAATCCAATATGTTTAAGTTTTAAAGTCGCGTTGTATGTGATATGCCGTATTTAAGTTGCTTGTGTAAGTTTTTATTAGCACAAATTACTATTCAAAGACCGACCGACAAACAACAAAGGCAACCCTTATAGTTGCCATATTTCTATTTATTTACATAAACGAAACATATTGTTTTCCTGTCGCAATTGGTTTAACTCCACCATTATAATTAAAAGCATAACATGCAGTGGCGGATTTACCCTAAAGCCCAGTAGGCCCAGTCCTAGGGGGCCAGATTTAGGGGCGGTGATTTACAAAAAAGCTTCTTATTTACAACAAAAGAAAATATTCTTGCTATATACAACTGAACTTTTTACCTAAATTTCTAAATCTATTTAGATAGAAGTTGGCAATAAAGTTATTTCATTATGTAGTCTATATGGTGGATGCTGAGAAAGGGGCGGCTAATGGCTTGGGGCCTAAGGCGTCCGAGACTGCAAATCCGCCACTGATAACATGTAACACCATATTATGTAACCAAATTTAACCAAGACATAAATTAAAATAGCTATATTCTATAGATATACTAACTTCCATAAAAGGATAATTATAAGGAAAAATAATTTGTATTATCGAAATTAATTTAAACACGAAGTCACAAATATAGCTATTTTGTATTATTTTACTTTTGTTATATTAACGTTTGCCAACCGATTAGAATGAATTGGGCGAGACTCCTTTTTCGATACCGAATAATTATTGAAATCGATTAGAATCATCATGTTGTTATCAACAAAATATATATACAAAACTTTTATACAGGCAGAATAGAGTGATTGTGTGATTACAGAACTATTAAAACAAGAATATAGACTATTAAAGAAGAATAGACTCTTCTTTACATTAAGGTAGTAAAATGTAGAGCGAAAAATGCTTTATTCTCTCTCGCTTATCGCTTACCACTGGTAAGTGGTATTGAAGACCACTTACTTACTGGCCCTTTACAAAGGAATCCAGCGCCAGTCTAATAATGCGACATTATTGATAAGTTGATTTTATAAGCCGCGTTTTAACCTAGTCCGTTTTACATACTGGAAATATTCCCTAGATTAATATACCATTAGGGTATTAGAAATCAGTTAGCAGACATTCAATGTATGACGTTAGGAGGTCAAGTACTAAGGAAAAACTACTTTTAGCAATATAACGATACACATATAAAACACAAGTATGATATGTCAAATATTGTACACATAGATCTGTCAAATAGAACATTGTTATATCGATTATAAGAATATGTAGGTAAGTTCAATAACGAAATAATGATCACTTACGGAATATGGTAATGACAATGTAGGGTCACTGTCATACTTGATACGTGCAATTATAAGTTCAATATCATAAATGATCGATATTGTGTTGTAATTGATGCCAACAAACATATATTAGAACGATATCATCTACGAGTATGTGACAACTTCGATAACGAGATAGTTTTTTGACTAACGACGTATTAAATATGTAGTGGTTGCCCAGGCATGTTACTATACAATTTATAGATCTGTGGCTAAAGCAAGACCTGCATTGCAGCTCTCTGGATATTACTACGACAGAAACATTAGATACGTGCTCAATTTACAGAGTATGTTAATGAAATACATGTAACGTTATTATCTCTCTTTCTTATCTCAATTACATCTCAGTTCTTGTCCAACACGTTTATTCATTTTCTTAACCATTACTGTCATCTTTCTTATATGTGCCTGTTTTACAATTGCATCACATTTGGAATCTATATAAAATTAAACATTTCTAGATAAGTAAATCATCTAGAGATTATATTTCTAAAATCAATAAACATTATTTTAAAAAATAAAAGGTTTTGAAATGTGATTATTTGTAAATATGACATTGAAAGCATACTTGTAATGAAGTAGTATTTGTGAACTTAAACGTCGAAAACAGGTGTATAGTGGGCGGTAAGGTAACTCACCTTGGCCATGTGTTCTCGCCGAGGACTTTCCCATGTCGGCCGGACCATCGACATACATAAACACTGAGAGTAGCCCGCAACACTAAACACACTTGATACTTATGGATATAGGTCGGTATAAAAGAGGCGTACAAAAGTTAGACGTTATATTATCGAAGGACACTTGGGGGTTAAGCTACGTCTCGTAGGGCGCAGCAGATGATAGGGTGGCGTACGGACGGGCGGAGGGCCGCGCGGAGCGATCGGCATTCTGTGCACCGACACGACACCACGTCTGCCTGCAACAAATAACATAATCATATTAATATACAAACAATATCATCTAAACATTATGTATACTACTACTAAACAAATACTACATACATATGATATTAAAATTTGTTAATTGATTTGTTTGTCCTTGTTTCATTGCTCTCGATTGAACCAAAGTACCCAAATGGAATATTAAATTGATAACTATTTTGTTAAGAAAAGTTAATGTAAAACGTTTACATTGTATTTAAAACAATATATTGAGCAACAAGCAGTATGGTATTATGGTAGCCATAGTTACAATCGGCTCAATACATGATATTTTAAGAACTTTATAGTGCAGTCACGTCTGTCATCACATCTATTCAAGATTTCAACAACAGACACTAATCGTGTACAAGATTAGTAGTTTGTTTACAATTCTTTTCAGGGTTACATGTCGAATTACGGCAAGTGATTTTTCGTAACAGAAATGTAATTCATTTTTCGGATTTTTTCTTTTTGCATTTAAATGTAACAATTTGTTTACTTTGTTTAGCTTTTAGCAAATTCCTAGATCTCTTTCGGAATACAAAAAAGTGGTATACGTTAGAAGTTATACTGCGTAATACAATATATTAATATTATCTCTCTCCCCAGCCCATTAACGTCCCACTGTTGGGTAAAGACCTCCTGCACTTTGAAAGGGATTATGGACTACTATGCCACACTGGCCCGCCCGCGGCGTGTTGACACAGGGTTTGTTTTCGATCTCGTACAGATGACATTATCCGTGTATAATATTCCTTAGCTGGCTGGCTTAGCTTAGCTGGCAGCATCGTGGGAAGGAAAAGGGATAGTAACAGTTGTATTCTTAATCCGTCACCACACGGACAATAATATAGGCACACGAAATTAATCACATCTTGTAGTTTACCAGTAAACCAATTACAATAACAATGTGAATTGATATGCCTATTACGTATAAAATAATAGTCAATATATTATATGTTTATACATCTTTACTTGTTACAAAACAAAGTCATTATTTATGGTATATCCGTATATCTCTATGTGAGCTTAAATCTTCAAAACTTTGCAACGGATTTTGATGTTTCTTTTTTATATAGAGTGGTTGAAGAGGAAGGTTAATGAGTGTAATTTGTTAAGGCTTAGTGTATATATTTCAAATTCCACGCCGCGTATGAAAGCGGTAACTAGTATAACATAACATATACAAGTTTTAAGTAATATTCATCTTTTAATTCTTCTTTCTGGCCAGAACACATGAGGGTGCACTGTGTTTATGTCCAAACCTTTCTTAGAATATTTATTTATTATATTTATTTATTTACAACATGTAGATTTGTGGTTAAAACACAGTATCGGTATACACATTAAGATTAAGTAAAGTTAAGGCAAGTAAGTGTTATTAAATTCGCAGGCCATAAACCTTGTCGTGACCTTGTTGGTGCCTCAAATAGGCAACGTGAGAGGTGTAAGCTTTAGTGTGAAGCAGTTACAGGAAAAAAATTACAACAATCGATATGATTCGCAAAATGTTGGTAAAACGCTTAAAGATAGATCCAGTGCGCTGAGTAATTAATTAATTTTACTTATTAACTTGAAAAAACTTTTCTTAACTTACTACACAACATAACATATTAATTATAAAAAACAATACTGGCCTCGTGCAATGCGAATGAGCAATAAGGATTATGTGACTAAAATATATGACAAAATGAAAACATCATAATATATAATCCTAAAACAAAGGTCATTTTACTCGATAAACTTTATTATGTAGTCGAAATTTAGAACAGGCCTTCATTCCCCTGTGAGTTTGTATTTTGCAAATTGTATCATGTCTATGTCCAGTAGTAAACAGGCCGACGGGAAAATTGAAAGAATAAACTTTCTACCTTTTACAGGCAGCTGCTGACCGCGACTCCGTACGCGTGGAGTTTAAGAAAATGTTCGTTTTTGCAACATTTTTCACTATTGCTTCGCTCCTATTGATGCAGCGTGATGTTATATAGCCTATAGCCTTTTTTGCTAAATGGACTATCCAACACTGAAAGCATTTTTCAAATCGAACCAGTGGTTCCTGAGATTAGCGCGTTCAAACAAACAAACAAACTCTTCAGCTCTATAATCTAATTACATACATAACACTGTGTCACAGTGTTAGTTACCGTACTCCTCCAAAACCGCTTGACCGATTTTTATGAAATTTTACATGCATATTCAGTAGGTCTGAGAATCGGACAACATCTATTTTTCAAACGTCTAATGACATTTGTATGGCAAAACAACGTTTGCCGGGTCAGCTAGTATTAGTATAAAAGTATAGATAAGATACAAACCACTGACAACTGTTTTCAGGACGAACATTGGAAAATTTGTATCTATGAATTCTGTTAGAGACAACAGAAACGGAGGATTAAAAAACTCTTAAAGGATTAAACTATAAACAAAATCAAATTCTACAATACCGGCTGCACGTATAACTACCAATTTCTATCACAAGGCGAAGACCTAACCTCTAAAAACATTTTTTATTTATTGTCTACATTGTAGTTTGAAATCAATAACGATGCGCAGAAATACAATATAGAATACTAATGCACTAAAGCTAGGCATCAGATATAGTTTATTGTATCTTATTAAGATACAATAAACTACGTCTTTGAACGATGATCGAGATCGGTATTGACGTAGAAACAGGCCAGCAACCACTGCTAATTATATGGCTATTAAATTTTATTGGGAGAATTGAGATGCGCAACTCGATGTCTGTCACGTGAAGAATATCGTCTTTTATTAACTAGCACGTTATGCTAGATACACACCGCTCTTTTTGTCACTGTTTCAAATACAATATTATTCATAAAAATTACTGAATTTCATACAAATTTTCAAGCCATTTTAAAACTGTGGAAAAGCATTTTTCGATTTCAGTAAAGTTGCCAATGACTGGCTTTGATGACCATAGTCAAACGAATTTTCATGCCCAAAACCACCCATATTTCCTTGTTCAAAGACCGAATTACAGATTATGGTTTTATCGTGCTATTAAAAAAAATGTAAAAAGTAAAAATATCCAGCTTACAAAGTTTTCAGATTCCTTAGCTTCATAGAAAATCAAATAAACGTCGGGCTAATCTGAAACTGCAGTTATTGAGAACCGAAAAAAATGCAATCATTAAGAAAGCCCTCGTATCGCCCTTCCAATCCGAAAATCCCTGCTTCAGGGTTAGCGCAAAGACAGTTTGATATCCTATTGACGCGCGTTTATTGCTTGTTTTAATCTACGGCTAATTATTTCTACACCACGTGTAGAATAAAGTTAGAAATCTACACAAAGAAACAATGCTACAACGGAAAAACAAAATGGTTCATTCTCTCAATTGTGACGTATAAAACATTGCAACTATTATGTAGAGTTTAACTGCCGCCGTGGCTAGCTAGTTCATTTGTGACATGAACATGCAGAATATGATCTGCGTACAAAGTAGAGGGCTTTAAATGATAGAAAGTTATGAAATTGACTCTACTGGTTTACTAACCTCATGTACCGAACCTTCAATATTTTAATGCGACTGCAAATGTGACATCATTATCTCTGCACACCATACTTATTGTTATGCGTCTATGAATTAGTACTCCGCCTCAGACCGACTCTACCGAGTATAGTGTCGCTTCCTGACTAATTAAAATTAAAATTAATAAAATTAATTAAAAACTGGTAATTTAAAAACCGATTTTTTTTTAAACGAATAGACTAACTATTTGATTGTGTTTTTTAAAAAACACTCAAATAATTACTCTTTACAATCTTCAATCTCAATCTTTACTTATTATAAAACAAAGTCGATATTTTTGTATGTATGTTCTTATAGGAACTTATATCTTCAAAACAACGCAACGGATTTTAATTATTTAATAGATAGAGTTGTTCAAGAGGATTTTGAGCTTAATAACTATAAACGCGGGTGAAACCGCGGGCATTAGCTAGTTAGTCTATAAGAGTTTACCCTTCATATATTGTACCATTAAAGAAAAAGTATTTTATAATCTAAATTGTACATTATTAGGAAGTAGTAGGTAATTAAACGGTTAGAATCCATACAGATACAATTCGAATAGATAGAAATCTATAAAATACTAGCTGACCTGGCAAACGTTGTTTTGCCACACTAAAAAAAAAGGTTTGAAAAATAGATGTTGGCCGATTCTCAGACCTACTGAATATGAATGTAAAATTTCATAAAAATCGGTCAAGCCGTTTCGGAGGAGTACGGTAACTAACACTGTGACACGTGAATTTTATATATAAGACTAGCTGACCCGGCAAACGTTGTTTTGCCATACTAAAAAAAAAAGTTTGAAAAATAGATGTTGGCCGATTCTCAGACCTACTGAATATGTATGCAAAATTTGAGAAGAATCGGTCAAGCCGTTTCGGAGGAGTACGGTAACTAACACTGTGACACGTGAATTTTATATATTAGATAATTTCGCAAGAAAGCACGTGTTAATATTCCGATGAGTCAAGACATGAGTAACTATAATACATATTATGATGTTGTTTGTTATCATGTGGCTAAAGCATATGCAGACTTAAGTATTGTAAATTACACATTCATGTCCGATCCTCATGTCGCAGTAAATAGTACTTTTCCTTTAGACGCGTGCCAATCTCATTGTAATTTATAACGAGAAAAAAATATGTTAAATTTTATTTAAATTACAATAAAGTTATTGCAATTACGTGCTGGAGATCTTTAGAATAAATCAACAATTTTGTTTAGTTTATTGACCTTAACCACATTTTTTAATATGCAACAATTGTTTAGCAGAGAAAATAATTTAATCGAAAATATTTTTGTAGTTAATTTAAAAAAAGCCTCCATTTCAAACATGTAATAATAAAATAGGCACAAAGTTTTTTTTTTTATATCATGAAGTTATAAAGTTCTTAATTTCTGTCACTAATTAGATAATTTAATTACTCCACGATTAATGGGTGTTGGTTCAAATTGCTAGTAATATTTTTAATAATGTTATAATGTAAGTAATTACTTTAGCAAATTTTCTGCTAAGTATGACGCTGTAGTTATTCCTACATTATACAAATTCGGGCCCCGCTGCCCCAACGTAGTGGTGACATCATTTCGTCGTTGAAACCTTGAGTAACCTACTTACTAATATATATAACGATATTATAACGTGTCACGACACACTAATATTTAAGCTGGAAATGTTTGTTTATTTATTTTTTATAAGTGCCGTTTATGCTATTAAGTCACGGATTTAGTGTAATACAGGTGTGGGTTTGCACAGATTTTATTAACATTTCTACTTTTAATATGTATTCAGTTTGTATTTAGAAAGAATTCTATTAAATGTAGAGTCGATTTCTCGCACATACATGGCCGATTTATAATTCGACATGTTTTCAGTCCATATTCGGTCTTTCAGTACCTCTATTATTTGCAGCACGTATGGGACGAACTGAGCTCACGTCATGTGCATTCCATGTTTGTCTTCCGCGGAAAAGTGATGTCACGTCTAAGTAACGAGACATAGATCATGTAAAATTTTGAAGGCCAATTTTGGAGCCAGAAGCATATTTACTTTAAAACTAGAAAGGCCATGGACCGGGCGGCAACCTGCAGGGGGCAGCAGAAGCCTTTACGTATAATATTTAGCTCTTTCTCTATTAATGTATGGGACGGAAAATCAAACAGCCCGCAAATATTCAATACAAGATGTTGTTGCTCGCAACTTCGTACGCGTGGATTGAGAAATCAAACCTTAACAATCTATACAATAAAGTCATCCTCTTGAACCTCTCACCTTATTAAAAGAAACCGCATCAAAATCCGATGCGTAGTTTTGAAGATATAAGCTTACATAGGGACATACATACAAAAATAACGACTTTGTTTTATAATAAACTAGCTGGCCCGGCAAACGTTGTTTTGCCATACCAAAAAAAAGTAAAAATAAATATTAAATAATTGGTCAAGTGCGAGTCGGACTCGCGCACGAAGGGTTCCGTACCATTATCTATGCAACATAAGGCAACGTTATTAGTATCGAGCAAGAAACGGTAAAAAAATCATGTTTGTTGTATGGGAGCCCCCCTTAAATATTTATTTTATTTTATTTTTAGTATTTGTTGTTATAGCGGCAATAGAAATACATCATCTGTGAAAATTTCAACTGTCTAGCTATCACCGTTCTTGAGATACTGGGTACGGAACCCTAAAAATCATGTTTGTTGTATGGGAGCCCCCCTTAAATATTTATTTTATTTTATTTTTAGTATTTGTTGTTATAGCGGCAATAGAAATACATCATCTGTGAAAATTTCAACTGTCTAGCTATCACCGTTCTTGAGATACTGGGTACGGAACCCCAAAAATCATGTTTGTTGTATGGGAGCCCCCCTTAAATATTTATTTTATTTTATTTTTAGTATTTGTTGTTATAGCGGCAATAGAAATACATCATCTGTGAAAATTTCAACTCTCTAGCTATCACCGTTCTTGAGATACAGCCTGGTGACAGACGGACGGACGGACGGACGGACGGACGGACGGACGGACGGACGGACGGACGGACGGACAGCGAAGTCTCAGTAATAGGGTCCCGTTTTTACCCTTTGGGTACGGAACCCTAAAAAAAATGAACTATAAACCTCACGGAGCCCGAGACCTTTCCAACGAATGCAAAACCGTGGAAATCGGTCCGTGCGTTCTGGAGTTATAGCGTCAGGAAGGAAAATCCGACTTATTTTTATATAGTAGATAAAGGTAAGCCACTGCAGACTGTAATTTAACTCCTTCATTTTCAGTTGCAGCACTGGTTCTTTACACACTAATTAGTCATTATTCACTGCCCCGAGGATAAATTAGTTTTGACATCGTATGACACTCGTATTTATAAATTAAGCAGTCTATTGCCCAAATAAATTGACTAATACACAGGTGCTTACTTAGCTACTACATGTTCAAGTGTGTATGTGTATCATAAAATGTAGAATAAACACTTGATGTACCTAATATTAGAGCAGTTTTGTATCCGCCTTACTACAAACTGGCTTAAAAACTAGCAAGTTTCATAGCATAGAAGTTGCATCATCGTTGTGTCAACTCTCATTCGCATTGATACTAACGCTAACATAGACAACAGCTAATATACATACATTAAAACATGTCATCGGGCTAAATATCCTGGAAGGGGTAAGTAAAAGTCTTAAGAGAGCGCTTATTTTTACACAATCTGCGAAAGGGATTAAAAATTTTAGGCACGTGCAAATTATGGTAGATGGCAGACTGACTGTACACAGAGGATGATACAAAAAGTAATCTCTACGTTTACTATTTTACGCACCAATTGTTAAAGTTGTATGCAGATTGCGCGTTATATAATTGATATTAGCAAGTCCTCAACATACTAACAAAACACTAATTAAATTCTTAATTAAACATTTTATGAAGCTTAATGATTGTAGTGCATCCGGCCTTTACTAATGAAATGTAGGTTATCCTTCCTTATTAACATATAATTGTGTTATTTCTAAAATTTATTTTCATTAGTTTTAGGCCATGTTCAGATGACAACATTTTGACGCGCGTTTTCAAATCGCGCGACTAGACATCTAGTACGGGATCCGTAGAACATTTTTTTCACTTGATTACTATCAAGCTGATTTTCCGTGAGTAGCTTTATTATGACGAGAAGTCCAATAATTTTCTATTCGCAAAATCTCGATTGTGGTAGCTAACAGAGGTAACAAGGATAAAATATCGTACTACCCGTAAAAAAAGACGTAAGTGAACTTATCATTTTTTCCATTATAATTTAGTTTGTTTAGTAAAAAGCATAGCGAGTCAATCGCAAAATATTAATAAATTAATGTAGTTTCTTCTACGTCCATTTTCTAAATTCTATTGATACAGACTCAAGTCAGACTGACAGCTCCTCGCAACGCACGTTAGCGCTTGTTATCTGAACTCTTTATAAATTTGATCGCGCGTAGACCTGCGTTAACGCGCGTTACATGTAAACTTAGCCTTATAAGTAGTAACTACTCATTGGAATTTCCATTTATTTTTCAGTCGTACGTACTACGTACGACTACGTACGTACTAATTTGCACTCTAATTTCTACGTACACGTAGAGATCAACAGAGCGAGAGTAGCAAATTTTGTCTACGTAAACTATTGTGATCCACTAGCTAGGCTAGTCTTGCTAATGTGTACACCTCGTAGATTGCACCATGGCAGTCGCTCTCGGTTATTTTAATCTATTGTGGGCGAGGGCAATAATATTAACACATTGTGTTATAATTATTACCAATAATTTTGTACAGTGATTATATGCTGTTTCACTGCTGTCATATGTTACGTGTTCCTATAAAGTTTCTGTTGTGAATTAGGTAGCAATGGCTTTTATATACTTGTGAGGTTTCTTTTAAGGCAGTTATATCCTACAGCCAAAATGGCAGAATTTATGCTAAATTTATAACAGTTAAGAAACAAAGCCAAATTAAATAAGTGCCGATGATAAAACCAACGTGACGCGTCGACCGCAAAAACACAGTATCAAAGTTAATTTTTTTAAATTATTGAAAAAGCGACTACATAAGATATGCGTTATGATGACACTTGAAATATATTAGTAATATTAGTTGTCAATCTTATCTTTACATTAAAATTACCAATTAATAAGAATTTAAGAACTCGTTATGGAAATGGTTACAATGGATCATAATCGGTATTTAATTACTATAACATACCAAAGTTATCAGTTTTCCGAATGTTACGCAGTTCATAATCGGTTCTAGTAAATTTCCCACTTTGACTAATATTAAATCTATATCTAAATTTTCATATGATACTGGTGTCTCGCGTGTTTTTCATTGTACGTCAGTGCGCGCAAGACTTTAAGAAACATCTCAATAGCAATTTCAATGTGGTTTTTGAGATTAGGCTGGTATTTAGTATTTAAAGGCATTTTAAATATTGTGGTAGACAGCAGTACTAATACGGTTACCGATACAAAAAAAAATCGGAAATATTTAGAAAATTGTGGTAATTATAGTTAAAATACATTAGGGAGTGTCAATTTTCAAAGGTTTTAATACTTTTTTTGATATGTCTAAAATTAATTACGATATATTATTTTTTAAATTTTTTCTTAAGCAGTGATGGATAGGTCTAACTTCTGGTGCCCGCTTATCGTTGAATTTTGGGATACCTTGTATGTATATCCAGTATATCCCTATATGAGATATCTTTAAAACTACGCAACGGATTTTGATATGGTTTCTTTTAATAGACAGAGTGGTTCTAAAGGATGCCTTTTTGGAAAATTGGTAGGGTTTGGTTTCTAAATTCCACGCATACGAAGTTGCAGGCAACAGCTAGTAATTTATATGAGAATTCGTTCACCCATTTAAAAGTTATTTTATCGTAAGACTAGCTGTTGCCCGCGACTCCGTCCGCGTGGAGTTTAGAAAATTATCCCCTTATTTGTAACATTTTTCACTACTGCTTAGCTTCTACTGCTCGTAACGTGATGTTATATAGCAATAATGTAAAGCCTTCCTCGATAAATGCCCTACCTAACACAGAAAGAATTTTTCAAATCGTCTCAGTGGTTCCTGAGATTAGCGCGTTCAAACAAACAAACAAACAAACTCTTCAGCTTTATAATATTTTATTTATTTATTTATCATAAAATTTAATATTTTTCATTTCTTTTATAACATTGAATTTTTAACAAATAATCGGTTTTTTAAATAAATAATCGTTACATCTGGAAAACAAATGTTAATAATATGTTTCGAGTTTCTTTTCAAATACACGTAAATAGTAAATTCTCATGTAATTCGTTCCCTCTGCGGTGACAAATTTCCTGTTGACGTAATAGCAAAAGCCTGGAATGGTAGTGACTGGTGGTTTTGCTTAGGCCTCGTTTCGTTTGTTATTGATAAAACATTTAACTTCAAACGCAATTCCACACAGTAGGAAAAAGACGCTCTTAAAGACATCTTTATAGAATGAAATACCTATATAAAATAATATTTTATTCCTGAATTCATGCTTACACACTCAAATGGATTTGTTTCTTATGTTGAGGATAAATAAAATAGAAAGAAAGAAAGAAGAAGAAAGAAAGAAAATAAGTTTATTTGTAACGATTACATTTTACACAAGCAAACAACAAATTACATGCATAAAATAATAGGTACGTTACAAAGTGGACCCAGCTCAGCAAAATGCTGGCAAGCAGCAATAGAAGAGATAATTCTTATAAATAAATAAATATTCAGGACATTTCACACAACGTCCTCTGGTCCCAAAGTAAGCTATATTTCTATGCTTGTATTATGGGTACCAGATACGGATAGACTACATATACTACTTTTCTTTTGTAAATACATACTTATAATACATAGAAAACACCCAGACGCTGTACAAACATTTGTATGACATTTATGGATATCACACAAATGACTGTCCCAAGCGGGAATCGAACCCACGACCTCGTGATCGGCAGTCCATTACATAAACCACTCCACCACGAAGCCCGTCATATAATAAAGTATTCGTCATATATTAGTCCCGTAATAAAGAAAATGTAAGAGAAAACTATGCCGAAAAATTCTTTAAGGTATATAGTAGCTATTTATAATACTTTCAGCTTAGTAATATCAATCTTCAGAAACTAAAAAATCATGATCGGATATCACATAGATATCTAGAAACTATCTTTTAATCTCACAATCGGATTTTCACTGACAGATAAAAAAACACAGCTTTTCACAAACGTTTGGTATATTTACTCATTATAAAACGAAGTCGTTATTTTTGTAAGTATGGGACGTACTTAAATATATATATTTAAGCTTATATCTTCAAAACTAGGTAATGAATTTTCATGCGTTTTTTTTAAATGATGGAGTGGAATAAGTGAATGGCTTTATTACTATGCTGTGGCTGAATTTTATTAATTTTAGTAAAGCAGACTGTATCTGTTCTCTATTATGTCATGTTCGCCCTCTTTTAAGCCTATAAATTTATTTTACAAACTGATAAAAGTTCCAAGCCAAAGATAAGGTCGATACTTTTAAAATCAGTAACAATTCGTGATGAATTAATGAAGAAAAAAAAATACGGATGTATTGAGAATATTATTGAGCCCTGCCAATTAATTATTTAGCAGACATAAAATTCATATGTAAGATATTTTGAATACTATATTTAATACACTAGCTGTTGTCCATATCTTTGTACGCGTGAAAATTAAAAACCAAACCTTAACAAAAAAAAGTCATCTTGTCCATCATCACTCTATCTTTAAAAAAATGCTTCAGAATCCGTTGCGTAGTTAGGAAGAAGCTTACGTAGCGATTCATAAGAAAATAACCAATTTGTTTTATAATAAATAAAGTTAATAATAATACGGATGGTTGTTTGATTAAGCAATATAAAAGTATATTAAGCAGTTTTGTGGTTACAGCCAAGAAGCAGTCGAAGAAGAAATATCTTAATAATAAGAGCGTTTAAAAAATGAGGTTAACTTAAATATTAATAAAGCATAAATGTAACATTATCATTAAACTCTCTCTCCACTACTCTCCATTAACGTTCCACTGTTGGGCACGAGTCTCCTCCTCTTTGCCAGGGATTATACCTACTCTACTGTGCCAAGCTGACCAGGCTGGCACAGAGTTTATTTTGGAGATTTCCGTCTCTCACAGAGGATGGTATCTGTGTTTAATATTCCTTAGCTGGCCTTTACAGCACCCTGGGAAGGATAAGGGGTAGTAAGACTTGTATTCTTAATCCGTCACCACAAGGACGTCATTAAACAAACTATGGTCATTTAAAACAATATATCTATATAATATTATAAGATTGTTTGTTTGTTTAAACGCGCTAATCTCAGAAACCACAGGTCGGATTTGAAAAATTCTTTCAGTGTTGGATAGTCCATTTAGCGAAGAAGGCTATAGGCTATATAACATCACGCTGCGACTAATAGGAGAGAAGCAGTAGTGAAAAATGTTACAAAAACGGGGAACATTTTCTAAATTCTACGCGTACGATGTTGCGGGCAACATCTAGTTAATTATATAGTATATAAGTATATAGTATTCTACGAAATTCTACAATGCTACATCCTTGACACAATGTTTCCTATTTACAGAAAACATTTGTGACGTAGAGTTATGGTATTGTGTAATGGCCATTATGCATCATGAAAAAAATGCGTATTTACTAAATATGCTATACCACACTACCGACGTCTTCCGAGATTAATCTTATATATAAAATTCACGTGTCACAGTGTTAGTTACCGTACTCCTCCGAAACGGCTTGCCCAATTCTTCTCAAATTTTACATACATATTCAGTAGGTCTGAGAATCGGCCAACATCTATTTTTCAAACCTTTTTTTTCTTTTATATATGTATTTAGTATGGCAAAACGACGTTTGCCGGGTCAGCTAGTATATGTATATAATTTCCTTCAACTAAAATATTACTATACGACCTCGTTTTAAGACGCAGATTTATTTCAATTATTATATACTTTATGAAATCACCGGAAGAACTAGTTATTAAAATATATGTTGTTATAAAAATATTCGTAACGATTGTTGTATATTTACTGTTAATTTAATAATAACAATTTTATTTGTATGTTTAAAATAATATGATTATTATGTCAAGTTTAACTATATAAAAAAATAGACAGTTAACGCTAACCTGGTCAAAATTATACTAATAAGTTATAAAGCAAAATTTTAAAAAAATATAAATTTGAACACATTACACTTTTGAATTTATCAGATTATGTAAACGTATATTATCTATTCAGTTATTTATCTGTCTGTGAAAGCTACGAGTATATGCAAAAAACATATGTAAGATATCAACATGATAAGAATAAATAAGTTTATGCCGAAATACATGTGGGCGCCCTGCACGTGAGCTTATAATATTATAAAAATAAAAAGACTTTGTTATAAATTATCCAAAGTAGTGAGTATGATTATATATTTACTAAGATTTTAAACTTACATCATGGAAATAAGTATCGCAAAGACCCACCACACACAGACAATCCATTGATTTCCACTTTAAAACACGTCACATATACACTTTTAAATTATTCTCAATTATAATTCTATATCCTACAATATATCAAGGCACTGAAGTAAAATTGTGGAGAAATTTAAATCGACTTTCCACTGCTTTATTTATTAAAATATTTGTACGGGCAGTCACCAAGAAACGTGCCACTGCAAACGATGAACGAAACGCACTGTTTTGATAGTGTATTTTAGCGTACCGTCGCGTACGTAACAGCAAACCTCAAGGTGATTTAGAACTCTACCATCTACATTATACGAACTAGGTCTGTCAATAAATACGATACTTTCATCGTCCAACGCTGCTTTCCCTATACAATAACATTCGAGATAACAGCTTAAAGCAACCATGGATACTATGACTGTTAATATTTCGTTTACGTGACCTGCTTACGGCTGTTAAAACCTTTAAGCGAGTAAGAATATTATAACGAAAGATGTAAAAAGTTGAAATCCTTAGCTTACTTTCTAAGTTTAATGTCATAATTTTATTAAGAAATTTAAATTTATATTAAGTATATAACGTAAAATAAAGATATTGAAATAAAGTTTGACCGTCTCAAACCCTTTTTTTTGGAGTTTTAGGGTCTTTATTTAGGTTTATCTACAAATCAAAGAATGATTTAAAGGGTCCGTAATATCGTACCTAATAAATACTTTTTATTAAAATTACAGTGATAGATAATTACAATGAAGTATATAAAAGATAGAGACTGAAGTCTATGACGCAGTAAATGAGTCATTTCCTTGGTCATTCCTAGACATTTGTCTAGAGTTTATTTTCTAACGCTTACGTATTCCAAAACGCCATCTTTAGTCAATTTATCTTTTACGTTATCTCTCGAGGGAATTAAATCTATCATACTGTTTTTCACGGTTTTTCTTTACGGCGTTTTTGTTTGAAGGTAAACCTTTTACAGCACTTATGAGGTGATTGAATAAAATTAATTTGTATCTTGTCTAGACATCACGTAAATATTATCTCGTCCGTGGCTTCATTCTCGTGCCATCTGTGCAAAAACAACAACTATATACCGGCCACCAAAGAATGCAGAACGGGTAGACTCATTGACTCTTTAGCAACATTTTATTAATTCCATTAATAAAATAGAAAATTTGTAGTTCATATCCGACGTCAAATTTCCCATACGACCATGATCTTCTTAATCCAAATATGTATTGAATTTATTTCAATTTAAATAGATGTGCATTAGTTGTGTTTGGAAATTGATTAGTATTGTCGAAAAGAAAAATTCTCTTCTATTTTGGTCTAATTTTGATCTTATTAAAGTTTTAGCTTAGCTAAATTTCGGAAAACTTTACAGGAAACTCTACATAATCAAATAGGAACGGAACTTGATATCAGTTTCTTGGTAAGCGATTAGTTGGTACTAGAAATACAAATTGTTACAAAGTATGCATTATGTTGTGTAAATAACATGGAACCTAGAATCACCTCCGTAAAAAAGAAGCGTAACAATAAACTTGTTATACATACATCTTCATATAAATCTAAAAAATTCAAAATTAATGTATGAATAATCAGTGAAAGCAGTGAGCCAATGTTGGCAACATGCCAATGTAATCAATAGGTTTTGCATCTCCTTCTGAACTACTGAATTATAACTTCTTAGGACTGACTCATAAGCAGTATTTAACGTCAAACACCTTTTGTTAAATGAGAAAAAAATACAAGTAAGCTGTCATACATAACAAATATAAATAAATTTGACCACTACATCCTAACTTGTGCATGTTGAAAATTATTTCAATAACATCTATGACGAGTACATTCATTGACATTATTCTACAAACATCGACATAGATAAATCTATAATTTAATGGTAAATGAAATGAAAAATCAATTAATCATGTAGACATAATTTTTTGGAGAAAATTATGTGCTTATGACAGTTCCAAACATTTTTTTGCCCTACCAACGGTTTAGGACGCAAACTGCTCAGAAGAACTGGCGTAAGAAACTCAGCACAGCTTTTAATTAAATCAATATTTCTTATTTAAATACTTAATGACAATTATTCTTACAATGCTAATAAAAAGTTACAATATACAATATGTACTGCTCCAGAACAACCTACTCCCAAGCTATAACATCTTTAGTATATTATGTAATCAGAAATTTTAAAATACGCCTTTTTACATAATTTAGTTTTAATGAATTTTTTACATTTAGGCCAATATTAACTGAATTTTCTTATTATAAAAATTTTTATTTTTGACCAACGATTGTAATTAATATAAATGCTATACTAAAAACAACCTTTCACCAATATGGACATGTGCATTTCGCATAGAAATGCTGTTCTACCCTGCTGAAAAACTGATTTCCACCTGGCACTAAATTAAGCTAACAATCACATTAGCCCTTCAAGTGTCATTAATCATAGAATAAGATGATCAGAAAGTAATCTCATCATTAATTAAATATTACATTGTATCTGCGATCGTAATTGAAACAAAGGTCAAGTTATGCAACAATCAAAATGATTATGTAACTCACCTCACAACAATAAAATCGGCGTGATTTTGTTCACAAACTGGTACCTATCGAAACAAATGAAGCACAGCTACAAAATACAATCCATTTCGTAATCGGATTTGTATCTACCTTATTAGTACATACATATTAAGCGGATTACAGTATGGGTAATACTTTGAGAATATCATATTCCTATCCTTTATAGTACGTGTACGTCCGAATTTTATAGAAACAAATCATGTGCTTTCATAGGTTTGTTTGTAGAGAGGAAGAGGATAAGGGACTTTTAGTGTTATTTAAAAGGTCTGTTTACAGGACAAAATTTAATTTTTTATGGACCATTGTACGGTGTTAGGAATCCATGTACAGTAATTTTACTGTACATGGATGTGTGACTGTGGTGCGGTCAAATTCATGATTTTTTTTTTTTATATTCATGGACATTTCACACAACGTCCTCTGGTCCCAAGCTAAGCTTTATATGCTTGTGTTATGGGTACCAGAATACGGATATAATACATATACTACTTTTCTTTTGTAAATACATACTTATAATACATAGAAACACCCAGACGCAGTACAAACATTTGTATGACAATTAAAAACATCACACAAATATTTGTCCTGGCCGGGAATCGAACCCGAGACCTCGTGAACGGCAGTCCGTTATATGAACCACTAGACCACGAGGCCCGTCAAAAGATTTGTGATTTACGTGATTTACGTCTTAGTTACCAAAGGCTTGTTTTGATAAGAACATATACCATATGAATCATACTGATCACAAAAATTTGCTTCGCCCGACGAATTGGAATGGCTAAAATTATTATATTATGATCTTTATGTTACATTCCATAAAAATTACATTTCTGGAGTAGGGTAGACCTATAAAACTGTATAATTTAAATACTTTTGCTTCAAAAGTAAACTACTTATTAAGTTTTATCTAGCGTATCATTATTTGATTTGAGAGGCTAATGTGTTCAAGTTCCAAATTTTATCCTCATTATACTGATAACAGTCATAAATACTTTCAAACAACACATCGAATCAAAATAGTAGATCATAGATGAAATTTCGTATCATAACAAATAAGGAAGCAATAGGTCAAAGCTAACAAGACGCCCATTATTTGTATCTATATATACAATAAACATCTTTATTATATTGTGCGTTAGCAAAATCAAATTAGGCCGGTGGGGTAAGTAAACATACCTACCCCATAAACAATAGGTAAACCTTTGACAACCAGCCTTGCTGCTAACAAAGAAGAACTAGTTTCCCGTGGAACGTTATTTCCGCGTTCTACTTTGGGAAGCATTAAAAGCTAGTGACGAGCGTGATTGAGCGAGGCGTGGCAACCATCGTGCGTCTATGCGGTCACTCACAGCCAATATAGACCCGTCCATGGAACCGATTAACTCATGGGCTAATATAGGCTTTGATCACATCAACTCTTAAGTAATCAGATACATTTTATCGGAAAACTGTCGGAAACACATAAAATCCATGGCTTTAGTTAAATTAGTTTTAGTTTTATTCGCAATGCTGAAAAGACACAAGTAGAGAATATTAACTGGCTCTACTATGAGCTGTGATAAAAACAGGTGACAAAAATATTGTATTGAGATTCATTGAGCGTTCTTAAATTTTACTTCGATAGTTTGTATTCGTAACAGAACAAGAAAAAAAAGTATATAGATCCGCTTTCCGAAAACTTTAGTGAGCTGAGATTAAGATGAACTAATGAACAGCAATGTGGATGGATCATTAAAGTAACATTTACAAAGCGCCTGATGATCATAACTTACTTACTTACTTAACTATAAAATTTACGTCTTGGTGAAGCTTTCACATGAAAACTTCTTAACGGAACCAGACGAAAAGTAACTGATATAACTATAGTTTATCAATACAATATACTATTGGCCATTATCACAATTAAACTACATCTGTTAAACAACTTAATAGCAGTAAAAAAGTAATATTCGAAATTAACGATAAACTGTTACTTTTTCGTAGCTCAAACGAAAATTCTACGTTCTACGAAGCAGTATGTTGTTTCTCAAAGAACTTTGAAAACTGCCTAACCGGTGACTAATCTAATAATTTATTAAGATATTTTGTTAAGTACCGTGCGTATGACAACCAAATGACAAACAGTATTTAACATACATTAGTACCTAGAAATATTTATGTTATACGAGCTAAATAACTTAATCCTAAATCCTAATCAATAAACTTACAACTTAGAAAGCAATCGTTTGGAATGCAATGTTTTATTCTATATCTGTCTGGCTATAATTCTGTTGTAACACTGTCATTGAGAATACATACTCGAGATAATATCGATGCTTAGTTATATGAAATAAAGAAATAAGTATCTGTTTGTTAATCTAATAATTTGTTAATCTAAGATATGTATTATGCATGTAACACTTAAACTTTTTTTGATGTAATTAACATAAATTCGACGCGTGACGAATGACTAGTTCACAGCCGCACCTTTTAAGTAACAGCCTTCAAAGACAATATTATAACCTTTTCCGCATTTAGGTCGCGTTTGGTGCAAAGTGAGCCGATTCATCCATCAACCGTGGGGACGGGTAAGACAATGGACACTTGCTACTCATAATACAGCTATATTTATGTTAGAACAAAAACTGAGGCCCCAAAGTTTCTTATTTAATTTTGTATTACGTCAACAGCTGATCACAATCCATCAATCCCTATGACAAAGCTGAATCATAGTTAGGTATATAAAGTGGTCATTAACCGTCCGTGGGCGAGCACTAACTACATGTATACATATTTTAGAGTAGAATATAAAACTGTCTATATGTAGAGTCAGTAAGGAGACCTTTTTTATGATATACCTACATATTAATACACTGTCATACACTAGACACTGACGCCTATACCGTAGATCAGACTCATTTCCATACTCTGAGATGCTAAAGATAATTATAAACCTACTCATGCACCCAAAATTGTAGTGGGAAGCTAAATAAATAAATATTCATAGACATTTTTACACAACGTCCTCTGGTCCCAAGCTAAGCTTATTATGCTTGTGTTATGGGTACCAGAATACGGATATAATACATAAACTACTTTTCTTTTTTAAATACATACTTATAATACATAGTAAACACCCAGACGCAGTACAAGCATTTGTATGACAATTAAAAACATCACACAAATGATTGTCCTGACCGGGAATCGAACCCGAGACCTCATGATCAGCAGTCCTTATATAAACCACTCCACCACGAGGCCCGTCAAATGTCAACAGCAAATTAACTTTTTATCAGTCAGTCATTGAATGTAACCTTTCTTTTATGACAATATCGTTTTCTAGATCAAACGGATCTGTTTTGCAGTTGACTGGTATTCTCGCGTTTTAAATTGTAATACATGACTGGTATCAGGCATGTAATACTTACAAGATTAACGCATAAACATAAAGGCAAGCTGTAAGGTGTTTTGTCCAAAGTTTGCTAATGTCGTAATGCAGAGTCAACATTGCGTGATAAAGCAGACATACAATCATTACTAAAAAAAAGTAATGTACCTACTTAGTTCAAAAACTAAAAAACACGTTTGAAAATCCTGAATATTTTTTTAAATTATTGCATTGTCATCGGTCCTTGATATATATGTGCAAAATTTCAGACTACTGCAAATGGGTTGAAATCACTATCAATGATTCCGTTACATAGATTAATACATTGATTGATACATACTGAACATAAATAAGCGTGTTAATAATATGCATAGGCTTAAGTAACTTACCAGAACCCTATATAACTAGACGTTGTTCAGAGAGCGAGCCTCCAACAGCATGGTTGATTACCTATTAACAAAAGTAAGCAATTATCATTTTGAGAAACTAGTGCACGTCATGCGTGACTACAATACCATGATATAACATAATCCTCATTATACAACACGAATGATAGAGATTATGTCACATAAAATGTGTAATTTATTCCAAAATATAATTGTACCATAACTAACTATAGTAAAACAGATTGCGTGTATTGTTAGAACTAATTCATTAGTGTGAGATATTTAAACGGAAATAAAACTAAAATAAATTGCAACGAAAAATATCGATGTTAGTGTGTAAATGAAAATAAATAAATAAATAAATATTCATGGACATTTCACACAACGTCCTCTGGTCCCAAGCTAAGCTTTATATGCTTGTGTTATGGGTACCAGAATACGGATAGAATACATACACTACTTTTCTTTTGTAAATACATACTTGTAATACATAGTAAACACCCAGACGCAATAAAAACATTTGTATGACGATTAAAAACATCACACAAATATTTGTCCTGACCGGGAATCAAACCCGAGACCTCGTGAACGGCAGTCCGTTATATGAACCACTAGACCGCGAGGCCCGTCGTAATAAAATAATCTGATTTCTTAAAAAACAAATAAAATTACACATGAATGAAGTCACAAAATTAACTAAGAATTGTCATCCATTTTGAACGTTTTTTTTTAAATCGGCTCTTAATATGTCATCCTTCTCTAACAGAAGGAGTTAAAATATTGATATTAAGAAGGATTAAGGATTACCCATTCAATAAAAACCATGAAATATTTTTATTTTATAACATTAACACTACAATGAAACCTCTAATCTAGGTAATCTGTGATGGAAACGAACGAATAATGAAACAAACAACATACATCTATCTGTGTTATGCGCGTTCACAGACACTAAATAAATACATCCTATTAATTTAATACAATAACTAATAACTGGATGCAAGAACATAATTAAGCTGTATAAAATGTAACATACAACAACAAAATGTAGAGATAAAATAACGGTTTTCCCCTCCTTAGTAAACGTTTAAAGGTCTATGAGGAAAATCTGGTAGATACCTATAGTCACGTTCTGACACAAAAGTTGTTCATTTAAACACAGTTGCTCATTTAAATTGTATTGATTATTGCATATACAATAACACTATAAAATAAGCTATTGGTCATAATAGTTAAAAATTAGTTATCAAATAACTCAGTTCTTTGGACTGACATATTTGCTTAAATACCTATTTTTGCTAATGAATCATAATTTATTACGAACACAACCCATTAGGGAATGCTACTCTCTTCAAAACCTATAAGTTACATTGTTGTAATTAAATGGATTAGGAAACTAGCAGAATGCTAGCCGAATAAGAAGGCCACTCCGAGAGAACCTTGAGGAGCGTTTCACTCGAACAACCCTGCATGGCACGAGATTAGGGTGAGTACGGGTGTGGCGGACGTACCGCGAAATGTCGCGCCATTTCACTGCCTGATGACGTCACACACCACGCCTGACATTCTCGATTATAGCAACACAAGCCCTACCTACCTTCGCCACTGATAACCAAAAACGTTTAATAGCTTTCAGAGTCTATGCGGGTTATTTCCTCCCAGTGTTAAAGAGACAGCCTTGACATTTTGTCATTGTATTATGTATTCTACAAATTCATAATCCCATGACTAATGACGTAAAATATTATATTGCTTGTGAAATATGCGATTGTATAAACTATTTTTTTCTAGAACTTGTAGTAAAGACCAAACAGCCAGCACATGCGAGTATTAGCAAATGAATCATATCGTAGACTTGGCTTTGTTATTCGAAATATGCCAGAATTCAGTAATCTTTCGACTATAAAACTTGTGTACCTAGCTCTCGTCATAAGCAAATTAGAGTCAGCCTCAGTGATTTGGAATCCTTATGAAAGTTCATACATCTTACTTTTAGAAAAAATTCAGAAAGCTTTTCTTCGCTTTCTTTACAAAAAAAGTTACGGTATCTATCCTTTCCTCTTCCCTACAAAATTTCTTCTTGGAATGCTTGGTCTTAATTCCCTCGAAGTGAGACGTAATTTCTCCTTACTCACAACAGTTTGCCGAGCTCTACGAGGCAATTCCGATTGTCCTGAATTAGTGTCCGAACTAGTCAATCTCTTCGTTTCTGATGTTCCCAAATATAGTTTTAGGCCGCGTAAGCATAATTTATTGGCTGTACCGCAGACACGTACTGTTTCGCATGCTAAGTCACCCCTAGTCCACGCGCGTTTTATGCTAAACTCACTCTTAGCATTGAATGTGAATCGACCGAGTGTGATCTGTTTGCTGCGAGATGGATGGATGTGCGTTGTGAATGCCTTAGATATTGTGAACTAATGAACGGCCATTAATAGGATAATATCCTCATTATTATATTTTGCTGTGTGTATTGTAACGTTGTACGTACATAATTCATATTACAACTTTAAATACACTTAAATTTAATATATTTACAGCACTAATACCTAATAACTACTTAAATAAATTATAATATTCACAATATATACAACACATTTTACTAAAACTTAATCTTTATAAAACATATTTACATAAACATATAAAACATATTATTAAACTAAACACTAAACAGCCTTATGTGGTAAAATAATAAAATAGCATACTGCCAATTATATATAAGATATTTCACCTAGCAACACTCCCGTTTTGCTGTCGGTAAATTGGCACGGCAAGTGATCGATGACATTTGAAAAACTGCATAACCGACACTTGCCATATTGTTCGAATGAATGCACGTCACGTTAATTTATATTTTATTATCGTTATTTGAATAATATTTCAATATTACATATTATCGTGCGTCACTGAGCGTTCGTCGAATATATTACATTGGTAAATATATAATAAATAAACACTGGTGTCGATCTACCCCAAACTGGGTGAGTGGTATTTTATTGTATTTTAAATAGGCAATTAACGTAGTTATTAGCGTAATAATCAAATCATAATGCTTGTATTCAATATTAGTATGCATTACATTATATATCACGCTTGTATTGATTTTGCATAATCATGCTATAAAAAGTTTTCAACATTTTTTAGTGCAACCCTCATATTTTTAATAAATCATGGACAACTTTTAAATTAATTAATTATTGACGTATTTCTTTTAAAATTGTGATCTCCAATCTGATTGTATCAACTCCACGGCATCGCTTCTACTCTATGGGTGGTTATTTTTATAATGCGGTGCCATGGATGTTCGCAAAGTATACGGAACCGCTTGTAATGCAATTTTTGATGGCGCGTTCCAGGGTTCAACATTCCAGGGTTCAACTTTCCAACGTTTTACGCTTCAGCGATTCAACTACATTGCCTTCCGTCACCTGACTCTCGAGGCTGGCTGCCCATCCCTGCTGTACTGCTGCCAGCGGTTCCCAGAAGCGACTCCTTGGGCCGCTGATTATAATTCAGGGGAGTACCTAAATCGATAACATTGGGGAGCTTGTGTGGATTAAGTGCGGAACCCCGACCATCATATTATAAATTTTTTATTTTTATTTTCACGCGGAGAATTTACCGATTCCTAAATTATATTTTTTAAATAAACCCCTATTTACACAAAACAATAATTTTCATTCCAAACCCCCCCCGCGACACTGGCGCCCTTAAACGTGGTTAAATTCACACAAGTTCCTTTATTATCGGTTCTTTTAGTAGTTAGCGTGTTTGTGGCTTATTTTTGTAAAACGTTTTTTGTTTTTGGTTTTTAGTTGTTACTAAAGTGTACTAAAAGTGTTAAAGTTTTGTAATAGTAACGTAAATTACTGTATACATTGTTCTGGTTTACAAATTTTTTTTCTTTCTCATTTTATAACGGCATATATCTACCTACATTTTGTATATATAAAAAAAAAAAAATTATAATAATAATTTTACCTCGTTTTTTTTTTATAGGTAGGTACGTTAAAAATTATTATTTTAATTTGTTATTGTTAATTTTTAAGGAAAGCTGTTTTTGTATTGTAAAGTACACATTAGTAGCACTTTTGCTTTCATTTTATTTTTTATTTGCTGCTAACCATTTTTTATTTTTTATTTTTACTAATATAAATTTTTATGTAAAAAACAAACGTTGATAGCTTAATTATATTGTAACAGATCGGAGAAGATTATTTATTTAGATTTGTGCTTTTATTCATTAGTTTTGCCACTTACCCAATTTTTTATTTTTGGCACAATGCTACCCGTCAAATATCTATCACTTCAAAAATCGGAGCTCGAATATGAGGTTCGCATTCGTGGAGCTAGCGCAGCACCTTCTGTCGAAGAGTTACGTAAACAAATTGTTAAATTATCATCAGAATACCCGGACGAACACATATTGGAGTCTCCTTTAGATATTCGACAGGACCTCAAAGGTTGTCTCGAAGTTCTCACTAAAATTCACACAAATTTAGATGTCTCGGATCCTAGTGAACCATCACTTATGAGAACACAAAATATGTTAAACCATCTTAATAATCGCTTAGCAAGGTTAACGCCCAGTGACGACACTAAATCCGAGTATGATGAAGTTTGTAAAGGCTATAAACTTCTTTCGCAGCGATTCGCGTCTCTTCAAGCAAAAAAACCTATTCCGGTATCATCTAATTCTTCCTCTAGCTCGACACCGGAAGTACATAATTTAATTTCTGTGACATGCGATCGTACTATTGCTGATCTTAACAAATTAAAGTTTAATGGTAAAACGTGTGTGCGTTCATTTATACAACACGTCGATGAATTTATTGTTGCACGAAATATAATTCCCTCAAAAATATTAGCTTTTGCTACGGAAATTTTCCAGGACGACGCTCTTCATTGGTACCGTTCAGTAAAGGACAAGATATCATCCTGGCCTGAGCTCTCTGCTAAGCTCAAGGAAGACTTTGATCAGTCTGATTACGACTACCGCCTTAAATCAGAAATTCGTTCGCGCACTCAGGGCGAACGTGAAAACATAACTATTTATCTCTCGATTATGAATGGAATGTTCTCACGTCTTTCTAAGCCTTTTACCGAGTCGGAACAACTAGAAATACTTTTTCATAATATAAGGCCTTGCTATGCTAGTACGTTAGCTGTATCAATATCTCAGATTGACACTATAGATGCCTTACGCTTACTCTGTCGTAATTACGAGACTATTAATTCTCGCCTTTTACAATTTCAAGAACCCCCTAAGGTTACTTCTGAAACCGTCGCTCCAGAATTTGCGTACTCTAAAGAAACAAATAAAATCTTTAATAGAAATTTTGAAAATACAATTAATAAACAAAACAATATATACAAAAATAATTACAACAAGGGAGAATTTTCAAAAAATCATAGCTTTAATCATAATAATAAAAATCAACAATATGGTTACAATAAAAATCAACAATACGGTTACAATAAGAATCAACAATATGGTTACAATGAAAATCAACAACATGGTTACAATAAAAATCAACAATATATTTACAATAAAAATCAACACAAACAATTTATACACACAGTTCAAGTAAATAAACAACCATATTGCCCTAGGTGTCGTAATAACACACATCACATAAGACAGTGTCAAGCAAATCGTGACATATTTTGTTTCAAATGCGGATTGAAGGATGTGAAAACACCTGATTGCCCTGTGTGTAGTAAAGGTAATGAGAATTTAAAAAACTAAATGAGCGGAATTGTGGAAATTTTAACAGGGAACACTGGGAAACTTGGCTTTCATTTCTTAGAACATTTTCTTCTACTTATAGAATATCTACAATTCCGCATTCAAAACCATCAAATGACACTAGACCATATGTGTATATTAAGATTAACGGTATTGAAGTTTGCGGTCTTCTTGATTCTGGTGCTGCAGTAACAATTTTAGGAAATAATTCCCATTTACATTTTGTTGATTGCACTTTGCAACAGGATGAAACTATTTCAATGGTGGCAGCTGGTGGACAATCTCTTAAGAGTATTGGTTACATGTACTTACCCATTACTTTCGAGGGCAAATTGCATGTGATTAAGACATATGTAGTCCCTGAAGTGGATACTCCTATTATATTAGGTGTTGATTTCTGGCGTGTTTTTCAGATTTGTCCTAAATATTTAGGTAGTATTACTTTGTCAGATAGTCCATTAGCTGAGGTAAAATTAAATAATTCACAAACTTTTATTAATTCATATAGTCAGTTAGTTGCATCGCAAAAGTCAATAGCTGACAATATTATTGCTCAATTTAAATCTATATCTACTGAAGAGAAAGGACTGGGTAGAACAAATTTAATTACGCACAGAATAGACACTGGTGATGCCCAACCAATAAGGCAGCGTTATTATAGGATGTCTCCAGAGAAACAACGCATCTTAACAGAACAGGTCGATGAAATGTTGGCTCTCGACGTTATCGAGCCTTGCGAGAGTGCATGGTCTTCTCCGGTGCTTATCGTGAATAAGAAGAATGGACAGCCCAGGTTTTGTCTCGATAGTCGAAAACTCAACGCAGCAACGAAGAAAGATGCCTATAATTTACCCTATGTCTCGGAAATTCTTGACAACCTTCGTGATGCAAAATATCTTTCCAGCGTTGACCTTTCAAAAGCTTTTTGGCAAATTCCAATAGAGACTAAGGATCGTGATAAGACTGCATTTTATGTACCAGGCAGAGGCACTCTACGGTTCAAAACCACTGCTTTTGGCCTGACAAATGCACCAGCGACTCAACAGCGCTTGGTGGACCTGCTTTTTGGAGATATGGATGGTAAGGTTTTCGCATTCTTAGACGATATAATAATCATAAGTTCTTCATTTGAGGATCACGTGTCTCTTCTTTTACGTGTCCTACAGAAATTAAAACGAGCTAACTTGACAGTAAATTTCGAGAAGTGTAATTTTTTCAGAAGCGAACTTAAGTACCTTGGATACGTCGTAGATGCTCATGGTCTACGCACGGACCAAGAAAAGGTACAGGCAATTTTAAATTTTCCAGTCCCTAACAGTAAAAAGGAACTGAAACGCTTTCTTGGCACTGCTACTTGGTATCGACGTTTTGTCCCTAATTTTAGTACAGTAGCTGGCCCACTTAATAAACTTACATCTAATGGCAAAAAGGCACCTCCTTTTAAATGGACGCCGGAGGCTGATGCAGCTTTTAATACTCTGAAGGAGTGTTTAGTCTCTGCACCGGTCCTCTCTTGCCCGGTGTACACTGAGCCTTTTCAGGTCCACTCGGACGCTAGCAATTATGGCATAGGAGCGATGTTAACACAAAACATTGATGGTAAGGAGCATCCCATAGCCTACATGAGTAGATCTCTTTCCGGTGCGGAGAGAAACTACAGCATCACAGAAAGAGAAACGCTTGCTGTGTTAGTTGCTCTTGAGCACTGGAGATGCTATCTCGAGAATGGACAGAAATTTGTGGTTTACACTGACCATTCTGCACTGAAGTGGTTCCTGTCATTAGACAATCCTACAGGTAGACTAGCACGTTGGGGAGTAAGATTATCTTCATTTAACTTTGAAATTAAGCACCGAAAGGGCGTTGATAATGTAATACCAGATGCTCTCTCTCGTGCTGTCCCTATTTCAGCTATCTCTCTTTCAAATTCTATTAACACTACTTCGGATGATTGGTACAAAAAGATTTTTAACGGTTGTATGAATAATCCAAACCATTTTCCAAATTTTATAATTAAAAATAACTCTTTATTTAGACTTTCCAAAAATAAATCTAATCTTACTGCTGAGTTCGCATGGAAAGAAGTCGTTCCAATGGAATTCCGAGAACAGGTAGTAAGCGAGAACCATTCTGTACCAACAGCTGGTCATCTCGGTGTTTTTAAAACTTACAATCGCTTAGCTTTATCTTATTACTGGCCTGGCATGCATCAAAGTGTTGTAAAATACGTAGGTTCTTGTTCGGTTTGTTTAGCTTACAAGTCGCAAAATCACACTACATTGGGAGAAATGGGACGTCCGAAGCAGTGCTCACGCCCCCATCAAATGATTTCCATTGATTTTGTAGGTCCTCTTCCTGTCTCTCGTAAGCAAAATAGTTATATGCTGGTAGTAACCTGCTGTTTCACTAAATATTGTAACATTTTCCCTCTACGCCGCGCAACCGCAGACGCTGCAGTAAAAATTTTAGAAGACTCCATATTTTTAGTTTATGGTGTACCACAAACGATCTTTTTAGATAATGGAAGCCATTTCATCAGCTCAACAACTAAAGCGTTGTTTGAGAAATATAAAGTCCCTAATGTATATTTCACGCCCAGGTATACGCCTCAAATAAACTTAGTCGAGCGTTACAACAAAACTATAGTCACTAGCCTATCAACCTTCGTTGAAAATGACCATAGATCTTGGGACACTTACATTCCCAAGGTACAATTCGCTATTAATAATTCAGTAAACGAAGCTACTGGCTACACTCCTTCCTTCTTAGTATACGGTAGGGAGTTAGTATTATGCGGATCGCACTATACGGATTCTGATTTAAATGATGAAGTTTTGTTCTTGCCTCGCGATATATACGCTGAAAACTTAGGATGCCTTTCGTCAATTTTCAATGATGTGCAGGCCTCATTGTGGAATGCACATGTGAAGAATACCACACACTATAATTTACGCAGGAAACCTGCCGAGTACAAAGTGGGTGACATAGTCTTTAAACGTACATATATATTGAGCGATAAAGACAAATATTTTAGTAAAAAGTTGGCTCCAAAATATATGAAATGTCGTGTAATCGAAAAACGTTCGCCGCTTGTGTATGTTCTAGAGGATATGTCCGGAAAAAACATAGGTGTTTGGCATATTAAGGATCTGAAGCTATTTAACAATAATAATCAATTAGTTAAATAAATTAAATGTTAAGTCAAACCTAGATTTAAATAAATATAGTTACTCTGTTGTTCATTCAAAGATATTTTGTAGTTAATATCATTGATTCAATTCTAATTCTTTTTACTTCATGTTTTGGAGTGTTGTTTTTTCGTTTCTTTGTCTACAACCATTCTTAAAATATAAGTGGTTGCGTTTCAGTCACTGCCTATGTTTGTCTTTGATGAATTAAAACAAGCCTACACGGATTTTTTTATGTTAGTTAGGAGTTTTGGTACTGCGGTCCCTTTTTAGCGCGTACCTAAAGAGCGGGTTATGACTCTTTAAATAAGCCCTCATTGTTTGCGTTTTTTAGCGCGTACCTAAAGAGCGGGTTATGACTCTTTAAATAAGCCCTCATTGTTTGCGTTTTTCAGCCTGTGAAGAGCGGGTTGACTCTTAAAATAAGCCTACATTAAAGTTCTTTATTGGAGCGGGTCGTGACTCCAATAAATTCATCAAAGACCAAATATATTCCACAGTGCCGATACGTGAAAAGTTACCAATACACTTGCAGTATTCTTTCTCTAGGGTGATCTTGTCAACCAGTTCTGTTTTGAGTCCAATTCTATTTTTGAAGTGCACTCTTGTATGTAAGGTTAGTCTGTTGATGTTGAAATACATCAGACAATCATCTGTTAGGTCGTATGATAGGTCGCATGACAGGTTTAGGTAGTTTGTTTGTGGAAGTATGAATGTGAAACAGTTACTGAGCGGTTCAATAGGCGCTTACCGCAGCGGATTTTATTAGGTAAAATCCTTTCTCTGGGAGAGGGGGTATATGTAACGTTGTACGTACATAATTCATATTACAACTTTAAATACACTTAAATTTAATATATTTACAGCACTAATACCTAATAACTACTTAAATAAATTATAATATTCACAATATATACAACACATTTTACTAAAACTTAATCTTTATAAAACATATTTACATAAACATATAAAACATATTATTAAACTAAACACTAAACAGCCTTATGTGGTAAAATAATAAAATAGCATACTGCCAATTATATATAAGATATTTCACCTAGCAACACTCCCGTTTTGCTGTCGGTAAATTGGCACGGCAAGTGATCGATGACATTTGAAAAACTGCATAACCGACACTTGCCATATTGTTCGAATGAATGCACGTCACGTTAATTTATATTTTATTATCGTTATTTGAATAATATTTCAATATTACATATTATCGTGCGTCACTGAGCGTTCGTCGAATATATTACATTGGTAAATATATAATAAATAAACACTGGTGTCGATCTACCCCAAACTGGGTGAGTGGTATTTTATTGTATTTTAAATAGGCAATTAACGTAGTTATTAGCGTAATAATCAAATCATAATGCTTGTATTCAATATTAGTATGCATTACATTATATATCACGCTTGTATTGATTTTGCATAATCATGCTATAAAAAGTTTTCAACATTTTTTAGTGCAACCCTCATATTTTTAATAAATCATGGACAACTTTTAAATTAATTAATTATTGACGTATTTCTTTTAAAATTGTGATCTCCAATCTGATTGTATCAACTCCACGGCATCGCTTCTACTCTATGGGTGGTTATTTTTATAATGCGGTGCCATGGATGTTCGCAAAGTATACGGAACCGCTTGTAATGCAATTTTTGATGGCGCGTTCCAGGGTTCAACATTCCAGGGTTCAACTTTCCAACGTTTTACGCTTCAGCGATTCAACTACATTGCCTTCCGTCACCTGACTCTCGAGGCTGGCTGCCCATCCCTGCTGTACTGCTGCCAGCGGTTCCCAGAAGCGACTCCTTGGGCCGCTGATTATAATTCAGGGGAGTACCTAAATCGATAACATTGGGGAGCTTGTGTGGATTAAGTGCGGAACCCCGACCATCATATTATAAATTTTTTATTTTTATTTTCACGCGGAGAATTTACCGATTCCTAAATTATATTTTTTAAATAAACCCCTATTTACACAAAACAATAATTTTCATTCCAAACCCCCCCCCCGCGACAGTATTTATCTTTTATTGTGTTTAGGCTTTTCATTGTTTTACAAATATTTGTTGTTTTTTTTTTTCCTATTTACTATAGTTACCACGCCGAATGATGATTAGCGTTGCCGATCGATAGTCGACTATCGATTATTAATCGATAGTCTATCGATAGCCAAACAATCGTAAGACTATCGATCGGTCTATCGATAGTATCGTTATTATCGATAGTATCGATAGCACAGAATAAGGCAATACTATCGAATGAGTACAATACTATCGATACTATCGATAGTATAGCAGTTCCTCAATAACAAACTATCGATAGTATCGATACTATCGACAGTATTGCAGTTCATTAATAACAAACTATCGATAGTATCGATACTATCGATTGTTTTGGACTATCGATAGCTTAACAACATGCAATAGTATTAAGATATGAGGTGTTATCGGGAAGATAATCCCTGTTTTTTTAGACTACGACTTTAATTAAATCCATGATTTTAAAAATCCCATATATTTAAAATAAAAATTTTGGATCAAATTTTAAAAAATACTTTTTGAAATTTAATGCAAGGAGAATAATGAAATACGAAAGATCACAAAATGGATTATATTGACTTATACTAATTCATATATATTATTATGTATGTTTATCAATGTAAAATATTAATGGCAACCAGCTGATATCGGTTTTGGGCCCCAGAAAGATAAGTTTTCAATTCAATCTGTATGTAACATACGCCAATACGCTTCCTCTCTTCCTTGACTTGTATTTGGGGAGATTTTTATCGTGATGGATAGTGGTATTAACGAACTATAACTGCTTCATACGGAACTAATTGGCCATAATAGCTCTTGTACGCATCTTTGCATAACAGTAACCACCAGTAGAAATAACATAAAGATGTATGTGTATGAATTATTGCCTGTATCGCAAATTTCTCTTAACATCTAGGTATTTTCGGCTAAATAAACACAATGAAACTTTTTCCAATTGAAAACAGTAACTGTTCTAATCTAAATAATCATCAACATTAAAATAATTTATATATTTAGTTTTATAAGTTTTCAGATGGAGTGAATTATACTTTTTTCTTTGAAGATATTGTCACTGTATAATGTAAAGTGTAGGGACACATTGTATGAATTCATTGTTTGCAAGTAGACGTAATGTCAACAAGTGTACGAATGCACAGAGACCATTGTGCTAGGCCACCTAAGTTATAATAAACAAATATATTGTTTGCTCGACGCCTAATTTATTGTATACAAATATATTATGTATGGATCCATTGTATGCAACACTCTGCGTATCAGCAGTTTTAGGAATATATAGAATCGATTGTTCTCCTTACCTATATAAGATAATATTATATTAAATATATTGAGTCGCAAATAAACGCCATTCAAGTCCGGACGTATTTCATTTTATCCTCTAACCAGACCACACGACATATAACCCTAAAAAAGAAACAAAAATATGAAAGAAAGAGTTAGAAAGGCTACTAAATAGGCTCTTTGTCATTTATTTTTCTTAATGTCTTCAACAAAAAAAAGAAGCAGGCCGGATTCGTTGTACCGAGTGTTGTGTCTTGTAATAATAAGTCTATGGGTACAAGTAAATGTTGTCGTCTATATTTACCTTAATACTATTGCATGTTGTCAAACTATCGATAGTCCAAAACAATCGATACTATCGATAGTATCGATACTATCAATAGTATCGATACTATCGATAGTTTGTTGTTAACGAACTGCAATACTATCGATAGTATCGATACTATCGATAGTTTGTTATTGAGGAACTGCAATACTATCGATAGTATCGATAGTATTACACTCATTCGATAGTATTGCCTTATTCTGAGCTATCGATAGTATCGATAATATCGATACTCTCGATAGGCCTATCGATAGGGTACATGATTTTCGATGTAAACTATCGATTGCTTTACTATCGATAGTTCGGCAACACTAATGATGATCCCTATGACTTTTCAACTGACAGTTGTATTAGTTATGCGAAACAATTTCGATAAAATACTGTTTTTTTAGGCAAATGTCATGTCATTGAAATTTGCTTACAAGACTGGGATCGAGATGTACAATACGACAATATCATTTACCAACCGTTAATAATAAACGTCACGGATAGCTGCAGTTCAGACTCAGATTTTGAAGATCCGATTGACCCTGTATCAGATTCAGATTGATATAAATAAAATACTCAAAGCATTTGTTTTATTTTTCCTACAAATTATCGATATTTTGTTTATCGATGTGTCCCTTCTTAGTCGATAACAGCTTGACGACGTAACTTTTGCAGCACGTACCATGTACATTTGCATTGAGTTTTTTTCTATTATTTCCGAACATTACGTAATAATTTCTTAATATTCATTTTTATAATTTACAATTGTACACTATTATGATTTTTTCGACTTTTTAATGGACCTCTAAAGGATTTGATGTGATAGGACGTCAGTACAATGTTAAGCGCTAACGAACTGTCATAGGGATCATCATTCGGCTTGCGGAGTATAGTTTCTTTTCTGTTCGTTTATTAGATTTCACATATTATTATGATTTTGTATTCCTTTTCTTTTCCTTTTTTTTATCTTTGTATGTATAACGCATCCTTACTTCTTATAAAACAAAGTCGTAATTTTTGTATGTATGTCCCTATGTGAGCTTATATCTTCAAAAATACGCAAAGATCTTGATGCGGTTTTTTTTAATAGATAGAATGGTTCAACAGGATGGCTTTTTTGCATAATTTGTTGGGGTTTGCTGTATATAATACATAATTCTTTATTGATATAAGATACACATACCACATTTTATGGACACCCTAGCACCCGCGCTAGTCAAAACTGTGTTGCAGGTGCTAGTTCATCCCCTCATTATTTGACAGTATCAATTAAGAAACAAAAAAGTAAAAGAAATAGAATTTGTAAATAAAACAAAAATTCAAAACAGAACAGAAGTAGTAATAGCTATTCACTTGAATGGTCAAGTGAGCAGCTATCACTACAAATTATACAAAAAAGGCACTCTCCTCAACTCAGTCCCGAAACGAAACGAAAAACCCGCATCAAAATCCAGTGATTTTTTTTTTTTTTTAAAGATAAACTCGCATAAGGACACACACACAGAAACAACGACGTTGTTTTACAATAAGTAAAAATAAATATTTGCTTCTCAAGTTTCTCACATTATAGAAAATGATTAGTTTGTTTTTAATTGCAGACAAATTTTCAAGAACTTCGATGACTTTATTTCGTTCTAAAACTGATTATAAACGTGACATGTCCCAATAAATAAGCAATGGACATTTTATGTTATCAAGACAAAGCGCCTCATTTGGAAAAGTGATGAATATTTTTTTTTTTTTTTGCCTCGGTTTTAGTACCAATGAAGAAGAGACAAACTTAAAACAAATCCTATGTAGCTATCTAATTAAACAGATATAACACATGTTATTATTCCATTTTTTAAACTTATATAAAAATGACAGTTCCTCTCTCCATACAAACTAGGTCTCCTAAATGCCCGTTGGTGTATGGGTCATTAAATCCATCAAAGCAAATAGCGTACATGTGGTATGACTCAATACAGTGCCCACCGCTTCCAACTCATGTAGCAACGCTAGGTCGCTGCGTCAGTGTACATCCATCATCCCAGGGACAAAAGTCCCTCAACAATGACATAACTCATCGTAGCCAATAGGGAGATAACAGTCCGTTTAAATTTTACGTTATTCAGATTACGGAATTCGCGATTCCCATTGAGCTTGTTGTATACGAAAGGAGCCAGAAAGTAGTAATGTCTCTGAGCGAAAGTTGACCTCGTGCGAGGCACCGGACAGCGCACATTACGCTTAAGTGACACAGACAAGGAGGGAATCACTGTTCTGTGGTATCTCCGTAGCATTTCGCTCACAAATATCCCTCTTACAGACAGGACTTCGGCTATTTCATACACAGATGTAGTTTGGTGTCTGTAGGGTAGGTATAGAAGTACTTTAAGCACCAACCGCTGTGCTCTTTTCACATAGCGCTTTGTATGTCTGCATAAGAGTTGGCTTGCTTGCTACCGTTCGCAAATTCTTAAATATATAAACTAGTTTTCTTATTCTACTTACTGTCAGCGCCAAGTGACTGGTCCAGCTAAGCCGCTCATCCAATGTAACACCAAGATATTATATTTTATATTGAATGAGATATGATTAAATTTGCCGAGAAACTCGGACGCGCGCGAGCTATAAATGAAAACGCTGCCTTATCTATGTGAGGTACAATAAACTAATGTATGGAGGAATTGTTTGTTACCTATAGTTCTTCAAAAAAGTCCGCGAGGGCATATGTCTATCTTTTAAGGGAAACCCGCTGTACCCATAATAATGTCTATAAAAATATCAAATTCAATAGGGTGTTTTCAAAAGCTATTTATGTGTATATGGTAATATTTTTCATCAAATTAAGTAGCTTAGTTAGCTTACGCAATTAATATAGATTATAACTGCTCTTTACAGCATGCAATTTAAATGAATATCTTAAGAGATATGACGAAAAAAGAATTACGCGCTATAAAATAAAATACTTGAAACTGTTGGCTGAGCAACGCCAACGTTTCCTCGGTCTTCTATCCATACTCCATTGTTTGGATATAAATAAATAAATGAAGGATATGTAAGGATGTTTATTGTGCCTCCAAGTAAAGACTACTGGATGGATTTTCATGAAACTTTCCAATGGACAATGGAATAGAAAATGAACTTATTAATATCCTTTTTACCGCGGGTAACACCGCGGGGCACAGCTAGTTAGTCTTAAAACTGTAATGTTGTACATTAATTATGTGTGATAAATAAATAAATGATAAGGTACTTGCGACAAGAAGTCAGAGATAACAAAGAAGTCTGCTGGAAACGTCTTGGCTATTGGTATTTACCACATCAAAGTACAGAAAAATAAGAAATGTATGTACATTTGTTATATGGGCTTGATATTTAGATCTTCAGTTGCTTTCTAGCTTCTACAGATGCTTTACTACCTTATTATTATGGTAACGAGCAAAATCAGGCAATAAAATAAATATCGGAGGTAAATTTCGTTGCGAAAAGAAATTTCAAGGCGACACGCCGACATTTGTACGATTTATGAATATTTGAAGTAGTTAATTGAACCAGGGACGTGGGAGACTCAACAGCGGACACTCAGAGTCACAGTCGCATCGACTTTGTCATTCTCCTTCAAGTGAATATTAAAAACATCAATTTTGTCATACATTAAACATTGGAATGTTATACTTTTCACAGTTTTTAAAGACTTTTGGTTGCGATCAGCGCTGTCTCAAGTAATGTTTTATAGGCGTATCCATAGCCGGATTTAGGGGAGGGCAACCGGGGCGAAAGCCCCGGGGCCTCCACAATAGACTTCGGAAAAAAAAAATCTTTCAAATTTCAACTAGTAAACCTAGTAAACCTAGTAAACATCTTTTCCTTTGATATTTTTTTTTCGCTTTTACCTTTACCTACAGCCTAAAGTACTTTATACATACATGATTATTTGATTATCCACTCCGCCGTCCGTGGTAACAAGTGTTACCGCGTAAACTAGGGCGTCAAGCGTCCCGGTAACAGTTGTGACCACACGCAAAGTTGTAAAAATTTGTTGGGAATAATGCCATCTCCCACAAAAATGCATTACTATTTGAACGCTTGAAGTGTTTAATTGAGATTTCTGAATCACATCGAGAAGATGGATGCTGAAAATTTGCACGCTGCAGCAGAGGCATTGGTGAAAGTGTATACGGGTGATTTAGAGCCTAGCCTTGGTAACGAGTTGGTTCAATTTGTGTCTTTGATTGATTCATACAAAAAGGACTATGGAAAAGATCAATCGCCGGAACTATTTTACTACCAAATTCTCGAAGATCAAAATTTCAGAGCTACATTCCCAAACCTCGAAATTGCATTGAGAATGTATTTGGTTTTGATGGTATCAAATTGCACTGGAGAGCGCTCATTTTCAAAAATGAAAATTATAAAAAATAGGCTTCGAACCACGATGGGACAAAACCGTCTATCAAAGCTTTCTCTCCTGAGCATTGAAAGCGATTTACTCCGAGAACTGGATTTCAGCGAAATCATCAACAATTTTTCGGCAAAAAAAGCTCGAAAGGTTCCATTCGTTAACACTAAAATTTTATTTCAGATAATTCTTGTTTCCGATTATATTTATATGTGTTTGTTAAATACTAAAAGAATCTACTTGGTTTCACAATAAATTATTTATTGAAAAACTCGACAAAAAAAATTGAAGAAAGATTTCATCGAACCACATCAAAAATTCGTATTTTACACAAAATGCAATGTCTCAAATAATCTTTTTTTGTTAAGGGCCTACATCAATATTATCGCATATCATCGCCGACACGTACATATTAACACAGCCAGTAGGCACAGAAAATGAAGAATTAGGGATACTTTTCCTATTTACTCAAAATCTACTAAATATATTTTAATTCTGATTTACGTGTTTCTATATATAATAGTTACTTATGTTTTTAAAGTTATTTCATTAGTTAATACGCGATAATAGACCGACAAATGAAAAAAATAAAAAATTTGAGAGGTTGTTTCGCCAAGATTTTCTATCGAGATAACTTTTTTCAATCGCGTTTCTTAGTTGATGCGATCCTAGATCATATATTGAAAAAACATATACTTAAAAATTAGAGCTCTAGCCATTCAATCTAAAGAAACAATGAAAACTTCGTACATAGAAAAATGCACGAAGCTATTTTGGTATCGTCTTAAAGTTGTTTCGAAACAGAGATGGTGAAGTTAATTACAAACATAGAGGACAAACATATTTTAATTCAATTGTGAGAATGAAACTGTTAGAAGTATTGTAGCTGGGGCAGGGTTGCCTTTACCAAATGAGAAAAGAAAGAAAAACACAGCTTTACCAGATGGCCTTGATTTCTATGTGTGAATGAAATACATTCTATGTTGTCTCTCATACACTATGCTTATTATACATGCCATAGTTTAAATTGAACCATAGACTAATAAAACAGGTCTTCTTTTCCTATTGATATGTACTTGTTTTATTGTTTGTAAAATGACATTTGTAGTTTGCGAAAACTACTATGTGACTTGAAATAAGAATACCATATTTTATTAGACCATTAAACACCATTTAGACAGCCTAAATTTATATGTCTTCAAGATTGAATGTAAATCCAATGTTTGAGCAGTCTTCGAAAGAATGTTGTTCTCACCAAAACCAATAAAGTCTTCCGAAGTTATTGAGGTCATCACACAAGTGGTACCCATATTATGAAGTTCTAGACTCTATCATCCATTTAAAACTATGAATTTTATCTTGAATGTCTTTTATTCCCAATGGGAAAATTATAAACTTGTACTTAGCTGGGCTGGCAAAAGTTATATAAAAATTAGTTGTGTACTACTACTACTGCCACAGCATGTGATATCGGCTAATCTGTGGTTACACTCACTTGGTGTGATTTTTGTTCAAAACTTTAAGGATTAAAATGCTATTTAAAAGCTAGAAACTTAATCCTATTCTGAATAATGTAAATAATTTCACCAATACTGTTAAGTTTAACATAGAGCCTTGACAATAGGCCATTTACATCTTTATCTAATACTAAACTCTAAATTACTTTAAATTATTTGATAAATTATTTTTTTCATGTAAGTAACCTATCAAACTACATTTTACAAGTCCAAAATTAGAATTACTATCTACTAATGACACCATTTCTTAACCATGAACTAATATTACATTAAAATAATACTTACCAGATAGATTGAACTGCTTCATTTTAGGTTTTAAGGGTTTGGAGGTTCAATTGTTTACATGCCAATTTAGTAAAGACAACAGTAAACTTGTGAGGTCATTACAGGTTTACACTAAAACTGCACCTGCCCCAATTTATTCTAGGGATAGCCCAGTAATATAAAATAAAAATATGTATAAAGTGAAAGTAAAAAAGTATCTATCAAAGCTAAAGTTGACATCATTCAATGAAATAACCAATTACAAATTGCAAAATTCCAGGCAAATACTCACATTTGAAAGAGTCTGAATGTTGTGTATAATAAATTCACAATTCACACTTTACACGCTACTGTAAAACTTTATTTATATTACTCAAATTACATTTATAACAACGAAATTCACTATTAGTTTTTTACTGTTTTTTACATAAATTTGTTTTGAGTTCATCACAAAAGTAGGTACTTTGCTCTGCTCCACAGACTAATAAGTTAAGTAAACCAAACTTAGGAACTCCCTACTCTGCTGTGCTACTCTGGTGCTCAAGTCCACTATTTTGGAACAATTGTCATACCGGCACAATACCGGCACGATACCGTTGCAATTGAAGTCAAATATCCATAGTCTGCTATATGCCGTCATAACGGTCTTTCAATGGTAATAGAATTGTCGATCTCTTTTATCTATGCATTGAATTTTCGGTCTCTTTTATCTATGGATTGTGTTAGAATGGTATGTATGTGTTGCCGTTTTTAAAAAATGCGTTAGTTGAAGTGATTTTCGAAAAACTACTAATAAATTTAAACATTTAATCATGCTAGACTTCGTTTAAATATATTTGTACATACTATTTATTAGTATAAAAAGCAATGTGAAGTTTAGGAGATTAGTAAATTGCAATAAATTACAAAGAACAATTTCTAATATTTCTATCTATCTATTTTTTATTTATGGCAATCTGTCGACACAGGACAATTTAAAAATATTACTGTCAAATTCAAAATAGCAGACTACCGAAACATTTCAGTCATTGAATTGCAATTGTGAAGCAGTTGTGTACGAGACTAGCAATTTATGTCACTTTGACAATTGTAAGACAATGATGAAGTCGTTATGACGACACATTATTAGTAGACTACCGAAAACTTTACTATTGCACCATAATGGTACAATAATGGTACAGTTGTGACACCGTTGAAATACCCGACTCAGGGCCCTGGCTATTTACAGTCTGTCCAGTATAAGTTGGCGTTTGAGCGGGAGCGCCTCCTACGCTATGGGTGTTGCCACCTTTATTTTATACTCCCTATATCTGCCTAACAAAATATTTATTGACATATATATGTATATTATATGTGTATAATATTATATGTATATGTTGGAGTAACATAGATGAGGATGGAATTGCCATGTTTTAAAATCAGTCTACAAATTGTAGACACTGTCTTTAAGATGTTCATACATCAATCTGACATTCTCTTTCACACATAAAAGGTTCCACAGCAGGTCTCCAACCAAATCCCCTATAACCTGCGCCTCTACCACCAAGATAATGATGTTCACACAAAACGTCACCTCTCAATCGTCACTTTACACTTTCTCACAAATACACACTTTACAATTATACACTCGCGATTATGACCGGAATAAACTCTTTATCACTAACTATAAATAGCAACGAGCAGCGTAACGATTCCCAAGAAAGGTCCGTACTGTACGGCGGCTCGAGTGTAACTGCCCCGATTGGGCGATTGCCCACCGAGCGGCGGTATTTATAGTGCCGGCGCACGTGCATGTCATTCGGTCGTACCTGCACGTGTTCGTAAGTTTTTAGGTTAACTATTGAATTTACAATGACGTTATTTTTACATCGTAATAAACTCTAAAGTAATCAACTTGGTGGTTTATAAATTAATATTGGAATAATCAAATGGTTTAACTTAATTATTGTATGTTCTCTAGACTAATTGTTGTGGTTGCGCCGATATATATAATATTAACATAAATTACACTAGCTGTTGCCCGCGACTTCGTACCCGTAAATAATTTCCTCTATAAAATATTATAGATTAATAGGGTTATTAGGCGAAACTACCTTAAATTATGTTATTCATATTTATAAACATAAAGAAAACATTTTTATGACACCAACTCACCTTGAGTTTCTATGGCAACCATGTACATTTTACCCCAAGTTTGGGGTAATGTATAAAACTTTTAACTAGCAACTTTTACCTTGTACCAAACACAAGCAATTGTGAACTGTCAAAATTAGTTCTCTTTTTTGCCACGCGCCAACTTATACTGGACAGACTCTTAGTGAAAATTTAAAATTATTCCATTGTTTGGTATTTTTAGCAAATAAAAGTAATCATTTAAAATATGTAATTCTAACGTAACTGAACATTTTTTCAATAAAAACTAACCCCGTTTTCCAATCTCTACGTTGCGTGTTCCAATTGCAGCATCGCATCGCACAATCGAGCCTATATTATTATACTCTTTGAATCGAGCACTCTCAAAAGTGATGCGTGTGTTATGAGACTATAGTTATTAGGGTTATATTATGTCGTATTCTATATCAGTCAGGATGAATATTGCTAGTTATAGGCTATTAAATGTACTGTTGTCTAGGTATATCCACGTCAGAGGTTGTAATATGTAATGTAACTCTTGGTTATTGAAATAAAACACATCATAGATTCATTTACCATTGTGTAATCTTTTATACTACCGTTGGTTCGGAAATGTTCATCAATTGGGAAGAACCAACAAGAAACCCAATTGACTTACTGTTTTATATAAATACGATACGATACAATATTATTATTACAATCGCCATAATGTCCCAGCAAGTACATAGTGTCACTATGTATTGTAATATTACTGTAGAGTCACTTAAAATAATATAAAGTCTTACACGTCATGTACTTACCGGAATTATCCAACAATAATGTAATATTGACACAATCACAAAACACTCCATGATTAACTATAATTAACACCACTTACTAACAATAGTACTAATATAAATACTTTGTAGAGAGAGTAACGTGTGACCTATCGGACAGCACGACAGACTGCAGACTGACTGTCTTTAACGTTAGCGGCTTGTTTTTATAATGTAATCCCCACTTGAGTTGCAAAGCAAGACTACCCCCACATGTTAGAAAATTACGTTGATGTTCCTATTTTAATTTGTTTTTATGATTTGTCATCAATAGTACGATTATTTTACAAAATTATATCCCTAAATTAAATAATACTTATTTAATTTACACTAATATTGTAACACGTGCAATGTGCAATCCATACCACAGATTAGTAAGTTGTATGTTTACAGTTAAGTTGTTGATCCATACCAACTTCAGCGACAGAAAATTAACAAGTATTTTTTCTTTAAATTGGCATTGATTGAAATTTTATTTATATATTATCGTTAGTAATATTATTTATTGTTAAAAAAAATTAAAGGCTTTCTTTTCGTCGGAGTTTTCTGGAAATATTCAAAGTTAATTCAAGCTGTGTTATAAAATAAATAAATATAAGTATGGATGAAGGTATAAACAATGACTTTTTTTATATTCCACACATATAATGTGAATACAATGTTTATTTTAGAATTTTTTTTTCAACACTGAACTTAGCGCACTCTGCTGGTGCATTTTAAAACTAATTCACGTTCCAATTAAGCGTCAGCATTGTGCGGCACTGAGTCGCATTATGCTCTGCCATTGGAAAACGGGATAAATCTCTACTTCCGATCTACCTAATCTACTTCCGACTTCATGAATAAATAACCTTAAGAGGATACCAAAATAGGTTCGTGCATTTTTCTATGTACGAAGTTTTCATTGTTTCTTTAGATTGAATGGATAGAGCTCTAATTTTTAAGTATATGTTTTTTCAATATATGATCTAGGATCGCATAAACTCAGAAACGCGATTGAAAAAAGTTTTCTCGATAGAAAATCTTATCGAAACAACCTCTCTATTTTTTCATTTGTCGGTCTATTATCGCGTATTAACTAATGAAATAACTTTAAAAACATAAGTAACACGTAAACCAGAATTAAAATATATTTAGTAGATTTTGAGTAAACAAAAAAAATATCCCTAATTCTTCATTTTCTATACCTACTAGCTGTGTTAATATGTACATGTCGACGATAATATTGATGTAGGCCCTTAACTACTAGCTTTGCTTCTTCATAATAATAATAAATTAGCCTGTGCTTTTCTGTCATAAATTGGTTACTTACAGAATTTATCAAAATTGTTAAAATATTTAATATTTTAATTTGTTTTAATAAATAATTAACGTTGCTTATTTAAGTAACTTGTTTCAAGTTAAATACTGCATTTAAATAAATCAGCAGCTCACCGGGCCTGTCTTCAATTTCATCAAATTGAAACCTAATTTAATCATCATGAATATATCTATAGAAAAAAAAAGATCTGATTGTTCTGCTCTACCTAAGGGTTGGCAAAGAGAAGAAGTTATTCGGAAAACAGGTCTTTCTGCCGGCAAGGTTGATGTTTACTATTACAGGTAAGTACTAACAGAATATTTCATAAATTTACTATACATTGTACTAACATGATTAAATTTGACAAAATCGATGCTATTACACACGCCAATGAGCCCGGGATTGGGCTGTGTAGGCAAGGTTACCTAAGATTAAATTACTCAGAGAAATTGTGAAAAATTTCTTCAGTAAAATTGTATGATTGTATAATATTATGTATACTAAATTCTTTGTGAAAATCTTGGGGGGTGTAGTGTTCTCACAGAGGATATGTGTGCTACAAGAAATGAAATATAACTTGGCTATTTAATCTAACTTGGCACTTATACATTCATTACTAAATCAGGGATTAACAAATGCTAACTCTGACATCAGCTCTTGGCAATTTGGTTCAATAAAATTTTCTGCAGCCCAACAGGTAAAAAGTTTCGCAGTAAAGCTGAGCTAGTTCGATATCTCGGTGATAGTACGGACTTGTCGTGTTTCGACTTTCAGCAGGGTCAAATAAACACAATGCTGTTGTGCAAGGTCAAGAAAGCAAGGGCGCAGTTTGACTACAGGTTCCCATTAGTGTCCTAACTTCTTCACTTGTGTTGTGTTCATTAGTGCAGTCCTGCTTTTTTGTACCATCTGCATTTATAACGCTGTTGAGTAGACGCTTAGTAAGTGTGCTCTGTGTGAAAATATTGATTATGTTTTTAATTTTATTTACTAAACATAATCTTTGTTGTTTTTATGATTGCCAATACATTGATTTCAAAAATGAATTATCTTAATACATACATTACTATTACCTATTGAGCTAAAAAACAAAATTTAGAACAATACTGTTCCAAATTTAATTCATTTGAATTATACACATTGCTATCCCTACAGAGTACTTATTTGGTTGTAAAATTCATTTTTGAAATAAATATAGGATAGCCTTTAGTGATGATACATAGTGATTCATTACAAATATTGCACTGCTTTGATACAAACCAGTTTTAGTACCTGTGTGATAGTTAAAGAGGGCTATACACTAGCTTTAGCTTATTGCCTTTTCACTCGTTTACCATGACATGTATCACAGCTGCTTTTAAAACTGTATCTGCCTTAACATCCACAATAATCCTTTCATCTTAAACATGATATATCAATCAAACTACACAACTATGTTCCTTTGGGATTAAACATGATTGTACTGAATCACTTCCAAATTTTTATTGATAAGTAATCTTATTTATGGGTGATAAAATAAGTATAGAATATTTGGTTTATTATATTTTTTTTTTAATTGCACTTATGTGCTGGTTTACGTTTTGTTGTTTATATTGATCTGTTTGCTGTGTTGTAGTTTTAATATCCTGTAAAAAGCCCATTGTATTACTGTGTTAATATTTTTTTTATTAATGTTCTGGTGATTGTACTATATTAAAATTTTACTAATTAAACTTGTAATTGTAGGCTAACTTTTAGAAGGTTAGTAAATAAAACAAAGTTGTAATAAATAACATTAACGAGAGTCTAGCTATGTAAATAACGATTGCAAAAAATATGTGTATTTAATTTTCATAAGTTATTTTACACAGATTTTTTTTTAAATTCAACTTTTGATTTAACGTCTATTTAAAGACTCATAGCGTATATTATTACTAGTATTTACAATATTATTTACAAAACATAAAATAGGGTTACAAAAAATTTTATATTGAGAAAATAAAAGAAAAGGAATCTAAAGTATATTTTACGCATCAAAAAACTCCTCGGCATCGACGTCTATGAGCAACTTGCCCAGAAGGCTGGCCGCATTATCAATTGCTATCCTTTGCTTTTAGCATATTAGCGATAGCAATTGCTATCCTTTGCTTTTAGCATATTAGATGGTGCCGTTAAAATACCATTAGTTTAGAAAAAACATTTAATTGAACACATTGGATACTCAGTAAATCATTGGTAAACACAGTTTTGTAGTTAGAACCATTCATTTTATTTAAATGTTTTGCACCAGACTTTTAGGGTGGTAGTAAATGTGTTAATAAATTTAATCATAGTTCCTAATATTAGTTAGTATGTAAAATACAATATGTAAGCAAACTAGATGCCTTTACACAATGAGAAACTTTTAAAACTTCCTTTATATAAATTAAAGGAATATAAAAAATGTTTCTGTAGTTATTAACTTAATAATAGGAATATGTATTCTAATCCCATTGCAACTTAACTATGATAATCAAATAAAATTATTCTTTTCCCATTTTAGACGCGTATATTTATTTTAAAATTTGTCCGACGATTCAAATATATGAGTCTAAATCCGTAAAATGTGATTTAAAATCATTTTTTTCCCATTTTAGACGCGTATATTTATTTTAAAATTTGTCCGACGATTCAAATATATGAGTCTAAATCCGTAAAATGTGATTTTATTTGTTCAAGAATATCTAATAACTGGGTCACACATATTTTTATATGCAGGGGTGTGCGTTCGGATTCGTCTCTAGTGCCGCCTATTAGACAAACTGCGTCAATATTCAAGCAACCAGTCACTGTCTACAAAACACAAGAAAGCAAAGTTAAAACTGACCTAAAGCATGGCACACAAGAGAAACCTAAACAGCTATTTTGGGAGAAGCGTTTAGAAGTAAGTTTAATTTTCAACGTATAAATCCGAAGTAGAGGAAGGCTGTGTACTGCAATGGGACTTTAAATAAGCGGGAGAATGAGATATGAACTTATCTTTCCAAAAACCCCAAGAAACTAAATATTGGTTACAATCATGACCAAGTCGGCATGGTATGATAGACTAATTTATTCTTTGTATGTTTTCAGGGTCTGACGGCATGCGACGCAAATGGTGTAATAGGAACGACTTCTTTGCCTAAATACATCAAACCTCTGGGGCCTTATAATACAGATGCTACAATCATTCAGTCCCTCGCTACAGCACTTCATGTATCATCACAACCCATAATAGGTAGATCTATGTTATAAATAATTTCATATTGGTTTTAATAATAATTAGAATTTAATATAATAGGGTCTGGACACATACATTATTCTGCATGTGGCTATTTGTCTATAATGACACCAAATGCAACAGTGATCAGATTGATTAGAAAATGTAATCATTTTATCCAGGTCAAAGTGGTCCTAAGCTAGAAATCTTAGAAAATCCAGGGGTTTTTTTAAACCCTGAACAGCCGCTTATAGCGGCGGTGAGCATCACAAAGGACGACGTAAGGCGACAAGAGGAGCGAGTACGACGAGCGCGCCAGCGTCTACAGGACGCCCTGGCGGCTGCCTAGGGACACGAGGGCGACGGGGAGCCCAGCCCGGAACCCGTCGCCGACCTCACTGTCAGTTCATCTCGACTATCGGATTCCGCTGAGGCGTCTCCCAAACCCTTGTCGACTGATATGGAAAGCAATGCATAAAGCACCTTTTTTTAAATATAATAATAAGTTAGGCTTAGATTTAAGTGTATAAAATATTTAAAAATCCGCAACTATTTTGATTTTTTTATATATTTTTATCAGTTTTTAGGGTTCCGTACCCAAAGGGTAAAAACGGGACCCTATTACTGAGACTTCGCTGTCCGTCCGTCCGTCCGTCCGTCCGTCCGTCCGTCCGTCTGTCACCAGGCTGTATCTCAAGAACGGTGATAGCTAGAGAGTTGAAATTTTCACAGATGATGTATTTCTATTGCCGCTATAACAACAAATACTAAAAATAAAATAAAATAAATATTTAAGGGGGGCTCCCATACAACAAACATGATTTTTTTACCGTTTCTTGCTCGATACTAATAACGTTGCCTTATGTTGCATAGATAATGGTACGGAACCCTTCGCGCGCGAGTCCGACTCGCACTTGACCAATTTTTTTTAATTAGAATGCGCTTAGACGGAATAAAAAGTTACAGTTTTCATCTTAGCTTTGAAAAGCTTTTACAATTGAACGTATTTCAGTCAAAATAATTATGAAATGTACCTGGTCACTAAACACGTTAATACGGTCAACCCGTGACCACGATCGGTGCAACTCGCCTTTAATAAATTATTAACCTGATTACTTATTTAGCTATGGATCTCAAGATCAATCTCAAGTCAATCAGTCAGTGGAATTATTACACTGGTTTGGTTGGTAGGTACTAGATATATTAAAATATCTACTATGTCCTTAGTGTATTAAACCAACAGGAGTTTATTAGTCAGGTAGGTGGGATCTATCAAACCCGCGACCTCGTGAACGGCAGGCTTTGAACCAAATTTGGTTTGACGGTCCTCGTAGCCTAGGCTACGAGTCAAACCAACTTTTGTTGGATTATTTCTCTAGGATTTATTTAGATTTAAGTAGATACCTACGGGTGGCAACCGTAATTTAACCGTAATAAAATTAAAATTATTTTTAGGTTGGTAACAATAAAGATGTAAATTGACAAATGTTTTTATCTAGCTATTTTAGCTCGTACTAAACTTCCATTGATTATAAAAGGGTTTCATGTTTACTATTTTATAAAGCGAAATGTGCCTTTATTTCTCATAGATATATTCCCTGTTTTCCAATCAGCGCACAATAGCGCATTATGCGGCACAATGTTCAACGTTGAGTGTTCCAATTACAGCATCGCATCGCACAATCGAGCACTCTCAAAAGTGATGCGTGCAATCCATCCCCGTTTTCCAATCAGCGCATTATGCGGCACAATGCTCAACGTTGAGTGTTCCAATTACAGCGTCGCATCGCACAATCGAGCACTCTCAAAAGTGATGCGTGCAATCCATACCAACTTCAGCGACAGAAGATTAACAAGTATTTTTTCAATTTATTAATTTTTGCATTTGACATGCTATGCCTTTTACTTAATAAATCAAATTATGGTGGAAAAAGTGAATGTGCCGCAAGTGGGACTTGAACCCACGACCTCGGAATACCGTTCTGAAGCTCTTCCAACTGAGCTTATTGCGGTCTACTTGCAACACCTTCAAATTAGCCACCATTTATATATTTTTACGTACACCGCCATCTATCAAGATTGGTTTACACCATCTCGACCAACACTTGAGTATTCTTTCCAGAATACGAATGGTTGAAATAATGACGCGACGTTCATTATTAATTTATTAATTTTTGCATTTGACATACTATGCCTTTTACTTAATAAATCAAATTATGGTGGAAAAAGTGAATGTGCCGCAAGTGGGACTTGAACCCACGACCTCGGAATACCGTTCCGAAGCTCTTCCAACTGAGCTTATTGCGATCTACTTGCAACACCTTCAAATTAGCCACTTAGGTTTACACCATCTCGTGTTGGTCGAGATGGTGTAAACCAATCTTGATAGATGGCGGTGTACGTAAAAATATATAAATGGTGGCAATTTTTTTTTTTTCTTCTTTAATATCTGCAATCAGCTTTAAAATAGCTATAAGCAAATGTGTTGCTAAATAGAATGGCGGGTCGAGTGTGCTCTCCATTGAGAGCATCTCCTCATCTTTACAATGCCAATGTACTCATTTACATGGCCAGTATGTCCTTACGTTTCAGACGCTTGTTATAGCTCAGAGTTCTAAGCGTGGTAGCCAACTCATTAGGGTGCCCTTCAAGCCTCCTTGGACAAGATTGGCAACAGACTGATAGGTCTGTACGAGTTAATTTCATTAGCTGGTTTACCAAGCTTATGCACAATGAGGATCTGCGAGACTTTCCAGAGTTTGGGAAAGTATTGGGTTCTTAGCATACTATTAAATAGATTAGTAATGAATACTATAGCTTTTCGTGGTAGTTGGCATAGAATCTCTTTTGTGATTAAGTCAAACCCCGGTGCCTTCTTGTCCTTAAATTCTTTATTAATGGTTCTCCAAACTTCGCCAACGGTGATTATTTTAGGTATTGCTGACATTTGGAGATGGTGTAAACCAATCTTGATAGATGGCGGTGTACGTAAAAATATATAAATGGTGGCTAATTTGAAGGTGTTGCAAGTAGACCGTAATAAGCTCAGTTGGAAGAGCTTCGGAACGGTATTCCGAGGTCGTGGGTTCAAGTCCCACTTGCGGCACATTCACTTTTTCCACCATAATTTGATTTATTATGTAAAAGGCATAGCATGTCAAATGCAAAAATTAATAAATTAATAATGAACGTCGCGTCATTATTTCAACCATTCGTATTCTGGAAAGAATACTCAAGTGTAGGTCGAGATGGTGTAAAACAATCTTGATAGATGACGGTGTACGTAAAAATATATAAATGGTGGCTAATTTGAAGGTGTTGCAAGTAGACCGCAATAAGCTCAGTTGGAAGAGCTTCGGAACGGTATTCCGAGGTCGTGGGTTCAAGTCCCACTTGCGGCACATTCACTTTTTCCACCATAATTTGATTTATTAACTATTTTTTCTTTAAATTGGCATTGATTGAAATTTTATTTATTTATTATCGTTAGTAATATTATTTATTGTTAAAAAAAAGTTAAGGCTTTCTTTTCGCCGGAGTTTTCTGGAAATATTCAAAGTTAATTTATTCAAGCTGTGTTAAAAAATAAATAAATATAAGTATGGATGAAGGTATAAACAATGACTTTTTTATATTCCACACATTTAATGTGAATACAATGTTTATTTTAGAATTTTTTTTTCAACACTGAATTTAGCGCACGGCTGGCGCATTTTAAAACTCATTCACGTTCCAATTAAGCGCCAGCATTGTGCGGCACTGAGTCGCGTCGTCATTATCCTCTGCCATTGGAAAACGGGGACAGTAGCACAGACCATTGAGTTTACGTCTTTTATCTATGCTACAAACCATGACTTCCTACTCTATACTTTTTTTTTGTTATTAAGTAGGTAATTAATCTATGTTTCCACAGAGTACAGCAATTTGCTTACGGCTACCAACCTCTAGCTAGATCTCGCGAAATTTTATTTTTGTCTAGAAAGTTTTTATACCTTTTTAAATATGAAAATCTATTAGGTGTTTGTTTTTCTAGGTTATGTTTGTTATGGAATCACAAAAACTACTATACATGAAATTGAAGTAAATTCATTTTCCACATATAAATTGCGGAATTCTAACTTAAAATGAAAACTCTTCGCATGAATTCACAGCCAATGTTTTAAATGTAGCGATGCCAGTGACTGAAAAATTGAAGAACGAGCGGATGTCCTGGTATGGGCATGTTATGAGACAAGAGGAAAGTAATGTCGTTAGGAGAGTTCTGAGTATAAATGTGGAAAGAAAAAGTCTAGAGGAAGACCTAACAAAAGATGGATGGACTGTGTGAAAAAGGACATGAAAGAAAGAGGAGTTGTCACAGACATGACGGCTAATAGAAGACTGTGGAAGAAAAAGAATGTTGCGCCGACCCCAAATAATGGGATAAGGGCAGGAGGATGATGATGATATTTTAAATGTAGCGACTTTAGCCATCAAACACGGCGACACTCATGCTGTCATGCATGAAATGCCAAAAGTTATGGTTACTCTGTGCATTTCAGGTTATAGGGTTTGTTGTGGTCAGTTTATATGATTTATGATTTTAGTTTTTAATAAAATTATACAATAATGATTTAAAATACGTATAAAAGTATATGAAAAAGTCTAAAATACGTATACTACAAATGTAAAGGTGTTTTTGTGTGTTGTTTATCTGATGTTTTACATAATGTGCTTCTGCATACGGTTAAAATAAATCTTGACTTTCAGATAAAATGTATTCACCACGACAAAAGATTTTATGGTTTGCGTTTTACTCAAGAGTTGTTGTTATCATACTACAAGCAATAGCCAACCTCATCATCCCAGATCATGATGCAAATGTTTTTACAAGTCCTGAAGATACTTACCTGTCTATATCTAACGCAGACGTAATCGTGAATAAAATATTAGGTGGTATGAAGCGGTGGGATGCTCAATACTTTATACATATCGCACAATACGGTTATACTTATGAAAATTGCTTAGCATTTTTTCCCTTGTTTCCATTATTTGTTAGATATGTTAGCTATGGGCTAAATCATTTGTTGGGGTCTTTACTTAATTTCCATAGTATATTATTGATATCGGCAACTGTTTTAAACGCTGCTATGTTTATAAAGTCAGCAGATGTCCTTCATAGGTTAAGCTTAAGAGTCCTAAGATGTGAATGTAGAGCATATAAAGCAGTTATATTGTACTGTGTAAACCCAGCCAGCATATTTTTTAGTGCGCCATATACAGAAACTTTGTTTGCATGGATGTCTTTTTATGCTATGTATAAATGTACTGAAAGTGAAACATTAAGATTTGCCAATATAGATATTCTAAGTGGCTTTCCAATAGGTTTATCTATGATTACACGATCTAATGGTATGGTCAACATAGGTTTTGCATTATATTCTTGTTTAAAAAATGTTGTAGAGAAAACATTGCCTGAAATTATATCAAAGTATAGAACAATGAGACATTGGATTGTGTTGCCGTTCTTATTGTTACCGTTGATCATATCATTAATGTCGTTAATATTTACTGTGATACTTGCATTTTTGCCATTTATTCTTGTACAAACATATAACTATTACAAATATTGTGTGTACAGTGATCATAATTTACCAGACTTTTTGTCTAGCACTGAATATGTTTTACCTGGCACTGCTGTAAGCCCATGGTGCAACTACACTTTACCATATTCATATTCCTATGTACAATCTCACTATTGGGAGGTTGGCTTCTTAAAATACTATAAATTAAAACAGATTCCTAACTTTATTCTAGCTTCTCCAATTATAATTATATTATTGTATCATAGTTTATCATATGTTGTTTGTAATATTGGGCTGTGTCTTAGACTTGGATTGAGAACTAACATATTTGGATATGCAACCAGGATTGCTTATAGATCAAGACAATGTTTTGGGACCAATGATCCAATAATGTTTGTATATGTTGTTCATACATTGTTTTTGTGTATATTTTGTATATTATTTGTTCATATTCAAGTATCAACTAGACTTTTAGCATCTGCAAGTCCAATTTTATACTGGATATGTGCCAGTAGAATGAATATTGATACGACTCCAACGACAGATCAAAATACAATAAATGAGCACTTCCGTCGCATTGGAATAGATAGAATACCTTCCCATCATTTGTCTATTGTTAATTTAGAAGGGATAGACAATATGTATAGTAAATGGAGAACATTTATAATATCAAGAAAAATGCCAGACATCCATTCTCGTGTTATACAATACTATTTTATAGGATATTTTGTTACAGGTGTCATTTTATTTTCTAATAATTACCCATGGACTTAAATTAATTGTATCAATTAAAATGGACATTTTCAGACTAGACTGACATTTGTTTTATACAGACATATCTACTTACATATCTTATTGATTTTAGATATCAATCCATTCCATTGCAACATAATTGCTTTAATAAATTAAATAAATAAAATAAAATTGCTTTACTTATAATAAATAAATGATAGTCTTCATTCAAATTTGTAAATAAATAATAATATATTTATAGTTAGTTTTAATAATGACAAAGTTATATAAAGCCATTTGAACTAGTCTTGAAATTTTACCTGCTTGAAATGAGGCCTTTTAAAATATTTCTGTAGTTAGGAGTTCTATTAAAAAATTTGATGTAAGCAACTTAAAATAGATTTTAATTAATTGTTCTAGTCATTATTTTTCGTAGTATTAGTTAAGCTACATAGTTTGTAGTTTTAAAACTTTTATAGATAATATTATTACAAATGTGCATTTATCAGGTGGTTCAGAAACCTTTTGGTTAGTTTTTTCTTTCCTATAAAGAGGCTCCCTACTTAGATTTTACAAGATAGAATTATCCTATCGAAATCACTTTATACCGATTTAGACGCGTAATTTATTTTAAATTTTTGCCCGACATTTTGGAGACTGCAATCGCCATAATCCTATCTAATAACTGTCTACAAATACTAAATTTCTGCTCTTCTTTGGCAATACGAGACTGCCTATAAACCCAAAACCATTTTGTCTTCAACAAGAAATTATTAACCTGTTTGTATGTTTGTTTAGTATTATATTTTTTTACATTTTTTGTGATATTCAGCTCTAAGTTTAAAGGGGTATATAAGTACATATTAATTATTGTAAACTTAATATCGATCTATTGATCTTAAATCGGAATTGATATAAGCGTTATGGAGTAAGATTCATGGTAAATTTGCTAATCTTAAGTCATGGGACCACCAAACAATACAAAAAACCAGTGACTAATTGCTTGTTATTAAAGTTTGTTGACATGCTACAATTTGTTTATCATTCCTTTTTCTTAATCTTAGGGTTTAGTCAAGTTGACTTATGCCACCACTATAGCTTCAGAAACATATTAATTACCTAATCAGACAAGAGATTAGTGCCACCATTCAAGCCCTTATCATCATTTCATAAACACCAGTAGGAAATATCGTCGCACGAACTAAATATTGTAGATCGTCAAGGCCGGGTAGCATCACCATAAGCGGCGACGGTATTGGGATTGTTCAGTTTTTGACCTTCTGTTTTCATATTTTTTTTAGAAAATATAGACTATTTTAAGCAACTAATTTCAATATTTTTAAAATATTTACTATAAAGAATTTTTAAAAAATACTTATAGATATTATTTTAAAGGCTGTGACATCATCGTTGTACGCAATCTGGCATTGCTTTTTCCTGATAGACTTATGACAGATTGCAATACATCTTTTCAAAGTTGCAGAGTTAATTTAATAGACCAATTTTGACTCACCACACAGTAGTATATCCTTAAGAACGCCTTAATATTTTAAGTCCTTCATTTCAAGGGCAAATAGAGATGATTTGCTTTTTTGGAAAAATAATCGTTAATATAGCAAATTTTTCGAAAAAAATTAATGGATCATGATCAGAAACTCTATTCCCCGAATTGGTTTACGAATTAAGTTTAAAAAATATATGAACAATGCCAATTGCGCCCAAAAGGGCAACTACAGCCCTCTTGGGCGCAATACAGTCGCCGCAAAAAAAAATCCTTAAATCTTCATTTCCTGGATTTTTACATATATTTTGATGAATTGGTTGCAATATAATTTACTCGACAGGGCCTTGCAAAACTGATCTTTCAGAAACATTAATATTTACCCTCGCTCAACCACTGATGATTAAGAGAGATCTGCCTAATTCATATCTATGAATAAACATTTTCAAAGCTTTATTCTTGTTACGGTTGTTTGCTAGTCAGTGAGAAAGGTTAATTAAATAAAACAACCATTGTACGAGTTTATTTATAATAATTGCATTCTGTCACGTAATAATATTGTTACACCCAGATTCATACGATTTTAGATAATTCTAGTAATCTAGAATAAATCACATGAACACACGCCTAGATTTATGTTAAAAACGGAAATTTTTTAAGCTGATATCAACCTTATGTGGCAAGAGAAGAAACTGACAAAAAGCATTAGCGAGCCACACGAACTTAATAACAATAAAATGACCAAATAATCAATTTTAATTAACACATTGAGTTTACAATACCAAGGACTTACTTTTACTATTATATAGCAGTGCGTGTACATTAAATTTCCCATTGTTATATACCACGTAATCTTTCCCTAGCAAATTGTTTCTGTGTATTTTAAATATTCCCCTACAAAACTGAGCAAACGGTAGTGACGTTCATTCATTTTATACAACTTAAATTTAATTACCTATAAAACCACTACAATAGGCTACAAACGAAAATGTTTTATATAAAACTACTGTAATTTAACCACCACAACTTAATCGTTTAGTAAATTTAAAATTTACATGGCTAATATTGAAATTAACCCATACATTTGCGAATGTATTGAACAAACAAAATATCTTCCTTAGTAAACGTTTATTTATCCATTTTTGATCAATTACCCTCCCTTTCAACTAAAAGTTTAATGAAAGGTAATCAGTCAACTTTGAACAAGCTATTAGGTAATATTTTCATGTTTCTAAAAATGTACATAGGTTATTGTATGACAATGCGTTTACTTTACAACAAAGCCATACTATTTACATAAAACCTATTGTACGTAGTGCTATAAAGTGAGATATAACATAGATGATAACATTAAACATACTAAAATCATGGCAATACCATTTTTACCACGAATAAAAAAAAAAAAAATATAGTATTTGTTGTTATTACTTAGTGTTATACACAACGTATGTTACTAAAACAAGGAATGAATTTTAAATTAGAATATTGATAAATAATTGAATTTTTTAAGACGTGCAACACGACGAGTCATATATTTTAAAGGGCGTTAGAATCGTTGTCACTTGCTCAATCTTACTTACACCATTGTACAAACGTATACTATATAAAACGACGCTAAAAAATTATGCACATTTATATAGACATTACAAAATAATAATAAAAATACATCAGAGTAAATAACGCGAACTTTTTTCTTTTTTTTTATATATTTTTGATTGCACAATATAAATAGCGTCTTTATGATTAGAAATTAATTATATTACTCACACATTTTTTACCAAAACCAAAATACGAAGTAGAAAAAAAAAACAACTACAGTCTTGTTACAAACATAATGAGAAGTCAAAACGACAGAGTTACAGTTCTACCAAACAAGACTATTAATTTCTCAAATTCACTACAATAGGACGATGTGATTGCTGAAATCTCTCACAAATATAAAAAAAAATCTATTATTTCTTGAATTCTTAGACAAATAAAAAGAAAATCAGTTATTATCTATGGTCTATTGGACGTTACTTTTAGTAAGTTTGTAACAGAAGAGTAGTTATGATATTTGGTGTAAGCAAATAGTAGCCGCAGTAGTGGACGTCTAAATAGCTAAGCGCTCAAGTGTTAGCTCATGGAGAGTTGACCGAGAGCTAGCAGCCTCTCTACAGCGGCGTTCACGTCGCCAAATGTTGCGATCAGAGCTGAAATAATAAAAGCAACATCAAGACACTGGATCACGCTTTAACTATCTAAGGTCCGGTCCACACGGCGGTTGCGTTGCAGCAACGTAAATATAACGCACAATCGCAGCGTTATTACGTTCAGGCGTTACAGCGATAACCTGCTTCCCTTCAGCTTTAGTTCAGTTGTGACTGCGTTATATCAGCTTGCTTCGACACAGCCCATCATATGACCACAATGTAAGATAACCCAGTGACAGCGTTACTTCAACGCAACGCATCATGTGAACCGCCGCTTAAACATAGTTGGCGATTATTATATCATGCTGTATGAATCACATCAGTAATGGGTATTGTATGGGAGAAACTGGTATTTTCTAACTTAAATTATTTTCTGCATCTTTGCTAAGTCATATCCAATCACTCCAATGGTTAATTTATATAGCGAATATCTACAAACCTTGCAAATTAGCTTCACGGTTAAGGAATCCCATAGCTGTAAGCTGATCCAATTGTTGAGAGTAACGTTGTTCAGGTGGTTGCTGTGTGTTATTCTGGTTCGACATGGACGACATCATCCTCTGCATAAACTATACAAACAAATAGACGAATTTATAATAATAACATTATTTAATCAACGCCTTTTCCCGGACAAAATTCATTCTTCCACAAATCTTTCTCTGTCCACAGCTGGACATAGGTCTGATTGTAGTAGTTTACTAGTAACGTAAGTAACTAGTAAGTAAGCTTTTAGTAACATACATTGAAGCTCTTAGAACAGGTCTGAGATTTATAAGGAGAAATAACGAAATAAATTATAGTTTCTTGTCCGTTGTCGCGTTTGGAACAGACACCTAGTTTCTGACGTTTCAAAACAGCTTGTAAAACATGCCAACTTCAAATAAAAAATTTTGACTTTGACTTTGAACAAGAGAAAGGTTTTAGAATAATACCTGTGTGAATAACTCGGAGTTTTGTTGTGTGCGTGGCGTCTGCGCGGTGGGTGTGGCTGTGGGCGTGGCGGAGGGTTGCGTGGTGGGCGTGGCCGTGGCGGCCCCCACCCCCAGCCCCATGTTGTTGACGAGGCTGGGCGCCGCAGTACGGAGCTGTTCCAGACCTTGTTGGATCTGGAGCAGTGCGTTCAACGCCTGGAACATGTTTATACCAACTGATTAAAAAATTCAAACATTCCTCAGTATAAAAACTATTACCAACTTTTTGAAAACTTAGAGAGATGGTCAGAAACTAGAGATTAATTAATATCACAGAAGAACATTAGAAGCAAATTTAAGAGGGACACTTTAGTACAAAAGAAAGATGCTTTTACCGAAAAGATGACAGCTCAAATTTTAAATACATGACTATTATTTCAAATTATTATTACATATGTACTATTATATTGCGAATTATACTCTGCGGAGAGTATAATTCGTAATATAATACATAGTCTATAATACTCTCCACAGTATTATAATTATTTCGTAATTAAAATTGTAAAGCTGAATTTAAGTTCTACACCTTACCTGTGGATTAGACATCATCTGTTGCATTTCAGGGTTCTGTAGTTGTGCAAGCATCTGTGGCATCATCGTACGAATCTGATCCTGCAGTTGTGGGTTGTTCGCGAACATTGGGTTCTGTAACAAAATTATTTTTTGTTGCGATTTAGAAAAATACGTTAAAATTTTTAGAAAAAAAATACGAAAGTCGCGAAGTCCTTGCCACTGCGGGAAGTTTATAAGTTTTTTACATCCTCAAATCTATTCGGAAAAAATGGATGAGTGTATATTTCCGAATATTATTTGTTTTAAACTCATGTTAGTTATACATAATTACGTCGAAAGCACGTGAAACTACCTGATTGATGAGTTGTGAAGCCATTTCAGGATCAGCGGCCAAAGCTTGCAGCATAGAGTTGGTGTATGGCGCCGACAGCATGGATTGCACGAGGCGAGGGTTCTCCGACATCTGCTGCAGTAGTGACTGCATGCCGGGCGTGTTAATGAGCCCGGGGGCTGCCCCCGCGCCGCCCGAGCTCCCCGTGCCACCTCCAGCGCCCGTGCCACCACCCCCACGCTGCCATGGGTTCGGCAGCGGCTGACGGTTCTCTGACCCTTGCTGGGGGTTCGTACCATCTACACATACAGCATTTCATTAGCATTAATAAAAATGAATACCTAATTCTGTTGCTAAGCGCAAAATTAGTAAAAGAAGAGCTTATTTAAATCTTATTATTTAATAATAATTGATTCAAGGTATACTAAAGTCAAAATTTAAAGAAATATGCAGTAGTGACTATCTCATAAGACAGCGCTAATAACAGTTTAATATCTAACGTCTGATACTCCTAATCAACAAAATAAATCAGAAATAAAAAATTGGTCAAGTGCGAGTCGGACTCGCGCACGAAGGGTTCCGTACCATTATCTATGCAACATAAGGCAACGTTGTTAGTATCGAGCAAGAAACGGTAAAAAATCGTGTTTTTTGTATGGGAGCCCCCCTTAAATATTTATCTTATTTTATTTTTAGTATTTGTTGTTATAGCGGCAATAGAAATACATCATCTGTGAAAATTTCAACTGTCTAGCTATCACCGTTCTTGAGATACAGCCTGGTGACAGACGGACGGACGGACAGCGAAGTCTCAGTAATAGGGTTTCCGATTTTACCCTTTGGGTACGGAACCCTAAAAAGGAAAGCTCGAAACTTAAAAAACTCCCGCAGCTGGCTCTTACAGCACCACGAGGCAGAAATAGAGTGACTGACAATTGTATTCTTAATCCGTCACCATTACATTGTCACCGTCAGGATTACAGAAAACGTTGCAAAAAGGAGAAAATTTACTAAATTCTACAGCTAACAGTTAACAAACATGTATAATACAAGTATGTTGCAACAATTAATCTGCGTCTATAATTTTATTAGTAATAGGTATATAATATATCAGTAATAGGGTCCCGTTTTTACCCTTTGGGTACGGAACCCTAAAAAAGACCATAAAATATATGACTTACCAGAATTATCAACGAGGCCAGAAAATGGGTTCCCAGCCATACTGCTGGCTACGTTTAGCATTGGTTCTTGAATATCTCTGTACATGCGTTGTAATGCATTATAACCACCTGAAAGACACGTTAACATAAATTTAATGAAGTGATTAACTAGTACTCGAGAAACTAACACAAGCAAATTAACCAAAGAAACAATCCAATTAGTCAAACAAATAATTACCCGACGAAACGTCGGAGAAACAAACACTGCTCCGTAAAATATATAATGTGTTGCAAAAATACTTAGTTTTTTTTTTACCGTATACAGGAAACGGTTAAGTTTACTTTTAACCACCTTTACCTTTTACCAAGAAAGAACTTTGTATTAAGATAAACAATAGATAAAGAAAGAAAAAAAAACTTATTTAGTTCAGAATCCTTCAACAAATAGTGCGAAAAAAATTGAAGGCCGTAAATAGTTCTTAATCAGTAAACGTTTATTAGCGTTTTCAAGAACCTGATAAAGTATGAACATACCTGGTATGCTCTCAAGGTTAGACAACGCCCGGTCGTGGGACCTCATCAACTCTTGCAACATGGCGGGATTACGAGCCAGTTCCATAGTTTGACGTAACAATTCCGGGTTGTTTAACATATGACTTATCTCTGGGTTCCTCTGTAATAAAAAACATAATATATATATATATATTTTTTTTTTATACTACTGAGGTGGCGAACAAGCGTACGGCCCGCCTGGTGGAAAGCGGTTACCGTAGCCTATAGACGTCTGTAACACCAGGGGCATCACTCGCGCGTCGCCGACCCTGCAGAAATCTCTTCACACCTTTTTTGAAGAACTCCATGCTGTAGTCCAGTGGGTCCAGTATATACTATATTAACTTTAATTAGAGCAGTTGAAAGATAGTAAAAATGCAAAAGGATTGTGAAAATACATATGTATTGCAGTCTAATATATTATATTTTACCTGTAGCCTGCAATTCTATATTTGGAATATAGAAACCAAACATTAACAGATTATATTAATATATAACGTAGTATGTCAGTTCACCCGTGACCACGGTCGATACAAGTCGACCGAAACGTCGGGACAAAACAGGTATCGTACCTAAAATAAATTATATTTCCCGCGGAGTAGACCCGGTCGTTATATATTAATATGTGTGAAAGCCGCGAAAGTTTAAAAACCTTAACAGATTATACAAAAAAGCCATGAAGAAAAAAAATTCTCAATAAACAATATGTGGAACAATTATTGAAAAAGAAGGAATAAAGAATATTAACTGAGCTGCAAAACTAATACCAATTTAAATAATCATATAAATGTCTGCTGCCTATGGCTTCCCACTTTTAGTCAGCAATTTAAATTGTATGTTAATTTCCACACAGCACATTCAAAGTATGCAGTAAATTATTTGAATTATTTATTAAAACTATAATATATAGTAAGTGGAGCATTTAACATATATTAAAATACTATTTTTAAGCTTCAAAGTACATGAGAGATGGAACAAGTTTGTGGATATTAGTTTCTAAAATACATATTTGTATTTTATGGCTTCGAACACGTTTAAGAAAAGGCGAGCTTAATGAGGCGGCCCTATATATTATAAAAGCAAAAATTGCGGAAATAATGTTAGCTTCGTGATATTAACATAATTCTTTGCAACATTTTTCACTGATACTTCACTCCTATTGGTCGCAACGTGTTGTTATTGAGCTTTCCTTGATAAATGTACTAAAATGTACTAACACTGAAAGAATTTTTCAGTCCAGGTCCAGTGGTTCCTGAGATTAGCTCGTTCAAACAAACAAACTCTTCAAATTTATAATTAGCTAATTAGTTAAGTATGTGTTTAACTTACAGCCATTAAATCTTGCATCTGTGGGTTAGATGTGATAAGACTGCGCATATTTTCAGGATCGTTCATCATTTGCTGAACCAAAGGGTTGTCAAGCACTTGTCTCAACATATCCGGATTTGATAATAGTTCTTGTTGCATTCTAGCCTGTAATCAAAAAGAAAATACCTCAAGAAAGAATAAGTTATTTTGTGATGAGATTTCAAGCTTATTTAAAAGTCGTATTAATATTATTTGATTTTTAGGGTTCCGTACTCAAAGGGTAAAAACGGGACCCTATTACTGAGACTTCACTGTCCGTCCGTCCGTCCGTCCGTCTGTCACCAGGCTGTATCTCAAGAACGGTGATAGCTAGAGAGTTGAAATTTTCACAGATGATGTATTTCTATTGCCGCTATAACAACAAATACTAAAAATAAAATAAAATAAATATTTAAGGGGGGCTCCCATACAACAAACATGATTTTTTTACCGTTTCTTGCTCTCATACAACAAACGTGATTAATTAAGTATTGTGTGTGTTGTTTGCTCATTTATTAATAACGTATGTTGCATAGATAATGGTAGGGAACCCTTCGTGCGCGAGTCCGACTCGCACTTGACCAATTTTTTTGTATATGTGTCCCTATGTGACCTTATTTTTTCAAAACTATGCACCGAATTTGGATGTGGTTTTATTTTTAGTAAATAGAATGGTTAAAAATAAATGGCGGTTTTTTGTTATTAACCGAGCGACGTCAAAAAAGGTTCTCAATTCGTCCTTATGTTTTTTTTTATGTTTGTTACTTCGTAACTTTTTAAACTGGACGAAGCGATTTTAATGATTCTTTTTTTATTTGAAAGTTGGTGGTGCCCGTGTAGTCCCATAGGCACCAGGTCAGGATCTGATGGTTAGTTACCTAAAGTCAGTTCAACTTAAAAAAAATACCTTACTAAAAATACTTAAAATAAATATTATGATTTAGTTTCTCAGTTCTACGCGTACGAAGTTGCAGACAACAGCTAGTTAATGTATAAAGTGTTGCGTTGTGTGTTGTGTGCGTGTAACGTTGCCTTATGTTGCATAGATAATGGTACGGAACCCTTCGTGCGCGAGTCCGACTCGCACTTGACCAATTTTTAAGGAATTTATAATCTCGTCACAACAAATGAAATTGAGCATGACGCAACAAGTATTGTCTAAGAACTAGACAAACTTACGTCATGGGTAAGATTTACAAAATAGTCTAACTACGAACAATGACAATATTTGCCTTTGGTATTGCTATCCTATTCCCGAGTGCCGCGCTAAAAGGTACAAATATAGTTGAGGGAGATTTTACCCATAATTTCTTTAAAAAAAGACGTTTTGTAGCCCACTGTTTTCTTGCGAAAATTAAACCCTATATAGATGAAGAGTCTATACTTTTATCGCTTTCTTTTTTTGATAAAACCTTATCAAAATTGTGTGATAGACGCTGCAACTTCACCTAAATAAAACCGAAAAAAAAGAAACAGGAATTTTGGATGGTCATATTTCTTATAGTTATTATGTTTTGAAACACAGATAAATAAGACCTAGATTACGTGAGAAAAAATCGTTGCTCTGGAGAATATCCACAAAGAAAACGGAATATTATTGTATGGAGCATAGCTTGGTGTTGTGCCCTCTTAAGTTGGCATTCAAAACATAAGTAAGTTTTCTTATTTTTATGTCTTAAAGGTGGCATTGAGTAATGTAATTGTGCTATCCTTAGAGTATAGAAAAAGTTGATGAGTAAGGGGTAAGTTTATATCTCTATGGTGCTGTCCATCTCCATACCTGCAAATCCATGAATGTACTCTGTCCAAGGCCCAAACTTTCAAGACCTGCTAAGCCACCTAGCGAGTTCAAACCAAAGGGTGTAGCTCCAATGTCCGCTGAAATATTAAACATAATAATTGAGTATTTAAAAAAAAATGTTCAGCCAACTTCATGAAAATTGAGGGTTTTTCTCGATTTCTCAGGAGATAACCATTAGATCCCGATCTGGTGCCAATGGGACAATACGGGAACCACCAGCTTTCGAATATAAAAGGAATCATTAAAATCTCTTTGCTCAGTTAGAAGTTATGAGGTAACATAAAAAAAAAACAAATAAATATACAGACGAATTGAGAATTCTAAACATTAATATTTAGGGTTTATGAGTAAGAAGGCAATTAATTTTATTATATAAAGCTCATTACCTAAATTCATGCTATATTTACACTAACTAAATTAACTTTTAATTGGAGATTATATTAATTGTCTCTTGTTTAATTTCTTCTAGAAATATAAGACATGTTGTATTTAAGAGGATACCAAAATAGCTTCGTGCATTTTTCTATGTACAAAGTTTTCATTGTTTCTTTAGATTGAATGGCTAGAGCTCTAATTTTTAAGTACATGTTTTTTCAATATATGATCTAGGATCGCATGAACTCAGAAACGCGATTGAAAAAAGTTTTCTTAATAGAAAATCTTGGCGAAACAACCTCTCAAATTTTTTATTTTTTTCATTTGTCAGTCTATTATCGCGTATTAACTAATGAAATAACTTTAAAAACATAGGTAACTATTATGTATAGAAACACGTGGATCAGAATTAAAATATATTTAGTAGATTTTGAGTAAATAGGAAAAGTATTCCTAATTCTTCATTTTCTGTGCCTACTGGCTGTGTTAATATGTATGTGTCGGCGATGATATACGATAATATTGATGTAGGCCCTTAACTAGCTAATTCCCACAGTTATGCCTGTATTTTTGTTTATTGCACCAGTGCTAATCCTTTTAACATGATAATAAATGCAGCCTATGTGTTATACTAATATATAAGCTAGACAGCTGTTAAGTTTCATTATAATATATTCAGTACTTTTCGCTTCAAAGAGCAACATACATACAAACATGACGGGCTTCGTAGCGTAGTGGTTCATGTACTGGACTGCCGTTCACAAGGTTGCGGGTTCGATTTCCGCTTGGGACAATCATTTGTGTGATATTCATACAAATGTTTGTACTACATCTGGGTGTTCTCTATGTATTATAAGTATGTATTTACAAAAGAAAAGTAGTATAATAATATGTAGTCTATCCGTATTCTGGTACCCATAACACAAGCATAATAAGCTTAGCTTGGGACCAGAGGATGTTGTGTGAAATGTCCATGAATATTTATTTATTATTTATAAACATTCTGTGGGATCCTATCTCTGTAGAGCAATTGTAGAAGTAGGAGATAGATCTTTGAAGAGCAGTGATGTAGTCACTGAATTTCAATTGATCAGCTCATATACATAAACGGTGACAGTATGTCAGTACTAAGGTTCTACATACATAAAATTTATATCATCTTTGAGAATTTATGCCCTGATTATACGATTTCATCATTTATTGGCACATATGGAAATATAGACTGACCTGGAGGACGCCGGGCGGCTCCTTCTGGTTCGGGCCTTGGAGGTGTCTTAATCACAAGGTGGACAGTCAGCCCATCTTTTATATTATGTTGTTTTAATGTGTCAACATCATTCAAGATCTTCCCGGCAAATATGAGACACAATTGCTCGGGTTCCGCACTGAACTTAGGAGATAACACTTCCTTGAACTGGAATCAAACGAAGAATTCTCATGTAGGCAGTAAAATTATTAAATACATTTTAATGGTGATTGCGTGTGCAATATCTGTGTTAATACGCCATGAGTCTAGTTTTTGGAGGCGCTTTACTCACTTTTTTTACGTCAGCATCCTCCTCAATCTCAACTTGCTGTTTTTCTTTCGGTGTTTTTACTGTTATAGTAATTTTTTTGGCTTCGTCCTGTCCCTCTGCCATTTTGGCAAAACTAGAATGACTCTGTACTTTGGCGGAAAAGCAGAAATTATTGTACAAGAACGTAGAATTTGACGATTTGTGATAAATTGACAGCCGACGGTACGGTCAATTGTGAAATGTTCACTACAGAAATAATCAATTACTAATCTAATTTGAGTTTTATTGCAAACAGCACAGAGCTTTATTTACATTTACCAAAACAAGAATTGAGTTAAGCTATTTTAAAATTGGCTTCCTATGTTTAGTCTATGGTGTACGGTGACATCTATATTGACTATGACTCAAAGTTGCCAGACCACGATAAACACACATTTGTATGTTCACATTTCCTCATAGAATTATTTCATTATCCTAGCATTTCCTTTCCCAATAAGCGACCATAATTTGCAAAAATTTTTTACCTACCTTTAAAAGAAAATTAAAATAAATATATTTGGTTAAAGGAGCCATAAGTATATTTTTAAAAAGCATCGTCTCTAGACACAGTTTCATTGATACCGAACCCCATGAGGTTTAGTGCGAGGCGTTTTGGAATCTATTTGAATAGCTTGAATGAGTTAATAGTTTTATTCCCAAACAACTGAAAAACTATAATGCTCATTTTTTATTTTTAGATACAGACTGGTGACAGACGGACGGATGGCGTAATTTGTTCTAAGGTCCCGTTTAACTTTTTGATACGGAACCCTAAAAAGAATAAATGGCAGTTTTCTTAACCATTCTTTTTCATTTAAGATACAACTATTTCAACACTGTCATTCCAAACAATATTAAATTGTAATTCCAATTCAATATAAATATTACATCGAATGGTATTTGATAGTTATGTTGAACTAATTATAACTTTTTCCAAAATATCTTCGGATATCCAGAGAATTCCCCGAAACCTGGCAATAGAGTTAGGGAATACTTGCCAATGTTACTGGCATGCATATCATTCGCCTGGTGCTCTAGTGTTGCCATTACATCATGTTATGGATTTATCCTCCTAGGTTATGTATGGTGAGTCACTTCACACTTGAATGAAATACGAAATTGGCTGTCTGAAAAACTCATGATACTCTACTGCAAATATTTATTAAAACAAACCATAGTTATACAAACTGTTCCAACAAGGGTAGGCAGAGATTGTAGAGGACAAAATATATCTAAAATAGATAATAATAAACAAACTTAATATAAGCCACGCCAATTGGCAATGCGCTGGCTGGAACCTTGTCAAATTAACGCCCTTGTGACGTCATCAGCAAAGAAAAATTATAGCCACAGATCATCTATACGTCACCAACATGCCCGCCAGGCGCATTACCAATTTGTGTGGCTTATAACACGCCAATCATTTCTCTTCGCTTCTAAAGTAGCTAACCTAGAAAAGAATAATAATCCGTCGTAACCAAAGGTCGTAACGTTTTGCTGGTTTTGTGACATACGGGCTTAGATGAGATATTTAAAGGACAACCGTAATTTTTAGGGTTCCATACATATGGTACTCAGAACGAGACCACAGTAGGTAGTAGTTCACTGTCCTGTGATCAGACTGTACCTCTGAAATAACGAATTTATCCATTACTAGCTGTTGCCCGCGACTACGTAGGCATATAATTTAGAAAATAATTACAACACGGTGAATTGTTGTGGATTTTGAGACTACAGTACATGCCTTCATATGCTAGCAACCTGCGCGAATGAATGATTTCTAAAATTATTGAAAGAATGGTTTGGACCGTTTGGATCATGAAGGTATAGATAAAAAATCTTCATGGTTTGGATGGAATTCAACGGAAATGAGGTTTGTATTATTTTTACGACAAAGCTGACATGAAACAAAAACAAAAAACAGTTTTTAATAATATCTTTTGCAAAATTTTAATGAATTTTCTACAACAAATATTGGTAATGAGAGGTTTTTTTAATATTTGCCGTTCGTTGAGTACACAGCCTTAAATGATAGATCGCTCTCAACACCTTCAAATATTTTGCTCCAAGCTTCGCTTGCTAAGGAATTGTTTAAGTAATTTTTAATTTAGCAATATTATTGCATGCCGTAGAATGCTTACCACAAGCATATAGGGCAGTTTGTCATCAATTATCGGGCAATGGAGGTATGTCTATAATGTGTTTAGCTATTATTTACGCGACACATAAAAAGAAAATTACAGAAGTAACTAAATCACTTGCAGCCGGACTCGCAAGACACTTCCTTGCGAGGCGAGGATCAACAGTCCCAGCATAGCCCTAAACAAACCTATTCAATAGCACATAAAAGAAAACCCGACAAGAGTGAGTAATTTTATGAATTTGCTGTTAAAGCTTTAATAAACAAAGGCTGGCTTTGGATTACTTTTTGAAATATACTTTTATTGTTTACTAGCTGACCCGGCAAACGTTGTTTTGCCATACAAATGTCAGTGGTGGGGGGAGGGGTTTGAAAAATAGACGTTGGCCGATTCTCAGACCTACTGAATATCCATGTAAAATTTCATAAAAATCGTACCCGTAATCGGTACGGTAACTAACCCTGTGACACGTGAATTTTATATATTAGATTAGTAGATATTGCGTATCACGATATTTAGGTCACCAAGAACACACGCTGCTGAACAGACGACAAATGAATCTTGGACTTTTCTGCCCCGACTATTTATCAGTCCTACGAGCGATGTGGCCTGCCCATTGCCACTAGCGTGCTAACCCTTCGTGCTATGTCGATACGCTCGGCATACAACGTCGGTGTCCAGTATCTCCCAGTTCCTCTGTGGATGACCTTGTTTACTATTGTATTTCAGAGCATTGCTCTTTCCAGCGCCACTTAAAAACGACTGGCCCTGAGACTCACTAATAAGCGTATGATTGGGACTACCATTCATGCGGAATATCCGGATTAGTCCTAGTCCGGAAGAAACTCGGTCACTAGTTGTCAGGGGAGACAAAATAATGTTTGGCGGATAACCCAATTGTATAGACTTTTGTCGTAGTTATTAAAATGAATTGACTAATTAGATTAGTTCACAACGTATTTAACCATAATCAAAGCTCACGTCCAAAAATAATTACAATCGTCGACGTAGGACACAAGATTATAAAGCATGTGACATTTGAATTAAACAGATATTAAAGGAGTAACTGACCAGCAAGCGAAAGAAGAAAAAGAACTTGCTGAAAATGTTGCGTCAATGTTGATGCACAATTATGATTTGAAGCTTTATGGCGAAGATGATACTTCACAGCCTACTTCGCGCGCAGCACCTATTTTACCTATAGAATCCTCGCGCAAGAAAAAGAAAAGAAAGAGGTATTTGAAACAGATTACAATTTTGGGGACAAACAACAGGTTGCTATAGAAAGAAAGAAAGAAAGAAAGAAAATTTTATTTATTTCAGGCCACAAGCACATTAGGCTAATATGGAAAAAATTAACAAATTAAAAACTAAAAACTATTTCTACAAAACTAAAACTAAATCTACCTAAAAACATACAAACTAACTGTGAGCCCAATGTCACTGTGGCGAAAAATATAATCTATAATCACTTTATTTTTAAATAAACACATATTTTGTCTTATTTACACGATTCCTTTTTCCTTTTCAAACCAAAACATAAACGTTAGGTTGATAATTAAACACGACTTTCATTTTGTGTAAGGTCACAAATTACAATTTGCCTTACAAACTGCCGTTATGAGTCCATAAGAAGAGTTGCTAGCGCATTTGGTATGCGAGAGGTATCCGAAGAGGAAGCATGGAATTTCTACTGGACTGATATGAGCGTGTCTGTAGAAAGAGCTAAAGAGATGAAACGGTTTCAGCGGATTAACCACTTTCCTGGAATGTTAGAAATTTGCAGGTAAAAATATCCTTATTTTGAACTCAAGATTTTGATAAAAGTTACTATTTTAAAATCTTTTCTTGTGCGACAACTTCCAACTTCCTTTAACTATGTGACTTTAACATTTACAGAAAGGATCTTTTAGCTCGTAACTTGAATAGAATGCAGAAAATATATCCTAAAGAATATAATTTTTTCCCAAAAACCTGGTGTTTACCAGCAGAGTAAGTATTCATACTTACGTAGGTAGGTACCTATCTGAGTATGCCTTTTAAAAAAAAATGTAGCACTTTTATTGTCGCGTTTTTGTATTGTAATTTTCGTACTTCATATAAGATAGATTTTGAGACAAAATGCCAGGTATAGCGGAAGTAAAGCTGTAAAGTTTAAACCGTATTTTCAGTTTCGGAGAAGCATTATCGTATAGTAAAGCACGTAAGAATAAAACGTTCATCATAAAACCTGAATGTGGAAGCCAGGGACGTGGAATTTATCTTACAAGATCGCTGAAAGACATCAAACCTACTGATAAACTTATTTGCCAGGTAATATTTTTACAGTATTGTGGAATTAGGTGTGGGAAAAAAGGGGCTTAGGTTTGGGATATTGGGCAATGCTGATTCCACCCATTCAATATTGTGCAAGGGTTTTCTTTGACTGGAAGAATTAGGTAGATCGAGCGATCAGTGACAACGATATACATAAAGCGATCATGCAAGCAAGAAACTTGAAGAGAAGTGGTATGTTCTTTCAAGATGCGAAATAGAATGCTCTGCTGCCCCACCCGCCAGGCAGCGTTTTAAAAGAATAATGTTGAGAAAGATTTTAAATAATAATCCAATACAGTTTTATTTCAGGTGTATCTCTCAAAACCATATTTGGTAGATGGGTATAAGTTTGATATCAGAGTTTACACATTAATTACCTCTTGTGATCCTCTTAGGATATTTGTCTACAATGAAGGGCTTGTGAGGTAAGTTTGCATAACTAAAGGATTTGAGTGACTAAAAAAATATTTCATCACGTATTCGTCTGCAGGTTTGCGACCAGTCGCTATGCCGATCCGAATGTGAATAACACCACAAATGTATTTATGCATCTGACCAACTACGCATTGAACAAACATAGTCGAACTTACGTTTATGATTCTGAAGCTGGTAGCAAACGGTAAGATAATATTCTTCTTCATCTACCCACAAGTATTTAACGGTACAACTAAAGACGCCCGTAGATTGAGCTGAGCTAATTACAACCTATGTATTAGGTACCTACACAAGCTAATTCGATAAAGATTGCTAACTCTAGCCAAGAGTCATGTTTTGCCTATGAGTGGTAAGCACAATTTTGTGGCAACTTATCGAATTTACCATAGTTCTCCTACGAGTAGGTATTGCAAGAATCAGCTAACATCGCAAAAAATATAACTGTAATTACTTTCTAACTAATGTCTTGTGAGGGACAAGCAATTTCACTTTACCCTTATTATAAGCTAAAATCACGATTTTCATTCGTCAGTAAGATATCAACGTTAAACAAGATCTTGCTGTCGCAAGGCGTGGACTTAGACAGATTGTGGCATGCTATAGACCAGGTTATCGTGAAGACTATCATATCTGCGTGGCCGATACTCAAGCACAGTTACCACGCCTGTTTCCCCTCGCACGATATGGTTTATTCTTCTGTACATTTGTAGAATTTATTTATCACAAATTGTATTTCCGGTAGAATATTAATACTAGAATTGAGATTTACAGTAAACATACAAAACTAGTACTTATTCCTAATAATACAAACAATAAAAATATAGTCGGCAAAGAGCTTAAATAATCATTTCACATGCTCAAAAATTACAAAAGGTAGAAAGTTACTAGTAAATGAACACCTGGTAGGTAGTTAACATTTTTATAGTCTATGTAGCTTTTATAATTTTACGAAGTACTATTTAGTACTTAGCTAAAGAACCTGTATTTGTGACTCATTAAATTGAGCATTGTTCGCAGGTACATGCTTGCTTCGAAATTCTCGGCTTTGATATACTTTTGGATCAAAAATTACATCCATATATTTTAGAAGTAAGTATCTAGTCATTCATTCATTTGGAATGTTCAGTTTCAAACACTTGGAATACGTAAAGTTTTGAATACGTACCTATAAATTACTATGTATATGGATAAGTAATTTTGCAGGTAAATCATTCGCCTAGTTTCCACACTGATACCCAGTTGGATCGTGAAGTCAAGGAAGGGCTTCTTACGGATACATTCACGATGCTCAACATTTGGCAATGTGATAAACGCCGTGTGTTGGAGGAGGATCGAAAGAGAATACGGGATAGGCTGCTGCAAAATAATAAGTATAGAAATGTCTTTAAACTACATAGTTCTAATTAGATGAATATTTCGAATTATACCCATCTCACGATTGATTAACCTAACCGGGTTATGGTACGTGCCTTGAGCTTGACCATGACCAGACAAGGTGTGACTCCATTATGTAGAACAAAACCCGGTGGTGGGAATATGTTTGGCATCGCATGTCCTCTAACCCGCTGAGCGATTCTACCATATACTTAAAAATTGCTAGCTATGTGGTAACTATCGATTAACTGATAAAGACGAAGCATTCAGTCCGTGGACAGCACTACACAGCTAATAAAAGGGATCTCGATTTACTTGAGTCTTTAAAAGTAAAAGCAATCATGAAAAATATAATACAAACTGGTAGGTACTCATTCAGAAGCTCATTCACTTGATCGTTTTTTGACTGTTTGTGCCTAATCAGGTTTGCCGATTTCACTCCTACAGACGACAAAGAGCCGGAGAAGAGCCCATGGCAGACTCAAATACAGTGGGAAGAAACGCATCTTGGTAATTATAGGTAAATCATCACCTGTCTGCCCAAACGTGGGCTGAGCTGTTTTGTATCTTAAAATAGTAACAACTACGGCGGCCTTTAGTCGAAAAGTTAATTCCATTTTCAACTCTTTAGCTTTCACCGTTCCAGAGATGAGAGGTACTCTTCCGACTGACGGAAGGTCATCGAAGTCTCAGTAAGAGGGTCCCATTTTACATTTTGGTACAGAACCATAAATTACCACCTCGAGTCTTCAAAAAAAAATAAAAAGTAACTAATAACAAATCACATCATGGCCGTTTGGCAGGTATATAATTGGTAGTGCTTCTGGTAGTTAAAATTTTATAAATCGGTTTTTGTCATAACAGACGCGTGTATCCGGTAGGAGAACAATACGCATCGTTGTTCCAGCAACCATCGGGTTCATTATACACGGGCACCGCCTCTTCTCGGGCAAGAGGTGATTGTACACGCTTACAAAGAGAGGAATTCCAGGTAATGTCTGCGATAAGTAACATGTAGTAGTATTAGTAGTAGAAAAAACCACGAGTTTAACATGGATCAGGGTCGAATTCGTGGTATCACAAAAAATGACTAGGTACATAGAATCATGATTTGCCAATTTCTCAAACATAGTCCTTATTACCCAAACAGCAAACAAAAGCGAAAGCTGAAGCATTAAAAAAGCTTTCGCAGCCTAAATCTGCAAAAGAAGTTGAGAAGAAAGCTGGCGAAGATGCAGCGTCCACAATTGTAACCACCACAACCGTTACTGCGTCTGATAAAACTCCTAAATCTAAAGCCCGCTCTGAAAAAGAACAGAAACGCAAGGAAAAAGACGAGGGAAAAGAAAAGAAATTGTTTACTAAGCCGTCACTTGTGTTACAGCCGCCGGTAATGATTTTTTCTTAATATTACAGTACAGACAGGTAAGTCGACAGAATTACTCCTTAAGGAAACGTACTGTAACGAACTAATGGTAACGTAACTAAATGTAATATCGATTAGGCAAACGCATTGGGCGTAAGATATGAAGGGCACTAATACTGCTAGTTACCAGGGTATGGGGTCCAAAGCGAATAAAGGTCTAAGGCTCAGAAATTTAAGATGGAAACCTCAAATGGAACCTAATAGTAAGACAGTTATCTAGAGCTGACGTTTCAATTCTGTTTTTAGACACCAGAAAAGGAGAATAAGCCTGCGTACGTGTTGTGCTCCTATGAACCAGATCCTATTATTGAAAAAGAGGAACGTGAGAGAGTTAACCAACTCGCTCAGAGAGACTTCCTCATCAGAAGTTATGGCATGTTGGAACAGGTTATTATAATTAGTATTTTTTTTGTCGACGATAAACTATAAGGCTGTGTGTTGTAAATATGCACAGACTGAGAGTCCTGATTCTCGTACCTAGAATGGGCATTATTATTATTATTATTCGATGCTTGTGCTATGGGTATAGGTCCCGGCACGAATATTGAGCGCTCGGTGGTAGTGCGGATCGCTTTGCGCATCGTACATTTCATTGCAAAAAAATGGAGATGATTTACTTTAATATAAGTAATTATATTCTGAATTTTTTTATATATTATTATGTTGTTGCTTGACTACATTTCACCTGATGGTAAGCGGTAATTAAATTAAATTACTTGTGTTATTGTTTATTATTTATATCATTTTAGGGGTAATAATTATTTCTAATTAGGAGTAATTAAATATTTACGGATATTTCACACAACGTCCACTGGTTCCTAACTAAGCGTAATGATACCTGTGATAAGGGTACCAGATTACGGATATAATACTTAAACTAATTTTTTTTCGTAAATATGTACGTATAATAGACAGAAAACACCCAGACGCAGTACATATACCTGTGTTCATCACACTAATAATTGTCCTGTGCGGGAATCGAACCCGTGACCTCGCGATCGTAAGTCGGCTACATAGCCGCTACGCAACGAGGCCCGTCAATAAAAACAAACAAATATAATAATAAATAAAAAATAAATATTCATGGACATTTCACACAACGGCCTCTGGTCCCAAGCTAAGCTTATATAATAATAAATAATAATAAATAAATATTCATGGACATTTCACACAACGTCCTCTGGTCCCAAGCTAAGCTTATATGCTTGTGTTATGGGTACCAGAATACGGATAGAATACATATACTACTTTTCTTTTGTAAATACATACTTATAATACATAGAAAACACCCTATATATATATGCTTGTGTTATATATATATATGCTTGTGTTATCTAATATATAAAATTCCCGTGTCACAGTGTTAGTTACCGTACTCCTCCGAAACGGCTTGACCGATTCTTCTCAAATTTTGCATACGTATTCAGTAGGTCTGAGAATCGGCCAACATCTATTTTTCAAACTTTTTTTCTTTTAGTATGGCAATACAACGTTTGCCGGGTCAGCTAGTATATATATATGCTTGTGTTAAGGGTACTAGAATACGGATAGAATACATATACTACTTTTCTTTTGTGAATACTAGGGGTGATCCAAAAGTAATGATAATTGGTTACTTCAGGTCCACATGAAAATCCAAAAAAAAATTTTTTCGCTTGGCTATACACTCACTACGTCAGTCTAAAAAAAATCATATAAATAGGTCAGAATTTCCGGGAGATACATTCATTTGAATACGAACTGTCGAAGAGATAACATCAACATGGAGAAAAATGAAATTAGAGCTGTGATCAAGTACCTCTGTTTGAAAAAAATGTCTACAAAAGACACACTGTGACTTGGTGGAAACATTGGGGGACTCTGCTCCTCCATATTCTGTACAGTTGCATGCTGGGCCAAGGAGTTTAAGCTGGGCAGAACATCCACTGAAGATGAACATCGCGAAGGACGCCCATCCACGTCCCTCACAGAAGATGTGAGATGTGAAAAAAGTCGAAGATGTTGTGTTGGCAGATCGAAGAGTGACCATCAGGCATGTAGCTGAGGTCACAGGGATCTCATATGGCAGCGTTCAAAGAATCATTTCGAACGAGTTGCATATGAAAAAGGTCTCTGCGCGTTGGGTTCCCAGAATGTTAACCGACGAGCAAAAGAAAAAACGAGTTGACATTTCGAGGGTCAAAAGTTCCAAGCAGATAAAGAAAATTTTTTGTTGCATTTTGTGACTATGGACGATACCTGGATCCACCATTTTGATCCTGAAACAAAACAACAATCGATGACTTGGAAGCGAGCCTCCTCACCGACGCCAAAGAAATTCAAAGTCTCAAGTTCGGCGGGAAAGGTTATGGCGTCTGTTTTTTGGGACGCTAAAGGAATAATTTTAGTGGAATATTTGGAAAAGGGAGCCACTATTACGGGCTCTTACTACGCAGACCAAATAAGAAGATTACGGGAGGCCATTAAGGAAAAAGACGCGGCAAACTGCGAGCTGGAGTGCTGTTTCACCAAGACAACGCACCGGCTCACATAGCCGCAGTTGCGATGGCTGCCATTCAAGAAACGGGATTCGAACTGGTCGAACACCCTCCCTATTCGCCAGATCTGGCTCCTAGTGACTTTTACCTCTTTCCTCGGCTCAAGGAACACCTCCGAGGCAAGAAATTTGAAGTTAATAGCGAAGTGATGGCCGCTGTTGAGGCGTTTTGGGAGGGTCAAGAAAAGGAATTTTTTCAAAGGTAATCCTGGGTTTAGAAAAAAGATGGACTAAATGTATTGCTTTGTTAGGAGACTATGTAGAAAAATAAATTATTATTTTAACTTTAATTACCATGTTTTATTTTCATTATCATTACTTTTGGATCACCCCTCGTACATACTTATAATACATAGAAACACCCAGGCGCAGTACAAACATTTGTATGACAATTAGAAAAATCACAAATGATTGTCCCGAGCGGGACGAACCCGCGACCTCTTGATCGGCAGTCCGTTACATGAACCAATCAACCACGAGGCTCGTCATTTTTATCATATTTTTTCATAAATTTCGTATATTTTATCATATTATCATAAAAATTTAAATTTTAAAAGCTTTAGTTAAAAAATTTATATGTATCAATTTAATTGTCTTGAAGTGTATTTGTAGTCGTGAGGAAAGTGCATCTAGCACAGAGAACGAATCACGAGTGGCAGATGTGACGCGACGCGCAGCAGGCCAATCACATACGATACGATAATTTGATTTAACCGCTCCCGCGCTTGCCTCCAAATAGACCCAATAATTTACTTCTGCGCAGGTAAAGACCAGCGCTCAATATTCGTGCCGATACCTATACTAGATTATTGACATGATATGACATTGTTAAATTAAAACTTTTCCTTGAAATTTATATTGTATAATGCATTCATTTCACAAACGGATTTCGCTGTTATAGATTTATTTAATAATGAAAAAAATGGGAACTCTAAGGCCAGAAGACGAACGGAAGTACGGTGTTTATGGAAGACTGTCTGTTGTATCTCATTCCCCTAAGGTAAGATATTCGTTATAGTGTGATAGTGATAGTTGCTTGAATATCACACATACATATATAATTCTAAAATATATTTTACATTTCTGTTGTTCTCTTCACAGATTCTCCTTTTTCGTTTCGTGAGTGAAAGCATGTCACTCCGATAAACGTATTATTTATTAAAACTCATTTATTTAGGTATTTCCCAACGCCATAACTTAATCAAATATTTACCTGCAGAGAGCGTGAATGTATCTACTTCTATGCTGCTGAAAAAAAAAAACAACTAGGTGTAAGAAATTAAAAAGGCACAAGGAAAATTTGATATGCAGGCTGCCTAAATGTAAGTCAAAAGTTTATTAGTTAGCCGGCGTTTGGTTTTCATCTTGCGTTAATTATTTCACCCATTCATCATAAAAAGATTTTTTTTGAAGATGTGGACTAAAGTTAATATAAATAAGCAATTTCATTTATTTGCTAATGGAACTTTCTTTCTTTCACTTACGGAACTGAGACATGGTTTCTGAATGTCGGCCTCATAACAAAACTAGTCACGCAGAGTGCTATGGAGAGGGCTATGCTCGGTGTTTCCCTACGTGATAAGATCTGGAATGCGGAGATCCGTAGAAGGACCGGTGTGTACGATATAGCCCGAAGAGTTAGCACGCTGAAGTGGCAATGGGCAGGCCACATCGCTCGACGATATGATGACCGTTTGGGACGGAAGGTCTTCGAGTGGCGACCACGCATCGGGCGCCGCAGCGTGGGGCGGCCCCCAACAAGGTGGACTGACAATGTCGTCAAATATGCCGGGGGCCGCTGGATGCAGTTAGCGTAGGACCGCGCGTTGTGGCGCTCTATGGGGGAGGCCTATGTCCAGTAGTGGACTGAGAAAGGTTGATGGATGGATGGATGAAACTTTCTTTATTTAGAACATAATAAAATGTTTATTTTCAGAATACTACTAGCAAGAGGTGCCGTGACAAACAAGTAATTTAACTAGTAGATATTCTAGCCATTAGTAACCATGCAAATGTATCCTTAAGAATTATTACTATGTAATTTTTAAAACAGTCTTGTGATCATGTTAAGCTTACGTTATTATCGAGATTATTATCTTCATGTTCGAATATGCAAATTTTGGTGGACTATCATAAATAAACAATAACTAAAAGAATATTATTTATTTTAAAAATGTAATTATTTTAGTCATCAATTTTTTATTTTAATTAAAGAAAAAAATTATATTTCAATATCAAAATTATATTTTCTCTTAAAAAGAATTCAGTTTTTCAATTCCATACATTTTAGTTATTTCTTTATCATCGTAATTAAGCCAGCCAAGAGTTATTTTTGTTATACCATCCGGAGTAGACTAAGACCATTGAATAAGTTGTCGGTGCGGGAGGGTTACGGATTTGTTTTATTTCGAATACCCTGAACTGGAAGTTTACCAAGCGCCTATAATGTCAATATGCGTTTCCATATTTTGTAAGTTAAATATTTACCTGCGAGAACGCAAGAACCCGGAGCAGTACCGCACCGACTTTGTAAGTTTAGACTTTTCACCATAGGTTTACATAAATACGCGCAAAACATTTTTTACTATTTACCCTGATGGCCCTGATTCACATTGGATGAGAACTAAATACGCCATTAGGAAGTGACTTGCCAAAAAGTGGAGATCTTCTAAACCAGATTAATTAAACAACATTCTTGATAGGCCAGGATCAAAAACTATCACATTTACGATAAGGAATAACTATCATCATTTTAGCTATCTTACTCGTACCTTATATTATTTGGAAGTACAGAATTAGGGAAATAAACTAATAACTATTTCAATCAATTCAACCAGTGCTTTACACAAAAGTCCACATATCACCTAGTTAATTATCATTTAAAAATTGCACTGAATGCCAGTATTTGTCTAGTGTCAGTTGCTTCCCAGTTAAAATTGTAGCCTCTTTGCTAAAGATCCACCGTCAATATTTTCTAGAAGTTTCCTTTTCAGTGATGGCTTCTCAATTTCCATTTTACTTATGTTGGAAGGCATAGGCAGCTTTGATCCCACTGTAGGAGCTGGTTTATTGCTGTAAAGAACAATATATTTTTATTTCTAACTACAGGGGCCCAGTTCTATATCTCATCATATTTTCTACGAATTATATAAAGTATTTAAATTGAAAATATTATCAATAGTACAAACCTAAAGTACGCCATTTGCAACGCCTGCGTGCAATCACATCTACTGGGTGGATACAATGCTAGCAGACTCTCTAGTAATTGGATGAGATCATCTCCAGCGGCACTGAATATGTGACGCAACTGTTGCGGTGGAAATTGTTTGAACTGGACATAGTCTGTCAATCCTTTCATACCCTGCAAATGCAATTAACATAATAAAATATCGTACGAGTTCCAGTTAAGGGAAAAGGCGAACATTGTAGTTGATTTAATTGGTGGAAAAATACGAGGTGCAACCGCTGCCCGAGTGGAATATATTTTGTATGTGTGTGCTGTGGCCACAAACGTAAAAGTGATGGCTATTCTATGGTCTTCTATGGTATTCTATGGTATTCTATGGTATTCTATAATCCATTAGGATACTAATGTCTACTTGTGTTATGAAAAAACGGTTAAAGGGAATGCAAATATGCAACTTATATGGCAGTTATGGCAAAAAGCCTATTTGTTATCTCTCTATAAACAGATGGTTCCATTGAATGAAAAGTGCCAGGCTATTTAAAAAAAAACTACAAGAAAAATAATCTATGCAAGAGTAGACTCTATATGTAGATTAATACAAATTGGGATTGTTCATAATTTTTGACCTGCTACTTTTATATTTTTTTTAGAAAATATAGACTATTTTAAGCAACTTATTTCAATATTATTGAAATATTCACTATATAGATTTTTTAAAAATGATATAATTTTAAATGTTGTGACGTCATCGTTGTTCGCAATCTGTGTATTGCCTTTTCCTGATAGACTTAAGACATATTGCAATACATCTTTTCAAAGTTGCCAAGTTGATATAATGGACCAATTTCAACTCCACCACAGAGTAGTATATCCCTAAGAACGCGAAAAGATATAAGCAATGCCAATACTCACCGGCCAATTCTCTTCAGTAGGGGTGCCAAATACTTGAAATATACGCGAAAGTTGGTCCAGATCTGATTCGCCCGGTAAGAAAGGCACCCTTAACAATAATTCAGCCATTATGCAGCCTATTGCCCACATGTCTACCCCTGTGCCATACTGTTTAGCACCAAATAACAATTCAGGAGACCTGAAATTTCAGGGCAGCTATTCAATACCAAATGTTATTATGACACTTAAAAAAAAATAGCTTTAATTACTACATGTGGAGTTGTCGAGTTTTTGAAACTCCCAACAATTAGAAAGGATTTCTGGACCTTTGCTGGATCTTCATTTTGTATGGAGGCATGAATGTGCAAGCGTTTGGAGTTACACCTTATTGCAGTAATTTCTTTTAGCTGCGCATTTTTTTTTATACTAACTTATGGAGCATTTACAGTAAGAATAAAAACTTTCCCCTTGAATAGAGAACTGGTAAAAAGGCTGCCGCGCAAGTTGCGCACACGGTTTAATCAATTCGCCAGACGCATCGCCGGACAACTGGTGCGTTTATTTCATTCGCTAGACGCGACTATTCGTATCGGCGACTGTCCCGTGGCCAGGCTGTTAAAGTTATTGACAATGAATTATGTCATACCTGTACCAACGTGTCACAACTTGATGAGTGTTTATTCTTGTTGGAGAACCAAAAGCCTTAGCTAGACCAAAGTCTCCAATCTTTAAGATTCCTTCACGATTGATGAGCAAATTATTCGGTTTTAAATCTCTATGTAATATCCAATTTTGGTGCAGGTATTCCAAACCTAAAACAAGGAAAGTAGTTTGACAAACAGGTAAGCTGAGGAAATCCTAAGGACAACCACACTGAGGAGTTTCATTTTTAGTTTAAAAATCATTTGTTCTGAACTTAGTGGTTAAATAAAAAGTAAACAGAGGAACCTATATTTATAGACATTTTATTCTACATTATATTTTTACACAAAAATAAGTGACATCATTGTTGAAAATATCTAGGCTGCATATAATATCTGTGAAGACTTAAAAAACTTTATAACAACTTGCTTGATGAATAAAGGGGATGGTACATAACACAAAAAGAGAAAAAAGATCCCAAGTAATGGGATAAGGACAGGAGAATAAGCACACAGCTTAAAAAAAAATATTAGCAGGTTTAAAAAAACATCATTTATCACATTAATGTCAATCTTACCTTTTAATGTCATTATCATATATGCCTTAACATTGGCCGGTGTTAGTACAATTGTATTGTCCTTAACAATTATTTCTAAGTCTGTGTCCATAAAGTCAAACACTAATGATACATTTGATTTTTGTCCAAATACATCTGAAATATATCCAAGTAAAGACACAATAACAGTACTGTATATAAAATGCCAACTGGCAATTCCCAAACTTCGACTCAAGGATATTAATACTACAATTTTATTTGTAAATAGTTGTAAAATCTTAAGATAATTATATATTTCCTAGCTTGCTGTAAGAACCAGCTAAGGGATGTTGTAAACAGGTATCTTCTTCTGTAGAGGCGGCAATGGCAAATGGCCATGGCCTGGGGCGGCAAGCTTGAAAAGGGCGGCAAAAGCCTTCAAGTTTAAAATTTTGCTCTATCTCATATTAATTTATAGGACGGCTAATTAAATTGGCCCGGGGTGTCAAATAAAATGGCCCCGGGCGTTGATTTTCAAATTACGCCTCTGCTCTAAACCCTGTTAACATGCCTAATCAGGGTGGTATAAATAAGTAGTAAACAAACTAAATACCTATATAAATACTACCTATAAACAATATATATGTATAATACCGAATAATTTTTATTTACTACACCACCTAAAGGTTGACTGGTAGAGAATGCCTTAGGCATTAAGTCCCCCTATGTATAAATTGTATGTGCATGAAGTTTAAAATAAATAAATAAATGCACGCCCAACAGTACGACATTAATAGGCTGAGAATACGAATGGCACCCTACTGTATAGAAATTTAATTAATAAAAACAAAAAAGAAAACCTAATAATCCAATGAGGTTAATATGTTGTAACTCTTGCAAAAGTTTAATTTCTCGGAGTGCTGTTCTGTTGATGCCATCCTGGGCTTCTAGACGGGAGCCTATTTTAATCTTCTTTACAGCTACTATTTTGTCAGTTTTAACATCCCTGGCTTTGTATACTGTTGCAAACTACAACAAATATTTTGAGGTTATAAAGTAGTATTCAAACAGAAAATTAGTATTCATTCTCTGCCTAGATAATATTTAAAATGCAATTGGTCATATACTACCTGTCCTTCGCCAAGAAAGTCAATTTTTTCATAACGTAGTGTTGGCTCGTCCATGGTAAACAAGGTTCACATTAAACGTAATTTATTATGTACAGCGAAAACATTAGGCAAACTTTAGAGAAGACATTAGTCACTCCAATAATAACATTATTAATCACTATTAATCTTAATATAATTTAATATTATTCTATTATCATATCATAATCAAAATCAGTCAATGTTTTCGCTTGCTAATCGTACGGTGAAGAAATTTGAAAATTCTAAGTTTGAATTTGAAGTTTGTTGATTTTGACAGTGGATTCATAGACTGATAATGTTACATTGTTACCCATAGACTCCTAACCTAAATGGTGTTACCGTATAATAAAATTGTTCAATCTATGGTCAAATTTAAAATCGTAGATTCAGCGAGTACATTATTAGGTACTTCCAAAATCTTTAAAAAATCTAGTATTGTGAGCACGCTTAACTTTGTAACTTGCAATTTCTAAATCTCATTTCGCCGACATGATAGTATAAACGTCTCACTACCAAAGGGTTTTTCAGTTTACGATTATGGTGTTAGTGTTTCACAGAAGTTGCCATCTGCTTAATTTTTCCATAACATACAGGACACTGGAGAAAATGTGTTTATCCATCTAAACACTGTAAATAGGGTACATTAAAATCTAATTGAAATAGAAAAACAGGAAGTGTAACAAGAATATTTAGTGATAACAAAGATATTTAAATAAATAATTAACTAATACTATCTAACAACAAAAAGAATAAATATTGGAATCATCATTTTTTAGATTGCTGGTCATTCGTCTCCCAAGGCCTAGGGCCTCGTTTATTCTCCCAGTTGTCAATGTCTAGTTTCTTAATTTCTTCATATGTGTCTTCTAATGTTACTTTCTTCTCTCTGTGTAGTCCCATTTTTTCTGCTTCTTCTTTACTGACACCTTTTACTTTAGAAAACTGATATCTGAAAAAAGTATATATGAACATGAACGTAAATAAACAAAAAAACTAAAATATAACCATAGCAAAATTGTGTTTTGTGTTAATCTAAAGTGAAGGCAAACCACAGAACATATTGATAATTTAAAAAAAATTATAATCCACTGTATAAACATGCAATAATCCATCAGATGTACAAGAAACTACAATGAAAATAAAAGAAACAACAAAAAATAATACATTTAAACAAAGCTTGTTTCAATAAAAATGAAGCAATTAATTTCTGTAATAGTTTTAAAACAATACGTGCATATTAGGAAAAGTAGTCGCCAAGTTCTACAGTACAGTGCAATAAGAAAGGCTGTAGTTACTAAATAAAATTATAAACAGTCACAATACAGTACAAATATAATAATATGTAATGTGATGAATTTATAATAAAATAAATAGTAAAATTTTATTACTACTACGAATGTCACACATTAATAATCAATTTTACACAATCTGAAGAATGTAATGCCTTCAACTAATCCTCAGAGATATTGCTTGTTAAGTCGTTCAATTTATGGAGCAAATTTATGTAAAATTTTAGTGAGGAAAAGGCGATTCCTGAAAAAACATGAAATCGAGAAACTTTACCTTGGAATAACAGTTCTGGAAGTGGTAATGGATACAATTTAAAAGTAAACATTCATGATAAAGGTACCTACCTAAGTTATAACCTAATATTCGTAAGTTGTTGCACAAATAGATGATGAAAGTATATTAAATTGAAAACGGATTAAAATATGGTTAAAAGCGTCTTCGCATAGTGTTATATACAAGTAATTAAACTTCAAAAGTACCTAATTTGTGTCCATTCTCGTAATCCAAACGATCCTCCAACTACAAATAGAATAAAAGGTACACCGTATTTTACGAATTTCCTTTTGCCTAACGATACTAACGATTCTCGTAGTGATCCTAGACGTGTGTTCATATTTTCTATCATTGTGTACGTTATCCTTAGGCTAATAAAACGATTTTTTAGCGAATCACAAGTTTTACAATGCAATTTGTAATTTGTAAACAATTCACAGCAGCACAGACCACAGATTACTTTTTTTTTTTTTTTTTTTTTTTTATAATATTGGCTCGCGCGGTTTGCGCAGTTGCCACGAACAAAGGTAGGGAAACAACAGTAATTTTAATTAAAATTTGGATTCGAGAATTTCGAAAGATCAGTAAGATTTTATTAACAGAATAAATAAATAGATGCTATATTTTAATATCATTTTCAGTAATAAAACTACTTAAAGCATTATATATATCGAAGTTATTAGATGCTAGAAGAACAGTAATAGAAGTAGGTAATGGAAAATTCAACGTTTTTAAAGAGTTATATATCATACTATTATCACGGTGAGGGCAGGAGAGAAAAATGTGATTCACATCGCCAACATCTAAACCACATTCGCACATATTAGAGGCCACGACTTGAATTTTAGCGAGGTATGCAGGTGTACAAACGTGTCCCAATCTCATACGAATGATACAACAAGTGTCCCTTTTATTAAATGACATTCTGGCAAACCAGGGTTTACCTGGAATATCAGATTGTATGGAAAAGTAATGTTTGCCTTTTTTCTGACAACTTTCTATCCAAATCTTATTCCAAGACTCTCTTAAAAACACTCTAGCGAGAGCTACCAAGTCATGGCTAAAGTTTTTGTACGGAAACAAGTCACCGTTTTGAATAGCCTCATGCGCAAGGCGATCAGCAATATTATTACCCAAGATGTTGCAATGGCTAGGTATCCAAACGAAAGAAACTTCTAATCCCAACTCACTACACTGAGCAAGTAAGGTTCTAATACTAATTATTATAGGATACACTAACTTACAGTTAAATGGGTAGTTATGAAGTGCTTGTAAGGCACTTTTAGAATCGGTAAAAATGACAGATTTTTGTAATTTTGCTAACTTAATATATTCAACAGCTTTAAATAGTCCATAACATTCGCCAGTAAAGATTGACGATTCTGGAGGAAGTTTAATTTGTTGTCTGATTTTGTATTGAGAATGGTAGACGCTAATCCCTACTTTACCCACTGAGGAGCACTTAGACGCATCGGTGTAAATATGATGCCAGTCTACCCACTGACAGTCTTTAATGAAGTTGAATTTAGTATTAGCATTGACGTCACTTTTGCAGATATTTATATTAAGATTTATGTTAGGAGTTAATTTTAAAGCATCAAAATTTGTGTTAAAAAGTGGATATTGTACATAACTACAAGTAGGAGCGTGTAAATTGAGATACCTTTGATAACTTAAAACTATGCATGGAAGAGTTTTATGTGACCAATAACTTGTAGTGTTAGTAGAATTATTTAAGAGTTTTAATGATTTATGTAAAGGATGTTTGGCAAATTGAAGACAACGGAGTAAATATCTGTCACATAAATATTGCCGTCTCAAGTCTAGTGGAGATTCCACGCATTCAACCTGTAAACAGTTTATCGGACTAGATTTCATCGCTCCACATATCAAACGCATTGCCTTATTTTGGATCGCATCTAATTTTGTTAGTCCCGTTTTATTAACTGGTGTAAGCAAAAAAATGGCATAATCAAGAATACTTCTAATCATGGCATTATATAAAATTTTAAGTGTAAACGGATGGGCACCCCACCAGACTCCCGAAAGACATCTCAAAATGTTCAATAAACGCTCACTCTTATTAACTATATATTCGCAATGGGGAATACCCGAAAGCTTTGCATCTAATACTACCCCAAGAAATTTAGTTTGTTGTTTTATAGGGACTAAAATATTATTATAATAAACAGAAATTGCTGGGGGTGACCTCTTTCGTGAAAAAGGTATAACTGCACTTTTATCAGCTGAAACATCAAGACCATTAAAATCTAGCCAGTTTTTAAGAAGAGATAGAGAATGCGACAACGTGTCTGCTGCAACCTCTACATTTTCGTGAGAGTAATATACAAGCAAGTCATCAGCGTACTGCAATACCGTAACATCTGAGCCTAAAGACGATTCTAAGTCATAACTGTATATATTGTATAAAATAGGACTGAGTACAGATCCTTGAGGTAAACCAGAATTTACAAGACGGGTTTCAGTAGAGTCATTTACAGATAGAGTTATACATCTATCTGACAACATAGTAACGATAAAATTGGATAATATACTAGGAACTCTTAGAACTTGTAGTTTTTTATAAAGAATTGACACAACCACATTATCATATGCAGCTGTTATGTCCAGAAATGCAGCAAGTAAGTAATTATTATTAGATAAAGCTAGTCTAATGTCAGTAATTAAAACACTAATGTTATCTATAGTCCCTCTCCCGCGACGAAATCCAAACTGATTATTACACAATAAATTATTACTCTCTATAAACCATTCGAGACGATTCTTAATAAGGTGTTCAGTAATTTTCATTAAAACTGATGAAAGCGCTATTGGGCGATACGAACAGCTTTGGTTCGGATCTTTGTTAGGTTTAAGTATAGGTAAAATATCTTGACATTTCCAGGAAGAAGGAATATTGCAGGAGGAAACAATATTATTGATAAGATTAAGGAAATAAGACAGAGAGGTGTCATTAAGGTGAGAAAAGAAGGAATACGGGATTCCATCTAATCCTGGAGCGGAATCCTTGGTCTTGGCCAAAACTCCTTTTAACTCGGTCATAGAAAAAGGACCATTCAGTCCAGTAAAATCGCTGATGGGAACAAGAGGTATAAGTTCAGGAGCAGTAGGAGGGGCTAATTTGTTTAGAAACGGTGTTGTTAAATGGAAAGGCAAGACAGAACGGGAATTATTATCTTTAAAGGCAGATTTAAATCTTCTTATTTTATTCCAGACAACTGAAGGGCTTGTGTTGGGACAGAGAGACAGACAGAAGGATCTCCATGATTCAAATTTCTTTTGTTTAAAAAGTTTCTTAGTAAATTTTATAGCTTGCATGACATTCTCAAAATTTTCATCAGTCGAACAATGACAATATTTACGCTCTGCTAGTTTTCTGCTTTTAATAGCTGCCGTACACTCGGCGTCCCACCATGGAGGGGACGGAAGGAAACGAGAAGAATTATTCTTTTTTGGAAATGTCTCGTCTGCTACTTCAATTAAGGCCATGGCAAGTGCTTCAGCGCAAATCTCTTCATTGTCTTGTGTTATATTAGGAAGTGATAATATTTTAACATCTATTTTTTCTTTGAAGAGATCCCAGTCTGCATTTGATAATCTATATTTTAAGCGCGGAGAGCGTTTCTCTGACTGACGACGATGAAAGGGAAATGAAAGAAGAAGAGGAAAATGGTCGCTACCAAAGGAAGACGACAATGCAAACCAGTTTAAGGAGGACGCCAAGTTGGGAGAACAGATCGACAGATCAGGAGCACTAGTGGCTTCGTTGGGAGCAGTACGACGCGTAGGGGCACCATTGTTCAATATACATAAGTTTTGATCATGCAACATATCAATGATGAAGTTTCCAAATGTATTAGTATTAGTGCTTCCCCAAGATTGGTGCTGAGCATTAAGATCACCTAGTAAAACAATAGAGTGAGAAACAGAAATATTAGATATAATGTCACTTATTTTTTGATAATTAAACAAAGAGGGATGTGGTATATATAAAGATATGAAGCAAATATTGTTTACGGTTATTGCGATTATTGAGAAATCATTACTGTGTGTTGGTATAGGTACATATGTATAAGGAACACCATGTTTGACGAGTAAGGCTACTCCACCAAACCCATCACCACGGTCTTCCCTTACACACGCAAAACCAGGTATCTTAAAAATTGTATTTGGTTTTAGCCAAGTTTCTTGTAAGGCAATGATGCATGGATCATATTTATTGATTAAGAAAATTAAATCAGATTTTTTTGAAATAACGCTTCTACAATTCCATTGTATTATTTTGGTTAGGTTGTCCATTATTGATTTGTGAGAATAATTGTGAGAGAACTGTAATGATTGGTGCAGCGTTGGACGGTGAAAGTGTGCTAGACTGAGACAGTATTTTAATGAGCATTAAAATAATTTCAGTCAAAGAGGTATTAGAGTTCTTATCATGTGCATTAAGAGCACATCCGTTGTTCTGTGATGAAGTCATGTTGTAGTCCTTTATTAAGTTGTTATGCGCCACAACGTCATAACCTGTAGACTGTGAAGATTTAGGTGAGCTTGCGCGTTGAGAAATAACAGTTTTTTTGTATGATTGAGTAGTAGAAGGATGTAAGAAAGGTTGTGAATTTTGAATAGGGTTTATATCTTGAGTAGATTTAGAGTGATTTGTTAATAGAGGTTTATTGTTTAAAAGAGTATCAGCGTAAGAAATTTTAGAAACAGTAGGATGTAATTTAGAAGCTTCAAAGTAAGAAATGCTGTTGTTTGCCATTGACTCTTTAATGGCGCGTTGCCTCTCAAACTCCAAACATTTTTTACTAGTGGCCATATGAAGACCCTTACAAAGACAGCAGAAAATTCGTTCTTCATCAACTGTGCAGTTTTCTCCCGAATGGTCTTCACCGCATCTATAGCACCGGGGAGTTGAGCGACACAAAGACTTTACATGCCCAAAACGGCAACAATTAAAACACTGTATAGTTGGGAAGATATACAAATCTACAGGCAATGACGTGTAGCACATAAACACTCTTTTTGGCAATGTTTGACCATCGAATGTCAAAACTACTGATTCTGTACATTTCAGTGTAGCAACCCCATTGTCAACCACTTTTCTTTTAAGGCGACGCACTTTTAATATTGGCCCACACCCTATAGGAACTGAAATATTATCTTTAATTTCTTCATCTGACCAATCAGATGGCACTCCTCTAACAATACCCATCCGTGTTACATTAAACGATGGTATAAAAGCTCTGTAGTTACATGTTATTAAAGCCTCACTTTCCATGAATTCATTGGCAGACTTATAATCTGAAAAGGAAATGGACAGCCTATTCCTACCAATACGCTTTAAACTACCATTGATAACATGCTGAATAGCATTTGATTTTAAAAATTTTCCAAATGTTATTGGATGTAATATTGAACTGTCATTGGAAGACTCTAGGTTGCGCTGAATATGAATAATGTATGGATAGGCGTCAGATTTTTGGTACACTAGCCTTGCAACTGTCTGAGGTACAGTGGACGCAGAAATGGCCTGTAAATTATTAGTTGTAGTTGTATGAGACTGGGACATTTTGTCATCATTACAAGTATTACTCAAATTGTTATCTGATATACACTCACAATCATCACTTTTATCGTTTCTGTCCTCACCGTGTCGCCTCTTAGTCCTTTTTTTATTGCCATGCTTACATGTACGTACGGCGGCTGTACGTTTACGTCTCCGAACTTTGCCATCTTGGATGCTAGATGCATCCGTATCTATACTAGAACAGTCGTAAATAGTTACGACATGCCCTACCTCTGGGATAGTTCCCCCAGGGTCCCCTGGGGGATCCATTGTTGAAGAGAAACAAGAAGAAAAAACTTACCCTAAATCCAGGTGAAAGATGAAGAGAAGAAAAAGATCTACACTAAAATTACTTATTAAAACTATAGAAACATGTATACAAACTAAATTACACAGTACTATTAATTCAAACTGATCAAATTTGAAAAAATAAAATTTTATACGAAAAACACGTCCTTCCAGAAAAATGTTTCCCGCGCTTTTCCACACAGATTACTTATACTTAGAGAACTACGTTGCACAGACTAAAAATAAATAGTACCTACCTACCTACTCTATGCTATATGCTGCAATGACACAGGATATCTATGATCAATCTTTAGAGTTTAGTCTGTGACAAAAACATTTTGAAGCTATTTCTCTATGCAACAGTCATTTTTTTTTGGAACTTCGAGGTGGATGTTTGTTAGCTATATTTATAATATTGTGATAATAATGTACCTAAAGATTTTGCTATAAATTTACTAGACGGCTTAAAATACACGTCATGTAAAGTATCATAGTAAATCATGACTTCCAGCAGTCATAGTTCTAGTAATATTTACTACGAAGATTTACCACCTGGTAGCCTGAATGAAGATGAATTTTTTTGTACGGAACGAATTGTTCCACGCAAAATCAAGCCGCAAAACATTGTTATAAGATTAATGGAAAGAGAAATATATGGTTCACGAAAGCCTGGTTCTCATTTTCATGTCGTACGAGAATTTTACCAAAATGTTTTTCCAAATTTGACAATTGTTAATGTTGAAAAGCCTCCTTGCTTTTTGAGAAAATTTAGTCCTGACGGCAAACATTTCATAGCATTTTCAGCCGATCAGACGTCTTTAGAGGTATGGTTTTTACTTATCAACACTAACAACAGTTTGTTAATTTCTCTTTTTAGAAAATTTTTAACTTTAAAGATTTTGTAATGTTTTATTGTGTCTATTAAACAGTCTGATAGAAGTCCTAGTATTGATTCCAGAATAAATTTAAATTAAATTTAATTTATTTTCATACAATACTGTTATTTTATTTGTTTGAATCATTTCTATTTTTATAGTATTTACTGATTAAAAAGTGCATAATTTGATTTATTATTTAAAAGTCCATATTTATTAAAAAAAATAAGCCATTTTTATGGCTATTTTTTGGGTGAAAAGGAATTTATTCCTGATTGTAGGTACTAAGTCTTGGATATAAAGTCATAGTAGGTTAATGATCTAGAAAATCCTGGTTTTGATTTATGGCAATATTACAAACAAGTTGCAGTAGTTATTTAGCTCTGGTGAATATATAAATAATTTAAACTGCTTTTTAATATTTTTTTTTATCAGATATATGAGTACAGAGGGGCTGCTGCAGCTGGTGATCTTGTTGCTGGTTATCCTTCAGATTTATTGAACGCTGATGCTGATGCACATCACAGAATAAGAACACATATATTCTACAGATTTTTTAAGGTATAAATCTTCATTTAAGATTAAGTCTGAATATGTGCACTTTTTTTCTATGGTCATACCTTGTTATATACAATATGTCTGTAGAGTTGTCTATCTTTTCTGAGATTCCACTAAATTGATGTAAAATTAATTTTACGATTGAAAGCTGTGAAATTGTTTTTAGTAGTTTACATTAGTACATTTTGTTTCTAGTATAGTTTTAGCTATTAGTACGGGATCCGTAGTACATTTTTTTCACTTCATTACTATCAAGCTGATTTTCGACTTGTTTTATAATAAGTAAAGATGTGTAAACAGTCTCATTTTAATCATGTACTTTGTCTTAACAGAATATGTAATGTAACTTTTTGTAATAATTCTTCGACGGGCTTCGTGGCGTAGTGGTTCATGTACTGGACTACCGTTCACAAGGTCGCGGGTTCGATTCCCGCTTGGGACAATCATTTGTGTGATATTCATAAATGTCATACAAATGTTTTTACTACGTCTGGGTGTTTTCTATGCATTATAAGTATGTATTTACAAAAGAAAAGTAGTATATGTATTATATCCGTATTCTGGTACCCATAACACAAGCATAATAAGCTTAGCTTGGGACCAGAGGACGATGTGTGAAATGTCCATGAATATTTATTTATTTATTTATTTTGACTGATTTCAACTCAAGTTATGTATGTACTTTCTAAAAATTTAAATAAGGTAATTTTGCAGCCCAAATTCCGAGTGAATGTATGTCAACGAATAGAAATTCCGCCACGGCTTGATCGTCATGCTGGTCACTTACCTTTTATGGAACAACAGTTGAACAGAGAGTGCAGTTTATTTACTGAGGATGGTAGATATGTCATAGTTGGTTCTGCAGCTCATATTCCTGATGATCTTAGACCACATTTTTATCACATACACAGTAATAATGAAGCTGTCACTCCAACTATTAGGTATGTAACATGAAGACACGGAAAAAACTAGCTTCAAATTATTTTTAATTCTTATCCCATAAGCGTTAGTAACAGTTTTATTTAATGGTGAAAGTAAATAATAAAAGCCATTTAGGTCATTGGTGAATGTAAATGTTAATATAATTCACATTGTTTTTCAATTAATCTTTAGAATGTTGTAAAAAATAAAGAATTTGAAGGGTGGAAAACTTACGTTTTTCATATAGTAAGGATAGAATGCATACATCTTATAAAGATAAACTTTCGTAAAATTTTGTAAATAATTGTTCAGAAAACATCTAGAGAAATACAATTCGTCTTATTTTTCTATTTTTTCAGGTCTGCCTTGGAAGACTATTCCCTTCACTTAGTAGATCTACATCAAGGAAAGTTGTGTGATAGGAAATATTTTAAAATAGATAAAATTTACTTATCTCATAACCAAGGTATTTACTTGTACAAAGAAGTACTTGCTGTGCTCTCAGTACAACATCAAACTATACATCTATTTCAAATTGTTGACGGCATGCTGATTGAGATTCGGAAAATTGGTAGATTTTGTTACGACGATGACCCATTTATTGTTAGCTCAGTTTTTGCTCCATCTTTAAACGAACGACCATTCCATGAAGAAACTATTAATAGTCTTAAACATAGACTATTAGTGTTTCTTTTTAAAAGAGCAAAGGCGATAAGTGATGAAACAAAAGACCCTTTAGAATTAAGAAAGTTTTATAAATATTTTGATATGTTTAAAAGTTTGAGAATGTGGAAGATGCAGTTGCTTGATGAAGATCATTTGTTTATTAAGTATGCGAGCGAAGAAGTGGTTACATTGCGTGTGGCGGAGCCAAATAGTCAGTCTTCTTTCTTTGTTATATACAATATTAGTGGAAGTAAAATATTGGAAGTGTATGAAAATACTTCTGAGGGTTTATTACAGTTGTTTGAGAACTATTGTGATTGTTTTCGTAATGCCAGATTATGTGCAGACTCACAGTTCACTTGTTCCCCCTCAAACAATTTGTATGCCAGATTGACACAACAGAGATTTAAGCAGACTATTGTACGAGCTATATATGGAGGTCGTACGGAAGCAACGAAGAGAATTCTAGCACAATTACCTATAAGCGCACAATCATATAGTGGCTCACCATATTTAGACCTGGGTCTATTCAGTTATGATGATAAGTGGGTATCTGTAATGGAGAGGCCTAAGGCTTATGGGGAGTATCCTATAAGGTGAGAAATATTTATATGTTGACATAATATTTTCTAACACTTGCGCGACTCATCTGTTTAAATAAAACTACTTTTTACGGTCGACGTCGAAACGTCACCATGCCATGTAGAAGACACATGTCATTACAGCTCAGTCTCACCCGTGACCATGGTGACTGCAAAGTCTCTGAAACGTCGGGCCAAAATTTAAAACAAATATACGCGTCTAAATCCGTAAAAAGTAGTTTTATTTATATGTTGATCAAATTATTGTATAATTGATGATTCTTCAATCGTAAAATTTGTATTTTTTACAGATTCTATGCACGCGACTCCGGTTTATTAAAATTCAAGATCTATGCAGGTGTTCTGGGTCAGTCAGTACCAGCAAGTGCCCGAAGACTCGTGGCATTTACTTTTCACCCGACGGACCCTTTCGCGATTAGTGTACAGAGAACTAATTCTGAATATATTGTTAACTTTCATATAAGAAATGCAGTGTTAAGTTGATGCAGTTAATTATGATGAATGTGACTATCGTATGTTAAAAATTTAGATGTTATTATGCAGTAATATACACAAATTTTTGCAAACATGTAAATTATAGGAATAACTAAAGAAATTGCAAAAAATGCTGTATAGCTAAAAATGTGTAAATAATTTGTACTTTCATATGAAAAGATTGCTATTGTTGTATTAAATATATAAGTTTACGTTTAAAAAACAATTGTTTTGTAAATAAAAAGATTATGAGCTCTATGCCTTTATATATTTTTATTCTGCGGTTCCTTAGATAAAATATAGTGAGCGCAAGAGCGTTGTTGGGTAATTCTTTAAACTGTTATGTAATAAGAGTCCACGCGTCAACTCAGTCGAGTTCGTGAATGCAAAAATACCCTTCAAAATGCACAAATGCAGATTTTTTTTGCACCGACTTTATTATAAAACTATTTTAATATTGAGTCTCATCTCTGGACAAAGAAAGACAAAAGTTTTGTCAACGGATTAAAAAGTAAGTTTTATAGTTTTACTCATGTCTATTAAATGTCACAGTTAAGTTAACCTAACAAAATGGATAAACAACATTTTATAAACCAATAAAAATATACATAAAAACATGGTAACGTCTAAATAAATATAATAAGTATCTATGAAATAGAACAAAGTACCACCACCATGTTTTGTAATCAACCTTTCTATGGCAGTGGTAGTACAGGACAGTATTGTGGTTATGATCAAAGTAAGTCCTCACTTTATTATTTTAGTACAAAATCTTAATAATACGAGGGACGCCGTTATGTATATGCTCGGTTATACTAAAATAATTAAAGCATTGGTTTCAACCGTTTCAATGGGCGTGGTTTTAGCGATTCAACCAATTGGCAAAAATAATAAATCTGGTATTCAGCCGACATTGGTACCAATTCTACGTGCACCACTAAACTTAACTAAAAAATTTTAATGGGAAATGTCAATAAATCTATTGTTGCTATTTCGTTGTACACATATTAATTAAAATCGTTTGTCTTTAATACACAGTTTTTATAATAATAAAGTGCAGTTAACATTGACGAAGAGTGATAATGACGCTATCAAATTAATTGAAGTTTAGTTGTCTTGTATAATCGGCACCATTATTTATTGCGTCATAGCCTTCCAAAAAGAAAGTGAAACTTATCGTAATCAAATTCTGGCTGCACTCCTGACTGGTTATTAACCACGCAAACTACCATAGGTGAAATAGCCGTCCACTGAATACGAGCAAAAATAAATGTTGCTTGTGGTTGAGAGGTCTGATGCAAGCTTTACTTAAGTATTAAATCATGATACTCGAAGAATCTAGATTTCCTGTAGTCAATTAGTTACTTGTTCTATCCGAATACCTAGAAGAATTTTTGTAGTAGACGAAACCTTAACATCATTGACGGGCGTCGTGGTCTCGGGTTCGATTCCCGGTCAGGACAATCATTTGTGTGATGTTTTTAATTGTCATACAAATGTTTGTACTGCGTCTGGGTGTTTACTATGTATTATAAGTATGTATTTACAAAAGAAAAGTAGTACCTATATGTAGTATATCCGTATTCTGGTACCCAAAACACAAGCATATAAGCTTAGCTTGGGACCAGACCACGTTGTGTGAAATGTCCATGAATATTTATTATTATTATTATCATTTGAGTTAGATACTCTAAAATATCGTAATTATGTTAATTTGCATTAACTTTTTAGTTCCACAAGGCATAACTACAGGTCCAACAATAGTGGGCGAAGGTGAAGTTACATCAGTGACACTTCCAGATGGTGGTTGCCAATATTATTTCAAACCGACAATTAAATGGTGGACACCTTTAACAGCTAATATCAACAATCAATATCCGAACCTGGGTGTTTGGTACATAAGGAGTATTACTAATTCGTGAGTATATTATATTGGTCTCATGCATAATGACTTATCGGAGGTTTTTAAGTTCGGTAAAATCGGTTCGCGAAAATTGTCAAAATTTGTTATTCATAATAGTCTTTTTACGCTAAAACGTTTATTATCTCTCCGATAAAATCTCCGTTTAAACCTACGATAAGTCATTATGAATAAGACCTGTTTAGTGTAGATCTGTATCAATTAGAAAATCTAAATTTCGAGTTTTTGATAGTAAAAAATTTACATCATGGGATAAATACTGATTCATGTGGCTATTTAAATTGTTTTGGTGCGATTGGATACTGCAGTAGCACTTAAAATTTTTTGTTTATACGTGCAGGCAGAATTTGTCGTACCTAAAAGATCTATTAGCACCTCTACTGCAGTAGTCTGTTGTAATAAAACTTAAAAGAAAAAGCCTGAATATTTATTATTCTGTAAATTATCCAAGCTGTATTTATTTAACAGAGCTCCACCATTTACCAGTACTTGTATGCGACAAGAAGCACCAAGATTTTGTAATGGTTCAGACTATAATATGAGTATAGTTAATCCTGGATACCAGTTAAAGGTAGTACCTAAATTATACTTGCAAGTTAGACCAAGAACTAATATAATATTTAGACTTACATTATACTTACTTAAAACTTTATACTAAACTAGCTGTCGCTGGCATCTTCGTACGCTCAGAAATTAGAAATCAAACCTTAACAAATTACAAAGCTACCTATTAAAAAGCTGCGTCAAAATCCGTTGCGTATTTTTGAATATATGAGCTCACATACATACAAAAATAACGACTGCTTTATATTGATATTAGAAATATATGTTAAAATATCTTTATCGTGATTTTTTAGATAGTTCCAAGGTTCCATTTACAAATTTCGTGGCATGGGCCCATTTAATTAGGTAGTACTTTCTTACAGTTTCATAACGATGGTACGACATCTACTACAGATATTCACTACTTCTATCCGTGTTTACGACAATACGATTGTACATTTAATTTTCCGGCTAAAGGATGTGCTGCCGTTCAAGTAAATACACCCTCTGTAAACACTTGCCATGACACAGTATGCTCCAAGCCTTGTCATTGCACTTTACAAAACGATTTATCAGAATGCTCAAGCAAAATGTCGTTAGACGCTAAGAATAAATCTAGCGAAAGTTTTTGTGAGTGCGATTCAATTGACAAACGTACTAAATCCGCATCAAATATGAAACAAAGACAACTTCTTCCTCGAAATGACAGAAATAAACGTATTAAACTTGGTAAGAAGTCACGAAAAAGTCAATCTAAGGTGAATATTTGCAAATGTCCAGTAAGTACCGACAAATCAACAGTTATGCATACAGATTCAGGTTGTGGCGGTGGTCCAGGGATGCATGTTGGCACTCAGAAAAAATCTGGAAGCTCGCATGAAACAAAACTGCAACTTAAACGTGAATGGCAAGCGCAAAAAGCAGGTAGCAGTAAGACGAAAGATATTGATTGTGAATGTCCACCGCCATCTTCGTCGGATAAATGTATAATAACGGAAAAATTTAATGTTTCTGAACCTGAAAGAGATGTAGGATCACACGACTGTTGCAATAACGGATCAAAAGTAATTAACGCAAAAGCTTTGGTAGGAGATAATACAGATAAAAAGATGGAAACCTGGTGTCCCATATCAGAAATAAGTAAACAATCATTTGAATGCACTCAATGTAATAGAGCAGGGTAGAATATAAAATAAAATAAGTTATGTTTAGGTGATTTATATTTTGTTATAATACAATTTATTTCTTATTGTTACAAATACCTATTTACAATGTTGAAAATAATAATACAAGTAATAAACAAAAACAACTGAGATTTTAATACCTTAGTTCTTATTTTATATTATAAATTAGAAAAATTAATACAACTGTAAACAATTCAGTCACTACACTAGTCGCCAAGACTAGTAAACAGTTGTACAATTTATGTTTTCCACATAATAAAATACATAATACATTTTTAATAAAAAAAAAAGGAAGACATTTGATGGCAACACCAACAAATCAAGCTCCTACACTTTGGCAGAAATTAAAACGACTCGCATTTGCATCATCAATTAATTTGCACAATTTCTTCTGGAAGAACATAATTAAATGGTAAAAACAATTTAACACTTAAAACTAGTATTGCATAAGATAAAACAAAGGGAATTAAAATGTGGGAGTCCAAATTAAAAGTCTCATTTTTATAAAATGCTCTATCTTAAAATCTAACATATTTTGTTGCAATACAGAAAACATGTTGCTAGTCTCTTGATTTCACACTTAAAATAAATTATTCGGTAGATATTGAAAAATAAAGTATGTATCTCTAAACGTTTGCATGAGATTCACGGCGTTTTGGAAACTTGTCATGTTAGACATTGTTAACAAATATTAACAATATAGCAAGTAAAGAGATGCACACACATACAGGTGTATTTTATTGTGATGTTTAATTTTAGGTTTAATTCAAGGGCTCGTATACCCATAATTTCAGTAATCTAATGGGTTAACACGCGTTTGTCAGCAATTCACTGAAAAATTATCTTAAATTTATCATGATACCCAGTACACATTAAAATTTTAAATTTATTATAAGACCTAAAGTCTTATAATAAATTTTAAATTGAATTTGCGAGTAGAATATTTACTTATAGCACACAACCAGACAGTTGGATTGTACAACTTTTTCTTAAAACATCTAAACATATCTTAATCTAATGTGTGGTGTAGAAATTCCATGTAAATTGAACTTTTTGACAAAATGGCAAAAAATACGGTTTTTAATTTATAAAACTATCAGACTTCGATGCTACATTTGTTATGGATTATTAACTCACTCGAAAGCTGCTTTTAAATTTTTGACACAACACTGAAATTCAGACAATACTTCCAAAGACAGGTGACTGGTACAATATAAATTGCATATAGAACACCTACACTTATATCTAATATAAACTAACACACAAGTACGTCTAAAATTTAATACTCGTTTACTTGTGGCATGTTATATAGGACTTTTTTTTTCATTTTATTATTGGAGTCATTTTATTTAACACATTTTAAAGTGAAGTGCTATTTTCTTGTAACCAGACTTCAAAGTCAAAGTCAAAAAGTAGTGTCACAATTTGACCAACATTTTAGAGAACTTTCGCTGATTTACGATGGCTATTAAATGTATATTATTATTCCTTTTAATACAATAAGATATAACTTAAAGTTAGACCAACTTATTTGTAGCCCCAACTTTTAATTACTTATTTAGAAAGCGATAATGTGTGTCAATTTGTTCACAACCAAATGCAAATCTGCTCAAAAACAAATTTTTAAGTCGGGTTTTTTAAATTCTGTATGCGGTCAGCCCCCTTCGATTAATTAAAGTGCAAATATTTAAATATGATACAAACAACATTACAAACAATACATGACTAGACAGTACCATAGTACCGACATAACCTTGGTGACCTATAATGGGTGGAATCTTTACGAGAACACGTTACGACATATTGAAGCTTAGGCCCTTCAATAAATATTTTAATAATAAGAACATTTAGTGGAATTATCATAATATTCTCTCCTTTTTAATATAGTATATTTATTCAAAAATAATTTTCTTGATAACCGATTATGCTTCAGTTTTACGGCTGTTTTCCTCGTTAATAAATATTTCTATTTCCTATCAAATTTTCAATAGACTGTCATCATTTGATGATTGAAATGCAACTAAGGCTACCTTTAGTTACAACATCTGTATATAGATAAAATCTTGAAAATGACCTATAGTCAACAATAGTAAAATAAGAATCTGCGTTAACTAACTACATATTATATTAAATTTTTCATTCTAAATACCTTCTAATAGATAGCATCGTCAACATACGCCAGCGGAGAAGACATTTATCTTATAACACATAAGCTCTCTGTGTAATAAAATAATTATAATTTTAAAATTATATACATTTTGAGGTACATGTATACAAATTAAAGCATCCATACGTTTATATAATAATACAATATTCCACTAAATATTCTCCAACACCTAATATTTGATACACCATCCTTGTACAACACATTAATATTACAATATTAAATAATTACTACATTACATTTATATATCTTAGCGAGGGAGTGTCTTCAAACATATTAAAAATAATTTAGTACTTACAATAATGTATAAAATACAGCTCGCAATGTTCACAGCACTTCGCTACCTCCCAGTTGTACATTATACTAAGCTATGTCACGTAATTCCGGCGTGTACACGCGACATCTTCTCACTGAAATAAACACAATATACACATTAATAATTTACATAATCATAAAAAGTCCAACCTTTTTAAAGATAATCCACCATTTGATATTATACAGGGATTTTTTAATAACTATTTATTAAGAAAATTCCTGATAAGTTCAGACTAGCACTTTGATCGAAAAATGTCCTGCCCTAAAGTGTTGAAACCAATAAAAAATTAGATTTTATATTTCTTTTTTAATGGAAGCTTATTTTTATGACATCAAACTACTGTTTATAAAATGCTCTATATAACAGTAAAAGCTTTGTTAAAATAGGTCTAGGTGTTTTTAACATAACCTCAAACAGACAGACAAAGTAGATTAGTAATTTAAAATGCTGTTATTAGGACATTACAAGAAAAATTTCAATTTTATTTACATCTCTGTGACCTGTAGTACATTTAATTATTTATTTATTTATGTATAGCTCTAGGTCTTAGTAATGAGCCATCAGTATTTATTTAAAACACGGAGTTTTATACGTAGAGATATTATAATAGTACATTACGATATTAGTGCGTTAAGATGGTTATAAAATGCGAGGCGGAATTTCAGCTCGAGCCGAAGGCGATGGCGTAATTGAGCCGAGCATGTTATAACCAATACGCACGTATATCGTACGACGTTTTTTAACACATATGCGAGATAACAGAAAAAAAAAATTTTTAATAAACTCAATCTGTGAATGCACACTGTTGCTTCCCCGCCATTTTAACAGCGAGCTAGCGCTGCCTACTGACTGGTACCGCGCGGAGATTAGTTCGAAATTTGAATAGCAACAGCGCGCTGCTCAAGTCGTGCGGCGGCGATCAGTTCCATATTTGAAATGGCAAATAATACTGTTATGAAATTTGTATGGACTATAACTTAACTATTTGCTTTGGTAACACACGCGTTTTTTATGACCCGCTTTACATATTTAAAACCGGTGGAATTACATCAGCTTTACGAGCAAGGGTATTAAAAATATTATTATATGATAGTGGGTACCTGATGAGCGGTAGGTTGTGCGGGCGCGTGTGCGTGCGCCTGGTCTCGCACGTTGGCGAGCGATCGTCTAGTGTGAGCGAATGTAGGTCTCTGCGCGGGGTCGGCGTGCCAGGCGGCGCGCATCAGCTCGTACGGGCCTGCCGGACATCCCTCCGGGGCTTCCATACGGTACCCGCGCTCTACGTGACGTACCACCTCCGCTAATGGCTACGAATATAAAATTTTATTAGTATAAATGTAATTTATTAATTTTGCAATTGACATGCTATGCTTTTTCCACCATAATTTGATTTATTAGTATAAATGTATTACAAATCTAGCTGTGCCTCATATAAAATACTTATTATTATAACACAGATACTCCCTAATATATTACGCACGCATGGCGATCAACGCACAACGTATGAGCCATTCTCGCTCACATTAATGTATGAGAACTCGACTTGTGATTTTGGTACCACCAATGAAAATGCATTATTTCATACCTGGCAACCCATACCTTCCTCCTACGTTGGTGTGTTTAGTCATTAACAAAAAATCACGTAATGCTCTAACTATTGGATGTGATCTGTGTATTAATAAAATCAATGAAACCGTTATAAGATCGCATAATTATTATAATCTTAAACACTTACGATTCTTGGATAAGGAACTCGCCCAAATGAGTAGATCTCCCACAGTAGAATACCAAAACTCCACATGTCGGATTTGTTCGAAAATTTCTGTAATACAATGAAAATATATTTACCTTGTTTTGATTACCTTATATAAATATCATACATAACATAATAAGGAAAAACATACAAATACTTTTGAATTGTATCGTCGAGCTATTGGCATGTGTTTTTATGACGTAATGATAACGACCAATTTCAATTTAGGCGTCTTCATGGGTACTTTTGGGTGCATGGGTAATTTCTAATAGTAAAAATACACATTATTAGAATTAGATGACGTCGACGCAGGTTGCATGATTTTGTTCACGTCTAAAGAAGTCGCGTCATAATAGGGTGAATATTATAAATACTAACTGCGGCCTATGATTTCACCCGCTTTTGTAGCTACGTTAAAATCCAGCCAGTGATTTTTGCGGGAAAGAGCATCATGCTTACATTCTTGAAAATCTTTCGAGTCTATAATATTAGTAGTAATTAGTAGGTACTCACGTTGTACTTGAGCGCCTCGGGAGCAGTCCACTTGATGGGCAGCTTGGCCTGCAGGCGTGCCTGGTCAGCGGGGTCGTCGAGCGCCACGTCCGAGCGCGCCAGACCAAAGTCAGCCACTTTAGCAGCACCCTCCGCAGATATCAGCACGTTACGAGCGGCCAAGTCGCGGTGAACTACGCGCATACGTTCCAGATATTCCATACCACAACACGCGTCACTAGAAAATAATAATGTAGCGTTAAACAAATACAATTTATGCTACAAGTGGCTCTACCAACTGAGCTATCGTGGGTATACTCATGAGTCATGTGCAATATATTTTCGGTGATATTATTTTTTACTTCCTATTAAATTATTTCTTGTGTTTATTATGGAAATAATAGATTTATTTTTCTTTAATGAAGTGCCATACATAATACATCAGCCAGAACCACATTTCCATCCGTAACCCTGTAGAGTTTAAAAGGTAGTCCCATAAGTAAAATTGAATGGTGCAGACAGTATACCTACTTACTGTATCTGTAGTAGTGTAGTATCTAGCATAACTAGATTTTAAACGCAAAGCTGAGGATTAAGTAATGTTAATTTAATCGAGAACATTCTATACAAAGTTGATATGTTATAGAACTTACTATGCAAAATTGATTTGGTTGAGTTGCGTGACACAATGTCTGCCGCGCGACCGTAGATAGTCGAGCAGTGATCCTTGAGCACAATGCTCCGTCACTATGCACGTGCTGCCACTTGATGTGAACACCAGGCCCAGCAGACGAACCAGGTTATCGTGCTTCAATGACCTGCAAATATTAAAACGTATATAAATACACTAAATATTCTCAACTTTTAAGTAAAACTACTTTCAGTCAGATCAGTATCCATCAAACCGGTGACAATTGTAACTGAAAAATATCTGACGTGTTAAGTAATAATTCAGCTAAGAGTATACACGTCCTGTAGAAACTATAAACAACCCTGTTCCAACACTCCTGGCCAGCGTGGTATTCTAGATCAAATAGTATCCCACGACAGAAAATATCCTTGCCGTATAAGCTGACACACATTAGTTATATTAGTAGACAATTAGCGAAAACACCACGTCTTATACACATAAAAAATAAATCAAATAGAATTACACGATTGTCATGGCCGTTTGAATAAAAAGTCAACAAGTACTTACGCCATGACACTAGCTTCGGCTCTGAATTTACTGGCAGCCTCTCTATCTTTCAATATCTTGACTGCAACTTTTTGTGAACCGTTTAGTATTCCCAACATAACGTTGCCAAACTCTCCCTTGCCAATGTTCTCACGTATTTCCAGATCGCGTTCGTCTATCTTCCAACCTGTGACAATCATCAAAAATGGTTTATGCAATTCAAATGGAAATTGTGACATCGAGTATTAACCGAACGGGAGGTGGTATGTCAGGCCCTCTGACATTGTCATCTCAGTCTCTTAGTATGTGTGTTAGTCATCGGCTTTAGAAGATAAATAAACCGTAAAATAATAAATTTTGGGTAGGTATCATGAGCTGATGACATGATACTAATATTATAAAGCTGATAAGTCTGTTTGTTTGAACGCGCTAATCTCTGGTTTGAATTGAAAAATTGTTTAGGGGAGGAAGGCTATAGGCTATATACCATTACGTTGTCACCAATAGGAGCGAAGCAGTAATGAATAATGCAAAATTATCTAAATTCCCACGCGTAGGGAGTCGCGGTCAACAGCTAGTTAGAACTAAATAGACAAATAAGTATGCGAATTACGTTTTGTGGCAGCAGAGGGTTGGAAAATCAAGGTTTAAAATAAACTGAATTTTTATTAGAAAGAAAGGTTATTTATTAATTAAATCTAATTGACTTAATTGATTGGCGATCGACAAAAGAGTGAGGTTTGGTGAAGAGAGGGTTTCCTCATCGACCGACTGTGTGGTCTTCTTGGTATTACTGTCATCAGATTTGCATTACTCACATCGACGAACATCTGGTCATCGATGCTTCACTCGCTGTTGCAATATATTGAGAACGTGCAAACGTAACATGCGAGTAAACAAAATATTAAGTAAAATACTACTTACGCGCATCAACGAAATTAGTAGCACTATCCGTTTGGTCTGTGGGCGGCATTTGCGTTGAATACGTGTGCTGAAAGTGACCTGAACTAAGCGCGCTTGATACGCTCGGAGTTGGTGGATATGGCGGCGGTTGCTATAAAAACAACAATGTTTTTTAATATAGTACTTTAATACACGATTCGTTTATTCAAAGAAATCTAGTTTATACGGAATATATCCCGTTTATTTTTAGTTTATGTGTCTTTATATAAGAAAAAGGTGATCACAATGGACATCATAACGCTCAGTTCAGAGATCGTTGTCGCTAAGACTCTGGAATGTTGATATTTCATTATTTTTGTAAATAGGTGTACCTATAAATGGGCATTTTATTAACTTTAAAATAATAGACACAATAATGCACCATTAAAAAATCCTAGAATTGGCAAATTACAAAATCTAATTAAATATAATAAGATTACGAAAAGATTGACCTAAATGTGTTTCTATTTTATTTTAAAACATATTATAAACTCGGAAGTCCAAGGTTGAATTTCAATAAAATTACAGAAATCAACCTTGGCCTTCTAATAAAGTTATATTGGATATAAGTTTTTACAAACATATTATTTAACGTTATTATCGGGTATAATTCAAGCTTCCCTGTTACACTATAATCAACTCATTTTCATATTATTCTTTACACAGTCTATCCAATGGTGTGGTGACACTTGTATTTTTAATCTGGATTTATTTTTTTAGTTAGTGCCAATAAAATACAAAATATATTACCGGTGGATGTGGCGGATATGGTGGTTGTAAAACACCATTGTTGTTGGCACCATTCAGTGACGCCTTCGGCAAACATCGCACTAACTTCGTACATAGTCCGTCAGCGTCTTGTAGGTAGTGCTGGAAATGTTAATAAATTCGTTATTAAATATAATAAATAAATAAATAAATATTCAAGCTGGCTATAAAGACTGCTGGAGCTATTTGAATGACTTAGATTTATCGGTGCAGAATCGTATTGGCTGCAAGAGGCACAAGATCGAGAGGAAAATCAGAATCTAAAGGAGGTTTATACCTTGGTAGAAGAAGACGGCTAAGAAAAAGAGCACGAGGGGATTTCTGGGATCTGTTTAACAGATTTGTTTGTTAAGATACTTACGTGAATTAAATCTGTCATGTTATCGAAGAATTCTTCATCGTCTATAGTGAGACGTTGGTTTTGATTGTCTGGTCCAGTTGCCCATTTCACTCTGCAATAACAACAATTTAAATAAGCTTTAGTTCATTTCTAAAATATTTTTGGAGTCTTTGAATTGTGCTACATACATATTTAGGCTTAATATGTCGCAATAAATAGAACAAAATCCACATTAACATCGCAAAAAAAATTTGCTAGCTACCCACAATAGCTCAGTCGGTAAGAGCGATTAAAGGGTTTCCCAATTCATTAGGTTGATCCTCCCTAGATGGTTGAATCTCTTTTAGCTACAGTTTGATTTTTATGAAAATTTCTACCTAACTACTGAAAAAACCTACTACAAATAATGTAAATAAATCCTATCTCCTTAAAATAACTTACCGGTAATGTTCAACTCTGCCACGATAACGTACACAAAGCGTGTGGTCTCCAGGAAAGTTGGTGCTCTCTCGTACAAGGAACACACCGTCTGAAGAGCCTGATAGAAGCGCCTCAGCGCGGTCGCGGGATATAGCGCCGTGATGCCATCTAATAAATACACAACGAGTATTTATTCTTTCTATTTTCTTTTAGATTGGAATGGTTTTTACGTCCGTAGAGTCTTAGGTCAAAAACGTTTCAGAGTTGGACATAGGCTAATTCTCAACCGATGTGTATGAACAGGCGCCGCATCTGTTTAGATTTTTCCTTAACTTACTCTTATAAATCCCATGGGATAGACTAGTAATTTAGCTGTTACGCGGACCAAGAATTACCTACGATTTCGTTCTTTAAATTGTCCTAAATCGTTTTTTTAAGACGATACCAAATACAATACAAAACTTACTATCAAATAAACATAATATTTGTTTCGATACTAGCAATATTTTTGTTTATTATTATTGTACAAAGCCTATACATATACAATCAGTTGTAGATTGATAAATATCGATAAAGGACTTATAAAGATACAACTGTGTATTGCATAATAAACTTCTGGCACTGATATTACAGTTTTACCTCATTTAACAAGTCTTTCAAGTTATTATTTTAAATCATTTGTAGCCATGGGCATAACTAGAAATTGCTGTCAAAGTAAAAACAAATAAGTACTTAGAATTACTCGTAGGTATTAATACGAAGTCATTATTAAAAGTGCGGTACCGATTCTACATGCACAGAAAAATTTATAGTGGCAATAACACAATTCGGCAATGTTAACTAACCTAATCAAAATGCGCCATAATTGTTTTAATTTTTTAGTTAAGTTTAGTTGTGCAGAATTGGTACCGATGTCTTTGAAATAATCAATTTTAATTTTAGTTAGGCCCAGAATATTTTAAACAACAAGACAAAAAATATTTCATGCTGTTGTGGACAATCAATTAGTGCGTATCATTGTGTTTTATTTTCCTCTCCTCTCTACCCTGCCGGGCCATGATGGTGCCTTGAGCTTTACCATGACCCGGCGAGGGGTGGCCCCGCTAACCGGGGCCCGACTCGGCGGGGGGAACAGTAGGTCCCCCGTCGAGCGTATCATTGTGTTGTGAAATAATGGTCAAAATGGAATATTATTACTTGCGTTACCAATACTCTGAGCCATCGCCATAAACTACAAAGCTCTATAAACCTAACGAAGGCATTGATAAATATGTAAAATATATAAAACAATCACTAAATAATAAACAGATAGTTACTTTCGCATATAAAATTTTAATGCGGAAGTGTAGAATAATAGTAGGGGAGCCGAAGAGGGGATTTCGGGATTTACTAAAGCGCGTCAGATTAATATATAGGAGGATACCTTGTACCCGGTTAAGTACCTCCACAAAACATGAGACCCATATATAAGGCCGCCCGTGAAGGATACAGGATCAGATTAGTAAAAAAAAATTGACCATCAGAAATTCTCGAGCGCGTCAGATTAAGGTAGGGTGAGTTAATTACATCCTAAAAAGTGTATATTCCACTAATCTGACAATTTGAGAGTGACGCAAAAAAAGGGGAGGGCAACAAAGTTGTAAAAAAAAAACGTCATCTCGACATTCTCGAGCGTAGCTAAATTTTTTTTATTTTGAAGGTAATAATTCAAGAATAATGAAAAATATATAATCTGACAATTTCCGCAAGCCGAAATAACAAAAATTCGTCGATAAGGTTAAATGCGTGCAGCTGCGTGATGCCTACATTTGGGTTTGTTTGAGTTGGACTTCTAAATGTTTAATTAGGACTGTTTATGAGATATTAAGCCATCAAAATATATCGTAAAAAAAGTTGCAAAGTTACACTGTCGGCTTTTAAATTGTTAGATTTACCAGCTGCTCTGTGTCTAGCCAACCGGAGTCGCCGATAAGATATAACAATAGATAAATCATACAAATTTTTAGACAAGTATAAAATATTATTTCTATTACAGCGTGATCATTTATAATTTACAAGAATTAAAAAGAAAGTAAATATTATGATCTAAGATAATTTGTATCACAGAATAGTTTTATCACATAATGGACAATAATTTGAAAGTGTAAATACTTTCGTTAATGTTTTCTTTCTTCAAACTATTTACTTTTGAGGTGTAAGTATTTGGTACACAAGGAAACGTTGAAGTTACTAACTTTCTTTTAGTATTGAATATAGTCGCTTCAATTTTATTTTTCTCAAATCACGCTGTAATAGAAATAATATTTTATACTTGTCTAAAAATTTGTATTATTTATCTTTACAACATACTCATAAATATTCCTAAGAGCTTTTTAATTGTGCTTCTTGTCTAGCTATGATTCAATGGAGATGAGATTTTACGACTCTATTGTCCTTAAAATCTATTGTTATCTCTTATCGGCGATCTATATTTTGATGGCTTAATATCTCATAAACAGTCCTAATTAAACATTTAGAAGTCCAACTCATCTTTTTAAAATTTAACTTTTTCTAGTGTCGGCTCCTGCACTATAGTGTGGAGGACTGGGAATAAACGGCACCTTTCCCTCCTCACCCTTTTTATTCCCATTCGTCCACACTATTCCCATACCTCCACACTGTGGACGACGGGGTGTGGAGGACTGGGAATGACCCGCTGAGTTCAAAATATAGTTCAAAGTACAATTTTAAGCGCCCAGGAATGGAATTAGCGGGAAGTTGCAGGGATGGCCTTTAAGGTGAACCGTTTTTCGAATTTTTTTTTGTCAGATTAGGCGAATCCCTCTAGATAATCGTCAGATTATGAGACAGTACGTTTAGAACATAAAGATGAACCATATATATCTTAATCTGACGCGCTTGAGTATTTCAAAATGGCGAATTTTTTTTGCACATTATGAAACTGGCCGTGAGTTTGCGTCCCATCGAAATCGTCAGATTAGTGAATGAGAGCTTTTTTTTGGTGCACTTAACACTCCCTTAGAAAATCTGACGCGCTCGACAAAATTTTTTTTTTTTCATTTTCAACCCTTAAATACAACCACCCGCATCATGCAAACGATCAGATTAACATACGTACATTATTAAAAATACGTAGGGCATTGATGCTATCAATATCTGACGCGCTCGAGGATGTCCATGCAACAGTTTTTTTTTACATATTTAAAAATCTATAGCCGCTTTCCCCACCGATAAAAGTGAAAAATCACATAACATTTTTTTCTTCTTATCATCTAAGCTTTGCAACTCAATAGGTCTCTATGACGCTCGAGTAAATCCCCATTTAGCATCGTGGGCTCCCCTACCATAACAGGATACAACGTCAAACAATCACGGGATGTTATATATTAAAATTAAAACATAGTATAGAAAATGTTATAGGTATAACGGACAGTCTTAGATTAAAATGCGATCCCTGACAACTTTAATATAGGCTTTTGTAATCTATAGAACTGTAACTTGTTGTCTATTCATTATGTATAAAAAGCATAACATTAAAACTATACAAAGTCTAGATAAAACCATTTTTTACGGATTTAGACGCGTCTCACCCGTGACCATGGTGCCTGCAAAGTCTCCGAAACATCGAGCCAAAATTTAAAACAAATACACACATCTAAATCCGTAAAAAGTAGTTTTATTTAGACAAATGAGTCGCGCAAGTGTTAGAGGATATTATATATAACGTCTAGTTATAAATCCTAGAAAGTTAACAGTTTTGTATAATGCAGAGAAAGCGCAATATAACTTTGTAAAACAACATGTTAATTACTCAATATGATCGTATGCGAAAACCGGCGGTATACACAATAACACTTTATGTGGTTTATGAAAGCACTCGGTTATATCTGACACGCACTCCATAACTCTCATTGTATACGACTGACTTGTATTATCAGTATATCACTACGATATTATCGCGGCTATGATAACGATACTGATGTTATCGTAACATCATGAATTTTAATAAATTAATTTCATTATTTTGTAACATTACTCAAATTAATAGAGGCCGGAACGGTGTACAAAATATTAAAGTGTTAACTATAATATCTAACTACATAATATCAAACGAAGTAAGTTAATAATAGAGTCGGTTTGATACTCGTGTGGTGACGAATTAATAATACAAGTGTCACCACATCTTTTCCTTCCCAGGGTGCTGTAAAAGTCAGCACAGTAGTAGGAAGCAGGATAATGGTCAAGTTGATGATTATAATTCTAAGGCCATCTGCATAATAATATGTATTATGCACTAGGTACTAGTTTTCTCATATTTCCTTCTATGGATAGTGGTCATTAAATTTTTTTACATGTTTCTAGATAGAGATTACCGTTTTCCCCATCGCGGAAGACAGAAATCGGTAGTCTTTTCAATTATAATATTGGCAATAACAAACGTATCTACGAAGGAACATTTCGTGAACTTTCTTGTGTCAATAATTAAACGTAGAGTAGAGCTGGTGCTTAAGTCTACAGTGTTGCCAGAGTGATTTGTTCGAAAGTTACGTTGGCATCCATGAAAAGTTACATTTTTAAACTAAAACTTACGTAGTGGTAATTTTATGAGTGTGAATGTAGCAGCCATCAGCCAAATTTATAATTATTTACAAATAGAGTAAATAATTAATAATTTTTTTTTTTTAAATCCGCGTTTAATAAATTTTCAAATTGATAAATGCAGTTTTTATAAATATAATTTTTTAAATTATTTACTCTATTTATTTGTAGTTTGAAATTTTTCTGATGTCTGCTACATTCACGCTCATGTAATTTTCAGCTCGCAGATCAAAAATGATTATTATTTTATATTTTCTTGTGCACAATAATTTAAAAAAAAAAAATATTTATCAATATAATTATAACTTTTTTAATTTTTTGCGGTAGTTTTTGTTTTCATTAAATAAATTTAGATAAGAATATTTTAATTTTTCAAGATTTTTTTTTCATTTTTACCTCTTTTGTAATTCTTGAGAAGTTACTTAAATTTACTCTCGACCCATTGAAAAAGGGTAAAACTGCGGTTATTGGTATTATTTTTTGGGCATTATAGTGGATCAGTACTCTTTCGTCTATGGCATTATAGATCAGGGAGTACTGTCTCGTATATAAAGATAATGCATTTCTTTAATATTCATAAATATACATCTGACTCATAACAGTCATTATATTATAATATACTTATTTATAACAAAGGAAGCGTTACACAACAATCCAAGTACAAATAACGTAAGAAACATAATTATTATTGGCAATAATGTCGGCAGGAAACACCAGTTCCTGGTGTTTATAAAGTTGTTTCTCTCGATGAAATCATCGAGTTGCTATTACTGAAATAGTAGTTTATTAATTGACTAGTCACTTAATTATAACGTTTTGTTTCTTAGAAGTTAAAATATAGAATACCAATCATAACCTAGAATTATGAAAATCGCGCTGAAACAAACAAGTGCAACCTAATTTTCCTGAGAGTATTATTTCAACTAGTGTTGGCGTTTTCTGGTGACTATTTATGAAAAAGCTACGAGAGCAATGCTCAAATTCAAAGTGTACAGACAGTGTAGCCTCTTGTATGTGCCGAATGTTTACAGTGGGTAGCGAGTGTAGCAACCAATGGAATTAAGTTAGTGTATATACGACGGCGCAACCACCGACTTAGCAATATAAAGGACGGGCTTCGTGGTCTAGTGGTTCATTTAAAGAACTGCCGTTGACGAGGTCGCGGGTTCGATTCCCGCACGGGACAATCACTTGTGGGATGTTTTATACATGTCATACAAATGTTTGTTCTGCGTCTGGGTGTGTGTGTTTCTATGTATTATAAGGATGTATTTACAAGAGAAAAGTAGTATATCTAGTATATCCGTATTCTGGTACTCGTAACACAAGCATATAAGCTTATTTTTTTATTATTGTGTGAAATGTCCGTGAGTATTATAAAAATATATATATTTGGCAAAGAAAACATCGTGTTTGACTGTTCCTGTTGGCTTAATACTAAAAAAGACAACTGTATGAGATCATTATGCAATAAAAATCAATATAATGTTAATATACTCACGGCCACTGCGACATGTTGACCAGACGGTTGCCAGCAGGCGGTGGGTTCACAGACGATGAGTTTACCAATACGTCACTGGGGCCTTTCGACACAGCTGTTTATCAAAATTGTACATTTTATTATACATTTTTAATAGTTAAAACTTTTAATAATTTATCTAATTAGAAATAAATTACGAGCATAATCTAACAATATGAGGAAACGACAAGCTAATTGGAAAAACAATCAAACTAGAATTTTATTTTTATAACGCAGTATAAGGCTTCGAAACGAAAAAAGATGAATACAAGAACAATCTCTACAAGTAAATAACTAGAAGAGTTTTGCTTTTTTTATCATTGTTGATAATCACATCATAATAACTAGGGTTTTGCCTGCAACTTCATCCGCTTCAACACAGACTTCTACAAACTCGAATTATAATAAAAATTAAGATCTTCAATATGCACTTCCACTACTTTTTCATGCGGACAATTTTACCACTGTATGAACCGCAACCGAAGTACATAATATATTAATAGAATTTAGGTCACGACATCAATAAAACAGTATTATTATAGAATAATAATTTATATGCTCATGATAAATAATGTTTACAATGCATCAACACCAGTAATTGAATTGAAATTCATTCGCTTTTTATTGATATTGGTATTTGAAGGAGTCACGATTCCAACAGCGCAGAATAATAATCCTATTCGAAAACTAGTTGCGCTTCACTTACGTACTTTTTCAGATTTTTTTTTTATTTCTCTAGGTATAGGAACTATCCTCGTACTTCAAGGAATATTCTAAATAAAAGAATTAGCAACATCGGTTCAGTTGTTCTCGAGATTTGCGCTAAGCAAAACATTAAGCTATTTATTTTTCGTAGATTGTAGATATGGACTACAATCTACATAACATTTTGTTGGCAAAAGCTATTACGAATCTAGACACGAAAGATTGTAAACGCAAATACAAAAATTTTCATCAATATTATAAAATGTTTTATTTGGTTATTACCGTGTTTATTTATAAAACATTATATTAATAGCAGTACTGATCTCATTTTGTGCCCAGACAGACAAGAGGGTTCTTTAGCCCGTACAATCCAGACGGCTGGATCGATATGGATTTAGTTCTTTGTTTGTTTCAAATATAAATCGACCGCAATTACTATATGTTTTAATGATATGTAGTTGAGGAGTTTTTATCATATGAAAATAAATATGAGAAGCGTTAGCTTTTAAAACATTGCCTTATCTGAAATTTTGATATGCCTAGCTGATGCCCTAATACGTACGAGTGGAATTTTGGATCCCCATTTTTCGCTTTAAAATGCAAATTTTCCATATTTATTCATGTTTCAAACCTTCTCTGGAATCCCACAAATAATTCAAGATTAAAATTAGCCAAAAAGGTCCAGCCATTCTTGAGTTTTATAAACGAACAGTATTTCATTTTTATATACTAACTTATATCATGTATAACGATGTCGCTGGAATGTAGAGTCAATCTCTGTCAGTTAATACTTTGTGATATCCCTACTAATATTATAAATGCGAAAGTAACTCTGTCTGTCTGTCTGTTAAACTTTCCCGCTTAAACCGCTCAACCGATTTTGATGAAATTTGGCACAGACAATCTTTAGACCCTAAGAAAGAACATAGGGTACCATTTATTGGGGGAAAAAAAATTCCAAATTCCACGTGGACGGAGTCACGGGCAACAGCTAGTATTAGATAAATACTGAATCTCAGTTAATATCAAATTGGCTCCCTTAAAACAATTACATTGATGACAACTAGTTCTAAATTGGCGGCGTCAATTTTACACACTTTGTGCACCTTTATCCTAACTTTAGAACATCTAATAATTGCTATAAACTAAAGAAATAACATAGACATATACCACTTTCCTGCTATAAATACACTAGTTCGTTCAAAATTCAAGTTATACAACTTGAATTTTGAACGCACTTAAGTAATATTTATATCATTTGCATAACGTAAATACAAAATAACGTTTAAAACATTTTTACGTCTCAAAAATAGGCAGAGCTCTAGGTCTTGACAAAAGAAATCACAGATACATTTATTTATTAATAACTAGCTGTTGCCCGCGACTTCGTACGCGTGAAATTAAGAAATCAAACCTTAACAAACAGAAGTTTACTATACCACTCGATAGATGGCGTTGTACATACGTTTTTAAATCGCACTATGGTTTGGTTACACACATTAACTCATAAGCTCGTCAAAATTTTTGGTTATTATTTCGCTTTTCGCATTTATAAATTAGTAAGATTATTTAATTCCGTGAATATTTATTATTTATTTATTTGCCCAACTCAAAACTGAAAATTGGTAGTGAATCCGGGACCTCGTATTATTAAACTACTAATGCAACAATAAATAAATATGCTAATAATTACCCGGCGTAGTTTGCGAGGTGTGCATGGCGGAAGGCGTGGGCCCGTTAGGCGCAGGCGTCCTTACCGATGACGACATTACAATCTGTTAACAAACGATACTATTAAAACGTGTGCCAATATAATAATAGTAACAGGTGTAAGTATAATGATGGAATGCGAGTGCTAAATACATATAAAATAGGTGCAAGTAGATAAGGTTCATTGAAAAACTAAGATATAAAAGTATTTTACATTCCTGTGAAGGATTTTACAGGATTCATGCATAATTACAGATTTAATTTGTTTAAACATACTTAATTAATTTATTAACTTTTGCAATTGACTTGCTATGCTTTTACTAAATAATCAATCAATCAATCAATAATTTATTTTGTAAATATAGGTACATTATGATGTTACAGTTGTTATGCTTATCCGCTACATTTTACCACTGGAGGTGGTGAATAAAATATTAAAATTACAATTAAAATTAATTATTAGGTTACAATTCATTAAGAAAAACATTAAAAAACAAATACTAGTAGGTATACAATACTGTTGTCACGTTTCATGTCAGAAATTAAATACAGCACACACAGTATGTCAATGTCCTATATCTGAAGTCAATAATTACAAATTTAAATACATATTATGATATTAGTTCATTGTTACGTGGTACAATTACAGGGCATAAGTATTTGTATCATGTTTAATTATTAACTTGAGCTAGGTTAAGTGACATGCATTATCTACACTTGATAGTACCCATTTATTTTATATTTTATCTCTAAAATAGTCTTTGATACTGTAATAAGTCTTATCAAGAAGTAATGCTTTTAATTGTTTCTTAAATAAAATGTTAGACTCCAGTTTGCACAGTTCCGCTGGGAGTTTATTGTAGATTATTGCCGTCATTCAAAATACACTTTAGTGGCGTTGTATTATTCGGTATAATTTTAATTTTATATAAACTAAATTATAGTGGAAAAAATGATAACCATGAGCGGGACTTGAACCCACGACCTCGGAATACCGTTTCGTTGCTCTCCCATCTGAGCTATCATGGTTCCCGCGTATTAAACATACTTAAATTAATTTAATAGTATGAGTAATATGATATGATTAATGGACGTAACAAGACCATCTCAGTACTTTCTAGCTATGGATGGTAAAAGATAGCAATTAAATCGGGAGTATACTTAATTTTGTAAAATATGACTTGAAATACAAGAAGCCTAATTGTTAAAGAAATGATTCCATAGATAGACCTAAGTCATAAAAATTTAAAGGTGCATCGCTTTTCTGTAAGGGGTTCCAAACCATTTCAGTTTTTTAAAAATAAGACCAGAATAAATCTAACAAGGCCATATTACACTAGCAGATAGACAAGGTCTAATAAAGGCAGAACGATTAGCAGGCCAATATCAAACACTATCATATATATCTGTTAACGTAGACGAAAACAGTATAAAATAGCTCAAATCGTACTTACATTATGTGGAATGGAATTCTGCAATGCGGTGGGTGAAAGAGGCGCGTGTGGCCCATTACTGCCGCTAACATTACCGCCACACTAGAACAATGTTCAAATTGATAATAACAAAATTTATGACCGCATATTATTTAAAAAAGACAATTTTGCAGGCATCGTGACACATTATGAATTATGATAGACCTACAGACATTATTTGCAAATGTCATGAAGTTATTAATTATAAAATAAGAGATGAAAATACGTAAGATAACCCTCAAGACTATGCAAAACAAAAATTACACTAACCAAACGTAGTCAACTTAAACCATAAACGACTTACTTACGAAAACAGACATACGTAAATTCATATAATTATCTACCTAAAATGTCCTTGGACATTAAACATGGAAATCGATTCGATTTAATTTTCGAATGTCGCGGTAAAGACGAGCTTCTCTATAAATACTATTGATCAATGTTAGTTCCGTTAATATATCCAAATCCTGTCATTTTCCTCCACATCTGCTTTTAGTGGATGATAATAATTTACGTTTGATGCGGTTCGCTGCACTACTTTCTCTACAATCGTGAGAAGTTCCATCGCAAAACAATACTTACGAGTACAAGATCTAGTAAAATATTTTCTCTAAATGAATATGTGGTTAATACGAAGACAATACAAATGATTAAAAAAACTCGTTACCTACACGTCGGGCGCCGATATAATCATGCGAAGATAATGCTACAATTGTTTTAGTTATAATGAGAACTATCTCACTTCTTAACCTTGTGATCAATGTGGCCGCACAAAGGCGCATTAAATCAAGTGACATCGTTGTACTAACTATGCCACTGTGTTGTGAAGTATTATGATGTTGTTTGATGAATATACACATTAATATTCATAAACGTAGAAGGGCTCTCCACAATAGGGTAATTATTATTCTATTTTAAGTAGTATAATATCAATAAATTATGTTTTCTTTAAATATTCGGATCAATGTGCAAAATAGCATTAGTAGCATATGTACTTACTGGTAGCTGATGCGGCGGCTGAGCCCGTTTGAGTCGAGCTGGTGCGGTGGGCGCCGGAGCCGATGCGGAATACCAGCCGCAGGGGCCCACTGCCTGAGCGCCCCCGTGGACTCCGTGCTAAAAAACAAAATTCGAACTAAATATTTCTGATAAAAAGATTTCGGTGCATTTATCAACGTAAGCAGCAAGACACTACTAACATTTTGGCTATGGAATGTACATACAAATACAATATAACACATACCGAGTGACAAATTTCATCTATGATAATAATCTCAACCATACTAACATGACAAAGCGTTGTGATAACCATAGCAGAGTGCTACTTCATTTTATTATATATGCAACCCATAGTGACATACTATTGTTTAGTTAATAACGATATAAGATTCGAAATATTAAACACACATAGGTACATGCCTTTTAATAGAATTTTTAAAATGTTTTTATTCAAATCCTAATCAAAGTTATGCTTTATCACGATAACCTTTCTAGTTTTACATTATGCTTAAGCGTGTTTTACTTGCAATATTCTAACTTTCATGGAAAGTAATTTGATACCGTAAGCGGAGACTAGAATGGTGATTCTGTGACATTTGATTACGGTGAGCATTACTAATCAGAATTAAATTCCTCTTATCAAGCTGCAAGCCCTAATAAATCACTATGATCGCAATGCTTTTACTTTCATGTCTCTCTGTGTTGTAAACTCTCTTGACTTTCCACTGACTTTCATAGTTCTTTATATGCTATTATTTTAATACTAGCTGTTGCCCTCGACTCCGATATATGCTGTTTCGGGATATTTTTTTAGACAATTTTATGTAGAATATTTTCGTCATACGTGATTTCTATGTAACTTTAACCATTAAGGCTGCACACACGACGGAAGCTTAAAAAGTGGAGCACCTTTTCCCGTTTTCCCAACATTTCCCTTCACTACTCTGCTCCTATTGATTGTAGCGTGATGAAAAGTATACTAGAACCTGCCCAGGAGTATGAAGAATAATTGTACCAAGTTTCGTTAAAATCCGTCGAGTAGTTTTTGTTTCTATAAGGAACATACAGACGGACAGACGGACAGACAGACAGACAGACAGACAGACAGACAGACAGACAAAAAATTTACTGATTGCATTTTTAGCATCAGTATCGATCACTAATCACCCCCTGATAGTTATTTTGAAAATATATATTTCTTGTACAGAATTGACCTCTCTACAGATTTATTATAAGTATAGATAATAGACATTGCTAATTGACTTACAACATCACGGGCTATATTTTTTGGTCATGTTATACCATAGAGTATATAACCATATATAGTGGTTTCTTAGTCTTTGTGTTATACTTTGTGTTACCTCAAAGTTTCATTCCTAACAATAACTTTGTTTGTAGTCTCTTCTGAAATAAGGCAAAGATATAGGTAGTTAAGCATATTGATCTACTAAAGTATGTAGATAAAGAGCAAAATGTACCAGAGTTTATACTAGTAGTATGATTTGTATATAAAATAAAATAATGTTTATTGTTTAAGAAAAAGTCATACAGCTAAATAGAACGTCTCTAGTCTCCACACTGGGATTCCCTGTGTTGTGGAGACTAGTCTCTTTCATCTTACAGTAACACTTATTAACTTAATTTACAGTATATGAGGTAAGAGGGTTACAATTAAAATATGTTTAAAAGAAAACAATTAGGTTATAAATTGATTTATACAGCTATAAATTAAGTCAATCTTTCGTAATGTCGATTGTACACCGTAATTGTTTTAAGTGTGTAACAAATGGGAACGTATAGCACTTAGATAAACGTAAAATGCTTCTTGTAACGATCCATTGAAACGCAAAACCTTGGCTTACCGCCAAATTCATTGGTGCAGGGACGTTGTATACAAATTTTATAGAAATTGTTCGTTTTCGCTCTACTTTTAATATACTTTTAATATGCGTAAATAATCGTAACAATGCGAAGTAGCTGGTTTGGTAATGGAAACTATAACACGCTATATTAAGGGCCTACATCAATATTATCGTCGACATGTACATATTAACACAGCTAGTAGGTATAGAAAATGAAGAATTAGGGATATTTTTTTGTTTACTCAAATCAAATCTACTAAATATATTTTAATTCTGATTTACGTGTTTCTATATATAATAGTTACTTATGTTTTTAAAGTTATTTCAATAGTTAATACGCGAGAATAGACCGACAAATGAAAAAAATAAAAAATTAGAGAGGTTGTTTCGCTAAGATTTTCTAGCGAGAAAACTTTTTGCAATTGCGTTTCTGAGTTTATGCGATCCTAGATCATATATTGAAAAAACATATACGTAAAAATTAGAGCTCTAGCCATTCAATCTAAAGAAACAATGAAAACTTCGTACGTAGAGAAACGCACGAAGCTATTTTGGTATCCTCTTAAACGGTATGTTTGTAAGTTTTTCATTTGGTTCTATCGCATAAAACAATGTGCATTATAGAAAGTCGGACACTAACTTTAAAATCTGCATAGCGGACGAGTATTGCGTTCAAAGTAAATAATGCATCGCATTTCAATTACGAATTATAAACCAATAAGTATTTTTATAAAGTTTTAAAACAGAAGCAAACACACAATTTCCTGTCTAATGTGGTAAATACCTGAGCTAATGGCGGGTGCGCCTGGTGACGATGCACGTCCGAATTCATGTCGTGCAACTCCTACCAGGACTGATCACCCTTCATCTTCTGTAGACAAATTAACAACACATATTATTACAATATATTCTACTGGTAAATGATCAATTCAATGTTCAAGCAATCTTGCAAAGGACTGTACCTAAAATAAGCTGCTACAATTACCTACATCCTACATAATTCTAATAAAAAATTATCACATCACAAGGACTGCCAAGCTCTACCTACAGCCTCAACCGTAACACTCTCTAATGTTATACGTCTACAAATTCTACACTTTAGAATATAGTGTCTATTTTCTTAGGTCGTAGTATTTTGTAACTAAAGTATATTATAATCAATACAGAATGTTGGTTCAGTTCAAATCTTGCAAAGCATTATAGGCTTCAAATTAAAACCTAAGTTTTATTTTGAAATGCATGCTTACTTGTTTTGAAATATTTCATGCTCCCTGCATATGTCACTGAAATATTGTAGATATTGGTTATAGAACAAAATATGCAACGCTGTTGATATATAAATTCTCAAAGTATGCAATATATTAAAAAATCTACTACAAGTTTCGAGATCTTCTCAGATGCACTGAATGCAGGCTTAGAAATATAAAAAAACGTATAAACAATTTTATACATTATAATCTTTAATAAATAAGCAACACACAAAGCTCGTGTTCCACTAGTAATATCTATATTGCTTTTTCCACTAGCTCTAATGACCCAGACTGATTAATCGCGGATAAACAAACACATTAGTAGTATTATGACAATACGCAACAGCATGTAAACAAAAATATACATTACTAATCGTTATGGAATATTCCCTTTAAAAAAAGCGTTTCCTGACGAATATACATGTCAGGTCAGGACATACCAACATAAATACAAGGACTAGAAACTCCTAACCTAACATTAAGTGGTATTGAAGTAAATTGGTACGGAAACAAGGTAATAATACATGTCAATATAAAGACAGCTCTTTATAAGTAGTTTGATGATTGCAGAAGACAGAGGCGTGGGCCGGGAGCGCTTGTGCTGATTCACTCTCGTCCTCACTCAATGATGTGGAACTAACGCACGGTGACGTTCCCTCGACCGCTCGACCGTAGCGAACATCAATATCGTGACTAGTATTACACGGCTCCTGTGTTCGTGCGTTATCTAAATTATGTCACGAACACAGGTGGAGAAATGAAGACATGCAATTATTAGCTCGTAAGTGCACTAGCCTATTACAACATGCATGAGTATGACTATGTTCCGCCACTATAATAGTCACATTTTTATGATTTCGTTCTATTTACTTTATGTTGAAGGCTCCGATACTTTGAATATGAATGTTATTTTAGTTTGAGCTGGAATGTCTGGCACTAAGCAAAAAGTAATATTTCATGATTTCTCACACTCTATTGAAAAGTTACATTTATTTTGGTACTTAACTGGTTTAGGTTATAAACGTATTTGGCATTGCGCAACAAATTTTGAAGTCTTCAAAACTTGAATAGTGAGTTAATTTTTACGATAACTTCAGCCATTCAGGAACTGGGCCTAACACTCGCTTGACCTGGCCCGAATGCAAAGTTGCAAACACACGAGAGCCATATTGTTCAACAAACGCAATACAGTGTGCAGTTACTATATATTTACCTCATGCAACAATGACGCGCGTGGGTGAACACCGCATAGTTAATCACTAATTACATACAACACTTATATGCTGTACAATTAATACTTCATACATCATTTTGTTCGCTATTTAGCAGCAGGTAAACGAAGGCAAAGACAGTGAAACCAATATTATGTGTTCAAAATTACGTAATATTCGAAGGAGTAACTATGTCTACACTTAGGAGAGCTGATTGATATTCAAATCAAATAGTAAATAATGTGTACGAAAATCGGTACTGGTGTTTTCAATGATTATAGTCGCACATATTGATTAGAACCGGATTCAACACAAACTTTGAACGTAAACAAACTATCTCTACAGCTCTATTACATACGAGATACACGTAATAGCAGTTAGTATGTTATTTACAATGACTACGTAATTCTGTATTAACTCATCTGAACATATTTTAATGAAGGTCGCCTGTGTAGTTTAATTTATGTACTTAAATTATCCTCGTTGACTGCAATGAGTAACAAGACAGAATACGTATAGCGTGTACATTTTTTAAACATACACGTATTAAGCCTCGTTATGTTCTTCGACCCAATCCTAATTTGACCTTAGGGAACATAACAAACCTACATCCTATGCAACTTGAAACCAAAATGATGCGGACAAATTGTATTTATTTACATTCAGCACACTAAAGTAATCTCTGCTTATGGGATCCCGGACTCATGCGTAAAATAAGGAGAAATTAAAAATTGGTCAAGTGCGAGTCGGACTCGCGCACGAATGGTTCCGTACCGAATATCTATGCAACATAAGGCAACGTTATTAGTATCGAGCAAGAAACGGTAAAAAATGTTTGTTGTATGGGAGCCCCCCTTAAATATTTATTTTATTTTATTTTTAGTATTTGTTGTTATAGCGGCAATAGAAATACATCATCTGTGAAAATTTCAACTGTCTAGCTATCACCGTTCTTGAGATACAGCCTGGCCTGGTTTTTACCCTTTGGGTACGGAACCCTAAAAATGAGCAATTATGAACACTGTAAAGTTTTAAGTAAAAGTGCTTTTGTGTAATTTTATCAAGTGATTCATAATACATACAAAAGAGAAGAAACGTGAGCGACGGATTTAAATTCAGGCTTGCCGTAAGCATGCGAGACTTATCGAGTATTTGTTAGGTATTAGATCACCGCATTGGAATTCGTTACGGAGCCGTACATGGAGTAACTGAGCAAACTACCTACTTACCAACCGATAAGCTGGTAAAGTACTTAAAATTGTAGTGCACAAAATGTTCGTACAGGACACACTTAAAGAGATATCTGTATATTTCTTATGACAGATAAAACAAGAGCTTATTCTCATTTGTCATTAAAATACCACATAGATTAAATAGATTCTTGAGGCTCTATTAAAAGTTTTTTGATTGCTGTCGACTCAAAACCCCCAATAATAAAGTAGAGGTGTGGAAGGCTCTTGAAATTGGGTCATTATAAATTACCATTAAGTTATTTAAAGAATTAATAAAATAAAACTGTTCTGTCAGTAAATGCTAACAACCAAAGTGTTCAACAGACTTGTGCAAAATGGTATTTAACTAGGTACATACATATATTCTACAAGGACGTAATGAAATATGAATTTGATTTAACTTTTATTTGCAAGTACGCAAATACGTAACCACAACCACACGAAACCATTGCGGTAACTAAAATGCAAGGTCATTATGACTGAAATCAAATAAAACAGTAGCTGGTAGTTGTACCGTAAATTGTAGAGTACTTAATAGTATCAGTGCTTTTGGCAAGCTGTACGGAAACGAGAAAAAGAATAAGAGCAACAAGATAGTCGGAGGAGTGGCAGGCGCGTGCTGAGTTGAACGACCACGCGGGCCAGGGACCACGCGCGCGTTTCACTTTCATCGCATCCCGCCAGCCACCCGTAGAGAACCGGCGTCGGATACGTCGTCATTGCCATTACAGAACAGCATCATTCATCACATCATCAACGTTTTTATTGTTCTACTTTTTACAGTCGCGTACGCTTCTAATTAAGGACTAAATTAGAAATTAAATCAAAAGTTGTGTTGAGAGCTTGGTTGGTGCCCGTCGTGTTTTTGTTAAATATTCACATTCATGTTCTTGAATGATATTTGTTTTTGAGCTAAAAAACATGCAATGTACATTTCTTATACTGAGCTGGTACCGAGTACAGTGCTATAAGAACCAGCTAAGGAAGTAAATGTTAGCAGATAACATCTGCGATTGACGAAACTAAAACCGAAAACATAACGCCCAGTAAACGTATTACAGTAAACAAAGTACAGCCTGTTGTGCAGAAAACCTGTGCCCAAGAGCACATTTATTAACTAAGAAGAAATCAAAATTATTTTCAGTTACAACAGTCCTCAAACCGAATTCAATAGCACTGACTAAAATAGAAATTATTAAAAAGTGAAGAAACACAAAAGTGAATTGAAATTTTCAGTGATTGCCACTATTATAACTTAACTGATATTAGTAAACGTCGTCGTTAGTTACACTTTCACCCATCACAAGCTAATAATATTCTTTAGTCCAGTTTCAAATGACACAACTTCCAAGTTTCTTAACTAAAGGTAAACCATTTTCTTTTCCTTGTTTTTAAAGTTAGTTAAAGTTAAAATGTAGGTTGTGTATAGGTCAATGACTTTTAAACTTTAAAATAAATGCAGGAACTAGGAAATACTACAGATACGCAACACAAGCAGACACATTCCGAATATCATTGTTTACTTTTACTGAACTACGTTTATGTTTTTTAAGCCATGTGGCATTTGAGTTTAAATAAAATCAGGATGTTTTATCTAAATTCTAAAATGAAAATATTTATTAATATTCTTTACAGTCCCTATTTATAAGCCAATGAATAGATGGTATTTGATACAGATACTACTTCCTAGACTTTACAAAATCAAGCAATTCGATTTACGGGAGCCATTTCCATTGCGATAGAAGACGAACACAATCAAAAATTGTGTAGAAATATTATGAAATTACGAAGTAAAGGTAAATGTGAATCAGGCAAATGTCTCTGCGCAAAATTAAAGTTCATAAAACCAAGTGGTTCGATACGTGATTTCGTAATGATCAAATTAGCCAACTAAACGCTGAAACAATTATTATAACGCAGAAACCAGATTTCACTAATAATTATTATTTTAATTAATACAAAGAGTATGCGTCCTTTTTTTTTTATATTGAATTATGACAGCATTTTCCAGAACTTTTCATTTGTTCAATATTTTGGCTTTTTACCAAACGATACTGTAACTAACTCCCGAGAAGAAAAAGTGACAAGCGGTGATGATTTTGCATGCTGCAGCCTACAACACCGACGCATTGTTCTTTAAAGACACAAAGGAAAGAAGTTGTATCCGAATGGCGGAGTTCGTCTGAAAATCGTTTGGGTCGCTTACTTAGTTCGTGTTTTGACGAATTATGATGAGAACACGCTTGATCAGCGTATCATGGTAGACCAAATGCTCTCCCAAATAGGAGAATCAATAAGTCAGACGCTCTCAGCATATATGCTTAGTTTACTGACGTGGTTTTACTGTCTATACTGCGTGTCTACACAATATCAATTTCTGTTTAGAAGTTTCATAGTGATAGATTCATGATTTCATCGTAAAATTTATGAAATTGGGTTGATATACACTGTAAAGTTTCACCAAAATAATTTGGTGGTTTTTGCGTGATACAATTAGTTACACTTACATTACGCAGAACTAAGGATAAGGGACTTATTTTACGCAAACTACACATTGTCGCATATAAAACCTTGCAGCCGTCAAGGTAGGTACGACATTTGTAAATAAGTACTTCCGGACAGCATTTCCATGTTCGAAGACCATTAATCCTCTTTTGGCGAGTGACACCCCACTTTTATAAATACATATATAGTAGGGTAAAGGCCACGCCTCATTTTACTTTGATATCATGACTCAACTCTATTGTCTGTTTATAAAGTCAGAAATTTTGTTATAATAATTAATTTACTCATAAAATCCTCTAGCACTTGCGCTACTGATTTATTAAATAATACCACTTTAAGGATTTAATTGCGTATACTTTAACTATTATTTAATTTATGCCTATATTATTTATCATTTTATTTAATACTCGTTTTTTGCTTCAAAAGCAAAACTATAAATATAATGGAAAGATAATAGACGGTATTTAAAAATGTACAACAATAGTATTTAAAAATGCATCCATTCCCTACTAGCTGTATTTTAAACTGTCAATTTTCATGCATCCTAATTTTTCTTGAATTTATCACAACGTATCTAGAGTGGAAAATTAAAGTATATTTATAAGTGTTCTGGTTTCGTCGAGATTATAACAATTTTTATCATTTAGATTTTTTGGTTTGTCTGGTATCTCATGCGTGTTAGTACTGAGTTAATAGATGAGAGAAGCGGACTGTTTGTAAAAAAAACGGTTGTAGTAATCGTGCCTCCTGTATTGCTTATATTGTTATCGGACACCCGCGATTTTATCCTTTTTAATAGTATAAATATCAGGTTCCTTATGGGAGTTTTGTTAAAAACATCAAGTCTCGATATGTTGTGTTATTTGATGACCTTTCTTTTTGTTTTCCTACAGTGTGAACAAATCTGGCTCAGTCAAGGTACCATTTTAAGAATAAACAAAGTTAAGACCGATGTCCTGCAATCTTTTATAGTGTTACTATAAGTTTATGATAAATAAGTACATATTACACACATACCTTGAACAAAACAGTCCATATTATCTTCAGTAAATAAAAAAATCTAACACTGAAAGGCGTTTTAATTTAGCACTCGTCACTATTTCTTTAACAAGAGCAACCTTGTTTACACCCACCACTTGACGTTATTCAGTGTTGAGTCAACCGAGCGCGGTAGCAGCTTTGTTTATTTACTCGTACATGGGGCACATATTCACAGCACATTACAACGAACTAAATGTTTATACTAACAACAGTGTATTCCTTAACCAAACGTTCATATGGCGCGACAGCTAATCGCAAACTGTCAAGATTTAGTGGGGGATTTGCGATCTATCCATCGAGTCGTGAATATCCCTAGTATTAAAGGTATTAGGTACACAAACGACTGACAATGGTCTATGGACATGCCTTTAGTCTTTACTGCGTAATAATAAACGGAGACCGAGAGATTTGTAAACAGCGGTTTGTTCACGGTTCGCAGCAAAAGCAACCACCCGATTATTTGTGTACCATATGCTATAAATGACCCTTTTGCACTAACTTTTATAAATCAATACATATTTCGTTTTTGTATCACACAGGTTAAGTCCTAACGGACTTTTGAGACCAGGGGACGTCGTTCGAAATATCCGTGAATATTTATCAACGCATGTTCCTAACGTCCCTATATGTGCAAATCCTACAAGTCTTATTCCTCCTTCTACGTCTTCCTGTCCTTGTCCCAAATTATTTGCGGTCGACGCAGCACGTTTTTTGAATACCAATAGAAAGGGTAATTCTTATACTAAAGAGGTTAGGTGTATATGGCTTAGGTATATAACCAGATATATGTAAATTTTCTGGAAATTCCTTGAGATATTACGATAAATATTGAAAATTTCAGAAACATTTGCGAAGGCGAATGGCGATGAACAATGTGACACAACAGTTTTATATTAAAGAGATTGTTCACATCACGTCTACTTGCTAACACGATTGGTAAACATTTTATTAGTATTTAGATCAAACTCAAACACTGAGGCAAGATGATGTTGATGCTTTGACAGTTACAAAGAACAGTTGATTTGTCAAAAAAAAGTGTCGAAAAAAGCAAGGTCTGCAACAAAAATCTAGAAGGCAAAGTTATTGATTCTTTGACTGCTGACTTGAAAATTTAATCATCCGTAGAATTAAAAATGTAATGTAAATGTGTTTAAGCTTTGAACTATCTAAATCAATACATGAACTTGCTCGCGAAATACGATCTAGATTTAACGTATAATATTCGCCTACTGGTATACGCTCTCTGGTTACTGTAAACCGACGCTACCTAACCACCATACACAACTGCACACAGGAAACATTGTTATAACATACAGATACTTTGTAATCGACACGAGTGTGCTAGTTACCACGTGTTTACTGGGCCTAGACGAATTACGTTACGAAGTAATAGTGTATGACTTAACGCTACACAATAATTTTAGAATGAAATTGGAGCATTCTATTACGGCACGTGTCATCGCTTTATATTAATCGATTGAAATACCTTACTAAATAATAATACTTAAGTCCCCATATCCTCCCATGGATGCTGTAAACGTCAGCTAATGTCTATTCGAAGCACTAAAACAGACCCAATACCTTCCCATAATGGAGGTAACCAAGTAACTATAATTTTCCAGATTTTGAAGATTGTTTGCATCTGTGATACCGGAAAAAATTGCATAAATATCTTATTTTCTTTTTGTCTCTAATTTTGTACAAATCCTATAACTCTATTTCCTTATTAAAATTGCAATTAAAATGATAAAAGTAACGATTCTAAGGCTAAATAAAAGCTTTGAAAACAATTATTTACTAAAGGCAAAATAGATTTGAAGAGATAATTAAAAGGGTATTGCACAATTAATTAATCAAAAAATTATGTATATGACACAGAAATGAAAGGATCATGACGAGTAATTTAGTTTACTTGTATATTAGAAAGTCACTTATTATAATACAAAATAACTGCAAGTAGCAGATGAGGTCTGCTCATAAAACCAATTAAATATGTATGACCATTTCGTTAGTGCCGCCGCGTAGGTTTGTGCTCATTTATGTAGTGATATTGTTTGTGGATAATGAGGCTTCATGTTCGATTGCCTGGTCAAGCAAAGAGTCGGTAGTTTTTTGTTCGTCATTCTTAGAATCGAATGCTAAAGCATATTCCCGTAGAAAAACAAAGATTTGCCCTGAAGATTTGGCATACATTAACTATAAAGAAGTTCATTATATTTGTGTCACGCTCATGCTGTCGTTCATGAATCAGAGTAGTTGCATCACGTCTGTCTGAAATTCCGAGAGCATACATAAGCGTGTTAACATAAATAAAATATCTATTATAAACGTATAATTCAGTGGCGGATTTATAGATTTGCCGCCCGTAGGCTATTAAATTTTTGCCGCCTCTAAATTTTGATATCTTAGTCCACAATCATATCAATTTTCTATCAATAAAATTCCAACTTTATAATTTGTGCTCCATCATCCTCGTTACATCAACTTTTCCCATATAGTTATTATTATTGAGAACTATGGTACCGTGTTCGATCCTTGATTATTTTTACAGCAAAGAATTATCAAAAAACATTATTTTAAGGAAAAAATATCTCAATCATATACCACTTTTAAAGTAAGGTAGGGTATGTCTTAAAACTATACAATACTTACATAATATGAATTAAACTTACGTAAAAAACATACATGTGGCGAACGTTGATTAACATTTATTATTAAAAACAATACAATAAATATATCTTTTCTTAATTATTTGTTAGCATTATAATTTAAGTTAAATTATAAAAGAATTGCAATACTTTTTTGCGAGACTTTGAATTCGCAAAATCATTTATTATATCGTCGTACGAAATCTTGTTCATTAGCTCTGACTCTATGCACAAGAGAGCTAAAGCGTTTAGCTTTTCTTGACTTAAAGTCGATCGTAGGTAGTTCTTTACTCTCTTCAAGCAAAAGAAGCTTCTTTCACCTGAAAAATTTGTCGCTGGTACAAAGAGCCATACGAAGTACTATATCCAAGTTTGGATAAATGTTTCCTAGATTCTGTTCTCGCAGGAATGAAGACAGACTTATTAATGATCCAGAAATTGGTTTTATTGAAATTCTTTCAGGCGAAAGGTAGCTTTGAAAGTGTTACTACACTTTCAAAGTTACCTTTCGTCTGAAAGAATTTCAATAAAACCTATTATTATATATTCCTGGACTAAGTCTGTTTCTAAATCATTAGGATACATTTGTTCTAAAAAACTGGCTTTTTCCGTCAGAACTGATGGTAACAACTCATTCATTTGGTAAGGAATGAAAATTTGTCGTTAAATCCTTGATAAGCCTCTCGCCGTTTTGCTAACTCGGATAAGAGTCTATCTATGACAACGAGAAACGTATTAACCCTGATGTAATCACTCGCAGCTATTCCAATATCTTCGTCTTTTTTAGGGTTCCGTACCCAAAGGGTAAAAACGGGACCCTATTACTGAGACTTCGCTGTCCGTCCGTCCGTCCGTCCGTCCGTCCGTCCGTCCGTCCGTCCGTCCGTCCGTCCGTCCGTCCGTCCGTCCGTCCGTCCGTCTGTCACCAGGCTGTATCTCAAGAACGGTGATAGCTAGAGAGTTGAAATTTTCACAGATGATGTATTTCTATTGCCGCTATAACAACAAATACTAAAAATAAAATAAAATAAATATTTAAGGGGGGCTCCCATACAACAAACATGATTTTTAGGATTCCGTACCCAGTATTTCAAGAACGGTGATAGCTAGAGAGTTGAAATTTTCACAGATGATGTATTTTTATTGCCGCTATAACAACAAATACTAAAAATAAAATAAAATAAATATTTAAGGGGGGCTCCCATACAACAAACATGATTTTTAGGGTTCCGTACCCAGTATCTCAAGAACGGTGATAGCTAGACAGTTGAAATTTTCACAGATGATGTATTTCTATTGCTGCTATAACAACAAATACTAAAAATAAAATAAAATAAATATTTAAGGGGGGCTCCCATACAACAAACATGATTTTTTTACCGTTTCTTGCTCGATACTAATAACGTTGCCTTATGTTGCATAGATAATGGTACGGAACCCTTCGTGCGCGAGTCCGACTCGCACTTGACCAATTTTTAACTGATAAAATGTATCAATTTTCTAATGAGCAAATTATCTCACTTCATATTTTGTGGTGGGAATTTTTTTATTGTCAAGTCACAGTCGTTCAACTATTAGTTATTCGATTAATATGATCTCTATATGATATTGAATTATTTTTTTATTTAATAAAAATTAGTCAATTTTAGTCAGTATTTTTACGCTTATAGATATTACTTTCTGAAATTGTATTTGACAAGTTGCAAACTTGCTGCAGCAATCATGATTAGACCATCGATATTATATTAAGATTGAATTGGGTAAGCAGATCTCATAATTATTAGGTACACGGAGAAAAAATTATAGCAGTTATCAGTGAAGAACATATGTAAAAATTACTAAATTTCGATAATATTATCGAATCGCTATTGCAATATTCTAAAAGTTCATAATATTTAATGTATAATTAGTAAAGCGTTTAGGAATTGTTCATGCCTATGTTGAAATATTTATGAATTAGCACTGTATATGAGAATATTTCGATTATTGTTAAATATTTTAATTTCACTCCAATTTTCGAAATTGGTATTATGTGTGTGTATATTTTTTATTTTTTATTTGTAAACCGAACGCCGTAAATCCGCCACTGGTATAATTACATGCCAATACACTTTCCTCCTTTGTTACCAATAAACTGCATTGTGGTATCATGCTGCCCGACATTTATTCGACAACATGTTCCCAGTGTTTCCACCAATTAATGTATCCACGGAGCGACTGATCGACTAACATACAGTCATACACGTCTCCAAAATTAAAAGTTTATTGATATTCCAAAAGTGCCACCACTAGTGACAATGATAAAGACGCGAGATTTTATGGCTGTAATGTTGCAATTAAGAACCGGCAAACCACTTTGTTTTATTTCAATAAATAAACGAAAAAGCTTTGCTACGCTGTGTTCCTAACTCTTTAACATCTTGAGGCGCAAAATCCCAGATTCAGATCAAGAGCCTAGATCATCAAGATCACGAGCAAGCATGTTTGTACAGTTGCACCATGAGAGACATGACAAAATTGCTAAACGTATAGCAACAGTCAAACCGCATTTGATATGAAGTACATCCCGTCAACAGTGAGCAATTCCACATCCGCACGGAGTCAGAATGCAACACAATTAGTGGTATTTGCGGCAATTGGAGCGTGAGAGGAATCCGGTGTATGGAAGAGCTCGCAACGCATTGCTCCGGAACCAAGTGTCCATAATACACTTCTATTTATCTAACTACAATGAGATGTCGATAGGTATGTTTTTTTCCAGAAGACTACCAAATACTGAATGAAATGTATACGGACGCCAAGTTCTGAAAAAAAGATGTTTGCATGTTCATATAAGAAACATCTTTTCTGCATTCATTCATTAGAAAACGCGCTTAAATCATTTGGGATGTTCATGGTCTAAAATCATTATTTTCACTCACTTTTTTACAAAGTGAGTGAATAAAATGGTTTAGACCTTTTTGACGTACTTTAAACATTGTTGTCATTTGAGTTTTAAAAATGTAAGTTTATAAATAGTAATACAAATTAGCAAATTAGTGTGAGAAATACATGCTGAAATTAATTCTACGCAAGGCGAGGCGTTACACCGATGAACCGATGATGTCATCAGCCATCACTGTCAACACGTTGTTGCGGTTGATGTGAATAATTAATTGAATCTTAATAATAGCTTAACCCTGGGTACAGTCCCCAGAATAGCGTTTAAGAGCAAAAATTCTAACAGACTACAAATAATTTTTATATTAGTTAAAAAATTTACTTGCTAGACTGATCCTACGCTACCACGGGGTTTGGTATATTTTATTTCAAACGTCATTTAACAATTACGTAAATATTGCCTCAAGTAATGGTCTAAGGAAAAAGAACACATCGAATGCTACATATACTTGCAGTCTGTTACGTGTGACCGCCTGTAAAAGCAACTTATTAGAGCAACTTCATTCCATATTATTTTAGGTTGAAACGCAATTAAACTGTCGTCGCTGCATTTAAACCTAAAATAATAAAGACAATAATATTTTGGAATATTTTACAAAGAGGCTGACATTAAGTTTTATTAGAGGCGGAATTATAAAACAACAATGAGCAACCGTTTGTTGACTCCTAAACGGCAAGGTCGCGGACGTACCACTTTTTATTATGAATTAAGTAATAATGGAGTTTAAACAACCGTAACCGCTACTGGGTATCGTCTGACTCATTGAGAGCTGCTACTGGGAGTATATGTTAACCAATTTATAACATCCTCTGAGAAAAAAGAAATATTCTAAGATTGATGGCTCAAATTGCCGGACTGATCTTAATTCCGATAATTTATGCTGGAATATTTTTTCCGTAAATAGCTTTATTTTAAAAGATTCTCAAGTTTTACAAAAATTTTCAATTATTGTAACTAACAGGAGCAGCAGAGATTAAAAAATTATTTGCATAATGTGGTTGTTATACTAAAAGCCTTATTTACTACTAACAACTGATCGTTAATGATCGCATTATGGAAAATTCTTCCAGTAAACATCCCTGAAAATGGTTTTTTATTTATTACCAACCGTATTTAAATTAACATACCATGTAGGTATTCCAGTTTACCTACACACCAACAGGTTTTTAGTGGTATTAAGAGGACTGTACTCCTAACTTAGGTATTGCTATCCCTATGCCCGAGCGCCGCGCTGAAAGGGACAAATATAGCTGAAAGGGATTTTATCAACAAATTCTTCGAAAAACAGAAAGTGATAGAAGCATAGATATATAAGACCTAGATACTGTGAAAAAAATTCGTTCCTCTGGAGGCAATATCTACGAAGAAACAGGGGACTACGACGCCCATATTTTTGTATGGAGCATAATTTGGTATCGTGCCCTCTTAACCCAATAATTAAGGACTAAGATTCATTTCTTATTTTTTTTTTGTAAATAAATAAATATTCATGGACATTTCACACAACATCCTCTGGTTCCAAGCTAAGCTTATATTGCTTGGGTTATGGGTACCAGAATACGGATATAATACATATACATACTACTTTTCTTTTGCAAATACATACTTATAATACATAGTAAACACCCAGACGCAGTACAAACATTTGTATGACAATTAAAAACATCACACAAATGATTGTCCTGACCGGGAATCAAACCCGAGACCTCATGATCGGCAGTTTTGGTCCAAATCATGTCGTTTGAATGTCTCTTTTAATTTACCATGTGAATTCAATTAGCTAATGACGTTCCATGATTTTCGGTAATTTTGTTCTGGTATAAAGGTCGTTAATACTAAATTCATAGTGTACAAAACAGAGTCGGTTTGCAAGTGAATCCTTGTCCCCAGTTATGATCAATGGCGGTATGAGTCAGAATACTACATCTGCGCACTGATGTCTTTTCTAAATATAGGCAAACCGAGCGGCTGTTTAATTACGAGGGGAGGTCCAAAAGTTCGTGGAATGGAGGGGATGGAGTGGGGATAGGGGCGCTCGCTTAGTGTCATACTAATTGGGGACTCATAATTAGTATATAAATGGAGTTTCAGCCCTATTGCGTCATTCGTTTACGAACACTCGCCTGCTAAACACGTCAATCCGGAAGAAAACTGAAACTATGGAGAAAATTGAACACCGTGCGGTCATTAAATTCCTTACCAAGCAAGGAAAGAACGCTCAGACCATTTTGAATGAAATGGAAACTGTTTACGGGGAACAGTGCCCTAGTAAATCAATGATTTACAAGTGGCATGGTCTTTTTAAACATGGTCGGGAGTCGATTGAAGACGACCCCCGCTCAGGAAGGCCAGTTGAGGCCACCACATCAGACATCGTCGAAAAAGTGGAAAAAATTGTACTGGAGGACACCCGTTTGAAGAAAAAACAGTTATCTGCATTAGTTGGAGTATCAGATACCACCATTTTGCGAATCCTACATGACCACCTGGGTATGACAAAAGTCAGTGCAAGATGGGTACCGAGAATGCTCACGCCGCTTCAAAAACAGCAGCGCGTCGAAGCGTCAAAACATTTTTTGGAGTTGTGTGGCGACGATCCTGGACCGATTTTGGAGCGAATTGTTACCGGCGATGAAACATGGGTTCATCACTTTGAGCCTGAGTCCAAACAAGAGTCCATGCAATGGCATAAAAAGGGGACACCACCGCCAAAGAAATTCAAAGTGTCGGAGTCGGCTGGAAAGTTGATGGCTACTGTTTTTTGGGGTTGTGAGGGGATAATACTGATTGATTATAAAGAAAAGGGCAGGACCATAACCGGAGAATACTACGCAACAATACTAGAAAAATTAAAGGATGCCATCAAAGAAAAACGTCGGGGAAAATTGACCAAGGACGTGTTGCTCTTGCAAGACAACGCACCGGTTCACAAGAGCAAAGTTGCAATGGCTGCTCTACACACGCATGGCTTCGAATCACTAGTCCACCAACCCTATAGTCCAGATCTGGCCCCAAGTGATTTTTATTTGTTCCCCAATTTAAAAAAAGACTTAAGGGGAAGGAAATTTTCCGACGACAATGAGGTAAAGGAGGCAATTTTGGCTCATTTTGAGGGAAAAGATAAAAAATATTTTTACGATGGTTTAGAAAAATTAATTCATAGATCTAATAAATGTATTCAGCTTAAGGGTGATTATATTGAAAAGGAAAAATAAATTTACTGTTTCATTTTTACTAAAACCCTTTCATTCCACGAACTTTTGGACCTCCCCTCGTAGATACACCTACCGTTTGCATTAAGCCCGTGATAAAATTAGGTTCTCTATCTGCCACCGAGCGAAACCACAGTCAGGCTTTCGGGGTTTATTTATGTGCATACATCGTATGTGGTCTCTTTGTTTCTGCATGTATTTATTGAAGTTTCTTCATACGAACGGCAAGGCAAGCTACTCATCACAATCATACTCAAATGATGTCAATCATATACTTGACACGTGGTCCTGAAAGGCGAATTATACACGTAGAAGTATCAAATGCTAGGAGCACAGTGCTCATACGACTTTAGACTTTTTATCTGTAAAAGTCTAAATCAGTAATACACCACTGGTGGCCCCATATTCTCCCTTGGAGAAAATCGCATAATGAAATTGCTTATAAAAGAAGATTGTTAACGCTTTATGGTGGATGACTTTATCACTGTTGCGACAAATCGTTTGACATCCAAGCCATAGTCCAAGACCACGTTTCTACTATTTTATGAAAGGCCATGTCTATGTGTGGTATAGATTTCAATGTATACTATGTACGGTCATAAGGAAAAATATTTGAAAGACAGTCTAGTTGTGTATGTAGTTTCGTTGCAGTGATGCCAACTCCGGGGTTTTCCCCCCAAAGAACATTGGGCGTTTTTTACCCGCTTTTTTTAAAGTCGCGAACATAAACCAAAATACTTTTAAATCATAGTGTTTCCAATCAGATTTAATATTCCGTAATTATTTTAATTAATAACACTGGAAAAATGGAAATAATTAGTAAAATATAAACTAATAAAAAAAATATAATTAATAAATATAATAACATAATAATACGAGGCAGAATACAGTCCCGTCACATAAGGGCAAAACGCTATTATACATATATATTGATAAATACGGCATCGCAAGGAAGACAGAGCCTCGAAGGATATTACTGTTCCTTTATACACGGCCGCCGCACTGTTGGAAGTTGCGCGCATATCGCCAGTGCTGCAGTGTGGTATACTTTCTATCTTGGGCTGTACATCAAGAAGAATTTCACGCGCCTGCGGCGTTTTAGATGAAACTATATTAGATTTGGATGCAGCAGAATAAAGTAAAGAGAAAAACGTGTTTTTTCTTATTTTTTTAAATGTCTATTTTCTCCTTATTCCCACGACCCACAGATATGGGACCTATACCATTGTAAACTAGATTGAATTGCCTATCTATCAGACCTAATTTTATTTTTGTTCGCTGTAGGTAAGTATCCCATACAAAAGTGCCCAATGTTCTTTAGGGGGGAAAAATCTATATAGGGATTTTTTTAGGGGGTGAAATTTTTTGGGGATATTTTTAGGGATAAAATTTTATTTGTATTTTTTTTAAAATTTCTACGCACTAAAAAAAAATCTGTTAAAATAATACTGTTTTATAGGCCGAAATACGCAGATTACTTGAAATTACATTTCATATTACATTTCATATTGTGATGAAATTAAAGAAAAATACTGTATACTGTTATTAACTAAATATTTATTATTTTTATTTATTTCTTTATTTATATTGTAATGAATAAATACTTGGTCCGTCGTTGGGGAGTTTTGTATTGAATTTAGTGGTTTTTGAAATTGCTTTAGGGAGAAAGTTTTCAAACAGTTGGCAACACTGTTTCGTTGACAATATCATTCGATCCTTAGTCGCAAGATGAAGTGGTAGCGTCGACAACACTGCTCTTGCCGCGACGGCGTCGACTTTAACATAATATAGTCAATATAGCGCGTCATGAGCAACCGACACTACTCTGTCTTAACATGTCGCATTATTTTTATAAGTCTTACTTCGGTGGCAATTCGACCATGTACAAAGGCAGTCAGTCACATTTTTAAGGTGACTTTTCAGCCCTCCATTCAAGTTTTGCTGAGACTAAGCGTCATAAAGAACTGCAGGTATTACACACAAAACTATGTACACCATGCTATGAAGTGGCGTCTACTGCAAATGTTGAGTGATGTCCTATTTTGGTTGTTGTGGACACCCCCCTAGTTGAAAAGAAACCTTTAATTCACATTACTTTAAATCATGTTATCATATAAACTGTTTTTACGTATCTACTCTGATTTTGAAATAAATACTTTTTCTGTCTTTCTTTTAAAATAGCTAGAGCCAAAGATCACTTGACCACCTTGCCCAAGTGGTCTTTGGCTCTAGCTATTTTTAAGCTCATTAACGTCCCATTTTTGGGCACAAGCCTCTACGATTTCGAAAAGCTATCTGTTCTACTTATGGTGCACTGATCAGACGTCTTGGCTTAGGGTTTAGTTTCGAGTTTTCAGTCTCTCACAAGATGTTTTGACTTTACAAGCAATTAAACAAAAACACTTGAAGTTTGCAGAAAGAGCACCAACCAGTTTGAATTAAAAAACATTGTTATATTGAAAACATTCTCCTTTTTAACTGACTTAAAAAAAAGTATCTGTATGTTTTTATTTCTGTTTGTTGCATCGTAACTTTAAACTGAGCGAAGCAATTTTGATGATTCTTTTTTATTTGAAAGCTGGTGGTCCCATTAGCACCAGGTTTTCTGATGGTTATCTCCTGAGAAATCGAGAAAATACCCTCAAATTTCATAAGCACATGTACTCGGATGTACTTTTTTTAAAAGTACTCAATTATTTATCAATCAGTTGAAAATACAAATAGTCATAGAGACTCCAATTCCTTTTTCACTTCTTTAATGGAGTTTCCAAAAATCCCATATTCAGTCTTCTAGCTACAGTACTTTCACACATCAATAATAAGTTGGAAACCTCTTTAAGCTGAAGAAGTTTTTGACTCAAGCTTTAAATACAAAGTAGTAATAACTGTAACCATTGCCTTGCTACCTACATCACAAATCAGTTATTATTATCTCTTCCAGAATAGGCAAGGAGAACTAAATGCTAGCAGACTTCTTACTTACTCGGACTCTTTGCTTATTACCAACATCCATTATAGTCACACCTTTTTCCGTAGGGATAGGCGCTCTTGTATCTCATACTTCTCATGTGATATTGGAATTTGTAACACATATTTAATACATAGATATAAATTTTTTAACCTCTATACAATTCTTTCATCTATTCTGTGTATCCCTATAATTCAAAAACCATAGTTCAGGTATATGTTAAAAGTAATTCTCTCTCTTATTCAATTCAATCATTCATAATTCCTCAACATTTTGTTGTTCTCTGCTGAACCATACCATATTTCACTATATTATTCAATGTATTATGTTGAGAGAATTTCCACATAGACAATAGTAGTTTATCATAAAGCTTGGATTCAAAACAAGAGGTTTTCATCAAAGGTGCTGTTAACTAAATAGTAAATATGTACTATAAACATAGAAACAAAAGTAGAAAAATATAATATAGTAGAAATATAATATTAAAGTAGAAAAATATAATAAATTACAAATAAACGTTACGTATGCGTATTATCTTCCACAATATTATTAATGTTTGCCTTGATCACACTATATCGACAGTAGGCACCTAAGCATTGAAACATTTTTCCTGTTGTAACTACTAAAAAAGTATAACTCTCAATTTCCAATTTCGATTCGAGACAGTAAATAAAATAAGATTGTTTAAAGGCAAGTTATAATAGTTACTAGAGATATAAATTTCACGAGTATCCGGGTGACAATTATGTAGACAGTAGTGTTTTCATTAGGTGTTATTTTACGAGATCAAAACATAAAGCTTCTAGAATAAAGGAATATGTTAAAATATCTGCAAAATTATTGAGCTACAAATACTTAGCGCTCGTTATAGCACAGCCGAAAACGATTCATCCCGCCTTGTACGCCTACAATCTACCACTAACTGCTACGACAAAACTTCTTGTTCGGAAATCTTAATGGAAAGAAATGTTACTCACCAAAGTGATAATAAAACGATAAGGTGACTCTGATAAAATCCTCACTTCATTATATTCCACACATAAGTCTTTAGGATAACGTACACGAAAATTATAAACACACAACACATACGTCACTCAGAATTCAGCCATATTGTTTTTTTTTTTAGATAAATGAACTAGGACTCAGGCAGCACCATTCAGCCCATCAGCCCATTTAGTACTCTATGATTTAGACCATAACCACAGATCATGACGCAAAACAGCAGAATTTTTTTTTAGAGCCTGATGTAATTAATCTAATATATAAAATTCCCGTGTCACAGTGTTAGTTACCGTACTCCTCCGAAACGGCTTGACCGATTTTTATGAAATTTTACATGCGTATTCAGTAGGTCTGAGAATCAGCCAACATCTATTTTTCAAACCTTTTTTTTATTTTTTATATTTTTTATATTATGGCAAAACAACGTTTGCCGGGACAGCTAGTTAATAATATAAAAATATCATGTATTATACAAAAATTACACTACAAAGAGTATGCAAAAGGCGTAGAACTAGTAACCTAAGTGATCCTCTTAGGCGATGAGGGTGCCAACAATTTTTTGTCTATGGCTTGAAATTGTTTAAACTAAAGTGACATTTACAGGTTTGCCATTTTATTTAAATGCAAATAGTGTTGCTCCTAAGTGAATAAATGTATCTTCTATCTATTCTGTGATATTAACACAGCTAGTAGGTATAGAAAATGAAGAATTAGGGATATTTTTTTTGTTTACTCAAAATCTACTAAATATATTTTAATTCTGATTTAAGTGTTTCTATATATAATAGTTACTTATGTTTTTAAAGTTATTTCATTATTTAATACGTGATTATAGACCGACAAATGAAAAAAATAAAAAATGAGAGAGGTTGTTTCGCTAAGATTTTCTATCGAGAAAACTTTTTTCAATTGGGTTTCTGAGTTTATGCGATCCTAGATCATATATTGAAAAAAGATATACTTAAAAATTAGAGCTCTAGCCATTCAATCTAAAGAAACAATGAAAACTTCGTACGTAGAAAAATGCACGAAGCTATTTTGGTATCCTCTTAAATAAACACCTAAATTTTGAATTTACTAACTTTTATATCATATAATAAATAGAACATGTTGTTGCTAATGTGGTAACGGACCCAGCCAGTCGATTCACGTAAACACGCCAGTCCAAAAGTCGTTTTAACTTAGGAACTTAGAAGTTTTCTGTTTTAAACGCACTTACTTATATAGTCTTGGATTGTCATAAATCTTCCAATAGCTCAATTACTATACAATTTCTGAATTACCTGGTGTAAAGAATCATAAAAATTGGTTCAAAAATACAGCGAATTGAGAATTCTCCTTTTTTTAAGTCGGTTAAAAGGGCTAAATTTGCAAAAAACGAAGTGACGTCACTGCGCTACGGTTTTTATTACTTACGTGAATCGGGCAGCTGGTAACGTTTTCATTCTGATAGGTTTTGTGATAGCCATTGATTTTATCATCAAATTAGCAGAAATCCGAACTTGATCCGTAATCGAATGAAAAACCATTAGAATTTTGAACTCATATTTCGTTATTGTTTAATTACATACTTTTAATTAGTATATTAATAATTTACAAACTTCCGTTAAAATTAGTAAATAAATGAATTATTTACTAATTTTTGTACAACCCTAGCACGCTTTTGAGATAGCGAGTAATGGTGACTCATATTTGTTATTGTGTAGTAAATAAATCATTTTTATACTTGTGTTTCATTTATTGACAATTTTTTTAAAACGTAAACAAAAAGTAAGTATTTGAGTTTACGCAATAGGCACATTTCCTTGCGTAGAGATAAACACACTTCCTACTGAATTTGCAATTATTTTATTGAATGAATATTTTACGAATTAGAATAAATTTTGGTAGTGAAATTACAAATAAATAAATAGTTGGAATTTTAGGTAAGTAGAATACAAAAATGTCAGGTGTCAAATGATAGAAAAACATAAAAATTGTGTCTCATCTATTAAAAAGAATCAACAGCTAGTTTCCAAAAATTCAACGTTATTGTTATGCTGTAAATATTCAAGTTCAATAACAATTTCTCAACGTGGAACGTTTGTTGCAAAACATTTTGAAAATCGCGCTCTCTAGGTCATTCATCCGCCCCGTCGGATCTTACATTAAACTTTGGCGCTGCGGTCGCTCGAATTCGAGATCTCAGGTGCTCAAGTCCACTATTTTGGAACAATTGTCATACCGGCACAATACCGGCACGATACCGTTGCAATTGAAGTCAAATATCCGTAGTCTGCTATATGCCGTCATAACGGTCTTTCAATGGTAATAGAATTGTCGATCTCTTTTATCTATGCATTGAATTTTCGGTCTCTTTTATCTATGGATTGTGTTAGAATGGTATGTATGTGTTGCCGTTTTTAAAAAATGCGTTAGTTGAAGTGATTTTCGAAAAACTACTAATAAATTTAAACGTTTAATCATGCTAGACTTCGTTTAAATATATTTGTACATACTATTTATTAGTATAAAAAGCAATGTGAAGTTTAGGAGATTAGTAAATTGCAATAAGTTACAAAGAACAATTTCTAATATTTCTATCTATCTATTTTTTATTTATGGCAATCTGTCGACACAGGACAATTTAAAAATATTACTGTCAAATTCAAAATAGCAGACTACCGAAACATTTCAGTCATTGAATTGCAATTGTGAAGCAGTTGTGTACGAGACTAGCAATTTATGTCACTTTGACAATTGTAAGACAATGATGAAGTCGTTATGACGACACATTAATAGTAGACTACCAAAAACTTTACTATTGCACCATAATGGTACAATAATGGTACAGTTGTGACACCGTTGAAATACCCGACTCAGGGCCCTGGCCAACAATCTACACCCTTAAGAATAAAAGTATCATAGGTATCAATTAATAACCATTTGAGAAAGGCAATCCTCATATCCAATCTCTACATCACGCTTAGTTAGCTTGGTGTAGGTAGACTAAATGCGAAATAATTGGTCAAGTGCGAGTCGGACTCGCGCACGAAGGGTTCCGTACCATTATCTATGCAACATAAGGCAACGTTATTAGTATCGAGCAAGAAACGGTAAAAAAATCGTGTTTGTTGTATGGGAGCCCCCCTTAAATATTTATTTTATTTTATTTTTAGTATTTGTTGTTATAGCGGCAATAGAAATACATCGTCGATTAAAAAGAAAAGTGACTTTTCTCAAAAATATTGATCATCTGTGAAAAAGTGAGAAATTAATAGGCTAAAAAGGAGGATACTTACTTCTACACTAATATTACTTCTACACTAATATTACTTCTATACTAATATTACTTCTATACTAATATTATGAAGATGAAGAGCTTGTGTTTGTTTGTACGTGCTAATCTTAGAAACGACTGGTCCGTTTTCAAAAATTCTTCCAGTGTTGGTTAGTACATTTAACAACATCACACTGAAATTAATAGAAGCGAAGCAGCAGTGAAAAATGTTGCAAAACGGGTAAAAATTTCTCATTTCCACGCCTACGAAGTTGCGCGCAACGCTCACGCTAGTACCATCATAGTCATATTGTCTTAATCTAAACCGATCATCAAATCAAACTAAAAAGGTTGGGAGTTCCCATAAATGTTTATTGAATTCTAGTTTTTTAATTGTAATATTTGTTGTTATGGCATACATCCCCCGTTTTCCAATCAGCGCACACACGAAGTATAGATACAAGGAGTCCGAACGGTATAGGCTTTTCCATAATATTTCGTGTACACAATAATAAACCCAGATCATAGTTCTATTTTCTGCCACTGGCTGCGCAAGTATTCAGGACGTACCGATGCTAATATAGAATATCAGAATAATTCTTGACCTTCTCTGTATTGTTGGGTTTAAAGCACTCGAAAAATTTCTAAAAATTTCCTAAAACTTATATTTAACTCCACGTTTCTCAGAATATTTTTTTCCACAGGTGTCAATAGTTCAAACGAGTACTTCTTGAAAAATGGCGCGATCTATCGGCAAAAAATCTGTCCCTTAAATTGAGACCATTCGTTCAACATTACGTTCGGACTCCTTGTATCTATACTTCGTGAGCGCACAATAGCGCATTATGCGGCACAATGCTCAACGTTGAGTGTTCCAATTACAACAACATCGCATCGCACAATCGAGCACTCTCAAAAGTGATGCGTGCAATCCATACCAACTTCAGCGACAGAAAATTAACAAGTATTTTTTCTTTAAATTGGCATTGATTGAAATTTTATTAAAATATTATCGTTAGTAATATTATTTATTGTTAAACAAAAATTTAAGGCTTTCTTTTCGTCGGAGTTTTCTAGAAATATTCAAAGTTAATTCAAGCTGTGTTAAAAAATAAATATATTTAAGTATGGATGAAGGTATAAACAACGACTTTTTTATATTCCACACATATAAATATATGTATTGTGAATACAATGTTTATTTTAGAATTTTTTTTTCAACTCTGAACTTAGCGCACTCTGCTGGCGCATTTTAAAACTAATTCACGTTCCAATTCAGCGTCAGCATTGTGCGGCACTGAGTCGCATTATGCTCTGCCATTGGAAAACGGGGTGAATCTATAAAAATTTTAAGTCTAGTTAAATAGCTAAAAATGAAATTTTCACAAATGATTGGTCATCAGTAATCAGTACATGACCCGAGATTCTGAGATACAGCCTAGCCTAGTGACAGACGGACGGACAGCGTAGTCTCAGTAATAATTCAAATTTACTTTTTGATACAGAACTCTTGGAGTCACCTTTGAAACCTGACTCTACTTTTATTATTTTGACCACTTTATTTAATATAGCATAATATCATCACAAAATAACAACTTTTATAAGTATCAGGATGTTAAATAAATACAGTATGAAAAATCGATCACATTAGGACAGACGGACTACCATTTAATTTTCTACGCTTGCAACTGTAAAAAGTAATGTCTAATTGTTGCTGTCAGTCAGGGGCGGTTCGCTTAGAACAAGCCTATATTTTCGTCACCTTCGTGCCATCTAGAGGTTGTCGAAGCACTTTTTTTGCCCGCCATTTTGGATGACGTCATCATATTGGTATTTTTTATCCCTTGTGGCAACCCACTGATTATTGCCAGACTCACGTAAGGTTTTTTTTAGTACTCTGTAGCAGTTTTTCATTTCTTTATCTATGATTCGCTGCCATCTTTCTTGTCATAATTGTCAGTTGTCAATTTAAACTTCAAGTTTGACAGCAAAGTTTGACAGTTATGGCGGCTTACAAATTCGAAACTCCTGCTTATTATAATTTATTGTGTATTTATTAATTAATAATTCATATCAAATATCAAACTTAAGTTAAATTCGTCAAATTTACTCTAATTAAAATTTGTTTCGTTAGTTACCCAATAAATTAACTTTACTTCCTTATCTTGGCAATGGTTGAACATAGTAGAAGCACGTAGAAGTTTTGTTTGTGATGCTTTAGGTAAGTTTTGTTTGTGATGCTTTAAATGTGCAGTGGATGAACTAATCAAGCAATATAGTTGTGATTATTCTTATACTTATTAACATTTTGTCTTATTTTCAGTTTGTATTCGTATATCGATTCAGGGGTTTCCTTAACCTCAAAACATCCTTTCTTATTTGCTGCTTGGATAAAGGCTATTGGAAGTGAACACCTAAAATAAATTTATCCTACGAAAATATACGGCGGCAAAAGAGTACCTATGTGTTTGTTCACTATTTCGAGTCTGTATTCAAGATATATGTATACGAGTATATAAATAATGGGATGAGGGCCGGTCGATGATGATTCAAGTAATATTCGTCATAATCCACCATCTGTACAAGCAGTAAATTTAAATCGTAAGTAGAAACTTTTCCTTTGAAAGGTAATATATCTCGTCGACCAAAATTAGCTCTAGTATTAGTAGTATCTGACTGCTTATTTTATAGTACTTTAAGAAAAAGTTACTAAGAATTTTGTGGATTATTGATGGATAATGGTCTCATTAGTGGTGGATATTTAGTCAAGATTATATTTGATTTTTGTTAATTATCACACCGAAAAAACAACATTTGTTAAAAACTGAGCTAGATTGATTTGAAACTTTCTGCATATCAAGTGTCATGAAAATTGTTGCAGTCATAAATATAGTAATAAATTATGTTAATTCTAACCAGGGGCGTATTTGGAAAATTTGCACCTCGGGCCAAAAAAATTGCCAATGTGCCTAGTCAGAGGAAGGCGGGGGAGGGGGGGTTGTCAAAAACCCCACAACTCGAAATACTGACATTTGGGTAGAAAATGAATTTGACACAATTTCCATTAAATTTAGTAATTTTTTGGCCCGAATGTGTCCGCCATGATCAAGGTTAGAGCATTGCCTGCAAGTTGAAGCAATGTATCACTTCATCACTGTTTTGGTGAGGTTCAGCTCAATGGAAAAGCTTAAATAAATATGTCTTACAATAAAATATGTACAAATTAAATTAATGCCATTTTGGAACAACATTTTAATTTTAAAAATATAACATTGTTCTTTTAAATTAAAATTAATTAGTGCTATTGGATAATTCTACAATTTTAGAAAAATTCAATAATCAAAAAATCTTTGAAAGATATAATAAATAAATAATAATAAATATTCATGGACATTTCACACAATTTCCTCTGGTCCCAAACTAAGCTTATTTGCTTGTGTTGGGTACCAGAATACGGATAGAATACATATACTACTTTTTTTTTGTAAATACATACTTATAATACATAGAAACACCCAGATGCAGTACAAACATTTGTATGACAATTTAAAAAATCACACAAATTATTGTCCTGAGCGGGAATCGAACCCGCAACCTCTTGATCGGCAGTCCGTTACACTACGAGGCCCGTCTAGATAGATTTAGAAATGAAGTTATAAGAGAATGTTGCGGTCTGAAAGAGGATGTAGTGACTAAGGTGGAGAAAAGTATGCTAAGGTGGTTTGGTCATGTGGAGAGGATGGATGACAAACGCTTAACGAAAGGCATTTATACGGCGAAAGTAAGTGGAAATGCTGGGAGAGAACGCCCGAGAAAAACATACTCCGATGTCATCGCCGGGATACTCCAAAAGAGGCAAGTGCGTAGCACTTACAACTGTCGGGCATGTATGACCAGAATATGTATGAGTGTGTGTGGATGAAGCCAAGGAAGTATGCTTCGATCGTAGCAGATGGCGCTCTATAGTATCTGCCTACCCCCATGGGAAAAAGGCGTGATGTTATGATGATGATGAACATTAATCAATAAAAGTTTCTGTTATCAAAAAGACATACATAATTTGAAAATATTTTTAATTCTTCAAAAAAACTACATAAATTTATCAATTCCAGAAAATAAAATATTTACTAATTTTTTCAAACCTTTATGGAAATAAATAAATTAAACTATTTGAATAGTTTTTACTTAAATTTCCTATATTATAATATTTATAATATACAAAATTTTAATTTGATACATAATACTTAAATTATATTTCTTGAAAGATAAAATGTTTATTTAAAAGAATTAGTTAATTTATAGAATTTTTTTTTTCAACTTTCCAAATTTTGCCGCCCTAGAAAGTTTGCCAACAATATATATAATAGACCAACAATCCTAGATCATATATTGAAAAAACATATACTTAAAAATTAGAGCTCTAGCCATTCAATCTAAAGTAACAATGAAAACTTTGTACGTAGAAAAATGCACGAAGCTATTTTGGTATCCTCTTAATGTTTAGAAGAACTGTGTGGTTTCTGATTAAGAATACTAGTGTTACCACCCCATTTCATCACCAAGTTTATCTTCTGTCTGTTGCTGGTTTACTTTGTAAATTTGTTTCCTTATTTGTTTACTTAGTTTCGTTAGTTACCCAATAAATTAACTTCTCTTGCTTATCTTGGCAATGGCTGAACATTGAAGAGTTTACTGCAAACTTCTTTGTGATGCTATATGTAAGTGTTTAAATGTGCAGTGGATGAACTAATCAAGCAATACAGTTGTGATTATTTTTATACTAATTAAAGTTTTGTCTTATTTTCAGTTTGTATTCATATATCAAATCATAGGTTTCCACATCCTTAAAAACATCCTTTTTTATTTGCTGCTTGTATAGAGGCTATCGGAGTTGAAGACCCAAGAGAAAATTATCCGACAAAAATATACAGCAGGAAGAGTCCCTGTGTTCACAATTTCGAGTCTGTATTAAAGATATATATTCGTCATAATCCACCATCTGTACAAGCAGTAAATTTAACTTGTAAGTAGAAACTTTTCCTTTGAAAGGTAATATATCTCGTAAACCAAAATAAGCTCTAGTATTAGTAGTATCTGACAGTTTATTTTATTGTACTTTAAAAAAAATTTACTAAGAATTTTGTGGATTATTGATGGATAATGGTCTCATTAGTGGTGGATATTTAGACGAGATTATATTTGATTTTTATTAATCATCACACTGAAAAAACGACATTTATATATAATAATTTAAAACTGTATAAATATTTAAATTTGTAATATGTATCTAAAACTGAGCTAGATTGATTTGACGAGCCTTGTGGTTGAGTGGTTTATGTAACAGACTACCTATCAACAGGTCGCTGAGGTCAAATGTTTGTAGTGCGTCTGGGTGTTTCTGTAAGTATGTATATTATCATCAACATAACATCACGCCTTTTTCCCATGGGGGTAGACAGAGACTATAGAGCGCTACATACTATACACACAAGACAAAAAGTATGTATATACAAAAGAAAAGTAGTATATTTATTCTAACCATATTCTGGTACCCATAACACAAGCAAAAATAAGCTTAGCTTGGGACCAGAGAACGTTGTGTGAAATGTCCGTGAATATTTATTATTATTATTAAAATTGAAATGTATTACAGGTGATCACTCAGTACCTTTTTGGAAGCTGATCACAATTACTGCACTCTTGTCAGGGATTGTGGACAAGTTTGAACTTTACCTGATGACACTGACATAACTAGTACAGTGGATCAAAAAGAGCCATCGCCAGGTTCATCAGAGTACAAAATTACATCAATGATGACATATAATGCAGGTAAACAATTTACAACAATTATACAACATTAATTGGATCTTCACAAATTAGATAATGGTACAGAAACTATGAGCACAACTAAACTTAGGTTAACTAAAAATGAAAATTGAACTTTTTTTTTGGGCGGTAGGTGTAGAAAAGTTAACACATACTAGTGATTTTAAAATTTTAATTAAATTCGAAATACAGAATATTTTTGCTTTTCTATAAGTTAATAAAGTTTACCTTAGTGTAAATACACAGCACTAACGTTGGTGTACAGTTTATGTAACCTATAAGCTCAACTTCACCGCCTGCCAGCACAACAGCTACACACGCTTGAAAATGTCTCAACTATCACAAATAGAAACGGCACAGAAGTCACTGGAGGAGTGTTTTGTTAAACGTATGGCTGAACTGGAAGCACAACTTCAAGCTGGTGGATCATCCAAGGATACATTGGCCAAGGTAGCAGACGACTTCAGGTCATTCAGAGAGCTCGTATTCCAGATGCTTCAAATATTGCGCAAGCAGATTGATGAGTGTACGCGAGCTGTTGATGTACTTGAGACCAAACACCGTCGTAAAGCCATCTTAGTTCTTGGAGTCGCCGAGTCTGATAATGAAGACTGTAGAAGTGTTGTAAGTGGGATAATACGCAACAAACTTGCATTGAAAGACATAACAGAATCCACAATAACTGTATGTCATCGGCTAGGTTCACCTAGCAAGAGTCATCCACGGCCTATCTTAGTCAGATTTAATTCTCTTGACTTTAGGTCCACCGTCTGGAGGGCAAAGACTGCCCTAAAAGGAAGCCCTATCTCTATCAAAGAATTCCTAACTAAGGTCAGGCAGCAAATTTTCACTAAAGCCAGACAGCATTTCGGGATCAAATCTTGCTGGACACAAGACGGCACAATTATTGTGAAGGCCCCAAATGGAAGTCGTCACAAGATTTATTCACTGGATACAATCAGCTCCCTCATATCTGACTTCCCAAGGGCGAACGTTACTTCTGGAACGACTTCGGCTTCAGGAACAAAATATGCTAAAAATAAAGCGTAGTATTTGCTTTGTTTTCTCTACAAATAACATATTATTTATGTGTTTATATTCATAAATGTTATTACTTCTATCTCGTTGCACCTGCAGGTAAAATCCCTTTTATATTTTCTGTTCGCAATTGAATTGAATATGTTTGTGTTTACATATATGATATTGAGTTTATTTAACCTTGACTTAACTATAGAAGTTAGTCCTAACAATATTTAATTTTGTATAGCAGGTAGACTTTTATTTTATATTTTTTTTACTTTTACAAATATTCACATCACAGACAGTACCTATCACAATTGGTTGATTGTTTTGACATGACTTTGGCATATTTTTTTTTTTTTTTTTTTTTTTATAATATTGGCTCGCGCGGTTTGCGCAGTTGCCACGAACAAAGGTAGGGAAACAACAGTAATTTTAATTAAAATTTGGATTCGAGAATTTCGAAAGATCAGTAAGATTTTATTAACGGAATAAATAAATAGATGCTATATTTTAATATCATTTTCAGTAATAAAACTACTTAAAGCATTATATATATCGAAGTTATTAGATGCTAGAAGAACAGTAATAGAAGTAGGTAATGGAAAATTCAACGTTTTTAAAGAATTATATATCATACTATTATCACGGTGAGGGCAGGAGAGAAAAATGTGATTCACATCGCCAACATCTAAACCACATTCGCACATATTAGAGGCCACGACTTGAATTTTAGCGAGGTATGCAGGTGTACAAACGTGTCCCAATCTCATACGAATGATACAACAAGTGTCCCTTTTATTAAATGACATTCTGGCAAACCAGGGTTTACCTGGAATATCAGATTGTATGGAAAAGTAATGTTTGCCTTTTTTCTGACAACTTTCTATCCAAATCTTATTCCAAGACTCTCTTAAAAACACTCTAGCGAGAGCTACCAAGTCATGGCTAAAGTTTTTGTACGGAAACAAGTCACCGTTTTGAATAGCCTCATGCGCAAGGCGATCAGCAATATTATTACCCAAGATGTTGCAATGGCTAGGTATCCAAACGAAAGAAACTTCTAATCCCAACTCACTACACTGAGCAAGTAAGGTTCTAATACTAATTATTATAGGATACACTAACTTACAGTTAAATGGGTAGTTATGAAGTGTTTGTAAGGCACTTTTAGAATCGGTAAAAATGACAGATTTTTGTAATTTTGCTAACTTAATATATTCAACAGCTTTAAATAGTCCATAACATTCGCCAGTAAAGATTGACGATTCTGGAGGAAGTTTAATTTGTTGTCTGATTTTGTATTGAGAATGGTAGACGCTAATCCCTACTTTACCCACTGAGGAGCACTTAGACGCATCGGTGTAAATATGATGCCAGTCTACCCACTGACAGTCTTTAATGAAGTTGAATTTAGTATTAGCATTGACGTCACTTTTGCAGATATTTATATTAAGATTTATGTTAGGAGTTAATTTTAAAGCATCAAAATTTGTGTTAAAAAGTGGATATTGTACATAACTACAAGTAGGAGCGTGTAAATTGAGATACCTTTGATAACTTAAAACTATGCATGGAAGAGTTTTATGTGACCAATAACTTGTAGTGTTAGTAGAATTATTTAAGAGTTTTAATGATTTATGTAAAGGATGTTTGGCAAATTGAAGACAACGGAGTAAATATCTGTCACATAAATATTGCCGTCTCAAGTCTAGTGGAGATTCCACGCATTCAACCTGTAAACAGTTTATCGGACTAGATTTCATCGCTCCACATATCAAACGCATTGCCTTATTTTGGATCGCATCTAATTTTGTTAGTCCCGTTTTATTAACTGGTGTAAGCAAAAAAATGGCATAATCAAGAATACTTCTAATCATGGCATTATATAAAATTTTAAGTGTAAACGGATGGGCACCCCACCAGACTCCCGAAAGACATCTCAAAATGTTCAATAAACGCTCACTCTTATTAACTATATATTCGCAATGGGGAATACCCGAAAGCTTTGCATCTAATACTACCCCAAGAAATTTAGTTTGTTGTTTTATAGGGACTAAAATATTATTATAATAAACAGAAATTGCTGGGGGTGACCTCTTTCGTGAAAAAGGTATAACTGCACTTTTATCAGCTGAAACATCAAGACCATTAAAATCTAGCCAGTTTTTAAGAAGAGATAGAGAATGCGACAACGTGTCTGCTGCAACCTCTACATTTTCGTGAGAGTAATATACAAGCAAGTCATCAGCGTACTGCAATACCGTAACATCTGAGCCTAAAGACGATTCTAAGTCATAACTGTATATATTGTATAAAATAGGACTGAGTACAGATCCTTGAGGTAAACCAGAATTTACAAGACGGGTTTCAGTAGAGTCATTTACAGATAGAGTTATACATCTATCTGACAACATAGTAACGATAAAATTGGATAATATACTAGGAACTCTTAGAACTTGTAGTTTTTTATAAAGAATTGACACAACCACATTATCATATGCAGCTGTTATGTCCAGAAATGCAGCAAGTAAGTAATTATTATTAGATAAAGCTAGTCTAATGTCAGTAATTAAAACACTAATGTTATCTATAGTCCCTCTCCCGCGACGAAATCCAAACTGATTATTACACAATAAATTATTACTCTCTATAAACCATTCGAGACGATTCTTAATAAGGTGTTCAGTGATTTTCATTAAAACTGATGAAAGCGCTATTGGGCGATATGAACAGCTTTGGTTCGGATCTTTGTTAGGTTTAAGTATAGGTAAAATATCTTGACATTTCCAGGAAGAAGGAATATTGCAGGAGGAAACAATATTATTGATAAGATTAAGGAAATAAGACAGAGAGGTGTCATTAAGGTGAGAAAAGAAGGAATACGGGATTCCATCTAATCCTGGAGCGGAATCTTTGGTCTTGGCCAAAACTCCTATTAACTCGGTCATAGAAAAAGGACCATTCAGTCCAGTAAAATCGCTGATGGGAACAAGAGGTATAAGTTCAGGAGCAGTAGGAGGGGCTAATTTGTTTAGAAACGGTGTTGTTAAATGGAAAGGCAAGACAGAACGGGAATTATTATCTTTAAAGGCAGATTTAAATCTTCTTATTTTATTCCAGACAACTGAAGAGCTTGTGTTGGGACAGAGAGACAGACAGAAGGATCTCCATGATTCAAATTTCTTCTGTTTAAAAAGTTTCTTAGTAAATTTTATAGCTTGCATGACATTCTCAAAATTTTCATCAGTCGAACAATGACAATATTTACGTTCTGCTAGTTTTCTGCTTTTAATAGCTGCCGTACACTCGGCGTCCCACCATGGAGGGGACGGAAGGAAACGAGAAGAATTATTCTTTTTTGGAAATGTCTCGTCTGCTACTTCAATTAAGGCCATGGCAAGTGCTTCAGCGCAAATCTCTTCATTGTCTTGTGTTATATTAGGAAGTGATAATATTTTAACATCTATTTTTTCTTTGAAGAGTTCCCAGTCTGCATTTGATAATCTATATTTTAAGCGCGGAGAGCGTTTCTCTGACTGACGACGATGAAAGGGAAATGAAAGAAGAAGAGGAAAATGGTCGCTACCAAAGGAAGACGACAATGCAGACCAGTTTAAGGAGGACGCCAAGTTGGGAGAACAGATCGACAGATCAGGAGCACTAGTGGCTTCGTTGGGAGCAGTGCGACGCGTAGGGGCACCATTGTTCAATATACATAAGTTTTGATCATGCAACATATCAATGATGAAGTTTCCAAATGTATTAGTATTAGTGCTTCCCCAAGATTGGTGCTGAGCATTAAAATCACCTAGTAAAACAATAGAGTGAGAAACAGAAATATTAGATATAATGTCACTTATTTTTTGATAAATAAACAAAGAGGGATGTGGTATATATAAAGATATGAAGCAAATATTGTTTACGGTTATTGCGATTATTGAGAAATCATTACTGTGTGTTGGTATAGGTACATATGTATAAGGAACACCATGTTTGACGAGTAAGGCTACTCCACCAAACCCATCACCACGGTCTTCCCTTACACACGCAAAACCAGGTATCTTAAAAATTGTATTTGGTTTTAGCCAAGTTTCTTGTAAGGCAATGATGCATGGATCATATTTATTAATTAAGAAAATTAAATCAGATTTTTTTGAAATAACGCTTCTACAATTCCATTGTATTATTTTGGTTAGGTTGTCCATTATTGATTTGTGAGAATAATTGTGAGAGAACTGTAATGATTGGTGCAGCGTTGGACGGTGAAAGTGTGCTAGACTGAGACAGTATTTTAATGAGCATTAAAATAATTTCAGTCAAAGAGGTATTAGAGTTCTTATCATGTGCATTAAGAGCACATCCGTTGTTCTGTGATGAAGTCATGTTGTAGTCCTTTATTAAGTTGTTATGCGCCACAACGTCATAACCCGTAGACTGTGAAGATTTAGGTGAGCTTGTGCGTTGAGAAATAACAGTTTTTTTGTATGATTGAGTAGTAGAAGGATGTAAGAAAGGTTGTGAATTTTGAATAGGGTTTATATCTTGAGTAGATTTAGAGTGATTTGTTAATAGAGGTTTATTGTTTAAAAGAGTATCAGCGTAAGAAATTTTAGAAACAGTAGGATGTAATTTAGAAGCTTCAAAGTAAGAAATGCTGTTGTTTGCCATTGACTCTTTAATGGCGCGTTGCCTCTCAAACTCCAAACATTTTTTACTAGTGGCCATATGAAGACCCTTACAAAGACAGCAGAAAATTCGTTCTTCATCAACTGTGCAGTTTTCTCCTGAATGGTCTTCACCGCATCTATAGCACCGGGGAGTTGAGCGACACAAAGACTTTACATGCCCAAAACGGCAACAATTAAAACACTGTATAGTTGGGAAGATATACAAATCTACAGGCAATGACGTGTAGCACATAAACACTCTTTTTGGCAATGTTTGACCATCGAATGTCAAAACTACTGATTCTGTACATTTCAGTGTAGCAACCCCATTGTCAACCACTTTTCTTTTAAGGCGACGCACTTTTAATATTGGCCCACACCCTATAGGAACTGAAATATTATCTTTAATTTCTTCATCTGACCAATCAGATGGCACTCCTCTAACAATACCCATCCGTGTTACATTAAACGATGGTATAAAAGCTCTGTAGTTACATGTTATTAAAGCCTCACTTTCCATGAATTCATTGGCAGACTTATAATCTGAAAAGGAAATGGACAGCCTATTCCTACCAATACGCTTTAAACTACCATTGATAACATGCTGAACAGCATTTGATTTTAAAAATTTTCCAAATGTTATTGGATGTAATGTTGAACTGTCATTGGAAGACTCTAGGTTGCGCTGAATATGAATAATGTATGGATAGGCGTCAGATTTTTGGTACACTAGCCTTGCAACTGTCTGAGGTACAGTGGACGCAGAAATGGCCTTTAAATTATTAGTTGTAGTTGTATGAGACTGGGACATTTTGTCATCATTACAAGTATTACTCAAATTGTTATCTGATATACACTCACAATCATCACTTTTATCGTTTCTGTCCTCACCGTGTCGCCTCTTAGTCCTTTTTTTATTGCCATGCTTACATGTACGTACGGCGGCTGTACGTTTACGTCTCCGATCTTTGCCATCTTGGATGCTAGATGCATCCGTATCTATACTAGAACAGTCGTAAATAGTTACGACATGCCCTACCTCTGGGATAGTTCCCCCAGGGTCCCCTGGGGGATCCATTGTTGAAGAGAAACAATAAGAAAAAACTTACCCTAAATCCAGGTGAAAGATGAAGAGAAGAAAAAGATCTACACTAAAATTACTTATTAAAACTATAGAAACATGTATACAAACTAAATTACACAGTACTATTAATTCAAACTGATCAAATTTGAAAAAATAAAATTTTATACGAAAAACACGTCCTTCCAGAAAAATGTTTCCCGCGCTTTTTTTTTTTCCTTTGGCATATTCTTGACACTTATATTTTGAGGTTAAGGATGCGTTCGCATAGCTCAGTTTCAGCCGTTTACGTTTAGTTTTTCTTAGCAGGTGCAACAGCGTATATTTTCTTGTAATTTACATCTAGCATTTTCCCTTTTTTTTATTATAATTTTTTTCTATTGTGTACGTAGACCATAGATTGTAAGTACTACTGTAATTTTTATTTCTTTTTTCCGTTAATCCTATTGCTTGTTACAGCTGGCGGGTGGTGCAGAGATATAGTTAGTGCATCACCGTAATAAAAAGTAACTGATAGTTTGTCGTAGATATTATTATTTAGTCTATATTTTTATTATTTAATTTAGTTATATATATTTATTTATTTTATATATTATATAGCCTACACAATGACATTATCAGATTCTGATTCCTCTTTTTATTCCGCTCATAATTCCTCAACATCTTCACTAGACGATAGTTATTGCTCGGCCACTGATAGTCTTAAAGACGTTTTAGCTCAGAATTTTAGCAAGATTGACCATCGATCGAATTTTAACATCACTCATATAAACGCTCAAAGCATTCCCAGCCATCATAACGACTTATTTGAGACCTTTGCTGGAGCAAATATTCACGCCATTCTTGTTTCAGAGAGTTGGCTCAAGCCTCATCTTTCATCTGCTTTTTATCCTCTTCCCGGCTTCATTTTAATTCGCAACGATCGCGTCGACAGAAGAGGGGGAGGAGTCGCTATATACCTCCGTAGTGATTTTCCATATAAAATACTCGCTTCTTCTCCGTCTCAATATGGTGTTTCTGCGGAGTTTCTTTTCATTGAGATTTGTGTACGAGGATCGAAACTAATAATGGGAGTAGTTTACTGCCCCCCTACTACGGATTATTTCACTGATTTGGAATCGGTTTTAGAATCGTCAGGGTCTGAACATGAGCACATTGTCATGATGGGTGATTTTAACACAAACCTTCTCGTATCCCGCTGTCCCCGTGTCCTTAAGCTTCTTCACATCATTACCTCTTCCAGTCTCCATGTGTTACCTCTCCAACCAACTCATCACATCTCTAATGGTGATGACACATGGCTGGACTTAATACTTACATCCTCTCCCGCTTTAGTCTCCTGTTACGGCCAATATCCAGCCCCCGGTTTTTCCCATCATGACCTTTTATACCTCTCCTATATCCTGAAGCCCCCAAAACTTAAACCGAAGATGATGCAATTACGCTCCTTTGCGCGGATGGATATTCTTAAATTGCAGGCTGATGCATCTGCAATAAATTGGAAAGACATGGAGACGGCGAGTACAGTAGACACCAAGGTCCAGATATTTAATGATATTGTAACAAGACTGTATGACGTTCATGCTCCAGTAAGACAGGTTAAACTAAAACATCTACCGGCACCCTGGCTAACAAGTGAAGTTACTTTAGCGATGAGACGTAGAGACAGAGCCTTCCATAAATATAGGAAATGCCGCTCTGATTCAGGTTGGATCGCGTATAAAGCTGCAAGGAATCGTTGTAACCAGATGATACGCAATGCTAAACGTCGTCACATACTTCAGAATATCTCTTCTTCTTCTTCTCCTTCTGATGTGTGGAAATTCCTCAGAACTCTTGGAATTGGTAAATCCACTCCAACTCAGCTATCCCAAGCGGTTACTGTAGATGATCTTAACAACTTTTTCGTCTCTACCGATAACCTTGATAGCGTCACCATATGTCAAACGGTAGATCACATAACCTCTCTGCCGCACCCCAGTATTACTTCTTTTTTACTTTCCCCTATTGAACTAGAAGAGATCAAAAAGAAAATTCTCGCCATAAAATCGCAGGCAACTGGCTGTGATAAAATCAGTCGCCAAATGATAATGTTTATTCTCTATCAATTACTCTCCCCTTTGTCACATATTTTTAACTTCTGTCTTTATTCTGGTACCTTCCCATCTATATGGCGTAAAGCTTATGTGTTCCCCTTAGCCAAAGTTTCTAACCCTTGTCTTCCCAACCACTATCGCCCTATTTCAATTCTTCCTTTCTTAGCCAAAGTTTTAGAGGCTTGCGTCTACCAACAATTACGCGGATTTGTTAACAGTAATAACCTAATCAGCCCAATGCAATCTGGCTTCAGGCCCGGACATAGCACTGTCTCGGCACTTCTTAAAGTGACTGGTGATGTTAGAGCAGGTATTGAAAACGGAATGGTCACTGTGTTAGTTTTAATTGATTTTTCCAATGCTTTTAATGTCGTTAATCACGAAATCCTTTTATCTATTCTATCGTACTATAAGTTCTCTCCTGACACATTAAAGTGGTTTTCCTCTTATCTCCGGGGACGTCAGCAGGCAGTCCGAATCGACGACGTCTTGTCTGGTTGGCGGAATTTAGGTTCTGGCGTCCCGCAAGGCGGAATTCTTTCTCCTATTCTCTTCTCACTTTTCATCAATCTCTTAACTAGTGAGCTTCGTTGTGCGTATCATCTGTATGCCGATGACTTGCAGCTTTATTCGCAAGCTGAGGTGCAGAACTTATCGACTGCAGTGAATAAAGTAAATCGGGACCTCGCAGCTATCTTGCACTGGACTTCCAATTTCGGTCTTAAAGTAAATGCCTCTAAGTGTCAAGCACTTCTAATCGGAAGTCCTTACATGGTGCGAAGAATTGACTATCAGCAACTGCCCTCCATCATCTATGATAGTTGTGTCATTCCATATAGCACAGAAGTGAAAAACCTAGGCTTGTATATGGACAATATGCTTGATTGGCGAAGGCAAATCACCAATGTGTCACAGAAAGTCACAGGAACTCTTCGAGCTCTCTACCGACTGAAGAACTTTTTACCGATTGCCACCAAAACAACGCTGATGCATACCTTAATCTTCCCCATCATTGATTATGCCGATGTGTGCTACTTCGACCTGAATGCAGATCTGCTCAATAAACTCGACCGCCTTCTCAACAATTGCATTCGATTCGTCTTTAATCTCCGTAAGTTTGATCACGTGTCGACATTCCGTTCCCGCTTGAGATGGCTTCCAGTTAGGCAGCGGCGTAACCTCCGAGCTCTGACTACCCTGTTTTCCATTTTAAATTGTCCGAACTCTCCCTTGTATTTAAAATCACTTTTTCAATTTCTCTTTTCCACCCACGATCGAGATTTACGCTCTTCTCACAATCGTCTTCTAACATGTCCACCTCACACCTCTAGCTTAGTACATTCTTCCTTCAATATTCAAGCAATTCTTCTCTGGAATGCCCTTCCTCTTGAGATCAGGATGGCAAGGTCCCGGGAGACATTTAAAACTAAAGTTCGCAATCATTACATTACATTACTGGCGGAATCTAGTCATTGAGTAATTCCTCTCTGTTCTATTGGTTATTTAAGTATAATATATGTATTACAATGTATGTAGTTTATGTATTATTACTAAGTATGTTTATATTATCCGTATATGTATGTATATATTATATTTATTTATTATAGTTTAAGTATTAATGTTATTATCCCATTAGTGTCATTAGTGTAAATTGAAATTTATCTTCACCTTTTCTGTATTAAAGTAGCACCTACCTCTTATTTTCTCTGCACCACTGATGGTTGGCTGGTAGAGAATGCCATTGGCATTAAGTCCGCCATTGTACACTATTTTGTATGTGCAAAAAGTTTTAAATAAATAAATAAATAAATAAATAAATAAAATTGATAGCGTCATTATCATAATTCGGCAATGCAATCTTATCTTTGTTATTAATATAAATGTATAGTACGAAACAGCCAATTAATCTAAATACGCCACAGTTGTTTTAATTATTTAGTTAAGTTTAGTTGTGGATGTGGAATTGGTACCAGTATTTAAAAAAATATATGGTTAATGTTTAGAACAACTGTGTGGTGTCTGATTAAGGATACCAGTGTTACCACCCCATTTCATCACCAAGTTTCATGCGATTTCATTTAGTAGACTTAGCGTGAAAATGTCACAAAGAAACACCCACTTTCACTGTTATTTATGAAATTAATTTGTTTACTATTTATTTTTAAGATAAAACTTTCGCTTACCAGAAGAAGAAGGCTCCTTATCATCAGATAAAGATATGATATTAGTTATTTGTATGATATAAATGAATAGAGCATTCTTCAGGTTCAATTCGATCAAATTCAGGCGCGAGAAATGTTATGCTTAACTGCATGGGATTTGAAGGAGCATTTAAAAGTCTATTATTAAATAATTTTAATACTAATTAACGCATTCCTTAAACGCAAATTGTGAAGAAGGCTACAATGAATGTTTACAGTCTCTCACATTTTTATCAAACAAGAAGGAAAAGAGCGATGTATCCTCATCATCCCCAAAAATTATAATTGATTGATTGATTGATTCTGGATTGTGTAATTAATACGAAAAATGTATCAGATGCAGAGGCCGATCAAAGAGTTTATGTATGTGGATGGGCCCTAACAAAGTGTCTTTAAAAAAGTCGTAACATTGTAAAACCTGCAAAAGCAATCTATTAGGTAATGCGGAAAATGAAATATATAAGTATATGCGCAATTGAGAGTATTGCAATAACAAAAAGTGGTTATGCTATCCGTCTAAAGATTTAATAGCTTGTTTTCAGGATATACAAGGCATAACAATTGGCACATTAAATAATGAATGCCATAATAAGAATGTTTAACAAATTGTAAAGTACTTCATAGAAATATTTTAAGATTTCAATTTTTTTAATTGTGAGGTTCACTAACATGATGTAAAAAATTGTTTTGTAGATACATGTATTAACATAATTATATATAGTTGATGCCGATCTGTGAATAGAATACTCGATGATAAAATTAATTACGAAGGAGAAAATGTTATTAAAATATCGGCAAAAACGTATTACAATAAGTATAAAACTTCTAAATAATCATGTGCATTCATTAAGTATAGGAACTAGGTACTGTAGTATTGTATTCTGTCGTATTAAATGTAAGAACTAAGTACTGTAGTGTTATATTCTGTCGCATTAAATGTAAGAACTTGGGTACTGTAATATGGTAACGTATTGTAATATTGTATCTGTAAAATTTTTCAACTTAAGCATGTCCTGTAATTAAGTTCTAGTATTCCATGAAGATTATTCTATTAACTGTTGCTAATACGCCTGGTCTGCGCGGCATAGTAGATATAATATAAATCTTATAATCAAAAACCATTTTTCAAAGGCTGTTCTTATAATCAAAGTGGCTCCATAATAGGTATGATAGATATATGATATCTGAACTTACAATTTTTTCTGCGTGTGGTGTCTGTACCTGTACCTGATAGCGAATATATACGCTTTTGATTTAGTATGTCTTGCATATGTTTTAGTATTTTTGTGTACATGATATTAGTTATTTGTATAATATAAATTAATAAAGCATTTTGGACAGAATTTCAAGCAGCTGTTTTATGTGTATATTATCGTATAAAAAAGAGGAAAATCCTTGCCTTTTGTATATTGGTTTTCATCAATTCAAATTTCTATAATGTGCTGTAAGCTTCTCAATAAAAGTAACTAAGTATATTTTCAGATGATGTAGAGTTGTTAACACATTTTATTAATCTTTCTAAACCATGTATGCAATAATGTATGTATCATTGTTTACTTGTAAAACTCACTAAGTATTTTTAGAAGATGCTGAGCTGTTAATATTATTTATTTATAAGGTCAACCATTCTAAATATTGTATTAAATGTTAGAAGACATTTTATTTTATGGATTACATTCTAAATTTATTACATCATTTACAACAGTTGCCTTCATAAAGTATCAATATGTAAACAGCTCAGTATCTAAAAATACTTAGTGAGTTTTACAAGTAAACAATGCTACGTATAGCTTCCTATGAATAGCTATAGGTATATACCTATGACGTCACAAAAAGTTGTCCTCAACAATCACTAGCGGCAGCACTTTCCATACATGCACGTTTGGGCATAGAGCAGCCCCTCTTGTTATATCTATATTATTTTACTCTTTGCTGTCAGTTTAGTACACTTAATTTTTAGAGTTTTGTTTTTACCATCTGCAATTCTGCAAATTCAGAATCATTTTTAGAAATCTGAACCGGCGAAAATAATGACGAAGTGTTTTTTTGTATCACAAATATATAAATAATTCCCAAATTACTTAATAAGAACGATTGTAAAAGTTTTATATACGTGCACTAAATAACCGTCTGGGCTGTTTTATTATGGAAGAAAACAAGAAGAACTCATCTTCAAGCATTGAAGATCTTAGAATTAAGGGCAATGAATGCGTAAAAGATGGTAAATACATTGAAGCTGTTTTACATTATACGCAAGCTATAAAGCTAGATCCCAATAATTACGTGCTATATAGTAATAGATCATTTGCATTTCTTAAACTGGATCAACATTATCTTGCTCTCCAAGATGCGAATGAAACTGTAAGATTACAACCTCAATGGGCAAAGGTAAGGATGGTTAATATATTATACAGACTTCAATTTTATTAAAATTCTGTACGCCTGAATTATGCCTGAAGTTCTTGGCTCGACACTTTAGTCTATGATTTTCGTCAGGGTTATTTTCGCCGTGCAGAGGTGGAAGCAGCTAGTGAATTGTATGATGAGGCTATAATATCTTACACAAGAGCTCTTCAACTTGATCCACAGAATATGAAATTGATGGATTCTATTAAAAACATTACAGATACTCAAAATAAGAAAATTAGAGGTTAGTAAAAAACTTTTTGGTTTTCTTTTATTAATCTTATTTAATTAACAAAAAGGCAGACTAAATTACCAAATACCATCAGATGGAGTGATAAAATTGAGGTTTAAACACCTATTTATCTAAAGATCAATAATGCTTCTTTATTATCATATTTATTACTATTAATTTAGATGTTCAATATTTTTCTTATCTTCTGCTCAATTTATGTTCCAGATAGTCAACGTCTAATAGGTATTTGCACTATAGTGGGACTAATAATAGCGGTGGTAGTTGTTAATGTTGATTACACATTAACTGCAAATCCTACATTTAAGGTATTCAGATATGATGTTTTTTTTTTATTAGCTGATCCGGCAAAAATTTTACATGCGTATTCAGTAGGTCTGAGAATCGGCCAACATCAATTTTTCAAATCTTTTTTTTTTAGTATGGCAAAACAATGTTTGCCGGGACAGCTAGTATTGATATAAATGGTAATTATGCCAACAGTTTACAAAATATATTAATTGACAAAATTTGAAAAATTTGGTCATGTATTATTAATTATGTTAAAATTGATTTGACTAATGATTGATGTTGAATGTAGATGTATTATATTTTTCAGCACCCAGTCAGTATGGTAGCATTTGTAATAGCACTTTCCGGACTTGGTTGGGCAATAGGTAAAAGTGCTACTCTAATGAATACATGGAGTGCAGGCAAATCATTACAACCTCCAAATGACTTAGGTAATGTACAAATTTTATTTAATTTTTTCACCATCTTAGGTCTATATTACTGAGTTTAAAAACAAATTTAATTCTATTTTATAAACTTCAAGATCAATACAACCAAAAAGTAGAAAAATATGTATTATGTTTCTTTATTTTCTTAGCTTAATCCCATTTTGGCCCAGGGACTATCCCTTGGCTAAAATGGGATTAAGCTAAGAAGATAAGACTAATCTTGTACATATATCTGTTAAACGATACACAACATTGTATTCTGTTGTTTTGTGATTTGCCTTTTTTTTGTTTGCATCATTTTCATATAAATGAATTTCATATTATCTTCTTTACTTATTATAAAATAAGTTGTAATTTTTGTATGTATGTCCCTATGTGAGCTTCTATCTTTAAAATTACTTAACGGATTTTGATGTGCTTTATTTTAATAGATAGAGTGGTCAAAGAGGATAAGAGAGGATAATGCATAATTTGTTAAGCTTTGGTTTCTAAGTTCCACATGTACGAAGTTGCGGGCAAGAGCCTGTGTGAATATAAATTTGTTGCTACAGAATGGGAACAAAAGTATACATAGTAGGACAAAAGTATAATGTTTATTTTATTACAGGATTGAATGACAATTCAAAAGAAAATGAGGCTACAATACCTGAAAAGAAAACCAAATACACTAAAGCACAGGCAAGACAAAGATATAAACAAGGAAAAATTTAGTTATAACATGTTCTCATTATAATTTTGATAAAACAATTTTTAGGTAGTAAGCATGTCTTGTTTGCTTGGTGAGGGGTGCTACGATTGTAATAATTCCGCTAGTCTTAAGTTGAGGTTTTATTGATCATACTAGGAATTTTCTTATTAATGTTTTTAATAAGAAAATTAAATAAATAAATATTCAGGACATTTTACACAACGTCCTCTGGTCTCAAAGTAAGCTATATTTCTATGCTTGTATTATGGGTACCAGATACGGATAGACTACATATACTACTTTTCTTTTGTAAATACATACTTATAATACATAGAAAACACCCAGACGCAATTAGATCCAATATATGGTCTATGTCTATGTCTGGGTGTTTCTATGTATTATAAGTATGTATTTACAAAAGAAAAGTAGTTTATGTATTCTATCCGTATTCTGGTACCCATAACACAAGCATAATAAGCTTAGCTTGGGACCAGAGGACGTTGTGTGAAATGTCTGTGAATATTTATTTTATTTATTTATTTATATCATTTTTGATTACTTTATTTACCACCGTTAACCCGATGTACTTAGTACTGCCACGTTTTTTTAGTAAGTTCTTTATTTCATATAATTTTCTTCTGTACAAAACTTATTCTGACAACAGCATACGCAATTTTCGTAGTTGGAAAACGTTTACGCTTGAAAATCGTGAATATTTCTTTAGATTATTGGATTGTCATCAGTCCTTAATAAGTGTGCAAAATTTCCAATCAATCTGACTACTGTGTGTGAAAATCACTTCCAAAGATTCATTTACATAGATTAATACATTGGTAGACGTACCAAACTATGAATTTTTTATGAGGGTAAGCAAACATTGTAAATATTTTTTAGAAGGACATTACTATTCAGTCAGTACCTACTTGCAGTACCAGCCAAGTTTTTTTTATATGTGGTATCTTCTCCCAACATTTATACCTATCGTTAATCACACTGAAAAGCACCTAAGTACATTCTTCTTTCAAACTATAGCCTTCTTTTTCATGAAATATTTTCTTAATTTACATCTCATTCAAATTTACACACGCGCATTTCTTTTACTTTTATACTTCTCATTTCTGCTATACCTAAATATACGAGGGGAGGTCCAAAAGTTCGTGGAATGAAAGGGTTTTAGTAAAAATGAAACAGTAAATTTATTTTTCCTTTTCAATATAATCACCCTTAAGCTGAATACATTTATTAGATCTATGAATTAATTTTTCTAAACCATCGTAAAAATATTTTTTATCTTTTCCCTCAAAATGAGCCAAAATTGCCTCCTTTACCTCATTGTCGTCGGAAAATTTCCTTCCCCTTAAGTCTTTTTTTAAATTGGGGAACAAATAAAAATCACTTGGGGCCAGATCTGGACTATAGGGTGGGTGGACTAGTGATTCGAAGCCATGCGTGTGTAGAGCAGCCATTGCAACTTTGCTCTTGTGAACCGGCGCGTTGTCTTGCAAGAGCAACACGCCCTTGGTCAATTTTCCCCGACGTTTTTCTTTGATGGCATCCTTTAATTTTTCTAGTATTGTTGCGTAGTATTCTCCGGTTATGGTCCTGCCCTTTTCTTTATAATCAATCAGTATTATCCCCTCACAATCCCAAAAAACAGTAGCCATCAACTTTCCAGCCGACTCCGACACTTTGAATTTCTTTGGCGGTGGTGTCCCCTTTTTATGCCATTGCATGGACTCTTGTTTGGACTCAGGCTCAAAGTGATGAACCCATGTTTCATCGCCGGTAACAATTCGCTCCAAAGTCGGTCCAGGATCGTCGCCACACAACTCCAAAAAATGTTTTGACGCTTCGACGCGCTGCTGTTTTTGAAGCGGCGTGAGCATTCTCGGTACCCATCTTGCACTGACTTTTGTCATACCCAGGTGGTCATGTAGGATTCGCAAAATGGTGGTATCTGATACTCCAACTAATGCAGATAACTGTTTTTTCTTCAAACGGGTGTCCTCCAGTACAATTTTTTCCACTTTTTCGACGATGTCTGATGTGGTGGCCTCAACTGGCCTTCCTGAGCGGGGGTCGTCTTCAATCGACTCCCGACCATGTTTAAAAAGACCATGCCACTTGTAAATCATTGATTTACTAGGGCACTGTTCCCCGTAAACAGTTTCCATTTTATTCAAAATGGTCTGAGCGTTCTTTCCTTGCTTGGTAAGGAATTTAATGACCGCACGGTGTTCAATTTTCTCCATAGTTTCAGTTTTCTTCCGGATTGACGTGTTTAGCAGGCGAGTGTTCGTAAACGAATGACGCAATAGGGCTGAAACTCCATTTATATACTAATTATGAGTCCCCAATTAGTATGACACTAAGCGAGCGCCCCTATCCCCACTCCATCCCCTCCATTCCACGAACTTTTGGACCTCCCCTCGTAAATACTGATTTTCATTCTTACTTTTCAAGTAAGTAAACGGAAATTCCAAGTATGTTCTTGAAATCTCAGTGTTACTTATATTGGATAAGTTTTACAAAGACTAAGACATTTTTACAACATTTTTTAATTGTTATAGTTAGTATAATTAAAGTTTATAATAAAATATTTAAATCTTTATGAATATTTAATTAATCTAAGCATTAAAAGTTTCTTTATTTTAAGAAAAAAAAAATTGGTCAAGTGCGAGTCGGACTCGCGCACGAAGGCTTCCGTACCATTATCTATGCAACATAAAGCACGTTATAGAACCAAATATTCTGTGAATAGTTAAAGCGTTTACCTGTCAACGTTATTAGTATCGAGCAAGAAACGGTAAAAAAATCAAGTTTGTTGTATGGGAGCCCCCCTTAAATATTTATTTTATTTTATTTTTAGTATTTGTTGTTATAGCGGCCATAGAAATACATCATCTGTGAAAATTTCAACTGTCTGGCTATCACCGTTCTTGAGATACACCCTGGTGACAGACGGACGGACGGACGGTCAGCGAAGTCTCAGTAATAGGGTCCCGTTTTTACCCTTTGGGTACGGAACCCTAAAAACTAATACAAACTTCCATAAAATTACAAAATTTCTGTAGTATTGTAATTTTGCAGAATGTGCTAACAGTATCGATAGATGGCGTTGTTCATCAAATGCGATGTAGACTTGATCTAGGAACATTGTAGCGGAGAAATTGAATACCGACCGGCCGCAATAGTTCAGTCGGTAAAGCGATGAAACAGTATTTACAAGGTTGTGGGATCGGGTTCCGCTTGCAGTGTTCATTTTTTTCCACTATAATTTAATGTGGTCTTCTATTGACTGATATTGGTACCAATTCTACGCGCATAACTAAACTTAACTAAAAAATGAAATTTCATAGTGTCGATAACACATTTCGGCAATGTTACGAGTAACTTAACTTCGTTGTTATAAATAAAAAAATTGGTCAAGTGCGAGTGGGACTCGCGCACGAAGGGTTCCGTACCATTATCTATGCAACATAAGGCAACATTATTAGTATCGAGCAAGAAACGGTAAAAAAAATCAGTTTTTTGTATGGGAGCCCCCCTTAAATATTTATTTTATTTTATTTTTAGTATTTGTTGTTATAGCGGCAATAGAAATACATCATCTGTGAAAATTTCAACTGTCTAGCTATCACCGTTCTTGAGATACAGCCTGGTGACAGACGGACGGACGGACAGCGAAGTCTCAGTAATAGGGTTTCCGTTTTTACCCTTTGGGTACGGAACCCTAAAACTGTTTATTATAGACAAGATTTTAATTAAAATAAATGTGCATAATAATAATAGCCAAAAAATCAAAATACAGCAATAGTTGATATTTTCATTTTTTAGTTAAGTCAAGTTTAGTTGTGCACATAGATTCGCCTATCATGAACCATAGATGTTCACTAAAAATCCTTTTCTAACCATTGTGTTACAATACTTCTGAATCGCTGTCTGATGTTTCAAAATGTTCTTGCTTTACAGCAGGGATAATTGTTTTTCTTCCAAACTTTAGTTTTCTCCATTTCAGTTTTTCCATTGCTTCCACCTGGAATACAATTACAATGTTGTATTTATTACTAAGATCTTAATTCTATTTACAAAATAGCGTTATACCTAGAGTAGTAGCATGCCTACATCACTTAGCTGGCTTGAAGCTCCTTACATATCTATGAGTGATATGTATGTATGTGTGTCTATGATCATATGAATTCGTCATTATTCTTTATAGTACGATTTAGCCAGGCTAAAGTTACGTGACTTCAAGATTGAACGCCAATACACTATCTGTGTGTTTCTACTTATATCTAATAGATCATAGCATACATCCTAATGTGCTCAGGGCCTCTTAAAGGTAAAAGACAGCCCTGCATTTAGATTTTCCACCAAGACTGTGTATAATGGACTAACAGTTTTAATTAATATAAATGTGTACAACGAAATAGAAAATAATAGATATTATATTGACACTACCAATTTTAATCTTTTAGTTAAGTTTAGTTGTGCATGTAGAATTGGTACCACTGTAGGACCTTTTCCTCAATATAAAAAATAGAGACATAACAACCGCAAAAAGCCTGTAATGTTACTATTTGTTTTGTTATTTTTCCTTATCAGCGCGATATGGGAGCACTACATAGTTATTTAATTATTTGAGGGCCATGTTCAAAAACGTAGGTAACAGGTTGGGCTAACATGACAATTTTTTAAATAAAACTACTGTTAGAAAATATTATAACAATCTTCTTTACTTATTATAAAACAAAGTCGTAATTTTTGTATGTATGTCCCTATGTGAGCTTATATCTTCAAAAATACGCAACGGATCTTGATGCGGTTTTTTTCAATAGATAGAATGGTTCATGAGGATGGCTCTTTTGCATAATTTGTTGCGGTTTGCTGTATTTTGGATGAGATATGATTAAATTTGCTGGGAATTTCGGACGCGCGCAAGCTTTAAATGAAAACGCTGCCTTATCCATGTGGTACCTCACAAAGTAATGTATGGAGGAATTGTTTATTACCTATAGTTCTTCAAAAATGTCCGCGAGGGCAATGTCTATCTTTTATGTTAACCCGCTGTACCCATAATAATGTCAAAAAATTATCATATTCAATAGCGTGTTTTCAAAAGTTATTTATGCGTATATAGCAATATTTTTTATCAAATTAAATACCTTAGTTAGCTTACACATTTAATATAGATTATAACTGCTGTTTACAGCATGCAATTTAAATGAATGTCTTATGAGATATGACGAAAAAATTATTACGCGTGACAAAATAAAATACCTAAACTGTTGGCTGAGCAAAAAGTTGAAAAATGTTACAAAAACCGGAAAAATTTCCTAAATACCACACGTACGGAGTCGCGGGCAACAGCTAGTAACTTAGTATAACAAAGTCGTTATTATTGTATGTATGTCCCTATGTGAGCTTATATCTTCAAGACTACGCAACGGATCTTGATACGATTTTTTTATAGTTAAGAGTGGTTCAAGAGGATGGATTTTTGTATAATTTGTTTGGTTTTTAAATCCTACGCGTAGGTACATAGTTGCGGGCAACAGCTAGTTTATTAATAATTCACTGATCGTCACTACCCTGTCTGGAAACTTTAATCGCTATAAGCCACACAAATTGGTAATGCGCCTGGCGGCCGTGTTGGTGACATCATAGTGACATATTATTACATATTACATTTTGTTAACTGTATTTTTTCTTTGCTGAAGACGTGACAAGGGCGTTAATTTGACAAGGTTCCAGCGCATTACCAATTTGCGTGGCTTATATTACTGATAATGAGAATAGGAACAATAAAAATAAGGTGTGTGACCGCTGTTGAATATATCCTTACTTATTATAAAACACAGTCGTCATTTTTGTATAAGTATAGGTAAGTACGTCCCTATGTGAGCTTATATCTTCCAAACGTCGAAACGGATTCTGACGCGGTTTTTTTTAGAGATTTAAGAGTTGTTTAAGAAGATGGCTTTTTTTCTATGATTTGGTTCAGTTTCTTAACTCCACGCGTACGAAGTTGCGGGCAGCAGCTAGTCTATCAGTAAGGAAATTCTGAAAATTTTAGCCTGGGCTTAGGTAGGTACCTAGAAACCTACCTGGACTTAGGAAAAATAATAGGTGCCTTCTTTCGAAACGTATCTGTCGTAGGAGACTTGATTAAAATAGTTTACTTAATGATTTTTAGTTTTAACTTAGCTTCCAAGATTATGAAGTAAGTCCTCAAATTGTGTCAATGGTGAGTAATTTGTTTATTTACTGTAGTTCGTTAATGAGATTGATGATGAAGGATCCTTCCAAACCAGTTACACGTGTTGTAAGCCACGGATCGATCTCATCGTAGTTAATAAAATATTGTAGTTAAGGGAGTTAGTTTGTCCAGTATTACAAGGCTTTTAGATAGATGACTGCTCTGGCTGTAAATACAGGTGATTTCTAGTATTGTTTTTCCGATATATCTTATGCTAAAGTACCTATTGTATTATTTATTAGTTACCTGTGCAGGTCGAAAATACCGCGTTTGAAAATTGTCAACATCATTCGGCGATGGCTTCGGTATTCCTCGTATTAACTTCGTACATAAGCCATCAGTCCAACGTTGATAATGCTGTTGATATGAAATTGTTCATGTTTATTCAAGTACATAATTAAAACTATATTTTTAATTATGTAGTTATGTAAACATTTTTTGATTGCAACTCTGCAAACAAAATTTACACTTTTTCTTGTAAATGACGTATCGTCAAGACAGCAATGTGGTCAGAGCAGAGCACCACGGAACTGATTACCACTATCTGATAAAAGTAATGGTTATGTTAAGTTTCTACTTGAAAGGTGTTTTAGTAAATCATTGGTTAAAAGCATGTTTTTTGTTTTACCTACTTTACATTCTACTTACATGAATTAAATCTGTTACGGTATCAAAAAATTTTTCATCGTCGGTAGTGAAAGCCTGCTGTTTTGTAATAGGATTTTTTGTTAAGAATATACTGCAATATAAAAAACAGAAATGTTAAATAGAGATTGGTGGATTTTACCTACTGTATGTACAGTGGCGGTCACCATCGTATTTATGTCGCCTTACCAACGTGCAATTTTGCGTAGTCTTTGAGTCAGATGTCGGCCTTACCACCACAACCAACGGGCCTTTTATTCTTTTTCTTTCTTATATATAAAAATCAATCGTTGTTCGTTAGTCTCACTAAAACTCTAGAATGGCTGGGCCGATTTTGTAGATTGTGGTCTTGCAATATTCGTGAAAGCCCAGGGAAGGTTTAAACGGTTACAAAATATATTATCTAATATATTATTAAAAGAAAAGTAGTTTATATAATAATCCGTATTCTGGTACCCATAACACAAGCGTATAAGCTTAGCTTGGGACCAGAGGACGTGAAATCTCCATGAATATTTATTTATTTATCTTATATATAAAATTCACGTGTCACAGTGTTAGTTACCATACTCCTCCGAAACGGCTTGACTGATTCTTATGAAATTTTACATGCATATTCAGTACGTCTGAGAATCGAAAATCTATTTTTCAAACTTTTTTTTTAGTATGGCAAAACAAAGTTTGCCGGGTCAGCTAGTAATATATAAAATTCTCCTGTCACAGTGTTTGTAATTATACTCCTCCGAAATGGCTCGGCCGATTTTCGTGAAATTTTTTGTACATATCCGTTTCCGTTAGGTCTGAGAATCGGACAAAATCTATTTTTCATCCCCCTAAATGTTAAGGGTTACCCCCTAACATTTGCATGGCAAAACAACGTTTGCCGGGTCAGCTAGTATTTATCTAAAATTCCACGCCTACTAAGTATCGGGTATTAGCTAGTAGCAAATAAAGCTTGTTGTTATGAGTCGTAATTTACGGATCGCATCAAGGACGAAGATACCACCGGTTCTATTGTTTTTTGTAAATAAATGACATGGACACGGAAAATGTTCAGACGCAATACGAATAAATCTGTTCAAGGATGTTTATCACACAAATAAATGTGTAATCAAACCCACGACAGTTATGTTATACTAACGATACGCCACAAGGCCCATCAAGAGTTATCCACTTATTGGCCACAGAACTTCCTCAGAACAAGAGTTTCCGAACTTATGGATTATACTTATTACATATTTGTTTTTTAAATAGGTTTTCGAAACTCAATTTTTTTCCCACATTTATTGTAAAATTGTTTTTTTAATGTAGCATTTAACTTACCGGTAATGAAGAACACGTCCGTCACAGCTAACAGATAGTACGTGTTCACCAGGAAAAGTGGTACTATCACGGACTAAGAATATACCATCTGACGAGCATGATAGGAGAGTATCTGCGCGAGGGCGGCTTATATCGCCGTGATGCCATCTATCAATGAAGCAAATAAAAACAATATCTATACTTATTTATTAAGGGCCTACATCAATATTATTGTCGACATTTACCTATTAATACAGCTAGTAGGTATAGAAAATGAAGAATTAGGGATATTTTTAGGGTTCCGTACCCAAAGGGTAAAAACGGGACCCTATTACTGAGACTTCGCTGTCCGTCCGTCCGTCCGTCCGTCTGTCACCAGGCTGTATCTCAAGAACGGTGATAGCTAGACAGTTGAAATTTTCACAGATGATGTATTTCTATTGCCGCTATAACAACAAATACTAAAAATAAAATAAAATAAATATTTAAGGGGGGCTCCCATACAACAAACATGATTGTTTTACCGTTTCTTGCTCGATACTAATAAAGTTGCCTTATGTTGCATAGATAATGGTACGGAACCCTTCGTGCGCGAGTCCGACTCGCACTTGGCCAATTTTTTTTTTACTCAAAATCTACTAAATATATTTTAATTCCGGTTTACGTGTTTATATATTTAATAGTTATAATTTTTAAAGTTATTTCATTAGTTAATACGCGATAATAGACCGACAAATGAAAAAAATAAAAAATGAGAGGTTGTTTCGCGAAAATTTTCTATCGAGAAGACTTTTTTCAATCGCGTTTCTGAGTTTATGCGATCCTAGATTATATATAGAAAAAACATATACTTAAAAATCAGAGCTCTAGCCATTCAATCTACAGAAAAAATGAAAACTTCGTACGTAGAAAAATGCACGAAGCTATTTTGGTATCCTCTTAACTGAAGAGTTTGTTTTTGTTTGAACGCACTAATATTAGAAACCACATATCCGATTTATAAAAAGATGTGTGGCACTCGGGGACTGCCGCGGTAAAGCTATTGCATAGCATTTTTTTATCAACTTATGTATTTATAATTATTTATTTATTTTATTTATGCAAGAATCTACATACCATAAACTAAAATAAGATTAATAATCCTTATTTACTGATGCTTACATCTGTCCATTGTTTATGGTAATTATGATAAAATAGCGATTGTCAATCAATCTGTTGGTATACAATTTTAGTTTTGTACGGTTAAGGGCCTACATCAATATTATCGTATATCATCGCCGACACGTACATTTTAACACAGCCAGTAGGCACAGAAAATGAAGAATTAGGGATACTTTTCCTATTTACTCAAAATCTACTAAATATATTTTAATTCTGATCCACGTGTTTCTATACATAATAGTTACCTATGTTTTTAAAGTTATTTCATTAGTTAATACGCGATTATAGACCGACAAATGAAAAAAATAAAAAATTTGAGAGGTTGTTTCGCCAAGATTTTCTATCGAGAAAACTTTTTTCAATCGCGTTTCTGAGTTCATGCGATCCTAGATCATATATTGAAAAAACATATACTTAAAAATTAGAGCTCTAGCCATTCAATCTAAAGAAACAATGAAAACTTCGTACATAGAAAAATGCACGAAGCTATTTTGGTATCCTCTTAAGATAGTCACATATGGGCCAATAAAAGAAGAATACGAATACGAATAGTTTTGTCCGTCTGTGGTTTTGACATTATTTTACATTATTAAAATCTAAAATACGCTGTTATCTGAATTTAGGATATATGTTGTCGATTCAAAATCCTTATTTTAATACGTTGTTTAATTGGAGGAAGGCGTTTACCCTTGGTATCAACAGTATGAAATAAATTGCGGGGCGAAGAGGGGATTACGCATACGCATGTAACGCCGTTATTCCCCGTTTTCCAATGGCAGAGCATAATGCGACTCAGTGCCGCACAATGCTGACGCTTAATTGGAACGTGAATTAGTTTTAAAATGCGCCAGCAGAGTGCGCTAAGTTCTGTGTTGAAAAAAAATTCTATGTGTATCACATTATATGTGTGGAATATAAAAAAAGTCATTGTTTAAACCTTCATCCATACTTATATTTATTTATTTTTTAACACAGCTTGAATTGACTTTGAATATTTCCAGAAAACTCCGACGAAAAGAAAGCCTTAAATTTTTTTTTAACAATAAATAATATTACTAACGATGATATATAAATAAAATTTCAATCAATGCCAATTTAAAGAAAAAATACTTGTTAATTTTCTGTCGCTGAAGTTGGTATGGATTGCACGCATCACTTTTAAGAGTGCTCGATTGTGCGATGCGATGCTGTAATTGGAACACTCAACGTTGAGCATTGTGCCGCATAATGCGCTATTGTGCTCTGATTGGAAAACGGGGAATGTAAGGTTTTTTCGTTACCTACGGAATTTAAATTTCGAATTTTGTGGATTTAGTCTCCACGCTCAAGGCCCGCGATAGAAGCTATGCAATAGCTTAAAAATTTTCAATGTTGGATAGTACATTTATCGAGGAAGACTAGGCTTTATAACATCATTCATTATATTAGGTCTAATAAGAGCGAAGTAACAGTAAAAAATGTTGCATAAACGGGGAAAAATTTCTAAATTCCACACGAGGTAGAAATGCTTAAAATTAGGTAACGAAAATTAAGTACTACATACGAGAATTTAGAAAAATACACTTTTTAATTGATTTTAAATTATTAATGATTTTTTTTTGCTAGTTAAGTTCCGCACAATCAAAAAGCTGTTATAAATTTTGAGACGTTTTTCAAAAATAAGGACTTACTAAGTACGCTCCAAGATCGCAATCGCAATAGCCCGATTCGTGACGAATTTGCTTGTGGGTTACATATTTGACCTACTCAGTCAATTGATAGAAGAGTGTACACAATTGACAGTCACAGTGTTAACCAGGTAATGTAACCACGAAGTATAGATAGAAGGAGTCCGAACGTAATGTTGAACGAATGGTCTCAATTTAAGGGACAGATTTTTTGCCGGTAGAGCGCGCCATTTTTCAAGGAGTACTCGTTTGAATTCTTACGCGGGAAATTTTATTGCTATTGACAATATATATGAAAATATGACAATAAATAAAATAATATTATGTATTTAATTAAATTAAATTCAACATTCACGAGCCAGCGCGTGCATACATGTAATAATAATAATAGCATCGGTACGCCCTGAACACTTGCGCAGCCAGTGGCAGAAAATAGAACTATGATCTGGGTTTATTATTGTGTACACGAAATATTATGGAAAAGCCTATACCGTTCGGACTCCTTCTATCTATACTTCGTGAATGTAACGAACAGGCGATAATACTCCATGAAATAACTAAATTACTTAACCAAGGTAATAAAAGGACACTTACGGGTTTTCACACATGTTGAAATGATTCAGTTGCAGAACGATGTTCACTAGAATATTGTAGACACCTGTACAATCTGTAAAACAAAATACCATCGGAAATACATTGGTTGAGACAAAAGTTATATCATCATAGCGTCCCGCGTTATTTATATGGGAGTAGGTAGAGACTATAGAGTGCATCTGCTACGATCCAAACAAAGACCCGTCCTTGGCTTCATCCCCGTCGCGTATACGATTGTGAGTGCTACGCACTTAACCCGTTTCGAAGGATGTCGGATATTGAATGAAGTGTTAAATTAGCGGCAAAAATTATAGTGTCTCTGCCTACATGCTTCATGATTTCCTTTTGTATAAATAACGTTTGAAATCATTGCATAATGCTCCTATACTTTTTGCATACCTTTGTGTTTTTTTAAATTATTCACAGCTTGAGACAGCTGAGATATTACAAAATAAATCACGCGAAACAATGAAATAATATTTTAACTTACCGTTACTTTTCACCTAAAATCACTATTTATCACTGGAAAACCTTATGGAAAAATTTAAAAAAAGTGTAATATAGGATGCCAGGGGCAGGATTCTTTTAAGCAGTTATTTAAACTATATAGTGTAGGTACACGTCGACTTGTAGAAAATGGTGATTAATCTAGGGTTTTCCTGAACAAACTTTTCCTATAACAAATATCTAAAATTGTTATAAATCTATATACAAGGTTTACCTAATTAGTCATTTAACTGGCAACTGCAGATTTAAACAAACAAAACACAATAAATACATACGTACGCTGGCTACGACACATAATAAATTATGAGATTGAAAATTATTTTAATATTGCTTAATAAATAACGTACAGGAACAATGATGTTATAAATAATTTTCCTATTCCCGCATCGTAGCGATATCAAATTTAGTTTAGCGGTAAAATAATTTGAATAATTTAACATACGAGTACCTACTATACTTCGCCGATTTTGGTGTTATACATATTTTTATTTTGAAAACCATATCTTTGTCTTTACTTATTTTAAAGCAAATTCGTAATTTTTGTATGTATGTCCATATGTGAGCTTATCACGTCAAAACTACGCGACGGAATTCGATGCGTTTTTTATAGATAGAGGAATGGTTGGTTCAAGAGGATGGTATTTTTGTATAATTTGTTAAGGTTTGATTTTTTTCCACGCGTACAAGTTGCGGACTTTTATTTATGTATAAAATAGACTTAATATCTTTTTAACACCCTTGCTCGTAAAGCTGATTTAATTCCACCGGTTTTAAATATGTAAAGCGGGTCATAAAAAACGCGTGTGTTACCAAAGCAAATAGTTAAGTTATAGTCCATACAAATTTCATAACAGTATTATTTGCCATTTCAAATATGGAACTGATCGCCGCCGCACGACTCGAGCAGCGCGCTGTTGCTATTCAAATTTCGAACTAATCGCCGCGCGGCGCCAGTCGGTAGGCAGCGCTGGCGCGCTGTTAAAATGGCGGGAAAGCAGCAGTGTGCATTCACAGATTGAGTTTATTTAATGTTTTTTTTTCTGTTTCCTCGCAAATGTGTTAAAAAACGTCGTACGATATACGTGCGTATTGGCTCGGGCTTGAAATTCCGCCTCGCATGTTGTAACCATCTTAACGCACTAATATCGTAATGTACCTACTATTTACATTTTAATTTTTTCTTAGGTACTAACTGCAAACGATTGTTATGGGTGCACGTGCATATTCCGTTAGACTAAACCACCGGCTATTTTTCATGCCCGTTCGATTAAAGATGTTAATATCCAAATTTTAATGTGGAAATATATGCAAGTTTAGAAAGAGTTACCCATAACTAGTGACGTCACGAAGCTGACCATAGTTTATAAACCTTAATAAGAATTATAAAAGTCAATCAAAACATAAAATAAGGGAGAAATACTTTATTGATCCTAGTGTAAAATGTATTTCGAAAATTCCAGAATACAATATATCATTTGAATAAAATTCTTGGTCGCATACCCTTACACTTAAAATAAATTCAACATGTACGGGGATAAAAAAAATCTGTACAACAATAGGGGTATTTATACCTACATTTACAATAAATGACTAAATCTGTCCAAATTTACAGTACATGTATGACATACAACATCTCTACAACGTGCTTACAGACAATGAAAAAAAAAACTAATCAAATGCAACTTGGAAAGTACCTTCGGTCTATCAGCAGTCAATGCTATGACAGTATTGATCGTTGTCAAAAATTGCTATCAAGATATAAAAAAAATTTTTGTTCCTAAAAAATACAAATAAAAATTTACAGCAGCTGATCTCGTTCCTGTATTTTCACATAAGTATAGAAATTGTTCATTGAGTAATAAGAATTAATCACTGAACTACAGGAATTTATCATGTAGTTACAGGAATTATCACGGAACTCTATAGATTATTTGCGAACAGTTAAACTTTTGAAAAATCATCAAGCTATCGGAATATTTTATTGACAGCAAGCAAATAACTAATACAATTTTCATTATTGGTTTATTAAGGTTTCAAAGTGTCGATGAGCAACGATTGAGTTAGTTCTGTACTACATGCTGCTGAATAATAGATACGTAATATTTTGTAGAGTGAAGAGGTAAAAATAAAGGTAATCACGGTCTCTAGAATCCGTCCCTACCGATGTGGGACTATACATTAGGAATAATATCGTTCACTGGAAAAACTTTTTAAGAAATATTCAATAAAAGTATTTTAAATTTTTTTACTGACCCGAATATGTTAATTCCATATTTCAGGTTAGGTTTTAAGTCTATTTCAAATAATGCGATTTAGTCGTTGCTTAATTTTTTTCCTTTAGTTGATTACTACACTTGTAAATTGTTTATTTATTGCACAATTGGAACCCATTAAAGATATAATGCCATGTATTAAAGGTATAGCTTGTAAAGAACAGCAAATTAATATAACTATATATAGTTACATGTCACAAATGTGTACAATGTCCATGTGGAGACGGATTAAGAAGTGTCACTACCCCATCTCCTCCCAAGGGTGCTGTAAAAGTCAGCTAAGGGATATTGCACACAGATAACATCTTCTGTGAGAGGCGGAAAACTCGAAAATAAACCCTGTGCCAACGCGCCTGGTCAGCGCGGCGCAGTAAGTAGACCATAATCCCTCCCAAAGTAGAGGAGGCCCGTGCCCAACAGTGGGACGTAAATGGGCTGGAGAAGAATAAGATATAGTTACAGCGCATACAGACCATCAGATCCAAGTAATTTCCGAAGGTACGTAAAAATATTAAGCGATAACTTAAGTGATAACAGCAGAATAGTCTACAGCTTTCGATACCTCACACCATGGTTAAAAAAATATAACGTAATTTTAAATCTGCAACTAAAAAGTATAGAAAATATATCAAATCAACCATGGATAAAAATTTACAATAAAAAAAACATTAACCAAGGCAAAATAATGAGATAGTGTTTTAGGTACTATTCTTGGAACGGCACCTATTTCTTATTGCCTATAGTGGCAATAAACAACAGTCCAGCTAAAGAGTCAATCCATAAATATAAATAACATAATAAACATAAATGGTCGCAAAAGTCTTAAAACAAAATTGTGTTATGGAAAATTTATCGCGAAGCTAATTCTAAAACAATTATTTTAAAAAAACTGTAAAATCGGGAATCTAATATATTAGTCATACCTCGTCTCAACCCCAAATAAGGGCAGGAGAATGTAGAGTATTTGTTGTTATAGCATCAAATGATATACATAAATAAACTGTGAAATTTTCAGACAGGCGGAAAGTGAAGTCTCAATAATTCCACCTTTTAGTACGGAGTTCTAGAATTATCTTCCTGTCTCCTTGAGCTCTGCCATTACGGGTTAGCTAAAACAGAACACAGTAAAATGCCAGCACTTTTACTATAAATACTGCTTAATATTTTTTAGGTATCTTTATATAGCTATGAAAAACTATAGCCCAGTCTAAAGCAAATACTAATATTTAAAAGTCAATGGAAATATTTTTGCAGAAATATGTGACATCACACTAGAGTAGGCTTTTCCAAAGATGGTTTTATATTTGGGCGCTGAAGACAAAAAAGAGGCGGTAAGAGACCCAAAAATAATGGGGTTATTATTGCGGTTTTTAAGTATGTAGGCGAAAAATGGGGGGCACTTAGAATAATTTATCCTAAAAGTAAATAAGTTTGTGCACCCCTGCCCTAGAGTTGAAAGTAGTAAGTTCTGATCATGAGTATAATTTACGTAATTTATGGACATCACCTTATTGCTAACTGTCGTTTATATACCACCTATGTATGTAATAACATAAGGTAACAGTTTTTTTACACATAGCTACTACTAATATTTATTGTATTGTAGAGTTGCACTTTGGTGTTTAAAACTACCGTACTTTCAACAAAAGATATGTTAATCGCTATCAGATATTGCCTTCTTTCTTCGTTTTGCCTGTTTCGGTTTAACTATTTCCTCTTCCTGAAACACAAAATATATAAAAATATATTAGTATAGCTATAGACCTACGGCTACGGTTCTAAAATTATATAATTTTGATTTCTTTTATTTTAGGGGTACCACTTTAATTTTTAAACTTTAAAGACCATTGAGAATATCTGCTCTAGGCAATCTTTCTCTACCTAGCGATACTCCTTATGTTTCTATAAATAAGCTACAATGTAAAAAGAGCAGTTTAAAACTAAACATTTACCGGATTAGTTATTTACAGACTTTTAACTATACAATGAATCTATAGTTATAATATTATAAAGCTGTGGAGTTTGTTTGTTTGACCGCGCTAATCTCAGGAACTACTGGTCTGATTAGAAAAATTCTTTCGTTGGATAGTACATTTATCGGGGAAAGCTATAGGCTATATATCATGCTGCGACCGAGAGGAGCAAAGCATTAGTGAAAAATGTAGTAAAAATGGGGAAAATTTCCTAAATTCCACGCGTTCGAAGTCGCGGGCTGCTACTAAGGTATATTTACCTCGCTATCTTCGTTAGAAGACTGCAAGTTGGGATTTAGTGGCGATGAGTTTGACACTAATTTCCGAGCTCGCCTTGAAATGGGCAACTCATCTTCCCAAGCTAGTGCTAGTAAATCACTATATTGTCTCTGTAATAAAAACACATAATTATTACTTAGAACTATCTAAGTATAGAGTACGCCTATAGCATATCGGTTACGCAATACAATATGTAAGATTTCTTTTTATTTCTTTTATTCTTATTTTATTTAGGAGCTATTAGTCCTGACAAGGTTATGTCAGCTTCATAGTACCCTAAAAATGTAAGATACAAATATAAAATTGAGTTTTTGTTTCAATAGCTTTTTCGTGGTTTAGAAAAAAATATTAATTTCTAAAGCATGGCAGACTTAGACATAATAGAATTTTAACATTGAGTAATATTAATTTGCACAAGTCTTCACCAATAGAAACATAATAAAAGTTTAAAGGTGATGTTCTTTACTTATTATAAAACAAAGTCGTTAATATTGTATGTATGTCCCTTTGTGAGCTTATATCTTAAAAAACAAAGGAACGGTTCATAAGGATGGATAATTTGTTAAGGTTTGGCGAAGAGGGGGTTCTATAACTCTAAACGCGGGTAAAACCGCAGGCATTAGCTATAAAACACAGTGTAAAGATAATTTGTGTATCACTTGTTGGAACGACAACTTCAAGCAAAGACTGCCTACTTGAAAAAGATTCAGCCCAAAAGCCTTCTCGCTGAAAATACCTGAGTCGAATAAGGGTCTATGTCGTGCTTTTTGCATTACATAAAAATATAGAACTGTGTGTTTCGCTAAAATGCGACAATGGATTGTTTTCAGTTGTACGAATAGTTCTTGCTTGAATACGCGCGTTCTATTGTTACTCGTACATACCGATACCCTAAGCTAGAGATATTAACGATATCTGCCTAAGCGTATGTGATGAAAATTTACAATTTACAGCTCAGCGAACACTGATATCGATTCGCTCAAGCCGCTCTTATTGTTAAAATCCATTTGAGTGCCATCAATGTGCATAAATTCCATCCAAGAAGGATAAATCGTTCAAATACAGTACACAGGCCAAACATATTGGTAAATACAAGGTTCGTTGTCAGTTTTCCTTTTCATGTATCGCATTAGAGGCTAAATTTGTCATCGCTACACTTCTTAATAATTATCATCATAACATCACGCCTTTTTCCCATGGGGGTAGGCAGAGACTATAGAGCGCCATCTGCCACGATCCAAACATACTTCCTTGGCTTCATCCACACTCATACATCTGGTCATACATGCTCGACGGTTGTAAGTGCTACGCACTTGCCCCTTTTGGAATATCCCGGCGATGAAAATTAATAACTTCTTAATAACTTGCATAGAAAGTAAAATAACGGATCATAGGAGTTGTCCTATCAGAATATTTAAGGCAAACATGAGCGTTCCTGCATGAAGCGTCTAAAATTGAACCAATAATATATAGTCTGACCTTGTTTCTGACACCATGAAGTTAGGTACATAAGCCAATGTGAAGGATAAGCAAAAGTATAACATTTACTTGGATAAATTAGTAACAATCCTGGCTTGGCCCGTACTTAAAATCCTACGAAATAACTTAGAATCTATATCAATCTTATCAATCTATCGGTTATGTCGCCTGCTGTGTTTGAGTTCGCGGTTTCGATTACCTTTTCATGAATCTATGTAATGATTTATGTCATAAACATTATATTATTATATGTTCGTATTATATTTTCTATTACAAATGCCGTATACTTACTAATATTATAAAGCTGAAGCGTTTGTTTGTTTGAAGGCGCTAATCTCAGGAACCACTGGTCCGAATTTAAAAAATTCTTTCAGTGTTAGATAGAACTAAGTAAATTTATCGAGTAAAGCTATAGGCTACATAACATCACGCTGCGACTAATAGGGACAAAGCATCAGTGAAAAATGTTGCAAAAGTGGGGAAATTTTCTAAATTCCACGCGTGTGGAGTCGCAGGCAACAGCTAGTGGATAGATATGGATTCTCATATTCGTATCTATCCGTCATTATCCGCAATCTGGTTTCCATAGCACAAACATAGAAGTTAATTGAACGGTATGAGAGGAGGTACTGTAAATTATTCTTACCCTTAAACTATCACTACTATTTGATTGTGCTTGTTGCAGCGCTTTCTGCATACACTCCCTATTAAAAATTGACATGTCATTTTGTTCCTCACAGCATATTCTCATTTGCTCCAAATGACCAAGCACCTATAACAAGAGATAAAAATATTAACAATTTAATTTGCAGGTAACTACAGCTGTAATATAGTTTCTTAGTTTATTAGTTATAGTTAGTATCGATAGTTAGACGCTGGATGTAAGCGACAGAATCATGTGTTGTGGCGTTTTAAAGATCAGATTAGGACGAATGTGGAATTTCCACACAGTGGACAGTGTATGGTAATGTAGACAGCATGACGTCTAAGAAGATAGTATTTTGTGTAATTTGCTAGGGCTTGGCAGCTAGCGTGTAATATAATTGTGTAATTGAGGCAAGCCTTTATAGGATTAATATAGGCGTGTTAACCTAGCCCAGCATTTTAGATCTTATATAAAAATCAGTTCGTTAGTGTCGCTAAAACTCGAGAACGGCTAGCCCGATTTTTGTGATTTTGGTCTTGAAATATTCGTGAAATTGACTTTCTAATTGACTTGGAAGGTTTAAACTAGGATCTAAAATTCCACGCGTACCGAGTAGCGGGCATCAGCTAGTTTAAAATAACAACATGTATCATATTTTTTTCTTTTTTTTATATGTATCATATTGGGAAAATATTTACCAGTTCAGCAGAAGGTGGTGCGTTTGGTGGAATGCTATGTTTCCCAGGGCGTTTTCTTTTGTTCGGACTGGTACCTGGATACCTTGTGCTTAATAGCACTGAAAGTAAATCACCAACTTTTTCTTCATAATCTTGGCACCAATACATTAAAGTAGATACTACAAAAGTATCTTCTTCTTCAACTGTTCGACAAAATAACTGTCTCACGACATCAGCAGTGGGCTTCTCTTGTTTCAACATCAAAAGCACTGATGTTAATGCTTCTGAATGCTCTTTATATGACAATTTAGGTATTATTGGTAGTACGTCTTCAACCGATATATCATGTGCTGTAAGAAGTTGCCACAGACAATACTGTTCAAACGTTTCCCAGTTAAGACTAGTTGATAGCATTACAGTAATGTCAGCAGACTTGAACATCATCAAGCTACCTTGCAGAGTCAAACAGACCAGCCGCTGTAGTTGTTCAGCATCTAATGCCATAACAATAGCATGGAGCAATCTGATGTGATTTTGAGCTTGCTCTTTAAATTCTCTGTAAACATCTGGTACCAACCACACTAAAACATTTGCATCACTCTCCTGACATCTTTCAAAATCAAACGCTAACCCATCAGCCAACTTTAACTCTATATTACTACAGTATTCTTTGTATACATCTGTTTTAAATTTGACATTTCTTCTTTTAACAACATCACGTTCATTCCGTTTCTCTCTTTCATAGCAAACTTTTAAGTAGAACAGCAGACAGTATCCAACATTGTGGATAGAATTTTGCCCATGAATTTCTTTTAATGTTTCCCATATAAGCTTGCGTTTTGTATCCATGTCATGGCCTGAACTTGATCCAGTAAGATATGAAAACAAGGCAAACAATGGTGAATTCAAAGCCACATCTAGTTCTGCTTGTGATGGATTTCGGTTAATGCGTAAAGGAGGCAATTCTTGAACAGCAGCTACAAATAGGTCGGCAAGTGCGACAGCGGTTGGCAATGGCGGACTGCACGCGTCTATCAATGCTTTAACAGCATCCGACGATCTTTCATCCAACAATGTTTCAGCCAATGGTCTTAATATTAATGGTAAAGCTGCAGCCAATTCAGGACGTTCACGGGCGCGTACTTCTGATAGAGGTAGGTCATCATCGTCAGTATCTTCTGCAATAATCGGAGCTATATCCTCTTCATCATCAGAAAACGCAGGTTCATCTATAGGACCTCTTGGAAGTTCTTCATTACCTTCATCACGCAAACCTGATACACCTTCACCATTTCCATTTGTACAAAACTCTTTAAAGGTTTCACGAACAGTTGTTCTAAGTTCACGATCTAATTTAGGAGAATCAAACAAGGGATGTAAATTTGGTAGAACTCTTTTCTCAATTATTTGCTGAAGAGAATTAAATATGCCTTGTCTGACTTTATCAGCAAAAGGCGGATAAAAATTTGGAATGATTCGACATAAAAAATCTAACAATGTGGCAGTTACAGCTGGATGTGATCTCATAGAGTGATGCATTACAAGGATAGCTGGTTCAATATTCATTATGTTATCCTTTTCAGGGTCATAAAACAGCCAATCATAAAAAAGTGCTAGTTTAGCATTTGATGCAGCTACATTTGAAGTACAAGTAGTAAGCAGCCATCCAATCACAGCCCACCTTGGAATGATATCTGAACATAGGAGTTCATTAGTAGGGTGTATCACACCAACAATGAATCTGATCATGTCACTTCTAAGAGACTGTGATTCAGGTGTAGCAAGGTACTGTCTCTGGAACCACTCTTGATACTTTTTGTGGTGACCAAATCTGACTTGAGATGTGAGAAATACAAGTTTTCTCTCCATATCAGGTGTAAGTCTTGACTGTAGATATCTTCGTGATGTTCGTGTTTGTAACAGTTGTATCACATTTGTAAATGTTGGGCATAATGATTTAGGGTTTGAAAATATTTCTTGCCACAGTTGTTCAAACTCAGGAATGCGAGCAACATTTTGGAGTAATCTTACCAAATCTCTACCAAGTGTTAACACATCTGAAAATCTTTCTCTAATAAGAGTGATGACAAAATTGACTTCTTTTTGTCGTAAGCTCATGAGCTGTGGTATATTATGATCTTCTATTAACCTTAAATAGGTGTACACCACCATACAAATAAGTACAGGGAATTTGTCAAGCCATGCTCGATTTTCAATATAAATATCTAATAGAGATTCAACCAGATGTATGTTTTTGGGAGTGACATCTCCCCCAGAGGCATAGCGCATTAAATTCCAGCATACACTATCCACACCATTTACTGCATTTCTTATCATCTCTTTAATCAGCCATAAAAGTTGATTGCGTGTAGTATCATGAAACTTCAAATATCTTTCTAGTATGAGGTTAGACAAATTGTTGAGCACACAAGTGAGGCCGTCTCTAGTAATAAGTGTAAGATCTCTGTAGCACTTAGTGGCGTTATGAGGCTCTGTCAAAATAGACATGAGCATACCAAGAGAAACTTCCTCATGATTTTTGCAGACGGCATTATTGAGTGCATCATGTGCTTCCTTTTCACTACAGTCAGCAACCAGAGATTGAAAATAATTGTAGGCTCTTTCATATCTCTGAAATTAAAAAATTCTAATAAGCAACATAAAAATGAACAAGTTTTAGGCAACAATTTAAATTTCGCGCCACATATACTACAGCGCCACCAATGCTAGTACGATAAAATACGATTGTACATGGCCGACTACATATTCTTTGTTGAAAAACTGCATGAATTTACACCATACCTCTTCAACATCGTCCTTATTTTCTATGGCGGTGCACATGAATAATCTAGGTGAAATAGATTTACTCTGCTCCATCGTTTCTTGCAATTAATACTACCTATTTTAATATAAATCTAACACAGGTTGTCTCCTGCATGGCTATCGTAAGCGAAAAATATTTATGAAGCAATACAATCACAAACATGAATGTGTGCGTGTAGATATGTCACCAACCGTGAGTAAAAAAAGTTAGAAAATGGCGATGGCACAGACTAATGAACGCTTGGAGTAGTTCAAGGGTTGCACCTTAAGCCAATATATCGAAAAACTGACTAGCTGTTGCTCGCGACTTCGTACGCTTGGAATTTAGGAAACTTTCCCCGTTTTACAACCTTTTTTAACTGATATTTCGCTCATATTAGTCATAGCGTACCACGTGATTTTATACTTATAGCCCATAGCTTTTCTCGTTAAATGTACTATCCAACACTAAAAATTTTTAAATCGGTTGAGTGGTCCCTGAGATTAGCACGTTTAAACAAACATATTCTTCAGTTTTATTATTTTAGCATAGATATAAATTATGTTATTTAGTATCTATAATTTTACTTAGATATTACGAGAAATTTATATTAAGCACGAAGATATATTTTTTTATATTCTTCATTTGGCACCTTACAGAAAATGATGAATGTAATGTTTTACATCCATAAGACCACAACACGGAAACTGATAAATTAAGAAGTAAATCTTACGAATGGAATAACAACAAGTGCATTTTTCTGTAAATATAATCGCTTGAGAACACAATAAAACCAATTGTGTGAAATGATTAATTTATTTTTGAACTTCAAAAGCATAACGAATTTACAGAACTCAAAATTCTCTGGGATGCCCTTCAAGCTAAGATAAATCTGAGAAAAGCCGAACAGATGGCGATTGTAGAAAAAATTGTTGAATGAAGTAATGAAGCAAGCTGAATGACTTAAAACAAAAAGTTTCAGTTGAGTAAGTAACGTGAGCGCCAGTTTTATGCAGTGGATAGTATGTGTATGTCCTGAACTGATGATTGGAGAACTAGCTGTGGCCGTTTTCCAATTACAGCACAAGAGCGCATTATGCGGTGCAATCGATACCAACTTCAGTGACAGAAAATTAACAAGTGTTTTTTCTTTAAGTTGGCATTGATTGAAATTTTATTTATATATTATCGTTAGTAATATCATTTATTGTTAAAAAATTTTTTAAGGCTGTTTAGTCGGAGTTCTCTGCTGGTGCATTTGAAAACTAATTCACGTTCCAATTAAGGGTCAGCATAGTTCAGCATTGTGCGCCACTGAGTCGCATTATGCTCTGTAATTGGAAAACCACGAGTGTTGTCTTCTCCCTAATTATTAAACGTCAAATGGTTAATACGCTAATGAAGCCAAATCATTGTTTAGTTTTATTGTATTATTACTCTACGTTTTCTTTTTGTTATCCTATGGGTTGTGCGTCCGCCGCCATCCGCCATTTTCAGCCATTTTGTTTGAAAATTGTTGAAGTTTATCAAGTTCATGCAAGCAAGCAAGCCGTGGATTTCTTTTATAAACAAGATTTGATAATAACCATAATCTTATTTAAAACTATTGACCGAAACATACTGAGTGAGTGTTCATAATTTTCTGTTAACGTTATTTTGGACTGTTGGGTTTGTGAGCATATGATGCAAACCGGCTAGATTATTTCTAACTTCTTATTTTGTATATTAACCGACAGCATTTTTGTAGGGCTTTGCTCATAATAGAATGGAAAACCAGCGAGAAAAAGAACGTGATCGATCACGGCGCGGAGATCGCCCGTCTAGGTTTTCAGATGCTCCACGAGACCGGTCTAATGATCGTGATCGTCCTGAATCTAAGCGATTGTTTGTGTCTAACATACCGTACGAATATCGCTGGACAGAACTGAAGGATTTATTCAAAGAGAAAGTGAGTATAGTACTATTTAACATAAACACCACACTTGTACTACAAAATTTGATCAACTTCTAACCGCTTTTAGGTTGGCGATGTCGCTTACGTTGAATTGTTCAATGATGACGATGGTAAGCCTCGTGGATGTGGTGTCGTCGAGTTTTCAAATTCAGAAGCCATGAAAAAAGCTTTATTTGTTATGCATAGATATGAATTGAATGGAAGGAAACTTGTTTTGAAGGAGGAATCGGGTAATTAACTATGTATATTGATATAATTTCAAGTATAGGATTGTTTTAAAAAATTATAAAAGCTGTCTTGTATCTCCAGTTGGACTTTGCGATACTCTATTTACAAAATATATATACATACTGTCAGAATAGTTTAGTCGATTATGGCAGACTAACATAATGATATTACATTTTACAAAAAAAAAGTTTTCTAGCTGAATACACCTTTTTTAAAATCTCTATTTAAAGTCTTTAACTTTTTTAATGATCCACTGTAATTTATAGGTAGTGATAGGAATAGATTGAACTCCAGCCGGTCTGGAGGTGGAGGCGGTGGCGGAGGTGGCAACAGAAACAACCGAGGAGGAGAAGATAAAGAGTATGTATTGTTCATGTATTACATTAAATATTAACACTTATACAGCTCATATTTTATTCAAATAAAGCTTAACTGTTCACACAGGATACAGCTTAGTGCTGAAGAAATATTGGGCTAGATACAAATTAACATAATAAAGGAATGATGTACTTACAGTTACTACTTGCAAAGTGACTCACTACTCTACTATTGCTGTTGACTTTACAACTACCCTACATTATCTGTAGCTACCGCAGCTTTAATGCTAGCACATTAAAGCTGCTGCATTAAATTTACTGTATACATTAAAATAAATAAATAACTTGTGTAGCACTTGCAACCACTGGGCATGTATGACCCCCATGGGAAAAAGGCGTGATGTTATGATGAGAATGAACTATAACTTAAATTTAACATTTCAGTTGGTCAATGAATAAACCACGAGAACCTGAGAACTTTAATACATATGGACTCAGCTTACAGTTCTTGGAATCTATAAATGTGCAACCACCATTAGTAAAGAAAGTTTTTGTGGCTAATGTAAGTATTTAGACTTAGGAACTGGTATAATAATTAATTTACTGGTAAACTCTACTATGCATTCTTTTTTATTAGTAACTAGCTGCCCCGGCAAACGTTGTTTTGCTATACAATTCTGTATAAAATAAAATTTCATCAAAATCGGTCCAGCCAATTTGTAGCCTATGTGTTATTCTGATGTATAAGCTATATTGTGTTAAAGTTTCATTCAAATCCATTCAGTAGTTTTTACGTGAAAGAGTAACAAACATCCATACATACATCCATACTTACAAACTTTCGCCTTTATAATATTAGTAGGATATGCACATACTATGAATAAATAATTAAATAAAGATTAAGTTAAAAAGCAGCTGCTAACTTAATATTTTCTAGCTTAATCTTTTCTAAAATAAATAAATATAAAAAAAATCCTTAGATAGAATTTGTGAATAGGTTAAAGTATTAGAGAATGACTGATAAGGTATAAAAAGTGGAATAAATTGTTATTCCTTTTGAATAAAGAATAAGTTAATTAATAATAAAAAAATGAATAATTGACTACTTATTGAAAAAATATATAATTAAGGTGTATTGTAAGGCTTATTGATTATTGTTAGGATATATTTTAGCTTTTTATTATATTTGTATTATTATTTCAGCTTGATTATAAAGCAGACAGGAGTAAAATTAAGGAGGTGTTTAAAATGGCTGGTAAAGTTCGTAACATTGATTTGGCAGTTGATAAGGATGGCAATAGTAGAGGATTTGCTGTTATTGAATATGATCACCCTGTTGAAGCTGTACAGGTAATATTGCCTTTTATTACTATACAGGTGATTGGTTTAGTATCATACATAATTAAGGATTCAATGTCAAGGATTCTACCAATCTGAATTAGGTTCGATTCCCGCTTGGGACAATCATTTGTGTGATATTTATAAATGTCATACAAATGTTTGTACGGCGTCTGGGCGTTTACTATGTATTATTAGTAAGTATTTATAAAAGAAAAGTAGTATATGTAGTATATCCATATTCTGGTAACCCATAACACAAGCATATAAGCTTAGCTTGGGACCAGAGGACGTTGTGTGAAATGTCCATGAATATTTATTTATTTATTTAATCATCTTTTTGTTGCCCTTTTTTGCTCCACTGTTTTAGTATAGGCTTTTATAAGGAGCCTACAATACATGGTCAATTTTATTTGCAAGTGTATCAGTAATAAATACATATAAATAAAATATTCCATACAAAGTTTCGATCTGATTATTCAATTTCTTATCATGTAAACATAAGCCTGTTTCTGTTTCTGTAAGCCTAATTCTGGCTTAGGGTTTTTGGAGAGGGCGTCACGTAATATAGACTAATACAATGTATATTACAGTTTTCTTAAAAATTTGGTAAAACTTTTAAGAACACTAAAAATTACCAGTTCTGCACATTTGGTTTTGTATATTTGTCACCAAATATTGTATATATTTTAATATTACAGGCAATATCAATGTTTGATAAACAAGTGTTGTATGACAGAAGAATAACTGTCCGCATGGATAGAGGCCGTACTGAAAAAACTGAGCTAAGATTACCTGAAGGTCTTAAGAGCATTGGTCTCGGTCTGGGGCCGAATGGTGAACCTTTAAGAGATGTTGCTCGTAATGTTATGACTCCACAAACTCCGGCTGCTGCAACTTTGAATATTGGAACTACTAATGCATTGGGTGCTGGTGTGCTAGGTGGCATGCCTGGTGCTGGAGTGGCTCTGAATGGTATTGGCACAGGCTTGTCTGCAGGGGCTTTAGGTACTGGCAATACTTTAGGTGGAAATCTTGGACTACAGGTAACTAATCTATAAACATTACAACACATTAATTAGTGTACATATTTATTTATTTATTTATACTTTATTGTACACCAATTACATTAAATTTACATTAAAAAAGAAATATAATAAGAACCCGTACAATGGGTGGCCTTATCGCTTAAAGAGATTTCTTTCAGGCAACCTTTGGATGAATTTATTATAATAATATATATTTATTATATATTATTTAAACTTAAAGAGAGAAAATTTCTTCACTAACATAATTAAAATATATACAAGTGAAACTGTTACGCACTGCTAGTTTAAAATTTAGTTTTGTTTACTACATAAATTCCAACAATATTTTTCTTTATATGAAATTTTGTTAATCTTACACAGGCACTCAGTTTAACCGGTTTAGGAGCTCTTCAAAACCAGTTACTCCAACAAGGCTTGACAGCAAATGATTTAGCCACAGTACTGACTGCACAGGCTAATGTCAATTCATCAAACTTGGGTATCAACACTGATATGGGACAAGGTGTTTTAAACAATCCTGGACTAACTAACAATGTTATGGGCAATAATTCTATGAACTCAGGGCCATTGTCAGGTTAGTGTATATATTTAATTATGGTCTCTGGCTACCTCTATGAGAAAACATTGGATTTTAAATGTATAACTTACAGTGATAAGTATTTTCCGCATGGCATAGTGACTTTTAGGTGCAATTACATTTGTGCTCTCCTCCTATGGGCATCATAAATAGTATAAGATCCTGCATAAATGCAACACAAATATAATTGTAATCAGTAGTTCTTTAAATGAGTGCAAACAAACATTTGTTACTTACTGAAGTTAAACTTTTATGTATATTTAAACTAGTTGTTGCCTGCATCTTCGTCCGCGGAGAACGTTTTTCGGAAAACGGAAAAGTTTCAAACCTCAATAAATTATACAAAAAAGCCATCCTCTTAATAAATCTATAAAAAAAATTGCATCGAAATCCTTTACGTAATTTTGAAGATGTGACCCCACATAGGGAGATACATACAAAAATATCGATTTGGTTTTATAATAAGTAAAGATTTCAACCTCCACAGATTTTTCAAATAACATTTGTTATCATATTATTATTTTTTTAAAATATGACGTATTTAATTGTTATTTCTGTAGGTCCTGGTAGACAAATGGGAGGAGTGAATATGGGTGGTCAAGGTTATGGAAGAGAAAGTTCACAACAATCCTCCAGGGAGAAACAATCTGATATGGTTATTATTACAAATGTGAGTATCTGATACAATATGAACTTCATCCACTTGCATTGTATAGCATTGCTTTATCTTTTTCGTTTCTAGTACGAGTTTTTCATTTATCTTAGCTGTTCCATGTTTCAGGCATACTATTTATATTGGGTATTGTAAGACCTGTATACGCAAATACGGTAGGCATTTACTTGATTTCCTGACGATAATTTATCTAAACTCATACATACTAAATGACTGTTTCGCAAAACAACCTGGATATTGAGCATCGAAACGACAATTTTATCCATATATAATTCATGTTTATTAATATAAGTATTTGTCCTAGCTCCCACCAACAGTGACGTGGCAATTGATTCGTGAGAAATTCAGTGAATGTGGTGACGTTAAGTTTGCAGAAATGACTGCACCTGACACCGCCGTTGTACGTTTCCATAAAGAATGGGACGCTGATAGGGCAATAAGTATCCTTTTTACAATTAATTATGCACATATAGGTGTATTACTTCAAATAACTATATTGATATGGGGACAAAAACATAGTGGTAACTGTGGTAAGTATATTAATATACACTACTATAATATGATTAATGTGCTGAAATCTAGAATTTAGAAATAAGCTTAAAAGCAAATAAGCATAGGATGTTTTGTGAAATGTAAGAAGAAACTTCGGTGGAGCTACATTTTGACTTCAGTCATGCTGCAGTAATTTCCTTAGCGCACTTTTACAGAAATGTTTGACAGAACACGCATTGACGGTAGAACGATAGATGTTCGTTTCTTCTAAAACAGTGGTAAGTAACTTAAAGAGTATTGGTCATTTTTAGGATGTTTATATTCTAGAACATGGATGTCCTTTTCAGTCTTGGAAGACTTACAGACCAGCTCTTTTTGTAAAGGTGTTATGAATCATATGTGAACAAGTCCTTTTCTTTTCAACTTTTGCTGTTATTCTATTATGATAAAATGCTTCTGTATCTTTCCATCCATTAAAATTGCCATCTTTCACTCCTTATCACAATGTTTTGAAATTCTGAGCCGTTATTTAATTGATACATCGTGTTGTTTGTATTGCTTTTGTTCAGAAGCATTATCGCTAAGACCTTTTCGTATTAACAATGTTACTAGGACACTCCTGAAAAGCCTTACATCGTGATGATAAAATGATTGTGAAAGATGATCGTGGCTCTTAATTGAAAACGAACGAAACACATGTCTCTTCTGGATAGCAATCTAAATATTGTTCTTTTTTTGTGATTTCAGGGAAATTGTTCAAGTCTGTCTGATTTGGGATTTGTAAGCACTGGCGCCTGGATTATGCACTACTGCTTTTCATCTTCAATATTGAATGTTGTCCGATGGCGGAATGTTCTTGAAATTTCGTTTCGATTGACGTCGTTTTATCGATAAATACTTTTATTTAGGTTAAGTAAATGTAAGAAAGCCCAATATTTCATAATTGTAGTCCTTATGATAAACCATAATAAATTTCTTTTGTGGAAAACTGACTTGTAGCGTTCATTAACGATCATGAATTTGTCGATTCATGAGTTCTTTTAACATATCCTTTTAACAATTATGTTGCAAGTCTGCAGCATATTGTCGTGTTTTTGCTTGTGTTTTATGATTTAGCAATGTTTGTGTATTAAAAAGTGGAAAGTAAAGAAGACAGTTATGTTTGGCATTGACCTTTTCAATCCTAAGATATTGAGCAAGTAGTAACAAGACAATCAAGGGGTCAGGGACGAGAGTATAAGGTGTTCGATGTTGGAATTTGAAAAAATAACAATTCAATCAGCCATTTTGAAATGCTTGAATCATGTCGCAATTAATAGAATTTTAAATTGAGTTGTAGAGTCGCGTGAAACGTCTTTTGTAGATGTTTTGATATTTCGTTATTCACCTTGCTGTAACACGCCCTAGCTCTAGTCTGTTGGTGCAAAATTTACAAAAATAGTTTGAATCGACTTTTCAAAACAATCGATTCGTTGGAGAGTTGATAGGCCTTTTTGCAAGTAAATAGGCCGATGTTGTTATTCGTCAAGAGCTCCTCAGGTATGTTCTGGTTTGGCAAGTTGAATTGCCTGTATTTAGACATTATTTTAAATTGGTTTTTATGCAAACAAATTATACATCATTTGTAATGACAATGAAATGCAGTAGTTAATTTGTATGATTTATTGGCAGCTATATGGAGACCACTACAAAATAGAATCACCAGATTTCCTGACTCGTGATTCAATTCATAAGGTGGTAAAATTTGTTATCAGAACATTGTTGTTAGATTTTTAAAATAAATTTCTAATAGTTTTTCCTAGCGAGTGAGAGAAGTTTTCCAAGATCGATATGTCATGGTAAGATGGCTCGTAATTATGTGCAATAGTCTTCAGGCAACATCTATTTTCAATGGTAAGTTATATCTCATCGAAATTGGAATTTTGTTTATTTCTTTTGGGTATTGCATGGGGTTTTCATTAGAATATTGTATGGGTGGTACCACTTGTTGGAACAACTTTGTCCTAAATAGATTTTTTTATTTAGATCGTCCGTTATATTCAGAAACTTCGTTGATTACAAATCTTTTGAAAGTTATTTCGTATCCAGTGATTGATGATATTATTGATTGATGATATTTATCAATGATGTGTATATTTTGTAAGATTTGTTGGTCCTTAGTTTCTCCTGGTGGTTACACTTCGAGACTGAGTACCTTGTGGCGGTCATCGTAGTGAATCAAAACTACGTATTGACCGCACTATTGCCATGTGGCATTGTTCTCAATAGAGTTGTGCTGAGCGTCTGTCGTTAGTTCCGTATTGGCTGTTTATTTAGTTATCGATTTTCCAAATGATAGTTACATAATTCTAATTGATTTGAATTGATTTCAGGATAACTGACCGGAAATGATCAGAAATTGTGATGATAAAGCATTGACTTGTGAAATAGTCTATGAAATCAGTTCTGTCAATTCCATAAATCCCTTATGGAGCCACTTGAATTTGTGGGTGAGTACTAGTAGTGTTAACTAAATAAATAAATAATCACCATCTATTCCATCTATTATAAAACGATAAATATTATTGGTTAAATATTTATAAAATTATTTATGCCACCCATAATTGGACGTAGTTATGCAAAATGGATCCATCCACAAAAACTTACTTTTGTGAAAGTAGGAGTTTAAGTAAAATTGATATATTAAAATAACAAGACTGAGAAGAATTTATCATAAGATAATGGATAATTTTACAGTAGGTAATATGTTAACTGTATAAACTGTATTACATATCTCATAAACTTATGTACTAGATTTCTTTTATAACAATGTGAATATTGGTTTAAGTGAATTCATCATAACAACTTGTTCTCACTAGAAAGATTTGTCATTGTGTAATAATTCATTTACGTATTTCTCCTTTGTTTTCAGTTATGGGTCGGAAAAGTTGAAGGAAGAAACTGGATATGTGGTGTGAGTCGTAACTCCCGTATAGCGAGAAGCCTATATGGTCAAGAGAAGTGATTGCAGGGATTAAATTTGGTGATTATTTTCTTCTGATGAATATAGTTTCATTATGTTATGTTGGGTTTTACATGAAATAAAAACAATTTTAAAAAAATTTGCCTATTTATTCATACCCTTGAAATTATTGTAATTCTGTGTCGTCTTCCTCGTCAAAGATAAACTGTAGTGAATTTTGATACCTACTTCAATGTGAATTTTACCAGACGAGATAATGTCACGACAATAGTGATAATGGTACGAATGCTATGTCCACAACTAAAGAATTTAAAAAAACTGTGTATAAATAATTAATTAATCAAAATATGGCGTATTTTGATTAATTAATTAGTTAAACACAGTTTTTATAATGAGAAAGTTCAGTTAACGTTGCCGAATTATCTTACGGACACAATCAATTTAAATTTTCTGTTGTGCATCGAGAATCGGTACCATTGACTGCCATTGGTTGTTGATCGTGGGTTCGATTCGCACCTTACCACATACGCTAAACGTTTGTAAACAAAAATGTCACGTTTATAAATAACGAACATGCTGCAATCGTATAGAATAGTTACATAAATACTCGTATTAGGAAGTTGAATAGAAAATATTTTTTGACGTAGGTAGGTATATACGTATCTATATAATAAATTTAGTATAGAATAGTTACATAAATACTCGTATTAGGAAGTTGGATAGAAAATATTTTTTGACGTAGGTAGGTATATACGTATCTATATGCCAACGTCAAAAAATATATAAGTAAACTAGGTAATTTCACGACTACCTGAACACGATAAAGGTGTGACGATATGGGTTGAAACTTCCAACGACATGGATCAATAAATGCAGCCTAAAAATAACAAGATGGGTAACAGAATAACGATGAGATCGCAATGCGACTATTTTAATTAAAGTTTGTTACCGAACTGCCTATTTAAAAGGCTGAATTTTAATAATCCTGAATTTATTCGTGAAAGTAAACATTTATAGCATTATTTTGTAGTCTGTGTTAAGACGATACCAAAATAGCTTCGTGCATTTTTCTACATACGAAGTTTTCATTGTTTCTTTAGATTGAATGGCTAGAGCTCTAATTTTTAAGTATATGTTTTTTCAATATATGATCTAGGATCGCATAAACTCAGAAACACGATTGAAAAAAGTTTTCTCGATAGAAAATCTTAGCGAAACAACCTCTCAAATTTTTTATTTTTTTCATTTGTCGGTCTTTTATCGCGTATTAACTAATGAAATAACTTTAAAAACATAAGTAACTATTATATATAGAAACACGTAAAATGTGTTAATATGTACGTGTCGGCGATGATATACGATAATATTGATGTAGGCCCTTAAACAGTGAACGTTATTAAATATCTACTTTGTTGATTTGTTGTTTACTTCTGCGTATTTGTTGCTAAGCTCGCGTGCCGTTGTTTAACCAAAAAGAATTGGTTTGGGTAATTTAGTACTAGACCTGAAGCGATCGAGATTTTTATTAAGGGGTATAAAGTGTAGCGAGTTATTTCAATGAAAACGAGAGTAACAGTGTATGTAGGCATAATTTTATCAAAATAAAATTCGTTTTTATAGATCGTAGCAATTTTTTTCCCCTACCACAGGTTTAGGACATGATATTGATACTATTGATAGGCTGATTGGCTCGTGAAAATCATCCTAAAATTTGTGTAATGTAGTCATGTTGAGATCTTCCTTATTTTAACTCTACAAAGAAGCCTAAATTTTTACATAGCATTACTTATGTATAAGTAGAAGTTCAGGGTCGTCGGCTATTACCTATATTTTAGCTAGTGAACAGAATAATTTTAAAACTGAATTTATTTCGGTGTTAAATTGAACTCGAAAATAAATTGTAGTGAAACGGTTCCTAAGGGAATACTCTAGCTACAGAAACGTGGAAAATTCTGTTGTAGCTGTAGTACGTCGAGTGTCAGAAAGTAACGGAACTAAAACATTGTACTATATGATTAGAAATTTAGTAATTTAAGTATATTTTTGTGTACAGCGGGCGCTCTTTATTCTCACTTCAGTTACAAGTAGAACACTTGTAACTGAAGTGTTGGTAACGTACTAAATTTGTTTAATTAAAATTAATTGATAATGGTTAAAATACTATTCATTTTACTGCAATAAAATATTGGAAAAAACGCGGCCAGTTTTGGTTTAGGTAACACATAATGGTCTGGTGTTATACTAGTCTTCTGCGATTATTTTTACTGAGACTAAAGCTTGAAAGTATTTTGTGTTAGTAGCATTAGGTGCCGATTTTATCGTGTTGGATCATTTTTCTTTGTCAAAGTAAGGCTCGTAGGTCGGGCTCGTTTGGCCGTTGGGTCCAATCTCCGGAATGGAGGCGCATGTAGTTTGTTGCATCCCGGATTCACGAAAGCTATTTATGCTTATAGAGATGTTGTCGGCCGTTGCCAATATACGACCTATCTAAAGTTACTAAAAGCAACTAAACGATAGAGAACATTACGCTTTATGGTATATGGTACTTAATGTATTTACTGAAATATGCCGAATTATTATGGAATTTGTCATTTTTCTCAATTTTTCCCTTTCGACTGTAGATAATTCTGGCAACCTGCAAAAACCCTAATATCCCAAAATAAAATGCAAATAACATGATAATGCGAGCGAAACCGCTAGCCAAAACTGGTACTATAAGATAGACGAGAAACAGTAACAAATATATGACAGTATAAAGAGCTTTCTGTATACCAGAGGGTATTATCATTATGGCGGTACATTGAGTGTTAAACCCACAAAGAGCGCAATTGGATCGCAGATTATCGGAGATTGAAGCGTTAACTTCATCAGTATTGCGAGTGAAAATCATTTGATGCTATGAAATCGTTAAATTGAATTTATTACTAGTTTTGATCTAAATAATACAAATAAGACCTACGTTATTGAATATCTCGTATTCTTTTGCGGTATTATTTTTGCTTATTATACATGCCTACTATCTATAGGTGCCAAATGTACGAATCTGGCTATGCAGGCAACAGATTAAGTTTACTACAAAATAAAATTTCGGGACGTACCGATTTGAGCCATACCCACCTATTCTAATACCTGTAAAGTCCATGTCTAGCGGCGAGTAGGTACTGTATTTGAAATCAAAACGGAAATTTCATGGTTATTTGTTGCAATTGTTTTGTTGTTTGTCCAAAATTGCTTGCAATTTTTGATGAACTTTGAATAACTATTACTGCGATCAAAAGGTGACATACATTTTATGTGTGTTGATCACGTTAGCTTAAATTTGCCAGGACCCTAAGTCCATTATATAGTTACTATAAGGGCGGACACACGCATTCGCAAGGGATTACAAACTTTTTACTAAGAGGTAAATATTTAGGCGCCTCTACAGTACAGAGACCGGTTTTCAGGTAGGTAATATTCGGTTTAAAACGATGAGAAGTTTTCATTAATATTTTAGCATTGGTAAAGAAAATGTAATGTAACAATACTTTGTTTTATTTTATGTTTAACCGGCCGTTTTATTTGAAATAACATAAACGATGATAATAATTGCAATTGGTAGGTATGTCCAATTGCAATTATTATCATCGTTTCATCGGTCTTCTTAAAAGAACAACAACAATTCGTAATCCTGTGTTGCTTACACACCACCACTTAGACCTATCTTAATTTGCAAGCTGCGGGGCGGTCTTATGCTCCTGGTATTGCTAAAATTATATTACCTTATCTGGCGCCTTATGTTGACAAAACCAACGTTACCAGATTATACAGATAGTCACAGATGAACGGATAGTAACAAACCGACACAAAAAAAGTAAAATTTCTTACGTGCTGCATACATTAAGTAGGCACCTACACATACACTTTTATTTTCTATATTTTCGTTTGAGAATACAAAACGATCAATTGTGTGAGAAACAACCGCAGTATTGGTTACTCAGTTGAATTAAACTTGTATCCCTGAGGTGTTCGTCAGTGATTTATAACTTAACAATGAATAAGCGTCGGTAGTAGTGGTTAAAGTTTATCCACGAATATTGTAATTGAAATCCTCAGACCGATCCGCTACAATTTTGCCGACGCGCTTTTGTGTAACAAATTTTCATTATAATCTTGTATAAAAAGAGTCTACTAATATTTACATCTCCATTTTAATGTTACAATACAAAATGAACTGGGTTATACAATTTTAATAATTTTGTGATTTCTTGAATATAAATTAACTAGATAAGTACTTAGGTAATATTTACAAGAATTTGATGAGACGGGAAAAATGTGGAGTGATATCGACAAGGGAATTCAGTTGTTAGATGACACGCAGTCTATATAACGTACAACAATAAATAAAGACAACGCCGTCGGGATAGTACTTAGTTTAACGGAAAAGTGTCGGTACCCTAATTTATTTTAGCTCTGATTAAATATAAGAGAGTTAAATACTATCTCACTATTTATAAATGTTATTTTGTTCTTATAAAATATACTGCTTTTCATTAGGGAGGAAGAAAGTGTTGCCCATAACTACTTAGGCCGGGTCATCGTAATATCTGAGTGACTGGCGTTTAGTGGGTAGTCCGGTAGCAACAGCCCAGGAGTCCCACACAAAGCTCCCGCAACCGCTTTCGCCGCCCTTCTCAGGCTGGCCGCCCCGGGCCATGGCCCCTATGGCCCTAGGGTAAATACGCCTTTGGTCCAATTTTAAAACTCAATTTCTAATAATGTCGTTTCGCTGTACAGTGCCAATGCTCATATAACGAGATTTTTGTCTGGTTGTTTATTAATAGTTACCTTAAATTCCAAACTTCCTTATGCTGAGATAATGTGAAAGGAAACACTTATTGGATACACTTTATCCCCAGGGTACTTTCGTTGATATAGGTGTCGATTCTGTGTCCAAGAACGTAACTAAACTTAACTAAAAATTGATTTATTCCTGTCAAATCTCACTTTCTTATTCTGAAAGTCACAACTTCACTTAAATTAAGTTTGACAGGACCAAAATTAGTCAATCTATACAATTTAGTGATAATGCTATTCTGGTGTACATCATAAATGTCAAAAATTCACTTAATTTTGTGAGTTCTCGACTTATTTAGTCGGGATATGAGTAGGTGCCGACTTAAATTCACTAAATTTTATCATGGCTTTTTGAACATTAAAAATTGATTTTCTGATTAAATATTGAATAATAAATGTTTGTTAGCAAATAAAAAATATTTATAAATTAAAATTATACTTGATAAATTAAATATTGGCGCCAAAATTGAGGTTAAACAAAGCGCGAAAAACAGACGAATCACAGTCAAGTGCGGAGATTCGTAAAACTAATTATTTAGGTATTTCTTTGTTTACTTAATTTTTGTCGAAATAGTTTTGTAATTTACTTTAATTAATATAATACGTATTTTTACTTAGCCATAGAATTCTAAGACATCATATATTATGTAAGTATACAAGTTATCGTAAAAATATTATAAACATATATAATTTAATACAAAGTGAACGATTTTGAGGTTAATGGCGTCTAATGATAAATATAACTTTTTTCCAGGTCATGCAGGGGAAAATAAATATCCAGTTGGTGGCCTAATGGAAAATTGTGGTCCAGTACCTATAAATGCAGTTGCTACCAATTATATTAAGTGAACTACAGGAAAAATCTAGAAATCTTTGGAACCATAGTTTGGAACATTGAAACTAGTGATAAAAAATGTGTATTTGTGTGTGTCTGCCTAAAGTTATGTAAATATCATTAAATAGTAGAAATAATAATTGTAGCCAGTCTTAAAACTATACCTACCAAATGGTGCTACTTGATCTGTGATACTTAATAAGGTTTCTAACAGTTTGTCTCTAGAACAGTGAGCTATATTTTTTATCAGTAGGTTTCTAAATTTATTATTAAAAATAACTAATGAAGAAATGAATAGAATCAGCCAAGCCAAGCCAGAGAGTTCAGTGGACCAACATTTATTTATATGTACTTGGAAAACATTCAGATTTATTTAGTAAAACATGTATTTAAACAAATATTGCATTTTTATTTGTATAATAAGTAAGTATTAAGCCTCTTACTATATCAAAAAGTAATGTGTTATGCATATATGTAATTTATTGGAATTCTTAACATTCTAATAATCCATATAGATTGTTTGTAAGAATTCATAGATACATAAATACTGTTTTGTAGCTTATAGCTAGATCAGAATACATAACACATAGGCTATATTATAGTAACCACTAGCAGGCTTAGCTAAGTTAGAAATAAAGTATATAATTTATTGGAATTCTTAACATTCTATTAATCTAAATATGTTTGTAAGAATTCATGGATATATGTTGCCCTTAAGAAAAGACTATGATGAATTAATTACTGTTGTGTAGCTTATAGATCAGAATACTTAACATATACAACTACATACTGAACTTAACACACTTTTATAAGTTATAAATAAAAGTAGAAATAAATTATTAGGTTCATTTAATATCTCTTGCATAATTATACACCACATGATATCACAAATTTTTATAAATACAGATTTTCATGTTTCCATAAATACACTTTTTGGCTTTTGTCATTGTTATCTTGATAATTATGAGTTTCCGTCATCAGTTTATGGTAGATGAGAAGTAAATATTTGCTTATAAGCATATTTTTCCTTAGTTGCTGTAATTATTTACACTAAACACCTATTAAAATAAATAATTAACGAATTTAATTGTTTGTTTTTTGTATAAAGTAATCAAGGAAAGTAATATAGGCATACCACAGAGTAAAAGTAGTGCTAATCACTCCACAGATAACCTAAAAGATTTGATGCTCACTATGCTCATATCTAAGATGAGAAATACACTGAAATAAGGCCGCCAACTAATTAAATTATTAATAAATGTTCATAACAATGATGCAGAAATAGTTTTAAATATTTATAAATACCTATATTGCTCAAATAACGTTTGAAAAGGAATTTTATATTAGTTATTTTTTATTCATTCATTCATTCGTTCACTATAAAAGGCATTTTTGTCTGTTAGTGGGCAGCTTTAATGATTATGTCAAAATCAAATAAGTGCTGTCAACTAAAATTTTAAGTTTAATTTCTGTTTGAAACAGAATAGGTATATCACTAAAACCAAACTAAAAATAGTTTATTTATGGTTAAGTTTAGTGAAGTTGGACTTGCACTGGAATCGACACCATAGTGTAGTGTTATACTGAGTTCTCGAGGGATCACTATCTCACCTATATATTCTCGGGGAGTGTGTAAATCTTTCTTCGCTGCGAATTATGGCTCACTCAACCAATTTGGATAGATTAAATGGTGTGTTATCGGCTTTGTTCAGACTCTATTAATTTATTAAATGAATATATTTACATATTATGGTTTTATACGATCAAAATAAAAGGAACAGTAAAATATATTGACATTGAGATAGGTAGGTACATAATACTAGTTACGAGAAAAAAAATTGAGACTACGCAATCTGTCTACTAAAGTTACACAAGCGCATGATTACCTAATAGGGGAATAGATATTTTTTATTTTATTGAAATTACAAGTTTCACCCTACCATTTCCTCCCCAGAGTGCTGCCAGAGCCAGCTAATAGATAATATGAGCACATAACATCCTATGTGAGAGACGGATAACTCGAAACATACGACAGGGGGCCGTTAATGGACTGGTGGAGTTTTCATAAAAAGTAAGGAGTAGAGAATTTAAATATCTCTTTGGTATTGTTTTTCTTGATCCCTTGTATAGATGATATAGATTGGACATGGGAGGATGAAAAGATTATAAATACATACCCTGTGTACATACCTAATTTCAAGTTAGAAGAAATACTGTGGCTTTATTTTATAAGTAAAGAGTTAGAAATAAAATTCATGATAGAACGAATTCGTAAGTGGATTGTAAACGTTGAAGTACCTATTTGTAAAGCAGCAAAGAGACTGCCGAAAAGCTAACAAGCATTTGCGTACATGATTCTGTTACCATCGCTCCCATGAATACAAAGTAGTGAAAAGGTTAAGGTGTGTTATTGACTGGGCAGATCTCCGTATATGGGACAAGATAATGTGATACCATGACAAATTCTATTCTGTTAGTGAGATAGGTTTTGTAGATATGATTTTATAACGACCCCGAAGTTTACCTATAAAATTATTGTTATAGGACCTAGGTATAATTTATTTATTACGAAGTACCTAAGTTAGAGATCTTAATTATCTTGTAACAAATGGCGATTTTTATAGAACGTATATTGGAGAAGCCAGAAAAGGAAGTTCTTTTTTTTTAAAGTGAAACTTTCACGGCTATTCAATCCAACTGCTGTGTTTTGCTTCAACTTTATTAGGAATACAGGAATTACAAGATAGCATTGTTTTATGTAACTTTTCCAAGTGGTATTTGGGATGAGGATTACGTTAGGTACACATTTTAAACAAGGGATGTTAATATATTTTATTACTTACTTGAAAATAAATAATATCTCATGAAATATTGAATAAACTGAAATATTTCATATTATATTCCTTAGTAAAGTAAAGTTTACAAACCCTTAATCATCCGTGACAAAAGTGTATAACCCAAAATGTCCAAAATACAGGCGATTTAATTTTACACGAGCAAACATTAAGTATGAAGTTTCACATTTACTATGAAGTTAGAAAATTTACCTGACCAACGTACCTTTTGCCCTTTATATACTTACTATTCAGGGCGGGAACACGTATTCACTAGAGATTATAAAACTGGGCACCACGTAATAGTAAATATTTCAGTGTCTTTATTAGTATTAGGTCCAATTTTCAGGCCGTGTTTTGTTGAAAATGTTGTTTCTGTATAAACGGGTAACTTCATAATAGGTTTTATTACAATGTCAACAAAACCCATTTAGTTACCATGTCTGTATATTTATTTTATGTTTATCGGGTATAATAAGGCCAATCGGATAACAAGGATAGTGCTTTGGGGTACTGTGCAGCGCTGCCGACATTTTGGTATTTGATACTTAGCCATTTTCCTTTTTTTTTCACGAATGCTGAATACGAAGACAATGCCACAATCACAAAATAGAATTCAAGTAATTCTATACCTACCAAACTTGCCTTCTGCAATGCGAAGTGAATTTTTTCGTAAATTGGAATGCCTCACTATTTCAATGTAGCTAAGCCGACTCTACGTTTGTGAAAAAATACTGAATTGAAATAAACCGGTTTGATTGTTTATACCTACATAGGTTTATATGCGTTATATTTGTTTGAACGTGTTGAAATGTGAAGTGATTAGGTTTATAATGTTACTAGCTGTTACCCGCAACTTCGTATGCGAATTATACGAAAAAGCCATCAAAATACCGCATCAAAATTATTTACGTAATTTTAAAGATCTAAGGTCACATATGGACATGCATATAAAATAACGACTTTGTTTTATAATAAGTTAAGATATCTTAAGAGGATACCAAAATAGCTTCGTGCATTTTTCTATGTACGAAGTTTTCATTGTTTCTTTAGATTGAATGGCTAGAGCTCTAATTTTTAAGTATATGTTTTTTCAATATATGATCTAGGATCGCATGAACTCAGAAACGCGATTGAGAAAAGTTTTCTCGATAGAAAATCTTGGCGAAACAACCTCTCTAATTTTTATTTTTTTTATTTGTAGGTCTATTATCGTGTATTAACTAATGAAATAACTTTAAAAACATAGGTAACTATTATGTTTAGAAACACGTGGATCAGAATTAAAATATATTTAGTAGATTTTGAGTAAATAGGAAAAGTATCCCTAATTCTTCATTTTCTGTGCCTACTGGCTGTGTTAATATGTACGTGTCGGCGATGATATACGATAATATTGATGTAGGCCCTTAAGGATATATGTTTACATAATTACTTCACATTCGAGTAAATAGACTATGAACATAAATGTTGTTGGCCTGAAAAGGAGAGAAAGACCAAAGAAAAGACGGATAGAATGTGTTAGAGATGAAATAATAAAAATATCTGAAAATCCTGGTGTTTGTCTACCCTGTAAAGTAGTAAATTAGTCCCTATAGTTCCGGCTGTCCTATGATACGTCAGTCACGTTCTTTCTTCAAATAAAAAGATTTCATCTTAAAGTAGGTAGTCTAACTAATGAATTGGAAAATTCCTAGCGTTTTAAAACGTGAGCTATTGCGCTGGATAAGTCGTTTTAAGTTATTTGCTTGACAGCACCCTTTAAGCGAAGCTTGCAAAACGAACAATCTCAGCGAAAAGTATTAAATAACCACTGGATGAACAATATTGCTATCCAAAACCTAAGTAAATACACAAACGTACCTCTTTTAAATTCAATATATTATTAATTTCTAACAAATATTTTCAAGTAGATAAATATATAAATTCAAATAGAGATACCAAAGATACATATTATTTAAGCTCACTTACGATTGAAATGTCAATAGAACCGTACTTATTCTTCTGTATATTCCACTTATATTGACCTTGTTCAAAATACAATATAAATTACCTATTATATTATAAATGACGTATGCTGTGTAAGTCTTGACTATTGTAAATTATTCAATAGAATACAAATACAACTGTTATTATGGTTGTTTGCATTATTTGTAAGCCGTAATTATGGTGTTTTGTTTTAGTAGCTTAATGGCGTACCTACTAGCTAAAGCCCGGATATTTAAACTGAGATTTCGATTAATAAGAGCTAGAAATTTCCGTGTGGTGACGGATTAAGAATATAAGTGTCACCACCCCATCTCCTCCCAAGGGTGCTGTAGAAGTCAGCTAAGGGATATTGCACACAGATAACTAACATCTGTGAGAGACATAAAACTCGAAAATAAACCCTGTGCCAATACGCCTGGTCAACGCGGCACAGTAGACCATAATCCCTCCCAAAGTGGAGGAGGCCCGTGCCCAACAGTGGGACGTAAATGGGCTTTAAAGAAGAAGAAGAAGAAATAATTTCGTTAGTTATATCTAGTCATCTTTCTAACCCGGCTAACTTCGTACTACTAATTATTTTTCTGTAACAATTAAAATTTTTCGTTACAAACCTTGTCATGACAACATGGAATACAAAAATAAAGATATTATCCAATTTGGTGAAGCTATGCGCATACATACATTTCCCCTTTTTTAACACGCTTTTATAAGTTCGATATCGATCAATGAATTAATCTATGTTACGGAATCTTTGAACGCGATTTTCAACCACTTGCAATAGTCCGATTAACATTTTACATAATTATATATCAAGGACCGATGACAATGTAATTATTTAAAAATATATTTCGGAATTTCAAGCGTGTTTTTTAGTCTTTGAACTAAGGAAATTATTAAAGACAGATACAATAAGATCTTTGAAAAATCATGATTGATTTTAGATTTCTAAATCCTTGAATAATGTTTTACAGCCTATCTCAAACCTTTTATACTGGACTGACTGCCAAATCTGAGTGATAAATTGGTACTCGTTCGCGCGTTAAATTATGACAACGATTAATTTAAAAGTGACTGAAATACATTTCAGTTTATCATAAGCTATATAATCATATATGTTATCATAAGGAAGGACAGAATAGCTAATAACATATTTTATTCCTGAGGTATTTAAATAGACAATAAAAGTACCTACATAAAAATTAAGTAGGTATGTATTTCTTTTAATAAATTGTAGCTGTGTCCATTTTTATAAAAATATTCAGAAATCGTTAAGATATCGACACTTTAAATCAGGAAATTGATCTGTTATCTCGTGGACATAATTCTGGTAAATGGTTATAATCGTAGCATTCAGAATGTATAGAATAAGAACCACAACTATTACATATAGTGTAAGATAACTATGTAACTACAAATAGGATCTAACTGCGCCATCGTCAAAGATCACTAAAGCAATAAAAGCAATTAGTTATTAAAATGTTTCTGTAGCATAAACATCTGATAGCAAATCCCCTTAAACACAGAGGAGTATAAATAATAAATCGATAATTATAATTACTCGCTAAGGGATTTTCCATGTAAGCTTTAAGTTACTCCATATCTGTAATTAGTATTACATATCATTAATTAATTCTATGTGCTCATTAATCGACATCGATGTGGCTTTGGGGATATAATATACTTACTATTTAATTTAACTATCTATGTCCCGTGTTTTCACCAGAACATAAATCTTGTAAATAAAAAATAAAAAAAAATTAAGCCTTTATTATTTCATGCATTTCTGTCATTCATTACAATACATTTAGTTAGTATGTAGTCAAAATAATTAGGTCATTAGTTCTTTTGTTTATTTTGTTCTTTGGTTTATTTTTAGTGCATGCATGAACCCTCTTTAGGTGAAGGCCTCCTCCAGTGATTTCCATTTTTGTCTATCTTTTGCTGTTGTTAGCCATTTTGTTCCCGCTATCTTCTTTATATCGTCTTCCCACCTCGTATATGGTCTGCCTATGTTTCTTTTACCTTTAGGGCCACTCCTAGTGGTCACCGTAGATGTCCATCTTTTGTCCTTTAGACGTGCTATATGGCCAGCCCATCTGAGCTTTTGCTTTTGAGAAAAGTTTAGTGCATCTATTGCATTTGTAATGGTTCTTATTTTGGTATGTCTGATTATTTGTATTTTTTTAATTTTTAACATGCTGCGCTCCATGCTTCCTTGGTATGTTAGTGTTTTGTTCTTGACTACAATAGAAAGAATACAAGAGTCCATAACTTTCTTTTTCAATGTGACAGGCATGTCCTGTTTAAGTATTTCTTTATACATCCAAAATTTATTCCATGATAGTTTTGTCCTTCGTTCTACTTCAAGATAGTTGTTATCGTTTCTAAAGCTAATTTGTTTTCCAAGGTGTATATATAATTGTCAACTTAATCTAGGTTCTCTTTTTCAATCTTTATATTTTTCCTTACACTATTTGTCATAACTTTTGTTTTTGACAGATTTATCTCTAAGCCCACTCTTTTGCTACTTGTGTTTAGTGTATTTATCATGTATTGCAATTCCTCAGCTGTTTCTGAAAACAGTACCAGATCGTCGGCAAATCTCAGATGGCTCAGGTGGTTTCCCTTTATATTTAGGCCGCATGATTTCCATTCAAGTCCACCAAAGATGTATTCCAGCACTGAAATAAATAATTTAGGGGACAAAGGGTCTCCTTGTCTCACACCTCTACACACTGGGAAACTTGTACCAGTTGTTTCTAGTTTAACTTTACTTGTGTTATTATAATTTATATGTTTTTTATTACTTGTATATATTCATCCTCTACTCCTTGTGTTTTTAAGGCCTCCCAGATGCTAACATGTTGTTTAGTATCGAAAGCCTTCTGGTAGTCGATGTAAGATATATAAAGAGGACGATACCTTTCTTGATATTTTTCAATAATAAGCTCCAGTGTGTGTATGTGGTCCAAAGTTGAATAACCCTTTCTGAAACCAGCTTGCTCTATTGGTTGTCCTTTGTCCAAACTTTTACTTAGTCTATCTTTACCTTTACTTATTATAAAACAAAGTCCTAAATTTTGTATGTATGTCCCTATGTGAGCTTATATCTTCAAAAATACGCAACGGATCTTGATGCGGTTTTTTTAATAGATAGAATGGTTTAAGAGGATGGCTTTTTTGCGTAATATATTTTTATATGGATTTACTATAAATTGGATGAGATATGATTAAATTTGCTGAGGAGTTCGGAAGCGCGCGACCTTTAAATGAAAACGCTGCCTTATCTATGTGAGGTTACCTATAGTTCTTCAAAAAAGTTTGCGAGAGCATATGTCTATCTTTTAAGGAAAACCTGCTGTAGCCATAATAACGCCAGAAAAATTATCAAATTCAATAGGGTGTTTTCAAACGCTATTTATGTGTATATAGTAATATTTTTTATCAATTTAAATACTTAAGTTAGCTTACGCATTTAATATAGATTATAACTGCTTTTTACAGCATGCAATTTAAATGAATATCTTAGGAGATATGACGAAAAAAGAATTACAGCGACAAAATAAAATTGGCTGAGCAACGCGAACGTTTCCTCGGTCTTTTATACATACTCCAATATTTTGATGTTTGCTTAATGTTGGATGTATGAATGTAAGGATGTTTGTGGTTCTTTCACGTAAAGACTGCTGGATGGATTTTCATGAAACTTTCCAATAATATAGCTTACAGGTCGTTACGCCGTAATCCCTGACGTATCGGTATTGAGTTGGTCTTTATAGGCGTCGGCGTAGTCGTCGGCGTATGGTGGTTACGCTGCTCAAATCCCGACGTATCGGTGCTGAGTTGGTTTTTTTTATAGGCGTCAGCGTATGGTCGTTACGCCACTCAAATCTTGTTAAAAAATTTTGTCAAGTGCGAGTCGGGCTCGCTCACGACGGGTTCCGTACCATTATCTATGCAACATAAGGCAACGTTATTAGTATCGAGCAAGAAACGGTAAAAAAATCATGTTTGTTGTATGGGAGCCCTCCTTAAATATTTATTTTATTTTATTTTTAGTATTTGTTGTTATAGCGGCAATAGAAATACATCATCTGTGAAAATTTCAACTGTCTAGCTATCACCGTTCTTGAGATACAGCCTGGTGACAGACGGACGGACGGGCGGACGGACGGACAGCGAAGTCTCAGTAATAGGGTCCCGTTTTTACCCTTTGGGTACGGAACCCTAAAAACTAAATATAAATAAACAGTTAATAAGCATATAGCAACTCACCAACTTAACTTGTAGCTTCATAAGTTCGTATTAGTTTTTAGCAAATCTTTCATGTGATGTGATAATAAATTACAAGTTTTTTTTATCAGCGCTGTGTAGTCTTGGTCCATGCCAAATTTCAAGTCTCTGGGATAGTGGGAAGTAACCTGTAAATTTTGGTTCCCTAGCGAAAGTTGAAAACACTCAAAAATTGCTGTAATTCGGTTATATCTTCTGAATGCGTAGATCTAAATTATTGATTGTATCTTTTGCAGCAAGGGACTGGATAGATCTATATTTGGTATAAGCTTCAAATTGATACCTTCAGCCGTTGCCGCGTAAAAAAATGTTTAACGGGCGGATAGATAGACAGACGGACACCGTAGTGAGACTATAAGGGTTTGTACGAAGCCCTAAAAAGTTAAAACTCTCAGATATCATTTACTAAAATGACATTGGGGCCATGTGTGTGTTACTTCTTTAGAATTGTACAAGAAAAGAAAACGAAACTGACGATTTATTAATTAGCTGTAAAATGGCATTATTGTTAGATCATTTAATTTTTCGTTTCTAAATTCCACGCGCACGAATTGCGGGCACTGCTAGTGTTCTATAATTGAGGAAAAAAGTTTGTAAATAACTGGTAGTAGACTAATCTTGAAAATCTTGTAAATATGTTGTATAGGTAATTTTTTTTATAAGTAACTGAAATCTGCCCTATGAAGACATAATCTTGTGGTCTTTACTTATTATAAAACAAAGTCGTCATTTTTGTATTTATATGAGTCCCTAGGTGAGCTTATATCGTCAAAATTATGCAACGGATGGTGATGCGTCTTTTTTCAATAGGCTTGGTTGGAGGTTGGCTTTTGTGTATAATTTTCTAAGATTTAGTTAGTCTCTACATTTCATGCGTACGTAGTTGCGAGCAATAGCTAGTAGGTACGTGATAAAGTAAAAGTCCTTAAATCTATACAAACATTAAAATCATGTGAAATTATGAATACCAGCATAAACTCTTGCAATCACTTGTAATGATGTCTTTTAAAAGCATTTCGCCTCAATAACGGAGGATTCACTAATGGAAAAGAAAATTTATTTTCATCTAAAAGAAAATTTTATTTATGTAAATGACACGGCCCAACGTTTTAGCGTTATAGCTCTATTTTAAGTAGAATGAGTTTAAAGACCTATTTCAAAATCATTCTTATTTTTTAAAAAAGAATAATGTTAAAAATAATAATAGTACATTACGATATTAGTGCGTTAAGATGGTTATAACATGCGAGGCGGAATTTCAGCCCGAGCCGAAGGCGATGGCGTAATTGAGCCGAGCATGTTATAACCAATAAGCACGTATATCGTACGATGTTTTTTGACATATTTGCGAGGAAACAGAAAAAAAAAACATTAAATAAACTCAATCTGTGAATGCACACTGTTGCTTTTCCGCCATTTTAACAGCGCGCTAGCGCTGCCTACTAACTGGTGCCGCGCGGCGATTAGTTCGAAATTTGAATAGCAACAGCGCGCTGCTCGAGTCGTGCGGCGGCGATCAGTTCCGTATTTGAAATGCCAAATAATACTGTTATGAAATTTGTATGGACTATAACTTAACTATTTGCTTTGGTAACACACGCGTTTTTTATGACCCGCTTTACATATTTAAAACCGGTGGAATTACATCAGATTTACGAGCAAGGGTGTTAAAAATTTATTTATGTAATGTAATTCAATTTAAAAAAAATATAGGTATATTCGAAAAAGGAAAAATGCCATGAAATCCTCTAAAACTATTATAAGATTTAGTTAATAATCTCATATACCAAATAAAAACGTGGGATGAATATTTCAATATTCTTGCTTTTTACCGTTTCTACTATGAACCTCAACATTCCCGTTCCCATACAAACATATCACAGAAATCTTATTAAATAAGGCGTATTAATATACCTATGTAATTCCTTTGACATATTATGTACATTTATATTAAAAATCCTAAACACGTCTTTATACAAATTAACTCGCATTTAGGTGTAAAAAGAGCTTACGACGCTCAATTGTGGTGTATACAGGGTGATTATATAGTCGTTTTGGAAACAAAGCAGGCGAATTGGAAATAATACATAGTACCATTAAAATGTTATAAATTAATTGTATTGTTTAAAATTAAAAAGTTTTAATTTTAAGAAATATTTTCAATCGTTCGAGTTGACAAATAGTAACGACATTTTATTTCTCAATGAAAGGCGGACAAAAGAAAGACCCCGGACGTCCCGCTTCAAGTCAGCTGTTTGATAAGTAGACGCGACCGAGCGAGTATACTTTCCACACTCAATACCCGTGTGGTAGGTAGGTTACCCACTCTATTATTATTTTAAAACAAAATAAATAAAGTAAGCTCAAGTTTTAGGTACGATGGAAATGTTTAGAAACGGAATTTACATACCTACTTCTAACAGTTGGTTTTATCGAAGCAACTGCTCGAAATGAAGCCCGCTGCGTTCAATGCATAAACGAGCACGTTTCACACTGTTGTCTTTTAGTTTTCTTAATGTGTCTCTGTTACTTTTAACTTTATCAAATGCGTCCACTATCGCTCTGCGTAATTCATCACGGCTATCGTATTCACGTGTGTACACAAGTCTTTTTATTTCCGACCACAAGAAAAAATCCAGAGGCGTTAAGTCCGGGCTCCTCGGCGGTCAAGCTACAGCTAGTTGGCAATAGCGTACAGCTGTACCATTGCCAAGTACTCCACGTTTGAGTATTCGTACTGACGACTCATTTTCGCGCGGAAGTAAACAATGCAATCGTGTCGATCGTTACGGGATTGCCGCAGTACTAATTAGGAAGCATGTTGTGCGAAAGGGTGGAGGGTGCGCGGTGCGCGGGAGTTTCACCTGTCGGCACGACAAAGGCGGAACACCAAAGACGGTTTCTAATTGGTTAATTTGATTTAGTGCGAGAAACTCAATGGCCCGATATTAAAATGCATAGTATTCGTAATAGGTACGTAAGATTGTGTAGCGTTACTACCGTTTCTCACGTATTCTCTGTAAGCGATATATATATCGATGTTTAAAAAAATATATTAAAAATATTTTTTTATTTTAGTTAATTAACATTTTTAATGGCTTCTGTTATCGATATATAATTCAAAATTTTCACCTCCAAAACGATGACATAATCACCGTGTATAGCTGTAAAGCGCAAACATTCAGTTAATAAATTTTAACAAATTCATCAACCGTTTTGGGGGTAAAGAGTCTTTTAATAAAGGTTTGTTCCTTCACGACAAAGGCCTTTGTTCTTCGTCAACGATCGTATAAGGCATCTTTTGTCATTAATGCAACATTTGTGCCCCAAATAATTGATTGAAACGTGATTCTCTGGGGTTTCTATAAAGATTTTAGTAGAAAACTGATTAGACGCGTAACCTTGTTGTGAGTAGATCGATCAATTAGCAGTACTAAAGTTTACCGTAGTGATTGTGATACTTAAACCTATATTGTCGTCTACTTTATGTAAAACTAGCTATTGCCCGCGACTTCTTACGCGTGGAATCTTGAAAATTTTCCTTACTTTTGCAACATTTTCCACAATAGGAGCGAAGTAGTGCTTCTATTGGTCACAGTGTGATGTTATATAGCCTATAGCCTTCCTCAATAAATGGACTATCCAACACAAAAAGAATTTTTCAATTCGAACCAGTAGTTCTTGAGATTAGCGTGTTTAAACAAACAAACTCTTCACCTCTATAATATTAGTACAGAAGATTAGATTATTACACACTCATAATTGTTCAGCCTGGACAATTTATTTGTTTATGTTCCTTTGTTTATACGCCCCTTTTTTGGTTATTATCATAAAATCACCGCTCCAGAAAGAGCAATGCTATATTTATAGATCTATTACAGACCAAGAAACCTTTAATTATTTTGGGGCAATGAATTTCTTTTGTCTTAAGCCTTACAATTAATACACAGGGTTTCCTTATCCGCGTCTGAAATATTATTCTAGGAAGTTTGTATTTGCATAAGAGTTGTGTGCGGTATAATTTTGTTTTGTGATTTATTAAGACAAAACCATGTATAACTAAATTTTTGGGTTAATACTTTATGACATAAAGGGCTCAGTCCAAAAGAATAATCGTACACATACATTACAAATTACACTAAAATATCTGAGCTGTTAGATACAAAATTTTGTGCTAGAATTACTGTGAAAGTCGCGATGGTGATCTTGTGATTAATTTGTAGTTTAAAGGTCATAGCTCATTAGAGCCACCCGGTACCCACTCCGCACCGCCTCGCCTCGTGCGGTTAGTATTCTTGATATGGATTTGTATGGGTATGCGCTCACTACATCAACTCCGTAGCGTCACCGGGTCGCCTCTGTCGTAAGCCCTCCACGCGCGAACAGCGGGTGGACCACTCGGTGACAACTCGCTGCTCGCATGCTTGCCTTGCGCTGACGGCGCATCGCCAACGCGCGTGTCCGAAGCGGACCGCGCGCTGCCCGAGAATGAGTGTCAATTCACGGTTTGTAAAATTCGACATTATGAAGCTGATAGAGCTGAGATAGCTAAAGATGTTAAGAGGGTACTGTACTCCTCATTTAGGTATTTGCCTTAGGTATTGCTATCCCTATTTCCGAGCGCCGCGCTGAAAGGGACAAATATAGATGATGCGGATTTTACCTACAAATTCTTTGAAAAAAGACGTTTCGTACTTCCGTTTTTTTTCGCGAAAGTTAAACCGATTTTAGTAGTTTTTGCGTTATAAATTATAGACTAGCTGTTGCCCTCGACTCCGTCCGCGTAGAATTTAGGAAATTTTCCCCGTTTTCGCAACATTTTTAACTACTGCTTGAGTGAGAGTATTATAAACGTAAGAGTAAACAAATATAATCAGAATGAACGAACTGCTAAGCTATCAGGAGTTACACGTGTTATTGTGAGTCAACCATAAAATATAGATACGAGTATGTGCTGTTTCGGGATATTTTTTAGACAATTTTATGTAGAATATTTCCGTCATACATGACTTCTATGTAACTTTAACCATGAAGGCTGCACACGCGACGGAAGCTTAAAAAATGGAGCACCTTTTCCCGTTTTCCCAACATTTCCCTTCACTACTCTGCTCCTATTGATTGTAGCGTGATGAAAAGTATACTATAACCTGCGCAGGAGTATGAAGAATAATTGTACCAAGTTTCGTTAAAATCCGTCGAGTAGTTTTTGTTTCTTTAAGGAACATACAGACGGACAGACAGACAGACAGACAAAAATTTTACTGATTGCATTTTTGGTATCAGTATCGATCACTAATCACCCCCTGATAGTTATTTTGAAAATATATTTCATGTACAGAATTGACCTCTCTACAGATTTATTATAAGTATAGATAAAGAGTATATCTATGCTTCTATCACTTTCTTTTGTGGTAAAACTTTACCAAATTTGTGTGATAGACGCTGCAACTTTATCTAAAGATAACCGAAAAAAGTGGGTTTTTCGGATCGTCATATTTCTTTTAGTTATTATGTTTTGAAAAAAAGAATAGATTTACTCTTTATCTATAATATAACGCAAAAACTATTAAAATCGGTTTAACTTTCGCGAAGAAAAAACGGAAGTGCGATGCCCATACCGGGTATGGAGCATAATTTGGTATCGTACCGTCTTAACAGACTACACGAAAATTCCTGGACTAACCGGTCTCCAGTCGTAGACCACGCGGCATCCACCAGCGGGCAGCGCGGGGTCTACTGGTTGACGATGCGAGGTCCATAGGTTTTTCTTCAGTTACAGACTCGATTTATTTTCACATTTTCAATTTTACGTATGTAGGTGTCTAGTATATCTATAGATAACACGAGGAAATAACTAGAGTGTAAATCTTCGTTTGCTAAATTACATTGTCATATTTTGTATGTGATAAAGTTGATAACATCTTTATTGTCTGTGTTATGCTCACTTTGTTTGTACTCAGTGAATCTGACAGCTAGATTTTCTCACATAAGATTTAAGATCGGAGGATTACTTGTTACTTTCGCTACATGTTGGTAAGTTTGTTGGTTTTTACTTTCCTTATTAGTTTCCATGTTACATTACTATATGCTAATATATATTCTGTGGCTGTACGTTATGGAATTTTTTTTTATGCTTTTTGTTTTAGATTCCACTTCGATTGCCAAGAAACATTCTATGAGAAATGTTGATCAATTAGTAGTTTAAATTTTGCAAGCAAATAGAATCTGCTAAATAGTAATAGATATTATCTTGTTCAAATAAGACGTATGGTCCTATAGCTAGTTTTTTTACCAATGTTGTAGGTAACTAATATATAATGAAAATAAACTAAATCTGATTTTTATGTCAGTTTTATAAAACACTTTCAGCACATATTAGACGGGAGGCATTAAAAAAATATAGCAGAACGTAGACTCAGGATTAGAATTTAAGAAAGACTACTAACTAAGGCTTTCTAAGCAATACCCTATATAGAAACAGATAAAGTTAATTTCATTGTAACTTTTAAGATTTTTTTTTATCTCTTTAGAAGATAGGCGTTGAATAAACTGAAGTATAGTCAGCAATGTAATTTTGGTTGGTAAGAGTTATGTGTCAGTCATTTGTTTTCGAGGCGTATTCTCAGACTGGGCGAGGCATTGCGTCAAACTGATTACGAGCGCAAATTAAGTCGTAAACTCGTAACGTTTAAATTACTGGATATTAACACAGACATTACTTTTAAGATGAAAGCTTTAAAGTAAATTATTTGCCTTAGGGTGACTTTATAAATAGCTTAAATTAAATACCAAGTTTTTAAAATATTTTTTTTACTTTGAAGTTCTTTCGTTTGTTTAGTTTTGTAAATAATTTTAATTTAATGTAAGAGCTCGCTGAACATTGTCCTTATCAGTGCTGATAACTAAATGAGGCCTATATTTTTAGAATATTTATCATATTCTATACATACCTGTATTAATTTACCTATCTAAAATTTTTAAGAACAATTCGGCCATAAACCTTCTGGAGTAGTTTGTGTTACATTCTTAAAGGAGCAAATTGTTTTAAAATCCTCTTTTTCTATTCCTCCTCTTCTGTCTGCCTATACCCTTAGGTATTTGACGTGATGATGAGTAAGTGATATAAAATAACTCATAACTCATTTATTCGTAAGGGATTCTTACATGTCATACATTAAATATTTCATAAATCAAATTTCACAATACAATGTCATACTCAAATACATATTAAATTATTAAATATAATTGATAACAATCAGCATAATAAAATAATAATAAATAAACAAATAATTAGTATGTTGAAGAAATAATCAAATAAAAACAATTCATTTAATATAATGTCGGTATAAATTCGTCGACTCTATAGAATGCCTGCTTGACAAGCCAACGCTTTAACCGCAGTTTAAAAGATTTCGTAGATGGTGCAGTAATTATATTTTGTGGCAGTCTGTTATATACAGAGGGGCCCATAACATGAGTTGTCTTGCTCGACTTTGTCAGTTTTCTCGCCACACTCACCAGATTTTCGCAATATCTAGTGTTGTACGAAGTTACAGCACTTCGCTTTTGAAATTTATCTAAATTCCGTCGTACGTACACAGCTATCTGATAAATAATTATTGCGGGCAAGGTAAGTATGCCTAGTTTTATGAAGTACGGCCTTACTGATGTATCCCGCGATATCCCGACGATGGCTCTAACCACTCGCTTCTGCATACGAAAGGCTCGGAGCCAGTCTGCACCACGTCCCCACTGCTCAGCTCCGTACTGTAGCAAGGAGTGCACTGTAGCGTAGTAGCAAGCACGTACCTCCCAGGTCGATACTATACGAGATATTCTCTGATATAATAATGTAAGAATACCGATTTCCCGGAAGCAAAGCATATGGAGATGTAACCATTTGCATTTAACGCGACTCTCAGAGACATGATCATGTTTGCGTAATACAAATATGAAGCTTATATAAACATTCTGAAACCTCTCCAGTTTATTTAGGTGCTTCGAAGAGAATCAAATGTTTATTTTTATATAATATACTTCAGATTTATACTCAGAGTTTATAACTCTTGAGAACGTCTTCATTCATTCAATCATCCTTGTATAATGGAAATTTGATTTATTTTTTAATAAAAATGATAAGTATAGTAACTGATTATTATAATGATAGGTATTAACTGAGTGTTGGTTTAATGATTAGACATTATTTTGTGTAGGTACATATTTTACCCGCCCTTTGTAGAAGTACATACAAACTGACATGTAATTTCTTTAAATTACTGTGTATTAATATTAGCAATAATAAAAACTGCCATTTTGTACACACAACTTGCCTTTATGTATAACCGAAACAACAGAACCATAGTCTAATGGTTCGTCGACTTCTGTAATTATGGCCACATAGTTTTTGTTGGTCTTCTAATACATTCCCAAGTACGTACTTTTTTAAAACAGCGAATGTACTACGTATTAATGCATTCGATTAGAGCTAACTCCAGTAGCCGAAAATAACTTTTTCCTCGGTATTTATACCCACGATTTGATACCCATCCTATCAATATTCATTGATATATTTTTTTTATAACTCGCCTAATATTAAATTCTCCAATGACAAGTATGATGGATAGCTTCAATGTGGTAAATTAACGATAACTCGCATTTCTGCATACTGTCGCTGAACGCAAAAACGTTGGAATTAATTTTAATATCGAAGTCGTAGAATGAATTGCGTGTTGAAGTGGGAATATGCGTATATAAATGAACTAAGTTAACTGTGTAGGTACTGACAGATTAGTTCTCAAGTGCCGTTTAAGAACTGGAAGACGAAAAAATATTGGTTGGCGCCCAACCGGGCCTATTTCGTTGACTACAGCAGGCGTATTATGAGCTTTCAAAATATCATGCAAGTTCCAGGCGATTCTGTTGACCGCGGCAAACGGCCTGACTTTTATTTCGTATTATGACATACATAAAACTAGCCGACTTTTTAATGGGTTATGTGTCTATGGCCGTGTAAAGCTTTTTAGAGTCGTTCAGAAACTTAATTATTATGTTTATCGGCTGGTTACGGTTATATTTTACAATTTTTTTTGTATTCAATATACTACAAAATATAACATATTTACTAAACACAAGTTACTTAAACCATTATATAAAAAAAAGAACGGTAATATATTATGTATCAATTTTTATATTTAGATTTTTTTATTTTAGATAATTCATCTATGTTTTGGGAATTAGTTTTGGAACGGCACCCGTCACTTGAACTGTCGGCTGATATAGCGGGAACATAGGCTTAGTTTTTCATTATCCTAGAACGGGCATTTAAGGTTTTTTTTTAAATATTTTTTGTTTGATGATTCGCATGAAAGTAACTTTAATACACATGGCTATATTATTGTAATGAATAATTATTTTAATAATATATTAATATTATTATTTATATTTAACTTATTTCGCATTCGACTAGTGTTTTGTTCATCATCGTCGCTCTCCAAAAATTCAAACACCTCCTATTCATCGCCTATCGTTAATATGTAGCTAATAGTTACTTTTAATTCTAAATAAACCAAAACAATTCATTATACGTAACAATGTAGCAGCTTATATTGAATGGATTTACTTGTCACTTCTAGATAGTTAAATCGATCAACTACATGTCAAATTTGCGCTCGATATACGCTTAACGCCAGCCAGTGAAACAAAAGTCGGGCCGATATCAGCCTGAAGTCACGTGACCACTGACACACTAGCAATAGTATACTCATAATACGAATTTGCCAGGCAGTTCCATTCACGGCGTAAACGGTCTGGGAATAAGAGCTCATAATACGGCCGCAGGACTGGATTATGCTCGTAGAGGCAGGCGTACACGGTATGGGAGTTCAGTGTTTCAAAATGTGTTAAAAATGACTATCTAAGTATAACATATAGATCGATGTCTCTGTTATAAGCATCTTTACCTATTATAAAACAAAGTCGTCATTAGGGTTCCGTACCCAAAGGGTAAAAACGGGACCCTATTACTGAGACTTCGCTGTCCGTCCGTCCGTCCGTCCGTCCGTCCGTCTGTCACCAGGCTGTATCTCAAGAACGGTGATAGCTAGAGAGTTTAAATTTTCACAGATGATGTATTTCTATTGCCGCTATAACAACAAATACTAAAAATAAAATAAAATAAATATTTAAGGGGGGCTCCCATACAACAAACATGATTTTTTTACCGTTTCTTGCTCTCATACAACAAACGTGATTAATTAAGTATTGTGTTGTTTGCTCATTTATTAATAACGTATGTTGCATAGATAATGGTACGGAACCCTTCGTGCGCGAGTCCGACTCGCACTTGACCAATTTTTTTGTATATGTGTCCCTATGTGACCTTATTTTTTCAAAACTATGCACCGAATTTGGATGTGGTTTTATTTTTAGTAAATAGAATGGTTAAAAATAAATGGCGTTTTTTTGTTATTAACCGAGCGACGTCAAAAAAGGTTCTCAATTCGTCCTTATGTTTTTTTTTATATTTGTTACTTCGTAACTTTTTAAACTGGACGAAGCGATTTTAATGATTCTTTTTTTATTTGAAAGTTGGTGGTGCCCGTGTAGTCCCATAGGCACCAGGTCAGGATCTGATGGTTAGTTACCTAAAGTCGGTTCAACTTAAAAAAAATACCCTATTATGATTTTGTTTCTCAGTTCTACGCGTACGAAGTTGCAGACAACAGCTAGTTAACGTATAAAGTGACTAAATATTGTTGTATTTTAGTATATAGTTTAGTGTATAATTTAGACGTAAATATTAAATATTGCACCAAGGATAAAAAGATTCTTATACGGTAGAGGTGGTGCCGCTGCCGACGAACAAAGGCCTTTGTCGTGACGGAACAACCTTTTATTAAAAGCCTCTATAACAAAATGCTCCATGATTTTGTGAAAATTTATTCAATGTTGGTATATTTAGGTGTTAGTTTATATCTTATTGGAGTGCAATAAATCCTTTATTGAAATTTTATTATTAGCAATTAAATAGTAATAGGCATTGATTATAAACGATGAAGTTGCAAACAGTGTTTTGAAAAAGATTTCATAAATTTTTGTAAACTCGAATTACGTCTGAAATCTCAAGTAGTCCGATTAGAAATTTTTTTTTTTTCGATTTGAACCCTTATTTACCGTTTCATAAGAATGTTAATAGATAAGATTGAGAACAAAATTCCAAATTCAAAGTGTTGTTTTAAACTAACCTTGCGTGGGATTTTTTACAAAATCTCATTAACTGTAACAATGAAGAGTTCTCTATTAAATTACTAGTATGTGGTAATATAAACACAATGACTCATTTAAACAACAAAACTGCAATTAATGTTTGTAAACTACTCCTCTGAAATGCAAATAATTTAGTTTCGTAAATTAGATTTCTTGAGAAGGTTAACTATAACAAACTATGCATTTTTATAAATACTTCGTAAAACAATTTTTTCTATTGGTTACATAGACTTCATTCCTTTTGATCTCTAAATGTAATAAAAATAGACAACGGAATTTTCTGTTTACCTAAGATATAATTTATGTGCTATGAAAAAACAATCGTTTTTAGAAGAAAAATGACCCACGTTTTTTTCAATAAATAAATGAAAAAATGAAAAGTTTTTTTCAAAGTTTTCATCATAATTACCTGAAAACGAGGCCTAATACCAATAAAGATGCTACAAATATTTATAGTCTCTTAGGGAACAGTTTTGTAATCTTATGCGGGTTGCTATGTCCGTCCAGAATACTAAGTAAGTACGTAAAGGGTAAAAGGAATATTGGTCAATCAGATTCTTGCCATCGTGATCAGAAAACTTAATGCTAAGTGTTTTTTTTTGTTCGAGTAACTCTATACAGTTGTACCTATCTAGGTATAGCGGCCTATAACGGGTAAATTATAAGCTTTATCGTATCTGTTGAATGTCCATTACAAACAATAATAACTTCCAGGTTTTCGATCACGAATGTTTCTTTTGTAGCGCACCTAGTTTGACTAAGACAGAACGCTTCACATTTACGCACCTTTAGTTGTAGGTTTTAGGTTTTCAGCAAATAATGTTATCATGGCACCACCAAACGTGTGTGAAAACAAATACCACATAGGTACAGGAAAATAGACGTAACGGAATACTGTTTTACATTATAAACACCCCTTTTTTTAAATAAATATATATATAATAACTAGCTGTCCCGGCAAACGTTGTATTGCCATACTAAAAAAAAAGTATTTGAAAAATAGATGTTGGCCGATTCTCAGACCTACTGAATACGCATGTAAAATTTCATAAAAATCGGTCAAGCCGTTTCGGAGGAGTACGGTAACTAACACTGTGACACGTGAATTTTATATATAAGACTAGCTGACCCGGCAAACGTTGTTTTGCCATACTAAAACAAAAAAGTTTGAAAAATAGATATTGGCCGATTCTCAGACCTACTGAATATGTAAGCAAAATTTGAGAAGAATCGGTCAAGCCGTTTCGGAGGAGTACGGTAACTAACACTGTGACACGTGAATTTTATATATTAGAAGACTAGCTGACCCGGCAAACGTTGTTTGACGAACCAAAAAAAAAAATTTTTTGAAAAATAGATGTTGGCCGATTCTCAGACCTACTGAATATGCATGTAAAATTTCATAAAAATCGGTCAAGTCGTTTCGGAGGAGTACGGTAACTAACACTGTGACACGTGAATTTTATATATAAGATTAGATAATAGAATAATGATCGCAAATTAACGCTTTGAGAAGCGTTAGTTCGGCCCGTATCTATTAATGTAATCATTTAAATCTGTGTAACGGTGTCTTTTGAAAGTGATTTTCACTCGTTTGCAGTAGTCCGATTGATATGAAATTTTGAACACAAATTAAGGACCGATGACAATGCAATAATTTTAATAAAAATTTTGGATTTTCGACGTGTTTTTAGGGTTCCGTACCCAAAGGGTAAAAACGGGACCCTATTCGTCCGTCCGTCCGTCCGTCCGTCCGTCTGTCACCAGGCTGTATCTCAAGAACGGTGATAGCTAGAGAGTTGAAATTTTCACAGATGATGTATTTCTATTGCCGCTATAACAACAAATACTAAAAATAAAATAAATATTTAAGGGGGGCTCCCATACAACAAACATGATTTTTGTACCGTTTCTTGCTCTCATACAACAAACGTGATTAATTAAGTATTGTGTGTGTTGTTTGCTCATTTATTAATAACGTGCCTTATGTTGCATAGATAATGGTACGGAACCCTTCGTGCGCGAGTCCGACTCGCACTTGACCAGTTTTATTTAGTTTTTGCACAACTAAAACTATTTAGTGTCTTCTGTTTTAAGATGAAGAACTGTTACTTGCACTTACTATATATATATACTCAAACGGGACATGTCTGCGTCATGATTTATGACTTTATGTAAATTAGTTAACAATTTCATGCATAAATTAACCCTTGTCTTTCAACACATGTATAGGATAGGACTGTAACAGAAGAGTGATTAGATTAATCTGGAAGTAAATAGAATTGAAGGGATCGTCCTCAAGGAATTAGTAGAGGATTAGTTAGTTGACATTAATAATTGTTTTGAGAGTTCGTATTTACGACTGGCTTTGATCAAAGGACTGGTTACTAAAATAAAATAACACATGATAATATTTACTCACCACCAATGTTTCTATATTGTGTTATCTGTAAGCTAGATTTATTCATTTCATTAATTAGAATTATCTATTTCTAATGAAATATTAGCCTTTTAATATTAATTGCTATCGTCAAAGTTCTATTGGTACGGTGCTATAAGTTTACTAGTGATGTGAGATTACTAGATTCACGCGAAATTGCATTAAGTTTTCCCATTAAGAACTTCGCGGTAGCTGATCAGCGATATTTATAAGAACATATTAATGTAAGAAGACATATTTCGGAGTATTGTTGATATAAATACTCCTAAATACCTATGGAATAACTTAGATATTTGTGGTTTCTTTTTTAAGAAGAAAGTAATACCTATTAAGTAATGAAAATAACTTGCGTTATTCTGTTTTATAAATTACATCACATAATGTAAGTAGAAAAAATTACATAATGTAAATCGTTAAGAATTATACTAGTCACATAATTTCATGAAAATTATGTGACTAGTATAGTACTTCACTTGGTAAGTTCGTTTCATTATTAAGTATTACTTTATCTTATCTTTTTTTTATTTTTTTTTCTATTTATCTATATTTAAAGCTTGACATCTTTAAATAAATATAGAATTTGATATTGGGACTTTACCACTGTCCGGACGGAATCTATGAAGATTCAAATAATATGACGAAACGCTTAGAGGCAAAGTACGTAGTCCTCTGCGCTTCCGTTGCGGTTGTCTCGATTTACAAATAATATATGAATGATATTTATATGAAATATTTAGGGGTATCACAGATATGAAGCAAAAATCTCTATACGATCCCCATTTCTTAGTGAAGTTATATTATTTATGTTCTTTATAAATCAAAGGATATATTTCACTAAGAAATGGTTCGGTTCAATAGCGTATATAAGAATTTATCACATTGATATATCTTCTATGGACACCCATTTTACTTTATCTCTACTTGTTTTCTGTAGATCAACCGTATATTATGTCATCAACAAAAATAATCGGCTTACCACATCATAAATATCACGCGTATTATGTTACTGAATTTACTGAAGACTTTTTATGTAGGAGCTTAGGTTTAGATTTAAAGATTGTTTATATAAGCAACAATAAACGTCTTGTGAAAGTGAAAATACATACTTACTGTGTAATAATTGTCTGATAAATACTGTACTACATAATTGTGTAGTTTGATGTTTGTAATTATTAAATTCCAAATTAATCTGCTGCAATTAAGGGCGCGTAAGTTACTTTTAACATTCCCGTAGCATATAGACGAAGCTAACAAAAGGGTTTAAAAGGATTACCCTATATCGCGTACGCAGTGCTAAAATTGTAAATAATTTTGTTTTATCATTATTTTAGACTCTTTTTTATAATATTAATTATTAGTACCTACATGACGTCTGACAGAAAGGTATGAATGAATAATTGGTCAAGTGCGAGTCGGACTCGCGCACGAAGGGTTCCGTACCATTATCTATGCAACATAAGGCAACGTTATTAGTATCGAGCAAGAAACGGTAAAAAAATCATGTTTGTTGTATGGGAGCCCCCCTTAAATCTTTATTTTATTTTATTTTTAGTATTTGTTGTTATAGCGGCAATAGAAATACATCATCTAATAATATAATAATGTAATTTTGTTTCTTTGTGTATTGGTGTACAAATAAAGAGTTATCTATCTATCTATCTATCATCTGTGAAAATTTCAACTGTCTAGCTATCACCGTTCTTGAGATACAGCCTGGTGACAGACGGACGGACGGACGGACGGACAGAGAAGTCTCAGTAATAGGGTCCCGTTTTTACCCTTTGGGTACGGAACCCTAAAAAGGCATCAGCTTGCGCTGACCCCAAATGAAGGGACAAGGACAGGGCAATGATGATTATGTAATTTATTAGACGAGACAAGAAAATAATAAAAATACGTAGCCATTTACATTACTTTAGGATTTATGGAAACATGGGCAAGGTGGGAAAGGCAAGATAAAAGACGGGTCGGGTTTGTTTTATTACGTTAATAACTAAGAAACAAAACTCCGTGGTAGAATCATAACTGACGCTAAATGGCCAGTAATTGCCTTGGCAGCCTCAATGAGGCTTAACAGGATAAATGTATCCTTCTAACATTTCAGGCAGCTTTGGCTGTAACCTGATAAGAAATTCGATTAATATTGAGCGTGATTCATGACTATTTCCTAATTTTCTTTGTTAGTAATAAACAATTATAATGTGAGCTGATGATTAGTGTAACATAATTCTTGCTAAACTATACGTGTAAATATTATTTGCCTATATCGATAGATGATAGATATAATGTGATTGCATGTAGTGTTGATTTCAATATAGTGAGGTTAACTTTAATATATTTTTGGATGCCACAACAAGATATAATCGTCTTCTACTACTACTGGAAAGGAGTGATTGATTTGATTGTTTTTTTTTTTTATATTTTTTTATTTTGAAAGTTCTTTATTCTCATAAAAGTACATTAACGTTACAATAAAAAGAAACATTTATACATACGGCGTATACCGTATGTTTTACAGACTAAACGCCTTTACAAAAAAAACCTATGAACTTATTTTCATAATATGTTATGTAAAAATTTTACTTACTAAAACCTAAATAATTATTTAACAATAACAAATTGTATTGAGTAATGTTCATAACTCGAAAAAAGGCACAAAATTTACGACCCACCTTCTCTAAGCGTTCTAAAAACGTTTTAAGTTCACAAATTTTTAAAATTCAAGTTCATAAACCTACCTTATTGGACAATTTCCGGATATGAAGCATCTGGCATCTAAAATATAATTCTTTGTCGGATTTTATCTAGAATTCAATCTAATATTACTGGCGTTTCATTGTACGTTACATCTGCTCTCAGTCCATAAAATTGCAGTATTAATTTTTGTAAATTTCTTTTTAAATACTCAACAGGAAACAGACCTGGTTATAAGCTGTACCAAGTCGCTAAGCCGATAACCGATCGTAGCAAAGCATATAAATGCATATCTTATGTGTTCAAATGGCTTAATTTTTTTAAATTTTTTTTTGTAATCTTTCCGTTAAGCCTTTTTCTTAGATCGTAGCCGTAGCAACAGCTACAAAAGAAAAACACGTAACGGTAAGTTTTACGTAAATAAATAATAAAACCAGCCTTACGCATTTATTCATACATGGTCATATAATTATTTACGACGCATGTAGCTGATGCGAAAATTGTAATGGAATCCTTTTGAAATCAGTAGGTATCTGTCTTTCCTCTATTTTATTATCGTTTACTGCAACAACAAAAATACGAGAAATCTGGAGCGCAGTTCGATTTTATACCATTTTTTTTTATTAAAATAACCATTAAATTAAATTATTGTACAGTACAAAACAAAAATGTACATAATTCCCTTTTCATTTGTTACTAACACGACAAAATATCATTTATATTTTGATAGGGATATAAGTACAAATGAGGCGGTTAAATGTGATGAGGGTCTCCTACTAGAATGTTTACTGTGTGACTAACACAAGTTTTAATTCCTGCGTACCATTTTTAACCCAATTATAAGCCACAGTACTCTGTGAACAAGAATATTTAGTTAACGTACAGTACGTGTGCTATAGGATGGTGGATTTAAGAAGTTTAACTTCTTAAGCGCGTTAGGGTAAAATTGTAGTGTAATTTTTTACAATGCTTGCGTACGTCCTCGCATAAAAACGTTATTATTAAGCACATGCAAAGAATGGACCCTACATGTATTTTTGTTGTTGTTTAAAACCATTAATATTTTGCGTTTTCAGCGAATTATTGCCAAGACCACATCACCATGAATTTAATTGCAAATGTGGAACATGTGCGTCTATATTATCACTCTAAAAGTAAAAAACTTAAGTTGTTAACTTACGTTTTAAGGATAGGATTACGTACGAAGGATGAACGAAGAAATGTATAAAAAGTGTGTGGATTTTTGTGTGTGGACACGTCCACACACACAGATTTACTCCACACACACACTTATTTTAATAGGGTATAGAAAGGAAGAGGTATACAAATTTTCTAAAATTTTATTAGGCTTTTGCTCTAACTTGATTCTTTTTCACCTTTTGTACAAATGTAGTAGTAATAACAAACTTTATCGCTGGAAATAAAGTCTTAATAGCTTGACACAACAGAATTTCGTTTCATTTTTAAAAAATAACCAGTTTAAGTATCTGAATATTGGCCAACTCGTTATGTGCGAGGATTTTCAAGGCGGTCTGACAGCCGGGAACAAGCTCAGCAGGCCATTGCGAACACGTGATGGTATCCATTTTATCGCCGCTAAATATAAATTTGATCTTTTATCCTTTATTTTAAACAGTGTTTATTTTCAAATTGCTTTGTATTAAGCTTTCTTGCAATTAGGTGTGTTGTTAAAATAGTATTAAACTAAGTACTTAACTGTCCGTGTGTGATTATGCTGTATTTTTATTCATGTGTCCACTTCCCCCAAATACAATTTGTAATGCGTTCTTTGAGAAAGTCCTATGTCCAGTATGAGAAGGAGAAAAGCTGATGGATTATTGGATAATGATATATATTCAAGATGCTGATATTTCACGATAGCAAAGAACAAAGGATGTTTTCGCTTTACCTTGAAATCAAATGTAAATGCTCAACACACCGTCACGACACTTATTGAGCTATTAAAACTACGAAAATTTTGATAAAAAATTTATCAAATTTAGAGCTTACAATATTCATCATCATCATACCGTCGCGCCTTTTTAACGTCATCTGCTACGATCCAAATACACTTCCTTGGCTTCATCCACACTCATACATCATACGTCGGTCATACATTGCTGACGGTTGGAATTGCTACGCCTCTTTTATAATACTCATTTTATAAATAGTCAAATACATATTGCCATACCCCTGAATGTGTAAGTATTGTAAGCTGAAATGGCGTTAAAAATAATACTGTAAATGTTTTTAACCTTACAAATAGATTTCCTTTGGGATCCATTATGTAGGTACCTATTATCATTGATATGGTTCGTTACCTCGACAATAGCCAAACTTGAGACATTTTTGTAAATTTTGTTGAAGGTTTGCAAACAGCTAAGTTACAATCAGTTTATATATTTTCCAATTTCTTTCTTTGGGTTTCGTACTAAAAGGTAAAATCACTTCACTGTCTATCCATCCGTCTGTCTGTATGTATTTTCTTTTAGTCAACCTTAGATAAGTGGCTAACCAAAATCGATTGTTAAACGGTTGTTTGACATACAAATACACACTAAAATACACCTGTAATCACATATACATAATAGGTACATACTACTCAATATAGTTCCTTAAAACCAACTGATTTAATGGTCTAAATTTTGTACTATGTATATTATATTAATCAATAGAAAAGAGTGCTTGTTACTTACTGTTTTACTACAATAATAACGACTGAAGTATAAAAAGTAATATTAAATAAAACATAATTTCTATCGACGCGTCTGGGCATGTTGTAAATACAGTCATTAAAAAAGTGTAACAACACTCAGGAACAACTTTATGCCTCTTTAATATTTTATGGTCTTCATAAACATTGTTGAGTGATTTTAAAATCAAAAAAAAATTCTGTGCTATAAAGATATTTCTCTTTTAAATGTATTATTGTAGTGTTGGAGGAAGCAGGTAAGTCTCCTCCATTTCTTCCCCAGGCTACTGTAAAAGCCAAAGGGATGTTGTAAGCAAATAAGATCTTTAAAACCTAAACTAAACCCTTTGCTAAAATGCCTGGTCAACGGGGAACTATTACCAGGGACCAGCAGGGACTAGGGGCCGTCCTAAGATGGAGGAGACTCACGTCCAACTGCTGTATGCTTAATTCACATTAATAAGCAGGGGAGGAAGAGTGTTAAATAAAATAATCTTTATATATACATATAAATCTTCTGTACGTGTGTTTGTAATTGAACTCTTCCTAAACGGCTAGACCGATTTTGATAAAATTTGTTATGTGTGTATTCAAGAGGGTTTGAGGATGGTTTAGATTCACAATTGGCTGGACCGATTTTGATGAAATTTTTTTTACACATAATTGTATGGCAAAACAACGTTTGCCGGGACAGCTAGTATTTTTGTAAAAAGGAAATTTACTACATAATTGTAACAGGTATTTTAAAAACGATTTCTTTATTACTTTTATGTTAACATCATGGTCATATTATGTACCTATTCAATAATATCCTAGTATCTGTGTAAGCCTACTAGGCCGACGAATAACCATACGGCTTGCCTGATTGTAACCAATTGCCGTAGCCTATGGGCGAAGAGCCTCAAATACGATAAAATATATTAAACCATTGTCAGCAAAAATTTTAAATAATTAAACAGAATAATGTATTACGAACAAGCAAAAATACAATTACGTCAGTAGTTAGTGGTGTAACAAATTGATATAATGCACAAACAGAGCGGTTTTCAGAATCCGATTGCATGAGGTAAATGGTCGTTTCTCTGACATTGAGGTCGCTTAATGGTGTTTGTCAGGTGTATTTATGTTTCCATGTGACGATATCCATTGTCTGTTTTATTTACCCTGATTTTATTAAATAATGCTGCCGTCAGTAAAATAAATCAAACCAATAAAAACCTGAAGCGGGGTTGAAATATTGAATTGTCAATGTGGTGACGGATTAAGAATACAAATGTCACCATCTCTTTTCCATCCTAGGATGCTGGAAAATCCAGCGAAGGGATATTGTATACAGATACTATCCTCTGTGATAGACGGAAAACTCGAAAATAAACCCCGTGCCGGTATCCCGGCCAGCGCGATACAGTACACCATAATCCCTCTCAAAGTGAAGGAGGCCTCTCAAGGTGAGAAAGTATTTCATGATTACAATTTACAACAAAGTTGTACATGTAATAATTGCAAACGTCCATGGGCCACGGTAATTGCTTACCATCGGGGCCGAAAGCTTGTTTATCACCTTAGTTTAAAAAATAATAATTTGGTATCCATAACACTAGTTTTTATGTATCAAGTATATATCGGAAAAAGCATCGTAGACATCACATGTAATTTACAGCCAGAGCAGTCATCTATCTAAAGGCGTTGTAACTAACTACGTTAAATACAACATTCTATTAACTACGATGAGATCGATCCGTGGCTTACGACACGTGTAACTGGTTTGGAAGGATCCTTTTATGAATATTCAACGGGTCACCATTCGAAATCATCAACTAACTATATTAAATAAACAAATTACTCACCATTGACACAATTTGAGGACTTACTTCATAATCTTGGAAGCCAAGTCAAAACTAAAAATCCTTAAGTAAACTATTTTAATCAAGTCTCCTACGACATATATATGTATATATAATAGCTTATTTTGGGACCACAGGATTTCTTGTAAAATGTTCATCAATATTAATTTATTTACAATATAAGTAGACTATAATAACTTTATAGCAGTTGTTCATTCATATCGTAAGTAGCTTATAATAGCTTTGGCAGCCTCAATGGGGCTTAATAAGATAAATGTATGCTTATTATATTTTTGGCAGCTTTGATATAAAAAATAAGTAATTCGATCAATATGATTATTATATATTTATTATATATTCTTGATATGGCTATTTTTCTTATTGCTAGTGATAAATGATGATAGGGAGAGATGTTGATTGGTGTAGTATTATTTTTGCCAAACACAATAGGATGTTATTTGCCTATGATAGTTGTCTAACTTGTAGCTAGATGGCTTAATAATATATAGTCATATAAATCAATAATATAATTTAGTTGTTTTATTTCTATATTTTTTTTGTATATAACACTAGACTAGCACTTGTTTAAGTACGATGCAATTAACTTTAACAACTTGAGCCAAATGGCTACATCTAGTTCTAGCCGATATGACAACGGCTAAAACTGGGTGTTTTAATGCAGGTAACATAAACAGCTAGTTACTTACAATATCTTGAGAATTCGTTAATTAGCATGGATATTAACGCAGCTTGCTAATTAGTGTAGAAATTGAAAACCTTTTTGTGCTAATATGAATTAAAAGGGAAACAAAATACAGAAATCTGTACATAAAGAACATTCAAATTAAAATTATATTTCAATTAAAATTTTTAAATGCACGTTGGCAAAAGAAATAGGATTCAAATGAGCCTATTTAAAGGTACGTAGAAATTAAAACTTGGGTTAGCTACACAGTAAACAATCTGGCATGAAACCCTTATCACATTTTACCGCCTCATTTGTACTCATCCCCATCAAATGTAAATGATATTTTGTCGTGTTAATAACATACAAAATAAAATTATATCCCCTTTGTTCCATATATTTTATCTAAAAATTAATTTTAAATACACTTCTATGTGAAAAGATGTGCCCTGCGTATACATTCAATCGTATTTCAGATACAGTTTTAATTTTCATAAGCCTGTGATTCTTTTTATTTCATGTCGGTCCACCACGTTCAGCTCACCCGTGATCAGGGTGACTGCAAAGTCTCCGAAACGTCGGGTCAAAATTTAAAACAAATATACGCGTCTAAATCCGTAAAATGTAGTTTTCCAATTTTATTTAAAAGATTTTTTAAAAAGCGTTCAAAGTACAAACATTTGCTATACATTTGATTTTTCTTTGTTTTCTTTTTAAATACTTTTATTAGTTTCGTGTGTATCTATCAGTGTATTAATCTATGCAATGGAATCTTCAAAAGTAATTTTCCCCCACTTGAAATAGTCGAATTAATCTGAAATTTTACACACATGTCAAAAACCGATGAAAACGCAATAATTCAAAAATATATTTAAGATTTTCAAGCGTGTTTTTTAGTTTTTGTATTAAGCAAATTATGTTACAAAAATTTGTATCACATTTGCTTTTTTCAAACTAGGACCAAATAACATTCAAAGATCTACTTCTAATTAATATTTGAAGGGATCTTTCATAACGTCATAAAAATGGCGAACAGAGTATACATATAAGCAACAGAACAATAATAGCATCGTTAGTAGAATAACAAATTGATGTAATATTAAAACAGCGCGGTCCTTAAAGCCGATTACATGAGGTAAACGGTCGTTTCCCTGACATTGAGGTCGCTTAATGGTGTTTGGTAGATGTGCTTATGTTTTCACGCGACGATATACGACCATTATCTATTTTATTTGAGTTGAAATTATTAATTTTCTTCATAATAATGACCAATAAAAGCTCAGAGTCGAATTTTATTAGTCAATTACATAGGAAAAGATAATGAAATTGTAACAAATATTGAAAGTGATGATAAAAGTTTGTTTTCTCGATTTATTTCGAATTCGATGTATTCTCTCGTTTATTTGTTTACTAATTACTGAATAATCAAATCTCTGTATGTACATTTATAAACTTGAACTGCTAATAGTAAAAAAAAATCATAGTTTTACAAATCTTGTAGTATATTTAGTATTAGGACGAGAGGCCATTTCAATTTTACGCCGGCGGACGTCCAGAACATCTCAGGTTCTTGTATCATGTCGTTATTATAGATATCTAAGGTCATTAGGCGTAACTCAATTAGCATATAAGCGTATATTTCTTGGATTGGTAATATGAATTTGACTGCTTCTTTTTGTATAACTTGAAACTACGGATCTGATCTAAAACCTTTTTTATAGCCCATATATCTAGGACAACGTCGTAATAAAATATCCGTAAAAATACCGATTTTCATACAAAAGAGTTATAGATTTTTTTATTCTGGAAATTGAAATACAATTTTTATAATTTTATTTTCTTTGTCTATTAACCGGACAAAATTTAATTTATATTTTATAGGGATATAATAATGCTCGGGGCAGTAAAACGTATGACGAGGGTCACCTGTCAGATTGTTGACTGAAAAACATAAGTTTTAATTTCTGTGTACATAAACAAATGAACGGCTAATTATTTGTGACACGTGATAACTTGTAGAAAAAATGGATGGACTATGTGAGAGACGATATGAAAGAAAAACGAGTTATGAGAATAGCGGCTGATAGAAGAGGTAGGAAGAAAAAAACGTGCTGCGCTGACCCCAAATAATTTGGGATAAGCTCAGGAAGAAGAAGACGTGATAGTTTGTAGGTATTGGTAGTTCACAGAAATAGAAAGTGATGTTTATCGATTTTATCCTATGTCCAGCAGTGGACGGAGAAAGTCTTATGGATCGATGGATGAAACTAAAATAGGAAGTGAAACGGATAGTGCGAAAGAGGACATAAAAACATGCAGTCAATACAGATATAGACAGACAGAAAACAAGATAAACTATCACTAACTAACTAATACATGCTGCGTCGACTTCAAGCGTAATTCCAGTTATGGAATAATCTCTCTCCAGCCCATTTACGTCCCACTGTTGGGCACAGGCCTCCTCCACTTTAGAGGGATTATGGGCTACTGTGCAATGCTGACCAGGCGTGTTGTTGGCACATGGATTTTTTTAAATCTTTTAATAAAAACAGGATCAAGAAATACATATATTGCCTTTGCCATTAAGTCTGCCATTGTACATTGTTTGTACAAAGTATAAATAAATATATTGAAAAACAGTCAAAATTGTACATAGGTACTTACGAAGATAATATTTTGGTATAAATGATGATTACGTTAGTGTTAAAGTAAACCTTTAACACCTGCGTGATCATCATTTATCAAGAAAATACCATTTTTACGGATTTAGACACACGTCAGTTCTACCCTTGATCATGATTTCAAAAAAAAATCTCCAAATCGCTTTCTGGTTACCATGTAAATCCGTTAAAAAACCGTTTTATTTCACAAATTTTTGGTGTTTTCAAATTGATAATTTTGTTAAGCTGCATATAACCAAAGCAAGTAAGATCTGAACTCCAGCCAACTCGTTACAACCGTGGAATTTTCCAAACGCTCAGGCAAGTAGGAACAAGCTCAGCACGCCATTGCACACATATGGCGTATCCATTTCTGTTAAATAAAATTTAGAAGTTTTAAGGCAGTCTGTTTTCGTTTCTATCTTAAGAAAAGTTTTATACTAAACTTTCTTGGCCTTCTTGTGTGTATGAGGTAAAAGGGGTTATAATAATTTTATCCCGTTTTGTCTAAAATAAATAAATTAATAAATATTCATGGATATTTTACACAACGTCCTCTGGTCCCAAGCTAAGCTTATTATGCTTGTGTTATGGGTACCAGAATACGGATATAATACATAAACTACTTTTCATTTGTAAATACATAAAACACCCAGACGCAGTACAAATATTTGTATGACATTTATGGATATCACACAGATGATTGTCCTGACCGGGAATCGAACCAGAGACCTCGCGATCGGCAGTCCATTACATAAACCACTCCACCACGAAGCCCGTCAATAAAAATAAAAACAAAAATGTTGTCAAATTATTTTGTCTATTAAACTTTTACTTTGAACAAATTTTTTGGATGGTTACATTTACAAACTGCTGTTTTAAAATTAATCCCTTGATGATAAAACTTTTTAATAGGTTTAGGACCGATTTTAGTTTACCCGACCTATTAAGTTGAATTAAACCATTAATTACTTCATTCCAAATGGCTACACAATTTTAACTAGCCGGTGTATTTTAAGTATTTCATTCATCATTTTCTGATCTCTGTAGATGACAGAAGGATGACGAGGAGTAGTCATTCGCTTTTGGATTAAAATATATTTTAAAGTTACCTAATTTTTGTGTACCCATAAACGTACGTTTCTCTCTTTCTCTGGCTTTTTAAGTTCCCACTATAGGGCACGGGCCAATAAAATGGCCAAAAATAGCTAAGCTTATATGCTATAAGCTTAGCTTGGGACCAGAGGACGTTGTGTGAAATGTCCATGAATATTTAAATCTTTCAAACATTTTGTGATAATCACGAATTTAAGTGTCCAAAACTACTTCGTGATAACTATTCCGTATTAAAATTTTGCTAATCTCGGACTAGATTATGTCAAAGAAAAAAATTACTCTGGAAGTGGATGTTATGAAGACAGTTAATATAGACAATTTGGTAGAATACGTGTGTTTAAAAGCATTAGATTAACATACGGAAAAACCGTGCGATTTCAAAATATGTTGGTCAAATGATAATCTCCTTCTTTTTTGGCGAAAAAAGTACGAAGTGTCACAGGTGAAAACAGCGAAGGTAAATAACCCAAGTGACACATTGTGTAGAATTATTCTCGGCGACCATAAGATATGGACGTCATTAATCTATAGTATAATATGGATTCCCAAATGGAAAAGAAAGGTTTGATAAAGGTTTCTTGGGGATATAATATTTGCAGGATATTTATGGATTTGTTAGGGATTCATATTTCTGATTTATTTTGTTCAATATTAACAACCTCTCCCGGTTTTACACGGCTGCTTAATAAGAATATGAGAAATAAACGAAGCAAAAGTCGTTTGATATTTTAACTAATTTACTCAAAAATTGAAATTTCTTCATAACACGCGCTTAGATGTACTGAATATTTTTTGAAATTACAATTGGTTCTTTATGTATTAATATGTAATTAGACTATTGCAAGGGGGCAGAAATCACTTTCAGAAAATCCGTTACATAGATTAATTAAAGAAAGCGGAAGCGTGTTAATTTAAAATAACTTTCAATAAGTGTGAGAATTTTCTGTAATAAGAAAATAGACGTGTGTTATAGGCCAATAATAAAACAAAAGCATTCTTTAATAGCTCCTAATGACAGTCGCAGAGTAATTTTATGAATCACAGTCCACAAACGAATTAAGTCATCGATCTGATTGTGAAAGCACCGAGTGTACGAAGGGTGTTAACCTTAATTTCTTTCCAAGAAATATTTGTTTCAACGTTCATTACCTCACACCATAAATAAATATTTGCTTTTTAAGTAATTTGTGTTTTATTTTGGTTTGAGTATTCATAGATTAATGAATGAAATAAGAATTTACATAACAATAATTTGTTTTGTAATTGTTTATGCGAAAGTGTGGAGAGCCCGTGTGGCGACGGATTAAGAATACAAGTGTCACCACCGCATTTCTTTCCCAAGGTTCTGTTAAAGCCTGAATTGTTAATTCGTCACCACACGGGCTTTTATACCTATCAAACATTAGTAACCAAAATAAAAAAAATAAGTGGTAAATTCAATACTACTTTTTTCTTAGAGTTTCGTATTAAAAGGTAAATCGAAACTGAGACTTCCCTATCCGATCGTCTGTCTGTCAGCACGTTGAATCTCAGGAACAGTGACAGAGAGTTGAAATGTTGACATGTATTGTTGTATACTGTTGACGCTATTACATCAAATACTCCTCCCTTACTGTTGCCATTTCCGATATTCAGCCTGGTGACACACAGTGCCAATATACCTTTAGGTGACAGCCAAGATCTTATTTAAATCGTTGCCTCCTAAAGACTAGCGGTACAATTTTATTTATAAAAACCTATCCGATTTAAATATTGTCCAATCGATTTTGATTTCCGTATGCGATTGAATCTTGCCGAACTCTCAAGAAACTTTCAGTCAACTTTTGAATCCGAAATTGCTTTAACTAAAGATGAAAGAAGCTGTTTTGATCTGGGAAACGATCCTTTACGACATCAAGGTTATGGGAAATGACGTTGATTGATAATGTTTCAATCAGTTATTTTGTATGAGGCTTTGATATGTATGAGCTTGTGAACTTAATTTGAGTTTATATACCAATAATATAAAAAACTCGTCTTCTGGACCCAAATGAACTTAACACTTTTATATTATCTGTACCAAATCACGGATAACACTATTTTTTTTAAACAAATAATATTTTTCAAGATATCGTCGTCTGCCATAGGTATTTTATAACCGAGTCCCAAAAAAAGGAGGTCGTCTTTATTCGGCTGTATATATTTTTTTTGTATGTTCATGATGTGGTCATGTTTTTGACTTCTTCGTCATTATAGACCGATTTTCAAAATTCTTTTTTTTGGCGATATTAATTCTTGATATTAGCATTTTAACTTAGATATTGTTTCGTAGATCATGGTAATGTAAGAATGTGATAGAGCTGAAATATAACCAGTCCGTGAAATTAGGATAAACATCTATTTGAACAGCCCACTGCCCAACATCCCGAACAGGGAGTGAGATCAATCTAAATCCTATCCGAATATTATTACGGAAACCTCGATTTTGCCTTTTGTAACAAAAGTGCTATTGACGACATTATTCACTTATAAGTTATCTTCTTTAGTTAGCCAATTATTACCGTTTTCTTTAAAACTATCAAAATGTTGAGGCCACTTTATATTCTGGTATTGTTTTTAACAAGTACACCAAGATTAAAAATCTAGATTTCACAGTATTCTCTAATACTTGCCCTAATTATTTATTCAAATAAAATCACTTTTTACGAATTTAGACGCGTATATTTTTTTTAAAACAACGCTACACGTCTAAATCCGAAAAAAGTGATTTTATTTGAGTTTAGATTTTAATTATTTTCATCTGTTTGCGACCTATTTGCGAAGCATGGGTGATGGGTTAATGTATCTGATTCGTTGGTGTTTTTCTGAAGATGCTTTCTGCTAGTGATCTCTTAATCACTACTTACGACGAAATAGTTAACAGTGATATTCTAAACTGGCACTCTAAGGCCACCCAACAAGATAGAGCGTCGATGTCATCAAGATTGCAAGCAGCTTTTTGTACCGCTCTTTATGAGCAGCATATGTCCAGCAGTGAAAGAGAACAGAAGAGTTGATGGAACATCTATGTGGATTGGATTAAATTGAGTTTAAAGAAGTTATAGCCAAAATTAAAACAAGTTGATCATAACATGTCTTTAATTGTAGTTACTTGAAACAATTTGCTAATAAACGTAACATAATTCTATAACAAATATATTAAACATCAAAAAGTAAATCCATTAACATGAAGAATACAACAATGTTCGTTGTTTTTCCTGTTTATTTAATTTAGAAACTTTATGAAAACCAGAACATTGTTTGTAAGAAAATTTTACATTTTGTAACAAACGATATTAGCCAAAGCTTTTAAGTAAACTCAAGTAATATTAAATTAGGTAAATGATAAATCAGATTTTAAATAACATAAAAGGAAAAGTTATTACAATAAAATTACTACAAGTTTACGAACACTCCATTCTATCTATGTGCCTCCAGGCTTGAAGGTTAAATAAGGTCGTAAAGGAAAAGAACGAAGCATAAAAACATTTAGAATCAATTCCAAAATCTTTTCAATAACAAAAAACACTATATAAATAATTGATTTTGGAAATGATTATGTAACACATTCAATTTCCGGTAGGTACCTACATAGAGTTCTAAGATATTATGAAAATATTTCGATGAACATCCATGCCTATATGAATTGAATGATGTGTCTGTTTGTAATATCAGCATTATGTTTGTTTTAAATTTTAGCCCGATGACGTTTCGGGGACATTTAAGTCAACATGATCACGGCAAGAAGGTTATAAATAGGGAGTAACAACTCGGGAACATAGATTTGTTCCAAGGCAGGGCCGCCCTGTTTATGGTTTAAAAGTAAAATAGTAAATAGTAGCCTTGCTTTCTCTTTTACTCCCGCTTAAAAAGAAAGAGTTAGAAAGGCTACTAAATCATTTATTTTTCTTAATGTGTTCAACAAAAAAAGCAGCAGGCCGGATTCGTTGTACCGAGTGTTACGTCTAGATCTATATCCTAAGTCTATGGGTCACGGATGGCACTGAGTTGTAAACTGTCTTCTACGATCAGTTGTTACGGGTTTTTTTTAACATTTACACACACTGCAACTATATAACATTTACATTTACAACACTGTCTAAAATTTAAAACAAATAATATACGCGTCTAAATTCATAAAGAGTGGTATTATTTGAGTAAATGAGTTGCGCAAGTGTTAGAAAATGTTAGCATTTTACTAAAATATTCAATGTTTACAAGGTACTACAAACAACAAATGTATACTAATATAATAAAGCTGAAGAGTTTGTTTGTTTGTTTGAACATGCTAACCTCAGGGTCCATTTGAAAAATTGTTTCAGTGTTGGATAGTGAATTTATCGAGGAAGGATATATGCTACATAACATCATCCTGCGACCAATAGGTGCGAATCAGTAGTAAAAATGTTACAAAACGGTCTGTTATTTTAAAAAATAAAAAAAGGGGTTTTGTATACTTTTCGCAAAATTATAAGCGGGCAAAGCTGTGGTTTACAACTAGTCTAGTATACATATCAGATCATGCTTTGTTCGTTTTCGTTTGAATAAATATACTCTTGATATGAATGATTTCTGTCTATATCCAATAACGTTCGTTAAATGAAAAGAGAGTATGTAAAAGACTCTTGGTATTCAAAAATACATTTAGAAATTCCTACATTTACGTCATTAGAAGACTTACTTTGTGTTTTTTTACCAATAGATTGGAAACTGATCAAATTACGCGTATGAGTGTGTGTTTGTTAATCGATAATGGTTCCAATTCTACGTGCACAACTAAACTTAACTAAACTAAAAAATTAAAATTTATAGTTTTAATAACACAATACGGTAATGTTAACAAAACTTTCTTATTATAAAAATTGTGCTATTAATAGACTAACGATTTTAATTGTATGATCAAACGAACTTACCAAGTGAAGTTCGATCTAAATTATCTTGACTTCTTCGAAGAGATTTAATTTACCTTATGTAGTTATGGCTGAGCCACTAACGTCAATGCCGCACATAGTTAAAAGTCTTAGCCGTCAAAACAAAGTCAAAATGACAGCTGTCACTTCACCCTTTGACGGCTCTGTTACCTCGGTGGCACCTCAATTGTTTTAGAGAACTCACTAGGTCACAATATTGCGATGAATAAACAAAAGGGAGCAGATGTTATTCTGGGTGGGATGGGAACTTAAATCTCTTCGAAGAAGTCAAGATAATTTAGATCGAACTTCACTTGGTAAGTTCGTTTGATCATACAATTATCTTGACTTCTTCTCGAGATTTAATTTACCTTATGTAGGATGTTTGGAGTGAGCAATATTGTAAGAGAAAAAAAAAATGAAGTATAATAACTGCGTCAACATAATAAAATAACATGTATCTATAACATCTTATCTATTATGATTACAAACAAGAAACATAACTTTCATCAAATAAGATAGCAAAAATTATGAAATTTAAATTAAATTCACCTACGACTCATAATTACCATTAAAGCTAACAAGGCCTGTTATAAAAAATAGCAAATGTAGTAGAGCGGTCTCATCAGCCTGCTGAGCTTCTAATAATGTCCGCACTAAAAAATCAACCCTAGCCGCGGCAGATGTACTCGCATGTCGAGTACTATGAGCACGAAAGGTGCTTGTATTGACGCCTTTATCATGAAGTGTCTTAACCAATGACTAAATAGATTGAGACGAAGCCGGAGGTTGCTTGAGGTCAAAATTAATATGTCTACATTACCATCACTTAACCTAGCAGTAGAGTTAAGATAAGCTTGTGAAGTCCTGCCAGGGCAGATCATAGGATTATAAAGAAAAATGTATATTGATTTTGGTCGTGCTCGACCTGATGTCTTAGAAAGAAAGAAAGAAAGATTTCTCTTCTTATCTCAATCATGTCATCATATCATAATAGATCTTAATCATGTCAGTGATTACTATTATACCACGATCGCTATAAACCTTTACATTCAGTAACTTAATCAAGGATAGGGTTTGGGTTCTTCGACCAGAAGCCCAAGCTAACAACATTACATTTATCTTTGTTAACATTTCTAAAGTAGCTCAACTATTATCTAAATTACCTAAGTAGTCTAAAACTAAATTCGTATCCCACACTGTACTATATTTAGGGAAAACTGATTTCAACCTGAATATGCCATTAAAAAATCTTCTTAATTTATCATCTTGTGAAAAAAAAACTACAAGTAGAGATAAGAGAAATTGCAGATCTATGATTATTAAGTGTGGATTATGAGGCTCTCAAATTAAAGTTAGTCATTAAAAAGTTTAACAGATCTTTAACTATTACGTTATAGAAATCGAGCTGATGTGTTTGACAATGCTGCCACTTATGGTGGCAGCATTGTTGCACCATAAGTTGAGACGACTTAAATACTGGGTGTTGGTATTTTTCGAAAATGAGTTTACCAATATTTCTATCGCCCTTACTGGAATTATTTGTGAAAATACCTTCTTGATAACACTGCCACTGCCAGGGGAAAGATGTTGGTACAGTGGGTGCCTCGACCTAAATGTGGAATATAGAAGATCCCCGTAAGGATTAAAAATTATAGGTTTAGTAACGCAAAGGGATTTAAATATGGGATACCATGGTTGAGATGGCCATTGAGGAACAACGACAATTCCAGTTGCCTTGTCTGCGAAAATGGGGGAAAGCATAAAAGAACATAATTGACCAATCAATAGTGAAGGAACCAATCACATTCACAAATGGATCCCTCTTCCATGAAACCTACCTTCCACATTTGTATTAATTATAGACGCGAAAAGGTCAATATCAGCTTCACCGAATATTTGAGTGATTAGGCTTTTGTATTTATTTTCCATTCAATGTCTACATTAATACGTCTAGATTCCCTATCTGGGTCCTGATTCAAAGATAATTTTATATAGGATGCAAGGATTATTAAACCTCTGTCTTCACACCATTCCTATATTGATCTAGTAATATAATTGAGATGTTCATATTGAACTCCACATTCGATTAATGTACAAAGTGGCAGTAGTATTATCAATTCGCAGGAGAATACTGACATGTGAAATGTCTCCAGCAAATGATTTTAAACCAAAGTAAGCAGCAAGTAATTCTAAGTGATTGATGTGAAATTTATTTTCTTCACTATTTCAACGACCCCCTGTATTTTCATCGTCACAAGCAGCTCCCCAACTTGACGTAGGCGTCAGTAAAAATTTTTACAATAATATTCTGTTATTCTAAAGATCTGAATGTATTTAATATGTAATTTCTCCCTCATAACAAGTCATCCTGTAAGTTTGAAAATACTGTCATATACTTATTGTATATACCATTGCTATCTATAAGTGCCAAATACCTTGCCCTTTTCTACCTTTTAGTATGTAACCATCCGTATTTTGTTGCTGGACAAGCAGCGGTTAAGCAACCTACTTAAATACTTAGAAAATTCCCTAATTGACATTGGTGTCGATTCTGTGTCCAAGAACGTAACTAAACTTAACTAAAAATTGATTTATTCCCGTCAAATCTCACTTTCTTATTCTGAAAGTCACAACTTCACTTAAATTAAGTTTGACAGGACCAAAATTAGTCAATCTATACAATTTAGTGATAATGCTATTCTGGTGTACATCATAAATGTCAAAAAATCACTTAATTTAGTGAGTTCTCGACTTATTTAGTCGGGATATGAGTAGGTGCCGACTTAAATTCACTAAATTTTATCATGGCTTTTTGAACATTAAAAATTGATTTTCTGATTAAATATTGAATAATAAATGTTTGTTAGCAAATAAAAAATATTTATAAATTAAAATTATACTTGATAAATTAAATATTGGCGCCAAAATTGAGGTTAAACAAAGCGCGAAAAACAGACGAATCACAGTCAAGTGCGGAGATTCGTAGAACTAATTATTTAGGTATTTCTTTGTTTACTTAATTTTTGTCGAAATAGTTTTGTAATTTACATACGTAATATAATACGTATTTTTACTTAGCCATAGAATTCTAAGACATCATATATTATGTAAGTATACAAGTTATCGTAAAAATATTATAAACATATATAATTTAATACAAAGTGAACGATTTTGAGGTTAATGGCGACTAATGATAAATATAACTTTTTTCCAGGTCATGCAGGGGAAAATAAATATCCAGTTGGTGGCCTAATGGAAAATTGTGGTCCAGTACCTATAAATGCAGTTGCTACCAATTATATTAAGTGAACTACAGGAAAAATCTAGAAATCTTTGGAACCATAGTTTGGAACATTGAAACTAGTGATAAAAAATGTGTATTTGTGTGTGTCTGCCTAAAGTTATGTAAATATCATTAAATAGTAGAAATAATAATTGTAGCCAGTCTTAAAACTATACCTACCAAATGGTGCTACTTGATCTGTGATACTTAATAAGGTTTCTAACAGTTTGTCTCTAGAACAGTGAGCTATATTTTTTATCAGTAGGATTCTAAATTTATTATTAAAAATAACTAATGAAGAAATGAATAGAATCAGCCAAGCCAAGCCAGAGAGTTCAGTGGACCAACATTTATTTATATGTACTCGGAAAACATTCAGATTTATTTAGTAAAACATGTATTTAAACAAATATTGCATTTTTATTTGTATAATAAGTAAGTATTAAGCCTCTTACTATATCAAAAAGTAATGTGTTATGCATATATGTAATTTATTGGAATTCTTAACATTCTAATAATCCATATAGATTGTTTGTAAGAATTCATAGATACATAAATACTGTTTTGTAGCTTATAGCTAGATCAGAATACATAACACATAGGCTATATTATAGTAACCACTAGCAGGCTTAGCTAAGTTAGAAATAAAGTATATAATTTATTGGAATTCTTAACATTCTATTAATCTAAATATGTTTGTAAGAATTCATGGATATATGTTGCCCATAAGAAAAGACTATGATGAATTAATTACTGTTGTGTAGCTTATAGATCAGAATACTTAACATATACAACTACATACTGAACTTAACACACTTTTATAAGTTATAAATAAAAGTAGAAATAAATTATTAGGTTCATTTAATATCTCTTGCATAATTATACACCACATGATATCACAAATTTTTATAAATACAGATTTTCATGTTTCCATAAATACACTTTTTGGCTTTTGTCATTGTTATCTTGATAATTATGAGTTTCCGTCATCAGTTTATGGTAGATGAGAAGTAAATATTTGCTTATAAGCATATTTTTCCTTAGTTGCTGTAATTATTTACACTAAACACCTATTAAAATAAATAATTAACGAATTTAATTGTTTGTTTTTTGTATAAAGTAATCAAGGAAAGTAATATAGGCATACCACAGAGTAAAAGTAGTGCTAATCACTCCACAGATAACCTAAAAGATTTGATGCTCACTATGCTCATATCTAAGATGAGAAATACACTGAAATAAGGCCGCCAACTAATTAAATTATTAATAAATGTTCATAACAATGATGCAGAAATAGTTGTAAATATTTATAAATACCTATATTGCTCAAATAACGTTTGAAAAGGAATTTTATATTAGTTATTTTTTTATTCATTCATTCATTCGTTCACTATAAAAGGCATTTTTGTCTGTTAGTGGGCAGCTTTAAATGATTATGTCAAAATCAAATAAGTGCTGTCAACTAAAATTTTAAGATTAATTTCTGTTTGAAACAGAATAGGTTTATCACTAAAACCAAACTAAAAATAGTTTATTTATGGTTAAGTTTAGTGAAGTTGGACTTGCACTGGAATCGACACCATTACCTTGGAACCCATCAACTTGTTGGTAATATTAAGAATACTTTCTGTTTTCTTCCGGGGCAGTTCTGACGAGAGAAAAGAGAGTTTAAAACGAACCCAAAAAAAATACAAACGGTATCAGGGATTATTGAACCTTAACTCCAATTTTTTAATAATACCTTATCGAGTCAGGCACTATATTGTTTCATGCGTATTTCTCGAACAATTATCCTCAAAATTTCCCATTTACAAAATAAAAACATCGAGCTATCTGACTGATATATATATATCCAGGAGTCTTTAAGTATGGCAAAAGGTTGGAGTATTTTTGTAAAAATATACGGAGCTGAGTAAAAAACCGAACGGTAGAACAGTAAATTGATACAGGTGGTACTTAAAATAAAACCTAAAATACTTTCTGTGACTTATGTGATTAAATAATGAAAGATATGCGTCTTTGATGTCAATATTACTCATCGAATCCTCATAGTGTAAAAGGTTTACGACCGGTCTGATGTCTTCCATCAATCTTCAATTCAAGTCTATCATCATCAATGCTCTTTATACATATACAGTTAACGAACTGCTCGGAAACGGGTGTACGTGACTGTATGGCGCCTATTTCTAACAAATTTAAAATCTCTTTATCCATTTCTTATAAACTTGACTTATTAAAAACGATCCTGTTAAGTAGGGACTGAGATTGGTTCGGTATTGTTTTAATAAGAATACGGTAATCACATATTGTAGATAATGTTATTATAAAGTCGTCACCTGTAATAGACTTCCAATTATGCAAAAAATGTCTAAGACGTCCTGTTCGTACCTGAGATAGACTCATAGACGTCTCGCCTGATTGTCTAGCGCTGGCGCTAGTGGTCGCCATGATGTGTGCGCCGATTGGCGACGGAGCGGCGGCGGCGAACAAGGTGGCGCCTGTCGTGCCAGGCCCGCTCGTCGTTGTGTGTGTGTCTTCTCGTCGCTCTTAACATCAAAGAAGACATTGCGCATCCTAAAGCTGACAAAATTTGATTTTGTTTATCCTTAACAAGTTTGTCTCGATTCTTAGGTATATATATCTCTTCTTAGGTAGGTACTTATCTGGCAAAATTGATAATAATTCCGGGTTTAATACTGGTGCCTTAGAAAAAGGGACGTTCTTGGGAAAAGGTACTTCTTATGTAATTCTTCTTTCTTTCCCTTTTTAAGTCCATACAATAAAATGTATTGAAATCGTTTTCTGATGTCCTCGATCAAGTCGTCACCCCATTCCACCGATTCCGGTTGGAAATCTCCCAGTGTTTGGAGTAAGTTAATGTCTATGTCCGGAACAGTTTCTTGTATCCTGGTACCTGCCGATGGTACTTCTGTTGGAAAATATTCTTCAATTTGAGTTTAATTATGTTTGGATGCACTGTTTTCTTTTGGCGCTGCAAAAAGATAACAGAAGCTATTGGTAACAGCATAAAAGCAATCGGCATGGTAATGTAATAAAACTAAGATTAGAATGAACAAATGTCGTATCTTGTGGTGAAAAAACAATAGAAATGTAATTCCCTGAACTGCACTTAAGCCTTCTTAGTCGTTATATGCGTGATGAACGCAGATACTAACAATCCTGCTATTTAGTATGTAGCTTCGTTTGAAAATAGAATAAGACACTAGACCAACAAGACAATATGTCTGCTTAATGGCACGAAAAAAAATAATGCGCTAATGGCCTCAGAAAGTAATACATAATTTTTTTTTTTTTTTTTAACGAATATCGTCCTTATTACTATTACTTGTATTTAGCATCCAAATACAAAACACGAATATCGTGTAGGCAATATGCCATTTACGGAACAATCTTTCATTTCTGTTAATTGCATAGATAGCAATAGGCTATAAAATAATTAAGACGCAATTGGCGTAAAATAATGAGATATTATTTACTTGTATGTAGTAATTAATACATACAAATAGGTACAAAACACGAATATCGTGTAGGCAATATGGCAATATGCCATTTACGGAACAGTCTTTCATATTTGTTAATTGTATAGATAGCAATATGCTAAATAAATAAAAAAATAATTAAGATACAATTGCAATAAAATAATGAAATATTATCTACTTGTAATACATACAAATATAAAACACGAATATCGTGTAGGCAATATGCCATTTACGGAACAGTCTTTCATTTTGTTAATTGTATAGATAGCAATAAGCAATAAAATAATTAGATATTATTTAGTAACCAATATGGTACATTATTTCAGCCTACCTTCATATAAGGTCACTTTCTCGTTCTCATTGTTAGAATCCATAGTCATCTGCGCTTACCGGTGGTTAGTATTCAACTTTTTTTCATATCTTTTCATTTTCCTAAGCCTCACCATTCTTTCTTTTCAGCATCCCGATAAAATTACACGAATAATAAGTGCTATATTTTTTTAATCTTGCGGAATTCGCGCCTATGTGCGTTCGACGTCGTGCTCGCACAACAATTGAGGTGCCACCGAGGCAGTGTTGCCAGAGTGATTTGGTCGAAAGTTACGTTGGCATCCATGAAAAGTTACATTTTTAAACTAAAACTTACGTAGTGGTAACGTGAGTGTGAATGTAGCAGCCATCAGCCAAATTTATAATTTGTTAAAAGGTTTAAACAATAAAATGAGTAGTCTACACGAATATGGGCAGAGTTTCACCGTTTTATTGTTACGTACAAAAGAGACAATCAAAAGTACAAGACACTGGCTTATATAGGCTGGCTGTCCCCCCCTACTCGCAGGCATGGCTAGTATCGGCTAGGCGGGGCGGGTAGGGAGTCACGTGGCTGGCATATGGCGGCTTGGCTGGCGGCAGTAGCGACATCTAGCGTTACATTCGGCCATCCTGTAAAGATTGCTCCCGCAATGGGAACGGAAAGGAGTTATTAATAAACTGTAAACACACACAGGAAAATGATCGAGGTTAAGAGACTAACTTTCAAGAAGATCTATCAAGTCTTCTGTCTCCAATTGGTCGTCAGTACTACTCGCACTGTCAGAGATGGGAGCTACACTGCGGTACGCCCGTAACGAATCTGATGATACTAGCCCAGTAAACTTCTTATAACCTCTAAGACCTTTAATGCTCCTTATCCTATACCGGTCATTACCTAAAACTTAAACTATTACGTACGGTCCAGAATATGAATCATCCAACTTAGAATTAACCTTTCCACTACTGCTAGGTGCCCGTTTCCATAATACATAATCACCCCGTTTATATATGGTGCTGTTTTTACGTTTTTTATCGAAATTACGTTTCATCCTATTGCTAGCAATTTCTATACGCTTACTAGCGGTAGCACGTCTAGACTCGACGGACTGCTCCACGCGATCAGGAATACTAACATCTGTGCTTTCATTTATAGTGTTATTAATACCCCAAATTACACTTGGCAAGCTGTCATCCCAGTTATGGGAAGCGTCACTGGGTTCTGTGGCTCTTAAAGCATCGAGTATTGTACGATTAGTGCGTTCAACCTGACCGTTAGACCTAGGGCATGCAATAGCGGTTATTGTATGTTTAAAATGTTTTTCGCAGGAGAATTTTTTAAAATATCTACTGGTGAAGGCCTTGCCATGGTCAGTAACAACGTGAACGGGAAAACCAAACAAACTAAATACTTTTTTTAATACGCGGATAGTCTCTATTGAATTGACAGTACGTGTCGATTCAGCTATGACGAACTTGCAGAAAGCGTCTGTCAGCACTAGCATATATTGTAGCCTTTTCGTGTCTTACTAAAAGGCCCTAGATGGTCAATATGGACCATTCGCATTGGTTCAGCAGGTTTAGGTATAGGGTGTAGTTTACCTTCTCTTCTACCATATTCGCCCTTTCCGTATGCGCAATGTAAGCAAGACGTGACGTACTTCTTAATAAAACGAGTCATCTTTGGAAACCAAAAATCATTTTTAATTAATTCTAAACAACGCTTAAATCCTACATGTCCTATCTCATCGTGATGCATTTGTACTATTTTCCATCTAGCAAGATTTGGAACTACTAACCGATTACAGTGTAGTGTTTTACGATAAAGACGATCATCAATAATCAGATAATTATTAGTTAAATCAGATTGCACACACCCACCTTGCAATAAGTCAATAATTTGTTTCAATTTTTGATCTTGTTGCTGCACCGTATAAAACCAGTCACTGACCTCTAACCGATTAATGTTAACACAATCAATTGGATTTCTACTTAACGCGTCGACATGTTTCATTCTTTCACCCGGTCTATAATCTACAGTTATATCATAGTCTTGAATCAAAAGCCACCACCTAGCTATACGCGGGATAAGATCGCGTTTCGTCATTGTGTCACGAACTGCAGTGCAGTCTGTAACTACCCGCACGTGTTTACCCAATATGTAAACACGAAACCTACGCAAAGATTCAACTACCGCCAACGTCTCCAGTTCATAGCAATGATAAACCGACTCTTCTCGAGTTGTTACGCGACTAAAGTACATAACCGGATGTAAAGTACCGTCTGTCTTTTTTTTGTAAAAGAATGCCGGCTATACCTAACTTGCATGCGTCCGTGTGAATTTCAATTGGAAGATTGACGTCATATATAGTTAATACCGGCTTAGAACAACTGTTTACTTGTTTTTCGCCCCACTGCCAAACCATATTTTTCTTTGTAAGTTCAGTAAGTGGACGAGCCATGAGTGCAAAGTTATGTATGAATTTACGAAAATAGCTCCATAAACCAATAAATTGGCGTATTTCATGTACACTACTGAGGACTGGAAAATTAGCAACAGCTGTCAATTTTAACTCGCTAGGTTGAATAGAATTAGGAGATATTTCATATCCTAAATAAGTTATTTTATTTTGAAGAAATGAACATTTCTGCATATTAAGTTTTAGATTTTGCGATTTAAATTTTGCAAGGACCTTCCTTAGCAATTCTATACCAGATGGAATGTCTACAGAGGGTAATAAAAAGTCATCCAAAAAAGCTAATATTTCTGTAGCATTTTGGTCTGTATGTTGGTCAGTGCTGGCTGATCTATTGACGCCGTCTATTATTTTATTTACTAATCTCATAAAAACTGATGGTGCATTAGCTAAACCAAACGGTACACGATTATACTCATAATGGCCTTGTGGCGTTATAAAAGCAGTTTTGTGCGTGTCTTCTGGACTAATAAATACCTGGTGGTACCCTTGGGCCATATCAAGACATGTAAAGTAATGCTTATTAGCTAGTTTAGATATTTGCTCCTCTATATTTGGTAATGGATACCTATCGCGAATAGTAATTGCATTAAGGGCTCGATAATCGACGCATAAACGGCTATCGCCGTTCTTTTTTTTTACTAATACTACTGGCGAAGCGTATTGCGACTCAGACTCCTTAATAATATCCGCTTCTAATAACTCTGTTATTTTAGACCTAACAATAACTTGTTCGGTATGCGATAATCTATAGGGCTGACGAAATACAGGCTGATCACTAGAAAGCTTTATTTTCATTTTCACTAAATCTGTGCAACCTAATTCGTTTGTGCTAGATGCAAAACAATCGCTATATTGCGACAACAAGCTCAAGAGAATATCCCGATCATTATTACTCATTTCACCTATTGTAATTTGTTTTATATCTACCCCGCCTATGGAATTATTAAAAGATGAGGCTACGGTAGTACTTATGGCAAGTTGTGGAAAGTAATCTTTGGCTTGTACACTGACCTGGCTATGGTTTAATGGCTCCTCACAGTTTTCGGCTCGAAGAAGAACGGTGCCTTCTTCCCACACGACCGCGCTGGAACCGCTGTTGATGACCTTGATGTAGCCTTCGTTGCCGCATAACAGAGTTGCAGGCAACGAGTAGGAGACCCCTTCGAGCTCGTAGTGGCGTGTTGGAGTAACCACATTATTGCGATCAGAGTTGCCAATAATCTTGACACGAATAATTGTACTCCCTGGGGACAGAGATTCCCTTGTAACAGTAACGACTTTAAATCGCTCCGGTGTTTCGGAGATATTAATGTTAGATAGAAAATTAGACTCGTAGTTAAGAAAAGCTGTACTGGCTCGTACTGACAGCGAAACATTATCACTGTTGATTATTGGCTGTCCAATCAACAGGTTTATACCATTCATATCTATGTCAGTTAAGTGCGCTTTGCAATTCATATTTACGTTATCAATCTCTAGTTTAAATTCGACTTCACCTTGACTAGGGGTCAATCCCCCCGAAAACCCCTTTAGAGTTACATTGGTTGATTTAACCGAAAGGTTAAGCAGACTAGATACTTTAAAAGCAAGGACATTGACTTGACTTCCTGTATCGATGTAGGCCTTCACGAAAACGCCATTGACTTTTGCAGTTTTCTTGTAAATATCATTATAGCTTTGCAGTAGTCTGACATCCTTGATTTTGTTGGCTTCTCCAGTGGGTTTTAAATAATTGTGAACAGCTGGACACCGCGGGGCAATGTGACCTTTTTCTCCGCACTTAAAGCAGCTTCGTTGATCAGGCAACGGGCAGTTTCGAACTAAATGACCGATCCTCTTGCAACGTGGGCAGGGATCAGTCTCAATGTTGACTGGTATTGTCTTTTTCTCTAATTGACGACTGCTGTCTTTAAATGTGGCCCGTGAATCATAGGACGATGTACGGTAATCATCTAATGCAGATAAAAATCCTTCATACAGCTCGTCAGGCCGTTCACATTGAAAGGCTCTAGCATTTGATTGAAGAACTAATGGCAAACCTCGAATGATACAAGACACACTAGCACTATCAGACAATTTACACCTAAAGCACATAGCTATCTTTTCTTGATAATACTTAGTCATGCTTTCGGAGGGTAGTTTTTTTCTGTTAATCATCTCTTCAATCATTGCGGCGTAGTCTCGGTGTTTTGGAAACGCACGAAGTAACATTTGCTTCCACTGTTCCCAGGAAAAATCATAATCATCCAGACGATTGTACCATTTTCTCGCTTGTCCTCGTAATTTATCTTGCAGATAGAACGATTTTGTGTCATTGTCCCAGTTATGAATTCGCCCCAATTGCTCTATTTTCTTTAACCAGGCAGCAACAGTACATTCCTCGCTATCTGGGTCAAACTCAGGGATTAAAGATGCGGCACGATGCTCTTTAACACGTGTGAGGGTAGGCGAATCATTGTGAATCTCGCGCACCGCTTTATCTACCTCGTTCACTAAAAGCCTTTTCAATATTTTTCGCGCCGGAGGAATAGCTCCTTGAGACTCGTGATGATCCGAATCTTCACCATTTGACGTTCTTGTTTCTTCATAGCTATTAGAATTTTCTGGCTTACGAAAAGTTGCTGCGCGACGCTTCATTTTTGTGAATCGACGATCCCCTCTTCTGATTTGTTAAAAGGTTTAAACAATAAAATGAGTAGTCTACACGAATATGGGCAGAGTTTCACCCTTTTATTGTTACGTACAAAAGAGACAATCAAAAGTACAAGACACTGGCTTATATAGGCTGGCTGTCCCCCCCTACTCGCAGGCATGGCTAGTATCGGCTAGGCGGGGCGGGTAGGGAGTCACGTGGCTGGCATATGGCGGCTTGGCTGGCGGCAGTAGCGACATCTAGCGTTACAAATTATTTACAAATAGAGTAAATATAATTATATTTTTTTTAAATGCGCATTTAAAAAATTTTCTAATTAATAAATGCATTTTTTATAAATATTATTTTTTAAATTATTTACTCTATTTATTTGTAGTTTGAAATTTTTCTGATGTCTGCTACATTCACGCTCATGTAATTTTCAGCTCGCAGATCAAAAATTATTATTATTTTATATTTTCTTGTACACAATAATTTAAAAAAAATTATATTTATCAATATAAGTATAACTTTTTTAATTTTTTGCGGTAGTTTTTGTTTTCATTAAATAAATTTAGATAAGAATATTTTAATTTTTCAAGATTTTTTTTTCATTTTTACCTCTTTTGTAATTCTTGAGAAGTTACATATATTTAACTAAAATTTTTTCTTACATACATGTTACATGAACTGATCAAAAGTTACGTAAAATGTAAGAAATGTAACCTTCTGGCAACACTGCACCGAGGTAACAGAGCCGTCAAAGGGTGAAGTGACAGCTGTCATTTTGACTTTGTTTTGACGGCTAAGACTTTTAACTATGTGCGGCATTGACGTTAGTGGCTCAGCCATAACTACATAAGGTAAATTAAATCTCGAGAAGAAGTCAAGATAATTAATATAAAAGTACTCAACGAAATAGCTTATTAACTAAATACACGATAGTTTTTTTCATATTTTAGTTAATAAACTTAATCATTTTTCCACTATAATTTAGTTTTTTTTTCTTTTTATAAATATTCATGGACATTTCACACAGCGTCCTTTGGAGCCAAGCTAAGCTTATATGCTTATGTTATGGGTACCAGAATACGGATATAATACATAAACTACTGTTCTTTTGTAAATAGATACTTAAAATACATAGTAAACACCCAGACGCAGTACAATCATTTGTATGACAATTAAAAACATCACACAAATGATTGTCCTGACCGGGAATCGACCCCGAGACCTCGTGAAAGGCAATCCGTTATATAAACCACTAGACCACGAGGCCCGTCTATTAAATAAAAGCATTGTTTAGTTTAGTTAAATTTAATGAATGGTGATGTTAAATGAATAAATTGGTATCAGTGTCAATAGAAGATACACGTTACCTTTGCATAGAAAACGCAGAAGAATTGATTATCTCCTATTTTTAAAGTCCATCGATAAATACTTACTTTTATTCTATAAATTAATTTGAAGTCAGTGCCTTCTACCTGTAAATAACTTATGTAAATTTATTTTGATACATTAAGAGCTAAATGCGGTGTTATAGGGATCAGTAGATTGCAGGAGCTTACGTAGGACAGGCGGTCGATCCCTTGTTTAGACAAGCTCGCTTATCTCGTTATTTGCTTGTCCCTGTCAAGATATGTCGCAGGTCTAGAACACTGATAAAGGTTTATCTTATTACCTATAAGTCGATATACATATAAATTTATTTAAGATCCTTTGCTTAGTACTGTAAATAATAAATAAATAAAGTACTGTAAATAATAAAAAAATTAATAAATAAAATAAAAAATAAATAAAGTACGTTCTAGAAGTATTTCATTTAAATGTTGTAATTTGCACGAAGGTCATTTCTTTTTCTATAGATGATAAATGAAGGTTCGTCATCCAATCATCAGCCTCTCTCCGTCCACTGTTGTTGCCTCATCCATAGAATGACACAATGCGCAAGTTGGATGCAAGCGGCGCAAGACCGAGAGATAATACTCTCATTTCTAAATAATTACAATCTATAAACATAAAACTCTCGCCGTCTGGGTTCATTGAATCCTTAAAACAAATATCACTGTTAATTTCTGGAGTGTTATGCAGTCCCTGATTAGATCGTTAACTTTAAAATTCTTGATTAGAAGTCATGTTTCTAGGTACAGTATGCAAAATATGTAACTAAATTAGCTTATGTAATAAAATGAGCTTAAACTTCAACAATGCAACTTTAAAAAAAATATATATTTGTTACACCGATCCCAAATAATGGCCTAAGGGACAAAGAATGATAATGATGATGTTATTGTAGCATCAACAGATATACATAGATTATAAAAATTTTCAGCTCTCTTGTTATCACCGTTCCAAAGATATAGCCTGGTGACAGATGGATGGATGGATAGTGAAACCTCAAAAATTTTAAAATATAATTTTGATATTCAATAAATGTGAGAATACTATAGATTATAGTAACTGGTCTTTTACATCCATAAAACATTTGAACGCTACAGAAATAGAGCAAACGTTCGGTTACAATAGAAAACTTAATAGATTTTCCATTCAATTTGACAGTATAAGTGAGAACTGAAATCGCTCCTGACACCAACTTAATAAAATGCAAAGTTTCGCAGTAAATAACTACTTTTATTGCTTGTGGGTTTTACGTAAGTGGAATTGAAAAGTTGCTGTATTTTTACGACATTTTTGTATCTATGTTTCTTTTATCTATCAAATCCTTTGTACTAATGTCATAAACATGAAAGTTCTAAGAATGTGAGAAGGTATGAATATGTGGATGGATGCATGGATGTTTGGTGCTTATTTATGCAAAGTCTTCTAAACTGAATAGGTGTAGGTACATTTTATTAGTTATTAGATTAGAATAAATTATAATATTAACACGCTAAAAGCCAACGCGTACTTCAATAATTATAAACTTGAATAAAAACGTAGCCATTAGGTAATAAATTATATTGCTGTATGAAAATCATTTATTTATTTATAAATACTTCTTCTTCTTCTTCTTCTCCAGCCCATTTACGCCCCACTGTTGGGCACGGGCCTCCTCCACTTTGGGAGGGATTATGGTCTACTGTGCCGCGCTGACCGGGCGTGTTGGCACAGGGTTTATTTTTGAGTTTACCGTCACTTACAGAAGATGTTATCTGCGTGCAATAGCCCATAACTGACTTTTACAGCACCTTGGGAGGAGATGGGGTGGTGACACTTGAATTCTTAATCCGTCACCACACGGACAATACTTCATGCACATAAAAAAGTACAATGGCGGACTTAATACCCTAGGCATTATCTACCAGCCAACCAAATGGTGGTGTAGAGATAAACCAGTGTGGGTGCCAGATCTAGAAAAGTATTATAAATCATCTTCAAATAAAACCACTTTTTACGGATCTAGGAACGTTTATTTGTTTTAAATTTTAGCCCAAACATTTCGTAGACTTCGCGCTCACTATAGTCACAGGTAAGCTGCAAAATATCCTCTACGGTCAGGTGTTATAGGATTTACTCACATTTGATTTTCAAAATATACGCGTCTAAATCCGTCAAAAGTGGTTTTATTTAAACAAATGAGTCACCCAAGTGTTAGAAAAGGAAAACTATCTTCATTAATATAGCTTTCAGTGTTAGCTATTTTATCTTTCAGCTATATTATATTTTCATAACCATTGCAAAATGACGAACTTTTATTTTTGCGTTTAATTCATAAAATCGTTCATTAGTGTAGTACCACCATGAAAAAATGTAGCCTTATTAGTTTCCACTTTGTGTTAATACGTCCGACCATCAGTCATTCCGTTTCTTCCTTTATATAATGAAACTGCCAATGATTTAATTTCCAATATTACTAGTTCAATCACGTATTCGTTTCTGACGATGAGGGATCGCGGAATACGCGGTTCTTTTTTTACCGCAAATAAAACCCTTCGGCTGCCGTAAAACGATATGAGCTGTATACCAATACTTCTCCAATGATTTTCAATTTCTTTGCAGCATGTCTCGACGTTTAGGGATTCTGACTACTAAATTCAGTTGAATTAAAATGAGTAGCTAACCTATAAAGAACACAGTAGGCAGTATTTTTTCACGAAACTTTATGTTTTAAAGTAAAATTTTCGCTACCAATGGAAATAAATAGATAAAAGAAAAATCAAAGAAACAGCATTTGTTAAAAAGTGCGGATTTAGGTACCAATTCTATAAGCACAACTAAACTTAAATTAATAAAAAAATGTATTTTGATAGAGGAGATAACATAATTCTGCAATGTTAACGGAACTTTCTTATTATAAAAACTGTGTATTATATACTAACGATTTTAATTAATAAAAATGTGCACAACAAAGCAGCCAATAAATCGAAATACATCTATAGTTGCTTTAATTTTTTAGTAAGGTTTGGTGGTGCACGTAGAATTGGCACCTTAGTCGTACTAAGTTGTGTCCAAAAGCGTGGGTGCATACCCACGCTATTTTACATTGTACTTAAAAGAGTAGTGAATATTAGCTCTGTACCTGAAAATATGCCGAAACTAATATCTACTGCGTGGGACTGAAGAATGGCAGCATCTTAAGTCCCACGCAGAAAATCGTAGTTCTGGCATATTTTTATGAATGAAAGCAAAATATTTTTTAAGGATTTTTTTTAAAATTTATATTACACACACAAACTAATTTTCTTTTTGTAAATACATACTTATAATACATAGTAAACACTCACAGCATTGCCGCTATACGACCATATTCTCCTGAATAATTTATACATAATTTTTTTTTATTTACAAATTTGCATTTATAAGTGCGTAATGTGTATTTAATATATATACTCCAGATAAATACGCATGTAACATGCCATTTATAGCCATTATGCTTATCAATATTATAACACGGTCTAAAGTAATAATTATAAAGTAGCAAATAACGTCCAAAGGTGAATTCACGGTGACACACCTAAAACACACATTGAATAAATTCTAACAAATTCATGAAGCATTTTGGTGTAAAGAGGCTTTTAATAAAGGCTTGTTCCGGCGTGACAAAGGGCTTTGTTCGTCGGCAGCGGTCGTATCTTTGCCGTATAAAGATCCTTTTATCATTAAAGCAATATTTTGTCTAAATAATACATTCAAATGCTTTAGGGTACTGTGTTAAAGGTACAATGATAATACTAGATTGATTATGTAACAGGTATTTATCTTTTAGAATGTAGATCGATTAAATATATATCAATTGATAAGTATACCTACACTGACCTACTATTTGAAATTTGAAAAAGTGTTTCAAATGAAAATAGTATTTAAAATCCGATCGGAATCGATCCAAAATCGAATTGAACTGCAAAATTTATGCATAATAATATAGCACATAAGATACGGGCCATACGCCTGTATAGATCAAATGCTGGTAAAGGAAAGCTGCATCCATCAGCCTCTGTGAGAGACGGAGAACTCGAAAATTAGCCCTGGCATAGGGCTTATTTTCGAGTTACAAGCCTGGTCAGCGCCGCACAGTAAACCATAACACCTCCCGAAGAGGAGGAGGCCCGTGTCCAACAGTGGGATCTTAATGGGCTGGAGAGAGAGCGAGAAAGATCAGCCGTACCAGTTCATTAATTTTACAAATTATAGGGGTAAATAGAGAAAAATATATGGTCCTTCTAAGCCGGATGACATTCATAGTTCGTAAACGACAGGATAAACTTTCATAAAGTACTTTAAAACAATAAAATTTACAAAGCAATAAGATTTCTCAAGGTGTAGAGTAAATATCACCTCAAAGATTGATTCGTAAACCTCACCCTTTATAGGCCCAAATTACAATTGTCATTTGTGACGCTTCAATGAATTTCATAGCTGAAATTCAATTCATGATAAATTATACGGATAAATCCTGTAAAGTTATGATTCACATTATTCATTCAGACGTGTCATGATCGCTTTATTTAACTAAAACGATTATCTTTTCATGATAAACTGAGAATTATTTTGAACGATTCGGACGGTCGTATTTCTCAAATCAGGCCCGCTTCAAAAGTAACATACATTCATTCGAGTCCAGTTCGATTTTGAATGTATACTTTTAAGGTACAAGTAGTTGAAAAAAATATCAGGCATAAAGTAAGGTTAAATGAAGGAATACATTTTTATTCAGGCGAATATTATGTTTTATGTCATTTAAAGTTCTGAAAAACTTGTAATTCGGCACGTTACATGCATATTATTATGTAAAGTTGAATCATTTAACACTTGTAAATTTATTATTTATGGTAAGCTCTTAGGAAGAGAACAATGTGCAAGTATTATATCACTGTTGCCCTATCTAAGTAAATATTTATGTCGATATATTTGGAGGCGAGTTAAATGCGGTGTTGTACGGATCAGTAGATTGGGAAGCTTATGCTGGACAGGCGGTCGGATGCTTTGTTTGGACACCCTTGCTTATCTTGTTACTTGCTTGTCGCTGTCCAGATATGTCGCAGGAGTTTGTTAGATAAAGGCTGCCTAGTGCCTGAAGGTCAATACAAGTTATTTATCTAACGATATTTGCGTATCTACAGCTAAATGATTTCTTCTCTATCAAAATTAGTTTTTCATTAAAATAAGAAACACTTTTAATTAAATAAAACTACTTTTTACGGATTTAGACGCGTATATTTGTTTTAAATTTTGGCCCGACGTTTCGGAGACTTTGCAGTCACCATGGTCACGGGTGAGACACCTCGCCCGTGACCATGGTCTAAATCCGTAAAATGAATATACGCGTCTAAATCCGTAAAAAGTAGTTTTCTTTAAACAGATGAGTCACGCTAGTGTTAGAAAACACTTTTAATTATTTATAGCAAAGCACAATGCGTCCGTTTAAAAAAACAATATGTGCTATTCTGTCATGTAACAGTTTGCGTGTTTAATTATATTATCGAAGTTATTTCAGGTGCCATAAGTCAAGTTATCAATTTTATTAACGAGCGAGACAGGTGCAGCCTTGTAGTAGTTTATGTGATCAACATTTGCAAATAATGTGCAAAAATGATATTATTTTATTGATGTTTCACCTAGTTGATATGTTTGCGCATAGTATAAACATCAAACAAAAGCTCTTCCAGATATTAAGTTCTATCCCATTACGCCCCATGGTCCCATTGGCAATAGAAACTAACATTTCATTAACATTTCTCATGGATAATGAGGCAATGGTACTAATTCTCTACACAACTAAAGTTAATTAAAAATAAAAACAACTATGGCGTATTTAGATTAATTCACTGTCTCTTTGTAGGTAGGTACACATTTATGTTAATTGATGTCATTAGTCTGTAATACACAGTGTTTATTATGAAGTGTTTATAATAAGACAGTTGAGTTTAACATTACCGAATTGTGTTATTGTCACTATCAATTTTCATTTTATAGATTAGTTAAGTATAGTTGTGCAGGTAGAATTGGTACCAGTGTATGGCATTTATGTCATATCTGTGTTATAGACAATAAGATCAAAATTGGATAATAAGATCTTAATCCGACTAATGTTATTCGGATATCCCGATAAGTCTCACAAAAGCTTTCTCATGTTGAGATAATGTGAGGGCCCGTAGAAATTCTTTTGTTGCTTTACGTCCTATTTTTCCTTAGTACTTTCTCTGATAATAATATGTTGATTGACAGAGGTAACGATAGGAAACCCATCTCGCCATTGCAATGAGTGATTGCTTCTTGCGTCAATTAAAGATTAACACGCCAATAATTGTACTTAGGATCTTTGAAAGAATTGTGTGTGTTCTCACTTAGGCTAGTCATTTAGTAAAGCGTCGTCATCCGTCTAAATCCGTAAAAACTGGTTTAATTTTTAACTATTTAGACGCTTTGATTTTCATTGTATATAATAGACCAAAAATTGTTAAGCTTGACGTTACATCAAACTTTAAAATACATAATGCCACTTTAAAATGCGTAATGGCACTTTACAGTTTGATGTTAGTTAATTAAAATAGATAATATTTGTTTTGAATACTGCATAATATCTATAAATATAGATTTTATTGAATTATGCACAAAACTAAATAGTCATATTTCCTTTTTCATAATATGTTGTCCGATAGAACAAAAAAAATCAATAGTAGTCACTAACAAGTGACTACTATTGAATTTTTGTTTCATAACAAATTTTATTTGTACTTACTTTATTTTTTGTAACGGAAAATATTAACAAAACATTTTAATCTACAGTAATTTATTAACTTTAGTATTAAGTAGATACTTAATACTTAGTCTGCCTACCCCTACCTAGAAGTTCTGATACAATAAATATCTTTAGAAATGCCAAGATAATGAAGCTTTTGATTATATTCGATACAAAACTATTATGAAAAACTGTACATTGTATTTATGTTTGTTCAATAAAACACTTAACATTAACTTATCAGATCACGTTGGCGAAAATCGGACTAACCAATATACCTTTTACCCTTTAGGTACTTAGTATTCAGGGCGGACACACAAACCCGCAAAGGATTACAAAACTGTTCACTAAGAGACTGTAAACATTTTTAGTACCTTTATTGGTATTACGATCCGTTTTCAGGTAATTCTGATGAAAACTTAAGGGTCTTTTAGGGAACACCTTCGAAAATATTTCTATTAAATTAAGTATTGGGTTATTAAGTGTAGTAATAAGTATGTTATAAGTACCTAAATAGCTGTTGCCCGCAACTTCATGCGCGTCTAGGTTAGTAAACAATAAAATTGGTCAAGTGCGAGTCGGACTCGCGCACGAAGGGTTCCGTACCATTATCTATGCAACATAAGGCAACGTTATTAGTATCGAGCAAGAAACGGTAAAAAAATCATGTTTGTTGTATGGGAGCTCCCCTTAAATATTTATTTTATTTTATTTTTAGTATTTGTTGTTATAGCGGCAATAGAAATACATCATCTGTGAAAATTTCAACTGTCTAGCTATCACCGTTCTTGAGATACTGCGTACGGAACCCTAAAAATCATGTTTGTTGTATGGGAGCCCCCCTTAAATATTTATTTTATTTTATTTTTAGTATTTGTTGTTATAGCGGCAATAGAAATACATCATCTGTGAAAATTTCAACTGTCTAGCTATCACCGTTCTTGAGATACTGGGTACGGAACCCTAAAAATCATGTTTGTTGTATGGGAGCCCCCCTTAAATATTTATTTTATTTTATTTTTAGTATTTGTTGTTATAGCGGCAATAGAAATACATCATCTGTGAAAATTTCAACTCTCTAGCTATCACCGTTCTTGAGATACAGCCTGGTGACAGACGGACGGACGGACGGACGGACGGACGGACAGCGAAGTCTCAGTAATAGGGTCCCGTTTTTACCCTTTGGGTACGGAACCCTAAAAACTAACAAATTTATTATATTTCGGAAAACATCATCATAGAAATTACCTCTATTTACAGAGCAGTCATCTATCTAAAGGCCTTGTAATACTGGACAAACTAACTACGTTAACTACAACATTCTATAAACTACGATGAGATCGATCAGTGGCTTACGACATGTGTAACTGAAATATTCAACGGTTCAATCTCATCAGATAAAGGAATTACTCACCATTGATGGAACCTAAGTTAAAACTAAAAATCCTTAAGTAAACTATTTTAATCAAGTCTCCTACGACATATTATAATGATACTAGCTGACCCGGCAATCGTTGTTTTGCCATACTAAAAAAGGTTTGAAAAATAGATGTTGGCCGATTCTCAGACCTACTGAATATGCATGTAAAATTTCATAAAAATCGGTCAAGCCGTTTCGGAGGAGTACGGTAACTAACACTGTGACACGTGAATTTTATATATTAGATAAGCTCACATAGGGACATAAATATATTTGATAATATTTGATTTACTAGGCACAGAATCCTTAGAATGTCACTGCCTTTATGGAAAAAGTATTAGAGAAAAGCCGACAACATGAAATTACATACGTAATAGATAGAAAATCGCATACCGCCATCACTCTGAGATTAGTGAAGTTAGTATAAATCACACATCTTTAATTCATTTGTCTAAAGAAAAAGTAAATTCGATATATAATAAGGTAAAATCAGGAAAAATAATCTAACACAGCAGTAGATGAAGTCGCAAAATAGGTATAGTATTTATTTAGAAATGTCAATGTATATAACAATGCCTAAATGTGGTAAGTGTTCAAGGCTCTGTTTTTGGGTGGCTCACGTCTAAATATAGGTAATTGATTGATCACTGACCCACAGTCGTATTCCACGAATGATTTCTTTTGTTACCTTAACTATATCTAACTTTAAATAATGAATTAATAATAATAAACTTAATAGCTCTTTATGAATTAAGTTGTATGCGTTTTCTACAGTTTTTATTATATAATAAATTCATGAAGAAATTTTATGTAATGTTGTGTGTGTTTATCTATCTATCTATTTAAACCACTATTAGAAATTAAGTTTATTTGCACAATAAATAACTCGCGCAAATGTTAAAGACTATTATCACACTTCTTTTTATTTGTTTGTGTCTAAGATCGTCCAAAGGTTATTGAATAGATATCGAGAAGGCGTTAACACATATTCTACAAAAATTGATTAGCTATATATAATTATATATATTTGTATCACATCACAATAAGTTATGAGAAGCAAAGTAATTGAAAACAAGAAGAAAGTTACTGAAACTCTGGGGAAGTTGATCATACAAGTATGTGTACTGTGAATTCGGTGACATGACTAATATTTTGCTGTTCAATGTTGCAAAGATTTATTAAAAAGCATAATAAATATAAATATTATTCCCGAACATTTCACACGGCGTCCTCTGGTACCAAGCTAAGCTTATATGCTTGTGTTACGCGTACCAGAATACGGATATACTATACATACTTCTTTTCTTTTGTAAATACATACTTATAATACATAGAAACACCTAGACGTAGAACAAACATTTTGTATGACATTTATAAATATACCACAAATGATTTTCCCGTTTTGAATTTGAATTGGAATTGAACTCGTGACCTCGTGAACGTTAGTCAGTTACATGAACCAGTAGGCCACGAGGCCCCGCAATAATAGTTATTGTTTTTTTGTTGGCTTTCAGACCGCATTAAAATTTATCCGCATCATTTATCTTTGAATGCAGGTGACGCAGGAGCCTATGTTGAAGAGAACGCTGCAGGCCTATGTTCGGCATGGATGGATTGGATGGCTACGGCATGATGAATAGATAGATTATAATTGAACTAATTTAGGAATTTTTGTAGTTTTATTGTATTTAGTTAGAGTACAAACATTTTATGAGAGTCTATAAAACGTTGATTAAGCTTCTTTATGCTTCCAAAACCTGTGCTTCTTGTGCTATTACAATAATATGTATTATAAACTCCAAAATCGTCTACGAAATATTTTACACTACTGAAATAAAAGCTGCTAAATATATGAGCATCACGGTGACGTGAAAGTTAGAACTAACAGCTCTTCACACCAAGTTAATATAATTAATTCAAAGTTTAGTAGTATGTAACTAGTTTTAGTAAAGGATTTTACACAGAAGATATTAGAACTTTCTCAAATAACTAAGAAGATTTTACACATAGGTATTGTTAATATATTTTTAGACATGACATCTCAATTTTATTTAAAAAAGTCGTCATTACAGCTTTTTGCCAAAAGTCCTAGGCATGAAATGAAATTGTCCAAGCCTTTAATTTCAATCTTTTGCCAATTGCTAAAATGCAACAATCTAGTTTAATACTTTGGTGTTTTTACGTATTCCTAATGTATATTATGTAACAAGTAATGGACCTGGCAATGCCTTCATTCTTATCATCAGTAAATTACTCAAGTATCTTACGAATGAGGGATCGTCGAATGCGCGAATTCCTTTGCCGCGAATATAAAACTTCGGCTTCCGTAAAATGATATGAGTTTATCCCAATACTTCGCTTATGACTTTCAATTTGGATACTTCCCTTGTCTATTGAATAAATTGGATTATAATGAGAAATAACTGAATAAAGAATGGAATTGTGTCGATGAACGTTTTGTTATTAACTTAATCGAGTACATAAAATCCCAGATTTGCATAAATGGCAAAGTTTTCGTTGTTTGTACAAATGTGAAAAATTTCTTTATGGATTAAAATTTGGTGCATTTTTTAATGAATTACTTACGGTGATCTATCACTGATTAAATATTACTGACCATTTTTATGTGTTTAGAGTGTGAAATTCTTAACATACCTTTTTCTTTATTGATGACTAGATGACGCTCGCAACTTCTTACGGTAAATGAAATACACTAAATCTTAACAAATAATACAAAAAAGTCAACCTCTTGAACCACTTTATCCACAAAAAAAAGGAAGATTGGAAGATATAAGCTCACATATGGACATACATACAAAAATAACAACTTTGTTATGTATTAAGTAAAGAACAAAAACATAGGTAACAAATCCAATAGATAAGACGAATCCAACTCGACTAGTTTTAGTAATGTGGGTAACATTACTAAAACTAGTCGAGTTGGATCGTTATGTTTTACGAAATTTATAATAGAAAACACTTAGCATTAAGTTGTCTGTTCATTTTAGCGAAAATTTGTATGACCAAATACCATTACCCTTTCTGTACTTAGTATTCAGGACGAACAGAAAATGAATCACAAAGCTCTTTACTAAGAAACTGTAAATATTTTTTAAGATTTTTTATAAATATTTTATTTAGTTTTATGAAAACTTCGCGAGTACCTATTGTCTGAATATATAATCTTTTAAAAATTTTAAATAAATAAATAAATATTCATGGACATTTCACACAACGTCCTCTGGTCCCAAGCTAAGCTTTATATGCTTGTGTTATGGGTACCAGAATACGGATATAATACATAAACTACTTTTCTTTTGTAAATACATACTTATAATACATAGTAATAATAACATACATACTTATAATACATAGTAAACACCTACATTTTACATAACATGTTACGATCACACATTTACATTGCGCTATAGGTAGGTACTTGATTATTGTTCTAATATTAGGTAGGTACGAGTACATTTTTAACAAATTTTTATTAGCTCAGTACGTATCTATCAATTTATTTATCTTCGAAACTTGCGATTGTTCTGAAAGTTTGCTCATTTAATTTTGTACACAGTTCTAAACATTATCGTGTACCGTCAAAATTTACGTTCATTACTTTTCCATAACGCGCTTATAAAAGTGAATCTCCATAAAATACTAGATGTGAAGCTCTAGTATATAAAAACAATTGGTCAAGTGCGAGTTGGACTCGCGCACGAAGGGTTCCGTACCATTATCTATGCAACATAAGGCAACGTTATTATATAGTATCGAGCAAGAAACCGTACAAAAATCATGTTTGTTGTATGGGAGCCCCCCTTAAATATTTATTTTATTTTATTTTTAGTATTTGTTGTTATAGCGGCAATAGAAATACATCATCTGTGAAAATTTCAACTGTCTAGCTATCACCGTTCTTGAGATACTGAGTACGGAACCCTAAAAATCATGTTTGTTGTATGGGAGCCCCCCTTAAATATTTATTTTATTTTATTTTTAGTATTTGTTGTTATAGCGGCAATAGAAATACATCATCTGTGAAAATTTCAACGGTCTATCTATCACCGTTCTTGAGATACTGGGTACGGAACCCTAAAAATCATGTTTGTTGTATGGGAGCCCCCCTTAAATATTTATTTTATTTTATTTTTAGTATTTGTTGTTATAGCGGCAATAGAAATACATCATCTGTGAAAATTTCAACTCTCTAGCTATCACCGTTCTTGAGATACAGCCTGGTGACAGACGGACGGACGGACGGACAGCGAAGTCTCAGTAATAGGGTCCCGTTTTTACCCTTTGGGTACGGAACCCTAACAAATAAAATCCTTTACCAAACCAAAGCCAGTATCTGAACATTGGCCAACTCGTTATGAGCGAGGAATTTTCCAAGCGATCAAGCAACTGGGAACAAGCTCAGCACGCCATTGCACACATATGGTGCAACCATTTCAATGCCGTTAAATAAAATTGAGAAATTTTATCCATACCTATATGAAGAATATTTTGGTGCTAATTTATTGTTTTACGCAAAAAGTTCTTAAGAAAAATTCAAGATTCAGTTAAATTGTAGTTTAAAAGAAAGCCTATCTCTCCAGCTCATTACCGTCCCACTGCTGGGCAAGGATTATTTTGGCAGGGATTATGGTGTACTGTGCCGCGGTGAGCAGGCGTGTTGGCACAGGGTATATTTTCGAGATTTCCGTATCTCACCGAGAATGTTATCTGTGTACAATATTCCTTAGCTGGCTTTTACAGCACCCTATGGAGGAAAAGGGGTAGTGATACTTGTATTCTTAAGGCACCACATGGATGGATTAATAATAAGGAAAGATTTGAATACTGATTCTCTTTGAATACTAATTCATCTGTTCTTTTGGGATGTTCCGAATGTCTATGATTAAAATTGTACAAAGAGCAAAATAACAAACAAACAGTTAGAGAAAAAATAGAGCTGACTAAAATTTATTATATATATTTTCATAATAAATATTTTCATATGTAACCAACATATGAAAATACAGTATTAGTAGTTATTTTTATTTTTATCTTAGAATATTTACAATAATAGTCTAGTCCAGTGAAAGGAATAGTGACTTTGTGAATAGCAGGCCGCTTCTTTAACCTCTTATGTCATTAACAGAAAGCTTTGTATGACTTTAAAAACACATAAAAATTTTTGTTAAAAAAATAACACAAATAAAATTTTAAATATCTAAATAATGCAAAGAATAAAAAAGTTTTTAGCTAAAGCTATTAAAAAGTTTTGTCACCATGGGATTAGTCTTAGAACAGCAGTTTGTAAATGTAACCACCGTGAAATATTCTTAAAAGAAAAGTTTAATACAGAGTAATGTTTGAAATAAAACATCTCTTTCGGAGTTAATTTCATGTATTTTGCTTTCATAATTTCTCGTTTACAGATTGTTGCGGCCGCCATGGTCATAGTAAGGTTAGTGTTTATCTAGAAATGGTTTTTGTCAATAAAATGACCTTTATACGTTGACATAGAATTTATAAATAAAAATTACAAACTTTTCGTATTTTGCTGTACGAATCTGTTGTAATATGTGTGAACCAAAGATAAAGATTTGCTGCAGCCATGATATAATTAATGTTTAGATCATGTTTTGATTATGGTTATCTTTTAGGTGCCTGTAAAGAATATTTAAATGTATCCATCCAAAAAGCTCTTGATCGCGGTTCTATCGTAATATAGACTTTGATCACCTTAACCACAGACTGTCGAAGACTAGCACTTGTTGACTTTGTAAACAGAATATCGAAGCGTAAAATGGAAATTTACAGGTCAACGAATTTCTAATTATGTTGCGAACAACCATGTTTCCGAATTATTTTCTGCTATGTAACCCTGACTGCTGCTGTGGTTTTGATATGATTAATTTCTGATACTTAATATTACCAATCAAAATTTGATGTAATAATTTAATCATATTCAGCCACGCAGAATTGTAATTAATACACTGAGATTTTAAGAAGTTATAGAAGGCATGCAGTTTGTAGGGACCAGAAAATCCAGTTTATTTTCATGTTATCATGAGAAGACAAGTATATATTTTAATCACCTGCACTATTCCTTCAACAGCAACCCTAATGATACTTACTGATCTCGACTTTTCAATATCTAAATAAACTAAATTATAGTGGAAAAAATGATAACCATGAGCGGGACTTGAACCCGCGACCTCGGAATACCGTTACGTTCCTCTCCCATCTGAGCTATCATGGTTCCCGCATATGTTTACCAAATCTTTTACTACAATCTTCTCAATGTGAGTTAAACATCGTGCGATGTTTTTTGTACAACGCCATCTATTGAGCGGTTTGCACCAATTCGATCAGTCGATCACTTAGTGTTCTTTACAGAAAACAATTGGACCGAAATAATGACTGTACATGTATTTCTACATTAATTTATTAACTTTTGCAATTAACTTGCTATGCTTTTACTAAATAAACTAAATATTATTATTTTTTTCCACTATAATTTCGTTTATTTAGTAAAAGTATAGCAAGTCATTTATAAAAATTAATAAATTAATGTTGAAAACAATATAATTAAAAACTATATACAAGAAAGTTGAGCGTAGCTTTCTTCAAATTGTAAAATCTTGATATTTCAATTGAAAAACTTTGTTATTCAAACTGCTTGAAAATTTCTTTCAATAACCATAAGTTTCCTTGTTATAAAAATTGGTTTTAAGATTGCATCTAGAAAGCGGGTTTGTATTTAAGCTACGGTACGTTATGTACGTTACTTAGTAGTACTTTACTATTAAACTAACGTAACTATATACCTGTTTGAACGATTCCAAATTCTTTGCTAGTTATAAATTTAAGCTCTTATAAAACAATATATATAGTGATTATTATAGTGTTTTTATAAAAATTGGTCAAGTGCGAGTCGGACTCGCGCACGAAGGGTTCCGTACCATTATCTATGCAACATAAGGCAACGTTATTAGTATCGAGCATGAAACGGTAAAAAATCATGTTTGTTGTATGGGAGCCCATCTTAAATATTTATTCTATTTTTTTTAGTATTTGTTGTTATAGCGGCAATAGAAATACATCATCTGTGAAAATTTCAACTGTCTAGCTATCACCGTTCTTGAGATACAGCGTGGTGACAGACGGACGGACGGACAGCGAAGTCTCAGTAATAGGGTCCCGTTTTTACCCTTTGGGTACGGAACCCTAAAAAGTAACGAATTACCTATCGCTATTGATGATTCCAGAATTATCGTACATAGTTTGTGGCTGACAAAAGAGAAATAATAATAACTCTTATCATAGGGAGAACCAAATATTTATAAAAAAAAAACGATACATAAATTAAAAACAGAGGATTACTAGTGTAGAATGCACAAAGTTGTAGTATATCAAGTTTGGATAGAAAGCGTATTCGTTGGCTTCTTATTTTAATCAAATGGGAAAAGTAACCAACCGTATTCGAAAACACATGCTACCCAGAAATTGAAACTCATTGGCGTAGTATTGAGATAATATGCTCACATGGTTTTGGGGTAACCGAAAGCCATAGAAGATTCGAGAATTTCGCGATCCCTCATTCTGATATACTCAAGTGAGATACGCATACGTGAATGCACTACTGATGTTAAAGATGAAGATATAGAATTTTCGATTACACGTTAGATGTGTTAGGAATAGGGAAAGTAAAGCTTAAAGTCGACTGTATTACCGTGCAGCTTTTAGTGGAGTATCGACTATAAATAAAATAAATAAAACCGCACTATGTACCTACTCTGTTCGCTAAATCTTTAAAAACTGTGTTATATGTGGCCTATGTCAAGCCATAGGCGTAGAAAAGCCGATAGATGAATAAAATAGATTGGTACCAAACTACGCTTACAACTAAACATAAGTGAAAAAAAAAACATTGTGTTTAAATAAAACCACTTTTTACGGATCAGACGGATTTATCCGTAAAAAGTGGTTTTATTTAAACAAATGAGTCGCGCAAGTGTTAGAAAATATTAAATTAATAGTGTTAATAACGTAATTCGGAAATGTTAACGATTTCAATTAATAGATATAAATTTTTAAAACGACATAGCTACTTGTAGGGACAGTATGTATTGTTTTATTGTGTGAAAGACGACGCGTGTCAGCAGATTTACGAATGTATAGAGGCGATTGTTCTCGCCACCTACATAAGTTATTATTATAATCAAATATATGGAGTCGCAAATAAACACCTTTCAAGTCAGGACGTATTTTTTTTATCCTCTAACCACGACACACATACCTAAATACTTATTCAAAATACACTGTAGTTGTTTTCATTTTAGGCAAGATAGGTTAAGTTTTAGACGCATAAAAATGGGCCTCGTTGTCTGTTTATTATAACGGCAAGATACACCTTAAAATTATTTTACACGAATGCGGTGTATCAAAGCGCTCAATGATTAATTTTACCTATTAAAACGCCTTCACTACGCAATTAATTCCGGTGAATTAAATTCATTATAACATTAAAGATACGGGTCCTTATGACTGTACAAAGACCTTTGTCGCACCGCAACACACCTTTATGAAAACTTTACACCAAAATATTTCATGAATTTAAATTCTCTTTTTAGAATTGTTTCGTTCAGTTTCATAAACCAGTATAATATGATGTTAGGTAATATTTTTCATATTTAAAACAGACGTGCTATAGTCTACAGAATTTTCTATAACGATTAAATTGAATGTGTTCGTATGAAAGTGAAGTGGGAGCGCATTATCGACAGTCGTCAAATAAATAGCCACTAGAATTGCTCATAAGAGACCTAAGTGCTTTCGACTATTATGTTAAGAATCACATTACATAGTCGGGTACACAGTTGCGCACATTTAATAGAGACTAACAAGTTCATGTGAGGTCAAGAAGTAAATATTATCAGGGGTATGAACCCTGTAAATTAGCACACATTATTATACAGCAAATGCAGAGGTCACGTAGGTACTACTATGGTTTAAGAATTTCTCTTGTAATGTGTGAGAGGATTATTGGTCATTATTTTATACTACACATTTGAAATATAGACCACATGGTTCGACGATTTAACGCCCGGCAAGGAATGAAAGTTCTTGAGTGGTGACCTGGACGATGCAGATGATGCTGATTAGACAACAAGGTGGAGCGAAGAATTCATCAAGGTCATAGTGAGACGCTGGCCGCAATTTCTTCGGAAGAAGTTTATGTCCAGCAAAGAAAAGCTTAGATGGATAGTAGTAGATAACATTACGTGTATGTATGTACTTTATTGTTTTGAGACGTAAATCTGGCAGCAACATTACTTACGGTACAGTTATGAATTATGTGTTAAGGCAACGCATTAGTGAAGACCTAACTAGATTAGGAATGTACCTTTGACAAGAAGGACTAACATTTAGTAGAAAGAATAAGGTACATAGATGAAGATAATTTTGTTCTAGTTTAGCCTGGGGTCATCACTCTTAGTCATAAACTCTAAAGTTAAGTGGAATGTTAAATATGATAATGCGTCTTAGTAAATGCAACTTAAGAATAGGCAGACGTTTGCTTTTAGTATTCAGTGAGCTTATTACTTTAAACTAATATTGCACATTTTACGATATTTAATTACAAATGTATTTTACATAAAGAGGCAGTTAGAAGTATATTGTACAGTATTTTATATTATATAGCTAACCAGCTGTTGCCCGCCGTTGGAATTTCGAAAATAAAAAAACGGTACCAAATGAAAGCAAAGGAATTCTTAGTTAGCCTTAGCACAGGCCTTGGTAATTTTTAGAGTTCCCTCCACCTCATTTCTTACCCAAGACGCTGCGAGAGCCAACAAGGGGACATCGTAAGCAGATAACTTACTCTGTGACAGATGGAAAAAATAAACCCTATGACAAAACACCTGGACAGCGTGGCATAGCAGACCAAAGTGGAGGCGGTCCGTGCCTAACAGTGGGAAGTTAATGAGCTGTAACGAGAGAGAAAGAGAAATTTTTAGATTGAAGCCGTTTATGCTTGTAAAAATTTTAGGGAAATTAGGAAAGAAGTTATAACTTCCCGTAATTTCATTATCACAACTTTTGTTCTAGATATCATATCAAAACATATTTTATGATTATATTTAATCCATCACGAGATTACTTAAAAGCTTTGATTAATATTGTTTGTAACAAAAGTTTCTTGTTCTGGTTTTTTCGAACTTTCTGAATAAAATGAATAGAGATTTGTTGTTTCACGATAATGGATTTAGTCTTTGACGTGTAATATGAATTAAGGAATTGTACTAAGTCTATTAGAAATTTTGTTTAAATTGAATCACAAATCTTAATATTCTCGCTGGGTTCTTATTGTGGCTTTTTAACCTAGGATATTAATTAAGACGCTTTTATTAGTTAGGTGCGTATCTATCAATGTGTTAATCTATGCGACGGAATCACTTGCAGTAGTCGGATTGATCTGGGCCCTGAGTCGGGTATTTCAATGGTGTCACAATTGTACCATTATGGTACCATTATGGCGCAATTGTAAAGTTTTTGGTAGTCTACTATTATTGTCTTGTCATAACGACTTCATCATTGACTTACAATTGTCAAAGTGACATAAATTGCTAGTCTCGTACACAATTGCTTCACAATTGCAATTCAATGACTGAAATGTTTCGGTAGTCTGCTATTTTGAATTTGACAGTAATATTTTGAAATTGTCCTGTGTCGACAGATTGCCATAAATAAAAAATAGATAGATAGAAATATTAGAAATTGTTCTTTGTAATTTATTGCAATTTACTAATCTCCTAAACTTCACATTGCTTTTTATACTAATAAATAGTATGTACAAATATATCTAAACGAAGTCTAGCATGATTAAATGTTTAAATTTATTAGTAGTTTTTCGAAAATCACTTCGACTAACGCATTTTTTAAAAACGGCAACACATACATACCATTCTAACACAATTCATAGATAAAAGAGACCGAAAATTCAATGCATAGATAAAAGAGACCGACAATTCTATTACCATTGAACGACCGTTATGAACGCATATAGCAGACTACGGACATTTGACTTCAATTGCAACGGTATCGTGCCGGTATGACAATTGTTCCAAAATAGTAGACGTGAGCACCTGAAGTTTTGCACACATGTTAAGGACCGATGACAATGCAATTATTTAAAAAATATTTAGAATTTTTAAGCGTGCTTTTTAGATTTTGAACTAAGCAAATAATTATTTTTATATATGTATTTGAAATCAGAAGTTAATGACTTTTTAAATATTGTAATGGACTACGGATTGGAATGACTAACATAATAAGCCGATGACAGTACATTGTACATTCAGTAGTTTTTCATCATCTCATCACACATTCATCTCGCCACAATGACATATTGATACAAAGCTTCTATAATTAAATATTAAATAAATAAATAACATAAAATAACAACAACACACGGATAGGATTTATAATAACATTTTGCTTTGCAGTCCACTGCTGGACATACGCCTCTTGCAATACGCGCCACAATACAATCCGATATACGCACGCTTATTGAAACAACGAACTAACTCAAAATTTGCGTTTTTCGAGTTTTTAACATAAACGGAAATAACTTTTGCAGGAGAATAAGTTCAATCTAACAGCCGTATCGATACGACAATACTGAGCAAAATAAACAATCGAAGTGCAGTATATGATTAATTTCGTGAAAATTTTATTCTGTTAAACTGTATAAATTTAGGAATATGTCACCGCCATTTCCAAAAACTACCAAAATATTTTTCGAAAAGTGTAATAAACCAATTAAACTCACTTTTCTTATAATAATTTTTATATTTATTATTCAAAACTTTATTCAAAGAATGAAATTTCTTCGACTTATTACACTATATTACTAATTTGTGAGCATTTTTATTGGTATCATTATAACTTATTTCAGTATTTGAATATGTAAACACCAAAACATTTCGAGTTAATGCAGTGTTTTATAACAATGTTGAAACAAAGCTTGAGAAAGTGTGTTTTATTACAGTCTTTTACTAAATATCTATAAAAATCGTACTTATTTTTATGATTGTTTCTCTTTTTTATTAAATTCAACTAACATAAATTTTATTTTATTTGATTTAATTTCATTTGCAGTAAAAGAAAACATGAATTTAGTGTTAATTATTCATCAATGAACAGTGGCATGATTGTAGCAAACGCAATCTAACACAGAAAACGTACTGGTTGTTATGTAGAAACCACAGAATAGGTTTTTTAATCTAATTCTTGGATTAAGAAAAAGGTGTACCTACTATAACTAGCTACCCCCAGCACATCAGTTGATAATAGTAAAGTTAGTTGAGTTTTGAGTAATCTTGTGAAAAATGGCATTCTTTTGGCAAAATAAATTTGCCGTACATTATTTCTATTTTTAAAGCAATCGTAAGATTTTTCCGAAAAAATGTTTACGCATAAAACAAAATTAGAATGTTGTTTTTTAATAATATAATATAACGTATATATCGGAGAAAATCACCGTAGACATCACCTGTAATTATTGCCAGGGTAGTCTCAAATCCAAACACCCTGTAATACTGAATAAGCTAACTACGTTAACTACAACATTCTATTACGATGAGATCGATCCGTGGCTTACGACACGTGTAGCTGGTTTGGAAGGCGCCTTTTATGAATATTCAACGGGTCACCATTCGAACTCATCAGATAAAGGAATTACTCACCATTGACACCATTTAAGGACCCACTTCACTGGAACCTAAGTTAAAACTAAAAATCCTTAAGTAAAGCATTTTAATCAAGTCTCCTACGACACGGCCATTCTGCGAATACACGCGTCCCCGTGTGTAAATCTGCAATAGAACTAAGTTTTTCCGCTCGGCTAATTCTGACCCAATATAAAGTCGCAAAATAAAGAAATCCACAACTAAGATTTTTCCATACACTCGGTCAGTTACAACAATTTCCACAATAATTCAACATTCACACTCGGTCAGTTACATTAATTCCGCATTATCGTTACTTTGCACGTTCTCACAAATACACACTAAGCAATAACACTTTGGAGGATATTCTAATTGTTTAAGTTATAGAACTGGGCAGCGTAACGACCTGTATAATACTGACTGCTCTAGTTGTCAGGTTTTTCGCATTTTTGCTAATGAACTTTAAGTTGTAGTGGGTTCGTATCGACTTATCGAGCCAATATAATTGTAGCATTCAATAGATGGTTTCTAATCATCAAATCCACTACACATTAAAATTGTGTTTTCATAAAGACAACCACTCGGCTGTAATTTGATAACGAATTATTTAGAATTTAGCTAATTAATCGTAAACTACTCAGAAAAAGATTTTTAGCTACGTTGGCAAATACATTAAAAAAAAATTTTTTTTTTTCTTTTTCTTTCTTTCTTTTTTTTTCTTTCTTTTCTTTTTCTTTCTTTTCTTTTCCTTTCTTTACTTTGTTTTCTTTTTCTTAACTGTCACACGGCCATTCTGCAAAGGCACACGTCCTCGTGTGTTCCCTATTTACTTGAAACAAAATAGAAGGGTTTCCGTTTGGCCTATCCTGCTGATCTAGACGGATTCAACAGAAAAGGAATGATTTTCTAATTTAGTTTAAATGCTAATGATTAAACTATCAGTGAATAAAAAGTTGAATTTAGAATTTTCGTACTGGCATACGAATAAACACTGTTACTTTACCTCCTACTTGTAGCTCAAGTAGAAGTTAAGCCTACATAACTCTTTTAGCTGTTGCTACTAAACACCTAAATCGTGAATAGTAACCGTTGGTGCATAGTATCGTAACGTGGTATATTTATGCGTATAGCGTCTTAAGGATAGAAAGGATTAAGGATTTAGGAAGGATAAAGGGTTTGGGAAGGATAGGTAAGGGAAAGGTCGACGTTGCCGCGTAGGCAAGGGCCCTAGGAATAAAAGGATAGGTTGATGCTGTGCCATAGGCGGTCCTGTTCGCCGTCGTACACAGGGGACCATTATTCTTTCAGGATAGGATAATTATAGTGGCTTATATTGGTCGGCTCCACACGCCAATATAGCATCTTTTATTTATTGATTTATTTTCATTTTTTTTTTTTGGCTTATTGGTCGGCTCCACACGCCAATAGCATCTTTTATTTTTGGCTTACTGTAACGCTCCACGCGCCAACAGCTCTTTTAATAATAATAATTAGTTTACTCGTGGATACACCACGGTAAACTGCGTTGTTAATACTATAAATAGTTCACTGAACGTCTCTGTACACCAAAAACGCTCGGAAATTAAAATTTAAGAGGTAGATAATTTGTTACGGTATGTAGATCTGCTATAGTCGATCCACTACAACAGATTCTTGTTCAAGTAAATAAGGTCAAAAGTTATGCTCGTGAATACTCAGAGGTGATCTCCTGTCGCCTCGATAATTTGTAATAAGGGTCGTATGCGCGAATAAACGGAAAGTAATAAAGTTAAAAACAAACGGTAGACTTCATTTACAATGAGAACCACGCGAAACAGTTGCAGATTGCTAGTGATTATTTTTTTCAGCCTGGATAGACCAATAATATTAGTCGCATACATTTAAATCAAAATACAACTGAAGTATTGTATGGGCATTAAAGGCATTTTGGAATTAAATATTTGTAATAAGATGAACCTGCTATACTGGACATCTCTATGAAAATTTTAGAAACATGTTATTGGTAAACCACAATAAAACGTGTGGTTAATGTTATTAATAGTTTACAAGACGTCTCTGCGTTATCAAAATTATATTTGTAAGTAAATGTTTTAAAAAGAAGATTTCACGAACTGATTATAAGTAAGCCACAATAAAGCGTGTGGTTAATATTATTACTGCCTCACTAGACGTCTCACACGTCAGTAAGTTAAAGATTTCAAAAACTCATTATACACCACAAAAAGTGATGTTAATAATTATTAATGGTTGCTAGACGTCTCCATACGTCAATAGCACCGTCAGGATCGTATTCGTATTTGTAGCTAGATATTTTAGAAAGGACGAATTTAACCGCATATTATAGGTACACTACAATAAGTTGCGTTGGCAATATTATTAACGACTTACAGGACGTCTGCATACGTCAATAGCACAGTCGAGATCATAATGGTAAATAGATTTTTCGAAACAGTAATTCTGAAACGACTGGCACGTATATAGATTTCTTAAACTTTCTTTCGCTGTCTAAGGATTTAAAATTTTAAACGCATATTTTGTCAATCTCTTTTTATCACAACTCTATCTTCTACATGTAACTACATGTTGGTCTAATCTTGAGTATTTAGTTAACCATGATTTAGATTTTCTCACTACCTCTCATCTAGGTGAAAGTTTCTTGCGATATTATTTGCCAGTCACAAATAACAAACTTTAATAACGCGTTAGAATATGTAAAAACACATTATTACACGGCGGAGACTAAATCTTTGTTTTTCTTTAAAACTTTTATTTTCAGTTATCAAGTACGCTTACAAATAAATAAGCGAAAATCATGTACCAACTTTATAAAAAGGGAACCGAACACTTTAAAACGAAGTGTTGAATGTTCATAAAGCCACACTATATTTCTGTTCGCAATCAAGTAAAACGATTTTACTATTACTTATTGATTGATACACGAGATAAATTTAGCAAGTGAACACTGTAGATTTATTAAATTACTAACAAATCATTGTCATTTAATTTATGTTACGTAGTTACAATGTTTTAGGGTAATTAACTAATTACCTATAACTTGTTATTATCAGTCTTGGGTTGTTAATGTAATCAAAGCAATTTTTTACCAAAAAGAAACTTTGCGAAATCTTTAAATTTTTACTAAAACGCCGGTTACGTTTAATTTTACTGTTCTAGTTTTTTTTTTTTTTATTTCAAAACAAAATCGAATAACGACTATTCGATCCCACTTCTGATATCGGAGAAAATCACCGTAGACATCACCTGTAATTATTGCCAGGGTAGTCTCAAATCCAAACACCCTGTAATACTGAATAAGCTAACTACGTTAACTACAACATTCTATTACGATGAGATCGATCCGTGGCTTACGACACGTGTAGCTGGTTTGGAAGGCGCCTTTTATGAATATTCAACGGGTCACCATTCGAACTCATCAGATAAAGGAATTACTCACCATTGACACCATTTAAGGACCCACTTCACTGGAACCTAAGTTAAAACTAAAAATCCTTAAGTAAAGCATTTTAATCAAGTCTCCTACGACATATATAACTATAAAATAAACGTATGTAACTATAAAAGAGTATGGTGTAATGACGGTATGGTATTATAACATTGCTTTATTTAGATATATCAAAATATCGCAATAGCAAAATTATAAATAATCAGTAATTTTAAATATGACAAAAACATTAAGTCTGCGATTAATGCTATAATAACATATAGAATCTATAGATTACTTGGCGACAAAAAAAGCATAAATTAACTAAACACTTTAAAATTAAATTTGTAACTGCTTCATCAAAAGATTTTAAATTGTGACTTGAATATTTTGATGAAGGGAAGGTAGAACATGGTGAAACTTTAGAACTGTAAGAGAAATACAAATTAGATCTTACTAAGCTACACTAGTATTACGCGTATGCTACAGCCATGTATTTAGCTATGACTTCTTCTTCTTCTTCTCCAGTCCATTCACGTCCCACTGCTGGGCACGTGCCTCCTCCACTTTGGGAGGGATTATGGTCTACTGTGCCGCGCTGACCAGGTGTGTTGGCACAGGGTTTATTTTCGAGTTTTCCATCTCTCACAGAAGATGTTGTTATCTGTGTGCAATATCCCTTAGCGGACTTTTACCGCACCCTTGGGAGAAGATGGGGTGGTGACACTTGTATTCTTAATCCGTCACCACACGGAGATAGCTATGACTAGTCAAATGCAAATCAAATTCCTAAATTGTGACCAGTTAACACGTTCCCAGCGGCACTAATTTATCTGTACTTTCCATTACTGCGTTACTCTTTCATCATCATTAATATTATCAATTAATATTCTTAGGCAACGTTTCCAAATCTTAAAATTGAAATCGCGGACGCAGTGTCCAACGTTTTGCACAACATTAACCGCGTGAAGCTAGCGTAGGGTGCGGCACGAGGTCCGCGGAGATACGAGGTGTTCAGAATCTCGTTCCGCACTGTATTAAACTTTTATTTATTCAGTGCGGCACGAGGCCTAAAACATCCGGTATTAAGGTAGGCATACCAAAATTCTCAGAATCAATAGCACATCTCAGATATATAGTTATCTCTTTCCTAAGCTAAACCAGACGGAAGTTACGCCTCTCGCATGACAGGGAACTTTAAGTTTTTTCTTACCGCTGTAAAGACAAAAAACGGACGAGATCTTTCAAGCCTCGTTTCGCACTCATCGTGTTAAAAGCATGTTAAAAATATGGGGTTCTGTTCGTAATTTTAGTCTATTGAGGTAGTTAATATTGACTTATCGTGGATAACTTGTAGTTGTTAATCTCTAGTAGAAAAGATTTATTTAGTGCTCAGTATGTTCAACTCGTATATTGTGTAAAAACAATAGTTAACTATTTACTGGTCACGTTACTTAGACAGCCTAAACAACCACACCACTGTACAGTCGTTCACCTCTAATCGAAAAAACGTAATTATTTACTGGCCATTAGACTCATCTTTAATAAGAGATACTTAATTATTTACTGGTCATATTTACCTATACAGCTTATACAACCGCAATACTGTATCTTTACATATACAGGTTTTCATATCCTACAGAAAATTTTTTTGCTGGTAGTTATGTTTGTTCAGATATAAGGTAGGTAATTAATTATTTACTGGGCGTTAAAGGAGAAAATGAGATTGTGCGTACATTTTTGTAGAGATTGATCGATAATCATGGAAATTTGTATTATCACTTACAAGTTTTAGTCGATAATAATTATGGAACTATAAGCGCAGTATTGGTCAAGTAACTTTTGAAACCACATCTTTTTGTATTTAATATTCGTCATTTGGAAGAAGTGAGACTACGAATTAACGTTTCGTATTCCAAAGTTTTGTAAAGAACTTAGTGATTTTGTTTAAAAAAACCTCGGAAAAGGGCCGGTTGTAATATTGATATACTTATAAGTCTTTGTGGACTGAATTCCTGCTTATGACAAATGAGAGAAAAACGTGGTTATTATTTTGTAAAACAAAGAAAAATACGGATATCGATGGGTGAATTATATAAAAGTATGTACGAAACGTAAATACTAGCACACTTTATTGAAATGAATACCTAATATTTATCAAAAATAGCAAAAAGCAAATAGCAAATAAAAATAGGACACCATCGATCTCAAACGAACTCATATGATAATTCATATGAGTTCGTTTGAGATCGATGGTGTCCTGATTCTATAAAGAATTCTAGTTGAAACCTGGTAAAGAACGCTTGTTTATTTACCCATAAATACTTGAATTTATTACATATTCTTTTTAATTGGATCGTATTCAGACGATTGCCTTTGTTCATGTCTTCGTCATCATCAATTACTGATACCAGGCATGGCATCCTGGGAATTGTGGAACAGCAGACCAATTTCACTACTGTTATGGAACAGGCTTGATATCTGTGTCTAAAGAAGCGTTATTTTTCCGCTAGAGTTATTTTTATGGTTTAAAATATAGATAAAAGAAAATAATAGTACTTCACACCACTTAAATACTTATTTATTGAGCACAGTCCACCTCCACAACGGGATTGTGATTGATCTACTTTACTGGCCTACCAGGTTTGTAAAATATGGATTTAGTATTAAAATTTTCATCTCCAGTAGAAACTATCATTATTTCTAAGTGCCCTGTAGCTATCCCTTACAGCACTAATGAGTGATAACGGAGTGGTGACCATGTACATTGATGAATTGTTATACATATCACTATTTTATTAAAAATAACACTTAGAGTGTATCCGATTATTTCTCAAGACTGTAATAAATCGAAAAAATTTACGTGTTGACTTAGTAATTTTTAAAATGAAAGTGAAACATCTCGAATGGAACAAAAAAAACAAACACATGGATCAAAGTTATTCACTTGCATAATTAGATTTAAAGGGAAATAACTAGGAACTCTTTTTTAAATGCTTCATAGTAAGGGCTTCTTGATGAAAATGTAAACATTTTCAACTACAATTAAATGCTAGACACTTTTAGCTTCACATTTCTAGCTTCTTTCAAATAAATAAAATCCATTTAGTTATTTTTTTATGATTTTTTAAAGTAGAATGTCAAAAGTCGCAAATCTTTAAATGCGAATTCCCAAAAAATTTTGAATTCGTTCGTTGTTTGAATAAGCCTGCTAAAACTACTAATTAAGTTTTATTTGTATCTAGTATTATATTATAATACTAGATACAAATAGAACTTAATCAGTAGTTTATAGAAATTGAGACAATACCAAAAAGGGCGTTTCTATATTTTCTTTACGTGGCAACAAAGTTTGGGTAGGATAATACAATTGATCCTTCTCGCTATTCAGAAAGTTAGGCTGTTCAAATAGTTGATACCAATTTCACGCACTATTTGAAGCCTCCGGGACTATGGAATGAGTTTTTTCCATATTCTATTTTAGGATATAAAGTTAGCTGAATTAATTTCACTTTGTATTGTGTTTTACAGAATGCTATACACAGTTATAGACTAGTTACGAAATACAAGGCCTCTTTTCAGAGGTTTTGTGGAATAGTGTGTTAGGTCATAGGTTCGATTCTTCTTAAGGTAATTATATGCCTGATGAACACATACACCCGCATCACCTAGATAGTTTATATCTCGCAAAAAGTAGGCACCCTTTGTGCTTGGAACCCATACCACAATTGTTAAGCTTAATTTGGGAGCAGAATATATTGTGTACGTCCTTGAAAATCAACTTATTTATTTGTTGTATGTATACCTATTTGAATAGTGTGAAAAATATTCATATAACCCTAATTTTATTTTCCGGATAAAGACTATTACGTTGTTGGACCTTGAAAAGGGATAAGGTTTAATAGGAAAAGTTGGACATCATTAGCGTACCCTATTTCAACAGAAGATTTTCATACCCGATACAAATAAAGAATAATCCAATGCATACCTACAAAATATCTATTAGATATTATTAACAGTAATGACTCTCCGTGTGGTGATGGATTAAAAATACGAGTACAAGTGTCACCACTCCATCTCCTCCCAAGGGTGCTGTAAAAGCCAGCTAAGGGATATTGCACACAGATAACATCCTCTGTGAGAGACGGAAATCTCGAAAATAAACCCTATACCAACACGCCTGGTCATCGCGGCACAGTAGACCGTAATCCCTCTCAAAGTAGAGGAGGCCAGTGCCCGATAGTGAGACGTAAATGGGCTGGAGAGAGAGAGAGAAATAGTATAGAAATAAAATCGGAGTCTTACTTTTTTAAGTTTTACTAAATTTGGTGCGTTGGGAAAAAATTGAGTTTAAATTTTTAGGAACCAGTTGAGCCAATGCAAATCTATATTAATACTAGCTGACCCGAAACGGCTTGAGCGATTTTTATGAAATTTTGCATGCATATTCAGTGGATCTGAGAATCGGCCAACATCTATTTTTCAAATCTTTTTTTTTAAGTATGGCAAAACAACGTTTGCCGGGTCAGCTAGTTAGATTACAAAGCTGAATAGTTTGTTGGTTTGTTTGAACACTTTAATCACAGGATCGAAAAAAAAACTTCTCTGTAGAATAGTCCATTTGTCGAGGAAGGATTTAGGCTATATAACATCACGCTGCGTCCAATAGGAGCGATGCATCAGGGAAAAATGTTGTAAGACGGGGAATATTATCCATATTGAATCGAAGTAAGAAAGAAGAAGAAGCGGACAACCGCTAGTAATAATTAATAGGGATAAGGACAAGGAGTCCACGATTTCTTACAACGTTTTTTGGCTATCAATGTAAAGACTTTTCTAAATATAGATAAAATATTACGTCAACGCGATATATGAATGTTTCGGTATAAGAAAACGTTGTATCACGGTCTTGTCACGTAATCTTTTTGTTGTATTTCCTCTGGGAAAAATTATTTGGCCTTAGAAAGTGAAAGTAAAAGTGAAACGATTCCCCGAACTACGCATATGTGACAAGCGAGGCATTATGTATCCTAAAGACTAAACATCTTGGAATTTGTAAGTTCTGCTTGTTAGAAATTCTTTCAGAAACTGGCTATATGACTGTTGATTATTTATATTACTTTACAGGTTTTTCTTTTCAAGCTCATTAAAGTTCTATCATTTGGAACAGGCCTCCTTTCTTGCCTAAAGAAATCTTGGGGAAATTTTTGTACCAATACTACGTTCAATAAATAAAATTCTCTCGCCACATTTTTTGTTGCCATACACATCTGCAACTTCTTGACCTTAGAAATGAAATGAAATGAAAAATTATTTAATCATGTAAAGATAATTTTTTGAGAAAATTATGTGCTTATGACAGGTCCAAACTTTTTATTCCCTACCACCGGTTCAGGACGCAATCTGCTGAGAAGAACCGGCGTAAGAAACTCAACAGACCTTTTAATTAAATCAATATTTTTTTTCAATTAAATGTCATTATACTTACAATGCTAATAAAACGTTACAATATAGAATATGTATTGCTCCAGAGCAACCTACTCCCAAGCTTTATCATCTTTAATATAATCAGAAATTTTATAATACGCCTTTTTACATAATTTAGTTATAATGATTTTTTTAAATTTAGCATTATTTAATTCTCTTACATCAATAGGGAGTTTAATAATAGAACTTGAACGAGTGTAGGTATATGTATATTCAGTAGGTTTGGCAATAGTTATGTACTATTTTCTACACCCCTAGGTCATATCTTTACCGGTAAATACTTAAACAAAACAGGGGTTACAACTAGATTTATACGAGTATGTAATACGTCAGAAATATCTAAAAACAGGAATAAAAATTCTTTTGATATCCATAACTATTCACATATATTATTGGCACAAGGACCTTACCTTTATCAAACCTTTCGTTTACTTTTGCTTTAGATTAATGACATCTACATTTTACGGTCTCCGAGAATAGTCCTACACATGTGTCATTTGGGTTATCTGCTTTTTCTATCTCCACTTGTAAAATATGATGCTATTGGTGGTAATGCCTTGATATTGTAATATAATAGCACTTCATAGGTTAACAAGAAGGTGAAAAATTACTGCGTTCTGTACTCGTACAAATACTAGTCGCGTCTTCATCTTCTCTCTAGTATGAGGAGATTAATTGCTACACTATATTGTTGAGAGTGTGTTTCGAGTTTACCAATGTTGTTGAAAATTGCGCATTCTTTAGTTGATTTGGTCCCTCTCCATACAAACACTATGTCTCCACTACATTACCAATTCTATTAATTATTATTAATTAGTCTATAATAAACAGATTGGCTAATATAAAAAATTTGTTAACCTTACCGAATTGTGTTACTGGCACTATCGATTTTCATCTTTTAGTTAAGTTTATTTGCGTACTTAGAATCGGTACCATTATTTAGATTTAGCTAATTTTGTCCTCTCTCCATACAAACACTATGTTAACTCCACAATAATGTTTTTTCAAAAGAAGTTTTACATTATTGCCCGAACAGGTACACACATCTTGTTTTTTATTACACACGTTTATTATGTTTGAATTTTTAAATAGAATACATTTATTTTCTGAAGCTATTTTGTACCTTAGGTAAAATTAGCACTGTTTAAGTTATAGTTTTGTTAAAAAGAATAAAAATAAATCCTGGTTAGTGCGACATCTTAATTAGGATTTCTTTTACGTCTTAACGCGGCAGCATTTCTAAAGGCAACAGAAAAAAGTAAGTACTTCTAAATTAATTACGTTTGTTGACAGCCACTGCTGGAGTAGATGTCGGCAATAAAGAAAATATAAACATAATACTTTTCTGAATGAACTTTTATAGCATATCCCTTACTGTGCAAGCTACTCGTATATTACTATGGAACAATCTACCTATACAAATTAGACAAGCACAGTCTCTCTCTAATTTTAAGCTAAAACTATCGAATTATTATATATCGTTATAATATTGTTTATGTAATCTGTATCTTAGTATTTATAAAGAGTGTATGTATATTATATAAGTAGTACTTTTTACTTATTTATAAATGGTGCTTATGTATATGTATGTTTATTTTTTTTTGTTTTATGCATCAGTTCATATTTTCAATATAATTTATATATAACGTAGAATACACCAACAACCTCCGCAATGTCTATTCTAGATTCTATCCATTATACGGTTGTCTAGAAGAAATCACATTAGTGATAAGGCCGCCTTTTGTACAATATCTTTTAAGTCTGTATTTTTAAAATTCTGTGTAAAATTGGTGTTTGTGCAAATAAAGAGTTATCTATCTATCTACTTTTCAGCAAAGTTTGTTATTTACTTACTGATATAAAATAGTGTTAATTAAGGCCTGTGATAAGTTTGATAATAATAAATTAAAAATTGCTTTGTACATCAACTTAAATAACAGTAATTCATTTCACTGAAATGTATGTAGTTTTTACGTTTTGACTACAATGTATGTTTGACTAGCTGTTGCCCGCCACTTCGTACGCGTGGAATTTAGAAAATTTTCCCCTATTTTGCAACTTTATTCATTGCTGCTTCGCTCCTATTGGTCGCAGTGTGGTGTTATATAGCCTTCCTCAATAAATGTACTATCCAACACTAAAATAATTTCTCAAATGGGACCAGTGGTTCCTGAGATTAGCGCGTTTAAACAAGCAAACAAACTCTTCCGCTTTATAATATTAGTATAGAAGTATAGATAACATTTAATAATCACGTTAAATAGCTATTAAAACAAATTAAGTAAAAAACTAATTACATGTAATATGACTTACAGTACTTAATAGTACCATATACTAGCTGTTGTGGCACCTGCTGGACGCAAACAGCCCAAGATAGAGACGCATGGAATTCTTTAGAGGAGATCTTTACCTTCACTTGAGGAGGGGTTCATACAGACAAACTTCCTTAAATATTTAAACATTTTGTTTTAAGTTTTAATTTAGTTTTAAACATTTTAGAAACGATAACAACTATCTTGAAGTAGAACGAAGGACAAAACTATCATGGAATAAATTTTGGATGTATAAAGAAATACTCGTAGCTGTTGCCTACACTTTTGTAGGCGTGGAATTCAGGGACGAAATTATAAAAACCAACATTTTCTTGAATCATTCTATCTAATTTAATTGTCATACAAATCTTTGTACTACGTCTGGACGTTCCAATGTATTATAAGTATGTGTTGACAAAAAAACGTAGTATATGTATTCTATCCGTATTCTGGTACCCATAACACAAGCTTAGCTTGGGACCAGAGGACGTTGTGTGAAATGTCCATGAATATTTATATCTATAAATGAAAACCACATCAAAATCCGTTGGGTAGTTTTGAAGATATACGCTCACGTAGGGACATAAATACAAAAATAACGACTTTGTTGTATAATAAGTAAAGATTTATACTTAAAAAATAATTTAAGGCACCAGCTTTTTCATATCCCAAAATTGCTAATAAATTAGCTTCATGAACTAGGCTTTTACAAAGTGTGCTAACACCGTTATAAAAAGGTTACCTCTGTAAGAAAGTAGATTCAAAGTCTTGCGGCTTTCATTTATACACATAAAAGATAAATGAACATTTCGAGTAAATTGTAACAAGATAAGATTAGAAGTGAAAAGATAAAAACGATTAGGAAATGAACTCATTTTCTATATACTGTTTTTTTTACTATATGTTCGAAACGTGTTTAAAACGTGATCAAAAAAGATTTTTGTCTTCTCGGCTGCCTATAATTTTAAAACTTAAAATAAAAATGCTCAATAGATTTAAATGCAATATTGTTTTTAACAAATATGTGTGTGATTTTTGATACCACTGAATTCTCTACTTTCAAAGCTAACTTATCTTTTTCTGGGTAAGTCTAATGAGTCACAACTTTCAAAATAAAATAATTATTTGGAACAAAACATAATGGTACCAATTCTAAGTGCACAGCTAAACTTAACTAAAAAATTGAAAACAACTATGGAGTATTATGATTAATTGGCTATTTCACAGTGTACATTTATATTATTACTAGGTTCTGCCCGCGGCTTCGCACGCATTAGTGGCCGAATCGAATTTGAAATCAAACCTAAAATAAAAACTGAAATCTGAACTGAAATTAATAGATACTAAAATCAATACTGAAATGTAAAATTTACCTCAATCAACAATCGTATATGTATATCTACTAAAATCAGAGTTTAATACAATACCAAAATGACAACTACAATTGATTCAAACCAAAAAAAAAATTACTAAGTTCAATTGTTATTAAAATTGTAAGAAAATATTATTTCAATACTGTAACTTTTCTTTCTGCCAAGATTAAAAAAATCTACTTAGTACGGAGTATAAATATTTAACTTTGTTTACGTAAATATTTAACGTTTTTAGCGAAATAATATATAGCTTAAGTTACTTCCAGGACTATAAATTAACTCTATAGCAATTTTCGTGCAATTCCATTCGGTAGATTTTGCGTGAAAGCGTCACAAACAAACAAACAAACTCGCTTTCACTTTTATGTATGAGTAAGGACAATCGTTATAGTCTTTTTTAAACAGTTTTTATATCAAAAAAGTTCTGTTAACATTGCCGAATTGTGTTATTGACACTATCAATTTTCATTTTTTAGTTTAGTTAAGTTTAGTTTAGCACGTAGAATTGATACCAATATCATTGTATTTACGTAATGTTAAAAGTTAACGTTAAACTTATCTGATAAATTTGACGTTAACTTTTATAAGCCAGTCTACAGTAAGATTAACTCGTGGAAAAATAATCTCGATATATTCTAGTCCATATTATTTCTCGTATGAGTGAGTATATTATTTGTGTTTCAATTAATGTCGCTAAGCTAAAAGCTTTGCCTTGTACGGTTTCACTTATACATACATTGTTAAACATAGTTCAAATTGCTGTCTTGTTAAAGTTTTGTTTAGCAACACTGAATTAAATTCACTGTTTTAATTGACTTGCAAAAGAATCACTTTGTTTTGATTTATTTTTTAGTTGGTAGCAATATCTATCTCATTATACATTTATATTTATCTTTAAGATTAAAATTATGGTATTTCTAAACAAAATGATATTTCACGTGACCCCAAGAGAAGATAGATAACTCATTATTTTACTTTTTATGTTTTTAGAAATATGTAGTAACATAAAATTAAGAAAAATGAATATGATGTTGCTACGCCAAGGTGTTATCAAGTTACAAGATCAATTGGAATTGTTCATAATTTTTGACCTTCTGTTTATATATTCTTTTCAGAAAATATAGACTATTTTAAGCAACTAATTTCAATATAAAAAAACTAATAATACTAATTTTTACTACGTCTGGGTGTTTCTATGTGTTATAAGCACGGAACAGAGATCAATGGAAGTGTGAAGTAGGCGTGGCACGCGTGTCACAATTAAGCACTGTTGCGCTTATTTGATCTCCAGTCGCACAAGTACTTACTTAGTCGTATTCAGACTGTTCTAACGTTAAGTCGTTTTGTTAGTATCGCGACAAGCTCATTTCGCCGTAGATATGCCGTATTGTTCAGTTTTGGAGTGCAAGAATAATAGTAGGAGAAGAAATCTTAAAAATGGAGGTATTTCGTACCATCGGTAAGTACAATATCATTTGATTCTAATAAAATTTTAGTTAATTCCAATTTACTAATAATTTATTGCAACGTCTCGCTAAAATCAACCTTATGTCGTTTAATTTAAGTTTATTTTACATTGATTATATTCATTATTTCGTTCTTAAAAGTTCTTCGCTACTCAATTAGTGATGTACTTAGGTCAGATTTCAGTTTATCGATAAATGCCGATATTAGAAAATTTGTAATTTACTATTTATTTTACTAAGTAACTTTACAATATGAATGTAAGGCGGTCTGAACTGCATTGAAAGTGATAAAAAATATGATTTTAACGACGAGCCACAAACGCCATCTACAAGCGTATCACTCAACGAAGCAAAGAGCTTTAACAACTGTACGATCATTTATAGAGCAACGTAACAACATAAAAGATAATTTATTCTCGATTCGATTTAATCGATTTAGAAACTGTGAAGCGTTTAAAACAAAAGGAAATCACAGACTTTTTTAAGTAGACTAAACCTGCAATGTGCAATGTGAATTATTAAATATTATGATTATTTTAATTTCTGTATTTTATTGAACCAATTCATCTGACGCATTCGATTAAAACTAGGAACAAGGGTATCTCTGACATAGACCCTTGATAACTTAAAACCTCAATCTTTAACTGAAAATATTTTGTGTTTCCCTTGGACTTTAACTTAACGAAGTTCTACTGTACATACATTGACTAGATAGAAAACACCCAGACGTAATACAGCTATCTGTGTTCATTACACCAATATTTGTCCTGTGTGGGAATCGAACCCGCGATCTCGTGATCGTAAGTCGGCTGCATAACCGCGCATAAATGTGTATATTTTTATCACATAAAACAACGACACTCTTTCTCCCTCTTGTACACCAATATTTCAGTAGTTAAAAAGCCTACGCTTTGAGGAAACTAGACATGATGTTATGTTCTTATAGAGAAACTAAATAAAAAAAAAACTAAGAAATGGGTAGGTATATATTGATATCGGTAATAATCGGTAAACCTAAGAAAAGATGGATGGACTGTGTAAAAGAGGAGATGAAAGAAAGAGGAGTTGACACAGACATGACGGCTAATAGAAGATTATGGAAGAAAAAGACATGTTGCGCCGACCCCAAATAATGGGATAAGGGCAGGAGGATGATGACATATATCGATATCGGTAATGTGATTCGGGTTGGTACGGCCTTGATGGAATAGCAGCAATGACACGATAGTGCACACGATTGTCACCTTTACTCTTAACGAAATTGTGTTTCTATTTGCGACCACTGGTAAATGCGCCATCTATCGTCAAGTAGCGCAATTTACTCGTCAATCAATTTTAGTTTGACTTTAGATTACAAAAGGTGTTAAATACTTTTCCAACTACAGCGAATTGAACCCTATTCCAGAATAAGAAGGTTTATTTTCAGATGTAGGTTATATGGCTTATGCTAGTTTAGTATAAAATGTAAACGACCAATCAAACGATTTGTTTATATGTAGTACATTATAAGATTATCGGTATAATTGTGTGCGTTTGGCGACACTGGTTTCTATAGTAATTTTGTTACATTGCAGTTCCACTTGATTTCTGTTCCGTGGTTATAAGTATGAATTTCAAAAGAAAAGTAGTTTAAGTATTATATCCGTATTCTGGTACCCATAACACAAGCATAATAAGCTTAGCTAGGGACCAGGACATTGTGTGAAATGTCCGTGAATATTTATTCTTATTATTATTATATTATTGAAATATTCACTATACAGAATTTTTCAAAAATTCTTGTAGATATTACTTTAAATGTTGTGACGTCATCGTTTTACGCAATCTGTGTATTGACTTTTCTTGATAGACTTAATACAGATTGCACTTTATCTTTTCAAAGTTGACAAGTTGATATAATAGACCAATTTCAACTCCACTTCAGAGTAGTATATCCCTAAAACGCCTTAATATTTTAAGTCCTTCAATTCAAGGGCAAATAGAGATCATTTGCTTTTTTGGAAAAATAATCGTTAATATAGCAAATTTTCCGAAAAAAACTAATGGATCATGATCAGAAACTCTATTCCCCGAAATAGTTTTGGAATTAAAAGTTTTAAACAAATTCCTGAGACAGTAAGTTTGTTATATATTAAATTAATTTTCAAAGGATTCTTACAGACTAATAATACATTACATTGAATGATTGATACTTTATTCTATACACCATTACACTGGTGTTGGATAAGTAACCGACATTTTTAGCTAAAATTCGTAATAACAATTATGTTAAGGAAAATGAAAAGTGTAAACAGTTTATGGTTTATACTGTACCATTCTTATCATCATCATCATAACATCACGCATTTTTTCCATGGGGTAGGCAGAGACTATAAAACGCCATCTGCTACGATCCAAACATACTTCCTTGGCTTCATCATACATCTGGTCATACATGCTCAGCGGTTGTAAGTGCTACGCACTTGTTTGGAGTATACCGGCAATGACGTTGGAGTATATTTTATATCATAATTAAGTTATTAAGTAACAAGGGTTAATATTATTATAATAACTTAGAACAGAGCCTGTTTACGACTTACTGTCAGCGTTAACACGCACCTGTGCATTCCTACGAAGATGAATTTATGTACAGAGATACCACATGGCTAGACAAAGATCGTTTTAATGGCTTTATATCTAGCTTCATAATGTCCCCGGTTTTTATACACCATTTCTTAGATTTATTTCGTAACCACATCTTGTAGAGAAATATGTGGATATATCCATTTTAGTGTTGCCCAAATGCAAGAACAAGACGAGACTTAGCCAGTCTTGGTCTTGGTCTTGCGCCAATACACCTGGTCTTGGTCTTGGTCTTGGTCTTGCGCTCCCAGTCTTGGTCTTGGTCTTGGTCTTGCAGCAAGAGTCTTGCAAGTCTTGCAATTACCTATTAGACTATTGCTATTTATTAAAGTTTACTTTAGATCTTAGAAAAACGTATTAGAATTGGAACATTGTGAGCTTGAATTAACATAGCCATAGTAAAAAACAATCAGATTAATAAATGTCTGAAGATTTGATGAGAAATTCGAAAAATTTACTGCCACATGGTGATCAACTGAGCTATATGCCGTTTTCCCTGGGAGTAACTGTTTCTTAATAAACATTTACGCTTTATAAGCTTACATGTGCTAAAACATGTAAAAAACAAATTAATTACAATAACTTGACTGTATTTTAAAGGACAATTTTTGTAGTCTGCTTAAAATTCATAATATGCTATTTGCTTACTGTTTAGCTTTTATGCTTTTTAACTTTTTCGTTAAAACATTTAACTGAACTTAATTTACGTTGTCTGCTAAAAATTTACTTACCGTTTAAATAAAAATTTTACACTTACATCTCTTTTTACATTTTCCTCTTCTCTTTTTACCAACATTTTGAAAATATTCTCACAACTGTGTTGCAATTTTAAGATAAGCACTAAGCGATGATTGCTTATAAACGGCAGCGTGCTTTTTTGCTTATTTTAATAAGCATTGCTTATTTTAAGCTTTTCGTTTAAACGCTCACTACTACCTATAATACTGTAAAAGGGTTGTGCTCATGCACTTTAGCTATGCTCACATACGATATTATGGTAATTCGATACAATAGAATACACTTAATATTTGTATCGGTAAAAACAATACTATGTGTTAATTATGTGCTATCAAATTCGTATATTAACCTACAATTTATTACGAAATTTCTCCTGAAATTGAATCTTAGCTACAACCATATTGTGTTTGCAATTTGAGTAACTATTACTAGCATGTAAAAAAGTTTATCGGATTTCAATGGAATGAAATAAGTTTATAAGAAAATGTTACAACGAATAATTATAAGCCAATATGAATAATATTTGTTGTGGACAGACCATGTTTTACAATACGATATTTATTAAATAAACACCAGCGATACGATACGACGATCACTTTATCGTGTGATCTAGTATTTTACCCCGTTCGTTTTGTATTGATTTGATACAATAAAATATAATAAAATATCGATACATAATAGAGATGACCCATCTCTATGTACACGTGTCTTCATGTCGGTTATTCCCCGACTATCGGAGCGGCGCGGGCGGCACATTGACATCAAAGGAAGTCGGTTTCTTTTGACAAAGGTGTCGCTCTTTACAAAGGACTCAAGTAGCCAATCAAGTAATACAATTGGTTGACGTATTTCTAATATTAACCAATCACGATTCGTCAAAAGTGATTAAATTATTTAGAGTGGACAGTCGCATATGTGACTTTTTTACCAAACATAATTTAATGAAAAATTATATCATCGTTAATATGCCAATATCTTCGCTCCCCTCGTCACATTTTGCTAGTAGTTGACACTTAACTTTTCCTCAATTCACGTTCGTCATCTTCGACATGCAATTATTCATTATTTTTTCGGTAATATTACTCCTCAAAAAAACTCGCTCATTTTTGTATTCTTCTCGCTTTTCTTCCATCAACATCCAACAAAATTTTCTTCACCATCATGGAAAAATTTTAAACAATTTTCCTCACAGAGGCAATGAGCAGTTAGGCATATTACGTTAATCTCTATTACGGGACATGATCACTATTAGGTCAAATCGAGTTCATAAAAACAGCTGATTAGGGTTGTGCAACGTAAAAATTTTGCAAAAACTTACAACATCAAAAATCGTATTAAATTATAATGCAAGTTAATTTCTAACTTCACATAGTCATTACTGATGACCTTAAGAATGCTTGGTTTCAAGCATAACACAGGAGTTTTGTTTCATGTTGTATAAGTGCTTGAGTTTCACGAATTAGATCGACTATAATTTGGTCTTCAAAATGTCGGTGCCGGGTAAACAAAGAAATCGTTCATGTCGTAAACTTTTATTGTCTTGTGTATTTAATTTACGTGTTTTTATTAAAATATTAGTAACTTACTATAAAATAAACATACTCAAACACTTTTATAATTAAAATACGTATTATAATAACAAAATTACGAATCTGATCGATCGACGTGAATTTGATTGTTTTTTTTTTATTTATTTAATTAATTAATAACATATGCATATCCAAAGAATCGGCAATAAGCCTAATTTCACGGGAACATAAATGTTGCTGGTAAAATAACTAGTATTCCTTGCATAAAATTAGGATTAAAAATTAAGTTTTTATACAGTTTTGATACAGTTTTTTGCGTCTCATAGAATTCCTAAGCGTACCTATACACCGAACTGTTATACCTAACTACTCCGTGAAATAGCGCTAAGTCCTAGCTGCAAGACGCAAGAGTCTTGCCGGATTAGTCTTGTTCTTGCTCAAGTCTTGCACGGTCAGTCTTGGTCTTGGTCTTGCTAAAAATACGCGGTCTTGTTCTTGGTCTTGGTCTTGCAAAAATGCAAGAACAAGACCAAGACTGCAAGACCAAGACTGAATTTGGGCAACACTAATCCATTTTATAATTGTAACAGCTAACAATAATTACCCATGTTTTACAAAATAAAGAATATTATATCATTTCATTTTATTTATTTTTATTGTTTGCTATACCTATTCTTCACCAAAATATGTATTTGTGAAATATGATTTAGTATCTAACGTTAAATACTACATAATATATTAGGCAAAAACTCACCAAGTTAAGATTTATTGAGAGACCTTTGATTTATGAATCAATTCACGCATGGGCGCGAAGGGTTCAAAGGCAAAAAGTAAAGTTTATTTTGCTTCAAAAAAGGTATCGTAACATTGAAGAAAAGGGAAGTATATTAAAGCAGCATTATTAACATTTTTCTTTGTTGTTCTATTTCCTTGCCTCATTTATGGCAAAATGTAATTGATTTTGTGAGCAAAAAGTAAGAGAAACTTATGAGTACATACAACAGTTGATTTCTTAAGAGGATACCAAAATAGCTTCGTGCATTTTTCTATGTACGAAGTTTTCATTGTTTCTTTAGATTGAATGGCTAAAGCTCTAATTTTTAAGTATATGTTTTTTCAATATATGATCTAGGATCGCATGAACTCAGAAACGCGATTGAAAAAAGTTTTCTCGATTGAAAATCTTGGCGAAACAACCTCTCAAATTTTTTATTTTTTTCATTTGTCGGTCTATTATCGCGTATTAACTAATGAAATAACTTTAAAAACATAGGTAACTATTATGTATAGAAACACGTGGATTAGAATTAAAATATATTTAGTAGATTTTGAGTAAATAGGAAAAGTATCCCTAATTCTTCATTTTCTGTGCCTACTGGCTGTGTTAATATGTACGTGTCGGCGATGATATACGATAATATTGATGTAGGCCCTTAACATTCGGACATTACTGATGTTACGGAATTATAAATAAACATTACTTCTATGTAGCGTTTGATGCGATATTTGCTAGCTATTGATATTTGATCGATGCGACTTACAAAGTTTTATGGGTAGACTATGGACGTTTTACACAGGTTCCTCTGGTCCCAATTTTAACGTATTGGTTGTATTATTGGTATAAAAAAATGTAAATATAATTTTATTTTTATTTTTATTGTAGACTAGCTGTTGCCCGCCACTTCACCCGCGTGGAATTTGTAAATTTTTTTTTTCGCAATAATAGGGCCTATGTCCTTTCTCAGGGTATAAAGAAGGGATATAAAGATGTTTTGATTCCCCGCAACTTCATGGGACTTAAATTACGAATGTTGCTTACTTTTTGTTAAAAAGGGATCGGATTATTATTTTCAGAGATTACCCCCGACATACTTGTTATAAACTTCTTTATTAATAGCGTAGATGTATATTTTATGTAAGTATTATGGAGTCCCTTTTATTAGCTCAGTTTATTAATCAAGCTACATACATTGACAGGAATATTGTAATATGAATAATTAATATCAAGTCACTAATGCTCTGTTAATTCCTTGAGGACGAACCCTTGAATTCTATTTACGTTGTTTAATCTTGTTATTTCAACATACCTATCTTTTACATGTATTGTACCATAAAGGGTTAATTTATGCTTCATATTATAAACTAATTTACATAAAGTGACAAATCATACTGTAGTCATGTCGTGTTTGAGACTTACAGCCTAATAAAAGCTACGAGTTTTTGATTTTCTCGTGAAATAGAGATGGAGTAGGTAAATAAGTTTAGCTATTCTAACACATAGGCGTAGCTGCTTAGCTAGGAAACAACAGTTGATAGTATTTTCGACAAATGTACCTTTAAACTTTGACATTCAGTCTATACTATTGAGTTTATTTTATGCATTAGATACTTTAATAAAGAAACACTAGCTGACCCGGTAAACGTTGTTTTGCCATACAAATGTCAGATGTGGACAACCCTTATCACTTAGGGGTATGAAAAATAGATAGTAGTCGATTCTCTTACTGAATATACATATAAAATTTCATAAAAATCGGTCAAGCCGTTTCGGAGAAGTATGGGAACGAACATTGTGACACGAGAATTTTATATATTAGATTAAAACATATTATTTATACAACGTGTTTCAGAAAGGTATAGTCATATTTGACCATCGTTACACATGGCCGGTGACTAGGCACTAGGCATGGATGAAATTACAAATACTAGTTATATTATGACTTTTATGTGTTCAAACAAATTTTATTAATTTATCAAATTAATCGATCTTGTTTAATTACAACGCTAAGGTCATATTTTATCGTAAGGTTCAATCGCATTCAATAAACCGTAAACATCTCATAATTGATGCGCTCCTGGTAGTTATTTAATAGTAGGCTATAAACCACAAAAAAACTTACCAACTGTAATTTTCTATGTGTAACTGTAATATTTATAATATTTCAGGCCTATCCAATGCAACCTTAAAATATGACTACACCTTTTTGCAACACGTTGTATAATAGAAAAAATAACTTATAACTAAATGATTTTCATATTTTCCAATATGGCTTCTGATTAATTTAGCAGTAGTCGCGTAAATACGTGTAGGTATATAAACGACAAATTACGACGAAGCATTTCCAATATTCTGAACTCTAAGCTGAATGCAGACATATTGGATCTGAGCCAGCAACATAACTTTTATTAGTAAATTACGGATTATATTCATCTTGCTAGCATGTGACTCCATGCTAGCAAGATGAATATAATATAGGTATATCATTTATTCAATAAATATATACTTATATCAATAATTAGGCAAATTACTGTTACTCATTTTTAAACAAGTTACAAGTACTGAAATTTTTAGAAAGTAATTTATACGCCTTTCTAAGTGTTGGATAATGTGAAACTTTGCTAGCCTAACAAGAATCTATGATAATGTTGTAATTAGAAAAATAATATGTTTTATAGACCCAATCAAATTTTAGTTTGATAGATATAATATATATAAAAAATGTACGGCTTTACATAAAAACTACTTATTTATAAATAGGTACTAGTTTGTAAACTTTATATTGAATATAAAAAAAAATTACAGATAGATTATTAATAAAATCTATCTGTAATATTACAAATAAAATATTATATATATTATTAAAATATAATACAAAAAAAATATTACAGATAGATTATTATATAATCTACTTAGATCTTGTCTGGTAGTCTGACATTAAACTATGAGAATGTTAAGCTCATTAAGTTATTAGATTACTGATCTAAAGAGCTGTCTTAATTAATACACTTATTAATAATAGTCTTCTTTAATATCATCTGTTAATTAAAATACTCGATAGAAACCTATAAATTTATTGCCACAAGTAAAGGTGTAATTTTACGGGAAACTTTTGTAATAGATAGCTAACTTTGGCTCATTGGCCACGCTTTAAAATATTGGCTAGCACTATTCTATTAAATCAATATGCTCTTGTTACAATGGCTTTGAGACTTAAGATACTGCACTGTACGTTCTAAAAGGAGAAGAAATATGTTGTTTTATACTGTGAAGAAAAAAGCAACATGTAATTAAATATAAAACTAGTCGTTGCCCATTGCTAGAAAATACTATTAATTATTAGAAGAAAAAATATTTTATGTTTAATAATAAAAAACGTTTTAGCTTTAGACACTTCTTTTCTTTAACACTATTGGTAGGTATTTTATGGGTACTCCACCGTCCACATAATTTTCTTTCGTAAAAAGAGTTTTATACGTTTGGAGTTTCTTTGCTATAACATTCGTGGCATAGTTAATATAAATATAGTCTTCTGTGAGTTTGATTTTGGTACAAGTTTATTTTATTTTAATCTAATGGCAACAAATATTTGTACTTTATTTAGGCCTTATGCATTTTTGTGTTTTATTAGTCACATAAAGAGTAATATAAGTCAGTATCAACCACCACTATATTTTGAAGTTGGTTTTTATTATTCTAACTCATTTAGACAATTTAGTTCTTCGTGGTTTTCTATTTCGTGGTTATACATTTAGAGAACTTCCATTCATAGTAAATAAACTTTTTTGTAGTTAACGTTTCAACTAAAGTTGTTACTCGCTTTACAAAGTATCTGTAGCTCGGAATAATTTTGGAATAACTAAGACTGTAGAAAGAACATGTAGAATTAAGGTATTTAGAAGTTGAAACAAAACTTCATGTGTTGTTGCATCAGACTGTACATTACTTTTAACTAACATACACGTTTAAATAAAACCACTTTTTACGGATTTAGACGCGTATATTTGTTTTAACTTTTGGCCCGACGTTTCGGAGACTTTGCAGTCACCATGATCACGAGTGAGACTGAGCTGTAATGTGTCTTCTACGATCAGTTATTACAGGGTATTTTTTTTTATTGGGCAATTCGGTAAACACCATGGTGACTGCAAAGTCTCCGAAACGTCGGGCCAAAAGTTAAAACAAATATACGCGTCTAAATCCGTAAAAAGTGGTTTTATTTAAGCAAATGAGTCACGCAAGTGTTAGAAAATATTATAACATACACGTGGTCAGTGATCAAATTTTTGTGCGGTAGTTAACTGACAGTGTTGACAGTTGATCGCGCAATTGGTCGACCGGTCGGCGCGTAGGCAGTCTCTGAATATAACAGTGGAAGCCTGATATTTTTTTATTAACAGGAAGTCACATGAGGAGGAGTGCTATAAGCTATATTATTACAAAAATCGGAGTTCAAGCGGACGAAGTCGAGAGTAACATCAAGTACTGTATATTTTTCTAACTAACATATTTGAAAGCGTTAGTTGTATACCTACTCTTAATCGTAGTATTAAAAACCTGTCAAGAGCGAGGCAAACTCGCACACTTAGGGTTTTGTACATACTAGACATATAAACATAAGTAACTGCATTCAAATAATCAGTTAATAATACTCAAAACAACTCACCAACTTAATTTTGTAGTTGAAATACAGGGAATCGCCTACATTTCAGCAACTTCATAAGTTGGTATTAGTATAAACACTTTTTACTTGTGATGTGATGACAAATTATAAGTTTATGGATTTTTCCCTATATCAGCACTATATAGACTTGATCTATGCCAAATTTCAAGGCTCTAGGGCAACGAGAAGTAACCTGTGAATTTTGATTCCCTAGTATAAGTCGAAAAATTCTTAAAAATGGTCGTAATTCGGTTATGTCTTTTAAATGCGTACAGGTAAAAGGTTGACTGTATTTTTTGCAGCAAGGGACCGCATAGATCTACATATCGTATCAGTTTCAAGTTGATACCTTCAGCTGTTACTGAGTAAAAAAAGTTTGACAGACAGACAGACAGACAGACAGACACCGGAGTGATCCTATAAGGGTTTGTACGAAACCCTAAAAATGAGATTCGAATGATCAACTATGGTCCATTTAATTCTATCTACGCTAATCTAGAATTCATAAATTATTTTGATATGATCGCCAAGCAAGAAAACTTCTTAGTAAATAAAATATTTAATATACGTATCCTAGAAACATCTTTATCATTGGTCCCTTTTTAAAAATATAAGAAAATACAATGAATCAGGTTCAATATTAATCGAATTTCTTATCAGTTACAGCAATGGCTACCTATAATATAAGCGGATATTTTTATTCAGCTGGGCCTTCTCGACGCTCCCAAGGCAATTATAGGCGATTTAATGTCCGTAATAAATCTAGCAAAGGAGATGTGTCAAGTTTTATTTCTTAGTTATTATCGTAATAAAATAAACTAGGCCACTTTTATCTAGTAACATTTGGATAGGAATAAAAATATAAACTTGTTTCTCATAGGTGTTGACAAGAAGATCTTGAGAATGAGGCTGCTTTTCCTAAAGACCTATATGTTTAAATATACAACCTAAGAAATTAAATCTACCACTATTATTTTGTCCCTGACTAATATATCGATTTTATTTTGCTGGCTACCGGCGATGCATGGTAGGTATAAGTAACGTGTTGCAAATACGAGATGAATTTCTTGTTAGAAAATTGTTTACTTACCTCATGAAATCGAGATACAATATTAATATATTGTATTATATTGTATCTCGATTTAGGTAAAAAAAATACCTCAATCAATACAATACAAACCTGCAATATTTGTATATTTATTAGTCGTGTTATGTTACTTAACCCTGCTATATATAGTATTTTCGGCAAATACAAGGTTAAGATTTATTGATAGGGCTGATATATGAATAAATTCACGCATGGACGCAAAGGGTTCAAAGGCAAAAAGTAATGTTTATTGTGCTTCAAGAAAGGTATCGCTATGTTGAAGGAATGAGAAGTATATTCAGGCTTTATTAACATTTCGTTCCTTATTACAATATTCTAGCCTTGATTCTTTACAATAACTGGAAAAGTGCCCATCCACAAGTCATTTATTAAAGTTATTTTTTGGATATTTTTTGCCCCAGGGCAATAGAACTTGCCGCTTACAGTAAGCTATTTATACCCATTTTTACGTAAATTCCGCACAATTTTCGTAAAAATGGGTATAAGAAGAGAATGTTTCAAAATTATGATTTTAAATAATTATAGTCGAATTTTGACCTTAAGAACGGTAATGCGCATCCTTCATAACATTTATAAACCATCAGGTAATATTTTGATAACTGAAACTAAAAAGGAAATAATTAAAATTCATGGTGACTCTCTCTCTCTCTCCACTCCCTCTAGTCCACTAACGTCCCACCCTCCTTCCGCCTTGGGAGGATTCCTTATCCCTTCTACAGCACCCTGGAAAGGAAATGGGTTGGTGACATTCGTTTTCTTAATGCCTTACAATAATGTCATCTTAAAATCCCGATTACCATAATTCATCTTAAAATAATGATTACCCCTTTTGTTATAATCCATCCAGAGCTCTTAAACTACAAATTTAAGTATTAATCATTTTTAATTAAAGGTAATCAATGCGTTATAATTGGCCCACTTATCAAACCGATAAAGAAACTGTAACTCACTTGAGATATGGAAAATTTAATGTTACCAGTAAAAGGTATGATATTAAGCTAAACTTTTGTAATATATAGCTAACTTCGGCTCATTGCCCTCGCTTTTAGAAATTGAGGACCACTTTTCCCCTAAATCAATATGCTTTGGTAACAATACCTTTGAGGTTTTAGATATTGCGTTGCAAATTCTAATGGAAAAGGAAATATTTGATTAAAATTATCCGAGATTTCTTTTCGGCTATAAGAGTGGCGTAATCATTTAACTGATTTGAACAGATTGGAAAGACTTTAAGATATTTATTAAAATTGAAGTAATTTATTAACGTCGCACAGTTAAGTGCAGGCTTTCTTTATGATGGGATGATGTTAGATATGTTATTGTTGTGGTAATAATATCAGTCGTGTTGATGTAGGGTTGATACTTATATATTCTTAAGTAATATCTGTAGGTATATATATCTAGCGAGTACTGTATTGTTTGGCACTGCTTTTCTGACAACGCGACGGATTTTGCGTAGGTAATATTATTTCTAAGAAAAACACGATTTTCTTGTAAGCGTCTGGATTCTGGATGTATTTTTGGCATTAAAAGTGTTATGGGTACCTACTACATATCGTACATAACGTCTAGAATCTATTTATTTATTTTTTATTTAAGTAAAATACATACAGTTGTTATTAAATCTAACTTAATATTAACAGTGTAGCATAAACCAAACATTGGTTTTTCCGCACACTGGTATTCGTCTTGACGTAAATTTATATATTGTATTAATAACACATGATGCCAAACAAAACAGTGTAGTATTAAACAAGTATCAAGCTCAAATTAATGACCAGAACAGATAATGAGAAATGACCGTCAATATTTTAATTTGTAGAATACAAAGTAATCAATCATTTGTTCACAAATAGACAGAGGATTAGTATTAGCTAAGTTTGGTTGAATTAAGCTTGTATCCCTGAGGTGTTTGCAAGTAATTTATAACTTAGCAATGAATAGGCTTCGGTTGTAGCGGTTAAAGTTTACCCACGAATCTTACAATTTAAATCCCAAGTCGATTCCAATAGATCTTTAACGAGGCGTCTCTTTGTGTGTTAAAATTCGGTTTTATATAAATAAGTTTGGGGAATTAATTATGAAAACCAATAATCTTATGTTTTGTTAGTTGCTAAACAAAAAGGAGACAATGAGATAGGACACAAAGAATTACCGGTATTAAATAAGATTTCTTTTTCTTGTTAATAGACGCGTTAATATTATAAATACCACAGCTATTTTAAAAATTTCAGTTAAATTATTTAAAACCACTTTTTACGGATTTAGACGCCTACACTTGTTTAAAATCCTAGCCAGACATTTGGGTTTACAGTCACTATGGTCACGGGTGGGACCAAGCTACAGTGTCCTCTACGATCACTTAACTGACTTCAATTAAACTACTTAAAAGCCGATATAATTAACTGCTTGATAGTGAAGTAATTTATTAATTTCACATTAGACTTGCTATGCTTTTACTTAATAAATTAAATTGTAGTGGAAAAAGTGATCACCACAAGCGGAACTTGAACCCACGACCTCAGAATACCGTTCCGTAGCTTTGCCAACTGAGCTTAGTGCTAACAGTAGCCAATTTGACCACTACAATTTAATTTATTAAGTAAAAACATAGCAAGTCAATTGCAAAATTAATAAATTACTTTAGAAATAAAAGTCATTATTTTCAGCCCAATTGTATTCTGTAAAGAATACTAGGTGGCTGGTCGAGATTGTTGCAAAACATGCTCGATAGATGGCGTTGTACATCAGAATGCGATGTAGACTCAATAGATGTTAACACGACCGCAATAAGCTCAGTTTGCAGAGCTACGGAAGGGTATTCCGAGGTCGTGGGTTCAAGTCCCGCTTGCGGTGATCACTTTTTCCACTACAATTTAATTTATTATGCTTTATTGTGTTTAAATAAACTTTTTAAAATATCTTTTTACTGAAAATTACATTTGTTATTGAGGGTTCATATTATCTGAATAATTAGATCGCGAATCTAGCTCCCATTTCTTCAAAATAGTGAAAGCTAACAGTGAAAGTGAAACCGGCTAATTAAAGTCCAAAATAGAAATGAGAATTGCGGCTAGAATTTAAACGTAAAAATATTAAAAGGGATTTTAATATAATTTATTCTATTTCTTCATATACTAAACTTAGTTTGATAGAACTTGTAAAAGACCTTTATTTCTGTAAAAGATAATTAAATTTAAGTTGGTGATAAATTGAATTCTTTTTGAGGTATTCTTGAGATATTTCTTAATTTGTTCAGAAATTTTAATATATTGAGTACGCGTACCGCGAAATAGTTTTGTTTCAGTTTTAAAATATAATAAAAAGTAATAATACTGAGAGTCGATATAGTTTCAAAATATAAGTTATTTTAGGATACTTGTAGATAATTGAAACTAACTCTATCCTATAAAAACATAAATGTGTAATGAAAGCCAAGTTTAATAATATGATGTGATGCTACGCTTACGCTACCGCATGTCTAAATGTATAAAACGTAATTTTTTTTATTTTACTTGCTAAAATAAATAAACAAATATGCATGGACATTACACACTACTTTCTCTGGTCCCAAGCTAAGCTTACATGGTTGTATTATGAGTAGGTATCAGAATACGGATAGAATACATAAACAACTTTTCTTTTGTTTTGTATATAAATATTTTTATAATTTTAATTATTTTTAAAACATACACGAATAATTTAACTATTGCTCAAGGTAAGCAAATATAAAGCGGAATAGAACAATTTTAGACGAAATCATAGCTAGCTATTCGTCCTTTTTACATTATTTATACCACAAATGCGTGAACTCAGTCCATTTATTTGAAGATCGCTATACATTACCTCGGCTTTCAACCCCACATCCCTAATGAAATGTTTACCGTGTCAATTGTAACCATAATGTCGGTGTGAATATGCACAAATACACCATAGGTAGGGTTGGTGAAAATATGTACGAATATGCCATACCGTAATGTACGTATGAATATGTACGGCTTGTACGGTGCGCTGTAGAAAAATCCCTGCAAGTTAAGACGGCACGATACCAAATTATGCTCCATACATACTTCGTACTTCCGTTTTTTCTTCGCGAAAGTTAAACCGATTTTAATAGTTTTTGCGCTATATTAATGCGCTATATAAGAGTATATCTATGCTTCTATCACTTTCCTTTTTTCAATACATAATAACTAAAAGAAATATGACGATCCGAAAAACCCACTTTTTTCGGTTTTCTTTAGATAAAGTTGCAGCGTCTATCACACAAATTTGGTAAAGTTTTACCACAAAAGAAAGTTGTTAGTTACTGTGAGGTATCATAGTAGGCATGGACGCACAGGGGTAGCAAAATCATTTCACAAACAATACTTAAGTGGTGAAGCGCACTATGCGTTTGTTAAACTGAACGCATAGCTAAGTTTTGACTATGAATACAAAGGCTCGATGAACGGAACGCACTGAGAAGTGTTACCCTTTGCACAGTGCATCAACACTTAAGTACATCAACACTTAAGTACTTACATAAGTAAATATTGTTTGTGAATACGGGTGTAAGAATACAAGCGTCACCACCCCACCTCCTCACAAGGGTGCTGTAAAAGTCAGCTAAGGGATATTGCACACAGATAACATCCACTGTGAGAGACGGAAAACTCGAAAAGAAACCCTGTGCCTGGTCAGCGTGGCACAGTAGACCATAGTCCCTCCCAAAGTGGAGGAGGCCCGTGCCCAACAGTGGGACGTAAATGGGCTGGAGAAGAAGAAGAAGAAAGACGTACAGAATACAAAAAAATAATGGAGCGATTCTAAAATCTTCGTCTGTTTTGTCACCTCTATTTCGAGGTCTATGACCTAAACGTTTACAGAGTTAGCTTATTCTGTTAGCTAGGTATATTGTTAAGCGTAAGCTATCGCCTTTGTAGGCAGTTTATGTGTTCTGCTGTGCACGCGGGAGCACTTCGGTGTACACTTAACCACATATACGCTGTGATCGTTTACCATCCTCTTGTGAAGTAACGTTCAATGAAATACTGGATTGTAGGGTTTCATTTAAGTATTCTGTCAATAATGATCGCAAGTAAATTACTAGTGCTTTTTATTTGCATTTTTACTATGTGATTTCTGAAAATTCTGAAGCAGAATTTACCATAATAAGGGGTCTGCTGTAAGTCATAATATTTAAAAAATATATTTATTTTATGCAGTTTCAAAATCCTGTGATTTTAGTGATACGTATCTATAAAAATAGAAGTGTTTTTTAAAAACCAAATAAACATAGATATGAATTGATAATTTCTTTCTTTTAAAGTCGATTGTTAAACCTTTGATGCTTGTTATCATAAATTAAAAGTAATGTTTTAAAAACCTGGCTTTTATTTGAACAAGCTATAAAACAAACTGTTTTTACACATTACTATCAAGATAATACTGTCGCGTAAGTAAAACAGGTATACTGGCTGTTACCTAGTTTTAAAAATGTTTCTCTCCCCAGCCCATTAAGTACTACTGTTGCACACGGGTCTATTCTGCTTTGGTAAAGATTATGGACCAAGCTTATTGCCACAGAATTTATTATTCGAGTTTTCCATCTCTCCCAGAAAATATTATACCTATGTACTACATTCCTTACCAGGATTTTACAGCACGCCGGGAAAGAAAAGGGGTAATGACACTTGTATTCTTAATTCTTCACCACCCAGAATGAAAAGATCTATTTAATCAAGTCATTTAATTAATTTGTTTATTATACATAATAATATCACCATGATATAATATGATTAATAATAATAAGGTATATTCGTTAGTAAAGTACCTAATATTGTTACATCCTCCTACAGCCTATTTACGTCCCACTGTTGGGCACGGGCCTCCTCCACTTTGGAGGGATTATGGTCTACTGTGCCGCGCTGACCAGGCCTGTTGGCACAGGGTTTATTTTCTAGTTGTCCCTCTCTTACAGAAGATGTTATCTGTGTGCAATATCCCTTAGCTGATTTTTACAGCACCCTGGGGAGGAAAAGGGCTATTGATATTTGTATTCTTAATCCGTCACCACATGGAGTTAATAAATCGCATTTATCTTTAGGTAGGTACTTATTATAAAACTAAGTAGGTATTTTTGTGTGTGTCCCTATGTGAGCTTATAACTTCAAAACTACGCAACAGATTTTGATGCGATCTTTAGTAGATAGAGTGCATCAAGAGGATGGCTTTGTTTTGTACAATTTGTTAAGGTTCGTATGTATTTTAGGCTCAATAACTACAAACGCGGGTGAAACCGTGGGCATTAGCTAGTTATACTTATAATATCACCGTGATTTAATATAGTATTAATAAGCTATATTCGTTAGTAAAGTAATATTGTTACATCACTGAAACTAATCTACATAACCGAGTTTGCATAAGCAATATGCCAATTATAACACAAATATAGATAGAAGGTCTGTTATTAATCTAATTAAATTAATGTAATTACCGCTATCAAAATTAGTTTTCCGTAATGTAATTAGTATTAAGTTTACCACGTTAAATGCCAGAGATGTCAGCACATTATATCGCAGGTACCATATTTAGTTGGCGGGCTTCGTGGTCTAGTGGTTCATGTAACGGACTGCCGATCACGAGGTCGCGGGTTCGATTTTCGCACGGGGAAATCATTTGTGTGATGTTTTTAAATGTTATACAAATGTTTGTTCTGCGTCTGGGTGTTTCTATATATTTTAAGCATGTATTTACAAAAGCAAAGTAGTATTTGTAGTATATCCGTATTCTGGTACCCATAACACAAGCATATAAAGCTTAGCTTGGGACCAGAGGACGTTGTGTGAAATGTCTGTGAATATTTATTTATTGATTTATTTATTACTGTTTACTCAAGGTTCTATTAATTGTATTATTCTTTGTATTATCTGATAGGATAACTAAAGTTTCTAACGCATGCAGGGTATAATCTCCGAAAGTAGCATAATCGTCCGATTTAAAATTTTCTTCTTACTAATTGGAAGCTACGGTCGTATAGAGTGCTACAGGCTATACAATATATAAAAATGTAGTGATTTGAAATTCTACGCGTATGAAGTTGCGGGAAAAAGCAAAGTTTTAACTTTGCTCTTGCGGGAAAAAGAAAAAGCAAAAGCAAAAAGTAAAAAGCAAAAGCAAAAAAAAAGAAAAAGCAAAGTTTTAACTTTGCTTTTTAATTAAAGACATCTTTTGGATCTGTGGTCTTGTATATCTACGCCAAATTGCTTTAGTTATTTGCATTACTTCATATATAGGTATTCTTAATGCTGTCATGATTAATTCCATCATTGATATGACTGAAGTGCCAATACATAAGTTTACTACACCTCCGCTTCTCACTGGAACAAAAGATGATATTTAAATTTTGTAAGTATTACACGTTTCAACTGAGAGAGAATAGGATTGGCAATGACCTTTAGTTCTTGTATTCTTGTATTCTTTATTGCACACAGAAATTACATATAAGAAAGTTACATTTTGGTTAATATAAGTACAGAGGCGAGCTTAATTCATATATGAATTTTCTACCAGCGAATCTTGGCGAGATAGAAATTTCATGATAAGGGGTCATGACAGTGTACAACAAAAGCTTAAGTTACACTTACTTAAAACTATGTTATAATTATTATATGAGCAACATACATTCAAATATTTAAATTCTATAATATCCTAATCATAAATACTTATAACAATATACTACATAAACATACATATACATACTAAGCTAGTGATAGGAAATATTCTTTAGTTCTTCTTTTGAAAATTTGCAAGGATGAGCTAGCACGAATAGTGTAAGGAAGAGAATTCCACAGGCGAATAGCAGATACGGTAAAAGAGCTACCATATCGGCTTGAAGTATGAGAGGGAGTCTTAAGTAGGAGATCCGACAAGGCTTATCTCTTGGTATTTGGTATTCAAAGGTATTAGTTGTCAAAAGTGATTAGAAAAGTACTGCCGGCAACGTTGCGTATCAATAATGTTATTTTTAAACGCTTTATATTAGCTTCACTTGTATGTTTGTTTGTATGATTGTTTGTATGTTTGTATGTTTGTAACCGACTCCTTTGGACGCTATTTTGACCCACTTTAAACGGTCAGATTCTATTGAAATTTTGCACACCTGTCAAAGACCGATGACAATGCAATAATTCGATTAAATAAAGCGTGTTTTTTAGTTTTTTTTTAACTATTATTTATTTTTACCTAAACTCAGTAATTTGAAGCGAAAAAAGTCTTAAATTATTTAGTAATAATAGGTATAATATTATTAAAAAAGAAATACTATTTTCTGTCAATAATTTCGTTTTTGGATACTATGATATTAAGTTGAATTACCAACCGCCATTTTGTTGTTGTTTGTGTGCCTTGTTGAGTACCTATATGAATTATAAGGCATTTTATTTTAAATTCTGTTAATTACAAGGTTGATTCCCGTGAAAAAAATAAATTTGTTGTTATTTCTCATTGTTTTTGTTTGTTAGTGTTGTTATTTTGAACTTGTCGTTATTTGTTATTGTTTTTTACTGTATTTATCTCGCTAATTGCTCGAAAATTAGTAAACGATTTCGACAAAGTGATAGATAAATATTATGCTATAAAAATGTCTTGTTTTGCTGACTATACCAAAATTGTTCATATTGACATCTATGACGTCACAACATGGCGCGGGGTCAATCCTATTCTCATTTGAACGGCATAGTATATAGGTATAGTTCCATTCCATCCCTTTTCTTTTCCAGGAAGCTGTAAAAGCCTGGGCCCCAGGTCCGCTGTTACAATGTTGTGATAATGATCAGTCATTTATTGCATAATGTCATAATGGCGTCATTATGACAAAAGATTAATAATAGACTGCCAAATTGATAAAATTCGCCATCGGTACCGATTCTACGTGCACAACTAAACATGTGCACAACAAAACTTAACTTAACTAAAAAATAAAAATTTACACCGTCAATAACACAATTCGGCAATGTTAACTGAACTTTCTTATTATAAATACTGTATATTACAGACTATATTACTAACGATTTTAATTAATGTAGATGTGTACAATGAAGTAACAAATAATAGCCTTAATGACACTATCAATTTTCATTTTATACTTAAGTTAAGTTTAGTTGTGCACGTAGAATCGGTACCATTATGTAATCATTGACTAATCTTTATGACAACATTGTAATAGCAGACTTGGGCCCCAGCTAAGGGTTATTTTACACAGATAACATCTCTGTGGGAGAAGGAAAACTCGAAAAAACCCATGCCATCACGCCTGATCAGCGCAGCGTAGTAGGGAAACCAAAAACCCACCCGAAGAGAAGGAGGCCCGTGCCCAATCGTGGGACATAATTTAACTGGGAACGGAACGGATGTACCTATGTAAATAATGATCAGTCAGCTACTTACAAAACAAATCATAAAAGCTGAATATCACATCCCTCATGACACGTACTCTAGGAAAACTTAACACGTTTATCCTCATTCTGTGTATGTTCGTGCCAGGTAGAAGTGTGCCTTGGTCATTTAGAATGGCGTCTTCTTCACAGTTACCTAGGCATCCACAATCACGAGAGGATTTAGGTAAGCCATCACTATCGTGAAATTTCTTCATAGTATCATTTGTGACTGATAACCTTGTTATTTGTGTCTTGTATTCTAGAAGGCATGTTAGTTCTGATAGACTGCATACTCTTTCACCAGCTAGGAAAAAAAACATACAGACGATAATATTTTCTAACACTTGCGCGTCTCATTTGTTGTAGTCTCCAAAACGTCGGGCAAAAATTTAAAACAAATATACGCGTCTAATTATGTAAAAAGTGGTTTTATTTAAACATAGAGACGAATTGAGAACCTAATCCTTTTTTTAAAGTTGGTCAATGATTTATAGTTTGAAAAGCTGGTCAAGTACGAGTTGGACCCGACCCCAAATAACAGAATCGGCACGAATCGAAGGGTTCTGTACCGTTTTATCATATTATATTCGTCATATCAACTCCAAATGACATAACGGGATTAGGGGTAGATGATGATGATGATGATGAGTATTTGTTGTTGTAGCATCAAATAATATACCTACACAAACTGAAGTTTTCAGCTCTCTAGCTATAACAGTCTGGTGACAGACAAATAGACAAACGGATAGACAGCGAGGTCTCAGTAATTGAAATGAAATGATTTGATTTATTTGCAGAATATGAGTTAACAAAATTTTTAATTACAAATTTGTGAAATTAACAAAGTCAAATTACATTTTAAATTTTAAATTACATGATACAGGTTTTGTTAAACTTTTTGACAAGGAACCCTAAAAACAAATGTAGTAGAAAAACTTAGTGGAACAATGCATAAGATACGGATAAGTTTCCATGTAATTTTGCGCAAAATTTTTGTTATCTAGTAAACAAGGAATTCTTTGGAGAAATGTAATAAGTATGTATAATATTTTCATCATTAAATAATAGATTCTCTATTTACTTACCAAGAGGTTTGTAAAAGTGCGGAATACAGCCACATAATTTTAATATTATGTTTATTCTGCACTCTAATAAACAACGATTATATGAATATACTGGATATCGTTGACTATCTGTTTCGTAAATAAATCTGAAAAAAAAATAAACATTATTATTCAACGACATCATAACGTGTATAAAGACTAGCTTTTGACGTTTTAAAAAGCATGTTAATCTTGTCTCAGAGATTTACCAGATGTAGTGTCTATGGCTACATCACTCAGTCGAGTCGGCTTGAAGCCACTTACATATCTATGTGTGCGTGAAATATGTATCTATGTGTGTCTATGATACAGGTTATACGTTATATAAAACGTCATTATTCTATGAAGTACGATTTAGCCAGGCTAAAGTTACTTGTCCTCAATTCTAGACGTCCACTCACCATCTGGTATATTTGTGTCTTGCCTATTTGAACGGGGCGGTTGCCAGCTACTGCGCGCCGGCGAACGCTACCTGAGTGCATATAGTGTACTCTTGCGAGTTCCAGCAACATACATGAATGTTTATTTAATGGGTTAAAAAACTTTGTCTAGGGGAATTAAAATTAACAATCTATGCTCAAACTGTACTAAAATAGTAGAAAACTACTCAAAGCGGTGACGTTGAAAGTCTATCAAGTACTAGAAACGTCCCTTCGAATTGAATTGCGTCCCCTCATGGAACTTGCGAGTGATCGACCAAAATTGTTGACCGACTTGTTGGCCTCTCCTGGTATAGTAGACCCAATAAATACTCTAACTATGTCTAGGAGGCTCGTGGCTTATAGTCAGACGTTTGTTTAGGTGGAAATACTTGAAACTCACCTACATTTCCGTAAGTGTAAGGGAACTTTCTTAATACTTTCCGAGGCCCTGGTGCTTACTATTCGAGTTCCAATGCCAATGAATCCATCCGTGTCAAATGTTACAGCTCGAGCCCCATAAATTATTACGTCATCGGGAGATAATGTGTATATCTGCAGTGAATTACAACAAACGTTGAAATTGCTGTACATATTATACGGTTAACAAACATAATCTATAGGTGTTGAAGCCGAGAAGAGATGGCAGCATGCGATCCTACATTGTATTTATAAACATTTTTGGTGTAGGTATATATTACAATAAAGAGTACAATAAATAAATAATCCTCTACGGTCAGAATATTCATGTTTTGATTATGCTATCATTAGAGTGACAAACCTGTAAAAATATCACGGCAATCTTAATATCACTTATGCAAATAATAAGTAATTAAGCTCGGCGTCAATAGCAAGTCGGTCATGGTCTAGATGCAGATAGCGGTCCTTCGGTTTCTCTCCCATTAACTGCGGCTGACTGTTGCCAACCTCGTCGGTTGTTAGTTTTGGCTTGTTATTTTGGTAATTGTTACGATGTAAAATTAAATAAATAAATAAGTGTCCTGCCCCCTTACGAGGTGAGGCAGTGTTCTAAACATAAAGTAATTAAAAATACCTTGTAAACATCTGCGTAATTTAATATCTGTACAAAGAAATCAATATCATGAAATGATAAATCCACGCTTCTTTTAACATAAACACTTTGCTTAGACCATTTTCTGTAAAACAAGAGTTACTTTTAAACGTAAGGTGTGACTTTATACGTTACGGCAAATTTTTGCACTGTTGTTTTGTTTGACATTGTTTTGTTATGTTTGCAGTTTTTTTAAACTTATCACTTGTCCTCAGTGCGTGCCAAAACAATTTAAACAAAAACTGTTTACATTGCACAAATTATCTTCCTTATAAATAACTCTTATCTACTTTCTGGGAAAAATGTACTAGTTAGATTCTCTCTCTCTCTCCAGCTTTTTAACGTCACACTGCTGGGTGCGAACCTCCCCCATTTTGGGAGGGACTATGGTCTACTATGGCGCGCAGACCAGGCGTGTTGGCATAGGGTATATTTCCAAGTTTTCCGTCTCTTACCGAAGATGTTATATATATAACATGATATATAACATACCTTAGCTGGCTTTTACAGCACCCTGGAAATAAAAAGGGGTGGTGACACTTGTATTCTTAATCCGTGACCACATGGACGTAGCGATTATTAATTGTTAATTAAGTGACTACATAAAATATATTATATCTTACTCTGGGTCATCAAAGACCGCTACATTTGAATTAAGTATATGACACATCCCCATCTCCGTCATTACTGCATCAACACTTATAGGCCATGGCAATGGAGTCGTTAAAGTTTCATTTGCGAAATGCTTAAACAAGCCCTTCATAACCATTGCATAATCTTCAGGTTTTATCAACTAAAAAAATAATAATTAGTTCACACTTTATGAAATCTATGCAGATCTATTTCACTTTAAACGTACCTTTAAGTATGTATCAAATTTAGCTTGGCTTATTTAGGCTTATATTTGTAAACACAAGTATATAAGTGTAATTTTGGATTGAGAATATAAGTGTATCATCCCATTTCTTCCACATGGGACTGTAGCTAAGGGATCGCTGTGAGAGACGGAAGACTCAAAACTAAATTATATGCTAACACGCCTGATTGTAATTAGCGATGCTTAAGTAGACCAAGACTCCCCCCCCAATCCCAATATACATCGAACCTTCACAAATTATACAAAGAAGCCATCCTCTTGAACCAATAAATGTATTAAAAGAAACCGCATCAAAATCTGTTGCGTAGTTTTGAAGTTATAAGCTCACATAGGGACATACATACAAAAAAAAAACAACTCTGTTTTATAATAAGTAAGAAAAAATAGATAAATAGAAGTATATTTTGTGTGGTGACGGATTAAGAATACAAGTGTCACCACCCCATCTCCTCCCAAGGGTGCTGTAAAAGTCAGCTAAGGGATATTGCACACAGATAACATCCTCTGTGAGAGACTGATACCTCGATTATAAACCCTGTGCCAACACGCCCGTAGGGTTACTCTTGAAAACAATTCCGATCCATTAGCATTGAGATTATGACGTTTCATCACGTTTCGTACTCTTGAACACAACACTAGCGCCATATTGTGTTAATACTGAGCGGATATTGAGTGAACTAAACATCAATGTATGTCAATGTCGCCAAAACCGTACTCTTGACGCCTTTTGACAGCTCCGTGTTGAAATAGAAATTGCGTTAGAGAATTGGAATTATAGTGGTATTGCGATTGTTTTCAAGAGTAACCCTACAGGTCAGCGCGGCACAGTAGACCATAATCCCTCCCAAAGTGGAGGAGGCCCGTGCCCAACAGTGGGACATAAATGGGCTGCAAACAGAGAAGTATATTATATTTTCATCTTACAAAATACTGTCCTGATTCTACATGCACAACTAAAATTCAAATAATTAAAAAATGAAAATTGATATTGTTAATAGCACAATTCGACAATGTTAACAGATATTTTAAAAAGATCTGTAAATTAAAGACTAACGACTTTAATAAATAAAAATATGTACAACGAAAAAGAAAACTATAAAAATACACCATTGTTTTTTATTTTTTAGTTAAGTTTAGCTGTGTACGTAGTATTGGTACCATTTTCACAGGAGTCAATTACTGCCACGGCAACACGCCCGTGCGAGAAATGATTAAATTACCTCTAATATATCAGGAGGCGGTAAATCTACAACATTGAGGGCGTCCAAAGAAACAGATGCAATAGCTGTATAATAAGGTCCCAGATTTGGTTCAGTTGAGTTTTCTGTTGCACTGTGGACCAATATAATAATGTTGTTATATAGAGGGTGGTATCGACAGAAATAATTCTGTTAGTTGTATCGGTGAACCGCTTGCGTCAATAGTCAGTCGGTGACAGCCTAGATGCAGTATGCAGTCTTGCTGTACAATGCCCCGTAGTTCGTTGGTTTCTTTCCCATTAGGCTCCATCACTCCGGCCGACTGTTGCCAACCTCGTTGGAGTGCGTCCTGCCGCCTTTCGAGGCGAGGCAGTGTTGTATGCATATTATATAAAGCGTAATACATTAAATTAAGTCTCATTTATTTGTTTTACTACATCATACCCACAGAAGTACTATAATCATACCTTTTAAAAGCTATTTAAATAATTTAAAACGTGATAACTCCGACTACCAAAACAATTAGCTGTCATAGTAAAAAGAATACATAAGAAAAATGATTCAAAATCATGATTAAAACTTAATTATTATTTCATTATAATAATTAAAAACAAATGCCGAGCCCATGAAGAAATACACTAACCACAAAACGAAAACCAAACCCTACTTATAAACTACAGCAAAAGATAAATGCATGCGAATTTTTCTCTAGGTTTTGAAACCTTTGATACGTACTTGCCAAAACGATTTAGAATTTTAGGATCAATTTTAATAACAGGACATAATACTATAGACGGATATGAAACATTCCAATTTAAATAATCCTTTTCAACGCTCATTACAATCGGAGTTTCCTGCAATTAAAAATAAACAGTTTTCAACTTAATTAAATTAGTTACAACTAAAATAATAGATTAAACTTAACTTTAAACACGTTCATCATACCACAAGCCTGGAATATTGAGAAACCAATAGACATAACATGATGACACAAGCACCAAGGAAGCAAAAAGCCCAGAATACCCTGTAAATAAACACAGTATACAGTCATCTTCAGGATTCCAAATACAATTTTTCTTTAGAAAACGTATATGACTTTATAAATCAACGTCCTAATGCAGGGACCACGTCAGCTTTCTCAAATATCAGATAAATTTGTTTATGTTATTTCTACTACTAAATATCTTTCTTAAAACTACTATTCATAAATATTCAAGATATCGTGCAACGATGCTTTCGCGCACGCTTTGAGGTCAATACGACGGGATCACTTTTCAGTTAACGAAAAATGGCTATTTTAGTCGTCTAAAAACTAAACTTAAACAATAAACTTATTTTTGGTTATTTCTAATATACAAGTATATATATCTTCAAAGCGGCATCTTATATCACAGTCACGTCAAAAGTTATTCGATTTGATCCAGACAAAAGCATCGTAAATATTTTTTACTACGTTATTATTTTAGTGTTTCTTTGTTGTGAGTTATATTGGGAGTAATATTATTGTATTACACTCGCGGGCTTTTTTATCTGTTTTTAATGAAACCCTAGTGTGAAATAAATTTTAAGGAGAAGGAAGGAAAGGAGAAACGAATAAGGAATATAATAATTTCGAATACATTTTGAGGATTCACGCAAACTTAGTAGATACGCTGTATATTGACTGATGAGATTTGATGAATCTCTTATTATTGGGAAATAATGTATCGCTTGTATCAAATTGTTAGTTATGGGTGAAAGGGGACCCTAAGTTACCAGCCAACAGGCCGTATCTCATGGACATGTTCCAACATGAAGACCGGTACATTCCATTTTTAATATGTATTTAATCTAATCTGAATGAAAAATGTATTAAGCGTTTTACTTTCTGTGTATGTCAAGAATTGTATATACAACAGACAATAATAAATATTTAGCTGACCGACCTTAGCTCGGGATAGACTTTTTTGAAATTATTCTTATGGACAGTCTCAGTTGTCCATGTTACCTGTTTGTATAGAACACAAAAACACCGACAAACAGACATTTTTTTTATGCAACTTGGCTAGACCGTTTTATCGCCCCCAAAACTCTCGGCATACCAAATTTCAAGAAAATCTCTGGAGCCGTTTGCGAGATCCCAAAAATATAATAATATAATATTTATATAAATACAAGAATTGTTCGTTTAAAATGATAAGATTATCTTCGTCGTATATGCGCATTTTGGTACCCATAACATAAGCAAATGGCTTATTGGCTTGGAATCAGATTCCGTGGTGTAAAATATTATTTCTTCATCTTATCCATTAGGAACATAATATTTTCAATATTTACTAACCTTTCACACCAGTGTAACTCTTTATTAACAATGTAGGGTAAACCATGAGCTGTGGAAGTTTGTAACTCACTTTGTAAGTAGTTAATAAGTTTTTGAGTCTTCAGCCTTCTTGCGTAGTTTATACGTTTTTTCTTAAACATCGGCTTGTCTTTTATTGTAATTTTCAACATAGTTAATATCGATTATACTCTACACAATTAGTTTAATGACTTTTTTGTTATTGCATGTAAAAATTACTCAACAAACCTCTGAAATGAATAAAAAAAAATCATGTTTGTTGTATGGGAGCCCCCCTTAAATATTTATTTTATTTTACTTTTAGTATTTGTTGTTATAGCGGCAATAGAAATACATCATCTGTGAAAATTTCAACTGTCTAGCTATCACCGTTCTTGAGATACAGCCTGGTGACAGACGGACGGACGGACGGACGGACAGCGAAGTCTCAGTAATAGGGTCCCGTTTTTACCCTTTGGGTACGGAACCCTAAAAACTATCAATATATCTACACGTTTTTCACTTCTAAACACTACTTCGTCCGCAAGGCAGACTAAAAATTACATTACAGCCACGATATTGTATTTTTTTTTAAATATTTATGAATTTATTACCAATTTTTATTATAAATTTATATTTTCCTTCTCAATCAACTATTGATCAGTCAGAGTATCTTTACTTAATATGACTACCAAACACAATGTACTGGACATATTATTATGTATATTTTAACTTGATTTAATCTAATACACACATCATCCCTCATAATAATAGTATTATAGTATTTTATTGAATAGCAGGTCTTTATTCAATTGTTATAAGAATGTACATCGTTTATAATATAATATTTGTATTGTATATCGGACAATACCAATTTTGAAATTACGGTATTGTAAGTATTATTGATATCGGTATACTCATAATGGATACGAGATTTTCAATGATATCGTTTTGTTCCTTAATTGGAGACCTATCATAACTATTGTGTGTTGATATCACAGAGATAGGAAAAATCAGAAAGTGATTAAAATTTTGTAAGTAAAATAATATAAAAAAAACTAAATTATAGTGGAAAAAATGATAACCATGAGCGGGACTTGAACCCACGACCTCTGAATACCGTTCCGTTGCTCTCCCATCTGAGCTATAATGGTTCCCGCACATGTTTACCAAATCTTCCACTACAATCTTCTCAATGTGAGTTAAACATCGTGCGATGTTTTGTGTACAACGCCATCTATTGAGCGGTTTGCACCAACTCGATCAATTGATCACTTAGTGTTCTTTACAGAACATAATTGGACCGAAATAATGACTGTACATGTATTTCTATATTAATTTATTATTTTTTCTACTATAATTTAGTTTATTTAGTAAAAGCATAGCAAGTCAATTGCAAAAATTTATAAATTAAAGTAAAATAATATATTGAAATACTAGCTGTTGTCTGCTACTTCGTACGCTTGGAATTCAGGAAACAAAAAGCCTCATGAAATTGTCATGAAAAACCTCAAAAAAGCCATCCTCGTACACCACTGTATCTATTAAAAAACGCATCAAAATCCGTTGCGTAGTTTTCGAGATTTAAGCTTACATAGGGACATATATACAAAAATAAAAACTTTGTTTTATAATAAGTAAAGATCATCATCATATTAAAAGAAACCGTTCAAATTTCTACAAGTGGGAGCCGCGCCCGAAGGTTTTCCTACCATTATCACAATCATAATTATCATGCTGCCGTGGCTAATCACTTCGTCATAAATTTTGTTATGTTGGAACGTCCCTAAATTTTTATACTGGTATAGTGGCAACGGAAATACATCATTAGTGAAAATTTCAACTTTCTATCTATCGTGATAGATAGAAAGTTGAAATTTTCGGTTCATGAGATATAACCTTGTGCTCGTGGAACCTAGATATTGAGTATTTTTTTTAAAAACATTCAACTGACTTCTTGTGCCTTTGAAATTTGAGGGTTTTTGTCGATTTCTCAGGAGACGGACACGGGAAAAACCAAGCGTATTTGACGATATCGTCAGTCCACCTTGTTACCACCTAAAAAGTAAATATATTGTTGTAATAATATTTTCTAACACTTGCGGGACTCATTTGTTCAAATAAAACCACTTTTTACGGGTGAGACCTGTGACAATGGTGACTGCAAATTCTCCGAAACGTCGGGCTAAGATTTAAAATTTAAAAACAAACACACGCGTCTAAATCCGTAAAAAAGAGGTTTTATATTGTTGTAAATTATGATACGTAAGTACGTCTCTTAAAAAACTGTAACCCAACTCTTTAACTAAAGATATATGAGTGTAAATAAACACTTAGAATTATGTTAGCTGTTCACGTCGTTGAAAACCTACCTAACCTATATATCGTTTACCCTTGCTCCTTCTATCTACTTGTTATTCAGAGAGGAAACCGTAAGCTGATAAGGATTACAAAATTATTTACTACGGGCTTGTAAATGTCTTAGGAGTTTTATGGTATTGCCCACTGTTTATGGGTAATGCTATGTTGCCTTTTACGACATATACACATACACTCAACTTAGTTTTATATCTTGTCTATGAAAACTTAGCATTCATAAGATGATATAGTTTGATTTAACATCGATGGTTTTATTCATTAAAGAGCTAGACTTGAAGTAGGTAATAGAAAGTCAAATATATTGTAAATAGGTAACTCTTTTCAGATCTGCAGGATACATATTTATACCGATTTTTCCAAATGTTATCCAAATATTAGGCGGTAAAAAAAATTGGAATCACATCTTTGTAGGTTTTACTTTCATTTGTTAATTACCAATTTTCATAGCCTTATCTTAAAAATGACAGTTTTTCAGACAAACTTTTATCCTCTTTTCACCACCTTAGGTGATGAATTTCAAAAAATCCTGTCTTAATGCTTGCGATGAAAGGGGCTTGCCAATTTCCACGGTCCTAGCCCCAGTAGTTTGGGCTAACCTTCTATCGATATCGATGGTAATATTGAGCACAGCACTATATCGACCCCATTTTTTAATTTAAACTGGCTTCAAGTCACGTGACCATTTTTCAGATCCTCTATACTCCCTAATCAAAGATGGCGCTACGTTTCGCTGTTCGCGCTGGTGACTCATGTCAGTTTTGGCGTTAGTTTTTATTTGATTGACAATTGCTATTTTATCATAATTACCATAAACAATGGACAGATGTAAGCATCAGTAAATAAGGATTTAATCTTATTTTAGTTTATGGTATTTAGATTCTTGCATAAATAAAATAAATAAATAATTATAATTGCATAAGTTGACAAAAAATGCTATGCAATAGCTTTTCTGCGGCAGTCCCGGAATGCCACACGTCTTTTTTTTTAAATTTTCCTACACATATTTAGAATTGTTCTAAAATTAAATATTTGGAGACTTTTATACAAAGACCTTTTTAACTTTCTGTCTAACTTTACAAAGGTAACAGTTACAAACTTTTTCTATTGACTTTACAAATCTTTTTTATGATAATTTTCACATAAAATTTGTTAATTAACGTAGTAAAGAAGTATAATAGTTTTCCAAGGGCAGTTAGGCGAGTTAAATCTATTTATAGAACACAGATTAACACAACGATATATCAATGTTAGTTCCAAGTAATAAAGTGTACGTAACAAATATGTTTTTCTGCAAACCCACACATAGTATTAGACGGGAATGTTATGTTTGAGACTTATAGTTTCGTGAATCCATGGAAATTATTTGGAGTTTTTCCATCCACGTACACAATGTTAGGAATATTTACAAATTTTCGCTCCAATTAAAAAGTTCGCATACATTTTACATAGATACAGAAAGAAATTATTCATCTTCTGAAATAGTAATGGGTACTAGAAATAATAGTCCAACGAAACCACACTACTGTGTTGACTGCGGGTGATCTAGTTATCTACCTATCTAAACTAATATTCTAAAGTTGAACAGTTTGGTTTGTTTGAACGCGCTTATCTCAGGAACAACTGGTCTGATTTTAAAAATTAATATAATAAATAAATATTTTGGACATTTCACACAACGTCCTCTGGTCTTAAAGTAAGCTATATTCCTATGCTTGTGTTATGGGTACCAGATACGAATATACTACTTAAACTACATTTTTTTTTTTGTAAATACATACATTCTTATAATACATAGAAACACCCAGACGCAGAACAAACATTTGTATGACATTTATAAACATCACACAAATGATTGTCCCGAGCGGGAATCGAGCCCGCGACCTCGTGATTGGCAGTCCGTTACATGAACGACTAGACCACGAAACCCGTCAGAAAAACTCTTTCAGTTTAGGATAGCATTTTATCAAGAAAGACTTAGATTTCGTAAACGTGGAATTTAGAAAATGATCCCCGTTTTTCTAACATTTTTCACTGATGATTCGCTCCTATTGACCGCAGCGTGATGATATATAGCCTATAGCCTTCCTCGATAAATGTACTATCCAACACTGAAAGAATATTTCAAATCGGTCCGATTTGAAAAAGCGATTTCTGAGATTAGCGCGCTAAAACAAACAAACAAATTCTTTGAGTATAGAAGTATTTCATTATTAAGTCTTTGAGTATGATGGTATTATAAATGGTACATAAGTATGTCACAATGAATTGAGAAAGATTTATTTCTCACATGTAGAGTATTTCATTCAGTACTGTTAAAGTCTTTATTATTCCCAAAACGAAGCGTATTACAATGTGAAACTACGTAAAGCGTGAAACATCCCAAAGTAGCGATGTTAATCCGAAAAACTTTGTTTTGAAATTAAACTAGTTTTGTTCTGTCTATAATGCGTGCCACATCTAAATGTGAAGTTTTTTACTTACAAAAGAAAAATAATGAAAAAAATTCTGTTTCTGCTGTTATGTATAAGCTTAAGAACCAGCAAGAGTTGGTCATTGAACTATGCAGTATAAATCGAAAGCGGTATAAAATGCTTTCTCTCAGTGATAATAGACAAATATTCTGCCTGTTACCAGAAAAAAAAAAATCAGTAATTAGCTAATATAATTAGCTTTTAGTTAGATTTGAAAACATACATAGAATCCGGTGTGAGTGAGTGAGTATTTATTATTATCTTTGTCATTATTTTTCATATTTCCTAAATATGTTTCTAAGATTGTGATATAAAAAACCACTGTTTGAATTAACCTCTCAGTATTTTGTTGTCTCGTCATTTGGCCCTCATGATCGCTATATAAACGATTTTTAATGGCATCATAAACTTTGTTATTGATCATATAGCTTGCGAGAAAATGTTTTTCAAATATGTGAGATTTTTTTTGCTTTAACTAGTACAGACGATTAGAAGACAATGTGTAAAATTATTTGTCTACAGACTTTAATTATATTTATAGCTCTATATCTAAATAAATAGAAATGAAATTCACCAAATGTATCTACGCGTACAACTTCCGATCGACTCCACTAATAGACCAAGATGCGAGGGGTGAATTATTTGACTCATTTTCTCAGCGATGAAATGTATTGGGTAAGGTAGTTTTTGTAGCATAAATGTAAAATTGTCGTAAGTCTGTCCCGTTTATAAATTAGATCAATCTTTTTATGGTGTTTGTTATTATTAAAACTAAGTTGGTATAGAAGAAAATAAAAAGGAAAAAAAAATCATTATAATCTGTGCTTATAGCAAAAAAAAAAAGAAACGGAAATTACAATGTTCATGTAACTATACGTACTCTGTAGTACTGAAGTAAGTTTAATTACTGTTTTTGTTAGAATTAGCTATTGCCAGCCTGCAATTGGAATTTAGAAAACGAATGATACTTAAAAAAAAAACAATAACGCAGCGCACGCAACGGAAGCCCTCCGCCTCATTTTTCCCACTTTTGCAACATTTTTAACTGATGCTTTGCTCCTATTCTTCGAACAAGTATTGCCTGAGATTAGCGCGTTCAAATAAACAAGCTCTTCAGCTTTATAATATTAAGTATACATGTAATACTTACTTTTATAGGTCCTATAAAATCAATGAATATGCACCAGCAGTTAACATAATATATTACGTAGGACTCACAAATATTCCGACAAATTTCCCAGCCTTTAGAATTTGCAACGTTCTATCTAAAGCCTCAAGGTATTGTTACGGAAACATATTGAATTAGGGTTTAGAAATTGGTACTCAATATCTAAAAGCGGGACCAATGAGCCGAAGTTAAGTATCTATTGCAAAACTTTAGGTTAAAATTACTCCTTTCCCGGTGACATTAATTTTGCGGTGGCATTAGTAAATTGGCTTTTGGTTTGTTCAATACTTATAACACCTTGTTAGATAGCATAATATAATTTTTAAGTTAATAGGTTGAAATTACACATACTATGTCTTTTGTAAAACCAATAAAGGTTCGGTTCTACTTTTAGATTTACTTAATTAGACGCTGAGGCAGTAAGATATATTAGATGTTGGTATGAGATTTATTCCACCCAAAGCTTTATTGTCACTTCTTTCTATTACTTAGGCTGGAAAAAGTGCTAAACTGATGATCGGTCGGCGTAGCAATAAGTAGCTATATCTATGCAAGTCTATGAATGTACACACAGCTACGCTGACCGTATGTGCGTGATTTTCGACCGACTGTCAGTGCTGACCATCGCTCTAGTACTGTTTCCAGCCATAGACTAGCATAGATACAGCTACGCCGACTGACGGTCAGCGCTGACGGTATGTTTAACACTGTTTCCAGCCTTATTATCTGGTTGAACACGATCAAGCAACTACATGCACTGATGAAAAAACAAAACTAAAAACACGACACCGACATATGATGTAGAATATCCTATAGGTATGGATATTCTTATTCAATGTAGTTCATATTATTTTAATGAATCGAATGTCCGAGACTATTTAGATACTTACCTTCGGAAGTTATGTGTATCTGTTATTGAAAAATTAGCTTGTTTTTATAAAAAATATTTCTATGAAGTTTTTATGTAGCTGTTTCTAAGAGCATTCCGGTCCTAAGAAATTATGTAACCCTAATTACTTGGTAAGTATATTATATATTGTAAAGGTTGTGATCATTGAATATAACCTATACAATGATACAGGCCACTTAAGATTTATTTTTAAAAAAGGAATAAAAAAATTTAAAATTTGAAAATAAAAAGAAAAGAATTTGGGGGATGAGTATAGGACATGAAGAGAGGATGTTGAAAAATGATTGTAAAATAGTTTTTCTATATTATAAAAAATATAACAAATTAATTATTCTAAAAGTGATTTTATTAGTATATAATAGTATATGAATGTAAAGAAGAAGCTTTACAATTGGTGGAAGCGCGCCGGGTATAGCGGCCCGATTGGTGAACCAGCTCCTACGCCCAGGGATGTGTTGACGAACAAAGGGTCGACACAGGATAAATATTAATTATCAGAGAAGTAGCCGTATCTTTTTATTAAATTTTTATAAATTATTTATAACTAAGATGGAACTAGCCACGATAACTTTCGGTGGTTGCGCACAGGAGTGCCTAGATGAATTCGAAGAAATGTTTTACGCTTTAATAACTTTCAAGAGATGCTCGTCTGAAGAAGAAAAATTATCACTATTGCCCTCATTTTTAAGGGGTAACGCCTTACTTTTTTTCCGGGGCATTAAAGACACGTGCAAAAGCGTGCAGGAGGTATTTGATAGACTAAGGGAAGAGTTCCAAGAAGTAAATTACCAAGAATGTTCGCAATAATTATTTGCATAATGATGTAAATTGGTTTAGTGATTCAATTAGATTAAGGTTATATATGTAGTGATAATTATAATTTACTAATATTGTTTTATTTTGGTGTGTTTCATATTGTTCGGGATCGACGAGACTTCATAATGACGTCAGCAAATTTGTACATAAGAAAGATGCAATGAAAAGGAACCACATCAAAAATTTAATTATTTTTTCATATTTATATTTTGAATGTTTAGTTAAAAATGTGAGATAAATATATTAACATAGTAATTGGATAGTGAGTATTTCGTACTAGATTATGATTATAGTATTAAGGTAGAGCGATTAATAGGTATAATAATGGGTTGTATTGAGTTATAATGTCGAAGGTAGTGGCTTGGTAGAGTTAGTTGGATGAGTCGTATCAACGGGTAATATCTTTGAATGCAACATGGTAAGGCCATAGGCTATTTGTCATGGAATCCTGTTTTGGGATATCACGCATTTTAGAGATAGAACTCATAAGATAGGATTTAGGAAAGTAGGTGCTAGAGTAAAGTATTTGTTCATTAGGAGAGAAATGTGAAAGGTTGAAAATTGAAAGAAGTTGTATTATAGTGAGAGGTTGCTGATAATATTTTTATTTTATTTATTGGGTAATAGTTAGATAATAATGATTAGCGAATAGTTTATAATTACTTAGATAATAGAATGATTGATTATTTAAAACGTTACTTGTGGTAGAAGAATGGTTGGTAAATTTATCTCACGAGAAGGAATTCTAAATGTGGAATAAATTGGTCATTCCCGAGCATTCAGGATTACTTAGTAGAAATTATACCTAAATAATTGAAAAGAAGGTTGAGTATTATCTGAGCATACTTTAAATTTTAATTTGATAATCTCTGGATTCTATCAATTATAATGGTTTCTTATGTAAATTTTCTCATTAAGCTGGAAAGCTGTTAAATTAGCATATCTTTCGGATCTATGATGCTGACCTCATAATTGAAGCTCGATAATTTTTATAAGAGCATTAATTGTTTGGTGATGAACATTTTTCTGATTCATTGTTGATGATATATGCTTTGTGTCTTGGTGTGATAGTTTTAAGGATGCCTTATCACTCTGGTTTATTATTGGATAAATCAATTTTAAAGATGAAGTAGTTTAATATTTTATGAAAAGAGTGATATGATATAAGGGCATCGTAGTTAGTGTGGTTCGGATAACTAAGATTAGAAAGGCAATTTTTGGTTGGTTTTTTGCTTTTCAAGTTTTTCGAAATGTATTGCTTCGAAAAGCTAGGTCCTAGCTGGATCTAATCTGGTTCATTCTAGTTTGTTATCATGCTTTCCAACCTTAGGTAGGGTGTCCAGTATTTTGTAACTTAGGAAAAAAAAAATTCTTTTTTTTTTTTTGGAAAAAAAATTTTTTTTTTATCCTCTAAGGGGGGGAGAATGTAAAGGTTGTGATCATTGAATATAACCTATACAATGATACAGGCCACTTAAGATTTATTTTTAAAAAAGGAATAAAAAAATTTAAAATTTGAAAATAAAAAGAAAAGAATTTGGGGGATGAGTATAGGACATGAAGAGAGGATGTTGAAAAATGATTGTAAAATAGTTTTTCTATATTATAAAAAATATAACAAATTAATTATTCTAAAAGTGATTTTATTAGTATATAATAGTATATGAATGTAAAGAAGAAGCTTTACAATATGTATGCCATTTAATCACAAAATTTATTAGCACGACTACAACCTCTCAAATGAATATTCAAATATAAATTATTAATATCAACTCACTAATCTCTTATTAATTCTAGGATGACGATCCCTTCTATTCTATTTACCTTGAGATTAATCTAATCGCTCCTACACAACTATCCTACATGTGATGAAATATAAAGGGTTAATTTATGCTTTAAATTGTACATACGCGATTTACATAAAATGATAAATTATATGCCTAGGTGCACTTAGTATAGTCTTATGAATATAGCTTCCAATTTTGATTTTATATATTAAATATTAATAAATAAATATTAATGGACATTTCACACAACGTCCTCTGGTCCCAAGCTAAGCTTATATGCTTGTGTTATGGGTACCAGAATACGGATAGAATACATATACTACTTTTTTTTTGTAAATAATATAACTTATAATATATAGAAACACCCAGACGCAGTACAAACATTTTATGACATTTAGAAAAATCACACAAATGATTGTCCCGAGCGGGAATCGAACCCGCGACCTCTTGATCGGCAGTCCGTTACCAGAACCACTACACCACGAGGCCCGTCAATATTATGTTAAGTCTTCATCCTATATCATTACTGCTGTCCTAAATTCGTAATCATATTTATCATGCCGTAGTAATTATAAATCCATCGTCAGGATACACGTTCGAATTCTCGAGCTATAGCTGTTTATGAAATTCACACACACACTCACACACACACACTTATGGTCAGCGGAGTCTCAGTTCCAATTTATCCCTAAAAAGAGAATAGAAGTTTATACTGGTTTTCATCAGTACTTTGCCTATCTTAACTCTCTGGTAGTACACAAAATACATTTTTTTTATGAGAGCCTTGTTGTTACAACTACCATTGTTTGATAATTATAGAAATCAACATCAGTCTTCTGCTCCCATGATTTAGAGTTGGCGCAAGATGTATTTTTTTTCTATAGGTACTCTTCTGTCAGACGTAATATCTGTGTTCTCTTTCTTTCCTATCTTTTTTTCACACAGTCTATCCGTTTTAAAAGAGAAAAATTGTAGAAATCGCCTAACATTTATAAATAAAGCGAATATGTTAATTTTTATTTTTATTTTAATAACTTTTTTATGCTAATAATTTTACAAAATGAAATATTCAGTAACCTTGGTTGTGTATTAAACGTAAGCCGCATATTTCTAACCTACCTTCCCACCGAGATAACTTTCTTATTATGCTTTAAGTTCACAAATTTATAAAAGCCAAGTTCATAAAGCTACTTTATTAGGCAATATCCGGATATGAAACAGCTGGCGCCTTAAATTGAAGTTTTTGACGAATTTCATATAGAAATGACTATATGGTTAGCTCAATTTTACGGACAGTATTATCACAGAGTATTATTTTGGTTAATTTATAAGTACTTTTATAGGCTGACAAGTGTTATTATTTATTTGTGGACCTAAACATTCACTGAGATATCTATCTCTACTAATATTATTAAGAAGAGGGTTTGATTGTTTGCTTGTTTGAATTGAAAAGGCTCTGAAACTACTGGACCGATTTAAAAAATTCTGTCACCGTCGTGTAGCTACACTATTTCCGGTAAACATATGTTATAGCTTTTGTCAAAGAAGTTCCCCGTGCGAAGCTGGGGGAATTGCTATTAGGGAATATTTCTGTTGATACCCTTACACCGTCCACATATTGGTAATGACAATCTCTAAAAATGGGAGAGTTGAGATAAAAATATATTAAAACATGTTTACTGAATAATCCTCTTTTTCATTTTCATTCCAACCCTTTAATGTCCCACTACTGGGCACGGTCTCCTTAATTTTGGGAGAGATTTTGGTGTACTACGCTGCGCTAACCAGGTGTGTTGAAATAAGGTTTAGTGTTAAGGTATTTGCCTTTACAGATGATGTTATCTCCTTGTCCTATCCTTTAATTCAGCATCTTAGGGAAAAAATATTGTGGTAACTTTTTGTACTAATAGTCCGTCACCACATAAACAAACGACTAAATAAAAAAAAATATTATAAGACAAAGTCGTTATTTTTGTATGTATGTCCCTTTGTGATCTTATATCTTCAAAACCACGCAATGAATTTTTATAGGGTTTTTTTTTAATAACAACAACAGCAACAGCAAAGTGTTGTTGTTGTTGTTATTAATTTTTTTTATAAATAGAGTGGTTCAAGAAGATGGTTTTTTTTTGTATAATTTGTCGAGGTTTGTTTTCCTAATTCTACGTGTAAGAAGTTGCGGGCAAAAGCTAGTAAGTGATATAAATGAAAACAAAACTGGTTATAACATTTTTGTTAGCTAAAAACAAGACAAAATATTATTTACATTTAATTTTGATATGGATATGAATACATATGAGGTAGTATAATATGATGAGGGTCGTTGCCAGATGATTTACTACGTAACTTATGTTTTAATTTCTATGTACACGGGCTTATGTATTTACATTTTGTTTTGCTGGAAAGGACATAGGTGCTTCTATAAGCATTCTTTTTGTTTTATCTCTTCTGCTCTACCAGGTCGTGGTGGTGCCCTAAGACTAACGATGATACAGCAAGGGCGATCTCCTCACGGGGGCCCGATTTGGGGGAACATTAGGTCCCCCCGGCATCCGGCGCTTCAATAAGCATTACTATTGCGAAATTGCGGTGGTATCATCAGTCGTTAAAGATTCCGTATACATTACAATATCTTGAAATGTATTCAGTAAAATTATACGAATAAAATAGTTTTTTTTTATGTCTTATCCCTGATGAATAGGAATTCGCTTTAAGCGATAAGGCCGCCCAATGTACTACATTATTTTAAGAACATCCTGTAATGTAAAACTAAATGGTGTACAATAAAGAATATAATAAATAAATAAATAAATAGGGTTTTGCTGTAAAGTACCAATTTGTTACCTTTCATTGATTGACTTTTAATTTCATGAATGAAGAGTTGCCTCACAGCCCTATGTTTACCTTCGTGCCTTTTCAATGGCCTTCTTCATGTCAAGAAAAAAAGTTTACCTTAGTACTACATCAGTTGCCGCATGTCACATATGCGATGCTTGAGAGCCGTTTTACTTTCACTTTCTAAGGCCAAATAATTTTCCCCAAAGGAAATACAAAAAAGATTGTACGACAACCCGGCGAAATAACATTTTCTTACACAGGATCATTCATTTATCCTGGCGACATAAATTGTTTATATTTAGGAAACTTTTGTATTAGAAGTTGAAGAAAATATGATAGGAAATTGTTCCAATTAATATTGTTATTTTCCACGGGATGAAATGTTAAATGGAGTGGATGAATACATAACTATTTATAGCAACAAACGTCGTTCTATGATAAAACAATGAATAGGAAGTATGTACTATTAGTAATATAGTGATGGTAGTATTTAATCATCATCATCATTATCAAGTATTTATTGAAGTAGGTATTCGTGTGGTCACGGAGTAAGAATATAAGAATTATTACCCCATTTCCTCCCCTGGGTGCTGTAAGAGCCAGCTAAGGGATACTTATTGTTATCAATGAATATCAACTGCAAGAGACGGAAAACTTTAAATGAAACCCTATGCCAGGACGACTGGCCAGCGCGACATAGTTAGACCAAAAGCTTTCAGTGGAGGAGGCCTGTGCTCATCATTACGATGTTAATGGGCTGGGGAGTGATGGGATTGAGTCGAGATGAAGACATGTTCGTTACGTTAACCAATTAATAAGAAGAGACTGCTCAATTACTGTCCACGACGTATGCTAATCTGGGTTTGACGTTTTATATAAATTAATAATTAAAAATGGTTTAAAAAAACTAAAAAACACGCTTTATTTAATCGAATTATTGTAATGTCATCGGTCTTTGACAGGTGTGCAAAATTTGAATAGAATCTGACCGTTTAAAGTGGGTCAAAATAGCGTCCAAAGGAGTCGGTTACAAACATACAAACATACAAACAAACATACAAACAAACATACAAACAAACATACAAACAAACATACAAACAAACATACAAGTGAAGCTAATATAAAGCGTGTAAAAAGCTAAAAATCTATTAACATTTCATTATGGCATCATGTTATTGACTATACTACGGATTTTTCAAGACTACTTCTTGATCCTAGAGCATGCTATACAAACAGTGTTTTAATCATAATAAATAATCGAGAATGAAATAAACCGATCTATTTTCTGTCTCAACAGGCGAAGGTAAAAGTCTGAGCAATTCACTTGTCAATATTTTCCACTCTATTGAATTTGATTTACGTATCCGTATCAGGTCTTGCTGAGTTTTCAGAAAACTTTCAGATAACTTATGATTCAGTAATAGTTTTAACTAAAGGTGAAAGAAGCAGTTTTGAACTTAAGAACGAATTTTTAGAAGAAAGATTGGAAATTGACATTGATTGATTCTCTTGCAAACGGCTGTTTAGTCAAATAAGGGACATCATTAGTATGTTTTAGTTAAGGGCCTACATCAATATTATCGTCTACATGTATCTATTTACACAACTAGTAGGTATAGAAAATGAAGAATTAGGGATATTTTTTTTGTTTACTCAAAATCTACTAAATATATTTTAATTCCGGTTTATGTGTTTCTATATACCACTTGGAGTGTAATGCAATTATATGGTCTCCCCACGAAGAAAAATATACATTAATGTTAGACCGAATTCAGAACAAATTTATTAGGTTTATATATCTAAAGCAGTATGGTGTGTATCCTGGGTATCCGCTGCTCTATCCTACCTTGTTCATTCTGGGGATGGTGGGATATTACAGACTCGAAGTTAGAAGGGAGGTAGCTTTTGCCACTTATCTTTTTAGAGTATTACGCGGTAAGGTTCATAACCCTAATGTTCTGCGCACAATTCACCTGTGTGTGCCGGATGAGTGCGTTGGAAGGAGGCGACGACCGCCACTACTGCTGGTACCCCACGCTCGCACCAACTTGCTGCAGAGAGCACCACTTACGCGCGCGCTGCGTGCGCTCAATGCGGTATCTCATACAATAGATATATTCTCATGCACACTGAACGAATTCGTAAGGACTACTTATAAATATTGTAGTTATTAGTTTTATTTTGTGTTGTTTGTTTAATATAAATGTAAAATTTACTACTCTATTGCATTAGGTACATATCCTGTAAAAATAGATGTATGTGTGGATAATAAATAATAAAAATAAATAATAAATAATAAAAATATATAATAGTTACTTATGTTTTAAAAGTTATTTCATTAGTTAATACGCGATAATAGACCGACAAATGAAAAAAATAAAAAATTAGTGAGGTTGTTTCGATCATTATGTCTACCTAGGACAAACAGTCCAGTTGGGCAAATCCAACTTCGAGAAAGAGGTCAACCGACGAATCCAACTCGGCTGGGCAGCGTTCGGGAAGCTTAGGCACATCTTCACGTCCAAAATACCTCAGTGCCTGAAAAGAAAGGTCTATGACCAGTGTGTGTTACCAGTGATGACTTACGGAACTGAGACGTGGTCCCTGAATGTCGGCCTCATAACAAAACTCAGAGTCGCGCAGCGTGCTATGGAGAGGGCTATGCTCGGTGTTTCCCTACGTGATAAGATCCGGAATGCGGAGATCCGTAGAAGGACTGGTGTGTACGACATAGCCCGAAGAGTTAGCACGCTGAAGTGGCAATGGGCAGGCCACATCGCTCGACGATCTGATGACCGTTGGGGACGGAAGGTCCTCGAGTGGCGACCACGAACCGGACGACGCAGCGTGGGGCGGCCCGCAACAAGGTGGACCGACGATATCGTCAAATACGCCGGGGGCCGCTGGATGCAGTTAGCGCAAGACCGCACGTTGTGGCGTTCTATGGGGGAGGCCTATGTCCAGCAGTGGACTGAGAAAGGTCGATGGATGAGGTTGTTTCGCTTAGATTTTCTATCGAGAAAACTTTTTTCAATCGCGTTTCTGAGTTTATGCGATCCTAGATTATATATTGAAAAAACATATACTTAAAAATTAGAGCTCTAGCCATTCAAACTAAAGAAAAAATGAAAACTTCGTACGTAGAAAAATGCACGAAGCTATTTTGGTATCCTCTTAATATACAAGGGGAAGGAAATAAAATGAAATACTTGTTACTAATAATATTAGTATAAATATAGATTGGTTGGCGACACACTGAAAGTTCATTGTAAATGTGTGGAAACTGGAAGAAGTCATTCTCTGAGTTTGATGTTTTGCGATATTTTCAATCAATTGTTTCTTTTCTAGATAAGGTACCCCTGGGATACAAAATTTACTTACTTATAAATTATTATGTATATCTTTCATTTCAAGAAGGATACTGAGGATACTAGGAAATGAGTTACGAAAATCAATCTATGTCTGACATTAAACATTATTTAATGCTAGATTTGGGCTATATTTTAGATGCTACCCGACATAATGATGTCTTTTGCGATCAGTGCACGTTCGTCAATTTGCAAAGCTATTACCGGTCCTAAAATTTGGAATTATATTAGATTTGATTTATAGTTATAATGTAAATGATCACCATGAGCGGGACTGAACCCACGACCCCGGAATACCGTTTCGTTGCTATCCCAACTGAGCTACAATGGGATCTGTACATGTTTACCAATAAATTTTCCACTACAATGTTTGAATGCGAGTTAAACATCGCATCGATGTTTCTGTAAAGCATAGCAAGTCGAATGCAAAAATTAATAAATTTGCTATAATTTGATTAATAAAAGTCATTGCATCATTGGAACCTCTTAGGAGCTGACATAATTTTTTGAAGGTCTTCCTAATACAGTAAATTAATCTCACAATGAGAAGGATGTTGCGTTAAATTTATACATATGAAAATGTTTTTAGTTCCAAACAAAAAATGAAGACTTTATTTCTGTGTTAGTTTCTCTAAGTTAGCACGTTACTGATTAATAGCAATTAGTCATTTAGACCCGGGGTCCCCCAGGGTTCGATCCTTGGACCGCTTTTATTTCTTATATACTTAAATGACATTAAAGTTCAGCCTCACACCCATTTAGCAGCATTTGCTGATGATGTCGCAAATTACGCTACATCTGACGACTATGACACTGTTATTACGCGGTTGCAGTGGTCTGTTGACTTACTATTCCATTATTACACTACATGGAAGCTAAAAGTGAATGTTGGTAAGACCGAAGCTATCATGTTTACACACAGACGCTCGATGCCAGTGAGACAGCTTACAACTACAACCAATTCAAAACTTCCCTGGTCTAAATCTGTCAAATATCTTGGCGTAATCCTTGACAATAAATTAAACTGGACTATTAATTCTGACGCTTTTAAATGTAAAGGTATCAAAGCTATGAATGCGCTTAGTCCTCTATTGAACAGAAAAGCAAACCTCAGCCCAAAAACCAAATTATCAATTTATACTACGTTAGTAAGACCTTGCATCACTTATGCTGCCCCTGTCTGGAGTAGTATTAGAGATACTAACTACGTTAAAATTCAAGTCGTACAAAAATAGACTCTAAAAATTGCATACAACACCAAATTTCGCACTAATCTTAAGTCATCGCATAAATCAATTAAATTACCTGACATCAAAATGTTTGTACTAAAATTATCAAAAAAATTTTATTTATATAAAAACTATGTACACAAAAATAAATTAATATCATCCATCGGCTTGACTAGATATCACAATTTAATGTATTCCGATAAATATTGCCGTTATCGACTCCCCCATCACTATTTCCTAGCATATAGATGACGTTGACTACCCCACTAAATGGCCGATCGGACCGTAACATCGGACCGGTGCGTTAATGTTATGCGACAATGTTGTTTACATCTTCTTCTAAATACCCTCAATATGAAATAAAAAAAAAAGAAAGAAAAAAAAAGAAAAAGAAAAAAAATACATTAGATAGGTACAGCAATCACCTTTGTCATTATCTACAACAAGGGGACTAAAGACTTTGGTGCCTCGATGTCATGTCTATGACCTAATAGTTATATACATTGCAGCGAGGTGTTAGTGTTTTGGGTCTGCCTATAATATGTGTTTAAACCTACATAAATATGTTAAACTATATTGACAGGTTAAGTCATATGTTTTTTTAGTGTGTTTTGTAATATTATGTTATTTCTGTAGTTAATCTGTAAAATATAAAATAAGTTGACAATAGGGTACATGTTTGTAAAGACGATTTAGTCTAAAAAAAACGTTAATTTTATGTAAAATATTTAATGGAACTAAACATGTTTGTATTTGTTTTATGCCAATAAAGACCTTTCAAAATCAAATCAATCAGTCATTTAGATTTGTGTCTAAATTATGTGTTATTTAATTTAATGTTAAAATTTACTGATTACAAGTAAGTTGTTCTAGATATGTTATTTAATGTTCTTAAGCTATGTATATTTTTTCGTGTGGTGACAGATTAAGAATACAAGTGTCACCATCCCTCTTCATCCCTAGGGTGCTGTACCAACACAAGTACAAAAAGTGGAGGAGGTCCGTGCCCAAGCCTGACCCCCAGAGAGAGAGAGAGAATGCTCTGAATCATATAAAAACATTTTTATTTGATAACTTTATCACATTTTTACGTTCGAATTTTATTACATTTAGTACGAAGTCCCAAATCAATTTGGCTTGAACCCAAAACTATTATTTTTATAATTGTACCGAATAGTCAACTGTTACTTTTTAGTACTATGTAACAAAAACGTTCTTAATTCTTGTTATAGATATTTTATTGACGAATATTATTTTAACTGATATTAATTTTAAAAGAATATTTATCAAATAAAGCACAAATTTACAAAATTTTACATTATAATATATATCACACACATAATTTTACTATGCGGGTATCGAAGCTACGACTTGGATAACGTTGAGCAGTCTGTTACATGAACTACTCGTACGTAGACCACGAGGGCTGTCTCTGACTATAGTACACTGATAAATCTAACCATCCATAGTATCGTAGTCTAAACTACATGTCTACTATACTATGTATTCACTTTCGTCAGTAATTATATTACAAAACTACTTTTTACGGATTCTATCGTGTTTAAAAGAATAGATATGGAAATGAATCCGTAAAAATAGTTTTATTTATAAAGTGTGGAGTGTTGCGCCCGAGAGAATAAAGTTGTAGAAAGTTGAGCGTCACGGAGCAGGATAAGTTTTATCCCATTGCAATTCAACCAGTATGCGGTGCGCGACCAATCTCATGTGGCAGGTCTCCGAGAAATCTTTGAAATAGTTTTCTTTTTTTTCCAACTTTTAATGCATACTATCGATGTTATATAAATCTTTTGCGTTTATGTTATAGCTACATTTTACTGCTGTTAAACTAAAATGTTTGTTAGACCGTAATTTATAAAATTTGATTTATACATTAATTTATTAATTTTTGCAATTGACTTGCTATGCTTTTATTTCTAATATAAATAATTCTCTTGTCACGGTGTTTGAAACTCCTCTGAAATGGCTCCACCGATTTTTGTGAAATTTTGTGTAGTACCTACTTACGTTAGGTCTGAGAATCGGACAACATCTATTTTTCATCTCCCTAAATGTTAAGGTTGGTCCACCCCTGACATTTGTATGGCAAAACAACGTTTGCCGGGTCAGCTAGTAATAAATAAAATTATAGCAGAATAAATGATCACCATGAGCGGTAATCGAACCCACGACCTCGGAATACCGTTCCGTTGCTCTTCCAATTGAGCTACCATGGGACCAGCACATGATAATCAAATTGTCCCCTACAATATTTCTGAATATGAGTTAAACATCGCTCGATGTTTTTGCACAATGCCGTCTATCGAGCAGTTTGCACCAACTCTTATCACTTAGTGTTATAGATATATACAGAACACCTCTCCTCTCCAGCCCATTTACGTCCTACCGTCGGGCACAGGCCTCCTCCACTTTGGGAGGGATTATGGTCTACTGTGCCGTGCTGACCAGGCGTGTTGGCGTAGGGTTTATTTTTGAGTTTTCCGTCTCACACAGAGGATGTTATCTGTGTGCAAAATCCCTTAGCTGACTTTTAGAGCACCCTTGGGAGGAGATGGGGTGGTGACACTTGTATTCTGAATCCGTCACCACACGGGACAGAACACAATTGGACTGAAATAATGACTGTTTTAGAAAATCGAGAAATAAATGCTACGTAATATTAGACAGTAATATTACAAAATTATTTCTGAATTAAAATTGAAAACTAATTTATTATAACGTTGATAAAATAAAGTACTTAAAATAATATAATCGAAAAAGAGTGGAAAATAAATGCGTCACTGAACAATATTTCTGGAATACATTCAATATCCGATATTTGTGCCTATAACATGTTGTGACAATATTTAGTTGAACAAAATGAAACATTATCTGATCTGGCCATGTTTTCTTGCATGAATATGAATGAACATGTTTTCGATACGAATCATTTTTACATGAAATAACATTCGTAAAATAAAAACTGAGTATGTTAAAAATATAGGTACCCACTTTAGTTTTAAATATAGGTATTGTAATTTCCAATAACATTACAGGCTTAGAATTTTTTCAAATCTTAATATTTTTTTATTATCATTAACGTACAAAGTTTTCGATTGATTATTAAAAAATTAGGTCATCGTAGGCGCGTTTAAAGATTTCTTTAGAGAAAAGTAAGCTTATCTTTACTATAAAACAAAGTCGTTATGTTTATATGTATGTCACTATGTGAGCCTATCTTCAAAAGTACGCAACAGATTTTGATGCGGTTTTTTTTAATAGATAGAAGGCAGTGGCGGATTTGCAGTCTCGGCCGCCCTAGGCCCCAAGCAAATAGCCGCTCCTTTCTCAGCTTCCACCATATAGACTACATAATGAAATTACTTCATTGCCAACTTTTATTTAAATAGATTCAGAAATTTAGGAGTTAACTTCAGTTTTGTTACGCAAGAAAATTTTGTTTTGTTGTAAATAAGAAGCTTTTTTGTAAATCACCGCCCCTAAATCTGGCCGCCCTAGGCCCGGACCTACCGGGCCTTAGGGTAAATCCGCCACTGATAGAATGATTCATGATAATGGCTTTTTTGTATAATGTGTTATGGTTTGGTTTCTAAATTCCATGTGGACAAAGCAGCGGGCAACAGCTAGTGGTATATAACAGATTTGGACAAAGCTATAATATAACCTGTTAAAAATAAGCCAATGAAGTATGTTGGGATCGTAGCAGATGGCGCTCTATAGTCTCTGCCTACCCCCATGGGAAAAAGGCGTGATGTTATGATGATGAATATATTTGCTCTAAAATTATGGTAAGGCAACTAAAATTCGTGTACCCATGCCTTGGTGAAGTAGACAACACAAAAAGATTACAGATACCATTATGCTTAATCATGATTACTATAACGTGTATTCAGAATCTGATGAAATAACAAATTGTGTTGTATTTCAACCTCAACAAATATTTATGTCAAGTTTAATACATAAATAATGTTCTACCAATGATCTTTTTGCGTGTTACCAATTAGTAAATGACTTTTAATGTTATTATTAATGTTTTCTATTACTTTAGCTATTAATATCTGCTTTACGTTTAGAAAATTGGGAAAATGTATAATTTTATACAAGGATTTCTAATCATTGTAAATAAAATTACTTTTGAAACTTTTGTTCTAAGGTGTTGCCGGCAATTTTAAACACGTGGAATTTGAAACTTGAACCAATTACTATAAATAAAACTGTTAAAAAATGGCCTGAAAATCCATTGCGTACTTTTGAAGATATGACCTCACATAGGGACATACATACATAAATAATGACTTGGTTTTATAATAAGTAAAGATGCTTAATGAAGTGCAAAATCACTCTAGTAATTATCTTCATACAAAAACAATAAGTTTTGATCAGATGTTTTTGGCTTTTTTCCTAAATCACTTGGCCCTATCATACTCTTAGAATTAGGAATTTTTCAAGGACATTTTTGATAGATTTCCTTTCAGCGTCTTTTCTGTTTTCATAAAAAATGTTGTTTTACTTTATCAGCTTTTTGTTTCATCGCATATTATGTCATGTATATTTATTTTCTTTTTAAAAATCCTGGACCTATCCTCAAATTTAATTTGAGGATAGGTCCAGGAATAAAAAGTAATTAATAAAAAAAATAAAAAAAAATTTTGAAAAAGCTATAAATCATTGTATCATTTAAATATGTTACAACTAAATTGTAATCGAATTACAAACTTTCTCTCTCTCCTATTGTATAATAACTTACAGATAAACCATAAACTAATTCAACTTTATAATAGAGAAGATACCCTAATCATAACTGTTTGTACAAAATACCAAATTCTAATTACTTAAAACTGTTATACATTATTCCAAACACCTATTTTTAAATTGGCTGCTTAATCAAACAATTAAACTTAATCGGGCGGAATCGTCGTATTAGTAAGTTAAATTTTATGATAGTCACTTTTATATTATAAGATGCTTTAACACATTTAGTTTACCTTAGCGGTAATGTTTCTCTGTAACTGAACTTTGCAAATTTCGATACCCATGCCGGTTTCCAGATAAACTAACCAAACATATTATTATGTATACAACTATATCAAGTGACAATGCTTACCTTTATGATGCAGCTGATTACCTGAGAAGCTGGAAAGCGGAAGGTAAGAACTTTACAATGAAACTATTCTGATAAGTTTTTTTTTCTTTGATTCCTTATTTGGCCTAATAAGTAATTGCCTTAGTCTTATGATGATTGCCACATTAATAAGCGGAATATCTTTGTTTGGCAGTATTTGTGAGAGAGCAACGTATACTCTAAGCAATTAGTGCACTTGTTCGGTAGCTTGCACATTTCGGGTAGTTCATTCTGGTTGATAGTATTTCGATTTGCCAGAGTATGTGCAACGAAACGAACGTGTACTCCGTGTATTCTTAATCCGTCACGGATTAAGAATACAAGTATCGCCACCCCATCTCCTCCCAAGGGTGCTGTAAAAGTCAGCTAACGGATATTGCACACAGATAACATCCTCTGTGAGAGACGGAAAACTTGAAAATAAACCCTGTGCCAACACGCCTGGTCAGCGCGGCACAGTAGACCATAATCCCTCCCGAAGTGGAGGAGGCCCGTGCCCAACAGTGGGACGTAAATGGGCTGGAGAAGAAGGAGTGCAACGAAAAAGACGGTGTAAATAATCAATTGTTGCTAATACGGCCAATTTTTTTTAAATACTGCTGGATTTAATAGAAATGCTAATAAATAAATATTAAACAAATATTTATGTCTCTGTTAAATCTATGTGTACCAGTTAGTATGTCAAGCTTTTGTAGGTATACGGTAGCCGTAGAAAAATGTAGGAGAAGATGAATCTTTAAAGAAAATTCAACAAATTATACACCCAAAAGTACACAAACACAATTAATAGATACTGAAATATTTCCACTAAATTTAATTAAATTGAAAACTTGTAGCAACATAACAGGCAATTTATAAATTAATTAGATTACAATAAGACAGTTCCGTTTTGACAATTATTGTACTTTATTATATAAATGTGATTATTTACTAAAGTTTTTGGTTATAATATTACGCAATTTGTAACAAATAAACTTAAAAACTACTATACGGATTTCTATTAGTTTCACCATTATTATGCTACATTATCTCTAATAATATATGCTATAATAAGTAAAGATTAGTTAGTTTCAAATTTTACGTGCAAACAACAGCTATTAGACTTTAATTCAATTATAAACACGTCTTTCACATAATTATTTTACGCATTCTATTTGTAACTGACGTGTTTTCCGACTTACTTATTTGATGTCTAGCAAAGAAATATAACTAAACACTTTTAATTTCGCTAAAATAATTGCAGCTAGAATGGTACCATATGTGGGCACAAGTGTCACTGCCATTGGTGTTAATCAAAGTTTCTTTCAAGCGATAGTTTCTGTTTTATCCGCTAAAAAATATGTTGTTGTCATCTTTATTAAAAAATGAGTCAAATCTCGTAGTTTTGCTTGCGTGTGTTGGTTATGAGTATTTATTTATGAAAAATCTTAAAAAAAATATATTTCGTCCTGAGTTAAGTACACTTCAATCGGACTTAGTTTCTTTGAATTACATTATTTGGTATAGAATGTTTTTATTATGTGAAAGACTGCTTTTCCTCTCTATCTCATGTTAGTATATTATCATTGACGTATCCAACTACTATTATTTAATCAAAATTTCTACTAAATCAATCCGAAAATAACAAAAGTTCTGAAACAAGGTTTACGTAATACAATCTTCGTACAAGATATTGAAATTGATCTAACTGGCTATTCTCAAAGCTTGCTTGTTCGAAAATTTTGTGTTTCCAATTTTACAGAACGTTTGAAACCTTTGAAATAACAAAAGGTAAACGTAGCTGAACTGTATTCGAAACGAAAGTGATGAGAAAAGTTTAATTCACATAGTGAAATGACAAATGCTACGAAAAACGTTTTTGTGTTTTATTTCATTTCTTTTTATTTATGTCTAAGCATCGAATAAGGTAAGCCAAAAACACTCATGAAAAATATTTTGTCAAATCCTCTGTAGAATTTAGAAAGCCTCGTAAGCGCCGTGACAGTGACGTTAGCGCGTTTTGCGAATATTCGAACGTGAACAGGCTAATCTAGTAGGTAAATATTTCATACCCATATGTCTTAGCATAAAAATAAATACATCACCTCCAACGCTTTTATATATATGACTGTAACAGAAAATTACAGATAAAAATTCAATAAAATAATTAGTGAAAGTCAAACAAATTCGTATCTCAGTTTGAAATAAAGAGGTAAATTCATCCCGAACTCATCAAAGTAATTTTCAGTTTATCACCAAGGGATAATCACTTTAGTTGAACAAAGTGATCATGAGGTGTCTGAATGAGTAATGAGAATACTAACTTCGTCGGAGTTATTCGTATATACGTTCTCACTAATTTATTATGAAGTGAATTTGAATGTTATTAAGAGGGCACGATACCAAATTATGCTCCATACAAAAATATGGGTATCGTACTTCCCTTTTTTCTTCGCGAAAGTTAAACCGATTTTAATTGTTTCTACGCTATATTATAGATGAAGAGTATATCTATGCTTCTGTCATTTTCTTTTTTTCAATACATAATAACTAAAAGAAATATGACCATCCGAAAATCCCGTTTTTTTCGGTTTTCTTTAGTTAAAGTTGCAGCGTCTATCACACATATTTGGTAACGTTTTACCAAAAAAAAGTGATACAAGCATAGATATACTCTTCATCTATAATATAGCGTAAAAACAATTAAAATCAGTTTAACTTTCGCAAAGAAAAATGGGGAGTACGAAACGTCTTTTTTTCAAAGAATTCGTAGATAAAATCTGCTTTAGCTATATTTGTCCCTTTCAGCGCGGCGCTTGGAAATAGGGATAGCAATACCTAAGGCAAATACCTAAATTAGGAGTACAGTACCCTCTTAACTATAAAATTTGAAGTGTGACAAACGACCAATGAAAATAGGCTTCAGTCCAAGGGTTTGGGTGTGATTAATCAGATATTAATATTTGTAACGTCAGCTGCTCTATACCTTGAAATTGTTTAATAAAGCCGTTTTATGAACTTCTCTATTATAACCTTTATAAACTTAGTTAGAAGATCGTTATTTTTGTTGATTGTAGGATCCTACAATCAACAAAAATAACGATCTTTTAGACATTTTTCTCAGACGGGACATTTGACGGGCCTCGTGGTCTAGTGGTTCATATAACGGACTGCCGTTCACGAGGTCTCGGGTTCGATTCCCGGTCGGGACAAGTATTTGTGTGATGTTTTTAATTGTCATACAAATGTTTGTACTGCGTCTGGGTGTTTACTATGTATTTTAAGTATGTATTTACAAAAGAAAAGTAGTATATGTAGTCTATTCGTATTCTGGTACCCATGATACAAGCATAGAAATATAGCTTACTTTGGGACCAGAGGACGTTGTGTGAAATGTCCTGAATATTTATTTATTATATTTATTTATTTTTCTCAGACATACATTATGTAGGTAATGACTTTAAGCCATTATGTTGCATATTTGTTTGCTTTAAAAGCAAATGAATTTAATATGTGTGGGCGTTAACAGACTACCTATAAAAGTCAGTATGTCTTGGCTAAGCTACTAAATTTATAGAGCAAAATATAACCTATAAACAGGTTGAAGTAAAAAGGAATTATTTTCTTGCCGACGAGTATTTAAAGCATTTCATAAATTGTGCTTCTTTTTTATCGTAAGCTTTGGGCAAATGACTGCAGTCCACCTGATGTTAAGTGGAAGTGCAATCCGAATGCGAGGGCGGCTACTACAGTGTATATGCACTAGCCGCCCCTGCCTTGCCGGCCCGCAAGGTGCCTCTTCACGCCTCGTTTAAAAGACCCCATTTCGTAACCAGACGGAAAGACGTGCGCAGGTAGCGAATTCCACATATTAGAGGTGCGGCAAAGAAATGAGTCACCAAATTAAAAAATTATCAAGGTGTTTCACAAAAATATCTTTGAAATACGCCCAAGAACAAATATGTCTTAAAGTTTGTTCTTAATAACAATTTCTGTGTTAAAAGTAGCAATTTAAACGTTACAAGTTTACGACTTCATTTGAACTCGTGATCTGTTCAAAGTAAGCGCAGTTTAGTTAGCGAATGTCGCTCTGAAAACAAATAACTGACACATAAATCAGTCAATCTTGACTAACTAAATTTAGACATTCATTACGTTCAGTTCCGAATGATGCAATCTCTTTCCTTGTTCTTATTGTAATTATTAAAATTTCATGTTACGTATTTTAATACGGTTTAAAAAAGAATACGTAAAAAAATAAAATAAAATAAAAACACAAAAATAAACAATAAGCATAATAAAATGAATATAAACTACGATAAATCTTAATAATGCTTATGTGTCTCCATCTATAGGAGAGAAAATGATCGTTACTCAGCTTTATGTTACAGTTTATGCACCGCAGCGGTGATTTTCAGCACCGCCCCATTTCTTTGTCACGTACGCGACGATCGGGTGTATTGGCGCAGAGATTTCTTCAGTCAGTCTAGTCACTCACAAAGGATGTTATCTCAAAGGCGTATCTTGAAAATTAGCGCCCCGGGCCATTTGATTTATCGCCCCGGGCCAATTTGATTAGCCGCTCTATACATTAATGGAAATAGAGCAAAATGTTAATCGTGGAGGCTTTCGCCGCCTTTCTCAGGTTGGCCGCCCCTGGCCATGGCCCCTATGGCACTAGGGTAAATACGCCTATGTGTCATCTGCATTATATTGGTACCATTTCTACGTGCACAACTAAACTTAACAAAAAAATGAAAATTGGTAGTGTTATTTCGTCTATCAATTTTAATTTCTTAGTTGTGCGCGTAGAATTGGCACCATTGTCTCTGATCTGGTTCTTACAGTACCTTTGGGAGATGACATTTATATTCTCAATCCATCACCTGGTGTTGATTATATCATAATATTATTAATTTAAATATATTGAAGTAAAGTATTCAATTTCAAGTATAATAACATAGAAATTATATCAATTTATGCCCGCAGGTAAGCGAGAAAATAAAGTAACGAATGAATATAAGCAATATAATTACGCTTTGATATCTCTCAACATAATTTATATTTAATTAAAGCTTAATCATAATAAATGAAATTCCATTTTAGTAATATTATACAAAATTTTGAATGACAATTTCATTTATTGAAACGTTATTTAATAATTCTTATTAACTTGATTATCTATGAACATTAATTTGAAAAGTTTAATATATAATTATTGAAAATTTCTGAACCAATTTTACTTTTTAACACGTTAACACGCTTTTATTAGCTTGTTAAGTATCTATCAATGTATTAATCTATGTAGCGGATTCTTTAAAAGTTATTTTCACCCACTTGCAGTAGTCAGATTGATCAGAAATGTTGCACACATAATAAGAGGGCACGATACCAAATTATACTCCATACAATAATATGGGTATCGTACTTCCCTTTTGTCTTCGCGAAAGTTAAACTGATTTTAATTGTTTTTACGCTATATTATAGATGAAGAGTATATCTATGCTTCTGTCACATTTTTTTTTCTATACATAATAACTAAAATAAATATAACCATCTAAAAATACCTTTTTTCGGTTTTCTTTAGGTAAAGTTGCAGCTTCTATCACACATATTTGGTAACGTTTTACCAACAAAGAAAGTGATACAAGCATAGATATACTCTTATACGAAACGGCTTTTTTCAAAGAATTTGTAGTTATAATCTGCTTCAACTATATTTGTCCCTTTCAGCACGGTGCTCGGGAATATGGATAGCAATACTTTAGGCAAATACCTAAATTAGGAGTACAGTACCCTCTTAAGGACCGATGACAATGCAGTAATCTAAAATAATAATCAAGATATTCAAGCGTGTATTTGAGTTTTTGAACTAAACAAATGAATTTAGTACATAGCTTCGTGTTTTACTTTGAGATTCTATTATCCTATAAGATTTAAGGAATCACTTAAAACATAATACAACAATTGGAATTCTGGTAAGAATTTACAAACTTTAATGCTCATATCAACAGTACAATACAGTACAGTACAAATTATTGTGTGCATCAACCAAAAGTAATTATAAAATAATTGTCCGTTTGCCACTTACAACCTTTTACGAAAGACACATTTTGCACATTACATGCACATGCGAATTCACTAATGATAAAATTATTGTTATGATTTTATTATCATTATAATGCCATTTAATTTGTATTTGAAGTATTTTAATGACCGTAATTTTTAAGAGTTTTTATATAATTTTAAAAATGCACACCTTTTCTACAAGTTCTTGTGTTTAAATTCTTTTTGGAATCATCATCATAACATCACGCCTTTTTCCCATAGGGGTAGGCAGAGACTGTAGAGCGCCATCTGCTACGATCCAAACATACCTACTTCCTTGGTTTCATCCACACTCATACATACATGCCCGACGGTTGTAAGTGCACTTTTTCTAACTAACTTATTTTTGGAAGTCGGTCAAAAATTTTATTAATGTCCTACTAATATTATATATGTGAAAGTTTGTGCGTATGGATGTTTGGATTTTTGTGACTCTTTCAAGCAAAAACTACTGAGTGGATTTTAATGAAATTGTACAATAATGTGGCTTATACATCAGAATAACATATAGGCGTTTTATTCCAAAAGAATGCAAAATAATTAAGAAATTTATGTGAGATAATAAAAATTTCGAAACGAATTTTTTATTTTTACCGCGGGTGTACAATTAGGATCTTATTCATAATGACTTATCGGAGGCTTAAAAGTTCGCTAAAATCGGTTCGCGAAAATTGTTAAAACTTGTTATTCATGATAGTCTTTTTACGCTAAAACGTTTATTATCTCTCCGATATAATCTCCGTTTAAACCTCCAATAAGTCATTATGAATAAGACCAGTAGTAGATACATTTACAGACAATAAAATTTAAGTATATTCTCGTTATTCTTTAATTCTTAGAAGCATTTATATTGATGATATATGTCTAGATTGTAAAAAAAAACTTGTACGTTCACCTCCCATTGACAAGAACCACTATCTGCCACGGTCAGAAAGATGATTAATAATCCATGAGATTTATGATGTAGTAAGTCGTTTACTTTTGTTGACAATATAATAAAGAGGATTTATACTACAAGTAAAAGAAAAATAGATAGGTACTTTAGAAAAATACCAGTGAAATAAATTAGTTATAAGTGGTCATTAGGTCTCTTTAAAAATACAATTGTTGAAACTCTTAAACGAGGTGTAGGCGGTTAAAAAATGACTTATTAAAACCAACTTATTAATTATCTTATTATGTAGTTTTCTATTAACATATTGTTAGAAACCTTTTTTAAGAAATGGAGGACATCTACTATATAAAAATAAGTCGGGTTTTCCTTCCTGAAAGATCGCGGGCTCCGTGAGGTTTATAGTTCATTATTTTATAATTTTTTTTTTTACTTTTTTTGGTATGGCAAAACAACGTTTGCCGGGCCAGCTAGTTACGTATAAAATGACGGCACCACCATCTTGGATTTAATTTTACTGTATTTGTTACTCATCATATTTGGTTAACTAAATGAACACTATGTTTATTTTACAAGTTATTTTTAGATCTAGGTCAAAGAATATTAGGCATATATGAAATAGAATTTCTGTTAAGGTTAACGAACCCTTGCTGTTGCCAGCAGCAACTTCAGTTCAGAAAATAGCATCCAAATTGTAGCCTTTGTTGGTAAAACTTCTTACAAGATTGGCTCTAACCCGTTCAAAGAATACCCGAGTGTTCAATTTACATAATTTACTAAGATTTCTCTTTGTTACCTCAATTTGAGGCTAATTAGCCCCAAATTGCCTTGAGGGACAGTAATATAGATAACTGTATTGATTGACTGACGACTGGAAATACACATGTAACAATTTATATGCGCTAAGGTTTTCAATTAATATACATATAGAAAAACTATTAATATCTAAGTAAAATCATTAGTCAAGCAATAAAAATCTATGTCAGCATAAATTATGAACCGTTTGAGCGTGAAAAAGAATACAAACATTACACGCAAACTCACATACTACACTTTTGCCTTTATAATATTAAGGTAGTGAGAAGATTGAAGAGGATTTGTAAGTATTATGATATTTAGAAATTCGTAACGTCTTTTTGATTTCCAAGTAATAAAATCTTTATTTTCTTAGTAAATATATCAGTAAATTTTTATGACTTTTATGCCTATTTACTAATTTACGTATAAACTCTAGGAATATCCAAATTTATTTAAGTTCCCTATCCTTTATTTAATACTTTATTTCATAATAAAGTTCTAAATAATGTCCTGGAAAATATTATTTAAATGTAGAGGTAGAAATTAAAGGCTTGGAGCTGTTGGTAGCTTTAGGAAATAGTACCTAAAATTTAAAGCCCATAATTCTCATTTTGCTATAAATCATAATACCTGAGAGGAATTTTAAGATCAGTAATAAATTTAAGCTATTAATAATTTGAATTTATGTCCAGAAGCAGGCGGGAAAGTATTTTCATGAAATCGATTCACAAAATATTCATTGCTTTCAGGATCAAATATTGAGCAAATCAAAGCTAAGGAAATAAATACCGCACTTTAACCCTTTAACTTTAGTTGTTTGAACCTAGAAATATTTCAAATATTTCGCATATACTACAGTTTATGTATAACAAATAAAGGTTCAATAAAAATAATTTGCTCCTATTGGTCGCAGCGTGATATTTTATAGCCTATAGCATTCCTCGATAAATATACTATCCAACACTGAAAGAATTTTCAAATCGTACCAGGGGTTCCTGAGATTAGCGCGATCAAAAAAACAAACTCTCCAGCTTTAGATAAATATTTTTTTACAGACCACCCTCTATGTCTTATGTGTAGGTACTATAACTACAAAACAATTAAACTTGTCTAAGTATTTCCATCGAAAAGCAGACTAATAAACTTGAAATGCTGAAATGTACATTAAACATACGTGTGACGAGCGAGATCTATAATAAAATTGACGAACACCTTTTCTTTGTACATTTGTTTCTTATTTTAATCCAATTTACTAGATGGAAGAGTAAAAGTAATCTCTAGATTTGGGTCGCGACGAGACACACCACCGAGATATTGAAGACATCGAACACATCGAATATTGTGCCACATTTGTAAAGGTTTATGCCAGTCAAAGTATTTATTCGCTTTCGTATCAGGTGTAATCTTTTATTACGTGTTTCACAAACTAAATATTCAAACGCATATGTGATTTTTCTGTTTGAAATTGCTATAGGCGTTGCTTCAAAATGGCTGGACTAAAAATACTACCGAAATAAAAATAATCTCAAGCTCGAGCCCACATTGTTATATCGTAGAAGCAGCTATATTATCTTGTTTCAAGATATACACAAAACAACAACAACAACAAAGGCAATTCTAAATAATATCTAAAATATTCTTTATTGCACACCAAGTACACTAATATACAATTACTTTATTAGTACTTTTTTAGGGTTCCGTACCCAAAGGGTAAAAACGGGACCCTATTACTGAGACTTCGCTGTCCGTCCGTCCGTCCGTCCGTCCGTCTGTCACCAGGCTGTATCTCAAGAACGGTGATAGCTAGAGAGTTGAAATTTTCACAGATGATGTATTTCTATTGCCGCTATAACAACAAATACTAAAAATAAAATAAAATAAATATTTAAGGGGGGCTCCCATACAACAAACATGATTTTTTTACCGTTTCTTGCTTGATACTAATAACGTTGCCTTATGTTGCATACATAATGGTACGGAACCCTTCGTGCGCGAGTCCGACTCGCACTTGATCAATTTTTTAGTATATACAAATACTTATATTAGGTAACAATTTTTTATGTACAAACGGCGATCTTATCAATGTCCGCGATTTCTTCCAGATAACCTACATGGATACATTCCTTAGATGAGATGTTTTGTTTTGGGGTTTAATGTTTTGAGTAGTGTTGGTGTGTAAACGAAGAAGAGAAAAAAACATTGATATATAGGTACCAGATATTTATAGAAATCAAATTTCAACTACCGCGCAAACACTAACATAGTTATGTATCTGAATAATTACTTGTATTTTTACTATTAAACATTTAATTATTTTTCTTTTCCATTATAATATAACAACGACACTTACAGTACAATTTCAATAGCTATAAGTGATAAGTCTACGTGGCTTTTAACTCAACGTGTTATTTATTAACAGCATTTGGATGATAAAAGTTTAAACGCGCCTGTAACGGGACTAGTAAAAAACCTTCTCCGTGCCTAAAACAAGCAACACACTTAGTTATTCATGAAATGGCGCATGTGTAAACGACAAAATTGGCCGAATAAAATATACCTACTGGCCACTGTGCGTTAATTATTTATATATAACTACAATCTCTATTTTTTTAACATGACTAGCTACTGCACTTCGTCACATAAATCTCCTATTTAAATAAATATTGGTATGTTTTGAGACCTAGGTTGTACCTTAGCTTACGTTATCAATATCCACTGGAATAAATAGGAAGTATATTCTTAATCATAACACAGATAGGACACGATATATATAGAAAACACAGTTGCCTATTCACCTAAAATTTAATTGATGGCGGTCGTCAATCTCTGTAACATTCACTATGAGAAAATGTGCTATAAAATTCCTTTCAATCAAGAAAGTAGTTGATGGTTAGAACATTCATTTTTACGATAACGATCTCGCCCTACCTTTTGGCTATTAACGGTCAAGTGATAGTTAGGTGGCAATTTATGCATTGCTCAGTCAGAGTCCTTGCATTGATTTTTATATCGTAACTAGCTGTTTCCTGCGGCTTAACACGCGTGGAATTTTGAAAATTTCATCTTTTAAAACATTTTTCACTGATACATCTGAAGAACCGATGGTCCGATTTGAAAAATTCAGAACAGTGAAGAATCAGTGAAAAATGTTGCAAAAATGGGGAAAATTTAGCAAATTCCATGCTTATGAAATCGAGGGCAGCAGCTAGTAGGTTATATAATTTACGCTTTGCTCAAAAAACCTGTTGGTTCAGCGCTCATTGTGGTAAAGAAGATTCTAAATTGCCCTATTTAGAAGCGAAACACGTTTCAAATTTGTGTTTAATATAATTTTGCTCATACCGAAGGAACTCATCATCTATAGAGTGTGTACCAATCTCTATTTTGTAATTATGTTAGCTGTTGCCCGCGACTTCGTACGCGTGAAATTTAGAAATCAATCCTTAACAAACAGGAGTTTACTCTTCTGCTCGATAGATGGCGTTGTACGATTTTTTAAATCACGCTATCGTTTCGTTCCACACATTAATACTTAAGCTCGTCAAAATTATTATTGTGTCATCATCTGGATTTCGCACTTATAAATTAGTAAGGATTATATCTATCTAGGTATACACGGGGTTGTTATCAAATAGGTGCCCAAATTTATACAGAATAACATAAAATCTTGTCCATCCGACCTTTCGTTTATCTGTCTATCACCAGGCTGCATCTCTTGAACGTTGGTGGTTAGGATGATAAATTTTTATTTGCACTTACCAACATATACAAAACCCAGAATACAATTAATAATGAAGGGAGCTCCTATATAACAAACCTTTTGTGTGTTGCCGATGAATAAATAGGACAGTAACATAATACTACAAAACCCGGAACCCTTCAAATCATACTGAGAAATTATAAAGAACTAAGACTTACTTAACTAAGAATTTATAAAGAACGGGCTTTATAAATTCTTACGTATTACCTAATGATAATCCCATATCGAAGCTGCAAAGCAGTTACAATAATTATCACTCTCCAAATAAATCAGAAACATTGCAAACAGAACAATAATAGTTAAGACCAGTTTTATTAACAAAGTTGTTAACCAGATTGTTCAGAAACATTAATGAGATAAAGTTAAGCGCTTCGATATGAAATTATGTTGAGATTTGCTTTGTTCTCATAACATACATAACGTATATTCGAGAGATAATAATTAATCGATATTTTCGTAATGTTTACATTAAAAATTTTAAAAATTGTAGATATTCAGAATGGTTTTTTATGTTTTATTTTAGGGCCCTTGTCAACTTTAAAGAAGTTGCTCCAATACTATGTTTTATGTTTTCAATTAACTGCTATTTAATTTATCTTTAATAATATTAGAAAGCTGAAGAGTCTGTTTGTTTGAACGCGCTAATCGAAAAGCGATTTGATTAATTCCTACAGCCTTGGATAGTACATTTATCAAGGAACGCTTTAGGCTATATAATAACATGCTACGACCAATAGAAGCTAAGCATTAGTGAAAAATTAATCAAATTATGGTGGAAAAAGTGAAAAATGCCGCAAGTGGGACTTGAACCCATGACCTCGGAATACCGTTCCGAAGCTCTTCCAACTGAGCTTATTGCGGTCTACTTGCAACACTTTCAAATTAACCACCATATCTGTCACTCGCATGAGTTTATATATTTTTACGTATACCGCCATCTATTAAGATTGCCTTACACCATCTCGACCAACACTTGAGTATTCTTTCCAGAATACGAATGGTTGAAATAATGACGCGACGTTCATTATTAATTTATTAGTTTTTGCATTTGACATGCTATGCCTTTTCCTTAATAAATCAAATTTCAAAAATTTCACTTTTTCCACCATAATTTGATTTATTAAGTAAAAGGCCTAGCATGTCAAATGCAAAAATTAATAAATTAATTAGTGAAAAATGTTACAAAATATGCGATTTATTTTTAAGTATAGTCGTCATTTTTGTATGTAGGTCCCTATGTGAGCTTAAATCTTCATAACTCTCTTTCTCTCTCTCCAGACCATTTACGTCCCACTGTTGGGCAAGGGCCTCCTCCACTTTGGGAGGGATTATGGTCTACTGTACCGCACTGACCAGGCGTGTGGGCACAGAGTTTATTTTCGAGTTTTCCGTCTCTCACAGCGGATGTTATCTGTGTGCAATATCCCTGAGCTGGCTTTTACAGCACCCTTGGGAAGAGATGGGGTGATGACGCTTGTATTCTTAATCCGTCACCACACGGAGATCTTCATTACTACGCAACGAATATTGATGCGGTATTTTTAATAGATAGAGTGGTTCAAGAGGATGTTTTTTTGGAATAATTTGGTTTGGTTTCGAAATTCCACGCGTATGAAGTTGCGGACAACAGCTTGTATATGATAAGTCCAATTTTTTTCTACCACCGGTTCAGCACATTTTGATAAGAACCGGCGCGTGGCGTAAAAAACTCAGCAGAGCCTTTTACAGCTTTGCGTTTTGTGATGCAATAGGCTTTACCTTTTATGTGCGAAGAAAGGGTCACTAGTTAATATACACAAAAGGGAAAGGTTTCAAATATGATATATAGCAGCAATAATATTATAGGTGCTTAAAACTTTGTCAATAATTTTGATATATTGGTAACTATGACCCTCATATGAACTTACTATTATGAGTTTGTTTGTTTTCGACAAGAGTTTCAACATATTGTATGCAAAAGCTTATTTGATTAGATATAATAGCTTTTGTATATTTTAATTAGTATATTACATTTGTCTGTGTAGTGATGGATTAAGAATTGAAATGTCATCACCCCTTTTACTTCCCGGGTGCTGTAAAAGCCAGCTAAGGGTACACAGATCCTTTGCAATAGACGGAAAATTCGAAAATAAACCCTGTGCCACCACGCCTGATCAGCACAGCAATGTAGACCACAATCCCTCCCGAAGTGGAGGAGGCTAGTTTTTTTTTATAGCTAGATTAGGCAAATGACTACACTTCACCTTATGTTAAGTGGGGTGCAATCCAAATGTTAGGACGGCTAGTAGGTACAGTGTCAATGCACTAGCCACCACTCATAGTGCACAACAGTGGGGCGTTAGAGGGCTGGAGAGAGAGAGAGAGATTATATTTCATAAATGAAATATCTGTATTTCCGTTTAACGTGGAACTTGGATACTAGTTATAAATATTAGAGTGAAAAAACAAAGAATTAAAGGGCTTTTTGTTTCAAGATTCACAGCAATTAATGTGACCGATCTTCGCGCCCATCATTAACTTTAATTATTTACATCTACAGCAAATCAATAATATTAGGTAATATTGTAAATATATAAAAACACTAAAGAACTCAAACAGATCGTCATATTTTCATTTCTTTTTTATAATATATGTATTGAGAGATTCCTATTGTGAAATTGGTTTCGTATTCAAATATTAAACCTCATTGAAAATGATCTTGAATAAAAATGTTTAGGTATTATACTTACTTGCGAGTTCTGAAGGCCTGCAAAGGAAAACATACAAAGAAGGGATAAATTTTTATGTAGCATAAAAGAGATAATATCTTACATTATGTTAGAATTCTGTGGTCATAAAATATAGGTGATACCTGTCTAAAGCAATATATTTATGTACCGGACACATAAAACAACAAACTAAGTTACCGTATACAATAAAAATTTAATGGTCTTGAATAGGCAAAACACAAAGTTCCTAGTTTACAATGAAGTCAATAAACAAAACATCTGTTTAGATACAGCTTGTATCTTGATATAGAGGATTACAATATCTGTAGAAATAACGCTCTTTGTGGTCTAGTGGGTCAAGTAACCGACTGCCATTCACGAGGTCTGGGGTACAATTATTTGTGCGATATTTATGATGATAGGATAAACTGGAATAGTTTGGAGGAGGCCTTCACCCGGAGAGGGGTTTCTGCAGCAAGCACTATTTAAAACTAATTATTTTATTTAAGTAATTTACTGTAATGGCTGGAAATATAAGGCTTTTTTATTTTATTTATTTATTTTATTTATATAAGATGATAATTTTATGTATGGTAAATAAACACATTTTATTCCGACGTCGGACTGAAGTGTGTTATGCTTATGATATTATTACATAATTATAAAGATAATATATTGTATGTAAAGTATGTCCGTGCGTTTGAATGATAAAATACGTAAATAAATAAACTATATAATAATATGTATGTATGTGTCCTACATATGTAAATATCAAAATTATATATTTTCATGTAAATATCATCAGCAATTATTCGTGATAAATTAGGTATATTTTAATCTGGACACTTGACTCAAATATTTAAATGTATTATAATGTCCAAAAGTCTCGACCGAATTTTAAGCCTTCATAAATAAATTTATATATATCTCTCTCTCCAGTCCATTATCGTCCCACTGTTGGACACGGACTTCCTCAACTTTGGGAGGGATTTTGGTCCACTATGCCACGCTGATCAGGCGTGTTGGCACGGGGTTTATTTTCGAGTTTTCCATCTGTTACATAAGATGTTTATCTGTGTTCAATATTACTTAGCTGGCTTTTATAGCACCCTGGGAAGGGAATGGGGTGGTGATACTTGTATTCTTAGGACATAGGACATTCTTAGGACAAAATAAATAAATTTATATACTTATTAAATTTTAATTTAATTAGACAAAACCACAAAAGCTGCTTTATTAGAAATTTTATCAGAAAAACTGGCATACAAAGTGTTAAATTGTGGCAGATTTATCCACACCCGAGACCAATTTAAATTCTTGTTTGTCACACTTCAGTGATTTTAATCCTTTTGCAATATTCGCATTTAGTTCATAATTTGATGCTAGAGATTACTACGAATGTAATTTATTCTATACAAATAACTAGTTTAGACTAAATTATTTCATTAAGCAACTTGTAATTATTGTATTGAATAAAAATTCCCTGGATTTAAGTAAGAGAATATAATTTGATGAACACAGCAGTTTTATTGGGTAATTTAAATTCAAAACAAATAATGCTTTTGTTTTAGTTTCACTGTACTGTTTAATATGAATTATATTATAACAAAATATTTTCAAATTACAAAAATAAAAATAACGTTGATCTAAATATCTAATTATGTATTAAAGTTTGATGAATACGGACGGACGCTGTTACTTAGTATGTAATATTAATGTTTCTGATATTTATTATCCCTCTCAATTACTTACGGTGTAGGCAGAGAGACCTAAGTCTCAAAAGGAGAAGCAATCTTAGTTTCGTTTCTTTGACACGCTCGTCTCATATAATCTCAACAGTTCTTGAGGCTTATAAATTAGCTGTTAGATAAATACGGAATGTTTTAGGACTATAGTCCTGTGAGTATAGGGTCTTAAAGACCCTACGAGAATAAACACAAAGGTGTTCTGTTAAGAAGATTATAGGGCAAAGGATACGAATACGTGATGGGTTAGTTAGTAGCAGTAGATTGACTCTCTCCAAACATACCAAATGATTCTGGTTAACTTTTAATTGAGTTTGTGGACATAGGTCCAGTTAATTAGATACATAGATGTATATCTTAAATACATAGTAGATACATATCTTATCTATACAAATATTTTTATAGTGGTATTTTAGATAATGACATTATTGATTTTTTGAAAGTTTTTTTTCAGCTAGAAACCGTATTAATCTAATATATAAAATTCACGTGTCACAGTGTTAGTTACCGTACTCCTCCAAAACGGCTTGACCGATTCTTCTCAAATTTTACATACATATTCAGTAGGTCTGAGAATCGGCCAACATCTATTTTTCAAACTTTTTTTTTTATTGTATGGCAAAACAACGTTTGCCGGGTCAGCTAGTTTAAATATATAAGTGTCGCCCAGCTAAGGGATATTAGTACACAGATAACGTCTTCTGTAAAAAACGAAAATCTCGAAAATAAGCTACACGTTAGCATAATCCCTCCCATGTAGTGGAGAAGGACTGTGCCCAACTGTTAGACGATAATGAGCTGAAGAAAGATTTTAGCAAATAAATAAATATTCACGGACATTTCACACATCGTCCTCTGGTACCAGGCTAAGCTTATATGCTTGTGTTATGGGAACCAGAATACTTATATACTACATATACTTTTTTTTGTAAATACATACTTATAATACATAGAAAACACCCAGACGCAGAACAAACAATTGTATAACATTTATAAAAATCACACAAATTATTGGCCCGTGCGGGAATCGACAACTACACAATGAAGCCCGTCGAATTCGGTAAACAAATGCAATATACAACGATTTCTTACATATTTTTTAAGAAATAGTAGCACATTTAATGTTGGCTAGTGGAATTAATTATTTTTGGAAACGTGTATCCATGTATCCTAGTGGTAATATCTCATACCAAAAACCATTTATCATATTAAAAAGAGCAAAGGTCGACTCTAAAAAGCGCTTCATGAATATTTATAAAGATTGAAGAAGAGTATGAAACCGGGCTGTAAATAATTGCGGTCGAGTTGCCTCTTGAATTCAAATTGCTTTCAATCTGCTAAGTACGTTGACTTGTTAATATTATTTGCATGATTTGAAAGGCAAGTGGTTATATTAAATTTTATTAGAAAATAGCCTATATCTTCTCTAAACAGCTAAATTACTGCGCTCAAAAGAATTTTTATTAAATATTTTACTGAGAAAAATGTCGTAGTCTTTCTATCATCATACTATCATATCTCATCTTACCATCATGCCTTTTTCCCATAGGAGTAGGTCCTATGGAAAAAAGGCATGATGGTAGGATGATAATAAAAGTGTCAGATGATCGATTTTTATAAAAAAACTAGCTGTCCCGGCAAACGTTGTTTTGCCATACTAAAAAAAAAAGTTTGAAAAATAGATGTTGGCCGATTCTCAGACCTACTGAATATGTATGCAAAATTTGAGAAGAATCGGTCAAGCTGTTTCGGAGCAGTACGGTAACTAACACTGTGACACGTGAATTTTATATATTAGATATATGCGTACGTCAAATCGGTTAACGTCACGGTTATTAATGTATTTTTTGTATTTGTTGTTTTATGTGACATATAAACACAGAAAACCATTTTTAACTAATAACTATTTTAAATTATTAATTAAATAATTTTAAACTAAGTCTTTGATATCAAAACGGATTTCTGAAAGGGAGTAGGAGGTTCCAGTAATGACGGAAACCAAACTAATGCGAACAGCCAAGCGCAATTTCATAAATTTGCTATTAATGAAATTACGTTTGACTGTTTATAAAACGTCATCTAGTCAAATACTTCATGCATAAGAAAAATAATTTACAAAGTATTATGTTTATTTTTTAAATAAAAATGATATCATTTAAGATTTATTACAGTCATACAATGGATGTTTACTGTAACGATCTCTGTACATTAATTATGCGCATAAGAATGAGGTAAACAAAACAAATGCTAAAACCGCTTGGAAAATCTCTCTTTTTTTTTCTAAATAATATATTTTTGTAGAGAACAATAACTCTTACCTTTTTGTCTTTGTACCCTTAAGCCCATCTGTGATTGAACGATAAATCAAAGCCTTCTCAATAAATCTCTAGCGTATTTGAATTTAAAAAAACATCTCAGTCGAACTTCATAATATTTTCTTGTAAACTGAGAGACATTCTACATATTTTTTAAGTATATTATTAGTGAGAGGAATGTGTAAAAACCAAGAATCCCGATATTCAATCCCATAACAAGCAGTCTTATTGCAATTATAGTTAGGTATAAAAATATTGTAAATTAGGTATCCATGACCTTGAAACTACGAGGTGAAAACCATATTCAGTTTTATGCAGTAGTTTTGGCGTGATACGTTTGCATACAGACAACAAATTTTAAAAACAACTGTTTTTGTTGCTTCAAATAAACTTATCCATGAATCATAGCAGTGAAGATCTAAGCATTCTTCCTTTTAACACGCTTTTATTATCACGTTATGTTTCTATCAATGTAGAAAGTATTTCTCTATGTAACGGAATCTTTGAAAGCGATTTTCACCTAATTGCAGTAGTCCGATTATCTTAAATTTTGCACTTTAACAAGAACCGATGACAATGTAATAATTTAATAAAATAGTCAGGATTTATAAGCGTGTTTCTTAGTTTTAGATCTAAGCAAATAAATACATTAATATTTTCAAACGGCAGACAATTTCTTGTTATAATTTTAGGTTATAATATTACAAGCTATTTTTCTTTTCAAGAAAGGAAAACAGACACGAAGTGCTATTCTGTTATCAAGACTACTTTAATATATGCTAATATATACTGAATTCAGGGGTGAGGAACCTTTGCATTGAATTAGGTGATGTTGGACGGACAATTTATGTAATATTTTAGAGGAGAGTACAACAAAATAAGGTGATTTACACACAGCGCACGTTCTCAAACATTCATCAAGTTGCTCAAGCTATTACCGACCCGCCACCTACATGACCCCTGAGTTTTAACATAATAGACAATTCTCTGAGTTTAGAATAAGTTATTGTATTATATTGAATAGTATAATAATGACCTATATGTATTATTATATTAACGACTTATATCTTATTGATGTCCGTGGGGTGATGGACACAAACCTACCTAACTACACCTGCGCACGTACCCAAGGAGGGTTGATGTCAGGCAGGCAGCCGGTATAATACTCAGACAAATCCCATTGCAACATGAACAAGTAGTCATGTTGCGCCGACCCGGAAAACGGCTTATCCTGGCAGGAAGGAGAATAATGATGATCTATATGATAAAGGTATTGTAAGAGTTAGCTACAAAATGTTTTCTCGAATATTAGATTAACTATCGGTTAAAATAACCGATCTCCCTGCTATACTTAGGTAGATTGTTGTCCTCGTTTATTAATAAGATCGTGCGTGTGGTGACGGTTTAAGAATACAATTGTCACTACCACGCTTATTCCCAAGGGTGCTGTAAATGCCAGATAAGGGATATTATAAGCAGATAACATATTTTGTAAGTGCTAATAACTCAAAACTAAAACCTATGTCAACATGCCTGGTCAACGTGATCGCAGACTAAGTACCCTGTCGAGGCGGAGTGGTGCAAAAACCAGAGCCGTGATCCCGTGAACGGCAGTCTGATACAAAAATCATTGCACCATGAGACATTTTTAATACATAATTTGCTTTTGTTGTATATCAGAAAAAGAATGTACCTACTAAATATATTTCGTTATCAATTTTTCAAAGAGTTTCATAGTCTTTAACTAAAGATTATCCGAAAACCCGTACTTACTCGTAATACCCATAAAGGTGCTAAGATATTTACAATCTCTTAGCAAACAATCTTGTAATCCTTATCAGGTTCCTGCTCTCACCGTGAATACAAACTGGATAAAGGCTAAGCAGTATATTGGACAGGTAGGTTTTCGCCGACGTGATCAGATAACGTAATGTTAAGTATTTTTCGTTGATTCCACTTAGTTGTATATTTTAAAAAGCATTTTTGTAACAAGTCAATCACACGGCGATGTTCAAAGTGTCATGTACCTAAGTAATAACATCGGATTGGAAATTATTTATCTATATTTTCATGTTGAATTTTGCTAACATGCAACTAGCTTTTTTCACGATCTCGTTCGCTAACACGAAAAGTCTAATTATCAAATAATATAAACCCTCAATTACTCTTCGAGACTGTAGCTTACTATTAGTGAAAGAATTTATAGGATCGAACCATTACTTTTGGAGATTACCACCTTTACACATATGACAAACTTTACCTATTTGACGATGTAGTAAGTATAAATATAATCATAACAGATTTCAATAAATAAATTTAAATAGTGTTGATAAATTGATTACGCTGCAAATGCAGTAGAATAAAGAAACACAGTAAAGATGTTATATAAATAAAAGTCTACATTCACAAAATATATAGGTATAACATGTACATTCACGCCCGCAAAGGGCATAACATTAAGGCCGCAATTGACATGGCGAACAACATTTCATTAGTGATGTTGGGTTGAAAGCCGAAAAAATTTATCGTTATTGTTAAATAAACAGACCGTGCACACATTTGTGGTGTTAATAATAAAAAAGTCAAATAACAATTTTTGTACAACGTTGCCACAGTTTAAATTTACTCACTTTATACAACAGTTTATATCACACAGTATAAAAAACTTTAGTTAACAAAATGTAAAATACTGTACATTCCTGGAGAAAAAGATCACATATTCAGACCATATAGTAGTAATAGCATAGATTGCTTCATAATAGCGACTATCACACTGCTCATTAGTCATAGTCAAGTTGGAAAACTTAAATGATTCATTCTAGGTCATTAGTAATGATTCTTTTCCCTAATAAAAAATGGGATAGAAGGCAAAAGATGCGAAATAATAGCTTTTTAAAGCTTAATCTATAACTTTCTGCTGCAGGCTCCTCTTGCCACGGTATCGCAAGCTATAACGTTAATGAACGCAGACTTGGAGCAAATATGTGTATGGAGTAAGTCTGAATGTCAATCCTCTAAAAACCCAACTGATTGTAATCGGCAGCTCTAGGATGATTACTAAAATTAACTGGTCTCTCCTTCCGAAAATATATTTCGATGGTACTCGCGGATATTAAATCTCCAACAAAAGCAAAAGCATGCATCTACTGCAATATGGAGTTAAACCCTTAACTAGTTAGGATTTTATTAAACATGGGTACATGAGAGGATAGTAAACAATCTGAGCGGAAATGTGGTTAAGTGTACACCAATTTGCCTCTGTGAGCTGTATCCATACACGACATAAATTGCTTACATAGGCTATAGCTAATAGGTGACTGTGGCATATCTAACAGAATTAGCTATTTGTTCTGAAAATTGAAGACTGGTTAAATGACGGTCACCGAATTACTTGTCAATGCATAATTAGTTTCCTAGGCTTTGCCTTTTGCTAACTTTCATTTATTTCTACTATGTATTTTATAGTCTTTTATTAGCTATGTTTGAACCTTCCTTAAAACCAAATATTATTTTGTACTAGCTGTTGCCCGCGACTCCATCCGCGTGGAATTTGTAAAAATTTTTTTTTCGCCATAAAAGGTAGCCTTCCTTTCGCAGGGTCTAAAGATTGTCTGTGCCGAATTTCATCAAAATCGGTTGAGAGGTTTAAGCGGGAAAGCGAAACAGACAGACAGACAGAGTTACTTTCGCATTTATAATATTAGTAGGGATATTTATTTGCAAAAATTTAATGTTTTGTTTGCAAAATCCTTAAATTTTATACTAAATTGTGTTCAATGTTTAATTAACTTTTGTATTCTGATTGATCGAGTCTAAATTTGTTATGGAAACGCGTTCCAAAGTTTATAAATATAGATTAAATATTTATGGAAAATTTTATTATTCTCTCCTTGTCCTAATTTTTATTGGGTATCGAATATTTTGTCTTTTTTAGTAGCCTATATATTTTATATACAAAAGTAGGTCATAAATGCAATAAAATTAAGATTTTAGTACCGTTTGGTGCCGTACAAAGCGTTACACAATTCTTGTTTGGATAAATAGATGGAATATTTCCTAATTTTCATTATCAATTTCGATCTTTTGGCGCTAAATATACGGATTGTAATTAATTTTCTTAATGTTTGTCTTAGCTGATCTATTTTAGAACATGTTTGTATCTATGTCTAGCGCATACTTTGAAACACATGGTGTAAGAAATAAAATAATGTTCCTCGCATTTTTTTTTATTCAAACAGGGTGAGAAACAAGCATACGGCTCGCCTGATGGTAAGCGATTACCGTAGCCTATGGACCAGAGGTACCACCCACGCGTTGCCGACCCTGTAGGAACCTGTTGACGCCCTTTTTGAAGAGCCCCATGCTGTAGTCCTGTGGGAAAACCATGGCAGGGAGTACATTCCACAACCTGATCGTACGTGGAATCAAGCTGCGCTCGAACCGTACAGTACGGGATGGTAATGGTTCTAAGGTGTGACAATGAACTCACTGCCGATGGTGAGAGGTGCGATGATAGAAGGAGGCCGTGGGCACCATGTCAAATAATTCTCCAGAACACATCCCGTTATACAGGTGATAGAAAACACAAATATTATATAAAAATTTAGATTTTTTTTAAGTTAGATAAAAATTCAGAAAAATTATTCTCATTAGTAGTTTTAGTAGTACTATACTATATAAAAGCTCCTTCTATACGATTCTTTTTTGCGGCCCCTCAAAGATTGTCTGGTAGAGAATGCCTTTGGCATTAAGTCCTTTATTAAACATACATATTTGTGTTGTATAAAGTTTAAAAAGAAATATTTGTATTTCACGCGAGAGTGCATAAGCGTAGATTAAATGCGGTAGGCACAGGTGTTGAAAACCGATTGTCTGCTTGTAATTCACAGAAATTCACTATGGTAATAAAATAACAATTGTGGTTGGCTGTTGTCAGTTTTAATGTGAGTAGTAAGGCTATCGTACCAATGTAATATAACTAAACTTAACTTATATGAGAATTGATAGTGATACCAATTCTATATGTACAACTAAACATAACTAAAATAATTAACGCAATATTGTCAATAACACATTTCGGCAATGTTAACCTATCTTTTTTGTCATAAAACTGTGTTAGACTAGCGATTGTAATATAAAATAAATGTGCACATCGCACGTATAATTGGTACCAGTGTTACTAACACGATTCAGCAATGTTAACTGAACTTTCTTATTTTAAAAACTGTGTAGGTAGTATATAAACCATTTTTAATAAGAGTCATGTGAAAACCGTATTTAATTATATAAACCTCACGTAGACTTTTACAACTTTACAAACGTTACAATTATATGTTAATTAACGATAAAATATTTCTAACTATCAAAGTTATAACATGTTTTTATCAAATAAGTTTACTAGTAACTAATAATACGTAATTAGCCATTATTTCAAATTATTTCATATAGAACTGCGAAGCTCTACTTTGTTATGACGTGTGTAGAGCTATTAAGAAAAAATAGTAAAAGCATTGATCTCACAAAAAAAAAACATAACGTCAAAGTAATTAAAGAGGCGTTAATAATTATTGTAAGAGATTAAAAAAAATGGTAAAAAATACAAAAGCCCTTCTAAGAAACGTGTGTAAGTATGTGTATTATGCCGGGGTAGGTAATTGTTGGTATGAAAATATATACCCTGAATCGAAATGGTATCAATTGTACAGCGTGACAACGTTCTTAATTTACACAATAATGATTTTTCTCGAGAACCTCGCCGCTTTATTTGGCAATTTCCCTGAAGTAGAAAAGAATTCTGCCATTATGTTTGCCGCAATACATGATATTGTTCTAATCAAAATGTTTCTTATATTATATCATTATTACATTTCTCTGTAATATGGCCCTCACCCAAGGAGTCTTTCCAGATGCATTAAAATTAGCAGTCGTACATCCTATTCATAAGGCAGGCGATAAAAATACCGTGTGCAATTATAGACCTATATCTATTTTGCCTGCCTTATCTAAAATTCTGGAGAGACTAATGAACAGCAGGCTGATGAAATACTTGGATCATATTAAGTTTTTATCTTCATCTCAGTATGGATTTCGCCCTGGTATTTCTACAAATAAAGCTGTCCTCGATTTAACCAGCCATGTTATTACGCATTTGGACAGTAAACGGAAGGTCATAGGTGTGTTTCTGGATCTTGCTAAGGCCTTTGATACCATCTCTGTGCCTTTGCTGACCGAAAAACTGGAGAGGATAGGTTTGAGAGGCCCACAACTGTCCCTTTTCAAAAGCTATTTAACTGGTCGACGCCAGCGCCTCAAGGTCGGTGATTGGGTGAGTGACGCATTGCCTCTTGATTACGGGGTGCCTCAGGGCAGTATTCTCGGCCCTACGCTATTTCTGGTTTATATAAATGACTTATGTCGAATAAATTTACCAAACGGAGCCATCTTTGCGTACGCCGATGATACTGCCCTGATATTCCATGGGCCTACATGGGAGAGAGCTTTTGCATTTGCTCAGTCAGGATTAAACGTGGTAACAAAATGGTTAGCCAGAAACCTTCTCACATTAAACGTTGATAAAACAATATATCTACCGTTCTCATTGTCAACATCCGGAATAGTGTCTGCCTCCTCTCATTCCCTGGTCGCTCACAGATGTTTACCTAATGAAATGACCTGTACTTGCCCTTCTGTTTCATGTTCAAATAATGTTAGATATCTAGGAGTTTTTATTGATTCCGTCCTCTCTTTTCATCATCATATAGACACTTTGATTTCGAGGCTCCGCAGACTAATTTTTGTTTTAAAAAATCTTCGTAACGTTGCTAACATAGAAACAGTAAAGCAAGTTTATTTAGCACTTTGCCAATCGTTGATCGGTTACTGTGTTGTGTCATGGGGCGGTGCTACGAAGACCCATTTCCTAAAACTAGAACGTGCTCAAAGAGCACTACTAAAAGTTGGATGGAGTCTTCCTTACCGGTTTGCAACTGCGGATCTTTATAAATTGACTAAAGTCCTATCAGTCCGCCAGCTTTATATTCGGGAACTTTTGCTTACTAAACATGCACAAACTCCTTATGATCTTTCCAAACTATTAGGGCTAAGGCGCAAATATGCTGTATGTTCATTGATTGCTGTAAACTCTAGGTTGGCTCAACGTAGCTATAATTTTCTGGGTGGTTTTGTCTATAACAACGTTAATAAAATCTTAGACATTTATCCCATGAGTTCCTCAAATTGTAAAAAGACTATAACCGACTGGTTGCGCTCCCTGAACTATGATGATACCGAGTCTCTAATATCTATAATAAATTGATTTTTAATATTTACTATGACTATTGTAACGGTTGTACTCGCACACGGACATACACAATCACACATTCACACACACACAGACACACACACAACACACACACTATACAAGTTCAAAAACAATTACTAACTAACCCTTTTTATATCGCATGTTAGAAATAAGAAGTATATTGTACCTATTTGCTCTCACTTTGTAACTGTAATTGTAATTTTACACCCAAATATTAATGTTACTTTTAATCTGTGCTTTTAATAAAAATTGTGTTTCTGTGTTTTGGAGGGAGCCTGGAGATTTGTTATACAGGCCTTAGAGCCTAGTACAGACTCCAGCTCTCAATAAGGTTGTTATTTTGTACATGTTCCATTATGTAAATCTGTACCTTTTTGAGAGAAATAAATTTATGTTTATGTTTATGTTTTATCATAAAAAATCTATAAGAAAGCTAAATTACGAAATGTCGGTTGTTGGAGAAGTAATAGAGGAAGAAGATATTATGAAAAAGCAATATAAAAAATTGAAATTGGGAATTTGTCTGTACATAGTTTCTGTTTACTTGGCATTGATTGCGTATGGAGTGGAAAGTGCTAGGCGCGCCATCGTAGAAGGTTAGTAAACGCTTTAAGATTATCGTTTAAGTCGAAAATCTCCTTATTAGAAAACAAGGGTAACCGGTTTATTTAACTTTAAAACTTTTTTTATTTTAATTTTTGACCTTTTTTTGTTATGTAACATTTAAAATCACATTAATATTCTTGGGTAAAAAATGAGCTTTCCCGTCGTGAAACAGTAATCTTATAGTTACCCCTTGTTCAAAAGAAAAACCTAAAAAGACTTAATATTTTTTTCTATAAAGTTTTGTATCTGCGATTACCGGTTTATTTCCCGGGGACGTCGATATAAAACAACGACTCTATATAGAGTGAAATATCATGAATATTCTAGATTTTCACAGCCTTTTTTTTCAGGGGCTCCCTTTTATACAGTGGTAACCTATCTCCCGTTTTACGAAGATCAGTCAGTCACGGCATCAATATTTCGCATATTTTTTTACCTTACATGGTTATACATGATGCTTCCTATGATGTCAGCTGATTGTATGCCCATTACGCATTTAATTACAATGACTTTTAAGTTTATTACTCTCTGTCACCATTATGAGAGAATAAGTAAGGAGTTAGAAGCCGACGTAATAACTATTAGTAAAAGAAAAGCTGTAGAGAATTTAAAAACTAAATGTTTGGAAGGTATAAAGATGCATCAGTCTCTCATGTAGTAAGTAATTAATCAAAATTGAGTATTATTTTTAATTTCATCATCATCATCATAACATCACGCCTTTTTCCCATGGGGGTAGGCAGAGACTATAGAGCGTTATCTGCTACGATTCAAGCATACTTCCTTGGCTTCATCCACACTCATACACCTGTAGGGTTACTCTTGAAAACAATCGCAATACCACTATAATTCCAATTCTCTAACGCAATTTCTATTTCAATACGGAGCTGTCAAAAGGCGTCAAGAGTACGGTTTTGGCGACATTGACATACATTGATGTTTAGTTCACTCAATATCCGCTCAGTATTAACACAATATGGCGCTAGTGTTGTGTTCAAGAGTACGAAACGTGATGAAACGTCATAATCTCAATGCTAATGGATCGGAATTGTTTTCAAGAGTAACCCTACTGGTCATACATGCCCGACGGTTGTAAGTGCTACGCACTTGCCCCTTTTGGAGTATTTAGATAATGATAATATAGTATTTATATAAAATATAATGTATTTAAAGTATGTATAGGTAAGTGTGTGCATATGTGGGTGAAAGTTTATTTATCTTTCATGCTTAAACGACTCAATAGATTTGAAATAAATTGGCTACCTAGACCGACTGTAGCCTAGATTTATGAATAGGCTACTTTTACTAAGGGGAATTTACAGAGTTTCCGTAAAATAAGCGATCTTATAATAACGAACACGTATAGATGGCGTTGGTGGCGAGTTAGAAGTCGCTAAGGTTTTGTTATTGTATTTTGCTTTCATATCCTTTTTATCCTTTTTTTAAAACACTTTCCCTGGTGCTAACAGTCTGTTGTATGCAGTTTATTTTCACATAACTTAATGTTAATTAGTTACACTAAAAATATTAGCTTAAATTTTGCATTGTCCTAAACTTATCTCGTTATAAAATAGTATGTACGCGTTGAATTTTTCTTACTTTAACACATGAAATAGCTGCACATTTGTGGAGAGTTAAAGCAAGTTTTATGACTGTTACTTGCACCTGTACAAACATACGAGTATATCACAGTTATTCTTTGCAACTAACATAGAAACATTCTACCATTAAACAACCGAAAATTAATGAAATGTAACGGTCTTTTTAAACAAAATGGATTGTTCTGTAGTTGCAGAACTTTATTTCCGAAATATTTGTAATTAAAAGCATAAAACTATCAGCTAATAGCCATGATCAGATTTAAGACACCTAGTTTCTGACGTTTCAAAAGAGCTTGTAAAACATGCCAACTTGAAATAAAAAATTTTGACTTTGACTTTGAAAATAAGTTAGTAAGTGTACAGAGACATGTTCACTTTGTCAAAATGTATTAAATTACGTCCATAATCTGGTGTAAATAGTACCTACAAGCAATGGTTCGAATTAAAAAATATTTTTGTGTTAGATAGTCCCTTTATCGAGAAAGGCTTTAGGCTATATAGCATCACGCTGCGACCAGTAGGAGCAAAGCATCATTGAATAATGTTGCAAAAACGGGAAAACTATCCATATTTGAGGGCTTTCGTTGCGTGCACTGCGTTAGTAGTTTAATGTAACATTTGTTTTCTCTATTCGACGTTTACAAAGTCGGGGGTAAAAAAGTTAAATATAAGAAAAGAAGGACCATTTAATTATAATATTGTTTTATCTAGTCTAGCAGACGAGATCAATCGTATTTTCGGAATAATAATGTCACTTCAAGTATGTGAAAGTTCTGCCGTCGCTGTTTTGTTATTGCTACGATTGGCTGTAAGTATAAGATCATATTCTTAGACTAAATATGCAGATTACGTCTTATTGTACGTACTGTAGATAACAAGGTTACTATAAAAGCTAAAGGAATTAAATCAGTACTTTTACGAGTGAGGGAAAACTTAAAGTAATTCTTATGACAACACGCCTGGTGTCGGCGTGGCATAGCAGACCTTGTACACTCTCAAAGTGGAGGAGGCCCGTGGCCAGCAGTTGGACATTATCATATACGTTGCTTGTATTATTATTTATGTTACTTGTATGTGATTGTAAGGTGACATCCTTTAGTAAAAAGTTAGTTAAAATTATGTTCCATCATTATTCAACATTAGCTGTACTTCGTAAGAGTGCGATTTAGAAACAAATCTTAACAAATTACACAAAAGCCCCCTTGAACCCCTATATTGATTAAAAAAACCGCATCAAAATCCATTGCGTGGTTATGAAGATAAGGGCATACATACAAAAACAACGATTTTGTTTTTTAATAAGTAAATATTACATTGCAATTCACATTTTCAGTTATCTCCTCGTCTGGATTTGACCAACGCTTTTATGACTTACACATTTGTTGGCTCTTTGTTCTTTTTATTAGCATTAAACCTTTGGAATGCAGGCGAGATTACTTACCAGGTATATAAGTAAGATAAATTATATGTACCTAATTTTGTTGTTGTTATAAATATAATTAGGTTTAGTTACCATTCTTCTTCTTCTTCTCCAGCCCATTTACGTCCCTCCAGTTTCTCTCGGCCTCCTCCAGTTTGGGACAGTGTGCCGCACTGACCAGGCGTGTTGGCACAGGGTTTATTTTCGAGTTTTCCGTCTCTCACAGATGTTATCTGTGTGCAATATCCCTTAGCTGACTTTTACAGCACCCTTGGGAGGAGATGGGGTGGTGACACTTCTATTCTTAATCCGTCACCACACGGAGGTTAGTTACTATAAGAAGATGATATCATAGACTATAACACATTATTTCATTCGACGTGTCATTAAGTTACTTTTGTCTTTTAGGCATCGTTACTATCAAGTGCAATATTCTACTGCGGATGGCATCGATGTGAAATGGAAAAGGAGAGTCATCGTGATATCCGACGTCTAATACTTATCAGCAGTGCACAAGCACAGAAGCCTCTAATACTCAAAGCATTTGGCATTCAAGATTTGTCATACGAAACATTTGTTTCAGTAAGTCCTTCCTTACGATAATATTTGTCTGTTTTCATGTCTGTTCCTGATAAACTCAGTAACATAAGGACAGATGCGAAGTCTCACTAGACGTATTTTGTATCGTAATTCATACGATTGAAAGAAATAATTTAATAATGAGTCTAATCATGGTTACTAATATCATCATTATCATCATAAAAAGCCTTTTTTCTATGGTAGTAGGCAGAGAGCGCCATCTGCTACGATAAAAAAATACTTCCTTGGCTTCATCCATACTCATATATGCCCGAGGGTTGTAAGTGCTACGTAGTATATTTATAGAAATAAAAGAGGATATTTTTCCTGGGCGTCCTCTTCCGGCGTTTCCACTTACCTCTGCCGTATGCCTTTCGTTAATCATCTATCATCCATCCTCTCCACATGACCAAACCACCTAAGCATACTTTTCTCCACCTTAGTCACTACATCCTCTTTCAGAACGCAACGTTCTCTTATGACTTCATTTCTTAATCTATCTGTCAAAGTCACACCACACATATTTCTCAAAAAGGGCATCTCTACAGCATTTATTCTACTCTCGTGCTTTTACTGTGGTGCATGGGTGGTTACTTATTTGTGTGTGCCATATACCTTACCTTACCTAATTTTCAGGTGGCAAGAATGACATATTCAGTATTTGCAGTGTTTTACCAGCGAGGTGAATAATGTATTTTAAGTAGTTTGTTTTATTTCTGTTAGTAATTCAATTATGAAAAACATTTCTTAGCATTTACTCGTATAACTTATTCTCACATGTGTAGGTTCACGGTTTTATTCATAATGACTTATCGGAGGATTATACGAAGATTTTATCGGAGAGGTAATAAACGTTTTAGCGTAAAAAGACTATTATGAATAAGTTTTGACAATTTTCACGTTCCTATTTTAACGAACTTTTAAACCTCCGATAAGTCATTATGAATAAGGCGGTAAGTCAAGTAGATCACATATTTATATAAAAAATTATAATCTTGGCCTGTGTATTACTTTAATGTTCACTTAATCCTATTAACAACTAGAATGCACTACCAAAACTGTTACGTACATAAAAAGAAAGAATCTCTTGCGTTTGTAATTAACTTCAAGGTAATAAATATTTTGACAGGCCTTGTGGTGTAGTGTTCATTTAAGGGCTTGCCGTTTACGAGGTCGCAGGTTCAATTCCCGCATGGTGCAATCATTTATATGATATTCATAAATGTCATACAAATGGTTGTACTGCGTACAGGTATCCATAACGCAAGCATAGAAATATAGCTTACTTTTTCGACCAGGGGAAGTTGAGAGAAATCATCATCATCATAACATCAAGCTTTTTTCCCATGGGGGTAGGCAGATACTATAGAGCGCCATCTGCTACGATCCAAACATACTTCCTTGGCTTCATCCACACTCATACATCTTGTCATACATGCTCGAAATAAATACGCTTTTCCGTTAAAAAAAATATTATAGTACACCGTAAGACGTCCTATTTAAATTTATAGTATTGTATTGCAAGACGCCATATGTGTAGAATGGTGCGCATAACTTGACCTGACTAATGAACATTTTGATATCTGCCCGCCTCTAACTAGTTGGCTGAAATCCAAATAGTTTTATGTCAAGCGATATGCAAATTATTAATTTTACCCATTTTGCTAATAAATTCGAAACTTAAGTCTCGAGCTTAGAATATTCACTGCTCAGTTTATAAGAACGTAAGTTACAATCCACGATACCTACTAGTGCTGCTCCTCAGCCTAGAATATTATAACAAAAGGAGGCTGACACTTTGATTACTTTGAATAAAATATTGACGCGTCGGCGGGGTGCCGATTCATAATAGCGGTCTTGACTTATCGGAGGTTTAAAAGTTCGCTAAAATCGGTTTGCGAAAATTGTCAAAACTTGTTATTCATAATAGTCTTTTTACGCTAAAACGTTTATTATCTCCCCGATAAAATCTCCGTTTAAACCTCCGATAAGTCATTATGAATAAGACCATAAATCTATGGCCGATATGCAAACGAAAACTATGACATTGTTTTATCGGTCGATACGGACGTCCCGCCCAAAATCTCATCGCGCACACTAAGATACAACAGTGTCCGTACATAATTAGTGTGATCATTGATCGTGTGCCTTTTCAATGGGGGGTCACAACTCCTGTTGCATTATGCTCTAAGCCTTACAGTGATGAATAAAATAAGGTCCTGGGCTACCAAATTTTCTTATTTAGATGCTGTAACAGATGAGAGATAAATAATAATTATACACGTTTTCTTTGAGAAACAACCGACTTTCATACAAAACTCTACTTCAAGACGCTTAGTAGAGTAAAACCTAAGTTTCGAAAATTTAGTATTTCGTCATCACAATAACATCACGCCTTTTTCTTATGGGGGTAGGTAGAGACTATAGAACGACGTCTGTTACGATCCAAATACACTTCTTTGGCTTCATTTACACTCAAACAGCAGAAATAAAATATTTTTGTTAAATAGGGCTTTGTTATGTCTGTGGTATTGAGAATAAATATTCAGTACTGTGGGTCCGCAAAAATGTTCTCTACGAGAAAAGACATATCAAAATATATATCATATCGGAACATATCAAAGCATAGGCCTACAGAGGACTTTGTTACAAAATTACAGACATATTTGTACATTTTCAACGAAATGAAAGTCTTCCATTTTTTATATAGGTACTAACGTAATATCAGCCTTGTTTAATCTATTGTCATTTGAGATATACCAATTATCTCAAGACCTTGGTCGCAGCTAGGCCGCAAGATAAATGTACACATCATTAGTTATATAAGTTAGAGGTATTATACTTCTGCGAACTCATAATGATTGTAATATTTCTACTGTAAGAAATTTATTACATAAATCAATTTTATTTTGGGCAAATGTTGTGATAAGGTTTCATATTATTTGTGTAATGAAACAATTTATTGTGCAATGATGTGATAAAACGACATTAGATTAATAATTATGTAGACTTTTGTCCAAATATCTGTTTAGGTTCGAACGAAAAACCTGATACATTACAACATACTGATACATACACAAAATAAAAATTGGTCAAATGCGAGTCGGACTCGCGCACGAAGGGTTCCGTACCATTATCTATGCAACATAAGGCAACGTTATTAGTATCGAGCAAGAAACGGTAAAAAAATCATGTTTGTTGTATGGGAGCCCCCCTTAAATATTTATTTTATTTTATTTTTAGTATTTGTTGTTATAGCGGCAATAGAAATACATCATCTGTGAAAATTTCAACTCTCTAGCTATCACCGTTCTTGAGATACAGCTTGGTGACAGACGGACAGACGGACGGACGGATGGACGGACAGCGAAGTCTCAGTAATAGGGTCCCGTTTTTACCCTTTGGGTACGGAACCCTAAAAATTAATTAATATCAGTAACACAATTCGACAATGTTGACTGAACTTTCTTGTTATAACTGTGTATATAGATTAACGGTTTTAATTAATATAAATGTGTACAATGAAATAGCCAATTAATCAAAATACACTATAGTAGTTTTAATTTTTTGTTAAGTTTAGTTGTGCATGTAGAATTGGTACCGTCGGTAAACTTAATTAAACAGTTCTTCAGAGTATTTTATCAATGTGTATACGCAAAATTTTGTATAGAGCTTTTTATACAGCAGTTACAAATCGATTTGGCTATACGCCAAAAACATAATTACTCGATACAACTATCTGATACCTATGTATTTTAATACTACAGATTTATTTCGAAATTTGCATAAATACTTACCAAAAAAGCCGGTTAAGTACGAGTTGGACTCGTACACAAAATGTTCCGTATTGTCAATATATATTTGTCATATTCTCTCATTATATCCCTACGAATATTATAAATGCGAAAGTAACCCTGTCTGTCTGTCTGTTACGCTTTCCCGCTTAAACCTCTCAACCGACTTTGATATAAAATTTGGCACAGACAATCTTTAGACCCTGAGAAAAGACACAGGCTACCGGCTTTTATGCGAAAAAAAATATTTTCCAAATTCCACGCGGACGGAGTCGCAGGCAACAGTTAGTACTCTATATTTCTTGTCATATACTCAGACCGACAGGATAAGGGTAAAAAAATGATGAGGATCAGTATTTGTTGTTGTAGCATCAACTGATACACATAAAAGGTGAAATTTTCAGTTCTCTAGCTATAGCCGTTCATTAGATACAGCCTGGTGACAGACAGACATATGGACAGCAAAGTCAGTAAAAGTCGTCTCACAGAGCTCTAAAATGCTTTGTGGGGGCTCTCTTATAATACATTTTTCGCAGATCCATCCAGATAGTAAGTGAAATTACTATAGTTAAAGAATAAATCAATAGACGTTATAGTTTTTCACTATAGTGTAAAACATGATTGGGCATTATTTGAAAAAAAAATTGAACCGAATTCATGGAATTTGAAATTTTCCTCGATTCCTTAGGAGATAACCACTAGATCCTGACCTGGTGCCAATGGAACCTAATGGGGAGCATCAGCTTTCAAATAAAAATCGTCGAAATTACTTCGCCCAGTTACGAGTAAAAGTAGAGGTAACACACATAAAAAAGACATACAGACGAACTGAGAACCTCCTCCTTTTGCTGAAGTCGTTTAAAAATTGGTCAGATTGTGGGATAATACTAGGTCTCGCTTGCCTTTAATTGTAAATTTATTTATATACAACTAGCTGATGCCCGCTACTCCGTACGCGTGGAATTTTAGATCCCTATATATTTGGACCGTTTAAACCTTCCCTGGACTTTTACGAATATTTTAAGACCAAAATCACCAAAATCGGCCCAGACGTTCTCGAGTTTTAGCGAGACTAACGAACAGCAATTGATTTTTATATATAAGATTGGCATTGTTCATAATTTTTTTAAAACTCTTAATTTGAAAACCATTTCGGGGAATAGAGATTGCTAATGGATAATGATCAGAAATGATCATGATTTTTTTATTTTAAGTAAAATACATACAGTTGTTATTAAATCTAACTTAATATTAACAGTGTAGCATAAACCAAACATTGGTTTTTCCGCACACTGGTATTCGTCTTGACGTAAATTTATATATTGTATTAATAACACATGATGCCAAACAAAACAGTGTATGTATAACACCGCTTTGTTCCATTAGCATGATCCATTAGCAATTTTCGGAAAATTTGCTATTTTAACGATTATTTTTCCAAAAAATAAAATAATCTCTATTTGCCCTTGAAATGAAAGACTTAAAATATAAGGACGTTCTTAGGGATATACTACTCTGTGGTGGAGTTGAAATGGGTCTATTATATCAACTTAGAAACTTTGAAAAGAGTATTGCAATATAATAAGTAAGGAACAATATAGTAAGTCTATCAGGAAAAGGCAATACACAGATTGCGTACAACGATGACGTCACAACATTTAAAATAATATCTTTAAGTATTTTAAATAAAATCTTTATAATGAATATTTCAATAATATTTAAATTGGTTGCTTAAAATAGTTTATATTTTCCAAAAAAATAAATAAAAACAGCAGGTAAAAAATTATGAACAATCACAATTATCAATTGAATAACTCTAGAGCAAAAGTTCATTATTCACCGTTCATATTCCATATACCCATATGGACCTCGAAATTATAACCTACTTTTCTAAGGGTAACCTCGACATACCTAACAATAGGGATAGAAAATTGTATTTTATGATTTAGCCAATGAATAGATATGGTTCCTTTTTATCCAAGGTATTGTATTTCTTCGAACAAATGATCCGTTTTATCGTAACACAATGTGCATTGTAAGCAGCTGATAATAATCGGGGAACCGAAAACTGTTCAGGCTAAGAAAATTTTTCTAGAGAACATAACAAATTTTTAGGTTGCTGTGTATGATAATAGCTCTTATTATCCAGTACAAGCTCATGACCGCGGTTTTACCAGTGTTTCTAGTTGCTGCTCCGCTCTTTGGCTTTGGACGTGATTATATATTGTTATTCTGACGTATGTATTATTTTGACCTTAAACTGTAAATTTACCTTTTATGGATTCAATGGCTGTTGCGTGAAAGAGTAACCAACATACTGTAAGGTGCACCAAGGTAAATATAATTTAATTAACCATCTTAAGAAGGAGGTCGTCTATGCGTTGAAGTCTTTTTCGAAATACATTAATTTTGACAGTTGTCATTACTTGTTTTTTTTTTTTTTTTTTTTTTGGCACCGGTTGGGAATCATTACTTGTTTTAAATTTATAAAAGTACTAGCAGTCCCGGCAAACGTTGTTTTGCCAGACTAAAAAAAATAAAAATAAAGGTTTGAAAAATAGATGTTGGCCGATTCTCAGACCTACTGAATACGCATGTAAAATTTCATAAAAATCGGTCAAGCCGTTTCGGAGGAGTACGGTAACTAACACTGTGACACGTGAATTTTATATATAAGATAGGTCGCGTCCTATGATTATGGAGTATAGGATCTGAAAAATGGTCACGTGACTTGAAGCCAGTTTAAATTAAAAATGGCGTCGATATAGTGCTGTGCTCAATATTAACATCGATATCGATAGAAGGTTAGCCCAAACTACTGGGGCTAGGACCGTGAAAATTAGCAAACCCCTTTCATCGCAGGCATTAAGACTGGATTTTTTGAAATTCATCACCTAAGGACTAAGGTGGTGAAAAGAGGATAAAAGTTTGTGTGAAAAACTGTCATTTTTTAAGATATGGCTATAAAAATTGGTAATTAACAAATAAAAGTAAAACCTACAAAGCTGTGATTCAAATTTTTTTTACCGCTTAGTGATAACTTTTGGAAAAATCGGTATAATTAAGTCTCCTACAGATCTGAAAAGAGTTAATAAATAAATTAAAAAAAATTGTGATTTATGTATTTTCATATTTTGAAGATGAAGGAAGCTGGAAGAGAATTTTATTTAGTGCATAAAAATCCTAATTTACATTTTAAATAAATAAGTGATACGATTCACCAATAACAAACGTAAAATATTAGTTAAATTCATAAAAGTAGTGTTTATATTAAAACCATTAAAACAGATTGTTTGATTTTCAACACGTTTAGGTTACATTGTAAACCTCTAGCCTTCCATTTGATATTAAATTAATTAGTATTTTGCTACTAGTTATGCTTAAGTGCAGGCTATTGTTTGATCACAATCAGTCATGATCAAGACAATACGTAACATAGATTAGGAATTTACAGTAAATAGAGTGGGCACAACACCATCCTTCAGACGCATCACACCCAACGTTCGACTGATACAGTCAGCATTAAAATACTGACTGCATAATATATCTTCATCACTCGGGTATACAGCAAATTTTCAGTGCCAATACTATCCATAATTTCTTCAGTGCTTCATTCTTTGGCGCCCTAAAATAATATTCAATAAGATATGTACATTACTTAATTACTACCGTTTCACATTGTTAATCTTGTAAAATATTACGAGTACATATTAATGACTTAAAAAAATTATATATCTTTCGATAAAAGTGCAGCATGCGGTGGACATCACTAATGAAATATTATGATTCATTTATTTCAAGTTCTCAATGAGTTTTATTGTAGTATTAGTCGTGCACATTGATAAGAAATTAAGAACCATTCCTAGTTTGAACACATAATAAATTACCTACGTAAAACATATTTCTAAATCAAATAATATAACGAACCTGATATGACATATGACAATCCCTCAACATTTTTACCACGCTGTTATTTACAGCCCTTTACACAACACTTGGTCATGATGAATGTTTTAATTAGTGTCTAATACGCTCAAGGAAATGCATTAATTCATATATTAAACACTAGAATAACATTAAAAACAAACCAAACAAAGCTGCACTGACAAGAGACCTACTTACGAAAAAAATTTCCCAAAATGGCTGACAGGCTTCAAGGCGGGGCCTAATGACATTTGAAAAAAATACAGTATACTAATGACACTATTAAACTTCTCTTAAAACATATTCAAAATAGTAGCGTGTTAGAATGAGATAATCATAGTTTCGTTTGACAGACAAAATGTTTTCAATGTACTTTTATAAGGGCGCTACCGAATATTATACTTCCTAATCAAAGGTCGCGTCATGTAAAAAGAACGCTGACTGTCAAGCTGCGCATATGCGATTTATGGGTCTATTTGGTGTCACGAGGTAGGTCCCGGGGGGTGTGCGGGTGTTATGCATGTCAGACACGAAAAAATATCGGTGTATCGATATATCGATATTTATAAAAATACCTAAATTAGAAAAGATATTTTATTAATAATTAAAAGATATTTTTACTAGCAAAGTGCTAGTAGGAATCAAACACAAAGGGTTTCGTATATTCCTAGTTCCTTATTCCATCATCATCATCAGTCACACCGTTTTCCCAAGGAGGTAAGCAGAGTCTAAAGAGCGCGATCTGTTACGATGCGTATTCCGTATTACATTCGAGATGATTACATTGTCAATAGCACGTCATCAAAATCACTGTAAATTATGGGCCTAGATGATCTTAGTCCATATCGCCAAGTGTTGAGCTTATATTATAGAAGTCGGTCAACAGACGGACAGTTAAAATCTAAGGTTGAAATTGACAGACAGAGTGGCCAACTTAAAAACCAAATCAAATTAAAAAGCACCAAATCAAGAGTCAACAAAAAAAAAACACATATTAAGTAATTAGTTATTAAAAAAATAAGTATAAAAAAATACTTATAAATAATTTCGCTCTGACAAAAAATATCGATTTTCGATACTTGAAATGTTATATCAATGATAATATAATAATAATAAATTACTTTTATTCAGATAACAAGATCCATATCACATCATTATTAATACACAGTCAAATAATTTCAATTTTATACAATATTAATATTATTTACTCATAATTTAAAACCAAAGTCATCCATTAAAATTATTACCTACTTAACAATAATAAAATTTAAGTATAAATACATAAAAAAGAATCATATACTAAAACATTTGATTTTGAGGACATTACATTACAAAGCTATTACATCTACATTATTACAGCTACTCTAGTTGGAGTTTTGGGTGGGGGTTAATTTTAGTTAGGGTCACTATGGGACTGACATATTGTTACAACAATAAAAGTCCCTAAAATAATTAAAGAAAAAAAAAAAAAACTATTACTTGATACTTTGTTAAACTATTTATGTAGGGACTGTCCAACCTGTTGGCTATCATATTCAGTATACTATTGGAACTATATCTTACCCTACCGACCATTGACGCTATTCGCTTTCTTATCCATCAATACATCGATATATGGAAAACTTTAATATTGGCCAAAATTATCGATATATCGAAAAAATAATATCGATATATAGATATTTTTTCAACAAGCCTAATTGGAAATATGTCAGACAGTCAGTTAAAAATACAATCGCGGACAAAAGTTTTAAATTACGAAATAATGTTATTTGACGTTTACTGTGTTGCTAGGCAATTACACTTTTAAAATAGTTATGTCTTCCAACCGTTATTAAACAAAAAACTATACGTAAATACTTACCAGATTTATATAATTTTGTAATTAATTAAAGTTAACTATTTTTACGGATTTATACGACCAGTGCAAGTTGCAACCCTGTGTATTTCTGAGATATGCGCGTATATAGGTACATATAACTAATAACCTTTCTAGAGTTCAGCATGGTGCTATGCTCGCTAGAATCATAGAACAGTGCAACGAGAATCCAATAACGACTAACCGTAAAATGGCGAATTTTTAACCTTGTTTGTTTTTGAAGACATATATATTTTACTTTATATTTTATTACATGTAACGTTGATAATGTTATAAATAAATGAATATGAATATGAATATTATACAACGCCGCGATTTCCGATTCCGCATAGCTAAAACAACATTTCTGGGCGGTTTGAATAATCGGTACTAACCGGGACAAAAAAGTTACGGTTGGCCAACACCATTGCCAAAAATAAGGCAGCATTATTTTCAAGCTTGACATTAGCAACTGTCGAATAACATTTCGAATTCTGGGTAGAGAAGTAATTAGAAAAATGATTTATGACGTATAGTGTTTTATGAAGAGGGAAGCTGATAATAATGCAGTTAATTTATTTGAAACAATCTATGAAACGGACCGCAGAGGCAACAAAATGTTCCGAGTCGACAGTGAGACGAATAGTAAAGAGTTCAAAAGATCCGGAATTTCTTAGCTTTCCGAACCCCCGGCAAAAATAAAAGAAAAAAACAAAACCAATAAGAGACACTAACTAACATCATGATTTAATGGAAGTAGTACTTTAATTTTATTTCTCGTAAACATTCTTTAATACATAATTCAAACCTGTTTTAAATTCATTTTATTGATATTTTATCTAATATATTTTTCTATGTAATATAATAACTAATAAGAATAACAAATATGTAGGTACCAAGACACGACTCGCCAGCGAAAGCCGAGTTCAAAAATAAAATAACTTTCGTGCGAGAGTGTACCATGCGCAAAGATCCACCACTTTCTTCGAGCGTTCTTTTTACATGACGCGAACTATAACAAAACAAATCAAACAAGAACAAGAACAAGAACTGTTATTGAATATTCATAAATATTTGATAATATATGTATAATAATGATACTGCAAGTAGTAATAATTAGTAAGTATTATTTATCTGATGATGAGTTACCCCTTTTATTACTTACCTCTCTTCCAGCTCAGCCCATTTATGTCCAACTGTTGGCCGCAGGCCTTATTATGGTCTACTGTGCCACGCTGACCAGGCGTGTTGTCATAGGGTTTATTTTCGAGTTTTCCGTCTCTCATAGAGGATGTTATCTGTGGGCAATATCCCATAGCTGACTTTTACAGCACCCTTGGGAGAAGATGGGGTGGTGACACTTGTATTCTTAATTCGTCACTACACGGATCCTCCGTGTAGTGACGAATTAATATGCCTACAGCTATCTATAAAGTGTTACAATCTTTAACGGTTATTAAAAAAACTAGCTATTAGCTGTTGACCGCGATTTAATATGCGTGGTATTTAGAAAAAAAATGGTACATCTAAAGCACTAAAATCCCTAAAAGCCCTCAAATATGAATAATTTTCCCGGTTTTTGGAAAATTTTTCACTGATATTTAGCTCCCAGTAATTGAATCGTAATGTTTAATAGTATACAGCCATCCCAGATAAACTACTATCCAACACATGAAAGAATTCTTTAATTCGGACCAGCACTGCAGCGATTCCTGAGATTAGCGCGTTCAAACAAAATTCTTTTCACCTTCATAATATTAGTCTAGATTTATCGCGAGATATATATCTTAAAATGTTCGTGTGGTGACGGATTAAGAATACAAGTGTCACCATCCCATTTCTTTCCCAGGGTGCTGTAAGAGCCAGCAAAGGGACAATTTAAGCAGTTAACGACTACTGTGAGAGACGGAAACCTCGAAACTAAACCCTGTGCCAACACGCCTGTTTAGCATGACACAGTAGACCATAGTCCCTCCCAAAGTGGAGGAGGCCAGTGCCCAACAGTGGGACGTTAATGGGCTGGAGAGAGATATATATATATTAAAAATGTATATAAATAAAAAGAGAACACGGACTTGTTATGTTCGAGGATCCTTTATAAATAAGTTTCTTTCAAGTTTCTTTGACTAAAAGTCAAACTGACTTGACTGGAAGTTAAATTGAATCGATTGAAAAAGTATAGACAGGTATAACATAAGTAGATAATAGTAAACTTCGTGAGTTTTAACTTTGCATAAGTTTGTGGAGAAGAAAATTTATTGATTTTGATAAAGAACTTTTTGATGTTTTTTATACTATTACTAGCTGTTTCTCACCATTTCGTTCACGTGAAACGAATTGTAAGTGTCCTTAACGAATTATACAAAAAAATACCACCGTAGAACCAGACTAGTCATTAAAAACTAGCTATTGTTCGCAATTTCGTACAACAAATTATACAAAAAGCCAACCTCTTGGAACGCTCTACTGCTTAAAAGAAACCGCATAGAAATCCGTTGCCTAGTTTTGAAGATGTAAGTTCATATAGGGACTGACACTATAGAGTTTCATCTGTTACGGTCTAAACACACTTTCTTCGGTACCCAACAAATAAGAAATAAATAATAATAATAAACAAATGACTGTTAATAAGCTGAAAAGAAGAAGACACGGTAAACACGTGACACAAAACAGTTCCTTATTAATAGACCTCTAAAAATATCTCGATCTTTAAATAATCTCAGGAAAATCCCTTTTTATCTGTTAGATCTTGTACTTCCTGAAGATTATCGTGACGACCATAACAGCGGTTACAAATTTTCAGAAAATACATATTTTATTTGGTACAAGATTTAATCTGTTCGTTTTCAACAATGTAAAGGCGCAATAACGACGGCGTTTATCTCAATAAGGAAAACATTTTACAAAACGAGTACTTCATTGCTACATCAAAGTAAGAGAAGACTTAAATAAAATGTTTTTCATAAAGAAATATTTTGAGATAAATGTACTTTAATATATGATGTATTTTTTTGCACAAAAACTTAAAAAAAAATGAGCATCTTGGAGGGCTATAGAGAAATACCTTCTCTACGAGATAAAATTCAAACATCTCATACTATCATATTACTTTCTAATTTCTCCTTTAGCTATTTACAGGCACCAACTGCTCACCTATTTCTTTTTGGTGGCAACTTCCTGGTGGCGGCCATGACACACGACATACCTACGGATTCAAAAAGTAACTTAAATCGTTGTGCCGACCTACTTAATTTTTCAAAATCGGTCTATTCATTTCGCAGGAGATAAAACGATTTTTATGAAATTGTATACATTTTTTAATAGATGAGAATAGGATGTAAACTACATTAATCCCAAGGTTATAAGGTCTTACTTACAGGTCCACTTATTGATCCCACAGTGAGTACTCATGTAAAACTATACGGCTAGAAATCCAATAAAATATAGACGACTAGTGACATCAATTCGTTCATTCATTCATCTAGCAGATCTAGCTAGATAAATACAAATATATTGAACAAACAAAATACGATATTAATACTTATTCTGTTTTAAGTAAATGAATATAATATCTGATATTGGATGAAGTTCATATTTGTATACGCAATATTATTTGCAGTAGAAGTAAAGGGATTCCCATATGACGAACTCATGTACGTGAAGTGAATAACTATGAATTGATGTGGGATAAATATTGATGAGTATATCAAATAACGCTACAAATTCTTTAGTCAAAATAAATACACTTTCGTATGAGTACAGTATTTGTAATAAAACTATTTTAATGATACTCATAACTGGGCTTTCACGTTTTTCTACTTAATACAATTAAAATATAATTGAGCAGTATGTAAACTCAAGATATAAAAAAAAATATTTGCTATTAAAAAGATAAGTTATTGAATTATTTATTACAATATAGCATACAAAATTCCAGGTCTATAGCAAACATAATGTTATTGAAATAACCGGACAAAGATAGTATTTATAAATCACTGAAGACAACGTAAATTTAATATCACCGCCAAAGTTTAATTTTAACCAAAACTTTATTAATTGTTACCCAAGTTCGACTTATTGGCTTCGGTTTTAGATATAAAGTGCCACTTTGCCGCCAAACCAATATTCTTCGGTAACAATACCTTCGAGATTTTAGATATTATGTTCGCAAAGCTCAGAGGACAGGAAAATTTTTAATGAAAGTTAGTAAAATTATTTTGTAAATATAAATTGGGTCACCCTAATTATTAAATAATTACATAAAACTTTAATAGTATCTAAAAGCTTTATTTTTAGAATAAATAAATAATAAATAAATTTTCACGGACATTTCACACAACGTCCTCTGGTCCCAAGCTAAGCTTATATGCTTGTGTTATGGGTACCAGAATACGGATAGAATACATAAACTACTTTTCTTTTGTAAATACATACTTATAATACATAGAAACACCCAGACGTAGTACAAACATTTGTATGACATTTATGGATATCACACAAATGATTGTCCCAAGCGGGAATCGAACCCGCGACCTTTGAACAGCAGTCCATTACATGAACCACTACGCCACGAAGCCCGTCACGAATAATTTATGTTGACTTATTTACTTAAGGTAGATACAGATTTGTATCTAATTTTCGTATAATTTATTTGTTACATTTTAACAATAAAATTATATGTATTGATAAAACTTAATAAATAATGTAAGTATAGGTTTATACTAGCTGTCGTCCGCGACTTCGTACGCGTGGAATTAAGGAAATTTTCCCCCTTTTTGCAACATTTTTCACTACTACTTCGCTCCTATTAGTCGCAGCGTGGTTTTATATAGCCTAAATTTCTCTCGATTAATGTACTATAACAATCAAACAAACAAACAAACTCTTCAGCTTTATAATATTAGTTTAGATATTATATGCGTAGATATCTAATTATTGTCTTTACTTTAATGTACCTACATATTTAAATGTGGCACCGCTTTTTAGTTCAATATGCCTAATTTTGCTCGTTGTTTTTAAATAGACAAAGCTTTGACTGTCACTATATACCTTCCGACTAGCTCATTAGCATAAAATTCAATCCCATATAGAGAAAAAGATAGAATGACTCTGTAATAACAATGCCACCACTCATCAAACTTTTTCTAATTATAATATTGCTTATATCACAAACGACATATTATTTTACATGAACAATAATAGTTATGAGGAGACTTTTTTTTTCTCCTTCGCGCGCCTATACTCAAGGGTCACTCCTGGGATCCGTTTCAGACTGCGCGCAACTCTAGTAGGCACCAGCCCAGCTGGGCTGATCTCTCGTGCTGACGTTTCAGCATGGCAACATAAACCGAGGAGCGCTTTCTGCAGAACGCAACCACCACGGGCCAGGCTCCGTTCAAGTGACGAGATGTCCATTGCCCGCCACCCGCAGATCAATGTCTATGGTGGCCGGAGATCGTCTCGGGATTTTTACGCTCTGAGCGTCTTATCCTGCGGCGTGGACGCATGCCTTGCCTTGCCTTTCTCTTGCGCGCTGCCTCTTCCTTTGCAGCTATTACCACCTCCCCAGAATGTAGTGGCGGCGTCCCAAACAGTGTCACTTCGAACCATAGCCTGAACCAAGGCTGGGAGTGACAGATCATTACCACCTAACGCTGCCACAAGGTCCTGCCATTGGCTCGTCCATGCTGAGCATTCCTCCAGCGTGTGTTTCACGGTATCCTCTGGGTGTTGCTTACAGTGTCGTCTTTTTTAAAGTCTTTTTGTTTTGTTTGTCTTTTTTAGTTAAGAGGGGACTACAACTCTAATTTAGGTATTTTCAGGAGGTATTGCTATTCCTATTCCCGAGTGCCGTGACGAAAGTTACAAATATAGTTCAGGCAGATTTTATCTACAAAATCTTTAAAAAAGCGACGTTTTGTAGTCCGCTGGTTTCCTAGTGAAAATTAAACCGATTTCAGTTTCTTACGGCATATTATAGATAAAGAGTATATCTTTGCTTTTATTACTTTCTTTTTTGGTACAACCTTACCAAAGTGTGATATACGTTGCAAATTAATCTAAAGAAAACCGAAAAAAAAATAGATTTTTAGATAGTCATTATTTCTTTTAGTTATTATGTTTTGAAAAAAGAAAATTATAGAAGCATAGATATGTGTATAAGACCTAGATTCTCTGAGGAAAAATCATTGTTCTGGAGCAATATCTACAAAGATAACAACGAACTGCGATACTTATATTTTTGTATGGAGCATAGTTGTCGTGTCGTGCCCTCTTAACCACTCGATCTTTTTCAAATAGCGGTAGAAAGAAAAACAATAATGCGCACCTTACGTACATAGTACATGGTAGGTTATAAAAATTCATTACTCATATAAATCCTTTATTTACCTGCTTCATTAAATTTTATTTATCGGAACATACATTTAAAATATATTTATTCAGTGTACTGTGTGTAATTGCGGTGATGATTTTGTGATCATTCAAGTTTATCCAAACAGTATCAATTAATGGTTGAGTTAATTAATACAAACTTTAGCAGTTGTTGATATAAACGCAATATTCTCAGTTAAAACCAGCAATTTAAAGACCAATGAATCCTTAATTACGTTATAAACATCGCTGTTTCTGTCTGTTTTAAATATTTTATTGTATACAGATGTGTATTTTCCTTTTTTTAATAAGTATTAGCTAAAGATATCGTTGATTTTTATTAGCTTAATAATCTACTTAGTTCAAATACTAGAAAACACGCTTGAAAATACTCAATATATTTTTAAATTATTGCATTGTCATCGGTCCTTGATATATGTGCAAAATTTCAGATCAATCCGACTACCGCAAGTGGGTTAAAATCACTTTCAAAAATTCCGTTACATAGATTAAAACATTGATAGATACATACTTAATTACTTATATAAGCGTGTTAAAAATATTCATTCGTGTTTTTTAATATTTAAACTAAGCAAAATTAAATATATAGCTAAATAGTATGGAAATGACTTTGCTCATTGTTATTAAACTCATTCCTTTCTAGTAAGCGGGGTAATATTTCAGATATCGAAGGTATTGTTTCCAAGGAATATTAATTTGGGGAAAAGTGGTACTTTATTACCTACAAACGGAGCCAGTAAGTCAAAGTTAGGTACCTCACTCATAAAAGTTTTACTTACAATTACACCTTTGGAGATGATATTAAATTTGACTTGTCTTTCATGATTTATAGTGTTTTTGTGTAGTTGGATTAAGAGGATTATTCAACATGGTTTGTTTTAAAAATTTATTAACTTAACTAGCTGTTGCCTGCGACTCCGTCCGCGTAGAATTTAGGAAATTTTCCCCGTTTTTGCAACATTTTTAACTACTGCTTCAGTGAGAGTATTATAAACGTAAGAGTAAACAAATATAATCAGAATAAACGAACTGCTAAGCTATCAGGAGTTACACGTGTCATTGTGAGTCAACCATAAAATATAGATATGTGCTGTTTCGGGATATTTTTTAGACAATTTTATGTAGAATATTTCCGTCATACATGATTTCTATGTAACTTTAACCATTAAGGCTGCACACGCGACGGAAGCTTAAAAAATGGAGCACCTTTTCCCGTTTTCCCAACATTTCCCTTCACTACTCTGCTCCTATTGATTGTAGCGTGATGAAAAGTATACTATAACCTGCCCAGGAGTATGAAGAATAATTGTACCAAGTTTCGTTAAAATCCGTCGAGTAGTTTTTGTTTCTATAAGGAACATACAGACGGACAGACAGACAGACAGACAGACAGACAAAAATTTTACTGATTGCATTTTTGGCATCAGTATCGATCACTAATCACCCCCTGATAGTTATTTTGAAAATATATTTCATGTACAGAATTGACCTCTCTACAGATTTATTATAAGTATAGATTACTTATCCCTACTTATATTATAAATGTGAAAGTAACTCTTGTCTGACGCTTTTTCAAGCCTAAACTACTGAACCGGTTTACAGGAAATTTCGTGAACGAGAACGACATAAGTTAAAGTGAAAAGACTTTGATGCGAAAAAGGTAACACAAGAATATATTTACGATACGCTCACGCCGTCACTAAAATTCCACACTTTGAAGTTAGTTACAAAAGTAGAATATCTTAAAAGGATAAATAAAGAAGCATAGCTTTTTATTTACGTACATAAGTTCAAACTCACTTTTTTGTAGTTATTACTTATACTGACTTTAATAACTTTAGTTAAACATTTTCAAACATAAAATTCAGAGCTACGTCCTTATTAAATTTACGGAGATGCTATTGCATACTTGAAACGTCTGTATTTAAAGGTGCTATGCAAGATTAAATCTCCTAAAAGATTTATCAAACGGAGTGGATTGCGAAGAATGTTAAAATAATTAGAAGCGGAGTCGTCGGCAATGTAGAGCCTACTAAATAATGAAAGTCGGCTACGCGATGCCTCTGAACCAGGCCTATGTATACACCTTTATACTTACTTAAAACTTATTACTTATAATTGTGAACGTGTGTTTTTTCTTATGCTTTTTATATTAATACTTATTTTTAGGACTTCGGGTAAGGTTATTTGTGATTATATATTTATTTAATTTTCTTTTGTAAATACATACTTATAATACATAGTAAACACCCAGACGCAGTACAAACATAAGTTAAAGCGAAAAGACTTTGATGCGTGAAAAGGTAATAACACAAGAATATTTTTACAAAACGCTTACGCCGTTGCTAAACTTCCACACTTTGAAGTTAGTTACAAAAGTAGAATATCATAAAAGGATAAATAAAGAAGCATAGCCAATTTTTTTAATGTCTAAATTTATTTTGTTTTGCAGTATTAAACAAGCCACGTATTTGTAGCCCATAAGTACTGCTTTCAGAATCTAACACAGACAGACAAAAATCCATTCTTGTGAACTACTCTTATCTTGACGGGCTTCGTGGCGTAGTGGTTCATGTACTAGACTGCCGTTCACAAGGTCGCGGGTTCGATTCCCGCTTGGGACAATCATTTGTGTGATATTCATAAATGTCATACAAATGTTTGTACTACGTCTGGGTGTTTTCTATGTATTATAAGTATGTATTTACAAAAGAAAAGTAGTATATGTATTATATCCGTATTCTGGTACCCATAACACAAGCATAATAAGCTTAGCTTGGGACCAGAGGACGATGTGTGAAATGTCCATGAATATTTATTATTATTATTTATTTATCTATTAAAAAAAGGCATTAAAATCAATTGCGTAGTTTTAAACGGAATAAATTATACAGAAAAGAATGGTACCAAGATTGCTATGATCCTAATAGTAAACCTCTGTTAAATACTAACGAGAATTAAGCAGTATATAACTATACTTTAATGCATACAGCTAACAAAAATTTATAGTAGAATAGACCAAACTTAAAAGCGAGCTAGCGATGTTCACATCCCATTTATATTGTTTTATGGTTCCTTTCTATTCTACACTAGTTACAGATCGCCTAGAAAATGTGAATCCATTTATTAAAAGCGGTTTTATTGGTAGGGATAGGTCCATGCTCCATCTTCACATTTATCACGGAACCAATTAAGTTGTGAGATTGACAAATATCATGCATTTTGTATGTAAGAGGTCTTTGTGTTATAATAAATCCCATAATATTAATCGTTATTAACAAAAGGAAGGTAAAAATATGTACGTTGGATGAAAGAGGTGCAAGACACGTTGTTGCGTTCTATGGGGAAGCTTGTGTCCAGTATTGGACGAAGAAATATATAAATATATCTTATTCTTCATGCTTTAGTGGTTAGTGCCAGTACAATAATTTGAGTTGTTATATATGTCTCACAGATATTTGTACAGCGTGTATATGTTGTAGGTCAATTATTATAAGTAAATTTAAACAAATTAAAGTAACTACAAAATAAAGTTGCAACTAAACTTAGTTTTAGCTTATTTACTTAGCAACTCAGCTCGGGACCAAAAGATGTTGTATGAAATGTAACTATTGATTTAATTTATTCCCAATATTTTTCTATCAATCATTCAATTTAAAATGAAATCAAGGCCCTCCAAATATCCTTCTTTATCCTATCTAAAAGGACGTCAATTTGCTATGTAGACGACATTAAACTTTACTTTTTTGTCGTAGAGCCCTTTGGGTTTGTATGTAGATTGAACTATAAATCAAACCCTTGTTGATAAATACTGTGTTGGACAAAATTCTTCTAAGAATTTTCGTTTATTTTTGTTTTAAGGGCCTACATCAATATTATCGTCGACATGTACCTATTAACACAGCTAGTAGGTATAGAAAATAAAGAATTAGGGATATTTTTTTTGTTTACTCAAAATCTACTAAATATATTTTAATTCCGGCTTACGTATTTCTATATATAATAGTTACTTATGTTTTGAAAGTTACTTTATTAGTTAATACGCGATAATAGACCGACAAATGAAAAAAATAAAAAATTAGAGAGGTTGTTTCGCTAAGATTGTCTATAGAGATAACTTTTTCAATTGCGTTTCTGAGTTTATGCGATCCTAGATTATATATTGAAAAAACATATACTTAAAAATTAGAGCTCTAGCCATTCAATCTAAAGAAAAAATGAAAACTTCGTACGTAGAAAAATGCATGAAGCTATTTTGGTATCCTCTTAAGTCGTAAAATGCAAAGAATACTATAATTATGTAATTCAAAACAATCAGTTCCTTATTCCCCATTGAGATCCCACTTTTGGGCACGGTGTTCCTCCACTTCGGTTACTTATATATCACTGATGAGGCTTGTTGGCATTGGGTTTAGTTTCTAGTTGACCTACTCTTACTGAATCTCTTATGTGCTTTTAAATTCTTTCTAGCTTTTACGACGCTATTTCATTATATCCATTCCATTCCATCACTACGCGGATAAAAATAAATATAAGATTTACCCATAACAATTAACTCAGATAGGTTAATCAGCACTTTAGTCATAAAATTATTGTTGTGTTGTTAATAGAGCACAACAAGAGCACAATAGGCATTTATATAGCAAGTAGTGAGGGCAAAGTGCCACCAGAGCGATTGCGCTCCCACGGGGTCTCCCTCTTTTCCTCTTTAACTATTCGCTCTCGGCCATGGACAGAACGACGACCGAGTGCGAACCGTTTTGGGCTGCGCCGTCATCTCCTTTGCTCGGTAGGTGATAGCGGCAAAAAAGGAGCGCAAACGCTCTGGTGGCACTTTGCCCTTACTACTTACTATATAAATGCCTATTGTGCTCTAATAACAACATATTCTGCTCACTAATCGTCTGCCAAGCGTTGTAAATTATGGTAGGAGGTCGTAAAGCGAATGATATTTTACGACATAGAGATATAAAATGTGTAATATTTATAAACAATAGTGTATTTTAATGTAGATACACATTTTATATCTGTTTTATAACGCAGATAAAATGAAATATTATTAGGATATATCTTGGAAAGTACAGAATATTTAGGGTTCATGCCGTTAGTGGGTCGCGTTAATTTTTAGCGAATATATATGTACACAGTATATAGCATATGCCTTTTTGATAGTCGGGTGAAAACCGCCGTATACTTTTCCTCAATATTGTATGATATTCTTAAGCGTAGATAATTATGCAGAATCCCTAGAGATTTATACAAGCTGTTGTTTTACCTGTTGTTGTACTGTACCATAGGGACTGGCTAGTTTTGTTGCAAAATTTGTCTGTAGTGGCCTGAGAATGAAAACGTTTAATTACTTCTGAATATTTTCTAAAAGAAATATTTCTTTCGGTAATTTCTTTTTTTAGAAAAGAAAATAAGTAGTCCAATTATGCCTCGGTCTCAGATTCCCTTTCAAATGTGAAGCGAAAAATATTGACGAGAAAATAAATGGACCCTATTATTGTGACCTACTTCCGCCCAGGTAACTTCCTCAATATGGTAAACCTTTCAATATGGAAAGAATATTTTATTTCATGATTTTGCCAATAGATAGGGATGGTCATAAAAAGGCTCCCTTTTATTCAAGCTATTGTATTTCTTATAAGAAATCATGCGTGTTATCGGACCACAGTGTGAATTCTAACAAAAAAATAACAAATAAATACACTGAATTGGACATGAATATTTTTTGATAAGTAGCTAATGCTCAGAGCTTAGCTTTTATAGTTCTTGGGTACTTTTATAAGTAATAAGTTTATAATAAAAATCAAAGTAAAAAATAGTCGTTACACAAAACACATTTTAATGTGTAAATTCCAACTACGTTGTAAATGAAAACTAAAGACAATTAAATTAAAAGATATAAAACTAAACATCTGAAGGCAATGTAAACCAATACCGAATACTTTTCACAACAGTGATCAACTGCTATATACTAAAGAGACTAGTAAATATACTAGGGTATATATTCCTTAAGACATTGAAGAATCACACGTACTGCATGATACACAGCTCCTGCAGATCGGTACCTTTATCATAGGCTTGACTCTCATAGGCACTTCACGAGCAAATCTCCGTTTAGGCATTTTCTTCTTCTTAGCCATTGTGCGACGATAACTCTCTTTAAGAACTATGCCTTTAGCAATCATCTGCAGTTTTTTATAAGCTCTACTCTTTGATTTGCGATGTAATTTTGGGCGAAGAGTACGTAAAACTTGTGATGACTTGCTTTTTGCATTTATTGATAAATTTGCGGACCTGCTAGTTGTAGCTGATGGTGCATGTTCTAAATCATTTGGTGATTGATCAGATATTTCTTCTTCGCTGTTTATAAACGGAGCCGATGCTTTATTCGTAACAGTATCCATTGGCGTTTCTGTCTTAGTTTGTTCTTCGTAAGACTGGTTTTTGCTTTGGTTATCTGCAGTAGTATTAAATGTTAATGATGTCTTACCATATTGTTCTATAATCGGTGGTTTTCCAGTTGTAATCTCCAGATTAGTCTTTGATGGTGATCGAGAGTTTGCTTGTAGCTCTACATGCAACTGTGTTTCAGTTGTTTTCTCTAACATATTTGATCGTTTTTCATTCGAGTTCTCCATAGAGAATTTGATTAATTTTGTTAGTGTGTGATTCAAAAATTATTTTCCCTGAATAATTACGAAGTTTGTTGCAAGTAAAATATGTTGTTATTATTGTAGATTACAATATCATAGAGGTAAACATTTTTATTTAAATAAATAAACGCTAATTAGAAAATTTCCTAAAAACATATTTTTTCTTTTGTCAAAATTAAGTCAAAATAATCTAGTGATGTCATTTACTTTTAAATTTTGTCTACTACTTTATAGAAACCAAATAGTTTTACAAACGAATAACATATTTGTTGGTCTTTATATATCAGTATCCTATTTAAATTGTACAAAAATTACTTAGCAATTGTATGCTGCTAATATTATCATGTCTTTCCCAACGTTACGGCTTCAATTATATAAACACTTTGTTTTGATTTCTAAGAACTGTATCTTTTAATTTAGTGAATACACATTTATTTGCTATGTCTTGCTGAACGAGGCGTGTTAGCATAGGCTTGCAGTTCAAGTCTTCTCTTACTGAGGTTGTTTTCTTTCTATGTTTTTATTGCACCCTGGGGAGGAAATGGAGTTGTGACAGTTGTATTCTTAATCTGTCACTGCGTGGAAAAAGCTTTATATGAAAGGTATAAACCCTAATAAAACCACATAATATGTGAAGAGATTATTTGCGGCCAGTTTTTAAATCCTACTAATTTCGTACAGGGTATTTATACGTGTAATTGTTTTTATGCGAACCTAAAAACCTTATAGGCTAGTGCAGATAGCTTTAAAAATAATAAAAAGTGAAAAAAAATAATACTAGGATGAAACCCATTAGAAATGGAGGAGAATATTATAAAAATGATAGGGAAAATATTTTACGGGCGATCTGAGGTCGGGAAGGGGGTGGAGGGGGGCTTTTAAGGGTAAAAAATGGTTTTTCTCGATTTCCGGCAAAACTAATAGTCCTATGGAAAAAAGTCAAATGGCAAAGTTGTAGGTAATAAAAAGATCTAAAACTTTTCACACTTTATTCACATAACCTCAAATTTATGAGAAAAATTCAAAAAACCAAGTTTTTGGTTTTGTATTTTTATCTTTTACAAATTTTTTTTTTTCTGTAACGAAATTTGGTGAAAACTTACCTTTTTATGTCCTAAATACGCTGTAATTTATTTGATTAGAAATATTTGTTTTTTCACCTTATTTTGAATTAATATCGAAAAAGCACCCTAATTTTCAATCGAAAATTCACGTGTCAAAATATCAGCGTTTTTAAAAAAAATTGTATGCTTCCTGTTCTTTAAAATCTCTACTTTCCGATGGTGAAAAAAAAAAATGTTACTATAGAAAATCTTTTCAGAAAATGCACTAAACTATCATACAATTTTAATCTTAAGGTTATATGTTACGTTAAGCATACTATTTTTAAAGAAAATAGTACTATTATTATGTTCGAGTTGATTGATACAGATAAAAATAGAGATCAATCAATCAACTCAAACATAAAAATAGTAATATTTTCTTTATCTACCTTAAATCTATCTTCTAAGATACCTTAAGATTAAAATTAAATGATATTTTAGTGCATTTTCTGAAAAGATTTTCTATAGTAACATATATATTTTTTTTACCATCGGAAAGTAGAGATTTTAATAAACAGGAAGCATACAATTTTTTTTAAAAACGCTGATATTTTGTCAGGTGAATTTTCGATTGAAAATTAGGGTGCTTTTTCGATATTAATTCAAAATAAGGTGAAAAAACAAATATTTCTAATCAAATAAATTACAGCGTATTTAGGACATAAAAAGGTAAGCTTTCACCAAATTTCGTTACAGAAAAAAAAATTTTCAAATTTGTGAGAAAAATTCAAAAAACCAAAAACTTGGTTTTTTGAATTTTTCTCATAAATTTGAGGTTATGTGAATAAAGTGTGAATACAAAAGTTTTAGATCTCTTTATTACCTACAACTTTGCCTTTCGACTTTTTTACATAGGACTATTAGTGTTGCCGGAAATCGAGAAAAACCATTTTTTACCCTTAAATCCCCCCCTCCATCCCCTTCCCGACCTCAGATCGCCCGTAAAATATTTTTCCTATCATTTTTATAATATTCTCCTCCATTTCTAATGGGTTTCATCCTACTATTTCTTTTTTTGTTTTAATAATTATCGGCACTGGTCTATTAGTAATAGAGTCAACACAAAGGTGTTTAAATACAGCAAATGTAAGGATGAGTTCTGGGTACAAATACGTGACAAGGTATACTAGCTAACTAGCTACTAAGGTATATAGCTAATACTAGCAGATGTTTAATTATCTCTAAGGAAACTAATGGATTTTTATTTGATCTTTTTTGGGAAGATCTGCACGCATAATAAAATTTTTGTTTGGCGTACTACTCATAAATAAATAATATTGTAGTATATTATTGATATTATTTGTATTGTGTATTATTAAATTGCGACAAAAAAGGTACTTGTATAAAAAATGTTATGTATTTCTACCTCTATAAGTGTTTATAGACATAAAATGTTTTTGTAAAAATATTTATTTAAATTTATTATTCTAAGGGACGATTTTGTTTAACGTGAAACCGAGACGGGTAGAAACTTAAAAACTTAGGTAGTGTTTTTTAATCTAGACCTAGACAAGGTCTGAGAAAGGATTATGTGTTATGTAATGTGATAAAAGAAGGATAATAATATGGTAATTTGTATAGAAGTCCACTATTTTTGGAAAAAATAATTTATTGTTAACACCTAATATTAATATATATATATAGGACCTATAAATTAGGACAAAATCGCGATCGGAAGCTATAGCGTACAAAGTTCTGTTATATTTTTTATATTCCTTCTATCCTGTTGTTGATTAAGCCATGATTAAGCGTTGAGCTGTCGCGTGATAGAGTTGACATGTCTGAGATATCTATTCTATGACATAGCACAATTATGTTTTTAGATATAACCCTTTGAAATAGCTTATCATATTAGCATTATCACTTTTCCGTTTAATGATGTATTAGAAACAAACGTATCACCACCTCATATTTTAATAGGTGTTAGAGCCGGCTTAATAATATAGCCAATAATGAATTGATGAACATTTAGTTTAGTTGACGTTTTTCGTTACTAAACCAAAATATAACTAAACCAATGATATTTGACGATTAATCAGCATTATATGATATAATTTTATGTTTTAAAACTCTCTCTCTAAGTAAAGAAGGTGATCGATCTTCATCTCAAACTATTATGTCCCACTATTGAGCATGGGCGTCTTACACTTCGAAAAGGTATTAATATTATTAAATAATTGTTTATTAAAGTAACCAGCACCCAATCAAATTAAGTACATGACATATTATTAATATGTCCGTCTAACCAGGCGTTAGGAATTTAGTTTCGAATTCCGTTAACTCATCATCATCATCATAACATTACGCCTTTTCCCATGGGGGTAGACAGAGACTATAGAGCGCCATTTGCTACGATCCAAACATATTTCCTTGGCTTCATCCACACTCATACATCTGGTCATACATGCCCGACGGTTGTAAGTTCGTTATCTCATAAAAGTTATTTATTGCTTCAATTATATTTTATTTATTTTTACAGGGTACTATAAAACGGAATTGAGGTGGAGACACCTGTATTTTTAATCTATCTCCACAAGAACTATTTAAGACTGAAAGTAGAGTGGTAGTACTGAAAGCGGTATAATTAAGAGAATCATAAACAATTTAAAACTCATAATAACAAACAACAGTCTATTTTAAATACAACTCCATTATTATTTATACCAATTTAAGATTAATATAGTGCCTTTGTGTAAACGATTGCGGTGAAGATGAGCCTTGAATAGAAATTGCTACCAATTGCTCTGTGTAAATTAAGATTGTCGAATGCTGTGCAAACGATTCGCTAAATAAGTTGACTGTTAATATTATGACTGTTTTGGCAAACGCTGTTTCTTAAGGAATTCAGTTGTAAAGTATTTACAATTTACATTTAACGTAATTGAATATAGATATTTTCGTTCACTGTCCTCATCATTGTTAACGCGGAAGTAATTAATGTTTTAACTTTCGCGACAAGTACACTTACTATACTTATGACCGGGTCTTCTCCACGTCTCATCTTATCTTCAATCGCGAAAGAGCACGGAAGCAATTGTTAAGTAGAAAATTATATAAGTGTATGCTGAAAGTACTTAAAGAAGTTTTAACTACTGTAAGTTTTAAACATTCAGCTACAATGCTCAATCACGTCCCTCCGGGCACGCCAATATTCCAGTCTACTCAGCCCTGTGAGCGTTTTTGGAGTGTTGGCACAGGTTAAGTTTCAAGCTTTCTGTCTCTCACAGAGGATATTATCATACACTAACCCCTGTGCTATTGCAGCAGCCTGGAGGGAAAGAGGTTAGTGATACTAGTATCTTTAATCCTTAGAGCCAAAATCCAACAAGATAACAACCCCCGATTAAAAAGGTACTAGTGCAATGATCATACTCATTGTGCACTGTCTTCTATCAGTGTGTGTGAGGTGATTTTGGGCGGAGCGACCAATGAAATTACGTTAGAGTTTGTGTGCGTTACTTCAGCACTCCGCCGTGGCAGTATATTTGTCATAGAAAAGATCTTGTGTAGCGGCTACTGTTGATTTGTTACTTTAGAATTTAACCCTAAACAAACCAACAGTGGTAATACCAATGTGGTAGTGGAGTAATGTGGAGTAATGTAAGTAAAGAGTAGTAATGTGGTAGTAAAACCAATGTGGTAACCCACACGGGAAAAGTTATGCAATAGCTTCAGTTATGGTTACCTAAAATAGTCTTAGATTTATAATTGTGAAACGACAATAATTGAACATATAGACTATTATTAGAAAAGGCAACAGCAGTTTCTAATAATAGAACGAACTCCGCGCTGAACATGTCAGTAGCTATTACTGGAGTGGCAAATATAAACGATCGTAGCAATTTAAACTGACATCATTCTTTTCTGAGATCGAAACTCAGTTATAGAAAATGACATTGATTCATAGCATCCACTCGGTCTTTTATAAAATGTTATGAAAAGATTTTATTAGCTTTCTTTGCACCTATTTATTTTGGAGCTTCCACCTTTATAAAATGGCATTGATTTGTGTTACAAATTTTATTTCACCAAGGACCTAAGACAATGTAACATAAAAAAAATCCTTATTAAATTAGAATCTTGACGTTTATAATAGTAACCGATTCGGTTATTACCTCGGATAAACAGACATACGCATTTTTATCAGCTTTTTTTGGTGTTAGTTCTTTAATAACATCCAAAAGTAAATACACTTCAACTATTTTCAAACGGTAAAAAAAGTAATACACATAATAATTTAATTTATTACAAACTAATATTTCAATTCTATTTATTTGTATAGCGATTTAATTTATCCTCGTGGTCGAGTGGTTCACTTAGTGGAATGCCGTTCAAGAGGTCGCGGGTTCGATTCCCGCTCGGGACAATTATTTGTGTGATATTTATAATTGTCATACTAATGTTTGTACTGCATCTGGGTGTTTCTATATATTATAAGTATGTATTTATAAAAGAAAAGTAGTATAAGTAGTATATCCGTATTCTGCTACCCATAACACAACCATATAAGCTTAGCTTGGGACCAGAGGACGTTATGTGAAATGTCCATGAATATTAAATATTTATTAACAAAAAAAACCACACCGTATCAAAAACTTTACATCCATTACAGCAAAATAAAATCTCTTGTATTTTAGGTATTGTATATTTTGGATGGAAATATAAGAGATACCGAAACAAGATGTGACAATTTAACTTTTCTTGTTACAAAATTGCAACTTATCTTATTTACCTACACAAAATTTCCAGACAATAAGTTTATACTGACAAAGTTTGCATTTCATTTAGATTGGTGTCAGTAACGATATCTATTGTTATTTACTGCGTGAAATGGAGCAAAGAAATCCTCCTAGGTATTGTATTACTTGTGACAGTTTACTCTATTTCTGTTTCAAATTATTGTTATATTTATTTTTACCTATTCTTTAAAAGCCACTTTTATTTATTAATGTAAAAGTTTAATATAATGAGGTTTAATGAATTAACCTATAGTGGAACAAAGGATCACCATGAGAGGGACTTGAACTCACGACCTCGGAATACCGTTGTGTTGCTCTTCCAACTGAGCTGACATGGGATTGTACATGTTAACCAAATTTTCCAACTAAAATTTTAAATTTATTTAAATACCTACTATTATAAAACATATATTATTATGTCGTGGGAGACTTGATTATTTATGATAGTTTACATAAGGATGTTTAGTTTTAACTTAGCTTCCTAGGCTATAAAGTAAGTCCTTAAATTGTGTCAATGGTGAGTAATTTGTATTTACTGTACTTTTTTATTTACTGTAATTAGAGATGTGTTTGAAATGGTGACCCGTTGAATATTCGTAAAAGGATCCCTCCAAACTAGTTACACGTGTCGTAAGCCACGGATCGAGCTCATCGTAGTCCATATAACGTTGTAGTTAACGTAGTTAGCTTGTCCAGTATTACCTTTAGATTGATACACTGATTGATACTTGATCACCTGTATTACCTGTGAATACAGGTGATTTCTATGATGTTTTCCGATATATATGTTTTATGATTTTATTACAATACTGACAATGTAGCAAACAACACATATGCATGTACATGCACAAGTGCAGTATAATGAGTAGGTAAAAAAAAAACAAAAAAATTGCTAGTAATAATCATTTCCATTACGTTATTAGCGATCTATTCTATTCTGTGACGGTTAAACATCAGGTTAGATAGGAGTCCACGTACGTAGCTTATTCAGCGCAATGCGTATTCAACGTACACAGCTTTTCAACGCAATGCGGTACTCAGCTGAGATAAAAATGTGAACTACGTTTAAAATGATTCTTTTATGAACAAGATCCCTTTTTTCATACATCCAGTGTTCATTCTACGTTATAGTTAATAGTAATTTTGAGATTCCAGTTAGTTGTTGGCACAACATATGACTCTAGTTACGTGTCTTCAGGGTTGGACTCGTACACACTATTTGGTGAATCTGTGACTTTAACTACATTATATAATTTGAAAAGCATTATAACAATATTACATAATATTGTTATTCTCTTTCAGCACAATCTAGCTTCTTATTTCCCAGAATTGCTAAATGTACTGCAGTACTATTTCTTAAATAGATACTGAATATTCAATTTTTCCGTTTCTATTTAGATATTTACGCTGCATTACCTCCATCAAAATAAATAACGGTTGCGAGATATTCATTGTTTCTAGGTCCAATACCTAGTTCAGTTGAGACCAGAAAATTGGCAACAACAACGTGTTTTAACACATTTACAGTAAAATTCATACAAAAACAAAGAAGAATTTAAACTGTTCAAGTACCTAGTCAATTCTCAAAAAATGCTAAGCGAGTGCTGTTTATAAACGTAAGACATCCTTCCTTAGCCTTTCTCCGTCCACTGTTGGACAGAGGCCTCCCCAATAGAACACCACAACGTGCGGTCTTATGACACTTGCATCCAATGGCTTCCGCGACCTTGACAATATTATTATCGTCGTTCCAACTTGTCGGGGGCCGCCCAACGCTGTATCGCCCGGTGCGTGGTAGCCGCTCTAGGACCTTCCTTTCCCAACGATCATTAGTACATACTCTTACTCTCTCAGCCCATTAAGTGGGCACGATACCAAATTATGCTCCATACAAAAATAGGAGCATCATACTCCCCTTTTTTCTTCGCGCAAGTTAAACCGATTTTAATGGTTTCTACGTTATATTATAGATGAAGAGTATATCTATGCTTCTATCACTTTCCTTTTTTCAAAACATAATAACAAAAAGAAACTCGACCATTCGAATATCCCGTTTTTTCGATTTTCTTTAGATGAAGTTGCAGCGTCTAGCACACAAATTTAGTAAAGTTTCACCAAAAAAGAAAGTGACAGAAGCATAGATATACTTTTCATCTATAATATAGCGTAAAAACAATTAAAATTGGTTTAACTTTCGCGAAGAAAAAAGGGGACTACAAAACGACTTTTTTTCAAAGAATTTGTAGGTAAAATCTGCTTCAGCAATATTTGTCCCTTTCAGCGCGGCGCTCGGGAATAGGGATAGCAATACCTAAGCCAAATACCTAAATTAGGAGTACAGTACCCTCTTAATGTCCCACTGCTAGGCACAGCCTCCACTTTGAGAGGGATTCTGGTCTACTATGCCGCACTGACCGGGCGTGTTGGCATAGTACTTATTTTCGAGTTTTCCATTGTTTTACAGCACCAAGGGGAAGACATAGGATGGTGACACTTGCATTCTAAGGCCGTCACCACACGGGGAGAGTTCTTACTTTTTCTCCAGCTCAATTATGTCCCACTGTTGGGCACGAACCTCCTCCACTTTGGGAGGGATTATGGTCTACTGGGCCACGCTGACGTGTTGGCACAGGGTTTATTTTCGAATTTTCCGTCTCTCACAGATGATGTTATCTGTGTGGAATATACCTTAGCTGGCTTTTACAGCACCCTTGGTAGGAGATGGGGTGGTGACACTTGTATTCTTAATCCGTCACCACACGGAGTTCTTACTTACCAAAGAAAAATTAATAATTTTTTTGGTGTTATATACGAAGGTGTAAGTGGTAATTAAACTAAATACCTACATATGAATAGGTACATTCTACAATTTGAAATATTATACTAGCTGACTTAAATTTCAGTTTGGAGTCAATGGGAATTGATGAATTAGAGGAATTTTATTGAAAGTCATCAAATAAATAGTTACTGAAAGTGCTCATACGAATTCTAAGTGCTTCCGACTATTATAATATGAATAGTTGAATTAGGAGGGCTCGTAGCTATTTTACATGTTTTAAAACGAATGAGGTTACGAGGTCAATGTAAAGATAAATAAACATCGTAGTTACATTTTGCGTGATAGTAGTTAATCTATCTAAGACGAGCCTCGTGGTTGAGTGGTTTATGTAACGGACTGCCGGTCAAGAGGTTGCGGGTTCGATTCCCGGTCGCGACAATCATTTGTATGATTTTTCCAATTGTCGTACAAGGGTTTGTACTGGGTCTGGGTGTTTCTATATATTATAAGTACGTATTTACAAAAGAAAAGTAGTATATGTATTATATCCGTATTCTGGCACCCATAACACAAGCATATAAGCTTAGCCTGGGACCAGAGGACGTTGTGTGAAATGTCCGTGAATATTTATTTATTTATTTATCTTTACTAATATTATAAACTGATATTATAAAAGCGTGGAATTTAGTCAATTTTCCCCGGATTTGCAACATTTTTCACTGCTGCTTCGCTCTTATTGGTCGCAGCGTGGTGCTATTTCGCCTATATAGCCTTCTTCGATAAATGTACTGTCCAACAATGAAATAAATTTTCACTTTGGACCTATTCCAGAGATTAGGGCATCCAAACAAACAAACTCTCCAGCTTTATAATTTTAGTGTGATCTAGCTGTCCAGAACTTCGTTCGCGTAGAATTCAGAATAAAATAACCCTTACAAATTATACAACCAAAGCCATATCCTGAACCACTCTTTCAAAATCTATAAATTGCATCAAAATCCGTTGCAGGCTTTTGAAGACATAAGCTCACATTGAGACATTGTACACAAAAATAACGACTTTCTTTTAAAATAAGTAAACGTATCAAGTAATTCTGTCTGTCAGTCTACCTGTCATTCTTTCACGGCAGAACACCTAAACAAATTAAAAGAAAATTTTCCCCGTTTTTACAACGTTTTTCACTGATGCTTCACTTCTATTAGTCGCAGCGTGATGTTAGATAGCCTTCCTCGATAAACGGACTATCCAACACAAAAATTATTTTTCAATCGAACGAGTAGTTCCTGAGTTTAACGCGTTCAATAAAACAAACTCTTCAGCTTTATAATACTGCTATACAACAAATGTTTTCAGTGTAATTTACTGTAAAATATCTACAACATATTTTTGTTATTGGTTTCGAGAATCAAATATTATTGTTGTAAAGAAACGATACTTAGGAGGAGCCTTTTGACCTTTTTACAAGGTAGAAGCTTTTTACTCTTGAGGAGCATGATGTATAGCCAACACTTATAAATATTGGATAACCTCCGTGAGTTTTTATAAAGTTTCATACTATGACTTTTTTTTACGTCTGAAATTGTCTTGCTGATTATTTTGGCTACTTGTTTGTTATAAGTTTAATTAAAATAATTGTTTAATTATTACTTTTAATTTTAATAGATAACGGTGTTTATGTGTATTGTTTATTCTATATTATAATAAAATATAATTATGCATGTTTAAATATCGTCGTTGTAGAACTAAAATCGATATGCAAATTTTTAGAAACTTGAACATATTCACAACAAATGAAATAAAAAGAAAAGTAGTTTATGTATTATATCCGTATTCTGGTACCCATAACACAAGCATATAAGCTTAGCTTGGGACCAGAGGACGTTGTGTGAAATGTCTATGAATATTTATATTTATTTATTTATATAAAATGATAAGTATTATATACTAGCCGTAGGCCGCGACTTCATATGCGTGAGTATTACACTGCAGTGGAAAGAAAATTCCTGAAAGTAACAGGAAATATTATATTTACAGGAAATATTTAGAAAATATTTCCTGTTTTAGCAACATTTTTTACTAATGCTTCGATCCTATTGGTCGCAGCGTGATTTTATATCTCTCTCTTGCCAGCCAATTAACGTCCCACTGTTGAGCACGAGCCTCCTCCACTTTGGGATGGATTATTCCGAGGTCGTGGGTTCAAGTCCCACTCACGGTGATAAATTTTTCCACTGCAATTTAATTTATTAGTAAGTTTATATTTATATTCACGGACAGTTAACACAACGTCCTCTGGTCCCAAGCTAAGCTGATATGCTTGTGTTATGGGTACCAGAATACGGAATGGTGAAATGAAAAGTGAAATGTCACTATGGCCTACTATGCCGCGCTGACCAGGAGTGTTGGCACAGGATTTAGTTTCGACCTTTCTGTCTCTCACAGTGGACGTTAACTACTTATATTGTTCCTTAGCTGGCTCTTACAGGACCCTGGGATAGAAATGGGGTGGTGACACTTGTCACCACACGGACAAATATAGATTTAATATGCCTCCTTAATAAATGTACTATCCATCACTGAATGAATTTTCAAATCAGACCAGTAGTTCCTGAGATTAGTGCATACAAATAAACAAACTATTAAGCTCTATAATATTAGTAAATATTACAAGTATTGCAAGGATGCGTATCTAATTATTCTTACGATGTAAATATCTATGAGGAAAACTTTATTACTTTGAGCATTTACTAGACTAGAATAAACTAGTACGTGAAACCATCATGCATAAAGAGAAACTTTGCTCATTTTGAATACCGTATAGTCAATATACGTTGATAAGCGAAATGAATAAAGTTTATAACGTTTATATTGATCTATGGGCAAAATGCGTAAAACTATTGTGTTGGTACCTACATATTGTATTGCGTTGTTTCTAAAACTTTGGTCTTTTACGTATTTTGTAGCTCAGGCATTTAATTTCGAAAGACTTTGTTTAAAATGTCTTACAATTTTTAATATAATTTACTAACTGTTACCCGTGACCTCATACGCGTAAAATATAGAAAATTTCCTCGTTTTTGCAACATTATTCACTGATGCTTCGCTGCCATTAGTTGCGGTGTGATGTCATATAGCCTATAGCCTTCCTCGATAAATGTACTATCCGACACTTAAAGAATTTTTCAAATAGGACCATCAGATCCTGAGATAAGCGTTCAAACAAACAAACTCTTCAGTTTTATAATATTTGTACAGAAATCGATCAAGTGGCGACGAAAATGAAATTGTCCGCATCCTACTTTCAACTCTGATTGCTCTATTGACATCAGGGCATTTGTTCTACGTCAGTATACATATTTCTATACTATTTTAACAAATTTTCACATTTATCTAGTTACCACAGTATCCAATCTTCTATCATTGCTTGTTATTTCTCAATTTCCCCACAATACCGGGCATGTTCTCATAACACCTATCATTTGTATGAAAAAGATACAATAACTAGGATAAAAGGAGCTCCTTTATGGTCATCCGTATTCAATGCTAAAGATATAAAATACAATTTCCTTACCCTAATATAAGGTTTACCGTGTTGAATAAGTTACCTGAGAAATGGGTTACAATAATGCGGCCTATTTGTTATATTAGCGAATAAGAATGAAAGGATATCCGTATCTGAGATATTATTAAAACTTTTATTATACACAATCTGTTGCCCGCGACTTCGTACGCGTGTAATTGAGGATATTTTCCCGTTTTTGCAACATGTTTCACTGATGCTTCGCTCCTATTGGTCGCAGCGTGCTGTTAGATTGCCTAAAGCATTCCTTGATAAATGGACTATCAAACACAAAAAGTTATTTAACAAACTCTTTCGAAACGACTCAATTGATTTTTATGAGTGTGCATGTCGGGTACGGCTAAGAATAATGTACCCAGTAAGACAGTATAGACAGACAATACGCAAGTGAATTTGCGGGACGCGATTAATAACCCGCCCGTAAAGAATAAAGACATTTTTGGCAACGGATGTGTCATCTTAGGCGGGCCAGGTACGAGATGAATCTTGGCGATGGCGTTTAGACTGGGCAAGACATTGGTTTAAAAACTTTGATAAACATAGAGGAAGAGAGAAAAAAAAATAGAAAATATGATTAATTGACTATTTCGTTGTAGACTTTTATATTATTTCAAATCGTTAGTCTTCTAATACACAGTTTTGTTATGTATTATGAAGGTTCAGCAAACATTGCCAAACATTTTACAAAAAAATTTTACTGTATTTTTTCTGCCTTTTCAAATGTTGCACCATCTGAAAAGGCAGAAAAAATACAGTAAAATTTATTAAAAAATTTATATAAATGTGAAAACTGTGCAATTGTCTCGAAGTTGGTAGCGTTGCACGTTGGGTCGCACGTATCCCTACAAAATGATCGAGCCGTGCGGGGCTGATGTGTGCGTTTGCTCTAACAAGGCAATCTTGTCTCTAAATTAGTTATTAATTGTAGTCTAGATGGTATTAATCAGCATCATTCTCACACCCCTCCAACAACGTAAAATAATATTAAAAAAGAAATGAAAAGAAAACAAAAATCTGTGGAGTTTCTTGTCTCTTCTTCTCAATAGGATTCGAGATTGGAACAGACACCTAGTTTTTGACGTTTCAAAAGAGCTTGTAAAACATGCCAATTTGAAATAAAAAATATTGACTTTGACTTTGAACATAGTGTTATTGACACTATAAATTTTCATCTTGTAGTTAACTTAAGTTTAGGTATGCACGTAGAATTGTTGTCATATACAGATGGATACACAAGTTAGTCTTAAAAGGTGACGATAAGATTAAATTTAACATCCCTTTTTCTTAAATTGTTTGACGTTTTATGTATTATATCAATGCCGATCCTTTGATATGATTGTGACGATGAACGACAACAGCTTAACTTTAGTGTTTTAAAAATGTTTATAAAGAAATTCAGGGATTTCTTAGTGAATTTAGCGTGTCAAGAGATCCCCTTATGCGGAAGCTTTCTTTTACGTATAACACAAAGCACAAAACTGCCTACAAAAACGATTACTTTCCGCTACTCGGCTTTCCCGATAGATAATATCTCTGTACTTGACATTCCTTTTATGTGCTTACTTTTTCTCATTGTCTAGGTTAACCTCTCAGGTGTGTATAATGATTATATCTGTATTTATTTTTAACAAGTTTTATACATTTGCCATACCTGTTTGTTGTCAGGTTTCGTGAATTTATGTCGCAATATGGAATGTTGCTGCGTAATAAATATTTAACAGATAAATCGGTAGATTAACAATGGCCTGAAAATAAGAATCGTTTAGTGATAATGCTTAATTTCAAATGATGATCATATTATAGTATTACGATAGTATTGCGATTTGAAATAATATAAATAACCTTTTAGTTAATAATTTGGGTGTACTATAAAGATTAATAAACAAGGCTACCTCTTGCCAATATTTTAATAAGAAGTTATTCAATAAATTAAAATAGGTAGTCTAAATGTGTTTTGCGGGAAATATAGTTACATATTTATTATTATTATATAGTTATTTATTAAAAAAAAAGACGTGTGGCACTCGGGGACTGCCGCGGTAAAGCTATTGCATAGTATTTTTTATCAACTTATGCAATTATAATTATTTATTTATTTTATTTATGCAAGAATCTAAATACCATAAACTAAAATAAGATTAATAATCCTTATTTACTGATGCTTGCATCTGTCCATTGTTTATGGTAATTAGGATAAAATAGCGGTTGTCAATCAAATGACGGGCTTCGTGGTGGAGTGGTTTATGTAATGGACTGCCAATCACGAGGTCTCGGGTTCGATTCCCGGTCAGGACAATCATTTTTGTGATATCCATAAATGTCATACAAATGTTTGTACTACGTCTGGGTGTTTACTATGTATTATAAGTATGTATTTACAAAAGAAAAGTAGTATATGTATTATATCCGTATTCTGGTACCCATAACTCAAGCATATAAGCTTAGCTTGGGACCAGAGGACGTTGTGTGAAATGTCCATGAATATTTATTATTATTTATTATTATTATTAATGTCAATAAAAAACGGCGTTACTAGCGCCGTGTGTAGTATTTTTTAGTTACGCTATCTTTGTTACGGAATTTAAATTTCGAATTTTGTGCATTTAGTATCCACGCTCAAGGCCCGCGATAGAAGCTATGTAATAGCTTAAAAAGTGTAAGTTTTTAGTTAACAAAAATACAAAACACAAAATGTCGATAGTTTATATTACAAAAGAAATCTTATTTACAAAAAGTATTCGAACACAAATAATTAAGTTCCGAACTTTTAACTTAAAAGTAATGTCTGTGTTAATATCAAGTAATTTAAACGTTACGAGTTTACGACCTAATTTGCGCTCGTAATCAGACGCCTCGCCTTCCCAGAGATTATAGCCCGCGAAAACGAATGACTGACACATAAATCTTACTATCCCAAATTAAATTGCTGTAAACACAAGAATTGTATAACTGTCACTTTAAAATGTAATGTTTAGTTAAACTAATTTTGTTTACTTACTCTTGTTATTGCGTTCTTACGAAGTAGGTGAAAATCCGGTCAAGTAAAAGTTGCATTCGCACCAGAGATGTGTAACTCAGGAGTGATTGGAAAAAAAGATTTACATCTGTAGAAAAGATTTAATAACTCAGTAACTCACTTCATTTCAAAACACATCTTTAACTCACTTCATTTCAAAACACATCTTTAACTCCCTGAGTTATGATTCAATTTAGATTTGAACCAAGTAGATGTGTATACTGAAATGAATGAAATAGATGCTACAAATTGAGTGAATTGGAAAGAGATAGAATGATGTAGGCGATGCGATGCACAACGTTGATCGTATTGAGTTACGCATACGGAATATACCGAGTGAGGGAATCATGAGTTGCAGGCGTCAATATATTTATATAATAACTAGCTGACCCGGCAAACGTTGTTTAGCCATACTTACTAAAAAAAAAAGGTTTGAAAAATAGATGTTGGCCGATTCTCAGACCTACTGAATACGCATGTAAAATTTCATAAAAATCGGTCAAATCGTTTCGGAGGAGTACGGTAGCTAACACTGTGACACGTGAATTTTATTTATAAGAAGATTAACTCGTTGCCATTGGCATAACGTTTATTTACTTTTGGAAGTAATTGCACTTACACTGACAGACTTTAATACAATATGTAGATAAATAAAATAGCGAGCGATGCCCGAGGCATAAGTAATGTACCTATTTTAATTTATCGAAATAATGGTAGTACTGATCACCTATATTATGTATCGATGGAATAATAGATTATTGCAACATCTGGCGTTATCGTATCGTTTTGAATATCAAAAATTGCCTATCGATCTATTAAAGGTAACCCTCAAAGGGTAAAAACGGGACCCTATTACTATGACTATACATATATATATTATATACCTACAATGTATTAATAGGGATATTTTTAGGATTCCGTACCTATGTCACGGAACCCTAAAAATATGCGTACGTAACTACGTAATACGACGAGTACTTAAATAATAGTATTAACCCGCCGCTATCACAACTCTGATTTACTTATTTACATTATTATAAATCACACGGTACTATTTCGTATCAGATTTATGAATAACTGATGATTTAAAAATTTCAAAAGATTTAATTACGATACAATCGTTATAAATCATCGGCCTAAAATCAATCTTGAATCTATTTTGTATAGAAGAGGCAAAAGATTTGGTTGCGATTTTCTGATTTAGAGATTTAAAAGAGTGATTTAAATCTTTTCAAGCAAAAGATTTAAAGATTTAGTTTCACAAAAAAGATTTATTTTGCGCATTACTAATTCGCACACGTAAAGATCCTTATCCTTATCCTTACTAATTTATAAATGCGAAAAGCGTATTGAAATTAAGAAATTTTGACGAGCTTAAATGTTATTGTGTGTAACCAAACCATAGTGCGATTTAAAAAAACTGTACAACGCCATCTATAGAGCAGTATTGTATTGTATCTTCTGATCGTTAACGTTTGATTTTTAAATTTTACGCGTACGAAGTCGCAGGCAACAGCTAGTCATAAATATATTCGTCTTAAAAAAACCGCAAAAGATTTTCTTGCCGTTTTTTAATAGGTACAGTGGTATTTTTTCAAAGCTTGGGTTGGCAATGATTACAATCTACTTGATGTTAAGCGAAAGTGTAATACATACGTGAGGTTTGAGGTTCAAGAGGATGTTTTTTTCTTTAACTTTTTAAGGTATAAAGTCGCAGTCAATAGTTAGTATAATATTACTAACAAAGACAATTATATGAACTGATGACTTTCTTAAGTCTCTTAAGGGCCTACATCAATATTATCGTATATCATCGCCGACACGTACATATCAACACAGCCAGTAGGCACAGAAAATGAAGAATTAGGGATACTTTTCCTATTTACTCAAAATCTACTAAATATATTTTAATTCTGATTTACGTGTTTCTATACATAATAGTTACCTATGTTTTTAAAGTTATTTCATTAGTTAATACGCGATAATAGACTGACAAACGAAAAAAATAAAAAATTTGAGAGGTTGTTTCGCCAAGATTTTCTATCGAGAAAACTTTTTTCAATCGCGTTTCTGAGTTTATGCGATCCTAGATCGTATATTGAAAAGACATATACTTGAAAATTGGAGCTCTAGCCATTCGATCTAAAGAAACAGTGAAAGCTTCGTACGTGGAAGGATGCACGAAGCTATTTTGGTATCCTCATAATAATACATTGCTATTTTTAAGTAACTACCACGCAAAGTTGTGTTTAGCGTGGTATTTACAAACATACTGTTACTATAAGCAACGAAAATCTAGTGTTTTTGAATAATATAATAAAATACGTGCTGTTGTTTTTCGTTCTTTTTGATAAAATAATGTTCGTAGCAAGTTATGTGCAAAAATCTAAAATTCAAATGTACAAAACAAAATGTTGTATTTTACTCGGCGACGTTTGAGTTAGGTATTTCGTTGCGTGGAGTATACAAAATTATTTTGTAGTATTTTTGGTCTCGAATTAGTATTTTTATAAAATTTATCTGTTTTAATTTAGGTACATAATTTCCTAAGCCTAGTATTTAACATGAATAGTTTGAGATTGGTACCAACTCTGCGTGCACAACTAAACTTAACTAAAATATGAACTTTGTTAGTGGCAAGGTTTACTAAACTTTCTAACTTTAATTTCTTTTTATATCTAGCCATCTAGTTATATTTGAAACTATCTGTTGCCCGCAACTGCGTACGCGTGGAATTTAGAAAATTTTCCCCTTTGTTGTAACATTTTTCACTAACTGTTCACGCCAAAGTGATGAGTGAAAGCCCTTCAAGTGCTTCGCCGATGTTTATTTTTTAATATAAGTGTTTTAGTTTTTAAGATCCTGCATGCTGTCAGTGCGCCTTGAGTCGCGGTTTTGTACGGACGACAATTTAATATTGTAAACTACATTACAGTTCATTAAATACAGTGCAAATCTTCGTAAATTGTCTCAATTCAGTCTTATCCCATCAACGTGAAGACCGGCGCATTCACTAATGCTTTGCTCCTATTGGTTGCAGCGTGATGTTATATAGCCTATAGCCTTCCTCGATAAATGTACTATTCAACACTGACAGAATTTTTCAAATCGGAGCAGTGGTTCCTGAGATTAGCGCGTTCAAAAAAACAAACTCTTCAGCTTTATAATCTTCTTCTTATAATAAAATTCACGTATCACAGTGTAAGTTACCGTACCTACTCCTCCGAAACGGTTTGACCGATTTTTATGAAATTTTACATGCATATTCAGTAGGTCTGAGAATCGGCCAACATCTATTTTTCAAACCTTTTTTTTTAGTATGGCAAAACAACTTTTGCCGGGTCAGCTAGTATCAGTATAGATTTTGCCTTAGAATTAAATACCCGTCATAGGGTTTCTCCAGTCGCGTGTTTTTTTTAATCGACTTCATTTTGTTTATAACTTGGTTGGCTTGTTATTGTATAGTTTTTAATCTGTAGACTTTACTTTTAGGCATATGTATTTTCCGTGTAATTTAATAATATAGAAATTGCATAAAGGTCAGAGTATTAAATAAATATAAATAAATAAATATTCACGGACATTTTACACAACGTCCTCTGGTCCCAAGCTAAGCTTAATAAGATTGTGTTATGGGTACCAGAATACAGATATAATACATAAACTACTTTTCTTTTGTGAATACATACTTATAATACATAGAAACACCCAGACGTAGTACAAACATTTGTATAACATTTATGGATATCACACAAATGATTGTCCCAAGCGGGAATCGAACCCGCGACCTTGTAAACGGCAGTCCATTACATGAACCTCTACGCCACGAAGCCCGTCAATATTGTCTATTATATTACAATTCAGGGATCGTGCAGTAAACTGGAACGGTAATAGCTTTAGCAACTTGATGAATGTTTCAAAACGTGCGCTGTGCGCAAATTACCTCATTTTGTTGAGTCTCTTCTAAAATATTGCCGAAATCGACCGTTCAACATCACCTAATTCAATGTATACGTTCCTCACCCCTGACCTCAGTCCGTATTAGCATATCACATTAAAGCAATCTTGCAAGTTAATAGAACTTCGTGACAGCCTTTATTTTTATATTTGTAAGAAAATTTTTATATTATTTTGCTTATTTATTTTAGTTCAGATTTCACAGCAATTAAAGGCAACTATAAACACATCGCATTAATACAAATCTATTTAAAATCTAACTTAATAAATAAACAAGTCATCAAAATACACGAAAGTACCTTAAGAGGGCACGATACCAAATTATGCTCCATACAAAAATATGGGTATCGTACTTCCCTTTTTTCTTCGCGAAAGTTAAACCGATTTTAATTGTTTTTACGCTATATTTTAGATGAAGAGTATATCTATGCTTCTATCATTTTCTTTTTTTCTATACATAATAACTAAAAGAAATATGACCATCCGAAAATCCAGTTTTTTTTTTGTTTCTTTAGGTAAAGCTGCAGCGTCTATCACACATATTTGGTAACGTTTTACCAAAAAAGAAAGTTATACAAGTATAGATATACTCTTCATCTACATATAAACAACATTATAACAAGGAAATATTTCTTAATTTTGAATTTAATATTATTTTGTGTAAGGGTATTCGAAATAAATTCGTCATATTCTCGACCGCAAATAACATGATAAGGGAAGAAGAAATGATATACCTAAACTATGAAATTTTCTGTTGTCTAGCTATGACCGTTCCCCAGATAGAGCCTGGTGACTAATACACACACGGACGGACAGCGAAGTCTCAGTAATAGGGTTTCATCATCATCATCATCATCATAACATCACGCCTTTTTCCCATGGGGGTAGGTCGAGACTATCGAGCGCCATCTGCTACGATCCAAACATACTTCCTTGGCTTCATCCACACTCATACATCTGGTCGTACATGCCCGACGGTTTTAAGTGCTACGCACTTGCCCCTTTACCCTATTACATGTTTGTTTGTCATAGGGTTCCATTCTACCTTTTAGTATGGAACCCTCAACCCTGGAAGCTCAAGTTGTACAATAGTTAAAATTCATTTTTATTAAAATATCGTACCAAGGGACTTGATTTCAGTGGATAATACGACTACCTAAGAGGATACTCTCTAATGAAATGTAAATCCTTGTGAATTTATAAGAAGGTTTTTATTTATTTAGGCCTCTTACGTCTGTCCATAGTAAGCGTTTTCTGATCTGGTTTATTATACATACAAATTTATTTCATTTTAATAAGCTAAATGTTTTTGAATTATTATAATATTTAGGCAGTCGCTTTACACATGAATACAATAGGAATAATAATAATTTACATAGGAATTATTTGTCTTTCTTTCAGATAAATATCAATTGTTTTATGAAAGAAAATATTGTTAATGAATGGTTTATCGTTTTAGTTTAATAAATGAATAATAAGACGAATGATGATGATGAATAATACATAATGGTGTCGATTGCAGTGCAAGTTCGACTTAACCAAACCTAACTAAAAATAAACCAAATATAGTTTGGTTTAGTGAAAAGGTTAGTCTGTGTTACACGAAAATCCTACTAATATTATAAAGGCGAAAGTTTGTATGTATGGATGTTTGTTACTCTTTCACGTAAAAACTACTGAATGGATTTGAATGAAACTTTACCACAATATAGCTTATACATCAGAATAACACATAGGCTACAAATTGGCTGGACCGATTTTGATGAAATTTTATTTTATACAGAATTGTATGGCAAAACAACGTTTGCCGGGGCAGCTAGTTAAACTATAAATTTTAGTTGACAGGACTTAATCGATTTTGACATAATCATTTAAAGCTGCTTAACTAAGTTACAAATAAAAAGAGAAACAAAGTATATAATTTATTGGAATTCTTAACATTCTATTAATCTAAATATGTTTGTAAGAATTCATGGATATATGTTGCCCTTATGAAAAGACTATGATGAAATTACTGTTGTGTAGCTTATAGATCAAAATACTTAACACTATTTATAGTGTATTTATGTAAACATGAAAATCTGTTTTTATAAAAATTTGTGATGGGGTGTATTATTCTGCAAGAGATATTGATGATAATGAACCTAAATGATTGTGATTGATAATGAACCTAATATTGCAGAATAATACACCCCATGGTATCACAAATTTTTATAAAAACAGATTTTCATGTTAACATAAATACACTTTTTGGCTTTTGTCATTGTTATCTTGATATGTGTTTCCGTCATCAATTTAAGGTATATGAGACGTAAATATGTGCTTATGATTATATTTTTCCTTAGATGCTGTAATTATTTATACTAAACAACATCTATAAATAAATAATTTACGAATTTAATTGTTTGTGTTTTTATAAAGTAATATAGGATAGGCAAGTTTGAGGCAGCTCAAAGAGACATTGAAGAACATTTAATCAATCTAGATAAATTACATAGTAGAAATGAGTAAAGATAATGAACCACAGAGTAAAAGTAGCGCTAATCGCTCCACAGATAACCTAAAAGATTTGATGCTCGCTATGCTCATATTTGAGATGAAAAATTCAATGAAATAAGGCCACCAACTAATTAAATTATTAATAAATGTTCATAATAATGATGCAGAAATAGTTGCAAATATTTATAAATAACTATATTTCTCAAATAACGTTTGAAAAGGAATTTTATATTAGTTATATTTTTATTCATTCATTCATTCGTTCACTTTAAAAGGTATTTTTGTCTGTTAGTGGGCAGGTTAATGATTATGTCAAAGTCGATTTAGTCCTGTCAACTAAAATTTTAAGTTAAATTTCTGTTTGAAACAGAATAGGTTTATCACTAAACCAAACTACATGTACCTAGTTAATTTTTAGTTAAGTTTAGTCAAGCTGAACTTGCATTGGAATCGACACCATTGAGGTGAAAAAATAAGCACGTAAAAATATGTGTCAAATAGAAAAAAATATTATCTATATGTATAGATATATTGCGAAGTACGAGTAGCGGAACGCAATCGATTATGTGAACAGGATTATATTTTGTTTGTGGTAATGTAAAGCTTATGTTATATACTTATATACTATACTTACATTTACTTGGAATCTAGTTATACTCGTACTAGCTGTGCCCCGCGATGTTACCCGCGGTGAAAAAGACAAAAAAGTCTTTTTTTTATTATCCCACGTTAACATTGCATTCTTTCGGGATATAAAGTAGCCTATACGTTATTCTGATGTATAAGCTAAATTTATTATAAAGTTTCATTAAATTCCAGTAGTTTTTGTGTGAAGGAGTAACAAACATCCAAACATCCATACTCACAAACTTCCACATTTATAATATTATTAGGATATAGAAGCAGATCGTATTTCTTCTATATAGAATAAGTGTGATGATGGAGATAACAAGCCCCATTTTGTCGCCTGGATACTTTAAAGGCCAGTTAAAGAAACTTTACTTAACCTAACAAACCTAGTCAGCCAGAAAAAGATTGTAGCTTACACTCTAAAAATCAGCAACAGCGGAACGACATCTGTACTATAGCAACAAAACAATACAATATAGTATCACACTGTATAACTATGTAGGTAGTTGTTATATCTATCTCATAAAGTATCATTCCCACTAGCTCGTAATTCACGATGGCTGGCAGGCGATTAGTGAACACAGCATGTTGTTATTAGAACAGAGTACGCCTCTCAATATTACGCACGATACTCACACGTTTTATGAGTTAACATAAATGCTTTTGCCAAGATAACAAAATTTCATCTATATTAATATTATAAAGCTTAAGAGTTTGTTTGTTTGTCCGCGCAAATCTCAGGAACCAGTAGTCCGATTTGAAAAATTCTTTCAGTGTTGGATAGTATATTTATTGAGAAAGGCTATAGGCTACCTATATAGTATCGCGCTGTGACCAATACGAGCGAAACATTAGTGAAGAATGATGCAAAAATGGGGTAAAGCTTTCTAAATTCAACGCGCACAAAGGCGCAGGCAATAGGTAATAGTAGATATAAAAATTATTCAAACACGAGCCTCAAGGAGCATCTCGGTACTCGATACAATCTTACGGTAACAAGGTCGCTGGTTCGATCCCATACATGACAATAGTTTGTGTGTTAAACATAAAAATACCATCTGTCTGAGTTTTGTCAAATTTGTCTTGGGTTGAGAGCGTTGGTATAAACAGGTTAAAATGTGTGTAGCCTTTCCCTATGAAAAATAAGTGTGACCTTTCCGTAATACACATTAAATGAGCATGCTATTAATACTAAACCACCTAATTCAACTATTCATACTATAATAGTGAAAAGCACTTAGAACCACTATGTGCACTCCCAGTGGCTATTTATTTCATGACTTTCTATAAAGACCCTTATTTCACTTTCATACTAACACATTTCATTGATTCAGTATAATAGCTTATGTAGACTTAGATCATTAGAGCAACGGGAGTTGTCAAATAAGCTTCCAGATCGTTGGAATGCAGAAGTTACGCACACAAACACTATAACGTAATTTCACATACACATTATAGGCGACAATGTAACGCACACTATAAATTGCATTGCTTTTGTACCTCATTGAGCCTATGTCAACTTCTGTTGTATAGATGCTATAAGTTTACAGACTATTCAACACCTATTATTATGATACGGCCTATGTAAACTACTTTGCGTAACAATATACATTTATGTAAGTGATATTTAATAACAACTTAAAATTGTTAACCTTCCTCTTTATTATTATTTTTGCTATGGATAAGTGACCTACACCATTAGTTGATATTTAAGGTACTTCCGCACTCCAATAGACAGTATAAAGTCTAAAGGTCATAGCTCGTTATAGCCACTCGGCGCCCACTCCGCACCGCCTCGCCTCGTGCGGTTAGTATTCTTGATGTGGATTTGTATGGGTATGCGCTCACTACATCAACTCCATAGCGTCACCGGATCGCCTCTGTCGTAAGCCCTCCACGCGCGGACAGCGGGTGGACCACTCGGTGACAACGCGCTGCTCGCATGCTTGCCTTGCGCTGACTGCGCATCGCCAACGCGCGGGTCTGAGGCGGACCGCGTGCTGCCCGCGAATGTGTGTCAATTCACGGTTTGTAAAATTCGAGATTATGAAGCACACGTGTAGACGTAGTGCCAATTGTTAACAGACTACACGAAAATTCCTGGACTAACCCGTCTCCAGTCGTAGACCACGCGGCGTCCACCAGCGGCCGGCGCGGTGTCCACTGGTTGACCGCGCGACGATTATTGGTGATAACACGGTGTCCACCCGTGGACCACCTGTAGACAACGAGTGGACGCCGTGCGACGTGACGGTGCGGGATGGGTGCCGGGTGGCTCTAATGAGCTATGACCTTAATGGCTGTGATTCATTTTTTATGGCTAGAGATTTTGTTTTAATTTTGTTATAGTTCGACTTGGGTTTATTAAATGTTCTATATGTTCAAATTATACACCGATGGTCTTTATTATCATCTCATTACAAATAACCACTAGCATAATACTTTTCCTTGTGGTGACGGATTAAAAATACAAGTGTTACCACCCCTTTTCCTTCCCAGGGTGCTGTGAAATCCAGATAAGGAATATCAGCAGTGGGACGATGGCTGGAGAGACAAAGAAATGAGGAGTATGCGTAATTATGAGTAATGATTCTTTAAATAACTCGTAAAACAACTTATATAATAAGTAATCGCTTACTCTGCAAAACAGATATTTTATTTAAAAATAATTTAATTTAATAAATACTAGTTGTTGCCCTCGACTCCGTCCGCGTAAAATTTAGGAAATTTTCCCTATTTTTGCAACATTTTTAACTACTGCTTGAGTGAGAGTATTGTAAACGTAAGAGTCATCAAATATAATCAGAATGAACGAACTGCTAAACTATCAGGAGTTACACGTGTTATTGTGAGTCAACCATAAAATATGCTGTTGCAGGATATTTTTTAGACAATTTTATGTAGAATATTTTCGTCATACATGATTTCTATGTAACTTTAACCATTAAGGCTGCACACGCGACGGAAGCTTAAAAAATGGAGTAAGTTCTCCCGTTTTCCCAACATTTCCCTTTACTACTCTGCTCCTATTGATTGTAGCGTGATGAAAAGTATACTATAACCTGCACAGGAGTATGAAGAATAATTGCACCAAGTTTCGTTAAAATCCGTCGAGTAGTTTTTGTTTCTATAAGGAACATACAGACGGACAGACAGACAGACAGACAAAAATTTTACTGATTGCATTTTTGGCATCAGTATCGATCACTAATCATCCCCTGATAGTTATTTTGAAAATATATTTCATGTACAGAATTGACCTCTCTACAGATTTATTATAAGTATAGATTCACGGACAATCCACAGAACGTTCTTTGGTCCCAAGCTAAGCTTATATGCTTGAGTTATGGGTACCAAAATACGGATATACTACAAATACTACTTTTCTTTAGTAAATACATACTTATAATACATAGAAACGCCCAGACGCAGAACAAACATTTGTATGACATTTATAAACGTCACACAAATGATTGTCTCGAGCGGGAATCGAACCCGCGAACCTCATGAACGGCAGTCCGTTACATGAACCACTGGACCATGAAGCCCCATTTATTTCCTAAGCGCATGCCTCACTGCGATACATATTCAAAAGTTACACAGGCACAGACAACAGGGAGAGAAGAGACGGAAAAATATCACTAGAATAGTTTTATTCTTTCATTGGTCGGTGCAATATAATTACTCAATTACTCTACATCTATGGGGGAGTGCTATGCTCATTAAGAGTTCGTATATGCGATGGTTTCTTAAGGAACCATAAGAACTGCTAGCTCGTTTATTGGATCATCGTTTCCTGTACCACGTTTCGTGTTTTTCGTTTAAGATGACGGCAACTTAATAAATACAATACTTAGAATACTAGAAACTTAAGTTTATCTGTGTATAAACATCGATTTTAGTCAGATATGATGTCGTGGGTGCATGTATGACCAGATGTAAGAGGTATATAAATGAAGCTAACAAAGTGTATTTAGACAGTAGCAGTGGACGCTCTATATAATATAGTCTCTACCTATACCATTGAAAAAAGCGTGGCGATAGTTATACCATCATACAGAAGAACGTGCAACAAAAAGACATGTTGCAATAAATTCCAAAGAAATTCGAAGTTCATTATAAGTTTCACAAATATAATTCAATAATTTATTTAGTTAAAAAAGAAACTAAAAGCATACTTAAAAATTCTAGATCAAGATTTTTTATTTATTTATTCCATTGTCACCAGTCCTCCAATGTATGTGTAAAAAATTTCTGGCCATTTCGATTGATGTTGAAATTTAATGTCAAAGAGTCTGTTACAAAGATATATACGAACTAACTTAAAGAGGAACGCTTAAAACAATAATATATTTACCTGGGAAATCGTCACCTAGTGTTAAGTAAATATAATTAAAATAAATGTACGAACTCGTTAAACTAATCTAAGTCTTAACACACCAGTAAACAATGAATAGTCTCATTATAAACTAAATTCAAACTTTTCACCACTTTTCCCTAAAATGTCATCTAATAAATTAACTGCAAAAGAGATATTACAGTCATTAAAACTTAGCTCTAGGATAATAGCTTTATATATTATAACTAATGTTACATACATTTATCTTACACATTAGCCACAATCAAAGTCACGGGGTTATGAGTACTTTTCAAACGATATTAAATTAGTAGACCGCTAAAAGACATTAAAGAGAGTTTCACATATAAATTTATTTAATAAATCGTACTTACATCGATTTGTGGCAGATATTTAAGTAATTCAGAGAATTGGAAGAATTTGGCACGATGTTTAATTAATCTTTAGCCAATTGATCTATTTGCTTCATTAGATTACCATGCAATAAAAAGTCAACATTATTGAATCACATGTAAAGCGAGTGAATCTTCTTCTTTTTGCAGCTCATCAATGCTTTACTATTGCATACCACACGGTCCTCTTTCAATTCCGGAGGGTATTTGGCCTACTTAAGCCACCCTGATCAGACATGTTAGCTTACACATGTCACTTATAGAAATGTTTATATTATCTCCAAGTTAGCTTTTACAGCACCATTGCAAGGAAAGACGATCGTGACACTTGTGTACATAATCCTTCAACACACGAAAAATAAAAAAAATTGCTAAATTCTGACTAAAAGGTATTTAAATACGCAAGCATTAAAAATTACTGCTTGGTCATGCTTCTACGGTAAACACTTCGTCATGCTGCTACTCGTAAATTAACAAGTACGTCATGTTACCAAAAGAAATTATTGTAGAACAGTGTGCAATTGTTTTACAAAGATTATGATAGCCCATGTTCTAGACTTTAGGCCGTGTGGCGATAGGTGTCATTTTCGGTGATGGATAAAGAATACAAGTGTCACCATCCATTTTCCATCGAGGGTGCTGTAAAAGCCAGATAAAGAATATTGTACACAGATAACATCCTCTGTGAGCAGCGAAAAACTCGAAAATTAACCCTGTGCCAACAGGGGTGGTCAAAGGAGGCTCGTGCCCAACAGTAGGTCGTTAATGGATTGGAGAGAGAGAACGACTTCAGTTTTTGATCAAAGGACCATGGTGGCTAAACTCCTTGACAACTAGCTACATTTAAAATAAAATTCATCAAACATCATATTATCAAACTCAAGATAACACAGATTTTTAGATAGTAATGTGCTGACAATAATCTTGTGTATAATATTGTTTTCCAACTTTGTTTTTCTTATAAAAGAGAACGTTTTGAATTCGATTGACTTGTTTATTTCTTTTTAGGGTTTCGTACAAACCCTTATAGGATCACTCCGGTGTCTGTCTGTCTGTCTATGCGTCAGTCGAACTTTTTTTACTGAGCAACGGCTGAAGGTATCAACTTGAAACCAAATGTAGATCTATGATCTATCTATAAAAATACAATCAACCTTTTACCTCTACGCATTCAAAAGATATAACCGAATTACGACCATTTTTAAGAATTTTCGACTTATGCTAGGGAATCAAAATTCACAGGGTACTTCCCGTTGCCCTAGAGCCTTGAAATTTGGCATAGATCAAGTCTATATAGTGCTGATACAGGGGAAAATCCAAAAACTTATAATTTGTCATCACATCTCAAGAAAAAAGTGTTTATACTAATACCAACTTATGAAGTAGCTGAAATGTAGGCGATTCCCTATGTTTCAACAACAAAATTAAGTTGGTGAGTTGTTTTGAGTTTAATTTAATTGACGGGTTTCGTGGTCTAGTGGTTCATAAAACGGACTGCCGATCACGATGTTGCGGGTTCGATTCCCGCCTCGGACATGCATTTGTGTGATCTTTATAAATGTCATACAAATGTCTGTTCTGCGTCTGGGTGTTTACTATGTATAATAAGTAAGTATTTACAAAAGAAAAGTAGTTTATGTATTATATCCGTATTCTGGTACCCATAACACAAGCATAATAAGCTTAGCTTGGGACCAGAGGACGTTGTGTGAAATGTTCATAAATATTTATTATTAATTATATTATTAACTAGCTGTTGCCCTCGACTCCGTCCGCGTAGAATTTAGGAAATTTTCCCCGTTTTTGCAACATTTTTAACTACTGCTTGAGTGAGAGTATTATAAACGTAAGAGTAAACAAATATAATCAGAATGAACGAACTGCTAAGCTATCAGGAGTTACACGTGTTATTGTGAGTCCACCATAAAATATAGACATGTGCTGTTTCGGGATATTTTTTAGACAATTTTATGTAGAATATTTCCGTCATACATGAATTCTATGTAACTTTAACCATTAAGGCTGCACACGCGACGGAAGCTTAAAAAATGGAGCACCTTTTCCCGTTTTCCCAACATTTCCCTTCATTACTCTGCTCCTATTGATTGTAGCGTGATGAAAAGTATACTATAACCTGCCCAGGAGTATGAAGAATAATTGTACCAAGTTTCGTTAAAATCCGTCAAGTAGTTTTTGTTTCTATAAGGAACATACAGACGGAGAGACAGACAGACAGACAGACAGACAAAAATTTTACTAATTGCATTTTTGGCATCAGTATCGATCACTAATCACCCCCTGATAGTTATTTTGAAAATATATTTCATTATAGAATAGAATAGAATACATAGAATTGACCTCTCTACAGATTTATTATAAGTATAGATTAACTGATTATTTGAATGCAGTTACTTATGTTTATATGTCTAGTAGGTACGAAACCCTAAGGGTGCGAGTTTGCCTCGCTCTTGACAGGTTTTTTATGATATGTTTGCTCATGTTTTGTTAAAACACTATAGCCATGTTAATGACATAATTCTGAAAAAACACTATAGCCACGTTAATGACATAATTCTGTAGTGTAAGATTAAATTTTAAAATATTTGTAGCGTTTTATTTTTGCTAGCTGTTGCCCGCAATTTCCTACGCGTGTAATTTAAAAACCACTACAAATTATACAAAAAGAACTATCCACTTGAACTACTCTATCTGTTAGAAAAAAACTGCATCAAAATCCGTTGTGTAGTTTTGAAGATGTAAGCATACTGTTGTATAAATACATACGAAAATAACGACGTGGTTTTATAACAAGTAAACACGTAGAGATTCCTAATTTTCTTACAATGTAGAGTATGAAATGTAAAATCTACATTTACATGAGTCTACATTCACACAAATAAATTTTGAAATTCATCGATAAATTCAATTCAATTGTTTGTTGTACGTAAACAATTTACATTGCAGTTTCCGAATAAATTTTAAACGCTTGAACAAATACCAATAGGTTTATTTTAGTGTATGCCGTATGTTAGTTCAGAACAGTTGTGATGGTATAAGATCTCATACAGATTAGTTTAATCTCCATTACTACTTTATCCTTTCCAATTAAAGTTATACGAAAGATTCATAAGTAAATATTTACATAACTAAGCATGCAAAACGGATGCTTATATTATGCCACCTATTGCATATATTATGTTGACAAAAGTGGGCCTCATTAAGTAGATAGAATGATATTATTATCACTATAATTTACTCATTTATATCTTATATATAAAATTCACGTGTCACAGTGTTAGTTACCGTACTCCTCCGAAACGGCTTGAACGATTTTTATGAAATTTTACATTCACATTCAGTAGGTCTGAGAATCGGCCAACATCTATTTTTCAAACCTTTTTTTTTTTTTTTAGTATGGCAAAACAACGTTTGCCGGGTCAGCTAGTATTATATACAAATTATGAATTATGGAACATATCATTTATATTATAAATGATATGTTCCATGATTATTCATAATTTCTAATTTTAGAAGCTTTGCTAAATAGCAATAAATATTTATTTATTTATTTTATTTATTTAACACTTTAATGCATACATGCATAGGCGGGCTTAATGCCTGAGGCATTTTCTACCAGCCAACCATAGGGTGGTGCAGAATTAAAGGAGGCAGGTGTCAATACAGCGCTGAGGAGAAAATGAAAGTTACAGTTTTTATTTATTATAAAATGGATAGGGGTATAGACATAGATATATTGAAGTAATGATTTACATGATACATACATACAAATATACACATTACAATGTTACTTAATAAATACCACACGTACATAAACATACACACATAAACAAACAAACACACAACATACATAAACAAACACATAAACATAAATATAACACGCCTATATACCTAATATTAAAACCAACGCTTAAAACACCCATGATTTGAACTTTATTAATAGCATAATATTATTATGTCTCTTTAGTGAGCAATTTTTGTGAAAATTTGCAGACTTTATGCTGACAGAAATATTTCAATAATAAAATTATAATATCACTTTTTTCCTGGCCCTGTCATTAACGAATAATAAATATCTTATATATAAAATTCACGTGTCACAGTGTTAGTTACCGTACTCCTCCGAAACGGCTTGACCGATTTTTATGAAATTTAACATGCGTATTTCAGTAGGTTTGAGAATCGGACAACATCTATTTTTCAAACCTTTTTTTTTAGTATGGCAAAACAGCGTTTGCCGGGATAGCTAGCTTATTTATAAAACCCAGTAGTAGTAGTAACGATGTATACGTCTTTATGCGGACATTATTATTACTTACAATTTTCACGAATTGTGAATTTAGTTTATGTGGAAGTTTAAGATTTTAATTCTCTTTCTCCTCTTTAGCCGATTAACGTCCCACTGCTGAACTGGAGCCTCCTCCATTTTGGGAGGAATTATGTCCTACTATGCCGCGCTGACCAGGCGAGTTGGCACAGGGTTTAGTTTGGAGTTTTTCGTCTCTTCCAGTAAACATTAACTGCTTATATTGTCATAAGGAAATAGTTACTAATTGTAGGAAGACCTAAGAAAAGATGGGTGGACTGTGTGAAAGAGGACTTGAAAGAAAGAGGAGTTGACACAGACATGACGGCTAATAGAAGACTATGGAAGAAAAAGACATGTTGCGCCGACCCCAAATAATGGGATAAGGGCAGGAGGATGATGGATGATGATGATTGTCCCTTAGCTAGCTCTTATAGCATCCTAGGAAAGAAATGGCGTGTTCACACTCGTATTCTTAATCCGTTACCATACGGACCGATTTTAATTCATCCATCCATCAGCCTCTCTCCGTCCACCTTGTATGGGGCTGCCCAATGATGCGTCGTTCCGTACGTGGTTGCCACTCTAGTGTTTTTCTTCCCTAACGATCATCAGCCCTACGAGCGATGTGGCCACAGCCACTTTATTGTGCTAACCTTTCAGGCTATGTCCGGTTCTCCGATTTTAATAATAATGACATTATTATTATTATTCTCCGTGTGGTGACGGATTAAGAATACAAGTGTCACCACCGCCTCTCCTCCCAAGGGTGCTGTAAAAGTCAGCTAAGGGATATTGCACACAGATAACATCCTCTGTGAGAGACGGAAAACTCGAAAATAAACCCTTTGCCAACACACCTGGTCAGCGCGACACAGTAGACCATAATCCCTCCCAAAGTGGAAGAGGCCCGTGCCCAACAGTGGGGCATAAATGGGCTGGAGAAGAATAAAATTAAAGATGGGAAATCTTTGCTGTTGAAAGTGATAAGAGAGGTAGTAGGAAAGTGAGGAAACTTTTTGGAAACTTAACATCTAACTTTTTTCTCAATCCCACTTCTTTATATAAATTTTCTAGACATATTGTATTACTGACAAGAATAGTCGCATCACTACATCATAAATCTTGTGGATAATTAATCATATTTCTGTCTGATAGTGGGCAGTGTCATGGAGGGGAATCTCACAGATAATGTTTCTTTTCTTTTGTTTTTAATGTATCACTTTTTCTAATATTGTCATAATGAAAATGAAACTAAAATGTAGAGAAAATACAGTATTTGCTACATCTTTTTTCCATTAATCAACCGTTGGCGTCATCAAAATCCTTTGCGCAATTTTGTAGATATAGTTTCAAATAGCGACATACATACAAAACTTTTCTGTATAATCAGTAAAGATTATGATTAAAAGTTTATATTTAATAAATTATTTTAGTTTATTTTTAAGCAGTTTTAGTAAGTAAAGAAAAGGGTTACAAAACCTATAAATTAAAAAATAATAATAAATTATAAAGCTCAGAACAAAAGCTGTCCACATTCCTTGATGATGAACTTTGGCCAGAAGGAGTACTTTTTAGAAGATTTGTGAATTTTAAATTCTGATGTAGCACAAATAGTGCCTAATTATTCTTGTAAAAGTCGATATGGTAGATAACGATTTGTATAATTTTGTTTGTTTTAATTGTGTAGTTGTGTTATAGTTGTGAAGCGTTCCGATAATGATATACATCAGTTAAAATAATTAACAATAATTGTGTTTGTTACATATGGATATATATTTCCGAAATAAATGATTATTATTATTATTATAAATACTATATTTAACTAAATCATAGTTCAATTTATGATAGTTGTTGTATGTCTCTATGAAGGTATAACATTTGGATTATGCCTCATTGTTAATATTATGATAGGTATAGAAAATGTGAAATTATTAAAATTATTACGCATAGTAAAATTTTCCTCTTACCTGCATCCCAACGGACCAAGAAAACGATCTCACGAAGTAGGGTCTACTTCGTGAGATCGTTTTCTTGGTCCGTCACAAAGTTTATAATAACAAAGTTCGTAAACCGGCTTTATTAAACAATATTTAGGTGTAAAGCAGCTGACGTCTCATAGTTACATTAATTTCTGATGAATTGTGTCCCTATTTTAACTAACAGACCAAATCACAGTGATTTATGTATATGTATCTATACAACGCGTTTCAGAAAGGTGTAGTCATATTTAACCATCGTTACACATGGCCGGTGACTAGACACTAGACATGGATGAAATTACAAATACAAGCTAAATTATGACTTTTATGTGTTCATACAAATTTAATTAATTTATTAAATTGATTGATCTTTTTTAAATACAACACTACTACGAGGTCATCTTTTATCGTAAGGTTCAATCGCATTCAATAAACCGTAAACATCCCATAATTGATGCGTTTCTAGTAGTTATTTAATAGTAGGCAATAAACAAAAAAAAACTTACCAACAGTATTTTTCTATGTGTAACTGTAATATTTATAATATTTAAGGCCTATCTGATGCAACTTTAAATTATGACTACACCTTTCTGCAACACGTTGTATATACATAAATCACTTTATGTATTAAGTTCGTGTATCATTTATGTATATATATCTACATATACAAAAATTATGTTGATAATCTTTATCATCATCATTTTTTGTCAAAATAAACCAGGAGTATCTAAAAATCTTTGTTGCTTTTTCACGCAATTACAAAGCAGTGGATAATCATAAAACTTCCTGGCTGTTATTCTGATCTATAGATCAGAATAACGCATACGCTATATAATTATCATAACGCTAGAAACCAAGGAGCAGAAAGAGCAGGGCAGTAACTATAATCATGGATAATGTTCGAAATTTCAGTACCATAATAAAAACGTAAAATTAAATTAGATTTCTGATCGAAATAACCTAAGTGATGGATTCGTTTAATTAAGAGAGACGACTGTCCGTGGTTTATTTATTTATTTATTTACACACTTCATACAAATAATTGTACAGGCGGCCTTAAGGCCATAGGCATTTTCTTACAGTCAACCATAGGGTGATGCAGCAGAAGTAAGTAAGGTAGGTGTGTATGTGTTATATATAATAAATAGAAGATAAAAAATAAAAAAAATAAAAATTGTTAATAGTTAAATATTAGAAGGAAAATATAATACTATAATACATACTTAAACATTTAATACCAGTAAACTCACATATACATACAACCATAATTATATACGAATAAATACATACATACATGAATACATGACAGTTTATTTTTTATTATTAATATAACACAGATACTTTGTATTGTATTATATATACAGGGTGTGGCGTAATTAATGGATAAGCCTGTGCCTGTGGATAAGCCTCCTACTGCGCTATACGAATATGTATATTTTTAATTAATCCTATGTATGGTCTTGAAAAAAATGGCATAAGTCATGTTTTTCATAAAATGACTACTTTCACTAACCAATTCTGCTACTGTTGCCACAATTTTCAAAAGTTTTGCTTTCTGTTTTTTTTATAATACAGCTTAAGAGTTGAATTATTGCAAGCAATAAAGAATTCCCTATTCGTAATACAAATTTTTTGAAAATTATGCATGAAATATCAAAAAAGGGTTATTGATTATTCAATTTGTTGACTTTGTACATCGTCTAGCTTAAAAAATCTTTATGGGAGTTGATTTGCGCAATATCTTAAAAACATGCTTGTTTTATGCAGTTTCCGAAATGGTATAATACTTATTATAATACTTATTAAGTTTGATGTGATATTAAAGAACCAAATGACACTCGTAAAAAAATGTTCTTATTGTGATTTAATTAATCAAATTAATACTGTTAACTTAAACAAACTGTCAGTGGTATTTTAACTTATCTGTCTGAGTTTACCAGTGGGAATGTTAGTCGTTGAAAAAAAATAACAACTTATTTTATTTTTTTTATTCTAAAGATGCAAACACTACATAAATTTTATTTTACAAAAAATGTTCGAAATGGCGGCCACCTGCGGCTATGCAGGCCCTGCATCGACGGATAAATGACCGCTTTAGGCGTCGGATGAAGCCGGAGCTCTTGATTTCATCAGCGGCTTCAAAAATCAGGGCCTTTAGTTGTTCCAGGGATGCTATTTCTTTTTTATACACTTTTTCTTTTAAACACCCCCAGTAAAAAAAGTCTAGAGGGTTCAAATCAGGGGACCTTGGTGGCCACAAAATGGGACCCAAACGACCTATCCACCTCTCATTGTACTCATCATTGAGGTAGTTCCGTACAATTCGTGCGTAGTGAGCGGGACAACCATCATTTTGTAACCAGTAGTTTTCTGGCACATTTAAACTTCGTAATAGTTCCGGCAACGTATTTTGCAGAAAATTTAAATAATTGGGACCTGTTAGTGTCTCGGATAGTTCGACGGGCCCAACTATTTGTCCATTTAAAATTCCTGTCCAAAGGTTCACTTTAAACTGGACTTGAGCTCGGTCTTGCCTTATGTTTCTCGGATTGGTTGCCTGCCAACTATGAAGATTGTGCATGTTGACGTAGCCATTTCTTTTACATGATGACTCATCGCTCCACAGTATTTTGTCAAAAAACGCCGAATCTTCGCGTATTTTTCGCAACATGACGCGACAAAATTGGACTCTAGGCTCATAGTCTCGTGTCATTAGTGTTTGCACCCTTTGATAGTGATACGGGTGAAGCTCATGCCTGTGCAGAATTCTGCCCACAGTACGCGTATCTACACCGGTTCCTCTACTTAACTCACGAATTGATAACTCTGGATTAGCACGCACAGCTTCTAGAACTTCGTCATCACGATGTCGTCGAGGTCTGCCTTCCGAAGCACCACCAACACCGGTACCAGGCATTCGCCCTTCGCTAAAAGCGATGTGCACACGTGTAAACACCCGGTAGTCTGGGTGTCGCAAATCGGGGTATCTTCGACGATATTCGCGTGCAGCTTCATTTGCATTGCAGTTACACAGGCCGTAAATAAGATGCATATTTGCATACTCTTGAGGAGTGTACGTATGACGCGGCATGATCAGTAGTCCAGGGATATGTAGAAGTCGTCGATAATATCACAATTGTCCAATTCGTATAGCAAAAACAGAGTCCGTAGTACATAAGCCAAATTCACGTCACAATAACAAACACGATAGAGCAAACGATATGTGCGCAAGAGACGATAGTCAAAAGAGCACTAACTTTGTTAAACAAGTTCAAAAGCTGTTTTGTTGTTTGTGAGAATAATAAAAATCTATCTCTGTCGCACAACTGTTATTTACCTGACATCAAAATGCTTTGTCTCTGTCTTATGATAAGACTAACCGTCTGGATTTGCCGTGCGATAAACAACCACAAGTAGTTGACTTAGAGTCGTTATCTGCTTACCCTATTCATGGTGGATGACTACCTGCTCCCGAGCACCCAAAAAAGGGTCCATTGTGAATGACTACCTGCTCCGGAGCACACAAAAAAGGGTCCATTCAAACTGTTTACAAAGACATGTTTAAGATAAATTAATAATTCTGTTAAAGAAAATTAGGGTATTTTTTTACAACTGTCGTTTTTTTTTAAAACCTCGTGAAATGTAATAAGTATTATACCATTTCGGAAACTGCATAAAACAAGCATGTTTTTAAGATATTGGGCAAATCAACTCCCATAAAGATTTTTTAAGCTAGACGAATGTACAAAGTCAACAAATTGAATAATCAATAACACTTTTTTGATATCTCATGTATTTTTTCCCAAAATTTGTATTACGAATAGGGAATTCTTTATTGCTTTCAATAGCTCACCTCTTAAGCTGTTTCATGAAAAAAACAAAATGCAAAATTTTTGAAAATTGTGGCAACAGTAGCATAATTGGTTAGTGAAAGTAGTCATTTTATGAAAAACATGACTTATGCCATTTTTTTCAAGACCATACATAGGATTAATTAAAAATATACATATTCGTATAGCGCAGTAGGAGGCTTATCCACAGGCACAGGCTTATCCATTAATTACGCCACACCCTGTATATACGTAATACACACATAATCTATGATGTAACGCTATGTTGCTATGCCATGAGCATGCATGGACTAGGATATAGATCTAGACGTAACACTCGGTACAACGAATCCGGCCTGCTGCTTTTTTTAGTTGAACACATTAAGAAAAATAAATGATTTAGAAAAGAAAGAGTTAGAAAGGCTACTTTCTAACTCTTTCTTTTTAAGCGGGAGTAAAAGAGAAAGCAAGGCTACTATTTACTATTTTACTTTTAAACCATAAACAGGACGGCCCTGCCTTGGATCAAATCTATGTTCCCGAGTTGTTACTCCCTATTTATAACCTTCTTGAGGGCATGGAGTTAAGGAGATCATCTATATCCCACTGAAAGTTATAATAATCTATACTATCTATTCTACTATTATAAAGCTGAAGAGTTTGTTTGTTTGTTTAAACGCGCTAATCTCGGCAACCACTGTGCCGATTTGAAAAATAAATTCTTTCAGCGTTAGATAGGCGATTTATCGAGGAAGGCTTTAGACTATAAAACATCACGCAACGACCAGTAGAAGCGAAGCAGTAGTGAAAAATGTTGCAAAAACGGGGAAAAATTTCTTAATTCCACCGATTCCACGTGCACAACTAAACTTAGCTCAACTAAAATATGAAAATAGTGTAAATGTAAATTCGAAACTATACTGTAAATATAACGCGTGGCCGAGTGCCACATCAAATGTGGTTAGGTTAGCGAGGCCCCACCCCTTGCCGGGTCATGGTAAAGCTCAAGGCACCATCATGGCCTGGCAGGGCAGAGAGGAGAGGAAAAAAAAATAGAGCTGTACTTTAGTGATATGATTTTACTAACTAATTTAACCTTATTTGCACAAAATCTAACAAACAACATGTTTTTCACATACTAAGGACCTTGACCGTATAGTATTTGTTGCTGTAATATAAATGATTTGTTCATGTGGAATACAATACAATTATACCTACGAAAAAAATCTTATTTGTTTATTCCGAGTCTTATAGTAGGCAAATGTAATCCAAACTTATAAAACTACAAAACATCTCGACCACATTCTCGCGGAGCTACGATTTATTGAGAGGGTTTTGATTTATATTTCAAACGACGCATGGACCCAAAAGGTCTTACCACAAAAAGGAAGGTTTCATTTCGTAGAAATAACAAATAGACATACAAGGTTTTTCAGACAGTCTTTTATGTTCTTGCTTTGTTGTTTTATTTATCTCTTTTATTCGACTTTATGTAATGTTGGGAAATGTAATGAGAGATGCATTGATTTCGTAAATAATTATTTGTTTTCTCGCTTAAAAATATGAACTCCGTAAGCATGTATAAAATGATAAGTGGCAGTTAAACATTAATGAAAGTACATTAATATATTAATATTTTGCGATTGACTTGCTATGTTTTTACTAAATAAACTAAATTATAATGGAAAAAATGATAACCATAAGCGGGACTTGAACCCGCGACCTCGGAATGCCGTTCCATCGCTCTCCCATCTGAGCTATTATGGTCCACGCAAATGTTTACCAAATTCTCCACTACAATCATCTCAATGCGAGTTTTAACATCGTGCGATGTTTTTTCGTACAACGCCACCTATTGAGCGGTTTGCACCAACTCCATCAATCGATCAGTTAGCGTTCTTTACAGAACACAATTGGACCGAAGTAATGGCTGTACATGTATTTCTACATTAATATATTAATATTTTGCGATTGACTCGCTATGTTTTTACTAAATAAACTAAATTATAATGGAAAAAATGATAACCATAAGCGGGACTTGAACCCGCGACCTCGGAATGTCCAATTGTGTTCTGTTATTCACAGATATACTACATACACTACTTTTCTTTTGTAAATAAATACTTATAATACATAGTAAACGCCCAGACGCAGTATAAACATTTGTATGAGATTATTAAATGATTGTTCCGTGCGGAGATCGAATCCACGACCTCGTGAACGGCAGTCCGTTACATGAACGACTAGACCACGAGGCTCGTCAATAGATGATAGATGACTAATGAATATAATTATTAGAAAAGTTAGCAGACGTTATTAGAATTATTATTTCTTCAATAATTCTTTGTGTAACATAATAATATGTTAATATTGTTTGAGTTTTAATCATCTTTTAAGATTTGATCAAGAGTAACTAAAAGAATATATTTACATATTTGAAGATATCAAACTTATAATTGACGTGTTCGTTATTCATAATTCTATTGCTTTCATAAATATTTAATCAACTTTTACAGAAGCGATTCACAAAATTCTGTTGTATGTTTTTTCTTTCTTTGTTATTAGATTTCTCCGTCAATTGCGTATAATTTTTAAGAATTCCTTTTTTAAAATTGACACACTCCTAGGATAGAGGCAATATCACTAAATTGATGACTGGGATTTGATGACTGAATTCAACAAGACAAGACGGCGATCCTTGATTTATGTAAGAACTTACGAAGAATCTTTTTATATTTATTTTCTAAGGCTATTTACGTATTTGTGTATTGCATTCCATATCTTATGTTATGGTGATGATATAAGGTTGTAAGGATCAACTCTTTGATGTTTTTGCAAAGTTTCGATTTTGGGTATTTCAGTATATTTTAAAATAATTTTGAGTTTTCGAGACGACACGGTACTTGATATTAGACGCGCATCGCGGTCTACTTGTTCATGTAACGGGATTGACCGGCAATGCGTCAATGAATACTTTCTCTAAAATCATCTTGTGTGATTTATATAAAATTATTTTTATAAATTCCTATGTTTAATTTTTACCTAAAACAGTGAAAGAAACAAAAAAAACTTAAGAGAAAAATTTAAATTAAAACGTTAGAATTCGAGAAATTTGGTATTATTTTTCCGTAGGTCTGTTTGATCAAAACCTAGATAAAATAAATTCTCTTTATATTGAGCAGCTAGCAGAAACTTTTTCGAATTTAATTGGAAATAAAACTAGATAGAAGCTTTCGAAGTTTAAAAATACAATGTGTAAAATAAAATCAATAAATACAATTCGTGCTCATTATAGAGACAACTGAGAGGGCATTGATATGATGAGCAGATTTGAGATGCCAATGTATTCATAGTCATTAATATACCATCACGTCGTTTTCCTATGGGGGTAGGCAGAGGCTGTAAAGCACTAAATCCTACAGCTTCAACACAATTCCTTGGCAGCACGACGACGTTTACATGCACGACGGTTGTATGAGTACGTTGATGAAATTGCAACAGTGTTTCAATAAGAGAAATAGAGATGAAGCCAAGTAATTAACAGGTTTGGTAAAGAACATAATCAATATAAGGGGCAGAATTAATGCTATGTTGTATTTCATCAATTAGAAAATAAAATCTTAAAAATAAACCGAAATCTACAAAGCAAAAATGTTATATTGTTTAAACAAATTTCTCGTCTCTTAAATGTAGGAATTATTTTAAATGGAGCTAACATAATCCTCGCTTTTTGCCTTTGAACTCGTTACCGTTCATACTCCAATAGAATGAAAGATCTAACAAATAATCTTTTGACAGGCTTCGTGGTCTAGTGGTTCAGGTAACGGATTGCCGTTCACAAGGTCGCGGGTTTGATTCTCGCTCGGGACAATAATTTGTGTGATATTTATAATTGTCATACAAATGTTTGTACTGCGTCTGGGCGTATATACAAAAGAAAAGTAGTTTATGTACGTATTCTGGTACCCATAACACAAGCATAGTAAGCTTAGCTTGGAACCAGAGGACGTTGTGTTAAAAAAAATACTGTCTTCAGCCATTAACCTCCCACTGTTGAATACCTCCTCTATTTTGGGAGGGTTTTAGTCTAGTATGCTGTGCTGACCGTTTAATTTAGTTTCGAGTTTTCCGTCTCCAACACTAGATGCTAACTGCTTATTATATCCTAAGGACTGACCTTTACAGCACTTTGGAAAAGAAATATACGGTGATACTTGCATTCTCGAAGAATAATAAAAAAAAACACACATTTTTTTGTAACTAGGCAAAGATCGAGCTTTATTTGAAAGCAAAACGAGCAAAATAATGATTGTGATTTTATATCCAATGATATACGGTGTCCATAGATTTACAAAGCTTTGTGTATTGGATGGACAAACTACTGAAATGGACAATGTTTGGCTGTACATTGTAACAGCCGGTGTCTGTGCTGACACCAACACTTTAATAAAGACCGTTCTTAATTCACTATTGCTTTTTGTTTGCTTTATTCATAGCACTTTATCACTGAATTTTTTAATAAATTAAATTATGGTGGAAAAAGTGATTACCGCAAGCGGGATTTGAACCCACGACCTCGAAATACCGTTCCGTATTTCTGCCAACTGAGCTTATTGCGGTCGTGCTTTCGGTAATCAAATTAGGCCACCACAATAAATTACTTTAGTACTGAATTTTTTTTAAGTTATCTCTATAATATTTTATGTTCAACATAGTTTACGTAGATATTTTAATTGCTTATTTTATACAAATTGCGATATAAGCAAATAAGCTTGTGGCCAGAGGTCATTGTGTCAGATGTCCATTAATGTAACAAAAAAAGTATTTTCTAATATTGCTGCATACACATTCATATAAAGATTTCCACACACATGACCGATACTTCCGGTGTTGCAAACGTTACGTTATGTTAAGGTTACAACAATGGATAATTATTTACCATCAGCAAGGCTATTTACAGCCAACTAATTGACGTAAAAAATATTTATTTTGTCGTATTATTTAAATAGACGTACCTAACTTTAAAACGGATCTGTTAACAGATTTTTGCAATGCCAAGAAGATAACTACAGTTGGTATTCGTCTATATATTTTTTAAATCACTGTAATACCACAAAGCACAAAGGCTTAACTCCTGAGGTATTCTCTCCCAGTCACCCATAAGTGATACAGGTAACAGATAAATTACGTGGAAAATTTCTCAAATACCTAATACTTGGAACCGATATTGTTGTGGGAGAAATTAACTTTCTTATTTGTATTTCAATACATTTACTTCAAACAAAAACTGTACTCATGTTTGCGAATACTCAACAAAATAATTATGTTTTCTTCAAAAATTTTGCAAAGAAACTGAAAGATGTACTTGAATAAATACGAATTTCATCTTATGTTCAAAGTAATTTATGTAAGGTTCTTTATGTAGACGGGGGTTGTAGAGTAAAAGTGTCGCAGCTCCCACCTCTCATTATTCGGTGAACTCCGCTCTACTGCTTACTCCATTTTAATTATTTCGACGTTCTGATTTTGTTATATTACGTTTGAAAAAAATTTTAATCTCAATTAAATCCTTCAATACATGAATTTGATTTATACATCAAAATACAATATTATTTAAATAGCTGGCTTATTTTTCTTTATACCAAAATATAGCAAATATATATCTCTACACAGACATACCAGACGGTGGGTCGACGTTTGAAATAAAGGACAAGTAACTTTAGCCTAGCTAAATTGTACTTGATCCCATTAACGTTTCATATGTCTACATTTTCAAACATAGATACATATGTAAGTGGGTTTAAGCCGATTGAGTGATGTAGCCCATACACACTACATCTGGTATGTCTGAGGATCTCTATTTTTGTGCAAAAGATAAATGAAAATTGTTATTAAAGTAATTTTGTTGAATTTCCAATATTAAGTTTAAGCCTTCGAGTTTCTCTTTCACAAAAGACGTTTCATTCGTGGAATTTAATAATGATTATAATTGAAAGCACCTCTGAAATTCTGAGTAATACAATTAAGTGTAATTAAGTTATCGTTTGATATAGATATAATTTTTAATAATAGCCTGTTGTATCAATAATATTAGACCAATATACCTACTATTAAACTAAGATGAAAATTTATTGTTCTCTAAAACTCAGAACAACTACTGCTTGTGTTATGTAATCAGTACTGTACCAGTGTACTAGCTGTTGCCTGTGGCTTTGTTTGCGTAGCATTTTGATATCAAACCTTAAAAAATTATCCACAAGGAGCTTCGTTTTGAATCACTCTACCTAATAAAGAAATCACATCGACGATTTAAGCTCAATGAGGACATACAAAAATAACGAAAGAATTATGTACTTACGCTCCTCTCTAAACCAGAAGTTCATCAAAACCAGTTTTTTGTTTTAGTTAATTTAAGAACTGAATAAACTTAATTTAGGTATGATATAATAGAAGCATCTATAAAAATAAGTTTTGAACAGCTATACATAGCAAATGGTATTAATAGTTTTAAGTAGTAGCGTCTTAGTTGGAGTGTCGGCAAATTAGTTAGTAAAGTTTTCATTCATTAGCGCCAAATTGTGTGGCTTAACTTAGATACACGTACATTAGGGTTATATTGTTAGAGTTGTGCAAATTGTTGTGTATTTAGACATCTGGGACGGGCGTGACGTGACGTAATTGCTTACCCCCTAAGTTTACTACGGAGTTTCAAAGTCTTTGACTGAAGAACTTTCATTTGATTAATTTTATATCGTAAACATTGGAATACCTGACTGTGTAATAACAATATTATTTATTTTATGTCAGAATTTAATTTCCTTTACTTCATCTTTAAGAGATTGTGTACATAACTTTCAGTAAACATTCTCCTTTTCTTTGTGAAAGGAATACTAAAATTACTTTATAGAATGGAATAAAGTCAGTTATCATTTTTATATTTTTTTAGGCCATTATCAGTTCCTGTATTGGACAAAGACATCGCAAAGAGTATCCGATCCACTTATGCTAAGCTAACCATACATATTGACGTAAGGGTTTTAAGTTCCCTTTCTTTCGTAAAAAAGTTATCTGTTTATGTAGTCCCTGTTGCTACTACAGCTCTCTTGAAAAGATATGGGGTGATGACAGTTGTATTTTTAACCCCTCACAACACGTACAGAATTTGTACATTATTTTATACGTAATTAGCGGATGACCGCAACTTCGTACGTGTGGAATTCAGAAGGCAAATCATAACAAAATATACAAAAGGAAACCATCCTCTTAAACCGTTTAAAACCGCATCAAAATCCGTTGCGTGGTTTTGAAGATAGAAGCTTACTTACATAGGGACATACAAACAAAAGTAACGACTTTATTTTATGATAAGTTTAGATCGATAGTAAGCATATTGTTTTGAAACATTCTGCAATTGGTAATTTTTCTCAATTAGTTTTTGTTTGATTAGAGGTTCCCCCCAAGAATACTGTGTTGGCTATATCGCAATAGTTTTTAGGGTTCCGTACCCAAAGGGTAAAAACGGAAACCCTATTACTGAGACTTCGCTGTCCGTCCGTTCGTCCGTCTGTCACCAGGCTGTATCTCAAGAACGGTGATAGCTAGACAGTTGAAATTTTCACAGATGATGTATTTCTATTGCCGCTATAACAACTAATACTAAAAATAAAATAAAATAAATATTTAAGGGGGGCTCCCATACAAAAAACTGATTTTTTTTAGCGTTTCTTGCTCGATACTAATAACGTTGCCTTATGTTACATAGGTAATGGTACGGAACCCTTCGTGCGCGAGTCCCACGCGCACTTGACCAATTTTTCACATACATGACTAATATAGTGAAGTTTATTTTTTACATAAAACATATTGGCACTTGATCCCATGCCACCAGTAAAGCGTTCCAACTATGTTTGAGTTTGAGCGTATAAACGTTAGTCTAATATTATTGTAGATGACATTATTATGATCGTAATAGTTTTTGCATAAAAACGTATTTATTATAAGTTTTCCTTCATTATATAATTTATTATTTTGTAAAAATAACCCAATTTTCTTATAACGTGGTATATAAATTACTTCCATTTGTTATAACGCTAATGATATTGTGCTGCCAGCTGCTACAGATGAGAATTAATTATAGCAATTTCTTTTTCAGGTTTCGGTGATTCACTTAAATATTTAACTTAAGCATAGAGGCATTTTTCTTGTATTTATAATTTTGAGAACAAAATTATAAGAATATTAGAATAAGTTATTTAAAAATCTCTCTCTCTAGCCTATTTACGTCCCACTGTTGGGCACGGGACTTCTCCACTTTGGAAGGGGTTATTGTCTTCTGTGCTGCGCTGACCAGGCGTGTTGGCACGAGGTATATTTTCAAGTTAACCGTCTCTCACAGAGGGTGTTATCTGTGTACAATAGTCCTTAGCTGTCTTTTACTACACCCTGAGAAGAAAAAGGGGTGGTGACAGTTGGTATTCTTAATCTGTCACCACACGGAAAATAATCATTGCAGATGAAAAGAAGGAAGTGATAATGTCACGTGCAATGTTATCATTTAAAACACTTTATTAACTGTTTATTAATAAAAAAGCGGATGTAATATTCTATTTCGGCAATCCCGTCATCAGATCTTAATTTGATGTCTATATAAGACCTATAAGGAGAAATAAGGACAAGATTTTGTTAACTGTTCTCACAGATGTAGAATATTGTATTATACAGAATAAAAAAAATGGGTAAGTATACGATGAAATAATATATATACGATGAGATTGTACATACTACGTAGTAGCTACAGAGGCTGTGTTTCTCATCTGAAAGGCTTCTACAGCGATGAATATTAATACACATGAATATTCTACTAATGCTTGCTCATGCCGCGCATATTGTCATATGCACATTATACACTGCTTCTCGTTTTTAGGGTTCCTCACCGAAAAAGTAAAATCTATTAATAAGACTCTGCTGTTCGTCCGTCTGTCTATCATTAGGCTGTACCTCACGAACCGTAAAAGCAGTTTATTTATACAGATAACTAGCTGACCCGGCAAACGTCGATCTGCCTGAGCTGTAACACAAGATACTAAGAAAAAGACTAAAATGAATATTTAAGGGCCTACATCAATATTATCGTCGACATGTACATATTAACACAGCTAGTAGGTATAGAAAATGAAGAATTAGGGATATTTTTTTTGTTTACTCAAAATTTACTAAATATATTTTAATTCTGATTTACGTGTTTCTATATATAATAGTTACTTATGTTTTTAAAGTTATTTCATTAGTTAATACGCGATAATAGACCGACAAATGAAAAAAATAAAAAATGAGAGAGGTTGTTTCGCTAAGATTTTCTATCGAGAAAACTTTTTTCAATCGCGTTTCTGAGTATGCGATCCTAGATCATATAGTGAAAAAACATATACTTAAAAATTAGAGCTCTAGCCATTCAATCTAAAGAAACAATGAAAACTTCATACGTAGAAAAATGCACGAAGCTATTTTGGTATCCTCTTAAGACGATACCAAAATAGCTTCGTGCATTTTTCTATGTACGAAGTTTTCATTGTTTCTTTAGGTTGAATTGCTAGAGCTCTAATTTTTAAGTATATGTTTTTTCAATATATGATCTAGGATCGCATCAACTCAGAAACGCGATTGAAAAAAGTTTTCTCGATAGAAAATCTTGGCGAAACATCCTCTCAAATTTTTTATTTTTTTCATTTGTCGGTCTATTATCGCGTATTAACTAATGAAATAACTTTAAAAACATAAGTAACTATTATATATAGAAACACGTAAATCTGAATTAAAATATATTTAGTAGATTTTGAGTAAATAGGAAAAGTATCCCTAATTCTTCATTTTCTGTGCCTACTGGCTGTGTTAATATGTACGTGTCGGCGATGATATACGATAATGTTGATGTAGGCCCTTAAGAAGCTTTTACAGAACTATAATGTGTTGTCTTTGCAATTGTTTACAAAATGATGCAGGACGCATTTCATGTTATTCTATTTTTTACTATGGCTTCACTCCTATTAGTCGCAGCGTTATGTTATATAGCCTCTAACTTACCTAAATAAATGTACAAAATAACCCTGAAAGAATTTTTCAAATCAGACCCAATGGTTCCTAAGATTAGCGCGTTCAAACAAACAAACAAACAAACTCTACAAATTTCAATTTTTTTTTTCAACTTATTTTATTTATTTTCTCTCACAAACATTCAGCTTTATAATATTAGTATAGATATAATACAAGGAGAGTTAATATAACTGTAGTTGCTTTTGAAATTTATTTGTTTGGATGTTCTCTTCAACGACAAGACATTGAAGACATCCGTGGCTTACACAATGATTTTCCAATCCTGTTTTGAAGGATTACTATGTCCTTTAAAATTCGCCTCTCCTAAAATACTACTATAATGGGTAAGGAAAAAGAATGGCCCTTCTCCGGTAGAAGCTGCCAAAAGAGTCTTTGCTTAAAAGACCCGCATGAGCACAATAAGAATTTTATGATTCCTAAAATTTTGTACGACGTTCGATAAACATAAAATTTACATGAGTAATATCGCAGTCCTTCGTGTTCGTTTATGACGCCATAGCTTCTAATATATTTCCATTATATTTCACATAACGGTGATTTTCCAATGTCGATGTTACAAATAATTTTGCTTCAAATTCTAATAGACAGTTATTACAGCGTAGATATTTTATTGTACTATATGGTTGGGTGCTTGCTTGCTTTTTGTATGAGAATTTTAGAATTCTATATCGCTTATATAAAATATCGCGCTATATAAAAATCAATTACTGTTCATTAGTCTCGCTAAAACTCGTGAACGGATGGGCCAATTTCTGTGATTTTGGTCTTGAAATACTCGTGCAAGTCCAGGGAAGGTTTAAACGGTGACTAAATATATGGGGATCTAATATTCCACGCGTACGGAGTAGCATGGCATCAGCTAGTCGCCAATAATAACCCGTAAATGGTCTTATTTCATTGTTTATATACATGAATTCGTATTCCTCAAAAGTATTTTTAGGTAGGTACATGAAACGTTTGTTGGGAATTCCCAAATTCTTTTTGTGTTGGATAGCTTACAGTTTACAAATCGTCTCGCTAAATACAAGGAGCAGATCAGTAATTATAAATATGACTGAATCTGTTGACGTTCACTAGTAGCTCATAATATTGATGCCACAATAAAATACATTAAATGCTTACAAGAAATACACGAGGAATATTTAAACACATCTTGTTTATAGACATGTTCAGAGCTTACTAAACTTGTATTGGGTGACATAAAGTCCAATAGCGAGCTATAATAAAGATTTATTGCTACCAACATGAAATTTCTAACAGATTTAGTCTCTGCATGAAACGTTAATATACAAGTATGTTGAGATACTTATTGTATAAATTGTGTAAGCAGTTTTTATGTTATATAACAAACTGTGTTATGACAAAGTATTATTGTTAAAATTATTCCACTATTGTAGCCTAAAAACCAGTCAATTGCGAGTTGAACTTGTACTCAACGAGTGCCGTAGGTTGATATTTTAATATATTCGTCATCCCGACTCCAAATAACGGGACCCCAAATAACGGAGTAAGGCCAGGGTAGTGGTGATGATGAGTATTTGTTGTTGCGGGATAAACTGATATACACAAGCTGTGAAATCCTCAGCTCTCTAGTTATCGCTGTTGCAGAGATACAGCCTTGTGACATGGAAAGACATGATGGTAATACATTATGCAAATTAGCAATCTTACCGTCTCAAATAAGGAAGATTCACAAGTGGCGACCACGTACCCGACGACCAGCGTGGGGTGGCTCCCTACAACGAGATCTGAAGACATCGTCAAATGTGCCAAAAGTCGCTGGACGCAGATGGCGCAGCTCTGCGGTTGTGGCGTTCCATGAGGTAGGCCTATTCTATATATTCAATTTATAAGGAAGAAAACAAAAAGATCACAAAGCATATCCAGAGCTCCTTAAGTAATGCGGCTTACGTAATAAAAAACTGCGTGTTATATGCATCCTTTTTTCACTATGAATAAAACTTTCCCAGCTATAAAAGTATATGAGCTCGTCCAATAGGATGCCTTTCAATTTCTGTGTAGCGGTCCCCAACCTAAACTTGAAGATTACTTTTGTTCTTCCATCCAGTAAATTAAATTAAAAAAAAGTGATGGCAAAGGGACAATATATGTATATTAGAATTAAATAGCATTCACTTAACTTACATAAATTTTCTCTACTTTACTTTAAACTGTCAACATTAATATATTTATACTAATACTTACTAGAAAGGGGAAAAGATTTCCTTGTTTGTTTGAAATGAAAAGGCTGTTTGAAATGTTTGAAAGAAATTAAAACTACTGGACAGATTTAAAAAGTTCTTTCATCGTCATGTAGCTATACTATACCCGATAAGCACAGGCAATATTTTATTATTAAAAAGAGTAGCAAACCTTGCTTAGATAAAAATAATGTTGTAAACCAAGGTAGCAAAAACTATTGAAATTATACATGACATGTGTTTATAGAATCGAACAAGCAAACGATGAAATCTTTCCTCTTTATTATATTAGTATAGACTAGCAGCTGTTGCCAGAAACTTCGTACTTAGAAAACAAACGTTAACACATTATAAACCTAAAATTTGTAAGTGATGTGCACGTCAACATTATATAATTCTCGAGTCGTAACCGAATTCGATTGATTATTAATTTGCTCGAGAGTGAAGTATTCGCTTTCCCTGCGATTTCATTAGCGATGTGGGACAACCATCTCGCTAATGAAATCGTATTAGCACATCATACCAGCTGTGACCTTAATGGAATGAACATTATGGTTAATGTTATGCTGTTTGGGTCGTGTATTTATTAAACCTTGTAATGTGAAATTATAATGGAAAAATAATATAAGTAAATTATTGTTTCAAATTAACGAAAATGGTAATAATTGAATAAGTATCTTTATGACAATTAATTTGTTCCTAACTAAAGATAAATATGAGCGTAGGAATAGTAGCGAGCTAATGGATTTGAATTACACGGATGCATTTAAAAAACTAACGAATACAATAAGTAGTTCACTTTTGAAATTATTATGATAGATAAATCATAAAGTTTTAGTAATACATGTATATAAAGCCACCAAATTCTAAAAATAAGCGTTTAGAAAAATAAATACCAACTTTCAACTGGATATCGAGTAGGTACGGTTCAGATAAGTATAAATACAATATCAGAGTATTGGCTGAATCGCTTAGAAATACTGAGAATCTCCCGGTTACTAAACATAAGTTCATTGTACGACCATCTGTTAGAAGTAGAAGGTAAATATTAATCAGAAAATTCTTAAAACACGGTCTAATGAAGTCGGGGTCGCGCTCGCGGGCACTGCAAACATTTTTAATCTACAGCGCTTCTCATGAATTTTTACCTTAAGTCTGTTTTTCTGTGAGCAAGTAATTCTTTCACTAATAATACAATATTTCGTTACACAGTGTTGCCAGTCTGTTAACTGCAAGCTAACCGGCATTTTGTTTTGTCGTCTATCTTCGACAATTTGCCCGTACGTTTTTTTTTACTTATAATAAGCTGCTGCTTGGTATCATATTTAATGTGATTTGAAATTTGGCTAAGAATATTTAATAATTTAATCCCATCAACCATCAACCGACTATTTAACAAATATTTTTAGTAATAAAACGTGTTTTTGAGAACACAGTAATGGGGCACATAGCAATGCAATATTACGATGCGACTAATAATAATTAATATACATCGTCTGTTTATAAAGGATTTAACCTGAACGACACCAATAATTTGATAAATAATTTGCTTAGTTCAAAAACTACAAAAAAACGCTTGAAAAATAGATTGCCTTTTTGAAATTTCTGATTACTTTTTTTTATTCCATAGTCATCGGTCCTTAATATGTGTGCAAAATTTCAGATCAATCCGACTGCTGCATGTAGATGACAATCACTTTTAAAGATTCCGTTACATAGATTCATACATTAATAGACAAGTTTTGAACTAATGAAAGCGTGTTAAAATCATTAAAAGTTTGTTTAATGATTTTAACACGCTTTCATTAATTCAAAATGTTTAGATAAACTTAAATTTATTTCTATTATCACAAAAAAAAAATTAGCAAAAATAGTTGACTACTTAAACAAAGTTACATTAACAGAAAATAATATGATAGATTCAGATTTCCATAGGTTACAAACAGCTATTTACTGTGCTGCCTGGACTGCGGCTAAACCGCAGTCCAGGCAGCACAGTAAATAGCCTAAATTCCAAACAGCCATAACTTACAGACAGCCATTGCAGAAAAACTAACAAAATATACTGAACTTAAGGAGGAAATAGCACGATTATGGCACTTACAGAAAGTTACAATCGTTCCCATAGTGCTTTCCACTACAGGAATAATTCCTAAGCAGTTGCATCAATCCTTGACAACCCTAAACCTCCCGTCGAATACTTACCAAAATATGCAAAAGGCAGCAATTTTAAATACTTGCAGATTAGTTCGCAAATTTCTACAAGGTAATTTATCAAACATTTTACGTTATACTCAACATATTGCTAGTTCCACCGATGAACACTTGGCTTAGGCCTGTGTCGTCGGTGTTTTACCGGTTAGCTGAGATAAATATAAATAAAAACATAAATAATAATAAAAAATAATAATAAATATCACGGACATTTCACACAACGTCCTCTGGTCCCAAGCTAAGCTTATATGCTTGTGTTATGGGTACCAGAATACGGATATACTACTTACACTACTTTCCTTTTGTAAATACATACTTATAATACATAGAAACACCCAGGCGCAGAACAAATATTTGTATGACATTTATAAACTTCACACAAATGAATGTCCGAGGCGGGAATCGAACCCGCGACCTCGTGAACGGCAGTCCATTACGTAAACCACTAGACCACGAAGCCCGTCAATAATGACGTACCTACATGATAAAAGAAGTGAAAAATAAATATTTATCAGAATATTCTATAAACGCGAACTAATGACGCAGGGTGGCACCCTGGGGCACGGCAAATATTTTTAATCCGCAGCGCATCTGACAAATTTTAACCTCGGGATAAGATTCCTTTTGTTTTTCTTCATCAAAGGAATATTTTTTACGAAACAAACAACTCTTTATTATCAGATTTGTTAAGTTTAGTTGTGCACGTAGAATTGGCACCATGATCTACTTAAAACGATTTTCGTACTTCAACATTTAAAATAATCATGATAAATTGAATGTACTGGTACATGATAAACAGACATCTATTCTAACTTTGACATGTTATGAAATAACCATGCAAGCTTCTACTAAGTACGAAAAATAAATAAGGGATCTTTAAAAAGTACAAAACTCTGTATTGATATCAATATAAACATTGTCATTTTTTATTGTCATTACATTGTCATTGTCATTACAAATTTCTAAATAATTGGTCAAGTGCGAGTCGGACTCGCGCACGAAGGGTTCCGTACCATTATCTATGCAACATAAGGCAACGTTATTAGTATCGAGCAAGAAACGGTAAAAAAATCATGTTTGTTGTATGGGAGCCCCCCTTAAATATTTATTTTATTTTATTTTTAGTATTTGTTGTTATAGCGGCAATAGAAATACATCATCTGTGAAAATTTCAACTGTCTAGCTATCACCGTTCTTGAGATACTGGGTACGGAACCCTAAAAATCATGTTTGTTGTATGGGAGCCCCCCTTAAATATTTATTTTATTTTATTTTTAGTATTTGTTGTTATAGCGGCAATAGAAATACATCATCTATGAAAATTTCAACTCTCTAACTATCACCGTTCTTGAGATACAGCCTGGTGACAGACGGACGGACGGACGGACGGACGGACGGACGGACGGACGGACGGACGGACGGACAGCGAAGTCTCAGTAATAGGGTCCCGTTTTTACCCTTTGGGTACGGAACCCTAAAAAGAAATGGTTCTTGTACTAGGTCATCATAATATTCACAGAAAAGATAGAAGATACTACGTATAATATTAATATAACCACGCTAAGACCGTGAAAAACTTAATAAGAAAATTCGATGAAATTATTGGTATTTCATATTGACAGTCATTTATAGTATTGAGTATGAAATGCTTTGGGAAGAGACAAATTAAATTTGTTACAAAAGTTATTATTAAAATACTTAAGAATGCGATATTAAATTTGAGCCATCGTGTGCCATTGAAAGAATAGATTTTACTTATTTGTTAGAAATGAATTAAATGTCTTAAGGTTTTTCAATGTCTTAGGTTGCCCGGCTCGGAAAGAAGCCATTCTTCCTTTTCGTTGTGGCAGTCTTGAGCGCGACATCTAAATGTTATCTTGAAATTGTAGAGCAATCAAGAACTCCTTTTAAGTGACAAACGTTAAACTTTATTCTTCTTAAACATGAGAGCCAAGTGGCGTAAGAAGCGTATGCGAAGGCTAAAGCGTAAAAGGAGGAAGATGCGTGCGAGGTGTAAATAAAACGGTACATCAGAGAGTCAGTTGTGTATAACTTCTAATTTTGAGGTTTTCTGGGTGTTGGGTTTTGTATAAATTGTAATTTAATATTACATTGTAGACTGGTCTTTAAGTCTTTTATTTAGACACAGGAAAAAACTTTGTTTTAAAGTATCTTTGGCTTACGAAAAAGCAAACAAAATCGATTTTTTGGAAGGAACATCTAAGGATATTTCGTTGCGAAAAACTTAATTGATTAACAAACACATTTAAATTGGTTTCATTACTTAACTTCTTACAATATCATTTTCCAATTCATTCTGTTAGTTTTTTTATTGCTAGTGTAGGCAAATGACTACACTCCACATAATGAAAAAAAAGTGGAGTGTAACTATGAGTATCAAATATTTTGTACAGTACCTAATTTAACGATATATTTACCGAAATCAGTAGGGTAGGTTGGTGTAAGACTGCGCATGCGATAAGATTGCGCATACGTCATATCTGGGTAGTGGAAAGAACTTCGTCACCAACTTCAGTTGTGTTTTGTGTGCTATCATGACAAACACACGCTCACGAAATTATTTTCTAATAATAAATAATAAATAAATAAAATACTCTTTATTGCACACCATATTAATTTACAGAACTTACTTACTAGACTTAATAATAGGTACAAAGGGCGGTCTTATCGCGAGCTGCGATCTCTTCCAGACAACCTTAGAATGGACTTGACCGAGACTGAATAGGTAACTTGTGGTGTACTAATATTATGGTAATTATATGCCAAAAATAAGTGAAAGTACTAATAGCTAATACAATATAAATACATACAGTACAAACACAATTCTACTTTTATACATATATAAACACATACATACATATATATATTATATATATATACATACACATACAATACATACATATTTATAGCAAATACATAAATAGGTACTAATACTTAGTAAGATTCATATTAAAGTAGATCAGTTAATCGGTAGTGATAAGTAGTGATCCTTAACAAGTTTTTTAAACGTTGATATGGTTTGAGCGTTTCGTATCGTCAACGGTAAGGCATTCCATAACCGGGCCGCTTCTACTGTAAAAGATTTACTAAAGAATCTCGTGGAATGTGATACTACAGTTAACGTAAGGTTTTCCGCTGATCTTAGACTCTTCGTATGTGTGTCATGGAGAAACGTAATTTTTTTTTAACATTTCTAATTGTATTTATAACCCAAGAGATATGATACTAAAAAGTTTTAAGACACGTTTGATCTTATTTTTTCATGGAATGAATGTGCTACTGTAGAAAATGTCTAAGTACAATTTGTAATTTATTCACCTTATCTCGCGGTCGAATTATCAAATTTTTGAATTTTAACTAATTAGATGGCATATTATTTAGGAGATGGCAATGACATCGCAATCATTTCAAGAAGCATTAGGGTGTGTAAGATTGAGCACTAATAGCGCATGTAAGGTGGCGCGCGCAATCTTACACATCTCTTTTTTTCAGTTGTTAATGATTAAGGTAGTTTAGAAATATTCATTTTAATTTTTATATTTCATGGGTATTTATGTATGCTCTATGTAATTAGTTAATTGTTTGAAGCGAAATACTTATTCGAGAATGTCCAGGAAAGAAAGAAACCAAGTCGCTAAGTTGATTGACTTGTAGGCGAATTAATAGTGGCGAAGGTAAAAGAACCCTGGCTCCGTCTCTGGGGATGGCGACTATGATTTAATTTTTCACAACTATATCGCACTACAAGGTTAGGCATATATGATACAGCGGTGTCGAGAGTAGGAAAAAAAGATATTTGCTGTTGTTTGTGGAGCATGAGGAGAAATATATAAGAAACCAATTGTAGAAGATTTGAAAGCGTGCAACACATTTACGGAGTGGTAGCATGAGTGGTCCGTGTGGTGACAGATTAAGAATACAAATGTCACCACCCCATCTCCTCCCAAGGGTGCTGTAAAAGTCAGCTTAGGGATATTTTACATAGATAACATCCTCTGTGAGAGACGGAAAGCTCGAAAATAAACCCTGTGCCAACACGCCTGGTCAGCGCGGCACAGTAGACCATAATCCCTCCCAAAGTGGAGGAGGCCAGCGCCCAACCCTGGGGCGTAAATGGGCTGGAGAAGAAGCATGAGAACTGTTTAGACTATAATGAAGTTATCCCTTTTATTTGCGATTTGTGCAAATAATTTAGTTGCGCAATTTTATCGACCTCCATGCGCAATCTTACACACTAGGGTGCATAAAATTGCGCATTTCCCGATTTGTGATTTTTGTTTATTTCCTAAGAGTAAGCATATTTTTTGTTAAAATAATTACAGTAATCTGTAGCCAGAATGTCAAGGTATGATTTATAAATTATTAATCTCAAACAAGACGAATATTTTTTATTTTATGAAGCGTTGATTTTAAACTGCGCGGTCTTACACCACCCTACCCTAGTGTTGTGTATCAATATATCTTTTCAAAAAATTCCATAACAATGGGCTTATAAGAATGTATGAAAAATATTCTTGTTGAGATTGAGCGATACGAGACTAAACCTTAGGCATATAGAATATTACCTAGCCTTCTCAAAGGGATATTTACTTCAAATTCACATATATTGTTTACAAGCCTGTCAAAGTTTAAGCCCCTTTAACATTACAAAGGGCCGAAATTTGCATTATTTGTAAGATATTGGAATATTTACTAAGTATAAGTTTCTTTATGTATGTATTCACGAGTTAAACATGTTAAAGATCTGATAGTTAAGTAGATCATCCTTGAATATTAAGTTGCATTCTAAAAAATGACGTTGAGATATTTCTTAAATTTATCCCATTAGCCTTAAAAAGTTGCAGATTATGCAGATTATGTTGTAAATTTATCTATCTATATATATAATACAAATCTAGAAACCGATATGTATACATTGAAGATATTGACAAGACTTGAATACGCGGTCTGTATTGGTGTAATAGGAGCCAAAACAATGGTTTATAGAATTTTTGTCTGTGTCTGTATGCTATTACACGCATCACACCAATAATACTTCATGGAATTCAATAACGTATTCAATATGTTGGATGAGATCTACCTAATTAAAGTATAGGCTACAAATAGTCCCGGGAAAATATCTGATTCCTTCAGGAAAACCTGCTTTAAGCTTCTTATAGCTCAATAATCTAAATTTTAACGCGAACGTAGTCACGGGCATCAGTTAGTTTATGAAATAGAAATCTAACAATGTAATGGTTTAGTAGGATATAAAGGTTATAACTCATCTCTGTTTTGTTTCGTTTGTACTTCAACTTGAAAACAAAATTCTGTTATGCACACTAGTGCAGCAAGTAGCAGCTTTCTCCTCGTTGGGACATTTTTACATTAACTTTATGCATCTGCTTTTATGTGAACGAAACATCTACCTATAGGTATGGCTATGGGTAGGCATCTATGGCTGTATTTAGTAAATGATATGAAGAAATAAAACGTTTGTTTTTTTCGCATGTCACGTGATACGTTAATAAATGATGAAAAAAAAATGATGCTAAATTATATTTTGTATTCCTAGGTATTTAACAATTAATTTAACTAGCAAAAATATATTCAAACCCCTATAGGCAAAGGCCCTATAGGTAAATTCATGTACTTAGTCCAAAAAAGTTTAACAGAAATTATTTCGTGTTTTTATCAGAAGGCCATATTTTTTGTACAAGTATTGTATCTTCTCAATTTCAATTTGCTATTATTTCGATTTATTTGTTTAAATAAGATACGAAAAAAAATATTTAACACATCTGTGATTAATACTTCCAATGATTGAAACGCAATCAGGCCCTCAATTGCGACTTCACGCTCTGTGTATCGCAAATAATTTTATAGCATTGAACAAGATCTGGCTTTCACATGATCGTAACATGTAATTATACAGCGCAAATTACGCTTTAAGACATAACGAAATACTATTTTTAGGTAGATTTTTGTATGTTCGTCTCCATATGATTTACTTTTGCACCAGACACTGCTTTTGATTTTTATAAAGAAACTGGGTAAACGATATTAGATAAAGTTAGACGTAGCATTTCGGGGGAACAAGAAGTATAATATAAAACATTTTTGAGCGCCGAGCTCGTAGCATTTGCTACGCGTGCTACGTAGTTAATACGTTTATGCTACGCCTCTAAAAAGAAATTCTTTAATTTATCATCTCGCTGTCAAAGCTAGATTAGGATCTAATAAGTTTTCACGCTGTTTCTTTTAACACTGTAAAACTGCACTAAATACAATTAATTAAAGTTAGCGCTTGTATTAAATTAATTTATATATATTAAATTAGTCTAAAATGCCATAAATATTTATTGAGACCAATAATTGCCGACAAGTTTCCACAAGATGCGGGAGCTACTACGCCATTTATTTAATATTCTAGAGACAATAGACGTTTATGGGTGCTTTATAGCTCAAAATTACATGTAATATTAGTACTTAGTGTCACATGAATGGCAATAATATTGCGTAAACTTTGGGAGAAGGTACTACAACTTCTATTGCTGTAATAATAGGGATAATTAATATCGTAGTTTAGAATATATACCTATAACTATATTATTTATTTATTTATTTATTGTTAGGGATGCCAACAAATGATACACTTAACAATTCAAACAGAGTACAGTCAAGGTTACATTTCTGGTGTTCATTTCTTAAAGGCAACCACATCTTAAACATACGGCTTATATGTTAGTGAATATTGGAATAATTGTTAATTTTAGCAATAGTATTCTCTGACAATTGGCATTGTTCATAATTTTTGACCTGCTGTTTTTATATATTTTTTTGAAAATATAGACTATTCGAAGCAACTACAGTGTAAACTCTTTATAACGTTATCCTTTATAACGATAAACTCCCTATAACGTTGGAGTGAGCCCAAGTTGGTTGGTTTGCGTTAAAACTCACATATTGAAACACTCTTTATAGCGATACGCCATTCTCTATTACGAAGAAATGTGTTCATATTTGTAGACAGTAAATATTTATTATCGGTATTATTGTTTATGTTATGTTATCAGGTAACAAAAGACTTTGAAGCTCCGAAACATCCGAGGTCGGTCTAGCTTTTGTTATCCTTAATTGCCTTGTACACGTGCAGTATGACGCATTGTTTTCTCGGAAGTGATGTTATCAGGTAACAAAAGACTTTGAAGCTCCGAAACATCCGAGGTCGGTCTAGCTTTTGTTATCCTTAATTGCCTTGTACACGTGCAGTATGACGCATTGTTTTCTCGGAAGTGATGTTATCAGGTAACAAAAGACTTTGAAGCTCCGAAACATCCGAGGTCGGTCTAGCTTTTGTTATCCTTAATTGCCTTGTACACGTGCAGTATGACGCATTGTTTTCTCGGAAGTGATGGTCTTCGACCAAGCATACTGGGTACCTATCGTATTATCAGTCGTAAACCTACTTTGAAACTGTTAACATGGCCAGTAAACGGAAAGCGATTAGTGTTGACGAAAAAATTTGTGTGATACGTGCGATTGAAAAGGGAGAAAAGAAAAGTGACGTTGGAAGGCGTTTTGAACTAAGTCAATCCACTGTTGCTACCATTTGGAAAAACCAAAAAACAATTCAACAGGCGGCGCTGGAAGGAAACTTGTCTAAAAAATTAAGAAAGCCAAAATTCGAAGACTTAGATCAGGCAATGTTGTCGTGGTTTAACAATCAGCGCCAGAATAATGTACCCATCTCGGGGCCAATTGTAAAAGCTAAGGCTGAAAAGTTTGCCAACCAACTTGGCATAATTGACTTTAAAGCATCTGAAGGTTGGCTCGGAAAATTTAAGCACCGTCATCAAATTACGTACGGTAAAATGAACGGAGAGGCGCGGGATGTCGATATGAATGTGACTAACAATTGGATTAGTACAGTGTGGCCTAATTTAAAGATGAAATACTCACCAGAAGACATTTTTAATGCAGATGAAACTGGCCTTTTTTTCAAGTTGACTCCCGACAAAACTTTAAAATTCAAAGGGGAAAAATGTGTTGGAGGAAAACTGTCTAAAGAGCGCATTACAGTTCTAGTGGCTGCCAATATGAGTGGCACAGAAAAAAGAAAGCTTTTAGTTATAGGCAAATCGAAAAACCCTCGGTGTTTCAAGAACATAAAACAGTTGCCAGTTACGTACAAAGCAAACAAGTCAGCTTGGATGACATCGCAGATTTTTGAAGAGGAAGTGAGAAAATGGGATGCTGAATTAAAATCACGGAAAATCTTGCTTCTAGTAGACAATTGTCCTGCTCACCCAATCATATCTAATCTTCGAAACATAGAGTTAGCATTTTTCCCAGCTAATACAACCAGTATTATACAACCAATGGATCAGAGTGTAATTAAATCCCTAAAGGGCCACTATAGACGGAAAATGTTGATGGATATGATAGAAACTGACGGCAAGGTCTCGATCAACATGCTACAAGCAGTGAACTTCATATCAAAAGCCTGGCAAGAGGTAACAGCGGCCACTATCCAACATTCTTTTCGACATGCTGGATTATGTAGTAGCCAAGAAACGAACCAATTTAACAGTGAAGACAATCTACCACTGAGTGAATGGATAAGCCAGTTCAACGTACCAAACAATTTTAACGAAGATCTACAATGGTACGAAAATATAGATGAGGATGTAGCCACAATTGGTACACTTACAGATGAACAAATTGTTGATTTAGTGTCAAAAAGTCAGGAAACACCCGATAATCAAGATGAAGAAGACGATCAAGTGGACAAAGCCGAATCACCACCAACAATTCAACAAGCCCTAGATGCCGCTAAGTTGGTAGAAAATTTTTTGTTGTTTAATCAAGACGATTCCACCACATATCTAGATATGAATAGGATACATAAAATAATACAAAACAAGTACTGGCATAGCAAAAAACGTCAGACGAAATTATCAGACTATATGTGTAAACAATAATTTATATGTATAAGCATTTATTATCTAAGACATACATACAATTAAAAATTCTTGTATTAAAAATTCTTATTAATTTGGTTTTTTTTTGTTCACTCCATATAACGATAACTCTCTATAACGACAAAAAATGCTCAGTCCCTCGAGTTTCGTTATAAAGAGTTTACACTGTAATTTCAATATTATTGAAATATTCACTATATAGAATTTTGAAAACATACTTAAACATATTATTTTAAATGTTGTGACGTCATCGTTGTACGCAATCTGTTTTGCCTTTTCCTGATAGAGTTAAGACAGATTGCAATACATATTTTCAAAGTTGCCAAGTTGATATAATAGACCAATTTCAACTCCACCACAGAGTAGTATATCCCTCAGAACGCCTTAATATTTTAAATCCTTCATTTCAAGGGCAAATAGAGATCATTAACTTTTTTTGGAAAATTAATCGTTAATATAGCAAATTTTCCGAAAAAAACTAATGGATCATGATCAGAAACTCTATTCCCCGAAATGGTTTTTAAATTAAGAGTTATAAAAAAATATGAACAATGACAATTAATTAATAGTGTTTTTTGAGGATTTTAACGTGTTTAATTTAGTTTTATATATGGCCTGATGACCTGATGGGTCAGAATTTTCGGCAACCATATTCAGCTCTTCTCTTCCTTTTCCAGTCCATTAACGTCCCACTGTTGGGCACTGGCCTACTCCACTTCAAAAGGGTGAGAGCCTATTTATGCGGCGTTGGCATGTTGGCACTGTTGGTATTGTGGAAATAAAAAGCGGAGCTAAAGTTTAAGTATTTATAGTTTAATTGAAATTATAAATTATTAGGTACAAAAGCAATGAGGCGCGAGCACAGAAGAAAAAAAGTGTGTAACTAGTCAACGCGCTCGACGTAACTAGATGGCGCTACTTTGCTTGTGTTCAGTATATTTACTACATCCTCCCTTGAACATAAGCCCATTTTTCTAGAGAAGTAGTCGAGCTTGACCTGTGGAGTCGCTTTGGTGAGAACATCGGCGACCATCTCTCCAGTGTTGACATATTGCACATCAATCTCCCTTTTACATATATTCTGCCTCACAAAATGGTGCCGGACATCTATGTGTTTGGTTCTGGAATTATAAACATCGTTTCCTGAAAGTTTAATACAGCTTTGATTATCACAATAAATACGTATAGTATGATGCTTGAGATGTGGCCAAAACTGTTCTTGCAGTTGTTTTAGCCATAGTGCTTCTTGGGTGCATGCCGATAAAGACATGTATTCGGCCTCTGTGGTTGATAGAGCAACAGTAGGTTGTCGCTTTGAGCTCCAAGATATAGATCCTCCCTGAAATATAAAAGTATATCCTGTGCAGGATCTTCTGTCATCTTCAGAGTTAGCCCAATCAGCGTCACAATAAGCATGAACTATTTCTTCTTCTACACATTGTTTGTAAGATAAACTGTAGTTTACGGTACCTTTTAGATATCTCAATACTCGTTTCAAAGTTACCCAATGTTTCATTTCTGGTTTATTGTTATATTTACTTAGGTAATTAACTACATAGCTGATATCTGGTCTCGTCCCTTGAGATAAATATAACAGACATCCAATTATTTCTTGATAAGGAATATTTCTTAGTATTGCATTTTCTTCACCAGATGAATGTAACTTTGTAAGCGGATCTATTGGTGTCTTGACAGGTTTACAGTCTGACATACTATATTTCTGTAGTACTTCCTGTATGTATTTCTTTTGATTAATATACATGATACCATTTTTCCTGTCTCTCGTCACGTGAAGTCCAATACAGTAATTTAATTCTCCCATGTCTTTCATGCAGAACTTCTCACATAATTTTTGTTTTACATGGTTTTTTGTAGATTTACAGTTTGTGAATAAAATTATATCATCGACATAAATTGCTACAAATAAAATATCTTTCTCACTGGATATTTTATAATAAATACATGGGTCAATACTTGATCGATTTAGACCTATTTCTCTGAGTGTAGCATCTAGCTTTTTATTCCAATTACGACTGGCTTGTTTCAGTCCGTATAACGATTTTTTTAATAGGCAGACATCTGTGACATTGCCATTTTCATACATAGGCGGCTGTACCATAAATAACTCTTCTTCGACGTCGCCTTGTAAGAATGCTGAAATGGCGTCCATTTGATCTATGTCCATGTCATATTTCGTAGCCAGTGCCAGTAGGTAACGGAGCGAGGTATACCTTATAACAGGTGAGTAAACTTCATCATAGTCAATACCTTTTTTCTGAGCACATCCTTTTACAACTAATCGTGCCTTGTACTTAGCTATGGTTCCATTCTCATCTTTCTTAGTCTTGTACACCCATTTACATGGTATTGCCTTCACACCAGGTGGCAGTTTGGTTAATATCCAAGTTTTATTTTCAATTAAAGACTTATATTCTTCATCCATGGCTTGTAACCATTGCTGTGAATTTGTGCATGATAAAGCTTCATCTAAACTCATCGGATCACTGCATATAGCCAGATTTGCATAACATAGATTGTCACCAGGTTCATTGATCATTTTGCTTCTTTGTACACGCTTCTGATTTCGTGTTCTGAGTGTGACATTAGAAAAATTTTGTTCAAATGAACTGTCATTGGCTGTCTCTCCACTGCTAGGTATATAAGTCGAGTCATTTGCATCTAAAAAACTATCTCCTGAAGTAGAATTTTCAGAGTCTTGGATAAGTGTCTGATCATATGTATTATTTTCTAAACTAGATTCATCCGGAGTTGGTACTTCTAACTCAGTACCCTGTGTACTTACTCCCAACGTTAATGAAATTGGTTCTATGTTCCGTTTTGTCATAGTAGGTGTTGGTTTTAACGTCTCCTGACTTTCTTCTATGAATACAACATCTCTACTCTTCACAATAATTCTTTTTTTTATGTCTAATAATCTGTAGCCTTTTGTATTGTGACAATAGCCAACAAACCTCATTTCAGTAGATTTTGAGTCCCATTTTTGTCTCTGTTGCTTCGGTACATGAACCATGGCTTTACATCCAAATATTTTCATGTGGCAAATATTAGGTTTTTTTCCTGACCACTTTTCCTCTGGTGTCATGTCATTAAGAACTCGAGATGGAGATCTATTTATGATGTAGGCTGCTGTTGACACAGCCTCAGCCCAATAGGTTTTTTGCAATTTTGCATCACTGAGCATGCATTTGGCGCGTTCTACAAGAGATCGGTTCTTTCTCTCACTCAAACCGTTCTGTTCAGGTGTGTACGGCGTCGTGGTTTGATGCTTGATGCCAGATTCTGAAAGATACTTCAAAAAAACTTTATTACAGTATTCAGTGCCGTTATCTGTACGGATAATTTTTATCTTCTGATTCAACTCATTTTCGACTTCACATTTGAAACTATGAAAAACTGAAGTTATATTTGATTTGTCCTTTAAAAAGTATACAAACACTTTTCTAGAGAGATCGTCAATAAAAGTTATAAAATATTTTGCCCCTCCCATTGATAAACATTCCATAGGACCACAGAGGTCAGAGTGAATGACCTCAAGAAGTGATGTTGCTCTTGATCCTTCATTTTTAAATGGTAGTCTAGTTTGTTTGCCTTGTATACAGGGAATACATGATTTACTATCATTTTGGGTAATTTTTACCCCTTCGGTACAAGTTTCTAACTTTTTTACATCAACATAATTCAGGTGTCCCATTCTGCGGTGCCATACATCTAAACTCTCAATGCTTTCAGTGGCAGTAAGATATGCACCCCCACCAACAGTATTCAGCTTATACATGTTGTTGATTAGTCTTGCCGTTGCTACTAACTTTTTTTCTTTATTGTAAATATTACAGCCACAACTATGGAAATTTATTTGACATCCATTTTTTACTAACTGGCTAACCGACAACAAGTTAGTACTCAGTTCTGGTATAAACAAAATGTCTCTTACCTGGACTTTGCTTACTTTATCATCATTACAGCAGAGATTGAGATCTAAATTTCCCATCATCTGTACGGTAACTGAAGAATTATTGGCCACCTTTATACTTTGTATCGAAGGTGTCTTTGTATCATATAACCAATCAGATCTTCTCGTCATATGCATGGATGCACCAGAATCCACATACCAATCACAATTGTCCATTACTGTGCAGGCTGAAAAAACTGCAGCATAATTTTTATTAGTAGGATTATTAGAATTTTCCTTTTTATTGGCAAAACAGTTCTTACTCAGATGCCCAAGTTTATTACAATTGTAGCAACGGGGACCACGGGGTTTATTCTGATAATTATGGGAACTATAATTTTTCTTTTGTGGGTATCTATGCTTTGTGTACAATACAGTAGTATCAGATTGCTTTTTTACTTCTTGTAACAACTTAGTCTTAATAGAATCTGCACTTATTACAACACCGGAGCTTTCTATTCCCATTATCATTGGTTTGTACTGGTCTGGCAAACCAGCTAACATCAAAGTTCCCAACCATTCATCATCAATTTTGAAACTTATATTTCTCAGTTTATGAGCAGTAGTTACTAGTTTATTTACATAATCCTCAATATCGGTACAACTATCTAGGTTTGTATTAATGAGATCACGTAATAAAGATACTTTCCTGCTCAATCCGGAGTCTTCGAACGCAGACTTAAGTTTGCCCCACACATCGCGTGCACTCAGGGCCTGTTCTATGTGGTGGTAATTATTTGGGTCAACCAGGAGAATAATTTTACTTTTGGCCTTTACATCCTTGGTAAAATCAACGGTTTCCTTGTTATCAGGATCCACACACGACCACAAATCTTCGTGCTCTAAGTAGGCTTTTACAGCGAATTTCCATGTATTGTAATTGTCCCTTCCGGTCAGTTTTTCAATATGCACGGTGTTTATCGACATTGCTTCGGAAACTGATAGGTTTTAAATGTAAAATACGCTGAAAAAGAAATAACCGGCAACCTAACCTCAATTTTTTACACGCGGTACTTTACGGAACTAAACTTTTAACTTTTAACTTTTACGAAAAACTAATACTTTTTCCAATTATGAGATAAGCCCATAACCTGTGGAAATAAAAAGCGGAGCTAAAGTTTAAGTATTTATAGTTTAATTGAAATTATAAATTATTAGGTACAAAAGCAATGAGGCGCGAGCACAGAAGAAAAAAAGTGTGTAACTAGTCAACGCGCTCGACGTAACTAGATGGCGCTACTTTGCTTGTGTTCAGTATATTTACTACAGGTATTAACTACTTATAATATCCCAGTTGGCATAGTTGATATAGCTGGGTCTTACAGCACCCTGTGGAAGAAATATGGCGGTGATACCTGTATTCTTAATACGTCACCACATGAACAATATAAAATTTGACATAAAAAATATTAAGGATTAAAATTCATTTGTAATTGTATTAGAATCTTATGGACATAACATTTTAATCTCATCAAAGAGCACACTGTCTCTACGTTCTTAAGAAATATTTACTGAGAAATAAAATATTAAAGAACTGATTACCTATTCTAAGAAAAAAATATTGAGATAAAGTTTATTTTAAGTAAATTAATTAAATACCTTAATAATATCTCATGAGCCCTCAACGTAATCTACCAATAGGATAAATTAGTAGGCAATCTTTAGACGAGACGTTTAACTAAAAGTTGAAATTAAAGGTGGTAATTAATTATGTTGTACCTTTGACAAATAATGGTAGAATTTTTGAATCTATTGAATGATTATAATTAAAACTGAATTCGGCAATATGTTTGAATTTTTACGTTTGTTAAGTTTATTATAAAAGTTACAAGACACCACTACCTAGGTACACCTGTGTGAGTGGCATGTTTGTTAGGCAGGCACTCCTTCGGAGACCAACGGTTTAGAGATTTGAATAAATTTTGGCATTAAGACAAAATATAGAACAATTTAAATGTGGTTTTTAGTTCGATGACGACATAGATGGAGTTAGCATCCAATTAAAAGTCGATATTATGTCCGCATTCTACCGCATATCTTATATATAAAATGTACTCCTCCGAAACGGCTTGACCGATTTTTATGAAATTTTACATGCATATTCAGTAGGTCTGAGAATCGGCCAACATCTATTTTTCAATCCTTCTTTTTTAGTATAGCAAAACAACGTTTACCGGGGCAGCTAGTATATATATATAAATACTATGGGAGGATGCTGGTATTCTCATTAGTTATTCATATTATTTGTGTTAGAGATACTAGATCTTAAAATCTCTTTAGTTTGGTCATAATTTAAGATTCTCTTTCATTCTGAGTTGTAGATTCTAGTTTTTAAAAGTGTTTAATATGCTTAAAGCATTATTCATATTGTGCTTAAAATCATATTCTTATTTCCATTTAAAGTTGAAAAAAAAATTATAACGAATCTGATGATATTCAGGCGTACTTTGAACATTACTTATATCTGTCTGTTAAGTTTTTAAAATCTATTGTAGAAATAAACAGATACCTAACATATTTCCAATAAATAGGTGTTAATTCCTATAACGATTTATTAACACAATTTAATTAAAAATCTAAGTTATATAGCGTATTAAAAGCTCTAATAATAACAAAATTTTGGTCATAATTTCACATCTATCTTTCCAGCTCAGTAACGTCCCACTGTTGGGCACGAGCTTCCTTCACTTTAGAAGGGATTATGGTCTACTGTGCCGCGCTGACCAGGCGTGTTGGCATGGCCTTTTTTTCAAGGTTTCCGTTTCACAGCGATGTTTTCTGTGTACAACCCTAGATGGCTTTTACCTGAGTAGGAAAATCGGTAGTGGTACATACAAGTACCACTTAATCGCGTAACCACTTAATCCGTCACCACACGGACTCTAATTTCACATACTAATGTGGAATTATTGTCCACAATAAACTCTTCGTTGTCTGTATATTGTGGTGACATCTCTCAAAATAGTTTGCTCACAAATTTGGCATCTGCAATCCAAATGGGATTATGTGTTACTTGAAACACGGAATTGACAATAACTTATATGCTCAATACATATTGTTGGAGGTCTAGTTTATGTACTGCATCTGTCGCTTTATAATTGTCAGTTAATATTAATTAAGAGATAATATTACATTTCCAATTAATTACTTAAATAATTTACGAATACTTAGCAGGGATTTATGTACGCAGTGTAATTAAAACAACGGTTAAGGCAAATAAAACTATTCTTAAACTTGAAGGATACCCCTTCAAGTTTGTTTCATTTACGTGTATTAGTTTATTTCTTGCACTTAATACTACTCTTATTTTGCTGGAAACATTATTACTTATTGATATAAATAAATAATTATTGTTTTCTGAAACAACGTGTTCTGTTACATAACTAACATTTTATTCATATTTTCAAGCCTTAATTAAGCAATTTATTGACTTTTAAGGAACCTCTGCCGATGCTACAGTCCATGGCCATGGACAGACCATGGACCAGAGACATGGTAATAATTAGCAGTTAATGACATATTCTTCATGTTAATTAAAAACGTGAATATAAATTTTTTTAATTTTGATAACGAAAACTTGCAAATTTAACTGTAAACACAGAAACAACTGGTTATTATCATGACCAACCTATAAAAGGTTAACCCCGCAGTGGCAAACTTTTAGTTAAAGTTACCAAACTCGGAATTTTACAATTAACGAAGTGTGTTTGTGGCGTGAACTTGTTAGTTTATATAGGTGAATGCCAATTTCTAATATACTCCTATTTATAAACTATATTATATTTTGTTCCTAACAGATATTCGAATAACGACTACGTATATTAAAAGTTTATCATGAAATACTCGTAGATAGCTTCTTTTTTTCTTTATTTAACAATATTACATAGTTCTTAATTACTACGTTTCGCCAAACTGTTATGACAGTTTGTCGGCGATTAGATAATTAAATTTGTCTTCTAAATATCTTAACTTTTAACTAATTACATTTAGCATCAAAAGCATCTAGTAACAAGGTCCTTAACTTTTTCTTAAATCTATTTATTTTAATATTGTCACAGTTAAACTTTAACAATATTTTATTGAAGTACCTTGGCCACCAGATAACTTCTTGTTCTTTCACCAAAATAATTTGACATGATCGGTTCTTCATACTTTTTTTTTTATTTCTAAGATATGTTTTATACACTGCTACTTTCTGTAAATTGTTATATCATGTTATTTTTGCTTTAGTATACTTAATTAAGTATTTAAAAAAAAAGTTAAACAGACTTCATGTGCCTTTGAAATTTGAGGGGTTTCCTCAATTTCTCAGGAGACAACCATCAGATCCTGACCTGGTGCCAATAGAACCACACGAGAACCACCAGCTTTCAAATAAAAAAATCACTTTGCCCAGTTCAAAGTTATGAGGTACGATTAAAAAAATAGTGAGAACCTAAACGGAAAACAAAAATACATCTAGTCAACTAACTGCTAGACATAGGTCTTCCCCAAAGAACGCTACAATGTGTCGTTCTGCGTCGTTTGCATCCAACGGCTTACTATGATCGGACGATATTAAATGCAGAAATATAGGTATGCGTCTAATTCCGTACAAAATAGTTTTATTACAGTTTTATTGTAGTTCAGTAACTTTTAGTTTCGAATAAATACCTAACCCAAATATGGGAATATCAAAAGATAGCTTTCTTTCCAAACTATACACATAACAAACTATGCACATAGCATACAGGCATGTCATGTCACTTTGTCGTACATATGTGTCTGACATTTTCCTGGAGGAACGTGTAGTTTTTCTCGTAAACTGTCACATGACTCCTGCCCGGTTTATTCTCATGTTCCAACACGACTTATTCATCCCGTTGCAAAATATATTCTAAATTTAAATCTGGGAAACCAAAGTTTACTTCCTGTTTCTTTTCGAAACAAATAAAACGGTACCAATTCTACTCGCTTTACTTATCTAAACTAAAACATGAATACCGGTAGTGTCAATAACACAATTCGGTAATGACCACAAAAAAAAATTGTTATATGTAATCTATACTAGCTGAAGAGTTCGTTTGTTTTTTTGTACGCGCCAATTTCAGGAACTACTGGTCCTAAAGTAATTTATTAATTTTGCAATTGACTTGCTATGCTTTTATGCTTTTAATTCTAATTAAACTTGGCTATGTAACATCACATTGCGACCAGTAGGAGCTAAACAATAGTGAAAAATGTTGCAAAAACGGGGAAAATGTTCGAAATTCCGTGCGTACGAAGTCATGGGCAACAGCCAGTATAGAATAACCAGACATTTAAAATTATTTTGTTTCGAACATTTAATAACCGGTTGATAAACAAGTTAAATTATAAATTTTATAGGCTCTATAAACTCGCTGGACACCAAAACTAAGGGCGACGACCCTTTAACAAAACATCAATATTTTATTAAGATTATTCACATCCTGAGTTCAATAGACTTACTACAAAATTGTTTGTACTAAATTATTACAGAACGGAACCATTTGCTTAAAAATACAACATGTTACGAGAAAATACATAACCGAAAATGTTTTACTAATAAAAAATTTTTATTTTATGGCGTCGTATATATGTAGTCTGTGAAAGTGTTTTCTATTTTAAGTTTTCCATCTCTAACAAAGGATATTATCTGTGTATATCCCTTAGGTTATGGTGTGAATAAATGCAATGTTACGAAAACTTTTTTATTAGAAAATCTGTATGATATAAACTTACCTACAATTTTAATTAATAAAAATGTTTACAACGAAATAGCCAATAATAAAAATACACCATAGTTGTTTTCATTTTTAGGGTTTCGTACAAACCCTTATTTATAACTACTAATACTTAATACTACGGTGTCAAACTTTTTTTACAAACTTTTTTTACCTAGTAATGGCTGATTGTATCAACTTGAAACTCATACCATATGAAGATCTATACGGTCCCTTGCTGCAAAAAATACAATCAAGATTTTAGATCTACGCATTCAGAAAATATAACGGAATTACGGCAATTTTTGAGCATTTACGACTTACGCTAGGGAATCAAAATCTACAGGTTACTTCCTATTGCCCTAGAGACTTGAAATTTGTCATGGACCAAGCCTACATAGTGCTAATATAGGGAAAAATCCAAAAACTCGTAATTTGTTATTAAATCACACGAAAAAAATTGTTAATCTAATACCAACTTATTAACTAGCTGAAATGTAGGCGATTCCCTATATTGCAACTACAAATAAATTAAATTGTAGTGGAAAAAGTGATCACCGCAAGCGGGACTTGAACCCACGACCTCGAAATACCGTTCCGTAGCTCTGCCAACTGAGCCTATTGCGGTCGTGCTAACAGTAACCAATCTGACCACCACAATGTTCCTCGATTGAGTCTACATCCCATTTTTATTTGCAACGCCATCTATCGAGAATGTTTTGCAACAATCTTGAACTACAATTTAATTTATTAAGTAAAAGCATAGCAAGTCAATTTTTGTTGTGTGCAAATAAATTTAAGTAGAATATCGTAAAGAAATAACGATACGACAATTCACACTATATTTATGGTATTCTATCTAAGCACGAAAACGAAGAAAATGCTGACAGAATATCTATAAAACGTTGACAATAAATTGAAATAATAGTTGTTCATAAAGTATAAAATTAATACGAGAGCCTGAGGCAGGTGAATGCAACATGCTAAATACCTGTCGTTTTTCAAGCGTCATCTGTGGAGGACGGTGAAATTGCCACTTTTAGTTTATTAGCAAATTTACTGAACACTGAAATTGCATAAATATTTTACTGTTTTCTCTTTTGACTGGTCATAATACAAGTATTTGCTTTAAGACGTTTCTTGATTACCATTATAAATAAATAACTATTTATTAAAACGTAAATCAGCGTAACAATATGAAAAATAAATTTAAAACATTACAAAAATTGAAACTTACACATTACATTTGCGCAAAGGGGGCCTTAATACCTTAGACATTATCTACCAGTCAAAATAAAGTCCTGTAGGTGTATTCAAAAGAATAATTTGGTATTTTGTTCACGCAGAACAAATGAAAAACCGTTTGTCGGTTTTTCCTTGATTTATTGGTATTTAACCATATTAATTAATTTACAACGGTGCTCTTGAAGCGAGCGGTAGGTGAAGTATATTGTACAATTACATATGAAAAAAATCATATTTTGTATAATAGGCAGTCTACAGCGCTCCTCCAATAAAAATAGAGGAGCGCTGTCACGTGATCAAGATTCACCGAAAATTCACTTCACTTTTTCTTACTGAATACCGCTGCTGAACGCAGCTTGCGATCTCTCCCAGACAAGCTTTGGATGGACTAGTTTTAGTTTGTGAAATGGTGGTGTATATATTCACATTATTATGTGTAATTAGAAGAATGAAAGAAAAAAATGTTATGTCGTAACCAACAATGTATGTACTTTAATTAATTTGTAATTGTTACAACAAAATATGAATATCACAAATTTTATTACTGACTTATGAGAGTATCTAACACAGACTTTACTCATATATGTTCAGTAATTAACTCATAATATTCTATCTCCTATTAGTAATATATTATTTTGCTTAAATTATTTGTATATTAACACGATGAGTGCGAAACGAGGCCTGAAAGACCTCGTCCGTGTTTCGTCTCTACAGCGGTAAGGAAAAACGGAAAGAAATTTCTCTGTCGTGGGAGAGGCGTAACTTTCGCGAAAGCGATAACTATATATCTGAGATGTGCTATTGTTTTTGAGTATTTTGGTATACCTACCTTAGCACCGGATGTTTTAGGCCTCGTGCCGCACTGAATAAATAAAAGTTTAATACAGTCCGGAACGAGGTTCCGAACACCTCGTACCCCCGCGGACCTCGTGCCGCACCCTACGCTACCTTCACGCGGTTAGTGTTATGTAAAACGTTGGACGCTGCGTCCGCGACGCTATAATAAGATTTCGAAACGTTGCCGAAGAATATTAATGGATAATATTAATGATGATGAAGAGGAATCTAATTCAAAGTTACCGATATTTGAAAAACAGGTAAGTTTCCAATCAATATTTACAAATTATCTCAGTCTAAGTGAAATAATGATGTAGGAATATAATAAATAAGTTCCTGCTATATATATTTAAAATATGGTGTATAAATACAATATATAATATTATAAATTATACACTGTAATGTATTGTATGTTTATCCTGTTTTAATAAAAACCATCCATAAGTATAATGAAATAAATTCGATTATTTTTCCCATCACTATACAGAATGAAAAACTGCCCTTTTTTCAGTGCGGTATGGGGTAATCTAAACTAAATAATCTGCCCACAGGCGGCGGCAGATTTAGGTTGATCAACTCATTGATAATAATAATCGCGACAAAAACCGTACAATTTGCTTTATTTGGCGCCAAAAAAAGGATTTTTGTCTCCAGTGGTGGGGTTTACTAAGCCTCGTACCGCTCCAACCTCTGGTTTAGGACGAGGTTTCAAACGCCTCGTAACGCAGTAATGGAAAGTACAGATAAATTAGTGTCGCTGGGAACGTGTTAATAACAACGATCGATCAAGGTTATAACTTAAAATACCCTAGATACTAAAACTAAGTTAACAGCGTGTTGTTAATTAATTTATGAATTATAAAGCATTATTCTATCAGAATAGCTATATCAACACAAGACTGAGTGCTCCATCTTTAATAACAGCGATGTTTACGTTTGATTAAATAAAACTCCATATATTAGAAGGTAATAGGGCAAGGAATAGTTAACAAAATATGTACTATACCAACGTGTCTAATGCTTGCTACACACGTAACGGGATATCGTAGGTAGTTGTTAACACGGGCTTTAGTGCTGACAAATTCACAATGTACTCGAAGGTATTTACTCGAGGTATTGCTATCCCTATTTCCGAGCACCGTGCCTTGACTATAGGGACGACTATTTTTCAGCCAGATTTTACCATAGAATTATGATGCATACAGTTACGTCACTCTAGGACATAGAGTGGCGACCACGTACCGGACGACGCGGCGACGCAGGATAGGGCGGCCCTTGACAAGGTAGAGCGACGATATCGTCAAGGTCGCGGGGAGCCATTCGATGCAAGCGGCACACCGCGTGTTGTGGCGCTCTATGGGGAGGCCTATGTACAACAGTGCATGGAGAAGGGATGATGGATGGATGGATGGAAAATGCTCACGTTTTGATGCTTTTATTATTTTCTTTTTTATGACAAGCGTAATAAAGCAGGTGATTTGGATGGTCATATTTGGTATCTAATGAAATAAGGAAAAAAGAAAATAAGGGAAGCATAGACACCAAATCCTTGCTCTAGAGTAAATATCAACGAAAAAAAAAAATTAACAGCGTAGTAGTGAATACGATGAGAAGACGACGAATAACTATGAGATATGCTCATAGTTATTCGTCTACCACATCAATCATGAATTATGAAAACCAAAATAAAATATTTTCATTATAACATAACAACTGCTGGAGTTTCAAGCTATTTTTCATTACATCTCTTTGCTATCAAAGCAAGTATTGTGAAAATCTGTAATAAAACACATCTTTGATTTTTGTCGCTTTTGTACTACTGCAAAGTAACAAATGATGCGAAATACTTGTCGACACTTATAAAGATACTTAACAGCTTAACATCAAAGAAACTCAAGTCGCCTACTCAACGAGAATCATCGTCTTTAATCATTTTGATGGAGCATACTTTTGTGAATAATAAGTTCTAGTAGACAAAGCGACTGTATTTGTTTACATTAATTTCATTTAATTATTTTTAATTATCTATAACATAAACTGCAACTCAATTTATTTGCATTAACACTATAACAAAAAAAACCTACTCAATATCAGGAATACAAAGATAATTCTGCTCTGTCTGTCCCTCTTTCAAAGTGCTCGCCAAATCTACTGAACGAATTAAAACTTAATGTGGTACACAAATAGTCTTGTAGCGATACAAAACTCCACGTGTGCAAGTCACACAAGCATATCTACAACCACAGCAAGAATCTCACTCAGGGAAACCATTGCGGTGCTGTCTATAACTTAATAAAAACAGTAATAAAACTTGATAAACTACAAAATTATTTATTTCGAGCATAAAACAAAGCAAATACTGAGTACGTTCCACGCAGTACCTGAAAAAAAAATTTACAAAGTAATTATTCAGAGTAATCAGCCAATATTATAATGATATAATAATATTCGTCTCAGTCATTATAACTGAACGTCCAATTTCAAAGCTTTATCATGCGTATATTTTTCAATTAATGATATATTAATAATAGATAGAAACACATTAAAATTTAACGCTTAAATAAATCTTAGTACATTTTACGTAAATTTATAATAGTCTATGGAATATAATAGGAAAATATTGGTCCAGAAACTAAATACAGGTACAAGAAATGTGATACTGTTTAATTTTAGAATCTTGTTTTTTTTTCCGAAGGTCTTGTCTAAAGGTTGTTTTTTCACAAGTGGAATGTTTTACGCACTTCGCCTGTCCAGTTGCGGGCACAACCTTCGATCTTCGTGTGGGACGTGAGACTTACCGGCGGCGGCCGGTCTACCTACTACACCCCATGTTATTTCTCCTCGCCCAGAAACCGGGCCATGGTATTACCATGGTATTACATGGTATTACATGGTATTACATGGTATTACATGGTATTACTCAGGTATTACCAAGACCTGGGTGATGCCTTAAGGGTTGACTAATTAAATATTCTATCTCTTATAAGTGTGTTTGTTTTATACTGACAAACTCGCAGATTCTATAGTTCACATAATTTTCCCAGAAGTTTGCCATATTATCAGGAATCCTGTAATTAACTTTAGGTATTTAAATTAAAAATTGCAGTTTTATTAAAATTTTTGCGTATTATATTAACAGTAGAGACAAAAAACATTAATAATTGCCGGGTAAATATTCCAACAACTAGCATTCATATCAATTTTAATAGCGCTTATCTTAAACAATTTTGTTGCTGATATTTTAGACGTGTTTCATTGTGTTCCGTAGCGCAAAAATCTATTTCTAAACATGGGTCACGCTAATAAATCTGGTATTCTCACCCTCGCAGATACGGCCAGGGTTCACGCTCGTGCCGCGCCTGCTCGAACAGACATGGACTTATTCGCAAATATGGCCTAAATATCTGCAGACAGTGCTTCAGAGAATACGCTAATGACATTGGTTTCAAGAAGCTAAAATCCTTAATTTTGTTTTAATCACGCTTTTATTAGCTCGGTACATCTCTATCAATGAATTTGTCTATGTAACCGAATCATTGATAATGATCTTAAATTTTACACATATTAAGAACCGATAACAATGAAGTAATTAAAAAAAATCTGTGTCAAGTATGTTTTTTAGTTTATGAGCTGAGCAAATTATTGATTAATTACTTCTAATACATTACTAACTTGTAAAAATGTTCCATAGGTCAACTCCAGCATTTTGAAGGCTTTCATGACAATTGGTCTTTGTGCTTGTGTTATTGCTAAAAGCACGAGTTGTCTGATGTCCCTATTAGGCTTGTTATTCAATCTTGGTGGACACAACTGCCAGCCACAATAGAATATAGCATCTGATAGCAAGGCAGCCTAAAATTATACAAGTTTATAATAACGCTAGTAAACCGCCGTAGCTTCGTATGGGAATCTTTATTAATCAACTAGCTATCTGAAACCCACGACATCGTACGCGTGGAATTTAGATAATTTTCTTTTCACTGATGTTTGCTTAGGAGCAAACATCAGTAAAAAGAAAAAAAATCAAGGCTTCTAATAGGTTAGAAGCCTCGATAAATGTACTATAAAACACTGAAAGAATTTTTCAAATCGGACCAGTGGTTCCTGAGATTAGCACGTTCAAACAAATAAACAAACTCTTTAGCTTTATAATATTAGTATTGAAGTATAGATAAAAACTATTATTCAACGGGCTGCACTGTAGCGATTCCGTAGCTTCCCAATAGTGAAATATTTATTTAAATCGATCTCGTACTTGAGAAGCCTATTCGTTCCTAACAATCTCTTCTTTATTCTTTTTATTCTTTCTCTTCTTCGTTCTCTTTATTCTTTCTCTTCTTCTTTATCTCTTTCATTATAATGTTAGTATAGATAAATAACTTAATTATAACACAATGTGGGTTCGGTATCTACAAACTACGTTTTGTTAGGGTTCCGTACCCAAAGGGTAAAATCGGGACCCTATTACTGAGACTTCGCTGTCCGTCCGTCCGTCCGTCCGTCTGTCACCAGGCTGTATCTCAAGAACGGTGATAGCTAGACAGTTGAAATTTTCACAGATGATGTATTTCTATTGCCGCTATAACAACAAATACTAAAAATAAAATAAAATAAATATTTAAGGGGGGCTCCCATACAACAAACATGATTTTTTTACCGTTTCTTGCTCGATACTAATAACGTTGCCTTATGTTGCATAGATAATGGTACGTGCCCCTTCGTGCGCGAGTCCGACTCGCACTTGACCAATTTTTTAAATAACGGCCACTTGCAGAACATTTATCTGTATCGGTTTACCTATATATGTTATAAAAATGCAGCAAAAATACACATAAATAAGGTTTTTTTTTTACACGCATGTGTGTTGTAAAAAACTATATTATCATCATTTTTGTGTCGCTAAAAATGGGCTTAAAAATCTACATTTTGTGATAAAAATCTGTAATATAACAAACATAGGCAAAATTAAATAAAATTTTACCTGATGAGTGATTTCTCCAGCATTACACAAAAATAAGCCTAGCAGAAAAAATAATGCAAGTACAAAGAATACGAGCTTGCCTGCTGCTACAAAATTCAGGTCATCGGATAGCTGAAAAAATAAAACAATACTGTGTGGGAGATACTGTTACCTTCGAGATGAAAATATGCCTACGCAGAATAATAATATCTACTTATATACAAATTTACTATAAAATATTATTATTTTCTTTATTTATTATTTATCTTATTGTTTACATTTTTAAAAGATTACTATATAAACACATTCACCCATAAGAAAAACTAAACTAGAAACAAACATTTAACACAACAAAATAATTACAAATAAATAAAATAAAATAAATAAATACACATAATACATGTAATTTATTATTATTTATTATTTTTATTATAAAACATAACAAGAATATAGTACAGTGGGTGTTGTTTTTGTAACACAAATTTGGGATAAAATAACTTACCCTTTTTAAATGGGTCACTATATAAGCATATTGTATTTTTTAGAAGGTTAATAAGTAATTAAGTAAAGACTATAGGTATTATAGAGACGTAGTAAGAAGATTTTTAGAAAAGCCTTTTTGAATGGCTTGGCACTAACTTGTCAGGATAACCGTCTAGAATAGTCAAGATGAACAAAATAGTTTTGCTGGACAATGCCCGTATAGTCTGTCGATTTATCTCCTAATAGGTTCAACTCGCATAGAGCCTCGTGGTTGAGTGGTTCATGTAACGGACTGCCGATCAAGAGGTCGCGGGTTCGATTCCCGCTCGGGACAATCATTTGTGTGATTTTTCTAATTGTCATACAAATGTTTGTACTGCGTCTGGGTGTTTCTATGTATTATAAGTATGTATTTACAAAAGAAAAGTAGTTTATGTATTCTATCCGTATTCTGGTACCCATAACACAAGCTATTGCCAAACTCATCAGAGTACATAATGCCTCTCAAGAAGAATCAGTGTCATATCCAAATGATTACTTACAGCAATTTGAAGCAGAATAGAGACAGCTGAACCAGAGCTTTGACAAAGTTGTAACGCGATCACAGTTCCAAAAGCTTTGTCGATATCTTTTGATAACCTTGTAATTTTACAAAGATTAAATACAAGTATTAACTATAGTAAAATGCATCATAAATAAATATTAATGTAAAAAAAATATTCAGGACATTTCACACAACGTCCTCTGGTCCCTAAGCAAGCTATATTTCTATGCTTGTATAATGGGTACCAAATACGGATAGACTACATATACTACTTTTCTTTTGTAAATACATACTTATTAGAAAACACCCAGACGCAGTACAAACATTTGTATGACATTTATGGATATCACACAAATGATTGTCCCAAGCGGGAATCGAACCCGCGACCTCGTGATCGGCAGTCCATTACATAAACCACTCCACCACACTGCGGGAGGGATTATGGTCTCCTACGCTGCAGTAACCAGTGCAGTAAGCAGTGTGTTGGCCTAGGGTTTAGTTTGGAGTTTTCCGTCTCTCACAGAAGAAGTTATCTGTTATCTCTGTATCCCTTAGCTGGCTTTTACAGCATCCGAGGGAGGAAATGGGGTGGTGATACTTTTATTCTTAATCCATCCCCACACGGACATTTCGTCTAGAATTCTTAGTGCAAAATAAAATAATAATTACTTTAAAACATTCGCATGCATAATAATTCCTTCTATTAATCCATTTGCACATCTTTCTGCTGCTAAGTTATCTCGGCCTTCATTGTGTAATCTTTCTACATCTTTTTTTAGATGTTTAAAATAATTTCGCAGGGTTATAAACTTGTATTTATACATTATGATGTACGCCATTGTGAACGAATCCACGGAAACAATCATAGTCACCATCATTATGAACAATATGATAGTGGTTAATATTCTGATAAGTGTAGCTAATACTGAATCGTCTTCGTAAGAAGGATAGTACGTCACTACGGTAATGAAATGCGATCCTAAAATGTGAAAAAAATACTTAATTTATAATTACACATAGTATTTTTCACTGATGATTCAACATTTTTCACTAATGCTTCGCTCTTATTGGTCGCAGCGTAATGTTATATAGCCTATAACCTTCCTCGTTAAATATACTGTCCAACACTGAAAGAATTTTAAATCGGACTAGTGGTTCCTGAGATGAGCGCGTTCAATAGCAGCGAAGCAATAGCGGGAAATGTTGTAAATTGGGGAAATTTTTTCTAAATTCCACGCGTACGGAGTCGCGGGCATCAACTTGTAATTTATATTCACATATTTAACAAACCTGTATATACTTTCCTCACACCTTCAAATATAAAACACGCGTAAGAACCATAAACCGTAACAAAATACGCGACAACATTTATTTTCATGATCTTATATTTCTCTGCCATCAACGGATTTTCTTCATAACGCTGACACACATTTATCATTTTACGACACAAGGTTTTTACTAACGATTTGTTGGCTAACACCGAGAATATTTTAATCATAACTATTGTATGACTCACGGCGAAGCAAACCGAATCATGTTTCTCATCTTCTGGCAAATCAGCCATTATGGCGGCCATAATTTCCATTATTGTCATAAGACCATAAACGAATAATAAAGTAGAGCCGCAAACTCTGTAAAATAAGCTTTGATCATCGCCTATCCCTTCTTCTTCATACCAGAAATTACCACTGCCTATCATATATATTCCTCTACAGTACGCTTTCAATATGTGGTAATTTTTCATATTTCTTTTTTATGAAGTCAATTTTCTGGGCTATAAAAATTTATTTCTCACAGATTTTTACCATATAGACGATTCATGTGTGAATTGAAAGAGTTATGACAACGGCCCCCTATTACTGTTACCTTGTAAACTGTGAGTTAACTGGCCAATTAACGCCTATAATAGTTGGATTTGAAATGTTTTACAGTGCTATATGAAGCAATAATAGCGACAAAAACCAAATCTATCTTAATGTTAAAAAGCTGAAGAATTTGTTTGTTTGATTGCGCTTATCTCAGGAACCACTGCTCCAATTATAAATATTCTTTCCGTGTAGAATAGCACATTTATCAAGGAAGGCTTTTAGGCTATATAACATCACGCAGCAACCAATAGGAGAGAAAACTCATATTAAATAAATTGATTAGGGAACCCGGAACTTTTTACGTCGACGTCTGTGTGAAGATTTCTTTAAGCAACTGCGCTTAGTTATTTTTGATAACATTACGTAACGTAATTCAGTACTTACATTAAAGAAATAGTATATAAAAAGTATTTTGTTGCCTACGTAAAACCGACTAGATTATAACTATTACATTTCCAAATCTGTCCAATATTGTAAAATCCACAAGCTTTTAGCCTGTGCTTTTAGCTCGAATTGCACAACTACTTTCAGTATCTACATAAATGCAAATAACCAAAACTGGTAGTCAATACAGGCAGTGTACGCCATTTTTAGGTAACAAAAGAAAATTGGAAGTTATATATTAGATTATTCTAGGTCTTTTGATTGATCCCTCCGTGTGGTGACGGATTAAGAATACATGTGTCACCACCCCATTTCCTCCCAAGGGTGCTGTAAAAGTCAGCTATGGGATTTTACACACACAGATAACATCCTCTGTGAGAGACGGAAAACTCTAAAATAAACCCTGAGCCAACACGCCTGGTCAGCGTGGCACAGTAGACCAAGATCCCTCCCAAAGTGGGGGAGGCACGTGGCCAGCAGTGGGACGTAAATGGGCTGGAGAGAGAGGAGGACTTTTGATTGGGTAAATTCAAGTATATTGCTAATTGCTTTAGTGACTGGAAGTTAACAATGTTGCAAAAATATCTGTGATTGTTAAAGGTTACATTTTTTTATATCCGTGTGGTTACATATTAAGAATACAAGTGTCACCACTTCATTTCCTTCCCAGGGTACCGTAAAAGCCAGCTAATGGATATTACACAGATAACGCGGTCTGTGAGGCTTGGAAATTACGAAAATAAACCTTATGCCAGCACGCCTGGTCAGCGCGGCATAGTAGACTATAATCGCTCCCAAAGTGGAGAAGGCTCGTGCCCAACAGTGGGCAACAACAACCTTAATGGGAGAGACAGAGAAAAATAAATTTTATAAAAGCTAATCACCATATCTACGTTAAAATATCGTGTTTCCGTGTACTGCAACTAAAAACCCTAATCGAACAATTTTTCTAACAGCTTGAAATGCCTCTTAGTTTGGAACTTTGAAAGTGGTTGCATATTTTACAAGGCAATAAAAAAGAATATAAAAGTACCATTGCTCTACAATTACTAGTTCAATTTAATTTAAGATTGATTCTTTTTAATAGCACCTAATTATATTTTTACAAGTCTTAAAAACAATTGAAGTATGAATTATATTACAAAGGAATTCATTTTGATATTATTTTCCACATCATCATTGCGTTCTCTTTGACCCTTTATTTGGGGTCATGTAATAGATGTATTCTATCTTAATTTTTGCTGATTTAAGAGATGAATTAAGGCACTATAGTGGCTTATTTAAATAATAAGTAACAACGTTATAAAGTAATTTATTAATTTTGCATTTGACATGCTATGCTTTTACTTAATAAATCAAATTATGGTGGAAAAAGTGAAATTATTTATTAATTTGATTTATTAACATCGTTATAGTTTCAAAAAGCAATTTTAAAATATTTCATCATTTTACAGAAAGTAGTGGCTTGAAAACGTATTGTTATAAATTTCGCTGAATCAACCGAGATATAATTGAGACGCTGCGATCTAAATTTACAGTTAACTGTGACCTGAATAGCGTAGATAATAGGTATTAGATCGAGCCACCTGCCTTAACTTAAGTATATAAAATACTGTTTTCTTGAATTCATTTTGATATTTGTAATAAAGCATTCTAATTTTGTTATCTCCCTCATTTATACAACCTTTTTCCGTCTACTGAGAGGATTTTTTGTACGTAAACGAACTTGTGCGCATCAATATTCTAACTCCATCCTACTAATATTATAAAGGCGAAAGTTTGTAAGTATGGATGTATGTATGGATGTTTGTTACTCTTTCACGTAAAAACTACTGAATGGATTTGAATGAAACTTTACCACAATATAGCTTATACATCAGAATAACACATAGGCTACAAATTGGCTGGACCGATTTTGATGAAATTTTATTTTATACAGAATTGTATGGCAAAACAACGTTTGCCGGGGCAGCTAGTAATAATATAATTTCGCGTTAACTATGACGCACTTTCGTTCATCTCTTAGGTAAAGATGAAAACTCGTAATTAATTTTCTTTTCGATACGGTTCTCCCAAGGGTACATCTGTGCCACTTACCTTTCACGACTGCTTAACATGTTAATTACGTCATCGCTCTAGCTGTTAAAATACACTGCGACATTTGGTTTGTGGTTACTACTCAAGAGCCTTTCTTCGGAAATAGTTATTAGTGACCCTTGCTATTAGCCATAACAAACGTTAGGGCTTAGATTTCCATAGTATTTATTAATAAAACTTATTATTTTATTATAAATATTATTTGATATTATTTTAAAACGAGTTATAAGAAGTAAAACTTTAATAATAAACAAAAAAAGAACACGCTGGAAAATCCCGAGTTTCTATTATTTTACAATAATGCATTGTCATCAGTCCTTAATTTGGTGTGCATAATTTTGCACAATCTGACTACCGCATGGCAATAAAAATCACTTTCAAAGATTCTGTTACATATATTAATACATTAATAGATACACACTGAGTTAATAAACGCGTGTTTATAATACCGGTTTATTCGATCGTTACTGATATTTTTGATTACGAGTGGGTGATATTAATAAGAACTACATCAAACGTGTTACTCTTCTATAAAAGAAAAAGTTTACAGTATTTTAACTCCACTTAAACTACTAACAAGACAGGGGGAACATTGTGTCTAGACAAATTACTTGCACATGATACTGCGAACATAATTATGATGTTTTAAATTGTTAAAGCCGTGTCTTTGTTTTTATTCTGGTAGAACATATAATTGTCAAGCAAAATAAACAATTTTAAAGTAATTTATTAAAGTAATTTATTAATTTTGCAATTAGCCTTTTTCCTGGGAAGATTAAAAAAAGATCCGCTAGTAGCAGCACCGGTGGGGGGTACATACGTTTTGAATTTTAACGTTAAATAACGTTAAGTATATCTAATAATTATGGAATTAACGGAAGATGATGTACCAGGGGCGAAATTAAAATTTGCAAAAGTGCAAGATCATCTTGCCCAGGACTTAAAACGATGGCTTACATGTCGTGGTTTAACCGTGTCAGGTAATAAAAATGTCGTAGTTGAAAGGTTAGTTGGTTTCTTAATTTTATCCTATATGTCACTGTCTGGTTTGAATTTTGATTATTTTAAATAAATTTTGTTGTTTCTTTTTTTTGGTATATTTAAGAATTGAAGAATGCATTGCAAATGGTAATGATAAAAAAATTTTCTTTGGAATTGATGGTGGTAAATGTCTGGCAGATAAAAAGCTACGCATGAAATTACTTAATCCAACCCTACCAAGTTCAACATCCTGCACTTTTCCTACTACAAACTGGGCAAATTTTCCATCCCAAGCCATCCCTCGTTTTATTTGCTATGCTGTCATGTATAATTATATAACTACGGGTCCTATTGATACTTTAGATTTAAATGCTACTTTATCTGACGATGATGAACAGCTTCCGAATTGTGGAAACTCGAAAGCACTTCAAAGAGGAAGACAATATTGTTTGAGTGACTTTGTGTTGAATATGGATGATAATTCGAATGATTTAGTATATTACTTAAGAGCAGATGTACTCGTACAATCTTCTTTTCGAGTTACTGTTAAATATAAAATAAGTATAGCTTTGGATAAGAATAATAGCAACATTATAAATGCTCAGTGTCAGTGTCCAGCATCCCCTTCAAAGAACTGTTCTCATATTATTGCTTTACTTTATAAACTTGAAGATTATACTGAACGTTACGGTTATGATGCGCTCACATGCACATCAAAATTAAAAGAGTGGAATAAAGGTAAACAATTAGGCAATAATCCAGACAATATTTTAACTGTTAGCTATTCTTCTAAACGCAAACACCTGAAGAAATCAATAATTAGTTTCATTCCGAAAAAAAAACGAATATATAGATGATAACCTTAATAAAAATCAGTTCACGTCAAGATTTGTTCAAATAGTTCAAATTAAAAAGAAAATTAATTGTATGTGGAATAGTTTATTAGGCATAAAGTATGATAATTATGATTTAAATTTCGACGAGCAGTTAATTTAAACGACTATCAGACGTAGCAAAACCACCATGTAGTAAGACAGTCCCATGTCTCCTTTCGATATAGGACAAGGTTGACTTTGCAGTCGAGCCACTTGGTGTACCACTTTGCTTCGACATAATTTATCGACTGAAGGTAATGGTAATCCACATTCTTTAAAACATACTCGTAAGTACTCCTAAGAGCTTTTTAATTGTGCTTCTTGTCTAGCTATGATTCAATGGAGATGAGATTTTACGACTCTATTGTCCTTAAAATCTATTGTTATCTCTTATCGGCGACTCCGGTTGGCTAGACACAGAGCAGCTGGTAAATCTAACAATTTAAAAGCCGACAGTATAACTTTGCAACTTTATTTACGATATATTTTGATGGCTTAATATCTCATAAACAGTCCTAATTAAACATTTAGAAGTCCAACTCATCTTTTTAAAATTTAACTTTTTCTAGTGTCGGCTCCTGCACTATAGTGTGGAGGACTGGGAATAAACGGCACCTTTCCCTCCACACCCTTTTTATTCCCATTCGTCCACACTATTCTCATTCCTCCACACTGTGGACGACGGGGTGTGGAGGACTGGGAATGACCCATATATAACACTAAATGTTAGTCAAACGTTGGAATCTTGGAATCTAACACTTTGTCTGTTTCCCCCTCTTGCTCTGATCATGGTTTCCATTCGTCTGGGCATGCTACAGATTATGTTATCGATGATTTCTTGAGGCAACCGCTCCCACTCCTCAAATAATGCGTTTCCAAGTTCATTCAGATTGTTGGGGGTGGCATTCTAGATTTAACCCTTCTTTTTAGCAAGTCCCAGACATGCTCTATCGGATTCATATCGGGGGAATTTAATGGCCACTGCATCACCGGTATACCTACGTGGCATTTGACATTTTTACAACTTGGAGTTCGTAGGAATACGCGATTAACGGCTGTACAAGCTCGAAATGAACTGGAAGACGTTCGAGGAGTACGAGTAAGTGAGCGTACAGTTCGCAGGAGATTTGAAGAAGTTGGTTTAGGGTCGTATATACCTGCCAAAGGCCCAAAACTTGAGAGACTATATTTATTTTATGGTTTATTTTACTACTCATTTTACTGTAATATAGTAAATATATTACGTTAACCAATGCACCAAGTTAGTTGACAAACTAACATGTATCTATATATCAAAACCTGTCACACCCATATCAAACTACCAACAACTTAGGTTGTTAAAACAAAGGCACAGGTAATAGGCAAGGGAGCGTGTATGTAACAGTTGTATACTTCTAACAAGTTGCGATCTCGTAAAAATCTAACCTTCAATAAAATTTAATAGATTTTGATAACACGATACAATAGAAAAACGTTAAAAGTACCTTATGATATTTTACTATTTGACGAGACTCGTGGTTGAGTGGTTCATGTAACGGACTGCCGATAACGAGGTCGCGGGTTCGATTCCCGCTCGGGACCATCATTTGTGTGTTTATAAATGTCATAACAAGTGTTTGTTCTGCGTCTGGGTGTGTTTTATGTATTATAAGTACGTATTTACAAAAGAAAAGTAGTTGTATCCCATCCGTATTCTGGTACTCATAACACAAGCATAGAAATATAGCTTACTTTGGGACCAGAGTTGTGTGAAATGTCCATGAATATTTATTATTTTTATGGGTGTAAGAGGTATAATTGTAATAATAATAATGACGGGCCTCGTGGTGTAGTGGTTCTGGTAACGGACTCCGATCAAGAGGTCGCGGATTCGATTCCCGCTCGGGACAATCATTTGTGTTCTTTTTCTAATTGTCATACAAATGTTTGTCCTGCGTCTGGGTGTTTCTATGTATTATAAGTATGTATGTACAAAAAAAAATTAGTATATGTATTGTATCCGTATTCTGGTACCCATAACACAAGCATATAAGCTTAGCTTGGGACCAGAGGACGTTGTGTGAAATGTCCATGAATATTAAAAAAAAAATAAATATTTTTTGGATATAGGTAATTTGATTGGTTTAGAAAAAGCTCTTCAAACTTTTGTTAAATTTGCATAGATACGCATATTATTATATACTCAGATTGATTTTTGTAATATCTCAACATTAGCTCGTTAAAATGATTGAATCACACTAGATTTCTGAAAAAGCGATCAAAAATATTAAAAAATAAATAGGTACTCAAATAAAAACATTTTTTACGGATTTCGACTATGCGCGATAGTTGGAGACTTTTCAGTCACCATGGTTACGGGTAATGGTTTGGTACGGGTAATGGTTTGGATATAGGTAATTTGAGTAAATTAAGTATTAGTAAACGGGTACTTCTTAATAAATTAGAATAATGATTGAGATTTGTGCAAAAATTTACAGGATTCTCTCAAAACTTTGAACTGTGTACAGTTTCTAATACAAAATTATTTAAATTTTATTATTCATATCACGTCTTTATTATACTAAGCTCCAGGAAGGGATTTATCAAAAGATCCCAAAACGCATTATGAGAACCTTTTGCAAGAGATTGCCAAAGTGTACCCCATGTAATATCCCCTACAACGTGCAAATTGGACGGTTTAGAACTTGTCTATTTGTTTCAATTATATTGTTAGCTAGATTGCCCACCAACGTATTTTCCATTCTGAGAGAGATTTTGTTTCAGTTATTCGATCTTTCTTATTTAATTGTTACAAACAACCACTGGGAATAAAATTGCTTAGGTACCAGCTGTAATTACAAATCCAATTTTCGAAAAAGATTTTTCACGGATTTTGGCCCGCAAATAAAAGCATTAAGTTTGTCAATGTCTGACAGCCAACAGAAGCACCTTAGGTAAACGTCTCTTACGCAATATCGCCAGAAATATAACCAATTTTCTACTATAGATTAAATAATGAACGCAATCAATAAAGTTTGCCTTATTTTTCAATGTTTATAAAAAGTGACGGGCTGGGCAAAATTATATCGTAAGCGCAAAGTTGTAAGGTTTGACGGTATGTATTTTGTTTTGGCACTATTCAAAGGTCCTCCTTTAGTAAATGAACTTTAATTGAATTACCTAATATAACATAGAAAGTACTGGTACTTATGGCTTTTTGTATAAAATCTACGCAATATTAACGTTTAATTTTAATACATTCTAAACTAGTTGTACGTTGTACGTTCATAAAAATATTCATAATTAAAAAAAAAGGGAGCATCGTAATGTTAATACAAGGCATAAACACAATCTTGTAATGCTTGTAAGCTGTCTCCACAAAATTATGTCTACTTGATTAAGTGATTTTTCATTTCATTTCATTTAGTTGTTGCCTGCGACTTCCTACCTTCGCATAGAGTTTAGAAAATTTATACAATATTTTTAAGTTATGTTTCGCTCCTATAGTCGCAGCGTGGTTATAGCCTTCCGCGATAATTGCTCTGTCCAGCACTGAAAGAATTTTTCACATCAGGTCAGTGGTTCCGGAGATTAACGAGTTCAAACAAACAAACAAACAAACTCTTTAAAATTAGTATAGAAGTATAGATTTACTTTTTTACATTACTACTCTATATTTAAAAAAATTAACAGTTTTCTATAACAATGCCAATTTTTTTTTCTTTTTCTCCAGCCCATTTACGTCCCACTATTGGGCACGGGCCTCCTCCACTTTGGGAGGGATTATGGTCTATTGTGCCGCGCTGACCAGGCGTGTTGGCACAGGGTTTATTTTCGAGTCTTCCGTCTCTCACAGAAGATGTTATCCGTGTGCAATATCCCTTAGCTGACTTTTACAGCACCCTTGGGAGGAGATGGGGTAGTGACACTTGTATTCTTAATCCGTCACCACACGGACACTGCCAATAAATAATTTTAATGTTAATTTAGTTCACACCTCCAACTAATTTTAATATCCAAAATGTATACGTACCTATACGAAATTGAAATAGCACGATGTGAATTTATAAATTGAAATATTGAATAATGAGATTGATATAAAACAAACCTATTTTAGCCTCATTCACGGGTACGTTGAAAATAATAAAAGATCAATCATAAACCGAACTGCAGCTATTGCGTCATGATATCTGGAAAAGAATCGTAACAAAATTGAAAGACTAACAACTAAAATGGTTTTACATTGTAATTCTAATCTCATCATTATGCGCCAACTAATATTAGGTACGTAAATAAGTACGTAAAAAAAGAAAAATATATTTTATGTATTATTAACTCAACCTGAAATAGTAATAACACTCCTTTCTAACTAAAAGCAAAGATTCTCCCGAAGCCTTTCTAGCCTTCTACTTATTCATACTTTTCCAATCATTTTCATGTAAGTTTCTTATCCGCGTCAAATCTTGTTAAAGTTTCAGATAACTCTAGAAAGGGAAAGGAAAAGGAAACTGGTTTTAGAAAGGAAATATATTTTACGATAACAAGGTCTATTAAAATAGATATATGATATATTCAGATTTTCTACAAAAGTTATACTGTTAGTTTGTATCTTTACTAGTAAAACAAAGTCGTTATTTTTGTATGTATGGGCCTATGTGAACTTATATCTTCAACACTACGCGTCGGATTTTAATTCGGTTAAGTTTAGTAGATAGAGTGGTTCAAGAGGATGGCTTTTTTGTATAATTATTGACTGGGAGGCGACTCAATAACTATTATCGTGTTACGTAAATAATGAAAATGTCCTTAACACTTCGCTCTATATTTAAAGTATCTGTAATTTTGGTCAGTTTTGTTACTTTTGTTAGCATACTAGACATAGGTAGACATTATTAAGGGCACTAGGTGTCGGTGTAAACTACTAAGGATCATCCATTAGGCCTGTTGCTGCCGTAATGACTAATATTGAGAAGAACTTAAAAGTTAGGCTAAGCTTAACAGCTTCTGTCTGGACTTCTACAAAGCGTTGAGTTTTTAAGCTATTGCATAGCTTCTATCGCGGGCCTTGAGCGTGGAGACTAAATGCACAAAATTCGAAATTTAAATTCCGTAACAAAGATAGCGTAACTAAAAAATACTACACACGGCGCTAACGCCACTAACGCAGAAACGCCGTTTCGCTGTTCGCGCTGCTGGTGACTCATGTTAGTTTTGGCGTTAGTTTTTATTTTATTGACATTTAATTGACAATCGCTATTTTATCATAATTACCATAAACAATGGACAGATGTAAGCATCAGTAAATAAGGATTATTAATCTTATTTTAGTTTATGGTATTTAGATTCTTGCATAAATAAAATAAATAAATAATTATAATTGCATAAGTTGATAACAAAATACTATGCAATAGCTTTACCGCGACAGTCCCCGAGTGCCACACGTCTTTTTTTTTTAATACGAGTTTACATGACGACATTACCTTCATTGCTTCTGGAGCAGAAAATAAAATAATTCAAGATGTTTCAAGTGAATAATTTTATTTTAAACGTTTTTATTGCTACGTAATAATAATTTTTCATGATTTATTGTCAACTAAATAATAGATATAAATATGTTTGACTTTTTATATAATATTATCATGAAAACACTGTACAATGATGAACGCGGCTATTTTTCCGGCGTTATCATATATACATGTCCGGTTTTTATTGCAATTTGTGCGGCAGTTACAAATCGATTTGGCTATAAGCCAAAAACATCATTTTTAATAGTTCCTCTGGGTAACCGATAGACATACATTTTAATATTATGTAAGATTTTTTACAAATTCATTAAAAATGTCGGAGAAACTAAGTTATATTTTATTTTTATTTATTAAAAGCTTTGTTGCTTTGCGAATATATATTATACTGTACTAGCTGTTGCCCGAAACATCGTACGCGGAGAATTTTAAAACCTAACCTTAATAAATTATATGTATAAAAAGCCATCATCTTGAACCACTATCTAATAAAAATACCGCATCAAAATCCGTTGCCTAGTTTTTGAAGATATAAGCTCACACAGGGACTTTGTTTTATAACAGGTTAGGATATAATACTTGAAAATTAAAACAACAGACTTGTCAGTCATTTTGTTGAATATACATAAAACTATTTCTCCTCTCTCTCCAGCCCATTAACGTCCCACTGTTGGGCAAGGGCCTCCTCAACTTTGAGAATGACTGTGGTCTACTATGCCGCGCTGACCTGGCGTGTTAGCATAGGCTTTAATTTACAGTACTCCGTCTCTCACAGAGGCTGTTATCTGTGTTATATCCTTTTATGGCTTTTACAGCACCCTGTGAGGGAAATGGGGTAGTGACACTTGTATTGTTAATCCGTCACCACACGAACATATATAATATTGAATGTTGGTAAATATGTATATATCAATACATAACAAAAGGTATACATATACATAGTAGGTACATATAGCTTACTAAAGTGCATAAAGCAGTAGCAAAACATGGTGGTTTTGACAGCATAGTTATTCTGGGTAGAGATACGATTTATTGGGGAGGCCCTTTTATCAAAGGACATTTTGCGGTAGCAGGAAACATTAGGCATATAAAAAACCATTTTTGTAAAGAAATATTGCCATACAAAATGTGAAATGAATTGCATTCGCTATACTTGCGTAGAAGAGAACCTTAGTATATACCTTTAACATTTTTCAGAAAATATATTTTTATTCATTTTATATCTATAGCAAAATTCAAGTATTGGATTTTAGAAAACAGTAGACACTAATCGAAAATAATATAATATCTATTTTCTATGTTTAAAGAAGTAGTTTCTTGTCTCGAAAGTTTTAAACCATGAAAAACATATAAAATTATATAACAAGTAACAAGGAACAAAGTTAAGTATCTAACGTATATATTTTATATCTATATATTTTAATATTCTCTAACACTTGCGCGACTCATCTGATTAACTAAAACCACTTTTTACGGATTTGGACGCGTATATATGAGTCTAAATCCGTAATAAGTGGTTTTATTTATTTGTTAATTATTCACATTATACACTTTCAACAAAACAACATTTGAATTCAGCAAACTCACTGAACAAGAAATAATCCAAGTAATATAAAAAATAAATAATTTTATGTAAATATATTGAAATATTAATGTAGTAGTGAGCACGGTGGGAACCTTGTTAACATTTAAAAATAAACATGAATGAATATTGACAAGACAGGAATACTCAAATGAGGAAAATATCATAATTCAGGTTCTGGCTTCGTATGCAAAAACGACCAACACTCAAAATTATTGGAGGAAGCGAAATTTTTCTACATTTATTGTCCGAAAAGAATTATTCCGTAATTTCCTTCGTTCTTAATTATTCTCATATCCTTTGTCAAATTGTGCTTAGGACATTTTTGTGAAAGGATTTTTGAAGTATTTTATAACAAATTTCTTATTTTTTTTATGTTCTATTTAAAGAAAATATGCGATACTTGTCTGTTCTTCTCCATGTGGTGACAGATTAAGAATACCGCCAGATTAAGTCAGCTGAGTGCTGTAAAAGCTAGCTAATGGATCCTAAACAGACAAACATAATGTGTGAGAAACAGAAAACTCAAAACTAAGCCCTGTACCAGCCTGGTCAGTGCGGCATAGTAACACCAAATACGCTCTCAAAGTGGAGGAGTCCCCTGCCCAACAGTAGGACATTAATGGGTTGGGAAGGGAAGGAAGCGTTACTTTAAATGATTTAACCCGTCTAATATAATATATAGAGTATCTATTAAAGTTAAAGTAACTATTACGACAGCCTGTATCATCAGTCCTGGGCGATCAAGATCGTAATCCGAATATACAACTCAAGTTACGTCTTATTTAGGACGTCTATCTGGACTACTGAACTAAGTAATTTAATTATCTTCAAACATAAACCTACATATAAACGTTTTAAACTGTAATCGTAAGCACAATGTACTAGATAAGTATTTAGTTAGTATTTTTAGAAGTGAGCAACATTTATTTATTGAATTAATTCTTTTAGATTTAACATACCTTACACTTTTTTTTTATATCTTGAAAAAGTTCACTTTGCATGGTGCAACAGAGCTTATTTAAAAAAAAATAGAATTTAAGTTTTTGATTTAGAGTAGAATAAATTCTATCCAACAATTGTTTAAATAGAGATGTATAATATCTGTCATAGGATATAGGCCTCCCCCACAGAACGCAATACAGCATCCAGTGACTCTCGGCAACTTTGACAATGCTACCGTGGAGACAATGGACGCTGCCCCCATCTAATGATTATGATGCGGGCGATGTCTATCTTGAGTAGGACACGCGCGGTGAGTCGGGGCCCTGCCGCGCCTAATGTGATGTATGGCTTCTCACCTAGTGTTTCAGTGAGAGGCAATTAGCATAAGCTGTAGGCGGTGGGGGGCGCCTAATGTCTTCCCCTATCGAGTCGGGCCCTATCTGCGGGGTCACCCCTTTGGCCGGGTCGTGGTAATACCTGAGTGACTACCACGGCCCGGTTTCTGGGCGCGGAGAAACACCATCACGTCCCATACGAAGCCCGAAGGTTGCCCCAGCAACTGGACAGGCGAAGTGCGTCAATGCATTCCCCATGTAAAAAAAACTTTGACAAAGGTACGTGGTCGCCACTCGGGAACCTTCCTTTCCCAACGATGTGGCCTGCATATTGCCTTATACTTTCTATAAATGTTCCATAATTGGTTAGAATTTGTAAAACTATGACGATTAATTATGGCTTAACCTTGACACTAATATCAAAATGTTTGGACGCCACGGCGTTATATTTAATTGACATAATATCAAGGTGAAAGGTTCAACTTATGTGATTATTTCCGTAAAGATTTAGTTTGTTTGATTTTCAATACCAGTTGTGAGCGAACTATAAGAGGACGCCATTTTTATTTTATTTTATGCCAGTATAAAAGGCTTCTTTAAGAAAATAAATATTCAAGGAAATGGTAGTTCATTATGATAGATGAAAGTCGTAGACCCTTTTTCGTTTACAAAGGATGCGACCTTCATAAGAAGCGACCTTCAAAAAAGTTTTTAATGACAAAGTTCACGTAGCGGCTTCATTAAATTATTTCCAGGTGTATTCTAGCTGACGTCTCATATATTAATTTATGATGAGTTTTACTTAAATATTTGACAGCGAAAAAATTACTGAACATTTTTCACAATTCGCTGATTTTTATCGTCAGTAACACTTCTGTCGTTAAAGCTTACCAATAAAGACTGTGAATTCATAGTCTATTATAGTATCTTTAATTTATGAAGCATGCCTACTAGATATTTTCAACAGACCTTGTGGTACTGTGGCAGTGTAACTGATTGTCATTTGCATCTATAGGCTCCTTACGCAGATTGCAGAATTTCTTACCTCTTAAGACTAAAATTTCACTTGCACAATGTCTTCTACTCCCCTTATTAGATTACGCCGATGCCAGCTATCTAGATCTCACTGAAGACCAACTTAATAAGCTTGAGCGCCTTCAAAACGTGTGTATTAGATTCATATTTTCTTTGCGAAAATATGATCACATCTCCGAGTATCGTCACAAGCTCAAGTGGTTACCCATACGCTTTCGCCGGAATACACACTTACTATCTCTCCTGTACAATATTCTGTTTAATCCTCATACTCCTTTTTACCTCAAACAACGTTTCGAGTTCTTACATAACACCCACTCTAGACTCCTGAGATCATCAGAGAATTTGAGGCTTAAGCTACAAAAACATTCCACTAAATTCATGCACAAATCGTTTACATTACAAGCAACCATACTGTGAAATGATTTACCTATCAGCATCAAACGAGCTAAATCCCTTAGATCATTTAAAAAGATGGTTAAGGAGCACTATTTGTCACTGCAATAGTCAGATATTAGCTAATCATTCTCACTTCAATCTTGTAAATATATTTATTTATATTGTATGTAAAATGTGTATGTAAATAAATCTATGTAAGTTTACGTAAGTTTATGTTTGTATTTTGTATATGTAGATAGTATTTATGTGTATGTTTATATTACTCAAGTATTTATGTACTTGTCTGTATATTTAAATGTATCTATTATAAGTATTATTATTAACTGCTAACCTGTTTCATTCTTTTAGTACATAATCACACTACCTAAAGTGATTACTTTCACGCAATTCCATACAAAGGTTCTCTGGAAGAAATCGCCACGAGCGTATAGAGTATATCTTTGTAATGTATTATTATTAATTACCTATACCATGTAAAATGTACAATAAAGAGTTTAAATAAATAAATAAATAAATTGTCGTGTACAAAATCGTCATTTTTAATCCCACTCAGAACAAGTTTGTGTAATGGATATATAATATTTTTACTGTGTTAGGATGTATCTACGCATTCATTTAAAGCCTAAGTCTAAGTCTAAATGCTCTTAAAAAAGAAATGAAACTTTAAAAATAAACAATATTCCTTTGTTAATTTCTGTGGTTAATTTTAACAAAATAAATGTTGGCGATGTGTATTGACCGACACATAATATATTTAACGTTTTGAAGCAAACCTTCTTAGAATTGTAAATGAAACCACTGATTCCAGTATTGTAATACATTTTGATTACGATTACTCTGGCGACAGAATTTAATAACAGAATTATTACAAATGTAGAGGAACAGCCGCTCTTGTTACTATTGTAAACAGAATATCGAAGCGTAAAATTGAAATTTATAGGTCAACGAATTTCTAATTATGCACAGTGTCAATGTTTCGAAATTATTAGTAACATTAAAGGACAGATTGTAGTGGAAATATTGTTGATAATTATAAAATAACAATATACCAACTTTAAATATTAGTTGATCCTTATTTTTACCAATTTCTAGCTAGATTTTGGTAAAATAGCTATACAGTATTACTTGTGTACTTACGTTAGTACAGAAAAATTATGACTTAGGGGTATAAAATTGGAAAAGTTGGGATGTTAATAACTAATACCGCGACCCGCGAATTTTATTAAGAAATAGATTGCATTGTTATCGGCCAAGATAACGTTACATACATACAAGCGAAGCTATTAAAAGCTTCTTAAAAACTCATTATATAAATGAAATATAATAATATATATCCATTAGATAATAAAAAAGAATACATCGCAAGTTAATTCAACAACAAAAACTGACTAATCAAGAGGTACTAGATATTATTAAATCAAATCAAATATGCTGCTCAATGGCATTTGAATTCATCTGCATTGTATATATTCCTAACGTAACTAAGCTGAATATCCCAATATGTAACAAATAGTTCGAATTGAAAATAAACTATTCACGCATATTGAATGAATAGGGAAATTTATCAGACTCCGCTCTGGTTAGTTTATTCGCTATAAATATAGTGGCTAAAATACTTTATTTTAGTTTATTTATTTTTATTCGTATCCATTTTGCGTAGTTTTGAACATGATGTTGAAATGCATTACTAATGGCTTTTAAAAGGATTTTTGGAAACTAGAATTTTAAGGAAAAAACGGGTTTGAAATATTACCCTAAAAAGTAAGCACCACGCATAAATTTTTTGAATTATCTGACCCACGGTCTTTCTTAGTATAGTTCGATACTTATATTATACCAGCTGTTGCCCGCGACTCCGTCCGCGTGGAATTTGGAAATTATTTTTTCGTATAAAAGGTAGCCTATGTCCTTTCTCAGGGTCTAAAGATTGTCTGTGCCAAATTTCATCAAAATCAGTTGAGAGGTTTAAGCGGGAAAGCGTAACAGACAGACAGACAGAATTACTTTCGCATTTATAATATTAGTAGGGATAAGATACTTTATAAAATAAATACTTCAAAGTTTTAACTTATTTTGCACAATTACATAAGATTACGTAATTACATAGGTACCTATATTAATTTTCACGTTATTATTAATTTTCTGTTTCGCGCCTTTTTTTTTAATTTTATGTCACAGTCAATGAAGCAGTAGCAAACACTAGTACAATATTCATGTGTATTAATATTCATCACGATAAAGGCACCTGCTATATATCTCGGTGGAGATTTACAGCCTCTATGGTTACTCGTGTATGCCTTTGTTAACACATACCTACTTGACTTAAAGTGTTCATGCAGAGAACTAATTCTTTTTTCTTTTCAGTTTACCACAAACCAACTTATGTGGTCCATTAGTGTTCTCAGGTTCTAAATAAATGTAATAAAAAAATTTAACCTAATATAGTTGTCAAGGGCTCGGTGAATATATTATATTATTCAGAGTTCTGCATGAATTTAAATCAACAAACTGTTGCCCACAATTTCATACATGCAGAATTTAGGGACCAAACCTAAAAAAAATTAGAACTTTTCAATTCACAACAACTCTATTTACTGAACTAAACGCTTGAAAAATCCTAAATATTTTTTTAAATTATGGAATTGTTGTCAGCCCTTAATATGTGTGCTAAATTTTAGATCAATCCGACTAATACAAGGATAAGATTAATATATCGATAGATAGGTAGCGAGCTAATAAAAGCGTGTTAAAAAAATTAAGTAAGCAGATAAAGCATAAAAAACTTAACACATTGCGAGTTTTTTATTGTTTAAAAAATAAAAGAATATGACCCCAATGATGAGATTATAAAAAAGAAAGAAACAATACTGTGTTCAATACAAAGCGAAACGTTTTATGTGAATCCAACTTTGACGTGAGTCTGTGAGAAAAAATAAGAGCGGTCTGTTACATTGTGGCTTACTGTACGTGACACTTGTCAAACCTCTCATACAAACACATACACAATGTACATCGTTGATACATCGTAATATTTTATGTTGAAGGAGAAAATTGTGTAGGTACCTTTAAATGAATTAATTAAATTAAAATTTAACCGCTGATAGTTTTATAAACTAAAGCTAGTTAGACAATTTTCCCAATTTTTTCTGATACTTCGTTCCTGTTAATCGCTGCCTCATGTTACAGAACCTATAGCCTTCCTTGATAAGTGCACTATCCAACGCTGAAAATTTTTTTCTAATCGGACCAAAGGTTCCTGAGATTAGCGCGTTCCAACAAACAAACAAACAAACACAGCTTTTTAATATTAATAAGAACTATAAATAGGAGTATCATAATGCGTTCAAAAATGTTAACTGCTTACAAACGCTTTTTCGAATCGTTGGGGGTAAAATAGTCATGTCCATAATCATATATGATCTATTGAGGTAGGTGACATAAAATGAAACCCTATGGGATCCTATATAATCAGTGTATTAGGTATAGCAGATCATTATTTTATCCTTCTAATAAAGACGAAGATTCAGGCCAATAACATGAGAAGTATATAAACCATAGGAATAAATTTCTGTTTACATAACTCATATACTCGTATTTTTTTTTATAATATAAATATACATCCCAATATTGTTGAATCCGTAAATATGTTCGCGTAAGCACAATAGAATTTTTACGATTTCTGCAACTTTGAACGGCGTTCGATAAACATAAAATTTACATGAATACTTTCCACTTTCCAGTTCGCCGTATTCGTTTACGAGGCCAGACCTTGTAATATATTTTCATTATATTCCACTTATTCATGAGTTGCCAATGTTGACGTTTTATATGTTTACCTTTAAATTTATACAAAGTATCCTGATGAGTTTGTTCACAGCCTATTTTGTAAAATTTACCTAAGTTACTTGGAGTGTGTGTGCGAGTATTTATTATTGGTGTCCGATTGTTTGACCGAAAATCATTTGGCAAAACCACACTTGACGGGCCTCGTGGTGTAGTGGTTCTGGTAACGGACTGCCGATCAAGAGGTCGCGGGTTCGATTCCCGCTCGGGACAATCATTTGTGTGATTTTTCTAATTGTCATACAAATGTTTGTACTGCGTCTGGGTGTTTCTATGTAATATAAGTATGTATTTACAAAAGAAAAGTAGTATATGTATTCTATCCGTATTCTGGTACCCATAACACAAGCGTATAAGCTTAGCTTGGGACCAGAGGCCGTTGTGTGAAATGTCCATGAATATTTATTTATTTATTTATTTACACTTGACAAATAACGTTTGGCAAAACAATGAAATCGCCTATTGATCATTTTACTACTGATCATTTTTCAAATGTTTCATTATGCCTTATTACTTTACAAAACTAACATTTGGCAACAGAGTTATCTGATAAATCTACTATTGATAATTGATATACAAATGATCATTTGGTGAAACCTTGTTTGTCAAATGATCATTTGTCAAAAATTTTTTGGTCAATCATAATTATTAGATACAACTACCTTAACAACCTTTATTATTAGATACAGCTCATTAAAATTTTGATTTGCTTTTAAATTTTTTTTATCTTTATAATGTAAACCTGTACGCTGCAGTTTTTATGGCGTATGAAAACCGTTAGTGCCGTTTCTAAGATTTAGAAATTCTCGCACATGTTATTTGTTATATAGACTTTTTTTTTTAATTAATAGGAAGTTAAAGACTCTAAGAGTGCTCTCTGTCTAGGCGTACGAAGACACGGACAGCAGCTAGTTTAAAGATAAAAATAAATTAATATAATAAAATACAGAATATACCAAGTTGTTATAACAGAGCAATTAATCAAAGGTATTAATGAACGTCTAAACTTTATGGTAATAAATGGAGATGGAATATCTTAAGGCATTACGTCCCAAATACAAGCCTGACCCGATGAGCAGTTTGTGGGTTACGTGACAAGAAAATTAATACTTACCTACTGATCTTTGAACTGGAACTTAAAATTATACATTTATTATTCGTTACAAACGAAATTTATGAAAATGAAAATATGGAAATAATATATTTTGTTTCTTTTTTTTTCTCCTCAGCCCGTCCATACGCGTGCCACGTATAGGGCATTAGCCTCATTGGGTATTTGGTCAACCAAGCGCTTCGGCATAGTGTTTGGTTTTGAGCTTTCTGTCTCAAACAGAGGATATTATCTCTCACGCGAACTCCGAGCTGGTTCTTACTCTGCCCTGTTCCTTGGAAAGAAAAGAAGTGGTGACAATTGTATATCTAATCCGTTACTACTTGGGCAGTGTTACACTATTTAATAACTATAAAACAAGTAGAATAATTAGATAATAAGTTTAACTTGTAAACTTGCGACTTTATTCTTTGTTGTTTTCAAAAGTACTTACGTGTAATTTTACTCAAAAACTGTATTGTAAACTATTACGAAAAGATGTTCTCAATACTTATTATTTATACATTCATATAACAAGAATGAACTAAAAGAAATAATATGTACAGGTTCTAAATAATTTGATTAGAGGTTTATTTTTTATTATTTAACATCATTATCGTCATTACTCCGTGTGGTGACCCATTGAGAATACAAGTGTCACCACCTCATCTCCTTCCAAGGGTGCTGTAAAAGTCAGCTAAGGGATATTGCACACAGATAACACCTCTGTGAAAGGCGGAAAAATAAACCGAAAATAAATCGAAAATAAACCGTTTGCCAATACGCCTGGTTGGCGCGGCGCAGGGGACCATAATCCCTCCCAAAGTAGAGGAGGCCCGTGTCCAACAGTGGGGCGTTAATGGGCTGGAGAGAGAGCCGAATTACTGTCAGCAAATCAAACGGTTATTAAAATAACATTCGATTTTAGTTTTGTATATTTTCTGTATATATATTCTGTATATAATTCAGAACTTTGAAAATGTAACTAATGTCATATCTAAGAGGAATTGCACTAAATGTAAAATGAAATCAGCAGTAAATAATGCTCTTTAACATCTCTAATATTTACGCGACTTATCTAGACACGTATTTTTTTGACGTATTTTATTGACAGGTTTATTTTATTTTAAATGTAGCCCAAAGTATTGGAAACTTTTCAATCACCATGGTCACGGGTAGGGATCAGTCACAGATAGGGCTAGTCAGTCTAAACCCGTAAAGTGTTTTTATTTAAAGATATAAGTCGCACTAGTGTTTGAAAATATTAGAAAATCCATGTTATTACTTTTTTATTCAATACATTCGAACAACCCTGTGTTACATTGGATAAATTACGAAATTACTAGTTGTCACTTTTTAAGTGATCTTATTGATCATTTACAAAGTGACAACTACTAATTTTACCACACCTATTACTGAAAATGTCTTTTACATACATTATTTATTATGAAAACTAATACCTATATATATTAGAAAAGCACCCTAGTTAGCTACCAATTCTAAGTTATTGCTTGTAGTAAGAAACTGAATTCTAACATGAAAAACTATCACATCTTAAAAACTCATTGTAAAGGCATTTTCTTGCTCGGCAACGGTAATTTCTGGTACGAAGAAAATGAAATTGGAGATGATCAACATTTGCTTTATAGAATCTATAGTTTTATTTTTATTTTTTTGTATTGTTTTATGACGGTTATGGAAATTATGGCACTTGCTATGGTTGATATGCCCAAAGACCAAACTCGAGACTCTATAAGCTGCACATTCACCCATATAATAGTTCTCATTAAAATTTATTTAATTTTGGCTAATAAATCATTAATAAAAGATTTAAGCCGTAAAATGGTACAGGTATGTCAAAATTATGAAGAATAACCGTTAATGGCAGAGAAATATAAAATCATGAAAATAAACGTCGTGACTTATTTTTTGACCGTGTATGGATCTTATGCGTTTTATATATCTGAAGGTCTACGGAATTCATATAAAAGCGGTGAGTTAGTTACTTCAATCGAATTAATTTGTCTGCGGCCTATTAAATATCATATTTAGAGTAATGTTATAAAGCTGAAGAGTTTTATTTATTTGTTTAAACGCGCTAATTGCAGGAACAACTGGTCCAATTTGAAAAAATCTTTCAGTGTTGGATAGTACATTTATCGAGGAAGGCTTTATGCTATATAACATCACGGCCTTTTCCATTTCAAATCGGCCCAGTGGTTCCTGAGATTAGCGCGTTCAAACAAACAAACAAACAAACTCTTCCGCTTTATAATATTATGTATAGATAGTATAGATTCTACGCGGATGAAGTCGCGGGTAACAGATAGTGTATATAAATTTTATTTGTTTTTAACTTACTCATGACGCAGTGTTATTTACAAAACGGTGTTTATCAAAAAGGTGTTTATAATTGGTCAAATAATTTTGTTATACTCCTAGGTCCCTTTATGCCTCCAGTAAATACGCAAGTGAAATTACGGAGCTACAGTTTATAAATAAAAAAAATATTCGCCTTTTGTGTCTGCACATAAGTTGTGCCATAAAGATGTTTATTCCTGTTTGTTGACATACTGTTAATTGATGAATTAAATTACAATAACAATTTGAAATTTTCAGGAACTCAATTTTATATGATTGTGACTTACTATCCATCCTTAGAAGATGATTCATCTTTGGCTGCATTTGTCAGAATTTTTTTCACTACATTAATTTCTATAATGCTTTTAACTATGATTGTCACTGTTGAATCTTTAACATTAGTTTATATTGTAATGTACAAATATAAATTCATAGTTCTAAGACGTTTTTTTGAACGTCTAGAAGAAGATGTAAGGAGTCATGAGTTAAAGCAAGACCTGGCAACAGAAAGATTAACAACGGGCTTGTTGGAAGGAATTGAGATGCATAATAATGTCTTAATGTGAGTGTCGGGTTTAATTAGTTATTTGATAAAATCTAAAAATAAAATCATGGTTCTAATGGCAAATAGCATTGGTTGTTTCTTAACCTCGTAACATCAAGCCATCGCAGGCCACGGCTAGCCTAAGTTTCCAGAAATAATAATTTCATTTTTATGAAATTTAATTTTAAAACGAGGCGTTTTAAAACGGCTTTTTAAATTCCTAATACCTAAAAATAAATTATTTTTTACTGAAGTAATTTATTGATTTTGCAATTGACATGCTATGTTTTACTTAATAAACTAAATTATGGTGGAAAAAGTGATTTCCGCAAGGGGGACTTGAACCCACGACTTCGGAATACTGTTCCGAAGCTCTTTCCAACTGAGCTTATTGCGGTCGTGCTTGTAGCATTCAAATTTACCACCACAATCGTTACTCGATTGAGTTTATATCGTATTTCTACGTACAACGCCATCTATCAAGATTGCTTTGCAATTTTTACTGGTCTAATAAAAAAAAACTTTTTGTATTTTATGTCTTTGAGACGCGTATTAAATTGAACTTTTGCTAATTTATTTTCGTATACCTACAGGTTATCAAAAGATATAGACAAAGTTTTCGGAACAGTCTTAGCGATACAACTATGTCAAAGCTCCGCGACGGCTGTTTGCATCCTATTACAAATTGCCGTAAGTATTGTAATAATTGACCAAGTAGAACACATTGGCCTTAATCTTCTTTAAGAACCCACTACAATGCCAGCCAATTCACAATTTAGGTGTTTGTGTTAGGTATTGCTGTCCCTATTGCCGAGCGCAACTATAGTTCAGCCAGATTCTACCTATGAAATCTTTGAAAAAACGACGTCTCGTAGTCCGCTGTTTTCTTGATGAAAAATATACCAATTTTAAAATTCTTTACCTCATAATATAGACGAAGAGTATATCTATGCTTTAATTAATTCATTTTTTTAGATTTTTTTTTCTAAATTGTTGTGATACACGCTTCAAGGATAAATTACATTTTATAATAGATTTACTGCTTTACAGAAATATTAAAGGTTTATATTTTACTACAAGTAAAATTATGTGATTTTAATATTTCAGCTATCAGACGACCTGACATTTACAGCGGCTGCGAAGTTAATATTTTTTGCAGTGGCACTGTTCTTCTTACTGGGATTATTTTTGTGCAATGCTGGCGAAATTACTTATAGTAGGGGAGCCGAAGAGGGGATTTCGGGATTTACTAAAGCGCGTCAGATTAATATACAGGAGGATACCTTGTACCCGGTTAAGTACCTCCACAAAATATGAGACCCATATATAAGGCCGCCCGTGAAGGATACAGGATCAGATTAGTAAAAAAAAATTGACCATCAGAAATTCTCGAGCGCGTCAGATTAAGGTAGGGTGAGTTAATTACATCCTAAAAAGTGTATATTCCACTAATCTGACAATTTGAGAGTGACGTAAAAAAAGGGGAGGGTAACAAAGTTGTAAAAAAAAAACGTCATCTCGACATTCTCGAGCGTAGCTAAATTTTTTTTATTTTGAAGGTAATAATTCAAGAATAATGAAAAATATATAATCTGACAATTTCCGCAAGCCGAAATAACAAAAATTCGTCGATAAAGTTAAATGCGTGCAGCTGCGTGATGCCTACATTTGGGTTTGTTTGAGTTGGACTTCTAAATGTTTAATTAGGACTGTTTATGAGATATTAAGCCATCAAAATATATCGTAAAAAAAGTTGCAAAGTTACACTGTCGGCTTTTAAATTGTTAGATTTACCAGCTGCTCTGTGTCTAGCCAACCGGAGTCGCCGATAAGATATAACAATAGATTTTAAGGACAATAGAGTCGTAAAATCTCATCTCCATTGAATCATAGCTAGACAAGAAGCACAATTAAAAAGCTCTTAGGAATATTTATGAGTATGTTGTAAAGATAAATCATACAAATTTTTAGACAAGTATAAAATATTATTTCTATTACAGCGTGATCATTTATAATTTACAACAATTAAAAAGAAAGTAAATATTATGATCTAAGATAATTTGTATCACAGAATAGTTTTATCACATAATGGACAATAATTTGAAAGTGTAAATACTTTCGTTAATGTTTTCGTTCTTCAAACTATTTACTTTTGAGGTGTAAGTATTTGGTACACAAGGAAACGTTGAAGTTACTAACTTTCTTTTAGTATTGAATATAGTCGCTTCAATTTTATTTTTCTCAAATCACGCTGTAATAGAAATAATATTTTATACTTGTCTAAAAATTTGTATGATTTATCTTTACAACATACTCATAAATATTCCTAAGAGCTTTTTAATTGTGCTTCTTGTCTAGCTATGATTCAATGGAGATGAGATTTTACGACTCTATTGTCCTTAAAATCTATTGTTATCTCTTATCGGCGACTCCCGTTGGCTAGACACCAGAGCAGCTGGTAAATCTAACAATATAAAAGCCGACAGTATAACTTTGCAACTTTTTTTACGATATATTTTGATGGCTTAATATCTCATAAACAGTCCTAATTAAACATTTAGAAGTCCAATTCATCTTTTTGAAATTTAACTTTTTCTAGTGTCGGCTCCTGCACTATAGTGTGGAGGACTGGGAATAAACGGCACCTTTCCCTCCTCACCCTTTTTATTCCCATTCGTCCACACTATTCCCATACCTCCACACTGTGGACGACGGGGTGTGGAGGACTGGGAATGACCCGCTGAGTTCAAAATATAGTTCAAAGTACAATTTTGAGCGCCCAGGAATGGAATTAGCGGGAAGTTGCAGGGATGGCCTTTAAGGTGAACCGTTTTTCGAATTTTTTTTTGTCAGATTAGGCGAATCCCTCTAGGTAATCGTCAGATTATGAGACAGTACGTTTAGAACATAAAGATGAACCATATATATCTTAATCTGACGCGCTTGAGTATTTCAAAATGGCGAATTTTTTTTGCACATTATGAAACTGCCCGTGAGTTTGCGTCCCATCGAAATCGTCAGATTAGTGAATGAGAGCTTTTTTTTGGTGCACTTAACACTCCCATAGAAAATCTGACGCGCTCGACAAAATTTTTTTTTTTTTCATTTTCAACCCTTAAATACAACCACCCGCATCATGCAAACGATCAGATTAACATACGTACATTATTAAAAATACGTAGGGCATTGATGCTATCAATATCTGACGCGCTCGAGGATGTCCATGCAACAGTTTTTTTTTACATATTTAAAAATCTATAGCCGCTTTCCCCACCGATAAAAGTGAAAAATCACATAACATTTTTTTCTTCTTATCATCTAAGCTTTGCAACTCAATAGGTCTCTATGACGCTCGAGTAAATCCCCATTTAGCATCGTGGGCTCCCCTACCATTACGAAGTATTCATTTTATTACCATTTTTAATAAATTTTGCAATACTAAACACATTTTTGTATTAGTAGACTGAAGTAGTCTGAACATTGTGTTAATGTTTTTCAAATTATATAATAGATTGGACTTTTCTTAAAAGTCTTCGTTTATTTTTATTATTCCAATTTTATATAAAACGATTTAGCATAACGCTAAATCGTGGCTTAAGTTTTTCACAGAAAATAATGGCAACTCTTGTTTATTTCCGAGTCCTAACCATACATTTTAAAAACGCTTTTTACGGGTTCAGACGCGTATTAAATCTTAGCCCGACTACTATGCTGCTGGTGAGGCTGGACATGTGTAAATCCGTAAAAAATGTTTTATTTGAATAAGGTCGCACAAGCGTTATAGAAAATTACACCAAATATTTTAATAATTTTTTTATACAACATCACACATAATCAATATTACTACGATTATTTCAGGCATCGTTAGTGTCAGACGCCATATTCTACTGTGGCTGGCAATTATGCGATACAAGGATGAAAAACATGCATCAACAAAATAACAGGCAACTTGTACTTCTAGCAGTGATGCAAGCACAACAACCACTAATTATGAAGGCTTTCAAGATGTTCGAATTATCATATGCAACATTTTTAACGGTTTGAAATAAAAAAAAACATTTCCTATATCTTAAAAAGTATTTAGTACAATTTTGTCAACGTCACAATAGCGGGACCACCTTTTTAACATTGAATTTCGATGAGTGTAAATTTCATTATACGTGTGGTGATTGATTGATATCGTCATGCCATTTCCCTCATAAGAAACTGGAAGAGCCAAGGGACAATATACACAGAAAACATAAGAGAAGGAAACCTTGAATATGAGAATCGTCTCGAAGAGAAAGAGCCCATGTCCAATAGTGGGCCGTTAATAGCTAACTTTGTATTCATTCATTAAATTATGGTGGAAAAAAAAGTGATTACCGCAAGCGGGACTTGAACCCACGACCTCGGAATACCGTTCCGAAGCTCTGCCAGCTGAGCTTATTGCGGTCGTGCTTTCAGTAATCAAATTAGGCCACCATAATCGTCACTCGATTGAGTTGATATCGTATTTTTACGTACAACGCCATCTATCGAGAATGTTTTGCAACAATCTCGACCAGCCACCTAGTATTCTTTACAGAATACAATTGGGTTGAAAATAATGACGCGACTTTCATTACTAAAGTAATTTATTAATTTTGCAAATGACATGCTATGCTTTTACTTAATAATTAATTTAATTTATTAAGTAAAAGCATAGCATGTCATTTGCAAAATTAATAATATACTTTGTATTCATTCATTTTTTTATTTATTCTTATTTAATTTTTCAGGTGGTTCGTGGAACTTACTCCGTGTTTACGTTATGTTATTCCCAAAATAAAAAATAGGTAAAGAAATATTGTTTAAGATAAATAGAACTGTAGCTTGTATTCACTTCTAAATAAAACATTGACTATGGAGTTTTACAGTTTATCCCAACTAATGATATAAGGACAGGAGAATGATATGAAGTTTGACAGAAGTTAATTTATATAAAACTAGCTGTTGCCCGCGACTCCGTACGCGTGGAATTTTAATTAATTCCCCTTTTTTACAACGTTTTTCACTACTGATGATGCAGGGTGATATTATAGCCTATAGCCTTCCTTGATAAACGTACTATCCAACACTGAAAGAATTTTTGAAATCGGACCAGTGGTTGCTGAGATAGCGCGTTCCAACAAAACAAACAAACAAACAAACAATCAATCAAACAAACAAACAAACAAACTCTTCAGCTTTAATATTAGTATAGATATAATTCTACAAATAAACTGTTTTATTCTTTTGAAAAGCAAAAACGTTGTAGGTTTATAATTGTCGACAATCAAATACATGGTATTACTAACTTTTCAATGCCTATTTCTATAACAATAGCTGCGTTGGAGGCTGTCGAGCGAGATATCTCAATTTAACATGAGCAACCGCTTTTGACAGGTAACATACACAGCAATACCTATAAATATCATTTAAACAATGCGTTGTCGAACGTCGTATTTAATTGTACCCGAATTAGTTCATTGAAATATTTTATTTTTTGGCTTATCGTGCGACAAACAGTAACGCCATTTTAGGTTAGAAGAGTTTAATTAAGTTAGTGAGGCGTGGGATACTATAATATACTACATTATAACTAAACCATTATTATCATAATATAATATAAGGGGAGGAAGATGATGATGATAAGTATTTGTTGCTATAGCAGCAGCTGATTTACACAAACTGAAATTTTTAGTTTTCTATCTACCGTTTCAGAGGACAGTCGAACGGACGGACGGACGGACAGCGAGGTCATAGGGATCCCGTTCTACTTTTGGTACGAAACCTTAAAAATGGCCTGCTATCATTTAACCGTATCTAATAAACAAATTTGCGTAGAGGACGCAATTCTTTTTTATAAATTAAAATAAAATTGCGTCCTCCAACAAAAGCAAACCGACGCTGTAAATTTTTCTGAAATAAATAGTAGTTATCCAACTATGCAGTTTAAATGATAAAAACGTGGCACTCCATCTAAATTTTCACTTCGAATAAAAAACTTTCTTTGTCATAAAAGTATATGAGCTCATCCAATACTACGTTGATGCCGTTCAATTTCTCTGTAGCGGTCCCCGACCGAAACTCGAAGATTACTTTTGCTCCCCTATCCGGTAAATTGAATTAAAATCAGAGACAAACGGAAAAAGGACGGATTGTTGAATAAACGTTGTTTCCATACGTATTATAATATTCCGTTGCTTCGTGCGTACCTACATCATTATTATTTTGTTTTGTCACTTAAAAGTATTACGGTTGAATATTGTACTTATGATTCTCTAACTCTGTATCTTTTTAATTCACTTATTTATGGGATGCAGAGATATGAACCTGGGAGGTCTTTTCTACCCAAGTACTGAGGAGGGATTTTGAAAAAAATAGATTTTATTTTAAAGTATGTACTTTAAGAAGTGGTTTTAACAGTACGGTGTAATTACTTCTAAGTACACTGTATATATTAATAAAGTTAACTAAATATGCTGTCACTTATCGTTAATTTTATTTAATAGATTTTATATACATAGATAAAAGCTATTAAAGAATCGAAACTTTCCCGAAACAACTAAGTGCAATATTTCAAATTATTACAACATCGGCGAGAACCATACCTACTCAATCCAATATTTTTTTGAAACTGACGCATCAATATTTTGCGAGTGAAATTTACAGCTTTTTAAACACTAAAAATGTGGACTAACCAGTTTTGTTTCTACCTAGAACTAAATGCAGTATAGTTTAAATTATAGAAATTTTGCCTTTTTGCTGTTTATTCACTGTGAAGTGTATGTAAAAGTGTCGAAAAGTAATATTTATTTGATGATTAATATAATTTAATATAATCATAATGGCAATGATATTGTATCTATGAATATCTAGGATTGACGTCAGGCAGTTTGTAAAAAAATTCCAAAACTCACTATAATATTTATGGAGACCATGTTGCGCCGACCCCTGATGATGGGATAATGAGAATGATGGTGGATATGTACGAGTAGATACGGAATTTTAGATTCAAACATTGTTGTAAATTGATTGTTTCTCTGGTTATACACTAATTAAAAATGCTCTATCACCATCCTTTTCGATCGATGCCAAATAACTTTTACTTTCATGCTTTGCACAGTGCAATACATTCCATAAGAAATTACGGAGTCATAGCTTTTTTGAGTTTAGAATAAATTATGAGAAGATTAAATTCATTACTTAAACACCTTCACTGATTAAAGTAATTTATTAATTTTTGCATTTGACATGCTATGCTTTTAATTAATAAATCAAATTATGGTGGAAAAAGTGAAATTGTGTCAAAGTGAAAGTCCCACTTGCGGCATTTCACTTTTTCCACCTTCACTGAGTTTTGAAAGTAAGAGATAGTGTAAACGAGATACAAAGTTTTCTTTTTAATTAAGAAAGCCGCTGCAAACCAGTATAACGATTTTTGTGATAAACATCATGTCCTGGTTTCTGAACATTAAGGGTCAGGCGATGATTAGATAAGGAAAATTTATATATTACTCATATAATTTGGGTCATTGTATTCCTGTTCTTACAAAAACAGATCTTTATCCACTAGGAAAAATTTCTATTCAAGTATTTTCGTATTATTTATTTTGTAAAAAGCAGAATATAATGTATTTGTTTTAATAAATAAATAATATCTATAGTAAAAAGTTATATTTTAGTTTGCATTTTTCAGAGGATGCAACTTTAGTTTTGAAATGTGAATGGTTAATTATAATAGAAGATTAATAGGTAACTTCAAGGCAGGAAAAGGTACATGGACTGTGTGAATGAGGATGTGAAAGAAAGAAGAGTTATAACAGATACAACGTTTGAAAGAATACTATGAAAGAAATAGAAATGATGCGCAAGATCCCAAATAATGGGATAGAGGCAGGAGAATGGATGATGAGTAGAAATGGGCTGGTCCCTTATTGTATTATTTTGTTCAACAACGTACGATGACTTTAAATTACAAATTAATAAAAAAAAATAACTTTATGTAATGTATGCAAAGAATAATATAAAGAACAAAATCTCATTGAGGATCACGTCGTATTCGCAGTATGTTTACATCAGCGTACAGAAATATTTTCCATAATGAAAATACATTAACTGCCTTTTATAACTCCAATAACGTTAAATGATATGTTTTAATAATATTCTACTCCATACCATGATACTTCAAAGCCAATATTCCTCTTTAAATAGGCTATTAAATGATAAAATCCCATCTCACTGAATAATCATTAAGGAGTATGGATATTGCTCCTAACAATGTTACACAATACACAAATTTTAACATCAAAGCACTCTTAAAATCACCACTTATTTTTACTGAAATTTAAAATGAATATTACGAAAAATGTTTAACATAAATAATTATTGTATATTCCTTTTTATATCAAAAGAAATATAACCATCTAAACTCAAATAAATAAATCTTTACTAACAATATAAAGATGAAGAGTTTGTTAGGTTGAACGCGCTTATCTCAGGTACTTACTGGTTTGAATAGAAAAAATCTTTTTGTGTTGAATAGTAACTTCATCGAGTAAAGATTTAGGTTATAAAACATCACGCTGTTTAAATAAAACTACTTTTTACGGATTTAGACGCGTATATTTGTTTTAAATTTTGGCCCGACGTTTCGGAGACTTTGCAGTCACCATGGTCACGGGTGAGACTGAGCTGTAATGTGTCTTGTACGAAATTTAAATTATATAAGGTGAAACATACATAATTTTATCATAGACTAAAACTAGTCTATGATAAAATTATGTATGTTTCACCTTATATAATTTAAAAATTTCTTTATATTGTTACAATTTGTTAATGTATTTTAGAAACTAAAATAATGTTATTGATTTTATGTAGTCAGAGCACAATGTAATATGATATAGTTTATGGTAAAAGTCTATCTTTATGGTCAATGTAAAATTAAAATCGAATGTGGGTAAACCCTGTAATAACTGATCGTACAAGACACATTACAGCTCAGTCTCACCCGTGACCATGGTGACTGCAAAGTCTCCGAAACGTCGGGCCAAAATTTAAAACAAATATACGCGTCTAAATCCGTAAAAAGTAGTTTTATTTAAACAGATGTGTCGCGCAAGTGTTAGAAAATATTACATCACGCTGTGACAAATAGGAGCAAACCATCAGTGAAAAATGTGGCAAATAAGGGGAAAATTTTCTAAATTTCACGGGTTGCGTGCGCGTCTATAGAAGTCGCGGGCAACAGCTAGTAAAAGATAATCTACTAAATTATTTTTGTCTGTCCAGCCTATTAATTTCCCACTGTTGGACACGGGCATCTTCCACTTTGGGAGTTATTTTTGTCTGATGTCCCGCGCTGACCGGGTGTGTATTATTATCTGAGTAAGGGAATACCCTTAGCTGGCTTTTACAGCACCTTGGGAAAGAAAAGGAGTGGTGACACTTGTATTCTTAATCCGTCAACACAAAGACACTATTAAATTCATATACAGTTTAAAGTCATCATCATACCGTCACGCCTTTTTCTGATGGGGCAAACAAATCTACGGCATTTGCCTGCCCCCATGCATTTTCGCCATCTGCTACGGTCTATCTAAAAATTTTAAGTATATAGTATTATTTACAAAACATAATTAAAATAGGAAAACATAACAAAAATTTCCTTTAATTTTTTTTTAGATTTTGATGCATAAAATATATTTTAGGTTCATTTTTTCAATAAAAAATTTTTTTAGCCCTATTTTATGTTTTGTAAATAATATTGTAAATACTACATACTAATGATAAAAATATTTTCATTATAAAGCTAAAATACTTTTTGTCACGGAATTATTTAATTAAAAGTACATAGTAAATAAGTAATATTATATTTATGTAATAATAAACATAAATATATATTATTATATATATATTCAGGACATTTCACACAGCGTCCTCTGGTCCCAAAGTAAGCTATATTTCTATGCTTGTATTATGGGAACCAGACACGGATAGACTACATATACTATTTTTCTTTTGTAAATACATACTCATAATACATAGAAAACACCCAGACGCAGTACAAACATTTGTATGACATTTATGGATGTCACACAAATGATTGTCCCAACCGGGAATCAAACCCGCGACCTCGTGATTGGCAGTCCATTACATAAACCACTTCACCACGAAGCCCGTCAATATAAATAAATATATATAAATAGAAATATTGAATATGTTAAACTAATATTATAACTATGTACTTATTTTTTTTTAACCGTGATTCAAGTACTTTTTTCAGTTACTTCAAAGGCACGTCTGAAATGTCTTTTATTAAAAAACATTATGATTTTGTCTTGTCAATACTGTTCATAACAATAGCAGTTTAAATTGATTTTATATCAACGTTGTTTCGTTTTCACTACATTTGCTATTTCATGGTTCAATATTTGCTTTAAGGGTGCCGCGTATTTAATTAAAGATTTTATTGTGCTGTGTTAAAGGCGTTATAAACGATCGAGGGATTGTTTTAGTTATCTCTTGGTTTACATAAACGGGAAATAAAAAGTATTTCCCGTTTATGTATATTATTATTTCATTTATCAATCACCAATATTGTTTTGGTCCTGGAAAAACTATGATTATCCGTAAAATATTTTGTCGTATTTATACAATTTACCAGCAGGTTGTTGCTCAATATAGAAATCTTTTCCCGTTTTTGGAACATTTTTTATAATGCTGTTCTCCTATTGGTCACAGCGTAATGTTATGTAGCCTTCCTCGATAAATGGCCTACCCTAATAGGTACATTAAGAAATTTTCAAGTCAAACCAAAGTCAAGTCATACAAACATTTCAGCTTTATAATTTTAAGTATTGATTACATTTACCGTAGTATAAAAAATGAGTAAGTAAATATAAGATATTCATGGATGTTTCACACCAAATATACCATTTACCTCATAAATAATCATAGCATTTACTTGCAAATACAAAACACCCAGACATAGTACAATTATTTGTGTGACTAATACAAATATCACAATATTATCCTATGCGGCAATCGAATCCGCGAATCGTGATCGAAAGTCTGCTATGTGAACCATTGCACTACCCGTCAAAATATCGTTAACTTATAAATTACTGAATACAACATAATTTAAAAACTGCAACTTTATGCGGCTAGTTGATAAAATGTGAGTAACAGCCGTTGTGGCGCTGTGTTTGGAAAATCCTTCCAATCCGCTTCGAGCGTGACACTCACTTCCAAAAGCACCTCTGTCAAAGTTAAGCCTCTTTTAGATTTGGAGCATATATAGCCTCAGAAATAGCTTTTTATGCGTTTCATTTGTATGAAAGAACATAAAAAGAACAGATATATATGGCATCGTAATTTTTGGATTGAGAGATCAAAATACCAGTCATAATAACCAAGGTAGTCCGGATCATGTCAATCGTGTATTATAATGAGAGGAAGATAATTTACACTTCCATTTCTGCATTTTCTATAGGGAGGTAATAAATAAATGCATAGATAAGTGATTAAATCTATCATAGAGATAAAAAGAAATAGAAATAATATACTTATGTTACAACGTTAGATAACTGAGACGTAAGATCTAAGAATATTTTTCTTTATCTATAACTGTACTAATTTTACAAGGAAGAAATTTTGTTGTTTGTTTAAATTGAAAAAGTATCGAGACAGTTGAACCAATTACAAAATTCTTTCACCATCAGCACATAATAAGTAGAACTAATAGGATTGGAAAACATGTATCAAGGTCTGAAGAAACAACCCGTGCGATGCATTAAGCATGGGGCAGATATCTAGTATCCTTATAAAACTTAATTCAATTTATAAAAACAAATATTAGTAATATAGGTATTCCATAGGCATAAGCTATGTACAAATATTTATTTTCACCAAAAATTGCAGCCTATATTCGTAATTACAGCTTACAAGATGTCAGAGCCGTTCTGTTCATTTAATATGCTAGATACAATACACATTTAAGGGTGTTTTATGTGCAAAATTACATGTTATAGTGTCAGAGAAATTACAATAAAGGTTTCACATTTAAGCAAAGATATTAAAGCTGGTTTAACAACAATTAACATAAATTGACGAGCCACGTGGTTGAGTGGTTCATGAAACGGACTGCCGATCAAGAGGTCGCGGGTTCGCTTCCCGCTCGGGACAATCATTTGTGTGATTTTTCTAATTGTCATACAAATGTTTGTACTGCGTCTGTGTGTTTCTATGTGTTATAAGTATCTATTTACAAAAGAAAAGTAGTATATGTATTCCATCCGAATTCTGGTACCCATAACACAAGCATATAAGCTTAGTTTGGGACCAGAGGACGTTGTGTGAAATGTCCATGAATATTTATTTATTTATTTATATTGAGGATAATTTGAAACGCTATGTTTTAGAGCATGTGTTTTAATTTTATTTAATCCTGCATTTAACACAGTAGCTCAATAATGTTTTGATATAACAACAACTTGTTGTCTTTATACATATGTTATTAATAAAATTAATTCTAATGGGTAGGTTCTTCTCCAGCCCGTTTACGTCCCACTGTTGGGCACGGGCCTCCTCCACTTTGGGAGGGATTATGGTCTACTGTGCCACACTGACCAGGCGTGTTGGCACAGGGTTTATTTTCGAGTCTTCCGTCTCTCACAGAAGAGATGTTATCCGTGTGCAATATCCCTTAGCTGACTTCTACAGCACTCTTGGGAGGAGATGGGGTAGTGACACTTGTATTCTTAATCCGTCACCACACGGACAACGATCATGACTACACATGTAGGCTAAAATTTAAAAGAAATGTACGCGCCTAAATTGGAAAAATGTTGTCTTTTTACACGCACGTTCAGTATGTATCTATAAATGTATTCTGTAATCTATGTAACGGAATCTTTGAATGTGATTCTATCCCACTTGCAGTAGTTGGGTTGATCTGAAATGCACATAATATCAAGGACCGATGACAATGCAATAATTTTAAAAAATATTCAGGTTTTTCAAGCGTGTTTTTTAGTTTTTGAACTGAGTAGATTATATTTGAATAAATGAGTCGCGTAAGTATTAGAGAATATTATGATTTGTTTGCAGGTGTTAAATTGATTTTAAATTGGTACTTTCTTTTATTATTTACTACCTTTTGCCCGCGGCTCCGTACGCGTGGAATTTAAAAACCAAACCCTAACAAATTACATATTACATACATACATTATTGTTGTACATTGTCTTAGCCCCTCTTATTGAAATATTTAAAAAAAATTAATTTAAAATAAATATTCATTGACATTTCACACAACGTCCTCTGGTCCCAAGCTAAGCTTATATGCTTGTGTTATGGGTACCAGAATACGGATAGAATACATATACTACTTTTCTTTTGTAAATACATACTTATAATACATAGAAACACCCAGAAGCAGTACAAACATTTGAATGACAATTAGAAAAATCACACAAATGATTGTCCCGAGCGGGAATCGAACCCGCGACCTCTTGATCGGCAGTCCGTTACCAGAACCACTACACCACGAGGCCCGTCAATTTATGTTAATTGTTGTTAAACCAGCTTTAATATCTTATATTAGCTAATATTTATTTCAAAGACAGATTTGTTGGAAGAAAATTCAGTTATGTTTTAAGCTCGCCTATGTACATGTCCTCTCTGTTATCATATTTTGTAACTATGTATCACTGTGTACAATAAAGAAAAAAGAAAAAAATTATAAATAATTGGTCAAGTGCGAGTCGGACTCGCGCACGAAGGGTTCCGTACCATTATCTATGCAACATAAGGCAACGTTATTAGTATCGAGCAAGAAACGGTAAAAAAATCATGTTTGTTGTATGGGAGCCCCCTTAAATATTTATTTTATTTTATTTTTAGTATTTGTTGTTATAGCGGCAATAGAAATACATCATCTGTGAAAATTTCAACTGTCTAGCTATCACCGTTCTTGAGATACTGCGTACGGAACCCTAAAAATCATGTTTGTTGTATGGGAGCCCCCTTTAAATATTTATTTTATTTTATTTTTAGTATTTGTTGTTATAGCGGCAATAGAAATACATCATCTGTGAAAATTTCAACTGTCTAGCTATCACCGTTCTTGAGATACTGGGTACGGAACCCTAAAAATCATGTTTGTTGTATGGGAGCCCCCCTTAAATATTTATTTTATTTTATTTTTAGTATTTGTTGTTATAGCGGCAATAGAAATACATCATCTGTGAAAATTTCAACTCTCTAGCTATCACCGTTCTTGAGATACAGCCTGGTGACAGACGGACGGACGGACGGACGGACGGACGGACGGACGGACGGACGGACGGACGGACGGACGGACGGACGGACGGACGGACGGACAGCGAAGTCTCAGTAATAGGGTCCCGTTTTTACCCTTTGGGTACGGAACCCTAAAAAACATCTTCTTGAGTGTTATTAACATGAAGTTTTCTAAGTTCGAACTAAAATCTGTTGAACCCGATATAACTAAATTAAATAAGATAAATTAATAGGAAACCTCTAGACGAAAACCCCTTACTAAAAGTTTGGTAATTAATTACTTTCCGCTCACCTTTAAGTAATAAATGCTATTCAGGATTGGAACGTAATGAATGACTTAATAATTATAAATTAAACCAATTAAATTTAGCATAACCTCTTAAGGTTGTCAAAGTGTTTGCTTCGATGGATAAAATATTGATATTAGTACTTATTCTACATTTTCTACGTAAGCAACTAAACTTAACTAAAAAACTATAGTTAATAGTGTTAATATAATATATCTATTATTTGCTATTTCGTTGTACGTAGTTATCTTAAAGGTTAGTCTTTATTACACAGTTTTTATATTTTCGTATTGAAAATTTCGTTTGTTAGAGTCATATTAGAAATACTATATTACCGGCTAACACTCACAGTGTTGGGATCGGATATGCTCGAAACCTGGGTCGACATCTTCGATCCCAAAACTGTGAGTGTTAGCCGGTAATATAGTGTTTCTAACAGTTTTTTATAATAAGAAAATTCGGTAAAAATTTCTGAATTGTGTTATTGACACTATCGATTGTAATAAAGTAACTATCTTAGGCCCATAGCACACGGCGTATTTTAAACGCGCAGACGACGCGCGTTTAGGAACGCGCTTCTTCGGCGCCGTAAACGCTGATTCTTGCGTTTGCATTGATAATAGAATCGCGCGCATGAAGCGCGTATACGCGCATTTGAAGCGATACAAACGCGCGTACAAAGGAGCGAGGTACGGGCAGAGGGGGGCTGGGATGCTCACGCCACCAGTCACCACTGCGCCTGCGCCTCTGAGTCTCTGATCGAAACGCAAAAACTACGAGTGACTATAGCGCGTCTGTACAGCTGTACCTGCGCGTATACGCACAGTAGAGGCGCGTTTTACAATCGCCCCGTGTGCTTAGGTTACAAGGTTGCGATCAAATCTCGTTTAAACCACGTATACGCGCGTCGTCTGCGCGTTTAAAATACGCCGTGTGCTATGGGCCTTAAGGTTTATGTTAGATATGATACTGGAGAGCGATGTATCCTAATACAGGCATTTTTGTCTAAAAGGCTACATCACCCACAAATTATGTAACCTTAAATTAAGTTGAGTTAAATAAATCATTTGTATTTTTTGTATCGATCTTCATTTTTTAGTTAAGTTTAGTTTAGTAGTGCACGTAGAATCGGTACCACTGGTTATAATCGTAATATTTCGCAAAAACGTTGTCACGCTCGTGCTCGTTTACGTAGCGACCATAACATGCACTGAAAGCATTAAATCTATCCTTAAAATTTTACATGTCGAAATATGAAAACACAGTTTTACACACCGAAAAGGTAATAAGAGAAATCATAGAAATATTAGTGTAGGGGTCTGTACATATCTAATACCTACTAATCTTTGCCTGTAGACCTGCGAGAGGAGATCATAATCAAATATATTTCAATTATAATAAGACTTTGAATTAATTACTAACTGATGAAATAACTTTTGTAACACAATTTCAGTTGTCTTTTTAGTTCACATAACTTTTAATATTAGTTTCATATATTTCTGCAAAGTTATACAGTGTTCTATTTTACATATTATAACCTAGAATGTAAACTGGTTGCTATCAAGTTACTGTTTCACAAAAGCACATAAATGAATACGCTTAGGATGAATAAATTTCCATAATACTTAACATTTCTTATGCTAATAATCTAAAAATATATAAAAGTAAATCTTTCATAGACCAGTGGTATACCATTACACGAACAAAGAGAAATCTGAGTGAAAGTAGCTCATAAATGTCACGACATTTATTTAAATAAACACGCATTACATTGGTACCAATTCTACATACACAACTAAATTAAACTTAACTAAAAAATGAAAACTGGTAGTGTCAATAACACAATTGGGCAATGTTAATTGAAATATGTGAAGTATGTATGGTGTGACTTTGAAAGATAGATTAAGTAATGAAGTTATAAGAGAACGGTGCGGTCTGAAAGAGGATGTAGCGACTAAGGTGGAGAAAAGTATGCTTAGGTGGTTTGGTCATGTGTAGAGGATGGATGAGAGACGCTTAACAAAAGGCATATACACGGTGGAGGTAAGTGGAAATGCTGGGAGAGGACGCCCGAGAAAAATATACTCCGATGTCATCACCGGCATACTCCAAAAGGGGTAAGTGCGTAGCACTTACAACCGTCGGGCATGTATGACATTTGAATCGTAGCAGATGGCGCTCTATAGTCTCTGCCTACCCCCATGGGAAAAAAGGCGTGATGTTATGATGATGATGATAATTGAAATATTTTGTTAGAAAATCTTTATATTATAGACTAACGATTTTAATTAATAAAAATGTGTACAATGAAATAGCCAAATCATCAAATACACCATAGTTGTTTTCATTTTTTAGTTAAGTTTAGTTGTGCATGTAGAATTGGTACCATTGTGGGAATTGGTAACTTTTCCTGGAATTAACCATAATTTTTGTTAAACTAGCTGTGGTTTTGTAGACCATTTCTAGTTTCTTTATTTCTCTTCTCAGCCTATTAACGGCCCGCTGTTGGACACGGCCCACCTTGAAAAAGTATTTTGTCTGCTATGCCGTACTGACGGGGCGTGTTGGCATAGAGTTTATTTTTAAGTTTTACATCTCTCAAAAATATTGTTTTCTGTTTGTATCCCTTATCTTGCTCTTACAGTACCTACCGTAGGAAGGAAACGGGGTGGCGACATTTGTATTCCTAATCCGTAACCAGAATATTCTTTAGCTTAAATGTAAAATCACGTCAAATTTAATTTGATAGTAACAGAAATAGATAAACTGACCTTATGGCGGCATAATTGCCTACAGCATTTCGCAATATAAATTTTTGCATGAACCCAACATTCTATAAAAGTAGTTGTTGGAAATTATTTTCTATATTGAGCACGTTTCTTGCAACTTTTAATCTTCATCGTCAAGACAAAATGTTCATTAAGAACCAACCTAATGACCTGCGCGCTTGTTATCTGACTAGTTGAGACGTTTCGCAAAAACCTTGTACAAAAAGCTGTGTTATTAATAGAGGTGATCGTTATATTAGATAGCTGATAAAATAATCTAATATTTATTAATAATCATTCAACCTATTATTTATTACAACTGTCAAGCGTTATTTATGTTGAGTGATTTATTTTTTATTTTTATTAGTTATGACCCATTATCTACCGTTAGCTACGACATCACATGCACTATTCGAAACTAAACGGAACCCATTCAAAGTCGATTGCACTTGGCTGTATAATATTTTTGTCACCTACCAAATTATACTCTAAGGTGACCGCATAAGAACTATTTCATATTTTATTTCGTGGTCTAGTGGTTCATATAACGGACTGCCGTTCACGAGGTCGCGGGTTCGATTCCCGCCTCGGACATTCATTTGTGTGGTGTTTTTATATAAAAAAAAAATAAAAAAAAATAAAAAAAGACATAAAAAGACCAAATCGAAATCCGTCTCGTAGTTTTGAAGGTTTATACCTTCAAAACTCACATAGCTCACATACAAAAATAACAATTTTGTTTTATAGTAAACTAGCTGTTGCCCGCGACTCCGTACGCGTGGAATTTAGGAAAGTTTTATGAAAATCCATCCAGTAGTCTTTACGTGAAAGAACAACAAACATCCTTACATTCATACAATCCAACATTAACCAAACATCAAAACATTAGAGTATGGATAGAAGACCGAGGAAACGTTCGCGAACAGTATAAGTATTTTATTTTGTCGCGCGTAATTCTTTTTTCGTCATATCTCCTAAGATATTCATTTAAATTGCATGCTGTAAAAAGCAGTTCTATATTAAACGTGTAAGCTAACTAAGGTATTTAATTTGATAAAAAGGTAAATAGCTTTTGAAAACACCCTATTGAATTTGATAATTTTTGCGACATTATTATGGGTACAGCGGGTTTCCCTTAAAAGATAGACATATTATGGCCTCGCGGAGTTTTTTGAAGAACTATAGGTAAAAAACAATTCCTCCATATATTGGTTTGTTGTACCTCACATAGATAAGGCAGCGTTTTCATTTATAGCTCGCACGCGTGCGCGTTTCTCGGCAAATTTAATCATCTCTCATCCAATATACAGCAAACCCCAACAAATTATGCAAAAAAAGCCATCCTCTTGATCCATTCTATCTATAAAAAAACCACATCAAGATCCGTTGCGTATTTTTGAAGATATAAGCTCACATAGGGACATACATACAAAAATTACGACTTTGTTTTATAAGAAGTAAAGATAAAGATAAGGAAAACTGTAGGTTAAGAGGTTCTATACCTACACGGGCGATAATATAGTGTTTAGGATACATTAGTTTGCCTGTGACGTATATGCAAAATACACACGTACTGGATGTATTTGTTATACGCAATGGCGGTCCATCCCTGTTAGGTAGTGATTTTATATCCAAGTTTAGATTAAAATGAATGAGTTCAGATAAAAAAAAATCCGGTATATTTTTTTAACGACCTACCTATTGATGTCGGCAACAAATAAATAAATCAGATTTCATCCACGTTAATATAGCTTGGTACAATCAATTACATAAATAGAGTGGTTATGTAGAAATACCTCGTATTTGTGAATATAGAAAAAGTTAACCTTCTACCAGAATTAAGTCTCTAACTACGAATATGCCGTGACATAATGTTGTACGTGCCCGACATTTTCTTGGAGCAAACGTAGCATTTTACGTAAATAGTACCTACTCTTTGTGCCACATGACTTCCGTCTGGCTTATTGACTATTTTTTCCAGTAATTTCATTGCCAACGACAGTCACCAAAATCTCAATCAACTTATTTTGAATTATTTATATTTGTACATATTAAATACTATAATGAATTTGTTCTATCGCTTGCTGTTGAATAATTACAACGTAAGGTGCTTATTTCAATCAAGACAAAAAAGTTAACGTTAGTTACTTTCATTTTCTTATTATAAACGTTATTTATGTATGTTTCTTTGTGAATTTGCACTTAAGCGATATTTTAGAGTAAACAAAAGATGTTTTTTTTTTTAAATTAAGACCTTTAGATCTTATAGATATCTATTTTTCTCCGTATTCTTAGAAATAACATTTCCAAGAAATTTCATGACAGAAAAAAATCCTAGTCAAAACAATATTTACAAATTACAATACGAAAACAAAACCCTGTAAATAAAATACTTACACAGTGGCTTTATTTACACTGGTATTTCAAAAGGTGCTATATTTTCACATAAATCGTGAAAACGGAATCACGTAGCTATAGATAGGTTAGGTACTTTGAATTTAGTACCAACAGATTTGTTAGGCTTTAAAATATTTTTGGTGAAAATAATCATAAATATGCAAAAAATTATGTTGCAATATTAGTTACCAAACTCCTCTGAAACGGGTCGACCGATTCCTATGAAAGTTCTGTTTTTTTTTTACTTTACTTTTTGTTTATTATTTGAAAACATTTTTTTTTAATTTTGTACTTAAAACTTTCGTTGAGGAGTCAACATTGGACAGCTTTTATTTTTTGATTCAGGTTATAAGAAACTTACTTACTTACGCAAGGGAAACTATGAGGGAGCGTGCCAAAATAACTCTTTCTTTATCCTATCACAAATGCATGCCAAAAGAATTCGCGAGCATTAGCTAGTTTAATATTTAAAATGAAGATAATCCGATTGCTGTCGTTTACTCTTAAAAGAAATTTTATTTTACAACTACAAATATCTTTGTGTCCCAACATTTGGCGCAAATTGCTGTATCGACCTGAAAATGCCGCAGTAGAAAAGCGCTGCCTGAATTACCTACAACGACGGGAGAAAATTGATATAAAAATTTGCTCGTAAAGCATAAAATTAAAACGTGAATAGCGGTTGCAATATGCTAAGTACCTGTTATATTTCAAGCGTCATTTGTTGTAGACATGCTGTAACTGTTTAATATTCTATTTCCATTTCAATTTGCTAAACACCTTAAATCTCGTAATCGCATACTTTCTTCTTGACATGTGTAATATCCATTAAATTGGATGAGATTTCAAGACCAATGGTGTGAATTTAAGATTACATAGTGAAAACTTTATAATTTTACTAGTTTTTTCCCGCGGCTTTTTACACATTTGTACGCATTGACGGGCTTCGTGGTGGAGTGGTTTATGTAATGGACTGCCGATCACGAGGTCGCGAGTTCATTTCCCGCTTGGGACAATCATTTGTGTGATATCCATAAATGTCATACAAATGTTTGTACTGCGTCTGGGTGTTTTCTATGTATTAAAAGTATGTATTAACAAAAGAAAAGTAGTACAAGCATAGAAATATAGTTTACTTTGGGACCAGAGGACGTTGTGTGAAATGTCCTGAATATTTATTTATTATTATTTGTGGCCGAATCGCTTTTGATATCGAACCTAAAATCAAAACTGAAATCTGAACTAAAATTAACGCTAAAAGTAATAGCAAAATTAACTCTAAAAGCGATACTAAATACTATATAATAAAGTCAAAACCAAATGCCATACCAAATCATTGTTTAAATACCTATTTGGTTAACTAATTATGTGCTAATTATGATAAAATTAATAATGTGATAACTTCAAACGCATTAAAAACGGAACAATGCATGTTGAACAAACTGGAAATCAGCGTCAAGTGTTATAAATAATCATATAAATTTATCCTGAGTTGCCGGGCCTTTGTCAATGATAATGTAGAATACACTTTAATCAGCATGGTGTTTTATGTAAGACAATACTGGTCTTATTTCTTTTATTTTCCCTGTTTCATACGTCGAAAACAGATTTTCCCTGGTGACGGATTTCCTTTAACATAAATATAAGAAATCAACGGTTAGTGGAACCATAAAGAGGCCGAAGCGTCTTTGTAAGCATTGAGTGCTTTTGGCTATTAGGTTAACACGTCCATTAACTACGCTTGAAATTGGAGTCTCGTGCTGACTTTCTTGAATTGTTGTAATGTTCTGCCACTTTATTCCTCCACGCCCAATGCATTCCATCACGCAATACTTGTCAAAACACTGCTAGTACTGACAAGCTAGTCAAGAATTAGATAGAGGCGCTTACAATTCAGCTGTACAAATAAAATTAGCTTGCTTCCTGCAATTCTGTTCGCTTTAGCTCTAATATTCATAATAATTTCCAGAAAGAATCTCTCTCCAGCCCATTAACGTACCACTGTTCGGCACGGGCCTTCTCCACTTTGGGATGGATTAGGTATGGTCAATTGTAATAGCAGAGTTGAGCCCCTGGTTAGCGCGGCATAGTAGCGCTAACCAGGGGCTCAACTCTGCTATTACAATGATGACACAATGATTAGTCACTGACGCCATAATGGCGAATTTTATCAAGTTTGGTAGTCTATTCTAGTATAAATGACGCTATTATGGCGCCATAATGGCGTCTGTGACTGATCGTTGTGACAACATTGTAATAGCAGACTTGAGCCCCAGGCGTGTTGGCATAAGATTTAGTTTCTAGTCTTCCGTCTGTCACAGAAGAAGTTGTCTGTCTAATTCTGTTGTTGAATATCCCTTAGCTCGCTTTTGCAGCACCCTTGAGATTTGTATTCTTAATCTGTTACTACACGGACATCAGAAATAATGTAGCTTATTTATTAACCTAATAGCGAAAAAATTTTTAGGTTCGGACCACTAATTTGGGTGATCCAGGTTAAGTTTTAAAGCGTATTTGGGAGAAAATAAATCTCAGGATAAAATACACCGAAAAGATCCTATGAGAGATTATATTTTAAACGGAACCTTAAATAGATTTTATACAAATAATAATATAAGTTGTAACGAAACTATATCCAAAACTAATACTTATTAACATAACATATTACAGTTTCATAACTGAGCCGCAGCTGCCGAGTTCGAAGCCAGCTAGTCTGTCATCAGACTAAATCTGAATTAGCGCTAGTTAATTGAGTTTGGAGATGCAAATCTAACATTAGCTAATCGGTTACTGAAATTCTGATTTATCGTTTAATATGAAGCAATAAATATTATGTGATTACTAGTTAATGGCGGTGTGGAGTAGGTAATGAAAAAAATCTGGATTCTGCGGGAAATAAATATGGGCTGTTTTTCACGGAGGCCATAAATGGCCCTGGGCATTTCAGATTAACAAGATTTCTAAAAATAGACTCTCGGTTTTTATTTAATAATAGAATTAGGGACTGGGGGCCCTAAAAATGGCGAGACCTTGAGACGCGAGGCCATGTGCCCAATTGCCCAGTAGAGAAGACCGGCCTGAAGAGGGTGTCAGAGAAAGACGTAAACTGATTTTATCAGTGATTTACTTCAAAAGAGTAGAAGCGTCGCACGTAAAGCAGTTGTGGATGTATGACAAGATGCCTGAGTATAAATGGAGCCAAGGAAATATATTTAGGTCGTAGCTGAAAGTGCTTTATAGTCTCTGCCTATCCATATATTTTATTTTATATAATCAAAGAAGAATCAAATATCGTTAGCACTTATTCTAAGGTCTTGAAATAAATAAAAGTAGAAGTCGTTGATTTTTGCTCGGTAGGCAACTTGACTTTCTTTGATATTGAGCTTTCAAGTGTCTTAGTAAGTGCCTACAAGTGTTCTGCATAATTTATTGTTCTGTAGTCTTAAAAAAGCGACAATGTTGAGAGGTGACGAAATTTGTGACTTCAAAGTATATTCCATTGCGAGACAAATCACTAAAAGAGATTTAGTACTTATATTTTTAGTTCTGAAATTTTTCATACATAGGCAGGGACTTTAGAGTGCCATCATTTAATCATCTTAAAAGGCATCTTGTCATAATATATGCATAACGGTTATTGTTGCGTCCAACCTGGCGTTTTAATTTGATAATAGGTTAAAAGGTGGAAGCGTGATATGTCTCAGGTTCAAACGGGACGAAACATATGACTGCAATACACAGCGCTGATACTAAAAGTCTATTAACATGAAATTTACCTTGTCATTCTTCAATAATCTTCACGGTACACAACTATTTTAGATATGTCCGTGCGCATACTTAATATATTGTTACGTGCTAGGGTTCGAAGGATTTGGAGAGAAAGACCTGCTGACTCTTTTAGAAGACTTTATTCACTAGCACTAGTTACACACTAAGCACTAGGTCCAAACACTAAGCACTAGGTCCAAACACTAAGCACTAACAATGTCCTAGGTTGAAGCCAAGTCGTAGGTTTCACTGGTATCACTCTTGATCACTTGTTTTCGCTCTCGAAGTCGCCTTTTTCGTAGCTCGAACTGAACTGCCCGGGCTCGCCTCCCTGCCGCTATTTATATGCGCCGAGACGAGTTCCAGACTATTCCAGAATGTTCCCGACTGTGCGCGAACGTGATCGCCCGGAACGAATGTTTCTAGAAGGTCCGCGCATGTACGATAGTTCCTCTAACGCCATCTAGTATCTAATAGGGGTTTCACTCTGTTCGGTTCTTTAATTGGTTTTACTAGTTGCTGCTAGATGGCGCTAGCTCCTTTGTGTTTTGTGTGTTCGTAACACTACTCCCCTCTTAGAGATGCTCGTCCCGAGCATCGTTATTACTACCATGGTAACGCGCCAGACGGTCTATGTGTACCACTTTGAATGTCCCTCTTGGTTGCTTTTGAATCCTATAGGTCACATCATTCAGTCGGGTAACCACTTTGTATGGACCGTCCCACTGGTTCTGCAACTTTGGAGATTTCCCTTTCCGGCGAGTTGGGTTATGCAGCCACACCAGTGACCCTTCCTCGAAGCCACTCGTGTTCGATTTCCGGTCGTATCTGGTTTTCATGTTCTCACTTGACTGTAACCCATTTTCCCGAACCAAGGCGTGTATATAGCGCATCTTTTCCCTTAAATCGCAGACATAGTCTTGTACAGTCTTTGGTCCCTCCGGTGACCCTCCTGTCAATAGGTCTACTGGTATTCGTAGTTCTCTACCGAAATTGACATACGCCGGGGTAGCTTTTATGCTCTCGTGCTCGGCGGTTCGGTAAGACAGAAGGAAGAGTGGTATATACTTGTCCCAATCCTTTTGTTTGTCATCTACCAATTTCGCCAAATGCCTCTCAAGGGTCTGGTTAAATCTCTCAACCATTCCATCAGACTGCGGATGGTACGCGGTGGTCCTCGTCTTATGCATGCCCAAAATTCTGCACACTTCTTGGAACACCTGCGATTCGAAGTTCCTGCCCTGATCAGAATGGATTTCCAGAGGCACACCAAAGCGACATATAACTTCTTCGACTAACTTAGAAGTGACTGTTGTGGCTTCTTGGTTTGGTATGGCGAACACTTCGGGCCATTTGGTGAAGTAGTCAATGACGACCATAAAATACTTGTTTCCCGAATCCGTTACAGGAAATGGCCCAGCTACGTCAACTGCAATTCGTTCCCACGGTGCACCGACGTTATACAACCGCAGGTTCCCACGGCTCCTGGTCTGTGGTCCTTTTACAGTAGCGCAAGTAGTACATTTGCGGCACCAATCCTGTACATCATCTCGACAATGCAACCAGTAGAATCGTTCTCGCACTTTTGTTAACGTCCTCTTGACACCTAGATGACCTCCTGATACGCCATCATGTATTTCACGGAGAACACCTGGTACTCTCGTTCTTGGGACAACTATCTGAAGATGGAACTCTCTGCCGTTAGTCTTCTCCCATTTCCGGTAGAGTATTCCGTTTTGGAGTATCAGACTGTCCCATTGCGCCCAGTACGCCTTAGTGACAGCGCCAGTGGGTGCAACCTCACTCCATATTGGTTTTACGTCACCCCGTTTCTTCCATGTGATGATGTGCCGAAGGTCGTCATCTTTTTCTTGAGCCTCCCTCATAGCATCATTCTCCCAGAGACTCAAAGGATCTGTTCTCGTTAGTTTTAATGTTTCTTCATTGCATTCCAGCTTAACACAATGTTTGCAGTCCTCCGAACACGGCCTTCGTGAGAGTGCGTCGGCATTCCCATGTGTCTTTCCGCTGCGGTGTTCCGTCTTGAAGTCATACTCCTGGAGCTGTTCAATCCATCGAGCTACTTGACCTTCTGGGTTCTTGAATTGCAGTAGCCACTTCAAGGCTGCGTGGTCAGTTCGTAGTAAAAATTGTCTGCCGATGAGATATTTGTTGAAATGTTGTAGCGTCTTTACAACAGCCAAGAGTTCTCGTCTTGTCACACAGTAGTTTCTCTCTGGCTTGGATAAAGATTTGCTGAAATATGCAATAACAACTTCTCTTTCACCCTGTTTTTGAGATAACACCCCTCCAATGGCCGTGTTGCTTGCATCCGTGTCAACTATAAACTGACCTTCAGTTTGTGGATACCCCAGGATTGGTGTTTCACACAGATGTTTCTTCAGTTTCTGAAAAGAATCTTCACAAGTCTCATCCCAACTAAATTGTCGTTTATCTTCTGTCAGCCGATGTAATGGCTTGGCTATCTCTGCGAATCCCTTAACAAAACGCCTGTAGTATGAGCATAGGCCGAGGAATGCCCGCACTTCGGTTTTGTCCTTAGGGGTAGGCCATTTTTGAACTGCTTCCAGTTTCTCCGGGTCTGTTTGGATTCCATCACTGGAGATAATATGGCCGAGATAGTTGACCTTGCTCCTGAATAAACGACACTTTTCCGGGTTCAACTTTAACTTGGCTCCCTCTATTTTGGCGAAAACTCGCTCCAAGTTTCGCAAATGGTCCTCGAAGTCGCGTCCGACAATGATGACGTCATCCAAGTAGACTAAGCAAGCCTCTCCAACTAAGCCTGCCAGTACACACTCCATGAGTCGCTCAAAGGTGGCAGGTGCGTTGCACAATCCGAAGGGCATGACGTTAAATTGCCATAAACCTTTACCGGTCGAGAAAGCTGTCTTCTCCTTGTCTTTTGGATGAATTTCCACCTGCCAGTAGCCAGATTTCAGGTCTAGGGTCGAGAACCATTTCATGCCACTCAGGGTATCTAAAGTGTCGTCGATTCGTGGTAACGGGTAACTGTCCTTCTTAGTCACATCATTGAGACGCCTATAGTCCACACAAAATCTCGTGCTACCATCTTTCTTCTTCACTAATACAACAGGTGAGCACCACGGACTTGTAGACGGTTCAATAATCTTATTCCTTCTCATGTCCTCCAAAAGGCCTTCAACTTCTTTTTCCTTTGCAATTGGTATCCGTCTTGCTCGTTGACGAATTGGTCTCTCGCTTCCGGTATCTATCCTGTGCTGAACCATTGACGTTCTTCCAAGGTCCCCTTCTTGACTGGAGAAGATATTCGCGTAGCGCTGCAAAAACTTCTTAGCTTTCATGCTCTGCGAATAAGTCAGATTACTCTTACAGTCATCAAGTAGCTTAGTCACTAAACCGTAGTTATTGCTGTTTGCTGAGTCTGCGCCTGTCATCGAACTACACTTTTTCATCCAGACAACTTCCTCGCACTTTCCGATGACATCACCTTTGTTCAAGCAGATCTCGCGATCACCAAGATTCAAAACCCTGACCACAGCGTTTCTGCTTCCACTAACAAGGGTTCTCGCCGTCATCAGTTTTTGTGACGATGTCTTGGTAGGTGTGTCTTCGATCAACACGCATCTGTTTGACTTTATCTTTCCAGCTGGCGGCAGTTCCACCAGTACCTGAGCTTCCGCTCGTCCAGGTATGATGACTTTATTTACACATGCGACTTTCCCGCAGGCGCCTCCAAGAATGAAGATTTCTTCGTCACCACACTTGAAAACTCCGTCAGCGACATTAATTCTGCAATTGTGTTTCTTCATGAAATCCAAACCCAAGATGCAATCATCCACAATCTCAGCCACGATTACGTTATGAGAGTATGAGGACCCCCCTACATACATCGTAACTGACGTTTCTCCCAGGACGGGTATTGGCTGACCGGAGGCAGTAAGAAGCCGACAGTTAATTCTCCTCTTGTGTCCCGTTGCAGTTTTTACCAGACTTGGGTTCACTATTGTTCTAGAGGCTCCTGTGTCCAGAGTCATTTTGCAATCCGTCCCGTTAATAGTCCCCTGAATCGCAAGAATATTCCCGCTGCATGCCTGGGAGATAACAGTTATCGGGGCTCCCTCCGCGTCAGCCGGCACTCGCCCCATAGTCCTGTTTCCCTGATCCCGGGCAAGGGACAAAGCCCCCTGCTTCTTCAGAACCTCTATTTGTTCCTCGATCCTTTTCATCCTTTCCATCTGGGTTTCCTTCTGCGGGCAGTTGAGCTGGAGATGGCCCCTCTCGCCGCACTTGTAGCACATGGCTCCAGAACTTTTCTTCGTAGGGGCCTTAACCTCCTTGACTTCCTCAGAGACCTCGCGGATCTTATGGGTATGCCGTATGTCATAACGAACAGCCTCGACCTCCAAAGCATGCGCCAATGCTTCTTTTAGCGAGGTATGGTGACGAAGCCTCACTGCAGTCCTGACCTCCAGATCTTTGATTCCGTCGACAAATGCTTGAACAATATTCGTGTCTATCATCTTGGTGTCGGCTCCTGGATGTGCCTTCCTGACGAGTTTTTCAATTTCCAACGCCCATTGTTGTAGTCCTTCTCCTGAGCGTTGGACTCTGTCACGCAGTTGGGCACGGAACACGTGCTCCAGGTGTCGCTCCCCGTACCTGGATTCAAGTGCCTCCATCAGGTCTTGGAACCCATTTCCTGTATGTGGCAGTGCTTCCAGGACCGACAAAGCTTGCCCTCTGAGTGCAACAGTAAGAGCGGTCAAGCATTGTTCTTCCGTCCATCCGTTGGCAGTAGCAACCGTCTGGAATTGCTGACGATACGCGTTCCAGGAAGTAGTGCCGTCGTATGGCGGAACTTTCACTCTTGGTCCTTGTGCCACTCCGGTAGTTCCACTAGAGATCGCTACTCCCGTGGTTTCAAGGCGCACTACTTTCTTCTGTAGTTCAATGAGGCCGGTTTTCACATTTTCGACATCCAATCCTAACCCGGTAACTCGTTCTTCCACTACGTCGACATCTTTTCGAAGCTTAATCACCGTGCTACTAACATCATTTATAGCACAAAGCACTTTTTCTTGTGATTCTTGCAAAGCGCCGAGCTTGCGTTCTTGTGACTCTTGCAAAGCGCCGAGCTTGCGTTCTTGTGACTCTTGCAAAGCACCGAGCTTGCGTTCTTGTGACTCCTTCATTGACCGAATTTCAGCCCTTTGCATCTCTATCAGTTCAATTAAACTTCCTAATTGAAGTGCCACTGACGCTACGGCGCCGCTCGTGGGCGTGGCTTGTCTAGTGGGCGTGGCCTGTGTGGTGGGCGTGGCAAGGTGGGCGGATCCAGTGGGCTGAGCTTGTCTAGTGGGCGTGGCCGGTGTGGTGGGCGTGGCAAGGTGGGCGGAGCCAGTGGGCGGGGCTTGAGTCTGAGTAGGCGGAGCCTGGGCCTGGGTGGGCGGAGCCCGGTGGGCGTGGTCGGTGGGCGTGGTCGGTGGGCGTGGCATGGTGGGCGTGGCCAGTGGGCGGGTCTAAGGGGGCGTGGTCGGTGGGCGGGGCCTGGTAGGTGGGGCCAGTGGGCGGGGCTTGGTCCACAGCGGGCGTGGCCTCCGCAGCTCGTTGTGCCCTTGTCCTGACGCCCTCGAAGTCCTCTCTCGGAGTCAATGGCATCTCCAAATCTCACTTCCGACACCAGTTGTTACGTGTTAAGGTTCGAAGGATTTGGAGAGAAAGACCTGCTGACTCTTTTAGAAGACTTTATTCACTAGCACTAGTTACACACTAAGCACTAGGTCCAAACACTAAGCACTAGGTCCAAACACTAAGCACTAACAATGTCCTAGGTTGAAGCCAAGTCGTAGGTTTCACTGGTATCACTCTTGATCACTTGTTTTCGCTCTCGAAGTCGCCTTTTTCGTAGCTCGAACTGAACTGCCCGGGCTCGCCTCCCTGCCGCTATTTATATGCGCCGAGACGAGTTCCAGACTATTCCAGAATGTTCCCGACTGTGCGCGAACGTGATCGCCCGGAACGAATGTTTCTAGAAGGTCCGCGCATGTACGGTAGTTCCTCTAACGCCATCTAGTATCTAATAGGGGTTTCACTCTGTTCGGTTCTTTAATTGGTTTTACTAGTTGCTGCTAGATGGCGCTAGCTCCTTTGTGTTTTGTGTGTTCGTAACAATATGATAGGTTAATAATAGTTTGGTTCATAACAGTTATAAATATTACCTTAAGTTTTTCGCCCGTCCTCTCCCCGCATATCCACTTAACTCCACCATGTTTATACCTATCGTTAAACCCTTTTGTTTATCTCGTTGTAGTCTGCCTATCTGTAGTTTTGAACTTAATGCGTTGTATTTACCTACCTGAATGTTGTAGAAAACATAATTTTACCTGTCTGCAAATATGGTGTTCTTCAGAAGGTTTTTTAAACCTTTATTATTTAAATAATACTAAGTACTGTTCAGGGATATAGACGTGTATTTGTTTTAAATTTTATGGTATCTTTATGGTTAATGTAAAATTTAAATCAAATGTGGGTAAACCCTGTAACAACTGATCGTAGAAGACACTTTACAGCTCAGTCTCAACCGTGACCATGGTGGCTGCAAAGTCTCCGAAACTTCGGGCTAAAATTTAAAACAAATACACGCGTCTAAATCCGTAAAAAGTAGTTTTATTTAAACAAATGAGTCGCGCAAGTATTAGAATTTTTTTCGTTAACCTTTATTATACAAAACATATTATAAAATTATCGATTTTATTCCAAGCCAAATATTCCATTATGTGGGATTTGAAAGAACGTGTGATTTGGTTTATAAATATGGATATTTACTCTATCAAAAGGAAAAATAGCGCAGTAGTTATCATTGTGATAAATAACACCATACTTGGATATTAACTGTCCTGTCACGTAATCCACAATCTGCTTAGAGGGTGCACTTTGTAGGTCTACCCTTTTATTCGAAGTGAAAAGCTCTTAGATAGTCATCATTTATTTGTTTTTGGATTGAGTGGTTACCTACTTTAACACCTTTGTTAATAATAATATAATCCTTATTAATATTATAAATACGAAAGAAAATAATGTGTGCAGTAATTATTCTATATTCTACACGTACGATTTTGCGGGTATAAGCTAGTTGCAATTACCTAAATGTTAAAAAAAGACACATATAAACATAGACAGTATAAGAAATCGATAAATTTTTTTTTGGTCAGATTTAGATCTGTGATTCAGATAGATCAAAATTGATATTTGTGGATGACGGATGAAGATCAAAGTTCAGACAATCATACAGACCTTAAAAACTAAATAATGAACTTTTCCCATGTCTGTAATAAAGCAAACTTTATTTTAAGCACATAGCTTTAAAAGCAAACAACAGGCTGTTTATAGAAATATAATATATGCATCAAAATCTCTTTCAGTATTGCGAAATAAGTAGGTAACTTATATACCTACTTTGTTTAGTTATACTCATAAATTCACAATAGGTACTTCGTAATTCCCAAACTACGCATGTTTACTTGTGTATGTAAAAAAGATTTCAAATTTCGATAAATCTCTTATCGGATGTTTACATTACACACGAATATATCCGTCATATGCAAATCCATTAGATCGCATTGCGTGTTATGAATAAGTTCATGCATAAATAACATTTCAATAGGCATAAAACATGCGGATTTGTATGTTCTATGTTTTTTCTTAACTTTAGTACCTACTTAACTTAATTGGAACGAATATAATTGAATGTTATATATAATATGTAAAAACCATTATTGTTTTAAGTGGTATTGTCAATCACCTTTAGTGTAATCCCTAAGGCGTTTAATTACTTATATTAAAATATGATAAATAAAATCACTCTTTACAGATTGAGACGCGTGTATTTATTTTAAATAATAGCACTACGTTTCGGAGCGTCTGCAGTCACCATGGTCACGGGTAAGTCTTACCCGTTTGGCACGTGTCTGATTCCGTAAAGAGTGGTTTTATTTGAACGAATGGGTCGCGTGAGTGTTAGAGAATACATGATTTATAATTAAACTAGCTGTGATGCGATTTCGTACGCTTGGAAATTTGCAACTTCATACATTAAAAGAGTTTAAATGTCAGTTTTTAGATACTTGACTGTCTGTATACCAATTATCATGTAATACAAAACCGTAGTTTTGACGTCAAAAATAAATAGAGATACTTTCGTATTTAAAATTTAGAAAGGCTATATTATAAAATACTAGAAAGACTTCTTCCAGTAAGTTTAGAGACATAAGTTAATGCTTGTAATGAAAATGCCAATAGGTTTTATTAGCGGAATAAAGTAAATATAATTTAGTAGGTACATGATGTAAATTATACGATATATCCACATAAGAGTAGGTCGTTACTGTTCATACCCTCGTAAAAACTGATGTCTACTGTCAAATATATTTGCCAAAGTGAATAAGAAACATACAATATGACGTCACAGAAGTTTATTATTACTGCGAACGAACTTGAACTTCAAATGTAATGTATATCGATTTTATCGTTTGTTAGACTAGCTGTTGACCTCAACTTCGTACGAGTGGAATTTAAAAATGAAAAAGAACATAAAAAATTAAAATATGCAAAATAGAAGCATTATAATGCTTCTATATTGCATATTTTAAATTTCTTTATGGATATATCCATAAAGAAATCCCGCATTAAAATTCCTTGCGTAGTTTTGAAGATTTATATGAAGATATATATATCACATAGGGACATACATACAAAAATAGCGACTTTATTTTATAATAAGTAAGTATTTAATAATCTTTAGACTGATATTTTTAAGAATTTTATGCAAAATAATAAATACCGAGCTTAGTAGGAACTACTGATAAATTCTAAGTAATTTTTTAAGAGTTTTTTTTCTACCATAGGTTTCAAAATTTCTAACTAATTACACGAACGTAGGGGGGTAAAAATTGCATTTAAAATTTTCTTTACATCTTTACCTACTTTAATAAAACCACTTTCGGGACACCGAAACGTCGGGCTAAGATTAAAAAAAAAGTTGTGTTAAGTTTTAAAAAGTGATATAATGTAAGCGAATGGGTCGCGTATCACAGAACTTAGACATATAAGTAATTATCTGTCTTTCTTTATATTATTCTTTATAAACCTATGCGTTCACAGATAACAAGAGTACCTACCTACTGAAGTATTTAGTCACGTTTACAACCAAAACATAGAGAACGTGATGTCACGCACCCTTCTGATTTATGAAAGAGTACTGGCTGGTGGGCACATGAAAAGCTTCCACAGAAAATCTTTATGGACACACGTGAAAGTGTTCCTAAAATACACTAACTTAGACTTTGTTCCCGTAACTTTTAATAAACTGTTCTGAGTTACAATTATTGTTGTCCGTGTGATGACGGATTAAAGATACAAGTGTCACCACCCCTTTTCTTTCCCAGAGTGCTGTAAAAGACAGCTAAGTGATGGAAATCTCGAAACCCTATGCGAACACGGCTGGTCAGCGCGGCATAGACTACAATCCTTCCCAAAGTGGAGAAGGCTCGTGCCCAACAGTCGGACGTAATGGGCTGGAGAGGAGGGCCTTAAAAACTAATATTTAAATTAGGAATGCCTATAAATTGTTAGAAAAAACATTCTGAGTTATTTTTCACAATACGCACAAGTATGATAACGAGAAGAACAAGCAGAGAAATCTGTCCACGTGTTTGTATAAGTACACAAACACATTATTTGAAATCACCTTAGTAGAGCTACTAGCCTATGTCCTTTCTCAGGCTCTCTATGTCATGTATACTTTCATATAAATTAGTTTAATAACTATGGCGTGAATGAGCGAAACCCAGACAGATTTAATAAATTAATTAGGATACACATTTATATTTAAGTCTTATTATCAAAAAATGCTTTTCTATACTTATTTGGTTCTAAAACGGTTTTTGCTACACATAATAATAAGCTTTGACGTCAGAGATTTTCTGTACGTTTAAAGAGACACATAAGGTAATAATACTTAAAGGAGTTAAATATAATGTTTATTTTGTTTTAAAACGTAATACAGAAAATCATTTTCACATAATATTATCTAATTAAGACAAAGATAAGAAAGCAATTGGACTTTAGAACGTAATACACGATTACCCTATTATCTTTAATTAGATTATAGAAGATAATATAGCTTGCATACTCGTATTATAAACGGGTCCATTTGTCTCGTTACATAATGTCCTATTCTGTAATAGGCAAAGGCAAATCACCTTTATAAAAAAACGTGTGTTTATACTTCTATACGAAAGTAAGTTTACTTCTTTCTTTATCCTTTGCTTATCCTAGGTTCGTAAATAAAAGAGTAACAATGTGCGCGAATTAAATTTAGTGGCAGCAGCGGGGACAAATAAAACAGAACTACGGAAACTAACACTACATTTTTAAATTTTAAATCACATTTTAAAATTTACCTAATTTAACCTATAACTAATATACCTGATTGATCGGCATTCGACCAAAGAGTGAAGCTCAGTGAAGAGAGGGTCTCCTCATCCACCGGCTGTGGTGTCTTCTTGATATTGCCGTCAGCAGTTTTGCATTTCCCACGACGATGTACACCTGGACATCGATGATCCACTTGCTGTTGCAATACACTAGGAACGTGCATATATCTATGCACGTTCCTAGTGTATTGCAACAGCAAGTGGATCATCGTAATCATTAATTTCGTAATCATAAATTTTATTACATGTAGTAGATGCGTACGTGTTATCACACGTACGCATCTACTACATGTAATAAAATTTATGATTATGAAAGACCATTAGTAGGGCCGCTAGGCTCTCAGGGGTTACTGTAACCTCTGAAAGCAAAAAACATCAAATTTTCACTAAGGCTCGCAAAACGTAAAACTTAATTTTGGGAGAATAAAACTTTCTAAAATAATCTTCACGGAAATGTTTACTAATTGAAGTTGTTACTAAAAATATGCTTAGCACTCCCCTTATGAGCTTTGATCTTCATCTGATTCTTTAGAACAGAACGCTCATTAAGATCCGACCTAATGACTCCTCGCTTGTTAGCAATCTTGTCACTATGGCTAGTAAAAACAAGCAAAAACTTGGTTAATTGCATGCTGGTCACTGTATTGTTAGTTTCAAAGTAAGATCTATAAAGTTTTTCATAGACATGTGAAGAAACACAAGCTCGCTAAAACTTCCACGAGCTCAGCGCTTCCACGACCGCTTTGAAGCCAATATTTTTTTATTCTCCAAAAATTGCTATTTTTAATAACAATAACAAAGTATTTCAAATGCTATTGAAACGTAAATCTCAGAGTCCATCGTAAAAACTGTTCCCTAGAGCAAGGAAAGTAACGTCGTTTCAGTGGATCGAAAATGTACCATTGTCCTCATACGCACTCCAAGAAAAAACCAATCTCTGAGATTTCCAAAGGGCTTAGGTTCATTTCCTTTTATATCTCCCCAGATACTAAATTCGTTCACCCAACAATAAAAAATCTTCGAGAACACTTGGAATGGACTTCACGTAAATTTACTCTCAATCCAAGACAGATTGGATATAATAAGGTGGATTACAGCGATAGCTGATGAGCTTGCAAGTAATTTATATTAGCACTTTTACGGCTACCGATCAAAACGACGAATGCGAATGAACTTATTATCTTTAAAAATATTTGGATAAAATATTTGAACTATAAAATTAACGTAGAAATAAAATTAATTTTATTTAATTGTTCACGTTTGTAAATTTTTAGGGTTCCGTAAAATGTTAACCGGGACCTCATTACTGAGAGTTCGCTGTCCGCCCATCCGTATCCCTACTAATATTATAAATGCGAAAGTAACTCTGTCTGTCTGTCTGTTACGCTTTCCCGCTTAAACCTCTCAACCGATTTTGATGAAAATTGGCACAGACAATCTTTAGACCCTGAGAAAGGACATAAGCTACCTTTTATTGCGAAAAAAAGGATAAAATGTTTTCTAAATTTCACGCGGACGGAGTCGCGGGCAACAGCCAGTATATCATAAAGCTCTATCTATGGATCGTTGATAGCTAGATAGCTGAAATTTTTACAGTTTATTTGTATAAGTAGATGCTACTTGAACAAATACTTGCTATCATCAGCCTCCTGCGTTTATCCTGTTGTTAGGGATCCCGTAATTTGGTGTTATTTGGGGTCGGTATGATGAAAATTTTATTATAATAACGGTACCGAACACTGCGTGTGCAAGCCCTGCTTGTACTTGACCGTTTCTTTTTATTTTAAAACGAACTCAGTAAAAGGTAACTCTGTATGTAATTGACATTAGTTCAGACTTTGTTTTATGTTAATTAACTTGTACATTCTTTATATTTTACTTTTTGTGTTGACATGATATACGATTGTACTAAAAAATTTTGTAAAATTTATTCGTTTATTACTCGTGTGTAAATAATGTTATTTATAAACAAATTACATTGTTTTGATATTGTTATCAAAATATTAAATTACTAGCTGTTGCCTGCGACTCCGTACGCGTACGCGTCTACAAATTAATGAAATTCAATAACAATAAAACTATTGTTTTTGTCACGGGCTAATATAAAAAAAACATAAGTCAAATAACGATTAATTTTTATCCTCTCTCTCTCTCTAGTCCATTAAAGTCCCACTGTGGGGGAGATTATGGTCTACTATGCCACATTGACTAGGTGAGATGGCGATATCCCTTAGCTGGCTTTTACAGTACTCTAGGGATAAAGTGGGAAGACTTGCGTTCTTAATCCGTCACCACTCTGTTTTTTTTAAATACCTCCTTATATAAAATACGCTAGCTAATGCCCACGGTTCCAACCGCGTTAATAGTTATTGACCTTGTTCTTTCCCAATATGCACCAAACCTTAACATTTAATACAAATAAGCCTTTTTCTTGAACCACTTTGTCTAATAAAATAACCGAATCAAAAGCTCACTTAAGGACATACATACAAAAATAACGACTTTATTTTATAATAACTAAGGAAGATAGAAAACACACAGAATCGTAAAAGTGATTTCATTAAATTTTATTGAATATAAGCCACATCTCTAAAATATCTGCATTGTATTCCAAAATCAGTCCAATTTGTTATTAACTGGTTACCATTTAGTGCTATACCATATAGCGGTCGGGCTGTATTAGGAACATTGTGTAATTTGTATTCACATGCTCTTATTTAGAAATTAGAGTGGTTGTTCACATAATAACATGATTATTTACACTGTATTTCATTCATTAAATGCATATTATGTTACCTAACAGTGTTCGACTAATTACTGCCCAAGGAAACATTATTTGCATATTCTAAGTACAGCTTGCGGAAGCTGTACATAGAGTATGTAAATTTTAATTACCTGGTTTATTACAATCACAAAATATCTTTGTTGACAATATTATAATAGATAATGGTATCGATTCTACGCACACAACTAAACTTAATTTAACTAAAATATTGTTACGTGCTAGGGTTCGAAGGATTTGGAGAGAAAGACCTGCTGACTCTTTTTGAAGACTTTATTCACTAGCACTAGTTACACACTAAGCACTAGGTCCAAACACTAAGCACTAGGTCCAAACACTAAGCACTAACAATGTCCTAGATCGTAGCCAAGTCGTAGGTTTCACTGGTATCACTCTTGATCACTTGTTTTCGCTCTCGAAGTCGCCTTTCTCGTAGCTCAAACTGAACTGCCCGGGCTCGCCTCCCTGCCGCTATTTATATGCGCCGAGACGAGTTCCAGACTATTCCAGAATGTTCCCGACTGTGCGAACGTGATCGCCCGGAACGAATGTTTCTAGAAGATTCACGCATGTACGGTAGTTCCTCTAACGCCATCTAGTATCTAATAGGGGTTTCACTCTGTTCGGTTCTTTAATTGGTTTTACTAGTTGCTGCTAGATGGCGCTAGCTCCTTTGTTTTTTGTGTGTTCGTAACACTACTCCCCTCTTAGTGATGCTCGTCCCGAGCATCGTTGTTACTACCATGGTAACGCGCCAGACGGTCTATGTGTACCACTTTGAATGTCCCTCTTGGTTGCTTTTGAATCCTATAGGTCACATCATTCAGTCGGGTAACCACTTTGTATGGACCGTCCCACTGGTTCTGCAACTTTGGAGATTTCCCTTTCCGGCGAGTTGGGTTATGCAGCCACACCAGTGACCCTTCCTCGAAGCCGCTCGTGTTCGATTTCCGGTCGTATCTGGTTTTCATGTTCTCACTTGACTGTAACCCATTTTCCCGAACCAAGGCGTGTATATAGCGCATCTTCTCCCTTAAATCGCAGACATAGTCTTGTACAGTCTTTGGTCCCTCCGGTGACCCTCCTGTCAATAGGTCTACTGGTATTCGTAGTTCTCTACCGAAATTGACATACGCCGGGGTAGCTTTTATGCTCTCATGCTCGGCGGTTCGGTACGACAGAAGGAAGAGTGGTATATACTTGTCCCAATCCTTTTGTTTGTCATCTACCAATTTCGCCAAATGCCTCTCAAGGGTCTGGTTAAATCTCTCAACCATTCCATCAGACTGTGGATGATACGCAGTGGTCCTCGTCTTATGCATGCCCAAAATTCTGCACACTTCCTGGAACACCTGCGATTCGAAGTTCCTGCCCTGATCAGAATGGATTTCCAGAGGCACACCAAAGCGACATATAACTTCTTCGACTAACTTAGAAGCGACTGTTGTGGCTTCTTGGTTTGGTATGGCGAACACTTCGGGCCATTTGGTGAAGTAGTCAATGACGACCATAAAATACTTGTTTCCCGAATCCGTTACAGGAAATGGCCCAGCTACGTCAACTGCAATTCGTTCCCACGGTGCACCGACGTTATACAACCGCAGGTTCCCACGGCTCCTGGTCTGTGGTCCTTTTACAGCAGCGCAAGTAGTACATTTGCGGCACCAATCCTGTACATCATCTCGACAATGCAACCAGTAGAATCGTTCTCGCACTTTTGTTAACGTCCTCTTGACACCTAGATGACCTCCTGATACGCCATCATGTATTTCATGGAGAACATCTGGTACTCTCGTTCTTGGGACAATTATCTGAAGATGGAACTCTCTGCCGTTAGTCTTCTCCCATTTCCGGTAGAGTATTCCGTTTTGGAGTATCAGACTGTCCCATTGCGCCCAGTACGCCTTAGTGACAGCGCCAGTGGGTGCAACCTCACTCCATATTGGTTTTACGTCACCCCGTTTCTTCCATGTGATGATGTGCCGAAGGTCGTCATCTTTTTCTTGAGCCTCCCTCATAGCATCATTCTCCCAGAGACTCAAAGGATCTGTTCTCGTTAGTTTTAATGTTTCTTCATTGCATTCCAGCTTAACACAATGTTTGCAGTCCTCCGAACACGGCCTTCGTGAGAGTGCGTCGGCATTCCCATGTGTCTTTCCGCTGCGGTGTTCCGTCTTGAAGTCATACTCCTGGAGCTGTTCAATCCATCGAGCTACTTGACCTTCTGGGTTCTTGAATTGCAGTAGCCACTTCAAGGCTGCGTGGTCAGTTCGTAGTAAAAATTGTCTGCCGATGAGATATTTGTTGAAATGTTGTAGCGTCTTTACAACAGCCAAGAGTTCTCGTCTTGTCACACAGTAGTTTCTCTCTGGCTTGGATAAAGATTTGCTGAAATATGCAATAACAACTTCTCTTTCACCCTGTTTTTGAGATAACACCCCTCCAATGGCCGTGTTGCTTGCATCCGTGTCAACTATAAACTGACCTTCAGTTTGTGGATACCCCAGGATTGGTGTTTCACACAGATGTTTCTTCAGTTTCTGAAAAGATTCTTCACAAGTCTCATCCCAACTAAATTGTCGTTTATCTTCTGTCAGCCGATGTAATGGCTTGGCTATCTCTGCGAATCCCTTAACAAAACGCCTGTAGTATGAGCATAGGCCGAGGAATGCCCGCACTTCGGTTTTGTCCTTAGGGGTAGGCCATTTTTGAACTGCTTCCAGTTTCTCCGGGTCTGTCTGGATTCCATCACTGGAGATAATATGGCCGAGATAGTTGACCTTGCTCCTGAATAAATGACACTTTTCCGGGTTCAACTTTAATTTGGCTCCCTCTATTTTGGCGAAAACTCGCTCCAAGTTTCGCAAATGGCCCTCGAAGTCGCGGCCGACAATTATGACGTCATCCAAGTAGACTAAGCAAGCCTCTCCAACTAAGCCTGCCAGTACACACTCCATGAGTCGCTCAAATGTGGCAGGTGCGTTGCACAATCCGAAGGGCATGACGTTAAATTGCCATAAACCTTTACCGGTCGAGAAAGCTGTCTTCTCCTTGTCTTTTGGATGAATTTCTACCTGCCAGTAGCCAGACTTCAGGTCTAGGGTCGAGAACCATTTCATGCCACTCAGGGTATCTAAAGTGTCGTCGATTCGAGGTAACGGGTAACTGTCCTTCTTAGTGACATCATTGAGACGCCTATAGTCCACACAAAATCTCGTGCTACCATCTTTCTTCTTCACTAATACAACAGGTGAGCACCACGGACTTGTAGACGGTTCAATAATCTTATTCCTTCTCATGTCCTCCAAAAGGCCTTCAACTTCTTTTTCCTTTGCAATTGGTATCCGTCTTGCTCGTTGACGAATTGGTCTCTCGCTTCCGGTATCTATCCTGTGCTGAACCATTGACGTTCTTCCAAGGTCCCCTTCTTGACTGGAGAAGATATTCGCGTAGCGCTGCAAAAACTTCTTAGCTTTCATGCTCTGCGAATAAGTCAGATTACTCTTACAGTCATCGAGTAGCTTAGTCACTAAACCGTAGTTATTGCTGTTTGCTGAGTCTGCGCCTGTTATCGAACTACACTTTTTCATCCAGACAACTTCCTCGCACTTTCCGATGACGTCACCTTTGTTCAAGCAGATCTCGCGATCACCAAGATTCAAAACCCTGACCACAGCGTTACTGCTTCCACTAACAAGGGTTCTCGCCGTCATCAGTTTTTGTGACGATGTCTTGGTAGGTGTGTCTTCGATCAACACGCATCTGTTTGACTTTTTCTTTCCAGCTGGCGGCAGTTCCACCAGTACCTGAGCTTCCGCTCGTCCAGGTATGATGACTTTCTGTACGCATGCGACTTTCCCGCAGGCGCCTCCAAGAATGAAGATTTCTTCTTCACCACACTTGAAAACTCCGTCAGCGACATTAATTCTGCAGTTGTGTTTCTTCATGAAATCCAAACCCAAGATGCAATCATCCACAATCTCAGCCACGATTACGTTATGAGAGTATGAGGACCCCCCTACATACATCGTAACTGACGTTTCTCCCAGGACGGGTATTGGCTGACCGGAGGCAGTAAGAAGCCGACAGTTAATTCTCCTCTTGTGTCCCGTTGCGGTTTTTACCAGATTTGGGTTCACTATTGTTCTAGAGGCTCCTGTATCCAGAGTCATTTTGCAATCCGTCCCGTTAATAGTCCCCTGAATCGCAAGACTATTTCCGCTGCATGCCTGAGAGATAACAGTTATCGGGGCTCCCTCCGCGTCAGCCAGCACTCGCCCCTTAGTCCTGGCTTTTATTCGTTTCCCTGATCCCGGGCAAGGGACAAAGCCCCCTGCTTTTTCAGAACCTCTATTTGTTCCTCGATCCTTTTCATCCTTTCCATCTGGGTTTCCTTCTGCGGGCAGTTGAGCTGAAGATGGCCCCTCTCGCCGCACTTGTAGCACATGGCTCCAGAACTTTTCTTCGTAGGGGCCTTAACCTCCTTGACTTCCTCAAAGACCTCGCGGATCTTATGGGTATGCCGTATGTCATAACGAACAGCCTCGACCTCCAAAGCATGCGCCAATGCTTCCTTTAGCGAGGTATGGTGACGAAGCCTCACTGCAGCTCTGACCTCCAGGTCTTTGATTCCGTCGACAAATGCTTGAACAATATTCGTGTCTACCATCTTGGTGTCGGCTCCTGGGTGTGCCTTCCTGACGAGTTTTTCAATTTCCAACGCCCATTGTTGTAGTCCTTCTCCTGAGCGTTGGACTCTGTCACGCAGTTGGGCACGGAACACGTGCTCCAGGTGTCGCTCCCCGTATCTGGATTCAAGTGCCTCCATCAGGTCTTGGAACCCATTTCCTGTATGTGGCAGTGCTTCCAGGACCGACAAAGCTTGCCCTCTGAGCGCAACAGTGAGAGCGGTCAAGCATTGTTCTTCCGTCCATCCGTTGGTAGTAGCAACCGTCTGGAATTGCTGACGATAAGCGTTCCAGGAAGTAGTGCCGTCGTATGGCGGAACTTTCACTCTTGGTCCTTGTGCCACTCCGATAGTTCCACTAGAGATCGCAACTCCCGTGGTTTCAAGGCGCACTACTTTCTTCTGTAGTTCAATGAGGCCGGTTTTCACATTTTCGACATCCAATCCTAACCCGGTAACTCGTTCTTCCACTACGTCGACATCTTTTCGAAGCTTAATCACTGTGTTACTGACATCATTTATAGCACAAAGCACTTTTTCTTGTGATTCTTGCAAAGCGCCGAGCTTGCGTTCTTGTGACTCTTGCAAAGCGCCGAGCTTGCGTTCTTGTGACTCGAGCTTGCGTTCTTGTGATTCTTGCAAAGCGCCGAGCTTGCGTTCTTGTGACTCGAACTTGCGTTCTATCAGTTCAATTAAACTTCCTAATTGAAGTTCTACTTGAGGAACTGACGCAACGGTGCCGCTGGTGGGCGTGGCTTGTCTAGTGGGCGTGGCCTGTGTGGTGGGTGTGGCAAGGTGGGCGGATCCAGTGGGCGGAGCTTGTCTAGTGGGCGTGGCCGGTGTGGTGGGCGTGGCAAGGTGGGCGGGGCTTGAGTCTGAGTAGGCGGAGCCTGGGCCTGGGTGGGCGGAGCCCGGTGGGCGTGGTCGGTGGGCGTGGCGGGCGTGGCCAGTGGGCGGGTCTAAGGGGGCGTGGTCGGTGGGCGGGGCCTGGTAGGTGGGGCCAGTGGGCGGGGCTTGGTCCACAGCGGGCGTGGCCTCCGCAGCTCGTTGTGCCCTTGTCCTGACGCCCTCGAAGTCCTCTCTCGGAGTCAATGGCATCTCCAAATCTCACTTCCGACACCAGTTGTTACGTGTTAAGGTTCGAAGGATTTGGAGAGAAAGACCTGCTGACTCTTTTAGAAGACTTTATTCACTAGCACTAGTTACACACTAAGCACTAGGTCCAAACACTAAGCACTAGGTCCAAACACTAAGCACTAACAATGTCCTAGGTTGAAGCCAAGTCGTAGGTTTCACTGGTATCACTCTTGATCACTTGTTTTCGCTCTCGAAGTCGCCTTTTTCGTAGCTCGAACTGAACTGCCCGGGCTCGCCTCCCTGCCGCTATTTATATGCGCCGAGACGAGTTCCAGACTATTCCAGAATGTTCCCGACTGTGCGCGAACGTGATCGCCCGGAACGAATGTTTCTAGAAGGTCCGCGCATGTACGGTAGTTCCTCTAACGCCATCTAGTATCTAATAGGGGTTTCACTCTGTTCGGTTCTTTAATTGGTTTTACTAGTTGCTGCTAGATGGCGCTAGCTCCTTTGTGTTTTGTGTGTTCGTAACAATATGATAGGTTAATAATAGTTTGGTTCATAACAGTTATAAATATTACCTTAAGTTTTTCGCCCGTCCTCTCCCCGCATATCCACTTAACTCCACCATGTTTATACCTATCGTTAAACCCTTTTGTTTATCTCGTTGTAGTCTGCCTATCTGTAGTTTTGAACTTAATGCGTTGTATTTACCTACCTGAATGTTGTAGAAAACATAATTTTACCTGTCTGCAAATATGGTGTTCTTCAGAAGGTTTTTTAAACCTTTATTATTTAAATAATACTAAGTACTGTTCAGGGATATAGACGTGTATTTGTTTTAAATTTTATGGTATCTTTATGGTTAATGTAAAATTTAAATCAAATGTGGGTAAACCCTGTAACAACTGATCGTAGAAGACACTTTACAGCTCAGTCTCAACCGTGACCATGGTGGCTGCAAAGTCTCCGAAACTTCGGGCTAAAATTTAAAACAAATACACGCGTCTAAATCCGTAAAAAGTAGTTTTATTTAAACAAATGAGTCGCGCAAGTATTAGAATTTTTTTCGTTAACCTTTATTATACAAAACATATTATAAAATTATCGATTTTATTCCAAGCCAAATATTCCATTTTGTGGGATTTGAAAGAACGTGTGATTTGGTTTATAAATATGGATATTTACTCTATCAAAAGGAAAAATAGCGCAGTAGTTATCATTGTGATAAATAACACCATACTTGGATATTAACTGTCCTGTCACGTAATCCACAATCTGCTTAGAGGGTGCACTTTGTAGGTCTACCCTTTTATTCGAAGTGAAAAGCTCTTAGATAGTCATCATTTATATGTTTTTGGATTGAGTGGTTACCTACTTTAACACCTTTGTTAATAATAATATAATCCTTATTAATATTATAAATACGAAAGAAAATAATGTGTGCAGTAATTATTCTATATTCTACACGTACGATTTTGCGGGTATAAGCTAGTTGCAATTACCTAAATGTTAAAAAAAGACACATATAAACATAGACAGTATAAGAAATCGATAAATTTTTTTTTGGTCAGATTTAGATCTGTGATTCAGATAGATCAAAATTGATATTTGTGGATGACGGATGAAGATCAAAGTTCAGACAATCATACAGACCTTAAAAACTAAATAATGAACTTTTCCCATGTCTGTAATAAAGCAAACTTTATTTTAAGCACATAGCTTTAAAAGCAAACAACAGGCTGTTTATAGAAATATAATATATGCATCAAAATCTCTTTCAGTATTGCGAAATAAGTAGGTAACTTATATACCTACTTTGTTTAGTTATACTCATAAATTCACAATAGGTACTTCGTAATTCCCAAACTACGCATGTTTACTTGTGTATGTAAAAAAGATTTCAAATTTCGATAAATCTCTTATCGGATGTTTACATTACACACGAATATATCCGTCATATGCAAATCCAGTAGATCGCATTGCGTGTTATGAATAAGTTCATGCATAAATAACATTTCAATAGGCATAAAACATGCGGATTTGTATGTTCTATGTTTTTTCTTAACTTTAGTACCTACTTAACTTAATTGGAACGAATATAATTGAATGTTATATATAATATGTAAAAACCATTATTGTTTTAAGTGGTATTGTCAATCACCTTTAGTGTAATCCCTAAGGCGTTTAATTACTTATATTAAAATATGATAAATAAAATCACTCTTTACAGATTGAGACGCGTGTATTTATTTTAAATAATAGCACTACGTTTCGGAGCGTCTGCAGTCACCATGGTCACGGGTAAGTCTTACCCGTTTGGCACGTGTCTGATTCCGTAAAGAGTGGTTTTATTTGAACGAATGGGTCGCGTGAGTGTTAGAGAATACATGATTTATAATTAAACTAGCTGTGATGCGATTTCGTACGCTTGGAAATTTGCAACTTCATACATTAAAAGAGTTTAAATGTCAGTTTTTAGATACTTGACTGTCTGTATACCAATTATCATGTAATACAAAACCGTAGTTTTGACGTCAAAAATAAATAGAGATACTTTCGTATTTAAAATTTAGAAAGGCTATATTATAAAATACTAGAAAGACTTCTTCCAGTAAGTTTAGAGACATAAGTTAATGCTTGTAATGAAAATGCCAATAGGTTTTATTAGCGGAATAAAGTAAATATAATTTAGTAGGTACATGATGTAAATTATACGATATATCCACATAAGAGTAGGTCGTTACTGTTCATACCCTCGTAAAAACTGATGTCTACTGTCAAATATATTTGCCAAAGTGAATAAGAAACATACAATATGACGTCACAGAAGTTTATTATTACTGCGAACGAACTTGAACTTCAAATGTAATGTATATCGATTTTATCGTTTGTTAGACTAGCTGTTGACCTCAACTTCGTACGAGTGGAATTTAAAAATGAAAAAGAACATAAAAAATTAAAATATGCAAAATAGAAGCATTATAATGCTTCTATATTGCATATTTTAAATTTCTTTATGGATATATCCATAAAGAAATCCCGCATTAAAATTCCTTGCGTAGTTTTGAAGATTTATATGAAGATATATATATCACATAGGGACATACATACAAAAATAGCGACTTTATTTTATAATAAGTAAGTATTTAATAATCTTTAGACTGATATTTTTAAGAATTTTATGCAAAATAATAAATACCGAGCTTAGTAGGAACTACTGATAAATTCTAAGTAATTTTTTAAGAGTTTTTTTTCTACCATAGGTTTCAAAATTTCTAACTAATTACACGAACGTAGGGGGGTAAAAATTGCATTTAAAATTTTCTTTACATCTTTACCTACTTTAATAAAACCACTTTCGGGACACCAAAACGTCGGGCTAAGATTAAAAAAAAAGTTGTGTTAAGTTTTAAAAAGTGATATAATGTAAGCGAATGGGTCGCGTATCACAGAACTTAGACATATAAGTAATTATCTGTCTTTCTTTATATTATTCTTTATAAACCTATGCGTTCACAGATAACAAGAGTACCTACCTACTGAAGTATTTAGTCACGTTTACAACCAAAACATAGAGAACGTGATGTCACGCACCCTTCTGATTTATGAAAGAGTACTGGCTGGTGGGCACATGAAAAGCTTCCACAGAAAATCTTTATGGACACACGTGAAAGTGTTCCTAAAATACACTAACTTAGACTTTGTTCCCGTAACTTTTAATAAACTGTTCTGAGTTACAATTATTGTTGTCCGTGTGATGACGGATTAAAGATACAAGTGTCACCACCCCTTTTCTTTCCCAGAGTGCTGTAAAAGACAGCTAAGTGATGGAAATCTCGAAACCCTATGCGAACACGGCTGATCAGCGCGGCATAGACTACAATCCTTCCCAAAGTGGAGAAGGCTCGTGCCCAACAGTCGGACGTAATGGGCTGGAGAGGAGGGCCTTAAAAACTAATATTTAAATTAGGAATGCCTATAAATTGTTAGAAAAAACATTCTGAGTTATTTTTCACAATACGCACAAGTATGATAACGAGAAGAACAAGCAGAGAAATCTGTCCACGTGTTTGTATAAGTACACAAACACATTATTTGAAATCACCTTAGTAGAGCTACTAGCCTATGTCCTTTCTCAGGCTCTCTATGTCATGTATACTTTCATATAAATTAGTTTAATAACTATGGCGTGAATGAGCGAAACCCAGACAGATTTAATAAATTAATTAGGATACACATTTATATTTAAGTCTTATTATCAAAAAATGCTTTTCTATACTTATTTGGTTCTAAAACGGTTTTTGCTACACATAATAATAAGCTTTGACGTCAGAGATTTTCTGTACGTTTAAAGAGACACATAAGGTAATAATACTTAAAGGAGTTAAATATAATGTTTATTTTGTTTTAAAACGTAATACAGAAAATCATTTTCACATAATATTATCTAATTAAGACAAAGATAAGAAAGCAATTGGACTTTAGAACGTAATACACGATTACCCTATTATCTTTAATTAGATTATAGAAGATAATATAGCTTGCATACTCGTATTATAAACGGGTCCATTTGTCTCGTTACATAATGTCCTATTCTGTAATAGGCAAAGGCAAATCACCTTTATAAAAAAACGTGTGTTTATACTTCTATACGAAAGTAAGTTTACTTCTTTCTTTATCCTTTGCTTATCCTAGGTTCGTAAATAAAAGAGTAACAATGTGCGCGAATTAAATTTAGTGGCAGCAGCGGGGACAAATAAAACAGAACTACGGAAACTAACACTACATTTTTAAATTTTAAATCACATTTTAAAATTTACCTAATTTAACCTATAACTAATATACCTGATTGATCGGCATTCGACCAAAGAGTGAAGCTCAGTGAAGAGAGGGTCTCCTCATCCACCGGCTGTGGTGTCTTCTTGATATTGCCGTCAGCAGTTTTGCATTTCCCACGACGATGTACACCTGGACATCGATGATCCACTTGCTGTTGCAATACACTAGGAACGTGCATATATCTATGCACGTTCCTAGTGTATTGCAACAGCAAGTGGATCATCGTAATCATAAATTTCGTAATCATAAATTTTATTACATGTAGTAGATGCGTACGTGTTATCACACGTACGCATCTACTACATGTAATAAAATTTATGATTATGAAAGACCATTAGTAGGGCCGCTAGGCTCTCAGGGGTTACTGTAACCTCTGAAAGCAAAAAACATCAAATTTTCACTAAGGCTCGCAAAACGTAAAACTTAATTTTGGGAGAATAAAACTTTCTAAAATAATCTTCACGGAAATGTTTACTAATTGAAGTTGTTACTAAAAATATGCTTAGCACTCCCCTTATGAGCTTTGATCTTCATCTGATTCTTTAGAACAGAACGCTCATTAAGATCCGACCTAATGACTCCTCGCTTGTTAGCAATCTTGTCACTATGGCTAGTAAAAACAAGCAAAAACTTGGTTAATTGCATGCTGGTCACTGTATTGTTAGTTTCAAAGTAAGATCTATAAAGTTTTTCATAGACATGTGAAGAAACACAAGCTCGCTAAAACTTCCACGAGCTCAGCGCTTCCACGACCGCTTTGAAGCCAATATTTTTTTATTCTCCAAAAATTGCTATTTTTAATAACAATAACAAAGTATTTCAAATGCTATTGAAACGTAAATCTCAGAGTCCATCGTAAAAACTGTTCCCTAGAGCAAGGAAAGTAACGTCGTTTCAGTGGATCGAAAATGTACCATTGTCCTCATACGCACTCCAAGAAAAAACCAATCTCTGAGATTTCCAAAGGGCTTAGGTTCATTTCCTTTTATATCTCCCCAGATACTAAATTCGTTCACCCAACAATAAAAAATCTTCGAGAACACTTGGAATGGACTTCACGTAAATTTACTCTCAATCCAAGACAGATTGGATATAATAAGGTGGATTACAGCGATAGCTGATGAGCTTGCAAGTAATTTATATTAGCACTTTTACGGCTACCGATCAAAACGACGAATGCGAATGAACTTATTATCTTTAAAAATATTTGGATAAAATATTTGAACTATAAAATTAACGTAGAAATAAAATTAATTTTATTTAATTGTTCACGTTTGTAAATTTTTAGGGTTCCGTAAAATGTTAACCGGGACCTCATTACTGAGAGTTCGCTGTCCGCCCATCCGTATCCCTACTAATATTGTTGCGTTCAACCTGGTGTTTTAATTAATAATAGGTTAAGTGGAAGCGTGATATCTCTCAGGCGCGAGATGAACGAACATATACTGTATATCACAGCGTTAACAAATTTACAATAGTACAAACTTACCCTGTTTTGTTCTTCAACAATGTCTTCAATGTGTCAAGCCCTAGCTATAGCTTCATTAACTAACTACGATAAATTGGCCAAAATAACGCAGAATGCTAATCAAACTATACTTAACTTTATGCAGGCAGACACGAACTCTTTAAGTCCTCAAAATGACCACATTTGGCGCGACTTAAGCGGTGAACTTTCACCAATCGTCTTAATGCAATTATACTATCACAATTATAGTTATCAAACAGTTCAACTCACATTAAATAGTATTAAGTATGGAGACACAAAATTCACTAGTTTTTATAACGCATTTATGTCATACAAAAATGGCGAACATTACATTTCGCGGTGACATTTCAAGGTTTTATTTCAATTGTAATTATCGATTCACACAACAAGGATAATTAGTTTTATCAACAATTAATTCTAGTGACAATTTTAACTCGCGAAACAGTTGCAAGAAAAAACGCTTCAAATCTCATTCAAATCGCGACGTAAATTGCAAACAAGATGTGTTTTGCGACTGACGACCGAGCCAAGGTCACCGCGCGGCGCACCCGGCTCGCCGGCGATACCTCAATAGTGAAGTTACCATCTCCTAGGGAGGCGCGCGCGCAACTCGATACGATAGGTTAAGTTTGGTACATAACATCTACCCGCCTCGGCCAGGACTACCTGGCCGCTAATTTACTGGCAGTCGCGACAAGGTTGATACAGCTCTTTTCAAAATTGAACCGTCCACCCGGACCTCAGCAAAACGGGGCACTCCATCTGCTCCAAAGACGAGGTTGAGAATGCGCCCCCTGCGCCAACACAGTGGCGGTGAGTTAGCGTCCTTAACCAAAACGAGGTCACCAACATGAGGTGGATCAGTCTTGTCAGTCCACTTAACGCGCTGCTGGAGAATGTGCAAATATTCTAAATTCCAACGTTTCCAAAAGCTCTGAGTGAGTTGTTGGACCAATTCAAACCGCGAGAGACGATTAGGTCTCACATCAACAAAGGGATATTCCGGCAGGGCGTTCAGTGGCTGCCCAATCAAAAAATGGCCCGGCGTGAGGGCTTCCAAGTCGTTAGGATCTGAAGAGATCGGGCACAACGGGCGTGAATTCAAAACGGCCTCGATTTTGCAAAACACAGTTGCGAGCTCTTCAAAGGTCAATACAGACTCGCCAATTACCCGTCGCAAATGTGTCTTAGCAACCTTTACTACGCTTTCAAATATTCCTCCCCAGTGGGGACATGACACGGGACTGAACCTCCAAGTTATTCTACGTGTAGCTAGTCTAGACGCAATTTCAGTCTCGTTAGCCGACAAAAAATCATACATCGCTTTTAAATAGTTGTTTGTGCCTTTGAAGTTGGTACCGCAATCCGACCGAATCAAGGACGGTAGTCCTCGTCGTGACACGAATCTATCTAACGTCGCAACAAATGCCTCTGTCGAGAGGGCTGAGACGAGTTCCAAATGTACCGCCTTGGTGGACAGACAGACAAAGACGCACAAATAAGCCTTGACAGTTTTACTGTTCCTGAGGGTCGAGGTTTTAACAAAAAAGGGGCCTGCAAAGTCCGTACCAACTCCAGCAAAGGGCCTTATCTCAGTGACCCGATCCGAAGGAAGGTCACCCATGATAGGCTGCATGGTAGGGGCCTTGAGCCTATAGCAAGGCATACAACGAAAGACCACACTACGGATCGTCCGACGGGCCGATAAAATCCAAAATTCCCGTTGCAAAATGGCCAATAAGGCATTACAGCCGGCGTGGGAGTTCTTGATGTGACGATCAGTCACCAACAGGTTCACCAAGTGGCCACTCTTTGGCAATAAGAGGGGGTGACGAGATCCATAAGGGAGGTTTGCGTTCCTAAGACGCCCTCCGACACGCAAAAGACCCTCACTATCCAAAAAAGGGTTCAGCTTACAAATGGCTCCAGACAGCTTGGATTTGCCTTTCCTCAAGATGTCAATCTCGTCTTCAAAATGTGCCTCTTGCACAGAACGAACCCAGTGAAGAAGAGCATCTTGGAGCTCTTGTGGCGATAAGAAGGCCTGCAAACATTTGTTCTGTGGATGTCTACAATTTCTCATGAAGCGCTTGATCCAAGCGGTGACACTCAACAATTTGTCCAATGAACTGTAACGATTAAGTAAGAAATCGGGGTCGAACGGACGGTCCTGCCGTTCGAGCGCAAGCGTTCGCAACCCAGGCAGTGCGACAATGTCTAAGGCCGGAGTTCGCGGCCAATTAGATTCTGATCTGGTCAACCACTCAGGTCCCCACCACAGAGAGTGCTCAACTAAAAGGGGGGCCATACATCCCCGTGACGCACAATCAGCAGGGTTGACCTCGCCAGGCACATGCCTCCAAACCAACGGGGTCTCCGATTTCTGTATCTGAGAGACACGATTTGCTACAAACACCTCTAAGGTGTGAACTGACGTCTTCAGCCAACATAGCACAATTTGACTGTCAGTCCATGCATATATCGTGGAAATGTCAATTGACGTGCACAAGGTGGACATGACGTGATTCAAAAGGCGAACAAGAAGGGCCGCCCCTGACAACTCTAACTTAGGGATTGTCAAGGCAGTTCGAAGAGGCGCGACCTTGCTCTTCGCCATGACCAACAACACTTTCACCTGACCATCTGTGGTCACGGTGCGCAAGTATACGGCTGCTGCGTACCCACGTTCCGAAGCGTCCGAGAAACCATGAAGGGACGCGGTGTGCTTCCCTGGCGGAAGCAGAGCACGGGGTAACGATATCCTATTGATGGCAGGCAATGAGGAAGCAAATAGGAGCCAGTCCTTCAAAACAGCTTCGCGAAGTGGCTCGTCCCATCCAAGACCTGCAGTCCAAAGTTTCTGCAGGAAGCATTTGGCCCAGAATATGACCGGGCATATCCAGCCATTGGGATCAAAGGTTCTCGCGACAGTCGACAGAACCAGTCGTTTCGTCCAAGTGTGATGCGAATCCAAATTGACATTAAATGTAAAGATGTCCTGGACTGGTCTGTACTGGATTCCAAGCACTGACATCATGGTAGGGTTGTCACGGTTCTCAAATAGGTGAGGATCCTGCTGGTGGTCGTCCGGTAGCCCTTCCAAGAGCGCAGGTAAGTTGGAGATCCATTTACGCAACTCATATCCTGCGGAGGCTAGAATGCCAATCAACTCGTCACGCAAGAGCAGGGCCTCTCTCTCCGTGGTCGCGCCAGTGCACACATCGTCAACATATAGGTCCTCCTTCAAAATGGCGGCTGCGCGAGGAAACGACATACGCTCTCGATCCGCGAGCTCCCAAAGCGAACGTATAGCCAAAAAGGGACTAGACCGCAGCCCGTAGGTGTTCGTGTTGAGCTCGTAGACAAGCATGGGATCTTGCTGGTTTTCTCGCCACAATATCAGCTGGTATCGGCGATCATCCGGGTGAATTACCGTTTGCCTGAACATCATCTTGATGTCAGCCACAAAAACAAATTGATGACGTCGAAACCGCGTGATGACGTCACAAAGGTCCTTCAGCAATTTGGGACCAGGATGCAGACACTGGTTCAATGACACTCCTGAAGTAGTCTGCGCAGAACCATCAAATACTGTGCGTAACTTACCACTGGATGGTTTTATTACAGCATGATGCGGGAGAAAGAAGTGCTCCGTCGAACGCCAATCCAATTTTGACACAGACATGTGTCCCAAATCCTCATACTCCCGCATGAAGTCAATATACTTCTCCTTGAGTAGTGGGTCCCTGCTCATACGGCGCTCCATCGCCAACAAACGCTTCTCTGCAATAGGCCGCGAGACGCCAAGTGGCGGACGTACGGCGAGAAATGGCAATCTTGTCATGATCCGGCCGGAACGGAGATAACTGGTGTTGGTCTTGTAGAACTGCTCACACTCTTCATGCTCCGGATCAGAGCGGGGAGCTTGTGGTGGCTCCTCCACTTCCCAGAATCTCTGCACGGCGTCAGAAAGGGCGGACCCCACCATCAAGGCCGCTCCAAGTTCGGCAGGGGGGGGAGTCCTCAATACAGGCCCCATCAGTGCGAACCCAAATATGGTCCGGAGGGCCACCAAGCCACCTGGCTGCAAAACACGATCCTTGCCGAGTAATATTTTACCCAAAACATCGGCACCAAGCAACAAATCGACCGTGCCAGGCAGGTCAAATTTAGGGTCAGCCAAATTCAAATCCGCGGTCAATTTTACCGCATCCGCAGACAAACGAACTTGCGGGTGATTGCCCAAGATATTCTCCATCACAATGGCCGACGATTCCAACGTCGGACGTGGAGAATTTGAGGGGGAGAACTCAAACCAAACGCGGCCCTCTACCGTGGCCACGGGGGCGTTCCCGACACCTCTTATTACATCTGAATATTTTTCAATAGTCTGGCCAGTCTGCCCTACCAACCAAGACGAGGCTATGCACCCCTGTGAGCCTGTGTCCAATATCGCTCGGACTACAACTGAGGCGCCCGTCCGTCCCCAGACCCTGACATGGGCCGTGGGCAAGAGGACGGTCTCAAAGGGGGGCGGTGCATAGCGGGGGCAGACGCCAACATCCTAATGCTGGCGTGGCGGCGACTGAGCGCCGTTGTCCCGAGACGGCAAATCAAAGTGCGGGTAGTGCCTAAACTCGGCCTCCTCTCGGTGACGACTGCCACGAGCCATAGACGGCGGTTCGTAGCGCCTGGAGCGTCCGTACCGAGGGTTGCGCGTCTCCAAACGGGGACGTTCCGCCAGAGGGGGGGACGGTAGTGGTACAGGACGTGCGTCACGGTAATCGTGGTACACTACCGGAGGTGATCTCGCTTGATCACGTGGAAGCGGGGAGGGCGAGCGGGACACAAAGGTGCGGGATTGAACCCGGGGCCCGCTTTCATACCCGCCCGTGGGGCTGCGCGCCGAACCAACTCGGCGATCAACGGCAGCGCAGTTTGCGCGGCGTGGGGGTGATGAGCCGGACTCCAAATTGCGGGACTGGTCCCGGTGTCCGCTGACATACCCGCCCGAAGGCGACCCCGCGTGGTCGCGACGGCCATTCGCGTTGGCGCACAGGATTTTCAAATGGTGCCCTCCGCAAATAGGACACGGGTGAGTGTCGGGGCAGGCGCGCTGGTAGTGGTCCCCTAGGCAAGAGAAACACCAGCCGCGGGCCTGGGCAATCCGCCTACGAGCGGCCACATGCAGGACCGCGAAGTCTGGGCACCGCACCGTTTGGTGTCCCTGCGACTTGCAAAACCGGCAGTCCGGTGGCGCAGCTTGAGCGACAGCGAAGCGGGCGGCCGTACCTCCTCTTGGTGCAGGTTGGGCATTGCGCCGTTGGTTGGTGGGTCTGGGACGTGATGCTTCCACCGGCGTGTCGGCGACCATGACGTCACCCATGCGACACTCGTCCTCCAGGAACGTCAGGAGCTGGTCAAAGGTAGGGAGAGCAGATGCCTCATCCCTAGTGTGCCCCTGTTCAAAACGTGCCCTCAAAGACACCGGCAATCGCTTGAGCACAATACGCACTAGTAGGTAAGACCACTTGGCAACCGGCAGTCCTAAGCGGTTGAGCGAATTGGTGGCTATTAGGAGGGGGTTCAGCAGCTCGGTCCTCAACTGGGCAGCATTGCTCACGACGGGAAGGTTCAAAATCTGGTCGACGTGGGTATCTGCCAGACAGCGCTGGTTGTGATAGCGCTTGGTGAGCAACGCCCGCGCGATCCCATAGCTCCCGTCACATATTGGGAGGTGCTGTACTAAGCCCCTCGCCTCTCCATCAAGCACGGAGAGTAAATAGGCCAGTTTTTGAGACGGACCCAAATCGTCCCTCGAGTCCACAAGGCTCTCAAACAAACCAATAAACCCCATCCACGTGTCTAATCGACCATCAAAACGTGGAAGATCCAAATTGGGTAATCTAGTCAAAAGGCCCACGGGAGTCTTCAAGGGGGCCCGGTGAGCCGGTACTCCGGCGCGCGAGGCTAAAATCTCCCGCGCGCGCTGGGCGATGTCGTCGGCAAGGTCCATAATCTGGACGTAGTCCTCGTGGACTTGGTCCCGTCGCTCCTGGGGGAATGACTCCAGGGGCACATCATCCAGATGCAAGATGAAGCGCCGGTAAAGCGCCTCCACCTCCTGAAGTCGTGTAGGGCATTTCTCATGCCTGTCCAACAATGCCTCGATTCGGTTCTCCCTTTTCACCAAGGCGGCAGCTGACGTGAACCATCTCAAATGAGTCGCAATCCCGGAATATGTCTCGCGGACAACATTATACGCGGCGGTAGACATCTTCAAAGCACAAACGGCACGAAACAAACAATCTTATATTAACAAAAAAAAACAAATATCTTTCACAAACAAACAATATTACAATAGCGAAAAACAAAATATCTTTCAATGAGACAAGCCGCTATTACTCCAAACAAATATCAAATCTTTAATATTTTAAATCAAACAAACAAACAATTCCTTGCCAATGTGCAATTAATTTAAGACTTAAATTATTTATTTTAAGGTAACCAACAAACAAACAAACGTATAAAATAAATGTTGTATTACACAAACGCACAACGCCACAATTTAACTATAACGTTGTTCAATATTAGACAATAATTAAATAATAATTTATATTAAATAATAACCTGAGCAACAACAAATACGATTAGCAATAGCACAAATAATTATCAAATCCTTTAAAATCTAATTGCCAATTCAAGTACTCAAATTAATTATTTAAAACTATACCAACAATTTAGATTAAACAAACAAACAACTAAATTAATCAAATTAAATTAATTAAATTAATTAAATCAATTTTCACAAATAATGAGGGTATAGTTTGTTCAACATGGAACATTCGAGAAACGGAGTTTAAACCACGCTCTGCTACCAAAAATATGTTGCGTTCAACCTGGTGTTTTAATTAATAATAGGTTAAGTGGAAGCGTGATATCTCTCAGGCGCGAGATGAACGAACATATACTGTATATCACAGCGTTAACAAATTTACAATAGTACAAACTTACCCTGTTTTGTTCTTCAACAATGTCTTCAATGTGTCAAGCCCTAGCTATAGCTTCATTAACTAACTACGATAAATTGGCCAAAATAACGCAGAATGCTAATCAAACTATACTTAACTTTATGCAGGCAGACACGAACTCTTTAAGTCCTCAAAATGACCACATTTGGCGCGACTTAAGCGGTGAACTTTCACCAATCGTCTTAATGCAATTATACTATCACAATTATAGTTATCAAACAGTTCAACTCACATTAAATAGTATTAAGTATGGAGACACAAAATTCACTAGTTTTTATAACGCATTTATGTCATACAAAAATGGCGAACATTACATTTCGCGGTGACATTTCAAGGTTTTATTTCAATTGTAATTATCGATTCACACAACAAGGATAATTAGTTTTATCAACAATTAATTCTAGTGACAATTTTAACTCGCGAAACAGTTGCAAGAAAAAACGCTTCAAATCTCATTCAAATCGCGACGTAAATTGCAAACAAGATGTGTTTTGCGACTGACGACCGAGCCAAGGTCACCGCGCGGCGCACCCGGCTCGCCGGCGATACCTCAATAGTGAAGTTACCATCTCCTAGGGAGGCGCGCGCGCAACTCGATACGATAGGTTAAGTTTGGTACATAACAAATATTATAAATGCGAAAGTAACTCTGTCTGTCTGTCTGTTACGCTTTCCCGCTTAAACCTCTCAACCGATTTTGATGAAAATTGGCACAGACAATCTTTAGACCCTGAGAAAGGACATAAGCTACCTTTTATTGCGAAAAAAAGGATAAAATGTTTTCTAAATTTCACGCGGACGGAGTCGCGGGCAACAGCCAGTATATCATAAAGCTCTATCTATGGAACGTTGATAGCTAGATAGCTGAAATTTTTACAGTTTATTTGTATAAGTAGATGCTACTTGAACAAATACTTGCTATCATCAGCCTCCTGCGTTTATCCTGTTGTTAGGGATCCCGTAATTTGGTGTTATTTGGGGTCGGTATGATGAAAATTTTATTATAATAACGGTACCGAACACTGCGTGTGCAAGCCCTGCTTGTACTTGACCGTTTCTTTTTATTTTAAAACGAACTCAGTAAAAGGTAACTCTGTATGTAATTGACATTAGTTCAGACTTTGTTTTATGTTAATTAACTTGTACATTCTTTATATTTTACTTTTTGTGTTGACATGATTTACGATTGTACTAAAAAATTTTGTAAAATTTATTCGTTTATTACTCGTGTGTAAATAATGTTATTTATAAACAAATTACATTGTTTTGATATTGTTATCAAAATATTAAATTACTAGCTGTTGCCTGCGACTCCGTACGCGTACGCGTCTACAAATTAATGAAATTCAATAACAATAAAACTATTGTTTTTGTCACGGGCTAATATAAAAAAAACATAAGTCAAATAACGATTAATTTTTATCCTCTCTCTCTCTCTAGTCCATTAAAGTCCCACTGTGGGGGAGATTATGGTCTACTATGCCACATTGACTAGGTGAGATGGCGATATCCCTTAGCTGGCTTTTACAGTACTCTAGGGATAAAGTGGGAAGACTTGCGTTCTTAATCCGTCACCACTCTGTTTTTTTTAAATACCTCCTTATATAAAATACGCTAGCTAATGCCCACGGTTCCAACCGCGTTAATAGTTATTGACCTTGTTCTTTCCCAATATGCACCAAACCTTAACATTTAATACAAATAAGCCTTTTTCTTGAACCACTTTGTCTAATAAAATAACCGAATCAAAAGCTCACTTAAGGACATACATACAAAAATAACGACTTTATTTTATAATAACTAAGGAAGATAGAAAACACACAGAATCGTAAAAGTGATTTCATTAAATTTTATTGAATATAAGCCACATCTCTAAAATATCTGCATTGTATTCCAAAATCAGTCCAATCTGTTATTAACTGGTTACCATTTAGTGCTATACCATATTATAGCGGTCGGGCTGTATTAGGAACATTGTGTAATTTGTATTCACATGCTCTTATTTAGAAATTAGAGTGGTTGTTCACATAATAACATGATTATTTACACTGTATTTCATTCATTAAATGCATATTATGTTACCTAACAGTGTTCGACTAATTACTGCCCAAGGAAACATTATTTGCATATTCTAAGTACAGCTTGCGGAAGCTGTACATAGAGTATGTAAATTTTAATTACCTGGTTTATTACAATCACAAAATATCTTTGTTGACAATATTATAATAGATAATGGTATCGATTCTACGCACACAACTAAACTTAATTTAACTAAAATATTGTTACGTGCTAGGGTTCGAAGGATTTGGAGAGAAAGACCTGCTGACTCTTTTTGAAGACTTTATTCACTAGCACTAGTTACACACTAAGCACTAGGTCCAAACACTAAGCACTAGGTCCAAACACTAAGCACTAACAATGTCCTAGATCGTAGCCAAGTCGTAGGTTTCACTGGTATCACTCTTGATCACTTGTTTTCGCTCTCGAAGTCGCCTTTCTCGTAGCTCAAACTGAACTGCCCGGGCTCGCCTCCCTGCCGCTATTTATATGCGCCGAGACGAGTTCCAGACTATTCCAGAATGTTCCCGACTGTGCGAACGTGATCGCCCGGAACGAATGTTTCTAGAAGATTCACGCATGTACGGTAGTTCCTCTAACGCCATCTAGTATCTAATAGGGGTTTCACTCTGTTCGGTTCTTTAATTGGTTTTACTAGTTGCTGCTAGATGGCGCTAGCTCCTTTGTTTTTTGTGTGTTCGTAACACTACTCCCCTCTTAGTGATGCTCGTCCCGAGCATCGTTGTTACTACCATGGTAACGCGCCAGACGGTCTATGTGTACCACTTTGAATGTCCCTCTTGGTTGCTTTTGAATCCTATAGGTCACATCATTCAGTCGGGTAACCACTTTGTATGGACCGTCCCACTGGTTCTGCAACTTTGGAGATTTCCCTTTCCGGCGAGTTGGGTTATGCAGCCACACCAGTGACCCTTCCTCGAAGCCGCTCGTGTTCGATTTCCGGTCGTATCTGGTTTTCATGTTCTCACTTGACTGTAACCCATTTTCCCGAACCAAGGCGTGTATATAGCGCATCTTCTCCCTTAAATCGCAGACATAGTCTTGTACAGTCTTTGGTCCCTCCGGTGACCCTCCTGTCAATAGGTCTACTGGTATTCGTAGTTCTCTACCGAAATTGACATACGCCGGGGTAGCTTTTATGCTCTCATGCTCGGCGGTTCGGTACGACAGAAGGAAGAGTGGTATATACTTGTCCCAATCCTTTTGTTTGTCATCTACCAATTTCGCCAAATGCCTCTCAAGGGTCTGGTTAAATCTCTCAACCATTCCATCAGACTGTGGATGATACGCAGTGGTCCTCGTCTTATGCATGCCCAAAATTCTGCACACTTCCTGGAACACCTGCGATTCGAAGTTCCTGCCCTGATCAGAATGGATTTCCAGAGGCACACCAAAGCGACATATAACTTCTTCGACTAACTTAGAAGCGACTGTTGTGGCTTCTTGGTTTGGTATGGCGAACACTTCGGGCCATTTGGTGAAGTAGTCAATGACGACCATAAAATACTTGTTTCCCGAATCCGTTACAGGAAATGGCCCAGCTACGTCAACTGCAATTCGTTCCCACGGTGCACCGACGTTATACAACCGCAGGTTCCCACGGCTCCTGGTCTGTGGTCCTTTTACAGCAGCGCAAGTAGTACATTTGCGGCACCAATCCTGTACATCATCTCGACAATGCAACCAGTAGAATCGTTCTCGCACTTTTGTTAACGTCCTCTTGACACCTAGATGACCTCCTGATACGCCATCATGTATTTCATGGAGAACATCTGGTACTCTCGTTCTTGGGACAATTATCTGAAGATGGAACTCTCTGCCGTTAGTCTTCTCCCATTTCCGGTAGAGTATTCCGTTTTGGAGTATCAGACTGTCCCATTGCGCCCAGTACGCCTTAGTGACAGCGCCAGTGGGTGCAACCTCACTCCATATTGGTTTTACGTCACCCCGTTTCTTCCATGTGATGATGTGCCGAAGGTCGTCATCTTTTTCTTGAGCCTCCCTCATAGCATCATTCTCCCAGAGACTCAAAGGATCTGTTCTCGTTAGTTTTAATGTTTCTTCATTGCATTCCAGCTTAACACAATGTTTGCAGTCCTCCGAACACGGCCTTCGTGAGAGTGCGTCGGCATTCCCATGTGTCTTTCCGCTGCGGTGTTCCGTCTTGAAGTCATACTCCTGGAGCTGTTCAATCCATCGAGCTACTTGACCTTCTGGGTTCTTGAATTGCAGTAGCCACTTCAAGGCTGCGTGGTCAGTTCGTAGTAAAAATTGTCTGCCGATGAGATATTTGTTGAAATGTTGTAGCGTCTTTACAACAGCCAAGAGTTCTCGTCTTGTCACACAGTAGTTTCTCTCTGGCTTGGATAAAGATTTGCTGAAATATGCAATAACAACTTCTCTTTCACCCTGTTTTTGAGATAACACCCCTCCAATGGCCGTGTTGCTTGCATCCGTGTCAACTATAAACTGACCTTCAGTTTGTGGATACCCCAGGATTGGTGTTTCACACAGATGTTTCTTCAGTTTCTGAAAAGATTCTTCACAAGTCTCATCCCAACTAAATTGTCGTTTATCTTCTGTCAGCCGATGTAATGGCTTGGCTATCTCTGCGAATCCCTTAACAAAACGCCTGTAGTATGAGCATAGGCCGAGGAATGCCCGCACTTCGGTTTTGTCCTTAGGGGTAGGCCATTTTTGAACTGCTTCCAGTTTCTCCGGGTCTGTCTGGATTCCATCACTGGAGATAATATGGCCGAGATAGTTGACCTTGCTCCTGAATAAATGACACTTTTCCGGGTTCAACTTTAATTTGGCTCCCTCTATTTTGGCGAAAACTCGCTCCAAGTTTCGCAAATGGCCCTCGAAGTCGCGGCCGACAATTATGACGTCATCCAAGTAGACTAAGCAAGCCTCTCCAACTAAGCCTGCCAGTACACACTCCATGAGTCGCTCAAATGTGGCAGGTGCGTTGCACAATCCGAAGGGCATGACGTTAAATTGCCATAAACCTTTACCGGTCGAGAAAGCTGTCTTCTCCTTGTCTTTTGGATGAATTTCTACCTGCCAGTAGCCAGACTTCAGGTCTAGGGTCGAGAACCATTTCATGCCACTCAGGGTATCTAAAGTGTCGTCGATTCGAGGTAACGGGTAACTGTCCTTCTTAGTGACATCATTGAGACGCCTATAGTCCACACAAAATCTCGTGCTACCATCTTTCTTCTTCACTAATACAACAGGTGAGCACCACGGACTTGTAGACGGTTCAATAATCTTATTCCTTCTCATGTCCTCCAAAAGGCCTTCAACTTCTTTTTCCTTTGCAATTGGTATCCGTCTTGCTCGTTGACGAATTGGTCTCTCGCTTCCGGTATCTATCCTGTGCTGAACCATTGACGTTCTTCCAAGGTCCCCTTCTTGACTGGAGAAGATATTCGCGTAGCGCTGCAAAAACTTCTTAGCTTTCATGCTCTGCGAATAAGTCAGATTACTCTTACAGTCATCGAGTAGCTTAGTCACTAAACCGTAGTTATTGCTGTTTGCTGAGTCTGCGCCTGTTATCGAACTACACTTTTTCATCCAGACAACTTCCTCGCACTTTCCGATGACGTCACCTTTGTTCAAGCAGATCTCGCGATCACCAAGATTCAAAACCCTGACCACAGCGTTACTGCTTCCACTAACAAGGGTTCTCGCCGTCATCAGTTTTTGTGACGATGTCTTGGTAGGTGTGTCTTCGATCAACACGCATCTGTTTGACTTTTTCTTTCCAGCTGGCGGCAGTTCCACCAGTACCTGAGCTTCCGCTCGTCCAGGTATGATGACTTTCTGTACGCATGCGACTTTCCCGCAGGCGCCTCCAAGAATGAAGATTTCTTCTTCACCACACTTGAAAACTCCGTCAGCGACATTAATTCTGCAGTTGTGTTTCTTCATGAAATCCAAACCCAAGATGCAATCATCCACAATCTCAGCCACGATTACGTTATGAGAGTATGAGGACCCCCCTACATACATCGTAACTGACGTTTCTCCCAGGACGGGTATTGGCTGACCGGAGGCAGTAAGAAGCCGACAGTTAATTCTCCTCTTGTGTCCCGTTGCGGTTTTTACCAGATTTGGGTTCACTATTGTTCTAGAGGCTCCTGTATCCAGAGTCATTTTGCAATCCGTCCCGTTAATAGTCCCCTGAATCGCAAGACTATTTCCGCTGCATGCCTGAGAGATAACAGTTATCGGGGCTCCCTCCGCGTCAGCCAGCACTCGCCCCTTAGTCCTGGCTTTTATTCGTTTCCCTGATCCCGGGCAAGGGACAAAGCCCCCTGCTTTTTCAGAACCTCTATTTGTTCCTCGATCCTTTTCATCCTTTCCATCTGGGTTTCCTTCTGCGGGCAGTTGAGCTGAAGATGGCCCCTCTCGCCGCACTTGTAGCACATGGCTCCAGAACTTTTCTTCGTAGGGGCCTTAACCTCCTTGACTTCCTCAAAGACCTCGCGGATCTTATGGGTATGCCGTATGTCATAACGAACAGCCTCGACCTCCAAAGCATGCGCCAATGCTTCCTTTAGCGAGGTATGGTGACGAAGCCTCACTGCAGCTCTGACCTCCAGGTCTTTGATTCCGTCGACAAATGCTTGAACAATATTCGTGTCTACCATCTTGGTGTCGGCTCCTGGGTGTGCCTTCCTGACGAGTTTTTCAATTTCCAACGCCCATTGTTGTAGTCCTTCTCCTGAGCGTTGGACTCTGTCACGCAGTTGGGCACGGAACACGTGCTCCAGGTGTCGCTCCCCGTATCTGGATTCAAGTGCCTCCATCAGGTCTTGGAACCCATTTCCTGTATGTGGCAGTGCTTCCAGGACCGACAAAGCTTGCCCTCTGAGCGCAACAGTGAGAGCGGTCAAGCATTGTTCTTCCGTCCATCCGTTGGTAGTAGCAACCGTCTGGAATTGCTGACGATAAGCGTTCCAGGAAGTAGTGCCGTCGTATGGCGGAACTTTCACTCTTGGTCCTTGTGCCACTCCGATAGTTCCACTAGAGATCGCAACTCCCGTGGTTTCAAGGCGCACTACTTTCTTCTGTAGTTCAATGAGGCCGGTTTTCACATTTTCGACATCCAATCCTAACCCGGTAACTCGTTCTTCCACTACGTCGACATCTTTTCGAAGCTTAATCACTGTGTTACTGACATCATTTATAGCACAAAGCACTTTTTCTTGTGATTCTTGCAAAGCGCCGAGCTTGCGTTCTTGTGACTCTTGCAAAGCGCCGAGCTTGCGTTCTTGTGACTCGAGCTTGCGTTCTTGTGATTCTTGCAAAGCGCCGAGCTTGCGTTCTTGTGACTCGAACTTGCGTTCTATCAGTTCAATTAAACTTCCTAATTGAAGTTCTACTTGAGGAACTGACGCAACGGTGCCGCTGGTGGGCGTGGCTTGTCTAGTGGGCGTGGCCTGTGTGGTGGGTGTGGCAAGGTGGGCGGATCCAGTGGGCGGAGCTTGTCTAGTGGGCGTGGCCGGTGTGGTGGGCGTGGCAAGGTGGGCGGGGCTTGAGTCTGAGTAGGCGGAGCCTGGGCCTGGGTGGGCGGAGCCCGGTGGGCGTGGTCGGTGGGCGTGGCGGGCGTGGCCAGTGGGTGGGTCTAAGGGGGCGTGGTCGGTGGGCGGGGCCTGGTAGGTGGGGCCAGTGGGCGGGGCTTGGTCCACAGCGGGCGTGGCCTCCGCAGCTCGTTGTGCCCTTGTCCTGACGCCCTCGAAGTCCTCTCTCGGAGTCAATGGCATCTCCAAACCTCACTTCCGACACCAGTTGTTACGTGCTAGGGTTCGAAGGATTTGGAGAGAAAGACCTGCTGACTCTTTTTGAAGACTTTATTCACTAGCACTAGTTACACACTAAGCACTAGGTCCAAACACTAAGCACTAGGTCCAAACACTAAGCACTAACAATGTCCTAGATCGTAGCCAAGTCGTAGGTTTCACTGGTATCACTCTTGATCACTTGTTTTCGCTCTCGAAGTCGCCTTTCTCGTAGCTCAAACTGAACTGCCCGGGCTCGCCTCCCTGCCGCTATTTATATGCGCCGAGACGAGTTCCAGACTATTCCAGAATGTTCCCGACTGTGCGAACGTGATCGCCCGGAACGAATGTTTCTAGAAGATTCACGCATGTACGGTAGTTCCTCTAACGCCATCTAGTATCTAATAGGGGTTTCACTCTGTTCGGTTCTTTAATTGGTTTTACTAGTTGCTGCTAAATGGCGCTAGCTCCTTTGTTTTTTGTGTGTTCGTAACAATATGAAAATAACTAAGGCGTATTTTGGTTTCTTGGTTAATTCGTTGTGCACATTTTTATTAATTAAAATTGTTAGGTACTACTTAATATATATAGATTTTCTAATAAAAAAATTCAATTAACATTGCCGATTTATGTTATTGACACTATCAGTTGTTATTTTTAGTTACTTTAAGTAAAAAAAAAAATTATATTGTTATTCTGATCTATAAGCTATAAAGATTCATGCAAATCCAATTGGTAGTTTTTGCGTCGAATATCAACAAATTTCCAAACATTAATCGCCATGGATACATATTATTATATTCTTACAATAATCTTACTAAAATAAATGACAATCAAATGATAAATTAAATGCGAACTAATATATTTATATACTTACATAAGGTAACACAGGTACTATAAAAACTGAAATAAATATTATACATACAGGGTACGCTATACGTACAAAATACATACTAGATACACAATAGGTACATATACATACATACCAACATACATAAAGTAAATACTACATAATCTATAGTTACGATAATTCAGCTAACCTTTGTAACAACCTGTGGTAACAACATATGTTTGACTCTTTTTTTGAAAGTGAGCCGGCTTTCGGCGGATCTAATTTCATGTGGAAGAGAGTTCCAGAGTATGACAGCTTGGACGGGAGAAGGGGAATTGATAAAGTTAGTCCTATGGGGTATACAAGAAAGTAGAAGGTCGTTAGAAGAACGGGGAAGTCTGTCCTGGTTAGAATAGAGATACTGGAAAAAGTGAGATAAGTAAGCTGGAGGAGAAGGGGATTTAAGAAAGGAGAAAAGTGTAGTAAGAGCGCGCAGTTCACGACGGTAACGGATGGGCAACCATTTTAGTTGAGAGCGAGAAGGAGACACGTGATCGTACTTACGAAGATTAAAAATGAAACGGATACAGTTGTTTAAAAGGCGATCAAATTTGTTGAGAAGGTCAGAGTAACACACATCAGCGTAATCAATCATAGGAAAGATCAATGTGTGTACAATTAGTATAGTTTCATATAATAAATAAATAAATATTTATGGACATTTCACACAACGTGCTCTGGTCCCAAGCTAAGCTTATATGCTTGTGTTATGGGTACCAGAATACGGATATAATACATAAACTACTTTTCTTTTGTAAATACATACTTATAATATACTTAAACACACAGACGCAGTACAAACATTTGTATGACAATTAAAAACATCACACAAATGATTGTCCTGACCGGGAATCAAACCCGCGACCTCATGATCGGCAGTCAAGTAGTTAAAGTGTAATGTCAACAGAACTAATAGTCAAAGTGACGCAAGTACCTAACTAATAAACACGGACCTGAATTACATTTTGATATCTAACTAGTAGTAAAACCATAGAAACAAATGCCCACAATTCCCACACGTATGCTAATACCATTTCATTTCCATAATACATATATGATTTTAATGTGATTTCATTGTTTTAAATAAAAATCAGATAAAATGAGGTTCTTTTCTACATTGTAATTGTTCCATTCACACAAGCTAGTGATTAACATTCACCTCAGCGCAGTGGCGACGCTTTTTAATGGTTTCAATTGTGCAGAAAATTTTATTGCATTCAATGAATCTACTGAGATATTTCACCGCAGGCAAAGCCTTTTTCACCTCACTTTATCGACTAAAAGCTGCGACTATTATTTCTGCATCAAAAGGGGAAACCATAAAATTTTGCATCTTTCATTTCCAATTCAATACTGCACATTTATTTTATTGTTACATTGTCATACTAAAAATGTATGGTTAAAGAATAGTATAGAACTGAATGAAATTAGATGTAGGTTTGAATAAAATTGCAATGAAGGAATCGTTATTGGAGCTATTTTTAGCTTTTTAACAGGGCACAGTTTTAATAGAGCCATAAAAAATTGGATTTTGCCTGTCGCGAGGAACTCCACTATAAATATTTTTTTCTCCAAGTTCCTCAATAACAACGACTTGACTAATTTTTCTTCTCAGCTTCTTAATTAATAATTTAATTTAGCCCGACTGTTTGATACGGGCCTCCTTCTGGAAGGATGTATTGTCTACCAACAGACTTGGTGTGTTAGCAAAAGGTTTAGGTCCAATTTATACGTCTTTTTCAGAAACAGGTTGGTAACCTACAGACAACGACTTTTTTCTGCGTGAATCATTTTATACTGTAGCGATTATAGTGGCTTTTTGCTTTGGTTAGTAACACAAAAACATAAATGAATGATAAAACCGACCGTGAAACACTAAAGCATAAATTTTGTCATTATTTGCTTAAATTCTTATTATACAACAACATGCAGTTATTGTGTAGGTACATCTAAGCAGCGTACATTCTTTTCAGGAAATGAACCCGCCTACAATGACATTTATCCTCGTAACCATTATTTCATCTGCAAGCCGCACTTTAGCTAAGTATTCGCTTATGATAATTTTTTGCTTTTTTGGTCAACATGATTACAGATTTCATATGTTTAAAATAGTCACATATTATTTATTTACTCACATATTATTGCACAATAGTAGTGATGGAATTTTGAAAAAACGTCCTCTGGTCCCATACAAAGCATACGACTGACAGAATTCGAACATAATATTTATGTTTTGGTGCCAGTTTAGTAGGTAATTGTACCTGTTTCGGATGAATTGATAACTTAAGCTGCGCCGACTCCAAGTGATTTGGGATAAAGGCAGGGAATGGTGGGGCAGAAATGATAATAGGTACCTTTAGTTTTTTTTTTATAATTAATGGTTTTCTCGTTTTGGGCTATAATTCTTTAATCATCAATAAAATTTATACTCATTATACAACAAAGTTAAATTGATATGTATGTTCATGTATTGGTATCTATGTTAGCTTCTCTCTCCAGCCACTTAAGTCCCACTGTTGGGCACGGCCTCCTCCACTTTGGGAGGGATTATGGTCTACTGTGCCGCGCTGACCAGGCGTGTTGGCACAGGGCTTATTTTCGAGATTTCCGTCTCTCACAGATGATGTTATCTGTGAAAAATATTCCTTAGCTGACTTTTACAGCACCCTTGGGAGGAGATGGGGTGGTGACACTTGTATTCTTAATCCGTCACCACACGGAGAACAACGGGCAACAGCTGGTATTTAATAACTTAGGAATGAAAGCTATAAATTAAAGCTAAAAAGTATTAACTACATCACATTTGTTAATTTTAAAATCCATTCCAGGAACAACGTAAATTTACTGCGCTATAGTGTGGTTTAATACTGGTGCCATGTAAAGCACCGTGTGGGCTGGTATTCAGCCTCACCTCGAATATATTAAGCCTGTAAATTACATTTTGAGTAAATGGGGTGCAGTTACAATCAGACGATACATACTATACCTATATAGAGCTACATTTTTATAGTCTGTAGTGGAAACTGGAAACTATTTAGACACACGGTAACTTGTCAAGTAAAGTTCAAGTAACACAACTGGCGAGCAGCACGGTGTGTGATATTATACGGACCATTTGGAGCTACTTTTAACCTCTTTTTAACTTATTGCTATTGATATCACAGATAAAAAAAATGCAACACTTTTGTGACACTAAATATAACCTCATTAATTCATGAAATAATCGTTAACCTGTACCTACTATGAGAGCTGCAGAGGTAGTATACTGATATTATGAAAGTAAATATCTCGGCTCTATTGAAATAGCACAAATATGCAAATTTACTTTTGTTAATCACACAATTGATAAAAGTTTCTGAATGGATATGGAACCTACAACCTCATCACCAAACTCAGCAGTGATTAAAGTAGTCAAGGAACAGTCCTCTTTAATCTTTTCAATTCATTCATAGCATTCATCAAACCAGATTTCTTGCTTTCTTCCGTATAAGAACTTGGCTTTTCTATAAAAGTTTAAACATAAAACTATTAACTATACGCTCCCTTGCCTATTACCTGTCTTTTTGTATTAACGACCTAAGTTGTTCGCAGTTTGATATGGGTGTGACAGTTTTTGATATATAGATACGCATTACATGTTAGTCACATAAAACTTTTGTCAACTAACTAGTTTTGGTTCATTGGTTAGGATAATAAATTGAAATAGTCATATAATTGGGGTAATAAATACATCAGAATACTACCAACAGTTTACTACGATAACAAATGTACGTTATTTACTGAGTGAAATATTGAAGGACACGGTAGTTAAATGTCATAAATAATAATACAACACTAATAAATATACGTCTGTGCGGTGACGGATTAAGAATACATGTGTCACATGACTTTTCCTCTCCAGGGTGCTGTTAGAGCCAGCTAAGGAATATAATAAGCAAATAAATAACTTTGCGAGACACGGAAAACTCTTAACTATTCCTTATGATAATTCTCTTGATCAGCGCGGCAGATAGTAGATTAAATACCCTTCCAAAGAGGAATAAATCTGTGTGAAAAATGTGCGGTTACCTATCCTGCTACACCCTGGTATCTTAATGAAATGCCACTTTGGCTTGTTATAGTTAGGATCGGACTATAACTTTAGAGTTTGCCCCCGTACAAACATAACTGCAAACTTCAACTCTTTATTAATATATAACCTTTGTGTTATCTATAAATTAGTCTTCAAAGATTTTAAGTCAATATGAAATATTTTTAATAGGTTTGTTAGAAATGTTGACCAGAACAAAGTTTATTAATATTGAAACTTCTACTTTCATGATCCATTTAACACGCAATCGTTTTATCCATGAATAAATAACGCAATCACTCAAATTATTGTAAAATGCTTTTTGATTTTACCCTAACGGCACAAAGAGAATTGATTTAATAATGATACCGATAGATTAAGAAACAATCTATCGCTTGATTTCATTTTAATATGTATTATTTAATATTACCAACCAATTGATCTGTGATAACTATAAATAAAAATCTAGCTATATTTTAAAACTGATGTTTTATATTTATCAACTTAAAGTCCCCGTGGGGCATATTCTACGCCTCCGGATTATAGGGATATATGAAGTTTACATAGTAACTTAAATCTTGATAACAGCAGTTGAAGCCTATTCCTGCAACTGTGATCGTGTTATTACTTTTACATATTTTTACAAAAAAACACAAATCATTTTGTCTAAACTAGTTACACACGAAGAATTCTGTACCGTTATTATCAGAGTAATGGGATAAGGGCAAGATAATGGTAATTATGAGTATATATTTTATAGGATCAATTGAATTTTCAGCCCTCTAGCTATCACAGTTCCAGAGATACGGCATGGTGACACGTCGCACGTAGACCGCAGTCTCAGATGACTGAGACTCCCAAGGGTCCTCCCGTGGATCCCTCTTGAGAGTCCCGTTTTACCTTTTGGTACGGAAACCTAAAAGGCAAGACATTTTGTCTAAACTAGATAAAAAAACATATTCACATTATATTAAGATACTTCATATCGAGGTGGAAAATAAAATTGTTAGAGCTAGGAAGACGTTGGAGGCTGTTATTTTTATTATTACAATATTAAAACTTTACGTGAGTAGGATGATATGAATTAGCCTAAGAGATATTGATTTGTTGATTCCTCCTGGCGAATTAATAATGCTAATAAGATATTTAATATTAAACTTAAGAGTTTCATAAAAAAATATTAACAGGAAGCTATCAAAGTATCATCACAAATTATTCTCAACATTTGAAAGATTTAGCATATATTTTTAAATAAATTTGGTGTTTTTTTTTAATTTATGGAATAACACACTCAGGACATGTTTAGTCCCAATAATTTAGGAGTGGAATTAGATATGAATTTTCAACATACGTTCTCTATGACAATTCGAGGTAATTCTTATTTATTTATTTACTCTTTATTGTATACCAATAAGTACCAATCTAATATTGTAAAGCTGAAGATTTTAGTTTGTTTAACGCGCTAACCTCAGGACCCTTTGGTCCGATTTAAAAAACTCTTTTAATTTTGGACAGTCGATAACAGTTATCGAGGAAGTCTATAGGCTATATTGCGTCTATAGTAGTAGTCTATAGTCGCGGGTATAGTCCCGCTCATGGTTATCATTTTTTCCACTATAATTTAGTTTATTTAGTAAAAGCATAGCAAGTCAATTGCAAAAATTTATAAATTAATGTAATAATATCTGATTTAAACGAATCCTTAAGATAACGTTTATTTAAAGCTACCGCGGTAATGAAATACCTACCTCCAAGCGTTTGCAAAGTTCTCTATGAGACTTGTTTATACAAATTGTTAGCAAACAAAATGTAATATAGGTACCAGATTCAAGTTAAAAAGTAAAATATTGTTTTGTCGGAAAGTTTTCTACTCTTATTGCAGTGTATTAGGATTGCTTGGTAAAAGTACTGAAACACAAATTAAATCTACCTCTTCTGTAAGAAAATTTAAACACATGATGTAGCTGTGGAAATTGACTAACCTCGTAATCAGTGGTTCGAGGTTGAGGGTTCGATCCTCGTACAGTACAACTATTTGTTTAATAATTCTATTTGTCAAATAAATATTTGTACTGAGTCTGTGTGTTTTCTATTTGTTATAAGTATATACCGTCACGCTTTCTTCCTATGAGGTAACGGCATAGGCAGGGCAGTATAAATAGGTTTTCATAAGAATAATATCATAGGTAAATATATCCGTACTCCGTAATTTTTGAAGACAATTAATAGTATGTATTAAAACAAACACTAATACACTTATAATTCCTTGAGATTTGTTTACGGTTAGTGAGTCAAATTGAGCCTTAATATTTGCAAAAGCTTTAACAAATAGCTTATATTCTCGATACAATGAAAACCAATAAAAACATCCACAAGCTCTCCCAAGGAGCACTGCCTTCAATAATGCGGAGAGGAACATTTCCAGGGATCTTCTACATTGGTTTGATAGGGAGAGGTGTTGAGTGCGCATGTTCAGCCGCCGCGCCACATTGTGAGTCCGTTGGAGAGAGACTACTCCAGTTTGCGAATGGTAACCGAAGGTTCCACGTCAACCGCCCGCTTGGCGTTTGCGATCCCGTAATGTAAACATTAAAAACTATACGGCTTATAATTGGTGTGAATTCAGTGACGAAGTGATTTAATTTAAAAAAAAGTATACGTGACTCATCGAGGAGGTTTTATATGTTAAGTGTAAATACCATAGTTAAGTTAAACATTTCTTTTTTATTTCAAATATAGAATAATGTTATAAAACTTTTCTTACATAAGATATATTTTAAGGATTTTTAAGAACACAAAAGTTTTAAACAGTTACATAAAATGGTTATAAAAATGTTTTAATCTGTATTGAGAACATTAACCGCAAGACTTATCACGCAATGTCGCCTTCATGGCATGTTGCCACATTTATAATCTACCTCAAAATAAGTTCTTTATCAGTATATAAAACTTGAATAAAACCTTCACAAAAAATCTTTTATTAATTGTGATCACTTGGACTATGTTTAATGTTTTTATTTTTTATTTACGGTACCTAACCTCGTTTATTATAATTAATTCAAACACAATTTTAAACATAAATCTAGACTCCATCAGAAAATAAAATAATGATATCATGTAAAATAATTGGCAGACCTCGTTGTCGAGTGGTTCATGTAACGGATTGTCAATCACGAGGTCGTTGGTTCGATTCCCGCACGGGACATTTGTTTGTGCGATATTTATAAATGTCATACAAAATGTCTGTACTGCGTCTGGGTGTTTCCTATCTATTATGTATGTAGTCTATTCGTATTCTGGTACCTACAACACAAGCATAATACGCTTAGCTTGGAACCAGAGGACGTTATGTGAAATATCCATGAATATTTTATTTATTTACTTATAATAATGCGAGTATTATCTAATATATAAAATTCACGTGTCACAGTGCTAGATACCGTACTCCTCCGATACGGCTAGACCGATTTTTATGAAATTTTACATGCATATTCAGTAGGTCTGAGAATCGGCCAACATCTATTTTTCAAACCTTTTTTTTTAGTTTTAGTATGGCAGAACAACGTTTGCCGGGTCAGCTAGTTTTATATATATTCAAAATGATTACAAATGTACCATATTAATATACTATTAATTAAAGAATCATAAATATTATCGGTACGTGTGTCGGTAGATTAACAAAACAAATGTCACCACCCCTTTACTTCTCAGGGTGCTATAAGAGCCAGCTAAGGAATTATAAGCTTCTGCTTTTATGAATATATTCCGCTTTGATAAAATTTCTGCTTTTAAAGAATTTTAAAGAATTCTCAAGAGGCGTTCTCTCCTACAACTTCCTAGGTCACAACATACAATGTAGGTACACAGGCGGCATCATTTTTAAGTCATTCCTTGGTTGATGCAGAGAGATTATGTAGTAGGAGTGTTCTACATATGTGGCGGCAATCATCTAACATTCAAGCTACGATTTAGTTCGTTACGTCGTTTGTTTTACTACAGAGACTGACTACTGTATACAATCTGTATCAATGCATTTCTCTGTTATTTGCAAATGTCTGTGTGGCTACGCATTAAGAATACATGTGTCACCAGCCCATTTCATCCCCAGGGTGCGGTTAAAGCTAGTTAAGACATGTTGTACACGTATAAATAACATCTGTGAGAGACGGAAAACAAACCCAGCGTTGAATGAGATTTGAATGAGAGTTGAATGGAGAAGCCCCGTGCCCAACAGTGGGACGTGAATCGGAAGAGAGAGATAGAAAGATGCAAATGTTATTGCTTTCCTACTTAAGTAATTTACATACATATTCCTATGTTATTCCCTTGAAGAAGATTAGCAGTGCCACTTGTTATGATTTTAACTTATTTTCTTGCTTTCATGTATTTTGTACTCATTTATATGTGGTCATATACGCCTGGGTGGTCATAAATCTTTTTTTCCTTCGGTGGGGGAAATTCCTGGCTGAAACCCCTCTGTCCTGGGAAAATAGAAGGATAGTGTGAGGGCCCTCAACCAGTAAAACCCCAGGGGCTAGTACTGGCGATATAGCGGAGGTCCCGCCTTTGGTTGGCCACCTAGTAGTTGCTCCGTGAGCATCCTCTTGTGGGTGACGTCCATGCACACTGGGACGTCACCTCTGCGCAAAGGACTCTATTGCGGCGTGAGACGCGCGTGAGCACGTCTACGCCGCCTGATGTGGTTATAACCTATCCTAACCTAACCTCTTGTTAATTACATTAGGTAGAAAACACACTTCAGGTGGCGTCTTTTTTATCATCTTATAATATTGCATAGCAAAGGCTTAGTTCTGTAGTATTAATTATAATTCTAGTTATTGTTGGTTGATATTTAGATGAAGATATGTTTTTAACATAACAAGATATTATTTTTCCGCTCTATATTTACAATATGTCTGTTTTAAAATACCGGGACATGCAAACTAAATACAATACGTGACCTGTCAAAATCACACAAAGAATCGAGGGATCACAATTTTGGACGCTGAATGCCGATTTACATTTTTATTTTTTTTAACGCTTTATTTTATATATTGTGTGGATGTCTATAATGTTAACTTGTTTTTAACCAGTTTACTGTACTAAATTGTTTTCTTATTAGAGGATAAACATATTTAATAACACAGATAAATTACACGCATCGGGTTAAACGTGGATTACATATTTCTAGAAGCAAAAAAAAACATTATTCATGTCAATCGTACAAGGTTTTATCGGTTATAACTCTATGTTAACAATCGAATTAATCATATTGATCTCCTCTAATAGGAATTCAGTAAAAAGTAAACTTTATCCGCCTTATTACAAAACGTGGACTAAGTTTAAGCCACAGTTTAAGCCACAGTTTAAGCCACAGTTTAAGCCTGGCTTTTTAAACACTTCAATTGCGCATTTCAAGCAGATTTTTCTCAAATCCTAGATCTAACAACGATCTTAGTCTTAAACCGACGCCAAACTAGTGTCAGAGCGGGTCTAACTATCCAATTCCTCGTAAATAAATTTTGTTAAATCTGGATTTAACGTTGAGCCGCGTTTTGTAATAAGGGGGTATGTGCCTAATACATAAAGTTTAAACAAATTAAGTTTTTAAACAAATGAGTCGCGCTAGTGTTAGAGAATATTCTTATTCTTAATTTATGAGACGAGACAAAATAATAGTGGCAGTAAGTTCCACAATTAAACAGTTTTTATTTTATAAACACACCTTAATAATGAGTTTTATGTGCACAAAATATGAGTACATTACATATTATGAGTACTCGCTGTTTGGCAGCCAAAATCTTAACAGAATGTGAATTTTCTTATTAATAATTGTTGATGTTTATTTGATTGTAGGTAAGTTTATTATTAAGTATTTTAGTAGTGTTTAATTCCTTTTTTGTGTATTGTATTGTTTTACACCTACCCCTGACTTTTTCTACACCACCCAATGGTTGACTGGCAGAGAATGCCCTCGGCATTATGTCCGCCATTGTACAAATTTTGTTTGTGCGAAGTGTAAATAAATAAATAATAAATTATTAATACATTTTTATCATTAAATGCTTGCTTACAAAGTAATAGAAACCCGTAAAATGAAATGACAACTATGTTACACTACCAATGTAGATAATAAGCTTCTTAAAGTTACAAAAGTATTCACAGATTTCTCGACGACACGCTACATAAGATAAGACCCACCGCACACGAAGCAGGATAAGTTTTATCTCGTTGGAATTGGACTATCCAACGGGATAAAACTTACTACTCCGTGACGCTAAACTTCTCACAACTTTATACTCTCAGGCGCAATTCTCTACACTCTATAGGTTATCTAGTAAGAGTCTATATTATATTAGATATCGTTACTAATATTATACATGCAAAACTGTCTCTGTCTTTCTGTTTATTTCTCTCTCCAGTCTCACTATTGAGCTCGGGCCTTTTCCAATGTATAAGAGATTATTGTCAATCATGCCGCACTGACCAATCTTGTTAGCATAAAGTTTATTTTCGAGTTTTTCGTCTCTCACAGAAATTGTTATCTGTGTAATATCCATTAGCTGGCTTTTGCATCAACTTGGAAAGGCAATGGGGTGGTGAGACTTGTATTCTAAATCCTTCACCACATGGATATCGATCAAGACTACTGAACGAATATAAATGTTTAGTACATAGAAAGGACATAGGCTACTTTTAATGCAAAAAAGAGTAAATCTAAGTTTCACGCGTAAAAAGTCGCCATCATTATCGTAGTAGTAGAGAACTCTCCAGGCTATTTTATCATTCTAATGAACCTTTAAATAAATGAGATAGATATTATATTACTGTTAAAACTTTACACAGCCGAGTTAATCTAACCACAATCGCTTCACATTATGAAGATGACTATATCATTTTCACATCGCATTTTGTACTACAACAGCAAGTTTCACATATTCCAACGTCCGGCTATACTTTGTGTGGGCAACCGCATTGCGCTTTTCAGCTTAAACATATTATTGCTTAATCATGTTATTTTGTTAGTAATTTGGTTTGTTTATTAAATTGCAAGTTACAATTGACTTGTGGTCTAGTGGTTCATGTAACGAACTGCTATTCACCAGGTCGCGCGTTCGATTCCCGTTAGGGACAATAATTTGTATGATGTCATACAAATGTTTGTACTGCGTTGAGGTGTGTGTATATCCGAATTCCGGTACCGATAACACAATCATATAAGCTTGGCTTGGGATCAGAGGACGTTATGTAAAATGTCCGTGAATAAATATTTATTTAACTGTTATAAAATTTGCATGTATTGTCGTTTACTATTTGACTATTTTGTTTTGATAAGTAAATAACAAATAAATAAATAAATATTCATGGACATTTCACACAATGTCCTCTGGTCCCAAGCTAAGTTTATATGCTTGCGTTATAGGTACCAGAATACGGATATACTACATATACTACTTTTATTTTTTAAATACATACTTATAATACATAGCAAGACCCAGACGCACAACAAACATTTGTATGACAAATATAATCATCACACAAATGTTTGTCCCGAGCCTCGTGAACGGCAGTCCGCTACAACAACCAGGCACAACACGAGGCCCGTCAAGTATAAAATAAGTAGGTACTCGTACTCTCCGTGTGGTGACGGATTAAGAATACAAGTGTCACCACCCTATCTCCTCCCAAGGGTGCTGTAAAAGACAGCTAAGGGATAATGCACACAGATAACATCCTTTGCGAGAGACGGAAAACTCAAAAATAAACCCTGTGCCAATACGCTTGGTCAGCGCGGCGCAGTAGACCATAATCCCTCCCAAAGTGGAGGAGGCCCGTGCCCAACAGTGGGACGTAAATGGGCTGGAGAGAGAGAGAGAGAGGTACTCTTAATTTAATTTAATTTATTCTTTATTGTACACATAGAAAATACAAACAGAGTAGGTACTTAAAAATAAAAGGCATGTACATAGGCGAGCTTAATTCAAATATGAATTTTCTTTCAGCAAACCTTTTTGACATAGAAATTTGAGGTAGAGGGGCTTATAAAGTGCACAACAGAATATTTAACTAAACCTATTTGCTTATATATATATATATACACACAAATATTTACATACAATATCGTAATAAATACATATTTTGTAACAATAAACTACATATATTTATACATATACATAATATACACACTATACTAGCGATAGGAAATGCGCTTTAGTTCTCCTTTTGAACACTCTTCCTTTCTCTGTCCATTAATGTGCCACATATTTGCATCAGCCTCCACGTCGGGAGGGTCTGATGGTCTATTTATGTCTTATGATTATCATTGTTTCCATAAATAGGTTGTTGGCAATATAAACGATCAAAAGTGAAATAAGCTAACTGAACAACAAGGCAGTGCAATGTTTATTGTGATTGTGATAGACTCAGTGTATTGTAAGAGACAGTGATAAGTGTTTCCACTCATGATGTGAGCAGACAGTGGAACAAAATGTGGGCAGCTCACCTCAGCTGTATTTGTATTTTATTTGGTAAGTATTTTACTTTGAAATTTGTAGTACCTGCATTTTATTTTATAACTAGACTAGATATTGCCCGTGATTTTGTACGCGTGGAAATTAAAAAGCAAATCTTAACAAATAATAAAGTTTATCTTAACAAATAAATAACTTAACAATAAAGTTGTGGAATGAACTACCTGCCGAGGTTTTCCCATTGGACTACAGTATGGGGTTCTTCAAAAAAGGTGACAAAAGATTTCTACAGGGTCGGCGACGCGCGATTGATACCTCTGGTGTTGCAGACGTTTGTAGGCTACGGTAACCGCTTCCCATAAGGTGGACTGTACGCTTGTTCCCCAACTTAGTAGAATAAAAAAAAAATTATACAAAAACTACTATTGAACCACTATTAACAATACATTGTACTGTACCATTACGCCTGGTCAGCGCGGCACAGTAGACCATTATTCCTCACAAAGGAGCAGGAGGCCCGTGCCCAACAGTGGGACGTAAATTGGCTGTAGAGAGTAAGCTTCTAATAATTTTTTGATAAATGAAGCCAATGAATTTTTATTTTCAATAAATAAACTCAAGATAATTGCTTATAACGAGTGAGGTTTTAACCCACGACCTTTGAAATGCCATTCCACTACTTTACCAACGCCAGATATCGGGTGCGACATCTAGAATTCCCATCCGTGATAACCGTTTTCAAGGTTCCGTACAAAAAAGGTAAAACAGGCCCTAAATCTGATCCCTGTCCTTCTATACTTAATATTGTAAAGCTGAAGAATTAGATTTTAGTACACTTATCAAGGAAGATTTTAGGCTATATAACATCACGCTGCGACTATAGGAGCGAAGCAGCAGTGAAGATGTTGCAAAAACAGGGAAAATTTTCTAAATTCCACGCGTACGAAGTCGCTGGCAACAGCTAATGTGGTAATAACGATATGAAACTTTTTGTGTTCGAGTCCAACTCAAATCAATATCAGTTTTTATGTTTTTTTTTTTATTTGTTTTAAATATAAAGGAATTCAATAGCTAAAAATAAATCAATATGACGTTATAGACACAGAATAGATAAAAGATACTTGGTTAAAGATATATGATCGTAATAGATAACTCTAGAGTCTATGCGACGATTTATGGGATAAGCCCATAATAGTCCGGTCAATTTAGACATTCGAAGTTACCTAAATTCCCACCAAGCTGAAAATCGGTAAGATTGTTTAAAATATCATTAAAAATAAAATTTGAAAGTTCCCCAGTTATAAATATAATAATAAATATATAACAGTTTTCAAACTATTTGAGAAACAAAATTGAATTGAATGTGCTGAAGTTTTTAAAAATAGTAATTCTACTCGACAATAAATTTTTCTACCACTAAACTTAGTGTTAAATTTTATATTGAATCTTAAGTGTTTATTTTTGGATTTCAATTTATTTTATAATAGCCAGTTGTAGTTATTAAATAAAATATAGGTACATTCTACTACTTGGTACAATCAGCAACAATGCTTACCTACTTGTTTGTGTGGTGTCGGATTAAGAATGCATGTGTAACCGCCCATTTTCTTTCCCCGGGTGCTGTAAAAGCCAGCTAAGGAAGATTATATACAGATAAAAGCCTCTGTGAGAGACAGAATACTCGAAAATAAACCTAACACGCCAGATTAGCGGGGCATAATAGATTTATGATCCCTCTCAAAGTAGAGGAGGCCCGTGCCCATCAGTGGGACGTTAAGGGGCTGGAGAAAGATTTATCTTAATTATTTTTTGAAATAATTTATTGTTTATTTTGATACCTCTCCCTCTCCAGCCCATTTATGTCCCACTGTTGGGCGCGGGCCTGTGCAATATCCCTTAGCTGACTTTTACAGCACCCTTGGGAGGAGATGGGGTGGTTACACTTGTGTTCTTAAACCGTTAACACACGGCGACTAATTATTTTGATCAATAAATAATATTGACAGGCTTCGTGGCGTAGTGGTTCATGTACTGGACTGCCGTTCACAAGGTCGCGGGTTCGATTCCCGCTTGGGACAATCATTTGTGTGATTATTCATAAATGTCATACAAATGTTTGTACTACGTCTGGGTGTTTTCTATGTATTATAAGTATGTACATACAAAAGAAAAGTAGTTTATGTATTATATCCGTATTCTGGTACCCATAACACAAGCATAATAAGCTTAGCTTGGGACCAGAAGACGTTGTGTGAAATGTCCATGAATATTTATTTATTTATTACTTATTTATTGGTCATTATAATTAAATTGAAAACAAAGTATGTTAAACCACTTCTGTTACTGACAGTACCCACTATAAAGGGGCTAACCTTACTCTTGGAAACAATATAGTCAGCTAACCTTTTTAAATAAACATGTAAATACCATGTAAGTGGCCGTATTAACAGTAATGACAACTAACTATGAAATTTTAATGAAGAATAGCTTCTTTATTAAAATAGAACTTAACGGTGATAATTCTGTTGCACCAGCAACTAAACTTGTTTTTTTAAATAAATATTCACGGAAATTTTTCACAACGTCCTCTGGTCCAAAGCTAAGCTTATTATGCTTGTGTTATGGGTACCAGAATACGGATATAATACATAAACTACTTTTCTTTTGTATGTACATACTTAAAATATATAGAAACACCCAGACGTAGTACAAACATTTGTAGGACATTTACAGATATCACACAAATGATTGTCCCAAGCGGGAATCGAACCCGCAACCTTGTGAACGGCAGTCCATTACATGAACCACTACGCCACGAAGCCCGTCAATTATCTCAAACTAAACTGAATTGATTCATATTACTGTATCACTTTTTGATCATAATAATAAACTAAGACAACATCAAATGTGTTATTTATTAGTTCAACGAATAACACATTTGTTAGTGACATTGTTATTAACACCATGAATATTTATGATTTAGTTTAGTTTAATATAGCTGCGTAAACAAAATTGGGAACAATATATCAAAATCTTAACTTTAGAAATAACAGGTTTGTTAAATAATAGAGGTAGAGATTTTCTTTTGCAAAATTTAATAGGCACAGTTGCTTTGACATTTCTTTTACTTCTTTATAGTATCGTATAGGTAACTAAAAAACAAACAATAATAATAGGTACTAATATTATAAAACGGAAGAGTTTGTTTGTTTAAACGCGCAAATCTCCGGAACTACTGCTCCGATTTGAAAACTTATTTTTTTTTTTGGTTAGTCCATTCATAGGGGAAGGTTTTAGGCTATATAACATAACGCTGCGATCAAGAGGGGCGCAGCAGTAGTGAAAAATGTTGCAAAAACGGGGAAATTTTCTAAATTCTACGCGTACGGAATCGCGGGCTACAGCTAGTTAATAATAATTTTATTACAGTATATGAAAAATACGTTTAGTATTTATCTCTCTCTCTCTCCCTATCCAGCCTCTTTCTATTCATTTTGATCCATCACCATACATACATATATTTACTTATTATAAAACAAAGTCACTATTTTTGCATATTTACTTATTTTGATGTGGTTTTCTTTAATAGATAGAGTGGTTCAGAAGGATGCTTTTTGTATAATTCGTTAATGTTTCGTTTTTAAATTTCACGCGTACGAAGTATATAATAATTATAGCGTTATAAGACGTATATTTACCAAAACATGACAGACATTTTTATCTTTCTAATTTTACCTTACTGAATATTTGTGGGTATATTAATATATATGTAGATTCTATATAATAAAAACATAATTATGTTTTTTCCGACGGTCGGTTGGGGAAAAAGGTTAACATAAAAATGCCTTTGCAATAATACAGGCTACGTAAAACAAAGAACGTTATAAAAACACATTTATTCTCATATAAAGAATAAAAAGAACAGTCACGACCTAATCACAGTTTCGTTTCAAATACAAATAAACAAAACCCTTTTATCTCCATTGAAATTTCATTTTCAATAGGCCGTAATGAAAAATTTACAAAATACCCGTTATATAATGTTTAAAAATGTCGGAATTAAAAATAATGGGACGTGATGCGAAACAAATCAGATTTTATTTTTTAGAAGGATCATAATAATAGTTATAGGATGCAAATTAATTGCGTCTTCTGATCCGTTTTTTTTTCCAAACCTTACGTTGTTTTCGTTAAACGATTTATTTCTCTAATTTAGGTCTAGGTTTGTAGATTTCAATAGACATACATCACAGAAACAGATATAAAAAAATTCTATCTAGCATACCTACTTAACCCGTTTTCGTTTCTTTTCTTAGTGCATTGATATAAAAATGATAAACTTTTTTAAAACAGCAATAGAAAAATGTTAGCAGGTAAATACGTTAATCAAGTAAACAAATGAAACTGCGGTCGCTGCAGCATTGAACCAGTTGAAAGAAAACTATTTTAATAATCTTACTAAAATCCCAAAATTAAAATCTAATATAAAAAATTCTTGTGTCACAGTGTTAGTTACCATACTCCTCTGAAAAAGATGACCGATTTTTATGAAATTTTGTATGCATATTCAGTATATGTGAGAATCGGCTACTATCTATTTTTCAAACCCCTAAGTGATAAGGGTTGTCTACCACCCCTGACATTAGTATGGCAAAACAACGTTTGCCGGGTCTGCTAGTTATTGTATAAAAATATTTATATCAAAAACTTCATAGAAGGTACCGAAGTAACCTCTTTCAGTCAACTTTAAGCAACGCTTATAAGATTTGGTAGGTGAGCTACTTAAGACTAACAACACTAAGATCATTATCGACGAATCAACGAATAGTAAATTAGCTATATTAGATTTGCAAAGATCTTTGAACCTCTAACAATTTACAAACCTAATTAAAAATCTTTTAACCTCAATGCAAACCAGAAAAAAAAATTGGCGTAGGTAAACTTTGATTGATGTCAAGAGTACCGTTCTATAGTGAAGTTAGTTGGAGACACACTTTTAGTTTGTCTGACGTTAAGAACTCGCTGATACTTAAATACGAAATTTTCTTATAATTCTTTAAACAACTATATGTATATTTATAGTTAGGAATGGTTTGGGAATGAAATTGGAAGGAACTAAAGGTAGACGAAGACGGAAAAAAAGGTGGATGGATTGTGTGAAATAGAATATGAAAGAGATAAGGGTAAACACAAATATAACATCAGATCTATCTAACGTCATATTTGTGTAATAATGTTAAGAACAATATTACTCAGATATTATGGAAGATAGAGATATATTGCCTAAAGTAATGGAAAAAGGGCAGAGTAATAACAATGATCTGTAAACAACTATAACAGAAAGTTTATATATACATTAAACTATACAAAAAAGCAATTCTCTTGAAGCTATCTATTAAAAAAACGCATCAAAATCCGTTGCGTAGTTTTGAAGATATAAGCTCACATAGGGACATACAAACCAAAAATAACGACTTTGTTTTATAATAAGTAAGTACGTAAATATTATGTTTGTTTGCTTCAGGTGTAACGGCCGGCGGCGGAGGCTGGGAACCATTGGGTACTCCCTACTTCGACAACAGCACGAAACGTGAAGCCACTGCCGCCGTGGGACAACCAGCTTATTTGCACTGTCGCGTAAGAAACCTTGCAGATCGAGCGGTAAGTACCTATATCATAATAATTTCTACTATTTACTTAAGGGCCTACATCAATATTATCGTCAACATGTACATATTAACACAGCTAGTAGGTATAGAAAATGAAGAATTAGGGATATTTTTTTTGTTTACTCAAAATCTCTTAATTAAATTTTAATTCTGATTTACGTGTTTCTATATACAATAGTTACTTATGTTTTTAAAGTTATTTCATTAGTTAATACGCGATAATAGACCAACAAATGAAAAAAACAAAAAATGAGAGAGGTTGTTTCGCTAAGATTTTTTATCGAGAAAACTTTTTTCAATCGCGTTCCTGAGTTTATGCGATCCTAGATCATATATTGAAAAAACATATACTTAAAAATTAGACCTCTAGGCATTCAATCTAAAGAAACAATGAAAACTTCGTGCGTAGAAAAATGCACGAAGCTATTTTGGTATCCTCTTAATGAATTATATTTCGCAAAAATAAGAACATTTTATTATATTTTAATATACTGTCAATTTGATTTCTTTTATTTAATTTTGTAGTGTGAAATTGTGTGAAAGTGTAGAGTGAAAAAGAAAGATATAACATAAAAAATATGTATACTTACCGTTTTGTGAAAAATGTAAAAATTTGCCTTGTTTATAACGGTTTAACGGTATCAACGGGTTTTACCAAAAATTGTTGATAGAACGCAAAATGAATGAGAATGTTCTCGAACTTTAGTCAATTTTCAAAAGAACTGTGTTTGAAAGTCGCGATTATGATTTTAATTATTTTTATTTCTAGTTCATGTAAAGATAAATTTATTAATTAAACCGATAGCTTACTATAACTTTACCATTGGGCATTTTCACCATTAAAAAGTTTAATTTTGTCGGGGTACTTTTCTACTCAAAATACCTAACCACGAATACCTTAGACATTTAGAACGGCAAACACGTTAAGAGGGGATTTTCTCATATCCTTTATATCAAAGAACAAAATATAAATAATAAAATATTTTAGTAGTAATATTAAAGAGAAATTGATCCAAGCTCAATAAATAATTTCAAGCTTAATTAAAATATAATATTACAGCGCGTTTTGCTTTGCGTGAGTTGAAATGCTTAATCAATTGTCGATTATCGATATAAACGGCCGGCACTTGATTAATACTTATCGTAATGGTAATTGCTTACAAGGCTAAAACCGTGAAGGACAATTGCTTAAAACTTTACTTACAAAAAATATTTAACCACAGTTCTATTTCTTTGACGAGCCTCGTGGTCTAGTGGTTCAGGAAACGGACTGCCGTTCACGAGGTCGCGGGTTCGATTCCCGCTCGAGACAATCATTTGTGTGATATTTATAATTGTCATACAAATGTTTGTCCTGCGTCTGGGTGTTTACTATGTATTGTAAGTATGTATTTACAAAAGAAAAGTAGTTTATGTATTATATATTCGTATTCTGGTACCCATAACACAAGCATATTAAGCTTCGCTTGGGACCAGAGGACGTTGTATGAAATGTCCGTGAATATTTATTTATTTATTATTTTAACGCCTCAGGAAAAATATCTCTGCGTGGTGACGGATGACGAATAAAATTGTCACCAAAACATTTACACTAGAGTGAGCTATAAGAGTCATTTAAGACACATCATAAGCAGATAACTTCCTAGCTATAAGACTATGCCTATGCCCAAATTGCCCGGTCAGCGCTGCAGAGTAGACCAAAAATCCTTCCAAAGTGGAGGAGATGCACAACATTAAGAGACAGAAGAGACAGACAGGGAGAGTGAGAAGGGAAGAGAAGTTAGAAAAATATGAGAGTCTTTTTATTACACTGCGCGCACACTGTCACATAAAACGACACCATGAAGATCGACACACGTCGAAAAACGCGAAGAATTAACAAAGAATTATAATCTTTTTACCAGCTTCATGATTAAAAAAAAAAACCTATACACGCTATACTTTTAGAACACTTATCATAATCTCAGTAATCACTAGTACGTTAAAATGGTTGCTTAAAAAGTAACTCTACACAAATTAACGTAAATCTTTCAGACATTATTTTTGTATGTGTATGTCCCTGTGTGAGCTCATATCATCAAAACTAAGCGACGGATTTTGAGGCGGCCTTTTACAAAAATGTTTCAAGAGGATGGTTTTTTGTATAATTTGTTCAGGTTTTTGGTTTTCTATAAGCCACGCGCACGAAGTTGCGGGCAACAGATAGTGATGAATAAAACATTATTTTTAATCTTTTTAGTAGCTATGAAATCGTATTGTTGAAAATATTGATTTAATTTTTAAATTTTCACTACATAAAATAAACGAGTAATTCAATAACAGTAACAAATTTATAGTAAGCAATGCAACGAAGATTTGGTACCAACGTTTTTTAGAATAAACCTATCTCATTAGGTATACAAAGTGAAACGTTATACGACAAATTATGGATAGTTTTGAACGTCAACATAATGATAAATTACGTTGGCTCTGACGTAAACGTTGTATCGGTTAATTTCGGAAGTAATAGTAAATTTCAGACAAATTTTCTATTAGAATTAACTAACAAATTTTCTACTTGCTTTGTCGGCGATTTTTTCTTTTTAACTAGTGGTTTCCATATCAGTGCGAAAACACATTTGTCAGTAACAGTTTTATTATTTGTCTAGACAGATTTTTTTATAGGTAAATATTTTTTGACATTTCACACAACGTCTTCTGGTCCTAAGCTAAGCTTATTATGCTTATGTTATGGGTACCAGAATACGGATAGAATACATAAACAACTTTTCTTTTGTAAATACATACTTATTATACATAGTAAACACCCAGATGCAGAACAAACATTTGTATGACATATATAAACATCGCACAAATGAATGTGCGAGGCGGGAATCGAACCCGCGACCATGTGAACGGTAGTCCGTTATATGAACCACTAGACCACGAAGCCCGACCCCGATATAATGATTTGTTAAACACATGTTTAACAAATAATTATATGAAAATGATTTGTTAAACACATGTTTAACAAATCATTATATCATCAGGAACCATGATAGTTCAGTTGGGAGAGCGATGGAACGGTATTTCGAAGTCGTGGGTTCAGTTCATGTCCCGCTCATGGTGACCGTATTTTCCACTATAATTTAGTTTATTAAGTAAAAGCATAACAAGTCAATTGCAAAAATTAATAAATTAATGATACTAAAATTTAGTTTACAAAGGTGAAAGCAGCATTACAATTTGATTATATTTAGATATTAAATGGTTTTCAATGTTATGTTTTAATTATTAATATAGATAGATAATTTACAAAATAGTTATAAGGCTGATTGACGTGGGTTGTTAACATAATGTCAGAGGTCAAATGTGAGTTATTGAACAATATATGAAATTTGATTGATTGTTTACGATTTGTTAATGGAATTGTAGTTATATTGTTATTAGGAAGCGTAAGTTCTAAATTGTATCTGGCTAAGTGTTCAGGGTTCCGTACCAGAATTACTATACTATACCTACTTCTGTCGCCGCTATAACTACAAGTAATAAAAGCTAGAATAAAAACTAATATTAAAGGAGCTCATACAATAACCATGATTTGCGTACTTTAATGATATGTTAAAGACGATGTGATTATTCCGCATGACATGATGACAAAAATATTCTCACCCAACCGGGCCATGGTGTGCCCTGTGCCTGAGCATGAACCGGCAAGGGGTGTCCCATTACGTGGGGCTTAGCCCATTGGGGGGAAAATTAGGTCCCCCCATCGCGTTTGTATGGCCTCTGCCCGGAACATTTTGGGAGAAGCCAAGTGTGACATTCCCGTGCTAGGCACGTCTCCTGCTAAGAGCACCATTATTTTAAATTAAGATGATAATGCTATGGCACCTAATTTGCGCAAGTCTAACTGATACTTGGCCAGTTTCAGATAGCCTTTTGATAGACTATTTATTTTAACTTTTAATTCACAGGTATCCTGGATACGCAAACGTGACCTACACATACTAACAGTAGGAGTACATACATACAGCAGTGATGCAAGGTTTGCAGCACTTCATGCAGATGACTCTGATGAGTGGACGTTGCGAGTGGCGCCCGCACAGCCGAGAGATTCTGGTGCATACGAGTGCCAAGTCTCTACTGAGCCTAAAATTAGTTTATCATTTAGACTTACAGTTGTCGGTAAGTATAATATTACATTTATCTTTTACTTACAATGCCAAATAACAAATATAATACCTACTGTAGAGTCCATTCTCCTGGTAAAAATCTTTGAGAAATAAGATAATTAAAAAAAAATTCAATACTGAATAAGACATGCTTAAATATAACATTGTAACATCGGGCAATAACTTTATTCCAAGTAGGTATTTCTTCTTTTTTGATTATTACATTGTTATTGATCCTAGTTAAAAAAAAATTCATAACATCTATCTACACTTGAAAAAGAGAAATACAAAACTTTCATGTTTAAAATATCAGTTTATGTGCTTTCAATCAATCAATCAATCAAACATTTTATTGCAGAACAAGTCCATATACAGAAAATTACATTACACATATATTAAAATCTTAAAACATATCTAAGAGTAACTTAAATAACATGTCTACTTATAACTTACTAATCACCTACGCAATGTCAGATTAAATAAATATTGAATATAATACTGATTGAAAATTATACAAGAATAAATAAAACAAAATAGATTCAAATTGTGGTAAAAATAAAAACTAAAATCAAATTAAAATAAAAGCACTGTCAAATAGCTGAACGCAACAGAGGTAAACATATTATTTTTCGCAGTCTATATTTAGGCTTAGTACCAGAATGCACTATATGCGTCTTTGTCCAGTGTTGCATCACTGGGCAATCAAAATCCATCCTTGATGCAATCAGCTGCAGGTAGGTGTTAGTACTACTCCGCACCCGCCCTATCACAGACGCGACTCGCTTCCGAATAATAGCGGAGAAGCTGTCGATCCTTGCATCTGCAAACATACCGGATGCAGAACAGTACGGAGGCAGTCTCATTAGTACCCTAAATGCGTTATTGTATTGGGTGCGCAGGGTCCTGTATGACTTTTGTGTGTACTTGACCCATAGGCTGCAGGTGTAAAAAGACTGACAAAATGTCCTGAATAGGGTGATCTTCACTTTGTCAGTGCATCTAGCAAACCTACGGGCCAGCATATTTGCCCGAACTGACAGACGGACCTGCGCTCCCTTTCCATATCCAAGCCATCATCAAGAAGCTCAGTAAGCCAATGTCCAAGGTACTTAAAATCTGCCACCTTAGATATCTCAACACCATTCAGAAGTACCGGTGGGACGGTTAGTTACGTTTTAGGGCCTGCTTTAAACACCATGAAACGCTTTGAAAATAGAAAAACAATAAATTTAAATCTGTAATAAAAGCCTTTGATCTGACTGAACAGTAATAACAAATATTCCATGGCAGTAATTTTGATAAATAGTACCTATGTATTTATTTACTATCAGAAATATTGTTAATAGAACTAATACTATAAGACATGGCCAAAGACTTCTTCTAATTTAGCAAATAGGTCAGAAAAATATGCTCTTACCTTTCATCTTACCACCAAAAGAAATAGTTAAAAAATAAATGGACTATTGGAAATGTTTCTTTCGATTATAGTTCGTTTTAAAATATTATATTTTTCATTACAAAGCTATTGAAATAAAAATAAACATCTTGTTTATTGTTGCCTTGTTATTTTATACTTCAATCTATTGCCTTATTTATCCACCCCTACTGCCCTACTAACGGCCATTTTCAATATTTTTTCTAGTCTCGATTCTTGCTGTCAAGGTTAGATTAATCTAAACTTCTATTCTTACTTGCATATCAATAAGCTTATGATAACAGCATTCTTTATTTAACAGGACTTAAAGATATCTAACAAGAATTACAATTTATCCGTGAGAGTAGATTGATTATCGAAAATAGCCGTTAAGGGCCTACATCAATATTATCGTATATCATCGCCGACACGTACATATTAACACAGCCAGTAGGCACAGAAAATGAAGAATTAGGGATACTTTTCCTATTTACTCAAAATCTACTAAATATATTTTAATTCTGATTTACGTGTTTCTATATACAGTGAAACTTGGTTAAGTGGGACCTGGATAAGTGAGAAACCTCCATAACTGGAACTCATGCTGAGGTCCCAACACATTGGCACTGAATTACCTCTGTTAGTGGGACGAGGTAAACCTCTATATCTGGGATTTGTTCTTTCGATTTATCATCATAGTTACCTCTATAACTGAGACAGCGAGTAAATTTTATATGCATAAACCTCTGTAACTGAGATAACATTGTTTGTTTACTCATTCTTATTCTACCCACAAATTCCACACGTAATTCCAAGTACGTAAGTACAGTAGGCGCGCGAGTTCATGTCTATCGGGGCCTGAGGTGACGCGCGGGGGCAGCGCGCCCCTCCTTCACCCACCTCGCCGCATTCGTCCGCAGTCGAGGACTGATACTTCCAAACGACAAACTAAAATGACAGATTTTTATAATTGATACATTCTGTTTCCATATTCGTACATATTACGTGTAAAAACGTGCTTGAATATTTTTGTTAATTACATTTGTATGATTACCTTTAAGTACATACTATGTATATTTTTTTTATTAAAACTCATTTACATACATAACACGTTATTTTATTTAATGATCGCACCTGTATAACTGAAATAACCTGTATTCTCACCTCTATTAATGGAACCCTCTGTAAATGAGACAGATATTTATTTATACCTGTATATCTGAGACACTGGGTAAGTGGAATACCTCTATGAGTGAAACGACATTGCAGGTCCCTTGATGTCTCACTTAACCAGGTTTCACTGTATAATAGTTACTTATGTTTTTAAAGTTATTTCATTAGTTAATACGCGATAATAGACCGACAAATGAAAAAAATAAAAAATTAGAGAGGTTGTTTCGCTAAGATTTTCTATCGAGAAAACTTTTTTCAATCGCGTTTCTGAGTTTATGCGATCCTAGATTATATGTATATTGAAAAAACATATACTTAAAAATTAGAGCTCTAGCCATTCAATCTAAAGACACAATGAAAACTTCGTACGTAGAAAAATGCACGAAGCTATTTTGGTATCCTCTTAATAAATACGAAAGTAACTCTAAAATCACTGAACCGATTTAAATTAAGGCGTATACACACATAATCTAGAGCCTACTTTTTAATGCATACAGTGCGACAAATACCAGTATGTTTTTTAACCACTTTTCATTATCAACAGTGTCAAAAGCGGAGATCCTGTCTGGACCAGAATTATTTGTGAGAGCTGGTTCGGATATCAACCTCACTTGTGTGGCGAAATACGCTCCAGATCCACCAAGGTAAGAGGCATTAGAATATTGTAACTAGAGCTCGATTTTCGGTTTTCGGTTTTACCTCTGTATCCTACGACCAAACTAAGCTTTAAGTTTGTGTTTGTAAGGTTGTATTAACTTTTAGTGAAAAAAAAAACACATATTTACCTGAAATCAACCTAAAATATACCTTAAAAGATTTCGCTGATTTACAGTTAATTTTCTGTTTATTGGCTGTTGAATTTTACTCGATTTTCATTTAGCTTTAGATGTTAGATAAAAGAATGAACCGTTTAAAATATGTTCTAACATATAAATCCATTTCAGTTATAATATAATTGGGTATAAAATAACGAATCCACATTTTCTAGTATAAGCTATTCAAACATAAAACAAAAACAAATTTTCATAAATAAACCATAATATTTTCCACCTTCTCATATGATTAAGAAAATTGGATAGATGCTTTATTCCGACGCGGTAATGGTAGTAACTGTGGCCGTTATACTAGGGGTCAATGACATAAAAGAGGTGGAAGTGAAGTATAACCCTCAAGTGAGACGTTCGTGTCAGCGTACGTGACAAATAGGTAATGGGACCATCTTGTTCAGAAGGTAAATCATTAAAGTAATTTATTAATTTTGCAATTGACATGCTATGCTTTTACTCAATAAATTGAATTATGGTGGAAAAAGTGATTACCGCAAGCGGGACAATCACTTTTTCCACCATAATTCAATTTATTATGTAAAAGCATAGCATGTCAATTGCAAAATTAATAAATTACTTTAGTAATGAACGTCGCGTCATTATTTTCAACCCATTTGTATTCTGTAAAGAATACTAGGCGGTTGGTCGAGATTGTTGCAAAGCAATCTTGATAGTTGGCGTTGTACGGAAAAATATATAAACTCAATCGAGTGACGAATGTGGCGGCATAATTGATTACTGAAAGGCACGACCGTATTCCGAGGTCGTGGGTTCATGTCCCGCTTGAGGTAAATTATTGTTTTCCAGCATTCTGACTTAGTAAACTGTCGTAGCTTGCTAAATAAAACGATGTTCATGTGCGGTATATAATATAACTTATATCATTAGATGTTACGAAACAAAGTTCTTCGTTAAATCTGTTAATAGGTATTAACAGTATTAATTAGAGATAAACTTATAACCTACTAATGAAGATAAAGTGATTTATATGTAAGATTAAGGTTTTGCGTAAATAAGATCAAATATCTACGTAACTGTCTGTGTAGTGACGGATTAAGAATACAAGCGTCACCAACACGTCAACACGTCTGTTCAGCGTGGTACAGTAAACCACAATCCATTGCAAATTGGAGAAGGCCTGTGCTCAACAGTGGGGCGTTAATTAAACGAGCTATCTGTACTAATATTATAAAGCTGAAGAGTTTGTTTGTTTGTTTGTTTGTTTGAACGTGCTAATCTCAGGAACCACTGGGCCGATTTGAAAAATTCTTTCAGCGTTAGATAGGGCATTTATCGAGGAAGGCTTGCGGTTATATAACATCACGCTACGACCAGTAGAAGCGAAGCAGTAGTGAAAAATGTTGCAAAAACGAGAAACATTTTCTAAACTCCACGCAGATGGAGTCGCGGGCAACAGCTACTTCTTTTATATAAGAGTATGAGTATATCTAATATTTTTATCAGAAATGATTTCAACGATGTTTGTAAAACTGAAAAAAATTAGTTATTATTCCTTGCTGTAAAAATTTGTCAATATTTTAACAAATATTTCTTCACGTTACGTATAATTTACAATAAATTCCTGCATATTTCCTATTCAAGATAATACAGACTATCTCGACCTAGTTTGGATGTTACAATCACAAAAAGTAATAACCTACTATTAGTTATTAGATAGGAAAAAAACGTACAACGTACTGCTTTAAATTAGACCTCTATATTATTATAAATGTGTAATTAAAAATAATGAGGAGTTGATTCAATATTATTTATTGGAATAGTGTGAGAAACATTTTCTGTTGTTTTAACCTTTAATTTTTAGAATTGTTGGGCACGAGCCTCTTCCTCCACCTTTTGGGAGGTATTATAGTCTACTGGGCCGCGCTGATTAGACGTGTTGGCATAGAGTTTATTTTCTCGCCTTCCGGATTTTACAAAGGATGTTATCTTTGTACAATACCTCTTAGCTGGCTTTTACAGCACTCTGAGATGGAAAATGTGTGGTGACACTTGTATTCTTGATCCGTCACCTGCGACTGCGATCTATCTAGATCAATATGTCTATTGGAAATGTGTGGAAATCACTATGAAAGATCCCGTGACATGAATAAATAAATAGATAAATACGAACCAAGCTAATATTATTAAGCTATTGTATAGCTTCTATCGCGGGCCTTGAGCGTGGAGTCTGAATTGAGAAATTCCGTAACGAACACGAACACCCATTTAGCCATCTATCGATGAATAGCAGAACGTTTAATGACTTTTTTGAAATATCACACACTTGAATTAATATAAAAAAAGGAAAGAAAAATAATGCATAAATAAAATAAATAAATAATTATAATTGCATAAGTTGATAAAGAATGCTATGCAATAGCTTTACCGCGGCAGTCCCCGAATGCCATACGTCTTTTTTTGTTTCAGTTTCATCTACTGGTACAGAGGTGAACAAGTTGTGAACTATGCCCAACGTGGTGGTATCAGTGTGGAGACCGAGCAACGAACGCGAACAAGTCGACTTCTAATTGCGCGTGCTGCACCACATGACTCCGGCAACTATACCTGCGCACCTAGCAGTAGTGGTAATCCTATTTTTATTCTATTACGGTCTTAATCATAATGACTTATCGGAGGTTTAAATGTTCGCTAAAGCGGGTTTGCGAAAATTGTGAAAACTTGTTATTCATAATAGTCTTTTTACGATAAAACGTTTATTATCTCTGCGATAAAATCTCCGTTTAAACCTCCGATAAATCATTATGAATAAGACTATTAATGTTAATAAGTGAAAGTTTGTAAGAATTTATGTATGTCTAGTTCTATGTAGGGATGTCGTATTCAACGAAAAAACTACTAAATAGATTTTAACAAAACTTTACGGTGCTGCGGTGTATAGTTTGTAGAACCACCAGCTTTCAATTAAAAAAAATCATTAGAATTGCTTCGCATATCGCAAACATAAATAAAATAATAAAATTAAAAAAAACATACAGACAAATTGAGAACCTCCTCCTTATTTGATGTCGGTTAAGAATCTTCTATTATGTGTTATTGAAACAAACTATGTCCGTATGGTGACGGATTAAGAATACAAGTATCACCACCCCATATTTTCACCACAGGCTGTAAGGGCCAGCTAAAGGATATTATAAGCAGCTCGAGTGGAGGACGCCCGTGCCCAACAGTGGTTTTATCTACATCTAAAGATACCTAGACAAATTATACTCTTATTGACATGTTTGTTGGACGATATTGATGTGAATTGACATGTTGTTGCTACGCTAACAACTACTATTGGAATCGAGCCAGTAGATAATGTACATAGCACACTAGGTCAAATTGGTGTCTTCGAAGTTGTACTTTACTAAATTTATACAAACTTTCTAGTAAATATTATTTGAAAACAGACATTAATAATTTCATAAAACTATTATAGAACATTTTCCGCATTGTAACAGATTAAAAATACATGTGTGGCCACTGCTTTGAATGCCAAGGTGCTCCTTGGGCAAGAAATAGGGTGAAAGTCAATTAAAGCATTGAGAGCCAGGCGGATAACAGATAACATCCTCTGTAAGCAACGTAAAACTCAAAACTAAACTCTATGCTAAGATGCCTACACAACGCGGCATAATGCCTAAATACCCTCCCGAAGTACAGGAGACCCGTGTCCAACAGTGAGACATTATTAGTCTGGGAATGTACAAAAATAGCTATTAATAATTACTTTCAAATATTTAACGTTTTATTTTTGTCTACAGAATCTGCTTCAGTGCTAGTCCACGTGTTAAGCGGTGAGAGACCAGCAGCAATGCAAAGTTCAGGAGCAACACCCCCACTTATCAACCGTGATATTTTGTTAACTTTGGTTTCTATTACTACATTACGTCACCCAAGGCTTACTGTTTGTCTTACTCTTCTTGCTTTAGGAGGGCATATCACGAGCCCGTCACTAGTCGGTATTTTAATTTTTACGAAAATTTTATCAAAATCTCTATCAATAATTTCTACAATTTATACTAGAACAACACTAATTTCTTTAAGATGATGAAGAGTAAGTAATGAACTTCTCGTGAGTACACTCGAGAAATATTTTGTACAAATGATTTTCTAAACTTCTCATTAAAAATTTATTTAAATTATGTTTACACATCGATTTTTTAATTAATGTGAAAGCGATTGTAAAAATGTTAAATTTCTAAATGTAATTTTATATTTTATAGTAAACAATATAATTATAGATAATTCTACCAATTCAAATATTTCATTTAGTTATCTATTACAATAATAATAATAAAATGGGAGAGCAAGTCGGCAACGGCCCAGATACAGAAAGCAGTCTTGCTAGACAATAAATAAATAAATATTCAGGGACATTTCACACAACGTCCTCTGGTCCCAAGGTAAGCTTATATGCTTGTGTTATGGGTACCAGAATACAGATTGAATACATATACTACTTTTCTTTTGTAAATACATACCTATAATACATAGTAACATTGGCCGTATAGTTTATTGGTTTCTCTCCCATTAGGTTCCATTACTCCGGCTGACTGTTGCCAACCTCATCGGAGTGTATTCTGCCACCTTTCGAGGCGAGGCAGTGTTGTATCCCAAATGAGATACATTGACGAGCCTCGTATAAATATTTGATGAACTGTGGCCTAAACTATAACAGTCTGGCTTATAAGTTTATTATCAGAATACAACGAAAATTGTTGTGACAATAGCCTTATTGTACAATACCAAAGTTTGAAATAAGGTCGTCTTTATCCAAACTATAGAAAAGATATCTTCACTAAAGTTTTTCTAACGGATGCTGAGGCGGAAATTACATTGTTAAGCATTGCTTAAGGTATATGTAACAAATCCAGATTGGTAGTAAGTATCCCATTTCCCAGAGTTTGTTTTTTTCAGCCTCGTTATTTACGTCAGTAAGAACCCTCAAATTAGTTATTAAGTTTTTTTATACCACTAATGTTAAAGACATACAACATACAGCTAGCCTAATGGCAAGCAGGCACCGTAAAAATTAAAAAGTTTTATTTAAGTAAAAAGTAGGTCTGATACTTGCAATTTAACTGTATTATGCTGGGTACACACGTAACGATATGTCTTACTGATTAAGCAGTGCAAACTAATTTGCGCATTTTTGTCGATCGTGCGTATAAAAATTCGTTGCAGATTGTTGTTTCACAGCAATCTGCTGACGAAATTGATAAAAAATTTGCTACGATTTATCGTTACGTGTGATGTCAGTGCCAAGAAATTGAGGTTTAAATTATTTTGTTTCGTTGTATATGATGTAAAGTGTCAAAGACATAATTATGTAACGATCATTGTTTTATCTTTAGAAAATTTGTAGTTGTAATATTGTATTTAAAAAATAAAATATTTAATTTAATTAAATTTAGATTATCTGTAAATATTAGACGAAAATTTGTAAATAAATGAAAGTGTAAATAAAAAAATAATATGTACGTACATGTTATGTTTGTTACAACAGCCAAAATACATTTTATGTATTCAAAATAATTTGGCGGCAATTTTTCATAGTCGCGATCTTTATATGTAGTTATCAAAAGGGTTGTGTAATTAACTATCAATTTGTAGATGTATTTAAATATGTTACCTAACGATTTATAAAATACAAACATAGAAATAAAAAATGAAGAACACTATGTATTTTATTGAGTACTAGCTGTTTTCCCCCTTTCGCTACATTTTTCACTCATGCCTCGCTCATATTCTTTGCAGCGTGATGTTATATAGTTTATAGGCTTCCCCTATAATTGCACTATCCGACAATGAAAGAATTTTTCAATTCAGACTAGTGGTTCCGGAGATTAGCACGTTCAAACAAACAAACTATTTAGCTATATTTTGTATTAAAAATGCGAAAGCCACTTTGTCTTTCTGTCAGTCCACTTCTTTTTGCCAAAAAAATTTAAAATATTTCAATGAAATTTGATACACAGTTGATGTAGAGCCAGAGAGAGGACTTTTTCGCAATAAAATCCAGCCTGTACTTTTAAATGCTAAAAATAGTAATTCCAAAAATACGAAGTCGCACTCAATAGTTGGTAAGAAGAAGGATGACTGCCACATCAAAGCAAGCTGAAACTACTGAAGCTGAAAGTTCACATGCTGTTTGTTGTTCCTTATTCACTGTAAGCTTAAACAAGCATTAAGAAAGCAGTTTGTTTTACATTTAACCAGAAGAATGTTTCTACAAGAATTCTTATTTTCTTTTTTGTAAAAGAAATCCTAAAATAATACGGATTACAATGTTCAATTGAATAAAACGCGTGTAGAGTTTGATTAAACGTATCGACGGGATAAAGCGAAAATGAACTTAATTTTGGACCAAAATGTTCATTTCCGTTTCATTGCCGTTTTGCTGTTCTCTCTCTCTCTCTCCAGCCTATTAACTGCCCATTGTTGAACGCGGGCCTCCTCCACTTTGGGAGGGATTAACAACTGTGCCGCGATGACCAGGTGTGTCCACACAGTGTTTATTTTCGAGCATTCCGTCTTTCAACGAGGATGTTATCTGTGTAAAATATCCCTTAACTGGCGAAAACATCACTCTGAAAAGTAAAAGGGGTGGTGACACTCTTATTCTTAATACGTCACCACACGGACAATAATGTTTAATTAAGTTCAATTTAAGAACCTGCCTCTATAGTTATATTTGTATTCTAAAATATCTTCAATTTTTATTACTGTAATGTTATTTGTGTACTGATTTTTTTTACGTGAGAGGTACTATACAAAAATATTCTACAAATAAAATTCACCTCTATATTGGTTTCCCCAATTGTGGGGGGAGGGCAGCCGGGTCGGTCACCGCCGCTACGACGGCGTGGTGCGCTCTATGGCGCTGTATGGAGCGCCCATATGGGCAAGGGACGCCCTCAGCATCGAGAACATAACCCTGCTGCCACGTCCGCAGCAGGTCATGGCGCAGAGGGCTTCCAGAGCGTACCGCACCGTCTCTTATGAGGCGGCTTGTATGATTGCGAGCAGCCTCCCGTGGGACCTCGAAGGCGAGGTCCTGGCGGAGATTTACCGCCGGAGGGCCCTGATGCGGCAGGCGGCAATAGAGCCCCTCGCTGAAGAGATCGTTCGCTGGAGGAGCGAGATGCGCGACGAGCTGCCCGATGTGCCGACGATGGGCCGAGAGGTTGGCGGACCCCTCCGCGAGCAGATGGCTCGCCGAGGCGGTCTACCCGGTCCTTAGGGACTAGGTTGAGGCGAGAAAGAAAGAAATATTTATTTTTTCCCGTAGGCGGAAACACACATATACAAACATTCAAATATTTATTAAAAGCACTCAAATAAATCAGGTAGTGTGTCCCACCCATGGAAAACAATAGGACGTTACTCAGCATATTGTTGTGGGTTTGACCCCACAACGTTGGTTTTCAGTAACGCCCTGTTGTACTGTGACGCTTGGCGCCGATCAGCGAACTTGAAATTAGCGAGGCACCGGGATCCGACGTTTCACCTCACCCAGTTCCTAACAGGTCATGGCTATTTTGCCAAATACCTGTGGGACGTGGTTGGCATCGAGTCGGATCCCGCGTGCCGAAATTGTGGTAGTGGGACCGTGGACACGGCAGAACACACACTCGCCGTGTGCACGGCCTGGGACGCCCAGCGCTCCGAACTCGTTGGCGTGCTGGGCGAGGATTTGTCACTCTCGGCCATCGTTTCGTCCATGGCCGAGAGCGAACGGTGTTGGGCCGCCGTCGCCACCTTTGCTTGGGAGGTGATGGCGGCAAAGAGGGAGGCCTTGCGGGAGCGTGAACGCGCTGGCGACACGTTGCCACCCCGCAGGGCCCCGGGTGGGGGTCGTGGACGGGCAAGAGCCGGCGGCCCCTCTCGAAGAGGTGGTCGTGCGCGGCAGGTCGGTATTCAGAGTCCCGCCGCGGCAAATTTCGCACTCGGCCACGTGACGGGGGACCTATTTTTCCCCCCGCCAAGTCGGGCCCCGGTTAGCGGGGCTATCCCTCGCCGGGTCATGGGTAAAGCTCAAGGAACCATCATGGCCCGGCAGGGTAAACAGGACAGGAGAAAAAAAAACATCTATATTGCTTGAAGATCTATTATTTAACGTAACAGCCTATTGAGTCTATTGTTGTCACATTCAAGCCCTTCATTCACAATCTTGATACGCCACCATGATAAATTACTCACGTTGAAAGATAGTATTACAGCGACGTTGAAAAACGTTTAACATTATATACAGACGCCTATATTTGTTTCTTTTTTATTATAGCGACATAACAAAGTTATAAACTTGATATCATGATTTGAAATATGGACATTGGATTATTTGATGGGGATAAAAAACGTGTTATAAGAAAAATATATTTTTATTTTGAGTAGCTGGTAGTTTCCGTGTGGTCTCATTGGCACCAGGTCAGGATCTTATGGTTATCTCCTGAGAAATCGAGTAAAACCCTCCAAAGGCACATGAAGTCAGTTGAAGTATTTTTTTTAAATACTCATTACGTTCATTTTGTAAAATAAGGCTATACCCAAGAGATAGAAGTAACAATGATAAATCTAACATTTATTAAATATGACAAATGTTATTTCCGTGTGGTGATGGATTAAGAATACAAGTGTCACCACCACATCTCCTCCCAAGCGAGCTGTAAAAGTCAGCTAAGGGATGTTGCACACAGATAACATCCTCTGTCAGGGATGGAAAACTTGAAAATAAACCCTGTGCCAACACGCCTGGTCAGCGTGGCACAGTAGACAATAATCCCTCCCAAAGTGGAGGAGGCCCGTGCCCAGCAGTGGGACGGAGAGTGGTCCTTCGAGGTAAGAACTAGCATTTCTCTTTTCTATTACTACTTGTGTCTTATTAAATCACAGGCTGGTGAGCCCTATACACTCACTGGTACTGTTATGTGTTGAAAGCTGTTTATAACTCAGTTGCCTTCGTGCGGTAACGAATCAGGCATCGGTCTCCCACAAGCGGGTCGCCCCGATGCTCGAGAAGTCGTATGTAATTGTATTATACCGTAACGGGAAAAGAGAGCGCAACTAAGTTTAGTCTCACATCTACCAATTACAAGTAGTACCATCACTGGAAAAGAGATATTGGAAATACAAGAAGACATAAATTGAGGAATGAAGAAATATCAAGAAAATATCACAAGAAAAGAATAATGGAACAGAATAATACGTATTAGTTTTAAAAAGAAATAACAGAAACTCGTAGACATCTGCTGCCCAAGAAGCTACCTACTTATGAAACAGATTACGTTAATCAAGAATGAAATTAGTCTACAAGTGCAAAATGAGCTCAATAAAATAATTGCTGACTTACGCAAAAATAATACGCATAAAGAAAGTCACTGACGAATGCATTCGAATGTCACACTGGTCGTGATCGTGACATTGACATGAATTGAACTTTATTAATGAAAAGATATTGCTATTAGCACAGAAAAATGCGAATTCGCCAAAATAACTAGTACTCTACGGAATTATGACATCATGATGTGTTTACGTTCATATAAAAGCGCTATATAAATAAAATAAAAGGGGTAAATTAGTATTAGCACCTCATGAATATGGTACCTTTGTTATAAACCTTATCAATTTTAAGCAGCTGCATATGCATTAAGACAATATTACAAGCAAGGAATATGGATTAAAATCGTCACATGGGATCCCATTTCAACAAGAACTAGAAATACACAAATTGAGGAATACGCAAGGAACGAAATAAATCAGAATCAGAAACTCAAAGTGATTAAACAAGTCATGGGTCAAGTCTTAATTCAAGTCAAATGAGAAAAATAAAAATCAAATAGACGTTACGTCGCAAATTTGTTTATCAATTGAGTGAAACAATTAAAACAACACGTATTTGTGTAAACGAGTTACTGCCATATCAGCACAAATACGCACGTTGGCGGTCAATGCAGAATATAAGCGAAAATAATCTAATAACACAAAGCAAGAGAGTAAACAGAGTATCACACATACAAAAGTTATTGCCACAAACACGTTGGAATTACGGTAACACTAATCATCATGGGCACAAAAGGGCACTATACCTCCATTCTCTCCGCACTTCGAGAAAATATAAATATATAGGGCGAATTCAATGAAATGTCATTTGCGCAGAGTAATAGGCGCATAAACAGTTGCATGTGAAGAATTGCATATCTACATTCTTACATCAGACAAAAGCATGGTTATACTCAAGACTACTATGTGTACTATGTGAGGACATTAATGATAATACGGTACTGAAACCAAGTTACTTCATAATTGGGAATGAAACTCCTGCTACTAAGAACCTACATACAACAAAAAAAATGAAAAAGGGAAAGCTGGGCTAGTGATTATATTCATCATCTACAATATAGATATAGATGGAAAACAAGAGAAGATAATTCAAAGACGAGTACCTTAGTATTATAATAATAAAGGACGAAGACATACGCTTAGCCAAATGGCTACTGGCAAAAGAAAGAAATACACACTTGAAATGATGGATTAACAAAAGTAGTAACGTTAAAAAGATGTTCGGGGTCACTTACACACGATCAATATACACAAAGATACCTTACCGGTACAACCAAACGATGAGAATAGCGGTAACGTAAATGGTTAGCAGCACAGAATATAAATCCACCATGCAAAAGTCTATCACCTGGATTCTATACAACAAATGACTCAACAAAGATAAATGGAGGGACATTACAAATCGAGACAAACATTAATCAAAACGACCTACAAATAGACATACAAAAGTTTACTAATATTATCATGGATTTCAAGCAATCATGCAACAACCCAGGAGACGCGAAGACACACATTGCAACCAATTTTATCAACACCTAGAACACAAGCAAAACAAGTTAACCACATTATGAGGATACAAATATCAGCAATATTCGGGCAACAAATTCGAAAATATGCGTTTCACACTAATGAAAACAATACCTATTTCGTTGGCGGCATAATTAAGACAACACTTTACTAACGAGGGTAACTCGCCCTGATCCAACTATCAACAGAAGAGAAATTGACACCACAGTTACTGTATTACGAGTGTCCTAAATAATGATACTAAACAGATATCAGGTACTTACGACCATACGACTGTGTGTGGACACGGAAAATTATAACATGACAAGGAAAATCACTAAATGCGTACTTATACACATACCAACATCCTTACGACTGAGAATTACGAGTACACGTAAAAATGGCACGGGGCATTAGAAGAAAAGGAAATGTATAATTTAACTAAAACGTCATGTGAGATGAACAGACACTATAAATCATGATGTATACAGGCACATGTTACTAATAATGAAGCGATAATTGAGGACAAACAGTCTAGAAAAAAAAAAAGTCCGTAACATAATAAATTTGGCATGTTTCTACCATATTGATCACTAATCATTCCGAAGAAAAGAAGATGGCAATTAAGGCATTAACGAGAATATACAAGAAGTTCAGAGGAGTTTATAATCAGGTCAGTTATCCAGGATGGCAACCAAGGCTAGGACGGGGTCCAAAAATTGTGGAATTACGGAATACGAATTTATGACCCAAAATTGTTAGAAAAATCAGAACATTACTACTGCCGTAAAATAAAAATGAAACCAATTAATATACGTCTGCTAATATAAGACTTAAACAGCGGGTCAAAATATACCACTATTATTTCTATCAGGCAGCGGCTTCTAAAGTTTTTTTGGATGGAAAATGGGAAAAGGAGGCAAAATCAAATTACTCTAGGAAGACTGCACAAATGATTATTTCTATTTTTAAGACAAGTGTTCGAAAACATTGAAAGAAAATACAATTCGAGGATTATGGAATTGCATCTAAGAATATAACGCCTAAATACATATTGAAGAAGCCAGAAGAAACTCACCAGACATTAAAAAAAAAAAAACAATATTTTATTACCATACCTAGATTATGCAAACAATTTCATGGCTCATTCATGAAAGCAATACATGAAAATATTATAACTATCAGATAGAGAGAAAATGATACAATCAAAATTTTTACATCGAAATGAAGTCGTCAACGTCGTTACTTATGTGTAAACATATTTCTGAAGAAAACTATCTAATGGGGTGGTCAATTTAAAATACTACTATAATGCATTTGGACTCATAACCAAAGGACATACAAACAATCGTATGACACAACTTATAAGAAAAAGAATTTGTATACAAAGACCTCCATTATGGAAGAAAAACGGCTGTAGGAAGCAAGTACCTACATTGAAAAAAGCAATAAGCAAACAAGGGTTGGAAGCAAACTTACAATAAGAGCCATGAAAATATCTGTGGAAATATACAATCTAAAGAAAATGGGCTAAATCTATTAACCACACAATCATGTCGAGGACATACAAAAATACTTATGGAAATATAAACGTACTTAAAGCAAAAAAATATATATCACATTTGTGAAGAAGTGTATACCAATAAATTGACAAGAGGTTACGAGAGTTTACAGTACAGCACGAAAAGACTCGGATATTAAATCATTCAAGAACTGACCGCGAGGTTATCGCAGCTAACTACTAAAACGGCACAATAAAGACTGAAATTACGTGTAAATAATGATAAAATGAAGAAACATCTGTGCAGATAATATAACATACCGAAGATAGTACGTGTGCCTTAAACTAAAATACCTTTGCAATTATTTCTATATGCTATTGGCACCAAAGGAAGTATAAAACATGGAATCACATTTATAGAAACTTAATAATGACGCAACGCAATAACAAAGGATTTAAGATAAAACTATTAAACGTACCCGGTGTACTATAAAGGAACATAATAATGAAATTAAAGGGAGCATATTTAACACTGCTATTGAACGTAAGAAACAAATCACTAACAATTCTACAATGCCACTTAATGAACAATTGAACTAGAGGCATATTTCTATCTCTGACAATACGACGTCGACAATCTGTGTATGTATTTCTCTTCTAATGGCCATTTATAACGTTGATCTAAAGTTACCAGACATTTCCCTGTCAAGAATTGTAAAAATGATTGTACAAAGTAATGAACACAAAACATACTTATTCTCCATCTAGCCATCCATCAGCCCCTTTTCCGTCCACTGCTGGACATAGGCCTCCTCTATAAGACACCTTAACGCGCGGTAGTGCGCTATTTGCATCCAAAGATACTTATTATCATTATCAAATAAACTAAAATAACAGAAAAACGTAAAATAATCAAAATTACGAGCGCTCGGAACTGTATACAAACAAATTATCACAAAACAAAAACCTGTCCAACGAAAAACAGAAAATCAACGAAAAATCTATACGATGCTAGATCTAGCAAGAATATGAAATTGACACCAAGCGTGTACTAATGTGGAATACGGGATGAATTTGATACATTATTGTTTGGATGACAAAAACGGGCACATTTAACGATAAAGCCACTGTAATGACATTTATTAAAGTTTTATGAAAATCGAAGTTCAAATATAATCATCAAACAAACCAAGTCTAAAAACATTGAAAAACATTTAAAGACGCACGGTGCCAGAAGTCCTCCATTTAAATGTACAGAACATAAGAAACATGAACATGTCGCCTGGAAAAATACTATCAAGCTATGCAAGTCTTACCAGTTCAAAGCTTAAGAAGCTAGTGTAGTGGAAACATTGACAACGTGCACGGAAAGCAGCCTTCCTTAAATATACGATGCAACAAAAAAAAATTCTAATGCCTGTACCCAAGGAATAATCGGGCAAGAGTTCAAATAACGCTTAGTGCGATCGTTGCTAAAATACATTTGATGCAATAATGTAAAGTCCTCCAGAGTTATCATATTTTTATTAAGAAATCAACGAAACTAGTCAATCAAGTAAAGAAGAAAGGAAATAATGAAAACATACAAATCACAAATACATATCGCACTACCCGTAAAAAAGGGACGTCAGTGAACTTGCGTCAAAAATGTTTTATTGCATAAATAAATCGAGCTTTACGGCTTACACCTTCTATCAAAACCTAGTGAAGCTATCGACAAAAATGAGAAGTCAATATGTATATCATAATTGTAACAAAACAATCCAGCTGGTCAGAATGATAATAATCAGTGAACATGTCGCAATGCTGCTATAAACAGAAAGTCCCTGTAATAACAGGGAAACGAAGAGAAATTTCATTTTTATGTATTTTGTCACAAGACAAGAGCATTGCATACCTGTACATTAAGAAGAGGATATCCCGAGGAAGAAGTTTTATGTGCGGGGTGGTGAAGATAATGCACCATCTTACATAATTGCATTATTGACAATCAGTGAAAGGGACCACAATATTCTTGTTTAAATAATATATCATCATCTAAACTGAATACTGAATACTAATAACTGAAACAACATGATGATAATTAATTATTATGAATATACCAAACAAAGAATAAGAAAATTTAACCAAAACGAATAACTCGAGTTGGATAACAATTGGACAACTTTAGACCACTGTTAACAAGAAGGACGAAAATATAAAAAGAAATATATATGTATATGAAGGATACGAGATAAAGAAGCTGAGCAATACAATATGCAGAGATTGAAAATAACATTAATGAAGTGAGACAGAACTAACCCATTATAATACATATTTCTTGGGGAAAAATATTTCACAGAAGAAGGATTGGGCCCGGGCCATAAAGAAATGAAAATTATTATTTACACTTTATAACACTATATCTACTTAATACATCTTTATATATTATATTGCATGAAATTTTTTGATGATTAATGAACATTATATTGAATTAATATTGCATGAAAACTCACTCCTACTTATTGTATGAGATATCTAAGTATACATTACATGATACACTAATACAATACTAACAATTTACACGGTTACTAATGTACTAAAGTATATTAACACAAGTATATACAACTTATTCTTCATAAATCAGACTATTAACGTTTGTATTCAATACTAAAATTATTGAAAAATAACAGCGGGGGATGTTGCCAAGGGAGCCCACCACTGGAACAGCCCCGGTGTGACCATGACGCTGATGACACCACATCCACGGCGAGACATCGCGAGGCAGGACAACGTGCAGTCGCAGGATGTCCAAGCTGTACGAAATGAAGTCCTTCCCCGGAGAGTGGCAGAAGAAAGTCTTCAAACTTAGAAGAAGAGATCCAGGCACTGCATGAACCTTACAGAAGCGTGCAGTCAGAACTTATCGACATTACATATAACAATTCTGTGACGTATGATGATTGCAACGTCACGGAGGAAACGGCCATTCCGCCGCTACCACCAGTATCACCAACTAGTGATACCGAGGATTATCCTTTCCCGCCATTACCATTGGATCCACTGGAACCAGTATCAGAACCTACAACAGAACCAATAGAATGCCTTACGAATGAAAACGTGCAGATGGAAGAATGCCAGGAAGAGCAATTGGTAATGGAACCAGCTATCAAAGAAGAGGTTGTTGGAGATAGTTTCGAACCTATACATCGAATCTACAAACAAAGTTTACACACACTAAAAGTCTCTACTAAGTACTCTGGTATAAACAGAATGTAGTCTTGAAGGAAGAGACAGATAAATACCATTGCTACAATAATAACACCAAAAGAGGAGTACAATTACTACTGGAAGCTATGGAAGCAGATCCCGAGGAAGTGGGATTAAAGTCCGCAGCAGTGAAGAAAAGGCAATACTACAGAAGTTGCATTGTTGATTACGTGTACGAATATTATCATTACACTTAGACAAGCAACATAAGCAAAGCAACGAGCGGCTTTGTGAGGTCTTCAAGATATGCGAGTTGAAATCCCTGCCTGGAGAGTGGCAGAATGTTCACGTATGAACATACATACGGACAAGTCCACCCTAGGTTATATATATTGAATAACTAACTTTCCGTTTAAGAATAAACTCACGTATTAATATAATCAGCAAATTCCTTCTATGCTCTATTTTAGTAACTCTCCGCGGTCACGTATTTTGCATATGTGTGTATAAATGAAACTACTATATAAACTATGTATGTCTACAATAAACCAGTCCAGTGAAATCACCCGAAGTTTCATTGACTCCCTCCTCACCACGTGGCTATCGTCGCGCCGCCCTAGCGCTGCCTGAGTCCAGCGCCGCGTCGCTCTAACAATCGCGCTGCCCGAATTCAGCGCCATGCCGCCGCCCTAACCGTCGCGCCGCCCTAGCGCTGCCTGAGTCTAACGCCGCATGGCTCTATACTTCGCGCCGCCCTACACCATCGCTGCACAAACCTAACAGTGCCTAACATCATGTAGTCTAGGTACTGAGCGTCTACTACGTCCGACAAATCAATAAGGTAGCGAGAGTCTACGTGTTTACGAGTATCTATGGACTCTCGTTCTGTACACGCCTGTCAGCGAGCAACACAGCACGTTCCCGGCGTGTCCAGATAGCAATTGTCTAAAAAGCTTTTGGGTACAAAAGTTGTATATAACTATTATATAAAGTTATGGAAGCTATTATTATTATTACGATTTTATAATAAACTCCCTATTGAGGTAAAAGAATTTAATAATTCTAAATTAAAAAAAAATCATTAATACTGTAAAAAGGCGTATTATAAAATTTCTGATTATATTAAAGATGATAAAGCTTGGGAGTAAGTTGCTCTGGAGCAATACATATTCTATATTGTAAAGTTTTAATATAAAATTATAATTATATATTATAACTTTACAATAAATTAAAGTTTTAATATAAAATAAGTATAATTGACATTTAAATTAAAAAAATATTGATTTGATTAAAAGCTCTGCTGAGTTTCTTACGCCGGTTCTTCTCAGCAGATTGCGTCCTTTACCGGTGGTAAGTTAAAAAAAATAAAAAATTTGGACATGTTATAAGCACACAATTTTTCTAAAAATTGTGTCTACTTGATTAAATGATTTTTGATTTCATTTCATTTCATTTCATTATTCAAGTCTAAACACAAAGATACGTGAATACGTGAGAGCTAGACAACTTTATAACACGTACGATAGATGTTATTTGAGAAATATATGAGGACCGTCCTTTAAAACGTAACAAATATTGTATCAAGGGACGGTACGTTCACCTAGTTATAATATATTTTAAAATAATAATTGATTATTCATAACAAAGTTTAACCGACTTCATGTGCCTTTGAAATTGAAAACCTTCTCCTTAATGAACTAAATTACGGTGGAAAAAGTGACTGCCGCAAGCGGGACTTGAACCCACGACCTCGGAATACCGTTCCGAAGCTCTTTCCAACTGAGCTTATTGCGGTGCTTAGTGCGGCTTAGTGCTTGTAGCAATCAAACTTACCACCACAATCGTTACTCGATTGAGGTTATATCGCATTTCTACGTACTTTTTCCACCATAATTTAGTTTATTAAGTAAAGCATAGCATGTCAATTGCAAAATCAATAAATTATTTTAGTAACCTTCTCCTTTTTAAGTCGGTTAAAAACCTATAACTCAGTAGCGAGTGATTTAGGGGGATATCAATACTGGCAGGTAATAAAATAAATAGAGGAAGAGGAAACGTATTCTTTACAAAGAGTTTATAGGTAAAATTTGACTGAACTACAGTTGTACCTTTCGGCGCGTCACTCAGTAATAGGGATAGCAATACCTATAACACAAATACCTAAACTTGAAATTTGCTAGCACTGTAGTAGGCTCTTAACATAGAATTAACCTGTCATTGGTATCATAAGTGAACCATAATTGTCTGTGCGTTCCATTTTAACAACCGTTATACAAGTTGCCACTTTAACAATTTTATTTATTAGATTCTATAAAATTTTCCGTGTAATATTATTATGTTGGTTAAAATTTTTTACGCATATTGTGTCTTTATAAGTCATTTCTATAATTACAGAACGTAGAGTAATTTAAGCAGAAAAGCATAACACGGAGTTAGGTAGTATGTATCTACAATTATCTCCGTCCATTAATAACCTACGCTAATATTGATAAAACTACAGTTCATAAACAATCTTCGCATATCTCTCACTCGATCAATTCAAATCTTTATTTCTATGACTAATAATCTCAAATTTAAGTTTGCAAACGCTTGACTAAGATACTAATTCTACGTCCACAACTAAACTTAACTAAAAAATGAAAACAACTATGGCGTATTATTTAATAATTTTATTTGTTAGCCTAATATACAGATTTTTCAATAAAAAAGTTCTGTTAACATTACCGAATGGTGTTATTGACACTTTCAATTTTCATTTTTATTTAAGTTAACAATCTTACTATGTTCTTATACATAATTTTGGCCCTGTTCTCCTCAAAAAAGTTTTTACATACGGTATCAAAGTAATGATCTATATAATAAGACCCAAATGCAAATATTAGGGATCATTCATAGTCAACTTCAACTCAATATTTTGCCCAATGTGTCATTTGTATTCATAGAGAAAATATCTTCGAAGATATAAAAGAAAAGGGTTAGTGGACGTAATAACCAGAAAATGAAATTGTACCTAATACATGAAAAACTGCCTGGTGAACAGAATTATACTAATATCATATTAGATCTATAGGTACACCACTTTAAACAAGTTACGCTTGCTGATACGGAAGCCACTCAAAATTGAAATCGAAACTAAATGTAATATAAATGAAAATGAACGTAAACTAGAATCTTAATTCGAAACTAAATTCAATTCCGAAATGGAATCTGAAATATTTTAGGCCTATTTATAATTTTTTGTTTAGTCTAGAAACTACAGAATCGTCTCAACATACCTACTTAGTAAATCTTCTTTCTTCATACGCAGTTTTTATTGTCCTAAAATCTATAGATACTAAAAGTTGTAGAGTTTGTTTGTTTATTTGAACGAGCTAATCTTAGGACCTTCTGATTCGAATTGAAAGATTCTTTACGGGCGGCTTTAACATCACGCTGCGATCAATAGGAGGGCAGGGTTAGTGAAAAATGTTGCAAAAAGGAGATTTTTTTTAAATTGACGGGCCTCGTGGTGTAGTGGTTCTGGTAACGGACTGCCGATCAAGAGGTCGCGGGTTCGATTCCCGCTCGGGACAATCATTTGTGTGATTTTTCTAATTTTCATACAAACGTTTGTACTGCGTCTGGGTGTTTCTATGTATTATAAGTATGTATTTACAAAAAAAGGTAGTATATGTAATGTATTCTATCCGTATTCTGGTACCCATAACACAAGCATATAAGCTTTTCTTGGGACCAGAGGACGATGTGTGGTATGCCCATGAATATTAAAAAAAAAAAAATATCCACGCATACTAAGTCGTAGGCCTGTTGCCCGTATAATAATAGTTATATTATTATAATATAATAGTTTATATTATTTTATTACTTGCTGACCCGGCTAACGTTGTTTTACAATACAAAATTCAGGGGTGGACAACCCTAATCACTTACGGGTATGAAAAATAGATAGTAGCTGATTCTCAGACCTACTGAATATGCATATAAAATTTCAAAGTAATCGGTCAAGCCGTTTCGGAGGAGTATGGGAAAGAACATTGTGACACGATAATTTTATATATTAGATTATAGTTTATATTATTCACTACTTAGCTACTTACAACTAATAATTTATTAATAAAAGGAACTTATGTTTTGTCTTCACTGGACTAAAACAATCTTGGCACAATTAGCATAACAAAGTTTCAATATAACGAAGTTTTACTGAACAGCGTTTTGGCACTTAAAACTTAACATGGCCCAATACTGTAGGTACCTACTGAAAACACATTCCTATAGTTGGTAAAGTTTACACTTTAGTTTAAAGCAGTAAATGGATTTTCAAGAAGAATTGTAGGTGCAGCTAATATCCATCAGGCATAGCGCCACAGATCACCCCCAAATAGATCCAACACGCAAGGCGATTAACACACACCGAACGTATATTACGCTATTCTCGCATATGTATTGTATTGTATAAGAACTCGGCGTGTCAGTTTGCCACGAGTAATGAATTATTCCATACCTCGCAATCCGGGTGTTCTTCCAACGTTTGTGCGTTTAGTCGCTAACAAAACTCTCGTCATGCGGTATCTATTGGCGGTGATCGATGTGAAGACCCGAGTAAAATAAATTCCTATTCTGGAAGTTAATATCAGGGTTTAATATTTATTTTAAATGATTTTATATTGTGGTAGGGATGTCCTTGAGGTGATGGATTTAGCATACAATTGTCACCCCATGTCTTCGTCAGGGTACTGCAAGAACCAGTTAGAAATGTGGTATATAAATAACATCGTCTGTGAGAGATAGGTAACAAACCCGAAAATAAACCCCTATATTAACACGCCGGGTGAGTGTGGCATAGTAGACCAAAATACCTCCCAAATTAATGGCTGCCCGTGCTCAACAGTGGCACGTTAATCGGATGAAAAGAGAGAGGTTTATTAAACCTTCAAATAAACATTTTTCTATCGAACAAATCAAATAAAAGCTATTAAACTTTACGTGTCAATAAAAAATAAAATAACAGCTGTTCTATTTGTACTCGACGCACATTCTTATAATAAAAGTTAACGGAAGCTATTTCAAAACAAAATACATACGTCGTGTTACAATGTGATTACAATATATAGGTGTACATAGAAAGTAGGAAAAAAAACTGTAGAAACCAAATAATAACCAGAGTATAATAAATAATAAGTACAATAATATTATTGCGTTGGATTTTTCAGTACCTATTTATAAATAAATAAATATAAATAAATATAAATATTCATGGACATTTCACACAACGTCCTCTGGTCCCAAGCTAAGCTTATATGCTTGTGTTATGGTACCAGAATACGGATAGAATACATATACTACTTTTTTTTGTAATGACTTATAATACATAGAAACACCCAGACGCAGTACAAACATTTGTATGACAATCAGAAAAATCACACAAATTATTGTCCTGAGCGGGACTGGAACCCGCGAACTCTTGATCGGAAGTCCATTATATGAACCACTCAACCACGAGGCTCGTCAATTTATATTAATAATATAAATCTGAATAGTTAGTTGGTTTAACCGCGCTGATCTCAGGAGCTACTGGTTCGATTTGAAAAATTCTTTCAGTATTATTAGATACATTTAACGAGGAAAACTATTTGACCAATAGGTGAATAGAATAATAATATTCGTGCACCGACAACTCTACTCGCTCCTCATTTAGATCCATACCCAGGTTGCCTGGAAGAAATCGCTTTTAGCGATAAGGCCGCCCATTGTACAATCTTGTATTTTATTATTAAGTTATATGCTTCTGTATGGTCTACAATTAAGAATAAAATAAATAAATAAAATAAATAGGTGCGAAGTGAAAAATGGTGCATCACGGTTTTTAATTCCACACGTACAAGTCGCGGGCAACAGCTCTCTCCAGCCCATTTACTTCCCACAGTTGGGCACGGGCCTCCTCCACTTTGGGAGGGATTATGGTCTACTGTGCCGCGCTGACCAGGCGTGTTGGCACAGGGTTTATATTCTAGTTTTCCATCTCTAACAGAGGGTGTCATCTGTGTGCAATATCCCTTAGCTGACTTTTACAGCAGCCTTGGGAGGAGATGGGGTGGTGACACTTGTATTCTTAATCCGTCACCACACGGAGAGGGCAACAGCTAGTAGATAATAATATTGTATTTATTTATTAAAATCTACTAAAACTAAGTGATGAGTTCGTGTTTTTGATGCGTGAAAAGAGGTTTCAGCTTTATTTACTTCAAAGGAACACTTTTGGCTTTTTATTTTTTTATGCTAAAATATTTTTGTGTCAAGAATAAAACACTCATTACAAGAGCACTTTACTAGAACTTTACTGATCACAAAAGGAAGCTGTTATTTCGTATTTATAAAATATAACTCAAAATGCTTGTTCCAATTTCTGTTAGCTGACTGGCGACAGTTAATATTTAAGGTGTCGGCGACGCAATTACCCATGTGCGACAAAAGTACCTACCTGCCACTGTTACTGTGTAAGGTTATATGTTTTATGTTATGTATAGGGTTTAATAAGAATTAATAGTGTTAAATACTAAGTTTAGTTTATACAAATCAATGTCGCTCAGTAGTAATCGAATAAGAATATTTTGTACTATCATAATTACGTAACTTGAAATTATGATTCTTTATTATTGAATGTGTAGTTACCTTTTGTGTTTTATAGTATTGAGTAAGGCCTAGAAATAAGAATAATGTTTAAATTATAGAAATCGGACCAATATTGTTGAAGTTATGGTAGTTTTAAGTTTGTTTTTTGTAATTTAAATGATAATTTTTTAGGTTTTAGTTCTAGAAAGTTTTTATATTCTAATTTTATGATTTATTATTATTGAGCTATATGATGTAATAGGATAAGACCTATTAAATAAGGTATCATATGTTAAAATATCTTAAAAAATAAATATGAAAGGAGGGGTCTAAAGATTTCGATTAAGTAAAAATTAGGAACGAAAGGGCTCTATTTTGCATGGTCGTCGCTACGGTAAAAGGCCGAGCCACCTAAGCGAGGCAATTTATCGTAGCGATATTCGCAGTCCGAAGCATAATCACCGAGCTCTACAATAGGAAGGAAATCGAAATCTGAAGACAACAACATCTCAGAAAAGAACCGGTGTTTTATTTGAAGTGGAAGTTTTCGCCTTTTACGCATTTAGGGGTGCGTGGGATACGGGTCAACCAGCGAGGTACTTGTATCTGTAAAGGCCCGTATCATTACGTCAGGCAAGTCGGCTCCGGGTATTGGTCGTGCCCTAGTCGAGTTCCGCCCAACATTTGGTCCTTCGAGCCGGATCCCTAAGAAACCAGAAGAAGTCCAGAAGATTGCAGGATGCCAGTCACCAGGTCGCAGAAGGATGCCCCCTCACGTCCATCGTCCCGTCCCTTGGTCACGGACGGGGCTGAGGAACCGTTAGGGTCAGAAGGGGTCACGTCTGCGTCAGAGTCAGGGTTATCAGCAATGGTGTGGGACAGCAGTTCTTCGGGTACATTGACGGCTGGGACAACCACAACAGTCACGACTGCGACGACGGCGGCATCAAAGAAGAAAGAAGACGCCGCAGAGAAGAAGACGACGGAGAAGACCCCAGAACAGGCACCGGCAAGGCGCGTCCGCAGCTCCGCTGCGACTAGCAAGCCGAAGGGGGTCAGTCGTCAAGCCAGGTCTACGAAGACAACGAGTTCATCCGCCAGGCGACGTGAGCTGGAAGCCAGAGAAGAATTGGCACGCCTGGAGCTGAAGCAAGCGGAGGCAGCGTCGAAGCTGGCACGCGTCCGGTTGGAGATGACGCAGTATGAAAACGACGACTCCGTGGATGAAGACCTGGAAGATCGAACAGCACGGGTGCAGAACTGGATCGAGACATCACTACGGGAAGGCAGCACCAGGGAGCAACCAGAGCAGCGAGGTCTACCCCCTCCAGAAGAGCAGCAGAAGGTCAAACCTGAAAACAACTCCACATCCAAGGGAGCTACGGTCGAGATTCAAGCATTGACAACAGCATTGAAGGAAGCCTTTTCTGCGATGGGAGGACAAGTAGCGCAGCCAAGCTACATCCACGAGCTACCCTACTTCGACGGCAACAGCGGCGAGTGGCTGGCCTTCAAGGTGGTCTACGAAGATACGGCACCGATGTTCAGTGACGTGCAGAATATGGCGCGTTTAAGAAGAGCAGTAAAGGGCAACGCGAGAGAAGCTATCAAGAGTCTGTTGTACTCCGAAGCCTCTCCGAAGGAAGTAATGGAAGCCCTCAAGAGAAGGTATGGAAGACCTGATGCGCTGGTGCTGGCAGAATTGGAGAAGATCAAGACTCTACAGAAGATTTCAGAAAACCCAAGGGACATCTGCGTCTTCGCGAGCCAGATCAACAACAGCGTAGCAGCCATAAAGGGGTTGAAGAAACCACAGTATCTGCATTCACCCGAGATAATGAAGCAGATAATTGAGAAGATGCCGACGGTTCTCAAGTTCCGATGGTACGACTTCACGGCAGCGTCAGACGATTGCGATTTTTCCGACTTGGGAAAGATAAGCAAGTTCCTAAACAGCGAAGCGGACAAGTGTGGGGCCTTCGCGACATTAGAAGACAGAAGCGTGTTCAAGCGAACTCCACGACAGGCGACGCATATTATAAACGAAAGGGACTTCAAAGAAAAGGATGCAAGAAGATATGTGAAGACTTGCCCTATGTGTGAAGGCGAGCATTTCTTGCTAGATTGTCAGAAGTTCAAGAAGGCGTCAGTCCAGGAGCGGTGGGCAGCAGTCAAGAAGAGCCGCGTCTGTTTCAAGTGTCTCCAGGGGACTCACCGGAAGGAGTCCTGCAGAAGACCGCCGTGTAAGGAATGCAAAAGATGGCATCATCATATGCTGCACGTGGTACCAGAAGAAGAGATATCGGAAGAAAAGGATAAGGAAAAACCACAAGAAATTATGAGTGTTACGGCATCCACTAACCCAGTTAATCATGCAAGGGCGTACCTAAAGATAATTCCAGTGGAAGTCTACGGGACGCAAGGATCTAAGAAGATATTGGCACTTTTGGATGAAGGGTCAACAGTGTCACTCTTGGATCAGAAGGTGGCAGAAGAGATCGGCGCTCAAGGATGCAAGGAAGAACTTGTCATCGAGACGGTCGGCGGCAGGATAATAAGGAAGAAGGATTCTCAGACATTGGACCTTACTGTGAAGGGGTCACATGAAGGAAGCAAGAAAATCCTCAGGAGAGTCCGGACCATCGACGAACTGAAGATGACACCGCAGTTCGTAGATAAGAAGAGAATACAAGCTTGCCAACACTTGAGGAAGATCGCCGACTCTCTGTATTACGAAGGGGAGTCGCCACAGCTGCTCATCGGTCAAGACAACTGGGAGCTGATCGTGACTCAAGAAATAAGAAAAGGAAAACCAGGAGAACCAGTAGCTTCGCGAACAGAGCTTGGGTGGACACTCCACGGGTCAGACACTAGAGTGGCCAAACCAGTGCACTTCGTAAATACGTGTTTTCAAATCAGTACGCCAGAAGAAGAGATGCATCAGGCCATCAAGGATCACTTTGCGATCGAAGCGCTCGGCGTGCAACCAAGAAGACCTACTACGGATTCAGAAGGAAGAGCACTTGCCATTCTAGAGAAGACTAGCAAAAGATTGGAAGATGGTCGATTTGAAATTGGACTGCTGTGGAAGAATGAAAACGAACAGATGCCAGAGAGCTACACGTCTGCTAAGAATCGTTTAATTAACATCGAAAAGAAGATAGATAAAGATCCTCAGCTGAAAGCAGAATACAACAAGCAGATCCAGCACTTAATCGACAGTAACTACGCAGAAGAAGCGCCTGGGAATGAAGAAGATTATAAGAAAACCTGGTACCTCCCTCACTTCTCAGTGGTACATCCGTTGAAGAAGAAAATAAGGATTGTCTTCGACGCTGCAGCCAAGTCAAACGGAAGAAGTCTCAACGATGCTCTGCTGCCGGGACCTGATCTACTGCAGTCACTCTTCGGGGTACTATTGCGATTCCGTCAAGGACCATTAGCAGTAGCGGCCGACATAAAGGAAATGTTCCTGCAGATTCGCATACGAGAAGAAGACAGAAACAGCCAGAGGTTCCTGTGGCGAGGAGATCTTCGCAACGTGCCGCCAAAGGTATACAGGATGTCATCAGTCATCTTCGGCGCATCATCATCTCCAAGCACAGCGATCTACGTTAAGAACCGGAACGCAGCGGACTACAAGGAGCAGTTTCCTGAAGCGGCCAGAGCAGTCGAGCGAAACCATTACATGGACGACTACCTGCACAGCTTCCAATCAGAAGAAGACTTCAGAAAAGTAACAAAACAGGTAGACTCCATACACAAGAAGGCGGGCTTCGAACTCAGGGGATGGGCATCAAATCAACCTGAGCTGCTGCAAGATGTAAAGACCGAGGCAATTGAGAAAACAGAAGTGGACCTTGGCGAAAAAGAAGCGAAGACACTAGGACTGCGCTGGTCTACAGTAAGGGACTCCATCGGCTTCAGAGCGAACCTTCGGAAAACACCAGAAGAAATAACCCAGGGGTTAAAGGTGCCGACGAAGCGAGAAGTCACCAGCGCCGTGATGTCAACTTTCGACCCATTAGGGCTAGCATCACCAGTTCTCGTCCAAGGCAAGAAGCTGCTTCAGAACGTATGGAGAAGCGGCGTTGGTTGGGATGAAGAAATAGAAGACAAGGAGTACGAGACATGGATGAACTACCTAGAGAAGATAAAACTGTTGCAAGACCTTCAGATTCCAAGATGCATGGCGCCACATCGCACCGAGGGGGAGTTGCACACATTCACGGACGCCAGCGAGACGGCATATGGAGCAGCCGTACATTGGAGGTCAGAAGAACCAGATGGAACTTATCGTGCCACCTTGATAGCAGCAAAAGTGAGAGTCACTCCATTAAAACCGATATCGATACCGAGACTCGAGCTACAGGCAGCACTCCTAGGAACCACGCCACACTCAGAGGAAGAAGATCCCACCTGGAAAAGAACTTTCAAAAAGGAACCCACTGGCGAGGAGAAGGCAGTGGACGTCGCCACGGCAGCAAGCATCACCCATCCTTTACCAGATCCGAAGAGATTTTCGTCATGGAAAAGACTTCTACGAGCTACAGCGAGGGTTCTGCAGTTCATACAACTCTGCAGAGCTAAGGAACGGGTCAATGCAAAAAAGAAAAAGAAAAAAGGGAGCAGATCCAGCTCGAGAGTGGTGCTGTTGGTGCCGGAAGCATCGCCGAGCCAGGAAGATGGTGCAGAGCACGAGGGGGAGAATGTCGGCGACGCAATTACCCATGTGCGACAAAAGTACCTACCTGCCACTGTTACTGTGTAAGGTTATATGTTTTATGTTATGTATAGGGTTTAATAAGAATTAATAGTGTTAAATACTAAGTTTAGTTTATACAAATCAATGTCGCTCAGTAGTAATCGAATAAGAATATTTTGTACTATCATAATTACGTAACTTGAAATTATGATTCTTTATTATTGAATGTGTAGTTACCTTTTGTGTTTTATAGTATTGAGTAAGGCCTAGAAATAAGAATAATGTTTAAATTATAGAAATCGGACCAATATTGTTGAAGTTATGGTAGTTTTAAGTTTGTTTTTTGTAATTTAAATGATAATTTTTTAGGTTTTAGTTCTAGAAAGTTTTTATATTCTAATTTTATGATTTATTATTATTGAGCTATATGATGTAATAGGATAAGACCTATTAAATAAGGTATCATATGTTAAAATATCTTAAAAAATAAATATGAAAGGAGGGGTCTAAAGATTTCGATTAAGTAAAAATTAGGAACGAAAGGGCTCTATTTTGCATGGTCGTCGCTACGGTAAAAGGCCGAGCCACCTAAGCGAGGCAATTTATCGTAGCGATATTCGCAGTCCGAAGCATAATCACCGAGCTCTACAATAGGAAGGAAATCGAAATCTGAAGACAACAACATCTCAGAAAAGAACCGGTGTTTTATTTGAAGTGGAAGTTTTCGCCTTTTACGCATTTAGGGGTGCGTGGGATACGGGTCAACCAGCGAGGTACTTGTATCTGTAAAGGCCCGTATCATTACGTCAGGCAAGTCGGCTCCGGGTATTGGTCGTGCCCTAGTCGAGTTCCGCCCAACATAAGGTGTATCTTACTTTACTTTATTCTTTATTGCACACACAAGGCAAAACAAAAAAAATATTTACTGATAAAAGAAACAACATGTACAAAGGCGAGCTTAATTCAATAATGAATTTTCTTCCAGCAAACCTCAATGATGGAGAAAATTGAGGAATATGGGCAAATACAGTGCATACCAAAATTACTAATTTAAAAACTAAAGCTTCTTATTATCTTACAACATATAAATACATACATACCTACATATCTTCCGCAATAACAGTATCACAATATCCTGGAACATAACTATTATGATTAAATGCATATCTGTATGATGTCAAGGAAGTTTAGATTATTTTGACGGGCCTCGTGGTGGAGTGGTTCATGTAACGGACTGCCGTCCACGAACGAGGTCGCGGGTTCGATTCCCGCTCGGACAATCATTTGTGTGATCTTTATAATTGTCATACAAATGTTTGTTCTGCGTCTGGGTACTATGTATTATAAGTATGTATTTACAAAAGAAAAATAGTATATGTAGTCTATCCGTATTCTGGTATCCATAACACAAGCATAGAAATATAGCTTACTTTGTGACCAGAGGACGTTGTGTGAAATGTCCATGAATATTTATTTATTTATTTAATCAAATTAATAAAATTCTAGTTTCAGCAATCAAATAATGTCGTAATAATACTGAAATTTTTTTTTTCTATATTAGTTATATCAGTCAAACTCTTGTTTATTTTTATAATACATAATTACATACTTAATATAAATAAAATAAAAGGGGAGGGATCATTGGGTAACGTGCCCAAAAGACTGGCCGCATTGCCACGTTGTATAGAAATGCTTATACTTTATTTGTTATTGTTGTGTGGATGGCACCGAATTATAGATGATACAGGATATGTTATAATACTTTTCTTAAATAGGTAAGTACAGAATTTTTCCGGTCTCCTTGTATGTGTAAACTCTACTCTCTCTCTACTCTACTCTGTGATAAATCTACGACCTTATACTTTAGGCATTTTACCACTACCACACTATATAATAAGCATTGTTAAGAGGATATCAAAATAGCTTCGTGCATTTTTCTACGTACGAAGTTTTCATTTTTTCTTTAGATTGAATGGCTAGAGCTCTAATTTTTAAGTATATGTTTTTTCAATATATGATCTAGGATCGCATAAACTCAGAAACGCGATTGAAAAAAGTTTTCTCGATAGACAATCTTAGCGAAACAACCTCTCTCATTTTTTATTTTTTTCATATGTCGGTCTATTATCGCGTATTAACTAATGAAATAACTTTAAAAACATAAGTTACTATTATATATAGAAACACGTAAATCAGAATTAAAATATATTTAGTAGATTTTGAGTAAACAAAAAAAATCCCTAATTCTTCATTTTCTATAGCTACTAGCTGTGTTAATGTGTACATGTCGACGATAATATTGATGTAGGCCCTTAACACCAATACCTATAATGGCATCAATCTTGGATAAATAATGCACATTGTTTTCTTTGTCAAATATACTGTCAGATCAGTGTTGTTGTCGAAGTAACGTAGTTTCATTAGCCGCTGTGCACATGGGATACAAAATTGCAGAAGCACTTTTTTTCTTTCTCCAGCCCATTTACGTCCTACTGTTGGGCACGGGCCTCCTCCACTTTGGGAGGGATTATGGTCTACTGTACCACGCTGACCAGGCGTGTTGGCACAGGGTTTATTTATTTTCAAGGTTTCCGTCTCAAACAGAGGATATTATCTGTGTGCAAAATCACTTAACTGACTTTTACAGCACCCTTGGGAGGAGATGGGGTGGTGACACTTGTATTCGTATACCACACGGAGATGCACAAGCACTAAGAGACGAAATTACACTAAACAATCAGTATGAGTATTGCTGTGGTAACCTTTTCAGCAGGACTCACCTAATAATGCCAGCTCCTGTTGTATGTATGCTCTAAGCAATATATAAAAGCATTAACAACACATCTAATGCATTAAACATTACACTAATGTATTGAAACATTAAGTTTGAATATCTTTAAATGGTTTAGTAAATAAAATACAGACTGAATTTTAATATTGTGAGCAATTTATAAACTTGTATAATGTACTTTAGATAATATCATGTCTAGATTATGCAGCTCAACCTTTATATTAAATCGAGCCTTTATTATGTTGAGAGTAATAAAATATACGTCGTATATTTTGTAGGCAATTATGCGTAACTCCACAGATTTACCAGGCCCTCAAGTCGCTTATTCAATAAAAAAAAATTTTTACAATGGATTACCAAAATTGATAAAATTCGCCACTAAGCAATCAGTTATTGCATTTTTTTGCAATAACACTTAATAACTAATTGTTTAGTGGCGAATTTTATCAAGTTTGGTAGTCTATTGTTAATTTTTTGAGGTTATAACGTGTCATTGTGATGCCATTGTGACACCATGGAAATATGCGACTTGAGGGCCAGATGTATGGTCTATTGCTTCATCACTCAGTCGGTTTGAAGCCACTTACAAATCTGTGAAATTGTATCTATGTGTGCATATGATACAGGCTATATGAAATTTGAAACGTCATTATTCTATGAAGTACGATTTGGCAAGGCTAAAGTTACTTGTCCTCAATTTTAAACGGCGAACCATCTAGTTTTCAACGTTAAAATTTGATAACTCATATTATTATTAAAGGAGCAGAAAAAGGCAGGTGTGTTAATGAAATAACGTTTGATTTGATGTACGACTACTAGTAAAATCATACCTATTTACAGTAAAGATCTCTTTCTCGATATATTAATATATTATTTTTGACCCGACGTTTCGGAGACTTTGCAGTCACCATGGTCACGGGTGAGACTGAGCTGTAATGTGTCTTCTAGAATGTGTAATGTGTATCTTGTAGAAGACACATTACAGCTCAGTCTCACCCGTGACCATGGTGACTGCAAAGTTTTCGAAACGTCGGGCCAAAATTTAAAACAAATATACACATCTAAATCCGTAAAAAGTAGTTTTATTTAAACAAATGAGTCACGCAAATGTTAGAAAATATTATGTATCAGAATTGGCTTCGTTCAAAATTTTATTCTTATTTTATTTTGTGTTGGTTTAGGTACTAATGATCCAAAGGCGTTGGGAACATCTAACGTACATAAAGTGGTTCGCGTTTAACCTTACAAGCTCTATTTATTCACATTTATTTCGAATATATTCAGCAGTAAGAGTTTCCCTTTTGGAATCGCTAACATTTCCTCTATGTTGCTATTTTGTATGTACCATACCATTACCGTTACTGTGGTTTATTTTACTGAACATATTTCTAGCAAAACGAATGATGACGATACATAATTATGAATAATGATTTTACCGGATAAATAAAAAATTATAAATGATAGTGTCAATAACACAATTCGGTAATGTTACAGAACTTTTTTTATTAGAAAATCTGTATTTTATCGACTAACGATTTTAATTAATTAAAATGTGCACTATGAAATAGTAAATCAATCAAAATACACCATAGTTGTTTCCATTTTTAACATGCTTATATAAGTTCAGTATATATCTATCAATGTATTAATATATGTAACAGAATCTTTGAAAGTGATTTTAACCCACTTGCAGTAGTTAGATTGATCTCAAAAATTTTGCACATAATATATTAAGGAACAATGACAATGCAATAATTTAAAAAAAATATTCAAGATTTTCAAGCGTGTTAGTTTGCATTAAACTAACACGCTTGAAAATCTTGAATATTTTTTTTGAATTATTGCTATTATTTATTGTTTTTGTGTTTTAGCGTGTTGCTTAGTTTTTTCAACTAAGTAGATTATTTAGTTAAGTTTCGTTGTGCACACAGAATTGGTACCAATAATAAAAGAAAATTACAAGTACAATTCTTTACTTTATCGAATTTAAGAGACGCATTTTGATAGTTTATCAATAGGATTTCTCAATAGGAAAAATAGTTGCATTCAAATAATAACGGTTATGATGTTCCTCAATATTACAAACTTTTTATATACTACTAGCTGATGCCCGCTACTCCGTTCGCGAACGGAATTTTAGATCTCCATATATTTTGTTACCGTTTAAACCTTCCCTGAACTTTCATGAATATTTCAAGACCAAACTCACCAAAATTGGGCCAGTCGTTCTCGAGTTTTAGCGAGACTAACGAACAGCAATTGATTTTTATTTAAAAGAAGATTACAGAACTGTTACGTTATGCTACGCCATGTTGCGTCATATAAACCGAACGTATAGCATTTTCAACTTTTCAACGCTCTGACAAACAGCGTGATTTCTCCTTTACTCTCTCTATCTCTCTCTTTTAAGTACAATCCTCATTAAAATACAGTTTATTTTAGCGTCTCTATTACAGTATATTTGAAAATACAATACGACTCAGTAGATCTTGTGAATACAATTAATTAATTATACGTTGTGTAGTCGGTGGCGTATTTTCAAATGGTATTAAATAAACTGCTATTGTTATTAATATAATTTTGTTTGTATAATTGTGTATACAATCCATTGTTTCATTTACTCTACAAATTAGATTTTAAACGAAGTAAATAACTTCAATGTTTTTTTTTTATTATAAGGTGAAACCTGTAAATATTAGAATGGTTAAAGACGCTGTATGAAGAGGTGTCCATATCTAATTATTACAGCTTATTTACATCCCACGCCGCGCTGACCAGTTTTGGCAGTAGTAATGCACTATATCAGGTGTGGCCAACTTTTGTGCACATAAGATTTACTTTTTATTTTAAAATTGAGTCGTGATCGACCTATTTCTTAGGTAAGAAGGGGGACGTTTATGCAATGTGCTTTTATACCGCCGTGCACTCTTGAAAATAGTAGAAAACTAATAAAAGTGCTCACGCTGAACGTCTCTCTGAGTCTCTGATATGAGCTGCGTACATGTTCATTCCTGTATTAAGTACTAGAAACATTTGGCATTGAATGTGTTAAAATATATATATAAATGGTTCGACGTGTTGGCCACTCCTGCACTATATCTTATATATAAAATTCACGTGTCACAGTGTTAGTTACCGTACTCCTCCGAAACGGCTTGACCGATATTTATGAAATTTTACATGCATATTCAGTAGGTCTGAGAATCGGCCAACATCTATTTTTCAAACCTTTTTTTTAGTATGGCAAAACATCGTTTGCCGGGACAGCTAGTAATAATATATTCATAATACTAAATGTTTGTACTATGAGACTTAAACTTCTTCCATAGTTACAGAATATACACAATTGATTAGTAACAAAAACCCATGGTTATATGCGAGTCGGAATAAAGATTTTGTATTGAAATATTTTTCCTTATAGCATCAATCCAAGATGCTTATGAGACCATGTCATCAGTTTTTCCGTTTGCATAAGCGACACTGCTAAAATATATTAGTCAGAATAGTTTCCTATTACATAACTACTTTTAATGAAAAAGGTGAAATTTGTAAGCAAGATTTATCACCTCGATTTCCACTAACCTTTTAAAGGCTATCTAAAGAAATTGCTTCCATTACAGTGCCAAGATCGAATAAAATGACAACTATTTCTCTGTTGAAATTGGATTTTATTTGGCTGAATTTTACTTTTCATCTAAGAGAATTAAACTTTAACTTCAAAATATGTGATTTATACACATTCATTGAATATTACGTATTCATGATGCTCAAATCATATTTTATCTCTTTTTTAGGTAAAACGTTTACGCTTTTCCGTTATAATTATGACAAAAATTAAAAAATTTACTTAGGCAAAATATATCTAAGCGAATTCCGTGAATTAAATTATACTGTCCGCTTGATGGGATGCAGAATTTTAAGCGGTAAGTTGTTCCTGCGGTACCTACTAATTGAAAACTTTTGAAAACTTAGTAATATAGTAAACGAAAGAAAGTTAAACGTACTTGAAAAGAATATAATAATATAGGTATTAGCTATAAAATATTGTATAAATTTAATACAATATTTTACCTTTTATATTTACTAGGTAAAGGCACTGGTCTTATTTATAAAGACTTATCGAAGGTTTAAATAAAATAATGTCACCTTATCGCAGAGATAATAAACAGTTTATCGTAAAAAGACTATTATGAATAACAATTTTTGACAATTTTAGCGAACTTTTAAACCTCCGATAAGTCATTATGAATAAGACCATTATAAATTAACTAAAATATCTTAAGTTCAGTTTGATTTTTCATTAAAATGCTGATAGTATAATTTATATTCCACCCCTTCCTACCGGACCTTCGTAACGATAAGACGTGTTTTTAGTATACATATTTTATAAAGTGACATAGAAATACTCAAAATTTCAATAAATAAACTTATCGAAAATCTGTGCTAGTACCAGGCTAATATAAATACGAAGAAGTTACCGGCGGACATTGTTCGTCTTTGTTGCGGTGGTCGTGAGTACAAGTACACTCCACATACACACACTAATCTGGACCCGCCGCATTACTATTATAATCACCTACAGCTGTTTATATTATTACTGGCGTACTTGTGTGCGTAAATTTGCACACCTTTGTTGTAATACAAGCCTAAGCTACGGCACGCCACTACGCATACAAGGAAAGGTCCTTTGTTTGTGGTGACTATACAGTATCGCTACTACTTTAATTTCTGATCGCCTGGTACAATGAATCGCTCACCAACCAAGTGCGGCTCGGACTCAGATATCACTATTAGGAGAGATGTAACTCCGATATCATTTGCTACCTCGCGCCAAAAGCGCCGCCATGATAGTATTACCAAGGATGATTTGGATGAATTTAAGGAAGAAATTAGACAAATGTTTACATTGTTACAAAATAGAATGGACACTTCCTCTGCTAGCATCGAAAAGAGTTTTGAGTACATATCACTTCAGCACGACGAGTTCCGTAATAAAATAAAAAACTTAGAACAAAACTGCCAGAACTACCGCAATGACATTATGTTAATACAGGATAGACTAGAAGAGCTACAGCGTGTTTCGAAATTAACAACTATAGAAATAAGAAACATACCTCGAATTGGTAATGAGAACAAATTGGACTTGATAAATTACGTCACTAACATATCTAAATCACTTAACGTCAACATACAGCAATCGGACATTCACGACATATTTCGTCTATCTGGCAAAAATGATACCAAAAAACATACTAATAAACCTATTGTAGCTCAATTATCACATATTTTTGTAAAAAATCAACTCTTACATGCCGTTAAAAGCTATAACAAATCCAGCGTGAACAACAAACTCAACATGAGTCATGCCGGCATATCAGGAAACTCCAGTCCAATCTACCTCACAGAACACATCACTGCAAATGCTAGAAAACTTTTTTACCTGGCTCGCCAATTAAAGAAAGATAATATAATCAAATATTGCTGGATTAATGACGGAAAGGTGCTTGTTAGAATGGCTGAAGGAAGTCCAACTATATATATTAAAAATGAAGCTCAAATTGAATCATTGCGAAGAGAAGATTGACTAGATTTTAAGTATTTATTTATGCATTACCTAAATTGTTTAACTATTTTTATCTTAAAATTTTTTAATTATTTTGTCAATAGTTTAAAGCAACGACTTATTACCAACATCCTGTATAACACGTACGTTATAACTCTCACACTCAACACAACATTACTACTATACCCACAGTTAATAATACGAAAACACGTGAACTATCGCTTTGTCGCACCTCTCAACAAACACAACTGTCACATTATCGGATTATACCCTATTAAAAAAATAAAATATTTTTGTTATTGTTTCGTCTACCCTCAGGATAACTTTCGTAAAAATGTTATTATTCATTTACTGCTACCTAAAATCATGTTCACTAAACATATACTGATTCCTAATGTTAGATAATATAAACATAATCAACGACAATCTTGACCAAATTACTATTTCTAATTCATTAACATGTAATCCTGAGGAATGTTCTTCCCACTTCGATAGTTCTCCTAAACAATTAAAAATAATTACCCAAAATATTCGGTCTCTAAATGCGAATCATAGCTCATTTCTGACTTTACTGCACCGTATAAATATAGACTTCGATATTATTCTCTTAACTGAGTGTTGGTTAAAACGAAATTATGTTATACCAGTTATCGATACTTACACTCACCACTGTTCAACTAAAAACACTAATCAAAGCGATGGGATTGTTCTTTACGTAAAAAATATAGACAACTATACAATTATTGAACCTGACTTTATGGATGCGAGTTGCCTGCTTCTCAAGATTGGCACAGATAAGGCCTTCATATGTATATATCGTTCTCCGTCTGTGCTAGATATACATAATTTCCTGCGTAGCCTAAACGAAATACTACTAAGTCTAAGTACAATTAAAAATGTAGCTATAATTGGTGACATTAATTTAGATATTTGTAGCGAAGTATCCTCACCTCGCATAATGGAATATCTGGATCTAGTATCGTTTCATGGCCTTCTACCTGCACATTCATTTCCAACTCGTAATCACACTTCTTTAGATCACGTAATACTTAAAACAAACATGTCTGCTGTCACAATTGTCGTAAATTCTTCTGTAACAGATCACAATGCTGTTCTACTTGGACTCCAACAAAAAAAATATTGTGAAACTCACACTAACTCTAAAGTAAAAATTAATTATGAAGATCTTGATTCTAACATTAAAATTTTAAATCTTAATCCTATCTATAAATACAATGATGCGAATCTGGCCACAAAATTTTTAATTGAGTCTCTTATGACCGTGATAAAATCTCATACGAACACTGTTAAAGTTCCTAATCGTAAACAACTTTTAAAACCATGGATGACTGAGGGTATGCTTCGATGCATGCGCAATCGAGATGTTATGCATAAAAATCTGAAGACATCTCCTAACAACAACACACTAAGATTAACCTATAACAGATATCGCAATTTTTGCACGAAAATTATTACGAAGTTAAAAAGAGAGTATCAGAGAACAGAAATAAGGGAGGCCGCAAATGACAACAAGAAAATATGGCAGGTGATAAAGAAAGTTACGCATACCGGAAAACCAAAGATTGTAAAATCAGATCTACTTTATTCTTCAACATCCCCTCTTCAATCAGTGAACCTGGTTAATAACTATTTTATCAACATTGGGAAGGATCTGGCAGCTCCTCTTTCACACCGCTACACGCACAGTACTCAAACTAATGTCCCCATAGATTTACCTCCTACTCCAGTTCATTCATTTGGTCAAATAGAGACCGATGAAGCTGAGGTTCAGGCTCTTCTCTTATCTCTTAAAAGTAACTCTGCGTCGGGCTGGGATAATATACCTACCAGTTTCCTTATCCGCTATAAAGAGCTTCTTGTTCCTCCCCTTACTTATCTCTTTAACCTTTGTCTTAAAACGGGTACTTTCCCAGACTATTTAAAAAAAGCTATAATTCACCCTATACACAAAGGAGGGAATGGAGACTGTGTCAATAATTACCGCCCAATAGCAGTATTACCGTCAATTTCTAAGATTCTTGAACGTATAATTAATAAGCGACTCGTAAAGTACCTTGAAGAAAAATTCCTACTGTCTCCTAATCAATTTGGCTTTAGATGTAATAAATCTACAAATGATGCTGTTCTTGAAACAACGATGCATATAGTGAAAAATCTCGACAATAAGAAAAAAGTTATCTCGTTGTTCCTAGATCTAAAAAAGGCATTTGATACGGTCTCCATTCCTATCCTTATCAACAAACTTGAGAACATAGGAGTTCGTGGTCTACCGCTCAACACTTTAAAGGACTACCTACATAATCGAACCCAGTGCGTTAAGATCCGCGATTATGTCAGTGACGAATTACCTGTTACCTTCGGAGTACCCCAGGGGAGTGTGCTCGGCCCTACGCTCTTCTTAATTTATGTAAATCAGTTATGTAACCTCAAATTAAACAATGGTAAAATTACGGCCTTTGCTGATGACACCGTTCTTACCTTTTCGGGCGCATCCTGGCTCGATGCCTTTAATGCTACACAGAATGGCTTGAACAGAGTGATTGCATGGTTAAATGAACACTTACTTACCCTTAACTCAGACAAAACTAAAATAATTACCTTTTCCTTGCGTGAAACTACACAGCCACCTGATAATCATTGTATAATTGCACATTCTTGTCTTTCACCTGATACTGGAACTTGCTCTTGTCCTAAACTTGAACGTACAAAAACAGTAAAATATCTTGGTATAATACTTGACCATCACTTGAATTTTTCATCTCACATTACCGTACTTACATCAAGAATTAGAAAACTAATTTTCATTTTTAAAACTCTCCGACATGTAGCTGATCCAAACGTGGTTAAAAAAGTATACTTTGCTCTCTGTCAGTCGCTATTATCTTATTGTGTTTCTGTTTGGGGAGGAACTACCAAGACTAACTTACTGAAACTTGAAAGGGCACAGAGAGCGGTGCTAAAGGTTGCTACATTCCGTCCACTCCTATATCCAACAACAGATCTTTATAGATCCTGCAAAGTAATGTCAGTTCGACAACTTTTTGTACTAAACGCTGTTCTCATACAACATCTAAACACGCCCTATAAATCTAACACAAAAAGACGGAAGGACAGAGTGTGTAATCTGTTCAAATGTAACTTCTCTTTTACTAAAAGATTTGTGTGCTATCAGGGGCCTTTGTTATACAATAATCTCAACAAAAAACTGAACTTCTACTCACTACCTAAGAAATCCCTCAAAACTACCGTCACAACTTGGTTACTAACTCAAAATTACCACAACACGGAAGAACTGATACATTCATAGTTTCAAAATCCCATAATTTATATTATAAGTAACTAATTGCAAACAACAAATAATCACATCCACACAAATTCACACGCACGCACACACACACACACACACACACACACACACACACACACACACACACACACACACACACACACACACACACATACACACACACTTCACCATAACGTACATAATCTTAGCTTCATGTTTTCATTATTATTATTTGTTCACTTGATCATTGTTAACTTAAGTCTAACATAAATTAAGTTCATACTAACATTTCAATAAGTGTATAGTGCTATTCATTTGTGCTTAGAATTTACATTTTTGGCAAGTCATATAAATGTCCGGTGTGGGCACCAGCACCCTTAACACAAGTTATTTATTTAACTTAGCTAGGGTTCTGGTCGTGACACACTTCTTTTTATTATCAGTTTTACTCGTGTGTGCCAATTAAACAAATATTGTAGTGTATTAGTGCTAAGATACCTGTTTAAATAAATAAATAAATAAATAAATAAATAAAAATATTATGTGTATTCAATCAAGCTATGAGGATAAGAATTGTTCGGATTAAAGACATATTTTCAAAAAACTAGGTAGAGTCGTAAGAACTTTTTAAAGGACGGATAATAATCGGAGGAAGGATTAGTTTGTAAATTGACTCGAAACATCCTTCTCTGGATGAGCAGTGCCCTTGCAGTGTTACTAACTACTACGGATGCAGAAGGAAGGTTAGAATGTAGAACCTTTGAAAGTAGTTAAAACAATCCTCAAGCAACGAGAACTCTGATCATATATCTCTCATAACAACTATTCATTTCCAATGTTCCAAAATATGCATGAGATAAATAAATAGTTCGGGAAGCTTAGGCACATCTTCACGCCCAAAATACCTCAGTGCCTGAAAAGAAAGGTCTTTGACCAGTGTGTGTTACCAGTGATGTCTTACGGAACTGAGACGTGGTCCCTGAATGTCGGCCTCATAACAAAACTAAGAGTCGCGCAGCGTGCTATGGAGAGGGCTATGATCGGTGTTTCCCTAAGTGATAAGATCCGGAATGCGGAGATCCGTAAAAGGACTGGTGTGTACGACATACCCTGAAGAGTTAGCATGCTGAAGTGGCCACATCGCTCGACGATCTGATGACCGTTGGGAGCGGAAGGTCCTCGAGTGGCGACCACGAACCGGACGATGCAGCCTGGGGCGGCCCCCAACAAGGTGGACTGACGATATCGTTAAATACGCCGGGGGCCGCTGGATGCAGTTAAGGGCCTACATCAATATTATCGTATATCATCGCCGACACGTACATATTAACACAGCCAGTAGGCACAGAAAATGAAGAATTAGGGATACTTTTCCTATTTACTCAAAATCTACTAAATATATTTTAATTCTGATTTACGTGTTTCTATATATAATAGTTACTTATGTTTTTAAAGTTATTTCATTAGTTAATACGCGATAATAGACCGAAAAATGAAAAAAATAAAAAATTTGAGAGGTTGTTTCGCCAAGATTTTCTATCGAGAAAACTTTTTTCAATCGCGTTTCTGAGTTGATGCGATCCTAGATCATATATTGAAAAAACATATACTTAAAAATTAGAGCTCTAGCCATTCAATCTAAAGAAACAATGAAAACTTCGTACATAGAAAAATGCACGAAGCTATTTTGGTATCGTCTTAACGCAGGACCGCGCGTTGTGGCGTTCTATGGGGGAGGCCTCTGTCCAGCAGTGGACTGAGAAAGGCTGATGGATGGATGAATGGATATCAATAAAAACGTAAAATTTTTACAGTCAAAGACGAGTAATTACAAATTCAATACATTAAAAATTGCCTTGAAGGCAATATTTAAATAAGTTTGATATAAACAGCACAGAATTACTCTAATTTATATATTTTGATAATAAACATAACAAAGCCTTAAGCTTGTCATTGTTCTTATTTTATTGTTCATTATAACAATTAGGCATCGCTATCATTTACAAGATTTCTCTCCTATTGTTTGTGTAAAATAAACCGCAATAATAACATCTCTCTCTCTCTCTCCAGCCCGTTAAAGTAAACAAAAAAAAAATATGTACATGGACATTTCACACAACGTCCTCTGGTCCCAACCTAAGCTTATATGCTAATGTCCTGCTATTGGGCACGGGCCTCCTCCACATTGGAAGGGTTTATAGTCTAATGTGCCGCGCTAACCAGGCGTGCTAGCACAGGGTTTACTTTTGAGATTTCCGTCTCTCACAGAGAATCTCATCTGCGTAAAATATCCCTTAGCTGGCTTTAATAGCACCCTGGGGATGAGAGTCCATCACCACCCGTAGAGTCGTAACCAAACAATATCTAGTAAGCTAAATATATCTTAAATATTATCTTTCGAATATATAAATATGAATAAATAGAACTTAGGGGTAAATAGTGCACACTAAGCTTGATATATAATGGGTATATGCGCATGTAATCTTCTTATCTTCTTATATATAAAATTCACGTGTCACAGTGTTAGTTACCGTACTCCTCCGAAATGGCTTGACCGATTTTTATGAAATTTTACATGCGTATTCAGTAGGTCTGAGAATCGGCCAACATCTATTTTTCAAACCTTTTTTTTAGTATGGCAAAACAACGTTTGCCGGGACAGCTAGTAATAATATAAAACTAAAGATGCTAAGACACGAATTTATGCGGTTTATATATTGAAAGTAAAATATTAATTATAGAAGTAATCTGTTCGTGTTTACTTATAGGTATCGTTTGCATTAACCCAACACTATACATATAAACAACACGACACTACACAAAATATGGAAAAAAAATGGCGTAGATGATAAGTAGTGATAACCGTGATAAAACCTTTCTCCCACTCGGTGAGTGTTCAATAATACACTACGAGCTGTTACACGCGACATAGTAGTCGTGAAATTTAGAAAAGTTTCTCCGTTTTGGCAACATTTTTCACTAGATATTATATTATAGCCTTCCTCGATAAATGTACACTATAGATACACCTACACTACCTACACTGATAGAATTTTTCAAATCGGACTTTTTATCTATTTCTCTTTGGCTGTTAATTTTAATTCATATATTTTTACTTTTAGCTCTGTATGTTCGTTGCCATAAACTTATTCTTGTAACCTAGTAGGGGAGGACACTGGTTCCTGTAACACAGTAATAACTAGCACAGGAACCAGGTGAATCCATATCTTTTGTGTACAATCTGTTTATGACAATAAACGATTTGATTTCATTTGATTAGTGTACCTAGATATAATGATATATTTTTATAATAGAAATAAAATAACAATATTACGTTGCTTTAAATGTTAAGAAACAACATTTAATGCTTTTTATTTCTTTTTAAATAAACAATAATATTTTTAAATATTTCAATACATTATTTCGGGCGGGCTTCGTGGTCTAGTGGTTTATATAACGGACTGCCGTTCACGAGGTCGCGGGTTCGATTCCCGCCTCGGACATTCATTTGTGTGATGTTTATAAATATCATACAAATGTTTGTTCTTCGTCTGGGTGTTGACTATGTATAATAAGTATGTATTTACAAAAGAAAAGTAGTTTATGTATTCTATCCGTATTCTGGTACCCATAACACAAGCATAATAAGCTTAGCTTGGGACCTGAGGACGTTGTGTGAAATGTCCTTAAATATTTATTTATTTATTTATTCCTATTTCAATGGTGACATTTTAGTTTTAAATATCTGTCACTATTTATAACATAACTGACCTCTGTGGTGTAAGCCACAGAAGTTACATAGATATTAATGATAAGGATTACTACAAGATTGATCATCGCTGTACAAGATTAATTTACTTCAAGGTTTATATTAATATATTTCTTAATATAATTGCCAACTCAAGTACAAAATGAGCTATTTCGTTCTCAAATTAATTAGTCGCATTAATCTAAAAATCCAAGATAATGTTGACAAGGGTCGTGGTGTAATCTTTTAATAAATTCTAAAAGGAATTTTATTAATTAAAAAGCAAGATTTCTAAAATGAATACTATATTTTAATATGCTGTGTTAAGTGCACTATTTCTCGATTAGAAATAATAATCAAATAATCATAGACGATCATTCTTTTTGATCGATCTATTTAATTAACTGCACTCTTATCTTTGCTTATTATAAAACATTAGTCGTTATTTCTGAATGTATGTTCTTATGTGAGCTTATATCTTCCAAACTATGCAACGGATTTTAAAGCGCTTTTTTTCAATAGATAGAGTGGTTCAAGAGAATGGCTTTTTTGTATAATTTGTTAAGGCTTTTTATTATATAAAATCTACGCGTACGAAGTGCAGGCAACAGCTAGTTGCAAATAAGATAAGATATAATAGAAAATAAACACTGGAATACCATTACCTAGAGTTGTGGTAACAAATGACTAGTAACGTTTTAAATCTGTTTGTCTAAAAATCCTATTTCCTTGGAAAGTGCTGTAAAATCCAGCTTCGAGATAGTAATAAGCAAATAATCTGTAGTATGAGAAACAGAAAACTGTGAGAGACAGAAAACTTTAACCTGCGTTAACACGCTAGGTCACCGAAGTGGACTAAATACCGACATGTAGAACGGTTACGCTCAAGAGTGGGACTTTAAATCTATGAAAAACTTCTTCTCCTTCCAGTGCCGTGTTCTACCGGAGGTTGGGTCATTGCGATATTTATTTTAATGCCAGCTATTTTGAAATCCTAAAAGTAGTATAGTATCCTAGTCTTTATAACGTTGTTTTAATAAAGAATTGTTATTTTTTACTTTAATTTTTATTGTTATTCCTATAATTTATTCGTAACCACAATATCCCTAGTCGGTTTGTATAAAGAGAGTCTGTCGTCGACGCAGCTGACAGCTTTCCCTCTGGTTTTCTTGATAATTTGTTTTCAAATGTACAGGCATTTGAAAACGAAATGAATCTTAACTCAAGCATATAACCTGAATGTGAATTAAAAAATGAAAGCTAAAACCATATTATAACAGTTGTTTTAAAATATTGGCGTATGAAAATATATTAGGTGTACACAAAATGAGCGTTAATTTGTTTCTACATATTATTTGCAAACGATTTAACCTTTAATTATGCTAAAAAGCTAAGATAATGTTAAAAAGGGTCATAGTGATTCATTATGAATGTAAAAAGGTTTCAATTAAGTCAACTGCCTTTTACCTTGTTGGTTCTTATTATAAATTTGTGGTTGTAGATAAAAATACAATATATAGGGTATAAAAATACAATATACAATATATATATCCTTTCCAGTACGTCTCAAAATTTTTTTATATATTTTTCCTTAACTTTTTTAAAAGCTGAGCGGTAAGCAAGCTGCGGTAACATCATCTGAAAGGTTTCAGTGTTTCACAGCCAAAGTCTGTAACTGATTTTTCTCATTAAACGGTTTGGCCGATTATGAATTTTTGTGTTTAAATTATATAAACATTTTAGGCTTCAGAATTATTTAAATACTAGCAGTTGCCCGCAACTTCGTATGCGTAGAATTTAGAACCAACTCTAACAAATGTTACAAAAAAGCCATCCTCTTGAACCACTCTATCTTTTAAAAAAACCGCATCAAATTCTATTACGTAGTTTTAAAGATATATCCTTACATAGGGACATATATACATAAGGCATTTTTAACTTTCCTTAATTATTTGTATCATTTCTGTTTAATTAAAAGCTGGCCTAATACATATGCCTTTACGAAGGCAGTGTCAGAAGAATTAGTTCGAACCAAGGGCAGAATCCTACCAATATGTATTGTCAGACCAGCTATAGGTAAACGACATTTTATTAGACTTACTTATCTGCGTTTATTGTTGGATCCGAATGCAAGGACATATAAAGAACCGAACTTCTAGGGATACAATGCGTACCTACGCCGACGCCAACGCCGACGCCGACGGCTATAAAAACCAACTCAGCACCGACACGTCGGGAATTAAGCAGCGTACCTACGCCGACGCCGACGCCGACGCCGATGTCAACGCCTATAAAAACCAACTCAGCACCGATACGTCGGGATTTGAGCAGCGTAACGACCATACGCCGACGCCGACGCTGATGCCAACGCCTGTAAAAACCAACTCAGCTCCGATACTTCGGGATTTGAGCAGCGTAACGACCATAAGCCGACGACGACGCCGACGCCTTTATAGACCAACTCAACACTGATCCGTCGGGGATTGAGCAGCGTAACAACCTGTACAATACTGACTTTTACACACATTATCACGCCGTGACACAGTATCTTTATAAATTATTGCTTACATGTATTGTGTCAATCTGAAATGTAAGCTATATTATTGGAAAGTTTTATGAAAATCCATTCTGAAGTCTTTACGTGAAATAACCACAAACATCCTTACATTCATACATTCAACATTAACCAAACATCGAAACATTGAAGTATAGATAGAAGTCCGAGGAAACGTTCGCGTTGCTCAGCGAACAGTTTAACTTTATTTTGTCGCGCGTAATTCTTTTTTCGTCATATCTCCTAAGATATTCATATAAATTGCATGCTGTAAAGAGCAGTTATATTCTATATTAAATGTGTAAGCTAACTAACGTTTTTAATTTGTTAAAAAATATTACTATATACACATAAATAGCTTTTGAAACACCCTATTGAATTTGATAATATTTTAGGCGTTATAATGGGTACAGCAGGTTTTCCTTAAAATATAGACATACGCGGACTTTTTTGAAGAACTATAGGTAATATACAATTCTTCTTTACATTACTTTGTTGTACCTCACATAGATAAGGCACCGTTTTCATTTGAAGCTCGCGCGCCTCCGAATTTCTCAGCAAATTTATTCATATCTCATCCAATATACAGCAAATCCCAATAAATTATGCTAAAAAAGCCATCCTTTTGAACCGTTCTATGTATTAAAAAAAACCGCATCAAGATCCGTTGTGTATTTTTGAAGATATAAGCTCACATAGGGACATATTTACAAAATTTAGGATTTTGTTTTATATTATGTAAAGATGCTGTTTTATATTATGTAAAGATGTTGTTGCTATTTTTTAGACAATTTTATGTAGAATATTTCCGTCATACATGATTTCTATGTAACTTTAACCATTAAGGTTGCACACGCGACGGAAGCTTAAAAAATGGAGTAACTTCTCCCGTTTTCCCAACATTTCCTTTCACTACTCTGCTCCTATTGATTGTAGCGTGATGAAAAGTATACTATAACCTGACCAGGAGTATGAAGAATATTTGTACCAAGTTTCGTTAAAATCTGTCGAGTAGTTTTTGATTCTATAAGGAACATACAGACGGACAGACAGACAGACAGACAGACAAAAATTTTACTGATTGCATTTTTGGCATCAGTATCGATCACTAATCACCCCCTGATAGTTATTTTGAAAATATATTTCATGTACAGAATTGACCTCTCTACAGATTTATTATAAGTATAGATATTTTGATCATTTCAAACACCACACTTCTGGTCTCAAGCTAACCATAATATTTGCTTGTGTTAGGTGTGCTATAATACGGATATGCTACATATACACTTTTTTATGTAAAAACATAATTTTAATATTTTTTAAATATCACACAAATAATTGTACAGCTCAGAGTTCAAATCCGCGATTGGACCATAAAGCTCATCAATTACCGCCATTACTGTAAGAAATATCGAATGAAAAACTTAGAATTATATATAATACTAAATAACTATTATAATCATGTTATTGCACATTATAACATCATAAAAAATATTACTTTGCAAATAACGTTTAAATTTCATTAGACCTTTATCAAAAAGTTTAATATGAAAAGTTTTTAATTCAAATCACTTGTTTTATGCCACGAAACTTTCACTTGGGCTAATTAAAAACGTGGTTAGAATTTAAAGATTTTCTCTTCTATCAACTTGGGATTGATATTGCATAATAATAAGCTATTTATTAACCAAGAAATAAATCATAATATTAGTGTTTATGGGAACGAAGTCGCGGGTAAAAGGCTAGTAAAATCTTTACATATTATAAAACGAAATTGTTATTTTCGATGTATGTTAGAGACATACATCGAAAATAACAATTTGTGAGAGAGTGTGAGTTTAAATTTTTAAAACTACGCAACAACTTTAAAGTGTTTTTTTTATAGATGGTTTATTGTATAATTTGTCTTTTGAATGTTTTAAAATCTTTTTGACTGTCTGTTGGAGACAAACTCTAAAACCTAAAACTGCAGATATACAGACAACAATATAGTAATTATTGATAAAGATTTAATAAATCAAATATAATAAATCAAATTATGGTGGAAAAAGTGACTGCCGCAAGCGGGCCTTGAACCCGCGACCTCGGAATACCGTTCCGAAGCTCTTCCAACTGAGCTTATTGCGGTCGTGCCTGCAACATTCAAATTAACCACCACATTTGTCATTCGATTGAGTTTATATATTTTTACGTACTTTACGTACTTTTACGTACTTTCCACGTACTTGCCACTCAAATTGTTATTGCTTTTTATTAGTACTTTATCAAAGATGTGAATGTTGGCTGTGAAAAAAAAAACGATTCTAAGTTACATCGGAGATGAGCCATTTAAAGTCGAAATCGTGGTCTGCGAACTTAAGATTTTATTTTTAAATCAACATTTTTATAGCAGATTACCTGCTTTTACACATATTATTCAAAAACAAAGTGACAAGATTAACCTATCAAAAATAGATAGCTTGTTATTTAAATGAACTATCAACTTATGTGCGATTACCGAGTCCAGAAAGGAAAAGCGAGGTCGTTGAGGTTAAACATAGGAAAACAAGATCAAAAACGCACGCTCTTATAGCCTGACCAGGAAAATAAAAAGCCTCCGCTGGGGGCGCCACATTTACATTTTTAATGGCAACACTGTGTATATGCACGTAAACACAAAAAACGATATAAAAAGACCACACCTATAAACTCACACATTGACAATTAATGACAGACGATAAGAAATGACATTTTGAAGTTACTGTTGCCAGTTAAAGAATGGAGTTCCATTGTTTTTCCGCAACATGGCGAGGTTTTTTATTTTCCTGATCAGGCTATAACTCAAGAGTCCAACGGTGAGTGAGCGCGCGCGCGTGTAGCTAGTAATCTCGTCTCAACCTATTAATGACTGATTGTTGGGCACGGGCTTCATTCACTCTGGAAGTATTATCTACTTTGCAGCGCTGACCAGGCACTTCCGTGTGGTAACGGAGTGAGAATACAAGTGTCACCATACCATTTCTTCCAAAGATCGTAAAAGCCAGTTAAGGGATATTTTGTGAAAATTACATCTTACGCGGGATACAGAAAATTCGTATATAGTACACAATATTTATTCGTGAAACAACGTCGTCACTTTCAGATCGGTACTAACATTGTTTTTCTCGTCACAACGCCGCGCCGTGACTTCAAATCAAGTGTTCGCGTATGAATATACACAAAAGTGCACTCTATATAATTACAGTTGTGTGCAATACTTGTCTAGGATCATAAAATTTCACACATACGAAGTTTTGGACAATAATGGATTTACTTTGCATAGTACCTATTGTGAAACTACTTAACTCTTTCACTATCGAGCCCGTCAACATCGCATTGTTGAACGCGGGCCTCCTGGAGTCTGGGAGGATATTTCAGTCCTGACACACAATACTTCCAAGCATACAGGTAGATATATTATAATACTTACCATTCTTCTTCTCTCTATCTCTGTCTCCAGTCCAGTAACATCTCACAGTTAGGCACGGGCCTCCGTTAGGAGGGATTCTAGTCTAGTGTGTCGCACTGACCAGGCGTGTTAACAAAGGGTTTCATTTCGAGTTTTACGTCCCTCATAGGAGATGTTAACTCCCTATAATATCTCATAACTGGCTCTTACAGCATCTTGGGGAAGAAATGGGGTGTTGACCATTGTACCTATACCTAATCCGTCTTCACATGGATTCATTCTTATTCAAAACCATACACGAATATTCATTGCTGCTTAATGTAAAATAAAATAAACAAGTTTTATTACCATAAGCTTGTTATAACAAACTGATTCGCCATTTAATAAAGTATATTTGCTGCTTGAACTTAGATAAATAAAACGTAAGCATACATCTCTATATCCCTTGGCAGTTTATCCAATATTTCCTCCTGCCTTTACAAACAAACAACTTCGCTGCTAAGCAAAGAATTTGATGATACACGACTGGCATGTTTGCCGATGTTACCAAAATCTAATAAATTGTTTACACATACATATGAAGAATTGAGAATTGCGTATAGGGACCAAAAATATGCCTTAACTTACGACTACGTTATGATGTTTTTCTCCATAGGATTCACTTTTGAAACAGGCACTTAGCTTCTTTTTAAAAGAGCTTGATTTACAAGCTCTTTTACTTGCCTACTTAAAACAAAAATATTTGACTTTGATCATTTTTGACTTTGATATTCTAATAATTTTGACATCATCCACCATTCAGCCCCCTTAAGGCGCTGTAAGCTTAAGAATAGAAAAATCCTTACTTTCATACTAATGCTTATTATAAAAGCGAAAGTAATTATGTTTGTAGAAAATATCTCGTTATTTTTATACAAATAATTTATTTGTATTTGAAGATCTACCGATCTATGCTGAGAAATTCTGATAGAATATGATGAAAGTCTAGACCTACTCATCTATGTCATTAGATCTCTTGCCTACTTATCCTCTATCCACAGTTCGTCCGATAATTAACAGGTTAGGGACGGAACTATTTTTCAAGATTTTTGCTAAAATACTTTGATTGATTGTATAACAGTTTTTAGTAGCTATTGCTGTAGTCGAATTTTAATTTAAGGTATTATTTATTGAGAAATCGTGTTTTTTGAATTATCAGTCCAATGACCGAGCAATGTTTAACTTTTCTGTTGTAAGTTATATTAGCGGTCCCATTTTGGCGGTCCTCGGAAATGGCGGGAAACAAAAGCGCCTACCACAGTATAACACGCTTTTATTACTTCTTTAGTATGTTGATCTGAAATTTTGCACACATATTAAGAACCGATGACAATAAAATAACATAAAAAAATATTTTTGAATCTCCAAGCGTGTTTTTAAGTTTTTGATTAATCAAAAGAATTATCTAACAAAGTTCTCTTAGAAGCTGATATGCTTATTTATTAAATACACCTAATCAAATTTAAAATTATTCTAACCTTATGTCATTATGAACATTTTCGTCACATTCCTTATGTGAACAAATGACAGAGGGTGTGAGAAATAGGCTATTTTCACGCAATACACCGTCATTTATAAGGAGTGGTGGCTGACCCACGACGATTTCTGTTTATCAGTGTACACGCGATTGTTTGTTTTGTGCTAGCTTTATTAGGCAAATAACAATAGATTTCTTAGGAAGAAATCTATACAACTATGTATAATATTATTTTTCTTGTCTGTTCTTCTCCTTATGATTCGCGTTTGGAACAGACACCTAGTTTCTGACGTTTCAAAAGAGCTTGTAAAACATGCCAACGTGAAATAAAAAATTTCGACTTTGACTTATGTGATATATTATTATACTCTTTGTAGCAAACTGTTGTTCCCAAAAATGAAAATGGATAGTGTCAATAACACAATTTGGCAATGTTAACAGAAGTTTTTTATTAGATAGAGGACATCCTCTGTATGCCGACAAATTAAATGTAGAACTACCTTTGCGAGAAGGCAATTTCACTGTACAACTCAGCTGTAAAACTATATAATTACATAAATAAAAAGTTAACCATAGTATCATTGAACAAGCGCAAACATAAGGAATCAGTTGGCAACTGGTTGCGTAGTCTGGACTATCTGCAGACTGAAGACTTACTTACCTATATTTCGTAAATGTTAAACTTGGGACAAACTTACCTTATCTATAATTTCGTACCACACACACACATTCACTAACATACACACTCACACTCACATATATACATACAATCGCATACACACAAACCCACAGGCGCCTATTAATGCATGCTAATAGACTGATTTATTCTTAAATATTTATACTTAGATACCTTTAAATAAATAAGTGAACAGATTCTAACTCTGTAACAGATCTTATGAGGGTACTGTACTCCTCATTTAGGTATTTGCCTTAAGTATTGCTATCCTTATTTCCGAGCGCCGCGCTGAAAGGGACAAAAGATGAAGCGGATTTTACCTACAAATTCTTTGAAAAAAGACGTTTCGTACTACCGTTTTTTTTTCGCGAAAGTTAAACCGATTTTAATAATTTTTGCGTTATATTATAGATAAAGAGTATAATCTATACTTCTATCACTTTTTTTGTGGTAAAACTTTACCAAATTTGTGTGATAGACGCTGCAACTTTATCTAAAGAAAACCGAAAAAAGTGGGTTTTTCGGATCGTCATATTTCTTTTAGCTGACTCCCAAAATACAGGCCTAGTTTGGGAATCAGTTTATTGCTATCGCACACAATATTGTGATTTTGTACCTTGTTTATATGACTTTATTAGTGTTACTGTGTATTTTGTTTTTTTTGTGTGAATAAATAAATAAATAATTAGATAATCGACGCGATATATTAACGATTTTAATTATTAAAAATGTGTACAATGAAATAGCCAATAAATCAGAATACGCCTTAGTTGCTTTCATTTTTAGTTAAATTTTGTTGTGCATGTAGAATTAGTACCTTTGACTTATTTAAATAACAAGTAAATTGTAAATATTTTACCGAATCTAGCAAATTTACTTCAAAAATTTTCCACTAGAAGCTTTGGAAAGTTTTAAGCTACTTTTCATGACTACCTATAATCTTAATGAATGTATTGTGTTACATAGTAGTCTGGTAACCAAAATACAATATGTGAAACTTTGTTTAGGACCAGATGACCTCATTGAGAGTGCCTGTAAATACAAAACAATAATCTTGAATAAGTGAGTATTTTAAGGTATTATAACATTGTGTTTATCTTTATTATATAAATATCCTGTCACGATGTTTGTCCGCGATGGATTCCTAAAATACTGAACTGATTTTAAATTTGATTGGCATGCCGTGTGTAATTCAACTCAACTTGAAAGATAGGATAGCTTACATTTCAGTTTATAGTCGCAATATTATTTTATTGCAAATTATTAGTCTACCTCTGACATTTGTATGGCAAAACAACGTTTGCCGGGTCAGCTAGTATTTTTATATTGTCCGTATGGTGACGGATTAAGGATACAAGTGTCATCACACCTATTCGGTAAACTTGAAAACAAACCTTATGCACACCTGGTCAGCCCGCCTTTATGGACCATAATCCCTTTATAATGGAGAAGGCCTGTGCCCAGCAGTGGGACGGTAATGGGTTGGAAAGAGAGAGAGAGATATTGTATTATGAAGCGAATAGTTAATCTGAATTGATATTTTACATTTATATCTGCAACATGATAATATGTCGTTATACATAATAAAGAGATACTTAATTAAGATAAGTATCAGTACGTACTCAGTACTCAACACATCAAAGCCTCTTTGATGAAATTATTATCACACCACTGCTTGAAACAGTTCTATAATAATTATTAACACTAACGTTATTCATTATATTGAATTTCAACGTAGTAGCATCTTGAGTATATGACATTTGATAGATTTATATGTAGACTAGATATTGCCTGCGACTTCGTTCGCGTGGAATTCAGAATTTTTCTAATTAATAAAAATGGTTGTCTGTAATGTCGGTTTACTGAACGCCTCAGAGCGAGGTAACGCCGCATGAGTCATGTTTTTTCGTGCGTGCAGCCGGCTCTATCGAATTATAAGACGTTGTCACGTCAAAAACTAACTAATATCCTTTACCAGGCTTCGGATAGAGAGTCCGAAGCCTGTACTAAACTTAATTATAATTAATTCAGTAGTTTGGAGATGGCTATATTTTACATGGCTCTTCTTAAATTATCACCCTCAAAGACTTTTTAATAGACAAATTAGCACAGACGTGTATATCATTCAAATAGTTTAAACAAATAGGTCTCATCTGGTTAACAGCGCTATGAAGGTTGCTGTTAGACCGGCTTTTTACCTACATTAGAATAATAATAATTATTATTCATGGAAATTACACACAACGTCCTCTGCTCCCAAGCTAAGGTTATATGCTTGTGTTAGGGTACCAGCATACAGATAGAATACATTACACTACTTTTTTTTTGTAAATACATACGTATAATACGTAGAAAACACAATGATATATTGCTTTCATAATTTGTTCTATTAATAGCGTATCATAAAAATTTAAATATACTCCGATGTCATCGCTGGCATACTCCAAAAGGGGCAAGTGCGTAGCACTTACAACCGTCGAACATGTATGACCAGATGTATGAGTGTGGATGAAGCCAAGGAAGTATGTTTGGATCGTAGCAGATGGCGCTCTATAGTCTCTGCCTACCCCCATGGGAAAAAGGCGTAATGTTATGATGATGACGAAAATGTAATTAAATGATAATTAATAATTAATTATTCCTTAAATGATAACTTTGATGACAATTAGTGTAATTATTAGAACATTTAATAAACATCAATGTCGGGCAATAAACTATTCACCGAGTATGAGTTTTATTTCATAGTTTAATTACATGTCTAAAATATATAGCCGTTAAAGTGAAATATCGAACGGGTTCCGGACATTAATTGGTTGTAAAATTTATGCGTTTGCTCTAATTCTTGGCTTTGGCTCAAACGACAACCACGACCCTTGAAAATAATTTCTAGTTACATGTTAATGAAGTTTATGATTTACGATGTCTATTATATTTTAACTTTTAATCATTTTACTTTATAATATTTTTATGTTGAAAAGAAAATAACAATGAGAATTTATGTTATTTAAAAAAAAAAATTATATTCGTACGTAATGGAAAGGTATAGAGTGCCTAAGTGAAAAAAGTTCAACATTAGCCCATGGGCGAAATCGTTCGGTCTCTTGGTGAACCCCTCTAAGTCACAAGCTCTCATTATTGGTGGCATATGTGCAATTCCATAGACTCTGGCACACTAAACCCTGTCATATACGACGGCATCCCTATAGCCTTCACTGAGTATGCCAAAAATCCAGGTGTTCTCATTGACCGAAATTTTTCTTGGAAAAATCATATAGCAGAGGTAAGCAGAAGAGTATTCTGCTCTTTTTGGTCTCTTTGTTGTGCACTGTATATGCCTATATTCCTCAATTTTCTCCATCGTTGAGGTTTGCTGGAAGAAAATTCATTATTGAAATAAACTCGCCTTTGTACATGATGTTTCTTTTATGTCTATAATTTTTTTCTGTTTTGCTTCATTTTTAAAAATGTTTATGAATGATCAGATGTCAGGCGTATAAGTTAGGCGTTAAAAACAAAAAAACTTGCTTTTCACTCTTATATAGAAGAAAACTATTAAATATTATTATATAAATATAAATATACAATTTGTGCTTTTTGACGTCTTTAGATAAGCACGTCTGGAAAATATTTTATTTTAAAACATATTCTTAACTTTATTTTTCTCTTTTTATGATCATCATCATCGTCATAACATCACGCCATTTTTCCATGGAGGTAGACAGAGACTATAGAGGGCCATTTGCTACCATCCAAATAAACTTTCTTGGCTTCATCCACCCTCATTCATCTAGTCATACATGCCCGACGGTTGTAATTGCTACGCACTTGACCCTTACGAAGTATTACCGGCGATGACATCGAAGACATCTATGTAAGATGTTTTTACAGTATGATGATAAGCGATTACCATACCCTATGGACGTTTACAACATCAAAGGAATCTATCACTCGCGCGCTGTCGACCTTGTAAGAACCACGTTAGTGCTAAATAGTTCAAGTATATTATCATATTACACTTACTTAGTCATTACAAATCCTTGTCTACTACTTTAAGAATAAAAAGTAAATAATCCTTTACTGAACAATATTCTCAGTAAAATAGATTGAATCTTCTCTAGAGTTTAAAAGTATACCTAACCCTTGTAAAATTGTTACAGTATTTTTTTAATTATTTTGTATTTCAAAAAGGCCTACGAAGGAAAATTCTAGTCCGAATATACCTACTTATTTTGGTAAACATCTTACGTATAGCCGTAATCCCTAGCTACTGAATCAAATCCACCTTCAAATGTACAAACATTGTCCTCTGCGCCTTTGTTGATTTTTCAAAAGAGTATGTTTACTTGTTATCTTCAAATAAAAAAAATAAGGACACTCAGTTTGCTTTGAAGAATTGTTTATATTTTTAATCTGTGGTAGATAGATACCTCAGTGTGTATATAAAACAATATCTTAAGTAAATACACTAAAATTTATAACAAAGCTTTTGTATCTATACTAATAATATTATAAAACGGAAGAGTTTGTTTGTTTGTTTAAACGCGCTAATCTCAGGAACCACTGGTCCAATTTGAAAAATTCTTTCAGTGTTGGATAGTAAAATTATCGAGAAAGGCTATAGGCTATATAACAACACGCTGTAACTAATAGGAGCGAAGCAGTAGTGAAAAATGTTGCAAAACGGGAAAAATTTTCTAAATTCCACGCGGACGGAGTCACGGGCAACAGCTAGTTTTTAATAATTAAAATCGTTAATATAAAATCTAATATTTTTTATCTAATATTATTTTATCTAATATTTATCTATTATTTTTTAGCATAAAAAATCTGAAAATCCGACCAAGTACTAGTTGGACTCGCACACGGAGGGTTCTGTATAACTATAATCATAGTACATTAGTCACACCAACCCCAAATCACACGAAATAACAGAATAAGGGCAAGAGAATGATGATGATGAGAATTTTTTATTAACACGCTTATATGTATAAGTTCAGTATGTATCTATCAATGTATTAATCTATGTAACGGAATCTTTGAAAGTAATTTAACCCACTTAGAGTAGTTGGATTGATCTCAAATTTTGCACATACATATAAATATCAAGGACTGATGTCAATGCAACAATTTAAAAAAAATATTAGGATTTTCAAGCGTGTTTTTTAGTTTTTGAACTAAATAGATTATTGTACCATCAACCGTTCCAAAGATGGTGTCAGATGGATGGACGGACTACGAAGTTTCTGTAATAGGGTCCCGCTTTGCCTTTTGGTACGAAAAAAAGAAAATAATACCATAATGTGCTTATGCATAAGTTTAAAAATCTAAAGATACTGAAAGTCGACAAATTTTTAGGGTTTTAATATATTTCTCATCTATATAAATCCTTACTTATTATAAAATAATCGTATTTTTTAACAAGCTTTTATTTGTTCGGTATGTATCTATCAATGTATTAATCTATGTGACGGATTCTTTGTAAGTAATTTTAACACACTTACAGTAGTCGGATTGATCTGAAATTTTGCACACATGTTAAGGACCGATGACAATGCGATAATTTAAAAAAATATTTTGGAGTTTTCAGCGTGTTTTTTTAGTTTTTGAACTAAGCAAATTATTTATATGTATGTCCCTATGTGAGCGTATCTTCAAAACTACGCCACGGATTTTGATGTAGTTTTATTTTATAGATTTATTTTATAGATGATGTAGTTTTATTTTATAGATTCCGTACCCAAAGGGTAAAAACGGGACCCTATTACTGAGACTTCGCTGTCCGTCCGTCCGTCCGTCCGTCCATCTGTCACCAGGCTGTATCTCAAGAACGGTGATAGCTAGAGAGTTGAAATTTTCACAGATGATGTATTTCTATTGCCGCTATAACAACAAATACTAAAAATAAAATAAAATAAATATTTAAGGGGGGCTCCCATACAACAAACATGATTTTTTTACCGTTTCTTTCTCGATACTAATAACGTTGCCTTATGTTGCATAGATAATGGTACGGAACCCTTCGTGCGCGAGTCCGACTCGCACTTGACCAATTTTTTGTATAACTTTAATTTGTATTTCTTTTTTCTGAATTCCACGCTTACGAAGTTGCGGGCAACTGCTAGTTTTATTATAACTTCTAGTTATACCTTTTTAGGGTTCCGTACCCAAAGGGTAAAAACGGGACCCTATTACTGAGACTTCGCTGTCCGTCCGTCCGTCCGTCCGTCCGTCTGTCACCAGGCTGTATCTCAAGAACGGTGATAGCTAGAGAGTTGAAATTTTCACAGATGATGTATTTCTATTGCCGCTATAACAACAAATACTAAAAATAAAATAAAATAAATATTTAAGGGGGGCTCCCATACAACAAACATGATTTTTTTACCGTTTCTTGCTCGATACTAATAACGTTGCCTTATGTTGCATAGATAATGTTACGGAACCCTTCGTGCGCGAGTCCGACTCGCACTTGACCAATTTTTTGTATAACTTTAATTTGTATTTCTTTTTTCTGAATTCCACGCTTACGAAGTTGCGGGCAACTGCTAGTTTTATTATAACTTCTAGTTATACCTTTTTATTAAACCACTTTTATAATTATAAATTTATTCAGAGCATGATTTTAATGTGATGCAAGGCTCGTTTTGCAATTGGATTATACTTTCATGAGCATAATAAAGCCAGATTTATATTTATTTTCTCAAATCACATTTTATTATTACACAGCACATGTTTATTATTTTATGGCGTAGTTTTATTATATAACTAGCTGCCCCGGCAAACGTTGTTTTGCCATACAATTCTGTATAAAATAAAATTTCATCAAAATCGGTCCAGCCAATTTGTAGCCTATGTGTTATTCTGATGTATAAGCTATATTGTGGTAAAGTTTCATTCAAATCCATTCAGTAGTTTTTACGTGAAAGAGTAACAAACATCCATACATACATCCATACTTACAAACTTTCGCCTTTATAATAGTAGTAGGATGTTCATTACTATATTTTTATATAATTTCTAATAATAGCCAGATTTTAGCTTCTTGTGGTAATTATAAGAAATAATTAATGTTAATTATACTTTATACTATACAACGCTGCAATTTTAGTAAATTCATTCGAAAACCTAAAAGTAATGGTTTTATTCTATCAAATGTAAATTTAAAAAAAATATTTCAATTACAAAAAACATCATGGTGGGTGTATTTCGACGCGTTTATTTTATTTCAAATATTATTTTGTAATTTATTTATCAATTTTACAAAATATACACTAAATATTAGGTACATAAAATAGCAACAAAAAACCACTAAGGTTTAGGCCTACACTATTGAGAGGCTAAATTATAAAATAACATAATATATTAGGTAACAACAATTCAAGAACTCTAATCCGTTCACAGATAATAGAACGTAGGTGTAATATTCTCACGTTTCAAAGCCGTTTTAACCACCATGATCGGACTATGATCGTAGTTTTAACAGGCGCGTAAAGATAAATATTCTAAAAATAAATACATAATACTGTGTATTATAGAATAATGATTATAATTAATATAATATATATGTACAAAGAAATAGCAAATATTAGATATATTGACACTACAGATTTTCATTTTTTAGTTAAGATAAGTTTAGTTGTGCTCGTAGAATTTTTATTTGCAAAAATACATAGGTACTTTATATAAAATAAAAATAAAAAAGAAGGGGCTTAAAATTAGGTATCAAAAAATTCGTCCGCATCGCAGTCATTGGGTAACGTGCCCAAAAGACTGGCCGCATTGCCACGTTGTATAGCAATGCTTATACGAATTGCCAAATGCAGGCCAGCCTTTTGGTCACGTGTAACGTCGACCAGTCTCTTAGAAAGATCTTTATAAAGAGACTATGCACTCGGGCCCCACGATCCAAGCGTCTCGACCCCAAACGGCTCAAACAAGTAATCCGCTGAAAGATTACTATATTTGCGCCGCTTAAGGGCCTCCGCTGATGCAGCAGCAGCGCCGGCACCTACGGAAGTACTTGGTAAATATGATGGCGCAAGGGTGTCGACGCAGGTAGCGTCCCACACCAAAGGCCTACCCAATTTCCAAGGCAACAACGTCATGCCGTCTGGTCTTTTACCGTCCGTGCGTACCAAACCATGAGGTTCAAGTAAGGCCGGTATACTAGCGGCAGCAAAAGCACGACGAATAATGTCGTTTAGTTGCGTATGTCTTGGTATACGACCGGCGCTTCTACTGCACGATAGACCGTGATGCCCAAGGCTGTCGACTGTTTCTCCACAATGACAACGATGCGGAGATACGCATGGTGCACCTAAACGCAGACACGTAGCTACGCGGAAGGTTGTATCGTCCAACATTGTACCAATGTTGGACGATGGAAGTGCTTGAATCCAGAGACCGGATTCCTATTCTCCCACAGCCAGCAAGCGGGCACGTTCCGCAGCGCTGCCAGCCGTACTCAGTAAATGAGTCCTGACTGCGCCGCACAACGGCCCATCCCACTGAGAGGATGGATCGCCGGGTAAATCAGTTCTTGGACTAGCCATTTTCCAAGTGTATATAGCATCGGACTTGCATAGTACATCGGAATTAACCAGTGTGTCTCTTAAAATTTTCCTGGTCAATTCCTCCGTACTATGAACCGAGACTAAAAACGCTGGCAAACTGACATCGGCAATTTTGCGAACGCAAAGACCACCCAGACGTATCGGCAAAGACGCCTGGAGCCAGTCTCGGTCGTTCAAGGCCACATTTAGGATCCGGCTTATGGTGTTTTTTATCATTTCATCTACAGTTCCTAAAAGGGCCTTATATTTCCAAAATTGTGAGGCGCGGAGTGCGTGTGTAAACTGAGGAACGAATAGACAGTACCGAATAATTGTAAATGCTGATTGAGTATTAATTTTGATTAATCGATCAGAATGTTCACTGTAATTTTGAATATTTTCTTCTAAAAATGGTTTAAAACCTTGTTCAAAAATCGGTAGCCCAAGGAGGCGAAGACAGTCCTTTTCAACAATTTTGATATTGGGAGCCAATGAATTGAATTTCGATAAAGCCGAATGGGTATCTTTGTCACTGCGTAAGTAAATTTCACACTTATTGGAATTTAGTTGAAGCCCAATGGAACTAAATTTGTTTTTTAAAGAAAATCAGATCTTGAAGGACTGTATCTATGCTCCCTCCTAGAGTGCCATCGTCTAAATACCACACGTTAAATTTTGAATTTAGTTATTCTATAATGGGGTGAATGGCTAAACTAAAAAAGACCGGTCCAAGCGGGTCACCTTGTTGACAACCAACTGACGATTCTAAAAGATTTTCCTTATATAATAATTTTGAGGGATGCCTGTAACACTGCCAAAGGAAATTAAAAAATTTGGGTGTATTTAATACATAATTACATTAAAACACTTTGAACAACTTTACAGAACAATATTTCAAAATTATACTTGTTTTACAAAGTTTGTAAATTTCATCAATTTAGACGACTCAAGCAAAATATATTCAAATCACTGCCTTATACCTCATTCTACTGACACTCACCTTATACTAACGTTTGTTAAAAATATTAGATGAGAGAAAACATGCTGTAAATCTCGCTTTTCAAGGTACAAAATCTGTTGTATATTTTAGAGGTTATTGAGCTGATGTAAGCAGAAATTTTTGCCGACTTTGAAAGTGATCGAAAAAATCTAGAATATGAAACTTGATTGAGCGAACAGTTAATGGAAAAATGTATTACCTTACTATGGTACCAATGCTACGTGCACAGCTCAGCTTAACTAAACTAAAAATGAAAATTGATGCTATCAATAACAGAATCTGGCACTGAACTTTCATATTATAAAAACTGTGTATATTAAACTAACGCTTTTAATAAATATAAATATGTACAATGAAATAGCCAATCGAAATACACCGTAGTTGTGTTCATTTTAACATTTTTTTATAAGTTCGGTATATACCTATCAATGTATTAATCTAAGTAACGGAATTTTTATATAAGTAAGGAGGATCTTCTCTGTGAGAAAAAAAATTCAAAACCTAATCTTGTCTAAATGTTTTGCGCGCACTTTATCGCCTTAAGAATTTTTTACCACAAAAAACTAAAACGACGCTTGTGCATACTTTAATCTTCCCTATAATCGATTACGGTGATGTGTGTTATCTCGACCTGAATGCAGAATTTCTTAACAAAATTGACCGGCTTCTCAATAACTGCATTCGATTCGTGTTCAATCTCCGCAAGTATGACCATGTGTCAGCTTACCGCTCACAGTTGAAATGGCTGCCAATACGCCAACGACGTGATCTACGTATTCTCACCTCTCTTTTCTCAATACTGAAATCCCCTTCTTCTCCTTCATACTTGAAACCCTATTTTCAGTACCTTTGTGATACTCACGACAGAATACTTCGGTCTTCTAAAAATCCTCTTCTTAGTTGCCCTCCCAATAAAACTGGTTTTGTCCACTCGTCTTTCCCCGTCCAATCTGTTATCTTATGGAATGCACTCCCCCTTCGAATAAGAACTTGCAACAGCCGTTTCCTTTTTAAGAAAAGAATCAAGCAACTGTTGCTTGATAGAATTGCTGGCATGTCTCGACAATGATTAGAACATCTGTCGTCATTATTGCATCTATGTAGATATATGTAGGTATATGTATGTATTATATGTATGTATGTAACTGTATGTATTAGTATGTATGTTTGTATTGCCTATGTGTATTATATTGTGTTATTTGTTTATATATGTGTAATAAGGTAGTGTATAAGTTAGTTAGGAATAATAATGTCGTTATAGTGTTACTTTATTAGGTTTTATATTTTCTAAATTATAACTTTTGAATACACCTACAGAACTTCTCTACACCTCCCAAGGTTGACTGGTAGATAATGCCCAAGGCATTAAGTCCGCCTTTGTACAATTATTGTATAAAAAGTTTGAAATAAATAAAATAAATAAATAATCTTAACCAACACGCCTAGTCAGTGCAGCAAAGTAGGTAAATATCCTCCAAATGCGGAGGAGTTCGTGCCCAATTGTGGAACAGGTTGAGACAGATTGCAATGGAAAGTAATATCAAATGTTACCAATGCTTTTAAACACTAATATTACCAAAATTCATATCTATGAATCTATGTTAATTTTTAAACGCAAAATCAGCTTCGCTTTTTTTAACTTTGAACATAGCGTAACGTGATTTTCACCCCTTACAGTGGATTAATCTGAAAATTCGCACACTTACTAAGGACCGATAATAATACGATAATTTAATAAAAAAATCAGGATTTTTCAGCGTTTTTTATGGGAGTTTTTGAACTAAGCTACTTAGTCACATATTTATATAGATAGATACAGATTAACAAAATGATAGCTATCTTCCAGTACTGTTGGAATTCTTAACACTATGGCCACTCCTTGCATGTTCAAGTCCCATTAATTTTACTTCTCGTCGGATGTTTATGGAAGCGATACAAATACCTTAAACGTCTTCAAACACTCACCACTTTGCAAACATAGCACGTTAAGGTTTCTACCGCGGTATTGTATTACAATGAGCTATAAAGTTTATTAGAAAAGTTATATTATGATTATATCAAAGATTTATTTCTGACGCAATTTATTATGTTTACCTTTTCGTACTGTATCAAACAAAGAAATAGTATAAAATCGAAATAAAACCACAAAGGCGATGACTAAATGACTGCCCCAAGCATGTACAGGAATCTTACAATATCTCGTAATATTTAAAAATTTATTGATGAATTATTTAGTGTTTTATAAATTCCTAGAACTTTCGTGAACTTTTGAACATAAAAAAGTATCTTAATTGCTTTTTATTGTCCGACATGTTAAAGTCAATCATACAGACTAGGGATGCTCGACATTCGCGATGGCGAATATACATCGATCAATGTCGATATAAATATCGATCACTGAGATCGATTAAAGTAGATCTTTTATTTTCTTTCTTTAATGTTCCAAATACATAGAAAATAAATGTCTTATTTCATACCTGATACTATAATATTGCTATAAAAATAATTATAAACACAGATTTAAAAAAAAAATAATGATTTTTTTAGAAATTATTGCATCGGGATAATATTCGAAACGATTTAAAAATCGATTTTTTAATATGTAATCGTCATCCCTAAACGTCACGTCAGACTATCAGACGTCGTTTGCTTTTCGGTGACTTTCGTTTTATTATTTTTGGAGTAATTGTGTATCGCTTCTCGGCCTTTTGGCTAAGATCAAAGTGTAATTGTGTGTGCTCGCCTACCCATTGAACTCTCGCTACTCGACACGGACTTGAACTGCAATCAATTCATCATGCAATGCATAAACTGCGGTGTTGCCACGCAAAGACTGCGGCGGCATATCACCTCTTCATTGCCTGCTGTCCTACTTACTATCTTAGCACGATGGTTAACAATTGAGGTAAGTATATCCAGGAATCATTCTAGAACTAATAAATATAAGAAACATGGAACAAAAGTTTTGATAACTGATGTTCGTTTATTTGGCCATACAATGGTGTGCATAATATGTGGTCGTTCTGTGAGAAGTATACGATGCCATGTAGTGGAAAGATACGACCCCATGTTGCAGAATTTGCCCATGTCACATCTTTTCATCGGGTAAATAAAAAATCGTTTTCAAACACAGTGAGTCCTTTCATAACATAATACATGGCCACCCGGTAGCATGGTTCATCTTCCTCTTTAGAGATCAAGTTTCTCGGCCTATAAATAGTCAAGAGCTCTAACCTCTCTCTGAATGTCATATTGAGCTAACATCCGATCAGAATGATTTGAGAGTGACGAAAGATAGAATACAATTGTATAGGTGTTTATAGAATCACTTGGGTAATAAAAACAAGTCCTAAGTCTTAAGTTGTTCCTCTGGACACTTATAGGCTGATTTCTATAAGATTGGCTGCTATTCTTTGCAATATTTTTGTTTGTTTATTATATGTTTGTATTTAATTCCTACATTGTTTAATTTTTGCTTGCTGTAGTGTAATAAAAAATAATATTAAATATTCCGGGACATTTCACACAACATCCTTTGGTCCCAAGCTAAGTTTATATGCTTGTGTTATGGGTACCAGAATACGGATAGAATACATATACATACTACTTTTTTTTTGTAAATACATACTTATAATACATAGAAACACCCTAAACCACCTAATGTAAGTGGACATTTATATCTCCTTATATTTCAGTATAATGATGACCTTAAATTCACTTTTTTAGGCTATGAATTCTGCATGTCATCCCTGTTGGATGAGACATCAAAGGCAGATAAACTAAGATCAAAAACGGGTAAATCTGCCTGGAGCTGCACCTGAACCACAAGCCGGACCTGAACCAGCACCTAGAGCTATGCCAGAACCGGAATTAAACCTACCTAATTAACACAATATCAGCTCTGGCTTCATTTTTGGATAATGTTCTTGTTAGACTGGCTGTATGAATAAATAAGTAAAGAAATAGCATTTTTATTTTCCTTTATTTCAACACCTTTACCACAGAGCACGAGGTCCTGGGTCTGATACTCGGGTCGGGCAGTGTTATTGAGTTTGTTCATGACTTGAACTTGGTTGTTATCAGGAAAGTATGATTTATTAATCACCACATATTAATTAAGTTCCCCAGAGTGTTTGTCTGTACAGATCTATCAACAAACAGATTATGATCAGATTATCACTAGTAGGTAGATTGATTCAATATAGTTATAGTTTATGTAATGGACTGCCAATCACGAGGTCGCGGGTTCGATCCCGCTTTGGATAATCATTTGTGTGATATCCATAAATGTCATACAAGTGTTTGTAGTGCGTCTGGGTGTTTTCTATGTATTTACAAAAGAAAAGTAGATGTATTCTATCCGTATTCTGGTACCCATAACGCAAGCATAATAAGCTTAGCTTGGCACCAGAGGACGTTGTGTGAAATGTCCGTGAATATTTATTTATTTAATAATATAAAAATACAATTGTTACTATTTTATAGCAGATACATTCAAACGCCTACGTAAAAGTTCATTGCAATGACATTTGTTTGAAGGTTTTGTACCTATTGACGTAGGAGTTAATCCATTTTATTTTCAGGATTGCAAAATTATAACATGTTCCTGGAACTTTTTTTATATAAAATACTAATATTGAGCCATTCAGTGTTATATACTGCTAGGTGCCATGTTTGTACATTGCTGGGGCAGTCGTCCATACTTTATTTAGTCATCTCCTTTACCAGATAGTGCATACGCGTGCAATCTTGAAGACACGTAACTTTAGACTGGCTAAATCGTACTTCAGGGTCTAATAAAATCACTTTTACAAGCAATAAAACAAGTATTCCATTGGGAAGAGAAGATCTCTCTATGTTTCAAATTAACCTGTGTATTTATTACGTGTTTCACGTACACATAGATAAACAAGCCAGTCAAATGATGTAACCATAGACACTACATTTGGTAAATATGTGAATAAAACCATTTTTACTTGCTTTTTCCAAATTAAGGCCCCACGTTTCCGAGAATTTCCAATTTCCATGGTCACGGGTGGAATTGAGCTGAAAGCTGTTCTCGGTTGTTACAAGGCATACCTACCGCAACGGTTTGAGAATATTAGTATGTAGGTACTTATAAAATCAATAATTTTAGATGTAAAAAGTAGGTAATAGTTTTCTAGGTTTAATTTCAACTCTGCTTTAATAGTTCTGTTATTGTCCGTGTAATGATGGATTAAGAATACAAGTGTCATCACCCCTTTTCCAGGGTGCTGTGAAAGCCAGATAAAGAATATTGTATACAGATAATCACTGGTTCTAGCCTATATTTTATTTCAAAAATACAGGATAGGGGAACAAATTGGCATTGTTCATAATTTTTGACCTGCTGTTTTTATATTTTTTTTAGAAAATATAGACCATTTTGAGCAACTAATTTCAATATTATTGAAATATTCACTATATAGAATTTTACACGCTTTATATTAGCTTCACTTGTATGTTTGTTTGTATGTTTGTTTTTATGTTTGTATGTTTGTAACCGACTCCTTTGGACGCTATTTTGACCCACTTTAAACGGTGAGATTCTATTCAAATTTTGCACACCTGTCAAAGACCGATGACAATGCAATAATTCGATTAAATAAAGCGTGTTTTTTAGTTTTTTTAAACTAGGTATTTAAAAAATACTTATCGATATTATTTTAAATGTTGTGACGTCATCGTTGTACGCAATCTGTGTATTGACTTTTCCTGATAGACTTAAGACAGATTGCAATGCATCTTTTCAAAGTTGTCAAGTTGATATAATAGACCAATTTCAACTCCACCACAGAGTAGTATAACCCTCAGAACGCCTTAATATTTTCAGTCCTTCATTTCAAGGGCAAATAGAGATCATTTGCTTTTTTGGAAAAATAATCGTTAATATCGGAAATTTTCCGACAAAATCTAATGGATCATGATCAGAAACTCTATTCCCCGAAATGTTTTTTAATTAAGAGTTTAAAAAAAAATATGAACAATGACAATTAATGGGCAAAATGCTAGATAATAAAACTAGTGAATAAATTTATTAATACTTCCTACATACCTACACGCGTTATCAGATAAAATAAAATATAGTAAGTACTAATTTGCCAATGTATACCTAACCCTTATTTATTGCAACAGAAAAGTTAATACGATTTCGAGAACTATTTCGTGAAACTTCTTGAACTTTATTTCAACAAGTAGGTATATGAAGTTAGATTACATGTCGAAGCTTAATCATCTTTGACTTTTGGCACAGATATACTCATAATAATTAATAGTTCTTTAGATACTGTCCGTAGATAATGGATGTTCTAGAAACCTAGGTTACAAAGGTCCACCAAGCGTGCCCTGCAGTTTTACTCAAATACTCATTTATTGGTAAATAATATTTTACAGGTCACAGTAACATAGTTAATGTACTATATTATACATAATATTACGTACTTAAATAGCACAGGCAAGAATTATCGCGTACATTATTAAAATTTATATTCAAAATAATATGAGAGTAAAAAATACATGTCAAAAATAGTCAATTAATAGTAGTAAAATATAAAGATTTAAAATACAATAAAAATAAATAAAAATATTGAAGTTGATACCACACAGGTATTCTAAGTCAATTCATGTCATTTCAAATAAGTATTGTAATTATAATAAAAATTAATAAAATAATAATTAATGTAGTTCTAGTTATATAATAATAAAATAATAGGATATTAATATAATAAAATATAACAATTAAAATTTAATAAACTCGTCGTAACCATAGAACGTTACTTACACGCAATTCTTGGTAATAACAATATACAATTATCTCATTAAGAGGATACCAAAATAGCTTCGTGCATTTTTCTACGTACGAAGTTTTCATTGTTACTTTAGATTGAATGGCTAGAGCTCTAATTTTTAAGTATATGTTTTTTTAATATATGATCTAGGATCGCATAAACTCAGAAACGCGATTGAAAAAAGTTTTCTCGATAGAAAATCTTACCGAAACAACCTCTCTCATATTTTATTTTTTTCATTTGTCGGTCTATTATCGCGTATTATAACTAATAAAATAACTTTAAAAACATAAGTAACTATTATTTATAGAAACACGTAAATCAGAATTAAAATTTATTTAGTAGCTTTGAGTAAACAAAAAAAATATCCCTAATTCTTCATTTTCTATACCTACTAGCTGTGTGAATATGTACATGTCGACGATAATATTGATGTAGGCCCTTAAGATTCGTATCTTTATACTTATTATTATAAAACAAAGTCGTTATTTTTGCATCTAATTCGCTATGTATATTGCTTATATTTTGAAAACTACGCCACGGATTTTGTTGCGGTTTTTTTATTAGATAGAATGGTTCAAGCGAATGTTTTATATAATTTGTTAAAGTTTTGTTTATATTGGGGAAGGGGAACCTCAAAAACTATATACACGTATTAAACAGTGGCCATTAGATAGTATGAGTATCACAATGAAATGAGACCCTGAGACGCACTGAACAAACACACAATACTTCATTAGAGTCGGGCAAGCTATTTAGGAGGTAAATACACTGAAACTAAAATTTTATAAAGGTCCACTTAAAACTGTATCAACTTATTGTGCTATGAAAATCTATTTGCCTTTTGTTTTTTTCTCTCAATTCTCTCTCCAGCCAATAACGTTCCACTGTTGTGCATGGGATTAAGGTCTACTGTGTCGCGCTAGCCAGGCGTATTTTATTGTTGAGTTTATTTTCGAGCCTTCTGTTTCTCACAGTGTATGTTCCTTAGCTGGTTTATACAGCACCCTGGGAAGGAAAAATGTTGCTAACAGTTGTATTCTTAATCCGTAATTTTACGGACAATTTGTTTATTTATTTTAGTATCGTATTTAGGTATCGTATACTAGACGCTTCATTAGATTTACCAGCCTTTAAACAACAACTTTCTTTTGTTTGAATATCCTGGTAAATAATAAGTAGGTAGTAAAGGAAAATATAAAAATATTTTCATTTTATTTTCCCGTTACTGAAGTCTTAAATCTTCTCTGAGATCATTAAAGCACGGTCTGTGCTCTTGCATAAGAAAAATTTAAAACATCTCAATAAATAAAAAGCCAAGAGAACATCTCTTTGAGGTGAATCAAGCTGATGCCACTTTACAGCAATTTCAAACGAGTCCCGCGTCACTGAGCACTGGGACAAATTTTCTTGTATATTTATTTCATGGATGCATTCATTTTCTGACATTTTAGAATCCTTTGTAATTTTTTTTTTATAGTATTATTATTTTCCGTCCATGTGACTGACAAAAAGAATACAAGTGTCACCTCCCTATGTCTTAGCCGCGGGGTCTTAAGAACCCACCGAGGAAATCACGTCGCATGGCACTTGCGCATATACCCAAGGTGTATTGATAGCAGGCCGCTGTTAAAAATGAAAATACTCATACTTAAATGTCGGTAAAAAAACTAGGTAACTTTACATTTTTTGTTAGTTAAGATTTCATTTATAAATCCTGTTTTTACAATCCATAAATTTTATCATCTATGACTTTATTTTTCTATTTAATACAAATATAACGAAAATTAAAAAGCTTTTGAGATCAAAAGATATGTTTATTTTCAGCTCTTTGTATAAACATTCGTAAAAGCCATTTCAATGAAGACAATCTAAAACAGACTTCTTTCAACATTTAATAGCTAGCTTATTTTTGGTATCAATTTACCAAAGCGTAACGAAGAAAATGTTTAAATTCTTTTTCAAGATAGGTATCAATAAGCTTTCGCTTTACAGACCGGCCCTGTGGTTAGCTTAACGAACTGCCGTTCACAGGTCGTAAATTTGATTCCCACACTGGGAAAATTGTTTGCGTGATATTTATATTTGTAACACAAATATTTGTACTGCGTCTGCACGTTTAACAAACTTTTATTAGCTAGGTTCGTGTCTATCTGATCTGAAATTTGCAGACATAATGAGTACTGATGACATTGCAATAATTTCAAATAATTATCAATTATTTTATTCATTTTATAATTCAAAACCAGATATCAGACATAATCTCAATAAGTATCGCCACTACAGTAAAAAATTTACAAGAGTCTATAAATTAATCATACAGGGGTATTATAATAAGAAATCAAGCATAACATTACACTATTAAATAATAAACAGGCTTATGATGTAGGAATTAAGTTATAAAACTACGACGAACACAAAATTAAACTGCAGTTAGTGGAAACTAACGTAATAAGCCGTCTACGATGCATGCATGCAAATATTAGCTTTTATCCACCCTTGTCCACAAGAACAGTGCATAATTTTATACCCATAAGCATTAAGCATAGAAATAGGATAATAGTCTAAGGTACAGCTCTTGTTCCGACGCGTTCGAGAAATTTGATTTACGATTCGCACACACATGGCCTAAAAAATCTCAACGCTCAAGCTATTATCTTTTCTGAAATACAGCCTGGTGACAGGCGGACAGACGGACGAACTGATGGACATTGAAGTCTTGGTAATTGGGAAAATATTACTAAGACTTCGTCGTTTTACTTCTTAATACGGAACCTTAAAAATGCAGACACTCTGAAGTCAGCAAGTCAACATTTTAGTATTTACATTGTACCCGCACACCAACCTGAAGTAGTTAGCTACTAGAAGTTAGAAGTTTTCTTACGTGTGTGTACCTATATTTTCTTACACTTGTTAATTCCTTTAATGGATAATTTTTATTACAGGCTATATTAATGTTTTATATTCAACAACGATCAACTATATTAATTAGATAGGTCTATGCACTCCCGATAATCAAGTTTCATAGCGCTTTACAAATTTTACGAATTTAAAGAAACGATTTTAAGAGGGTTAAAAATTTGTATGATAGCATACAAAGTTTTAACCCTCATAAAATCGCTTCTTTAAACTTGCCTAACGGGCAAAAGAAACTAAAATTGATACTATTAGGTTGTTGACCGCGGGAATCCATATTACACAAATAGTTACTGTACGATAGAAGCGTATACGGAATAAAATTGAATGAATTTTAATATGAAAGAGAACTTTTGTTATAATAAATACTGATTGTATAAGGTCAATGAAATAAATTTCAATATTACAATAAAAGTTTTATCAACTTAATAAAATCAAATTAAATGTGGGTTTAGTTAGGTATAAGCTAGTGAGGATTCCTCATAATTGCAAATATTATCATTAGTATAAAGTTTACTATAAAACTTGTTTCAATTATAATTCGGAATTTCAGAGTTTAAAGGCTTATTTTCAGTTAAACGTTATTTTTATCCTTAATTGTTATCCGATACCCCCTGGCGAGGTTAATGTACTGATGTAACAAAAGTAGAAAATTATGGTGATTCAGAATAAATAAATAAATGTTTTGTTAAATGTTATGACAAGCACTTTAATAGATCGAGCGATTAACTAGACCACTAAAGATGCAATATTGCAAAACTTATGGTACATATTATGACATATTGCAGCGCGACTGCAACATTAATGGATAAATGGACAAATTTTCCAAATATGTGTTATCATTTTTATACGAAACTGGCCTTCTGTCTCCATCTTAGTGCGATTTCGTCGTATCTTCGAATGACGTCAAAGTAAAAGGCAAACATTTTTGTTTTAAGTAGCCAAGATTTTACAAGCTCTTTTAAGTAGTCAGAAGCTAGGTATCTGATCCAAAAGTAAATCCTATGGAGAAGGACGGACAAGAAACTCCAAACGAACTTTCTTACAAAACTCGACCTCTCTTTACCGCCTCAAATTAAAGGTTGAATATTTTAATAAATCAGGGTGCTCGCCTACTGTGTAAAAGGATCCAGCATAAAATCTTTCAGATTCCTAGCTTCAGTAAGTTACGGTTGTGCGTAGATAAATTAGTCAGTCAGCTTCCTCTGAGATATGTATCCTAGTATTAACAATGATGCATTTAGCTTAAGACTCTTTAGCAGATGAGCTCCTGACCTATTTTTATGTACCCACTGTGGTATTAAGATACAGCCATAATATTGCGTGAAATTTTGGAACTAAAATGTACCAAAGCGTCAAAGCATTGAATTCGATCCAACTTAAGTTTTGATCCTCACATGTTAAAGGTGAATTTTGCATTTCCTTTGAGCGAAACACAAAATGTATCCATCGACATAAAATTTATGTCTTGAGTACTTTTGTTGCTACAACGACATTTTCGTTTATGCGAAATGTTCGCTGGTTTGCTCCAGTTATGACAACTTTGTCACGTACAAAAAATTTATTAAGAAATTGACTGTGATTATGCTTTAAATGAAGTGGTACTATTCAGTACATTTTTTGCTGCTTATGCGTGCAAATTAGCACGCATAAGCAGCGAAAAAATGTGTGTATGAAATTGAAAAATTCCTATCTCAATCTAGTCTATTAACGTCCCATTGTTGTGCACTCCACTTTAGAACTAGAACTTCAGACCACTGACCAGTCGTGTTGGCATTGATTATTTTCGATTTGTTTTGTCCCTCAAAGAGTATGTGGCTTTTAAAGCACCCTGGGAATGAAACGGGGGGTGACACTTGTATTCTTAATCCGTCACTACAAAGACAAGAAGAAAAGATCTTAAATGACGATGTTATTGAAACATTTAAGTAACTGCCTGGGTATATTGATAGAGTCATTATTACAAGATGTTTTCAACGAAAAAATATTAAAAGTACTAGCTGCCCCGGCAAACGTTGTTTTGCCATACAATTCTGTATAAAATAAAATTTCATCAAAATCGGTCCAGCCAATTTGTAGCCTATGTGTTATTTTGATGTATAAGCTATATTGTGGTAAAGTTTCATTCAAATCCATTCAGTAGTTTTTACGTGAAAGAGTAACAAACATCCATACATACATCCATACTTACAAACTTTCGCCTTTATAATATTAGTAGGATATAATAATGTGATCTTGTACATTAAAATACTTTATCGTATTTGTTCAAATTTATTTAAAAAAACAACAAATAAAGTCAATAATTCTATCATAACAATAATCAATAATAATATTTAAAATTTAAATTGACGTGACCTCTTTATATTTTTAATATTGTCAGAAAAATAATAATAATATATTATTATTGGTGACCAATGAGGCCGAAAAAGACACTAAAGAGGGCTTATATGCGCTTATTTATAATATATGTTCTCTTTACAAGTATTTATCGTAATATTTTGACTAACTGGCTGCTTGAATTATCCTATAGTTAATTTTATGATACTTAAAAACCTCACCGTCCCTTATTACACGCATTGGTAAAGAAATTGTATTAATGTCCCATAGGAAATGTAACTGTTCCACGGGACACTGGTACTTTGAGGTCGTTAGTTAATTATATCCCTTTCTAAATATCCTTGTTCATGTCTATTAGACTAATATATATCCCTATATATACTCATATCCAATCCAGTATTAAATTACATGAAATTATTATTAATACACACAGCTATGATGCCTAGTTATATTCCCAGTATACAATTTTGATAATGAATACTAACTTTATCACAAGATTTTGACGCAATGCGAAATGTCCAATCCCTTAAATAAAATTATACTGAACTATCTTTCTAAAAAGGGTATTTTAAGTGCCAATGCAGCAGGCAGTAAGTACTTCTAGATACGGCACGCATTGTGAAGTGTGCCTATCTTCACATAATAATACGCGCCCTATCCATATAGGTACTCTAGTAACCAGTAATTATGCTGACAGCCCGAATGTTGCTAGGAGGAACATGGAAAGTACTAGTATGTACAATTAAGTTATAAAAAAATGCTAAACACTTTTTATGAAGAAAATGTCCGTATATGATACAGTTCTCTCTCTCTCTCCAGCCCATTGACGTCCCACTGTTGGCCACAGGCCATCTCCAATGTGGTAGGGATTATGGTCTACTGTGCCGCGCTGACCAGGCGTGTTGGCACAGGGTTTATTTTCTAGTTTTCCATTTCTCACAGAAGATGTTATCTGTGTACAATATCTCTTAGCTGGCTTTTACAGCACCCTTCTTAGGATGGATATACATATATTGATACGGCTACCGGATACAAAGTGTCAACAACCCATTACCTCTTAAACGGGCTGTATCTGACATACAGGAGCATACACAAAAACATACACAAAAAATGAGAATACTCGAAATTACATACAGCAGTCCTTTTCAAAAAAAAATCGTGTCAACTTTTGTTAAGGGATATAGTTAATGTAATTCGATCGAAACTTTAGGATTACGCACAGGTATCCTACCTTAAATTTAAATTTAACTTAAATTTTATAAAACAACTACAACATGCAAAAGTTTAAAAACATTAATTGAATTTCAACTATTGCTATACTAGACTAGCTCATACATATTTAAACTTGAAATTCAAATATCATTATACGAAATTAGGTAAGTTTCCTATTTGAACACGCCACAAATGAGACTGATGCACACATACATAGTTTATCACACACGATACCACAACATTAACAGCATAATGCATAATGATCACACATTGCCGTAATGAACAAGTCGTTGTATTAATTATTCAGTAACCTTTTGCGAGCTGTATGATTAACCCATTTATGCTATTGTACCGAATTCTAATGCAACTAATTTGAACAGCGTAGACTACGCAGAACAACCTCTACAGTAATATCATTAAAGCACTATAGAGGAGATATTACGAGCAGCTCTTTAACAGCATGGAAGTAATTAGAATTTGCTTTCATGGTAGATTTAACTGGTGTTTGTACATTATTATGCAAACACCAGTTGTATGTTTCAATTCTTGCATATTTCAAATAAAATTACTTTCTACGGATTTAGACGCGTATATTTATTTCAAATTTAAGCCCGCCGCTTCTGATAAATTTGTCATTGGTTATATTTAAAAAAAAGAGTCGCGCGAGTATTATTATCATAATCATAATATACCCTGAACCCAAATATAAGAGCAGGACTGATATACATAAACTGTGAAATTTTTTAATTTCTAGCGGTCACTGTTCCAGAGATTCAGCCTGGTGACAGAAAGACGGAAGGGCAGCGAAGTCTCACGAGTAGGTATAGTCCCGTTTTACCTTTTGGTACGGAACTCTAAAAGGAAATTATAATAAACATAAAATGAAAATAAATACAAGACTTGTGAAATAAGATATATAAATTAGCAGTTCTGTAATTTAATACTTGTTTACTTTATCAACTTTGCGCCGGGCGAAGCTTTACCTTGCGGAAAAGGCAATCACGTATTTCATATTTCATAAAGGGTAGCGTAAAGTCTTGGATTTCAAGATTTGTTTTATTTAATAAAAATACTTTTTGCGCTCTTTATACCCGACTGTCAAGGATTGGTTATGTTTTTCGCACCTATCTTGTTTAAGTGTAAAGTTTATAACTACGAATCTTCTAAAAGCATTGTCTTGTTAGGTTCGTCAATACAATACTAATACTATATAAATGACAGATTATAGGTCCAATAATAACACAGTGGCAAAAATTCCTAAAATTATCGAGTGGGTTATAAAAAGAGAATTATTAAATTATGTATAGCTAACATGTCTAACTATATATAATTTTAGTACTAAACTTTTTTCAAGACAAGTGTGAACTGGTTACTGGGAATATGGTTGCAATTTTAACATAAAAAGTAATACATAAGCTGGTACGAAACGATACGCAAAAAGTAATATCATAAATATCGCATACTCTTAAATTTTTCATGGCTATATGTGTTTTAACAAATACACTGTCTCTTGTCAAGGAAATATATATAATTCAGTGACACAATCCTTAACATCGGCAAAAATGGTGATACATAAATTATTGAACAACGTGCCATATACATTATTTCAAGCCTTTTGTCTTTCTTCGTACCGAATACATTCCTATCTTAAAAATATATTTACAGTTATTCGATCTCATTATATCGATATCATTACGTAATATTAAGAAAGAAGATCTTAGAAACTTTCGCATATAAAAAGAGTCAAACCGTGACCACGATCGCATTGATCATCGGTCAAAACGTCGAGAGCGAAGATAGCCGCGAAGACCTTTTTAGGGTTTCATACCAAAAGCCAAAACGGTACACAATGATCGAGACTTCGTTTAATAATATTTAACATGATTCTAGTCTCGGTACGATTGAAAAATTATGAGTTTAATAAAATGTTTGTTCTGGGACAGTTCACCATGAAACCCCTTGCCCAACCGTGGGACATTAATGGGTTGAAAAGAGGAAATATAGGGACATAGACTGCTCATAATTTAAAGTCCACTAACTAACTAGCTTTAAATATGTACTACAGTGTACTGTCCGTGTGGTGACAGATTAATAACACAAGTGTCACTGTTTCATCTCAGGGTGTTGTAAAAGCCAGCTAAGGGACATAACATCTGCGGTGTGAGACGAGAAGCTCGAAAATAAATCCTGTGCCAACACGCCTGGTCAGCGCGTAACCGTATACCTATATACCATAATTCCTCTCATAGTTAGGGAGGCCCGTGCCCAACAGTGGGATGTCAATGGACTAGAGAAAAACGAGATATGTGTACGTTAATAAAATAAATTAATATATAGAACACGTGTTTAATCGCTCTACGAAGAAACACAAGTTCGAAAGCAAGTCACGAACGAAACTCATTTATTATTTGAGAAATATCTGAGGGACATTGTGGTGAGGACGTGGAGGATTTATTGTGACATCTTCATTAGTACAGGTAGTAGATAACCATACTGTATTACTTTGATACCAATATCACTTTAATTACTGGTCTTGTTATAACTTTAGAAATTGCCTTTTATTTCAATAGAAAAAAAAGAGAAATTAAATAAAGAATATAGAAAAAGTGTTTGACTAAGACAGCCGGGCAGATAGTTTTTTTGCTGTTTGGTATTTGTTTATAAATAAAACAGTTTAAGTAGTTAAATTGCAAAAATATGATGTGCCCATCTTTCTTAAATCACGTTATCATAAGGATTGCTGGAAAAAAATTCATATCATTAGGTATATTTAATTTCAAACTCTGTAAATGAAGTTTATGTGTACAATAAAGAATAAGAATATTCTTGTATATTACTTTTATAACTATATCCTATTCCAACACATCTTGTCAGCATGGAATAGTAGACCAAGAAGGGGTCCATAAGTGGAGTACTCAATAATAAGGCATTTAATGGAATAAGAAGAATTAGTTTAGTCCATCCCACGATCACGATAACTGCTACTTAGATACCTACACGACTTCTAAAACATAATTACTATAATATAACGTACTTATTAAAACATTGTAATTTGAATATCGTAAATAGACACTTTATTTATTTTTTATTTATTTAACTTTATGCATATAAAAATATACAATGGCGGACTTAATGCCTTGGGCATTCTCTAACAGTCAACCATGGGTGATGCAGAGAGGATTTGAGGGAGGCACATTAAAAAATGCGAGACACAATTTAAAATAGGAGATAATAAATACATACCTACCTACATATACAGAGTAAAATAAAAAAAACGAGAAATAGATAAATTATACTACAATTACTACATACACATAATTTAAACATATTCGGGGCCACGCGAAAGTTATACAATACATATACTCAACAAATATACACATAATACAAACCATAATAATATTTAATAAAATGTAATAAAATTTACTTGCACAGATGAGCTATTCTTTAAATAAAAATAAATTCTAACGCCATCGCCCACTGCAAATGACGTCGACAAATTTTCACCTCACAGTATAGGCATGGTATTTGACACAATAACCAGCGGGCTCTATTGTTGTCATGTCCATTCTGCTCTTTCACAATCTTGATAAGCCTGTATGATAAATTGCTTTTAAATTATAAACATTGTGAAACAAACCTATAAATATAGGTCCATATTCTATGTTTTTGTAATTTACAGAATTACTAACAAAAGTATTTTGTGATTCTACGCAGTGACGGTGTAAGAATTTGTGTGATATTTGTTAAACTAAACCCAATACTATTAAAACTATTGGTTCTCGTGACAACAAGCTTTGGAAGTCCTGTGTTCAGTAGGTAACTAATGTAAGAATCAAAAGAAAATAAAAAAAATGTAATTGACGCAAACAAAATCATTTTTTAAAGCACAACTTATTCGATTTCACACCATTACCCAAGAGTATACTAAAAAGACATCGAAAGATAGCAGGTGCAAATAAGTTATAGTATTATTTTATCTTCAAAAACTATAGGTGTTTCTAAATAATACTATAGGTAGCTGTGTCTGTAAAATTTGCTTAGGTACATCAATAATGTTGCCACTAAGTAATTCCCTTTTTACCATTATAATAGTAATAATTGGGTGTTTTAAAAAAAAAGTTCAATCGACTTCATGTGCCTTTGCAATTTTAGGATTTTCCTCGATTTCTCAGGAAATAACCGTCAGATCCTGACCTGGTGCCAATGGGACCAAAGGGGAACCACCAGTTTTCAAATAAAAAAACCTTTAAAATCGCTTTGCCCAGTTAAAAATTATGGTATCAAAAATAAAACTACTTTTTACGGATTTAGACGCGTATATTTATTTTAAAAACAAAAAAACAAAGGCAAACAAAGAGATCTGTTAGAACTCGGGTCAAAGAGCACATAGCTGATGTGAAGCATCGACGCAATACAAAGTCTGCAATCTGTGAACATAGTCAAGATCGCCTTAACAACTACATCCGGTTTGATAAACCTCAAATCCTCGCCAAGGAAAATCGATATCGACCCAGAATGATTCGCGAGGCTATTGAAATAAAGAAACATAAAAACTTTAATAGAGAAGATGGTTGGGATATACTCGTAGCACCTAGTTGGGAACCTGTAATTAGTTGAATAAAATCCAAAACACACTCGGTTTCAAAACAGCAAGACACCGTTAGCACATTTTGCACAACAAGACTTAAAATACCCTTAACTTCACTTTAGACCGACAACATAAAGTTAATAATAAATAATTTTCTTTGACTCCCCTTGAGTTTTCTTGCCAGATCTTTCTCAGGTGGGACGCGTTCCGATCTGGTGGTAGTATATTAGATAAAATAATAAAAACTAAATAATTAAAATAAATACTAATTTCTAAAATTTCAAATAAAAATTAACAATTTTTCTTTTTTTAGAAACTAATTTAAATGTAAAACCAAAAATTCTTTTTAAAAAATTTCTTGTTATTATGTAAATAATATTGTATTTAAGTATATAAACTTAGTTTTGCTTGCTATATTGTATACTACCTCTATAATAATTAAAACTTTAGTCTATGATAAAATTATGTATGTTTTACCTTATATGATTTTAAATTTTCTTTATATTGTTACAATTTGTTAATGTATTTTTAGAAACTAAAATAATGTTATTGATTTTATGTAGTCTGAGCACAATGTAATGTGATATAGTTTATGGTAAAAGTCTATCTTTATGGTCAATGTAAAATTAAAATCGAATGCGGGTAAACCCTGTAATAACTGATCGTAGAAGACACATTACAGCTCAGTCTCACCCGTGACCATGGTGACTGCAAAGTCTCCGAAACGTCGGGCTAAAATTAAAACAAATATACGCGTCTAAATCCGTAAAAAGTAGTTTTATTTATGCAAATGAGTCGCGCAAGTGTTAGAAAATATTATGACAACAAACATAAAAAAATAAATTAAAAAAACATACAGAAAATATTAACTGAATAAAAATAATACTTCTCCCCTATCGAGTCAGGCCGCCGCCGCCGGGAGTCCCACACGAAGCCCGAAGGTTGCCCCCGCAACTGGATAGGCGAAGTGCGTCAATGCATTCCCCATGTAAAATTAAAAAAACAAAAGCGTCCTGATTTAAGCAAATCTTTTTTTGTATCAGTTGTTATAAACATTTTCCTTAACAGTTAAAAAATAATAACGGTTGAGGTTAAATCATTATTTTGAGTGAATAGCGTGTCCTTTAACCTTGTCCAACCTCATTTATGTTTCTGCAGATAGTAGGCCTTCCTACACGGTGAAGTTCGGTTCGTTGCCGTTATTTTTCTTATTTATGAGTTATTTTTGTACACATATGATATTAAGGAAACCGGATATATAAACAAGTGATTGTATACGTATTCTATAACTATTTCAAGTATTTTTCCAATGTTTTGTAGCTACAATAATACTGATAACAGTTTATTTATGTATTTTAAAACTTTTGAACATAAATGGGGATCACACATCGTTAATATTTTATGTCAACACCTCATTTCCTGCCTAGGATTCTATTCTATAAGTGCCAGCTAAGGGATGTTATCAACAAACGACAAATGAAACGGAGAAACAAGAAACTAAAGAGCAAGACAAGACCAACATGCCTGGTCAGCGTGGCGTAAAAATGGTCAAGTACGAGTTGGACTCGCACACGAAGAGTTCTGTACCATAATCACCATAATATCTTATTGTCATAAATAAAGGAAAAAGGGAAGAGAATGATAATCTTTATATATATAAATCTTCTGTACGTGTGTTTGTAATTTAACTGTTCCTAAACGGCTGGACCGATTTTGATGAAATTTGTTGTGTGTATTCAAGGGGGTTTGAGGATGGTTTAGATTCACAATTGCCTGGACCGATTTTGATGAAATTTTTTGTTGTTGATTTTTACACAGAATTGTATGGCAAAACAACGTTTGCCGGGGCAGCTAGTATTAAGTATCTGTTGTTTCGAGTCAATCAACTGATATACATAAACTATGACATTTTTAACTCTCCAATAAAACCTAGTAACAGACGGACGGACAGACAAGGTCCCGTTTTACCTTTTGGTATAAAACCCTATAAACTGTGATGCTCGTAATTTCACAGCCTTGTAAAATGACGTATTTCATTTTTATGAGTCTTGTGTGTACAGTGGTTATGCTAATTTGATGCCGCTGTTACGTTACGTATAAATCGTTTTATATTTTTTACCATTTATTTTCATATCATATTTTATGTAGACGACAATCAATCTGTGTCTTTCAACGTTGATAAGCGCATCCATAATTTGACAGAGCTATTTATTATACAAATCTTTCATCTCGCTTTACATTAATTTAATTTATTTCATTTGTTTAAGTTTATTTTAAAGGCATTGTTATTATGATTTTGTGAAGTGAAAATAATTGCAGTTTGTGAATAACAAAGTAGCTGGATGCAATTGTTTACTTTATAAATTTATTTATTAAAGCCAGACCACTGTGAATGCCGAGATGATAAACAAAACAACAAGATACAAATACGCAATGAATAAAGTATATATTATTCATAGACAAATAAGTTTCGTGCAATTAAGTAGCCTGTGAAATTATTGTGATTATTGTTGATATGTTTGGTTTTCTAGTACAAAAAATATATTTAAAAGAAATAATTTTTTTTGTGTGCCTGTGTTCTCTACTTCAAAATTTAGGCGTCTCTTTGAATGAGGATTTGGTGGCCGGGTAGGGATGATGGCGAGAATGAAAGAAAAACTGTTAAAATAAGAACATGTACCTTGTATAATGTTTCCATAAGAAAGCAAGTCCACAAAGGCGTTACAGGCATTTGTCCTTTTTATAATCCTATTGTAAACATCAGACAGGTGCGAAAGAAATAGAATGTTTGCACGCAATACACAACCATTAATTACAAGGCACTGACCTCAGCCGATTTTATGTCACCGAACACGCAACTCTTACACAGTTTACAACACTCAGCCGTATTCACAAACGTTACTGTGAGGTCTCATAGTAGGCATGGACGCACAGATACCCTTTGTACAGTGCATCAACACCTAAGTACTTACTTATGTAAATATTGTTTGTGAATAGGGATGTTAATGCTATCACTTATAGCAGCACTCACATCTACTTAGTACTGCGAAATGGATTATAGGTCTTGGATAGTGGCCCTATTCAAGACCTGTACCCAAAGTTCAAACAATACCCAGACAACCGGATATTCTGTAGTACATCGTATATTTGAAATCGAGCTTAAAAAATTAATCTTCTTCCAAACATTGTGCATTCTGCATTTGAAAAAACAAATTAGGGGCCGTTTCTGGGATACAAATTATACACTTAATAGTACTTAAATCAAATCCAGTACATACATCCATTATGTTGTGAGTTGTTTCTGAACAACTACAAATAACTATAGTTTACCTGTATTCATAAAAAAAAACGTTAAAAATAACTATTACTTAAAAGTTACTGATTATATGAAAGATTTAAAAAATAATATCGCTGACAAGGGAATATTTCACGTCAAACCTTTTTAAAGCTTCCGGCTTTTATCAACCTTTTATAATAAAAGGACTGAAAATGACTGTATCATTATTAATTACTTATTTTATGTCATAACAACATTAAAGTTGTGTCGTTAAATTCTTAGAAACATTGAAAGCAATGAAATCCAAAAAATGTAATAATTTCTAACACTTGCGCGACTCATTTGCATAAATAAAACTACTTTTTACGGATTTAGACGCGTATATTTGTTTTAATTTTAGCCCGACGTTTCGGAGACTTTGCAGTCACCATGGTCACGGGTGAGACTGAGCTGTAATGTGTCTTCTACGATCAGTTATTACAGGGTTTACCCACATTCGATTTTAATTTTACAATTACCATAAAAATAGACGTTTACCATAAACTATATCATATTACATTGTGCTCAGACTACATAAAATCAATCACATTATTTTAGTTTCTAAAAATACATTAACAAATTGTAACAATATAAAGACTCATACCATTTTGTCAGTGAAATTAAAAATCTACACCTTGCTGACAATGAAACTATGGTTAGTTTTGATGTACAGTCATTATACACAAGCTTACCGGTAGCTTACATTTAAATTTATAGTCGCAATATTATTTTATTGCAAATTATTTGTCTACCCCTAACATTTGTATGGCAAAACAACGTTTGTCGGGTCAGCTAGTTTATAAATAAAACTTTCTTTAAAATGTCCGAAATATGGGAAATTAGATCAAGAACTGGGTGAAGCTGGAGCGGGTTGCTGGGTATAGTCGGCCTATTAAATCATTTAGTAATCTGTGGTCAAAATATATAATATTTTACATGTTTGTGTTGTGATGGACTGGGAAAGACTACCCTATTTCCTTCCACGTGAATATTATAAGAAACCCCATGCCTAAATGCTTTAAAGTGGAGGAGGCCCGTGCTTAATTGTGGGACTTTAATAGGCCAGTTATAGAAAGGTAGTAGATAAATATGTCATGCTTAAAATATTGAAATATTATCGAACAACCCCTTCCCTCTTTATGTATTCAATAAGTTTACTTTATGAATACAAATGGAAAGTTGAGTGAAAAACTAAGTTGAAATTTACTATGAATGATATATTGGGTCTTATAATGTAACATAACCCTTTCAATATTTGAATATCGAAAACGAAAAATGTGTTTCATAACAACTTCTTACCTAAATATGAAAATGTAGAAAACATAATTGAAATAAAAACTTATCACTAAAATTTCAAAATTATTTGAATGTTATCCACACACACACGCACACAAACAATATTTTTACCAAATCGACTTCAAAATAAGGAGATTAATAATAATTACTCTATTTTAAATGCAAATAATATTTGCATGCTTATATTAACTATAATTAATTTTCTTGCATTTTCTTTAATTTGGTAGATAAGTTGCGCCTTGGGCGTAGTCAGAAGTGATTGGAATTCTTCGTTTCATTCCGCCGAAATAAAGAAAAATAAAAGTAAAAACTCCATGCTCTTTCACAAATAAACAATCAAACATCCGTATGGGTATAGGAATATTTATTATTAAGAAATGTATATTTCATACAAACTTTCACGTTCATATTAATAGTAGGATAAACCTAGCAAGCGGTCTAAATACATGATTAAGTAATAATGTGCTTAAGCTGAAATGTGCACTGTGAATGCGGCTACCCACATGAAGCTCTACGGGCAGGGGCGGTTCGCTTAGAACAAGCCTATATTTTCGTCACCTTCGTGCCATCTAGAGGTTGTCGAAGAACTTTTATTGCCCGCCATTTTGGATGACATCATCATGTTGGTATTTTTTATCCCTTGTGGCAACCCACTGATTATTGCCAGACTCACGTATGGTTTTTTTTAGTACTCTGTAGCAGTTTTTCATTCATTTGTCTATGATTCGCTGCCATCTTTCTTGTCATAATTGTCAGTTGTCAATTTTAACTTCAAGATTGACAGCAAAGTTTGACAGTTATGGCGGCTTACAAATTCGAAACTCTTGCATAATTTATTGTGTATTTATTAATAATGATTCATATCAAATATCAAACTTGAGTTAAATTCGTCAAATTTTCTCTAATTAAAATTTGTTTCCTTATTAGTTTCGTTAGTTACCCAATAAATTAACTTTACTTCCATATCGTGGCAACGGTTGAACATCGTAGAAATTTTGTTTGAGATGCTTTAGGTAAGTTTTGTTTGTGATGCTTTAAATGTGCAGTGGATGAACTAATCAAGCAATATAGTTGTGATTATTGTTATACTTATTAACATTTTGTCTTATTTTCAGTTTGTATTCGTATATCGATTCAGGGGTTTCCATAACCTCAAAACATCCTTTCTTATTTGCTGCTTGGATAAAGGATATTGGAAGTGAACAGCTAAAATAAATTTATCCTACGAAAATATACGGCGGCAAAAGAGTACCTATGTGTTTGTTCACTATTTCGAGTCTGTATTCAAGATATTATATGTATACGAGTATATAAATAATGCGATGAGGGCAGGTGGATGATGATTCAAGTAATATTCGTCATAATCCACCATCTGTACAAGCAGTAAATTTAAATCGTAAGTAGAAACTTTTCCTTTGAAAGGTAAAATATCTTGTCGACCAAAATTAGCTCTAGTATTAGTAGTATCTGACAGCTTATTTTATTGTGACGACGGGCCTCGTGGTGTAGTGGTTCATATAACGGACTACCGATCATGAGGTCTCGGGTTCGATTCCCGGTCAGGACAATCATTTGTGTGATGTTTTTAATTGTCATACAAATGTTTGTACTGCGTCTGGGTGTTTACTATGTATTATAAGTATGTATTTACAAAAGAAAAGTAGTTTATGTATTATATCCGTATTCTGGTATCCATAACACAAGCATATAAGCTTAGCTTGGGACCAGAGGACATTGTGTGAAATGTCCATGAATATTTATTTATTTATTTAATGTACTTTAAGAAAATGTTACTAAGAATTTTGTGGATTATTGATGGATGATGGTTTCATTAGTGGTGGATATTTAGTCAAGATTATATTTGATTTTTGTTAATTATCACACCAACAAAACAACATTTGTTTACAAACTGAGCTAGATTGATTTGAAACTTTCTGCATATCAAGTGTCATGAAAATTGTTGCAGTCATAATTATATTAATAAATTATGTTAATTTTAACCAGGGGCGTATTTGGAAAATTTGCGCCTCAGTCCATAAAAATTTCCCGCCCCCTGTGAACTGAATGAATTTTTTAAATGAATTTTTTATTTCCGTTATATTTTTATTTTTAAAATTAAAATGTTGTTCCAAAATGGCATTAATTTTATTTTTATTTTATTGTATGACGTATTTATTTAAGCTTCTCCATTGAGCTGAACTTCACCAAAACAGTGATGAAGTGATACATCGCTTCAACTTGCAGGCAATGCTCTAACTGTGATCATGGCGGACACATTCGGGCCAAAAAATTACTAAATCTAACGGAATATTTTCTAACACTTGCGCGACTCATTTGCATAAATAAAACTACTTTTTACGGATTTAGACGCGTATATTTGTTTTAATTTTAGCCCGACGTTTCGGAGACTTTGTAGTCACTATGGTCACGGGTGAGACTGAGCTGTAATGTGTCTTCTACAATCAGTTATTACAGGGTTTACCCACATTCGATTTTAATTTTACATTGACCGTAAAAATAGACTTTTACCATAAACTATATCATATTACATTGTGCTCAGACTACATAAAATCAATAACATTATATATAAAATAACATAAAATACATAATTATTATAGAGGTAGTATACAATATAGCAAGCAAAACTAAGTTTATATAATTAAAACTTTAGTCTAGTAGTAGATAAAATTATGTATGTTTTACCTTATATAAATTAAAAAAATTCTTTATATTGTTACAATTTGTTAATGTATTTTTAGAAACTAAAATAATGTACTGCCTACCCCCATGGGAAAAAGGCGTGATGTTATGATGATGATGATCATTAATCAATAAAAGTTTCTGTTATCAAAAAGACATACATAATTTGAAAATATTTTTAATTCTTCAAAAAAACTACATAAATTTATCAATTCCAGAAAATAAAAATATTAACTTTAATTTTTTCAAACCTTTATGGAAATAAATAAATTAAACTATTTGAATAGTTTTTACTTAAATTTCCTATATTATAATATTTATTTTAATTTTAATTTGATACATAATACTTAAATTATATTTCTTGAAAGATAGAATGTTTATTTAAAAGAATTAGTTAATTTATAGAATTTTTTTCCCACCTTCCAAATTTTGCCGCCTTGGGCGCTAGCCCCGACTGCCCCTAGTGTAAATCCACCACTGATTCTAAGCTTCACCTGCATTGCATATTAGTAAACAAAATTTACAGTATTTACTTGTATTAAAATTGAAATGCATTACAGGTGTTTGAAAATCACTCAATACTTTTGTAAAGGCTGATCACAATTACTGCACTCTTGTCAGGGATTGTGGACAAGTTTGAACTTTACCTGATGTCACTGACATAACTAGTACAGTGGATCAAAAAGAGCCATCGCCAGGTTCATCAGAGTACAAAATTACATCAATGATGACATATTATTATATTGCAGGTAAACAATTTACAACATTAATTGGATCTTTACAAATTAGACAATGGTACCGAAACTATGCGCACAACTAAACTTAGGTTAACTAAAAATTGATAGCGTCATTATCAGAATTCGGCAATGCAATCTTATCTTTGTTATAATAAAAACTGTGTAATGTAGACTAACGATTTATTTATTAATATAAATGTATAGTACGAAACAGCCAATTAATCAAAATACGCCACAGTTGTTTTAATTATTTAGTTAAGTTTAGTTGTGGATGTGGAAATGGTACCAGTATTTAAAAAAATATGTGGTTAATGTTTAGAACAACTGTTTGGTGTCTGATTAAGGATACCAGTGTTACCACCCCATTTCATCACCAAGTTTCATGCAATTTCATTTAGTTGACTTAGCGTGAAAATGTCACAAAGAAACACCCACTTTCACTGTTATTTATTAAATTAATTTGTTTACTATTTATTTTTCAGATAAAACTTTCGCTTACCAGAAGAAGAAGGCTCCTTATCATCAGATAAAGATATGATATTAGTTACTTGTATGATATAAATGAATAGAGCATTCTTCAGGTTCAATTCGATCAAATTCAGGCGCGAGAAATGTTATGCTTAACTGCATGGGATTTGAAGGAGCATTTAAAAGTCTAATAATAAATAATTTTAATACTAATTAACGCATTCCTTAAACGCAAATTGTGAAGAAGGCTACAATGAATGTTTACAGTCTCTCACATTTTTATTAAACAAGAAGGAAAAGAGCGATGTATCCTCATCATCCCCAAAAATTATAATTGATTTATTGATTGATTCTGGATTGTGTAATAAATACGAAAAATGTATAAGATGCAGAGGCCGATCAAAGAGTTTATGTATGTGGATGGGCCCTAACAAAGTGTGTTTAAAAAAGTCGTAACATTGTAAAACCTTCAAAAGCAATCTATTAGATAATGCGGAAAATCAAATATATGCGCAAACATTAAGTATATGCGCAATTGAGAGTATTGCAATAACAAAAAGTGGTTATGCTATCCGTCTAAAGATCTAACAGCTTGTTTTCAGGATATACAAGGCATAACAATTGGCACATTAAATAATGAATGCCATAATAAGAATGTTTAACAAATTGTAAAGTACTTCATAGAAATATTTTCAGATTTCAATTTTTTTAATTGTGAGGTTCACCAACAAGACGTAAAAAATTGTTTTGTAGATACATGTATTAACATAATTATATATAGTTGATGCCGATCTGTGAATAGAATACTTGATGATAAAATTAATTACGAAGGAGAAAATGTTATTAAAATATCGGCAAAAACGTATTACAATAACTATAAAACTTCTAAATAATTATGTGCATTCATTAAGTATAGGAACTAGGTACTGTAGTATTGTATTCTGTCGCATTAAATGTAAGAACTAAGTACTGTAGTGTTATATTCTGTCACATTAAATGTAAGAACTTGGGTACTGTAATATGGTAACGTATTGTAATATTGTATCTGTAAAATTTTTCAACTTAAGCATGTCCTGTAATTAAGTTCTAGTATTCCATGAAGATTATTAACTGTTGCTAATACGCCTGGTCTGCGCGGCATAGTAGATATAATATAAATCTTATAATCAAAAACCATTTTTCAAAGGCTGTTCTTATAATCAAAGTGGCTCCATAACAGGTATGATAGATATATGATATCTGAACTTACAATTTTTTCTGCGTGTGGTGTCTGTACCTGTACCTGATTGCGAATATATACGCTTTTGATTTAGTATGTCTTGCATATGTTTTAGTATTTTTGTGTACATGATATTAGTTATTTGTATAATATAAATAAAGCATTTTGGACAGAATTTCAAGCAGCTGTTTTATGTGTATATTATCGTATAAAAAAAGAGGAAAATCCTAGCCTTTTGTATATTGGTTTTCATCAATTCAAATTTCTATAATGTGCTGTAAGCTTCTCAATAAAAGTAACTAAGTATATTTTCAGATGATGTAGAGTTGTTAACACATTTTATTAATCTTTCTAAACCATGTATGCAATAATGTATGTATCATTGTTTACTTGTAAAACTCACTAAGTATTTTTAGAAGATGCTGAGCTGTTAATATTATTTATTTATAAGGTCAACCATTCTAAGTATTGTATTAAATGTTAGAAGACATTTTATTTTATGGATTACATTCTAAATTTATTATATTATTTACAACAGTTGCCTTCATAAAGTATCAATATGTAAACAGCTCATTATCTAAAAATACTTAGTGAGTTTTACAAGTAAACAATGCTACGTATAGCTCCCTATGAATAGCTATAGGTATATACCTATGACGTCACAAAAAGTTGTCCTCAACAATCACCAGCGGCAGCACTTTCCATACATGCACGTTTGGGCATAGAGCAGCCCCTTATATCTATATTATTTTACTCTTTGTCTACGGGATACTGGAATGTGTGGAACTTTCTGTAATATAGAGTACAAAACAAGATGCGCAAATGCTACTCTGTGCTATTGTGTTTGAAGCGATTGTGGTGAGATTTAGTTCACTGTGCTTATTTAGTACAATATTTTGAGTGTCTATATTTTAAATTAAGTGTCTGTTTGTAAGATCCTAATACAACCGTCTTATTAAAAGCTCCTGAAGGCTTACAATATATTAAACCCAAAAACTTACAATTTTAGACATAAGAAAGTGAAGAAAGATAAAATATGATATCAGGCACCTATTATAGGGAGCCGACTGCAAAATTATTTCACTCATTTATTATTCGCTTAAAAGTTTAAACCCCATTTAATAAATTAAATTTTAGTGGAAAAAGTGATCACCGCAAGCGGGACTTGAACCCACGACCTTGGAATACCGTTCCGTAGCTCTGCCACCTGAGCTTATTGCGGTCGTGCTAACAGTAACCAATCTGACCACTACAATGTTCCTCGATAGAGTCTACATCGCATTTTTGATGTGCATCGCCATTTATCGAGAATGTTTTGCAACAATCTCGACCAGCCACCTAGTATTATTTACAGAATACAATTGGGCTGAAATAATGACGCAACTTTTATTACTCAAGTAATTTATTAATTTTGAAATTGACTTGCTATGCTTTTACTTAATAAATTAAATTGTAGTGGAAAAAGTGATAACCGCAAGCGGGACTTGAACCCACGACCTCGGAATACCGTTCCGTAGCTCTGCCAACTGAGCTTGTGGTGATCACTTTTTTCACTACAATTTAATTTATTAAGTAAAAGCATAGCAAGTCAATTGCAAAATTAATAAATTACTTTAAACCCCATTTTTTAGCAAATTTATAATAAGAGAAAACAAAGCAACAACGATAAGACTTCAAGTATTTTTAATTAAATTACCAAAAAATGATTTTTGAGAAAAAAAAACGTTTACTCCTTTTTAAAATAATACATCGTTCATGTTAGCTGCTGCTTTGAAATTTTTTGAATCAAAATAATAAAAAGGACATCTCGAGACCTCCATTACAAACGCTGTCTGATTCAGGTACAAAAAATGCACAGTATTTTTTGGCCAAATATTGTGGGCTCGAGTAACGTTAACGGGTCACGTATTGTATTTAATTTGCATCCACATTCTGGCATTTGAAAACAGATTTGTTGTATTTACAAACGGGTAAATTATCATGTTGTGTCAGAAACACGTACAACATATGTCGAGATTTCAACCAACAATGACATGCACCAGAAATCAAAGTTATTTTATTTAGAAGCTAGGAATTTAGAATTTTTCCCCTGTTTTGCAACATTTTCCACTGATATTTCGATCCTATTGATTGGTTAGTTATCAGTTTTCTTTTTTAAATATTTCATGTCGATGCTTGATCCAATTGATTTCCATTCCCACCTGATGGTAAGCAGCAATGGAATCTATGATGGTAAGGCGCACTTCCTTCTAATGAATTATCTCCAAATCTTAAATGTAGGTTGTAAACCAACCTTTATTACTAAGGTAAGAAATGAGGTTTTGGACATAACTTTTGCCACAGAGAAACTCTCGAGACACATTCTAAACTGGAGAGTAAGCGATGTGGAATCCATGTCAGACCATAGGCATATCTGCTTTAACATGACAACTACACTGACTAAGCAGACAATTACTATTAAAGACCCCAGGTGTACTGATTGGGAAGGCTACAGCACTGCCTTAAATCAGAATCTGGTGTCAATGACTAAAAGTATAAAAACGCGAGATGGCCTTGAGCTCGCAGTAGGGAGGTTATCACGCCTTCGAAGAAAACTGCCCCCAAAAGACTAAGACCACCAAGCGTTCGGTTCCATGGTGGAACTCTAAGCTGAAAAAACTTAGAGACAAAACACGAAAACTTTTTAATAGGGCTAAAAGAACGAATGAGTGGGAGATATATCGGAAAGCCCTAAATGAATATAGTAAACAAATTAGGAAAGCAAAACGCGAGTCTTGGAGGAAGTTCTGTGAGGAGGTTGATAGTACTTCCCATGGAGCAAGACTTCATAAAGTTCTTCGTTCTAACCTAACGGTTCTTTCACAACTAATGAGTTGGAAACCTTGGAACTATTGGCTCACACACACTTCCCGTGGGCTGTGGTGTCAAAAAGGACCGATGACGAGGGTGAGCCGTACAGGCCGCGCTCCGAGGATTGGAGACGAGCGGCTATTATAGTAAGACCAGGTATAGTGAAGTGGGCAATAGATTCCTTTAAACCTTACAAAAGTGCGGGAGTGAACGGTATACGCCCAATTATGATTCAACGAGGCGCAGACGTCCTAATCCCTCATCTAGTAAAAATTTTTAGAGCAAGTTTTGCTCTAGGTCACATACCTGAACCCTGGACAAAGGTGAAGGTACTATTCATACCTAAGACTGGGAAAAAGGATTACGCAGCGCCAAAATACTTTAGGCCCATTAGTTTAACATCATTTCTACTAAAAACGATGGAAAAGGTACCTATTAGATAAATATATTTGGGGAGTCTATTTAATAGAAAAACCTATTCACCACACTGAATGAATGCGCCGGTCTTCACGTTGATGGGATAAGACTGAATTGAGACAATTTACGAAGTTTTTGCACTGTATTTAATGAACTGTAATGTGGTTTACAATATTAAATTGTCGTCCGTACAAAACCGCGTCTCAAGGCGCACTGACTGCATGCAGGATCTTAAAACTAAAACACTTATATTCTTATATCAAAAAACAAACATCGTCGAAGCACTTGAAGGGCCCCCACTCATCACTTTGGCGTGAACATCCTCCCCGCCCTCAAAATTCTTAGGGTTTTGAGATGTGGTCATCTTCCAAAGGGCAGAGGTTATGTACTGCTCTGCGTATGACCCCCTTAGAAGTGAAGACTTCCACAACTCTAGCGATTCCGTCAGGTCCGGGAAAAAGATGGTGTATTCGGCCCAATCGCCATTTTAATGGTGGTGTGTTGGCCTCTTTTATGATGACTAAATCTCCTTTCTGGAATCCCTTTTGTTGAATTTTCCATTTTGATCTTTGCTGTAATTCGCAGAGGTATTCTTATTGCCATCGATCCCAAAAATGTTGTCGCATTGTTTCAATTAGATGGTATCGATCCAGTCGGTTAGAGTTGACATCCTTCAGGTTTTCTGAAGGCAATGAATTAAGAGGCTTGCCGATGAGAAAGTGAGCAGGAGTTAAAGGATCGAGGTCATTGGGATCTGATGAGAGAGGAGTTAGAGGTCTGGAATTCAGGAGAGCTTCAATTTGCGAAAATAATGTTGATAATTCCTCAAATGTAAAATGTTTATCGCGTAAAATACGAGTTATGTGGTATTTTGCAGATTTGATACCTGCTTCCCATAGGCCTCCGAAATGAGGTGAATAAGCAGGTGAAAATTTAAAGATTATGCCTTCTTCGGCAGAAAAACTCGTAATGGCTTCACTGTTTTTTAAAAAGCTAGCAATTTCATTATTTGCACCGACAAAAATAATACCGCCTTGATCAATAAAAGGACTTTGAGATAAAATACGCGACTTAGATAGTAATGCCTCATAATTTTTTAAGATTTTTAATTCATTGCTAAAACATTCACCTTGCTGTTGTTTGATTAAGATGCTTAAAGATTTATTAGTAATAGAATCGATTATTTTCTTTAGATTGTCATAGTTTTCCGCTCCTGATAGAAAATCTATTATAGAATAATTAGAATTAATGATTTGAGCTAGTTTTTTGTCATTACATTCTTTTGATAGTTGGAATAAACACCTAGTACTAAGATAAGGCGCACTGGCCGTTCCAAATGTAATAGTATTTAATTGATATATTTTAATTGGATGCGAGGGCTCGTCTCGCCATAAAATTAATTGTAAATGTCGTTGTTTAGGATCAACTAGTATTTGGCGATACATTTTTTCTACGTCCGCTGAAACAATAAATCTATGTTGTATATATCTTAGAAGAATTGAAAATAAATCGTCCTGCACGACAGGTCCGAGGTTTTGTATATCATTAAGTGATAATCCACTAGAAGTCTTTGATGACGCATCAAAGACGACCCGAAGTTTTGTAGTTTCACTAGACTCGCGTATGACGGCGTGGTGAGGCAAATAACAACCGAATACAGGTCGGGAAATTTCCGTCATATGGCCTAAGCGTTCATACTCATGAATGAATTCGCGATAGTTTAATTTAAGCTCGGGTTTGCTCTTTAATTTTCTTTCTAGCTGTAATAACCTTTTTTCGGCTATATTGTATGATTCACCTAAGCTTTGAGTGGACTCTTTAAATGGAATTTGTACACAAAATCTACCATTAATGTCTCGGCTCGTGGTGTTAGTAAATAATGTTTCACAATAATTATCACTAGTATTTGTGGTGTCAAAATTAATTTCCTCGAGTTCCCAAAATTTACGAAGTTGCTGGCTTATGTCTAGAGATAAATGGCAATGAGATTTTAAATCGTTTTGTTTATTATAAATCGCTGTGGGGCCAGCCACTATCCATCCTAACTGTGTTTCTTGTAAAATCGGTTTTTGTGGTCCTATATTAATTTTTCCTGGTCCCACAATATCCCAAAATACGTCAGCACCTAATAAAATATCAATATGGTCGGGTTTGTAAAAGTTAGGATCGGCAAGATGAACATTAGGAGGAATATTAAAATCGCGTGTGTCTACTGCAACGTGTGGCAGCTTGTCTGTAATAGATGGCAGCACAAAACATTTAACACGAATACTATATGAACTGTTCAAAGACATAAGATTAAGATAACAATGTTCGGTAACATTTAAAATAGTACTGCCTATACCCGAAACGCAGTGATAGTCGTGATTATATTTTGGTGAACATGTTTGCCTTTGAGCTTGAGCTGTGATAAATGTAGATTGACTACCGCAATCAAGTAATGCTCTTAGAATAAATGTTTGCCCATTACTTATTACTTTGACTAAGGCAGTAGAAAGTAGAGCCTTGTTGGGAGAACTAGCAGCCATGGAAACAGAAGTAGAGGTACTCGGTTCCTCAGATTTAGTTATAGGACTATGAATGTTGTTAGTGGCTTTTCTGTTGGCTGGTTCCCGATTGTTGGACATTTGTGCAGAATTTTGTATGTGTAGTAAAGTATTGTGTTTTCTATTACAAATTCTGCAACTGCCTAGCTTACATTCGTAGGACTGGTGGTCCTTACGAAGACAATTTTTACATAGGTTCAATAAAATTACCTTAGAAATTCTATCTTTAATCGATAATGACTTGAAAGTAGGACACTGATATATTTTATGATTTTCCTGGCAAACAGGACATTGATACATATCATATGAAGATGACTTTATGGATGAACTATGGAACGCTTTCGAGTTAGGTGAGTTGTGACGTTTGTGATACCTATCGACCTTACTAACTTCCATAGTTTCCAAAATTGTAGAACGCTTACGTAGAAATGAATAAAAGTCATCTATAGTAGGTGATGCCATGTTGCTCCTATATTCTTCCCAGTTTCTGAATGTGAAACTGTCTAATTTAGTTGATGCCATATAAATGATTAAAGTGTCCCACTTGTTAGTAGGTTCCCCAAGGGATTGTAACGCGCTTAAATTTTTGCTTAATGTGTCTATTAAACTACGTATACCGCGATGTGTTTCTTTGTTTAGTGGCTCTATCGAAAACAAGCACTTAATATGTTCATTTATTAAAATGCGTTTATTATCGTATCGTTCGCAAAGTAAATTCCATGCAATAGAATAATTAGTTGACGATACGATAATTGAATTAATAATGGCACTAGCTGGCCCTGCTAAATATGTCTTAAGGTAATGAAATTTATTTATCTCTGGAATATATTTGTTATTGTGTATTAAGGATGAATATGTATCTCTAAAAGATAGCCATTCATTGGTCGCACCGTTAAAGATTGGTATCTTAACGGGTGGCAATTGCAAATGAATATTATTGTGGCTGGAACTTGATGAAGCTTCTAATTTATTAGACTTTTCAAACGTGTCAATAAGTGACTGCGCTTCAGACAATAAGTAAAAGAATTGGTTTTCAGTAGTTTCGCGTTCCAGTGTTTGATTATCGGTATCATCGTCTAACATTTCAATTTTTGACTGAATGTGGTCGTAGTTGCTTGAAACATCGCGTAGCTTTGTTAAGCGCAAGCGAAGTTCGTTTAATTTAGTTGCACTTGTTTCCTCAGTGTCTAACAAAGGCCGCAAATATTTTTCAAACAGTGTTAATCGCGCTTTTATATGTCCCCTTTGTTTAATAAGGTCCTTTAGCTCACTCATTTTGTCGGTGCAAAGAATAATAATAGAGACTTAAAAAATTGAATAATTAAAAAGAAGTGATTATTATAACTTTTAACCAAAGTAAATAATAAACAGTGAAAACAATACGTTACGTAGTCTGCCGTTGAGCGAAGCGATAAAAAACTCGATATCCGAAGTACAGGACCCTTGTCAATTGACGAAAGCTTAAGAGCAGCGCTTGCGTCACTGCTTGTTGCAAGGACCGCGATAACACCGTGACGGCACTTTAGCGGGAACTGAAGTACCACGATGTGAACTGGAATGCAGTTTTTAAAAGGGTATTAGTTATTATTATGATAACTTAGTACAAGTTTAGCTGAAAGAAATAATTTTTAACATGTGTGAGCTCTTAAGAGAGTACGATTGTAATCTACTCAAATGTATTGTAGAATAGATTTTGAATAATTTTGAAATGTGGTTTAGATGAAATAGGTAAATAAACGACGTTAATTAAATAAAACGTCACAAATATTTGTGATTTGTATGTCTGCGAAATACCAAATAACTATTTGTAACAAATAACGTTAACATTAAAACAGAAAATGGTATGTTAATGAGTAAAAAACAAAAACGATATCAACAATACTTACACGAATCGAAGTAGATAAGATATTTTTTGTAAAGGATACTTTCCCTCGGCAATAGTTGCTGCAGCTGGAGGCTGGCGAGTTCCTGAGGGCTGGCTCCGTATAAAAGACGAATTGCGTGTCAACAGTTCAGCGGATTGGCGCCAAGTCGAAGCTGAGCACGTAGAGCGTGGAGGTCACCAGGTAGCGATGACACGGATGGTCGTGTTGCAGGTCACCATGTGATGGGTGACATAGATTATAGTGTAGAGGTCACCATGTGATGGGTGACATAAATGATCGTGTAGGAGTCACCATATGATGGGTGACATAGGTGATCACGTCGGGGTCACCAGATGAATGCGCCGGTCTTCACGTTGATGGGATAAGACTGAATTGAGACAATTTACGAAGTTTTTGCACTGTATTTAATGAACTGTAATGTGGTTTACAATATTAAATTGTCGTCCGTACAAAACCGCGTCTCAAGGCGCACTGACTGCATGCAGGATCTTAAAACTAAAACACTTATATTCTTATATCAAAAAACAAACATCGTCGAAGCACTTGAAGGGCCCCCACTCATCACTTTGGCGTGAACACTGAACATGCTTACCGTAGAGGAAGATCAACTGAGACTGCCCTACTGGAGCTTGTCGATAAAATAGAGAAAGCGCTAGAGGACAAAGAAATCGCACTTTCGGCTTTTCTCACCATTGAAGGCGCCTTTGATAACACCCCCACTCACACCCTGGTCGGAGGCCTGGTCAACAAAGACGTAGACTCTACCACTGTGAGATGGGTACAGAGGATGCATAACAGTCGAATAGTGAAGCTAGAGCTACACAACAGCACACTAGAGGTAAGTACAGCAAGAGGTTGCCCACAAGGAGTTGTTCTGTCTCCACTGCTCTGGACTCTTGCTGTTGATGGACTCCTGCATAAGATGGCAGAACTTCGCATATATACGCAAGGTTACGCTGATGATCTAGTAGTTATTGTGCGAGGTGGCTGCCAAAGCACACTATCGTACCTAATGCAGAAGGCCTTAAATACAATAAACGAGTGGTGCAGACAAAATGAACTGTTCATAAATGCGGAAAAAAACTGTCATAGTGCCCTTCACAAAGAAGCGGAATCTTGAAGTTTTAAAGCCGCCTACCATAAATGGAAAAACTATTCCGTTTTCCTCCGAGGTTAAGTATCTAGGGGTTACTTTGGACCAGAAACTTACCCGGAACATACATGTGACTGCCACTCTCCAGAAAGCAAAGGCAGCACTGGCTATCTGCTGTCGGCTAGCAGGGAACAGATGGGGACTAAAATCCAAAATGGCCCTGTGGCTCTACACATCCATAGTAAGACCGATGGTATCCTATGCCTCGGTGGTATGGTGTAGAAAAACGACACAGAAACAATAATAACAAAACTCAGCAGCCTGCAAAGAACTGCTTGTATTATCACTACTGGAGCCATGTCAACCTCTCCAACAACCGCCATAGAAGCTATACTGAACTTACCGCCCCTACACCTTCATCTGAGGATGGTGGCGAAGTCCAGCATGTATAGAATCTCGGGCGATAGGAAAGGAAACTGGCTCTCGAAATCCCTTAATACACTAAGGGACACACTAAACGATATCTATGTGTTAGGGATGATGATGCCTTACCCCTTACACACTGTTCGTAGAAATTTTATTCTATCGAATTAACGCTAGGAAGGACTGGTTAAGCAGTCAAATAGAATGGGAACCAGGAAGCCTGAAGTGGTTTACCGATGGCTCCAAATCCGGAATGGAGGTAGGATGCTGAATATATGGTGAAGTTCCCAATAGGCCGCTCAGTGTGAACCTAGGAACATACTCATCTATATTCCAAGCAGAAGTGTACGCCATCATTGAATGTGCAGTAGCTAATCTGCAAAGTAACTACCTCAATCGTACAATCTATATACACTCTGATAGCCAGGCGGCTCTCTTGGCCTTGTCTTCTGATGCTATTAGCTCGAAGTTGGTCATGAACTGCAGGCAACTATTAAATACTCTGGGTGTAAAAAACAGAGTAATATTACGTTGGGTCCCAGGGCATGCTGGGATCGAAGGCAATGAAAAAGCTGACGAATTAGCGCGGGCAGGAGCTAAAGGTGTTCAGTTTGGTCCTGAACCCTTTTGTGGAATACCCAAAAGCCTGGCCAGACTGACCCTGAAGGCAGACTGCATGCGCTCAACTATTCAACTCTGGAGAACAAATCCCGGATTGAGACAGTCCAAAGCTCTCATAAGACCCTTTAACTTAAAGGCTACTTCTGAAGCTCTGGCATTAAGTAGGAACAATCTGCGAATGCTAGTAAGAATACTTACTGGGCATTGCTGCCTAAATAAGCATGCGCAGACAATAGGGCTGATCGACAATGGAACGTGTAGACTATCATTCGGCGGAGGAAACGCCCATTCACATTCTCACTAACTGCCCTTCAGTGATGCACATGCGATGCTCCTCTCTGGACAATTACACCCAGAAGAGACTAAACTTCTCGGAGCCAAAAAGATCCTGGAATTCTTTATGGCAACAGGCTTGGACCGAGAACTGTAGAAAGTGGCGATCACAATAGATAAATCTGGTCGCAGTGATACTAGGAGTAATATAGCCTGAATAGCCGCTACTAAAAAAAAAAGGCGCACCAACTATGTAAAAAGCCTATTTACTCTATTTTTACAAATATATTATTCTAATTTAAACAATTTGTATCGGAAAAAGGTTCCAATCTAAAAAATATATTACATATTATATTATGGCACATAATCTTTTATAGAATTCTCTGTATTAAATAAGAATTTTTCTTTAATAATGTGAGAGCAAAGTAATAGGAGCAAAGTGGGGTGAATCGACGCAATCTACGGCTAGAATAGTTCACTATTCACTAGCAATTTGGACCCCATTCATTCGCTTTTCACATCAAAACCACGTAGTGGATTGTCCACTCTTTTGGTTTTTGTCATAGTAGAAAATTTTCTTATTTCGGTATGACCGTTATATGCGTATATTTTTATTTACATCATATATGCGTATATTTTTATTTACATCATATATGCGTATATTTTTATTCGTATTAATAATAATATAATAGTACCATACCATAGTACAATGGTGACCATTTTAATTTATTATTGGACAGTGTTTACACAGTGGCAACAAACATGATTTTTATAAGATATAATTAATTTAGCTTATATAGTTTAAGGTCATTTTAAGGTCATGTTCAATGTCCATGTCACTCCAGCACCAGTATCTGTTGGGAATGCGATTCTAGAAGTTGTCGATCATTATGTCTACCTAGGACAAACAGTCCAGTTGGGCAAATCCAACTTCGATAAAGAGGTCAACCGACGAATCCAACTCAGCTGGGCAACGTTCGGGAAGCTTAGGCACATCTTCACGTCCAAAATACCTCAGTGCCTGAAAAGAAAGGTCTATGACCAGTGTGTGTTACCAGTGATGACTTACGGAACTGAGACGTGGTCCCTGAATGTCGGCCTCATAACAAAACGCAGAGTCGCGCAGCGTGCTATGGAGAGGGCTATGCTCGGTGTTTCCCTACGTGATAAGATCCGGAATGCGGAGATCCGTAGAAGGACTGGTGTGTACGACATAGCCCGAAGAGTTAGCACGCTGAAGTGGCAATGGGCAGGCCACATCGCTCCACGATCTGATGACCGTTGGGGACGGAAGGTCCTCGAGTGGCGACCACGAACCGGACGACGCAGCGTGGGGCGGCCCCCAACAAGGTGGACCGACGATATCGTCAAATACGCCGGGGGCCGCTGGATGCAGTTAGCGCAAGACCGCACGTTGTGGCGTTCTATGGGGGAGGCCTATGTCCAGCAGTGGACTGAGAAAGGTTGATGGATGGATTTAGTTTAAAAACTAAGTGACAGTTTGAAACGTCATTGGTTCTTAAAATATGTACCAAACAGAACAATCAACAATTACAAGTGAATGAAAATCACTTGTAACACAATCTCTTCGTGTGGTGACGGATTAAGAATACATACTTTTTATACTTTTACAGCACCCTTAGGCTCCTCCTAAGGGTGCTGTAAAAGTCAGCTAAGGGATATTGCACACAGATAACATCCTCTGTGAGAGACGGATAATTCGAAAATAAACTCTGTGCCAACACGCCTGGTCAGCGCGGCACAGTAGACCATAATCCCTCCCAAAGTGGAGGAGGCCCGTGCCCAACAGTGGGACGCAAATGGGCTGGAGGAGGAGGAGGAGGAGGAGAAAATCACTTTCAAAGATTCCGTTACAATAAATAGAAACGAGTGAAGCTAATAAAAGCTTGTTAAAATAAAATAATAATAAAAATACATTGTTTGCTTCCAGGTCATCAATAAAAAGAACAGTCATAACCTTATCGTAATTTGGGTTAACATAGAAAAAAACAAAAGCTTTATATCTCAATTAGAATTTTATTCAAGTCTATGGAAAATGTAACCAAATATTTACAAAAATACGCTGTATGATGTTAAAAATGGCGAAATAAAATGAAACAGGACGTGACGCAATACTAAATAGGTTTATATTGTTGGAAGGGTTCGTACTGTTTATGGTAATGGATCCCTGATGCCGATTGTACAAAACTCGTTCTTTAAAAGAAGCTATGTGATTTAGTTATATTAATAATTAATTTTTTATTGAAACCTGCAATTTTATGCGCGTAGAACTTAGAAACCAAATTTTAACAAATTATACAAAAAAGGCATCTTCTAGAAACATTCTATAATTTTTTTTTTTTATTGCCACTGGTATGGCGGAAGAGCCAACGGCCCACCTGATGGTAAGTGGTATCCGTCGCTCATGGACTTGGCAACACCAAAGGCAGCCAAGCCGCTGCCTACCTTGGGAAAATGATTTTCCGCAGACCTAGCTTGAAGAGGGACATGTCTATCATCTAAAAAAACGCATCAAAATCCGTTGCGTAGTTTCCTACCGGTGGTAGGGAAAAAAATTGGACATGTCATAAGCACATAATTTTTCTGAAAAATTATGTCTACGTGATTAAATGATTTTTCATTTCATTTCATTTCATTTCATTTCCTAAAAATAATTAGTAGTAATTTAAGGGCCTAGTGGAGTTTTTTTCAGATTATCTGTGATTTCAGTAAATTTCTACACAGCATGACCGAGATACCGATTAGTAGTTACCAGATATACCCGGTAATCATACAAGCAGACGAACGGACATACGGACAGTAGATTGTCAATAATCCGTCCCGAGGCCAGTTTTAGCTTTTGGTACGGAACCCTTAAACATCAATATTCACCTAAAATTCATTGTATAGTATTTTCTAATTTGAAGTCTTCATTACCTTTGAATTTCTAAATTACGATTTAAAAGTTACACACAATTTATAAACTTGATTAAAGTTGAGGACTTCATTTCAATGTCAATGAGTAAGAAAAGTAAAGGTAAACCATCACAAACCTAATTCCAACAAAAAAATGATTGTCATTTCATTCTGTCCTCGGCGTGTAATTGAAGCAATTTCTTTAGATAGCCTTCGGAACATTAGTTGAAATTGAGGTTGTGAATCTTGTTTACATACTCGTAGGTACTTCTACGTTATAATATAACCGATGTATTTTATGTTCGACCGCTAAGTTATGCATGTGTTTATACTTATGTGTGTGTGAGCTATATCTAGGTATCAGAGGTTTTACACACAAAGAAAGATTATAAGGATGCCATTGTCCTCTCATGTCATCATTATGTCAGTGTAACTCAGTATAATAATTTCTAGAAAAACATTTCTTTATTCAAAGCAACGACGCGTAGGTACTTAAGTTAAACATGATATTATTATAAGTAACTGATTGAAACTTTTTTTGTTTCCAAAGTTGACAAAAGAGCTGACGCCCATCTGGTGTTGAGTGGCATCCGTCGCTAGAGGACCTAGCAATACTGGATCATAGCTAAGCCGCTGTCTACCGGGGCATTAATGTATACCTATAGTATGTCTCTCTCCAGCCCATTAACGTCCCAATATTAGGCGCAGGCCTCCATTTTGGGAGGAATTATGGTCTACTGTGCCGCACTGACCGGGCGTGTTGGCACAGGGTTTGTTGTCAAGTTTTCCGATTCTCACAGAGGATATTATCTGTATACAGAGGATGTTATCTTTGTACAATACCTATAGTATCTATCTGTATTATATTTCAAAAACATTAATTATTATTGAATTCATCAATTTTATAATAGGTACATACAATATATTCTTATTATCAAATTGCGTTAAGTATTTTAATTTAAATCAATGATAATCTAAATGACAGATAATTTATTATGATACTCATTCCTCGTTTTAATTATTCCATGATTGGTTTCATAATTGAATACGTGAAAGTATTAAATGATAATTGAAACTATTTAGGTCATCAAATCAGCCTACTGCTGTCCACTGCTGGACATAGGCCTCTCCCAATTCGCGCCACAATACACGGTCCTCCGCCTTCCGCATCCAGTCCCATCCTGCGACCTTCTTCAGGTCATCAGTCCACCTAGCAGGGGGGCGTCCTACCATACGCTTGCCGAGTCGCGGTCTCCACTCAAGAACCCGTCTGCTCCATCGGCCATCAGTTCTTCGACAGACATGGCCAGCCCACTGCCACTTTAGCGAGCTAGCCTTGCGAGCTATATCGACCACTTTGGTGTGTTGACGGATAACCTCGTTCCGGATTTTGTCCCTCAGGGATACCCCTAGCATAGCTCGCTGAGCGACCTTCAGTCGGTGGACTAGCCCTACTGTAAGTGTCCACGTCTCGACACCGTATGTCATGACTGGTAGAACGCACTGGTTATAAACCTTGGTCTTCAGGCATTGCGGTAGAGGCGAAGAGAAAACTCGACGTAGTTTGCTGAATGCTGCCCAGCCCAACTGAATCCTCCTGTTGACTTCTTTCTCGAAGTTGTTCCTACCTAGCTGAATGACTTGCCCTAGGTAGGTGTATTCTCCGACAAATTCGAGTATTGAGTTGTCAACGTAGATTGGCCCAGGTGTGACATGTTGAACACGAATGTTGAACACTGAATAACACGTGAAAGTATTAAATGATAATTGAAACTATTTAGGTACATTTTATTAATTTCAACTGGTTACTAATCTTGATAGTTATATCTGTATATTACAAAATCGTTTTATGCAACTGCGGTTAAGTAATAAAGTAAATATTAAGTAATAGAGACGCTAATCTAAAAGGCTTTCGCTTCTAGACTATAAATACTAATGTTTTTGTATCCTAACAGAAATTAACCAGTTTTCAGTCTTAATTCTTAAGGCTCCGTACAAAAAGGTTAAACGAGACTATTGCTGAGACTTCACTGTCGGTCCGCCCGTCCGTCCGTCTGTCAGCATCTAGCTAACTAGAGATCTGAAAACTTCACAATTTATATATTGACTACACCAAACCTAAACAAATTATAAAAAAAGTCATCCTCGTGGCTTAAGAGGATGATTTTTTGTATAATTTTTTAGGGTTCCGTACCCAAAGGGTAAAAACGGGACCCTATTACTGAGACTTCGCTGTCCGTCCGTCCGTCCGTATCACCAGGCTGTATCTCAAGAACGGTGATAGCTAGAGAGTTGAAATTTTCACAGATGATGTATTTCTATTGCCGCTATAACAACAAATACTAAAAATAAAATAAAATAAATATTTAAGGGGGGCTCCCATATAACAAACATGATTTTTTTACCGTTTCTTGCTCTCATACAACAAACGTGATTAATTAAGTATTGTGTGTGTTGTTTGCTCATTTTTTAATAACGTGCCTATGTTGCATAGATAATGGTACGGAACCCTTCGTGCGCGAGTCCGACTCGCACTTGACCAGTTTTTTTTTTATCTATTTAAAAAATCGCATCAAAATCTGTTGCTTATTTTGGAAAATATAAGCTCACATACTTTTGTTTTATAATAAGTAGGTAAAAATATTAATGCAACAACAACGAACTTACACTTATCATCATCATTTTCCTGCCTTTATCCCAGTGTTTCGGGTCCTGATTTTTTTATTGATTTTGGGGATTATGACGAATATTTTACTCATCGTCCTACTACATACGTCGTACATAATAAATGTTCGTAACTTAAGTTACACAGTTTTATAAAAACGTACTTATGAATATAAAATTTGAGGCGTAATCTTGGTTGTTGGTTTAATGACTTTTGTTTCCGCATAGCCACTGGGCCGAGCATTTATCACGTTATCTCCATTGTGCAACAAATTTCATCCTGCCTTTTGTTATCTGTGCGGTATTTTCACGATCCCTACAATGTTATTTGAGAGATCCTAAATATACTGCAGAGTTTTTGTATTTGTATCACAACATTATTTATTAATTACCTAATATTAGATACAGATATAACAGTTATAATAAGCTCAGTTGGAAGAGCTTCGGAACGGTATTCCGAGGTCGTTGGTTCAAGTCCCGCTTGCGGCAGTCATTTTTTCCACCATAATTTGATTTGTTAAGTAAAGCATAGCATGTCAATTGCAAAATCAATAAATTGCTACAGTTATAATAGTTCGAAAGTTTGTAAGTACGTATATTTATTAATAGCTATTCCCGCGACTTCGTACGCGTAGAACTTAGAAAATTATACCCACTTTTGCAACATTTTTACTGATGATTCGTCCCCATTGGTCGCAGTGCAATGTTATACAACCTCCCAGCCATTCCTCGATAAATGTACTACCCAACATTAATTTAAAAATTTTTGCAATTGACTTGCTAAGCTTTACTCACAACTTGATTTATTATGTAATGAACTATCCGACATTAAAATGATTTTTCGAATCGGATCAGTAGTTTCTGAGATTAGCGGTTCAAACAAACATACAAACAAACTCTTCAGCTTTATAATATTAGTATAGATTGAAGCTCAAACGTTAAGAGTTATACTAGTTATTTGATAATAGTAGTTATTAGGTATTTGACTTAGGTATTGCTATCCCTATTCCCAAGCACCGCACTAAAAGGGACAAATATAGCTGAAGCAGATTTTACCAACAAATTCTTTGAAAAAATTGGTCAAGTGCGAGTCGGACTCGCGTACGAAGGTTTCCGTACCATTATCTATGCAACATAAGGCAACGCTATTAGTATCGAGCAAGAAACGGTAAAAAAATCATGTTTGTTGTATGGGAGCCCCCCTTAAATCTTTATTTTATTTTATTTTTAGTATTTGTTGTTATAGCGGCAATAGAAATACATCATCTGTGAAAATTTCAACTGTCTAGCTATCACCGTTCTTGAGATACAGCCTGGTGACAGACGGACGGACGGACGGACGGACGGACGGACGGACGGACGGACGGACGGACGGACGGACTGCGAAGTCTCAGTAATAGGGTCCCGTTTTTACCCTTTGGGTACGGAACCCTAAAAAAGACGTTTCATGTCCCCTTTTTTCTTCGCGAAAGTTAATCTGATTTTAATTTTTTTTACGCTATATTATATTATAACTTTATCTAAACAAAACCGAAAATAATGGGATTTTTAGATGGTCACATTTCTTTTATTATCATGTTTTTAAAAAAAGAAAGTGATAGAAGCATAGATATAATATATCTATGCTTCTATCACTTTCTTTATATATAAGAATTTTCTTATATTATAAGACCTAGATACTATGAAAAAAATTCGTTCCTCTGGAGGCAATATCCACGACGAAAACAGGGGACTACGCGAGCCCATAATTATTTTTGTATGGAGCATATTTTGGTATCGTGCCCTCATAAGGATGAACAGGTTAAATTTTAGTATCAATGCAGCTGACACCCTTACATCCTTTATTATAGGAGCCCTTCTAAATATTTATTATGTTTTAGTTTTTAGTATTTGTTGTTATGGCGGCAATACACCATCTACAGTTAGCGGGTTCAGTAATAGGGTCTCGATTAACCTATTCCCATGCAACCCTAAAAGCAAATTGAATAAAATACATGCAGTTAAACAAAGCTAAATGGATAATTGCTTAGGTACCTATAATTAGTAACATATAAATAAGCCAGCCAAGGGATATTGTACTCAGATAACATCCTCTGTGAGAAACGGAAAACTTGAAAATAAACCTGTGCCAACACGCCTGGTTAGCGTGGTACAGTAGACCATAATCCTTCCAAAGTGGAGGAAACCTGTGCCTAACGGTGGGACGTTAAAGGGCGAACCGTCCGTCCGTCCGTCTGTCACTAGGCTGTATCTCAAGAACGGTGATAGCTAGACAGTTGAAATTTTCACAGATGATGTATTTCTATTGCCGCTATAACAACAAATACTAAAAATAAAATAAAATAAATATTTAAGGGGGGCTCCCATACAACAAACATGATTTTTTTACCGTTTCTTGCTCGATACAAATAACGTTGCCTTATGTTGCATAGATAATGGTACGGAACCCTTCGTGCGCGAGTCCGACTCGCACTTGACCATTTTTTTGTAAATACATGCTTACAAAGAAAGAAATAAAATACTATAACAAAAATCTCTAAATCACTTATGTTAAATTATATGCAATAATATTATCTGGTAAGATATAACTGGATTTTACTTAAAAATATATACAACAAATTTTCAGCATTGAATTTAATTTAAAACTGAAAATATGACGCAAAGAAATAACACGTTCTTTATAGTGTGGTAAAAATAATCCCTTTTGGCAGCTGGATTGTGGCTTATTTATTTTACTGTCACAATAGCAAATAGAGTGCACTGAATAGACGAAAATAATTTTAATATTACATATTTAATAAACCTCAATGCAGACAGAGTAATATGGTTTGAATTCACTCTTAAACGTAGTTACTCGTATTATAACGTCTGTTTGACCTGTTTTGTCATAAAAATGTATTTAAACCACATTATACTGTAGTTGATAAGTAAATTAAGACAAGGGGTGGCGCGTCAAGCCAAGTTCAAGTTTTATATCAATAAGAATGAACTCTTAAAAAGTATTGCATAACTTCTGGTGCTCAAGTCCACTATTTTGGAACAATTGTCATACCGGCACAATACCGGCACGATACCGTTGCAATTGAAGTCAAATATCCGTAGTCTGCTATATGCCGTCATAACGGTCTTTCAATGGTAATAGAATTGTCGATCTCTTTTATCTATGCATTGAATTTTCGGTCTCTTTTATCTATGGATTGTGTTAGAATGGTATGTATGTGTTGCCGTTTTTAAAAAATGCGTTAGTTGAAGTGATTTTCGAAAAACTACTAATAAATTTAAACATTTAATCATGCTAGACTTCGTTTAAATATATTTGTACATACTATTTATTAGTATAAAAAGCAATGTGAAGTTTAGGAGATTAGTAAATTGCAATAAATTACAAAGAACAATTTCTAATATTTCTATCTATCTATTTTTTATTTATGGCAATCTGTCGACACAGGACAATTTAAAAATATTACTGTCAAATTCAAAATAGCAGACTACCGAAACATTTCAGTCATTGAATTGCAATTGTGAAGCAGTTGTGTACGAGACTAGCAATTTATGTCACTTTGACAATTGTAAGACAATGATGAAGTCGTTATGACGACACATTAATAGTAGACTACCAAAAACTTTACTATTGCACCATAATGGTACAATAATGGTACAGTTGTGACACCGTTGAAATACCCGACTCAGGGCCCTGGGCAACTACACCAAAGTCGGAATAATATGGCATAAAAAAAAATTGATTTTTACAGATGACAATATGCTTTACTGTAAAGTGAAATGAAAAAATTGCTGCTTACTGCTTGAATACCAGTAAAGGTTAATATAATAGCCTAAAAGCTAGGTCTTTTTATTGCCCTATGTTTAATAGTAAAGAATTTATTCAACCTTAAAGGAAATATTATAATTTATGTAGCAAGGTGTGGTCTCAAGTGATCGCCCTACTTTTTGTTAGCCGTCAGTCTTACTAGCTAATTATAAAAGATTGATGACGCTACGCTCGCCCACAGACGACTTCAATTACCACTTAATTGTAGTAGCTTGGTAACCAAAGTGAGCTTATTTACGTAAAAATAATATAATTTTAGATTATTATATATAAAGCTGGCAATTTTAAAGGGAAAAGATATATTTAAATATAGACAATAAGCAATTTTTCGGATTTAAAAACCTTGTCTTATTCTCTAGAATGTTGTTTCTTTACTTCTTATAAAACAAAGTCGTAATTTTTGTATGTATGTCCCTATGTGAGCTTATATCTTCAAAAATACGTAACGGATCTTGATGCGGTTTTTTTTAATAGATAGAATGGTTCAAGAGGATGACTTTTTTTGTATAATTTGTTGGGGTTTGCTATATATTGGATGAGATATGATTAAATTTGCCGAGAAACTCGGACGCATGCGAGCTATAAATGAAAACGCTGCCTTATCTATGTGAGGTACAACCAAATAATGTATGGAGGAATCATTTGTTACCTATAGTTCTTCAAAAAAGTCCGCGATATGTCTATCTTTTAAGGGAAACCCGCTGTACCCATAATAATGTCGCAAAAATTATCAAATTCAATAGAGTGTTTTTAAAAGCTATTTATGTGTATATAGTAATAATTTTTATCAAATTAATTACCTTAGTTAGCTTACACGTTTAATATAGATTATAACTGCTTTTTACAGCATGCAATTTAAATGAATATCTTAGGAGATATGACGAAAAAAGAATTACGCGCGACGAAATAAAATACTTAAACTGTTGGCCGAGTAATGCGAACGTTTCCACGGTCTTCTATCCATATACCATACTCTAATATTTGGATGTTTGGTTAATGTTGGATTGTATGAATGTAAGGATATTTGTTGTTCTTTCACGTAAAGACTACTGGATGGATTTTCATGAAACTTTCCTAAATTCCACGCGTACGGAGTCGCGGGCAACAGCTAGTTATTTGAATAAAGAAGTCGCGCCAATAATTCGATTTATTTGTAAAACTAGTGGTCAATTGTTTATTAGTCTTAATAATATTTAAAACTAGCTGTCCCGGCAAACGTTGTTTTGCCATACTAAAAAAAAAGGTTTGAAAAATAGATGTTGGCCGATTCTCAGACCTACTGAATTTGCATGTAAAATTTCATAAAAATCAAGTTTTCAATCAATCAATTTCATAAAAGTCAAGCCGTTTCGGAGTACGGTAACTAACACTGTGACACGTGAATTTTATATATAAGAGATAACATGAAATTTAGCGCAAGAAAAAGAAAAAATGCTTTACTAATTCATTTTCGATTCGAACTCTATTGAAATGTTATTACTCTTTTGGGTGATATTCTGAAACGATACCATTTATAAAAATTAGGCTTATCGATGGTATCAATGGTATCTGTTATGGTATCCGATAAAATATATTTGTTTAATCAATTACTATCAGTGACCAGAACAATAAAATTTATATACCACGAATATTTGTGAATATATCTGTTGCTATGTGATATATTTATCCATATTTAGGTTTGTTATCTTATATATAAAATTCACGTGTCACAGTGTTAGTTACCGTACTCCTCCAAAACGGCTTGACCGATTCTTCTCAAATTTTACATACATATTCAGTAGGTCTGAGAATCGGCCAACATCTATTTTTCAAACTTTTTTTTGTATGGCAAAACAACGTTTGCCGGGTCAGCTAGTCTAATATATAAAATTCACGTGTCACAGTGTTAGTTACCGTACTCCTCCGAAACGGCTTGACCGATTCTTCTCAAATTTTGCATACATATTCAGTAAGTCTGAGAATCGGCCAACATCCATTTTTCATACTTTTTTTTTAGTATGGCAAAACAACGTTTGCCGGGTCAGCTAGTTTACTATATAATAGTTTCATATACAGGCGGTTTAAAATGAAATTATGAAATGTAGTTTTCATCACGTCAGCTCTTTTTAAGAGTTATCCAATTACCTTCTTCCTATAATAAGTATAGAGTTATTATATCTTTCCCTATACCCACCCTTCCTTCCATCCATTCTTACTATGTCGGTTTAATCTGACTGTGCCGTGGTTTGCAAATTTTCAGTGATATAAATAATACAGTTTTAAGTAAGAATTTCCGTGATCTTTACTGATGTTTTCACTTCAAAAATAGGTATTGTACTTCAGTCTATGAATGAAAAATGTACATAAATTATCTGGTGCGACATTAGAGATACAGAGCCAGTAATGGCATATTCTATGTGCTTCTAGTATAAATCTAAGTAGAAAGTTCTGTTAGTGTACTAATTGAAAAGTTAGCTAGTTCGAATGCAGTGAATATAACTTTGAATACGCTTACTTGTAATTCTCACTACATCAGTGTATGTATGTTGTCATTTTGTACGTGTGGTGACGGATTAAGAATACAAGTGTCACCACCCCATCTCCTACCAAGAGTTCTATAAAAGTCAACTAAGGGATATTGCACACAGATAACATCTTCTGTGAGAGACGGAAAACTCGAAAATAAACCCTGTACCAACACGCCTGGTCAGCGCGGCACAGTAGACCATAATCCCTGCCAAAGTGGAGGAGGCCCGTGCCCAACAGTGGGACGTAAATGGGCTGGAGAAGGAGAATATTACTTTGAATACGCTTAGGTACTTGTAATGCTCACTACATCAGTGTATGTATGTTGTCGTTTTGTCCGAGTGGTGACGGATTAAGAATACAAGTGTCACTACCCCATTTCTTTCTCTAGGTGTTGTAAGAGCCAGGAAAAGGATAATATAAGCAGTTAACATCCCAAAGTGGAGGAGGGCTGTGCCCAGCAGTGGGGACGTTAATGGGCTGGAGAGGAGAGGCAGTGTACGTATACAAAAATCCCTCCTTAGTGTTATAAAAAACGAAAACGAAAACGATAAACATGCCAAATTTTACATACATGTAGCTATAATGAAATGAAGGAAATAAAGAAACAATTATAAATTAATTAGGGCTAATAGAAATGTACGATGTATGCTAAATAAACCATTTTATAATTCACAAGGTCTCATTAAAATACAATTTACCAATTTACATCTCCTTTGTAGCTTTCTCAAACGTTATGAATAGATTTTCTTTGAAAATATGGTAATTACGTTACTAGTGTAATTATTATAATTACCTTTGTTGACATATCAAATTAGTTACTTAAGGGGCTTACGTTTCTTTAATTTTTTTTAAATTTTACTGTGACCGTATAGTGATAAAAAGTGAAATTAGTCAGTAAGATATGTTCAGAAGGGCAACTCACTTTTTGAGTTGATAGATATATTATTATGCCATACTTATTTATACTAGTATTACAAAGAGGAAACGTTGTATTCTTTTATGTTTGTAAACGTATAAGCTCAATAAACATAGGTCTAATTACGAGAATTTTTTCACCATTAGACTGCTACATTATCTCTAAGTAACATAGGCTATAATGAAAAAAATGTTGACGGTGATTTCAAATTTCAGGCGTACGAGGTAGCAACCATCACCTAGCTAGAATAATTTTTCAATCTGCCGTTCGTTTTAGTGTATTAAATAAAAAATAATAATTTACTAATATTGTTACTGGCACTTAATAAAACGCTGACAATAAATACGTAATACGTACACCCCTTATGGTACCACTTCATTTTCTTGCGGTATAGAGTCGCTTAAAGAAATAAAATAAACATTTTTGTTTCACTACTAACCAAAACTATCACTTATTTAACATTTCGTGATAGAAAATGGTATTCCTAACTGACAATATGAAGGAGAGATTATCGTTTCTACGACCATTTTTACCGTATGGTGTTATTGAACCGTGGGATGATCTAAACCCTCGTTTATACCATGCCGTGCATATATATTGGCTTAAGTTTTACGGCATGTGGTACAATACATATTCACCAAGCTATATTAAGTTTTGGCTCTATATGCTGTACACTTTTATAGTGTTATGGCTTGTGTGTTTCATGCCAGGAATCGGTGAAATTGTTTATTTATTAAGAAGAAGGGAAAATATTGGCGATGTTGCTGAAGGGTAGCTATCTTTCATAGTCTTTACCCAGCCTGTCCCATGTTAATCACGAGCCTTCTCAACTTTGGGAGGTTATTTGGTCTACTACATCGCGATAAGTAGGCGTATTCCTTTTCAGATTTTTTTATTATTTCCATCCGGGGTTATATCCACCCTGGGAGAGAGTTTATTACGACTCGATACATAAGTGTTGGATACAAAGTTTCGACTTATTATAGGTTCACAACATTTGTTAACAATAGACAAATCTCGGATACTAAAAATCTTTAAATTAAATTTATCTACAAAAAGAATCAGTGAAATAAAGAATATCAAACTACATACCTTAGAAAACAAGTCCAGGCATTAATTTTACAATACCTTTAAATATTTTAATTCTTTGTTATCTGTTTGAAGTCTTATTTACCACTTAATACATGTTTAAATTTTTTATGCTAATTTATAAATGTTGAATAATTTAAATCATTCTAAATTTACAGGTTATATTTATTTTTGAGTGAAATGTATACATATGTAAAGGTAGCAGTATTTTGGTTGAATAGAAAACAAATAGAGGACCTTTTAGAGTATTTGCATTGCGCTGAGTTTGAGCCTAGAGAACTGGAGCATCGTGTTATTTTACGGAAAAGTATTAAAGCTGCTCGTTTTGTCATGACTTATTACTCCACCATGTGCGTCGGTGCCGTGTCCGGTAAGCCTTTCTATTGTAAAAAATATTTGCTATTTTTGCGCTGGATAATAAACAAACTGAATATTATGTGTATTTTATTATTATAGCTCTGTTTTTTATTCTAGGAAGATGAGATGAAGAATATCGAATTTTATCTATTAAAATATAGAAAAATAGATGTTTTTAGGGTTCCGTACCCAAAGGGTAAAAACGGAAACCCTATTACTGAGACTTCGCTGTCCGTCCGTCCGTCCGTCCGTCTGTCACCAGGCTGTATCTCAAGAACGGTGATAGCTAGACAGTTGAAATTTTCACAGATGATGTATTTCTATTGCCGCTATAACAACAAATACTAAAAATAAAATAAAATAAATATTTAAGGGGGGCTCCCATACAAAAAACTGATTTTTTTTTACCGTTTCTTGCTCGATACTAATAACGTTGCCTTATGTTGCATAGATAATGGTACGGAACCCTTCGTGTGCGAGTCCCACTCGCACTTGACCAATTTTTTGCGTTTATAGAAATACAAATCTTAAATTATGTTGTCACGAGAATGCTGTATCTTTACTTATTATAAAACAATATCGTTATTTTTGTATGTATATCCCTATGTGAGCTTTCTCTTCCAAACTACGCAAAGCACTTTGATGCAGTTTTTTTATAGATAGATTGGTGTAAGTAGAGGTAGCTTTTATCCGATTTTATTTTTTCTATAATTTCAAAATAACTTTCTAAATTCCACGACTATGAAGTTGCGGATAACAGCCAATAAAACTATGTTTTACAACTTTTATGTTTTATTATAAAAATAAATGTGTTTTATTTTATTTTTTCAGTTGGAATTATAATGCCGTTAACAGAAAATTTTGACATATTACCAACAAACGTTGAATATCCCAATTTTGATGTATATAAAATGCCGGCGTACGGAATTCTGTACATCCATCATGTGAGTTCAATTACTTATGTAAAAGCAAGTCAAAATTCAATCAGAGCCTTGTTTATTTTTGTGCTCATAAAATGCTGAATAATAAATTACCTTACTTCGTAAAAATATTGAGCACTCTGTCTTTTTATATCGCTGGAATGAGATATGATTCAGTTATTAAATATAGTAGTTATAAACAAAACTATATGCTGTTTAAAACCAAACATGGCAAAAGCTGTTATTACAAATACGCTTTTATAGTGGAACAAATGATACGGGACTTGAACTCAGATGGGAGAGCAAAGGAACGGTATTCCGAGGTTGTAGGTTCAAGTCCCGCTCATGGTTTTAATTTTTTTCCACTATAATTTAGTTTATTTAGTAAAAGCATAGCAAGTCGATTGCAAAAATTAATAAATTAATGATGAAATACATGTACAGTCATTATTTCGGTCGAATTGTGTTCTGTAAAGAACACTAAGTGATCGATTGATCGAGTTGGTGCAAACCACTCAATAGATGGCGTTGTACACAAAACATCGCACGATGTTTAACTCACATTGAGAAGATTGTAGTGGAAGATTTGGTAAACATATGCGGGAACCATGATAGCTCAGATGGGAGAGCAACGGAACGGTATTCCGAGGTCGTGGGTTCAAGTCCCGCTCATGGTTATCATTTTTTCCACTATAATTTAGTTTGTTTAGTAAAAGCATAGCAAGTCAATTGCAAAAATTAATAAATTAATACGCTTTTATAGCTTAATTTGTATCTATCTATTTAAAATCTATGTAAGTATGTGTTCATGTGAAGATATTTTTGAAAGTTTTTCATGAGTGAGTATACCTATCTATCGATAAGTACACCTATCAATCCTTAATTATAGCATTTCTCCATACACTCAAGGGTTTGCTGGTAGAAAACTCAATATGAGTTAAGCTCGCCTTTGTGCACATTTGTCACACCATTATTTATGTTGCCTTACTTAGCATTAAAATGTGTGTAAAACTGCAGATCAATCCAAAGCACTAATATAATAGCACTATATTTTATATAATGAAAGTTTAATGGTTTCTTTTTCAGATATATTATAAACCAGCGACATGCATTATAGATGGTGTTATGGACACTATATTAGCAGCATTTGTAGCCTCTGCAAGTACGATCATACCATAAAGTTGGGCGTAGTTTTTCTTATATTTATTTTCTTCTTTATTTTTTTAACATTCTAACTATTTAGGACTAGTTACCTATGACGCATTTATTTTTATATTTTGTTAATAATTTGTATTATTTCTCTTTAATACATAAGTCTGTATTTAATGCACTATACTTCTATGATTTCAGTTGGACAAATAGAAATTTTAGCTTTTAATTTACAAAATTTTGAATTAGTGGCTGAACGACAACGTCAAAGACACATAAAAGAAAATACAGAAATTCGTAGTAAACAGTACTATGTGCGATCAGTGCTGAAAGAGTGTATCATACATCACAACAGTATTATACGGTAAGGTAACTTATAATAAACCTACTTGCTTCACGAAAGATGATCAAGATAATTTTAAAGATGTCACAATAAATAACATTACATTAATAGTATTTTCTGTATGGTGACGGATTAAGAATAAAAGCGTCACCACCCCTTTTCCTTAGTAGGGTGCTGTAAAAGTCAGCTAAGCGATGTAATGTGTACTGGTCTTATTCGTAATGACTTATCAAAAGTTTAAAAGATTGCTAAAATTGTTAAAATTTGTTATTCGTTTTTTTACGATAAAATGTTTACTATCTCTCCGATAAAGTTGTTGTTTAAACCTCCGATACGCCATTATAAATAAGACCAAATCGCTTAGCTGGCTTTGATGCGAGTGTACACAGATAGCATCCTCTGTGAGAGATGAATTAAATACTCGTTAAAATGAGTCCTGGTCAGCACGGCACAGTAGATCACAATTCCTCCCAGAGTGGAGGAGGCCCACCCAACAGTGAGACGATAATGGGCTGGAAAGAGAGAAAAAGGTGTATATAAGACTTTAACTAAAATCTAAAATACTTTTATTTCTAAAGTAATTTATTAATTTTGCAATTGACTTGCTATGCTTTTACCACAGCTTTTACTTAATAAATCAAATTATAGTGGAAAAAGTGATCACCGCAAGCGGGACTTGAACCCACGACCTCGGAACGGGTATAACCTCGGTATACTGTTCGTATTTCGAGGTCGTGTGTTCAAGTCCCGCTTGCGGTGATCACTTTTTCCACTATAATTTGATACTTTTATTTATTTACAGTTATGTGTCTATGATCAAGAGCGCTTTTAGTCTAGCTTCTGCGCTACAGTTTATGTTAAGTGTTATGGTGTTATGTTTGATCGGCATACAATTTTTATCGGTTAGTAAAGAGTATTTGTTAATCCTACTAATATTTTAGATTTGAAAGATTGTGAGTATGGATCTTAGGATGTTTGTTACTCTTTCACGCAAAAACTACTGAATGGACTAAGTTTTAATAATACCGCGGGGCGCAGCTAGTATTATATAACCTTATAAGTATCTTTATGTATTTTTCTTAGATTGTACATAGGCGGAAATCTTTATCTACTCGTACATATTATTTACTTAAATGCAAAGAAGCTCCACGGTGTTTTTTGAAAATTATTTAATTTAATTCATCTTTAAGGTTTAATTTTACCTTATATTAACGGTCGTTAACAATATTTTACCTATCCTCGAATCTCGCTGTCAAAGTCAGACTAATCTAAACTTTCATTCTTACCTTGGTGCTTACTTGCATATCTACCTACCGCAGACAAGCATTTTCAAAATTTGACACGAGATAGAAATATGTAACTGATAAACGAGGATTATAATCTATCCGTTATTGTAGATTGATTATTGAAAATGGTCATTAATAACAATTAGTTCAGTTAGAATATGTTGTTAGATGAATCATTGTGACGAAAGTAAGCGAACATTCCAGATCGAGAATCCAGCTAGTCACCCAATGCAGATGGTTTGGATGGGAATATATTTGACTTGTATGCTTATAGAGGTATTCATATTGTGCTGGTTTGGAGACGAATTAATATGGAAGGTGAATATCTGCCTAATAACTGAACGTAAATTTTATTTGTAATCACAGATTGTTTAATTTGTGCTTCATAAGAAAATCTTTTGAAATTATTAATTTCATCATCATCATCATAACATCTCGCCTTTTTCCCATGGGGGTAGGCAGAGACTATAGAGCGCTATCTGCTACGATCCAAACATTATTATTAATTTATAATTTATCAGCTATTAATCTGACTTTCTTTGTCCACTGCTAGGCAATTTACTTCATGGACATACTCTACAATCCTTATAATATCTTTAGTCCATCTTGCATCTGCTCTTGTGCGGAGTCTCCAAACGAGAATTTTACTTCCTTAACGATTTAAAAAGAATATTGATTGTATAGTGATAATAGTAATTTGTCATTATTATCATCATCTTACCATCACGCCTTTTTCCCATGGGGGTAGATAAGACTCAAGAGCGCCACCTGCTATGACCCAAACACACTTCTTTGGCTTCATCCACACTTATACATCTGGTCATACATTCCCGACGGATATAAGTGCTACGCACTTGACCCTTTTGAAGGATATAAGTATCAGCTATAATATATCAGCGATCATATCAGAGCATATTTTTCATTACATACTTCTCAAACAGAAGAATAGTGGTTTAAATAATAATATATGAAATTATATTCCAGAGTTTAGACCTACGTAAAGCAGCTTTTGAAGGCCCCTGGATAAACAGCGACCGTGAGACCAACATGTATATTATTATCTTTATGGAGAGATGCAAGCGTCCTCTAAGTGTAACAGCTGGGAAAATATTTACTTTATCACTTAGCACCTATACCATTGTAAGAGATGTTTTATTCTAAATTGTTATATACTTATGAAACTAATTTCAGGGAAAATCGATGTCTTCATTTTGAAAAGGCTGTTAATTTTCTCAATCATGGTGGCTAACAGAGGCAAGGGGTAGTAGCAAAATGGACTATTAAACAATATAAACGCTTAGTACCTAGACATATTTGGTAGTCACAGAATAATCTAATCTTGCCGTAGGAAAAATGTCATAGAGTAACACTTGGAATTGTATTAAATTGTGTACGATTGATTATTTTAAACTGTGTTACTTACTCGTTTTTAATGATTATCATTTTATTACAGCTAATCAATTGGGCTTACAAAGCTTTCGCAGTTATGAGTAACATGAAGAAATAAATTAAACGAGAACATTATGTGTGATAAATTCTTAGAAATAGAAGCATTTAGAAACCTTTCGCTGTATTACTTTCAAATAAATGGTGCAGAGCTTTTAATTCAAGATGTTTTGTTTTTAAATATACATATTTCAAAGATCACCACTAAATTGACACATACCTTTTAGTATCTTTTTTTAACACGCGTTTATAAGCTTGCTACAAAACTATCAATATATTAATCTACGTAACTGAATCTTTGACAGTATTTTTAGCTACATAAAGTACCTATTTGCAAATTTGCACACATATTAAGAACCGATGACAATGCAATAATAAATAATCAAGAATTGAAAAAAATTCAAGATATTTAAGCGTGTTTTTAGTTTTTGAAACCGAGCTTATTACTTTATTTACTGTTGCTCCAGACTTCGTGCGCGTGGAACTTAATTTTTTTTTTCTCATTTTGCTACATTTTATACAATAGCCTCGCTCCTATTAGTCACAGCGTGATATTATATAGATTTTCTCGATAAACGTACTATCCAACACTAAAAGAATTTTTCAAAACCATTGCGTTCAAAGAAATAAACAAACTCTTTAGCTTTATAATATTATATCGACGAGCCCGTCGATATAATATTATAAAGCTAAAGAGTTTAGCTTAGAGCGAAGCCTCGTGGTCTAGTGGTTCATGTAACGGACTACCGTTCACGAGGTCTCGGGTTCGATTCCCGCACGGGATTTTCATTTGTGTGATCTTTATAATTGTCGGTGCAAACCTTCCATGCATCGGCGCGAGAGGTCGACGCGGAAGGGGAGGTACAAGCGACGGCCGCGAACCACGCGGCCGCTGGTCAACGCGACACATTCCTTTGATATTCTTTCTGAACGATACGCGTGCAGCGAATCTGCCCGCGACACAATTTTTTTTGAAATTACTGTTTGTAGAACCATCATTAAACCTATAATACAGTCCACTAGTTTTTATTGACCATACATAGGTATTCCCTAAGAAAAGATACTTATTAATTAACCTTAACAATAATTGTCATACAAATGTTAGTACTGCGTCTGGGTGTTTCTATGTATTATAAGTATGTATTTACAAAAGAAAAGTAGTATGTAGTATATCCGTATTCTGGTACCCATAACACAATCATATAAGTTTAGCTTGGGACAGGAGGACGTTGTGTGAAATGTCCTGAATATTTATTGATTTATTTATTTATTATCTATACTGATATTGTAAATCTGAAGAGTTTGTTTGAACGCGCTAATCTCAGGAAACTTTCAGTTTTGGATAGTACACTTATAGAGGAATGCTATATAACATCACGCTGCGTCAAATGGAAAAAGATCAGTAACGAAAAAAGGGGGTAAAAGATCCTATATTCCATACGTACGAAGTCGCGGGAAACAGCTAGTCAAACATACTTAGGGGAAAATAACACCGTAAAGGTCTTGCAGAAGTCGGAAGTTGTTATTTGTTATTAAATCCATAGTTATTGCATTAACAAAGTTACAATGGTTCAAAGAACATACTCTCAAAACTTTACGTCTTTGATTATAAGTGAGATTTTGAAACATGAAAATATAATAAAATTGAAAACCCTTTGAACTTTCATACTTCACACTGACTGAAAATAAAGACGGTCTTTGGATAACACTGTCAAGCTTGCTGTTGAGTCGTTTAATTTGATTAAAAATCGGAAAAACAAACGAGAGTAGTTTTATTCTTATGGCACCGTACCAAAACGGGACCTTATTACTGAAACTTCACTTTCGGTCCATCCATCCATCCGTATGTCACCAGGCTGTATCTTTTGAACGATAGATAGAGAGCTGAAAAGTTTTACAGTTAATATAAATATATATATATCAATTAATGCTGTAACAAAAATACTGGGTATCACCATTCTCCTACCCTTATTCCGTTATTTGGGGTAGAAAATATGACTAATTTATTATGATAGTAAAGGCATGGAACCCTTTGTTTGCGCGTACTTGTACTTTATCGATTTTTTATTCAGAGTTTAAGAGGGTACTGTACTCCTAATTCAGGTATTTGCCTTAGGTATTGCTATCCTTATTCCCGAGCGCCGTGCTGAAAGGGACAAAATATAGCTGAAGCAGATTTTACCTACAAATTCTTTGAAAAACAGACGTGTTCCCCTTTTTTCTTCGCGAATGTTAAACCGATTTTGACTGTTTTTCGGCTATATTAAAGATGAAGAGTATATTATTATCTATGCTTTTATCACTTTCTTTTTTGGTAAAATCTTACCAAATATGTGTGATAGACGCTGCAACTTTATCTAAAAAAAACTGAAAAAAAACGAGATTTTCGGATGGTCATATTTCTTTTAGTTATTATGTTTTGAAAAAAAGAAAGCGATAGAAGCATAAATATACTCTTCATCTACGAGTATAATATAGCGTAAAAAATAAAAATCAGTTTAACTTTCGCGAAGAAAAAAGGGGACTAGGATGCCCATATTTTTGTATGGAGCATAATTTGGTATCGTGCCCTCTTAAGTCTTCTAATTAAGAGTTGAAGTTTTTTATGTTTGTAAACATTAAGCTGTTTCATTTGCATCATAATATTGCCTGCAGTCTATAATGTAATTGCGTTGTAACACACACATATTAACAGTACTAATTAGATAACATCGTAAGACTACTTACTCAATTAGTAAGTACACATTCTCCTTTGGGAAATACAAAACGTGAACGTGCAATAATTACTTAGCACTAATGTTGCATACAAATTGACGTAACTAAGCCATGGTATTTTATACCTAAATTCCTTCCATCACGTCCATTTTTAACACGCTCTTATTAGGTCGGTACGTATCTATCAATGTTTGAATCTTTTAGATTTTCACCCACTTACAGTACAGCGGCCGTATTATGAGCTTTTACTTACAGGCAGTTTACGCCGTGAATTGAACTGTCTGGCAAATTCATATTATGAACAAAATTCTTACTCAGTCAGTTCGCTAAACTAGTCATACATTAATATGTTTAAGGAGAAAGTACAACTAAAAGTTAAAGTACTATCTAAAAATTGTCAACAAAAAAATTTATTTCCGCCATAATAACTAATTTAGCCATGCAGTTTACGGCCGGCCTGGAACTTGAATGATTTTAAAAAGCTCATAATACGCCCCCAGTAGTCGGATAGACCAAAAATTTTGCACATATATTAAGAACCGATAACATTGCAAAAATAAAAAAAAATGCAGTTTCAAGCGTGTTTTTTTGTTTTTGAACAAAGCAAATTATACTTCAAAAGCACGTGTAAGATTCGCACACAAAGGATTCCCTACCATTATTATTATAATCTAAATAAAATAAATAAATATTTACGGACATTACACACAACGTCCTCTGGTCCCAAGCTAAGCTTATATGCTTGTATTATGGGTACCAGAATACGGATAGGAAAAAGTAGTATAGGTATGTAGTATATCCGTATTCTGGTACCCATAACACAAGCATAAAGCTTAGCTTGGGACCAGAGGACGTTGCGTGAAATGTCCGTGAATATTTATTTATTTTTATTATCTCCTCCCCAGGGTGCTCTAAAAGTCAGCTAAGGGATATTACACGCAGATAACATCTTCTGTAAGAGACAGAAAAGTTGAAAATAAATCCTGTGCCAAGACGCCTGGTCAGCGCGGCACAGTAGACCATAATCCCTCCCAAAATGGAAGAGGCCCATGCCCAACAGTGGGACGTTAATGGGCTGAAGAAAGATATAAAAAATATCATAAACTTATACCATGACAAATTTTCATTATTTACCCACGTAAAATATTACTTTAGCGTTATTTATAGCAGAATTTGATGTATTATATTTTAGGCGTGAAAACGTACACAACTCATTAAGGTGTACATCCAGCCGTTCTTCCGGTAAGTTTTCCAATTTGTTAAAAAGCTTTGACAACAGTTACATTTATAAATATTACTAGCTGACCCGGCAAACGTTGTTTTGCCATACCAAAAAAAAAAAGTTTGAAAAATAGATGTTGGCCGATTCTCAGACCTAGAGGATATGTACACAAAATTTCAGGAAAATCGGTCGAGCCGTTTCGGAGGAGTACGGTAACTAACACTGTGACACGAGAATTTTATATATTAGATTTAAGTATACATATCTCTAAATGTTACAGATAAGAAATTTATTAGTAAAATTTAAAAAAGGAATACGTAGGTAATAATAATTATTATTTTAATAATATTATTATTATTTTATGAGAAGTCAAAAATGTTTAGAAATTTGAAAATGGAATAATGTAAAAAAAGAATCCAAATGGATTTCTTTTTTGTATTAATGAAGTAATAAAGTAGTTAAAATATTGATTTCAAAAACACTTTAAATAACTGACTCAACTTTTCTTATTAAGTTGGTAAGTAGACATTCTGTAGCTAGGTGTAGAAATTTTATTATCACCCAGTAGATACAAATTACCTATTCAGTCCACAAGACCACATTCACATATTCATACCACAAGTTACCTATTCAGTCTCGGTCAAGTCCATTCTAAGGTTGTCTGGAAGAGATCGCAGCTCGCGATAAGACCGCCCTGTACCTATTATTATGTCTAGTAAGTAAGTTCTGTAAATTAATATGGTGTGCAATAAAGAGTATTTTATTTATTTATTTATTTAGATACAGTTTTTTTAATATAATTTACAACAAATAAAATTACCTAAAAGAATTGCTCTCGAAAACTCCGTAAAAAGTTTCACTGCATTTCTTTCCAAGGCCCGTTAGCAACACAAAAAATTGTGAAATGCTTGACCTAATTAGTAGTACGCGACTACGCTGTTAATGAGGATTACTTTGTTAGTACTTCTTTTGTTTCAGCAATATTTGTAGCTTAGTTTAATAATAAATCCATTTGTAACTTACTAGCTGTTACCCGCAACCACGTACGCCTGGAATTTAGGAACTCAACTTTAATAAATTATTCAAAAGCTTCATCATTTTGAACCATTTTATCTATTAAAAAACCCGCATCAATATCCGTTGCGTAGTTTTAAAGATATAAGCTTACATAGGGACATACATATTATTATATAAATAGCAACTGTGTATTTTAATTAGAAAAGAAGTCTATATATACTAGTATTATACAGTGGAATGATTAGATTGTTTATTCGCATTGAATATGTTCTGAAACTGCTGGACAGATGTAAAGATTCTTTCAACGTCGCTCGGGTAACTAAACTATTCGGATATAACTTGTAAGTAAATAGCAACCGAGCACTGAAGGTTCGTAAATCGTAGAAGGTGGCCAAGCCTCATCACCAAAATCACATGAAATATGTGATGTGTGGTTATACATATCATTCAAGTACGCGTGGTGAAGAATTAAGAATACAAAGCCTTCTCATTCCTAGGGTGCTGTAAAAGCCAGCTAAAGGACTAATAATATCATTAGGTAGAGACGGAAAATTCCAAAATAAACACAATGCTAACACGTCTGTTCAGCGCGGCGTAGTAGACCATAATCCCTTCGGAAGTGAAGGAGGCTTGTGCCAAAAAGTGGGACATTAACGGGCTTGAGAGAGATAGACAGAGATCATACAAGGAAGAGGTGTTGCACGTAACTGTTACAGAAGGCACAAGTCGCAAGCTGCAAATAAATAAATAATTAAATTAACAAAAAGAAAAAATGTTCAAGTGTTGGGCGAATTACTCGTTTGCCGGATGCCTAGTCCAATTTATGACAACCAGCGGGAATATAAAGTGGTCGGTCGTTTGCGCTTTGCTCATTTCGTGCACAGAATGATCATTTAATGCTAATTGGACTAGCACTTACAGTGGACTTACATTTGTATTATTTACTGATTGTGAGCTCGTTTTATTAAACTTAAAAATTCAGTTTCACAAAATCTTTCTTTTATTATGTAATTACATCGTTTTATTGTTACAAAAATGAGACAATTTGTGCCTATGCGATGTTACATTTATTATCTTTCCATTGTTTTAAATCATTTCCTTCATATTTATGATTATTTGGCAGTGTATTTACAGATTTGTTTCAGAATGTGATCATTCTTAATCCTTGGAGAAACAATAACCATAATATTTGGTATTTTTAAGACTGTATTTGTTGAGAATCGTTATTCTGTCTACCTATTAAGCTATTGAGCGTTAAGATAAGCTTTACGCTTTGATACCTCAGACAGAATTGCATATTTACTTTAAAAAATTATTAGCCTGGTGTTCACTATGCTTTGAATTTTAAATTTAATGTATTTATAGATTCTTTCTTTAAACCGACTGATATTCCGCCTTGTCAAAATGCCATAGGAGATTAGTACAACACATACTTAAGTTAACTCAGTGTGAATGTAAAAAAAATTCGGTACGCTTTTAGGTATAAAAAAATTCGGTACGCTTCTAGGTATAAAAAATTTCGGTACGCTTTTAGGTATACAGTATTAAAAAAAAAATTCTACCTAGGCGTCAAAATACTCCTCCCCATCGCTATCGACCGGAAGTATGCCCAGAAGGCTGGCGGCATTGTCACGTTGTATGGCAATGCTTGTTTTTTTAACAAAATAAAGGTCAGTCTTCTATTGGGCATTATATTTTTTTTAAATAATCCTTTAAAAGCTGTCTTGTATAATTTTTTTTATATTATAATTTAACTGTAACATACTATTATTATGACTATTATTCATATTCGTACTATTATTATTACTACGTCATACATAAGCCTAACTAAGTTTAGTAAAGTTTAGGGCTATATCAATATTAATATTTAGGCGTAGTGATTTAGGCTGTGGTGAGACGTTTTATCACGTCAGGACAGTGACCGATCGGGCCGGTTTATATTGAGCAATAACTTCCCGAACTTCGCAATCTACTAATACCGTCCCATTTATATAGATCTAAGTATAACTTGGTCATGTGGTGACGGCAGTGGCGGATTTACCAGCAGGCTGAGTAGGCTGGAGCCTAGGGCGGCAAATTTTTAAGGGGTGGCAAATTTAGTTCATCAATTTTTTATTTCATCAATTTTTAATTTTAAGTAGTATTTAACTCTATTTGCTCTTTTAGTGTGTGCATGTTTATTGAAAATGTTAGTTGAATAGTTTCGGCCTATTTCCGCAATTGTTTTTTTCTAAAGTACTATATATTATGGCAGGAATTGCGCATTAACATGCAAGTGAGCTTTACATTACGAACGGACAAATATACACTTAAGTTTTTACATATATTCCTCATATTTCATTTATGTAAAAGCACTCCAATACATAAGTGTTTACACAAAAGTTTATCGTGAAATCGAACCCAAAAGCTTTTTACAATTTACCAAAAAGGATTCGAGTACTACAAAAGTCGCAAAGCGGAATATAAAAATACTCTGTATCTACTACTCTCATGTAACTTTATTGATTTCTTGATTTTTACAAATTATTTATAGATAGTCATTTAAGTAATTTATTGAGAAAATATCATATGGGATATGATATTTTCTAATAAATATATTTTCTTTTATAAATAAAGGTGTTATTTTGTAAATATGCGGCTATGTGAGCATAACTCTTCCAAACGAACCAACGAACTTCGATGCGGTTTTTCTAATAGACAGAGTAGTTCAAGGGGATCTTTTATTGTATAATTTGTTCAGATTTGGTTTCCATATTCTACGCCAACGAAGTCGCAAGTGCTATTTATATGATAACTATCTAATCAAAATGAGCTGCTGCTTTACAATTACAATCATCATTAATATATTTCATTAATATTAAGATGTAATAAGGAAAGTCTTTGAAATATTGTGGTTGTCTACAAGACAGGCTTGGCCTAGTGTAGAAACCAATGAGCTTCTGTATTCATGCTTACAATTTTATTCACATAACATTCATCGTGGTAAAATTTAAGATGCATTGTATAACTTTAGAACCGTAGTATATAATTTCATTTTAGAATAAATGGCATTTTCTGTGTTGTTATTGTGAATTTTATGAATAAATTCTTTTTTATTTTTTATTATATACTTTTTCATGTTGTATTTATTTATCCTTTGTTGTGGCTGCCTGTGAATCACCTCATCACCCAGGAACATTCTGAAAATCAGCGCAGCAACACCCTTGACTAAGTGTGTGCAGCTTTTGGCCCTCTGCATTACTATTTTGTCACTATGTAAATTTTTTTATTATTTTTTTATTTAGGTATCTATAAAATCAGTTGTAGAGTGAACGAAAATAAACGCATTCTCTTTCTTTTTCTTTTCTTTCTTTCTTTGGAAAATTAGTTCGATAATTTACATGTTCTAATAACAAACATGTTTAAAAGAAAACTAATTTTTACCGATTTAGACGCGTATATTTGTTTTAAATTTTGGCCCGACGTTTCGGAGACTTTGCAGTCACCATGGTCACGGGTGAGACTGAGCTGTAATGTGTCTTCTACGATCAATTATTATTAAAGTCTATCTTTATGGTCAATGTAAAATTAAAATCGAATGTGGGTAAACCCTGTAATAACTGATCGTAGAAGACACATTACAGCTCAGTCTCACCCGTGACCATGGTGACTGCAAAGTCTCCGAAACGTCGGGCCAAAATTTAAAACAAATATACGCGTCTAAATCCGTAAAAAGTAGTTTTATTTTAAACAGATGAGTCGCGCAAGTGTTAGAAAATAAACAAACATGTTTTTATAAAGCTGAACATTAATTTACAATATGAAGAAATTAAGCCATATAATTAAGTCGCACGCCATGTTATTCTCGGAATGGATGTGATTAGTGCATTACTAACTGTTGTGTTAGACCATGAACAATTCATTTTAAACAATGACCATATCGTGACGTAATTAAAATGTTTTCTTTTGATAAATGTTATGTAAGTGATATTACCATAATCAGCTATTTACAGTTTAATTTATTGTGACTATTTTATTCGATAAGGTCATAAAAAATTGTTTTATCTATTTGAAACAATAGATAAGGCATTTAGGATTCCGTACCAAGAGGTTAGATTTGCGAGATCAAACATTGCGCTCTAACCAAGGCAAGACGCTGTTCTACTCATGTGCTTATTGATTCAGGGGCTCAAGTCTGCTATTCAATGTTCAGTAAAAGTTCAATGAAAGTTCAATTAAATGGTATCATTTGTGACAAAAAATTAACAATAGACTACCAAACTTGATAAAATTCGCTATTATGCAATCAACAAATGCAGTAACTAATTGCTTAGTGGCGAATTTTATCAAGTTTGGTAGTCTACTGTTAATTTTTTGTATCAATTTTCTAATGAGCAAATTATGTCACTTCATATTTTGTGAAGGGAATTTTTTTATTGTCAAGTAACAGTCGTTCAACTATCAGTTATTCGATTAATATTCGATCTCTAAGATATTGAACTACTTAGTGCTATGCTCACATAGCCGCATATTTACAAAATAACACCTTTACTTATAAAAGAAAATATATTTATTAGAAAATATCATATCCCATATGATATTTTCTCAATAAATTACTTATATGACTATCTATAAATAATTTGTGAAAATCAAGAAATCAATAAAGTTAGATGAGAGTAGTAGATACAGAGTATTTTATATTCCGCTTTGCGACTTTTGTAGTACTCGAATCCTTTTTGGTAAATTGTAAAAAGCTTTTGGGTTCGATTTCACGATAAACTTTTGTGTAAACACTTATGTATTGGAGTGCTTTTACATAAATGAAATATGAGGAATATATGTAAAAACTTAAGTGTATATTTGTCCGTTCGTAATGTAAAGCTCACTTGCATGTTAATGCGCAATTCCTGCCATAATATATAGTACTTTAGAAAAAAACAATTGCGGAAATAGGCAGAAACTATTCAACTAATATTTTCAATAAACATGCACACACTAAAAGAGCAAATAGAGTTAAATACTACTTAAAATTTTATCGTGGTACTAGCTGACCCGGCACACGTTGTTTTTTCCATATAGAAATGTTAAGGGTGGATACCCCTTAACACTTAGGGGGATGAAAAATTGATGTTGTCCGATTCTCGGACCTAACGGATATGCATATAAAATTTCATAAGAATCGGTCAAGCCGTTTCGGAGGAGTATGAGAACGAACATTTTGACACGAGAATTTTATATATTAGTAGATAGATAATTAGAAATAAAAAAATCAAATCACTTATTTAATAATTAATAGTTAAGTTGGACATGATAAAGAGATAATCGGTATGACAAGCTGTGTAGGTACCAAATTCATTCATCAACACATAAAAGAAAGTGTTAGTCAAAATCGAAAGTTTCTATTTCAAGTTGGCATGTTTTACAAGCTCTTTTAAAACGCCAGAAGCTAGGTAAAGATAAATTATTGAAACAACGAAAAATAAAACATGTGTATATAAATATCATACTTTAGCAAAATATAGGATTGTATTGAGATATAAATAAAATTATTATAAATCAAAGTCATTATTTTTGTATGTATGCTTATGTCTTCAAAACTACACAACGGACTTTGATGCGGTTTTTTAATAGATAGAGATCCTCAACCTTTTTTGTTTAATCTGTTATGGTTTGGTATCTATATGTCACGCGTACGTTATATGTATACAAACAACAACTAAATATCTATTTAACTATTGTGTACAAATACAGTCTTACTTTCTGTCACTTTTTTTGCTATGGCTAAAGTCAGGTATTGTGGTGTTAAATGTCCCACAATTTTCGTATGTATTTGTTTTACGCTAATTTTATAGAACTACTTTAGTCATAAATATTATTCTTAATCGCGATACTTATCTATGTACTGACAGAGCGATAGCAATCACCAGCAAAGCAAGTGTTCGTACCTTATAATTAATGTTAGCGTATTGCATGTAAAACACTAATTTGTCTTACTTCTCGTCGGATGTTTGTGGAAGCGATACAAATACTTTAATCGTCTTCGAACACTCGCCAGCTTGAAAACATTACACGTTAATGTTTCTACTGCAATATGCAATTATTATATGTTGTTATCTTGATTACAATTAAACTATATACATGCACAAATAGCGTTGTACAAAAACATCGAACGGTGTTTAACTCACATTGAGAAATATTGTGACGGAAAATTTGGTTATCACGTGCTGGTCCCATGGTAGCTCAGTTGGAAGAGCAAAGGAACGGTATTCTGAGGTCGTGGGTTCAAGTCCCGCTCATGGTGATTATTTACTATAATTTGATTTATTAAGTAAAAGCATAGCAAGTTAATTGCAAAATTTAATAAATTAACGTATAAAATAGTAATCAGTTAAAGCTGTTATAATATGAATTAACGGCAGTTTTCAATATTTTATTTTTACTCTATCCTTGATTCTTATTGTCAAAGTCAGAGTAATCTAAACTCTTTTCCTTACTTGCCATTACTTGAATATCAATCTACTAAAATTTGACATAACATATTTATATATATCTTACTGATAAACGAGGATAACAGTTTATCTGTAGTCGTAGACTGGACAGACTATTCAAAATGGCCGTTAGAAAACTATAGTAAAGACACAGAGTAAACATAGATTAAAAACTTATCAGAATTCCATCCATCACAGATTGCACAAAAAAAATATTACACAAATGAAATGAAATAATACTTAGAATCTTAAATTTTTGCCCCCATGCCCTCACGGTGGTAATAGAATAATTTATAACAACTTAAGCTACGTCAGCAAGTACAATGTAACAAAGTTATTAAAATTTATAAGTTAACTAGCTGATGCCTGCTACTCCGTACGCGTGGAATTTTAGATCCTCATATATTTTATCACTGTTTAAACCTTCTATGGACTTTCACGAATATTTCAAGCCCAAAATCACAAAAATCGGCCCAGCCGTTCTCGAGTTTTAGCGAGACTAACGAACAGCAATTGATTTTTATATATAAGATATCTACTAATGGCCTGGAGTATATCTACAAGAAGCTTCCATTATAAAATGAAGATTGAATAAAGTTACAACTATTTCATAAATAAAATTGCCTTTAAATCGTTTAATTTTATTTTTCGTATTAAATGAAGCTGAGAGGTCACAAGTTTAATCTAGATTTTAGAATAATACTTAATAAGATAAGCGCCGAGATTTCATCGTTATGTTTAAAATTGAATTTTTTTTCTACTTCAAGATAAAATTTAAATTGGAATAGAGTTTTTTTTTCAGTTTTATTTAACTTTTAAACATGAATTTGTCCCGTGTTTATTTCATTCTTTAAGACATATTTTAGTTCTTTAGTACTCTTGAGGGAGTGTGTGATCCTTCTTCTAAAGATGCGCAAGAATCATGTGTCTGTATCAGCAATGTGTTCTGTAATCGTATATGATGATAAATAAATAAATAAAATATTCAGGACATTACACACAACGTCCTCTGGTCCCAAAGTAAGCTATATTTCTATGCTTGTATTATGGGAACCAGATAGGGATAGACTACATATACTACTTTTCTTTTGTAAATACATACTTATAATATATAGAAAACACCCAGACGCAGTACAAACATTTGTATGACATTTATGGATATCACACAAATGATTGTCCCAACCGGGAACCGGACCCGTGACCTCGTGATCGGCAGTCCATTGCATAAACCACTCCACCATGATGACAATGATATTTATTTTGTTTTATTAATTTATTTTTTCTAATTTTTATTTTCTTATGTTTCACATATTTTATAAAAAAAGATTAGAAAAATAACATTCATCCTAAATGTTAATTACAATGTTTTTAAATAATAATTATTAATTTATTTTAATATTATATTAAACGAATAACTAAAAAAAAATCTATGAAGGTTATAAGTAAGTTTGAAAAATAATTATTATTCATAAAACGTTTCACACGAATAGCAAACGGCGCGCTCTCGTAGATTTTCTAAGAAATGTACTGTTTTAGTCTCAAGAGACTTTTCTCTTTATATTTTTATTAAGCTTGAGCTGCATAATATAAATATGAGACCATAGCCTTTTTTTGAATGTACTTTTAAACATAAATACTTATCTTTACCTATTAAAAATAAAGTCACTATTTTTGTATGTTTGTCCCTATACAAGCTTATATCTTTAAAACTACGCAACGGATTTTGATGTGGTTTCTTTCTAAATGATAGAGTGGTTCAAGCGGATGTTTTTTTTTTGTATTATTCGTTAAGATTTGGTTTTATAAATTCCACATGTACAAAGTTGCGGGCAACAGCTAGTGTTTTATAATTTTGTATTCATAGTTCTTAGTAAATCAAAGATTTTAATTTGTTTAGCATAACTTTGATTCAAAAGATATATAATAAATTAAATTGTGGTGGAAAAAGTCACCGCAAGCGGGACTTGAACCCACGACCTCGGAATCTCAAAAGATGTTTCAATGAAACATATTTTTTTTTACTGCAATGCGGACGAATTTTATTCCTAATTTTAAGACTCCTTTTTTTCTTGTTTTGTATTAAATAATATGTAATTATGTTACAATAAATAAAATATTTTTTATCTCTTTAAATAAAAAAATAAACATATTTGTTTAATTATTAATTAGTTTTTAAGGGCCTACATCAATATTATCGTATATCATCGCCGCCACGTACATATTAACACAGCCAGTAGGCACAGAAAATGAAGAATTAGGGATACTTTTCCTATTTACTCAAAATCTACTAAATATATTTTAATTCTGATTTACGTGTTTCTATATATAATAGTTACTTATGTTTTTAAAGTTATTTCATTAGTTAATACGCGATAATAGACCGACAAATGAAAAAAATAAAAAAATTGAGAGGTTGTTTCGCCAAGATTTTCTATCGAGAAAACTTTTTTCAATCGCGTTTCTGAGTTGATGCGATCCTAGATCATATATTGAAAAAACATATACTTAAAAATTAGAGCTCTAGCCATTCAATCTAAAGAAACAATGAAAACTTCGTACATAGAAAAATGCACGAAGCTATTTTGGTATCGTCTTAACAAGATTTGTTTGCTTTCTCAGAAATTTTAGGTTACAATATATTATTTTTTTGGAACGAAGTTCCTTACGGCAGGCTTGGAGGAGATAGGGATTTTGCTGCGCGACCGAACTGAAAAAAATGTGATAGTAAAACCGTAAGAAAAAGTCCGTGGAATAAAACCGTTAAATTGTGCGCAGGCGCGACAGTCGTATATACAAGCGAGTAGTGTATAATACCTTTCTTTCTTTTTTTTGCAAATTGTGTCGATTCTACATTAGCCGAAGGAACTTCGTCTATTTTTCGATAAAGGTTATAGGCCATTTAACATCTCGGCATGATCAATAGGAGCCGAGCAGCAATGAAAATGTTAACCAAAGCCTCTATTCCACGTAAACATACGAATATTACGCAGCATCTTTTTGCCAGATTCAGGTTAAAGCAAACTACATTACACCTAAATAAATAATAATAAATAAGTGAAAATATCGTACTTATTTTGAGTAACAAAACTTTTTACTATAAACATTTGTGTACGTAAACAGACATAAACATTTTAAATCGCAGAAGAAGCTATTTTAAAGAAAAATACCAGATTCTAACAACTAGAAGAATCTAGGTTGAGTGATTTATTGCAGCGCCAACACTTACTTACATAGATGTGTTTCGCTACTTGGCCAAATGCGATTTATTTTTGCCGTGTCACAACTAACTTGTTTGTTTTTTAACATGTTAAGAGGATACCAAAATAGCTTCGTGCATTTTTCTACGTACGAAGTTTTCATTATTTTTTTAGATTGAATGGCTAGAGCTCTAATTTTTAAGTATATGTTTTTTCAATGTATGATCTAGGATCGCATAAACTCAGAAACACGATTGAAAAAAGTTTTCTCGATAGATAATCTTAGCGAAACAACCTCTCTAATTTTTTATTTTTTTCATTTGTTGGTCTATTATCGTGTATTAACTAATGAAATAACTTCAAAAACATAAGTAACTATTATATATAGAAACACGTAAATCAGAATTAAAATATATTTAGTAGATTTTGAGTAAACAAAAAAAATATCCCTAATTCTTCATTTTCTATACCTACTAGCTGTGTTAATATGTACATGTCGACGATAATATTGATGTAGGCCCTTAAAGTAATATTTAATAATAACGAACCACTTTTTTTATTTGGAAGTGCCTTTTATTGAGGTTTCTCTTCTATTGACACGTTTTGGGAAAATAAAGAAAGTGAAACGAATAGAGTAAATGAAGCCAATGAATTTGTCCCATCAGCTACGATCTAACGTAGCAAATGACCCTCTATAATCTCTGTCTACTTCTATGGGAAAAAAGTGTGGTGTTATGATGATGATATTGAAAGAGAATAAATATTCACATTTATGTATAGTTTCTTCGGGAAGTTTTGAAATAGCGTTGTTATTAACAAAATGTGAGCATTTTGTTAAAAAAATATAGATGAAAATGTTTTATTTATTCTTTCATCCACTTTTTGCAGCCTCGTGTTGTGTCTATATAGAATTATAGAGTGACGCAACAGCAACGCTAAGTAAATAAAATTACCTACCTTAAAAATGAAATGATCAGTTTAAAATATATTAGAAAAAATATTGTGCAATGTATATTGGTTATAAAACATTTTCGAACTATAGCAAAACAATTATAGCAAAAATATTAACCAAAAAAATTTATTTATTTAAAAAAAATATTTGATCCCTATTTCTGCTATTGTTCTAAAACATACTGATGAAAAATTAATCTCACTCTCACTGCAGTTACAACAAGAATAACAAAATTTTCTGTAAAGTTCAAATACTTAGTTCAAAATTAGCATATGTAAAATAAAAATATATAAATAAGTATTTTAATTTTAAGCAATATTTTAATGGAATAAACAATATTAGCTTTTTTCAAATGAATAAATACTAATGATCGTTTGGTGCTTAAATGTCGACCATAATTTCATATAGGCATATTTAATTGCTGAGGAATGGAAAATGATAACTAAACTTTTTAAAGACAGTCATATTATTAATCCCGTTTGATTAGTTTAATATATTTTTTGTTACATAACCACTTTCAGCTGCTATGACCGGGAATAGGTGTCTGCCACGTGAGGTGTAGGCGTTTCCGCAGCTCCGCCACTGCAGTGGATAATAGGTAATCTGCTGAAGTGGCGTCAGTGATAACAGCACAAAAAATCACTAGAAAAGATATGTTGAAATACGTGAAAGAACTTCTATACCGTCTATTTACAGGTAAACACACGAGAAGTAACAGCTATTGAGCTTAGGTGTCTGTAAAGAAAAGTAAATTGGCTTCTACACAGTACTTAATGGAGTAGCCTGTGCAGGATTAATTTCTTTTTTTCTATATATAGTATAGTAACTATTAGTGTTATCTTCTCGACATTATCTAGCATTTGTCGTATAGTCACAATGGTACGAATTCTACGTGTAAAACTTAACTTAAGTAAAACGAAACTTAAAAAAAATGAAAAACCATATTAATTGTCTGTTTCGTTGTTCACATTTTCATTCAATAAAATCGTTAGTCTATAATTTACAGATCTATATTATTATTATAAGGCTGAAGAGTTAGGCATAGGCATTTATCGAGGAAGGTTTTAGGCTATATAACATCACGCTACGACCAGTAGAAGCGAAGCAGTAGTGAAAAATGTTTCAAAAACGGGGAAAATTTTCTTAATTCCACGCGAACGGAGTTCGGGCAACATCTAGTCTTCTAATAAAAATGTTAACATTGCCGAATTGTGTTATTGACACTATTAATTTTCATTTTTTAGTTAACTTTCCCATTCTTTTGTTATTGTTGTTTATACTCGAACTGCAAGAGAGTTATGTATTAGCTGCTTCATATATAAGCTAATGCCTACGGTTTCACCTGCGTTTGCAGTTACTTCCCCGCTCGTTACCTTTTAGCGTGACTATATAAAGTCCATGTCCAGATATATACCTAAACAATATATCTGCAATGTTTCATTAACATCCTTAAAGTAGTTTTAGCAAAAAAAAAGGCTTAAAAAGCTAACGTAAAAAACATTACTCCAAGAACTTAATTTAATTCTTCTGTTTCACATTTGTTAAACATTTTTAGACGTACAGTTTACACATGATCAACACAAAATTACATTTAGATTACCATTTTATGGGAAACTAGCTTTTGCCCGCGACTCAGTCCGCGTGGAATTTAGAAAATTTTCTCCGTTTTTGCAACATTTTTTACTACTGCTTCGCTTCTACTGGTCGCTGTGTAATATTATATAACCTAAAGCCTTCCTCAATAAATGCCCTATCTAACACTGAAAGAATTTTTCAATCGGTACCGTGGTTCCTGAGATTAGCGCGTTTAAACAAACAAACAAACTTTTCAGCTTTATAATACTAGTATAGATATGAAAATAAAAATGTATAATTCAGTTATAAAAATAAACTGCAGGCTCTAATACACATTTTACGAATAAAAGAAACAGCATGACCTAAACACAATTTGGTTTGAAATACAAACAAAGGAAACCTTTTTATGTCCACTGAAATTTCTTTTTCAATAAGCTGACTGCGTTGAAAACATTCGCAAGAGTCTCGACTAAAAGAGGAGGCGAAAAAATATGACATCATTGTTTTTTTTTTATTTAACCGTCTTTTAAAGAAGGAAATCTTCTTCTGTCTTTCAACAGTTTTTCTTTACGTTTTAAATCTGTAAGTTCGTTACCTGATTACGTCTCCAGCAATTATTGTAATGATTTTTTAAATGATTTTTTATGTATTTTATTTTTAACTTTTTTATTTTTGCTTCAAATGGGACCAGTCGTCATTATCTTAAGAAGAAGAAATCAATAGAAGCCCTTCATTTTCACAGACACAATCGCATTAATATTATTGAGTTATTTTTATTTAGATACTAGTTATTGCCCGCGACTCCGTACATTAAGAAAATAATAATATATAATTAAGAAAATAGGCATTAAGAAAATTTTCCCCAATTTTGCAGCATTTTCCACTAATTCTTCGCTCCTATTGGTCTCAGCGTGATGTTATATAGCCTTGTATATAGTTGTGCCTTGTATATGTTATATAGCCTTGTTATGCCTTGTATATGTTATAGTGCCTTGTATATGTTATATAGCCTTTCTTGATAAATGAACTATCTAACACTGAAATTTTTTTTCAAATCGGACCAGTGGTTCCTGAGATTGGCGCGTTCAAAGAAACTATTCAGCTTTATAATATTACTGGCTGTTGCCCGCAACTTCGTACGTGTGGACTTTAAAAACCAAACCTTAACAAATTATACAAAATAAGCCTATAATAATATAGCACTCTATCTATTAAAAAACCGCATCAAAATCCGTTGCGTAGTTTGTAAGATATAAGCTCACATAGGGACATACATACAGAAATTACGACTGTGTTTTATAATGAAAAAAAGAAAAAAAATATTTATGGACATTTCACACAACGTCAACGTCTAAGCTTATTATGCTTGACTGTGTTACGGGTACTAGAATACGGATAGAATACATATACTACTTTTCTTTTGCAAATACATACTTATAATACATAGAAACACCCAGATGCAGTACAAACATTTCTATGACAATTAGAGAAATCACACAAATGATTGTCCCGAGCGGGAATCGAACCCGCGACTTCTTGATTGACATTCCGTTACATAAACCACTCAACCACGAGGCTCGTCGTAATATGTAAAGAAGTATAGATTAAAAAAAGAGAAAAGTACTTTATTCCGTCTCAGTTATGTTAGTAATGGAGACCATTATAGTTGGGGTCGGTGACATAAAATAGTAGGAAGTGGAGTAAAACTCTCAAGTGAGCCCTTTGTGTCAGCGTACGTGACAAATGGGTAATGAGACTATCTTGTTCGATAAATTCTTATTTTCTAGCTCTGTGACATAATAAACTACCATATTTCACTAACCGGAACGACTCGGGTAGTACCCAGCTACTATTCGTATTATCTGATATCCTCACTTAATTTTTTATTCCACCTGTTTTTTTTTCTTAATTTAAATAACGATTTTAAGGAGGCTAAGACGCGTGAAGCATATAAATCTAAAGTTCGTCAACATTACACTAGGTCATTGGCGGAATCTAGTCAATAAGTAATTCTTCGCTGTTTTTTTTATATAAATACGTACATGTAGTATATTGTGTATGTAGTATATGTATTAATTACTAAGTATGTTTATATTATCTGTGTATGTATGTAGATATTATACTTATTTATTATAATTAGTGTAAATTAAAAAAAAAACTATTTTCACCGTTCAGTGATAAAGTAGCACCTGCCCCATATTATCTCTGCACCACTGATGGTTGGCTGGTAGAAAATGCCATTGGCATTAAGTCCGACATTGTACATTTGTTAGTGCAAAATGTTTTAAATAAATAAATTTTATATCTATTTCACACAAATGATCATCTCGAGCGGGAATCGAACCAGCGATCTCGTATACGACAGTGACATAAACCACTCGACCACGATGCTCGTCAATAAAGATAAACAGATAAGGACAGGAGAATGATAAATTATAATTTCCTAGATGTAAAAATACAATCAACCTAATGGCTTAAAGAGATTTTTACCGTCATATAAATTTTTACCTCCGAGTAAGTAGGTATATTATTCGAGGTAATAGCCTACAGAGTCTATTGTCGTCACATTCATGCTGCTCATTCACTCTTTATAAATCAACGTGATAAATTACTCACTCTGAAAGATTATATTACTGTGACAATGAAAACCACTTAGTTTGTCATACATTTTACCTTTCGTATTGTTTATTTTTCTACATAATTATGACATGTTCATATACTTTATGGATAATTCTTTCATTTCAAAATATTATAGCACTTTTTATAGAACAGTTTATTAAATATTTACAAAAGTAGAGAACGTACTTTAAGTCATGTGCTATGTGTCAATTTAACTTTTCAACTGAATTTAATTTTACGTAAATAACGAAAAGATAGCATCTTTTAGGATTCCGTATCAAAAGATAAAATGGAAACCTATTACTGACACTGACAGATTATAGCTGATGGATATAGCTGAGCGATACATCTTTGGAACGGTGATAGCTAGAGAGCTGCCATTTTCTCAGTCAGTATTTCAGCGGATGCTATAACAACAAATGACATCATTATCATTCTCTGGCCCATTTTATGAGATGATGAAAATATTATTATTACGAAAGTAATGGTACGGGACCCTTCATGTGCGTGTCCAATTCGTACTTGACCGGTTTATTTCTATTACTATATTAATACGCCAACGGCATTAACAGGTCACGGCTTTACGTCCTCTCGTGGTAATGACATTTTGAAAATTAATAATAATGCTTAAAATTAATGTTCATATAATCTCATTTTTAACACGCTTATTTAAATTCGGTATGTATCTATCAATGTATTAATCTATGTAACGGTATCTTTGAAAGTTATTTTCACTCACTTGCAGTAGTTGGATTGATCTGAAATTTTGCACACCTAACAAGGACCGATGACAATGCAATAATTGGAAAAAATATTTAGGATTTTCAAGCGTGTTTTTAAGTTTTTGAACTAAGTAGATTTTATTAGTAGTTCGCCAACAAATTAGCTATTAAACAGATATAGAAGCAGAGAATTATGTACTTTCTATTTAGGGATTATACAGACAATACTAATTGGTGTAGTGTGGGTTGGTCGCCTTTATCTCGGAAACAATAGACAAGAGGCCACTATTCAGAGACGTACAACGTTGTTGTTAGATGACAAATGACCATGTATAGTAGGTACATTCAAAGCATATTATAAATCGCTATGAAAATGTCTAAAGTATTTAGCATATAGGTACCTACACGTAAAGGTCTACACAAAACATTTTGCATTAAGGTACATTTTGTTGAACTAATCGAACTGTTTGCCTAGTTAGACGTTACAATATTTCTTTTCGTTATTTAAACTCAATCCTAAAATATCCTTAACACTCCAATATACATGCCTTCTATTTAACAAGCGCATTTTTTGGTCCTTGGGTACTTATTCTCTTAAACCTACTGACCAGATGGGTTGGTGATATAAATAATTTAAGGCGAATTGGCTATATTTAGGTATAAAGACCAAAATTCCTCCCAAAGTGGAGGAGACCCGTGCCCGACAGTGGGGCTTTAATGAGCTGGAGATAGAAAGTGGGCGAGAGAGAGAGAGGAATAAATATAAAAGAATATAAATACTGTACTTAAATATTAAAATCCGAAAAGTCATGTTAATATTATTGGTAGTTAAAGTTGTTAACTAACAAAGGTAGAAATTATTAGATTCAGAAAGCAACATAAATTCTGTTTGTTTGTTTATTTGCAGTCACGTAGCTCCGCAAATATGACCGAGAACGAGCTACAAGATCATGTATGTAAACAAAATCCAAGCGACTAAATGGCATTTGCGTTTGCAAATCCCCATCGTCTGCACTACCTTCAACGTATTTGATGTTCATTTCCAACGTTCAATAAATCTTGTTGTCAAAAGATTTTCTGCTTGATATAATAGACTTTTTTAAAGATTAAATCGAAAATCGGTTCTTGAAAGCCCTTGTGGCTTTTTATCTATCTTCGTGTGTGACGGTATTGATCACAGGCCATTACAGATTTCATTTCCAGTACATAAAACTACGGGTCTTAATCCACTTTCTTTACCTTTAAATGTGTGTGCGCTTGATCCCACCTTTACTTTTCAACACGTTTTTATAAGTTCGGTATGTATCTATCAATGTATTAATCTATGTAACGGAATCTTTCAACGTGATTTACACCTACTTGCGATAGTCGGATTGATGTGAAATTTTGCATACATATCAAGGACCGATGACAATGCAATTATATTCAGGATTTTCAAGTCTGTTTTTTAGTTTTTGAACTAAGTAAATTATTCCAAAAACGTCGAGCAATTTTTTGTTTATAAACATTTCTATCTTATATCGTAGTAGAAGATAAAAAAAATATACCTATCCTTTTGTTTCAGTTGATTGCCTTCCAAAATCCATTCTTTTCTTAACTCGATGTTTAAGATTTACTGCAGTTAATTTGGTGATCTCGTTTACAGGGAGGGTATAACCTGTATTGTTCTAACCAATCAATTATTTTGTAAATCATTTAGATTACCTCAACCAAATTCAAAAGGCTAGTTAACGATTTCAGATGCAAAAATATTTATATTACAGTTTATTTTCCTATTATTATAATACTAATGGCAACAGGTTTTTCATTATTCATATTTGCATTATAGCCAACAGGCCTTCTAGCTTGAACATTAAGAACAAACAGAGACGAGCAGTTCACTCGACAAATATAATCGAATGCGGGCTATAAGTCACTGAAGTTAAGTTCCAGGAATGGAATAGAATTATTTTACAAGAAACCGTCATCTAGACGAGAATTTATTGGTTTTGAGTTTCAGATAAAATTTGCCCGCTCTGCTGCCACTAAATGTAAATAACTGATCGCGTTTATTTCAAAACAGGTTATTTGTATTTTTCTTTTATAAAAATTGTTTTGATAATCAGAAAGTACAGACAACTTTAATTGGTGAATAGCTTCGTGATATAATAGTACCTGTCTAACAAATTAGATAGATACAAACGAAACTATTCAAAGTGTAGAATTAGAATCTAATGTACGTGCATAAATAGTACAAAACGAAAGACAAAGACTACATTGAATAAATGAATGCAATTTCTATGTTAGATATTTATAAACATAGCAGCAATAAAAATGTCATAAAATCTAATCAGAAACGTCAGTTATATTGTTTTATGTTATTTGTCGAGCCATAAAGCTAAGCATTTCTCTCTCTACTCTCAATGAAGTAAAATTTTCTTCTCAATCTAATGCAATCTGCGATCTAATGGCATTAGGAAGCCAAGTATGTGTATTTATATCAGAAATATTATATGCTATTGTTTGTGCAATGATTACTTTCTTCAATATAACTTTTGCAATCCGGGCCCTGTTTACACGCAACGAGCATCTTATTTATATCCATCAACAAGGATTAAAAAACTAAATCTTAACAAATTGTACAGTAAAACCATACCCTAAAACCACTCTATCATTTAAAAAAGTCACATTATTATCCCTAGTTTGAATTTAAGCTCAAATAGGGACATACATACAAGAATGGCGACTTATTTACTAAGTAAAGATATGGTGTACTTTGTATACCCGTTTACGATTATGGTAATATAATGGTGCCAATTTTACGCGCATTACTAAACTTATCTAAAAAATGAAAATTGATGATGTCATTAACACAATTTGGAAATGTTAACTGAACTTATTATAAAATCTGTGTATTGTAGACTGAAAAATTTAATTAATATAAATGCGCACAACGAAATAGCTAATATTAATTGGCTATTTGGTTGTGCACATAATTAAAATCAAAATAAACCATAGGTGTTTTCATTTTTTAGTTTAGTGAAGTTTATTTGCGTATTAAGAATTGGTAGCAATGCCTATTATTTGTTGTTTTTTTATAATCTGTATGAAAGGGGAAATGAAATAGAGAGGTATAAATATATGACACCAGACAGAAGATTATGGAAGGAAAATTCATTTTGCGCCAGCCCCAAGTAAAAGGCAGTGATGCATTTTACAATACAAGCACACTATTGCTGGCTATTCTACAAGAGCCAAGGTCATATTTCTTTGTAGTTCTCAACAATGCAACGGGGAGAAATATACAAGAAGCAAATAACATTGCTGCAAACGAAGCTCAAGTAGAAATAAAATATACACAAATGAGTCCTCTAAGCCCCATTTCACTAAATTTTCTTCCCCTCTATAGACGATACTCGAGCTCTATATCCGTCCTTAGATATTAAGTTTTAACCCGATAGTAAAAGACTTAAAATTTAATTTTAAGTTCACAAGTCAAAAACGGTACCTATTCCGTCAGTGAGGTCACGGATTAAGACTACAAATGTCACCATTTCTTTAACCAAGGTTGCTGTAAAATTCAGCTAAAGGATCTTATAACCAAATAACAACTTTATGTGAGACAGAAAACTTAAAAATAAGCTCTATGTCAGCACGCCTTAGTGTGCCAATTTCCAAGGCTATTCAAATACAAGTAAAAATAGGCTGGAAAATTTTAATTTTAAGAATAATGTATTTAGAAAAATTGTAACGATAAAAAAATATTACAAATATAGCAAGTCCTCTGTAAGTGCTAAACCAATTAGCATTTAAATGATGGTACTGTGCAAAAAATGGGCAGAAATATCACGTTTTTTCGCTGGGCGTTATAAATTGAGTTCAGTTTATGGTACAAGCCTATAATTGAACAGTGAACTACTTATAATAGTTTTTTTTATTTTGCACACGCTTTTATCCGCGCCTACGTACGCGTGGAATTAAGAAAATTTCCCCCAATTTTGCAACATTTTTCACTGATACTTCGCTCGTATTGGTTGTAGCGTGATGTTATATAGCCTATCCCCTTCCTCGATAAATGTACTATTCAACAATGAAAGAATTTTTTAAATCGAACCAGGCAGAGGTTCCTGAGATTAGCATATTCAAACAAACAAACTCTTCAGTTGTATAATATTAGTATAGACTTTAGTATTACGTATTTTATCATATTTTAATAGATTTAGAAACCACACTATACAAAATGCCTACTTAACATTTCAAAGAACATAAAGGTTTAGATTTTAAACATGTACATTTTATACTTGACGAGCCTCGTGGTGTAGTGGTTCTGGTGATGGACTGCCGATCAAGAGGTCGCGGGTTCGATTCCCGCTCGGGACAATCATTTGTGTGATTTTTCTAATTGTCATATAAATGTTTGTACTGCGTCTGGGTGTTTCTATGTATTATAAGTATGTATTTACAAAAGAAAAGTAGTATATGTTTTCTATCCGTATTCTGGTACCCATAACACAAGCATAATAAGCTTAGCTTGGGATCAGAGGACGTTGTGTGAAATGTCCATGAATATTTATTTATATAATTCTACAAAAGAAGCAGCAATATGTTTAATAAAAACTTAGTTTTACGGATTTAGACGCCTATATTTGTTTTAAATTTTAGCCCGAAGTTTCGGAAACAAATATACGCGGTTTAAAACAAATATACGCGTCTAAATCCGTAAAAAGAAGTTTTATTTAAACAAATGAGTCGCGTAAGTGTCAGAAAATATTAAGCAGCAATATGCATAAATCGATTGTCATAAATATAGTACAGCTACCTGATTAACTAAAGCTACACTGTATGTATTACACCCATTACTAGGAAAGAACTTGTTTTAGTTAGAGTTGCTCATTAGTCGGACTGTACTCTTGCTAAAGAGCAGTTTGTGAAGTTTGCACCTGACCTAATTTGGACTACACTGTTACTGTGATGAGATTTTGTTTGTTTTATTTTCTTCCAAAGTACATATATTTAATCACGTGATATAATATGTCTTTCAAAGATTAATATAGAAAAATCTTGAGCTTTGACGTTATGAATACAAACTAGCAAACAACATAGCAGCATATTTAATTTAAAAATTATTCATAATCACTTGTTATTTAAATAATAATTGGTCAAGTGCGAGTCGGACTCGCGCACGAAGGGTTCCGTACCATTATCTATGCAACATAAGGCAACGTTATTAGTATCGAGCAAGAAACGGTAAAAAAATCATGTTTGTTGTATGGGAGCCCCCCTTAAATATTTATTTTATTTTATTTTTAGTATTTGTTGTTATAGCGGCAATAGAAATACATCATCTGTGAAAATTTCAACTGTCTAGCTATCACCGTTCTTGAGATACTGCGTACGGAACCCTAAAAATCATGTTTGTTGTATGGGAGCCCCCCTTAAATATTTATTTTATTTTATTTTTAGTATTTGTTGTTATAGCGGCAATAGAAATACATCATCTGTGAAAATTTCAACTGTCTAGCTATCACCGTTCTTGAGATACTGGGTACGGAACCCTAAAAATCATGTTTGTTGTATGGGAGCCCCCCTTAAATATTTATTTTATTTTATTTTTAGTATTTGTTGTTATAGCGGCAATAGAAATACATCATCTGTGAAAATTTCAACTCTCTAGCTATCACCGTTCTTGAGATACAGCCTGGTGACAGACGGACGGACGGACGGACGGACGGACGGACGGACGGACGGACGGACGGACGGACGGACGGACGGACGGACGGACGGACGGACAGCGAAGTCTCAGTAATAGGGTCCCGTTTTTACCCTTTGGGTACGGAACCCTAAAAATGGACATTTTAGTCATTCATATTATCATTCCCATACGTTTTTAAATCTCTTTTAAAACGGATTACGTACTTATTTTTGTGCTCTAGGCATACTACGCTATTTTACATTTTACAGTTATAATATTATATATATATTAGTATAGAAGTATATATTTACAAAAGAAAAGTAGTATATGTAGTCTATCCGTATTGTGGTACCCATAACACAAGCATATTAGCTTAGCTTGGGACCAGAGGACGTTGTGTGAAATGTCCATGAATATTTATTATTATTATTAATTAGCAGTGACATCTATTGTACTATTCAGAAGTTCATTTAATAAATTGATATACAAATGTTTGTACTGCGTTGGGTGTTTCTGTGTATTATAAGTATAAGTATGTATTTACAAAAAAGTAGTGTATGTATTTTATTCGTATTCTGGTACCTTTAACACAAGCATATAAGCTTAGCTTGGGACCAGAGGACGTTGTGTGAAATGTTTATAAGAAAAAAAATGCATCGCTGTATTATAAGATTTTTTAGAATGCATCTTTTGGTTTTTGGAGCTCCGTAACTTCACTGTCGGACCTGGCTGTATCTCTGGAACGGTGATAGCTAGAGAATTGAAAACTTCACATTTTGTGTATAGTAGTCAACACTGCACTGTCAACACTGCACTGTCAACACTGCACTGTCAACACTGCACTGTCAACACTGCACTGTCAACACTGCCGGGCGGGTTATATTGTTGGGGCTCCCTCGTTACTGTAGTGCATCAGGTATGTTTATGTTGGCTAATACTGATGACTTTTATACTATTATGCGCAAGCGTGCTGCCTCCGTGCGGTCCAGAGCGCAGGTGAGCCCGAACAGTATTCTCAACGTATTAACTGTTAAATATGACAGTCCCTTCCTAGCTTATTGGCAAAGCTTACATGTACGCATATAATTCATTGTTAGGGTTCCGTACCCAAAGGGTAAAAACGGGACCCTATTACTGAGACTTCGCTGCCCGTCCGTCCGTCCGTCCGTCTGTCACCAGGCTGTATCTCAAGAACGGTGATAGCTAGAGAGTTGAAATTTTCACAGATGATGTATTTCTATTGCCGCTATAACAACAAATACTAAAAATAAAATAAAATAAATATTTAAGGGGGGCTCCCATACAACAAACATGATTTTTTTACCGTTTCTTGCTCGATACTAATAACGTTGCCTTATGTTGCATAGATAATGGTACGGAACCCTTCGTGCGCGAGCTCGACTCGCACTTGACCAATTTTTTTTAATTAGTATTGTTTAAATTTTATAATTGATTTATGTGATTATTGGCAAAAACAGTAACGTACATAATATTCTATTTTATTTTTAATTTTATATGAAATTTATTTTAACAATACTGCTGACTATTTTATATGACCTATTTTTATTTTATTATTATTATTTTTTTTTATTATAATTTTGTTGGATTTTAATTTGTGATTCTGTCTGTTATGTGTTTAGTTAAAATTAAGATCATTTATACAAAATATGTTGTGACATAGTAAGCACTAATTATTTATTGTATTATTTTATATATTATCATGGATTTGAAGTTATATGTATTTTAAATCTGAAATAAATTATTATGATTTGATTTGATTTGATTTGAAAAATAAATACTCATAATTATCGTTCTCCTGCCCTTATTCCATTGTTATTTGTTGTTTATATATTCGTCCTACCGATTTATGATACCGGGGGGTCCCGTTATCTGAAGTCGGTAGGACGAATATATTGTGATGATATCGGTAAGGAACCCTTCGTGTGCGAGTACAACTCGCAATTGACTCCGGGTTTTTCGTATTTTACTGTAAGGTATATTTTATTTAGAGATTGAAGATAATAAATGATATTGCTTACTTTAAACAAGAACTGCTCATGAATAATGAAAACCCGGCTGTTAGTCTAATTTCAATTACAAAAAGGTGTTAATTCTTACGACTGTGAAATTAAGTACTTTGAATATTTATTAATTTTATTCTGAGATCTCGAAAAATGTGAAGCTAAAAAATAATAATATTTTTTGTGCTTTTGACTTTGATTGAAAAGACTGACTCGAATTTCATATTAAGTGAAATGCTTTATGATACTTAATATGAATTTCATATTAAAAAACTTGCCTTTGTAAGTCAAACAATCTATAGAAAGTAAATATAATAAATTTCTAAGAATCAAACGTCGATGTTATCATAAATATTTTTAGAAAACACTCAAAAGAAATATGAGAATGTATTTTGGTAACAAAAATAGGTTGATGTTAACGAGAATTGGGCGGATATAGATTGCCTCAACCTTTTCAAGTATGGAATCCTATTAAAATCAAAATATGCTTACATAGGTCGTAAAGCTACCAAATAAAAATGGGACTGGACCGGACATACCGGATACCGGAAGACTGATGGGCAAAAATATTCACCAATTGGGTCCCACATGAGAGTCCATCGTCGCGACAGACATAGCTTTAGGTAGTAAAACGAGATGCAACTAACACTGCCTCAAGACCAGAGGTAAGCTAAAGTCGTCACTGACATGGCATTACTGTTAATGAAGGGCTCCAGATAACAGGGCCGCCCTTGTCTGGTTATGTTAAGGTTCAAGGCACCACCCTGGCCCAATAGGGCGGAGGAGGACTTATAATATATTGAAATGGTAAGTTGCTTGGTCTTGGCTTGGTAATGTGGAAGGAAAAAAGTCTAGAGGAAGACCTAAGAAAAGATGGATGGACTGTGTGAAAGAGGACATGAAAGAAAGAGGAGTTGACACAGACATGCCGTCATGTCTGTTTATACAGGGTGTCCCAGAACGTAACGTAGCTGGAAAGGGGGGTGATAGGGGGCGTCACAAGGGTCACCAGAAAAATAAAATAAAAATTCCCCTCTGGCTATTTAAAAAATAAATGGCATTTTTTTAAAAACTAAAAATTTTACACCTTGTGGGGCTATTTTGCTAACTGTACCTACAAATATAGCTGTTTAAAAAAAAAAAAGATGTTATGTAATCCTCAATAACCCTTCATCAAATTGAATTAAAAAAATAATACATATCCAACCAAGATTTTAAAGAAAATTAAGTTCTTTTCCAGTCAAGGACTTAGTAATTACAATTTCACTCAACTTTCTCCAAGTGTACTGAAAAAAAAATGTACTATGCAGCTCCGGCGTGTAACTTAAAAAGATAGGTAATTTTATTGCAATTCCAAAATGGTATAACACTTATTTGAAAAAATCATACTTAGACATTTAAAAATAATTTTCGGGAGCAATACCCCTGCAAAACAAAACATATCAATAAAACAATAGTCTCAAATTCCTAAGAAAAATTGGTCAAGTGCGAGTCGGACTCGCGCACGAAGGGTTCCGTACCATTATCTATGCAACATAAGGCAACGTTATTAGTATCGAGCAAGAAACGGTAAAAAAATCATGTTTGTTGTATGGGAGCCCCCTTAAATATTTATTTTATTTTATTTTTAGTATTTGTTGTTATAGCGGCAATAGAAATACATCATCTGTGAAAATTTCAACTCTCTAGCTATCACCGTTCTTGAGATACAGCCTGGTGACAGACGGACGGACGGACGGACGGACGGACGGACGGACGGACGGACAGCGAAGTCTCAGTAATAGGGTCCCGTATTTACCCTTTGGGTACGGAACCCTAAAAATACATTTTTAAATGTCTCTTCTGTTCCTCTAATGTTACTGCCCGTTAATTCTCAAGATTGGAGTACTGTACATACCTCAAACACTCAAGTACAGTCTAGGCCAGATAAAGCTTTACCATATTTTATGACAGGGAATTTAAATGAAACTCGAAAATAAAACAAAATTGTAATTATTTATTCAAATTAAGTGCTCGAAATGTGCACCACCAACATAAATGCACGCCCTACATCGTTTTAAAAATGAGCGGGAAATGTGCCGAGCAAATCTTCTATTATTGATTGATTCCGCGACCTCTGTGATCCTCGCCTTCAAGTCACCCAAGTCCCTGATGAGTTTCCCATAAACTTTTTCTTTTATAGCACCCCAGTAAAAGAAGTCCAACGGGTTTAAATCCGGTGAACGAGCTGGCCACGCTATAACACCGGCCCTTCCCATCCACCTACCAGGATATTCGTTGTTTAGGAAATCTCTTACTGGGCGTGCATAATGTGCTGGGCACCCATCATGCTGGAACCACATATTCCTTAATGTTTCCAGCGGCACATCTTCCAATAAATTGGGTAATTCGTTTTGTAAAAAGTGCAAGTACGCCTCGCCAGTCAGTGCCTCAGGTAACTCAAAGGGTCCGATTATTTTACCGTTCAGTATTCCGGTCCACATGTTCACTTTAAAACGATATTGGGATCGATCTTCTCTAATAAGGTGGGGATTTTCTACGTGCCACTCGTGTAAATTATGTAGGTTCATGTAGCCGTCCTTTTTAAAAGTAGACTCGTCGGACCACAATATTTTATTAAAAAATTGAGGGTCCTCCCTATGCATGCGCAGCATCCTACTACAAAATGCAAGTCTCGCAGGAAAATCGCGTGGTATCAGACTCTGTATGCGTTGCACGTGGTACGGGTGGAACTTTTCTGATTGTAATATGCGATGAGCAGTACTTTTTGATACACCTGTATTTGCTTCAATTGTCCGAACTGAAGTACTCGGGTTGTCTGCGACGGTTTGAAGCACTACATCTTGGACATCGAACCGAGATCTGCGTTCATTAACCATTGGATGTGGAAGTCGACCCTCAGACAATAGTCGGTGGACATTGACAAAAACACGGCTATCCGGGTGACGTGGGGCGTTCGGATATCTTTCTCGGTACAGTCTTGCTGCAGCACCGGCATTACATCTACATTCGCCGTAAATGAGATGCATGTTCGCATATTCATGTGGAGTGTACGTGGGTGGCATGGTGGCACTGTATCACACACATTAGTCCTTGAGAAAGCCAAGTCGTTGGAAGAAATCACAAACAATGTCCAAAATCACAAAGAAATAATCAAGTCCAGAAAGCGAAGCAAAGTTGTTAGTACTAAAAGAACACAAACGAATACAAAGATGTGCAGTAAACGAGAGAGCTTAATGTACTGCCCGACTATTTGGCTAACCAGAGACAGCACCCCTACTTTTTCTCTTCCTTTAACGTATCTACCTGTCTCTTTCACTCCCTGAACTTGTTTTGTTTCATTGTTCTCGCGCATGGCTAACGGTACGAGAGGGGTACCTGCCTACCTGCCTGTACAAGGAACAGGAATATTTGCTTAGGAATTTGAGACTATTTATGTTGGTGGTGCACATTTGGAGCACTTTATTTGAATAAATAATTAGAATTATGTTTTATTTCCGAGTTTCATTTAAATTCCTTGTCATAAAATATGGTAAAGCTTTATCTGGCCTAGACTGTACTTGAGTGTTTGAGGTATGTACAGTACTCCAATCTTGAGTATTAACGGGCAGTAACATTAGAGGAACAGAAGAGACATTTAAAAATGTATTTTCTTAGGAATTTGAGACTATTGTTTTATTGATATGTTTTGTTTTGCAGGGGTATTGTTCCCGAAAATTATTTTTAAATGTCTAAGTATGATTTTTTCAAATAAGTGTTATACCATTTTGGAATTGCAATAAAATTACCTATCTTTTTAAGTTACACGCCGGAGCTGCATAGTACATTTTTTTTTCAGTACACTTGGAGAAAGTTGAGTGAAATTGTAATTACTAAGTCCTTGACTGGAAAAGAACTTAATTTTCTTTAAAATCTTGGTTGGATATGTATTATTTTTTTAATTCAATTTGATGAAGGGTTATTGAGGATTACATAACATCTTTTTTTTTTTTAAACAGCTATATTTGTAGGTACAGTTAGCAAAATAGCCCCACAAGGTGTAAAATTTTTAGTTTTTAAAAAAATGCCATTTATTTTTTAAATAGCCAGAGGGGAATTTTTATTTTATTTTTCTGGTGACCCTTGTGACCCCCCCTATCACCCCCCTTCCCAGCTACGTTACGTTCTGGGACACCCTGTATATAATAGAAGACTGTGGAAGAAAAATATATGTTGCGCCGACCCCAAATAATGGGATAAGGGCAGGAGGATGACGGATGATGATGGTAAGTTGCTTGGTCAGACGTCAAAATTATTTCAACAATTTGCATTATTATCACACAAAATCTAAAGTCTCTATTCAGTGGATTTTGAATTTGTTGTAAACAGTATGTAATGTAAAAATACCCCAAAAGTAGCAGTGCAGCTATTCAACTGTTTTCTTAGAATATTTACCGTTCTGTTGTCTTGGTACAATAGCAGATATTTTTAAAAATATTTCCAGCTTGTATATTTGTTATGCTACTCAAGTTAAACTTATATCTCATAAGCAAAGTCTCTAGAGACTAAATAGTGCACTTCTAAGAAAATCTACGATACCGCGTCGTCTGTATTTATTACTCGTGTGGAACGTATTCTGAATTTTAATATATTTCAAACTTATAGTGCTTGCACAAAAATATTTTTATTAATTTATATTACTGAAAAGTTTTTATATGTCTGGTGCCTTTTAAGTTCATATAAATAAATAATATCATTAGTAATAAAACTTATTTCGGACAGCAAAGATCAATATTATAATTTCGAATACAATTTTAATGGTGTACCTAATTTTTATTATAATATATTTTTATATCTGTTCCTATACTTATAACTACATAAAATAGAACTTAATAAATATAGAGAACTGAATGCACTTACTATTTCTTAAATATCTCTTTTAGTAACACAATTAACATCAAAATGGTAAATATCTATCTTAATTTTTTGTACATTTAGTAATTGGAAAACCCAGTTGTACAATGAAAACCATTTATTTATTTTTGCAGCATAACTTTTCCCACAGTAAACAAGAATGAATCGTAAAATAAGCAGTTTGTGATGAGGGTGTTTGTAAACAACCTTAGAGGAGTAATTACACGCTTCTGAGTAAATGAAATATTTGAAAATAATTTGCTACAACCAAGTATCATGTACACAGTCTGTCAATGTTGCTATACTTAATTACTTATCTTCATCTTCGTTACATGTTTCTTTTTTATAACAAGTCATTAACTGAACTTTCATTTGGAAACAAATGAACAAATTTAATGTACTTCAATAATAGAGTAATAAAAAAAAAATCATCCAACTTCATGTGCCTTTCTGCCGTGACCACCATTAGCACTAGGTCAGGAGCTGATGGTTATCTCCTAAGAAATCGAGAAAATTGCTCAAATTTCATAAAGTCGGTTCAACAATAAAAAAAAGTATACCAAATTATTATTTATATAGTGATATGCGTAGAATTATCCTCGTAATATTTTTTCTCAACCGTTTTCAACCTACTGTTGGACGCAAAGAGGCCTACTAAAGCAGGAAAACTTTGATTACCCATTAAATATCTTCTGGATTGGATCACATCATGTTTAATTAATTTACGATAAGTTAATAAAAGCAGCTCTCTCTCGCTCTCCAGCCCCATGACCGTCCCACTGTTAGGCACATGCCTCCTCAACTTTGGGAAGGACTATAATAATATGGTCTACTGCGCTGTGCTGATCAGGCGTGTTGGCAGAAGATTTGTTTTAAAGTTTTACGTATCTCACAGAGGAAGTTATCTGTGTAATATCCCTTAGCTAACTTTTACAGCACGCTGGGGAGGAAAAGGAGTTAACCCTTTTTTTTATTTTAATTTCCTTGCGTACGAAATCCCGGGCCACAGCTAGTGTTTAATATATACCTATTTAAGAAATGGAACTCACTCCCTGCACACTTGTTTCCTTGCTTCTACGACATGGGGTCTTTCAAGCGAGGCATCAAGAGGTTAATTCTTTGACAAAGTACTAGCCGTCCTCATATCTGGATTGCACATTCACTTAACCTCAGGTAAATCAGGTAGTCATTTGCCAACCCAAGCTATAAAAAAAAAATAGTTACCCAAACCATAATTTTACGGATATACACAGATGCTTATGAAATATACAAAAGTCTATAGATATTTGTGTTAGTGCTCCCACCGCACACTCTGCCAATTCCAAGAGGATTAAACCTAACTATTAACTTTATACTTTAGAACTACTACACTGTGTAGATATTTAGAATACAAATATAAGTAGAGCAATATAACAGGCAAGTTTTTAAATAGAATTTAATAAAACATTTCGTCGTAGATGACAGATTAAGAATACAAGTGTCACCACCCCATCTCTTCCCCAGGTTACTGTATACTGTATACTGTATACTGTAACTGATAACATCCTCTGTTAGAAACGGTAAACTCGAAACAACACGTCAGCGCGGCAAAGTAGACCATATTCCCTCCCAATGTGGAGGAGGCCCGTGCCCAACAGTGGGATATAAATGGGATGGAGAGAGTGTGATGCTTAGATTTAATATACCATAATATTGTTTCAATATAGACATCAATTGTTGTGTAAAATAGTGGTCAGACATAATTTTCACTCTCAGATATAAAGTGACCTCTCATTTGTAATGTAATTGTGTTAACGATAATAGTGCTGAAGCGACCAGATAGATGATAATTAAAACATTTTAATTGTATAACGTAAAATGTGCAAAGTTTAATTAAACTGTCCTGTAGTGGTTAAAGTTATTGTGAGGAGTTTATTAATAAGCATATAAATTTTTGATATTTGGCCGTAGCTGGCTATCTGATTTTAATAAAGTTAATTAAAATATTTTGCAAAAAGAAAATCAGTTAGGTATACCAATTCTGCGTGCACCACTAAACTTAACTAATAATAAAAATTTATAGTGTGATTAATATTATTCGTCAGCGTTGTTCGCCCTGAAAATAAAAATACTACCTAATAATAAAAATAAAAAAATTTAAAAATTAAAATGCCATTTGTGGTTCACGAACTCAATAAATAATATACAGAATCTTCTACAGGCTACAGTGATAAAAATAATGTCACCGTCAAAATAACGTCTTTTTGTCATTAAGAGATAAGGACAGAGAGATAAATCAATTTGCATTATCTTGTTAGTTAAATCCCAAGTTGTTTGAAATTTGTTAAAAAGTTTGAATAACTTTGGCAACAGGCGGCTGTTTCAATCTGTCAATTACGTGTCTTAACAAAATAACTTATTGGCTTAAAATTTCATGTATCCTGTCTTTTGTAACCAGTGGTTTATATACGCCCATATTAACACTATTATATTCTGGTAATTTCTTTCACATTTTGTCACCTGTGGACACCATTTTTAATATATTATCGTTATTTAATCTGCCAAAGATGATGGATGAGGTATAAGTTCAATAACATAATAACGTTATTGCTCAATATTCAAATTAAACGGTGGTGTGCATACAGTTTACAATCTATACATTTAATGAAACTGTAGAAAATTCTTTTTGTCTCGTTTTCTGTGCACGCATCTCGTAAAATATACGGCACTTTGGAATATAAACGTTATACGTAAAAATTTTACACAACTCAAGGTATTACTTAGTCTTTGTTTTATCGCAATCGATCCACTCGATCAATAGATAATTAGAAAATACTAAATTAGTATTAAAGAGAGAATTAGTATTAAAGAGAGAAATTAAACAGCACTCAATTCAGTTACGTGCAACGCCATCTATAATATAGGGAGAAAGAGACATAACTATAATTCTTATTTGTATACCGAAATTTAACTATACTTATGACGTCCCCATCAGATATATCTGTCTCTTTCTCGCTTTATAAATATATCGTACTATGCCGTTTGTTACGCACTTAAGAGGATACCAAAATAGCTTCGTGCATTTTTCTAGGTACGAAGTTTTCATTGTTTCTTTAGATTGAATGGCTAGAGCTCTAATTTTTAAGTATATGTTTTTTCAATATATAATCTGGGATCGCATAAACTCAGAAACGCGATTAAAAAAAGTTTTCTCGATAGAAAATCTTAGCGAAAATACCTCTCTCATTTCTTATTTTTTTCATTTGTCGGTCTATTATCGCGTATTAACTAATGAAATAACTTTAAAAACATAAGTAACTATTATATATAGAAACACGTAAATCAGAATTAAAATATATTTAGTAGATTATGAGTAAATAGGAAAAGTATCCCTAATTCTTCATTTTCTGTGCCTACTGGCTGTGTTAATATGTACGTGTCGGCGATGATATACGATAATATTGATGTAGGCCCTTAATACTATTTCCGTGCTACGCATGTACTACGCATGTGCTACATTAGTGCTAGTTGACCAACTATGGCTATGCGCTTTGACTACGCTTGCACTATGGCTACGCTATGGTCGAACTACTTACTGCCTTATTCATAATGACTTATCGGAGGTTTAAACGGAGATTTTATTGGAGAGATAATAGACGTTTTAGCGTAAAAAGACTATTATGATTAACAAGTTTTGACAATTTTCGCGAACCGATTTTAGCTCACTTTTAATCCTCCGATAAGTCATTATGAATAAGACCATTATGCGCTACACATGAACTACGAATGCACTACACTCTCACTACGTCTACGCTACGCTTGTACTACGCCTGTGCTACGCTTGCACAATATCTGGCCTAGGCTTGCTCGACGTCTACGCTACGCTCGCAATGGTATAATTATTAATTTTAGCATAAGCTTAAAGTAGAAAATATTAAAGCAATGTTTGCTATTTTACATTTATTCATACACATACTGTATATGGTGCTGTTTTATACTGTTTATTACCATTATAATACCTAGTATATTAGACTATAATTTATGCAATTAACCACAACGAAACAACAAAGTGAGTTAAACAATAGAGCCTCTGAATTTAATTAGATTGTTCTCTTGATGCGATGCAGAGCTTTAAGTGGAAAGTTGTCCCTTATTGAAAAGTTTTCACTTCTTAACATAAAGGAAGCGGAATAAAAACATGCACGTTCAGCGTTCATGAAAACCGTATACGAAATAGCGTTTGCAAAAATATAAATGACCACTATTAAAAAATGCTTTTAAATTATAACTAAAGTTTAAAGTGATGGTAGTTCTCGGCTCTGTTATCACATTTTGTGAAAAAATTATGTTTGTGAGGCAGTGCAGCAAAATCGTTTAAATGAGATTAAGGGAGGAGATTGGGTGGTGACACTTGTATTCTTAGTTGTTCGTGGCCACACAGAAACTACAATTAACTTCCAATAAAATTATAGTAATATTTAGTGTATAACATTTAATATGAAATATACAAAATCTTACCTTACATTTATCCCGTTATGAATCTCGTTACTATGTCATTTACTAGATGTATATACTTAATTTTGTACAGCTTTATATCACAATATTATATTCACTGAATATGAGAAAATCTCGCACTTTCGTGACACATTGCGTGAATAGATTTTTATATTAAATTGACGCTCTACTGACGGTATTTATCACTGGTAATAGAAACGAGAATATTCTTTATATATGCTCTTACCATAGGACTGATATTGAACGTAGAGATTTGCGAAATTGGATTTACATTTAATAGTAGTTAGAATTTTGTTACGAAAGAAATAAATCGTTTGTCCAAGAACATAAAGTAATCTATTTTAAAAATTAAATTATACTTTATATTTCTCTATAAATGTGGAATAATCGTTGTAACACAAATGTTACCATTAAATATAACCTATAATATAAGCCCTGTTAAATTTTTTTAATGGCTATTTGTGACAAGTTTTTCCTATAAGTAAGTAGGAGTATTTTAAAGTATTCTTTAAAGGATAAAAATAAAGGTCACTACCTTGTTTACCTCGCCCCATGAAGATAGCAGAGGGCCATTTGTCTGTCACCTAAATGGCAAGGTAGGACAAAAACGGGCACTATAAAATTAGCTGAATATGAATGTAAATTACCTGCACTTATTTCTCCAGTAATATAGGGAGCCAACCTAAGGTGGACTATAACAACATCATGATTCTCATTCTGTGGCAATGGGATTAATGTTAAAGAAAACAAAGTGATCTTTGTAGAACAGGGTGAGCACCTCAACAGTTTAATATTAATTTAAATACACATACAATTAGGGTATTTACACATATGTCTTTCTATGAAGACTTCTTAGTACTTATACTTAACGGACCAACCGCTTATCTATATTAATTAACTAAAATATACATGACACAACTCAGCCGTTGTGAAGAACTATAAAAATAAGTAAGTTATCCTACCAAGGTTATCTCCAGGGTGCAATCATCAGAGCGTAGCAGTCACAGAGCCCTCAAAGTCCCACGGCGTATGCAGTAAGTCCGGGTGACGTTGAAGGAAATCCGCGATGTCAGCGCGGTGGTACCACGCGTTGGACGGCTACGCCTTCATAGTTCATACTTCAAACTTCATAAGACCATTGAGAGCGAGAGCGACCTATAGTAGTTTTCTGCTATCAGAAGGAGACGGAGAACGGAACCGACAATTTATCGTTCACTACTAAAGGTTGCCAGCGCAAAAAATATGGGAAATGATACCAGCATTGCACACTTTAAATACTACTACTATAGGTGGTAGGATTTGCTACGTTACATAATATAGAATTAAAATATTTTACATTATTACACGTCTGTTTTATAAGCACTGCTTGTAGCATACGTTAGCGTTTTTATATATTATTACTCTCCCCTTTCTCTCCAATTTATTAACGTCCCACTGTTGGGCACGGGTCTCAACCACTTTAGGAGGGATTATTGCCTACTATTCCAAGCTGGTTTTGCTATCTGAATCTAGCAAGGAGATACAAGAAATGATACTATCTCTAAATAACGCCAGCAAACAAGTAGGTCTAGAAATGAACCTTACAAAAACGAAAATAATGACAAATAGCACCAGAAAAACAATAACAGTCGACAACTTTCCTCTAGAATACACTGAACAGTATGTATACCTTGGCAAACAAATTGGAATTGATATAAAAAATAACGAGCTAGACATTGAACGCAGAGTACAATTAACCTGGAATAGGTACTGGAGTTTAAGGGAGATATTCAAGAGCAATTTACCAATAAATATAAAAACAAAAATATTTAACTCATGTCTTCTACCATGCTTGACCTATGCTTGTCAGACGTGGAAATTTACCAACAAGGCCAAAAGAAAAATAATAACATGCCAAAGAGCTCTGGAACGTAGTATGCTGAATATACGAAAAATCCAAAAAATCCGTCACATCGATATACGCAAATACACGAAAACAGCTGATGCATGCACTTACGCTAAATCCCTAAAGTGGAAATGGGCTGGTCACGTGGCGCGTCTTCAAGACATGAGGTGGACATATAGAGTGACAAAATGGAACGGACCTCACGGCACGCGTAGACAGGGTCGACCTAGAGCAAGATGGGAAGACGACATAACACAAATAGCTGGACCAAACTGGCTAAATATAGCAAAATGTAGAGACGATTGGCACACCTTGGAGGAGGCCTTTACCTGCAGAGGGGTTCTTGCGGAAAATCAAAATTAAGTATTTTATAAGTAAACTTTAAATTATAATCTTTTACTATACATAGTGCAATAAATATAAAACAACCAGGCACCTACTAAACCTTATTTTTTTCCCAAATTCATTATAAAAGTAACGTGTACTAACCCTAGAATAAGCTAGGATAAATAAAAATATAAATAAGTTTAATGTTATAACCATTGTTAATTTTTAAGCAAGAAATAAAAGGCTTTTTATTTTATTTTATTTATTTATTATTTATATTCCAAGCTGACCAGGCGTGATAATCACAACTATTTTAACAAAAATTTCCTATTATTATAAATAAATATTCACGGACATTTTACACAACGTCCTCTGGTCCCAAGCTAAGCTTATATGCTTGTGTTATGGGTACAGAATACGACACGTATAGACTACATATACTACTTTTCTTTTGTAAATACATACTTATAATACATAGAAACACCCAGACGCAGTACAAACATTTGTATGACAATTAGAAAAATCACACAAATGATTGTCCCGAGCCGGAATCGAACCCGCGACCTCTTGATCGTCAGTCCGTTATATGAACCACTCAACCACGAGGCTTGTCAATTTTGGAACTTCAACGTCAGAATTTGTAACCACAAATCACTGTCTCCACACATTGTATTCAGCAAAAGCGAAATCATTTTGCTTGTTACGTAATAGGAATAATAGAATACCGACTATTCTTCAGATTATTGCTATATTGAAATATATATTAGCCGGTACTAGGTAACTACGGTTTGTTTATAAATAAGCTACCTATATTTGTGGTTGTAGAATAAACTTCTTGCCGTGATTTTCCCACAGGATTACAGCATCACGCTCTTCAAAAAGGGCGTCAACAGGTTCTTGTTCTTCAACGCGTGTGACACCTCTCTTATTGCAAGCGTCCATAGGCTATGATAATAATGGCTTACCATAAGAGGAGTTGTATGCACGTATGTCACTCGTTGCATTTACTTACTAGACAACAAAGTGGGTATTGTGTGTGTATCTCTTTGTGAGCCTACATCTTCAACTCTACGCGGTGGATTGTGAAGCGGGTTCAAGAGGATGGCTTTTTGTAATAATTTGTTAAGGATTGGTGTATATTAGGAGAGAGGGGGCTCAATCAGTATAAACGCGGGTGAAACTGCGGGCATTAGCTAGTGTAGTTTAAAAAAATTATCCAGTTTTCCAACCCCACAGAATAAAGAATAAGACAGAAGTCGTGACAGATCGTTGCTATGGCACCCCAAAAGTCATGCCGACGCGGCATACGCTTCGTGAGTACGTCATAGTCGCATAATGGCTAGTAACGTGTCAAGACCTGTCATGTGAGTTCCGTTTACGACATAATTATTTATATAATATATATATATTATTGACGGGCTTCGTGGCGTAGTGGTTCATGTACTGGACTGCCGTTCATAAGGTCGCGGGTTCGATTCCCGCTTGAGACAATCATTTGTGTGATATTCATAAATGTCATACAAATGTTTGTACTACGTCTGGGTGTTTTCTATGTATTATAAGTATGTATTTACAAAAAGAAAAGTAGTTTATGTATTATATCCGTATTCTGGTACCCATAACACAAGCATATAAGCTTAGCTTGGGACCAGAGGACGTTGTGTGAAATGTCCATGAATATTTATTATTTATTAATTATGCCCTCTTGTGTTGTTCCCACGTGTAAAAATGCTTCTGGTTTTGTTAACAAGCAGGACGGGATCACATTTCATCGGTAAGTAACCAATAACAACATATATATTAATATAATAAAAATTATTTTAGTTGGACTCGCCCACGTATGAATTGGGCGAACCCAATCTTAATGTGTTGCCACTTTTTGGTAAAGCATTCTCCCTTGTTTATAATTTGTGCACAACCTATCGTTGCCATCTGCTATTCACTAACTTTAATGCAGTTTTAATATTTAACCCTTGAATAGGTATGTATTAACCCTTAATTTGATTTTGGCCGGTGTGGTGGACATAACTTTTCAAAAATAACTGTGTGCGCTGTAAACATTATTTTCTTTCATCCTGCGTGATTATTTCTTGGTCAACCTATGAAAAATGTACATAGTAGAAGGTAAAATATTAGGTTGGAAACACTATGTTTATGTCAACGGAGACGGGGTCATCTTTTTTCGACAAGGTAAAACATATTATTTTTCGATGTTTTTGTGAATAGAAGTTTTTCTTTTTTAAAATTTTTTGCATTAGAATATACGTATGTGATAATGCTTATTTGCAATGCCTAACGTTTTGAACGTAATTTAGTGGTTTTTTATTCGGCCAAAAATAGTTTTAACCATTTTTCAAGGTATAAAAATATAAAAATTTGTCAAGTGCGAGTCGGACTCGCGCACGAAGGGTTCCGTACCATTATCTACGCAACATAAGGCAACGTTATTAGTATTGAGCAAGAAACGGTAAAAAAATCATGTTTGTTGTATGGGAAATTGATGTAATATTGATAATATTGATGAAATAAATATTTAAGGGGGGCCCCTTAATTATTTATTTTATTTTATTTTTAGTATTTGTTGTTATAGCGGCAATAGAAATACATCATCTGTGAAAATTTCAACTCTCTAGCTATAACCGTTCTTGAGATACAGCCTGGTGACAGACGGACGGACGGACGGACGGACGGACAGCGAAGTCTCAGTAATAGGGTCCCGTTTTTACCCTTTGGGTACGGAACCCTAAAAATTGAGTTTTTTATGCATATTTTTTTACAGTTCTTAGGATGCCTTTGATGCCTAGCATTCATCAAACTTATACATTTACATATTTTATTCAGTTGCCAAATTAAGGGTTAAATAACGTACTCATAACATTTCTTTACTTAATTTTTTCTAACACTTACGCAACTCATCTGTTTAAATAAAACTACTCACTGTCTCACCCGTGACCATGGTGACTGCAAAGTCTCCGAAACGTCGGGCCAAAATTTAAAACAAATATACGCGTCTAAATCCGTAAAAAGTAGTTTTATTTCTTTACTTTTTAAATCTATTTATAATTTGCTAAATTTTATTGTGAATAAACATATTGCAATTTTTATTTTCTCTTTAATTTACGTATACCTACCACTTCAGAATTTTTTATTCAAGAAAACTTCAAATGGCCCGGAATTTTAAATGTAGGTATAGTTAATAATCATGATTGATTTTTTTTAGGGAAAATTATGTGATTATGATAAGTCCAAATATTTTTTCCATACCATCGGTTAAGGTTAATATATGAATCAAATCCTAACATAGCTAAAACCACCCATTTGAATTACTATCTATAAAAAAACTATGAAAATCCATTACGTAATTTTGAAGATATACACTCACAGAGGACAAACATACAAAATAACAACTTTATTTTATAATAAATAATAAAAAAGGAATTTATATTTTCCCCAAAAGTGAGAATTAGTAGGAAATGACTCGAGAGCTAGCAACACTGCGCGGAGGTGAAGGGAGGTGCGCGCGCCCGCGCGGGGCTCGTTTAGGGAGACACTACGATGCATTCAAATGTTGCCGAGCGTTGCTTCTGTCTTATTCTGTGTCCAACCCATAGGACTGTTGTTGTCTGTTTGAATATGGGCTCTTTTATTGAATAGCAAAAATAAATAGATGAACTAATCGTTATCAGATAATTGAATAACCCAAATCAATTAATAGACAGCGATCAACACACAAATAGTTAATTGGTTTTAGTACAAAACAAAATAAGGAAAACGAGTACTACATATTATGTATGTTCAAATTGTGACTAATATGGTGTGTGTTCATTTACTCGTCTAAATAATCTTAATTGTATACTTTTATAGTGTTTGATGAAATAATATTTTACTTTTCTATAACCAATTGTCAGTCAAAGATAGTAGTTGATATTAGCAGTATTAAAGTCTATAGAAGTGATTTAAAGTCATGAATTAAACCTAAAACTGTTTTTTTATTTTCTACTTATTTTAAAGTAGTGGCGGCATTTTAAATATGTTTTTCAGATATCCGATATATTTAAGATTTTGAAATGCATAACAAATATATCAGTATTTGCTGTCCATGAGTGGCCCCAGACCCTAAGAAGAATGGGCATTCCCCTTTTCTACTTTAAATTGTAACTGCTCGAATACTAGCGGAGTAAGGTAGGTGGGAGGGGTACCGTTCGATGTTCGGGGCGTGTGGATTCGTCAGGCACCACGAGTCACTGGTCGGGGGCACACCGTGCGTTTGCAGTCGAACAATATTTGAAGAGCGGCATTCACTGACACGTGCGCGTCGCGCTTTTTGCACTCATTTTAATATCCGACGAGTAAGTGATGGGCCAAGTACGCAACCTATCTGGTCATGGGTGCAGAGGTTTAGACAAGAAGGGACAATGGTCAACAGAACTGCTCCAGGACCATCAACGTCAGCATCGACACCAGAACATGTGTCTCAAGTTCGACACGAAATTATGCGAAATCTGCATAAATCAATAAGGAAGATTGCGGCCTCTACGGGAATTAAAAAAATCTACAGTGCACGTTATTTTGAAAAAGAAGTTAAAATTACATCCATATAAAATGCAAATCGTGCAGGCTCTTCATGAAAATTACTATCTTTTGCGAGAAACCTACGCAAGAACAATGCTCGAACGTTTCCGAACAGCACGGACTTTTGGAAACATATTGTTTAGTGACGAAGCACATTTTCATGTTGATGGCTACGTCAACAAACAGAACATGCGTTACTGGTATCCTAACAATCCACCAAAAGCGCTTACATAGCCCAAAAACGACGGTATGGTGTGCAATTTCTGCCCAAGGAATAATTGGTCAAATGTACGGGTCCGGCTGCAAGAGTGTCTCACCAGGAACGGCCGTCATTTAGACAATATTGTTTTTAAAAAGTAAAATCCGCATTGTCTCACTACATTTTGTTAAAATAAAGTTTTTAAAAAACTCTTTACTTGTTCTTTAAATCAATGTTAAACATGTAAATTTTCCGCTGGACACCCTTTATAAAGCAATAATTATATACCCAATCTTCATACCATACCAACTTCATACGTAGAAAAATGCACGAAGAATTTTGGTATCCTCTTAATAAGTGTCAAAACAATTTAGGTTACAATTATATTTATGATTTCACTGTATCATTGAGATCATTTTAGAATTAAGAACGTTAGTATGAATAAGTAATAATGGTGTAAATATGAGTTCAAGAGAATAATAAGTAAGAGTGTCCTTAATTAATTTATCTTTACAATATAAAATTAAATATAGTTAAGTTTAAATAAGTAGCTACATAAGCAAATTGCTAATGTTAATAATGTTGTAATTTTATGTCACTAAGCCTAGTTAGTTCAAGTTTTCTTAGCAAACTAGCCAACAATACAAATGATTGTGCTTGTTGCTGTTGGGCATCCGTGCCATCACTCCAAGGTCCCATTTGAAAATCAGCGTCAAGTCTTTGAGACTTGACATTATGCTGAAATGGGACCTATTGCTGCTGATGGGATCTGGGATGTATAAATCTGTTTTATGTATTTTGTGTCTGATTTCACAGCAATAAATGTTTTTCTTTCTTTCTTTCTTTCTTTCTTTCAATCCATTTTTCGATGTAATTATATCTATTTTGGTCATAACTAAAGTAATTTTTTAATTTTGCATTTGACTTGCTATGCTTTTACTTAATAAATCAAATTATGGTGGCAAAAGTGATTACCGCAAGCGGGACTTGAACCCACGACCTCGGAACACCGTTCTGTAGCTCGTCCAACTGAGCTTATTGCAGTCGTGATTTTCAGTAATCAGTTAGGTCACCACATTCGTCACTCGATTGAGTTTATATATTTTTACGTACAACGCCATCTATCAAGATTGCTTTGAGTGACGAATGTAGTGGCCTAATTGATTACTGAAAAGCACGACCGCAATAAGCTCAGTTGGAAGAGCTACGGAACGGTGTTCCGAGGTCGTGGGTTCAAGTCCCGCTTGCGGTAATCACTTTTGCCACCATAATTTGATTTATTTTGGTCATGGTTTAAAAAAGATCATCAAATATCATATTTATTTTTTTACTAGCTGTTGCCCGCTACTGCATACGCATGGAATTTAGAAACCTAACCTTAACAAAAAAGCTTTTCTGTTGAACCAATCTATCATTTAAAAAAACCGCATCGAAATCAGTGGCGTAGTTTAGATGTATAAGCTCACATAAGGACATACAAAAATAACGACTTTGTTTTATTACAAGTAAAGATGTAATAAATCAAATTGTGGTGGAAAAAGTTGATCATCGCAAGCGGGACTTGAACCCACGACCTCGGAATATCGTTCCATAGCTCTGCCAACTGAGCTTATTGCGGTCGTGCTCACAGTAACCAAATTAGATCACCACAATCGTCACTCGATTGAGTTTACATCGTATTTTGACGTGCAACGCCATCTATCGAGAATGTTTTGCAACAATCTCGACCAGCCACATAGATTTATTAAGTAAAAGGACAGCATGTTAATTGCAAAATTAATAAATTACTTTAGTAAGTAAAGATGTACTTTTTGGAATTGATCGCAATATCCTTAGGCATATCTAAAACGTTTTCCAATCTTCTGAAGTATAACTACATAAAACATAATGTAACTAAAGTATAATCTCTTAATTACATTTATACAAAATAAGAAACATTCAATTTCAATTCACGCTCAATATTTCGGTATTCACTAAAATGACGTTAAAGGGGAAAACTTTCCAGATTTGCTCCAGGGGCCAACTTTTCCGCTACAATAAATAAAGATTTTAAGGACAAATTACCCCAACGAAAACGTTTCACCCTATCTTAAGAAACTTGGGTACCAGCAGTGGTATTCAGTAAGAAAAAGTGAAGTGAATTTTCGGTGAATCTTGATCACGTGACAGCGCTCCTCTATTTTTATTGGAGGAGCGCTGTCACGTGATCAAGATTCACCGAAAATTCACTTCACTTTTTCTTACTGAATATCACTGCAGTGGATTTATAAATGTTGCTGCAGAAAAAGTTTGAATTTTTTTGTTGTAGTTTGGAGTTTTAAGCAATTTTAGCAATAGAAGATAATAAATTCTCTTAAATGTATATACAGCTCTACAAGCGAGGCCACACCTTTTGCCACACCACACAACCTTGAAGTATAAACAATAACTCACAACCTTAGACTTACTTAAAACTTAAATCCTACAAAACTTAAGAAACTTAGACCCTACAAATATTCTCACGAAATTTCATAAAATCGTTTAGTTGAGAGTTTGAGAACTTCAACATAGCATTGGGCATGACAATCACTTGAGTCCTTTGAAATATATCTCTTTGTGCCGCAAAATAAACTAAACTAACAGAAACAGTAGCAAACAACTAAACGTAGGAAATTATTATACCAATTCCAAAAGGGAAATTCCGGTCTGAGAATGTCTTTGATACAAATGGGAATAAATAGTGCTTGTTGGTTAAAACACTTGATTAATGATAGGCGTTACTAACAAACGTGAACGTGATGCATAGGTTTCAAAATCTCTTTAGATACAAAAATATACCTACATTTTATATTGCCAAACATATTTTCAGTGCGTTATTTGCCCTTTCTTTAAACTACTTGGTCTAGCAATATCTACATAGAAAACAGCGGAGTAAACAGTAAAGTAAACAAACAGTAAACAGTTCATATTTTTGTATGGATAATTTTTTGTTATAGTGCACTCTTAAATAATCTTGTTTGAATAAAACCACCTTTTACCGATTTAGACGTGTGTGAGTCCCATCCAAATGACCATGGTGTCTGCAAAGTCTTCGAAACGACAAGTTAAACTTTAAAACAAATACACTCATCTTAATCCGAAAAAAAGTGTTTTTTGAGTCGCGCAGGTGTTGGAGAATATTATGAGCTTGTTTTGTTAATAAAATTTTATTCAATGTTTATATTATGTTATTGAGCTATTCCCGATTAATTTCATACACTATCTTCAAATCCTAATAAAATATAAATGCCACGGTAACTCTGTTTGTTACTCTTTCACGCTAAAACCACAGAACGGATTTAAATAAATTTGATAGACAGATACTGCTGAACGCGTAAAAGTTTTTTTACACGTTTTTTGCTTAAGAACGTGATTACAAGTTCCACGTACACGAAGTCCCAAGTAGCGGTTAGTAAAAAATATCTGACGAAGTTAACTACTAAAATATTTATTACATAGTGGTTTTGGTTAATAATTAAGTATGTGAATACTACGGTGGCTAGCACGAATAATTATTGTAAACACATTAATCTGGCACGACGCAAAGCAAATGAGAAAGCCTGCACTATTCATCGTAATAACTAACGCGTTTACTGGGCTAAATAGGTGTAGAGGCACACTATGTTAACGGGTTCAATTTGACTTTATGCCAGCTATGATTTATAATAATTTGCTTACTAGCAACTTTTCCTTATAATAATAATAATAATAATAATAATTCTTTATTGATTTAAGATACACATACCACATTTTATGGACACCCTAGCACCCGCGCTAGTCAAAACTGTGTTGCAGGTGCTAGTTTACTATATATATATATATATATATATAGTTTAGTATGCTTTTACTTATGTACATAATTAGGTAAATTAATAAAAATGAAACCCCTTAGGCGTATGTACAGTTACATGCATAACTTCCGGTTGACTGCGCGAGATTAGATAGATAAATCGTTTTCGTTTTTATTTAACGGGCTTCATGATCTAGTGGTTCATGTAACGTACTGCCGTTCACGAGGTCTCGGGTTCGATTCCCGCTCGGGACAATCATTTGTGTGCTGTTTATAATTGTCATACAAATGTTTGGCCTGCGTCTGGGTGTTTCTATGTATTTTAGGTATGTATTTACAAAAGAAAAGTAGTATAAGTATTATATCCGTATTCTGGTACCCATAACACAAGCATAGAAATATAGCTTACTTTGGGGAAAATATTTATTTATTAGAGGACAATTAGAAGACAGATGCGTCGTGATATTGCGTCTCTTAGCGCCTTCTATAAAATTTTCCATGGCGAGTGCTCTGAAGAACTTTTCTGTTTAATCCCTGCTTCTCCCTTTCTTAATCGTACCGCGCGCGCTGGCTTAAGATGCCATCAATTTACTGTGGCTACCATTTCTTGTCGGACAAAGAAATTCAGCGAGTCCTTTATTTGCAGAACTTCCCAAAAATGGAATTCGCTTCCTGCGCACGTGTTCCCTACTTCTTATAACATGGGGTCTTTCAAGCAAGGCGTGAAGAGGCACCTTGCGGGCCGGCAAGGTGAGGGTGGCTAGTCTTTTCACACCGTACTAGTCGTCCTCACATTTGGATTGCACTTCACTTAACATCAGGTGGAGTGTAGTCATTTGCCTAACTCATGCCATAAAAAAAAGGAAAAGAAATTGGTGGTACCCAGTTCGTTGGGTCGGCAAGTATAATATAAATATGTTTACACACATCTTGTATACAACCAGGCCCCCAATCAGTTATTGCATTTATTTGCAATAACACTAAATAACTGATTTCTTAGTGGCGAATTTTATCAAGTTTGGTGGTCTATTGTTAATATTTTGAGGTTATAATGTGCCATTAAGCTACCATTGCATTGTGACACAATTCATTTACCGGACTTAGGGCCCAGTCCATTTCTCTAACTACTGCACTAATAATAACATGCTAACTAGTTAGTACGTACAAAATGTGTGAATGTAGAAGACTTAAAACGACATACAGTGTTGTAATTGCATTATCAAGGATAAATCTCTACGTTGTACAAATTGGATGCATTACAATTCAGTACAATGGTATAACTGGGTTAATCAGGCAGCTCGCAAAATGACTGAATAATTAATATAACGACTTGTTGTTGTGTGTTCATTATGTATGTACCTACACATGCATACGGATATAATTATGTCTAATCAAGTAAATCAATAATGAAATACTAATTTATGAAATTTTTTAAGGTTTTTTATTAATAACAGTCAAAATTCTACTTAGATATGTATAATTAGCTACATAATCGAGTGCGAAAAGTACACTAGGTATTTTGTTTCTAAAATTTATGTAAAACAACGTCTGTGTGTGTGTGGTGACGGATTAAGAATACAAGTGTCATCACACTATTTCATTCCCAGGGTGCTGTAACGGCCAGCTAAGAGATATTACTCACAGATAACAACCTCTAGGTATGAGAGACCGCAAACTTGAGAATAAACCATATGCCAACACGCTTTGTCAGCGTGACAAAGTAGACCATAATCCTACCGAAAGTGGAGGAGGCCCGTGCCCAACAGTGGGACTTTGATGGACGGGAAAGAGAGATATAACACATTAAAATATATTTGTAGTATTATCTACTTTATAAATATAGACGCAAACTTGTTAAAGATACAAATCCGGTATAAAATGTGCCTTACACAAAAATGTTATCCTGATATTCATAAGAAATTGTTCTATCTTTAACCTCAAAAGATGTCTTCTTCATAAAATAGGTTAAACTAGTTTTGTGTACCAAGGCAATTATAATAATAACACTAACAACGTTATTACCGCTACCAGAAAAGCCATTTCTATTTTAATTACGTGTAATTGTCTTCCAACTAAAAGACTGAATTCAGAATTTTCTAGTAAAACGCAAAGGAGATGCAAATTGCTAAACTGTACTTTAATGAGGATTTATAACTAAATGTTTCTTGTTAACCTGCATAACTTAGTTGGCGTTATTCGTATTAATACCTACTCGTTATAATAAACTAGCTGTTGCCCGCGACTTCGTACGCGTTGAATTTAGAAAATGTTCCCTGTTTTTTTCACTACTGCTTCTCTCCTATTAGTCGCAGCGTGATGTTATGTAATCTATAGCCTTCCTCGCTGAATGGACTATCCAACACTGAAATAATTTTTCAAATCGTACCAGAGGTTCCTGAGATTAGCGCGATCAAACAAACAAAAAAAACTCTTCAGCTTTATAATATTTGTATAGATGATTTAATACATACTGCATATTCTATATATATATCTATCTATATATATCTTTCGTGATATTATAGTCACACTATCTTTACACTAAACTAGTTGTTGCCTGCGGCTTCAAACGCATAAATTTTTAAAAACTACTTTTTACGGATTTAGATGCGTGTATTTGTTTTAAATTTTTCAACAATGCTTCGCTCCTATTGGTCACAGTATGATCTTTTAAAGCCTATAGCCTTACTCGATAAATGAACTATCAAACACAAATAGAATTTTTCAACTAGAACCTGTAGCTCCTGAGATTAACGGTTTCTAACAAACAAACTCTTCATCTAAATATTAGTATAGAAGTATAGACTATAAACTTTTGTGCTTTAACTAAAGAAGAGAAGAGAATTATAAAATAACTACTGTGCTATGACTATAAACTTCTGTGCTTTAAGTAAGAGAATTATAATTATATTCAACAGCAGTTTTAACTTTCAGTCTTTTTGTGAAACATTCACAGCTTTTACGCAGTGAAATGCGTTGATACTAAATATAGCTGTAAGTATGCTCTCACCTCCTTTTGCATCTACGAGTATGTCAAGAGCGTAACATACATTCACAGCTAACTCAAAGATGCTTAGACAAAATTCGTGTAATTAACACGTTTTAAATTTACTATTAATATATTGTAATACGAATATATTGTAGATTAGGCTCAATAAGAATTAACTCTTACTATTTGTCTAAAAGCAAGACATGTTTCAAGGTCTCATGATTAAACTCAAAGTCGCGCAGCGTGCTGTGGAGAGGGCTACGCGTTCCCCTACGTGATATGATCCGGAATGCGGAGATCCATCGAAGAACCGGTGTGTACGACATAGCCCAAATAGTTAGGACGTTGAAGTGGCGATGGGCAGAACACATCGCTCGGCGACCTGACGACCGTTGGGGACGGAAGGTCCTCAAGTAGCGACGACGTACCGAACGACGCAGCGTTGGGTGGCGTCAAATGCGCCGGGGGCATTTTTGATCCGGATGTGATATTGGATGTTGGATGCGGTTAGCGCAGGACCGCGGGTTGTGGCGTTCTATGTGGGAGGCCTATGTCCAGCAGAGGACAGAGAAGGGCTGGATGGACGGATGAGGCAATAGTTTTTTTGAAGCGAAACTTCTTTAGGCGCATGAGGGTAAAATTTTTACAGATGTCACGCAGGTGTGCAACGGAAGTGTCGAAAGAGAGAGAGAGAGAGCGATCGAGACCGATTGAGAGAGAGTAAGACAGGGCGAACGTAGCAATAAGCAACTAGCCATGGAGTGAGAGTAGGGAGCAAGCAGGTGAGAAAGATCGAGAGAAAAAGTGAGACAGAGCGAACGTCGTATCACGCACAGTGCCATGGAGCGAGAGGTGGGAGAGAGCTATAGTGAGAAAGATTGAACGAGAGAGAGAATAAAGGATATCGAGAAATAATACACGCTATATTGGTTTGTGTATTCGTTTACTAGTTAATTATTAGAACTTTAGATGGCAATTCCGTCGCATAACGTCATTTTAATATTTTAATGATAATTAAATTCCTAACATATCTTCCTTTTTCCCTTCCTCTAAGTCTCGGAAATCTAATGTTTTAGATTTGTATAAATATAAACAAGACTTATAAATTAAACTTTCATTATTAACTTTCATAAATTAATTTAACCAAAGAAGTTTCACTACTGACATGTGTACTTTGTACGCACGCACTCTTTTTTTTTTATTCCTGACCTCTGTTAAAACGTATGCAAAGAAACAGAGACTGACTAGAAACTTATAGTTACATAGTATGTGGGCTATTGAAATCGTCAAAACAAAAGAAGTTATAAAAACAAACTTCTCGTCACAGTGTTACTCCCGTAATTAGGTCAAGCATAAGCCTCACAAATTGTTGTGTAGGCTAGCGGACCGTCCTCTTAATGAACTGCTACGAAACAAGCTTTTTTGTACCGGTACCGTCTCTAATTTGGGCTAATTGAACACTAAGAAATTTATCTATTTATATGTAGATTTCTAATTAGATTGTAAGATTATCCGATTTTATTGTTTCGCATAATACAGATATTATCTTTTAAAACAGACACACACAAATACCCAATCTCGTCTAAGCCAGAAATACATTAAAAACGCCATCAGGTTTTTAAAAATTCTGTGATTAGTTTTATTATAAGTAGTAAATACATTTATACATATAACAATTTCCGATTTTTTACAAGTACTTCATTATATCAAATCCTCAAACAGAAAAATGTTGTGAATTCCTTTGCGTACAAAAGATTATCATCATTTATACAAACAAATAGTACGAAAGAAAAAGGTAGAATAGATTTTCTTTACAAAATGTGATCTAAAGGTGCCGCGGGCTTTTCCAACGCGAGATTATTGTCTGAGAAGTAAAGCCCTGGAGAAAAATAGGTTTGTTTTGTGACATTTTCAATGAGGAGTTAACGTAGCACTTGGATTTTATTTTTAAATACACAGACCGCAATAATATTTCATAAGATATTTCGCAAAATATATTGTGGCGCTGGTCTCTTTAGATTTATTAGTACTCTGCAGTCTTTTATTCTGTATAAAATATTTATAACTATGTACCTACTTAATTTTATTTTAATCCACTAACTAGAGTCACCTTCAGCAGAAGCAGCGCGTCTGTGGAATTCTCTACCTGAGAACATAACGACAGCAAAATCGGTAACTACCTTTAAGAAGTACGTAAAGGAAAATTACTTGTCTTTGTTATCCTTAAAGGTCACTATCTATACTTATAATAAATCTGTAGAGAGGTCAATTCTGTACATGAAATATATTTTCAAAATAACTATCCGGGGGTGATTAGTGATCGATACTGATGCCAAAAATGCAATCAGTAAAATTTTTGTCTGTCTGTCTGTCTGTCTGTCTGTGTGTCTGTCCGTCTGTATGTTCCTTATAGAAACAAAAACTACTCGACGGATTTTAACGGAACTTGGTACAATTATTCTTCATCCTCTTGGGCAGGTTATAGTATACTTTTCATCACGCTACAATCAATAAGAGCAGAGTAGTGAAGGGAAATGTTGGGAAAACGGGAAAAGGTGCTCCATTTTTTAAGCTTCCGTCGCGTGTGCAGCCTTAATGGGTAAAGTTACATAGAAATCATGTATGACGGAAATATTCTACATAAAATTGTCAAAAAAATATCCCGAAACAGCACATATCTATATTTTATGGTTGACTCACAATAACACGTGTAACTCCTGATAGCTTAGCAGTTCGTTCATTCTGATTTTATTTGTTTACTCTTACGTTTATAATACTCTCACTCATGCAGTATTTAAAAATATTGCAAAAACGGGGAAAATTTCCTAAATTCTACGCGGACGGAGTCGAGGGCAACAGCTAGTGTTAGTATATAAATAGAGTTTATTATATGTGTATATTTTTTATGAATTTTTGTATGTACGTGTGTTTATAGTTATTTAATTATATATGTACTTGTAAGTATGTGTGTATGTATGTACATCACAATTAACCTAATTTTTCTTTCCTCTCAGTCCATCCAAAGGTTTTCTGGAAGAGAAGGCATTTTGCGATAAGACCGCCTATTGTACTTATCTATATAGGTATTCTAAAATTGTATAATATTAAGGTCTACTGTAATATTGTTAAGATGTACAATAAAGAGTATTCTATTCTATTATAGAGTCACCTTCAGATAGCTTCTTTTGGATTCATCACCATCATCATCGTTACGTCAGCCTAATGCAGTCCTCTTCTGGACCTTTCTTTCAATTCGCTCCACAGTACACGGTACTCCGCCTTCCTCATTCAGTCCTAGACTGCAACCTTGTTTTTGGATTGTTTCCGTCTAATATTCTACTTTAGTTTAAAACACAAAAAGTATCTTACCAAGACAATGTTGTAGTTTTTACTGTTATACTTTAAATCAACGGATAGTAGTCATTATAACTAACTAATTATATAGTCCTGTCAATAAATACTATGAAAATATATAGATTTTTTATTGAATTGTAAAATTCACAGATGCTGACATATCGTCCATTAAATTCGTTATGTGAAGAATAGCTGCTATTCCATTAACGTCCCGCGCAAAGCAATTTCGCTTCCAATGAACACAATTTGTAGTGGCATTGATTTGTGTGTTCGTGTTGGGATGTTGAGGATTTGAATAGTGTGCCGTGATAGTTAAAATTAATACCACGAATAAGTTGATAAAAATATTAGTTAATTAGCTATTGGTTGTTTCCGTGTGGTGACGGATTAAGAATAATAATAAATATTCATGGACATTTCACACAACGTCCTTTGGTCCCAAGCTAAGCTTATATGCTTGTGTTATGGATACCAGAATACGGATAGAATACATATACCACTTTTCTTTTATAAATACATACTTATAATACATAGAAACACCCAGACGCAGAACAGATATTGTCACAAAAGAATACAAGTGTCACCACCCCATTTCTTCCCTGGGGTACTGTAAGAGTCAGCTAAGGGATATTATAACCTGTTAACATCAACTGTGAGAGACGGAAAATTCGAAACTAAACCCTATGCCAAACGCCTGGTCAGCGCGGCACAGTAGACCAAGAGCCCTCCCAAAGCGGAGAAGGCCCGTGCCCACCAGTGGGACATTAATGGGCTGGAGAGAGAGAGAGAGAGAGAGCTAATGGCTGTCGCCTGCAACTTCAAACGCCTGGTATTATAAAACCAAAATCTTTTGTAATTAAAAAACTGCATCCAAATACGTTGAGTACTCTTGAAGATTTTGGTTCACATAGGCGCATACAAAAATAACAACTTTGTTTTATAATAAGTAAAAATGACACGTATACTTTAAATTAATATATTTCCCGGCCCATTTATGTCCCCGTATTGAGCGTGGGCCTTCTCCGTTTAAGGTCGTTTGGTCTACCTCGCGGATCAGGAATGAAACTTCTTGTGTAAGGAATGTTACCTAAAAGGTGTGACCTGTGTATATAGATACCGATGAGAAATGCAAAGCCTAAGTGCCCACATAATGTTTATTAAAATGCGTCGCCAACGACCGTTAAATGCTAATTCGAATAGGTAGTATTTACCGGAAGCTTAGTTTAAAAGCGTTGATTTAACTTGAAATGTAAGTATCCAAGAAACTCAATTTTGCAGCAGATCTTAAACTAATTCAGTTAAAATTTTGTATATACGTTCCGTAGTAACAATAATAGTTAACTTTGTGATGTCATTTTAAATCTAACGTAGTGGAACTCCCAACTCAAATCTTAATTTAAATCTCCATATACTCAAAATATCATGTAATACGCTAGATTAACAGAGATGCGACGTGCAGCAAATTCATCTACTTACTTTATTTGTATTCATTTAAAGTTTACGGAGTTAAAAGATAAGTTGAAACTAAAATAAATTATTTACTTAACATAAAAAAATGTTTAGGGGTTGTTCGAATTACTCGTGGACTAGCCCAATTTATAACGAACAGTAAAAATAAAAGTATTTTTTCGTTTGCACACTGCCCATTCCGTGCGCAGAGAGATCATTTAAATGCTAATTGGACTAGCATTTACAGGGGGCTTTTACTTGAAATATTTACTGATTGTTAGATCTATGATAACTGTTTTTGTGTGGTATAAAATGTTTAAGTTAATTCTTAGCTTGTAATTCCAAAATATTCATATTAACAAAATTAGTCATGATATAAATAAAACTATTTGTGTAATAGATCTGTACATAGTGCGTGAATTTGACGTGACGTGTCAAGTGAATTTGACAAGACTGATGGATGGATAGATAGACATGGATACTAAGAAATGTTAATGCACAACTATTCCAACTATGTGAAAAAAGCGTGAAGTAACTCGCAGCACATCGAGAGTAATTTTTAATATTCTTTTTACTATCTTTAACCAGAATAAACAAGCAAACACGGCATACAAAGGTAAATATCATTTCAATCCATAACAGCACTCAGGACATAGCTTTTATGTCGCAGGGTACATTTTGTGTATGAGCCCACCCAAAAACAAATTTTGTCTCTATGGTGCAAACATTAAAGTATAGCTTCCTTTGATACAAAAATTCTAACACACTGCGTTCATATCCTGAATTTTGCGAAATATTATGGCTTTCTTAATACCTATTTCGGCGGTTACAGGAATATAGGTCAGATGCCATCTGTGAAAATCCCCCATAAGCAGCCGATTTCAAGGTTTTTCTATAATATTATTCTTTATTCTTTATTGCACACATACAAAATAAAACAGAAAAAAAAATTACAGACATAAAAGAAACAACATGTACAAAGGCGAGCTTAATTCAATAATGAATTTTCTTCCAGCAAAACACAATGATGGAGAAAATTGAGGAATATGGGCATATCAGTGCACAACAAAATTACTAGCTTAAAAACTAACATTCTTATTATCTAGCAACATATAAATACATACGAGTACATACAATACGATACAGAATATATATTGATACTTTCTTATAATATACTACATACACATACATAAATATAATATTATAGCAGTGATAAGAAATGTTTCTTTGTCCTTTTTTTTCTAGGGATGAGCTGGCGCGTATTTGGTGTGAAAGGGCATTCCACAGACGTATAGCACTAACAGTTAAAGAGTTAGCGTAGCGGCTGGAAGTGTGACTCGGGATTTTGAGAAGAAGAGAAGTTACAGTGCGGCATGGTTTGTTTCTAGGAATCAAATACTCAAAGCGCTCACGGAGATAGATAGGTGCATTAGAAGTATGGAGGATAGAATAGAGAAGATTAAGGGTGTTAATTATTATTAATAATTATATTAATATAAGGTGTTAATTATATTAATATAAGATACGGGGTTAATTATTATTCATTCAAATTCTTTAAATTTGAGGCATTAACATGGCCGTAACAGAATATTTATACTTGAAAATGAAGTTTCTCGACATAAAAATAAGAAGGAACGGAAACTACGCTGGGAATTAATTTCTACAACTGGAGCCTCATAAATAACTGTAGAATTTGTTTTCCCTCATCATTTATCCAAAGAAATATATCAAAATTGTGCTGGCTTGAAGAAATTAATTTATTGCTGTTCTAGCTTACTCGTAGCAAATCTAGCTTGCCAAATCAGTACGAAATGCTTAAACCCGTCGCAACTTGTTTTCGTATGAGTTATACATGTGTGAGTTAAATAGGTTTAGGATAACAAATGGGAGACGGAAAATCGAAAATAAACGCCATAGTTACTGCGGCATGGTAGACTATAATCCGTCCGAAAGTCGAGGTGGCCCGCGCCCTGTATAATGAGCTGGAGGGAGCAAAAATAATTTATTTATTGTAAAAATTAATAAAACTGGTTAGGTAATTTATTAATTTTGCAATTGACTTGTTATGCTTTTAATTAATAAATAAAATTATAGTGGATAAAGTGATCACCGCAAGCGGGACTTGAACCCACGACCTCGGAATACCGTTCCGCCGCTCTACCCACTGAGACTTTATTAAACTGGTTCAATGATATAAAGTCCTACATAAAAACAAATCCATTATTTTGTAAAGTGACAAGATATTTATAGAAAATAAAAGGAATACTTATGTGATCGAAAGTTATTTTCGACTATTGTTATATACTTCTAATGATGCTATCGAACCGAGACCAATTTAAAAGACGGAATACTTAAAAATATTACATAGCGAAATTGAGAGAAATTTAACATACATTAAAGCTAAATAAACTAAATTATAGTGGAAAAAATGATAACCATGAGCGGGACTTGAACCCACGACCACGGAATATCGTTTCGTTGCTCTCCCATCTGAGCTATCATGGTTCCCGCATATGTTTACCAAATCTTCCACTACATTCTTCTCAATGTGAGTTAAACACCGTGCGATGTTTTTTGTACAACGCCATCTGTTGAGCGGTTTCAACAAACTCGATCAATCGATCACTTACTGCCGCACTCAGAGACATTTAATGGTTACTTATGGAGCTCTTTAGTATTCGATTCTCTTTAGATTTAGAACACAATTGGACCGAAATAATGACTGTACATGTATTTCTACATTAATTTATTAATTTTTGCAATTGACTTGCTATGCTTTTACTAAATAAATAAACTAAAAAAGCATAGCAAGTCAATTGCAAAAATTTATAAATTAATATACCTACATTAAAGCTTTTATTAATTCACAATAGACTTTATTAATTTTAATTTAGCATCCTCTTAGTGACGTAATGATGCACTTGTATAATATCATTGAAAACATGATACCTTTCTTCATAGCAATAATTACGTTCCCATTTTAATTATTATAATTACCTTTGTTGAAATAATAAAGTCAACAATAATTTAGGGACTCGTGAAATTAAGGTATAACATTTAACAAAATATTTCATAAACTGACAACAAAATATAAGATAAAGATATCATCAAAACTGATATCCTATTTCGAATGTTTTCTATCGTTTTCCGAACACTCAACAGTAGACAATATATAAACAGCTATCAGCCCCGGAGCTAGATAGACGCAATTTTTATTCTTTCGCGTTATTACAAAATTGGCTTCTCGTTCAAAATGTCGGATTCAATACCTTGAATCGAGCTTTAAAATTACAGAATATTTCTAATTAATACGCTTAATTGGTTCAGTGCGTATCTATCAATTTATTTATGCATGTAACGGATTATTTAAAACTGAATTCTGCCCACTTTCTGTACTTGGATTGATCATATTAAGGACCGATGAATATGCAATAGTAAAAAAAAATATTCAACATGTTCAAGGGTATTTTTTAGTTTTCATACTAAGCTAATTATTTTATTGGTAAGTTTTTTTTCAAACTGTTCAGAGTTATAACTTTTGAGAAGTGCCAGTCAAGCTATGGAGGCCTCCCGGCCACTACCAACCAACTAAGTAATAGTTTAACTTACTTAGGAAACTTACTTGATCGAACTTTGAGTGCAGACATTTAATATCAGCGAATTTTGTGAGAATCTATAAGTAGATTTATAATTAATTAGGTACCTAAAACGCCATGAAACATGTCTTATTTACATTTTAATAGGCAATATATCATCAGAAGACTTTAAGTGATGTGTCGTAACTTTGTGATGGAAAGTGGATGGATTTGCGGTATTGGAGCACAAAATCAATATGTATTATGAACAATATTAAAAAAAAAATTCTAATGTTTTATTTTTAATTTCCATAAAACATATGGGTTAATGTATACGCATAACTTAAGAGTTATTACTAACGTACCAGGAAATCATTACAATACAGTGCTCAATGTGTATAAAATATTTATTTTCAGTTACAAGACTTATAGCAATTTTGAATAGACGTGACTATTCAAAATTGAAATACAAAATTATATTCAACATATAAACCTAGTATATGAATACGTTTAAATTTCAATCGCATTAAAATTACACATCAAAAGAAACCATTGAATGTAAGGTATACAAATTTTATCACAATAAATAATAATAATAATCTTATTAATATAACTTCTAACACAGTATTGAACTTGATATTTGATCTTTAAATATTGCTATATTTTGCATCTTTTCAAATAATAACCGTAAGATTTGAAATGTGTTTGTGTGCGTGTGTGTAAATAATAAGTTATACTTCCTTGGCGCAAAAGTTTTAATAGCACATTATGCACTCTTGGTGTTGCCGCCAATATCGCGGAGAGCCATTAGGTGCAGCGCAACACCGCACGTTGTGGCGTTCTATGGGGAGGACTATGTCCTACAGTGCATCGTCATCAGGATAGATGGATGGATGGCGTTGCTGTCAGAGAGTCATAGGCGCGCGGCCCCTGCCATAACTTGCTAGGTGTCGGTTTTCTATCGCGGTTAGCGCACTTCGCACAAATGAGCTCTTTTAATATATTTCTTCAGCGCTCTAAAATAAGTATAATCTCAAAAAAGTTGTCTTTCATATGGATCTATTTAGAAGCACATAATCGGAGATGTACATGTGATGTGAATGGTAAATGAATGGCTACCAAATTGCTAGTGAATAGGAGTCTCATTCCAGTCGCAGATTACGTGGATACACCTCACTTTTCTCACATTATTTGCATTTAGAGAAAAAAGCGGCAGTAAAAACTAAATATTCATGCGTATACTACTGTCCCTTGTTACTTCTTTTACTCTTTTGAATGCTTAAGCTAGTAAAGCTCTTGCCGTCTTATAGTCATAAAATAATAATGGGTGACTTTAATACTTGTCTGTCAAAGAACGACTTTCGTGCTTCCTCTTTACGCGCTATTTCTAACTCTTGTAATCTTTCTATCTTAGCTCTTGATTCTACCCACCATCTCCCCAACTGTTTCCCATCTCTTCTTGACCTTATCTTCGTATCTTCAAAAGATCGTGTTGCTAAGCATGGGCAATGTCCTGCAGACGCCTTCTCCTATCACGACTTGCTCTTTCTTTCTTATAAGCTTCGTCCACCAAAGGCTAAACCCAAAATTACGATAAACATGCACCTATTCGGGCAGTTAAAATAAATCATCACCTTGCACCATGGCTCACTGAAGAAATTAAACTTCTATAACAAAAGGCTGCTAGAAAGTTTAAATACAAAATACGGCCTACCGAAGAAAATCTCAACAAATATGTATCAACACGAAATCGCTGCAATAAGGTGTGTAGGGACGCACAACGCTAACATATTCATAAATCAGTTTAAAATGGAGATCCAGCAAAAGTTTGGAAATTTCTAAAGACATTGGGTGTGGGTAAGAAACGCCAAGAATCTATTTCAATAAACTTAGATATTGAAGCACTCAATCAACACTTCTCTACCTCGTCTAATTTTAGTGATAATACTAAAGAGAATACGGTGAATTCTCTTTCATCTCTTCCTGCACCCACATACTCATCATTTCTGTTTAATTCTGTTACTGATTGTGTTGATCATCAGAGGATTCGAAATTGAAAATGCCAGCGCATTCCACGAATTTCTATGATAAATCGTTCACTGTCAAAGCTATTCTGCTGAGGCAATGCATTCCACAATGTAGCTGGTGTCTGAGATCGTCTAACTTCTTCAGAGAAGTTAGACGGTCTCAGACACCAGCTACATTTAAGTCAAGGGTCAAAAATCACTACCTAGAAATGCAGATCATGATTCCGGAACATAATAAATATAATAAATAATAATAAATATTTATGGACATTTCACACAACGTCCTCTGGTCCCAAGCTAAGCTTATATGCTTGTGTTATGGGTACCAGAATACGGATAGAATACATATACTACTTTTCTTTTGTAAATACATACTTATAATACATAGAAACACCCAGACGCAGTACAAACATTTGTATGACTATTAGAAAAATCTTGTTAATATATCTTGTTAAGGGCCTACATCAATATTATCGTATATCATCGCCGCCACGTACATATTAACACAGCCAGTAGGCACAGAAAATGAAGAATTAAGGATACTTTTCCTATTTACTCATAATCTACTAAATATATTTTAATTCTGATTTACGTGTTTCTATATATAATAGTTACTTATGTTTTTAAAGTTATTTCATTAGTTAATACGCGATAATAGACCGACAAATGAAAAAAATAAAAAATTTGAGAGGTTGTTTCGCCAAGATTTTCTATCGAGAAAACTTTTTTCAATCGCGTTTCTGAGTTGATGCGATCCTAGATCATATATTGAAAAAACATATACTTAAAAATTAGAGCTCTAGCCATTCAATCTAAAGAAACAATGAAAACTTCGTACATAGAAAAATGCACGAAGCTATTTTGGTATCGTCTTAATATAAAATAATGTTATTATTGTGTGTGTATTTGTATATGTATGTGTATTTATATTTTGGATATGTGTTTATATTATATTATTTAGCGTTATATGTAGTTTATAATATCTTCTAGTATATCAACAACTACCACTCTTTCCTGCAGGCATGTTTCCATCCAAATGTTGCCTGGTAGAAATCGCTATTAGCGATAAGGCCGCCCATTGTACTGTGTTAATTTAAGAAATGTCTAGATAATTAAGTTTATGGTGTACAATAAAGTGTAAATAAATAAAATAAAAATAAATAAATATTCAGTTTTACGATTTCTATACGGAAGATTAAGTAGATATTTACAAACAGATAATTTCAGTAATATACAAAGCTAATTTTAATAAATAGAAAATATTCAGATGCGTAAAAATACATATCAATCATAACAATATTAATGATTATGTAAGAATAATGAGTGTTTTACGGGTATTTTTGACTACTTTTTAATTACAAATCTAGCGTTTAAATGGGTTTAATCACTTCAAAAATTCCGTGACATAGATACTTAGACTGAAAATCTTAATTTATGATCAATATTTCACCTAAAACACAAAAAAGTATCAAGGTTTAACCATCAACCGCACAATAAGTTTTATAAGCTTATTATAAAATATCACGCAGACCGAGCACGAAGATAACAGTTGCCAGGAGCCGTCAAAGAAATTCGCTCCAGAATGAGAATGGAATGATAAACGACCGAGTCAGTGACGTTGCGACAAATATACTTAGTATCTTCCCAGCAATGAATATTTTAGATCTACCATTTTATTTACCAGAACTTTATGATTGGTGTTCATATTTTAGTTTCAATAACGACGGTAATTTAATTTTATTACGTGCAATACAAATTAACTGACAGTAATAATTAACATACAGATAATAATATCTACAACGTGTTGCAGAAAGGTGTAGTCATATTTTAAGGTTACATTGGATAGGCCTTAAATATTATAAATATTACAGTTACACATAGAAAAATACAGTTGGTAAGTTTTTTATTGTTTATAGCCTAATATTAAATGGCCTAAAATTAACAACCAGGAGCGCATCAATTATGAGATGTTTACGGTTTATTGAATGCGATTGAAGCTTACAATAAAAGATGACCTCATAGTAGTGTTGTATTTAAAGAAGATCTATTCATTTAATAAATTAATTAAACTTTTATAAACACATAAAAGTCATAATGTAACTAGTATTTGTAATTTCATCCATGCCTAGTGCCTAGTCACTGGCCATGTGTAACGGTGGTCAAATATGACTACACCTTTCTGAAACACGTTGTATATTGCTTGTTATTTGTCATGCAAAATACAAGCACTTTAATTAAAGTGTATTTAATGCGTCATATATGTATATAGTAGCTATAATACCAGTATTAGCTATATTACATTCTGTTTATTATGACGGGCCTCGTGGTCTTGTGGTTCACATAACGGACTGCCATTGACGAGGGTTCGATTCCCGGTCAGGACAATTATTTGTGTGATGTTTTTAATTGTCATACAAATGTTTGTACTGCGTCTGGGTGTTTAATATGTATTATAAGTATGTATTTACAAAAGAAAAATAGTTTATGTATTATATCCGTATTCTGGTACCCATAACACAAGCATATCAAGCTCAGCTTGGGACCAGAGGACGTTGTGTGGAAATTATTAGTTATTTTGTGTTATTATTAGTTATTTTGTGTTATTTATTTATTATTGTTATATTATATCGCCAGTCATACTGGCTAATCATAAAAGACCCCAGAAGAACTACTTGACTTTGAGCTAGCTAAAATAGATACTCGTAAGTAATTTAAAACCAGAAACTTGCTAAGCTACACAGCATACAGCTTATTGACTAGTGAAGTTAACGCCCTTATTTGTACCTTCCGCTTCTAAACTCCACTAGAAAAAATTCTTCAAGCCTAGAAGAAACTGAATAATCAATACTGACACATAATAATTTAAGTATAAATGTATATGTCGTAGGAGACTTGATTAAAATAGTTTACATAAGGATTTTTAGTTTTAACTTAGGATCCAAGATTGTGATGTGGGTCCTTAAATGGTGTCAATGGTGAGTAATTCGTTTATTTACTGTAGTTGGTGAGACTGAATGGTGCCCCGTTGAAATTTCATAAAAGGATCCTTCCAAACCAGTTACACGTGTCGTAAGCCACGGATCAATCTCATCGTAGTTAATAGAATGTTGTAGTTAACGTAGTTAGTTTGTCCAGTTTTACAGGGTCTTTAGATAGATGACTGCTCTGGCTGTAAATACAGGTGATGTCTACGATGCTTTTCTCCGATATATATCATATGACAAACGTTTAACAAGGACAACACATGCGCCAAAAAATTTGTATATTCATCGTTTCCAACAGTATTACATAAAAAAAGAAATATACGAATTTAGGAATATAAAAATATATTTAGACTCCGTGTTAGGTATATCCCTATTTTCGAACGCCGCCGCCGCGCCTATCGGGACAGCGGGACATATATGACATTTTTGTATTGAGCATGGTGTGGTGCACCCTATTTAAATATCATATTAGATATTAAATTTAAACAAACATCCGATTAAGCAACAGGTAATGTTAAGCACACAATGAACACAATTAATAATTCTTTGTATAATTGCCTGGTTAGAATACAACCTCTATATTACTGTAAAATATTTTATTAATTCTTTTAACAGGTCAAATATCATGTTATTGAAAATGGTAACAGATAACAATCTGCACTTTTAGAAAGTTAACCATTTAATTTACGTTAGAATATCGCGTGTACAGAGCATTTATCTCAAACGCCGTTGCGCGTTCACAGAGGAATTGTAAGCAATAAAAATCCTTTTAATGGCGTGAAACAATTGTGTTCTGAAACTGTTACACTTTATGCTTCGTTACAAGTTAAACTTCGATACGAGTTTATCCAACATATAACTGAAATAACCGCTTCAGTTTAGACAGCTTGCAAATTATGATACAACCACGATATAATAAAATACTGAGCCTGGTATTCCCATAACGTAAACTACCATTACTATGTCCGTGTGGTGACGGATTAAGAATACAAGTGTCACCACCCCATCTCCTCCCAAGGGTGCTGTAAAAGTCAGCTATGGGACACTGCATACAGATAACATCCTCTGTGAGAGACGGAAACCTCTAAAATGAACCCTGTGCCAACACGCCTGGTCAGCGCGGCACAGTAGACCAAAATCCTTCCCAAAGTGGAGGAGGCCCGTGCCCAACAGTGGGACGTAAATGGGCTGGAGAAGAAGAAGAAACTACCATTCACGACAAGGATGTTATTCGACTTACATTATTTATAGACTTTATTACATTTTGCTTTAAATACTACTGGCAAGATAGTGAACAGTGCTCTACTAACAACCAAGAAAAACCTATAGTTAAAGTTCGCAATAAATGAAATAAAATATGTTTCTTTCTTTCTATGTTTTTTTAAGTAATTCGCAAACTGGAAGAGGAGCCCTGGAGATCATGAATAAACCAAATTAATTGGTATCGATATCCACGATAGATTAGCTTTTTGGAATAATGTATGTCTCAAAACTTAAGCAACCTCTGACCTAAACAACATTATCAATAAGATTTGTCTTCAAAATGGACGGCTAAAATGCATACAGATTTATTAACAGATCCAAAACGTACGTAAAGCATACATAATCTTTATTCATCAAAGGAAGAGAAACACGAGGGATTGTAGACGAAAGTTTGAACTTAAGAGAGTGCCTTGTATGCACAAAGCGTCAGCACTTAAAAGTTAAACTGCATAAGCTAGACACAGTATCCAAAGTATGTTACTCAAGCACATAAAGTGCTTACAACAGTTTAATTCAACCTCTGTAAATGTATGAACCAGAGCTGTTTAAATACAGTAGTTACATGTCCTCTCGTGTACTGTAGTTACATGTCTACAGTTTTATTTTTACCTCTAACATAAAAAGTGGAGTGTTGTCAGTAATATATAGCTAGCTAGATAATAGTATAGCTTTACGTCTCTTTTTATAACTACTATATATAGTAGTCCATGTATAGTAGTAGCCGGGACGGGCCGCTAGTGTTATATATAACACTAGCGGCCCGTCCCGGCTTCGCATGGGTAAATATAGCCTATGTTACTCAGTGATAATGTAGCTTTCTAATGAAAAGAGAATTATTAAAGGCTGTTGATAATCGCACGACAATGGTATGAATAAAAAATTATTATTTATACGACTACTTTATTATTTGTACTAATTACGTTTCATATAACTTTAGAAATTAAATAAAATAAGGTTATCGAAAAAACAAAACCCTAACCTAACCTTCACTCGGTTAGCTTCAAGATCTAATAACTCCGCAATTTTTTCCTTTTGCTCCTTAGTTAATCTTCTGCTCCGTGGACAGTGTCGAAAATGATTTTCACTTTTTTCACGAAAAAAATTCTTAGTAATTTATTTATTTATTTATTTATTTCATAAGAATAACAACAGCATGTTACAATACATTATAAAAGTCAGTGTTACAAATATATAAGCCAATAACAGTTATTCATGTCTTAAGCATTTACATTAAATAAACCCACTTAAAAAAAAACTATCGGACGGTGGAACCAGCACTAGAGCAATATTACAATACACATATACGTACATACACATACATATTATGTACACATGATACCTAAACATAGAATACACATCAAGCGGATACAAAAATAGATACAAATATACCATATACATATATAAATAGAAGCATATACATACATAGAACTAAAACAACATACTCACACATCCATCCAGATCTAGATCTAGCAAAATTTTAAGATTTAAGTTGAGGTTAAAAGAAGTGACTTCTTACATTTTTAAGAAATAACTGTTTGGATCCTATAAAAGGATCAATGTCACCAAATTTTTGATTATATGTGTTTGGTATTCTGGATAGTACAGCATTCTTGCCGTAATTAGTTGAATGTAAGGGTACACTTAACAGTGTTGTGTGTCTGGTGCGCCGTGAAGGGATTGCAAACGATACAAGGCCGATTAAGTCGGGACAATCGAGACGACCGCGGATGACGTCATAAAGCAAACCCATATCTAGCACGAGGCGACGTTCCCGAAGCGTAAGAAGCTTGTATTTTCGACAAATGTTAGTGTATGTATCATCAGATGGTGTCTGCTTACATTTGAAGTTGAGGTGGCGCACAAACTTTTTTTGTATCTTTTCAATATTGTCTATGTAGACGTTATAACATGGTGACCAAACAGGGCTGGCATATTCTAATATACTACGCACATAGGCATAATATACTAACTTGAAGCTAATAGGGTCGGAGAATGGACGACAAGTCCTTATTACGAACCCTAGGTTGCGGAAGGCCTTACTGACAACAGTGTCTACATGCGCAGATAAAGACATTCTACTATCAAAGTATACACCCAGATCACGTACCGTGTCGGTTCGCGCTATGTTTACCCCATTGAAGTTATATGTGGATACTATTGGGTTCTTTTTCCTAGTATAGCTAATACACTGACACTTATTCGTACTCAATGTAATTCTGTTTAAGGTGTAATAGTCTAATAAGTTGTTTAGGTCATCTTGAAGAAGAAGGCAGTCAGTTTCGGAGCGAATAGGCATGTAAATTTTGTTGTCATCAGCGTACAACATGTACTTTGCATTTTTGAGGATATTATGTATGTCAAAGAGGTAGGCATTATAGAATAGAGGTCCAAGATGTGAGCCCTGGGGAACTCCAGAGGGTATTGATATGTAATCTGATCTATAACCACCAAGTACCACTGCTTGAGAACGGTTACTTAAGTAGGAGCACACCCATCGCAAGAGATCGCCGTGTATACCCAAGCGATTTAATTTTTGGAGTAATATCTCATGATCCACACGATCGAAAGCCTTCTCTACGTCTGTATAAATTACGTCGACTTGTCCTCCATTCTCCATTTCACAGAGAACATAATTAGAGAACAAAGCCAAGTTCGATACGGTAGACCGCCCTCTAAGAAAACCGTGCTGAGATTGAGGTATACCACGAGCTATAATATGGTACATATGTTCGTACACCAGCAATTCAAACATTTTACCCAAAGTGTTAAGTATTGAGATCGGGCGATAATTATTAATGTGAGTTTTAGATCCCTTTTTATGAATGGGAACTATTTGAGCCTGTTTCCAGACGTCGGGAAAAGTGCATTCTTTAAGTGATCTGCGGAACAAAATTGTTATTGGTGTGGATATGCTATCAGCGCACGATTTAAGAAATATTGGGGGGACACCGTCAGAGCCAGGACCCTTGTTTAAGTCTAACGAACGAAGCAATTTGATTACCATATCCTCAGTTACACTTATGTGTGATAGGATGTCGCAAGATGAATATGCGTCAACAGGTAAACAGTGACTGCCAGCTGTTGTAGGTGGTATAAAAACACTTTCAAAAAACCTACTGAACGCGTCACAAATTTCTTTGCCTTTAGTGTAATAAGATTTATTAAAACAAAATTTTTGAGGATATTGACAGTTTCCCTTCTTAGATTTTACATATTTCCAGAAATATTTTGGGGATTTTTTAATAAGATTTTCCGAATTACTTACGAATTGCTCAAAACATAGTTTTTGTACGCGATGCTGCCTTGCCCTCAACAGCGAGAACGCGTCGTAGTCCCTAGGATTGCAAAAACGCTTCCATCGTTTATGAAATTTAGATTTTTCCTTAGTAATAAAGTATTAGTAATAAATTTAATAATAAAAAATAATAATCCGTATGAATATACTCATTAAAAAAAAAAGCCGTACAAATAGTCACATCCACGATTGTCGGATTAATAAAAAATAATTAATTATACGATAATCGTATTAATAGACACTTCCATTATTAAAATCAGTCCAGTAGTTTTTGAGTTTATTCGTTACATACAAAAATACAAATCTTTCCTCTTTATCTATCATTGCGTACGCACTTGCGCACGATGTTACGCTCTCCGTGTAGGGATAATAATATCGAAGTGAGGTGTGATAAGTGCAATGTGGTCATCAATGAATTACTTGCTTTTGTGTGTGCTAAAGTTGACACACTTGCTGAAACAGCTATTGTCCAAATATGTGTAAGTGCATTCACAGATTTGGATATTGAAAACGCTAAACAACTTGTGTTTAAACTACTGGCACCTTCGAAGAAAATAACAAGAAGGAAAGAAGGAAATCAACAGAAAAGTATACAGGAAATCGTGAAGATAATTAAAGAATCTGAACCTGACACATTACCGTTATTTGTGGCGAAAGATTTACATAAGCTGCCGCCGGTAACTTTTGACCACATAGATGTCACTACATTTCTCAAAGAAATGACTATTATGAAGAGAGAAATGGCTCGATGTTCTACAGTTTCCAATGAAATTGAAAGTTTAAAGTCAGAAATTAATACATTAAAAGAATTGGTACAGGATTTTGGTTCCAAAAATTATTTGAGCCAAATGAGGGTAGATATAAATAATCCCGCTAACACAGAAGCGGCAGTTGTCATTTCTAACGTACAAAACACCTTAGGCGAGCCACAGGCGAAACAGAACGATGCTTCACCAGTATCAGGCGAACAGCTTTTATTGTGTGATGACATTGCAATTGAGCCCCCTGCAGGGGTGGTACAGGCCCGCAGTAGAACAATGCAATCTCGGCAGCAAGAAGGGTATGTAGTACCATCTTCTATTGAAACTTCTTCAAGAAATATGACTATGGCTGAGGTTGTTAAAAAGGGACACAAGATGCAGACTATGAACCGTGATGGCAAGGATAGCGAGGGTTGGACGAGGGTTCATTATAAACGTAACAAGATTCAGAATAGGAGAGGTGCAGCCCAGCCACTTGAACAATTTAACTTCAGGGCGGCTGAAAGGACAGTCCCCTTATATATTTCGCGGGTCCATACGGACACCACCCCTGATGACATTGCAGGATTTATAAAGCATAAAACTGATCTGGATGTGAAAGTACTCAAAATAAATACAGTAGACAACGAATTTAACGCTTTTAAAATTATTGTACCTTCGAAAAATATAAATATTTTTTTGAGCGACAGTGGTGACCAACTTTGGCCGGCAGATATTGTATTTAGAAGATACTGGGAACGCAAAAGAACGAATACCGAAATTGCTAGTAAGCATGTTATTAAAGAAAGAGTGCAAACATAGTCTTATTATGGATAGTTCTACATTCAGACTAGTATCATACAACTGCAGGTCTCTTAAGAGGTCCATTCCAGAAATTCAACAATTATGTAAAGATCATCATATAATAGCCTTACAGGAAACGTGGTTGTTTCCACATGATCTAGGAGTTCTGAATACCATTGATATTCAATTCGCAAGTCATGGTGTTTCTGCAATAAACACAGAGCAAGGAATGGTGCGCGGCAGGCCTTATGGGGGCGTGGCCTTATTGTGGAACAAAAGCGTATTTCCTTGTGCGGAGATAGTTCATTGTAATAATGATCGTATGGTAGCGGTCAAACTTAGGCGCGGCGATCTTACGATGCTCGTATTTAGTGTCTATATGCCTACGGACTGTGAAGATAATTTCCCGGAAATGTCATTATGTATTGCCAATATAAGTGCAGTGATTGAGTGTACTAACATCGAAACAATTTTTGTGCTCGGGGACTTTAATGCGCACCCAGGAACTCGGTTTTGTAATGAATTGTTAGGCTATTGTGACGACGAATCGCTAACATGTTTAGATATTAAGAGGCTCGACGCAAACACACACACGTTTATCAGTGATGCGAGTGGCTCGCAACGCTGGCTCGACCATTGTGTTGTGTCCGTGGCGGCTGAAGCGATAGTAAGTGATGTTTATGTTTTATACGACGCATACCTATCGGACCACTTCCCCCTGGTGACACAGGTAATACTTGATAAAATTAACTGTAATAAAATTTGTGTGGATGGGCTAGTAGATAATTTCAAGCATGTATGGGGTTATAGAACCAATAAACAAATTGAGAATTATTCTAATTTATGTAACAAAAAATTCTGTAAAATGTGTGAAAAGCACGATTTTATTTGTGAAAATAAATCGTGTGATTATAAAAATCATATTCAACTGATTGATAACTTTTACTGTGATATAATCAACACGCTGCAGACATCTGCTGTAGATACATTTTATAAAAGGGATTCTAACAAACGTATAATAGTAGGTTGGAACTATCATGTGCAACCACTTCATGCCCGGGCAAGGCAAAATTTTTTGAGGTGGGCCGAAGTGGGCGGGCCGCGTTCTGGTTATTATTATGACCAAATGACTGCCTCGCGTCGTGAGTTTAAAGCTGCTCTTAAATATGTACAAAATAACGAAGAAAAAATTAAATTGGATATACTGGCTCGTCATAGATCGAGTAAAAATTTTATAAAATTTTGGAAGGAAGTCAAAAAACTGAATTATAAAGCTAGTATACCTGTCAGTGTTGAAGGGGAGACAGATAGCACAATTATAGCAAATAATTTTAGAAAACATTTCAATATAACGTCGGCCTCGCGGCCTGCTCGCAGTCCTGTTCGGGAGTTAAGGGATGACGCGGAGACTTTCCACGTTACTGCGGAGGATGTAGACTTTGTACTCCGAAGTATGAAGCGTGGCAAGTCCCCGGGTCATGACGGGCTGAGTTTAGAACACTTGATATATGCAGGCGAACATGTCTCGGAAGTTTTAGCGTGTTTCTTTAACCTTTGTGCGAGACATTTCTATTTACCAACAGACCTGATTCGTACCCTGGTCGTTCCAATCACCAAAAATAAGACGGGTGACTTGTCAAGTATGTCTAATTACAGACCAATCTCGCTAGCGACAGTCGTGGCTAAGGTACTTGAGCGTCTCTTACACAAGAGATTGGGTTCGTGTCTTGTAATCGCGGATAATCAATTTGGTTTTCGTGCAGATGTGTCAACGGACATGGCTATTTTTTCGCTTAAACAGATTGTTAAACACTATGTCCATCAGAAAACTAGCGTATATGCTTGTTTTCTCGATTTGAGCCGTGCCTTTGATACAATCAGTCATAATATGTTGTGGAACAAGTTACAGCGTGGTAACGTGCCTCCTGGAGTTGTGGGACTGATTAAATATTGGTATTGTAATCAGTCCAATAACGTCAGATGGGGCAATTCTATGTCTGACGAGTACAAACTGTCTTGTGGTGTAAGACAGGGGGGGCTCACGTCTCCGGATTTATTTAATCTGTATATGAACGATCTGATCGAGGGGCTGAGCAGAACACCAGTGGGGCTCAGACTGGGTGATCGCTATGTCAATAATCTCAGTTACGCTGATGATATGGTTCTGATCAGCCCCTCGGTCAAGGGATTGAGAAAGCTAATAGGTATGTGTGAGGGATATGCCAAAGAGCACGGCTTGGTCTACAATTCAAAGAAAACGGAAATTGTGGTATTTAAATCAGGCAAGGGGCCACAACACGTTCCTACAGTTTCAGTAGGGGGCCATGATGTTAAGGTGGTGGAGAGGTTCAAGTATCTTGGCCACATATTGACATCCGATTTGAGAGATGATGCTGACATAGATCGGCAACGTCGCTCACTTTCGGTAGTTGGAAACATGATAGCCAGAAAATTTTTTAAAGCCTCGCATGACACTAAATTGCAGCTATTTAAAGCCTACTGCCAAAGTTTTTACACGTGCCAACTTTGGACTAAATATACGAAGAAATCTCTGGATAGTATACGTGTGCAATATAATAACATCTTTAGATATCTTATGGGGCTGTCGCGATTTTGCAGCGCCTCGGGCATGTTCGCAGAGGCTAGGGTGAATACATTTAATGCCATACAACGGAACCGAATTGCTTCATTCATGGCCAGAATTGGTACGTGCAAAAATTTAATAATCATAGAACTCGCATCTAGAGTACATACTACCAAAATGTATAAAAAATGGTTAGAAATTGCTGCATGACTGTAATATTTTTATTTTTGTTGTAATATTTTTTTTTTTTGTTTTGGAAAGAAATATTATTTTCACTTATTGTTTGATGATAATGAAATGTATAGTATTGATTCTTTTAATTATTTTTAGTATGGTAGTGATATGTAAATGTTTATAAATTTATATGAAATTGACTGAAGTTATGCGACGTATTTTTTTTTTAAATTTATATAAATGGAATGACATAATATTTTTTAATTGAATTATTGATTGTGATAGCCTGTTGTTACAAGACAAGGTTGTTTTCAATTGTTTCCTTTTTTGAGTAAATGAATGTTGTTGACACGTAAGTGACGTATATGTTTAATGAAATTAAAATAATGAAATAGGGTTATTGATTGTATATTATTATGGTAAATGCTAAATCAACTTAAATATTAAACATGTAATTTTTACTATGGATCCTTGTGTCTGAAAATAAAGATTTATTATTATTATTATTATTATTATTATAATATTAGGTAGTGTATATAGTTTGTGCTAAATGTTATTTATATTGTACCTCTATTCTGTATTAAACATCATAGCCATCAAGCCTATTTCAATTTTATATGGTCCACTGAATGTTGATTACGTCGAGTAGTCAAAACATGTATAGGTATTTATATACCCCCCGACTGCAGGGGCAGCCGGAGGAGAAATTCTCGACCCAGCCTACCCACTAAACCTACGGTGTTCTCCTCGCCCGTTGCCGGGCCGTGGTAGTTACTCAGGTATTACCACGACCCGACACGGTGGGCCCCCTAGTGGTCGGGGCTCACTGCGACGGGGTGGGCAACATCCCCGTCGCCTCCGTCGGACTGACAGCTCTCGCCGGAATACTCAGCGAGAGGTCGTCCGCCACTAACGGCGCGACAGGTCCCCTGGCCCGTCGCGCGTGGCCTCCTCGCGGGCCGAGGCCGCCGGCTAATGCGCGCCGACGACCTCTACCCGCGGCCCTGCGGGTGGGCAGTATGTCGCCCCAGCGTTCACGCTCCCGCAGGGCCTCTCTCTTGGCCGCCATCACCTCGGACGCAAACGAGGCGACGGCGGAAAACATGTATAGATATAGTTCGTTCAAGGTTTGGTTAAATCAAGTAGTCAAAGTCTCAAGTCTTCAAAGTTGATACTCTAATTGAAAATTTCATTATTTTAATTTTTTGTAAGAGAAACAACATTAAATGTAACTCCTTTCAACACAAAAAAAAATTGTACATAAAAAGTATAACGTCAATAAAATAGGGAGCAAAGGCCAGCAACTTAGTAACCAAACTTTGATTTATTTATTTACATTATTTTAGGAAAACTTACAGCTAATATATTATATAGTAAAAAAACTCTTAGACAGTTACAGTAGTTGATTTGCTAAATACATAAATACATTATTAAAACATGCACAGTTCCGACAACAATAACAAAAAAACAAGTATTATAAATCTAGAGAGATTCAAAGAAGCTCTTAGTTGAGATATTCTTTAATTTGGATACTTTAGTGCTGAATAAATCGATATCAAGCACACGACACTCATCATTATAAATTTGACTTGTTCTAAGTAAGTACGAATTCTGTCTGTATTTGATACGTGCAGCGGGAATGGATAAGTTAAATAGTCCACATAGTACGCTCCGTACGCCGACTCACATTATTACAATCTGTTTACTTGATATATTATTATATTTGGCTATGATAACACAAAAATATAATATCCATTAGCAGCTGCAGCCGAACTTGATACTATGTCTCAGCTTACTACACATACTAATTAATAACCAATTTGTATTGGGAGAACTGACTAATCACATCACGTATACACAATAACTAAATAACAATCAGTTGACAAAACTAGCACGTGTCCCTTCAAATTAAGTGTGACGTATTGCATATAACTACGTCATCCATGTATTTTCCGGCTCGTCACATCGGCTGTCCAAAACCACAACCTAGCAAGGACATTTGAGTAAATTTTTCAGGAGAAGCTTTTCCATTTTGTAATTAACAAGTACGAAGTGCACTTGCTAGGTTTATACATGTTCATATCTCTGATTTTATTTAAGATAGAATTACAGTTGTTATTGGTTTAAGAAATTATTTAAAACAACCAAGCCTTTCAAACAACTGTATCCGTTTCATTTTTAATCTTCGTAAGTACGATTGCGTGTCTCCTTCTCGCTCTCAACTAAAATGGTTGCCCATCCGTTACCGCCGTGAACTGCGCGCTCTTACTACACTTTTCTCGTTTCTTAAATCCCCTTCTCCTCCAGCTTACTTATCTCACTTTTTCCAGTATCTCTATTCTAACCAGGACAGACTTCCCCGTTCTTCTAACGACCTTCTACTTTCTTGTATACCCCATAGGAGTAACTTTATCAATTCTTCTTTTCCCGTCCAAGCTGTCATATTGTGGAACTCTCTTCCACATGAAATTAGATCCGCCAAAAGCCGCCTCACTTTCAAAAAAAGAGTCAAACATATGTTGTTACAAAGGTTAGCTGAATTATCGTAACTATAGATTATGTAGTATTTACTTTATGTATGTTTGTATGTATGTTTATGTACCTATTGTGTATCTAGTATGTATTTTGTATGTATAGCGTACTCTGTATGTATGATATATATATTTTAGTAAGATCATTGTGTATTGTATGTAGTCTATTGACAGTAATTATAAAATTTATATAATATCACAGAATATACACCTACTTTATTTGTTTCTGCACCACCCAAGGTTGACTGGTAGAGAATGCCTACGGCATTAAGTTCGCCTTTATACAATCTGTTTGTATATAAAGTTTTAAATAAATAAATAAATTAAAAAAAAATGTCACGTACTAGGTTTTCGTTTTGGACAGCCGACATGTTTATTTAAGCGATACTACATATCTTTAAGTGTTGTCAAACACTCACCATCTTACCAACATTACACGCCTAAGTTTCAAACTTATTTTGCAATTATAATGAGCATTAAACATTGCTGAATTTATTAAACAAATTATGTAAATACCAGTAAATACGTAAAAAGAAGTAATTTATTTAATGGGAATACGAGTAGACTAAACAATCACTGGTTAAACAGATTCTAGAGCTTTGATTGCTATGATTGAATTTTAGTTCCAAGCCACACAAACACGGTCACAGGATACGAAATTATAATATTTTGATGTAGAAGCTGAAGAAAACATAGGGATAAAAGTACATTGCCGCATTGGAATTTATGTATCTTTATAATTACCATAATAAACTACGATTATTATATTAAAATACTTCAAACATCTGTTATTTACGTTATTTTTAAGTCATTGTGTTTCACTTCAAAGTTTATTCATTTACATTACGCTGATATAAACAGAACAGAGAACGTTTGATCGTACATTAAGGAATAAAGCTTCGAGGTCCGTTAATGCCGCTTTTTTATTTTCTTACATGTAGATCCGGCGTCGTTTTTAGCCCTTTATCCATTGTCCTCAATTTTGTGTACATCTCTTTCTTTGCCCTATTTCCCTGACCTCGTTACTTAATGCAATTACTTCTTCATCTATATAATAGCTCGAGTGATTTTTTAAAGCTTTTGTTGATATTCAGAGAGAGTTATTTTTAGATATCGATAAAATCCCACCAAATACAAGAACGTTGCAAGGGTTAAGCTTAAACACTTCTTTTTAACCCACTTCATTGGTCTTAAAAAAAGACCTAGTCAGTTTATTCCTTAGAAAAAAATACACAATCTCTCCTTGATATCTTTTTCGCAGGGATACAAAACATATTTGTTGAAAATGGGATCCGGAAAGATGTATGGTTCACTAAGCCCCTCAAACCAAATTATGAATCAGAAATTATCAACCGTGTTATTACACATTAATAGAATTCAAATAAGCATATTCCTTCCTTCTCATTCATCAGAAAAAAGAAACATGCTTTATTACATAAACTTTTATTCAAAGGAACATTATTTACAAAAGATTTAACTCTCAAAAGAAAAAAGTACGTAAGAAAATCAATCAAAGGGCAAATCTTTGTAACAAATTAAAATATAATCTATACTTACTAATATTATAAAGCTGAAGAGTTTGTTTGTTTGTTTGTTTGTTTGTTTGTTTGTTTGAACGCGCTAATCTCAGGAACCACTGGTCCGATTTGAAAAATTCTTTCAGTGTTGGATAGTACATTTATCGAGGAAGGCTATAGGCTATATAACATTACGCTGTGACAAATGTTGCAAAAACGGGAAAAGATTTATAAATTCCACGCGTACGGAGTCGCGGGTAATAGCTAGTATTTTTATAAACAGTCTAGACGTGCCTCGCAGTTTCATTTACAAACTTACTGGAAAATTACCCAAGACCCGATGTTTGTAGATACCCACACAAAATATTATAAAAATCATGAGCTGTTTTAAGATATCGTTATTAAATCTAATCCTGTGTGTTACTATACCAAATAGTTAGGTCTTAAAGTTTGATAACACATTCCACGCAAATGTGGTATCACAATAACATTTTTGATATTTTTTTATTTATTTTCGTTGTCTCAACGCGTCGATTTATATTAGACATCCCTGTATTATCCACTGAGAAAAGGAATAACATATTAGACTAACAAATCTTTATATGAATAGAACCATTTTTACGGATGTAGACGCGTTTCAAATTTTAGCTTGATTAATCTTTATACCTATAAAGATGCGGTTTTATATCTAAACACCTCTATATTGCATAAATACGTGTATACAATGAAGGAATGATAGCATTCGACCTGTGAAGCCACTGTTCGTACCTTGTAATTAATGGTGGCGTCTTGCATGTACTACGCCCATTTGTCTTACGTCGTTGGATGTATATGGAAGCGATACAAATAACTTAAATGTCTTTAGACACTGACTACCTCTCGAACGTTACACGTTGAAATTACCAACGCTTTATAAAATTGTAACGAACTTTATCCTACCGCTCTTGTCTTGGCAAATTTCGTAGCACAACTGAAGTGACTTTTCTTGTTTTTCTATGTGTTGTTATTGTGTTGTCTTATGACCGCGACGTCATCTGCCTTTGAATTAAAAAATTATGAACCGGCTCTTTCTTTCAATTTTTTACTCAGTTACTAAATAACAATATTTATAGCTCTATATTTGAAATCGCCGCACTTTAATACAAACTACCACCAACTTTTCTAACCTAATTGCTAGTCTATCCTCTAAATAACAATACCGCATCACGAAAAAAGGATGTTTATTTTTTTCGAAACAATTAGAACTGGCGTATCTAAACATTTAAAAAATAATGAGGTTACAACATTTTAGCTAAAAATGGAATACATTAATACGTACATAAACTTAAAGCATAGCCTATGGTATAAAACTCTATTTTATCGTTATACTAAAGAACACTCAGAAAACATCAAGAATGAGCAGGTGTGAAAAACTTGTTTTCATTACTTCTCTGAAAGTAACACCATTATACAGCTGCGCCTGTTGTATTCGCTTACTTTTACAAATGTTTCCAATTGGAATTATTGCCATAATTTAAACTTGACCAAGTAATTTCAATTCTGTTATATTAAATTCTTTGCCCGAGGTCACTTTAACAAAGACGGTAAGCGTAGCTATAAAAAGATAATTAATTAGCAAAATAAATTGCTATCAACCGACTTTGGGTAGATTTTTATGACTTGATTATAGAATGTAATCATGAAAAATCCAATAGCTTAGCTTTTTTACTGTTGGGATCTTTTAAAATATTTATCAAGTAAATTAACTTCATCAAGTTTCCGTACACGACTGTTAATCGACAAGACTATTACTAAGTGCCTGTTCGTATGCATATAGGTATCTACTTATATGTACACCCATTACTTTGCATTCGGAATTTTTACTTGTTATCTATGGAAGCGAATTTTGGGTGTGGCAGAAGAAGCGCGAAAGTAGAATAAATGCTGTAGAGATGTGCTCTTGGAGAAGTATGTGTGGTGTGACTTAGTAAGATAGATTAAGAAATGAAGTTTTAAGAGGATACCAAAATAGCTTCGTGCATTTTTCTATGTACGAAGTTTTCATTGTTTCTTTAGATTGAATAGCTAGAGCTCTAATTTTTAAGTATATGTTTTTTCAATATATGATCTAGGATCGCATAAACTCAGAAACGCGATTGAAAAAAGTTTTCTCGATAGAAAATCTAGGCGAAACAACCTCTCTAATTTTTTATTTTTTTCATTACACGGTCTATTATCGCGTGTTAACTAATGAAATAACTTTAAAAACATAGGTAACTATTATGTATAGAAACACGTAAATCAGAATTAAAATATATTTAGTACATTTTGAGTAAATAGGAAAAGTATCCCTAATTCTTCATTTTCTGTGCCTACTGGCTGTGTATGTACGTGTCGGCGATGATATACGATAATATTGATGTAGGCCCTTAAGAGAACGTTGCGGTCTGAAAAAGGATGTAGTGACTAAGGTGTATGGTCATGTGGAGAGGATGGATGAGAGATGATTAACGAAAGGCATATACACGGCGGAGGTAAGTGGAAATGCTGGGAGAGGACCCCCGAGAAAAATATACTCCGATGTCATCGCCGGGATCTTCCAAAAGGGGCAAGTGCGTAGCACTTATAACCGTCGGGCATGTATGACCAGATGTATGAAATGAGTGTGGATGAAGCCAAGGAAGTATGTTTGGATCGTAGCAGATGGCGCTCTATGGTCTCTGCCTACCTCCATGGGAAAAAGGCATGATGTTATGTTGGAATTTTTCCATTTTAAACCTAAGTGCGGCCGTATCTGCCACGTTTGTGACTATTTTTTATGGAAAAGCCTAGTGTATTTCATAGGAAAAAAGGCAGAAATATCCGATAGACTTAGCTTATGCTTCTGTAATAGCATACCAGTTGGTGTAGTGGTTTATTTCAATATGTATGTTCAATTCTATTTGAGGATCAAAATAAATGTTTCCTATTAGAAAAGTTTCAGATTATACAAGTGTTTTTATAAAAACATGTCTGATTAAACTAAAGGACACTCATTTGTAGATTTCGTTAACACGGAATAGTATTAAACTCAACACTGTGGTTATTTCATTGTGCATTATAATAATTAAGCAAAACCATCATTCGACTCGTCCGAAATATTTCTCTTTGTTCTATGTTAACCGTAAAATAAAACAGAATAACAGTAACAGTGCAAAACAGCTAAATGTAGGAAATGCTACCAATTCCAAGAAGGAAATTCCGCCGGAAGAATATCTTTGCAGTAAATGCGAATAAATAAAGCTTGTAGGGTTAAGAGTGGAGCGCTTGATATATTGTAACAAGCGTTACTGACGCTCTTAAGGCGTTCGTTAATGCATTTCAGGATAACATTACGACATTACAGTATAAAATTAGGGATCTCCGTATGTATGGAGTCTCTTTTATACTTAACTTACTAAGGCGATGTTTATTCATGAAACAGTGGAAGACGGCTCCCTATTAGGTAATGCGACGATTCTATGTTGCTGGATGCAAGTGCTATAGCATTAATTAAAAGAGATTTATTTAGAACTGTAAGCATCAATTGATTGAAAGGTCTTTAATACCTGGTTTACACTATATAAGTTTTCGCTGCTCATCCCAATTTCGTTACGTTTAGGCGTATTTCATTAGTTACTTCATCTTTGTTAAACTTACCTCACGAACATAAGAGACAGATATAATATATTAATATACCGAGATGTCTCTATACCTATAACGTCACCGACACATATAACTGTCCCTTTCTCGCCTCGTCATTTTTCCATATGCATCTATCTCTTTCTCGCTATATTAATATATTAATAAGGCGTTTGTGGCGCCCTATAACGTTGACTAAATTTAGTATCCACTTCATAAAATAAAATGATAAAATATTTAACTGCATTTTTCGTTTTTTTAGGACTAGATGACTGCCTTTAACCCGTCTTTATAATGTTATTTCTGGTAACTGACTCATGAGAATCGTTTTCTGAATTAGGTACTTGTTTGTTTTTGTACTAGCTTTACAATATTTTTTTTATTATTATTAGTTTTACAATAATTTTTTTATTAAATAAATATATTTTTATAATCTATAATTACATTCATAATATAAAACAAAAAAGGGGAGGGACTTAAAATTAGGTATCAAAAAATACGTCCGCATCGCAATCATTGGGTAACGTGCCCAAAAGACTGGCCGAATTGACACGTTGTATAGAAATGCTTATACGAATTGCTAAATGCAGGCCAACCTTTTATATAACTAGATAATTTCCAAACAATACAACTTTAATTTTCTCTAACACTTGGGCGACTCATTTGTTTAAATAAAACTACTTTTTACGGATTTAGACTCGTGTATTTGTTCTAAATTTTGGCCCGACGTTAGGTACGGAGACTTTGTAGTCACTATGTCCACGGGTAAGACTGAAATCCGTTAAAAGTGGTTTTATTTGAACGAATGAGTCGCGCAAGTGTTAGAGAAAAAAATTATAAATTGCAGTTATTTCGCTCAGTGCAAACTATAATGTAAATAAATATTACTTACGAAAAGAAAAGATATTATGAAAGCTAAGGCATCGTTACAAGTGTAGGAGTGTAGCTCTAATTAGGTCAAGCACAAACTTCACAAATTGTTGTGTAGAATAGTGGACCGTCCTTTTAACGAACTGGCTACAAAACAAAGTTCTTTTAACACGAAGTCGGTGAGTTTTCTCATTAAGGGCCTACATCAATATTATTGTCGACATGTACCTATTAACACAGCTAGTAGGCATAGAAAATGAAGAATTAGGGATATTTTTTTGTTTACTCAGAATCTACTAAATTTATTTTAATTCCGGTTTACGTGTTTCTATATATAATAGTTACTTATGTTTTTAAAGTTATTTCATTAGTTAATAAGCGATAATAGACCGAAAAATGAAAAAAATTAAAAATGAGAGAGGTTGTTTCGCTAAGATTTTCTATCGAGAAAACTTTTTTCAATCGCGTTTCTGAGTTTATGCGATCCTAGATTATATATTGAAAAAACATATACTTAAAAATTAGAGCTCTAGCCATTCAATCTAAAGAAAAAATGAAAACTTCGTAAGTAGAAAAATGCACGTAGCTATTTTGGTATACTCTTAATATTTGTTGTAATCGATTTCTTAAGAGAGATTGGTCCCCATTTTACAGGCTGACTTAATCTAACTTAACTAAAATATGAATATTGATAGTGTCAATAACACAATTCGCCAATGTTAACAGAACCTTAAAAAGCATAGCTAGTCAATTGCAAAATTAATAAATTACCTACTTTAGAACTTTTTTGTTAGAAAATATGTACATACAGGTTGACTTTTTTAATATTATAATCTTTAGGAAAAATAAATAAACACGTATATTTTCTTTCAGTGTCATTCAGTACTAAAATATTAAAAAACAGCGTCGCAAAGTTGTCTACAAAAAAGCAAGATTTGTAGTCACTGCGCATAGTAGGTGCGTGTTAGGCGGCCGTCCTTGGAAAGATTCATTGATGACATTAGTTCGCAATTTTTTCCTTCATACTCTTAGGACTTAGGAACATTAAATTGCAAGAGTTATACTGTTACACTGTGATTACAATCTAATCTGTAGTTAGGTACTTATCTAGGTACCTAGGTACATAATAACAAAAAAGTACCGGCTCCACTTTTGTACATGTACAATTAATTAAAAATCTAATCAAAATTCGCTTACCGACACATTACGAATATTTTAACAAATGTTCGAAATGTAAACCATTATTCTCTAACGAGTCTCGCACGCTTACACACATTGTCTTTTATTTTATAAAGCACTCCACTGTCGTTTTCGTCAAAGGCACCGAAGGCACGTTCTATTTGCACACTAACAACGCACCATTTCATAAAACTCCCGATGTGAATACATAGCGAAAAGTTGCACAGGCGCAAGCGCAGGAAACACATCACGTTTGTTTGCACGCGCGGGACAACTAAATCCTTTGATGTGCGGCCGACGCGGCGACGTCGTGAAAGCGTAGGTACCTATTTTCCCCCCGCGCACCGTACATCTTTCTTTATGATTTAGTGACCATATTGAATTTAAATTATTTGATATATTTTTCGGAAAAATTATTTCATTGTGAAAATTTTACCTACCTATTTTTTTTCATAAATGGGTTGTAAGAATGATACATAATGCCTAGAAAAAATTTGGACAATGACTATAAAATCAGACTGCATAATATAGACTAACAATTTAAAAAAATTATTATTCTTATTTAATAAAATTTAATATAGAATAACGGTTTAATTGATATAAAGGTAGCTATTCAATAAAAATACACCAAACTTGGTTTCATTTCAGTTTGGTTAAACTTTTGACGCATCAGAATCGGTGTTGCCAAATTATTAAATAGCACTCTTTAGCACGGAATAAAGCACTTATTTAAATAATAGCAAAATAATTACTGTGGAATTAAAGCGATAAATGTGGAAGACGTCGCATTGGCTGAAGAAAAGCTTTATAAGTACCATACGCTATGTGTTCTGCAGTATATTTCCCATTCTAGAGATTGATACAATATGGATTATCCCTTTGCAAGGTTTTCGCTATGAATACAAATGTCGCGTTGAGTAAAATATTCAGTTCAAATTGACTTTCTATGTTCCAGTCATTTGCATTTGGGTCTTATTACATTGACCATTGCTTCCACAAAATATCAGTATTTAATTTAAAAAGTACCTACGTACCAAACACGAGAAAATCCGAAAATCTGGATATCTCTCCATTCTAGATTTTCAATTTAACCAAAATTGTTAACAACTTTTATGAATCTCATTTACTAAGAAGAGTAACACCTGTAACTGTGCCTACTACAAAATATGAATACTGTTAGCGCCCCTGCCTATATAAGACAGAGGTGCGCGGGGGGTACAAAACTCGTCCAGACGAACTAGAGTTTGGCGGTGCGGAATCCAGACCCTTGCCGTATAAAGCCACAGAGGTTTGTGGTAGGTCTTACTAGGATCTAAATTATAAGAAGATACAGATAAGGAGGATCAAACTACGTTGCCCTATAGACGGAAACAGGAAGGATATTAAATGGAGACATGCGACTCACCACAATCTTCTCTTGTTCGTCTTCTTATTCTGATCTCCACAGTCCTGGTTGTAAGGCAGGACAGGTAATTCTTGCGGTTATAGGCGCACAGTTTGGTCTAAACATATGCACTCGCGAATATCATTAATAGTTCACAATTCGGAGTTTTAGGCAACACGACGTACGTCATATATTGCAGCGATTTTAGTAATTTAACACTCGCGGTTTATTAACGACGACACAATGTCTTTCGTGCGGTTCGCGACACACACTGGTCCGACAATGACCTTAGGCGCGTCTTCTTCTTCCACGGAAAGACGTAGCGGTCTTCCGTGGTGCGGTTAGCGACTTCTTCTGAGTCTTCTTCCACGAGAACAGAGCGTAGTCCTCGTGTCGCGGCGAATACGTGACTTCTTTTCTCACGAGAGCATAGCGTGGCTCCCGGGCGGCGGTTTGAACGAGAGTCAGTACGCAATTAGGTTGGGGAGAGGGCGCGGGCAACGGATAGGAAAATAGATCTACCTACAAAAAGAGTGATTAATAATTGCGCCGATATATGGCGGCAACATCCCCCCGGGCCTAAAGGGTACTTTAGAGAAAAATATGAAAATAACTTAAGCATATTACAAATACTAGCAATAGTTAGCCAACAGGCTATGCGACTACGAATCGGCATAGGTAATACAACTTAAGTAAGCGGAGCGATTTAATGATTAAATTAAGCGGAAGCGGAATATTCTTAATTGAATAACTCCATCGGCGGACGCGGTAGGTACCTAAACTAGGTGATTAATGTTTATAGCGGGTTTATTTAATATTATTAAAACTTATAACTAAATACTTAAACTAATTAGCTTTGTCTATAAGGGCTTTATAGAGTTGCAGGCGGAGCCAAAGCGTAAAGCTTCGATGGACACCTACTTAAAGCGGTAAGCGGTCGCGGATTGACCGACGCGAATACTTGATTTTGCATAAGCATGGTCTTAAGTTTATTTAACGCGGGCGAATGAGATATACTATCTTTAATGTTTAGAATGTCACAGCTAATGTGAACTTCTAACAACGCGGTTTGAATAAATTTAATTTGAATAACGCGGGATAATATTTTAATAAATTTATAAACGTAGACGATGGCGCGTAACAACTTAGGAAACGCGGACATACGTAGCGCGAATTCGTAGATCGTAGGCCGTGTAACGGATGACGTCACAGGGTATGCTACGGTCTTTTGTTCGGGTGCCTCCGCGCTCAGCGATTCTAGGTCGCAAACAGTTATCGGCCACTGAAAATAGGGGTAAGTTAGCCACGTAGGACCGTGATGCCATAGCGGATGGCTTATGAGTTGAGCGGGAGTGACACCACGCGATAAACAATCCGCGGGGTTATCTACGCCTGTGACATGATTAAAGCAAGAAGCGGGAATAAGTTCTATTATTTTTGTAATTCTATTGGCTACAAAAGTTTGCCAGCGGTGCGGAGATGAATTTATCCAAGCGAGTTTTATTTTTGAATCAGTAAACGCGATTATTTTATCAATGGGGTAACGGCACGCAATTGTGTCTTTTACCTTACACAGTAATTGTGATAACAGGAGCGCGGCGCATAGCTCTAATCTCGCTATTGAAACGGTTTTTACCGGTGCGACTTTCGATTTTGCACACACTAATCTCACGGAGATATTATTATTGGACGCTACGGTCATATAGACGACACCACCGTATGCGCGTTCGCTAGCATCAGCGAAACCCACTAAATTTATAGAACATCCGTCAACCAATCCAAGATGACGCGGAATAATGATTTCGTTAAGTGTAGAAAGCTCGGCACAAAACTGTTTCCAAGCGACTACGATATGGTGGGGAGGTGTATCATCCCAATCGCATTTAGCTAGCCAAAGGTCTTTTATTAAGAGTTTAGCATATAAAATAGTGGGGGCCACAAAACCCATCAGATCCCACAAACGAGCCACAAGGGAAAGCATTGTGCGCTTTGTACATTTGTCATCTGGTAATGTGACGTCATAGCGGAAACTATCACGCGATTGGTCCCAACGTAAACCGAGGACCTTTTGCGGTACGGATTCTCCAAACACAATGTCAGGAGAGGCCCTATGTGATATAGGTATGTTCTCGAGAACCACCTTTGAGTTACTCATCCATTTGACGAGGTCTAATTGACCACGCTTGAAAAGCTGTATAAGCTCTTCACAAAGGCTTATGGCCTGCGGTTCGGACATGACACTATAAGCGATGTCATCCATATATAACGCGGAAGACGCCGCTAGGGCTGCAGCGGGGTATTTATCACCTTCATCGGCGATTAATTGACGTACAACGCGCAATGCGTGGTACGGACTGGAAGTTAATCCAAAACATACGCGGTTAAATTGATAAACAGAAATAGGCTCGTGTTTATCAAATCTATATAATATACGTTGATACCTGCGATCGGAATCACGTACACTTATATTGAGAAACATTTGACGGCAGTCAGCCGTGAGCGCAACTTTAAACAGGCGGAAAATAAGTATAATATTAAATAGATCACCCTGTAAGTTAGGGCCAGTATGTAAAATATCATTTAACGACAGACCACTACTAGTTGGGCTGCTTGCGTCTAACACTACTCTAAGTTTACTAGTAATTTTATCGTCGCGAATAACTGCTCTGTGAGGAATATAATACGCGGGCTTAACGTCGCTGTCTCTTATCACAGGACTTAAATATCCTTTATTTATATAATCGCGCATGACGTCGTTATAAGCGTTGCGTAACTTTAAAGACGCGTCGAGTTTACGTTCTAAGCAGTGATAACGTCGTAGGGTGGAGACGTAAGAGTCACCTAAAGAATACGGATCACCACTGAAGGGTAAGGCTACTATGTACCGTCCGTGATCCTCACGAGTCGTAGTTTCACGAAAGAATTCTTCACATTCGCGGTCAGCGCAACTCATAGCGAGAGGAACGGAGATTTCCTCAAGTTCCCAAAAACGTTTGAGAAGCGCATCTATATCGCTCTCGGTAGAACAATACGAGGCTGTATGCATAACGTTATTAAAAATGGGTGCCCTACCCATAACAATGACACCAAGAGTTGTTTCAATCGCGGTTGGCATATTTAATTGTCTACTATGTCCAGCGACAGACAACAGTAGATGCGGGAAGAGCTCAGCTCCTAGTAGTATGTCTATGCTGCCCGGTATCGAAAATGACGGGTCAGCTAACTGTAACGATTTAAAATGTTCAAGCGCGGAAACATTTACTTGAACAGTCGGTAAGTTATCTGTAATTTGTTCCACTATTAATGCGGATAAATCATAACAAATATCATTATTAAAACACGAATATATCTTAATATCTACCAATCCTTTAACCGATTTTTGTGAGCCACCTATTCCTCTAACTAGTAAGGAAGAATTTTGAAAATTATCCCATAATCCTAGGCGTTTAAAACAATCATAAGTAATAAAATTACTTTGCGAGGCGGAATCTATAAGGCATCGACAGACATGAGGCTTACCGTAATTATCGTATATAACTACTTGGGCCGTGGCGAGCAAGACAGTAGATATACTCGTCGTACACGGCGCGTTTTGTGCGGTATTATACGGCGCGGTTGGCATCGAGCGAGCAATGCATGTTGAACATAGCGAGACCTCGCGTTGAGAATTCGAACTAGTACATGTCGCGTGCGATGCGACCGGCTGCTGCGGCGGCGAAGGCTCAGCGGTTGGAACGGTAGGATTGCGAATATTATTATTAATTAGCGGGTGCGGTGAAATATTATTTCTATGTAAGGAAGAATGATGTTTGCGGTTACAAAAGCGACATCTATTTTTAGAGATGCATTTGTTTGTTAAGTGTTTAATGCTTAAGCAATTAACACACGCGGTTTTATCTTTAACAATTTGAAAGCGGTTCATGGGAGTTAATTTATTGAAAGCGGGACATTTAAATAAATGTTCGTGTAAAATATTATTACATAAACAAGTTAGCGAATTATTATTAGCGGTATCCGAACATACTACATAAGCGCGCGGGTTTGGAGGTTGACTGTAATTATTTTTAGAAGTTTTTATATTATTATTAATCACAGTTTTATTGTTAAGCGATACAGTTGGAGTATTGCGGTACACTCGACATTGATCTTTAATAAATGACACGAAACTATTAAGTGTAGGTATTTTATTATGACGTACAGACATTTCAAATGAACGGACTGTGTCAATATCGAATTTATTTATAGCGATATGCAGTAAAATAAAATCAGCGAGATCATCTAATCGTAGATTTTTCAGCGACTCGATTGCGGTAATTAACTGATCAACAAAGGATTGATAGTTTGTAATAGAAGCGGTGTTTGATAATTTAAGATTTATAATTTGATCTAAATAAGTGCGACCTAATGTACGCGTATCTTCGTATCTATCTACTAACGACTGAAATATTATTGGATAATTTTGCGCATTAGCGGTGATGCCTGCGAAAACCGATTGCGCTTTAAATGACAGTTTACCCATTAAATAATACAACTTATCAGCGTCTGTTAACGATTTATTATCGTGTACGTTAGTTTTAAAGCTGGCATAAAATATTGGCCAGTTGCGAATGTCTCCATCGAATGAGACTAACTCTAAAGCGGGTAATCTTAGAGTACTAGATGTCATGACCTCATTGCGATGTTTAGATGAAGGTTCTGTCATAAAAGTGGACATTACCCTCTTTATGTAACAATACAAATCCTCAAATGAGGTATATGCTTGATAATTAGGCTTTGCGGTAGGATTAAGGGTCATTAACCTTATATTATACTCGTCTAATAATTTATGAAAGCTAGTTCGAATCTCATCGACTGTCATACAAGAACTAAGAAATGAATTCTTATCAAATGCGGAAGTATTTGCGGTTTTAGCGCAATCGTATATACTTTGTACGCGTTCAAATAGAATATTTCGCTTCGCTTCCAATAACGATAGTTGCGGATCCCTAATTTCATCTGACAAAGTAGATGGCCCTTTGTGGTCGCGTTCCTTTGTCGCGCGAGTCTCCATGTTAATTTATAATAACCAAACGAGACAGAAAAATAATGCGTTATTTCTAAAATATGAATAGTGATAGATTTACAGCTTACTTATTGTAATATCTACGCAATTATACCTAAACATACATAAGCAATACGCGGATAGTATTTGTAATATAACTATTGACTTAAGTTGAAGGTATTTAAAAATAGAAACTTCTAGAATCAGTTTCTAGAATCTATGCGAGCGATATTTAAATCGCGGGGGCTTGAAATGCGGGTAGTTTGATAAAAATGTAACCACGGGGAATGCGATATTATTTCAAAGTTATAACAAATGATTAACCTTGAATGAATAAAGGTAATAACAGCGATCTATTTATAGATTTTATGAAATGAACATGCGTTAGTAAACAGGTGCACTAACGAAGCGGGATCTTTAACGTTAAAGTATATAATTGATTAAATAGTTTAAGTTAAATATGTACCTATATGAATTTATGGGGTTTTATATGAATTTATATTTAGAAAATATTAAAAAGCGGGGGGGGAACCCGAAGTATGAGGGTTCTAGTAACCCGATTCTATGGAACAAATGACAGGACATAAAGTTCCTGTCCAGAAGAACCAGGTCCGACTCGAAAGGACCAAAGATGTTAGCGCCCCTGCCTATATAAGACAGAGGTGCGCGGGGGGTACAAAACTCGTCCAGACGAACTAGAGTTTGGCGGTGCGGAATCCAGACCCTTGCCGTATAAAGCCACAGAGGTTTGTGGTAGGTCTTACTAGGATCTAAATTATAAGAAGATACAGATAAGGAGGATCAAACTACGTTGCCCTATAGACGGAAACAGGAAGGATATTAAATGGAGACATGCGACTCACCACAATCTTCTCTTGTTCGTCTTCTTATTCTGATCTCCACAGTCCTGGTTGTAAGGCAGGACAGGTAATTCTTGCGGTTATAGGCGCACAGTTTGGTCTAAACATATGCACTCGCGAATATCATTAATAGTTCACAATTCGGAGTTTTAGGCAACACGACGTACGTCATATATTGCAGCGATTTTAGTAATTTAACACTCGCGGTTTATTAACGACGACACAATGTCTTTCGTGCGGTTCGCGACACACACTGGTCCGACAATGACCTTAGGCGCGTCTTCTTCTTCCACGGAAAGACGTAGCGGTCTTCCGTGGTGCGGTTAGCGACTTCTTCTGAGTCTTCTTCCACGAGAACAGAGCGTAGTCCTCGTGTCGCGGCGAATACGTGACTTCTTTTCTCACGAGAGCATAGCGTGGCTCCCGGGCGGCGGTTTGAACGAGAGTCAGTACGCAATTAGGTTGGGGAGAGGGCGCGGGCAACGGATAGGAAAATAGATCTACCTACAAAAAGAGTGATTAATAATTGCGCCGATATATGGCGGCAACAAATACCAAATGTAGAATCACCAGCTAAATCCAATGTTGTAACATAAGTAGCAAAGCCAGAAAATGTATGACTTAAATAATTTATATTACGACACTGAATCGATTAACACTATGAGGTTACTTTAGACGTTTACTATGGACTCTATAGCAGATTATGGCCATTACATTACATTAGGTGCTGTTATTTTCTCGGCTATCTTTTGTAGACAGATAAGAGTCAAAACCTAAATTGTTAATAGAGATTAAATGTGAATTGGTTAATTTTTTTTTTATACATCTAACCGACAAGTAGCAAAAACTAGAAAATTTGTATTACGTGAATTCATTTACTTGTATTTCGAACGCGTGAACCAATTTAGTACGACTAGAGGTTGTAAAAAGTAACGTTTGCACGCTGCTGAAATTGCGTCCCAAATGACCATTTTATACTAATAATACTAGTGCTTACAAGAAGCTTATATTTCAATGTCACAATGGAGATTATAAATTATTATTTTTGCAATGTCATTTATGTACATGTAAGCATAAAATTTTGTATTTATTATCACGTTGACACAATAACATAATCTTGGGTGCAGAAGAGAGAAGAGGATAGCGTTCAAACATCCCCTTCCTGGATCACTGTCATCCCCTCCTTAGATGTTAAAAATAGTTTTACAAGTATAGTTAAAAACGTGACAAAAAACTCGCATTGCCTAAATCTTTAGATAAATAATACAAATTATATCGCCAGAAGCCACAAAAATTAGTATTGTAATTAACAAAAAAATATTCAGGCATCCAGCCGTCGAATTACGTACCAGACGCCTACGCCTAGTCCAATTTATGACGACCAGCGGGAATAAAAAGGGATTGTTCGTTTACGCAGTGCCCCTTGTCTGCATACAGTGACATTTTTAACGCTAATTGGACTAGCACTTACAAAGCACTTACATTTGCATTATTTACTGAATGTCTGATCTTGTGATAATTTAGCTTGAGTTCAGACTTGTATTATTTTTTTGGAAACATTTCTATATTTTTGACTATATTTTTTCTATATTTTGACGTCTGAGAAAATTATTTTTACTCAGTTAAAGTAATCTGAAATTTACACATATTTATAGAACAATTCAATATTTTTTAAAAATATAAAGGATTTACCGCGTGTTTTTTAGTTTTTAAACTAAGTTTTGATTTAATATAAAACCTATCCACATTATAGTAGATGGATGCTAATGCCAATAATATCTTCATTGTCGACATTTCTTTAAAAAATCTATATTATACTAGCTGACCCGGCAAAGGTTGATTTGCCATACTAAAAAAAAAAAATTTGAAAAATAGATGTTGGCCGATTCTCAAACCTAGAGGATATGTACACAAAATTTGAGGAAAATCGGTCGAGCCGTTTCGGAGGAGTACGGTAACTAACACTGTGACACGTGAATTTTATATATTAGATATATCTATATTACAGCGCCATTCCCCCCTCCAATACAAATAAAACAAATTTCATTAATCATCATAATAAATAGTATCTATATAACAAGGGCTCGAAGCGTTCTCTATCTGTTTTATTGAATGTTGAATAATCACGGGGTGCTGATATATCGTCCAATAAAGTCATCATGTGAAGAATAGCTTCTATCCCATTAACGTCACGTGCAAAACGATTTCGCTTCGGATGAACACAATTTGTAGTGGCAGTGATTTGTGTGTTTATATGTTGATAAGTTAAAGTTTTACACAATATACTAATAATAACGTATTAATAAAACAGAGATCTTACACTTATAATATTTACTTAGATATTTATAAGAGATTCGTGTGTGGCCAAATGACACCTTAAACTTAAACACTAAACTCCACAAGAATGTTTATTGTAAAAAAATGACATTCTTTTACACCTTTTAGTCTACGTATTTAATGTTATGACTACTGTGTATAGATTTTTAAAGCTTTAGAATTATTATCGTTTTCAAACTCTTAAATAAATTACAAAATACTTTCGCGTAGCCATTAGGTACAAATCATTGCATTTTGTATTCTAAAATTAATTAACTTTGCATTTGAATAAAGAAAATCATTAACTTTAGTTTTGCAACTGTTTATGTTTTAGGTATAATCGACAATACCTTTTAAAATTTTAATAAATGAGCCTCTCATTGAAAATATTTGTCCTAAATGGGCAAAATAAAACAGCTCTCAGATTTCTATAAACTCCAATTAGAAGAAAAGTAAACACTAAAATGTTCAATAACTGACCATCTGGTTAAGTCAATTCTGCTTGGGAATACTCAGGTAGGAAAATTAATATTAAACAGGGTTCGCCGGTTCAAATCTTGACTGTAAAACTAATAAAGTATGCTAAGGAAGTGAATACATAACTACCCCAAGGGTATGTTAAAAGTTACTGGCATAAAAATATTACCGGCTGACTTTAGCCAAACTAAGTTTATAACATTATGTGCGCTGGATATTGAAATAAATGTAACTGAAATATGGCCAGTCAATGTACCTAACATTGACTAATGGTAAATCAACTGTCGCTTTAACTGTAACATAGTTATTACTTAATTCTAGAATTTTGGTTGTCTATGAGACACACCTAGCTTAGTGTAGAAGTCAAAGAGTTTCGATGCAGATGTTTAACTTCTTCTAATATATAAAATTTCCCACAATGTTAGTTACCGTACTCCTCCGAAACGGCTTTACCGATTTTTACCAAATTTTATATGCGTATGCAGTAGGTTGGAGAATTGGCTACTATCAATTTTCAGACTCCCCCCCCCCCTCCCTGACATTTGTATGGCAAAACAACGTTTGCCGGGTCAGCTAGTATTATTATATCATTACACCCTTGTTCTATTTTTAAGCTGTGTTATGTGACTTTGGAACTAAGACAAATGATTTTATATAATTTAATTAATACTTTGCTCATATATTGTAATGTTATGTGATGATTTCAAACCAATAAATTATCATTTAAATTTGTCATCGACTACACAAAATGCTCAACAATAGCATGTTCCGTAAAAAGAACTCTATTATTTCTCTAATACTTTCATAGCACTTTCCAAGTAACTTCAATCTCATCTTGAACAAGAATATTAAGTTTTAGTTCCCATTCTAGTATTTATTATTATGGTAATTCCTGACGTAAACCTCATCGTAACTTTGAAGATCATTGAGAGTCTCGGTGCTATAAAAGAGTCGTAAAACTCTTACGTAACAAGATTGTGCCATGGTATGAGTACGTCACAAATTGATAATGATACGAGTAGATATATATCTTGTTCAAGATAGTTTAATTTGTCCTCTTAGTACCTACATCTCCTTGAATATAATTTTGCTGTTTGTGTTTGTAACAAAAACTCACCAAAAGAACAAAATTATGTTACAATTTATAGTTTACATGTTATGTCCGAAAGTTTTTCAAAAATTGAATTTAATGCTAAACTGTGTTGTAGTTATAGAATTTGTAGTAGATTTAAGTCTAATATTTATAATATGCTGATGATATATCCTTGACTTTTAAAATAAACAGACAAATGCGTGATTATGACGAAGTAAACAACGCACTCTCAAAGCTTGTACACTGGTTTAATGTTAATAACTTATTATTAAATTCTAAGAAAACGAAAGTAATTAAATTTTCTATGCCAAATGTTGCTCAAGTAGAGACCAATGTACATTTGAGTGGAGCGAGACTGGAACCAGTACAATCAACTGTATTTCTAGGAATCACTATTGATTCGAAATTACAGTGGGGCCCACGTATTGAAAAAATGTCCGGAAAACTTAGCTCTGCGGCATATGCGGTAAAAACAATTAGACGACTTACAGATGTAGATACGGCTAGAATAGTTTACTTTAGTTATTTTCATAGTGTAATGTGTTATGGAATTCTTCTTTGGGGAAGCTGTGCGGACGTTAATCGGATATTTGTGCTCCAGAAACGCGCTGTTAGAGCTATATATAACCTAGGCCCTCGGGATTCCCTAAGGGAGAAATTCAAGGACATAAATATCTTGACAGTCGCATCACAATATATATATGAAAATTTATTGTACATTCATAATAATATTCAGCACTTTAAAAAGAAAAGCGACTACCATAATGTTAACACGAGAAATAAGCACAATATTGTAATGCATGTTACTCGTCTCCACAAAATAAGTAACTCTTTCATGGGGCATGGTATACGTTTTTATAACAAACTTGCTAATGATGTGAAAGAATTAAATAAATCTAAGTTTAAAAAATTTGTAAAATCTAAACTATGTAAAAAGGCGTATTATAAAATTTCAGACTATGTTAATGACAATAAAGCTTGGGAGTAAGTTGTTCCAGAGCAACACATATTATTATAAGTAATTATAATTTATATAAATTGTAAGGACCATTGTAATGATAATTTAAAAAAAGATTAATATGACAAAAGATACGATATCTGCTGAGTTTCTTACGCCGGTTCTTCTCAGCGGATGAAAAGTCCTGAACCGGTGGTAGGGAAAAAAATTTTTGGACATATCATAGGAGCTTATTTTTTTTTTTGGCAAAAAGAGAATATGCCTACGTGAATAAATGATTTTTGATATTGATTTTTGATTTTAATAATACCCAATTTAACATAATGATTCTTGAATGAAGACGGGCTTCGTGGTGGAGTGGTTTATGTAATGGACTGCCGATCACGAGGTCGCGGGTTCGATTCCCGCTTGGGACAGTCATTTGTGTGATATCCATAAATGTCGTACAAATGTTTGTACAGCGTCTGGGTGTTTTCTATGTATTATAAATATGTATTTACAAAAGAAAAGTAGTATATTGTAAAGGTTGTGATCATTGAATATAACCTATACAATGATACAGGCCACTTAAGATTTGTTTTTAAAAAAAAAGGAATAAAAAAATTTAAAATTTGAAAATAAAAAAAGAAAAGAAGGGAGATTGAAAGAGACATGAAGAGAGGATGTTGGAAAAATGATTGTAAAATAGTTTTTCTTTATTATAAAAAATATAACAAAGTAATTAAATGTGTTTTAAATTATTATTATAAATTAACGTAAAGTAGAAGCTTTACAATTGGTGGAGGCGCCGGGTATAGCGGCCCGATTGGTAAACCAGCTCCTACGCCCAGGGATGTGTTGACGAGCAAAGGGTCGACACAGGATAAATATTTATTATCAGAGAAGTAGCCGTATCTTTTTATTAAATTTTTATAAATTATTTATAACTAAGATGGAACTAGCCACGATAACTTTCGGTGGTTGCGCACAGGAGTGCCTAGATGAATACGAAGAAATTAAATTTAATAAAAAGATACGGCTACTTCTCTGATAATTAACATTTATCCTGTGTCGACCCTTTGCTCGTCAACACATCCCTGGGCGTAGGAGCTGGTTTACCAATCGGGCCGCTATACCCGGCGCCTCCACCATTTGTAAAGCTTCATTTGTAAAGCTTCTACTTTAATGAAAAACTTTTGCATATATTAATTTAAAACACATTTAATTAATTTGTTATATTTTTTATAATAAAGAAAAACTATTTCACAATCATTTTTCCAACATCCTCACTTCATGTCCCCTGCTCATCTCCTCTAAATTCTTTTCTATTTATTTTCAAATTTTAAATTTTTTATTCCTTTTTTTTAAAAACAAATCTTAAGTGGCCTGTATCATTGTATAGGTTATATTCAATGATCACAACCTTTACATTCTCCCCCCCTTAGAGGATAAAAAAAAAATATTTTTTTTCCAAAAAAAAAAAAAATTTTTTTTTTTTCTAAGTTACAAAATACTGGACACCCTACCTAAGGTTGGAAAGCATGATAACAAACTAGAATGAACCAGATTAGATCCAGCTAGGACCTAGCTTTTCGAAGCAATACATTTCGAAAAACTTGAAAAGCAAAAAACCAACCAAAAATTGCCTTTCTAATCTTAGTCATCCGAACCACACTAACTACGATGCCCTTATATCATATCACTCTTTTCATAATATATTAAACTACTTCATCTTTAAAATTGATTTATCCAATAATAAACAAGAGTGATAAGGGATCCTTAAAACTATCACACCAAGACACAAAGCATATATCATCAACAATCAATCAGAAAAATGTTCATCACCAAACAATTAATGCTCTTATAAAAATTATCGAGCTTCAATTATGAGGTCAGCATCATAGATCCGAAAGATATGCTAATTTAACAGCTTTCCAGCTTAATGAGAAAATTTACATAAGAAACCATTATAATTGATAGAATCCAGAGATTATCAAATTAAAATTTAAAGTATGCTCAGATAATACTCAACCGTCTTTTCAATTATTTAGGTATAATTTCTACTAAGTAATCCTGAATGCTCGGGAATGACCAATTTATTCCACATTTAGAATTCCTTCTCGTGAGATAAATTTACCAACCATTCTTCTACCACAAGTAACGTTTTAAATAATCAATCATTCTATTATCTAAGTAATTATAAACTATTCGCTAATCATTATTATCTAACTATTACCCAATAAATAAAATAAAAATATTATCAGCAACCTCTCACTATAATACAACTTCTTTCAATTTTCAACCTTTCACATTTCTCTCCTAATGAACAAATACTTTACTCTAGCACCTACTTTCCTAAATCCTATCCTATGAGTTCTATCTCTAAAATGCGTGATATCCCAAAACAGGATTCCATGACAAATAGCCTATGGCCTTACCATGTTGCATTCAAAGATATTACCCGTTGATACGACTCATCCAACTAACTCTATCAAGCCACTTCCTTCGACATTATAACTCAATACAACCCATTATTATACCTATTAATCGCTCTACCTTAATACTATAATCATAACCTAGTACGAAATACTCACTATCCAATTATTATGTTAATATATTTATCTCACATTTTTAACTAAACATTCAAAATATAAATATGAAAAAATAATTAAATTTTTGATGTGGTTCCTTTTCATAGCATCTTTCTTATGTACAAATTTGCTGACGTCATTATGAAGTCTCGCCGATCCCGAACAATATGAAACACACCAAAATAAAACAATATTAGTAAATTATAATTATCACTATATATATAACCTTAATCTAATTGAATCACTAAACCAATTTACATCATTATGCAAATAATTATTTCGTTATAGAACAATTCTTGGTAATTTACTTCTTGGAACTCTTCCCTTAGTCTATCAAATACCTCCTGCACGCTTTTGCACGTGTCTTTAATGCCCCGGAAGAAAAGTAAGGCGTTACCCCTTAAAAATGAGGGCAATAGTGATAATTTTTCTTCTTCAGACGAGCATCTCTTGAAAGTTATTAAAGCGTAAAACATTTCTTCGAATTCATCTAGGCACTCCTGTGCGCAACCACCGAAAGTTATCGTGGCTAGTTCCATCTTAGTTATAAATAATTTATAAAAATTTAATAAAAAGATACGGCTACTTCTCTGATAATTAACATTTATCCTGTGTCGACCCTTTGCTCGTCAACACATCCCTGGGCGTAGGAGCTGGTTTACCAATCGGGCCGCTATACCCGGCGCGCCTCCACCATTTGTAAAGCTTCTACTTTACGTTAATTTATAATAATAATAGAATGTAAAGGTTGTGATCATTGAATATAACCTATACAATGATACAGGCCACTTAAGATTTGTTTTTAAAAAAAAAGGAATAAAAAAATTTAAAATTTGAAAATAAAAAAAGAAAAGAAGGGAGATTGAAAGAGACATGAAGAGAGGATGTTGGAAAAATGATTGTAAAATAGTTTTTCTTTATTATAAAAAATATAACAAAGTAATTAAATGTGTTTTAAATTATTATTATAAATTAACGTAAAGTAGAAGCTTTACAATGTAAAGGTTGTGATCATTGAATATAACCTATTCAATGATACAGGCTACTTAAGATTTATTTTTAAAAAAAAAGAATAAAAAATTTAAAATTTGAAAATAAGAAAAAAGAATTTTAGAGAGATGAGCATGGGACATGAAGAGAGGATGTTGAAAAATGATTGTAAAATAGTTTTTCTTTATTATAAAAAATATAACAAATTAATTGTGATAAAAGTGTTTTATTATCAAAGAAGAAGCTTTACAAGTGTAGAAGCCTTACAAATGGTGGAGGCGCGCCGGGTATAGCGGCCCGATTGGTAAACCAGCTCCTACGCCCAGGGATGTGTTGACGAGCAAAGGGTCGACACAGGATAAATATTTATTATCAGAGAAGTAGCCGTATCTTTTTATTAAATTTTTATAAATTATTTATAACTAAGATGGAACTAGCCACGATAACTTTCGGTGGTTGCGCACAGGAGTGCCTAGATGAATACGAAGAAATGTTTTACGCTTTAATAACTTTCAAGAGATGCTCGTCTGAAGAAGAAAAATTATCACTATTGCCCTCATTTTTAAGGGGTAACGCCTTACTTTTCTTCCGGGGCATTAAAGACACGTGCAAAAGCGTGCAGGAGGTATTTGATAGACTAAGGGAAGAGTTCCAAGAAGTAAATTACCAAGAATGTTCGCAATAATTATTTGCATAATGATGTAAATTGGTTTAGTGATTCAATTAGATTAAGGTTATATATATAGTGATAATTATAATTTACTAATATTGTTTTATTTTGGTGTGTTTCATATTGTTCGGGATCGGCGAGACTTCATAATGACGTCAGCATATTTGTACATAAGAAAGATGCAATGAAAAGGAACCACATCAAAAATTTAATTATTTTTTCATATTTATATTTTGAATGTTTAGTTAAAAATGTGAGATAAATATATTAACATAGTAATTGGATAGTGAGTATTTCGTACTAGATTATGATTATAGTATTAAGGTAGAGCGATTTATAGGTATAATAATGGGTTGTATTGAGTTATAATGTCGAAGGGAGTGGCTTGGTAGAGTTAGTTGGATGAGTCGTATCAACGGGTAATATCTTTGAATGCAACATGGTAAGGCCATAGGCTATTTGTCATGGAATCCTGTTTTGGGATATCACGCATTTTAGAGATAGAACTCATAAGATAGGATTTAGGAAAGTATGTGCTAGAGTAAAGTATTTGTTCATTGGGAGAGAAATGTGAAAGGTTGAAAATTGTAAGAAGTTGTATTATAGTGAGAGGTTGCTGATAATATTTTTATTTTATTTATTGGGTAATAGTTAGATAATAATGATTAGCGAATAGTTTATAATTACTTAGATAATAGAATGATTGATTATTTAAAACGTTACTTGTGGTAGAAGAATGGTTGGTAAATTTATCTCACGAGAAGGAATTCTAAATGTGGAATAAATTGGTCATTCCCGAGCATTCAGGATTACTTAGTAGAAATTATACCTAAATAATTGAAAAGAAGGTTGAGTATTATCTGAGCATACTTTAAATTTTAATTTGATAATCTCTGGATTCTATCAATTATAATGGTTTCTTATGTAAATTTTCTCATTAAGCTGGAAAGCTGTTAAATTAGCATATCTTTCGGATATATGATGCTGACCTCATAATTGAAGCTCGATAGTTTTTATAAGAGCATTAATTGTTTGGTGATGAACATTTTTCTGATTGATTGTTGATGATATATGCTTTGTGTCTTGGTGTGATAGTTTTAAGGATGCCTTATCACTCTTGTTTATTATTGGATAAATCAATTTTAAAGATGAAGTAGTTTAATATTTTATGAAAAGAGTGATATGATATAAGGGCATCGTAGTTAGTGTGGTTCGGATAACTAAGATTAGAAAGGCAATTTTTGGTTGGTTTTTTGCTTTTCAAGTTTTTCGAAATGTATTGCTTCGAAAAGCTAGATCCTAGCTGGATCTAATCTGGTTCATTCTAGTTTGTTATCATGCTTTCCAACCTTAGGTAGGGTGTCCAGTATTTTGTAACTTAGAAAAAAAAAAATTTTTTTTTTTTTGGAAAAAAAATTTTTTTTTTATCCTCTAAGGGGGGGAGAATGTAAAGGTTGTGATCATTGAATATAACCTATTCAATGATACAGGCTACTTAAGATTTATTTTTAAAAAAAAAGAATAAAAAATTTAAAATTTGAAAATAAGAAAAAAGAATTTTAGAGAGATGAGCATGGGACATGAAGAGAGGATGTTGAAAAATGATTGTAAAATAGTTTTTCTTTATTATAAAAAATATAACAAATTAATTGTGATAAAAGTGTTTTATTATCAAAGAAGAAGCTTTACAATTGGTGAAGCTTTACAATATGTAGTCTATCCGTATCTGGTACCCATAATACAAGCATAGAAATATAGCTTAATTTGGGACCAGAGGACGCTGTGTGAAATGTCCTGAATATTTATTTATTTATTTAATTATACTGCTGTACTCTTTTAAATATTACTTACGATAGCGGTCTCGCTCCAGCCCATTTACGTCTCACTGTTGGGCACAGGCCTCCTCCACTTTGGGAGGGATCCGTCTCTCACAGAGAATGTTATCTGTGTCCAATATCTCTTAGCTGACTTTTACAGCACCCTGGAGAGGAAATGGAGTGGTGATACATGTATTCTTAGTCCGTCACCACACATACATACGACGATAGCGCTAAACATTTCTAAAGATAACATTTTTTTTTTAAATTAATACAAGTGTATATTTGTGAAAATAATTAGCATGTACAAGAACCTATTAACAAATAAAATTTGTGGTCATAAAAATGTCGACAGTAGGAATTATAAAGTGGGTTCTAGCGTGTCGTCCGCCATCAAATCCGGCACGCCTGTAATGTTGTAAGTCACTATATTATCTAAACTAATCGATATTTACCTGCTAATTTAAATTACTACTATCTCACGAAAAGGTTGCAGTGTTTTAATGGTTTACTTTTTAATTTGGAACATAATCGTGCTAGGAGTTTTTAACAGTGATTTTTATACCTATAGGTACTGCCGTTTTTTAATGAGGCCAACAAATTTACAGGTTAAGGATGTGCATTTCATAAGTATTATAAATAATATTAAAATTGTGGCAAACACACAAAAAACTAGCTGTTGCCCGGAAATTATACAAAAAGCCATCTTCTTGAACCACTCTCATCTATTATAAAAGGCCGCATCCAAATCCGCTGTGAAGTTTATACGATATAAGATCACATAGGTAAACATACAAAAATAACGACTTTGTATTGTAATAACTAAAGATATTATTAAAAAAATAATAGTTTAAAAAAACTAAAAAACACGCTTTATATAGAAAACCCAACTAAAAAATAGAAAAAAGAGTTTCTCTGGAAATGCGCGCATGCGTAGTTCGCGTACTAGCCCTCTCTCTTACTCTCATGCAAAGGATCCGGAAAGAGATTAATGAATCCTGGCGAATCTAACCAGGATAATCGGATATTTTAATCGAATTATTGCATTGTCATCGATCTTTGACAGGTGTGCAAAATTTGAATAGAATCTGACCGTTTAAAGTGGGTCAAAATAGCGTCCAAAGGAGTCGGTTACAAACATACAAACAAACATACAAGTGAAGCTAATATAAAGCGTGTAAAAAGTGTAAGTATTTAGATTGATAGCATTTTATTTTTCTTACATATCGTACCGTCTTACACGAAACTAAGCGTAAATATTGTGCTTTATAGGTACACCAGATAGAACACAACATCATGCAACAAAACTGAGATTGCGAAAAAAATCAAAACTGAGAAAAATTCATGACACTCTTAGCTAACGAATGACACTAAAATATTTGTATACATTTCGTTCTGTTACACTGTATCGTTAAAAAGGCCCTTCAATTTTATAAATCATAATTGTTAATGTATTGAATTTCACATTTAAGGACCTTAATGAATTAGAAAGTATTATTGTCAAATAAATATTCGAGAAAAATAAAACGTTGAGGTATCATATTTATTTTATGTTACCATTTGATATACCAGTATTTAAAAAAAATTTATAATATTGCACCCAATGCTGCTTAGTTCAAAAACGACTAAATAAATTCTAATAATTTTGTATTATTCCATTGTCATCGGTCCAATATACGTAGACAAAGTTTCAGATCAATATGACTACTGCAAGTGTGTACAAATAGCGAGCTTATAAAAACTTCAGAATGTGTTTTCATAAAACATATTGCGAATAAACTGAAATAAACACTGCTAATGCTTTTTAAGTCAATTAGAATCTATATCGTTTTACTGTGGATACCATACCATCCCGAACAAAAAAATTCTCGAAGTCATTTTTTTGTAACACCTCCAAGTAATGGAATACGCTGCCTGCACATGTCTTTCCCTCTTCTTATGATATGGGGTCTTTCAAGCGAGGCGTGAAGAGGCATCTTATGGGCGGGCAAGGTGGGGGCGGCTACTGCTCTGACAATATACCAGCCGTCCTTGCATATGGATTGCACTCTCACTTAACATCAGGTGAAGTGTAGTCATTTGCCAACCCCAACTATAAAAAAAAAATATCGTTTTAATCCAATTTGTTTTCATTCTAAAATAGTATGGACACTTCTAATAGGCTGCATGTTAAATATATCCCAATACATAGTATATACATGGTATTCCTAGCTGGATTTTAGATCAGTGACACAATTTATTTAGCTAGCTTATTAATTTAACTTGTAAATACGCCGAATTGTCATGTTCTGTCATTTGATTTGTAAACATTTTGTTTCTAGAATGGAATATGTTAGGTCAACCTTTAGTTTTAACGCGCATTTATTAGCTTTATTTTTATCTAAATAACTGTATCCATAAACGAATTTTCACACATAAAGATTGAGAGATTTTCATTACATGTAATATAAGTGTGCTTTTAGTTTTTTAATTACAATACTGAAAGAAAAAGACAAGAAAGTTTTGATAAGCTCAAGCATAATTCTTCAATACACATATTAGACTACATATTAATACTTAACAGTACCTAAAGACTGACTGTGTTTAAAATTTTACAAACCCGTCAACGCTAGCCAGAACGTATTCTTCTGTCAGTTATCTCTCATGGAATATACTGTAAAAGGTATTTGATCGTCATCATCTACCTACCGTCACGCCTTTAATCTATAGGGATATGCAGAGGCAATCTACTTGGAGGTATTTGATGTAAAGGTATGTTGTAATGAATTTAAAAACAGACTCCATAATAAACAAAAATAAGTCGGTTTATGCCTATACATATGAGTTACGAGTCCTATTTCGATCGCCTATAGGTAATATCGGATACCGAGATGGTTAAGAGATATTAGGTCCCTTTGTGATTCTATCCTCTTCAAGAAGTGTACCGAGACACTAGTGTGAATTTAATTCAAGTATCACTTTGTTAAGTGATACTATACCGTGATACAATTCATTGGTATTTGACATTCAGTAAAGACAAAGACCAGTATTTTTTTTTTCAACTTGATTGTGTATGATAACTATGGTGTTACTAAATATTTATATCTAATCTATACTAATATAATTAAGCTGAAAAGTTTGTTTGTTTGTAACGCGCTAAGCTCAGGAACCACTAGCCCGATTTGAAAAATTCTTTTAGTGTTAGATAGTACATTTATCGAGAAGGGTTAATAAGCTATATAATATCACGCTGAGACTAATAGGAGCGAAGCATCAGTGAAGAAGTTGCAAAAACTGAGAAATTTTAAGGTATTAAAACCTATTTAAATAAAACAAAAGTCCCCATTTTGTAATGTAGGTATGTATTTGTTTTTATTTATAGTTCAATGAATTGAAGTTAATAAAAGACGCATCTGAAGAGTATGCAGCTGAAATCTGTAACTAAGTACGATTGTACTACGTATGCGAGAATGGAATCAACATAACATCTCGAAATGGAAATTCTAACATTTATAGCTTATTGCGATTTACCCTGACCAACACTTACTAACAGGAATAGACGCTCATTACTGTAAACGATAATCGCTGAAACTACAACACTTACTGGAAATTAAAATTGTGTTTCTCTGCATTACCGCCTGTATTTAGCTCCGTACGAATCTATCAATGTATTTCTCTATGTAACGGAATCTTTCGAAGTAATTTTCATTCACTTTCAATAGTCTGATTAATCTAAAATTTAACACATTTATGTACGAGAACCGATGAAAATGCAATAATTAAAAAACAATGTTCGGGATTTACAAAATAAATGTGTTTATTAGTTTTTGAACTAAGCAAATTTTTTGGTAAACTTATGGAGTAAACGAACAATAAGTTTTTATTTTCTTCTCCACTATAACTGATAAGCCCAAAAGTTGTACCAAAATTATATTATCAATGTACCCACTATGGCTATGTGATTAGGTTCCAGTAGATCATACAGTATACCTACATACGGGCCTACATGACGGGCCTCGTGGTGTAGTGGTTCTGGTAACGGACTGCCGATCAAGAGGTCGCGGGTTCGATTCCCGCTCGGGACAATCATTTGTGTGATTTTTCTAATTGTCATACAAATGTTTGTACTGCGTCTGGGTGTTCCTATGTATTATAAGTATGTATTTACAAAAAAAAGTAGTATATGTATTCTATCCGTATTCTGGTACCCATAACACAAGCGTATAAGCTTAGCTTGGGACCAGAGGACGTTGTGTGAAATGTCCATGAATATTTATTTATTTATTTATTACATACATGAATGTGTCTGTTATATGTTTCAATTACATACAAGTAAGTATGTATAAATGAATAAACATATAAAGTACCGTCTACAACATGAGATTCGTTTAAGTTTTTGAGATAAATTCTAGGATTATTTAATAAGCAGTTTAATCTAGAATAATATTAAGAAAAATCAATGTACCAAAGTTATAAACGGAAACAGAATTCACCACAGCTGGTGCTCTAAATACTATAGCTTTATCGCCGCTATTTAGGTTAACCGTAGTGATTTAGTGGGTGGTGAGACGTTTCATCATGTGGAGAGGGTGACCGTAGCGACCTGAACAATGACTTTCCCACGCCACGGACTTTACAAACACTTGCCTATTTAGCTTTAGGTAAAAGCAACATTAAACCTACTTGTATCAACCTAAATTTTAAAAAAAGAATTCTATATTAATTGACTTACAATTTATTTACGGTTGTAATAACTGTTCCATTTTAAACAACTACAAACTAAAATATAATATGATTTCCGTTTAACATATAGAATTTAAGTAACAGACATAAAAGAAATAAATATGTATTCTCTAAATAAAAAAAGCAAAACTGATATAAAAGAACGATAATATCGCTTTATGAATGAATCTTCAGATATATTTCGGATATTGATATTTATGAATACAATACATCGGCATTTCCTATTATGACAAAAAATATATTGTTATTACAGATATTTACAAGTATTTTTTCATAATTAAAATTCTAGTTCGCATATAGCTTCAGGCTAAGCTTATAAATCACTCAATTTTAGATTTTTATATCAATATACGAATTGATATCATTTCAAGTTTTTTTCAATTAATAGCTTACGAGTTGTTAAAAAAGTTATTAAAATAGAAACTAATGGAATCAGTTGGTATGATATAACCATAGGTCGGAATTAGGTAGAGTTATTTATGTACTTGCATCGAATTGTTGATATTAATGTAGACCTTCCCGGGATTTCTAATAGACAATCCCGTGTGGCCAACAATATTACGAATAAATAATAATAAAAAATCTCAGAAATAGACAAATAAAACAAAGACAATTAGCATACAATTTTTATTAGTTTACATTAATTCACAATACAAATTATTGATATCTTATGCAAATTCTCATACGCATATTTCGCCTTTTTTATTAATACGAGCGAATACTTTTCTTACTGAATCAGTCTGTCTGCATTTAGCTTTTCTCTTGTAATAAATGTGAGAGAAAAATTGATTCAAGCGCCCGTCATACAATTTACTGATCGGGAGTGAGCAAACAATCGGAAATAGAACTGTTTGATAGCAGCAGCGAGTAAAACAGATTATTGCTAGAAAAGCCGAAGATTGCTCGTAAAACTTTTAATGTTGGTACTAAATCACAATCGAGGTTGAATAACTGTGACCTATTTATTTTATTGTGGTGTTCATATGGGATATCGATTAACTTTATTTTAAGCAGTAATCAAATTTATGTTCCCATAAGTGTCTTTATTATTAACTAGTTGTTGCCCGCGACTTCGTACGCGTAAAATTTAGGAATCAGTCCTTAACAAACAGAAGTTTACTCTTCTGCTCAATAGATGGCGTTGTACGTTTTTTAAATCACGCTATCGTTTCGTTCCACACATTAACACTTATGCTCGTCAAAATTATTACTGTCTCATCATCCGGATTTCGCACTTATAAATTAGTAAAGATAAGGATACACTTTGATTTGTGATTTGAAGTAGTTATAGCGCTTTATCGGAACGAAATTATTAAAACTTTCCCGTCATGTAATTTTTTGAAAAATCCTCCATCTTATAGATACAAGTTAGTATAGGTCCCGGCACGAATCTTGAGCGCTCGGTGGTAGAGTGGGGATCACGCATCGGTTACTTCATTGCAAAAAAATGGAGATGATTTACTTTAATATAATTATACTCTAAAATTTCTTTTTACATAATACATGTTGATGCTTGACTACATTCCATCTGATGGTAAGCGCTAATTAAATTAAATTAAAATACTTGTATTATTGTCTATTATTTATATCATTTTAGGGATAATAATTGTTTCCAATTAATAGTAAATAAATACTTACGGACATTTCACACAACGTCCGCTGGTTCCAAACTAAGCGTAATGATACTTGTGATATGGATATCAGATTACGGATATAATACATATACTACTTTTTTTTGTAATTATATACTTATAATAGATAGAAAACACCGAGACGCCGAATAAATATCTGTGTTCATCTCACAAATAATTGTCCTGTGCGGGAATCGAACCCGTGACCTCGCGATCGTAAGTCGGCTACATAGCCGCTACGCTACGAGGCCCGTCAATAAAAACAAACAAATAAAAAAAAAATTTTAAAAGCTTCAGTTCAAAAATTTGTATGTATCAATATAATTGTCTTGAAGTGTACTCGTAGTCGTAAGGAAAGTGCATATACCACAGAGAACGAATCACGAGTGGCAGATATGACGCGACGCGCAGCAGACCAATCACATACGATGATTTGATTAAACCGCTCCCGCGCTTCACCTCCTACCTCCAAATAGACCTAATAATTCACTTCTGCGCAGGTAAAGACCAGCGCTCTTGAGCGCTGGTCTTTACCTGCGCTGTCTTTAGGTATCGGCACGAATCTTGATTCGTGCCGATACCTATACAGATTCAGAGGTTTGAATTCTAACTACATTATGAATTGTTTGATGCATTGCAATCAAAAAGTAGAAATTGAATATAGCTACTGTATCTTAGAATATATAACGCGAAAAAAAATCCGATATCTGTTAACACACAAATCGTGAAAGTTTGAAACATTAATGTTCTTAGTAGTAATATTTTTTTATAATTGCAACGTAGTATCATTTATTTTTCCGTGCCACAGTTTTCTCTGCTAAACAAGCATGAGTCATAAAACAAGCGACGAGGCTAACGAGGGTGCACGTAAATAACCGTTGGTATGTAATTAAATGTTGGTGGTGTATTAAATACATTTACGGTCACTGAATATCAAATCAGAATACAATAATATTTGTATAAATATTATGTCGGCTATGCAATATTACATATCAAGTAGGTAGTACCAGAAGATCTGGAATATATTATTTGTCAATGTTCAACCTTGGCTGTGCTTCTCTTTATCACCTTTTAAGAGCTAATAGTTGGGTGTCAGAAAATGGAACTCATGTAATTGGCCAGTTAAATTTCACGTTTAGTGTTTTAGTCTATTTTTACATAACGACATTATTTTTATACAGATTGTAACCATTTTTTTTTTAGTTTAATCAAATTAGTTGTAAAGTAACAATAAACTAAAATATTATTATTTAAACCTGGTGCCGAAGGTACCGTATTGTTCACAATACATTGTAATTATCTTTTCATAAAGTCGAAAGGTTTGAGCGCCTTTTGTTTCTGTTAAATAAACTACAATTATGACGGAAATAATACAATTAAACTAAATGAAGGAAGGTTTTAGAATTTGGGTAGGCAAAAAATGTTGGACAAATTAGATTAAGCAAGTTTTTCGAGATAAAACGATCCACTTAGTATACGACAGACGCGACTGGCGCCACCAAAGGCTATTTCAGACTCATAAATAAAATAAGTATTAGACATTTATACTTATATTACTGGAGTTTTATAAAAATATATTCAAATAATTATCTGTGGTAACGGATTAAGACATAATCGGCGGCTTCGACTTTACCCCGTGGATGCTCTAAGGTTAACATGAGTAGGTAACATCTGTAAGTGACGGAAAAGTCAAAACCAAACCCCATAGGAAACTTCTTTGTTATCATAGCACACCTAGTAGATATTTTTTTAAAGCGCTTTCTACATAGCCTGCGTTGCTAATGTGCTGAAAAAGATTGAAACTATAAGACCGTACCTTACCTATACAATAGTACCTATGTATTAAGTTATAAATATTGTCGTTATCGGAGTTTTCATTTAATTAACATTATTTTTTTAACATTGATATATTAAAACTCTTTCAAAACTAGAAACAATTCACTGTTCTTCCTACCATAAATTCTATAGCTCTCAGCGATCTTAATCAACTCGTTATTGTGCGTCGTTCACCAAACGTGAATCTATTTTACCACCAGTTTTCAGTTAGTTCAACGAAATGCTCTAGTTTTTGCGATTTCAAGCTTTGTTCTCTCGGGGGCAACAGATTTTTTTTATTTCTATAAAGTCACAATCTGTTCACATACTGCGCACATTGAAATAATACTTTAATATGGTGGTACTGTTACAATTATACTATTATTGCAATGTTCAACATGTACGCTATTCAACATCAGTAGGCACTATTTCATTCTTATTAGGGACTTCGTATCCGTGTGGTGATGGATTAAGAATACAAGTGTCACCTCCCCATTTCTTGCTGTGTGGTGCTGTAAAAGCCAGCTAAGGGATATCATAAGCAAAAAACATCAACTGTAAAAAATGGAAAACTTGAAACTAAACCCTATGCCAACACGCTTGATCAGCGGGGCATAGTAGACCTCCTAAAGTGGAAGAGGCCCGTGCCCAACAGTGGGACGTTAATGGGCTAGGGAGGGAAGGGAAAGGAACCTCGTTCCAATAATACTTACATTTAACTTAACAGCGTATGCTTACTTCAAGAATCATATTATAGTTGCCACTGTTAATTTGTTGAGCTCAGACAAATGTAGGTGGTACGAAACTACATCCAATTCATCTACAGACCGTCTCAGAGATATTAGATATATTCACATATTATCTTGACAATGAAATGGATTTTGTATTGTCCCCTTATGCAAACTAGCACAACAGCAGTGGTTTGTCATTGTTATAGTCTTAGTAGTATTCTTACGCACTAGTAAATTATTGCAGCTGACGTAATTTTACTAACGTAATTGCATCAGTAGTGTTCTAGTTTTGAAAGACGTTTAGAGTGATGACTACTTAACGACAAAATGTTGTTATGAGAAACTGGGACATAAGCAGAAAGTTGTTGGATGTTAACGGCACAGGATGGGATGGGTCTACTTCTAGCACTAGACGGATTAGGGGATTATACATAAATTAGCTGTTGTCAACAACTTCGTACGCGTAAAATTTGGTAACCCAACCTAATCAAATAATACTAGAAAGCCATCCTATTGAACAATTCTATCTATTTAAAAAAAACCGCAACAAAATCCGTTTCGTAGTTCTAAAGATATAAGGTCACATAGAGACATAGATACAAAAATAGCGACTCAGTTTTATAATTATAAGTATAGATAAAGATGAATCATTATATCAAAAGATATGCATTTAAGTCGAAAAGATAGTAATAATTTTATTACAATTGAATTACATGTATCACAGGAATATTTACAATTAGGTTCAATTAGGTGGTCCAAATATTTAACTTTGTAGCATAAAAATCCAATCCAATTCATCAAGGGTTACGACATGATCTTTTAATAAAATGTTAAAAGGTTTAAATTGTTTCATAAGCTCCGTAAAGCCGGGGTCACGTTAAGTTAAATATTATAATTAGTACACTTTATTTTTACTCGTATATTTCATGTCTGTAGATACGATTTTACAGAAAAAGTATTGAAGTTAAAAGTAAAATATAATTCTTAATTTTTTTGGACATGTAAGGAAAATAACGCAAAAATTTTATTGAATAAAGATAAGATGGCGTCTGGACACAATTTGCGTTGACAAACTCAATAAAATTAATGACTTTAACATGACATTCAAGGATTCTTTACTATGCTACTATCTAATATATAAAATTCTCGTATCACAATGTTCGTTCCCATACTCCTGCGAAATGGCTTGACCGCTTCTTATGAAATTTTATATGCATGTTCAGTAGGTCTGAGAATCGGCTACTATCTATGTTTCATACCTCTAAGTGATAAGGGATGTCCACCCGTAACATTTATATGGCAAAACAACGTTTGCCGGGTCAGCTAGTTTAACTATAAATTGAAGAGATTAATGTATCAAGCATTGTAAAAATACTTTCTAGGCATTTATGTGCCTGAATTAGTATTTCTAAATTAATATCCTTAAGAAGGTCAAAAGCAAAGTTCACAAACTACTCTCTAAGCCAAAGCCGAACTTTCTCATAATGATGTATGTAGTAACTAATAAAACAAGCTCTTCTAAATTTGCTGATTCTATGATCCTAGTTTTATTTCTTTGAATAAAATATCTCTCATCATCTTTTCTATTTATGGACATATTGCAAAACATACTCTGCTCCCAAATTAAGTTATACGTCTGTGATTGTTTATCGATATCAGAAAACTCTCTATATAAAAATACGCTGCTAGAGCTAGAGAATAAACAAATCTCTGTCCCAAATAATTTTATTTCAAATCATCTTTATCAGTATTTATAAAGGTCAAAAAAAAATTTATAATCAGATTATCTGTTGTTATGAAACAGGTTTGTCGAGGATACTGCGCGTGTCAATAAATATGGATAGTGTTACTGACTTTACCAATTTATCAGACTTTCTTGCGGAGTGACACTGACCTATGACCGCCACAAACTCCAAACCAAAACCCCAATTACTAATAAATTCCTGAATATCACTCTATGTTTTATGATATGGGCGCTTTATATATATAAGATACTTACGCATGACTGTTAGAAACTCAGGCCTAAATAAATAAACTCATAGTTAAGCGTTTGTGCCAGAGTACGTGTTACATAAAATGAAGAAAAATAAATCATAAATGAATATCTGAAGCTAAAAAAAAACATTTTAAGTATTAGATTATACTAAAATCCCTAATTGTTTTCTAAAATGTAGCATTGCTCAGCCCTTGTAAAGTATGATATATTTTAGATTAGTGCGAAATTCGAAAGGAAGTGAAAGTTTGATCCTGTTATGTTACTTATGGGTAGGTACGATTAATAAATAGAAAGAAGAAAGAAAGAAGAAAAAAAGAAAAAATATTTATTCCAGGCCACAAGCACATTAGGCTAATATGAAAAAAATTAACAAATTAAAAACTAAAAACTATTTCTACAAAACTAAAACTAAATCTACCTAAAAACATACAAACTAACTCTAAGCCCAATGTCACTGTGGCGAAAAAGGTACATTACTCAGCTTTGTTGGAGCAAAGTGGTATGTCATCCCAACGCTGATTTTCAGTAATGCCCTAATTTCTGACTTTGACGTCCGACGGTGACATTGTATGCATTACCAAAAATTTAACAACTAAAAAAAATTCCAAAACAAAACAAAATAATACAATTTATACAATAAACAGAAAACAAAACAAAACACATACAACCACACTTCCTAGACATAATCATAAAACACAAATATACAGATGTCAAAAACAACAACATTACACTCTGTGGTATAAATAAATAAATTTTATATTTATTTATTTATACTTGTTAATTAAAACATGTAATTTGCAAGTGTATTTAAAAGATTAGTATAAAATTTTCCTTGATATTCAGAATTAAAGCCTAAAAATTATTGTAGAAATTGTGTATACAAATATTCGTCATAAGTGATGTGCGTGTTTTCTTAAGTCAGGGAGCCGCAATGTTTCCAAACGATTACTTTTCACGAAACGTTTGATAATATTCGCATGTAAAAACACAACCTATCTTTATCTTTTTACTGAAAGGGTATATTATTTCAGTTATATTTTAGTTATTTGTATACACTAGGCTGTTGAAATTTTGGAATTAAAACCATTATATAAAAACGATAATTTTTTTTCTTTGCTATAACAATTGTAAAACCTTTCTATCCCAAACCTACCAATAAAGTCGTGATCAATGTATTTCTACAATAATGCGTAATTTAAAATTACATCGTATTCATTTTATTTTTATTACTAATTATGGTGACTTAATAATTAACGTAAAAATATTTTATTAATAAAATAGTATTAATTTAGTATTTGAGGTTTATGCCTTTCAATGCGACAAATGCGAACTGGTTTATTGAAATTATTGTTAGAAAATTATGTACCTACAAGTACTTAAGTAGCAGAACCAGAATATAGCATGAAATGTTTATGTGTTCATAGTAGAAATATTTAATTATTACGACAGACAAGTTAAAATGGCTCAGGGAGTAAATCCGGCAACTTTGCTCTTCTAACGTCGCGCGTCGTTATAACAACGCGGTAGCTTAAAAATTTTGAAACCCATTGAATTTGAATCCTCTCTATCTTGCCACGATCAACATATGGGCTAGCGTTATTGCTATTGAATATATATATTGAAAGTAGTTTATTAGTACAGTCTAAATAATGTTATTGCATCCGGTTATAAACCTTTTGGGAAGACTTGGAAGGTCTTCAGAACTCTAAATTACAAAATGATTTCAACAACAATCTTTAAGCCCTGTTTTCGTCTGTCCTTTCTTAATGCTAGCCTAAAGTATAAGGAGAACCAGCTTGCCAACTTTCAGGTGTTTTTATTCAAACTGCGAGAGAGTCATGTCATGTGTTATGTAAATACCTACTAACTAGGGCATACCATTACGTAGATATTTTTTTTACATGGTTAATTTAATATTATGCATACTCTTTCTCTAATTATCACTTTATTCATTATTATCCTTTAATTTGGAAATCGTAGATATAAATTTTCCGTGATGCGTGTGGTGCCGGATTAAGAATACAAGTGTCACCACCCCATCTCCTCCCAAGGGTGCTGTAAAAGTCAGCTAAGGGATATTGCACACAGATAACATCCTCTGTGAGAGTGGGAGAACTCGAAAATAAACCTTGTGCCAACACGCCTGGTCAGCGCGGCACAGTAGACCACAATCCCTCTCAAAGTGGAGGAGGCCCGTGCCCAATAGTGGGACGTTAATGGGCTGGAGAGAGAGATATAAATAAACCGCCAATAACTACGATAATAATTACAATAACTATATAATACTAAACCAAAACTTTTTTTGTAATATGCGGCTCATTTGTATGTTATGAAATATATTTTATAAGATACTAGCTGACGCCCGCTACTCCGTACGCGTGGAATTTTAGATTTCCATATATTTTGTCACCGTTTAAACCTTCCCTGGACTTTCACGAATATTTCAAGACCAAAATCACCAAAATCGGCCCCGCCGTCCTCGTGCTTTAGCGAGAGAAACGAACAGCAATTGATTTTTATATATAAGATTATATTGATATGATGGAGATTTAATAAATATAAGTGTCTTTTGGTACAGTTAGAATATGCCATTGTCGACTTACAAGGGCCTCACTTGAAATAACATAAATGTGGCATCAGCATCGTTCACCCCAAGAGACTTTTCTTTGTACTTTTATTTTATGCTTAACATTGAATTCATTTGAGTAATTCCTATTGTAAGAGTGGAGTATAACGCTTTGTTGATCTCAAAAGATGTGTTATTTCATTACTTGCCCTGGGTAGTTATTATTTTTTATTATATTAGTCAACTTCCGAAAATCAATAGACAATTTCAAGTACTCTACTAAAAGAATAGATTTTCATAATTATTATTTTCAGAATTAACTACACTCTCTCTCTCTCTCCATTAACTTTCCACTTTTGGGCAAGGACCTACGGGACCTATTGCTCTACAATACCGCGCTGTGACCGGGCGTGTTGGCATAATAATTAGTCTTAGTTTCAAATTTTCCGTCTTTCACAGTTGTTGTTAACTGCTTAAAATCTCCCTAAACTAGCTCTTACAGCACCCTGGGGAAGAAATGGGGTGGTAACACTTGTATTCTTAATCCGACACCACAAGGATACTAATATATAATTCATTTAAATCTAATTTGTTTATAAGAATAATAAAAACATTTTCCGGACTGTTTAAGTCCTCCATATCACATTACAGAAAGCGATACCCACTGCAATTTAACAATTTTGCTTTTGTAATCAGTAGCTTAATGGCTTCTTCGACATTGTTTACCTTGTGTTTTATTTATGTGTTATATTGACCAACGATAGTTATATAAATAACAGATATCTAATAAACAAAATCTTATACTTGCGTTTCCTTGTTTCATTGGAATATTGTTATTATATTATAAATATTCATTAATATGTGAAATAAAAATATAAATGATGTTTCTAGATAGAATATTAGATCGCCCTTTGACACTTGCATATATTATATGTTTGTGTGTCAGCTACATAATAAATATAAGACAATACGATCTGCACACGTCAAGGAAAATAATTAATTGTTTGTATTAAGCTTAGTTATTTATTTTAAATAGTCCCACACAATATACAATACACAGTACAATATGTATGTTATAATATATTACAGGATTCAAGATCTGTAACATCCGTTCGAATGTAGTTTTATATTGCATTCTGGTTTGGAGTTCCCTTTAGTATAGGCATCGGCATAAATCTCGAGCGCTGGTCTTTACCTGCGCAGAAGTGAATTATTGGATCTATTTGGAGGTAGGAGGTGAAGCGCGGGAGCGGTTAAATCAAATCATCGTATGTGATTGGCCTGCTGCGCGTCGCGTCATATCTGCCGCTTGTGATTCGTTCTCTGTGCTAGATGCACTTTCCTTGCGACTACGAGTACACGTCAAGACAATTATATTGATACACACAAATTTTTGGAATAATGCTTTTAAAATTAAAATTTTTATATTTGTTTGTTTTATCGACAGGCCTCGTGGCGTAGTGGCTATGTAGCCAACTTACGATCGCGAGGTCACGGGTTCGATTCCCGCACAGGACAATTATTTGTGTGATGAACACAGATATTTGTTCTGCGTCTCGGTGTTTTCTATCTATTATAAGTATATAATTACAAAAAAAGTAGTATATGTATTATATCCGTAATCTGGTATCCATATCACAAGTATCATTACGCTTAGTTTGGAACCAGCGGACGTTGTGTGAAATGTCCGTAAGTATTTATTTACTATTAATTGGAAACAATTATTATCCCTAAAATGATATAAATAATAGACAATAATACAAGTATTTTAATTTAATTTAATTAGCGCTTACCATCAGATGGAATGTAGTCAAGCATCAACATGTATTATGTAAAAAGAAATTTCAGAGTATAATTATATTAAAGTAAATCATCTCCATTTTTTTGCAATGAAGTAACCGATGCGTGATCCCCACTCTACCACCGAGCGCTCAAGATTCGTGCCGGGACCTATACTTACTTATTATTTTCATTTTCCATGTAATTATAAAGATTGCGAAATTAGATTCACTACAACAATTATTTTGTTATCTGCATAAAGTTAAACTTCCTAGATTAAAATCAAGCTTCCACAAAATCGTGGTAAGATTATTCAGACCCAAGGGTGAATGTTGTAATTTATGTAGCAAGGTGTGGTCTCCAGTGATCACCCTATTTTTTTGTTAGCCGCCAGTCTTGCTAGCTAATTATAGAAGATTGATGACGCTACGCTCGCCGACTGACGACTTGAGTTTGTGCTTGTTAAACCGCGGCTCGGTGTACCATCAAGTAATCTAATTTACTCTTGAGGTGTGTTAAACTTTACTTGTATTTTTTACGAAGAAAATAAAAATGTTTTGAGTAAAAACACCTGTTTAATTTTAACCATTCGCTGTTATATTCTTTTTTCTATTATCCGAGACTATTAAGATAAAGATAAAATTTAATGGAATGATGGCTTTACAGTTCTGAAATCCGTAATAAAAACTATCGCTTAGTTAAAGATGTTATTTATGATTTATTGTTTTAAGTTATATTTTAGTCAAGTTATATTTCAATAGACGTAAATATCTTGAGTTCACTTAATGAACATTGCACATTAAAATATTATGACTAATATGTGGCCAATGATGTGACACTATATTTATCGTTTGATATTAATGTAAAGAGTCAGGACCAACAATACTAGGACTACATTTATAAGTAGACAATAATATAATTTATAGTGTGAATTGTCCTAGTGGTAGATAACTTTACTCTTATATAAAGTGTGTTGAGTTGGTGATCTGTAAGCTTTTCTAGCGAAAAAAACAAATAACCATCCAAAAAGCCGTTAAAACCAAAAATAAATCCTCTATTCCCCATTAATAGAAACGAAATAAAACATCCTTTGTTGCCATCAAAGCGTGGTACATAATTCTAAGAATTATTCAAAAGAATTCAATCTACAGAGCTGAGTAAAAAACCAACATAAAATCTCTTTGAGGTTAATCAAGCTGATGCCACTTTTAAGTTACTTCAAATGAAAACCTTGTCCGTCGACAATAGCAACTTTGCTTAACGGTGCTGAAAGGAAAATAAAGTTTATCTAAGTAGGCAATAATATTCAATATATTAATACATATATAAGGCAATAATATATTAATTCATGGACATTTCATACAACGTTCTCTAGTCCCAAGCTAAGCTTATACGCTTGTGTTATGCATACCAGAATAATAATATAATGCTTTTGTTAAAAGCATTGATTAATTCAATTTACTTGAATTTGCATGTAGATACATTTTATATTATTACTAGCTGTTGCTCGCGACTCCGTACGCGAAAAATTTAGAAAATTTCCCCGTTTTTGCAACATTTTTCAGTACTGCTTCGCTTCTATTGATCGCAGCGTAATGTTATATAGCCTAAAGCCTTCCCCTATAAAAGGACTAACCAACAAAAAAAGAATTTTTCAAATCGGACCAGTAGTTCCTGAGATTACCGCGTTTAAACAAACAAACAAACTCTTCCGCTTTATAATCTTTCTTATGCTATATAAAATTCACGTGTCACAGTGTTATTTACCGTACTCCTCCGAAACGGCTTGACCGATTTTCCTGAAATTTTGTGTACATATCCTCTAGGTCTGAGAATCGGCCAGCATCTATTTTTCAAACCATTTTTTTTTGTATGGCAAAACAACTTTTGCCGTTTCAGCTAGTATTAGTATAGATAGGTACTTGTATACATTTTGTGTTGCTATGCTACACTAATGGCACGCTTACAAGGACTGAAATCGTATAATACTTAAAAAATCCTTTATAATTTCAGATTTATGAACATCCCAAGTTCACTACGGTCGATCAAGGTAAGCCCATTTGTTTTTCCAGTATTTCTCTATTCTCTGTTAAACAAGCATGACGCATAAAACAAGAGACGGGCTTCGTGGTGGAGTGGTTTATGTAATGAACTGCCGTTCACGAGGTCTCGAGTTCGATTCTCGGTCAGGACAATCATTTGTGTGATATCCATAAATGTCATACAAATGTCTGTACTGCGTCTGGTAATAGTAAACACACTATGTATTATAAGTATGTATTTACAAAAGAAAAGTAGTATATGTAGTATATCCGTATTCTGGTACCCATAATACAAGCATATAAGCTTAGCTTGGGACCAGAGGACGTTGTGTGAAATGTCCATTAATATTTATTTCCGCATTCCTTTATTTTCATATTTAACATATATTTTTTAAAAAGATTATAAAAATAAGACATTCATACTGTATAAAAATAAAAAAGAAACACACAATAAATACACTAATTAAAAACAAACACTCACACATTTATAATCTAATTAAAAAATATATAAAAAATAGTGCACCACCGGCATCGAGTACAGGGACCAAACTGTCGGTGGTCAGGGATCCAAAGACAGGAACCTCCTCACTATGCGAGCCGTATCGAGGACGACTGCCTTCTGCATCAGACCCTTGACCCAACTGCCTAACGCGAGCCTCTCTAGATGTTGATCGAGGCTCTTGGCTATTAGTCCATTGACTGAGATGACTATCGGCACAATGATCGCCGAGTCCACATCCCACATGTCGACAATCTCGTGCGCTAAGTCTAGATATTTCATTTGTTTGTCTTTCTCAGCTTTCACGAGATTCTCGTCATGAGGAATGGTGACATCGATTATCATTGCGCGGCGCGCTGATCGATCTACCACCACGATATCAGGTCTATTAGCTACAATAGTCCTGTCCGTGATGATAGATCGATCCCAATACAATGTGATACGACCATTGACAATTACCGGCTCAGGTGTATACCTGTAGTACGGCACCACAGTTTCCACAAGGCCGTATCGCAGACCAAGCTGCTGATGGATAATCCTGGCTACTAGGTCATGTCTGTGCAAGTACTCGCCGTTAGCTAGACGCGAACAGCCGGAAACAATATGTCTGAGGGACTCACCTGGTAGGTGACAAGCACGACAAATGTCAACAGTGCCGTCCTTCAGAATATATTTCCGGTAGTTGTTCGTCATGATAACTTCGTCAGCAATTGCACAGACAAAACCTTCAGTTTCCCCAAAAAGGTCACCGAATCGCAGCCAGGTCACGGAAGATAACAAGTCAACATCAGGCCCGTGTAAGGCCCGATAAAATCTTCCGTGTAGCTCCTTGCTCTGCCATACCTCCAGGCGGTCCTTAGTGCTAAGTACCACAGGCATACGCCAGTTTTCTTTAGCCAAGGTGAGCGGAGTGAGCCCGAGGTCCACTGCCACTACGTCTCGATGCATCTCCGTACCAGCGTGGATAAAATATTCCCTAAGGTTGCATATCTCCCGATTATGTAAGGTCTTAGCATTCAAAAAGCCTCGGCCTCCACATTTTCGAGGGATATACAACCTCATTACTGATGAACGCGGATGATGCATTCGATACGCAGTCAAAAGACCGCGGACCCTCCTATCTATAGCTTCAAGTTCAGTCTGAGTCCACTTGAGTATACCAAAGGAGTACATCAGAAGTGGCATGACCCAACCATTGAAGGCACGCACTTTGTTGCCACCCGACAAAAGACTATTTAGCACTTTTTTCAGGCGGCCACAGAAACGCTCCCGCAACGATTGTTTCATGTCCACTTCATTGATGCACAAGGCCTGTGACATACCCAAGTATTTATAGGTATCAGTTTCGAGGAGAGGTCGGAGATGTACAGAATTCGAGAGCTGAATTCCCTCGGACTCTATAACACGTCCTTATATCATATTTATTTATTATTATTTACTTATTAGTCGCTGACAAAGCGTGTTCGTGTTGATTCACTGAAGTATTAGCAATTGAAACGATATTTTTTCAAATTTTCTTTAACACTGTTACTTTTATTATTGTACAATTAACGACTGTATACTGAGACTAAGGAGAATAATACCAGTCATCAAATACATCAAAGATTCCATAAAGGTCAAAAATCATATAAAAGTATAAGTATTTTACAGCCTTCATATAAAAGTATAAGTATTTTTCATCGCTTTGGTCGGACAAACAGGAGTTCCGAGGCTTAACGTTACGTAAGGTTCTCATTTATCATTCGTGAAATGTCTAAAGAACATCGCACTGAAGACGCTGAAAATTTATAAGAAAATTCTCCTAAGATCACGCTGTTCATGAATCTCTAAATTCTATATCGCTATGTATATTATAATTTTATAATTAGCGAAATCTTCCGAATTATACACATATATCGTTAAATTGATTATATATGTCGGAGTAACATAATAGAGAATGTAATTGCTATGATTTACTATCTGTCTGCTTATTGTAGAAACTATCTTTTAGATGTTCATACATCAATCTGACTTTCTCTTTCACACATAAAAGGTTCCACAGCAGGTCTCCAACCAAATACCCCATAATAATAAATAAATAATAAAGATAATGATGTTCACACAAAACATCACCTTTCTATCGTCACTTTACACTTTCTCACAAATACACACTTTATAATTATACACTAGTGATAATGAGCGGTATAAAGTCTTTATCACTACTGTGAGTGAGCAACTAGTCGGGCAGAGATTCGCCCTGTCTAACGTCTCAAACGATACTGATCCTTAGCTCTGTGGCTGTCTCGTATTTAAACTCATTGCAAAGTGGAGACGAGGTGGGGTAATCACGTGTTACGACTTGTCTACAATTCTTTACGTTAACAAATTATACGCTCACACCTGCCTATTCTTACTGTCGCTCCGTCATATAAATTTAGGAAACCTGTCATTTATGTAACTACTTAAGAACCATCGATCCGATTTTACATTATTAGAATGCCAAGCATTAATTTGATAGTTTTAATCAGAGGCTAAGAGTAGGTTCAATTTAGTTATAAGTATTTGTATTTAAAAACAGTTGGGTATAGACCACAATTAATTCCAATTATTATAAAATCCATGCCTGTGAAATAAATCTTATTCCAAAAAATTCTACAATTACTATTTGTTTAAACATATACTACATTACAGAAGAAAAAAAAGCGTATCTACAAAGTCTAATTAGTGACAGCTCTTGCGATTAATCAGGTGAAGAGCAAAGTTCACAAAGTACTCTCGAAACCAAAGCTCATAATGAACTACTGAACTATACGAACTACTAACTAAAGAACAAGTTCCTTTAGAATGGATGATCTATGTAGAAATGTAGTTTGAATATTGGAACATGTTTTTGTAAATCACTCACATTATCACAGTCACAGAAGTATCACAGTGATGAGAAAACACAAATCAAAAGTATTCATTGTCAAATCCAAATCAGCTGTGGAATCTTTAGCACATCTCCCTGGAAATACTTCGATGCCAGAATAAAAACAAAGATGTATGAATGTGCGATTACAGCAATATATACAGAACAACAGAACTAAAACTTGATACCTAAATAACCTTAAAATAAAGATGTGAGCAAGACTCAGGGAGGTGCAAATCGTATTTACACCAATTACCATTGTATTATCACCAATTGGGAAATGGCAAAATAAATCTTTATAATAGTTCTCTAATATTATTGACTAGCTGGTGTCCGCTATTTTCCCCGTTTTTACAATATTTTTCATTAATGCTTCGCTCCTATTCGTCGCAGCGTGATGTTATATAACCTATCGCCTTCTTCGGTAAATATAATAAATAATAATCCAACACTGACAGAATTTTTCAACTCCAACCAGTAGATTCTGAGATTAGCGCGTTCAAGCAAACAAACTCTTCAGCTTAGTAATATTATTATTGCATAAAAGCATATAAGCTTAGCTTAGCTTGGGACAAGAGGACGTTGTGTGAAATATCCGTGAATATTTGTTAATTTTTATTTACTAGTATAGATTTACTCCATGAGTTGCAATAAAAATACAGTTCAAAATACGAAGAAGAGTATAAAAACTTGAGCAGACATTTATATTCATATTTTATAGGTAGTGACTTCGTCCTCATTTGCATAAGTCCAAAGGGTATCGATATTGTAACGTGCCTGTGATATTAAGATACGAGATTACGCAATTCATTTTATTGTGCGTCTTACAATGTCTTAGCGTGGTGTATGAAAGTGTTTCATACAGGGATACCAGACCTTCACAACTTTTTAACCAGAGATTTACTAGTCAGTGCATAGGCGTTCAATCTTAAAGACATGTAACATTAGCCTGGCTTAATCGTACTTCATGGTCTAATAAAACATTGTGTTCATGTGACGTGTAGTTTCGTTTTTACAAGCAATAAAACATATTTATATTCTATTGGGAAGAGATATTGAAACTACAATATTAGATTGAACTGACGTGTATCATAGGCACATATAGGACGTATTACATAGATATGTAAGTGGCTTTAAGTCGGCTAACTGATGTAGCTATAGACCCAACATCTAGTAAATCTGTGTTTTTGACGAGGAATCACAGGACAATGAATTTCGTATAAGCGAAAGACTGGAATCACATTTAGGACAAATGAACCTGTGGCGTGTATTATAGATACACATAGGACGTATTTTATATACATATCTTTATATCTTCTTTATATAAATAATTCCTGTCACGATGTTTGTCCGCGATGGACTCCTAAACTACTGAACCGATTTTAAATTTGATTTGCACACCGTGTGCAATTCGACCCAACTTGAAAGATAGGATAGCTTACATTTAAATTTATAGTCGCAATATTATTTTATTGCAAATTATTTGTCTACCCCTAACAATTATATGGCAAAACAACGTTTGCCGGGTCAGCTAGTATATATATAAAAATTACGTGTCACGTTGTTTGTCCGCGATCGATTCCTAAACTGCTGAACCGATTTTAAATTTGAATTGCACACCGTGTGCAATTCGACCTAACTTGAAAGATAGGATAGCTTATATTTCAATTTATAGTCGCAATATTATTTTATTGCAAATTATTTGTTTGCCGGGTAAGCTAGTAGGTATATTAATACATAGAAAAACCAAATAAATATATTATTATTATATATATATATTATATATATGTGAGTAGCTTCAATCCGCAAGACTGGAATCACAAATGAATAAGCAAAATAAACTTCATGCCTATTCAAGAAGTGTCTGTAACTTTATCATAGAGCTCTAATGTAAGTACTTTAGGTTAGTATTATTATCTTATCAAACAATAGAACAAAAGACCAAGAACCGCTTTACAGTCACGCACAATGTTCCTGTCCGATGACAAATTACCTGTCAAGTGATAAATGTCTCTTTCACCGGGCATGACCTACTGTAAAAGTAACTTTAATATTATTAGAATAGGATGTCTAATATAATATTATTAAAGATAAGGTTACAAAATATATAAAAGAAGTATGTAATGATACAATCACAAATAACAAAAGCTACGCTGAAACGGTTGACTGTGCAGCCACCAAAGTACCAATACAGTATTACAGGCAAACTACCTACTACTTATATTTCAGCCCACTAACATCCCACTGTTGGAGGGCTCATGTTCTACTTTTGCCTCCTTAACCGGGCTAGTTAGCACAGAGTTTATTTTCAAGTTGTACGTCTGTCACAGTCTATTGTTTTATAAGATAACTAGCTGACCCGGCAAACGTTGTTTTGCCATACACATGTTAGGAGTAGACAAATAATTTGCAATAAAATAATATTGCGACTATAAATTGAAATCTTTCAAGTTGGGTCGAATTGCACACGGTGTGCAAATCAAATTTAAAATCGGTTCAGTAGTTTAGGAGTCCATCGCGGACAAACATCGTGACACGTAATTTTTATATATAAAGAAGATAATGCTAACCTAAATTACAATCTGTTTATAATATCCCTTAGCTTTAACAGCACCCGGGGTAGGAAAATGGGTGGTGACACTTGTATCCGTATTCTGTCACACACAACTTATGTACTTGTATTTTTCACTATTTTATCTTTAGGCATGGGCATAAATCCAATATTTGTAACTATTACAACGAAAATAACAAAATTTTGAAAGCAAATAAATTAGATTTTGTAAATTTTAGAATTAAAATCAACTCTTGTTTTAACTCTAAAATTTTACAACTCCGCCGGAGCGGTCCCTTTTTTTTAAACTTTAGTCGGTATTATTGTATATTGTTCATTTTCTACGAGTTTATGAACTGAATTACAAATATTCGAAATGTTTTGGCTTGTAGATGAAAAAATTTCAGAATACTGTTTACTGATTTCATATAATATACTGAAAAGCTAATCAGAATAAAACTACAGTGTAAATTTTGTGTTTGTTCACAGCTTACGTTTGAAAATATTATAAAAAACGCCACATTTATCTACGTTTATATGATACACACTAATGTAGTGACTCTATATCCAAATTATTTTGTATTCATTTCACCAAAATACAAAATGTGTGTATTCTGTGCCTATGACATGTTAAATATAATGAAATTGATAATAATAATTAATTAAATTAATACCCACATTTATGTATATCTATGTATTACGATGACAATTAATGTATTTATGTGACTGGACTGGAAAATTACAATATTGGAATATTGTAATTTTTCACATGTCTTTCAGTGGCTAAATAGATGGACTATTGCAACTAATTTATGTAACACCTTTCTTAACTCTATTTTAAGTGAAATAAAGTTCATTCATTCATGCATTCATTCCAAAAAGGGTTCAAGTGTATAGTGTGTATGAATATATGTGACCCCAAATTCTCTAAATAATATTGCACTCTTTCGTACCCACTCAAGTAGCGGAAAGACAAATAAACATATGTTTGCCACTATAACCAAAAGCAAATAATCTTTTCATTGGCTCTTACATTTTATTTTCATGTTCTAAATAAACGTGTCTTACTCGTAAATTTCGTAGAACTTTTGGTTTATTACCAAGTATAATGTGGCGTAGCATATCGCTACGAAGTAATCGTAGCATTTTCTGTGTGTAGTTAACAAGAGAGAAGCAGAGTATCTCTAAATTTATAGAGCTCAACGAACATTTTTAAATAACGAATGGTATATACTTGTAGTTGGTTCTATTTAACACTTGCATTAAGGCATTTCTGTTGTTTTTGCGCTAGGTAAGGTGAAAGAGTGGTTATTTCTAAAAGTAAAATATTTTTGTAATAGGCCAATAACATTTACTTTAATGTCCTCATATATTTATAGTCATTAAATAATAGATAATAACATCCAAATATTTTTTTTTGACTCTGGTAGAGTAACAATTCACGTTCCTATTTATTTTATCAAAACTACTAAATCCAATATATTCTACTTTTGTTTTTATTACTAACTTATTTTTTTTTTGTATTTACGAAATGTATAACTAGGTGAAATTCTCATTATTATATTATGTAAAACATATCAAATTTAAAAAAAATTACATGACTCGTACAAGTACGAACGTCATCGAATTTGCATATGCATCATTCACAGTTATACAGACTGAATTCAAAAAGAACAATTGAATATTATAGTCAATTTAAAATTTTGCACGTATCTATACTTAAATATACATAATAAAATTTTAAATAAACCAACAAATATTCATTTTTATTTCCCTCCTTATATTATAATTTATTAAGACGGATTAAGAATACAAGTGTCACCACCCCATCTCCTCCCAAGGGTGCTGTAAAAGTCAGCTAAGGGATAATGCATACAGATAACATCCTCTGTGAGAGACGGAAATCTCGAAAAAAGACCCGGTGCCAACACGCCTGGTCAGCACGCCACAGTAGACCATAATTTCTCCAATGTGGAGGAGGCCCGTGCCCAACAGTGGAATAAATGTGAACATATTTTATGCCATTCAAAGGTGTATATTACTCACAACTGGTGTGTAAACATTCAACGATGTGAAAAACAAATGCCACAAATATACGGTTCACCGCCATTAATTAAATGGTAAGCTTGTTGACCACACTGATTGTTATCTCTTAGCGTATGTATGTTCTCAACTTTTGCAATCATTTTATGAAAATCGCATTCATTTTTTGCATTTGAAATTTTAATACTTTTTTGGATAGATAAATAAATAAATATTCATGGATATTCACACAACGTTCTCTGGTCCCAAGCGATTATATGATTGTGTGGTGCCAGAATACGGATAGAACACATCTACTACCTTTATTTTGTAAATACGTACTTATAATACATAGCAAACACACAGCCGCAGTACAAACTTTTGTATGACAATTATAAATATCACACAAATGATTGTCCCGAGCAGGAATTACCACGAATTCTGTCATATAGATGAAGTCTTTAATACAATGACGGGACAGTTATTATACTTATCAGAAACCTTACATTGCGTTTACGGTACTACATTACATACAGAATATAATACATCAGTTAGAACAACACGTAAGCTATAACATAACAAAAGGCAAGGAGCCGGACCGTTTTACAAACGCACTTTTTAGATTAAATAAGTTGAGACATAAATATTCATGTTTTAGTTAAGTTTAGCTATGTAAGTAAAATTGCTACCGACATTCCTTAAGGTAGTTACAATAACATCTTTCTATAAAAAGCAGGTCCACTCTTTAATGTTGTTTAATAAAAGAAAATACTTACTTCAACTCATACTCGACCGGTTTTTTACAACTTTACTTACATCTAATTAACTACATACGCTATTAGACTACTTGTAATGTAAACGAAGGTTGAAAAGTATTTCCATAAATCTTTCATAATATTTGATTTACATTCCTCTCCCGTCGACTGCGTACAAAATCCCATTTATTTTCCAGTGCTACACTTTTTTCATTAGTAAACAAGCGTAGCGTATAAAACGCTTTATAGAGAGTGTAAGTAAATAACCGTGGGGAAGTTATTAAATGTTTTTGATTATATGAATATTTATATTAAATATTAACAGTATAATACAATAACCTTTTACCCCTAAGGGTTTACTGGCCTATTAATATTGTATTGCTTTTATAGATTATTTCTTAGGCAAAAAGAAACCTTAACCGTTCTTAAAGCAATACAGTTTAAGTTGCCCGCCAGCCATATATTTTCTAAATATTGATAATATATTTATAGCGATTATAATATTATTTTGATTTAGGAGGATAGTCATTTTTATAAGTAGGTATATAATTATATTCTTCATCTATCGTTCCATTCACTCAGTTTTTCTCCGTCCCCCTGCTGGTTGTACTGTTACAGGGCAGTTCCTAGGTAGCTTTTAAAAAAAATATTTCATTTGATTTATAAGTTTAATTTGATTTAACACAAAAAGTTCTTAATTTGAAATACACGTTTTCACTGCGTTAAGGATGGACAGGAACTGTGTGTAGTAGATGTGGTTCAGAGTCACGTCTGTTTAAAGAAATTCTGATAGGGCAGAAATAACAACAGATATGCACTGAGGCATACAGAGAAAGACTATAACACTACAAAAGCCCCGCACAGAACGGTACAATGTTTAATAAATCTAGCATATCTGGTCCTATTTCTGCCCTATCAGAATTTCTTTTCGTGATCGTATTCCATCACTCCTTGCATGCAGCTGCTCCTTGATGATATCGTCGCTTCACCTAGTTACCTGCTCCGTGCTATGACAGTACCGCGGCCGTATTATGAGCTTTTATTTACAGGCTGTTTACGCCGTGAATTGAACTGTCTGGCAAATTCGTATTATGAACAAAATTATTAGTCAGTCAGTTCGCTAAACCAGTCGTACATTAATATGTTTAAGGAGAAGGTACAACTCAAAGTTAAAGTACTAACTAAAAATTTTCAACTAAAAGTTTTATTTTTGCAATAATACCTAATTTAGCCATGCAGTTTACGGCCTGCCTGGAACTTGAATGATTTTAAAAAGCTCATAATACGCCGGCAGGTTACCATTCGAGAACTTGCTTCCTCAATGATAGTCAGCTTGTCGGCCTACGCACTATCACATCAAGCTATTTTGGATAACAAGGCGAATACTCTTTAAAGTCTGAAAATGTGCTCAAATTGTAGCAAAGTCATAACGAGATACGTCATTGAGATTTAATATATCATTAAATAAATATAAATATTCTTGAAAATTTCGCACAACGTCCTCTGGTCCCAAGCTAAGCTTATTATGCTTGTGTTGTGGGTACCAAAATACGGATAGAATACATAAACCACTTTTCTTTTGTAAATACATACTTAAAGTACATAGAAAACACCCAGACGTAGTATAAACATTTGTATGACATTTATGAATATCACACAAATGATTGTCCCAAGGGGAATCGAACCCGCGACCTTGTGAACGGCAGTCCAGTACATGAACCACTACGAAACGAAGCCCGTCAATCATTGCGTGTAGTATAAGAAACTAACTGAATCTAAGTGTTACAATACAAAGTAATCTACTAACATTATGGATATATAGGCTTCGGGGTCTAGTGGTTCATCTAACGTTCACGAGGTCTCGGGTTCGATTCCCGCACGGGACAAGCATTTGTGTGATCTTTATAAATGTCATACAAATGTTTGTACTGCGTCTGGGTGTTGCTATGTATTATAAGTATGTATTTACAAAAGAAAAGTAGTATATCCGTATGCTGGTACCCATAACACAAGCATCTAAGTTTAGCTTGGGACCAGAGGAAGTTATGTGAAATGTCCATGAATATTTATTTATTTATATTTTATCGAGCCGAATGCTGATCCACCACTACCTATCCTTCTAGATAGGTATATGCGCATTGATACATTAAATAAAATTCTAAATGGTTGGCGACAAAAATGATACATGGTATGAGTTCACTTAATTTATACTCACCATATTTCATATTGAAGAGGGTGGGATTGTCGACCCCTCCGAGAACTGTCATATTAGTATTTTATTTCTTTTGTCCTTTTCACGGCATTGTAAATAAAGTATTATTTAAATATTTTATCATTTTTCTTGGATGTTATAAAAAGTGTAATAATATTTGCCTTTGTTCTTAGAGTTAGGTTGCTCAAATATTACAAAAGTTGCCTATTAATTAACTTATTCTTCTGACCTTAAAGATCCTAAAATCAATAGGTCACTAGAAAAAACATATTTGACCCATGACCAAATTACACTATCTTCTTTTTAAATTAGCTGCAATGAGCAAGTAGTTACTTCTACTTGACATACAACGGCTACGCCATCTTTATTCATCATATCCAAAACGGCATAATTTTAAAAGACCATAAGAGACCGTGAGTGTACAATATTATATTAATTTTAATAAAACTTATCTGTCTGTGTCTTCGTAAATAAAATATTGATTTATTACAGAAAATATTTAGGAAAATGTCTGCGCAGTTGAAATGAAATTGAAATGAAATTGTTTATTAATAAGCAAAAGTGATACATACTCGTAGTATTGCCAAATTAAGTAGCAGTTAGAATATTTTGATTTATAACTAATATATCATACATTTGAGATAATCCCTATCTCAAATGTATGATATATTATTAAAGTTGTGTTTCAAATGAATATAATTATGTCATTTTTTCATAAAAATAAAATTAATAAACATTCATATACATAATGGACATTCAATTACTTCCGTACGAATATTTACTTACACCCTCGTCACTAAGCGCTGGTATACTTCATATTTATTTGTTAATATAAAAAGTGTAGCACTGGAAAATAAATGGGATTTTGTTGTCTAACCGCAGTCGACCATAGAGGAAATTAAAATCAAATATTATGAAGGATTTATGGCAATACTTTACTGAGCCTACGTAAACATTGTAATGGACTGGTGTTCGTGGTCAAAAATTTACATTAAAATTTATTTTATCCATATATAGTTACAAGTATCTTCTGTCAATTTCAATTTTTTAATCTTAAGATTACTGCTACTCGAACGTCGTGAACGTCGCACGTGTAGTTACTGGTGACTTTAACTAGCGATTAGTCTACTTGGCGCTTTACTTGAGAATGGTGAAAGAGGCCCTTAGTCTACAAATCACTATTGTATAGCAAGTAGAGAACTCTTTATTTTGTCGTTATATTAAAGAATACTTAGAAAATATCAACAGTAAAGCACAGACATTTTTAAAAATCATATATTAATTATCTAATCTAACGAAGGTGATAAAACACGTTGGCTTAAGATTAGTTTCCAAGTTTCTCACAAAATTAAACTTATCGCCATAAACACACAAAATATCGTAATGGCAATCGCAATCATGTATTTCGATAATTGTAATCAGTACTCTACAAGCTTTTAATAAAATTTCAAGTCCAGTACAGGATGTCTATTAAACACATAAAACAGACACTCCGTTAACTAATATTGACAAAGATTTCGTATCAAAATATAAATATTTGCAATGCACTTTACAAACTCGGTGAAATTAAAAATGTATAAACTCGAAGCCCTTTCCTTTCAGTGAACAACAAAAAAGATCGCTCTGTAGAAGTTTTCAAGTAAATTGTAATCTGAATGAAAGTTTCTTCCAGTTCTAAAAAAGCTTATATTTTAGTATGATTTTTTTTTAATTTTATTACAATTTTATTACAATTTGTAGTAGGCTTAGCAGCCGTGATGTGTTGCTGCGTGCCCTCAGAAAGCTCAGCTTTTTAATAGGATTTTCAGATAAGGTCACCATTGTTGGACACGGAACTCTACGTATAGCACGCTGACCAGGCGTTTAGATATAAGATTTGGTATTGAGCTTAGATATCACGTAGATGTTTCATTTTAATATGTTAAACTGATTTGATAATTTATTTTATTATCAGTAGTCTTACCGCACTCGTGGCAAGAAATTTTGATGTGTGTAGGTATTTGAAATCCGTTATCATACAGGGGGAACATAATCTGTATTAAAATTAATAAAACAATGATGATTAAATAATTATAAAACCTAAACACTTACAAGTCAAGGAAGTGTGTTTAGATCATAGTAGATAGCGCTCTATGGTCTCAGCCTACACCCATGGGAAAATGCGTGATGTTATAATATAATGATGATGATGACAATGATTAGTTAATAAAGACCTTTCTCTAACTAAAAACTAACTAATAGCCAGCTTAACAAAACAATATGCTGTAAGGGGCTTTATATGTCTCATAAAAACGAACAAGTTTTCATCCTTACGTTAACCTTACAAGGTTACTAAGGGGTAACAAACAGTTTAAAAGGTAACATATGCAAGTTAGAAATCTATTGTAAATTCGTGTCCCCAACTTACCTACCCCTAACAATGCAACAAATTTGAAGGCAAGAGGGTACATGTTTTAACAAAATTATGTCATTCGGTATATTAAAGAGCTATAGGTTAAATATAATGCAAAGTCTGCTCAGTAAAATAAAAATAGTTTAAAAAAACTAAAAAACACGCTTTACTCGTATTTAATCGAATTATTGTATTGTCATCGGTCTTTGACAGGTGTGCAAAATTTGAATAGAATCTGACCGTTTAAAGTGGGTCAAAATAGCGTCCAAAGGAGTCGGTTACAAACATACAAACATACAAACAAACATACAAACAAACATACAAACAAACATACAAACAAACATACAAACAAACATACAGGTGAAGCTAATATAAAGCGTGTAAAAATAACGACCCTTTCCAAGCGTTTTCGATTTGATGCATAATTAGAGCTACGGACTAGGTACTTGCCATTACCAGAACATGATATTTGGTATGTCCTAAAATAAATAATAACCTTGGAATACAGGAGATAATAATAATAATGTTAATATAAGACCGCAGGGCAGCTTGTGGCGAGCTGAATGTGAGTGGCGACACTGCGGTCCCGAGTGCCCCTGAGAGTCGGTCGTGGCCTCGCCTTCGGCTTGCCTTTGTTGGCTGGCCGAACTGGAAACCGAGAGTGCCTGGACTCTCGCCTCTGTCTTGCCTTCACCGGCCGAACAGAGTGGGGTCGCCAGAGCTATATGCTCGGGGGTGGAAGTGTCAATTTCAAGGGCGTAATTACGGGGAAACCCGCTCCGGGTCTCGGCCCGCGATGGTGAAACCGGTGCCGCACCGCTCTACACCCCAAGCCGCTCACACCAGTGTTGCTCCCTGCTGCCTTGTCTGGCGGCTGTGTGGGGGCCCATCTAGTGAGTCGGCGAGTCACCGACTGCCACGGTTTAACAACTATCAGTATTGAAGGCAGGCGTCCGTATTATTATTGGCAATAGTTTATATAACCAGTCCATCAAACACCCCCTCATAATAAACCAGTTAGTTTCTCTACATTATTTTGCAATAGATCTACAGCTACCACTGGCATTCCATGACTCCACTTCTATAGTGCAGGTGTGGAGTGTCGGTGGTAGGTGTCCCACCACATTATTTATTCATTAAAATTCTCAAAGGGCCTCTGCATGTGGGATCCATGTCCCCATGTAAGCCTTACAAAGGACCGGGTATTTCTTATAATAGAAATAACTCGTGACTATCAGAGTGAGATACAAATAAATATTAATAATATAATATTAATAATATTCATGGACATTTCACACAACGTCCTCTGGTCGCAAGCTAAGCTTATATGCTTGTGTTATGAATACCAGAATACGGATATAATACTTATACTACTTTTCTTTTGTAAATACATACTTATACTTATACTTAGTACATATTAAACACCCAGACGCAGTACCAAACATTTGTATGACAATTAAAAACAATAATTAATTATTAACAGAAGAAAAGAAATAGTTTATTATTAATGTAAGATCCTAACGTTATATCTATATTATTTTACTCTTTGATCCTAATTAACGATACATCCATAAAAGTACCTAGCATACTAGCAGTATTAATTTAATTTTGCGCCATCTACCGTGCAATAGCTGGAAGAAGTAAATTCTTAGTAGCAGTAAGTTTCTCTGTAAAGGCCGTGGTAAAGGCTAATTATCTTTAGTGCACTTTGCACTACTTGTAAATAATTAACACCACATGCCTATTCCATTTAGGATTAATTATTCTCAAAGGATTTATTTTTAAATAAGCTTACCCCCGTTTTCCAATCAGCGCACAATAGCGCATTATGCGGCACAATGCTCAACGTTGAATGTTCCAATTACACCATCGCATCGCACAATCGAGCACTCTCAAAAGTGATGCGTGTAATCCATAATAACTTCAGCGACAGAAAATTAGCAAGTATTTTTTCTTTAAATTGGCATTGATTGAAATTTTATTTATATTATATTATCGTTAGTAATATTATTTATTGTTAAAAAAAATTAAGGCTTTCTTTTCGTCGGAGTTTTCTGGAAATATTCAAAGTTAATTCAAGCTGTGTTAAAAAATATGGATAATAAGAATAAGAAGTATGGATGAAGGTATAAACAATGACTTTTTTTATATTCCACACATATAATGTTAATACAATGTTTATTTTAGAATTTTTTTTTCAACACTGAACTTAGCGCACTCTGCTGGCGCATTTTAAAACTAATTCACGTTCCAATTAAGCGTCAGCATTTTTCAGCATTGTGCGGCACTGAGTCGCATTATGCTCTGCCATTGGAAAACGGGGTATATAAACAGGTGTGAGGGTTTTTTTAGTATAGTAACATTGTTCGATGCGTCATCACTGTCAATCAATGTCGTCATTAGCGATGGGTTATAACAGCAGGAAAGTGATATCTGTTATTCCTGTTACTGTTATACGAAGAAAACAGGTGTCAATACCTGTTATTAAATAACAGGCTGTTATATTTAGATAGAAGCAGCTTCCGGTTGCGTCTTCGAATTTCGACCACAAGTTTCCAAGTCGAATGAATAAAATGAAATGAAACCTAGAAAATCAAAACTAAAAAGAGCTGAAATTAATCCTACATTTTCATTTTATTTCAATAAATAAAAACAGGTCTTTCTATTTATTAATTTAATAATAACATACATACAACCTTTAAATTAGTCACTGATGACTTATAAGACAATTTTACAAATGTTGCAGGTTGCATAACTCACCTATGTCCACAAAATAGTCCCAAGCAGCACTTACTTTTTTACTCGACATGTTGCCGATATAACTAAACAAAACTTGTACCTATATTTTATAATTGTATGTATATTATTAAATCATTTCATTACATTTATACTTTATTAGAACTAAACCTTTTATTAAGTTCACAGACTCAAAACTTTTTTATTTATTTTTTACTGAAATTACAGCAAACAACTGTATTTTTGTTTAGTTTTTATAGGGAGAAATTAAAAAAAAATTGTAATAATTCAAGTATCAATTCAAATTCGCCTTTATCATCCATTGTTAAAGTTACATTTGCTTGTAATATAAAATTTGATTAACAGAAACAAAAACGTTCTAAATCGCGCATTTATCGTCTAGAAATTAAAGTTTAAAACATGGAATTGTTATAATTTTATATAAAACTAGCTGACCCGGCAAACGTTGTTTTGCCATACTAAAAAAAAAAGGTTTGAAAAATAAATGTTGGCCGATTCTCAGACCTACTGAATATGCATGTCAAATTTCATAAAAATCGGTCAAGCCGTTTCGGAGGAGTACGGTAACTAACACTGTGACACGTGAATTTTATATATTAGATTTATTAATTGATCCTTTTTTTATTATCAATTTTCTGTTCGAATTACAAGAAAATTCCATTCTGGCAACTCATGTTAATCTACTCTATATATATATACTCTATATAACTTGCATCTCGTTTTAGCACATGCCAATGCAATAAGCGTGAACGAGACAGAGTAAATAACAGATAAAACGACCAAGTTTGAAAGTTACTTATAAAGAAGGATTTGTTCTTGATAAGCGACCAACTATATTTCTTGCATTGGCGGGCTGTTCCTGATAACACATTACACGACCAAAGATGGATGTATCATATGTAGAATGATTTCTTCTTGAAAAACTACCAACTATATTTTTCGGATAATAATGAACTGTGAAAAAAGAACAGCTGTTCTTTTTTCACAGTTCATGCAGAGCTGTTCTCAGCTGTTTTTTTAATAATTTGTATGGACGGTTGAATGGTATTGCCTGTTATTTTTGATCACAGTGATTTCTTAATTGCAGCAACAGCTAGTATCTGGTATCTTTAATTCACAGTGAAATCTACCTGTTACGATAAATACGCCTCACTCCTAGTCGTCATTCGTGACATTTTTATATCTTGTCACTTTTTCTGGTGCAGCTTGCGTTAGTGTGAGCTGTTTTAATTTTTTCTGTGAAAGTATATTGATCTTATTAGAATATTAGTGGTTTGTTCAAAATGGGGGATTCCTTAGATGGTAGTGAAAATGCAGCAGAAGTGCAAAATCTAGTTGTTTGCGAGTTTCAAGACTTTGCAAATTACTTGCGAAGAGCCGCAACGGTACTTTTACCCGAGGATGATATTGTTCCACCAGCTTTAAATGCTGCACTCGACGATAAAGTCAACCAAGACTGTATCAGGAAGTTCATTTCAGACCCTCAAGTATCATCTTTGTACGTACAAAGATTTTCGTCTAAAGGTAAGGGTAACGGGTGTGCCCGTTTTTATTGTAGAAAGTCTACCTGCAGTGCATTTATAATTTGACATGCTCCAGTGCACATTATGAATGTTTAGTTATGTCATTATTCTTTCAAAATACATGATTTATCTGGTAAAATAGTATTGATACTCTTTTAATATTTTTATTGTTTTTTTTTATGTAGAAGATGATAACGAACAGCCCACTGAAGGTGAAGAGGAGAAAGAAGCAGTTACCTATCAAGTCAGCACTGAGGTCAGTTTTTTAATAAAATATCCCATCTAAACTTGTTTTTTTTAATAATAATTTTTATATATTGCAACACTGTCTTTTGATTTAATTATGTTATTGCTATTAGGTACACTTTACTTCTCCTCGAGTGGCTGCATTTGTTTGCATCAAGCGTGGAGCAGTCATTGAGGCTGACAAATCCATCCACAGTCAACTGCGTCTTATCAACTTGTCTGATGGCTCTCCATATGAAACCCTACATGCTTTCATCAGCAAAACCATGGCACCATTCTTTAAAAGCTATGTTAAAGAGAGTGGTAGGGCTGATAGGTAAGGAAATAGATTCTTAATCTATGAAAACATTAAATATTGTAAATCAATGTGCAATAAATACTACACTCACTTGGCAATTATTTATTATCGATACTAAATCAAGTTGCCAAAATATTTGCTCTTGATTTGTTCGGTAAACAAATTGATTAAAACACCATCATACAATATGTATTAAAAACATACCAATAACCATGACTTGTTAAATACGATGGGCAGTTAAATGTCCAAACCTATTAAAAAAAATATTTACAGAGATGGAGATAAAATGGCACCATCTGTGGAGAAAAAAATAGCAGAACTGGAAATGGGCTTACTGCATCTTCAACAAAACATTGACATTCCTGAAATTACTCTACCTGTCCATCCACTTGTGGCAGCTGTTATCAAAAGGTAACTTACTGTTTAGTTTACTATTTACCTTGAAATTGCTAAGCTTGTTATTAGGTTTTTTTCCAATCTATGTTTCTAATGGGATTTTTTCATATGACATGCCAACCCTATTTAGTCCAATTTCAACTAATTACAATATATTTAGTTATTTATTGTTGATTGTCTGATATGTTAAAAAATGTTACTATTACAGTAATCAATAATGAAGTCTTATTTTCCATTTGCAGTGTAAATAGTACAAGTTCTTAAAATAGAAATGTGTTTCAATATATTATTTTAGGGCTGCAGATGAGGGCCGTAAACCACGTGTAGCAGATTTTGGTGATAAAGTGGAAGACTCAACATTTTTAAATCAACTACAAAATGGTGTCAACCGCTGGATAAAAGAAATACAAAAGGTTTGTTAAAAACTGATAATATTTCTCATTAATATCAGTAAAAGCAGCCTTATGGTCTCGCGGTGCTCGCTTTTACAAATCAAAAAAGTGTGGGTTGCACAACGTGTGACATTCAGAAATCTACCTTTACGAAAACAATAATTAAAATACAATTAGTGGACTGGCTGCTAAAAAGGAGGTTTTTTACCATCATTTTGATTTAATAAATTTTATAATATATTTGTTCTTTAGGTCACCAAGTTGGACCGTGACCCCTCAAATGGTACTGCACTGCAAGAGATCTCTTTCTGGTTGAACTTAGAGAGAGCTTTACACCGAATCCAGGAGAAGAGAGAGAGTGTTGAGGTTAATATCTGATTGCTTTGTTTATAAATTTCATTTATTTTCATTGCCCTAAGTTTGAATCTACCATACAATTGTTTTTTTAGTTTATAGGTTTCCATACCGAAAGGTGAACTGGTCCCTATTAATCAATCTTCGCTAGGTGTCTGTATGATAATGTTTCTGTCCTTATCTTATTATTTTATAATAACAGCATATCTTTAAGATATACACTTAAACCTAGTGTTTAATAATCCTTAATTTTCAGGTTGCATTAACATTAGAGATTTTGAAGTACGGCAAGCGTTTTCACGCGACTGTATCCTTTGACACTGATACTGGGTTAAAGCAGGCTCTTGCAACAGTATCGGACTATAATCCACTGATGAAAGACTTCCCTATCAATGATTTGCTGAGTGCTACTGAGCTGGAAAGAATTAGGTAAATAGTTATAGCACTATTTTCATATAGCATTGTTGTCACTTTAGTATTCATCCTTATTATAAAATAAAGTCGTAATTTCTGTATGTATGTCCCTATGTGAGCTTATATCTTCAAAACTACGCAACGTATTTTGAAGCGGTTTTTTTAAATAGCTTTTAAATAATAAATAATTTAAAATAATTCTTTTTATTTATTATATTTAGTGGTTCAAGTGGAGGTTTTTTTATGTATAATTTGGTTTGGTTTCTAAAATCCATGCATACAAAGTTGTGGGAGACAGCTCGTTAGTTATAATTTTAGAGGAGAGTTTCAGGTTTTATATTAACATGTTTTATAAAGCTCTTCTAAAAATTCAGAAGCTAGAAAAGATAAGTCCAACAGTAAATCCTATGTAGAAAAACAGACAAAAACATTTTTTGTTTCAAATCTTAAATAACTGTAAATTGTAGGTTTATTACAATACCAACTGTTGCTCGTGACTTCGTATTAGAAATAAGAAACCAAATCTAACAAAGTATACATGTAAACCTTCCTCTTAAACCACTGTAGCTATTAAAAAGCTGCATTAAAATCCATTGCGTAGTTTAAGTAAAGATTTAAGCTCACTAACACTCGTATTCACAAACAATATTTACTTAAGCAAGTACTTAAGTGTTGATGCACTGTGCAAAGGGTGTTACCCTTTTACTTCTCAGTGCGTTCCGTACATCGAGCCTTTGTATTCATAGACAAAACTTAGTTATGCGTTCAGTTTAACAAACGCATAGTGCGCTTCACCACTTAAGTATTGTTTGTGAAATGATTTTGCTACCCCTGTCCGTCCATGCCTACCATGAGACCTCACAGTAACGTTTGTGAATACGGCTGATAGAGACACACAAGCAAACAACTATTTTTTTTCTTCTTTATTTATTTAGGAGCTTTTAAGCAAACAATAATAATAATAAGTATGACTATTCATTTCTATAACAGATTGGCTGTTCAGCAAATATTCTCTCATCTCCGCAAGATTCGCTCAACAAAGTATCCTATCCAACGTGGCTTAAGACTTGTTGAGGCTATCTCCAGAGATTTAGGCCAGCAACTATTGAAGGTATGAATTTCTACAATGTAATACTAAACTTGTTCTTTCAAAGGGAAAAATTTAATAAGTACTGTTTTTGTTTTGCAGGTCTTAGGTACTCGTCGTCTTATGCACATTCCATTTGAAGATTTTGAGAAAGTGATGACTCAGTGTTTTGAAGTTTTCTCATGTTGGGATGATGAATATGAAAAATTACAGGGTTTGTTGCGGTAAGCCTCATAGTAAAACTTTTCTCTCTCTATCTCCCCAGCTAGCCCTCTTCCACTTTAGGAGGGGTTTACGGTCCAATGTACCGCGTTGACCAGACGTTTTGGCACAGGGTTTATTTTTAAGTTTTTCATCTCTCCCAAATGATGTTATCTACGAATAATATTCCTTAGCTTGGTTTTACAGCACCCTGGGAAGGAAAAGGGATGGTAACACTTGTACTCTTAATTCGGCACCATACATACGTGAAACTTTTATACACAACAAGCTGTTGCCTGCAACGTCGCACGTGACAATTTTTTCCGTTTTGCAACATTTTTTTTATATTTTGGTCCTACTGGTCGCAGTGTAATGTTAAATACCCTATAGCCTTTCTCGATAAATGTACTATCCAACACTGAAATTGGGATTGTTCATAATTTTTGACCTGCTGTTTTTATTTATTTTTTCGACTAATTTCAATATTATTGAAATATTCAATATATAGAAGTTTAAAAAAATACTTAAGAGGATAACAAAGCTAAAAAGCTTCGTGCATTTTTCTACGTACGAAGTTTTCATTGTTTCTTTAGATTGAATGGCTAGAGCTCTAATTTTTAAGTATATGTTTTTTCAATATATAATCTAGGATCGCATAAACTCGGAAACGCGATTGAAAAAAGTTTTCTCGATAGAAAATCTTAGCGAAAATACCTCTCTCATTTCTTATTTTTTTCATTTGTCGGTCTATTATCGCGTATTAACTAATGAAATAACTTTAAAAACATAAGTAACTATTATATATAGAAACACGTAAATCAGAATTAAAATATATTTAGTAGATTTTGAGTAAACAAAAAAAATATCCCTAATTCTACATTTTCTATACCTACTAGCTGTGTTAATATGTACATGTCGACGATAATATTGATGTAGGCCCTTAAAGATATTATTTTAAATGTTGTGACGTCATCGTTGTGCGCAATCTGTGTATTGCCTTTTCCTGATAGACATAAGACAGATTGCAATACATCTTTTCAAAGTTGCCAAGTTGATGTAATAGACCAATTTCAACCCCACCACAGAGTAGTATATCCCTTACAACACCTTAATATTTTAAGTCCTTCGTTTCAAGGACAAATAGGGATTATTTGCTATTTTGGAAAAATAATCGTTAAAATAGCAAATTTTCCGAATAACACTAATCGATCATGATCAGAAACTCTATTCCCCAAAATGGTTTTCGGATTAAGAGTTTTAAAAAAATATGAACAATGCCAATTGTTCAGTGGGGATCAGCGATTCCTGAGATTGGCGCGTTAGAACAAACTATTTATTAGTGACACAATCTGCCTACCCAGAAAGAGCCGTAACATATATATACTATGCATGTTTCCACTCTTAGAAAGTTATACTAATTATTTCTATAATCTGTTATGTCTAACTTTACTAAGGTTACAACAGAATTTCTTTTTTACTTGGAAAAAGTCAAAGTCAAAGTATTTTTTATTGTGGACAAATAGGTACATAAGATGTTGAGATCAAATTAAAACAGGTTTCACTATGTCCTGCCATTTAGGCGTACAATAATGGTAGTGATTATAAATATATTATGTATGCAGTTTTCATCTTGTCATATAATAACAATGTCTTATGTAATAACAATATTGGAAAAAGAAAATGTCGAAATTAGCACATTTGAAATATCATTAATAAAATTTTGTTTTAAATAATAATAATAAGAAAATTTAGTTAACGTTGCCGAATTATTTACTGACAATCAAATTTAAACCTTTAAATAATTTATATTATAATATGATATATTATGTCAGGCTAATATGCTATCCGAATCATCTCCGAATTCCAGAATTCATTTAAAGAATAATAACATTTAGAGCATAACATCTTGTGGAGGCTTTTTTTTTGAAATAAATATAAATGAAACTACTTTTTACGGATTTAGACGCGTATGTTTGTTTTAATTTTTGGCCTGACCATGGTGACTGAAAGGTCTCCGAAACGTCTAGCCAATTGTTAAAAAAATATAAACGTCTAAATCCGTAAAAAGTAGTTTTATATTAAACAAATGAGTCGCGCAAGTGTTAGAAAATATTAAATATATATATTGATAGTGCCCAAAACGCAATTGGACAATGATAACTGAACTTTCGTAATATAAAAACTGTGTAATTTAGAACAGAAATTTTATTAAACCTGCTTTAAGTTAGGTCTCTACCAGCATACCACTGGAAAACGTATTCAGTTTTATGCAGTTGTTTTGGCGTGATGTGCGTACAAACACACAGACAGACAAAAATTTTATAAACCATTATTTTGGCTTCTATAACGTCTATAAAGACCGCGTATCCTATTTTTTCTTCAATGTCTTAAAAGTGACAGACATTAACTTTTTAGATTTTAATATAATTATCATGTATAGATATGTTTTTAACGAAATAACCATTATATCAAAATACCTACACAATAGTTGTTTTCATTTTAGGGCTTCCTACAAACCCATATAGTCTCACTACGGAGTCTGTCTGTCCACCCGTTACACGTTTTTTACTCAGCAACGGCTGAATGGATCAACTTGAAACTCACTCCGTAAGCGTGCGAGTTTACCTTGCTCTTGACAGGTTTTTTTAGTTAGGCTAAGTTTTTGACGTGTCGAAATTGCCGTCACTGTATACTGAGACTGACCTTTGTTTTTCAGCAAAGACCTCTGTCTAAGTAAGCAATGTATGTATGTATGTTTTGTTATAGCGATATTGTGAAGAAGAAGCGTGATGAGCATCTCAAGATGGTATGGAGAGTGTCACCCTCACACAAGCGTCTGCAAGCTCGTATGGAACACATGCGACGGTTCCGTAGACACCATGAACAACTGCGCACTGTTATGCTCCGGGTAATTACTACTTTTGAAACACTGCAATTATTTTTTTCAAGGCGTCCTCTAGCCTTTACTCCGTCCACTCTTGGACATAGGTTGCGTTCTTGACGATATTGTTGCTCCACTTTATTGAAGGCCACCGAAAGCCGGGCCGTCCTGTACGTAGTCACCGCTCTAGGATCCTTATTCCCAACGATCATCAGACCTTCGAGCAATGTGGCCTGCCCATTGCCACATCACCGTGGTAGCCTTTCTGCATTTTTTTTTTTAATAATCCTTAATTTTCGTGTTATCTGTAATCAGTCTTAAACTTTAAACAAATGTGTTGATAATGTTTAGAGTTGCCTTTTTATAATTTTTTTTTTTCGTATAGGTGCTTCGTCCACGCGCAACAGTTGCAGCTGACACCGGCGCTGGTGGTGAAACAACTCAACCACATTCACTGCCAATGGATGCTGCCGATGCTAATGCCATAGCTGAGGTACATAAGATTTTAGTTGTACTTTAAGGTAGCATTAGGTTCTTTGCAACGCGCGACCACGACCAATAGTTCCAGTTAATATTGAAAATTGAATAAGACCACTACTTAGAGAGACTATTCTTTTGAGAAGTCAGGAATATATTTGTGTCAGTCGCGCTGCTATCACAACTTTAAACCATAATATGTCGTTTAGCTAAACTCACTTGTCATATAACGCTATAAGGTTTGCAGTTAAGAGCCGCGCGCTGCTCAGAACTGAATGATACCTTAAAATTAATACATGTATCGAAAAGCAGTTGCTAAATATGTATAATACTTATAGGTCAATCTGGCGTACGAGAACGTGAAGGAAGTAGACTGTTTAGATATATCGAGGGAGGGTTGTGATGCTTGGGAGGCAGCTGTACGTCGATACGAAGATAGAATCGGTAAACTAATATTCTAATATATTTACAACATTCCCTATACAGCCCCAACACTCAATGAAGTTGTACAGGAACCGACTAGACTAGATCATCCAAATAGATTAGCTACACATCTTATGGAAAATAATGTATCATTTACAGCATTATTGCATCGTAATTTTCACACTTTAATCTGTGCATAAAATTCACCTAGTTTTATTTGAAAAAATGAGTCTTGCAAATATTTTTTTATACCCAAGTAATGATGTATTAAGAATCCTATGTATAATGTAATGTATTTCTTAGCTTGGGACCAGAGGACATTGCTTGAAATGAATGGATTGTTATTTTTTCAAATACTTTCAGATCGTGTTGAGACTCGTATCACAGCTCATTTGCGTGACCAACTGGGAACAGCTAAAAATGCTAATGAAATGTTCCGTATCTTCTCGCGGTTCAACGCGCTGTTTGTACGTCCTCACATCCGTGGTGCTATCAGAGAATATCAGACGCAACTCATACAACGTGTCAAGGATGATATTGAGGCACTCCATGAGAAATTTAAGGTAATAATTCTAGACGAAATGCTATTCTATTTTCACTGGATTTTCTAATTTCGTTACAGGTCTATATCAATTAATTTAAGACAAATATTGATGAAAAAGTACTGGGGTATACAAAATTCAAAGTTGTTGAACTATGTTTTTTATGTGCATCCCGCAAAAAAATTATAAAACTGTTTTCAGTGTTGTATTGCCAGGGGTTTAATTTAATTACGAGCTACATCGTACAACTGGAATCTCAGATACTCAAATAGCAAATAATACCGAATTTCAAACTGATGTTTTATGCATGGTGAAATTGGGGATCACGGATATTTTATAAATAGAATTATAATTATAAGTTAGCAATGATTTTGTTCAGGTCCAATACCCTCAATCAAAATGCAGCCGTCTCTCTTTGGTACGTGATCTGCCCCCTGTGGCTGGCTCCATTATTTGGGCTAAACAAATTGATCATCAACTGACTGCGTATTTGAAGAGAGTGGAGGATGTACTCGGTAAGTTTTTTCTATCATTGGCTTCATCAATACAATACCTGAGGGTTGAACCAATCGAAACATGTGGCCACTTATTTCGTCTGTACATTTCGCTTGCATAGAACAACATGATGTTCTCATTCGCGCTCTATAGTGACTTTATATTCTTAGCTCTATATTTGTTTTGTTATGTTTAAAGGCAAAGGTTGGGAGAACCATATCGAAGGTCAGAAACTGAAGGCTGATGGCGATAGTTTCCGTTTGAAGTTGGACACTCAAGAAGTATTTGATGATTGGGCTCGTAAGGTAACGTTATTTTAAGATAAAATCTATTTTATATTATTGATAATGGTGCCGATTCTACGTGCAGAACTAAACTTAACTAAAAAATGAAAACAACTATTGCTGTATCTTAATAATTTGGCTATTTTGTTGTGCACTTTTATATTATTTATAATTGTTAGTCTATAATAAACAGTTTCAATAACAAGAAAGTTCAGTTAACATTACGGAATTGTGTTATTGAAAGTATCAATTTTCATGTTTTAGTTAAGCTAAGTTTAGTTATGCACGTAGAATTGGTACCAATAGATGGCCCTAAATTTGATTACTTTGAATTATTTTGTCTAGGTCCAACAACGTAATTTGGGAGTATCTGGTCGAATCTTCGCTATAGAATCAGTGCGAGCGCGTTCTAGCAAAACTGGCACCATATTGAAGTTAAAGGTCAACTTTTTACCAGAAATCATCACATTGTACAAAGAAGTTCGCAATCTTAAGAACCTTGGATTCAGGTAATTAGATATTGGAAAGAGTATTACCATAATATCATATGGCCTTATAATCTATGTAACGGAATATTTGAACACGATTTTCATCCACTTGCAATAGTCGAATTGATTTAAAATTTTGCATTCATATCAAGGACCGATGACAATTCAATTATTTAAAAATATATTTAGGATTTTCAAGCGTGTTTTTTAGTTTTCGAACTAAGAAAATTATATTGTTATATGTGACGTACTTTTTATGTTATACGTCTGACGTCATACTCCCATTGAAAATATATATTTAAACTAGCTGACCCGGCAAACGTTGTTTTGCCATACAAAAAAAAAAGTTTGAAAAATAGATGTTGGCCGATTCTCAGACCTACTGAATACGTATGCAAAATTTGAGAAGAATCGGTCAAGCCGTTTCGGAGGAGTACGGTAACTAACACTGTGACACGTGAATTTTATATATAAGATTATCAATATGTGTTCTTTGCTATTGATTAAATATTAACTTTTTGTTATGATTGTTGTGATATTTATTACGCATAGCGCAAGTTAATACGTTCAGTGCGGCTAACGCTTATGCGCGTTTTTCTGATCTTCACCAAGTGCGGGCCGACGCGTATACGCGTCCATACAAAAAAAATCTGTAGGCAAGCGGGGTGCGCCGCACCTGTGCGTTTATAGCGTGTATTCTGGGTGTCTATTGTTTCGAAGCGGTCGTAAAATGTGGAATTGTAAAGGAGACTACACACTAGTCAGGTTTCTGCTACGAATCTTGCAGGGGGGGCGGCGGCAGCGACGACAACAATAACCTAATTTAGTACAATAGATTATTGAAATAATTTTATTATGACTCGCTCTTTTAACTAAAGTAATAGGTAGTTTTAGTCTATTTATAAATGGTGTCTATTACTAGGCGGGCGAAGAGTCATAAATTAAAAAAAATTAAGAATATAAGGGCTTTCGGGAGAAGGTACCTTTACTATTACTGTTTTATTAAGGTATAACTTACTATTTTAACAAAACCGAACGAAGATATATTATGGCGTAAACTTCACAAAATCTCTTACAAATAAACACTAGTGTGGAAGCACCTTTATCCATCCAACACCTTTATATGACCCGTAATTGTTATATGACAGTCATAAAACTCGAAAGTTACCGAACGCACATAAGCGTCGGCCGCACTGCGGGAAGGTAAAAGACAACGCGCTATAGCGTCCAGCCGCACTACGCGAGTTTTCTATGAACGCATATAAGCGTTCTTAGCACTACGCGAAAAATTTTTTGAACGCACATACGCGTTTTCAGCACTGGGCGAATGACTCTTTTAGTAGCATTGGCTATAAATTCGCAAATTATTCAGCATTGAACGCGTTAAACGTTTTATAGGCGTGTATAATTTGACTCTAAAGTTTCGAAAACAATGCCTAAAAACTATCTCTAGGCAAAAGCTGGCGACATTTACTGAGTACTTTCATGATAAAACTCCAAACAACGAAACAATCCTCTCCCCGAAACAAAAATACTTTTCAGAAATAAAGTCCTATTCACATCCATGTTAAATCCATTTACAACATTATTCATACATTTATGATTTATTTCAGAGTACCATTGGCTATTGTGAACAAGGCCCATCAAGCGAACCAGCTATACCCATTCGCTATCTCTCTCATCGAAAGTGTACGCACATATGAACGCACTCTTGAAAAGGTAACATCTATATCATATACATCACTTTAACAGTGTGAGCTCACATTCAAATCACTAGACTCAACATCGTATTAGCACTAACACTCAACTTTATAACATAAATACACAGATTTTATAATAATTATGTGTTTACTAACACTAACAACAGCCTTTTTTGTGCAGCTAAATAATAGGAATCATACAAAGGTAGTTTCAAATTGATGCATGCTTATTATCTTAGTAACACATGTCACTTTGTTGTTTTAGTTATTTAACGGCCGTTTTTAATATTTTATTTATTCTCGATTTTTGCTATTCCATTCGGATTATTCTATACTTTTGTTCTTACTTGTATATCAATATTCTGTTGTTGACAGCATTTTTGAAAATTTGGGTGGAGATAGAAATGTCTTACTGATAAACGATCATAAAAATTTATACGTAATTGTTGATTGGTTATTGAAAATGGCTGTAAGTCAAGGCCTGATCTCATTTTGATTAGAGTTGAATGCAAGCATAGGTAAACGATGTGACAATATGATGATGACTTAAGCATTTCAATGATAAATTAACACTTGCAGCTTACCTAATCAAAATATAATCAGGCCATTAGAATTATTACCAACTAGCCACTTATTGGAATAATTTAAGGATAAATATTAAGACTCATTTTTGTGATATAATATTATTATGTTTCGATAGCTCATAATGTGTTTGCGTATAAAACAAGTAGTTTTTATTTATATGCAAATACGCAGTGCCATGACTAGTAGTAGCGTAACATAGATTTAGTACAATGATTAATATAAAATGCTGTATAAAATAGCTTTAAATTAAGGTAAGTTACAATATAAATAAAAAATGACCAGAAACTTCACTAACATATACAGCTTTGTCCACAGTAGGTCATGGTCCTTGATACTCCAATAACTATTTTTTTTACAAATAGATGTACATACTTCAATATCAAATTAAAATCGTAGTAGCAAATCGCACAGCAATGTAATGTTTAAATCAAGAAACTCAAACAATAATTTTTAAAAATATAAAAAGTGTTAAAGTAATATTTTCTAACACTTGCGCGACTCATCTGTTTAAATAAAACTACTTTTTACGGATTTAGACGCGTATATTTGTTTTAAATTTTGGCCCGACGTTTCGGAGACTTTGCAGTCACCATGGTCACGGGTGAGACTCCGAAACGTCGGGCCAAAATTTAAAACAAATATACGCGTCTAAATCCGTAAAAAGTATATTTAAGTGTTAAAGTAATTACCATAAAGATTTCATGCAAAGAAGAAAGAAAATTCAATAGCGTGAAGAGAACACTAGGAATGATCTTAGATCATTAATACAACTAAACTAGACTTAATTACGAGAGCAATGCTCATACCCATTGTGTACAAACACTGTCATCTCTAGGTGGGCGTGAAGCGACTTTGGGCGGGGCGTGCGTAGCGACCAATGAGATTACGTTTGCGTGCGTGTCTTACCTTGGCACCCCATAGACCTGACCGTATATTTGGCTAAAAAACAGGATTTACAACAACTACTGTTGGTTTAAGAGAACGGTATACGCTCAATCATATCTGTATTATTCGTCGATAGCAATTTATCATTATTCAACATATTTTTAGATCCGTGACAAAGCGTCCATCATACCACTAGTGGCTGGGTTACGTCGAGATGTGTTGAACCAAGTGTCTGAAGGTATGGCACTTGTGTGGGAGTCTTACAAGCTGGACCCCTATGTGCAGAAACTCAGTGAAGTAGTACTGTTGTTCCAAGAAAAGGTTAGTATTCTTTATTGCTTAGTGCCTTAGGTAAATTGTTGAAATTGTGTCTTGATAATGTTAGACCAATCTATTTGTATGTTATGTTCACTTGAACACGACAAACGAAACAATAGTATTTTTATGAAAGTTTAAAAATATACAATTAAAGACGTATTTTTTTTTTTAATTTTATATAAATGGAATGACATAATATTTTTTAATTGAATTATTGATTGTGATATCGGGTTGTTACAAGACAAGGTTGTTTTCAATTGTTTCCTTTTTTTAGTAAATGAATGTTGTTGACACGTAAGTGAGTATATGTTTAATGAAATTAAAATAATGAAATAGGGTTATTGATTGTATATTATTATGGTAAATGCTAAATCAACTTAAATATTAAACATGTAATTTTTACTATGGATCCTTGTGTCTGAAAATAAAGATTTATTATTATTATTATTATAAAGAAGTTACGTAAAATAAAGTAATTTATTAATTTTGCAATTGACATGCTATGCTTTTACTTAATAAATTAAATTATGGTGGAAAAAGCGATTACCGTCCCGCTTGCGGTAATCACTTTTTCTACCATAATTTAATTTATTACGTAAAATATTTAGAAAATTATAAGCATCAATCCTGAAGATATATTTATTTACATATCTCGCTGTCCTTTTTTTTTCATAGCTGAATAATATAGTTATAAACATACATTAATTACATTTAGAGGTGTTGTAGAAATATTCCTCTTCATTTATTTTTCCTAAAAACCTTTTTCAAATTTATCTAAATAACATCATTGTGTATAAAATTTACCAACTTATTGAAACATAATTCCTAAGGTTGAAGACCTCTTGGCAGTTGAAGAACAGATATCCGTAGACGCTCGTTCGTTGGAGACATGCCCGTACTCTGCACAAAGTCTTGCTGATATACTGAGCCGTCTACAAAGAGCGATCGACGACTTGTCACTTCGTCAATACAGCAACTTGCACTTGTGGGTGCAGCGCCTTGATGAAGAGGTATAAGAATGCACTAAAAATAAATTCTTACTATAAAAATTTCATCTTAGAATTAAATAAATTTCTAAGTATTTTTGTCATAAATGCTATAAAGGAATAATAATTACTTCTATTTTAATGGGCAAAATTAAAAATTATTTTAAATCTCTCAAAATGTTGATTGTGCCCTTTTAATAGATAACGCCATATATTTTATGAACACAAGTATTGTTCCTTTGTTGTTTCTTTTATGCACATATTGCACTTTATGTCATTATGATTATTCCTAGGACATTAAAATATCATTTATTTTAGGTTGAAAAAAGCCTCGCTGCTCGTCTGCAAGCCGGTATTGAAGCTTGGACCGCGGCTCTGCTCGGTAAAGCCAATGAACTTGATTTGTCTATGGATACCTATTCTCCTACTGAACCTACCCACAAACCAGGCGGTGAACCACAGGTAAATTATAATATATACGTTTTTTAAGTGATGTTCTTATATAAATTTAAAATTTAAATAATGGTTCTTTAACAATGCTACTACATCGTATGTTTTTTTAGTATTTAGAACAAAATATATATTATGTGTAAATAGATCTGTATTCAAAGTAATTTATTGATTTTGCATTTGACATGCTATGCTTTACTTAATAAATTAAATTATGGTGGAAAAAGTGATTGCCGCAAGCGGGACCCACTTCCCGGTCCCGCTAGCGGCAATCACTTTTTCCACCATAATTTAATTTATTAGATCTGTATTCTCTTAGATTTGTAATTAATACTCTGACACTGTGTGGGAAAAATAAAGGATATGTCTGTCCCGATATCTTTTTATATATAAAATTCACGTGTCACAGTGTTAGTTACCGCACTCCTCCGAAACGGCTTGACCGATTTTTATGAAATTTTACAAGTATATTCAGTAGGTCTGAGAATCGGACAACATCTATTTCTCAAACCCCTGAACCACTGACATTTGTATGGCAAAACAACGTTTGCCGGGACAGCTAGTAGGTATATAATGATGATATAAGTTTTATAGATGGGTTTAATAAGAGTGATCTGTAAATTCACGTTCTTACGTGGGAGGTTTGAAAGAAAATCTAAGAAAACTCTAAATAATAAAGGATATGGCCAACAAAAGAAAAGTATTTATTTTTTTGTTCATTTTGATTCATTTTTCATTATTCAGATTGCGCGCGTAGTCCACGAGGTACGCATCACAAACCAACAGATGTACTTATTCCCATCGCTGGAAGAGGCTCGGTTCCAACTGATGAGACAGATGTTTGCGTGGCAAGCTATCGTCACTAGCCAACATCGATTGCAAAGCACCAGGTTCATATATATAGTATTACTTTTTTTTACGGTGGAGGTCAGCCATGCTCTTTTAAAATGACAATAAATAAGCTAATTACTTTTTGTCTATTATAATTGGCGTTATAATAATCCACTCGTATGGCTATAAAGCATTTAAATATGTCATGCATATCACCCCAAAGTCAATTTAATTTTCAATATATGGAAAAAATCTATTTCTTGAACCATTTGTCTCACGGAATAACTTTTATTTTAGATACCAAGTAGGTGTAGCTCGAGCTCAAACAGCAACATACAGGAACTTACTAACCAAGTTGCCTGGTGGCTCGTCACCTTTAGAGAATGCTTACGATGCGATTGAACAGAAGATATCACAAGTGCGTGAGTACGTCGATGAATGGTTGCGTTACCAAGCATTGTGGGATCTACAGCCTGAGAGCTTGTACGGACGTCTTGGAGAACATATCACTCTGTGGATTAAATGCTTGAATGATATCAAGTAAGTGATTCCAAATATTCAAAGGAAAATACAATATAAATTCATGTGTACCCAAACATAGTATCTCAAAAGTCTAAGACCTTCTTTATAAATTAGATTTTTTATGAATTATGATTATGAATTAGAGTAAAATTAAATAGGTATTACATTGTATCTCAATATCTATACAAAATACCATTATCATTTGTAACAGGATATGGCACTTTAAATTATAGAGTCTCCAATGTTTTTATAACCAAAGAAAAAAATAAATTTACCAAAATTTTGATAAACCGATAATTTAAAGATCTTATTGTTCTTGCTTATTAGTCTAATATTATTTTGGTGTTTGTAGGAAATCTCGGACTACCTTCGATACTTCGGATACACGTCGCGAATACGGGCCTGTCGTAATAGACTTTGCCCGCGTACAAAGTAAAGTAGCGTTGAAGTACGACGCTTGGCATAAGGAAGTGCTCGGAAAGTTCGGTGCTCTACTCGGCGGTGAGATGGTGCAGTTCCATGGACAACTCGCCAAGTCACGCAGTCAACTTGAACAACAAACTATCGGTAAATATTTATTAATAGTGAGAAATATATACTCCGATGTCATCGCCGGCATACTCCAAAAGGGTCAAGTGCGTAGCACTTACAACCGTCGGGCATGTATGACCAGATGTATGAGTGTGGATGAAGCCAAGGAAGTATGTTTGGATCGTAGCAGATGGCGCTCTATACTCTCTGCCTACCCCCATGGGAAAAAGGCGTGATGTTATGATGATGATGATAATAGTGACTGTTCATTGTGTTCTGATCTAATACTCTAAATAAAGGTATTCCTTAGTTCTCAGTCTGTCAATATTCATCCAATATTAAGTTTAATTAAACTGATTGTTCATATTCAACCATATTTTAACCTAAGTCATTTAAGCTTTTAGTTATTTGTATCCATATTCTATACTATTTGTTGCTTATTTATTCATAAAAAGTGTTTAAATAAAACCACTTTTTACGGATTTAGATGGGTATAAATATACGTTTTAAATTTTGGGCCGCAGTTTCGGAGACTTTGCCGTCACCATGATCACGGGTGAGACTGAGCTATCTTTATAGCTCAGTCTCACCCGTGATCATGGTGATCATGTCTTCTACGATCAGTTATTACAGGGGTTACCCACATTCAATTTAATTTTACATTGTGTCCGTGGAAGAACCTTTTTTAGATTTTTAATAATAAGTCCGAGTTATTATTAAAAATCTAAAAAAGGTTCTTCCACAGATTATAAAAATCGTATAAAAACAAAATAATTTGCTTGTAGAAGCGGCGTCGACCAGTGATGCAGTTTCCCTCATCACTTACGTGCAACAGCTCAAGAGGGAAGTGCTCGCTTGGGAGAAACAAGTAGACATCTATAGGGAGGCTCAACGTATTCTGGAACGACAAAGGTAATCAACTAAACCTATCTCATATCAAATATTACATCATATCTTGTTTAGTTAAACTATTATTTATTTTAAGAATACTTTTATAATATTTCTAAAATAGATTCCAGTTCCCGGCGCAGTGGTTACATGTTGATAACATCGAAGGTGAATGGAGTGCGTTCAATGAAATTATGCGTAGAAAAGATTCGTCTATTCAAACACAGGTAAATTGTATTGCTTTTACTTACAAAATAATATTTCACCTTATACTCATAATACTTAGCTCGGCCCATTAATATTCTATTGCACACCAACATGAGTATCGATTCTACTTTATGCTTCACTAACCAAATAAGTTGGCTTAGTTTCGAGATTACACAAAATGTTTGCTTATATCCTTCATTATTGTCCTTCAACTTACCACTTCCTGATGAACAAATGAGATGATTAGACTTGTGTTCTTAATTCATGTACCACATGGACATTGAGGTATTCTATGTTCATCATCATAACATCACACCTTTATCCCATGGGGGTAGGCAGAGACTATAGAGCGCCATTTGCTACGATCCAAACATACTTCCTTAGCTTCATCCACACTCATACGTCTGGTCTCATACATGCTCGACGGTTGTAAGTGCTACGCACTTGCCACTTTTGGAGTATCCCGGCGATGACATCGGAGTATATTTTTCTCGGGCGTCCTCTCCCAGCATTTCCACTTACCTCCGCCGTGTATATGTCTTTCGTTAAGCGTCTCTTATCCATTCTCTCCACATGACCAAACCACCTAAGCATACTTTTCTCCACCTTAGTCGCTACATCCTCTTTCAGACCACAACGTTCTCTTATAACTTCATTTCTTAATCTCTCTTTCAAAGTCACACCACACATACTTCTCAAAGAGCGCATCTCTACAGCATTTATTCTACTTTCGTGCTTTGCATGCTATTCTATGTCATTTAACGTAATTATTTTGTTTTAGGTTGCGTCCCTCCAGCAAAAGATCGTTGCAGAAGACAAAGCAGTAGAGGCCCGTACTCTCGAATTCCTTACCGAGTGGGAGCGCAGCAAGCCTACTGATGGTTCTACAAGACCGGAAGACGCATTGGCCAGACTTCAGGTCATGGAAACAAGATACACCAGACTCAAAGATGAGAGGGATAATGTTGCTAAAGCTAAAGAAGCTCTGGAATTACATGACACAGGTAAATTGAACTGAATTAAAACAATGCATTTGTGGATTTTTATAATTTGACTTGCTTACTAAAGCAGCGTTTATCTGTGCGTGCCCTAATAATAATGCCCTGCAAAAATAACTATAAATGTACTATTTTTAACACGTTAACACGCTTATATTAGTTCGGTAAGTATCTATCAATGTATTAATCTATGTAACGGATTCGTTGAAAGTGCTTTTCATCCACTTGCAGTAGTCGGATTGATCTGAAATTTTGCATGCTTATTACGGACATGCAATGACAATGCAATAATTTATAAAAATATTCAGCCTTTTTAAGCGTGTTTTTAGTTTTTGAACTAAGCAAATTGATTCTATTCCTTATAAGTAGAGAGAAACTAACGTTTTTTATTAAGCTAAAAATAAACCGTGCATTCAAAATTGTAGGCACTTCAATAAACAACGAGCGAATGACGGTAGCCCTAGAAGAGTTACAAGACTTACGTGGCGTATGGTCTTCACTCAGTAAGATTTGGACTCAAATTGATGATATCCGTGAGAAGCCGTGGCTGTCAGTACAGCCTAGGAAACTCAGGTAATAATTAACAAAGGTATTTCGTTAATCTTTCATTTTCTAATATTAATTTTTGCCCGCAGTTTCACCTTAAATAGTTGCTGAAAACTATCTAAACTATCATATTTGGTAAAAAGTATGTAAGAAAAATGTATGAATTTAATGATTGTTTCAGGCAACAACTAGAAGCGATGTTAAATGAGCTGAAGGAACTACCCGCTCGTCTCCGTATGTACGACAGCTACGAGTATGTCCGTAAACTGTTGCAGTCTTATACTAAGGTATGTTATCGTTTAGTGAAACTAATAACTTCTGCAGAGTTCGACGCAATATTGAAAACAAAACTTTATTGCGTTGCTTATATATATTTGATTTTAAGTCTGTTTTTAAATATTTACGAATAATTCTTTGAATAAGACAACTCTTTACTTCGTCAGAAGATTTCGTATCTTCAATAAGTAATCTACGATTACGGATAGCTTGTTATCCTTGTTTATCATAAAGATATTATTTCTGTTTCCTGTCAATTAGATATGCATGTAAGGAGAAAAGTAAATAAATATAAATAAATATTCACGGACATTTCACACAGCGTCCTCTGGTCCCAAGCTAAGCTTATATGCTTGTGTTATGGGTACCAGAATACGGATAGAATACATAAACTACATTTTTTTTTTGTAAATACATACTTATAATACATAGAAACACCCAGACGCAGAACAAACATTAGGATGACATTTATAAACATCACACAAATGATTGTCCGAGGCGGGAATCGAACCCGCGACCTCATGATCGGCAGTCCATTATACGAACCACTAGACCACGAAGCCCGTCAAATTTAGATTAGAAGTTAAAATCTGGTGAAAATCCATATTTTATGAAGTGAGTATGAATATACAGTAATAACAAAATTCATTTGGCAGGTGAACATGTTAATAGTGGAATTAAAATCCGATGCTTTGAAAGAGCGTCATTGGCGTCAGCTGTGCCGCGCGCTCAAAGTGGACTGGTCGCTGTCTGAACTGACTCTGGGACAAGTATGGGACGCTGATCTGCTACATAACGAGCATACCGTCAAGGATGTAGTGTCTGTAGCACAGGGTGAAATGGCATTGGAAGAATTCTTGAAACAGGTATGAAGACATTACCTATTACAAATTAGCATGTTTTTTATAGAAGATATTTTTAGGGTTCCATACCAAATGGTAAATTGAGACAATATTACTGAGTGCTTTTAACAAATAATATTTTTTTTATTTAGTAAATCTATTGATTAATAACACTTTTTTCCACTATAATGTTATTTTTTAAGTAAAAGCTATAGCAAGTCAATTGTAACATAAATAAAATATGACTTATAATAATTTCTATTACAAAGTAATTTGTTTACATAGAACTCGCAATAAAAGAGAAATGATTAGCAGTAGGTTGAGAATAAAGTATTCACTGTTAGCCATTTCATAATTAAAAACAAAATCATATAACTTTATACGTAGGTTCGTGAGTCATGGCAGAGTTACGAACTGGACTTGATCAACTACCAGAACAAATGTAAGATCATCCGTGGTTGGGACGATCTGTTCAATAAAGTTAAGGAACACATCAACAGTGTTGCTGCTATGAAACTATCGCCTTACTATAAGGTAAGTTATTTGCTATACATTCTTCATATAGTTATAAGACCGCGGGTATTATCAAGTCATTACTTTGCATAGGTACCTACTAAGTTTATGTATCAAATGAATTAACTAGTGGAAGACCAATCAAACCAATGATGCCACAATTCTTATTATGTCAGGAAGAGTAATACGATGGATAATTCATTTTGATATTGCAATTTTACGTAAAAATATAGTCGCTGCCTACCCTCACAGGAAAAGTCATGACGGTGTGATGATGATGACGAAAGTCGCAAATGTAGTTTCGGATTGATTAGTGAACTAATAAGGATTTTTATATATAAAGGTGTTTGAAGAAGAAGCTCTAACTTGGGAAGAGAAACTGAACCGTATTAACGCGTTGTTCGATGTATGGATCGATGTGCAACGTCGATGGGTATACTTGGAAGGTATCTTCAGTGGATCGGCTGATATCAAGACTCTGTTGCCAGTTGAAACAAGTCGTTTTCAGAGTATAAGGTAAGAGCGATTAGTTTTTAACAGGTATTTAAATACCTTACATTTAAAAAATATTGCCATAAATAAAGTAAGTAAGCTATTTACTAGATTTTCTTTCAAATAATTCTAGTAAAATTCTCATTTTCCTTTCTCCAAAAGAAGACATATAATAATTTTTATTTGTGGGTAGTTCTAACTAAGCAATTCTGAATTAATATATGTACTTTATATAAAACTACTTTTTACGGATTTAGACGCGTGTACTTGGTATACCCATGGTCACGGGTGAGACTGAGTGACTGAGAAGTCTCCGAAACATGGCGCCAAAATTTGAAACAAATACAAGCGTCTAAATCCGTAAACAGTAGTTTCATTTAAATAAATGAGTCGCACAACTGTTAGAAAATATTTATTTAATACTTTACATTATTTTTTTAACAAATTTTATCTGATACTAACACCTTTTAGTGCATTGGAGTTAATTAAGACCTATCGATAATAGTGACTAGATGGATTGTAATAAATTTTTATTACTTCAATATAGCTCCGAGTTTTTGGGCCTGATGAAAAAAGTGAGCAAATCGCCAATGGTAATGGATGTACTGAATATCCCCGGTGTACAACGTTCTTTGGAGAGACTTGCAGATTTGCTTGGAAAGATCCAGAAGGCTCTTGGAGAATACCTGGAAAGGGAGAGAAGCAGCTTCCCACGGTATGTACAATATCAGAATTATTGATGATAATTAACTATCTATTTGGTTTCTACAACTTTTATATTGGTTATTCATCTTGGCTTCAACTTATTCACAGCTGCGTTTAGTTACTAGTAACTTACATGGTCTAAATATTGTAGATTCTACTTTGTTGGTGATGAAGATCTTTTGGAAATCATTGGCAACAGCAAGAATATCGCACGTCTGCAAAAACACTTCAAGAAAATGTTTGCTGGCGTAGCTGCTATTATTCTCAATGAGGATAATACCGTTATTAATGGTATTGCATCGCGTGAGGGTGAAGAGGTAAGCTGGTCAAATATATTAAAATGTTTTTGAACAAGAAGTTATAATAGATCTATGTACTCAGAATCCTTGTAATGGTTGCAAATTTTTTTATGGCAAATTGTTATGACTTTTCAGTTCTTCATTGGACTTTCCTAGATATTTGTAGGTTTTTATGTTAGCTATAGAATATTACATCTGATTTGTCCTACAGGTTTACTTCACATCGCCCGTTTCAACAATCGAAAACCCGAAAATTAACTCGTGGTTGTCAATGGTCGAGCGTGAGATGAGAGTGACTTTAGCGTGCCGGCTGAAGGACGCTGTTGGTGACGTCAAACAATTCAAAGATGGCAACGTTGATCCCCAGAAGTTTATTGATTGGTGTGATAAATATCAAGTAAGTATCATGGAAATATTATAATATCGTCAATAACAACAAAAATGATGTTGGCGTTACATCATCGCATATATATAAAATATATGGTGTTTTAATACTAATATTTTTATTTCATAGGCCCAAATAGTAGTGTTAGCTGCACAAATCTTATGGTCGGAAGATGTAGAAGCTGCTCTTGTAAGTGGGGGAGGCGATGGTTTGAAGAGAGTGCTAGCTCACGTTGAGAACATGTTGAACATACTTGCTGACTCTGTTTTGCAAGAACAACCGCCGCTACGGAGGAAGAAACTTGAACATTTGGTTTGTAAATTAGTACTTTTGTAACTGCAATTCAATTATAATCAAACGTGATTATATAAGACATCATTTTATTATCATGTAATTACAGATCAACGAGTTCGTCCACAAACGTACAGTGACCCGTCGTTTGATCACCTCCGACGTAAACAGTCCACGTTCATTCGAATGGCTCTGTGAAATGAGGTTCTACTTCGATCCAAGGAATAATGATGTAAGTATAATAAACATTATACTGATCATGGCCTGTTATAGACAAAACTTGTTTTAAGTAGCTGTTTAGTTAACCTGCTAGTTTCAGAATAAACTGAAGCTATAAATTTCTCGTTTGCACGTAATCGTACGGGCTTTCAGTGTGATAGGCGTAACCAGGGGGGAGTTGTTATAGTACCTAAATATTAAACACTTTCAAGCTCGCAAAGAAACGAGTCAAGAATTGAAATCACTAAAAACGAAATCATTATCAAATGTGCGTATACGTTTATGTGCATCTATTCGTGTTACCAAATACGACCAACCATTTTTGATTTTAAGGTTTTGCAACAACTGACAATTCACATGGCAAACGCAAAGTTCCTCTACGGTTTCGAATATCTAGGAGTGCAAGATCGCTTAGTACAGACTCCTTTGACAGATCGCTGCTATCTTACTATGACGCAGGCTTTGGAAGCTAGGCTTGGAGGATCGCCCTTCGGTAAGCAACAGAACATTAAATCTAGTTAATTTGTTTGTTGGGAGCTCTCATAAATAAAAACTAATTATATTTTAAATGAAATAGTATGAATTTATAACAAGCAATTTATTCCAGGTCCTGCTGGTACTGGTAAGACTGAATCTGTCAAAGCTTTGGGTAACCAACTTGGAAGATTTGTGTTAGTGTTCAACTGTGATGAAACATTCGACTTCCAAGCTATGGGCCGTATCTTCGTCGGTCTTTGTCAGGTAACATATCTGCAAATGAGGCAACACCTATTAATTAACTATGATATACGTGTATGATGTTATTGTCAATGATGTTGATATTTATAGGTAGGAGCATGGGGATGCTTCGACGAGTTCAATCGTCTAGAAGAGAGAATGCTTTCAGCTGTATCTCAGCAAGTACAAACTATACAAGAAGCTTTGAAGAGTCACCAAGAAGGAGACAATACGGGTAAGTCGTGTATTTATACATAATACTAATTTCGACTAAGAACTTTTTACTGTAATTAAAAGTATCTCCCTGTTCTCCTGCAAATCATTTGCGACCTGCATCTCATATAATCACATATAATCACCTCTGATATTCTCCAAAAGTATTTAATGAAAGACTTAATTATTTTACGATGTATTTTTGCAGCTAAATCTATCACCGTCGAGCTGGTTGGCAAACAAGTTCGTGTAAGTCAAGATATGGCAATCTTCATCACTATGAATCCTGGATATGCTGGTCGTTCCAATCTACCCGACAACTTGAAGAAACTGTTCCGTTCGTTAGCTATGACCACTCCTGACAGACAACTCATCGCTGAAGTTATGTTGTTCAGTCAAGGGTTCAGAACTGCAGAAAAATTGGCGTGCAAAATTGTACCATTCTTCAAGTGAGTAGTGAATGAATGAACGAAAACGATACGACAGAAAAGAACTTACTTATTAAATATTCGCCCATTCCATTTTCTATTAATAATATAAGGCTTGATTACACAGCGCCGTCTTCCCGCATGGTATCTAAACTAATTAAATTTAAATGCTCGCGCGTAGTTTTTAACATTCTAACGCAACAATTTCCATTCACGTACATTGGTTTTCTTGCAGACTTTGCGACGAACAATTATCAAACCAATCTCACTACGACTTCGGGTTGCGAGCTCTCAAATCTGTATTAGTATCAGCTGGTAATGTTAAACGTGACCGCATTCAGAAGATAAAGGTATGTTACAACTCTCAATGCTTTGCAATTATAAATAGAATGAACTAAAGATTTAAATGAAAAGCATGAATAACTGGTTTACTATAGGATTTTAAAATATAAAACTGCTATTCTAGATTTCTCTGAATGTTTTTCTTATCTATCGGGATCAAATTGTTCATTTCTTAGGCTGGATTAAGAGTCATCAAACATTTCTAGCGTGTATGAATAAAGTCATGTGTGTTATAGAAGCGTTAGATTGAAACAATAGCCTCCTTATATTTATTTCTGTCTACCCCCAATAGTCATGTGGTAAAATGATTACCAAATAAGTACGTAATGTATTATCCGATACTTTTATAGGAGAATCTTGTAGAACGTGGCAATGAAGTGCCAGACGAAGCTTCTATAGCCGAATCGCTTCCAGAGCAGGATATTCTGATACAATCTGTGTGTGAAACAATGGTGCCTAAACTGGTGGCCGAAGATATACCATTGTTGTTCTCATTGCTCAATGATGTGTTCCCTAATGTTGGATATACTAGGGCTGAGATGACTGGTAAGTACATGATTTTCTATAGTATTCCTTCATCTTTACTTATTATAAAACAAAGTCATTATTTTTGTATATATGCCCCGCTTATATCTTCAAAACTTCGCAACGGATTTTGATGCGGTTTATTTTTGTAGTTAAAGCGGTTCATGAGAATGGCTTCTTTTTGTATATTATTTTAAGGATTGGTTTCATAATTCCACGCGTACGAAGTTGCGGGCAGTAGCTACTTGTCTATATAATATTTTGTTATGAAACAGAGAACAGAATTATCTGTTATTGCAAGTTCACATGTTATATGTTGCAGTCAACAATGAAATACCTATTTGAAACATCACCACTATAAAACACAAAATACGCAATTTAAAAACCAACCTATTTTTCTCTCTCTCTCTCTCTCTCTCTCTCTCTCTCTCTCTCTCTCTCTCTCTCTCTCTCTCTCTCTCTCTCTCTCTCTCACACTCTCTCTCTCCTGTGTGTCAGTGTCAGTTGAAATAATCTCTGTATCTCTGCTGCACTGAATTTGACCGAACTTTTCCTCGTAGATACCGGTTATTACTGGGACTTATAACTTTGGCAACTTCGATTTTAAAAATATAATTAAAGTTCTGTGAGTGTAGTAAGTTTCACTTTATTTTCGAACTCGCAGTGTACAGCTAGTCATTATTAAGTTTGTCACTTACTAACAGGATTGAAGAACGAGATTCGCGCCGTTTGCGCTGAGGAATTCCTTGTTTGTGGTGAAGGCGACGAACAAGGTTCCACTTGGATGGACAAGGTAAGCTGTATACCGATTACTTTATATACAATAATATAAGTTTTAATATAGTAAATTGGTCAAGGATTAATAGTTCATATCATTGATGACACAGTCAATTATAGTCCATACAATGCACGTTGTCTGAACAACTATAGCATCCATAATATAAATCATTCTAACCGTAAAGGTGATGGTATATCACTAATGTTATTTTAAAAATATATAAATTAACAATTTACAAGTCATGCGACTATAACCATAACTTTTTAACATTTTGCTTTATCCATTTTATTGATGTGAGACTGTTTTTATATCTGAAAATAATTTGTATATCTATTGAAATTTGTTAGAAGAGAGAGGGATAATTAATTCAGAGTTTAAATAACGAGATCATGGAAATATTTGCCTGAAATGTTAAAATTAATGAACCATTAAAATAAATGTTAAAAACATTATTGAAAACTATCACTTGCATTTGTTATCGTTCTTTGAATCATTTGATTATAAGAAAAAATAATAAAATTGCAAACTTATAAAAATTGCGAATATATTCGTATGAATATAAAAATATAGTATCGCTAATAAAAATTCGATAAGCGGTACTTTAACTAAATTAAAAAGTTTCGAATGACATATTTTTAGACTATTACACTGTTTTTATAATTTTAATTTGATTCGTATACCTCTTAGTAGATATTTTGTGGTAAATATAATATGATATACAAAGCAGTATCCCAATAAATCATATAATAATAAGTGAGGGTAGTCCGTGAGTGTGAATGCGTATGCGTTTTCATGCTAACCCGCTAACGGCACGTAGAGGCGCAGCCCTTCGTCGCGCGCCCAACACAGCACGTGGATCGACAAGGTCAGTGCCCACTGCGGTCTGGGAACAGGGACTTTAACACACTATACTGTCTTACAGCGGTCTGTCTGTGTGTCTATTCACTAGAGATGGGTAGGCTAAGCATAGCCCTACTTACATTAAAAGAATTGAAACAATTCGATCTTAAGTTCAAAACTTACATTTTCGTTCTTTAACACATAATCGTTACTATAACAAACAATTTTTAGGACCTTAAATATTTCCTTTTATAGCAACGGAAGGAATAAATCGAAATGTATACCCAGGGAGTAGGAAGCAGCAATCTAAAGATAGATTGTCGTTTCGTGTGGTCGTGTTTTAAAAATGTTTTGTCAATTTCCAATGATCCTAAAATTTAATATATTCCATGAAAAGTAATTAAAAAATGTAATAAAAATTACATTATAATAAGAATAGAGAGTCATATTCCTTTTAAAATCGGTTATGAATCAGGCCTACCCATCTCAATGCCTGTGGTGCGCTCATTCACATACGATTTGACGCTTCATTCTACGCTTACACACCATTACACCGTTGTCATTGTGTTTGTGTGTGTGTCTCCTTTATATTTTCTTTTTTACAGTTATAGCGTTCTTGCGGTGTCTAATTTAAGCACTTCTGAGATTTATGCGCACGTCTGCAAAGATTATTAAATAATGTAAAAAGTGTGCTTAGATATCTAGTAAAATTGCATATTTATTGTATTTTTTTGTTTTATACGAGTATAAAAACTTGGCTGTTAAACCTGGTTTTTCTTAATTCTAAATCTTTTTTAACTTTCTTTATTGTAATTGAATTTGCCCTGCCTTAAACTTGGCTTTAAATCAAATCCTATACGATTTAAAGTTGTCCATCGTAAATTGCTACTTTTAAAGATTATTTAAATATGTTTAGACGTATAAATAAATGTTTGTCTATTTATATTTACTTGAATGAAAATTGAAATTGCATGTTTTATTAGATGTATAATTTTGTAGCAATTTCGTAGTGGATTTACTTTTAAAATTTGATGAATTGTACCTTATGATTTCTTGCAGATCTTTGCCGTTTGCTAACTAAATCTTCTAAATCTATAAAATTTTGTTCATAATTCCTTTTTGGTAAGGGGGTATGAATGGTCGGCTGAACTTCTAATAATGTATTTCAAATATGTTTAGGTATTGCAACTGTATCAAATCTGCAAATTGAATCATGGTTTGATGATGGTGGGGCCATCTGGAAGTGGTAAAACTGCTGCATGGCGCGTGTTGCTCAAGGCATTGGAAAGGTATTATTACGCCTTTTGTACCTACTATTCAAATACAAATACAATACAAATTAGATATTAGTTTAACAGTACATTACAAAAAATAATTACAGAGAATTTTCTTATTGTTATAGTTTCTAGGCTGTTTTAACTATTTTTAAGTACTTTGATTATATTAGCAAAATAATAATTGCATTAATATTTAACAGATACGAAGGAGTAGAGGGCGTGGCACATGTAATCGACCCGAAGGCGATGTCCAAGGAGACGCTCTATGGTGTACTGGATCCCAACACTCGTGAATGGACTGACGGTCTCTTCACTCATATACTGAGGTAAGAATTTCACTCAATGTGTTACAAAGATTTTAGAATATGATATTATAGATTTATGGTCTTATTCGTAATGACTTTTGGAAGGTTTAAAAGTTCGCTAATATCGGTTCGCGAAAATTGGCTAAACTTGTTTTTTATAATAGTCTTTTTACGCTAAAACGTTTATTATCTCTCTGATAAAATCTCCTTTTAAACCTCCGATAAATCATTATGAATAAAGCCATTAACCTAAACTCTGATGCGTGCTATCCACTTTACAAATAACAAAGATACATGTAACATGCCGTGACTTTCATAACAATTAATTTTTTTTAGAAAATGGTACTGCGTCTTTTTGTTTCCATATTTGTCATTTAAATTCGTGTAAATTGGAAAAAGACTTGCGAAATCCACTTAATCAACTATATATTTATTAAAGAAATGTTTTCTTTTACGTAATAAATCTTTTATAATAAAAATACGTTTGTAATGGAATTTTAATTTACTACTTATTGTTACAAATAACAGAAAAATCATCGACAATGTTCGTGGCGAGATCAATAAGCGTCAATGGATAATATTCGATGGTGATGTGGACCCAGAGTGGGTTGAGAACTTGAACTCTGTACTGGATGACAACAAACTGCTTACTTTGCCCAACGGCGAACGTCTCTCATTACCACCTAACGTTCGAGTTATGTTTGAGGTAATATACGAAACTAATGCATACGGATCTTCGATCATTAAACCAACGGGACTTCGCTGTTTTCTTTGTCAAACATTCTGTCAGATCGATGGGATACGTGGTGTACGCGCAAAAAATTGGCATACACACTTTTGCAGCTTGACTTTTTGACGAATTTACTTTTATTGGATTGATGCTCTACGATAACGATTTCTAGTCATTTTATTCTTCCAAACACAATAGTCCCACTTTTGGCAAGAGCCTCTTCCAAATCTCTTCTTCAAATAAATGTTGAAGTTGTTATCAACTATCGTGTTTCTAATTTGGTTTTATATTTTTTATATTATTATTTTGGATGAAGCCAAGGAAGTATGTTTGGATAGTAGCAGATGGCGCTCTATAGTCTCTGCCTACCACCATGGGAAAAAGGCGTGATGTTATGATGATGATGATGATTTTCTACGCTTAAAAACTGTTTATAATACGGATTTTGATAAATAAAACAATTTTTATATGTAGGTACAAGACCTGAAATATGCTACATTGGCAACAGTCTCCCGTTGTGGTATGGTGTGGTTCTCACAAGATGTGCTCACTACTGAGATGATCTTTGAAAACTATCTCATGAGGTAAATATTACACATATTTTTAACCTTTATTATTACTTTATACCACATTTTTTATTATTTACTATATTGTATCATAATATTTAACATTTATATTTAATAGAATGAGTTGTGGACACCCGTAAAACAGTAACAGTGTTTCTTACTTGTTAGTTCAATATTTTAGTTTTATTTTTGTATTGTAGACTGAGGAACATTCCATTAGAAGACGGTGAAGAAGATTCGTTTAGTATTGTAATGGCTGCTCCCGCTGCTGGTGGTGATCAAAACGCTACTGAAAATATTCTATCGCCTGCCTTGCAAGTGAGTTTGTTGTATATACATACAAATAAGTATTTAAAGTCTATTAGTATGCTTCTGAAAAACAAACTATGATCAGTGATGTCTTTCAAAAGGGTCAAATACATATAACTTAACAACCATCGTTTATGTATTCTCGAATGCATAAGTATACATGAATGCGAAGCATGTATCTTTCGATCGTGGGAGATGGTTGGCTGTATCTATAGTCTCTGCTAATTTCCACAAGAAAGTACGCTACGACATCATGACATGTTTCTCCCTCTCTCTAAATATTTCTCTCTATATCTCTCTCCCTCTCTCTCTCTGTCGCCCTCCCTCCCTCCCTCTCTCCCTCCAGCCCATCAACATCCCACTGCTGGATACGGGCTTCAGAACATGGTCCACTGTGCCGCGCTGACCAGACTTGTTTTTACAGGGTTTACTTTCGAGTTTTTTGTCTCTCACAGAGGATGTTATCTGTGTAAAATATACCTTTGCTGGTTTTTACAACACCATGGGGAGGAGAAGATGTCGTGATACTTACATTCTTAGTCCATCACCACACGGACATGACATGTTTATATTCGAATATTTTCTTCAGGTTTTACTATTATTTCCAATATACTAAACCATTTTTATATTCCAGACTCAACATGACGTAGCTGCGATTCTTCAACCTCTGTTCTTCGGTGATGGTTTAGTTGTGAAATGTCTAGAACGTGCAGTAAGCTTGGATCATATTATGGACTTCACACGGCACAGAGCACTTTCGTCTCTGCATTCAATGCTTAATCGTGGCGTCAGGTTAGTTTTCCAAAACCTTAGCTCAAACTTTTAGACAGACACATAATAAAAATTTCTAAACTTAAGTATTTTATATAACCTTGAGGAAAAAAAACAGCAAGTTTCAATGCAATGTTTTATGCATTAACTTTCTTTCTTTTAGGAATATCTTGGCTTACAATCGTCAACATCCTGATTTCCCAATAACCAATGAACAACTGGAAGCATACGTACCCAAGTGGCTTGTGTATTCGCTACTTTGGTCATTCGCTGGTGATGCCAAACTCAAGGTAACTACAATACTACTATATAATATAATTCCACCTGATAAGAGTAGATTATTTTTGGAGTATATTGTTTTTATTTTTGCAGGATCGCAATGAACTTGGAGATTTCATTAGGTCAGCTAGTACCATGCCGCTTCCTAATTGTGGACAAAATCAACACATTATTGATTTCGAGGTAAAACACATATTTCTGGTTTAGTAAGTAAATTAAACAAAAGAACTTACAATTTATATTGTCCAAAATATGTTCTACACACAAAATTGTTAAAGTTGAAATACTAAAAGATTGATTTCTTTACATTCTATGTTATATCTTTGCCTCGTAGGTTTGTATAACCGGTGAATGGGTACCATGGTCTGCAAAGGTGCCTCAGATAGAAGTTGAGACCCACAAGGTGGCCGCACCAGATATAGTAGTACCAACTCTCGATACTGTACGTCATGAAGCTTTACTTTACACGTGGCTAGCGGAACATAAACCATTGGGTATGTATTGCTTATAATTATTCTACAAGTTTGCTAACTAGGTAATAGTGAAATTTCTTTTAGACCACAGCGTATACTCCACGTATTGTGATGTGCGTGCACGTGCGTACGTACGCTTAATGTTGAAAGATTAAAGATAATCTCCAATTGCTTGCACGCAATAAGGGTGGCACTCTTATATTTTTTATTGACTACAACGTCACTTGCAGGTATGAATGCACGTATTGCACGTACGTATACGTGTTGCTAGCGTGTAATATGTCTGCACTGGCTTTTAAGCAGCGATAAATTTTATTATAAATTTTAACTAGGAAATAGAATTTTGTATTAATAATATTTTGCAGGTATACATAGTTTGGATCTAATTTAAACATATATTTTTATTTCCTAACAGTATTGTGCGGACCACCCGGTTCCGGTAAGACCATGACATTGTTCTCTGCGCTACGTGCACTACCCGACATGGAAGTGGTCGGTCTCAACTTCTCGTCTGCCACTACTCCTGAACTGTTACTGAAGACCTTCGATCATTATTGCGAATATAGAAAAACACCTAATGGTGTTGTTCTTGCTCCTGTGCAGGTAATATTGTATTAATTTTAGATCTTACAATATCGTTTTAAGGTATATACTTGTGGTATTGTCTACCAAATTGATTTGGATTCAGTTCTTTTTTGTTTGATAGATGGCTTAATCTTAAAAGCTTTTTTCGAAATTTTGTTTTATTGCAGAATACATTTTTATCCTTCATAATTTTGTCTAAAATTAAGACATGTGTCACAGATTAAATATCCGAATATTTTTACAAGTAGTTAACAATATTTGTTGCTTTCGCTATAGCTCGGTAAATGGCTGGTATTATTCTGCGACGAAATCAACTTGCCAGATATGGATCAGTACGGCACACAGAGAGTTATATCGTTCCTGCGACAACTGCTTGAACATAAGGGCTTCTATAGAGCTAGCGGTAAGTTAAATAACTGTTTATGATATGTTTACATACATATTTGTGTGTGTACAGCGTCACAATAAATTTTGTTGTAAATCGGTACTTAGAATAGAATACTCTTTATTGCACACCATAAAGTTATACATACAGAAGTTTAAGGATTACAAGAACATAGTTAGTAGGTACAATAGGCGGTCTTATCTATACTTGTAACGGTACTTATATATATCTATACTTGTAACGGTACTTGTTAATATATAGAAATTGTAGAACACGGTTTAACAATTTAGAAGAATTTGAATTCGATTTTAAAACCAGGATACATAAAAAAAAATTGTGTGTACATTATTTTCTACCGTTTCCTTAATTATAAAACTCTTCTCTCTGACTAAGCTTTTGTTTATAAGTTGATATATTGAACTATTGTAAAAATATTATTAATTTTTTACACAGATCACTCGTGGGTACATTTAGAGCGCATTCAGTTCGTAGGAGCATGTAATCCGCCGACAGATCCAGGCAGAAAACCATTATCTCATCGTTTACTAAGACATGTACCAGTTATTTACGTGGACTACCCAGGAGAGACTTCGCTCGAACAGGTTTGTGGTTTTAGACGTATAATTTGACTTTTCGTAAGATTTTCTTATCCCTTAAAAAAGAAAACGACATTTAAAATATAAATGTCGTTTTCTTTTTTCGTTGCCTTTGAATTGCCCATGAATGGAATAAAATTGTGGCCTTCCTCTCTACGTTCTGAATTCATTTCGCAAAACTTTAACAAAGTGATAGAGTGCAGTTAAAAACCGAGATTTAAAAGTTAAAGACTAATTTTTTTGAGATTTTCCTCTATAAAAAATTGCAATTAAAGGCTAGTTGAGATGTTCTTTGATTACAAATTCTTGTAAATCTGTTCTACGCATGATCATAGCCACTGAAAAGTGTCTTATATTTAACTTGAAACCAGGGCATTATTTTTTTTTTTAATTTATAACTTAACTCATATAGCTGTTATAAAACATTGTGTGGTATTTAGATCTACGGTACATTTACTCGCGCAATGCTACGTATGCAGCCAGCACTACGAGGTTACGCTGAACCTCTAACACAGGCCATGGTAAGACTGTACCTCGCCTCTCAAGAACGATTCACTCAAGATATGCAGCCGCACTACGTATACTCGCCTAGAGAGATGACTAGATGGGTGCGCGGTATATGTGAAGCTATCAGGTATTAATATTTTGTACAAATATTCAAATCACCATTTTTATAAATCATGCAAGCAATCGAGAGTAATATTTAGAATATGAAATTTTTTTATGTAATATTATAGCCTATGTTGATCGACCATAGTGCTTCCTGGCAGTAATAGAATAGTTAAAATGGGTTCAGTAGCTTATTCTTAGCGAGTTTATTAAATTCAAAGTTATGTTAAAAAAATAAGGTTTGGTTTGTGTGAGCTGTATAACTCCAAAACAGGTGAATCAATGCTACTATGCTAGTGGTTATTTTAATGATATGTCACTTATCTTTTTCCGTAAAAAATATCAATAAATGATGAACACGTCATATGTTGTCTATTCAATATTATTTCCTACAGGCCTTTAGATAACCTGAATGTTGAAGGACTTGTGAGATTATGGGCTCACGAGGCCCTGCGTCTGTTCCAAGATCGTTTGGTGGATGATGTTGAACGACAATGGACTGATGAAAATATCGATAATGTGGCAATGAGATTCTTCCCAGGTAATATCTTAATCTGACTAACTAATGTGTCGTGTACACATTAGTTAGTCAGATTATTTGAAGTATTTATTATATTTATGAAAACTATAAAAAAAAACACCCGAAGTGATTATATTACGTTTTGAATTTTTTTCGAAAGTTAAGAAGGTAATTTTTGCCAAGTATATTTGTGTCTTTACAATAAAGATGTTTGTTTTTAGGTATAAACAGAGAACAGGCACTGGCTCGTCCTATATTATACAGCAACTGGTTGAGCAAAGATTATGTGCCAGTTTCAAGAGACCAATTACGTGAATATGTGAAAGCCCGATTGAAGGTTAGTGTTTACTTTTGTGAATTGTATGCAAATGGCGTTTTATATACAACCAACAGCAAATAAAGAAATTAACATGACTGTATATGATTTTTCTCGTCTCTATTTTACCCCTACCCTAGAAATAATAAGACAGATTTCAAAATGACACGATTTTTCTTTTTTAAGGTATTCTACGAAGAGGAATTGGACGTACCTTTGGTACTGTTTGATGAGGTGCTCGATCATGTATTACGTATCGACAGAATCTTCCGACAGCCACAAGGTCACTTGCTTCTCATTGGAGTGTCAGGCGCTGGTAAAACTACACTAAGTCGTTTTGTAGCCTGGATGAATGGACTTAGCATCTTCCAAATTAAGGTGTGTATGATCTAAACTACATTATGATATTTGTTGCAATCAAATCGCCACAAGCAAACACTCCTAAAAAAAATATTAAATATTTTCTCAATTTAAATTCAATTCAATTTCAATTTCATTTGTTTGCGATAATGGGTAGTAAATAAGATTTTACAATAAAAATGTATCACCACAATCAGCCAAAATAGCATGCAAATATTTAACATAATTTTAACGTTATAATTACAATAAATTAAAAACATTATTACAATTATAATAACATTAGTTCATAATTTGTCAATTTAGGTAAAACAGCAATTAAAACAGCAATCTCAACGCAATTTCCGTAGAAACTAGTTTTTTTTCCTACTAGAATGTTTGTGTTTCTTCTTAGCCGCTCATTCTTGGCACAATGGTCGTGGTTGATGACGTTGCATTTTTGTTGGCCAATGAAGCCCCAGCGATGCTTATCCACTTGAGGTTTTTGACATCTCGTGAACATGAACGGGAAGATTAGCATTGTTGAATGTTTTGTAGAATGTTTCTAAAATTTACTACATTTCAGGTACACAACAAATACACGGGTGCGGACTTCGATGAAGACTTACGTTCGGTACTAAGACGCGCAGGCTGCCGCGATGAGAAGGTCGCCTTTATTTTAGATGAGTCTAACGTTTTGGACAGTGGCTTCCTTGAGAGGATGAACACGCTGTTGGCTAACGGAGAAGTAAGTCTAAATAAATATACAGCTAAATAAAGTTTTTGTCCAATTTGCAGCGAAGTTAAGGTACCATTTTGACGGCCTACCTTTATAAATATAGTAATTAGAATTCGTTAAATAAAATAATTCGAATGCATTGACATTTTTGTACCTGTTCGTAAAATTCATGTTCATTTTTAGGTTCCTGGATTATTTGAAGGTGACGAATTTGCCGCGCTTATGACTCAGTGCAAGGAAGGTGCTCAAAGGGAAGGCTTGATGTTAGATTCTAATGACGAGTTATACAAATGGTTAGTATTATTTACTTTTTATTTTCAATTTTAGTATTAATTCTGAATTCTTGATTATTACTTAATTTTATTTTGTCCCAAGGTTTACCGGACAAGTGATGCGCAACTTGCACGTGGTGTTCACAATGAATCCTTCATCCGAGGGACTAAAGGACCGCGCTGCAACTTCACCTGCTCTGTTCAACCGTTGTGTACTTAACTGGTTCGGTGATTGGAGTGATGGCGCGTTATTCCAAGTAAGAACACTACATTGCCTTACTTTGATGTTTGAAGGTAGTTGAAGAGTTTCTAACTCTATCAATTTCAATTATATTTTGGCAGTTATTCATTATATTGTAGACGAAAGTTTAACGATATGTTTGTGTTTATTTTAATGTATTTCAGCGGCATTTTCGGGAGATTTTTTAACAAGTAGCTCATAAAGATGTGACTTGCTCGATCTAAACGACTAAAATATATGTGAATATTCCAGGTAGGCAAGGAGTTCACTCAGCGTATGGACTTGGACTCAGCTGACTACTCAGCACCGGATGATTTCCCGGCGGCTTGTCACGAGATCAGTGAACGTCCTCAACATCGCGAGGCGGTCGTTAACGCGTGCGTGTACGTGCACCAGACGCTGCACAGAGCTAATGCTAGCCTCGCCAAGAGAGCCAACAGAACTATGGCTATTACACCCAGGTGAGACCAAAGGAGAAAGCAACAGTCTAGTTAGGTAAATCCAACTTACAAAAAGAAGATAACCAATCAATCCAACTCGGCTGGGCAGTGTTCGGAACCAAACGCAAATATCTATGACCTATGTCTGTGTTATCCTTATCAGACGTGACTGATTGCGTGACTGATTGAACAGCACGCTGTAAGACTTAGACCTAAGTTTTACAGCGTGCTGTTGAAAGAACTATGCTCGGTATTTCCCTAAGTGACAAAATTCTTAACAATTTATTGTCTTACGAAACTCTGTGCATGAAATATTAGTTGATATATATATGATAATATGAGGTACATTACATACACAAGATTCAACAACAAAATTAATTTAATAATTTTTTGCAGACACTATTTGGACTTTATCCAACAAATGGTTAAATTGTACTCTGAGAAACGCGCCGATCTTGAAGAACAACAATTGCACTTGAACGTCGGTCTTGGTAAGATTGCTGAGACTGTCGAACAAGTTGAAGAGATGCAGAAGAGTCTTGCTGTTAAATCACAAGTATGTTGATGAAAACATTATAGCTAAGAACTATAAATTATGTATTATCTTAGTGTACTATGTTTCTTATTTTGTGTTCTTTGCAGGAACTCCAAGCGAAGAATGAAGCCGCTAATGCAAAACTTCGACAGATGGTCAAAGACCAACAAGAAGCTGAAAAGAAGAAAGTTGAGAGTCAAGAAATCCAGGTATGCATCAATATTAAAAAGTTTTTATTTAATTCTCTTTTTATGCAAATGGTTGTTATATAAAAATTCAATCTATGAATTTAATAGTTTTGTCAACTAATCACAAAAATTTATTTATTTTGTAAATAAGGTCGTTTACATTAAAACTTCATTCTTGTCTATATTTTTAATTATCAGGCCACTGATAATAAAAAATCAGCTCATACATATTACAAAGTACCTCATTATTAATACATTAAGATGGATTTCGAGAGGGTATAGTTTATAGTGCAGTCAAGTCAATATAACGACTTATTTGTTGTATGAAATAGGTTGCTCTAGAAAAACAAACGACGGAGATCGAAGCTAAACGCAGAGATGTAATGGCCGACTTAGCACAAGTGGAACCGGCTGTTATTGAAGCGCAGAATGGTTTGACTCTTTCCATACTTCCACGATATTTATACTGTACATGTCTTGTATCGGTTTTAGTAGAATTTCATTTTATACTAAAATTAACAATGAATATTTTTATTTATGTTAGAATCCCGGTTATGTCAAAGTCATAATTTAAAATTAATATTCAGAATCTTTAAGTAATTTAAAAAGCCTGAGGAAGTTTTGAAATTATAAGTTCTTGTATTTGAAAAATTGCACTGATTAGCCAACAGAATAGCAACTAGGATGATTCAGAAGTGGTTCGCAGGTTTATGGACATTGGCAAGAGTATTAAAAAAAAAAAAAATTGGTTGAAATCTTGTATACGTGGCTAGAAATCAACCTAAACATGGGCGCATGTTTAGGTTGATTTCTTTGAGTAAGAGAAGTGATAGAAATGGGAGTACAAATCTGTGGTAAAAAATATTCGTTAATTTCCACATAGAACCTTTTTCTATGGTTCGACTAAAGCCGATACGTGTCAATTTTGTTTACCTTTTATTTTAATTTTTGTCCAAAATAGATATTAATTATTTTTGAATAACTACAAGTATATAATGTAGTAAGTAGTGCAGTAGTTTGTTGACTATTTGATTAACATTTTTGCCAAATTTTGTCTTTGCAGACAGTCACAAAACAATGATGCATACTTTCCAATCACATAATTGTATTTTAAAAATATTGTATAATTGAAATTTATTATTTATGCATGTTTGTTGTCGTGAGTTATTCAGACTTCTATTTTTCTGTATTTTGACGTCATCATTCTAATAAAAGAAGAATGTTATACTGAAATAGACAAATTCAAGATGTTGATGAAGAATACTTTTAATGTTTTAACTTATTTTTTTCTGGTGCCAAATATTATAACTAAAAAATAAATGTTCATTCTAAAACGCCATTAGGGCTGGAATATATAAAACTTATATATGAAGTCTGTATAACTAACCATTTGACATAGTAATTAAACATGAAGCGAATCCTATACGACAGCGGTGCGATCTATCAAGAAGCAGCAGCTAGTCGAAGTTAGATCGATGGCTAACCCACCGTCGGTCGTCAAGATGGCACTTGAGTCCATCTGCACCCTCTTAGGGGAGAAAGGGGATACATGGAAGGGCATCCGTTCTGTGGTCATGAAAGACAACTTCATATCGACCATTGTTAACTTCGAGACAGAGAATATCACGTTAGTTTTACTGTTTATTGCCATTATGAGGTAGCATGTCGTAGTTTGTTTAGACTGTATTTAGATTATACACACACTATGACTGTATCAGCTATAACTGATGAGTTTAAATTATAATATTTAATTATAATTTAAACTAATTAACAACCCAGTTATAACCAGGTTTTACTGGGTTTGCCCGGTTATAACCAATAAAAACCCGGTAATCAATAAAAAACATGCTCAACTTATTAAAATAAAATGGCTTGTACAAAATTAAGTTATTGATCAAGTACATTCTAGATATTCAATTAAGATTTGATAGAAGTGCTGAAAAATAAGCAAATTAGCAAAAATACAGTCTTAGTTTTAGATAAAGTATCAAAATTTATGTAGATTTTTAAATGTACCATGGGCTGTACATATAAATAGTTTTTTTAATTTGTACGACATACTATCTCAATATACAAATGTTGAATAATTATTCATACGACTATTCTAGAGATCAACATTGTTGGATAGCAATAAACGTCTATAGTTAACGTAGTCGTATTTATTGGCAAAAACATTAATTAATTATTATGTACCTTTATCACTTATACTATGCATACAAACTTTTTATCATTTTTAATATTATAATTTATTTAGACACATACTTGTTCGATGTAATTACAGTTTATGTATATGTATTTTTAATTATCGTTATGAATGTATTAAATATTAGTAAAGTTTGTTGTTGTAAATAAGCTGAGCTCGCTTGCATCATGTGACTGTTGTTATTAATATAGAAAGTATGTAACGCTCTTATCACTGTACTTTAATGTAAAATGGCATCTATGTATTAGTAAGGCACACTAATATACAGTGAAATCTCGTGACTAACCCCCGCTAAGCATCGTCGTCAATAACATTTGTATAACATGACGTATTAACTATTCTGTTTACAGGATTTACTTCTAGTTCAATTATTATAATTAGATAACAGCGTAAGGGATTTCAGAAACTTATTATCAATGATGTTATGTGATAATGTTTCTGAGTTCCAACACTGCGCTGGTAGCGGCGGTAGTATTGAACGTTATGTAATAACGCCAGCCGCATGTCTCACAGAAAGCAGCTAAATGCCTTTTTTGTTTCTCTCTTTTTTTGTACTCTGTCGCTCTCGCTTCGTGCTGGTGACGGAATCTCCGCGGTGCCGCTGTCGACTCGCCGACACAACATTTGTACCGTACAGCGGTCAAATCTATAAAGAAACAGCATTTGGTGGAAGTGAGATCTATGGGCAATCCGCCGGCTATCGTGAAGGTGGCACTCGAGTCTATCTGCCTGCTGCTCGGAGAGAATGCGACCGACTGGAAGGCGATCCGAGCAGTCATCATGAGGGAGAATTTCATCAACAGCATCGTCTCCAATTTCTCCACCGAGGATATAACGTGAGCACCGCCGCTTGTTTTCCACACTTCCCCACGCCTATCTACTTTTATTTTATGTTCGGTGGTGGTATGTATAGGTGCCATACATGGTGAATATTGAAAACCTGTAAAAATGCTAACTGATCACGACACAAACATTGAACTATGTTGAACACAATTATTGTACAAATTAAGGTGGTTTTGTGACCCTTGGCCATATTTTGCGTTGATTTATATTTGAGTGGAGGTTATTGCATGCGTGAAGCTAGCGTTACAATATTTTACAATGGAGAAGTTTTCATAAATTTATATATTAACGTTTAATGTAAAGTGACCCAAGCTCAAAAGTTATTATTAACTATCTCCATTACATTGGTCGACTTTGATTCGTTGACTTTAGTTACTTGACTAATAATACGTCTATCTCGACATATAAACGACATAGAGGCAAAGTTATATTTTTGCTATAATTTAGATACGCTATCTCGATCGAAAAGCTGGCAATGCCTATGCAAGTCATACATTACAATATTAGTTATTAGTCATTTCATTATAATATTAGTAGCAGGTTTCAAAACACTGAACTTCTCCATTAACCGGTTTGCCTCACACACCTCATGCTTAAACACTCCACGGCCACCTATGGTACAAAAGGAACTCTTGCAAAAAAAGCACAAGGTGATTGTATATTTAAAGAATAAGGTGACAAGAGTTTTGGAAATAATCACAACTAAGGCCCATAGAAATAGAATACCCATAGAATGTACGTAGCTCGTGTGCAGTTAGCAGATAGGCTTGCAGCATGCTTATTGCATGTTGTCTTTCTTTATATGAATTGTTTTGTTACGAATATGTATGATGCACGTGCATGTATTTGATAAGAGTATGACTGTGGTGACAGTTTAGTCTACGTTAATAATAGAGGATGCTGTTTATAAGTCGTAATATACTAAAAATAAAATCGTCATCATCACGTCTGTATACCTTCTCAGAGATTGCTACATATACATTGGTATTTATACAATAAAACCAATGAGTTCAAATATCTATAAATTCCGTGTCTACTAATAAAGACTTGGTTATTTGTTCAAGACGTAATTTTCCTAGAGAGCAGAAGTAATTGCAAAAAAACTCACGAAATACTTTTCGCACATGGGAGTAATTTTATAATATGGGGAATACACTGATTGCATACACACGCAAGTTGTGTATCATAATCCTACAGTTAAATATATTATACGTGTCCGTACACGTGCACGCGCTTGTGTGCATGAACGGGAACGGGCACGTGCATGTGTGTACGGGGTTACACGATTTGTATTGGCGCTTAACTAATGATTATTAATAGGCAAAGTCGTTATCTCTAACAAGAAATTTACAGACCCGGTGATATGATAAAATATAATCATTCGGAGTTATCTACCACCAAAGCTTATAAAATCATCCTATTTAGTTAATTAATTATTAAAGTTATATTTTAACTTATAGTTGACATATTGGTTTTAAATTAAATTATACAATGTACTGTCACAAACAAAATAACAATTCACAGATTCATACTATTTGCGACCACTTACATTTTCAGGATGCATGAATGTATTTGCCAATAAATAATTTTCATTGAATCCATGTCCGTGAACAAATAAGGGAGGAAACACAGCGAAAGTTTAGCTTGGTTTTTATTGTTTCTTTTTTTTTTGTTTCTTTTTTTTTTGTTTGTTTGCTATCTGATGTGTCTGTTGAGGAAAAGGCATAATGTGTTTATCTCTAGAATCTCTTTGGCGTCTGTTGGTAAGTACAGCCCGACAATATTTGGAAGGTAAATATAGCAATAACAAAATGCATGTCACAAAATATGTTATACTGTTGGTCAAATTTATTAAATTACAAAGAAAAATCTTTAAGTAAATTATTGGACGTTGGATAATTTAATTTTAACTTAATAAAAAGAGAGAATATAATAATGTGGTTAAAATTCAGGAGAGAATAATTTATTGATTTTATCTCATTTTAAATAATTTGGTTTAGAAACATCATAGAAATACATATTTATTGATAGCATTAATGGTCTTGTGAAAACATTACGATGTTTCAATTTCATATTGTTTAGAATTAAAATACTTGCCAAATATATTTTTCAAAATTAATTTGACAGACAGTATAAATAAAATCGCGTGGTTCAAAACAAACTGCTCTGGTAAAAGGTCAAAATCATTGATTGATATGTTCTGGTTCATTGCCATTGCACGATTTGCACGGGTTATACTTGCGAACTGTAAACAATTTGTCCATATTAATCATTTGTCTACACGCCAGTGACGATGTACGCGAAAAGATGAAGACACGATACCTCAGCAACCCTGATTATAACTTCGAGAAAGTAAACAGAGCTAGTATGGCCTGCGGTCCTATGGTCAAATGGGCTATCGCTCAGGTAAGATTTATAATTAAACAATAAATTGATTTATCAATTATCAAGCAGTTGTGTAACTCTACCAAAATAATCCACAGATCGAGTACGCTGACATGTTGAAGCGTGTAGAACCATTGCGTAATGAGCTCCAAGCTCTCGAAGACCAAGCTCAGAGCAATGTGACAGCCGGTAGCGAAGTGAGTGAGCTGATTGCTCAGTTGGAGAAATCTATTGCCTCTTATAAGGAAGAGTACGCCCAACTCATTAGCCAGGCGCAGGCTATTAAGACCGACCTTGAAAATGTCCAGGCGAAGGTAAACTATTTGTCTTCATTTCTAACGTCACTCAGTGTTCTATGTCTTTTTATGCCTCTGTCACGCGTATATGACAGCTGAAAATATTACAATATGTTAATGTAATGCTACTAATTTCATTTGCAATGTTTGTTATAGGTGGACAGGTCAATAGCTCTATTGAAGAGTTTGGTGATCGAGCGTGAACGTTGGGAGGCGAGCTCGGAGACGTTCCGCTCACAGATGAGCACTATAGTCGGTGACGTGCTATTGTCAGCTGCGTTTATCGCATATGGTGGATACTTTGATCAACATGTAAGTTTCACTATTCAATTCTTGAGGATCTAATCTAATTATGATAAAATATATAAACAAGCAATAAGTACTTATTACTTCATTAATTTATTAATATTTTGCGATTGACTCTGTATGCTTTTTTATTATAATTTAGTTTATTTACTTATTACTTGTTTATATATTTTTATAATTTCTAAGAATGCTTTTAATGGTAATATTGCACGTCAATCATTTTATGATAATAATATTTATTACTTATTTAATACCATTTCAGTACCGTCAAAATCTATTTACGACTTGGACGGCACACTTAGCAGCTGCTAACATCAAGTACCGCGCGGACATCGCCCGCACTGAATACCTTAGTAACCCTGACGAGAGACTACGCTGGCAAGCCAACGCTCTGCCTACAGATGAGCTGTGTGTGGAGAACGCTATTATGTTGAGGGTATGACGTAGAACAATTTTTATATCAACCCTAACAAATAGTCCTCGTTTTCCAATTACAGCACAAGAGCGCATTATGCGGCACAATGCTCAACGTTGAGTGTTCCAACTACAGCATCGCATCGCACAATTGAGCACTCTCAAAAGTGATGCGTGCAATCCATACCAACTTCAGCGACAGAAAATTAACAAGTATTTTTTCTTTAAATTGGCATTGATTGAAATTTTATTTAGAACTTGGCGCACTCTGCTGGTGCATTTGAAAACTAATTCATGTTCCAATTAAGCGTCAGCATAGTTCAGCATTGTGCGGCACTGAGTCGCATTATGCTCTGCAATTGGAAAACTAGCAGTATGAATGTCTGTGAATATTTTATTTTTTATTCCCAGCGTTTCAACCGCTACCCACTCATCATTGATCCCTCTGGACAAGCGACAGAATTCATAATGCGAGAATTCAAAGAACGCAAGATCACCAAGACTTCATTCCTCGATGATTCGTTTAGAAAGAATTTGGAGTCAGCGCTGCGTTTCGGTAATCCGTTGCTTGTCCAAGTAAGTCTATCTCTTTATATTATTTAAAAATATTACTAAAAAAAATTTTTCATGTAGGGTATAAGATAACCCTTAAAAGTTCTGCATGGGAGTTGTGCTGCTTGATGTTTCTGTAACCATTACCTCATCCCAGATAATGGGATCCGTGGTAGGAAAGTGGATCCGTTATTGTTCCAAAAGTTAGCATACTGAAGAAGACTATAAGTAGATCATGTCGCTTAGAGCACTTGACATCCTTTTAGAAACTAACAGAACAAACCGGATAGTATTAAATTTCTATGTTAATAAATAATTTGTTGAATTTAACGTAGTAAAACAATTTTGTTACTTTTAGGATGTAGAAAACTACGATCCCATTTTGAATCCAGTACTGAACAGAGAGTTACGTCGTACTGGTGGGCGTGTTCTCATTACTTTGGGAGACCAGGACATCGATCTTAGTCCTTCCTTTGTGATATTCCTTAGTACCAGGTATGTATAATGTAATAAATTACATAATACAACATAGAACCTATTTTAAGTCGGATATATTCTTATAACTAATTACTTGAATTTCACATTTGGTATTGCCAGAAAACGATACTCATATTTTGGGCAAATGTTAAGGCTTATTCCACAATTTTTTGTAAAATTACGAATTACGATTTTAAACACATACGTATATTACAGAGATCCAACAGTAGAATTTCCGCCGGACATGTGCTCTCGTGTGACTTTCGTCAACTTCACTGTCACTCGGTCTTCACTTCAATCACAATGTCTACATCGTGTGCTTAAAGCAGAGAGACCAGATATCGACACTAAACGATCTGATTTACTCAAATTACAAGGTAAAGTAAATAATTCTCATTGTAGTAAACTTGACTTTATGTAACGTTAACAGAAAAAAATGTAGTCTAATTTTAGTTTCGAGAGGGATGTGGAGGTTTTGGGGACACTTGGTTGAAATCCATTGATATTTGTGACAATCATAATAGTGATCAATGAATCCCGAAGCCTTACTGCATTAATCCTACAGGAGTTAATAATATCAGGCGAACCTCGCGGCATAAGTTACGAGAGCAATGCTCATACCCACAGTGTACGGACTGTCGTCTCTTAGTGTGCGTAAGACGATTTTGGGCGGGACGTGCTTGCCCACTGAAATTACGTATACGTCATACTGTTTGTGTGGGTTACCCCGGTACCCCGCCGACGCGGTAGCATATTTTGTCAAAGGCAATAGTGTGTATGATTTCTCCTGTTTGTTTAACATTCTACGCCCGAAACCCAGGGCTATATCCACTTTTTCCACAATTTTTTTTTTATTTAAGGTGAGTTCCACCTACGTCTACGTCAGCTAGAGAAGTCGTTATTACAAGCGCTCAATGACGCTAAAGGCAAGATCTTAGATGATGATTCCGTGATAGCGACGCTGGAAACGTTGAAGAAGGAAGCGGATGATATCGGACACAAAGTGGAAGAGACTGACAAAGTTATTGCTGAAATAGAAACTGTTAGCCAGCAGTACTTGCCGCTATCTCAGGTTAGTTATTGTAGAATACATTATCCTAAATATTCATACTTATCGAGTCTTAATGATTGAAATTATTCGATTTAATTCCGACTCGTTTTTGACTCTGTTTCCATTTGTTTTTGATTCAAGGTTGGCTTCGTTTAAATTTCATTTTCGACTTTAATAGTAATTTTTAACTTAAGCATATATGTAAATTACTATCAAGTTCATTTGGTTACAAAATAACAATTTCTATTTTATTTCGACAGGCTTGCAGTAGTATCTACTTCACAATGGAATCACTACATCAAGTACACTTCTTGTATCAATACTCACTGAAAATGTTCTTAGACATATTCAGCTCGGTGCTTGTGTGTCCGTTATTAAGCGGAATTACAGACTATACCGCCAGGCTTAATATTATCACTGAAGAACTATTTACTGTAAGTATTAAATTAATTTTGAATTGGTTTTACTTTATAACCAATTATTAGATGGTTGTTTCCGATTTGGCTAATCTTTTAACGCAGCTAACCCGAAGTATAAATATATCAAAGAGAAAAATCCATATTATATTTGCAGGTTGTCTACGAGCGTGTAGCCCGCGGCATGCTTCATACAGATCGTCTAACATTCGCCTTACTACTGTGTCGCATTCACCTCAAGGGTACAGGTGCTGAAGATACACTGGAACGATCATTTGGTGTGTTCCTCGGTGGTAAAGAAGGCTTTGTGTCTCACTCCGCTTCACTTGAACCTTTGACTATTCAACAACATGACGCTGCTGATAGACTTAGCTCCAGGTAAAATATTATTATAAAATAAATATAAATACGCTACAAAGCCCAAATTCATCATATCGACGCTGGAAAGCAAACACGTAGTAACTGACACACAATCGATTTTTTATATTACACCATTAGAATCAGAAAAAAATACCGCGTCAATAGTATATTTCATGTAACTGTACGTTTAATATATGCAATAATAGGATTTCAAAAATTGGCGCATTTTTTAAATACTTGTACCTTTAAACGCTGTAATTAACATAAAAAATGTGTTATTTTTTATTTGGTAATTACAGCAGTTCAAAATCTGTATAAATAGAAACTTACGACTCTAATCAATAAAATAGTTCAGTCAATAGTCAAAAAATATTTTATCCTTGTTACCTCTGTTAGCTACCACAATCGAGATTTTGGAATAGAAAATTATTGGGCGTCTCGTCATAATAAAGCTACTCACGGAAAATCAGCTTGATAGTAATCAAGTAAAAAATATTTACTACGGATCCCATACTATCTGTTTTACCTGAATTTCATTTTCTAACTACTTTTGTGTCGTAAATACAATAATTGTCGCGGGTTTGATTCCTGCTCGGGACAATCATTTGTGTGATTTTTACACAACACTTTCTTATACAAATGTTTGTACTGCGTTTGGGTGTTTCTATGTATTACTGACCCGGCAAATGTTGTTTTGCCATACAAATGTCAGATGGGTTGAAAAATAGATGTTGTCCGATTCTCAGACCGACTGAATATGCATGTAAAATTTCATAAAAATCGGTCAAGCCGTTTTGGAGGAGTATGGTAACTAACATTGTGACTTGGAAATTCTATATATTAGATAAGTATGTATTTACAAAAGATAAAGTAGTATATCCGTATTCTGGTACCCATAACACAAGCAATATAAAGCTTAGCTTGGGACCAGAGGACGTTGTGTGAAATGTCCATGAATATTTATAATATTTATTTATTTATTTATAATTATAATACATAGAAACACGCAGACGCAGTACAAACATTTGTATGACAATTATAAATATCACATAAATAATTGTCCCGAGCGGGAATCGAACCCGCGACCCTGTAATCGGCAGTCCGTTACATGAACCACTCGACCACAAGGCTCGTCAAATGCGTTATTGATGAGATTGAGAGTGTCTAACATAGAATAGTAATCACATTTGCCGAACAGTTAAAATGGCTGTATACACAAGTTACCAGTATCACAACACTCATATAATGTTAAGGTTGGCTGCGTTCCGTCGTCTACTATCGAAGGCGGGTGAGCTGCCCGAGTTGTCGGCGTGGTTGTCGCAGGCCGCGCCCGAACAGTGCGTGCCCACATTGTGGGACTGTGACGCGGCCTCGCCACCAGCCCCACATACATTGGCTATGTACAGGCTACTGCTTATACAGGTAACATACAATATTATGTAAACAAGCTGTTGCGACTTCGTACGCGTGAAATTAGAAATCAAACCTTAACAAACAGAAGTTTACAATAACACTCGATAGATGGCGTTGTACCATTTTTTTATCGCATTATAGTTTTTACACAGATTAACACTTAAGCTCGTCAAAATTTTTATTGGGTCATCATCCGGATTTCGCATTTATAAATTAAGTAAGGAAGTAAGGATGTGTTATACTTAAGGTCCTGTCAACACAGCAAGTTGCGTCAGCGTTGCGTTGTCAGCGTTGTGGCAACGTAGATAATTATAACGAATAGATGGCCACAAGAGCATTGCTAATCGCAGCCTTATTTTGTTCTGGGCTAACAACGAGCCGCTTTGATTTGATGCCTGCAGTTCCGTTGATTGTGTGTATCATCGAATGCTTTTTTCTTCAACAAAATGTTCAAATTTAACCAAAAACTTAAAACCCTAAGCCTGTTGCCCACTTGCAAGGACTTATTTTTTATGTAGTATTAAAGTTCTACATCTTATCCAATAGTTGTCTTTTAGGCATTCCGTCCTGACCGCGTGATAGCGGCAGCCACTCAACTAGTGACGGCCGTGTTGGGCGCTGGGTTCATGGCGAAAGCTGAGACTGAGCTGGACTTGCAGGCTATTATTGAGAACCAACTGAATGGAACTACTCCTGCATTGTTATGCTCCGTGCCTGGATACGACGCCAGTGGTACTGTATTATTGCTATTAAAACCTTGTTTTACTCTATTGTACTTAAAATTTAGCACTGAAATGTTTTTTACATTCTAATTTTAAGTAAATCAATTGTTTTTTCTACTTTTAAAGCTTTATTATCATTTGAGATCTTAGATTTGATTCTCACATTATCTATTTTCGTAATATTTACAGATATTTGTACTATCCAAGGGTTTTTGTATTACATGTATGGAAAGTTCACAAGTAAGCTTAGTTTGAGACCACACGATATTGTATGAAATGACTGAAAATATATTTATTAAATGTATGTATCCAGGTCGTGTGGATGATATGGCAACAGAATTGAACAAGCCGTTATCAAGTATCGCCATCGGTTCAGCTGAAGGTTTCAATCAAGCAGAACGAGCCATTAACACTGCTTGCAAGACTGGACGGTAATTATAATTTTAACTTATCAAAACTATAATAATATGTAAATCGTAGTCTGTTACAGACAGTCCCGAGTAAATCATAATCTCTTACAGTCCCGGCAGAAAACTTTTACTGTCAAACACTTCTTCCCAGCCCATTTCTGTCCATTGTTGAGCACGAAGCACCTCCACTTTGATAGGGTTTTTGGTCTGCTATGCTACGCTAACCAGGCGTCTTGACATCAACTGTGAGAGATGGAAATCTCGTAAACCCTATGGGGTTTACGAGATTTCCATCTCTCACAGTTGATGTTTACTGCTTATACTATCCCATAGCTACTCTCGCAGCTCCCTTGGAAGAAAATGTGGTGACACTTGAAATTCTTTATCTGTCACCACATAGCTATCGCAGAGTTAACTATATGTTGACACAGAAGGACATAGTATTAATTCATTCTTACTGACAGACAAGTCATTCTCACAAAAGACAAAATAAAATACCTCTACTTTAATTTATTAACTTTTGCAATTGACTTACTATGCTTTTACTTAATAAATCAAACTATAGTGGAAAAAATCAATACCATGAGTGGGACTTGAACCTACGGCTTCGGAATACCGTTCCGTTGCTCTCCCATCTAAACTACTATGGGACCAACATGAAATGTAAAATACGTCTATCATTTTAGAATGGGCATTTAACTGGGCAGTTACAAAATAACTAAATAAAATAATAAAGCTTTATAATCTTTGCGTACTTTGCATGAGTATAAATGTAATCTATGTATAATATAATGTGTGTTTTTAATCTAGATGGGTAATGCTAAAGAACGTACATCTAGCGCCTGTGTGGTTAGTACAGTTGGAAAAGAAACTGCACTCGTTACAACCACATCCGAACTTCAGACTGTTCCTCACTACTGAGATCAGTCCCAAGCTGCCCGTCAACTTGTTGAGAGCTGGACAAGTACTAGTATTCGAACCACCGCCTGGCATCAGAGCTAACTTACTCAGGACTTTTGCTACCGTATGTATACACAGTTGTTTTGTTATTTGTCTTTTGTGGAGATAAATAACACACATTTCCAGTAGACATACATAAACATAACCGATTTTGTTATATGAAAATATTATTATATCATTTTCTTATAATAATACAAAATTAAATGCGTGATGAAACTTTTTGTCACTACAATTCGAAGTCAATAAGACTTGATTTGTTGCGTAGAACTTTTTTATACACGTGACGTTTACTTTAACTTTGTTTTAGGTGCCAGCCACTCGTATGATGAAGCAACCGTCAGAGCGAGCGAGATTATACTTCCTTCTTGCTTGGTTCCATGGTAATAACATTCATTCTCTGTTTTTCTTTTGCCAGTGATTTCCTTTGAAAACAATTACGTATAAATTACACAGCGCCAAATTATTTTTGCCCAGTTGGGTATTTTATATTAAAAAAAATCTTGTTTAACAGTGATTGTAAGCTATGATTGTTATGTTTAAGAACAGATTTAAGTAATTAGAAAATTCCTGTAATTTTATTGTTCTTGTGTTTTGAAGTATGATGAATTAAATAAAATTCTTAATTGTTTGTTTAATTCCTACAGGCATTGTCCAAGAACGTCTACGTTATGTGCCTTTGGGATGGGCGAAGTACTACGAGTTCAATGAATCTGACTTGAGAGTAGCCTGTGATACATTAGACACTTGGATCGATTCTACTGCAATGGTTTGTACATAACAATATATTTTTGATAAAAAAGGACATAAAAATATTAAATGTACAAGTATAAATGAAACCGATAATGTAGATAGTACCGATAGTAGAAGTATAATGTTTGGTCTGCTATATTTTATCTGTTTTGATATTGGCATTAACTCCCAGTTTTCCTTTTTGAATGAAGTATGAATGGGGATAGTGACTGTTCAATTTTCATCACATTTAATAATAACCAATATAATATGACTATCCTATTCCAGGGTCGCACCAATCTGCCTCCAGAGAAAGTACCATGGGAGGCTTTGGTCACATTATTGTCGCAATGCATCTACGGTGGTAAAATAGATAATGCATTTGATCAACGTCTGCTACATTCATTCTTGAGTAAACTGTTCACGCCCAAATCATTTGAGGCTGACTTCGCGCTTGTTGCTAACGTCGATGGTGTAAGTATAATTTTAGTTTAGTTAATTGTTAGTATAAGTATGTTTTTAGTTGAACACTTGCTGAGTAAAAAAAAATTTTACGTACAGGCAGACAGACAGACATCAAAGTGTGACTATAAGGGTTTCTTTTTTGTACAAAACCCTAAAAAGGAGCAGTTTTGAAGATTATTATCTGATCACAAAACTTTCTATTTAAAAATAAACTGCAATAAGTATATAGACAAATTGAATTTCATGGAATTTAACCAATATTGAGGTAAAATTTAAAACACCTATGATATGTTTAACAGGCGAGTGGCAATCAGCGTCACATCACAATGCCTGACGGTAACCGTCGCGATCACTTCCTCAAATGGATAGAAGAACTCTCCGACAGACAAACACCATCATGGCTTGGTCTACCCAACAACGCTGAAAAGGTATACATAAGTTTTATTACTAAATTATTGAAATTGGCATGACTAATATAGTCAGGTTTCGCCAAAATTATTGATATTAAAATTGAGATACTTATTAGGAACCGTAGGCTGAGATAAAATTTTTGTTTTAAATAAAATTTCTGTATATTTTTTCATAACATGATTGTTTGAATGTAGGTGCTTCTAACAACTCAAGGCAGCGACTTAGTGTCTAAACTGTTGAAAATGCAACAACTTGAAGATGAAGAAGAGTTGGCATATAATGCTGCGTCACAGGATCACGATCAAGTTCCCGGTAAGCAAAAAATAGCAGTTTGTTTTTAAATAAACTCCTTACATATCTTCATCTACATAATTTAATTGCTATACAAAAACTTTGTACCTTGAGCACTGAACCAACAGAAGCAGTTAGATAAGCTGTTTTCTTTGAAAAATATAGCCGCGTTTACTGTATTGTGTACTATAATGTAATTTCTTTGGTACAAACGCAATGCACGCTTCGCATATTATTATTTAAAAAAAAAATTCAATCACCTTCGAAATTTGAGGCTTTTTATCGATTTCTCAGGAGATAATCATAAGATCCTAACCTGGTGCCAATGGGATCACACGGGAACCACCAACTTTCAAATTAAAAAGAATCATTAAAATCGCTTCGCCGAGTTAAAAGTTATGAGGTAACAAACATAAAAAGAACATACAGGCGAATTGAGAAACTCCTCCTTTTTTGAAGTTGATTAAAAATGGCCTCACGCACAGTAAGGGATCACAGTGTCCGTAAACAATAAGTATGAGCATTACTCTTGTACCTTTTTCAGCTCGGATAGCCTTATGATGTCAATAACTGTTGGCTTAATGTTCTAAGGTTTTGAGATTAAATAATTAAAAACCCGATACCTTTTGTTATTGCAATTGACAGATTCTATGGTTGATGGCAGACCAGCGTGGATGAAGACACTTCACCACACTGCTACCAACTGGTTGCAATTATTACCCAAAGAGTTGCCGGTAAGATATTATTAGACTAAATTACAATTTCTTTGGATAGCATTTGTAAAGCTAAAAAGCTTTTGTGTCTATTTTTGTCAATCTCTATTGAATAGATTTTAAAATTGCCTTAATTAAATTAAAATCACTTATCCCATAAAATTTTATGGAAGATTACTAAACAAAAAAGTATGGAAAAAAGTGATTACCGCAAGCGGGCCTTAATCACTTTTTCCACCATAATTCAATTTATTAAGTAAAAGCATAGCATGTCAATTGCAAAATTAATAAATTACTTTAATATATTGTTGTATAATATTTACAGACGCTACGTCGTACAGTTGAGAACATTAAAGATCCATTGTATCGGTTCTTCGAGCGTGAAGTTGCCGCCGGTGCTTCATTGTTACAACAAGTATTGCACGATCTACGCAACGTTATTTCTATTTGTCAGGTAATATTATACATACTTGAATTTTAACAACATTTTTTTCACAATACATTCATTATGTTTTTGCTTTTTACTGCTGTGTAGCTAATTTTCATTAACTTAGATTGGCTACGTAATGATATACCATAGCGATTTTTTTTGGTTCCATTTAAATGTGCAGATAAGTGCATATATGTGTCGATTTTCTTATGCCAGTTCTTCTCAGCAGATTGCATGTCCTGAACCGGTGGTAGGGAAAAAATTGATCTTTTCATAAGAATTAAAATTTTGTTACAAATTTTCGTTATCTAGTTTTATGCTGCTTTTGATTTTCATAATCTAGTTATACCGTAATGATCATCTGCATTTGTCGAATCATCGGTAAAACTGTTTTTCTTTTTTTGCTAACTTTGCACTATTTAATTGCTATGATATATCCCAATGTGTGGTAAAAAAGCATATTTCGTGAAAAAATTCGATTTAGCTATTCTTAATTTTATGCAGACGAACTACGGGAAGTAAATAACTAATATCTGGTGTGTTATGTAGGGTGAGATGAAGCAGACCAACGAGACTCGTGCTATGGTGGGTGCGTTAGTGCGCGGCATGTTGCCGGGAGGGTGGAGACGGTACGCGGTAGCACGCGGCTGTACCGTGCAGCAGTGGGTCGGGGACTTCGCACAGAGAGTCACACAACTGGCTGCTGTCTCTGATGCTGTCTCCGCTGTTGGTGCTAAGAGGCTACAGGTAACACTACTATATACCTGTACCGCGACCTCGTGGTGCAATAGCTTCTATTACAGAAGACCGTTCGATTCTCGGACACAACAAATTGTTCGTATAATATTCATGGGCGTAGCCCAAACTCCAACCTACAGAGAATAAAATTGTGGCTGTTTACTATACGTACTATGTATTATAAGTATGTATTTACAAAAGAAAAGTAGTTTATCTAGTCTATGCGTGTTCTGGTACCCATAACACAAGCATAGAAATATAGCTTACTTTGGAACCAGAGGGCGTTGCGTGAAATGCCAAAAAAAAAGTGTCAAAAAGAGAACGAGATTTGATACTATTATTTGATTTTATTAGTGGCCTATTTAATGATAAATTTATATTAAGAATACTAATACATATTGCAGAGTGTCCCAGTATGGTTGGGTGGTCTGCTAAACCCGGAGGCTTACATCACAGCGACGAGACAATGTGTTGCTCAGGCGAACTCCTGGTCACTTGAAGAACTACATCTACAGGTAATGATAATTTTAAATCTGTGCTTTTAGAGTTCTGTACCAAACAGCAAAATGGGGGTCTCATACTACTGAGACGTCGGGAACTGGCTGGTGTTGAAATTTTTACAGATGATATACTCGTATTGTTATTAATAATTATTATTTTGACATTAACTAATTTATTGTTACCTAGGTGACAATCCCTGACCCGGGCACTCCGACAGACAACGCGCAAACAGAGTGGTCGTTCTCTGTGACCGGACTGAAGCTGCAGGGAGCCACTGTGAAGGGCAACAGACTCTTACTGACCAACACTATCATGGTGGACCTTCCATTCACTGTACTCACTTGGATACGGTAAATATTATATATTGATATTTAAAACCTTCCTTGAATGTATGACCAGATGTAAATGAAGCCATGGAACTGTGTTTAGTTCAAGGCAGATGGCGCTCTATATGAACTACCTCCACGAGGGTTACGATATGACGATTATGATAATATTCAACATAAATGGCAGTTATAGTTAAGTACTATTCCAGGGTTTAGTTTTGAACCTCTAAATCGCCCATACCTATGACCACAACCAGTTTATATAAAGACTGTTCTGACTGATCTTTATTTATTATAAAACAGTCGTTATTAACACGCTTATATTATTTATTATCACATAATATACAGCTACTTCATTTGTTTCTGCACCACCCAAGGTTGACAGGTAGAGAATGCCTATGGCGTTAAGGCAGCCTTTATACAATTTGTTTGTATATAAAGTTTAAAATAAATAAATATATATGTATATTCGGTGGATATCTATCAATGTATTAATCTATGTAACGGATTCTTTGAAAGTGATTTTCACTTACTTGCACTAGTCGGATTGATCAGAAATTTTGCACACCTAACAAGGACCGATGACAATGCAATAATAAAAAAAAATATTCAGGAATTTTAAGCATGTTTTTTAGTTTTTGAACTAAGTTGATTATTTTTGTATGTTTATATGCCCATAGATGAGCTTATATCTTCAAAACTACGAAACGGATTTCGATACAGTTTTTTTTAATAGTTAGTGGTTCAAGAGGATGATTTTTTTGTATAGTTAGTTTGGTCTCTGAATTCCACGCGTACGCAGTTGCGGGTAACAGCTAAGTTTGAATAGTTATTCATGATAAGATAAATTAATAGCTATTATAATTGCAGTGGCCCCGAGACTAACACAGGAGGACAGACCCTGACACTCCCAGTATACCTGAACAGCGCTCGCTCAGAGTTACTGTTCAAGGTGCGTCTCCCCATCGCGCCCGGACAAGAACCACACGCCTTCTACGAGAGAGGTGTCGCTCTACTCACATCTACTGCACTCAACTAAATTATAATATATTAGGGATGTGCCGGATATACGTATCCGCGGATATCCGCGAAAGATAAAGTATCCGTATCCATTATATTTTAGCGGATCATAATGAAGTACATTAAATAACACTAATCAAGTTCTTTGTAGAATAGTTTTTTAAAACTTATGTAATAGAACTATATATGTCGTCTACTAGAATTATAAACAAGACATAGCGCAGTGCAATCTGAAACATTCCGTGCACATTCGTTACCCTCGTGGTGTGACGTCAAATATCCGTATCTACGTATCTTGACATCCATTATTCGTCTTCCGATCAGTATCTGATATTTAAAAGATCCGGCACGTCACTAATTTTAATAACTTATACTAACATATAAACGTTCTGTAGCATATAATTATTTATTGCAAAGCACACTTAAACTAGCTTTATATTTACAGTGTAACAGTAATAGTATCGATGCTTATTTATTGTTTTCAGTACACATTGTAACTTAATAGTTTAAACTTCTTATTAAAAGAAATAAATACATGTTAAAAAATGTCATTGTTTTAATTTACCCAAAATTACCAACTTGATATTATGACAATAACTTAACCTCGATCTGCTGTTTTTTATATTTTATCTATTCTCGATACCTGCTGTGAAAGTCATTAAAAATCATTAAGCTACTGGTCAAAGCATATTTTGATAGAAGATAGAAATATAAGGATGACATAAGTTGATTGCAACTGTGCAAAGAAAGCACACGTTTTAACGATAATCTTTGTACATGTGCCTATCCCGATAGTTGTGTATCGCCCGAAAACTAATGAGCATCACTACCGGCATATTAATATATCGAGAAAGGGACAGATGTATATAAAAAAAGGCTGGGCGAGAAAGACAGATATATCGGTATATTAACATCTACATACTGTCTCTTTCTCGCCTCTTTTTTTCTTTATACATCTGTCTCTCGCTATATTGATATGCCGTTTGTGGTGCCCTTAAAACGAGAGTTAAGGTGTCCACCCGCTCAGGCTTAGGTGTGTAGAGCTTAAACAGTTTTACTTTACGGTTGTAACCACTTGCAAAGAAGTCACTGATTAGGAAATAAAACAAATGTTATAGTAATGAAATCTTTATTTTCGACAAACGGACATAACAAATAATATGTATTTGCAACATTACCAACTATAATATATCCCAAGATATATTTTTTGGATTCATTCGAAGGTATAAATTACATACACACAACATAACGCGCCTGTTATTCTAAATAAAAATCTCTTAAAATTATTACAAATATTTTCTTGTTCTAGGAATTTTATGGATCTTTAAATAAAAATATTGAAACTTTGTTTGAATTGAGGCAATCATATTTTGCGCGGACATTTCATAGATTTTGTTACCTAGTTAGGGAAGAATTAAATTCTTATTCACTTATTTTTTAAATAATAAATTAACATCTATAACTGACTAGAACCTTGGATGTTTCCCTTCATACCGGGCGGCTTCAGTTTAGGTAACCTGGGAATGAAAAAAGTCATTACGTATTTTTTTTTATTTGGTCTAAAACCAAACTCTTTTTAACACAGTACACAATAATAATAATAATAATATATTAATAATATTCATGGACATTTCACACAACGTCCTCTGGTCCCAAGCTAAGCTTATATGCTTGTGTTATGGACACCAGAATACGGATATAATACATATACTACTTTTCTTTTGTAAATACATACTTATAATACATAGAAACACCCAGACGCAGTACAAACATTTGTATGACAATTAAAAACATCACACAAATATTTGTCCTGACCGGGAATCGAACCCGAGACCTCGTGAACGGCAGTCCGTTATATGAACCACTAGACCACGAGGCCCGTCAAATAATATTAATTATGACTTTTTCACATCGTTATATTATTGAAAGAGATAAATATGCGATTACCGTCATTTGTACATAATAGGGCCAATTCTACATGCATAACTAAACTTAACTAAAAAAAGAAAACAACTATGGCGTAATAAATCAAATTATGGCGGAAAAAGTGAAATGCCGCAAGTGGGACTTGAACCCACGACCTCGGAATACCGTTCCGAAGCTCTTCCAACTGAGCTTATTGCGGTCTACTTGCAACACTTCAAATTAACCACCATATCTGTCACTCGAATGAGTTTATATATTTTTTTTTTACCATAATTTGATTTATTAAGTAAAAGCATAGCATGTCAAATGCAAAAATTAATAAATTACTTTAACTATGGCGTATTTTGATTATTTGGCTATTTCGTTGTACACATTTATATTAATTAAAATCTATAGTATATATTTCACTGTTTTTATAATACGAAAGTTCAGTTAACATTGCCGAATTGACGCTATCAATTTTAATTTTTAGTTAAGTTTAAATAAAAAAGAATTGGTACCGATGTATTGTATTGTAACTACGTTATTTAAGTGTCATGTAGTATTTTTTCTATTCTAAATTGTTAACTAACCTGGTATGTATAATTTTCCGTGGTGAAGACGGGTGTATAAGGTCATGTTGTCGCTCCCAGTCCAAATACTTCTGATGTTGTCTTTGTCTACGACGATCCACGTAACTTATCTAATATAATTAATGATTTTAATAATGAGAAACGAGATATCGGTTTATTTAAACATTACAAAAACGGATCTCCGAAACATAAGTATGAGCAGAATATTGAACGATGGGCGGTAATTTTTTAAGTAAAACAATTATCTTTTTTACTAAAAAGAAATAATTATTCATTCAATCAATATATTCAGAAAACATGGATTGACATTATTCTTTACGAAAAAAAGAAATAAGCATAAATGTGTGTATTAAAATATCCTAAATCAAAAATAATTTAAACTTACCACACAGCTGGCCGGTATCCAAATGAAGGCGGTGACAAGAACGACCACGCCCACAATGTTGTCACGAAGGAAGCCCAACACGTTGTTTATATTTATATCTTCAATTATATCCCAGAATCTTTCTACCACATCCTGGATAGTTTTCTCACATACACCCTACAAAATAAATTAATATACAACCTACATATTAACATAATGGACCAAGTACGTAACACTTACAATCATTTGTGTTATGTAGTATATCCGTATTCTTGTGCCCATAACACAAACATATAAGCTTAGCTTGGGACCATAGGACGTTGTGTGAAATGTCCATGAATATTTATTTTTAATTATAATTATTTATTGTGCATGAATGACCAGTTATCAAGACAGTATGTTTAGATCGTAGCAGAACGCACTTCATAGTCTACCTCCATGGAACAAAAAACGAGACAGTATGATGATGATAATATATATTTATTAAGAATTTTACTAATATAAATAGGTATATACCCATCAAACAGCTAAGACACAATGCTGAAGTGTTAACTCAAAAAGTAATCCAAGCAGTCTTTTGCGCTAAAAAAGAATGTGCTACATAATTTTAATGTTACAATCCTTGTTGAGTCTGCCAGTTTTAAGCTAAAGAAAACATAGTAAGAGATTACTCACTTTATTACAAAATCCTTGTATACAAGGTGTCCCATCTGGCAATATGTCAGTTTGTGCCACTGGGAAGCAAGTCTTGTTCAGACTTTTGCGACAACAACGTTTACATGCATCAGCAACTGTCAAACGTATTATATTATGTACCTTAATGAAGTAATATACTTGATTAATTTATCTGATATAGACCCACTCGGCGAATTAAGCCAAGTATTCACTAGGGAACCGTAACTGTAACATGCGTGATACAGTAACGAGGTTCTAGTGTGTACGCGTTTTACAATTACGGCTCACGACGTCGCCAGTACGCTTTCACCGAGCGTACTCATTTTGCGAGTTGTAACTGTAACTATCTTTGCCTTGTAACCAGCCCTTTGATCCGCGGCAAAAACCGATAATCGTCGGCTCGCTGCGAGTCGCTCGTCGCAGGCTCGCGTACCACGCACACACTATGTTTTTAGTAATAGTAACGGTTACAGTTACAGCTCGCTAGTGAGTACCCGGCTTCATAGTTTCTAAATAATTTGTTAGTTATATATTAATACATTTTTAGTTAATATATTAGTAACTTCTAAATAATTGTATTAGTAAAAGTTATATTAATGTATTAGTTACTTTGCTAAGTGTAAAATGTAAATGTATCAGTAAAATGGTTATGATAGTGTATTGTATGCTAGTTCCTTTGCTTGAACTTTGCTTCACACATTGCTGCATGTCTAGATATGTATTAAGTGTGTTTAAATCGTCGCAGATAGTCTAACCTACCCCCATGGGAAAAAAGCGTGACGATATGGTGATTTTTATAATATTTTAAATATTTTGCAATTGATTTCAATCAAATCCTACTCGTGATAACCAAATTTTCTGTTTTATTCGATTAGTATATTATTTTACAAAAGTTATGTGAGTGTATTAGTAACATAGATAAATTAGTGTATATGGTGTTCGAGTATATTAAATATATATAATATAGTTATTTATTAATTTTGCAATTGACTTGCTATCAGTTTATTAATTTTGCTATTTAGTCTATTAATTTTTCCACAAGCATAGCAAGTCAATTGCAAAATTAATAAATAAACTTAGTAATAAAAGTCGCGTCATTATTTTCAGCCCAATTGTATTCTGTAAAGAATACTAGGTGACTGGTCGAGATTGTTGCAAAAACATTCTCGATAGATGGCGTTGTACATCAAAAATGCGATGTAGACTCAATCGAGTAACGTTTTAGTGGTCAAATTGGTTACTGTTAGCACGACCGCAATAAGCTCAGTTGGCAGAGCTACGGATCGGTATTCCGAGGTCATGGGTTCAAGTCCCGCTTGCGGTGATCACTTTTTCCACTACAATTTAATTTATTAAATATATAATATAATATATCTCACCGATATCACACATACAGCTGTGCATGCCCTGTGTCTCACAGTACGGCATGCACGTACCGTTACGACAACGACCACGCTCCGCACACTCGTGCTCGTCTGCTATGGCCGGCGCCTGCGACAATATACACGACAACTTCATTTACAACACAATTACCTTAAGATCAAATAAATGAAAAATTTAAATGTGGGTGATTAAAGTCTCCGAAACGTTGTGCTAAAATTTGAAACGGATGTATGTATTCAAACAAAAAGTTTTATTTGAATGAATAAGCCGCGTAATTGTTAGAGAACATTACCTTGGGACAGTCAGCGGAGGCTCCATTACAGGTGGCCTCTCCCTCACAGGCGGAGTGCGCCGCCTCGCGACAGACCACGCCCGGTGGAGCGAACACGCAGCCCGCACAACATGGAGAGTTCTTATCACTGTGTGACAATGTATAGGAAGAATGTACTGGAAGAGATCGCAATATGCGATAAGACCGCTAACTGTACATGTTTTATTTTATTTTCGTTACATAAGTGACATGTAATATGTTATGGTGTACAATAAAGTGTATTCTATTCTATATGTTATAAACACTAATAAATAAAGATATATAAAAGTTACTAGATTCATTCATTTAGAGAATACAGTCTGGTCAGATTCTGTGTCTGTTTTTGGGTTTCGTACAAACCCTTATAGGATCACTCCGGTGTCTGTCTGTCTGTCTGTCCGTCTGTCAAACTTTTTTTACTCAGCAACGGCTCAAGGTATCAACTTGAAACTCATACCAAATGTAGATCTATGCGGTCGTTTGCTGCCAAAAATACAATCAGCCTTTTACCTCTACGCATTTAAAAGATATAACCGAATTACGACCATTTTTAAGAATTTTCGACTTATTTTTTCTTTACACGGGGAATGCACTTCGCCTGTCCAGTTGCGGGAGCAACGTTCTGAAGATTCTGTGCCTGTTGTGAATATTTGGGTACCTATATAAAAATGAACCTGAAATTAAAAAACGGCGTACAGTAGCGCCGTGTGTAGTATTTTTTAGTTACGCTATCTTTGTTACGGAATTTAAATTTCGAATTTTGTGCATTTAGTCTCCACGCTCAAGGCCCGCGATAGAAGCTATGCAATAGCTTAATAATTGTGCTGTTTTTATATGGTACTCACCTACACAGAGCACCTTGATTTTTTCTTAGTTTACAATTTTTGTCGCAACACATGTCATTATCTTCTGTTCCTGAAATCAAAAGAAAAGAAATTAATTCTCAACATCTATAATCATGGGCGCAGCCAGAGGGAATCATAATATACATATATTGAATACCTAATAAACCTGCATCGCACTCTTCGCCGCCCTCGACTCGCAAGTTTCCGCAGAAGCTCTCCTCAGGCTCTGAGAAACAGCGCCCGGACTTGGCTTGTAATACCTTGCGAATAGATCGGAGACTGCACGGCGAAAAACGCTAAAACATATTTATTTATTTAGCACATAACCTAGTTTCGGTCTACCCTCATGGGAAACAGGCGTGAAAAGGTTATACAGTAACCACCTACGACGTAAAAAATAGAATAAATAATAAAATAAGATTATTACATTACATCACGCGGCAAAATTAAATACATATCATTACACTTAACTAACTAAAATCACAACACGATTAAAATTTAGCAAGTTTCGTAACCCGTAGATAGCGTTTTCTAAACTGGGCGCCAGTTAACAAGGGGTCTCTCTCTCTCTCTCTCTCTCTCTCTCCAGCCCATTTACTTCCACTTTGGGAGGGATTATGGTCTACTGTGCCGCGCTGACTAGGCGTGTTAGCATAGGGTTTCTTTTCGAGTTTTCCGTCTCTCGCAGCGATGTTATCTGTGTGCAATATCCCTTAGCTGACTTTTACAGCACCCTGGGGAGGAGATGGGGTTATGACACCCGTATTCTTAATCCGTCACCACACGGAGAACAAGGGGTCATCGGTTTTTAAAGCAATATGTTCCCGTTTCGCTAGCAAGTTAATTTATTAAGTCAAGTTTGTTGGTTTGGTTTGAGTAATCCTGAATCTATATTAAAACACTCAGGAACTCTCTTTCATTTCAAGAATTTTAATTATGTGTCAAGATTTATTAATTTGCTTTTAATTAGCCTTTTATTTCTTTTACTAAGGGCCTCGTTCACCATCTTCAAGTAAAGCGTTGATTAGTTACTTATCGATTAGCGTTAATTGTCAAGTAATAGTTACGAGTATCTTCTGTCAATTTCAATATTTTAATCTTAAGGGCCTACATCAATATTATCGTATATCATCGCCGACACGTACATATTAACACAGCCAGTAGGCACAGAAAATGAAGAATTAGGGATACTTTTCCTATTTACTCAAAATCTACTAAATATATTTTAATTCTGATTTACGTGTTTCTATATATAATAGTTACTTATGTTTTTAAAGTTATTTCATTAGTTAATACGCGATCATAGACCGACAAATGAAAAAAATAAAAAAATAAAGAGGTTGTTTCGCTAAGATTTTCTATCGAGAAAACTTTTTTCAATCGCGTTTCTGAGTTTATGCGATCCTAGATCATATATTGAAAAAACATATACTTAAAAATTAGAGCTCTAGCCATTCAATCTAAAGAAACAATGAAAACTGCGTACGTAGAAAAATGCACGAAGCTATTTTGGTATCCTCTTAAGATTACTGCTACTCGAACGTCGTGAACGTCGCACGTGTAGTTACTGGTGACTTTAACTAGCGATTAGTCGACTTGGCGCTTTACTTGAGAATGGTGAAAGAGGCCCTTAGTGCCACATCCTTACTTATTCTAAAACAATGTCGTCATTTTCAAACTACGCAACAGATTTCGATGCGGTTTTTAATTAATAGAATGGTATAATAGGATAGATTTTTTGTATAATTTGATAAAAATTTCACGTTCAAGTTGCTGTCAACAGCTAGTACAATATAGAGCCGATGCGACAAAATGTCTTCATTTGTTTAAAATAAAACTACTTTTTGAGGATTTGGACGCGTATATTTGTTTTAAATTTTGGCCCGACGTTTCGGAGACTTTGCAGTCACCATGGTTACCGGTGAGACTGAGCTGTATTGTGTCTTCTACGATCAATTATTACAGGGTTAACCCACATCCATCTAAATCCGTAAAAAGTAGTTTTATTTTAAACAGATGAGTCGCGTAAGTGTTAGAAAATATTATGTCTTCATTTGTATTTATTATCTACCTTATTGTTGACGTCATATCCGCTAACACTGTACGTATACATAAGGTATGATCCTCCTTGACTAGCAGCTGGGGAGCACTCCGCCACATCAGGGTCATGTTCAGAGCCCCAATTATGTCCAAACTCATGAGCGGTCACTAAGTCCGCCTCACGAGTTATAACGCGCTGACCGTAATGGTTCCGTGATGAACTCAGACCAGAGTTCAAGTATAAAGTATACCCGTTCTTGAAGTATTCTGGCAAAATACATACAATGATGTTAAAATGTTATGGTCTTATTCATAATGACTTATCGGGGGTTTAAAAGTTCGCAAAAATCGATTCGCGAAATCTATCAAAACTTGTTATTCATAATGGTCCGATAAGTCATTATGAATAAGACCATTAGTAAATGTTTTATAAAGCGATGTGAAGCTACACATTAAGCGAAGCATGTTTGCAAGCAAATATAGGTACAATTATTCTCTTTTCAATATAATAAGCAGTCTACAATTAACTACACTACATCAGACATGTTGGTACAAAGTTTCCTTTTCCATGTCTAGCAGGAGCAATATAATTCTCCTGCTCTTATCTCATTACTTGGTGTCAGCACAACATGTCTTTTCCTTCCATACACTCATTTATCAGGCGTCATAATAATTATCTGGGGTCAATCCGCTCTCATTCATATCCTCTTTGACACAATCCCTTCCTTTGACGGGCTTCATGGTGGAGTGGTTTATGTAATGGACTGCCGATCACGACGTCGCGGGTTCGATTCCCGGTTGGGACAATCATTTGTGTGATATCCATAAATGTCATACAAATGTTTGTACTGCGTCTGGGTGATTTCTATGTATTATAAGTATGTATTTACAAAAGAAAAGTAGTATATGTAGTCTATCCGTATCTGGTTCCAATAATACAAGCATAGAAATATAACTTACTTTGGGACCAGAGGACGTTGTGTGAAATGTCCTGAATATTTATATTTATATATTTATCCCTTCTTTAGCCTACTTCTAAGTTTAATACCTTCCATACGAATTCACAGATTCTCTAGCCGAAATAATATACATGTAGCGTCAGGCTCCGACATTGTTAATTAAAACAAACACAAAAGTCTTCACACAATCACTTTGCTTATTTCAAATAACAAAACTTTAAACTTCAAATTAATTTTAATCGTAATTTAGTGGTAGGGTAGGTGTGCACTGGGCGACGGTCGGCTAACGAATGACAAATCGTGCGCGCGCGCTGCTTTATATAGGGTCGCTGCTCGTTGTTTTCAAAACATTTGATGGTGGCGCCGTCACGGCCATGCTGACATACGCTCGTCCTCGAGCGTCTTCTGAGTGTCTGAGAATAAGACAACAAAATGTTCGCTCATCCTGACTCACTTAGTGACTAGTTTATAAGTTGTGAGGTTAATAACAAGATACTCAACAATGTGCTGGTCCGGCAAGCCCTTCAGCATACTAGAACTATTAATCCCTTCTCATCAGTCTCAAAACCGGAGACCGTATAAATCCCTCTCATCAGCTTTAAAACCGGAGACTGGATAAATCCCTCTCATCAGCTTTAAAACCGGAGACTGGATCCGTGCCAGACCGGAAATCCCTTTAGCTGACAGAGCTAGACCAGATTTCCCTGTGGCGAATGATAGACCGGATTTGCAATCCCTATAACCCAAAAGGTTAGACCAGAGTGCAATCCCTATAGCTGAGTTATTGGACCGGACTCCCTTCAATAACTTTTTCCTACATTTTTTGATATATTAGTTCTCTCTCTTTTCTAATTCTTTTTCTTTACTTTAATTTTACTATTATTATTTTTATAATTAATTATCGTGATGGACAATGGCAGTAGTTACAACAGTAACCGAATCAGGTTACTCTGATGATGAATCCTCTAGACAATCGTTATTAGCGCTTAAAGTACGTGTACCAGTTGACTGAATGCTACCATCAATTGATAAATTGTTACTATCAGAAAATTCATCCTCAGCGTCACCAACCACAACTAAGCTAGGACCACTGCGATCGACTTCATGAACACCATTATTTTGACTTACATCCGCCGTCACGTCATCATCATTATAAGTTTCAGTTACTTCTACAAATCCTAATGGGCCCCGGGGTACTTCGCGTAAATTTTCATGGGCAATTTTGTATGTTCTATTGGTTCCGTTAACATGCTTCAGTTCGTACCTATCGTTTTCTAGGATAGCAGTGATTTTATAGGGGGTCTTTATACTTTGGGTCCAACTTAGATTGGTGTCTTTCTTCACTTTTCGCAAAAACGAAGTCTCCAACAGAATAGGGTCTTATTTTGGCCTTACCCCGGTTAAAACGAGCGACATCAGACTGAGCCAGTCTCTTTAAATTTTCTGACGCACTAGACCGTGCCGCTTCTAAATCTAGTCTGGCAGGACTTTCGGCACCTGAAGCAATTCTGGAAATACCTAACGAGTTACCTTGTATTCCCAACATCAGCTCGATTGGGGTAAAGCCAGTTTACTCTGCATCGAGTACTATTGAGAGCTAGTTGAATCTCGCCTAATTGTTCTTGCCACGACCTATCGGAATTACCTTCGGCTATTGTAAGTAGGCTTTTAAGAGTTCGCATAACACGTTCCACCTGGTCGTTGGCTCTGCAAGTACCCGTGGCTATAAAGTGTAACTCAATATTGTTGTCTTTACAAAAGTTCCTGAAATCTGTATTGTCGTAGGAGCGTCCGCGATCAGCTATTATTCTCTTCGGTGTTCCAAACAAATGAACAGAGTCTTTGACAGCTTCAATAGCATCAATGGAATTGAGTGTTAATGTGTGCTTCAGAAGGACATATTTTGTAAAGGCATCAATAGTGACAGAACAGTACTCCTTGCGGTCACTCTTACCACTGAGTTTACCTGTGAGATCTAAGTGCAAAGTATGCCACTGAAGTGGAACCTTGGGAATCGGGTGCAAACGAACTTGCTGGGCACCTGATGGACCCTTTGAAGACTTGCAAACCACACAGGAATCCACGAACTTCTTAACATATTTGGACATTTTACTAAACCAATAAAGGTCATATAATTTATCTAGCGTCTTTTCATAACCCATATGTTTTATGTCACTATGGACGTGGCTAATAAGCGACCATATTAAAGAGTGTGGAAGGATTGGTAACCACTTAGTAACTTTGGCGCGTTCTATTTTACGGTACAGTATGCCTTGCCTAATGTCGTAAGTATGGGCGATTTCAGAGGGTAATTGATTCGATTGTACTTTTGAGATTAAGTCTAAGATTTCAGAGTCTCGTTGTTGTTTTGTTTTGTTTCTTTTCATCTATTCAAAAATAAGTTAGTAAAAGGTAGAATCACCAACATGTTAGCCAGCTCTACTGTTTCTTCCGCCCATATGGTCATCATGGAACAAAAACGTAATAACCGCTCGTCCATCCATTTTGGGTCAAAATCAACCACTTCATCATTATCATCCACTCAAAACACTGCTGCCAAACTCATTCTACATGGTCTTAAAATTCTATTTAGAACACAGAGGATTTCAAGTAAAAATTGGAGAAGAATTATCTAAACTATGTTACATAAACGCATTGGTGCCACGAGGATCTGTATTGGGACCAGTTCTATACTCCATATACACTGCAGATATGCCCGAAACTCCAGGTATCACAACAGCAACATAGGCAGCTTCACTTGGGCAAAGCACACTAAAGCAAAAAGTACTGAAGCAAATATAGAAATAAGAAACATGTCATGGCTCCTTGACAATCTCGCCTCTCGCTCTTTTACAAACTCTCCAAGTACCTTGTTGTAAGTCTTTTACAAACTCTCCAAGTAGCCTTGCTGGAACCGATTTGGATGTACGGCGTGGAACTCTGAGGATCATAACTAACATAACTCATAACAAAAAAAAACATAGAACATAGAAATAATAAAATAATAAATAAAATAAATAAAATAATAAATCGTAAAACTCTAACCAAGAAATTCTTCAAAGTTTCCAAAATATTGCCCCGCCAACAATCTCAAACGCACATTAGTTTGTCTAAAACAGTGAAATTCATTAATTCCTAAAAATGCCTGCAGTAAGAGGAAGTGAACAACTACTGCAAGAAGTATAAAGGGCTATTAAACCAAGATAACAATGCACTTGCCAGGGGCTGTCATATTGTTGCTGCAGCAGAATGACATTACTTAATGTAGTGATGCCATAATTTATACCAAACCCGTGAAAATATTTATTTGAGCAGCATTATTTTTCTGAAATTCATCAACCTGTAAATTGGGCCACAAAAATAAAGCTTCATATTTATCAAATCATTCTGTACTGATTACCCACAAAGGGTGGTTTCAGCATCTAAATCATATTAAATTAATTATTACAAGACATAATTAAAATATTTTAGTATGTGTAGCAAAATTAGAGGAACTTTAACTTCAACTTCTTGTTCTTAATGGCATCATTCCCAAGATGAAGCAGATCAGGAGTTAAATCATTTTCAAAAAGGAAAAGGTTTAATGTTTAAACGATTTTGTTTTGTTCAAAACAAATTGATTTAATTGGCTATTACAAATAGACTCTACTGTTTTATTCGAACGATATCTTGATGATAAAATTAAAATAAATCAAAACGTTATCCATAAAGATTGAAAAGTGCAGTATTATATTTTGAATTTATTAAAATTGCTGTGCTATATTCTAGTTACGGAAATGTCTTTGTTATCAAAATTAAATTCTCAACTTCGTTTATCATTTTACAATGTGTGGGTAATTGTAGATTACAAAATCTATCGATTTAATCACAATTGTTAACTTTTCTACCAAGTCAAATTGATGACGGTAGTTCAACAAAATCATATTATTATAAAGTTCATTTCGGTAGTGTAGCAACCGGTAGTGAAAACGTTAATTGCGAACAAAGCGCATCTAAGCGATAAAATTACGTGGTGTTATTGTGAAACTTATTCAGTGTTAAAAGAGAACCAGAGAACATTGCTTTTTATAAAGAGTGTACTGAATATGTGGTGATCTATTAATTACGCAGTTATAACATGGGGTGAGTACTTGTGGCTTGTTTTTATCAATCTTTCTTTGAAGATAATCATAAAATATCAAAATTGTCTTTTAAATCTGTGTATTGCGCAATTTTACAATAAAGTTAGGTTTGTTACGTGACGTTTTTATTATCTTACTGCGAACATGAACTAGGCGTATGAGATGTCATAACAATATGAAATTTTAGTCGAATTTTGGTATTTTATTGCACCACGGCTTAGTATTGCAAATGACTTTTATTTTTCTTTCTTTTTTTTTTAACTCTTAGAAGAATGATATTGCTTACCAAGTATGATGACGTGGTTCCATAGCTATGAGTTGCTGTTTGAAATGTCACTTTTGCTCACACTCACACAATAATTTTTACTCACTTGTGAAGACACGCTTTTAACTACTTTTAATTATTGGTAGGGACGCTGTTATACGCATAACCTACCATTAATTATTACGACGGCATAATTGTACGATATCTTTACTTTTGATTGCACGATATCTTTACTTTTGATTTTAGCAATTGAACGTTTTACACTTTTGAGTTAGCCTTATGGGCTGTTTCTCGGGTTTTTTATCCCACACTTCTGATGTAGCGTCAGGCTCCGACATTGTTAATTAAAACAAACACAAAAGTCTTCACACAATCACTTTGCTTATTTCAAATAACAAAACTTTAAACTTCAAATTAATTTTAATCGTAATTTAGTGGTAGGGTAGGTGTGCACTGGGCGACGGTCGGCTAACGAATGACAAATCGTGCGCGCGCGCTGCTTTATATAGGGTCGCTGCTCGTTGTTTTCAAAACATTTGATGGTGGCGCCGTCATACATATATATAAATATAGCATAACATAAATAACATGCAACATAAAAAACAACACTATAACACTCACAGTATGCGCCCTTTTAACTGAAAACAAAATAAACAAAACATAAAAACACAAAAAAAAAACAATATAAATTAATTTAACGACAAAATAATATATTTTATTTAACAGAACTTTTCGAATTTGCATAGCTAAATAAAAGTTTCTATAATTTAAAAATAGTTAAATGATTTTTTGTTAATAAGTTACAAAATAATTATAATTCTTACCTGGTGTACATATTCCACCAACGGAATTACGTCTAGGTGAACCGACATAAGCTAATCCAAGGATACCACCTTCAAACTTCAGATCAGTAAATAAATGTGCTAGGCAGAAGTCTTTATGAGAATACTCGCGGCTGAATACCTGGGCCAAAATACATTGATTTCCAAAACAAATTCTAATTTAAAAATTGTGTTAGGTAGGTACATAAATATTTCTTTTGCATATACATGACTGTTCTGATTTCAAAATTATGTTAAGAATTTTTTATTGGACTGTTCCAATTTCAAAATCTTTTTGATCGAATATTCAGATTGCCAATATATTTGGCTTACACATAAAATAACTTTTAAACTACAGTTCTGAACAATATATTTTTTTTAAGTATCTATGAAAAAGTAACGTAAATAGCCTGGATTAGTGAGATTGATACAAAAAAGAGAATTATTTACCTCAAGTAAGTTCCGTACATCCCACTTCTCTCGCACCATGTTGTAATGCGCTTCACCGCCACGTACACGAGTTGGTTCCGAATGTACTAGAATCTTTTTTATAACAAAACCCATACCCTTGAAGCCATCCATGTCCTGCATAATACAAAATAGAGCTCAAGCAACTTTAGTCATCTCTCGTTTTCATAGTTATTATTCTGTTTTTGGAAAATCAGAAAGCCAAGATGCAAGTTGGGAGTAAATGAAATCCATTAGTTTTATGAGCACAGACAGGTTCTAATTTCAGGGGATTCTAATTCTTTGTCTCATTTTGCGGGATGTGTTAAGCAAAAAAGGACTAAGTTTATCGGAAATAATGTCAAGAGATGATAGATACCAGGTGCTCAAGTCCACTATTTTGGAACAATTGTCATACCGGCACAATACCGGCACGATACCGTTGCAATTGAAGTCAAATATCCGTAGTCTGCTATATGCCGTCATAACGGTCTTTCAATGGTAATAGAATTGTCGATCTCTTTTATCTATGCATTGAATTTTCGGTCTCTTTTATCTATGGATTGTGTTAGAATGGTATGTATGTGTTGCCGTTTTTAAAAAATGCGTTAGTTGAAGTGATTTTCGAAAAACTACTAATAAATTTAAACATTTAATCATGCTAGACTTCGTTTAAATATATTTGTACATACTATTTATTAGTATAAAAAGCAATGTGAAGTTTAGGAGATTAGTAAATTGCAATAAATTACAAAGAACCATTTCTAATATTTCTATCTATCTATTTTTTATTTATGGCAATCTGTCGACACAGGACAATTTAAAAATATTACTGTCAAATTCAAAATAGCAGACTACCGAAACATTTCAGTCATTGAATTGCAATTGTGAAGCAGTTGTGTACGAGACTAGCAATTTATGTCACTTTGACAATTGTAAGACAATGTTGAAGTCGTTATGACGACTCATTAATAGTAGACTACCAAAAACTTTACTATTGCACCATAATGGTACAATAATGGTACAGTTGTGACACCGTTGAAATACCCGACTCAGGGCCCAGATGGTGGGTTGACGTTTAAAATTCTGGACAAGTAACTTTAGCCTGGCTAAATCTTAAAACTTTATCCTGCCTGTATCATAGACTCATTTTCACACACACATATAGATATGTAAGTGGCTTCAAGCCGACTAAGTGTAGCCAAAGACATTCCGTAAATATAATTATGTATATAGTATTTGATTTATTACTGACCTGTCTATCTTGCCAAAGTGTATCATTATAAATCTTATGAACTCTATCTATGAGACTTATCTGAAAATACAAACTATAAATAAATACAATATACAAATATGTGAGTTTATACATAGTATAATTTGTTCCTGTTTATGTGACATATACATACATATACATTAAGGGCCTACATCAATATTATCGTATATCATCGCCGACACGTACATATTAACACAGCCAGTAGGCACAGAAAATGAAGAATTAGGGATACTTTTCCTATTTACTCAAAATCTACTAAATATATTTTAATTCTGATCCACGTGTTTCTATACGTAATAGTTACCTATGTTTTTAAAGTTATTTCATTAGTTAATACGCGATAATAGACCGACAAATGAAAAAAATAAAAAATTTGAGAGGTTGTTTCGCCAAGATTTTCTATCGAGAAAACTTTTTTCAATCACGTTTCTGAGTTCATGCGATCCTAGATCATATATTGAAAAAACATATACTTAAAAATTAGAGCTCTAGCCATTCAATCTAAAGAAACAATGAAAACTTCGTACATAGAAAAATGCACGAAGCTATTTTGGTATCCTCTTAAGAGCAACATTCTTCCTCATTCTTCCTCCTTCTTGCCAGTATATTAACGTGTGGACATTAATGGACTGGGGAGAAGTATTTGGCACAAGCATCCTCCACTTTGGGAGGGTCTACTGTCCCGTGCTAAACAGGCATGCTAGCAAAGTGTTTTGTTTCGAGTTTTTCTTCACTCACAGTTGATGTTAACTGCATAAAAAATCCCTTAGTAGGCCTTTACAGCCCACCCTTGGAATGGGGTTGTGACACTGGTATTGCTAAACTGTCACCATATAAATGAGGGCAAAGTTATATAGTTGTTATTGCGTAACATTATCTGAATAAGTAATAGTGATTTATGGTTACAAGATTTTATGGGTATATAATATTTTTTTGTTATATTCATGTACAATTTACACAGTCCCAAGCTAAGCTTATATACTTGTGTTATAGCTATGAGAATACGGATAGAAAACATATACTACTTTTCTTTTGTAAATACACACATATAATACATAGTAAAAATAATAGTTAAAGTAGTAGTTCCGTGTGGTGACGGATTAAGAATACAAATGTCACCACCCCTTTTCCTCCCGTGGGTGCTGTAAGAGTCAGCTAAGGGTTATTGCACATAGATAACATCATCAGTAAGAGACGGAAAACTCGAAAATAAATAAATCGCCTGGTCAGCGCGGCACAGTAGACCATAATGCCTCCAAAAGTGGAGGAGGCCCGTGCCCAACAGTGGGATGTTAATGGGCTGGAGAAAGAAAGAATATAAACTACTATTCTTCTGTAAATACATACATATAATACATAGTAAACACCCAGATGTAGTACAAACATTTGTATGACATTTACTACACCACACTAATACTTGTCCCGTGCGGGAATCGAACCCGCAACCTAATGAACGCTAATTCGTTACATGAACCACTTAACGACGAGACCCGTCCATTAGAATAGTTGCTAATTAAAATAAAACAATCTTACAAGATAGCTAATGGTGGTTTTAGTGTTACTTGCACCCATTTCTTGAAAGAATCTGTAATCTGCCACTAGGAGTAATGGACATCTAGTCTTTGTAGGTGTGTATTCATAATCACTTTGTCTTTTAACTCTTTTATGGTGAGTCAAGTCACTAGTATTGCTTATGTCTTGAAGATATTTCTCTTTTTCAGACCTTTCGTTTTCCATTTCAATATCAATATGTTCCACTTCATCATTTTCTTCCAATTCTTAAATATGAATTTATCAGAATTTATTTATAGAATGTTTGCAGTATCAAGTTAAACCCATTTGATTGTGTTATGGGTACCAGAATACGGATATACATATTAAGTATAGCTTCTTGTGTGTGAAATTTAGAAATAAAACCTGGACAAATTTTACAAAAAAGACATCCTCTTGAACCAGTCCATCTATTAAAAGAAAAACGCATCAAAACTATTGAAGATATAATCTCACATAGGGACATACATACAAAAATTACGACTTTTGTTTTATAATATGATATATAAAGAAGTAGTACATAGACATACATTACATGAACCACCAGACCATGAAGCCAGTCAAAGTTTACAAAACTTGAATTATTGATTTTAAAGTTATGCAATTTGAACTCGCAATTTGTTAATATTACTTACTAGAACCTAGAACAAGATCAGGCGAGGGTAGTTCACAAAACACGCGCCTCCCGCGACGTCGCTAGCAAGTCTCTGGTCGACCCATGACCAAGATCGATGCAATTTGCCCGAAACGTCGGGAGCAGAGGTATTGTGCTTTTCTAACAGTTATTAACGTGATTATAGTCCCGGTAATATTAACAAATTATTTAAAGACAGACCCGTTTTATAACATACATAATCACCTTTTCCTTCTTTGACATAACCACAAACACGAGGTTTGATATTATGATCAGTTCCCTCAGAATCTTTCCAGCTGAAGTGTATATCTGATGAACGGTAAGTTATCATTGTCTTATCATCCAAGTGCGGCAGATGGCGCCATGATGGCTGCAATTTAAACAATATATTAAAGATTAAAGCAATCAGTCATTTATGGAGCAGAAAATATTTAATGGTAACAAATTAAATAATAAATAATTATTTAATTTGTTACAATTTAATTAAATAATAAATAATTATTTATTATTTAATTTGTTACCAACAGCATAATAAACCTTTGTCTAAATAGTTAAAAGAATCAAATATATTACCTCAATGTGGTATGTCTCATCTGGTGTATGTATTATACCAGTAATTAAACCATCCTCCATATGTAATTTAACATCTGAAGCTTTTTCACCAAACACTCTGCCTGTGTAGAAGTTATCTCTATCTGGAAAAAATATAACAAAATGAATAGTTCAAAAAATTAAAAATAACACACATTACCCTCATTTTTTTTTAATTATTTTATTGGATGAAGCCAAGGAAAAATGTTAAGATCATAGCAGATGGAACTCTACAGTCTCTGCCTACCCCCATGTGAAAAAGGCGTGATGTTATGATGATGAACATAGAATACCTCAAAAGACAAAGCATCATCATCATAACGATGATGATGCTGTCTTCTTTCCTTTGTTTAATATGTGTGCAGAAATTTAAGATAAATCCTGCAGCAAGTGCAGTGGATGAGTATATATTGATAGATATGTATCAAACTAATATAAGCGTATCAAAAATATAAAATTTTCAATCTCATAATGTCACAACTCTTACTAGTGGGGGTAGGCAGAGACATATCACATGATTTATACTTGTCAGAATAGTTCAGTAAGTGTGTGATAATTTGAGTATTAATTAATACGAAAACGTTAAAAACTTACCAACATGAACAGTAGTTTCTTTACCATCTCCATCCACCGCATATGCTTTGAAATTTGAATGTAAAACTGAACTGTGCGGATGAAGAATCAGTCTGAAATCTTTACCCAACGTTTTGAAATGTATCTCTTTTATAGTATTGAAAGGATGGTTGGATACTTTAGCGCCTCTTTTCACAATATTATGAGACAGACTAGATGCATGTATGGTTTCAAAATACTTCAGGTTACGATAAATAGACCCTACAAGGAAATAGTTCTTGTAATAACATGTAAATAATACATTATAATTGACGTTAAATATATACACACCTCTCGCACTTAACAGTAAATTAAAAAATAAAAATAAAGACAAGATAGTTATGAAATTATTCATATTGATTTATTTTAATTAATTAATGCTTTTTGATTATTCTAACATGTGTATAGCACTTATTTTACATTACACACAACCTGTGAATAATACTATCACTCTAAATTTATTTAAAATTTAATTAATAAATAAAATCACTCATTAAAAAAATAAAAGCAATAATACCACAGGATAATGAATGAATGAACTAGTGAATAAAATACACAGAATAGATAGAAGATACTATAAAATAAATTAATGAATGACCTAAAATTTGAAAACCTTATCCACGAAGTATAGATACAAGGAGTCCGAACGTAATGTTGAACGAATGGTCTCAATTTAAGGGACAGATTTTTTGCCGGTAGAGCGCGCCATTTTTCAAGAAGTACTCGTTTGAACTATTGACACCTGTGGAAAAAAATATTCTGAGAAACGTGCAATTAAATATAAGTTTCAGGAAATTTTTAGAATTTTTCGAGTGCTTTAAACCCAACAATACAGAGAAGGTCAAGAGATATTCTGATATTCTATAATAGCATCGGTACGTCCTGAATACTAGCGCAGCCAGTGGCAGAAAATAGAACTATGATCTGGGTTTATTATTGTGTACATGAAATATTATGGAAAAGCCTATACCGTTCGGACTCCATGTATCTATACTTCGTGACCTTCTTATCAATGACAATTGCGACCGTATGTACCGTAAAATGGGGTGAATGGGGACAGTTTTCAACTTTGTGTGACTTTTTCTTATGAATTTTGCATGCAGCTTTTAATTTATAGTACTAAAAAAGTTTAGTCACGACTTGTATATTATAAAATTGTATGCGAAAATCATTGTTGGTCAGCACATTTTATGTAAATGCACAAAATATATGCTATCCCTATTTATACACGTATAGGGGTTAATAGGGACGGCATTGAGAACAATAGAGAAATTTGGTCAGGGTTGTCACAACTCTTATTAATATTGTTCAACGAAATTTACAAGTAACTACAACATAAGTATATACACAATACATAAGTATACATACAAAAAATAATTACAATCATTCAGGTAAAATAAAAATATTTTAGTTTTAAATGGTTTACTTATTAGAAAACAATGTTACAACAAATATATATGTCTAAAAACAACTAAACAATATAATCTTTTTAGGTAACTACTTAAAATCAATTTAACACTATATGAAATTCTTCACGTACTATGGTGTTCGAGGGTGTTATTTATTAATTTCTGATCATATTTTTTATTTTTTGTCTCACAGCTGGGTTTATATGTTCGTGGCCTTGTACCTGCAAAAAGAAAAAGTCCCTACGTAAATGATTAATAACCTTAACCAAACCTTAAACCGATTTAATAAAGAAATAATATTAATATTATGTAGCGAAACAAATGTTTACTAGCGAAATTGGTGAGTGACAACCCTGTCCCTATGACTGCTTTAGTGTCCCTTTTCATACAGCTACGTGCCTAGTTATTTTAGCCTTGTCCCGATTCACCCCACAGCCATCCCGATGGTATCCTGTAGGCGTCTCTATTACCCTCTTTTTTGAGAAATTTACCGGCACTTATTAATTTTCAATTTAAACAAAAAATAAGCTATAAAATTTTAGTAACTTACTTGATTTGGATGGAAAACAAACTAACTTCTGCCACTCAACACGATTTGTTCAATAAAATTCTTTTTTAACCGCTTTATTTACAAAGTTTCTGAGGCACAAAATCTCGAGCTTTCCGACGGCGTACTTCAGATGTATTTTTTTTGGATTTCTGACAATCTTCTAATCTTCACGTCAAACAAGTGTTACCATTATAATAATTCACCTTTCTACTACAAAAATGAAAAAAATCTGATGGTTAATGGTATATCTCGTAGTAGTTTTTCTGCTTTACTTTTGATCATCGTTTTTATCCCTATTCACCCATGAATCCCTATTGACCCCGTTTTACGGTACTCTGTGGACTCTAGTGCTGGGCTCTTTGCCCAATGCACAGCGGACTGCCAAGGAGCTTCTCAGCAAGCTTTGCCTATATTTACTCAAAGTTCTTAAGCTAATTCGTGTCTCCGGTCTAGTAGATAAATAAGTAAGATTGCTATGAATATTGCTATATTAATTTAGATTATTATTTTTATTTATTTATTTATTAAACTTTATGCACAATAATTAAGTTGTACAATGGCGGACTTAATGCCTAGGGCATTTTCTACCAGGCAACCATTATATATTATGAAGCTGGCATGGTCTGGTTAGGGCTAAGAGCTCTTGAATAATTAAACAACTAAAAGATTCTATCCTAGAGCTATAAAATTGAATACTATTGTTATTACTAATTGAATACCTACCACTATTATTACTACCATGATATCATGGTAGACACATTTATACCATGGTAGGTATACTGTGCTGTTTCTTGTTTGTGGCTAGTTGGTGCTAGTTAGTTTCTCATATTTTCACTAGTCTATGGTGAATTTATTGGATAACATAACCTAAAAATAATATAAATAACAATATTAATTAATGGAAATAATTTAGTTATTGTAACTATACAAAGCACTAGTAATTACATTAGAAAAGAATCAATATTTATTAGTTAAAACATGTTGAAAAATCTTGTAAAAACGCCGAAGCTGGCATCTACTTTGTCTGGAAAAGTTAAGTTTCCTGCAAAATTAAAAGGAACTATAGTAGAAAAATGGGCTGACTATTGGAAAAATTTATTTATTGACTATCGTCAAATGTTACAAGATCTAAGAACTGATATACAGGACGAGCCTGTAAAAGCTTTGAAGTACACTGCTGCGATAGTAACAATGGTTGCGTTATATAAAAACAACCCGAATGAAATTGATTTTAGAGACGATTTAAAACGAATTAGCAATGAAATTGTTACTGTAAACAGTGATTGTTTAAATAACAAATCTATTGATCATCTTAGATTTCTGGACTCATGCTATAATCAAAATGTAATTCATTATAGAAGCCTTGGAATTCTATCTGTTATGTATACATCTGAATTAAATGATGCATGTGATTTGTATAAAGCACACTGTTCATATGTACAACCTACCTATTTTAGTTCACTTTCACGGATTGTTGATGTTGGAATTATGGGCAAATGGTGGAATCTGCACATAAAAACTACAAATTATGATGTAAACTATTAAATAGAATGTTGAGATAGATAAATTATGAATATAGCTAATAAATGTTGAGTTGTCATTAACTTGTATTACTTTAGCCCTAATTTATTACCAGATTATGATGTATGGAGTTGTAAACACAGTTGTAAATAAAATGGCTGCAATATTGAAGTATTTTTTTGTAATTCAGTTCTTACTAATATGTTAAAACAATTAATGTATAAAAACTATTTTCACAAATTATTACATGCTTCAGGGTATTTACCAAAACAAAAATCTAAAAACAAATCATTATTTGTAGTTGGTTGATACAAAGTAATATAATGCATATCCTTCTATAAATAATACAACTCTTAATTCATACAGTGGATATTAAAAAAATTACTTTCATTTCATATAGGTAATTGGCGACAATCTATAAAAACTATGTAACCAAAAGTAAATATTGAAACTAACTTGACTTTAAAAACCAAAAAAATATTTATATTAATATGTTTTAACAAAAAACGAAACTGATAATTCTGATGACAACATAAAGTATATATTTCACTTCAGTTGCATAATTTGCACTAAAAATAATAAGAGATAACGATGTGTTGGAATCAGAAACAACTAAGACTTGTCCCAATTAACAAAAAAAGTTCTTGTAATACCCAGTAAATCAGCATTGTTACCCATTTACTAATTATAAAAATGTCTTAAAAATATAAATAATAACTGATTTCTCTACTGTGATTAAAACTAAAATTATTCTTTAATAAAAACCACAACATTGATTGTAATTCAGTCCTTAAAAAGAGAAACAACAATAAATTACAGAACGTAATAAAAAATTCTGAAAAATGTATCTAAACTTAAAAACATCCTGTCTAAATTAAATAGCAAAAATTACATTATTACTGGCAACATTCGCACAGAGTATTTGCTACATGAAATAACAATACTGTAGCTTATTTTCCATTAACAATAAAAAAGCTAGATTTAAAAAATCCTGAGTTAAAATAAAAAAAACAACAACATGCTTTACAAAACCATATTCCAACTCTTTTGAGATCTCTCTATTCTTTGTGTACCAAGTTCTAAAAGAGGTTTAAAAAACACTTGAATAAAGAAACAAGAACACCCATTTTAAAAGCCAAAAGCTGATATAATTATATAATATGGACACACTAGAAAGTTAACTATCACATTTTAATAGACGACTACAAATATTATTTTCAATACACATTTTGTCCTTTATGAGGCAAGGTTATGCCATATTGAAAGGCATGAATATTTAAAATTCTAATACATATAAGCTGAAGACTAATGCACATGATATTTTGTTAAATAACAGGATTGATAAATATAATAATGTAATGCTACTGTATTAACACTTGAATTTTGTAATACTTAGATATTAATAGTTATAAATACCATTTTTGTATAACATAAATGTTGATAACAATTGAAATAATTTGTTGTATCACAAAATTTCAGACTTTAACTATAATAATACATACAATTTTTTATTATTATTACTTATAATAATAGGTTGGATTTTTTAAATACGATATAATAAGTATACGTGTGTAATGCAGGGGTGTATTTAGCCTAAGGCCATCGGGGCCATGGCCGGGAGCGACAGCCTGCAAGTGGCGGCGCAAGCCTCCTCTGTTTAATGTTTTGCTGTTTCTCCATTAAAATTCATAAAAAGCAATTGGCACAATTTAAAGGGCTTTTTATAATTGATAAAGAGGTGCAGAAGGATGTTTCATATGTATAATTTGATAAGGTTTACTGTGCAAATTCAACGCTTACGAATTTACAAGCACCAGCCAGAAAAAAAATTTCTCTTGCAATATTTAAATCAACTGAACTGGATTTCATTATTTCGTACAATATTATAAAATGAGAACGAAAGACAACCCCTAATTATCTCAGACTTGATCGTGTTACAATATGGAAAGTTTAATTAAAATTTAATTAAAGAATGGAAGAACTAGTAACACAATAATTAAAAATCTTATATATAAAATTCACGTGTCACAGTGTTAGTTACCGTACTCCTCCGAAACAGCTTGACCGATTTTTATGAAATTTTACATGCATATTCAGTAGGTCTGAGAATCGGCCAACATCTATTTTTCAAACCTTTTTTTTTTAGTATGGCAAAATAACGTTTGCCGGGACAGCTAGTAATTATATAATTACTAGCTGCCCCGGCAAACGTTGTTTTGCCATACAATTCTGTGTAAAAATCAACAACAAAAAATTTCATCAAAATCGGTCCCGCCAATTGTGAATCTAAACCATCCTCAAACCCCCTTGAATACACACAACAAATTTCATCAAAATCAGTCCAGCCGTTAAGGAGGAGTTCAATTACAAACACATGTACAGAAGATTTATATATATACTAGCTGACCCGGCAAACGTTGTTTTGCCATACTAAAAAAAAAAGTTTCAAAAATAGATGTTAGCCGATTCTCAGACCTACTGAATGTGCATGTAAAATTTCATAAAAATCGGTCTAGCCGTTTTGGAGGAGTACGGTAACTAACACTGTGACACGTGAATTTTATATATTAGATATATAAAGATAAATGTTTTTATTGATAGAATATTTATGATAATAGTTTTTGATAACTTTTAAAATACTTAAATAACACCACTTTTTACGGATTTAGACGCGTATATTTGTTTTAAATTTGTCTCCGAAACGTCGTGCTTCAATTTAAAAGAAATACATGCGTCTAAATCCGTAGTGTATTTTTTTTTGCAAATGAGTCGCGCAAGTGTTGTAAAATATTATTTTAAAATACTATTAAAATTGTTCTTAGAATTTTTTGCTGTCTGTATTTGTTCTTATTTGTCGTATCATACTAGCATTTAAAAAATTCAACCTTTACATGATTAAGTGAAGCATAATAACCACAACTAGATGAGGCATAGCAATGTGTGAGGATTAATGTTTCATCACAGTTATTACACAATTTACGTACTTATATTATAGAAAAAACGTAACATTTTGTCTAAAATACGTCTATGGAGTGTTAAATGATAACAGAATATTTATACACATATCAGACTAAACTACATCGCAGGCGTAACAAACAACATATATACTAGATTTACATATGATTATAATGAATTATATGTATCTTAGAGTATCAAGCCAACGGGAGTTGGCACACACACGCTGTTTTCTTTGACAAATATACTGCCAGGTTAACGGGGTGCCGAGATAACGCAAACACTGTAATGTAATTTGATTGGTCGCTAGGCACGCCCCGCCTAAAATCGCTGCATACTAAGAGACGACAGTGTCGACACACAATGAATATTGCTCTTAAATGTACTCGTACCTTGTTAACTCGTGTTGGATTAATTCTCTAAGATATGTATGGATACAATATAGAAGGACTCTGTTAGGTATTTTCTATTACATATTAGAAAATTTCAACTAAGTTTTACAGACGACACATAGTTATGTTTAAGTACAGTTTTCTGTATAATATTAGCTTGAAAATATTAACAGTAAGATAATCAAGTATAACATGCACTATAATATGATTTTAGAACAAATCAAAAAGTATTGTATAACCCGGTTTAACATAGTAACAAAACCCAGTTCGACATAGTAAATAACCCGGTTCGACATAGCAAATAACCCGGCTCAACATACATTTTTAATGAAAGGTAATAAATAAAACAAAGACACGTTCAATAAATATTTGTGAATTAGTACACATAAAAAAAAAATAGCTGGGGAAAGAAATTATAAAATGCCTATTATTATGTATTATTATTATTTAAAATAAAGTTGTAAATTGTACGACGCAACTCATCAAGCTAAGTAATGATTTGCAAATGATTGTACATTGATATAAAACGCCTGATATATAACCCGCCAATGATAGCAATAACTATGTCCCACTTCGCCAAATACGAAGAACACTACGCAATTTTGTTCATTCACATCATCGAGGCCCAATTATGAATGTTAGATAGAGACCATAATACATAAACAATCTTTTTTGAAAATACGCAACAATAAAGACACTCCTATACCAAAATTCCTGGTGAGAATACAATACAAGACCTCTTGGGCACAAACAATACCGATTTCATAATTGTGTCTATTCTAGTTCTTTACGTTTGATATTGAATAAAACTAATATTTTACATTAAATTATTGGCTTCTTACTTAATAAACTTAATTATGGTGGAAAATATTATCATCATGAGCGAGACTTAAACCCACAACATCGGAATACTATAATAGCTCCACCACCCATAATCCACAATGACAGCTCAGTCGGTAGAGCGACGAAACAGTATTCCGAGGTCGTGGGTGAAATCCCACTCATGGTGATAATTTTTTCCACAATAATTTGGTTTATTGAACTAATATTTTGTTGAAAACGAAATACCACCCACATGACATTTTTTATTCTGTTGCATAGACCTACTTCATTGCATAAACATATCAGATGTTTTATATAAACATATTATGAATAATATATACAGTATTCTAAAATTATTAATTTATAGTAATATGATATCAGGAGCGTGAAGTGCAAATTGATAAAGTTCATCGTCATCCATCTCCTCGTCGAAGAAGTTATCTTCGTCTGAAAAAAAATTTTATTAAATTTTAATCCACAAACGGGTTTATTTTTTTATTTTGTCATGCGATCAGTCACTTGCACTATGAGCAGATGTTTTTTATATATTACTAGCTGACCCGGCAAACGTTGTTTTGCCATACTAAAAAAAAAGTTTGAAAATAGATGTTGGCCGATTCTCAGACCTACTGAATATGTATGCAAAATTTGAGAAGAATCGGTCAAGCCGTTTCGGAGGAGTACGGTAACTAACACTGTGACACGTGAATTTTATTATATGATGGTGACGGGTTACGAATATAGGTCTTACCACGCCATTCCCACCCTGGGTGCTGTAAGAGCCAGCTAAGGGATATTATAATACAGTTATCATCAACTGTACAAGACGGAAACCTCGCTTATAAACCTTAGGCCAACACGCCGGTTGAGCATCGAGTAGACCAAATACAAGAGGGTTTTTTGTCTACTCTAGAACTAGTAGAGAAGCGTGGCCAACAGTGGGACGTGCACACAAAAATGGGAAGGAATTAATTTTATTAAAAGATTGTAAGAACTAGTTTATACCCGCAGCTTTGCACACATTAACGGTAGAATCAAATCTGATCATACCAGGATTTAATTAATCCAAATTAGACATGTGCGAAGTCGCGGGCAACAGTTAGCTACATAAAAAGACCTTCAAAGAACTGGTTGAAGTCATCATGATCGTAGAGATCACCAAAGGAATCATCTGAACTGCCTTCAAACATGTGGTCTACGAAATCAGGCCGGAGATGAGGGTTGCTTCGATCATCATGAGAGTCTACTCGTAATAGCTTGTGTGTTGAGAAATCCTGCAATTATAGAGATATATTACAAACATATTTACTATTATTTACATATTGAAAGAAACGGATTTATTATTGTTGCATCTATGCAATGTATCTACATTTTTAATAAGACAACAAAAGGAATTCAAAGTTACCTAACTTGATGTTGAATAAGGGTAGTATATCTTTTAAGAGAATTTCATGGGCCTGGTAGGTTCGATTCCCGCTCAGGACATTTATTTGTGTGATATTTATAATTGTCATACAAATGTTTGTACTGCTTCTGGGTGTTTACTATTAAGTATATTTACTATAAGTATGTATTTACAAAAGAAAAGTAGTTTATGTATTATATCCCATATTCTTGTACTCATAATACAAGCACAATAAGCTTAGCTTGGGACCAGAGGACGTTGTGTGAGATGTCCATGAAATTATAATTTAAGGAATGTAAATCATAATATTCACTCTCAGTGTTGTGACGGATTAAGAATACAAGTGTCACCACCCCATCTCCTCCCAAGGGTGCTGTAAAAGTCAGCTAAGGGATATTGCACACAGATAGCGTCTTCTGTGAGAGACGGAAAACTCGAAAATAAACCCTGTGCCAACACGCCTGGTCAGCGCGGCACAGTAGACCATAATCCCTCCCAAAGTGGAGGAGGCCCGTGCCCAACAGTGTGACGTTGATGGGCTGGAGAAGGAGAAGAAGAAATCATAATAATTATAATGAAATAGATCAATTATCTACACGTACACTTTAATGAACAGTGTCTTATTGTTGTAATACTATTGACATACCTCAAACGCGCCAGGCGTGCTGGCTACTCGAAGGATAAGCTCTCGCGGATTAACATCTAGAGCACGCACTGCTGCTTCAACTATTTCCTCAGATACACCGTCACAACCACATACGTCGACTTCCTGTGAATAAGACTTTTTTTAACAACGCAACCAATGCTGAGTAATTAGCGAATTTATAGCTAACGCTAATAAAAAACTCATTCGCCCAGTGCGGTAAACGCACGCGTATGTGCGTTCATAAAAATTTTCGGGTGGTGCTAAGAACGCATATGTGCGTTCGTGCGGCCGACGCTTATGTGAGTCCGAAAACTTTCGAGTTTTATGACTGTCATATAACAATTACGGGTCATATAAAGGTGTTGGATGGATAAAGGTGTATGATGGATAAAGGTGTATCCACACTAGTTGTTCATTTGAAAGAGAAGAAGTTTACACCATTTGAAGTTTACACCATAATATATCTTCGTTCAGTTATTGTTAAAATAGTAAATAATAACTTAAATAAAAACAGTAATAGTACAGGTACCATCTCCCGAAAGCCCTTTTATTCTTAATTATTTTTAATTTACGACTTTTCGCCCGCCTCATAGTAGACACCATTTATAAATAAACTAAAACTACCTATTACTTTAGTTAAAAGAGCAAATACATATTTCAATAATCTATTGTACTAAATTAGGTTATTGTTGTCGCCACTGCCGCCGGCCCCCCCTCCTGCAAGATTCGTAGCAGAAACCTGACTAGTGTGTAGTCTCCTTTACAATTCCATATTTTACGACGTCTTCGAAACAATAGACACCCAAAATACAGGCTATAAACGTACACGTGCGGCGCACCGCACTCGTCTAAAGATTTTTTTTTGTACACGCGTGAGCCCGCACTTGGTTAGGATCAGAAAAACGCGCATAAGCCTTAGCAGCACTGAACATATTAACACGCTTATATAAGTTCGGTATGTATCTATCAATGTATTAATCAATGTAACGGAATCTTTAAAAGTGATTTTCACACACTTGCAGTAGTCTGATTGATCTGAAATTTTGCATACCTAACAATTGGTACGATTACAATTGTAATAATTTTTTATAAGATTCATAGATTTAATAATTTATTGTCATTTGAGTATAAAATTAATGATTTTAATTTAAGTGTTATTGTATTTTTTTTTTGCTTAAGTTTAGTGTGATTTGTTTACCTTGAGTACAGTACAAGCCTCTATGCAGACACAGAGTGGCGCGGCAGAGATAGCTGGGTTGCCTCTCGCCGTGAGTCGCTTGAGTTTGGGCAGTGTGGAGACGGCGCGCAGACCTGCATCCGTCAACCCGCCCAGGTACGACAGGTCAAGGCTCTCTAACGCCTTGCAGCCGCGACATATCGCCACCACACCTTCGTCACCTACGCCTAAACGTTTATAACGATTCTTTAAGGTGGCATTCGGATATCCCGCTAGAGCGACATGCGACCGCGACGCGCGACTCATCAAATTACTGTCAATTTTATTTAAAACTTTCAGTTAATGCTAAAAGCATTATCTACCAGTCAACCTTTAAATTTTCATGTTACCAAGACGAAAAGGATGTATTTGTCGGTCACACCGCTCTTGCAATGTCAAATACAGGTCGCGCACCCTGTGCGGTGCCAACTCTGCGATTTAGCTGAGCCCATTTCTGATATAAAGTAGTAATATGTCCTATTCTTATATTCGACCGAAAATAAGAACAGGACGCAATTTTCAATACAAAATCAGAGCTTGTAGAGGGACTTCCAAATGCCAACTTATAAAGTTGGCATTTGGAACGCCTGTAAATAGTCTGATGTCTTCTGTAACATGACGGAGGTCAACATGATATAGCATTTCACCTATCTACGCTTAACAATATACAAGCGCAGATGTTTGAAAAAATAAAGAACGAGGCAGAAAACACGGATAAGCATTGATACAAGGTAATACCCTGACAATATCTACGCAACTAACTTTCTATAAATACCAGATTTAATATTCAAAGCAAACAATGAACAAATGCAATTTATTATAAAGACAAATATAATTCTTGTAAGGTCTCTTACCTGGATATGGGAAAATTCTGCGCGAGTTACAACTAGAAATATTGAGGTGCTCTAGTTTCGTGCAGGATTGTGCCACTCGCTTTAGGATAACATTCGTTATGTAAATATTACGGCTCAGGTTCAAGATCTTTAACTCAGGTAGAGTAGCCACAGCATCACTGAATGCATCATTGCTCTGCGCCGAAAAGCTCATCTCTACTGACATATATTCACTTAATGATAACTCTTGTAGTTTCGGTAATTTTGTCAAAATCATAGGTATAATCTTCCACATTGTATGAGGGCAAACATCAAGTCTCAACACAGTAAGATCTGGTAAACTATCTATGGCAGCACTTAGTACAGTGCCTTGAAGACTGTAACAGTTGTAAAATGATAAAGAATTCAGATTGCGCGTTTTACATCCAGTCAGAAACAAACCAGTTACATGTGTGTTATTCGCTACTGTCAAACTTTCGATACATGATTCGTTCTTCGCTAGATGCACCAAACTTGAATCAGTTAGCTGTAAATATTAAATAGATATATTAATACACATATATATAACAACTGAAGCAACAAATTAAATAATATCCCTTAAGTAAGTACCTACCTTATTACATGATACAAATGCCAAACTTTTCAGCTGCTTGCATCCATAAATCAAGGGATTCCAATTCTTAGTGTGCATTCCAACAATCTATAAACAAGATAATATTTCAATGTATTAATAAACAAAGTTACCCAACTTCATAGCACACAATTTTAAAGTGTTTAAAATTACCCAACTTGACAGTACACGATTTTAAAGTGTTCAAAGTTATCTAACTTGACAGTAATCAAGTTTAAAATGTTCCAAGTGTCCCAATTTAACTATTTTAATGTACATACCTTGAGATCTTCTAAGTTAGGGCAGAATTTGCCGATTGTATGTGCTGTGCGATCGTTCAAAGCTGACCAATGATGATTGATATAAAGCCGCGTGAGAGAGTGACCAATCCTTTGCAGTACTCGTCGTAACACGGCCGTTGTCAACATCACCGGTACATGCTGCCACCATGATGTTTTAAATACCCGGATACCTTTACAAAGGATCGACATTTATTGAAGTGTTTTCACGAAATTTCTTATATTTTTATTACACTTAACAAGAAAAATTGTACTAGATAAGGGCACTGGATGTCATTGATCAATAACATATGCTTGAAGTATTTAGATCAACACCAGTGTGTTAACCTGTGCCTTTTACTTAAAAGAACAAATCTTAACACTGCAGATACAGTAAAAATACATGTGTCTAAATAATCAGTATATGTATTATAAAGCTGAAGAGGTGATTTCTTTGAACGCGCTAATCTCAGGAACTACTGGTTGGAATTTAAAAATTCTTTTTGTGTTGGATATTCCATTTACCGAGGAAGGGTACAGTTTATATAACATCACGCTGCAACCAAACGGAGAGAAACATCACACAACATTGCAAAAACGGGGAAATTTCCGCGGGCAACCACTGTTATCTTAATTATGTTGAGAGGCCCTAAGGAAATAGAAATTATTTTAAGAAAGTTTTTTTTAAATACTATTGTGGCATTCCTAGACTAAGTTCTTAAGCACTGCTAAAAGTGAAGTTTTAACATAAATTAAAATTTTATAATACGAAAATAGATAATTACCTTCAAGATATTCACCAATCATGCTTTGCCATGTTTTACTGACTCTTTCTGAGCGAATAAGATCTCTTATCGAAACATAGGATAGAATATGTGTAAGACAGTCTCTGTTTAATATATCTAGTATAGTCACGCCTTCAGGTAAACCTTCGGGAGTGTCAGGGCGAAGTGTTGGTGTATCAGATTGGGTCTCGACAGGAACTTCGGTCTCTGGTACTATCACAGCATTAGAACTTTCACCCTTATTTTTATCACAAGCGTAAGGACATTTAGGTTTTGATCCTTCACCACTATGTTCAGCCATAACTATTGGGCATTCAGGACGTAAAAGACATTCATCTGTTAATTCATCGAGGTCATACTCATCTTGCTCCAGTAAATCCTAAAACAACAAGGCGTAATTAATATTTTTACTTTAGCAAAATAATACTTTTGATTTTCTCCAGATATAGAAAGAAGAAAGAAAGAAGATTTTAGATTTTCTCCAGATATAGAAAGAAGAAAGAAAGAAGATTTTAGATTTTCTCCAGACATTTCTTGTATAAGGCATCATGCATGTTACACAAGACTGGAAAAAAAATAAATTGAATAACTTAATACAAGTGCAAAGTTTGCATAGGGATCAAAAAAATTTTTTTGTGATTACATTACTTACAGGTAACCTTACTGGTTCACCATCAGCACCAAGTACAACAGCTGCACGATCACTCGTCGTAGCCTGTAGATCACGGGTACGCATGTCGTCCATGGTAATCACTATAATATTAAAATACAAACGAATTGATTGAGATTTTCGTAATATTAAAACTACGACAAAAATGGGATTTCACCACTCGGATTCGAGGGACATGGTTCGCGAGACTAATCAAATCAAGTTAATTTTCATATTGCCAAAAGAAAATCTGAATGTCGGTCTCAGTGCTTTCGCAAAGTCGAATCCCGTCAAATGACAGAGCATGCTTCAATCACCCTCACTTTTTATACAACGCAGTGACGGCCTGACGGCTGCGCCCGTTCTGCACGCGCATGAATTAAACCGTATTTTAGTGCAAAATCAGAGCAAGTTGAACGGCGTGCGTCGCGTGATCCCGAATGGCACCTTAACGTTGATATAAAATATTAATGATCAATTTTAATGTAGGTACACTGAATTCCATTCTTTGTTAGTATTAAATGAAATAAAAAAATATTTGGAAAGTATTTTTTAACCTTTTACAATACCTTCACCGAAACGAGTTTTAGCAGAGCCTGTTGGTGGAAGCATTGCTCGATTGGGCTGGTAGTGGACATCAGATTCTTCCACTGGTTGGTGCCAACTATCAGCAGGTGATATTCTCAAGTTGCGACCTCTCAGTGTCTTTTCATGAACTGGTGCTTGAAGAGCCCTAAATTTTAAATACATATTCTTATTTTAGGATTTCAGAAAGAACAGCATATTTTATAGACAAAACTAGCTGACCCGGCAAACGTTGTTTTGCCATACAAATGTCAGGGGTGGACCAACCTTAACATTTAGGGGGATGAAAAATAGATGTTGTCCGATTCTCAGACCTAACGGATATGTACTGAAAATTGGTCAAGCCATTTCAGAGGAGTATAATTATAAACACCGTGATAGGAAAATTTTATATATTAGATTAACACAAAAAATACCATTTTATATTATGCCATTCTATTATTTAAAAACTTTACAAAAATTTTATTACTTTGAACAGATCTATGTGTACTTACTTGTGGGCATCTGCGGGATTACTGTAGGTGACAAACGCATATGTGGCTGATGGAATTCTGTTAGGTCCTCTGTCTCCCATTCTCACCCAACAGCTTTTGATAAAACCATACTGGGCGAACACATCATGTAGCTCGGCCCTGGTGGTCTGCATTGTACAATTTAAGTTTAATTATACAAAATATTAAAGTTGATACTTGTAAATATGTATTTGAACATATAAACAATTGTAACTCAAACATTATAACATATATCATAGTTTAAATAAAACTACTTTTTACTGAGACTGAGAGTCTCACCTGTGACCATGGTGACTGCAAAGTCTCCGAAACGTCGGGCCAAAATTTAAAACAAATACACACGTCTAAATCCGTAAAAAGTAGTTTTATTTAAACAGATGAGTCGCGCTAGTGTTAGAAAATATTATATATCATAGTTGTCAAATTGAAAGAAATATGCTGCGAAACAGATAATTTTTACTTAATACCAAAGTATTTTGCTTCGATTTTATTTATCAATTTCAACAACATTATTATTGTCATTATTTATTGGCATCCCAACAGTATTAGGTACAACCTTGATTATTATGTAGATGCAATTTTTTTTCGCCATGAAATCAGTTTCCATAGTTTTTTTACTTCAAGAAAATTGTGTAGGTATTATCTATAATATGGTTCAATAAAACAACTCACATTCACAGTTGTAATACCTAATGATGCAAATAAAAAAAAACAAGAAATGCAATTTTTTTGTTATTCGTACTTTCTTGTTGAACTTTTGACAGATAAGGGGTCATTGTCGAGCACATTTTTATTTGGATGTTATTGTATATTAAAAATAGATTTTTCATGTCAGTTTACATAGTAAGATTTTAAGAGCATGACAAACGTGTGTTTTATGTATGATAATAGTTGTAGGTTAACACATACCTTTGGGGGTAAATTCGACACGTATATTTTTCGGATAGGTATTCCATCTTCAGTATGGGTGGGCACATATTTCAGACCAAAAGGTGTCACTTCAAGGTGAGAATCTAATACATCTGAAACAAAGTGAGCTTTAACGTGGAAAGTGGCAGTTTAATTCTTTTTTATTACCCACTAATTTAGTCTTCATATAAATTCGGGTATATCTGACAAAGGTATCACAATCCTTTTGTTCACAAACCATGACACTTTTTCCTTATCCAAATAATGAATATGTAACATTTTTTCAATTTCGTGGGTGATCAGGATGCCCAAAATAAACAATACAAGTACTTACACAGTTCACGACGGACAACTTGAAGCAAATCTGGATGCGCATATCTTTCTTCTTCATCGAAATACATGATGTTAATTTATAGTAATTGATAACAACTTGCTCTTTCCAAAATTACCAATTAATATTGAAACATGTTATCACCTTATTATTACGAAATACAGGGAATTTAGAGTAAATACTCAAAATAAAAACGATATTTGCAAACGCAGTCAACATACAAAACCGCCGTGTTATTTTTATATGAAATGTTGCCATTAGCGATACCATCACAGATTACAAAGTGGTAGATATTAAGGTATTTTATTATACCATGGTAGATATTGCTACCAGAGACAAATCACTTACATTTAAAAAAAATGCTGCTGACATAGACTTAGGATATAGATTTAGACGTAACACTCGGAACAACGAATCCGGCCTGCTGCTTTTTTTAGTTGAACACATTAAGAAAAATAAATGATTTAGTAGCCTTTCTAACTCTTTCTTTTTAAGCGGGAGTAAAAGAGAAAGCAAGGCTACTATTTACTATTTTACTTTTAAACCATAAACAGGGCGGCCCTGCCTTGGAACAAATCTATATTCCCGAGTTGTTACTCCCTATTAGTAACCTTCTTGGCTGCTGATGGGATGAAGTCGGTATTTATAATTTAAAGATGTATAATGTATTATACAACTGTATTGTACTGTAGAAGATAACCTAATCTTTAATAAGGTCTCTTGGCCAGACCATAACATAAAATTCAACCAGCAAAAGAGAACCAATAGTGATAAGTGTGATAACAAATGTATGGCTAAATAGAATTCATAGTGAGCATCTAGGTTCTTAATAAGCCCATTCGGTACTTTATCAGTTTTGTATAATCAAAGACACACACTGTACATTGTGTATGTGTAAACGATGTATATAGACCCCGTTTTCCAATGGCAAAGCATAATGCGACTCAGTGCCGCACAATGCCGCACAATAGACATGTGTAAGTGATGCGATTGATAAATTACGCGTAATATTACCCGACCCCGTACTGTTGTATTACATATTACTCAACCAATTCAAGTATCACACATCACACTAAACATTACTCAACACGCGCACTGCATCAATACTTTTCCAATCAGCGCACAATAGCGCATTATGCGGCGCAATGCTCAACGTTGAGTGTTCCAATTACCAATTACAGCATCGCATCGCACAATCGAGCACTCTCAAAAGTGATGCGTGCAATCCATACCAACTTCAGCGACAGAAAATTAACAAGTATTTTTTCTTTAAATTGGCATTGATTGAAATTTTATTTATATATTATCGTTAGTAATATTATTTATTGTTAAAAAAAAGTTTTCTGGAAATATTCAAAGTTAATTCAAGCCGTGTTAAAAAATAAATAAATATAAGTATGGATGAAGGAATAAACAATGACTTTTTATATATTCCACACATATAATGTGAATACAATGTTTATTTTAGAATTTTTTTTTCAACACTGAACTTAGCGCACTCTGCTGGCGCATTTTAAAACTAATTCACGTTCCAAATAAGCGTCAGCATTGTGCGGCATTGAGTCGCATTATGCTCTGCCATTGGAAAACGAGGCTATAACCTCAAAAATTAACAATAGACTACCAAACTGATAAAATTCGGCCCTAAACAATTAGTTATTTAGTGTTATTGCCAAAAAATGCAATAACTGATTGCTTGGTGGCGAATTTTATCAAGTTTCGTAGTCTATTGTTAATTTTTTGAGGTTATAATGTGTCATTGTGATGCCATTGTGACACCATTGAAATATGAGACTTGAGGGCCAGTTTGTGTGTTTGTGGTTTGCTTTGAGTGCGTTTGACATGCGTTTATATTGATGGTTTGACGCAATAATATAATAATTTAAACAGTTACAGACAAATACCGACAAAATTTAATTGATTTCATCCAATTGTATTGATATTGTAAAAATAAAAACCGGTAAATAGCTATTGCTTTGTAAATCTATGCTGAGCTATATAATTGGTTGGTTTTATTTATGTGATTTGGGTTTGGTTGTTTTGAACAACTTACGTGGGCTAACAACTTTATCAATTATTATAAAGATAAATTTGACTCACGAAATTTATATGTCCTTAACGTGTTCTTAGCTCTTATAACCTTGTAACAAAATATTGAAGAACATGCAAACCGCCAGGAAGAGAACTCATAATATAGATGTTGCTGATAATAATAAAGACGCTCCTAAAAATGGACGGGAAACTATTGTTTCCAATGAAACACAGTAAGTTACGGTTAAGAGACTTTGTACAATAAATATTTATATTACATTTGGCAAACAATGATATTATTAAATATGGAGTTTTAAAAAGCATATTAGTAATAATATTTGCAACATAAACAGGTTGACTGTATATAGATATTATATAATTTAAATCTATATGTTTTATGCTGATAAACAAATTTCCAACTGTGCAGCAATTTAAATAGCATTAAAAATCGTTAAAATTATTTAGCTTTTGTAGTTTAACTGATCAAAGAAAGTTTATAAATAGTATTTACAGATATATCTATTTCACTGTTTCAGTTCCAACAAAAAACTACCATTAAAAGTTCTTTCTCGAATAGCAATGATAGTATCTCTACTCATAGTAGTCTATTTTTCATCAAAGCATGATAAAGTTAAATCATTTGCTAAACAATCTGAGTCTTTGGTTGGAAAAGGCCAAGTAATTGAATGCTCTCCTACATATATAAAAGAACTACACAGGTATGAAGGCTGCTTACCCAAAGAATGTAAGAGATTTGTTACTGATACAGTAATATCAACCAGAGAGGCTGATGAATTGCTGACCATAGCTAAAAAAGGTCTTCAAATAGGTGGATCATCTGGAGGTGCATCTATATTAGATTTACACAGTGGTGCACTGTCCATGGGTAAACATTTCATTAATATTTATAAACAAGAAAATGCAAAAAATTTATTCACTGAGAATGATTTCATTACTTACAAGGTAAATGTAACAAATAACATCAAATAAGATTTATAAAATACTGTACCTTTTAACAAAGATTTTGATTTTGTTATAGATTGTGAAAGAAAAAATCAAATATGCAGTAGCCCATCATTTTGGAGTAGATCCAAGCAAAATATATCTGACACACCCAACATTTTTTTCTGAAATTACATCAAAACCAGCAGTTACTGTTCATGATGAATACTGGCATCCTCATGTGGACAAAGTAAGAAAACTTTGAAATTGCTATTTTAGATGAGCTCAAGGGTGTAGTGAATCCAGTTAGACAGGCTAGCCAGAAAAATCGAATGAATCAACTATTCTTACTTTTCCTTTTATCCATGTGTCAAGTTAACACCCTTATTTATCAAAGACTGGTGGAGTCCTTTTACATACACCTACTGATTTCTTTTTACTTTGGAATATCTCCTGACTAAAATTTTAATATATAAATCATTTAAAATGTTTGTTACAGGAGACTTACCAGTCCTTTCACTACACTACACTTCTTTATCTTGGTGATTATAATATTGATTTCAAAGGAGGAAGGTTCATTTTTGTTGATGACAAATATAATAGAACAGTGGAGCCGAGAAAAGCACGCCTTAGTATGTTCACTAGTGGTCAAGAAAATCTTCATTATGTTGAGAAAGTTAGTCAGGGCACAAGATATGCCATGACTATTTCCTTTACATGTGATAAGTTACATGCAATTGCAGATCCAAATTCAGAAAAATACAACATACAGTGACATTACAATAATTATTTTATTTACAATATCCTGAAGGAATGTACTGTTTGAGTGAACAAGCATTTGTAATAAAGAGTTATATTATAACTCTTTACTTGACGGGCTTCGTGGTCTAGCGGTTCATAAAAACGGACTGCCGTTCACGAGGTCGCGGGTTCGATTCCCGCCTCGGACATTCATTTGTGTGATGTTTATAAAATTAAATGTCATACAAATGTTTGTTCTGCGTCTGGGTGTTTACTATGTATAATAAGTATGTATTTACAAAAGAAAAGTAGTTTAGGTATTCTATCCGTATTCTGGTACCCATAACACAAGCATAACAAGCTTAGCTTGGGACCAGAGGACGTTATGTGAAATGTCCATAAATATTTATTTATTTATTTATTTATAACTAACACAATACAACCCAATAGAAAAATTACTTGTCTAGTAAAAAGATTGCAAATATTTGTTTCCATGATGGTTGCAAAAATATCAAAGGCCTAATAAAAGCGCTTCGTACTAATCGTAATGTGCGTATCAGCGAGACTAAATTATGGCTATAATCGAAGATGTGATGAAATAATAAAGCCAATATGGACGTTTACTTGTTTAATTTCATATACAGGGTGTCCCGTAAGTAGTGGACCTACGGGTTTTATGTGGGGTAGTGAGACTTATTATCTAACAAAAATACTAAAATTTATAGTTCTTGAGTTATCCTTTGTTTTCCGACTAAATCGAAAACTTCAGTCCGTAAACTTTTAAACGCAAAATTTTTACCTATTTTTTGGTCTAATTTTCTTATTGTTGTTAATTATGCTTGAGTATCATTTTAATTAGGAAAACTTATGTATTCTTAACTACCGTGAACCAAAAATAACAATAAAATAAAAAACAGATATGGTAAAATTTAATATTTAGCTTACGTGGATGATGTTTTTACCAAATTTTGAAAACAAAGGATAACTCAAGAACTATAAGGCCTAGGTCTATAAATTTTAGTATTTTTGTTAGATAATAAGTCTCACTATCCCCCATAACCCGTTGGTCCACTACTTACGGAACACCCTGTAGATAGTATCAAACAAAAATATAGGTTTCTTTGTAACATTGTTAGGATTTATTCGCCCAAACGGCACAAAATTTGCTGTGAAGTCGGGGCCTAGGCGCCTTTACAACACTTTAATTAAATATGTTTTAACTAAAGCCTATCCTTTGTTCTCATTTTTGGCGAGACCTGCGGCCGTATTATGACATCTTAAAAGCATCATGTTTTCTGTATGAGAAAAGGATAGTGCTATTCGTCCTGTAAAGCTCCGTCTCTTTTTCACACCGAAAACATGATGGTTTTAAGAGGTCATAATACGGCCCCTGTACATTATCCTAAGTTCAGAAACTTGAAAAAATGAGGTTTCATGGGTCTATATTACGCCCAGCACTAAATAGGTCTTTATAGTCTATGGTCAAGATACCATACTCTACTCTTTGGATGAATAATAAAATAAACAAAACACGACTAATGACATTGTGTTTCTGTTTGTAAAAAAAAACTATAAAAAACATGTCAAAAAAGATATATTTTTGAATCACCTAAATTTTTGTGTAACTGGTCCGTTCCAAGCATCTATACATCGGTAATTTTGTCAACTGGAGGGTGTACTAAGGTAAGTACATATTTAATGCGCAGATTGTTCTACCGCACAAGTTCAATTGTTACGATTTAGTTTTCGTATAAATGTTCCATAATTATTGCTTAAATTATTTAAGTTGTAGGTATTTAAATGGACGGGTTTAGTATTGACCACAGCGATTCAGATTCTGGAGAAAGTTGGACAATTTTGGATCACAACCCAACGTATGGAGATGATGCGCCTGATATTGCAGAAAATAAACAAATACTCAAAAAGTAAGTTTTCTTGTGAACTTTGCAATACTTCGTATAAAAATTTATTAATATTCTTGTATATAAAATAATAATATTATATACCAATGTACATACATGGTGTACATGGGTCTAAACATGTAGTAAAAATATTTTTCTAAACACAGCTGTCAAAATATAGTGTCTTATTGTCTTACTCAGGTAATAAGATGAAGTAGTTCTTGTATTAGCATGTCTTTAGACAATATTTATACAAAACTGTAAAACTTTTTTATAAAATTAGCACACATCACACTCAAATTTCAATTTTTTTTCTAGCAATACCATCGATTCAAATACAGACAAAGATGAAGATACAGATGGAATATCTATAATCAGCGATAGTGAACCAGAAATGCCCAGTACCAGTGAATTGATTCAAGAGTTAAATATAAAAGAAGACATACCAGAAATACAAAATTCAGAATTCATTTCTTTTAGTCCAATACCTCCCAATGATAATGATCATGAAGAATCTATGGGGTGTGATAATGATTTTCTTGGAAATAGTACTGGCAAACAAAAAACTTATGTTCACAGAAGAAACAAGAGGTTGAGCACAATGCTTAATATTATTATGCTGGGTAGTGTTATTACAGCAGCTGGAGTAGCATTAGGGCATATGTGGGGTGCTAGAAATGAATGTTCAATTCATACAACACCATCTATTAACAAAATTTTATCAAATCTTTACAAACTGCAGGAAGAGAATACATATTTGCGAAATAAATTGAAAGAACTCACTGTAATAAACTCTATACAAATGCAACAGAAAAAGTTCAACACAGTGAAGTCAATAAAACCACAAAGGTGTAAAAAGATATATGAAGAACCACTTGGTAGTAAAAATACAGATGGTTTTACAAAATGCATTGATAATGAAATGAATAATGATATTAATAACAGTCTTGACAGTCACTTGCTACAACCAGATTATGAAAAGTCTTTTACAAAAGATGTTGAAAAATTAAAACACATTTACCAACAAAATAGGAGCTGGCTGGATGAAGAAGTGGCGAAAAGAATGAAATTTGAAGAAGATAATCTAAAAAGAAAAGTGAAAAATTCTTTAAGCAGTATTACTGAAGAACAAAAGGTGCAAGATGACAGTGCAAAAGCACAAAATGTTGAAAATGATCACGTTTTATTGACTATTAGTTCAACTGCAGATCAAATTATTCAGTGGGAATTAGATTCTGAAAATAATAGCACAGATAAACCTGTCTTACCTGCAAAAAGAATTACTTACGCCGATTCATTAAAATCCGATCATAGTCCACGAAAAGTAGCAAAAAGGGAAGCAAGTTCAAATTTAGACAAAAATAAAAATTACATGAAGAAAAAAATTAAAAAAAATGACGATGTTATAATTAACGATTCCAATAAGAGTGAGGAAGATTTAAAAAAAGACGACAGATACGTTGGACAAAAGTACAAGCAGGAAAAGAAAAAACGTGATAGACAAAAATTGCATAAAAAGCAAAAAAGAAGAAATAAATATGAACAATGGGAACTGAAAGGTGGTTATATGAAAGACTATGATGATTTGTCTATGACATCAGTTCAGGACAATGAAAATATTGTGAAAAATTTTGACGGTAAAGAATTTCGTACAGAAGAAACAGATCGTATACATCAAATTAAAGAAACTGATAGCATTCAGAACAAAAAAACCGATAATAAACTTAAAGAAGTGGTACAGAAATTACAAAGAGTTAAAAAAAATAGTAAAAGTGACGATGCTAGTTGGTATGATAAAAGAGCAGCATTGAGAACAGAGGCTAGAAAGAAACTCGAACACGAGTTATTTGGTGAGACCAGCCCAAACAATGCAGGGTGGTACTTTCGTCGTATGCAAAAACGTGAACAATGTCGCACTAAAAGTGACAATAGCACTTATAAAAAACTTTACAAACGCAATATGAATTTTAAAACAAAGCAGTAATTGAAAATGAATAGATTTAGCTACATAAGTAGATGTTTATTGATCTCCTAACATGTAAATGATCCTAGTTAAATAATACTCAGAGTATACTGTTATTAAACCCTCAGTGATAGATAATTTTAAAATTTAATGTGCGTTAGTAGATATGCTATTTTTAGTAACTTTCTATCATACCAGTGCTATTGGTGTTTGCACCTACTACATAATATTCTCAATTTTTGGCTCCTTTAATTTTAGACGTATTTATGATTGTAACATTTTTATAATTTACTAAACATTTTATGTATCATGTAGATACTTCAAACACCATTTATTTTCTTGACATAAATGTTAGACATTGATTATACATAATAACTTGTTGCTAGCATTTCGATTCATTCGTCCTTGCATTTACCAACTTTCACTTGTAGAAGCATTTGACATTCACATTTTTAGGTATTTTAATTAAGTATCATCAATTATTACACTTCCACATTTCAAGATTTTACCATAAAATTTTTCAATATTTGATGTTGATTAAATAAATAAAACAAACTGATTTTGATGTTTTCATGTTTATTATATTGAAATTTCACAATACCATAAACTGATATTTCAAAAACTATGTTTTATCGTTAACAGCTTCTCGATCACTTGATTTTTAAGAAATTTATCCTCCAGAGCTAGTTCCGATTTTACCAGAATATGTGACGTATTTTATTCATCCCCAATAGCTCCACTAAACACCAAGTTAATAGCTGCATTGACATCACCTATGAAACAAAAGTAATTACATGTTGGGTCTTGCTTAAGCGATTCTTAATCGCTTCCTTATATCGACGACCGACGCACGGAAGCTCTTTGGTATACATAAGGTGATCGGAAATAGGATCGTTTTTCACATACAACCAGTAGCTTGATATGGCAAAAATTAGCAACGAAGTTCGATTAACACCCATCCATTAGCTTTTCTAAGTTTTTTTTTTGTCAACTGCTAGACAGATCTCCATGAGCGCTGTCCAACAGGCCACATAGTGGCGAAACCTGCAGGAGAGGGTTGATCTTATTGATATGCAGTGCTACATTGGCCCTATCGAGGACTACAAAAAGTTGTGTAGTAGAAAAAAAAGTCGAAAATTACAGGTCTTCTTTTCAATAATTTCGGACTGTAGGACATGTGCATATAAAAAATTCAACTGGCTATCAACGTTTCGGTGATAAATAGACCTGTAATAATCAGTAATAGGGTCTCATCTTACCTTTTGGTAAGGAGCCCTAAAAGTTAGTAATTATACCTACCTGAACAAATAAGTAGAGCTCGAATATTTAGCGCATCATCCAACAAGCCCATTTCGTGCATACGTTGTAGTTGAGTCGAAAAATCTTGATTGCTTGCTCTCGCGCCTGGACTTTGCGAGGAAGACGCTGCCAAATAACAGGTTTGTAAGTCTCGAGTGTTATAGTATGGAGTACGTATTATTCGACTACCTACATGAATCAATTCTCTATCATAAGATGCAAGTCGGTTCTTAGGGCGCGCATTGCGAAGATGTAACGTGGGCGTGGTAAAAGCTAAGATGGTCGTGGCGACTGTGCTGCTTGACGGGCTTCGTGGTAGAGTGGTTTATGTAATGGACTGCTGATCACGAGGTCGCGGGATAGATTCCCGCTTGGAACAATCATTTGTGTGATATCCATAAATGTCATACAAATGTTTGTACTGCGTCTGGGTGTTTTCTATGTATTATAAGTATGTATTTACAAAAGAAAAGTAGTTTATGTAGTATATCAGTATTTTGGTACCCATAACATAAGCATATAAGCTTAGCTTGGGACCAGAGGACATTGTGTGAGATGTCCATAAATATTTATATATTTATATTGATGTTGCGCGGACCGCTCGACCGGTATAAATATACTTGACTTCTGGTTGCGGTCGCGCGAGGCAAGTATTGACGGTTACTTAAAGGGACATCATAGTTGAGGAAACAACTGAATACCTACTTAACATACTCCTAAATAACTATACATTCATGACAATATAGTTTTAAATTGATACGCGTAATTGACAAAGCTATTTTTGAATTAGAAACTTAACATATGCCTAATGAGAAATAAAAGTAACACATACACAATATGACCCAAATAATTTGAAGATAATAATGGCTTAAATAAATTAAATAGTGGAATTACAAGAAAAAAGGAGAACACCATGACCATGCCGGAATTTAAAAGCTCATGCAGAACAAATTTTCTAATATATTTTCAGCATTAAGCCAAGACGACCTTCGGTTCTGTTAATTCCTGGAATAGGGTTAGCATTTTCTGGGGTTTGTTGATCGTCGCGAGAGCTCGGAGGCGACGCAGCCACGGACATGGTCACGCGGTCTCTTTCCACGATGCTGGCGGCCATTCTTGCCAGTTGCTGTGTTGCTAAACAATTAACAACACTATAAGACGCAACTATGCTATCCTTTAATGAATAAGGAAATGTGACGCTGACTACATGGATTATTATATCGTTTCCAAATTCTCGTACAATTTATTAATGACGTAAACACTTTAAATGGAATGTCATGGAGTTTGTACCTAATTTATATGTGAGTGTGCCTCGAAGCCTTATCTTTACTATGAAAAAAAGTCACTTTGTACATACCAGGATTACTTTGGTCCATTGGTGTTGCACCCGAATATCTAGCACTAGTTCTGTTTATAGCAGCAGATATCGCTTCACTGAACATTTCTGGCGTTATTACTGGACGTGCAGGAGCTTAAAGTAAATATAACGTTAATCAAAAGAGCAAATACTTTCGTAATAAAAATGCCGTTCTGGAGGTCGCGGGTTCGATTCGCGCTCAGGATAATTTGTATGATATTTATAATTGTCATACAAATGTTTGTCCTGCGTCTGTTGTATTATAAATATGTATTTACAAAAAAAAGTATGTATTATTTCCATATTCTGGTACCCATAACACAAGCATAATAAGCTTAGCTTGGGACCAGAGGACGTTGTATGAAATGTCCATGTATATTTTTTTTTAAAAACTTTACTAAAAAATGAAAACAACAATGGCGCATTTTTCAATAATTGGCTATTTCGTTGTGCACATTTTAATTAACTAAAAAAACTATTATACAGATTTTCTAATAAAGAATTTCTGTTAACGTTGACGAATTATGTTATTGACATTATCAATTATCATTTTTTAGTTAAGTTTCAACTTAGCACGTAGAATTAAATAAAAATAAAATAAATTGTTACCATTGTGAAGATATGTATGCAAAAAATTATTTTTACCTGTGGGTGTACCCGGTTCTGTTGTGGAAGACACCGTTCTGCTGGTCCCACCCACGTTTTGTAGCAATCGTAGTAGATTGTCTTGACTTCCGGCCGTGCGACTACTCGACGACGTTATTGCATCCGTGGCAGCCTAATAATAATAATTATTTATTGTATAATATTCTCGTAACACTTGCGTAACTTATTTATTAAAATAAAACTACTTTTTGTGATGTAGCCAAAACAAAAAAAAGGATTAAACTATCTACTTAATAAATAAAATTATAGTGGAAAAACCGATGTGGATGACGGAAAATATGGAAAAAACATCGCACGATGTTTAAGGGCCTACATAAATATTATCGTCGACATGTACCAATTAACACAGCTAGTAGGTATAGAAAATGAAGAATTAGGGATATTTTTTTTGTTTACTCAAAATCTACTAAATATATTTTAATTCCGGTTTACGTGTTTCTATATATAATAGTTACTTATGTTTTGAAAGTTATTTCATTAGTTAATACGCGATAATAGACCGACAAATGAAAAAAATAAAAAATAAGAGAGGTTGTTTCGCTAAGATTTTCTATCGAGAAAACTTTTTTCAATCGCGTTTCTGAGTTTATGCGATCCTAGATTATATATTGAAAAAACATATACTTAAAAATTAGAGCTCTAGCCATTCAATCTAAAGAAAAAATTAAAACTTCGTACATAGAAAAATGCACGAAGCTATTTTGGTATCCTCTAGTGGAAAATTTGATTATCATGTGCTGGTCCCATGGTAGCTCAGTTGGGAGAGCAACGGAACGGTATTATTCCGAGGTCGTGAGTTCAAGTCCCGCTCATGGTGATAATTTTTTCCACTATATGTATTGATTATAAAGTAAAAACATAGCAAGTCAATTGCAAAAATTAATAAATTAATATAGATTAAATACTTATTGAATGTTTGCCTTCATTACCTGTAAAGCAGCACTGAACTGTTCTTGTGTAATAGTACTTCTTTCAGATTCTTCATTTTCTTCCTCATCAGCATCCTCGTCTTCTGACAGAGCTTCGAGTGAATATGCAAAGCCAGATGTTGGTACTGCAATTAAAATTTGTAGCAGTTTTGTATATAAATATAGTTAATAATTATAACTGTTTATGCTAAAACTAATGTAAATACTTCGGGCTTCATGGTGGAGTGGTTTATTTAATGGACTGCCGATCACGAGGTCGCGGGTTCGATTCCCGCTTGGGACAATAATTTGTGTGATATCCATAAATGTCATACAAATGTTTGTACTGCGTCTGGGTGTTTTCTATGTATTATAAGTATGTATTTACAAAAGAAAAGTAGTATATGTAGTCTATCCGTATCTGGTACCCATAATACAAGCATAGAAATATAGCTTACTTTGGTACCAGAGGACGTTCTGTGAAATGTCTTGAATATTTATTATTATTATTATTTGTGTCTCTATTTCCGTTCACGGGTTATTCCTATTTTTTTTTAAGAAATAATCGGTCCTTTGTAAGGCTAACATGGGGACATGGGTCCAACATGCAGATGCCCTTTGAGAATTTTAATGAATAAATAAATGTGGTGGGACACCTACCACCGACACTCCACACCTGCATTATAGAAGTGGAGTCATGGAATGCCAATGGTAGCTGTAGATCTATTGCAAAATGATGTAAAGAAACAAACTGGTTTATTGTGTTAGGTGTTTGATGGACTGGTTGTATATAAAACTATTGCAAATAATAACAGACGCCTGCCTTCAAAACCAATAGTTATTGAACCGTGGCAGACGGTGACTCGCCGACTCACTAGATGGGGGGCCCACACAGCCGCCAGACAAGGCAGCAGGGAGCAACACCGGTGTGAGCGGTGCGGGGTGTAGAGCGGTGCGGCACCGGTTTCACCATCGCGGGCCGAGACCCGGAGCGGGTTTCCCCGTAATTACGCCCTTGAAATTGACACTTACACCCCCGAGCATATAGCTCTGGCGACCCCACTCTGTCCGGCCGGTGAAGGCAAGACAGAGGTGAGAGTCCAGGCACTCTCGGTTTCCAGTTCGGCCAGCCAACAAAGGCACGCCGAAGGCGAGGCCTCAACCGAATCTCAGGGGCACTCGGGACCGCAGTGTCGCCACAAGCTCCCCTATTTTTGTATGTACATATGTCCTTATGAGAGCTTATATCTTCAAAACTACGCAACGGATTTCGGTGCGATTTTTTTTAATACATAGATTCAAGAGGATGGATTTTTTGTATAATTTGTTAAGGTTTGGTGGATACTGATGGAAGGGTGACCCAAAAACTGAAAACGCGGGTGAAATCGTGGGCATTAGCTCGTAAACTATATAACATGTAATTATTTAGTGTTGTTAAATTGTTTTTGTATACAATCATTTAAATTAATTCTCTACACATCTGCCAGTTACGAAAATATTGCATTAGCACGAAATGGCGATATTCGTACTATAAAAAGTAATCTTCATAGTCAAGTCAATATTTTTTTGTTTGCCCAGAATATTACATTACATTCTGATTAGAATATAATAGAGTAGATTTAGATTAGAGTAATTAATACATACTGTAACGTTGCACTCCTTCAAGAGAGAAAGAGGCAAGTCACAATTGTTAATTTGTAAGGTACTATTAGGACCCTAACAAGTAACAAAAAAAAATACAAGAATTAAGATAATATTTAGAGTTTATATTAGAAAAGGAAAACACACTTTAAATAAAAAAAAAGGAAAGGTAAACGTAAATTAATCTATTTGGGGTTTAAAAAAATCAATCTAGTTGGGATTCTGGTATGGCGGTTGAGCAATAATTCGTTAGGTCTTCAACTCAGTTCGTCAACCTCATCAATAGTGGCAACGGCAGCAGGCGGTATTAGTCAATGATAGCAGTAACGGCAAAGGCTCCCCAAGAGCAAGGTGGTGGCAGTCAGCTATATTATTGAGATTCAATCCACTCCGAAAGTAAGTCCAAGACCTTAAGTGTAGTTAGGCCTGGAGAGTTCAAGTATTGCAGAGTTTAAAGATTAAGTCACTGACCTTTCTAAAATGATTCACAATCCACTATTCACAGGAAATCTTAGAATCCGGACAGTCAACCGTGCTCTCTCAATTCCTCCAGCTGAATGAATCTTCTCAAGATCCATCAAAGTTTTCGAATTTCAATTTTTAAATTTAAATCTTTAATTCCATACCAGAATTCTACAATTCAAATTTTAAGAGAAGGACATAAAAAATATAAGGTTAACAAATGTCATTCAACCTCTATCGTTTTAAGAATAAATAAATTAATAAAAAAAAGTAAAAGATTTGTGACATGACATTTGTCACTCACAATAATATAAACATTAAAATTTTACACATTTTTAAGACCAAAATAGTATAAAAGAAAAACAAAGAAAGGTAATAAGATACATAAGAAATACTTAAATTATACTACAGAATCTATATACAAAATTTCAAAGAAAAGTAGAAAATACAATAAGTATAACAAACATTACATTTTTTTTTTTTTTTTTTTTTTTTTTTTTTTTTTTTTTTTTTTTTTTTTTTTTTTTTGTTAGGGTCCTAATAGTACCTTACAAATTAACAATTGTGACTTGCCTCTTTCTCTCTTGAAGGAGTGCAACGTTACAGTTTTCTATCGTTTTAAGAATAAATAAATTAATAAAAAAAAGTAAAAGATTTGTGACATGACATTTGTCACTCACAATAATATAAACATTAAAATTTTACACATTTTTAAGACCAAAATAGTATAAAAGAAAAACAAAGAAAGGTAATAAGATACATAAGAAATACTTAAATTATACTACAGAATCTATATACAAAATTTCAAAGAAAAGTAGAAAATACAATAAGTATAACAAACATTACAATACATATATAAATAATATGAGTGAGTTGCTTGCAATTGAAACAAATTCGTGTGTAGTTACTTAGTTAAAAGAAATACTTCTACATTTATTTAGAAACGTAAATATAACGTACAAAATGGGACTTCCTTGTTTACATACCATTCTCTGTGGTTGGAGTGGTACTGCTACGAGATCTCACAAGACGGGTTAAATGTCTTAAAGCAGCTGGCAATTCTGGATGTGCACTGGCACCTCGTCTCATGGTGTGAATGTTAGCTCCTAAAGCAGCTAGTAATTCAACCTCATGCAACATTGAAAGTGCAACACAGTCGTCTCCGATAGATGGTGCATGCTCTATTATCTCTGCCATAGCAGATTCATCATTCAGTAACTGCAAAAGAAATATCTTTATTTTGTGATTCCTTTGGCAAAATTTATTGGCAGAATATGAAAAACTGAATGAACTGATGAGGTATTAAATTAACATTATGTAATATTTTAGAGAACACATTGTCAGTCAGTTCATAAATATAAAAGAATTTGTAATGAGAAGTAGTTGTTTTAGAACACTGTCACATGTCTATAAAACCATTACTACAAGGTTTCATTTCATGTCTTTATATATTGTTTAAATCTAGGAGAGTAAATGGGGTAATGATAATATTAAATTATTAATCCAAGTCTCTCATTACACTGTATAATTAAATGAGTGGAATGTTTTTCAAATATACTTAATATAAATAATAATAATTTACAGTACTTATATAAAAACTCCACTGGCCATATTGACAAGGTTATGACATACATTGCACTAATATACACCCCATAATCAATATCAAATTACCTGCATGGCTCTAGTCCACCCTGGTGCATTTGGTGTGCAACCTAATGTTCTTAAAGCAGCATTAAGTTGTACAAGGTCTGTGTCATTGAAGACTGGTGCAGATGCAGGTGGAGTTGGTTCCTTTTTCTTAACAACATGCACCATTTCTCCACTTTTCACACCACTGTCATGTAATGTATGATCATCTTTCAAGATTTTACCATGATGTATCAATTCTGAAATATATATTTTTATACAGAATTTGTTTCTGGTATTATTAAAGGACTACTTCTCTGAAATAGGTATGCAGGTAGAATAAAGATTTACCTAAAGATGCTGAAGGAATATTAATTTTCTTTTCAGCTTCTGTTTTAAGACTATCCACAGTATTGTCTAAGGCATAATTTTCAAGCTTATAACGTTCTATAGGTCCAGGTTTAACTTTAATGCCCAGAAATATGCAGGGTAGGTTATCCATATTGCAGTAGTATTAACTTCTCTGAAATAAAATATAATAACAAAATCATTAAAATATTATGTCATGTGTTTAGATCGTAGTAGACGATGCTCTATAGTCCCTGCCTATTCCATGGAAAAAAGGCGAGATGTTATGATGATGATGATGAATAAAATCATTAGGAATCACACCCAAACATTTTTTTCGTGTTTTTTTCTACATTTACATTGATATGACTAAGTAAGTGATTTAACTATTAGATTACAAGTGCAACCTAATTTTTCTTCATACTTTCTATTCAGATGTAGAAAATTTACGATGTTTATTCTGTGTGTTTACCCTGTTATAGTTGTTTAATAACATACCTACTTACTAGCACAATTTATTAAAGGCAAATCACATACTCACTTTGAAATAGAATTAAGAACTAGATCCTCAATATCGATTTAATCAAAACACCAAATATTACATAAAATTTAATTTCAAACTAATTTTCGCTTTGCTTTGTTATTTTTCGATTGTCATGGTTTTTGACACTTGACGGACACTGACATTTATGACAGTCCAATCAAGTCCAGTGATAGTCCAGTGTTAATGGTACTAAAATCAGAGCTGTAGTCTGCAAAATTGTAAGAATAGAATTTAGGAGTTACTATATTATTGAACGGAGAGGAAAAAGAGGAGAGCAACGGCTATATATTGCAAACGCGTTATAACGATACGCTATTTTTAAAACGCCTATTATTATATACGCTTTATTATATTAAATAATATATTAGTTCGCTTCGTACAACGACCCGTTTTGATTATCGTTATAGAGATAAGAGTTAAGATCGTTATATTATTTTGTTATTTAACGGAAATAGTTCTTATGCGGTCACCTTAGAGTATAATTTGGTAGGTGACTGCATAATATATTTAATAAATATATTAGGCAAACTAATATATTATTTTGTTATTTAACGGAAATAGTTCTTATGCGGTCACCTTAGAGTATAATTTGGTAGGTGACTAAAATATTATACTGCCAAGTGCAATCGACTTTGAATGGGACGTTCCGTTTCGTTTCGAATAGTGCATGTGATGTGTTGTGTGTATAATGAATGGGTCTTAACTAATAAAAATAAAAAATAAATCACAACATAAATAACGCTTGCCAGTTGTAATAAATAATAGGTTGAATGATTATTAATAAATATTAGATTATTTTATCAGCTATCTAATATAACGATCACCTCTAATAGAATTGCCGTATTCTATGGTAATAATCTCAATAATTATTCATCATCGATTCATCAATCATCATTAATATCCTCATACCGTCACGCCTATTTCGCATGGGGTATGCAGAGACTATAAAGCGCTATAGGCTACAAATCAAACAAATAACCATTATTCACTTTAAAAATATCAAATGTAAAAAAAATCAAAATATTTTGGAACTTTTGAACCTTTTCTTTGAAGTAATAGCTTGTGGAAAGCGTCTGGTAATAGTCATTATAAATTGTTAGGAGTATTTTTTAAGACATACGTAAAGAGTGCTTAAAAATAGAAAACGTTAGAAATATTTTTAACCACACTTTAGCATTAAATTGCTGATAAACGGCTGACGGGAGGAGTGGGGGAGTTGTTTTTACAAAGACGCTACAAACTACAAACCTACTGCTACCTTATCCAATAGATTTTATCGATAAGAAAAAATCCAAGGGTTTTATTCCACGGATCTCTGTCTTTATGGGGTGCCCAGGCCAATGTTTTGGTAGAAACTTATGGTAGAAACTGGTACAAAACTCTCATCCATCATTCCATCATCTGTCAGTCAGCGTCTGGTTAGTTTTCTGTATTGTATTAATTTTCCGGTGGTTTCCCTGCCCACTGCTCATGCCAAACCGGGCAGTCTGCTCATCTGCTGCTCAGCTTCAGCTCGTTTCTTTTCATTCAAGTTGATTCGATAAGGAGACTATTGGGACTGTTTTATTGTATATTATACTTAGAATTAACATCGTTTCAATAAGTGGGTATTTATATTGTGTTTTTAGGCGTTAGTGGTATAAACAAAAATTAATTGCAAACACCGCGGTAATTTTTTTATATTCTTCCATTTTGTTTCTTCTATAATTATATTGTTTCTTTATTTTTTATAAAATTATCAGAGGACGTATTTCGAAAATGGCTGCATTGGTAGTGCGATCAAGATTTGCTGGCCTCAAGGTAGAAGACGATGAGCATCCTTCTACTTCTGTCGCCCCAAACGCAAAAAAATCATCCAAATCAAACACACCCAAAAAATCCGAGCCTTCCAAGAAAGCTAAGAATGTTACAAACACCAAACCTCAGGTAATTATAAATCAAATTTCATTTAGCTTTTTATTTTTAAATTGGTTTTTAATAATTTTGGATAAATTTTAGCAAGGTGATGATTTTTTATCTTGGTTAATTTTTTTTCATGGTTTGTATGTTTTTTTTTTAATAATAATATAAGATATTCAATTTTAGTAGATATGGTGATGCGTCTGTTATTTATTGGTTCCTAACTTGTACTAATTCATGTGTTAACAATTCTTGTATTTGTGTTCTGTGATTCCACATTATTATACTATCAGCATATTAATTATGAGTAAATATTAGCCATTAATTACATTACAATTGATAAATCAGTTTTTAAATTCAAAATGTACCTACATTTTATAAAAAAAATGTATACAGATTAAAATAAATTTTTCTGAGATATCTGTGTCATTAAGCGGTGTTTTATCTGTGTTATCTCTCCATTTTTATTCCTTTTTTTATATAGACGAAGAATTTACATTCTTATTAAGGTACCATGTATTCTTAATAGTATGATCTAATGATTATTAGGTACTTTAGTAATGGGAATTGTGACTACATGTACAAGTCTGTCAATTTCTATGGTATTTAAATGTTTTTCTTTTTAAATTAAACATTTTGGCACTTGATCTTATTCCACCTGAAGGTAAGATGCAATGGAATCTTTAAAATAAACTTTAAAAATTCCAATTTTTTTTTGTTTTTAATATTTAAAATATATTTTGTGGTACTAAAAATATGTGTGAAAGAAATAATGAGTAACAATTGTATTTATTGTTTAACCTGGAATGACATTATCAATCCTTTAACAGTGAGTATTAGCCGGTAACATAATATTTCTAATAGTAACAATCGTATTTCAAGAAACCCCTGTAATACAATTTTTATTAACATTTCTTTGTTGCTGATTGCGTCAGATTCTGACAGACATTACCTATACATATAAGTACAAGTGTCTGTTTGTAAGGTCTATTATTAATTACATTTAAATGTTTTGAAGATACCCATGCCAATTAAATAAATTATAATTTTCTCTACGCAGTCCGTTTGCTTGATCTGGGTTACTAAGGCTGATTTTATTGTAGAAAAATAATGAAGAGGTATGTAAATTGCTGCTGGTAAATAGCTGATTTAAAAGGCCAGTGCGCTAGTTATATAGGGTTATATTAAAAAAACCCTGTGAAATAAAAGTTATTTCAAACATCTGGATAAATAAACAATTATTTAAGGATATTTTACACAATATACTCTGGTCCTAATCTAAGTTTATTTATATCTATTATATAAAATTCACGTGTCACAGTGTTAGTTACCATACTCTTGAACCGGCTTGACCGATTTTTCTCAAATTTTACATACATATTCAGTAGGTCTGAGAATCGGCCAACATCTATTTTTCAAACTTTTTTTTTAGTATGGTTAAACAACGTTTGCCGGGTCAGCTAATATACATATAAATATTGGTAATGTATATGTCTGTCAGTCAAAATAAAATCAATATTTATTATGCGCGCAGTTGTGCACGCCTCGCCTGTGATCATAACGTCAATTGGTTAGTCAAAGTCTAGTCATTTCAAGTTGGCATGTTTTACAAGCTCCTTTGAAAGTGAGAAGCTTGGTGTCTGTTCCAAACGCGAATTCTATGGAGAAGAAAAGACAAGAAACACCGTGAACGTTTTATTTCTCTCTTTTTTCTTTCCATTTTTTTTCAATATTAGTTTTATATAAACAGATCCTTTATAAAAAATATTAATAAAGATATCATTACTCTAGAGTTTTTTTCCGTTAATTAAGTTTTGTATTTTAGCAAGCCCAACAACCTGTTCCAAAGAAGAAGAGATCTAAACCAGAGACAGCTTCTGACCAACAATGGGAGATTTGGAAACAGAAGGATGAGGAAATCAATGAGGGACATTTTGAAAATGAGCTTCAAGAAGTGAGAGAACATTATTTAATTACTAGCCAGGAATTTACTGTTGCCAGCGACTTCTCATGCATGGAATTTAGAAAAGTTTCCCCATTTTGCCAACATTTTTCACTAGTGATTTGCTCTTATTAATCGCAGAGTGATGTAGTGTAGCCTATAACCTTCTTCAATAAATATACTGAACACAACACTGAAATAATTTTTCTAATCGGACCAGCATTCCTAGGATTAGCGCGTCTAAACAAACAAACTCTTCAGCTTTAGAATAGGTGTAGATTAACAACGCATTGTTCCTGTATTATAATTTTTCTGTCTATCCTATGATGTCTATATTTGTCTATATGTCTTTTTTTCCGTACTCTATTGTCATGTCTATTTTCACTCCATTTTCCTAATTTTCTATGATCTTCCTCTACTATGTGAATTTTAGCTGCTATATTTAATAGACTACTGGATTTTATGTTGCTAGCCATTAGTCGGCACCAGCATTGGTTCCATGGCCGACGTTATAACGCTCATAAAAGCATGTATGTGCAAAACGCTTGGTGTTTTAGTTTGTTTCGTTTGAGTGTTGTGGGTATAGAAGACGATATTTTCGTCTATCACAAACAATTTCTCCTATACTCTTATTATTATTATAAAGACGATTATATTTAATAAAGACTTTTTACAAAAAAAGATTATTACAGGCAATCCTGTTATCAAAGCTAGATTTTGAAGAAAAGAAAGATGTTTACAAGAAATCCAAAAAAGAAGCTGACAACGAGAAAAAGGCTCAAGAGCAAAAGACTCAGGAGCAAAAGACTGGCAAGAAACAGAAAAAGAAGACTGTAATGAGTCTTGACCAGTTTAATGATATGGTGAATGGGGTTGAAGAATGCAAGAGTAAGTTTATTACACATGTATGTATTTCGAAAATTAAATAAATTATATTCTGCACAGTTCTAAAGGGATGAGGTATTTATTATATTATTGTAAAAAAAACGGTTGGAAATGTGATAAAAGGCACATCTCATGTTTGTTTATTAAATATGTTTGAATTAGCGCTTCAATATTTGTCCGTTCGTCACTTGTAGATGAGAAGAATCCCGCTCCACCTGTCAAAGCTCCAACTCCTAAAGATACAGAATTTTTTGAAAGAGTCGAAAATGAGGCTAAAAATGAAATGTTACGGGAGGAGATCAACGATAGAGTTAGAAATCGTCAAGCTTCCGATGAAGTTCTAACTCGTGTGCAGTTTACTGAAGCTTTAGAAAGAAAGGATCAAGAGATAGAGGAGTTGAAGAAAGAAATAGCGACTCTCAAGGAGACGCTGCTTACTGTCAAGTCCAGGAACAAGAAACTGTGTAACATACTTGGCCAGGCCGAAAGTAAGTATTACTGATTTATGTACCATAGAGTTAATGGCTTAGACGAAATTTTCGCATCTAATATAGCATCTGTTAATCTGTTGTATATGTATTATGAAAAGTACCATTTCTGTTTTCGCCAACTTATTTAATAGCAATTGCGCTGTGGGGGACATTTACGTAGTTACGTAAATGTCCCCCACAGTGCATAGGCGCATAGGGCCGTGGGACAAATCTGCCAACTCCACTAGTTAGTGGAGTTGGCAGATTTGTCCCACGGCCCTATTTTCTCCCGGCACGGGCATCCTTGGATCCACCTCAGCTTTCGTGGATTTTGCTGTACGGTTTCGTTAAGAGGTTACTGTACTCTTAATTTAGGTACTTGCCTTAGGTATTGCTATCCCTATCCCCGAGCACCGTGCTGAAAGGGACAAATATACTGAAGCAGATTTTACCTACAAATTCTTTGAAAAAAAGACGTTTCGTAGTCCCCTTTTTTCTTCGCGAAAGATAAACCGATTTTGATTGTTTTTACGCTATATTATAGATGAAGAGTATATCTATGCTTGTATCACTTTCTTTTTTGGTAAAACGTTACCAAATATGTGTGAGACGCTGCAACTTTACCTAAAGAAAACCGAAAAAAAAAACGGGATTTTCGTATGGTCATATTTCTTTTAGTTATTATTTTATTATGTATTGAAAAAAAATGGTCAAGTGCGAGTCGGACTCGCGCACGAAGGGTTCCGTACCATTATCTATGCAACATAAGGCAACGTTATTAGTATAGAGCAAGAAACGTTAAAAAAATCATGGTTGTTGTATGGGAGCCCCCCTTAAATATTTATTTTATTTTATTTGTTGTTATAGCGGCAATAGAAATACATCATCTGTGAAAATTTCAACTCTCTAGCTATCACCGTTCTTGAGATACAGCCTGGTGACAGACGGACGGACGGACGGACGGACAGCGAAGTCTCAGTAATAGGGTCCCGTTTTTACCCTTTGGGTACGGAACCCTAAAAAGAAAGTGACAGAAGCATAGATTTACTCTTCATCTATAATATGGAATAATTAAAATCGGTTTAACTTTCGCGAAGAAAAAAGGGAAGTACGATACCCATATTTTTGTATGGAGCATAATTTCTCTTAAGATTTCCATTTCTCAAAAACTTTATCTGTTTAATTAAATTCTCTCTGAGCTAACTTTTCCCATTGGTGGAAATGAACTGAAAAATATAAGATTCTCACCAAAGTTTTGAATAACTAGTATTTATAACTTTATACTCCAGTGCGAGATAAAGCCGAAGTGTTGATGGAGGTGGAAAGATTGCGAGCAGCGCAGGAGGAACTGACTGCTGAGGTATCAGCGTTGCTCTCAGAGCTTGAGAGGGAACGCTCCAAGAACACAGATCCGAGGGCGAAAGATAAGGTAAATTGATTTTACTATACTGCCTTTATTTTTGCTACTTGTTTTTTTTTACTACTTTTGTTTCTTTTGTATTCGGTAATATTTAGATATACATATTTGTGTCTTTTTAGTTTTCCGAAACAAAAGGTAAAACGGGATCCTATTGCTAAGATTTCACCCCCATAGACGTGCTTAAGTCTCTGGAGTGGTGATAGTTAGAAAGTTTAAAATTTGTGTATTTCGCTTGATGCCATAACAACAAATGTTCATCTTATTTGGAACCGGGCATATGACGAATATATTATAAATAGCTGTTGCCCGCGACATCGTACGCGTGAAATTTAAAGAATTTTCCCAATTTTTGCAACATTTTTTTACTGCTGCTTCGCTCCTATAAATCGCAGCTTAATGTTACATAGCCTATAGCCTTCCTCGATAAATGTACTGTACAACACTGAAAGGATTTTTCAAATCGGCCCAGTGGTTCTTAAGATTAGCACGTTCAAACAAACAAACAAACTCTTCAGCTTTATAATATTAGTATAACAGTACAAAACCCTTCGTGTGCGAATCCAACTCGTACTTAGTTGGTTTTTATTTCCAGAAGTATAACTCCACACGTAAGAAAAACATCCGTTTCGATGCATCTTCCGAGGCTTTGCTCGCTAAAGACGCGAGCTCTGGTACCGCTTAGATAAAATATACTTCTCTAAAATTTTAATAAATGTGAAACCTTATGAAGGATTTTTATTTAGTAAGTTTTTATGGATAAACAGGTAATTTTATGAGATTTTATTATTAAGACTTTTTTTAAATGTAGAATGTTTTTGTGGAAGTAAAGTAATTTGGATACTTATAGTAGAAAATATTAATTTACTAAATGAATCTCAGTTATCAGGTGATGTCAATTTTAGTTTTAAGTCGAAATTTTAAGATGATTAAAGACTTATATGTTATTTTTAAATTTTTAACTTTTTACTGATTGCAGAAATAAAAACAGCATTTATAATAGGCGTAAAAACGTTTATTAACGTTAATTTAGTTAGTGTAATTAATTATGTTTTATTACTTTTAAGTATTGTATATGGTGGTGTTATTATGGCAGTTAATATTCCTTGACAAAATGTTTGTTTTTTTTTTATGTTGTCATATTTGACGTTTTGTATTTTTTTAAGAAAGGAGAATATTCCAGGAACTTCACATAATCATCTATTTAGTGTGTGACTGTATAACACATAGAAGACAGATTTTAAAGTGAGTTTTTATGTAGTCAGGAAACAGAATTTGAAATCAGGTTTTTTTACATCTCTTTTGCAAATTTGGTCTAGAATGTTATGTTTATATTTTAGTAGTACATGTACAGTGGCAGACATCGCCGCTTGCCGGTTTCAAATTAAAATAGCGAAATATTTTACGCACATTTAGAAGCGGCCAGTGGTATAATTATGAAATTCTGAAACACGTAGATTTAAATCCTAACAATTGTAATAATACCTAAAAGTTGGGTAGTTGGTATTCTCCGTTGACCTCGGGCCCTTTGCGGCTATTGGACCATGGCATTTGCCGACTTACCACACTGTAGTTACACCACTGGAAGCGGCGATTATCGAGAGGCTTGCTAAATGAAAATCTTACTGTGGTAAGCGACGTTGATCGCCACTGTACATAGAAAACACGTCATATGCAAAATTGAAATAGAACCCAGATAATAACAATTTGAATTATGCATTAAAGACATGAATGCATAATTCAAACTAATGAATTTTGTTTCTACCCACCAAAATACAACAATGCTTTTGTTTTTGAAACAGATAAGTGTTGGTTCTAAACGTGCTAAATATAATTTTAAATTCGTATAAAACCTACTATATGTAACGTGAAATGTTCTTGCCATTCCTATTGTGAATATTGACTACATTTTCATTGATTTTGAATTGTTTTGAGGTTATGAATACGATTTTCACGAATGACGCAGTTAACTAAATTTTGTATCCAAGCGTGTCAATCAAAGTATGCAGTGCCGGATTTAGCCAGCATAGGGGCCTTTAGCATACTATGAACAGGGGGCCAAGTCTGCTAATTCTGCTATTACAATCGTATTACAATGTTTTCATAATGGTCAGTCACTGACGCCTGGCGTCATTATGACAAAAATGTAATAGTAGACTACCAAATTTGATAACATTCCGCCATTATGGCACCATTCTTCTTCTTCTTCAGCCTCTCACCGTCCACTGTTGGACATAGGCCTCCCCCATAGAACGCCACAACGCGCGGTCCTGTGCCGCCTGCATCCAATGTCTCCCCGCGACCTTGACGATATCGTCGCTCCACCTTGTCGGGAGCCGCCCAACGCTGCGTCGTCCGGTACGTGGTCGCCACTCTAGGACTTGTCTTCCCCAACGATCGTCAGTCCTACGCGATGTGGCCTGCCCATTGCCACTTCCGCGTGCTAACCTTTCGGGCTATGTCGGACACGCCAGTTCTCCTACGGATCTCCGTGTTTCAGATTTTATCCCGTAGGGAAATACCGAGCATAGCCCTCTCCATAGCTCGCTGTGCAACCTTGAGCTTATTTACGAGGCCAACATTTAAGGACCACGTCTCTGTTCCGTGTGTCATCGCTGGTAACACACACTGGTCATAGAACTTCGTCTTCAAGCACTGTGGAATGTTGGACGAGAAGATATGCCTAAGCTTCCCGAACGCTGCCAGGATCCAGCCATCACTTCATCATCAACTTGATTCTTTGTCAGAGATGATGCCACTATGGCGCCATAATGGTGTCATTGTGACAACATTGTATTAGCAGACTTGGGGCCCAGACCTGTTGATTGCTTTGTTGGTCCTTGCCTTGCCTTATCTGGGTAATAAATTTCCGAGTGCGGGGCACTAAAGGCCCGTAGTATTTGCTAATCTTGCTATATGGTTAATCTGCGTATGTACGTTTGTTAGTATTAATAAACATCTGTGTTGCTGTTGTAGTCTTAGTTATTGTTAAATTAGCCAAATAGCATTTATTTAAACATAAGTATATGTTTTGTCATACATTTATTTGTGTGCGCTTTGTGAGATCGAGGCTTGATGAGAACTGAATAGCTTTATTACTAGCTAGATTCGATTCTGCTAATGGCTAAGCGAATTTTAATTTTTTACTTCTTATAAAATTAATAATCCTAAAGCCTTAATCGCCTAATAGACAAAAAAATCAAAAAGTTCCTTTTTTGTTGCGTTTACTTTAGTTAGGTTTATATATTGGTATTTATGTAACATAAAAATAGAGCTTTTTACTAAAAAAAATAGTGGTGCGTAGTTTGCCAGGTTGGGTCAGTAATTTATAGGGTTTCCTTACACTAATATTTCTGTTATTGCTCTCCCTCTGCTCTATCTTATTGCTCTTCTATTTCTAATTTTGCGGCACTATCTTCCATAAATAACTTTATTACGTCATCATTTTGTGAAAGTAGGTGACGCTGATATCTCTATTAATAATTTTTCAACACAATCTCACACAAGAACGACGGGTGGACCTAATGTTCCCTCCGTCAAGCTGGGCCAGTGAAGGGGTCACCCATGTCTGGTATGGCTCAAGGCGCCACTATTGCCAAGTAGGGTAGAAGACGAAAAAACGTATCTCACACAAATAATTATATTGTATGTAAATATATAACACAACATTCCCTATTGTAAAAGTCTTTCGTATATATATTACATTCATACATCCTAATTATTTCATCGTAATCTCACAATCTCACACAAATATTTTGATCTGTATGTGTTGTTTAGAGTAATGACTAAAATAATTGAGATCTGCTGCCATCAAATCAGTAACAGTGTTGAACAACTAACAATAATCGACAATAGTATTTATTAGTGTTCATTAATAATTATATTCTTTTTTCGTATTGAAATTTTCGTGAGTTTGGTTCATATTAGAAATACTATATTACCGGCTAACACTCACAGTTTTGGGATCGAAGATGTCGACCCAGGTTTCGAGCATATCCGATGCTCATCTTCAGGACGAGTGCGCAGCGGCGTCTGCGACCTTCCGGCGTGCACTGCGGGCGACAGCTCGTACAGCCCGCTGCGACAGTGCCTTATGCCGCTGCGCACTCGTCCTGAAGATGAGCATCGGATATGCTCGAAACCTGGGTCGACATCTTCGATCCCAAAACTGTGAGTGTTAGCCGGTAATATAGTATTTCTAATTATATTCTTTTTCGTTCAATGCAACATAGCCGATGCTTTGTCAAGATAACTTCGAACGTTCAGTTGCTCTGTATAGTAGTAATGTACATTGTGGTATGTTAAATTTATAATATAATTTTTTGTTTAAATCTGTAGAGCAGTTTTTTTTCTTTGCCCATTCCATTTTTATTGCTAGAGTAAAGAAACAGGTGGGTGTATCTAGCTTTGTTATTGTATCTAGTAACATTATTTGCTTGTATGTAAGAAGTTTGATTCCTCCATTATCTCCTCCATAAGCCGCTACAAGTCTAGGTCCTGTGCCACTTGCATTCAGCGGCACTCTGCAGTCTTAATAATAATATCTTCATTACTTTTTAACGGTTGTTAACTCGTCAAGCGATGTCTCCTGCCAATTGCAACTATAACATACAAATCAGATATACCAGTTCTACTAATTTCTGTTTTTTTGGTTTTTATGGCTTTTAGGCTTGGGGAACGACAATCCACCTGATTTTAAGTGGGAGTCAATCCAAATGTGAGGGCTGCTATAGCTTGGCAAAAAAGAGTAGAAAATAATGGAGGCGCCACTGTGCTGTTCGTATGGCAACCCGTTGCAACCGAATAGCGTACCAACCTAATCTTGATACTTAGCTGTTTTTGTAGACAAATTTATTCACATTTTATTTATGTAACACTAGCAACCCGTCCCGGCTTCGCACGGGTGTAATTCCGTGAAAAGCATTAATATTTAATTATTATTATAACCTATGTTACTCAGTAACTCGACCGATTATAATTATTTTTTATTATTTATTTTCTTATACATTGTTAATGCGAACGCTACACCAATTACTTCGTTACCTTGTAATCACACTAAAAGTATAAGTTCAAATAGAATTTTCGTTTCCATAATAATCAAGTCACCAAAGTATCAATTAATCTAGGCGCACTATACCAGAGCAATGCAGAAAAAATGTAAACATAACCTATGTGCTCGACGTTTATTTATTGTTTCAAATTTCTACTTATTCCTAACGCAAGCAAATTAATACAGCTTTGTATTTATCAATTAACACTTGATTTAACTAAAATCAACAAAACAAACTCTTACATACCTGTCATATCAGCGGTTATTTCGTAAATATTGTTAAGATCAGAAAGAATAATTTGGGCCTCATGTTCCGCCAGACATCGCCCGTACACCTTATAAATAACCTCTCTGCCAGCACTTCGAATGGTTTTATTCATTATATTTCACTTTTTACGTTTATTGAATAACGTTTAGAGGTCGAAACAACAATTCTACGAAGTCGTGAACTTTGTTTATTATGATACGTCATTATTTTGGAAATGTTGCCAACAGACAAAAAATTAGTTCCTTTTCTAGACTTTTTTGCCAAGCTATAGTAGTGTTGATGCGCCTGCCGGCCTGCAAGGTGCCTCTTCACGCCTAACTTAAGAGACCTCATATCGTAACCAGAAAAAAGCAGTCTTCCATGGAATTCTCTAGTACTATAAATTTAATATTGAACTAGCTGTTGCCCGCGACTCCGTACGCGTGGAATTTGGAGAAAAATTTCCCGTTTTTGCAATATTTTTTCACTGATGCTTCGCTCCTATTAGTCACAGCGTGATTTATATAGCCTATAACTTTTCTCTATTAATGTACTATCTATGGAGGAATTTTTTTAAATTGGACCAGTTGTTTCTGAGATGAATGCGTACATACAAACTAAATTTTTTAGCTTTATTATCTATTACTAGCTGACCCCGCAAACGTCGTTTTGCCTTAAAAATGTCTGTTTGAAAAATAGATAGTAGCCGATTCTCAGACCTACTAAATACGCATATAAAATTTGGTAAAAATCGGTAAAGCCGTTTCGGAGGAGTTCGGTAATGTTAGTTAGACTTTTCAACAACGTTTGCCGGGTCAGCTAGTTAGTCACTTAGGGTGTCATGACGCTGAATGCCCATGTTGATCGATTCTAATTATAGTCAGGCTAACTTAGACGCGTATTTATTCTGCAGTTTTTTTCTCTAGTGGCTTGTTTCAATGTGAACAAATGTATATGACGCTAAGGAAGTGTGTTTAAATCGTAGCAGGTGGCGCTCTAGTCTCTGGCTCCCCCATGGGAAAAAGGCGTGATGTTAACAGCCGTATTCACAAACGTTACTGTGAGGTCTCATAGTAGGCATGGACGCACAGGGGTAGCAAAATCATTTCACAAACAATACTTAAGCGGTGAAGCGCACTATGCGTTTGTTAAACTGAACGCATAACTAAGTTTTGTCTATGAATACAAAGGCTCGATGAACGGAACGCACTGAGAAGTGTTACCCTTTGCACAGTGTTGATGCTTTACTTATGTAAATATTGTTTGTGAATACGGGTGTTAGATGATGAATAAATAAAAGTAGGTGTTAAAATCAATGCAAGATTTTATTGCGATATCTAATTACATACACAATTATAATTGATAAAACAAAATATTGACTACAACCAATAATGTAATACTAAACAATTTTTAATATAATCTGTGCACAATTAATTGTTAGTTTTTAAAGCACTTTACAAATTAAAATTGTGTATTAATTGATGGACGCGTCTCCGTGATGTATCTTAGAACGGAAACATCACGTCACGAAGACATGTTAAAATTTAATGTTATTTATTCCTAATTATACATACAGGATAAATAAAGAGTACTAATATTTAAAATTATGCATAGTCACATACAAAGTACACAGAGTCTCTTAATATTATATATTTATATAAATATTGGCATTATTGTTCCAGAGACAGGCACAATTTGTTTTTTTAATCGCCCTCAAAAAAGGAGTTTCTTACGTAGGTATTATTAATTGGGATATAGAAACATTAATTAGCAACACTGGTACATAAGTTATTTACAGCTCAATATGTACTTAAACCTATAACTATTTTGTATATATTTAATTGGAATAAATATATAATCTTTCAGTTAATTAATAAAAGGGACACTATTTAACCGAAGGATAAATTTTCGAGAAAAATTATTGATAATTCTATGCAATTAAGCAAAAATGATTTACGTATATTTCATGGAAAGGCACTGCAATAAGTAACTGTTATACCTACTTAGAATTTTTAAGCTATTGCATAGCTTCTATCGAGGGCCTTGAGCGCGGGGACCGAATAGAGAAATTCCGTAACGAAAAAAACCTCACGCTCCCCACTCCGACGGGCACGGGGTTTGGCTTGAAGGCCGTGCATTGTCTAACGTCGTTTCTTTTCGGCAGTCTTCGACACTGTGTTTGTGTGCGTGCAACTAGCCCAGTGTTGCCAGAGTGATTTGGTCGAAAGTTACGTTGGCATCCATGAAAAGTTACATTTTTAAACTAAAACTTACGTAGTGGTAATATTATGAGTGTGAATGTAGCAGCCATCAGCCAAATTTATAATTATTTACAAATAGAGTAAATAATTAATAAAATATTTTTTTTAAAAATGCGCATTTAAAAATTTTTCAAATTAATAAATGCATTTTTTATCAATATAATTTTTTTTAATTATTTACTCTATTTATTTGTAGTTTTAAATTTTTCTGATGTCTGCTACATTCACGCTCATGTAATTATCAGCTCGCAGATCAAAAATTATTATTATTTTATATTTTCTTGTACACAATAATTAAAAAAAATATATATTTATCAATATAATTATAACTTTTTTAATTTTTTGCGGTAGTTTTTGTTTTCATTAAATAAATTTAGATAAGAATATTTTAATTTTTCAAGATTTTTTTTTCATTTTTACCTCTTTTGTAATTCTTGAGAAGTTACTTAAATTTAACTAAAATTGTTTCTTACATACATGTTACATGAACTGATCAAAAGTTACGTAAAATGTAAAAAATGTAACCTTCTGGCAACACTGAACTAGCCGTATTGTACGACTCTACGAAGCTCGCACGAATCGAGACGAGCTGCTCCGAAATCGGACGAATACATAAGCAGCTGTTTATGAGAAAGTATATAGGTGTATAGGTATTTATCTACAACAGTGAATAGCTGTACTTGTAAAATTTGTTTGTTTTCTTATCGGTCACCAGGCTCAAAAAGTGTAACTTGAATTAATATTAAAGAAAAAGAAATACTGCATAAATAAAATAAATAAATAATTATAATTGCATAAGTTGATACAAAATGCTATGCAATAGCTTTACCGCGGCAGTCCCCGAGTGCCACACGTCTTTTTTATTAATCTTTGACATTTTTTAAGTATAACAGTCATTAATTTAAGTCCTAAAATAAAATTTAAACCTCGGGTATAGTGGCGCCCTCTGAAATAAGGTTACTTCTGTGGCATATTGTTTCTGATTAAATTTAGTTAATGTGAATGGTTAGTTACTACACAATACGCCTGGTGGTACAAATGCCTTAATTTTTTGACTAGTTGTTATACTTTAAACATCCATAGAAGAGGTCTTCAAATATATAAGCGATCATACAGGTTTCAGTTCTAACAATGGTTATACCACGTGACGACATATACCACTTAAAATATTACTAAATACTCAATAATTCATTTGTACAAAAATATGAATCAGTAATTGATAGAAATAATGATGACTTATATTATGATAACTAAATTATATTATACAAAATGTCATATTGGCAGTAAGTGATTATGGCAACGTGAATTTGATTTATTAATTATTATATTTTTTGGTCCAAAACAATTTTATATCATTCTTATACTCTTTCACATTTTCTTTGTATTTATTTTTTTTTATTTATAGAAATACATACATCACTTTAATACTGATGTTATAGAATATAAAATTATTAGTAGTTATTAACTAAGCGAAGATGTACTACTTATAGTATGGCAGTATTTGTAGAGCATTGTTTGACGTAACTTGCGAGATTCTCACATCACTACGTTGTGATACTATTCGAGTTCTTACACGCAACATTAATGTCTATTCGATGGGTTATATTATAATGCAAAATATACGTCACTAGTACAAAACACTCGCACACATTGTCACTACACTTCAATAATCCACTGCAACCAAGTGTTGCTCATCAGAGTCTGACACTGTTCACACAATTTCAAGTGATTTGTTCATTTTGTTTTTGCTCTAAACTCTACCCAAGTATACTCTCTAACTCATCCTTGAGTTTGCCATCTTGTTTTATAAATTACTTATCCAAAGTATTTTGTGATGACGGTTTATTTATAAGATCATTATGATCGGTTAATTCCAAAGCGTTTGCTAATCACTGGTTAACAAGCCGGTACGTTTGCACATTTGATTTTTGTGATCGGTTTAGCGAGCGCATCACATTTGGAATCTTCTATAACTTCATGTTTTATTTTACTGACGCAGTATACTTTACGTTGTTTCATTACTTCTTCACCCTGAAACAAATACAAATTTAATTTACATACTGATTGTAATATACAATATATTTGTCAGTACTATTTTGTAAAGAGAAATTCATAAATCGTATGAAAGAAGTCGGATGCCGAAAGCTGTCAAAAGGTTTGGAAGTTATTAACATTTTTAAAGGATGTTTACATGAAGCCTTATGAAGAGTTTCTTTTACTGAATACGAGAATTATTTTAGCTTGGGAGCTCTGCAATATTAATACAGTTGCGCCCCTGCCCTGGAATGATTTCTATAGTAACCACTAAATAATAGGAGGTTAATGAGAGATGACGAGTTAATGTGATATAGAGGATAAGAAATGTTAATTTTATCATGACTTTAGTTTGACTTTGTTTAGAAGTTTTAGCATCTATCTATCAGTCTGTTTAGCGATGCATATGAAAGATATAGGTAATACTATGTACGTACAGGCATGTGGCAGGGCTTCTCACAGGGGCTCCATCGCTCCACCCACCAGTGTGTGGTGGTGGTGGTGGCGTGTAGCGTGCGCGAAGGGCACGTGGGGCGGCGACACTGCTGCATCAGAGCCTCGTGACGCGGCGCCTCTATGTGGTAGCACTGAGACTGTTCTACTGCACCTGGGAACATAACAATACTTAAGAGGATACCAAAATAGCTTCGTGCATTTTTCTACGTACGAAGTTTTCATTGTTTCTTTAGATTGAAAGGCTAGAGCTCTAATTTTTAAGTATATGTTTTTTCAATATATGATCTAGGATCGCATAAACTCAGAAACGCGATTGAAAAAGTTTTCTCGATAGAAAATCTTAGCGAAACAACCTCTCAAATTTTTTATTTTTTTCAATTGTCGGTCTATTATCGCGTATTAACTAATAAAATAACTTTAAAAACATAAGTAACTATTATATATAGAAACACGTAAATCAGAATTAAAATATATTTAGTAGATTTTGAGTAAATAGGAAAAGTGTCCCTAATTCTTCATTTTCTGTGCCTACTGGCTGTGTTAATATGTACGTGTCGGCGATGATATTGAATAATATTGATGTAGGCCCTTAATGGATTCTAGATTACTATTACCAGCGCCAATCGTATCTTCTCAGCTAACTAACGTTCTGTTGGGCACCGGCTTACTCCACTTCGCCAAGTGGAAAAGATCGGTGTGACCCTCGAATACCTTATTATTATTAGTATTTGGTAAACTGTGACATGGTGACTAAACGTATTGCCATACGGTTTAGATTCGAGTTTTTAAAATCAGTTTGCTCACAGAAGATTCTACGAGACCAATAAAATTCTACGAGCAAAAGTAAAATCAACTAAAAAATGAAAATTGATAGTATCACTAACACAATTTGGAAATGTTAACTAAACTTTCATATTAAATTAAAAAAAGCTGTGTATTGAAATTATTAAAGACTAATGGTCTTATTCATAATGACTTCATCAGAGGTTTAAAAGTTCGCTAAAATCGGTTCGCGAAAATTGTCAAAACTTGTTAGTCATAATAGTCTTTTTACGTTAAAACGTTTATTATCTCTCCGATAAAATCTCCGTTTAAACCTCCGATAAGTCATACGAGTCCGATAAGACCATAAAGATTTTATTTTATATATATGTGAACAACAAAATAGCCAATTAATCAAAATACTTGCGGCTCCTTAGTTGTTTTCACTTTTTAGTTAAGTTGTGCAAGTAGAATTGGTATCTATATCTACTTATAATATTCCTTAGCGAAAAAAATATAGGTGGGTTTATCCTCGTAGCGAGACGAGACACTAGACTAGCGAAAAATTGTCGAGGTAGCTTCTTGTTGTTAAAATAAAACAATATACGTAACGGAGCTAGAGGTGTACTTACGATTATATTCATTAACACATTCATAATGTCTGCGCATGTGTCCGATGCCGCACGAGACAGAGCACCCCGACCACTCGGACAGTCTGTACCGGTACTTGTTGTGTATGCGCTGTTGATCCACCGTGTACTGGTACGTGACGCCGGGGTTGCGGTGACGACCGCGGTATATACGTTGCTGAAATATTTATATTGACTATCAATATTTATAACAACATTTATTTCACCTGCCTTGAAAAAAAAAGTCTTGTAGTGTCGACGCCAATTAAGAAAATAGAAAAATAATGTCAATTGGCTTACTCTGCACAATTCCTTCCAATCTACTATCAGCCATAACCCCGCCGTCATTTGCTTCATAATATCCACCATATAAACCCTACGCACTACTATGCAGTAATGCAATGTTGTCTACTTTGGTATTCCTCTCCCTTTCAAATCTAGGATTCAAAAACCGGTCACCGTCAAAAACGGGATTATTTGGGGAACATGACGAATGTACTATGATAACGACGAGCCTCGTGGTTGAGTGGTTTATGTAACGGACTGCCGATCAAGAGGTCGCGGGTTCGATTCCCGCTCGGGACAATCATTTGTGTGATTTTTCTAATTGTCATACAAATGTTTGTACTGCGTCTGGGTTTTTCTATGTATTATAAGTATGTATTTACAAAAGAAAAGCAGTATATGTATTTTATCCGTATTCTGGTACCCATAACACAAGCATATAAGCTTAGATTGGGACCAGAGGACGTTGTGTGAAATGTCCATGAATATTTATTTATTATTATTTATTATAATCACGGTACGCCATTTCGTTTTATCTTTTGGCAGGGGATCCTAAAAATAAATGTATTGTTAGAATTAAAAGGCAACTTACATATACTTTGATGTCTTCGGCAAGAGGTCCAGTGATTCTAACTTTCTCCCAGTCACGGTCTCGTTCGTAAATGGCTTGTGTCCCAGCTACAAAATATTCTGTTAACGTTGCATTTCTGCAATAGAAAAATATTTGTTAGATAAAGCTCTTTCAAGTGCAGGAACCTATACGATTTTAATCTTAACTTAATGATAATTATTAGACTTACCTAGCTCCGTTTAGGTATATTTTATTTGATTTCGCACTTCCAATAGATATGTAGTTGCCTGGGTTGACTTTCTCTTGTATTTTTACATTTCTTGATCCGGCAGGTATCACGGCAACCTATGCAATTATAAACAGTAACAAATTATGACTTAAACTATAAACATTTCATTTAATCGGTTGTGTGCTTCTAGGCTCATCATACCGTTGTTTCTCATAATGGAACCAGTTAGACCATTCCTCGGGAATTTCTTAGATGTAGAGATTCCTTAGATTGTTACACGTATTCTTTAATGAGTTTATAGTATAATATAAAATCTACTTAGTTCAAAAACTGAAAAACACGCTTGAAAATCCTGAGTATTTTTTTAAACTATTGCATTTTTATCGATCCTTGTTAGGCGTGCAAAATTTTAGATCAATCCGACTACTGCAAGTGGGTGAAAATCACTTTCAAAGATTCCGTTACATAGATTAATACATTGATAGATACATACCGAACTAAAATAAGCGTGTTAAAAAAATAAATTACAAGTGGCTTTGCTTTTTTTACCCGAAATTTTTAGACAAAATATTTAAATTTAGCCCGTAGTTTGACTTTTATATGAAGTATGCTTTATAAGTTTAAAACACCTTTCTCATCTTTGCAAAAAATTTGTGGATATTTATTACTGACAGTAATCATCACTAGCAATTATGGACTCGACTCTTCTGTTTCTTCCGATTTTATTCAAAATACAAACATACATAATATTCAATAAATATTGACCTAATAGCAACTTCGAACTGTTAATGTCTCACCTCACTAAATCCAGATTGTTTAGTAGTGCCTTTATTGTAGATACCCTGTACAGTTTTACAGGCGGTACCATTTCCACCACACACTCCACACTGGTCCTCTTCCATATCTGATCCCACCTGCCAGTCGCAGCCGACCTTGTAACATACACCTGTAAACAAATAAAATTTCCTTAGTTCAAAAACTAAAAAACACGCTTGAAAGCCCTGAATATATTTTTAAATAATTGCATTATCATCATTGATATATGTGCAAAATTTCAGATCATTGCAACTACTACAAGTGAGTGAAAATCGCGTTCAAAGATTCCGTTACATATCTATGTAACGGAAAGAAACAATGAAAACTTCGTACATAGAAAAATGCACGAAGCTATTTTGGTATCCTCTTAACACGCTTTTATAATAATATGTTCGATATATATGTATCTATCAATGTATTAATCTTAATACATTGATAGATACATATATATCGAACATATTATTATAAAAGCGTGTTAAGAGGATACCAAAATAGCTTCGTGCATTTTTCTATGTACGAAGTTTTCATTGTTTCTTTAGATTGAATGGCTAGAGCTCTAATTTTTAAGTATATGTTTTTTCAATATATGATCTAGGATCGCATGAGCTCAGAAACGCGATTGAAAAAAGTTTTCTCGATAGAAAATCTTGGCGAAACAACCTCTCAATTTTTTTATTTTTTTCATTTTTCGGTCTATTATCGCGTATTAACTAATGAAATAACTTTAAAAACATAGGTAACTATTATGTATAGAAACACGTGGATCAGAATTAAAATATATTTAGTAGATTTTGAGTAAATAGGAAAAGTATCCCTAATTCTTCATTTTCTGTGCCTGCCAGTAGGCACAGAAAATGAAGAATTAGGGATACTTGTGTTAATATGTACGTGTCGGCGATGATATTGATGTAGGCCCTTAATAAAGCTAGGTCATTGTTGGGTCATTGTTATTTTTTGTTTCAGAGCTTAAGTGCTATAGGTGTCAGCTAAGCTATAACATACTGCTGGTGAATTAATATACCAGCCTACCTAGTTAGTGTGCTGTATATAAAGTCGTAAAATTGGAAAATCTCATATTGCCAGAAACCTTTCACAAGTACTTTTTATACATAGAGTATACTTGGGCGTCAAATCATAAAATTGTATTAGGAGTCTAGAGGCCTTTACACAAGATGTTTAAGCCAATATCCAATTCAGACTAATAGTGTAGGTCCGTGCTGGAACTTAAATATCAAATGCTTCGAGAATTCGAGAAAAACACTACCAGATGATCGTCATGATCAAAGTTCGAAAGTGTTATGAAAATAAATTGTATTATAGGTTTAGACGTAATAAAATTGACCATATTGCCGTTTAGGTGCCTATATTAAATATTTGACCTATTTGAATATTCATTGTTATAATAACTCATCGTTTGTGGCTGATATACGTCTGGAATACAGTGTATATAAACTTATTTTGTTGGATTATATCCGTCTTATGACTCTACGAAATTTATAGTTGGTGCCAGTGAGATCGTTTGGACATTTATTGGGTTAGTGTCCTACTTGCAATCTTGATACAATTTTACTACACAGGGTGGCTTAGATGTTATTTTATGAGTTACATAAATTTATTGTGATGTGTTATTTATTTGAACTTTTATTTATATGATCCATAAATTGAAGTAGCAAGATATCGTTTATTGTAGATATTTAGTTACTTAGTTAGCATTAGGTGCGCTGTATAAGTATTTCTGATAAAATGAGGTGTTTGTTATTGATATTCTTTTTTTTTATAATAGCCGTAAGTAGTATAGCAGTCTTTTTGATATTCACAATTTTTTAATTCCATAAGTATTAATTAGGCACGTCTTCAAACCGCAAACTACTGCTAATATTTTTTAACACAGAATTCAAATGAAACTTTATGTCGAACTCCAGAATCGACGCCAAAACTCTTACTCGTTAGATACTGGTTTATAAAGCCAACTATGCTAGATTTTATTCTTAAGTATGTAATAAATTGGCTTCCTAATTTCCTGCTCATTATTTGTTGATGAGACGTTTGACGATTTGATCATGACACATTGCATAGCGCTGATTTAAATAATATTGGCCATAATTGTTAATAATTGGTGACTAAGAATAAAACATTAACGATTCTTAAATGAGACGACATTAACAACTGTTCTAAGTAGGTACCGCATAAAAGACTGCAAATGTTTTATTTTGAATAAAATAAGTAGATCGAAACATTATTTAGCCTATGGTAAAATTTCAGTAGAAGATTGCAGAAGAGGCCTATGTTTTATACCTAGTGGGATGTTGTGATGTCGATAACTTAAGATGATTTACGTACCAGCTATACACATATCTCTAGCGCCCACGCTCTGTCGACACGGCGTGCCGTCTGCGACGAAGCCGCGGATCACCTCCAAGTCGCTGTCGTCGCGAGCCACGCACTGCAGCTCGCATGGTTTATCTATGAATAAAACATGATTTTATCATCTAATGAATCTTCTCCGCTAACTCAAGTCGTTGAGGATTTCCATTATAAGCTTTGTTAAACAGAACTGATAACTCCCCTATTTGTGATTTTTGCAGAGAAGGGCTTTACTAATTGAATTTGTTAGAATAATTGTTGTGAAAATTATTGAATAAATAGTTGCGTTAATTTATTATATTAAAGTACACGAGGATGACATATTATTAAACTAAAATAAATGAAAGCGAATGGAAAAATATGCATTTTTAAGAGACAACCCAAAATTTGTTTTTGAACCCCACTCAGGTTTTGAACCTGACAATTCAATTGTACGTAAGTAAAATTAGATTAAAACTAAGCAAGCTTTATACTATTCAACCACGCATAGGTTAATAGGTCACGCTTTCCTTACATGGGAGATATATTTGTGGAACATCGTGTACTATTTATAAACTTAATATTCTATGAACTGTATTGTAGACATACCTTGGTCGAAGTACGGTATCCACTCTGTTATTGTCTCGTTCTTATACGTCACGTTATATTTTGAACATTGCACTTCTCGGAACGATGGCTCGTTGATCGGACATGGGTCAGTGTTGCAGATCTTGTACCTACAAATTTACATTTCATTTATATGTGACCTACTTTCAATTGAGATCAGTTGTTGACTTTCATAATCGATTTGTATCTATACAAATCGATTATAAAAGTTTACTTGTACCTATATGGTTTGATAAATAACCTGCATTTAATTGAAGCTGAAAGTACCGCTGATCTTGAAGATAGGTAAGTTCCCAATTTAACAGATTTTTTTATGTTTGTTATCTTAAGTAGGTAACTATTGCCTGGGTGAATCCATTTGGGTGAGACATGATTCTTTTTTATTTGAAACTAGTGTATTGTATGGTTCTGTTACTTCCTTTTTTTTTAGATTGAGTTGGCAAATGACTACATTCCACCTTACGTTAAGTCAAAGTATAATTCATATGATAGGATGGCTAGTAGATTATTGGAGTACTAGCAGTCTCCTTCCTTCAGGCCCACAAGATTACAATTTCGTCTACGTCTGAAAATGCATCCATGAGAAAACTATAATGGTCTTGAATTTGCATTAAGTAGATAACTCACCGACTTCTGTCACCTATACAATAAGCACCATTGTTATGTGGCTCCGGGTTGTTACACTCGCGAGATTGTGTGGACACTCCAGCCCCACAAGTACGAGAGCATTCGCTCCACTCAGACCAGGGCCCCCAGCCGCCGTCACGAGGCGCTGGTGATGGTGTTCGTGGTACACATGTCTGATTTTGACACCACTGTATGAAATTATAAATAAATAAGAAACTATTCAATGTCATCTTTAGTAATATTATAAAAAACGAAAATAACTCTGCCTGTAATAGAAACTATTAAACCGATTAAAATGAAATTCTAAGTCTAAAGCCTGAGAAAACACATAGGCTATTTTTAAAGGAAAGAGGCAATTCAAAAATTCTAATAACGGGTTAAAACATAATAAAAAAAATACGAAAAAAATAAAAAGCAGGGGTGAAGAGTTTTTTTTTCATATTTATAGACTGTTCTTTACAACAATGTAGAAAATAGTTTTAGTAGGATGCAATAATGATGGTAATGACGTTACCATATCAAGTCCACAAGTAGTGCCGGGTGCAGCTGGTCTCAACATCGTCTTGCAAGTATTGTTCACCAAACACCAAAGAATCTCACACAGCTCTGTAGCACATACTACGGCTTCAGCTCCGAATTGCATGTGACATTGACTTGCCGCGTCGAATGTTACACCTGAAGGATGTCATATGTTTTAGGGCCTCTTTCACCATTCTCAAGTAAAGCGCCAAGTAGACTAATCGTTAGTTAAAGTCACCAGTAACTACACGTGCGACGTTCACGACGTTCGAGTAGCAGTAATCTTAAGATTAAAAAATTGAAATTGACAGAAGATACTCGTAACTATTACTTGACAATTAACGCTAATCGATAAGTAACTAATCAACGCTTTACTTGAAGATGGTGAACGAGGTCCTTAATGTAATAAGTATTTGATCGTGTCGTTAAGGATTAAGGATACACACGTTACCACCCTCTTTTTCTCCTATAAGATTTAGCTATAAGATAATGTAGATTGATAACGTCTGTGTGAGACGGACAACTCAAAACTATAACCCTACAGCAACGTAGGAGACCCGTACACTTAACCAACAGTGGGACATCTATGGGTTGCGAAGAAGAAGGGAAGATAAATAATATTTCAAGCCTGCATTTCTTCTAAAAAGGTTGGTGGGTAAATTATTAGACAAATAATTTAAAAATTGTGTACAAAAATCTTAGCTAATAATAAAGAAAATCAAATCTCACCAGCTGGAGCTTCGGGATAAACATAATCTTCTTGAGAAGGTCTGTCGCTCAAACATTCACCCAAACCGGCACTGAAAATTATTATTTCGTTATTACCTATATTCGCGGTTTACTAAAACTAAAACAGATTTGGTCAACCAAATAAACAGAATTACTTTACAATAATTATGTTCGTCCCACCATATAACAACCAAAGTAGAATACGCACCGCGCCCAGAGGATTCATTACAGCACATTTCTCACAATTACGATCACATTTACATACTACATAATGATTTGTGCGTACAAATAGGCCTGCGCTATAAATGTACGAGTTTCGTAATAATTCTCCTTATTCCTTAATAAATGGTAGACATCCAATAAATATGTCAATATTCATTATTTCTTTTATTGCTGTAGTTATGTATACAGGATGTTATGTATACAGGTTATTATGTTTTAAATGTTTAATAGCGACTAATATGATTGGACTGCCGTATATTTTGAAGTTTAAAGAATTCAGGTCTTCAATAAACTATAACAGATTTACCAATTATATTATAATCTCATGGTGCTGTATGTATCACCTTAGGAATGAACAACTCAAACAATTTATGTTGGTAATAAATAACTTGAAATAAAACCTCATTAAAAACATTACAGCAATTATTATCTATTATAAATCGGACCCGAATCAAACAAATGTTATGAAGAATATAAACCCATAGAAACGGCTCCATAGTGTTCGAGTGACCAAGTATATATCGTAGATATACCTAACGGATAAGAGATGTTTAACATCAAAAGACATTGGTACCGATTCTACGTGCAAAACTAAACTTAAATAAAAAATGAAAATTGATAGTGTCAATAACAAAATTCGACAATGTTAACAAAACTTTTTTATTAGAAAATCTGTTTATTATCGAGTAACGATTTTAATCAATAGAAAAGTGCGCATAACATGGCCAATTAATCAAAATACGTCATAGTTGTTTTCATTTTTTAGTTAACGCGTTCAATGCTGAATAATTTGCGAATTTATAGCCAATGCTAATAAAAGAGTCATTCGCCCAGTGCTGAAAACGCGTATGTGCGTTCAAAAAATTTTTCGCGTAGTGCTAAGAACGCTTATATGCGTTCATAGAAAACTCGCGTAGTGCGGCTGGACGCTATAGCGCGTTGTCTTTTACCTTCCCGCAGTGCGGCCGACGCTTATGTGCGTTCGGTAACTTTCGAGTTTTATGACTGTCATATAACAATTACGGGTCATATAAAGGTGTTGGATGGATAAAGGTGCTTCCACACTAGTGTTTATTTGTAAGAGACTTTGTGAAGTTTACGCCATAATATATCTTCGTTCGGTTTTGTTAAAATAGTAAGTTATACCATAGTAAAACAGTAATAGTAAAGGTACCTTCTCCCGAAAGCCCTTTTATTCTTAATTTTTTTTAATTTACGACTCTTGGCCCGCCTCGTAATAGACACCATTTATAAATAGATTAAAACTACCTATTACTTTAGTTAAAAGAGCGAGTCATAATAAAATTATTTCAATAATCTATTGTACTAAATTAGGTTATTATTATTATTATTAGGACGGGCCTCGTGGTCTAGTGGTTCATATAACGGACTGCCGTTCACGAGGTCTCGGGTTCGATTCCCGGTCAGGACAATCATTTGTGTGATGTTTTTAATTGTCATACAAATGTTTGTACTGCGTCTGGGTGTTTACTATGTATTATAAGTATGTATTTACAAAAGAAAAGTAGTTTATGTATTATATCCGTATTCTGGTACCCATAACACAAGCATATAAGCTTAGCTTGGGACCAGAAGACGTTGTGTGAAATGTCCATGAATATTTATTTATTTATTTATTGTTGTCGTCGCCGCCGCCGTCCCCCCCCCTGCAATATTCGTAGCAGAAACCCGACTAGTGTGTAGTCTCCTTTACAATTCCACATTTTACGACCGCTTCGAAACAATAGACACCCAGAATACACGGTATAAACACACAGGTGCGGCGCACCCTGCTTGCCTAAAAATTTTTTTTTGTATGGACGCGTATACGCGTCGGCCCGCACTTGGTGAAGATCAGAAAAACGCGCATAAGCGTTAGCCGCACTGAACGTATTAAGTTTAGTTGTGCACGTAGAATTGGTATCTTAGTCGTACAAACGTACGTTTTTCTTTCGTGAGAAATCTTTACCCTTCGTAAGGGCTCCCATATAAACTTTTATACGGGGCCCCACCAAGGCACGCTACGCCACTGCCTACACTAATAAAAGATCAGCCTGTAGAATGTTTAATTTAAGCGCCATCATAATAAAATTATTATGTTTTATGATGATGACATACTAACTGAGCGTATTAGTATTAATACAAAAAATATAGATGGATCACGTTGCGACATATAAAATTAATTTTCGAGAAGAAATATAACGACATCCGGTATTAAGTTACGATGCCAATACGTTATTTATGTGAGCGTAGGATTTCTGCTTTCAATTTTATAGATACTATAAAATATTTTATTTCATTTTGTAGCAATTGGCGTAGCTGAATGAAAACTTTTAGTATGACAATAATGGCATTAAAATAATATGAAAATATTAATTTTAAGACTTTACTGAAGCTTTTATTGAACTTGAAACTTAAAGATAAGTTGACTTACTCTAAGAAATTGGTGACATCTCTCTTGCTGCACCTCGACCAGGCCACTTGAACGGTGTCAGACTCAAAAATCGGCGTCATGATATGTAGAGTGGAGCCCTCGCGACGGTTGCAGCCAATCTCCTTCGTATCGTGGTACAGACCAAAACTAAGACAAAAATAATCAAATTGTATTAACAGTACTCATAATAAAGTTAAAAGTCCTACGTAAATGTACAATACTAAATAAATAAATAAAATAAATATTCATGGACATTTCACACAACGTCCTCTGGTCCCAAGCTAAGCTTATATGCTTGTGTTATTGGTACCAGAATACGGATAGAATACATATACTACTTTTTTTTTTGTAAATAAATACTTATAATACATAGGAACACCATAGGAACATAGGAACAATACTACTAGCAATCTGCGGATCTATATCTACATTATTTACAACCAGATATTTATATTATATTTTTATTATATTTTGATTTTATATTATAATAAAATACTAAAATATAACAAATTATGGCAACACTGCATAACGCAATAATAATAATATACACAACACTATTAATTGAATTTGGACAGTGATATTTAGTAGGATTTAATGTTAATAAGGAGAGCTTATGTAGATCCTACTATCTATAATGTACTTATCATTAATAAGGCGGCATTAATGCAATGATAGCGACGTTTATCGGCTGTGAGGAAACACGGTTAATCTAAATGGCTCTATTAGTATCGTACATAATCGTTATCTTCTTGTAAGACACGACAGTGGCACTGCTAACAACATTCATATCTTGTGTAACATATTAAAATCATGATCAGAGCATTAATTACAATATATTTAACGATTTTCTGTACCAATTTTATCCTACAACTAAATCCGGACTGTTTTTAGAGGAATCGATTAAATGTACTGTAATGAATTTATTTGTTCAAAACTTTTAAATATATTCGTTTCTAGTTTTTTTAGTATTTAAACATATGTGTATACAAGGTGACGTTTTATATCACTAAAGAGTTGGCAGAGGATTATTAGGAAGCATTTATACCTCAGCTTACCATCAATAATACTGTAGGTAAAGACGACTAATTCACCGGCTCTTACGAAATAAGTAAGTGTAATTAACCATTATTGTATTACATAACAAGCAGGGCGAGAAACGAATCTTTTACAAAAAGTCTAACTAAAACCCGAATATTACATAATATACTTGTAGGCATTTCCTCCACTAACAGAGCTGGCGGTGTGCCAAAAGCGGATTAACAAATATTTCTGTTCGTTACCGTCTGCGATTACCACTTCATCACATTACTACCAGATTACTTTTGCTTGATAAGAAAAAATATCAAGGCCACTTTTAACTAATCTTTGTTTTGAAAAATCTTACAACTATTTCAATAGCAGTACCACAACAAAAGGAACCATATTAGGTGTTCTCATATTAATCCACTGGATATCGGTAGGATTTAGAGATTTTCTATTCAAAGATTTTTTTAAACTATTAATGTCTAAAGAATATTAATTTATCAAAGAAACTACGTACTACTACATAAATAATACTGAAGATATCTAATTGGCAATCCTGTTGTACATATAAATATTACATAACAAAGGTGCAAACAGCAGGACTAGGTTATAAATCTCGATCAACACAATCGATACAACCGGACAGATACATTTCACACTTCGTTAGAGATGAACACTAGTCATAGTCTAGCCTCGGTTCCCATTCACTGGATTCCTATTTATAGCCCTTAGATTCTGGCTTTAGGTTTTAAAGTTTAGAAGCTATGATAAAGCTATGCTAAATAGAGAAGACAAACGTCGTTGCCCTGGTTTTGGAGAGATTATATCATGAGTCGCGCAAGTGTTTGAGGAGATTGTAACAATTTTTCCGTGAACAACGAATTTTTATATTGGAATGTATGGGAGTTTCGTGAACTTTTTTTTATGAATTTTGTGTATTATATAGATCTGTATACTTTAGACTACCATCTACTAATAATAGGGAAAAGATTGACACAATCTGGCATAAAAATCTTATTTCATGTAAGCTTGTACTTTGCCTTTACTGTTAATAAAATAAAGAACCATCAATAGTCAAGAATTACCATAAAATAATTATTAGCCAACACAAAGCCAGGTTGTGTCACTTGGTGCAATAAAATCTCAGTACATACGATGTATTTGTTGGCTATTAACATTCACGCAAATGTCAAGAGTCGCGACCTGCGACCTGTATCGTCGTCTGTCGCCTACGAGCCGTTTCTTTTATTAATAACAAACGTTTCGTATGCAATATTTATACTAGAGATAATACTGAAAAGTATGCACTTGTGTGGGCAGATAGTGCGGGCTCAATGCGCTAAGTGCATTGTACTCAGCGAATGAAGGATTCATATGTGTACAAGAAGGTCAATGCCTGTGTTCCACTGTTTACTTAACTTACATAACCAATGTTTGTATTATGATTGTGCTTCTGCTGTCACTAGAATAGCTTTGATAGCGCACTTACATAACAGTGCAAACGGACGAGCAAATAAAATAGTTGCAAATGCGTATTTCATAATATCTTGAAAGCAACGTCCTTGCGGTAATCTCGGCATAGGAACGTGAGTCAGCATCGATAGCTGAACCACTCGGTAACCGTTGCCAAATAAAACTAGCACTTATTACCAAAATAATACTAACAATATTACGCCCAGTTGTATGGCCTTTAAACAATATTGTAACAGTGATGTAGTGAGTAAATTGTGATTGAATTGAAAAGTGTGCCTTCAAGCCTATAAAGAGATTATAATTAAATTAATCTACACTATTAGACTCACTGTTCTGTTCAATTCTTTTTATGCAAGTACACATTAAAGCTATATTTAAGGTGGTGCCTAGTATTAATTTGATTAATAATTTTAATAAAATTAATCTTACATCGTAAAATTGAATAGATAATTCCTTGTTAGTCCCGCGGTTATTAAATTAGGATCTGATGACGGAAACCTGGTGAATATGAGGGGATTTCTCGAATTAAGATATAATAAATAATAAATAAATAAATAAATATTTTGGACATTTCACACAACGTCCTCTGGTCCCAAAGTAAGCTATATTTCTATGCTTGTGTTATGGGTACCAGCTACGGATATACTACATAAACTACTTTTCTTTTGTAAATACATACTTATAATACATAGAAAACACCCAGACGCAGAACAAACATTTGTATGACTAGTATAAACATCACACAAATGATTGTCCTGACCGGGAATCGAACCCAATAATATGGCATATAAAATAATATGGCAATTGTTTTAAAGAAAGACAGAAGTTGTTTTACCTTTACCATCATATATCAATCATGTCTTCCAGTTAGATTCAGTTTTTCACCCTGTTCATGTTATAGCTACCTATTTATATGCAAAACTATTTGTTTTACCACATACAATATTTGTATAAATATATCGTAATAAATAAAATAGGTGCTAACGAACTGTGTATTGCTTTTGCTTTGAGTGTTCAAGGCGAATATAACTGAGTAATGACTCTTACTATGTTCGTTTAACCTATTTATCTAAAATCTATGAGAAACTAAACAAACTAATCGTTGGTGTTATGTACTGTTAATATTATTTTTGTATCCAACCATTGTTCTTTCAGTAGATAAAAGATAAATAAACACATATAATTTTAAAAGAATCTTTTGATTATAGCTACATAGCTGTTGCCCGTAACTTTCTACGCGTGGAATTTAGGAACCAAACTAAATTATACAAAAAAAACTTTCCTCTTGAACCACTCTATCTATTAAAGAAACCGCATCAAAATTCGATGCCTAGTTTTGAATATATAAGCTCACATAGGAACGTACATACAAAAATTACGACTTTATTTTATAACTAGCTGTTGCACGCGACTTCGTACGCGCAGAATTTAGAAAATGTTCCCCGTTTTTTTAACTCTTTTCACTACTGCTTCTCTCCTATTAGTCGCAGCGTGATATTATATAGCCTATAGCCTTCCTCGCTAAATGGACTATACAACACTGAAATAATTTTTCAAATCGGACCAGAGGTTCCTGAGATTAGCGCGTTTAAACAAACAAACAAACTCTTCAGCTTTATAATATTAAATATAGTAAAAGTAGTATAAATAAGTAAGGAAGTACTTGAGCATTATTTTTGAGAGAAAGATTTGCTTGAGAATTTTCATAATTGTGTTCAAATTAAAAGTGGTGCTTTACTTCTTGATGTTGAGTTTTATTTAAAAAAGATATCAATACTTCATAAAAATAAAGTCTACAATTTTAAATTTTAACACATGTTCGATAGTATTTTTATCAAAGTGTGCATTGAACATCTAATTTAAATAATATAATTCATTACAAAATCTCTATGCTCTAGTTTAGGTCTCTATTGTTGTTATTAACATTTGTATTGTATATCGGCTTGCATCCAGTTTAATAGTATACTCTTATTCTTATACTGTACAAGATATCATCTATGTTATTTATATACACACTTTAATGATAAAAAGCATTTATATGTGTCAGAATGTTAGCCTTAAAATAAATATTAAAATTTTAATTTAGATCTTACTTTTAGGGTCAAGGTATCAATAAAATTTAACCTACATCTTAAGTAACACTGATAATAGATATTATAAGTATTTAGATAGGCGGGCAACGGCTTTGATGTAAAATTGTAAACCTGGTAATGCGGAATACATGAGAAACGGATGCGCTTAACTTCAGGCGGGGCGTTTGCTTATTTGTCAATCTAGGTAATAAGAAAAAATTATAATATTCTACTTACTTGTGCCCTAATTCATGTGTGATGGTGTGTGCCAGCATGATACCATTGTCTTCATTGACGGAACAGCTGCGGTCCGGCTTACACATACCCGCCACGTGCGCTACGCCCAATGTGCTGAAAAAAACATACACATTACACAACATGCTCCACTTTTTTACATATTTAATGACATCAATTTTGTCTACGGAAACATAAACTGTTTACTTTAATGACAAATCATTAGAATGTTGACATAATTTAGTGACACGTGCGCAAGACCCGAAATAAATACTCCAGTCGAGCAGAAAAGCAAATCGTAGGTATCTAGTACTGCATAGAAGATGGCAGAAGTATTAAAATTATAGTTAAAAGAACAAGAAAATCATTATACGCCTTTGAACAGTTGACATTGAAGTCGTGCTGTAGGTAGTAATTACATCCACAGGCACTCAAGTAACTAGACGATTAAGTTATCACACGGGAAACAAGTAAATTGTCGGCTTGTTTTACAAATGAATTAGCGACTTGAAAGTGAGTCGTTATAATTGACTCTTAATTATGCACATAGACAATGGGTGGAGCCGGTGTTATTAAAACTCACGATAGACGGGCGTAAACTCGTCAAACTCGTGACTCTAAATCTCATTCATCAAATATAGTTAAAAAAAAGTAAAAGTGAGGATAGTTATTACGAACTCATAGTTACCGGTTTTTATTTTATTTAGAAATTCATTTCCTATTCATGATATAAATAGGGGTTTCCATTACAAAAACTTTTTTCCCAAAAACGTGACGTGACGAATCTGAAATATTTACGTAGCATTTTCATGCTGCGATAAGAATTGACTTTCTATTATATATAGACGCTGAAGGGTTTATTTAATCCTCTGTGACATTATTATTTATTGTTTGATATAGTAGCGCACGAAAATAAACGTCTAATCAATCGATCTAACGCTGACTCAATAATACGGAAGCTGATGAAAATTTCAATAAATTTTGTTATAATTTCATTGTATATGAAAGGAATTTGCTATTATTGTAAATCGCTGTTGTAGTTATAATAAATTAAACTTTACTTTAAAATATTTATTTAAATTAAAGGAATAGAATGAGTCGAATAATCTGATAAGCACATTAAATAGAAATCTTTTACGTGTACCTTAGTGTTAATACACGCACCTAATACTCAAAGTGTGACTACTAGTATACAAGATTATGTCGATATACTATTTATTATTAATATATCGACTATAGGAAAATTGAGATTATAAATATAGTACAATGGGCGGTACAATATAGATTTAGTATAAAGAGATTAAACAAAAGCGAGATAATCAGAGATATCAACTACTTGCAGTTTCCATTAGCAATAACGTAAGGCCTTAGGCCAATTAGATTATAATCCAAGTTACATATTTGCGGAGAATGACAGAAATTTCGTGACGTCAAAAACTTTAACTAAAATTAAACCCAGTATGGTGTACTTATTTGTATTTAATGGTTGTAGAATTTATATTCGTTTAAATCTGTATTGTATATTGTACACATTTTATAATAACAAAGTTTAGTTAACAATGTCGTGTGTGTTAATAACACTATTACACAGTCAATATTTATTTTTTTAGTTAAGTACCTCGAGTAAGGATGGATATTTAGGGAAAGTACAAGCTTAATAAATATGTACACGACAGGGTTAATCGGAGAGTAGTCAAAACATCATATTCCTATAATATAATATTTCTTCAAAATCGTACACACAGAAGTCAGTAAAATTATAATTGTAAGCTAATTTACGGTTACGAACAATCTCATCATATATTTTGATTATTTAATATTAAGTTGTCATATACATGTTATAATAAATACCCAAAATTTAAAATGTTGTCATGTATTTAAATATTTAACAATTACCTAAATAGCCGGTTAAGCCTAAATAAGGCAGCAAGACTATATACAATAATTATTTTGTTACGCGTCGATGTCTTTTGTATGGGGCGATAAAAATACGAAATATTTTTTGACGATTTTGAAATCTTTTATTAAATTAATTCATATTTTTATACTTATATAGAATTGGTTTGAGAAATTATTTCATAATATTATTTTAATAAACAATAAATTATGTTTAATATTACAGAACGATTTGTTTTGTAGAGTTTACATATTATGTAATAAAAATAAGCATATAAATCTAAAACATCAAACGATTACATGTTAAACAACCACTATGCCAAATCAATTAAGGAAATTTATGATTGTGTAAAAGGGATCATATGATTTTTAAAGTGACTTATATCAAAGTTACATTTTCGTTGCCTGAACACTGAGCAAGATAAAAAAGCCAGTTATAAATCAAAATTCGTACTTTATTATTTATCGATTTATTTTTATTTGTTTATTGTGATTCACATTTACCGCTATTCCTTACGCAACCTAAGTACAATAAAAAATTTCTAAAACGAATATTTTCTTCGTGACTTGTTGCATTCTCTATGTGTGAAATATGGGCAAATACCAGTTAACACATACAATAAAATGGCCAAATTCGAAATACCAAACACCAGTTCACACTAAATAGGTACATATTATCTTAGTACCGATTTTATCGTACAATTAAATAGACGCAATTACTTATTATTCCATTTGTTTTATGAGCCTTAACACCATAGTCATGCATTCACAATTTAGCAAATACATAAATGCTAAAATAACAATAACATTGAAATTAATAAACATTGTTTCTATTTAAATCTTTTTATTACACGATTTAGATGTAAGTATCTTTATTGATATTGGTGTTCTTGGATTTGAGTCATAACATTGGCATGCTGTTTGTTCCGGCGGTGCTGCGAACTAAACATTTCGGTCAGTTAATACTCGCAAAAATGTTAATTGAACGCAAACATGACTTCAGGTCAAATAAAGACTTCATTGCAGCTTTTAAGGCGTATCGTTCAAGTGGCTGGAGAAAGTAGTTTTTAAGTACAATTTTTGAGCACAATATTTAAGCGTTAAATAGGGTCAATATTATCTCAATAGCCTTTGTATTTGATACGCTTTCATAAGTTATTATAGTGCACTAGATAATAGACAGAATTTGTATAAAATTCTACGGTATTTATTGTAATATCACGAACTAGGAACAAAAATTCAGATATTACGACTGTCTTTTACAAATTGCGCACTTGGTATTCTTGTATATTTAGATTTTTATTATCCGTTAACACGATGTAGGTATAACATTTCAAGAAAACCAAAGTTAATATCAAATTGTTAACAAAATTTTAAGATATTTTTCAGCAAAGATTAAGAAAGAAAATTATTTATTGTTGCTTAGGAAATAGAAATCTTTGTACAATCTAAATAAATATAAGTTTAAAATGAAACGTATATATTATCACATCACACGAAATAAATTTTTGTTTGCATTAAGATTACATAGTGATTATGTAGCTTTGGCGGGTGATGATAGACGTTGCAATGCGGATCGGAGTCTCTGGCGCGGTCACCCGAGACGGCATGGCGGCGGTCGCCCGCGCAACTACGACTTAATATGAACGGACATCATTATTTTTAATGATTACCCTTCGTCCACACAACCGCTACCGAGAAACAGTTCTTTCACAATGCAAGAGATTCATATCTAGATAGCAGATAACGTGTAATGGTCTTATTCATAATGACTTATCGGAGGTTTAAACGGAGATTTTATCGGAGAGATAAAAAACGTTTTATTGTAAAAAGACTGATGAATAACAAGTTTTGACAATTTCAGCGAACTGATTTTAGCGAACTTTTAAACCTCCGATAAGTTATAAAAAAAAAATAAAAAAAAAAGAAAAGAAAAAGTGAGAAAAGTTTATATATTATTATATACTAGCTGACCCGGCAAACGTTGTTTTGCCATTCTAAAAAAAAAATGTTTGAAAAATAGATGTTGGCCGATTCTCAGACCTACTGAATATGCATGTAAAATTTCATAAAAATCGGTCGAGCCGTTTCGGAGGAGTACGGTAACTAACACTGTGACACCTGAATTTTATATATAAGATTTATTGAAATGTTTAAATTCTATTAAATAAATAAATTAATAACTAGATAAATATGTATGCACTAACAAACTAATAAATAACATACCTACCTACTAACATTGCTATGCCTGCAAAGGGCCTAATTCAAAAGCACTTTCTACGTATTGTACCATCATGAAGCACACTAAGTATGCAATAAATTTTTGAATTTGAATTATTTATATGCAGACGGCAGGGTGGAATTGCCCGAAGCTCAGCGCATTGGCACCGTTATATCGATTGTATTTTGATTGCTCCCTTCCGAGAACATTCGACTACTCGTTTGTACCGTTTACCGAACGTACAGAGCTTCCTGATTGCATTCATTACACACTGGTTTTTGGAAATGCGTGGTCTAAATACGGGCAATCCCAAGAGTGACGATAAGACAGCTCTCCTCTACTTTTATTGGAGGAGCGCTGTCACGTGATCAAGATTCACCGAAAATTCACTTCACTTTTTGTAACTGAATACCGCCCCGATCTGACTGAAGAGTGATCAAACGGAACATAAAACTTTATGTAAACGATGTATTGTCGCTTTACGGTACAATATTTTAGGTTTTAGTTCAGGCTTATATCTATCTATACTATTATAAAGCTTATATCTATTATAAAGCTGAAGAGTTTGTTTATTTGGACGCGCTAATCTCTGGCACTACTGGTTCGAATTGAAAAATTCTTTTTGTGTTGGATAGGATAGTTAGTTTATTGAGGAAGGCTTTAGGCTATGAAACAACACAGTGCTAATAGGAGCGAAGCATTAGTAAAAATGTTGCAAAATCAGAGAAAATTTTCTAAACTTCACGCGTACGGAGTCACCAGGAGCAGCTATAGCATATAAAGGATAAGTAGAAAGAAGCCGAATACTGGGAAAATAAATTGGTCCTTGCTGATATTTTATATTACATGTTAAATAAAACATTACATTGATTTACGTTAATCGCAAATAAGCTGTTGTTTAACTAACATTGTATGTACTTTTAAGTGGTGTGTACTCAGCTTATGTGGCATAAGCAGATGTAAGTACAATATTGCGTAAAACACTTTATTTTAGTGGTGTTTTTTTTTAGAAAGTTTTAATAAGACTTTAGTATATGCTATGGATTTCAAGAAGAGCGAATTTAAATATTTTCAGTTATAAACAAACGTATCTTTCATCTAAACCTAAACATGTTGAATAGTGCTCTGTATCTTTAGACGCCTAGGTAACTAGGTAAACTAACTGAATTAATGAAATACTTGAATTGAGTGTTAGTATATGTAACGTAGGAAGTTACGTAACAACCTGTGTCTGCTTATCTTCACGGTATTCATGTTTGTGGTAAACTAGCGCATTATCTTGTTGAAACTAATATGTGTTGTTGATTTTAACTGCGTAACCATGTAGGCGCAGGCGCCTGCATTATTGTAAACAATATTAGCGAAATATAAAAAAAAAACTTTTTATCGTAAGTTATGGGTTCCATTTCTATTCTGTATAAACATGCATGAATTGCTAATAGTACGAACATTGGTTAAATCGTGTGACGTCTGTGCATATTTTAGATTGTTTTTAGAAAAATATCAGTACCTCACATCGAATCCAAGAACTCTTAATCGCTTTAGACTGTAAAGAATTTACCGCAAATATACAACATAAGGTTTAAAAATAAACAACTTTGCTAAATTATTTCCGCTTTAAGATTCTTTATAAAAATAATAGCATTGTAAAACTTTTGTGAAATATAAACGTTTTGCCATTTATTCTAGCAAGGGTATATATGTCTTGAATGTCTACTATTAACTCTACGTTGTTCTGCTTGTAATATCTGCTACATTATCGCTGCATAATGATTAGAAATATAAACTGAAAGTGTTAAAACGTATATATAAACGTCTAGACACAAACGTATTAATTTATTAATGACTGAATGGACACCATGCAATCATTTTAAATTATGCAACGATAAAAACCTGCCCAAAAATTGTACATGTAATTATAGAACGTTATATGGTTAAAGTCTTTTGTTAAAATAATGAATGCCCAATTTGTACGTGTACCAATATCCTTGAGTTAAACGTCGGCACTTTTGATTTGTTCATTCGGATCGCGAACATTGCCGTTAGCAATTCGCAAATATACGCAAAAAACCGATAATGATGTGAACAGTAATTTGTCGAGCGGTTGTACTTTTTGGCAGGCTGCTTTTATCAATTATTGTACCTACATATATGTGGACATGATTAACGGTTGTTGAGATTGCAATGTAGTTTAGCAATTGTGTAACTTATAACCATAATTCATATGCAGTTTTCATGCACTGACGACATATTTTTAAAAGTGTACTTTGATACATTTTAAAAGATTGCCACGGAGTTTCCGATGTTGGCCACGGGCCTCCACCTCTTCGGGAGGTACTATGGTCTAATAAGCTGCACTGACCAGGCGTGTTGGCATAGTGTTCACTTTCGAATTTTCCGCCTCTCACAGGGGATGTTATCTGTGTGTATCTCACACAGGGTTATTCTCTTTTAAATACTTAACCATAGAAATACTCTGTGTACTTAACTAGGTACATACGGGAACACAGCCTTATTCAATCAGATACCAAATGCAATGCAGGACTAAATTCATTAGCATGCCTATCGATTAAACTACATCTATTTTTCTCATAAAATAATGAAATATTAGTGTAATATTAAGAAGATATAATATAATGTATTAGTTGTGAGAGTAAAGTATTACATAGACTAGCAACAGAGTAGATAATTTCTACAGACTAAACATTCGAGTGGGTTACGCAACACGTAGTACTATCTCGACAAGAACCAAACGCAACATATTAATATGATTTATTTTAATTACACCAACTATTTACAGCTTGTACAGGTAACTAGGTGAACCATTTGAGTACCTGTCAAAATATATAAACGTAACATACCGATGTTTGGATATTGGTGGTGTTAAAATTTGTATATTGTGATAAAACTGAATTGTTTAGTAACTATAAAATGTAACATATTGCGTATGGATTTTAAAACACTAAGCACATTGTTCTTTATACCTGTGTAGTTAAATATTGAAGGTTGTGAAGGTTAAAGGTCTAAACGAGCGGGAGTTCATCGAAGTGCTCCCCCAGATTTTCGTTTCTATTTTTAGAAGGGTCCAGTTGTTTTTTAAGATTTTTAATGCTTTGTTCTGTATTTTTGTGACTAACTTTGTTTTGGAATATGTATTGGTGTTGTTACTGTTTATTTCTTTTGCAATTGTTTTAATGTAAGTATGAGGATTTGAAAAGAGCCATCTGCCTGTACATTATTCGTTTAATTACAAATTCAGTGCTTTAAAAATTGTTGTATATTTGGTAAGTAATATAGTTGTGATCAGATTTTAAACCAACAAGTTAAACTAACACAATTATTTTATTGAAAAACACACAAAATAGTAGAAGAGTATTTTATAAATACGAAAGTAGAAAGTATTTGTGTATGTGGCAATGATTTGTAACACTGAAACGATTAGTGGCACCTACGCACGCGTTTCCAGGTGTCGAGAATCAAATCTGAAAGTGTTCCAGATCTACGTTGATTACTCATCGCAATATTGTTTACTTTGCTAACAGACGCCGGCTCCTGCCATTGACCTTGTTTCAATAGTATTGAGTAGGAAAGATCTTTGACGTGTAATTTAAGAGGATACCAAAATAGCTTCGTGCATTTTTCTATGTACGAAGTTTTCATTGTTTCTTTAGATTGAATGGCTAGAGCTTTAATTTTTAAGTATATGTTTTTTCAATATATGATCTAGGATCGCATGAACTCAGAAACGCGATTGAAAAAAGTTTTCTCGATAGAAAATCTTGGCGAAACAACCTCTCTAATTTTTTATTTTTTTCATTTGTCGGTCTATTATCGCGTATTAACTAATGAAATAACTTTAAAAACATAGGTAACTATTATGTATAGAAACACGTGGATCAGAATTAAAATATATTTAGTAGATTTTGAGTAAATAGGAAAAGTATCCCTAATTCTTCATTTTCTGTGCCTATTGGCTGTGTTAATATGTACGTGTCGGCGATGATATACGATAATATTGATGTAGGCCCTTAAGTACAATTCGTCCCGGCTTTGCACGTATTCAATTTACTATAGAAGAAAAAGTGAGCTATTCAGTGAAGAATGCATTCATAGGTTTAGGCGTCTCTCTCTCCAGCCCATTTACGTCCCACTGTTGGGCACGGACCTCCTCCCCTTTGGAGGGATTATGGTCTACTGTGCCGCGCTGACCAGGCGTGTTGGCACAGGGTTTATTTTCGAGTTTTCCGTCTCTCACAGAAGATGATATCTGTGTGAAATATCCCTTAGCTGACTTTTACTTCCAATAGAAATGGTCAGGTTATACAGGTCCCAGAAAATGTTGGAAACCCTTGGGAGGAGATGGGGTAGTGACACTTGTATTATTAATCCGTCACCACACGGAGTCTATCGACTATCTATTTACCTGGGAAATAACACATTTTCTCTTATTTTTGGGGCACTACGACAGGACTACTACTACGCACAGGACTACTACAGACAGCATTAGTTATCCTCAATATATTCTTCGCTGTTCTACTTTTTCTGTTAGGTATCGGGCGTAATGCAGAATATATTCGTAATAACATTGAACTTTAAATTGCAGTAGATGTATTTGGAAGTATTGCTTACCTGCAAGGAGCGTCATGTTGACTGCAAATGTCTTGTCTAGTAACAAGTATAGCAACGTCATGATGATGCGGATGTGTGTCATCCTCAGGGTTGAGCTGTTGTTGCCACCGGCAGAACGAGGCCAGGGTTAGATCGGCATTCGTTGTCACATCTAGTTCAGATGCCGCATCAATATCTTCAACAAGGATGATCTTTACAACTACCACTTTTATGTAGTTTCCAATTGAAGGGTCCATGTATAATGATGACACCTGTTGGACATTATCTCGTTTTAAAAACTTTTAGAAGTACCTAACTGCGAAAATAGTTATTAAACGTCTCTCTCTGATTTCAATAAAATATTATTCTAAGAGTTAGTTAATAGCAAATCAACTGAATATAACTCAAAAACTTAGCTATAATAGAGCTTGTTCCAAACATAAACACATTTATAGGCCGAGCAGAAAAAAAGATACTAATATAATAGTAGACATCAGTTATATTAGTGTTCGTGTGGTGACGGATTACAAATACAAGTGTCACCATCCCATTTCTTCCCCAAAGTGCTGTAAGAGCCGGCTAAGGGACATTAAAAGGAGTTAACATGTATTGTGAGGGACGGAAAACTCAAAACTAAACCCTATGCCAACACGCCTGGACAGCGCGACATAGTAGACCATAAACCAAAAGCACGTGCCCAACAGTGGGACGGTAATGGGCTGGAGAGAGTGAGACATTAGTTACATATAGCGTAACAAACTCACCATGTTCATAATAGTTAACAGATATGTTTGCAAGTTTCCAGAGCTGTGGAATTCAGACATGTATTTGTCAGCAACTAGTAAAACTTCGACGTGACGTGGCTTGCTGACTGAGCGTGTGGAACGTCTCATACCATTAGAGTTAGCGTAACGGGATGCATTCCGGTGATGCTGATTTCGATTATTCTGGAAATAAACACGTTGTTAGTATGATGGATATACATAAGATTAACTTCATAAGTCGTTTAGAAAATAAAACGTTTTCTAATAAATAAATTGAAAGGAATTATACGTTTTTAGTATGTCCGTGTGGTGACGGCTTAAAAATACAAGTGTCACCACCCCATTTCCTCCCAAGGGTTTCCAACATTTTCTGGGACCTGTATAACCTGACCATTTCTATTGGAAGTGAGTATGACAATATAATCTGTTCGGACGTACCTTCTCTTTATTTTGTCGATGCGACTCCCGCCTCTCTAAATTCTGTTGCTTCCACAGATAAGACGGCTGTTTAGTAGCGCAATTTGTCGTTCTCCTTCTTCGTCGTCGATTTCTGATGCGTCGTAGTTTTTTCTCATCGCTTAACCTGTTCCTCCCTCTCTTTACCTCTAAGGAAGAGGAATGTTCTGATCGGCTACTTTCAAATGAATTACTCCTTGAGTATGAATGTAGTCTTCTTTCATCCATTCGAAGTTTCGCTTGTTGTCTACGATATTCGGTCGGATTTTGTCTCAACAGTTGCATTCTCTTTCTTCTTTGCTCTAAATATTCCCTTCTCCTTTTATCCATTAATTCTTTCCTTTCGTGTAATCGTCTAGAGTTTTGTCGTTGTCGTTTATTAATTTGATTATTTCCACGAGCATTTCTGTTCGTGTGTTTATTAATATTCTTATTATTGTCAATTTCTCTCTTAGCTCTATAGAAAGCTTTTACTTTATCAACTGCTGACCGTCTAAATATAACGTGTGGTCTGGGACCAGTGGTATCGTTAGATAGCTGGTTTGATGGTTCAATCCAATATTCACCGTTTTCCGTTAGCAAGAAACCCGCCTGTTAACAAAAAAAAATATATTTTGAAATTTTGCTTTTTAAATGATTGTGATGCCGCGATGATAGTCGCAAAACTTCGAAAGGGATAATACTTGTACTTAATTAAGAGCACATTCTATAAAGTCAATTTTAATACTTATGTACTAGTAACTACTTATGACAGAGGTTAAGATAATCACAAAGTTATATACAACAGATTTGATTTGCAACACCGGTCTGAATAGTGGACAGACATAAAAAATACAGATAATAATCATAATATCCCTTCCTTGACAGTTGGGCAAAAAACTGAGAACATCATAAGTTTTATAATTACAACATACGCTTACAACTAAAAGGTATCTATGAAAATTGCATCAAAATATTGGTTAAGTTGCATGGTGTTATATCCGATAAATTTAATGAAAGCTAATTTATTTTAATAGATGAAAAACTAAAAGCTTACGATCAGCATAATATAACTACATCTAAGCAATGTTGAATGACGTGTGGTCCATTGAGAGCTTCAAACCGGTTGAGTGAGTAGTGGGTCAACAAATCTGGCATGTTTGCTGGTAAAGCCAGATAAATTGATTGATAACGAACTAGAGGCGGCTTTGCGCGAAATTTAATAGAAACTATTCCATTTGAAAATATATCTTGATCAACTTAGTGGTCTGCAATGATTTATGTTCGGTAGATAGACAACTAAGCGATAGTCCTTTAAATTAATCTGTTTACATATTATACACAGCTACAAGTTGTAATATTTACTGTGGGAGCGCTGGCCATTTTTTCATATTTAATAAGTAAGTGATTTTTTGACGTCATCACGCCATGTGTTTTTAAAGAGGTAGCAGAATGTGTTTTGGTACACATGGTGACAATTAATAAATGTTAATTACACCAATACATCTTTTGAATTTGGATACCAACGAGATTATGGGCTCCCGTGGGATATACATGAGTATGTGGTTGTTTCAGCAAATCGGTGTATATTAGTCATCCGAAATCATGCTAATAAAGGACTTTATGTATGCCCTGTTGAAAACTCTTCGACTAATACATGTTTAATATAAAATTTATATAAGTATTTTACCGTTATATAAATATGATTGTAGAGTAAATATTCAATATTTATATAAGATATTAATCACACAGTCAAGTGGGCAGTGACTCGATGTCGCAATGTCTCTCATCTAACTCGTCTCTGTGCATATATCTTGTTTAATATTTATTATTATGTATAGTAGCCAGCTAGCCTGTCTGTCGCCGGCCTTGCCAGTCAGAAGGCCGCTCGCGAAAGTCATACCACAGGCTACTACTACTACTGAGATTACTCTGAGCTCATACTGCGCAATTTAATTGAACTAAATCATTATTGATTGATGTTATAATGTATTTCGCAGCATAGACATTATTTATGCCTACATATTTATATAAGCACTTAAAAATTTTTTTTGCAGACGTCGATTTTATACATTTGATAAGCTAGAAGTTAACGAATTTAAGATTACATGTGTACAACTATTTTATGAAATACTTGAACTTGTATTTGCGCGCAAAAATAGTATAAGTACTCTATTCTAGTGACTGCAGACGTTAATATTCCTTTCTACTTAAAATTCTAGTGGATAAGATCGTTCAATGTACGTTAAATCGTAATTTAAATATGAGGAAATCGACCGGTACCATCAAAGAGGCTCAAATAGGAAACTAAAAAGTCTTAAAACAAGAAATGGTGGCTGTGCCTATGTATTATTAATTGATATAAAACCGTCAATAATGATAGTTGGGTTTCTAACAACCTTCGTACAAATATAAACACTAATGGTCTTATTCATAATGACTTATCGGAGGTTTAAAAGTTCGCTAAAATCGGTTCGCGAAAATTGTCAAACCTCCGATAAGTCATTATGAATAAGACTATAATGGTCTTATTCATAATTACTTATCGGAGGTTTAAACGAAGATTTTATCGGAGAGATAATAAAAGTTTTAGCGTAAAAAGACTATTATGAATAACAAGTTTTGACAATTTTCGCGAACCCATTTTAGCGAACTTTTAAACCTCCGATAAGTCAATATGAATAAGACCATAATACTTTATTACTATTTCAGCTTTCTTTAAATTTTCAGACGTACTTACGCAACTTTACTTATAACGTTGCTAGTGTAAAGTTGATATGTCATATTAAATTTTTTAGCATAAAAGCACTGAATCTATAATATCATCACATAGAGTTTTGTCTTACTAGCAACTTCACCCAATACCAACCACCCAAAACATGCAATAATAGACTCGATTTAGATTCAACCTTTGCGCCACGGAGTCAACCCTATATTAGTAGACGTAGACACATATGTCAAATTATATCTAAAACATAAATAAATTAATAACTTAAACATTAAATAATTATTTATGAACATACTTTAGTAACAGGTTGTATAATATTCTCATTTAAATAAGCGATAAAATTAAAATTGTACATTCATTGAACCAACTTGCTAAAACTTACATTTGGCCTCTAGCTGTTTCACTTTCAATTTTATTATCATCACGATTCCATTGAGATAGAAAGTGAATTTGTATTACCAAAAAAGAATAAAGATGTCCAGTTATCTTTCAAGTGGTACTTAGACCTCTTTCAAATACCATTTGCCGGCATTTTACAAACGTGTATCTTGAACAAGACGAACATTTCCTGTGTTTAATGTTTAAGTAGTTAGAAATACCATGTATAACTCTTTACTAAATAAATAAATACTTACAAGTATGTATTTATTTAGTAATACATATTAGTAGTTGTGTGTGTAAATAAAATTTTACATGGCAACACCAAGGCGTTTCAGATATAATTAAGACAACATAACTTTAAAATTTGTTTAACACAGCGGGTGTTAATATTATACCCTTATTCAAATTCTCATTTCAAAATCTGGTGTTTATCAAAAAGGGTTCGCGATTTCCAAGAAGGTTTGTATAAACTGAATATACAAAAAATAACCTTATTAGGTGCAAGTCAGATAGCGTGTTATTTTTGATCATTTTCAATTAGCTAAACCCGAACTTTAATTCGTAGTCATTTGGAACTATCAAAATGATTGATGAGGTGTTATTTAAATATAACTCAGGAAGGGTTACCGTTTATCTAGGGCCTAAGCCCTAGATATGTTGAATTTTTGGCTCTAAAGCATATAGTTAATAATTCTGAAAATTACAGCAGAAAATTTTTTTGTCAATAAAATATGTTTTATATCAGTTTTCTGTTTTAGTTCATTTTATTAGCTAAGTTGTTGTATCTTTTTTTTCTAACTTTGTACTTGGTTTATGAGGTTTTGTAGTTATTGCCAAATATAGAATATACTTATTTCCTTTTGTTATTTATACGACATCTAATTTGTTATCTTATTTGTTTGTAATAACACGAATAAATGGTAGTTTAAAACGAGTATAATATATCATAACTTTGGCACGCCCTTATCTTGAACATTCATTCACCTGTCACGGGTCATTCCTCCTGAGTATTTGAAAGATTAATGTTGCTTAGAACCCACACAAAACACTTTATTATAATTACATACGCTTTAAATACATCAATTATGAAGTATAAAGATCACATCATCATGCTGATATAGTTAAATATTCCTACATAATTCAGTACGCTAGCAGAGTTTCGAGCTTGCCATATCTTTACTTACTTATTTATGTACCTAAGTCAAAACTTCACGATGGATTTTGATGCGGTTTTCTTTTATAGATAGAGTGGTTCAAGAAGGTTTTATTGTATATTATGTCAGGGTTCTCTTTTTAAATTCCACGCGTACAAAGTTGCGGGTAACAGCTAGTTTATATAAATTTTGTAAGAAGAAAGATGTATACATTTCTTACTTCTTCGGAGAATAGGATCGATATCACGTAGCAATTATTATAGCATATTTATCATAACATATATAAAATTTTGGTGATTATTAATGCCCCTAAATATTATTAGAATGATTTTAAATTAAAAAGGCCTAGTTTCACACTCATATCTCATAGCTCTCTAGCAAACACTTTGTTAAACTTACAAAATTTGGAGCCAAATTGTTTTTGATATCTACGAGTAAGTAGTAGTTACTCGCAATACGTACTTGAAATTCTGAATGTTCATGATAGTTATCGATCATATACTTACCCAAACATCTGTCATCGTTAACGTTAGATGGGCAGTAAATCGTATTTGTAATGTATTTGAGTTGTGTGACCTTATCCTTCAGAACTAGATGGTGTTGTCAGACCTTCATTGCCCATTAATCGAATCCAATACAAATAAAATCTTTCAACATAGATGATCAAATCTAAACATCTGATACAGCAGCATTTGTTAGTTAGTGTGAAGATTAAATATACAAAAATCAATACAAATTTAATTTTTTGTGGAGTAAGACATCAAAGTTGATGGAATGTAAAATTAACAACACATACTACATCCGATAAGGTTAGTTAAGAAAATTGAAAACGACTGTCAAGGACTGTCTGTCAACCCTTCTCACTGCCATACCCTCATCATAAAAATGAGCAGTAATTAGTACCAATGTAAAATGCGATAATCAAATAACACAATGAATAAAATATGTAAAATGTCTGTGATATAATTCTGTGTATATTTCTGTATTAACTTTTTGCTTTTAAAACTTCCACGAAATCTTTCATAGATCTTTAAATATTCAAAAATATCATAGAAAAACAACAAAAATATGATAACTTAAACGGAAAAATGTTATTAGATGGAACTTGATGACTTTGAATATGGCAACTTTTTATAGAGCTCCAATGTCTAGGCAGTATAAAAACTGTTTGTCAGTAATTTGGATATAATGAAGAATATCCGCTCTTGTGATTAAATAAAGAAACAACAAATTTTACAGAATATAAAAAAAATACTTGCGAGTCTGGCGCATTTTTGCACTTAATATGCATGTGATCTTAATGTTTTAGATTTATAAATTTAAATTTAGATCTCATTGTAATGTTAGCTACATAACCATGCGAATATATTTTAAATTCTGGACTTTAAAGGCTTGGAAGAACATTTACACCATTAGGAATAATGTATTAGATATAGAAATTATTTTATTGTATATGTCGTAGGAGACTTGATTAAAATAGTTTACTTAAGGATTTTTAGTTTTAACTTAGGTTCCAAGATTGTGATGTGGGTCCTTAAATGGTGTAAATGGTGAGTAATTCGTTTATTTACTGTAGTTGGTGAGACTGAATGGTGACCCGTTGAAATTTCATAAAAGGATCCTTCCAAACCAGCTACACGTGTCGTAAGCCACGGATCAATCTCATCGTAGTTAATAGAATGTTGTAATTATCGTAGTTAGCTTATTCAGTATTACAGGGTGTTTGATTGGAGACTACCCTGGCAATAGTTACAGGCGATGTCTACGGTGATTTTCTCCGATATCAGAAGTGGGATCGAATAGTCGTTATTCGATTTTGTTTTGAAAAAAAAACTAGAACAGTAAAATTAACCATAACCAGCGTTCTAGTAAAAATTTAAAGTTTTCGCAAAGTTTCTTTTTGGATAAAAATTACTTTGATTATATTAACAAGCAAAGACTGATAATAACAAGTCACAGGTAATTAGTTAATTACACTGTAACTACGTAACAAAAATTAAATGACAATGATTTATTAGTAATTTTATAAATCTACAGTGTTCATTTGCTTAATTTATCTCGTGTATCAATCAATAAATAATTATGAAATCGTTTTACTTGATTGCGAACAGAAATATAGTGTGGCTTTATCAACATTCAACACTTCGTTTCAAAGTGTTCGTGAAAAAAGTTATAAAGAAAAATAAAGACTTAATCTCCGCCGTGTAATAATGTGTTATTACATATTCTAACGCGTTATTAAACTTTGTTATTTGTGACTGGCAAATAATATCGCAAGAAACTTTCACCTAGATGAGAGGTAGTGAGAAAATCTAAATCATGGTTGACTAAATACTCAAGATTAGACCAACATGTAGTTACATGTAGAAGATAGAGTTGTGATAAAAAGAGTTTGACGAAATATTCGTTTAAAATTTTAAATCCTTAGACAGCGAAAGAAAGTTTAGGAAATCTATATACTTGCCATTCGTTTCAGAAATACTGTTTCGAAAAATCTATTTACCATTATGATCTCGACTGTGCTATTGACGTATGCAGACGTCCTGTAAGTCGTTAATAATATTGCCAACGCAACTTATTGTAGTGTACCTATAATATGCGGTTAAATTCGTCCTTTCTAAAATATCTAGCTATAAATACGAACCTGACGGTGCTATTGACGTATGGAGACGTCTAGTAACCATTAATAATTATTAACATCACTTTTTGTGGTGTATAATGAGTTTTTGAAATCTTTAACTTACTGACGTGTGAGACGTCTAGTGAGGCAGTAATAATATTAATCACACGCTTTATTGTGGCTTACTCAGTCAGTTCGTGAAATATTCTGTTTAAAACATCTACTTACAAATATGATTTTGATAACGCAGAGACGTCTTGTAAACTATTAATAACATTAACCACTTGCTTTATTGTGGTTTACCTATAACATGTTTATAAAATTTTCATAGAGATGTCCAGTATAGCAGGTTCATCTTATTACAAATATTTAATTCCAAAATGTCTTTAATGCCCATAAAATACTTCAGTTGTATTTTGATTTAAATCTATGCGACTAATAAGATTCTACTTGTTAATTAATTGTCTAATAAATTATTAAAGTAAGAATTATTTTTTTATTAATTGGTCTATGCAGGCTGAAAAAAATAATCACTAGCAATCTGCAACTGTTTCGCGTGGTTCTCATTGTAAATGAAGTCTACCGTTTGTTTTTAACTTTATTACTTTCCGTTTATTCGCGCATACGACCCTTATTACAAATTATCGAGGTGACAGGAGATCACCTCTGAGTATTCACGAGCTTAACTTTTGAGCTTATTTACTTGGAACAAGAATCTGTTGTAGTAGATTGACTATAGCAGATCTACATACCATAACAAATTATCTGCGTCTTAATTTTAATTTACGAGCGTATTTGGTGTACAGAGACGTTCAGTGAACTATTTATAATATTAACAACGCAGTTTACCGTGGTGTATCTACGAGTAAACTAATTATTATTATTAAAAGAGCTGTTGGCGCGTGGAGCGTTACAATAAGCCAAAAATAAAAGATGCTACAATAAGCCACTATATCCTATCCTGAAAGAATAATGGTCCCCTGTGTACGACGGCGAACAGGACCGCCTATGGCACAGCATCAACCTATCCGTTTATTCCTAGGGCCCTTGCCTACGTGGCAACATCGACCTTTCCTTTACCTATCCTTCCTGAACCCTTTATCCTTCCTAAATCCTTCATCCTTTCTATCCTTACTCATAAATATACCACGTTATTACTGTACACCAACCAACGGTTACTATTCACGATGTAGGTGTTTGGTAGCAACAGCTAACATAGTTATGTAGGCTTAACTTCTACTTGGGCTACAAGTAGGAGGCAGAGTAACAGTGTTTATTCGTATGCCAGTACGAAAATTCAAAATTCAATTTTTTATTTAATGATAGTTTAATCATTAGTATTTAAACTAAATTAGAAAATCATTCCTTTACTGTTGAATCCGTCTAGATCAGCAGGATAGGCCAAACGGAAACCCTTCTATTAGTTTCAAGTAGATAGGGAACACACGAGGACGCGTGCCTTTGCAGAATGGCCGTGTGACAATAAGGACAAAGAGAAACAAAGGAAAGAAAAGAAAGAAAAAGAAAACAAAAAAAAAAAAAAATTTCTAATGCATTTACTAACGTAGCTAAAAATCATTTTCTGAGTAATTTACGATTAATTAGCTAAATCCTAAATAATTAGTTATCAAATTACAGCCGAGCGGTTGTCTTTATGAAAACACAAGTTTAATGTGTAGTGGATTTGATGATTAGAAACCATCTATTGAATGTTACAATTGTATTGGCTCGATAAGTCGATACGAACCCACTACAACTTAAAGTTCGTTAGCAAAAATGCGAAAAACCTGACAACTAGAGCAGTCAGTATTATACAGGTCGTTACGCTGCCCAGTTTTATAACTTAAACAATTAGAATATCCTCCAAAGTGTTATTGCTTAGTGTGTATTTGTGAGAACGTGCAAAGGAACGATAATGCGGAATTAATGTAACTGACCGAGTGTGAATGTTGAATTATTGTGGAAATTGTTGTAACTGACCGAGTGTATGGACAAATCTTAGTTGTGGATTTCTTTATTTTGCGACTTTATATTGGGTCAGAATTAGCCGAGCGGAAAAACTTAGTTCTATTGCAGATTTACACACGGGGACGTGTGTATTCGCAGAATGGCCGTGTCGTAGGAGACTTGATTAAAATAGTTTACTTAAGGATTTTTAGTTTTAACTTAGGTTCCAAGATTGTGATGTGGGTCCTTAAATGGTGTAAATGGTGAGTAATTCGTTTATTTACTGTAGTTGGTGAGACTGAATGGTGACCCGTTGAAATTTCATAAAAGGATCCTTCCAAACCAGCTACACGTGTCGTAAGCCACGGATCAATCTCATCGTAGTTAATAGAATGTTGTAATTATCGTAGTTAGCTTATTCAGTATTACAGGGTGTTTGATTGGAGACTACCCTGGCAATAGTTACAGGCGATGTCTACGGTGATTTTCTCCGATATATACCTTTATTCTAAGGACTTTCCAGTCAATAACAAAACCACTGCTATATTATTACACTATTAGTCCTTTGATGTAGTTGTTTGATGTAAAACATATAGTATGATACTCGTACTTAATAGATAATGTTTCTTAATAATCTTTATTTATTAGCTTAGTTTAGTCTACAGTCATGTAGTTCCATTCTTTCAGTGAGACAACAACGGGAAAATAATGAAAATAAAAGGATATAATAACTTTTTACACTATCTTATTGATTATACCAATAAATTATCACCTTTAGGGCAATATTTTATAAGTGTAATCAATGTCGTAGTTAATCGATATTCTTCATACATATCCAATTTATTCTTAGTGGAGATGAGCCTATTAATAATGTTTCTAATAATCAACCTATCACACAATCTTAATTCAATCACGTTATATGTAGTATTCTCGCAAAGCATAAACTATAATTTTATAATTGTTATCTATCTAATAAAATCTTTTTGAAAGAGGCTGCCTGTTCTGGTCTCTTACTATTTTTTTTTCGAAACACCCATTAACTACCTATTCCGTACGCGTTTGTACATTGTACGCGTGGAATTGCATAATTAATAGATTCCCTTTTTTGCAACTTTGAATGCATTAATTGCAAGCAGCGTGATATTATATAGCCTGTAGCCTTACTTGATAAATGAACTACCCGACTACTGAGCTATAATAATAATTTTCAAAAATAACTTTTCAATTCGAACCAGCAGTTTCAGAAATAAACGCGTTCAAAAAAGAAATCAAAAGCTTTCTAATGGCGGTGATGTTGTGTATTTTAGTTTTCTGGTCTAAAGTCTGCAGTTGTATCCGTGTAAAACGTAACGACGTGCGTCAAATGCCTCAACTAAGAATAAAATCAGAATATTCTGATTTTATTATTATTTATATTTCTCGTATATTATAAATAGCAACAATCGCGCTTAGTAAAGGTACTTTCACTATTTATATATGAAATTCACTACAATAGTAAAAAGTTCGAAGATTTCCTTTGCTTCGTAAAAAAAACAGCTATTACAGCATACTTTGTTCAAGCGCGTCATTAATTTTACTACTTTTTTAAATTGTCTAGATTATACAAAAAAGGTTAGACACAATCTTAGAATAACAGGCTCATAATTATCATTTATTATTCTAGTGTTCTAGTGTTTTCAATTAAATGTTTATTCGTTATCACCAATTTATTACGGACATAGAATACTTAGAATACAAAAATATATGACTCTAGTTGATCCCTGCTACTCCTTTCGCGTGGAATTTTAGATTCTCATATATTTTGTCACCGTTTAATCCTTCCCTGGACTTTCACAAATATTTTAAAAGACCTTAATGACAAAAATCGGCCCAGCCGTTCTCGAGTTTTAGCGAGACTAACGAACAGCCACTGATTTTTATATATGTATAAGATTATTGATAATTAATAAAACTATGGTTGTCTCATTCATGAGTAATATACAAATGTAGGATATAATCATATCACCTATATGTACAGTCACGTGTATATGAAATAAATTAAGAATTCCACGGAAGTACCTTAGTATTTGCATAAAAGAATCAATATAATGAGTGGTAGAGACATGAACTATAAATAAACATATGTGTACTACAAGGTTTACGTTGTTCTGGACTGAATTATAAATATGTATGTAAATTAATTAATAGATATTGCTACCTTTATTCGTAATGGTAAAGGACAAAATTGAAAAATAAAGCTACTAATAAATTTTGGCAATGATTATGCATTATGAGCTAATGCAATTTGTTTAATTGGTTTCTAGACGCCCTTATCATACTATTAACACTCAATCACTGTCATAGAACACTACTACAGATTCTAATTAGTATTTACTCATTAAAATGTCAAAATATACCAATAAATGTTACACGTGCTAACACCTACGTGTATCCTCCGGTAGTTTGGTTTACACAACTTGCCTAATTTATGCAAATTTTTGCAATAGTAGTTAGATCAAGGCTATTATGTGGAAACTTATTAATAAAATATAATGGTTACACCTAAAATATAAACTATTGAGACTTTATGGCGATCGAATTTTTGATTTATGGGGAATTATCATTAGTGAAGTTGTAAATATATAGTTTAAATGTTTCCGTGGCGTAATTGCTAAGACCTTGGCCTGGATGTGGAGGTCCGATCCTTCTGGATTTGGCGAAAAATATGTTTGGTAACAGCCTGCTGGTGAATAGGTATACCAACATTCTTTTCTTTCTTTCTTTCTTTCTTATTAATTAAAATTTACACTATTTACTGTATATTAGAAAGGTCAGCCTGGTCAGCGCAGCAAAGTAAACCAAGATCCCTTCCGATGTGGAGAAGGCCCGCGAACTGTTGAAGTTATAGAACTAGGAAGAAAGAAAAAGTATGGTAAAGTCCCCGCTGACACGAAAGAAGTCCGGACACAAAACCTAACTACACATTTTTATAAGACTCACTAAACTAGAATGAATTCTACATACCTCGTAACGACACAGTCATTGTGATGTATACAAATATTAACCTGAATTACTCTTCAATTTCTTTCCCCTGGCAGATTTCCTAACCACAATGTCGTTGACTTCACACCTAATAATAATTACTAATAGATGTCATTAACACTGATAATACTCTATCAACATTAATTTATGCACCAACTTATCAAAAGTCGATACGTCATTAACAAAATACAGAAGCATGTAAATAAAGATAACAAATTGTATTTACATCGTAATTCTTTTTATCAATATTCAATGGCATCAATTCTATTGCGTCAATAAATAAAATGAACTAAAATAAAACTAACTGTAGTGAATTTTGTCTTACTGGTAATCAAATTGGAAAGGTTTTGGAATTAAAATTAAAGTTAAGTTAATATTGCCAAATTGTGTTATTAGCACTATCATATCAATATTTACGTTTAAGTTAAGTTTAGCTTTGCAAAAAAAATGCTACCGATATTAATTAACTTTCGAAAAATGGTAGCATGTAAAGAAATGAAAAATAAAAGAAATAAATTTTTACTCTTATTAAATAGCATTTATTAAGAAAAAATTTTGTTTGTTTTTTTTTACGAAATAAACCAGTGGATTTATTTTTTTGAAAAACATAAATCTAAAGTTTTCGAAGCTAAAACTAATTAAATTGAATATTTCAGCTTATTATCGAACATTAGCGATTTATAGAAAGTCACTTTATTTATTAAAAAACGAAAGTCACTCTATTAACTTAATTGGCTTATTTTCAAATATATGGACTGTAATTTATGAAGCTAATAAAACCTAAGATCGAGCTAGATTTCACAGAAGCAGTAAATAGAAACGTATTTAATTAATTTTCAATGAAATGTGTAGTTTCTAATTCTAAATGATAGGGTGAGTTCTAACTTTTAACTAACTTCTAATTTCAGAACTCTTTGTTTTCAGCTTCATAGCAAAAAGGATATTTTGGTCATTAATGCGGTTTAAAACGTCACAGGAATAGCAAAATAACTAGTAAAATTTTGCTATTTTACTATTGTTTATATCCCTCTAAGCAAGCTTACGGTCCCGGCCCGCCTGATGGTAAGCTGTCACTGAAGCTTATCGTCTGCAATACCCAGAAGTGCCACACGCGCGTAACTGGCATAAAACTTACGAGTTTTTTTATCTAAATAACTATTAAATTAAATTATATTTTAATAGACTTTTCTTACTCAACTTATACATAAACTTTTTAAAACAGAAACATCTCGCTCACTAATTAAACAACTTAATAAAACAGGCAATTTATTTCCTAAAATAGTTTGCTTCTAAAATAAAGTATTTGCACTTATCGCAAAGGCAGACGATATTATTATTAATTACATTAGTGGAATCATTAATGATATTAATCGATAGAGTTTTATACAGCTGTAAGCGACTTTTAATTATTTATTTTAGTACTTTCGCATGAATTAGTGATTTCTTATCTTAACATAAAGCGGTGCTAAAACGGATGCTGTAAATTGGCTAAGTTCTACTTAGTTTCCCTGATGTTTAAAACCAAAACTATCATTTAAGTTATGATTTTTTTTTTACGAATAAACCTTCATTATTCAATTTAAAAATTGTCCGTAAAATTCTCTAACAGCCATTTTACTTGTATGTAAATGCATTTATTATGTATATTAAATTTATGTCTATCGTCAAGTAAATATTTATATAGACTATTATAGACAGAGGCAATTAATTATGGTGCCAAACTAAAGTTCCTAATATTGACCGGTGAAGTGTTAGATTTGTTTTATTGGGAGTCTCGTGCCCAGCTGTGTATCTTGCAATATAAGTTATGTCTTCAGATAAAAGTTGTTAATGTCTTCAGATAAAATTGTTTTCTTAGTAGAGATTATGCAAAATATGTAAGTAATAACTTTGTGAGTATGCGTCGACCACTGAGAAACCCCGCTGTGGTTATTGATCATTGTAGGTTGTAGTTCGCTGATTCTTTCCAGAATTGGCTTTGTTATTATAGAAGGATTATAAATGAAGTGAGTCGGGAAGTTCGAGAAAAGATAGTACGGCTTCACTGCTAGAAGGATACTGGCACGGCCTCATATTATATGTGGTACTTACAAGTCCATCGCAAGCAGAAAGAGCGACTCTTGATGCGGGTTGTCCCCGCACTGTGCCCATGTAGTGGCAGGCAGTCGCGTCTGGATGCGGCCTGTCTCTTGTTCTCCCGCCTACGTGGTGACGCTCCACTATCATGCCAGGGGTTATGAATGTCACAGATGGCCTGTGGACAATAAGAAACACATTAAAATATTATAGTACGATTTCTGAATTTTACTTAAAATTTCAAATATTACGTCTTTAATAAATACGACGCTGATTAGACGTATTCACATAAGTTTTAGTTTCGAGTTTTCAGACTCTTATAGAATATAGTGAGACTTTTACAGTAGAAGACATGTCTATATGTATATAATTACACTTGGATGTTTGTTATCCGAAGAGAGAGATGATAATAATATAAAAAAGCGTGTTAATGTAGCGAAACCGCCATATTTCTAGACGGGTGTCTTACCCATTGCTCAGGCAACCATGACTATGAACTATGGAATAATTTTTAATTATATAAAATATATAAAATAATAGCGTCTGTGAGCTTATAATAAACAGACCGACAGTCTACACCGGAAAAGTTAAATGGTTAAATTTTACATATAAATATTCCTCGCAGAACCTTACAAAAAAGCGAGTTCGCTGAATATTAATTATACTTATTCATACTTAAGACTTTACAATATTTTATTCATGTATGAATTTATAAATATTTATTTAACTCTTCTTGTATAAAAACTTTATTACATATTTAAACGTTTTCTTTTTATTTTATTACGATGTTTATCAGCGACATAGTTTGCTATGTACATTAAAGACATAATTGGGATCCTCTACCGGAAGGCGCACCTTATTCAACCAGTTTCGACTGGACTACCACAAAATCTTTACTTAAAATCTAGCAATTCTTAGATTCTTATGTCAGCTAATAACTATGTCACTAGATCGTAAATAAATTATGAATAAATTCCATACCCTACACCTGCCTATATATGCTGCTGGAATGTTTATGAAGCTTAGTATCATGATTAACATTCCTAACTCTGTCAGACTCACCGTTAAATTCTCGAGACATTTTATTTCTTTTTGCGTGTCATGCGATTAACTAAACTCGAACATTGATAAACACCAGTGTTTAAGTAATAAATTTAAACTGTGATTTAATCGGCCAAGGAATCTGTCCACTATAGCAATGACCAAAGCTATAAAAAGTATATTTCTCGGCACTGTTAAGATTTATAGGACACTGTGGTCTGGTCTTAGAAACCGTACAGAATGCTGCAATTGTGGAATGTAATTATTTATTAAAGGGAACTGAAAAAGGAAAAGGATAATCGTAGACAACTTATTGCATTTATTTAGGTGTTGTGGAGCTGCTGATTTTGTTCTACCGATTACTAACTATGTAGTTGTATATAGAGTTAATTCTATTTTATTCTATGATAAGTTTTCGGTCAATAACCTGATAATTAAGTGCGATATTGTATAGGTCAATAGATTACTCTATTTTAAAATAGTAAATAGTTTATTTTTTGTTATCTATTAGTACGGACATGACATGTAGAGCTACGGTTTTGATAGTTGTCACGTTTTCAAACTGATTACAATTATTATTTACTACTCGCTATATACCTACTTCTAATATGTAAAAATCTAATTTTGCTATCGAACTCCTGAACATCTGAAGCTTATTATCTTATTGTGTTATATGTACCAGAATACGGATTCAAATACATACTTATGGCAGATTCATGACCACTCATTTTGTGCAGTAAGTAAGATAACAATGACTGTTAATTCTGGAAATATGCCAGTATGATAAGAAGCTCTAGTATCTAAATCGTTTGTGCATTGCCACAATTATGTGTAGGTACACAATAAAATGAATTGCATAAAACACTAACATACTCTTGCCTACAGGTTGATGATTGTTATATGTATTATGTTTACATATTACAAAAGCATTATTTATACCCCGAATTTTATTAAACAAGGCCAATGAAACCCATAAAACTATTCACACTCTATTTTCAATTTTGTTATTTTTAATACGTTTAGGTAATATTAAATCTGAACGTTTCCTTATTACAAAAAGGTGAGTACGTAAAGAAAGTATAAGTTTCTTATTAGTATTCTATAGATTTTTTTCTTAAAATGTGCATTTATTATGTTTGTCAGCAACATTATAGCCACTAAGAATGAAATAATTTAAATTACATATTACTAGCTGACCCGGCAAACGCTGTTTTGCCATACTAAAAAAAATGTTTGAAAAATAGATGTTGGCCGATTTTCAGACCTACTGAATATGTATGCAAAATTTGAGAAGAATCGGTCAAGCCGTTTCGGTGGAGTACGGTAACTAACACTGTGACACGTGAATTTTATATATTAGATTAGATTATTTGTACTTCGACTTTACTGGTATCGCTATTGTTAGATTAATGCAATAATTACGTTCGGTTAAGAGCTATTAGCACTGTCATCAAAGAAATTTCAGTTCTGTCAACCTTCAGTAATAACTTACTCGTTTTATTGCTTAAGGTCAAGAAATCTTTTAAGAAATTTAATTACTTAAGCTTTACTATTCAAAATATTTATACCATTAACGATAATAATGACAGCTACAACCAGTTTTCTGATAGGGTTCCATTTTGTAGAAATTTTATTACTTCTAAATTATTTCATTGTATCTGTTTGAGATAAAAGAGAAATTTTATAGCTGTTAAATTGAATGGGTCTTTCATTTGACCTTTAAGAGCTGGGGATGCAATAAATTTAACATTAAATTACGCTGTACGCTATCATTGAATTTGCTTAGCATTGAGTGACACGGTTATCGGGCGCCGGTAAGCCAACATCTGATCGTTCGATGTTGTTTTAAGTAGTCGTGGACATTATCAGGCTTGGCGAGTGAGCTGTCGATCAGCAGGCAAACATTCGAGTGGCGAGTTAGGCACTAAGCACACAGATAACGCTCATTACGGCAATTAGTGGAGGTAAACAGAACCGCCCCAGATACATGCTGTGTTGACACACCTAGACTAGTCTCTGTGTGGATGTCTAAACACACATGACTACCTCATTGCATGTCTTAACCTGCGACTGATTGTTACAAACGTCTGCGTTTAGTTAAACTGTTAGCGGTTATGTTGATGAATTTTGAGGAAATAATGGTGATAATTTATTAGATTTTTATTACTAAAGTAGTATAAATTATGTTTGAATGCTCTTGAGTTACTTTCTTCTAGTGATCATAACATAACATCACGCCTTTTTCCCATGGGGGTAGGCAGAGACTATAGAGAGCCATCTGCTACGATCCAAACATACTTCCTTGGCTTCATCCACACCACACTCATACATCTGGTCATACATGCCCGACGGTTGTAAGTGTTACGCACTTGCCCCTTTCGGAGTATGCCGGCGATTACATCGGAGTATATTTTTCCCGGGCGTCCTCTCCCAGCATTTCCACTTCCCTCCGCCGTGTATATGCCTTTCGTTAAGCGTCTCTCATCCATCCTCTCCACATGACCAAACCACCTAAGCATACTTTTCTCCACCTTAGTCCCTACATCCATACATACTTCTAGTGATTTGCGTACCGAACAAGCCTCTATGTCGCTACCGCGGTGTAAGATTAATAAATAGGTATCCTGTGATGCAGTTGAAATCCATATTTAAAATAATCACTAAACCATAGACAAAAATAGAGTTTTTTTTTTAAATTTAGTTTTTACTTTGTTATTACGAGATTTTAGTTAGAGGAAAATTAAGCATTTTTTATTACAATGATTTATTATTCTGGTCAGCATCAATGTTTTTGTTTATTAATGCATTGTAAAATTAAATTTGACTGGTGGAGGTCTGTTATTTAATAACATTAGATTTTACCAAGCAAAAACAAAATTAGACATATATAATTTTGACAAGACGGATCTATTATTTTTTCTTCGTGTAACACCGTTCGTTCATATACAATTCAACTCTGAACTTTGCTGGCTGCAACGGTAGATACTGCTTCCGACATAGTGGCGCTAGCCTTGTAACTCGAAGGCATCAAAAATTATAACTATGATTTTTCTGTTTTCATTATTGATAGATGTTGATAACGTTAAATAAAAGTCATTAATATTTTAGTTTCAAGTATAAGTAATGTTTGAAATGGCGTATTGTTGATAATAAAAAAACATAAAAACAAACAAAATTGATTCATTATTTGTTGGAGACGATGTGCATCTTATTTCTGGGAATGATCGTTAAATACGATACGTTACGTTTCGAGTTTTCAGTCCCACATCCTTATGTGCAATATTGTAATATTGTACGTAGGTCGTGTGTATCCTTATACACACGACCTGCGTACAATATTCCTTAGCTGGCTTTTTACACCACCCTGGCAAGGAAAAGGGTGGTGACACTTATATTTTTAATTCGTCGGTACGGGTTAACAGCTTTTAGAGCCAAATTAAATTCAGCACGCAACTTCTTAATCTTTGACTTTTGACGTATTTTTTATTTCGTTTTATTTGGCTAGGTTCTATAACTAATAAAACTTAAAAGATAAAACATAATTCACCAATTTTAGTTATTTGACGTTTTAATTTTTGAACGTTTGTTTGACGTTTGTTTTAGTTATTTGACGGGCCTCGTGGTGTAGTGGTTCTGGTAACGGACTGCCGATCAAGAGGTCGCGGGTTCGATTCCCGCTCGGGACAATCATTTGTGTGATTTTTCTAATTGTCATACAAATGTTTGTACTGCGTCTGGGTGTTTCTATGTATTATAAGTATGTATTTACAAAAAAAAAAGTAGTATATGTATTCTATCCGTATTCTGGTACCCATAACACAAGCATATAAGCTTAGCTTGGGACCAGAGGACGTTGTGTGAAATGTCCATGAATATTTATTTATTTATTTTCATGCATCTTGTTTTTAACCGCAGTCTATTTTTGGGTGGATTTTAAACGCACGTCAAGAAGCCTCATGTCAAACAGACGCAAAGTTTTGACTTAATTTTTTTGTGTAAGTCAGCAATACCTAAACTTATGCTTCTTATATAAATTGCTTAACTTTTTTGTTAGTGGAGACCTTTCTTTACTGATGATTTAAGAATAGAATTTTTGTAAAATTTAATATTTTTTTAAATGTTTTTTTTTCTAGGGAGCTGCTTTGCTGTAATCTTGAATACATTTTTACGCGGAATCTAGTTTCGTTTAAAAAATTAATTAATAATTTCTTAACTGTTTCTATTACAATTATCTTAACAAATCTGAATATACACATGTACACGTATGATTTAAAATGTTGTTTATATCACACACGCTCAAGTGTACTTAGTACTTACTACTTGGGTGTAACTTAGTTAAAAAAGATTCACGCCTGATTATTTTTTGACTATAACTAATAAAATTATTGTAAATAGTGCCAATTTGTGCCAATTTGGCTGTCGGTTTTAGCTATAAATATTATAAAATAATAATAAAAAAGAATGAATCCATCCATCAACCTTTCTCAGTCCACTGCTGGACATAGGCCTCCCCCATAGAACGCCACAACGTGCGGTCTTGCGCTAACTGCATCCAGCGGCCCCCGGCGTATTTGACGATATCGTCGGTCCACCTTGTTGGGGGCCGCCCCACGCTGCGTCGTCCGGTTCGTGGTCGCCACTCGAGGACCTTCCGTCCCCAACGGTCATCAGATCGTCGAGCGATGTGGCCTGCCCATTGCCACTTCAGCGTGCTAACTCTTCGGGCTATGTCGTACACACCAGTCCTTCTACGGATCTCCGCATTCCGGATCTTATCAAAAAAAGAAAATGAATAAAAAAAGAATGAATACGTAATAATAACACTTTGCTAATATAAAGGGTACAAATATTTACCTTGAACTATGCGAACTTTGTATATAATTTTAATTATATTCTCTTTATCGAACGGTCTCAGGGCGACGGCGATGCTAGTAGAAATATTGACTTTTATGTATGAGGATGTTGTTTGATGTTTAAAAATACCAATTATTTTAACGTGATGATAATAAAATAAATTCACCTCGTTAAAAATACACAAAGTTTGTTTTGATTCATATTTGTACAAGTACAGTTAGGAAGTTGAATCATTGTATCGTCCGCTAACTAACATTTGACTAGTTTAAAATTACGTTTGATTCATGTTTGTTAATGCATAATCTTTAGGAAGTTGATTCATGACATAATCTAATTACAAATATAAGGTTAGAATAAGATTATTTCATATTTACACACATATTAGTTCAGTAAAAAACAATTGACTTCATTGCATAAAACGTTTGTTAACTTTGAATGTCAACTAAACGTATTCTTCTTTTATTAATACGCTTATATTTAAAAAATAAAATTAAAAGCTTTTAGCTAAAAGCTTTAAAAGCTTTAAAATAAAAAGATTAAATTAAAAGCGTATTGTTTTGAGTCGATTGTACTCTCCCATAGTATCAGGTATCGCGCGATGTAGTAAGTATACAGCATGTATATATAAATCTGCCAATGTTCTGTGGTTTTGGCGTCCTGCCGTGCGAAACCTTTATTTTATTGCAGTATCTTACAAGGACCTTGTACTTGAACTCACCCTGTATTTAAACTCTACACTTTATTTAACGTTTCTTACAACACTGTTCTGCACAGAGCTTTGTGGTGTGGTCGATACTGACGGTATTCGCGCATGTTTCAATTGTGGGTTAGATTTTCGCTTGTGTTCTTACCCATACTTCGAGAAGGAGGAATCAGTATTATATCCACATATCAAAGGTTGGTATGCGTAATGTCTGTTAATACGTCTGCTAATAAACTACCCCTATTGATTTCAGTGGTCAAAATTCTAATTAACGGCCATTTTTAATAACTAATCTACGATTTAGATGGATAATTTTCTCGTTCCTCGTTTATAAGTTTTAAGAATAAGTTTATAACAATTTTTTACCACGTACAATAAAGTTGTGGAATGAACTACCTGCCGAGGTTTTCCCATTGGACTACAGTATGGGGTTCTTCAAAAAAGGTGTCAAACGATTCCTACAGGGTCGGCGATGCGCGAGCGATACCTCTGGTGTTGCAGACGTTTATAGGCTACGGTAACCGCTTCCCATCAGGTGGGCCGTACGCTTGTTCGCCAACTTAGTAGTATAAAAAAAAAAAAAAATAATAAGTAAGATATTTTGATCTCGTGACAAATTTTCAACTGTCATCAGTAACTTAATGATATGCAAGTAAGGTCTAAAGTTTAGGTTAGTCTGACCTTAATAGCAAGAATCGGGGATAGATAAAATTGAAAACGGCTGTAGATTGACACGATTAACTAAAGTTCACCTTCTAGATGAGATTTAATATATATATTTATTATATAGCATTAGTTTCTAAAATTAATCATAAAACAGTTCCAACCCAGGTACGTTTAAGTGCTTTTGAGCTAGAATCAATTACACAAATACTTACAAATTGTTATGCAAATGCTTGTAAACTTAATAACTTAGCACACGAAACCTGTTCTTATAGCTTGTTGGTGTTGCTAGTGTGAAAATGTATTATCGATAACCCCAATTTACAAACCACCAGTGAAATTTGTAACAATCATTAGACCGTTTTGGTGCATTCACTTCGCCAATTTTAAGCGATAAAAATATTAAGTCCAGATTCTGGCAAACGATAAGGTATAATTTTCGAAATTTCTTAACTAAGCGTTGGATTGGCAGAACTCGCTACTAAACGATAAAATATTCGACAAAGGTATTTTGGTGCCTGTTCAAATCATTGGTACATTTTCCTTGCATACTCAATACTTTCTTAAATGAATAACATTTTTTCTTTTTAAAGTGAAGAAGGGTGTGGATATTATGATTAAAAACTGCGATTTCACTTTTTTATTCGTTTGTTAACATGTAATTTTATTTTCCGTTCAAAGATCGCTTAATCGAGATTAATTTAATTATGATAATCTGTTAAGACAGAAATAAAAGAAAGAAATAAAAGACTGGGTCTTCTTGGTATTATAAATTTTTATGGTAAGGCACCGGTTGTTAATCCCGGCGTTTTGATTGAACTGCTTTGGCTCGAATAGAGGCATTGTAACTTAAAAGTTCATCGTGCGAAGATGACCAGATGATGAATGTTTGCACAAGTCGTGAAAGTTGAATAACAAAATATGTTAAGATAACTGAATTAACTGTTATATTTATCCTATACTAGCTGTTAACGGGTGGTGTGTATGTGTAGGCACACATACACACCACCCTTTGACAAATAATTAAAAAAGTCCATCCTCTTCACTTCAGTCACTCTATCGATAAAAAACACCGTATCAATATTCGGTGGCAGAGTTTTGAAGAAATAAGCGCACATAAGGACATACATATAAAAAAAGACTTTGTTTTACAATAAGTAAAGATTTGCCATTTGAAGTGTTAATTCAAGCGCTTATATTGTAACAGTGTCCCGGGGGGTAAAGTGAACAAGACATCTATACTTATAATAAATCTGTAGAGAGGTCAATTCTGTACATGAAATATATTTTCAAAATAACTATCAGGGGGTGATTAGTGATCGATACTGATGCCAAAAATGCAATCAGTAAAATTTTTGTCTGTCTGTCCGTTTGTATGTTCCTTATAGAAACAAAAACTAATCGACGGATTTTAACGAAACTTGGTACAATTATTCTTCATAGTCCTGGGCAGGTTATAGTATACTTTTTATCACGATACAATCATTAGGAGCAGAGTAGTGAACGGAAATGTTGGGAAAACGGGAAAAAGTACTCCATTTTTTAAGCTTCCGTCGCGTGTGCAGCCTTAATGGTTAAAGTTACATAGAAATCATGTATGACGAAAATATTCTACATAAAATTGTCTAAAAATATCCCGAAACAGCACATATCTATATTTTATGGTTGACTCACAATAACACGTGTAACTCCTGATAGCTTAGCAGTTCGTTCATTCTGATTATATTTGTTTACTCTTACGTTTATAATACTCTCACTCAAGCAGTAGTTAAAAATGTTGCAAAAACGGGGAAAATTTCCTAAATACTACGCGGACGGAGTCGAGGGCAACAGCTAGTTATAAATATAAAGTAATATAATAAGCCCCTTGTGTACGTCACTTTTCACCAAATGAGAATTAATCTGTTTAAAGTTGAGTCATCGGTAGAATCTGTTTAAAGCCGCAGGCCTCAGCAACCATATCTATGCTACTGAGTATTTCAATTATATAAACAAAAATATTTCGGGCGGTCGATAGCTGAATGTATAAACGATGTTTAGCCTTGGCCTTACTGATTTTGTTATGCAGTTTACATATTGTATAAATTTATGATGTTATACTAACATAGTAACAAAATTTGCGAAACATAACTGTTTGGTCAAGATTATATATTAAGATTTGTGACGTAATATTAAGTGCTTAAGTTATTTATTGACTTTTTGCTTATTAGTGATTAGTTGGTAGTAATAGTTGTGGAGTGAAGGATTAAAAATACAATTGTCACCGCCCCATTTCCTTCCCAGGATGCTGCAAGAATCAGCTCAAGGATAATATAAGCAGATGACATCCTCTTCGAGAGACGGAGTACTCGAAACCAATCCATATACCAACACACCAGGGCAGTGCGGTATGGTAGATTAAATACCCTTCTGCAAGGCCCATTCCCAACAGTAGGATGTAAATGGGTTGAGAAGGGGAAAGGAATGTTTGCAATACTCGTTTAAGAGAAATAATTTTAGAGGATATTTTCATTGTTTTCAATAATAGAGTTTGTTTTAAAAATATGTATATGGAAATAAACCCGCCAGGTCATCGTGTTATAGTTGACCTTATTGTAGAGAAAATCCAACTCGAATAATGAGATTTACCTACAAGTGTTTTAATTGAAGTATGTAAATATTATAAGATAAGCAAAAGATAAAAAGTAATTTTATTATTAATATTATCATCATTGCTATTGATTGGTAAATTATTAAAACTATTAATTGCACTGTAGCAGGAAAAAGTTTACAGAAAAAATGAAATACCAACTTGTAAGTGATACTGGTTAATAAGAAAATGATTAATAAAGAGTTGTGTTCAGAATTAATAAATGACAAATTTTCCCAACGGTTGTTTTTATTTGGGTAATTCTATATTTGGTGGACTGTTGCGGATCGGTCCCGCTACATAGGGTTATGTTACGTAATTCTTGCAATATTCATCGTTCATTGTATTACAATAATTGCCACATAAATATGTATGAATCGAACCCTGAAGAGTTTACAGCAACTTTCAAACTGTCGACTTTTTGTCCCCAGCACATTAAAAATACATGAGCAAGCCCCACTTGGTGCATACGATGAAATGCTTCGAGGTCAAAAAGCCCGCACCCTGTATCAGTATTAAATTTGGTGATTGTTGACGGTTGAATGAGTCGAAGTTATGAGCTTTTTATGCTGATTGACATATGTTTAAACAGATGAATTAAATGAAATATATTAAAAATTACATATTTTTAAATGCATTATCGGTAGATTTTTCGTACATTTCTTCTAGATTTGATTCTGAAAATGACACCATTTTGAAGGCCGTAAAATATTTTTGTCTCGAAAACAGGTAGCCTCTGTCGTCGCCACCTTATCTTCCGCATCTTTTCTTAATTTTTATTACAACATACTACATGGAAACTAGTTAAAAATGTCCCAAACCAACACTAAATCATTAACTATAAAGTACATTTTAAGTATCAGTCTGGTGTAGCTACTTTGTATTTATCATCATTAACCCATTAATGTCCGATAAGGAAATAGGTAACAACAGTTTGAGTCCTCTTAAGCTTAGAAACGTTACGATATAGATGACACAAAAGTGCATTACATATTCTTAAATGCTTGGGCAATGTAGCGGCGTGTTAGTGTTATGCGGGAATCGAGTACGCTTAGGTATAAGTGGACTCGATTAAGTACATATCCGCAGTCTATAGATTATTGGTCCAACCATATCTATAAGTATTTATAATGAGTTTTTCTTTTTACGTTAATGTTTCTACCTCAATAAGTTAATAGTAAACTTATAAATAGGTAAATAGTATTAAAAATAGGTAAATAATAAAAAAGAAAATAATTTTGCGTCCCATAAACATGACACTTCGAAAAGAAATGCTTATTTTAGCTTTTAGTATACCCATAGGTTAATTAAACAAATATTTGTTCTATATTTGGGTGCTCCATCTACTAATATGTGAATTATGCATGTATGTGTTTACAATTCTAATTATTGTAAAAGTAATCCGATACGCATATCAGAAATATTATACTCAGGTTGTGTGAAATGATCGTAGTATTACAATTTTTTTAAACTAAATTGAAATTGTATTATGTATTTGTCTCAGATTATGCTACATTATATATAAACGACCATGTCTCATTGCAGCTTGATAGTGCAATGTCTTATAGTTTACTAGCTGTTGCCCGCGACTCCGTCCGCGTGGAATTTGGAATTTTTTTTTTGCAATAAAAGGTAGCCTATGTCCTTTTTCAGGGTCTAAAGATTGTCTGTGCCAATTTTCATCAAAATCGGTTGAGAGGTTTAAGCGGGAAAGCGTAACAGACAGACAGACAGACAGACAGAGTTACTTTCGCATTTATAATATTAGTAGGGATGTAGAAAGTGTCAACGTATCGTAGATAAGTTGGCCAACAGTGCTTGTACGACAGCACAAAAAGTGTACAAGCAGCTCGTAGCGAAAATAGTGTTGCTGACGTTACGTTAGTGTGTGTAGTTAAGGGCCTACATCAATATTATCGTCGACATGTACATATTAACACAGCTAGTAGGTATAGAAAATGAAGAATTAGGGATATTTTTTTTGTTTACTCAAAATCGACTAAATATATTTTAAATCTGATTTACGTGTTTCTATATATAATAGTTACTTATGTTTTTAAAGTTATTTCATTAGTTAATACGCGATAATAGACCGACAAATGAAAAAAATAAAAAAATAGAGAGGTTGTTTCGCTAAGATTTTCTATCGAGAAAACTTTTTTCAATCGCGTTTCTGAGTTTATGCGATCCTAGATCATATATTGAAAAAACATATACTTGAAAATTAGAGCTCTAGCCATTCAATCTAAAGAATCAATGAAAACTTCGTACGTAGAAAAATGCACGAAGCTATTTTGGTATCCTCTTAAGAGAATTTGCAAAACTTTAAAGTTTAGTTTAGAAGAAAAAAAAATTTGTTCTTGGTTTTTAGGGTTCCGTACCCAAAGGATAAAACGGGACCCTATTACTGAGACTTCGCTGTCTGTCCGTCCATCCGTCTGTCACCAGGCTGTATCTCAAGAACGGTGATAGCTAGACAGTTGAAATTTTCACAGATGATGTATTTCTATTGCCGCTATAACAACAATTACTAAAAATAAATATTTAAGAGGGGCTCCCATACAACAAACATGATTTTTTTACCGTTTCTTGCTCGATACTAATAACTTTGCCTTAGATAATGGTACGGAACCCTTCGTGCGCGAGTCCGACTCGCACTTGACCAATTTTTTTCAGTTAGTTTGTTGGTAAACTTGATTAGTCTGTTACAATATGAGTCATAAATAGTAACTTCAAAACTTTATAGGTTTAATTAATCAATTACTCACCAGACCAGAGGAATGGCAAATTTATTTATGTGTACACACTTTTTAATTAAAGCTTAGATACTTAAGGGTCATTTAGGATATCATCTTGGTGCACACATTCTAGTAATCAATAAATATGTACAATTATTTATATACATGCAATAAAAACTGTTGCTAAATAAATTATTATCAAAAACCACTTCTTCTATTGTTGTTCACGGTATATAAATAATAATAATAAACAAATAAATATTCATGGACATTTTACACAACGTCCTCTGGTCCCAAGATAAGCTTATATGCTTGTGTTATGGATACCAGAATACGGATAGTATACATATACTACTTTTCTTTTGTAAATACATACTTATAATACATAGAAACACCAAGACGCAGTACAAACATTTTTATGTCAGTTAGAAAAATCACACAAATGATGGTCCCGAGCGGGAATCGAACCCGTGATCTCTTGATTGGCAGTCCGTTACATGAACTACTCAACCACGAGTCTCGTCAAATAAATGTTAATAACTTTGCAATATAGTGATAAATATCAGCTAAGGTTTAATATTTCGTAAGAAATAATGAGTGTGCCATGTATCTGATCCCGTGTGCGGAGACCACGTTTGGGATTACGTTAGACGATGTCGACATTACTGGCTACCTATTACATTGCCACATTTCAGAGTCTCAATTAATATTAAGTGATACTTAAGATGATAAATTAAGTGATAACATATTAAGGAATATAATCTGTACTAATTGTTTTTATAATCAAATGTAACTTAATGTTGTGAAAATCAATTATATTAGCAATCTTTATAAAAATAATAGACATTTGAAATACATAACACTTTTACGATCGGGTTTTCATGGCTAACAACCCCATTTTATGAGCTTTATTGACCAGTAATTGGTAATGTAAATATTTATTTCATGCAATTTAGGTAGAGTCATTGAATTATTTTAAAGTTCCTGAGGCCATCAATGGCAAAAGCTAGTAAAAAATACAAGAAGATAAAAAAGAAAACATGACTCGAAATATTTCTTTAATCTTGTGATCAATAGAGCTTATAAAAATGATAAGTAGGTACCCATTAAAGCATCAAATAAGATTAAGATGATTAGTAGGTAATACAGAAAACAATTGGGATTGTTCATAATTTTTGACCTGCTGTTTTTATATTTTTTTTACAAAATATAGACTATTTTAAGCAACTAATTTCAATATTATTGATATAGTCACGTTATAGAATTTTTTAAAAATTCTTAAAGATATTATTATAAATGTTGTGACGTCATCGTTGTACGCAATCTGTGTATTGCTTTTTCCTAATAGTCTTAAGACAGATTGCAATATATCTTTTGAAAGTTGTCAAGTTGATATAATAGACCAATTTACAACTCAACCACAGAGTGGTATATCCCTTAGAACGCCTTAATATTGAAGTCTTTCATTTAAAGGGCAAATAGAGATCATTTGCTTTTTTGGAAAAATAATCGTTAATATAGCAAATTTTCTGAAAAAAAAAAACAATGGATCGTGATCAGAAACTCTATTCCCCGAAATGGTTTTCGAATTAAGAGTTTAAAAAAAATATGAACAATGCCAATTCTCAAGATCCAGCATTATAATATACATATGTAGTATACGTATTTTCTACTAAGTGTCTTTTTCGCTCAAAATAATTACCGAATGATCGCAGAATGTGGAGAGCAATTCTAACTAATGGCATTATTATACGAAGATCATTTAGTGAAATTCTTGTTAAGGGCCTACATCAATATTATCGTATATCATCGCCGACACGTACATATTAACACAGCCAGTAGGCACAGAAAATGAAGAATTAGGGATACTTTTCCTATTTACTCAAAATCTACTAAATATATTTTAATTCTGATCCACGTGTTTCTATACATAATAGTTACCTATGTTTTTAAAGTTATTTCATTAGTTAATACGCGATAATAGACCGACAAATGAAAAAAATAAAAAATTTGAGAGTTGTTTCGCCAAGATTTTCTATCGAGAAAACTTTTTTCAATCGTGTTTCTGAGTTCATGCGATCCTAGATCATATATTGAAAAAACATATACTTAAAAATTAGAGCTCTGGCCATTCAATCTAAAGAAACAATGAAAACTTCGTACATAGAAAAATGCACGAAGCTATTTTGGTATCCTCTTAATATCTAATATGAAATATTTAATTATATGATCATTATAAGTAAGCTGGTTACCAACCTAGAGACATATTAACTGGTTACTTACATTAACAATTAATTTTATTAACGATCTCGTGTTTCATAAGCATTTGGCACGGGAATGCTGTTACAACTTCCAGATTAGGAATTCATTATATCTAACTAAGATAAAGCTAGCTTTTAGATAGATTAAGAAAATTATAAACATTATTTGGTTGGTAACCCGTAAAATAATGTATTTATGATAGTAATATTATCTTTAGCAATCATCTTTTACGTTCATGTCGTATTATTTACTTGAATTAATTTCTAATAATAATGCTTTTAACCTTATGTCAAAAACTAAGTGGAAACGAGTTGATCTCATAAACTCGATAATTATTTAGCAAAAACATATATTTATAGTGCTTTTTAACACCTTTTTTATGTGTAATAATATGGTAAAATCTATAAAAATATATATTAATTCGATAATTTGCATTCAGGACTAATAAAATAATGACTAAGTGAGTGCTATGACAAGTTTTACAGATTGTGTCAATAACTTGCACCACTGAATGAATGTTTTTTTACTGTTCAAATCTGTCTAACAGTGACTTCGGATATAGAGAAAACTTTTTTTTCTTTTAAATAAAACAATTGGCAACAGTAAAAGCTAAGTGCACGAGGATATAAATCTAGTAAGATTAAAGGCTTAATTTTACACACTAAAAAGCGTTTAATAATCTAAAGTATGTAAACGTTTATATCCGATTTGTTAAATGTTCGTTTGTGCTATAAATATGCCACACCGGTATTTAAAAATCTTAGATATAGATAGTTTGTACAAATCCTGTCTAGTATTTAGGCATCTAAATTAATCAAGCATTCGATGTGCCTTCTTATGTAAACTCGAACGTTAATATATGTGTCTGCTAGAACTATTTTGCAGTAAAAATGTACGGAAATAGCCGACGAAATTTATTAGTGCGAGTAAGTAGTGCGTGCGGTCAGTTAGGCGCGAAGCCAACTATGTGTTCGGATTAATATCTTGTATCCAACATAAATGATCTACCACCTAATTATAATATTACGTTATAGGTCTTGCACTTGAAATTTAAAATTTACTAAAACTGCACATTTTTAACACTTTTATAAGTTCGGTATGTATCTATCAATGTATTATTTATTCTATGTAACGGAATCTTTCAACGCGATTTTCACCCACTTGCGATAGTCGGATTGATTTGAAATTTTGCATACATATCAAGGACCGATGACAATGCAATTATTAAAAAAGATATTCAGGATTTTCTAGCGTGTTTTTTAGTTTTTGAACTAAGTAAATTATTACTTTATAATGATCTGACCACTGTTAAGTACAAACCTTTTAGACTGCAACAGAAGGGAGTGCAACATTTTAAGTATTAAATATGTAAACTACCAGTTTGCACAAACAACAACACCAACCTTAAAAATGGTAAGCACCAACTAAATATGTAAATTCAAAAGTATTTTTCGAGATGTGTGAAGAAAGAACAATCAATATAAAAGTTATGATTTAATAACGACATAAAAGTCAATGTAAATAATTCTCTGATGTGTTGATTACGTTAATTGATATGGGCTCTCAGAATGTTTATTCACGACCATAAAGCGGATTTTTTCGGATAAATTTTATTTCTTATTCTTTGAATTTGATCTTGACAAATACATGGCTGTAATATAATCAATTTTCTTTATATAATACTACTGATTCTAATGTTTAATGTTAAATAATATATTTCTTTAAACATCTTGACTAAATTTTCTTCGTAACGTGTGATATTCCAGAAACGTTAAATTATAACGGTAGATGTCGTAATACGGCGATAAAATAATTAAAGAACATAATAAACAAAGAGTTATTTGTATAAAACAGTGAGCGAATCTGTTGCTCGTAGCGACAACAGAATTAACGCTGCGTCAAAATAAATTGCAACTAGATTTAGAAAGATTTATGTGCATATTCCGAGAAACAAGACTCCCCGACTGTCTCAAGGCTACTAGTTATTAAAATCAACTAATCCTGAACTGCCACTATTTTCAATTAGTTTATTGGTGTAGGAATATTGAATAAAATCATTCTGTTCTAACAGGAAATAAGAATATAGGTGAATATAGGTTAGTATGATTAAGCAGAGTGTAGATGAAAGATAAAGATTTATCTCTAAAATATTGTAAAGTGTGTTTTAGTAAATTTAGGGTCCCAAATTATCTGATTTTGTTTTTTGATCTTTTGCAAATCTGCTGCTTAAACTACTATTGTATCCTTATGATATGATAACGTCTACGGAAGGAACAATGTGCGCCTATCTTCAGGTTGTTCCTCATAAGAAATCACAGTTTACCAGGTGATGCTGTTCAAATACGTATTAAAGTGATAGTAATAGTTTGATGAGATAAAGATAGTAAAATTACAAATAATGATATCGGAAGATAAAGTGATAGATATGGTTGGTGTGATAAAGAGGCAAGTTCAAATATTTGAGAAGGTCGATCCGCGACAGGCAAAAACGAGTAATGTGTGTCAGTCGGCAACAGTGTTGAGGCCGCGCGCATGCGTGAAGTGACGGCTTTATCTACGGCCGACGCCGAATTTCACATGGCCTGAGTTATCACTATCCCGATAGCCGATACATATACGAATCGTGAATCTACTCGTATACCAAACTGTATTTTTGCACGAATACATATAGAATAATAAATATATTTTTCGTTCTAAGATTTTTTTTGTATCTAGGCACGAGCAATTCTTTTTATGCAACATCAAATAGGAAGAAATACAGAAATTAAATTTTTGTGAAATCTATGTTGAAATCCTATAACCTTCATTTGAAAGGCATATAAACTTAATATTTTCTAACACTTGGGCGACTCATTTGTTAAAATAAAACTACTTTTTACGCGTCTAAATCCGTAAAAAGTAGTTTTCTTTAGGCATATAAACTTTTCAGAAACTTTAATTAGATTCACTGTATAATAATTGTGAGTGATGGCCTTTTATTTGCCGGATCAACAATCCTTATCTAGATGCGCTCAAATATGGATAGCACATAAAAATTTTTATAAATATTTATTTTGCAACAACGTTTAGTGATAAATATGGCCATTTGTGCCTACTCGCAATACAACATAGTTGGATGTTACTTGTAATTTTTTTTTTGGAAATTTCGTTCAGAGTGCATTGTAATGGCTACACGTAATTTGACTATAAAGATATTAAATCACAAATTAAGCTTAATAATAGATAGTCATTATTGTGTACCATGGCTCCCGTAGCTGTTACAGAAGTCATCTCGTTCGCAAATTTACCTAGACGAGAATCGAATCTATTACCTCGTGTACGGAATTCAGTTACACCACGACATATGGGCCACTAATTAATGAAATGAACAGAATTTAGTTTTATTTTATTTTATATTAAATAACTTACCGCAGGTCCAGCCTGAGGTCTTTTCCATCAACAGTAAGGTTGTAATGCAGCATATTTGGTAGTAAATGTTCAGTGTGATGCAGATCTCGCCTCGCCCGCGCATGTCCATGCTCATGTGAGTGGTCTACCGCGTGGGAGACCAGCTCACCATCGTGGGAGACCTTCACGGGATGGATCACTTGCACAAGTGATGGGTCCAGGTATCGGTGGGAGTAGATACCTGCAATAATGCAAATAGTTACAGCTCAAGTAATATAGATGTAGGTGTAATGCTTTCGTACAAGATACAATATTTTGAAACCTTAAAATGAAACTCAGATTCATGTAGGCATGATTACAGAAGGAAAAAAATTGTGCCTGTGATTTGGTATCCGTGTGGTGACGGATTACATGTCCATTCCATGAAATAATAAAAACATCTGCGAGAGATGCGAAACTGAAAACTGAAACCCATGTCAATACAGCGTTAGCGTGGCAGTTAGTAGACCAGGTACCTTCCCAAAGTAAAAATGAATCTTCTCCAGATTCATCAATGAGCTGAGAGAAGAAGAGAAGAATAAGTGCATCTATGAGAGATACATATTTTCCCATTTGTACATGTTCGGGACAGGCAACTCAATAAGGAGAGCAGGTTTTTGAACTTAGTTTGTATGCAAGATTTTTAATGAAAAAAGAAATATTAACAAACTCCTATCGGCGAAAAGTAATTACGTAAATTTTTTGTTGTTGATATAGCTAAAATAATAATGCTGATGAATGATAATTCAATAAAATACTGTCCAAACATCAAATATTGTATAATATCGTACGATTTGTAATACGAGCCCTATGCTGTAAGGTATCCTGTGTCACGTTTCCAAATTATAACATTATTCAGTAACCATTCAAGAAGGTGCAGCTAACTTATCTTATATTATATAGCCTTGTTATCGCCCATCGTGATGTCGTAAAAGCTGTCAAACTCATCCAAGAAGATTTCACAAATGTATGCAAGTGGGCTCATGATAATGGATTGGTAATCAACGCAAAAAAAACTAAAATTATGCACGTTCGCTCAAATTATCTGATAGATTACCAGCAACCCATTAAAATCTATGCCCATGACCATAACTGCCTTCATGGGACGGTAGCTTCATGTGACTGTGTTTGCCCGTCGTTGGAACAAGTCTCTGTGTACAAGTACCTGGGAGTTACGGTGGATAGCAATTTTAACTGGGGCCAGCATATAGACCTAATTGTTGATAAGCTTAGGGCAATGTTGGTTAAATTCGCAATTTTAAAGCACAAAGTTCCGTATACATTACTTCTTAATTTATATAATGCACTGGCAGAATCTATAATAACTTACGGGATCACAAGTTACGGTCGCACATTCAGAACTTACCTCGATAGGATCTATAATTTACAGCTGAGGCTATTGAAGATAATATTACCACACAGAATTAAATTTAAAATCAAGAAAACCGAGAATATGATTGAAATATTTAAATTTTGTAAGATACTGCCTATTCACATGAAAGCTGAGATGCTAATTTTATCTGAGTATTATAAACATAAAGAAATTCATTTAGAGGAGATTAAAAGTAAATATGAAAGAAGGAAAAGCACAACATTTGAATTACCTAAAACCAATAACTACTATGGCAGGAGAACCGATTATTACTTAATACCACAGTTGCTGAATAATATTCAGTCATCTAATCAAAAAGAAATAACTAAACAAAACCATAAATTAAAATTAAAAAAACTATACTTGAAGAAATTAGAACAGGTCCAAAGTACTTAAAACAAAAAAAAATATATTTTTATGTGGTGTCGTGGGACACCAGGTAGGAACGAAGTTCCTTCGACTAATGTAGAATCGACACAATTTGCAAAAAAAGACAAAGAGAAAGGTATTCACACTACTCGCTTGTGTATACGACTGTTGCGCCTGCGCACGTCTCTTTTAACGGTTTTATTCCACGGCCTTTTTTCCACGGATTTTTTCTTACGGTTCGCGCAGCAAAATCCCTATCTCCTCCAGGCCTGCCGTAAGGAACTTCGTTCGTTGTATAATATATATATAAAATATTAAATATTATATATATATTATAAATATTAATTAAATAAATTAATGAAATATATAAAATAAAAGTTACATCCTGTATAAAGTGTATTTATTGCAAGACTTTGCTTGTGTCGCACGAGTGATTGTCAGCGGACCGAGGGTAGCCGAGACAAACTTGTTAAAGTTTTTATGGCTACCTGTTTATATAATAATGTGTATGTGTTGTAATTGTATTTGCAAATAAAATAAAAAACTATATAAAGAGTATATAAATATAATTTACGGGTCTGTTATCACATGTCATCTATTTTATATCTCTGCTTTATATTTGGTTAACAAGCACCTTGCTTACTTACTTTTCGCTTGTTTACATTGTTACACGTGGCATTATTATCCTACATCCGTATCTATAAAGTACTTACATTGATATTTTGATAATTATAACGTGGGTGTATCAGCCTATCAAAAAATATTTAAGTTATTTAACAGGTTTTAGAGGTAAAAGGTCACGAAAATTAAGTTCTCGTTTGGTCGATGTTGTCGAGTACCTATCATTAGATAAAAGAACTATTAATTTTAATTATGTTTTGTAACAGATATACGGTAATATTACATGCTGTTAGCGCTTCACACCCAATCAATGAACTAACTGTATATCTGACGGTAAGCAAACAAATAGGTACCATTATTTTAACTCTTTTAATTTATTTAAATGGCTTTTGCTAGACTTCTAGTGTAGAATTATAAATTATCATAAATTGCTGTTTATTTTTCTTTAATTTTTAAAAAGGCTGCATAACAAGTTCACGTTTTTTTCAAACCTGACTGCTAATATTGTGTTTGGAGTTTTACTACCTGTCTTATTCTGATAAAGATTATAAAACTATTTTCCTTCCTGCTTTAAAGTGCTAATATTGAGCACGGGACTATTCCATACAGCGAGGACACTAATAAACCTAAATAAATGTACTATACGGGTTTGTACAGGGAATTCTTTGGAGTTTTCCTTCCTTAAAAATGGGTATTCATTGCCTAATATATTTAAATGACCTTTAGATTTTACATAATTTATATTTGTTAACACATTTACCCTTAAATAATTGTTTAAACCAATAAAGAAACACAATCTTCACTGCCATAGTTTAATTGTGTTTATTTATGTAATTGGGATTGTTCATTATATTTGACCTACTGTTTTTATATTCTTTTCAGAAAAAATAGATTATTTTAAGCAACTAATTTCAATATTATTGAAATATTCACTATACAGAATTTTTAAAAAATTCTTGAATATATTACTTTAAATGTTGTGACGTCATCGTTTTACGCAATCTGTGTATAGACTTTTCTTGATAGACTTAATACAGATTGCACTTTATCTTATCAAAGTTGACAAGTTGATATAATAGACCAATTTCAACTCCACTTCAGAGTAGTATATCCCTAAAAACGTCTTAATATTTTAAGTCCTTCATTTCAAGGGCAAATAGAGATCATTTGCTTTTTTGGAAAAATAATCGTTAATATAGCAAATTTTCCGAAAAAGACTAATGGATCATGATCAGAAACTCTATTCCCCGAAATGGTTTTCGAATTAAGAGTTTTAAAAAAGTATGAACAATGCCCATTGGTGGTTTGAATTACAATTTCATTATAATGTTAGACATCGCTATATTACTCTATAGTCCCTACGGCCATAGCAAGCACGATGCAATGGCGCCAGCCCTTCGGCGCCATACCACTCTTATTTTTATATCTCCGATTCACTTAATTACAGACTAACGACGTTCTTCTAATAAATTATTGTGACATTATACTTATTATTAACTCTTTTATTTATAAACACGACTATCTTAACCTGTACAATAAAACAGTCGCTTTTATCACTATATGTATATGATTGAGTTTAATTTATTACATTGCAGATGAAAGCCACGAAGAAATTACTCAATATTGAAAGTAAAGTATCTGTCTTCCTAATGCACTCTATAACTCGGATATAAAGGCGTTCATTTAACCTACGTTTATTTAGTTAGTGCATCGCTCTTTGACTTTTAGCGTGATGATGTTATGATATAAACCGTCTTCTTACTCTACCTAAAAACTGCATTAAAACCTACAGTGTAAACTGTAAGTAGTTTAAAAGATCTATACGTACAATCAGAAAAAACATTGTTTTACACTATCTAAAGAAGTATGTAAGTAACAGCAAAATATTCATCAATTTCCATATAAATTGTTTGACTTTTGATTGTGTACTATGCGGATGTACAGAGCGGTTGGTACGCTTTGGACTCTACCTGGCATTTGACCTGTTTTGTTTACCAGTTCTAATAGCGAGTTTTAACACAATTTAAAATAGATATGTATTAGTATTGCAATAACTAGCTGTTGTTTTATTCATATAAAATCAAACATTAAGGGCCTACATCAATATCATCACCGACACGTACATATTAACACAGCCAGTAGGCACAGAAAATGAAGAATTAGGGATACTTTTCCTATTTACTCAAAATCTACTAAATATATTTTAATTCTGATCCACGTGTTTCTATACATAATAGTTACTTATGTTTTTAAAGTTATTTCATTAGTTAATACGCGATAATAGACCGACAAATGAAAAAAATAAAAAATTTGAGAGGTTGTTTCGCCAAGATTTTCTATCGAGAAAACTTTTTTCAATCGCGTTTCTGAGTTTATGCGATCCTAGATCATATATTGAAAAAACATATACTTAAAAATTAGAGCTCTAGCCATTCAATCTAAAGAAACAATGAAAACTTCGTACGTAGAAAAATGCACGAAGCTATTTTGGTATCCTCTTAAACCATTTATCTTTTGCGCCAGTTAACCAGTTAAGGCTTAAACAATTGCTGTTTTTACCATAATTAAATTCATTTATGTTTAAGCTAGGTTGACAAATATGGAGTGAAAAAACATGGATTACAAGTGGTACCTGTGTGGCCTTACCGGTCTAAGAGTGTCGAGTGACTAGCGCCATAGAGGCGCTGACCGTGCACGTTGATTTCAATGAAATTGTTCATATGATGAGTTATACTTATAACTTTAGATAAGCTAGCAGTTATGACACTATGAAAAATCAAACGTTACTTAGAATTTCGCTTCTAGGTATGCGTTAAGTTTGCGTATAAAAGGGTTAGGTTACTACTTCGTCTTAAAGACTGCATTAAAACAACAATACTGCAATCTAGTCTAATTTATTATTAAATGTCAGTTAAAATATTATAAAAAAACACGTACTTAGACGATGAATACTTAACTTCAGAAAAGAATTTTCCATGAACTTTCAAAATGTAATCAAATTTAAATTCAATTCTTGTGAAGATAGGTAAAAAGATGTTAGAGGAAACATAATTTACAAATCACTTACTGTAATACACATTTAATTATTAATGTAATTGGATTATTCTTTTTTCTTTACTTGTAAAAAAGACAGTTTACAATGCCACTGTGAAAATTCAGCCTAATACGATTAGGTCCGTAGCGTCTAACTAACCACTTAACCAGTTACTATGGTATAAAAAGCAGTAATTTAGTGTCATTCGGTGATTTCAACCACGAGTAATATATTTTTATAGTAATCATTTTGCTACAGTTGATTGCCGTTATATTTTGTAACTGTTTCTAATTTCCACGAGAGATATCTCGTGGGCTACCTTCCTTCAGTTATGATCACATTAATCGGTTCTGTAATGGTACTAGTGGGTGGTATTGGTGATTTGAGCCTAAGTAGGTTTGCTGTAATTACTAGTGATTACAGTGCGTAGGAATTACCCTGTGGTGGTCACTGCATGGTATACATATCACTTTATGATATGAGTGGGTTGACCACTTAAGTAATCTAAAGTATCTTCTTGTTCTAACGATTGACTATATTCAATTATTCATATTTCTATATTATTCTAATACGTTTATTAAGCTATTTATATTAATATGTAATTATTCTTGAAGTCACGCAGCTTAGGGAAGAACGGGCCCTGCTAGGTAGACGTGAAACTTTGAAAGTTTGGAGTAAGCAAAATGAGATTGTATGATTAAAGTGGAAGCGTGTATTAGGAGAGGCCAGGCTGACATTATGTAAATTATTTAGTTGCAAACACATTAAATTTTAGAGAAGAAAAAGATGTGTGCAGAAACAGCTTCTGATAGTGTGACGATTTGAAATGATGTTGATTTTTTTATTGTATTTATTTATTTTCTTACTTTTATTATTAAATAAATAAATAAATAAATATTCATGGACATTTCACACAACGTCCTCTGGTCCCAAGCTAAGCTTATATGCTTGTGTTATGGGTACCAGAATACGGATAGAATACATATACTACTTTTTTTTTGTAAATACATACTTATAATACACTAGCTGGCCCGGCAAACGTTGTTTTGCCATACCAAAAAAAAGTAAAAAAAAAAAAATTAACTATAAACCTCACGGAGCCCGAGACCTTTCCAACGAATTCAAAACCGTGGAAATCGGTTCGTGCGTTCTGGAGTTATAGCGTCAGAAAAGAAAATCCGACTTATTTTTATATAGTAGATAGAAACACCCAGACTAACAGTACAAACATTCGTATGACAATTAGAAAAATCACACAAATGATTGTCCCGAGCGGGAATCGAACCCGCGACCTCTTGATCGGCAGTCCGTTACATGAACCACTACACCACGAGGCCCGTCAATTGCAATTGCATTTGGTGAATAAACAAAATAATCTCAACACATTGATAATTAATATAAGTTTACAAATGAATCATACTATTTAATAATTAATGTATCGTAAATAATCTAATAATAGATACGTTTATAAATACTAAAGATCATAAAATATTCTGTGACCGATTATGTAAATAAATGATAAGACTAATTTATATTGGAGTTCATGATTAATACGTTCATCTGAGACGGACAACCTAGATCTATCTTACATTTGTATGAATAAGTTGTTAACCTCCAGTGGGCGCCAATATTATTTAAGGGCCTACATCAATATTATCGTCGACACGTACATATTATCACAGATAGTAGGTATAGAAAATGAAGAATTAGGGATATTTTTTTTTGTTTACTCAAAATCTACTAAATATATTTTAATTCCGATTTACGTGTTTCTATATATAATAGTTACTTATGTTTTGAAAGGTATTTCATTAGTTAATACGCGATAATAGACCGACATGAAAAAAATAAAAAATGAGAGAGGTTGTTTCGCTAAGATTTTCTATCGAGAAAACTTTTTTTAATCGCGTTTCGGAGTTTATGCGATCCTAGATCATATATTGAAAAAACATATACTTAAAAATTAGAGCTCTAGCCATTCAATCTAAAGAAAAAATTAAAACTTCGTACGTAGAAAAATGCACGAAGCTATTTTGGTATCCTCTTAACTATATTTTTATAAATATAGATCGTGCGATCATCATGACAACGATAGTTTTTTATAAAAATCTTTTGTAGTTAATTTAGTTTCGTACATGTCTGGAAAGCTTCAAAAATGTGTGTTGGTGTTAATTGTTAAATCTCTGTTTAACTCAAGTTATTAAGCAGAGTTAAAAATCTTTAATTTTCTATGTATATTGAAACATTTATTAGACGTAAATGTACGTACATATCTTTAAAGTACATAGACCTAATACCGAAAAAAATCAACTACACACCCCAAAGATGTGATCTTTGGGGTACACGGTGGGTTTCCCATCCAAATTTACCGACTAACAAAATTAATCTAGAACGTAATGATAAAAATGAGTTACATCACCTTAATTGTACGTAATCAGAGTAAGCAAACAAAAGTATTATGTATGTGACAAGAACAAACGTCTTAATGATAGTTTCCTGCAAAATATAACGTGCGTAACTATTTATATAGTGACTAAACAAGTCTAATTATATATGTAGATAAGGGTTTCACTATTAACTTCATAATTATTCTTTGCAGATAACTACGCGTTTGGTAAACGGGTTTAAACGACAATCTACGAAACTATATGAACATAATATGTGTGAATGAATTTTATATTTCCAGTATTTTTTAATTTAACACTACACTATTCTAAGTAATATTTAAAAAATTGTTGATAGTAGTTGAAAGTTCTTATATAGTTCTTTTCTCAATACACAATCCAAAAGCTGAGTAAGTTTGAAAATTATACTATTTTATTTCTTTTATAAAAATTATTTTAAAAACTAACTCTTTCTGTTAAATTACTCTTGCATAATTGCGAAGTTATACATCAAAATCCCAAAATCAATTAATTAATTACTTAATATGAATGAATTACTCGTAAAAACCTTATAAAATAGTAACAGTAATAATTCTTGTATAAAATAATAAAAGCAAGAGAGCTTCATTTAATAATTGCAGTATAATGAGGTACCTACTAGGTTAGTGAATCTGAGCGATAGCTTTACGTCAACTCACACGTCATCACAATCAACAGAATCGCGTCTTTTCTGTACCTTACTGATAAGATTTGTTAGACAAATATTGAACTAATAAGATAAGCAAAATAAGATCGTTATACTCTACACTTTCCAGCGATAATAAATTCGCTTATTAATAACTAATGATAACGTAGCTAAAAGCAAAGAAAAAATGATCGGCATGAGCAGGATTTGAATGACAACTACAGAATACCGTTGCGTTTCTCTTCCAACTGAGCTATCAAGGCACCTACTCATGCTAATCAAATTGTAGTGGGAAATTTGGCTAACATGTGCAAGTCCTTAGGTCCTACTTACGATATTGGCTACTGTAATTCTGTTTCGGCAGCTCCACTATCTGATGAAGCGCAATAATTGTATAAATTACATATAAGATAGTTATAAGTTTATAATAAGTAGTTGTGGACATTACATGTTCTTTATGTAGTTGCTTTAATTGGGCGATATAGTCGCTAAGCGACCAAGACCCTTAATAAATTAAAAATAAAATGTGCAATTCCTCTTTATGTTCAACTTCATTATGACTCTATACTAAATCTAGCCTAACAACAACTAAAACAATAAATTCTAAATAGTATAATTTCCGAACCGATGTTGTACAATTTTAGAATGAGAGTTCATTGACCATATCGTGTTTGCTAACAGCATTGTTTACAAACCCTGCCACCTATTGCAAAGCTTTATGATTGAAGCTTTGATTAGGTTTATTTTGAAGCTTTTAGTTTATTCTACGTTATCCGTACTCTATTTTTGGTAAGTTCTTAGCTCTGCAGTCATAACTCTCGTTGCGTTTGCATAAATTGTATTACCAGGCACTTACTGTGGTTTTAAGATATGGTAAATTTGATAACCACGTTCAGTGTTTATGTAATTATTTTGTGTCCGTAATTAAATTATAGCTTTATTGTTGGGTAACCTAATAAATAAATAGCTTTCTAATTAATAATTGTGATTCCAATCAATGATTTACCTCTTTTTGTCTGGCAAAACTAGTTGTTTTGTCTATTAATCTTTTAAATATCCTAATCGAAATATAGTCTCGTATCTATGAGTTCAAATCAAATGTTTAACTAATATATTTAAGTTTGCTACGTGATAGAAGGCACGCAAAATCAACATATAATAGTAAATACATAGAAGGAATGCTATTTATGACTAAGTATTTATCGGCACTACTATGTCTCAAAAATATGTCTGATCAGCTGCAATTTTGCAAAACACGTTGAATAGTCTGGCGACATAATATCGTATGATTTTATAAATACCACAAGTTAGCGGTTATTTGTGCATCTATGCAGAAAATTAATCAGTTATAGTTAAAAGCTGCAGTAAAATCAAGGTTAACATGTAAACCTATGACGTGCCAATGTGTTTCGTGGCAAATTTCAGAAAAGTGTAAAAATATCTTTGCAAATATTTATTAACAATGATTTTATTCTAGACTTTTTCATATTTCTGCCCTTCTAGACAATTTCTAAATGTATCATTTTAAATATCACGTTACGTTCGGAGAATGATCCATTTTGTACAGTTGTAGAGTTTCAATTAACTTATATCTGCAATCTCTCCGAACATGTACATGAAATTTTCTAATTTATAAGATAAGTAGGTATATATGATGCGATTTCTACGTCACTATTTCTAAGTTCATGACAACTGCTTTAAACATGTTAGTGTTAAGTAAAATACAAATAACACACATACAGACTAACTGGATGTAGATTGTGGATGGATGACTGTGAAAGTGAGTATCTGTATTTATTTGTTTGTTAGCATATACTGTATATCTCGTTATCACTAAATTTCATTCACTATTAGCATATGCATGGGTTCAATTCCCACAGCATAAAAAATACTTCAAATAGGTATATTTCTTTAGAACCACAGTATATTTGTCTTCACTTTACCTAGCATGAGGTCAGAAGCAATTTAGCATGAGATATTTCACAATCTATACATATAAAGAAGAGACTGATTGATTGAGTCAAGCATCAACGCACTACTGAGACTAGGATGCTCAAAGGCGACATGGTGATTCCTTTTACGCTGTAGGTAAGCACTAAGAAAAGATTTTTGAAAATCTCACCTTTACGAGAGATTTTTAAGTTTGTATGAAAGTGCGTCAGTTTCAAAAATCGGTGGCAAAATGATAGCTATAGTCAGCCGATATAAAACCATCTGTTGCTTATACAAGGTCTTTACTTTTGTGAAATCAATGTTTTTAAAGTAGATTTTAATTCCAGTTTTAAAATTCTAATAAAAACAAAACGTCCTTCCATAAGTGTCAGGTATAATAATGTTGGTAGCCCCTCGGTAACACAATACCAGGCAATATTAAAGATTAATTTTAATGTTTCTTAAGACGCATATATGCGGTAGGTATCGAAGCTAAAATGCGAACATAATTCAGAGATACCAATATTTTATAACAAGCTCGAAATGTCTTTATAAGTACTGCAATCAGACCGTAGATGATTTGTAATTATTGTAATTATATGTTATTTCTCCTTGCTCTTATGTAATATAGGAGAAGTAGGTATAATGTTGTGGACCACACGGAAAAGTAATTTATAACCAATCTGTAGATTGTTGAGATGTTTATTTAAAAATATATTATTTACAAATTTATTGAAAATCAATAAATTTGTAAGCTCGATAACATATTTATTACTTCGATCTGCGCTTTGATTTAGTTAATTTGTTGGTTAAGTCAGAACCCTACGCGAAGGTAATCAGTTTTTCCGAACAATTGTGTACATTAGATTTGTTGAAAACATAAAAATCATAGTAACTAAGTTATTAATAAAATTTGTTAAAAGCGTGAATTAAAATGAATCCCCACTAATATTACAAATGCGAAAGTAACTCTGTCTGTCTGTCTGTTACGCTTTTCCGCTTAAACCTCTCAACCGATTTTGATGAAATTTGGCACAAACAATCTTTAGACGTCATCTTTAGACCCTGAGAAAGGACATAGGCTACCTTTTATCGCGAAAAAAAAAAATTTCCAAATTCCACGCGGACGGAGTCGCGGGCAATAGCTAGTAGTTAATATATCTGTGTACATTAAAGAAACTTGCATATTGAAATTAACTAAAATTTATTTATTTATTGGTTCTTTTACAATTTGAACAACTTGCAGAGCCTCGTTTTTCCACACATACCTATTAACACAGATATACCAGATGTAGTGTCTATGGCTATATCACTCAGGCGGTTTGAAGCTACTAACATATCTTTGTGTGCATGAAAATGTATCTATGAGTGTGTATGATACAGGCTATAAGTAGGTACGTCATTTAAAACGTCATTATGCTATGAAGTACGATTTAGCTAGGCTAAAGTTACTTGTCCTTAATTTTGAACCTATTAAATTCAAATAGATAGTAATCTAAAAGTTTCGGCCTATGATTTATAATGACGTCAGTGCGCTTAGGTATTTCTCCTTAATAGTAAATATAAACTATATTTTAATATAACTGTAATAGATAATTAACATAATAAAATTTAGAGACTCGCTAATCTTGTCGAAAAATTGTTGTTGCTATGTATTTAATTTGATTTTTTCCTAGAACTAAGATAACGACTTATTAATGTTCATGTAATTTTAAATCCTATCTTTTCTTTTAGAGTGGAACTAACTGCCATACACAGATAGGAATATTATTATAAATAGACTAGATTATGTTAAATGAATTTATTATGTAATATATTAAATTAAGTTTTTAACAAGCTTTTATTAGTTTCGTTTGTATCTATGCGTCTAAGAATCGATGTAACTATATATCTATGTTTCAGAATCTTTATGTAATTATTATATTTTTGTATTACAGTAGTATTGCAGTTTTAAATACGTCTGATTAGTCTGTTATTTTGAACATAATAATTATCAGGACGGATGACAATACATTTCTGGAAGTTTTCATCCTTACTCTTTAGTATTTCATTAAATTTAAAGTTATTAATATGTATTTACGGACTCCTATAACGTCGCTCGATCTCAAAATAAACTACATATTTTTATTAAATTAATATAATGTTATCGTGTATTTCAAATTAAGTACAGGTATATAAACATTATATAATGTTAGAAACATATGTTGTGGTTTTGTTTGCATAAGTGTATCTCTCTCGTTCGATTCGTTTGTTTGTTCATGTTATCGCTTACTTACCTACTTTAATATTAAAAGTTCTTATATGTACGAGTATATATTCACGAGTCACAGTGTTAGTTACCGTACTCCTCCGAAACGACTAGACCGATTTTTATGAAATTTTACATGCATATTCAGTAGGTCTGAGAATCGGCCAACATCTATTTTTCAAACTTTTTTTTTTGTATTGCAAAACAACGTTTGCCGGGTCAGCTAGTTTCATATAAAAATTACCATACTAACATTAGGTCCTCTTACAACTGAGTGATAAAAATACTTAATTTAGGTTCGACCATTCATTTAAAAAAAATCGGTTAAGCTATTTTTCTATCAGACATCTGATTATTGTCCAATTTGTAAATACAATGGTGGATTCACCAACTGCTTTATGGCCGATAGTAAGTACCTACTATGATACTAATATTTTCTTACAATATTAACTAATTTACTTAATTAATGCCTAATCAGTATGATGGTTTTTATAATTACATCTTGTTAGAGTCACTATAAATAGTAAAAAAAATCTGTTAGAATTAAATTACTTAAGAGGATACCAAAATAGCTTCGTGCATTTTTCTATGTACGAAGTTTTCATTGTTTCTTTAGATTGAATGGCTAGAGGTCTAATTTTTAAGTATATGTTTTTTCAATATATAATCTAGGATCGCATAAACTCAGAAACGCGATTGAAAAAAGTTTTCTCGATAGAAAATCTTAGCGAAAATACCTCTCTCATTTCTTATTTTTTTTCATTTGTCGGTCTATTATCGCGTATTAACTAATGAAATAACTTTAAAACATAAGTAACTATTATATATAGAAACACGTAAATCAGAATTAAAATATATTTAGTAGATTTTGAGTAAATAGGAAAAGTATCCCTAATTCTTTATTTTCTGTGCCTACTGGCTGTGTTAATATGTACGTGTCGGCGATGATATACGATAATATTGATGTAGGCCCTTAATAGCTTCAGTGAGTTCGATTGTGGGTAACGTTAACAAAAGAACTGGCCAAAAACATAGAGACAATAAAAAAAATAGAAAAAGTAAAAAAAACTTACCGTTATGTATTTGGTTCCTAATGCTATCCTGGATTTCTAGATTGTCTTGCTGAGTTTTCTCCGAGAGGTTTATCGTGAAATGTTTAGCGCCGCACCACGCCACCAACATTTGAAATAATAACAGTTTAAATATGGAACACTGCACATCCATTTTGAAAAGCACCCGACAGTCAGTTACACGCATTATATTGTCCACGTTCTTTTATTAAATATCTAATATTCACTGTGCAACAACTCTATTACCGATAAAAATGTTGTGTGATAAATAATCGCTGTAACATTTATTCGGATTTATGTTTGTAGTTTGATATTGATAACTCGCTCATCTCGAGTCTCTTGAACTGGCTTATCATCATAGACTACCTGTGGACAAGAAAAATAAAAATATATTAGCACTTTAATACATAATTAGTGGATATTATTAACATTATAAAAGGTTATCAATAGTTATCATCAATAACATACCTATTTTCTTAGTCTAGATTAAACATCAAAATAATGTGTATGAATTGAAGTACAAATTAAGCTATTATTATATTAAATTTGAGCGAATCAAAAACATTTATTAAACAAAAAAAAACTAGATATAAAATACGCGAAGTTAATTTAGACCAGTCTTAATTTTCTAAATCAACCTTTTTTTAAAACCTGTATTTTTTACCTAGCAAATTATCAGAGTATGTTAGCTTATTTTTTTTTTTAATTTTATCGACCGTGAACGCAGTCTTCAAACGTATATTTTTAAATGTCTTTTTAAATGTCGAATACGATATTTAGCGTAACTCAACACGGTAACGACTAGCGACGTACACCGCTGACTAAGATCACTATCTCTATGCGACTGTCGGCCGCGCGTTACATAATTATTCATAATTACTTTTATCTCCTCACTTAATAGCTAATATCTACATTTATCCGTGTTCAGTACTAAAAGTATTCTTTTTGATTAAGCTATTTACATAAAGCCAGGAATAATTTTAATGAATATCTGAAATGGGTTTGACAGTTACCTTTTTTATTATATTTTTTAAAATCTAGTCTTTTACTTTAAATGCGATATACAGTTACATTTAAAAAATAAGCTTTCACGTTGCGTCTATTTTCTAGATATTTTCTATGTACATAAAAAATATATGTGAAAAATATAGTTACCAAATACGTAAACTATTTGTACTCATAGTAGGCAAGTTTTTGCCTTATATCTTTGTCATAAAGAAATTAATTTTAGTAACCACGTTACGTTCTGCTTCCAAAATACATAGGTATAAAATCCTAACCATGAATAAAAGCAATTTTGAGAGGTAGGGCATAGCGAGACACCTCGCTTACATTGAGCAGCCCGTCTGGGGAAGTACCTCCACCTTACAGAAGACCACAGTGAAACAACCACGGTTGTGTTTCTGTGAGTGAGTAAGGTCGCCAGAGCTCATTAGGGGAGTAACTACACGGACAGCATGAGACCGGCGGATGATGGGCCGCATCAGTTACTATAGGTGCAGCGTGGTGGCGTGGTGGCCAGGGAGACCCAGTGAAACGGTTTGCGCTGGCCGCCCGCAGGTTGTAGGGTTCCCGAACCCGGGGATCACTTAATCTCCGCCCCGGGAGGCTGAACCGCCGCCTGTGTAAAGTCTCTAACGCGGTGGTCGTGCCGGTGGAGGAGACCGGGGTGGACCCGACTACTGCGTTGGAGGGGGACTGGGGGCCCTTCCGTCCACCGCGCTACCGAACTGCGCAGCCTGTGACGACGGGTGGCAGGCTCACACTGCACTTTGTTTCGTTTGCTGTCCTTGTAGTACCTCCCCTCATTAGGAATCCACGACACCATAATTTTAATGGCAAAAAATAATAATAAAAGGAAGATATTTACAGCGGCATCTCCATCCACCTTCAATGTGGACTTCTGCAACATCAGGGGATTACACTCTAATATAAACGCAGTCCATCAACACCTCGAGACTGCAAAGCCGACCCTGCTCTTCCTAACGGAGACGCAAATATCCTGCCCGACTGAAACGTCCTACTTGCATTACCCTGGATACAAACTGGAGCACGTATTCGTGCGGCGCGCTGGGGTATGCATGTATGTACGGGAGGATATCTGCTGTCGTCGTCTCCATGGCCTTGAAGACAGGGACCTGTCCATCATATGGGTGCGCGTGGATTGTGGTGGCCACACCCGCATCTATGCGTGCCTCTACAGGTCTCATAGTGGTGATTCGGACACAGCCAGGCTTTTTGACCACCTTCAATCGGCGACTGACAAGGTTACTGAACAGTACCCCAACGCGGAGCTAGTGATTTTGGGAGATTTTAACGCCCATCACTCTGAGTGGCTCAATTCTCGGTCCACTGACTTCGCGGGGAGGTCTGTCTACGATTTTGCTCTGGCCTACGGCTTCTCACAACTGGTAAACTCTCCAACGAGAATACCAGACGTTGAGAACCATACAAGCTCACTGCTGGATCTTCTGCTGACTACACGCGCGGATAACTATACCATAACAGTGGAGGCACCCCTTGGATCCTCGGACCACTGCCTTATCCGGGCCAATGTGCCCAACTCACAAGCCGACCTGTCTCAGACATCTGAACGGCGGCGTGTATGGCACTACAAGTCAGCAGATTGGGATGGATTACGCGAATTCTATGCATCGTACCCTTGGAGGCAGCTTTGTTTTGCATCGGAAGACATTGATTCTTGCACAAACGCTGTAACCGAAACAATCCTAGCGGGAATGGAAAGTTACATACCTAACCCGCTAGTGACCGTTGCAGGGGTCAAAAAACGGCCGTGGTTTAATCGGCTTTGCAGGGATGCTCGTACACAGAAGCAAGCTGCATATGAGGCTTGGACCACGGCTTGCGCTCAAGAGGACCCCAATGTTTCCGATGTGAAACGGAAACTGAACGCTGCCTCGAGATCCAGCAAAAAAGCAATTGCCAGAGCTAAATTCGAATTCGTGGGCAGAATCGGTAAGCGACTATGTAGCTATCCTTCTGGGAGTCGTGCCTTTTGGTCGCTTGCCAAGGCTGCCCAGGGAAACTTTTGTCAGTCGTCTTTACCACCACTGCGGAAGCCAGACGGTAATTTAGCCTATAGTGCAAAAGAGAAGGCAGATCTTCTGGGTACTCTCTTTGCCTCGAATTCGACGCTGAACGATGGAAACGCAGCACCACCTACAATCCCTTCGTGTAACACCGCTATGCCGGATATCTCTTTTTCGCAACGAGAGATCCGGCGGGAACTGCGTTTCCTCGACGTTAATAAGTCGACTGGGCCCGATGGCATAGCAGCAGTGGTGCTGAAGCGTTGTGCCCCTGAACTGTGTCCGATATTAACGCGTCTCTTCGCACTTTCCTATAACAGTGGGCGTGTTCCGTCTTCGTGGAAGACCGCAAATGTGCACCCGGTACCTAAAAAGGGGGATAGATCAGACCCATCGAATTACAGGCCTATCGCTATAACTTCCCTTCTCTCGAAGGTGATGGAGCGTATAGTTAATTATCGACTCCTAAAGCACCTAGAAGATTATGACCTGATTAGCGACCGTCAGTACGGCTTTCGCCACAGTCGCTCCACAGGCGACCTTTTAGTGTGCCTCACGCATCGATGGGCAACCGCCATTGAGAGTCAAGGTGAGGCATTGGCAGTTAGCCTGGATATAGCGAAGGCGTTCGATCGGGTCTGGCACCGGAGTCTTCTCTCGAAGCTACCATCGTACGGACTCCCCGAGGGATTATGCAAATGGGTCGCCAGTTTTCTGTTGAATAGAAGCATAAAAGCCGTTGTTGACGGGAGCTGCTCCGAACAATTCAGCATTAATGCTGGCGTCCCGCAAGGCTCTGTGCTGTCCCCAACTCTGTTTCTGCTGCATATCAATGACATGCTGACAATTGATGGTATTCATTGCTATGCAGATGACAGTACTGGGGACACGTTCTACACAGGCCGTGCAAATATCCCTCGTTCCGATGTTGAGGAAAGTCGGAGCAAACTTGTGTCTGAAATCGAGACTATTCTAGCTAGAATATCCGATTGGGGACGACTAAATCTAGTCCAGTTCAATCCCACTAAGACTCAAGTTTGCGCGTTCACCACTAAAAAAGCCCCATTCGCTGTAGCTCCTCAATTCGAGAACGCAGCCCTAACCATCTCAAATCACATAGGGATCTTAGGAGTTGACATCTCCAGTGACGTCCAATTTCGCTGTCATTTAGAGGACAAGGCCAAGCTGGCATCTAAAAAGCTTGGTGTGCTCAACAAAGCAAGACGGTACTTCACTCCGGGGCAAAGACTTGCCCTGTACAAGGCGCAGGTACGGCCCCATATGGAGTACTGCTGCCATCTGTGGGCAGGCGCACCGCAATACCAGCTTGGGCCTTTTGACTCGATCCAGCGACGCGCTGTGAGGATTGTCGACGATCCCGTGATTACAGGCGGTATCGAGCCCTTAAATCTTAGGAGAGACTTTGCCTCCTTGTGTGTGTTCTACCGCCTGTATAATGGGCTGTGTTCCGACGAATTGTTTGAAATGGTGCCAACGGCCTCTTTTTACCATCGCACCTCTCGTCACCGGCAGCGAGTTCATCCTCACACTCTAGAACCTATATCATCGCGCACAGTACGATTCCATCGGAATTTTTTACCACGTACAATAAAGTTGTGGAATGAACTACCTGCCGAGGTTTTCCCATTGGACTACAGTATGGGGTTCTTCAAAAAAGGTGTCAAACGATTCCTACAGGGTCGGCGATGCGCGAGTGATACCTCTGGTGTTGCAGACGTTTATAGGCTACGGTAACCGCTTCCCATCAGGTGGGCCGTACGCTTGTTCGCCAACTTAGTAGTATAAAAAAAAAAAAAAAAAAAAAAGGCACATTTATGTCTAATTAGTAAAAAACAGTTACAACTCACTGACATTTAATTAGCGAAATTTATGATAGGTACTGCGAAAGCTTTTTGAATATAACCGAATAAAAATTAATTTAAATTAATTAGATAAATAATTAGCCTAAAAATGTTCAACATTTTATCGATGTACCTATAGGTATATAAAACTAATTATATAGCTCTTATATATACAATAGTTAACATAATTTCTCACAGCACGTTTAATATATGTTAAAAAGATGTGTTTAGATTGAGCTATGATATAGTTTTAATACCAAAAAACTGGACACATTAAAGCCATATACAGAATGAATACAGGCTTGCCTTTTACGATGACGCTTTCTTCGACGGTATGGCGACTAAACACGAATGATTGACAAGCTGCTACGTTACTTATAACATTAAACCATAAATATACCGTCTTCACTATATCTTGTACCCACGTATATTATAGAAGAATTATATCCAACAGTATAAACCACGCAAATTGGTAATGCGCTGGAACCTTGTCAAATTAACGCCCTTGTGACGTCATCAGCAAAGAAAAAGTAGAGCTAACAAAATGTAATATTCTCATCTACACGTCACTATGACGTCACCAACATGGCCGCCAGGCGCATTACCAATTTGTGTGGCTTATAAATTACTCAATACTTCTATATTAATATTATTATCTATACTAATATTATAAAGCTGAAGAGTTTCTTTGTTTGAACGCGGGAATTTCAGGAACCACTGACCCAATTTGAATACCTCTTTCAGTGTTGGATAGTACATCTATCGAGGAAGGCTATTTTATCATGCTACGACTAATAGGAGCGATGCATCGGTTAAAAATGTCACAAAATCGCAGAAAATTTTCTAATAATTTTGATTATTTTCAAAAAACATTTTTCTTCAAGCCTTGTTTGTCTCAATTTTCACTCAAAATTGTAATACCTCACCGTACGCATCCATCAATATGTATGAACACGTAAATATGTCATAAGTAACTGTATATAGAAGACAAAGTGAAACAATAGAAGAGTCGAGACTGACAAGCTTTTCTATGAAGAAACCAGGAATGTGTTCTAGGAACAAAGAATTAAAGGGCGATGGATCCACGTGCCTATAGATAAGTGGGCGCCAGTCGACTTGGCTCATTATTTGTTTTTATTCGGTACCTTCGAGCGAGAGTCTGCGAGACGCAACAGCCGGGCGCCATGACGGATTGTTAAAAATGTTTACTGAGACGTTTTATGAGCTTGTAATTAACGTTAACTAGAGGTTACTGAGGCTAACTTTGCTTTATTTGTGGCAATAAATGAATATAGTTTCTGACTTGCTATGAATTGTGCCTCTTTGTTGCAGTCATTAGATTGTGGTGGATTTTTTTTCTGCAATTTTTAACAAGCTCCAGCTTGGTCTCTATGTAACATTCTATAATCAGAAGACAATCCAAAGGTTGGAAATTAAGTGTCTCAGTGGATTCGTCGTTTTATAAATTAATAAATAAATATCAATATTTTTCGTTTTGGAACTAAGTAGAGCAATTCGTTAAAGTATGAAGCTACAACAAGTCTAGATGATTGCTAGGTATTCCATCGCCGAGAAAACATTGAATAATTTGCATACAATGAATGAAAGTGCCAAATGAAATACAAAACAGTTATAACATATTATGGCGTACGTGACAACGATTCTTGGTAATAACAATATACAATTATCTCATTAAAATATTTGCCAAAATCAAACAAAAGCGTACGGTATTGGTGGCTTACATTTTCATTGCGTTTGCGTAAAACTACTTCGTAATATGTTTGAGCTATATATCATTAGCTGCGGTTATTACATTCAAATGTCTCGTGCCAATATAAAACACCTGTAATATACGTTAGGTACATAATTTTAACAGCTAAATGTAATATCACAGCTGTTTAAATTTTACGTCGTTAAAGATGTATTACTAAATCTACTTAGCAACGGCAAATGCTTAACAGGTTGAACATAACTTTACCTATTGCTATAAAGTAAGACTAAGTACCTATATCTGTTAATATTGGCAATACTCTTTTTGTTCTAGTCTCTATCCTCCATATTATTTGGGCTCAATGCAACCTATTCATTTCTTCTAGGCTATTCGTTAACTTTTATCCAATAATATTTTTCCTTTCATCCCATCCATCTTTTTTTTTCCTTTTTTTTCCGGCCATCATAAAATTTATATACAGAGAATACAATGTTTCAATATCTATTTTTATAATCTATATTAATAATGTTTAAAAACAAAGACGTCAGTGTTTGTGTTCTGTATGATGAAATGACGGAATCTTTCAATGAATTGACTGAATAAATCATCAAAATGTTAATTCTTAACAGTATATCAGTTTGACGACAGTATAATGATTTTGATCTGCTGAGAAATGATCAAGGTTACCGGGGTAGTATGATGTATGAAACATGAATTAGAGGTTTTCTTCAGCTACAAAAAACTAAATTTACACAACGTAATAAGACCTTTTTTTAAATCCACTCAATTGAATAATTTCGTGCCTCATTCAAGCTGTTGAATTGTAGCTTTAAGGTTCCCTAATGATTGACCAAAAAATTATTGACAAATGATCATTTGACAAACAACGTTACACCAAATGATCACTTGACAAACAATACGTGAAACACGGGCTTCGTGGTGGAGTGGTTTATGTAATGGACTGCCGTTCACGAGGTCGCGGGTTCGATTCCCGCTTGGGACAATCATTTGTATGATATCCATAAATGTCGTACAAATGTTTGTGCTGCGTCTGGGTGTTTTCTATGTATTATAAGTATGTATTTACAAAAGAAAAGTTGTTTATGTATTATATCCGTATTCTGGTATAAGCTTAGCTTGGGATCAGAGGACCTGAAATGTCCATGAATATTTATTTATTATGATTTGTTTATTTCAAAAAATAATACACTGGCCAAAAGTATCATCTTACAAAAACTTACTTAGCAAATGATCCATTAGCAAACACTACACTTGACAAATGTATTAAGTATTCAAATGTCAATAGACCTTTTGCCATTTCACCAAATGACGTCTTTCGTAAATTAAGTTGTTTTGTATGTATCATTATCATCATGAATCATTATTAAAGGGAGAAATGCCAGTGCCGTAAAAAGTCGCTTCTGGTCGTTTGGGGTTAAAGTTCTAACCTTACCCAATCTAATAAAAGAGACATCTATCTCCAAAGACGAACAGACTAATAAGTAATTATTACGCAAATAATATAAAATATCATTTTTTTTCATTCTATATAATAAAATATATCAATTAATACATATGGTATTGTCTTTTTAGGAAAATCCAGAGCAGTGGCTTTGCAAAAAAATAAGCAAAAGATGGTGATTTTAACAAGATTACCAAATTTTTAGAATAATAGTAGATTTATCTGATAACTCAATTGCCAATGTTAGTTTTGTAAAGTAATCATTTATAAAATGTAAATTTAAGTGTTGATCATTTGGCAAAATGAAACATTTATAAAATGATCAGTGGTAAAATGATCAATAGGCGAGTTCATTGTTTCGGCAAACTATGTTTGTCAAGAGTAGTTTTGCCAAATGACTTTTGGTCAAACAATCTGACATCTAACTTTAAACCTATTATTATGGCTTTTCGGGGATTTACCTAGTTTTAAAGTTATTCATTTTATATCTAGAGTTGAGAGAGACTTTATAACAAGCAATTTGAATTTGTAACATATAAGCAGTTGTATGTGTGTACGTGTAAGTAACCGGATACTACATTGAAACAGAATTCAATTACATTCAATATAAATCATTTCATTCAATTAGTAACACACGACTAAGTATATTTTATTGCCAGAAATAGAAAAATATTTATTCATGTAGGCATCATTTTGAAACAAACAACGCTCCTGCGAAGCGTCCATATTTTTCCGTCCAAAACGGGTCCAGAAATGGTGGAAAAGTTATTTTGTAAAAAACTGTAAATAGTTTTGTTGGAGTTTGATAGTAGTAACAGTGAATATTTAATTTATTTCTTTCCCGACCAAACGCCCAAAATAGCTTTATATTTTCATAGGTTTTGAGGCCCATGAATTTGACGTTTGTGACGTTCAATTCAGTCATGAGAACATATATTATATTTTTTATATAAATATACCTACTGAGGACTGGGGCCCAACTGAAAACTACTCGGGAACGGATACGCCACGTTGGATATGACGTAAAGTCAATAAATCATAATATATTTAAGATATAATATCAAGTAAAATAATGACATTGCACGCTAATATAAACATGTTAATCTTTACAACTCTAATTTCCCGGTATCACGTAGTGTGTTGTTATCACAGTTGATAATAATAATTTTGTGTGCATAACACCTAATCTTTGCGCTGACCTAGTTCGTATGCCTAGGTTAATAATGACGTATCGCCTGGACTCAATATCTTCCACTGTCTTACTCAAACAGAAGATAAAAAGATTTAGTGAACGTCAACGAGGCCATGTACTTTTTGCAAAAATTATATCATGTCTAATTATACTTAATGTAAGTATGATCTTTGCATTTATCTGCATATAAAATATATTTCTTAGAACTTATTTAAGTACATAGTATGTAGTTTGTTTTATGACTGCGGTTACATTCAAATTCGGTCAGCCATAAGCTTCATACTAAACTGCCCGATTACATCTTTGAAATATCAGTGTAGTTAGGTTAAGTTTTTGATGCGATAGAATCGGTAACAATATGTCCACACTTATGATTATTTCACAGACAGACAGACTCTACAATTTTGTTTATCTCAATGACATTTATCTGTCAGACAAATATAATTAACTTTGACTTGAGAAATATGGATCAGTTAGATAATTACGAAATCTTTTATGAATGAAAAACAAGCTATAGTTGAGACTGGCAAGGAATTTGCCGGGTTACTTTCTTAATCATTAGTTTTCTTTCTCTCTCTCTCCAGCCCATTTACGTCCCACTGTTGGGCACGGGCCTCCTACACTTTGGGAGGGATTATGTTCTACTGTGCCGCGCTGACCAAGTGTGTTGGCACAGGGTTCTCTGTCTATCTGTGTGCAATATCTCTTAGCTGACTTTTACAGCACCCTTGGGAGGAGAAGGGGTGATGACACTTGTATTCTTAATCCGTCACCACACGGAAAATATCTATATAATTTTTTTTAGCACTAGGTAATAATATATTTTCATTTTTTGTTCTAGTCTACCGAGGAAGAAGTAAAACGAAAATGTAGAACATAGAATCTATTTAAGGATTGTTATTTTGCTTTAGGTATTCCGTAATTGTTTTAGCATTGATGCAAATGTACATTGGAAATGCTTCATGGATAGGCTCCATGAAGTTTTTGAACAAGAAATTAGGGTGAAAATCTATCAAAAACGCAAACATACGTTACAACTATATTTATAAGTATAAAGAAATGGGAAAACACTTCACAAACAATGACTATTAAGTTCACCTAATATCTTATATGATGACGAATAATATATTCATAAAGATTAAAATTACGATATTAATATATAGCCAGTATTTTATAAATGAGGCTGTAATTAAAGTTATTAAAACACAGATTTTAATGACTTGGTTATAATAGTAAAAAAGACACTGTGCCTACGCGTTTTAATTTAGTGTGTGGGCGAGTTGAATTTGAATTAAGAATGGAGACTTATATCTGCTACAGAAGTAACGATATCAAGAAGTTTGTGCAGATAAATCGAACATTTTAGTGTTTCTAGTAGTATCCACACGTCTCCAATAATCTGCAACGATTTATCATACACACGACCGATAAAACTGTGCAACTCGGTTTGCACTTTCGCAGACATATACCTATACCTATCGCTACGATAATATCGTTATGTGTATAGTAGACACGACATGCCAATATGGATTCAACATAACACTTCCAACGTTGGGGACTAGGGGACTAGCAAATATTATATTGGGTTATATATTCGCCATATATTAAAGGGGACAAATTAAATCTTTTTTCGACCTTATCAGTAATATATCATAGTATTTTGAAGAGCAATAAATATCACACAGCTATGGTTGAAAGGTTGGCTTTGATCAGACCAGTCCTTTCTTTCATTATCTCTTACATAAATATTTTGAATGTCATTTATTTAAGGCAACTGAAATGTAGAAATTGCACTAGAGAGAACAAATAAACAGTTATGACTGGCACGAGTATTGTGCCAGTATTTTTTTAGTGAATCGGGATTAAGAGTTTTTCGATCTCTTTGTTTTGACGCATAGCATGGATTGTTTTGATGCTTTAAAAGAAATAGCTAGCTACCAGCTGCCACTTTATGAGTCATTCTCAGCCAGAGCTCACACTCAGCTGCAGATTCCAACTAATATCACAGGATACTACAAGTATCGAAACGAAGTTAACTAGGTACGAATTGTTCTATGCGCTACACTAAATCTAATCCGTAATTTGTAAATGAGTACTTAGTATTTTTAATTGGCTATAGTTTTTGTTTTACACCAGATAGAAGTTTATGCCACTTACGACTTTTCATCTGAAATTGACCTCGTACGTATCGGACAAAAAAACGGCGCAATAACCTTGTTGCTTTTTACTTGTGGACTGTAACTACTGTAAGAGCAACTTCCGAGGGGAAACTCGTCTCTGCCGTTAAATTTGCCTTTGTTAAGACTTAAAATGTCAATAATTTCTAGTTTATAAAATGAAGATGGAGAGACGGAAAACTCGAAAATAAACCCCGGTCCGTGCGGCATAGTAGACCATAATGCCTCCGAAAGTGGAAGAGGTCCGTCCCGTAGAATTTTAATTGGCTGGAGAGAGAAAGAAAGAAATGGAGATGCAGTGCCTAATTGAAATTTTCTTGGCGGTTTGTTTGTTGTTTACAAGCGGCAACAAATCACGTTCCAATAGTACGAGGGGAGGTCCAAAAGTTCGTGGAATGAAAGGGTTTTGGTAAAAATGAAACAGTAAATTTATTTTTCCTTTTCAATATAATCACCCTTAAGCTGAATACATTTATTAGATCTATGAATTAATTTTTCTAAACCATCGTAAAAATATTTTTTATCTTTTCCCTCAAAATGAGCCAAAATTGCCTCATTGTCGTCGGAAAATTTCCTTCCCCTTAAGTCTTTTTTTAAATTGGGGAACAAATAAAAATCACTTGGGGCCAGATCTGGACTATAGGGTGGGTGGACTAGTGATTCGAAGCCATGCGTGTGTAGAGCAGCCATTGCAACTTTGCTCTTGTGAACCGGCGCGTTGTCTTGCAAGAGCAACACGCCCTTGGTCAATTTTCCCCGACGTTTTTCTTTGATGGCATCCTTTAATTTTTCTAGTATTGTTGCGTAGTATTCTCCGGTTATGGTCCTGCCCTTTTCTTTATAATCAATCAGTATTATCCCCTCACAATCCCAAAAAACAGTAGCCATCAACTTTCCAGCCGACTCCGACACTTTGAATTTCTTTGGCGGTGGTGTCCCCTTTTTATGCCATTGCATGGACTCTTGTTTGGACTCAGGCTCAAAGTGATGAACCCATGTTTCATCGCCGGTAACAATTCGCTCCAAAATCGATCCAGGATCGTCGCCACACAACTCCAAAAAATGTTTTGACGCTTCGACGCGCTGCTGTTTTTGAAGCGGCGTGAGCATTCTCGGTACCCATCTTGCACTGACTTTTGTCATACCCAGGTGGTCATGTAGGATTCGCAAAATGGTGGTATCTGATACTCCAACTAATGCAGATAACTGTTTTTTCTTCAAACGGGTGTCCTCCAGTACAATTTTTTCCACTTTTTCGACGATGTCTGATGTGGTGGCCTCAACTGGCCTTCCTGAGCGGGGGTCGTCTTCAATCGACTCCCGACCATGTTTAAAAAGACCATGCCACTTGTAAATCATTGATTTACTAGGGCACTGTTCCCCGTAAACAGTTTCCATTTCATTCAAAATGGTCTGAGCGTTCTTTCCTTGCTTGGTAAGGAATTTAATGACCGCACGGTGTTCAATTTTCTCCATAGTTTCAGTTTTCTTCCGGATTGACGTGTTTAGCAGGCGAGTGTTCGTAAACGAATGACGCAATAGGGCTGAAACTCCATTTATATACTAATTATGAGTCCCCAATTAGTATGACACTAAGCGAGCGCCCCTATCCCCACTCCATCCCCTCCATTCCACGAACTTTTGGACCTCCCCTCGTATAACATCCCACAGCAAAAACAAAACTCCAAGTAATGGATTAAGAGACTGAAGACCTATCGGTAAATCTACTACTTAGGCAGGTTAGACAGACGACAGTTTTATCTCATCCTGATAGTTTATCCTTTGCCCTTTACTCCGACAAAATTGATAAGGTAAATTTAAATGACAGCTTTTATTATACTTGATATGAATTGCGTTGACGGAAACAAAAAGTTGTAGATGCAGCCTTGTGGCGCCAGTATTGAAGGACAGAGATAGGGTCCAACGGTCCAACACTCGTACTCATAAAGATTTTTTTTTACCTAATTATGAAAAGAAACCAGACCCTTGTTATAGTAAAAAAAATACTGACATGTGTATGTACAACAATTTTGCTTCCTTGTTTTAAATATGTGTAACTACTCATACTGACTTTAAGGATTCATTAACTCCATAGTCCGATAGTTATTCAAGTTCCGTATTTTTTCTGTAATTAGCATCTCCTGGTTATTTATGTTGAACTAATACTGCAAAGGATATAATTATTGATTTAATTTGACATTAGTTACTGAGATTTTCAGTTCATTTAAATGTAATTTTTTTGTATTTTGCCTATTAGATATTTTATATTACTTTTGCCTTTTTTTAAGTGTTAATTAAACCATGTTTAAACAATATAGATGGCTTCTAATCAATTTTACTTAATTTTGACCATGAAATTACAACAATACAAAATGCAAGCCATTGTTCTCGTGTGCGAAAATAAATAACTCAGAATACATTACAGTATTATACATTTTAATAATAGTACAAGGACTGGTAAAATCGCACGCTGCGTTTCTAAAAGCGTAGAATCTGCAATATGAATATAATTTACATAAACTATTAATCAATATGATAAATAAAAAAATGGTTGGCGTCTGTGATTGTTTGAGTTCCGTGATGTGAAGGAAGCTGAACAATGCGCGTGCGCCGGCCGGGGCATCCGTCATCGTCTCGCGCCTGCCTTTGTGTTCCATTGTAGACGGCAGACCGGTAGCGCCGGTTATACTCAGCTCAAATTATTGCCCTTTATAAACCGACCGCCCAGTGCCCTGCGTCTTGAAACTAACGACAATATGCATCTTTATGCGTATTGTAATTCCAAGTATTTAGATCTTTATTCTTTTCTTCTCATTTTAAACTAAGTTTTTAATTAACTATTTCATGTATTTGAGGATACCTAGTCAAAAGGGCCAAAATGTGTTTATATTTTTGAAATGAAATGAAAGAAAAGTCATTTAATCATGTAGACACAATTTTTTGCGAAAATTATGTGCCTGTGACAAGTCCAAAAATTTTTTTTGTGCTATACTAGCAATAGTTAAACTAATTTACGCAATAAAAGTTTAACTCGTGTAAAAACTATGACGCACGCAGATAAAACAGAATTACAATATGTCTATCTAACGTGTGAATAACATGACATTGAGTAATCAAAAGCCTTCTATGGTAGTCAGATAGAATGTACCTAACAAGCTTAATTGATAGAGAGGTCAAATATAAACAATATTGATAGTTCAATTTATCCATTAGTCTAACACCAACCTACACACTGTCCGTCATACTCGGATAACTTGAGTGATGTACTCCTTTCGATTTTAGGTTCTTATCTAATGGGACACCCACTCATATAAAACAAAATTAATACTGTTATTTGAGAAAAAATAATTGTATAAACAAATAATCTACTTAGTTTAAAAACTAAAAAACACGCTTGAAAATCCTAAATATTTTTTTAACTGATTGTATTGTCATCGGTAATTAATATATTGTGTGCAAAATTTCAGATCAGATTCACTTGCGGTAGTCGGATGACTACCGCAAGTGGCTGAAAATCGCTTTCAAAGATTCCGTTACATAGATATAACACATTGTTATAATACATTGATAGATACATACGGAACATATAAAAGCGTGTTAAAAATAATACCGATGCAGGTTTAATCGCAAAATACGATTTCAACTTCAACCTTTGGGTGCCTTGATAGGCTTATTATAATGTCAATCGTAATATACCATTAGAGCTATTTAAACGAGAGTTTAGTTTAGGTAAAAACTGTTTGAAAACAATGAAATCGCTTTCTATAACGAAATGTTAGTTTTTTTAATGTTGATAAAAGAAACTGCCAAGTCATTATTTTACTGTTTTAGAAATGCAATATAAAACATTATGACAAGTTTTCATTGTTAGTGTATTAAAACATAATTGTTGTACTTTTGTTATTTTAAATTTCTTCTTGGGTTGTAAACATTTGCATAATCTATTCTGTGAAATTGAAGATTTGTGGACAGATATTTTTTCTTGTTTTTGTTTTAAATTCATAAAAAGAAGATTTACAATTCTATTTTCTTTTTTATAAATTAAATTATAGGAGAAGAGGTGTTCACCATATTCGGCACTTGATCATTATCATTTAACTCATGATCTTAAAATAGTGTTCCTTTTTTTCGCTCTGCCAACTGAGCTACTGTGGTCTGACATCTTGTTTGGATATTTTATGTAAGTTCGGTATTCTGATAATGCAAAGAATGGAAATCAACTAATGAATATTATATGCTTTCGCAGTTTTCTTCACTTGAAATAAGTGTAATGAGTGCAGATATAGTTATAATGCTGGTAAGACGATGAAATCAAGGTTATATACGTATATTTGCTATCTTATCTTTAAACTAAATCTTATACGTCACAGACGGGTATTGAACTTTGGATCAACACGGCAAACTGTCGTAGTGACAAAATCTTGTTTAACATATTAATCTCATATTATATACATATACGTAATATTTACTTATTTTAGTATAATAACGTATTACTTTAATACATTTATATACTACATAACAAATTTTAAATTTAATAAACATTTTCTTAGAATAGTATTCGTTACAATAAATGCAGTGAATAAGAACCGATAATCTCACAAAACAAGTAAAATTATCGTATGAATAAAAATAAAAATAAAATATAATAAAAGGAAATTCTTAATAATTCTTATAAGCGATAATGTGAAAAAAATGGGAAGAACAATAATAATTTATTATTTTAAACATAAGTAAGTTGGAAAATTTATGATTTACGAAGTAATGAACTGTATGGTTTATAATAAGTTTGTATCGATAACAATACCTACTATTATTTATAACCTAAAAATAAATATGAGTTTGAAGGATATTAACTTTTTCCCCCAAAGATTTACAACAAAGATAGCCAAAGAGAAATAATTATAATCATTCCTTAAATAAAGTCGGCATGTTTGGGCGTTCAGTTGATGGATGGGTGTGTTTGAGTGATTTCCACTCGGGTTGTGGGCACAAATTGACAGCTATGACAGCTGAATAGCACACTATTAAAGACTACAATGTTATACTTAGCACTAACTGTTGTTTACTCAAAAAATATCGAACAAAGAGTGCGCTGAAATTACATTTAAATACGAAATGCTAAGAATAAGACAGTTGATTGAAATTAATTTTGTTAGTTAAGAGGATACCAAAATAGCTTCGTGCATTTTTCTATGTACGAAGTTTTCATTGTTTCTTTAGATTGAATGGCTAGAGGTCTAATTTTTAAGTATATGTTTTTTCAATATATAATCTAGGATCGCATAAACTCAGAAACGCGATTGAAAAAAGTTTTCTCGATAGAAAATCTTAGCGAAAATACCTCTCTCATTTCTTATTTTTTTCATTTGTCGGTCTATTATCGCGTATTAACTAATGAAATAACTTTAAAAACATAAGTAACTATTATAAATAGAAACACGTAAATCAGAATTAAAATATATTTAGTAGATTTTGAGTAAATAGGAAAAGTATCCCTAATTCTTCATTTTCTGTGCCTACTGGCTGTGTTAATATGTACGTGTCGGCGATGATATACGATAATATTGATGTAGGCCCTTAATCGATTGTTTTACATGTGAGGTAGAAGGTAAATTTGAAAGTAATTTTTGTTCTTAGGAGCATTGTTGTAAAAATTTACTTTTGTATACAGTAACTAATTGCTTTGACAAACTCAAATACGTACTTTGTAATTCCGATTGCAGCCAAATTATGTACCAAAATGAAACTTTCTTTGCTCTACATCTTTCACCAAGTGAGAGATGTATCTGAGTCAAAGGGGAGGTTCGTCACTAGGTCGGACCTGACAATGTCTATGAATCACAATGAGTAATTCAAATAACATTGTTTGTAAAAGTGTACTATGAATATAAAGTAAAAAAAAACTCAAGCTGTCATGTGTACGCTTTAGATCTGTTTGAGATATTTTTTAAATTCACATGGTGCCCTCGATATCTATAAATAAAATATTTTTTTTTTTAACTCGCCTCCTGCCCTGCCGGGCCACGATGGTGCCTTGAGCTTTACCATGACCCGGCGGGGGATGGCCCCGCTAAACGGGGCCCGACCCGACTGGGGGAGCATTAGGTCCCCCTGTCGTGTTGCCGTGACTGACAGCCACATTTGCCGCGGCGGGTCTCGGGATAACGACCCGCCGCGCGCGACCAACTCGTCGGGAGGGTCCGCGGCCGGCTACTGCGCGACGACGACCCCTGCCGGGGCCCTGCGGGGGGCAAAGTGCCGCCAGAGCGTTCGCGCTCCCGCAGGGCCTCCCTCTTTGCCTCATCACCTCCCGAGAGAAGAAGACGACGGCGGCCCAACACTGTTCGCTCTCGGCCATAGACGAGACCACGACCAAGAGCGACAAGTCCTGTCTGAAAAGAAGTGTGACTCATAGACTGACGTTTATGGATGATAGTGGATAGGCACCTGTAAGTCCAGCACCTTAGTTACTTACAGGTATACTACAGACGGGCACTAGGTATGAATAGTAGTGTTTTGGCGAATAAAGTGGATGAAACCGAATTCTGTATATGAGAAATCTAACTTATAAAAAAGCTGAAGATGTATGTTCGCTCAACGCTCCGCCTATCCTGTAAAAAGTGTGTCGTAATGAAGAGTCATTTAAACAAATTCAATTAACAATAAACGTTGTAGCTATTACTTATACTTTTCTATCAATACTCACTAATATCAAGAGATCAAGAGAAGTGTTTGCAGAAGTGACGTCTAACAAAATTTAAAATGTTGTTCCTATGCAATTATTTTCAAGTTTTCAAATTTGGCACTTTGTCGCACAAAATAAATATTATACTAGTCCCGTAATTGCCGTAATTATCGCTTCAAATAAAGTTGAACGACACTATCAATGCATGTATGTATTTGTATATTAACCGTGTTTACATACGTACGTATGAATGAAACCTGAGCTGGTAACAACATTATCAAACAATTTTCTGAGATATTTGTTTAAACTAACAGATTATTTTAAATTTGGATCTGAATCCAAAATGAAAGAAATATCTATTACAGCATTACGGTTGATATAATCAATATAATGTTGTATTTTTATGACCGGATATTGCAAGTTTAAAATTTTCTTGAACAGCTGAGCTCGGCAACAAGTTTATAAATAAGATATTTGTTCGGATTATTTTGCGATCTATTATTGAATACAAATATGCATCTTGTTATACATACATGCATAGCTACTGAGTACTATTTAGCCTACAAAGTTATAGTAGTTTTACGGTATTAAAAAGAGTTGTACGTGTATCCCAATGTTGAACATATATGACATGAAACATGAAAAACATAAAGGTGCCAAGATATCTATACTAATATTATAAAGCGGAAGAGTTTGTTTGTTTGTTTGAACGCGCTAATCTCAGGAACCACTGGGCCGATTTGAAAAATTCTTTCAGTGTTAGATAGGGCATTTATCGAGGAAAGCTATATAACATCACGCTACGACCAGTAGAAGCGAAGCAGTAGTGAAAAATGTTGCAAAAACGGGCAACAGCTAGTCTTCTTATAATTAATAATATAGAGCTAAATAGTTTGTTTGTTTGAACGCGCTAATCTCAGAAACCACTGGCCTGATTTTAAAAACTATTTCAGTGTTGGATAGTTCATTTATCGAGGAAGGCTATAGACTAAATAATATCATGCTGCGACCAATAGGAGGGAAAATCAGTAAACGGTGTTGCAAAAACGAGGAATATTTTCTAAATTTAACTCGTACGAAGCCGCGGACAACAGATAGTTTTCATATAACTTCAAGTTGTGTGAAATATCTATGAATATTTATTTATTAATTAAATAGTATAGTAGTGTAAAAGATGGATTCAAAAGACTCCTCGACTATGTTGACTTTACTGGACTGTAACAATAGGTACTAACAAAGTATTAGTTTCAACTCTTAGAATATCTCGATGTAAAGGCGTTTGATGACATTGCTGTTCATCGTTTACATTGACGCCTGTCTTTACCAAGAAACACGATTTAGGATTTCATGCGCATGTATCATAATATAACACATTTAGAATGCGTAGGCCGCGATTTATTATAATATGTACAGTGTAATGTCCTATTGTATTCACTTTACCGATAGAAATCTGCTCTATCTAGGTTGTAAATGTATAAGATATGATTTTTTCTTCCATGTAGATATATTTCTTATGGAAACATTTTATATGTATTAGATATTAGATATATTATTAGATATCTTTATACTATAATTAATTCGTAGAAAACACCTACATATATGTTGATTACACAAATATTTATCTAAATTGGTGATTAAACCCACGAGCCACGAAAGTAGCGCTTTCGCAGCTTATTTATTTCTCAATCAATCGATTTTTGTTATTAAATAATAATTATATGCTGAATTTCAAAAACCCACGCAATAATATTGATAATTTTGAAACATTTTTAATCACGAAGACAATTTGCTAATAAATATTTTATATTATCAGTCTCCTGCCAATATCCCATTATTAAGGTCGGCGCAACATGTCCTTTTCTTCCATAGTCTTCTGTCAGACGTCATAGCCTTTTTAATTCTTCTTTCTTTCATATCTTCATTCATACAGTTCATCCATCGATACATCGTTTTAATCAATATCAATATATCGGATCTGTTTCGTAACCGTAATCTATTTCTATTCGAATTTCAAATCTTCCCGCCTTTTATCATATGTTGGGCTTTAATTTGCAACGATCTGGAATTTTCTATGATATTGTTGGGAGTTAACCAATGGCAGGGCGTATATGTCACGCCATACGTTCCGTCCAATGACAAGCCGCATCCATTTCGCGGCAACACTGCGTCATCGGTCAAGACGTTGACATTCGAATGGATTTCAAAAGGGGTTAATACGTTTTAGTATGAAGAAAATTCGTAAAACTTTGAAAGTACAACAAAGCCATCGCGAGTGCAAATCTGTATAAACATTATTCGGGGTGTGTGTGTGTATAAACGTTTTAATCGTGAGGAAAGTGGAATTAATATATAAAATCATTAATAAACTATTACAAGCAAGTACTTTATGTGCCGGCCGGCGAGACTTCAGCGGTGTACCCAGCGCTGGACAGGCTTGGACATAGGATCGTACATATCCAGAGGTAAGCTTCCACATTGTCTCTGAATATTTTAGACGTTGCAGCCCAACTTTACAAAAAACGTAGCTGTTACCCAAATAGTGTGAGGACCATCCGCACACATTTTTATGGTGCCGAAACCCGGGAAATAAGCACCCATTCCCTTTAGATCGGCTTATTTTCCATTAGATATCTATGCAATTATATGCATATCTCGTAAAATATCGTATATTTAGCGCCCATTTGAAATAAATTTTATTAACAATTTCGTTCTGCCGCCATTACCGGCTGACATTCCGTTGATCTTTTGCATTCAATTCCGCTTGAATAACATAACAAGTTAGTTACGAAGGCATATGAACATTAAAATTTGTGTTTTTTGTGTTTAATTGCGTTCAAAATTCCTGTGAAAATTTGTTATTTTGTAAAAAGGAAAACCGGGATACGTCATTATTAATGCGAATCGGTTCGGTATAACCCGACAGAATTTAGTGGTCGTTAATTTACTTCAATTCGATACGTATGCACGCACCAACATTATTTAGCCGTCTTATACGTCATTCGATGCACTCGCGCTTCGCGCTCCTACTGGTTGACTGTTTAACGTAAACAATTGATAATCGTTTTTAGTTTAACTTTATTCTCTCAATTCAATTGTTTAATTTCGTGACGCATTCGTATTATTCGATAAATAATTTTTTATTATTTATATTTATTTTTTAATATGTCTTACGTAACTATGAGACGCCGTTCCAAGCCTAAGTCATTAGAAAAGGAAAACCAAGAAGATAAAAATGTTTTCACAGTTCTTGATTTACCTGTATTGCGCCGTAAACGTATAATTGCGTTAAACCGCTTAAAGAAAGCATTCGAAGTAGCTGAGTTGGCAAAGAAAGATGACTCGTATTTGGATTCGTTTCTCGTTCATTATTCGTCTTTTCAAAAATATTGCAACAACTTTGAGGAAGCGCATTTTGACATTCTGAGCGTGATTGATAGCGATCAAGAGGAAGAGGAAGATTTAATTCGCGAACAATTCGATGATATATACTATGGTATCATGATAATTCATAGACAGTTAGTACCAACTGAAGTAAAATCTTCCCATTCATTCGAAAGCGCCTTAGGTCGTTCTTGCGTTTCCAACATCAAGCTACCTAAAATCACTATCCCCACCTTTTCAGGATCAATTAAGGCTTGGCCCGAGTTCTATGACATATTTAATTCATTGATACATACGAATGAAGCGTTATCGGATACTGAGCGTATGCACTATCTTTTATCGAGTCTTTCTGGCGACGCTCTTGGCCTCATACGTTCCTACCCCGTTCAGGGTAGTTTCTACCAAGAAGCATTTCAAACTCTTATCTCTCGATATCAAAATAAACGCGAACTCGCATTCGAGTGTTGGAAAGAAATATCAAACCTTAATTTCAAATTAAATTCTCCAATCGAATTTCGTCGCTCGCTAGATCTCATTAACGAGAATTTAAATATTTTAAAAGGGGTTAATTTACCTACTGACAAATGGGATTTTATTCTATGTTATTTAGTTTTATCTAAATTGGACTCTAACACGCGTTGTTTATTCGAACAAAAGTATACTTGTTCTGAGTTGCCTAAATACGGAGAATTAATGAAATTCTTAAATTCTAAATGCGAGGCGCTCATACGAGATACTCATTTCTCTTCACAAAGTCAAAGTAACTCTAATCGGTTTCAATTTCAAAGTAAATCTAATTTAAATAACAACAATAAAACAAATAACAAACAAAAGCAAACTTCTGTGTTTCTTTCCAATACAACTGATAATCCGAAGCCTCAGTCCGATCATACGAAGCTGCAGTCCAATAATACGAAGCCCCATTCGATCTCCGTTCCAGTGACACCTTCGCCATCCGTATTGAAGTGTTCATTTTGTTCAGAAAATCATTCTCTTATGCAGTGCAAAGACTTTGCACAGTTATCCGTTTCTGAACGGACTGATTACGCTAAAACTCATCGTTGGTGTTTCAACTGTCTCAAATCGTCACATAGTGTGAAGGAGTGTAAATCTATTTTTAAATGTCAGAAGTGTCGTCAGCGTCACCATACACTACTTCACCAAAACGAAAATTTGACTACTTCTTCTTCTCAATCCGCTTCGAGTAGTCAAACGACCGATCAAGTCCGTGTACTTACAAATATAGGTGAAAGTTCACTTGTATTACTTTCAACCGCTATCGTTCAACTTCGTAATTCGTTAGGTAACTTCCAATCGTTTCGCGCCCTCATTGATTCGGGAAGCCAGGCACACTTCATCACCGAACGCGCTGCCCTACGCTTGGGTGTAGATTGTACTCCCACTTCTCGGCGTGTTCGTGGCTTAGGCCAGTCGTCTTCTGCTGTTTCAGGAACAGTCAGACTCGAAGTAGGTGCTCATGGTAAACCTCTATTCAACGTCGACGCATTCACGTTACCTTCCATATGCGGCAGGATGCCATCCACCCGTATTGATAAATCATCGTGGCATCACCTGCAAGACCTGCGGCTAGCTGACCCAGAGTGTCACCAGCCAGGTCCTATCGATCTTCTTCTTGGCGCAGAGGTGTTTGCTTCGCTCTTGCTTCCTGGTACTGTTAGCGGCGGTCCCATGCAACCCTCTGCATTTAATTCTGTGTTCGGCTGGCTACTTCTGGGAGGTGTTGGCTGTAAAGAGGAAGACATTCAATCATTTCTTATCAAAGAAGACGACCAATTAAACGAAGATATTCGACGCTTATGGGAGTTAGAATCATTCGATACTTCTAAACGCTTAACTCCTGAAGACGAACGCTGTGAGGAGATATTCGTCTCGCAACATTCTCGTGATTCAACGGGTAGATACGTGGTTTCTTTACCTTTTAAGGAAGAAAACGTTCAATACTTTCCAGGTTCCCGTGATGTCGCTTTTCGTTGTTTTAATTCGCTAGAACGTCGACTCGTTAAGAATCCAGATTTACACAAACAGTATAACGATTTCATGAAGGACTATTTAGATAGTGGTCACATGAGCTTAGTTCCTATCCAAGAGTTAAGAAAAGGAAAATATTACATTCCACATCACTGTGTTTTACGTCCTGATTCGGCTACAACTAAGCTTCGCGTTGTCTATAATGCTTCTTCGAAAGACGCCAGAGGCATCTCACTTAATGACTCGCTTCTAATAGGGCCTAAACTTCAAACGAATATAGTCGGGATTCTTCTCAATTTTCGCATTCATTTCGTGGTTTTTACTGCTGATATGCGACAAATGTATAGAATGATTTCTATACGCAACGACGACCGCGACTATCAACGTATTCTATGGCGTTTTAATCCCGACGAACCCGTTCAGGAATATCAGCTCAATACGGTTACGTATGGCGTGTCTTCCGCTCCGTTCCTCGCATGCCGTACTATCAAACAGCTGATTTCTGACGAAGGTAATGACTTTCCTCTTGCTAGTAAAGTTTTATCCAGGGACTTATACATTGACGATGTCGCAACCGGCTGTGACACACTCGAAACCGCTCATGAAACCAAATCAGAGATTATTGCTCTTCTTAAACGAGGGAACTTTGAGCTTCGCAAATGGGCGAGCAATTCACCCGAACTTTTGTCTGACTTATCCCCAGAGCATTGCTTAACCGCACCTGTCACTCTAGACGCAAAAGAAAATTACACCCTTAAAGTTTTGGGTCTAAAATGGGACCCATCTAGTGATAGCTTCTTCTTCGCAGTGACTCCACAAAACAAAAAATGTACCAAGCGCAGTATACTCAGCGAGCTCGCGCGTGTATATGATCCCTTGGGCTTTCTTTCTCCGTTAACTATTGTGGCAAAAGTTCTCGTCCAGCGCCTTTGGATCCTTGGTGTAGGATGGGACGAAGATCCTCCTGAAAAAATCGTAAACTTCTGGCATCGTTACCTCGAAGAACTCCCTCTTTTGAAATCGTTGCAGATACCTCGATGTGTGTCTGTAAAAGACATAAAATCGTGTGAAATTCATGGTTTTTCGGACAGCTCTGAAACCGGTTACGGCGCAGTAATCTACTTAGTCACAGTTGATATCTACGACAACGTAAAAGTCTCTTTTGTGTATTCCAAAGGTCGTGTCGCTCCAACAAAATCGACGTCATTACCTCGGCTCGAGTTGTGCGCTGCTGTCCTCCTCGCCGATCTGCTGAAATTCGTTAAGGATTTATACTTACCTGTGTTTCCATGTACCGGTATCTACGCGTGGTCAGACTCCACGGTAGTGCTTGCGTGGCTGCGATCTCACCCTTCACGTTGGAAGACCTTCGTCGCGAATCGCGTAGGTCACATTCTAGACGTCGTTCCAGATGCTCGCTGGGGTCACGTGGCCTCCGAAGAGAACCCAGCGGACGTAGTCTCCCGCGGTCAGCTTCCGTCAGCTCTTGCCGACAATAGGTTATGGTGGGCGGGCCCTAAGTGGCTATCCCAACCGTCTGTCTCTTGGCCTACAGGCTCAGATGAAGCTCCCGACAAAACCGTTCTTGAAAGTGAAGAGAGAACGCTGCGTGCGCTCTTCACACATGATGACTTAACCGTCTCGTTTATAGACTTGTTATTCGACCGTTATTCGTCCCTTCGTAAAATCCAACGCATTATTTGCGTGTGGCTAAAATTCTTAGACTTCATTCGTAATAGACGTAAACGCTGCTCTTCTCCCATTCATAAACGCTCAGAGCTTCATGACGCGCTAACGACTATCGTCAAGCACGTTCAATCAACTCATTTTGCGAATGACATTCATCAAATTCAATCTAACAGCCTTTTATCAAAACAAATGCGTAAGTTGAACCCGTTTCTGGACTCCCACGGAGTTCTCAGGGTGGGCGGTCGGCTAGTCCGATCCGGACTCGAGTTTGAACACAAACACCCTGCTCTACTTCCCCGCGACTCTAGATTAACGTACCTTATCATCGAAGCCTTTCACCGTGAAAACTGTCATCCCGGTATTAACACGATGCAATACCTTTTGACACAACAATTCTGGATCCTCTCTCCTAAACGTGCTATTCGTCATTGTTTGTCAAAGTGTTTGCAATGCTATAAACTGAAACCTACTCCGCTCGAACCGTACATGAGTGATCTACCTGCAACTCGCGTAAATCAAGTAAAACCGTTCTCTATCGTCGGTACTGACTATGGCGGTCCTTTCCGTATTAAACTTGGTAAACATCGCGGTGCTAAAATCGGTAAAGCTTATCTTTGTCTATTTGTCTGCTTCAGCACGAAGGCTGTGCACCTCGAAGCCGTCTCTGACCTCTCAGCTGACGCGTTTCTTGCCGCTCTTCGTCGATTCGTAGGCCGTCGCGGTAGAGTCAGTATAATACTCTCTGATTGTGGTACAAATTACAAAGGCGCGAGTAATCAACTTAATTCACTCATGCACTCAGCCGCTCAAAGTGAAACCATCGAATTCCGTTTCAATCCGCCTTCGAGTCCTCACTTTGGTGGAGTTTGGGAAATTCAAATAAAAGCCGTTAAGACGCATCTTTACCGTATCGTAGGTGATCAAGCTCTAACTTTTGAAGAGTTAACAACTGTATTCGTTCAAATTGAGTCCATGCTTAATTCGCGACCGCTCTGTCCATTGAGCTCTGATCCCAACGATTTAAGCGTTCTGACCCCTGGTCATTTTTTAACGCTGGAACCGTTAACGTCTGTTCCTGATGAAGACTTAACTTCTATTAATATACATCGTCTTGATCGTTGGCAACTCATTCAGCGTTTTCAACAGGATTTTTGGAATCGTTGGAAAAACGAGTACCTTCAAACTCTAACTCAACGCGCTAAGTGGACAAAACATTCTAAGCCACTTGACATAGGAACAGTCGTTATTTTAAAAACTGAGAATGCAATGCCATTACATTGGCCTCTTGCACGCGTACTAAAACTACACCCTAGCCCGGACGGAATCATACGTATCGCTACAGTGCGTACCGCGGATGGATCTCAACTTACTAGGCCATTAGCTAAGCTCTGTCCTTTACCTAACCAAATCGCATAGTCTTGAAAATTCATTATACGTTATAGTAGATTTAAGTAGTTTTAGTTCAAATGCCTTCATCAATTTAGATTACATTTATTCTTTAGTTTATTTCCTGAATAGAAAATACACAAGTGTATTTTGGTGGGCGGAATGTTTCGTAACCGTAATCTATTTCTATTCGAATTTCAAATCTTCCCGCCTTTTATCATATGTTGGGCTTTAATTTGCAACGATCTGGAATTTTCTATGATATTGTTGGGAGTTAACCAATGGCAGGGCGTATATGTCACGCCATACGTTCCGTCCAATGACAAGCCGCATCCATTTCGCGGCAACACTGCGTCATCGGTCAAGACGTTGACATTCGAATGGATTTCAAAAAGGGTTAATACGTTTTAGTATGAAGAAAATTCGTAAAACTTTGAAAGTACAACAAAGCCATCGCGAGTGCAAATCTGTATAAACATTATTCGGGGTGTGTGTGTGTATAAACGTTTTAATCGTGAGGAAAGTGGAATTAATATATAAAATCATTAATAAACTATTACAAGCAAGTACTTTATGTGCCGGCCGGCGAGACTTCAGCGGTGTACCCAGCGCTGGACAGGCTTGGACATAGGATCGTACATATCCAGAGGTAAGCTTCCACATTGTCTCTGAATATTTTAGACGTTGCAGCCCAACTTTACAAAAAACGTAGCTGTTACCCAAATAGTGTGAGGACCATCCGCACACAGGATCATTATTTAACAGTACGTAGGTACAGTATTTAAAGATGCTGTAAGAGACAGTTATGAGAAAATTGATATTGATAATATCTTCTGGTAGAGACAGAAGGTCTTACACTAAAATGTTTGGTTAGGAAGTAGATTAAAAAATAAATCAAATGCCTCCTCAAGTTCTAGCTGCTGAAGAAAAAAAGAAGAAGAAGAAGGTACTGAATAAAGAATAAAAAAATTTACGAGTATATACTTAACATATAATTATGTATATCCCTGTTACCGGCTCAATGAATCTTGGATATACTTTACGCATCGATGCATTTGATGACAGTGCCTCATCAAAATTACAGTAACATTTACCTAGATAACGGATTGTAATCAAACACTGGCTTGTACAAAAAAAAAAGTATTTCTAGAACAATGTTAATGTGACGGCGAAGCAAAATGATGTGGGACACACCGTTGTCTTACAATGAATATGTTCTACGTGTTTTACATAAACTAGAGTTTACCAAACTAATGTATGTACAGTATTCAGAATAAATCGCATTGATGTCAGAAATATATTATACGCTATTTATAAGCCAAACAAGTCAACAGAAAAATGTACAGTTGTTAAAGGTGGAATTAATTAAGTAGCGTTCTGTGGTTAGTTTACCGAATAGAGCTATAAGAGATCTGCATAAAAAATGATTTTTTGTATTATTTATATATATTTACTTAGCATCACGCCTGTATTTCCCCGATGTGGTAAGTAGAGATGATATATTATTTACTTTGCTTATCATTTTAAAGTACCGTATACACTAACAAGTAAACTCGCGATTTATTAACAAAAAAAATTTACAGGCTTAAAATGGTTATGTCACTATAGGTTTTTTTTTTGAGTAGTGGCTATTCAGGCTATATTACGCCTAGTATCACTGCGACCAGATTGACCTATTGTGATCGCCACTTTTTCCAGTTCTCGGTCCAAGCCTGTCGCCATAAAGAACTCCAGGATCTTTTTGGCTCCGAGAAGTTTAGTCTCTTCTGGGTGCATAGTGTAATTGCCCAGAGAGGAACATCGCATGTGCATCACTGAAGGGCAATCAGTGAGAATGTGAATGGGCGTTTCCTCCGCCAAATGACTGAGTCTACACGTCCCATTGTCAATCAGCACTATTGTCTGCGCATGCTTATTAAGGCAGCAATGCCCCGTAAGAATTCTTACTAGCATTCGCAGATTGTTCCTACTTAATGCCAGAGCTTCAGAAGCAGCCTTTAAATTAAAGGGTCTTATGAGAGCCTTCGACTGTCTCAATCCGGGATTTGTTCTCCAGAGTTGAATTGTTGAGCGAATGCAGTCTGCCTTCAGGGTCAGTCTGGCCAGGCTTTTGGGTATTCCACAAAAGGGTTCAGGACCAAACTGAACACCTTTAGCTCCTGCCCGCGCTAATTCGTCAGCTTTTTCATTGCCTTCACTATAGGTTTATCCCTATGCAAATTTTAAATTATAAACTCCACGTGTAATTACAGAAAAACATAGTCAACAATATGATAAAGATTGTTACTCATTCGCAATATTCTTATATGTGTAAGAAAATACTATATAATACAATACTATACTATAAAATACAATAATAAGGGATTAACAATTGTGAGAGGGCGGTGTCGGTCGTCGAACGACGGAGACGCACGCGATAAATGTGCTAATTAGTTTGTCAGCCGCGAAAGATTTGCATGTGTTGGGTGTGCAGTGGTTTGTATGTCCTCCTGTCACACGCTCTCAGCTTGCAGACAGATAGGTCGACCACTAGTGATGGAGCGTTTACGATTCAAGCGATATCGACACGTGCATACGGTATCCTTTGTGGCAAATAAAGTAACCAACTGTGCCCGCAACTTCGTATGCGTGGAATTCAGGTAACAAAAAATCTTCTAGAAATTGTGCAAAAAACCATCCTCGTAAATTAAACTCTATCTACATATTTAAAAACCGCATCAAAATCTGACATACATACAAAAATAACGACTTTGTTTTATAATAGGTAAAGATATATACATTGCAAGGTTTTCAATATTGTCATTATCAAGTGATAATGACAATATTGAAAACCTTGCAATGTTGACTTTATTGTTTACGAATTCTGATGCACGATAAACAAGTGTTTATCGTGCATCAGAATTCGTAAACAATAAAGTCTATATATTACTAGCTGACCCGGCAAACGTTGTTTTGCCATACTAAAAAAAAGGTTTGAAAAATAGATGTTGGCCGATTCTCAGATCTACTGAATATGCATGTAAAATTTCATAAAAATCGGTCAAGCCGTTTCGGAGGAGTACGGTAACTAACACTGTGACACGTGAATTTTATATATTAGAAGATATATACATTTCTTTCTGCATATTCTCGAAGAAGCGCGTTGATTATTTTTTTGTGTAGGAAATTCTATAAAAGATATATTATATATTCTCTAAAATTGATCCATCTGGAAGTCAAACTTGTAACTGGAAAATTATATGCTTAAGTATCCATACGTAGCAAAAACACAAATGAAACTATTGTTAGGGCTAGGTGCATTACAATAATACCTAGTCTACCTACACAACTAAACTAAATTAAAACATGCATATGATATACTGAAAATATAATACATGTTCACCACGGAAGTAGAAAAAATACAACTATAATATGAAATCTATCGATGAAAATACTTAACAACCCTATCTTTATAGTTCCATTCATAAACATCGATTGAATAATATGGTTTATATTAGGCACGAGTAGACAATAGTGATTTATTCGTAATATTCAATCTATAAACGGAAACTAAATTATTATATGGTAGCAATTGTAGTCGAGTGTAACTAATACATACTGAGCAATAAATTATTTAAAATAAGACAACAGTTTTGGGCCTATGCTAAAATCTAGAGATGTTCCTAATTAAACTTTTGTGTATCGATACAATAATTCAAAATTCAAGAACCCAAAGAATAGATTTAAAAGAAAATTCAAATATAATTCTTTATATATTATAACTAGCTGATACGGCAAACGTTGTTTTGCCATACTAAAAAAAAAAAGTTTGAAAAATAGATGTTCGCCGATTCTCAGACCTACTGAATATGTATGCAAAATTTGAGAAGAATCGGTCAAGCCGTTTCGGAGGAGTACGGTAACTAACACTGTGACACGTGAATTTTATATATTAGATAAAGTCTTTAAATTTGAATCGTGTAACAAAGCAGTCTCTTTTTTTTTAAACGAATTCATTAAATATTTACTTTATTTTAATTATTTGTATTATTTGTTATTATCTCTTTTTTATGTTTTTATTCATATTAAACTATTTAAATATTCTAAAAAACCATAAGAGTACACAAAAGATAGTTTGAAATTAATTCAAATAAAAAATGAAAAGGGCAATGTCGGCGCTATGGTATAGCTATCACGATGGCATTGCGTTCGCTTCGCCTACACATAACCCAGCTAAATCAATATTTATTTTAAATTTATACCTTCCCTGGTTAAAGTGTAAACTTAAAAGCTTTCCAATATTATCATTCGATTAACATTTTTTCTTATGTAAACACTTTTTGTTTTACAACATGTTCTGAAACTGGTTAATTGTTAAAGATAGATTAGATATTTTTAAATAAATCTCTACTTCTATATAACTACGAATTAAATTATAAACAAAGTCATGTAAAATGTGGCTCAGTTTGCAATTATTTAAAATCTAAAGCTAGACTAGGCATTGTTTATTGTATTTTAAACAAACAAATACTGGATAACATGACCTAAAAAAACTAAATTGCACTTTTATTTTACTATTCTTTTTTCACAAGAACGTTTAATACACAGCTTTGATAAACAGACAGAATGCATTACGCTCGATTGATTGACAAATAAAACATTTGTTTCGTTTAATATTTCTTGAATAAGATGCACCTATTTACATGGTGAGATCTAGGAACGTGTAGGTGGTGAAAAGGTACCATAAATCTGTCTCTGATTGTCTGGAGAAAACCGTGAAACCAAACGTGCTGATTTTACTCTATAGCACCATTTGAAACATTGTGGGCGGATTAAATTATTTATATCTTTTAACTACAAATTGTTAATATATATGTATTTGGAGTAGGTAGTTGTTTAGCATGATTTATGTACAGTTTAACATATTAATGATATATAATAAATAATATAAATAAATAAATATTCATGGATATTTCACACAACGTCCTCTGGTCCCAAGCTAAGCTTATATGCTTGTGTTATGGGTACCAGAATACGGATATAATACATAAACTACTTTTCTTTTGTAAATACTTATAATACATAGAAAACACCCAGACGGAGTACAGACATTTGTACGACATTTATGGATATCACACAAATGATTGTCCCAAGCGGGAATCAAACCCGCGACCTCGTGAACGGCAGTCCATTACATAAACCACTCTACCACGAAGCCCGTCGAATATGTATCCCTAATACTTTATACTAATATTATAAAGCTGAACAGTCTGTTTGTTTGAATGCGTAAATCTCAGGAACCGCTGGTCCAATTAGAAAAAATATTTCAGTGATAGATATTACATTTATTGAGGAAGGCTATATAACATAACGCTGCGACCAATAGGAGCAAAGCATCAGTGAAGAATGTTGCAATAACGGGAAAAAATTCGAAATTCCACGCGTAAGAAGTCGCGGGCAACAGCTAGTTTAATATAAAGTTGAAGAGTCCTGATTCCTGAAAGTCCAGTTAATGTCGGATTGTAATTTTAAAATTTTAATGCCGGATAGTGAGTATGATAAATCACATATAAACTATACTTTTGCACTTCAGATACTTATAATTGTAGATAGCGAGATGACCTGATACGCGCACCTTTGATATTGGAACTTTTATAGGTGTTTTATTAGAGGCTTTCATTACATATTTCTTAGAAGTGTACTGATGGCCCATCAACTTATAATGTCCACGTAGTCGCTAAGCACCTGACAACTGAATACTGCAGTTGGTTAAAATGTTTACGATGTCTGCACATCTTAATATATACATTTCTGGGTATTAAGATTGATAAAACGGTTTACGACTTGTTACGAAAATTTAATATAAGATAAGATAAAATATATGCACTTTTTCTAAAACACTTTGGTCTAATATAATTTTGTATTGGTTTTCGACATTTAACGTCTATTTATAAAAACAATGAATTATTTACAAAAAACAGACGTTAAATGCCGAAAATCGATACAAAATCGGTCAATTAATACATAACTATTAATTATGGTAACGGAATTTTTGAAAGTGATTTTCAGCCACTTGCAGTAGTCGGATTGATCTGAATTTTTGCATACTTATTAAGAACAATGGCATTGCAATAATTTAAAGAAATATTAGGATATTCAAGCGTTTTTTACAGTTTCTAAGCAAATGATTTAGTAAATCTAACCCTAAGGGAGATAATAAGATAAGATTCTACCTGTAGGTGCTTCAGGCGGCTGTAGCGGATATGTAAAGGAAATATTAACCGATATTTTCTTCATGTCAACTAATTCATGACACGAAAAAAAATTCCGTTAAAATCTTTTAAAGGAAATCAAAATAAGAAGGAAGAATGAACTTATTATAATCTATAACTGCATCAATATACAGCTATATAAATAATTTATTCTGTGACCTCTGCAGTCTTTCAATACAATCTGCTTTTTTATGCAGTATATTTCTAAGAAAATCAAAACCAATGACTATATAATAATTGTGCATAAATTAGAATGATGAGGAAAAAAATTTGAATACGTGTAGGTAATAAAAATATGCTTGAAGTCTAAATTTAGACGCATCAAAAATTACAACTTACCTGGACCAGGAAAATAAAATATAATAATTTTCCTGTTCATATTAACATAAGGATAATGTATAAAATCTTCATATGTCAGCATCCCATTTCATCCCCAGGATGCTGTAAGAGCTAACTAAGGACAGCATATAGGCAGTTAACATTCACAGTAAGACACGGAAAACTCGAAACTAAACGCTATGACAACAAGCTTGGTCGGCGCGGCATAGTAAACCACAAATCCACCTGAAGTTGAAGATTCTGCTGTATGAGATTAAAATACGGATATGCGGAATATTTCTTAGAAAAACTAAAACCAGTATTTTTTGTATAAATTTGATTAAAGAGGAATATATAAAAATAGACAGTAGATTAATAACTAAATGTCCAATATTCATTTTATTAAGATACTTAATTCTTTACCTTTACTAGTCCATTGACGTCCTTTTCGAGTACGGCTCTTTTCCTTCAACTTTTAAGGGCCTACATCAATATTATCGTCGACATGTACATCTTAACACAGCTAGTAGGTATAGAAAATGAAGAATTAAGGATATTTTTTTTGTTTACTCAAAATCTACTAAATATATTTTAATTCTGATTTACGTGTTTCTATATATAATAGTTACTTATGTTTTAAAAGTTATTTCATTAGTTAATACGCGATAATAGACCGACAAATGAAAAAAATAAAAAATTAGAGAGGTTGTTTCGCTAAGATTTTCTATCGAGAAAACTTTTTTCAATCGCGTTTCTGAGTTTATGCGATCCTAGATCATATATTGAAAAAACATATACTTAAAAATTAGAGCTCTAGCCATTCAATCTAAAGAAACAATGAAAACTTCGTACGTAGAAAAATGCACGAAGCTATTTTGGTATCCTCTTAAGTCATGAAATCAAAATGAGTAATTATATGAAAAAATTAAAAACAGATTGCATAAAATATAGGCTAATCAATAATGCTATGTTTAAAAATTTGTGTCCAAAGCGTGATACCGTTGATAAGGGAAATAAGAGTAATATTGAATGTCATATGTTTGGAGTGTCATCAGGTAGGTGTCGGGTTGCACACTAAGTGGAACATAATATCTATTTGTATACACGCAGCTAACGCGTTTATTTGTTTATTCAGCTTGTTGCAAGTCACTCATATATTACAAATATTATTTCACGTTTTAAAGTTTACACTGCAGTTTGGTGTAAGAATATTTTGTATACTGTGGGTTAAGGAAGGAAAGTTCTCGAATTGCGACTGTCTACTGTGTAAAGATGGCACTGTACACATGGCGGCCCCCAACAGGCAGCAATGTAGAGCAACATGTCATCAAGATCGGGAGCCGATGTATGCAGCGGCGAAGAGCCACGACTTCTGAAGTACTCTATGGAGGAGTATAAAAAGTAGTTGATAGAGAAAGCCTCATGGATGTACTGTGATTTAACCGTGATGATTAATGTTTAAAAAATAAATGAAGAAATTTTTCTCAATGAAGTTTCGCTAGTAACTAAACTCTCCTAAAATAGATATAAATATTGCTTTCATAGCGTAGTGAATAGTGATGCTGAAGTAATATCAGGTTTGACTTTTAATTATGTTTGTGTCATGTATGTTAAAAAGTTAAGCTCGATTAAAATGTTATCAATCTGTTGTATCTAAGAATGAAGTCAACAACTAAAGGAGTCATTAAAGTTGTAATTAAATTTGAAAAATCGATTACATGAATATTAATATAACGTAATGGTTTCCGTTGTAATTGGTAGAGGCGCCATGGATAAGCTCACAAGCGTTTACAAGCAATTATGTAAATATGGTTAATTAATTTCCATACTTATATTTTTTACGTATTGAATGAGATTGTAGACAAGAGATACGAATATTATGAGTTAACGTTAGGAACAACTGCTAGCTTCAATTAATATATCAACCATATACTATACGTAATCAATAATATTGTCTTTTAGTGGAATAATTTTGGTAGAAGTCTTTAGTAATGTTATAGATGTGAAAGTTACTTTTGTAAATTTTCCGCTCTACCAAGCCAAAACTATGCAAGCTTTTAGAATGAATTAGGTATAACATAGAGCCTGAGAAAGGACATAGATTACTTTTTAATGCGATTTATTTAATCGGTGATTCCAAATTCCGGGCTTACAAGGTGATAGACAACAGTTAGAATACAATAATTAAAAGGTTTGGCAAAGAAAGATAATGATACCAATTCTACGTGCACGACTAAACTTAAGTAAAGAACGAAAACAACTATTGTGTATTTTCATTATTTAACTATTCCGTTGTATACATTTATATTAGTTGAAATCGTTAGTTTATAATACACAGTTTTTATAATAAGAAAGTTCAGTTAACATTGACGAATTGAGTTACTGAGATTTTAAATTTTTTAGTAACTTTCAGTTTAATTGTGCACGTAGAATCGTTACCAATTGGCATTTGGTCTCGGTAAATTTTTGCTAATACATCAACCTCAGAAGAGAGTTTTGCATACAAAGAACTATAACTAGACTATTATATGTGTTATATATTGTGTGAATGGGGCCGAATCGTTTATCTCATGTTTACATTATGAAGTATCACTTGTACTTTATACAACTTTCTGTTAGTTAAATGATAAGATATGCTATCAACGTTTAGATAAGCGAGGGCAGAATACATTTGTTTTAGAAAAATTATATCAATACGTTTATGTAATCACGGAACAGTTACTTTGTATTTCTTAGTATATTTTCATGTTTTACAATTAGAAAAAATTATGCGTAAGTGTTTTGTAAGGCACAATTTTTACGTAGTGAAATTTTTGGAGTTTAAGTAGTTTGATAATATTTGTATTTTCAGAATTTTGTACAATATTCAAAGTTGTTGCATACTGGTTGACTGAAACAAAATGCCCGTGTAAATATGTACACCTTTGTACAATTAACGTGTATTATGTGTGAAATCAGTAAATAAAAATGCTTTAAATTCATGCATAAAAATTTATCGAGTTTTATGATAACAGTTTATTAGAAATATTTTATTTTGTTACGACCATAAAATATAGGTACGAGTAAATTTCGCTTTCGTAAATCTGCCTTCGAGTTTCACAATACAACGGAGATTAAAAAAAAACTATGGCTAAACAAATAGTCAAGACAGAACTAGTTAATTATGCTTAGCATAGAGTTACTAAGCTAATATTATTACGAGCACAGTAAATGCTGTCTTGTAAAATATAAGAAAACTTTTGACGCAAAAATTATTACGTTTTTTAGTCAATCATAACAACAATAACAGTATTAGTAGAGCTTTTGAGGCCTTATAATAGGACTTGCGGACGCAGGACGTGAGACAAGCCACTATTGGACACGGGTTATCTGCATTTAGGAGATTGTTTGGTCTACTTATAGACACCACGCTAACATAGGATTTAGCTTAGAGTTTTATTTCTCTCAGAGGAACTGTTCTGTGCTTTTATTCCTTTAGCTAGCTTTTACACTGACTGACTTTTTATTCGTATTCCGTCACCACATGGACTAAAAGTTTAAAACACGATATTTATAATAGGAGTGTTTAACAACGTCTAATCAAACAAGAACAATTACAACATCAGTTATGTCAAGCGATTATATACATTTAGAACAAGTTACGATAAGTGTTATCTGATGATTTCCATGGTAATGACCCTGCAAGGCCATCTGCCTGATTTATCTTTTATTTATTTCATGTCGGCTGTTGCTAAAACTCGATATATGAATCTATTATGTTAAAACAACAAGCGTGTGTATAATCTCAACACCTGTACGTCCTTCGCTAAAGTTAAGAAACAAGCTTGTAATAAATAACACTTATATAAATTCCACAAGATTAAGTAATAATTATGATAAAAACATTTTAAAAAGAAATCAATTTAAATTTTAGAAGCGGACCGAAAATTGCAAAGAATATTAATCAATTTTCTGAAAATGTTGAATAGAAATATTATCTCTGACTTACATAGTTCTGCTTTATGTCCATATAAATACGATTCAGCTGTGACAAACGTAACGTTAACAAACAAACTTACGAATTTGTACTATAACAGAAACATTTTAATATCTTTGTTTCACCGGAAACTAAAACCAAGTATTTATTGCTTGCGGTGTATATTACCATAAGTATATTGAGGAAATTAATTCGTTAAAAATTAATTACGTAAAAAGTAAAATAATAATGTCGTCTTCAAATTGTCCTACATAAGTAAATAGTAAATAGAATTGTACTAAAATGTAGAATATTGCTTAATTTGCATTGTTATTCAATTTATAAAAAAAGTAGGCTATTTGTAGTTTGAACATTCGCTTACATAGCAATTAAGTATCTATCTCTCATTTAATATAACTTATCGTACAGCTTCACGGTTTATTTGATTTTGTAATAGTTACGATCTTTAAAGGGCAAATAGAACCATGTATCTTTAAGTGTTTATATTGCGGTTATGCTGTCAGTGAGGTTATGACCAATTTTTTCAATTGTACTAGAACTGTTTAAATAAATATTCTCTGTTCATAATTCAATTCTAATATTCACAAATTGAGAAAAATCCATACTACATTTTTGTCAATTTCACTATCGTAACTATTTATCACCAAATTTATGCTTACAAACCAAACCAAACCTTAACAAATTAGACAAAAAGCCATCCTTTTGAACCACTCTATCATTTAAAAAGCCCGTATCAAAATCCGTTGCGTAAATTTGAAGATATAAGCTCACATAAGTACAATACCATACATATCATAACGACTACGTTTTAAAATAAGTAAAGAAGATGGACAAGACAAATTGTTTAAATGTAAAAATAATTGAAAAGATAATACTCAGTAATTAATTTATTCCATACTTTCCTTTACAATGTGCAAGAGTATAAAAATTATTGTCGTTAAATGACAATAAAATGAATATTAACTTAAAAAAACAAGTAATTAAAACTAATTGATGCTAAAATGTCCCCAGTATATAAATCAATTCGATAATACATACGATAGTATGGCACATAGGTAAAACACTAGTAGGTAACTAACCTTGATAGTGATTAAAAAATGGGTAAATTATAAAATTCAAACTGAATATCGCTGTGTAATTTACAAACAGAATATTCAAGAACAACAATGAACATAATACTTTTGTAATTGTTTGAAACACGATAAAGTTAAAAGGCGGTTAGCAATTTTAAATAAGTAATAAAGGCATCGGTGTCAGGTCAAATAGTTATGCTATCTTACTAAGATAGTATTGTTATCTCATTGTAAAACATTCGATACGTATCATATATATGTATTTAACATACACTATTTCATTGATAAACTAACTAATTATTACAAAGTTTGGATAATTACTTCGATAATATAGTTTAAAGGCGTTCTACATACTCGTATTTAGTAGTGAGTTTCTTGTATTTATATCCGATATACTTATAACTATGACATCCTAGTGAAAGAAACATTTTGTTGCAAGATTTTCGACCGATTCATAACAACTTATATAATATTAATATACATATACTTTTGATAATATAAAACCTAAAATATAAACAAACATATTATTATATGTATATTCTTGTCACATGTTATCATCAAAATTAAAATTAAATAATGTATTATATCTTATATATAAAATTCACGTGTCACAGTGTTAGTTACCGTACTCCTCCGAAATGGCTTGACCGATTTTTATGAAATTTTACATGCGTATTCAGTAAATCTGAGAATCGGCCAACATCTATTTTTCATTGCCATTGTTATTTTTGTACAATGGTCGTGCTAGTCTATAAAGTATAGAACGTAAGTGGTACCGATTCTAAGTGTACAACTAAACTAAAATTAACTAAAAAATTAAAATTGATAGTGTCAATAATACAATTCGGCAATGCTAAGTGAGCTTTGTTATTATAAAAACTGTCAATTATAGAAAAAGATATAATTTTTTTTTTTAATGTTTTATTTATTTAAATTTAACAATTTATAGTTAAAAACTGAAATATAAAAACAAAATATGTACAGTACCTATAAAATAAATTAATATTATATACATTTAAGCTTGGCATAAAAATAATATAACTAAAATATTTTAATAGATTTTTTTAAATCATGCACAACAAAATAGTCAATTAATATAAATACACCATGGTAAGTTGTTTTCATTTTTTAGTTAGGTTTAGTTGCGCATGTAGAATCAAGACCATTTTATTTACATTGAATCTAAATAATTATATTATCTTGAATTACTTAGAGGCTAGACAACGAGTATCTATATGATATATTTAACTATTATTCTTAAAGAATATGAGGGTCGATAATAGAATGTTATTCTTATAAGTTTCATTGTTCATTATGTAAATTGTATTAACGTACTGGCGCCATACTTATCAATTTATCACAGACGTGTTAATATAAAAATAACAGACACACATTAGTTTATTAGAATAATTCTAGGTATATTGAGAATGATATCGTAACAATAAATTTATACAAAATTTGTCGCTAGAAGATTACAATGACATTAGATTATTTAACGATTCTGTTTCACATAAAATTACTATCTTATCTGTTCGTATAACACTCATTTGTATCAATATATTAATTTCGGGTCCCGGAAATGCATTCGGATTAATTAAAAAGACAAAAGTTATAGAAAGAATTAAATCTTTTATCTATGTTAATATTATAAGGCTGAAGAGTTTGTTTGTTTGAACGCGCTAATCTCAGGAACTACTTGGTTGCAAAATTCTTTTTGTGTTGGATAGTCCATTTATCGAGGACTATAAAGGACTAGACTTTAGGCTATATAAGATCACGCGACTAGTTGGAGCAAAGCATTAGTGTAAAAAGTTGCAAAAACGGGAAAAAAATACTAATGAAATTCGTATATAGACGTATGACATGTAGTAAACACCTAATTACTAAGTTATTTCTAAACTTGGTAGAGTCCGAAAAAAATCTGTTTATCTATGAAAGATCTTATTGATTTGACGTAATTTTATAATTTATGGTATAGTGCTATATCATTGTCGCTTCTATTTCACACTAACTACTAATATCGATATCTGCTTCCGTTTTATGTAGATGTATTGATTAAAAAATTGTTGTAAAATATTTCCTTTTAAGATTTTTATCAGCATACCTTTCAACGGAAATAAGCCCACGTGCTGCTATTATGCTTATAGTATTAAAAAGTTTCTTACAGACTCTCGCACTATTTATGTAATGATTTTTATTATCAAAGCATTTTGATTTTCATTAATAGTTTAATGAAAATCAAAATACTTCAAGTTGGAGTTCTTCAAAAAAGGTGTGAAGAGATTTCTGCAGGGTCGGCGACGCGCGAGTGATGCCCCTGGTGTTACAGACGTCTATAGGCTACGGTAACCGCTTTCCACCAGGCGGGCCGTACGCTTGTTCGCCACCTCAGTAGTATAAAAAAAAAAAAAAAAAAAAACTTGTCTGTCTAAAACTAAAACCCCCCCCCCCCCCCCCCCTTTCCTTCTTAGAGAGCTTTAAGGCCCAACTATGAGATTGCATAACCCAAAAACATCTTCTATGTGTGAAAAAATACTTGAAACTCCATACCAACACGCCAGAGCAACGTAGTATTAGTTAACCAGATAACCTGTAGAAAAGTAGGACATTCATGGCTTGAGAAGAAGATCCCGTATAACTGCAATTGTTACACGTGTATTGTAGGTATTTTATTTATTGTTGAACATAACTACGCGTAACCTTACACGAATAAGGTTATCTTAATAATAGTTTCTAACAAAAAAGTTACAATTATTTATTTTTAATTTGTGGGCGTCATAGAAATAAGATAATTCATACACACACAATTCGTAAATCGAATTCTATTCGTCCTTGAGAGTAGGTGTTAGTGGCGCTTTATGCATCTGAAAGTTTGTTATCATACAACGTCAAACGTTAGATTATGATAAAACGATATTACATCACGCCGCGTTATCAAGCAAGCTTATAAATTTTCTCCTAGCAACTATATTGTAGGTGAGTGTTTATGAAAAGATGCAATCATGCCTATGTCCGGCTTTGGAAACTGCAACGAATTATCTGCGAAACCGATAAGGTATTGACGTCTGTTCTGACAGACATCTTGACTCCGTTTTCCAAGCTTACGCTGTAAACATGATTGATAAGTCTACGAATCTGTAAAGTACTTGACATTACCTAAATAATATATACACAGTAATATTTCTAAGAATTCTCATTTTTATTATGGGTTCGATTTATTATCATAAATCTAGTAGAAAAAAGTTCAGGCATTTATTTCCTAAGATTAATACGGTTCTATGTTTATTTCCGAGTAGATACTTTTTCTTGACATATAAACGTTAGTCAACGAACAAATATTGAATACATCGCTGAATACTTTACGCAATCTATAAAATAAAATTTTCTTCACTACGAATACAATATGGCAATAGCAAAAAATATTCCTAGAATAGAAATGATTTATTATTTATGTTACTGAAATGTATGTTTGTTAGTAAAAATAACTCAAATAGCACGTAAACAAGTAGCAACACTGGTATTGCACACGTTAGGTAGTTAAATTTTAACGACATTGACCGCGTACCGTTCCCTAAGCTAAATTAAAATCTTACGAGTATATCTTCTACAAAGTATAGACTTATTAAGGTATTACAAACAGTTGTAGCAATATTGAATAATACTGTTATTATGCTGTTTGACTTGATGGATGCTTTTAGCAGACTCTGAATACGTCATAGTATTTGTTTTTGTTACAAGAAGTGATTTCTCAAAAAAAATATTACAACAATCGGTATATACCTCAAGCATATGGAAGCAACCATGTGATAGGTTTAAGATACACATGTCAAGAGAACGTCTTCTCATGGGTATAAAACCAGCTAAGGAATAGTGTTTTGTAATAGGTGAAACTCTAAAACTTCTAAATAGTCTAAAACTATTTCCATAAACTTATTTTTGTTTGAAGGATGACCGCAACAAGTTTGTTCAATGTTTATTTCACGAAAAGTCGTTCAACATTGCAAAAGTTATTATTTATTTTGCCGGGATTTTTAATTTTCTACGAATTAGTTACGAGTTCAGTTGCCATTTCTTATTATAGCAACGTAAAACATATAGAACATCACAGAGACCATATTAATAATTTATCACTTGACAGTTATATGATTTGAGTTGCGTGGTTTATGAATGATGAGATTTTTTCTAAAGCGTTAGTGACTAAGTAGAAACAATATTTCAGTTGTCAAGATAACGCCACGTAAAACAAACGGCTTTGATTTTTGATTGTGACAAACCAATTGATAATATTAAAATAGAAATAATAAAGTTTCCTACTAATTTACATAAAATCGCCATGGCAGGCTTCGTGGCGTAGCTGGTAACAATGCTGTCTGTTATCTAAAGTTGTGTTTTAATAAAAGTTGATTTTATTCGATTCAAAACTGTAAAAAGCATCAACATGAAACTTAAAGTATCAAAATGTCGTAAAGAATAAGGTAGTAAAATATATATATAAATATCAGTCACAATATTTCGTAATATCTAGGCAAAGTTGTGATTGCTGATGACGGGTCTCGATCATTTTTTTAGTAGAGCTAGGTTATTTAATAACGTAAATAATAAATATATTCTGATGAAAAAATGTCTGAGAAGCACCAGAAATATTACATTTGCCGGCTCTAAATTACATCGTACTCGTATGTATAGCTACGTGTTGTCTTTACGATGTATGAATCTCTAATCTATTTTGGGTGTCAGAACGCGTCGGTTCGACCGCGTGCAAGTTCAGGGAAAATAATCAAGGAAATGTTTCGTAAAAATTAGGCCAATGTGCCATCTTTTGTGGGCATACCTACCATAGACTATTAATAGAAATTTTATGTTTCTGCCATATAATTTTACACTACTTATGTTTAAACCAAAATAGGTCTTTTATAAATACGCTAGATCATTAACTTGATGATTAAAAATTAATCGGGGTCGGCAATACGGGCCTAAATAAATTTAGAACACAACCCGTTTTTAGTTTCGGACAAAATCACGTACGACCTAAATTTAAATTAACAATGTTGCAAACGATAAATCAGTCATGACATTTCATTTTGAGAGAGTTTACATAAAACGCTATGCGGAATTAAAATATATTTCATGATATTTATGGTTAAGTTATATTAGCCTAGTAATAGCAGAAATCGCAAACACATGTACTTTAAAATCAATTAAGAATGTATAATTAAATTCAGTTTCTCGATGTCACTGAAGACTCCATACATATCTAATTATAACTCCAAGTTTTTATATCACCTACTAATATGTACGCAAGGTGAATCACTTAAATTCTCTTCCTTTTCCTTTCTAGGCGTGTATAGTATATGCAGTATGCAGCTGTTTAGCATATCTGTAATATAAAGGTGAGCATGTGTGGCACGTGAATAGTACTAATATGTCACAAAGCTTACAATAAAGGCAGTTGTTATTTACTTGTTCGTACCTAGTGTGGGTGACTTGCGATATATACCTCTGGTGTCGCAGAACTCGCAGACTTGCAGTACTTGCATCGTCGTACTCGCATCAGGTGGGCTCTATACTTGTTCTACGTCTTAGTGGTTTTAAAAAACCCACACTAAATGTAGCGTAATATTTGATAAAAGTCCTACGCACATGCTTGATGTAATTAGCTTAAAATATGTGCCACAAGTGCCTTGCTTAGACGTGAACAAAAGAAACAATATACCCTGCTGCGAAAATATCTATTTTTATAATATTTCTTCGGCTTTTGTTACGTGCCTACATTTAGAATGAATTTGCGAACCATGTTATTCTTAATAATTAGTCTTGACACGTGGCATTTTAGTTTTACGTGATTTCATTTAATGAAAATTTTAAATTTATTAAATAATATTATACGCATTAGTAAAAGACACACAAAAATTTAATTAATATCGTTGGAAATCACTGTTTTTGCTACAACTAGATATCGTATTACAATCACTAGTTCAAATGGGTGCAACGATTTCAGTTATAGTTTTTAAAGAATTAGACATTGTACATCTTCATAACCGAAGAAAACATCGATACATAGACGGGTAAAAATACGCAAACAAGAACATCGATTGATATCATATTATCATAATATCCTCTGAGCGCGCAACATGTCTTGTGTATCCACATATAGATTTCTTTTTATCTTAATGCTTAGTACTTAACCTAGTTACAATGTCAGTTGAAAGATCTGTGACTGTAAATTAAAACTGCTGTCTTTATTTAACAATGTTATTAAATGTAAACTAGCCATTGCCCGCGTAATCGTACGTGTGGTGTCACCACGGTGTCTCCTTTATTAACTTTCTCACGCACTAGACTGTTACCAAATTTAATTTAAATCTGTTCAGTAATGTTACTGTAAGAGCATAAAAGATAGACAGACAGAGATGTATAATAGTATAAACCAAAGGAAGTGTGCATAATTATTTATTTATTTTAAATTTTCAAGACTGAAAAAGTTATAATATTAGCCAGAAATTAAAATGAATGTATTAAATTACATAAAGAAATTGTATATATTAGTACCAAAATGTGATGTAATAATACCGCGGTCTCAATAATAAGATGTTTCGAACACGAAGGCCATAAGCGTCAAGTTCATGTACAGTTCGTTCAACGACCGCGCTCTACTAGCGGTGCTCATACTTATTACATACTTATTTATTTAATACTATTTTCTTTATTATGCTTTTTAACTTTTTTAATTAAATAATTAAATATATTTGGTTCTTAAAATTATTATCAAAGAGGCTGTGACGATGTTATTTTTATTATTTTTAAATGTAGAGTAGTGGCAATAGTTTTTCAAATGATATTCGCAAAAATTATTAATGAATAGAATATTTAATAATCAAAGTAAACTGGGTTTTACGTGTTAGCCTTTTTTAAGCGCTAAGACGGTAACGCCTAATCGTATCTACTATCTTAGCACTTTAAAAATTCATGATGATGAAATTTTACAGTAGTTTGTAGTATATTTGAAATGAGGTCCAACTTAATACCTATATTACATACAGTAAAGAAGTATGATATTTTGACAAAGAAAAAATATTTACGCGTTTGAAACAAAACAATGGCTAACTTGAACATGCAATGTTTGGATACATTGCACGACATATCTGAACATCGAATAGATAACAACAAATCGTGGGTAATGTCAGCAGTCTAGGATCTTCACCAAGCCTTTTTAAATAACACGGGACTCCTTTGAACACATAATATCAGAAAATGTATTCTGAGGACTATAATTTTCTATTACTAAACTAATAATGAAATCATATGCAATATCAGTTAACGCAAAACCGACTCTGCATATTTTTATGGAAATGTTAAGTAAGTATAGGTACAATTTTCCATAATGACAAGGCATCTCTAATATTCTCGATGCCATAACTTTAATCTGTCAGCAGTAATCTAAATGGCTTACATCAGACATACCTGTTATCTAACTTAGAAAAAGTATGCAAAATTTTCGAAATAAGAACGATAGTACTTACAATTCAAGCATTAATTCACAAGTAACAAAATCTACTCAAGGTTTTTTAGACGTAAGTACCTAAACACTAATCAGGCAAATTATGAAAATTTATACAAATGCTTCCACTAACTATTTTTTGAGTTGCCGTTTAGGTAGTAATAAAATAAAAGTATAACGTCCGATTTATGATAAAGATTACATTAATTGCAAGCGCCTGTCTGTGGCTATAGTAGCGGAAATTTTAACTAGATTTTTATTAATATTACGCATTTTAAGTTAATTGAAATTTAAAATTACAAAAGTGGTCTTATTAGAAATCAAGATCAAGGCAAAAACCAAATTATATGTAGCATCTTATTGACTTACCTACTACAGGCTAGACCACATTTACGATTCGATGCTACTAAAGACAGACAAACCTAAACTTTTGTCGTTATTTGCTTTTCAAGAAGCCACAGACTAATAACATTTTCTATAGAAAGAGAGACCAAACAGGAAAATCTTTCTGATAAACGGGGATATCCATCTATCCGTTAATCGTATATTTGTTGTTGAAAACAGCTGGTAGTGATGATTAGATTAATCTGTGAGACAGGCGCGTCTAAATTGCCAAACAAATTTGTGAAATCTTAATAATGACAACTAAACTTTGAAAGAAACGAGACGTTGATTTTTAAACGTGCATCGTGCATAGATACCGTGTCAAATCCTAAATAAATAAAATAACGACATTATTAACACCTTCTTAATTATATTATAGTTTATTATTTTTAACAAGATCTTTTATAAAGATCGAAAATGCAATAACAAAGAAAAGGTTTTATGCGTAATGTCAGTAAACTTTTGCTCATTCTTTGTTATAATACTCGTACAAGACATTTTTTAAATTATGTGTTTATTATTGATTTTTGTACATGTTAACATTCACGGGCGGTTTCACACATTTAAATGTAAAAGCAGATGTGTGGTATTTAGAATCACCTATCGTATAAAAAGTAGTCTATTAAGTGTCCTTGTTATCTTTGGATTTTATGTGTACAAAATTTACCTTAAATTGGTAATGATATTGACGTAAAAGAGCGACAGAAAGTGTTACTTTCGCGTTGCGTTTTGGCAGCATTTCATATTCAATGATGACATATTTTCACAGATTCAGTTTCAAGTAATAGGAAATATGTATAGTAGATTAGTTCTACATAACTATGCATATAAAACTTAGTAAATATTACACAGGAGTGTTTTACCGATGCCGATGTTACTGCGTGGCCTTCAGAGGGGCCGCATTTCGTGAGTTCACGGCGAGGGCTACATTTATTGCTCCAGTCCATTTAACCCATTTCATTGACGCAATACAGCCGACGCTTTTATCGCTTCTTCAGTTGCCGAGGTGCTCACTGATATGAAACATCTTATAGAAATCGTAGTAGTAACACTAAGTAAAACCATTTCTAAATCTGCATAAATTATATCGCCGTACCGTACCATAGAGCGTCGTCATCGCCATATGGCTATATAAAAATAATTTACTATGCCTTCGATATTTAAACTACAGCCGCCATTTTAAAGTTTGCAATTTTGTATTTAGAACTAAGAACGATTTATATGCATCTCAGAAACGTTTGAATAATATCGAGCTGAATGCAGACGTCTTGATGCAATATTATATTGATGCATGAAAGATCACTTTGTCGATTTATCATTGCTACTTTCCGTTTCATCTGCTACTTTGAGTGCATGGCAACACTGTTTGCATTAGCAGACGCTCTTTCACTAAAAGTAATAATAATTACACATTTTTATATACGCACATATCTTAGTATCAGTCGGTGTCAGCGTGTACTAACATTGCGTTGGTTGCAATTAAAATAACAACAGAAGTTGTTTTTACTTGTATTTGGCGGAACATTAAATTGTGATTTGGCGACAGTAGAATCTTTTATATTTGTAAATGTAAGTTACTTATTCCTAAATCTATAACAATGTCGAAAAAAGTTTAATATTCCTTGTTCACTGATTGACAAAATTTCTTGTATTCGTAATTTTTAATTTCTCTTTGAGAACAATTACTTATTCGCTTATTTTATTAAAGGTACCTTTATATTAAAAGATACTTTTACAATATTGTCAAGTGTATATATAACAATGACAGTGATTTATTAGCTATCTGTCATAGTAATACTATTGATATGTGTATATCATCTCAAGGGCCTGTCGCCAGACTATTGACCTTGTGACCTCTGATAGAACTCGTTCGTTCTCACGAACGTGACGCGAAAATTAATAACGACAATTTAATTGATACAATCTGCTTTGTGGGGTGGTCAAAGCGTGACAATTATTAAATGAGTCGATAAACGCCCGGCCAATTACAGTTTGGCAGTGACTAATTATATTTGGGGCAAAAAGACGCCTTTCAATCTTTTATGTCTCTGGTATCAAGTGACTTTCTTTAAAATTTATACAAAGTCGCATAAAGACACTTTGTTTGCAGATCAGGTAGATTCTAGTAAAAAACATATTTAATTTTTATTTTTTCCTAAAGAATATGAAATCATATAATTGATAATATTATTTGAAACGGCTGTAAATATTATCCGTTCTCATTCTCTCCTTACACACAAAAATCTATGCATTGCATGTTCATAGACTATTTCCAAGAAGTAGCTTTTCTTCAGAAGTATATTCTTAAAATACATACAGTACCTGCTTTACCTATGGTTCACAAGGACGTTCAAAAAGCACGTTCACTCAGACAAAGTAACAGCAGATTGCTAGGTTAATTAGCGAGTCGACCAACAAGGTCTGTTCCTCAGGAAACATAAAACAAATTCAGCTAAGTAATGACAAAACTGAAAATTAGCACTAGCTCTGTGAAATAGTGGTCATTCACCTGAAATAATTCTACGACAATATTCGACGATCATACTCAATGCAGAATCGGTCTTAACGTTTGGATTAGTTTTACGATATTATTAAAACTCTATTACAAAACTCATGACGTAAACAAAGTGCTGAAATTGTGAGTTCATTTCACGCTCAGGATAAATATTTAAGTGGTATATAGATACTTAGATAGCTTTAGTCCCTAGATTTTCTATAAACATAGAATAATTTACCTACTAGCGACCTGTTCCAGCTTCTGACACGGCCAGCATTTTATGCCTGCGCGTTTATGCGATAATGTCAGTAGTACTATATTTCTGTTATATTTAAAATAAAATATAAAAGTTCCAAGCCTTCCTCATAAATTGTTTTTAAATATTTATTTACTTATAACAGTCAAAACAACATAACATAAACCAAAAACTGAGCAAATATTACGTAGTTATGATAATTGAATATATACCCCTGTATGGTACAGGCTTAATTATATAGAAACAATCTTAAACAAGATATTATAAAAACGCAATTATATACAGTATATAACATGATTAAAATCACAATTTACATTAAAATAAAATAAAAACAAGATTATTCTTATGTTTAATTACGTGTCATAAAAATTATTTTGTGCCAGCTACAATTAAATCAGCTAATTATTTCTTTTTCCTCTAGAATAAAACGAGATATATTTAAAAAATACCCTACTAAGCAAGTGCTAACTTTGTAACCTTTTAACGAGCACAACGACAGATGCAGAAAAAAATAACACGCCTTTGTTATCAGATCGACTTCAGTAAACTTCTTTGTATTTACGAAAAAAAATGTTACTTCCCGAAAGGCATTTTAAAACCTTTCGACTTTCCGATTTTCGATAAAATCCAGATAAAACATCTCTAAACGCGTAATACTTGTAGACCGGTAGCGATGAAAATTTTAAGCAGTCATAGTCAAAATTTTCAATTTCAAGTTGGCATGTTTTACAAGCTCTTTTGAAACATCAAAAACTAGGTGTCTGTTCCAAACGCCATATATTTCCCATTTCGCCATTCCACCTATGGAGACAAGAAACTCCATGGATTTTTTTTATTCTCTTGATTTCTTTTCATGTTTTTTCAATAATATTATACATACGAGTACATACAAAAACTTATTAGTCCTATTATCAATCTGCCAGGTTTGCGTAGACCAATCGCTCATCGAGTATTCATTCATTCATCGATATTTCACACAACGTTCTCGTAACAATCATAATATTATTCTGTCTCATATTTTGTACATCATAATATCCTTTCATGTAATTAGACATCGTAGTTGTGTAAAAAGTTCGTCAACATTTGTTCATAATAGTATATTGAATGTGTGTATATAGAAAGCACTTAGGTTCGATTACATATTAATTAGCTGATACCTGAGCTGGTAATTGACTGGGTTTGTTTAAATATTAACAAATTACACAATATTTGCAGATTCGAGTTCGTACGTGTTTATACGTCACTAATTACTACGATTTCTAGTTGAATATAAAATAATATTTGGACCGGTTAGTGAAGAATTTATGGCGGATTGGAACCAGTCAGAAACTATGTGTCTGACTAATTTAAATACCATAGAGTGCCTATAGCCATGACATGCCGAAAGCTGTTAATATAAAAATTCTATTAATCACTTTTTTGAGACGCCTATATAATAAATTTTCATCAAATACTACCGTGATTGCATTGCAGTATAAAATATATTTTAAATTACATATTTAGCTATTTAACACAATTGAAAGAAAAAGTTTAAAATTATTAAAATTAATACCAGAGTAATTGATAACGTTAAAATGTATAAGTGTAAATATATCTAAATCATGTTGAATATTCTCAATAAAATCAATTTTTAAAGAAAAAGAATATAGCTTCAGCATTTTTAGAGTTATTGCTCCACAGACAGACATACGCGTATTCAAACACATGCACCGTTTATACGTATTTTTACGTCGGTATAAAATATCGCAGCAATGATCTTGAATGGAAAAATGACCAAGTTAAACGGCTGAATTTTGTAAATTATGTAGGTATGTCAAAATTTTAATAGGTAGGTAAATACATTTATATTTGTTTTGAAAACAATCATAGAGTAGAATCTGGCTATCATTTTATAATTGCAGATAATTTTCCAGACTTATTAAGTGGCGAAATCTCGTGTAACTTTGCAATAATCAATAAACCATTAGATCATGGAATTCATATTACAAAATACTAAATCGACTTAATCTATTAGACTAACTATTTTTCCTTTAAAACATAATAAACATTATTAAAAACTATACAGTACATATCAACAACTATCAAATACACATATTACTTCCGGACTCTACCTAAGTTTAAAGTATAAGTAGAGTCGGGAAATAATTTATTTTCTCGCTATTAGGATTATGAACATTTATCATGCAATGAAAATGATCAAGTAAATTTAATCACAAGACTTAATAAACAACAATTTGGTAAAGAATTACGAAATACTATTCATAGCATTTAAATTTAAAGTCTCTATGTAACCATAGATCTCTACATTTTCAAATTAATATAAAGGCTGGTGAAATAAATAGTCTAAAACCAAAGTTTACGATCATTGCAATACAAATAAAAAATAAGGCTGCATACTCACTTGTATCAATATTAAAATCTCTGCAGCTGATGAATATATAGACAGTCCGTAGACGTAAAGATCCTTGTCGTAAAAAGTGAAATTTCTCGCGACGTTGTCTGTTGCCCGCTAATTATTTATTCACTCAATGTGAAAAACGTGTATCAGCAACACCGTATTCTGTTCGCGGCAACTATATATAAACACGTGTTTGCTTATTGTAATTCGATTCTTTATATAATTATTAATAAAATATTCCTCTTTATTTTATATCAATAAATCGGCTTTTATTAAATAAATTAGATGATAGTAAGTTAGAGCGTTCGGGAAATAAGTCGGATGCGGTGGCGGCGCGGTTTGTTATAGAGCGGCTCTGATAGAATGGAGCGTACGACGCGGCGACTTGCGGGCCACTGACTGCGCGCGCGCATCCGATTGCTGTCGATCTTCGACTCTTCCAATTTTAAATATCGAACGGCGGCGTCTGCATACGATTTTCCGACTGCTTTCAGTGGGCCTTTAGGGCGATGCGTGTCTGCGTCCGGCGCCTTTATAATAACACAATGTGCAATTAGCCTTATAAAGTTATAACTCTTACAGTAATTTAGACAGATTAGGTTATATCTAGACATTTTACTGTATAAAGAAACCATGTATATTAAACGTATTAACAGAATCCTTTTATAAAAACCACATTACAAGAAATCCTTGTATTACCCCATGGTTTAGTTTTAGTACTGCTATATGGTATATGGTCTAAGGTTTGATTCCGTAGACGAAATAATGAATAGAAGTTTAGTACATTTAGTGTTAGGTTTGGCTTGACAATAAAATTACAAGTATTTGATTCACCTTTCAAATATTTATTATTATGATATTTTTATTCTAGAAATACTCTACGAGTATTATACGCTAAAGTAATAACCATAAAGTAATAGCCATAATGCATCCAAATCATCAGCTAGTAATTCAAAATTTTTCACAATATGAAGCAGGAAAATTTGTATTTTTATTTGTGATATAGTGGTATACATTTTAATACCGAATTAAATGCAATTGCTGATAAGAATTCATGAAATGATGCCAATAAAGTACATTTAAAGTACCTACATTGCATCTATTAATACAAAACAATGCAGTTGGTAATTTCCTTAAAAAAACAAATTCTTGGGCAAATATTTTGTTGTTATTTTCCTTATAGTATTGATTTGCATGTTTTTTGTCACAAGAGCTTTGTTCTTCTTAATTTATGAACTATACTAGCTGCTGCCCGTGACTTCGTACGCGTGGAATTAAGAACAATTTTCCCGATTTTGCAACATTTTTCACTGGTGCTTCGCTCCTATTGCACAGTGATGTTATATAGCCTATTCTTCGATGAATTTACTATAAAAAACAGAAGATTTTTTTTTATTGGAGACATTAGTTCCTGAGATTAGCGCGTTCAAACAAACAAACTAACTTTTCAGCTTTATAATACTAGTATAGATTAATTAAATGTCTCAGCATTGGTACGAGACTCGCTGTAAGAAAAAGATAATTCTCAATAAGGCGACTATTATGACTTACGTAAATACAACCTATTGAAAAGTAGTGTATCCGTATTCTGGAACCCATAACACAAGCATATAAGCTTAGCTATAATTATTTATTTTATTTAACGCACCAAAAAGAAATACAATTTTTAGTATAAGATTTTTTAAGAAGAGTATATCAAGTTTTGTTAGAATTAAGTCGCGTCCTTATAAATTAGCAAAGATGGCAGCCCTACTATTTGCTATAAAAATGTGTGAGGCTATTAGTAAGAAGGTCGTCTGACGATGATGTCACCAATCACCAAGTCTAGTGATTTATAAGCAACACTCCAAGGGATTAGTCGCAGTGACCTCTGCGTGACGTGATCTTTCGCAGCCCTCAACTGTAATTTATATCGTGCTTCTACAACAAAGATAGTGCGCCGCGCCGTTCAAATAATTACAAACGTCACTGCTAAAGGGCTCCGATAAAAGGCTTTGACGGGTCTCGTGGTCTAGTGGTTCATGTAACGGATTGCCGTTCACGAGGTCGCGGGTTCGACTCCTGCTCAGGACAATCATTTATGTGATATTTATAATTGTCATTAATTGTTTGTACGGCGTCTGAGTGTTTTATATGTATTATTATAAGTATGTATTTATAAAAGAAAAGTAGTATATTTATTCTATAGATATTCTGGTACCCATAACATAAGCTTAGGTCCCAAACCAGAGGCTGTTGTGTGAAATGTGCATAAAAATGACTTAGATTTTAAGTATTTATTACCAAAGGTTTTGTATTAGAAAATGTCAAGTGAATAGATATTCCAGGTCTTGTAAGATGTCATAGGACCTGCACTTAACTTATTTAGATAAGAAATAAACAATTTCATTGTCCCATAATTGAGCAAGATGCTTGTTCTTAACAGGAAGACAATAGGTCTGCTTTAATGCAGGTTACTTTAATTACATTGCTATATATATCTCTCTCTCCCTCTCTATTTTTATTTATTATCTCTCTCTCATTTCAGCCCATTTGGGCACGGGTCGTTTCCACTTTGGGAGGGATTATAGTGTACTATGACGCGCAGACCAGGCGTGTTGGCACAGGGTTTGTTTTCGAATTTTCCTTCTCTCACTGAGGATGTTATCTGTGTATAATATTCCTCAACTGACTTTTACAGCACCCTAGGAAGGAAAGGGGGTGTTGACACTTATATTCTCAATTCATCACTACACAGAATGCGTCACCGTCATTAGTTTTTTATATATGGTGGCATTTCAATTTAATCTATAAGTAGAAATTTACAAACTACAAAATTTTTCAGTAGATGTCTTTCATAGAAAAAAAAGGAACAATGACTTTATACTCAGTAGGTACATCACTATACCATAAAGATCGGAAATAACGGTACATTATGCATTAGAACCTTAGGTGTTCATTTGTATGTCACTCATACCCAGGAAACTATTAAAAGGAACTAAGTAACATGTTTAGTACTTAACTTAGAACTAGAAACACAGTTAGTATGACTACATAAAAAGAATGACCACAGAATAGATATGAACAAATTAATTAAAATTTTGCGTTTGTAAAAGTTGCGCAGTTTCTTCAAGAACACCAAGAATTTAATAAAATCGAATGTTAGTCCCAATCTGCTAGCGATAAATATTGTTATTAACAATTCTGGAATTTATGTAATTTATGTATGGAAGCGAATGTTGGGTGTGGCAGAAGAAGCACAAAAGTAGAATAAATGCTGTAGAGATACGCTCTTTGAGAAGTATGTGTGGTGTGACTTTGAAAGATAGATTAAGAAATGAAGTTATAAGAGAACGTTGCGGTCTGAAAGAGGATGTAGTGACTAAGGTGGAGAAAAGTATGCTTAGGTGGTTTGGTCATGTGGAGAGGATGGATGAGAGACGCTTAACGAAAGGCGACACGGCGAAAGTAAGTGGAAATGCTGGGAGAGGACGCCCGAGAAAAATATACTCCGATGTCATCGCCGGGATACTCCAAAAGGGGCAAGTGCGTAGCACTTACAACCGTCGGGCATGTATGACCAGATGTATGAGTGTGGATGAAGCAAAGGAAGTATGCTCCGATCGTAGCAGATGGCGCTCTATAGTCTCTGCCTACCCCCATGGGAAAAAGGCGTGATCTTATGATGATGATGGAATTTATTTCTGCTTCGTACTAATAACCTTCTTTTTTAATAAATTGAATTATGGTGGAAAAAGTGATCACCGCAAGCGGGACTTGAACCCACGACCTCGGAATACCATTCCGAAGCTCTTCCAACTGAGCTTATTAATATATATTATATTATTATTATTTATTATTGTTGCAAAGCAATCTTGATAGATGGCGTTGTACGTAAAAATATATAATATCAATCGAGTGACGAATGTGGTGGCACAATTGATTACTGTAAAGCACGACCGCAATAAGCTCAGTTAGAAGAGCTTCGGAACGGTATTCCGAGGTCGTGGGTTCAAGTCCCGCTTGCGGTGATCACTTTTTCCACCATAATTCAATTTATTAAGTAAAAGCATAGCATGTCAATTGCAAAATTAATAAATTACTTTAACCTTCTTTCTTTTCTTTCCAGCCCATTAACGTCCCACTGTTGGGCACGGACCTTCTCAACTTTCGGAGGGGTTATGGACTTTGCCGCGCTGACAAAGCGTGTTTGCAAAGGATTTTATTTCGAGTTTTTCGTCTCTCACAAAGGATGTTTTTTCTGTACTATCCCTTAGTTGGCTTTCAGAGCACCCTAAGGAGATGGGGTGGTGACACTCGTATTCTTAATTCGTCACCACACAGACGGATAGTTAACCTAATAGGAGTAAATAGGTGTTTTTTGTATATGTTTTGTTATCGATAACATTTTTTAGTTTCATAACAATACTATGTAGTATTATTTATGATCTTGTTTGTCAAGCACATAATAACAAAGAGCCCTTGCCCAAATTTAATTATATTTTAGACAACGATGTTAAGACTCAAATAGCATGGGATTTTTATCTTTTTATTTATTATTTTTTTATTTATAGGATATATCCTAAAGTTATTTCTGTCATTTTAGCCTGAAACTATGACTACTTACATCTTTCTGTTGAAAATATTTGAAACTTTTCTTACACAAACAAACTTATCCTATTAGCGTGTTTGAAGTTGTAATAACTCATATTTGCCAAATAAATGTTAAAGAAATGATTTATAGTATCCATTTATATTTAAAAAGTTAAGAGTGAATGACCTTTTTCAAATTGCAGATCATTTATCTTACTGAAATTGAACTAAATAAAATAATCTACACACGCGGCATTAATTTTTAAGACGAATAAAAAAGTTTAAGTTTCATAGAATGATGCCTATTATTTTTTTTCTAAAATGTTGCTTCGTTTAACATATTTATAAAACCTCGATAACAACCTTTTGATCCATCCTAAAAGGACTCAATATTCTTATACAATACTCTTTATCGTACTTCAAAATTAGATTACAAAGTTGTATATAACAATTTCGGGGCGGTCCTCATCAAGATGGACGGACGATATCGGCAAATGTCCAGGGTGCCGCTGGATGCAGATAGCACAGTACGGCACGTTATGGCGTTCTATGGGAGAGACTTGTGTCCAGCAGTGAACGGAGAAAAGCTGATGAATGGATATATTAATTTAAAACTGTTACAAAAGGCTGTCACTAACTGATAATACGGTTGAATATCCAACTGTTTGCTAAAGTTTCGTTGATATACGTATATTCAACGTTTTTACTGTTAAAGTATATTCTAGTGCTTAAAATTTAACTAAGTAAAAAGTAATATTTATGGTTCGTCCATAGTCATTGTGTACAATGTGATGGTGGTTTGACCGCGGGTTACTATTCATGTGGTACAAAACTCGAATGTTGATAGTTGCGGTGTGTGGTCACGTTTAACCATCAACCGGTTGTCAGATAATATCGATTGTCACCTCTGATCTACTCTTACGATAGCATTCACTAGCTGTCAACGATCATATCAACACATAGGGGTCTGCATCACCATACCTACTTCAATACCTTCTAATCTCCTGATTATGCTAAATACATTCACATGTGTAGTAAACAATTGTGTGCTAAATCTGTCATCGCAATAATATCGAGTATTCTCTTATTTATAGTACAATACTAAATAGAAAGATATTAACAGAGTGTATGTTCGCATTTGTATCGCCTACATTTGTTAGCAAGGGTAAAGTGTTTATGTAAAACAGAAAACTAAATACACATGAAAGATTGGTAACAGCTTGGGTGGAAACTGTCATATAAATTGCAATAAGAATAGTCGTAACATGTGCAAATAATAGCGAATATTTTAGATGTGCAATTAGTACTTAGTAGTTACCACTAGACAGCAGATATAAATAACAAGAAGCTTATTCGTAAGAAGTACGATTGTCTGTCATAACATTAGAGATTACGACGCCATACGCCACTTCAAACAAACCTATTTCCCGCTAACAGACTCGAAATATCGCAGTGACGACGAAATAATCATTCAATTCAAAATTTTAGACATCAGCTGTACCCAATGCTTGTTAACTAAGATAATGATACCGATTCTAAACGCACAACTAAACTTAACTAGAAAAAATTGAATATTAATAGTGTCGAATTCGGCAATGTTAACCGAACTTTCTTGTTATAATAAAATAGTTTAAAAAAACTAAAAAACACGCTTTATTTAATCGAATTATTGCATTGTCATCGGTCTTTGACAGGTGTGCAAAATTTGAATAGAATCTGACCTTTTAAAGTGGGTCAAAATAGCGTCCAAAGGAGTCGGTTACAAACATACAAACAAACATACAAGTGAAGCTAATATAAAGCGTGTAAAAACAGAGTAGTATAAATTTAAGATTTTATAATTATTATAAATGTACACAACATAAATCAAAATACATCAATAGTTATTAAATTTTTTTAGTTAAGTTTATTTGTGCATGTAGAATTGGCACCAATATCTAATGTTCTTCTATTTAAATAATTATTGTCAGCTACAGCGAGTAGCTATATTTTAGACATTTTAAACACACTCGCCCGACACAAATTGTGTTTATTTTTCAACAGTTAATTGTACGCATTTGATCTATCGATTAAGATTTGCGTACGTATATTATGCGAAGAGATAGTAAGAAATTCTATATTCGCATTTCTATGCATTAAAAGGAAGTGTCTATTAATACGATTATCGTATAATTAATTATTTTTTATTAATCCGACAATCGTGGATGTGACTATTTGTACGGCTTTTTTTAATGAGTATTTTCATAGGGATATTTTTTTTTTTTTATTATTAAATTTATTACTAAGAATTTTTTTCGTGAAAAAAGTGAAAATCTTTTTCGACACTGTCCACGGAGCAGAAGATTAACTAAGGAGCAAAAGGAAAAAATTGCGGAGTTATTAGATCTCGAAGCTAACCGAGTGAAGGTTAGGTTAGATTTTTTTTTTTCGAAAACCTTATTTTATTTAATTTCTAAAATTATATGAAACGTAATTAGTACAAATAATAAAGTAGTCGTATAAATAATTATTTTTTATTCATACGATTGTCGTGCGATTATCAACAGCCGCATTAAAAATACTCACACGCCCATCCACCAATGTCATATGTTCCACGTAATAGGTGGATAAACTCGGACACATCAATCATAGTCTCAATAGACTTTCAATAATTTACTCTATTCTAGTATTCCGCATTGGAAAGCCCTACGGAGACTAATAAGGTGTTTTTTTTTCAAAAAATAGATAACATACTTACCCTAATATCCTTAGAGATTCGGACAGAGTAAAAAAATATGTATTTAAAATCCTAATAAAACTTAAAAATCTATAGAACCATCTCGCTTCAGAGTTAGGTCTATAAACTGTTATCGAAATTCCTTACATAATTTACTACTTACTAATGCATGGATGGATAGACATATAGACATTCAATACCAACGTAACTATTTTTTTTTCTTCGAAACACATCATAACGTTTTAAGTTAAACAGAGAATATTTGAATTCTGTCAAATAAATCTTACGTTCATTGAATACAGATCGATTAATTTAAATACATTAAAAACTTAATGCGATTTGTGTATTTGTGATAAATATGTATGATAACATCTGCTTCTGAACTAATAGAGTTGTCTACGCATTATTTACCTAATATTTATGTTCCATGCCATCATTATTATGTGATTGATACTCTGTTAAGCCAACTTTAAATAACTTTAAAGAATATCATAAAACTAAAATATTTTCAGCTCTTTCGAATATATAGTAGCTACCACAAATATATAAAACACTTCAAACTTAGAACACTTGACGTTTTGTTAAAGGCTAAATAAAAAGTCGTAAAAAATAATGCTTGTCGTTAAAATAAATCAATTTTCGCTAAATAAACACTAAACACGACAAAATCGTTATATATTGGTGTCGATTCTAAGTCCACAACTAAACTTAACTTAACTAAAAAATGAAAACAACTATTGCTGTATATTGATTATTTGGCTGTTTTGTTGTGTAATTTTATATTAATTACAATCGTTAATCTATAATAAACAGATTTGCTAACAAGAAAGAATCGTTAACATTATGGAATGGTGTTATTGACACAATCAAATTTCATCTTTTAGTTAAGTTAAGTTTAGTTGTGCGCGTCGAATTGGTACCATTGTTACTTGTGTAAATATTAGGAGACCTGTCACTGATATTGAAACGTTCCACTTTTGAAACAATGAACGAAAGATCTATTACACTAGGTCTTTAAAAACTATACGTTTGTTGTCACGATACAGCTCAAGCTCATGTCAACGTAAAGTGCTTGAAATATGTCGGCCGGTTATTGCACTGCTAATTTTGCCTCTAACATTTCATCCCAGTGTCTAAGTAGTCTGGACATTATTAGCTCTAGCTAATAAAAGCAGATTGTACGCTGCTTACATTACATGTTCTTGTTCTAAATCTATACTATAATAATGTAAAGCTGAAGAGTTTGTTTGTTTATTTGAACGCGCTAATCTCAGAAACCGCCGCCGCTGGTCCGATTTAAAAAGGTTTAAATTCAGTATTGGATAGTACATTTACACGTTGAACCTCGCGGTTGAGTGGTTCATGTAACCGAATGCTGATCACGAGGTCGCGGGTTCGATTCCCGCTCGGGATAATCATTTGTGTGACATATATAATTGTTATACAAATGTTTGTACTGCGTCTGGGTGTTTCTATGTATTATAAGTATGTATTTACAAAAGAAAAGTAGTAAAAGTAAATAGTAAATATTCATGGACATTTCACACAACGTCCTCTGGTCCCAAGCTAAGCTTATATGCTTGTGTTATGGGTACCAGAATACGGATAGAATACATATATGTACTACTTTTTTTTTGTAAATACATACTTATAATACATAGAAACACACAGACGCAGTACAAACATTTGTATGACAATTAGAAAAATCACACAAATGATTGTCCCGAGCGGGAATCGAACCCGCGACCTCTTGATCGGCAGTCCGTTACCAGAACCACTACACCACGAGGCCCGTCAGTATATGTATTCTATCCGTATTCTGGTACCCATAACACAAACATATTATAAGCTTAGCTTGGGACCAGAGGACGTTGTGTGAAATGTCCATGAATATTTATTTTATTTATTATTTATTGAGGAAGACTTAAGGCTATATAACATTATACTGCGACCAATAGGAGGCAAGCAACCGTGCAAAAATGGGGAATATTCTCTGAATTTCACGCGTACAAAGTGGCGGGCATCACCTAGTTAGTTATAATTCTGTGCATGTTTACGAAACACTTAGCTAATTCATTCACCTCTAGTGTTCTGTAAACAAAATGAGTGCACTTTTGGATTATTTCTTATTTCGTCTGCTTCATTTTTATTATGACATTCGTATATACAGGTAAATTTTAACTTAAGCTTCATAATAGACTAGTGAGTCACCTAGTTTGGTGCACTTTTCGTATACAAGTAAATTAAAACAATATTACACAGTAATTTATGTAATGATTCATAAGCTTGATTGATTTTTTATAAATATTCAATTCACATTTATAATACTGTCGTCGCTGTTATTTTTTAAGTATAGTTTTTTTTTATTTATTTTTTCTCTATGTTTTTAGACATTATTGGATGTGGTCTCTAATATATAATTAATTATAACGTAATTGTATATATTATATCGGTATAGACTACTAACCTCTGACAGTTTTCTCTTTATTTAGGAAGATTCACGCCTGCAATAAGGGAGGCTTGTATTAGAAACTTTTTTCAATGATTTATTATCTAATATATAAAATTCACGTGTCACAGTGTTAGTTACCGTACTCCTCCGAAACGGCTAGACCGATTTTTATGAAATTTTACATATTCAGTAGGTCTGAGAATCGGCTTACATCTATTTTTCGATTTTTTTTTGTATGGCAAAACAACGTTTGCCGGGTCAGCTAGTATTTAAGTATAAAAAAGTTTCTGAGTGTATAACAAATCTGTAATGGATGGTTTGTTGGTTCTATTAAATGAGATCAATGAGTATTTAATTCCCGGTATACCACACATTAATCCCGGGATGCGGTTTTACTTACATCCGTTAGTTCGCAATGTTTTATTAGATCTAGGGCGCGTATGATGTGTTCCGTTTAAAAATGATATTTTTGTTCATGTACCATCATTTCTCTTCATTCATATTTATGTTTTGCTAAAATTATATTTTTGCCTAGCTGTTCCCGCGACTTCGTACGCGTAGAATTTAGAACATTTTCACCGTTAGAATCTATCGGTCTGGTTATATAGCCTATATCCTTCCTTGATAAGTGTATGTGAGCGCCATACTATATTTATTGGCCATATTTATATTAATGTCTAATTTTAAATTAATTTGTTAGATTTTAAGTTATGTATCAATATATCGTTGTCATTATAATTAATATAGTTACTGTTTTGATAAAAGTATTGTGAAATGATTTCTATTTAAAGCGCCATCTATACAAAATAGTATAGACTAATTAATATCTGTTAATTTATTTTATATGAACGCAAATTCTATATTTTATGTTATTTGATATTGTTTAAAAGTAATAAACTTAATTATTATGAATGTTAATAGTATTGATAATAATTGAGTTTGTATATATTTAAGGGTTTGTAATAAAGAGAAATCAATAGATGGTCTTTTGCAAGGAGGCGTTATTGTGTAAAAAGCTTTGTTGAAAAATGGAACCATGTTTTATTGAAAATCGAACATGCAAGATGCAAGGTTTAATATGGCGTTCTCGCCTACGTGTACTATCTAATACTGAAAGTGATTTTTTTTTAATCAGTTCAGTGGTTCCTGAGATTAACGCGTTAAAACAAACAAACAAACATACCCTTCAGCTTTATAATATTAGTATAGGTATATTTTTTAGATTAGCACTATAGTAGTAACAAAAAATAGCTTTAGAGGTATTTAATTTCAATTTTACTTGATGGTTTGGTTAAGAGTGTGTTTGGGTTTTGATATTAACTCCAATGAATCATCAAGCCAGATAATTGCAGTCATCTGCTGAATACAGACCTCAACCACAAAAATACATGGTTTTAACTGTTCCACATCTATTCTTACCCAGCCACATTTTGAATAAACGCCACCTAAGTTCGCAGAGCGCTTCTTTCTCACCATATATTTGCCGAGTCACGATCTCCACTCCAGAACTTGGCTGCTGTGTCTTCGGCGAACACTGCCCTTTCAGCGAGCTTGTTCTTCTTCTGCGTACTATGCCTCTGGAGTTCATGCTAAGATAACTACTTCATAACTACATACTTCCAACGCTAGAATTAGGTAAAAAATATCTAATTTATATATGATATTTCCTGAAAGTGTTTTCAGTTCAGTTTTTACGTGGTAGCTTATATATTCAGTCGGCTTTCAATCAGCTTAAGAAGTGTAAACTAATGACTAATAATTCTATGCAACGAAGGGGAGAAAATGAGAGACTGCTGTTATGAAACATTTTACACGGAAACCTGATTACTTTCAAAAATTATAACACATTGTTTGGATTAATCAATTACTCCAGAAAAAAATTATAAAAATAACAATAGATAACATCACTTTATTTAACTTTTTTATATAGCTACCAATATTAAATAATCTACTCAGTTCTAAAACTAAAAAACACGCTTGAAAATCCTAAACATGTTTTTAATTATTGCATTGTCATCGCTCTTTAATATATGTGTGCAATATTTCAGATCAATCCGATTATTGTAAGTCGGTGTAAATCACTTTCAAAGATTCCGTTGCATAGATTAATACATTGATAGATAAGTACATACCGAACTTATCAAAGCGTGTTAAAAACGGGTGGAATTAAGAATATTTTACCCGTTTTTGCAACATTTTTCACTAAGACTTCCCCCTATTAGTTGCAGCGTAATTTTATGTAGGCTACAGACTAGTACAGACTTCCTCGATAAATGTACTAACCAACAATGAAGGAATTTTTCAAATCGGACTCTTTAGCTTTTTATATCTAATATATAAAATTCACGTGTCACAGTGTTAGTTACCGTACTCCTTAGAAACGGCTCGACCGATTTTTATGAAGTTTTACATGCGTATTCAGTAGGTCTGAGAATCGGCCAACATCTATTTTTCAAACCTTTTTTTAGTATGGCAAAACGACGTTTAGTTTTGATCTCAACGTAAAAATTTAAATTATATACATAATTTACTTTGTTTAAAAACTAAAAAATACGCTTGTAAATCCTAAATACCTATTTCTTAAATGATTGTTTGATATTTTTTGAATGATGATGATGACACATATTAAGTATCGATGACAAGTGCAAAATTTCAGATCAATCCGACATTGATAGATACCTACCGAACTAACATAAGCGTGTTGAAAAGAAGCGGGCCGGCGGATTCGTAGTACCGAGTCATTATTCTAGTTATATACTAATTCTATATTACCCATTTACCAAAAAGTTGACAGTTTGTGTTGTCAGAGACATAAGTCTCTGTTGTCACAATGTTGTCATAATCGAAGTAAACAATTAAGATAATTTTATCTGATTCTATAAACAAAGCGTTTTTATGTGAAATTATCTGATTGTATATGAGAGCCTTGTTAGGTGTGCAAAATTTCAGATCAATCCGTCTACTGCAAGTGGCTGAAAATCGCTTACATAGCAAAAACTCCGTTACCTACATAGATTAATCCATCGATAGATACATACCGAACATATAAATGCGTGTTAAAAAAATATAAATTACGTAGATCTCAGTTGGTTTTGTGTTACTGTGCAGAAATTACCAAATATTTTTTTCAATTACACAAGATTTTTTATTTATTTATTTATTTAATTACATGCAAGCTTACAGTAAAACCAAAACACTAGCATTACAATTCAGAATATCACATGTAGAACATAATTCGACAATTGTATTATTTATTGTATTAAGCATGTGAGATGTGCAGGACATATCACCAGTCTTCTGCACTTCCCTTACACTCTGGGCAACCTCTGCCTTGCTCTCTCAATATTCCTTCAAACATTCATTGGAAAAAGTACAGTGCATCTAACAAACAATCATTAACATGATTTTAGGGAAAATCTACAACATATCAAGTGGTCACCGTGCAAACAAGAGATCTTTGTATCGTCTTACCTATGAAATATCATACACTGTTTAGAAACGTGTAAATTAGCCTACATATTTTGCCTAAGCCATCATGGAAGATATCAATATCAGGGTGCCGAGCCAGCATCGTATTATGCACGTGTTATCTGAAAATCAAAGTTGAACCGACGACGCTGTATAAAATTTAAGCTTTAGTAACTATTTGTTTGTTTATCTAAGTGATCACTTGTAGTAAAAGAAAGTGTTCTTTAGCATTATTCTCAATTGAAAGAAAGTAATGGGTTAGTGTGTTAAAAAATTCTTAGTAACAATACAGAGGCTGGCACTGTGCCCGAAGTATGTTACACTAATTCCCTATTACACACCACTTAAGAAAGGTAAGAAATGGTTTAATATATGTACTGAACTTTTTCTTCCTAATTCTTTGATGAGGCTACAAGAAAATGCAAACTTGGTAAGCCTATACATCTATATCTATCTATACATATGAATAAAATCTAATAAGTCAAAGTCAAAAGTCAAATAAAATATAAATAAATAAATATTTACGGACATTTCACACAACGTCCTCTGGTCCCAAGCTAAGCTTATTATGCTTGTGTTATGGGTACCAGAATACGGATAGAATACAATAAACTACTTTTCTTTTGTAAATACATACTTCTATTACATAGAAACACCCAGACGCAGAACAAACATTTGTATCTACTAACATTTGTATGTACATAACCCGGAATAATATCGATTTCCTTCGAGAAAACTTGCTTTTAATGTTTCATTGCTCAGTCATCCAAAATTACACGCGAACGACGTCGCATGCAACAGCTCCAAAACAATACTTCTTCAGCGGTAGTCAGGTTATCGAGTTATTTGTCCGTCCCTTTGTTATTTCAGCGTCCTAGGATATTTTACCAATATTATGTGTGTGTACATCTCTCCTACTATTTTCTGTATATCCACCAGGAAAACTAAATAGTTATACTGTCTACATTAGATGTTTAATCTTTGGCCGGCGCAATGCCAAATTGTATGATTTACAAATTGAGAGCGCTGGGCAGGCGCCACTTACATAAACTAAGAATGAACGTTTTTCAAACTGTGTCATACCTACTAACTCTATTATTATGCCGTCTCATGGAACATTATTAGCACAACACATAATAAAGTATTATTGTTAATGTAAATATTACATATTGTTGCTGTTTTCTAAAATAAATAAAAATTTAAACTTTTTACAGTAACCATTAAAGTTTATAAAAACTGCGAAGTTTCAGTTAAGTTACAGCAACACAAAGATTAAGGTTTTTAACGCAGTCTCTACATAATGAGATTCACACTAAGATAACTTACATTGATAAAATTTTATAATTTATATCAATTTGAGTATGCTGTACATCTAATATATAAAATTCTCTTGTCTCAATGTTTGTTCCCATCTCCTCCGAGATGGTGTGACCGTTTCTTATGACTTTTTATATGCATATTCAGTAGGTCTGAGAATCGGCTACTAAGTATCTATTTTTCATACCTCTGACATTTGTATGGCAAAACAACGTTTGCCGGGTCAGCTAGTTATACATAACATAATGTGGTATCTTGAAGGCGTGAAGAATATTCGAAATAAGTATTTTGGCGTCAATAAGTCTAAACTCAGCTACAAAGGTGTAATGTGAGGCTGGAAACTAATTTAAAGTGCACTAACCCATATTCATAGAATCTAGGTATTAGTCTAGTTCATCTGCTTATTATCTTAATATGTACGGTTGGCAAATTTGTTTTAATAAAACTTACGTACGTAAGATGTACGAGAACAATTTGTTTGTTTAACTTTAAATATTTAGCTTAGCTGTCAAACCATCGTCTAGAATAATATAGGCCAGTCAGTTCTTAAACACATGCAGACGGCGCCAAGATACCACAGGTTTTTTAAATAGAAGAAAAAATGGCTAGACGTCGTTTAAATCTATTTTGGATAACTCATTTTATCTATGCCGACGATGTTAGTTTTGCTTTTAAACTTAATTATCACGGATATATAAACTGGAGAAAAATAGTAGAGATACGTTTGCATTTTCATATACCATAGTATTTTGTATACAACTGTGTGCTATATGAAAGGCTAGCTTTTGCCCGTTACTTTGTACGCGTAGGAAATTATACAAAAAATCCATACTCTTAAACCACTCTATCTATAAAAAAACTGCATCCATAATTCGTTGCGTAATCATAGGGACATACATACAGAAATAACGACTTTGTTTAGTAAAGTATAAGTAAAGATACAGTAAGCAAAGAATTTACGACAATTTATTGATCTGATAAAGAATTGAACTCTTAACACTTTGAACTGAAGATTCCGCACCCATGTCACAAAGCTTAATTAACTTTCTCTCTTTAATTTAATTAACACTCTTTAATTAAAATTATGTATGAGCTTTAATAGCATCATTGCTGTTACATATAGTCTGCCGTGATAGCCCTGATTTTGATCACGTGGCAATTATGAGTCAGAGCGTGGCGCGAGTCTCAGTGCATCTAGTTATAAGCAGACGGCGCCTATCAATTTCACCAATCAGCCAGATTGATGGCACTGTACCTACCATCTTCTCATGTCGACACACGAGAAATGGGGCACTAATCAAAATAAAAAAGATTCAATCAAACTTAATAGGCGCTTAAATTGTTTGCTAAATAAATTTTCATTTGTTAGTGATTGAGAATAAATAAGTTTTAAATGCCTGAGGTGATGCTTGAAAGCAAATCATCTTTCAATCAAATAAGTTGAATTCGGAGTAGCCGTTTGGAAAATTTAATAACATTTACCCTATGTGTTTATTTGAAAGAATTGTCTTCGTTTGCTTGGTAAAAGAGGCCGATTACCCGACTATTATGAAGGAAATCCGTTCCCAATAATAAAAACTAAGTACATGTATATTGCTAAATGAAAATAGAGAATACGCAAACTATGGTTTTAGATGCAGGGCCTTGTTATTCACTCTCATCACACTTCAACTTTAAAAAATTGGATTATTTTTCTTTCGTACGGAATGGCACAAATACGTATATTAATGGGTTGTTACGAAAGTTCTTGAATAGTAAAATTAAAATTGTTTTATTAGTAGTTCCTGAGAGTGGCCTCGTCTGTGAATAGATCGGCTCATCGCATTCAGAGTGTTTCATAAGATGCGGCGCGACTAAATATCACAATTGACAATAATATTATAATGTGTTCTTCAATATTGAATATTCAATATTAATCGGTTGAAGAACTTCTTACCGATTGCCACCAAAACTACACTGATGCACACCTTAATCTTTCCCATCATCGATTATGCCGATGTGTGCTACTTCGACCTGAATGCAGATCTGCTTAATAAACTCGACCGTCTTCTCAACAATTGCATTCGATTCGTCTTTAATATCCGTAAGTTTGATCACGTGTCGGCTTTCCGTTCCCGCTTGAGCTGGCTTCCAGTTAGGCAACGGCGTAACCTTCGAGCTTTGACTACTCTGTTTTCCATTTTAAACTGTCCAATCTCTCCCTTGTATTTAAAATCACTTTTTCAATTTCTCTATTCCACCCACGATCGAGATTTACGTTCTTCTCACAATCGTCTTCTAACATGTACACCTCACACCTCTAGCTTAGTACATTCTTCCTTCAACATTCAAGCAATTCTTCTCTGGAATGCCCTTCCTCTTGTGATCAGGATGGCTAGGACCCGGGAGACATTTAAAATTAAAGTTCGAAACCATTACAACACATTACTGGCGGAATCTACTCATTGAGTAATTCCTCACTGTTTCATTGGTTATATAGGTATATGTAGTATATTATATGTATTATTACTAAGTATGTTTATATTATCTGTTTATGTATGTAATATTATTATTATTGTAAGGTAAAAACTCACCTCTTAGTGATAAATTAGCACCTGCCTCTTATTATCTCTGCACCACTGATGGTTGGCTGGTAGAGAATGCCATTGGCATTAAGCCCGCTATTGTACACCATTTTGTATGTGCAAAAAGTTTTAAATAAAAATAAATAAATAAAATATTTATTAGTCAAAAGTCAAAATATTTTATTTCAAGTTGGCATGTTTTACAAGCTCTTTTGAAACGTCAAAAACTAGGTGTCTGTTCCAAACGCGGATCCTATGAAGAACAGCCAAAAAAATCCATGGATTTTTTTTTTCATTTCCTTTCATTTTTTTTTCAACAATATTATACATAATTGTATCAGGGGTGTGAGAATGATGCCGATCAATACTATCACGACTAACTAAAACTAACTTTTTTAAAACTAAAACTAACTTAATAATAAAATAGCCTTGTTGGAGCAAATCGACCAGTCCCAGCAGAAGGCACCCGTTCACGAGTATAACGCACACATCAGCCCCGCACAGCTCGACCATTTTGTAGGGAACCGTGCGACCCGACGTGCAACGCTACCAACTTCGAGACATTTGAGTGAGCATGACAAAGTCGCTCCGTTGGACAGTACACAAAGCAAATAAAAAACAATTAGAAATATACAAAGGAAATACACTAGGTTCGGCATAATGCTCACCTTTACAGTCTCATGAATAAATAATTACAATGTAGATATATAATAAACATAAAGTTTCTGACAACATACACAATCATTTAACTTGAAATTAAGTAACTTAAAGCAAAAGTTCCTAGCGAACTTTTGCGATTATATATATATATGCGATTTTTATTCACGTATCCATTCGTCAGCATTTTCCGTCGAAAGCTAGACAAAGGCCCCCTCCGAAGAACGCTACAATGCGCGTTCCTGCGCTATTCACATCCAGCGTTACCCTGCTGTCATCACTCCAACTCATTAGGGGCTGCCTACATTTAACCATTCATTTCGTGTCCGTCACACGGGGACCTTCCTTTCCCAACAGTCGTAAATTTGTCGGGCGATGTGGCCCGTCCATCGCTACGGTAGTAATTGTTTGTTAAAATTACTGTACTGATTTTAATTAACAAAAATATATTATAAAAATAGCTAACATGTACAAATCTTATGTAGTGCCTCCATGCTCAATCTAAGTGCAATGTGTACCTACGTACCTATTGTCTATGTACCTATATGAATGTCTGGTTAATCTGAGGACAAAAAAATACTTCTTTTTGTCCTCAGATTAGCTAGACACATGGAAAACATCCAGACGCAGTACAAATACATACAAATAATTATCCTGTGTGGGAATCGACTTAAGATGTTACCGAATAGATTCCCACACAGAATAATTATTTACGCTAACTGCTGCACCACGAGGCCTGTCAAACGTTGTAATCTTTAGTGTCATCGCTATCGAACAATCACTTGTCATGAAGCCCATACGTGGACACAGTGCAGAACGCAGTCTATCAAAGGCTATTGTGAATGCGATGTATATCATGAATAATTTATATGATAAGTTTAATTATTTAATTGGTGTAAATACATGTACGTGTTTTGTAACTGGCTCGCCATAATTTTTAATACTTTTATGACAGGTCATTGTACTTACGATGTTTTCCTTTACTGCTGTCAATATCTTGCATTTCAAAATAAAAATCATCATCACCATACTGTCACTCCTTTTTTCCATGGGGGCAGACAAAGAGCGCCATCTGCTACAATCCAACATGTTAATTAATTACACTAAAAATTAAATTTAACTTAGGTTAGTCATTATGTATTACAAATTAAAAAGTTGAAAAGTTAAAGTAGTGTATTTTAAGTGGTGTATTTTAAGTGATTTCATTGCTTGGAAACAAGAACAATAATTTCAATTTTTTATTGATATTTAGTTAACTATTTCGAATGCTTCAGTCAATTTTAAGATTATAAGAATAACGATCCCGTATACACCAAAGTTTGTCTACGTCTTTACAAACGATTCATCAAAACTACAATTTATTAAAAAATACTGTAATTTCTAGTATGTTTTTATTAATGTAGATACACTTAACTTATTTTTATTGAGTTGACTACGAGATTTAACTTCACACAAAGAAACCTTTGTTCATTGTTAATGCTTTAGTTAGATACAGGGATATAATTTTTATATTATGTATTATATTATATTTAATTTATATTATAATCCCTGTATCTAATTAAATCATTAACAATGAACAAAGGTTTCTTTGTGTGAAGTTAAATCTCGTAGTCAACTCTATAAAAACAAGTTAAGTGTATCTACATTAATAAAAAGGTACTAGAAATTTGAGATAGCTCCGAAAGGCATACACAAACGTGTTGTATTGATAACATATAATAAAAAAAATGTTATTACAATGTGATCTCATTCAGCTATAGCTAAGCTAGATACTTTAAGAAAATAAGTTTTCCATCACCTTCTCAGCCCATTAATGTTCCACTGTTAGGCACGGGCCTTCTTTACTTTTTTTAGTCTTATCCACGCTGATCAGAGTGGCATAGGAACTATTTTCGAGTATAACCATTAGTATTTTTAATGCTGAAAAAGCTGACTCTAAACAACACACGTACGGAGTCACAGGTATTCACTAGTTTACATTAAAATATGCAAACAAGGCTTGTTGATAATATTTTTTTAGACATTTTCTTTCTATTTCAAATTGACAAAATGATAAAACCATTATCTAAGCAAGCAGCCGTAACTCTTCTCGTTTGGAAATGTCTATGTACGTTTATGTATGTATTATATCTATTGTTTTATATATTGTGTTTATTTGTATGTATTATTTATATGTGCATGTATAAATTTTGACTTAGAAAAAAAAAATAATGATAATCAGTAGACTTATGATAATTAGTACACCTACAACATTTATTATTACTCTTCTCTCTTCTCAAGATCTCCATCCAAAGGTTGCCTGGCAGAAATTGCTTTTAGCGATAAGGCCGCCCATGGTACTATATTTATAATCTCAATTTCCTGTAAATTATACACTTTATTGTACACCTTAAGAATAAATTCTTAAGGTGTACAATAAAGTAAATAAAAATAAATAAATATATATAAATAAAATAAAAAAAAAATTAAAAATAAAATGACAACCTTGCCATTACATTAAATTTTTGTTCGAAATGTAGTTAACACAGGCGGGACACCGAAAGTCTGTCGTCTGTGACAACATTTACAAAGATTGATAGCGATTGTTATCACCGTGATTAATTAGACTCGTATTTAAATATCAGTAATTTGGCAACGTGGTGCACACGCCCACAAAATATGTAAAATAAAATTCATACATACAGTTGTGATGTATAAAAATAACACGATGGTTTCAGTGCTGAGCTTCAAGCCATCAATGTCATGGTGGAGTCCCCGCGACCCATTTCCACGAAGCCACTGAGGCCCGGACGTTCACCTAATGATCTCATCGACCCAGAATAAAAATTCACTCGTTTAGACCAATTGACTTTTGTTTATAGAACGCTTTCTCAGACGAAACTATATGCTCCACTTTTTGTTTAGGTAATGTTCATGTCTGAAATCCTTCCGCGTACGAACTTTTGGTGCAATATATTTACATTTAGGACATATTTTATCAAATATGTAGGATTAATAGAAATATTTTCTACCATAAAGACGATATTTTATTCTTAGTACCTATTATTTGTTTGGGTAAAATGCTTAGTCATATCAGGAAATTACACAGATTTTCATGAACTATCTATTTTTAACTAGCAGCAAAACAAAAGACCTGTAGTGTAGAGTTTAGTTTTATTATAGATTTTTCACTTGATAGATAGATAACTCTTTATTTGCACAAACACCAATTTTACACAGAATTTAGAAACAAAAAAAATACAGTCATAAAAGCTATTGTACAAAGGGCGGCCTTATTACTAATGTGATTTCTTCCAGGCAACCATATAATGGATAGATTAAATTGAATATAAGAACAAATGCATACCTAAATTTAAACAAACATACATATACATAAATACACTAATAATTAAAAACTACTACAGAATATAATATACATACACTCTATAAAAATACTAAGATTTATAATAATATATAAACAATAATTAACAAAAAATAAAAAATAATAAAACTTGATAAATTTTCTTTATTTAGATTTAAAGGAAACTTTATTCCTCGCTGTTCTTTATGAAAATTCATTGAAAAACTGATTCCGTTCGAGCCACCGCCGCTATTGATAAGAGACATCTGTTGACGGGCTTCGTGGCGTAGTGGTTCATGTAATGGACTGCCGTTCACAAGGTCGCGGGTTCGATTCCCGCTTGGGGCAATCATTTGTGTGATATCCATAAATGTCATACAAATGTTTGTACTACGTCTGGGTGTTTCTATGTATTATAAGTATGTATTTACAAAAGAAAAGTAGTTTATGTATTATATCCGTATTCTGGTACCCATAACACAAGCATAATAAGCTTAGCTTGGGACCAGAGGACGTTGTGTGAAATGTCCGTGAATATTTATTTATTTATTTATTTGTTGCTCATGGACTTTAAACAACATTTTTTAAATATAGACGAGGTTAAATATTAGACGGGTCTCGTAGTGGACGTTACGGACTGCCATTCACGAGATCACGGGTTCGATTCCCTCATGGGACAATCATTTGTGTGATATTTATCAATGTCATACACTGCGTCTCGGTGTTTCTATGTATTAAAAGTATGTATTTCCAAAAAGAAAGTATATAATAATAGGTAGTATATCCATATCTGGTACCCATAACATAAGCATAGAAATATAGCTTACTTTAGGACCAGAGGACGTTGTGTTGCTTAAGAATTCCTGCTAAACTCATTTTCAACTTTTCTCTAACATAGAAATAACTCACGGATTCAATAGTTCGAGGGACGTAGTTATACGGGTGTTAATAAAATATACTGACACCCGTATGTCTGGCAAAAGGCAATAATCTATGCTGATTATTAAAGTATTGGGGTGTGCTATTCCTGCGGTTCAAATTTATGTCACCATATCTGTATTTTCCTAATACAGCAAATAGGTAATAATATATACATATTATTATGTACCTACAATATACTTTTACTTTTTTCTTAATGCCGATGAATGAATACAAAACGTTCTAAACACATTATAGTATACTTAGCTATGAACCATGAGGCTATACGAGACGGCAAATAGCAATATATTTGCGCGTATATTCTTATCACTTGTTTATTTAGGAATATTGTAATATTTAACCATTATTATTTAAGATCTCTGAGTTCGCACGCTCTACGCATATAGCAATACGTTTTTCGGACTACTGACCGGAAAATCTAATCTCTCTCTCTATCCCGCCCATTAATGTCCCACTGCTGGGCACGGACCTCCTCTACTTTGGGAGAGACTATGGTCTACTGTGCCGCGCTGACCCGGCGTGTTGACACAAGGTTTAGTTTCAACATTTCCGTCTCTCACAGTAGACGTTAACTGCTTATATTGTCCTTTAGCCGGCTCTTACAGTACCTTGGGAAAGAAATGCGGTAGTGACACTTGTGTACGTAATCCGTTACCACACGGACAGCACCAGAAAATCTACCGAATGGTTTTTTCGTGATTTTCTTAAAATTTTGTTACGTCACGCAAGGATCAATTGCAAGTATCGGCAGCACAACTAGATAAACTATTAAGGCACTCCAAAGGTCTAAAATATTATAGACATGTCTGCGTACAAATGTGGAAGAAAAAAAGTCTAGAGGAAGACCTAAGAAAAGATGGATGGACTGTGTGAACGAGGACATGAAAGAAAGAGCAGTTAACACAGACATGACGGCTGATAGAAGACTATGGAAGAAAAAGACATTTTGCGCTGACCCCAAATAATGGGATAAGGGCAGGAGGATGATGACTTATTATAAAACAAAGTCGTTATTTTTGTATGTAAGTCCCGATGTTAGCTTATATCTTCAAAACTACGAAACGCATTTTAATGCGGTTTCTTTTAATACATAAAACGGTATAAGAGGGAGGCTATTTTGTATAATTTCTTACGGTTAGGTTTCTACAATCCACGCGTACGAAGTCGCGAGCAACAGCTATTTCTTAATAGATTCCAGAATAATAGACGATGTTCCAAGCCTAAGGTGAGTACATAAATGGCTATGTATTGACAGGCTACTGCCGTACATTTTATGCCGGCATCCTTTCAACGTTCATATAGAACTTAATATGGTTTGCAGCGTGGGCCAAAGTTCGAGTGATTCCCAAAACGCCCGAACAACTCCATTGTTTCCGATTTAAAACAATGAATTAATGAATTTTAATAGACTGATTTCTGTCGCGAAATTATAATCGTCAGACACTTCGATATACAGAGCATCAGAGATATTCAACTAATGTAGAGAATTGGAATAAGGGAGACTGTTAAATTAAGCTATATTAAATTAGCAATTGAGAGAAAATGATAAAAATATTTGCTAAGGATTTTATTTTAAAAATGGCTTAAAGAATAAGAATCTGAAATCTCAATAATAACAGAATAATTTGGGCTGTTTGCTTTAAAAATTATAATTATAGCAAAACCACAAAATATCATCAATACTGCTGCAAAAAATAATATAATAAATAATAATAATAAATAATAAATAAATATTTAGGACATATTATATGCGATATTTCTATGCTTGTATTATGGGTAAGTACCAGATACGGATAGACTACATATACTACTTTTCTTTTGTAAATACATACTTATTACATAGAAAACACCCAGACGCAGTACAAACATTTGTATGACATTTATGGATATCACACAAATGATTGTCCCAAGCGGGAATCGAACCCGCGACCTCGTGATCGGCAGTCCATTACATAAACCACTCCACCACGAAGCCCGTCTATATAAAATATAATAAATAATATAAATTTTAATTAATAACAATATAGAGAAGAGTTAGAAGAAATAACAATGTCAGAGAATATCATAGAGTGTAATATAACAGAGTGATCAAAATTACTAACAGCTTTTGGATTAACATCACAGCTCGATAAATCAATAATGTGGAAAGTTAAGCGCCTCGCAGTCTGCCCAACAGACCCACGCATCTACAACCTGTCGATATACGAGTATAGGTACAGACAAAACATACTGAGCTCAGACCTATCAAACACGATTCACACTACATTGTATTTAGCGGATTGTAAAATTATACCGATGGGAACACAATTCCATGAAACAAAGTGGAACAAATCGTAAGGCACTTGCAGTCATTTCAAACATGCTAATTTTGGGTATTAATTTAGTTAATTATCTTAATTTGTCTGCGGTAGTGATATCATGAGGTTCACACTTCATAATTTTTAGGTGAGAATAGAGCAATTTTTAGAATATTATGCTTGTAGATACTTTATTAATCACTGTTCTAAGAATATTATCACTGTTTCAGTATGGAATCGTAATTAAAGGTTGGAATTATGAAAATTTACCGATTCACGTCAGGTCCACCAGAGTAATTGTCTCAAAGACATTAATAAACAGTGGCTATTGCATGCGTTTTTATAATATTTACAGAAAGGTAACTTTTACGGCTACAATGAAACAATGCAAAAACACAAACTCTTTCTTAATTTCAGGTCAAGTATTCGTTTTTTTTTTGGGTTTGGTCCAACCCTTGTTTCTAACCTAATATCACCATATTGCTAGGCTAATTACGCCACAAAGCTACGAAGGCAGTATGCGCTAAGTTTACAATATTTTATTAAAGAAATATAACCCTCATCTCGTAGTAACTCAGAATCAGTGTACGCTTCACACATCAAATAATATTTATGGAAACTGTTCTGGCTTTTCTGTTTACGTTAAAGTCACGCACCGCACGCACTGCTTTGTTGTTCATATATCTCTCTAGATAAACTTACGCGCCCAGGTTTAATATTACGTCAAAAGTTGACATTCAATTTACGCAAACTTTTGATTACAACGGAATTAAAATATATGATATGTACTATAATAATATCTATTTGAAAACCGTGTTCTCTTTTTAATTGCTGTATTGTCATCGGTCTTTGACAAGTGTGTGTCTCAGATTTATACAGTTAAATTATACTCCTGACGTTTTTATTACCTTCATAAAAATCAAAGCTTAAAACAAGGACTACAGATATTGATGCTCTAACTGCGTGACAGGCCATAGAATCTAAGATTATCGACATCCTTCTTAGAATACATTATTTGTATAAAACATCTAGAAAAATAAACAAATTTACAGTTTCGTAAAAGAGTTAACATAAAATATGGCAAGTCTCATGAAGTCATATTATTATCTAAAGTAGAATCAATACATACCACCATTCATCATTAAGTTTGTTTTCACATTGGAAACATCGTAGCTGCATAAAAATGCTACGCGAAGGTCAAGTTCGAGGAATACAACATGTGGAAATTATTTTTACTAGAAACAAACAAGATGCAGTGGTTTGCTGTTCTTGGAAATCATTTAATCGAGCTTGTTCGCACTGCAGCTTTAACGATTATCTCAATCGATTAACTTTATAAATTGATATTAAGTAGCACTATAAAAAACGGTTCTTGTTTACGAGTAGCTTCATTTGCACGCCTTTTTATAATTAAACTCGTAGGTATTTTTCTTTTCGTCGTTTCTCTTGAATAATTATTTTATATTATATTATAATACAAGAAGTCTAAAGAAATAATTAAACACATTTGCCATTTCAGCCAGAATCTTCTTCTACGCAGGTCATTCATGTCCCATCGTTGGACATGGACCTTCTCAACTTCTACTATACCAGGCATCTTGATACATGATTCAGTTTGGAGATTTCCGTCTCAGCCTGTATGTACAAATATTATCGCATAAGATTGCCTTTTATTAAGACGATACCAAAATATCTCCGTGCATTATTCTATGTACGAAGTTTTCATTGTTTCTTTAGATTGAATGGCTAGAGCTCTAATTTTTAAGTATATGTTTTTTCAATATATGATCTAGGATCGCATCAACTCAGAAACGCGATTGAAAAAAGTTTTCTCGATAGAAAATCTTGGCGAAACAACCTCTCAAATTTTTTATTTTTTTCATTTGTCGGTCTATTATCGCGTATTAACTAATGAAATAACTTTAAAAACATAAGTAACTATTATATATAGAAACACGTAAATCAGAATTAAAATATATTTAGTAGATTTTGAGTAAATAAGAAAAGTATCCCTAATTCTTCATTTTCTGTGCCTACTGGCTGTGTTAATATGTACGTGGCGGCGATGATATACGATAATATTGATGTAGGCCCTTAATTTTATTTATTAACTATTTTAAAGTTGCTTTGCTCATAAAAATAATTATAGTGGTTCCATGTTTCATCTTCCTCAATACCTTAGTATGATTATCGCGTAAATTTGACCGGTGAACCCTTTCCGTGGTATAATATGCCGCGGATTCTACACAGAATATTAAGCAAATTGTTTATCGGTAAGGAAACTACTATAGTGAGTCAACTTCCTTCACGTATACGTCAGGCGTAGGAGAGACGGCGACACCCACGGCAACGAAGATTTCATATATTTATTGATACTATGTTTAGATAATGGTATCGATATGTCAATCATCTATTGTACTCTGAATTAATTCATGCGAATGACATTTAGAACAATTGTATTCATATTATAATTAACCTTACATCCTATTAGTAAAATACTGATATTATCTGTTTGAACTAATCGCAGACACTTATCACAATTCTTGTTAATAAGACAATGTAATATAGATGTTTACGCTTGTGCTTTGGTTGCGTGCGAATCAGCAGTCGTCAGTTTCATCCCTTATCGGATGAGGCCTTTTAAGAAGCATTCCGGCGGCTGGCAATATGCTTGCATACAACAATGTATACTTAGGTACAGAGTCTATTGCTTATTCTATTGAAAATACAGCACAGTTAGCTCCGCATGTCCTCATGTCCCATTACTAAGAGCGGTACCTTTATACAGCTGCCCAATGCGAGCTTCTTACGAATATGATGGACACGGCGCATAACAAGATTTATTCCATTCTGATGGTCAAAGCACGTTACTAATAGTGAGGTTGTAGGCTAAAAAGAATGAATAGACAATGGTACCAATTCTACATGCACATCTAAACTTGACTTAACTAAAAAATGAAAACAACAATAATGTATTTTGATTAATTAGCTATTTCGTTGTGCACATTTATATTAATTTTAATCATTAGTCTATAATACACAGTTTTTATAATAACAAAGTTCCGTTAACATTGACGAATTGTGATAATGACGCTATCAATTTTAACTTTTTAGTTAAGTTAAGTTTAGTTGTCCGCGTAGAATCGGCACAATTGTATTTATATACTCGTACCATCACTCTCTTCTTCAAATAGTTTTCGGATGAAAAAGTAGCATCCATTTTTCTCTGATATTTTGAACTTTTTATTGAACACCAATGCAAATTGTGTAAGTTAATATTTACAATACTATTATGTGCATTGATTGAACAGATTGTTCAATACAGATAGTTGAACGGTGCCATTCATTGTGTCCATGCTAATGCGTTGTGAATGTGCCATTATGCAACGATGCAGTTCATTGAAAATTGCATGAACCGAAGATGAATGCCTCATAGCATTTAATGAATAAATTAGTAGGAGAGGTAGTATTTCACAAGAACAATACCAGTTTGTTGTTTTCTAATTAATTTTCATTAGCTGTTGGCACTAATACTGCTGTGTGTCAAGAACTTAACTTATCTGAAAAAAAACAAATTTTTCTTTTGTACTTGTAATTACACATTTTAACCAAGAAAGTTAACTTAACATTGCTTAATTGTAATATCGACATTAGTAATATTAATGTTTTAGTTTAGTTAAATTTAGTTCAGCAAGTAGAATTGGTATAGTTTTATAACAATCCTGTGGCTTTAAAAAAGAAAAATCAAACTCAAGGTTTCAACTGTTTTATATATTGGTTTTTTAAAAATTCTCTATTTGTGGTCCGATTTGAATAATTCCTGGAAATTTCATAATAATTACATGGACCTTAGGTTCTAAATGCATCGTCGAAGTCGTTTTTTCATTCCGGGTAATTTAAAAACTTTGCTTAAGCATAAACAAATAATTTTATTCACTAATAAAATAGTACCAAACAATTAAGTTACATATACAAATTCGTTCCAAACGTCACTTTCATATTTTCGTTCCTATGCCATATAGTTTTAGACATTGACATTGTCTATTCTATATAATTAATTAATGGTTAAGATAATTGAGATACATTAAATCATTTTCAAATTGCATTTGTTATTTTCAAAACTGAAACAAACTAGTTGTTTTGCTAATTAACATTCTGTGAACTTTGTGACTGGTGGTACAACAAAGTAGCTCACAAACAACACATTAATTGACAATTGGCTATCATAGTTTTATTAAAAATCATCTAATTTTTAAGGTTCCAAACAAGAAGTAAAACGAAATTCTATTATTGAAACTTTGCTGCCGTTGGCGTTCGTCCTTCAGTTATCAGGCTGTATCTCAGGGACGATAATAGTTAGAGGATTGAAATTTTCACAGATTATGTATATCTATTGATGCTAAGACAAAAAATATCAGAATACAACAAACATATGACGAGCCTCGTGGTTGAGTGGTTTATGTAACGGACTACCGATCAAGAGGTCGCGGGTTCGATTCCCGCTCGGGACAATCATTTGTGTGATTTTTCTAATTGTCATACAAATGTTTGTACTGCGTCTGGGTGTTTCTATGTATTATAAGTATGTATTTACAAAAGAAAAGTAGTATATATATTCTATCCGTATTCTGGTACCCATAACACAAGCATATAAGCTTAGCTTGGGACCAGAGGACGTTGTGTGAAATGTCCATGAATATTTATTTATTTATTTATTTAAGGAGGTTAACAAACATTTTTAGTGAAATTTGTTGATGCACTTAGACGACGTGATTATGTGGGCAAGGTGAATATATTATTACTATGATAATAACAATACAGAGCTCTTCGCGTGAGAGTCCAAATAATACTTGACCGGTTTTTTTACCTAATATTTATACTACTGTTTAGAAAAATTAGACATGACTCTTATTTACTATCGTCAATCATCATAAGTAGAATAGCCCGAGAGCCACTAGACTAATTTGTTTAATAACTAATTCTCTGAACGCTTAATATTTATAAAAAGTTTCGAGGTATTGGTAGACTTAGTATTTCCTTCTCATTCTATTATTACTGTTCTTGTATCACACCTATAGACCTATGAGGGCTGAATGTTCTAAATATTTCTCTCTCCAGCTTAGTAACGTCCTCCTGTTGGGCACTGGGCACAGGCCTCCTCCACGTTGGTAAGGATTATGATTTGCTGTGCCGCACTGACCAGTGGTGTTGCTGCTGGGTTCATTTTCGAGATGTACGTCTTTCACAGTGCATGTTATCTGTGTATCCCTTTGCTTTTACAACACCCTAGGAATATAAAGGGGAGGTGACACTTGTATTCTTAATCCGTCACCACACGGGCAGTCTGTGTTACTAGAATTATATTTGTTTGTATTGTTAGATTGATATGCTAGGTTCGATTCAGTGTTCATTTACAAGAGACATGTAGACGTAATTTGGAAGTAATGGAGCGTGAAATAATAGGTATTATTGGGTGTGGGCTGCGGATCACATTGACTCGCCGATAAAACAAGACATACCTCAATGAACTTACTTAGAAAAATTAATGTCTCTTTGTTTTCAAAAGATTAAGATAAACTTCTTAATTAATGTTACTATTCTAAAATAATCATTCTTATGCCCTTCTGCTGGGACTGGTGGACTTACTCCAACAAGGCAATTTTATTATTAAGCTAGATTTTCTTAGTACTGATAGCTTTAATCGTAAACATAATATTGAAACAAAAAATTAAAAGAAAGGACAAAAGAAAAACATGGAGTTTCTTGTCTGTTCTTCTCCATAGGATTCGCGTTTGAAACAGACATCTAGCTTCTGACGTCACAAAAGAGCTTGTAAAATATGCCAACTTGAAATAAAAATTTTCGACTTTGACTTTGAGCTTATCCTGTTATTCGAGGTCGGCCATATATTGATGGTAATGTTGCAATGGGATTTGGCTGATTTTTTCCACTGGTCGCTTGCCTGATGTCAACCTACCTATATGCGCAGGGTGTTATGCGATGTAGTTCCCTCGGTCGGTTGTTATGACTCCCGCGGGCAAGATATCGGGAGGTGACACTTGTATTCTTTTTGTCTGTCACCCCACGGACAATATTATAAACTAAACTTAGTACCTAGTCAATTGGAGTCAGTTACGCTACCGATCTTACAGCTACTACAAGAACATGTAAATGCCTGTCATTCATTATACAACTAAGAACTAATACTGTATAACGTGATATATTTTACTAAATCTAAATGAATATATCTGAAATATCCAAACAATTAGGGTATTTAAAATGAGTATTTAAAAAAAAGTGCCTCTGTGTGAGGGTTTTCCTTTCTCAGGAGATTACCATCAGATCCTGACCCGGTGCCAACAGGACCACACGTGAACTACTACTAGCTTTCAAATTAAAAAAGAATCATTAAAATCGCTTCTTCTTCGCTTTCGCTTCTAAACGTGGTATGTCAATTACGAAATATTTTCAGACTAGACAACGAAATCTACTATTGTACTCAAAGCAATGCATACCCGTTACCCGTTACACCGTAAAGAAGGTTAATTGAATGCCTATATGGTTAGCATATGTACTACGGAAACGACACATTTACCTTAACAATGAGAATAGTCTCTAATGAAGTAATTCATTGAGAATTACTTTATTTGCATAATTTAACTAACTTTAACATATTCGAGTCGCTGTTGTACCTTTTAATATAACAATGTAACATTCATTAGACTGAGATACTACAACAAATAAAACAGTTAGATATAACATATGTATGTATAAAGAGTTTTGTCACTATATTCGACAGTGCAGTGTTTAAATAATAAGAGTATACATGAACTAATAAATAAATATACATGGATATTTCACACGTCCTCTGGTCCCAAGCTAAGCTTATATTCTTATATTATGGGTACCAGAATACGTACAGAATACATACTACTTTACTTTTGTAAATACATTATTTATAATACATAGAAACACCCTGACGCAGTACAAACATTTTTATGACATTTATAAATATCACACAAATAATTGTCCTGAGCGGGAATCGAACACCAAACCTCGTGAACGGCAGTCCGTTACATGAACCACTAGACCACGAAGCCCGTCATGAACTAATCATCCTTTAATGTATGTATGATATTATTATGTAGGGTCTTGTAGGGTTTTCACTACTTAAAAAGCCAGTACATGGGTAATACACTATCATCGCGAGTTTAAAATCATATTTGTTTGTGTTATACGTTTAGCAAATTCATTTAATGTGCATAATTGCATACCTATTTTGTTAATATTCTAATAATGTTAGGGACGACTTCAAACTCTTAAGACGGTAATAAAATGTTCTAATTTCTGCATAAATGTATCTAACATTTAATTATGTTCTCGTCGGCACTTTATATTTGAAAGCGCACCAATTTCAGACCAACCGATTCTATCTAATTAATTTATAGCCCGAGCTGGAATTCAGAATTAATCCGCACACTTCAACCCAATTTTATCTTTTAACATATTTTTCTGTGTTTTGACAATCTCAAAGAGTTTATTGTGCTAAAATAGTGTGAAGGTAAAAAAAGGATGAAAGTGCAATAAAGTCTCTTTGAGAAATATTTGTGGTGTGACTGACAGATAGGTTAAGAAATAATAATACCTAGAAAGGCTCGCGTTAGGTGGCTGGATCAAGGGTCTGAGGCAATTCTTCTTGACACGGCGCGTATTGTGAGGAGGTTCCTGTCTCTGGAGCCCTAACCACCGGTAGCTTGGACCTTGTTCCCGATGCCAGTGGAGCTCTGTATTTTGTATTTCTAAAAGATTATTGTGTGGATGAGTATTTATTTATTTTATTTTATTTGTAATTGTTTTGTTGTGTTAAATGTTTGTTTTTAGTTTAGTTTTTCTTATGCGTGAATGTGTTTTTATAGTAATCTTATAAAAATGTAAACAATTAGATAATGAATGAATAAATGTATAAGTATAAATAAAATAAATAAGCCACGAGATGAGGGTGGATGATGTTTGTTTAGACCGTAGCAGATGGCACTCTATAGTCTCTGCGTACCTCCATGGGAAAAAGGCGTGATGTTATGATGATGGTGTTGCAAATAGTGAGATTTGAACTGAAATTAACGTTCTGAGAGACTTCAAAAGGCAGGTTTAGTGGTAGCAGGCCGACTACTATGTCATCACGACAGGGAGGCAAAGGAAACACCAGTATTAGAAATAAAATACCAATTTAAAACGTTATAGTATTCAACCATAGAATAAGCTCTAATGCTAGATGCGGAATTACCTAAAGAAGACAATTAATCTTGCCAAATATGCTACTTAAGTGTTTAATAAAAATGCAATATTTAAAGAGAATGTGACGCTATGTACCAACCAATTGACTGTTTCTATAATTAGGTAGAAAGAAGCGTGAACGACCGGCGAGCATCGCAGACGGTGAAGGCCGACACAGTGTACACCCACCGGTGACGAATCAATTTTAAGGCCACCATAAGTGTACTCTTTACCATAAATAACATATTTTTTTATTATACCACATATGCATGAGTATCACACTGAAACCGCTACTGGTAACAGTACAATAAACTGCGTGAATTTCCAAACCATATTTATCGGCGAATACTGTTGGAATATTTAATATCGCTATTATTGCAATGTAATGACGAGTCACTACATAGACCTGTGTGCAATGAATGTGATTGCATTTTTGATCCAGATCAAAATATACACGCGGAAAGAATCGGGGATAATCCTAGGTTCAGACATGATATACAAACGAAGAGAGCCACTGAAACACTTCAATCCACAGTCAAGAAAAAATTCCAAGACGAAATAGTAAGAGCAAATTGTTGCTACCTATTTAAAACCTAAAGAGGTTTACTCCATGTTCATCCTATCGATAATTACCGTTAATATTAGGATATAAATAAAGTGGCTTTTTAATATTTCATACGCAACAGTGATACCCGATCAGGTATCGGGTATCACTGTTGATACGACGTATTTCCTCTTAACTTATAAGACAATCAAACGTATGCAGTTTCCCTTTATGATGGTGATTGGCTATTACTACTGGTTTGTCAAACTTCACAACATTATGACGTACAACGGTACACTTCAAAACTTATGATTGTCTGAAGTATAAATGCTTTGGGCTGTCGTCAAGTAATTATCTCGCTCAGTTCCCTTCCGTTATGGTTTCACAAATGAACTTTATGTGGTACATACTAAACTTCTGACGTCATTAGGATTAATTTGGGCTCACACGTCCTACTGTAATGTATTTCGACAGATAATTACATTATTATCAGATATGGACTGTCAAGGTTTTATACACTAAAATGGAATAACATTTGTTCGTATTCTTAAATGGTTTGCCGTGAAAATAATTGAATAGATGCTTAAGAAAAATGTCTGTAATTATGCTGTAATTAATTTCCTATTATACTTGTTACAAGCTCTACTAATCTGACTTTGAACTGACAATGCGATGTTCAGTAATAAATATCTAAACAATTTTGGTCGTATTGTTTTCCGCAGACGCTAATATGTAATTGCAAATAATGTAACGGTCACAGTCGAACTGGTAGGTAAAAACCTTATAAAATTTTCAAACAGAATTAGCACAAGCTTATGCTTTGTCCTTTGAGATCAAAGCACGTTGTGTGTCTTTTTTATTTATAGCCATTATAAGATAACTATGTCATGTTGCTAGCTTGGTAGCTTTGTTGTAAATAAAGATTGTAACTAAGCTTTTTAAGGCTATCGTATACTAATAACAATTTAAACACGTTTAAATTTAAACACATGTTTTATAGGTTTGGTTAAAATTAAGAAAGTAATTTTATTTTTATGTTAAAGCAAGAGCTGAATTCATATGGTTTTCAACTAATATTCCTATGGCCCAAATAGGTAATCAAAGCTAAAGTCTTATAGTAGTTACGTGCATCCATACATAAATTCCAATCTCATAGCAAGTGTTTTTATTCGGTATAATTTGTTGTTTCTTTATTTAACCACAAGAGCGGATATTCTTCATTATATCCAAATTACAGGCAAACAGTTTTTATACTGCCTAGACATTGGAGCTTTATAAAAAGTTGCCATATTCAAAGTCATCAAGTTCCTCACATTATACATTACCACGTCTAGGTGTTTCTATGGGTGTGTGGTGTTTCTATTCTGGGTGTATCGTATGTTATAAGTAGGTATTTACAAAAGAAAAGTGGTATATGTAGTATATCTGTATTCTGGTACCCATAACACAAGCATATAAAGCTTAGCTTGGGACCAGAGGAGGTTGTGTGAAATGCCCGTGAATATTTATTTATTTTATTTTATTATAAACTAGCAGATCGGATGAACTTGTACAGTCATACCTATTTATTTTTAACATAATTTCATTAGCTTCGTTCGTATTTATCTATCAATTTATCTTTAAATGGATACGTAACGGAATCATTTGCAATAATCGAACTGGTCTAAAATTTTGCACATATAGTGTGTTAGTTCGACATAACAGTCAAGCGTCAAGCGTGTTTTCAGTTTCAGCAAGATTTTTGTGATAAAATCATTTTGGTGTGAAACCTCCGTGACGTTGATATTTTTATTTTTTAATTTTATTTATTGTTATTAGGTTATTACAAATGATAAAATGTAGAAGTAATCAGACTAAAACATCTAAATAGCCTACAAGAATGTAGTGCTGAGTTAAGTTGCGAATGAGCCGAGAACTGAATTGTGTACAAACATAAAATAAGCATACCGTAAATTGTTCCTAATTTAGTCTAGGTATATACAAGTGGTATGACTAGACCGAGTTCTATATACAACACTCGTTAACGTCTGATCGGTTGTGCAATGTAATATATCGTACAATACTATTGTGTTGTACAAAGAGATACTGAAATTCTCTATTCTAATGGTATTTACTATTGCTCAATATCTAAACTACAGCTATTATAAAATTATTTTGTATTTTAATGCAGGCCCGGGTGGCTGACTCCAAGTCTGCGGTCCGAGATTAAATGACCAATAACCTCGGACGAGGTATACCCAGTCAGGGGCTCAGGGGGGTCCGCGCTCTCCTACTTTTGGGGGGAGGGCTAGTAAATGCCATGTTGAATGTATGAGCAGTCTGACCCTGGTTATAAATCAGCCTAAAGGTATCTAACTATGATAATGTGCATAAAAAATTGGTATAAAAATTTGACAAAGCAAGTTTCTGACTATTAAAAGTTTTACGTAAGCACCAGTTCTAACAGAGGCATGGTTAGCGTAGTATCAGCCGCATCAATATTTATAAATACCGGACGAACTAGAAGGACACTAAGTAAACATGAAAGTTTATAAGAATGCATTGCTCTTATATGCAAACTGTGAATTAATCTTATTGAAACTTTAAGTCCCGTCTTTTCCATTGGCAAATACCCAGGGTGTCACGATTATTAAGGGGCGCCAGATCCCACTCCATAAATAAGGGATAACGAATTATCACTCATAGAGGCCCTATTAACCTAATGTTCTCAGGACCTCATAATAATATGCTCGTAGGTGCAACATGTCCCTGGAAACTTTACAGCTGTATAGCCTAATTTTCACAGCAACACACAGACCTTAATCTATAGGTATGCCGTTAAATTATCTTAGTAAAAATTATAGTTAGCTTAGGAGCAGTCAATAACTATTAATGTAACTGAAACGGAGCACACAAGCGAATTAAGCCATTTTCCTGGTCATAAATCAAAATACAAAAGTTCATTTTCACAAAAAAAACAATACTGAGGATACAAACACAAAGAGTTTAGCTACTTAATAATAAAAAATAATTCACGACAGGGGCACACAAACCGGTTCAAATACAATTTGTTAGGGTTGGTTGTATATTCGTTTCCAACATTCGAAGCGCATGTTGGGTGTGGCAGAAGAATCACGAAAGTAGAATAAATGCTGTAGAGATGCGCTCTTTGAGCAGGATGTGTGGTGTGACTTTGAAAGATAGATTAAGAAATGAAGTTATAAGAGAACGTTGCGGTCTGAAAGAGGATGTAGTGACTAAGGTGGAGAGAAGTATGCTTAGGTGGTTTGGTCATGTGGAGAGGATGGATGAGAGACGATTAACGAAAAGCATATACACGGCGGAGGTGAGTGGAAATGCTGGGAGAGGACGCCCGAGAAAAATATACTCCGATGTCATCGCCGGGATACTCCAAAAAAGGCAAGTGTGTAGCACTTACAACCGTCGGGCATGTATGACCAGATGTATGAGTGTGGATGAAGTCAAGGAAGTATGTTTGGATCGTAGCAGATGGCGCTCTATAGTCTCTGCCTACCCCCATGGGAAAAAGGCGTGATGTTATGATAATGATGATGATGATGGTTGTATATTTGGGGAGTGGCTCAATAACTACCAACGCAGGTGAAATCGCGCAGGGCATTGGGTAGTATTATAATAAGAATATGATAATGCCACTCTTGACTATGATAAATTATAGATATAGGTTGACTAACAAGAATAAAAATAGCGAAGACGATATTTACTTGGCGATAAATAGTGAGTGATTCCAACTAATGTCATAAATACACGCATTGAATGTGAATAGGTAATGGGCGCCAACTTTACATACAACTATTAGCTAGTATCGAACTAGCATAAATAATTAGGTATCTGGTTATTTAAAACGTGGTGTCAGTGGTACCAATTAATATTCGTCATATCTATGTATCTAGAGAGGTATTACTTGAATGGTTAGATACTGTTTCGTTCGTATGTCGTAAAATAAATAGACAAAAAATGCTAACGTCTTTCTAAAGTTTGCTCGGTTTATATGAAAACTAGCCGTTACAAATTATACATTTTAACCTTTCTCGTAAACCTATTTAAATAATTAACCTCCAATAAAAAAACGGCATCCAAATCCGTTGCCTAGTTTTAGAGATATAAGATCACATATGGACATACAGAAATAACGTCTTTGTATTAGTAAAGATAGTTACGAGACTTTCGTTAGCCAATTACACTAAACTAGCTGTTGCCTTGTCCGTGTGGTGACGGATTAAGAATACAAGTGTCACCACCCCATTACTTTCTCAGGTAAGAGCCAGCTAAGGAACAATATAAGCAGTTGACATCTACTGTCAGAGACGGAAAACTCGAAAGTTAACCCTGTGCCAATACGCCTGGTCAGCGCGGCACAGTAGACCATAATCCCTCCCAAATTGGAGGAGGCCCGTGCCCAACAGTGGGACGTAAATGGGCTGGAGAGAGAGAGAGAGAGCTGTTGCCTGCTATTACGTAGGTACGTGTGGAATTTAGACACTAATAACAAATTATACTAAAAAGTCATACTCTTCAACCGCTCTACCTATTAAAACAACCGTTTCAGGAATCCTTGGCGCAGTTTTGAAGATATAAGCTCACATAGTGACATACATACAACAATAACGACTTTGTTTTATAATAAGTAAAGATTTATATATTTGCTTATATCGTCGGTATAATTGAAGAACTAAATAACTCACATTTTGGCTAAATTGAGCTTTTACCATTTTCGTGAAGCCCAAAATGTGCCGCATCTTTTGATCTAACAAACATTCTCATATCTTAACTCAATCCAAAAATAAAGCCTTTTTTCGTGTTTTGGTGGCAGAAATGAATATCTTTAAATTAACTCTAAATGTTATTAGAAAAAATGAATAACTCTATAAAAAATGCAAACCTGTGACTTCTGATCACTTGAGTATGAAATAAATTTGCTAAATTGAGTTATTTAGTTAACCCTAGTTATAATTTAGTAATTACATTCTCATTATCTTAACTCAATCCAAAAATAAAGCCATTTTCGTGTTTTAGTGGAAGAAATGAATATCTTTAAATTAACTCTTAAATGTTATTAGAAAAAATGAATAACTCTATAAAAAATGCAAACCTGTGACTTCTGATCACTTGAGTATGAAATAAATGAGCTAAATTGAGTTATTTAGTTAAGCCTAGTTATAATTTAGTGATACCCTTCGATTAAACCAAAGGAATAGCCAGAAATTGAAACCATGATGCCACCCGTCAAAAGGCTATTTAAAACCTTCTTAATACGCCCAAGTAACGCTCTCTCAATAACTATTTCGCTTTCACCTCTTCCTGTTGTAATGTTAATACAGGAAAAAGTCTAAAAATGGTAATTGGCTATCACATAATACGAAAAAATAGTTTATACCAATACCAAACTATGAGTAGCAGATATGGAGGCGATATCCTGTATTTCAATTACAAGATAAAGTTAGTGAAGCTTAATTCACTGCTCATTTTGATGCACTTAATTGTGCTGTCCGTGTGGTAACGAATTAAGAATATAAGAGTCCCATTTTCCCCATTTCCTACCCACAGTACAGTAAAAGCGAGCGAAGGAACATTGTACACAGATATTATCCTCTGTGAGAGACGGAAAGTCGAAAATAAAGCCTGTGCCAATACCCTTGGTTAGGACGACACAGTAGGCCATGATACGCCCCAAAGTGGAGGAGCCCCATGCCCAACAGAGACATTAATGGGCTGAAGAGACAGAGAATTGTGTTTTTCGATTTAGTAGGTACAAAACCCTAAGTGTGCGTGTATATCTAGCTCTTGGTAGGTTTTTTAAACAAACGATGTTACTACTTCCAACCTTGGTATTTTTATTTCATGTGAAGTCAATAATCAGTGATAAAATTATGCCAATTAACATTTACTAAAGTGCATAACGTTCGTGGTTGAATATTTCTTTAGGTTCAGAAGTCAATAAGTGTACTTGCTGACCCAATTTTGAGTATTTACATTCATCTAATGTGTGGAAGAACTGAATAACTACTACTCAAAGTTAGCTAACTACGGTACAGTACGATACATTTACAATAATCTTGGTGTGGCAAAACTAGATAATTGGTTTTTGATTTTTAATATTTTTTTGGTTAATGAAAGGAATTGGTTTGATTAAGCATATAATGGTCAGCAGACATGCCTAGAGCATATAAAATTTCCGACAGTAAAATAATTGTTCTCCATTTCTTAATAATGTCAAAAAAGTGTCAAATAAACACTAAATCGCGATTATCTCGAAACTTGAAATTTTGAGTTATTTATTTCTTCAATTATACCGACGATATCCGAGTAATTGTAATTTTTTTTAACTTTAACCTGACTACAAATTACTTCCGCTGGAATCATATCGAAAATCCTAACGTTACAAAGTAAACCCAAGCTACTGTGTTCGGAGGCAATCTCTATTAAATTTTAATTGAAACGTTTTTTTAATCAGAGACACAGACTAAGGCGTCAATTTTTGGTATCTACATAAATTTCAATATCGATGACGTGATGAAAGCACTGTCATATCCTTATTACAAATTGAGTTGAAAGCTTTTAAACACTTGGGAACTCTTCAAATTGTATGTGCTATATTGCTGCTTTTGTGCGGCACATGATGTAGATTAATAGAAGAAAATACGAAGTGTATAACACATGGTGTTAAATGTTTTCTTATTTTAAAGTATTTGCGGAGTCCTGGTGACATCACGAATGGCGCCGCTGCGCACCAATTACCAGCAATTGTCTCGTGCCAACCGCTAGTATGTAGCTCACGTACAATTTTCTCAACGACCTAATGGAATCATTGCGCAGTAATAATATTTACTCGCGTTGTGTATAAAGGGCACTGTTTAATTTTAATTGACATAACTGGCCTGGTTTTTATAAGTAAACTAGCTGACCCGGCAAACGTTGTTTTGCCATACTAAAAAAAAAATGATTTGAAAAATAGATGTTGGCCGATTCTCAGACCTACTGAATATGTATGTGAAATTTGAGAAGAATCGGTCAAGCCGTTTCGGAGGAGTACGGTAACTAACACTGTGACACGTGAATTTTATATATTAGATAAGGCTGAAGGTCGTCGTTCCCATCAATCAAGACATTCGCATCAATTAGCTCTACTGTGTTGGATGCGTGTTGATTGCAATATTGCAGAATTGTCAGATTAAATTTCAAGACTAATGTTTGTTTTGGTTAAATTGAAACTATAAACCAATTTAAAATTATTCCAGTGCTATTCTGTCAAAGCAGGCTTACGTAGATCGAAAACGATCAACAATACCTGCCCAGATTGCAGATTATGGATACCTACGGATTAATATTCGACACAAAATATATTTCCTTTACTTTTCCGTAACATTATACATTATTATACATATACAATTTTGTGTGTCGGTTTTCTATCAACTAACTCACATTTACAAAGGTTTAGGACACAAGGTTTTTGGTAACTTAACTATAGCCACGACAAATATTTGGATACTACAAATGTGGAAGGTAAACCTGTACAAAATATTGATACGCATTAATCATAACCACAAATCAAAAACAGTACTAATTCAAAACTTAAAAATTAAGTACAATAATAAGACTTCGTACAGTTAGAATTTATTAATAATTCACACACATAAGGATCACTCTACCACAATATATTCAATAAATATTCTTTCAAGGCTGTCTGGTGAGAGCCCATACATAAGACAAACAAGACCAGTTCCTAAATACATAAAATGAAAGCATTTATTTGCATATTATGTTGGATGGAACCATTTCTAATTTAAAAATATCTAATTAGCCTTCATTATTTAGAAATTTAAATTTCTAAAATAAATATTGACGACAATTGGAAGTCAAGTACAACTAATTCGTGCAGAATATTTTTTTATTAATCCTATAAATCAGCTATATTTTATATATTTGCCAATTCTGCCAATGGCCAATGTATATACACATGTAGTAGTAGTATCTGTATCTATCTGTGTATGTCTAGATCTCACTAGCGTAGCTTTCGTAGTAATGAAAGAAACCGTCTTAAAAAAGGCTCTGTCAATTTTAAATTATCAAAGATAAAATCGGTGTAAATCAAACTATTTTCTTACTGATAATAATATTTTTATCTCTACGCATAGAGACAGACAGACAGGATGTTGTAATTACCTACAGACGTAATGAAAAAATAGGTAATAAAAAAACTGAAAGTGATATTTTTTTGTAATAAAGTTTCTATTATACTCGTGATTATTTGTTCAGTCCCAAGTGGCCAGGCGCCATCATGAGTCACAGCTATTGTACAGCGCTGTAAAGATTCACTCTTTAGATAAGCAAACATCAGAATAGGACCGATGAGTCGTATCTGTTCTGTTCAACCTTTGCTAAGACACTAGACCAATATTTTGAAAGGAATTTTAAGTGCACACTAATTATATTACATTAGTATTACATTTTACTTAGTTTTTGGTTTTTTATTTGTTTTTTTACTGCAGACCCACTTTTTGGCCCTCATCTGTCTGTTTATTAAAATTAAAGTTATTTGTAAAGTATACAACCTAGATAAGTTACAACCTAGATAGCAATTATTTTGAAATTTGACCAATGTTAGTAGATACTAACATTGGTCAAATTTCAAAATAATTTAGTAAATAATCGAAACGATGTCATTGTCCTTAAAAAAAGTGTCTATGTATTTTTGCAGCGACTGATTTGAGATAAATTCAGGAGAAAGTAAGAGAACTGGCGTAAGAGACTTAGCACAGCTTTCTCATTTTTCCGAGAAATAACTAGTTAAACTTTTTTACATAAAAATCTGGAGTTAGACTACCTAAGCACATGTGCATTCCAAGAGTCCTTGTTAGATACCTAATAATAAATAAAAATAATAAATGATGATAATAAATTACTTTGTAAGATGGTCGATCATATCTATGACCCCCAAGTGTCAATCGTTTTTCAACGATGGATATAAACATCTTTGATCGACTTTTGTGATAAATGAAGATTTTCCAGGGCCAATATGAAATACTTTATAGACTACGCCCTTGACATCTTATGTTTCTGAAACCATGACATCACTCGATTCATATAAAAGTTCTAAGTACCAATAGCTCGCTATTAATGTTACATTCTGATCTTACATTTTATAGCGCCAATCATGTAGACAATTATGCTACTGGATAGAGTGGATAGTAATAGGCTAACTTTAACAACATGACGTCATTTCCCTCCGATTAGTGCCGTATGAGATAGCTAAAAGATTTAAAAGACGAAAGTCAAAATTCTGGGCGCGAACGCCTGTAGAAGATGTAATTTTCATGTCTTAAGTGATATCCTCTAACAGAGTCATGTCCATAGTACCTACTTACAGCCGCCATGCATGTATGGCAAGATGTATCAGTCTAAATGAAATCAAATAATTATCATAAGAGATGATGCTCAAAGATTCTGCATGTCTCACGATGAGCATGACGTAGCAGACTAAATATAATTTATTCTCACATTATGGAAGTAACACCAATTTAATTAATAGACTATATAGACTTGGGCATACATATATCTTGTTTATATGTATAAATACGGGCTTCGTGGTGGAGTGGTTCGATTCCTGCTCGGGACAATCATTTGTGAGATATTTATAAATGTCATACAAATGTTTGTACTGCGTCTGGGTGTTTTCTATGTACCATAAGTATGTATTTACGAAAGAAAAGTAGTTTATGTAGTATATCCTTTTTCTGGTAGCGTATAAGCTTAGCTTGGGATCAGAGGACGTTGTGTGAAATGTCCATGAATATTTATTTATTTATTTTATATAATCACCGTCTTGTGAAGTCGATAAAAAGATAAAAATGAAATAGAAGCATCACAATTTGGATAAGGAACAATTGTAACGCAGAATTGTAACGTCGCTGTGTACCTACTTGACTTGCAAATAAAACCAAAAATAATACTATACATATAAGTATACTATCGTATAGAATTGGTAAAACTAAAAGTCTTTGATGTAATCTGGACCTGGATTATTGCCAAACCGATGTTTCTAGATAAAAATGCACTGTACCTATGCATTATAAATTTTATTTTATTCTGTGGTCAGGTCGTTTGCTCTCGTAATGTTCTATGGTGAGAGCTTCCAGACAATAAAAATTTAACAGTTTAAGTCTTGCAAATGATATCATTTTATGTCTACTTTTTAGTCTCGACTCCTGGATGTAACAGATCTTATCATGATTGTCATTAGTGACTTGCACAACCAAACTTAACTAAAAATTAAAACAACTATTGCTGTTCTTCGATTATTTGGCTATTTTGTAGTGCACATTTATATTAATTAAAATCTTTAGCCTAAAATAAACAGTTTTTGTAACAAGAAAATCAAGTTAACATTGCCGAATTGTTTTATCGACACTATCAAAATACATTTTTAAGTTAAGTTTAGTTTAGTTATGCGCGTAGAATTGGTACCATTGTATAATAATTTAAACGATTCTAAACTAATATTATAAAGCTGAAGAGTTTGTTTGTTTAAACGCGGTAATCTCAGGAACCTCTGGTCCGATTCCAAAAATTCTTTTAGTGTTGGATAGTCCATTTATTGAGGAAGGCTATACAACATCACGCTGCGACTAATAGGAGCGACGAGGTAGTGAAAATGCTACAAAACGGGGAACATTTTCTAAATTCTACGCGTACGAAGTCGCGGGCAACAGCTAGTAATTTTATAAACGAATATAAGGTCGTTTTATTAAAACAAATAAGTCGCACAAGTGCTACAGAATATTATGAACCTAAGCCGTAAAAATGTTTAAATAAATCTCAACGTTAAATGGTCTTATTCATAATGACTTATCGGAGGTTTAAACGGAGATTTTATCGGAGAGATAATAAACGTTTTGTCGTAAAAAGACTATTATGAATAACAAGTTTTGATAATTTTCGCGAACCGATTTTTTTAATAAGATCTTATGAGTCTACCCATAAATGACCAACGTTCTTGTGAAAATAATATAAACATACTCGTATTATTTTACATGTGATCTGACCCTAGGAAATTTTTGTATTAGGTAAGATTTACAAAAGAGAACTTTCTCCGAGAGTTGCAATATAGAGACGTTCAAAAAAAGGGTAAATAAGCTTCCTACATAGTTGGTACGCTTTACCATCAGAGATTCCATTGTCGCTTACCATCATGGGATCGAGTACCAACAAGTTTTATGTAAAAAAAAAAAACTTAGTCAATGTCTTTGTTAGAGGCAATGAGGAGTGCTTAATTATTTTTCTTTGCGAATTAATCGCTATTTTATATTTTCTTTCCTTGGATCATATCTAAAGTCAACACAGTCTAAGTTTATTTCGTATGAAATTCCTTGAATTCCTTCCATGAAAAAACAATTTTAGGTGTTGCTCGAATAAACATTGCAGGCGCTTCATACTTTCAAAATTTATATCTAAGCACCACGCGTGTTGAACTCAGCTTACGACTACAAATATTTAGACAAGTGTGAATTTACACAATACTATTATTTGCGTTGTAAATTCATAGACTATAACAAGCAGAATTGTTTCCATTACTTCTTGCATTGCAGTAGGATGGCAATTATAGCTCAACATAATTTGTTAATATTACCGGGACTATAATCACGTTAATAACTTAAAAAGGCACAATACCTTTGCTCCCGACGTTTCGACCGAGTTGCATCGATCGTGGTCACGGGTCGACTGGAGTTTTGCTAGCGACGTCTCCGGGAGGCGCGGGTTTCGCGAACTACCCTCGCCTGGTCTTGCACATGTAAATGTTCACTATAGTCTGTACTTCGACACACAACACTAACTACGTCACTCTTCTTCTGGCTAGTACCGTCCTGATAACTTTTAAGTTATTAACGTGATTATAGTCCCGGTAATATTAACAAATTATGAGTTCAAATCGAGTAACTTTAAAATCAATAATTATAGCTCAACATTCCAGAATTCAATCCATTTCTTGGTAATAAACAATTTTTGGTATCCAAATTTTATTTATGTATTTACCTATGTGCAGGTACACCTGTAGTAGACAAATCTATACCAACATCATGACTGAAGAGTTTGTTTGTTTGAACGCGATAATCTCAGGAACCGCTCTTCCGATTTGAAAAATTCTTTCAGTGCTGGATGGTACATTTATTGAGGAAGGCTTTAAGCTACATAACATAAGCGAAGCATGAATGAAATATGTTGCAAAAACGGGGAAAATTTTCCAAATTCCATGCGTACGAAGTCGCGGCTACATACTATTACTTAGGTACATAAAAGTCCTAGAACCCAAGAAGTATGTATCCTACTTTACAGTTTATATTTATGTGTGTCAAAATATTTATATATGTCGAGTGATGTTTTCGGTATCAATCTAAAATAACTAAATGTTAGAGACCTATGGCCTAGTAGCCGCGATCGGTAGCCGGAAGATATCGCCATAGTTTTATTACATCGTTAATATACAGAACTAAATAAATCATGAGGACATAAAAGGTTTGTGGGATTTATACTTGACCGAGCTATCAAATACTTAAAACTAGTTATTGCACCGCATTGCTCTCTTAACGGTGAGCATTGAAGTGATCTGGTAATCTTACCAAAACTAGTATTTGGATAGAGAGAGATTAATTACATACTTACTTTTTCATTCTTTATTGGGTTTTTAGGGCTTCGTACAAACCCTTATAGGATCACTCCGGTGTCTGTCTGTCTGTCTGTCCGTCTGTCAAACTTTTTTTACTCAGCAAAGGCTGAAGGTATCAACTTGAAACTCATACCAAATGTAGATCTACGCTGTCCCGTGCTTCAAAAAAACAATCAACCTTTTACCTCTACGCATTTAAAAGATATAACCGAATTACGACAATTTTTAAGAATTTTCGACTTATGCTAGGGAATCAAAATTCACAGGTTACTTCCCGTTGCCTTAGAGCCTTGAAATTTGGCATAGATCAAGTCTATATAGTGCTGATATAGGGAAAAATCTTATAATTTGTCATCACATCACAAAAAAAAAGTGTTTATACTATTACCAACTTATAAAGTAGCTGAAATGTAGGCGATTCCCTGTATTTCAACTACAAAATTAAGTTGGTGAGTTGTTTTGAGTTTAATTAACTGATTATTTGAATGCAGTTACTTATGTTTATATGTCTAGTAGGTACGAAACTTATGTGTGCGAGTTTACCTCGCTCTTGACAGGTTTTTTTCTATACTAATATTATAAAGCTGAAGATTTTTTTTATTCGTTTGTTTGAACGCCTGGATAGTCTATTTACCTATCAAGGAAGGCAATGTAGGCTTAATAACATCACGCTGCGAGCAGTTGCGACAGTTTGCAACTACTATGTATTGTATCTGGTCTGGTACCCATAACAGAAGCATAGAAATATAAATAAAATATAAATATAAATAAATAGACATATTCACAGACAGACAGACAGACATTTTTACATTTCACACAACGTCCTCTGGTCCCAAGCTAAGCTTATATGCTTGTGTTATGGGTACCAGAATACGGATATAATACATAAACTACTTTTCTTTTGTAAATACATACTTATAATACATAGTAAACACCCAGACGCAGTACAAACATTTGTATGACAATTAAAAACATCACACAAATTATTGTCCTGACCGGGAATCGAACCCGAGACCCCATGATCGGCAGTTCGTTATATGAACCACTACACCACGAGGCCCGTCATATAGCTATAATAGCTATAGCCCCTATAGCTTAGGTACTTCTTTAAGTAGCACAGGACGTTGTGTGAAATGATCACAAAACAATTTATATGAAGAAACAAATGGCGACCTTATTATAAAATTTCATTTCATTTTGAAACTGGTGATTGGAATGAAAAATACTAGAAAATATGGACTGTTTGAAAAAGGGATATGAGAGAAATAGAAGTTAGTACACGGCTATCTCTGTAGAAGACTATCGAAGAAAAGGGCATGTTGTACGGACCACAAATAATTGGATAAGGGCTGGAGAATGATATAATAGCGATAGCGCCACGCCACGGTTAAGGTATAGTAAAACTAAGTAGGTATATATAATAATATTATATAAAAAAAATAAAAATGTACCTACTGTTAACAAAGTTGCCAATGAATAATACGTACCTAGAATACCGGAAATATGTCAACCTTCGTCATACTCAATATGGAACTAGCCAGGCCAGTAATATTGAATAGTTTTACAGCTATCATGCATATTTGTAGTGATGAAGAGTATTAGCATATTTGTAACGAGGAATATGGAGTTAGTAAGAACTGAGTAAAATGGGGCAAGCTTTCTGCTATACATCGGGCAAGGACCATGATTGGAAATGCCTAACTGATGTTGAAAAATTTTCAAACAGGAAGCACTAGATTTTTAGCACATTACAAAACTCGAAGTAATAAGTATGCTAAACAGCGTTTAGTATGTTTCCTTAAAGCTTGACAGTCATTAATTGCACCAATTTGTTCGTTTCCTGCAATTTCGTATAAAGTTATGTAGAAAAATTTCTTAATTTTACGATAGCAAAAAACCTACACCTATAATCCAATTACGACATTATTAATAAGATACCGGTTAAGTAATTTGTGAAAATTTTATAGACGGTATCCTAATGAACTAACCAATCAATAAATAAAATTGCCAACTTCCTGATTACATTCACGTGGGCGGAATCTAGATAATTTAATGATAGCTATGTCTTCTATAATGTTATTTCACCATTTTATCAAAGTTTTTGATAGCAAAGGTCAATAAACCTCTTCGCAATTATAGCAATACTTTAACTTGATGTATATAATAATGCCCGCGGTTTCACACCCGTTTACAGTTACTGTCCGCCCTTCGGCTTTTAGCGTGATAATATAATAGCGTGTATTACTATGTTATTCTGATCCTATGTTCTGATCTATATGCTCAATAGTTTTAAACGACAGAGCAACAAACATCCTTACAACCATCCAGGCCCGTCTTCTCCACGGGGCACAGTGGGCACATGCCCAAGGCCTCCCAATCGTAATCGGGTCCCCTATCCCCTAGTTCCCATTTCATCATGTTTCTACGGTTCTACCTATATCTAATAGGTCATCGCGGGGTGTATTTTCTAATGTGCTCAGACGGCACTGCATCCATCCGTTCATTGTGATAAATTTTCAACGTTTATATTAGTAGGAACAAGGAAGGATGATACCTTAATAAATAGTAGGTAGGTATATGTAAGTTAGTATTAGTAGGACCACAGTAGGACTATTAGTTTAACCGAAATTTTGAAAATTTTGACCTAAACCCTGTCCTTGCTTGTACTATCACGCCATCGGCCAAATGGTCAGCGTAATTATGTACCTATGTAAACCAAATAATAGTAGATTGTACACCAAGGGGGTAAAGCACTGTATTATGGTCACGGGCGCGATATTGAATCCTGAGCGTAACGAAGGACTCCAGATTTCCAGGATTTGAGTTGATTCCCGAGCGAAGCGAGGGAATTAAAATGGAGTCCTGAGAGCAGTGAAGGATTTAAGCGCGCCCAAGGCAAAATCAGTTTTATCCCTGAGGAGTATACTCTACTTTTCTCACCTTTTGCGAGACAATAAAAACCAAGGCTACTAGAAAAAGTATTTTATTTATTAAAATACTATGTTCATTAATAATAATAATAATTATATATAATAACTAGCTGACCCGGCAAACGTTGTTTTGCCAAACTAAAAAAAAAAGGTTTGAAAAATAGATGTTGGCCGATTCTCAGACCTACTGAATATGTATGTAAAATTTGAGAAGAATAGGTCAAGCCGTTTCGGAGGAGTACGGTAACTAACACTGTGACACGTGAATTTTATATATTAGATTATATAAAATTGGCAAGTTTTATCTGATATTGATTGCACCGTATTGAAATGCTCGCGGCTTTTGTTTTAAGTATTGATTTTTTTTCGTTCGGCTTGCCGTGGCGTGGCCAGCTCGATTTTCGAATAAGTTCGATTTTCAAATAAATGAGGAACGGCGCGCCGCGCATTTTTGACGAAATTAGATTTTAAATGCATAATAATAAGAACTAAGAGAAGTGAGAATCACATTACTGCCCGGCGGGTTATAATGAAATTCAGTAGAGTACAACATTACACCCCGACAAAAGACAAGGGCTATAATGATTTACTTTGAGTAAGTTTTGCATGATATATAATGAGGCATTGTCGAGCAGGTGGTGTGAAAAAGTTAATTAATCATAGTCGTAGCGCCATTATTACAAGCTTAGCTTGGGAACAGAGAACGTTGTATGAAGTGTCCCTGTATATTTATTTAAATTTATTACAATGTAGTTTTTACAAATATGTTACTTTAAAATATTTTGAGTGACTTATTTTATGAGAAAAGCATAAAAATAGGTACCTATGTAAAAAAGAACTACAGAAAACATACACTTGCAGAAAACACTAACCCCGTTTTCCAATCAGCGCACAATAGCGCATTATGCGGCACAATGCTCAACGTTGAGTGTTCCAATTACAGCATCGCATCGCACAATCGAGCACCCTCAAAAGTGATGCGTGCAATCCATACCAACTTCAGCGACAGAAAATTAACAAGTATTTTTTCTTTAAATTGGCATTGATTGAAATTTTATTTATTTATTATCGTTAGTAATATTATTTATTCGGAGTTTTCTGGAAACATTCAAAGTTAATTCAAGCTGTGTTGACTTTTTTTATATTCCACACATATAATGTGAATACAATGTTTATTTTAGAATTTTTTTTTCAACACTGAACTTAGCGCACTCTGCTGGTGCATTTTAAAACTAATTCACGTTCCAATTAAGCGTCAGCATTGTGCGGCATTGTGCGGCACTGAGTCGCATTATGCTCTGCCATTGGAAAACGGGGTAATTAAACAGCAACGAAACCATAGACATTTAGTTAGTAAACGAGACTTCATTATTTCAATTTCAACAATGACATTCAAAGGTTTTAAAAAGTATGCTATATTGTCTATCGGTTTTGTTTTCTTTACCCTTCATTGGTTAATTTGGAATCATAAACGTAATACTATTTTCTGATTGGTCAAAAGTAGTTGACGTAAGCAGCTGTCCAATAACAGATAACTTTGTAAACGGAAACAAACCATGTGCTAACATGGCGATTTTTCATCATTCTTCGTAAATGTCGTTTGATAATTATTGCGTGGCTGTTATGGGATTTTGCTCTAATCGTGCAATATTTTATCTTTTTGATACATTTTCTTAGTTTAATTCAATATTGATTTGATAAAGAAAAAATGAGTGTTGACGCTTACGGACCGAGCTCACAAACGCTCACGTTCTTAGACACTGAGGAAGCGGATCTTATCGGAGCTGATACTCAAGGCTCTGAATTCGAATTTACGGATTTTACTCTCCCTTCTCAGAGTCAGACACAGGCATCTCAACATGACCATGGCCTGACATCATCAAATCAGGTAAGTAAACCCAAGACAATATTTACTTTTTTATAACCTTTGGTGTATCTGTAATTACCTGAATTTATTAATTGCACATGTTTTCAACGTCTTTATCGTTCTAGGTAAATGGGTTAGGTCGATCGGATTTGTCGTCTAAAGTGTCGAGTGTGACTAATACTATTGCGGAGTTACAATTTGAGGAAGAAGACGATGCCTTGTACAGTAGCAAAGAACTGCCAGATCATGCTTGCAAATACTGTGGTATACATGACCCGTCCACCGTTGTCATGTGTAATATTTGCAACAAGTGGTGAGTCATTTAATTGTTTTTACAAAACAAATAAGTTTCTTATTATATTTACTTCCTTGTTTTAAGTGGTTTTGTTGTACAGTTCTCTGTAATGTTAACTTGGCTGTATGTATTTGTAATTTTAGGTAAAAAAAAAGTTCCTTTTGTTCAGTTTAAGTTTTATGTAACAAAATAAACAAACAAATTATTTTATTATGTCAAGGACATTAGTTATATGTAGGATTTAGATGGACAACAATAACCATAGCATTTGATTTAAAGTTTTAAGTATAGTTTAACTTACTACACTAGTATTTCAAATGATACTCAGGACATAAAGTGATAAAAAAAAGCTAATTCCTGTAAAGCAAGAGACTATAATATGTTAAAATTTGCTTAATTCAAAAACTAAGAAACACGCTTTAAAATCCTGAATATCTTTTGAAATAATTGCATTGTCATCTGTCCTTGATATGTATGCCAAATTTCAAATCATATTGATTACGATTGCAAGACTATTGACTATTGCAAGTGGATAAAAATCGCGTTTAAAGATTCCGTTACATAGATTATACATTGATAGATAAATACTGAACTTATAAAAGCATGTTAAAAATACACCATTTCAAAAATTCTCCATATAAAAATTATTTGCTATAACTGATATTATGAATGCTAAAGTTTGTATGTTTATGTTTATTACTGCTTCACGCATGAATAATGTGACCAGACGTCCCGTTTTAAACGGGACTGTCCCTTTTTACAACTGCGGGTCCCGGTGTCCTTGAAACTACCTCTGGGACGCAAAATTTGCCCCGTTTTCAGAAACCGAACTCCAGTAAAAAGAGTATTTTCCGTAATGAACAAATTGTGGACGTCTGAGAAAACTCAGTTACAGGTATCAGTTGTAAAGGCGATGTTGATAATGAAGGTTAATATTAAAAAAACATGCCCTGAGTATCATTCCTATTTGAAATCATCACCAGCTATATTATAGCAAATTTGTTTTTCTGATAAGTATAAATATAATTAAACCTAATATTTAATTAGAAAATATTATGTAAACCTAATATTTTATGACACTACTAGCTTTTTGTGAATAAATAACTTAAAAAGTGTTATTTTTACACGCTTTATATTAGCTTCACCTGTATGTTTGTAACCGACTCCTTTGGACGCTATTTTGACCCACTTTAAACGGTCAGATTCTATTAAAATTTTGCACACCTGTCAAAGACCGATGACAATACAATAATTCGATTAAATAAAGCGTGTTTTTTAGTTTTTTTAAACTATTTTTATTTTCACTTAATTTTAGTTTAAGTACCTATAAACCGATGTCCCGTTTTGTGTCAAAGAAAAAATGGTCACATTACACATGAACAACCCTACATCTATGATTTTAATGAAATTGTTATTGAGATTAACATATAGGCTAGCATTTGAATAACCATCAACACGACAATCCATATCAATGTTGTAGAATTTATGTTACCTAATGTTATGCAATATTGTTATGTAAAATACAAATAGTATTAAACTCATATCACATTTATTTACACAGTGAAGTGACATAGTGTCATAATTTCATAACTTGATTTTGGACTTTGAAACTCACACATAATTTATTTTATTGTATTGTTTGGTATTAAATTTGAATTTTCTGTAATATGAAATAACAACATGGAGTTTTTTAATGTTTTATCATGTAATTACATATATTTATATAAGTTGATTTTATGAATTGCGTGGGCAGTATAAAAAGAATATACATTTCGTCAGGCATATCTTTTTATAATTAAATAATATTTTTTTAGGTTTTGCAATGGCCGAGGTAATACATCTGGATCACATATTATTAACCACTTAGTGCGTGCTAAGCATAAAGAAGCAGCTTTGCATCGTGATGGACCATTGGGAGAAACATTACTGGAGTGTTATTCTTGTGGTGCTAGAAATGTGTTTGTTCTTGGATTTATACCTGCTAAAGCGGACTCTGTAGTTGTGCTACTGTGCCGGTAAGATGCTATCATTTATGCTGAGTTTTATTTAGTTCTCATGCATGTAGGTAGGATTTCATTTCAGAGGGTTTTACAAGAGTAAATATTGTCAATTTTGTCTAAATACGAGATTTAAGTTCATATTTCGATAATTTGGAGGGAACTTCAAAACGTCTCCTCGGCTCATGGATAACATGCTGAAAGATAGAAAACTAAAAACCTGATGTAATAACCTGCTCTATAACATATATCTGTGCTCTGGTTCTTCTGAAAAATTACTATATTCCTAGATGTGGTCCTATAAAGTATTAAAATGAGAATAGAAATTAAAAGCACTATGATTTATTTAATCATTCATGTTATATATAAAATCCTCGTGTCACAGTGTTAGTTACCGTACTCCTCCGAAACGGCTTGACCGATTTTTATGAAATTTTAGATGCGTATTCAGTAGGTCTGAGAATCGGCCAACATCTATTTTTCAAACCTTTTTTTTTTTGTATGGCAAACCAACGTTTGCCGTGTCAGCTAGTATTTATAAATAAAGAAATTGATATACTTTTTAGCCAACCATGTGCAGCCCAGAGTTCTTTGAAGGATATGAACTGGGATCAAGAACAATGGAAGCCCTTGATTTGTGAGTTTTCTTTGTTCTATAGTTTAATAACTTTAATAGATGTCGTCCACGACTTTGTAAGCGTGGTATATGAAATGTAATCCAAACTTTAATAAATAATACACAAAGTCCATCCTCTTTAACCACATTATAACTTATTACCCACCCGAGCAATCAATTTAATAGTGCTGCAAAAGTGCATGATTTTGACCAGTTCCACACAAGTGTGCCAGTGGCGAGGCGGAGGATGAGTTCTAAATTTTTTGACTAATCTTAATTCTTTGGATTTCAACATGTGTAAGTTAAATTAATTGTTTGTCGATAAAATTGTTGTATTTGTATTGTTGTGATTTTGGTTTGATGTAAGGGATGTAATGTGTGTTAGGCTGTTCATAACTGCTGTATATCATATTGTAGTTCTTAAACGTGAGACCCTGTAATTGGTAAAATGTTTATCGATCAAGTTGTTCATTCTTCTTATGTTTGCTGTTGGGTCTCCCATAAATAAATAAATTATTCATTAAAAAAACCACACCAAAATCAAAAGGTTAATTACCACTTTTACACATAGTTACACTGATTTTGGCATCATCTATGTTGTTCGCGCGACTTAATTTCTCAGCGCGACGACATACGACAGAACAATTGAAACTATTGTAATATGTTATCCCACCACATCACTCGACACACTTGAACACAAGACTCAGCTCAGGGTACTCGCGCCGCTCGGACGAAAGACCATTCCGCTCGCTGAACTGACTCCGCTCACACCTCTCGGCACACACGTACGCAAAGGGTCGCTCGCGCAGAAAAAGTTGCGTCTTTCGCGTTCGTACTAACTATATAGTGAATAAGTGCCCAAATCAGCTCGCAGAAGACACGATAACCTGTTTGTCCGAGTTCAGCATCCTAACACGTGAGTACCAACATAACCCATCACCTATACTCACCTCCGCCTATCAGCCCCACACTCGTGTACATAATCATGTTATGTCATGTCCAGGATAGTATTAGCAGAAAGTACTGGAACAATATCTGAATTAACCACAGTATTAAGCAAAAGACTAACACATAGCTTCTGACATTTCAAAAGAGCTTGTAAAACATGCCAACTAGAAATAAAAATCTTTGATTTGACTAGGATTAAATTATAGTCTAACTTTTATTTGTGTTGTTACAGCTGACAGGGCTTTTCTATCATGGCTGGTTAAAGTACCATCTGAAGCTGAGCAGATGAGAGCTCGACAAGTAAGTAACTTATTTTATTATTTTGACTTGTTAGTATTATTGCTATGGCATTAACTAGGACAAAATAATATAAGTAAATAAATTATCACACTAATATATTATAAAAGGAAAAGTTCTCTTATCCTTAAACAGCCCTACAGATTTAATCGACACATAGGGATTTAAAGTAGCCACTTTAACTACCAGGAAACCAGTTATGTGACCTAGATGGCGCTGGCTTCATGTTAGATGTCGCTATTATTTTACTGAACAGATAAAAATTTTATTTTTAAGATTTTTGCTAGTGTAGTAACACTGCAAGACACAACTAGTCTATCTTAAAAAGAATATTTTTCTTGAATAAATTGCTAATACTCAAATTAATGTTTTTTTTTTCAGGTAACACCACAACAAATAGGACGCCTTGAAGAACTGTGGCGTGATAATGTGGATGCTACTTTCCAGGACTTGGAGAAACCTGGTGTTGATGAAGAACCTCATCAAGTTCTTTTGAGGTATGATCCAGTAGTTATTTTTTAAGATTACTTTACCCCAAACTTTATTGATTTTAGAGTGGCATTTATTGGCTATATCTAGCAGATTATCTTCTTTCTACAATCCTAACATTACAATAGTGTATAATAAATACATTATGTTTTAATTGGTTTCAAATTAAAAACGGCTGAAATTAATAGTACCCCCTAAAATTTTAACCTAACCTAAGAAATATTCTAAACTGGACAAGGAAAGCAAAAAATAGGTAAAAATTGGGGATTCCAATGAATTGAAATATTTTGGAAGTTCTATTAAAAATATTTATTTTCTTTTCTAGATATGAGGATGGGTATCAATATCAAAACATATTTGGACCACTAGTGAAGTTAGAAGCGGATTACGATAAACGTCTGAAGGAATCACAGACCCAAGAAGGAATTGAAGTACGCTGGGACGTGGGCCTGAACAAGAAAACCATAGCTTATTTCACTTTAGCTAAAACTGACAGTGATATGAAACTTATGCATGGTGATGAACTTAGATTAAGGTAAATTATTTATACATTGCCATTGTAAAAATTTTTATTAATGTAATAGTTTGTATGTGTGTGTATGTTTGTCGTTTAATGTCAAATCGTCGTGTCAAAAACATATTTGTATGATATTTGGTATTAAAATAGCTTATATTCTAGATTAACACAAACAACTTTTTGGAACGATGCTCCTTATCGCGCGTTACGAAAGGTGGCTAGACGGAAAAAATTAAGACCAAAAGTTGTAACGACACTTTTTGCTATAGTTGCAAGCCGTGCGGCGTGCGCGTCTCTCTTTCTCTCATAACATGAATAAAATAATAATATATTATTTTTTTATGAATTGTTGAGTATCTATTATACTATATGTATAATAATTTATTATATAAAATTTTATTACAATTCCTTTACTACTCGAAAGGAACTTCGTTCCATCCGGGTGTCCCTTGACACCGACACTGTCGAGATAGTGTTAACACCATGTTATAAGTCTATGCTTTGGTCACCACCATTTATTGCCTTGGAACATTAATCAAACAGGATTTGCTATTATACGGCGACTTCTGCTGAAAAAGGTACGAGAGCAATGCTCATACTCATTGTGTACGAGCACTGTCGTCTATTAGTGTACGCGAGGCGATTTTGGGCGGGGCTTGCGTAGCGATCCATGAAATTACGTTATAGTATTTGGCACCCCGCCGACATGGCAGTATATTAGTTAAAGAAAACAGCGTATGTAATAGCAGCTCGTGTTGGTTAAATACTGTTAAGTTTATTGGTGTTTGATTCAAATCTTTAACTGTGGGCAGCTAGTCTTGTTCACAAATGCCACTGAGCCCCTTATTGTTTAATTTTCAGATATGTTGGTGAACTTCACAAAGCATGGTCCGGTGTGGGTCATGTGATCAAAGTACCAGACAATTATGGAGATGATGTTGGTTTAGAACTGAAAAGTGGGGCGGGCGCACCCCTAGACTGTACTTCCAACTTTGTTGTAGACTTCATTTGGAAGAGCACTTCTTTTGATAGGTAAGACTTGTCTTTAACATAAAAATATTATGACATGCAAGTTTGTATAGATGTAAAGATTTTTGTTGTTTTTTCACACAAAATTGCAAAATCGATTTTAATGAAACCGTACTACTGTATGTAACTTATAAAATATCAAATAGGTTATTATTATCTGTGCATATTATCACACTTAAACCTGAATCCCACCAAACAACGGGTGAAACCATAGTTGTATGTAGTAGCAATTTTTTTGTTTCATTATATTACGTACTTTTTAAACATACATTTAATGGAAGCATGTTCTGAGTTCTAAACTGGAAGAGGTTACATTACAACTTGTTTGCTAAGATTTAAAAGTCAGAGCTCTTTTTTTTCTAACACTTGCGCGACTCATTTGTTTAAATAAAACTACTTTTCACGAATTTAGACGCGTATATTTGTTTTAAATTTTGGCCCGACGTTTCGGAGACTGGAGTCACCATGGTCACAGGTGAGACCCGTGACCATGGTGACTGCACTCTTAGTCAGAGCTCTTATTTTCAATATCTCAGCTTTTCAGCACCCTAGGATAAGGGGTGATGACACTTATGTTCTTAATCTGTCACCACATGAACATTCCAAATCGTATCTAATGTTAAGGAATTAGGGATACTTTTCCTATTTACTCAAAATCTACTAAATATATTTTAATTCTGATTTACGTGTTTCTATATATAATAGTTACTCATGTTTTTAAAGTTATTTTATTAGTTAATACGCGATAATAGACCGACAAATGAAAAAAATAAAAAATTAGAGAGGTTGTTTCGCTAAGATTTTCTATCGAGAAAACTTTTTTCAATCGCGTTTCTGAGTTTATGCGATCCTAGATCATATATTGAAAAAACATATACTTAAAAATTAGAGCTCTAGCCATTCAATCTAAAGAAACAATGAAAACTTCGTACGTAGAAAAATGCACGAAGCTATTTTGGTATCCTCATAATTGTTTATTTTCAGAATGCAACTAGCACTACGCAAGTTCGCCATCGACGATTCGTCTGTCTCCGGTTACATCTACCGTCGTCTCCTCGGACATGAAGTTGAAGAAGTGTTGTTTCGAGTTCATTTGCCGAAACATTTTAGTGCTCCCAACTTACCTGACCTTAATCGATCACAGGTATGATATAGTTATTTTTAACTTCAAATAGAATATCATTCATTACAAGAATAACAAAAAAGCTTTAATATGTTTTAGACTAATATAAAATCATTTTTATGTCAAAATATATATCTATACTTACTATGTGGATTATTGATTTGCGTCACATTATTATAGTCTATAAATTGTCTCAATATTCCAGGTATACGCTGTAAAACACGCTCTTCAACGTCCTCTCTCGTTGATTCAAGGACCTCCAGGTACCGGCAAAACTGTGACGTCAGCTACAATCGTATATCAACTGGTACGACAAAATAGTGGACCTGTTCTCGTATGTGCTCCATCAAATACTGCCGTAGATCAACTTACAGAAAAAATACATAGAACTGGCTTGAAGGTGGTGAGACTATGTGCCAAGTCTCGAGAAGCTATGGAATCATCAGTCTCGTTCTTAGCACTTCATGAACAAGCAAGGGCTCTAGGTTCCGCAGATAGTGAGCTGAGAAAATTAACTAGATTGAAAGAAGAGGCCGGCGAATTGTCTGCCGCTGATGAAAGAAGATATCGCGCTCTACGTCGTGGCGCTGAAAGACGTTTACTAGATGCGGCAGATGTCGTTTGCACCACTTGCGTGGGCGCCGGTGATCCTAGAGTGGCTCGTATGCGCTTCCAGTCTATACTTATAGATGAGGGCATGCAATCCACTGAACCAGAATGTATGGTGCCCGTCGTTCTCGGTGCTAGACAACTCATTCTCGTCGGTGACCATTGCCAGCTCGGTCCTGTCGTCATGTGTAAAAAGGCCGCCAAAGCAGGCCTCAGCCAAAGTTTATTCGAACGCTTAGTTGTCTTGGGCATTCGACCTTTCCGACTAGAAGTCCAGTACCGTATGCACCCTGAGCTGTCACGTTTCCCGTCTGATTTCTTTTACGAGGGATCCCTTCAAAACGGCGTCAGTGCCGAAGAGCGTCGTCTGCATAAAATCGATTTCCCCTGGCCGAGAGCGGATCGTCCCATGTTCTTTTACGTAACGCAGGGTCAGGAAGAGATCGCCGGGTCGGGAACATCGTACTTGAATAGAACCGAGGCCGCCAACGTGGAGAAACTCACTACGCGTTTTCTAAAATCGGGAGTACGTCCCGAACAGATCGGCATTATTACTCCTTACGAGGGTCAGAGATCTTACCTGGTTCAACATATGCAATACCAAGGTAGTTTGCACGCTAAACTGTATCAAGAGATTGAAGTCGCCAGTGTGGATGCATTCCAGGGTAGAGAAAAGGATATAATTATCATGTCCTGCGTAAGGTCGAACGAACACCAGGGGATTGGATTTCTTAGCGACCCGCGTCGTTTGAACGTAGCTTTGACTCGGGCCAAATACGGTTTGATCGTAGTAGGGAACCCGAAAGTGTTGAGTAAGCAGCCGCTGTGGAACCACCTGCTCGCTTTCTATAAGGAACGGCGCGTGCTCACCGAAGGGCCTCTATCCAACTTGAAAGAGTCTGCGATACAGTTTGCGAAACCTAAGAAGTTGGTGAACGCTCAAAACCCTGGCTCACACTTTATGTCGACGTCGATGTTCTCGGCGCGCGAGGCCATGGTGCCGGGCTCGGTGTACGACCGCGCGCGTCCTCCCCGTGACCCGCTGGCCTACGTGGGTCCGGAACGTGGTGGGCTGCTGCACGCGCCCGTCCCGCCCGCCGCCTTCTCCGCTCACCGCGGGGTGGCGCGCCCGCTGCTGGGCGGGGCACAGCGCGGCGCGCGTCGTCGTCCGCCGCGTCTATCACAGGAGCCACTATCGCAGCAGCCTCAGCCGCTGTCTCTGTCGCAGGGCGCCTCGCAGCCCGACTTCAGCCAGGAGTCGACGGCGCCCGACTGCCCGTCGCAGCCCGACGGGCTCCTGTCGCAGGACTCCACGTACCAGGGCGGGTTCCGGGCGCGCTGCAGCCAGTACTGAGAGTGGTCGGCGGACCGCCGCGGGGCCGACCTCACTCCTCCGGGGTGGAAGCACACACGGTACTGACGAGACGCCGCTGCGCGCCCGAGGGACTGCGGCTGTGACTGACGGGAGTGTCACACGGCGGGGTCAGGGCGGCCGCCGGCGGGACCCGACCGCGACATTGTTAGTCTTCGCCATCGACCGTAAAGAGTACACGCTCTGGAAACTTAGAGTCACGCGCGGAGCGAATGTATCATGTAACCGTTCCATTACAGGGATAGAATTTTATAGGTGTGTTCAAAATTGTGAAGTTTTATTACGAATCGATACGTACGCACTCTATGAGAAATTTTATAGATACTTCCATTAGATTCTGCACCGTTACCATCTTTCACATCATGTTCTAAGTAAGAATCCTGGGTCAATTTATTGCCGGTATTAAATACTAAGGTTACATAATTAAAACAACCTAAACCACGCATCGTTTCAACAAATAAAAATATACATAATTGTTTGTAATAGATACGAAAGACCCGTTTTGTTCCAGTGTGTCGAAATTTAGTAAGTTACATACAGACTCGTACGCAAAATCACACGATTTCACAAGAAAAAAACCACCGTTTTTAATCGTTCATTCATTAGAATGTTCGGGCAAATATACCAAATTCATTCATTCACACGAGATAATTCTAGTAATGGTTTGTTTTCGTCATAGGGGAATCACAATAGGTATTTTATACATTCTTCGTTATTAGTATTATTGACAGTCGATCTAAAAAATTTTGAAAATCTATATAAGCCAGACCTATATTGCTTTTCCTTCTCAAGAAAAATTGTACATGCTTTATGGAGACGCGTTATGTACACATGCGATATATTATGGGAATGCGACAATATTATAATTTCTTAAAAGGTTTTACACTAAAAATAATTTATATCTCAAAAATGTATTACAAATTCTAAGTTTCAGAAACACATTAGGAATATTGTTAAAAATATGGCTTCCTGTATAATTCCAAAAATGTTACTTAATAAATTGTAATTCTCGTTAATAATTTATATATGTTATTACATGTGTATGTGTTTACAATGAACTATCCTAGATGGTTTTATGTTTTTGACTGTGAAGGAAAATCAATAAAGAATACACAATATATCATGCAGTTTTTATTTTATTATTCACATTTAGTCACAACATTCAATGAGCTTGCCGTTTAAACAATTTAATATAAACATCAAACATTTATATGTTTATAACACTGATAACATTAAAAGCTTATAAAATACATCGAGGTTAGGATTAGTGCCTATATTGTAGATATATTTAAGATATATATTTCATCCAAAAAATTGTTTAGACCATCCGACCGCTGCTTATCCGACACCCAATCACAATCAAGCGGGGGGCGGAGCTTATCGCTAATGGAGGCGTCTTATTGAAAGACGCATGAATGAGCTGCCCGACTATGATATGATGGTATTACATTTCATATAAAAATATTACGTCATTAATGAAATAATAACATCAAGAGATTACCATCCTAAAATTGACTTTCCACATGATAGTGAAATCGCAATTCAAAAACAGTACAATATCCTGAGCGTATTATTATTAACACGCATATACATAATATTCGGTATGTATCTGTCAATGTAATAATATATGTAACGGAATCTTTGAAAGTAATTTTAACCCACTTGCAGTAGTTGGACTGATATGAAATTTTGCACATATATCAAGGACTACAATGCAATAATTTAAAGTATTCAGAATTTTCAAGCGTGTTTTTTTAATTTTTGAACCAAGTAGATTATTGTATTAAAATATAAAAAAAAACTTTTCCAGTCATTAAATAATATTTTCTAATTGATGAAAATGAATATGAAAATGTCTAATTGATGAAAATGAATGTGTGAATATTCTAATAGCATTGATTTGAAATACGCAGAACTATTCAGCAAAAACAAATATCAAATTGGCACTTAATTTAAAGCTGCATAATTATTTATAGTACACCACTATCATCTTATCACACCTATAAATACATAAAAAGAAAATTTGAGATTATTTATAAAAATCCTTAGGATATTAACAGTAAATTTATTAGTATAATTATTTATTAGTATAATTATTACCCAATAAGGTCTATAAATATGTAAAAACATGTACAGAAAAAATTGATAAATATCTAATAAAATTCATAAATAAAACAATAATATTTGATAATAAATTAGTCTCGTTAACACAGCTGAGATATGCAATTATATAATAAACAACACTCATATTAGAATAATTAACTGAATAATAAATTTTACGACTTAAAAAAATAGTTATGCCTATCCTAGGCATAACTATTTTGCTTTGCAGCTTTGAGCTTTCAAACAACTTTTATAGATTGACTATACAATACTTAGATCATTTCCGGACAATACAAAGCGCAATAAATATTCCAACATTTTACACATTTTTTTCATAGTCACATTAAAAGCTTATATAGACAACAATACAACGATAAAAGCCTTATGGATACATACAAACATATTTTAATAAAACTTTTACTTGCCTTACATTTGAGTAATATCTTCAATCACATTTAATTACTAGTGGCACTCATTATTCCTCAACACAACAATAACATCGACGGTTCAATACATCCTTACATACTCTACACTTCCATACATCCTCGATACTTCAAAACATCCTCTAAACTCCGAAAATCTTAGATCCTTTAAAACATTTTTAACACTTCGTAATAACACTTAAAAACACCCTTGACATTTCAAAACCTGAAATCCTGGTCGATTTAAAATATCCTTGCCACTTGATAACATCCACTCTACTTCAACTTTCAACATCCTCGAGACTTCAAAAAGATCCTTGGCACGTCAAACCATCCCCGTCGCTTCGTAACATCCTCGATACTTTATAAAATCCTCAATACTTCATAACATCCTAGACACTTCATAACATCCTCGTCAATTCATTACAGTCTTTTCACATAAAAACATCTTCGATACGTATCGAAACGTACACATCCCCTCCATCACCTTCTTAAATATAAAAACCTACTGGTTCTCATCTCTTTCTTGCATCAAATTCTTTAAAATCACAGCACACTGACTTTTTTAATATTATTATGTTATCATCCTCAATACATTCTTCCGATACTTTTTATTTAGTTATAGTATAAAAACTAACAAAATCTATCAAAAATGACTCGGAAATAAATCCTGAGAAACCTTTAAATTAATCTGAGCGTCTTACAAGACTCATAAAGAAAAGCTTCGATATTGTAAATCTTTTATCGAAAATTATCGTATAATCGAATCTATTACTTTGTGTTAACTGTCTTAATGTCTATACATAAAAGTATAAGTAGATTTAATCACATGCACAAGTTTAATTTAATTATGCATTGAGTCTTTTCTTGGTTAAATGTCATCTCAAGATCAGTGGAGTGCCGAGGTAACGCACACTAACGCAATTCTATCTTGTCGCTTCGAAATCGCACAAGATTGGCACACAAATCTACGTACACTGGACGCATACGAAGAGATGACACTGCCTGTCTATAAAAAATTATCGTTTCCTTATATATTTTTAGGCTCCCATGACAATGTCAACTCCTGTTATTCAAATACTCAAAGTGAAGAACAGACTATGGAACTCCATGAGATCAAGATTTTAGGCTCGATTAGAGTTCTGTAATAGGGACCTGAGAGCCTAACCTAACTATTACCCTGTGAAAGTGCCGGGCCAATTTATTATCTTGTAGTTTGGTCGTAATACTCATAATATTCAAAATAACACCCTTTCAAAGTCCGTAATGGTATTAAAGGGCGTCACCAACGGCATATTATATACATATCTTATATATAAAATTCACGTATCACAGTGTTAGTTACCGTACTCCTCCGAAACGGCTTGATCGATTTTTATGAAATTTTACATGCGTATTCAGTAGGTCTGAGAATCGGCCAACATATATTTTTCAAACTTTTTTTTTAGTATGGCAAATCAACGTTTGCCGGGTCAGCTAGTATTAATATAGCGAGAAATAGACAAACGTACATAGATATAATATATAAAATTCACGTGTCACAGTGTTAGTTACCGTACTCCTCCGAAACAGCTTGACCGATTTTTATGAAATTTTACATGCATATTCAGTAGGTCTGAGAATCGGACATCAATTTTTTTATTTTTCCCCATTGACATTTCTATGGCAAAACAACGTTTGCCGGGTCAGCTAGTAGATATATAAAATTCTCGTGGCACAATGTTTGTTCCCATACTCCTACGAAACGTCTTCACCCATGCTTGTGAAATTTTTTATGCATATTCAGTAAGTCTGAGAATCGGCTACTGTCTATTTTTCATACACCTAAAGGCCCATTTAGACGGAGAGAGTTTCTCGTACGTTTCGGTACGAGAAACCATACGCTACTATCACAAGCAATAATCGCCATAACACAATCGTATCAGAATGTTTACATACAGGCAAGAACTAAAATCTCGCCTACGATTAAGTCATACGAGATTCGCATATGACTTATCGCTAGGCGATAATTGCCTACGTTTGTTTACACGACGAAAATATAGTAAGCAGATTCTTGCTTACGAGAATCTCAACTTGTATAAACACGATCTCGTCTGACATATTTTCAAGTTCATACGAGTATCGTACAAATCGGTTTGAATCATTTTCAGTGCGAGATTTGTCATTCGAGTTTAGTGATTTTTGTTCGTAAAAATGACACATATGTGGTCCAATTTCTTGAAGTAAATATATAAATTGAGATTTTGTGACCCGAAACATATTTTTGAATGTCATCTTCCAATTGTAATTCAAGGCACAACGTGTTAGATGCTCCCAAATCATTTATCCTCGCTATCCATTTTTTAACCCAACACCTTTTCTTCTTTTTCCGTTTGACTAATTCTTGCCTAGAGCAGATATAATTAAAACACCCTCGCGCAATGCATTCATGGTAGCAACTGGCATAAAATCTCGAAATAAGATTATTGCTTTACAATTCTGTTTACACGGACACAGTAATATACCATTGCGAGGCAATTGTCGCCCAAGGTAACGAGCGAGAAGAGTGAATGTTTAGACGAAACAAATGTTTTATATTCTTTCGATAATCGTATCTTAGAGACGAGAAACTGTCTCCGTCTTGGGCCTTAAGTGATAAGGGTTGCTCACGTTTGCCGGGTCAGCTAGTATTAATATATTATTATTATATGTTTCTTTCTCGCTATATTAATATACCGTAACATGCCGTTTGTGGTGCCCTTTATAGTCAATTATGTTCATACGTAGTTAGATGGAAAAGCTCAATGTTAATTATTTGTACGACAGAGACTGTTAGATTATGGCAATGTGCTACATAATACAGTTTTAACATTGTACTTACATTTTGTGAAATAAATGATGACTTTAACTTGAAATTTAATATATTTTAAGAGACAATTCCGTTGCTGTGATACATTATCATAATTACAATTGGTCTCTGTTTGGACTGATTTGATGTGAAATAAATAATTTAAAACTAAACTTGAAATAACTTACATTTAAAAGTTTGGGATTGTAGGAACTCTGACACATAATTATATGAAAACAGACCTGTCTACTACTTGATACCAACACAAGCTTTAGGCTTAATGTGGGACTAGGTGACCTTGTGTGAACTATACATCAAATACTATAAATACCTTGCTTTCTTTACCTTGATTAGTTAACAATTTTCATTAACTCCAAACTTGCCTTTTATTAATTCTCATTATAACTTGACCATTTTTAACCAACTTCAATAAGCGAGTACATTCTTAATTCATATATTACCTGTTCATTTATTATATGTTTCGATTTTTGTTAAAACAAACCAACACATTTTGATCACATTGGAATCACATATTTTTATAGTAAGAGGAATTTCCTTGTAAATTATCACAGGAAGTTGGTTTTTCTGTGACACTTTTGTGTATTTATACTGTGTATAATATTGTGTACTGGCCCCTTAATAGTTTAAGTTAAGTTTAGAGTTTTAGTTCCTAACTTTTGTTTGTTTAGTTATAAAAATTTAATGTTCTTTTTTTAATGTTTTTGTTTTCGTGTTCCGCCTTGGAGGCATAATAAATATATCTTTCTTTCTTTCTATTTAATTATAGTGCAAGCGATTAAATCTACACCATTCACAATAAATATTATGGTCAAATATTATATCCGTAATATTTAACATACATATTACTGTGGTAGTGGGGGTGGTTTTACGGCAGCATATGTTGGGTAACAAGGAGCGAAATGCTCAGGACCATGCACCTTAACGTATTCAGATTCACCCCTTTCACGTAAATTACGCGATGCGTAATCACATTTTTGGTATACTGGATCAGCTGAAAATAAAATGTTAAATTAATATATGACCTTCAGACTAGGAACTGGGTAGTGACGTAGTTTCTTTATTCGAATAAATGGACTATTGTATCTAATTATGTACACCTTCGTTGACTGTATTTTACGAGGCTGACATCTTGTCAGCCTTAACTCATAGTAGTTCGAAGTCCCAAATAAATAAAGAAAATTTCAAATCCATTGTAATGATGTTCGTGGATAAAAATAGATCACAACCCTCCATATTACAGGAAAACAATTGCGTAAACATTTAAGGATAAAGCTAGTTGGAGAAACTCTTTACAAACTAGCAAACACAAATATGGTACAATAATATAATATATAATATGAATATGGTACAAATAATGATCTTAAATAACGTTTTAGGTTCCTGACATATTCTGCCAGTATAGGCGTGCGAGTCTTTTACATATATTATTATAATAGTTTTTATACAATAGCAAGTCAAATAATTTTAGTTATATTTGGCCCATGGACCAAAACGCTGTAATTTGTACCAAAAACACAAGATTCGACGCTAATTTAGTACATTTTTGGCTCGAAGGAATCTCAGTGATAGGTAGAATGAGATATTTTACCTTTAGGTATAAAACCATAAAAACTAAGATTTAACAACGCTTGACTAGTAAATTAAGATAATCATCATCATCATCATAACATCAGGCCTTTTACCCATGGGGCTAGGCAGAGACTATAGAGCGCCATCTGCTACGATCCAAACATACTTCCTTGGCTTCATCCACACTCATACATCTGGTCATACATGCCCGACGGTTGTAAGTGCTACGCACTTGCCCCTTTTTAGAGCTGACATCGGAGTTTATTTTTCTCGGGCGTCCTCTCACAGCATTTCTACTTCCCTCCGCCGTGTATATGCCTTTCGTTAAGCGTCTTTCATCCATCCTCTCCACATGACCAAACCACCTAAGCATACTTTTCTCCACCTTAGTCACTACATCCTCTTTCAGACCACAACGTTCTATAACTTCATTTCTAAATCTATCTTTCAAAGTCACACCACACATACTTCTTAAAGAGCGCATCTCTACAGCATTTATTCTACTTTTGTGCTTCTTCTGCCACACCCAACATTCGCTTCCATACATAAGCGTAGGTAACAACACGCCATTGTGGATCACCATTCGAGCCTTTTCAGTAATCGCTTGGTTAGCCACAATAGCATGCAAGGAACCATTCAGCTTATTTCCCGCTAAAAATTCTCTAAACCTGAGGATTTTTCAGTATAGAGTTAAGCTAATAGCGAACAGTATGTTGGTTATTTCTAAATAAACTTGAAATTACACCATATTATGTGATAATGACAACAAGGTCGAACAATCACTACACAAACTATATGAAACCAAAAAACGTTCATATACAAGAGCCTTGACATCAATACATCACTGCAATGTTAATGCCATCATAAAAAAATATATATAATGAATGATTTTAGTAGGCGATTTTGCGGAAATCCATTGTTATGCCGTTTACACAACTATCTAAAGGCTCCTTTAAAGTCGCAATTGCTAAATATTGCACTTGAAAGGGAATTACTAGGTTAAGTATAATTTATAATTGGTAGTATATCAACACATTAAAAATAGTTTTGAAAAAACGCGCCTAAATATCACGCAACTATCTAACGGGTCAAACTCTTTTAAAATTGCAAAATTACGCAAATGCTGATTATTGCAATCATAAAGGAGTTCTCAAAACAACCCTTAGAACCCGTTTAAAAAGAGTTTGAGAGATAAACAGGCACAAAAGTATCTCCTACAGATTTTTTTTTATTTTTGTAAGGAAACAATATTTAGATTTGTGTGAAAGTATCAAATAGCAATACTTACTAAGAGTAGGGTACAACTCCTGGTATGGTGGATCAATAGGTCCCGCAGTTGGTGTTGACCATCCTATTGGTTGTAACTCTGGAGGAGTCGGAGGGTTCTGTAATACAACCAATAAAAAAATTTCTTTTAATGAAAGAACTAACTGTTACCGAAACTTCTTACGCATGGAATTTTAAAACCAAACGTTAACAAATCATAGGTACAAAAAAAGCCATCTTAATGAACTACTCTCCGTGTGGTGACGGATTAAGAATACAAGTGTCACCACTCCATCTCCTCCCAAAAGTCAGCCAAGGGATATTGCACACAGATAACATCCTCTGTGAGAGCCAGAAAACTCGAAAATAAACCCTGTGCCAACACGCCTGGTCAGCGCGGCCCGTGCCCAACAGTGGGACGTAAATGGGCTGGAGAGGAGATGGACATACATATAAAAATAACGACTTTGTTTTATAATAAGTAAAGATATAGGTTCGTAGCTATGTTTCATATTCGTCTGTTACGATGATGTCACAAAAGAATAGCTGCGGCCGAAGACATAAGAGAACCTCGCATCTCCCTGTGATTAGCTAGATTAGTACTGTGATTGGTGTTAATTTTGTCATTAGCTGGATTTGATCTAAGGTATATTTATATGTTTTGGGATATTTACGATACAATTTGGTTACAATATACAGTATAATTTTTTTTTAATCTTTGTCTAGGCCCCAATTAGGCAAAAGGTGAGAGTTGGGAAGCTTGAAGTTTGTACAAGTTTTATAATTCTAAATACTTACATTATTGTCAGATTTCTCAGCCGGGTCATTTGGTAAGAAAACAGCTTGCCCTGGTGAGTAATATGGGTTACTTCGAGTTCCTGGTCCGGGAGGTACGGGCTGTCCAACTAATCCCAGCAGTGGGACGGTACCGATGGCTATGTACTTCTTGCCTTCCAAACCCATGTGCATACCCGAAACGCTGCATTCCACCTAAAAATTATAAACGTAATGTAGGAGGGTGATGTAGGAGAAATTTTATATTTATGAATCACGACGCTTACGAGAACGTCTTATCGCAAAACTAATACAATCGCACAAAAGCATGTTTGCACTAACAAATACCCTTACAATTTATAAAAGAATTAGTAGCTAGATAAGGAAACTATAACTTATTATAAAACAATGTCATTATTTATGTATGTATGTCGCGAGCTAATATTTTCAAAAGTACACAACAGATTTTGATGTGGTTTTTTTCAATATATAGAGTTGTGCAAGTATGGCTTTTTTGTATAGTTTGATAAGGTTTTGTTTCTGTATTGCACGCATACGAAGTTACAGGCAACTGCTAGTAAACTCTAAAACTGCTTAACGTATTTTAGTGGTTCTCACCAATGGACAAAATCATTCAATGTTTGATTTAGGTATCGTTTACTACGGTTTGCTGCAAATTGATTGATATGTATGCTTTTCATTAAAAGCTTTACCTGTGCCTAGGATTAAATAAAGGTATTGAAAACGTGTACTTATTTAAAAAATAACTAGCTATATACCCCGCGAATCTATTCGCCTAAATTCTAATTCACATAATATACAAGTTACCTACTCAGTCTCGGTCAAATCATTCTAAGATTGTCTGGAAGAGATCGCAGCTCGCGATAAGACCGCCCTTTGTACCTATTATTAAGTCTAGTAAGTAAGTTCTGTAAATTAATATGGTGTGCAATAAAGAGTATTTTAATATTTTTATTTATTTTTAAAATAGCATTCGGGAATACTGTCGCTTGTATTAGGATCGGAGCATTGCTTTCGGAGACTACTCCCTACATAATAATTAATTTATCTCTTTTATAATATTAAAATAAATAAATAAATAAATATTCAGGACATTTCATACAACGTCCTTTGGTCCCAAAGTAAGCTATATTTCTATGCTTGTATTATTGGTACCAGATACGGATAAACTACATATACTACTTATCTTGTGTAAATAAATACTTATAATACATTATTATACATTATTATTTACATTAGTACAGACATCGTGTTTACTTTTTAATTTCTGTTTCATAGATAAACTTTAGTGTGTATATAATTAACCAAATACGATATTCTGAGTCATAATGACATCATACAGTTAAATAAAAAATTATAATCACGGCCTTCATGTGAACTTCATTTGAATTGAAGCTGGCAATATAGATAAAAATTTAGTTACGCAGTTTATTTTATACTATGCAAGATGCATGGTAAATGCATTAGATGATGTTGTTAAGGGCCTACATCAATATTATCGTATATCATCGCCGACACGTACATATTAACACAGCCAGTAGGCACAGAAAATGAAGAATTATGGATACATTTCCTATTTACTCAAAATCTACTAAATATATTTTAATTCTGATTTACGTGTTTCTATACATAATAGTTACTTATGTTTTTAAAGTTATTTCATTAGTTAATACGCGATATACGATATACAAATGAAAAAAATAAGAAATGAGAGAGGTATTTTCGCTAAGATTTTCTATCGAGAAAACTTTTTTTAATCGCGTTTCTGAGTTTATGCGATCCTAGATTATATATTGAAAAAACATATACTTAAAAATTAGAGCTCTAGCCATTCAATCTAAAGAAACAATGAAAACTTCGTACATAGAAAAATGCACGAAGCTATTTTGGTATCCTCTTAATGAAATAATACAGAGCTGGCCCAGGAACATGGTTTATAAAACGCCAAAAATAACGTAAATATAGTTTGTAGGTACTTTTTGATGATCTATATAATTTAGGGAGATACTATTATACAGATATTATAGAAATTGAGTATAGATTGTATAGCTTATGATTTTAGTTTAAGAGCGACCCTATCGAATTAGGATATCCTGTACCTAATGGTAGATGTTAAGATTTTAAATAAATAAATAAAATAAATAAATAAAAATACACAGTCAAGTAAAAATACAGTTCAATCCAGTGTCTATATATATTATAGCCTTTAGACTGAACCGAGCCTAAATCCGTTGAGTAAGTTTAGTATTCAACATCGAATCACGCTTGCATAAATAACGCTTATGTAATATTTGGTGAATGTATGCTAGTAAGTGAATACGGTATAAGAGAAGTAACATACATAATTTACGACAACGATAACGTAACATAACTGCCTCAACATATATTTACGTTACAACGTATAAAGTTAACTTCGGCTAGTTATATTCATGTACATTTCACACAACGTCCTCTGGTCCCAAGCTAAGCTTATGTTTATGTTATGGGTACCAGAATACGGATACAGTACATAAACTACTTTTCTTTTATAAACACATACTTATAATACATACAAAACACCCAGACGCACAAACATTTATATGACAATGGTTCCAAAGGACCCCATAGCAACGAGAAGTCGATCTTAATATTTAAAGATATTACATTTTTAATGTTAGTAGCCCTAAAATAATGCCATAAAATATAAAATAATTGTCATCGTACCTTAAAATCGTAATCCAAATCGATAATGTTACAATTGACGAGGTCTGATGGTGGAGTGGGCGGCAACTGAAGAGTTAAGTCCCAAGTCTTACACGAGCCGGCTGGAGCGGGTCCCTCTTGTATACTGATCACCACATCCTTAGTCTTTTTAGTAGCATTTGCCGGTGAAGTAGCTCTGTATGTTACAACCTAGAAAGAACAATAGCTTTGACAAAAACGGTGAAGTGAAGTAGAACAAGAACTCGCGCCCTGAGGTTTTGAACTGAATAGTTTTATGGAACAACATAATTATGTCGTTACATAAATAAGTTATTCAATATTCTTAAATTAAGAAGTGCTAAGGAGCAAGTCTATAGTTAAAATAAAAATATGTGATGAACAGTAATATAAACCTCGGAAACTGGCTTGCCTACCTATCAAATTCCTAATTGAGATACAGCATTATCCTAGCAGTTATGCTGCCTAACTATAAAAAGTTGTTGCCCACTACATCTCTCTCTCTCCAGCCCCAGAACTTCACACTGCTGGGCACGGGCCTTCTCCGCTTTGGGAGGGCTTTTGGTCTACTATGCCACGCTGACCAGGCGTGTTGGCATAGGGTTTAATTTCGAGTTTTCCGACTCTCTAAGTTAATAACATAATATATTAATGCCAACGCTAGCTAAGCTCACGCAATATCAATATGCGTAAATTCCCGGTCTACAGCATTGCTCGGTCCGCTCAGGATTAATATAGTTTCTTGTGGTAAAATTGTATCTGGTATCTATATTCTAAATTCTGAAATAGTAGCGCCGAATATTTTGCAATCAAATCATATTCGGAGAAAGATCCGGAACGGAAACACAAAGCTGTCTAAATATAGCATACAAACTTTAAACGGAAGTGACTAACTGTTAAATAATACAATAGCTTAGTAGAGCATTAAATCAACTGGTTGGTTGGTTCAACATTCTAAGTACGATGGAATTTACATAAATTAGTCTTACCTTTCGTATAAATATCTTAACGAGGTGAACTTGTACATTGCTCTTGTTTTCAACGTCAACTCTTATAGGTATCACTTGTCCAGGAACGTATCCGGATACAGGAGATCGCACATCAACAGTCAGTGGCGCAGAGGCGCAGCAGAAGCAACAGAATACTTTCTCCATTTGTATATGTATTGGTTCCTAAACATATATATCTTAGTCTATCACTGTATTTTTTCCTATTATTCATTGCTTTCATACGTTATGTCGAACTATGGTGGTTTGACGTTATTTATTTTGCACGTAGGTATTTTTTATTTACACAGGGTGTCATGAATTTTATTGTCTTTAAGCATATTTTCAGCAGTATCTCATAGATTTTAATACTGTAACTGGTAAGAAAGTAAGTGAAATAAGCAGCTAATAATCTTACCTTGTACGAAGGATTGAGATTTAAATCAAATGCATTGACGACAGTAAAAGCAGTCTTCGTTTCTTGATCGAACTTCCATGGTCTGTCTAAAATGACTTTAACAGTGTATCTGACATAGCCATAGGGGCCTTCAAATGATGAAGGCAGAACAGGCGGCAGGGCGCAAGTAAAGTTGTAGACATGCTGGCCGGGCGTCAGCTCTATCTCTTTGTTACCTGCCAGTGTAATCAAATATAGAATGTTTTTATGAACTTGCGGATTGTATGGGCCCATACAAGAGCACACCTTATTGCTAGCTATATACAATGATAGAGTATAAAATCAACAGGAGTAGTTAGACACGCTGTTTTCGTTGACAAATATAATGGTCGCGTCGGCGGGTTGTCGAAGTAGTATGTACACACAAACAGTAATCTTAATTTCATTGATTGTTACGCAGGCGTTTCCCAAAACTGCCTCACGCACTCTAAGAGACGACAGTGTCCACACACAATGAGTATGAGCAGTGCCAAGCCTGGCTACTTCACTGGGCACATACCCAGGGCTATCAATGGTTAAGGCTTGAGGGCCTCCTAGTCCCATATTTTATCATATTTTTGTACATAATCTCGTAAGTCATAGCATATATTCTAATGTGCCCAGGGTCTTTAGTAAGTAAAAGACAACCTTGACCATTGCTCTTGTATATTTTTCCAGCGGGGACGCCTTATAATGTCAACTCTCGTTGGATCAATGCTTTATGATAGATATCATTTAAAATACATAAACAAGCTTCCTACAGTTAGTTAATATTTGTGTATCACAACAACAGCCGTAATCACACTATACGAGGGAAACGGCAAGAATAATATTTCCAGACGACATGCGACGATTTTCACCAAACGATCCGCACCGCATCGCTTCGAATCGAACTTTATAATTTCTTAACGATATTAACGGTGTCGATCCGACGCGGCGCGAGCCCTATGGTGAATTGGTGATACACATTCCCAATGTAGAATGCTCCAATCATTTATTTTGCCTTAATATAATGTCTGATTATAAGCTAAGGATCTTAGAAATAGCAAGATAGATTATCATAAACTGTTCATTTATATTGCATTTTAATCATTATGTTTACAAAAAGCGAAATAAATATTTTTAAAGTCAAAATTCAGTTAAAGAATATACTATATGTCTACTCTATTAATCAAAGTAAAAACAAATGCTAACAGAGGGCAGTGTTCTATTTTTATGCAATATATTTTTGCTGTTGCAAATGTTTCAATCACAATGATTTTTAGGTACATTTGCATTATAGTTCTTCAACTTTATCGAAAACATATTTTGATAGAAATGGTTTACAAATTAAATGAGTAACCATAATAAGTACAGCTAATATATAAAAGAACATTTGAATTTTCAGTAATTTGCTTCAAGCAGGCTCAAAGATGATAAACAAGTTAATTATATATTTTTAAAAAGAATAATCAGAGACAAACTCTTCCAAAATCTTTACAAATATAAAGCTGAAGACATTTTGTTTCAATGGGCTAATCTCAGGAACCACTGGTCTGATTTAAAAATTTCTTTCAATGTTGGATAGTACATTTATCAAGGAAGGCTTATAGGCTATATAACATCACACTGTGGCAAACGGAAGAAAAGCATCAGTGCAAAAACAGTGAAAATTATCCGTCAATATCAATTTAAATATTTATCACAGTTTCAAATGGTCAAAATGTTTACAAAATATCTATATTTACATGTATTACAAAATCTGTTTTGTTGTATTGTGTAACAAGATAAATTTGTACATCATCATAATAATAGCAAAACATTATAATTACAGTTAATCTTGCATCATCACTTGCTAATTAATTAAAAAAACAGGGATTTTAATTAACCTTTTTACTGTATTCTTTATATTTCTTTTAATTCCTTATTAAATGTAAATCTATGACACCATTCACTATCAAATAAGTGACTCATTAATTTAAATAAAACAGCTTTTTATGGATTTTTTCTTCATTTCCCATTGATCTGTGAGCATAATCACATCAAAGACCTCACAGCCCAATCTTATGGGTTACCATAGAGGCTAGAAATTCTTGGGAATTAATTAATTTCTTTTCTGTGCCATAAGCTACCTGATTTTAACAACAACAAAGTGAAGCAACTAGTGCCGACTTTAAATAATAATTTTATCTGACTAGAATTTTATATAGCTTGGTCTTCTTCGTCTAAGTTTGGTTGACACTAACACCACCCTTTTCTATACAGGAATATTTAAACAGTAATATTTGTGAAAGAAGATTATAACTACCACTGGAAATACACCATCATATAGCTGAGCTAATAGTGATTAATCAGATTATAATCATGATAGATCACCTACAAACCAATAACGTAAGCAAGCTATGCAAACAAGGCAACAGATGTTTTCATTATTTAATGTCTAATCCAAAAATTAAGACACTCTTTCAGTGTTTTTTGTAAAAATATTTACCAGAGTTACTGCCCACTATGTAGTAAGAGATCTGAAAATATTCCTCATGTCCAGTATGCATAGTATTGGTGGATTCCGTTTTACCATCAGAAGTTTGTTCCTCCTTGCTTTCAGACCATTCTGTATGACCTTCGCCTTTGAACTTCACACAAATACCTTCAAAAGAAAATTATTACACAGTTTATATGGTTGGGCAAAGAAATCGATATTTTTGGATGTATTAAGTAATCCGTGACTCATTTTTTTAGATGAATCCTAGGCTACATACCTCTAATTTTTTTAGGACTATCCACAGATATCTGAGCTGTCCCGTAAACGGTTTGGCCAGGATAATATGTGTTATACTGGTTATCTAATATAATGGAAACTTCTTGTAAACCCATCTTTATGAAATATTCAAACAAAAATTAGGAATAACAAACACCACGACAATATCCCTCACCAGCAAACAACCACAGACTAATGAGTGTAACCAAAGTGTAACAAATACCTCCAAACCATGGAGACTAGAAGTAAGGAGGAATATCTCACTTCTCAGTATATTAAAAAGTGTCCGCTGCAAGGCAGCAAATTAAGGTGGCGCCATAGTAGCAAGTGAAAGAATTTTAAAAAGAGTGCCACAAATTATTAGAAAGGAAAGAAAAACTTCCGCTTTGTTACAGCGCAGTTTTTTAAATTATTATATTATATAGACAAACATGACTATGAAATAAATTTATATTAATTATTATTATAATTATACGGTGTTTTAAGTACCCCAAATATTTGTAAATAGCAAATAGAAAATAGTATCAAAGAATTACCGCAACAGTAGCACACTTCACTCTGCTTATAACTGCCATTCATATCATTCATCTTGCTACACTAGCGCTATTTCGGTGAGTGTTATTTGCTGTTTACAAGTGGACACTTTTTGGACTGATCCCCCATATAAGCCACACAAATTGGTAATGCGCCTGGCGGCCATGTTGGTGACGTCATAGTAGGGTATATATGTTCTGTGCGTCATAGTGACGAATCGATGAGAACATTACATTTTGTTAGCTGTAATTTTTCTTTGCCGATGACGTCATAAGGGCGTTAATTTGACAAGGTTCCAGCGCATTACCAATTTGCGTGGCTTATACAAGATATTCCTCCTTACTTCTAGTCTCCATGCTCCAAACCAAACCCAATCTATGAACTATGGAGGGTAGAGGTAAGGAGGACTATCTCTGTGTATGAAAAGTGTCCGTCGAAATGTGTTAAATTAGGGTGGCGCCACAATCGCATCAGTGTAAATTTTAAAGGAAGCGCCAAATACCAACTTCCGCAATCAATAAACGTACTATTCACAGTTCAGAAAATAAAATCACTCTAGCTACACGTTTTCTCATAATAACTCTTTAAGGTTATATTTACTACATTATTGTGTAATACGCAAGTAGTTGACATTTTCAATAAGTAACTACTTTAGTCGACAATAATATTAATTTTTTTAACTTGGCGTACTTCAATTCGTTTACAATTGCTACATTCATACCATACCCTGTGTCTACACCAGCGCCATTCTGGAGGATTTTTGAACTGTTATTTAGCGCATACAACAGGTGCTCAAGTCCACTATTTTGGAACAATTGTCATACCGGCACAATACCGGCACGATACCGTTGCAATTGAAGTCAAATATCCGTAGTCTGCTATATGCCGTCATAACGGTCTTTCAATGGTAATAGAATTGTCGATCTCTTTTATCTATGCATTGAATTTTCGGTCTCTTTTATCTATGGATTGTGTTAGAATGGTATGTATGTGTTGCCGTTTTTAAAAAATGCGTTAGTTGAAGTGATTTTCAAAAAACTACTAATAAATTTAAACATTTAATCATGCTAGACTTCGTTTAAATATATTTGTACATACTATTTATTAGTATAAAAAGCAATGTGAAGTTTAACTTTAACATGTTTAAGTTTAACATTCAGCATTCTGTTCTTATTCTGGAATAGGGTTCAATTCGCTGTAGTTGGAAAAGTATTTAACACCTTTTGTAATCTAAAGTCAAACTAAAATTGATTGACGAGTAAATTCCGCTACTTGACGATAGATGGCGCATTTACCAGTGGTCGCAAATAGAAACACAATTTCGTTAAGAGTAAAGGTGACAATCGTGTGCACTACGTGTCATTGCTGCTATTCCATCAAGGCCGTACCAACCCGAATCACATTACCGATATCGATATATGTCATCATCCTCCTGCCCTTATCCCATTATTTGGGGTCGGCGCAACATGTCTTTTTCTTCCATAATCTTCTATTAGCCGTCATGTCTGTGTCAACTCCTCTTTCTTTCATCTCCTCTTTCACACAGTCCATCCATCTTTTCTTAGGTTTACCGATTATTACCGATATCCATATATACCTACCCATTTCTTATTTTTTTTTTGTTTTTAGTTTCTCTATAAGAACATAACATCATGTCTAGTTTCCTCAAAGCGTAGGCTTTTTAACTACTGAAATATTGGTGTACAAGAGGGAGAAAGAGTGTCGTTGTTTTATGTGATAAAAATATACACATTTATGCGCGGTTATGCAGCCGACTTACGATCACGAGGTCGCGGGTTCGATTCCCACACAGGACAAATATTGGTGTAATGAACACAGATAGCTGTATTACGTCTGGGTGTTTTCTATCTAGTCAATGTATGTACAGTAGAACTTCGTTAAGTTAAAGTCCAAGGGAAACACAAAATATTTTCAGTTAAAGATTGAGGTTTTAAGTTATCAAGGGTCTATGTCAGAGATACCCTTGTTCCTAGTTTTAATCGAATGCGTCAGATGAATTGGTTCAATAAAATACAGAAATTAAAATAATCATAATATTTAATAATTCACATTGCACATTGCAGGTTTAGTCTACTTAAAAAAGTCTGTGATTTCCTTTTGTTTTAAACGCTTCACAATTTCTAAATCGATTATATCGAATCGAGAATAAATTATCTTTTATGTTGTTACGTTGCTCTATAAATGATCGTACAGGTGCTCAAGTCCACTATTTTGGAACAATTGTCATACCGGCACAATACCGGCACGATACCGTTGCAATTGAAGTCAAATATCCGTAGTCTGCTATATGCCGTCATAACGGTCTTTCAATGGTAATAGAATTGTCGATCTCTTTTATCTATGCATTGAATTTTCGGTCTCTTTTATCTATGGATTGTGTTAGAATGGTATGTATGTGTTGCCGTTTTTAAAAAATGCGTTAGTTGAAGTGATTTTCGAAAAACTACTAATAAATTTAAACATTTAATCATGCTAGACTTCGTTTAAATATATTTGTACATACTATTTATTAGTATAAAAAGCAATGTGAAGTTTAGGAGATTAGTAAATTGCAATAAATTACAAAGAACAATTTCTAATATTTCTATCTATCTATTTTTTATTTATGGCAATCTGTCGACACAGGACAATTTAAAAATATTACTGTCAAATTCAAAATAGCAGACTACCGAAACATTTCAGTCATTGAATTGCAATTGTGAAGCAGTTGTGTACGAGACTAGCAATTTATGTCACTTTGACAATTGTAAGACAATGATGAAGTCGTTATGACGACACATTAATAGTAGACTACCAAAAACTTTACTATTGCACCATAATGGTGCAATAATGGTACAGTTGTGAGACCGTTGAAATACCCGACTCAGGGCCCAGTTGTTAAAGCTCTTTGCTTCGTTGAGTGATACGCTTGTAGATGGCGTTTGTGGCTCGTCGTTAAAATCATATTTTTTATCACTTTCAATGCAGTTCAGACCGCCTTACATTCATATTGTAAAGTTACTTAGTAAAATAAATAGTAAATTACAAATTTTCTAATATCGGCATTTATCGATAAACTGAAATCTGACCTAAGTACATCACTAATTGAGTAGCGAAGAACTTTTAAGAACGAAATAATGAATATAATCAATGTAAAATAAACTTTAATTAAACGACATAAGGTTGATATTAGCGAGACGTTGCAATAAATTATTAGTAAATTGGAATTAACTAAAATTTTATTAGAATCAAATGATATTGTACTTACCGATGGTACGAAATACCTCCATTTTTAAGATTTCTTCTCCTACTATTATTCTTGCACTCCAAAACTGAACAATACGGCATATCTACGGCGAAATGAGCTTGTCGCGATACTAACAAAACGAGTTAACGTTAGAACAGTCTGAATACGACTAAGTAAGTACTTGTGCGACTGGAGATCAAATAAGCGCAACAGTGCTTAATTGTGACACGCGTGCCACGCCTACTTCACACTTCCATTGATCTCTATTCCGTGGGTCTTTCAATGGTAATAGAATTGTCGATCTCTTTTATCTATGCATTGAATTTTCGGTCTCTTTTATCTATGGATTGTGTTAGAATGGTATGTATGTGTTGCCGTTTTTAAAAAATGCGTTAGTTGAAGTGATTTTCAAAAAACTACTAATAAATTTAAACATTTAATCATGCTAGACTTCGTTTAAATATATTTGTACATACTATTTATTAGTATAAAAAGCAATGTGAAGTTTAGGAGATTAGTAAATTGCAATAAATTACAAAGAACAATTTCTAATATTTCTATCTATCTATTTTTTATTTATGGCAATCTGTCGACACAGGACAATTTAAAAATATTACTGTCAAATTCAAAATAGCAGACTACCGAAACATTTCAGTCATTGAATTGCAATTGTGAAGCAGTTGTGTACGAGACTAGCAATTTATGTCACTTTGACAATTGTAAGACAATGATGAAGTCGTTATGACGACACATTAATAGTAGACTACCAAAAACTTTACTATTGCACCATAATGGTACAATAATGGTACAGTTGTGACACCGTTGAAATACCCGACTCAGGGCCCTGGACACTTTTTCAACTTTTCTCCCATTTAAGATGACTCTCCTTACCTCTACCCTCCATACTATGAACCCAATTTAAATGACTTAAATAATACAGACTAACCTTATAGTTACACTATGGTTGTCCATAAAGCAAAGGGGCTTAAATGAGAAAGATAAGTTACTACATTTTAATTTTGTTAGTTCATAAACCCGTTTTAATAAATGGCGCTTCATTTTAACCAACTTCAAATAAGCGGATATTTTGACTATCCTTACTTAAATATAAAAGTGAAAGTGGGTTTGTTTGTGACGTCTTCACACAAAATCTACCGAATGGAATTGCGCGAAAATGTATGGTTAAAAATTTTAATTTATAATTCTGTAAATGAAATTAGCTATATACGTATTTTAATTCACTAAAAACTCTGTAGGAGACCAAAATTGCAAAAGTTTGGGAAATATGGTAAATCATAATACCTTCTCCGTTCTTAATTACGTTATAATAGTCATAGCAACGCAAAGGATCCCTTGACTTAGAGCTATTTTGTTTTTATTTTGGCCAAGAAGTTTTTAGTAAGTTTTAGAACACATATGTTTTACGTGGTAGCTTGGAATAATAACTCCATGTGTGGTACCTAGCCCTAACAATTATTCTTTATTTATAGAGCCACTATAGTAATATAGATTTTAGTGTCAATTAAATTTTAATTTTGGTATCAATTTTTGTATTCATATCATTTCTTTTTAGTTTTGATTCTAGATTCTATTTCAAATTGGATTCGGAAACGTGCGGAGCCACGGGCAGAAGCTAGTATATCTACATTTGGATCTTTGGGAAAAATTGACAGCAGATAAGTATCTTCTTGAAATAGAAGAATCTTTACTACTATAAATCAAAATCATCATTTTTCACGAATGAAGCAACTCAGCTAGTTACTAACTAATACAATCTATCCATATAAAAGCGTTATAAGATGGCGCTACTTACTTATTTCTTTCAATTCTTTCAGCGGCAGATTCACCCCACTCCCCAGAAATAATAATAGTCTAATAGTAGGTACTCTACTCTAATTACTCTATGCAATTGCATCCCTCTGTGTGAAAGGGTGTGGATAGAAGGAGATTCTAGAAAAAGCGCGGGAAACCTTAAACTTGCCGGGCGCGTCAAAATTTTGAAAAATAATTTTAATATAATATAGTGATCAGTTGTGATTGTTTTATGTAAATAATTAGTCATTTATCTTATTTGTGTAGATTGTGTATATATTTAGGGTAAGTTTTTCTGTTTTCTTTAAAAATGAATGAGCCCCCTGATAAGTCAGGGGGCTTTGTTCCCCAGCCATCTAATTTCATTACTATTGCTTCAAATGAGTCTGGCATGGACACCGATGGCTCAGTATTGTCTTCAAGTAATTCTTCTTCAGCGCTCAAGCGTAGTCGTACGGTAAGGATGTGCAGACACTGCAACAAACGTAGGCGTAAGGGTATAAACTCAACAGATTATAAAGATGGTTGTACTTGTACTTGTGTTACGACGGACTCCATAAAAGAAAAAGTAATTATCCATGCTCCTATTGAAAACACAATTTCTAATGTAAATAGTACTATAACGACGGAAAATTCTCAACCTAAAGTAGATATTAAACAAATCGGCAGAAGTACTTACGAAAGAACTGATGTAGCTCCATTCATTGTACACGTACAGAGAGAACAAATAAGCCCAGACGATAATGTAACTTTACATCCACTAGTTTTAGGCAAACTTCTCAAAACTCAAGGCTTTCAAAACATTGTAAACGGTAGTTTAAAAAGAATTGGTCGTAACAGAATGTCCTTAACTTTCTTAGATGGTAAGAGTGCAAATTCATTTTTATTAAATGAAAGTTTAGCAAAACAAAACCTAAAAGCTTTTATTCCCACTTTCCATCTGACTCGAATGGGGTTGATTAGAGGTGTACCAGCTGAATGGTCGCCTGAAGAGGTTAAAGAGAACATTTCTCTACCTGTCGGTTGTGGTAACATAATTAAGATTAGACGCCTGAATTACAGAACTATTGTTGATGGAACCAGCACCTGGAAGCCCTCACAGACTATCGTAGTAACATTTGATGGACAAGTGTTACCTAAACGCATATATATTTGTTATAACTCTTTACCTGTAGAACTTTACACATACCCAACAATCCAGTGTTACAACTGTTGTCGGTTTGGACACACAAAGCTTCAGTGTAGGTCGAAGCCTCGCTGTTACAAGTGTGGCCAAGACCATACTGGCAGCAGTTGTGACACTGAATTAGATAACTCCATCTGTTGCTTATGTTCTGGTACTCATTTCGCAATTAATAAGTCATGTCCTGAATTTCTTAGACAAATGAACATTAAAAAGTCCATGGCGCAATGTTGTATATCATACCCAGAGGCTACAAAACTACATCCACCAGTAGGTAAAACTTATGCAGATATAATTAAATCTAGCAGGCAATCTATACCTTCAAATAAAATGCAACCTCCATCTACTGTAACATCATATAAAAAAACTATAGTAAATAAACCAAAAACACCTTATCAGGCTAATAAGGGATATGACCGTGAAGCACATAATGAGATTGTAAAGGAATATAATATACCGCCTCCTGCCAATGGATGTGCTTTTAAGCCTCCAGTAGATTCACACAATGAACAATCTTTAACAGATATAATTTTATTATTAATACATTCTCTTTCTCAGTCTAATATAATAAACTCCGACCACGCTGCCCCTATCATGAAAGCAATTGAAAAATATACACAAAACGACAATGGATGTACAATCTCCAAAGATAATACACACTAGTAGCAGTTTGGCGGTTCCACTGCGCTACCCCCATGTGGTGATGCAGTGGAACTGTCGAAGTGTTATTAGTAAAAAATCTGAGGTTTTTTACCTCATAAATCAATTTGACCCGTCAATCATTGCTCTGGCAGAGACCTGGCTACGACCAGGCTATGTCTTTAAAATAAAAGGTTACTCCTGCCTTCGTGACGACAGACATGACGGCTATGGTGGAGTAGCTTTATTAGTAAAAAATAATATATCTATAAAACATATTCCTCTTCCTACATATAATGATTTTTCTGTTATTGCAGCTGTCATTACAAATATTTGTTTTATTTCTATTTATATACCTCGACCTTCACCTCAAATTTTTTTAGATTTAAGCAATATTTTAAAATCAGTACCACATCCCTTGTGTATATTAGGTGATTTTAACGCTCATCATAGAACATGGGGTAGTTCCATTTCTACGTCTAGTGGAGAGGAATTATTAAGTTTGATTGATGAACATAATCTATGTATATTAAACACCGGCCAACCTACAAGACTCACAGGCCCAAATGAGAACAAAAGTGCTATTGATCTATCTCTTGTATCCTCAACATTAATTTCCTCCCTTTCTTGGCATACACTCTCATCCACACATGGCAGTGATCATTTTCCAATTATAATTTCATTTCCAGGTAAAAAACCTAAACATACACCTAATAAACCACATTTAAAATATGTGATAGCAAGTGATAAATGGCCCATTTACCAATCCCACATTAAAAATCATTTTAATACTTTACCAGACCCTAAATTAAATAATATTAATCAATGTTCAGAAGCATTAACAAGTGCAATGGTAGAATCTGCAAACATTGCATTTACTAAAAAAAAACCTGCTAGTTATCATCTTCCCTCCCCTCCCTGGTGGGATAAACATTGTACTGAAGCTATTAAAATAAGAAAAGAAGCTGAAAAGCAGTACAAGGAAAACATGATAGATGAAAATTATAACCATTTATTAGATGTTATATCTACCACAAAAAAGTTATTGAAAGAAAAAAAAATGTTGTCTTGGAGAGAATTCTGTTCTTCCATATCTCCACAATCTCCATTATCTCTGATCTGGACCAACATTAAACGTTTCCGTCTTGGTATTTCTGATCCTACTGTTTTTTCCATTCCTCCATCCTTATCATCTTCATTCCTCAATAATTTAGCTCCACCATTTGTACCAGAACAAGGTTTATGTGAACCCTGTAAAATATCAAGTAATGTTAATAACAATGACTCATTTTTATACGAACCGTTTTCGATTAATGAACTTAAAGGAGTTTTATCTGCTGTTAGGGATACTGCTCCTGGAGAAGATGGGATACCATATTCTTTCTTTTCTCATCTAGATGATAACAGCTTGAACTATTATTTAGAGGTTATAAATCATGTCATTTTCACTGGTGACATTCCGGTTTCATGGAAAACTCAAATAGTATTGCCAATCTTAAAATTCAACAAAAATCCGTCTGATGTAAATTCATATCGTCCTATTGCACTATCTCCAGTCATTTTAAAAATAGCCGAAAATCTAGTTAAGATTAGATTGGAATGGTTTTTAGAAAATAAGGGCTTGCTAGCCAAATCGCAGTACGGTTTCCGCAAATCTAAAAGCACTATGGATAGTATTGGTATATTAACAACTGATATTAGGGTAGCATTTGCTCAAAAGGAATCAGTTGTTGCCGCATTCCTTGACGTAAAATCTGCTTATGATAATGTCAGTTTAACACTTCTTAGGCAAAAATTACAATCATTAGAATTACCTCAACATCTCACGAATTTTGTAATCAATTCGTTATCTGGAAGGGTGATTAAATTGGAAGCCACGAGTAGAACAATATGGAAAGGCCTTCCACAAGGATCAGTACTTAGTCCGTTACTCTATAATGTATATACACTCGACTTAGAAGATTCATTATGTAGTTCTGCTAAGATTTTACAATACGCTGACGACATTGTAATGTACTGCACAAACAAATCTATTAATAATGCAAGTACTTCCCTCACAAGTGCCCTAAACTATTTGAAAACCTGGTTGGGTAATAATGGCTTGGAGTTATCTGTACCTAAAAGTTGTGTAATTGTATTTACTAGACAACAAACGCCACCCCCTACATCCGTATTGTATGATAACCAACTTATCCCAGTTAAAACACACGCAAAATTTTTAGGCTTAATACTCGACTCTAAACTAAACGGGATAGCGCATTGTGAATATCTGGTAGATAAATGCGAACGTTCTCTGAATATTCTCCGATGTTTAGCGGGAGTTTGGTGGGGTGCACATCCATTTTCCTTAAAGTTGGTCTACAATGCTCTGGTAAGAAGCGTCCTTGATTATGGAACGTTTTTGCTAGAGCCTTGTAGTATAACCGCTATGAGGAAACTGGATGCAATCCAATCCAAAGCCCTTAGGATTATAACCGGAGCCATGAAAAACAGTCCCATAAATGCACTGCAAGTAGAATGTTCCGATCCTCCTCTAATACTTCGCCGCCAATTCCTTGCCGATAGATTCTTCTTCCGTATTTTTCAATTTTCTGATCACCCACTCATTAAAAAGCTTGAATTCATCTCGTCCATAGCCGGTACTAGTAAATATTGGAATAATAAACCTTTACCACACTTAGTAACTAGTTACAATAAATTTAAATGTCTTCGTGCTCCTACTCACCGTTCGTCCATACTCCCCATCTTCGAGGCGGAATATAGAGCCCTTTTAATATCTCCCAAAATCCACTATAATATAGGTATAGAAAAGAACAGTCCACACGCTAACACACACTTCAACTCAATTATCAACGAGCAATGGCAGGATTGGCACTACATTTTTTGCGATGCATCAAAACACTCCAATAGCGATTGTGTAGGGATTGGTGTGTTCCATCAGCAATATAAAATTGTAGAAAAAGTGAAATTTCCTCCCGAAACCACCATTTTTACAGCTGAATGTTATAGCTTATATAAAGCATTAGAATATATTAGTATATTTAAATTACCCAAAACTTTAATTCTGTCAGACTCTATGAGTGCTTTACAGGCTTTAGAAAAATTTCTTTTAAAAAAAAACAAATGTCATCCCGTAATTGTTGAAACAAGAGAAATGCTTTTGCACTGTCTGGATAAAGGATATTCTGTAGAATTTGCTTGGACCCCATCTCATAGTGGTGTAAGAGGAAATGAAATAGCTGATCGTCTGGCAAATGAGGCAACTTGTAGTGGCGACCGATTTCCTTTTAAAAACTACACTCAAGACCTTGCTACTATTTCAAGAATTCACCTTGAAAAATCATGGAATGAATATTGGTTGCAAAGCGTAAAACGAAAGGCAAAATATTATCATTCCATCCAACCAAATATTTTAGGTAAGCCTTGGTTTTTCAAGATGAAACTTAGTAAAAGAGCTACATCCGTTCTGATACGTATGCGTTTAGGTCATTTGTGCACTCCTGCGCATCTTTTTCGTATTAAGATAATGAACTCGGCGGTGTGCGAATGCGGAGAAGAAGTGAGTGATGTAAATCATATAGTTTTGAAATGTCCATGTTATGACCATTCAGAGTTATACACAAATTTAAATGAGCTTAAAATTCCCTATCCTACAAACATTCCATCTTTATTGCATGGTAATGATATTTCTGTATATATTATCTTAGGTTCATTTATTGAACATAATAACATTTGTTTATGATTTTTTGTTTCTGTACGTATTTATAGTTTATAAAAATAAATGTATTTTATTTTATATTATTATAATTACTAATAGTAAAATAGTCTAATAGTTAATTTATATTTTTATAATATTTTTATTTTTCCATTCCCATCTGATCCTATCCTTTCCTATTACCGTTTCCGTTTGTAAATAGCACTATTTTTGTGTGAAAAATAGTTTCCCTGTTTTTAATTTGTATCTTCGAATGACAAAATAACTATATTAAATTATTTTATAACATCTTAAAATAACAAAATCTCTCAAAAAGTCAAGAAAAAAATTTTTTGGACAAGAAAAGCATTCGTTAAGATCTGAAAAATGGACACAATTTGAAGACAACATTGACACTGGCAAATCCAACGAGAAGCCATCCCTTTTGTTCTGAGAAAAGAGCAAAAGAAAAAAAAAAAAAAAAAAAAAGGAGAATGGAGATTCTATGTATTTTTATAAAATTATCAAATAAAAAATAGTCCTAGTAATAAAAAATGCAATTATTAATGTTATATTCACAGAGTGTTAACAGAATGAAATTTTAATAAGCAGAAAGATATGCATATAATTAATAAACTGGTGTGGATTATCCTCGGTTTTCCGAAAATGTTACGAAATATTTACAAACACAGAAGTACAGTGTTTTACAACACATGAAAAACAAACAAATGTAATGTCTGTACTAACGTCTGCAGTGCTGTTTAGTGTTTATATTAAATGGCTGAAATCTCTATAATAATACCAATTTGCAATGGCGAGAAATGGATAGAGAATTGTATGAAATCTATAGCTGCGCAATCCATTCTAAGTAGTGGTACGAAATTAGAACTAAGTATTTATAACGATGGTAGTATTGATAAAACACAAGAGTTACTGGAAATATGGGAAAAATATTTTAAGTCTCGTGGAATTGACTTTAAAATATCGAGTGGGCCAATGTGTAGAGGTGTGGGTGTGGCAAAAAACCAAGCTGTTAGATCAAGTATAGGAATGTTTTTGTGTTTTCAAGATATTGATGATATTATGCACCCCAATAGGTTGCAATTACAATGGGAAGCTGCTAAATTGAATCCCAATGCTCTTATTGGCTGTAGAATATCAAGAATACCTTCTAACTCAACTCCCAGATTTGTTCATTGGACAAATAGTTTGACAAATAAACAATTGAAACAACAAATATACACTTCTAATGGTCCTACTGTTATTATGCCAACATGGTTTTGTCACAAATCTGTTTATGATAAAGTTGGGGGATTTGATGAGTCAGGTTATGGGACACCTGAGGATTTAATATTTTTTTATAAGCATTTAGATTTAGGCGGAGATTTATGGAGAGTAGATGAGGAATTATTGATATACACATATCATGAAGGTGCAGCAACATTTTCTATAAAGCAGGAATGCATATGGCAAATCCAATTGGAGAGATTAGAGAAACATGTTCTGCCGCTTTGGAACAATTTTACTGTTTGGAATGCAGGGAAATTGGGTAGACGATTTGTTCGATCTCTAAGCCCTTGCAACTTAAATAAGGTTCAGGCATTCTGTGATGTAGACAAAAATAAAATAGGACATGATGTAGAATTATACTGTCCATTAAAAAGAAAAGTAATTACCAAAATACCAGTGGTACACTTCACAGAAGCTAAACCTCCATTAATAATATGTCTCAAATTAGATTTAACTAATGGTGAATTTGAAAGAAATCTCGAATCATTGAATCTCACTGAAGGAATTGACTATGTTTTATTTAATTGAACTTATACTGTTATATTTAATAATTTATTTATGATATGAGATTATTTAGAACTGAATAATATTTACCTAAATAATAACTAACATACAATTTATAAATGTTATTAATATTTTTAATTATTTTAGCATAATGATAACATGGGATTGTTATTTCTTTTTTCATTGCCTAAAATAAAATAAATTGACTTGTATTATGAAAAAATCTTTGTCATTTTAATTATCCTATCCTGAAAGCAATGCAATAATTTTTATTTTGACCATGTATGGTCTTATCTCTACTAATATTATAAATGCGAAAGTAACTCTGTCTGTCTGTTACGCTTTCCAGCTTAAACCTCTCAACCGATTTTGATGAAATTTGGCACAGACAATCTTTAGACCCTGAGAAAGGACATAGGCTACCTTTTATTGCGAAAAAAAGTTTTCTAAATTTCACGCGGACGGAGTCGCGGGAAACAGCTAGTTCATAATAACTTATCGAAGGTTTAAACGGAGATTTTATCGGAGAGATAATAAACGTTTTAGCGTAAAAAGACTATCATGAATAACAAGTTTTGACAATTTTCGCGAACCGATTTTAGCGAACTTTTAAACCTCCGATAAGTCAATAAGAATAAGACCATTAGTGTTTATAATTTTACATAAATCTGTGATTTTCTTTCTGGCGGGCTTCGTGGTCTAGTGGTTCATGTAATTTATCATTGGGTTCATATAACGGACTGCCGTACACGAGGTCTCGGGTTCGATTCCCGCTCGAGACAATCATTTGTGTGATGTTTATATTTGTCATACAAATGTTTGTACTGCGTCTGGGTGTTTCTATGTGTTATATTTACAAAAGAAAAGTATGTAGGTATATGTAGTATATCCATATTCTGGTACCCATAACACAAGCATATAAGCTTAGCTTGGGACCAAAGGACGTTGTGTGAAATGTCCATGAATATTTATTTATTTATTATTATTTTACGCACGGATTTTACGCATGTTTCCCTTCTTGGTATAGCAACCCCGAAACACCGTATTTTACTAAATTATGTCAGTAGGTCCCTAATTATATTAATACCACTAGACAGGTAGATACCAAGGATTTACTGGAAAATAATTCCATCCCCAGTAGGTACGCAAGAAAAACTGCGCGTCACTGGGCTGAGCTAGACATTATGGAAAAATTGGAAATTGGTCAAGTGCAAGTCGGACTCGCGCACTAAGGGTTCCGTACCATTATCTATGCAACATAAGGCAACGTTATTAGTATCGAGCAAGAAACGGTAAAAAAATCATGTTTGTTGTATGGGAGCCCCCCTTAAATATTTATTTTATTTTATTTTTACTATTTGTTGTTATAGCGGCAATAGAAATACATCATCTGTGAAAATTTCAACTGTCTAGCTATCACCGTTCTTGAGATACAGCCTGGTGACAGACGGACGGACGGACAGCGAAGTCTCAGTAATAGGGTCCCGTTTTTACCCTTTGGGTACGGAACCCTAAAAAAGTAGGTACCTACGAGTTAGATTCGCACACTGAGTTTGAGATCCTAGATTATATATTGAAAAAAACATATACTTAAAAATTAGAGCTCTAGCCATTCAATCTAAAGAATCTCTCAACTCAAAAACGCGATTGAAAAAAGCTTTCTCGATAGAAAATCTTGGCGAAACAACCTCTCAAATTTTTAAATTTTTTCCTTTGTCGGTCTATTATCGCGTATTAACTAATGAAATAACTTTAAAAACACAAGTAACTATTATATATAGAAACACGTAAATCAGAATTAAAATATATTTAGTAGATTTTGAGTAAATAGGAAACGTGTCGGCGATGATATACGATAATATTGATGTAGGCCCTTAATTCACAAAAACAAAATCATGATCTGACGAAAAATTACAAGTGTTTATGTTTTTTCCCTATATTAGCACTATATAGGCTTGATCCACGCCAATTTTCAAGTCTCTAGGGCAACGAGAAATAACCCGTAAGTTTTGATTCCGGTGAGATGAATTGCTCAAAGTGGTCGTAATTCGATAATCCGTAGATCTAAAATATTGATTGTATTTTTTGCAGCAAGGGACCGCATAGATCTATGTATCGTTGAGTTTCAAGTTGACATCTTTAGCCGTTGATGATTAAAAAAAGTCGAAGGTCGAACAGACAGACGAGACTTTATGGGTTTCTTTTTTGTACGAAACCCTAGAAATTAAGGTTCATTTACCAAAATAAACATATATCTTGATATGCATTTAATTGTAGTTATTGATACATCATTGTCAGGTAAAATATTGCTTTAGTCGATGTTTTTCTTTGGGAGTCAGGATCTAATATAATAAAATTATCCTTTTCTCGTCGGCATGGCGCCTCCAACGCCTTTCGGTTCTCTCTTTTCTCGCGTGAACTGTTGCTCTGCCATGCCTGATGGAGGAGGTGGAAATGAATCGTAGTCTGGGGGCGGCGGCGGTCCGGCTTGTCTTATTGCCTGTATAAAAACAGAGAAAAATTACCGAGCCATATTATGGCTATATACGAGGGGAGGTCCAAAAGTTCGTGGAATGGAGGGGATGGAGTGGGGATAGGGGCGCTCGCTTAGTGTCATACTAATTGGGGACTCATAATTAGTATATAAATGGAGTTTCAGCCCTATTGCGTCATTCGTTTACGAACACTCGCCTGCTAAACACGTCAATCCGGAAGAAAACTGAAACTATGGAGAAAATTGAACACCGTGCGGTCATTAAATTCCTTACCAAGCAAGGAAAGAACGCTCAGACCATTTTGAATGAAATGGAAACTGTTTACAGGGAACAGTGCCCTAGTAAATCAATGATTTACAAGTGGCATGGTCTTTTTAAACATGGTCGGGAGTCGATTGAAGACGACCCCCGCTCAGGAAGGCCAGTTGAGGCCACCACATCAGACATCGTCGAAAAAGTGGAAAAAATTGTACTGGAGGACACCCGTTTGAAGAAAAAACAGTTATCTGCATTAGTTGGAGTATCAGATACCACCATTTTGCGAATCCTACATGACCACCTGGGTATGACAAAAGTCAGTGCAAGATGGGTACCGAGAATGCTCACGCCGCTTCAAAAACAGCAGCGCGTCGAAGCGTCAAAACATTTTTTGGAGTTGTGTGGCGACGATCCTGGACCGATTTTGGAGCGAATTGTTACCGGCGATGAAACATGGGTTCATCACTTTGAGCCTGAGTCCAAACAAGAGTCCATGCAATGGCATAAAAAGGGGACACCACCGCCAAAGAAATTCAAAATGTCGGAGTCGGCTGGAAAGTTGATGGCTACTGTTTTTTGGGATTGTGAGGGGATAATACTGATTGATTATAAAGAAAAGGGCAGGACCATAACCGGAGAATACTACGCAACAATACTAGAAAAATTAAAGGATGCCATCAAAGAAAAACGTCGGGGAAAATTGACCAAGGGCGTGTTGCTCTTGCAAGACAACGCGCCGGTTCACAAGAGCAAAGTTGCAATGGCTGCTCTACACACGCATGGCTTCGAATCACTAGTCCACCCACCCTATAGTCCAGATCTGGCCCCAAGTGATTTTTATTTGTTCCCCAATTTAAAAAAAGACTTAAGGGGAAGGAATTTTTCCGACGACAATGAGGTAAAGGAGGCAATTTTGGCTCATTTTGAGGGAAAAGATAAAAAATATTTTTACGATGGTTTAGAAAAATTAATTCATAGATCTAATAAATGTATTCAGCTTAAGGGTGATTATATTGAAAAGGAAAAATAAATTTACTGTTTCATTTTTACTAAAACCCTTTCATTCCACGAACTTTTGGACCTCCCCTCGTACATAACATAACGCTGCGACTAATAGGAAGGACCAAGCATCAGTGAAACATGTTGCAAAAACGGGAAAAATTTTCTAAATTCCACGCGTACGAAGTCGCGGGCGACATCTAATATAAAACAAAGTTTTTATTATTGTATCTATGTCCTTAAGAGAGCTTACATCTTTAAATCATCGATCAAGTATAACTTTGATGTTGCGGTTGCATCAAGTTGCGGGCAATAGCTACTTTCTAAATAAGGTATAGAGAAAAAATATACACTTACTCGAATATTTGTGTCATGGCTAACCATGTAATGTTCGAAATCCGATGATAGAGCAGCTTGAACACATGAATTTATCCCATAGTGAGTTATGAGGCAGACAGCAAAGACCATTAAATAAATCGAGCTATTCATCTTTATTGGTCACTACTGTATTAAGATCTAACAATTCAGCTTACATATTTATACCAGTCAAGATTGCATGCGAGGTGCCTTAAAAGCGGAAGCCTTTGACAAACAATGCAACAACATCCTGTCCGATGTACGTGAGAGATAAAAATTAAGTGATTGTTATTGCAATCATATTGCAATAATAAATTTAATTGCACTTCTTGTAGTGATAAGAAAAATTATACATGTTAATGCGTCAATGAATTTGCTGGAAAAACAGGTAAAGAATTATCCTGGCCAAGTATCCTGCTAGACAATGCTACGAGTAGTTGCAGTATGTATATTTTTAATTTGTTCATCACAAAAATAGAAAAAATATTGTACTGTGGTGGGTTTGAACCGAACCCGCGACCACACCGCGACCTCGTTTTTGAACACAAGTCGGTTTCGTGCACAGTCAATAGGCCCCACGACTAACATCTCTAACTGTAATCATAATCATGCTTAGTTTGGAACTTGATAATCACACGAGTAGAAACTATAGTGTGTGAATTGTTAAAAAATCTTTGCAATTTGTTATCAAATGTGTATGTTGTATAACGCATTGCAAAATGCTTTTTCTAGGTTTGGCTAAATGAAAAAAAAACTTAAATGTCAGGCTAGGATAGTAATAGAGAGCTGTGAATAAATTATGGAAGGAATCTAACGGTTAAGATGAATATGAAAAAAATTGGTCAAGTGCGAGTCGGACTCGCACACGAAGGGTTCCGTACCATTATCTATGCAACATAAGGCAACGTTATTAGTATCGAGCAAGAAATTGTAAAAAAATCATGTTTGTTGTATGGGAGCCCCCCTTAAATAGTTATTTTATTTTATTTTTAGTATTTGTTGTTATAGCGGCAATAGAAATACATCATCTGTGAAAATTTCAACTCTCTAGCTATCACCGTTCTTGAGATACAGCCTGGTGACAGACGGACGGACGGACGGACAGCGAAGTCTCAGTAATAGGGTCCCGTTTTTACCCTTTGGGTACGGAACCCTAAAAAAGACAAAAGCGCAACCAATTTCTTAAAGTTTTGGCCCCTTGATCGACTCCAAATTCACTGAGTTAAAAAATTAATACGTCAAATCATTCGTTTCATTGACATCATCTACTTTTCGTACCTATATTACCTACATATATTTTATTATTGTTATCGACAGTTTATAACACATACAACTTACGAAAACAGCTTACGAAGCTTTAATTAAATTAGTGAATGTTCAAGTGGTTGAATGGCGATTGGCGAAGCGTCTGTAACCTACCCGCCAAAACTAAAGTCAAGTTGAACGGAAACGGATTATGTAGTGTCAAATTTTGTTCGGTCAGATTTTAAGTGTAGTATCAGTAGGTATACTAATTAGGATTAATTTATTGTTTGTTTTTAAAGGTAGTGTCGGTTGGCTGGTTGATTTCGATTCTATCAGTATGGACACCTTTTCTACACCTGTAGTGGCTTCTGCCACTGGCAAAGTGTATAAAGTGCCAAGTCGTTTGGGACGAGGTGTTCCAGAAGTTAAAGATGCATATACAAAAAAGTGTTCCTGTGAAAGGGAAAAGACTATCGTATTTTGCAGAGCATGTGGATATTACTGTAACGGTCGTATTCGACTGAAATGTGCTGTTCATCCTCGAGTAAGTTTTTTGTCGACTACTTAAAGCCATAGACCTTATTTAATGGCGATAGTATAGCGTAGTTACACTACATAGTTCACTGATTTTATTATTTCTGCCTCTTATTAACTACATAATTATGTACATTTAACATCAAGATCTTTTAAATTAATCCTGAATAGGCACCAGGTTACTCGCACCACCCACATTTTATTTTTAATTTTGGCAAAATATTTTAGTTACTTCTTTAGTTTCTGCTTTACTAGTTAACCAACTATACAATTTTGTTCACAGGTTACATTTCTTTTAGATATTTCTGAGTGTCCAAGATGCCACTCTGCTGTTTTTTTGGATGAATACTGTGGATAACTGGCAGCTATCTCTACCCATTCAAGATATTATTTCACACTAAATAATATTAATAATTACTAATAATTAGCCATGTAAGTTTATTGTTAAAACTTGATCTCAAGTCTGAAGCAATGATAGAAACCTCCTTTTTACTGTTATGTTATTTACTAAAACATTCTAAGTTGTGTTATGTTTAGATTTAGTGTTGTTGTTTATTATCATTTAACATGAGTTTAAGTGAGAGTAAACTATTGTTTTTGTTGACATGGTGTTGATTGCCATTGTTCAAACTAATGTAGACTACAAAACATGGTGGTTTTTTAACAAAAACCATTATTAGGTTTTTGTAATAAAGTTTTATGTGCCATTTAAAAGTACTGATTAATAATATGTAAATTACATACTCCTCGTTTTATTTTAATCCCCATTTAATTAGTTGGTTACTTTATGAGAAGAATGTTTCATTGGGCTATTTTCTAACCAATTTACTGCTAGCAAGTAGACTACAATAAAGTGAATAGAAGAAATAAAGAATGCCATTGGTACATAATATTGTCTTAAAATTAAACTTCTATTGATGCAATTATAGCATATGGAAATCGATTGATTATTTTTCTCTTTAAATTAGAAGTTCTCTAAAGTACTTTATAATAAAAGCCCGTTTGTTATAATCTAGTTTAATAGAACATAAAATTATTTAACAATAAACAAACTAATATTTAACTACATTTCGATGTTTAAATTGAGAACCAACTGGGTACATCTGATCTGTTCTTGTTGCGATCAATATAGTTCTGAAATGATTTCTTTGATTCACCTAATGATTTTTCTACTTCTTCTTCATCATCCTTTGCTTTTTCAAATAGATTGGGAAATTCAAATTTTATATCTTTTGGCTGAAACAGATATATTTAATAAAATAAATATCACCACATCTATAAAGAGAAAAAATATTAGAATTACCTGTTTTGAGAAATAAATAGTAACTTTGATTGTACAAATCAGCAGATTGCCATAAAAAAAAAACAATAATAATAAATAATAGTAACTTAAAAATATGGGATGATAAATAAATTAAGGTAAATAATAGTAACTTCACTATTGAATAGTTGGCCAAAACAAATTGCAGAAGGTAGGTTTATTTTTACAGAAATACTTAACATCTAAAATACAACAGGTTAAAACTTATATCTAGCTAAACATACCAGAGTCACTACAGCATTTTTGATGTCATCATCTTTAATTATATAACCTTTACCAATATCCCTTTTAAATCTTCCTAAATGTATTATTGTTCTAACTTCGACAACAGGTATGTTGTAAATCTTTTCAAGGTAATTTTTTATATCAAACTTAGTCATTTCCATAGAACAATGGAAATTAACCACATTAGGTAGTTGGTTTTTTGGAGATCTTACTAATTTCATCCAGAAGTTTGGTAAAAATACTCTTAACTGGGGATTACCTCTTTGGTAAATAGGGTACCTGAAATAAGATACAAGGTACATAAATGTTTTAATACAAAGTCTGTGTCACATTTGCTTTCATACTGAAATTACGACTGAGTAAAAAATAATTAATTTTTTTTTTGGTAGATTGTTTACATGTACCTATGTTATTTTTATACCAATTGAAGATGGTGCTAAAATAGTTCTCCAGTATATGTTATATAGTTCTTATTACGACCAACACTAAATAAAACGGAAAGCACAGCCAGTAATATTAGTTAGCTTCTCAATACGTGATAGGTTATGAAATATCAGAATACATTAAAACTAAGATCTTGAAGAACTTTATCACAAAATCAAAGGCTACATCATATAGAAGCATAAATGCGATAATAATATTCAGACGACCAGAAATAATTGCGTAGTCTTAATTAAAAGTCGAAAAGCAACTTTCCCTAAGTTTAAGATTTTGTAGTAAAAGCACTTACCACCGAGTTGACATTTTAATTTATCCTAAATTTTATACTATAATATTTATAAAATAATTGTCGAGTGTCGACTAAATAAATTATTAAGAATTAAAATAGATAATGGGAAATAAAATAAACATTTATTTTCAGCCACCGTGCACAGAGTAGGTACCCAGTGTACCCACCCAGAGCATAGATAAGGAACTTTGTCCCCGTTTTCCAATGGCAGAGCATAATGCGACAGTGCCGCACAATGCTGACTCTTTGGAACGTGAATTAGTTTTAAAATGCGCCAGCAGAGTGCACTAAGTTCAGTGTTGAAAAAAATAATTCTAAAATAAACATTGTATTCACATTATATGTGTGGAATATAAAAAAAGTCATTGTTTATACCTTCATCCATACTTATATTTATTTATTTTTTAACACAGCTTAAATTAACTTTGAATATTTCCAGAAAACTCCGACGAAAAGAAATACCTACTTAATTTTTTTTTTTAAATAAGTATTATTACTAACGATAATATATAAATAAAATTTCAATCAATGCCAATTTAAAGAAAAAATACTTGTTAATTTTCTGTCGCTGAAGTTGGTATGGATTGCACGCATCACTTTTGAGAGTGCTCGATTGTGCGATGCGATGCTGTAATTGGAACACTCAACGTTGAGCATTGTGCCGCATAATGCGCTATTGTGCGCTGATTGGAAAACAGGGACAAAGTGCATAGCGATTGTGCAGAGTAATCATTACAAATATTTTATTATTCGTGTCACGAAGTATAGATACCTATACTTCGTGATTCGTGTTGTTGTCTTGAAATGTCATCAATCAAATGTCATTCAACAAATTGTCATTCAGTTGTAAAGATGGCGGTGGCTCTGTCACCCGATCAGGAGTTGGTAAGTAATTTATGAATATTTTGCTGTAAATACTGCAATTATGTGCTTTTTAATTGAGCATACTGCTACGTTAATCTAAATAAATATACCTCACCCACTTTTGTGCCCTGGGTGTTCTAAATTTCGTAAAGGATGTGAGTTGTTTCTTGCTTAGTTTACCATGTCATCAATTCAATGTTTGTTTTGATTACTTCGTTTCTTGTTATTAAACTTATTTAATGTTATAAATCACTCATATTGTATTCTATATTTACTACGAATAGCAAACCTCTGGCTGAGTAAGTACTCCACAGAGAAAAATTTGTACAGCGTCCTATTTTGTATAAATTATTTAATGAGATTGGATAAATAGAGTTTGTCGTAGCCCCTCCTATTTCCGCTACATCTTGCAATAGATTTTCAAATCTGCAAAGTTTATCTAGACTTAAACATAATTTGATTGTACATGAAATGTCTTGAGTTAGCATTTGTAACAGTGATAATACCTTAGTTTACCTTTTATTTTAACCCATTACATCAAATAGTGATATGATTTACAAATACCCTACCTGCAACAATGAACAACTAAATTGAGCTTGTCTCTTGATCCTACTCTTAGCATTAAAAGCTCTCTAATACATAGAAGCCAAAGTAAATATTCAAATATATCCAATATACCTATATTAAAATTTCAGCTGATTAATATTTATTAATTTAAATTGTGTGATTTACTGTTATTTATGTTCTTACATATACTGTAGCTCTTGAATACATAGTAGATTATATTTATTACAACTAAGTTTATTTTGATCGACCGCTTAAAATATGGTTGTTAGTTTATTTGGTGCTTTACAATAATATGCTAAGTCTAAAGTTATATATTATACAATATTTCTGAAGCATTAATAATTATGTAGCTATATGACATATTAAAAAATTGGTCAATTGCGAGTTGGACTCGCGCACGAAGGGTTCCGTACCATTATCTATGCAACATAAGGCAACGTTATTAGTATCGAGCAAGAAACGGTAAAAAAATCATGTTTGTTGTATGGGAGCCCCCCTTAAATATTTATTTTATTTTATTTTTAGTATTTGTTGTTATAGCGGCAATAGAAATACATCATCTGTGAAAATTTCAACTCTCTAGCTATCACCGTTCTTGAGATACAGCCTGGTGACAGACGGACGGACGGACGGACAGCGAAGTCTCAGTAATAGGGTCCCGTTTTTACCCTTTGGGTACGGAACCCTAAAAACAGAACTGCTTATGATGGCGCTCTATAGGCACTAGCTACCCCCATGGGAAAAAGGCGTGATGTTATGATGATGATGGTGATGAACTGCTTATTGTGACAGCATTTGTTCTTATACATATATGGCATGTGTGCAGTAGGTCAGTCCTCATCTGTATTTCTTATATATTTTTGAAGAATGTATATATATCTTCTCTATGGTATTGGTTTTCTCTGTTAAACCAAACACATTACAAATTTTACATGCACAACTAAAACTAACTAAAAACTGAAAATTGGTAGTGTCAATAACACAATTCGGTAATGTTAACAGAACTTTTTTATTAGAAAATCTGTATATTATAGAGTATAGACTAATGATTTTTATTATTACAAATTTTAATGTTCGCAGTGAAATAGCCAATTAATTAAAATATGTCATAGCTGTATTTATTTTTTGGTTAAGTTTAGTTATGCACATAGAGTTAGTACCATTATGTACCTAACAAAAACTGATATCTTCACTATTAAAGTAATTTATTAATTTTTGCATTTGACATGCTATGCTTTTACTTAATAAATCAAATTATGGTGGAAAAAGTGAAAGTCCCACTTGCGGCATTTCACTTTTTCCACCATAATTTGATTTATTAAGAGGATACCAAAATAGCTTCGTGCATTTTTCTACGTACGAAGTTTTCATTGTTTCTTTAGATTGAATGGCTAGAGCTCTAATTTTTAAGTATATGTTTTTTCAATATATGATCTAGGATCGCATAAACTTAGAAACGCGATTTAAAAAAGTTTTCTCGATAGAAAATCTTAGCGAAACAACCTCTCAAATCTTTTATTTTTTTCATTTGTCGGTCTATTATCGCGTATTAACTAATGAAATAACTTTAAAAACATAAGTAACTATTATATATGGAAACACGTAAATCAGAATTAAAATATATTTAGTAGATTTTAAGTAAATAGGAAAAGTATCCCTAATTCTTTATTTTCTGTGCCTACTGGCTGTTTTAATATATACGTGTCGGCGATGATATACTATAATATTGATGTAGGCCCTTAAATGATATCTTCACTTTTATTTGGAATATCATATAAGTTTCTAATTAGCCTAATATAAGTTTCTAATTCCTATTGGATTATTGTGTCCATACCAATTATGTTATGTATAATTATTCCATTAATTTAAATAAACAATATACAACCTAATATTATATTATAATGCTCCTAATGCAAGACTATAGTTTCGACTTGTATTTTGCCAAATTCTCAAATTTATGACAGTTACGAAAGTATGAAAAACGCATTGACGACTGTGTGGTAGGTGTATGTCTAAAAAAAGAAATAGTAAAAAACATTAATATTTTTATTTTTAATGCCTGTACATATTTGGATGGGCAATTTGGTGTACTATGCAGCAATTTGGTGTAGGGTTAAGATTTATTTAGTTGATTATCTCTCACACTGTGTTACATCTGCTTATTTTGTCCAAAAGTGGGCTCATGGGAGTCTGACAGCATCCTAAGAAAGAGCCCCCTTTCCTGGGATCATGGACGTAACACTTGTGTTTTTAATCTGTGACCACAGAATTATTTTTCCTATGGTTACTAACAGACCATTAGACCACCTAATGGTAAATGACAATTTCAGGGCATGAACACGACTACAATCAGACATACATCTCCTACACTCCCTACCATGTCTACAATTTTAATTTTGAAGCATTACTATGTTTGTCTAGTAAAGTATGTGCTTCGGAAATAGAAAAGGCTATCGATTTGACGGCCGACGACCGGTTCCGACTTCCGCTCTGCTTTCATCTTCGCTACGCTTAATTATCGCGTAAAATTTAGAACAAAACATAATGTGTCCCAAATTATACCATTATAATTAAATTATATTTTATTTATATTATTTTTAGGGTAACATTCGTTAAGATCGAGTTGTAATCACCCAAATGTTCAGAATAATTTATATAAACTTATCGATTAGCGTAACAAAATGAAGAAAATTAAACAGATACGTCACTAGAGTTAAATACACTAAAAGTATTTAAATAATAATAATAATAAATAAATATTTAAATATTTGTTTAGTTGCTCGATGTCTGTTACTTGACTTCTTTGCCTGACGTGTTGACTAAGATTTTGTGTAACAGTATTGTTGCCGTTTATGCACGTAAATATCGTAATCATCTATTACTTTGTAGACGACATGTTTGTATCCTCTAAAACACATCAGCTTTATCTTTGTTATCCTACTTTCTATCTTCTATCTTATACTATCTTACCTTTTACAAAATATAGCTATCGTTTTTTTTAATGATCTATGTGGGGGGAAACTGTGCTTATGGGATTTCCAAGTAATTGCCAAGGTGAAAAGTAACATGCCTTATGACTGTACCATTCAAATACCGGTTTTAGTTTGAACGCGATTCTCGGTTTTCCCATCTATTCAATAACTGAGGACAACCAAAAAAATCTGCCATAGTTGAACCAAACCTGATGATCAATCAAATAAAATGATATAACTTACAAGGAAAGCAACAATAAAATAACTAACTATGCCTTGCTGTTTCATTTGTCTTCTGGTGAGGGCCTCTCTTCTTATGACACTGGGATTTAAAAATAAATTCAGGTACGTTCTATTTACAGACGTATTGATAAATATAGACCGACACGCACAAAATCTTGTAAGAATCGGTCAAGTCATTTTGAAGGAAGTTAATTAACGTTAATTATTTTTTAATTATGTAAGGCACTTTAGTCACTGCCTATCTACGTGTCATTTCGTCGCGTGGGTGGACAGATAAGGGATGTATGAACTTGGTAATAGTTTCTAGTAGATACCGAACCAACATTATACAGTTAGATGATAGGAAATCCTAATCAAAACTCTACTAACCTTTACTACGGAGCCTAGAACCCAGTAGTGCAATAAAAGCAGTGACCGAATAAGCCAGTGGGTGTCCTGTGGCAAATTCTCATTAAGGAGCCCATTGATTGCCTTATCTGCTCCTGCCTATCCTTATCTCTAGGTAAGAAGTAATAAATTTTTTGATTTCGGGGCCAGTAGCATTAGCTACTCTTGCTGGAAGGTTAGTTCGCCTTTAAATATAAGAAGCTGAAATCGACAAACGGAATATCGCGCAGTTGCGAAACTGTCAAACTTTAAACCAGGTCGTTTAAAATAGAAACGTTGGAAGCCCTATGTAAAACTAATGACGTAATGTTTATTTCCGCCATAAATGTATTTTAGCCACGTGTACTTAAACGCAATTCCGGCCTATACGCCCCCGAATCTATTATTAAAGCATTTGTAGCTGTGTACCTCATGTTTCTGAATAGGAAGTACTTACTTATAGATGAAATTACTTGTTTCGTCCTACGAAGTAGGTAGCTCAGTTCCGAGAAAGAGTCATTACTATTTATTTAAGGACGAGTTCTCAAGTGTGATTTTCGGTTCTTGCAAAAAGCATTCATTGGGTTTTCTGATTAAAAAATTACCAGATGTTTGTACTCGATTAAAAATTCCTACTGTAGTATGTTTTTAGATATACTTACAGAATAACACTGTCCATTCTTCTTAATAATGCGAATAAACAATAGTATAAGATGGCAGAAGTAACACAAAAAGACGATGTTGGTACCAGACGCTTGATGAATTCTGACGGGTTAAGCTCCACTTATAGGTCTTGGTGCTCTGGAGGCCAAGCTGGACAACAAAGCTCCTTACTCATGTAAATATTGTAGGGAGACACCGGATGCAGACGCTTATGTTCCGTTTATGTGACATCGTCGTTATCTCGTTTACTACATTGATTTGACAGGAACAAGCTTTGTCCATTATTCTACAAGAGTTGTTGTGTCAATAAAAGTGTATTATTATTGCCAATAAATTTCATACAATTTTGTCACCGATAGAAATACAGTTGTTCTAATGTTAGCTGGTAATTAATTTAAATAATAACCTGGTTAAAAAAATATAATTTGCTTTATAAGCAAGTTTGACAATTCTTGAATTTATCGAGCTACATACCTACACTTACAAAAAGGTTAATTGAATCTAGAACCTACGTTTTAAAGTTGTTGTACAAAAAAGAAAATATTACCTTTCAAGTTGCTAAGTGTTTCCATGTAATCGATGATATTAACAATGTTCCTAGAACGTGGCAATTTCCTTTTTACGCAGAATTAAGTTATGACAAGTAGGTAAAGGTCGGTTTACGTTGTGCGAGATGTCGCTGTAGTCGGTCTAGTGACCAGTAAGATGAAGATAGGAGGATACAGCATCATCTGTTATAATATTCTCTTGTCACAGTGTCTTAGTTGCTATCTAAAACGGCTTGACCCATTTATAAAATTTCTTGTAGACACCTCATTAGATATATTATACGCAAGTGAAACTGCGTGACACAGCGAGTAATAATATACAATTCATGACTTCAATAAGAGTTAAATTATGGTGGAAAAAGTGATTGCCGCAAGCGGGACTTGAATTTTTCCACCATAATTTAATTTATTAAGTAAAGCATAGCATGTCAATTACAAAATTAATAAATTACTTCAATAAGAGTTCTAAAATAATAATACGCCTCTTTATTAGGCTGGGGATTTTCCAGAATGAAATTAAAATAAATCATATTATTTTGTGAATCAGAATTGTTATGAATTTATTTACAAACAGAGAGGATAATTGAAATAACCTAAAAGCGTTGGGATTATTATTACTGTATTCTGTTTAAATATCAAACTACTAGCTGTTATGAGCGACTTCGTACGCCTGCAGATTGAAATAACTACATAGGCATGTAATTTAAATTGTGATATTACTATGGCCTAATATAATGAATAGCTCTCGCGGAGACTAGTAGCTTCCTGAAAGAAATAAAAATAATAATTGTATATCTTTCAATGATGGAATTGGATTATTGGATGGAATTGGATTAATTTTTTCGCAAAATGACAGAAAATTGTGAATCTTATTTTAGTACGCTTTTATTAGTTCGGAATGTATCGGAATTGTAAATATGTAACGGAATTTTTGAAAATGATTTTCACCCACTTGCAGAGGTCGGATTGATCTGAAATTTTGCTTGCCTGTTAAGGATAGTGATACTTCAACATGCTATTTTAGTAATCCTGATCAAGGAATTGGGATTATTCTTTTAAATTATTGCATTGTCATCGGTCCTTGTTAGGTGTGCAAAATTTCAGATCAAGCTGTCTACTGCAAGTGGCTGAAAATCGCTTTCAAAGATTCCGTTTCACAGATTAATACATTGATAGATACATACTAAACTTATAAAAGCGTGTTAAAAATATTTAGGATTCTTAAGCGAGTTTCTTACTTTTTACTAAGCAATTATTACTAGAAAATTAACTTGTTAATATGGGGTCAGAAACACCTAGTTAGCTTAAACGTTACTTGAGATTCCGAAGTTACAATTTTAAACTCCATCCATTAATGCACTCCACATCCATTAATTTTTTTATTAAAACTACCCCTATAATTCACAAATTTGGTTTTTGCTCCATGGCTTATTGTGTCAGATAATATTGAACTTACGCTAAGGAAGCGTGTTAGTTAACAGGCAACGCTAATAAAAGCGTGTTAATAATATAAAACATTTGCTATGAAAGGGACAAACGATCCTCCTAAAGGTATCACAGTTTTGTGGCTGACGAAATATGAGAACCTGTACGGCTGTTTGCAAATTATTACAATGTGTTCAAGGAACCGTGCTATAATATATTGTTGTCCGTTACGGACCTGGTTTAAAATGAGGCTACCATTCTTGTTACTGGATTCTTTTATTTCTAGATCTTCAATCTGACAAATTCTGCGTAAATATTTTCTACTAGCTGTTGCCCGCGATTTCGTCCGCGTGGAATTTAAAAAATGTTCCCCGTTTTTGCAACATTTTTCACTACTGCTTCGCTTCTACTGGTCGTAGCGTAATGTTATTAATTCTAAAGCATTCCTCGATAAATGCGTAATTTAATAGCTTTGTATATCGGTATGGTATTGACAAGGCGAAGTTTATGTGAATGAAAATATGTTACCATTTGTGTTGGTTCCCTTTGATTAATGAGACCCAGAAAACATCGAACGCTTATCGACGATTATACATACATTTATATTTCTAGCCATTTCTATTATAAGTATGATTTAAAACAAATATAGTTTGTTGCTGGGTATTCTTTTTATTGTTAGGGACAAACCTGCGGTTTTTAATAGAAACTGGGAGCTCGATATTCTTACCGTTATTGGACTTGAAGACTTCTTAGAATCATTGAACATAAAAGAAATTGTTTATAAATATTGGCTGTAAATTATATATTTTCTTTAATGCGAATTTAACATAGTTTTTAGGTAAATCGATTTGATTGGAATATTATGTACCTATGTGTAAACATTGGAGTCTGAGTCATTGCTCAATTCTGATTTAGTGTGAGAAGTTATTCTAGGAAGTCACAATTCGTAGAATGTTACACAAATGAAATAGCAATAACGTATAGTAGGTATTTTGAATTCTAGGAAAATGGATACATAGAATGTCATCGTTAACGATAGTGAAAGCTTATCGAAATTCATCGTATTAAGGCTAAGTGAAAATGCCAGGAATAAGCTAGTTGGCTCTTCAAAACTTAGAAATATATAATTTAACATCATAACATAGCATCACGCCTTTTTTCCGTGGGCGTAGGCAGAGACTGGGAAAAAGGTGTGATGTTATGTTATGATGTAGAATTTAATATTTATTTAATCGTGATAAACCAATATTTTGAACAAAAAGCATATTTGTATCATATATTTTAAACGAACAAAGACCTAAGAAAAGATCGATGGACTGTGTGGATGAGGATATAAAAGAAAGAGGAGTTAACATAGATATGACGTCTGACAGAAGACTATGGAAGAAAAAGACGAGGCGCTTACTTAAATTAATGGCATAAGAACAGGAGAATGATAGTGTATTTTGTATAATAAATAATATTTTCTTTAAAATTGCTTAAAAAGGCGTCTTAAAAATAACGAAAACGCGTTGTTGTGGTTTTCACATGTACCTATGGTTCAGGACAATTGAGGCGCAATAAAGCCTCTCAATTCAGTTAGACTATTTTGTTACATTCGTATTTACAATATTTATCCTGTAATAATGCTCTTATGTATTCCAACATGTATTTAGTATTGTATCACATCAGTTGTAACGAGGTATTTGATATGTGCGACCGTGTGTGTCATCGCGTAACATTCGACGATACTTTGTTCATTATTCAATTTGCGTTATTCTTCACATGATTGATTCTGTGCAATTTTATTGTAAATGTGTTCGTAAATACTAGAATTCATGATAATTTGTTAAAATCCAAGCCGTAGAATATTTTGTTCCTATACTCTCATTAGGTCTGTCTATCAATGCTGTTTGTTGCCACAAAATAGAAATGCTGTTTGTCGTTTTTAAAATATTAGTAGTGTTACAAGCTATTACTATAAAAATTAATCTCATTGCTTTGCAAAAATCTGTATTAAATTAGAATTTCTTAAACTAATGTGGGTTTTGGAGTTAGATACCTACTCGCCATGTATTTGAATAACTATTTCTTTTTGTTGATCTTGAATTTATAGAGCGGTAATTATACGAATGTATATGTCTCTGTGTCTTGATCCGAAACTAATAGATTCCTTTTGTATAATTATTTTGTATTATGTACATCAAATACGTTACGTGTATAGTCAACAGACGCATTATATGTATGTGTTAGATTTATTGTGTAGATTGATGCAAAGAAACCGGTAGTCCAAATACATAATGTTTTGATTTAGAATTGAATAAACGTAATCATATATCTTTGTGAATGACATAGTACCGTTTTCCAACATTACGTTTTATTGTCTGCGGGAAAAGGAAAACCTATGTGAATATTTCTATTTTTGGAATATCTGCGTATTCTGTGTTTTATCCCGAAAGCATTCTGATGGGTACCTAATTAATTATTATTAATAAGGTTTTAAGTCTTTGGTAAGCTTTAGTTACTAAACCTGACTACGGTTACTAAACTTAAGATTAATATCTCGATATGTTTTCTGGAAAAAATCATGATTTATACCGTCAATTGTACAGATATTTTAATATAAAAAAATAAATATTTTTGGACAATTCACACAACGTCCTCTGGTCCCAAGCTAAGCTTATATGCTTGTGTTTTGGGTACCAGAATACGGATATAATAAATATACTACTTTTCTTTTGTAAATACATACTTATAATACATAGAAACACCCAGACGCAGTACAAACATTTGTATGACAATTATAAACATCACACAAACGATTGTCCTGACCGGGAATCGAACCCGAGACCTCGTGAACGGCAGTCAGTATATGAACCACTAGACCACGAGGCCCGTCGGACAATAATATACATAAATGTACATCTAAATAAATATTCTAAGTTAACCAAGTGCTCTCCTTAAATTAAATAGCTTTAATTTATTGATGTCATTTTATTAACAGTAGTTTTCAAGTAATTTTGTCAACGATCTTTATCAAAATATAAATAGCCACGTTTATATTGAACGTGATCGTACATACTAATGTTAGGGGCCGTGGTTCATCCTCGCACAGACAGGAAACACATCCCGGAAGAATTAAAGACCCGCGCCCCTCCCTATCTTATTTGCATCAATAGGTATCAAGTCGATACGTTGTGTAGCTTCCATCCGTTCACAGCCCTTAAGTGCTCTTTATACCCACTCTACACTCTGAACTCGAACATTGAAAAGACAAAGACGTCGATAAATTTAGACACAATATAATTCGCACAAACATCAAATCAAATAACTGAAGAGCGCTTTTGAATAAAAACGACCTGATATTGATTTTATTAAAATGTTTGTTTAATAAAGTAAACAAATGTATGATAAAGCTTCCGTTTCGTGCATCAATAATCTCAGTTCTATACGGTTGTTGCATTATCGATAGATGTATAAGATTACAAAGTAATTCAAGCCTTGTACAACATCGATTGTGAACGCAGTTTGTCTTGTCATTTATCATGCTTTGAAGATGTTATTTGTGATGAAAGTGTAACGAAATAGTGAAAATTAAGTGACCTATTAGTGGAGTTAATCAGTGGGATTTTTGTGAAAATGGATTTCAGTAAAATGGATTTTAAAAAAATTCTTGAAGATTTAAGACCAAGACTGCGAGTGATATTTGTGCAAAATTTTTTGAAGTTCATAAGGGTATATCAATCTTTTATTGTTATTGTGTACGAATTGTTGCAATCGCTTTGGGCCTAGATTTTGTTTTTCTTTTTACTCATTCACGTGCGTCCCTAATGCAACACTAATTGGCCTTTTACGCCAGGCTGATGTTATGTATTTTCTTAGTAATGTAGCACATGTTATTTCCAAGTATCTGATGAGAGTATGTTCTGTCTGCATTGTATGTAGGTATAATTTAAGTAGGATATATTCCACATTATTAATTGTGCTAACATTAATTGTGGTAACGTCAATACCGCTGCATTTATTCCGACATAAATAAAAACAAAACCGACCGACCGCTATCAATGTTTTGCGTGGAACAGAATTTTCCCATAATTTAGCAATTAGCATGTTAATAGAAAAAAATCTACTAAATTATTACGAAATAGAATTAAGTAGACATTCTTTTTTAAAGGGTTGTAGAATAATGTCTATGACGTAATATTTTAAACTTTTTAGAATTCTAGTAAGTAACTGCTTACAGAGTATAATATATCTAGCCTAGGTCTAAATGATTCTCCGTGTGGTGACGAGTTAAGAATATAAGTGTCACCACCCCATCTCCTCCCAAGGGTGCTGTAAAAGTCAGCTAAGGGATATTGCGCACAGATAACACCCTCTGTGAGGGACGGAAAGCTCGAAAATAAACCCTGTGCCAACACGCCTGGTCAGCGCGGCACAGTAGACCATAATCCCTCCCAAAGTGGAGGAGGCCCGTGCCCAACTGTGAGACGTAAATGGGCTGGAGAGAGAGAGAGGTCTAAATGATCATGGTGTCTTCAGTCCCGTAAAAGCTTAAGTTTCTTACTAATAAAAATACACGTGATGATGTCGATAGTTTAATGCTTTTTAGGGTTCCGTACCAAAAGTAACAACCGGATCCTATTACTAAGAGTTCGCCGTCCGTACGTCCGTCTGTTACCAGGCTGTACCTATCTCTGGAATGGTGATAGCTACAATGTTGAAAAATACACAGTTTATGTACATTGGTTCATGGTATAACAGCAGATATTCATTTTCATAATTATTCTTCCCCTTTGCCGTTATTTATACCACCATATATTTATTATATGTTATTTTATTTGTTTTATTGCAGGCGACTAAGGAGTTTTTAGATGCATTAAGTGAATCAGGAGCAACGTGTGTATCGCGAGCTACCGCGATAAAATTCCTACTTGCCCGCAAATTTGATGTTGTAAGGGCACAGGCTCTATGGAGGCAGCATGAAGCTACACGCCGAAGAGAGGGGCTCATCAAGTTCGAGCCATTTGAAGATCCACTCAAATCTGAATTGGAGACTGGCAAATTTACTATACTGGTGAGTTATTATTTTATGTATGATAGCTATTGCCCGCTATTTCATACGTGTGAAATTTAAAAACCAAACCCTAACAAATGCTGCAAAATATCATCCTCTTAAACCACTCTATCTATTAAAAAAACCGCATCAAAATCCGTCGCGTATTTTGAAGATACAAGCTCACACAGGGCCATACATACAAAAATAACGACTTTGTTTTATAATAAGTAAATATGAAGTCGGTTAAATAGTGCTATACATAATCGCGTTCATTTATATTTTGTGAACCGACTAAAGGAGACTTTTATACGACTTTTCTGTTTTTTTAACATAGAAGACAAAAAAATTTTTTTTTTCGCTATATAAGGTAGCCTATGTTCTTTCTCAGGTTCTAAAGATTGTCTGTACCAAATTTCATCAAAATCGGTTAAGAGGTTTAAGCGGGAAAGCATAACAGACAGACATACAGACAGAGTTACTTTCGCATTTATAATATTAGTAGGGACTAAAGGCGGCCTTCCGATGGCGTACCTTAAGTAAAAAGGCCACCTTAAGTTTTAGGGACATAGCTGCGTAAAACTTTTGCGTTGCGCCATGTAGTTTATATTATTTTACTTACACACTAAGAATTGCTTTAGACAGAAAATGTCAAGTTGGTTTTGATTATGCTTTAAAACAAGTGAATTCTGTAACTAACGTATTCTGTAAAATAGTCTTATTTTAATTAAGATATTGAGAGAATGAATAGATACTCCGGAAATACGTAGAAAGTGTTATATTTAATACTAGGATGGCCTAGGTAGGCCTTTTAAGTTTTGCTCCTAAGGATCAATATTTTGATGTGAATTCGTTTTAAAACTACCCCCCCCCCTCTCTCTCTCTCCCCATCTCCCACAGGGGATGTTCACTGCTTATAATATCTCTTAGCTGAATCTTATAGCAGCCTGGGGAAGAAATGGGGTCGTGACACTTGTATTCTTAATCTGTTACCACATGAATAACTATTTCCATATTGGGGGGCAATAAAAAAATGATTATAGCAAAATTTCGTATTGGAGCTATCTTTTTTACAATTATAAATAGAGAACGAATTAGAAACTGTGCCAATAATAAAGTAATAGTTACTAATAATTGCTTTGTATTGTTTACAGCCCACTCGGGACGCCACTGGTGCTGCCATCGCAGTTTTCACCGCAAACAAACATTTTCCTTCATTAACGACACATCAAACCACCCTTCAGGTAAATTTTTATTTATTTGTTTAATCATAAATCATTTATAGACAACTAAAATATCAATTGATTACGTTTTAATAAATTTTAGCCCCTGAAAATGGGCTTTGTTATAGTAAATCCCTTTTCAAATATCCACAGATATCGCCATGGACCGATAGATGTCGCCCGTTCTCGGTGTCTTATCTATCCTCAATAATTGACGCCACTAAAGGCCGAAATATCTTAAATTTAGTCTTTGCTTGTCTTTCAATAAGATAAATAAATTTAAAATAAATATAAATTCTCTGGTCCCAAGTTAAGCTTATATGCTTGTGTTATTGGTCAACTATTTTTCTTTTGTAAATATATATTTATTATACATAGAAAACACCCAGACGCGGTACAAACATTTGTATGTCAGTTTAAATATCACACAAATAATTGTCCCGTGCGGGAATCGAACCCTCGACCTCGAGGGATAGCCCTTCATTGACTGCGGATAGATAACTTTTTACTGATAAACGGGGATAATTTCTACCGCTGGTTTGAGGTATAAGTAAATTAAACCTCTTATATTAACAGGGCGTGGTATATCAGTTAGATGTGGCGTTACAATCAATTGATACACAACGTGCAGGTCTCGTGTTTATCTACGACATGACGGACTCCAAATATACCAACTTTGACTATGAGCTTTCACAAAAGATTCTCACAATGCTCAAGGTAAGTGCCTATAAAATAAGTTTCTGTAATCTTTTTAAACGTCTATTTTAATTTAATTATTCGTGTATTTCAATCGTCTATTGTGATTTTATAATTTTTTTACGGCGTTTGTCTAATTTCATATAAAATTGAATACAACGCCATCTATCGAATAGCTTTCATTCCAATTACGCAACTTGTTTACTTCATAGTTCTACAAAAATATACTAGTTTCTTACTCGGAAACATAAAATAACTATGAAGACGTTACATTTTTTATAGGAAAATTCTAAAAAAACAATTTTTTGTTCATTCAACCTGAGTAGTATAATATAATATTATCTTTGCTGTTTACAGATCCTATCCTGGCATCCTTTGTCCCTGTTCCAGCTTCTCCTGTTCCACACAACATCAATAATTTCCTATTACTATCATAATAATATATTAAATACTTTGTGTCAATATTACAAATTAAATATTATATTTTTATTCTTTTTTTGCAAAACTTGTTTATTTGATGGTGTGTATATGTTTATTTAATCATCTGTTTCGGTAGTGGCTATGAAAATAAAAATTAAAGAAATAAAAGAGTTGGTTAATAATAATATAACAGTCAATTAGTGGTTATTGTCGACTCCTTGCTCGATGCCTCGTTCCATTTCCTTTATAAAGTACCTTAATACTTACTTTTATTTCTTTTTATGTGGTGCAACTATTTATCTTTGTATGTTTTTATGAATTTTCATTTCATTTGCCTCAAATAAAGAATAGTTTCGTCGCGGTCGTGTGAATACTATGAGAGTTATCTTAGTAAATTTTTCAAGGATCAATATCAGGGCTACAACCACAAAATATCGAAAACATTGTAGAGAACAGTGCTGGGCCCTGAGTCGGGTATTTCAACGGTGTCACAACTGTACCATTATTGTACCATTATGGTGCAATAGTAAAGTTTTTGGTAGTCTACTATTAATGTGTCGTCATAACGACTTCATCATTGTCTTACAATTGTCAAAGTGACATAAATTGCTAGTCTCGTACACAACTGCTTCACAATTGCAATTCAATGACTGAAATGTTTCGGTAGTCTGCTATTTTGAATTTGACAGTAATATTTTTAAATTGTCCTGTGTCGACAGATTGCCATAAATAAAAAATAGATAGATAGAAATATTAGAAATTGTTCTTTGTAATTTATTGCAATTTACTAATCTCCTAAACTTCACATTGCTTTTTATACTAATAAATAGTATGTACAAATATATTTAAACGAAGTCTAGCATGATTAAATGTTTAAATTTATTAGTAGTTTTTCGAAAATCACTTCAACTAACGCATTTTTTAAAAACGGCAACACATACATACCATTCTAACACAATCCATAGATAAAAGAGACCGAAAATTCAATGCATAGATAAAAGAGATCGACAATTCTATTACCATTGAAAGACCGTTATGACGGCATATAGCAGACTACGGATATTTGACTTCAATTGCAACGGTATCGTGCCGGTATAGTGCCGGTATGACAATTGTTCCAAAATAGTGGACTTGAGCACCTGCAGTGTTGTAAAGACATCCCGAATTGGAATAATCCATCTAGATATTCATATATGGTTTCTCTTTTTGGAAAAACTCGGGAGTTTTGTTTTAAAGTGGTTTAATTTAGGCCTTCAGCAACAATTCTGTAAAAACCATATATGTTTTTTACAGAATTGTATATATAAAATATATATACTATAGTAATTAGTATAGATAGAATACTATGCAATCGCTTTAGCGTACAACACACACAAATATACGAACAAAATAGTGATTAAACAGATCTTCATTTTACTTAAAACATTACGCTTTAAAAAGATGTATGGCCTACGTTTACGCCACTTTCCATTCTAATTGACTTTCAAAAGAGTGATGAGACAAAGTGCGGGGCTAAAGCGTAAAGCCTTGCAAGAGCTAGGCTTTGCAATTCGCAATATAAACCACAGGAGAAGGATTATTAGACGAGATGAATCAAGAGAGTCTTGTTGCGTATGTTATTCACGTTTTTAATAATAGTTGAAGTTGTTTCTGTTTCTTTTTAATACTTTCAAGTGCATTTATATATGTTCAATGCTTGACCTTGTGTCTACAATATAGTTGAACTATAGCGTGGTTATTTTCTCGTAATATTTCTGCTTATTTTTAGGGTTCCGTACCCAAAGGGTAAAAACGGGACCCTATTACTGAGACTTCGCTGTCCGTCCGTCCGTCCGTCTGTCACCAGGCTGTATCTCAAGAACGGTGATAGCTAGACAGTTGAAATTTTCACAGATGATGTATTTCTATTGCCGCTATAACAACAAATACTAAAAATAAAATAAAATAAATATTTAAGGGGGGCTCCCATACAACAAAAATGATTTTTTTACAATTTCTTGCTCGATACTAATAACGTTGCCTTATGTTGCATAGATAATGGTACGGAACCCTTCGTGCGCGAGTCCGACTCGCACTTGACCAATTTTTATTAGATATGCTGCCATTTACATCAGTTTCTTTCTTATATAATCCTACAGTAATCACGATGTATTTTTTTGTGTTATATAAAACTAGAAATGCGCAACATTTTCCCACGGAAATAAAATATAGCTTTTGTTCATCGGGAATAGTGTTGCTAGGCGACGGTAAAATAATTTATTTAATCGGTGCATTAGTTTTAGAGCAATTTTAAACACAGAAACAATCAAATCTTTCCTCTTTATAACATTACTAGCTGTTGGCCGCAACTTCATACATGTGGAATTTAGAAACAAAACTTTGACAATGTATACATTCCGTTTCGCAGTTCTGAAGATATACTTGCATAGGACATACATACAAAATATAACGACTTTGTTTTTTATTAAGCAAAGATGATAGGTTAAATGAATATACATAGCTTATTAGTGTACAGAATTTGATATCAATATTATCATATTAATCTGTGTATTTCTAATTTCGCCGGCTCTCATATCAAGCTGAGATCGAAAATATCTTCAAACGTATTCGTATTTAATAGCTGGATTAGAAATGTAGGTCATAAGACTCATAAGTCTTATATCAATAACTGGTGTTATTTGTTATAATTTTTATTAAATACTCAGAAAATACTCATATGAAAAAAATCGCGTTAAAATGAAAAATTGTAAGTATTATTTATCTATCTGTACTGTATAAAGCATTAGTGAAAAATTTTGCAAAAACGGGGAAATTTTCCCAAATTCCACGCGTACAAGTCGCGGGCAACCATTTATTAAAAGAGCAAATTAGCCAATTAGCAATGTTACTGAAGAAACTTAAAAGAAAATAAGTATTTCAATTTCTTTTATGACTACCTGACAATAACAAACACAAAAAAGAAAGAATTGTCAATTAATTCGTATTCTGGTATATAACACAAACATATAAGCTTAATCTTGCGACTAGAGGATGTAATGTGAAATGGGCATAAAAAAGAAAAAAAAAACATTGTAAACTAATTTGATGCAGGGAGTCAGCAGGAACTTATGCGCCTACATACGTTTACGGAGTTTTACTTTTATTTATGAAGAAAATACCTTATAATTAGTGATTTGTTAGCTAAATCGTTTATGAAAAAAAGATTAAAAGCGTAATTCTAATGAATTATGAGAATGTATAATAATCAAATTGCGTTACTCTGGTTTCGTGTTATCAAACATTATTTTGCGAACTCAACACATACCCTACTCATATTAGACGACATCTACAAACAAAAACAGTGTTACAATATAGAATTCGTAAACTGTAATTAACATACAAAATGATATTTTTATGTATTCACTAGCTGTTGCCCGTAACTTCGTACGAGTGTAATTTAGAAACTAAATCTTAGCAAATTTTACAAAAAAGCCATCCTTTTAAATCATCTCAAAAAACTGCATCATTATTCGTTGCATAGTTTAGAAGATATAAGCTCACATAGAGACATACATACAAAAAAAAACGACCCAATTTTTTTAGAAATAAAGATATGGTTCTTAAACCATGTTTTGACGATATACAAAAAATAGTAACAACTTATAGCGTTTAATTACTGTGGTGTATATTATCGCTATCGTTCCTTGTTATGTGGGTTTATAACCCGTATTTACAAACCAAAATTAATTTTGTAAGTACGTTGTTGACACAGCTTTATTAAGTATCGATTCTGCTAGATATTACGTAAAAAAAACTAAAATAGAAAAAAATAATTACCAGGATTCGAGTCTAACAGTCCAATTTCTCACATGAGCTCTCACTCTATCGCACAATTTAAAAACTACTTTAACAGATCAAATATGTACATATTTGTGCACTATAGTTTATTTGATTGCAAATATTTGTAGTAGATATTTGTTTGTGATATTTTGTACAAACGTGTCAAATGCAGCGCTGCTGCTAACAAAATCATGTTGCTTGTACATTTTCGTAAATAAGGTTTTTATGTTAGAATGCTTGTTAAGTATATCAAAGAATATTAGTATTTTCTATGATTATTCTATATAATTTTTAAATCATCACACTGCAAGAGTACACTTAAAATAATCAAAACGGAGGTTACAGGTCTGTCTCGGCAAATTTAATACCAACTACCTATAAAGCATGGTATACATTTATCTTTTGCCTAAAAGATGTCTAAACTCTCGGTTCTGTCAAGAAATAACACTGTATTTTTTATTATTTTAATCCCGCTACGCATAAGGGCATCATATTTTCCTAATGTTTTGTAACAATAAAAAGGTGGCAGGTTATTCCCAGTTGTATTTATCATAGGCGGGAGCTCGGCTCGAGATTGCTCTCATTATATTATAAATACGTAGACTCAGTCAAATCCTAAGAAGTAGAGCCCTCTCTGCTTCTTTTTTTATTGTATATCTTAAAAAAATATATTCTTAATTAAGAACAATACAATTTATAACGTAATATATTATGAAGATTTCGGATGTTTAATTTTTCAAGTATTAACAAGATTTTTAGATTACACGGTGATGATACTGTAATAACGATCTTTTTAATTAATTTTGCTATCCCTTTTGAATACAAAGTTCCAAAGAATCGCACATGTATTTTGTACTAGCTGTTGCCGGCAAATTCGTACACAATTTACTTACAAAATACTTCGGAATTTAGAAACCTAACCTAAACAATTTGAATAGAAAACGCCATCCTCTTGAACCACTAAAAATATTGACTTTATAATATTTTCTAACACTTGCGCGACTCATTTGTTTAGATAAAACTCCATGGTGACTGCAAAGTCTCCGAAACGCTGGGCCAAAATTTAAAACAAATATACGCGTCTAAATCCGTAAAAAGTAGTTTTGTATTGACTTTATTTTATAATAAGTAAGGATAGTAGAAATTTTTGGCAATGTATGTACTCTAAGAACTTTCCGTGTTAATATCAGAACAATGAACTCTTCATTAATCATAGTAATTGAACGCAATGACAGCGCGTATTATGCGTTACGATGATTGCAATTCATTTGAAATGCTTGGTAAGCAAATAGGTACTGTACGTAACAAATGTTACTTACTGGAAATAAAACCTGTTATTTATAAATACCGCAAAGAATATGTTGTTGAAAAAGACCACTTAACACTTGTGTAACAGTACCAAAATTATTTATTATAATATTTAATAGATGTAGGTATTATAAATGTGTTTCATGCGGTTAATTTTTGACGGCTTCCCAATAAAAGTTTTCCGTTTCACGAACAATATAGGTATCTTGTTTCAGCGGACTCATCGTGTACATTGAATATCGTAGCTTAATTTTCTTCGTAGCACAGTGGGCGGTTGCGAGTCAGTAGTTGTTGTAGCCGCCCGCCCCTACGCCGCGGCATAGCTAGCTAGAGACGGAACGTGAATTTGACGTCAGTAGAGCTCGCTCCGACGAAGTGAATGCACGTATATATTATGTCGCTCTAATGCTTGTATATTTTACGCCGATTCCCGGATACATACCTTGTGTTTTTAATGCTATATAAATAAATAGCTGTATTGTGATTAGTTTTTCTCTTGAACTTGTGTTTTGTGAGTTTAGTGACAGTATACGTTAGTTATTAATCGTTTCGCAAACAGGTGGCGCTTGCATATTAGTGCTATAATTGTTTTTTGTGCCTATGGATTAGTGTTCGATGGTAATATCTATCGGCCGGTGTGTGTGAGTGCATTTTGCAGAGACTCGTCGCCCGGTCGTAACGACATTTTACGGTGAGCGGGTCGATAATAACAGCTGAGCCGATTGTATTCGATGCCCGCAATGCTTATCTAAGGTAGGCTCACTGATAATACGGTTATTTTGACCTATTTTAATCTTCACGATTGTCTTATAGTATTATTGGTTGTGTATGTTTTATTTCTTAACTACTTTTAAAATATATTTGGAAAAACTACAAAAATTTATCTTATTCAAAATTATAAAAATTTTATTGGCTGTATAAATAACAAAATCTATTCACAATATGCGGCAGATAATGATTGTGTTCTTTCTATAAACATACTCTTTTTACACGCTTTATATTAGATTCACTTGTATGTTTGTTTGTATGTTTGTTTGTATGTTTGTTTGTATGTTTGTAACCGACTCCTTTGGACGCTATTTTGACCCACTTTAAACGGTCAGATTCTATTCAAATTTTGCACACCTGTCAAAGACCGGTGACAATACAATAATTCGATTAAATAAAGCGTGTTTTTTAGTTTTTTTAAACTATTTTTATTGCTATAAAATTTTGTGTAATGTACATATTTGTTTATATTATTTGCAAAGCCTTATATGATAAAGAGATTTCTATATTCATTGACTGATAATATAGTAGAATTAGAATGTCTTTTTAAAACAGCATTTACGATCGCAGCAAAATGTAATTTTAAATGTCGGTGAAATAAAACCACACTTTGCGGATTATATCGCATTTATTCGAAGTTCGGCTCTCGCCAGAGCTTTCAGATATTTCAGCCACCATGGTCACGGGTCGACCGAGACGTCGGACGATATAATATGCATAATTATATTTACTACTATAAAACGCGACAGAATCCACATGTAATTTGTTTTAATACATTGGAGTATAACTGTTAGTCTCATATACATATAGTGAGTATAATATAGTAATTATATAGTGCCATAATAGTTATCTACGTAAGAGAAAGACGGCCGTTATAAAACTTAACACTGGAATGAGATGGTCTCCAAATGCTAAAGATAAACCAACCAATTACTTTAAGTGGTAGGATTAAAGAATGAAAACCCCAGGACGTATTTGACAGTCCTCAACAATATTTAAAAGATTTTGCATACAATGGAATAAATTATTCATACTTTTACTGTTGTATTGTAGTAATTGTGATGAAAAGAGTTGAGAGAAATGGTACAATTAGTATAAAAGGATATGTTTCTAACCCGTAGCTTTTTATTTGATGACATATGAGGCTGGTGGAATTCATTCGCAAATTCTAAATACTACATATTAAGAACAAAATTGTTAGCGTCCAACAATTACTCTATCGTTACAGGAGAGTCCAAAGATGTGTCATTTCATTTATGATTTGGTCTATAGGCTAATAAGCTTATACGTAAACATTGCAATGTATGATAAAACTACCAAATGTACTTATCTAGTCATAGTCTAACATAAAGTATATTTCATTCTATATCTATCCTACTATATTATATCTAATATATAAAATAAACGCCTGGCATCAAATAAAATACGTCTAATAAAATCAATTTCACCGACGCCCAATATTCATCGTCATTAATAAGTACTCTTGATACTAAATATTCCCTCAAATTTTGTATATTGCTCGTGAAATTGTATTGCTTGTTATTATTGGAGTTGTTAAATCGGCGAGCTCGTGTCATCGAAGTGTCACTGTGAGGCGTGCTCGATATCGGCTCGTATTCATAGTGTCACTGTGAACCGTGCTTAATATCGGAATGTATAAACATAGTAATATTATTATAGATATCGCATCACAGCAGAGACGTAATTAATTAATGAATTCGTACAATCCTATTTATTTATTACTTTGCAAGTGAAATTTTATATTTATTATGAAAACGAACTTTATTATGTTTGTTGAATTTTTTATCAAAAATAATTAGCTTTTCGTAAGGTTTAATTACAGAATTAACGCTCTTAAAATATGTAATAGTAGAACTGGACAATTTTTTGGGTAAAGAAAGATTATATCTGTTGTTAATTTTTAACCGACTTCCAAAAATGAATTCTTGGTAGAGTGGCTAACGATTTTTAGACGATTTTGTGACACTATAGCGAATATACTAAGAACTTTCTGTTATAGGTGGTTCTACCCATCGTCTTCTCAGTATCTTGTTCGATCCTATTTCCAATCACAGAATTAAATAAAGCTTATATTAGGAACGAAATTAACTCCGTCTTAGATTGAAATCTGCTTTCAAAGATTCTATTCATGCTCACCCCGAATATTATTCACTTAAAGTAAGTAATAAGAATATATTAATTATTTTCGAATTAAACGAACTTTATAAGAAGGGGCCATTGCCAAAGTTATTAATTTCTAGAAGATAGAGGAGACCTGGGGGCCAAGTCTGATATTACAATGTTGTCACAATGATCAGTCACTGACGCCATAATGGCGTTATCTATGACAAAAAATTAAGATTGTTAACTCTACTTCTACCAAACTTGATAAAATTCGCCATTAAGCAATCAGATCAGTAATAGCAGAGTTGGCCCCCTGGTAAATTTTACGGATTTGTAATTATTATTTTTACTAAACTGCTAAGTCATTGAAATATAACAAAACCATAGACAGATTTTAAAACAAAACTCGTAAAATAGGCAAATTTATTAAATTTTAGTATGAAAAAAAAGACATTTTCGTAAAAGCTCGTAAGGTCGCGAGTCGTTTGCGGTGATTTCCTCCACGCCCTAAGGGAGGGATCTTTTAAAGAATCTTTTACCTATATGAATGTATATCTCCCGTTAATTTTAACCTCAACATTTTCCTGTAATATAGTTTATTTATTCTGATATTTATCGTCACCAAAAAGGAGGAAGTCACTCGGGTTATTTGTAGGTATGCAATACCTAGTCTCTTTACTAGTTGGTAGCACCTATTTGCTACTGCCAGGTCAATTTAAATATCCTCAATTAGCTTCCTTTAGATGTTTCTAAAATAAAAAGTATAAAGCTTATTTTTATTAATTGCTTGAACATTATATTCTATAAATAATATTTAGTTTACCTACAATGTAAATACGGTAAATACTTTTTAAATACTAGCAATATTTTCCCTTGAGGACGATACTTACTACGTCTCTACGTACATATAAAACATATTAATGACACGCCCCATCACTCTTCAGTTTGTGTAATAACTGTTTTTTCTATCCTTCACCCCGATGAACAGTCGAACATTCCCACGCCTGCTGTAAAAGGTAGACGCTAACCAGATAATATCTAATGCGTGAGGCGGTGAATACGAAACAAAACTATACCAAGTCGCTTTAGTTGCATAAAAAATTACCTTTACCTCATGAAGAAGCAATAATGGACCGAGTATAAGATGAATATAGAAGAATTGTGTTTTACTTTATGGTGAATCTTTTGCAGTAGGTACAACGTTCACATTTTATGCTGACACCACAGGCTGACACTGAAGTGTGCATTTCTAATTTTTACCGATTTGTATCGCCTCAATGTTCCTCTTTTCTATACTCCTATTTATAAATATGTGATAAATCCTATTCTTTAATTAACTTTATTGTCTATTGTTGTGTCTCTTTTGTATATTTTCTCTTTTGTAAAAAAGGTTTGTTCTATCTATAATTTCAGTTTATTAAATCATGGACACCTGATTGAATTCAGCTTATTGAAATTATATCAGACTTGCTCTTATATTGAGACTTGATATTATATTGACTCGTGGACATATTAATAAAAATGTAATAGGATTACTGACGTTTCCACAATACCTACAAACGAGAATACTTGAAGTACTGCCGTTTATGTTGTGGAAACGTCTATATATTTATAGACGTTTCTTTAAATTTATGTTTATGTTGTCTTTAAATTTATGTTACGAAGTATTCTTCGTAACATAAATTTAAAGACAATAAAATAATAAAACAATTGTTTTTTGCTTTGAATCAAAATGTTCTTTGTGTGTGTTCGAAAAAACCGGAATTAGATGCGTCATCAAGCTGGGTTTTCACAGTAATTTAATTATTGTTTTGTTTACTTCGCCTTAGTTTGTAGTTAATTAATCTTACTTTTTAACCTAGTTCGAAAATGAAACATTTTAATACCGCTTTGTAGAATGTTTTAATGTTATTTATATAAGTACATAATGGTTTTGTTTATCAAACGATTCCGATAATCGTTTTCTTGAAAGAAAATGAAATGAGGAGCGGTATAATATATTTTATTTGTGTGTCTGATGTCTGAGTATCATAGTATAATATATATCATATCTCCTAAATTTTGTTTTTAATGTATCTATATATTCTTAATTAAATTAAATCCAGAGTTCTGTTGTTTTGATAAAATTTTTGTTTAGGTACTTATTGTGGTAAATCCTAGAAAAATGACCAAATCATACATACAGTTATTTCTTTTGCAGTAGGTATATAATACACCTATATGTGCGGTACATACGTGGTGTATGTACGCACTTATGTGTGTATCTATATACTCATATCTCCTAAACAAAATAGTATATTTTAATACTTAAAATTAATCCTTTGAAATTATCATAAGGTCATGTTAGTAACTATGTTTGTAATTGAAAAGAATATTGATGAATTAAATTCAGTAAATTGGTATCGCAATCAAAATTATCGGTTCGTTTCACGGAAATCGTAATAATATGGCTTATAATATATTTTGTGATTCGTTTTAACATACACACGTACACAAAGGTAAAGATGTCCTCGGTTATTTACCTACTTGACTGTCAATAAAAACTGAAGGTCGTTTTAATATGATGACGAGGGAGGGTGGTTTATTTGTATTCATTTATGATATACATAATTCTCAAATATGTGGGTTAATTTGCGATTTATTTTTTAACTAGCTGTGCCCCGCGGTGTTACCCGCGGTAAAAACTAAAAAGGATAAAAATAAGTTTGTTTTCTATTCCATTTTCCATTGGAAACTTTCATGAAAATCCATCCAGTAGTCTTTACGTGAAAGTACAATAAATATCCTTACATATCCAAACATTGGAGTATGGATAGAAAACCGAGGAAACGTTTAAGTATTTTATTTTATAGCCCGTAATTCTTTTTTCGTCATATCTCCTAAGGTATTCATTTAAATTGCATGCTGTAAAGAGCAGTTATAATCTATATTAATTACGTAAGCTACCTAAGTTATTTAATTTGGTAAAAAATATTACTATATACATAAATAGCTTTTGAAAACACCCTATTGAATTTGATAATTTTTTTTACATTATTATGGGTTCAGCGGGTTTCCCTTACAAGATAGACATATGCCCTCGGGGACTTTTTTGAAGAACTATAGGTAAAAAACAATTCCTCCATACGTTAGTTTGTTGTAACTCACATAGATAAGGCAGCGTTTTCATTTATAGCTCGCGCGTGTCCGAATTTTTTGCCAAATTTAATCATATCTCATCCAATATACAGCAAACCCCAACAAATTATGCAAAAAAAGCCATCCTCTTGAACCAAAAAAACCGCATCAAGATCCGTTGTCATCTTTTTAAAAAAAACCGCATCAAGATCCGTTGCGTATTTTTGAAGATATAAGCTCACATAGGGACATACATACAAAAATTACGACTTTGTTTTATAAGAAGTAAAGATGATAAAGATTAATTGGTGTTTTAAATGACTGCTGTTATTTATATATCACGACTTGATACGCATGGAATTTAAAAACTTACCCCGTTTTTGCAACATTTTTACTGATACTTCGCTCCTATTAGTAGTAGAGCGGTTATTATACAGCCTATAGCCTTCCTCTTAACACTAAAAGAATTTTTGAAATCGAACCAGTGCAGTGGTTCCTGAAATTAGTTCATTTAAACAAACAAACTCTACAGCTTATAAGAAAAGCTAGTAATAGATATTTATATTGACTGTGAGTAGACACGGTCGTAGAATCAAAATGCGCATTCAAACAAGTTTTTTTTAATATAAGGTACGTTTCAAACGTAAATGTTATGTTTTTGCAATTGGTTGTGATCATGTCGATGTGGAAAACAGATGGCATATCGGAGAGGCCTACGTGGGCTCGCCGCGCCGTCCAAATACTCAAGAGCAAGGTCATCTATAAGACGTCGCACCTAAACTCACCTTATCTTAATTGTAACATTCCTCACGAGCTTACACCGCTTATAGAATACCGTTGGGATATTTTTAATTAGTATCTCCCTATTCTAGTATAACACGACAATAGTATTAAAAGATTTAGGATGGAGTTATTTTTATAATGCTAACGTAATTTATCGGATGATAAAATACTTAACTTGATCCTTTTATCACGGGATTAGCTTTTTGATTCTGACAGTTTATCTAATTACCTAACGTGTCACAATTTTTTTGCATGCAGTGAGAATTTGTTGTAAACGCTGACAGAAAATGCAGTAAAATTCGTGATTGATCAAGCAGTATTCGTAAGATGACTTCATCTGCCTACTTAGTAAGGCTTTATAAAGAAATACTAAGCTCTAGATGTATGGCATAAGCTCTCTCCTTATGGTCAGGCTGCACTGGCAAACGGCATACAATGTTACAATAGTTTTATATAGTTATGACGGTTAGCCTATTACCGGACATAGTGTGTGTGGGATTGTTGGTAATATAATATACATGTGCCTTTATGAGTATTTACATACGCTATGTATGGTATAAGAGCTAATATACCTCGGTCTTACTCCTACATAGATTACAACATAAAGATCAAAATAACCTAAGGTAAATATTTTTATTGATAATCGTCTATAATTTATTAACGGGTTTTAAAACCGCACGTCTGATTTCACGCCTGATAAAAAGGAATGCGGTAATTCGAGAGTCCTTAACCTTTAGCCAATAAATATTTTTATAGTCCGATATCTGGTTTTCGTGATCAACGATTATAACAAATGAATTAATAATTTACTACTTGATTATCAAGTTATTGTTTACCGTATAAACTTATTCAGCAGCTTTGAAACAAGGAGGTGTCAGTTTGAATCTCTATGGGAAGTAAAATAATATTAAAAGGTAAGTTTTTGATAAAATTTCTGTTTATTTTTGCAATCTGCAAATATGTGCAAATCCAACTTACGAAATGGCAGCGTAGAAATAAATCGGATATGCATTTCCCTTCGGTAATATGCAGGTATGATAAAACATCATAGGTTTATAACATTGAGTAAGTCTTGTTTTTCAATTAAGTTAAGTAGATGTCGAAGGTCGTTCGTTCATTCACAATAGGATTTGTCCGCGAGTCGAAATGTTTTCTAGATAGTATTGTTTAGAGCATTATTCCAACTGGAGTTAGAAATCATCTAGCATAGAGCGACCTTCGTTGAAAAAGACATCAGAGCTATGCTCATATTCATAGTGTATGCACAGTATCGTATCTTAGTGTGTGTGTTAATTGCTTTAAAGAGCTTTATAGTGTGTTACCTCTGCACTCCATTGCACTTGGCAGTATATTTGAGAAAGAAAACAGCGTGTGTATCACCTCCGGTTGGTTTAGTACTCAAAGTTTGTATACATATAATGAAGACCGCTTGGACGTTGTTGTTTTACCTCGCTATCATTCGATCTTCACCTTGAAGTCACGTGTGAATGGCGCGGTGAGTCACGCCCACAACTGCTTGCGATGTTACTTGTCTATTGCGTAGTACCTTTGATTTATACAATCATAATAATTGCTACTGGTCGAATATGTTAACTTTGTTTTTATTTTTTTAACTTTAAATCTACGTCTTGCAATAGTCATTTACAAAAAAATGTAAAATGTGTGAATGAAATGAAAGTCGAATATAAAAATAGTTCATTCTTATAGTGTTATCTTTAATTGCTGATAACGATAAATTCATCACTTGAAATGAAATAGAAAAAGACGTGCTACTTTTCATACAACCACATATTTAAATAATATCTCCGTACATGAGAAGGTTAAGAAGATTAAGGATTAAGAATACAAGTGTCACCACCTCATCTCCCAAGGGTGCTGTAAAAGTCAGCTAAGGGATATTGTACACAGTTAACATCCTCTGTGAGAGATAGAAAACTCGAAAAAATAAACCTGTGCAAACACGCCTGGTCAGCGCAGCGCAGTAGACCATAATCCCTCCCAAAGTGGGGGGGGGCCCGCGCCCAACTATGGGACGTCAATGGGCTGGTGAGAGAGACATGAGAAGATGCCCATAATACTCTAGTTAGGTCTATCCCTAATTTGAATTAGCCATCCGCTTAACTACTTAATCTGAGGGGGATGTACTGTGTACTATTCAATTAACGTTCTGCTCATCGATGTACGTCAAATTTGGTATCACGACCGGGATGATTAATATCCGGCGGGAGAAGGTCGCGGGCGGGGCGGTGACGTCACACCCATTCGCTCTACTTCCGCTCGACGTCGCCACGCGTGGATTTCATAATGAGACATGTCAATATATGTATCGATTTTCGATTACTTTTAACTTCACTACACATTTACCGATAGCTAGTTCAAACTTTGGATTATACTACTTTGAATGATTTATAGCGTCCACTACTTTTAATAACCAACAGTATCGTCTCATTACACGCTTTATATTAGCTTCACTTGTATGTTTGTTTGTATGTTTGTTTGTATATTTGTTTGTATGTTTGTAACCGACTCCTATGGACGCTATTTTGACCCACTTTAAACGGTCAGATTCTATTCAAATTTTGCACACCTGTCAAAGACCGATGACAATGCAATAATTCGATTAAATAAAGCGTGTTTTTTAGTTTTTTTAAACTATTATTATTTTTTGCGTTAAATACGAAACTAATTTATTAGTTATTCGATTTGATTTCTCAGAGAAGTTTATTATAATTATATTTTCGCTGCGAAAAAGTAAATTAACTTAATCTTATTTTATAATCGTGTCATGAGACCTTGCTTTTGTATGCCGTGATAATGGTACCAATTCTACGTACACAGCTGAATTTAACTTAACTAAAAAATTAAAACAACTGTAGTGTATTTTGATTCATCGGCTATTGCATTGTGCACATTTTTATTAATTAAAATCGTTACTCTATAATATACAGATTTACTAATAAAAAAGTTCTTTTAACATTGCCGAATTGTGTAATTGACACTATAAATTAGCATTTTTAGTAATTTAAGTTTAGTTGCGCACGTAGATTCGGTACCAATGTTTATTTGGGAAACTTCAGAAATCTATATTATTTTATCCTAATACTTTGGCTGTACACACTTAATATGCAATAAATATTTGAATTTGAATTTGTAAATGTAACCAAATAAAAAATATGTCGCTATATCTATCACTAACTAATCAAGCAATCTCGGTACTATAGTCTGTCCGTCTATCAGCATATTATGATATCTGGAAACTATATGGATGGTAGAGTTTTAAAACACACTTCCAGTATGCTTAACATATACCATCTATCATATTCTATCTGTGTTTAAATAAGCAAGCAACGTATCTGCCTATCTAATGCCTTCGCAAATTGGATTTATTTTTTATCAGTGTTCATCATTGTTGTTATCGCGTAATTTATCAAAGTAAGTACCACTACTTATACGTTTATATTGGTATAGAATATGAATTATGAAATTCCGCGTAACGCACTTCGCTGTACGCAATTCGATGATAAGGGATAAATAATATGTATTGGTACTAATACATGTAGAGATAATGCGTAGATATTTACACAACACAATATTAATCAAGAAGATTTATCGATTTGTTTAGGTTTATCGTTATTTATCAATTTAGTTGCATCTGTCTTATACTTTAACAGAGCAATACTTTTGTATTAACTACTTTAAATTCAAAATCTCGAGAACGGCACCAACGATATGCATGAAAATTAGTATGCACGAGGGTTGCGGGTGGTAAATCTTTCCTTCAGTATAAAGCAGGTTTTTAAGCAATCTCAATTATGTTTGCGTTGTAGTAGGAGTGGCATGGAATTTGACTTTTTGATGTGTGGTTCCAAACAATCTTATGTTATGTTTAGTTCTGCAGAATAGGTACCGTTGTCTCTTGTTTCATAAAGGGGATGCCAATTTCTTTCCCTAAGCTATATATTCGTGCATTTAGGGTGAACTATGATCTAGAACTAGATCATTCAACTTCATAACGTGACCTTTTATTTAATAAAAAGCCACTTTACGTCCATTTGCAATATAAGTTCTAAAGTGGAGGTCGTTCCTACTTCACTCGCAACGACAATCGTCATGTTATTCACGTGAGCTTAGAGATGATCTATCTTAGTCTAACTCCATCACTGTGTCCAATTGTCCATTGGGCGAAGCATGCAGGCAGGCTTGCATAGCAAAAGCAAGGAATTTTCTGTTGTAAGATTTTTCAGAAGCTCGAAGTTTTCAGCCACACCTAGAGAGGAACCTGTTACGTCAGGGACTGATGATGATTGTGCATGCAATATGAACATTGAACACTTATCGAGATCAAAAAATCAACCAAGTATTGTGATTTAAAAGTAATTTTATAAAGTACCTAAGTTACCCAGTTTAAGAAATCCGACATCTGTCACATGCAAATCTCGCCTTTTGCTGTTGTTGTCGTATTTGGATAATGACGTAGAGAATTATATTACTGTTCCTAAAATCTGTAAACCATTTAACTCGCTTTTTATCATCACTGGATATCAATTTATATAGCACTATACTATACTAAATTTGATTATTTTGGGCTCTGATTGGGTACTTGTTGCTGGAATACAAGGGTCCTTGTTTTTGGCATATATATGATACCTTAATTATACATTAACATAATCCTGTTATAAAACAAAATTGATCCCTTAGAAGTACAAAAGATTTCAAATGGAACAAGAAAAGGTTTCCTATCAGCAGTTGCTGAGATTTGGTTCTAAATTGTTAAGATTATGTTGAAAGTTGAACAGTTATCTAGGGCGTCGAAAAGTTTTATTAAATGAGATGTGTAGGAAGCTCTACATTATGGGTCATAAACAATACGTTGGAGGACAGACTGAGATGACCTTCAGTTGTCCTTTGATACAGTTTGAGACCTTCACTCATGAAAATTACATTGTGTCACGTAAAACCAACTTTATATTTCCTTCAATGATGTTATTAAAATAGAGAGGGTACGTGACGAATAGTTGCGCGTGTGTCCTTTCATTTAAGCAAATAGACAGAGTACATTAGTCTTAATAGTAACAGGGTCTGAGTAACACGTAATGTTTATATACGCAGAGCAAAACATGAAGACAAGCGTGAATGTATGAACTTGTTAGTATTGATCGTACAAATGTAAAGTTTCCTTTTCCAATATTCAAATAAGGTATATGACATAGAAACTATGTATTAGAAACGCACTTAATAACATCATTTGCAATAATAATGTAGGCTTACTTTTAGTCATGTGAAAGAGCGTAATGACATTTACATTTTTAGGGTTCAGTAACAAAAGTTAAAACGGGACTCTATATTTCGTTATTCGATGACAATAATGGTATGGAACCCTTCGTATGCGAGTCCAACTGGTACTTTGACAGTTGATGACGTAACAAAAATTTGACGAGCTTATGTGTTAATATGTGTAACGAAACCATAGCGCGATTTAAAAATCTGTAGATCGCCATCTATCGAGTGGTATAGTAAACTTCTGTTTGTAAATTTAAGGTTTAATTTCTAAATTTCACGCGTACGAAGTCGCGGGCAACAGCTAGTTATAAGATGAAGGCAGATTAAGGGTTTATTAACCTTCTATAAACATAGTTACTTATAGAGGGTTGTGCCCCATATTACTGCCTATTACAGCTTAGGGTAATGAAATCAGGTTTTGAGGTTAGCTCGTTACACTATAAACAATCACGTGACTATTACAAATACGTCAGCTATTCATAATATTAAGATCAAAAATAACAATTAAATTTATACCAGCACTTAAGATTATTTCATGAAATAAAAAGTGAAATATGTATATATATAAATACTAGCTGACCCGGCAAACGTTGTTTTGCCATACTAAAAAAAAGAAAAAAAAGGTTTGAAAAATAGATGTTGGCCGATTCTCAGACCTACTGAATATGTATGTAAAATTTGAGAAGAATCGGTCAAGCCGTTTCGGAGGAGTACGGTAACTAACACTGTGACACGTGAATTTTATATATTAGATATATAACCTGTTCTCAAATACATTCCATTTACTTTTGCAGGCTGTACTGCTTCTGGATGTTTCTATGTATTATAAGTATATATTTACAAAAAAAGTATTTATGTAGTATGTATATCCGTATCTGGTACTCATAATGTAACGTTGTGTGAAATATCCCTAAAATAAAATAAAAAAATTAATAAACTCATTCCATTTAATAATTGCCTACCTTGTTGACATGTCCGGTGATGTTGTGGTTTGCGGCTTTTTATTTAATTTGAATAAACGAATGTTTGATAGTTGTACAGTAATCTTATTGAAACGATGCATAGATATTTGCTAACTGCTTCTAATACCTCGCGATTATTTTTTGCATGTTGGTGCTCTAAGTGTATTTTGTAGTTACCTAATCCCTTATGTTTATTTACATTTCGTCATAGACTTCGTGAGCAATCAAGTACTGTCACTTGCATGTTCCTGTGGCTAAAGCAGCCGTAGTGCTTTTAAAACTTAAATGTTCATTTTGCTCAAAAACTTTTTGAAACAAGATCAGACCATTACGTCTTAAGTTCTTATGTTAGACCTGCTGTCAGGAATCATAATATGTAATACTAGCGAATGCCCGTGGTTTCACCTGCGTTTATATTTATTAGGCTCACCCTCCTTCAACATACACAAAATCTTAACAAATTATACAAGAAGCCATCCTCTTGAATCTTGAACCACTAAAGAAAACCGCATCAAAATCCGTTGCGTAGTTTTGATGATATGAGCTCACGAGGGACATACATACAAAAATAAGAACTTTGTTTAATAATAAGTAAATATTAAAATAAATAATAAATATTTATGGACATTTAGTGGCTCGTTCCATTTACCTATGTTGTTAGTTGTGCTCTTTTCATCGTTCGACCGGCACCATCGACATATTCATCTCCATAAACACGCGCCGCCGGCTGGCTCATTGTGTCCGGATCATGCTAACGAGCTCGCTGAGAACGCTTCACTTATTCACTTGTGTTGTTCTTGATACATCACATAATAAAAACATCTGGAAATGTGGAGCTTCTTTCATAATTATCCCAGAATATATTTACTTATTGTAAATAATCTACTTAGTTCAAGAACACGCTTGAAAATCCTGAATATTTATTTATTATTATTGCATGTCGTCGGTCCTTGTTCGGTGTGCAAAATTTCAGACTAATCCGACTACTGCAAGTGGGTGAAAATCACTTTCAGAGATTCCGTTATATAGATTAATACATTGATAGATACCTACCGAATATACAGTCTGTTAAAAATCGCTATTTTTGTATGTCCTATGCGAGCTTTTACCTTCAAAACTACGCTACGGATTTTGATGTGGTTATTTTTAATAGATACAGTCGTACAAGAGTATATTTTGTCAAGGTTTATTTCCGACGGGCTTCGTGGTCTAGTGGTTCTTGTAACGGACTGCCTATCACGAGGTCGCGTGTTCGATTCCCGCTTGGGACAATCATTTGTTTGATATTTATAAATGTCATACAAATGTTTGTACTGCGTCTGGGTGTTTACTATGTAGTATATGTATGTATTTACAAAAGAAAAGTAGTATATGTAGTATATCCGTATTCTGGTACCCATAACACAAGCATATAAGCTTAGCTTGGGATTAGAGGACGTTGTGTGAAATTTCCATGAATATTTATTTATTTATTTTCCAAGTTTCACACGTACGAAATTGCGAGCAACAAATAGTGTATTATAAATCTAAACACTGTTTATTGATCCTTCATGCTAAATGGCCAAACGGATTTGGTTGGTTGTGAGACGTTTATAAAAGAATCACGTTAAAAAAATCATTGTATAGTCTGTTAAATATAAAAGGGACAGAAACAGTTCTTTTTCAAATTCCGAAAAGCTAATTATGTCTCCCTTAATTCGTGCCAGTCAATAATAAAACGCTTCTTTGCATTCGTTGTACCGTGTAAATCAAATGTTTGGAGGAAGCTATAACGTCTATTTCCTTAGCAGCTTTTCAACGATCAAAAACAAATAGATATCAAACACGTTTCTTAGAGTATTAATCCAACGAAGGCTGTGAAACACACTGTTTTCTTGGTCATATATACTGCTAGGCCACGCACACACTAGCGTAATTTCATTAGTTGCTACGCACACAGCGTAATAAATAGGCACGCGCACACTAACACCCGTATTTATAAACAAGTAAAAGTAATTACTTGAGTAAAAGTAATTACTTAAGTAACGATTTGTATTCAATAGTTCAGAAATTGCTCGAAGTTAGAACTGTCAAAAGTTAGAATTCTTAACCAAGTAATAGTCACCATTTCCTTTACTTAAGCATTACTTTGAGCTAATCAGTACATAATAGCAGTCTTTGTTTTGAGGTTATTTTGGTCAAAAATGGAATCTTTAGATAGTATTGAAGCGGTTTTTGCTGTTGTAGACAATATAGATAATATATTTGAAGAGATAGAAGTTGCTGAACCTAGAAAACCCAAAGTTTACTTTCGTGATGTGGATCCATTTCATGACTATTCGGAAGATTGTTTTAAAAAGATATTTCGTTTTTCCAAAAGTGTTGTGATACATGTGATTTTACCGAGAATTACAGACTCTTTACTATCAGAGACACAAAGAGGACTTCCTATAACTCCACTGTGTCAGTTGCTTACTGCTTTGCGTTTTGCCACTGGAAGCTTTCAGGTTGTATGTGGAGATATCATGCATATTTCTCAATCGACGATAATAAAAAAGCCTTGTTATAGGTTAGTTCAACACAGTCAAGTATTTATAATGGATAATTAAAGATGAAAGATATTCAAAGTAAAATACAACACGCCGACTCAAACAGTTTTGAATTTTGAATATTTTGATTTCAGAATTTGCTTTATGTACTGGTACTATTTGATAGACAATGTCAGTATAATCTTTCTAAGTAAAAAAGCACGAGTCGGCCTATGTTCTATGTGTAAAAGTAAACATTTAAATTTAGTTGGGTTGTATCATGTCAATCGTTTTGTTTCTCCAAGCATACATTCATGTGTACCGAAAAAATTTAATGACAATAATGTACGTTTTACAATTTAAACTACATATTTAAATAACGTTATTGTTGTTATAAATAAAAATAACTCAATATCAATGCAATATAAAGCAATATCAATGCAAGATTTTGTAAAATTAACCTAAACACTACGTTTGGTTAATAAGTAACGAAACGCAGTGACAAGTGTTGCCATACAGGAACAACCGCTTAGCGGCGAGTGTTACTTGGGCAATTGCTCAAGTAAGTAACGTGCTTTACTCAACTATAGAATAAGATTTTTTTATTAAGAATTCTAACCTTAAGTAATGACTTGATTAAGTAATTACTTAGCAACAAGTAATTACTTCTTTATAAATACGGGGGTAAGAGTCGACCCTATCTATATACACTGGGTATGAGCATTGGCCCGCCTAAGAATGCCAATTCTTTTTAATCCAAAAAGAATTCGCATGAGTATGGAAAGCAGTAACAACACATTTTGATTATAAAAATGTGTTGTTCATGTCTATTGCAAAATCAATAAATCTAATATATAAAATTCACGTGTCACAGTGTTAGTTACCGTACTCCTCCGAAACGGCTGTACCGATTTTTATGAAATTTTACATGCAGTTTCAGTAGGTCTGAGAATCGGCCAACATCTATATTTCAAACCTTTTTTTTAGTATGGCAAAACAACGTTTGCCGGGTCAGCTAGTTACTTTATAAAAATGTGTTCAAATTTAGAATCGTAATGATATTTTGCGAATATTTGTATTAAATAATACACTGTGATTACACACACATTCGGGGCCGCAGAAAAAAAAGGGATACGTTGCATGAATATCCCCATATCTGCACCTGGTACGGTAACAGTAACAGCTGTATCGCGTGCTCTCTATTGAAAAGGTTTTTTTTTGTTATCTTTTATTGTATGACCCAGCCAGCAACTGTTGTACCATTTATAAACACTTCTTTAAATTCGCCATTTAAATTCGATACTTTTTTAATTGCGAAAAAAAAACATAAAACAAATGATTTTTTTTGCATAAAATAATACGAACCTTAAACTTTTTGCGTTTGTCATCGTTCGTGGCCTCACACTTGAAATTCCATATCGTAGATACACAAAAACTAGCTAGTATTGTTAAGGTACTCTCAAATATGTGATTGTAATTTTTTTTTGACCACCATTATTTTCTTTATCTGTAGTATATACACCATGCATAAACTTATTTTTAAGATGCTGTTTAATATTTTGTCGTGTTATATTATTTATGAACAACTTGCACAAGAATTGCACCATTTACTTTTCTATACCACGGTTCTATACTTTGTTATTTTCTTGCAGTTTGTAGTTATTGAATCGGGAATGCAGGACTCCAGGAGCATCCTACGGATGTTGAGTCATTCATGTCAAATTGGTTTATAACCGTTAGTTCCGTAGAAGTTCGTTTTGTGTCACAGCTGAACGAACTTTACCGTGTTTGTAACCGGCGTCAACCCGATGTTCGAGCGATCGTCACAGCGTAGAATGGGGACACCATCCCTGACCTACATGACAACGGGGTTGTCTGGGACATCGCCAATTCCCATCCCTAATACACGATTTTAAAGAAATTCAGTGAAATATCTTATTTTTAAATGCAGCGTTTTGTTGTATAATAGTTTTCGTTCCAAATAGGTCACCAAACAAGTTGCGTTCTAGATTAAGGTTTTATGATTTTATCTTGGGTTCCTTCATAGAAGATTCATAACTAGCCAACTGAAACCACGCCGTGGTGGCTATCAGTTGAGTTATATTTCAAGGTTTCCGTTTCTAGCGGTAGGAATTCTTAGCTTCACATATCTTTTGTGTATTTACAGTACCTAAAAATTACACCTATTAAATTTAGGTGTATCTTCGAACTAATATCTGTATGATACCTGTATATTTAACCAAGATTTTAATGAATTATACCTATCCACCGTGTATAATGCTAATTTTTTCGGCAAATATTACAATGTAGGTACGTGGTAGGTACGGTAGCAGTCATTTGCTATTTTCTCCAAAATTTTTTATCTTTCAATTTTAAAACTAATGCACGTGACGTGGTGCATTATTTTTATATTATCTCATGGTACAAGAATGTAATGGAGCTCCATTTCAATAGTTACCTAATATAAATATTTAGTTTTAGAATCGTTGCAAATTTCGCTCCACCGTGTGCACTACATCGTTCAAAGTCCAAGTACCGACTCATTCGTTGGTGGTATCAATAATATCAGAACAAACAATTATCTACAGAAATAGTGCCAATAGTTGTATGACTTGATCTTAAGAATCCGTTCACGATAGGAGAGTCAGTAATAAGCCCAGAAGCAGAAATAAATAACTTCATGTGTAGTCCCTCGGCTTTCTCCCAATGGGTTCTAAATGTTGATGCCCGGAAAGGAGAGAAAAGCCAAAGAAAATATGGATGGACTGTGTGAATATGACATGACGGCTGATTAGAGAGGTTGGAAAATAAAAAAGGGCTGCATATTATTTGTGGTCGGCACAAATAATTTGGGATAAGGACAGGAAGAAGAGGGTTCTAATACGCAAAGGTCAACTGTTGCCCACGTCGTCGGAAATCATTAAGCTTCCTGTTGAGACAAGGCAGTGTTTTATCCATACTATTTATAACTTCAAATCTAATTTTGATATAATGTTAGAAACACAATTTATTATTGTGCATTTTACTAAATATAGAATTCTATTTTCAGTAAATAAGCTAACGCGTCGACTGTCAAAAGTTCTCGCTGTGTAAATAAAATGAAATAGACTAAATTAGATTCAACAATTTAATTTAAAACTGCTTTGTATAACTTTGTAATGACATAAAAATGAATTTCGTTAACAGAATTACCTTTGAATGTTTTCGGATGTACTATGTATTCAATTGTCCTCGTACTAATAAATGTATGTAGAGATATGTAACTACGATAATGTGGGTCTAATGTTATCACTTTTGTGTAGGGCCCTTTGTAATTTTGTTTGTCATTAAAATCTATAAAGGACTTATACCTATGTTAAGGACCTATGTTAAGCATAGGATAACAACGTTACACACGGATAAGTCTCTTATTGTAATTATTTGCAAATTTATGGTTTTTAATAATATGACTTTGAATAAAAGACGATTGCGACACAGTTTGCATCTATTGGTCTTATTCATAATGAGTTATCGGAGGTTTAAAAATTCGCTAAAATTGTTTCGCGGCTTCAACTGTAAATGATTTTGCATAAAAATCCGTTGAGTGTCTGGGCACGCTCAGTTTCAGATATTCGGATGACCTTTGAGGTCTCAGGTGTGTGTCATGAACAAAAACAAAACGTTTTTTAAGATAACTGTTTTTTTAAGATATTGTAGCGCTGGTTGCATATTAAATATGCATATAGGCCACATGACATCGACTGTCCTCGGGACAACCTGAGGCCAACAATGCTGTAACAGAATTACACCTCAATGCCTGTCATCATAACGTTATCATATCACTCTTATGTCACAGTTTAGTGTACTCCATAACATAACACAGACATACCTTCCAATTGTATGCAAATCCGCTAGAAAATACTCACGCAATTATAATATACCTAGTAGTTTAATGTTTCAATGTGATGTTCATATTCATATATACCTAGTTAAGGTAAATAATAAAATATTAAGCTTGCGTAAAACAATTTATATGATTTAGGGATTAGGGATCCCAATAAATGGGAAGTCTTAGCACAGAACCGCCCCCAATGGAGACACGTCTTATACATGCGAATGTGAAGGATTTTGAGGAACAGAGGAAGAAAGACCTTAATGCTAAACGTGATGCCCTTAAAGCAAAATCACCCGCAAGTATACATTACAATTACATTGACGGTGTCTTGACTTTTGCTTCTTGTGCACGCCAGTTTAAGAACAAGATTGGCTATTGCAGTCAAATCAACTTAGCCCCGCGGTATAATCTAGTGACGGTCACTGTTGCCGAAATCGGCAAGGGAGTACACACTCACATGAGCTGCTTGTTGCAAACCTAAACCTTAAAATTGCATTTTTAATATGATGAGAAAGCATTGCATACAGATGTTTATATAAATAACCTGACCTAAACTGCACTTTGTTCCACGCGTCCCTATTGATCTAATTATCGCAGATATGTGCAGTGCATTCAAGCTTAATATATGAGGCACGCCGGCCGCGTACTATTAGTAGTCAGTTCGCGATATATCTAAATTATTTGATAGTTATGTTCAATAGGTATCATGGAATGTGATACCACAGATATTTTGCTTAAGAGCTTCAAACCTGAACTGGTTTAAGCTAAGTAGTATCGACCCTTTCAAAATCAACCATACGTATAACAATGTGTCTTGATATAATATTCTACATTACGCACAAGTCATAATTTTCTGTTAGATTTGTTGATATTATCATCCATTATTTTACATCTATTTTGGTTGTGTATAAAAAACTGCAAAAAATGTCGATCGTATAAAACTTCTTGTAACGCACAAAATATCTAATTAGTAATCTGTAGTGATACTCTAGCTAGGGTAGTCTCGCTAATGTGTACACGTCATAGACAGCCCTATGAGAGACTCTTTCCGTTATTTTAATCTATCGAGGACGAGGCTTATGATGCCATTGGACATACCAGATACGCAGACATTGATACACTCGTAAAGTATAAGGAAATGTCGTACAGTCGATAAAAATATTACCTTAGTAAAGACGGTATACATTTAATTATTATGAAAGATTTTGCTAAAGATGTCTGCAATAATGGACTGAGCAGAAATAATAAACAACCTGTCATTATTCCGCGTACGTTTGTCGTAACCATATGAGATTTGAAGTAAAGCGGCATATAATATTTATTCAAATACATTCTATTTACGTCTCTCTCAATACTTGACAGCGGGATATCCGTATACAATCTAAACAAATTCGGAAAATATCACTGAGGCTTATACAAATGACGGTGTAACAGGAAAGGGAGAGTATTTGCATGTTTTAATTTTGTATTTCGTGTCACGTAGATGTCATACTGTTTCTTCTAGCTTACCGATCATTCCAGCAAAGTCCAGGTATATTTATGACGAATTTTAATTTTATTCGTCCGTACTTTATATCTTATTTAGTGATATTTATTTTGTAAAAAAAAAACTGAGAAAATATAGCAAAACCAGCAAAGAAAGCAAGGAGTTTTTATTGCTAAATACTCTTATTTGTTCCTATATTCATAAACTGTTATGTAAACGCATAATCAAATATTCATACTGCTTACACAGGCATACTAAACACACTTAACACCTAAATTATATAGTTAGATAGATTTGAATGCTTCTATCAACACACTGAAATGAGTAAAACAACAAAGTTGACCTTCAGACTATTACGTAGTTACCAAAAATGTTTTTATTATGTTTCGTAGAAACCGTGTCATTTGGAAAATTTTCATGTAATGAGTAAAACATTTTATTATAATTGACCTTGACGTAGGTAAGGGTTAAATCATAAAGCTATAGCACGTAAGCACGTCTATATTGACATCACAGTTTTGTACTTCGCAGAATTTGCATGAACGGTTGGATTGTGTGACTTTATAGGCAAAGGTCAAATGTTCACAGTGCCTAGTACTGTGTATTGGACTGAGTAGTTATTGTACTGCAGGAAATTATATTAATAATAAAAACATCGTACCTGTTACGCCTTGTTATGATTGAATAACAAAAACGACTAAATATTAACGCTTTTTCCTTGATAAGTGTTACTTACTTCTGTGTGGTGATACTCGAGCGATGTTTTATTCCACTGATAAATTACAGGAACAGCTTCTGAGGCACACACTTGATTGATTGTTTGATGGATTCCACCCTTTAGGGATTGATTGACACACGAATGATCACAGTTCAAATAGATGGATGTAACATATATTTGCCAGTAAGGGCGGTTGTAAATAGTATAAATTTAATAAATAGTATAATATAAATTTAATGTTAGTAGTAATTATAATTTTGGTTGGTTTATTATATGCCGATCTGTTCTATGAATGGAGAGTCTAAAATTAGAATACACGGGTAAGACCTACCGAAATCCCTTTCGAAGCTACTTAGGGAAGTAGAAAGCATATAATGCCTTATATAAAAACGATCAAATAATTATTAAATTAGAGACCCGGCTCCTTTATCGATGTATGTACATAGATTTAAATCCGCTTAAGTTCTTTATGTAAAAAGAGGAAATTATAAAGAAGAGTTGTTGACGTTTCTTATATTGCAAAGCGTCTACGAGTATATGCGAGGGCGAAAACGATATTGAGTATTCAAATCAAATTCAATTATCTTGATACTCTGCAAAGTTAGATAGGCAATAGATATACACGTAGATCCTGTCTTGGAGTTTGGTTCACAAGTTTAATAAAAGAACTGCAAATTATTTGTCATAAATATTTAGGTCAAGTTTATACTCACTTCAATTTTGCACTATAAATAAATATTAACTTATTAAGAGTTTTCCAAATCAAATCCCTATTTTCATAAACCAAATCTCCTTTCCTCAAATTTGATTATTCTGCACAAGAAATGAGGTCATTTCAATTTTGGTCCGTACGCCGTACCCCACAAGCTTTTATGTTCGTGGGTACCGCTTATGTCATTTTATGATATTCAAGATTAAATATCATAGAAAAATCTATCCGAATATGCTAAATTATAACAATAGTCGCCGATCAAGAGGTCGCGGGTTCGATTCCCGTTCGGGACAATCATTTGTGTGATTTTTCCAATTGTCATACATATGTTTGTACTGCGTCTGGGTGTTTCTATGTATAATAAGTATGTATTTACAAAAAAGAGTATATGTATTCTATCCGTATTCTGGTACCCATAACACAAGCATATAAGCTTAGCTTGGGACCAGTGGACGTTGTGTGAAATGTCCATGAATATTTATTTATTTATTATTTAAAAAAAAAGTTATAAAAATATAGTTGGAAAGTTGCGTGAAGATGATCAGGGTTATTGAAGTCTGGCGCAATGCCAACAATGATGAACAGTCACGTACTGTTTGCAATATATATGTAGTTTCATCACTTGTGACGACACCGTCGACCAACAGTCTCTGCCAATAATAGTAAAAACGTGTTCAATTATTTCATGTACTTTTAGATATATATAATTTCGATAGTGAAATTAATTGAAACAATATTACACAGTACATAACACTCTACAGAATTTTTTTTCATAAAATTTTCTTGATGCTATGATGATCGAAAACATATTTTGGAATTCTTTGATGAAAAGCCTGAACGGCTTTTCATCAAAGAATTCCAAAATATGTTTTACCGAGTCAACTTCGGTCTTATTTACAATTGTTCAAATTATATAGTTTTCCCCCATTTAACTGCCAATGTATTTTGTACATAATATTGAAGTACCTATTGGTTATACTATTTTAAGATTGTGGTTCGCAGATCATATATAAGTATTTTATTAGTAGTATCATGGAGTAATATTATTAAAAACAATGGTTTCTGCGAGCCTTGACATTTATGGGCCGAGATTTTTATTTCGGTATTAGCTATATATCTAATTACTTACACTGCGATGGAAAAGGGAAACAAAAAGCGGTTCCAGACCGTTTGGTCAGTTCGGTACAGTAGACTAATTACCCTTCCATTAAAAATATAGCAAGTTATAAGGCCGTTAATACTTATGTTGAATGAGTATATAATGTTTGTATATTTTTAATTCTCAGACGACTCTCCATAGGCTTACGAAGACAATGAAAAGAAAGTAATTTGCGCTTTTACTGTGTCTAAACCCTGTTTGTATTTATTTTAATACATACTGTATATACACATTCAAAACAATACGTCATTAACTGTTAATGGGGTCTTTTGTCAGATGTGTTTTTGCGATGCGAGTCACATCCAAGACTTCTCATTTACAGCCTGAATACAGCCTACTTTCTTCGTTGCAATGGAAAGCTTCCTTAGAGTCTTTGATGCTTTAGAAAGGCTTGTACTATATGACTGTATGTGACACTACTTTGATGTAAAAGCATTTACTGGTAAAAGTTAATGGATGATCTTTAAGGTCTGAAGATTTTCAGACTATAAAAACACCCAATCATTAATATTCCCAATGTTTAAACTAACTATATTAATTTAAATAAAACCACTTTTTACGGATTTAGACGCGTGTATTTATTTTAGCCTGATGTTTCGGAGACTTTGCAGTCACCATGGTCAAGACTGAGCTGTAATGTCTCCAAAACGCCGGGCTAAAATTTAAAAAGTGGTTTTATTTAAATAAATAAGTCGCGCAAGTATTAGAAAATATTATATTAATTTAAATTGTTTAACGGTTATTATTTGTGCTTATTTGTATGATATAATTTTTAGTGCTTATCGACATCCCGTTTTTGAAGTTTTGGCCATTAATCTCGGATTCTCAGGTTCGATTTTTATATCTGAAAATAATTTTAATAGGACTTTTCAAGAATTCAGGTCTCATGATAACGTTCGATCTAATCAAACAGTTGTTGTGGATTATTGAAATTGGCAATTGAAATTTGGAAAAGCAAGTGGTTGTATCTGTACTATGTAAATGCTGTAGAATTTAATACCCTTCAGTGTAAAGGAGTGTAATCTTACAATGTTATAAATGTTTTAGTATTTTCTTTTTTATTTCCCTTTTGCGACGGCCAAATTAATTAAATTTTCTTTTATCTTTGCGTTTTATATCCTCAAAGACATTGGCAGAGGTGTATTAGTAAGAGATGAGATGTGGTGTTATTACTATTATAGTTATCTGGCCAGCTATTTCCTGATTTCTAATAATAAGAAGCGAGCTTCCTGTTGTCGACATCGAATTTTCTAGAAAAGGATTTATATAAATATTAAAGAGGCTTGTTATACTAATATCTGAACGGGGAAATCTCGAGAAGGACGAAAGCGTTAATTTACGTCACAGAGCCGATAAAAGCCGTCAATTTATTTTGTTTTATATTCTTTTTTCATTCAAATATAATACTTTTTAGCGGGTTCGAAAAATACTCAAGGCTTTTCAGACTCAAGGTTTTCCTTTTGATTTGATTTTATTTCAAGTCGTTTTTATGGTTACAATTCTGTTGTTGTCTTTTAAGACATTAATATTATACTGCCAAAAAGATATTCTAATATATAGGTACTTATTATTGTTTCGTATTATTAATAGTTATGTTTCCGTTATGATAAAAATTGTAGTTGTATTTTTTCAAGTATTTTTAAAACATGTATTTAAAGCACTGCTCACAAGCATGTTTTTCAAGCACTGGTTAAAGACAATCAATAATTTTATGTTGTGAAATTGAGAACGTCCGGTAGAAAATATGAAAAAAATACATGAGCTCTTATTATTAAAATGCAATAGAATTCCTGTACCATTCAAATCTGTTCCTACCACCTATTGCTATAACAAATCGGCTATATATAAATGGCAAGTTTTAACAATTTCTGTTACTCGCTTATTTACAAACATTTATACATGACATTTTTGCGTTCCTATTAATAAAATGGGTCACGAGGGTTTGACTAAAAACCTTGTACTGTTTGAACTTTTAAAATGAAACGCATGTCATGTGTGATCGAATGTTGTTCCTAACCCAGTATAAATGTAGCTAGTTTTTTTTATAGGAATATTTTAAATTAAAGTATTGTATTTCGCAATTGATTGCCGGTGTTAAGTTGCAGAGAAAATGATATTTTGAGCCTTCTATTGCAATCTGTATTGATGGTACATTCTACGTGTTATCTAGTGAGTTCGATTCCTACTTGGGTCAAATATTTACTCTACTGTCTTTGTTCCATATTTTTAGAAGAATCTATACTTCTATACTAATATTATAAAGCGGAAGAGTTTGTTTGTTTGTTTGAACGCGCTAATCTCAGGAACCACTGAGCCGATTTGAAAAATTCTTTCAGTGTCAGATAGGGCATTTATCGAGGAAGGATTTAGGCCATATAACATCACGCTACGACCAGTAGATGCGAAGCAGTAGTGAATAATGTTGCAAAAACTGAGAAAATTTTCTAAACTCCACGCGGACAGAGTCGCGGGCAACAGCTAATAGTATATTATAAAACGGAAGAGTTTGTTTGTTTGTTTGTTTAATCGCGCTAATCTCAGGAACTAGTGGTCCGATTTAAAAAATCTTTTTTGTTGGATCGTCCATTTATAGGGGAAGGCTTTAGGCTATATAACATCACGCTGCGATCAATAGGAGCGAAGCAGTAGTGAAAAATGTTGCAAAAACTGGGAAAAGATTTGTAAATTCCACGCGTACGGAGTGGCGGAAAGCAGCTAGTGTATTTATATAATGAGTTCTTATACGTGTCATAGATAACTATGCAAATAAGCTAAACGCTTAATAAATGGGACACGGCTGTAATGATCCAAGAATCCGTTGCCTACTTCCTTCGCCGCTGCACTGTAACTGTAGTACTTGGAAAATATCCACCTATTGTATATTCAAACAAAAGAAATACAATTGTCATATAGTCACGACTATAAACAAAAACACTATCTCTATAAAACGTAATATATCTCTGTTATCACAAAGATTTGTCGTTATATTTTCGAAGAAGTCAGTGATATTCTTGTAGGTTGTATTCTAATATAAATAACAGGTAGGTAGTGTTAATTGATTGTAAACATCATCTTATGGAAATTTTTCAAACGGATATGAGATTTGTTTTTGCAATATGATTTTATTATGATTTTATTATTATTTTTCTAAATGTGTTTTAAACATCGCATTGATGTTTTTGTACAACGCCATCTATTATCCAATATTCTATTGTAGTGGAAGATTTGGTAAACATGTGCAGGAACCATGATAGCTCAGAAATAGGCAACGGAACGGTATTCCGCAGACGTGGGTTCAAGTCTTCCTCATGGTGATCATTTTTTCCCTTAAAATTTAGTTTAATAAGTAAAAGTCAATTGCATAAATTAATAAATTAAGGAGATAATAGATAGATAGATAATTAAAACTTTTTATTGCACACGGCATGAAATTTCTTTAATAAATTATTACAATTTAGTTCTAAGACAATGAACGAAAGTATTTAAAACAAACTAGTTAGACAAAAGTTTATTTAGATTTTGGCAAACAATAGAAATGTAAATACAATGACAATTCACATTGTCCTCAATGTTGCGGTGTACACTGATGAGTGTCTCTAAGAGACAACTTGAGTCTTGACTAGGGCAACTCGACCGGTGGCCTATATACCAAGAGTAGGTCATGTTTTATAAGAAATTTTTATATCAAAAACTATCACAAAATTAGCGTATATGTTTTTTCTTTCTCTCTATCTTTCTCTTCAGCCAAATCACGTCTCTTCAGTCGAAGAGGCCCGTGCCCAAGCACGGGCCTCTTCGACTTTGGGAGGGATTTTGGTGTACTGTGCCCCGCTGACCAGGTGCGTTGGCACAGGCTTTATTTTACCACAGAGGATTTTTCTGTGTAGAATATTCCTTGGCTGACTTTTACAGCACCCTAGGAAGGACATGAGGTGGTTACATATTTTTTGATCACGATGACAGCCGGCAGCGACAAATTTGCGCCAACTACGCCAGTAAGGCGCGTTGGGCAGTGTGTTCGGCCGTATCCACGGCCCCGGTTGCGCAATTTTTGCACCCGGGTGAGGAGTCGACTCCAACCAGCTCACACAGGTATTTGGCAAAGCAGCCGTGGCCCGTGAGGAGCTGGGTTAGGTGGTAGGTCGGCACCCGGTGCGGCGCTTCGACCCACTGACGTAGGACTGGGCGCACGGCGTCAACCAGCCGCTTGCCCCAGGTCACATTTCTCAATCTCTCTGCCCATTTCCCGAAGAGATCGTCGCGACATTCGCTTCTCCAGATTTCCAGGTTACACTTGTATTTTTAATGCGTCACCTCAACCTAAAATTAAACAGCACTAGTCTGACGCTTATGTTTTTATATTTTTAGCAATTTTCAGGCAGCTTCATTAGGTACCTACCTATTTAAATTTTTTTGTATCTAGTTAGGTATTTCAATTCATAAATAAACTGACTTATGAATAAAACAAACATGTCACATGTATTCTGAGTATATTTTTTTGGCTCAGAAAGCACCTAACGTAGCTATTAATTTAATTTTGCGCTTAGGGACTGAGAAACTTAACACCAGGATGTCTCGACGTTGAACTCATGCACTCTGGCTAACCCCACACAAAGTTATCTACAGTCTAGACCGACTAAAAGCCCTGTGTAGGTATATTCAGTTAACAATGTGTTTATATTGCCATAACTTTGCTCTTTGTGAATAGAATCGAATAATTATATTTTGTTTAGTTAGATACGGACTTCGTAGGACTCTATGTAAGAATAGTATCGGATTTTTCCTGCCCATATGGTGACGAATTAAGAATACAAGTGTCACCAACCCTTTTCCTCCCGAGGCGCGAGGGTGCTGTAAGCGCCAGTTAAGGTATATTGTACACAGATAACATCCCTTTTGAGAGACAGAAATCTAAAAAATAAACCTGTGCAATCACGCCTGCTCAGCGCGGTACAGTAGACCATAATCCCTCCCAAAGTGGAGGAGGCCCGGGCCCAACAGTGCGACGTAAATGAGCTGGAGACAGAGTTTCCGTTTTTGTAAATGGATACTGATTACTCCTATGGAAAATAAAAATATTGTTTTTATTTACTAGTTATCACTTCTCACTAAATAATATCCTTGCAAAAATCCGCCAGTGATTATGTACACTGCCCTCAAATTATTCTATTATTATAATGGTATCGTGTTATCTTATTTCTTAGTAAAATATTTACCAACTTATATTTGTAGCCATTAAATATTTCTAGTAAAATTTATAAAAAAATGAATTTTTCCTTAAACTGTTTTCACTTCATTTATAAATTCATGTCGGCAACATATAAGACCTTTTGAAAATTTACTTAAATAACTACTTCTATCTACTCCATGTTAAAATTTTCTTGACAATGGTGCCGATTCTTAGCGCACAACTAAACTTAACTAAAAAATTAAAATTGATAGCTTCATTATCACAATTCGGCAATGTTTTCTGAAGTTTCTTAATATTAAAACTGTGTATTATAGACTAACGATTTGAATTAATATAAATGTGTACAACGAAATAGCAAGTAATAGATATATTGACACTACCATATTTCATTTATTAGTTAAGTTTAGTTGTGTACCTAGAATTGGTACCAATAACCTTTTTAGTTCGAGTCATCGAACACGCGTCAAATTAAAACACATCGCTTGTAACAGTGTAACTGCTATCTTATGGAACGAAGTTAAAACCTTCTTTTGTTAATTAATAGGGTCGATGATATGACAAAATGTTTCGCAAATAAGCGGGACTTGAATACGTAAGAAGTTAAACATTTGTTTCATAAAATGATAAATGATATTCCTAAGAAATAAGAAAGGCCGATTCAAAAGGAAATGCCAAGCACACGTTTCATTGTACATATAACATGGAACTGATTTATAAATATAGTTTTCTGAGAATAAGATTATTTCGAATTAGAAATTCTTTACATGTTAATTTACCCGTTATTATATAATTATTGATCATAACTCAGCACGAAATAGGTACGTATTACAAAAATTCGCCGCAATTTCCCGTTGATCAATCAGAAAACGTGACAAAATTAAGTGAGTCGGTACCTACTCTAAGTAACATATAGATAGCTTGATTTAAACTAAAGATTATTGCATGAATAAAAAATACTTAAGAGGATACCATAATAGCTTCGTGCATTTTTCTACGTACGAAGTTTTCATTTTTTCTTTAGATTGAATGGCTAAAGCTCTAATTTTTAAGTATATGTTTTTCCAATATATAATCTAGGATCGCATAAACTCAGAAACGCGATTGAAAAAAGTTTTCTCGATAGAAAATCATAGCGAAATAACCTCTCTTATTTTTTTCATTTGTCGGTCTATTATCGCGTATTAACTAATGAAATAACTTTAAAAACATAAGTAACTATTATATATAGAAACACGTAAGCCGGAATTAAAATATATTTAGTAGATTTTGAGTAAACAAAAAAAATATCCTTAATTCTTCATTTTCTATACCTACTAGCTGATTGATGTAGGCCCTTAATTTTATTTCTTTTAAATTAGGTCTTTAAAACTAAACTAGGTACTTGGTATAGAGGCGGACTACATTTAATTGGCATTATCTACCCGGGCCCCAAGTCTGCTAATACAATGTTGTCACAATGACAGTTCAATGGCGCCATTATGGTGCCATAGTGATGCCATTATGACAAAAAATCTAGTTTGGTGTCATAATGACGCCATAATGCTGCCATAATGGCGAAATTTTACCAAATTTGGTAGTCTACTATAAATTTTTTGTCGTAATGACCCCATTATGTTATGGCACCATAATGGCGTCAGTGACTGACCATTGTAACAACATTGTAATATGATTGTAATAGCAGAATTAGTAGACTTGGCCCCCAGTTAATGCAAAAATAGTTAAAGTATGTATACCATTAATAAACTTATTAAATCAAGATTCATCGCAGATATTTCATTAATTTTAATTTTCCGTACAATGACCGTAAAACTTTAATAATTAGCTGCTGTTATCTGTTTTGGAGCTAATATAGTGCCTTAAGGTACACAAATTTTAAATTAATTTAGTCTACGACCCCTTACTAAAATTAAAATTTTAAAACTAATTCTGAATTCTAACAAAATTTTAACTGCTATTTGCCATTGCCATGAATGTAAAGAAAAGTGATTTATAGCATACCCATAATTAGCTTTAAGTTCCGAGTTCACTAAAGATATATTTATTTATGATTTTCTTTCGCCTATACTTGACTATATCTAGGTAGCTCCTTCACATTATATTGTTACACAAAAATAAATCCCTTTTAACACGCTTTTATTAACAAGCTTTTAAGTTCGATGTGTATCTATCAACGTATTAATCTCTGTAACGGATTTCCGGAACGCGATTTTCACCCACTTGCGATAGTCAGATTGATTTGAAATTTTGCATACATATCAAAGACCGATGACAATGCAATTATTTAAAAAGATATTCAGGATTTTCAAGCGTATTATTTAGTTTTTGAACTAAGCAATTTATTGAACATATAAAATGCCTTAGTAGTAATAGCATCTAGACGAGAGCCACAACATATCACGTATAAAAATACGTTTAGTTATCCCTTCAGGATAGAGCCAATAACTGCGTCTGAAATTTTGTTTAGAAATCGAAGTTCGCGTACTTAGATTGACGTTACGGGCCCTGTCTAGACGGTTGACGTAATAAGGAAGACTTGGGACAATCTATTCGGTATTATATCGTATTTGTGGGAGCCATCTTCTATATAATATATCCCTGTCAAAGAGCTTCTTTAATACGAGTACTGTATATTTGTATCATAATTCTATGATCCCTCTATTATATTGCAACAAATATAATGCAGTGAATTATAATGCTACTGTTGCCCGCAACTTCGCACGCGTGGAATTGGCATTGCTCATAATTTTTTACCTGTTTTCATATTTTTTTTTAGAAAATATAGACTATTTTAAGCAACTAATTTCAATATTCTTGAAATATTCACTATATAGAATTTTTTAAAAATACTTAAAGATATTATTTTAAATGTTGTGACGTCATCGTTGTACGCAATCTGTGTGTTGACTTTTCCTGATAGACTTAAGACAGATTACAATACATCATCTTTTCAAAGTTGCCAAGTTGATATAATAGACCAATTTCAACTCCACCACAGAGTAGTATAGTCCCTCAGAACGCCTTAATATTTTAAGTCCTTCATTTCAAGGGCACATAGAGATCATTTGCTTTTTTGGAAAAATTATCGTTAATATACTTAGCAAATTTTTCGAAAAAAATAATGGATCCTGATCTGAAACTCTATTCCCCGAAATGGTTTTTGAATTAATAGTTTAAAAAAATATAAACAATGCCAATTGAGATACTCACTCATTTTGAGATTATCTCTCATTCAAAGTCATTCAAGACTCTATCATTTAAAGTTCAAGTATCATTCAAAACAAACTGCATCAAGATCCGTTGCGTAATTTTGAAAATCTAAGCTCACAGGGACATACATACAAAAATAACGATTTTGTTTTATAATAAGTAAAGTTAATTAATTATGTTATTCCATATGCCTATGTTTAATACTACTTTTACTTGAGTAAACTTTTGAGGAATGAACTTTTTTTGTGACCTAAAACTGAAGTCTTTATGTTTTCTTGTGAAATAAAGTTGTGTATCACAGTTAACAACTTACACACACTTATTTTTCCCAAGAATTTATGAACAATCAACAATTAAAATTCTTCTTAACACAAGATTCACGTAATTTTTCATAAATTTGAAAGTTCTTTGACTTTACAGTTCTCAATATAGAGTTCTGCGAAATGTAAATATTGCTACTTAACATCTAAGTATTGTCTATGCATGTATTAAGTGAATAAAAATCTTTTTGTTTTGTTGTTTTTTTTTGTCGCTAAAATTATCTGTCTGCACTGATGCCAAGTTTTAAATAATTTAACGTAGTAAGCGAGGGCTTTGTCAGGTAAGATATCATAACTAGAAGGGAGTCTAAGCCGAGGGCAATAACCTTTCAACCCCAGTTTCTTAACATTTATGAACGTTGCTGTGGAGTTCGCTCCCCAAAATTTCCTTTCAAATGTTAAAATCTTAACCACGTAAAGTCGGCAACCCACTGCGTAGAGCATTGTGCCTGTTGTTAGTTCGGTGCAGTGAAATTCTTGTCAAACAAAAGGCACATTTAATGAAACGTATAGATTAATAACGGTTTTAGAATAAAAGCTTATTATTTAGATTCAATAGATATTATACTCGTGATAGTTATTATTACTCGTGAGCTCCAATTTACAAGAAACAAAATTTTCCAGTACTGACCTGTCAAAATATTCCGTTGTTTATTACGATTGTATTTATCTTCACTTGGCTTTGACACATCTCAAAGCTTTCTGTTGTCACTTAAAACGCATTATAACGAATGTTTTGATTGATACCTCTGAAGCATGGTGAAAGAATGCGTACGTTAATCTAAAAATACATGATTCTGCGTAAATAAAAATGATGTCGCATTTGTGCTCTTTAGTTATTGGTAAATATGACATGGTTTTTATTCATGGAATTGATTTTCCTGCGTAGTTAATGTTTCTTCTATAGATGTTACATTTAATTTTAAATCAGACTAGCTGTTGCCAACGACTTCGTACGCGTAGAATTTAGAAAATGTTCCCCGTTTTTGTAACATTTGTCACTACTACTTCTCTCCTATTAGTCGCAGCGTGATGTTATATAGCCTATAGCCTTCCTCGTTAAATGGACTATCCAAAACTGAAAGAATTTTTCAAATCGGACCAGAGGTTCCTGAGATTAGCGCGTTCAAACAAACAGACTCTTCAGCTATAATAGTATAGATTCTGTTGTGAACTTTGGTAACTATAGTAGCTTTATATTCTTGTTTAAGAAATGAACAGTTCTTGCTAAAAATAGTTTGTCTATTAGGTAACATCGTCCTGAGATTGTCTTCAAATAGATTCAAATAGGTTCATCCCTTTGATTTTATGCTTCATGAGCAAAAACTAAAGCGATAAAGATGTCGCTTGTCGTTATAACGTCTATCAAAGGATATAACAACTCCACACATGTGTATTAATATCTATATTTTTGCCCTGTATTTTTCCCCCATGTAAGACAATAAGTTTACTCAGTAATGGCTTGTTTGTTAGCTCCGATGAAAGATATTTTTAGAGATATAGTCGTAAATATAATGTTATTTATTAGGTATATGAAACGAGATAAATCAATTTGTTTTATTGAGTTGGGTGTTCGAAATAACTGTTTGGTAACTGCCAAGAAAATTTTTATCTTAATATAATCGCTAGGCTTCCAAGTTTCGCTCCAATTAGAATGTTCAATGTTCGAGTCCTAACTAAATTGAATCTCAAAACACTTTTAGCAGACCATGATTGCTATGCAAACCTGAAAAAGTCTTCGAAATGTCCGATGAAATATACTCGAAAAAATTGCTATCCTTTCCGTAAAAATCTAATTTTGTTTGATTGGGTCGCTCGTGTTTACAGAATATTTATGTTTTTTTACAGACCGTTTATTAGTAACGGGAGCACATAGGGGATAGAGATGAAATTCTATATGTTCTTACAGACATGCGACTGTGTTGCCTAGTTTTTAATATGTATAATATGTATGTAGTTTCTTACATATTTAGCATAAGATTTACATGCAAGAAAATAGACTTCATTTCCTTTAGCTGATTATTGCTTTTGAACGATTTTTTTATTAGTCAATAGATTATAAGCATCTTAAGTCTGCTATTGTATCAATAACAAAAAATATTTTAGAACTATTATTTATTACGGCTATGTTAATAAACAAACTTGATAATAAAATTTTGTTTATTAAGTAAATACTTTCAAAATACTTCAAATAAATACTTTCGTAGGCGTATCATTTTCGTATTGTTAAATACAAATAAAATAAGAAGCTTTTTGAGTTAAAAATAAATTTGTTACGTAAAGGAATTAGATTCGTGGTTTGAAATGAAAACTTGTATTGTTTCCCATCAAGTTTATATTTATTGAACCGTATCGTTATCTGTTCTGTCGTGAACACATTGTGAGAATTTTCTTTTTTTAGCACGCTACGTAAAATATATTGTGTGATGAATTGTGGCCGCGTGTGCCGTATATTCTCGTCAATGCGGTGATAAAAGCGGGACTGGAAGTAATGAGGATGGGCAACCTGACTGCAAATTGCCTTAGACTTATGTATGATATGTACTATATCCCAAAAAATTATATAATGGTATATTTTAGATATTTGTTGGAATAAAATCTTGTAAAGTCTACGTTGCAAATGTTTTCTCTTAAAACCATACAGGTTAAGGTTATGTAGGTACAATAATCCAATAACTAGTTTAAATTTTTCGAGTTACTTTTATGTTGCTAGGTTTTTTTTTTCAATGATTTATAGCATATATCAAGCTCGAATCTGGTTAGGGCTTGGTAATTTTTTAAAATTAGCAAAACAGATCCAATCGTATTACCATATGCATCTCTATATGTATAAATCCATGTTGTCATCGGGTTACCTACTTGCTTTCCAATTAGGGAGGAGACCCGCTTTTGATGACCATATGACTACCTATATGGACCGAAGTAATAAAGTCAGCCAAATCGGCTCAACGAAAGAATGACATAATATGAGCGTACTTTCCAGTTTACTTTCACTTATATGTATATTATATTTGCTACCCTCCGCTAAGCCCATGGACCACTATTGGACTCCGGTCCCCTCCATTCATTATCCAGGGGGTTTGGGATTTAGATTTGGGATTGGGATTAGAATACTCAGTTTAGATTTTTATTTTAACAATCATATAAATAAATATGTAATGATAATATTAACCCTGATATTACACCACATTAGGATGGAACACCTATATTTTTTAGAGTTCCGTACCAAAAGGTATAACGAAACCCTATTAAGAGGGCACGATACCAAATTATGCTCCATACAAAAATATGGGTTTCGTACTCCCCATTTTTCTTTGCGAAAGTTAAACCGATTTTAATTGTTTTTACGCCATATTATAGATGACGAGTATATGCTTGTATCACTTTCTTTTTTTTCAAAACATATTAACTAAAAGAAATATGACCATCCGAAAATCCTGTTTTTTTCGGTTTTCTTTAGGTAAAGTTGCAGTGACTACTACACATAGTTGGTAAGGTTTTACATAGCATAGATATACTCTTCATCTATAATATAGCGTAAAAACAATTAAAAAAAGGGGACTACGAAACGTCTTTTTTTCAAAGAATTTGTAGGTAATATCTGCTTCAGCTATATTTGTCCCTTTCAGCGCGGCGCTTGGAAATAGGGATAGCATGTATATCAGTTGTTTTTACATTTAAACTTATCATCATTCTCTTGCCCTTGTCCTGTTATATGAGGTCAGGTATATGAAGAATATATTATGATGATAACGGTACAGAACCCTTCGTGTGCGAGTTCCAACACTTCTCTTTTTAATTCCTAGAGTAGGCAAATGATTCTCTGACTACAACACTAGTGATTTGACTACAATCGCAAATATTTGCTCGTACTTGTTCGGTTTTTTACTCATAAATACGATCTAGATTGTGTATAATTTACATAGAATAAGGATTAAAATAAAACCACCTTTCTAGTAGGTATCTTAAAGTATACAAATAAAATGTAAGAATTACTAAAAGGGAATAAAAGCTCCAAGCGATCCGCAATGTTCGGTATCTTCAAATAATGGCTTATAAAGCTTTGTAGTAAATGTCGATTTCAAACATTGAATTGTATGTGTGTGTTAAGAGATAAGAAGGGATATTAGAAAGTATATTATCATCGTTTATCGTAAATCCTTTACAAAATATATAGAAAATCCCGTATTATGTTATTAAGTATGTAGTAGGTTACTTATTTCATCCACAGCTCACTTTGTGAATAAATTATTTTTATTCCCCCTCCCATTTATATTTATAACCACTATAGCCCCATTTTGTCTGGGGCTCTTCCCGCCTTTGGGCCAGCAGTGCCCGCAAGGGGGCGTTGTGGCTCACTTTGGGAAAGGCTGGTTTAATCCGACACTACAATCCCCTTGTTTGTACGTATGATTGATATTTTGCTTTGAATATTCGTTAAGGCAGAAATGTTAATAAGATTTTGTCTTCTCTATAAGCCGAAAATCCAGCATAATATATGCTAAATATTACGATACGTATTTCGATACGTATGGATTAAATACTCCGAAGCCTTATAGTGTTTCAGTGTCCCAATAAGCTGACGCAATTGTCTCTGTGTATAGGTTAATAATATGAACTACATATTATAACATTTGGAGAAGCAAGGATATCTGTATCTTTATTTATTATAAACCATAGTCAATATTTCTGTGTTATAAGCTTATATCTTTTAAACTACGCAATGGATTTGGATGCAGGTTTTCTTTTTTGATAGAGTGGTTCAAGAGGATGACTTTTCTGTGTAATTTGCTAAGTTTCTAAATTCTACGCGTAAGAAGTGGCGGGCAACAGCTAGTTTATTAAAATATAAAGTCGTTAATTCTATATGATTTTGTGTTATATTATTTAAAGAGAGACTTTTTGGATCTTTAATATCATTAAAATATACAGATTTTAGCGGCTTTTTTCATAGAGTCTCCATGTGGTAGGTTTATGTGCGTTATTTATTAAATTTGGAGCCTAAATTCCAAGTGTACGAAGTTGCAGGCAACACCTTGTATTAAATAAACATACACGGTGTATTTTACATATACAAGTATAGGTACATTTTATGTAAGCATCCGTAACATAACTTTTCGCTTTATAATGCTACATGGTAACATGATTCGCCTATTTAGGTGTGTTTTGTTGAAAGCGTTCTATACTATTTAGGTATTATAGTTTAGGTAAGCCAGTAATGTTTTGTAATTTATAGCGGTTAAGAGTAAGTGTTAATAAAAAATATATTTACGAAAGTTCGTAGTAAATGAGGTTGAATCTAACGAATGATAAACAAAATACGATTACTTTTTAAATATGAAAGTGTTTTTAATTTAATAAATTAAATTATGGTGGAAAAAGTGATTGCCGCAAGCGGGACAATCACTTTTTCAATCAATCACTTTTTCACTTTCATCAATCACTTTTTCCACCATAATTTAATTTATTAAGTAAAGCATAGCATGTCAATTGCAAAATCAATAAATTACTTTAGTGTTTTTAATTTGTTACTGATACAAGAATGATCTATCTCTATGATGATGAATGAGCATATCAATCTCTTCTTGAATGATAGGATTATTGTTGTTATAGTATAGTTTGTAATTATGAGTCTCGGTCATGTCGAATTAATGATTTTTAGTTTGGGAAGGTTTGGGAGTAGGCGGTGTGCTGTAGCTGTAAATGTGACTATACTCGCATATCACTAAACTACGACACAGATAGAGATATGATATCGATATGTTGCTATTTAACAATTAATATAAAGTTTTACTTGTTAAAAGAGCATTTGTAGTAACAAAAATATATTATGATTCATACAAAGCTACTAATGTTATTTTTTAAGTTAAATAAAGAAGTTGTGAACAGGAATATTTATACAATTTCTAGTTACTCTAAGGAAGATCTATTTTATTTGAGTATTAACGCACTGAAACTTCAAAGGTCACCAGACGATTTACCCAAGAGTATCGTAAAAACCACTAAAAAGAAAAGCTAAGAAAATGCCATTTTTCATTGCCAAGTAAAACAAAAGCCAACTCAATCTTCGTAAATATCAAAGTATACACCTAGTAAAAGTTCTAACATAATGTTTATTTTACGACCTCATTCGCGTTTATCATGTCTGATAGCTATATGATATACCTGCCAGTTGGCTCTAACTAAGAGTTCACTCAAATGAAATGTAAAATGGCTTTTAAATAACTTACTGCGCGTATTGTATTATACTTTTCAACAAAATTAATTAATTATCTTTTTGTTTTGCAAAAGACCCAACTTCAACAGTGCAAAGTGATGACAAAAATATTGATCGAAGAGCTACTTGCTAAAGCTAGAATGTTTCGGACAAAAAATAAAACTGAGTTTTACTAAAAACAGAAATTATCTTCTGTCCATGGTCCAAGAAGAATGTGTAGTCGAATGTCATTAAATCCGTAGAGACATATATTTACAGTAGAAAAGAATACTCCCTCTTCTCCGAAGTCTTAACTAAACGACATCGTCAATGAAACTCCTTGCTCTTAAAAGAACCTCATTTTATATCGACGCCATTATTCGTTTCATTGAATATTTATAAGGTTAGCTCGCACTCTACTGCGTGGATTTATTATCCAGTTTTGTCAATCTTCGCTTAGAATTCGTTACTACTCTGTTTAGAATTTTCCGGTGTATTTTCAGTTAATTAAATCGTTTTCTGAGTAAAGAGTGGCGCGCAATTATCTGTTGAAACATAATTATTATAGTTCATAGAATTGGTGTTGATACCTTACACTCGGTACCTAAGTTCTGGGTATTACTGGTTCGCAATAGAAACATGATAATATTGGTTTTAGTAGCCTTATAAAAAAACTATCATTTCATCCTGCCCTTGTCCCACTAGGGTCTGCTTTATCTTCCATCCTCTTCCTTCAAAATTTTACAAAAACTACTAGACTTTGTTTTTTGTTTATTAGTCCTGTGTTTCATATTCCTTTCACACAACACGGCCATATTCAATTTGATCATTCTCTACGCTTAATTCCTTGCACAATCATTCATGGAAACTTCTAGAAGAATATTAGTTTCTGTTGTTTGGTTACATGGCCATGCCAGTATAGCTGGCACTCATTCAGCATTCCGCATTTTTTTGTAACTATGCTAGTTACATCCAGGCCTCCCTTAATATAATATGTATTAATACATAAAGAATGCCTAGGTCTGTCAAGTTTGGAGTACCGCAAGGGAGTGTTCTTGGACCATTATTATTCATCATATACATAAATGATTTACCTAAATCCACAAATCTAAATATGACCCTGTTTGCGGATGACAGCACTGTTCTTTGTTCTGAACAAAATATGCCTGCATTAGCACTAAAAATTAATAATTCCTTAAAATCAATAATTGAATGGATGGAAATAAACAACTTACAAATAAATTATAAAAAATGTGCATATTTAAATTTTAAACAAAGAAATCAAGATGAGACTTGTGACTTAGAAATTCACCACAAGGGAAATACAATAGAAGAAAACAAAGTTTGCCGTTTCCTGGGACTGCATGTCGATCAGGGAATGACTTGGAAGGTACATGTAGACCATGTGTGTTCAAAACTTAACCAGTCTGCGTATGGTCTGTACGCCTTAAGTGATATTGCGCATCTGAGCACAGTTATGACATCATATCATGCAAGTGTTGTCTCCAAATTGCGTTACGGTATAATATTCTGGGGCAACTCTACAAATTGGCCATTAGTATTCAAGGCACAAAAACGCTGTATTAGGTCAATTTTTAAATTGAAGCAAAGAGACTCCTGTAAACCCTACTTCATAAAATATAAACTGTTGACATTGCCTTGTATCTATATTTTTGAATGTGCAGTATTTGTCAAGTTAAATATAGGATTATATAAGAAAAGACAACGTGCACGTCATGCTGACAGACTGTGTGTGGTACCATGTAAAACAACACTAATGCACAAGAGTGTTCTCTGTACTCCTATACACATATTTAACAAACTACCTAAACACATTAGGGATATTTCAGACATTGCTCGTTTCAAAAAAAGCCTCCACAAAATGTTATGCTCTAAATGTTATTATTCTTTACATGAATTCCAGAATGATGATTCGGATAGCATATTAGCCTGACATAATATATTATAATATAATTATTTAAAGGTTTAAATTTTATTGTCAGTAAATAATTCGGCAACGTTAACTAAATTTTCATTTTCATATTATTATTATTTAAAACAAAATTTTATTAATGATATTTCTTTTATTAATGTGCTAATTTCGACATTTTCTTTTTCCAATATTATTATTACATATGACATTGTTATTATATGACAAAATGAAAACTGCATGCATAATATATTTATAATCACTACCATTATTGTACGCCTAAATGGCAGGACATAGTGAAACCTGTTAATTTGATCTCAACATCTTATGTACCTATTTGTCCACAATAAAAAATACTTTGACTTTGACTTTGAATGTAAAACCACAAACAGATAATAGATTCCTATAACATAATCTGAGCGAATGTAATGCTATTGCGATGTGATTGTGGCTGAAATCAGTCTGTCATTCGATTTATGCTGAATTGAGGCCTGTTCGTAACATATTACCATTCCAAGTCTAGCTATAACTGGCTGTGACGTCATTCCTGTAGCATTATCTAAATATTATGTCGTGTATTGTGCAAGTGTTTGTATTTTAGTCCTCATTTTATTTCAATAAATACACATAATTGGAATGTCGCTTTGTAATATTCAAATAAAATATAATTTATATTAACATTTTATTTAATACTTAGATCTGTTAACAAGGGAGTTAACATGCCTGCCTTTATCCGTAATTATTTTAGGTCCGCGTAACTACTAATAAAAACATTTTCTTCCTAAGTACTAACCTGAAAAATAACAAATAAAAACTTTTGTCCGAGGTAATCTCCAGATGATCTAGGCAATGTATTATGAATTGATTCTCTCTCTCTCTCTCTCTCTCTCTCTCTCTTTCTCTCCAGCCCATTAACGTCCCACTGTTGGGCACGGGCCCCCTCCACTTTGGGAGGGATTATGGTCTACTGTGCCGCGATGACCAGGCGTGTTGGCATAGGGTTTACTTTCGAGTTTCCTTCTCTCACAGTGGATATCATCCGTATAAAATATCCGTTGGCTGACTTTTACAGCACCCTGGGGAGGAGATGGTGTGGTGATACCCGTATTCTCAGTCCGTCACCACACGGACGTGATACTTTCTAGAAGGTACAAAACGTTCAGGATACGTGCGTGCTTTGCGTTTGTCTGGTTTTATTAACCCCTAACGGAAAAGGGGGTGTGTTACTTCCAATGATCTATTCTCGTATTCGATGATATCTATATAAAAATTAACATAAGACCCGCATCGATATAAAACAAACGTAGGTACTGTGATGTTGTAAATTCATATTGGAGGTTACACGTGCTTGGTGGCGACATTCAGTAAACGTTATATAATGTGTTTGACCTACATAAACCAATATATGTGTTAAATATTGATTTCTCGGTATCAACGATATCAATAAAGGTTATTTATTAGTTTTATTGGATGATTAATTAAATGGACTTAATTTTTAAATATTTTTGATATTATTGAAGTTAAAAGTAAAATATCTAATTATATACACCTATAATGATTATTTTTTATTTGAATGCTTGTGGTTCCCGTGTGGTCGCATTGGCACCAGATGAGGATTGAACATTTTTTTTAAATAGTCAATTATTAGTTGCTGACATCTAATATGGAAAAATAAACGGATGTTTTTAATGTGATACAATTTATGAAGTTATTTATTATTGACTAGGTGTTGCCCTCGACTCCGTCCGCGTAGAATTTAGGTGAATTTTCCCCGTTTTTGCAACATTTTTAACTACTGCTTGAGTGAGAGTATTATAAACGTAAGAGTAACAAATATAATCAGAATGAACGAACTGCTAAGCTATCAGGAGTTACACGTGTTATTGTGAGTCAACCATAAAATATAGATATGTGCTGTTTCGGGATATTTTTTAGACAATTTTATGTAGAATATTTCCGTCATACATGATTTCTATGTAACTTTAACCATTAAGCTGCACACGCGACGGAAGCTTAAAAAATGGAGCACCTTTTCCCGTTTTCCCAACATTTCCCTTCACTACTCTGCTCCTATTGATTGTAGCGTGATGAAAAGTATACTATAACCTGCCCAGGAGTATGAAGAATAATTGTACCAAGTTTCGTTAAAATCCGTCGAGTAGTTTTTGTTTCTATAAGGAACATACAGACGGACAGACAGACAGACAAAAATTTTACTGATTGCATTTTTGGCATCAGTATTGTTCATTAATCACCCCCTGATAGTTATTTTGAAAATATATTTCATGTACAGAATTGACCTCTCTACAGATTTGTTATAAGTATAGATTTATTGGACACCATCAAGACAACATTATACCTAGTTACAGCCAGCTGGAGCGAAGCTGGAATGCGTTGTTTGTTGTTTCTCTGTTTAGTGATGTTTTAAAGACAGTTCTAATTTAATTTTAATACTTTTTGAATTCAATGAGAATAAAACACCGACCAAAGTGTTATCTGTTATATGGGAAGTCTACTAATTTTATATCATTTAAATTATCGTAAAAATCAATCTGCTGTTAAGTGGGGGCCACTGGATGCAGTTAGCGCAGGACCGCGCGTTGTGGCCTTTATGGCGGAGACCTATGTCCAGTGGACAGAGAAAAGCTAGTGGATGGATGTATGGAAAGTGTCACAGTAGCAATTCAATTCATCTGTCCAGCCACCTTTTGTCGTCTTTTGCTGGTTATAGACTATCCCCAAAGTATGCACGACATGAGTTGTCTTAAGCCCCACTTAATCAGGAGGATGTTTAGAATGATAATGACTATAAACCTGTTGACATTACGTAATAAACGTATAGCTGTTTCCTCCAAAGATGAGGCCGAACATGACTTAGTATTTTTACATCAATAGTATATGTATGTTATTCTATGTTACCCGAGTGATTTATGATTTATTTATTATTCCCGGTTAATCTTGAAAACATGCAACTTTAGCCTGGCTTAATCATACTTCAAAGAATAATAATGTTTCACATGAGGTATAAGCCTGTACCATAGACACACAGAGACACATTTCACGGCACACCGGCTGAGTGATGTAGCCATAGACACTACATCTGGTATATCTGTCGGTGTAATTATTAGAAAACATAAACACTTACATACTCGTAGAAGCAGATAAACTAACGTGCAATATTTGTAGTGTGTATCATAATGCCCCTTTATTTACCCTTTTTAGGTCAATCGCTAGTGCAGGTGGTAGGCTATGACGTCACTATGCGTCGTTTTGCGCCGTCTTCAATCGCCTTGAGGTAGATTTCCCGTCTGGTGGCGTGCCTCTAATAGGCACGCCACCAGACGGGAAATCTACCTCAACCATCTCGTAACCTTATTATACTAGGTAATGTTGCTGGATTTCGTTAGAAACTCTTTGGTCTTTATATTTATTAGGAAAGATAGATAGTTAAGTTGTAGAACATACCATAGTTATACTTGTTAGGTATATTGGGACACAATATTTAGGTTTGGAATAAACAACATGACTGGAATATTGCCTGATCCTTGATTACGGGCTAAATATTCCTTTACCCATTTTGAAGAAGTCAACAAATATTACAAAAGCTTGTAAGTAATTTGAAAACTGTCCAGATTATAGGTAGTATATAACACTAAAAAAATATTTGTGGCTGTAACCTCACTTCCTAGTGTTCTACTTTGCTCTTAAATTTACTGTTCCATTTTCTAAATCTAATTACTTTTAAAGCGATGTACGTCGTGAGTGCTGCCGTCGCCAGTAATATTTATTTCTTTGTAGTCGATATTAAGCGTGTCGTAATTGTTCGGATCCCTTTTCTGTTTCAAATTAATCATTTTTAATCATTCGGATTAATAATGTGACAAGCTTTCTCGTTTGTACCTCCGCCCTCATCGGCTTTGCGAGTTACATAGATATGTAGTTACGTAGCCATGGCATTGTTTAATTATTGATTTTATCTCTTGTTACGGGTGCATTATTTCTTTTTTTTTATATTTTACATATATAACATGTTCTCTATGGATTTGTCAAAATCAGTATTAAGCTATACTATAGACACAGAGTTATAGTCTTAAAAGTATCTTATTTAAATGTTCAATGTATGAGGTGCGCGTAATTTCCTAAATTTAATATTCATCGGTGTGATGTCTAACCAAACATTTAATAAATCTCATAACTCTTAAACAATGTGTTCGCTTTCGCTCAACATTTCCACATAATGCCACATATTTCTATTATAGTTAAACATTTTCCTGACACGTGAGATAAGTCGCTTGGCGTTTGTTAAATATTCGCAGATTTTATCTTTTGTCTTTATTGTTAAGGGTGCTACTTATACCAGCACCGAACGTGATATGTATAAAATATTTTACTGTTCTCTGAACATGGTTTTTGTAATAAACGTACAGCTACTAGAGAAGTCATTGAAATTAGGATAATGAGGATATGAAATGAGGATAATGCAGGGGCTTTCAAAAGGAAAATATTTAAGTATTACCTGAACAAATGTTAAAATTACAAGTTTATTGTAAAGCTACGAGTATATCTGTACGGAGACTCGACCCCACAGTCAAACCGATCACACGGTTTTGTGGGGCTGTGTTTTAACTATAAGCAAATGACATTGTATAATAATAATTTAATAAAAAAAAAATTCAGACGGTACAATAAATAAGCTCTAGGTGTTTGTGATACTTTGTTACAATGCCTGGAAAAATAGGTTTTATAGATAACATTAATAATATTCTCGAACACTTGCGCGATTCATTTGTTTAAATGAAACTACTTTTCACGGATTTAGACGGTGACTGGAAAGTCTCTGAAACGTCGGGCTAAAATTTAAAACAAATACATGCGTCTAAATCCGTTAAAAGTAGTTTTATATAATATTTATTTTTGATTAAAGTGACAACCTTGTTTGTTATTATTAAATATTCCAATGAAATCTTTTCCTTTGTTCCAGGGTGGTTACCCAGCAAAACTGAAAAAGGTACTCATAGTTACCGCACCGTTGTGGTTCAAGGCGCCTTTTCGTATCCTGAGATTGTTTGTTAGGGAGAAGCTACGGGAACGAGTGCATACAGTGAACGCACCACAACTAGGTCTTCACGTGCCTCGAGCTAGTCTACCAAAACAATTAGGAGGACAACACGAACCTGATCACGCCGCTTGGTAAGTACATAAGCTTACACATTATTACCTAAATTGCCAGTAATGACCCTCTAGGAGTATGTTTCGGTGTCATCGTTGATCTCTTTCAGAAGGGTTAGTACAACCATCGCATCGTCGGGAATACATGACCAGATGCATGTATGAGTGTTAGTGAAGCCAGGGATCAAACATACTAAAAGGATCCAAACATACTTACGTTTGGATCGTAACAGAAGGGGCTCTTCCTACCCTTATGGTAAAAAGAGTGTGATTTTTTTATGATTGTAATGGCCGACTATTACCGACCTCGAAGGTGCCTCAAAAAAAACACAAAATCGCATAGCAAACGTAGAATATTATACGCACACAAAATCCCAACGATTCGGTCAAGTTGTTTCATTCTTTTTTTGTTTTGTTCTTTTCTGTCGGTTAATAGTTTTGTTTAAAAGAAAATTTTTAGCAAAATCTCTTATGAAAATATAACATGAATATAACATGAACGCGGTTTAACAACAGATGTCAGATTGTAATAAATATTTACGAACATTTCGCACCAAAGGCGGTTTAGCAACTTCCAGTGGTCCGAACTTTTCTGGCAATTCCCAATAACTGCAATGTAGTTGTTAATCTAAATATTCTTTAAACTGGCTATAAAAGTCGTTATAGGCAACAATTAACATAACAAAATTCGCAGTTATCTCTCTTCCAGCCCATTGAAGTCCCACTGTTGGACACGGGCCTCCTCCACGTTCGCAGGGATTGTAATCTACTGTGCCGTATTGACCATATGTATTGGCAAAGGGTTTATTTTCGAAATTTCCCTTTCTCACAGAGGATGTATATAGCTAATATCCTTTAGCTGGCTTTTACAGCAGGAAGGAAATGGGTTGGTGATGACACTTGTATTCTTAAGCCGTCACCACACGGACACAATTGACAGTTAAATACCAGTTATTAAACAATTTCCAATATTTAAATTAAGACAGATAACGAGAAAAGGGGTTTTGTGTACTCCAAATCAACTGAAATTATTAACTAAGTTACTCTATTGAGTTTCTTGTAACTTTCATTTTGTTATCTTTATTGAAAGGAAATATCTTCGGGTCGAATTTGAAATGTCAATTAAAGAACGGGGATAATTGTTTATTCATAATTACGATTGTTGTCAACTACGCTGTTTTAACCTTGAACTCAATAATTTATAAACATTGTCATAAATTGATGTTTGTTGTTACATCGCCTGAATAAATTAAAATAATCTTATTAATCATAGGTAAATGATTCATTACGATGACACTCGCTTTATGGTAGCGAATTCTTTTAGCGGTAACCACAATATTCACACAATTGTTGAAGGGTCATCTTAGGGAAATTTGTAATTTAACATCAAGACGGTAAATGTCAAATTAAATCCTTGCCGTTGTGTAGGAGACCCGGGTTCATTATTGAGACATTTAAAAGGTAGCTACCTCAAAGATAATAAAATAAATTTAGGTGTAGGCAGAACAGTATCTAGGCCTCACACGAGTTGTCTATCAAAACCTTTTAAATTTTTCCATACACTTAAAACAATTTTGATCATAGATCTTTAATATTCTGACTAAACATTATCTATTTGAATATCTATTTCTGATGAATCATAAATAATTCTTCTCGTAGAAAGCTTCAAGTCTATTTTATGTCAAAGGCATTAAACAAATACTTATAAGGACATCACATTGTAGAAGCCCTTATCAATCATAATTAAAGTTACATCTCTTATACTTAGAATTGACAATCTGAAGATGACTTGTGAATTTCCCTTTTCAATCATAGTTATTAAACATGGATTTGCTCCAAGTAGTACATATCGTCAAAACCCATTCATTATATTCCTAACTAGTTTAATCCGTAATTACGTATTTGTGTTTGTAATTGAATATCTCCAAGGCAATCCGCGTCAATAAAGTGCTGATTAAGCTCTGAAAATATAAAGCGGTCGTGTTTACTCTTGAAATTTTCAAGAGGCGAGGGAAAAGTTTCGAAATATTCTCGTCTTTACGTTAATTAGGAGTCTGGCCAACAACTTGTCATCACTTGATGACATAATCGTCTTAAGTCATGTGATCTGTTGTGACTAATCCGTCACGGGATGTCAACAACTACTATATAAGGGTATCGTAAGGGTCATAGACATGTTAGTACGCACTATATTTATGTATACAAGACATGCATAATTAAACGTTGAATAATGTGGGGGAACATATTAAATTCAAGTCGGGGATGACAGTTATTACAAGTTAAATTGGACAGCCGTTGCGCCAAAACCGCAACATAACTAAACTGCATGATATCCTCGAGTTATCTAAGCATCTTTTGTGTATAAATTTACATCTCACTGCTTTCAAGACTGGAAACTACCAAGTACTAACAACTTAGTGTATAGAATAAGCAAAGTTTAGAACACATAGCAGTTATGTGTTCTAAACTTTGCTTATTCTAGCGTATTAAACAGAAACTATTTTACACTTGAATTGTGCTGGCGATGCCGATGGTTTAATTTATGCGATTAATATCATCATCATAACATAACGCCTGTAGACAGAGACTATAGAGCGCCATCTGCTACAATCCAAACATACTTCCTTGGCTTCATCCACACTCATACATCTGGTCATACATGCCCTACGGTTGTAAGTGTTACGCACTAGTGCGAATAATATAATGTTGAATATTGAGTGAAAATTTGTACCTAACCATATAAAGTTTCTATTCAAATTATGTGAGCTGAATCGATGAAACATTGTGCAATACTTGGTATGGCGCTTAGCTTACTCTTTATGACATTTATGTGGCTCTTATCGTTATCATTGCGTTTCAACTAGTCTATTTTTTATATTTTTTACTACATTATTCCAATCGTTAATTATTGCTGCCTAGCACATATCTAGAACTTAGCTTTCATGCTCATAATTACCGTAAACTAGCCATTTTGGTCTAAAATTTAACACTGGGTTCAGTCCAGGAACTATTGAAGATAAAAACTAATCAAAACGTGTAAGCAAAAACACAGGAAACAACAATGATTTTATCGTTAAATAACGGTAGCTTTGATACTTATACGATAATGATAATTCAACAAGTTCTGGTTTTCATTTTAATGTTATCTACGTAATCATGCGTGTATGAATAAAATCAAATTATTTACGAGCTCTATGATAATGTATACACAGAATGTATACAATAAACCTCGAAAATATCAGATTCAAAAAGGTCACAGATGTATTATATAGATGTATCTGTAGGTATAAAATGCTGTGACATTTACTTTGAACTTACTGGGTCGCTTTAAAGCTTAAATTTAATTTTGTCAGAAATTTATGACCGGAATAAAGGTTGAGTAATAAAATAATACTTCTGTTTGACATTTTTTTGTCGCGGTCTAGACAATATTATAATCCATTTATTATAAAACCCTTTTCAGGACTATATGTACAGGATTTTTATCTACTTATATATTTTTGTCTTCTTAATATGAAGACCTTGGTTCTAAGTAAAAGGTCTCCCAGATATTAGAGAAGCTACCAAACACTTGATTCTCTTTCTATAAAATGTCTTATCTATTTATTTAAATTAGATTTTTCATATACACTTCTATGTTACATAGGTGGTTTGCGTCCATAATGGTAAAAAATAAAGATCACTGAACAAAATTACACAATAACTTACGTCGAATCTTGTGTAAAATGCAATTTGTCATAATTACTGAAAACGTATCTTTTTTTACAACGAACATTGCTTAAGTCAATATATATTATAGTTCTTACATAATATACAATATTTCTATTATCTACAGTATATTAGATTAGATAAGTTGATAACTGAGTTACTTTCTAAAGTTTTCTTATTGTTTTTGTCCCTGTGGTTTGCGGTTATAATACGGTTATACCTCCATAAAAAATTCGTGTTCTTCCAAATATAGATAGTTGCATTAGGAAGCCAGCTGCAATAAATTTGCTACAAATAGAAGGGACGAAGTAAAAATATGACATTAATACAAACGTTACAACGTAACACGTTAGAAGATATCTATTTATCTTCTCTGCTTTATAGCCTAAAAAACTTTCTCCCCTCGAAAACAAAAGAGCTTCTTGTATACACCATAATTTTTCCAATAATTGACTATGGTGACATGTGCTGTTTCGACCTGAATGGAGAAAATCTTAATAAACTTGATAGTCTTCTAAATAACTGCATTCGATTTATCTTTAATCTTCGCAAGTATGACCATGTGTCTACTTTTCGTTCTCAACTGAAGTGGCTTCCCATTCATCAACGTCGTGAGTTACGCGCTCTTACTACACTCTTTTCTATCTTAACTAAACCTTCTTCTCTTGTATACCTTTCTTCTTATTTTCAGTACCTCTGTTCTAGCCACGATAGACCCCTACCCTCATTAATCAACCGTTAGCTTCTTGTCCCTCACAATAAAACAGGTTTTGTACACTCGTCTTTTCTTGTGCAATCCACTATTCTGTGGAATGCACTACCCTCCGAGATCAGGATGCTGACAAATCGACAAACATTCAAAAAGAGACTAAAGCAGTTTTTACTACGAAAGCTAATTACCTCAATAATCATTCCCATCATTTGTTTTACCTATGTAATTGTATCTAATGTATTCATAGTATTATAATATAAGTATTTATATTAGTATTTAAATTCATTTTTTATGTATGTAATATATTGTGTGTATTTATGATTTTAATTGCCAACACACTCTATTTTTATTCTCTCTGACTATCTAACACACCTACTACTTCCTCTTTCTGCACCACCTAAGGTTGACTGGAAGAGAATGCCTCCGGTATTAAGCCGCCTTTGTACCTTCTTTGTGTATAGAAGTGTTAAATAAATAAATAAGATATCCATTAAACTAAATGTTATATAGAATAGACCCAGTTTAAAACATAGTTATTAAAAACATATTAAAGACACTCGAACAAATACCTAAATTGAAAATGGTAAAGCCATTCTAGAACTATAACGACACAGGTACTCTCAAACATACACAGACACATTAAGTATGTATTTTGTAAAGGTAACACATTCAAAATTTCAGATTAAAATTATAAGAATGGCAGCAAAGTCCAACCCTGTGGTGTAATTAAATCCCCCATAATTTATCACATTCAGTAATGAACAGGTTCAATTAAATGGAAATGATAAATTTATAGGATGACCGCGTTGGTTATCTGAGATATTGAAATGTCAGGATTTGTTGACAAAGTGCTGTGCTATTTTCAATTAAATCTATCGCTGTTTTAACACTTGATATTGTAGGTAATATATCTAATATATATAATTCTCGTGTCACAATGTTCGTCCCCATACTCCTCCGAAATGGCTAGACCGATTCTTATGAAATTTTATATGCACATTCAGTAGGTCTAAGAATCGGCTACCATCTATTTTTCATACACCTGACATTTGTATGGCAAAACAACGTTTGCCGGGTCAGCTAGTAATTATATACAAGCGAGCTGATTGTCTAAACTGGTGATAAGTTTATTATTATAGTTTTCTATTGTAGACATTGTGAATAGCCAATTTAAATCACTATAAATATTTTCCCATGGAGCGCAGTTTGATATATAGAGGGCCATACTTGGTGTGTTTGAGGGAAATATGTAGATCTTTTACATACACATAAACATTTTGGATTGGAAAATAACGGCGTGTCTAAGATAACACAAAATTTCAGAACATTTGTTGTTCATTCCGCAGAGGGTATAAACTCTGCTATACCATGGAAGTTAGTTTTTCAGACCGGATTTTATTCCTCTTAAAACAATATCATTTGCTTTTAGTTGACTAGCACGACACCCTTGGGAGAAATTGTATTATTCTGAGCCCTTTAATAGACGTTGGTGTATACAAAATGGAAGAAAGTTAACGTATTAATTATAAATATGTAAAGCATTAAACGAGCTCATGTATATTACATGACGTGTTTTTATCTCCCTGTTTTTGCTAAGTCATATAAAATATCTCACACATATTATTCTCATATAAAATGTTGTTAAGCTAAAATAAGATGACAACACGACTCGCTACAATCTCGTCTCGCCTACGGGTAAAGTAGTGAAAATCAGCAAAAATCTTACGAACAGTACACGTCAAAAATCTAATGTATTATAAAAGGAAATTCAAAGAAACCTGTATCATTTCAGTGAAATTATTTACTGTGAAAGATAGCGCTGCCGAAATTCAATTAACGCTTCGAAGAACTCTATATTCTTCTCAATACTGTTTATTTAAACCTAAATTTAGTCTCCTTCAATTCTTTTTCTAAGAAATATTTATTTAAATATTTATTTATATGTATTTGTATTTTTCTTTTTAACACGCTTTTATAAGTTTGGTATGTAACTATCAATGTATTAATCTGTGTAATGGAATCTTTGAAAGCGATTTTCAGCCACTTGCAGTAGACGGATTGATCTGAAATTTTGCACACCTAACAAGGACCGATGACAATTCAATAATTTAAAAGAATAGTCCCAATTCCTTGATCAGAATTACTAGAATAGCATGTTGAAGTATCACCATGACCACACTTGTATTTTTAATTATACACGTAATAGTTTAATTGTATATGAGTAGACTCACCAAGATTATTGTGTTTTTACGTATGCCTTTCATATACAATCAGATAATTTCACATAAAAACGCTTTGTTTATAGAATCAGGTAAAATTATAATAATTGTTTACTTGTGTTTACTACGATTTTGACAACATGTGACAACAGAAACTTATGTCTCTGACAATATAAACTGTCAACGTTTTATAAGTAGGTAGCATAGAATTGAGTATTGATGACAAAGACAATGCAATCATTAAAAAAATATTCAGGATATTTAAGCGTGTTTTTTAGTTTTTAAACTAAGTAGATTATTTTATTTGCAGGTTGGAGCACTGTAAAAATTGTTACACTAATAACTTGCAGAACGCTAAATTAGACGGAGTAATTGATGAATATGTGATCAGTAATCATATACCACCGATCAAAACACAAAATGGTACGTATAAATCGTATAAATACTATTCATTATTATTTTGATTATTAATTTGGTGTAATCGAGAGCCGCGTTATTTACTTTGTGCGATTTTATTTATTTTCGCTCTAAAGAGATTTAAGAATTACATCGTTAAAAATATAAAGAAATCTTTGATCTGTTGAATTATTCAGTGGTTCTTTTCATGTTCTTTTAGATCTTCGGTAATTAATTAGAATAATATTGTGATATAGATGTGTAGGTTCTGAATTTTTCTGATAATTCTTAAATATGTTATTTGCCACGATTGTTTTTATATAGTTAACTGTATGTTGGCTACAGATGATCACAGTGGTAGTAAAACCCTACACTGGGTTTGTGCTAATCTTACTTTAGGATTATACCTACCTCTGATGATTTTAGATCAATATGGATTGTGTGTCTATGTTCTTTGTCCCCTTTCGGTGGTAAAACAAATTCGTTATTTTTATATGTATGTCCCTATGTAAGCTTATATCTTCAAAACTACGCAACGGATTATGATGCGAGTTTTTTGAATAGATGGTGTATATCAAGAGGATACCCTTTTCGTATAATTTGTTAAGTTCTAATGTATATTGGGTGAAGGGGGCTCAATAACTATAAGCGCAGGTGAAATCGCGGGCATTAGATAGTTAAATATTCAGAAACTGAGAGGCAATATTTTAAATCTAATATCGTCATATTTAAGTAATAGGCAACAGGCTACATCGATTTCTACAATGTGTAAAAAAGAAAGAAAAGAAAAAATCTTGACACTCTTAAAAATAAAATTAACAAATCCATCGATGACATGGCTGGCTGGCTAAGAAAAAATAATTTGATAACTAATTTAGAAAAAACTAACTTTATGATATTTAGGAATAGGGTGAGACCTCCAATCGACTTTAAAGTAGAGTTTTTAGGTACCGAGTTAAAAGAAGTTAACACTGCTAAATTTCTTGGCCTAAATATTGACTGCAATTTAAATTGGAAACCTCATATAGAAGAACTTTGTTCTAAACTAAGCAGGAGCTCCTATGCTCTTTACATGTTGTCAAGAACGGTCAATACATCCACGGCAGTAACGGCTTATATGCGTCGCTACTACGATATGTAATAATCTTTTGGGGAAACTCTACTGACTGGGAGTATGTATTCCGAGCCCAGAAGAAATGTATCAGAGCCATCTACAGGCTGAAAAGTACTGATAGTTGTGAGCCAATATTTAAAAAGCTCAATTTACTTACCATGCCATGCATCTATATTTTGGAGGTGTCTATGTTTGTTAGGAATAACGCGTCTTTATTTACTAGACTACAAGGTTGCCGCAATGCCCATAAAATTAAAATTGTTACCTAACAATACAACGCTGTTAAACAAAAGTATATTTTGTATGACAGCAATCATTTATAACAAACTCCCAGCATATTTATGTAAGCTGGAGAGTAATATTCAGTTTAAAAATAAATTTAAAAAGTTGCTTCTTGACAAAACATATTACAGTGTGCGTACTTGGATGACAAATTAACGTAAATAAAATTAAGAAATAATATTAATTAAGAAAAAATGTTGTATGTATCTAAAACCAATTGTATTAATAATGTTAAAATAATGATTATAATAATGTATAATAATAACCAATTAGACTAATTATTAATGTCACAATTATGACGGGTAATGCAGTACGAAAAAAAAAAAAATTATCAGTGGCTATGTACATCCCAATTCTTCTTCTTTTCTTTTTAATTTTGACGCATGATATTTATATTTAGTATCTTAGAAATGTTATGTCGAGCTATTTAATTTATTCTATGTTTTGTTTTTAATTTTTTTTGTACACCACCTAAGTGGTCAAATGTAGCGGACGAATGTAACACAAATTGTAACAACTTATATCCTATATTTACAAAAATAAAGTATTGATTGATTGATTGATTGATTCAGCTAAATATCTCCCTAATATATTTATTTGTATTGTAGGTATAATAGAACACGACAGTGAATGTGACATGACTAGTGACCGAGCGACACGGCTTTGTGACAACAAAACAGACATGCACATTAGCGGCGACCCACCATACAACTGCGATACGAGTCCACTTAGGTTTGTATTCTGTATAATATTGAATTACCGCAATCCTTATTTATAAAAACACCTAACAGTTAAACATTTTAAAGCATTATGTAAAAAAATCAATAAATATGGCGTTATAAAAATCGTAATTAATGAATGAATATAAATAAATTAAGACGGCACGATACCAAATTATGCTCCATACAAAAGTATGGGTATCGTACTTCCGTTTTTTCTTCGCGAAAGTTGCAGCGTCTTCCACACAAATTTGGTAAAGTTTTACCACAAAAGAAAGTGATAGAAGCATAGATATACTCTTTATCTATAATATAACGCAAAAACTATTAAAATCGGTTTAACTTTCGCGAAAAAAAACGGAAGTACGAAACGTCTTTTTTTCAAAGAATTTGTAGGTAAAATCCGCTTCATCTATATTTGTCCCTTTCAGCGCGGCGCTCGGAAATAGGGATAGCAATACCTAAGGCAAATACGTAAATGAGGAGTACAGTACCCTCTTAAGCATACTTTATAATTTCAGGCATTCACATGGTTACAATGGCGACATGAAAGGCAGGCATATAAACTCAGGAGATGAAGATGACATAGATATAAGCAGTAAGTTTAAATTCATGTTGTATTCCACCTCTATAGTAGCAATTATTAAAAAAAAACAATAAAAGAACAAAATGTCAAGATGACATTTCGCGACAGTGATTTTAAAAACAAAATGTCATTGTGACATTTCTTAGCAATGTTTTATTTTTATTTACACAACATTCAGAAAATCTAAATATGAGTACATCTAAAATAAATTGTGGTACGTCTTTTGGAATAATATAATACATTTTGTAATATGTATACAATTTGTGTAAAATGTGTGCCATGGGCCCCTTCATTTGCTGTTTGAAATGCCGCAAATTTTTTCGTAATATTTTACGTAAATATGTTTTAAGTTCTAATTAAATATATTTTAAGTTCTAATTAAATATATTACTAAACAATATTTACACTTTAATGTGGTTACGAGATTACTTACGACCGCTATATAATATTTAGCAAGTGTTTAACATGTCAAGTCTATACTACAAATTCTACCAATTCTATTGAAGTTCATATAACTCTTTCTTTAAAATTTTCACTGGAAAATTGCATCTTATTATCAAATCTCGCACTTACCGTATGGCACATACTATTTGCTCATATTGTCCCCTCAGTCCTCTCTAGTATTCATCAACTCATTGGTTCTATCACACGCTCTGTGCGTTTTACGACGTCTGCAGTAGAACTGTAAAATAAAACGTAAAAAAAATATTTTACGATTATTTCGATGAGTCTCTACAAAAGCGGTTACATACAGTAAAATCGCATCGGTGGCGCTCGTAAAATAAAATTATAGAAGTAAAATGAAGATTGTCAATACAGGGCTTAAATGTGTTGTATCGATGTTATTTGTGATAATAGTACTGTACTGTGAGTGGTTTTGTTTATAATATTTTTTCTCAACTACCACGTAATGGCGAAATGCATATCTTACATATAAAATTCACGTGTCACATTGTTAGTTACCGTACTCCTCCGAAACGGCTTGACCGATTTTTATGAAATTTTACATGCATATTCAGTAGGTCTGAGAATCGGCCAACATCTATTTTTCAAACCTTTTTTTTTGTATTGCAAAACTACGTTTGCCGGGTCAGCTAGTTTCTACATAGAAATATTTAGTTATCGATGTTTTCGTTTGATAGGTAAACAATTCAGAAACTCACAATACAAAACATACATACCTGTAACAGGGTTCATGAATTACCAATATCGGTACTGTAATATTTAATTATCGCAATAGAGATTCGAAATCATACGCGAATTTCTTCCGTACCCAGCAAAGGCAGCAAATGCTACGAACCCCATGTCTTTATGTGTCCAGCACTCAGAAATTTATTTACCTACTCTTTTGCTTAGAATCGCTACGTTCATGATAAAGCAGTCAGGACCCTTTTCACAGAATTTGCCTTAAATCCTGCGCTGCACAAAATACTCTGCAATTTTGAGTTCTCCATAATTTTCCTCATCACCGAAATCTTGAAAATAGTAGGCGTAAACCCCTAAAAATCACCGCCCTAACAACGTCTAAGGACTATACTATATATTATTATGACCTCGTATAATTTTGGTCGATTTGAATACCTTACGCAGTGGTTGGCTAGGTGATAATGATTCTATGTCACTCAGCGCGCGGTACATGGTCATCAGGCGAGGCGTCTCCCGGTCTGTCAGACGAAGAATGCGGCGCAGGTGGCGCAGGACGTGGGGAAACTCCAGCGGCACTAGTTGTAAGAGTGCGGTCGCTGGGTCGTCGTGGACTGGCCGCAGAGTACGAGGAGATACGGGCACGACCGCCCATTGGTACCTTCCATCATGCCAAGTTAGTATCTAAAAATGAAATAGCCTTTCATTGTAATTATACAAATAAATCACGCGTATCTTCCGGTATCCTCCTGCTCCAGTCCATTAATGTCCCGCTGTTGAAACACAGGCCTTCTTTTTGGATGGGCTTTCGGCTCTTGTCACATGTCCTTATGGTGACCACGTCTCCTCCCCAGGGTGTAAGAACCAGCTAAGGGATATCCCTCGAGGACATATAAGATAGAAAGAAGTGTAATATGTAGTACATAAAACCAATGTTAATAAATATGACAACAACAGAGGAATAATTCAATATTATATTGTTATCAGATTGCCGAGTAATCTAGCCAAGAATCGTTACACGGACGTGCTCTGCTACGATCACTCTCGAGTATTGTTATCGCAGACAGATCCTGATGATTCTACCACAGATTATATCAACGCTAACTACGTTGATGGATATAAACAGAAGAATGCATATATATGTACACAAGGTAAGTGTAGCCTGACTGTTTTTATTGTATTGTTGTTATTTTTAATTATTTTTGTAACATGTTAAATTAACATGCGTTAACTGCAGAAATCTAATTAAGCACTGCATTATAGCATGAACATTTTCTTGTGTCTATCACTTGAGAGTGTTAAAAGAACAGTAGTTTTCTTTGTCACACACACTATAATATTCTATTGATAATATGAGTTGTACATTAAAAATTTTTGGCAATAACTATTTATCATCAAAAAATAATTAACAAGTGGGATTCTTTTCTGAAGTTTTTTTGACATACACTCCCACACATCTGCCTCGTGACAAATGTAGCTTACACGGCTAATTGATATTTTATATTTTAATACCATATAAACCGACCTTTAAAGGGTGTAATCTCTTTGTATGGGTGACCTTTAAAACACCTACGGGCATTTTGGCTATTTCTAATAATAGCTTAATCTATTGTGTTGGTACTTGGTCTGGATGTACTTTATATGTCCTTTCTCAGGCTCTAGCTACACTATCTTTGTTCCATTTTTCTTTTAAATCCGTTCAATGGTTTTGGCGTGACAGGCGATAGCCAGTCCCATATTTGCATCTTTACTTATGGTATCCCTAGTCCCTATTCAAGCTTACATCTTCAAAACTATGGATTTTGATGTAGTTTTTTTTTTAATAAGTAGGGTTATTGGATGGCTTTTTTGTATAACTTGTTATGGGTTATTTAATTTTCTGAATTCTACGCGAACGAAGTAGCGGACATCAGGCTACTGATTAATAATTGTGAGAAATTAAGAACAAAAGTGAAGTCATCGCATTTACTGACTAGGCTGCCAGTTGAAGAATAATAATAGCAAATAACATGTGAGAAACTGAATACTCGAAACCATAACCTATGCCAACATGACCGGCCAGCGCGACATATCCGACTGCATACCTTACTGAGACATTAGTGGACTGGTAATAAGAATAGTAAAGATTCATTCTAATCTGTTATAATTTTAGGTCCTTTACCGAAAACGTTTGGTGATTTCTGGCGTATGGTGTGGGAGCAAGGTACTTTAGTTGTTGTGATGACAACACGCGCGGTAGAACGGGGCCGAGTGAAGTGTGGACAGTACTGGCCTCTATCTGAAGGTAGTCGAACGGTGTATGGAGACTTCGCTGTAACCACTGAAGCAGTAGAACATGAAGATGATTACACTATCACACATTTATTGTTGACGGATTTAAGGGTAAGATACACAATTTTAACTATTTCCTTGCTATTTAGTGCTTTAAACATAAAGTACTCCGGATTTATTACTTCTGTTAATGGTTTTAAAATTATGCAATAGAAATAGACAGAAACAATTAAATAACATCTTAATGAATAATGAATTTTAGGGGCTATTCTTGAAATTTCGAAAAGGGGACAAATGTGAAAAAATATGAATCGCTTCACCCGCAACTCACTTAGGATCTTATAAAAATAATCCGTCAGTTTCATCGTCGTAATGCCAGCTAATGTTTTTGGTTAGATGCACTATATTACAGCCTGACCATGACTGCCAGGACTTTCGACAGAAGCATATATGTCTATTTTATTAACATTTTAGCGTGAGCAGTCTCGCCGCATCTGGCACGGTCAGTACACGCGGTGGCCGGACTATGGGGTGCCGGGCGGCGGTAGTGCTCAGCCGGTACTCAGGTTCTTGCATCTAGTGCGACGAGCTCAACATCTGGCGCTCACCGAGTATGTATTTAAATCCATCCAATAAACTGTTCTTCATGCTATCTGTTAGATATCTCTGGTCCTTAGTAATGAGCATTATAACACGTGGTCCTGTCCCGTTTGCGTTGAAAGAGTCCGCATCCGCAGCTGCTACGAGATTTTTTTACCATTTACTTGACTGTGGTGGAGTGGATCATATAACGGACTGCCGATCATGAGGTATCGGGTTCGATTCCCGGTCAGGACAATCATTTGTGTGATATTTTTAATTGTCATACAAATGTTTGTACTGCGTCTGGGTGTATACTATGTATAAGTATGTATTTACAAAAGAAAAGTAGTTTATGTATTATATCCGTATTCTGGTACCCATAACACAAGCATATACGCTTAGCTTGGGACCAGAGGACGTTGTGTGAAATGTCCATGAATATTTATTTAATTTAAATTCCCACAAAAAATTACAATTTTATTATTATATTAAGATAAGATTCGATAAACCCTTAAGTTTACAATTAATATTAACGTATGTTTTGTTATTAATTTTCAGATTGGGTGACCAGTGGGCGGGGCACAGTCGAGGACCGCCCATCGTTGTTCATTGCTCCGCCGGCATTGGAAGAACTGGTAAATAATTTACTTAACTAAATGTAATATTTTTTTTAATCGTGTACTTCTACAATAATAGCTCTTAGTGGGATTCCAGAATATACTATAACAGAGATAATTACAACCCATTTACTATTTGCTTAAAAATTGCAGTATATATGTGGGTCGAAAGCTTAATTCCATCTTCCACGTTGCAGGTGTCTCAAGTAATTTATTTATTTTTATAATATTGAATTTATTTATTTGTAAGTAATAGAACGAGGGCAGAACAAAGATGATGTATTTGTTTAAAAAAATCAACCAAATAACATAATAATTTCATGAAACATAATATTTGTTTGTTTCCAGGCACGTTCCTAACACTAGACATCTGTGCGAGTCGCCTGGGCGCGGAGGGCGTGGTCGACGTACGCGCTACTGTAGAACGTATACGTGCGCAGAGAGCACACTCCATACAGATGCCTGATCAATACGTGTTCTGTCATCTGGCGCTCATAGAGTATGCGGTATGTTGCATTGAGATTATCTTACCATATGTTATATATTATTTTATAGACTGGCCACAACAGTGCCTTTAGGAGTTTAGCCCCTCCCCCAAGCGGTAAATACTCTACTATTCCCGGCCCTTTAACGCCCTTATTGTTGAACACCAGGCTACTCCATTTCAAAACTTTATGTGGTCTACTAATTATGCCACGCCGAGGCATATTGGTATAGGGTTTAGTCAGTGGCTGATTTGCAGCCTCGGCCGCCGTAGGCCCCAAGCTATCAGCCGCCCTTTTCTTAGCATCCGTCATATAGACTACATAATGAAATTACTTCGTTGGGGCCGCCCCTAAATCTGGCCGCCCTAGGCCTGGGGCTACCGGGCCTTGGGGTAAATCCGCCACTGGGTTATTTATTACTCCATTTTTCTTTATATTTATATTAATTTTGTATTTTTCCAGGTGATGCACGGCTACTTAGACTCTGCCGATCTGTCCGGCTTCGACGATGAGAACGAAGATGAGTCCGAATGAAGACTGTCTCGTCCGTCCTGCACTTTATTGTAACAGTGCGTAGTGTACAGTGAACAAACTGTGTTTATATATAACAATATATACCCATGTGTCATATGATTATATACAAACAGACATACAGTGAAGCTATATAAAGTGTACAGTGTTTCTATGTGAATTAGTGAGATCTAGCTAAGCTTTTCAGCCTTCAATTCTCAACAAGAACAACACCAGGTAACATTGCTGTAAATTCGTAATAAATTATTTTCTATTTTGTCTTTTATCTGTGAAAATTCAGTTAGGTTACGATATTTATGACTATATCGTAGCCATTTGATAGTAGATACTACATAAAGAAATAATCTGATTATTATTTAATTTTAAAATTCTTTAATTTAGGTGGTTTATACAGTAAATCAAATAAAAAAAAAATCGTATATTTCGTAAGGACGTGCTGCGTAGAAACAATGCTAATAATGAGCATAATATATATCCATTCATAATGATTTGAATATGAGCGTATGTAACTATACCTTAAAACTGTTTGTTAATTTTAACTGCTATACACTTTTTTTATGCTGTTTTTATCCACCATTGCAGTTGATAGCACAAACCATTTATCATATAACACTGTGGCCATGTCCTCTGAACTATGCGTAAAAATACAAAAGATTTTAAAATAATTTTTATTATGAAATTTTCTAAACCTTTCGGGGGACTTATTTATTTGAATAAAACTACTTATTACGCGTATATTTTTTGTTGAATACAGGTGACTGTAAATTTACTAACACACCAAGATAGAAGTTTTCGTAAAATCAGTAAAAAGTGGTTTTATTTGAAGTATAAAATTGTTTCAAAGTTAGTTAACTAACTAGCCATTATTAATTTATTTAATACGTCTTAATCCTATTTTAGTACAATATCTAAAATATTGTAAATACCTTACCTAACAATCAAAGAGAAAAATGCTGTAAAAATGAACCTTACCCACCTTACTGTGAAACATTTTTATTTGTGAACAAATTATAAATACATAACTACTAAATTTAATAAATGAAATTGTAGTGGAAAAAGTGACCACCGCAAGCGGGACCTACAATTTGATTTATTAAGTCCATAGCAAGCTAATTGCAAAATTATTAAATTCCTTTACATACTAAATTACTAAAAAATTTATGATTATGAAGTTACAGAACAAATTACAAAATGAACAATAGTTATTAACTATATCCTGCTTAAAGTTCCTGTATTGTACATAAGAACACTAAATAAATTGATATTGGTACCAATTCTATTGCACCAAGAACTAAACTTGATTAAAATGAAACCAACCGATATTGTACTTTGGTTTGATGGCTATTAATGTTGCAAACATTTATATTAGTTTAATTATGCAATCAGAATTGGCACCATATAATTCTTTCTAACAACATTATTTAACAGCATATTTCTAACCAAATATATTTCCATTTAGGTTTTTAATTATTTATTTATATTGTATAAGGAGTTATGGCTGTGTGAAGTTTTGTCTGTGTCTAGTTCGGTTTTTTTTTTCAGAAATAAAATCATTATTAAAAAAAAATCTAATTTCACATTGTTTTGATATACGTGGAGGTGCTGATAGGCTAAAATATAATTCATATGACCATTTAAATGAGTTTTTTATTATTAAAATTACATATAAATAAATTTTTTACAATTGCTGGCGCCCCAGCGAGCTTTTAATGTAATCGCTTACAGAGGCGTCTAATAAAATTGTTATGAATTAAAAATTATTATTATTATAAATTTTACATAGACTGAGTAATATTAATATGTTCTGGAGTATAAACAAGCGACCCATCGCGTTAGTATAAATTAATTATATGCGAAAATCATACATTAATGAATTATTTTCAATTATGAGTTAACTGGCAAAAGATTATTATGAAAAAATATAGATGGCCTTGTCTATCGATTGCTTTAGCCACCAATTTTTAAAGAAGTACTTCCTATTATCGCCTTTTATTTTATATATTTCGTAATAATTTTTTTCCTCTTAAAAAAAATTCACTAACATAGTATAATTAAATAATTTATTTTTCAATTTATATACATTAACACATATCAAAATCGAATCGTAAATATGAATTTGAAATCGCCGTCCCATTTCGTATTTTCTTTATGAAATTTTATTTATCTACAGGCGAAATCTTTTTTGTTATCATCCTAAAACAATGCTCGCATTAATCAACTTTACTTTTTAAATAAGCGAAACTTTCAAATTAAAAACACTAAAGATCGATACAGTGCCCCGTGTAGCAATATCAACTGTAAAATTCTAAATTTAATTAGTTCTTGACGCAACAGAATTGGCATCATTTATGCAGCGTTACGAAGAAATGTTAGTTGTTTGTTTGTGCGAGCGCTGAATTTAATACGCTATCTTTTCTTACTTGTGATTTATTGTGCATTTTAGAATATCAACGTAAGAATGTGTTGAAACATTTGAATTTTAAACATACTTTTTTAGGAGTCCGTATTTATTTTTATTATGTGTGAATTTCAATTTCTACTGTGAAATATCACTCGAGTTAAACATATAGTTAATTAAAAGATATATTGTGTAAATAATACTGATTTTGCATAAATCATTCGCCTAGAAAATATCTGTGTCCAAACATTGTATCAATTATAAACATTGTTTATTATTAAATTGTTAATCTGAGGCAAATGTTATAATCTTTGTATATGTAAATACTTATATTTCTGTTCTAAATCTTATATTAATAAAACCCTTGTGAAATATGTGTGAAATAAAAAATCTTGTAATATATTTATAATTCAGTTTTATTGTAATAACACCCTGAGTATTTGACGAAATCAATATTTCGCTTGAGGAATTTTTATAAGAGGTTATCATACCGTCACGCCTTTTTCCTATGGAGCTAGACAGAGAAGTATAAAAAATGGGCAGACCTAATCAGAAATAGCAGAATAAGCTAACATACATGTCTGTAAATATTATTGTCAGTCTTTACAATCTTTCGTATTTTATTATTTAAACACTGATTTTGTACATCTATACACTTTGAAGTACTCCTACGTTTTAACAAACTTACAAGTAAACGCGTTGTTTTGGCTTGTCAAGGTTTTATGGAACAATGACAGAGGTTTGGTTTCCACGTACAAACAATATTGAAGGAAGATCTCTACTCATTATTTCTAACCACGCCATATACAGTGCTGGTGTTACAACATTCTGTAACAATATAATTTATGTATGTATTATCTTTTTCTTTATTATGAATGGGAGTAAAAAAGACGGGCTTTGTATTTTAGTGATTCATATAACGGACTACCGTTCACAAGGTCGCGGGTTCTACATTGGGTCCCGCATGGGACAATCATTAAACATAACAATGTTTGTTCTGCGTCTGGGTGTTTCTATTTACAAAAGAAATGTTTTATATTATTATGTAGTAAATCCGTATTCTGGTACCCATAACACAAGCATAATAAGCTTGGCTTGGGACCAGAGGACGTTGTGTGAAATGCCTGTGAATATTTATTTTATTTATGAACATCACTATTGGACACGGATCGCTATACTACTATATCGATCTACTCGGTTTTCAAGTCTTTACTTTTTTAGACAACAAACGTTTCTCCTGAAGTCAGGAATCACTCTCTAGTATTAACACGTTTAACTATATGAAATCTTTTAAAGTTTATGAGAAACCGAAATACCTGAATGAATAATTACCTCCCTAGGATAAGGCAACGTCATGACGATGAGATCTGCGCCTATTGAATGTTCCATCATTAGTTCTCTAAGACGTAGGTGTCTGGTGGTCTTTGCTGCTAATTTATTATCTGTACAATAAAGATATGAATAACTCATATACACATAATTTATTTGAAAAGTCCATTTTAGGTCAACGGTCGTCAGCCCATATCCAAGAACTGTATGTTATTGTTATAAGTTTTTCGTTTCAAATAAAACAAATCTGCAGCCTATTTACAACATTAGGCCCGGCAACACGCTGTTGTCGCAGACATCTATAGGCTAGGATAAGCACTTACCATCAAACTGAATGTATATTGATATACTTAATATGTTCATCACTTCAGTGCTATGAAAAATTTCTTGTTCTGACTCCTTATTCAACAATACAAACCTTTACTTCTATTGGGTATGTTGCTTGTAAACGATTCAAATAAATCCAATGTGGATTTCGATGGTTCCGTGTTGATACCATCCACTAACGTCAGCTGGGAGTACTCTATACGAAACTTAGCTAGCTGGTCTTGCATACTGGAACAAGTGTTAAAAAGTAGTAAGTTTTCGGTCGAATATTTGCGCTGCAATTTGTATTAAAATGTAGGTACTATTGCCAATTGCAGTCTCAAATCAGAGATAACTATGAATGAATAATAAATAAACAAAATACATATTTCAAATACTTTCATATTCACGAATATCTAAATCCGGTATCCCCTTCAATTTCAGAAACTTCCTGGACAGAATTGGAAGATTAGATATTATAACCAGGGATGTTGCGAATATTCGCATCCGCATTCGCAAATACGGAGCTTCCGCATAGATTTGGACATCCGCATCTGCATTCGCATCCGCACTAATTGGTTGCGGATTTTCATGCGGATGCGAATATCATGCAAGTAACGACGAGAAGAAATGGGTGGGGCCTGGCGATTGGCGCGTGCCGGTCGCACGAGACAATGACCTGATGGAGATGAATGGTAGTAAAGAAATTGGTGACAAGATTCGACAAGTTTTCATCATCATTTGTTTCATTACGTGTTTGTTTTGCCTTGTGGGCTACTTATCGTATAAACAGATATTTTAAATGTAGTTATGATACAGGGATCATTGTGTGTACCTTGTTATGAATTGCCATATCTTAAATACGTAACGATCTCTATTTTAAAAAACTACAATACATTTGTAACATTATTACCGTAATTTATGTAGGTAAGCCACTTAAGGATCAACTCATCGTGGACATTTTAACATTTTATTTTTGCCTAACATTTTACTCTCACACTTGTATCGGTATTAGTTATGAATTAATTGCTGTTAATGATGTCATTAACGGATAAAGGGTTTGACATCATTGAGTAATGCGCCGCTTAAAAATAACGACACGTGATCGTTACCTATACGTTAGATTGTAAGATTTCATTTCAATAAGAATATTAATAAATAAGTTATCATTGTTTTAATCCTTACTAATTTATAATTGTGAAATTCAACTGATGATGTAATAAAAATTTGGACGAGCTTAAGTGTTAATGTGTGTAACGCAATCATAGTGCGATTTAAAAAATATGTACAACGCAATCTATCGAGTGGTATAGTAAACTTATATTAGTTAAGGTTTAATTTCTAAATTTCACGCGTACGAAGTCACGGGCAACAGCTAGTTCTTCATAAATTGACTTTATTTACATAACATCTTAAACATCCGCATCCGCGGATGTGAGCCTTCAAAACTCCGCATCCGCATTCGCATCCGCAGATGTGAAAAAATCAGCATCCGCAACATCCCTGATTATAACTATAACTAAAAAATTATTTTATCATAATAAAATAATTTTTCTTGAGCTGGCCTACAATAGTGGGTTTAGTCCACGTTTGGACAATAGTAATATACGTTTGTCTATAAATATATAATTATGTCGTAGGAGACATGTTTAAAATAGTTTACTTAAGGATTTTTAGTTTTAACTTAGCTTCCAAGATTATGAAGTAAGTCCTCAAATGGTGTCAATGAGTTTGAATGGTGATCCGTTGAAATTTCATAAAAGGATCCTTCCAGACCAGTTACACGTGTCGCAAGCCACGGATCAATGTCATCGAAGCTAGTAGAATGTTGTAGTTATCGTAGTTAGTTTGTCAAATATTACAGGGTCTTTAGATGGATGACTGCTCTGGCTGTAATTACAGGTGATTTCTATGATGTTTCTCCGATATATACAATACATATAATTGAATATGAATGTAACTTACTAAGCATATGACTCCTCCATAGGTAATCCCGCTTGTGGTAAAACGAATACTCTCAGCGTCATTTTTTCCTTAGAACTACGCCGTGCTATAATGTAGGGCAGGAGTATATTCATACCACCGTCATCATAAAGCCACCATGCATCTAATGTGCTATTCTGTTAATGTCATACCAAGATTAATACAAACATAAAACAATAGCTTTTGGCTTTCTTTTGATTTAGAATTTTATAAAAATTGTTTTAGTTACAGATATACACATACACCGAGTACCACAAGTACTACCAAATGAAAATATAGGTTTAGAAGAAGTAAAAATATGTACCTACACTACAAATATGGGATGTGATCAATCGGTTATGAAATACCTGCTTACCGCATGAAAGACCAAAGGCTTGAAAATATTGGGAGTGTAAAGAACTCTACTTCGAGAATCGGACGAGCCTTCTTGTCTGAACTCCTTAGATACAGTTCCTGTTGGTCCATTCTCATCTACATTTAAACAGTAATTTAGACAAAAAAAATTATATTGCATTAAAAAATATTTTAAAATATCTTACGAGTGTACAACAAGTTTTATTAACCTTTATGTGCTGCATAATATTCAGCATCCGAATCCTCAGGCATGACAGCAAGTATACGGGAGGTCGTTGATGGCGTTTTATCTACTTGTCCGTCTCTAGGTGCTGTAATGTTTGAGGCTCCTGAAGAAGATGGCCTCCTTTTTCGCTTACGAAATAATCTTGACACACGCAGCACGGCCACAGCCAAGTCAAACTGAAATGCTAACCTGCAAATATCTAGATCTGTTTCGAAGACACTCAGTATAAAGGTCGCGGGTTCGATCTCCGCACGGTACAATTATTTTTGTGATATTTATACAAATAGTTGTACTGCGTATGTGTGGTAATACGCTATTATAAAGACTTACTGTATGGAACGATAGTAATCCTTTATGTCATCCGGTGTGCTATCCCTCCAGTTGTACTTGTATCCAATGAGCATAAGATTCGGCGAGAGAAGGCCCAGCCCTGTACTCTGCAACATCGCCGTCAAACCTTGTTCATATTCACAACTTTGTACTAAGACGTAAAACGCGCGACATTTACGCTCTCGTAGCCATTCCTCTGCCATGTCAATACGTTCATATCTTTCAGAAGCTGGCATGGTTCTCTGAAAACAGTTTTGTTTCATATTTATCTAACTAATTAATTATTGTATAAATGTAAGTGTACCTAAATTAATCCCATCCATTTGGTAGGAACTAAATAGTCATCCATTTAGTTCCATGACTAAATTAGGTGTCATTTATTGTATGGTAAAAAGTGGTTTAGATTCACATTTCAAAGAGTTTTAGACAAGGAAATGTCTTCGAAATGTATTCGGTTAGTTTATTGCTATGTAAGTAGTTTCAGACCATTAAAAAGATACGACGTAACACAAAACGGTAACTTTCCTTCAATGGTCTTGTTTTAGGAAGCAAAACTAAGGACTATCTTGACCATTATCAGCTCATTATTAATATCCACTGTTAATTTTATTTTTTATATTCCTTCTGTTGCTTACATTTTGTATGTCCGCCACGATCATAAACGAGCCAATTGAAGTAATTAGTTTCCCCATACAAATCAACCATTCTCTCGAGTGAGGCTCTCCAGACATCACTAACAACTGAGGATTGAACGCGTGTGTCAAATTCCGCTGTGATATCTGTAGGATATTTCCTATAGTATCTTGATAACGCTGAGCGTCAGTACTTCCTTCCCATGGAGTTTCTAAAACGAAATTAAACTTAGCAAAAACATTGCGACGTATTACAGATATTGACATTTAGTCTAATGTTCGTGTTCTTAAAAGTAAAACAACTGCAATATAATTGCGTATATGACGATTTAAGTGAGGTCTTTTGTAATCCTTTTATATCATACAGCCGCGAGAATGTATCATTACAAGGATATACATATTACTTATTTATAAAAACTTATGGGGGAGACATTGGATGCAAGCGGCACAAAACCGCGCGTTCTGATGTCCTATGGGGGTCCAACAGTGGACGGAGAGAGGCTGATGGATGGATACCGTTTTAAACTTATTGTAATAATTTCTTATTTACCTGGTTTCCTGTACAGTACTATAAGATACAAGGACAAGAAGATGAATGTAGTGATAACTGCCATCCACCAACTTATGATCATCATTATAATGACACACATTATGCAGCCAGCCAAAGATAGCCACAGGTTGAAATACTGAAACAGACCATTTCACTTAACGTTCCCAAAATTTATGATGACTCTACATGACTACTAACATAGTAAAGAAGCTGAATTTTAACTTTTTATAAATTCCAAAAGAATAATATTCAATACTTTATTGAAATCTGCTATGTATAGTAAATAAAAACTTTGATATTCAATTGTAATTAACTAAATACTATTATAGAACAACAAATATCAATTTACCCGAAATTCTGGCCGCCAGCTAATAGGTTTGAAGAAAGCAGCATGAAAAGTGCAAAAGTTTATCAGAGCATATGACGCCAAGTAGAAGTTAGTGATCAATGGTGCTATTCGATTCAAGTCCGCTGTAAATTATACACTTTAGTTAGTTAATTGTTTCTGTGTACGATTAAGTCTACGACCAACAAGAATTTTGTTCAGCTCCACATGTACCTACCCTTCATAAACAAAAAAACTGTATCTGTTACTAAAAACATTTCAACTCTACCATAAGACTCGAAATAAATTCATAAACTAAGATGGGTGGAATTTGAGTTATACCTAAATGTTACACAAATTAACTTTTTATTGGTTGAAGATCTTACCAATTAACAAGAAAAGTAACGAAACCATAAACACAAGCACATATCCTCTATAAGGCTCTCCATGTTTGCCATACGGCTTAGAGAAGAATATGAGTCCAGGATAGATACGGTCTGTGCCAAGTGCTTGAATCAGTCGCGGTACAGACAAGAGATTGGTAAGAGCCGTCGATAATGTGGCCGCCCAACAACCACCGTAGATCAGAGGACCCCATAACGCCATTAGATGCATTATCTAAAACATTAACAAATATTAATCTCAAAAAGTAAAGCGTAGGTTATACTTTTCTGTAATATTTGTTTAAAGTTAAGCAAAAGTAAATTGTTGTTAAACTTAATAGCCCGTCCTTAAGCCCGTGTGATGGTGGTGCCACTATCACGTTTTCTCCCCAGGGTGCTGTAAAAGCCAGCTAAGCGATATTGTACACATTGATAACATCTAATTAACTAACTATTTGATGTTATCTGTGACACATAAGTGAACTCGAAGAAAACGCTTGGTTTATTACAAATACAAATACCTAGTATACCGAATATTCTTACTCTTACGAGTCTTAACTCTACGTAGTGACATATTGCTAATGTACATACTTCGTAATTATTGTGAAGTCCGTAGTTACAGTTCGGCTTGCAGGCACTCAATGCGTCTGGGTCCCGCGCATTAGTGATATTGCCAGAAGCGTCTCTGAGCGCAACCATCCCAGAAAACAGCGCCATTATCACGTAACTGCTGGTAGATATGGCAAAAGCAAGCAAAGTACCTTTTGGAATAGCTGTCGCTGGGTCCTGGATTATCAAAACATAGTAGCAAAAATATGTGCCTTAGAAAACAATTTTGCAACACGTTTCAAACACGTTTTACGTTTTAGCAAATATTGGAAAAAGTTGTATGTACCAGTTACCAACGACATAATATAAGTCAATTGAAATACTCGTATGTTATTTAAAAAAAATCACTTCTCATACGTTAAAAGCATTAAGACAGTACTATATTTAAATATGGCGACGTTCCTACAAATCTTGTTAGACTTTCGAAATTTTGGTCATGGAATATACAATTACGTATCCTACATTAATGATGAGGAATCCTATTTATCAATATATTCTATATCGAGGTTAATACCCTTAAATCTCCACATATGTTAGCGCCAGCTTGTACACCTGTCACAGCTGGGAAGTACATGGCGAACACACTGAAGAAGCTGTGTTGTTCACCATCACTAACACGAAAGTCCGGCGCCCAGTTATACGATGCCACTTCCACTGAGATAAAGGGTATTGATAAAATTAATATATTACCAGGCTAACTTATTTTATTAGACCACTTAAATACCGACATTAGAGCTTTTTAAGTATCAAATAACGTCTTGTTTTACTTAGCTTAATATCTCTTCTTCATTAATCATAGCAACATACAATTCAAAAGCCAAAAAGAAAGCTAATACTTGCAAAGCAAAAACTTGGAATACAACGAGATACAATTGGCACTAATCGGATTACAATGAACCCAATTTTATAAGGAGGAAACGACATCTTAATTACGATATAGGAAATTTGTTGTGTGTGTATATTAATTAATAGAATAGATACTCACTGCTAAGTCCATGGAATCCTTCAGCCAATTCACGATCTGTCGTCGGTCCAATTAGAGATCCAATTATGTAGTTTGTTATAGCAGCTACTATAATCACGATCAAAAAATTCTAAAAAGAGTGTCTCAATTTAACTCCTTGTTTGAAATTATTGATTTTGAACTTACTTTTTTTTGAAAATGTTAGAAAGGGCGCTTTTGGTCATTGTATATTGAGTTAAGCTCAGTCAAACAGATTGTTATTCTAAGAATGTCTTCTGTCAGACACGGAAACCTCCAAACCTAGACAACGGCAACACCTTGTTAGCGTGCCGTGGTAAGTAGGTAGACCTTTCTAAAGTAAAAGAAGTGTATGCCTAATGTGACCAGACGTCCCGTTTTAAACAGGACTGTCCCTTTTTACAACTACGAGTCCCAGTATCCCCGAAACTACCTCTGGGACGTAAAACGGTCCCGTTATCAGAAACTGAACTCCAGTAGAAAGAGTATTTTCCGTAATAATCAAATTGTGGACGTCTGAGAAAACTCAGTTACAGCAGTTACAGATAAATATAATTAAACGCAATATTTTACGACACTACTAGCTTTTGTGAATAAATAACTTAAAAGTGTTATTTTTTTCATTTAATTTTAGTTTAACACGTTAACTGCGTTACGCGATCTATCAGATCTCTTGCAGAACTTCTGTACCTACTGTGCGTGGCGTATAATCGTGTTCTCTCAGTTCTTGCGGGAGGGTCTAACTCGTAAAGTTCTTTATGTATGAGTAGGACAAATACACATATTTACTTCCTACTTAAAGCGAAATACAAGGACATCAAAAAAGAAATTGGAGATGGATTAGGTCCCTAACGCACAGAATTATAATTATTTTCATTCCTTGCGTCAGGAGATATGTCGGTACTCGTGGAATCGTAGACCTCGTAGACGCAAGAGAGGGAAGGTGGGCGGCGCGGGCGCAGCATGGCTCGTTTTAGTGTTGTTCTAGTATCGACGAGGGAGGTCGCGCGCACGTTCTCGTTTTAATACCCGGGTATATACCTACTTGTTGTCCATTTTTGATAAACAATGAGTGCTTTTAAAAAAAAAGTGTACCAGTCGATTTATTTTGGTGAGGTTTCTAAAAAAAATCAACGCCAGATTATACTGGTGCATCGTCTAGTAAAATTGAAAATTTGCAAAATGTTCAAATTTGTGACGACAGTGACAGTGATTCTGATTACGAAATATTTAACGTACCTAAAAAGAAAACGAAGAAACTTACTACGCTGAACGAACGCACCAATAACATACTAACAATAATGCAACATTTTTCATGACGAATACTACATCGACTATACCTACTAATCCTATGACACCTACTCGTAAATTTTGTGGTACGGTTTCTAGTAACCGTAGTGGTTTATCTACTCCTAACTCGTGTACTGAAAACGAAACGCATTGTTACCATTTGCGCGCATTGCAACCAATCAATGCGCTTACAATGTTTTAACAAAAACATTTTTCTTAAATAATATAAAAAATTCAATCGATAACTGAGATATTAATTTATTCCCATCATAATTTATTCCCCTACTTACTACACATATTGAACTATCTTCGGTTGCGGTAAGAGATACAATCGATATCTAATTTTTGTTTTGAATTTGTATTTTATTTAAATGTCATAATTGCGTGCGAACCTAGCAAAATATTAAGCAATAGGCTATCTTTCACCCACAAAAATTTTAAATTAATTGTCATCGTTTTCTGAAAGATATAAAGTATTTTCAAAACTGTATTTTTAGGAGACTGATTAGGTCTCTAACGCAGGGAAGCGTAGGTTTCTTTAGAGATCTTTTAGGTCTCTATAGCACCAAATGAAAGTTCTCTAAAAATGATGACGCAGTTAACGTGCTAAGTACTTACAAACCGATGTCCCGTTTTGAGTCAAAGAAAAAATGGTCACGTTATGTACCTATGCCTAGCAGAAGGACGTTAACATGTTGAAAAACGAGAAAATTTATGTTGCTTAGTTGTAATATATGATATAATTATACATATCTGATAATGATATAGACATAAATCTTACTTGTGTTCTAGTTTCCCAGTCCATGCCGATTGCGCAAATAAGACACATCACAAATAGCGCTATAGCGCCTATGATGCGTGTATCATTCACACTGTTGTCTATAATCTTTAGATTAAAAGACTTGAGTAACTCGTTGAACGACTCGCAGAAGCCTATTGTATTCATACTTGCTGCTACTGCATTCGCAAACGCGAATATGATGCCAACTGATGCGCCGAGCTCTGCACCCAATGATCTTGATACGAGGTAATATACTCCACCTGCGTATAATATTATGGATAAGCCATATTACTCAGAACTCGCCTACTGTCGTTAGGAGAGTTCTGAGTATAAATGTGGAAGGAAAAAAGTCTAGAGTCTAGAAGACCTAAGAAAAGATGGATGGACTGTGTGAAAGAGGACATGAAAGAAAGAGGAGTTGACACAGACATGACGGCTAATAGAAGACTATGGAAGAAAAAGACAATATGTTGCGCCGACCCCAAATAATGGGTAAGGGCAGGAGGATGATGAATTAGTCATATTACAGAGATACGTGATATATTTTTGCTTTTCATAAAACAAAGTCGTTGTTTTTATACAATGTATGTTCCTATGTGAGTTTATATGTTCAAAACTGCGCAACGGATTTTAATGCCGTTTATTTTAATAGATATACTTAATGGGTGGATGGGTTTATTGCATGATTTCTTGAGGTCTGGTTTCTAAATTCCACGCGAATGGAGTTGCAAGCAACAGCTAGTAGAATAAATGTCGTAAATCGACAACTTGAATACTGGTCTTGAATTTAACGAAAACTTCGTTAAACATCCTCGTTTTCAACACCTGTGTGTCCAAACCAAAGCAATAATCTCTGTGGGATCACTTAATTGTACGTTTGAAACACATGTTACATAGTTACCTCCTTGAAGTTGTCCATTCGTGCAAATAGCACTTAGTGAAAGCGTAGTGATTATGCAGACTACACCTGACATAAATATGATCACTATTGTGCAGACAATGCCCGCTTGTGCCACGATCCATGCGATGCGAAGAAAGAGCATGACGCCCCAGATGTTTAATAAACACGGAATCAAAACACCCTGGAAATATGATTATTGTTAGACCGACAAAGTTGCCTATACTCGACGGGTATAATTTATGAATAAACACTATTATTTTTAATATTTTATGCCTAAATAAGAAGGGTATAGGTAGATTTTGACTGGTCTCCCTTTTCTATGATCACATATCTACATATATATAATTTAAATATTTCTACGCATTTACAGACAAATAATCTTCAGAATTATTCTGAATCCTAAAATTGTATGCAACGTACCTGTATCCACCCTAGCTTAATTCCGCCATAAGTAGTCAACTCTGGGGTTGGTTCTGGTGACACAGCAGGGTACAATTCATCGGTCTCCTCCTATAATGGGGTTGCGTACTTATAAATTAAAACCACATTGAGCTAAATTCAAAAGATAATTTCTTAAAAAACAATATTTACGTAAATATTACGTTTTACATGAAATTATCCAATTTTACAAAATAAAGTTCAGGTCTGAAAAATTCATTCTGGTATTGCTTGTTATGTAAGAACTAACTGTTGCTTCGGTAATATAATTTTGGAAAAAATAAAACAAATCTTCGCCCATCACACAGTCATCATCAGTTACAGTTTCTTAGTGTTAGTGTGGTATAGTACACCAAATACTTCCGATGTGAAAGAAATCCATGTTCATTAATGGGGCGTTTATGGACTGAGAAGAAGTAACTAGTTATTGTAACAAATAATGACACTTACGGTTTTCGGATCAGCACTCATATGATATCGCATTGCTGTAAAAATAAACTTACATAAATAGTTTTACGTAAACAAACAAGAAACTAAACTGAAACCGAAGACAAAAGTTTGTAAGTTATTTTAGTTACTTAGTCTAAATTGCTCTACATTTATGGTAATAAATTATGTAATTACCGTTCATTTCTGTATATTTAGAGGCGTGTATATTCATTACTTATATGGTGTCTACTAAACTCAATGATTTAATACCTCAATGACTAAACGCGTAAAACAGTAACAAATACTCAGTGAAAATTAACTGAATGATACGCGAACAATGACTTGTATAGACTGTTCTTGATCCGGGTTCATTTGATATGTTTTACACAACCAAAATATCCTGAACTCTGTCATTTACCACAGTGGAAACTGGTGTAAAGGTATAGAGTTTTCCACATAGCTCTAAAGTTTTTAGTAGGTTTTCTTAACACATTTTATGTGTTTGAATTGTTGCCTAAAATAAAATTACATAAAGCGGTTCCTACAGCAGCGTCAGACTCCACAAGTGCATCTTTTATGTGAGGATAATAGATCTGTGACCAGCCTTTTGAATTACATACTCCTCCTCACATATAACTTAACACTGCCTATATGTTAACATATTTTCAGATTTACTCGATATGCATTAAAACTTTTATAAAAATTTGTTCGAGAGTAAGAGTTTCGGATTAGTTTCAATCTATCACGACACGAGAATTTTATATTTATGACTAAACATAAATTAAAGTTACCGATCTCAGCATTCTCAGCTTGACTCGAAGGATCTCCGCGATGTAACCGTGTAAATGTAATAGAAGGCCTTGTATCTGTTTTTTGTGTAGTGTCGGCTTTATTTTCATCGTCACTTGATTTCTTTGATAGGTCATGACTAGAACCTTTCTTTTTATTAGGATCTGACATTGTATAACGTTTTAAAGTTTTCTACAATAACAAAAAACATGAAAGTAAGATATTAATAAACTTAATAACAAACAATAACAAATAACAATTTGATATAAATTGTCATGGTATCGTGTCACTTGTCATCTTCTCAGAAGCGTCTAAAGAAGAGTGTTATTTTATTATATCTCTGAAGAGTGTTTATTTGATTTATTTGTTTTATGTCGGGTACCTATATAATGGACTGAAATATAAAGACAAACTATTGCGTATTGCTACTGTTTACTCTAATCTCTTTCTCTCTGTATTTCCAGCCCAATAAAGTCCCAATGTTGGGCTCGGACATCCTCCACTTTGGGAGAGATTATGGTATGTGGTCCGCGCTGACCGGGGGCTTATTGTCACGGAATTTATTTTCGAGTTTTCCGTCTCTCACAGAGGATATCTGTGTCCCTTAGCTGGTTTTTATAGCACCTTGGGAAGGAAATGGGGCGGTGACACTTATATTCTTAATCCGTTTGTGTTGTGTACGTAGAATTGTAGAAGAATTTATTATACCTACTAGACATATACTAGATATAAATTTTCAAATTTTATGTCTTTTTAAGTTAAAAGCAACCTACAATTGGGTATTAGCGTAATCCTCACACAGTATTTGGTTTAATATAAAAGCGCAGTGATCATAAAAATCGGGCATTTTTATTATGAAAACTAGCTCTTGTCTGTGACTTCTTATGCATCGAATTTAGATAATTTTCCCAGTTTTTTTGCAACATTTCACTACCGCTTCGCTCCTATTGGTCGCCGCGTGATGTTATATAGCCTATAGCCTTCATCGATAAATGGACTACCCAACACATAAGGATTTTTTTTATTCAAACTCGTAGTTTCTGAGATGCGCGCGTTCAAACAAATTCTTCAGCTTCGGCATATTAGTATAGATTGGTTTCAAAAAAATAAGTAGAGAACAAAATGTGGATTAAAAAAAATACAAATTCCATATTGAAAAATTTATTACGTTTGTCCTTCTTTCGGATTTAATCATGATTCAATGCTTAATTACATCACGTCAATATACATTTTTATTTGCAAATTGGTACAAAGATGGCTTTGGGACAATGTGCCGTTTACCCATTGCGGTACCTTATAGGTACATAAATAATTAAATGTAGATTCATAAATAATTTGTGTACATTACTTAAAATGAGTATAAAAATAGAATAACACTAAAAATCTAACTCTAATAAATGATACATTCAAAAATTACATTGCTAATTATTTAAATAAATATCAACGTACTTACATATTTAATATTAAGGATTAAATACGATACTAACATTAACTAAGTACTAGCACTGGCTTATTTCAACACGCTTTTATTAGCTTCGTTGGTAACTATCTAGACACGAGATAGCGAGAAGCCAAGTTCAAGTAAAAGAACTAACAATCTATGAATTAATTATTAACGGAATCTTTGAAAGTGATTTTCACCCACCTGCAACAGTGGGATTGGATCTCAAATTTTGCACGCATATTAAGGACCGATAACGATTCAAAAATAATAAAATACATACAGGTTTATATACTAACCAGTTTATTTCTTCTTACTAGCAAATACCTGCGGGTTTTACCGCGTTCATGGGTGCTGTGCTGCTTTTTTGTATATGGTCTATATGTTACTCTTATGATAAACTATAATTATAATAGATTATTGTAAAGTTTAATGATACATTCAGTAGTTTCTACGTGAAAAAGTAACAAAACAACTACACCTACATAAATATACCTACATAAATATACCTACTCATAATTTTCGGGTTCGTAACTTTAGTATGTGTAAATAAATAAAAGGAAATCAACGTAAACTGTTTATTTTTGCGTTTTGTTGTACTTAGTTCTACTTGTAAATTGTACTTGTACATTGTATGACATAAATAAATATACTCTCGTGCCCAATGAAGTCCTACCAGAAAGAATGAAAGAAAGAAAAAATATATATTTTTCCAACATTTATACGTCTTACAATATATTATTACATTAATTATTCTTATTCATAATGACTTATCGGAGGTTTAGAAGTTCGCTAAAATTGTCAAAAACTGTTATTCATAATAGTATTTTTACATTAAAATGTTTATTATCTCTCCAATTATTTTATTGTTTAAACCTCCGATAAGTCATTATAAACAAGAGCATAAAAATAAAACGTCTAAATAAATAAAAAAATACGAATAAGAACCAAATTTTATTGACTCGGGTAGGCACGGGCCAGTTTCGGTTTTGGGAGAGATTATAGTTTAATATGCCATGTTTATTTTCAAGTTTTCCGTCTCAAACTTAAATTTCGTCATCACACGGAGAAGTCGTGAAATTTCTTGGTTAGGTTACGTGATGCTAAGTAAGTGCCAAGCTAATTTATATGATATAGCTGACCCGGCAAACGTTGTTTTGCTATACAATACAAACAAATATTTTGTAATAAAATAATATTGCGACCATAAATTAAAATGTAAGCTTTCCAATCTCTCAAGTTGGACCAGACTGCTCACGGTGTGCCAATTTAATTTAAAATCGGTTAAGTAGTTTTGGAATCCATCGCGGACAAACATCGTGACAGGAGATTTATATATTATACTAGCTGACCCGGCAAACGTTGTTTTGCCAAAATAAAAAAAAAAGTTTGAAAAATAGATGTTGGCCGATTCTCAGACCTAGAGGATATGTACACAAAATTTCAGGAAAATCGGTCGAGCCGTTTCGGAGGAGTACGGTAACTAACACTGTGACACGTGAATTTTATATATTAGATAAAGATTATCGGTATATAAGTAGTTTATGTAGGTAGGTATAGCATATTTTAAGTAGTATTTTTTTTTTTCCTTTATATTAATCCACTCGTACACTGCAGCCCCTCTTTATTTAAGTCTAACTTTTCTTTCCATCCCATGGTTGCCTGGAAGAGATCACTTTATGTACTAAGGCCGCCATTTGTACTTCTTCAAGCCTAATTTGTGTTTCTGTTTTTTGTAAAGTGTACAATAAATAGTGAATCTATCTATCTAAGTATAAGCTTATGTAAGAGTTCACAAGAAGGTTCCAAGTTTATAATATATCTATTTGATAATTATTTTTTAAATAGATCGATATTAACAATTTAAGGTAAATAATATAAAATATGTTTATGAATAGAATGTAAGCACAGATGTGTGGTTCCCTCTAACAAACAACATGGGCGGCATGTCACGTGACATCACTTCTAACCACGCCATGTATAGAGGAGCTGATACAGAACCCTGAAACAAATATACACATAAATCTTTGCTTATTATTATAAAATAAAGTCGTTATTTTTGTATGTATGTCCCTATGTGAGCTTATGTCATCGATCTTAATGCGGTTTTTTGAATAGATAGAGTGGTTTAATTTTGCAATTGACTTGCTATGCTTTTACTTAATAAATTAATCAATTTGGCAATTTAACAAATTTTTAATATACTTTACTCAAAATTAATAAATTACTTTAGTAATAAAAGTCGCGTCATTATTTCAGCCCAATTGTATTCTGTAGGTGGCTGGTCGAGATTGTTGCAAAACATTCTCGATAGATGGCGTTGCACATCAAAAATGCGATGTAGACTCAATCGAGGAACATTGTTGTGGTCGAATTGGTTACTGTTAGCACGACCGCAATAAGCTCAGTTGGCAGAGCTACGGAACGGTATTCTGAGTTTGTGGGTTCCAGTCCCGCTTGCGGTGATCACTTTTTCGACTACAATTTAATTTATTAGATAGAGTGGTTCAAGAGGATGGCTTTTTTGTACCTATATTTTGTTACGAACGTTGACGCGTACGAAGTTCCGGGCTACAACTAGTGTTAAATAAATCTTTGATAAATAAATGCTCTCGGAATAATCAGATCTGTACTACGTTTTCCAAAACATGAGACAATACTCACACAAAAATACGTAAATTTGTGTAAGTATTGTGTGTATGAGTAATAAGATTTATATTTATTTACTAATTATTATCTATACTAATATTATAAAGCTGAAAAGTTTGTTGGTTTGAACGCGCTAATCTCAGGAACTAATAGTCCTATTTAAAAAAATCTTTCAGTTTTGGATAGTCTATTTATCGAGGAAGGCTATAGGCTATATAACATCACGCTACGGCCAATTAGAGCGAAGCATTAGTGAAAAATATTGCAATAACTGGAAAAGTTTTCTAAATACTACGCGTGTGAAATCGCGGGCAACAGCTAGTCAAAGATAAAACAGATACTGACCTTTCTAGGCATAGGTAGAGACATGACAACCATCTGTGCATCCTTAGAGTTAGCAAGTAACAGTTCACGAAGTCGCAGCTGTCTCTTGGTCTTCTCTGATAGCGTCAGCAACTCGGTCTCACTGATGCGGGCATCTAAATGTTTCAAAGAATTAACTAAATGTGTAAATTCTTTAGTATATTAACACAGATCACCCGCTGTAGATAGAGCATTACGTGATAAGTTAACGACTAAAAGAACTAATATCCAATACATATTAGTTTCAAAGGATTAATTAAATCTATAAATTCTTTAGTATACTAACACAGATCACCCGCTGTATATTGGAGAAAGGCGCGAGTTGCGGGGTATGAAATAATGTATTTTCATTCTCTGTTTCCACCCCTTTAAGGGCCTACATCAATATCATCGTCGACATGTACATTTTAACACAGCTAGTAGGTATAGAAAATGAAGAATTAGGGATATTTTTTTTGTTTACTCAAAATCTACTAAATATATTTTAATTCTGATTTACGTGTATATATATAATGGTTACTGATGTTTTTAAAGTTATTTCATTAGTTAATACGCGATAATACACCGACAAATGAAAAAAATAAAAAATTAGAGAAGTTGTTTCGCTAAGATTTTCTATCGAGAAAACTTTTTTCAATCACGTTTCTGAGTTTATGCGATCCTAGATTATATATTGAAAAAACATATACTTAAAAACTAGAGCTCTAGCCATTCAATCTAAAGAAACAATGAAAACTTCGTACGTAGAAAAATGCACGAAGCTATTTTGGTATCCTCTTAACGGGCTATTTATATTAGGGATTATGGTCTACTATGCTTGCTGATCAGGCTTGTTGGCATAGTGTTTATTTTGTTGCTCGTCTCCACCAGAGGAACTTATCTGTGTAATGTGTCTCTTAACACTGTGACACTTGTATTCATAATCTGTGACCACACGGACTGCATTTTCATTGGTCGCAGTGAAATCATACGCCATGTTTTCATACAGTAACTATGCGAGACTAGCGTATACGTTCGTTGTTCGTTGATCAACTTCTCTGCGATATCTATTGACGGTGTTCTGTGTACATTAAATAACAAGTTGTTAGTTTTGAAAACACTTTTCTTCCAATCAGAACCATGTGTAATCTTTATTAATGTTTCTGTCCCTATTTCAATGCAATTTTTTCAAAGTATAGGACTAACCTTTATCAGAATTTTCATTTGTAAACTTCTTAATAATCTCGTCGAACAATTTCGTGGTGTCTGGTTGAGGTGGTTCCGTGATATCTTGAACCATCGTCAACGATGAATAATCTATTCGGAACTTTGCTAATAAATTCGCCATGCTGAAAATGTCAAAAGTGTTAATACAAAGCAATAAATACCTAGGTATAATGTTTTTTACTACCTACTTATTGCAAAAAACATTGCTCGTTTAAGCTACGGTTAACACACAGGGTTTAATATTAAAGTTAAAATATATTAAAGTTTGCAAGCAAGTATTGAATTGAAAATTGTATTAGTCAAAAGAGCTTTTGGAATCCCTGCCATTAAATAAATATCAGAATATTACATTTAATTTTATGTAAATCGTAACTATATTTACTTTCTCTCCTCCAGTTCCATTTCATGTCTTCGATTAGCAAGTGCAAAGATCCTCAGCTTACAATTGGACCACGAAGAACGTTGAGATATTATGTATGGTAGTAAAATAGTTAGACCTCCATCGTCGTACAGCCACCAAACATCCAATGTACCAGACTCCTGAAAAAACATACACTTGTTTAATACTTAAGATTCCCATAAAGTTATGCTGTAAGTACATCTTATGCTGTTACTAAAGTTACATGAATTGTGTAATCAGGTAGGCGAAACGCAAATACACTCCATGTTTTTCACTTTATTTAATATAGCCTACTTTCGCCATTTGAAATTACACACAGAAAATATGAGACACGGAATACTCGAAACTTAAACCTATACCAACGTGACTGGCCATCGAGACCAAAGTAGACCAAAGACTTTCTCGAAGTGGGGGAGATTCGTGCCCAACGTGCCCAATAAAGTGGTAGGAAGAAGAACAAAATATAATTTAAAATTCTTTTACCTGCTTCTTCTGAAATATGCTCATCTGAGCGAGTTGATCTTTAGACAATTCAAGACCAGTCGATGTGTTGTACACGATCTGACGATGCATATCGTTTAATTTCTTGTCCTTCTTCCTCCTATCTTTGGTATTGTTACATTCTGAGATGGTGAAGGAACGTGATGATGACAATATATCTGTAGAAAAAATAACTTATGTAGCCACTGGTGTCTTCTGTTGCCATTACTATAACTTAAATAAAACATAAAATATTGATTTCGCCAATAACATAATGCGGCAATAACAACTGAACTTTTTTTGTTATTAATAAAAAAAATAATTTTAATTAATATGAATGTGGTCAATGACATTGGCATTAAATCCAAATACACCATTTTAATAAAGTTAACTAAAATGAAGATATCGGAATTGGTACCTATGTTTTAGTTGCAACATGCATGAAATTAACGTCAATATTAGTAAACATCTTACTGGATAGATTATTCCTAGAATCAGGTCCTCTACTGATATCTAGATCGGAGTCTGCGTGCATGATGAATGGATCTCTTCTGATCCTGATCTCGTCAGCACTGCCACTTGAAGTTGCAGTAAGAGAACTGACGGGAGCTGTCTCTGAACATAAAACTCCATAGTCTAGTCCACCTCTTACTCTGATTATAGCCACTGCCAACCGGTTCTCAAATGCGGTGCTGAAATAACAGATTACATCATACTCTTTAATAGATATATCTTTGTCCTCTGTGTTTGTCCCTATTTTTTCAGAGGATATTTATGAGGGCTAAAGAACAGGTGATAACAAACTCACAGAAAATGAAACAAAACTTTTGAGGATCACTAAGAATTCTTAAGTCAAAATAAAGACTTGACAAGTTGTTAAGTGATCCTCAAAAGTGCCTAACATCTTCACAAACCTGAAATCAATTTAGCTATGTCTATTCTGGTCTTATTGTTACGTAGAAGGAGAATGGTTCTTTATGGCGCATTAATTAGCTATAGTCATTACTTACTGTAGAACATTGAAATACTCGTCCAGGTCCTGAGGAGGAGCATCCGCCCAGTCCTGCTTATATCCCATTAGTAGAACGTTGGGTACAAGTCGTCCCACTCCAGCGCTCTGCATTAGTGCCCGCGCTCCCGCCTCTAGACCAAACCCATGAACTCTTGCGCAGAATGCACGCACCTTCCGAGATCGTAACCATTCATCGTCAGCCGCTGCTCGAGCTGAACGCTCCTTGTATGATAGTTTCTCCTACAAACATCAGGAATTTCATAATTAGTTAACCTATTTAAACCGATTGTTTAATTATTCATAAGTTCGTTTTAACACTGTCTCATTGGTACATTCTTGGTTATTATTATAAAGAGGAAATAAACAACCTCATAAGAAACTTTGGCCGATTATAGTCTGGTCAAAGAATTTGCTCATTCAAACTTGGGAATTAAAGACTACAGTGAATTTACGCTTAGACAATTTACAAACCGGTAATATATCTCCAACAATCATCAGTGCTCCAGACTTAGTGATGAGGCTGCCGAGATCTACAAGTGCTGGTCTGTTCTGCGGGCGGCCTGCTAAGACCAGCATCTGTGGCCAATAGTTTTTCACGTGTTCTCCAGTTCGAGCCAGGTTATATGCGCTTGACAATGCAGTCTTATATATTTGTGCTTGCGTACTGCTACCCCAGTTTACATCTATTATAGGAAATTCAGGCATAAATAGCTTGTTTATGTTATTGTGAGTAGAAGGCCCTTTAAATTAACTTGCAATACATTTTATATTAAAATTGTTTACATTATATTTCGTAGTAGCTACGCCGCTGTAAGAATTTGACGTACCTATAATAACTTTAGGAAATGGAAATATATACAAACGAACGTTTGAGATATGAATCAAATATTTACTAAACGCAGTTATGGGAAAGTGATGCAATCGTTCTACGTTCAATGCCGATTTAGATTTGATCAACATTGGTTATTTTGGATCGTGTTCCAGGAATATACTAACTATTATAACTCGTACATCCTTAGGAGGTTTGCCAATGACCTAATATTACATTTAACGTAGTCTGCATTCACTTTATTTATATAGTTTTCAAGGAATAAAAGAAAGCGGACGCTGATAAAGATTTTTTTTTTTTTTCAAAGAGCCAACAACAAATTAAACGGCTCAACACTTTTTACTGAATCCGGTGATTGATTCCTAAAGCCTTGGAATTCCGTAACGCAAAAAGTATGTATTAAGTAGTTGTTACTAGGTTTATAGTTCATCAATTTAAATTGGAACAAAATCTAACGAAAAATAATAACCAACTTGAAATAAAATAATAATTAACATAAAAAAGATAACCGACTTCGTGACACAAACTCGGTAGTCTCTACTCTTTGATTACATATTTAGATACATAACAGCACAGAAGTACCAGAAGGTGGGTTGATACACGTGGTTGGGATGATACAAGTATGGCATTTAAAATCAAGATCTGTTTTTATACACCATATTTAATTGACACCATTGTCAGTTTGTAGTGTGAACGCCGCCACGAATAAAAAAACTAAAATGACGAAATGCGCAGTCTTTGGGTGTTCTAGTGTATCAGAATAATTAAAAAATGCCACAAGATAGGATTTCACAAGTAATTTTAACTCAAATAATTCATTTTCAGATAAAAACACAATTTATCAAATTAATGACAATCATGTTTTGACGGACGTTAATAATGTTGCCCCAGGCAACCGGGCAACTTCACGTTGTACTTCACACACACATAAATATTTTTTTGACCTCAAGCCGGGTCATTGATTTAGCCGTAGACGCACTGTCTTGTATGTCTATGCATAACAGTTTGTGAAAACAATCTGTGTGCATTTGAAATTTGAGGGTTTTCCTCGATTTCTTAGGAGATAACCATCAGATCCTGACCTGGTGCGAATGGGACCACACAGAAGTATCGTATATTTTAGGGTCGGTGACGCGCGAGTGATACCCCTGGTGTTACAGACGTCTATAGGCTACGGTAACCGCTTTCCAACAGGTGGATTGTTCGCCACCCCAGTAGTATAAAGAAAACAGCTTTCAAATAAAAAAAGAATCATTAAAATAGCTTAGCCCAGTTAAAAGTAATGAGATAACAAACATAAAAAACACATACAGACGAATTGAGAACCTCCTCCTTTTTTGAAGTTAATTAAAAAATCTGATGTTATTGTTACATTTAGTTATAGTACTGACCAGGATCCCTGTAGTGAACAATGAGATACAATGTGAAGAAGATGGCGAATGTGACCAATGACATAACCCAGCTGATGAGCAACATGATCGCGACACAACTCAGGAACCCGAACAGAGACAGCCACAGATTGTAGTACTGGAACAAAATATAAATAAATTAATACAAATGAAGGTTATATTGGAGTAAAAATACTGATATTGTTAAACTGGTATTTATTCGACGTATGGTATTAGAGTGTGGTTCACAAAACAGCATTACACAGCAAAACTTTTACACACACATCCGCCATATTTTAAAGTTAACAATCATAGAAACAAGAACTTAAACCATAGACACTTTTTAACAAGTGTTGCCAATAAACAATATTATATTGGAGTTATAATATCAACACCCCCCCTCAATATAATATCCATTTATCATAAACAACAAAAAAAAACTTATATCTTATTTATTCCACACATATTAATAAACTTAATTAACATGTTTTTATTTAGAGATTTTGTAAACATGTCTGCTATTTGGTCTTCAGTTTTTACATATTTCAATATTAGTTTACCTTTTTTAATTAACTCTTTAATATAATGAAATCTTATATCTATGTGTTTTAAACGCTTAACACAATCAGTGTTAGCAACCATTATAGCGCTCTGATTATCACAAAACATTAGCACTGGACAAACACTTTTAATATTAAAGTCATTTAACAAATTTATAAGCCAACAAGCATCTGCGGCAGCCATACTAATTGCCACATATTCTGATTCTGTAGAAGACAGACTAACACTAGCTTGTTTTCTTGAACACCATGAAATTAAGCAATTAGAATACATAAAACAATAACCCGACGTTGATTTTCTATCTACTAAATCTCCTCCCCAATTGGCATCACAGTAACCTACTAACAAATCATCATTACACTTATAGACTAAACAATAATCAATAGTGTATTTAATATATCTTAGAACTCTTTTAAGAGCTGTTAACAATGAATGGTTTGCTTTATTTTGATATCTACTTAAAATTGACACTGCCACACAAACATCAGGTCTAGTACCTAAAGCTGCATAAGATAAACATCCTATCATTTTTCTACATATGTTTTCAATATTTTTATCACATTTGACATCATTATTTTCTTCTAAAATTTTAGCGTTAAAGTTTAAATCAAGAGGTGTAGACATTTCTTTGCAATTTTGCATTTTAAATTTAGATAAAATAGTTTTCAGATATTCTTTTTGACATAATTTTGTAACTTTAGTTTGTAAATCCTGACTCACTTGTATGCCTAGGAAATTTGAAACACATCCTAAATCTTTCATTTTAAATTCTCTGTTTAACAATAACTTAAACTCAGATATTACATTATCATTATTACCAAAAAATAATAAATCATCGACATACAATAGAACATACATTTTGGAATCACTGGTATGCTTTGTATACAAACAAGTATCAGTTTGAGATTTCACAAAACCTTGCATCATTATTACCGAGTTAAATTTATCATTCCAATATTTTGGTGACTTTTTTAAGCCATAAAGAGATTTATTTAATCTAACTACATTGTCATCACCACTATATGCACCTTCTGGCAACTCTAAATAAACTACTTCATCAATATTTCCATATAGAAATGCACCTGTTACATCCATCTGATAAATTGGTAAATTTAACTTTGTAGCAATTGACACAAATAACCTAAAGGTAGATAAATTTGCTACTGGAGCGTAAATTTCAAATGAATCTAATACATCACTTTGTTCAAAACCCCTAGCAACTAGTCTAGCTTTATATTGAGTACAATTATTAGAATTTTTTATTTTAAATACCCATTTGCTACTTACAGTCTTTATGCCGACAGGTTTTTTACAAATGTCCCAAGTATGGTTTTCATTTAGTGTTTTCAATTCTTTGGATACTGCTGCTTGCCATTGTTCAGCATCTTGCCTTTGCATAGCTTCCTGATATGTTTTAGGTTCATTGTCCTCAGTAGAAACATGATTACATCGGTAGAAAGAGGTTTGCTTCCTAGAGCGTACACCTCTCCGAAGTTGTGTTGATGTTTCATCGTCTTCACTAACTGAGCCTTCATCGCTAGTGCATGGTACATACATACTCCCATCACTTTCTGTAGACTTGTTTAGACTTTCCTCCTGCTGACTGGACAGTTTTTGTATTTCAGAACATTCTACTAGTTGTACATTTTCTTTGGACTGATTGTCTCTTTCTTCCACATTATTCTCCAACGTGTGATCCTGTCCATCCTTTCCTAGTATGTCATGTTCAGGTAGTACCTGTTGTTCCGTAATCTCAGGTTGTTCTAGAAAAACTACATCTCTTTTTATATCCACTCTATTTTTATTTTGAAAGAATACTCTATAGCCTTTGACATCTTCTCCGTAACCCACCATAATTCCTTTCTCTCCTTTAAAATCCCACTTTCTCCTCTTTTCTTTAGGGATATGTACAATAACTGGGGTACCAAAAATCCTTAGGTCATAAATATTGAATTGTTTTCCATACCATGTCTCAAATGGTGTTTCATTGGGTACATTGCTTTTGCTTGTTCTATTTAGCACATATGCTGCTGTTTGAACTGCTTCAGCCCACAATTTCTTGGGTAATCTTTTAGAAAATAGCATTGTTCTTGCTGCTTCAACTAGAGTTCGATTTTCCCTCTCAGCCTTCCCATTTTGTTCCGGTGTGAAAGGAACTGTTGTCTGGTGTATAATGCCACGTTTGGAAAACATTTTAGCCACTGCTTTGTTTTTAAATTCCAATCCATTGTCACTCCGAAAATACTGAATTTTGTTGTTTGTAATATTCTCAGCTTTGTTTATGAAGTTTTCAATGCAGTCTTTCACTTCATCCTTCCCTTTGATAAAGTACACTGATCTGTAATTTGAATAGTCATCTTTCATAATAAGAAAATATCTTGAACCTCCCACTGATGGCACCTCCATGGGGCCACATGTGTCAGCGTGTATAAGTTCACATGGCCTAGTTGTTTTAGTTTCACTAGTGTTAAAGGGTAAACGACTTATTTTGCCTTGCAAACAACTTTCACACTTTGTTTCTGTGTTATCTTTCACTAAAACATTGTATTTTTTAAGTACAGCTTTCACGTGTTGTAGATTTTGGTGAGCAAGTCTTTCGTGCCACTCGTTAAGGCTTGATTGTACATGAGACATGTTTGCTTTTTCACATTTATAGCGTACGTCCAGAAAATACATCTCACCATTACGATTAGCTATCGCACACAGTTTATTTTTCTTATAGAACTTGCACATGTCATCGTGTGCAATCATAACATAACCTCTATCTGTTACACAGTTCACAGAGAATAAATTAATTTTCAGTTCAGGAACGTATAACACATTATCTATGGTCGTGTCTATCCACTGTCGTCCGTCATAAACTTGCAGGACTACTTGACCATGACCTTTCGCACTTATTGCATTTCCGTTTCCGATGATCACCGACTTGTTTGACAGAGGCGAATATGATGAAAAAAGATGGCGTTCATGACACATATGTTGACTAGCGCCAGAGTCCACCAACCACTGCGATTTTTCAAAATGGCCACTCGAATGCACAATCACGAATGCGTTACCAATGTTACTGTTCTTTTCTTTATTTTTCTTGAACCAACACTCACTCTTTAAATGTCCCAACTTTCCACAGTAAAAGCACTTTTGTTTATTATTTTCACTGTTTGAATGGTTTTTATTATTACTACGATTTTTACACTCATTTTGAAAATGTCCGAATTTGTTACATTTAAAACACTTAACGTTTTTCTTGTTTATTTTATTTGCAACGAAAGCCGCTGATTCACTTACTTCTTTATTTTTTAAACGCTCTTCTTCTATTAACAATCTAGCTACGAGGTTGTCATATGTTTGCTTATCTTCGGGTGCAGATTCCCACGCAGAAACGAAATGTTTGTAGTCTACTGGAATTGACATCAATACTTTAGTAATTACGAATTTTTCAGATATATTTTCACCCATCTGCTTTAGCTGGTTCTTTAGTTCTTCAATTTTAGATAGAAATGTAGACATATCTGTCCCTTCTTCGAATTTATATTGAAAAAATCTTTGTTGAATAATATGAACGCTGGTTTCAGATGTTTGCTCATAAACACTAGACAGTTTCTTCCACATTTCAGCAGACGTTGTACATGTTAAAATATGCATCATCGCGCTTTCCGCCATTCTTGTGACAAGCCACGTTTGCGCTTTTGCGTCTAACTTTTCCCATTTTAAGATTTCTGTTGTATCTTTTGGTTTTAACATGATTCCTTGAACCACTTCTAATAAGTCTTGACTGCGTAATAAGATCATAGATTGAAATTTCCACACATTCCAATTCGACGCCCCTTCCAACTTAATATGTGATGACGCGAACTTGCTTTCTTCCATTTTAGCGTAATTTTTAAACTTTCCTTCCTTCCCGTACGTCCCGTCCAAAGTCCCGTCCTTGCTAACAAACAAGTAATATTGCCAAGTGTAATTTTTCTTCTTAGTGACGCCGTGCGGCCCGACTTTGTATTTTACGAATCAGTATTTTTACCAGACCAATAAAGTTACGTGCCTGGGCTTCATAACCTGAAGGTTATATTGGAGTAAAAATACTGATATTGTTAAACTGGTATTTATTCGACGTATGGTATTAGAGTGTGGTTCACAAAACAGCATTACACAGCAAAACTTTTACACACACATCCGCCATATTTTAAAGTTAACAATCATAGAAACAAGAACTTAAACCATAGACACTTTTTAACAAGTGTTGCCAATAAACAATATTATATTGGAGTTATAATATCAACAACAAATAAACTGATCTCTTAGCAATTCTCTTTCTCTTTTTTTCTCTCTCCACCTCACTAATGACCCATTGTTGGGCACGGGCCTTGTCCACTTTGAGAGGATTGTAGTCTACGATGCCGCCATGACTAGGCGTAACACATGGTTAATTTTCGAGGTTTCCACTCTTACACATATAGAATATTTCAGAATTTGTACTGTTCGGACAGAAAAAATACAAATACCTACTTAAAATCTCTATGGGATATTAGAAAACAGTAGAAACTCCATCTAAACTCACTAGAGTGTTATATGGTATTATACAAATCGCTGTATATTTTAAATATGCCAACCTTAAATGTAGGTCTCCATCCGAGAGGTCGGACGAGTGCGGCGTGGAACGTACAAAAGTTGATAAGTGCGTAGGAGGCCAAATAAAAGTTGGATATCAATGGGGCGATGGTGTTCAGATCAGCTGTAAAATAGAAAATATTAACACGATAAGCCACTCCATACTATTACCTAAAACAAATAATAATGATGCAATGATCCTATTGATAGATAAGTAGGTTTTTCAGACACGTGGAACACTTAATTGGTACCAGAGTTGTTTATCATAAGTCAAGGCTTAGTTCTGCGAAATTACTATTGCTGACTTATAAGCATCGATACAAAAATATTAGCAATGATTTCATTGATCTATTTTTATGGTACCTACACTTACATAATGATTAGCTGGTATTTATTTAGTATGAGCACTTTTGAAAATGAGTAATATAGTGTTTTCCGACATTTATCCAAGGACCATTTCTGTCCAATATTAGATACAGGCAAAGCTTACCAATATAAGGCTAATTTATAAAGAAATAATAATACAGGTCAGGCCAAAATGAGTAAAATTAAATGAAGTATTAGATTCATACTGACCAATAAGCAAAAACAGAAGAGACACGAAGAAAGTAAGCACATATCCTCGATAAGGCTCTCCATTTTTGCCATACGGCTTAGAGAAAAAGATGAGTCCAGGATATATGTGGTCAACGCCAAGTGCTTGGATCAATCTTGGTACCGATAGTAGGTTGGTCAGTGCTGTGGACAGTGTCGCCGCCCAGCAGCCACCGTAGATGAAAGGACCCCATGCTGACATAAGTTGCATCACCTGGTAATGTGTTGACACGTTAGAATAAACGGTGGTACATGCTCTCTCTCCAACCCATAAACTTCTCACTTTTGGGCGCCATCACTTTTTGGAGAGATTATGATCTACAATGTCGCGATGACCATGCATGTTCATGTTGGCATAAAGTTTATTTTGGAGGTTTCCGTCTCACAAATGATGTTATCTGTGTGTACAATATTCCTTAGCTGGCACCTTGTGAAGGAGATGGGGTGGTGACACTTGTATTCGTAATCCGTCACCACACGGACGATACATGCTAAGAGCATCGAAAAGTTACGTGCCAAAATAATTGATTTTAGCTAATACAAAGAGCTATCATTTATTTATATCGAATACGTGTTACGCATGACTGTCTTCTATGAAGTTTAATTAAGAATAAATAATAACAAGAAGACATGCTTTTTAAATATTTAGAGCTTTCATCTCGTTTTTCCTTTTTAATTAGAATTAGATTTTCTTAGAAAAGAGTCACTGCTATTTGAATTGACTGCTTCTTTTGTTCAACAGATTGAAAAATAGCCACCTTTGATTAGGCGTCCTATATACACGGCAAATATTCCTTAGCTAAATTTTAATTCTTATAGTGTTCAATGACATACCGAATAACTATTGTGTAGTCCAAACTTGCAGGTGTAATTGTTGCTTACACAATCCCATACCCCGCTGTAGTCAAGCACGGTCCCATTCACCATTACTAAGTCCGTAATATTTCCACTCGCATCTCGTAGAGCACTAGCTCCAGAAAACAAGACCATGAGAGCGTAGCTCACCATAGAAATGAGCAAAGCCAGAAGAGTACCCTTTGGGATTGCTGTTGCCGGGTCCTACAAAATAGTTATCATAATGTAATCAAAAACCTTCAAACTAGTCAGGTTATGGGAAAAAATATTTATCTTCAGCTAATTCAAATAAAACTACTTTTTACGGATTTAAACGCGTGAAGTGCGTAAAGACTTTGCTGTCACCATGGTCACAACCATGGTGACAGCAAAGTCTCTGAAACGTCGGGCTAACATTTAAAACAAATAAATCCGTAAAAACTAGTTTTATTTGAACGAATGATCACACAAGTGTTAGAGAATATTCAGCTAATTCAATTTGTTAAAATTATTTTGTAACCCGAAAGTCGTAATTAATTACTAGCTAAAAATATTATACAGATTAAAAATTACAGTGATATTTCATTGAAACATGTCAAGGAATTCGTTACAAAGGTCGATATAATTGATTTCTTCAAGAACTTAATATATAATGTTGTTGATGAACGTTTCCTTTTAATAGCGGTGACTATATACGCATTATCTTTAAGTGGTCCTAATGAAAGAGTGGCAGTTATTACCAGTGAAGAAATTCCGAAATACTTATAAAGGTTAAACAATGTGACATACCAAATAATAATGTTAGCCTGTTTGTGTAGCTATTTCTGTTTGATATGATTGGATAAATTTGATAAAAATTGATATTCATATGGTATTATATTGCATATTTATTTATTTTATTTATTTATACCTTCTTGTACACCAATTACATTAAATTTACATTAAAAAGAAATTTAATTGTAAGAACCCGTACAATGGGCGGCCTTATAGCTTAAAGCGATTTCTTCCAGGCAACCTTTGGATGAATCTAGTATGGCAGGACAAGTTGGTAGTCTCTGGTGCACTTATTACTTAGTATCATTTTTATATGACTTTTTTATTTCTATTAACTAACTTGCTGTTGCCCGGAACAACGTATGCAAATTTAAAAAATTAAACAAAAACCTCAACAAATTTTCCAAAAAAAAAAGTGCATCGAAATCGCAGCATCGCGCAGTTTTAAAGATAAAAGCTCATGTATGAAAATACGTATAAAAATACATTGATAACGATTTTGTGTTATTATAAGTAAAAAAGCCCTATCTATCTATCATCAGTCTATCATCTTGAGCATTTTATTTAACCATATACATAGCTGCTGGGTAGGTACCATGATAGTCCAAGTACTGTTGATAACAATGTAATACACCATACGTCCTATATTCCTAGAAATTCATTTACTTATAGTTTCATTACTTCGTAGTAGAGTCGTAAAATCAATGGAAACGTTATTACGTTCTGTGTATCATGTGTTTGTTTGTCACGCGATTAGATCAGCGGCAAACAATAACTATGTTAGCTTTTTAACTTCGCACTAGGGGATGTTTTTTGATGGTCAATTAACCGCTAGCCAATAAGGAAAATGAAAACACTATATTCTCTCACAATTGCGGGACTCATCCGCTCAAACAAACCCACTTTTTACGGATTTAGACGCGTCTCAAATTTTGGCCGACGTTTCGGAGACTTTGTCGGACCACTGTGACTGCAAATGGATGAGTCGACACGCGTCTAAATCCATAAAAAGTGGTTTTGTTTGATAACATTATTTAAATACGGTATTGAAACAAAAACCGAAAATATTTACAGAATTTAGATTTCCACTGAACTTAAAATTATGTTTGTAAAAGTCCATGTCGCGCTAAAATTTTAATTTTACATCCTCATTAAAACCATACCTAATAAGTACCCCCGTCTTCAAATAGAGAATAATATTACAATTCGAAAATCTTTTTGTTTTAATTAAAAATGTTAATAACTTACAGTGACTGAAAAGGAAAGAATTAGGTTTAATACAACTGACTGCTACTGACTCTTCTGTCTAAAAGGGAAATTCAACAAATAAATTAAAAGTATAAAATCTAGAAATTTCTTAGTTCCGTAAAAATTCATCGGCGTTTTGTTGTTAACGGTTTTGAATGTTTTGAATGTTGGAATTGGTACCAATGATAATCATAAACAATATATAGCTACAGCAGATAGCTACCAAACGCAAAAGAGTGCTAATTGAGTAATAACCAAAATTTTAAAATTGACATATACCTAATATCACAATTTACATAACCAAATACAATGTTGTGTTCAGATTACTTAACCTTTTATGTGTTATTCTGGAGCGAAGTGGACAAACAGGTCAAATATCGGTCAATATTATCAAATATCAATCAATCAAAGTCTAGCCAAAAACATGTGCTATCCATTGTACTGTTACACTTGTTATGTCTTTGTACATGATTGACTGTAAATGCATATTTATTTTCAATGGCGCCGATTAGAAACGCATAACTAAAATAAACTAAAAAATGAATTGAGTGTCAATAACACAATTTGGCAATGATAACTAAACTTTCATATTATAAAAGCCGTGTAGGTATTATAGACTGACGATTTTAATTAACATAAATATGCATAACGAAACAACAAAAAATGTATATATTGATACTATTAACTTTCGTTTTTAGGCTTTCTTACAAACCCTTATAGGATCACTCCGGTGTCTGTCTGTCTGTCTGTCCGTCTGTCAAACTTTTTTTACTCAGCGACAGCTGAAGGTATCAACTTGAAACTCATACCAAATGTAGATGTATGCGGTCGTTTGCTGCAAAAAATACAATCCACCTATTACCACTACGCATTTAAAAGATATACCCGAATTACGACCATTTTCAAGAATTTTCGACTTATGCTAGGGATTCACAGGTTACTTTCCGTTGCCCTAGAGACTTGAAATTTGGCATAGACCAAGTCTATATAGTGCTGATATAGGGAAAAATCCAGAAACTTGTAATTTGCCATCGCATCACAAGAAAAAAGTGTTTATACTAATACCTACTTATGAAGTTGCTGAAATGTAGGCGATTCTCTACATTTCAACTACAAAATAAGTTGGTGTGTTGTTTTGAGTTTAATTAAGTGATTATTTGAATGCAATTACTTATGTTTATATGTCTAGTAGGTACGAAACCCTAAGTGTGCGAGTTTACCTCGCTCTTGACAGGGTTTTTAGTAAGTTCATAGCAAATTAAATTGGTACACTTATCAACTCGAAGCAACAACGGACGAGATTTGGATTCGATTTCTATTTCAGGCATTGTTATTACAAATCATGTCTAACTAAAAGTTAATACATCTGTTTTATGCCACTGAGCTCGCCTTTTTATAACTGAATAAAAAAAAAGCAGGAGGTTCTCAATTCGTCTGTATGTTTTTTTTTCTTTTAGTTTTTTTTTATAACTTTTTACTAGGCGAAGGGCTTTTAATGATTCTTTTTTATTTGAAATCTGGTGGTTCCCATGTGGTTCCGTTTGCACTACGTCAGGATCTGATGGTTATCTCCTGGGAAATCGAGGAAAACGCTCAAATTTCAAAGGTACATGATGTCATTGAACTTTTTTTAAAAATACTCATATTTAATTTTGTGGCGTTGTGAATGTATAAAGAAATAAATGTACGAGTTTACACGATGCTAAAGAAGTTGTTTGAATCACAGTAGTTAATCAATTAATAAAATTATAGTAAGTACCTTTAAATCTCCAGAAATATTAGCGCCAGCTTGAAGCCCAGTCACAGAGGGAAAAAATATGGCGAACACACTAAAAAAGTCTTGGTGAACATTTTCACTGTATCGGTAATCCGGTTTAAAGTTTGCCATAAATGTTGTAGCTGAAAACAAAATGTTGTTTTAAAAACGCTGCTATAAATAGACGCTGCAACTTCATCTAAAGAAAACTGAAATTACACTAGATTTTTGGGTGGCCATATTGCTTTCAGTTATTACGTTTTGAATAAAAAGAATGGGTGTGTAGTGATAGATATATAAGACCTAGATACTATGAAAAATCGTTCTTCTGGAGGCTATATCCACCAGAAGTGCCCAGAAGGCTGGCGGCATTGCCACGTTGGATGGCAATGCTTATTTTTTGAACGAAATAAAGGCCAGCCTTCTGGTCACGAGAGGCGTCGATCAGTCGGCTCGCTAAATCTTTATAAAGATTCCGGGCACTGGGGCCCCACGACCCTAATGTTTCGACCCCAAACGGCGCAAAAATATAAAAAATATAATGAGAGATTATTGTATTTGCGCCGCTTGATGGACTCCGCAGAGGCAGCAGCAGCACCGGCCGCACACACGGTACTTGGAAGATGTGATGGCGCAAGGGTGATTGGTGATTGGTTATAGGTTTATGCGTCAGGATTTTAGATATTTTTGAAACGAAAATACTACTCTTTGGATAGCTTAATTTAATCATGTATGTCAATCCACTTACAACTAAGGCCCACGAAGCCTTCAGCAATTTCAGTATTATTGGTTGGTCCCATTATTGCTCCAACTATGAAATCAACCATAGCTCCGACAATAATTGCAATCAAGAAATTCTGTAAACAAAAAAAGTGTATAAAAGCTAATATATTACATACTTAATATATGTCTCTTTTTTATCAGTACAAATTAACATTCAGGACATTCACTTTGAAGTTTTTAAATATGTTTGTGTATATCAAAACAATAAATATAGACAAATATAAAGAGCTGAATATTTATTTCACATTTTTTAAGCTCGACGCAGCATAACTATTTGATAATAAAAACTTTATAAAAAGCAAGTTTTTGTCTACGTAAGTATAAATAGTAATTCTTTGTTTTTAATAAGGTTTAATCGTAGCCATGTTGCAGATATCTAGTTAGAAGTCGAAATAGCTATTTAACTACTATCAAAAATCCTATCTACTGTTAAATAATTTGCTTAGTTAAAAAAAAAAGCTTAATGACAAAGCACGAAGCATAAAAAATTTTAAACATAAAGAAATGTTGACTATTTCATTATTTTTATTACGAATTAAATTAGTTATTATTCACAAAAAAAAGAACGAATATTAGCCAATAAAATACGATATTAAAACATAGAAATTTCTTCTAAATAAAACTATGGGCTATTATTTTTGTATATTTTTCATACAAAATTAAATCTCACGTCAGCAGAATGAATAGGTATAGATAGGGACATAATTGAAGTAGATAAAGCAAACAATAATAATTAAAATGACAATTATATAGAAATGTGTTACACCTTTATAAGGCTGATAACAACAAGTTCGCAAACTATAATTTGTTAGAAATGGAAATGAATATAATTAAAGTAATCTAGATGTGGCAGTGAGTTTCCACAACAGATTAGACGATGTATATAATGGATTTAATACTATATTGTTAATTGTTACCTACACGTTCGCATAATAATTTGTATACTCATATAAGAGTAAGTATATATTTCACACACACACACACTTAACTGTCGTTAGAGAGTTATAGAGTCGATACCTAATAGAACTTACTTAAATCTTGTCCGTGTGGTGACGGGTTAAGAATACAAGTATCACCACCTTTTTTTCTACCCAGGGTACTGTAAAAGCCAGCTAAGAAATACACAGATAACATCCTCTGATAAAATAAATAAACCCTCCCAAAGTGGAGGAGGACCGTGCTTATCTGTGGGACGTTAATGGGCTGGAGAGAAGAGAAAGAAGAGAGAAAGAGAGAAATCTCGTCTGTAATCTGTAATCACAAACCAGAAACTCTATGCTATACCTGGCTGGTGTAAGTAATTAACTCCTACTTAAAATAAAAATAATAAATGTGAAAATCTGTGAGTATGGATGTTTGGATGTTTCTTACTCTTTAATGCAAAAACTACGGAATGGATTTTAAAGAAAATTTACAATAATGTAGCTTACACATCAGAATAACACATAGGCTACAATTTATAATAATGATATTGTGTAATTCGTCCAAAAAATCTACCATCTGCGAGCTATTCTGGCGTGCGCTGCCAAAACTATTACACATAATATGTAATGTATGATATGATGGAAACGTTTATCCTAAATGGTCCTACAAAAAAGCTCGCAACAGTATCTATATCTTATGTGTAAGCACAGGTAATATAATAAAGCCATTATAACCAAAAAATAGTGTACAATAACTACAATAAAAATTGTATTATTTGCTTTCTAAATGCCACGCAAACGAAGTCGCGGGCAACAGCTAGACTTCTATATAAATCTTTGCAGTTATAATAATTAGTCTGTATTCAGTTCTTTTTTTCTATTATCTAGTCTAGTATTAATAAAACTACTTTTTACGGATTTAGACGCGTATATTTGTTTTAAATTTTGGCCCGACGTTTCGGAGACTTCGCAGTCACTTCGCAGTCACACACACAGACTGAAAAATCCGTAAAAAGTAGTTTTATTTAAACAGATGAGTCGCGCAAGTGTTTGAAAATATTATCTAGTCTAGTCGTTTAACTAATATAGTTATTGATAACTATTGCTTCAGAGATACTAAATTTGCTAGAAGCAGGCATTAACATAATACATGCCAGTAATTTGTAATTACTAAATAGCTAGACTATCATGCTTGTACATTTAAGATTGTGGCTATGAATAAATCTTTTAAATGCCGTTTTAAGAGTGCAATTAGGAAGAATTATGAAACAAAATGAAGTTTTCTACACGTGATGTTTACAAAGACAAGTGTTTTCATGTCACGTGCGTCTTATGCCTGGTGATCAAAATCAAATCAAAATCAAAAATCATTTATTCATGTAGTCATATTTTTTGTGGCAAAAAATAAACTCTTATGATATGTCCAAATTTTTTTCCCTACCACCGGTTCAGAACTTTCAATCCGCTGAGAAGAACCGGCGTAAGAAACTCAGCAGATATCGTTATCTTTGGTTATAAATTACAATTATAATAATAATATGTTCAAACGAAATTATTAATATTGAACACTTTCTATTATATTATGTTATACATCAGCCAATCTCTTTCAAATCGTTACTAAGTACCTATTAAGTAACTATAATACCCAATAGGTATTAGGTTTATTGTTTAGTGTAAGCTTTTAGCTCCAAAAATGTTTACGCGCATACTTCATAAGTTTGGAACAAATATTTTTTGCACATAAGCTTTTTAGTTTAATTAAAAGTTATACTAGCTTCTTGTATTCAGTTTTTCTGAAATTATGCGGTTAAAATATTCTATATTGATTTGTACTCAGCTGAAGGGCATTCCGTTTGTCTGAGGTTGGTAAGGTCAATTGCAACGGGCGCCGAGATGTAATTGCAACTGTTTGGTTATCAACAAAGTGATGGGTAATTGAAACAATCACTGGTTATCACTATAAGTATTTTAAAGCAGATTTTTCAGTATTTGTTAGAAATAAACATATATTATAATACTCGACTTCTGCATACAAAGAATTAAAGAGATTCTAAAGATAAAAACTACTTAAAGTTAAATTCGTCAACTGTTTTTCCTTGATAGTAAAATATGCGATAAATTATAATTTTAATTAGTGATTAGTCATTACTTATTGACGGTGAAGCTAATTTAGATGGTTACTTATTACGCGAAATTTATTATGAAATCTCTACTTTTTCTCTACATGTACCAACAGAGAAAAATTTATATTTATAAATGAGTAGTTTTTACTTCTTTAACATTCACGAGTTATTTGATAAATGATTGTAACATTGCACTTAGATTTCGAAGTATTCTTATATGAAACTACTAACCTGTGCTTTGCTCTCCCAATCCATGCCAACAGCGCAGATAATACACATGACCAATAAAGCCACTGCTCCCACTATCCGTACATCATTAACACCATTGTCTATGATCTTAACACCGTGAGATTTCAGTAGATCATTCATGGAATCGCAGAAACCAATAGTGTTCATACTCGCTGCCACTGCATTCGCGAATGCAAATATAATCCCGACAGACGCACCAAATTCAGGTCCCAGAGATCTTGATATGATATAGTAAATACCTCCTGAAAAATTAATTATTGGTCAATAACCCAAATATGATTAATTTAGCACTAATATGGAAGAAATTGAAGGAGATAATTGGATTTGCTGGACACAAGAATGTATTTAATATCATCTTGGGGCAAATACGATTATCTCGTTAGGCGATAGGTGCGACGTATTCTTTGAAGTTATTATGTGACTAGCTAACGCTGTGCTATTCTAATTTATAAGATATACGACTGTAAAGATTCATTAAAATCTATTTAGTTATGTTTGCGTGAAAGTGAAATCCTAAATCCATCCACACATTTTTCAAATTTTTCGCAGATGCTGATCATTATGTTTCGATCGCATTATTTGCCTAATATAGATCGTGACTACGGTTGCTTTACGGAAATTTACGGTTACCTTATCTATCTTCGAATTTATGCTACAAAGAAGAAGCGACCGCGAAACGAAGAGCGTTAAGTTTTTCTTGACTTTCATAAAGATATGTAGATAAAAAATATAGGTCCTTAGACAATAAGTTATAAATAGTCTTAATTGTGCACTAACGTACCATAAAAATAGGTAAATAAACTTAGCGGAGCCTTAATCGTTTCATTGCGTAATTTTCAGATTACCACGCTCTATATGCGTTAATCTATTTACTTTATTTAAAGCATACAGTTTGTGAGTTTATGTTTTAGAGCACAAGCAATGATAATTGCATGCTATTATTTATCCAAAACGTGTCAAAACAAATTATGCTATCAAAGACAAATTTTTTCTCCTGATTTTTTTTTTCCAACTTACTTGTACGTGTATTTTATAGACGCATTTAAATTACATTACAATATTTATTACAGTTACTTTGACTAATTAATTTAAAAAAGTAAGCTCACATTATTTAGGTACATTTGAAAAATTATATTTGTTTATTTTTGTTGTATTTTTATGAGTATTTATAAGTATTTTAGATAATAATTGTATTTAAGTATTTTAAAGATTTTTAACTGCTAACCTGCTAACAATAAATGTTAGATTTACAAATATTTGTAGCATCGCTAATGGTATCCAGAACTACAATCTATATTCAACATTTTCATACGAATAATTCATGTAATTTAAAAACCTAGGTACTACTGTAATGATGAGATTATATGACGATAAAACATTATAATGACGACTGTTCAAGTCATTTCCTGTATATAATATCTACAATAATTATAATAGCAGCTATTTTGTGATGTTGCTCTCCACTATATTTTGTACCTTTAACAATTTGCGATTGTAACAATTAAAAGACATACATATAAACCCTATCCCTTATTCTTTGAATTTGGAATTGAATGGATGGTGAGCTCGTAGTGCAGCGGTTTATGTATCGAACTACCGTTTACGAGGTTGCAGGTTCTATACCCCGCACAGCATAATCTATTTGTGTGATATTTGTATCTGCTCCACAGATAATAAACGGCTTCCGATTGTTCTACTATTTAAATATCTGTAATGTACGAGTATTTCATTCGTATTCTGTTACCCATAACATAAATATATGACTTAATTTTGGAGTAGAAAACGTTGTGCGAAATGTACATAAATATTTATTTATTTCATACCTCCTTTTACTTCTCCGTTTGTGCATATCGCGCTCATCGATAGTGTTGTTATAACACAAACTATTGCGGAAATAGCAATGATAACTAGTGTCATTCCAATGCCAGCTTGAGACACCACCCAGGACAACCGCAGGAAGAGCATCACACCCCAAATGTTGAGTAAACATGGTATTAGCACACCCTAAAACAATAAGAAATATTTTTAAACGTTTCCCTTTGCAATATTGCCTCTTCTTCAAATACCATATTGCTGAATCGACGATTAAATTAAAAGAGGTTTTCCGAAATAAGTTTCTATAAATAATAAGTTAAGCGGAAAAGCGCTCTTTAAAAAGTATGTGACTTTGAAAGATAGAGTAAGAAATGATGAGAGTTATGACTATTGGAAAAACCAATGAAATACGTTTGCATCGTAGCAGATGACGCTCTAGAATCTCTGCCTATCGTCGTGGGAAAAAGGCGTGATGTTATAATGATGATGATTGAACTAGTATCTTTCGGAAACTAATAAATAAATGCAGCGTTGTAAACCTCAGCATTTTGACTTGCTAAAGACATATTTTTAAAAACTACTATAAAAATATTCACAACACAATGAGGTTTTTAAACTGCAAAAGTTACAAAAACTATTGCAGTTAAAATGGTTTGATGGTCTTATAGTTGTATAGAACACAAATAATACCTGAATCCATCCTAATTTAATACCATGAGCAGGTGAAGGCGATTTGGTCTCTCTGCCGTTGGCGGCGTGTTGATGATTCTCGCCCTGTGGACAAACACAAAACAAACATTATGATCATATTGTGTTATCACAGAAAAGACAAACATACGTACAATTATGTCTTGTATCGTATAAATGTGATCCTAATTATAAAAGCATGAATCGCTCCATATGAGTGACATGCGACAGTGTTTGCTGTCACTTGATGGACATCAACTGTGCTTTGTTGATTCATGACCGCACATTACGTTCGCGTAATATTACTTTATGTTTGCTTACTCGGATGGAAATTAATGATTAAATAATTTTCCTTCATCATTATTGTGATTTAAGACCAGCTTTTTATTAGCGACTAGCTGGCCCGGCAAACGTTGTTTTGCCATACCAAAAAAAAAGTAAAAAAATAAATAAATGAACGAATGCAAAACCGTGGAAATCGGTTCGTGCGTTCTGGAGTTATAGCGTCAGGAAGGAAAACCCGACTTATTTTTATATAGTAGATAAATTGTATAAACAACGTAGTTAAAGAATTGACAGACGATATATGGATTGATTTAACCTTTCCAAAGGAAGCAGAGTATATCTACGAAGTTTACAGCTTGAATCAGTGTTTTTTTCCTCTCCGCTCTTACCGGGCTATGGTATAATGCCTTGAGACTGCCAATAACATCGTATTCAGTATTGCGTCAGCTGTTGCCGCTGTTGGTAAGTGTACGCTTAGGGTCTAGCCACTAGGTGCTAGACAAATGGCGATGGATTATAACAGCTGATTTGTATAAACCGGTACATGTACCGGTGATCAGATGGAAAGGTCGCCTCTAGGGGCTCTAGGCTCTATCCACCAAGAATATTATTAATAACTACTTATAAAGACCTTAGAAATGACGCAAGCCATCTATAAACAATTTTCTGATCGATAACATCATTATTATTGAATTTCATGTCAACCAATTTGAGCACAACTAAACAACTAAATTAAATTGGTCAAGTGCGAGTCGGATGCGCGCACGAAGGGTTCCGTACAATTATCTATGCAACATAAGGCAACGTTATTAGTATCGAGCAAGAAACGGTAAAAAAATCATGTTTGTTGTATGGGAGCCCCCCTTAAATATTTATTTTATTTTATTTTTAGTATTCGTTGTTATAGCGGCAATAGAAATACATCATCTGTGAAAATCTTGAGATAGAAAGAAAGAAAGAAAGAAAGAAAAACGTTTATAGATATATAGATAGATATAGATATATAGATACAGCCTGGTGACAGACGGACGGACGGACGGACGGACGGACGGACGGACGGACGGACAACGAAGTCTCAGTAATAGGGTCCCGTTTTTACCCTTTGGGTACGGAACCCTAAAAATGAAAACAACTACTACTAACTAAATTAAATTGTGGTGGAAAAAGTGATTACCGCAAGCGGGACTACAACCCACGACCTCGGAATACCGTTCCGTAGCTCTGCCAACTGAGCTTATTGCGGTCGTGCTTTTCAGTAATCAAATTTGGCCACCGCAATCGTCACTCGATTGAGTTTACATCGTATTTCTACGTGCTATTAAGGGCCTACATCAATATTATAGTATATCATCGCCGCCACGTACATATTAACACAGCCAGTAGGCACAGAAAATGAAGAATTAGGGATACTTTTCCTATTTACTCAAAATCTACTAAATATATTTTAATTCTGATTTACGTGTTTCTATATATAATAGTTACTTATGTTTTTAAAGTTATTTCATTAGTTAATACGCGATAATAGACCGACAAATGAAAAAAATAAAAAATTTGAGAGGTTGTTTCGCCAAGATTTTCTATCGAGAAAACTTTTTTCAATCGCGTTTCTAAGTTGATGCGATCCTAGATCATATATTGAAAAAACATATACTTAAAAATTAGAGCTCTAGCCATTCAATCTAAAGAAACAATGAAAACTTCGTACATAGAAAAATGCACGAAGCTATTTTGGTATCGTCTTAAGTAAAAGCATAGCATGTCAATTGCAAAATTAATAAATTACTTAACTATGGTATATTTTCATAAATTGGCTATTTCGTTGTGTACATTTTTATTAATTAAAATCGTTAGTTTCCTTTAATATACAGATTTTCTAAAAAACTTCTGTTAACATTGCTGAATTGTTTTATTGAAACTATCAATTTTCATTTTTTAGTAAAGTTTAGATGTGCACCTAGAATTGGTATCAATGTCGTGATTCATAATCGCACGGTGCTTCGCTTGTATATAATAAATTTAACATATAATATAATAAGTTATGTATCTATTTATTGATATTATATATGAATGGTTATAACAGAATGTAAATAAACTGTTAAGATTTATCTGCAAACATAATGTTATATGTGTTGCTATTGTTGCTAATTGGAATACAATAGTAACGTGGAGAAACCGTGAGCTACTCGTATTTACCATTGATACTAAGACCTAGATTTATAGAATAGACTACGTACGTATACATACATACTTTGTTTCATGTGACAGAAATATCTCTCTCTCTCTCCCCAGTCCATTAGCGTGCCACTGTTGGGCACAGGCCTCCTCCACTTTGGGAGGGATTATTGTCTACTGTGCTGCGTCGACCAGGCGTGTTGGCACGGGGCTTACTTTCGAGTTTTTCGTCTCTCACAGAGGATGTTATCTGTGTGTAATATCCCTTAGCTGACTTTTACAGCACCCTGGGAGGAGATGGGTTGGTGACACTTGTATTCTTGGTCCGTCACCATACGGAAGAAATGATATAAATAAAAAAAAATACCTAGTTTAAAAAAACTAAAAAACACGCTTTATTTAATCGAATTATTGCATTGTCATCGGTCTTTGACAGGTGTGCAAAATTTGAATAGAATCTGACCGTTTAAAGTGGGTCAAAATAGCGTCCAAAGGAGTCGGTTACAAACATACAAACAAACAAACATACAAACAAACATACAAGTGAAGCTAATATAAAGCGTGTAATTACGATAATTACAATAAAATGATCTATACTTGGTAATCTATACATGGTAAAACGTTTCTTTAAACATAATAACAAGTACTAAATTAAAAAATTTGCTTAATCTTTACTTATTATTTATTATAAAACAAAAGCCGTTATTTTTGCATGCACGTCCCTATGTGAACTTATTTCTTTATAATTGAGCAACGGATTTTGATGCGGTTTTTTTAAAAGATAGAATGGTTTAAGAAGATGGCTTTGTTGTAAAAAAGATTTGGCGCCTTAATTCTACGCGTACGGAGTTACGGGCCACAGCTAGTAATGTGATAAAACAGAAACTAAGGTTGTCTGTGACATTACAGCGCGTTAAAAAACTACACAAAAAAAAACAAAACAAAAAGATGGCAGTACGAAGTTTACCGGGTCAGCTTGTTTATAAAAATTACCAAATTTATCTTCACAGCAATTACGGATAATTATGTGGATTCCTATTGAGACGATACAAATATTGTATAATGAGATTTTAATTGAAGGAAATCAAATTATAATAATGACATTATGTCGTATGCCATAAAGTTATTTCCTAAACCATATATTTTTTGCTGCTGATAGTTTTTAAATAGCTGGCTTTGAAAATTATACCAACTCACCTAATATTTTTTAGGGTCATTAAATTCAGATATAATATTGGACTAAAAACCTTTGAAAAACGCACAATTTAACATTAGACATTATTTAATAAGAAAAAATTACCGTGGTAAAGGAGAAGAAAAGCTTACCTAATTTACTTCCTTTACAAAATAAAACAAACTCGTTATTTTTGTATGTATGTTCCTACGTAAGCTTAAATCTTCAAAACTACCTACGCAACGAATTTTGACACACAGTTTACTTTTATAGATAGAGTGATAAATGAAGATGGCTTTTTTGTAAAGTTTGTGTAGATTTGGTGTGTATTTCAAATTTTACGCGTACGATGTTGCGGCCGATAGCTAGTTTTAAATATATTATTTAATATGTTATTGTTTTTTTTTTTTAATTCCACGTGTAGGAATTTGTGGGCAACAGCTAGTGAGAGATAGAACAATATACACTTTTTAAAATCCAAATAAGTTAGCCAGCAACATTCGTAAAAATGCAAAAAATTTGCTGTACGAAATATTTATTAATATTTTTAAAACCATGAAGTGTATCTGATAACTAACGTTACGTTATTCTACATTTGTTACCAACTTCAAAGTAACGGTGTGCAAACGCCTCTCATAATTTTTCCGTACCTCTTAGTTATAGTAGAAGTTAAAAAGAAACATACCTCTTCCGTTATTAAGTGATCTCCATGTAATTCCCCAAGGCTCGGCCTTTTAAGCGCTCTTTTAGAGTTTCTGTAATTTTCCAACCTCGGTAAGGCTTCCCTAGTGAGCTGGGCAAGTGATCTTTTCCGTCGCCAGCCGGCATCATGGAGCCACGTGTCGGGTTGACTAGTGGGTGCTATAACAGCTACACCCTTTTCAACAGTATCTGCTGAAGTTCTCAGAGGTCGGGAAATTATACTGGCTCCCATATGTATGCCATTTTTCTTCGTCTCACCGTCCACGGTCGAGATCGTAAATCTGCTAAAAAGTAAAACGTAGTTATAAACCTACTTTAGTTTATAAATAACCCCCGACATTTATGCGAAACATTTAAATAAATGAAGCTACTTTTTAAAGATTTTGAATTTTATTATATTTTAAACTTTAATTACAAGAACACACGCACATTAAACTAACAAACGGCTTAATTGATTACAATTTGGTTTTTTTTTTAATTTATTAATTGAGTCGGTTCTTTTAGATTTTTATGGAATTAATTTGCTTAAAGACGGTGATAACAAACTCTTTTATGTTTATAATTTTAACTGTGATTGAATTGATTCTTTTCGTGGCTATGAACTGCAATGCAAATACTAATAGCTCTCCAGTAGCAACTGAGTGTCAGGAGACAATGTATGATCTATTTCCATTACTATGAGACTGACGATTAAATTAGACTTTTCTATTTTAACACGTACCTATTGTCCTCCATTTCCGTATCAGTCGGTGGACTACCGCAAGCTGTGATACGACTTCACTTCTCGGAGTTTCAAGTTCAGATGTTGACTGATGGTTCTCGTTGCTCTTAAACACATACTTTTCGCCGCAGAAATATCTGCAAAGAAAGACTTTTATTTAAAAAAATTATAAGTAGGTACACATGGAAATTTTAATGTATTCGTTAACAAAACAACCAAAGGTTAAGCTGGTAACGCTTCTAAACTATATAACCATTTGATAAAAGGTCATCAATTCTCCAACGTTAAACTTAAATTCTCAACCTAATTGCTGTTATTCGCTGAGGTACAGGTATGTAAATTAACAAGAAATAACTAAGCAATTTTGACTTTTTAATACATATATTTTTACACACAGTTTTTACAATAAAGTAAATACTTGTCTATCCTACAATAGAATATTTAAATAACTCATTTACTACGATCGCGTGCAACATTTAAAAACTAAAGATAGTTTAAAATAAATAATAACCCATGATTGAAACGTCGTTTCATTTTAACGACAACGCTCAATTAAATGAACGACTTAAAAAGCTCAGTGGTTAGGTTAGTTCATGGAGCCTCTTGCGGTCAACTTGCACCAGTTCACGCCGGTTCGAGCTGCTACGAAGGAGTTTTACAACCATTAGTCGCATGACGTTCTACCACGTTTAAACATAAACTCAATCTTAATGAGGATAACATCATCGAGCCATGTGTATAAATACATGTTTGATACATTATTCATACTTTTACTCAATACATTGAATAAAAATCCTCGCGGTCAGAATAATAATAATGTAATGCAAAAGAGAATTTGATTCCAGTAATGAAAAGAAGCTAGCAGAAACAAGCATAATCATGGCTTATCTATGTTGCTTAAAATGACATTCTTATGCCAGCTCTTGCGTTTTTAAACTTGCAATTCAACGGATTATATTAGGTGGCTGTAAGCACCTTTTTTCTGTCAGAAATTAGTTAGGAGCTAGGTAATTAATACATTCCAATGTAGTATAACCAACACAGTGCGACGTCAAAACACATCATTATGATATCAACTTTGGAGAAGTTTCTTTTATTGAACTTAACATAACAATATTATGCTTAGTAGGTAACAAAACACGATCAATTTTGGTATCTGCTAATTTCAGTGTAGCCTATGTAATCAAAACATATGATTTTCTGTTACATTTGTTGTACGAAGAACACACACTTACTAAAATGGAAACATGTTCTTACACCTTGATATTAAAAATGATGTCATAGTATTCTTGTTGCAAGATAAAGGTTCCTCTCGACGTTTACTGAATTAGGCAACAGAAGCCGCTGTTTATATAGTAGCTAAATTAATAAGTACATATTGGACTCAGTTATTCACTGATATCAAACTTCAATAAGCCGAGGACATGTTCGAAAACAGGTAAGGTCATAGGTATAAGAGAGTACTACCTTTGCTACCTACATATTGGGTATATTAGTCCTAAACTCCTAACACGAAATAGACATACTAGTCGAGACAAGGTCAGAACTTCTTTGACTTTTATGGTATAGACATCAATTGTATGGAAAAGCACAAGAAAACAAAATTTCCTATTTTTTATGGATTTATCTCCTGAGGACAGCTACGGAGAGTTTAGGTAAAACCTAATTTACGTAAACTCTCTGTATTTGAAGTGTCAAAAAGCTGGACCACTCTCAAACTGTCTACGTTGTTAAAATAAACGTTACTTAAATTCATTTCATCCAATTTTGTTCTATCTAAAGACGCCACTATAAAATGTAGAGTTCAAACCAAACTAGAGGCAATCGATATAATAGCTTTCAAACATTAGGAGTACTGGACTAACTGCTGTAAATCAACCAAATATCAAATCGGACCTTGAAAATAACCTTAAAATCTCATTGCCAAATAGTACACAGCGCAGTATTAAAAAACTTTGTGTCAAATGTGTATAAAATTATTTCCGGTAACACCATTTCCGGCTCATCATATGCATTCACACCAAATATAAAATTATTCGAAATCAGTTTATTTATCATGGCCCCATTAGGGCTGTCGTCTGATCTCGCTCGCATGTATCACACTGCCCGTTTATCCGTTTATAATTGATAATCTTCTCATTACAAGAATAGCCCGTCAGAAGGCGATAATTATAAGGAGCTAGATTCTTTACTTTTGTTTTTTGTTTTAGGTTCATTTCGCAAATTGTGCATTATTGTCTTTAGTCATGATGTTGTACAAATATATACTGCCGTTATCACCACGTATTCTCACGCTAAAACAGTACAGTAATAAATATACAATAAAATAACATAATTACGAAGAGTCATAAAACAAATTAACTGGCGGATGTTAGTTGCATAAGTACTAAAATAATAACCGTTGAGTTTTCTTTTATTGACTTTTTCAATTTAGTACCCAATTTGAAGAAAATGTTTCATAATCATCTGATTTATTTAGTACATTATTAATCTTTGATTCATGCTCGTATCTTTAACTCGTATCATCGAAAAATGTTAGGCTATAAGTCGCCAATATTTCATCAAAATTCCCACTGATAAACGATTATTTTTGACGGGCCTCGTGGTGTAGTGGTTCTGGTAACGGACTGCCGATCAAGAGGTCGCGGGTTCGATTCCCGCTCGGGACAATCATTTGTGTGATTTTTCTAATTGTCATACAAATGTTTGTACTGCGTCTGGGTGTTTCTATTATATTATATAAGTATGTATTTACAAAAGAAAATGTAGTATATGTATTATATCCGTATTCTGGTACTCATAACACAAGCATATAAGCTTAGCTTGGGACCAGAGGACGTTGTGTGAAATGTCCATGAATATTATATTATTATCTAATATATAAAATTCACGTGTCACAGTGTTAGTTACCGTACTCCTCCGCAACGGCTTGACCGATTCTTCTCAAATTTTACATACATATTCAGTAGGTGTGAGAATCGGCCAACATCTATTTTTCAAACCTTTTTTTTCTTTTTTTTAGTATGGCAAAACAACGTTTGCCGGGTCAGCTAGTTATATTATATAATGAAATTTTACTAATATTATAAATGTGAAAGTTTGTGAGTATGGATGTTAGAATGTTTGTAATTGTAATTTGTAATTATTTAGCTAATTTAGCATTGGTCGATTGCTGTAATTTATTGTTAGATATATATGTATATACGTTGTCTTTTTCGTCACGTTGGTTGTAACGATATCACTAATTATTCTTATAACTTTTATTGTTGTCTAACGGCTTGTTAACAATATTGGTAAAATCCAATGATTCGTTATAAATAAATATGACGACTATTATCGATACTTTGATCAAAATAATAGGAATTAACTGGACGCAATCTATACTAATATTATAAAGCTGAAGAGGATGTTTGTTTGAACGCGCTAAATTCAGGAACCACTGGTCCGATTTGAAAAGTTCTTTCGGTATTGGATAGTACATTTATCGAGGAAGGCATCAGCTAGTTTGAAATAAATCTCTACAAAAATAAATAATTAAAGCACAATGCTGGTCAAAAGTAAGTTAGTAAGTTAGCCTTCTCCACTTTGGGAGGGTTTTTAGTTTAATTTGATACGTTGGCTAGGCGTTTGACATAAGGTTTAGTTTCGAGTTTTTCGTCCCTCACAGAGGTAGTTATCTAATATTAATTTTACTTAGCTGGATTTTACAGCGTCCTGGAGAGGAAATGGCGTGATGATTCGTGTCTTCTAATTACGTCGCCACGCGCACTATACGGTAAGTTATTTAATTGTTTTCATGTATTAGATAACCATAAAATAGCAAACAAATCTTCATGTAAGTACAAACAACTGAACGAAGTAGTACACTGGGTGGTTAGTGACGTCACAGGGTGTGGCGCGCCGGCTAATCAAGTAATAGGGCGGGCTGATGTGATGACAGTTACCACTATCAAGTACGCAAATTGTTACCTATCTAACAAATAGTGGAGTAAAATTCCATTCCAAACACGCAATTCTTAACCTACGGTGTAAAATATGAACTGTTATAAGTTTTGCCTGAGGTACGTACGTAGACTACGTAGTATCATAGGCCCTGAAGGGTTGAAATTAATATAATTTATGTGTGTGTAATGTATGTATTTATATTGTATTTATTATTAGTATTTTCGCTCATTTTTTTCCCATATATTTAGCATAATATTAGTACACCACAAGTCACCTATTCTGTCTCGGTCAAGTCCATCCTAAGGTTGTCTGGAAGAGATCGGAGCTCGCGATAAGACCACACTTTATACCTATTATTAAGTCTAGTAAGTAATCTAAATCTGGTTATACATGCCCTACAGTTGTAAGTGCTACGCACTTTCCCCTTTTCGAGTATACCGGCGCGCGGCGCAGCGATGACATCTGAGTATATTTTTCGGGAGTCCTCTTCCAGCATTTCCACTTATGTCCGCCGTGTATATTTCGTTAATCGTCTACATATATCGGATATCGGTTATAGATCTATCATCAATTCATATAAATAAGTTGAATGGATTTCAATAAGCCTAGAATTTCCAAATAGAGATATTTCATTGATATCAGTATAAGAGCTGCATTATCTGCCACCAAACCTTATACATACACGGGAAAATGAATTGAAGGTAGCGCATGCCGCTTGTATTTGCATGTGATGTATGCTACAGATATTTTATGCTCAAAAGAAGATATTTGGAGGTTAGTTCATATTTAAAACCCGATTGCAATGCAATCCAAGGTTTACGCACTTTATCTAACGTAGGTACTTACTGTAAAAAGACTAACGGCACAAGACAAAGTTGTGGAGTTCTTTATCTAGAAATAGACAAAGAAAGGCTAATGAAGGAATATAACAGTACAACAGAGCCTGCAAAAGTAAGTAAAACTCATGCAATTAATAACTACTCTTATTTAGAAACTCGATGGTTTATCTAGGCACATTCTAAGGGAACGCTCCTGCGTTCCTTTAGAATGTGCCTAGTGCCTAGTGTGTGTGCGAGAATATGTAATTTTAAAATAGTTTACTTATCTGACCAACAGGATTAATAGGTATAAATAAATAATTCATGGATATTTCACACAATGTCCTCTGGTCCTAAGCTAAGCTTATATGCTTGTGTTATGGGTACCAGAATACTTACGAATAGAATACTACTTTTCTTGTGTAAATACATACATATAATACATAGAAACACCCAGACGCAGTACAAGCATTTGTATGACAGTTATAAATATCACACAAATGATTGCCCCGGGCGGGAATCGAACCCACGACCTCGTGATAGGTGTTCGCTTTAAGTCGCTAGAAGCAGATTAGTCAGTAAATAAATACTCGTTTATACGAAAGTGTAACATAACCATAAGTGAGTAGGTACTCTGGTAAGCATCTACTTACTGTGTAAGTATTCTGTCTGGTAGATACTGATGACATATAAAATAACAGTTTTATCTTTTGGAACAGGTAATGCCCAGAAGCTGCGTCAGCAGTGTCATTTATAAACACGTTTTGTTGCAAAGTTGCAGTGCAGCACGTGACAGGGTAATCCCCGTCTCAGATTTATGCAATTCTTTTAAACAGAGACAAGGCAACCTCGCTCGATGTCTCTATACCTACTTCATACATTGAACGATGCTTTTCCCTCAAATGACAAGGACGCTCACGCTGTTTATATAGTTTAAATGTTTTTCTTTTTTTTTTCTTTTGAATTTTCAAATCGAAAGTATAGGTTTTGACAATTAGGTTTATCGGTCGTTAGAGTCGTCCGATTAGAATAAACATCAGATCATCGGAAATAAAACTAAATACTGACCCCCTTCTGCCTATCGCTTCATAGATAAATGGGCGTGGAGCGTGGATATTACCCGCCAAAAGAACATCAATTTAATGTTTTCAGTAGCGCAGACGGTGAAGTCTATTCCGTGTGGTGACGGATTAAGAATACAAGTGTCACCACCCCATGTCCTCCCAAGGGTGCTGTAAAAGTCAGCTAACGGATATTGCACAAAGATAACATCCTCTGTGAGAGACGGAAAACTCGAAAATAAACCATGTGCCAACACGCCTGGTCAGCGAGGCACGGTAGACCATAATCCTTCTCAAACTGGAGAAAGCCCGTGCCCAACAGTGGGACGTAAATGGGCTGGTGAGAGAGACGGTGACGTCGCCGTTGATTGACTCTCTGGAAACTTATGATTTTTTTATTTACCTCATTCGGGGTACTCATACATACGTGATTCATTTTACTGTCAATCGTTTTTACACTAACAAATCCGTAATGAGTTAGGTGTTGATATCAAGGTTGTTTTCAATGAGAAAGAAAGAAAGAAAGAAAAAAAAACATTTATTGGAAGGATAATCACACAGATACAATTAGGTACAAAGAAGAATATACATATTTATGGAATAAAACAAAAGATGTGTGAAACCCTTCACAAAACGGCCTCAGCTCAGCATAATGCTAGTTGACACCAGCGCTGGTCTTCCGCTGGGCCGTTAAGTGAAGACACAGACAACAAGAAAAGAATAACAGTAAACAAAGGAAGGAAAAACAATAAGTAGGTACATGTATAAAAATAATTAATTAACATAGTTACATAACCAAAATAACACATCTATTAAATAAAAATAAGTCGGGTTTTCCTTCCTGACGCTATAACTCCAGAACGCACGGACCGATTTCCACGGTTTTGCATTCGTTGGAAAGGTCTCGGGCTCCGTGAGGTTTATAGTTCATTTTTTTCAATTTTTTTTTTTACTTTTTTTTTGTTATGGCAAAACAACGTTTGCCGGGCCAGCTAGTATACAATTAAATAGATATTAGTGATATTATAATGACAAAGGCGATTAAGAAATTATAACAATATATTTAATACGTAAGTGACTACTACAACATGACAGTGCACAAAGAAGAGAGATGAGCTTGAGAGCCTAAGTGATTGACATATACAAGCTCGGTAGATAAATAAATTGTCTATTTTATTTTGCATAGACGTCCATACTTCTAACAATTAGAAGGAATAAATCATGAAACAAAAAACACATAATATACATATATACATAATATAAATAATAATATAATATAATATTCATTGGACATTTCACACAACGTCCTCTGGTCCCAAGCTAAGCTTATATGCTTGTGTTATGGGTACCAGAATACGGATAGAATACATATACTACTTTTCTTTTGTAAATACATACATATAATACATAGAAACACCCAGACGCAGTACAAACATTTGTATGACAATTAGAAAAATTGGTCAAGTGCGAGTCGGACTCGCGCACGAAGGGTTCCGTACCATTATCTATCCAACATAAGGCAACGTTATTAGTATCGAGCAAGAAACGGTAAAAAAATCATGTTTGTTGTATGGGAGCCCCCCTTAAATATTTATTTTATTTTATTTTTAGTATTTGTTGTTATAGCGGCAATAGAAATACATCATCTGTGAAAATTTCAACTGTCTAGCTATCACCGTTCTTGAGATACTGGGTACGGAACCCTAAAAATCATGTTTGTTGTATGGGAGCCCCCCTTAAATATTTATTTTATTTTATTTTTAGTATTTGTTGTTATAGCGGCAATAGAAATACATCATCTGTGAAAATTTCAACTCTCTAGCTATCACCGTTCTTGAGATACAGCCTGGTGACAGCCTGGTGACAGACGGACGGACGGACGGACGGACGGACGGACGGACGGACGGACGGACGGACGTACAGCGAAGTCTCAGTAATAGGGTCCCGTTTTTACCCTTTGGGTACGGAACCCTAAAAATCACACAAATGATTGTCCCGAGCGGGAATCGAACCCGCGACCTCTTGATCGGCAGTCCGTTACCAGGAACACTACACCACGAGGCCCGTCAATATATATATCATAATAAAGCAAGAGACAAACAAAAAACAAAATGAAAAAAGCATTTGCTGCACGCATGTCGCACAGTAACAATACGAACGCAGCAGTATACTATATAATATCTAATATATAAAATTCACGTGTCACAGTGTTAGTTACCGTACTCCTAGTAGTAGAGTGGTATGGTTGGTAGCTTATGTCGTATTAGCTAGATTAAAATCTCTTTCTCCACATAAGCATTTCTGATAGGTATAGTATTCTAGATATAACCAACTAATCTTTTTTACTGAAAATTGTTGTGCATTAAGTAGGTACTATGTCTTAAATTTATAGTCGCAGAACAGTTAATAACATACTTAAAAACCTGCAATATTATTACAATCGAAAAAAACTGGTCTGTCGACTTTCTTTTGTTTTTTGTTAATATTTGCATAATATTGAGCAATATCATCATTATGTATTTTTAACAACTTTACCTTAAAAAAAGGTAGTAAAAGATCAAAAAAATATTTTAAGCAGATTAGCTTGTTATATAAAAAAATTGGTAAGTACTTTCAGCGGTGTTTACATCTCTTTTCTGCCATTTAGCTCATGTCAGAGAAATCGTGGTTACGCTGAGGCATCAATGACATTGGTGGAATTGGATTTTTCGCACGATTTGCCGTCACTTTTCCTTATTGCTGGACTGCCTAGTGCACTCCGAAATTCTGATTCCCACTGCACATTTCACTTAGTCCAGCGCATAGGTGGCCTGCCCCGCGATCTAGTTGGAATCTACTATCAGGTTTCTATTCATCAGCGTAAAATACCACTGATTTTGAAGAAAAGTTGATAGATAGGTACGATGCAAACAAGTGATTTAGTTTAAAACGACTAGCAATCCGACTGCCAACCTATCAACCGAAAATTTTAATATTGACATAAAACTAAGATTAGGTCAGTTTATGTGTTTGATATACGATATGATTTTATCGAAGCTCGTACATCGTATTCACACTTTAAAGCTCTTTATTTGAATACCTCAATCAAGCTTTTTGCATTGCATTCCTTAATATCCAGGTCAACCTGACCCTGTCAATTCTTTTTCACAATTTGCGGCATTTATTTTAATGGTTAAAAGTGAATTGATTGCATAATAAAAATTTGGATAACAGTCGCAGTCTAAACAAATATTTTTTTTAGTTTCCCGTAGTTTCCTTTCTTAGCACAGATAAAAGGGGTTATGGACCGCACACAGTACTCCTGCTTAATAGAAATGAATAAGAATAAAACCTTTCCTTTTTAACTTTGTTTACTTGGTCCTTACGATATCGCTTTTTCTAATGGTATTTACAAAAAAAATGTGCTGTGCATTTATTTTCTTTTAATTTTTCCTTATATATATACTATTCTTTTTACTAGTTGCCCTTCTCGTGCTACGATGGGATAAACAGTTACATAGAAACACGTAAAAACTAGGCTCTAGGATCGTAGTTAAGTATGTGAAAAGGCAAATCCACTTCGCGATATCTGAAGATTGCATTAGATTTTAAGAAATGCAATAATCTCTAATAACATTGATAACTTCCACTGATTAAATAGAGACATGGCCTCGTCCTCTGCCGTTATCTGTGACTATTATAACTACACACATTTGTTCAACTTGGTTCATTAAAATTGCGTCTAAAATTTTATACGTATTTATTTGTTCATGCTCTTCTAAACTTAACTGTACGGGGTATTGCCGTTGCCTATAAGCACAGAATATAGATACTAGTTACTATAAGGTAGGTATTAAAGCATTTAAAGTAATTGTAATACATAATTTGTACTCTAAACTACGCTAATGAGATGTATTCATACAGAGTATTAAGAGGGTACTGTACTCCTCATTTAGGTATTTGCCTTAGGTATTGCTATCCCTATTTCCGAGCGCCGCGCTGAGAGGGACAAATATAGATGAAGCTGATTTTACCTACAAATTCTTTGAAAAAAGACGTTTCGTACTTCCGTTTTCTTTTCGCAAAAGTTAAACCGATTTTAATAGTTTTTGCGTTATATTATAGATAAAGATTATATCTATGCTTCTGTCACTTTATAATTTAAAAACTATTAAAAACTAATTTAAAAACTATTAGTTGTTTACTTAAAAAAGCATTTGGACTCCTGTAAAAAGCTTCCATAGGATCATTTTTGATACGCAACGACCATACTTTTAAATTTATACTATTATTAAAAGCTGAAGACTTTGTTTGTTTAAACGCGCTAATCTCAGGAACTACTGGTTCGAATTGAAGAATTATTATAGATAGTCGATTTATCTTAGATGACTTTAGGCTATATAACATCAAATGGCGACCAATAGAAGCAAAAAATCAGTGAAAAATGTTGCAAAAGCCGTGAAATCTTTTCCAAACTTGACGCGGACGAAGCCGCGGGCAACGGCTACAATTTTATATACATAGTTATTGCTTCTAAGATTTCAGAAATAATAAGCTTTTCTTTTCTAGATATATTTCTTCAGACAGAGCTGTAACTGCTGAAGTTGTGAATGTAACCTCCCAAAATAGATGTCCACGGAATATGAGTCATGCAGCAGGACTGTAAGTGCAAACTTCTGTTAAATATTATAACTTCAACGACCACCGTTTTATAAATAGAATACCATTTAGCATATTCTCGTTTTATTTCAAAAACATTACTATGGTCATAGAACTTGTCAAGTGCCGACAGGAATCTTAGGATAACAAGATACTGTAAAGTACCTAGGCGTGATAAAATCATACAATTGCTAACGCGATGATTTCTTTGGGTTATAGGTTTTCATTCTAATATAATTAAATAGTATCACACTATTTAATATATCTACATACTATTAGTATGTAGATATATTAGTTGTTGTCCGCGACTTCGTACGCGTGGAATTTAGAAAAGTTTCCTCGTTTTACTACATTTTCACTGATGCTTCGCTCCTATTGGTCGTAGCGTGATGTTATATAGCCTATAGCCTTCCTCGATAAATGTCCAAACAAACAAACTCTTCAACTTTATAATATTTGTATATATGTATGACTGTGTAAATAGCTATCATCTGATTGGTATGGTCAGAATATTTTCACCAAACAGACATACATAATAACTTACATATAAGAAGATTGTCTGCTTATTTTATTATCCTAGCACCTTTATATAAATGTTATCTTTACATCTTATCAGTAGAACAGAACACACTTTAGTGTTTGATAAATGTAGAAACAGAACCTAGAATTTATATTCATTATACAGTGTAATTATTATCTATTAAATTTATTTACATGTAATCGGAAAACTGTAAATATATACAGCGGGTTAACTGAGAAATCGGTCATGCAACGAGATCGGGTGAACGGGGCTAATATGTAAATACTGTAAAGGTTGTGATCATTGAATATAACCTATACAATGATACAGGCCACTTAAGATTTGTTTTTAAAAAAGGAATAAAAAATTTAAAATTTGAAAATAAAAAGAAAAGAATTTGGGGAGATCAAAAAATGACATGAAGAGAGGATGTTGAAAAATGATTGTAAAATAGTTTTTCTATATTATAAAAAATATAACAAATTAATTATGCTAAAAGTGATTTTATTAGTATATAATAGTATAAGAATGTAAAGAAGAAGCTTTACAATTGGTGGAGGCGCGCCGGGTATTGCGGCCCGATTGGTAAACCAGCTCCTACGCCCAGGGATGTGTTGACGAACAAAGGGTCGACACAGGATAAATATTAATTATCAGAGAAGTAGCCGTATCTTTTTATTAAATTTTTATAAATTATTTATAACTAAGATGGAACTAGCCACGATAACTTTCGGTGGTTGCGCACAAGAGTGCCTAGATGAATTCGAAGAAATGTTTTACGCTTTAATAACTTTCAAGAGATGCTCGTCTGAAGAAGAAAAATTATCACTATTGCCCTCATTTTTAAGGGGTAACGCCTTACTTTTCTTCCGGGGCATTAAAGACACGTGCAAAAGCGGGCAGGAGGTATTTGATAGACTAAGGGAAGAGTTCCAAGAAGTAAATTACCAAGAATGTTCGCAATAATTATTTGCATAATGATGTAAATTGGTTTAGTGATTCAATTAGATTAAGGTTATATATAATTATAGTGATAATTATAATTTACTAATATTGTTTTATTTTGGTGTGTTTCATATTGTTCGGGATCGGCGAGACTTCATAATGACGTCAGCAAATTTGTACATAAGAAAGATGCAATGAAAAGGAACCACATCAAAAATTTAATTATTTTTTCATATTTATATTTTGAATGTTTAGTTAAAAACGTGAGATAAATATATTAACATAGTAATTAGATAGTGAGTATTTCGTACTAGATTATGATTATAGTATTAAGGTAGAACGATTAATAGGTATAATAATGGGTTGTATTGAGTTATAATGTCGAAGGTAGTGGCTTGGTAGAGTTAGTTGGATGAGTCGTATCAACGGGTAATATCTTTGAATGCAACATGGTAAGGCCATAGGCTATTTGTCATGGAATCCTGTTTTGGGATATCACGCATTTTAGAGATAGAACTCATAAGATAGGATTTAGGAAAGTAGGTGCTAGAGTAAAGTATTGGTTCATTAGGAGAGAAATGTGAAAGGTTGAAAATTGAAAGAAGTTGTATTATAGTGAGAGGTTGCTGATAATATTTTTATTTTATTTATTGGGTAATAGTTAGATAATAATGATTAGCGAATAGTTTATAATTACTTAGATAATAGAATGATTGATTATTTAAAACGTTACTTGTGGTAGAAGAATGGTTGGTAAATTTATCTCACGAGAAGGAATTCTAAATGTGGAATAAATTGGTCATTCCCGAGCATTCAGGATTACTTAGTAGAAATTATACCTAAATAATTGAAAAGAAGGTTGAGTATTATCTGTGCATACTTTAAATTTTAATTTGATAATCTCTGGATTCTGTCAATTATAATGGTTTCTTATGTAAATTTTCTCATTAAGCTGGAAAGCTGTTAAATTAGCATATCTTTCGGATCTATGATGCTGACCTCATAATTGAAGCTCGATAGTTTTTATAAGAGCATTAATTGTTTGGTGATGAACATTTTTCTGATTGATTGTTGATGATATATGCTTTGTGTCTTGGTGTGATAGTTTTAAGGATGCCTTATCACTCTTGTTTATTATTGGATAAATCAATTTTAAAGATGAAGTAGTTTAATATTTTATGAAAAGAGTGATATGATATAAGGGCATCGTAGTTAGTGTGGTTCGGATAACTAAGATTAGAAAGGCAATTTTTGGTTGGTTTTTTGCTTTTCAAGTTTTTCGAAATGTATTGCTTCGAAAAGCTAGGTCCTAGCTGGATCTAATCTGGTTCATTCTAGTTTGTTATCATGCTTTCCAACCTTAGGTAGGGTGTCCAGTATTTTGTAACTTAGAAAAAAAAAATTTTTTTTTTTGGAAAAAAAATTTTTTTTTATCCTCTAAGGGGGGGAGAATGTAAAGGTTGTGATCATTGAATATAACCTATACAATGATACAGGCCACTTAAGATTTGTTTTTAAAAAAGGAATAAAAAATTTAAAATTTGAAAATAAAAAGAAAAGAATTTGGGGAGATCAAAAAATGACATGAAGAGAGGATGTTGAAAAATGATTGTAAAATAGTTTTTCTATATTATAAAAAATATAACAAATTAATTATGCTAAAAGTGATTTTATTAGTATATAATAGTATATGAATGTAAAGAAGAAGCTTTACAATACCTATCTACTACAGTTATAATAAGTATCAAAAATACCAAATACATAATAGGCAAATAAAAATAAAACTCGAAATGTATGTACCTATGTTACATTAGAACGACTACACAAAATTGGATAATTCTTCCTTTGTTGTGTTCCTCACTGTCAAAACGAGATTTGAAAAAGAAATTAAAAGAATATAAATATTATTATATCGCAGTGCTCACTCTCTTTAAAAAGATCTAGCTAAACGACTTGTCGACGCCTCAGGTGACCAGAACGCTGGCTTATATAACATTGCCCAACGTATCAGCATTGCTTTACAACGCGGCAATGCTGCCAGCGTTCTGGGCCCTGAGTCCGGTAAATGAATGGTGTCACAATTTAGTGTTATTGCAAAAAAATGCAATAACTAATTGCTTAGTGGCGAATTTTATCAAGTTTGGTAGTCTATTGTAAGTTTTTTGTCATTGTGGTGCCATTGTGACACCATTCATTTACCGGACTCAGGGCTCCGGGCACTTTACCGGGTGATAGCGATGCGGAGGAATACTTCGTTATGTTTTGTTTTATTTGTATATACTTTTATATACGTTAATTTTTGTTGTGGAGTTAGTTTTATATTTATAATCTTTTTAACACGCTTTTATAAGTTGGGTATGTATCTATCAATGTATTAATCTGTGTAACGGAATCTTTGAAAGTGATTTTCGCCCACTTGCAGTAGTCGGATTGATCTGAAATTTTGCACATATATCAAGGACCGATGACAATGCAATAATATAAAAAGATATTCAGGATTTTGAAGCGTGTTTTTTAGTTTTTAAACTAAGCAAATTATTTGTAAATAATTCACATTATATTTGCAAATAATATTGTAAAAGAATATAATATATTTTCATTAGTAGAAGTTTGACTTTGAAGTTCTCCGAATCAGTTAATATTGCTAGTAGCAACTGTGGTATGTGTAGTTAGATTATTAGTAGCTACAAATCTTTACTTATTTTAAAACAAAGTCGTTATTACTGTATGTATGTCCCTATGTGAGCTTTTATATCTTCAAAACTACGCAAAGGATTTTGATGCGGTTTCTTTTATTAGAGTGGCTCAAGAGGATGACTTTTCTATATAGTTTGAGGCTTGAGGGTGTATACTGGGGGAGGAGGGCCTCAATAACTATAAACGTGGGTGAAACCGCGGCCAGTCGCTAGTCATTCATAAATAAAAATTAAATAAATTATTATTTGTAGCTACAGCTCAATAAATGATAGGTACATAGTAATTCAGTTTTTAACAAAACAAAAGTATGTATTAAATATCAAGTACAGTAGCCGGCAATGAAATTAAGGATAAAACTTAGTAGGTAAATAACTAAAATTTCCTCCATTACTTATATAAAATTATTGCCGAATTATCCTAATTTAAATTTACTATACTACACTTACTTATTTTCCGTGTGGTGACGGATTTTCCGTGTGGTGACGGATTGAGAATACAAATGTCACCACCCCATCTCCTCCCAAGGGTGCTGTAAAAGTCAGCTAAGGGATATTACACACAGATAACATCCTCTGTAAGAGATGGAAATCTCGAAACTAAACCCTGTGCCAATATGCCTGGTCAGCGCGGCACAGTAGATCATAATCCCTCACAAAGTGTAGGAGGCCCGTGCCCAACAGTGGGACGTAAATGGGCTGGAGAGAGGAGATAAATTTTCTATACAATAAAAATCTACAACAAAGCAATCAACCTTGCAAGTCCGTAATAAAGCTGTTGACAGATTTAAAAGATAATACCTAATCGTCCCCAATCTAAAATACAAACAAAGATTTATGATTTCCTAAACTATTTTATCTGTTTATGTACAAATAGCTACGAATAAAAGAATCTTCTGTTAGGTATTATAAGATAAAACAGCAAAAATTTTTTAAATAATAACGAATAGCTTATCTCTTATCAATATTTATTATTTTTTTGTTACATTTTGTAAATTTTAACTATCTATTGTGTATACTAATTACTAAAACAGCTGTACTTATGACCACACAATTCCATATTGTACGCGTGTTATAAACAAACTAAACTAATGCACACAGATAACAAATAATAATCAAACAGTTTTCCTTACCTTAAAATGTTTGCACTTGTCTCCGAAAACACAAGATAAAAATGCCACTGTATTTACACAACACAATTAATACAACTTTATCAAACCATGAAAGAAACCAATTACTATTTATTAATAAAATAAAATAAAAATTTGCACGAGTTCGCGTATCGGATGTTCTTATAGCATGAACGGCATGAACGCGCTCAACGCGCCGCACAGCCTGACCGACCAAAGCACACAAAGCCTCTGCTTCAACGCTTTATAAGTGACAAGCGCCCTTACACTACGCCTCTTTTAATTACAACAATTATTCATTCTAGTTAGGACGAGATTTCTACCAGTTCGAGCTAACACCAAACACTGTCCAAAATTTTTCCACTTTTGTTTATATCTACTATATTTTTAGTCAATAACAAATATTATTTACACTAACTAAATTGAATCGACTATGAATCGTGCTACCAATGCCGAGGGGCTTCGTAAATACAACCGTAATATACACGTAGATGGGATCATAAATCACTTGTTGAATGAATTTCGGTAAGCCCCTAACTAATGTTTACAAAAGATGAATCAAATTCGGTTTGTGGGTAGGTATTCGCATTACTAACGTTGATATGTGGCTAAAATACTTAATAGTTTTACAATATAGAACAGCTATAAATATCTGCTTGTTTTGAATTTGTAGTGTTGAATAAATTTAAGGTGACCTCGACTACTTCTTACGTACCTACTACCAAAAGGTCATTTTAGTTTAAATTTAGGAGTAAGTAAGTATATTTCCCAAGTTATTAATTAAAATCTAAAAAAAATATTTCTTAATCGCTAATTTTATGACCAGGAAATGGCAGTAGACAGCAATTTATGCCAGCAATTTAGCTACATCTTTAACGTTATAGTTTTTCTATTGTAGATGTTCTGTTACGTTGAATAAAGCCATCGATCAAGTATAACTGATCGATGGTAAAGCTTTCTGTTACAAAATGCTTTCCTTTGGAGCTTGTGTCATCGCGTCATACAACTCGCATAACAAACTATACCGTATGCAATGCCTCAACTAAGTAATTAAGTATATCTAGAAGAATTTATCTCAATGTAATAAGTATATCTAGAAGACAAACTGAAAATTGAAACGAAAGTGTAATTGAAAGCGTAAACATACTGACTTTTTACCTTTCAAATTTAAATTGCTAGGTAACTATTTCCTAACTTTCATTATGCGTGTCCAATCATAAAAACGTGATACCTATTACTATTAACTATAGTAATTACATACATAACTCAGGATAATATAGCTAAAAACAAAACCCTCATCTAACCATATAAGTATATTTCCTCGAATAATAAAATGATTAATATTGTAAGTACAAATCAAATAAATATAATTATGTTTCATAACATCGCAACTAGTAACAGAGGCTCAGAAATAAAATTCAGCTTAGTTTAAAAGTTAGAACACGCAATATTATTAGTTGATCCAGAAAATCCAGGCTTTGATTTAATAATATGTGCAACATTTTAGATCGATCCGACTATCCGGATTATAATTACTTACAAAGATTGCATTACATAGATTAATACATACATAAATTAATAGATAACATACAAACGAAGCTAATAAAAGCGTGTTAATAATAATTAATAGCAGTCCTGATAGGCAATGTGGTCAATTCTGATGCGTCAATAACTTAACTTGTGTTTTGAATAATTGGCTATTTCGTTGTATATATTTAATATAATTAAATTCATTAATTAAAATCGTTAGCCTATAATAACTCAGTTTTTATACTATGAGAGTTATAGACACAATATTTTTTTAGTTTTTATATTAAGTTTGGTTGTGCACGAAGAAATGGTAGAAATGCCAACGAATAATAATAATCTGACGATTTCTCTGCCAACAGGTCGACAGACTCCAGCGCTCTAGGTAACTCTTCTGCACCTCGTCAGGTATATCCTGATGCTTTTTAACCGACTTTCAAAAAGGAGGAGGTTCTCAATTTGTCTGTATGTTTCTTTGTTTGTTATCTCATAACATTTAACTGGGCGTGATTCTTTTTTTATTCGAAAGCTGGTGATTCCCATGTCACCATTGGTCACCAGGTTACCAGGTCACCCGGGGTCCAATTCTGCTATTAAAAGGTTGTCACAATGATCAATCACTGATTGCATAATCGCGAATCAGTGACTGATCATTTGGACAACATTGTAATAGCAGACTTGAGCCCCAGGTCAGGATCTGTTGGTTACCTCCTAAGAAATCGAGGAAAACCCTTAAATTTGGAAGGCACATGAAGTCAAGTGAAGTGCCCAATTATTGAATTGAGATAGTGTTATGATAGGTATGTATAACTATGTATATTTGTGAGCAAAAGCTGTCCTGGGTTTTAACATCCTCAATTATTATTACCTATTACAATAACGCAGAAAGTTGCAGAAACTATTGAACAAATCAGTTCAACGACTACATATGTAATTGTTTGTAGAAAGATGACTCATGCAATCATTCTGTGAACTTAATTTATAGGGTTCTTCCAATTGAAGATTGTTCGAACAGTGACACGTAACCATCGTTATTTTGTAGCTTCTTTGTTAAAAATCAGCTATAACTGGACAACTATAGCATAAACGATTTTTCTTTATACCTAAGCACTAACAACAATTAGCGTTGGCTAACAACATCCTACCGTCAAATTTAATAAATAAAAAATGCTTCACAAATTATACAAAAAAGCCATCCTATTACCTATATCTATATTAAAAAACTGCATCAAAATCCGTTGCGTAGTTTTGAAGATATAAGCTCACATAGGGACATGACGACTTTGTTTTATAAGAAGTAAAGATAAAAGAAATCATTACTGAAACTTCGCTGTCCGTCCGTCTGTCTCCTGGCTGTATCTCCGGAACGGTAATAGTTTAGTTGATGCCATAACTACAAATACATACCGTCATCATTTACCTGCCCATAATAAGTGTGCGAGTATAACTCGTACTTGACAGCTAGTTTAAATAAATCGGTTGTTTGTCTTAAGGGCCTACATCAATATTATCGTATATCATCGCCGACACGTACACAGCCAGTAGGCACAGAAAATGAAGAATTAGGGATACTTTTCCTATTTACTCAAAATCTACTAAATATATTTTAATTCTGATTTACGTGTTTCTATATGTAATAGTTACTTATGTTTTTAAAGTTATTTCATTAGTTAATACGCGATAATAGACCGACAAATGAAAAAAATAAAAAATTTGAGAGGTTGTTTCGCTAAGATTTTCTATCGAGAAAACTTTTTTCAATCGCGTTTCTGAGTTTATGCGATCCTAGATCATATATTGAAAAAACATATACTTAAAAATTAGAGCTCTAGCCATTCAATCTAAAGAAACAGTGAAAACTTCGTACGTAGAATAATTGGTCAAGTGCGAGTCGGACTCGCGCACGAAGGGTTCCGTACCATTATCTATGCAACATAAGGCAACGTTATTAGTATCGAGCAAGAAACGGTAAAAAAATCATGTTTGTTGTATGGGAGCCCCCCTTAAATATTTATTTTATTTTATTTTTAGTATTTGTTGTTATAGCGGCAATAGAAATACATCATCTGTGAAAATTTCAACTCTCTAGCTATCACCGTTCTTGAGATACTGGGTACGGAACCCTAAAAATCATGTTTGTTGTATGGGAGCCCCCCTTAAATATTTATTTTATTTTATTTTTAGTATTTGTTGTTATAGCGGCAATAGAAATACATCATTTGTGAAAATTTCAACTCTCTAGCTATCACCGTTCTTGAGATACAGCCTGGTGACAGACGGACGGACGGACGGACGGACGGACGGACGGACGGACGGACGGACAGCGAAGTCTCAGTAATAGGGTCCCGTTTTTACCCTTTGGGTACGGAACCCTAAAAATGCACGAAGCTATTTTGGTATCCTCGAAAAAGAGAAATCTTTATTTCTACTTTTTTAAATGTGCTTGATATTTATGCACAAATTGTATGTATTACACAGAATAAATAATATAATAAATATTCATGAACATTTCACACAACAACGTCCTCTGGTCCCAAGCTAAGCTTATTATGCTTGTGTTATGGGTACCAGAATGCGGATATAATACATAAACTACTTTTCTTTTGTAAATACATACATAAAATACATAGAAAACACCCAGACGTAGTACAAACATTTGTATGACATTTATGAATATTACACAAATGATTGTCCCAAGCGGGAATCGAACCCGTGACCTTGTGAACGGCAGTCCAGTACATGAACCACTACGCCACGAAGCACATAATTGATGTTTACTGTAAATGATGCTCTACGTTCCGTGTGGTGACGGATTAAGAATAAAAGTATCACCACTCCATTTATTTCCCAGGATACTGTAAGAACCAGCTGAGGGACAATATAAGCAGTTAACGTCTGCTGTGAGAGACGGACACCTTGAAACTAAACGCTGTGCCAACACGCCTGGTCAGCGCGGCACACCATAATCCCTCCCAAAGGAGGAGCCCATGTCCAACAGTGGGACGTCAATAGGCTGGAGAGGAGGAATACGCTCTATGTATCTATTTACACGCTATAAATGTAGGTATGTATAAAATGTGTCTACTGTAAATACCAATTACGTGAATGCCTTTCAATTAAGGCAAGAATTTATAAGTAATGAAACCATGTATGTTCAAATTAATACAAGATCATTTCTCTGATGAGTTTAAGGAGCGTGCTTGTATGATGAATTAAGTACCAGCGGAACCGCATACGACTGGAAATTAATAATAATTAATTGAACCGTGTTAATATTTACCATACAATTGAATAACACAAGGGTACATACTGAAACGAACAGTCGCAGTCAGTGTGCAGAAAGTGTGGCGGTTGCTGTTACAGGAAAGCGCTAAGAAAATAAAGTTTTTTACTTAAATTTTACAGATAAACAAGTTTTCACCCTATTTCCTATAAATTTTGTCTCAAAAATAGGAACTGAAAACCCTCCCGAAAACATACACTGCCGAATTAAGCTAGCACGGGGCCTGTAGCAATTTCTATGAAGAGGCTCCTCGATCGCTTTATCGGTCCTTGCCTTGTCCTTGTTAGATACAAATACAAGGTAAGGAGTAAAGGAATAAATTAAGGTAAGGAGTAATGAAATTTCTGAGTTCGGGGCCCATAAAAGAGCGAGGCCCTTAGCATTTGCTACTTCTGCTATATGGTTAATCCACCTTTGCGCCCAAAGGAAGACATTGTCATAATATTAGAAGACTGTATACCACGATTAAAGCATAGGCTTCGTTTAAAGACTAACTATATGGATAAGTTTAGGTGTTGCTATACCAACATTTTTCTCTTCTGAAATGTTAAAATCTATTTAATCCTATTTTCGTTAACAATTGATGTTACAACAATAGAAAAATTGTTGCTTTCGCTTTCGGTTCTTAATACATGCACTTTTTAAAAATACAAAATCTCTTTGGTTCACATTGCGAATTCGGTTGATTATGTACAAGAAACTAAATTCACATTACGATGTTGATAGTAATATTTGAAAACTAACGTTTAACTTAGCAAGTCCATTTAGGGCATTACGTATAAGTATAGCTTAGGACACTAAAATGGTATGTTAAATAAACGTCATTCCCCACAGAGTTAAGGGGAAGACATAAAATATTTAAAATAATAATACATATAAATAATATAAAATAATAATAAGGAAATGTTGTATTTTTGAATGTTTGTAGCGAATGAACTCAAAAACTTACTAAACGTAATTGAACAAATACCGATATTTTACCAAACGTGCTCTGGTCTCAAGCTAAGCGCGTGTTATGGCATGTACCTACTATGTATTTGTGTGTAATACATACTTATAGACAAATGTCACTTATATATAGACCTCAGGAAAGGCAGCTCCTTACACAAGACCACTGCACCACGAGGCCCGTCAAATATTTTCTTGGGCCCCTGTAGTTTTCTGTTTGTTTTGCTTTTATTAAATTTAATGTTAGTAAATGTTTTTATTATTTAACTTAATTACAGCATCTACTCGGATACCTATTTATTTCTCGGCCTAGCTATAATATTTTGAACAGTAATTAAAAGCGGGAACGTATACAATTACCCTTCGCCTTAACGAGTCCGTCTGGAGGCGACCAATACGATGCAGATCACACCAGTTATAGCCGGTTCAAAGATGTCCACCCAAGCCTGATGAGCCATACTCATGGGTAATGCACTTCTATTGACCCCAACGATATCATAACACACATTTGTTTTATATGACACACAAGAATACTTATAATTACGCTTATAATTGGACAAATATGAAATTAATTGTTTTGTTTATTACTCAAATGTAATATGCTAACACTTACATGAACCCCATCACGATTAAACAATACTGACGGGATGAGTAGTGGTTTATTAGTATTCACAGATCATTAAAATAAAGCTGATGCTCGCGACTTCGTACGAGGGAATTTCGAAAATTTTCCTCGTATTTGCAACATTTTTCACTAATGCTTCCCTCTTATTCGTCGCAGCGTAATGTTATAAGATTGGCGCGTAGAAACAAACTCTTCGGCATATTTTATATTAGTAAAGATTTGGTCGGACTTTCTTGATATGCGTCGCAGAAGCGACTCCTCGAGTAGGTACTAACCCCAATCTAATGTTGTAATACCCAGAGGCGTATTTACCCTAGAGTCATAGGGGCCATGGCCTGTGGCGGCCAGTCTGAGAAGGGTGGCGAAAGCCTGCTTAAAATTTTGCTGTATCTCTATTAATAATAATTAATAGGGTGACTAATTAAATTGGCCCGGGTCGTCAAATCAAATGGCCCAGGTCGCTAATTTTCAAAATACGCCTCTGGGGATACCAAAAGGGAAATGCTGTTGTAGCTAGCTCGCTATCTTTTGGATGCTTTGGCTAGACACGGCTAATACGGTGACAGTTAGTCTCCTGAACAAATCCATATTCTAGCGATTTTGGTTACGCTAATTCTAGCTGGCAGTTTCTATTTTCCCGTGTGTTGCAAATTCTATTAAGAGTGAGTAGGTACTAAGTGCAACTAGCCTGTTTAAGGATACAGATGCCATCCTACCTGGGAGACGGAGACCTCGAAACTAAATCCTATTCCAACATGCTTTGTCGTCAGTGTTAGATAGTAAGTAGACCAAATACCTCACCAAAGTAAAAGGAGGCCTGTGGCATTTAGCTTATAAATGGCACCCTTTTCGTAATGGCCTTAATAAATAGGTACCTACCAAGTTTATAGTTCATGAGTGAAGACCAACTAAAAGAAATTACATGGGTTACAAAACTACCAACTCTAGGTTTCTTGTTAATATTACAGTAACAATGCATTTTCAAAACTTACTTTTTAGGCTGGAAACAGTGCTGAGCCAACCTTCAGCGCTGAACGTAGTTTGACGTAGCTGTATGCCTGTATCTATGCAAGTGAATGAATGTGTTTCCAGCGTAATACTCCCAATTGTAATTTCAACTATTGGGATGATATAAGGAGAACATACATACATTATTAAGTGGCTTACAGATATTAATACCTAAATGGCGTTAGAGTAAAATTTGAAACTGTAAATTTTCTCACCACCTTTTCTGTTAGTGTTTTTTTAAATCTTTTAACCACAGGAAAATAAAAAATAAATGAAATACATAAATCACACAAGATACATTTATTGTATTCTTGTGTACATTTTTATTTTGACTTAAGCCTAGGTAAGTTGTTCAGAGCACTACTTGAGTGGAATGAACCTGGAGCTGTGGGTAGCACCAATACCGGGCCTACCGTGCTTCACAGGCTTGTATGTGACTGAGAATTCACCAAGGTAGTGTCCAATCATCTCTGGTTTGATTTCAACCTGAAAAATAACAAAAACAAATTAAATTGATAATTTGAAAAACTGTCACTCATTCACACAAACTGCTCAACAAATTGTAATAAAAATTTGCAGATAGTCTACAGTGTGACATTAACATAGGAATGCTCTTTAATATAAGAATAGTGATTTTCAATTCCACACATAAGAATTCACAGGATAGAGAGCTAGTAATGTGTAAAATTAGGTTGAAAAGACAGAAGGAAGTACCTACGTTTGGACCTCATGGGAAAAAGGTGTGATGTTATTATGATGATAATGATGACGAAAAGACAAGAGCTGTAAAATATGTAAACACATAGCAGTTTGTCATTTTGTGTAGAAGTCTAAAAAATTTAACAAACAGACACTGATAATGGTTTCTTTTTTAGTAAAAAATGTAAAAAAAATTAGCCTTTTATAAAAGCTGTTATCTATAAACATTAATGCAGCAGTGATAGGATTTAATTAAATTACCTAATTCAATGCACTAGCACAAAGATATAATCTAGCAGATTTATTTGCACCAAAAAAGACTCTTGGCAAAGACAAACAAAGACAAATGGCTATGCACTCATCTGTGTTAAATCTATCCAGACACTGGCAAATGTTTAGGTTACAATAATCAGTCTGTTACAAGAAATTTTGAAGAAAACCGTCTTTTTTAATCTTCAACAAGTAAACAAAAGCGTAATGTATGATGATGGATGTAACTATTATCATAAAAACAGCTGTTAAACCTAATTGTTAATAAACATCCCTCTTTTACAACTTCAGAATGGTTTGTTTTGTATTTAAAACATTTAGTAGGTAAATAATTATGTTATCATACAAGACGATTCATTATGTTTTGCACATTACAATGTAGCTAAACATGCAGATATTCATTAAATAATAATCAATATTACACACAAATTCTAGTGCCAAGCTAAGCTTTTTTGCTTGTATAACATATTAATAGATCACACTAAAAACTTATTATTCAAGAATATTAACATTTCATGCCTTGTAAAACTGACAAGACTTGAAAGACAACAAGCTTTTAACTCAAATAAACAACTGTGTATGATGGGATTTCTGTACTAATCTTCTGCACAGAACAATTTAAATGCACACTAACCTGGTTAAAGGTCTTGCCATTGTAGATACCAACAATAGAGCCAACCATTTCAGGGACAATGATCATGTTTCTCAAATGGGTCTTCACAATCTCTGGCTTCTCATTTGGTGGGGCTTCTTTCTTTGCGCGACGGAGTTTCTTCACTAAAGCCATAGGTTTACGTTTAAGACCACGGGCAAACCTCCTGCGAGCGCGCGCATGCATCAACTCCATGAGTTGCTCACTGGAAATTTAATAGTTTTGAGGTTAGGATTGAAAAGTTACAAGGTAAAGATAAAGATATAAGAAGAATAAATAAAGGAATCAAAGTACCTAAATATGTATTACAATTTGAAAGTCTCAATATCGAGTGAGAGCACAATCTATAGTAATTTGGACTTGAGAAATCATATAAATAACCATTTTTAAAACGTAACGATACACTACTGACACAGTAGGCTATATCAATCAACCACCAAAGTTACATAAATTCTGGCAGCAAATACAAAACCAATTGGAAAGAATACTCACTTGGGCATATCAAGAAGCTGATCAAGATCAACTCCACGGAAGGTAAACTTCCTGAAGGTACGTTTTTTCTTAAGAGTTTCATCGACCTGTAAAACGTAAACATTGTATTTCACTTCACGAAAATAACACAAGGGCACCGTTCTTTAAAAACACTGGATGAAAGTATAGTGAATAAGATAACTGCTATTCACACGATTGGCTATAAAAACATGGATTTTATATTTAAAATAATTTACAAACCTCAGCCATGTTTCCGATTTGTTTGACAGAACCGAAAGAAAAGGAAAGAAAATAATTGTCGGATGTCAATCTGTCAATTCAGCTTGTCAAATTTTTCTAGGGTTGCCATCTTAAAAATATTGTCTCTGGTTCTACATAATTTTTTTAACAATCATCGTTCATAGGGTTAGTATAGCTTGGCAAAAAAGAGTAGAAAATAATGGAGGCGCCACTGTGCTGTTCGTATGGCAACCCGTTGCAACCGAATAGCGTACCAACCTAATCTTGATACTTAGCTGTTTTTGTAGACAAATTTATTCACATTTTATTTATGTAATACTAGCAACCCGTCCCGGCTTCGCACGGGTGTAATTCCGTGAAAAGCATTAATATTTAATTATTATTATAACCTATGTTACTCAGTAACTCGACCGATTATAATTATTTTTTATTATTTATTTTCTTATACATTGTTAATGCGAACGCTACACCAATTACTTCATTACCTTGTAATCACACTAAAAGTATAAGTTCAAATAGAATTTTCGTTTCCATAATAATCAAGTCACCAAAGTATCAATTAATCTAGGCGCACTATACCAGAGCAATGCAGAAAAAATGTAAACATAACCTATGTGCTCGACGTTTATTTATTTATTGTTTCAAATTTCTACTTATTCCTAACGCAAGCAAATTAATACAGCTTTGTATTTATCAATTAACACTTGATTTAACTAAAATCAACAAAACAAACTCTTACATACCTGTCATATCAGCGGTTATTTCGTAAATATTGTCAAGATCAGAAAGAATAATTTGGGCCTCATGTTCCGCCAGACATCGCCCGTACACCTTATAAATAACCTCTCTGCCAGCACTTAAAATGGTTTTATTCATTATATTTCACTTTTTACGTTTATTGAATAACGTTTAGAGGTCGAAACAACAATTCTACGAAGTCGTGAACTTTGTTTATTATGATACGTCATTATTTTGGAAATGTTGCCAACAGACAAAAAATTAGTTCCTTTTCTAGACTTTTTTGCCAAGCTATATATGTCTTCATGTAATCTAGATTTTTAATTCATGAAGTTTTACAAATTTTTAACAAAATACAATGCTACAGACATGCTTTGAATTTTTTGTATCAAAATCATAAAACACATTATTTTTGAACTACAGGTTCAAAGTTATTGCCTCGTAAACTTACCGACAGATAGTGGATCAAGCTCTCTAATCAGTGTCCAGATAAAATGAAAAGCTATTCTAACAATTTATATGTATCATATTTTATCGGCTGTTAATATAAATAAATAAATAAGGCCAAATTAAACAAAATATCTTAGATGCAAATACATTGTAATTACCATGGCAATATTGTTCCCTCAAAAAATATAAAAATGTTTAAAAAAAAAATTAAGATTGTGTGGATACTTCTTCATTTGTAGATCTTAGCAATTTAGATAATCTCTTTCCAATTAGTTTAGGGTACATTTTAGTTCTGATTAAAAACTCTTTAGATTGATGAGTGACTGCTCCATTTTCTAGTTGATATCTACATAATGTATGTAGTGGTTGTATTAATTCCTCTGTGAATTTAGGGTCCTTTTCTAGTTGTGTCAATGCTAATGCAGCGGTCTCAAGTGTACTCAGACATCCCTCTGTCGGTTGTGTCCTTATAACATAACTACTTGTAGTTGTATTTAATAGTTTAACTTGCTTTATGTTGTGAAGTATAGGGCTGGATGCATATATTGCCTTAGCTTGAGGCCAAGTGCCATCTATAAGAACAAGATTATAGCTATCTGTGTCATTTTCCATATCTCTTATGTCTATAGCAGTTTTACTTGGGTATAGTAGTAGAGTATTTGGTTGATTGAGTATATTTTCTAGACCCTCATGTCGTGGTTGTGGGAACTTTTTCCCTTTATATATAAGGCACCTGTCTCTTGATAATCCTAGTTGCAACATTGGTGCTGTTCGTAAACATCTTTTCTCTTCAGCTGGATGTTGTAGCAATATTACTCTACTACGTGGTGTTAGTCTTTCAGGGGGCAGTGCAGAACACCAACAAACAACAGCCGGTCTCCTAAAATTTTTAATAATTCATTACCATTAAATTATTATTTTATTAAATGTTTTGACAAATACAATGGTTGTCTAAAATTGTAAAAACTACATTACTACATCAATTTTGGCATAAATAAAAACCAACTATAAACACTACAGTTTACATTGACACTAATCATAATAGAAACATGTAATCACAGCAAGCATGTATCATAGAGTCTTAAGCAACCCAGTTATAGTAGAGTGTAAAGAAGAGATTGTAATTACTTGCAGTTTCCACATTTTTCACGCATGTCAGGAGGATCTGCTCCTATATTTGATAACTCTTCCCATACTTCTATTTCATCCATTTTTCTGTAATTTAGTATAAACCTATTAATAATAACTAATTATCTAGTTACTTCTTTATAATCTTTATTTATTAAAAATAGATTATAAAATAAAAATAATAAGTAAAAAGTAGTCAGTAAAAGTAATGAGAACGAATAAGAAAAACAAAAAAAATGTAACCGATAATTCAATTATGTTTATAGACTGTATTTATGTAAAAGATACCTATTACAGTAAAAGAAAACCTTTACTTGACAAAGCTCTTAGAATGAACAAACAGTAAAGCAAGCAACAATTATTTTTTAATAGCATTGATTAATAAAATTACTATTTATTTATATTTTGTGCCTTGTTTGTGTCCCATGCAAAGAATATACTACTCTCCAACTCTCCACAGAACATATATACTTATACTACTCTCCACAGAATAGATAGAAGATTGCTACTCTCTAACGATGAACCACGAAGTATAGATAGAAGGAGTCCGAACGTAATGTTGAACGAATGGTCTCAATTTAAGGGACAGATTTTTTGCCGGTAGAGCGCGCCATTTTTCAAGGAGTACTCGTTTGCATTCTATTATATTTATAAATAATATTATTATTTATTTATCCATATATATAGTCCATAAATACATTTAATTAAATACATAATATTATTTATAAATAAATAATAATATTATTTATAAATATAATAGAATTCAAACGAGTACTCCTTGAAAAATGGCGCGCTCTACCGGCAAAAAATCTGTCCCTTAAATTGAGACCATTCGTTCAACATTACGTTCGGACTCCTTCTATCTATACTTCGTGTCTGAATCTTTGATTGACATTGAACTAGGGGTGGGTCGTTAACAGATTTTCCGTTAACGAAACGTTAACGTTAATTGGAGTTCGTCAACTAGTTGACCAACTAGTTAATTTCAGCAACAAGTTTGCACGTAAAAAAAAAAAAATATTACTACCAAGCCACGCTGACCAGACGTGTTGGCACCGGGTTTGTTTTTCCTTACCTGGTTTTTACAAAACCCTGGTAAAGAAATGGGGTGGTGACACCAGTATTTCGAGTTTTCCGTCTTTCACAGTTGATGTTATCTGTGTAGGTACAATATTCCTTAGCTGGTTTTTACAAAACCCTGGTAAAGAAATGGGGTGGTGACACCAGTATTTCGAGTTTTCCGTCTTTCACAGTTGATATTATCTGTGTAGGTACAATATTCTTTAGCTGGTTTTTACAAAACCCTGGTGAGGAAATGGGGTGGTGACACCAGTATTCCAGTATTTCGAGATTTCCGTCTTTCAAAGTTGATGTTATCTGTGTAGGTACAATATTCCTCAGCTGGTTTTTACAAAACCCTGGTGAGGAAATGGGGTGGTGACACCAGTATTCCAGTATTTCGAGTTTTCCGTTTTTCACAGTTGATGTTATCTGTGTAAAATATTCCTTAGCTGGTTTTTACAAAACCCTGGGAAGGAAATGGGGTGGTGACACCAGTATTCTTAATCCGTCACCACACGGAGGGCTGTCAGGACTGTCTCGTTTTTAAGTTTTCCGTCTTTCACCTTTCACAGAAGATGTTATCTGTGTGCAATATTCCTTAGCTAACTTTTATAGCATCCTTGGGAGAAATGGGGTGGTGACACTTGTAATCTCAATGCGTCACCACACGGACGAACAGTGATTCATAACATTATTATTTAGGAAAATATCTCTTAACTAAGTAATTTTAAAGTTCACTATTGTACCTATATCATAACAGTCGCTTACGATCTTTCGTTTTAAGAAGTATAATTTCTTTGAGAAAACATTGACAAGAAACGAACATTGAAAAAATTTAAACATTGAAAAAAACTGAACATTGAATTCAATGTTTAACTCTTAAACATTAAAAGAAACGACCATTGAAAAAAATTTAACATTGAAAAAAACTGAACATTGAAATCAATGTTTAACTCATAAACATTGAAAAAAACGAACATTGAAAAAAACTGAACATTGAATTCAATGACATCATTAAATTCAACTAGTTGATTCCGAAACGGTTAACCATTGAAACGTTGACGAGAGGTCAACTAGTTGATCAACTAGTTCGTTAATTCAATGCTCATCGCTACATTGAACACAGGTGCTCAAGTCCACTATTTTGGAACAATTGTCATACCGGCACAATACCGGCACGATACCGTTGCAATTGAAGTCAAATATCCGTAGTCTGTTATATGCCGTCATAACGGTCGTTCAATGGTAATAGAATTGTCGATCTCTTTTATCTATGCATTGAATTTTCGGTCTCTTTTATCTATGGATTGTGTTAGAATGGTATGTATGTGTTGCCGTTTTTAAAAAATGCGTTAGTTGAAGTGATTTTCGAAAAACTACTAATAAATTTAAACATTTAATCATGCTAGACTTCGTTTAGATATATTTGTACATACTATTCATTAGTATAAAAAGCAATGTGAAGTTTAGGAGATTAGTAAATTGCAATAAATTACAAAGAACAATTTCTAATATTTCTATCTATCTATTTTTTATTTATGGCAATCTGTCGACACAGGACAATTTAAAAATATTACTGTCAAATTCAAAATAGCAGACTACCGAAACATTTCAGTCATTGAATTGCAATTGTGAAGCAGTTGTGTACGAGACTAGCAAATTTATGTCACTTTGAGAATTGTAAGTCAATGATGAAGTCGTTATGACGACACAATAATAGTAGACTACCAAAAACTTTACTATTGCACCATAATGGTACAATAATGGTACAGTTGTGACACCGTTGAAATACCCGACTCAGGGCCCAGATTAGTAAGTTGTATGGACATTGATATTCAAACTATTCAAAGACAATGTAAAATAAATTGTAAATTAATGTCATAGAGTTACTCATTTATCTATGGCATAGCATAATGCCGGCAGTCACTCCCCGTTTTCCAATCAGCGCACAATAGCGCATGATGCGGCACAATGCTCAACGTTGAGTGTTCCAATTACAGCATCGCATCGCACAATCGAGCACTCTCAAAAGTGATGCGTGCAATCCATACCAACTTCAGCGACAGAAAATTAACAAGTATTTTTTCTTTAAATTATTGATTGAAATTTTATTTATAACTAATTCATGTTCCAATTAAGCGTCAGCATAGTTCAGCATTGTGCGGCACTGAGTCGCATTATTCTCTGCAATTGGAAAACTAGCACTAAGTGCTTAAGATATAGATTCCAGGTAATGCTCTTTAACCATCTTTTTAAATGATTTTAACATTTTAGCCTGTCTAATAGTTACAGGAAAAGCGTTCCACAAACATGTATCTGGGCCCTGAGTCGGGTATTTCAACGGTGTCACAACTGTACCATTATTGTACCATTATGGTGCAATTGTAAAGTTTTTGGTAGTCTACTATTATTGTCTCGTCATAACGACTTCATCATTGACTTACAATTGTCAAAGTGACATAAATTGCTAGTCTCGTACACAACTGCTTCACACACAATTGCAATTCAATGACTGAAATGTTTCGGTAGTCTGCTATTTTGAATTTGACAGTAATATTTTTAAATTGTCCTGTGTCGACAGATTGCCATAAATAAAAAATAGATGGATAGAAATATTAGAAATTGTAATTTATTGCAATTGTTCTTTGTAATTTATTGCAATTTACTAATCTCCTAAACTTCACATTGCTTTTTATACTAATAAATAGTATGTACAAATATATCTAAACGAAGTCTAGCATGATTAAATGTTTAAATTTATTAGTAGTTTTTCGAAAATCACTTCAACTAACGCATTTTTTAAAAACGGCAACACATACATACCATTCTAACACAATTCATAGATAAAAGCACGAGGCACGCGAAGTATAGATACAAGGAGTCCGAACGTAATGTTGAACGAATGGTCTCAATTTAAGGGACAGATTTTTGCCGGTAGAGTGCGCCATTTTTCAAGAAGTACTTGTTTAAACTATTGACACTTGTGGAAAAAAATATTCTGAGAAACGTGGATATAAATATAAGTTTTAGGAAATTTTTCGAGTGCTTTAAACCCAACAATACAGAGAAGGTCAAGAGATATTCTGATATTCTATACTAGCATCGGTACGTCCTGAATACTTGCGCAGCCAGTGGCAGAAAATAGAACTATGATCTGGGTTGATTATTGTGTACACGAAATATTATGGAAAAGCCTATACCGTTCGGACTCCTTGTATCTATACTTCGTGGATAAAAGAGACCGAAAATTCAATGCATAGATAAAAGAGATCGACAATTCTATTACCATTGAACGACCGTTATGACGGCATATAGCAGACTACGGATATTTGACTTCAATTGCAACGGTATCGTGCCGGTATTGTGCCGGTATGACAATTTTTCCAAAATAGTAGACTTGAGCACCTGTAATAGTGAACGATTTTTGACAAAACGTTGTGGAATGCTGTGACGTTCTTAGTCTCAGATTATACGAGGACCTTACACTCCTATCAATCGCAACATCGTAATACTGTGCTGTAATTGGAAAACGGGGAGTGTTTGTACTGTACTCTCTTTAAGCATATAGTACGGCATATAGAGTATTTGTTACGTGTAATTGTATGTAGGTATGTATTCTTGTGTATTTTATTTTATGATATGTATCAATAGGATATATAATATATTTTTATGTATATATTAAAATAATAATATTCGTGCACCGACAACTCTACTCGCTCCTCATTTAGATCCATACCAAAGAGTAAAATAATATAGATATAACGTCCATACCATGGAGACTAGAAGAAAGGAGGAATATCTCAGTATAATAAAAAGTGTCCGCTGAAAGGCAGCAAATTAAGGTGGCGCCATAGTAGCAAGTGGAAGAATTTTAAAAAGAGCGCCCCAAATTATTAGAAAGGAAAGAAAAACTCGCTTTTAGCGATAAGGCCGCCCATTGTACAATCTTGTATTTTATTATTATGGGTATATGCTTCTGTGTGGTGTACAATTAAGAATAAAATAAATAAACACATATTGACTGCCATCTTGTTAAAAGTGACTAAGATTAATTTGTTTAGTTTTTCCCCGTCAACAAAAGATGGCATTGTAAAACTACTATTTTATTACTTATTTATATTATTACTTAAATATTTTTTTTTATTATTCCCACAGCAGTGTGATTGATTAAATATTGTTAATTAATTTAAAATGTCAATTGCCGAATGTTTGTTTTACTTAATAATTTGTAGGATCAACATAAAATTTACGCTAACAGCGCCTCAATTATTAATTTATGAAAGCATTCCGTAAAATAGAGACGCCATTTTGCGCCGCTTTTTGCCTGGCGATATTTCTAATTAGGTCTCGTTCTTTCCTTTGCAATTCTCATAGGAGTAAAAGAGATTGAGTAAAATTCACCGACTTTCTCCTACCTAACCTACGTAGGTAGGTAGGTACACTATAATTTTTATACAAATGATTTGTAAACATGGAGGCCAAGTGTTATGCTAGTGTAAAGTAATTTCTTGAGTATAACCTTGTGTAATTGTATTACAAAGTTTTCTTTTATGGTTAGTAATAATTTATTTGTTGTGAGAGTGATTATATTTACTAAATATTACAGATAACATAGTTTTGTCTGTGTAATTTGATGTCCAAATGTAAACGTATGCACTTATTTGGCGCCAATGTCCTAAGAGACCGTTATACATAGTTAGTTATTATCTACAGAGTTATCTAAAAAAGATTTTTTTTTGTGGGATTGCTACGGAAATTACTCTTATTTGTAGACACATGACCATTACCGAGATTCAACTCAATAAAACTGGTCCTACGAGTATCGTCAGATCTGTCATTTGCACCAATATAGGTGAAGTGGAAGTAGATTAGTGTATTCTTTTAGAAATAATGATATATAGCTATTACTACACCACTTTTACGTATCGTGTTACAGATGTCTAATAAGTTTTGGAAACTATGCGACTGAAATGAAGACATTTATATTGTTATATTTGGAAACATCTTGACCAACCTTGAAGTAAGTATCTCTATTAATATTCTATCTAATAAATAGACACACACAGTTTAAATCACTGTGTAAATAACTTCTTTAGAATTTGTAGCAATTCCTGTATATCCTTGATGTCTTTTATTTTCTTGTAAACATTAGGTAATATATTAAATAACCACAATAATAAAGTCAATTGGTATCTTCCAAGTTCAAGGCTAGTTTAAATATTTCGTAAATATTGTAATCAAACAGGATTATTGTTAGTAGTCAGATTTTAATAACAATTTAAATATACTTTTCAGAAATGGGCACAGAGTTGCCACAAACTCAAGAATCAAGTGGTGAAACAGATTCTAACAGTGAGTCAGAGGTATGTACTAAAGTTGGATATAATTTACTCTTATCTTTTAAGAAAACAAGTTAGAAAAACAATAACAAACTACATTTGTACCATATTATTATTTGAGACATTATTATTTTTTAGTACCTAGCTTGAGAAACAATTGTGTTGTGGATACAGTCATTTTATCTACATAAATGAAAGAATATGTACCGAACATATAATCTCCTGTTTTTTATGAAGTCGGTTAAAAAAGAATTCTGAAATGTATGTATGTTGCACATAAATTCTGAAAGACTGCACTAATTTGGTTGATTCCCTAATGTCATAACAAGTTTAAAAAATATATATGATACAGATTTGGTTCTGCTAGTTGATACTTTTAATGTTCAATAATCATTATGCGTTCTCTTTTAAGCATAATAATATCCCACTATTGGGATAAGTTCTCTATTTTGGCAGGTTACTTGTTCTACTTGTGCCATTTTGACCAGATGTGTTGGTATAGTGTTTAGTTTCTAGTCTCTCTCAAATCATTATGCTCCAGATGTGTAAATACATACAGCTATTACACACTTATTCAATTCCAATAAGCTTCTTTGTTAGTCTGATAATCCATTTTCAATTGGAAAAATAATATTTATCCTGAAAGAAAAAAATAATAAATCAAACTGCATGTAGCTCTCTTAGGTATTAATTCTGTTTGTGTATGATGTGTATAGAAACACAAATAAAAAGTATAAAAAAATAATGGCACCTACTCTGATCTTAGGTTCAATTCCTAGGTTAGATAGACTATATGCTTGTTATTTATGTAGTTGGTAATCTTTACCATCAAAGATTCCATTGTCGCTTACCATCAGGTGACATAGGATCAAGTGCCGGTGCACCTCTTTCTGATTACTATTTTTTTATAAATAACTTGAGATGCACAATGTTTTGTTGATAGTATTTTCAAAATATGTTGTAAAAAAACACATTTCTTTAACCAAATTTCATACATGTTTTATGTTTTGTGAAATTACAGAATACCAGTTCCAGTGACTCATCACGAAGTGAGTGGGAGTGCTCGGATTCTAAACAGAGTGCAACTCGTAAACCGCACTTTTCAGTTACTTCGTGTGACACTGGCCTCAAACTAAAGATAGCCGCTATCCCACCCAGGAAGGTATCACCAAAACGTACAGCTAAACCTTCTGTTAAAAAGAAAACTGTAAATAAATCCCACAATAAGGATAGAAAATCATTAAAAAAGAAATCTCAGTTATCGGACACCAGTTCAAGTTCAGACGCGTGCAGTAGGTGTACGTCGGGGACTTCTAGTGATGATGATTTACCGTTAAAAGTTGTATCGAAAAATTTACTTCCAAAATGTGCTAAATCACCAATAAAAACGAAAAATAATAAAAGTGACATTGATGATGGTAGGAAACAGTGTGATAAGGACAGTGGGACTAAAGTTAGCAACAAAGATAAACAAAGTGTTACTAAAACTAATACAAATGTGAAAAAAACTAAAAGTGATGAATCTAATGATGGTACATTGAAAAGAGGTCGGGGCAGACCACGGGCCAAGGTAAGTGCTGTACTTAAACTTTTAATAAGTGCATGAAATTTACAATAAGTGGTGGTATAGTTCTATTTTGTATGAGTTACAAATCTTGCCAAGAATAATATATAACATGCCCTCGCGAATTTTTTCCCTCAATTTGTTATCCCATTCATTCATTGTTATTGCATTCTTTCGGGATAAAAAGTAGCCTATGTGTTAATCTGGTACATAAGCTACGTTGCTGTTAAGTTTCATTAAAATCCATTCAGTAGTTTTTCCATGAAAGAATGACAAACATCCATACTCAGAAACTTTGACATTCTGTGTATGCTATTGCCTCATACTCAATATCACTAGAGAAAGAATCTTTAGTATAACATTTCATTATATTTATGCATAGAGTTCTATCAGATTTTCTATAATAATTAACCTTAGGGCATTAATCAGATAGGAGTTGGTATTGTCAGTCCATCCCTGCTGAATACAGTATGAGAGCATGTCACTCACACTGTGTTTACAGGCCATGTCATCTCTTAGCGTTAATAGTTTGCGCAGAATTTGATTGTCCTGCTTTTCTGCGTGTACGAGCGTAGTCACGCAATGGAATTACATTAGTGTGCTCATGTGCGCAACTTACGCACCAGTGCCAAATCTCAAATACTTATGGTAAAGTTAGTCCACAAGCTCAAAATCCCACAGCGTAGCAAATTATGTTCGCAGTCTTCCGAGCGATAGACCTAGTTTTCCGATTATAGCACAAGAGCGCATTATCTTATTACTTTAAACGAGCAATTCTTGTATATATATATATATAATTGGAATCTGGGAATCGGCTCCAACGATTTTCATAAAATTTAGTTTAAAGGGGGTTTCGGGGGCGATAAATCGATCTAGCTAGGAATCATTTTTAGAAAATGTCATTTTATTGCTTTTTTTTCTTTTTGGCCACACCACCAAAAAAGAACTACGAGCGAAGCTCGGTCGCCCAGATATTGTGGCTTAATGCTTGACGTTGAATGTTTCAACTACAGCAACGCTTCGCACAATCGAGCACTCTCAAAAGTACTGCTTTCGCTTGATGTGTGTTGGAAACTAAACCAGTGACAGAAAATTAACAAGTGTTTATTCTTTAAGTTGACATTGGCCGAATTGTTTTATTTAGATTATCGTTATACTCCGCACGCCGAATGATGATCCCTATGACAGTTCGTTAGCGCTTAACATTGTACTGACGTTCTATCACATCAAATCCTTTAGAGGTCCATTAAAAAGTCGAAAAAATCATAATTGTGTACAATTGTAAATTATAAAAATGAATATTAAGAAATTATTACGTAATGTTCGGAAATAATCGAAAAAAACTCAATGCAAATGTACATGGTACGTGCTGCAAAAGTTACGTCGTCAAGCTGTTATCGACTAAGACATCACACATCGATAAACAAAATATCGATAATTTGTTGGAAAAATAAAACAAATGCTTTGAGTTTGTATTTTATTTATATCAATCTGAATCTGATACAGGGTCAATCGGATCTTCAAAATCTGAGTCTGAACTGCAGCTATCCGTGACGTTTATTATTAACGGTTGGTCAATGATATTGTCGTATTGTACATCTCGATCCCAGTCGATCCCATAATTGCCAGCTAATTATGAATTCTTTAAAATTCAATTCAAAAAGAATTTTAAATTCTTTAAATTATGCAATTTGAATAAAAATTAAAGTATAGTAAAATAAAATATAATAAGGCTGTTACTTTTTTATCTAGTGTTTTAGGTCCATCAATGCGCGTAGTCTTTTTTCAAAATAAATAAATATTGCTTATTATGTTGAATGACCTGGCTGAATTGAACATTTGCCTAAAAAAATTGGTCAAGTGCGAGTCGGACCCGCGCACGTAGGGTTCCGTACCATTATCTATGCAACATAAGGCAACGTTATTAGTATCGAGCAAGAAATGGTAAAAAAATCATGTTTGTTGTATGGGTTTGTTGTATGTACCCTTAAATATTTATTTTATTTTATTTTTAGTATTTGTTGTTATAGCGGCAATAGAAATACATCATCTGTGAAAATTTCAACTCTCTAGCTATCACCGTTCTTGAGATACAGCCTGGTGACAGACGGACGGACGGACGGACAGCGAAGTCTCAGTAATAGGGTCCCGTTTTTACCCTTTGGGTACGGAACCCTAAAAACAGTATTTTATCGAAATTGTTTCGCATCTAATACAACTGTCAGTTGAAACGTCATAGGGATCATCATTCGGCGTGGTAACTATAGATCTGGTGCTCAAGTCTACCATTATGGTACAATTGTAACACCATTGAAATACCCGACTCAGGGCCCTGTGCTATAGATATAATATATTTTTGAAAAAAAATTTCAAACTTTGATATTTTTTATTTTTCACATTTTAAAACAAGTTAATTGTCATAATAAAACAATTTGAGCACCGTCTACTGGTACATTTGAAAACTAATTCACGTTCCAATTAAGCTTCAGCATAATTCGTCATTGTGCGCCACTGAATCGCACTATGCTCTGTAACTGGAAGACTACCAGACTCTCAAATTAGGTTATCTCTCAAAGAACAAAACAACTGGGCACTTGCCCACAGCCTCGCTGTTACTAAAGCACTCAATTCTCTACTTCATTATTTGTTCATTATCCTAAAGTGCCCAGGCCATTATTAGGTACAAGATGGTCCTAGACTTTATTAAGGGTCCTAAATTCTGCTAATAATACGCAATATATACACTTATAATTTATTTATTTATAATTAATAATATAGTTAATACACTTTTCATTCATATTTCATACATCATTAAATTAAGTTCGAAGTGGTCTTTGTTGACCAATGGGACATAGAAAGAATAGGAGATAGAAATTAAGTAAAGTTTTTAATAAGTGTTACACACAATTACTATTCAGATTTCTCCAAGTGTGGAAGAATAGAACGTAAATTTTTGTCTCGCCTCTAAAACGCGCCAGTAAGAATGTGGGCAATAACCGGGCCCCGGGATCGGGCTGAGTTGGAAGGGCCCGGATCGCGGACCACTAGTTTGCCGTCCGAGATTAGATAATGATGAGGGGCAGTGGGTTCACCTGCGCTGGGGGGGGACCCGGCTGGCAAGACAAGTATCATTGTGAATGTATGAGCAGTCCGACGCTGATCAGTCCTGTCTATAGCTTTAGTTTCGAGTTTTTCGTCTCTCATAAAGAAGTTTCTTTATGTTTCTGATATACTTAGCAGGCTTTTATGGAGGAAGAAATGTGGTGTTGTCACATGTATTCGTAATCTGTCACCACACGGAGCTGGATCCATGCCTGTACGCTAACGACCTTTTAAAGATTTAAAAATGAAAATATCCCCAATGTTCTTGGCAAACATTTGCTGCGTTTCGACTTGACACCATTTCTGTTGCATCAAAAACTTAAACTAACTTAACTAATACAAAATCAACTATTATGTATTTTAATTTTCTGACTACTTCATTGTAAACATCCATATTAGTTAATTAAAATAACTAATCTGTATTACACAGTTCTTATAGAAATTTCGGCTACCATTGCTGAATTGTCTCTCTCTGCAGCCCATTAGCCTTCCACTGTAGGGCACGGGCCTCCTCCATTTCGGGAGGGATTACGGTTTGGTGTGCCGCGCTGACCATATTCTGTGCCAACACGTTGGCACTATTTTCGAACTTTCCGTCTCTCACAGGCTCGGAGGATGTTCATCTGTGTACAATTTTGTTCTTCACAATATGTGTTAATATTCAAGTTTTAGTTAAGTTTAGTTCTTGAAATATAATTAGTACCAATATCTTTTTGTTTATGCATATTTAAATTGTACCTACATGTAATAATCACATGCACGTAAATCTTAACCATAATGAATATTTTCTTATTTTGTAAGGACGGAATTTTATTCAAACAACAAATGTTGGTTCTGCTGCTGCATATTCTAAAACATATAAGTTATATTAAAGGCTTTTACGAATTCTAACACGGAATACCGTTCCGTCGCTCTCCCAACAGTTATCATGGTTCGGGAACCATGAACCAACCATAATGGCTTTTGTATATACAATTTCGCCAACGTCGCGTAACACGATAGGACACCAAATGAAGGAGATTTAAAAAAAAACCTGGAGACCGGTAAAATCATAAAATAATTATAACTACATTCAACTGCTAATTGATGTGATTAAACTGAAACAAACAAAATATTAACTAATTAATACAGATACAACTAGTGTTGAACAAACATTAAAACTAAGACTAAAAATTATATTATACATCTAAATTAATTAAATTCTAATCCTATTACTAGTTACATATTCACAAAGTATTCTAATGAATGGACTATATACATGAGACAGTAAAGAGTTGTTATTGTTGTTAATGACAGTTTTGAAAGATACAGTTACAACTAGTCTGTGGTTACTACTTCCGTCAGCGCTGTCAAACAACAATGAAAACAATTTAAACAAATTAAAACAATAATTTATAAAAAAGTACAACGTAAAAGTAATAAAAAATCAGGCGATTTAGTATGTTAAGGATACTAAAAATAGACAAAAAACATTAGATAAAAATAAAACAAATTAAAAGTTTACGTGACTGACTTCCGCATAGACTAATAAATCAACTTGACAAGATATAGATTAAAGTGTTGTATCATAAGTTTATTAGGCAAAGGCAATACACAGTCTGCATACGATGACGTCACAACATTGGAAGAAAATATATTCTTAAAGTATGTTTTAAAAATTGAATTTAATGAATATTTCGATAATATTGAAATTAGTTTCTTATAATGGTCTGTATTTTCAAAAAAAAAATATAAAAACAGCAGGTCAAAAATTATGAACAATGCCAATTGCTAAAATTAATAAATTAATGTAGTTTTGATACGTTTAAATAAATTACTTATACTTAAAGTAGTTATAAAAGTTAAAAATATCACTTTAAAAATATAGTGTAAAGTTATTATAACATTATCGTCATACGAAACAACTTGTGGGTGTCAAATAATCAGATTATTGAGGGACAAAGTCACCATCACCGTCCCTAAAAAAATTGAGAATAGTCAGTTAACGAGTTGGATTCATTCCAGAGCCGGAAAGCGAACTTAGTAGACTTTTGTTGCACTTGTGTAGTGTGATATACTAGTTCCGTACCAGAAGATAAAACGGGACCCTGTTACGGGACGGGACTTCCTTGTTGGTCCTTTCGTCCATCTGTCACTATATCTTAAAAACGGTGATAGGTAGAATCGAAATTTGCATAGATGATGTATAATCTGTTGACGATATAACAACAAATACTAAAAACCAGAATATAATATTTTCAGGAGCTCCCATACAAAAAACATTTTAATTTTAAGTATCTCTTTTCTAGCCCATTAACGTCTTTCTGTTGGGTACGGGCTTCTTCCACTTTGAGAGGGTTTATGGTGTCGAGCTGACCAAGCGTTTTGTCCCAGGGTTTATTTTTGATTTTCTATCTCTCACAGAAGATGTTATCTTTACAATATTTCTTAGCTGACTTTTACAGCACCTTGCCAAGGAAAAAGCATGGTGACGTATTGTTGTATTCTTGTATTCTCAATCCGTCACCTAACGGAATAATTATATATTTTCATTTTTTATTGTAACTTGATGATGGTAGATGTAGTTTTTATACTCGTAGTTTCGTGCAAAAAGTGTCACTGCGCTGTCGAATACGTAATCTTTTAATAAAGTATTGTAGGATCATTTGTTATCTATATATCCAGTAATAAAAATAAGTAAAAATGTCATTCAGGTAAAGTTGCCATACAATTTCTTCGTTTTCTTTATCTAAAATTCGCGAGATCCGAAGGTTGCCCCTGCAACCGGACAGGCGAGGTATGTAACAGCACCCTTGGGAGGAGATGGGGTGGTGATACTCAGTGGCGTGCACAGGAATATGACACTGGGTATGCGGGGCAGTACTCAGTCACAAAAACTTTGCGATCGACTTTAGCATTATGCCTCTCAATATCTAATCGTAACTGACTGTTGGTACTCATTTCGATACGAGATTTACCAAAAGTATTTAATTTTAAGCAGGCCTCCAGATGTTTTTCTGTATGGTAATCTTTGTCGCGGAATGGAAATTATTTAAATCTGAATATCCCGAATCAGTCCACACTATACTAGAATTACTAAACAATAAGCAAGGGAAACAAAATAATTTATTCGTGTGTACACAACTACATAGCCAGTTATACGTTTCATAACTTTTAACATGAAATTTTCGAGTTACATTACCTTTTTGCTGATTAAGTTGTAACTCGGGTACACACCTACCTTTAGACACAATTTGAATCTTTTCACTGAATGACAATTGTGAGAACTTGTTATTTTTAATTTTTAACAAACACACACTATCAACACACATTTCACAATCAAATAACATTTTAAAATCAACAAACGGACATCCATACAATTATTAAATTATAGAAACTCAATATTAAACAGTTCAATGAATCACATGAAAAAATAAAATGGCCTCCGTCGAACCAAAATATTTCTGCTATTTAAATAGATAAAACCTTACTAAACAAAAATGCATAGTGTGCATACGTGATTTATTAGACTTCCGACAATTATTTTTTATTCGGATTATAGGCAACGAACGAACTCCGAATACTCGCGGAAACATCCGATCGCCAAAGCAGGCGGCAGGAGATACAGTATGAAGCGTCTTCAATATGCAAGCCTGTGTGCGTTTGTAAACTGTGCACGGACACCAAAATTTCTACACACATATGAACTCATGGCAGGCGGGCGGCGTCGGGCCTACTTTCGTCCGTCTGACCAATATTATTCCTTCGCCAAACGCCTGACAAAAAGCACCAATTTGCAAGCACATATTGGTGCTATTTATGAATTATTAGGCGTTTTTAAGTTATAATATTTTGTTTAATTAATAGTAAATAAATGAATAAAGTCATCTAAAACATACGAACGTTTTATTAAAATATCTGTGAATGGCAAGTAAAGCAGTGCTTTTCTGCCTATAGGGAGCGCACGCCCCTGGTGATACTTGTATTCTTAATCCCCCAGCACACGGAGAAATCACTTTTTTCGATAATAATATGATGAGATATTTACACGTGAAGGAGTACAATACACAATAGTCTACATCGTAAAATGGGCGCAAACTCTGTGTTGGATAGGATAGTACATTTATCAAGGAAGGCTTAGAGAACATCACGCTGCGACCAATAGGAGCGAAGCATCAGTGAAAAATATTGCAAAAATGGGGAAAATTTTCTAAATTCCACGCGTACGAAGTCGCGGGCAGTAAGCAAGTTTAGAAATAAAATGTTTATAATATTTGTAACACTATTAATTAAAGTTCCCACCGATTAAATTCTTTGTGTTGTTTACGAGATAGATTTTTTTAATGAGACTTACTATTCTCACCCGTCGTCTTTCTATATGTTTGCGATAAATAAATGTATAGATAATATCTGTCAATTGTACTTAAGTTACGATCTGTCTTTTATGAATAACACAAAAAGTTCTTCATAACTGTTTAACTTGTTTAAAGTTGTTTCCTCCCTTATAAAATGAACAAGTTTATACGCCTTAGAAGTATATTTAGGGGACTTAATAATGTGTATGAATTACTATTGAAATCAAAAGGAACCCTTTATGGCTCCTTAATCTGATCCAGTTTTTTTATTTTTATTATTCGAGTCTTACCACACGGGTGCGTATAATGCTGAAGGAACCACAGCGCTGAGTAATACGTCCCCCAAATGTTCTTTGTTATTACGAATACTCACGCAGATGTGTTATATTATGATCTTAAAGTTTTTGTATTTAAATGGCCGACGTAAATGATATTATCAAGAAGGGTTATTAATTCCTATGATTTTTGTGTGGTTAATTTGATAGTTGTTTAATTAATTACTATTTAGATAAAGCATTGAATTCGCTGTTTGATTGTTACATAGCAATGTGCTTTAATTTTTGAGGTAAACAATGTTTGTGCTTCGCTAAATGTGATCACGGAATCACAAGTTTTTGCAATAAAGATCTAAGATAGGCTTTAGTGTTTTTTTTAGTTTCTTTTGAACGGCAAGGCTGCTGTTTTTTGAGATACTCTTACTATAATGAAATGTCTATTTTACTGCTATTTTCTATTAGAAATTTATTCAAATCTGTGTATAACATGTACATGGTGATATTCGTGATATTGCATTCATAGTTAACACAAATTGCCCTTATTAGGTTTTGTTGCGAAAGTAGGTTTGTTCTCGGTATTTCCCTTCACCGTTTCAATCTATTACATTATTATGTTTCTAATCGAACGCTCGAAGTATCTCCAATAATATGAAATGCAGCAACATTTTATTGATGTCTTGCTTCAAAATAATTTTGTAAAATAATTTGTAATTTCACTCGTTTTTGTAGTTGCTGCTCCAGACTTAGCTTGATCGTAAAAAGCCTATCATACTGAAGTTATAAAGCTCTTTCTCTGGTGTTGGTTGTTTGTATATTTTTTTACGTATGTTACTGCATTAGTTGTAATGAATGATGTGTAGGGGTAGTGTTGTTGATAGGGGTAGAAGTACAGCGTGCAGGTTTTAATTAAGCCGGTGGGTGCGCTTGGCTCGCGTGTCTACCGCGGTGCACTTCCTGCTCGCCCCCGAGGGCGCTGCGCTTTTTCCTCGCGGTCGGGGAGGTCTCGGCGAGGAAAGCGCGACCGGTCGTCACCCGCTCTGAGGAATTAAAATTTTTCACGTAAACTGGTTTGATAGCGCGTACGGTGGCGGAGTGGGGGTCGCGAATACGCGCCACGCCGGTCATTAGCTGGTTCGCGGCGAGACGCGCGCGCGTACCTACCTCTGCGTACGCGGTGCGCCTTGAGCGCAACACATGCATACGTACCGGTACCACACACGTGCGGACATACTTTCGGATATCGTGTAACATTATCGTGAGAACAAGTGTTTACAGAAAATTATCTTCTAAGTGTTTGTGTTAAAAAATTTTTGGTTCTTTTAAGAAATTAAATATTGTGAGATGATCAACGGTAACATACTGCTCTTTTATCATAAAATTGTTTTGAATGTTATCATAATGCTAATATAACGGTTGGTAGTAGATCATGTCATCAGTTTATAATTTAGTCCGCGACGCTAATTTGATACAAAACAAACAGGCCGTGCGATAAGCGCGGGTATAAGAGGACGCCGGTGTCAGCGCGCGGGGGTGGTTGCCAAATTTCCCCTATCAAGCGTTGAGTGCCGCTCAAGGTCGTCTCTTATCACTCGTGTTCGCGCGTCGCCGAATTCGTTGCGCGATTGTGCGAATCGATGCACTAATCATTCATTGCATTTATGTAATTTTTTAGACCGTGAACTGTTTATGATTGATTTAGATGCATATATTATGTTTTATTGAATTTCATTACATATTGAATTACCTCTTATTTTTTACCTTTGCAGTAGAGAGTCGTGTATTTGTTGTTTGGTATAATGTAAACATTAGAAATTTTATGATGTAAATAAACCCATTATTTGTAATCAACAATTTCTTAGGCCTTCATTTACACGTATTTAGGATGCAAATCACAGATTTTATTTTAGATACATAATTTATTTTAAAATTTGAAAGTATGTAGTACCTACTTCAATAAATACAAATCAATTTTGTTCAAATGAAAACGTAACCAAAAATTTGTAATACTTGAATAATGTTTTGTTTACAATAATTTGTTTTAAAATTGTCGGCGGTGCAGACGTAAATCTGCTTCAGCGTGTGTGATGTAGATCGCGACCTAGTTGCGCGTGATTGAGGATAAACAATATAAATAGCTCGTCAACGTTTGTGGAAGTGAACGGCGAGAACTAACACTGGACTAGTGTTGTACTATACAAGTGTTTGTGAGACATAGTGTAGTGTTGTGCTTCAACACTGGATGTGAACAATGTGGGCATGATGCGGCACGAAGCGAATGCTCCATCCGCCTGGACGGCACCGGGTGAGGTGTGGGAGTACGTCAGTCAACTCGTCAGCTCGTACCACGACCAGCACGACTGTCAGGTGCCCAATTTGACCCTCTTACTTACATATAAGCGTCGCTGTTTAACACGTGCCCACATAGGCACTCAAGCGCGTCGGTAATAACACACGGCACATGTATGACTCATGATTATTAATGCCTCTTGTAATTCACATGATACCAGTATATACATATTATATGCAATCAAGACCTAGTTAACGTCATGCCTATGTTAGATTTTGTTCCACTTTTTTCTTGTTATTCGCGAAAACGAATGGTCCGATAAATTTAAATTCGGATTTGTTTAATGTACCTTTTCTGTGTATATAGAATGCCAAATAAATGACTGATTGTTGTTAAATACAACTAGAAAGTCGAAATAAACGATAAACTAATTAGATCAGATTAAGTAGTAGATTACGTTCTAAGTACATACTTAACTTTCTTCTTACCTATCGTTACTTGGCATTCTGTACAGATATAGAAACTGCCTGTTTTCACCAATGAATTGATGTCTTCTACAAAAATCTCCGTTACAGCCTGTTGGTCTAACTAACCCCTCAAATTTAATGTAAGCATCTAACACCACCTTGCTGTTTTACTTTCGTGCTTCTCTAGAAATTTTTCCGTTCCCAAGTCTCGTTTAAATAGTTTCCATAAAAGCAAAGCATTTTGTTGTATTGTTATATTTGGTTGGACCAAGATTCTGACCGAACATTTCGTCCAATTCCATTAGTCATTGAAATTATTTTTTCAATAACGAAGTTTCCAATACTGCGCAGCAAATAGTTAAATTAAAAAAATATATAATTAACTTTAGTGAATTGCAATATTTGGCGAGAAATCATTGTCACATAAATAATATGGGAATTGCCGTATCAAAAACATTGCTACTGGCTTGTTAAATAAAATACTAATAGGTACATATCGATTGGCTGGAAGCCAAGTCAACGACACACAAATCATAATATATTTTTGAACTCGCGGCAATGATCAAGTCAGTCACTTATAACGAATGAGATTTACCTACTGTTCGTTGAACTATGTTTGTACAAATAGAAGCAATGAAGTCCCTACCTCGTAATAGACAAATTAAACTCCGTCTATTTGACCGTGAAATTGTAACTGGTCGAGCATGACTGACTCCATACTTGTTATCGCATGTATTTCCACACTTTTGTATGATAAATGTATTTACTAACAATATAATAAACGTTCTTGTTGATTAATATATTTTCTTGACAAAGCAATCCAGTTAATTAGATCTAACTTTACAAAGACATGATGTTGACGACCCCATTTTTTTTGGGATAAAATTGAAAAACAGAAAAATACACTCTTTCAACTAAAATTCTTTACTATCTAAAGTCCGTGCGTATATCGTTATCAATTTTAAATTAGTAACACAAAGAAACCTAGAAATTAAAAAATAAAATGTTAAAATGTGTATGTCATGTAAGACAAATTAACATTATATAAAATCACACCTGAAGTCTTTTTCTTTTATAAAATTGTATAATTTGTGCATCTTGTTCATAAAAGAACATTTGATTATCATTATCGTGCTGTAAATGTTGTTGTTCATGGATGTTTATCTCTTTTATCTAATCTATGATTAGTGTAATTTTTGTTTAAATTGCTGCAGATAATTTTATATCAAAATGAAATTATTTCTTGACGTTTAGAAACACATTTAGGAGGACAGTAAACAAAATTAAATATACAGAATTTAATTACATTAAAAGTTCGTTGACAACTCCGCAGGTACATTTTTCAGAAAGCAGAAATAAAGGAAATAATACATACGTATTTTACTCTCATTTACCAACAATGTCAATAAACTACGGGTCATTATTAACAGAGGGCTACTTGCTATTCAGGAATTAAATGTCTATAAAATTCCACATTTCTTATGAATTATCTTTTAGTTCGATCTTTACAAAATGAAATACAAACTCATGATGGAAACAAAAAAAAAATTGTAATAAAAATATTAGTAACGAATATAAAAGGAATGTAGTCGAAAATTCGCGAGTTGTTATGTCATAAAATCTTGTCTGGTTTGACGTCGATCAAGGTCAACTTTTATGTTCGGACAAATATTACATGAAGCTATACAATTTAAAATGTAATGAAATTTATTTGACCGAAACAGCACGCGTAAATGAAACTTATAAGATTTGTTGTTTTCCTGAATTCCTCAGGCTTTTGCTTTGTATCATAGTGGTGCAAGATTATTTACCATGTCAAAAATTCTCCAATATTAAGGGACTCCTATCCTATCACATATATCACCTATTTTAAAATAGGCTACTGCTGTCGTATTATGAGCTCTTATTTCCAAGCAGCTTACGCCGTGAATTGAACTGCCTGCCAAATTCGCAATATGTACATAACTCCCAGCCACTCAGTTCGCTAAACCAGTCATAGATTAATATCTTTATAGAGAAGGTACAACTAAAAGTTAAGTACTAACTAAAAATTTTCAACTAAATGTTTTATATCTGCCATAGTACGTAATTTAGCCAAGCAGTGTACGGCCGGCCTGGAACTTGTATGATTTTTAAAAAGCTCATAATACGCCCGCTGATCTACTTAGACATACCACGTTGATTGGTACATTAGCTTTCTTTCTTTATGCATTTACATCACCGATTAACTTATCCTTTAGCTGATTCTGAAAGTTCCTATGAGAGGACATGCGATTTTGTGTCAGAATTCTTATAACATAATATCCTTCTTTACTATATTGCATTGAATGCGATCGTCGTCGAATCTAAGTGGTCTTTATAATAATCGTTTGCGCAATCTTAGCTCTGTAGGTAATACGAGATAAGATTGGATCTAATCCTGATTAATACTACTCACCGTTACTTGATCTCGCTTATCTATTAAGTTAACCAAGATTACGGTACCAATCGAAAAATTGACATCGTAGTTACTAGCAACACTTGTTACTTATAATTTCATTTTAACGAGTAGTTACTGTACATACTACTATTATAAACAGTTGAAGAGCGATTCAAATAAAATAGGTTGGTCTAAAGCTCAATTAATTCGTTGAGATAATATTTCCGAAGAAAAGTTGTTTTGAACCTTTCTTCTCTAATGATTTTTTTGGCGTCCGTGTTTCTACTATTTACTTCATTATCATAAGAGACCTAAAATTTGCCTTTTGGTCATGTCATTCAAATTTTAGGTCTATGGTGTTGTGCTGCTTGTAAATTATGCTCGCTATATTACGTAGTTTTATATTTCAGGTATGATACAAAAACTTCGAATATGATAATAAAATTATTAAGTAACTTTAAACACATTGAATGTTATTGCGCTATGCCTAGAATGTGTTAGTACATTGATGATGTCGTAAATATTATATGTACAGATGCTTCTAGATGCGTTTTATGTCCGAGTATATGGCGAGTCTTCATTATGCACACTTCAGTATTCTTTTGTTCGATGGAGTCGTTGTTGTTTGTCATTGAGAACGATCTAACCGTTATTATGACGATCCACTTTAATGACTGATTACACAACGTATACAGTTTCATTTAATACCAGCGATTATTCCATTCATTATACTACCGTGTAGGTTATTATATATTTGCTGAACTTGAATGTCTGCATATTGGATAAAAATCCCTGAGTAAACGATAAAGTTTATACATTAGAAAATTATTATAATTACAAATCGGAAATTAAAAGCAGTGATGAATATTTTGGTCGTATATTCATGGTTTGAATAAAAGACCCTTTAATTTGTTTCTGGTCATTTTTAAAAATATTTCAATCACTAATTATTCTGAAAGACGGTTCAGTAAAAATTTTTGATTATGTAGTTATGTCCACAAAAAACACTTTTTGGCCTCTGATTGAGTGGTTATTGAGTTATTGACGTACATTCTTTTTTCGAAATAGAAGTTATCGGGCAACAGTTAATGACTAAGTATAAATAACAAGGATTATAATGAGCTATTAATGTTTATCGAATCTGTGATAAAATTAAGTTAATGCGTCAATTCGCAGACTTAAAAAAACGTCTTTGCAGAACCAGTAATCATCCGCATTTGGTCATTGAACACTTGAATTAATGCTGCGCCCGTCATTGCATGTTGCAGTATTTGGAGAGTGTTGAATTTGCAGACGCGTTATGACGATGGCGGGAGGCGGCGGTTACGTAAACCGGTTGGGTTGAAGTTGCTTTTGGTGATATCCGCAAAAAGTGGGCAATGGCATGTTAAGTTTGTTTGGTAGGTTCGTAATCGAAGAGCAGATACAATAGTTAGCAACCGACAGCAGCCGTCTGTATGCACTCTCAGTGTGCAAGCCATTGATTTGCTATTTGAACCGGTTGTGTCTATGCCATTTATGTATGTTGATAAACGCCTTGTTCTCTTTACTTTCCATCTAGCATTGAAATAATCATTATATTTGCAGTGTTTGGAATGTAGAGTTTTATAGTTTCACTTGCAATAATATTTTTAAGTCTGCCTGTCCTCGAAAATTTTAATATTTGTTTCCACGGACTTTGTTATTGTGTCTTGCCCTTTATGATGGGACTAATTTCGACAATACAAACTTCGATCTAAATAATCTACTTAGTTCAAAAACTAAAAAACACGCTTGAAAATCCTGATTTTTTTTATTATTGCATTGTTATCTGTCTGTAGTCTGACTACTGCAAGTGAGTTAAAATCACTTTCAAAGATTCCGTTACATAGATTAATACATTGATACATACAGAACTTATTAGACAGGATTGTTTTTTTTATTTCAGCAATATTTAGTTTGCTTGTTATAAATTCCCGATGTCGTTTAAAATCGTGCTTTCGCTGCTCATATTAATAGCGATGTTATTGATAGCTCGTTTGTGTTTGTTGCGTTTCAAGTTTGATTCGATCACGTCGATTACATGCACCATCGCCGCACACTCATTCAACCGGCCTCTTTATAAATAATTCGCCGACCCCTCATAGGGGCCTGTCGTATTTTATAATAAACGCTTTCAATTATACTCGTCCTCGTATCACAATTAAATATTTAAATAAACATTCTATAAAGAGGATGGATTTTATGTTACTGTTATTAAAACCAGTCTTAGTTTATGCAATATGGAGTAATTGTGATTTAACTTGGCTGTAAGGTATAACTCCGCCTTCTTGTGTATAATATTTACAAAACTATATGAAATATAATTCACTACTTAACACGTCGTCGTCTATTCGTCAAGAATTAGGTTTGTGACTCGGGTAACAGAATCCGAATCTCATCTTTGTATTCATTTTGTATTAATTCGTTCATTATAATACAGAGAAAACGTTTAGAAATACACTTCTTCAATTCTCCAAATATTTATCCGAAGTGGGAATTTATCCTATTACAAAGTCTGTAAGCAAAGTCGACTTCAAGTGTAAATCTTCATCGACCAAGTAAGTAAATCTTCGGCAAACACCTGTTCCTGCATTACGGAGACAGTTTGGCAAATACTTCGCAATGTTTCTAATCAAGGAAAATTACAGTAGTCTTTAACATGTTTATTTTCGATTTTGGTGTATTGATATTCTAATTACCTGACTTAAAGCTCAGTACTGTAATATAAATAATGTAAATTCTATAAGTGCTTATCATCAAAACTACTTGCAACACATGGTAATTGTGGAACATAATATCTATTACGTGTAACCTAGAAAATAATTACCAACCATTATGCAAACGTACACATGCATATGTAATGTGCCTATCAACTTTATTAATAGATGTCATCGCAAAGCGTGTTCTTCTGTGATTAGATATCTCAACAACTATACAAGCATTACGTATTGAGAACAGTTGGAAGGGTGCACTAGCAATCGGGATAAGCCGGTCCAACGGCCGTCGTAGCATGCCAACGTCGCTTAATAAAGCCTCCATGACAACTGCATGGATCAACAGGGCTGTCTGTTTTAAAAATTATATTTACATAGTTACACCTTATACATTATTAAATCCCATTAAACTTCCTAGGTAGAAATAACGACTTTCTCGCGGTGTTGTCTTAGCGGTTATAGTTTATATTCTCTAAACGATTCGTTGTAGATTTACGGAGCAGATGTAAATCTTGTAATAAATAATTATTTGCAAGGATGTTGTGCTGAAAGAAAAACGTGTATTAAAATATGTAGTAAGTAGATACCAACCCTGGCTTCCGATCGGGTAATGCAAAACAAGACTTGGGAATAAATCGTTTACATGGTTGTCGGCGTAAACTGGTCCCGCTGGCTGCAACGCTGCTCACCGCGATATCACACTGTCGGCCCCGTAGGAATTATTCACTCATCAAATACGTAATGTCTAATTCATAAAATTTTTAATTATTTATGTGTATCTTTTTATATTTAATATTTATTTTTATTTTATACAGAATTTGTCAATATATTTTAATGTTGAGATACATCACGTTTGATTAAACAAATTATAATCAAAATTTTACGAATTAGGGAGGATGCTGGTCATTATACAAAAATTTCTCTAACAATAAAAATTGTTATTTTAATTGGCGGAATCATGATATTACCCATTTTTATTACGCTGAAATTTTGTCATCTTTGCCTGTGATTTTTTAGGGTTCCGTACCCAAAGGGTAAAAACGGGACCCTATTACTGAGACTTCGCTGTCCGTCCGTCCGTCCGTCCGTCCGTCCGTCCGTCCGTCCGTCCGTCCGTCCGTCCGTCCGTCCGTCCGTCCGTCTGTCACCAGGCTGTATCTCAAGAACGGTGATAGCTAGAGAGTTGAAATTTTCACAGATGATGTATTTCTATTGCCGCTATAACAACAAATACTAAAAATAAAATAAAATAAATATTTAAGGGGGGCTCCCATACAACAAACATGATTTTTAGGGTTCCGCACCCAGTATCTCATGAACGGTGATAGCTAGACAGTTGAAATTTTCACAGATGATGTATTTCTATTGCCGCTATAACAACAAATACTAAAAATAAAATAAAATAAATATTTAAGGGGGGCTCCCATACAACAAACATAATTTTTTTACCGTTTCTTGCTCGATACTAATAACGTTGCCTTATGTTGCATAGATAATGGTACGGAACCCTTCGTGCGCGAGTCCGACTCGCACTTGACCAATTTTTTATTAAATGCCGAGTAACTTATTTTCGTTACAGTTTTCAAGGAGTTCAATACATGACATAAATACACATAAAAATAAAATAATGTAAAATTTTTGTATACTTTAGCATTTGAGCCTCAACTTATTAGGTACTTTAGGAAGCTACTCGTCAACGTCAAGATTTCCCCTATTTATTAATTAGAGGGTTGATCAATGTAAATTGAATGTTTACGCAATGTTGGAATACGTTTGTGCGGTTGGTACGTATGGTATCGGCGGCAGAGGCGGCTTATCTCGCCATTAGAGTTATTACGGGCTCGTATCTCGCCCATCGCACCGCTTCGATTGTTTCTGAACGCGCCATAGACTGGGCGCTACCACAGTAATTGACCACTGTTTGCTTCCACAACAAGCTTTTATTTTATATTTTGTGGTTTTTTTGTAGAGTTTAATAAGAATAAATAATACATTAAACAGGATTCTTTTTTGTGAGCGGTTAGTTTTGACAGTTTGTACGTTAATTAAAATTGTGACAGGTTTATATTTTACTTCTTGAGTAACACATATTATTTTTTTGGTAAAACATATTAGTCATCTTGTTGACGAATAGCAGCAGTTGATTCAACATACGGTATGATTGGATTATTAATCGTTGTCCACGCAACTTTTTACCGATTGCCGCTGTTTCTTAAGATCTAGGCTTATACACACCAACTATATGTTACTTTCTTGTAATAATATTATACTTTCAGTTTTTTTATTGCCATATACAGGCTGTGGCGTAAATGGTGGTCCAACGCTAAGGTGGTTATAGTTCAAGTATTCACCTATCATATAAAAAAATTAACCATTTTAGCCATTTTTTTTTTACACTACTCACATCTAAAATGCATGATTTGTTAAAAACGAGAAATTAATTCTCAGGTTTTTTATTTATTGGTTTATTTTTGGGGTTTACATGAAAAAACGAAAATGCATGTGCTAGTGCTAGTACTCGCACGTACAACACAAAAAACACACTCAAAAATAAATATCATTTGTCGAAGTTACATTCTCATTTATAAAATATTTATCGATTTTTTACAAAAAAGTAAAAAAAATCATATTTCCGAAACCGATGGCTAAAAATGGTAATTTTTTTTTTATATGATAGGTGAATACTTGAACTATAACCACCTTAGCGATGGACCACCATTTACGCCACCTCCTGTATATGTACGTATATGATATTTGAGTGAATCCTCTAATTACATCGTTCTTTTTCGTTAGGGGTTAAAAAGACTTATAAGGAAGGATTAGTTGGTTGGTAGCAGCGCATAGCATCGTCTGCCCAATTAGCGGGGGCGGTGATCGGAACCGGGGTATCCGCGTGTGTCGGTCTGTATGCGTGGGAATATCTTAACATTGCTCCACACCCTTTTTACACACATAGAATAAAGAGCTGAGCGGCAGCTTCAATAAATACATTACATATTATTTTATGAATTACTTTCTCAAAAAGGGTTTACTTTTTCTGTGTTTCTATTTAGATTTACTTCTTTGGTTGTCATGTCTATGTCTCGATCTAAACTGGTTATTAGATTCTCACCATGCTTGCTATTATAACGTGTGTTGTGACGCTTTTAGATACTGCTTTAGATTAGTAACGTTTTTATTTGAAAATGTTTTATAGCTATTGAAGTGACATTGTTTAGACAATTTGCCTTACGTTAAGTGATGCGTACGCGATTAATATAAACACTAATAGCGCGTTAAATCTTTATTGTGGTTAGGTTAGATTTTCAAGTCGTTACACAAGTTATAAATAAATTTAAAAAGTTTTGATATAAAGCTCCTTAATAATTCCATAGATGTTGTCACGATAACTATATCTACTAATGTACTTCTAAATTAATGGTAACTACACCTTCTTGACAGTTTAGTTAATTTATGTTGATAAGTCTTGCACCTGATGCCTCTTAATAAAACTATTTCTTTTTCTTTTATAATGTGTACTACTTGTAAGTTTACGATTCTGTTGTCAGTCAATTTTTTAATTAATCAGACTAGGTCAAACTGTTACTTCAAATGTTTCGAGTTATCATAAATTATTATCGTTACATGTTGTATTGTAGATTTGATTTCATTCATTATTTATTTTCATACAGAATAGCTATCTTATTTACTTATGTTATCTCTAGATGTCATATAATTATTACCTCATAATATTTTTATGACATCAGCAGGCGACAAGAACCAAAATTTTCTTGACATAAAGATAGCGCGGCATTTTTTGATTTTATATTGATACAATCTTAATAGGTGTCATAATAAGATATAAAACCCTTATGGAATGGATCAATACAGAATTTAAAAAACACACTATATCGAAAAAGAAAACCAAAGTACAGGTATGTTATTTCTTTAGTAGGATTATTCTCATTCAATTGTTGTGTTGTTTGTTGACTTTCGTTAATGATAAAATTTACATAGACTAAAAGAAAAAGCAACCGAATTTTTGGAATAGAACTTTGTTTGGCACAAACTTTACACTTTTATTTCGTTATTTCATTTAGTAAGTATATCATTTTATTTTACAGATTGATAGCATCCTGATGTTTGTAGAGCTATGTGTTACATTTTCGAGGCGTTTGGGAACTGTGCCAAGAATTTTTTGTGGCATTCGTGCTATTTTAATACTAAAAATTTGCATAACAGTTTGATGAGTGAAATTCAATGCAGATTTTAGTTTTCTTTTGAATTATTTTGTCTGTCGAATTCTTATTTACTATGTCCGTATCATGAGTGAGGTTTAACAATCTACAATGACTAGTATGAAAAATTGTGTAATTTTTTAAGAAAATGTTTCTCACCAATAATATATGTAGTATGTATTACCAATTTTTGGGAATCCAGGTCAAATATCGTAGTATTTTTCTTCCAGAATCTAAACTAATACTTGATGATATTATTCAAAATGAAATTGAAATCCATAAAAGCGTTTAATAAATGTACAACAAGTTGAACTATCCTCAAAACAAATATACAAATTATATTCGGTATGATACATTGGATATGCGTAAAAGATTTCACTGTTGTTTCTACTGACCATAGTAAAATCGAACGATTTACTGCGTTACAAAAAAGACACTATAATCCACCGTAAATAAATTGATGTAATAACAACCGCAGCGAACAGTAAGTGAAAGGTGGTAAAAGATGTAGTAGACGTTGATTGAGGCAGGTCGCGATTTGAGGAACTTTAAGCCGGTGGTTCGTCATAATAGCTTAGGATAGTGATTTTTAGGGATTTCCTATCTATATATGTTAGTGAATGGGATTGGAATTTTCTAATTAATTTAAATTTCTAATTGTCGCGATTTTGACTTGTTCAAGATAAATTCCAAAAATAAGTGCCATATTTGTAATAAAAGATTATGGTAAAGCCCCAATCTAAAGTGTAAGTTTATGATCGCATGCTTCTTGCACGCTGCTATTGTTCTAATAGGCTTTCAGGCCTCGGTCGCGAAGTCTCACCTCATGCACTATACATTCAAGCAGCCGCTAGCCGTCTCGTTACTCCTCGAGTTAGGGTCACGCGTTCAACTTGATCTTGCCGATTTTCTACGCTCAAATGTCAATTGTTTAAATTACGCACATTGTTGGCCGTTTTATACTGCCACCGTTGTTTCATTGTTTGCCAATATTTATGTTTATCACTTTAGTTGCATGCATAATTGCGAATTTTATAATTATTTTTTTAAAAACCCTACTCTAACTAGGTAGGTAATAAAAGAAAAACTCTGTTCAACTCATAACACCCACATACTTTTTAACTGTTTATAAAAATATTCACGAGCAAATAAATGCTGTCAATGACACTTTTGTCCTTTATTGACAGATGTTCGTGGAAACGTTTTATGATCATCGACGGGCTTCGTGGTCTAGTGGTTCGTATAACGGACTGCCGATCATGAGGTCGCGGGTTCGATTCCCGCCTCGGACAATCATTTGTGTGACGTTTATAAATGACATCCTAATGTTTGTTCTGCGTCTGGGTGTCTCTATGTAATATAAGTATGTATGTATTTACAAAAAAAAGTATTAAATGTATTCTATCCGTATTCTGGTACCCATAACACAAGCATATAAGCTTAGCTTGGGACTAGAGGACGCTGTAAAAAGAAAAAAACATTATTCGATCAGGTACTGAACTATACAAAATAACCATCATATTACCAGTAACCATCCCAAGATGTATTAGTTGCCGATATTAATGTGTAAAATATTTATCAAGTATCAGTCTAACCACGTGGACGCACAATACCACAAACAGATTCACAAGTAGCACTCGTAACCGATATTTTTTATCTAGGGCAAAAAGTACACTACGTGACGCAAGTACACAATGAAAGTGTGGAAGAGTGTGTTAGCTACTTGTAATAATAATCAAACAGTGATATCGATAGCAATTAAGCCATACTATGCAGTAATGGGATTCCAAGTTAAACGTAAAGTTGTTAAGCAAGAAAAGTCATCGACCTTAATCGTGATGTTGTTATCGCAGTCAATTAATCTTGCACTTCTGTGACTTTTGACGTGCCGTCCTGATTCCGTGTTGCAGTGACGAAGCACGGCAATATTTTACACATGATTAGAGCAGCGAATACCAGTACTGTATGGGTAAGCAAATTGCGGCGACGCGACGCGAAGTCACGATCTGAACCTCACGGGAACCTACCTCGGTTTCTAGAGAATTCCGACGTAAATGCTACACACAGATATTAATGGCGCTATCTCCCGTTCTCCACCGATATTACACCGCTTCGAATGTTTTAACGAGTCGTGTCCCATTGCTCGTGTCCCTTTACTAACTTTCTAATCAATAAAGAAATAAAACGTTATGCCGTTTGACCACTCCACCTATTTTCATATTCATATTTATTATGCATTAATTAAATTCTGACTGCTTTGGTAATGAGATTTCTACTTGGATATTTTTATTTCAAGGATGTTAGTTATTTTCTTAAGTAATAAATGCAGGTCGGTAGTTATTCAAATGAGACGTCGTCCCTTTGAGTAGATTGTATCGCGTAACGGATAAGGAAGTTGCAGGCTGTTATCATGTCATCGGCGAGTTTACCGCCACTGCAACTTAACAAATGGGTATGTTCATCTGTATTTGAAAGAAAAGATAAACTTGACATGGTTATGTAGGATACTTGACGTTTTAAATAAATCTGATTCTACGTTTCAACGTGTCTAATTAAGAGATACAAATGAGGATGTAACTACTCTCGAAACCCTTTTAACGTGTTATAATTCCGAACTAGGGAGGAATCAATTGTACTTTATTATAATATACAATTTATTATAGATTATAATAATACTATCCAATGATGTCAAATCGGTCAACGATTCTATAGTGTGATAAACGTTAATGCAATTACTATTTTCTTGCAAAGCTTATCATCTATGTTCTGTTACTAGGTAACTGTAACCAAATTTATATGCAGTAACTTATGCTTTATTTCTATTAAAATGATCAAATTAGATCTATATTCTATTGCAGGTTACATAACCACATACATAGTATAGGTAAATGCAAAAAAAAATGTTGCACTGTTAAAGAGTATATTCGCTTTGACCTATCCTTTAGTTTTGAAGTTAGATAGACTTTTATGTGAAATGTTCGTCAATCAGTATTATTGATTCTAATAATAACCACCCGAGCTTAATAAATATACTCGAGATAATTATTTACGCTTTTATGTAATTATATTTAATTCGTTTCGCTCCCTAAATATTGCGTTAATTAAATGTGGCTGGGATTCGTGGCAGTAGATTGCGATTACAGGTATGGTAATAGTGTCTGCCTAATTCGGAGTCACGGGTGAGGTTCTCGCACCGTGTGCGATCGTCCAACTGGAACAGTCTCACCCTCCGATTAATCATATTATCAAAAACTTTTAAAAGTTGTGTGGTTAAGAATGATGTAACCGTCTATAAACATTAAACAGCAACATAAAACAAAAGGACCAGCCACATGTAATTTATACATGTTTCTTTGTTCTTATTGCGTTACAGATGTTGCCGTGTCAAATATTCAGCTATCTTTTCAGCACTACGGAATGTGCATTTCATATTCGTGTTTATACTTTTGTTATAGTGCATTTTAGGAGAAGTATTATCGTTTATGCATTGCACTAATAGAAGTGGACCATTAAATAACAAATTTTTTTTTTTTAAATCCGGATTATCAATTTGACGAATGTTTGAATTTATCATAATAGATCATGCTAAGTCTGATATTGTTTCCTTGTAAAATAAAAATGTAATTTCTCGCACACGTATAATTATTTCGATCGTATGGTCGATGTGCTACCGTGCCATTTTTTTGCCTATTTTTAACTAAGTAAATAAGGTTTTCCAAGTGTTATGCATGACCGTATTTATTACTTTAAGGTGGGGAGGCATTATGCAATACACTCCTTAGTAACTTGAAGCAATCGTAATGCACATTTATTTGTATGATGTAAGTTATTAGTTGTGAGTAATTTATTACGTTGAAATTTATGTTTTCGATTCAATTTTACGACTGGCTATAAATTGTCTTCTGTGCCTTCTCATGGACACTTGAAGGTTGAGGTTAAATCATTAAATACGCTTGGAATATTATATAATGTACTATCAATTTATGAATGGTGGTGAAAAGGAGGGGTGAAGCTTTGTAAGAAGTTTTGATATATAGAAAAATCCCGTCTTACTTTGTTTTTTAGGGTTCCGTACCCAAAGGGTAAAAACGGGACCCTATTACTGAGACTTCGCTGTCCGTCCGTCCGTCCGTCCGTCTGTCACCAGGCTGTATCTCAAGAACGGTGATAGCTAGAGAGTTGAACAGATGATGTATTTCTATTGCCGCTATAACAACAAATACTAAAAATAAAATAAATATTTAAGGGGGGCTCCCATACAACAAAATGATTTTTTTACCGTTTCTTGCTCGATACTAATAACGTTGCCTTATGTTGCATAGATAATGGTACGGAACCCTTCGTGCGCGAGTCCGACTCGCACTTGACCAATTTTCTTTGTTGCGTCTCGCTGCTAACAAATCTGATAAAATGTATACGTGTCGTTTTATGAATGAGAGCTCAATTATTTTTTGTTTTTCGTGCGATATTTTTGTTTATTTAGGTTTTGTTAAGTATTAAAATCTTAAAGGTACCTTTAAATAGTATCTTGTTTTTATTTCGGGACAGAATGTCAGTATATAAATACAGCGTGACAAAACAAAAGGAAGGACAAAGGGACGCCCAGTTCTCCTTCAGATCTTCGTGATCTCTGTTGTCAAGATAATTTTAAGGCAACCTTTATAGGTTTTGAGTGTTGTGACTTATTTTATGAAAAACCTGTTTGTAAACATATAGTAAAAGTAATATTGTCAGGTACAATATACTGATATGTATTCGTAAAGTTGCAGTTTAAACTGAATTTGAGATCCGGGAATAGAATCAAAACCATATTTTGTTATTACTTGTAAAAACTATGTTGAATTATTATTCATTAAACAGTTATTTCTGTTTTTTTCTTATACTTAACAGTTTTTTTCCACGATACGTTGATAGGTTTCAATTTTGAAGTAAGCATTAAAAAATTTACCTCGATCACAATCACAATATTTTATGAAAATGTGACGGAGTAACATTTCATGTAAAAGCCCCAGTTTTAGATTTACTTGTCCAATAAATTGTATATTGTAGTAAAACTAGCAATAAAAGATTACATTATTTCACTTACTTGAAAGTGGGTAATTGAACTAAGTCACACAATGCTCCACTAAATTGTTTTATTTTTTTAAGTAAAACATTATATTCGAATAATTAATTATAATTCCAAACTGTGAGCTGTGTCAAAAAGTGGAGGATGTTCAACACTTGCTGATGGAGTGTGTGCGGAACATTAGCGAGAGAGATTCGCTAGTAGAGGAATTACAACTGAATTTACAAAGTGTTGGCCTAATTCAGGAAATACTGTCACGTTCTAATACGGACGAAGCGAAAAACCTTTGTCAGCTGGTTCCTCACTAACGATTTTCTCATACTTAACAAAAATCGTAACGTTATTAATAATATGTATGTAAGTAATAAGTAGTCATGCGAAATTGGGCACGATGGGGTTGGCATGTCAGGTGATAAAATCTTTAAAAAAAATTGATAAAAAAAAGTAATTATAATAAATCATAGATATTAGGATATAGATCTAGACGTAATACTCGGTACAACGAATCCGGCCTGCTGCTTTTTTTAGTTGAACACATAAAAATAAATGACAAAGAGGCTATTTAGTAGCCTTTCTAACTCTTTCTTTTTGAGCTGGAGTAAAAGAGAAGGCAAGGCTACTATTATATACTACGGGCTTCGTGGTGGAGTGGTTTATGTAATGGACTGCCGATCACGAGGTCGCGGGTTCGATTCCCGCTTGTGACAATCATTTGTGTGATATCCATAAATGTCATACAAATGTTTGTACTGCGTCTGGGTGTTTTCTATGTATTATAAGTATGTATTTACAAAAGAAAAGTAGTTTATGTAGTATATCCGTATTCTGGTACCCATAACACAAGCATATAAGCTTAGCTTGGGACCAGAGGACGTTGTGTGAAATGTTCGTGAATATTTATTTATTTACTATTTTACTTTTAAACCAAAAACGGGGCGGCCCTGCCTTGAAACAAATCTATGTTCCCGAGTTGTTACTCCCTATTTATAACCTTCTTGTAATAAATGGTGAACCCGGTCGTGGTTAGAAAATATATATTGCTATCCTATTCATCCATTGAGATATCGGAAATTAGTAATTAACCTTACATGTATTACTATAATTACTAGAAAATTAATAAAATAATTTGGACATTTTCAGAAACTACTTTATGTTCCATATTAGGCATCACAGTGTTCTCCTGTCTGTAAATACCTTCTAAATAGGTATAGGAAATATTGCTGAAAAATACATTTTCGTTTACAAATAACTTAATTTAAAAATCATTGTAATGAAAAAAGATATCAATATGAAATAGCCAATTTCTTTTTAGGGTTTTTAAATGTATTACCGGGTTGATTATTTTTCTATAAACCATTTGTTTACTATTCGAATGACGTTGGTATCAAAATTAGCTATTGCCATTATTATCACACAAATAGGAACATCGGCTTTGAGTTTTTAGTAATGGTTTTGGTAACAGATTACTAGAACAGTAAAACGTTTACTGTTTTAGAAATTTCGGTTGGCTAATCATCAATCTTATTACTGTATCACTCATCTCCCAAAGATTTTATAGCAGCGTTTTTTCAAATAGCGTTAATTCTTATTAGGAAACTTTTAATTGTTTTATTTATAATTAATTATATATAATTGCGGCCACGTGCTGAAAATTTAGTTCTAAAGAAATATTCGAGAAATTAAATAGCCAATTAAGACGCTATTTCTGTACCTACAACTATGTGGTTTGATGGTTTACGTTAGTATCATAGTCACGTATCAAGCAGATACAATGACATCTTTAAAATATATTCGGCTATGAGAAAAAATCAATATATTTTTTATCGCATGTGTGTAAAATCATAACAAGAAACATTTCTATACCCTCAATATTGATGCAATGATTGACGTCTTACTGTGTATTTAAAATAAGCAAAGAAATAATTGTTGATAAAATCTGTCTATCACAGTGACATATGATATGTCTAAAAACTATACAAGTTGTTAATTGATATTAAATATCATTGGCTTGGCATAATCGGTGCGCATGATTAATTTCATAGTTCGTTGCCACAGATTAACCTTTTTATTCCGGTTGTTAGGTCAACGAGATTTCAGATGTTTACCACATGTTCAATAAGTGAGCAAAGATTATATCGCAAGTAATAATAAGTAAAAAAGTGTTCGGCGTGTATTGTTAAGAATACTAAAATTAAACGCTATAGTTAAGTACTACTAACACGTCTATCTAGGTCTCGAGTTACGACAATGTATTTTATGAACATTTGACACCAGAGTGTACTTTCTATTGATGATCACACGAAATGTTTTTGTCTAGTGTCGTTTTAGGTGATAATAATAAATGGCAGGGGACACAAGGTAACATATCTGAAATATTCAGAAAAGTAAATAACGCGTGTGTTTCTTCTGCTGCCATTCGTGTTCCATCTACTGCCTCATAGAACTTTTCTGAGGAAAGGCCAAGAAACGGAGTAGTAGACAATAATTTTCTGTGTCTCCATGCCGTCTTAAAATAATTATCAACGTTGTATCTGATATTTAGATTTAAACAACATTAATCAAATACTTAATATATATAATCTTGTGTCTTTTAATTAGCACATTTTAAAGTAAACAGTCTCATTATTACAAAGTGACAATCAAATTTATCTTTTAAAACAAATGATGTCATATTCATCGTGTCTTGTGTTTGGTTCCAGTGAGACGTATATTATATGACCTTCACGCCAAAGAGCACATGTGCTTTGTAATATAATTATAAGTTAGAGTTTGAATATATGTAATATGTATCTATAATATATCTTGCTAATTTTTAGTGTTTAAAAATATAATGTCACTGTCATTCATAACATGTGCGTTATTAAAATCTTTGCTTTGTAGAAGAACCGTATTTAAAAACTTCGTAATATATATAAAAATTATTGAAATGTCTATGTACCTAAAAGTAAATCTAATCTATTATAGTAATATATTTGTTGCCCTGACTTAAAACATCGAATAATTTTAAACTGATCCCATTATATTGAGTAATTTGTACTCGTATAAAAATGTTAAATATATGTAAATATTTCAGCACGAGGCAATGTAATACCTATGTGTAAAATTAGTTATAAAATTCAAGTTACATAATCTATTCTTCATCTCAAACAATAAACTTGGGAGGATTTGCTTATACATTTTTATAATAACTGCAGCAGTATAAGTACAGAATTAGTCTTCAAATCTTTTATTAAAATCGTCTGTATCATATTTTATATCTTATATATAAAATTCACGTGTCACAGTGTTAGTTACTCACTCCTCCGAAACGGCTTGACCGATTTTTATGAAATTTTACATGCGTATTCAACAGGTGTGAGAATCGGCCAACATCTATTTTTCAAACAATGACATTTATATGGCAAAGCAACGTTTGCCGGGTCAGCTAGTACTTTATATAAATTTTGAAAAAGTAGTTCATTACATTACTTTAATCTGGAGTCCTTAACATAAAAGAAAAAATTGTTCAAGTGCGAGTCGGACTCGCGCAAGAAGGGTTCCGTACCATTATCTATGCAACATAAGGCAACGTTATTAGTATTGAGCAAGAAACGGTAAAAAATCATGTTTGTTGTATGGGAGCCCCCCTTAAATATTTATTTTATTTTTAGTATTTATTGTTATAGCGGCAATAGAAATACATCATCTGTGAAAATTTCAACTGTCTAGCTATCACCGTTCTTGAGATACAGCCTGGTGACAGACGGACGGACGGACAGCGAAGTCTCAGTAATAGGGTCCCGTTTTTACCCTTTGGGTACGGAACCCTAAAAACGTGCTCAACGCGTTTGTATTTTCCGAACATTAAAGCGATTTTTTGCATAGATATCGCTATTTAGCTTGAAACCTGTTTAGTGTAACTATATTACTTTTATTTGTTCAGTTTCTTTTCCTATGACGTCATTAATTTAAACCGATTTATAGGAAGTTCTGTTGGAGTAAACTGTGCTATAAAACTCGGACGATACGTGTTGCTTAAATTTAAACCACACGATATACGAATTGACGTTTGGCGGCTGATGGACGCTAATTTATAACATCTTGAGTTGAAGAAAACTAAACGTATTGGCCATTACAATGAATTTGTTAAATATAGTTTTACTGCTAAATGAGACTAACGTGGATAATAATTTCAAAAAAGTTAAACTAAAGATTTCTGCGAAAAGATAATAACAGGTAGACAGGTTAGATTAGGTTAGTCCATGTGGTGACGGATTAAGAATACAAGCATCACCACCCCATCTCCTCTCAAAGTCAGATAAGGGATATTAACATCTTCTGTGAGAGACAGAAACCTCGAACATAAACCCTGTGCCAACACGCCTGGTCAGCGCCGCACAGTAGACCATAATCCCTCCCAAAGTGGTGGAGGCCCGTGCTCAACAGTGGGACGTAAATGGACTGGAGAAAAAGAAGACAGGTTAGATCAGACTCTTCGTAAAGTATTTCTACGAGACTGATGAAGAAACAGAATATGAACCGAAATAGGTTAATTGTTTGTAAAACGTAGCTAATAACGCCTAAAGTTCTTGTTCTATCGGGGGTTTATCAGGTTCGGTCGGTTGATTGCAATGTTTATCTCTATAGGTATACTACAGAGTAATCGATTTATTTGTGGACAAAAGAATAAAATAAAATATAAAATGCTTTTAATTTAATTATTGATCTCAATGTATTGTTACCATGAGAAATCATATTAACTACATGGTTATTAAACAGACTTGATTAAGTATTCTGCAACACAGTTTTTACTAGCGTAGGGGCCAGGGATATACTAAATGTAAAAATTCTGAGACAATAAATAATTTTTGAATTTTTTGAAAAAAATTTTTTTTTGAAATTCTACAAGATTAAGTCATCGGAACTTGATATAAATTACTTATTTAGCAGTATATGAGCGACCGCGGCTCTATTGAGATTGAGAACACAATTATCACCCAATTTCCTCCCCAGGAAACCAGCTAAGGGGTATAATAGGCAGATAACTTCCTATGTGAGATGGAAAACTCGAACCTAAATCCTATGCCAACACGCCTGGTTGGTAATTCGTAATCTAAGGCACTCTTGCAATACAAACATTAGGATTAACTCCAATAACCACTGTAGATTTTTTCTTAGGTCGAATCAATTATTTACTTTAGTCATTCATCTCTTGATATATCCAGTACACATTTAAGTGGTCCTAATTGTGGTTGAATTTATTTTTGTACATGAAGCGTGGGTTCCCTCCTCAAATATATTGTGAATGCAAGTTGTTCTGCAAATTACTCCTATTTACTCGACTCGTTTTAACTGAACTTATATTTTAAGAGCATTGTGTTATCTACAGGTATTACTTCATTTGTTCTATTTCTTTCAAACTAGATACATAGTTTTTGTTAGGTCCTCTAAAAATACTAAAATTTATTAAGGTCGATAAAAAATTAAAACGTTCATATATTTTTATTTGCCGGTTTTTGGAGATACAAACTCCAAGGAGATAAATTATTTTTAATATCATTTGGTTTAAGATAAACGTGTCCCATTGAGTATATATTTTTTATTAGTGTCGAATTTGTCTTATTAGTATTTATAAATTTGTGTTGATAAACATGATAGCAGCAGAGATATCAAGATAATGGGCGTCTTCTACCAGTGTTTCCACTTACCTCCGCCGTGAGTATGCCTTTCATTAATCGTCTATCATTCATCCTCTCCACATCGCCAAACTACCACTACTTTTCTCCACTTAGTCACAACATCCTCTTTCGGACCAAAATGTAGTCTTATAACTTAATTTCTTACTTAAAAAAAAATAATTTACTAATGATACATAAATAAAACACTAAAAATACTGTTGAAAATATCATAAAACGGCCACTATTGTGTTGTTGTTGATATTCTGTCAGATAAGCTTCTCATGATACTTTTTTTGACACGTCAATTATTAATAGGTGCTCCGTGGCAACTTTGAGGTTCAAAATGATTTTTTTGTGTGTATACATTCCAAACTTATTGGCGTTTGTTGGGTTGCTTACGCCTTTTCCTTGTGCACTTTTTGTTTTCGGGTTGCGAGCAATGCGCTTTGTTGACGTGATGTGTATTTGCATTTACCCTTGACGACTGCTTTGTCACTTTGTGACGACATTGTACGCATTATCTTTGAGATAAAGCACAGAGCAGAAACTTTAAGTAGTTGGTTCATAATATTATTCTCAACTATTATTGCCATCTGCCTAAATTAACATGAACTATCCATATGCCACAAAAAATAGCAGACAATGAGCTTCGTATACACTCTAAAACTTGAGGTGAGTGAACCCGTGTACAGAATATATAGTCGATAGTTTTTGTTGATTTACAAAAACTAAATAAATTGCTCCTAGCAATGAGATATATCTCAACAAACACGTCTCGCTTGTTTGTATTCAATATCTCTTAGAACTGAAATAGTGTCCGAGATCGTTATAGCGTTATACAGCACTTGTTAATTACGGTACTTAACAAAATACAAGGTTCATGTACGAGCGTTCAATTAATATGAAAATAGTTTTATATGTTGTTCAAGAATTATTCACAAAACTGTTGCAAATTTTTATATTATGATGATTTTTACACATTAACTCTATACCGGTTGTGTTTTTTGTGTGTTATAAAAAGTAATGACGAACTCTACTATGCCTTTATAGTTATGGCGGTAAATTTGAATTGAATTTTGTACTCCGAAGCAGCGTACCATGCCTAAGCTGCGTGCGTGTCGTTTAAGCACACATTCGTTATCTGCTTTAGTATAATGTATTATTGATATTATTGATTGTAGTATTAGGTTGTTTAGGCTGTGTAATGAACTAACCTGAGTAACTGATAACTGGTATTTTGTATGGTTGGAAATAATATCATAGTAGCCCATAGTTTCCTAACGTCAATCCTATTAATTTGATCATAAAAATGTGATGATTAAAAGTCAAAATTCTTAATTTCTGTTCAAAAGTTTTAAATATCACATTTCGTTTAGTATTCCGATGGTACTATTAAAAGTAAGTTTTCAGCTAAGATATGCACTTTGAATGTACATATATCTGTAAGCTTAGTTGTATAATTGGTATAAATATTGTTATGTAAATACTAGCCCTACTTTGTTTACACATAAAGGCGTGTAAGTATATAAAAATGTGATCAACGGTTGAAATGTTCGTTAATACGAGATTAACATGATATATGTAAAACCACATCACATCAACCGAACATTTAAGCATTTGCTCGCTATTTCTATATAGATTAACATCAGAGGCGAATGGAAATATTTTAATTTATAGAGATAACCGTCGATACATATCATGAATATAAATAAGTCGAGACAAAAACAAGATGTGTCTGTAGAGAAATAATAAGAGGCGTTCGACAGCTACGATCGGTCTAGCCGCCATCGTCCTTGAGTGCAGAAATCCTTGATGAGTACAATCAACCGCCACCGGATAGTCGTCTCCGTCCAGGGCTGCCAATTAATATTTTAAATACGTATACGGCAAATCGTTGAGGCTGTTGTAATTCTACTTGTTAAATCAGAAATTCATTCATTAAAAAACAAATCATATTATATTATTTAAATACCCTGTATAGTTTTTTGACGAACGATTCCTTTAATATTATTAATGACAATATTATGCAATACGATATTGTTTTCAATTGCATTCGAATTATATTTACTTAGCAACCCTGAATCATCGATATTGTGTAGGCGCTAGCAAATGTGATGACAAAAAATTTAACTGAAAATAAATGGGCGCGAAACGGCTATTAGCACTGTGGTCAGTGGCGATACATGCTCCAATGCGGATCGCAAACCATATTTGTAAATAGATAGTTATAGGTGCCAGCTAGCAAAATACTTTGTATTAATATAGCTCAGCTAAGTAGCTTTTAATTTTCTTGCGAGTATGTTAAGATATGTAGTTGTATTTTTATGTAAGATTAAATAGTTAAGGTAGCTATTTCATCGTGTATAAATGTTCAAAAAAGTATCTAGTTCTGAGGCTTTTTGAAATGCTTAATAGCTATTACAAGTAGCATAAGTATCCATATCATTATTTTTTTATGAAAAATGACCGCGGGCAATGTCAAGCTGATGAGTTTGTATATAAATAAATAATTCAAGATAAGCAAAAACAACAGATATTTTATTGTGCTTGACTCAATCAATTTTGAAACTGATAAAATCGTTTGGTGGGTGAAATTATGCATTGGATCTTCAGGGTCAAATTAATAAAAGCGTCTTGATAAAGATATAAACGATTTTGATTGTCTGTAAGCATGAATAATCAACAAACAAGGAGTCATCCATGTAAATAATGCCTTCAGTTTAAATCGAAACAAGTACGTAAATATGTCGCGCGTTATATCCAACCGCAGCTTAAATTGAATTTAACTCCAACCACGACTCAACTTATCGAATATAAATTCTCTTAATAATCGTTACCAATTTCGTGAGCGCTCGGCCTCGTACTACACGATCAATCTTTGCAGAAATGTTGTAACGACCGATTACTACGAGGGATTAAGATCTTTTTGCTTTGGCATGTAAGGGAGAAAATGAATTGACGAGTGGAACTTTAAGTAAGTGGTGTTTTTGCTTCGGTCACTTCGTAAGGTGCACCAGGCCGGTCCCTAGCGTTGACACCACGAGAAATGCTTGACGTTGTAAAACTGAGAATATGAGATTAGCTTCTCTACAAATTAAGCAACTACTTGTCTAAACTCTGCCGGGCAGATATTTCAATGCATATATGATATTTTAGTACTTGTGGAACGCAATGTGAGTTGGGTCTACATATTGTAAATAAATCCTATATCCGAGCTAAACGCCCATATTATTATCGTTCGATCTACTTAAAGCTGTCTCAGTTTGCATAACATCGGTGAACATGTCGATAAATTTTAAGTAGGTATTCTTTTTTTTCTTTTTTAACTGCTCATGTGTGTCAGGGATGTTTAAATGTTTCGTTGGCAATGCGACATGCTCCGATGCTAATAAGTGACATGTCTTCAACTTCCAATGCTTCACAGTCCATGAATGTTCAGCTATTAGACCTCTTCCCTATGCTTCTTTTATAACTTAGTATCTGGTTCTTACTTTTTAGGGTTCCGTACCCAAAGGGTAAAAACGGGACCCTATTACTGAGACTTCGCTGTCCGTCCGTCCGTCCGTCCGTCTGTCACCAGGCTGTATCTCAAGAACGGTGATAGCTAGACAGTTGAAATTTTCACAGATGATGTATTTCTATTGCCGCTATAACAACAAATACTAAAAATAAAAGAAAATAAAGATTTAAGGGGGGCTCCCATACAACAAACATGATTTTTTTACCGTTTCTTGCTCGATACTAATAACGTTGCCTTATGTTGCATAGATAATGGTACGGAACCCTTCGTGCGCGAGTCCGACTCGCACTTGACCAATTTTATATTATTCATCTTTCGCCGATTTAATCTGTTTAGATTAAGCCTTATTTGACTCTTTCGGTGTCCATTGGTGGAAATCGTGTATTGGGTTTATCCTTCACGGTTTTGCAATAGCCATGAAACTTCAAGATCATTACTATAAACTAGTTAATATTAAACAGCTTGCTATGACAACGTAAATAGCAGTAGTTAACAAAACAAATAAAAATACATTTAAGAAGCCATTGACATTGTTAAATGTTAGTAAGTGTGCGTCGTGTAGGTACGCAAATGTTATTGAGATCTGTAGTGAAATGTTCGTCAGATCACAATCACCACTATAATATCTGACACCGACGAATAGCCCGAGGCGCGACGCTGGTTAGTCTGTCACAGTCAAGTTCACGGCCTCACAGGCCAATGTTCCGCAACATTTCCTCGTTCTGTCTCGTTACTCTGCATTTATAACTACGATGTATTCAATTGAAAGCATTACAATTGATAGCCTTGTCTCACAACTTACAGCATTATTAATTCATGGATTCTTATTATTTTAAAACCCTCGAATTTATACCCAGAACGATCATACGATTTAAGGAGTAGTTATAGATATTTTACATTGAGAATATTATATTATATTCATATATTCACGGACATTTCACACAACGTCCTCTGGTTCCAAGCTAAGCTTATATGCTTGTGTTATGGGTACCAGAATAAATATAATATAAAATACATAAACTACTTTTCTTTTGTAAATACATACTTGTAATACATAGTAAACACCCTATATTGTATTGAATCCTTATTGATAATTTAAATGCGAAAGTTAGACCACTGAACCGATTTAAATGCAACACGGAAGTAGTACAGCTTAGTACATAAATAGTACGTACAATCTGAGAAAGGAGATGGCTTATACCTTATACATATTCCAAAAAAGTCGGGCAATGATTTCTTATTCCGCGCATAAGAGAATAAAAATAAATTTATTTATTTACGATTTCGCGGGCAACAGTAGGTTAAAATAAAGTCAAGTGGCTTTTCTGTTACTTTACATGATTACAGCATAATTATAAAATCTTAGTTCATGCGCTAAATTATCGATATTATACGGCTAGTTTAAAACGCTCCACGTGTATTGTTCTTTGACTCGACATTTGGCACGGGGTCGATGACCATTTAAGAAATATTTTATGAACATCTAATACCGAAAATAGATTAGACATACATTTTCGCACTAACAACCATTTTATTTAGTTGACATGATTAAAGTTTTTGGAAACTTGTGAGTTATACTTATCACAGTTACGTTTGATTTCTTAACCTTAGACTTTATAAGGAGGGTGTCTCATTTTATCCTGCAGTTGTTGTCGTTAACTTGTTAGATATAGTTAAAGAAACTTGTTGTTAATATGCTATTGGTTATTAGTGCATTAATATTTTGAAAACTCGCTTATTAAAGATTTCAGTTTGTTTGCCATTAGCTCTCAGATATAAATCTCTGTAGATCACGAGGTTGTTAATGCTTTATTCGTGTCGGCGCCGTCTCGGATAGGTACTGTTATCCCATTGTCGATTCAAATGTTCCGCGCTTTCATATTTGTCTATGTACAGCTATTGTAAGATTTAGCCTCGTGCACCAGATCAATATCTTACCAATACATATGTGTGTATTAGCTAAACTCCTTTGTTTGTTCAAACTTAACACTGCCAATGCGAGATTAGTTCAAATTACTGTTATTTTATCACTAATTGGTTTTTTTTTTCGGACTTTTACTAAATGCCTAAATAAGTTTGTTGGTGGAACAAAAAATATAATTGCCATAAGATCTCACAATTACTGACTCACAATATATCCCGTTACGAGTTCTGTACGATTCAGTTTAGGAATGGACGAAGCATCTTCTGGAGATGAAAATATAGAAACAGAACACTATACCAACCCGCTTGGTATAGTATAGTGGGAGGTATGTAATCTCGAGATGAATATAATAGAGACTATCCAGACAAGCGTGTTATTAACACATAAGTATGTATCAGTGGGATTAGATAACCTTGTGTCTATCTCATTTACAATGTGTAAGGTAAAATGGACACATAATATGTGTACGTAATTACATAAATATGTTTACTTAAACATTACACATTACGCTTGAATACGGTTGCTAAATACTTGTACTGCAATAGTTAACTAAATAAGCACGTTTGAAAGTTCTTGTCGTTGAATGTGTCACTTGAGTAATAATCTAAAAATATTTCGAAATAAAGTTTATATAATGGTGTCGATTCCAGTGCAAGTCCAACTTGACTAAACTTAACCATAAATAAACTATTTTTAGTTTGGTTTTAGTGATAAACCTATTCTGTTTCAAACAGAAATTAAACTTAAAATTTTAGTTGACAGCACTTATTTGATTTTGACATAATCATTTAAAGCTGCCCACTAACAGACAAAAATGCCTTTTATAGTGAACGAATGAATGAATGAATAAAAAAATAACTAATATAAAATTCCTTTTCAAACGTTATTTGAGCAATATAGTTATTTATAAATATTTACAACTATTTCTGCATCATTGTTATGAACATTTATTAATAATTTAATTAGTTGGCGGCCTTATTTCAGTGTATTTCTCATCTTAGATATGAGCATAGTGAGCATCAAATCTTTTAGATTATCTGTGGAGTGATTAGCACTACTTTTACTCTGTGGTATGCCTATATTACTTTCCTTGATTACTTTATACAAAAAACAAACAAATTCGTTACCTAATTATTTATTTTAATAGGTGTTTAGTGTAAATAATTACAGCAACTAAGGAAAAATATGCTTATAAGCAAATATTTACTTCTCATCTACCATAAACTGATGACGGAAACTCATAATTATCAAGATAACAATGACAAAAGCCAAAAAGTGTATTTATGGAAACATGAAAATCTGTATTTATAAAAATTTGTGATATCATGTGGTGTATAATTATGCAAGAGATATTAAATGAACCTAATAATTTATTTCTACTTTTATTTATAACTTATAAAAGTGTGTTAAGTTCAGTATGTAGTTGTATATGTTAAGTAATTATTCATCAGTAATTAATTCATCATAGTCTTTTCTTAAGGGCAACATATATCCATGAATTCTTACAAACATATTTAGATTAATAGAATGTTAAGAATTCCAATAAATTATATACTTTATTTCTAACTTAGCTAAGCCTGCTAGTGGTTACTATAATATAGCCTATGTGTTAAGTATTCTGATCTAGCTATAAGCTACAAAACAGTATTTATGTATCTATGAATTCTTACAAACAATCTATATGGATTATTAGAATGTTAAGAATTCCAATAAATTACATATATGCATAACACATTACTTTTTGATATAGTAAGAGGCTTAATACTTACTTATTATACAAATAAAAATGCAATATTTGTTTAAATACATGTTTTACTAAATAAATCTGAATGTTTTCCGAGTACATATAAATAAATGTTGGTCCACTGAACTCTCTGGCTTGGCTGATTCTATTCATTTCTTCATTAGTTATTTTTAATAATAAATTTAGAAACCTACTGATAAAAAATATAGCTCACTGTTCTAGAGACAAACTGTTAGAAACCTTATTAAGTATCACAGTTCAAGTAGCACCATTTGGTAGGTATACTTTTAAGACTGGCTACAATTATTATTTCTACTATTTAATGATATTTACATAACTTTAGGCAGACACACACAAATACACATTTTTTATCACTAGTTTCAATGTTCCAAACTATGGTTCCAAAGATTTCTAGATTTTTCCTGTAGTTCACTTAATATAATTGGTAGCAACTGCATTTATAGGTACTGGACCACAATTTTCCATTAGGCCACCAACTGGACATTTATTTTCCCCTGCATTACCTGGAAAAAAGTTATATTTATCATTAGACGCCATTAACCTCAAAATCGTTCACTTTGTATTAAATTATATATGTTTATAATATTTTTACGATAACGTGTATACTTACATAATGTATGATGTCTTAGAATTCTACGGCTAAGTAAAAATACGTATTAAATTATGTATGTAAATTACAAAACTATTTCGACAAAAATTAAGTAAACAAAGAAATACCTAAATAATTAGTTCTACGAATCTCCGCACTTGACTGTGATTCGTCTGTTTTTCGCGCTTTGTTTAACCTCAATTTTGGCGCCAATATTTAATTTATCAAGTATAATTTTAATTTATAAATATTTTTTATTTGCTAACAAACATTTATTATTCAATATTTAATCAGAAAATCAACTTTTAATGTTCAAAAAGCCATGATAAAATTTAGTGAATTGAAGTCGGCACCTACTCACATCGCGACTAAATAAGTCGAGAACTCACTAAATTAAGTGAATTTTTGACATTTATGATGTACACCAGAATAGCATTATCACTAAATTGTATAGATTGACTAATTTTGGTCCTGTCAAACTTAATTTAAGTGAAGTTGTGTCTTTCAGAATAAGAAAGTGAGATTTGACAGGAATAAATCAATTTTTAGTTAAGTTTAGTTAAGTTCTTGGACACAGAATCGACACCATTGTCTACATAAAGCATGTGGGACTTAGGGTCGGTAGTTTCCGCTGTATTTGATATGCTAGCCGTGATAAGACCGGCGGCCACGCGACACTTGCTCAACCCCTTTCAGTGCAGAGGGCTGGTCGCCCTTCCGCCTTATTGATTAGCACCCTACAAGAATAAACCTAATGGTAAAAAGAACGCAACTTTTACTGTGGACGTAATTATCGCTCATGACTTCTTTCGTTGAAAATTGAACAAAAACCTAACTATTAATATTTTACAATTGACTTGGTACATAAGTCTTAAAAATAAAAACGGAACTCAATTGAAACATATTTCGTATCTATACTAACATTAGAGAACTGAAGAATTTGCTTGTTGGCTTCGCTAATCTCAGGAACCGCTGGTCCCATATGAAAAAATTCTTTCATTTTTGGAAAACTATAGGCTATATAACATTACGCTGCAACCAATAGGAGCGAAGCATCAGTGAAAAATGTACAAAAAGGGAAAATTTTCAAAAATCCGCGCGTAAGTTGTCGCGAGCAACAGCTATTGTACTATATGGAGAGACTTTACGTTCAGCATAAAATATCCTTAAGAAATTAGCCATGGATTTCGAAACAAGATCTTAGATAGCTTTATTTGCCTATACTATAAAAGAAAATAATTGCAGTCACTTAATTAGCTGAAATTTCGAATAACCACCTTGTTTTAGATTGCCACGGTCATTCTGGAAAAGGCAATATTACAAGGCGAGAACCATCCCCGCCCACGTAACTGTTGGCTTTACTCCAAGCTATAGATCTTTAGCGAGGATATAGGTGGTATAAAAGTCAATGAAATCTTATACAGTCGTGTGTGATTCAAATGGGTACTCATAGATACTAAAGGCATTTTACGGTCATCGAAGGACTTGGGTACTCGTTAGCATTGCGTTGCGTCAGGCCACAGTTTGTAGTTGCGCCAAATCAGTCTTAGACGCTAATAGCACTTCTCGCCGTTCATTCAAATAGTTTGTAATATTTCACTGCTACTGTTGTTATTATAAAAAGTTATGCAAAACCTCGTTAGGCTTACGTAAAATAGCGCATGAAACTATTTAAATCTGCACTTCTATAAGTCATCTACTTGTCTAGTTCAAATATTCTAAGATTAGCCATGTCATCCTAAGTATTAACAACTTTTGTATGGACCTTAATAAGTATCGTCTTGGGCCTAAGGTACACCGGACTCACCTATGATTAAATTATGAGCTGCCATTGAAATTTTCTTTTATTTGAACAAATCGGAAACATTTGACCGACCAGGAATTAATTACGTAATCATCATATTAAGGAGGAATGACAAAATGGATTTATGGAGACAATTTGATAGAATCTAATAGCTTGCCGTTGGTAAGAACCTATCCCGATTTCTTTCATTTACAACTCCAATAATTGATTAATATTAATGAATAATACATTTAAATAAAACTACTTTTTACTGATTTAAGTGTAAGTCACTTATCCGTGACCATGGTGACTGCAAAGTCTCTGGAAAGTCGGACTAAAATTTAAAACAAACGCGTCTAAATTCGTAAAAAGTAGTTTTATTTAAACAAATGAGTCGCGTAAATGTTGGAGAAGTGAATACATTATTAACAAAATATTGTTTTTCTACAGTTTACGCCTGAGGTAGCGACGAGTCCTGCGTGCGGTACTAGTTCGTCATCATCGAGCTCCTCCTCTTCGTCATCATCATCTTCGTCATCGTCATCTTCGTCGTCCGACTCTGACAGTGCGGAAGCTGCTGGCGGCGCCGCAAATGCCACAGAAGACACAAATGTTGCCCTGGCGGCTGCTTGTCAATTACAGGTACTTATGTAACGGAAATTTAATTCTATTCGTCCCATACTTCATATTTTTCCAAAAAATAGGGCATGTCATTTCGTAAGCAATTGCGTTAGTCGCTATTAGAAACAAAATTTTGAAAAGAATTTTGCAATTATTTAAAGCAAACTTTTATAAACCGTAGGTTATCGACGATGCAGACCTCGCGGAACTATTTCCAGAACAAACATCGAGCGCGCCGACGCAACAACCCAATTTTTCGGCATTTACTGTGCACAACGCCACGGCAGACAACGATGACAAATCTATTGCTGACAATGGTAAGCTTTCTTTTATATACTTACTGAATATGTATATTTTCACCTGATTACTAACGAAAGGGTTTTCTTTTTTTTTTAAATATTCAGGACATTTCACACAACGTCCTCTGGTCCCAAAGTAAGCTATATTTCTATGCTTGTATTATGGGTACCAGATACGGATAGACTACATACACTACTTTTTTTTTGTAAATACATACTTATAATACATAGAAAACACAGGTTAGTTTGTTCTAAACATTAAAATTGCAACATTTTGTTTTAGGGGACGGCTCAAGTAGTGAAATGGAGTTGACACCACAGTTGGTCACAGCTGCAATACAGAGAGCTACAGCCGATTCCTCTGGGTCAGAAAATGAATGTTCGAACTCAGATCCAGTTCATCCGACTACCACCCACTATGCTTCTAGCCTGTTGCAACAGTTTGTGGCACAAACACAGCTACTTAGCAGTACCGCGCCACTAACTACAGCAGCAACGTCGTTGTCGTGTGGAATTAATGCTAATCCTATTGACGCAGTTGTACCCATAAGTGATTGTGTACTCGGTCAAATAAATAACTTATCTGAAATGGCGCCTATTGCATCTAGCTTTCTAACATCAAATCAACATTTAAGCCCACAGCAAACAGAAGAGCTAACACAAATTAATAAGGATCTTGAAGAAATAACTAGTGTGACTGATTCTGTTGGCATGTCCATAACTAACCCACCTAGTCTTGAGGATTGTGTGGATAATAATGATTTCATGAACCTAGATATTAATCAAGGTGGCTCTGAGTTAGGAAGTGCTAGCGATTTATTAAAAAGTTCCCCGTTGACAATAGTAGGTTCAGATTTAAATAACTCAAATCAATTAGATTCCCACAAGTTAGATGCAGTAAGTATAAATTCTGTTGAATCTCAAGAAGATGTTAAAAACGTAATTGTTGAGTCTAGAAGAAAAAGAGGGCGACCTCGAAAAGTGCGAAAAACCAATGAATCTCTAAAAGAACAGAAATCTGCTGCCAATATTATTAATTTTAACAATAACAATGATCCTCCAAATGTTTCACCAGATTCTGGTATTCTGTCTAACCATAATTCACCTACGCATTCACCTTTGCGCCGTCACGAATCTGATGAAACACAGAATAACAAAATAGGAAGAAAATCCATTCAAAAAGAGAATACTACCAGAGAACGAAGAGCGATGCGATCTAAATCAAAAAGCCGAGGTCACACACAAAATAGGTCTGACTCAAGTGATTGTGATTATCAAAAAAAGAGGATAGAAAATGAAATAAAACAAATTAAAACTGAAGCGCCTTCGCCAGTACCACTGAAACAAGAACAAAATAAGTTTGAAAAGAATAAGAAAAATGATCACAAATTGGATATAGCTGCTTTAGATAGAATGTTGTATGCAACTGATAGAGTTTTGTACCCGCCTAGAAAGAAAGTAGGACGTAAACCAATCAGCAAAGCCAAAACAACCAAAAGCACTCCTAAAACACTAAAAGACAAAAACCAATACGACTCTGGTGATACTGATGACTCTGTTCCTAACAACAGGTCGGTGTTGTCGGGTGTGTATGCTAAACACAAAGAACTAAATAATAAAATAGCCAATCTACCGAAAAAGAATACATCTACTTTTGGTAATGCTTGGCGAGACAATCAAAGTGAAAACGAAGTTGCAGCAGATGATCCGCTGGATCCTACTTGGAAACAAATTGACTTAAATCCAAAATACAAAGACTTATTATCTGGTTATAAAAGTGATCACGAGTTTAAACCATATAAGAGCTGCAGTCGTCTTATTGAATCTGGATATAAAAGCGATTATGGATGTAGATCTGGTTACAAGAGTGATTACTATAGATCAGGGTATAAAACTGATCACAAATCTGGCTACAAAAGTGATAAATCGGGATATAAAACTGATAATAGTGTCAGAAGCTTGCGTAGACGTATGAGGAAACTGAAAAAGACTAGATCAGTAAGAGATAGATCCTACTATAAAAATCAAACACATTTTGTGTCAGACCAGGAAATATTAGCATTAGCTAATAAAACATTCAGTAACCTAACACTAGGTCATAGCTCGAGTGATTCTGAATGCGAGAGCTATTTAAGAAAACCTCATGCCAACCCAAAGTACACCAGCGTCTGTACAAAATACCCGCTGCCATCGAAATATGATTTTGGTTTTTCAAAAATGAATCAAAAACATGTATTTAGATTAAATCCGTCTGATCCTTTTGCTCCTGGCCCTGTGTTTAGTGGTTTGCAACGACCAGTTACTACTCACAATATCTTTAAAGTAAGCCACAATAATAACAATACCCTATTAAAATCACCAAATAAAGCTAGCTATATTGGTACGCCTTTGCCTGCCTTAAAACCTGCGTTTACTCACAAATTTGGCCTGTCTCCTATTTGTATAGCTTCTAAATTGTCAGGATCAAAAAAAGAAAATGAAAACAGTTATAAGTCTTTTCCAAGAACATTGTCACCCAAAAATCGCAAGCAATTAAAAAGTGGTAGCTTTTCTAATAGTACGAAGAAGGAAGTGCTGTCTAAACCAATTCCAGGTGTATTTGAAAAGTCGAAAAATACATATATTCCTAATAAGTCATTGTCAAGGAATGTTTTTCTTAATTTCAAAAAACCACTTTTAAAACCATCATTCCATACCAAGAGACATAGAAGAACTGTTGTTTTAGCCCCTCCAAAAATTAATTTAAAACCTACGGAAAGATTGTCTCGGGTTACCATTAAGACAGAAAATAAGCATCACAGACATAGAAGCAAACGGAGGCATAGATCGCGGTCTGTTTCTAAATGTAGAGAGAATTATACAAAAACTATTGACCTTGTAGACCAAAAGTTTACTCAGGAAATGGATAATCTCGTATCTAATTTTATTAAATTATGTCAAGTTGCACCAATTTTAATTACGAGTATTACCAGTCCACCTAAAACAGAAAAGCCTGCTGAAACAGTTACAGTTAAGGTGGTTAAAAGGGGATCTAAGAAACGTAAGACAATAAGCAACGATAGCCAAGAAGTTATTACCCCGACATCCAAAAGAAGACATAAAAAACAATTAGCAGAGGCACAAAATAAAGGTGGTAAAGACGCTAATGAACATAAACTACCACTTAAAAAGCGGCACGTACATATAAATTTATCAACAGGCAATTCTTTAAGCCTTAGTTTAGTGTCGTCTGAATTTGACGATAACATGAAAAGTGGCACTAGTCCAGAAAAGTTTTTGTGCACAGAAACCGATTGTACAGGAGAAGTACAAAGTAATTCTCCGGGAGGATCGCCTAAGTCGAAAACAATTTATGAGAAAGGGAAAAAAGGACTTGCACAAACAAGCAACGCAGACGCAAAGTCAGTTAGTACTGATATAACATTAAAAAATAAATTGTCTACTGATAATATGGCGACTAAAGTAGATGATGATATAAGCGGTAACTTTGTGAAAGATTTAACAGGTGGTTTAAGTCTCATTGATGATGAATTGTCGATCAAAAAACCAACTCCTGAGCAATCTGAATTATCAAAAAAGATTTTTGAGACTTCAGAAAAGTTAAAGGCTGTACATAAAATGGTACATGACTTGGAACAATCGTTGCCCAAGTCTAAAGACGATCTTAGATCTGAATCTGCTAAATTAGAATCTAATAAAGTTTCATCACCAAGAGCGGAGGCTAAATCTTCACCAACTCGTCATTCTGCTCCGATTGTTACTCCTAAGAAACGACATAGGTTAGAAGCTGATAAGGCAATAACACAATCTAATCTGGATCAAGTTGTACAGTCTTTGTCTAAAAAGCTATCTGAGGAGAAAGTAGCTAGTACGGCAAGTTCGAAAGAAGCCAAAGAAATCAATTATAATAATTCCAAAAAAGATATTGCAGAATCGGAAAATTCAGATTCCTCGGCAGTTGCAAACATTAATTCGAATACTAGCAGTGCAATCGATCCCTTAAAGAGTATGTCTGCGCGTTCATTGTATAAAAGTTCAATTCCGCCTGCCCAAAAATCCGAGATAATGACGCGAAAGAAAAATAGACTTGAGGGTTTAACAAGCAACCTGGTATCAAAAATAAATCCTAGTGCAGCTACAAAGGTTTTGGACACACTTTTAAATAACAACATTCGTAAATCTATTGAATCTCGCATTTTGGAAAAAGAAAAGAATGTATCTACGGTAGATGCTTCTAATAAAACTGTAGATGACAAGAACAAAAATAAGGAAGCTTCGCAAATTAATGCAAGGGCAACAGTAATTAAGTCCCCCGTATCAAAAGGTAAGGTTTTAGATACGAAGAGGACAAAAACACAAGAATCTCCAAGAGAAGATTCGCCTGTTGTGAATATTGATAAACCTACTGGTATATTCGAGCCTTCTATTGATTTAGAAGACCAAATACCTAAAAGCTCAATAAGTGTTACTGGTGTTTTGTTAGAAACAAATAAAACAAAAGTTAAGACTAAAAGTGACGTGAAGTCTACTAGTAATGCTTTGCTTACTCCTATAGATACAGAATCAGAGATTCCTTTGGCTTTATTATCAGAGACAGCAGATCCAGTTATTAGACCTAAGAGAGGTGAATCCATCGCAGCTGTAATATCGGATAAAATCCAAGAAACTACAGGTGGTCATAACTTAAGACAGCCTAAAAGAAACTTGAGTAACGATAATGAGGACAGTAATGAAAATAAGAAAAAGAAGAAATTCAATAATATTTTAAGGGAAAGTAAATTAGTTCTACCTACAAGAGTATTAGTACCAAAGATACAAGCTGAACGATTACCACTCATGGACACAGGAAAAATCGCCTTACAGTCCAAGAAACAAGAAGCAACTGAGTCTAGTGATAACAAACCAGCTGAAATTAAAAAGAAAACTAGGAGACGTAAAGCCATTAACCGTACTGGATTCCCTAGCGTTAAAAAGAAGAAAAAGAAGATTGAAAGTGCACAAAATATTACATCAGATAGTCACTTCACTTCTGATACTGATAATTCTGCTTTTGAAAGAGTACCGAAAGATGGAGAAGCAATGATAAGTTTCTTGGAACGTACAACTAACAGGAAAGCGGAATTGAAAGTTGTATTAAATAAAGATGAGTGTCCGAAACAGGGTCGACTTACAGTTGTTGCGCTTGAGAAGTTACAGGGAAAAGAAATTTTAGATAACAATAATAAAATAAATAATTCTGGAAAGACACTCCAGGAAAAAAGATCCTCAAATACATCTATATTAAGAGCTCCAGCATTACAATTAAAAAATAAAACTGAAAAAGATATTAAAAATTACGTAAATAAATGGGAAGTACTCAGTGAGACTGATAGCATTCCCTCTTTAGCGAGCTCCGTTAGTAATGATCCAGAAGACTGTATACCATTAAGCCATTTGAAACCTGATAAACCTGTGAGTCGTGTAGAAAGTCTTGAAAGATTAAAACGTAAGACTAAAGCCATATCACCTTCTCATGAAATCGAAGAGATATTTTCTAAAAGAAAAGTTATGGAAAGGAATTCTAAATCTGGTCTACGACCTAAGTCAAGCCTTGCAATTTTATGTCCCAGTGAAAGGCGACTTACGAGGAGTTCTGACAATCCCACTGACGAAATTAACAATAAGGCCAAGAAAACTGAAAATAAGAATTTGGTTGTTGATACAGCGAAATTGAATAAACCTCTCAGTATAGTAACTAGAAGAAAATCGAGATCATGTCAAGCCAATAAGAAAAGAGAGCTCAAATCAAGCTCTCGAGATAGTTCTTTAGATACCATAGTTAGTCTTAAATTAACATCGAAATCGCGGGAACCGTCTCTAGATACACTTCGTGACCATGATGAGAACGATCCTTTGCCACTCAACGAAAAAGAAATTGATTTTGAGAAGAGTATTGATGTACTATCAAAGAATATCATATGCAAAAAGAGAGTCGCTTCATCGCGTGACGAAAGTCCTGCAAGTAGTGTTGACAATAGAGATAAACCCGTTATATCGAAAAGAAATCCTCGACTTCGGAAGAAATTCTTGGCTGCGGGATTGTTTTCTGATTACTATAAAGAAGAGTAAGTTGCAATTTTTTTAATTTATATTTTATTTGTATATTATAGAATAGATTAAATCATAATTTATAATATTTCAGCCCAAAACCAGAAGGAAAAGGAAAGAATCTTGTTACTCAAACAGAATTTCCACCTGGACTTTTAGCACCACCGCCGTATTGCGAACGTTGGGTTCGACGCAGATTGCAACACTTTACGTTGCCATATGATATCTGGTGGCAACAACATTACAACCAGCCGGTACCTTCTTGGAATTATAAGAAGATTCGCACAAGTTAGTACACTTTGTTATCAACAAATATCTTACATCATCATTATACCATCATGTCATTGTGTAATAATATGGGGGTAGGCAGAAATTTAACTACGCTTTGTTTACAAAAGTTTGGTAATAAAACTAATTAATCTTACACTATATTCTATTTAATCATCATCATCATCATCATGCAACCGATTGCAGTCCACAGCTGTACATAGTCTCCCAATTCACGCCACAGTGCTATTTATACAATATTCTATTTCAATTAAGTAAAATTTTATGTAATGTAAATACATTACATTAAAAGCGTAATTTTTAAAAGTAAAATTCTTGTTAAGTATTATTATGAATGTGAAAATATGTTATTTTTTTAACACTGAAATCTAATAGATTTTGATAAAACTTTAGCTAGGTATATAAGCTCATACATCAGCTAAATACATATCATTATGCTGAAAGGTAATGGGCTAGTATTTATAAACGAGAATAAAACTGCTGTATTCAGTCTTATTTATAATTTTTGATTATGTTAATGTTTATTATTTATATAATAAATAAATAAATATTCATGTCATGTCATGTGAAATGTCCATGAATATTTATTTATTTGTTATTTATTTATTTATATTCATGGAAATTTCACATAACGTCCTCTGGTCCCAAGCTAAGCTTATTATGCTTTTGTTATTGGTACCAGAATACGGATAGAATACATAAACTTTTCTTTTGTAAATACATACTTATAAAGTATATACAAAACATAGTAAACACCCAGACGCCGGACAAACATTTGTATGACATTTATAAACATCACACAAATAATTGAAGAACAAGATTTGCTCTATACCAACTATCCGTACTTCCTTTATTAAAAAATTCTTTATATACAATGGTCCATTTCTTTACAACAGTTTAAACGCACTATGCCCTATATATGGTCTAACATACTTCAATTGCAAAAAAGCTTTACGCACTGCACTTCTTAAACTCACGTATGACGAAACCGAGAAATTATATAAAAATTATCAGGGTCATCCTTACTCACCGCTCTCATCCCCATTCATATTACCCTCATAATCACAGTCGCACATAAACTCACATACTAACGGACGTTATACACACCTTCTGCAAACTCCACCACATACACATACCCACACGCTCGCTCACACACACAAACACACGCTTTGAAATTATTGGTAGGTACTTATGTAATGAAACAAAAATTGTATCAAATATGATTTATTTCTAGGTGATAACTTGTGTACATTGTGTAAACCATTACTATAATTTTATTATTATGTCCTACTATACACAATGGGGCTTAACTGAGTCTCCTAAACACAGGCTATCTTTAGCCTATATGGGAGATCAGTGCATACTTTGCTAGATAGTCGAATGTTTAAAATGTAATAAGTTAAATGTAATATTCTTACTGTGAATTTAGCTTAAATGTAAGTGTATTAAAATATAATCTAGATAAAATGTAACCAAATGTTAATTAAATAAATAAAATAAAAATAAAATAAAAAATAAAAATTGTCTGAGGCGGGAATCGAACCTGCGACCTCGTGAACGGCAGTCCGTTACATGAACTAATAGACCACGAAGCCTGTTAATATTATGTAATTAAATAACATTTTTTAGTTCAAAAACTAAAAAATACGCATAAATATCCTGATTTTTTTTTTAGTTATTGCTTTGTCATCTGTCTTTGTTAAGTGTGTTAGATTTGGCATCAACCCGACTACTGTACGTGGGTGCAAAACCCGCCCGTTATATGTATTAAAAATGTTCTTATTTCAGATGTTTACTACGATGTGAAACCATCAGCTGAAGAATGCGAGAGTGTTGCATGTAATTGTGCCCCTTCATCTGGTTGTAACGAGGACTGCATCAATCGACTTGTATTTTCAGAATGCTCTCCACAACTTTGTCCTTGCGGGTGAATATTGTTTTAATTACAATTACTAATTTTATAATATAGTAATAGTTTAAAAATCATATTTTCTGTATTTGTATTTTTTTTTATTTCTGTTGCAGCGATAGATGTAAGAATCAACGGATACAGAGACATGAATGGGCGTCAGGTTTAGAAAAGTTTATGACTGAGAATAAAGGGTGGGGTGTTCGCACCAAACACAAGATAACATCTGGTGACTTCATATTGGAATATGTTGGAGAAGTTGTTTCTGATAAAGAGTTTAAGGTGAGAAAATATGAAGAGTATGTGGAAATAGGAAATTTCTTATCAATTTATATTACGCAATATATCCGGAATCTATATTATAAAGCTGTAGAGTTTGTTTTGATGCGCTAATCTCAGGAACTACTGGGCTGATTTGAAAAATTCTTTTAGTATTGGATAGTGCATTTATCGAGGAAGGCTATAGGCAATGTAACATCATGCTGCGACTAATAGGAGCGAAGGAGCAATGAAAAATATTGCAGAAACAATTTTCTAAATGCCACGCCATATAATAAGCTGGTAATGATATCTATATGCCAACGCAGAAAATGTTACCTGCTCATTTATCCCTAATTGTATTTCACAGCATCATGTTGGGAATATGGTGTGATATTATATTATAATCGATTGCCACATGTTTTATTAGTATTAACATGTTTTATTATTAACATGCTTTTATTAGCTTGCTACGTATCTATCAATGTATTAAATAAATCTATGTAACGCAATCTTTGAAAGTGATTTTCACCCACTTGCAGTAGTCGGGTTCATGCCAAATCTAACACACTTAACAAAGACAGATGAAAATGCAATAATAAAAAAAATATGCGTATTTTTTAGTTTTTGAACTAAGCATAGTATTTAATTACATATTGACGGGTTTCGTGGTCCAGTGGTTCATGTAACGGACTGCCATTCACGAGGTCGCGGGTTCGAATCCCACACAGGAAAATCATTAGTGTTATATTCATAATTGTCATACAAATGTTTGTACTGCGTCTGAGTGTTTCTAAGTATTATAAATATGAATTTAAAAAAAAAAGTATATATGTAGTATATCCGTAACTGGTAACCCACAACACAAGCATAGAAATATAGCTTACTTTACAGGACATTGTGTGAAATCCAAAAACTGATTCATGAATTTTTGCATTTGACTTGCTATTCTATTATTTAATAATCTTATATATAAAATTCACGTGTCACAGTGTTAGTTACCGTACTCCTCCGAAACGGCTTGACCGATATTTATGAAATTTTACATGCGTATTCAGTAGGTCTGGGAATCGGCCAACATCTATTTTTCAAAATTTTTAGTATGGCAAAACAACGTTTGCCGGGACAGCTAGTAATATAATACTTTTTCCACTATAACTTGTTTTTTTTTTAAATATTCTTACTTACATACTTATAATACATAGTAAACACCCAGACGCAGTACAAACATTTGTATGACATTTATGGATATCACACAAATGATTGTCCTGACCGGGAATCAAACCCGAGACTTCGTGATTGGCAGTCCATTACATAAACCACTCCACCACGAAGCCCGTCAAACATTTAAGCCCGTCAAGATTTATTACATGTCCAAAAATATTTATTTATTATTTATTTATTTGATATACAGGAACGTATGGCGACACGTTACGCGCGTGACACTCACCATTATTGTCTACATTTGGACGGTGGACTCGTGATAGATGGACATCGTATGGGTGGTGACGGACGGTTCGTTAACCATTCATGTCGACCTAACTGTGAAATGCAGAAATGGACATCTAACGGTATTATTGTTTTACAATATAATTAATTTTTATAAATCTATGCTAATGCTATGCTAAAAATTTTGAATATGAAGTAGGAATCTACCACTATCATTCCCAACTTTAGTTACCTTATCCGAATTGCCACTGTATATGGCATTTTATGATATGTATTTATTTATTTGTATATTATAACTTATTAGAAATATTTCAAGTTTATAATTTATTAATCTATTTATTATATTTATTTTCTTCCATTACCATTATTATTATTATTTTTTATCCTTATTTGTGTATGTTACGTTAGCATTTTTTTTTTATAGTTATGTAGGTTACAATAGGAATATTACACGCCAGATGGGATACACCTAATTTGCCCATATCTGTAATTCTTCGATAGTTTCCATTTAGGTTGTCTGGAAGAGATCGCTATTAGCGATAAGACCGCCGCTTGTACGTACCATATGCTGTATCAAATTATGTATCTTGTTTTTTCTTTGGTTTACAATAAAGAATTTTGTATTGTATTGTAGGAAGTTTATTGGAATTCTCTCAAGTGTATAACTCTAATTTGATGATTATAGGTGAGCGCGGATCCTGGTGATCTGTGAGACAGGCTTAGCCTATTTCAGACACCAGCTCCTTGAATATGATAATAAGTTTTTTCATGATATTGTTTTATGTGTTGTTATTGTTTTATCTTTGTGAAAATTTGTTATATAAAAATGTAAAATTGTATATAGAACATATGTAATTTATCTGTGAGGAGAAATAAAGAATTTATTTATATATTATTTATCATCTTATATATAAAATTCACGTGTCACAGTGTTAGTTACCGTACTCCTCCGAAACGGCTGGACCGATTCTTCTCAAATTTTACATACATATTCAGTAGGTCTGAGAATCGACCAACATCTATTTTTTAAACCTTTTTTTTTTCTTTTTTTTAGTATGGCAAAACAACGTTTGCCGGGTCAGCTAGTCTAATATATAAAATTCACGTGTCACAGTGTTAGTTACCGTACTCCTCCGAAACGGCTTGACCGATTCTTCTCAAATTTTGCATACATATTCAGTAGGTCTGAGAATCGGCCAACATCTATATTTCAAACTTTTTTTTGAGTATTGCAAAACAACGTTTGCCGGGTCAGCTAGTAATGTTATAAAGCAGAAGATTCTGTGTGTTTGAACGCGTTAATTTTAGGAACGACGGGTCCTATTTGAAAAATTCTTTCAGTGTTAGATAGTACATTTTTCTAGGAAAGTCTACAGGCTATATAACATTACGTTGCGGCTAATGAACCTAGCATCAGTGAAAAATATGGCAATCATGTGGAAAAGTTTCTGAAATCCACGTGCATGAAGTCACGGGCAACAGCTAGTAGCAGAGGCGTATTTACCCTAGGGCCAAAGGGGCCATGGCCCGGGGCAGCCTTGTATATAACCTTAAAGTTTAAAATTTTGCTTGATCTCTATTAATTTATAGCGGCTTATTAAATTGGCCCGGGGCGTTCAATCAAATGGCCTGGGGCGCTAAGTTTCAAAATACGCCTATGTCTATTAGTAGATATAAACATATAGATTGAGTATCATTGATTTATGGGGCCTCCAAGTAGTCGCACTGTTAGTAACATCGAAATTGTAATCACAGGACAAAGAAATTTAAAAATAAAATTAACAATACAAAAAAAAACTAGTGTGTGATTTCTACCCACATATTTATTCAAAGCAAAGATAAATAAAATTGTCTATAACTACTTGAAGCGATTAATAATACCGTCATAGTCATGTGAAGAAAACTGTATGGAAAATTTAATGTGTCAGACGTAGTACTTATAAATTTATTTAAATTTCAGGTACATTCAGAATGGCTCTGTTTGCGCTTCGTGATATCGAGCCTGATGAAGAACTTACTTATGATTACAACTTTTCATTGTTCAACCCTGCTGTTGGTCAGGTACGTAGAAATGTATTTATTTCACAAAAAAAGTGTATTTGCGAAGTTTTAATAACTTGTTTTATTTAAATACCTTTTTGGTATTTTTTAAACAGTTGGTAAAAGTTAAAGTAATTTTTTAATTTTTGCATTTGACATGCTATGCTTTTACTTAATCAATCAAATTATGGTGGAAAAAGTGAAATGCCGCAAGTGGGACTTGAACCCACGACCTCGGAATATCGTTCCGAAGCTCTTCCAACTGAGCTTATTGCGGTCTACTTGCAACACTTCAAATTAACCACCATATCTGTCACTCGTATGAGTTTATATTTTTTTTTTTGGCATTTCACTTTTTCCACCATAATTTGATTTATTAAGTTGGTAAAAGTCTTGGCAAAAGTAATAGATCTCTTAGTAGTAATTTTTTTGTAACCTGGCATTTATATCGGTAATTTGCGACTCTTTGGCACATGTATTACGCTTGGTTTGGGATCAAACGATGTCATATCTGCAGACCCTTTGCTTATCAAAAATATTTAATTATCTCTTTACAGCCTTGCAAATGTGATTCGGAAGACTGCCGAGGTGTGATTGGTGGTAAATCTCAAAGAATTACCAAACAACCGGTAAAGACACAATCCCGTACACCTTCGAATGCCTCTAACCAATCACAAGCCTCGAATGGCAATCAACCGCGGGTGGGGCGACCACGTAAAGCAGTTAAATGTAATAAGAAGTCAGAACAACAAACATTATCGTCATGTGATATTAAGAATATGACTATATTGAAGTACCAACAACATCTAAACAAGCTGTGGCAAGAACCACAGTTGAAACCACTCAGTGCTAAAGAGAAGACTCTTGTGAGAGATCGACATTGTTTCCTTCTAAGGAATTTGGAGAATGTAAGTTTATTATTTTTTATTTCATTTCATTGTATATTCCTTATCAATATACTAATGATATCTTATAATTTATGTTTTAGTAAATTCCACGACTTCAGTCATTCATAATTAAAAACTGTTTAAAAATACTTTTTTTAAAGTAACCAATTTAAAATCGCCTTTACACCTTTAGCGTTTTCGTGTCTAATGATAATTATTTTTCTAAAATAAATGCACTTAGCAGCTAAGTGCATTTATTTTAGCTAAGTCTTAGCTTGATTATGTTATTCCTATATAGACGGACTCTAAAAACAGAAAAGACTCTGAACCAAATCCTATCCACCCTTAGAGTATTAAACCAACAAGAGCTGTTATACACGCTGTTTTCTTTGACAAATATACTGCCACGTCGGCAAGATGCTGAGGTAACGCACACAAACTAAATAACGTAATTTCATTGTCCGCTACGCACACCCTACCAAAAATCGCCTTACACACACACTAAGAGACGACCGTGTCCGTACACAATGAGTATGATCATTGATTTCGTACCTTTTTCAGCAGGGGTCTCCTTATAATACCAACTCATGTTGGACAATGCTCTAAGGTACCTTCACAATTTCTATATCGTTAATATTTTTCTGTTATCATTGTAATTTCTAGGTACGTCGTATACGCGAGCGTCTATCTCTATCAGTACCAACATCACCTCAACCAGCTATTTCAGCGCCTGTTAACATACCTGCAAGCGCACCACCCACTGTGGTACCGAACACAAGTACCGTATGTACCGTAGACCCGCTAACACCGGCCAGGAATATGGATGAAGCCGGTGCTTTAGCAAGGTTACGAGCTCTAAGAGATGCTGCCCCAAGGGCATTAAGACCCAAAGATGATCCAACAGCACCTAAAGCTACAAGAATTAATGTTGTGTTAAAAGCTATATGCAGAACACTTCTTGAATGCAAAGGTAATTAGTTTATTGTTAGTATACTTGGTTCATTAAGAATATAACGGATAATATAATAATAAGTTGTCTTGACTAGTAGCGATAGTCAAGTTGAGTGCCAGTCATAGGTTAAATATCTATAGAAATATTCGTTATATGACCCGATAATTCAGCTGTGTCGTACAAATAAGTAAATACATATTACTACCAATTTCTGAAACGCATATAACAACAATTAGACAGACTTAGGAATAAGATAATAAAAATGCGAAACAACAGTATTACATTATTGTTACTATTATGACGATACCAAAATAGCTTCGTGCATTTTTCTACGTACGAAGTTTTCATTGTTTCTTTAGATTGAATGGCTAGAGCTCTAATTTTTAAGTATATGTTTTTTCAATATATGATCTAGGATCGCATAAACTCAGAAACACGATTGAAAAAAGTTTTCTCGATAGAAAATCTTAGCGAAACAACCTCTAATTTTATATTTTTTTCATTTGTCGGTCTATTATCGCGTATTAACTAATGAAATAACTTTAAAAACATAAGTAACTATTATATATAGAAACACGTAAATCAGAATTAAAATATATTTAGTAGATTTTGAGTAAATAGGAAAAGTATCCCTAATTCTTCATTTTCTGTGCCTACTGGCTGTGTTAATATGTACGTGTCGGCGATGATATACGATAATATTGATATAGGCCCTTAATATTTTCTAATATTTGCAGATGATAAAGAACGCCTTGTGTGTACGCCACTACTGCGCACTAAAGGAAAATCCCAAGATGGTGGATTGTTAGATCTGTCTGGTATTGAGGGTAATGTGGATGCAGGACAGTATACAACGTTGGTGCAGTTTGATTCCGACGTCAATGCGTTTATATCGGGAGTGTTGCGTGAACATGGAAGAGTATCTTCAATGGGTGAAGCCGCAGCACATTTGAGAAAGGTATGCCATTATTTATATACAATTATAACCACTCATTTTAGCTTCGTAAGTGTTAAGAGCAGAGTAAAAACTAAACAGATAATATTTGTAAGAAATCCGTAACTCCGTGCGTGTGGTGACGTATTAAGAATACAAGTGTCACGACCCCCTTTCCTTCCGAGGGTGTTGTCAAAGCCAGCTAAGGAATATTGTACACAGATAACATCCTCTGTGAGAAACGGAAAACTCGAAATTAAACCCGATTCCAATAATCCCTCCCAAAGTGGAGGATGAGACCGTGCCCAGCAGTGGGACGTATGGGCTGGAGAGAGAAATAAATATTCCATCCGTGTGCAGACAGATTAATAATACAAGTGTCACCATCCCACAGAGAGAAAGAGGGTAACTCACAATGAAACCTTACAGGAGAATCCTTCAGTACATTTGGTACTTCATTTTTAGGTATGGGTTAATGTTATTAATACATTTCTTTTTATATTTCAAGTTTGATTTATGTTTCGTTTATAGGTATACAATACAACAAAGTCTGAATACGCCGATCTCCTCACTAAAATACTCAGTCCTGATGAATCTTTGCCACCTGGATTCCTGCAGAAATCTAAAACTGGTAAGTAATTGTGATACTGAATTTGAAAGTGACCTTTTCTTCTTATGGTCCTTGCTAATTTTTATTTATTAGAGAAGTACTTGTTGAGTAGGCAATATTGTAGACATTAAAGATGTAATTGGGCAGTGAACTAAATGTTAGAATTAGAACTATAGAGGGCTCATGTCGTCCAATGCAAGTAGTTTTAGGAAATTGAGTTGATCAATAGATAATATATTTTCGACATTTCTGAAAACCTTTCCACCGATTCTTTATTTTCGTCTCGTTGTATTTTTTTGCATGAAACAATGCGATGTTCTCACCTGTTCTGACGGTTCTCACTTAGATAAATGCATTTGATAAATACTTGTATACTCTAATGGTCTTATTCATAATGACTTATCGGAGGTTTAAACGGATAGATAAAAACGTTTTATCGTAAGAAGACAACAATGAATAACAAGTTTTGACAATTTTCGCGAACCGATTTTAACGAACTTTTAAACCTCCGATAAATCTTTATGAATAAGTAATAATTATACTAATGTGTATATATTTTATTGTACAGAGGAGGTGATAATGTGTATCTGCGGTCTGCACGTGGAGGAGGGTCTGATGGTGCAGTGTGGTGGTGCACGCTGCGGCGTGTGGCAACATGCCCGCTGTATGAGAGTGGCTGACACTAGAGACGCGCACTACTGTCATCATTGTGTACCTACAGAGGTAATACACGTTCAACACGATTTTATTAGCTCCATTCTTTTTTTTTTTTACATAAAGCATGTTGGCACTTGATTCCATGCCTCCTGATGGTAAGCGACAATGGAATCTTTGATGGTAAAGCGTACCAACTATGTAGGAAGCCTATTTACCCTTTTTTTGAACGTAGATCATATCTATGTATCCATCTATTAAGAATTTCATGTTTTATGTACATACAGTTGTACTAAAGTGACCTAAGGCAATATCTTCAACCTTTGAGTGGTATAGAACAACTATGTAACAGAATTTTGACAGGTTTCATGGTCTAGTGCTTATTGTAACGGGTGCTGTTTACTGGGTCGGTGTATTCGTCACATAAATGTTTATTTTCCGTGTTCTTTCATTACTTGTATCCCGGTACCCAAATAAGAGTAGCTTGGGACAACAAATTGATGTGTTATAAAAATAAAATAATTTATTGAGATCCAGATTAATTACAGCAGTTTTACAATAGCACTGAGACCCCACACTAGGATACCCTGTGTGGTGGGGCTCGGTCTCTTTCATCACAAGATTTACAATAAATATTTTCGTTTTAAAATAAATATTTATAAATAAAACTACTTTTTACGGATTTAGACGCGTATATTTGTTTCAAATTTTGGCCCGACGTTTCGGAGACTGCAGTCTCACCCGTGACCATGGTGACTGCAAAGTCTCCGAAACGTCGGGCCAGAATTTAAAACAAATATACGCGTCTAAATCCGTGAAAGTAGTTTTATTTAAACAGATGAGTCGCGCAAGTGTTAGAAAATATTAAATATTTATAGTTTTGGTATTGGAATTTTATTACGTTTATTTAAATTAATGTGTAATTTAATGTTATATTGTCAACAGGTGGACCGTGAAATACCGTTAGACGAATACACAGATGAAGGGCACCAGTTCTATTTATCTCTGATGCGGGATGACCTTCAAGTGCGACAAGGGGACACAGTATACGTGTTACGTGACATCCCCATAGATGACAAACATCCTGATGTCAGTCAGAAAGGCGCTGAGAAGATAGAGTCGCCCAAAACAAAACGTGTAGATAGAAAGAAATTGAAGAATATTGCTAAAGGGAAAGATAAGCCAGATGACACGGCACAGAACAAAGTAAGCTATAATATTTTGTGTCTATCTTTTCATCTTTTAATATTAGATTTTTTATACTTTGTGTTAAAATACCATCAATGTGATTACTTAGCTTATTAATGGTATTATAAAAATTTTATACTGCTGCACATACAATAAAAAGCAAGATAATTGTAAAATAATATTTGGAAGAGTAAAATTTTAGAACACTAGTATAAACGACACGCATAACGGCTGAAAAGGTTTTGATTTGTTCATTTTAACAAAGCTTTAACCATAAAATATTTAACGAAAATCTGTCACTCATGTAAAAGTTAAGTTTTGGGTGTACCAAATTTCTATATTATAATTATTACTCGTTGTTAAATATTTATGTACATTACAATTGCAGGAATGTGAAGTACGCAAACATACATACCAGACCATTGGTGAGATTCCTGTATCGGAGCTGGATATATTCCGTGTGGAGCGACTATGGAAACACAAGGACACACAAGAACGATATGTGTATGGACATCACTATCTAAGACCGCATGAAACATTCCATGAACCTACTAGGAAGTGAGTATTTATATATTATTTAACAGTAGTAAAAAATAAATTCAGCAGATGTCTGTATTGATTGATGTCATTTTATTTATTTAACCCATCGCCATCCAACACATTGAAATATCATGTATCCGTAAAAATATACATTTGTCCGTGTGGTGACGGATTAAGAATACACTACGTCTACTAGTCACTTAAGTCAGCTTAGGGATAGCACACAGATAACATCTACTGTGAGAGACGGAAAACTCGAAAATAAACCCTGTGCTAACACGCCTGGTCAGCGTGGCACAGTAGACCATAATCCCTCTCAAAGTGGAGGAGGCCCGTGCCCAACAGTGGGACGTAAATGGGCTGGAGAAGAAGAAGAAAGATACATAAATATTATGTATCTATGTTTAGTCTTTTAAGAGTGGAAACACAATAAACTTGGAGAATATGTAAATAACAATAATTTGTGTATTTCATTTGATTGCAACATTACGCATATTAAAAAAATTCACCCAGTTATCATAATAATATAATTGTCTATATTACATATCTATTTTATCTTAGTTGTGTCTAAAATAAAAAAAAATTATTTATTTACTTCACATATTTACATAAAAAATTTTCATATTAAAATAATTATGTTTATTTATATTCTAGATTCTTCCACAATGAGGTGATGCGTGTACCGTTATATGAGGCAGTGCCCATTGAACTAGTTATGTCCCAGTGTTGGGTTATGGATCTTAACACTTATTGCAAGGTAACTACAATATCGACGTCAAAAGATATTTTTTATTATAAAAACGATCACTAAAATTTTACTTTGATCTACCCAGAATTACGCCTGCTGTACAAGGATCGAAAATTGTATTAATGGTGGTCATGGGGTGGTTGAGATCTTTAATGCAATACCTATAGTACAAGCAAGTAAACAATATTAAAGATAATATTACATAAATAAGAAATTACATTATAATGTTGGTTTGTATAGGGTCGTCCTGTGGGTGCGGCGGAACCTCACGTATATATCTGCGAGCTGCGCGTGGACCGCACAGCGCGACTGTTCACCAAGATATCGCGACCCAAGTACCCCATCTGTACCAGACCGTACGCCTTCGACCACTTCCCGCACAGACTCAAGATCACCAGGACATACGCTGTGAGTAACAAATATATAAATCTAGTTTCTGAAAGGCTTACTTACTTTCTACTATTATTATGTATATTTGGATAATTGTTATGTATGGATGTTTCGATGGATAGATGGATAAGGATGTTTGTAGAACTTACAAAAAAAAAATGGATTTACATAATATTCTCTAACATTTACGCGACTTATTCGTTTTAGACGCGTGTATTTGTTTTAAATTTTGGCCCGACGTTTCAGAGACCATGGCCGCGGGTGAGACTGAGCTGTAAAGTGTCCTCTACGATCAGTTATTACAGGGTTTACCCCCAACAGCTGATCGTAGAGGACACTTTACGTAGTAAAGTAGTTTTATTGAAATAAATGGATTTATTGAAATTTTGCAGTTGTATACCTTACCAGAAAAACACTGGCGCAAAAACATTTAATATATTAAAACGTTAAAAGCTATGTTGGCTGGCTCGTAACTATAAACGCGGGTGAAACTGCCATATCTAAATGTTCATGTCATAGTCAAGTCCAGGAAATAGTCATACGTTTTTTTTAAGGACTAGAAATAATATTATTGAAATGTTTTTGCTAAAATACGAGCATTTTTTTGTTTTAGCCTCACGAGGTATTACCGGAGTATCTGAAAGGCAGAGCGGCGCGGAACGCCACGGCAGCTCTGGATAAAAATAATAAAGCAGTAAATAAAGAAACAAAAAAGAAAACTACAAGTATTAGTGTTGCTGATGTAGCTAAAGTAAGTTTAGAAAACCTTTATAAGTTTTACAATTATTTATTATTTACAAAATTAGACCTTCACTTAGGTGAGAGTAATAGGTAGTGGGGATGGAAGGTGGGAATAGGAGTGGGATTGGGAGCCAACCTCTATCACGTCTTGATAGTAAATTTTTAGGGTTCCGTACCCAAAGGGTAAAAACGGGACCCTATTACTGAGACTTCGCTGTCCGTCCGTCCGTCCGTCCGTCCGTCCGTCCGTCCGTCCGTCCGTCCGTCCGTCTGTCACCAGGCTGTATCTCAAGAACGGTGATAGCTAGAGAGTTGAAATTTTCACAGATGATGTATTTCTATTGCCGCTATAACAACAAATACTAAAAATAAAATAAAATAAATATTTAAGGGGGGCTCCCATACAACAAACATGATTTTTAGGGTTCCGCACCCAGTATCTCAAGAACGGTGATAGCTAGACAGTTGAAATTTTCACAGATGATGTATTTCTATTGCCGCTATAACAACAAATACTAAAAATAAAATAAAATAAATATTTAAGGGGGGCTCCCATACAACAAACATGATTTTTTTACCGTTTCTTGCTCGATACTAATAACGTTGCCTTATGTTGCATAGATAATGGTACGGAACCCTTCGTGCGCGAGTCCGACTCGCACTTGACCAATTTTTCTGTATGTGCACTACTATTAAGTCTTGACCGATTTCGATGTAATTTCGTGTTTATATTTTAATGGGTCTGACTGAATGTTTTGAAAACAAAAGAACCTAATCTAGGTGGCATTGCAATCAATCACCAAATTAGATCTTATTTAGCCTGAATGTCTATATTATACTAGTAACAGGGTGCCTATAGTTAGTTGGGTGTTATTTATTTATTATGTGTGTAAATAAAACATCGAGTTAGGTAACTGTGTGTAATAATCAGTGCTAGGTAGCAACTACTAATAAATACAAGGTACTTCAATATTCTTCTTTATAACAAGAAGTTTGACAACTACCCACATGCTTGATATTATAACAGTGTTAATAATGCGTTATATTGATGTATAGACGAGCCTTGTGGTGGAGTGGTTTATGTGATGAACTGCGGATCACGAGGTCGCGGGTTCGATTCCCGCTCGGGACAATCATTTGTGTGATTTTTGTAATTGTCATACAAATGTTTGCACTGCGTCTGGGTAAGAAGAAAAGTAGTATATGTATTCTATCTGCATTCTGGTACCCATAACACAGGCATATAAGCTTAGCTTGGGACCACAGGACGTTGTGTGAAATGTCCGTGTATATTTCTTATTATTATATAACAGTCTCTCTCTCTCAGCCTATAAACGTCCCACTGTTGGGCACGGGCCTCATCCGCTTTGGGAGGGATTAAGGTCTACTGTGGCGCACTAACCTGGCGTGTTGGCTCAGGGTTTAGTTTCGAGTTTTCCGTCTCCACAGTAATCGTTAACTGCTTAAATTGTCCCTTAGCTGGCTCCTACAGCACCTTGGGAAAGCGATGGGTGCTTAATCCGTCACCACACGGACATTATAATAGTATTAATGCGTTATATTGATATATAGACGGGCTTCGTGGTCTAGTGGTTTATGTAACGGACTGCCGTTCACGAGGTCTCGGGTTCGATTCCCGAACGGGACAATCAATTTGTCATATAAATGTTTGTACTGCGTCTGGGTGTTTCTATGTATTATAAGTATGTATTTACAAAAGAAAAGTATGTATTCTATCCGTATTCTGGTACCCATAACACAAGCATAATAAGCTTAGCTTGGGACCGGAGGACGTTGTGTGAAATGTCCATGAATATTTATTATTATAGAGCTGCAGTACAAGTGCAACCAGTACAGGCGGTGTACGTTCCCGGTCTGCGCAGAAGGAGCGCGTCAACGGTATCGCTCGACGGCTGTTAGCGCGCGGCGGATCACGAGCAACATTAGACGCTTCATACTTACTGGCGCCCAGACGAGCCAGACGATCACTGTCCTGACGATGTGCATGTTGCGCGACAACACGCGCTTGACATCAACATATTAATACACAATGTAACTAATATTCACTAACTTTACTTCTACACTGAACATTGAACCAACAGGATGAAACGTTGATACCGATTATACATGCACAACTAAACTTAACTAAAAAATATTTTCTAACACTTGCGCGACTCATTTGTTTAAATAAAACTACTTTTTAGAGATTTAGACGCGTATATTTGTTTTAAATTTTGGCCCGCCGAATAAATTCGATGTGGGTAAACCCTGTAATAACTGATCATAAAAGATACACTACAGCTTCAGTCTCACCCGTGACCATGGTGACTGCAAAGTCTCCGAAAAGTCGGGCCAAAATTTAAAATAAATATACGCGTCTAAATCCGTAAAAAATAGTTTTATTTAACTAAAAAAATTTTAATGTCAATACATCTAATATCTATTTCGTATTCTGGTACCCATAACACAAGCATATAAGCTTAGATTGGGACCAGAGGACGTTATGTGAAATGTCCATAAATATTTATTATTTATTTATATTTATTTTATTTATTATTCAGTTGTACACATTTATGTTAATTAAAATCGTTAGTCAAATACACAATTTTTATAATAACAAAGTTCAGTTAACATTGCCGAACTGTGATAATGACGCTTTGAATTTTAATTTTTTAGTTCAGTTTAGTTATGGGTGTTGAATCGGCACCATTGTTAATTGACTCACCCTGAAAATAATACGAAAGTAATCTCATAGGGTACAGACACCGTGGTCTCTTATGTGGTGTATATGGCAACAGCGACCTGACAGATATTTTGACAAAGAAGTCGAGTGTGTCTTACTGGTCTTGTTGGTTTAATATTCAAACTCGGATCACATTAAAACAATGTAGGTACATGATGGAAAAATGGACATTTTTTTTAAATTCCTATGTGACTTACACTCTTGTGTTAACTTCTGACGAAAAATAGAAATAGTGGTTATCGTAATGTTACGAGATGATCATTACGCTACCAGCGGTTAGTGTGTTCTATGGTTTTGTATCCTCCATCACAAATCGTGTAGGTTTTGACCAAGCCGTGACAGTTTCTTCTCAACCAATAAAAATATTTAAAAGACAGAATTGCGCGTAATTATATTCAGTGTTTCAAATGAATTGGTGTAAATTATTATTCTAAGCATTGAAGACATGAGACTATGATAAATAAGTGCGTTAATATTATTCAATTTTTAATATTGTTCAAATAAATAATAACTAAGTATAGAATCATCACAATTTACTATTTAAACGCTTGTGTTATGTCAAAACTAGTGTAATAATGCTTGATTTTCTAATAATATCTTCCAATGATCAGATATATTTTTTCTAATAAAGTGTTACTAAAGTGTAGGTATATTATAATTAATGGCACATCACAATAATATCACATCTTAGCGCTGTATTTACATGCAAAGATCACCCCCAATAGATTCCGAACGCAAGGCGAACAACGCACACTAAACGTATCTGCTATTTTCACATAGGTAGGAGAACTCTGTGTGTGATTTTGTTACGACCAATGAAAAATGAGATATACTATGGGTATAGTATATCTCATTTTTAGGGTTCCGTACCCAAAGGGTAAAAACGGAAACCCTATTACTGAGACTTCGCTGTCCGTCCGTCCGTCCGTCCGTCCGTCCGTCCGTCTGTCACCAGGCTGTATCTCAAGAACGGTGATAGCTAGACAGTTGAAATTTTCACAGATGATGTATTTCTATTGCCGCTATAACAACAAATACTAAAAATAAAATAAAATAAATATTTAAGGGGGGCTCCCATACAAAAAACTGATTTTTTTTACCGTTTCTTGCTCGATACTAATAACGTTGCCTTATGTTGCATAGATCATGGTACAGAACCCTTCGTGCGTGAGTCCCACTCGCACTTGACCAATTTTATTCATTGGTCGTAACAAAATCACACACAGAGTTTTTCTTAGCAGACTTGAGCCCCAGGTTGATGGGTATCAACCTGGGGCTCAAGTCTGCTAAAACAACGTTGTCACAATGACAGTTCATACAGCCATAGTGGCATCATTTTTGACAAAAAATCATGTTTGGTGTCAGAATGACGCCATAATGGTGTCATAATGGCGAAATTTTATCAAATATGGTAGTCTACTGTAAATTTTTTGTCATAATGACCCCATTATGGCACCATAATGGCGTCAGTGACTGACCATTTAACAACATTGTAATATGATTGTAATAGCAGAATTAGCAGACTTGTCCCCCCTGCTCCTATCGCACACATGGTTGCGTTTAGTTGTTAAAAATTGTTTACCTATTGGAGGTGGTCTGGGCTTTATATTGAATTGAAATGTATATAGAAAAGTAATATGACGCGCAACTAATTAATATTTATAAGTCTTCTTAGTGTAACGAATTGTTAACGACCCCCTGGTGCGAACTGATGTTGAATGTTAAGAGTTTTATGAGGTTGTAGAAGTGTTTGTTGGTGGTTGTTAATTTAATGTTAGCAATAAATTAATTTTTAAATCGTCTTCTGTGTTGAGGGTAGATTTTACTTTTCTGGTCATATGTAAAGGGCACTAACGGGCGGGCCCTCTTGCACTAAATCTCTCTAAAACTTTTTACACATTTGGTTAATATATAAGTTGTAAATATTATACGTTTAGGTGGTTGGTTGTTTAAAAATTTTTTTTATCAAGATGATAATATATTGCTTGTGACGCATTTTATGTAAGTACATTATAAATCTGTGCTTGTTTTTATAAACGTATTCGTACGCTTCTAATGCTAGCCTTGAAATTGTGATCGCAGAGAACAAAAATTGTTTTTTGTTTCTAATTTATTTGTATATTTACTTGTTAGTTTTTAAATTATGTCTTAATCTTTTTCAGTGATTTTTTTTAGTAATATTAAGGACTTTTTTATAATGTTATATCATTACAATTTACACTCATTAATAATACTAATTTAAGCAGTGGATATTAAAGTTCATGGTCCCAAAATCTAGTACAAATCACCTGCATAATAATATACATAATACGGTGATGTGTGAGTATTGAAAGTGTTACATAATAAATACAGACTAATTATGTCGTTATTGAATTACAATTAGTGTGCACTTAGCTTTAGAGAATTTATCAAGCAGGAGTAGGTACTTTTAGGCATTTTATTGCCGAAGAAGATACGAGAGCAATGCTCATATATAAACAGTTTTGTCATCTAGCGCATGTCTGTCGATTTTGTGGAGTTGGTTGTAGCGACTAACAGAATTACTTTTGTGTGCATCATCTCAGGACCCCACCCACCTGGCAAAGAATTAACAAAGAAAACAGTTGTAACAGATCGCAGATAGTGCTAAAACCGCCTTTTGTACCTGTTTTAAATTACATAAACAACTCTGTAATCTATTTACGGTGTACAATTTTATTAAGAGTATTGAAAACAGCGTATGTAACGACTCCTGGTTGGTTTAAAACTCTAAGTTACTTAGACAATTATTAGATAGTACGTTTAACAGTGATAAGCAAGAGCCTTAAAAGTATTTTGTATATTTAATATGTATTTATTTTTCGCTTGTATTTGCACTTAGATATTTTTTCCTCTAAGTATCGATAGTCCATATAAATGTATCACACATAAGATAAAACCTATGTTCTTGTTATAATATCCGATTAATCTATAGTTAGTTAATTCACAAAATGTACTTAACTAGAAAAAGAAATAGTTAACAATAATAGTCTAGGAATAAGTATTTGTGTATTCTTTTTTCCATGTTTTCTTTTTTTAATTTATAACCGGGGCCGACGGGCCTCGTGGTGGAGTGGTTTATATAACGGACTGCTAATCATGAGGTCACGGGTTCGATTCCCGGTCAGGACAATCATTTGTGTGATGTTTTTAATTGTCATACAAATGTTTGTACTGCGTCTGGGTGTTTACTATGTATTATAAGTATGTATTTACAAAAGAAAAGTAGTTTATGTATTATATCCGTATTCTGGTACCCATAACACAAGCATAATAAGCTTAGCTTGGGACCAGAGGACGTTGTGTAAAATGTCTATGAATATTTATTATTATTATTAACCAGATTTTTTTTAAATACATCACATTAAGCACTTAAAACATAAACATTCAGTTTTGGGATCATATTTGTATAAAAATTTTTTCGTAAATGTACTTTGTAAATAGTTTGATTTCATAAAACGATTAATTATAACATATGATTCGGAAAACTTTATTTATTTGGTATATTTTCAAACACAGCTTTATGTATGAAATTGTTTAATGATATATTACTCGGTATGGATTGTTTAAAAATTTTGTTTCAATGATATCAAACTATTTGTACAAACTTATGTACTATTCAGTGTTATAATTACTTGATATGACGTGCAGCTTTACTATTTATACATATATGTTTTAAGATGCCATTTGTTGTAACTCATGTTTTAAAATTAAATTAAACTGTATTATATTGTGGTTTCACTCAAACACCTATTTCAAATTATACAAAAAAACATCCTTTTGAACCACTCTCTCTATTTAAAAAACCGCATCAAAATCCTTTGCATAGTTTTGAAGATCTAAGCTCACATAGGGACATACATAGAAAAATAACGACTTTGTGTTATAATAAGTAAAGAAGAGTGAGTCCTTGCCATATCTACACTTAAATTACTTAAAAATTTTGTATGAACCTATAAACTTTAACTGCTGGACGAATTTCGATAATTCTTTCACCATTAGAATGCTACATTACCCCTGGTTAACAAAATTTTTTGTAGGAAAAAACTGGTCAAGTACGAGTTGGTTTCGCACACAAATAGTTCTATACTAATAAAATCTTAATAATGCTTTGTCGTCATAATCATATCGTCACAGGCATATTATCAAACTACACAAAATGTTTTATTTTTGTGTTTTTGGGACCCTCCCTATATTTATATTATAGTTTATAACAATAATATTGTTGTTATAAGCCACGCAAATTGGTAATGCGCTGGAACCTTGTCAAATTAACGCCCTTGTGACGTCATCAGCAAAGAAAAAATATAGCTAACAAAATGTTATATTCTCATCTATACGTCACTATGACGTCACCAAAATGGCCGCCAGGCGCATTACCAATTTATGTGGCTTAAATAACGATAACAGAAATACATCATCAGTGAAAATTTCTGTCTTACTATCGCGGTTCATCAGCAGATGCAGCCTGGTGACGGACAGCGGAGTTTCAGCAACACGAAATACTAAAAACTATGCTTAAAACCAAGACTCCGCAGATAACTTGCCGTTTTCCGAGGCTTTATGGCTGATAGTTACTAGGCGATAATTATTATGTTAACGGACAAAATAGGCGTGATAGTTTTACCCTGTGATTTTGCCGTAGAGTTAACGACAAAATTCGCTTCGCACGTCCTAATTAATGTATTTTTAGTCTGAATCATAACAATTTAATCGTATTACTTTAGATCCAGAGTGCTATTCGGAGAATACTTAATTATATTACTTTAGTTTAACAGTAAACAAAATTGATTTCTTATGCGGATAGCAGACGGACGGACGAGTTACGCTGGGCCTAATCTTTTGATTACGAGTGACCCCAGTTACGCCGCCCGCAGAGAGCGGTGTAGCCCATGAACAAATTGTAAATTGTTATATAAGGTCAATGCTAAATCATACATTTGGGAAGTACTTGACATACAAGATGGATTTGAATCACTAAATCCTATAATCGGAAGGAACACGGCAGTTTTTATTAAGTCTTCGAAGTATGATATAATCTTAAACGGAAAAACTGAAAAATAACAACAAAAGAAAACATAAGCAAAATAAATTAGGGTTCCTATATCAGATATTTTTTTTTTAATATTTTACGGTACTACAATGCATGCAATTGAATTTTGAATAGGTACTAGATGAAAGCGGCTTGCAGTGGATATGCGGATGTGTACTGGACGGGGACGATCGAAGCATGAATGAATTATATATATTATATAGTAGGTACTTTATTTATAATCGAAGTAAGGAAGGAATGAGTATAATATCATTGGCGGTTACCAACACTGCCTTTCGTCGTCGCTATTGCACAATTGCACATAATGGTATATGTGATAATGATAACACAATTTGTAATAAGACGTAGCAACCGCGTAGCAGCTGTTAAGCTAAAGTTTTGCAAATCCAAAGACGTAGCTGTATTTACTTGATGGCATAATGTTATACAGTCCCAACTAAACGGAAAATTGGTGGCGGCCACGCGAGGAACCTTCTAATGTTACTGTTTATGGCATTTATGTAATGTGTGAAACAGGGAATAACTTCTATTATAGACGGCCAAATTTAATAGGTCGTCGTTTTCAACACATTTTTACCAATTTTGCTTTCCTCCATAAAACCCAGCTTTTTATTATGTTGTTCTGTTGGAACATATTTTGTTCTCAAACAGATACTATATAAGTATTTATTTTAATGTTATCTTTAATGAACTTAGCAGCAGTAACATAGGATGTCATGTAGACGGAGTCTGCATGAACAACATCAGTTACGCTGATGATATGACTTTGTTAAGTGCTTCGCCCTGTGGTTTGCGAAGACTAGTAGGAGTGTGTGAAAGATACGCGACAACCCACGGACTCATTTACAATGTAAAAAAGAGTGAAGTCATGGTTTTTGAGACCAGGGGTAAAAGTCCAGACATTATGCCATCTATCTCGCTCAACGGAACCCCACTAAAAAGGGTATACAATTTTAAATATTTGGGCCATGTCTTGACCCCTGGTCTCAAAGACGATGATGACATAGAACGGGAGAGGAGGGCGCTGTCCGTAAGAGCGAACATGCTGGCGCGCAGGTTTGCACGCTGCTCAACAAATGTTAAAATCACACTTTTTAGAGCATATTGCACTTCCTTCTACGCGTGCAACCTGTGGGCCAGATATACTCAAAAATCGTACAACACCCTCCGTATCCAATATAACAATGCATTCAGGATTCTGTTGGGGTTGCCCCGATACTGTAGCGCATCGGGGATGTTCGCTGATGCGCGCGTGGATTGCTTCTACACCACCATGCGCAAAAGGTGTGCATCTCTGGTGCGCCGGGTGAGGGCCAGCCCCAACAGGATCCTGTCCATGATTGCTGACAGATTTGACTGTGCTTACATCGGTCACTGCTGTGCCATTTCTCATGGAATGATACGGCAGTGATTGATGGAAGCACTAGCTAATGTAATTTATAAACAAAATTCTGTACCTAATATAATTTTATTACTAATATTAACATTTAAGTACTTTGTAATTCTAACATTTGATGAGTCTTGTATTACTCGAAATAAAGATATTATTATTATTATTTATTATGTTTCTCTCTTTGCAATTCACGGGTTATTTCCATTTTTTTTAACGAAATACCCGGTCCTTTATTAGGCTTGTGTGGGGACATGGGTCCAACACGTAGAGGCCCTTTGAGATTTTTAATGAATTTAAAAATGCGATGGGACACATACCAGGGACATTCCACGCCTGCACTATAAAAATGCAGCCATGGAATGCCAGTGGTACGAGTAAATCTATTGCAAATGATAATATGAAAAACGAACAGGTCTATTGAGTTTGGTGTTTAGTGGACTGGTTGCATTTGGAACTATTGATTAAACTATGGACGTCTGCCTTCAACACTTTTATGTAGATTGAACCGTGGCAGACGGTGACTCGCCGACTCACTAGATGGGCCCCCCACACAGCCGCCAGACAAGGCAGCAGGGAGCAACACCGGTGTGAGCGGCTTGGGGTGTAGAGCGGTGCGGCACCGGTTTCACCATCGCGGGCCAAGACCCGGAGCGGGTTTCCCCGTAATTACGCCCTTGAAATTGACACTTCCACCCCCGAGCATATAGCTCTGGCGACCCCACTCAGTCCGGCCGGTGAAGGCAAGACAGAGGCGAGAGTCCAGGCACTCTCGGTTTCCAGTTCGGCCAGCCAACGAAGGCAAGCCGAAGGCGAGTCCTTAACCGACTCTCAGGGGCACTCGGGACCGCAGTGTCGCCACTCACATTCAGCTCGCCACAAGCTGCCCTGCAGTCTGTAGGCTTTCCCTAGGTCCTGTGACACATTTTTTGATTATACCACAAGATTTTCGAAAGCCTACTATCTGCCTCCAGGTTTTGCGTTAGTCTCATGGCGAGGTAACGACTGGCCCAGAGGGGTTTATTATTATTATTATTATTATTTAATACTATTCCCTAATATAATCTAGGTACCTATGTAAGTATATCAAAAAGAACTACTCACGTTTGAATCTAGAGCATGAGTTTATTTAGTTTCGTTAATGCTGGAGGCGTATTTTATTACGTTCTACGTGGTTAAGTGCACTTGTTATTGGAACCAATCGTACGTTTCCTGTCCCTACGCACTGCCTAATCGTGGCCATTTCCGTCTCCCTGCCTTTACCCATACCCATTGCATAACTTACAACATACACAATTTACATCAAACGATTGTCAAATATCTCATGCATTAGTCCAAATTATTAATAAATTAAATTGTAGTGGAAGTGATCACCGCAAGCGGGACTTTGATCACTTTTTCCACTACAATTTAATTTATTAAGTAAAAGCAAGTCAATTGCAAAAATTAATAAATTACTGCAAATTATTACATAACAACAGACGAACGTTCGCTCCGTATGACCTACACTTAAGGGCCTACATCAATATTATCGTCGACATGTACATATTAACACAGCTAGTAGGTATAGAAAATGAAGAATTAGGGATATTTTTTTGTTTACTCAAAATCTACTAAATATATTTTAATTCTGATTTACGTGTTTCTATATATAATAGTTACTTATGTTTTTAAAGTTATTTCATTAGTTAATACGCGATAATAGACCGACAAATGAAAAAAATAAAAAATTAGAGAGGTTGTTTCGTTAAGATTTTCTATCTAGAAAACTTTTTTCAAACGCGTTTCTGAGTTTATGCGATCCTAGATCATATATTGAAAAAACGTATACTTAAAAATTAGAGCTCTAGCCATTCAATCTAAAGAAACAATGAAAACTTCGTACGTAGAAAAATGCACGAAGCTATTTTGGTATCCTCTTAAGCGCTAACACATACAACAGCTTTATTAGCCAATACCCAATAGCACAGCGCACTGCATTTTAATAAAAATATTGTGTCAAAAAGTTTTGAAATAATGGTGACGTTATAATTACTCCACTTTATATTTATATGGTTACTCCACTGTATAACATAAATTTTTTAAACGGTTTTGAAAATCTTCTCATATTTTATGTATCATGAAACTCAAGCAATTAAAGCACATTCATTCGTGCAATTAAAGTGCTCGATCAAAAAGATCAAAAAAGAAATGAAACCAAATCATCTCTCAGCGTTTAAATGGAAACGAATTACCCTTTTACGCAGTATATGCACGTATAAGCAGAGTCATTATAGGAGATTTATTCTGAAAAAAATGTGTCATACTTACGTGTAATGTAAAATCTGAATAACTTGCTTCTATTGTTGTCTCTATATTGTAGTGACACAATAGTTCATAAACAGATAATAAGTAAGATACTCGTGTGTTGCATGGGCTACCTACTGACATAAGTTCCTCTTTGTTTTCATTTATTCATCGTTTTGTTTAAGTTTAGGGACACGTGGAGGATAAGACACGCTCTATATTCGTGCTAAAATACATGTTTTCAAACATAAATTAAAATATTATGATTTAGCACAAATAATACAATAATTTACATTAATCATGATTAAAGTAGAATAATCATAAAGTCAATAATTATTTAAAGCTGAATAACAACGACATTTGCATCTAGTTAGGTTTTTGTTACATTCATTTATTATGTAATTAGCCCAACAAGGATCAATACTAGTATTTAGAATTTCAGTTAAGCTTGTTTCTAAGTACTCCACATATCAGTATTTACTATCACGATTAAGGTATCTACTATTATAATAATTAAAATTCATTACTGATAAATGCAAAATCACTGCTAGCAGTTATATTGGAAAATTTTAACTGCCGCTAATAAATCACAATCTGCGATTTCAAAACTTACTATATTCAGCGTAATCCTACAGACTTCGTGAATCATTCTGATACATCCTGCGCTTAGAACGGATCATAATTATGTATGAGTAATGTAATTGAAATAATAACGTTATTTGATGAATTGAAATGATTTAGGGTGAACGGGCAGGACGCATGATCCTGCTTTATATTGTTCAGTCGATAACTGGGTCTGGACACGGCATCTCAACTTGATCTATGTATTCTTATTCAAATATTGCAATAAAAATCGTGATTGTATCGTTCAAGTAAACGTCAGTATCAGTGAAGTTAGATAGTGTATCTGTTTGTAAGTCGCGGTATGAAAACAGTCCAAGTGATCTCTTGGGATTTACGACTAAAGAGGGCAGCCTCTGTTTCAACTTGCCTTGATAAAATAATGCTTGCGTAAGTTATTTTATTATTTATGCTTATTGAGTATGCTTTTTGAGTAAACAGAACAAGTATTGTCGACGAAAAAAGATTCCTACATAAAGTGTCCAACTTTTCATGTTACCATCCGTCTGTGGGAATCAGCTAATGGGAAATCAAAATTTCTCTGTTACTAGGTATCACTTATTAGAATGAAGAATATGTCATGAGTCATGATTGATCCTATTTCCTCTAAATATATGTATTGTTACTCTACATGTGAAATTACATAATCTTTTACAAAACTCGGAAAATACTAGACTATCATAGTTGACGAACTACTACTACATGTAATTACTATAGATATGTACATGATTACCAAAATGCATGTTTACTATCAAGTATTCATTAACAAACTTAAAGCTAACATGATTAGAAACCTTGTATTCTTTCAACTGCCTGTTTAATCCCCAATTACACTATAAGGAGATTAGCCTGATTAGATTTTACACACGGATCATGCACGGATGTCACAAACGGATCAAGGGGATCAAGCAATGCCGTTTTAGGCATCCATACACTTTTTTGGTCTTATTCATAATGACTTATCAGAGGTGTAAAAGTTCGCTAAAATCAGTTCGCGAAAATTGTCAAAACTTGTTATTCATAATAGTCTTTTTACGCTAAAACGTTTAATATCCCTCCGATAAAATCTCCATTTAAACCTCCGATAAGTCATTATGAATAAGACCATTTATCTAAATAGGCTATGATATCAAGCTTGAGCTTCTTTTGTTTTGTGATTTTAATGTCCTTAAACACGTCAGCGTGGGTATTTATTTAATATTATATATTTAACGTATTTATTTTTATCTTTAACAGTTGAATATTTATTTAATTTATTTCATCTTTAAAGAATTTACCGTATCTCGTATTCTCATAATTAAATAAACAATAGACGCAAATGCCTAATACAACTTGATCGCTTCTTTTTTGATAACAATTCATAAATATTTACTGGTTTGGTTTGGCGAATTTATATTTTTTTCTATAGTCTTATGACTAGTTGACGTGACTATGTAAATATTCTTTTAACGCTTTAAAATAGTAGTTAGAATAACTATTATGCATAAAAAATCTACTTAGTTCAAAAACTAAAAAACACGCTTAAAAATTCTGAACATTTTTTTAAAATTAAATGCATTGTCATTGGTCCTTGATATATGTGCAAATTTTCAGATCAATCCAACTAGTACATGGGGGTTAAAATCACTTTCAAAGATTCCGTTACATAGATTATTACATTGATAGAAACATACCGAACTTACGAGTATATAAGCGTGTTAAAAAGTAAACTTCAAGCGTGCTTTCATGGAACATTAATGAAAATGCATTGGGCTGTAGTAATGCTACCCAGCTATTTCCTGAAATCGTAGAGGTGACGACGGAAGATTTCACTTTTTTTTGTTACACAACTAGTTTCAAGAATAACGACGCGACGATAATAAATATATGTATTATATCTAATATATAAAATTCACGTGTCACAGTGTTAGTTACCGTACTCCTCCGAAACGGCTTGACCGATTCTTCTCAAATTTTGCATACATATTCAGTAGGTGTGAGAATCGGCCAACATCTATTTTTCAAACTTTTTTTTTTAGTATGGCAAAACAACGTTTGCCGGGTCAGCTAGTATTTTATTTATATAATATTATTATAAAGCGGAAGAGTTTGTTTGTTTGTTTAAACGCGCTAATCTTAGGAACCACTGGGCCGATTTGAAAAATTCTTTCAGTGTTAGATAGGGCATTTATCGAGGAAGGCTTTAGGAAATATAACATCACGCTGCAATCAATAGGAGCGAAGCAGTAGTGAAAAATGTTGCGAAAACGGGAAAAGTTTTTTAAATTCCACGCGTACGGAGTCACGGGCAACAGCTAGTAAATAATACTAGACTTGTCTATTCTAGTAGCTTTTTGTAATTGTATGGTAGCTACTAAAAATCCATTGTTATCAATAAAAAAATAGCAATTCAAGTTTTGAAATCTGCAAGAGGTTGTTGGTTGTTTTTTTTTTAATGAAAACAACTATTGCTGTGTTTTGATTATTTGGCTTTTTAATTGTGAACATTTATATTAATTAAAATAAACAGTTTCAATAACAAGAAAGTTTAGTATTTGTTGTTTGTTTTTATATACGAATTGAGTTATCGACACGATCAATATTCATTTTTAGTTAAGTTTAGTTTAGTTGTGCGTTTAGAATTGGTACCATTCTGTATCAAAAATAAAAGAAAATCGTTTAGTTATGTAGTTAGCTTCTGTTGAATGCTAATACATTGTCTGGTTTCTGAGGTTAAATACCTTATATTCTTTTGAATAAAGAACGAGACTGGCGCTTCTAAGATTGTTATCATGTAAATTATGAGTCATCTCAGCAGAAATAATGGTATGAATATAATGACTTATCGGAGGTTAAAAAGTTCGCTAAAATCGGTTCGCGAAAATTGTCAAAACTGTTATTCATAATAGTCTTTTTACGATAAAACATTATCTCTCCGATAAAACCTCCGTTTAAACCTCCGATAAGTCATTATGAATAAGGCTATAAATGTTTATCCTAATAATATTATAAATGCGAAAGTTTGTGAGAATGGATGTTTGGACGTTAGTTACTCTTTCACACAAAAACTACTGAATGGATTTTAATGGAACTTTACAATAATATAGCTTATACATCGGAATGACATAGGTATAGGTTACTTAATATCCCTAAAGAATGAAATATTCCCGTGGAATAATTAAAAACGAACAGAATTTTTATCATTTTTACCGCGGCTAACACCGCGGGGCACGGCTTAGCTTAAATTAAATGACAATTATTATGGGGTTTCTTTGACATAGGATGAATTCACACGAGATGTGACATTTTTAGTAATCATAACATATATAGCGGATGTAGTGATGACTATTCTGCCTAGAGCCGGAATACTAGGAATAGTATCGTTTTGTTTATGTAGTATCGCGTGAGATGTTGGGAGCGGACGCGACTTATGATGAAGCCCGAAATCGTGCAGGCGTCGTCGCACGGCACGCCAGCCGGAACACTTCATACTGTCGTTATTGATAAATTGCCGCATAGTCAATTTACTGGTGCTTAATCTGTCGGGTTGAGTGCAACCTCACACAAACAGTACGGACTCACAGCTAACACCAACACTTGGGAGATAATTCACCAATGTCACATTGACACGACATAAGCGATGGCGACTAATCTCTATTACACACGTGCACAGGATATTTTTAGAGCTAATTCGATAATGTACTTCATGATCTTCAGGTTTATGATTGATGGTAATGATTGCTCTATAATCTTACCCATAGCGTGGTCACGTTACCAATGTCATCGTACTTTTAGTAGGTACCTATTAGTTTCGTTCTCTATTCTCGCAAATATAAATGCAAATAGAAAATCATATTTTTTTATGTGTATAATTAAGTATGTTCTAGGTCTCATTATGTTAAAGATACATAAAAATATCTCTATAATACCTAGAAATCATTCAGAAGCAGTACAAATATTTGGGTTTGCAAGACAAAATTTGGTGTCGAACCTACAGCCTCGTAAACACCAGCCCTGTATACTACCATAAGATCCGTCAATAATTGATATAGTAATTAATATTAACCTGTACAAATGAACAGAAATACAAAATTCTCGATTTTGTAACACATATTTATTACGAAATACTATTTATGTATTGTTTCTTTGTTCTCCCCATTTTGAAGAATACAGTTCATTTACGAGTATTTCCGTATATGATATAACATATGTTTTACTTAACGTAAATTACATAGCCTTTGAATTTATGATAGCAAAGTTGAAATTAGAACGAAATGTTATCAATACGGAATATATTTTACGTGAAGTGACACGCATTCGGCATGTTTTCCTATATTACTTTATATGTTACCAAAATATGCAGGTGTTAATTAGATCTAAAATGTATGACGACGTTAGATGAATCATAATAAATATAGTTAGTCGTAGTTTAACTTGTTTAGACGTTCAATTTTTTCAATTGATCAATTGTTTAGACGTCTAAATTCATGTCCGTGTGATGACGAATTAAGAATACAAGTGTCACAACCCCATTTCTTTCCCAGAGTGCTGTAGGAGTCAGCTAAGGAACAATATAAACAGTTAACGTCTACTGTGAGAGATGGAAAACTCGAAACTAAATTCTGTGCCAACACGCCTGGTCAGCGCGGCACAGTAGACCTTAATCCCTCCTAAAGTGGAGGAGGCCCGTGCAGCAGTGGGATGATAATGGGCTGAAGAGGAGGAGAGGAGACGTTCATTTATTGGTTCCAACTTGTTTGCGCCATATACTAAACTAAATACATCTTAACATGCCAGATAGCTTGGGGTTTAACTACGAACCCTGTGGAAAACTCACTATCCTACTACACAGTGTGTGAAATAGTTATGTATGGACAAAGTCAATGTTCAGCCGGTTCTTATTCCATTTACAGTTAGCTCTACAAAAAATGTATATTTTACATTATTTTATTACGTATATTAGGCCTGTAATAATTATGTGTTTGAGTCATACAGTTTTGGATTTTCCGAACTATATCTAATTACTAGATGCTGTTCGCGACTTCGTACGCCTGGAAATTAGAAAATCCCCGTTTCCGTCAGTTTGGCAACGTTTTTCGCTGATGCTTCGCTCCTATTGGCTGCAGCGTGATGCTTTATAGCCTAAAGCCTTCCTCGATAAATGGACTGTCCAATGCATAAGTTTACAATTGGAACGATTAGTTCCTGAGATTAGCGCGTTCAGACAGATATACAAACTCTTCAGCTTTATAATCATCTAATATATAAAATTCTCGTGTTACAATGTTCGTTCCCATACTCCTCCAAAACGGCTTGACAGATTATGAAATTTTATATGCATATTCAGTAGGACTGAGAATCGGCTACTATCTATTTTTCATACCCCTAATCCCCTAAGTGTTATGGGTTGTCCACCCTTACCACTTATACCTATGGCATGGCAAAACAACGTTTGCCGGGTCAGCTAGTGTTAGAATAGATTTATACTACCTTCGTAGAAAACAAATAAAAATCCACTTAAGCGAAACGACCAACAATAAACAAATGAATCTGATATTGTTATTTAAAGTATGTCAAATTGTCTGTTCTGCTTATCGTTATTCAGAGGAATGTATGAACTGTAATTTATGCAGTTCTTATTTAAACACAAAATTTTCCACGAGAGACTAGATAATTATATATTCGGTAATATTGCAATGCTCTTTAGCGTCTGAATAGCAACGGTTTATTTTAAACTAGTTGTTGCTCGCGACTTCGTACGCGTAGATTTTAGAAATTTTTCCCCGTTGTTGCTACATTTTTACTGATGCCGCGTTCCTATTGGTCCCAGCGTGTCATACCTAAATACTATCTTGCAATTGGAATACATGAACCACTGGTACAATAATGCTCTGAAACTAAGGTAAATATCGGTTTTATTTAAGTGGTTTGCAAATAAGTAGATCCGAATAATAGTAAGTAATAGAGTCCAAATGCTTATAATGCAAAATTGCTTTGAGCTGTTGTTGTAGCATCAACTGATATTCGTGTACTGTACGTTGTTGTTCAGCTCTTTAGCAATTACCGTTTTAGATATACGGCCTGGTGACATACGGACGGTAAGCGATGTCTTAGTTTTAGTATTTTAAAACGATGAATAAATAAATATTAATTTTGTGGTCTATCAAACTTATACTTGTTTACTTGAGTGGTTTAAACAGTCAATAAAATGTTCAAATATGTATAAAAAAAAACTGGGGTCAGTATTTTCCAATTTACGTGGGGATTTTTGTACATTCATGACTGCGATTACTCATTTCATAATTTTTTATTGAATTTATAATGTTTATTCTTATTACAATTTTTAACCAAGGAGGAGGTTATCCATTCGTCTGTGTGTTTGTGTGTTTATTTATCTTATGTTTGTTACCTTACAAATTTTAACTGGGTGAAGCGATTTTAAATATTCTTTATTTATTTAACATCTGGCGGTTCCCGTGTGGTCCAGGTCAACCAGGTCAGCGTATGATAGATATCTCCTGAGAAATCGAGGAAAACCCTCACAAAGGCACATGAAGTCGATTGAACTTTAAAAAAAAATACCTAATATGTAAATATACTATGTTTAGAACCAATAGTTTTTTTTTTTCGTTCCTCCGCTTTGCCTAAGCCGGGCCATGATGGTGCCCTGAGCTTTACCATGACCCGGCGAGGGGTGACCCCGCTAATCGCGGCCCGGCCCGGCGAGGGAGCATTAGGCGCCCCCGTCGCGTTTGCTGCGGCGGGTCTCTTGATGCCGACCCGCCGCGCGCGTCCTCCTCTTCGGGGGGGGGGGGGGTTTGCGCCGGCTATTGTGCGGCAAATGCCCTGCCCTGGGTGGCAAAGTTTCTCCAGCAATGTTTAGAAGCTTGCTACTATTCTCGGTTTTATCTTAAATGATAGATACTTCCTTGTATCAATCAGAACATTTATTTGCGTTGTATCTATATTAGTAGTTGACATTATTAGAATGCGATCTTTATTAACAATATTTGTATAGTGTATCTAAGAGACTAAGATGTTACATTCCTTGCATTGTCTATATTTAATTATTTTCTTGTGCCGTCCTTCATCTTCATTAAGTAAGTTTTTCTTCTTTTAACGGGCTAGCGCAAACTCAAGCCGTCACATTTAACATACATTTGGTATCAATATTAAGTTATAAGCACATTATTATTACTTTAATATTTGGGTTAAACAGAATGACTGGCAATTGTATTCTTCTTCTTCTTACACTTCATCCAATCCTGTATATCCTCCTTCTTTGTTAATCCACAGTCTCCATAATCTTCATTTAAGTACAATTAACTGATTAGAAAAAAAATAGCCTATGTTTACTTAACTGTATAGAGTTGTACGTAAAAATTTATGATTCGCTATTAATAAATAAGATACGCATATCCTCTGTAAACCATATCTTAGTGTAGTATTCAGTAGACGTCACAAATCTTTATACAAATAGCATTTAGGTGGCTTTGCGTATTTGATATAGAATTGTCGTTGTTTTGTTACGAGGCCTGTGAAACCTATATAGAGGAGATGTTGTTGATAATCTGTCACACTCCTCCGCGAGTGTTCTCGGAAACGATCACTGTTTTATTTAAGTTCATTTCATCTTCATTTAAGTTTTGTTCATAGCCATATCTGTGGCGGAACACATTCACCCATCACAAGAAGAGGAGAGGCACATTACTCCGACACCGGTAAGTGATAATTGAGTACACACGATTGAGCTGAACAACCGGCGACCTTCATAGTGTTCTAACTGCGATACTTATAATTATGTGTTTAAGTATAATGTAAAAGGTTATAACAAAATATTTTGACAAAACCGTTAGAAATAGTTCGCAATTTTCCATAATAACTGCAAAACTCAGTTTTACAGATTAGTACCTACTACTGATTATTTTAATTGAAATATGACTTTCTGGAATACTGTTACTACTGTTTGTCAACTGTAACATCAATATTTCCGTAAATATTCGATTTTGACTATCTAATTGAGCCCACGATACTAGTAGTTCCGTCTGAACTTACACAATAATTGTCTAAAAATCTCATAATTTAAATGCCTATGATGTAGGTATCAATATGTGGTAGTCTTTATATCAAGTATTGCAATTAACATCACTTCGAAGGTAATTATTACAGACGTACAAATTAAGAAACCTAAATATAAAAAAAGAAACTACCATTCAAACTACGCTATTTTCCTGCATTTACCCGAATTACCATAAAAGACAGTAGAATAGTTTTACGTAACATTATATATTTTACGTTACATATTAATTTACCTATCTACTGTAAGTATGGGTTATAAAGAACAATACAGTCTAGAAGAACCACAAGCATTGACTTTTATTAGATACAATATGAGTCACCACATTCAGCTTTACTTCTTATAAAAATATTCAGTGGTCATCACTTCATAATTATTAGTGTTAATAAAATAGGTTTAAAATTTTCCAGTACTTTGCATTTCAGTAACAGTTATATTCAGAGACAATGAAACCTAATGTCGACGTTAAAGTAGACTTGCAGCGTACGAATATAACTTTGTATTTGTCGTATTTACGTAAGATTTTTATTCATGATTACATTCAATATTCTGTCTATTCTCTATTTGTTTTAAAAAAACTACTTTTTACGGATTTATACGAAACGTCGGGCTAAAAGTTAAAACAAATACACGCGTCTAAATCCGTAAAAAGTAGTTTTATTCATGAATACATTTTTAAAATATGCGACTTTAGAAAGAAATAGACGTATAATAGACGATATTAAAAATCGTAAAGTTTTATTAAAATAACAATTTTTTTTATAAGGTAAAAGCACCCATTACCGCGGTATGCAAAATCGGCATCAATTACCGATGTATGAGATATTTTCGTATTTTAATTTAATAACAGTAACATCGGCACAATATTATTTCGGACAAGTTGTAACTTGTAGTATTTTACATCGTACCAACGGGCGCTAGGGAGTATACCAAAACCCGAACGGATCAAAAACGCTCTATTTGTGCGGCGGGAGCGCAGGAGCAGGTTCTGTCCATACAAGCACGGGCCAATTCATGCAAGTGCACTCACATTTTTGATACGAGATATTTAAAGCAATATACTTTATAATTGTCTACGGATACTGTTTACTTGTTTTTATGATTTTCTAGGAGTTTTATCTCATACTTTTCATGGCGAAATTTTGTAAAAATACAGAATAATATCGATAAAAAAAATTCGCCGTGATAGGTGCGTAAAATTAGGGGTAGCTTCTAATACCGAGGGTACCATCGGTAATGGATAATATTGAGGGTCGAGATATTTGCTTGTTATTTTCAAAATCACAATCTTATTAGAGAACTGTCCACTATATTTCATTACTAATGTATTCTAAAAACGAAAAATATATTTCCGATTTATGCAAATTCCAGTAAATTTCATCAAATTATAATAAAACGTAGTGTACTTGAAGTGTAGTTTTGTACTGCGAATCCAAAATGGCATAAAACATTTGCTATATTAATTTGACAAAATAATGATAATACGGCCTATTTACTAATTTGTAATACTGCTTTTCATTAGGATCGAAAACTCTTCCTGCGAATTGGCAACAAAAAATCATAAACTTTTGTAGTTTTTATGGGTCGGAATTACATTTTAAAATATATTATTCCAATCCCATTACCGCGGCATACCTCGGTAATAGATTATACCAGAATCTATTACAGAGTGTCAAGTACTCGGAAATAGAGTTTTCATATATCGAGAACAGAACCTATTACCGATACCGAGTGATAAGGCAATCAGTATCCGTATGTAGGGTACCGTTTCTGAATAGATACATTTACTTAGTAGGTAATTATTTTTTATGATAATGAATACCTATTTAAAATAATTTCTGTGTGGTGCCGGCTACGAATAATACCAACAATCTTCTCGTGGGTGTCGTAAAAGACGACTAAGTCAATGAAAGAACACCATAGCACGGGCAGCAGCATATCAAGCTCAGTGTTGTGTGTATTTTATTTTGTACGGAACCATCAGGACAGCAGATATATTTTTTCTTCTATACTCGGTAATAGGAGACATATACCGCGGTAATGGATAAAAATAGTAAGGCATACCTCGGTAATAGATGAAGTAGTAACGCTGGCTAAAAATAATTTTTTTAAAAATAACGCTTTAAAGTAAATAAAAAGAAATGAGAGAAGTACGAAATTTAAAGTCTATAAAACGTTAAAAAAATCCTTATTTATCGAGGAAAGTCTTGATCCCCCAAATATTTTATTCTAAAGTCAAACTTCCTCGATTTACCTCGGTAATAGGTGCTTTTACCTTAAAACTGTTTTTAGGGTTCCGTACCCAAAGGGTAAAAACGGGACCCTATTACTGAGACTTCGCTGTCCGTCCGTCCGTCCGTCCGTCCGTCCGTCTGTCACCAGGCTGTATCTCAAGAACGGTGATAGCTAGAGAGTTGAAATTTTCACAGATGATGTATTTCTATTGCCGCTATAACAACAAATACTAAAAATAAAATAAAATAAATATTTAAGGGGGGCTCCCATACAAAAAACATGATTTTTAGGGTTCCGTACCCAGTATCTCAAGAACGGTGATAGCTAGACAGTTGAAATTTTCACAGATGATGTATTTCTATTGCCGCTATAACAACAAATACTAAAAATAAAATAAAATAAATATTTAAGGGGGGCTCCCATACAACAAACATGATTTTTTTACCGTTTCTTGCTCGATACTAATAACGTTGCCTTATGTTGCATAGATAATGGTACGGAACCCTTCGTGCGCGAGTCCGACTCGCACTTGACCAATTATTTATAAAAACGATTCTTCTTTCGAGAGGACTTGTTGTTGAACCAAGGCCTTCTCCATACAAGTTGCATTTACATGTTTGTTTAGCAATTTTTCCTATTTACCAGACTGGGTGTGATCGTAATGGTCTAGTTTCTAATTTACCGTTCTTAAGTATAAAATATATTTACATATAAGCGGATATCTTCGCTTACATTTTCTCTAAGCAGACTTGAACTTGTAGCAGATTTCCGTCTTTCTATGACGTAATATGCTTATATGGATGAAGCCAAGGAAGTATGTTTGGATCGTAGCAGATGGCGCTCTATAGTCTCTGCCTACCCCAATGGGAAAAAGGCGTGATGTTATGATGATGATGATAATATGCTTAGATTGTTCTTAAACTGACTGTACCAAGCATTCATAGAAGTTAATGAAGTAAAAATATATTCTTAATCACTCAATGGTGATATTAATTAGGAGTTTATGGATATTTTCTGGAATAGAATAGCTCAAATATGTTGTAAAATATTTTTCTAATAAAAAATTTAATTAAATTATGATTTTTAGGGTTCCGTACCCAAAGGGTAAAAACGGAAACCCTATTACTGAGACTTTGCTGTCCGTCCGTCCGTCCGTCCGTCTGTCACCAGGCTGTATCTCAAGAACGGTGATAGCTAGAGAGTTGAAATTTTCACAGATGATGTATTTCTATTGCCGCTATGACAACAAATACTAAAAATAAAATAAAATAAATATTTAAGGGGGGCTCCCATACAAAAAACTGATTTTTTTTACCGTTTCTTGCTCGATACTAATAACGCTGCCTTATGTTGCATAGATAATGGTACGGAACCCTTCGTGCGCGAGTCCCACTCGCACTTGACCAATTTTATTAGGATGATATTAGGATATGGATTATGTTAAACTTGTTGCAAAAAAAACCAATGCCACATTTTTGATTATTGTAATACATTAACACTATTGCATTAGAAAAACCTGTCAATTGATAGAATATTTACATAAACATTATAATATTAAATATTTTTTTTAATATCGCTTTAATTCTAAAAATCTCTGATTTTTTTAAATTATTCCGTAGTAATCGGTCTTTATATGTTTGCAAAATTTTAGATAAATCCGCATATATTAATAGTAACAAAAACTTCGTTCAATGATCAAATATATTAAAAAATTGGTCAAGTGCGAGTCGGACTCGCGCACGAAGGGTTCCGTACCATTATCTATGCAACATCAGGCAATGTTATTAGTATCGAGCTAGAAACGGTAAAAAAATCATGTTTGTTGTATGGGAGCCCCCCTTAAATATTTATTTTATTTTATTTTTAGTATTTGTTGTTATAGCGGCAATAGAAATACATCATCTGTGAAAATTTCAACTCTCTAGCTATCACCGTTCTTGAGATACAGCCTGGTGACAGACGGACGGACGGACGGACGGACGGACGGACAGCGAAGTCTCAGTAATAGGGTCCCGTTTTTACCCTTTGGGTACGGAACCCTAAAAATGCATTCAAATTAATATAACACTATTTTTAAATGACTATTAGTTTTAATAGAATATGAAGTAGGATAGTAAAAAAGGCAAAATTACAGTAATATTTTAACAATGATGTCTGTGTAGAGCATAGATAGAGCAAAAAACATGTCAAGAACGAGGTAAACTCGCACACTTAGGGTTTCGTACCTACTAGACATATAAACATAAGTAACTGCCATGGACGTATATTTTTTATACGTCCATGGTAACTGCATTCAAATAATCATTTAAACTCAAAACAACTTACCAACTTAATTTTGTAGTTGAAATATAGGGAATCGCCTACATTTCAGCTACTTCATAAGTTGGTATTAGTATAAACACTTTTTTACTTGTGATGTGATGACAAATTATAAGTTTTTGGATTTTTCTCTATATCAGAACTATGTAGACTTGATCTATGCTAAATTTCAAGGCTCTAGGGCAACCTGTGAATTTTGATTCCCTAGCTTAGGTCGAAAAATTCTTAAAAATGGTCGTAATTCGGTTATATCTTTTAAATGCGTAAAGGTGAAAGGTACTGTATTTTTTGCAGTAAGGGACCGCATAAATCTACATATCGTATGAGTTTCAAGTTGATACCTTCAGCCGTTGCTGAGTAAAAAAAGTTTGACAGACGTACAGACAGACACCGGAGTGATCCTATAAGGGTTTGTACGAAACCCTAAAAAGGCTTGTTTTTGACCTAAAAGAATAGCTTTCATAAACAGCGTCATGATGTATTTAATTTAACTTTATCAAATGATAGAACAGAATATATTTATTTGTCAAACATAGGTCTAATGTCTTATACCTAACTAGTATAGGTATTGCTATGTTTTGTCGTCAAGACATACAAAATTATAATAAAATTTTCATACGAAAAAATTACTTTTAGTCCTTAAATCTTTATGTCAAAGTCAAAGTCAAATTTTATTTCAAGTTGGCATGTTTTACAAGCTCTTTTGAAACGTCAGAAACTAGGTGTCTGTTCCAAACGCGAATATGGAAAAGAACAGACAAGAAACTGTAAATGAAAATGTATTGAGGTAGGTAGATATACCTAGTAAGAAAGCTTCATGAATTTTTGAGTTCCTACTCATCATCGTGAGCCATGTCATGGTAGATCGTATGTAGCCTTAAACAATTGTTGTTGTATGTGCGCAAGAGATAAACAGCTCTTATTTTTATGCTCTTTGCCCCTAAACACCTTTTTAGGGAGGACGTTGAAATATAATATATCTTTATCTTTACCTATTATAAAAAAGTCTTTATTTTTGTAGGTATGTCCTTATATGAGTTAATATTTTGAAAACAACACAAAGGATTTTGATGCGGTTTTTTTTTGCCGATGGAATGATTTATTCAATAGATTTATTCAATACAATACATGCATAGAATAATATAATAGAATAAACAAAATCAATGAATATCAAAACAGCTTAAAAATTAAAAATAAATTACATTGTTACATTAGCTTATTGTGCTAAAACAAATAGGAACACAACATTGATTAGTAATTTATTAAAGATCACAATAAACACGTTGGTGTCTGTGCTAGTATTAACTGTGTGACAGACACCAGAATGATGTTCAAGTTCAGATGGTTCAAGTGGTGGCTTTATTGTATAATTGGCATTGTTCATATTTATTTAAAACTCTTAATTCCAAAACCATTTCGGGGAATAGAGTTTCTGATCATGATTCATTAGTTTTTTTCGGGAAATTTGCTATATTAACGATTATTTTTCCAAACAAGCGAATGATCTCTATTTGCCCTTGAAATGATTAACTTAAAATATTAAGGCGTTCTTAGGGATATACTACTCTGTGGTGGAGTTGAAATTGGTCTATTATATCAACTTGGCAACTTTGAAAAGATATACTTATTGCAATCTGTCTTATGTATATCAGGAAAAGTCAATACACAGATTGCGTACAAGGATGACGTCACAACATTTAAAATAATATCTTTAAGTAATTTTAAAAAATTCTATATTGTGAATATTTCAATAAAATTGAAATTAGTTGCTTAAAATAGTCTATATTTTCTAAAAAAAAATATAAAAACAGCAGGTCAAAAATTATGAACAATCCCAATTAATTAGGATTTGTTGTCTAAATTTTACGCTTACAAAGTTTGATGCTATAATAAATAGATCAAACTTTTCATGGTTTTTCTGTTCTGCTTACTATACGTATCGGTCTACTAATTTCTGCTAATATTCGATTCTTTGTATTTTATGTGATTTACGTAATGTATTTTTCTGAGTAATATTAATTAGATAGGTTTTCTGAAAGACGTCATTAGTCTATTTAGTATAACCTAATATTGCTTTTATATGACGTTTATATAATAATAAACTGTGAATAATAATGTGGTAAAGCCCATTGCTTCTTGCTGACTTTAATTTACATTGTAGTTGCGATTTATATCCATAACTATAGTTAATTCAGATTTTGGATCTTAGATGTATGCATATGAAAATCAAATCATGGCATTATTTTTGCAAATTATTGCAAAAAGTTAATTAAGTGATGAAGGTATCCATAGTGGGAATATATAAAAATATTATTAACTTTAAAAATATTTTTTCATAGATACATTGAGTTAATATGTAGGTACATGTTTAATTTGAAAATTATAAGATTAAATTCTAGGAAACATTTAACACAAAAAGTACAAAACCACAATGTATTTAGTTTGTATGACGAATTCTACGAAATAGAGCCTTAACCGGGTACTGGCAGAATGTAAGCTATCTAGAATGTAAACATGTAAAGTGTCATTTACTCGTAGTAAAATCACACGCAAGATTGTGTAAAAATTAAAGTTCTGTGAAATCACACTTTGATGTACATTATAAACTGCTAGATAATACTTAGTTTCTTTTTTTATACCACCAAGTTGGCGAACAAGCGTGTCCGCCTGATGGTAAGCGGTTATCGTAGCCTAGGCTGCAAGTATCACTCACGCGTCGCCAACCCTGCAGTATTGACTTTTTAGCCAAAAGTTAAATTTTAACGTTCTACGTTTTTTTTTAATACAGCGCTGGAAGGCACATAGGTACCATTTCCTTTGCCGGTTGCTTTAAGATACAGCGAAGCCTTTCTTCACCGATAAAGTTATACGAAATTGTACATAGTTTTCGAAGTTCTTTACTCCCCCGACCAAAAGAGGACAGTTATGATGAAATGTTAAAAACCACGTGTGTTATCAGACCTACTAACTTAGTTATAGCTACTTCCTACTTGCTTTACTTCCTATTTCCGAAGAAGTATGCACAGATTAACTAATATATAACTTTTGTTTGTTACTGTCTGTTGCCAGATATACCTATCTGGCAACAGACAGTAAATGTGTTTAAATTCCTAGCGTACCCGCTAGGAATTTAAAAAAAATAAATAATTTGTTCCCCATATATTTTGTCACTGTTTAAACCTTCCCTGGACTTTCATGAATATTTCAAGATTAAAATTACCAAAATCCAGGCCAGGCCCAGCCGTTCTCGAGTTTTAGCGAGACTAACGAACAGCAATTGATTTTTAAATGAGACTAAGAGATATAAATGAAAAACAAACCAATCCAAACGATTGAAATATAAAGAACAATTTAAACAATAAAAAAACGTCGTAACACACCACAAATTTTTCAGTGTCACGTTATGTGTGGTCAAGTTATTACAGTTAATGGGCTATGTTTTCAGGCTATTGATAAGTTTTCAATAGAAACTACTTACATTATTGCGACATAACACATGTAGTTATGTTACGTAAACAAATTACAAACCGTTAAAATAATTTTATTCTGAAAAACATATTTTACACAATACCTAGATTTGTTAACAAGGGCCGTATCTATTTCTGTGAATTATGAAATCCAGTAGTTGTTGTTTGTGGAGAGAAAGACTGACAGCATCCTTCATGCTATCTACAACAAACACTACAGAATACAAACAGGTGTAAAGCAAACGATGATAAATCACGTCTCCTCAAATCACTAAGTCAATATTATTTTGATTCATCAACGCGAATGACACAAAAAAGTAATCGACGGTTGTAGAACGAAACATTATGTGTTCGGTATAAACATCTTGACCCATTATCATATTAAAAACTTTATCATAATTTCTAGTCATCAATTCGTCTCTTACTAACTAAGTAACCATGGTATCTCTCTCTCTCCAGCTCATTAAATACATAAATATTCATGGACATTTCACACAGCGTCCTCTGGTCCCAAGCTAAGCTTATATGCTTGTGTTATGGGTACCAGAATACGGATAGAATACATATACTACTTTTCTTTTGTATAACTCAGAGAGTATTGACCTGAAGAAATTTCACAATAATTCGCAGTCTAATATTTTTTATTAGCAACAGGGACCATGTCGTGGCATTATCTTTTAAATGATAAATCAAAAACATTTGTTTACAATTATATTAAACACGTGCACGTTCTACTCGTTAGTTTAAATATAAAGTTTTCTACCAACAGGCACGCAGTAACAATATTATTAAATTTCGTCAATAATGATATATTTATGTAGTAGCTGTTGCCCGCGACTTCGTACGCGTGGAATTTATAAAATTTCCCCGTTTTGACACTCTCCTATTGGTCGTAGCGTGGTGTTATATAGCCTATAGCCTTCCTTGATAAATGTACTATTTAACATTATAAGATTTTTTTTAAATCGGGCCCTTGATTCCTGAGATTAGCGCGTCCGAAAAAACAAACAAACTCTTCAGCTTTATAATATTGTATAGATTAGTTGTAGATGTATGAAACGTTAATTGGCTGGAGTGTTAAAAATTAAGACGTATTCGTTGCCTTGTAAATAAATATAACACAGGTACATGAATATAAGACACAAAAAAAAAATTTTTTTTACTAAAGTAATTTATTAATTTTGCAATTGACGTGCTATGCTTTTTACTTAATAAATCAAAGTATGGTGGAAAAATTGAATTGCCGCAAGCGGGACTTGAACCCACGACCTCGGAATACCGTTCCGTAGCTCTGCCAACTGAGCTTATTGCGGTCGTGCTTGCAACATTCAAATTTACCACCACATTTGTCACTCGATTGAGTTTATATATTTTTACGTACAACGCCATCTATCAAGATTGCTTTACAAGTCCCACTTGCGGCAATTCACTTTATCCACCATAATTTGACTTATAAAATTTCTTTTACGTTAAGATTGACTGGAAAATAGAATTCTAATTTTATAAAAGTAGTGTTGGATGTCTAAGCATAATGGCTTGCTAATATTTTATCAAGAAGGACTTTTCTAAGAATTCATTTGGTCAAACAGAGCTAAATAACCAGATTTCTAATTGTATGTCTTGTTTAGAATGTCACTGGACAACCTACTTGATGATCGATGTTTTTTTTGTCGTGCTTTGGCGCCAGACTGCAACACTTTGTCATCTCTTTTCACTTGCAACTTGTTTTATCGTTTTATTAAATTGATGAGCTATAAACAACTTAAAAAATTGTTGTCAGAGAAAGTATAGTAGAAGGTCACTTTCTAGATTCCTAATTAATTATTATTTTGAAACATATACCCAATTAATTTCTTTTGGCTTCTAAAATGTTTAATCTTAAAGCTAAAACTATACCATAGACTAGCCGTGTACCGTAGTTTCACTTGCGTACTCACAGGACTTTATGACATAGGGTTCAAAAATTCATGTTAATTAGGTATTCTCAGATCTACCTGATATGCAGATATGTTAAAATCAGGATTTAAAAAAATTACTCGAGCTGTTTAGTTTAATAAAAACTAACACAAAGACACGACGGTTACATGTATTAGAAGTATGTAAGTATGTGATAAAATGCCTTAAAACATTTTAAGGTACATCGTCCGCTTACGCGACTTTTATTTTCAATTTATTTCGAATTTTAATTAATCCCTCTTAGCTCATAGCGTTCTTTTTTCAAGCTGAAAATTAGCGTCAAAGTTGCGTCAGATATAATACCTAGGAATCAGTAATTGTCCGCAGGAAACTATTTACAAATAGATTACAGTACACTTTACTACTCTGTGACCTGGGCGTTACTTTTTATTGATCTGATTATTAATTAGTCATTATAATACTTTGTTAAATATCGTTGTCTATCTAGTTCAGGGTAAGCATTATTCTAAATTTAAATGCTTTTCATGAAATAGATTATTGTAAGAAATACTATTATTTATGTACAGACAATATAGAGATTGTTCATGGACTCTAGCGTCCCACTGCGCAAATTTTTTTTTCTTCTCCCTACGTCCATACTGGAGGGTTGGCTTCTCTAACACTGCGCTAATTAAACTCGTGGTAGGTGTGATAAAAAAAAACAAAGGAAAAACATCCAATCAATAACCTTTAATTATTTACGCAACTAATGTACATTAGACATATCGTCTATGTTTCTTTGATAAAAAAACGTATGTCAAATAATGTATTAGTCCTCTCTGAATATGTTTTTAATTGATATAAATAAATTAATAATCACCTGTTACGTAGTCATACTATAGAATAGAATAACTTCAAAAAAAGAATAGTTATACAACAGAAATAAAAAATAATGTTTATCAAGATATAATCAGTCGATCTTTATTCAATGGCAGACATAATTAAAACTAAAACAGGTTTTTTTTTAATTAAATAATGGTTAAAAATTAAAACACTTTTAAGTACTGCGTACTTACTATACTTTTTGTGATTACTACATTTTAACATCAAGGTTGTCAAAATTAGAAAAAAAAATATGACAGCCCTATTTTCGCCCGAGGCATTTAGTAAGTTCTAGTTTAGTACACGCTAGGTGGCGTGACAGTTAATATTCCGACACTGGACTATTAAACCATGAAGGTTTACTCACTTATCCATTATAAATCTCAAGAACATACAGAACCAATAGATGATATTGCCACATCCATAAACTATTGTTTGATGTAAGATACAAAGTAATCAATTATTTTGTAATGATCTTATTATTTACATCTGTTAACATACTAATTATATCTATTACTAGCAATTGTCCGTGTAGTGACGGATTAAGAATACAATTGTCATCACCCCTTTTCCTTCCCTATTGTGCGAAATACCATAGATAGGTAGGTATCATTTGTTAGAGACAGTAAATTCAAAAATAATCCCTGTGCCAACAATTATGGACAGAGTAGACCATAGGTAATCCCTCCCAGAATTAAGGAGGAGGAGGTCCTTGCCCAACAGTGGGACGTTAATGGACAAGAGAGTTAAAAAAAAAAATAGAGAGAGAGATACTAGGAATCAACCCTGGTTTCGCATATTCATGAATAATAAAATGCAGCCTGTGGTGAGCGAGGATAGCAAAGCTTCCGAACGTGGAAATAATTTTTCAAATCACTCTAGTACTTTCGGAGCCTATTCGTTTCAAACAAACATATAAAAGATTAATGGTCTTATTTATAATGACCTATCGGAGGTTTAAACAATAACTTTATCGGAGAGATAATAAACATTTTATCGTAGAACAATTTTTGACAATTTTCGCGAACCGATTTTAGCGAACTTTTAAACCTCCGATAAGTCATTATGAATAAGACCATAAATGTTTACTCTTTATAATATTGGTAGAGACGTAAAAGACTTGGCTAAACCTAATTTTATGTTACTATGTTTTTCCAGAACAAACTTTTTTTTAAAAATATATATCTCAATATTTTAGTCATATTTTCTATAGTTTAGCGCGTCTAGTCTAGTCTCGCGTAGTGTATACATAATTACTTAATTAGACTTAAATATTTGTATTAGTACTGCGTTATTAGATAGGCTACTGTATAGTGAGAAAAATGTGTCATTTATTTATCATCAGTATACCTACGCACTTCCTCATAAAATAAATATATAATTAGTTACACTTCAGAATTATTGTGTCTTGATAGGCTAATTATATGTAAAGTGTAACAAATATGACGATGTAATAAATCAGGGCCCCAAGTCTGCTAATTGAATTGTGTCACAATCGTAGCTCATTGGCACCATTATAACCTAAAAATTAACAATAGACTACCAAACTTGATAAAATTCGCCACTAAGCAATCAGTTATTGCATTTGTTTGCAATAACACTAAATTAGACAGTAAATTAGGTTATAATGGTGCCATTGAGCTACGATTGTGAGTATTGTGACACGATTCAATTAGCAGACGGGGGGCCCTGGACAGTGTTCATCATAATGTGCAATCTGCCACACTGCAGACTTAGATTACTTATAAATTTACTAGCTTTTGCTTCGGACATCTTCTTCTTTTCTGCCCATTGACGTCCCGCTGTTGGGCACGGGCTTTCTCTACCTAATACGCCGCGCACGACCACCTCTCGAAGAGGTGGTCGTGCGCGGCGGGTCGGTATTCAGAGACCCGCCGCGGCAAATGTGGCACTCGGCCACGCAAAGGGGGGACCTATTGTTCCCCCCGCCGAGTCGGGCCCCGGTTAGCGGGGCCACCCCTCGCCGAGTCATGATAAAGGTTAAGGCACCATCATGACCCGGCAGGGCAGAGAGGAGAATGGAAAATAAAAAAAAACTTAACTGATCATTATGACAACATTGTAATAGTAGACTTGGGCCCCAGATGTGTTACGTGTTGGCATAGGATTTACACGTAATTCCCGTATTTCCTTTGCTAGGGACATCACACGCGTGAAATTGGAAATCACTCCTCACCCTATTTTTGCTTTAAATTCTCTTCCTATGTCCCTTGTAATTTAAATCGGTTATTGTTTTTGACATAAAATAGCGACAGGAAAACAGACTTATACTATAACTAGTATTACGGGTAGTAAAGTTAGGAAAGATTTTTAAAATTATATATATATTTTAACATAACATAACATCACGCCTTTTTCCGATGGGGGTAGGCAGAGACTATAGAGCGCCATCTGCTACGATCCAAACATACTTCCTTGGCTTCATCCAAACTCATACATCTGGTCATACACGCTCGACGGTTGTAAGTGCTACGCACTTGGCCCTTAATTTTAGCTGTACAAAATGAGTATTTTACGAGTATTGGCGGCTCTATACACTTTAACTAACTTACATCAATTTTCTCCTATGGCCCAATAAGTACGGTAGTATTCAAGATCATAAAAAAAAATTATGCGAAACTGCTACGAAAACCACTATTAGATGGAGATGTTCCAAAATATGAATAAATACTTTGCATGTATTGAAAATTCTTGAGCAGTACTACTATAGGTATAATGTTTCATAAATATATGTATCCATAATAATTAATGACTTGAACAACCAGTATGTACATTGTACATAGACTTTATTGACAATAAGTGAATCAGTAAAAAACTGGCCAAGTACGAGTTTGACTCGTACACGAAGGGGTCCGTACAATACAATACAAATGGTGCATCCATTACCATATTAATATCATCATAATCACATTGTCACCAGCATGTCATCGAAATGACGGGCTTTGTGGTCTAGTGGTTTATGTAACGGACTGCCGTTCACGAGGTCGCGGGTTCGATTCCCGCTCCGGACAATCATTTGTGTGATGTTTATAAATGTTATGCAAATGGTTGTTCTGCGTCTGTGTGTTTATATAAGAATGTATTTACAAAAGAACAGTAGTTTTTGTAGTATATCCGTATTCTGGTAACCATAACACAAGCGTATAAGCTTAACTTGGGTCCAGAGGACGTTGTGTGAAATGTCCGTGATATTTATTGCTATTTTATTATTTAAAATACACAAACAAATGTTTGTTGTATGGTTTTAGTATTTGTTGTAGTAGCATGAACACATCATCTGTGAAAATTTCAACTCTCAGGCTCAATAATCGATGAGTTATAACCGTTCTACCGTGCTTGAAATACAACCTAGTAACAGACAGACTGCCAGTTAAGTCTCAATAATAAGATCCCGTTTTATCTTTTGGTCTGGAACTATGGAACCCTAAAAACACAAAACAACCGCACACATAATTAATTATAGAATTACAATAACAATACGCAAATTTTATGTCAAATGTTATTAAATTTTTTTAATTATTAAAATTTAATTGACATAAAACAGGTTATTATAATTTATTTGATGTTTTTAATAAGATGCTGAATATAATTTTTGCCATAAGTTATGTGCATACATAATATAACACGCGTTGTTTGAGGAAATCCGCTCGTCTATTGTAATAGATATTGTTTATTGCGTTGGCAAAAAATATCTTTCTTGGATGATGAATTAAAAATGGATTATCATCATCCTCCTGCCCTTATCCCATTATTTGGGGTCGGCGCAACATGTCTTTTTCTTCCACAGTCTTCTATTAGCCGTCATGTCTGTGTTAACCCCTCTTTCTTTCATGTCCTCTTTCACACAGTCCATCTATCTTTTCTTAGGTCTTCCTCTAGACTTTTTTCCTTCCACATTTATACTCAGAACTCTCCAAACGACATTACTTTCCTCTCGTCTCATAACATGCCCATACCAGGACATCCGCTCGTTCTTCAATTTTTTCAGAATAAAAAATGGATTAATAATTATAAAATAAATACCATTATTTACGGACATAAGACGGCAGCCGCTTAAGTCCGTAATAGTCTATACTTATAATAAATCTGTAGAGTATCAATTCTGTACATGAAATATATTTTCAAAATAACTATCAGGGGGTGATAAGTGATCGATACTGATGCCAAAAATGCAATCAGTAAAATTTTTGTCTGTCGTCTGTCTGTCCGTCTGTATGTTCCTTATAGAAACAAAAACTACTCGACGGATTTTAACGAAACTTGGTACAATTATTCTTCATACTCCTGGGCAGGTTATAGTATACTTTTCATCACGCTACAATCAATAGGAGCAGAGTAGTGAAGGGAAATGTTGGGAAAACGGGAGAAGTTACTCCATTTTTAAGCTTCCGTCGCGTGTGCAGCCTTAATGGTTAAAGTTACATAGAAATCATGTATGACGAAAATATTCTACATAAAATTGTCTAATAAATATCCTGCACCAGCATATATCTATATATTTTATGGTAGACTCTCAATAACACGTGTAACTCCTGATAGCTTAGCAGTTCGGAGCATTCTGATTATATTATTTGTTTACTCTTACGTTTATAATACTCTCACTCAAGCAGTAGTTAAAAATGTTGCAAAAACGGGTAAAATTTCCTAAATTTTACGCGGACGGAGTCGAGGGCAACAGCTAGTGCAATAATAAACGCACCAAATTCCGTTGCGTAATTTTGAAGATATAAGCTCACATAGGGACATGCATACAAAAATAACGACTTTGTTTATAATAACTAAACATATGCTCTTTTTCAGACTTCACATAGTCTTAATAAATCTAATATATAAAATTCACGTGTCACAGTGTTAGTTACCGTACTCCTCCGAAACGGCTTGACCGATTCTTCTCAAATTTTACATACAAATTTAGTAGGTCTGAGAATCGGCCAACATCTATTTTTCAAACCTTTTTGGTTTTTTTTTTGTATGGCAAAACAACGTTTGCCGGGTCAGCTAGTAAATATATAAATATACATGGACATTTCACACAGCGTCCTCTGGTCGCAAGCTAAGCTTATTATGCTTGTGTTATGAGTACCAGAATACGGATAGAATACATAAACTACTTTTCTTTTGTAAATACATACTTATTATACATAGAAACACCCAGATGTAGTACAAACATTTGTATGATTATTATAAATATCACACAAATGATTGTCCCGAGCGGGAATCGAAACTCCGACATCGGAACGGCAGTCCGTTACATTAACCACGAGGCCCGCCGTTACATAAAAACTATTAGACCGCAAACCCTATCAAAGTAATACTAATAAGTTGTGAATCGTCAATAAGAAATATTTTTTTGTCCTTTTATCCATATGTTTTGAGGTTTGGAAAGCCCTACATCTACGTAACGTGTTTTGGTATGATCATCACAAATGCAAATCGCAACCTTCACAGCACATTGCTGACAAGATTTTGACGTAACGACGCGGATATCATAAATATTATACTTTCTGATATTAACGATCAATATAATTATTTGAATAAATACATATTACAAAATGTCCGCATCCGTGCAACAAATTATCAATTTTGAAAATACATAATTAATTATATATTTAAAATTCAATAATATTTGTATTTTTTGTCCTTGATTTTAGTGTTTGTTTAATCTGTATTTTATTAATATGGATTATCTTAGCGGTAAACTATTACATTTGGTAATTAAGCATAAATTAACTAAAAAACGAGTGAAGTAGAGTCGCTCAAGAAAAGTTCCCTAATTAATAGAGCAAAAATACATAGTTTATTTATTTATTTATCATCAAATTTATTTATTTATTTATCATTAACTGTTTTTAATAAAACATAAAACTATTTTATTGACTTAATATTGTAGCTGCATAAATATTTAAGTTTGCATTTAAAATATTACTTCGATATTTCTCGTGATAATAATAATTATTACTAAAGTAATTTATTAACATGCAATTGACATGCTATGCTTTTACTTAATAAATCAAATTGTGGTGGAAAAAGTTGATCACCGCAAGCGGGACTTGAACCCACGACCTCGGAATACCGTTCCGTAGCTCTGCCAACTGAGCTTATTGCGGTCGTGCTAACAGTAACCTAATTAGACCCCCACAATCGTCACTCGATTGAGTTTACATCGTATTTTGACGTACAACGCCATCTATCGAGAATGTTTTTGCTACAATCTCCACCAGCCACCTAGTATTCTATTTTTATCAGTATTCAGCCCAATTGTATTCTGTAAAGAATATAGTAATTTTTCCACCACAATTTGATTGATTAAATAATTATTATTATGTATGTCTCTATGGGAGCATATATAAACACCGGCACAATTAGCGGAACACAAAAAAAGCAGGATTTTAAAATCTTTTACTTGAGGAACTGGCCAGTTATGATATATTTTTAATTTATTGTCAAATTTGAAAATAGAAAATTAGATGACATACACTTTTTTCATTCATTTGTTTTATTTTCCCGAACAATACGTTTTGTCAACTTGTTCGAGTAGGTAATAACTACGTGATTGTAATTTTTTTGAAAAATTGCACTTAATGGTTTTTTATAAATTTGTTATTCTATAGGCAATTTTGTTTAATAAAAGCTCTTTATTATGCCTGACTTAACATCACTGGAAATCATTAGGGCTGATGAAATGAGAAGAAATGGCCATACCTACAGATCGATTGCCTCAAGGCTTCGTCGACCAGTATCAACGATTCATCGCAGCATCCAGCGGTACAGATCGTCTAATTCTCTTGTGAGGAGGAGGGGTCAAGGTAGAAAAAGATGTACATCGAGGCGAGATGACAGTTTTTTACAACTTGGAGTTCGTAGGAATACGCGATTAACGGCTGTACAAGCTCGAAATGAACTGGAAGACGTTCGAGGAGTACGAGTAAGTGAGCGTACAGTTCGCAGGAGATTTGAAGAAGTTAGTTTAGGGTCGTATATACCTGCCAAAGGCCCATAAATTGAGAGACGTCACCGCGTAAACCGATTAAGCTATGCGCGAGGACATAGTCATTGGGATTTGAACGAATGGCAGCAGGTTCTCTTTACTGATGAATGCAGAGTTCTTTCAAAACAGATCGATGGGAGACAGCGAATATGGAGACGCAAAGGAGAACGCCACATACAGTCTAATTTTGAACACACGGTGGCTTTTGGTGGCGGCTCGATTATGGTTTGGGGAGGGATATGTTTGGGAGCTCGCACGGAGTTAGTGATAGTCACAGGAGGGACCATGACAGCAGATCGATACATCGGAGACATTTTAGAAGAACATGTTGTACCATTTGCCCCATTTATTGGTGACGACTTTATTCTAATGCAAGATAATGCTCGTGCTCATAGTGCACAATCGGTACAGGCATATCTGAGCCACGTAGGTATACCGGTGATGCAGTGGCCAGCAAATTCTCCCGATTTGAATCCGATAGAGCATGTCTGGGGCTTGCTAAAAAGAAGGGTTAAATCCAGAATGCCACCCCCAACAATCTGAATGAACTTGGAAACGCATTACTTGAGAAGTGGGAGCGGTTGCCTCAAGAAATCATCGATAACATAATCTGTAGCATGCCCAGACGAATGGAAACCGTAATCAGAGCAAGAGGGGGAAACACTCGTTATTAATTTTTCTTTAATGTTATTGTTAATTCATTTAATGCTTACTTTTTTTTTATTTTTTGTGATGGTTCATAATCATCTAAAAATTTTACTTATTTCAAATTTCTTTATTTTTCAATAAAAAATAACGAAGACTTTTCAAAGTCGTTGTTAAAAGATGTTAATCAATTTGTTATTTTGTGTCTAATTACATTTTCGTCAAATATATGCGTTATTATCTCATAGTCTCACTTTTTTTTCTGTTCCGCTAATTGTGCCAGTGTGTATACCTATATTCAAAAATTATGCATAAAAGGTTTTTTTTTGTATAATTCGTATCAGTTTTTTATTTCCTAAATTCCACGCATACGAAGTTAGGGGAAACAGATAGTTAATAAAAAAAAGTAAGAAGTAAGTAAGAAAAATCTTAATTTTTTCCACTTAATTTTTTACCGACTACAAAACAGGACGAGGTTATCAATTCGTCTGTATTTTTTTACACAAAAAATTACCTTAACAAGTTATTAGATGAGTTGATTCATTTGCAATTCTTATATCTAGTTCAGTTCGTCATTACAGTACCTATGACATCACTGATAAGACTTTTCATTAGTCAAAGTAGTTTTTCACAAATAAGTAATTTAATTGAAACACTCCGTTTAAAGTTCGCTGGATAGTGAAACAAAACATATTACGTTATCATAAATTTTTTCTAATTCATTTCCTCAACGTAACCAAAGAATAAATTGCAAAGATGACACCTTGGTATAAACGTTTTTCCTACTTACAAGACGTTGCAAAGTGTTTTATTAATCACGGAAATAATAGATGTAGCCTTATAAGTTAATTATCAGAAATAATAACAAGAAGTGGGGAGTTATTTGCCTGTAGGTGCAAAACTGTTGTTACAAGCCTCCTCACGTCAGAAAACCGCGGCGTTTCTTCGTAACCACACGTCTCTTACTTGTCCTTTAAATCGCGAAGTAAACGAAACTCGAAGCACCGCGTAAATTAATCCTCGATATTTTTAATTAAAAAAAGCGGTGTGCAAAACTCTAAAATTAAAAAGTGACGTGAAATGTTACCAAAAAGTGTTATCTAAGTCTCTATAAAGTGTTTTTTTATTATTTTTAAGGATTTTTGAGAAGAAAATGCTTTTAATTGGAACTTTTGAGTGTTAATTTGATATATAATAAATCTATTGCTGTATTTGCTTCAATAAGCGTCTGTATTGTTTGTGTTGTAAGTACCTATTAATAATACATGTGCACGTAACTTCCGCCAGGCTTTGTACAATTTTTATTTTAACAACTGGTGAATTCGACAAGCCTCGTGGTATCTATGTAGTTATGCCAACGTTGTAGTTTAGATCTCACCTCTTCAAATATTTATTATTTGAACAATGAATACCTTCGCAGATCAATAACTTAGGCTACAGCTATCATACGGAGTGTTCAGGTTCGATCCTGGAAACAGTGTGGGATTTCCCTAACTGAAAAATAGCTAGCTTTAAACAAATTATCAAACCTGGCTATACTGCCAGCAGAGGCATCTATGAGCGTGATCATATACAATATACATATATATAAGATTTATTTTAAATTTCTGTGTTAATACACATATTATTTATACAATTCTCTAAAGCATGTATTGATACCCTATTAGTTCTATTACTAAGCTATTTTACAGCAAGTTTCCAGCTATTGATCGCACACTTTTCAATTCCTCAACACCACGACTTTCTTCAGCTTCGCAAACGTAGCATTTTGGTTAAAGATTCCAGATTACAGTCGAAATTAAAGAAATTCATAGTAAATTCATACACATAAACCATCCTCAATAATCACTGCATCAAATGGCGAAAACTAAATCAAAATCGTGTATATTAATTATTAATTCTTATGTTTATTGCGTAGAGACAGGAAGACGCGATGAGGAATGAATTTTTGTAATACATAGGGATAAAGACAAGATATATGTTTGCGAAAGTCTTTTGTCTATCCCATTAACTTGTGTTCATTTTTGTTCTGACTAAAATCGTGCTCACGTGCTCTTTCTAAATTTAGCAAATTCATGATATTTCATATGATATGATGATATATAGTCTGAGAATATCATGACTATATATCATAGTCCGTATGGTGATGGATTAAAAATACAAGTGTCACCAGTCCATCTCCTCCTAAGGGTGCTGTAAAAGTCAGCTAAGTGATATTGCACACAGATAACATCTTCTGTGAGAGACGGAAACCTTGAAAATAAACCCTGTGCCAACACGCTTGGTCAGCGTGGCACAATAGACCATAATCCCTCCCAAAGTGGAGGAGGCCCGTGCCAAACAGTGGGACGTAAATGGGCTAGAGAAGAAGATGAATTGTTGTCATTTGACATTTGTGTCATATTTATAACTGTCATACAAATGTTTGTATTACGTCGGGGTGTTTTCTATAAATTATAATGTTATGGTATAATAAGTATGTTACAGAAGAAAAGTAGTTTATGTAGTCTATCCATATTCTGGTACCCATAACACATGCATATAAGCTTAACTTGGGACCAGAGGACGTTGTGTGAAATGTCCATGAATATTAAAAAATTAAACTTAGATAAACATAATAACCCTATACCACCCTCTTTTTCATTCCGTTTTTAACAATAGAAATTGTTTTCTTGTTTTGAAGTTAGTAACAAGATTCTATGGCTATATCCGTGGTGTTTTTTCATTTACTTAAGTATTAATTACACCCGATAACTACATGAATTAAACATACTATCAATTGCTTATTTGTGAAGCGCTAATGACGTAGACGTTTGGGGTAATAATCACTAGTTTAGATAGACGATAGTTTACGTAAATCAAGCTTCGTTAACGTGTGATTCTCTACCAATTTATATGAAAACGGGTGCCTTCTTCGGGAGCCTTAAACCAACTTATGGGAGTAATACACGATGTTTTCTTTGACAAATATACTACCATATCGACGAGGTGACGAGGTAGCTCGATAACGTAATATAATTGGCCTCTACGCCAAATTTTTTATTCGCGCAAACTTATGGTCTTATTCATAATGACTTATCGGAGGTTTAAACGGAGATTTTATCGGAGATATAATAAACGTTTTAGCGTTAAAAGACTATTACGAGTAACAAGTTTTGACAATTCTCGCGAACCGATTTTACTGAACTTTTAAACCTCCGATAAGTCATTATGAATAAGACCATTAGACGACAATGTCCGTATACAATGAGCATGAGCATTGTGCTCGTACCTTTTTCAGCCCCTGCTGAAGACTTCTTGTAATATCAACTGTTTGATTACTGCTCTAATTACACGGGAAAATACACAGAAGATTGCAAAATTAGCTGTCGAAACTCTTATTCTACCTTGCCATAAAAAGCTATTAAAATTAAAACTTTGTGAGCATGGCGGTTCGAGGAGGAATGGGTAGTTACGGTTATGTGGTCCAAGCCGAAAAAGGAAAGAAATATGTTGATTAAATATGTACTAAAGATTTGGTACTTTTACCTATATTTCAGGCCTCTTATAGAGCATAATACAGTTTTTTTTTTCAAATTTACTTGTTATGTATTGGTTAGTTACTTAAGCGTAATACCTAATTGAGGAAGACGTAGTAACCATTTTGATTTGAATAGCTATTTCATAATTATAACATCCACATCAATTATGTGCCCTATTCAATGCGACTTGTGGATCACAATGGAGTCTACATTGTTTGTTGTCAATTTAATCTCGTATACCTACTTGTACGTACTCGTATAGGCTATTACTATTACGTAAACTGTAGTAGATCATTATGATTTATTTTTAACCGACTTCAAAAAAGGAGGAGGTTTTCAAATCGTCTGTATGTTTTTTTATGTTTGTTATCTCATAAGTTTTAACTGGGCGGAGCAATGGTAATGATTCTTTTCTTATTTGAATGCTCATGGTTGCTGTGTGGTCCAATTGGCACCAAGTCAAACCCTTATAGTCTCACTACGGTGTGCGTGTGTCTGTCTATCCGTCCGTTAAACTTTTTTTTACTCGGCAACGGCTGAAGGTATCAATTTGAAACTTATACCAAATATAGATCTATCCGGTCCCTTGCTGCAAAAGATACAATCAATAATTTAGATCTACGCATTCAGAAGATATAACCGAATTACAGCGATTTTTGAGTATTTTCAACTTCAGCACCGATACGTACGTCGGGATTTGAGCAGCGTAACGACGATACGCCGACGCCGACGCCGATGCCGATGCCGACGCCGACGCCTATAAACACCCACTCAGCACCGATACGTACGTCGGGATTTGAGCAGCGTAACGACGATACGCCGACGCCGACGCCGATGCCGATGCCGACGCCGACGCCGACGCCTATAAAAACCAACTCAGCACCGATACGTCGGGATTTGAGCAGCGTAACGACCATGTGCCGACGCCGACGCCGATGCCGACGCCGACGCCGACGCCTATAAAAACCAACTCAGCACCGTTACGTCGCCATTTGAGCAGCGTAACGACCATACGCCGACTCTGACGCCGATGCCGATGCTGACGCCTATAAAAACCAATTCAGCACGTCGGCATTTGAGCAGCGTAACGACCATACGCCGACGCCAACGCCGGCGCCTATAAAAACCAACTCAATACCGATACGTTGGGATTTGAGCAGCGTAACGCCGACGCTGATGCCGATGCCGACGCCGATGCCGTCGCCGTCGCCGATGCCGTCGCCGTCGCCGATGCCGATGCTGACGCCTATAAAACCCACTCAGCACGTCGGCATTTGAGCAGCGTAACGACCATACGCCGACGCCGATGCCGATGCCAACGCCGATGCCGACGCCTATAAACACCCACTCAGCACCGATACGTCGGGATTTGAGCAGCGTAACAACCATACGCCGACGCTGATGCCGACGCCAACGCCTATAAAAACCGACTCAGCACTAATACGTCGGGATTTGAGCAGCGTAACGACCATACGCTGACGCCGACGCTTATAAAAACCAACTCAGCACCGATACGTCGGGGATTGCGCAGCGTAACGACCTGTAAGCTATATTATTGGAAAGTTTCATGAAAATCCATCCAGCAGTCTTTACGTGAAAGAACCACAAAAATCCTTACATTCATACATCCAACATTAAACAAACATCAAAACATTCGAGGAAACGTTCGCGTTGCTCAGCTAACAGTTTAAGTATTTTAATTTGCCGCGCGTAATTCTTTTTTCGTCATATCTCCTAAGATATTCATTTAAATTGTATGCTGTAAAAAGCAGTTATAATCTATATTAAATGCGTAAGCTAACTATGGTATTTAATTTGATAAAAAATGTTACCAAATACACATAAATAGCTTTTAAAAACACCCTATTGATTTTGATAATTTTTTTGACGTTCTTATGGGTACAGCAGGTTTTCCTTAAAAGATAGACATATTATATTATGGCCTCGCGGACTCTTTTAAAGATCTATAGGTAACAAAAAATTTCTCCATACATTACTTTGTTGTAACTCACATGGATAGGACAGCGTTTTCATTTAAAGCTCGCACGCGTGACTTTTTTCCCCGTTTCTTGCAACATTTTACACTGATGCTTCGCTTCTATTCGTTGCAGCGTGATGTTATATAGCCTATCCTCGATAAATGTACTATCCAACACTGAAAGAATAGAATTTTTCAAATCGGACCAGCGGATCCTGAGATTACCGCGTTCAAACAAACAAACAAACTCTTTCGCTTCATAATATTTAGATAGATAGATAGATAATATTAACATTACTTACATATATTTTTTGACGTTAAATAAACAATATTTCTACTAACCTGTGTAAATCTAAATACAATTTTAAAACTACAACAATGTTGTACTAACCTCAACAAATATTTACGCTTATTTATCACAAATAATAAATAGTAGTTTCTATAGAATTTTATAAAGTAACTAAATTGTTGGAAAATTTTGTCTTTATAGATTTTTCCACAAATTACTTAGGTATTTTTACAATGCATTGCGAAATGTTCTGAAAATGCACATGTCATTTATTTCCTTCTCCTTCTCCCAGCCCATTAACGTTCCACTGTTGGGCACGAGTCTCTTCTGCTATGGAAAGGTTTTTGGTGATTTATGCCTATTCTAATATGGCCTATTATCTGCTTACGATATCCCTTAGCTGACTTATACAGCAACCTGGTGAGGAAATGGGGTGGTGACACTTGTATTATTAATCTGTCTGCACACTGATGAAATATTTATTTCTCTCTATAGCCCATACGTCCCACTGTTGGGCAAGGGCCTCCTCCACTTTGGGAAGGATAATGGTCTACTGTGCCGCGCTGACCACGCGTGTTGGCACAGGGTTTATTTTCGAGTTTGCCGTCTCTTACAGAGGAGATCATCTGTGTAAAATATCCCTTAGCTGGCTTTTACAGCACCCTTGGGAGGAGATGGGGTGGTGACACTTGTATTCTTAGACCGTCATTCCAAAGTAGAGGAGGCCCGTGCCCAACAGTGGGACGTAAATGGGCTGGAGAGAGAGAGAGAGAGAAGCTGTCATTGTTGGCAAAATAATTCCGCATCGCGCTTTATAAACATACCAAAATCATTGATTGTTAAAATGACGTGACTGTAACCGGTTGCAGTCAGTGATCGGTAATAAACTGTAGCAAGGCTACTAGACTTCACGTGTTTCATGATGAGTGATCCAAAAATTATATTATAGTACCATTCCTAACATATTTAATAGATAAAACTACTTTTTACGGATTTAGACGCGTATATTTGTTTTAAATTTTGGCCCGACGTTTCGGAGACTTTGCATTCACCATGGTCACGGGTGAGACTGACCTGGTCTCACCCGTGACCATGGTAGTAGTATTGGAGTAGTTTTATTTAAACAGATGAGTCGCGCAAGTGTTAGAAAATATTATATTTAATAGAGCTCAAAACTTAGTATTGACGGTGCATGTCAAACATGCTGTATGAGAGGCAATAGGGTCCTTTGCTACTCCGAACAAAACTTTGCTTTATAAGCAGAGTTTTATACCTATACTTGTATTGCATCTGTGTCTTTGAATGATTTAAATTATTTTAAATTAAGAAAAAACTTGCTATCAGGTACAGATCAAAGAAGGACTACCTATGCGACTGAGTGCATGTAAATTAATCTAGAAGAAAATTTACAATACTACGCGTCACCTTCTAATCCTTTTTTTTTTTTTTAATCTTTTTTTTTTGGAACTTTTACCCTTTGGGTATGACAGTCCCATCGTAACCTAATCTTTGTTTACAGACCTTCTAATCCTGTTTTGTAATATATTTGTAGGTACCTACTGTTCGCACAATGAAATCAAAACAAATTCGTAATAGATATATATTTAAAGGACCCTGTAGGTATTTCTCTATCCGTGTGGTGACGGACTAAGAATACAAGTCACCATCCCATTTCCTCCCCAAGGTGCTGTAAAAGCCAGCTAAGAAATATATTACACAGATGAAATCCTCTGAGAGACGGAAAACTCGAAAGTAAGCCCTGTGCCGACACGCCTGGTCAGCGCGGCACAGTAGACCATAATCCTTCCCAAAGTGGAGGAGGCCCGTGCCCATCAGTGGGACGTTAACGGGCTGGAGAGAGAAAGAAAAAAGAAAGGTATTTCTCAAAGGTTAAAAGACCACACAAAATTTGATATAGTACCTATTTAGCTGTTAACCATTTTTTGAGTACATAGGTCGCTTAGTGACCTACAGGAACTAGGAAGTATTAATACAGTAATTACACTGTATATATTACATTAGTACCTACATATATGAGCATAGGTGGAGGCCAAACAGCCACACACACACACTTGTTCAATTATTCATTTAAGTATATCAAAGACCAGATAAACGACTTTCTAAAATATTTTTGTTATGCGTGTCCTACACAGTTTATTTATCTTAATTATTTATGTATATACATATATTTATATATCAAAGACAAAAAGAAGGTTAAAGTTACTTGAGATTGAGACCGATGTATTTTCTTCCGCTTTCAAAATAGTAATTATATTAATAATGATGACTTCGGCATTCATGGGGTTGGTATAATATTAAATAATAATAATAACAAACAAATATTCATGGGGACATTTCACGCAGCGTCCTCTGGTCCCAAGCTAAGCTTATTTGCTTGTGTTATGGGTACCAGAATACGGATATACTACATATACTACTTTTCTTTTGTAAATACATACATATAATACATAAACACCCAGACGCAGTACAAACATTTGTATGACATTTATAAATAACACACAAATGATTGTCCCGAGCGGGAATCGAACCCGCGACCTCGCGATTGGCAGTCCGTTACATGAACCACTCCACCACGAAGCCCGTCCGTATAGGTAATATACACACAAGCAAAAAGTTTTAGTAAAGCTAACTATAAACCACACTATAAACATAATTATTTAAAATTCTTAGTGTCACGGTCTTAGATAAGAAATTCTTCCAAAACAGCTCAACCGATTTTTATGAATCTTTGCGTACGAGTAGATCGGATAATCAGTGAAAGTCTATTTTTGGACTCTTAGGTAATGAGCAGGAGGTTCCAATAAGTACGCAAGCGAAAATACAGGGCAAATTAGTACCTTTCAAAAATAAATTATGAATCGGTCCTAAAGCTAAATGTATCTATATTTTTAAATGCACTATGATGTTTTGATAAGTAAAAGATGCTCTCTCTCTTATTATCACATCTGATTGAAATTTAACCAATCGATATTATATTTTGAATACAGTTCACTTCAAAGTCATTTATTCCGAGAAGATCAAATAAGTAGCTATTGATTTTACTGAAGGAACAATACGGTATAACATATGATGCTATTGTATTGCATACATGATAATATCCTTTGAAGAATGGCATGCCTAACGTGTAAAAAGAAAACCATTAATAACAAAACCTGTGAAAAAACATCATGTTATGAGTAAATTAAGCAATTTATATAAATATATCTTTACCAAAAGCGAAAGGGTCTCTAAAGGGTGATAAGTAGCTTTTGGTAAATTGAATTGGTTATGACTCCACTGATTCCATACCTAATTGATCCCATAATATCCTAATGTTAACACTAGGACGTTTCCAGAACGGTGTGAAATATACATCATAGCTAAATTATATGCATGTGTCTCTGCTTATAAAAATGCAGAAACTGTCGTCGCGTAGACAAAATAGCAGCACAATTGAGCACAATATTATTGAATCTTGTTGTTCGGTGTCTGGAAATGTATTCACAACATTTCTATACAGTACTTTTAAACATAAACATTTTGAAAACTCTTTCAGTACATTAACGTGCGACGTGTTAGAACGGGCTTGTCCATTTCTGGCAGGTTTTGGTATTATTATACCTGATCCTGGCGTGTTTATATAACCCTATAAAACTTAATTATAAAGATTCTTAAGAGGATACCAAAATAGCTTCGTGCATTTTTCTAGGTACGAAGTTTTCATTGTTTCTTTAGATTGAATGGCTAGAGCTCTAATTTTTAAGTATGTGTTTTTTCAATATATAATCTAGGATCGCATAAACTCAGAAACGCGATTGAAAAAAGTTTTCTCGATAGAAAATCTTAGCGAAAATACCTCTCTCATTCTCTTCTTTTCATTTGTCGGTCTATTATCGCGTATTAACTAATGAAATAACTTTAAAAACATAAGTAACTATTATATATAGAAACACATAAATCAGAATTAAAATATATTTAGTAGATTATGAGTAAATAGGAAAAGTATCCCTAATTCTTCATTTTCTGTGCCTACTGGCTGTGTTAATATGTACGTGTCGGCGATGATATACGATAATATTGATGTAGGCCCTTAAACTAATACAGTAGGTACAATGGGCGGCCTTATCGCTAAAAGTGATTTCTACCAGGCAATATTTGGATGTTTGTTTTAATACGTAATTAGCCTTAGCAAGTAAATATACAATGAGTACTTTTGAGTTAGACCTTTAAATAATTAATGTGGTTATTAGATAAGTAAGGAAATTTACCAACACATTTATTTGTCGTTTCCAGGACAGTTGTGTCATAATGAAACTGGTTTGTCCAAAGTATATAAGTATCTAAGTCTAGTTGTCTAAATTATTTGCATATACTATGCACACTAACTGTGCATTAACATTTTGTTTAAGCGGGTACACCTGTAATTTCTTCATAAACTCATCTAGTATACAAAAGTACCTTCCAAATATTGTTTATCAGCTGTTTAATTACTGTATAGGAATGGAAAGTTTATGTTGTAAAAGTTGTGTAAGTGATGTGGAGTAAACGATGCGGGGGACTACTTTGCCGTGATACAATTTCTAATTAGTACGGAGAGTAGTGCTAACATCTTTATGAAACAATGTTCAAGTGGAAAGTATTAACCTAGGTAAGCTGTATTATAATAACATTTTACATATTAGCTTATGATACATGTAAAAATAGCAAACATTGTAACATTACTGAATTTAATAAATAAGTAAATAAATCTTGTGTTTAATTGGTATCTAGGTACTTGTGTTTCTTTTATAACAATATGCCATTGTTAGTAAATGTCTATATTCATAATGAACTATGTTTTAATAGTAAGACATATTGTGTATATTAACTACTTCCGCCTAACAGTTTACAATGGTTCGGTGTAACTAAAAACGTATAATAATCCATCGATAGAATTATTTAAATTACTCATAATTTTAAAAAAAAAAATTATTGAAAAATATGGAATAATATTTTCAAAGAAATGTGAGGCTAATTTGGGGCTTAGACTTCTAATTCTTCGAAGATATTACTTTTCATACACTAATTTTTGCCCGCAACTTCGTACGCGTGTAATTTAGAAAATAAACCTTAAGAAATTATACAAAAGAGCCATCCTCTTCAACCTCTCTATCATTAAAAAAACCGCATCAAGATCCGTTGCGTAATTTTGAAGATGTAAGCTCACATATGGACATACACATAAAAATAACGACTTTGTTTTATAATAAGTAAAGATATCCTTATCTTAATTGTTTATAAGACGGATGGGACAACCCGTGGTAGCAACTTTATGTAAATAAAAATGAAATAAATGAGTGAGCGTCAGGTTCGCTGGACCAATAGATAATTATCTATGGTCTTATTCATAATGACTTAGCGTAAAAAGATGAATAACAGATTTTGTCATTTTTCTCGAACCGATTTTAGCGAACTTTTACACCCCCGATAAGTCATTATGAATGTGTGTTGGTAAATACGTCAGCTTATCTGGACCACCTTCTTTGCGCGTTTTTTTCGTAATCCATTGAGGTAATTGATGTGTGAAGACAGTACAAGAAAAGTGCCAGATTTTAGTATTTAACAAACACTAGACATATATAATATTAGGTATGTTGGTCCAAAGCATCACAGTAAAAGATCGCTGATTTAACAGCTGTTAACTCAAGCATCAAAATAGTATAAATATATTTTTAATATCATCAACATAAGTTTTATTGTTGTATTTAACATGGGCGTGCACTCTATTAAGGCACAAAAGCACTGATTTACTTGCCATTCAGAGATATTTTAATAAAACGTTCGTATGTTTTAGATGACTTTATTCATTTATTTACTATTAATTAAACAAAATATTAGGTATAACTTAAAAACGCCTAATAATTCATAAATAGCACCAATATGTGCTTGCAAATTGCTTTTTGCCAGGCGTTTGGCGAAGGAATAATATTAGCGTAGCTAGCAAGCTCGTCGCCGCCCGCCTGCCATGAGTTCATATGTGTGTAGAAATTTTGGTGTCCGTGCACAGTTCGCAAACGCACACAGGCTTGCATATCCAAGACGATTTTCACCGTAAATCCTGCCGCCTGCTTTAACGATCGGATGTTACCGCGAGTATTCGGCAATGTTCGTTCGTTACTTATAATCCGAATAAATATAATAGTCGGAAGTCTAATAAATCACGTATGCATTTTTGTTTAGTAAGGTTTTATTTATTTAAATAGCAGAAATATATTGGTTCGACGGAGGCCATTTTATTTTTTGGTGTGATTCATTGAACTGTTTAATATTGAGTTTCTATAATTTAATAATTGTATGGATTTTCGTTTGTTGATTTTAAAATGTTATTTGATTGTGAAATGTGTGGCGATAGTGTGTGTTTGTTAAAAATTAAAAATAACAAGTTCTCACAAATGTCTTTCAGTAAAAAGATTCTGTGTACCCGAGTTACGACAACTAAGCCAGCAAAAAGGTATTGTACCTCGAAAATTTCATGTTAAAAGTTATGAAACGTATGTACATACGTACATGTACGTATGTACGTATGTATGTACGTACGTAGTTATTGTTTAGTAATTCTAGTACAGTGTGGACTGATTCGGGATATTCAGATTTAAATTTGTTCTGTTGGCATGGTTTCCGACTTAGAGATCCGTCGCGTGGCTATGCTAAAAATCTATAAAAGAAAAAGTTTTTATGACTGCCTACCCTAAGTTAAATTCCAGTGCATGCCGCTGGTATTTAACTGGTTTTATATCTGGTTTATCTTGTTTTAATATAAATATTCATTACACAAATTACCTAACGTACCTATATATGTATGTAATGTATCTATTTGCATTTTTTCTCATGTTGCTGCGTTTTTTATAGAACTACTAGCTGTCCCGGCAAACGTTGTTTTGCCATACTAAAAAAAAAAGAAAAGAGGTTTTAAAAATAGATGTTAGCCGATTCTCAGACCTACTGAATGTGCATACAAAATTTCATAAGAATCGGTCTAGCCTATTCGGAGGAGTACGGTAACTAACACTGTGACACGTGAATTTTATATATTAGATAAGGCCAAGTCTAAGACCTAAGTAATTAATTAAAATCTTTAGTCTATAATAAACAGTCTTTTTAATAGGAAATTTCAAAAGTTATCGACTTTATCAAAATTCATTTTTTAGTTAATTTTAATTTAGTTGTGCGCGTAGAATTGCTACAAATAATCACTTTGTTTATCCTACTTTGTCTACTTTCACATTTCTAATTTTAAGGATGGCACGTCTGACGGCGGTCTTATCAAAACTCATTAAATGACTTGTATCGTGTTCTTGATAATATTATTTTTGTTTGCTTTTCCTATGGACTATGCTACGGCGATAATATGATGCTACGCACTTGACCCTTTTGAAGAACATCAATTATGCCAGATTTTTTCTCAAGCGTCCTCACCCATCTTACCTTTAGCTAATTTTAATAATGATTGTGTTCGTGTTACAAATATTTATGAATGAAATAGTTAATTGTTTTTTTATAGCAATTATTAAGAAATACTACTATGAATTTAGTTCAGACTAGCTGTTGCCCTCGACTCCGTCCGCGTTTACTAACTTTAGGAAATTTTCCCCGTTTTTGCAACATCTTTAATTACTGCTTGAGTGAGAGTATTATAAACGTAAGAGTAAACAAATATAATCAGAATGCTCCGAACTGCTAAGCTATCAGGAGTTACACGTGTTATTGTGAGTCAACCATAAAATGTAGATACATGCTGTTGCGGGATATTTTTTAGACAATTTTATGTAGAATATTTCCGTCATACATGATTTCTATGTAACTTTAATTTTACCAAAATTTACAATTTAACCATTAAGGCTGCACACGCGACGGAAGCTTAAAAAATGGAGCAACTTCTCCCGTTTTTCTAACATTTCCCCTTACTACTCTGCTCCTATTGATTGTAGCGTGATGAAAAGTATACTATAACCTGCCCAGGAGTATGAAGAATATTTGTACCAAGTTTCGTTAAAATCCGTCGAGTAGTTTTTGTTTCCATAAGGAACATAAAGACGGACAGACAGATAGACAGCAGACAAAAGTTTTACTGATTGCATTTTTGGCATCAGTATCGATCACTAATCACCCCCTGATAGTTATTTGAAAATATATTTCATGTACAGAATTGACCTCTCTACAGATTTATTATAAGTATAGATTAAAACTTAATAAACTAAATAGCTAAATACAATGGGTTTTTAATAGTTTTAGTTCGTGACTTCGTTTTTTGTGTATAATCACTTGATCATTCATTGACGTTTATACATACTATCTTCAGAATTCATGTTTATTAATTTCGTAATTTGTATTGAATATGAGATTGTTAAAGAGCAGATTTAAATAATTTCACATTATTGTAGCGCCATTCTGCTAATTGTGCTTTTGCTGTGAAGCCGTGAAGTGCTTAACATTAGTTATAAAATATTATTTATAAATTAAAGGTAAATAACCAAAACATCTATTAGCAAACCTGCATTGATAAATGTAAAGAAATAAATACTAGTTCGTTAAACTTAAATAAAAAAAACATTCTTAATTTTAATTTGGCAGTAACTTTTTATTTCAATCATTATAAATTTGAATATAGAATAGGTACAACAAGAATTTACTGTCATTGTTTTTTTTTATTCTAAATACTGTTGGCTGCATAAGGTTATAAATAGGGAGTAACAACTCGGGAACATTAGATTTGTTCGAAGGCAGAGCCGCCCAGTTTATGGTTTAAAAGTAAAATAGTAAATAGTAGCCTTGCTTTCTCTTTTACTCCAGTTCAAAAAGAAAGAGTTAGAAAGGCTACTAAATAGGCTCTTTGTCATTTATTTTTCTTAATGTGTTCAACTAAAAAAAGAAGCAGGCCGGTTTCATTGTACCGAGTGTTACGTCTAGATCTATATCTAAGTCTATGGTTGGCTGATGATATTATGACTAAGTGTTGCGTAAAAGTAAATTAAAAAAATATTAGTACATATTTGAATTAATTACCATATTCTAATTATCGTAGTTAGGTACCTACTTAATTTGTTTTGTTGAGGACATAAATTGATTTTGTTTTTTGTTGCATATCATGTTTAATTAAAAATCTAATAATATAATAATGAGGATAGTTTTTTTAAATATTTGCATTTACACTGGCTCCTAAATAAAAATTCTGAACTCTCTTTGACTAACAAATTGCTACTCTACAAATGTATTATCCGACCCATCTGGACCTATGGATTAGAGCTATGGGGAACCGCGGCCAAATCAAACACTGAAATATTACAACGGTTTCAATCAAAAATCCTTAGAATGGTAGCCAATGCGCCATGGTACATAACAAATATCAGACTACACCATGACTTAGGCATAAAATTTGTAAAGGACGAGATTTCAGACAGGATCAAAAATTACAAAAAACTAATTGACAAACATCCGAATAAATTGGCCATCAACTTAATGGACCCATCAAAGACAGTTAGACGACTGAAAAGAAGAATACCACAAGACCTTATTTAAGAAAGTAAAATATAGCGGACTATTTACACATGGATGACGCCCGCACAAGTCAATGACACATACAAACCAATTGTTGAATGTCCTACGTGACAGATTGCAATATACATACAAAAAAAAAAAATTTAAAAAAAAAAAAAATTGCGAATATTTCTCACAACGTACATATTCATAATATTTATGTACGTACCAAGTGTTGTAAGTAACTATTTTTTAAATCAGTCTAGTGCTTTTGAAACGTATTCGTTTAAGAATAGCAAAGAATCAAATCATTACTCATTGTAATACCTATTAGTATTTTAGTATATAGATGGTTGAATTTTATTAATATCAATGATTTTATTTACATCTCACATAATCATAAACAGTATATAAAAACATTTTCATGTATGAAAAATACGTAACAGAAATTGTTAATATAATGATTTGAAAGCGTTGTTAGGGCTATAACTCTTAAAATATAACAGTAAACTTTTGTATTTGCTTTGAGCATCTGCAATTACGTCAGGCAATGCAGAAAAACATATTTATTTATACCAGTTATGCTCAGTGTAATAAATGTTGTTTTTGCTAGCTATAAAGTACATTGATGTTCTCGATTTAGAAATATTATTTTGCACAAGTGACTTCATGACCATGAAATAGAACCAGAAATCATTTAATATAAATGAATATGTATTTTTATATAATTTAATGATAAAGAACGGATGTTTCTTTTAAATAAGATAGTTTCTAATCATTTCTGGTAACCATTCTAAAAACTACAACCGCAAGTTGAATAAAACTCAATTACTTAAACACTTACTAACATTGGTTAATATGTATGTAATTTGCTACTATATAAAATATTGTATTTATATTTACGGTCCTTATTTATATTGACGGGCCTCGAAAGGTACATGTAACGGACTACCGTTCACGAGGTCGCGGCTTCGATTCCCGCTCGGGACAATCATTTGTGTGATATTTATAATTGTCACACAAATGTGACATTGTACTGCGTCTGGGTGTTTGGTTTTAATTTGAATTTAGGGATTGATGGGGATTGACTGTTGGGCTAGGGGTGTTGCGATGGGAGGTGACTCATACAGAAAGTGAATTAATTTCTGTATGAGAAACCCGTAATACCACGGGTCTCGTAATTACTATGTGTGTATTAAGTATTACCATAGTCTTGTTATGTGGTGCTTTTGGCTTTGGTTATATGTTAAAAGACGTGTAGGTTTTCTATATGATCTATTACCCGTCACCTTTACCACTAAAACCAGTTTTTCAAGTTTATCTGACTCCTTCTATGCATATATACGTAAATACTTACTATAGTAACGTAGTATTAGTCAATATAAGTAGTAGACACAGATTTAATGCATTTAAAAATGTATATTTTTTGTTACAGACGAGCAGTGCGCCGTTGGAAGCGACCCACAACCCAGTGAGTGAAACCTAAAGTCCGAGACCGGCAACATATATAGAACCCCGCCCGCATAGGATGGTAGAAACTGACCCCGGTCCTAAAAAACCTCACAGTAAGTCTGACATTCATTAATTAACATTACATTAAAAGTTTAAAATTAAGCCACTCTTGACACAAATAATTTTACAAAGTTGAAATTAACCTAATGACTCTATAAAAAAAACGCAACACTTATAGATAAATAATCAATATATTATTCACAAACTAACAAGAAACGGAAAGAACACAACAGTTGGTGACGCGAACCCATAAGATTGTTTCACACCAAATAGCGCTCAAAACGGATTACGACTATATTAGCTAATTCTTACAGACACAGCCATGAAAATTTGACCGTCAGCATTAACCACTAACTATAATCACTCATTTGTACATAGATCTTACTAGTAACTTTTGATAACAAATAAAATATTGATAATCCACGCACGATTTACTAACATTACTAATCGTAACTAAAGCAAATCTATTGTGTAAATATTATTTTCACACCCACTGACCTCTTTGAAGGACATGTCCTATCATTTATTGTTAAGAAAAACCCGAGTTTTTCACAGTATTCACAGCGGACCGCGAACCACTGTTCAAGACTAATTAACAGTAACTCGATAATATGAAGTATTTTAAAGTGTACCTGCCACGTGAACATGTCGTATGATTATGTTATAATGTTATATTTCATCGTTGTCTGTCAGAAATCATTGTAACAAAATATAAACCGAAACAAAATCGTACTGATCACACTGTAAATAGCTGTTCAACTAAAATGGTGCCAATTTTGTTACGACAAAAACTAAATTGAAATGAAACCAACTGTCGCACAGTTCGTTTAGTTCAAAAACAATAGATACAATTAATGGTGACTTTTCTATAAACTGTCTATATTTTATATTTTCCGTAACTTGTAGGAATTACGGTTTAAATATATTTAATTTAGATTTAACTATAAACTAATTATGTTATTATGTTTGTTTACAGACTGTGATGTAAAAAGTGAACACCAACTGAACGGACCAGGTTCCAAAATTGCAGAGCTTGGTAAGAATTAATTTTTTTTTTTTAACTTTTCATTGTAGTAAGTACATGATTTACAATCTCTATTTATATGGGTATCCACGTGCATTCATCCAACTGATCCTTAATAACTTAAACTTGTCTTTACAACCGTTTATCTGGAAGACGGCAGCCAGAGCATAATTACAAGAATAATTTAAAAAAATCCATGGAGTTCCTTGTCTGTTCTTCTCCATAGGATTCCGTTTTAGAACAGACACCTAAGTAGCCTCTGACTTTTTAAAAGAGCATGTATATCTTGCCTACTTGAAATAAAAACCTTTGCCTTTGAAATATACTAATGGTTTTATTCATAACTAGCTGTTGCCCTCGACTCCGTCCGCGTAGAATTTAGGAAATTTTCCCGTTTTTGCAACATTTTTAACTACTGCTTGAGTGAGAGTATTATAAACGTAAGAGTAAACAAATATAATTAGAATGAACGAACTGCTAAGCTATCAGGAGTTACACGTGTTATTGTGAGTCAACCATAAAATATAGATACGTGCTGTTCCGGGATATTTTTTAGACAATTTTATGTAGAATATTTCCGTCATACATGATTTCTATGTAACTTTAACCATTAAGGCTGCACACGCGACGGAAGCTTAAAAAATGGAGCACGTTTTCCCGTTTTCCCAACATTTCCCTTCACTACTTTGCTCCTATTAATTGTAGCGTGATGAAAAGTATACTATAACCTGCCCAGGAGTATGAAGAATAATTGTACCAAGTTTCGTTAAAATCCGTCGAGTAGTTTTTGTTTCTATAAGGAATATACAGACGGACAGACAGACAGACAGACAGACAAAAATTTTACTGATTGCATTTTTGGCATCAGTATCGATCACTAATCACCCCCTGATTAGTTATTTTGAAAATATATTTCATGTACAGAATTGATACTCTACAGATTTATTATAAGTATAGATGACTTATCGGAGGCTTAAAAGTTTGCTAAAATCGGTTCACGAAAATTGTCAAAACTTGTTATTCATAGTAGTCTTTTTACGCTAAAACGTTTATTATCTCTTAAAATCTCCGATAAAATCTCCGTTTAAACCTCCGATAAGTCATTATGAATAAGACCATAAATCTCTGTATACTTACAAGAACAAAACAACATTTATCAAAATGCATTGACGACAGGAAATAGCAGAGCAGAATAATTGAGAGAGTAAGAGATAAAATTAAATAGAAAAATTAAAAGTGGAATGTGTTTTAATATATCAGAGTGAAAATAAAGGCAAATCATAATTTTAATTTATTTTTAACGTTTTATAAAATTATTAGAATAACGGGTTAAAATTAGGCATCAAAAAATTCGTCCACATCGCAGTCATTGGGTAACATTCCCAAAAAATCAGCAAAATTTAAATTATGTAGAGACGTTTCGTTTTCTTCTACAATGAACTAAAACTAATATTAAAGTTAAATCGTTTGTCAATAGGCGTCGTCCCATCTCTGAAGACACAAGTGAAGCTCGATCCAGAAAAGGGTTCCAATTCGGAGAAAGCTGACTTCGAAAGGGCTATCGAACTAACCGGTAAGCGAAACAAATATAAAATTGTACAATATCTTAAAACAAATTTTGATTCCGATTGTAAATGCTACGCACTTTACACTTTTGAAGAAAACGCCGTTGCAAGCAAGAAGTTTTTCGTAACTACGTAACTACTATCACATATTCCTAACCTAACAGATACTATGGTTTAGATTGGAACAGGGATTCTTTTGAAAAGTTTAAATAAATGTGAATAGAATAATGGTCGATATTTCATAACCAATAAGATTAATGTAGTGTTTATTGCCCATGATATCTATACATATAATAAGTATCTAAAAACTCGATGTCTGTGCTAATAGAAACAAAATTGGATAGGCAATCTTTATTGGCCTAATAGAAGCCAAAGAAATGGTTTATAGAATCTTTGTCTGCCTGTATGTTTGTACGCGCATTACGTCAAAACTACTGTATGGAATTGAATACCGTTTTTAGTAATATGTTGGTAGAGATCTAACTTAAATTAGATGCTACAAATTATTTCTCCCGGGATAATTTATGTAATTCCTTTGGGAAAACCTGTTTCAAATTTCTTAGTGCTATCCAAAATATCAAGCGAAGGAAGTCGCGGGCATCATTTAGTAATAAATATGTAGATAGGTGCGGCTCTATGCATAAACGGCCACACCTTTGAGACCATATTATGCAAGCAATTATAAAATTAAATATACCTAAGAGTAGAAGTACCAGGTATTTTTCTGCTAGGTTCTCTTTTATAGGTTTTCCCAGACCGCAAGGCATTTCTAAACATCTATTTCTAATTTTATTATATCCCATTATATTTGAGGAAATATTGTTTCTTTATACATAAAACAAAATTATGATAATATTGATTGTGTTACTACACACGTTGGACGTGACAATACCACGTGCATTTAATTAAGTGCATGATTTATTGTTCTTAGGTAATAAATCTTACTTTATTAACCTATCTAGTTTCATTTGAATCTTTACTAATTCATATTATGTATATATTATACGAAATTAGCTCAGTCCGGTTGTCTGACGCTTTTCACACCTAAACTACTGAAGTTTTTGAAATAAATTTGGTATTTAAATAGACAGTCTAGAGCGTAAGAAAGGACATACATATTTGATACGAAAAACGATGTGTAGTAATGCCATATTCCACAAAGACACGGGCATCAGTTACTATTAGGCAAACCAGACCTACCTAATTTTATATATTTGTTAATTAGTTGCTTTATATAACAGTGGTGCCTCATTCTATCAGTCTTCGACAGCGACGCGAACGCGGAAAATATTATCATGTGCTTAATTTAAATATCTTTCGTTTGAATAATGTTTTTAATCGGGAATAATATTAAAGAACTAATTACTTCGTATTTTAGATTTTATTTTATATAGCGTAAATCTTTAAATTTAAAGTTCTGTCTTGAGTTTAACTTACTTTACTTAATATTTTCTAACACTTGCGCGACTCATTTGTTTAAATAAAACTACTTTTTACAGATTTATGGTCTTATTCATAATGACTTAACAGAGGTTTAAAAGTTCGCTAAAATGGGTTCGCGAAAATTGTCAAAACTTGTTATTCATAATAGTCTTTTTACGATAAAACGTTTATTATGACTCCGATAAAATCTCCGTTTAAACCTCCGATAAGTCAAGACCATGGTGACTGCAGTCTCCGAAACGTCGGGCCAAATTATAAAGAATAGTTTTATTACTTTACTTAATTACATATGGTCTTATTTATAATGACTTATCGGGGGTTTAAACAATAACTTTATCGGCGAAAAGACTGTTATGAATAACAATTTTAGCGAACCGATTTTAGCGAACTAAGTCATTATGAATAAGACCAAAAGTTCAACTTGTATCCCTACTGAATAAGAAGAATTTTGGTACCTTGGATTGTTTCGATATGGATATCTGTTAGGTTATGAATATGAAATAGTCGTTACTAACTAAAAGTTACTTCCTTGTAACGGTGTTTTCTTCAAAAGTGTTAAGTGGGTAGCATCTACAATTGGGATTGTTCATAATTTTTGACCTACTGTTTTTATATTCTTTTCAGAAAATATAGACTATTTTCAATAATATTGAAATATTCACTATACAGACTTTTTTAAAAATTCTTGAAGATATTGCTTTGAATGTTGTGACGTCATCGTTTTACGCAAACTGTGTCTATACTTTTCTTGATAGACTTAATACAGATTGTACTTTATCTTTTCAAAGTTGACAAGTTGATATAATAGACCAATTTCAACTCCACTTCAGAGTAGTATCTTAATATATATATTTCTAGTGTGCGTGTGTATGTGACTGAACTCCTCCTAAACGACTGGACCGATTTTGATGAAATTTGTTGTGTGTATTCAGGGGGGTTTGAGGATGGTTTAGATTCACAATTGGCTGGACCGATTTTGATGAATTTTTTTTACACAGAATTGTATGGCAAAACAACGTTTGCCGGCGCAGCTAGTATCCCTATAAACGCCTTAATATTTTAAGTCCTTCATTTCAAGGGCAAATAGAGATCATTTGCTTTTTTGGAAAAATAATCGTTAATATAGCAAATTTTCCGAAAATACTAATGGATCATGATCAGAAACTCTATTCCCCGAAATAGTTTTCGAATTAAGAGTTTTAAAAAAATATGAACAATGCCCATTGTCGGGTATGTATTACCAGATACATGAGTGAAAATGAACCTAGGATTAAGGAAGGATATTTGTTAGCTGACTTTTACAGCACCCTGGGAAGGAAATAGGGTGGTGACACTAATCCGTCACCACACGGACAGCTATGCTATACTTGTTCAGATCTTAGCAAATGGCACTCTTTAGTCTCTGCCTTCTACATGCCATGATGATGATGATTAACAAAAGTTAAAGCGTTTCCTCGCCAAGATAAAACGGATTTCAATAAAATCTGATGCTGTATTAGCCATTGATATTGATATTATCGCATCATGAATTGTTCGTATGACCTACAAAATTGGACGATATAATGTGCAGTACCTACTGGTAATCGTATTGTTGCCAATCATTATATTACAATGTAGGGGACAGTAAACACCTGTAGTATTGCGTCGTATTAAACTCCATGTTTGGAGTACCCTGAATATTCTGAATAATACATTTCTTAGAAAATATTATACCTATTGCTCATTTTCCCGTCATAATAGGCATACCAATAAGTAATCCTACCTATACCAAGATTATTGACAAGCTTCGTGGTTTTGTGGTTCATGTAGGTAATGGACTGCCGTGCACGAGGTTACGGGTTCGATTCCGCACAGGATATTCATTTGTGTGATATTTATGACTGTCATACAAATATTTGTGCTGCGTCTTGTTTCTATGTATTATAAGTATGTATTTACAAAAGAAAAGTAGTTTATGTAGTATATCAGTATTCTGGTACCCATAACACAAGCATATAAGCTTAGATTGGGACTAGAGGACGCTGTGTTGAAATGTCCACGAATATTTATTTATTTTAAAGTAAAGTTTGTAACATGTATGAAGTAGAAGAGTATTCGCCGAAAGTAGTGTTCCGATATTAAAATTTTATAATAATTCTTTCTGAGTGCTATCAGCTATATTATGAAAACTAGAATTTGGTAAATTATATAGTGGGTCAAAGGCTAGTCATAACCGAAAAATAACTTTGGCTAAAAGATTATGCTGTTACATATTCCTAAAGTTTCTGCGTATGTACTATGTACTTATTCTAAATACCTGAAAAATTGAAGAATGAGCGGATGTCCTGGTATGGGCATGTCATGGCACGAGAGGAAAGTAATATCGTTAGGAGAGTTCTATGTATAAATGTGGAAGGAAAAAAGTCTAAAGGAAAACCTAAGAAAAGATGGATTGACTGTGTAAAAGAGGACATGAAAGAAAGAGGAGTTGACACAGACATGACGGCTGATAGAAGACTATGGAAGAAAAGGACATGTTGCGTTGACCCCAAATAATGGGATAAGGGCAGGAGGATGATGATGATGACCTATTATTTTTGTTTTCAAAACAACAACAACATTTGCTTGTAGAAATATTTGTATCGCTCATCAGATTGCCCAGTATCATACATAACAAATAGAATGCAAGAAAAGCAGTTTGTAAATAACACCTTAGGCAACGGTAGTGCTGAAGTTTAATGCGTTCTTTATGAATGAGTGGTGCTCACCTTGCATTCCACATGGCACGACAGTAGTACCACACGGTGTAAACAAACCATTTCTAAGAACAATATCGTACGATCGTTCCCTTACTGAAATATGATTCACAATGTGAGAATCGTGTCATGTTTACTGAATGCTCTTTAGTAAACATATTTATGTCTTTCTCTAACATCAGTCAAATGAAAGGGACATTATTTTTTTATTGAATGCAGTTAGGATTTTAAATATGATACGTATATGCATAATATTGCAAGTAAATATTTGTATACAAACAAGTTAGATATAAGAACTTGAAAAATAATGAAAACAGAGATACGGGAATACTTGATCTAGACTGGACTATAACTCTACTCCAGTTTGTAAAAGCTAAATTGAAAACGTCATTTATAAGACATGAAAAATTTAAACTAAATGTAGGTATACATATAATCAAAAATCTGTACAAAATGATTTTTAATTTTTTTTTGTTTATGGACAATCACACAACTTCTTCTGGCCCAAGCTAAGCGTATATGGCTCTAATACATATCATAAAAATCTAATACATAGAAAACAGCCAAACGCCGCACAAACACCCGCGACCTCGTGAACGACAGTCCGTTACCACTCAACCACGGGGATCGTCAAATGTCGATATGTATTTCCCATTTTTATATTTTTATTATTGCGCTACTTATATAGTGTCGATTTCATTCTATTCTACTCGTATAGCACATGCGCTACGATTTAAAAGAACATTGGGCGTTTTTTACCCGCTTTTTTAAAGTTGCGAACATAAATCAAAATACTTTTAAATCATAGTGTTTCCAATCAGATTTAATATTCTGTAATTATTTTAATTAATAACACTGGCAAAATGGAAATAATTAGTAAAATATAAACTAATAAAAAAAAAATATTATAAATAAATATAATAACATTATTATGTTATTATGTTATACGAGGCAGAATACAGTCCCGTCACATAAGGGCAAAACGCTATTATACATATATATTGATAAATTCGGCATCGCAAGGAAGACAGAGCCTCGAAGGATATTATTGTTCCTGTATACACGGCCGCCGCACTGTTGGAAGTTGCGCGCACATCGCCAGTGTGGTATACTTTCTATCTTGGGCTGTACATCAAGAAGAATTTCACGCACCTGCGGCGTTTTTAGATGAAACTATACTTATTAGATTTGGATGCAGCAGAATAAAGTAAAGAGAAAAACGTGTTTTTTCTTATTTTTTTAAATGTTTATTTTCTCCTTATTCCCACGACCCACAGATATGGGACCTATACCATTGTAAACTAGATTGAATTGCCTATCTATCAGACCTAATTTTATTTTTGTTCGCCGTAGGCCGCCCATACAAAAGTGCCCTATGTTCTTTCCTTATTTGTGGTAAATTTATTGATGCTAAGCAAATTTGAAAACTTTATACAACAGATTGGTTATGTTTCGACATCTTCTCAGCTGTGACATTCATTATTTAATAATAAATTTCATATTTAGAATTAAATTACAAATTAATAAAACGCGTGAACAATGTCTATTAAAAATATAATGTCATTGACATTTTAACTCATCGCCAGTCTCTTTTATGCACATTTCATAATAACAAGGACTATTTAACAATGAAATCGGACAAGTGCGTTCTGTAGTACGCTCATATGAAACACTAATGTTATTAACTAAAACTTTACTTTATCTTTTTCTAAAACATAAGATATCCTTTAAAAATCTTCTACTACCTATTATGACGCTACGGATTGATACTAGCGCATACTACATGTAATTTATCTTGTTACAAGATCCCTCATGGAAGATATTTGCATATAATCATGACCATTCATGACAAACATACAAATGTATGAACATTAACAAATGAGTTCGTTATGATAATGATCCTATAATTTCTACTCCAAATTTTAAAATAGATAAACATATTACGCATACGTAGAGTCAAGCACAAAGGTGTGTCTTATAACTAGCTGTTGGCCACAATTTCGTACGCGTTGAATTTTAAACCCAAAGAATAAGAAATTATACAAAAAAGCCATCCTCTTAAACTACTCTATCTACTAAAAATACCGCATCTGAATCCGTTGCGTAGTTTTGAAGATTTCTCATAGGGACATACATACAAAAATAACGACTTTGTTTTATAAAAAGTAAAGATTGAAGGCCTATTATAATGCAAGTGGCTTATTTGTATTATTAATATATTTAATAAATTGAATTATGGTGGGAAAAGTGACTACCGCAAGCGGGATTTGAACCCACGACCTCGGAGTACCGTTCCGTAGCTCTTCTAACTGAGCTTATTGCGGTCGTGCTTTTCAGTAATCAATTAAGCCACCACATTCGTCACTCGATTGAGTTTATATATTTTTAAGTACACGGTACGGCTTGCGGTAGTCACTTTTTCCACCATAATTCAATTTATTAAGTAAAAGCATAGCATGTCAATTGCAAAATTAATAATATATTGTTATGTAATAATATATAGTTATGTATAATATATTGTTATGTATAATGTTCAGGATATGGACGGTTCCACTACCTGCTGCTGGCAGTATGCGGGCTCGTCAGCACTTCCGAGGAGATGGACGTCATCTCGATGTCATTCATTCTCCCTTCGGCACAGTGCGACCTAGACCTTACCACGCAAACTAAAGTAAGTATCTCCTTGTAGACATTAGAAAGCTCTATATAAATATATATATGATGAACCTGTATCCAGGAAGCAGGTAGCTCAGTACAGCGCGTTGTGATGTTTTATGGGGGAAGTTTATGTCCAGCAGTGGACGGAGAAAAGCTGACGGATGCATGGATGATGTAATATCCATGTGCTGACGGTTTAAGTTTATAAGTGTCACCAACATAATTCTTCCCACAAATTGTTGTAATAGCGTAAGGAATCTAATAAGCAGATATTTTGTGTGAAAGAAAACTTCAAATAAAATACACTATACACCCATATACAGGGTGTGGCGTAAATGGTGGTCCAACGCTAAGGTGGTTATAGTTCAAGTATTCACCTATCATATAAAAAAAAATTTACCATTTTTAGCCATTGGTTTCGGAAATATGATTTTTTTATTTTTTTGTAAAAAATCGATAAATATTTTATAAATGAGAATGTAACTTCGACAAATGACATTATTTGGAAAAAAAAAAAAAATTTAAAAAAAATGGCAAAAAATGGTTAATTTTTTTTTATATGAGAGCTGAATACTTGAACTATAACCACGTTAGCGTTGGACCACCATTTACGCCACACACTGTATATACATGTCTGGTCGGAGTGGCCACATAAATTCCCGAATGAAGTCCCCATTCGAAACAGTGAGACGTTGATGGATTAGGAAGGAAAGGGGATGTAACTGACATATTTTCTCCTAAGTGTGCTCTCAATTTCGGCAATAAAAAAAAATTATCTTAACAGAAAACTTGTACCTATGATGAACTGAAAACTGGAAACTAAACCATGGTGTATATGACAGAAGGCTAGAAAGATCCACTAGGAATTGCTTATATACATTGTAAAATTTGTTTTGTCGTCTGTAAATAATATAATATAATATTCTTTATTGGCTAATATAGTTTTTTACAGAATTGAAGCTATTAGACCCCGTGCTAGCTTTTTGAAAAAGCTGTGTTACAGGGCCTAAATACCTATAATATTACAAACACTAATGGTCTTCTTTATAATGACTTATCGGAGGTTTAAACAATAACTTTATCGGAGATATAATAAACATTTTATCGTAAAAAGACTATTATGAATAACAATTTTTGACAATTTTCGCGAACCGATTTTAGCGAACTTTTAAACCTCCGATAAGTCATTTATTCATAATTCTATAAAAGAAAAAATGTGCTTAATATGAAAATATTATTAAACATTGCATAATTATAAACTATATTTGAATGACATACCGGATATATTATTATCAATGTGCGTGTGTATTGTATATTTGTAAACAAGAGATAGGTTCCCTTCCAGAAGATTGTCACGTGTTGTATTCGATACCTGTCGACCTCGCAATGTTGTGATACGAGTCGTATGACCCAAGCCTTCTTTTACTATATACATAAGCTACTGTTACACGTGTAATCCATACTAATATTATCAAGCTGAAGAGTTTGTTAATTTGAACGCGCTAATCTCAGGAACCAAACCACCGATTTGAAAAATTATTTCAGTGTTGGATAGTACATTTATCAAGGAAGGCAATATAACATCATGCTGCGGTCAACAGGAGTGAATCATTATTGAAAAATATACAAATATTCATGCACATTTCACACAACGTCCTCTGGTCCCAAGCTAAACTTATATGCTTGTGTTATGGGTACCAGAATACGGATAGAATATATATACTACTTTTCTTGTGTAAATACATACTTATAATACATAGAAACACCCAGACGCAGTACAAACATTTGTAAGTATGACAATTATAAATATCACACAAACGATTGTCCCGAGCGGGAATCGAACCCGCGACCTCTTGATCGGCAGTCCGTTACTGAACCACTAGACCACGAAGCTCGTCTACATGAAAAATGTAAATAAAACGGCGATCATTTTTTAAGTTTCACGCGCACGGGGTCGCGTCAACAGCTAGTGAGCTTTATACACGTGTAACTCATATTTATTTCTCATAGAACTCTCTTAAGTACCAAAAAAGCTAAGTCTACTCTTCTTTGATATATTATTTAGCTTTAACTTACTACTATCATTACAAAACTAAAAGTAAAAGCTCCAATGTACGCCTAAAACTGCACACGCAAGAAGCCTTAAAACTTACAACCTGGTTCCTTTTATACTGTAGAGTAATATAATCTGCTTAGTTCAGAACTAAAAAACACGCTTGAAAATCCTGAATGTTTTTTATTGCATTGTCATCGGTGCTTGATATATGTGCAAAATTTCAGATCAATCCGACTACTGCAAGTGGGCGAAAATCACTTTCAAAGATTCCGTTACGTAGATTAATATATTGATAGATACATGCCGAACTTATAAAAGCGTGTTAATTAGGAAAGAGTTTTTGAAAAATCAATGAATTCATTATTTATGGTGGTGAAAAAGTGGGGTTGAAATTTGTTTTATTTTCGAAAAATATAATCACGAAAAGTACCAAATAACTGTAGATAAACTATACACATACTCCTAAAAACAGACGTACATGTCTAGATATTATTAAAATTATAGTTTACATAACATTATCTTGTTGCGGTTCTTTTTCTCAGACATAGGTACAGCAACGGTTAGAAGATAGCTGCCCTATAAAAACCTAACTAACAGGACAATATATTACGTGGATCTTACACATCATATTTACATAACATATACCATATCTTGGTGGAATTAATTATATTCTTTGACTAATAATTATATGCATACAAATTAAAATGTCAAGTTAATTGGTTTTAAACATTATTAATTATTATTTGTAACAATAATTTTACTACATAACGTCAATATTGCGTGCTACTTGTTTAACCTTTGATACTACGTTAACTAGTAATACAGTAAGAAAACAAATTAAAAATTACCTAAGTAATTTTACGGAAAACTATAACGCGTAGTTGTAGGTATCATTTAACCGCTTTATAGATAAACTACAAACGTATCTTTAATGAAAATTCATGTTATTTTCAACTTGAAAAGAGTGAACGTTTTGAATTTCACGGAATTCTTTACGTGTTTTATAATGTGATAAAGCCAGTTAGGTAAATGATGACATTTTAACATGCATAATTAGTTCCGTGCGTATATATCAATGAAAAATCTACGTAACGGAATCTTTGAAAGTGTTTTTCACCCACTTTGCTTGCACTGAAATTATGCACACTTAATATGGACCGATGACAATGCAACAATGTTAAAAACAATTAGAATTTTCAAGCGTCTTTTTTTTGTTTTTGAAGTTATCAAATTATTTTTTTACCAGCTTTACCAGTAATTTTGGAAATGTAGAACACACTAAACCTATGTATCAGTTCTACGAGTATTTAGTGCTTAAGCAGCGAAATTAATTTGTAAATACATAAAGTATGGCTGCATGTAATTAGATACATTGTAGGTACGTAGAGATAATAATGATGTACTTACCTTTGTTTACATTCTAAACGTGGCAAAGATTCTGTGTGGTCATGTTTACCAATTTTCATTCATATATTTAGTTTACATCTTCCAAGCACCTTTCACACGCTGTTGCCATTAACGCGTGCAATTTTGATGATTTTCCCCGTTTTATGCAACATTTTTTTACTGATACTTCGCTCTTATTGGGCGCAGCGTGATCCTGACAATCATTTGTGTGGTTTGTCTAATTGTCATACATATGTTTGTACTGCGTCTGAGTGTTTCTATGTATTATAAAAATTAATTAATGTATTATAAAAATTATAAGTACGTATTTACAAAAGAAAAGTAGTATATGTATTCTATCCGTATTCTGGTACCCATAACACAAGCATATAAGCTTAGCTTGGGACCAGAGGACGTTGTGTGAAGTGTAAAAATAAAAACAAAATAAAAAAAGAGATGAGGAAGAAATAAAATCTACCTATGAGGTGTTATAAATGACGAATATGTTCCAGGGATGGCTGAACAGCATAATCTTCATAGGCATGATGGTGGGCGCGTACGCTTGGGGCTCAGTGGCAGACTCGCTTGGACGCAAGCGTGTTCTTATAGCCATATCCATTGTGAACGCTCTCGCCATAGTCGCCTCCTCATTTAGTCAAAACTATGAACTCTTCATGCTCTTCCGATTCATCAATGGTGCTGCGTAAGTATTTACCTAACATTATAACTATTAACTATTCAGATACCAATATTCACTACTGAGAGTTAAAACCCTTCTTCATCCACTGCTAGACAGATCTTGACAGTAGCTACACACGTAAGGATATATCGTAGTTCTTTCGACTTAAATATGCAGATTTTCTAGGTTGTTATATCATTACTTGTGTAGCCAGCGTTAGGCTGTAGGGTACGCTCTTTTACTAAGAAAGAAATTTATTTTAATCTAATTGGAAAATATATTAATCTAGCTGTTGTCCGCAACATCGTACGCCTGGAATTTAGAAATTTTTTTCCCGTTTTGCAACATTCACACAATATCTTTATAAATTGTAGCCTATGTGTTATTCTGATGTATAAGCTACATTATTGTAAAATTTCATTAAAATCCATTCAGTAGTTTTTGCGTGAAAGACATCCAAACATCCATACTCACAAACTTTAACATTTATATTAGTAGGATGTCGGTTATAATGAGAACAACAAACGAAAATGTAAATATCTTTTACAGGTTAGGTGGATCAGGTCCAGTTATCTGGTCATACTTTGCGGAATTCCAGCCGAAAAATAAGCGAGGAGCTATGTTGAGTTTCATGGCTGCTTTTTGGACTCTTGGCAACCTGTTTGTTGCTGGTCTGGCCTGGGTTATCATTCCTAGTGGTAAATATCTTTGCCATTCATAAATCTCATCAACTATTCATTTTAACAAGACACAAAAGACAGCATATTAAGAATCCATGTATAATGTTAAACAAATCTCGACGTGTCAAACGTTTCCTGACGTCTTCACAATGAATAAGTGCTAAAGAATAACTTAGTATGAAGCTAATCTTCTACTACTACAACAACTATATACACAGAAGACTTAAGAATCGATACAGAACATACTTTCCAATCCAAGCCATAATTCACGTAGCAATTCGTATTCCTTTCTTTCCTTAACTAAATCAAGGTTGTATTACATAATTTGCAGATTTGTAGCAGGATTTCTTGTTCAGAACAAACAAACAAAAATGATGCTTTATGATTTCATTCCTTTCAATATATTTTTAAAGCCATTGTTTTTGTTCATGCTTGAAGATTTAATAGTACCATTTATTTTTAACCGACTTCAAAAAGGAGGAGGTTTGCAATTCGACTGTATTTTTTTTAACACGCTTTTATATGTTCGGTATGTATTGATCTTTGTAACGGAATCTTTGAAAGTGATTTTCACCCACTTACAGTAGTCGGATCGGTCTGAAATTTTGCACACATATTAAGTACCGATGACAATGCAATAAATAAAAAAAAATCTAGATTTGCAAGCGTGTTTTTTAGTTATTGAACTAATTATGTTTGTTACCTCATAAGATTTAATTGGGCGAAGCGATTCTAATGATTTTTTTTATTTGAAAGCTGGTAGTTCCCGTGTGGTCCCATAGGCACCAGGTCAGGATCTGTTAGTTATTTACTGAGAAATCTAGGAAAAGGCACAGGAAGCCAGTTGAATTTTTTTTAAATACTCAATTTTTGATTGATACCTTTCCAAACATAATACTTACAATATTTATTTTTTACAGAAATCGGTGGAACAACAAATGGCTTCGTATACAACTCATGGCGCATCTTCTTACTTGTTATGTCACTGCCTTCATTCTTAGTGGCTGCTTTGTTATTCCTATTGCCAGAATCACCTAAATTCTTAATATCCACTGGCAGAGAAGAAGAGGCACTTGAAGTATTCAGAAGCATTTATATGACGAACACTGGTCGTGCTAAGGAAGAATATCCAGTCAAACAGTTGTTAATTGAAGAACCAGTACATACAAAGCCACACAAACAGATTGAAACGAAAGAACCAAAAGCACCAAAGTCAAAAATAAGGAAAATGTTAGGTGACATTGTTGAACACAGCAAACAATTGTTTGTTCCGCCTATGCTAAAGTTTACTACGATCTCTATCACTATCAATTTCACATTCCATATTGGGTGAGTTACTAAAATATTTCATAAAATCTTAAATTGCCATTTTACTTTAAATTTCCAACAATTCACCTTAAATTTCCAACAATTTACCTTAAATTTCCAACAATTTACGTTTACCTGGCGTTCCGATTTGCATATACAGACAGCTATGGCATTGTTTGTTATGGACATTTTACACAAAGTCTCTTGTACAAAGAGCAGTGCAGCGTGTATTCGATTGTGTTGTTGTGTATTCGACAATGACGATTCTACGTCCATAACTAAACTTAACTAAAAAATGAAAATTGATTATGTCAATAACACAATTTGGCTATGTTAAAAGTACTTTTTAGGGTTTCGTACAAACCCTTATAGGATCACTCCGGTGTATGTCTGTCTGTCCATCTGTCAAACTTTTTTTACTCAGCAACGGCTGAAGGTGTCAACTTGAAACTCATACCAAATGTAGATCTACGCGGTCCCTGGCTTCAAAAAATACAATCAACCTTTTACCTCTACGCATTTAAAAGATATAACCGAATTACGGAATTATTACATTTTTAAGAATTTTCGACTTATGCTAGGGAATCAAAATTCACAGGTTACTTCCCGTAGCCCTAGAGCCTTGAAATTTGGCATAGATCAAGTCTATATAGTGCTGATATAGGAAAAAATCCAAGAACTTATAATTTATTAAATCAAATTATGGTGGAAAAAGTGAAATGCCGCAAGTGGGACTTGAACCCACTACCTCGGAATACCGTTCCGAAGCTCTTCCAACTGAGCTTGTTGCGGTCTACTTGCAACACTTCAAATTAACCACCATATCTGTCACTCGAATGAGTTTATAAATTTTTACGTACACCGCCATCTATCAAGATTGCTTTATTATTTGCGATTACGATTTGATTTATTAAGTAAGAGCATAGCATGTCAAATGCAAAAATTAATAAATTACTTTAATAATGAACGTCGCGTCATTATTTCAACCATTCGTATTCTGGAAAGAATACTCAAGTGTTGGTCGAGATGGTGTAAGTGGTGGTGGTAGATGGTTACGTTTATATGTCAAGTAGGTACGAAACCCTAAGGGTGAGAGTTTGCCTCGCTCTTGACAGGTGTTTTATTTGAAAATCTATTAAAGACTAACGATTTTAATTAATAAAAATGTACACAACGAAATAGCCAATTAATCAAAATACGCCATAGCTGATTTCATTTTTTAGTTAAGTATAGTTGTGCACGTAAAATTGGTACCAGTAGCTACCTATACCTGAGTGACTACCATAGCCCGGCTAAGGGCGAGGAGGAATATCGTGGGGTTTAGTGGCTAGTCCGGGAGTCCCACACGAAGTCCAAAGGTTTTTTTTTTTTTTTTTTAACGTAGGAATGCTTTTTACGCACTTACCCTCCGGCCGCAGGGGCAGCCTTCGGACGTCGTGTTGGACTCCCGGGAAGAAATCTCGACCCAGCCTACCAACTAAACCTACGGTGTTCTCCTCACCCGTTGCCGGGCCACGGTAGTTACTCAGGTATTACCGCGACCCGACACGGGGTGGCCCCCTAACGGTGGGGGCTCACTGTGACAGGGGTGAGCGGCGTGCCCACCCCCGTCGGACCGTCACCCCTCGCCCGAACACGGGGCGAGAGGTCGTCCGCCACCCTAGCGACAGGCCCCCTGGCCTGCCGCGTATGGCCACGCGGGCGAGGGCCGCCGGCAATTGTGCGCCGACGACCCCTACCCGCGGCCCTGCGGGGGGGCAGTGTTGCGCCCGAGCGCTCACGCTCCCGCAGGGCTTCTCTCTTCGCCGCCATCACCTCGGATGCAAACGAGGCGACGGCGGCCCAACACTCTTTGCTGCCGGCCATCGAAGCGATGACGGCCGGCAGTGACAAATTAACGCCGAACGAAGTCCAAAGGTTGCCCCCGCAACCGGAAGGGCGAAATGCGTAAATGCATTCCCCACGTAGAAAAAAAACCTCTAATGTTTATTATTATTTATAATTGTAGGTACTACGGTCTGATGATGTGGTTCCCTGAGATGTTCAATCGTTTCGATGAGTGGTCTCGTACTCATGACAACGCAGACGCGGACATCTGTGTGGTCACCGCGTACGTGACGCAAGTTGGAACTCATTCCGCAGCCTCCAACTGTGACGCACACATCAACTCTAGTGTATTCATGGAGTCACTCATCACAGTCGCCGCAGCCATACCATCTAATATATTTGCTGTCATCGGCATGGACAGATTAGGAAGAAAATTCTTCTTAGGTAAGGTTTTTTGTATAACTTGTATGATGAACTGAAAACTAGAAATTAAATCATGGTGTATATGTAAGATGTGTATATCCTTATGGTGACGGATTAAGAATACAAGTGTCACCACCCCATCTCCTCCCAAGGGTGCTGTAAAAGTCAGCTAAGGGATAGCACACAGATAACATCCTCTGTGAGAGACGGAAATCTCGAAAATAAACCAATATGCCTGGTCAACGCGGCACAGTAGACCATAATCCCTCCCAATGTGGAGGAGGCCCGTGCCCAACAGTGGGACGTAAATAGGCTGGAGAGAGAGAGAGATAGTTACATTTTTTTTGTTATTGCAGGTTGATTTGCACACTCTTTACAATATACTCCACTTTTTAACCGACTTCAAAAAAGGTTGAACCGACTTCATGAGACCGCCTTGGTAGCCCACTATTTGATTATTTTGATACATAATATGTGAAAACATACAGCCTTGAACAGATTGGGAGATAACCATCAGATCCTGATCTGGTGCCAATGGAACCACATACGAGCCACTAGGTTTCAAATAAAAAAGAATCATTAAAATCACTTCGCCTAGTTAAAAGTTATGAGGTAACAAACATAAAAAATCGGTCAAGTGCGAGTCGGACTCGCGCACGAAGGGTTCCGTACCATTATCTATGCAACATAAGGCAACGTTATTAGTATCGAGCAAGAAACGGTAAAAAAATCATGTTTGTTGTATGGGAGCCCCCCTTAAATATTTATTTTATTTTATTTTTAGTATTTGTTGTTATAGCGGCAATAGAAATACATCATCTGTGAAAATTTCAACTCTCTAGCTATCACCGTTCTTGAGATACAGCCTGGTGACAGACGGACGGACGGACGGACGGACGGACGGACGGACGGACAGCGAAGTCTCAGTAATAGGGTCCCGTTTTTACCCTATGGGTACGGAACCCTAAAAATGAAACATACAGATACCTACAACATATTAAAACGAGGTTCTCAATTAGAGAACCTCCTTATTTTTTTGAAGTCGGTTAAAAATACGACCAATAGAAATAATAATAGACACAAAAGTCTTAGATGATCCTAAATGGAATTAAACAGATAACAAAGAGACAGATTAAGTACGAATAGAGTAGAGGTAGCTACTCAGAGACATAGCTACCGCCGTATAGGCGTATTATGAAAATCAGCGCCTCAAGCCATTTGATTTGACGTCCTGGGCCAATTTAATTGTCCCTATAAATTAAGAGAAATAGGATAAAATTTTTAACTTGAAGGCTGCCACCGCCTTTCTCAGGCTGGTCGCTCCGGGCCATAGCCCCTATGGCCCTAGGGTAAATACGCCTCTGGCCGTATCAATTACACAGGGCCCCCTTGTTTTCTTTTATGAGAAATCTTTACCTTTTATAAGGGCCCCCAAATAAATTTTTATACGGGACCCCACCAAGGCACGCTATGCCTGTGTAGCTTTTTTGTCCTGCGTCTGGGTGTTTCTATGTAGTATAAGTATGTATTTACAAAAGAAAAGTAGTTTATGTATTATATCCGTATTCTGGTACCCATAACACAAGCATAATAAGCTTAGCTTGGGACCAGAGGTCGTTGTGTGAAATGTCTGTGAATATTTATTTATTTATTAAACCGAATGTAAAGTGAATAATAATATATGTATTATGTTTCAGTATTCTCAACATTCTCAGCTGGTTGTTGCTCAGCCGCTATGTACTTCGTGTACAACAAGACTAACAACCTAATTGTAAGCGCCATCTTTAGTTCGGTCATCTCGTGCGGTAACGCATCACTTGATTGTCTCATCACTGAAGTATTCCCCACCAACTTACGGTAATTATTACATAATTTATCTTATATCACAAGTAGATTTTACTACACAACCATTAACGTCCCAATGTTGGATTTTGGGAGGAATTATGGTCTGCTGTGCCGCACTGACCAGGCGTGTTGGCAGAGGGTTTATTTTCGAGTTTTCCGTCTCTCAAAAAAGATGTTATCTGAGTACAATGCTTCTTAACTGGGTTGGACTCTAGGAAGGAAGAGGGGACACTTGAATACTTAAACCGTCACCACATGGTAACTTGGTCCGTAACAGGAATTGTTTATCTGGTCGCATAAATTCTCTTTATGAAAAATTTTAATACTAGTCAACTCCTAAACTAGATAACAAACGAGAAATCAGAAAGTATTTTATTCCTATTCTGTTCTAATGACTCGCTATTTGACTCTGGCTCCTTCCACATCAGAAGAAAACTTGGGTCTATTATCTAATAGTAGACCACGCACGCCAATGTCGCTAACCAAGCGTGGTTTTCATAAAATTTAATTTAGAATTTTACATTTCCTTTGCTGTATTACGCCACTTTAATGGACATGGGAAATAGGTCATCATCATCATCATAACATCACGCCTTTTTCCCGTGGGGGTAGGCAAAGACTATAGAGTGCCATCTGCTACGATCCAAACATACTTCCTTGGCTTCATCCACACTCATACATCTGGTCATACATGCCCGACGGTTGTATTAGTAGTATTTTTTTGATCCGTTAGTACGGAAGAGTAAGACCATTGATCAAGTATAAAATATCATCTTCGATAAGACTTATCAAATGTTATGTGCTAAGTGAACAAGAATTTGGAGGTTTCATAACAGTAAAAATTATACAGTAATTAGCTGTTCTCCTTTTTGCAATATTTGTCACTGATGCTTCACTCCTATCGGTTGCAGCGTGATGTTATATATCTTAAAGCCTTCCTCGATACATGTACCATTCAACACTGAAAGAAGTTTTCAAATCGGTTAAGCGGTTCTTGAGATTAGCGCGTTCAAACAAACAAACTCTTCAGCTTGTTAATATTAAGCATAGATTTATTACCTAATTTTGCAATTGACGCTATGTTTTTTCTAAATGCTGATGGAAATCCTTTTCTACGCTGTAATTTAATTTAATAAGCAGATTTTGTTAAAAATTATGGTTACGTGGATAAATGATTTTCTATTTGTTATTTTATATTGATTTGTTATTATGTTTGTACAGTGCAACAGGTGTGGCAGTATCGATGGTAGCGGCTCGTTTAGGCGGCATCATCGGTAACGTAGTGATAGCCACATTGTTGGATACATACTGCCCAGCGCCCACCTTCATAGTCGCCGTGCTGCTCGCCGGCGGCGGTCTTATGTGCCTCTTCCTGCCTAACACCACGCGACAGGCCCTATCATAACATTTACCATAATAACGAACTATTTTATATTAGACAAGAGCTTCCATTTTTTTTTACATTTTGAACATACTTAGGCATCAATAGAGTTTAACTATGACGTTGAATTATAAATCCTCAAAGCAAGTATGCACTTTGATTTCGAAGTGCAACCAATTTTTTTCATAAATAATGTCAGACTAGGTAAACTAATAACAAAATTGAGCTTTTAAGGTACAAATACCTATTTAGTTTAAACGTTTTTACTAAGCTAGAAATATAACAATGAATAAGGTAGCGTATTTACTCATAATTAATAGGTAAGTAAAAGGCAGCTCTAAGATGATGCGATTCAATTAAATTGAAGTCAATACTGACCCCAAGCTCTTGTCGATATTATTTCATTTATTAAAAGCAATTAACAAAATGATGCGTAATACATCATGATATTACCAAAGATAATTAGTAAAAAATAGATTGGATAGAATGACAAATCTTCGGGAAGATTCACGTTAAAATTATTAAAAATTCTAAAATTAAAAAGTATATTATTTTTTGTTTTTCTACTATTTTCAGCCTTTCAAAGGTGGGGGGGAATGACTACCCTAAGGGGGCCATTATACAATAATTCTACTGGTACCAGAATCTCCCTAACATCAAGGATTTCTTTTTCCAATCTATTTCTACCTACCTATTATAAAGACGTACGCCATTTTGATAAAACCGTTAGAGAAGCATTTAAAAAAGGGGCCTGTTGTTTGGAACTTAATAATAAGCGTTAACCTCATCGAAAAATCATTGGTGTAACTAGTATTTTTTACATATTTGTAAAATATTTTTTTAATTTTACAATATATTTATAAAATGAAGTATGAATCATATTTTAACAAAAGCAATAATGACTGTTGTAGAACATATTATATCAGTTTTTTTAAACAAAAATAATTGACGCGATTTTTTTATATAAATAAAGTATTATAGCAATAAGTATCATTCATTTTTCATTGTGTACATTATTGAAACTATTTTAATGTTACGAATTTATGAATTAATTGTTACCGTAGTGTAGTGTAGTATATAGAAAATATGAGTATAAACATTCGAGTTGTGATCAAAATAAAGTTTATATTTTATGCATTCATTATGTACTTTTTGTTACGTCCCTTAATTGAAACATATTTACCCTTGTATAATTACTTAGGGTAATTTTACAATGATTTAAATAATGTTAAACCCAAAAGACATCTACTACTGTTGTATAATTTTACAACAGTAAGGCAGAGAATTTGTTTACAACAAAAGTAATGGAAGCTTTTGATGTAAAAATATTACACTAATAATTTGTCTTGTGCGGGAATCGAACTCGCGACATCGTTAACTGCAGTCCGATACATGAACCACAAGACTGAGGCTCGTCACGCTATAATCTAGACAAATAGCTATAGTAAATAAAAAATATGCGAGGTTTTGATTAAATTTATTTAATAAACCTACATACGAGTGTACTACTAAACTTCATTTTTATAGTCCGATGTAAATTTGACATAGATCACTCAATTAAACCAATAAGTGCTCTGACATTTAGGTTAAAAAAATTACTTCAACAACATTGTACTTAAGATTAAACTATATTATTGATATAAGAAATGTATCTGTTTACTGACGATAGACAGCCGCATTCACAAATCTCATAATTCCAGCCTTTGTTGCGAATATCCCTCACAATAACTTAACAACTCACTCAAGTCTTCGACAGTTACAATTTCGCTAGACGTTATAAAAATAATATATAACTATATTATATATTACACATACAATCCAACAAATATCATAATTCAATTAAAATTTACAATTGTAAATCCTTAGCTTAAAACATATGCAATAATGCATTTAACTTAATTTTTATTTAAGTCCAATGGACACACCGTTCACAGCGTCCGATGCCCTATTCATATATTTACACGCGCGTTTCAAACGCAAACAATATTAAAAAAAGAACGAGCGGCACCATTTCATATTATAACTCGCTCAAAAGATTCCACCCAATACTTAAAACAGTTGTTTCTTACATATAATAGATAAAATAATATATTTGACACACAAAAGAACAAGATTATATGTAATCTATTGCACTATAATATATCGTAGCATAAGAAATGACACAATAAATAATATTCAACAAGTTCTAGCATTGATGTGTAGCGCTAAAACTGCCAAAATAACGTCGGCCTATATTCTCATTTAACTCTTTCGAGCCAATTCACTCACTGAAAACTGTATAGCGGGCTGTAAGGGAATTTCAGCCGAAGCCTCGGAAGTGTCTGAACTAGGTGTGAGTAAACGTCGCGTCCAATGAACACCATCTTCATTTTCTGATTCTCTTATATCCGTAGGCGATGGAGATCCCATTGTTGAATCCACAGACGAAACTGTTCTCTCTGTCACATCATCAGTCAAAATAGGCATAGATTTACCAACAGACTCGTCGTCTGTAAGCAATGGCATCGATATTGGTCCTCCCATTGGTATCTCCGTTTCCTCGGTAGTAACAAAAGTCAGCTCGGTATTTGGCGATTGCAGCAGACCAGCAGTTCCATAAGGAGACGTACTACTTAGAGGATCCGTAGTTTTCGGTGCTATCCTAGGATCGGTTATTGTAATTGGTAATTCTAGTGAGGTTGGTACTATGTGAGGAGAAACACCGATAACTGCAAGCCCATCCTCTATATTTGATAGAACAGCGGGCTCGGCGTCTACTTTAGTGGGTACTTCTACGGGTGTCATGATTGGTGCCTGATTCAAAGTGGTACTTGTTTCTGAGAGTTGGCAACCTACCGACACATTAGGATTTATATTTCTATATGTAGGTGTTTCTTCACGGGTCGTTTCTGCATGGAAAACATCGCTATTGGCTAAAGCTGCCTCGAGAATGTCTCTACGCTCTGGTTGCGTTCCTAAAACTGGTAAGGGTTCAGGCATAGGGACTAACTGGTTATTGTCTAATATTAATGGACGATGGTCAATAGGAGTATAAGTGCCACTATCTTCCATACACAAGTAAAAGGAACCTGGAGGACCGCCAAAATGTTCGCCAGGAATTGCTATTAACCCACCGTCCGGAATAGGAGCCGCTGGGGCCGCCGGTAACTGAGCTTGAGTCTCTACTACTAGACTTGCAGCCGGAGTAACAACAGGCTCTAGTTGTCGAGAGATAGCTGTAGACGGTAACATTTCTTCGAAATTATCTAGTTCTGAATATGTGGATGTGGTTGAAATAGATACAGTATTTGAAATTGATGGCACGATAGATGTGGCGGTAACGTTACTAAAGGGAGATAAAACAGGCATAGGCTGCACTGGTGCTGGAGCGATGGCCTTTTCCTGTTTCAATTTCTTCACGGGCGCCGGTGATTCAGATACATTTCTTCGCGCTCTAGGTTTACTAATTGGTGTCAGTAGAGGCTGAGTAGGCGAAACGGTGACTGCTCTTTGCACAATAACATTCTCTGGCACAGGTGTGGGTGCTTTCTGTATAATTTGACCAGTTCTTTGTAGATGCTCAAACTGAGCAGTTGTTAACTGCATAACAGTACCTGATTTTTGTTGTAAGAATATCAAGGGTTCAGACGAGGCCTTTTGAATAGCCTGGACCAATTTTTTTGGCTCAGTTGCTATGATGCGTTTGGGAACAGATCTAATTTCAGGCATTGGCGCAATATTTTGTGCTGTTGTAGCGACTCTGCCACCTACAATTAACTGACCTTTCGACGTAATTATAGCGCTCTTCTGTTTGGGAACAATTCTTGTTTGAGTTTTCGGAGCGGCAACAGTTTGTGCTTTCACAGTCGGGACATTCTGTGATTTCACCAGTGCGATGGTTTGTGTTTTCACCGGTGCAATATTTTGTGGTTTCGCTGGTGCTATTGATGTCACGATGCTTTTTGACGCTATAGTAGGACTCGTTGATATTCTGTGAGCTATAGTTTTCAATTGAGAAACATTAGGTTGTTGCTTTTTCGGAAATAGCATCTTCTCATGTTCGGGAGTAAGAACTATTCTTGATTGCGCACCTTGTGCGTTAGTTATTATCATGACTGTATTTCCAGTAGAACTACTGTCTGCAGATGACGTTATTAGTTTAGCTGAAACTGGTTTATTGTCAATTGGAGTAAGCTGTGGTTCTGACCCTTTTGAAACAATAACATGCGCTTTACCAGTCTGGGGATCTATAACAATTTTTTGAGTTCTTCCAGTACGTGGTGAGCTAGGCGAGGGCAATATAAGGAATTTTTCGGCTTTACCTGTATTTTGAGGTAAATTCTGTACTGCCTGTACTACAGTAGGTTGTTGTTTGACTTCTTTAACCGTAGACTCGCCTTTTGCCATAATAATTTTTTGTTTGCCAGTTGTTTTATCAATAAGTAACATCGGTTTAGCAGCACGTAATTTCGATGATTTAGATAGGATATTTGGAGTAGTAGTAACTTTTGGGACCTCGCTAACGGGATTCATTAGCAAAGTTTTAACTTCGGGCTTATTTGGAGTAGCGCTATTAACAACTTTTTCGTTATCTGTGGGCTGCTTTGTTTTAATTAGTTTTGGTGGATTTTGCGTGTGGATTATATTGCCGTCTGACATGACTATAGGCATTTTTTCAATGCTCTCTGGTGTTAATAGGTCTTCAGATAAAACAATTGGCATTGAATTTATATCGAACATAGTTTCATCTGTAGTGACTTCTTTAGTAACCTTTGCCTCAGGGACAGGAACTACAAGCGAATTCTGTGGTTTAATTTTCTGCAACTTCATAGCCGGTTTTGTTATTTTTTTATTTATAATTTTTTGTTGTATTATAAGTGCGTTTTTATCAGTTGGAGTATCAACCGCTGTTTGTATGGTGTATGTTTGCACTGAACTATCCAACGCAGGATTTTTACTACGCGAGAGTATAATTTTATCTGATTTTGTGATGTCAGTGATATTATTAATAATGTTTTTATTGGGTGTACTACGACGTATAATAATTTTTTGTTTAGGTAATTCGGTTTTACTTTTGAAAGTAGATTTAGCGACATCAAAATTCAAAATCTTTTCCTTTCCTGTAACAATACTCGGTTGGGCGTGTACAGACTTGTTTTTGGGTGTACATGGTTCTTCTAATATCTTTAAGAGTTTAGATATTGACGTATCCATTTTTACACTTTGGCCATTTGTATTACTAATAACATTATCAGTTCCCATAGCTGCTATTTTCTGCTCTGGTTTGCAGTTACTTTCTAAACTAGTATTTGATTTTACATTAAATGCTCCAGTATCTGTTACTGTTATATCCTTATTATTGTTTACTGTGTTGCCAAGATTATGATCTATATTAATTTTAAGATCTATTGATTCCGACATTTGAACGAGTGATTGAGCTGCATTTAAATTTTCACTTTTTTCCTGCTCAGTTTCATACCGTAGATTTGCATTTTCATTATTCGAAATTAAAAGTGACTTTGACTTAGGTATTTTAAGTATTTTTTGTGGCGAATTTTTATTTTTCTCACAAAACGAATCCTCGCTTGTAGATTGTATTATTTCTTCTTGGCTAGATTCATTGGATAATAATAAATTCTCCGTTTGATGTTCATTGGAACTCTTGTTCTGTATTGCCGTCGAAGGCAAATTAATAAGCGTTTCAGCAATCTGTAAATCTGATTCGGATGGTGCAGTATCCATAACATTAGATGATATACTATTAGTCGTCGCACTTATGTCATTATCATGTACAACGGTTTCTACACTATTTGTAGACGTTTCACAGGGTAAGAAATCATTAGAAAAACTAGTTATATCATTAAATTTCTCTGTAGGCTCTGAATATTTTTTAACATTTTCTATTCTCATGTTTTCATTTAAATCATTGTATGACACATTGCTGTCTTTATTATCATCTTCAAATAAGTCCTCTGGGGGGTCATCACTTATATTCTTCGTAACTCTGTCAGGTTCTCTGGATACACTTAACAAAGCGTCGACTGCAGAAGCGGTTGTTTTGTTCAAATATGGTTCCACTGTTTCTTCAGAAGTTTTGTGTACTGTATCAACACAATATTCATTCACATGTAGAGATTCTGTTTCTTCATTTGTTAGTTTTATATTGTTACTTTCAGGTTCTTCAGTAACATTTGATACAGACTCTTCAACAATGCTTTCCGTAACAGTTTCTTGAATAATATCATCAGCCATTGGTACTTCATCTGTAATAGGCTCTTGATTAATTTGGTCTGTTTGAGTTACTTCAATAACATTCTCTGTAATAGTTTCTTGTGAAATTTCGTCTTCAACAGGTTTTGTAGCAACTATTTCTTCTGTTGGGACATGATCAATTCGGTTATCTATGGTTTTTTCTTCGAAGTTTTGTTGCTCACATTCCTGATTAAGATCATCAGTTTCTATTTCTTGTACAATTTCATATGTTTCTTCAGTAAATTCAATATTTTTTAGATCTTTACTAATCTCCTTTTGAACATCCTTAACAGTTTCTGATTGTTGCTGAATAATAATGTCATTTTCACTAGTATCTTGTATGGCAACACTTTCTAATGTCGGTACATTTGCTTTTAGTATGCTATTAGTGTCCTCATGTTGTTTCACTTTATCTGTTGGAGATTTAATAATATCAGTTGCATCATTGTTTACAGGTTTAATTTCTTGAGTTGGATACAACACATCTTGCATAACTTTAGAGGGCTCTTTTACGAGAACAGGCTGTATCTCTGGATGTGCTATTTGATTCACAATATTTGACGCTACTAGTTCACCATACGGATTAATATCAAAGTCACTAAAGTAATCAGGGCTATTTTTGTCTTTCTCACGTAATTGTGCTGCTTCTAATTTCATTTTCTTCAATTGAATTTTTGGAGCAAGTCTGGCAACTTTAACTTGTTCAATTGGTGGGGAATCCCTCATCTCGGGAGACGAAGCAACTTCTGCACCATTAATTTCACACTCGGCTGTATCCATTCCCACACCGGCATTTAATTGCTCCGCTACGTACTTTCCTATAGCATCTTGGCTTCGAGAATGTCTACTTCGAAAGAACGTCTTTGTCTTAAATATAGCCTTTGTAGGAACTTCAGGGGTTTTTTCAACGGATATTTCTGGTGTTTTCTCCTTGTCTGGAGATTTTACAACAGAAGGCTCAGGAAAATTTTCCTCAATTTTTAATGGCTCTGGAGCTGAGGGTAAATCTGGAACAGTTGTTTTGTTCAGCAATTCCGCGACTTCTCTAGCTATTTCATCATCATCGACACTCATACTCTTTGTATCTTCTTTTCGTTTTGGATTCTTAACACGTGGTATTTTCCTACCCACATCAGCCTCCAAAGGCCAATCTTCATCTTCACAAAATTCATATTTAGAATCACTAGCAACTTCTGCCTTGTCACTAGACGGTGAATTGCTCGCCTTCTTTTGATAAGGCGATGATACTTCACTTGTCAATTGTATAGTTGACAATTCCGCCGATGTTGGCACAGCTGGGGACTCGGCTCCTTGGGGTACTTCAGGAGACCCAGCCATAACCATAGGCATTGATTCATCATTAGAGTCTTCATCTCCATCGTCCCAATCGGCAAGGAGACTACTTTTAATTTCTTCGTCAGTTTTTACTTTCTTAGAATTAGTATTATCAATCTTCTCTTCAGCTCCGCGTTTTTTAATGGGTGGTGGTACTTTTTGCAAATCCTTCTTTACTTTTTCTTTTCGTGGTTTCCGTATCTTTGGCGTTTTTGTTATTTCAGCTGTGGATTTTGATGTCAATTTGGTGTTTATCTTTTTCTTCACTGGCGATGGTGTGTATGGCATAAACGAAACACTGTGCGATTTGTTGTGTAAAATTAAAACATTCAGACGTTGAGTAGTAAAATTACATGCATGGCATGAATATAGCCCTGAATTCGATGCTGCTGGCGTAGACGGTGCTGGTTTTTCTGAATCATTAGTATTTTCTGGTTCTTTTGTTGTCTGTTCCTCTTCCTGGTTTACAGTCGGTTGTTCAACACTTGATGACGTACTTGTAGTTGCCTCGGGAGGTTGAGGAGAAGTTTCGGAACAAGGCGTTTTTGAACCTTGCACTAAAATGTGTACTTTGTAGTCCGATTTAGCCGAATTCTGAAACAGTTACATAATAATTTCAAGGATTTGAACCGAGTAATCACAAAATAATATATGTTAATTTACATTCTGAGACTATTTTTTTTTAAACTACTGGTATATATTTTGATTTTGTATATTAATAACTATATAAATTATAAACAGCACCACAGTCAGCCATTGAGTATTAACGTAGCAGATAAGTAAACAGGTAAGCTTCCTCCTCTCTCCTCTTAAGCCCTTTAACTCCCCACTGCTGGGCACGTGCTTCCTCCACTTTGGGTGAGATAATGATCTACTGTGGCGCGCAGACCAGGCGTGTTGGCACAGTGTTTACTTTTGAGTTTTCTGTCTCTCACAGTAGACGTTAACTGCTTATATTATTGCTTAGCTGACTCTTACAGCACCGTGGGAAAGAAATGTGGTTTTGACACTTGTATTCTTGTTTTGTCAACACACAGAGAACAAGCAAGTTTATAATGTAACAATCAAAGTGAAAAATAATTTGTCTATATTACCTTTCGCATAGGAGTCATAGGAGATTCACCAAGTTTCCCTCGAGCCCTTTTACCTTTAAACAGCCAAAATGCATAGTTATAGTAACAAACACATTTACCACAATCACAACATTTTCTATTATGGAGTGTGAGAGTACAGAATATGGGTGATTCTGACATATGAGAAAACATGGGTGATCAATATGGTGGTATATTTAAAATACTACATTTACATGTCGTAGGAGTCTTGATTAAAATTGTACTTAGGGATACTTAAGGATTTTTAGTTTTAACTAAGTTTCCAAGATTATGAAGTAAGTCCTCAAATTTTGTAAATGAGTAAGTTATTTATTTTGTGTAGTTAGTGATGAGCTTGAAATGGTGACCCGTTGAATATTCGTAAAAGGATCCTTCCAAACCAGCTACATGTGTCGTAAGCCACAGATCGAGCTCATCGTAGTCAATAGAATGTTGAGGTTAACATAGTCAGTTTGTCTAGTGTTAGAAGGTCTTTAGATTGATGACTGTTCTGGCTGTAAATACAGGTAATTTCTATGATGTTTTCCGATATTTATATACTAATAACTATGGTGGCCAATATAAATTAAGTCAAGATATGCTTAGATTGTAGCAGACAATGTTCTACAGTCTCTGACTACCCTCGTCTGAAACACGTGTGGTATAATATAAGTACGGGTTATATAATTTATTTGATAGCATGCTGAATTAATGTGACAATTTGCTTTACGAAATACTAGTTTTTTAGGATTTAGGATTATTAGTTTTACTGAGTATTTACAAAAAAAAAATTGTCAGACTATGTAGCAATTCTGTATTCTGGTATCCACAAAGAAGCAAAAATCCTTATACCCTTTTTATTAGAGCCTGGAGTTTTCTTCGTATCTCCAAAAATGCCTGCATAGCTCTCTTTTTTCTTCTCTTTGAATTCTTCCCTTGCAAGTATTTCAACATCACCTCCTACAGCTGTCTCCGCACGAACTACATCTTCCGGAAACTTTTCCATGTGACCATTTTTATTACGGAACAGATCTGGAGAAATTATAATATATTGAATAAAACTATAAATAAACTAGCTGGCCGAACAAAAGTCGTTTTGCCATATAAATGTTAAGGGTGGACAACGTTATCACTTAGGGGAATGAAAAGAAGAATTTTAGAATTTTATATATTAGATAGTCTGCACATATTGTTAAATAACTTACGCAATCCTTTACTGATAAATTCATTTTTACGGCTGCATTCATATTTGTCTATTAAGTTCGTATTCTTCACAAATTCACTGAAAAGAAAACAAATTCAATTAATTAAAATGTTAAACAACTAAATGGAAATTCCAGATGACCATATGTATGAGGATAATTTTTTAGTGATTTGTGTTTAAAGTGTACAATTAGAATTTGAAGTTTTTGAGCAAATATGTTAAATAAAGCTGTTTCTGGATTTAGATGTTGTAGTATGCAATTTTTGTTTAGTCTAGATTGAAATTTAAAGCATAGGGTGCAGTCAAACTGAAGAACATATTAATTGATATAATGGTAGAGAATTATCCTAACTAATTGTGGCGAAATATTATTTTGTAAATGGCTATTAAATTGTATTATTATTTATCAATGCTCAGTTCATAGTTTAGAATAATAAACCTACAAAATTATACCATTGACTAGGAGTTAGAAAATTTCATAAGCGATTGATATTCTAAGGCTGGAAATAGACTGACGGTCAGAGCTGATGGTCAGTTTAGCACTGTTTCCAGCCTGAAACCTGGTGTGAAAATAAACATATCAAGGAATTAAGTACAAGACTGAACTCTTAAATAATGTTCAAATAAAACTACTTTAAACGGATTTAGACGCGTATATTTGTTTTAAATTTTGGCCCGACGTTTTGCGTCTAAATCCGTAAAAAGTAGTTTGAACAGATGAGTCGCGCAAGTGTTAGAAAATATTATCTTAAATAATGTTTAATTTAGAACAGACTCACAAAATAATTGTAACTTAAAGATAAAACAATAAAATAAATAGAAACACCAGGAAGTTGTGGTAAGTTTCATAAACTAAATAAAACTGTTGTGGTTACATGTCATATGAATTACCGAAATATGTGTATAACTTCGAAACAACTACACTAAATTGGCTGAATTTCTTAGTTCTTTCCTAGAGTTACATACCAAAAATTATATTGAGATCCTATGTATTTAGAATATATTATTATGACTTATGATGAGTGGAACCCTTCATGCACAAATCCAACTAATACTTAGCTAGTATTTTATTCTTTTCCTTATAGTCAGGACCAGGTTTATATGCAATAAAATTAAAAGAATAATGGTGGTATGAAATTTATCAGGAAATAGCAAAAATATCACCATACCCAAGACCCAGTCCAATAACAGACTGTGAAGTCTCAGTAATAGGGTCTTGTTATGTATGTATGAAAATGGTGTGTATTGTTAATTATAAAAATGAAAAACTGAATACTCAAAAGTACAAAAAATATTACAGTGGAAATTTGCATCAAAAATAGATTTTGGTGATTTCTTCACTATACTGCAAAAACCAAAAAGGAACCACTGGCAACTAGTTATATGGAAAATAATATCACAAATCGCTCATAAAATAAAATTTCTGGCATACCAATCAAAGAAATAAACGTAGTGTCTGGATTTTCCAAAATGCACTCTCATAAAAATGCATAAAGATCATGATTTTCATAGAACAAAGAAACAACAAAAGAATCCAATTCTAGGACTTATTCGAGGAAATTCGGTAAATCTGTACCATCCTGGATATACTCACTATGCATCTTCCTGGAAGAATTTGACCACGGCAATCGGTGGCTTTCGTAATGAAGGCAACACATCTGGTGGTACTTTATCAGATCCAACCACTTCACCTGGCCACCAACAGGAGCCAAGTTTTACCCATACTACGTCCCCGTCCGCGTAACTGATAGCACTATTTTCACACATCACCACAGAAATGTTCAAGCAAAATGCACGACCATATTTTGTCAGTCAAGAAGTCGCTGAATGCCGAGTGCAATAGGTATTACCACATTTTTGTAGAATCGATGCAGATCTTATTGAATATAACCATACAAAGACAAATAAATGTTCATTGAAGTGGAAATGTACGATTCGGTGTATTATTTGTCAAAACAGTAGCAAAATATAACTTGTAAATATCACCGACTGCGTACGAAATTATGTACCAAGTGTTGATGTTGGCAGTATTGATAATATTTTCTGATAATACAATCAGCTATAACTCAATTATATTTTATATATTATTTCATAAAAAAACAAAATGTTTATTTATTTTTAACATACTGCATAGTTTTATGAGCATTTTGTGGCAATTTGATAATAAAGTTATGAAATGTCTAAATCGGATGTAGAGAATATGGGCGGCGTCAGCAAGTACCAACATTCGAAAAACGTGTATAAAATTGCCAGCAAAAATAAATACTAAGCTCACTACTCTTTGGTTCAGTCTTATCTATGTATAGTAAGCTTAGCTAGTTTTCCAATTGCAGAGCATAATGCGACAATGCCGCACAATGCTCAATTATGCTGACGCTTAATTGGAACATGAATTAGTTTTCAAATGCACCAGCAGAGTGCGCTAAGATCAGTGTTGAAAAAAAAAGTACCTACTAAAAAAAGACGTGTGGCAATCGGTAAAGCTATTGCATAGCATTTTTTATCAACTTATCCAATTATAATTATTTATTTATTTTATTTATGCAAGAATCTAAATACCATAAACTAAAATAAGATTAATAATCCTTATTTACTGATGCTTACATCTGTCCATTGTTTATGGTAATTATGATAAAATAGCGATTGTCAATCAAATGTCAATAAAATAAATAATTATTAACATAAGCATATCAAAAGAATCGGCAAACTGTATTTCGATCACGCGACTCGGGCGCGCGAGTGGTACACAAATTTTACAAGTACAGCTATTCACTGTTGTACATAAATACCTATACACCTATATACCTACTTTCTCATAAACAGCTGCTTATGTATCCGTCCGATTTCGGAGCAGCTCGTCTCGATTCGTGCGAGCTTCGTAGAGTCGTACAATACGGCTAGTTGCACGCACACAAACACCGTGTCGAAGACTGCCGAAAAGAAACGACGTTAGACAATGCACGGCCTTCAAGCCACACCTCCGTGCCCGTCGGAGTGGGGAACGTGAGGTTTTTTTCGTTACGGAATTTCTGGATTCGGTCTATGACTACGATGTCAATACTTTTGTATGGAGCGTAGTTTCCTGTCTATCCCTCTAAGCTCAGGATAATCAAAAACTAAAAAAAGTGCGTGCGTACAAGGTACACATGTCATTAGTGAAACTTCTTTGGCGAACTAATTTATAAGTCTTGTTTATATTTATACAAATCTAAAACTTTAGATTTCCGAGATTTTATATTTAATCAAAAAATCTAAAACTTTAGATTGCTAGTTGCTTCATGCTACGTTCGCCCTGTCTTACTCTATCTCAATCGGTCTCGATCGCTCTCTCTCTCTTTTTCGACACTTCCGTTGCATACTTGCGTGACGTTACATCTGTAAAAATTTTACCCTCATGCGCTTAAAGAAGTTTCACTTCAAAAACAGTTCGAAACACCTTAATATATATTTTTTAAATTATATTGTCTTCGGTACTTACTACGTGTAAATTTCAGATCAAACCGACTTCTGGAATTGGGTGAAAATTACATTCAAAGATTCCGTTACATCGATTAATACGATACACAGCGAGCGGACTTTTTAATATGTATCTACATACACATAGACAGTTTGGACTTGCTTGTACAATAATCGTAGGCATAGCCAGCCACAAACAAAAATTATACCAAAGCCCATGTCATTCCCCATGATACACATTGGTGCCGATTCTGAGCGCACAACTAAACTTCACTAAAAAATTAAAATTGATAGCGTCATTATCACAATTCGGCAATGTTTATTGAAGTTTCTTATTAGAAATACTATATTACCGGCTAACACTCACAGTTTTGGGATCGAAGATGTCGACCCAGGTTTCGAGCATATCGATATGCTCGAAACCTGGGTCGACATCTTCGATCCCAAAACTGTGAGTGTTAGCCGGTAATATAGTATTTCTAATATGACTCAAACTCACGAAAATTTCAATACGAAAAAAGTTTCTTATTATTAAAATTGTGTATTATAGACTAACGATTTAATTAATATAAATGTGTACAACGAAATAGCAAGTAATAGCTATATTGACACTACCAATTTTCATTTTTTAGTTAAGTTTTGTTGTGCATCTAGAATTGGTACCATTACTTACCTACAAGTCCTACAACTACTCACCATAGAAACTGAAATTACACTATAATTCCAGTTGCTTTACAAGTTCTTTGTCTTTGACTACTTGCCAACGTAATGTCATTTTGAATTTTTTTTTTTTTAGTCTAATTAGGCAGGTACTAAACGAACTCTGTTATTAATTACCTCTGCAATGATTAAACCACTAGGCGCTATGCAAGTGATTAAAAGAAAAATAATAAACAAATAATATTATCAACTTTTATTTAAAATAATATAAATTATAATAATATCAAAATATAAGTAGGTATTTAGGTGGATTTTTACAATAAACCAATATCACATAACAAACTGGCGATACTGACAACACAGAACTGACAAAGAATAAAATGAAAATATGATCATGAAATGAAAATACTCCAAATAAAATCCGTGAAAAAGTTGTTATATGAATTACCTAATTTAATGACTTACATAGGTACTGATTTTGTAATTTCCACTTTTATACTAATAATAATCAGTTACTTTTCATACCCACAATTCATACCTATAAAAATCTAATAACTTAATAATAATATAATTATTTATATTATAAGTACACAATATATACATACAAAATACGAACTTTACATAAAAAATATATATAAATTTAGAAATAACTCTTCGTTGTATTAAGTGTTACAACGAATAATGGCTTCTAAAAAATAGCTTAGTTTTTCCTATAGGTATTTTTTAATTTTACTTGCACCTATTTTAGTTCCTAACTTTACTTAGAATTAGCCTGCATACTGGCGTACGATCTTAGCCCATTGTTGTGGATAGTTTCGTTGAATATACGATAGAGTGTGCTGTATCTGTTTTGTTTCTTGTGGTGAACATTGAGGGCACGCACCACGCAGCACTAACGGAGCGAGTGCTGAAATAATCACAACTCTAATTAGTTAAATTAATTTATTATCACACGTCCGCATGGTGACGAATTAGGAATACTAGTGTCACCACCCCATTTCTTCCTCAATGGGCCAGCTAATGGATATTGTACACAGGAAACATCTTCTATGAGAGATGTGAGAGATGAAAAACTCGAAAAGAAACCTTACGCCAGCACGCCTGGTCAGCGCGCCATAGTATATACCATAAACCCTCCCAAAGTGGAGCTGGCCCGTGCCCAACAATGGGACGTTAATATGCTGGAGAAATAGTAAACTAATTTTGTGTGCTTTATTAGCCAACAGAAATGCAACGTGAAATGAATCACAAACAGATACCATAGAACAGGCTACAGGTAAAAATAATTGTTGAGTGTGTGGTTTACACTGTATATGTGTGTGCTATTGATTGATGAATAATTGTTTATGTATCTATAGCTTCCCATACTATTGTGTGAGCAAGGTGAAGGTCCTTCCAGTACGACAGGGCAAACATGAGTCAAATTATACTGGCCATATCAAAACGCAATTATAAGGAGGGGAAAATATTTCAAAACAAAAAAGAATTCTGTGAAAAAATTAATGTTTCGAACGAAAATTCAGAAACAGTAACTTGGAGAAATAGATTAGCAACTTTGTCACTTTTAAATTTACTGCGGCTTATAACAAAGCAAAGTTACAAAAGAAAGAAGATTTATGCAAGCCATTAGGTGTGTATTACCGATTGCTACAATGTGTTTATATCATTTTATGCAATAGCATAAATTAAAACTAATTTCCTCAAGAACTACTAATTATCTACTTGCACACTCTAATTTAATTAACCACAGTAAAGAACTACATAATTCGAGTGAAGGACAAAATCTTTCGTAAAACGATGTCAACAGATCATTATTTAAATTAATCGATGACATAAAAAATGAATCTTAAATTGTGTAATATTTACACTACTACTGCACCTTAAAGCCCTTATAGGTTTAGCAGCAGTTTTGCGTGATTCGAATTAGTTTTATAAAATACTTACTTTTAAGTCTTTTGCCGATAGGATCGCAAGGTCCCTCTCCAAGAGCACATTTAAGTTGTCTTTGTATAAAACGTTTGTCGTTGAGTGCGTCCTCTAGGGCTGTGTCTGTCACCTGCGGCCGTTGTTGTTGTGCCATTGTTATCGCCACCAAACAGCAGAAAACTAACGCGTGGATGAGCTGAAACATTCAAATAAACGTATTGGCATTTTTTTACAGTTTAAATAAAGAAGGGTCATGACTATTTCATAAAACATAATGTAGGAGTTTTACCATAAGTGTTTTTTTTTGTTTCGAAAATAAATACAGCATCAATTAAATAATATGTCTACGAAATATATCAGATTTTAGGTTTAGGCATCTATATTTTCGACGTTTTCATGTTATAGACTGTTCAAATTTTTTCCGTAAAAACTATCAATCAATGAAAATTTTAACCGACTTTAAAAAAATGAGGCGGTTCTATTATTTATATTATGACTTTTCAGTCATCATCGTCGCTGGTACGACTAAGGTTTAATGATATTTATTACATTTATTTGACTCACAACTGTAGATATTATTGCATTGGTACAAAGAGGCGGGTGTCGATTATATTCGTGATTGGAATCTTAAATAGTAACTTTTGTAATCACGGTGGTATATCATACATACTAATAATATGACTGTAGGTAATACTGTTCAAAGGTTGATTTATTTACATAGGTAACTTTATTAACTGACCTTTTAAATATTCTCTAACACTTGCGCGACTCATTTGTTTAAATAAAACCACTTTTTACGGATTTAAGAGTGAGTTTTTTTTTTAAACAAATACACGCGTCCGTAACCATGGTGACTGCAAAGTCTCCAAAACGTCGGGCCAAAATTTAAAACAAATACACGCGTCCAAATCCGTAAAATGTGGTTTTATTTGACCTTTTAAATTTTACACTGGCAAATTCTTAATCTATCGCGATTAAAAATGATAGGTGAAAAGATGTATTGAATTATAAGTAGGTATAAAATCTTTATTTATTAGTATTAGTAAAACAAAGTGTTTATTTTTGTATGTATGCGTCTCTCTGAGCTTATATCTGCAAAACTACGCAACGGATTATGACTCAGTTTTTTTTAATAATGGATTGGTTCAATAGGATGGCATTTTTATAAAATTTGTTAAGATATGGTTCCTAAATTCCACGCGTAGAAAGTTGTGGGCAACAACTAGTTAATTTATAAGAATAAAGATTAAATATTCTCAGAATATAATAAAATTACCTCAAACAGAGAGCTAATGCCGCCTACACACGTTACGATAAACCATAACGAAAAAACTGCGCAGTTTTATCGAACGATTTTTATGGACGACCGCGGTCGTCAGTTCTCCTCACAAGCTCGTGCAAGTAGCATGTCGTCAACAGTACAGACGATAAATTATATTATTAAATAAACAAATGTCACAAGAAGTTTTTATCCGACTCGATAGATGGCGTTGTGCCGTCTCGCTACATCACGCTATTATTTCGTTTGACGCATTTACGTATAACCTTGACAAAATATTTGTTTAGTATTACATAAGTACATAAACTGCATAATGCATATACTTAATAGAAATTTTATGTACATTTCACACATTGTCCTCAGGTCCCAAGCTAAGCTTATAAATATGCCTGTGATATGGGTAGATAGTAGATAGATAGTTATTAGAATAGTTTACGGAACTGTTATTGGCGGTTACACCAGGCTGAGTGGCGCCATGTGATACGTTGTTGTAAACATTTGTGAAATATGACCAACTCTAAACAGCTGGTAGTCTGGTACTGAGTCTGACATCTGTTGTTTTTCTAGTGTAGTATTTCATACGGTACCAAGTAATATTCTTCAAGCGTTCAAATAGTAATGCATTTTTGCGGTAGATGGCATTATTTATAACGTTTTTTACAACTTTTCGTGTGGCACCGAGGGTTGCCGGGGCGCCATCTAGTTTGATTATAAAACATCAATCACAACAACATCCTTGACACTGCGCGGCTGTCTAAAACCAAAACCTAGCAAGTCACGTTTTTTTAATTCTTTTTCCTAAACCAAATATTTCCCAATTTTCTTACTGCGTCTAATTCAAAAACAACTGTATTTCTTTTTCTATCTTACATAGAATCACAGATACAAGCATGTATAAACCTAGCAACCAGCACTTCATACTTGTTGATTACAAAATGAAAAAGAATCTGTTAAAAAATTGTAACTTGCTAGGTTTGGGTTTTGGACAGCCGTGCGGCGGCGAACACACCGCCAACAGCGTCACGTCATTGCTGCGTGTTTCGCACGGAAGCAAGAAACAAACGGGCGGGAACGGTGTCGCGCACGACAACTACATCAGCAGCCAAACCCGTAGTAGTGACCTTTGTCGCTACGGTAGACAGTGCGCCCAACTCATTGGTGGCGGCGGCAAACGCAGCTGGCGCCAATGCAGCCTCCCCTAAAAGGAAGAGAAGAAGAAAATGCCGCCGCAGCGAAAATCGAGTCCGCACCCTCCCGCCAGAAGGCGCCCAAACAAGCCGCACCGCCAGTAACGGCGCCCACTGAGCAGTCCGCACCGCCCGCCGTGTGCATCGTGTGCGCGCTCGCTGCGAAACAGGCACCCGCCGCTCCAACCGTGACGCCTGCCGCTCCTAAACCCCCTATCCATAGAATGGACGCTGAGACCGCCAAATTCGTCATCGAGTCATCCGCCGAAATAAACTAAGTTCGACCGGCACCCCCAGGTCCCTTGCAGGCCCTTGAGACGACCCAATTTCTCAGGACATAACCATCAGATCCTGACCTGGTGCCAATGGGACTACACGGGAATCAGCAGATTTGTAAAAAAAGAATCATTGTAATCGCTTTGCCCAGTTAAAAGTTATGAGGTAACAAACATAAATAAAAAAGAAAACATACAAAAGATTTGAATTCCTCCTCTTTTTTTGAAGTTGGTTAAAAATACCCAGACGCAGTACCTATATTTATTATTATAGTATTTGTGTAACAAATAAAAACAAAAATGAATTGGCTGTCCCGCGCAGGAATCGAACCCCTTGACCTTTTGAACGGCCGCAGTAGTAGAATACATGAACCACTAGATCACGAGGACCGTCGATCAAGCGGTCAGAAAATCGAAACGATTTTAAGAAATAAAAATTGTATCTTCCTTCGACGAACGATAATTCGCAGCAAATGTTCTACAAACGAACGAAAAATCGAAGATCAAGAGATCGCACAGTTTTATCGTACGATAATTTAGTGCGCGCTAAACAACGCACATTTGACGAACGATTCGATTTGCAGCGATTTGTCATACATTTTTTAAAAAAAGAATACCCAAATTGAACTGCACAGTTTTGTCGGCCGACTTTTCGTTCGATAAATCGTAAGGTGTGTAGGGGCCTTACACAGAAAATTCTATATCAAAATCGATCAAGCAATTTTAAAAGTCCTTGGTTCTCAGTAGCTAAACGATTGTAGCTATAAAATAAATTCAACGTAAAAAATACAGAAACAAGGTGACATATTTGCGTAATTTTAATAAAGGCCATGTCAAAAATTGAATTATACATGACAAACTTCAATGACGGTTATAAATATTAATTAAATCAAACCCACTTTTTATGGATTTAGATGCGTACCTATGTGTTAAATTAAGCCTGATGTTTGATGAAACATTTTAGCCATAGGGCCATTTTAGCCATTTGCGATCCTAGATCATATATTGAAAAAACATATACTTTAAAATTAGAGCTCTAGCCATTCAATCTAAAGAAACAATGAAAACTTCGTACGTAGAAAAATGCACGAAGCTATTTTGGTATCCTCTTAATTGATCAGTTGTTGTTTATTATAAATACAGAAGAACCGGAATCTTTTAACGCCCTACTAAATATGGATTGGAATAATCTAAAAGTTTGTATGTACACTTATTAAGGCCATTGTCTTCGCATGCTGGTAATTGAAAAATAAGCATTTTCATGTATCTTAGTTCTTAAACTAAATATATTTCACTTAAAACCGAAACTATAATTAAAACATGTATACATTTTTGCTCTCGTTAAATGCCAGTTATTATTTACTTTCTGTGAACATGAAATGAACTAAAAACATATAATTTACTTTAAACTTGTCTATAGAAACTTGAAATAAAAAGCGAAGGCGTGACGCGCAATGTAGGTTAAACTTTTACTATGTGAATAGATATTTCCATATGAAATAAGTTTCATAAAATAACTTAAAGAATATTGAAATGCAATTCAAAGAAAGTCATATTCTTGAGTTTGTTTGTTTTAAGATGTATTGACAACCGTTAAGCTCTTTGTGACCACAGCTTAGTAAGTAGGTACATAAACTACTTTTAACAGTACTTAACATTAATTTAATAAACGGCATTTGCTGATGGAGTGTCAGAAATAATATTGAACCGGATATTAAAAGAATTTTTGTTAAGTAAAAGCAAAAATTAATAAATTTGTGTAGAAATATTGAATCGATCTAATACTAGATGAACTCGGTGTTTATATGCCTTATTTTATTTAAAGCGTTTTAGCAAATCCTCAGTCGAGAATGCCAGAAAGGTTGCCTGGCAGAGATCGCTGTCAGCGATAAGGCCGCCCATTGTACTATCTCAGTGTTATTTACTACTATGTTAAATGTATATTATGGTGTACAATAAAGTATAAATAAATAAATAAATTTATTAGTGAATCATATTTTAATATTTAAAATAAGGTTTTAAAAAATCTAATATTAGGGCACAATGAGATTGACTAGAGCTACGTAGTTATTGTTAGACAAAAATTCTGAACAAAATAAAAAAAAACTAAGTTCACACGTAAACAACTGTCGGAAGAAGATCGTGATGGCACTGAAGATATATTGTAGATCCTACCACAGCGAAAATTTTAGTAGCTAAATCACAATGCCGATTCGCAATGGTAAATAATAAACTTGTATTTTTTTAGTTTACAAGTGTGGCAATGGCCATGTAATACATTCTAACAATTCCTATAATAGGATCCACCTCAATTATAATGTTCTCACATTACTATTGAAGTGTTTATTGAACGAAAAATGGCCGCCCTTCACCTACTTTTTACATGATTAAAGTGTATCTAAAATCTATCATTTATCTAAAATAGTTTGGTTTTCTGATGTGATTTTTTTCTTGATCTTTAATATTTTTCTTTCTTTTTTGCATGATCCTTAACCGACAATAATATTAAGAAAGCAGTCTTGCTAGACAATGCCCGTATAGTTCGTCGGTTTCTTTCCCATTAGGCTCCACCACTCCGGCCGACTGTTGCCAACATCGCCGGAGTACGTCCTGCCGCCTTTCGAGGCGAAGCAGTGTTGTATCCATAGTGGTAATAAAACTATTACGTATCTTTATCCTGTACAATTAATAGTATTCTCTGTTTGTATAATTAATTACTTTGTATTCGATGTACAATAACCGGTATCTCTACCTGTCTGTATTATATTTTTAGCTTTTTTGCCTCACGAGAAGATGAATCTTTTCAAACACATAAGCAGTAATCAATCAATGATGGTATTCCCATAAACATATTTAAATTTTGAGTCATAATATCGGGGACTTTTTTTAGTAGGTATTGGTAATTTGTATTCTCTCCCAGAGGCGTATTTTGAATATCCCCGCCCCGGGCCAATTAATTAGTCGCCCTATGAATTAATAGACATAGGCCAAAATTTTTAACTTGAAGGCTTTCGCCGCCCTTCTCAGGCTGACCACCCCGCGCCATGACCCCTATGGCCCTAGGATAAATACGCCTCTCTTCTCTCCGTGATCTCGTAAATGTGGACCACAGGACATTATGTGACGAGCCTCGTGGTTGAGTGGTTTATGGAATGAACTGCCGATCAAGAGGTTGCGGGTTCGATTCCCGCTCGGGACAATCATTTGTGTGATTTTTCTAATTGTCATACAAATTTTTGTCCTGCGTCTGGGTGTTTCTATGTATTATAAGTATGTATTTACAAAAGAAAAGTAGTTTATGTATTCTATCCGCATTCTGGTACCCATAATACAAGCATAATAAGCTTAGCTTGGGACCAGAGGACGTTGTGTGAAATGTCCGTAAATATTTATTTTATTTTATTATTATTATGCGAAATGTATTTTTGATTAGGTAACTTATTTGGAATTTCTGTTTTACAGATAATTATTTGTTTCGCCATTTGTTTAAGAGTTATCTTAGCGTAAACATGACGCATGTTGACTCTAGGCTAAGATGTATCAGAGTTTTAGAATTAAAAGATTTCGAAATAACAAGGTTGGTAAAACCAGCCAGGAAACAATATGCAAAATAAAAAAAAACAACTAAAAAGTAGTGCGCTAAAACCATTTCTAATCAGAGAGTAGTAGCAGACATCTACCAGCTATCTATATGACTTCACCAGCTCATGGAGCTCGAAGGTCAAAGAACCTTAGAGCTTTAAGCTTCTGACTATATTCTTCCTGCATTATACCTGTCTACTGACATAAGATTAAAATAATTTAACTTACTTACATTGTTCTATCTGCAATTTTACTGCGCAAATGATACATTTTTTATTCATTGCATCAGCTGAGATTAGAACAGAACACATACAGAAATGTTCCGGAAACAGAGAACTATTCCGGAAACGGAACACTTTTTGTAGTGTGACACTTATTTTATGAGATTATAGTTATGTAGTGTGTTGTGGATATATTTCTAATTATTCGTTATTAGAATGTTTTTAAAGTGAATTTAAGGTAAGCTAATAAGCACTTTCCTGTGTGTTACAAAAAAGGCTTTAAACCTGTGTTACGTAATTATATTTGTAATAGTAGTAGTTTATAATTTTATTCGCAACTTATAAAATAAATACACCACACTGCAGAGTGCGGGCCGTCTCTACAGAGAGAGTGTATAGGGTTTCGGGTCATACTTAGTTAGCCACGAGATTAAAGAGCCTGATGCTTTGGACTATAAAATATCAACCGCAGTAGCCTGCAGTGAAATGCAGATCAGTGTCGACCTATTACTTATTTGTGATTTTGGTGGGTGGTACCTTGCCATGGACTCCACCATAGTGGTAGAGCCAAAATGCTATCTTCTTTGTTTCCATGAGCGTAGTCAGAATTTAGTTTTAGGTGGGGTTTCCTGGTCTTTCCTTCACTTCGTGAGACAAAAAAGCACAAAATTTGTCAATAGTGTTAAATTTTGGTTTGAACTTCGAAGCCAATTATATAAATACTAGCTGTTGCACGCGACTCCGTACGCGTGGAATTTAGGAAAGTTTCATGAAAATCCATCCAGTAGTCTTTACGTGAAAGAACAACAAACATCCTTACATTCATACAATCCAACATTATCCAAACATTCAAATATTAGAGCATGGATAGAAGACCGAGGAAACGTTCGCATTGCTCGGCCAACAGTTTAAGTATTTTATTATGTCGCGCGTAATTCTTTTTTCGTCATATCTCCTAAGATATTCATTTAAATTGCATGCTATAAAGAGCAGTTATAATCTATATTAAACGTGTAAGCTAACTAAGGTATTTAATTTGATAAAAAAGATTACAATATACACATAAATAACTTTTGAAAACACCCTATTGAATTTGATAATTTTTGCGCCATTATTATGGTTACAGCGGGTTTCCCTTAAAAGATAGAAATATGCCCTCGCGGACTTTTTTGAAGATCTATAGGCAACAAACAATTCCTCCATACATTAGTTTGTTGCACCTCACATAGATAAGGCAGCGTTTTCATTTATAGCTCGCACGCGTCCGAGTTTCTCGGCAAATTTAATCATATCTCGTCCAATATACAGCAAACCCCAACAAATTATGCAAAAGAACCATCTTCTTGAACTATTCTATCTATTAAAAAAAACCGCATCAAGATCCGTTGCGTATTTTTGAAGATATAAGCTCACATAGGGACATACATACAAAAGTTACGACTTTGTTTTATAAGAAGTAAAGATAAAGATAAAGAAGATGAAGAATGATTGAAATGATAAATGTCGAGGAGAAGAAAAAGCAACCTGTAGCACTCATTTCTCCACACCTGCTACCTCCAAGGAATATGACAAGATAATATTATTTACTGTGTATAAGCTGCACTTATAGACAATAGAAATCGCGTCAATTTATCGTGCCAGGCTCACAGGGCAATCTAATAGTTTCACTTTGTTTGCGAATTTAATCGTATTTCGAAAGTTGATAACTAGTACAAAAACGTCATATTTTAACATTGTTACATTTTTTTTTGTTTTGTCATTGAGCAAACAGTGTTGGCAAGAGTTTCTGAGTAATCGTAAATATTTATTTTCCTTAGCTTAACGGAAATCTTGCCAGTGTTTATATTTAAAGTCATCCGTTCACTGCTTGCACAATCTAAGTCCACTGATCTCAAAAAGAGCTCGTTTAAAATAAAAACAAGATGAATTGTTATAAAGCAAGTGAGTAAACAATCCCTAATTTAAAATTATCTGGGACGTGCATTATGCAACATTCATTTGTAAGAATAACTAACATATAACCACATACACTTAACTATGGCGTTTGCATAATAATGCGCACATTAGCGTGATCGTTGTAAATAAAAGTTACTTTGCTTTGCATATTCTAAATACCGATTATTACCGTGATGCAGGTTTCGTTATTATACATGTTTAAAGTTAACGTCTGTATTTAAAAGTGACCAAAAAACTGACTGTCCTTAAATAAAAACCTCCAAATGTTTTAAGTACATAAAGCTCGTTTCGCACCGTTCTTTAAACAGGAAAACGGATATTAAGGAGAAATTGCAACACATAAATGCAACAGACTCACCTGCATCTTTAGAAAATGTCTTGGGTATTCTCTCAGGCTTGGAACACTTTTACTTTTTCTGCACTAATGAGATTTAGTTCTAGTTTGACCTGGATCTTTATTATGATTTCTACAGATATTTCGCGATAATTTCTCGTGTCTAGTGAAGCGTTTAAGTGCACGTCTTGTTGGTGAATGCTGGAGCGGGCCGTGGTGCCATAACCTCTTACTTAACCTACCAATCCCCACTTTCAACTTGATTGTACACACTGAGTTCACATTGTGCGTCAAAGTTACGTGAACGAAACGCTGTTGTATGTGTGTGTGAATAAAACGATAAATTGCATAGCCACTGAATTATTGCAGTTTGGATAATATCCTCAGCGAAGATCATCATCATTTACAATAATAGTGAAACCGCGATCTTAATTATAGCGAAGCGATAAAGAAACCTAGTAATTTGTTATTTATGTCAATAGCATTAACTTTGCACTTACCGCATCTATAGGTACAAAGTGACTATCTTCAAGCCTCTTGCTAGACTTACGTACCTTTCGTTAGTTGCTTCTAGAATCAGGACATAGGTACCAATTCTATGAGCGCAACTAATATACAAAGACGTATTTTGAAAATTAACGCCCTGGGCCATTTAATTTGACGCCCTGAGCCAATTTATTAAGCCCCCCTATATATTAATAGAGATAGAGCAAAATATTAAACTTGAAGATTTCGCCGCCCTTTTCTGGCTGGCCGCCTCTGGCCATGGCCCCTATGACCCCAGAGTAAATACACCTCTGCCTATGGAGTATATTGCGTGATTTTTCTAATTGTCATACAAATGTTTGTACTGCGTCTGGGTGTTCCTATGTATTATAAGTAAGTATGTATTTACAAAATAAAAGTAGTATATGTATTCTATCCGCATTCTGGTACCTATAACACAAGCATATAAGCTTAGCTTGGGGCCAGAGGACGTTGTGTGAAATGTCCATGATATTTATTTATTTTGATTAATTGGCTATTTTGTTGTGCACATTTTTATTAATGAAATTCGTTAGTGTATATCCAGATTTTCTAATAAAAAAAGTTCTGCTAACATTGCCGAATTGCGTTATTGACAATCTTAATTATCAATTTTTTTGTAAAGTTTAGTTGTGCACATAGAATCCATACCATAGTTCAAGAAATTTTGACCTTTATTAGTTACTAAAACTACTTTTTACGGATTTAGACGCGTGGTCACGGGTGAGACTCACCCGTGACCATGGTGACTGCAAAGTCTCCGAAACGTCGGACCAAAATTTAAAACAAATATACGCGTCTAAATCCGTAAATAGTAGTTTTATTTAAACAGATGAGTCGCGCAAGTGTTAAAACATATTACTTTATTTGTTACTTTTATTACTTCAGTGAAAAAAGTATCTCCAACTGAGTATACTAAATAGAATATTCCGACACGATCACTAATATTGGCAGGGCAAGGGCAGGAGACATCATAAAAGCACTGTTATATAGCATATTTACGAGCTTTTATTTAAGGTAATTGTAGTCATCAGTTGAGCATTTTGTTGAGCCGACTCTAATAAATAAATAGATTGTTAATAAATAATTTTTTTTTTATTGTACTTATATAAAAAAACAATCATGGACATTTCACACAACGTCCTCAACGGTCCCAAGCTAATATGCTTGTGTTATGGGCTTATGGGTACCATAATACGGATATAATAGATAAACTACTGTTCGTTTTGTAAATACATATATACTTATAATACATAGAAACACCCAGACGCAGTACAAACATTTATATGATAATTATAAATGATTGTTCCGAGCGGGAATCGAACCCGCGACCTCATGATCGGCAGTCCGTTATTTATATGAACCACTCAACCATGAAGCTGGTCAAAATAGATAAAAAAGAAATATAGGTAGGTATGTGAAACTCCATTTAATTCCTGCACGGGACAATCATAATATGCGTGATATTTATAATTGCGTGCTATTTACTGTTGGTCTTATTCATAATGACTTATCGGAGGTTTAAACTGAGATTTTATCATAGAGATAATAAACGTTTTAACATAAAAAGACTGTTATAAGGAACAATTTTTGACAATTTTCGCGAACCGATTTTAGCGAACCTCCTGCTAAACCTCCGATAAGTCATTATGAATAAGACCATTCGTGTTGTAAGTTTATATTAAGAAAAGAAATGTAGATATTGTAGTATATCCGTATTCTGGTACTCAGGTACTCACCAACCTTATAAGATTAGCTTAAGACCCGAGGACGTTGTGTGAAAATTCTATGAATATTTAAAAAAGGTTATAATTATTTCGGTTTAAGAAAATAATATATGTTTGTCACTCGCACTTCCCGGTATCGAACTGATCTTTTGCTTATTAAATTTGACAATTTTGGTATCATAAACTTTTGTAGCTGCGTGATATGCTGATATTCATTAGATTATTGTAAAGTACAATTTAACTATATACATTTACGCTTTATTATTTTTTTGGCATTTATTGATTCTTTTAATTAAGGGATCAGGCATGCTCTATCATCTATTAATATTTTAAGGTTCTTAATGTGTGTATCTTTTGTAATTTTTATCCGAATAAATAAAAAATCATAAAATACTTATATTCATCATCATCATCACCATAACATCACACCTTTTCCCTATGGGGGTAGGCAGCTACTATAGAGCGCTATCTGCTACGATCCAAACATACTTCCTTGGCTTCATCCACACTCATACATCTGGTCATACATGCTCAACGTTGGTAAGGTTGTTGTTATATGGTTGACGGTTATATTTACTATCTTTTAATATCACGCAAAATAAACACTCTTACACGCTAATTAATATTACGACATAAAAATTTAGGTTAGTTAAGAACCAACTCGTCTAAATAATAAAATTAATTAAATATAAACAATTAGCATCCCGGTTATGGTATATTTAGATAAAGAGATCAGATTAATAATAAATATCAGATTAAGAATAAATGAGTCGCGCTATGCTAGTGAATGACTTCTAAATAAATTCGTTATGTAAGTAATTATTAGGCAAGATTTAAATTATCACATCCGTAGCTTTGTGCCACAGGCTGTTATGGGTTTATCCGTTTACAACTTGAGGAAAATATAAATTAAATCTGTTAAATGTAGGCCGAGGCCTTGTTGACGAGAAATGAACTGTGCTTCTGAAATCACATCTATACTACATATCTAAACTAGTATTTTAAAGCTGAAGAGTTTGTTTGTGTATTTGTTTGAACGCGATAATCTCAGGGACCGGACGGGTGCGATTGAAAAATTCTTTATGTGTTGGATAGTCCATTTATCGAGGAAGGCAATAGGCTATATAACATCACGCTGCGACCAATGGGAACAAAGAATTGGTGAAAAATGTTGCAAATACGAGGAAATTTTCTAAATTGTTACAAAATTATGAAGTGATCTGTGGGATTAGAACATATCTACATCCTAAATAGCAAATATAAAGTCGTACGCAAACGCCAGTGTTATGAACAAGGTAGTAGCAACAGACCCGTATTAATGCTACGGATCCTCAGGCTAGAAAGACCCCAAAAGTAAGTGAGAACTTGTTGTGAACATCGACAGGGAATGCCCGTCAATAAAGAATTGAAAAGATGTCATGTCATTGATGTTCTTAAGGTGTGCACACGTAGGTACCTAAAATGTTTCTATTATAAAGGGCACCACAAACGGCATATTAATATAGCGAAAAAGAGACAGATATATCAGTCTCTTTGTCATCTCGCCTTTTTTTTAACACGCTTTTATAAGTTCGGTATGTATCTATCAATGTATTAATCTATGTAACGGAATCTTTCAACGCGATTTCACCTACTTGCGATAGTCGGATTGATTCGAAATTTTGCATACATATCAAGGACCGATGACAATGCAATTATTTAAAAGATATTCAGGATTTTCAAGCGTGTTTTTTGGTTTTTGAACTAAGTAAATTATTATTTTATACCTACTTCTGTCTCTTTCTCGCTATATTAATATAAATTAATATATTAATATGCCGTTTGTGTCGCCCTTAAAGTTGTAACATGAGTTTCGTTACTTATACAGTACTTTATGTAGATTTTCTAAAAATATTTTCTAATTGCATCCCTCATTTCATTTGTGACCAGTGACACCCACTTATTCGTAACTATTGGGTGCCAGGACTCCTTAGTGCCGGCCACGAGTCGTGTTGGTGTATGTAATGTCTAAGTTTCCATCCCTAGTAAAAGATGTCATCGGTTTAGATTTTACTTCAAACAACCTTATAGCATCAATATAAGGGAATGGACTGCTGATAAGTATGTACCACTGGGTCACTATTTTAATGGTAACGTCAGACTAAAGTTTGCTTTTAAAATTATTAAGGCGTATTAATTTGTGTAGTAGCACGACCAATTGACGTGTTTGACGATGAAACATGTTTTTATTGCCTACTTACCTCTTGCAAAAACCACGCACTTTCATTGATACAATATGTAACTTTCAAAATAGTTTAAAATGTAGTTAATTTTCTAAAACTATTTTCTATTATTATGGTATTATTTATATTTTTTCATAAGAAATAATAATTCAAGCCTTTTGTTGCAGCGGTCTTTATAGTTTAAGCTTAGTTAGAATATTGAATCTGCAGTATCCAATTTTGCAGATTACTGGACTTTTTAGCGTTAATTTAATAGTTCAAAATAAATTTATTTATACATATTATGTTTATTAGGTACAATTAGTTTTATATTATGCTCAAATAATTTAATTTGTAAGTTTTTGTAAAAGATGTCTGCGTTTGCTTGTAAGCTTTTTGTACGCCTATATTCTTTACTATAGGTATGTTTAATTGAAAACTACTTTTTTGAACTGGCGGGAATTTTATGTTATTTTTTCCATAGCGTTGCCAAAAAAAAAATAAGTTTGGGAATTTAATTAAGAAAATTATTATTTATTTTATTCCGGTTTTTATTATTTCTTGTGCGCTCCAGAAATATTTACATAATATGTAGAAATTTCAACTGTCTAGCAATCAATGCTGTCGCTGTTCATGCGCCACTCAACTGTCTAGCGATAGACAGGCGGACGAATATGCGGACGGATAGACGGTTAAACTGGCTCACAGACTCAGTAATAGGGTGCATTTTACTTTTTGGAGCAGAAAGAAAGAATGTTGGACATCAGTACCAATTCTACATGCACAACTAAAGTTAACTAAAAAATGAAAATTGATAGTGTCACTATAATATCTATTACGACGAGCCTCGTGGTCTAGTGGTTCATGTAACGGACTGCCGATCAAGAGGTCGCGGGTTCGATTCCCGCTCGGGACAATCATTTGTGTGATTTTTCTAATTGTCATACAAATGTTTGTACTGCGTCTGGGTGTTTCTATGTATTATAAGTATGTATTTACAAAAGAAAAGTAGTATATGTATTATATCCGTATTCTGGTACCCATAACACAAGCATAAAAGCTTAGCTTGGGACCAGAGGACGTTGCGTGTAATGTCCGTGAATATTTATATTTATTTATTTATTTATTACTTGCTATTTCGTTGTACACAGTCATATTAATTAAAATCGTTAGTTTATAATGCACAGTTTTCATAATATGTGTAGCGACATCTAGTGACTAATAGCTGTCACTACATAGTACAGCACAATAACAACAGATGGCGTTAAATGTCAAAATATGACGTCAGAATGAACTCTACATCTCGAAAGCAAGATTTGCATACGAGCTAAGATAGGTACAACATCTGAACATACAACAGCGGGGCGAAAGCCCTGGCCAGTGCTGATCACCTAGCCTGGTCGGAGAATTCTCCATTTGTGGTTGGAGGAGCCCGATCACCCACGCTCCTCTACAATATGGTTTAATGAACATTGCCAAATTGTGCTACTGACACTATCAACGACATAATTATGACACTATCAAGAGGTCGCGGGTTCAATTCCCGCTCGGGACAATCATTTGTGTGATTTTTCTAATTGGGATTGTTCATAATTTTTGACCTGCTGTTATTAGATTTTTTAAAGAAAATATAGACTACAACTAATTTCAATATTATTGAAATATTCACTATATGTATATAATTTTTTAAAAATACGTAAAGATATTATTTTAAATGTTGTGACGTCATCGTTGTACGCAATCTGTGTATTGACTTTTCCTGATAGAATTAAGACAGATTGCAATACATCTTTTCAAAGTTGCCAAGTTGATATAATAGACCAATTTCAACTCCACCACAGAGTAGTATATCCCTCAGAACGCTTTAATATTTGAAGTCCTTCATTTCAAGGGCAAATAGAGATCATTTGCTTTTTTGGAAAAATAATCGTTAATATAGCAAATTTTCCGAAAAAAACTAATGGATCATGATCAGAAACTCTATTCCCCGAAATGGTTTTTGATTTAGAGTTTAAAAAAAATATGAACAATGCCAATTGTCACACAAATGTTTGTACTGCGTCTGAGTGTTTCTATGTATTATAAGTATGTACCTATTTACAAAAGAAAAGTAGTATATGTAGTATATCCGTATTCTGGTACCCATAACACAAGCATATAAGCTTAGCTTGGGACCAGAGGACATTGTGAGAAATGTCCATAAATATTTATTTATAAATTTTTTTATTTATCAATTAAAATTTTTAGTTAAGGGCCTACATCAATATTCTCGTATATCATCGCCGACACGTACATATTAACACAGCCAGTAGGCACAGAAAATGAAGAATTAGGGATACTTTTCCTATTTACTCAAAATCTACTAAATATATTTTAATTCTGATTTACGTGTTTCTATATATAATAGTTAAGTACTTATGTTTTTAAAGTTATTTCATTAGTTAATACGCGATAATAGACCGACAAATGAAAAAAAAAAAAATTTGAGAGGTTGTTTCGCTAAGATTTTCTATCGAGAAAACTTTTTTCAATCGCGTTTCTGAGTTTATGCGATCCTAGATCATATATTGAAAAAACATATACTTAAAAATTAGAGCTCTAGCCATTCAATCTAAAGAAACAATGAAAACTTCGTACGTAGAAAAATGCACGAAGCTATTTTGGTATCCTCTTAACTTAGTTTACTTGTGCGCGTAGAATCGGTACCATTATAAAAATGTACAAAAATAAACAGGATTACTAAGCGATTATTGTTTTTAATGATTAAATTAGCGGGAATATCGGTTTACAATTTTATTCCATTCACGTGGATAATTTCGTTGAATATGCCGAAGTCCACGGGCTATCTGTCTATTCTCTTTCGACGTACACTGACGGCATCCTGAGCGCAAAACCATTGGAGCTAGTCCTGAAACATAGAATACAATATAATTAGTTTCTTTTTAAATTATTTTTATATATTTATGAACTTTTTACACAACGTTCTCTGGCCACAAATTAAGCTAAATTTCTATGCCTGTATGTATGGGTATCAGAATATGGACATACTACATAATACCACTGCATAATACACAACTTTTTTATAAATACACTAGCTGTTGCCCGCGACTCCGTACGCGTGAAATTTAGAAAATTTTCCCCGCTTTTGCAATATTTTTCACTACTGCTTTGCTCCTATTGGTCGCAGCGTGATGTTATATAGCCTATAGCCTTCCTCAAGAAATGTACTCTCCAACACTGAAAGACTTTTTCAAATCCGACCAGCGGCTCCTGAGATTAGCGCGTTCAAACAAACAAACAAACTCTTCAGCTTTATAATATTATAGTAAGTATAAATAAATACTTATAAAACATAGAAAACACATAAACGCAGTACAAACATTTGTGTGACAGTTATAAACATCACACAATCGAATGTTCTGAGCCGGGATCAACTTGCACTTTGTGAACAGTAGTCCGTTACTTACACAAACCACGAAACCCCTCAAATTAAAAAGGTAAATTTAGATAAACTAATATAAGTGGGTATTTAAAAAAAAAAACGTTGAACCGACTTCATGAGACCACCTCAGTAGTCTACTCTTTGATTAGTGCCTTTGAAATTTGAAGGTTTTCCTCAATTTCTTAGTATATAAAAATCAGGAAGGCCAAAAGTTGGAATAATTTTAAGAAACGAGTTCATTAATAAAATTCTACTTCGACTTATCGGTATAATCGCTATAGTGTTTCGTCGTGTACCATAATATTATGTATATGTAGTATGTATTTTTGTAGTATCTATTTATATATAGGTATAGGTGTATGTAATTATTCGTAAGTAAGTTTATTTATTTTTGTATTTATTAATACGCACCTACCATTACATATTCTCTGTACAACCCTAAGGTTGACTGGTCGAAAATGCCTCAGGCATAAAGCCGCCTTTGTACACTCTATTTGTACATGAAGAATTTAATAAATAAATAAATAACCATCAGATCCTACCCTGGTGCCAATGGGACCAACGGGAAGCATCAGCTTTCAAATAAAAAAAGAATAATTAAAACCGCTTCTCCTCGTTAAAAGGTATGAGGTAGGAAGCATTAAAAAAACATACAGACGAATTGAGATCCTCCTGCTTTTTTGAAATCGGTTAAAAATACTAACTTTTAAGATCCTTTCCAATTGGATCACATGGTCCTTTTCCAAGAATACAGTTTATTTGTGTTCTCACATAAAAATCGTTACTGAGTGCTATGTCGAGTGCAGCATCAGATATGTAAGGCCGCTTAGCCATCGCAGAAGCCACCAAACAGAAAAGAACAAATCCGTACACGGTCTGGAACATAAATAAATAAATAATAAATAAATATTCATGGACATTTCTCACAACGTCCTCTGGTCCCAAGCTAAGCTTATATGCTTGTGTTATGGGTACCAGAATACGGATAGAATACATTAACTACTTTTTTTTTGTAAATACGTACTTATAATACATAGTAACATCCAGACGCAGCACAAACATTTGTATGACATTTAGAAAAAATCACAGAAATGATTGTCCCGAGTGGGAATCGAACCCGCGACCTCTTGATCGGCAGTCCGTGACATGAACCACTCATCCACGAGGCTCGTCTGATACAAAACATTTTTTGCGTAAAAGCTCTATGAAATATGAGTACTGTTATAATAAATAATTTTTAAAATAAGGGTTGGACCCGCACACGAAGTGTTTTAGAACCTAAGTATTCATTATATCGTCACACTATGTTTTATAGGATCCTTCTTTCGGACGTGCCCATTTTTTATTTTAAAGCCCGATAGATAATAACATTTAAAACTAGGATATCTAATGCCCAAAAATTTAGCTTGTCTAGCATATAAGTAATAAAATAATATCATCCAGGAAAACAGAAAAATGTAAATAACTTTGAAACCAGGCATTGGTACTAATTCTATATGCATAACTAAACTAAATTCAACTAAAAAAATAATTTTGATAGCGTTGATGAACACAAATAGGTAGTGATAACTAAAACTTTGTTATTATAAAAACGGTGTAGGTGTACTAAAGACTAATGATTTTTATTAATACAAATTTTAATGTGCACAACGAAATAGCAAATTAGTCAGAATATTTGTTTTAATTTTTAGTAAGATAAGTTTAGTTTACTTGTGCATGAGGAATTGATAGCATTATACGCAATAATGATATTCACACACTATAGGTGTAGGTAACGTTGTATCTTTGAGGATGTAAACGAATGTCGTAGCTTTCGTAGATTCACGCGTCACAATTATGTTTTTAATCAAGGGTTTATATATAAATATTCATGGACATTAAACACAACGTCCTCTGGTCCCAAGCTAAGCTTATAGGCTTGTGTTATGAGTACCAGAATACGGATATACTACTTAAACTACTTTTCTTTTGTAAATACATACTTAATAAACATAGAAACACCCAGACGCATCATCATTATACATTGAAAACGATTATTGTATGGGAACCCCGTAAATACTTTTTCTGTTCTATTTTAAGATTTTGTTGTTATGGCATCAACAATAAAGATGCATAATCGATGAAAATTTTAAGTCTCTAGCTACCACCGTACCTCAGATACAGTCTGGTGACAGACGAACGCACAGCGAAGTCTCAGTAATAGGACCCCATTATATTTTGATGCTGAACGAAAAAAAAAATTAACGCCAATAATGCCTATTCTACGTGGACAACTAAACTTAACTAAACTAAAAAATGTTGTGCTCGTAGAATTGGCACCAAACAAGACCATCTATCGATAATCGTAAATTGTTTAATAAAAACTGCTGTAAAAGGAGCAAGATTCAAATGAAGAACCGCTATAAAGACAACCTCAGCCAGAGTGATTGAAAAGACTTTCTTTCTATATCACTATTTGCTTATCTCGTTTATTTTCAGTCAGTCTATATTATTGCATTAATAATTGTGACAGTTATTAAGTACAACATGGTATAACTAATGTACGTAAATAGTTAGTACATACAACAGAATAGTTAGTACATATAAGGAAAATGAAAATATTAATATGGTATTTATTAATGCAAAAATGCGGAAGAGCTAGTTATTTTTGTATCACATTAAACAGTAGGTACTCTCAGTCGTATATTTTTTTTAATAAAAGCTTTGTGGCACATTGGTAATAATAATTCGAGTCGTACTTTATTGCTGTTTGATAACACCTAGCAGACTGTATTGCAGCAATAGCTAATATGGTGCCAGTTCTTCGTGCACAACTAAACTTAAGTAAAAATGAACACAACTCTTGCTGTATTTTGTTTATTTGGCTATTTTGTCGGGCACATTTATATTAATTAAAATCTTTAGTTTATAATAAACAGTGTTTATATTAGGAAAGTTCCGTTAACATTGCCGAATTGTGTTATCGACACTATGGAAATTCATTTTTTAGTTTAGTTTAATCCATCTAGGTGTATAACTATTTATTCTTCGTAATAATTACAATAAAATATACCTCGTTTTATTTCGACTAAACATGGAATGATGAAAACAGGCTTATAGTGTTACGGTCTGCCGCTTACGAGCTCGCGGGTTGACTCCCTGACTTTGACTAATTAAGAACACAATTAGTGTATTTAGTTATTTATCCATTTCCTTTTGAAAGCGCTTTAAGAGCTTGCCAAGGTATATTACAAACACATAAAAAACCAGTGTGAGAGACGCTTAGACCATGCGCTAACACGCCTCACGCCTGGTTAGTGGACCAAATACATTCCATATGGAAAGTAGAAGGAACCTGTCTCCAATACACTACTCAGAAGCTGAAAGTATGTCCAACGTAATAATAGTAGCCAGAGAATAACAAGATGTCTTGTGTAATCTTTATCTTTACTTATTATAAAACAAACTCGTTATTTTTTTGTATGTCCCTATGTGAACTTATAACTTGAAAACTATGCAACGGATTATGATGCGTTTTTTTTTAAATGATAAAGTGTTTCCAGAGGATGGCTTTTTTATATAATTTGTCAAGGTTTGGATTCTGAATTCCACGCATACGAAGTTGCGGGCAGTAGCAAATTTTTCATAAACTATACATTTAACTTGTTGCTATACAGCAAGTTTTAAATATTGACTGATTTATCATTTAAACTAAACAAAATAAGTTTTTTATATAATTTTTATATTTTTTAAAAAGTCATTCAATTTTAATTTAATCAGATTAGCAACGACTACAAAAACGATGTAATACAAAAACATCCAACATGATACATACGAAGTTTTGAAAGTTTTGAAGAATTTGGAAGAGGATAATACGTTATTAAATTATATTTAATATATTATAACCTGTATCACCTTGTACTAAGTTAACACTTCCCATGTAGTAATTTCATCAAACCAGTTCTTAAACAAAAACTTATTATTCAATTAATAATTGAATCACGTCATAAGCACAAATATCATAGAATGAGATGGGATACTAGGATGGTTAATGCTGTATTCTTGCCTTTTTAGGGTTCCGTACCCAAAGGGTAAAAACGGGACCCTATTACTGAGACTTCGCTGTCCGTCCGTCCGTCCGTCCGTCCGTCCGTCCGTCCGTCCGTCCGTCTGTCACCAGGCTGTATCTCAAGAACGGTGATAGCTAGAGAGTTGAAATTTTCACAGATGATATATTTCTATTGCCGCTATAACAACAAATACTAAAAATAAAATAAAATAAATATTTAAGGGGGGCTCCCATACAACAAACATGATTTTTTTACCGTTTCTTGCTCTCATACAACAAACGTGATTAATTAAGTATTGTGTGTGTTTTTTGCTCATTTATTAATAACGTATGTTGCATAGATAATGGTACGGAACCCTTCGTGCGCGAGTCCGACTCGCACTTGACCAATTTTTTAGCAATACATCATCTGTGAAAATTTCAACTGTCTAGCTATCACCGTTCTTGAGATACAGCCTGGTGACAGACGGACGGACGGACGGACAGCGAAGTCTCAGTAATAGGGTCCCGTTTTTACCCTTTGGGTACGGAACCCTAAAAACAGGCAGACATACAGACAGACAGACAAAATTCTAAAAAGACTTACATTGTATGTTTACTGTGTATTACTATGTGTTCTTTTACAAAAGAATAGTAGTGTATGTAGCAGAGGTATATTTACCCTGGGGCGACCAGCCTGAGAAGGGCGGCGAATGCCTTCAAGTTTAAAATTTTGCTCTAACTCTATTCATTTATAGGGCGGCTAATTAAATTAGGTCGGGATGACAATTCAAGTGGCCCGGGGCGCTAATCATTTTCAAAATACGCCTCTGATATGTACTACTACTAACTAACTACTCTGATAGTACCTAGGTAACTAGTCCATTCGTATTCTGGTGGCCATAACACAAACATAGAAATATAGCTTACTTTGTGCCCATAAGACGTTGTGAGAAATGGCCATAAATAAGTTATTTATTTTATTTATTCTAACCGTAATCGTAGATTGATCATTGAAAAGGACCATATTATGATGAGGGATTAAAAACACAAATGAAAATACCTCATTCTTTTCTATTGTGCTGTAAGGGCCAACGATATTATAAGGGAATAATATCCAGTGAATGACGGAAATCTCCAAACTATACCCTATGTCAACACGCCTGGTCGGTGCTGTATATTAGATAAAAACTCTCCAGAAGTGGAATAGGTTTATGCCCAACAATAGGAAGTGTGGGAAGGAAGAAAATTATCCTGCTGTTATGTAGTAGATTGTCGTAAACAAAAGGCTAAGACAATTAAACTAAATTGAATAAAAAATACTGACCTGCATCTTTAAAAATCTCGTTGTTTTGCACCTTTGTTTTATTATGCTAGTAAACTTCAGCAAAGTTTACTTTTTGAAGTATCTGTTTTACAACGAAGAACAGAGAAGCGTATAATCCTAAGACTAGTTGCAGAATGGTGAGACGAGCTTTGATGTCTTAAGTTATAGTTACCACCTCCCCTCTCTTTGAAGTTGCTTCTATACACATAAACAAGTTGACTCATATTTTACCTCATGTCTGAGATTAGCATACAGCGCCATATTTTTGTTTTAATCATTTACGGTCTTATTCAAAATGACTTATCGGAAGTTTAAAAGTTCGCTAAAATCCGTTCGCGAAAATTGTCAAAACTTGTTATTCTTATTAGTCTTTTTACGCTAACACGTTTATTATCCCTCCGATAAAATCACCGTTTAAACCTCCGATAAGTCATTATGAATAAGACCATTAGAATTTAGTTTGAACGCTCATTATTTTACGGTGGTTAATCAGTTTATTTAAAGGTTAGCACGCTGAAGTGGCAATGGGCAGGCCACATCGCTCGTAGGACTGATGATCGTAGAAGAAGAAAAGTCCTAGAGTGGCGACCACGGACCGGACGCCCCCGACAAGGTGGAGCGACGATATCGTCAAGGTCGCGGGGAGACATTGGATGCAAGCGGCACAGGACCGTGCGTTGTGGCGTTCTATGGGGGAGGCCTATGTCCGATAGTGGACGGAGAGAGGCTGATGGATGGATGGATGGAATCAGTTTATTGAATTTTTCTCCAGATAGCCCCAGAAAAGATAGATTATGTCGAAGAGTATATTGATACCGATTCAACTTGTACAATTGAACTTAACTAAAAAATTAAAACAACTATGGCGTATTATGATTATTTGGCAGTTTCTGTGTGCACATTTTTAACACGCTTATTAGTTCAGTAGGTATCTATCAATGTATTAATCTATGTAACGGAATCTTTGAAAGTGATTTTCACCCACTTGCAGTAGTCGGATTGATCTGAAATTTTGCACACCTATCAAGGACCGATGACAATGCAATTGTAATAATGTATAAAAATATTCCGGATTTTTAAGCGTGTTTTTAGGGTTCCGTACCCAAAGGGTAAAAACGGGACCCTCTTACTGAGACTTCGCTGTCCGTCCGTCTGTCACCAGGCTGTATCTCAAGAACGGTGATAGCTAGAGAGTTGAAATTTTCACAGATGATGTATTTCTATTGCCGCTATAACAACAAATACTAAAAATAAAATAAAATAAATATTTAAGGGGGGCTCCCATACAACAAACACGATTTTTTTACCGTTTCTTGCTCGATACTAATAACGTTGCCTTATGTTGCATAGATAATGGTACGGAACCCTTTGTGCGCAAGTCCGACTCGCACTTGACCATTTTTTTAGTTTTTGAGTTAAGCAAATAATTATTAATAATTATAATCGTTAGTTTATATTATACCTACAGATTTTCTAATAAAAAATTGGTCAAGTGCGAGTCGGACTCGCGCACACGAAGGGTTCCGTACCATTATCTATGCAACATAAGGCAACGTTATTAGTAGCGAGCAAGAAACGGTAAAAAAAATCAGTTTTTTGTATGGGAGCCCCCCTTAAATATTTATTTTATTTTATTTTTAGTATTTGCTGTTATAGCGGCAATAGAAATACATCATCTGTGAAAATTTCAACTGTCTAGCTATCACCGTTCTTGAGATACAGCCTGGTGACAGACGGACGGACGGACGGACGGACGGACAGCGAAGTCTCAGTAATAGGGTTTCCGTTTTTACCCTTTGGGTACGGAACCCTAAAAATGACGTTTTGTTAACTTTGCTAAATTGTGTTATTGACACTATAAATTATCATTTTTAGATAAGGTTAGTAAAGTTGTGCACGTAGATTCGGTACCATTATGTAGTAAACGCAAAATCTTAAAAAAAAACACTTAAAAGACAGAACCCTAAGAAATTGGGATAAGGGTGAATGAAGATTTTAAATTCTAATATTTTTGCAGTCATTACATTTCTGGGATATTTAAGAATTAATAGAATTAAAGAAGGTTGCTTACAAACAACGTAGAATTGGTACCAATTCTACGTACAAAACTAAACTTAACTCAAACAAAAAATGCATTTTAATAGTGTCGATAACACAATTCGGCGATGTTAACTGAACTTTCTTGTTATAAAAGCTGTTTTTATAGACGAACGGTCTTATTCATAATGACTTATCACAGGTTTAAACGGAGATTTTTTCGGAGAGATAATAAACATTTTAGCGTAAAAAGACTATTATGAAGAACAATTTTTGACAATTTTCGCAAACCGATTTTAGCGAACCCTTAAACCTCCGATAAGTCATTGTGAATAAGACCATTTAAATTTTAATTAATATAAATGTGCACAACAAAATAGCCAATTAATCAAAATACAGCAATTTTTGTTTTCATTTTTTTTTTAAGTTTAGTTGTGCATTCCGAGTTGGCAACATTAGGTATCAAATACATATCTACTTACTCACAAAAATATTTTCTTTTAAATGTTTCACATGTTACCTTATCAAGTTATTAGTACCAGCATGAGTCAATCAATAATTTATTAAACAATAAACATACAAATAATAAGATTTTACATAATCACAATAATTTATTAACATTTGTATTCGCTAATACACGTCATAATATAAACAGGTCTAATAGTTCTGTTGTACAGGGTGGGCCAAAAGAAACCAAGGGGTGTAAAAGTTTAATAACTTTTTTGTTTATTATTTTTTTTTAATTTTTTCTTTCATATTATATAGACAACACTTGGAGAATTTATAATGGAGAGGTTCACAACTGAACAGAGAACCAGAACAATAGAATTTTATTATTTAAACCAGAGGTCAATTATTTTAACGCAAAGAGCATATCGTCGACATTTTAACGTCAGAATTTCGCCCTCTGAAGCGATGATTCGTTGCTTAGTTAATCGTCATCACCAACATGGCAGCGTAAGAGATTTGCCTCGAACCGGTAGACCACGTTTAAGTCGCACTGCGGAAAATATTGAACGAGTACAGCAAAGTGTTAACGAAGCACCAGAAACATCTTGCAGAAGGCGTTCTGCTCAGCTAGAAATGTCTCGTACGTAAATTTTTTACGTCCTGCTCTTGAAAACAGACTTGGTATGTGGTTTCAGCAGGACGGAGCCACTGCCCATACTGCCCGAGACACAATGGTACTTTTAAGTCAAATTTTTGGAGAGCGAATAATTTCTCGAAATTCGGAAATTATTTGGCCAGCGCGATCGCCAGATTTGCAGCCAGCACCCGACTATTTTCTTTGGGGTTTTTTGAAGGAGCTAGTGTATGTGAACAAGCCAGAGACAATCCTTGAACTCAAGGCAAACATTGTTGCAGAAATTCGAACGCTACAGCCACAAGTTTTGAAAGATGTTATGGAAAATGCTCTAAAAAGATCCCATCAGTGCGAAGCTGAAAACGGTGGTCATTTAAGAGACATCATTTTTCATACTTATTGTAAAAAAAATTCCATTTTGTATATTATATGATCTGAAAGAAAAAATAAAAAAAAGTTAATAAACAAAAAAGTTATTAAACTTTTACACCCCTTGGTTTCTTTTGGCCCACCCGGTAAATGCTTTATTTAAACTGTCAAAAATATATGTATTTATTTAAAACTTTTTTATTTAATAATAAGTTATAGGTAAGGATTAATAACAAAATGATATTATGCTGTGATTATTGCCACAACAGTTTTCCTAAGCTCCGTGAGACCCAAGCCTAAAGATAACAAAACTAGTTAGCTTATAACATATATTTTTTAGCTAAATTACATTGTAATTCGATATAATTTTATTCATATTTTAACTAGATACAATATTTTAAAAGGAGACAATCCATATTCGAAATTCAAATTAGCTAATTCTACAGTCTAAGAGCAAAATGACGGCTTATCTTACGGAGCCTAAAGAAGTTAACCTAACTATATGCTAAGTATTCAACCATATTGACGAACAATTTTTGCCCATTCCCATGGATAGTTTCTTTGAACATAAGCAAGAGTACGCCGAATTTGTCGTGTTTCTTGTTGTGAGCATTGTGGACAGGCGCCTCGAAGAACTAATGGTGCCAGAACTGTAAAAGAAACCATCATAAAATATATAAATAGCTACTTATATATATGATACTCGACGGATTGTAATAAACATGACACGGGACCACAATATTTCTTGTTTCGTGAGACTTAAAAGTATGCTAGCTGACCACGACTTGGAACGGGTAGAATTTAAAAAAAAAATCCTCGTATCTACAACATTTTGCACTGATGCTTCGCTCTTATTAGGCGCAGCGGGATGTTATATAGCCTTCCTCGATAAATATACTATGCAAAACTGAAACAATTTTTTTAAATCGGACATGTGGTTCTCGATATTAGCGCGTTCAAACAAACAAACAAACAAATAAACTCTTCAACTTTTTAATACCTAAAGACAACAATGGGCAGCCTCGGGAAGTTTTGAACCAGTCTAAATCCAAATGCTAAATGCTTGAAGAGTAAAAATTAGTAAAGGTGTGGTCAGTGGCGGATTTGCAGTCTCGGCCGCCCTAGGCCCCAAGCCATCAGCCGCCCCTTTCTGGGCATCCACCATATAGATTACATAATCAAATTACTTTATTGCCAACTTTCTAAATGGATTTAGAAATTTAGGAGAAAAATTCAGTTTTATTTCGCAGGGATATGGTGAGTACATAAGTTGTTACATACAACTAGTTATTTGCTCTAACATACTTTGTCAACTTGGCATACTTGGTTATGATAACCCTGGTTACAAACAAACAAGCGAACATACACGTGAAACTAATAAAAACTTGTTAAAAACATAGAAGTAGTAAACATAGTATTTGAGGATGCGGTTGCACCATGCAGTGCAGTCCGCCCGCCATAAGTTATAAGTTTTTTGACACGATTTGGGCCGCCCCTAAATCTGGCCACCCTAGGCCTGGGCCTACTGGGCCTTAGGGTAAATCCGCCACTGGGTGTGGTTCTGTTGTCTATATTATATTACAATACTGCGCTTTATAATAAGTATGTAGGTATTATTATTTAGGATGTTATAAAATACTATAAAGTATATAATATTTAAATAAATATTTCAGTCTTTCTTTGTGGCCGTCATTAATAAATACTTATAGATTTTATTTTCATGCCATGTCCAGTCAATAGAATGACGCAAACATGGTAATTATAATTTGTAACAGGACAAATAAATACAAATAATATTTATTATTATACCTAATATTATAGAATAATAATACGATTTTATTATGCCAATTACACTCCAGGAAATTCTTTTTTCTAATTCTTCTTTCTGGAAATTCATTTACATTATCATAGGAAAACTTACAGCTAATATATTATATACCTAGTAAAAATTTATCACAAAATAAGTCCAATTACAAGTTTCCACTCTTAAGAGGATACCAAAATAGCTTCGTCCATTTTTCTATGTACGAAGTTTTCATTGTTTCTTTAGATTGAATGGCTAGAGCTCTAATTTTTAAGTATATGTTTTTTCAATATATAATCTAGGATCGCATAAACTCAGAAACGCGATTGAAAAAAGTTTTCTCGATAGAAAATCTTGGCGAAACAACCTCTCAATTTTTTCATTTTTTTCATTTGTCGGTCTATTATCGCGTATTAACTAATGAAATAACTTTAAAAGCATAGGTAACTATTATGTATAGAAACACGTAAATCAGAATTAAAATATATTTAGTAGATTTTGAGTAAATAGGAAAAGTATCCCTAATTCTTCATTTTCCGTGCCTACTGGCTGTGTTAATATGTACGTGTCGGCGATGATATACGATAATATTGATGTAGGCCCTTAAACTAAAAAACCTAACTAAATAAATCAAAATATGGTGGAAAAAGTGAAATGCCGCAAGTGGGACTTGAACCCACGACCTCGGAATACCGTTCCGAAGCTCTTCCAACTGAGCTTATTGCTTATTAGTAAGGCCCAAAACTTGAGAGACGTCACCGCGTAAACCGATTAAGCTATGCGCGAGGACATAGTCATTGGGATTTGAACTAATGGCAGCAGGTTCTCTTTACTGACGAGTGCAGAGTTCTTTTAAAACAGATCGATGGGAGACAGCGAATATGGAGACGCAAAGGAGAACGCCACATACAGTTTAATTTTGAACACACAGTGGCTTATGGTGGCGGCTCGATTATGGTTTGGGGAGGGATATGTTTGGGAGCTCGCACGGAGTTAGTGATAGTCACAGGAGGGACCATGACAGCAGATCGATACATCAGAGACATTTTAGAAGAACATGTTGTACCATTTGCCCCATTTATTGGTGACGACTTTATTCTAATGCAAGATAATGCTCGTGCTCATAGTGCACAATCGGTACAGGCATATTTCATTTAGTATAGCAAATCTATTGTGTAATATATATATTACGAGAAGAATACCGCAGAAAAACAAACAGGAAAATGCGATTTTATATTAATAATAAGTAGGAATGAAACTGCATTTAGGTCAGCTATTAGTTAATTGATAATCTATACAAATACATAAATAATTAGCGAGTAACAATTAATAAACAACAACAAACAATGGTACTGATCGATCCTACATGCACAAGTAAACTTAACTAAAAAATTTAAATTGATACTGTCTATAACATAATTCGGCAATGTTAAACGTAATTAGTGGAAAATCTGCGTATAACTAACGATTAGTGTCCGACCGGAAGTTCGGTTTCGATTTCGGTTGGCCGAAAGTTTCGGCTTTTGCCGAAACCGAAACTTGTGTCGCAGTTCACGCACACCCATGCTCGCCTAACTTCGTTTCCCGCGGCAACGCTTTGACGGCCCTGTCCGGGAATTATGATAACAAAATAAAATATATATTAATATGTTTTAAAATTATATTTAATAAATGATGTCTCCATTTCATGTTAAATTGGTCCATTTCGGGTTAAAACCTACTGATAGCTGTAGACCTTATATCATAAAGCACAGTATCCTTACACTACCATCCCTCTATATTTTTGAAGCCACCGCTTTTGTAAAAACTAACACATCTATTTCCTAAAATATCTGACTTTACATGCAATAATAGAAGCAAAAGAGACAATAATAGGCTGTGTTTAAGAAAATGTCACACTGCTCTAATGAATAAGAGTATATTCTGCATGCAATTTATAATCATGTACCACAAACTATCAAAGAGCTGAATTTAAAACAGTTTAAGACTCGTCTAAAGAATTTACTAGCCACTAAATGTTATTATACTTTTAAAGACTTTTTATATGACAAAGATGTTTAGAAATTATAATAGTTTTGACTTGTGGTATTTTTAAAACGACTTGTTTGTTATTTGTATCTGTTTTTAGTTTGACACCAACTAAAAATTATTGTATGTTTATTTTTATTTTCTATTAACATTTTTATTTTAATTAATTTGACATTTCTAGTTTTTTTATTGACAAGTAGGTACCTATCTAAATTTGAAATCATGTAAAATTTTGTATTTTTTAAAAATGTCTTGACATCTTCGTATGGTAACGTTTAATTTGACATAAATAATATTGTATCAATATTATGAACTTAGTTATTTATCAGTCTAAGATCAAAACTGTTTTTGCATGCCTTATATAGGTAAAATGTGAAGGATTTATGATTTTTATGTCTGACATCTTCATGTACTCATGTTTTGTGCAAATAAATCATTTCATTTCATTTCATTTCATGCCCTATTTAATGCAAAATAATAGGTAAAATGCACCAAATTTCAGTATTTTAAGAAATTTTATACTTGACCACGTGAGTGTCGGTTTCGGTTTCAGCCGAAACTGAAGCCACGGCCGAACATTCGGTTTCGGTTTCGGCCGGAAAACCAGTTTCGGTCAGACACTACTAACGATTTACATTAATAAAAATGTGCACAGCGAAATAGCCAATTAATCATAGTACACCATAGTGAAATGAAATGAAATGAAATGAAATGAAATGATATAGTGAATAATAGAATGACATAGTTAAAATAAAACCACTTTTTACGGATTTAGACGCGTGTATTTGTTTTAAATTTTAATCCGTAAAAGTGGTTTTATTTAAACAAATGAGTCACGCAAGTGTTAGAAAATATTATACACCATAGTTGTTTTCATTAACACGCTTATTATAAGTTCGGTATGTATCTATCAATGGATTAATCTATGTAACGGAATCTTTGAAAGTGATTTTAACCCACTTGCAGTAGTCGGATTGATCTGAAATTTTGCACATATATCAAGGACCGATGACAATGCAATAATTTAAAAAAATATTCAGGATTTTCCAGCGTGTTTTTTAGTTTTTGAACTAAGTAGATTATTTTTAGTTAAGTTTAGTTGTGAACGTAGCATTGATAACAATGACGGCTGGCTTAGAACAATTACAATGTTATAAACCTTTTCCGCCTTATTACAAAACGTGGACTAAGTTTAAGCCACAGTTTAAGCCTGGCTTTTTAAACACTTCAATTGCGCATTTCAAGCAGATTTTTCTCAAATCCCAGATCTAACAACGACCTTAGTCTTAAACCGACGCCAAACTAGTGTCAGAGCGGGTCTAACTATCCAATTCCCCGTAAATAAATTTTGTTAAATCTGGGTTTAACGTTGAGCCGCGTTTTGTAATAAGGGGGATTATGTTTTAAGATCGTAAATAGATCGATATAAAAGCTTTTTGGAATACAAAAAGGCGAAAATGGAAGTCATGATTCTTGTAGAAAATAGCTATGTCAACGAGGCTATCGTTCTGCCTAAAGAACCTGATGATTCTAGCATCGTCTCGAAAGTCTAAGAAGAATGATATTTAAAGCACCCTAAAGTTTCAGATATTTCTTCTATATACTCCGAATAGTTATGTGGTGACGTCAAATTGTCCGTGTGGCGACGGATTAAGAATACAAGTTTCGGCACTCCATTTCCAGGGTGCTGTAGAAGCCAGCTAAGGAATATTATACACAGATAACATCCTCTATAAGAGACGTAAAACTTTAAACGAAACGCTGTGCCAACACGCCTGGTCAGTGCGGCACAGTAAACCTCAATCCCTCCTAAAGTGGAGGAGGTCTGTGCCCATCAGGACGCTAATAGGCTGGAGAGAGAGAGAGAGAGAGAGAGAGAGAGAGAGAGAGAGAGAGACGTCAAAACGAAAATATCCAACCTTAATATGCACTTAAACTGAACTGCTTAGCTCACCAAATGCGACCCACAAAATTATTACAGGAAACATGACTGGACTTTGTAATATGTACCGGGGATCCTATTTAATTTATTGCGTAGGTACATTAAGCAGTTAAAGAACGATAATCGCCCACTACGCCTAATCCTTTAGTCACTATGCTGAGATAAAAGTAAATTAATGATGCTAATGGATGCGTTAAGATAATAGCGTTGGCCTAGTTTCAAATATAGTTCAAAAAATATAAAATTTAGGTAAGTAATTAGCAGTTTTAGTTGAAATTGAAAAGTGTCCCGTTTTACATAATTCCTTTATCAACTTTGTATGCGTGGAATTTAGGAACTAAGCCGCTATACTCTTAAAACATTCTATCTATTTAAAAAAGCGCATCAAATTCCGTTGCGTGGCATTGAAGATAACATACAAAAATAACGACTTTGTTTTCTATGAAGTAAAGAAGGGTTTGAACTGTGGGGTTGAAGTATGAAATTGTCATTTTAAAGTATAATGAAAGGCCCAGTCTGAAGTAATTTTAAACCTTTATAAAATTACATAAAACTTTTTTTTCATTATTACATAACAATTAAATTTTATTCGTGAATAATTTTCTACCCAAGCGACCCAGGAGGAGGCAGTAGAAAAGTGCTATTACAGCTTATCTACATCCATAGTTCTATTTCAAAGGCTTTTATGAAGTTCTAATTAGATAGAACCAATTTATATAACTAGTTGTTCCCCGCAATTTCGTACGCGTGGAATTTAGAAAATTATCCCCATTTTTGCAAAATTTTTCACTGATCCTTCGTTCATTGGTCGCAGCATAATGTTATATAGCCTATAGTCTTCCTCGATAAATGTAGGTACTATTCGACACAAAAAGAATTTTTCCAATTGGACTACTGGTCCAATTGCTGAGATTAGCGCATTCAAACAACAAATAAACGAACAAACTCTTTAGTTTAATAATATTAGGTACTATAGATAAGCGTAGATGTAGACTTTTATGATAATTTTTTTCAAATAATTATAGACAATCTTAAATAATTTGGTTAGTTCAAAAATTAAAAAATAAGCTCAAAAATCCTGACTATTTTTATAAATTATTGCATTGTCATCGGTCCTTAATAAGCATGCAAAATTTCAGATCAATCCGACTACTGCAAGTGGGTGAAAATCACTTTCAAAGATTCCGTTACATAGATTAATACATTGATAGATACCTACCGAACTAATATAAGCGTGTTAAAAAAAGAGTATACATTTTACTAAAAATCCTATGCTACACACCGCGCATCCAATATTATAAAATCATTTATGATTTCTGCGTATGCGCATCAAGAACAAGTTATTCATGTTTAGCTATAGTTACTCGTACCTACGTAAATGATACAGAAACATCATAATCATAAGCTTAAGATAAAAAACCAATAATATTTTATATTTACCTGTAAGGTCATCATAAATTATTATAATACAAAAAAACCAATAGGGACCTAAAGCTTGACATGAAAATACATGTTTTGGGAATACTTAAAAAGATGATATAAACATATAAATATTTTCTAAATTATGATAACATGTAGGTAATAATAATGAAATCTTAGGCTTTACACTAGCTGGCTAGTGCAACGCAGATAAAACCTGACGTTTTAACATAAGGAAGATTAATTATTCTCAGTACACTTGCTAATCAAGCAATTAATTAATTTTTGACTTACACCACTTTCATTATAAGGGTGCGTTTAGTCACTGCGTAAAAAACCTTATCTTTTTCAAAGTACCTACACTTGGTTTAAGAGGGCACGATACCAAATTATGCTCCATACAAAAATATGGGTATCGTACTTCCCATTTTTCTTTGGGATAGTTAAACCGATTTTAATTGTTTATACTCTATATTATAGATGAAGAGTATATCTATGCTTGTATCACTTTCTTTTTTTTTTCAAAACATAATAACTAAAAGAAATATGACCATCCGTAAATCACGTTTATTTTTGTTTTCTTTAGATGAAGTTGCAGCGTCTTTCACACAAATTTGGTAAAGTTTCACCAAAAAAGAAAGTGATAGAAGCATAGATATACTCTTCATCTATAATATAGCGTAAAAACAATTAAAATCGGTTTAACTTTCGCAAAGAAAAATGGGGAGTACGAAACGTCTTTTTTTTTCAAAGAATTTGTAGGTAAAATCTGCTTTAGCTATATTTGTCCCTTTCAGCGCGGCGCTTGGAAATAGGGATAGCAATACCTAAGGCAAATACCTAAATTAGGAGTTCAGTACCCTCTCAATATTGAAATTAGGTGTTAACAATATAGTAGGTACCTTTTAATCTTCTGCCAATTTGATCGCACGGGCCCTCACCAAGTGCGCATTTGATATGTCGGTTCATTGTATTCCTATCAGCTAATGTTTGTTCAAGCTGAGCGTCGGACATTTGTGGCGCTGTCTGTAGATATGCACCAACTACTACACTCACACAAACGTAACATAATAACACGAAAAGCTGAAAAAAAAACATTACATTTACTACATATAATTTTTTTTTTAAGATTGCTATATCGTTTGACTTTGATATTTATTCATGTTTTTACCAGTCAGTATCCCATTTTTTAAAATTACTTGTATTATGGCACTAAACATAAACAGAATATGCACTAACGAAGCTCCGCTCTGATGAGATGGACAAAAACACAGACCTTTAGCTTATTTTTTGAAAAAAAAAATGTAAAGGATCTAGTAAGTTTTATAAAAGGAGAATGATTTGAAAACAAATAAAAATAAAATATGAGCGTTATTGTACAAATTCAAATGCGACAAAACTGTTTTTCGAATAACTTATCACTTTATGACTGTAATTAATTATTCCATATAAGTAATTAATACGTACGTGCATTGTAATAAAAGCGATGTTAAACACAAACGCTGGCCGAAAAATATGATCACAAAATTGAAGTGGACAAAAAAAATATATTCGGGATACGACCCACAGGCGATTAAGAAGCGAGACGACTGCCCACAAATGCCCACAATCAATGATATTATCGTTGTCGGGAATGCTGTCTCCCCTCTTTGTGTATCACGAATAAGTGTGTACAAAGGGCTCCTTGGAGATAAGTAGTTAATGACCAAACTTTAACGTAAAACAGTTTTACTAAAGTTACTTGCCCTAGATTTTATAACATTTGCTACCTTATTTTGCTATTATTGTAATTGCTTTTGTGTTGTACGTTAATCAGCGATCAATTTACTATATAATCAAACAAGTATTTTTATTTTATTTTTCCTAGAACTTTTACAAATAGAATTTTATTTTTAAATTTGATTAGCATATATTTTTAACCTACGTTAAAATCTTCGTTAATAAATATCTGTGTCCTTTTATTAAAGCTTACATGGTAGATGTAAGAAATATTATTTTAGATTAAATTTTGTTTAGATATTATCTATTGGATACTGGATCATTAGTTTTCATTCTCATTTTCATTATCATCGGTTTTTGAAAGATGTGCAATACTTCAATCATTGTTATTGCTTGTATCAAGCGCAGCTAATAAAAGCATGTTATTAAGTTTTTCGCCGTCCATATTCAACGACTGGCAGGGGGTCGTAATGTCGTACTCGTATGCCTTTTATCCAACACTTCGTCAACCGGTTTTAACCCGAATATTAAACGTTATCTCATAATCATAACGCTCGCATTGATGTTTATGAGTGTAGGCAGTTTAGATTTAACAGTTAACTATTAGTGATTATAACTTTTTTTTATCATATCTGCTACATTCATAAGCAGAGTGGCGTATTATAAAATAATAAATTGAATGTCACTGTATTATTATTAGGTATATAATAATAATAATAAATATAATCAATATTCATGGACATTTCACACAACGTCCTCTGGTCCCAAGCTAAGCTTATATGCTTGTGTTACGGGTACCAGAATACGGATAGAATACATATACTACTTTTTTTTGTAAATACATACTTATAATACATAGAAACACCCAGACGCAGTACAAACATTTGTATGACAATTAGAAAAATCACACAAATGATTGTCCCGAGCGGGAATCGAACCCGCGACCTCTTGATTGGCAGTCCGTTACATAAACCACTCGACCACGAGGCTCGTTAATGATCTAACTCCGCCCGAATTTAAAAGAAGGGTTACGTTTGCTTGTGTATACGTGTACATGTGTATAAGCCACGCAAATTGGTAATGCGCTGGAACCTTGTCAAATTAACGCCCTTGTGACGTCATCAGCAAAGAAAAATTACAGCTAACAAAATGTAATATTCTCATCTATACGTCACTATGACGTCACCAACATGGCCGCCAGGCGCATTACCAATTTGTGTGGGTTAAACAACTTTGTTTATTTGGAAAATAAGTTATCACTTCAGTACCTTCGAAATAAGTAGATGGATTTGAATAATATTGGTCTTAACCATCCTATACACTCGAGTCATTTCACGGGCCCGCAAGGGCCCCGAGGAAACTGGTTAGACATTTGTCTCTTCAGTGGCTTCAGACGCCGCCTGCAACTACAGGCGGGGCGCTGGGTGGGCTGTAAACAGCCAACCATCCTATATAGTCCGAAATCTGTTCAAAATCTGAGAAAAGACTTAGATAATAAATTAATGTAAAAGACTTAGAGTTAATTTTTAATCACTATTCCTTGCAGTCGAAGTCGCGAAGACAATGGCATCAATTCTACGTGCACAACTAAACTTAGCTTAACTAAAATATTAAAACAACTACATATGGCGTATTTTGAATAATTGGCTATTTCATTGTGCACATTTTTAATAATTATTAAAATCGTTACTCTTTAATACACTAGTTTTCTAATAAAAAAGTTTTGTTAACATTGTCGAATTGTGTGATTGACACCATCAATTTTCATTTTTTAGTTAAGTTAAGTTTAGTTGCGTACGTAGAATCGGTACCAATATTGGTAATTAGTACCTAATTATTAAAACCAAAATGTGCTCATAGAAATTCAATTAGTATACTCTTGCTCTCTCAGATCTATGGCTCAGACCCACTTAGACCAGATCTCTCTGTCTCTCTCTGTGCGTGTTAGGACGATACATATATAACTACGAGATCATTGTTCTCGTATCTTTTTCAGCGGCGGCAGCGGCGGTCGCCTTATAGTGTCAACTCGTGTTGGATTAATGCTCTAAGAAAATACTGGCCAAAAAAAGAAAAAAAACTGACGAAACTAGGAAGTTCATAAGAAGACAGAAGAAATCACAAATTTAAAATGTGCCAGCGAATTCGCGAGCAGATCCGTACCAAAAAATGAGAATTTTAGGACTCTTTCGTTTTTAAATATATTAAAAAATTAGACAGGATATCGATATAACAAAAACATATCGATTATACTAAAACATCTATGCAAAATATCGATATTTCGATATAGTCACAGAATAGATGGAAGATAGATATAGTATTTTGACAAGCCTAGTAAAATCTTTTTTATAGTCTATACCAGTCTATACTTTATTAACCATAGACAAAGCAAAAAAAAACTTTTAGTACTTATTTATTTTTACTAAATACACAGTAAATTGTAATTATTGTTATCTATTTTATGTGATAATTAAACCATAAATATTACTCCTGTAAAAATGTATTTCTTATAGCGCTAATTTTTGTATGTATATAATACAAAGAAAAGAGTAGGTAGTAATCTACCTACGTAGTAATTATCTACTTGTCACTCAATCATATGTTTTGTAATTACTCCAGCCAGTGATGTCATTGTCAGTTTGTTTACTAATGATAGATTAGGTAAATGTGAAAGTTATTGAAAGTTTTCGTTATGAATTTAGCTGAAACATCTGGAAGCTCGTCACGAAAAGCACAAGAAAATGGCGACTCATTAAATGAATCTGAGCGCCCACTCAAGAAAGCACGTTTTGCGTGGCAAGTCAAAGGGAAATATCATTTAAAAAATGATACACAGGATACATCTAAAGCATCTACAGCAACAGTTTCAGAGCCGGATAAGGCTTGTTCCTCCGATAACACGGTTAAGGATAGCAGTAAAAGAGGGACTGAGCAAAACATAGAAATAATTGAAGATTATATTTTGAAACGAGATTTTACTACTCCAGATTCAGTGTTTACTGCTTCCGATCAGAGTGTTCTTATAGAAAAACCCAGTGTATCTCATGATAAGCTATCATATCCGACATATGTTAGTTCTTATGAAAGGACTGTGCTCATGAATGGTATAAGGACTAGTGAAAGTAGTAATGATTTGAAAATGGTTCCTCCGTCTATGGTGTTCCCACAGAATAATACAGAAGAACAGTGTATAGCCAGATGGCAAGCTAAACAGGTAAAATTTACACATTTTTTAAAATATTCTTCAAGATTATACTATGATATTTCATGCCCTTTATATTTTTTTATAGTGCTGATATTTTAATTGTAATTTTTCGCAACTTTTTGAATCTAATCTGGATATACAAAAAAATATATACATGCATATGTATCTCCAAATATATACTTCATTCCCAAGATTAAATTGCAAAGTAATTTTCTCTCATTTTAAGCTTCCTTAAAATGTATATGTATACTAATAAGATATATAATTTTATTTCACAAATTAAATAAAACTGTGTACTAATTTCCAGATGGTCAAAGGTTTTGTTGACAACTCAATAAATCATTTATTGGACTTTTGGATGCAACACCCACTACCAGCAGAAAACGAACCTTCCAGATTTATAGCACTTGATGTAGCAGACTTTATAAATAACCTACCTGGGGATAACAGCGTAGAAAATGAAGGAATACTTATGGCCATATCAGCTCATGGACTTCAAAATCCCACAAGTTCTAGTAGCAGTAATTTTGTAGATAACAATTTTATTAATACAAATAATAACAGCAATGTATTTCCTCTTTCATCAATATCCTCAGATGATGAATCTCACGATATTAATAATCATTCCGATACAGAAAATGCTTTTGATATGCAATGGTCATACAAAGATCGTAAACTTGAAAGTGATGATTTAGCAGCATTTCAGTTGTTCCCTGATAATAGCTTTCCATACCATGATGTCAGTGATAGTAATCAAAATTCTAGTGTTGATTGTGATAGTCACCAAAATCCAGCAGACAATGACTGTGATTTCCTAGATGCAGCCATTTTATTTGCCATACAAAGCAAAGGTTTGACTACATTTGGTTCAGATTATGGCTAGTAATTTTTTTCTATATATAAGACAGACTTGTATCACCACTAAGTGAGAAATCAAACATCACATTATTTTTTTTCAAAACTTTTATCTGCCTTTAATTTTAGAGATGTAGGTTTGAAAACTATTTTGTTTTGATTTAAATCCAATTTTTTTAAAGTAGTTATTGGGCTACAAAAGAAAGAGTGGTTTAAACAAATATGATAATTTAGTTTTAAATATATTTTTTAAATTGTTTTTATTAACAATTATATGGACTTAATTGGCTTTTACAACCCTCATATTATACTTATCAGTGAGATTAATAAATATGTAAGAAGTACATATTTTTAAATAGAACTTGTGATAAACAGTATTGATTCAGATCAATACTGTAAAACTGATAAAGTAACATAATCCACACAATAAAATTTAGATATACTTAACCTATTAACCCATAACCTGTTTTTGTAACAAAATTAAGCCTAAAAGAATGGATTGTAGCAGATGACGCTCTAGTCTCTGCCAACCCCCATGGCAAAAACGCGGCGTGATGTTATGATAAGAAACATCACTGTTAAGTCTCAATTTATAAAACTCTTAAGTTCCATTAATTCTGTTTTGTATTTTCATTGTGACTTAATTTACTACTCAAACAATAAGCTGTTGTATTATCTACTATATAAAAATAAGTCGGGTTTTCCTTCCTGACGCTATAACTCCAGAACGCACGAACCGATTTCCACGGTTTTGCATTCGTTGGAAAGGTCTCGGGCTCCGTGAGGTTTATAGTTCTTTTTTTGAATTTTTTTTTTTACTTAATTTGGTATGGCAAAACAACGTTTTCCGGGCCAGCTAGTATGTTATATTTATTGATCAGAAAGTGGTGATATAGTATTTTATTTCTTCTATAATTTGTTTATAAGACTTAATAGGCACAAATATTTTTATTGGAAAGGTGCAGTTTTGCCATGATATCAGTATTTTAAAAATAATATACCCAGTCCTTAAAATATAGCGGTACCTACTTATTTTGTATTGGCAGATATATGTTTTTATAGAGCTATTGCGCGGGCGTAGTCGGCATATATTTTCGGGGAGATTTGCAATTCTGCCCTTCACTTTGCGATTTTGGGTCATAAAAGGCACTAAATTTGACGGAAATGCTATCAAATCTGATTTTTAGGTACAATTTTCAGCCATTTCAGGGAGCATTTTATGCCCTCAAATCAACTTATCCCCCTCTGGCTACGTTGATAAGCTATTGTGATAAATGGAAGTAATTTGTGTCAAAATGTTGTATCAAAGTACAAAAGTTTCAAATTGGTTGAAACATATCAAATGACTGATTTAAGAACATCAATTTATTTTTAATTCGATATTGCTTTGCTTTATTTGGAGTTTAATCAACCCATTCGATGCCACCTTTTTTGAAAATTTGTTGACCAGGTGCCACCAGTTTTTATCATAGTTGAAAATAGATTACTTATGGGGTAATTAGAACAAATATTAATAAATATTGTTGATAAATACGAAAAAAAACACTAAACGCATATGGTGCGTGGGTGGCAAATGGTGAAAAAAGTTTTTCAAGAGATCCGAGAAAGCACCTTTAATCGTTAATTTTTAGCATAGTCCATTATCAATAAAAAATAGATAATATTTCATTATTTTAGTTTGTAAATCATTAACTTTACATTGTCAATACACTAAAAAACTGAAAAAGCATTGAAATGCTTAAAAGATTTATACTTATTTTGTATATAATTGTAAGCACAGATTGTAAGTAAGAGAAATTAAATTAGAATTTAAAATATTATATAGATTTAGGATTAAATATGTATGCCATACTGACATTACAGTCAATAAAATGATACTCAATTTTACAAGTATTTTTGTTTATATCTACCAGTTTTTTTCTTTAGCAAATATTTTGAGGAATCAAATCAAACTACGAAAAACCATTATTGCTAATGAATGAACATTTGCGACAGTGCTGCCTCTATGGAAAAATTTATGAAATAAAGGTGATCGTTATTGCTATTTTTGTAAAGAATACCACAACCGTCAATATTGGGATGGAACTCCCTAAACATTCAGCGTGCTAGTGTAAATAAGGTGTGTTTAGATCGTAGCAGATGGCGCTCTATAGCCTCTGCCTACCCCACGGGAAAAAGGCGTAACGATATGATGATATTTTTCGCCTAAAAGTAGTACATATTATTATGTTCATAGAGAATGTCTTACTATAACACTCTTTGGTTTTCAGAAGTTCTGCAGGTTATTTAGGAATTTATTGAAATAATAGTCCTCATTAACAATTTTATTATTGCTTGTTATTATTCACATAATACAAAATAAACTATGCACAAATTTAAGACCACTGATATTTTCATTTGATTTCATAAAATATTCTTGATTAAAACTCGTCATTTAGTTGTACTTAGGTACCTAATGTATCAACAGTCGTATTCACTGAGAAAATAATATTAAACTTAAATCAATACATAAAATAAGTTATAATTGTGGGACCAATATGTAGTAATAATTTTTTTCTCAGTAGACATGAGTATATAATAATTTTCTCAGTGAATACCAGACTCCTTAACAAGTATCATTTACAAAAGAAAGTAATATACAATAGCAGTAGTCCACCGTCAAATAACTGATGTGCTAACGGGATTAAAATTATTACCTTACATTCATGGCCGATTATACTATTATTATATCTCCTATATTATAAGTAACTGTACATCAGCAATAGAGTTATAATTTATTTACATCATTAAATTAATTAATTCTCTCGATTACAAATAGCTTTTCATATTTGTTATTGTAACACACTTGACCATAATATAAATAGTAAAAAAAAAATCAAAATTATTCTAAGCATTTTATCTAACAGAATTCTTATCAGTGTTGCCATTTACTCCGGCAAGATTAAATAAAACAATGTCATGGTTTTAAAAATTATAATATTGATTATAAGTTGTTCTAAAATTATTTAAGTACCGAGAACTCACATATTGAAACAAAAACAATAGTTTCATTGACTATGATTAAAATAAAAATTGCTCATTTAAATATAAAATATTTACACAATTCAATGGTTGATAGTAACAGTGCAAGATATGTGATAATTATAAAATAATTGCAGGAGTTAAGATTAAAATAGTAACTAATAGTAAGCAGGAAGGAACACTGTTCAATAATATTATGATCAGTAAGAAAAAAATTTATATATAATTTTATATATAAATATTATAGATAAACATGCTTGGTCTCCACTTCGCAGCGGCCCTCTGGCAATGAAAAATTAAATTTTATTTATTATTTTATATAAATAGATAGGTAATAATTATATTATCCTAGCTATCAAATCAACTTGTACTAGCATTTTCTCGCCTTGTTGACGTCAGATGTGAAAACTTCTGTTAATTATTTATAATTGTATGTCTATGTTGATTATCATAATGATAAATTGTGTATGTTGTCAGAAACTGTGTATGTGTTGTAATTATTAATATGACTGTAAAGGTGTGAGCATTTTGCCAGCCCTATTATATTTCTCTTGATTATATTTTATTGTATTTTTTCTCAAATGGTGCAAGTTCGTCATGCTCACTCAAATGTCTCGAAGTTGGTAGCGTTGCACGTCGGGTCGCACGGTTCCCTACAAAATACTCGTGAACGAGTGCCTTCTGCTGGGACTGGTCGACTTGCTCTAACAAGGCAATCTTGTCTCTAAATTAGTTATTAATTGTAGTCTAGATAGCATTAATCGGCATCATCCTCACACCCCTCCAACAATGTAATAATAAATTGAAAAAAAAAAGTATGAAGAGAATAGAAAAAAAAATCCATGGAGTTTCTTGTCTGTTCTTCTCCATAGGATTCGCGTTTGGAACAGACACCTAGTTTCTGACGTTTCAAAAGAGCTTGTAAAACATGCCAACTTGAAATAAAAAATTTTGACTTTGACTATAACATGTACATAAAAAATTGCAACTGTTAATAACAAAAAAGTTAGTAAGTGATGTTTAAGTTTTATATTTATAACATTAAAATACTGCACAGATTCTACATCACTTCTGCAAGTTTCTGATCGGCCGGTTATTTGCGGAAAACATGCGACAAGCCAACGTTAAAAACAAGTTATGGCGGCCCTAATTTTGTTTATTATTTTTTCTACTTTATATTGATAAAGTAGAAAAAATAATAAACAAAATTAAATAATAATCATTGGATTATAAATGAAGTCAAGTGAGTTTAGATTGTAATAGGGGCGCTTTTTATTCTTTTGTCTTACCTAACCTTTGTCCTTTGTCCTAACCTTTGTTGGAAAAAGGCACTGCTGTAGTCTTAGAAAACGTAATTATTCAAAGAAGAAAGTTACCGACACGCACTAAGAACAAGAGAGAGACGACAGGGAAGAAGTTACCGATATCGTCCATTGATTAATTGTAAATAAAAAGAGTTTATCTAATAATTTAGTAGTAAAGAAGTTTGAGAAATATCTTAAAGTTAAAAAGATGATACAAACATATTTACAATTGACAAAAGAAGTACCTAGTTGTATGTTCTCATTATATTTTGTTGCGCATTGCATAGGTAGTTCTGATTTAGCAAAATCCGCTCAAAATGAGAAACAAAAATGTAAAAAGCACTGGGTGAAATAAAATTACACCCGTTTTTGTTAAAATAAAGTCACTCTTTACGGTATAACCATAGCTTTTTGTATTCCTCCTTGCCACTACCGGACCACATTTAGTCTCTTGAACTGGGGGCCCGATCATGACTTTGCTAGGGAAAATATAAGACCATGGTGTCTAAAGCGTCCGAAGTCTGGTGATTATAGACTCGAAATGAACGCGATAGAATCGGTAAAAACCTGTTTTATTTTACACTAGGTAATATAAGTTTAAATACATGTTCCACACTGGCACAAAAGATATTGTTATTCGCAGTATTTTAGCTTTCAAAGCTTTCCATATTCGTTGGTTTCGTCAATACAATTTTATATATTTTTAAATATATGAAAATATTGTTAAAGCTGCACAAATTGTCACAACCTTCCTTAGGTATCAAGTTGTGGAGCCAAATGAAAGAATAATCTCAACTCACTATTATACACTAAATTTATATATATACAAACTTATTCCTTATATAAAAATTGACAAACACATTTTAACACCCTTATACATAACAAAGCGCATGGATTCATTTATATTTACAATTACACAAAGTTAAACGCTTAATCATGTTACAAGTAGGGTATCAAAATTATAAGTACATTTTACATTAGCAATGTATTATATAGGGTTTTTTAAAATACACTAATTACCTCGCAGGGCTAGGTAGGTACCAACTTATCTAACATCATTGTACGACTACATTTGAACTTTCTTCACTCTATGCACTTTGATAATAATGGCGCGCGTCGCGTCGTTATGAACTATGAACGAAACATAGACTTACGAATCTCAAAAGGCAATAAAAATTTCACGAAGTATAGATACAAGGAGTCCGAACGGTATAGGCTTTTCCATAATATTTCGTGTACACATACACAATAATAAACCCAGATCATAGTTCTATTTTCTGCCACTGGCTGCGCAAGTATTCAGGACGTACCGATGCTATTATAGAATATCAGAATATCTCTTGACCTTGTCTGTATTGTTGGGTTTAAAGCACTCGAAAAATTTCCTAAAACTTATATTTAATTCCACGTTTCTCAGAATATTTTTTTCCACAGGTGTCAATAGTTCAAACACGTACTTCTTTTAATAGTTTACTTACTACTTCTACTACTTCTAATAGTTCAAGTACTTCTTGAAAAATGGCGCGCTCTACCGCCAAAAAAATCTGTCCCCTAAATTGAGACCATTCGTTAAACATTACGTTCGGACTCCTTGTACATATCTATACTTCGTGAAAAATTTGAACAATCTAAGTCAAAAGTAGTAATACAAAATGTTCTTGGTTATAAGCCACACAAATTGGTAATGCGCCTGGCGGCCATGTTGGTGACGTCATAGTGACGCATAGATGAGAATATTACATTTTGTTACCTCTACTTTTTTTTGCTGATGACGTCACAAGGGCGTTAATTTGACAAGGTTCCCACGCATTATCAATTTGCGTGGCTTATATGACGTCACCTACCTAACCCTGCGAGGTCGTTAATATTTTTAAGTTAACCCTGATTAGTGAAATTAATATCACGATAGATACATTATGCATTACTATTAAATAACTTAATTATTTAACTTTTTTTCACAATCAAAATGACTTTCTGCCAACGCTGATAAAGATAAGTTTATTACAACATTTATCTTTGTTCACGTAAATTGCACGTATATCGACATATTTCTACGCAACTAAGTGTTTTTATACGTGTGTATTTGGTGTGCCTTGGTTATAATTCATTTTTTCTATTTAATTATTAAGTAATATTGAATTTTGGATACAGATATCAATATATTATTTATACAATTTAACAAATGGGTGTAAATAAAATAAATTTGTTAATATTAATGCACTATGTAAAATATCTATCATCAATAAGGATTACACTCTCTTAAATCAAATTATTGCAGTAGTATAACTCAAATAGTCTATCTATATCTTACTTATTTACTTATGTATACAAGAAAAAATAAAAAATAAAATATATCGTAATTTATTTTAGAGATATCAAAAAAAGTATTAAAACCTTTGAAAATTGACACCCCCTAATGTATTTTAACTATAATTACCACAATTTTCCAAATATTTCCGAATTTTTTTTTTTGTATCGGTAACCGTATTAGTACTGCTGTCTACCATAATATTTAAAATGCCCACAGTACATAAAGTTTTTACGCAATAAGCAAATAAGTTGATATTTTCCCTAAAATTATGAATTTCGTGCCTGTTTAAAAATTGTTCACAACTTTTTTTTTTGGCGAGCTTTTGTAAAGTATTATACCATTTCAGAATTGTCTTTAGTTGCGTCAACTTTTAAAAATACTTGCCATAGTAGTGTCAGTACAATTTTTTTTCACCAAGCTGAGTGAAAATGAACTGAGAGTAAAAAACCTTCAAAATTTTAGGGAAAATATCAACTTTGAATACTTATTGTGTAAAAACTTTATGTAGTGTGGGCATTTTAAATATTGTGGTAAACAGCAGTACTAATACATTTACCGATACAAAAAAAAAATCGGAAATATTTAGAAAATTGTGGTAATTATAGTCAAAATACATTAGGGAGTGTCAATTTTCAAAGGTCTTAATACTTTTTTTGATATCTCTAAAATAAATTACGATATATTTTTTTTTTTTTTTTTAGTAGACATGAGTAGGTCTAACTTCTGGTGTCCGCTTATCGTTGAATTTTGGGGCAGCTTGTATACAGAATTAGACTAACCAATATAAAGAAATGGAGACTTAGTCTGCCTATCCACTGGAGCGGAGCTAGGCACAGCGGAGTCAAGAAATAGAACTACATATTAGGTAATAAGATTTAGAGAATCATACAATACAATAGTTAGAGAATATTACAATAAGATTTCATAAAATCGCTACACTTTTCACTACTCCAGTGGAGAGGCAGCCATATAGCAATTTTAAATTCCTTAAACATAAAATATATATATTGAAGTAAATTAAAAAGAATATTATGTTATTCAAATTAAGAATATCTTTACTTTTTATAAAACAAATTCGAGCTATGTGAGCTTATATCTTCAAAACTATGCAACGGATTTTGATGCGGTTTTTTTTAATAGATAAGAGTGGTTCAAGAGGATTGGTTTTTTATGCAATTTGCTGAAGTTTGGTTTCAAAACTCCACGCGTACGAAGTTGCGGGCAGCAGCTTGTTTAATAATAATCGCCCTTAGTTATCTGACGAAAATTTGCTATATACATTCTACAATAACTGATTTAAGAGATTGTCTCATTCCAGTTACAGTAACTACATTCAACATCGAATGTTGGCAACATATAGGACACCATTTTCATAAGGCGGAGAATTTTATTAACTTATCTAATATTTATATACAATATGCACAGATATTAAAGCGGCACAGGCATCAGAAACTCCATGGCCTTGTTAATTATTGCTTATATTTGCAGTTATGTATCCATTTAAGTCTCATTACTTATTTACGTCAACAGTTATGCACCGTTCAAAAGTTTTGACACTAGATTATACAATTAACGTAAAGGACAATACTGAATGCTGACGGATTAGTCATAAACTTGTCACCACACCATTTCTTTCATATACTAATGGGACAATAGAAATACATAATATTGTCTGCCAGAGACAAAAATAAAAATTCCTACTGATCTTTTAAGTCTACTGACAACAACACTTGAAGTGGTCTAGTGGTTTATATAACGGACTGCCATTCACGAGGTCGCGGGTTCGATTCCCGCACGGTACAATCATTTGTGTGATGTTTATAAATGTCATACAAATGTTTTCTAACACTTACGCGACTCATTTTGTTTAAATAAAACTACTTTTTACGGATTTGACGGGCCTCGTGGTGGAGTGGTTCATATAACGGACTGCCGATCATGAGGTCTCGGGTTCGATTCCCGGTCAGGACAATCATTTGTGTGATGTTTTTAATTGTCATACAAATGTTTGTACTGCGTCTGGGTGTTTACTATGTATTATAAGTATGTATTTACAAAAGAAAAGTAGTATATGTATTATATCCGTATTCTGGTACCCATAACACAAGCAATATAAGCTTAGCTTGGGACCAGAGGACGTTGTGTGAAATGTCCATGAATATTTATTTATTTATTTAGACGCGTATATTTGTTTTAAATTTTGGCCCGACGTTTCGGAGACTTTGCAGTCACCATGGTCACGGGTGAGACTTAAAACAAATATACGCGTCTAAATCCGTAAAAAGTAGTTTTATATATGTCCTACAAATGTTTATTCTGCGTCCGAGTGTTTCTATGTGTAAATAAGTATGTATTTACAAAAGAAAAATAGTATAATATGTAGTATATCCGTATTCTGATACCCATAACACAAGCATATAAGCTTAGCTTGGGACCAGAGGACGTAGTGTGTAATGTCCATGAATATTTAATATTTATTTAAATATATTTATTAATTATTTAAAGTTAACGCGAAATTGTATGGACATAGACTAGCACCGCTCGATGCGCGCATTAGTCAGCGCTGTTCTGATTGACGCAACCACAGTCGTTTACCTACTAAGTAAAAAAAGAAATGTCCACTAAAACCTCTATGTGACGGATCGTAAATTTATTAGATAAAGCATGTTAAAATTAAATTTTTGAAAGTCCTTTACATCTTTTGTAATACAAAATGTCAAACATTATTCCGTAAACATCATTTATAATTATATCTTATAATTATATTTAAAATAAATAAAATGACCATCAAAACAGACTAGACATAACAGGACCGTCTGTTATTTTATCAAATAACATTATTATTCATTATGAAATAACTATGCTTACCAACTATGAATAGGTTTTTGAAAGTAAAATAATATAGCAGATCAAATAAAGCAGACAAAATGATTACCACAGCTGGGAAATGAACCCAAGGCAAAAGGATACGGTTCCATTGCTCTACCAATTGAACTATCGTCGTAAGTACTATATCAATTGAACTTTTGTGACAGTACTATAGCAACTGAACTTATGTGGCAATACAATGACAACTGAACTATCATGACAGTACTAAAACAACTGAACTATTGTGACAGTACTATATCAACTAATCTATTATGACTGTGGCTGAACTATCGTGTCAGTACTAAAACAACTGAACTATTGTTACGGTGCTATACCAACTGAACTAATGTGACAATACTATAAAAACTGAACTATCGTGGCAGTACTAAAAGAATTTAGTTCTTTTAGTACTGCCACGATAGTTCAGTTAGTATTATTGTCTAGTATTATTGTATAGTATTGTCACATTAGTTCAGTGTACTTGTACTATATTGACAGTACTAAAACAACTGAACTATTGTGGCAATACTAAAGCAAATGAACTATCGAGAACAGTATTTGTTTAAACCAATCTCTCTGCTTTTTTACTTTTTATTACTGTTAGAAAATATTTAAGTTATATCTCAGTGTTGTATGTAGCAAGTGCTTTAAAATAAAATAGAAAATTACATTGGTTATGATTATTTTAAAAATATGTAGTATGGTTTATTGTAATTTTTATTTCATAATTGAATTTAAAATGTCCTATTCTTAGTTAGAATGCATTGCAATTGTAATCCAAATTAAATATTTATTTAAGTTAAATTAAAAATCGATTTGAAGTATTCAATATACTTAATTTTATGTAACTATTCAACATGAGATCTTTCATAGTAAGATTACTAGCAGACCAATTTTAGAAATTTAGACAAGAATTGATGCCTAAGCTTAAAAAAAATCACTTACAACCACTATATTCAAATGTCTATATTACTTTCATGTAGTGAAATAAATATTTGTGATGTTAAAATGGTGGTATGACTCAAATGGGTGGTAAGAGTAAAAATGGGGTGATGGCAAGGCGCTATGGTTTAAACTTCACTAGAGGTATGTTCTTTGATTGGAGGCACTTGTCACACACCCATTCTGCATACACTTCCGCCGTTAATAGTTGAAACGCTGGCTCAGTTAACCCCGTACAACCCCTGTAATGTTTAAGTATAAATATAGCAATCCGAAATACTTGTCTACTCAAAAATCTCGAAACAACTTTTAATATTTTTTTTATGAAAACTTTGGTAAAAGATAGATTTTGCATGAAAACGTCACAAACAAATAAACTCGCTTTCACTTTTCTATATAACTCCATTTACGTCCCACTGTTGGGCACGGGCCTCCTCCCCTTTGGCAGGGATTATGGTCTACTGTGCCGCGCTGAACAGGCGTGTTGGCACAGGGTTTATTTTCGAGTTTTCCGTCTCTCACAGAGGATGTTATATGTGTGCAATATCCCTTAGCTGACTTTTACGGCACCCTTGGGAGGAGATGGGGTGATGACACCTGTATTCTTAATCTGTCACCACACGGACAAATAATAATATGTTAATCTATAATACACAGATTTTAATCACAATAAGAAAGTCCAGATATCCAGTTAACATAACCAAATAATGTTATTGACAGTATCAATTTTCACTTTTAGTTAAGTTTAGTTATGCATGTCGAATTGGTACCAATATTAATTTTTATACCACTTGGGCATACAGGAAAGAAGTAGCTAAGTATGTAATACTGCAGGGCACAGCTCCTCAATTATTATAAAACAAAGTCGTAATGTATGTATGTGAGCTTATGTCTTAAAAAGTACGCAATGGATTTTGATGCGGTATTTTTTTATAGAGTGGTTCAAGAGGATGGTTTTTTTATATAATTCAACTAGCTGTTTCCCGCGACTTCGTACTCGTGGAATTTATCAATTTTTCCCCGTTTTTGCAACATTGTTCACTTCTGCATCGTTTCTATTGATCGTAGCGTGATGTTATATAGCCTATAGCCTTCCTCGATAATTTTACTATCCAACACTGAAAGAATTTTTCAAATCGGGCCAGTACTTCCTGAGATTAGCGCGTTTAAGCAAACAAACAAACTCTTCAGCTTTATAATATTATAGTACAGTACATATAGATAAGGTAGGGTTCTTAAAATGCAAGCGAAAAAAGTTGCGGGCAACAACTAGTATATGAATAGTTTGAATTATCAGCAATCTAGTTGTCTCTGTTCAATTTATGAAAAGTCCATGAATATCTTGAAATATAAGATAATTACTGAAAACCATTACAATTGAGAATTAAGAATTGGTTATAAAAGTCAGCCAGTACTTCTACAAACAAAACTAACCAAATTTAATAAAAGAATTTTTTTTTGTATATTATAGTAATAATACTTTTCTAAAACATGTTAGTTGATGTTAGTGCTTCGATAATAATAATATTGAAACAGGTTTTATCATTATCAAATAATTATGCCAACCACAAGTTATTATTGGATCACCTAAGCAAACCAGAGAGGTGATCTTTGGCCATGAATTTTATTGATCTGACCTCATCAACTGCATGGCAGCTAATTAAAAGTAGAATTAAGACTTATCATTATTCCAGCTCCTTTAAGCATGTAGTCATAATATTGTTATGCTTAGAGCATATTAAAAGTAAAACATATAGATTAAGAATACCAGTGTGATGACAGATTTAGAATACAAGAGCCAGCTAAAGGATATAATAAGCAGTTAACATCTACTGTAAGAAACAGAAAACTTGAAACTAAATCCTTTGCCAACACGCCTGGTTAGCGAGACACAGTAGACAAAAAGCCCTTCCAAAGTGGAGGATGCATGTGCCTAGCAGTGGGAAATAAATAGACTGGAGTGAGAGATGTATAAAAGTATAGTAACTCACCTATGAAACCAAAAATTGCATCCAGATTCACATAATATTGCTTGATCATTATCATGTACTTCCTTGTGACAAACGCCACATGGATATATTGGAGGAGCATTCGGATTTTGGGGATTAAACACCATGGGTTGATCAGGTGGGTACACTTTCCCAGCACTAACTGGCATCGGTTTTGGTCCAAACATTCCCATATTCTGTCCCATTGGGCCCACACCTTGACCACCAGGGCCACCCATTGCCATACCGCTCATACCTGCTAACGGCCCACAGCTACCCATGTTCCCAGGACCTGGTCCCATACCCATAGGGCCATTGCCACCCATTCCCATTGGCCCACCATGACCCATGTGACTTCCAGAATATGGTGGGCCTGGTCCCATTGAATTCATTGGGCCATTACCACCCATAGGACCACTTCCCATACCTGAAGGCATAGGACTACCATGCCTCATAGGACCACAATGGCCTGGACCCATACCACCCCCTTGCATAGGATTAGAAGACATTATAGAACTACTTGGCCCCATGGAGCCATTTGAGCAACTCGGTCCCATTGGTCCATTCATGCGTGGTACGTTCATACCAGGACCACCACCTCCCATAGGGCCATTCATTGGTCCATTCATCGATCCGGCTCCAATTGGACTGTGCATAGGTGGCCCCATAGGGCTATTACTCATGTGACTTCCAGCCATTGACCCCATATTCATAGGACTTCCCATAGGACCTGATGACATTGGTGAACCCATAGGCATAGAATTCATTGGGCTCATTGGACTACCCATTGACCTTGATGTTGGACCCATACCTGGTCCCATACTGTGATTACTCATACCCATACTTGGTCCCCCCATTGGGGATAATCCACTCATATGTCCCATAGGACTCATATTGCCCATAGGGCTAATTCCACTTCTTGGAGGCATTTGTTGGCTCATTGGACTCATACTATGAGAGAGAGGACTCATGTGTCTCATTGGTGGACCTCCCATACCATGCATTGGACCCATCATGCCCATTGGTCCATTCTGACCCATAAGTGAACCATTCTGATTCATCATAGGCCCATTATGAGATACAGTAGATGGTGAATCATCAAATGGGTTAGATGCCACTATTGTGTCTCCATATCCAGTTAAAGGAGGAGGCAACAGATCTTGTACCGTTGGAGGTGGCTGCGGGGTTGTTAATGCATTATTAGCATTTGAAGTTTTCCTCCTTTTCTTTGGATTGCTAGGAGCTGGCGCCGGTGGTGTTGGTGTATCCATCGGCGGTTTAAAATCTGTAGGCCCTAATCCTGGGCCTGGCAGCCTGTAGGATGGCATTCCAGCCAGATTGTGACTCATTCTGATGCTATTCAATTTCAGTCCTAACAAGCATCATGATATATTACTAATATTAATCTAATATTTGCACAAAAGGCACAGCATTCTTAGAAGAAAGTGCAGTAACGACCTGGAAGACTGGTAGTCTATTTCTGTAACATAAAAAAAAATCATAGTTGTAATAATGATCTGTCAAATTGGACAAAGAGCTGTTCATTTATTACACAAGAGCAACAAGAAACAAATTATATTGAGCTCTAATTTTGTTATAGATTGTTACGAATTTATGAGCTTGACAATAACGTAAGTAACCTGTCCGAAATGCAATTGGACGACATAACAAATTAGTTCTGCTGTGCATTACTTGACATAAGTAAATAATAGCAATACAATACTTACTGCATTATCAATTTAGCATCAAAACCAGTAATTATTTTTTTTGTCTTCATGAGATCCGAAGACAGGCGTGCAGCATATGACAAAATACTAAAATTATTTCACTTTTTCTGTACACTTGTGGTAACTTAGTGAATCTTATTCGTTTTTATAACAAAACAGTATAAATGAAGTTCACATTTATCAATATTTAGTAAAGGATTCAAAGCATTTTTATTTACGACCATAAAATCACAAACAACACACGCCACATTCACGATGAAATTTCATTCTGAAATGTTCACCAGAGGGCAGCAGAAGGCTTGGAAAAAAATATCGATATATCGATATTTTTATATCAATACTTTCTATGCGGAATATGAAATCGATATAATAATATTGTTACAATAACAAAATCTTAAGAACGATATCTTTTTTCAAACAAAAGTAAATGATAACCTGGGACATAAAGAAAGAAAAAAATAGAAAAGATAAATAAAGATTTTTACAAATTGAACCAGTCCAACCAACCATGTTTATGATTAAATAAAACCACTTGTACGGATTACACCATCATTTCCGTGTGGTGACGGATTAAGAATACAAGTGTCACCACCCCATCTCCTCCCAAGGGTGCTGTAAAAGTCAGCTAAGGGAGATTACAGACAGATAACTTCTTCTGCGAGAGACGGGAAACTCGAAAATAAACCCTGTGCCAACACGCCTGGTCAGCGCGGTACAGTAGACCATAATCCCTCCAAAGTGGAGGAGGCCCGTGCCCAACAGTGGGACGTAAATGGGCTGGAGAAGAAGTACGGATTTCGACACGTATATTTGATTTAAACTTTAGCCCGAAGTTTCGTAGACTTTGCGCATAAATCCGTAAAATGTTCTTTTCTTCAAACAAATGAGTCGCACAAATGTTAGAAAATATGAGTCATATATTTAGTAAAAGCATAGCGAGTCAATCGCAAAATATTAATATATTAATGTACATATATGATATTTTTTTTAAATCGATATATTGAAATATTGACATATATCTCAATTCTGACATCCCTCTGAACTTTGCATTAGGAACTTTATTCGATATTTTTAAAACTATTTTAGTATATTATAGAATTTTATTCATATTTGTTCAAATTAGTTAGTGGAAAAAATATACCTTATTCGTGTAACTAAATAATGAAAAACGATTTGCCAATATTTTAGTCGATTTTAGTTCGTGAGGCTACCACTGACGGTTGACCGACAGTTTGATGACATTGTTGAGTCCTGCCACAGAGTCCCGGAGGCCAAGTCTGCTATTGAATGTTGTCACAATGATAGTTCAATGACACCATTATAACCACAAAAAGTTAACACTAGACTACCAAACTTGATAAAATTCGCCACTATGCGATCAGTTATTACATTTGTTGATTGCATAATAGCGAATTTTATCGAATTTGGTAGTCTACTGTTAAATTTTTGTTACAAATGATTCCAATATGGCGCCATAATGGTGTCATCGAACTATCACTGTTACAACATTCAATAGCAGACTTGGCCCCCAGGACATTCACTTTGAATACTTCTATGAGCTACAAACTTGTCTGTAACCAAGCGATAAGCTCGTGGATCTTGAATTTGAGATACCTTTTGAGTGATTTGAGAATAAAAACACCAAATTGTATGATGTTAATAAAAAAATACTTGGCTCATCTGAGTTGTCGGGCCACCGTCAGTGGCAAGAATAATGTAGTAATTATGCTACTCTTTATTACACTAATATGTCAGAATCAATTGACATTTCTCATGATTGTTAGTCTGTGACATAACCTTAAATAGTGGCTCTAAAAATAAAAAATATTTAATTAAACTTTAAAATCGAAGAACACAATGGCATTAAACAGGCTATTCGCTAGTCTCACAATAAATCCTGGTTTCATATCTAGGAGATGTATTCATGTTACTTCAGTAACTTTAGCAAGCAAACCTGATATTGAGAAACCCAAACCAGGTTTAGGCAAAAGCTACAGACGAATCGTTCATTTTCCTGAAGAATATACTGTTAAACCATTAAATGTTACTAACCTCGCTGGACGGGATCCTGTGTCTGGTAAGTTGACTATAAAAATAACCGCTGAGAAGTGATTTATTTATATACTTATTTATTGCTTATTGTAATGTACAGGTAGAGTGATAGCAAAAGGTATCGGTGGTGGAATAAAGCATAAATACCACTGGATTGATTGGCTAAGGACAGGACCAACAGAAGGGCCACCACAAGAAGAAAAAGTTATACAGGTATATTTTGAAATAAAATATTCATAAATAGGTAGTCTAAGACCCTGTTTAGTGTATCATTCTACCTAAAATAAAAAAAATCAATATTTTCTTCATTAATTTATTAATATTTTGCGATTGACTCGCTATGCTTTTTACTAAATAAACTAAATTATAATGGAAAAAATGATAACCATAAGCGGGACTTGAACCCGCGACCTTGGAATGCCGTTCCGTCGCTCTCCCAACTCGCATTGAGATGATTGTAGTGGAAAATTTGGTAAACATTTGCGTGGACCATAATAGCTCAGTTGGGAGAGCGACGAAACGGCATTCCGAGGTCGCGGGTTCAAGTCCCGCTTATGGTTATCATTTTTTCCATTATAATTTAGTTTATTTAGTAAAAAGCATAGCGAGTCAATCGCAAAATATTAATAAATTAATGTAGAAATACATGTACAGCCATTACTTCGGTCCAATTGTGTTCTGTAAAGAACGCTAACTGATCGATTGATGGAGTTGGTGCAAACCGCTCAATAGATGGCGTTGTACGAAAAAACATCGGACGATGTTAAAACTCGCATTGAGATGATTGTAGTGGAAAATTTGGTAAACATTTGCGTGGACCATAATAGCTCAGTTGGGAGAGCGACGGAACGGCATTCCGAGGTCGCGGGTTCAAGTCCCGCTTATGGTTATCATTTTTTCCATTATAATTTAGTTTATTCAATATTTTCTTTTTATAAGCATTGTTACACAATATCACAATGCGGTCTTTCGTCTTTTCTTTGGTCTTTTGGGCAAGTTACCCAATGACTGCAATGCGGACGAATTTTTTGATGCCTAAGCCCCTCTACTTTTTTTCTTGTTTTAATTAAATATGTATTAAGTATGTAATTATGTTATGATATACAGGGTAACTTTGCAAGGTGTTGCCAAATTTTTAGGAGCGACTCTGAATCAGTAACTTAATCGATTTACGTAAAGAACATCAAAAATTTTTTTTTCATTTTAATTAATCCTATCCGCTGTTTAAAAATAGTACGCGTGGATAATTTACTTCATTCATAGAAAAATACGCACGGACGTCACGATAGTTTCGCAAAAGTTAAACTGTAAGTGTAGTAGTGATTATGGTGCGCGAAAATAAGCCTTATGCCTAACAACATAAGGTTCGGGCGCCCGCGCAAGCAAGGGTTAGCGGGAAGCGTAGGCCGACAAATGGAGGGGGAGTGTTTATTGAAGGGTCATTGACCGGTGGCGTGTTGATGAAATTGCACCGTATGTCCACTGCATAAGAACTTGTTGGTGCGCTTGTCGTTATGTGGTCTGCTTAAGGTCGTTTTTGGCTCGGGTCTCTGATGAATGACAACACACGCGGTGTCTCTTTGTTGAGTTACTTTTAAGGACATTTTAAAGTTTAAAAAAAAATACTACGTTTACAAATAGTTACTACAAAGACGTATTTTAGTATTGTTCTATAGAGCTTATTTAAAAAATTTGGCAACACCTTGCAAAGTCACCCTGTATATAATAAATACTTTCGGAGAATACCTAAAAAAGAAAATTACAGTAATTATACAATAAAATATTATAAGTAATAAAAAATAAAAATTATTTTCATTAGTACAAAAGATCCTTTTGTTTAATGAGAACTATTGGTTTGGATAAATATGACAAGTGTATGAGAATATTAAAACTCTTCGATGAAGAGAAGTAATCAATAACATTATTATATTTTCTAAAGGTTCTGGAAGATGGATGTAGAACTGCTCATATAGCACTTGTAGCTGTTGGAGACAGATTAAAGTATATCTTGGCTACAGAAAATATGAAAGCAGGTGATATTATCAAATCATCTCGTGAACTGCCTAGGATACCAGGTATATTATGTGCTATCTGAATTCTGTACAGATCCTGTCAGTATGTGCGATCACAACTGTATAAATCACAACAATCTATAGAGTAATTTAAAAAGAAATAGGTATTTTTTATCTGAAACTATAGAATCTTGGAAATAGCAGGATGCAGGTGGCAATTACTTACTCCTTTTACCCTCCTATGGCTTAAGCAAGTTTCTAAGCTTTTGATGATATAATATGATGTTGTTTTCTTAAAATATGTTTAAATGTATTTCAGTAAGAGCAAATGAAGGTGATGCATATTTACTTGGAGCTCTACCAGCTGGAACTATTGTGCATTCCATTGAAAAAGAACCAGGTAATTGTTGTCAATTAAAAGAACTAGTTTGTTTTACTCTTTTACAAAAATCTAATAAATAGATTTTAACAATAATTATTTAATTGCTGTGCAGTTTTTATTTCTGAATAACACACAGGCTTAATATATCATAATGCTAAAAGTCAAAGAGCAATTCAGCAAAGATAAATAAAATTTATGTTGATATTGTTATGTCGGCACACTGGGTCGTGCGACGTATTTAACGCACACATTTAAAGTACAGGAATTTCTGTATATAATTTCTTGCCTGTGAATTTAAGCACACATGCATACAGAGGTATGTATGTGTGCTTTAAGTCTATATATAAAAAGTTTTACATGGGCTTTCCCGTTTTAAATTCAGTGATGCCAACTCCGGGGTTTTCCCCACAAATTTAGGGGGAAAAATCTATACAGGGATTTTTTTAGGGGTGAAATTTTTAAATTGTCTTAACTTTGATCCGTCGTTTGGGAAGTTTTGTTTTGAATTTAGTGGTTTTTAGTGGTTTTTGAAATTGCTTTAGGGGGAAAGTTTTCAAACAGTTGGCAACGCTGGTTTTAATATTCTATTTTAAATCTAGTAAACTTAGGCTGTAAATTTGTCTGAAGCTAAGCTGCTGTTATATTTTAGGTAGGGGTGCTTTATACATCCATGCAGCAGGCACATTTGGTACAATATTGAGAAAACAGGATGACAGGATCATAGTACAAATGCCTTCCAAGAGGCAATTCAGTTTTGATCCAAAATGTATGGCAGTTGTAGGTATGTAACTAAATTAATAATAAAAATAAAATTTATAGCCAAAAAAAACAGGCGTTAGTAGAAAAACCAAGTTTTTGGGATTTGTTAAGACATTTTAAATTCATTCAAAATTTGTTCAATAAATTAAACTGTATGTTGCAACAACTTATTTTTATAATATACATTTTAAAGGAACCTTGTAATTTTACTAGTGATTGAAGATGATATAAGTCTAAATAACAGAGCATATTTGATTCGATTTCGTGACCTATAACCCCACATTCTGAACACTAATAAAAACCTTGGGAGATGTCAAGGAGCACCCGGATGGAACAAAGTTCCTTACGACTAGTAAAGGAATTGTAATAAAATTTTATATAATAATTTATTATAGTATAATAGAATGATACTCAACAATTCATAAAAAAATAATATATTATTATTTATTCATGTTATGAGAGAAAGAGAGACGCGCACGCCGCACGGCTTACAACTATAGCAGGAGTGGCCAACAAGTCGATCGCGCTAACAATTTTGGTCGATCACTCGCAAGTTCCATGAGGGGACGCATTTAATGCCAAATGTTTCTAGTACTTGATACAGGAATGAACATGTACGCAGCTCATGCTTCGAGTGTTCAGCGTGACCACTTTTAGTAGTATTAGGGCGAACCCTAACACTACTATTACTACTATCAAGAGTGCACGGCGGTATAAAAGCAGATTGCATAAACGTCCCCCTTCTTATCTAAGAAACAGGTCGATCGCGACTCAATTTTAAAATAAAAAAATTTTAAAATAAAAAGCAAATCATATGTGCACAAAAGTTGGCCACACCTGAACAGTAGCAGTGTCGTTACAACTTTGGTCTATATTTTTTTCGAATAGCCCCTTTTGTAACGCGCAATTAGGAACTTCGTTCTAATAATATCTACCAGGACAATATTTTTTATAGCAGATTTTTATATAGCAGATCCCTTATATACCAGATCCGGATTATATTTCGGATTTCATGCATTTGCTTAATATAATCCTGTCTTAACTGTCTAATTAAATATTATTTGTTTCTAGGTCGCCTTTCTAACGCGATTCATTCAAGTACTCCCATTGGCTCTCCACAACGTAACAGATGGCTTGGTAACAGACCACGCTCTGGTCTTTGGCAAAGGAAATCTGGTAGACATGGTAGAAAAATCAAACCACCAAAACCAGTGAAAGAAATTTATGCCGACAAAAAGAAATCACTGCCAGCTATACGGATGACTATGTGCCCTTAATTTATTATAAAATAAAACTAGGTTTTAGTAATGAAAATTGTTTTATTTATTGTGTTCATAATGAGATTATATGTGTCCTATATATTATAATTCATAATGTAAGATATAAAGGCCGCTTGCTTATATAGTAATAAATAACATAGCACTTTTAACATCTACTTATAAGCAATGTTATTATTTTACAACAAAAATATTTACAAAAACCTGTATCAAGCATTTTTAGCAACATTGAGAGAATTAGGCACACTAGACTAACAGCTTTTAAAGCAAAATCCCTAGTCCCTACTACTATTTATAAATGCGAAGCTGCCTGTCACTTATTCTTTTTTTTTTCTTTTGACCTTCTCTGAGTACAAAAGGGATGGCTTCTCGTTGGATTTGCCATTTAAATGTTTATCTTATTTCATGGCTTTGTTTTTATATTTTTTTAATTTAAATGTTTAGTACACAGGCAAGCTTGTAGCTTAGCAATAGCTTCAGAAAGGACAGGCCACTTTTAATGCGAAAAAGGTGGGTAGAAATTCCACATACATTAAGTCTAAATGCACAGTCTGTGGTAAACTCTTAACTAAGCCAAAACGCCTGATCGACAAGTACCATTACGCTCAGACAGATTAAAAGGAAATATCATTGCCCGGTCCTTATCCCATTTATTTTTTTCCATGCTCTTTTGTCAGATCAGAGCATCTTCTGTCTGTATCAATCTTTATTAATATTTACTATTTTTTTTTCATTCAAACTATGGGAGAAAGATTTTAACTATTGGGCACTGGCCATTAGGTCATTGTTTTCATTTGTGTTTGGTTATTACGTTGTACATCGTTTATATTTTTAAAAGAAATACGTTTTGTCCTTTAATTATAGTAAACTATAATCTAACTTTCTTCTTCATCGTCACTTAGAGTTAGTACCTGTAAAATCAGACAAGCAAAATAATAATATTAATTTATCGAATTCAATCACACAAATTCAGTACAAATATAATAATAAATAAATAGTCATGGACATTTCACATGACGTCCTCTGGTCCCAAGCTAAGCTTATTAGCTATAAGCTTATTAGCTGTGTTATGGGTACCAGAATACGGATAGAATACATATACAACATTTTTTTTTGTAAATACATACTTATAATAATACATAGAAACACCCAGACGCAGTACAAACATATGTATGCCAATTAGAAAAATCACACAAATGGTTGTCCTCTTGATCGGCAGTCCGTTACCAGAACCACTACACCACGAGGCCCGTCAATATCTTTATTCATTGGACAAATAGTTTTAGATGGGAATCGAACACGAAAATCTCGTGAATGTGAATGTACATGACAACGATAAAAAGGTATTTAAATTTGAAGAATGCCCTCGATTTTTCTAATAGACTTATCCTATCGTAAAACTGATGAAAAAAAGGGGGAGTTTCTCAATTCGTCTGTATGTTCTTCTAAGTTTGTAAACTTTTAAATGGGCGAAGCGATTTTAATAATTCTTTTTTTTTATTTGAAAGCTGGTTGTTCTCATGTGGTCCCATTGGCACCAGATCAGGATCTAATGGTTATCTCCTAAGAAATCGAGTAAAACCCTCAAATGTCAAAAGCACACGAATGAATTCGGTTCAACTTTTTTTAAATATCCTATTATTGAGATATCAAGAAGTTACATAGAACATATAAGAAAATAAAATATTCCAACGAACAAATGAAAAGAAAACATCTATTTTAAAGTCTGTTAAAAATCGTAACAAAAAATAGTTATATAAAAAACTTACTTCAGTCAATTCCGCATTTAAACGCCATTCTGATAGTCCAGTCAAATCATCCAAAACTTTAACACTATTAAAAACTTCCATTAAGAAATCTATACCATGGTCATTATAATTATTTAAAATAACGACTGAACAGGCAACACACTGGTTGAACTTAGGGCTCGTTGGCAACATTGTTTGGTAGGAATGTAGGAATCCTCTTAGAGCGTGAGGGACGGGTCCTAGGACGCCTTCTAAAGATGGGATGCTTTCCTCATCGTCACTTAAATTATATGGCGCTGGTGCAAATTCTCTGGAAATGGAAAATATACTGCTACAAATAATCTACTTAATGGTACCGATTCTACGAGCACATCTAAAATTAACTAAAAAATGAAAATTGATAGTGTTTATAACACAATTCAGCAATGTCAACAGAACTTTTTTATTAAAGAATCTGTATATTATAGACTTACGATTTTAATTAATAGAAATATTCACAACGAAATAGCCAATTAATCAAAATTCGCCAGTTGTTTTCATTTTTTAGTTTAGTTGTGTACGTAGAATTGGTACCAATGGCATCCTTTTTTAATTTTTCTTACTCCTAAGTTAGTAAATATATGCTACGATATATCTACCACGAGCGTCTCTATCGACTGTAAAAAGTAAAATAAAACTGCATTCTGTAGTTCAGTTTATTCTATAAATCTATGAGTTTATTGCGAACAGACAGACGTGGCGGAAAACAATGATAATTTGTTTTTTTATTTATGTAATATTAATCGCTGATTTGCACTGTCATCGATTCTTGATGCAAAATTTCAGACTAATCAGACATTTCGAAGAGGACAAAACATTTAACGGTAAAATTACGTTTAAATATTACGTTGTTTTCTTAAATGGATTAATTACAAATTACATAGACAAATAGAAGGATAATATTCTCTAACATTTGCGCGACTTATTTGTTTAAATAAAACTACTTTTTACGGATTTAGAAGAATGTATTAAATTTTAGCACGACGTTTCGTAGACTAGTCACCATGGTCACGGGTGGGACTGACCCGTGACCATGGTGACTGCGTCTAAATCCGTAAAAAATTGGTCCAGTGCGAGTCGGACTCGCGCACGAAGGGTTCCGTACCATTATCTATGCAACATACGTTATTAATAAATGAGAAAACAACACACACAATACTTAATTAATCACGTTTGTTGTATGAGAGCAAGAAACGGTAAAAAAATCATGTTTGTTGTATGGGAGCCCCCCTTAAATATTTATTTTATTTTATTTTTAGTATTTGTTGTTATAGCGGCCATAGAAATACATCATCTGTGAAAATTTCAACTCTCTAGCTATCACCGTTCTTGAGATACAGCCTGGTGACAGACGGACGGACGGACGGACGGACGGACAGCGAAGTCTCAGTAATAGGGTCCCGTTTTTACCCTTTGGGTACGGAACCCTAAAAAAGATTAATAAAAGCATGTTATAGTACATTACGATATTAGTGCGTTAAGATGGTTATAACATGCGAGGCGGAATTTCAGCCGTAATTGAGCCGAGCATGTTATAACCAATACGCACGTATATCGTACGACGTTTTTTAACACATTTGCGAGGAAACAGAAAAAAAACATTAAAAAACTCAATCTGTGAATGCACACTGTTGCTTTCCCGCCATTTTAACAGCGCTGCCTACTGACTGGCGCCACGCGGCGATTAGTTCGAAATTTGAATAGCAACAGCGCGCTGCTCGAGTCGTGCGGCGGCGATCAGTTCCATATTTGAAATGGCAAATATGTAATACTGTTATGAAATTTGTATGGACTATAACTTAACTATTTGCTTTGGTAACACACGCGTTTTTTATGACCCGCTTCACATATTTAAAACCGGTGGAATTACATCACATTCATTACATTACATCAAAAAAAATAAATCAGCTTTACGAGCAAGTGTGTTAAAAATAAAATGTTACCTTAGTGGATGTTGTAGTAAACCGACTAGTACTTCAACAGCCAAAGCACTAGCTATGGCCGCCACACCGGGTCTTGTTACAGTACATTGCTGATCTAACGTGCGGTCTTGCATTGACTAAACACATACAAATAGATAAATAAATATTGAAGTCTCAGTCTCCTAGTCAAAAACCAAGCAGCTTGGATAGCCGATTATATGTAGATAAAACAATGAAAGTTATAAATCACTAGCTGTCAAATCAGCATCATTCAAAGCCTTCCTCGATAAGTGTACTACTATCTAACATTGAAAGAATTTTTCAAATCGGACTGGCAGTTCCTGAGATATAATAAGTATTTTATTTTATTATAATATAGAACTCGCTAAGTTCAAACAAACAAACTCTTCAGCTATCAAAAAATAAAGTATACCTATAATATAATTAATCCATCATTGTCAATAAAAAAATTGGACAATTAAAGGGTATTTTTCCCTGTAATCTTACATTTCCTGGTACTGTGACGTCATTGCAGAAGTAACAGCCCAGATCTCCACCAGAGATCCACTTCGCATTAGTATATTCACCGCCCCCCTTTGAAGACCAATCCGCGGCTCCATGTCGCATAACCAAATAACTGTCGAAACCTAACGCTGCGTTTATTACAATCTGTAAACAAATAAAGTTGTTTGTATGTTAACAGATTAAGTTCACCAGCGGCGACGTGAAGCTAAATTTAGACGTCGGCAAAATGAGTTCTGCGAGGCCACTAATACAAAAGCGTGATGCCCCCTCAGATAGTCTGAAATTATGGAGTAAATAAATTACTATTAATTTCTGACTATTTGAAGTACACATGTTCTTTGCTGAATTTGGTGATACATAACTCAGCAAAGAAACATGTAAATATTCCCGAAGTTGTAGGTATTCATTAAATGGTAAAATGTATAAATCTCTTATGGTTATGCTCGACAATAGTAGTTAATTTTAAGCAGATTATTGAATTAAGGTCTAAAATCATATAAAAATTGCTTACCTTTTTATAAAAAGTGCCAAGTGCCGTAGGAAGCCAACGAGCTTCTCTAGAGTCAAGTAACAAAAATATAACATCATGCTCCTTGATAGCTTCTATGATAATCTTGATATTTGAAATAGTTTCCTCTTTCAAGGATTCTCCTACTGGATGTCCAGGCATTGGTATATGCGCTACTATACCTTTGGTTACCTTTTGCAAGAAATAATAATTAATTAAGTATGTATTCAGTTTAATATTTATCAAAGAATTTTAAACAAATGTACAGTATCAGTCAACATCGTTAATCAATTTTTAAACATTGATTCCAAAACTGTTGCATCAAAATCTAATTGTAACTAAAATAAAACCAACTATGGTTTTAACAATAACTGCCACTGTAAGCGTATTTAGCTTAACTTTCACAAAAAGCAAATGACATTGTATAAAAAATTTGTTAATATTTATTGTCAATATTCATTAACATACCACTGAAGGAAGTACTCGTCTCAAATTATCAGCCGCAGCTTCAGCTTTTGGTCGACCACCATTCAAACAGTCTTCGTGAGTAAATAAAACTTGTCGGGTAGGGTTTGAGTAAGACACTTTACCATTGTCAAGAAATGTTATATGCCGAAAACCCCAAGCCTGAAATAATTTAAGTAGTGAATAGCTTTGGCATCATACATTTTATTGTAATTAATTTTATACGCCAGACACAAATATAGGTGACGGGTATAAATATGACGGGCTTCGTGGTGGAGTGGTTTATGTAATGGACTGCCGATCACGAGGTCTCGGGTTCGATTCCCGGTTGGGACAATCATTTGTGTGATATCCATAAATGTCATACAAATGTTTGTACTGCGTCTGGGTGTTTACTATGTATTATAAGTATGTATTTACAAAAGAAAAGTAGTTTATGTATTTATATCCGTATTCTGGTACACATAACACAAGCATATAAGCTTAGCTTGGGACCAGAGGACGTTGTGTGAAATGTTATTTATTTATTATTTATTATAGGTAGCCAAAACAAGTGGTTTTGTGGCATCAAAAGCTATTACCAGCAAATCTCGAGCTACGTGACAGCCAAGAGTTCCAGCTCCCAGTAACAAACATTTTGTTTTCTTCATCACATCCACGTCAATATTTGGTACTAAACGCCATTTCATTAATTTTAGATTAAGATCAGCTGATGTTTCTGCTAAGCTAAAATTGCAAAAATATCCAATTTTGTAACATTACAAATAATATTAATATCATAAAGAGGCAACGTTGCGTTTGTAACGATTAAATTAAAAAACTACCGGATTTTCATTCTTTCACCATTAGAATGTTACATTATCTTTGAGTAACATAGGCTATAGTGATTTTAGTGGCGCATTGGTAAAGTTTTTATCTAGCGAAGCGGAGGTCTCAGTTTCAAATCTTAGGTTAGGCAGTTAAGGTGTTTTACACTAACAAGCGTGTTCATTGTGAGAATTACATTCAGAAAATAATCTAGGAATCCATTTTAATATAAGTATTTTTTTATTGACATTTTTTATTTGATTACTAGCTGCGCCGGCAAACGTTGTTTTGCCATACAATTCTGTGTAAAAAAAATTTCATCAAAATCGGTCCAGCCAATTGTGAATCTAAACCATCCTCAGACCCCCCTGAATACACACAACAAATTTCATCAAAATCGGTCCAGTCGTTTAGGAGGAGTTCAGTCACATACACACGCACACAAGAAATATATATATTAAGATTTGACGTTGTCTGAATGCAGCTAGGTGCTCAGTTTTTAATAATATGCACAAACTTATGGTTTAGGTATAAGCAAATTCTAACTTACAGTATTGGGTCCAATGAGGCAGACATATTTGCAAGCTTTGGCCCAAAATTACATTTATCATTTCGTTCCCATCCAACCCAGGAAGATGCATCAGTTTTTTCAGCATCCTGAAATTTAATTCTGAATGGAAAAATAATTTGATATGCAAAAATATGTTGGCACTATGATGCTTCCCCTTGAACCGACTAATGCCACTAATAACAAAAAAGACAACTCTCCGAGAGGCGACGGATTAAGAATACAAGTGTCTCACCACCCCATGTTCTCCCCACGGTGATGTAAAAGCCAGCCGGGGATATTATACACAGAAAATTCGAAAATATACCCTATGATAACACGCCTAGTAGCGCGGCATAGGAGACCACAATCCCTCCCAAAGAGGAGGCCCGTGTTCTATAGTGGGACGATAACGGGATAGAGAGAACCAAAAATATGTATGTATACATAAGTACCCATACTTATTAGGAAATATTCAAGAGGATTTTAAAAAAAGGTTGTCTACCCTGAAATACAGCTTTTAACGATCTACCCACAGAGCTATTATTGTGGAGCATCAACAAAGCTTTTCTGCTTTAAATGAAATGATTAAGAGACATGGTAACTAAATTGCCATATAATAAAATTTTTTTTTTACCTGAGGTATTTTCACAGGAAATACTTTGCTATTTGTAATGCCTCCATGCACATTACTTCTTAAACCTATAAACTTAAGTTCACAGCCAGCTATGTTTGGACAGAATTCCAACAATGCTGCCAAGTACACCCTCAAAGGCCACCCAGGGTTTTTGCCATTACTTGGGTCTTGGAAAACAAAACTTATACCACTAATATCAGTATTTGCATCATCTTTTGCAAAAAGGTTTTCTAATGTAGTGACTTTGTTATCTTTTAATGCAAAGAAACATTGTTGTGATTTATCTAATTCTTTATAACTATGAGTAAATTCTTCTATTTCGCATGTATTAAGAGTTGAACAAATGCTTTGAATTGAAGAATTGCATATATAGACAGTAGGTTGTCTAGGTGCTGGGAATGCAAACCAGTAATAGTAATGGAATTTCTTGAGATCCTGGAATCAAATTAAATAATTATGTCAGCAAATAAATTAGGATGTATATTTAGATCGTAGTATTGAATAAAAAATTATAGCTGATGATTGATGACCAAACATTTAATGTAGCTAAGCAAGTTTTAGCACATTACATTTGATATTTATGTATCACAAATCTATAGGATAGGTCTTTTTAGACAACATTAATATCAAACTTATAGACAACAAAATTATTCTACATTATTTTCATACATACATAACATCACGCCTTTTTCCCATGGGGGTAGGCAGAGACAGAGCGTCATCTGCTACGATCCAAACATACTTCAATAATATACATTATTTTCAATGATCATTATTCATTATATTTGTGTACTTACTGCAAATGAAAATATGAAGAAGTTTAATAATGAACTGGGATTCTTTGTCCATGTTCTTTCTTTTATATTAGCCCATATTGTTTCACCAATTGTATTTAACAAAGCACCTTTATCTATAGATTTGAATTCCTCAATTGTGTTTTTATTAATTAATGTACCTCCTAAATTTGTATAAAATTGTTCTGATTCTGGAACACTGAAATTGAAATTTATTAGATATAATTATAGAAACTAAATTTTAATTTAAGGATGCTGTGAAATACACATAAAAACTTTTTTTCTTTTATCCATTACACAATAGAAGTGGACTGGAATAATTTTAAAATTCTCAGGTTCATATGCATTTTGAAAAAAATTATGCATTTTAGTGGTAGTCTGATTCTGGCTCCTATAAATTATAGCGTTTGTTTTATTACTCACTGGAAAATAAAATGAGCTTCGTAAATCGACATTCGCCGACGCCCACATTAATTCTCGCGCCGCCACTGAATGCGCAATTTGTAACTGGGTAAATACCTACTTCAAAAGCTTCAGTGCAGGTTTTTTATGTATTATAACAATTTATTTACCTGTTAAATGATGTGCCATCCACCTCAAACACAGTCCCAATATCGTCGCGATAAGTGAACCGTCCGTAAATTTGTTTTGAAGTCTCATTCAATTTGTCCACGTTAAGTTTCATTTCAGACAAATTATGCCAAAAAGAAGGATGTACGAAAGACGTAAATGGTACATACTGGATAATTTCGTCTAGGACTTTCATATCTGCCATCGTATTACTTTAATTTCTTTAAATTCTTTTGGAAATTTTTTACGCAAAACAAAACAAATATGCAAACAGCTGTAAAACACAGACTACTTTTATCTTATCTGTCAATATTGTCATTACATGACAATGTCACAGACTAATACGATTGTAATGCTACCGGTCAAACACGATTTTAGGACAAAATATTTTGATATTTTCTTGTATTAACTAGTACAACCTAAAGTAAGGCGTGGACGGCGAATAAATTATACTCTTTGAATAATATTCAATTAAGTATTTCGACGTGGTCTAGTGATTCATACAATAGACTGCCGTTCATGAGGTCGCGGGTTCGATTCCCGCACGGGACAGTCATTTATGTGTTTATAAATAGGTATCATACAAATGTTGTTCTGCGTCTGGGTGTTTCTATGTATTATATAAGTATGTATTTACAAAATAAAAGTAGTGTAGTATATACGTATTCTGGTACCCTAAACACAAGCGTTTAAGCTTAGCTTGGGACCAGAGGACGTTGTATAAATGTACCAAATCGCACAACCTAACCCTACAAAACTCATTATGATGATTTACACTCCGAGGTAATAAAATATTACTGGTTAGCCGATTAAATCCATTGTGAAAATTTAGAATGTCTATAAAAAATATTCGAAATAGCCAAAATGTCATTAAAGGTGTCAAAAGGGCTATTTTGTTTGTAAAATATTTAATTTATTTATGGCCTATAGTTCCATGTAATACGTATATTTTGGATGTTAATTCGAAATTATCGTGCACATTAAGTAAGTAGTACAAATGTTCCTATGCACAAAATACTCAAAATTATAAGCTGCAAAGTTTTGTCTTCTAAATATTTTCGATAAAAGTTTGATTTTATTATCCCAATAAGTAATAAGTACTAACGAAGCTATTGGCTAATACTAGCTTAGATATCACACGGTTAAAACTATTTTTTACATACCAAACTGTAAAAGCGGCAGTGGTGTATTTAACCTTGAGCTGTAATGGCCATGGCCAGTGGCAACCTGGGAAGGGCGCCGTAAACAGATAACAGACGTGTGACAGAGGTCTTTGCTCTATCTTCATTAATTTAAGAGGCGGCAAATCTTACGTGTCCTTGATACGCTAATTTTCAAAACAAGCTACAGAAAATGATTCTACATTACTGAGACTCCGTAGTCCTTTGTTTTTTCGTTCATCCGTTTTTCATCTCTGAGATCAAGATGAGAAATTGCGTCATTGTAATATAATAACATATTTTTATTTCAGACAATTGGTATTTACTATAGTTTGGAAATAAGCACCACAATATTTTAAATAATAAATGAAGGAAGTTATTATAAAATCATATGCATTGTGCGATAAAATTAGTACAACAAATAGTCCAAAAGGAAACAATACGTCATGTCGCTTTGTGAAACATTTTACAACGGGCAGCAGTACTACAAGTACTGCGTCGAAAACAGAAAAAGAGAAAAGGAAGAAACATGAACCTATGCCGTCACCTTACCTTATATGTGATAAAGTGCAACTACTTTCACGAGTAGCAGAGAAAAAGGTTGTTCATAAAAAGACCATGGATTATACATCATCTTTTCCATTGGCTGTCAATATCTACAAGGCCAACTCAGATGAATTTAAAACTTTGAAACGATCAAATAAAAAAAATAAAAAGTCTGTGTTAACACTTCCGAATGACCCCGCCCCTGAAACACAAATATGTACAGTAAGTGATATGAATGACTCTGAATATTATAGTCGAACTAACATCAGCAACAAACATAAGCCAAGACTCAGTCGAGCTACCACAAAAAACGTTCGTAAATCACGAGTTAAAAATAAAAATAATGATTTCTGCGATAACTCATTTCGTCCCCAACTTCATATAAATTTAAATGGCAGTCCTACGGATTTAATGGCAAAATATAAAGGTGATGGAAAAGTTATTTATCAAGCCTCTACACAAGATTCTCTGCATTTGCCTGGCGGAAATGAAATAAAGAATAACGATATGACACCACACGACGTTTGGGAATTGTTAAGAAATATGAACAGGTTTCAGTTTAATCCATCGCCTCCTATGTCGGAAGAAAGCATTATTGTTCCTAAGAAAAAGAAAGTGCGAAAACGTACAAATCGTAAAGATACACGGTAATATGTATTTATGTTTCACCTAAATACTTTAACTATATTTTTTTGCCATGTAAGGGTCTCTGCATAATTAATTGCTATCTTTTTTACCAGTCACCACCCAGTGGTTCGGGGCAACGAGAACGATTAATATAATAGTTCGCTAGTTTAGGTACCTACATCAATAAAATGTTTATGGCATTATGTATGTCTTTTTAAGATAAATTCTTTTAATAAATATTGTTATAGGTTTATTGAAACTCGTACAACGGAAGAAATCTCCTACATATCTAGCTATACAGTGGGTGATAGTTCACGCAGTTTAACTCAGTCATCGAGTTTTGATAGAATAACTGTAATCGATAATAACGATGAGTTTAAGAAAATACCTAACGTTGAAGATAGATTTCTTAAAATACGTTATCCAAAAGTTAATAATAAGAAGACTGTACGTGACAGTAGACATAAAATTGAAAAAAGGAAATTAAAGAACGGGAGTATAAAAAATATTTGCTATCCGACGGCAAAAGAAAAACGCACTGAGGTCACTCTGAGAGAGGATTTTAATAATATCATTCAAACCAGTATAGAAGATAAGCAAAACTGCAACGAGGTATCCTCTTTAACCGATATTGATGATTGTCGAAGTATACCATATTCTGCAGTAACATCAGTCTATACGAACACAGAAGAAATTGAAACAGAATCTCAATCGGTTCCAGATAAGCGTATAGCATATTCCGTCAGCTCAAACACAATGGAGATTTCACTAGAAAGTTCTAAAGGTAATTAAAGGTAAAAGACGAGCTTCGTGGTGGAGTGGTTTATGTAATGGACTGCCGATCACGAGGTCTCGGGTTCGATTCCCGGTCAGGACAATCATTTGTGTGATATCCATAAATGTCATACAAATGTTTGTACAGCGTCTGGGTGTTTACTATGTATAAGTATGTATTTACAAAAGAAAAGTAGTTTATGTATTATATCCGTATTCTGGTACCCATAACACAAGCATATAAGCTTAGCTTGGGACCAGAGGACGTTGTGTGAAATGTCCATGAATATTTATTATTTATTTATTTAATTTTAAATTGCATGTTAAATAAAATTATGTACCTACATACGTCTGTACAATTATAGTTTAGTTACTAAAAAGTCGTATAATTCTTACAGATGAAAAAGAAAAAGGCAATCAGATAAAAACAGCTCCTATTCCAAACCATAAATGCATATCCAAAGGGACAGCAAATTGCGATATAAAACGTAAATCCTCTACAACTCCAATAAAACTGCCGCAAAATGACAAAAAGGAGTATAATTTGCCTAATGCATGTATAATGCCAAAATTAACACAAACTGAAATAAAAAGAAAACATGCCAATACGCGAAATCCTGTTAATAATCGTGCTAAAGAGCAACTGAACAGTTCTATAGAAATGGCAAATATAGATGCTCCACAATCCGATGGCTTAGAAATAAAATTTGAAAATGGCAATAAAATTAATGTCGTTAATAGTAAAGAGATTGTCTATCAACTCAAAGGCAACTTTGATAACGCCTCCTCAGAGCAGAACTCAAACAAATTAAATATTACAAATGTTAAAGTAGCGGAACACCCAAATCAAAAATCTAAGAAACCTGTTAATGATACGAGCAAAATTAAAAGTAACAAAGATCTTAAAAGAATTGCGGTTTCCCCAACTCCAAATACTTTTCAATCACAAAAACCAATATCCCAATTCAAAGACAGAATGCTAAACTTATTGCACAGAAAAGTATCTGGTAAGATTCTTGACAAAGATTGTCGTAAAGAAACTAGATCTGTTTTGTTTGGACCTTGCAATACCAAAATAAACACTGAAACTTCCACGAGGGTACAAATCGAATCAACAGCAAGGGTTTTTTTTTTTTTTTTTTGGTTGTAGCGGCTATTCAGGCTATATTACGCCTAGTATCACTGCGACCAGATTGATCTATTGTGATCGCCACTTTTTACAGTTCTCGGTCCAAGCCTGTTGCCATAAAGAACTCCAGGATCTTTTTGGCTCCGAGAAGTTTAGTCTCTTCTGGGTGCATGGTGTAATTGCCCAGAGAGGAACATCGCATGTGCATCACTGAAGGGCAATCAGTGAGAATGTGAATGGGCGTTTCCTCCGCCAAATGACAGAGTCTACACGTCCCATTGTCAATCAGCCCTATTGTCTGCGCATGCTTATTAAGGCAGCAATGCCCAGTAAGTATTCTTACTAGCATTCGCAGATTGTTCCTACTTAATGCCAGAGCTTCAGAAGCAGCCTTTAAATTAAAGGGTCTTATGAGAGCTTTGGACTGTCTCAATCCGGGATTTGTTCTCCAGAGTTGAATTGTCGAGCGCATGCAGTCTGCCTTCAGGGTCAGTCTGGCCAGGCTTTTGGGTATTCCACAAAAAGGTTCAGGACCAAACTGAACGCCTTTAGCTCCTGCCCGCGCTAATTCGTCGGCTTTTTCATTGCCTTCGATCCCAGCATGTCCTGGGACCCAACGTAATATTACTCTGTTTTTTACACCCAGAGTATTTAATAGTTGCCTGCAGTTCATGACCAACTTCGAGCTAATAGCATCCGAAGACAAGGCCAAGAGAGCCGCCTGGCTATCAGAGTGTATATAGATTGTATGATTGAGGTAGTTACTTTGCAGATTAGCTACTGCACATTCAATGATGGCGTACACTTCTGCTTGAAATATAGATGCGTATGTTCCTAGGTTCACACTGAGCGCCCTCTTGGGAACTTCACCATATATTCCGCAACCTACCTCCATTCCGGACTTGGAGCCATCAGTGAACCACTTCAGGCTTCCTGGTTCCCATTTTATTTGACTGTTTAACCAGTCTTCCCTAGCGGGTAATTCGACAGAATAAGATTTCTGTGAACAGTGTGTAAGGGGTAAGGCATCGGTGGGCATCCCTAGCACATAGATATCGTTTAGTGTATCCCTTAGTGCGTTAAGGGATTTCGAGAGCCAGTTTCCTTTCCTATCGCCCGAGATTCTATACATGCTGGACTTCGCCTCCATCCTCAGATGAAGGTGTAGGGGCGGTAAGTTCAGTATAGCTTCTAGGGCGGTTGTTGGAGAGGTTGACATGGCTCCAGTAGCGATAATACAAGCAGTTCTTTGCAGGCTGCTGAGTTTTGTTATTATTGTTTTCTGTGTCGTTTTTCTACACCATACCACCGAGGCATAAGATACCATCGGTCTTACTATGGATGTGTAGAGCCACAGGGCCATTTTGGGTTTTAGTCCCCATCTGTTCCCTGCTAGCCGACAGCAGATAGCCAGTGCTGCCTTTGCTTTCTGGAGAGTGGCAGTCACATGTATGTTCCAGGTAAGTTTCTGGTCTAATGTAACCCCTAGATACTTAACCTCGGAGGAGAACGGAATAGTTTTTCCATTCATGGTAGGCGGCCTTAAAACTTCAAGATTCCGCTTCTTTGTGAAGGGCACTATGACAGTTTTTTCCGCATTTATGGACAGTTCATTTTGTCTGCACCACTCGTTTATTGTATTTAAGGCCTTCTGCATTAGGTACGATAGTGTACTTTGGCAGCCACCTCGCACAATAACTACTAGATCATCAGCGTAACCTTGAGCATCTATGCGAAGTTCTGCCATCTTATGCAGGAGTCCATCAACAGCAAGAGTCCAGAGCAGTGGGGACAGAACACCTCCTTGTGGGCAACCTCTTGCTGTACTTACCTCTAGTATGCTGTTGTGTAGCTCTAGCTTCACTATTCGACTGTTAAGCATCCTCTGTACCCATCTCACAGTGGTAGAGTCTACGTCTTTGTTGACCAGGCCTCCTACCAGGGTGTGAGTGGGGGTGTTATCAAAGGCGCCTTCAATGTCGAGAAAAGCCGAAAGCGCGATTTCTTTGTCCTCTAGCGCTTTCTCTATTTTGTCAACAAGCTCGAGTAGGGCAGTCTCAGTTGATCTTCCTCTACGGTAAGCATGTTGAGTGTGGTGAATAGGTTTTTCTATTAAATAGACCCCCCTAATATATTTATCTAATACCTTTTCCATCGTTTTTAGTAGAAATGATGTTAGACTAATGGGCCTAAAGGATTTTGGCGCTGCGTAATCCTTTTTCCCAGTCTTAGGTATGAATAATACCTTCACCTTCGTCCAGGGTTCGGGTATGTGACCTAGAGCAAAACTTGCTCTAAAAATCTTTACTAGGTGAGGGATTAGGACGTCTGCGCCCCGTTGAATCATAACTGGGCGTATACCGTCCACTCCCGCACTTTTGTAAGGTTTAAAGGAATCTATTGCCCACTTCACTATACCTGGTCTTACTATTATAGCTGCTCGTCTCCAGTCCTCGGAGCGCGGTCTGTTCGACTCACTCTCGTCATTGGTCCTGTTTGACACCACGGCCCCCGGGAAGTGTGTGTGAGCTAATAGTTCCAAGGTTTCCAACTCATTAGTTGTGAATGATCCGTTGGGTTGTCTAAGCAACCCAATTTGGTTAGGTGCCGTTTTTGCGAGTACTTTATGAAGTCTTGCTCCATGAGACGTGCTTTCAACCTCCTCACAGAACTTCCTCCATGACTCGCGTTTTGCTTTCCTAATTTGTTTACTATATTCATTTAGGGCTTTCCGATATATCTCCCACTCATTCGTTCTTTTAGCCCTATTAAAAAGTTTCCGTGTTTTGTCTCTAAGTTTTTTCAGCTTAGAGTTCCACCATGGAACCGAACGCTTGGTGGTCTTGATCTTTTGGGGGCAGTTTTCTTCGAACGCTTGCGTTATACTTCTTGATAACCTCCCTACTGCGAGCTCAAGGCCATCTCGCGTTTTTATACTTTTAGTCATTGACACCAGATTCTGATTTAGGGCAGTGCTGTAGCCTTCCCAATCAGTACACCTAGGGTCTCTAATAGTAATTGTCTGTTTAGTCAGTGTAGTTGTCATGTTAAAGCAGATATGCCTATGGTCTGACATGGATTCCACATCGCTTACTCTCCAGTTTAAAATGTATCTCGAGAGTTTCTCTGTGGCAAAAGTTATGTCCAAAACCTCATTTCTTACCTTAGTAATAAAGGTTGGTTTACAACCTACATTTAAGATTTGGAGATAATTCATTAGAAGGAAATCATGCAATACTTCACCTCTATCGTTGATGTCGGTGCTTCCCCAGTTGGTATGATGAGCGTTTGCATCGCATCCTACCAGTAATTCTGCGTTATTCCTTCTGGCATATTCGACCAGAGGAATAAGTTCCGCACACGGGTCCACCTTATCACTAGGAAGGTAGGCTGAACACAAGATTACTCTTGAGCCATTCCAGCCCTTCACATTCACATACGCTGCTACTAGGTCGTCGGTACATAACTCTGAAACAGGCAGGAATTCAATATTATTATTAAAAACAATACACGCTCTAGGTTTTATTCCACTAGAATTATACAAGACCTTACCAGCTGAGCCAAGACCAAGTACAGTTGAGTTACGCACCCACGGTTCTTGAATGAGGGCGAGGTCTGCGTGTCCTGCAAGGCGGCTCTCGACGATTGCTGTTGCGTCCTTGGCATGATGGATGTTAGCCTGCAGGATCCTCGCTTCAAGACGTTGGGGGGCCATTACTTCCCCCTTTTGGATATCGGTTGGGTTTTACCTACAGCCTTTGCCTCTTGGAGACCAATTCCCCTAGTTGCAGTCTCTGTAGGTGCCGCCCTTCCGAAAGGTTTGCCGCCCCCCTTGCCCCTGCTGCTGCTGGCTGCTGGCCCTTTGCCACCACGGCTCTGCGAGCCTTGGGGTTTATGTGGGTTGCTGCCAGAAACAGGTTTGCTGGGCCCCGGGATAGGAGTCGGAACTGGTTGAGGGTCAGGTGTGGCATTGGGCCCACCCCTGATCTTAAAGAAGATTTTTTTAAAACCTAAAGTGGGTACACAGTTCTTTTCCCTGAGAGCCTCAACGGATGGTTCGTCTAGGGAGAAAGTGACAACAATCCCTCCCTTTTCCGCCTTCTCATTGAGAACTCTCCAGAGGTTGGTGTTGAGCCCTCTGTTCTGTGCCCCTAACAACTTCTTAGCAGCGGCAACCGAGGTCGCCTCTGCTTCCGGGATAAAAGTTATAGCCGTGGCGGGTTTGGGCAGCTCATTCTCCGGTATAGTGGAGAGTTGCGCCTCAGGCCACGGTTTTAACTTTGGAATTTCACCCACCAGCCAATTCTGGCTGCTTTGATTGGTACATGTGACCAGTATCCAACCAGTTTTGTGGGTGAAACCACAGAACTCCGGTCCTTCACCCAACTCAAACTCCGCGATGCTTGAGTTAAGGTGGTTATGGACCATCTTCATTTGATCCTCACTCATAGGCACCGAGTTACGGATCCCTACTCGCGAAGAACCTACTGCTTCTCTAAAGGTGAGGGGTCTCTGAAAGTCCCCTCCTTCTTTATTCGAAGCAAGCCTTGAAGCTTTCTTGGCCTGCACTCGTGGAGACTCGTCCTCGGATCTACCCCTTTTTACAGGGGTGTTGGCCGAAGCCGGCGTCATCCCGGGCAGTTGATTCCATGGCAAGCGGCATTTGCTGAGGGCTTGCTCTACAGCTTCCCCCGACGCCACAAGCTTCCGGAATCTTTTCCGAGCTGCTCCCGACAGTCTTTTTTTCTTTTGGACCCCATCGGTCTGGAGAGGTGCATCGGGCGAACCGGTGACGTCTATCACGTCTCCATCAACCACAATCTCCGTCTCCATGTCGACCGCCGGGGAAAGAAGGAGCGAATAAGAGTCCTTGTCGGAGCTCTCCGCCTCTTCACGGTTTCCTCCGATCTGGATATCATCTAGACCGGTGGAAATGGTTGGAGTTTTAGTCCCTTGGTATGGCAATCCTTTGCCCCCCCCAGAATACGCGGGACAGCCTGAGCTACGCTCAGGGAGGGATTCTCCGGAGTATCCGGTACCCTCCTGGGGTAGATATTCTTTAAGTTTTGCCTCCATTATTGTTGTAATTTTCTGTAAGGGTTTTCTTCCCTTTGCCAGGTGATTCGGTTTTGAGGCGCCGAAGACTCGCCTTTCGCTCTTCATATTCTGCATTCTTATTATTATATTATATTCTTACTATATATTATATATATTTATTCTTCATAACAGCAAGGGTTAAAGAATCTCCACGGACAAAAGAGCAAGAAAGCCCTGTTCATTTCCTAAATAAAAAATCCGTGGTTTCTTTCAAGTATCCATGGGCTAAAGCAAGGCGTGCTAGCGATTTTATTGAGAATGTGATTAAAAATATTAGAAATGGAGTGTATTACAGTAAAGATCATAAACATGGAAATCGTAAGTAAAACACCATCTCTATAGCTATTATAGTAGCCGTACTACGTCTAGTTTACGCGACACAAATAATAATTCGTCAGCGGAAAGACAAAATTACTGAAGCGCTAAAACTGCTTTGTTGGAAAATGAATTTTAAAGTTTTACTTTTTTTTTAAATTCGTATAAAGTTTTATATTCTGTATAATAATGCGGCAATAAATACTGTAGCTCTAATGGCAAGCATTCTTGAACAGAAAAAAGGACTTTTTCATCCCTTAACAAATAAGTATAGTCGTGTAGATAACATACACATAGTAGGAATTCAAGTGTGAATATCTCTGTTCATAGATATTACAGAAATGGCAATACAAACAGACCCAACCTTTGAGCAAGAGGAGATTTCAGAAAATTACTTTTCTCCCAAAGTGACAATAAAGAAAAAGAAATCGATCGCTGTTATTCCTGGCTTTGACAGATCCTTACTCGGGCTAGAAGTTAAAACATTGAATATGAAGCAAATAGCTATAAGGCATTGTGTGACTAACGTTATGATACAATTCGATGTAATGGTTCCGGACGTAATTGAAAATATTTCTAAGCGTTCAAAAACTTTTGCGCCAGTTGTTCCTATTGAAGTAACCGAACCTCATACGAAGATATTTAAATGTAAAACATCGATTCTCAATGCCATGTTGCCAGCGGAACTTTGTAGTATTGTACCAACAATGATGAAAGCTATTGATTCTAGCAAAAAATCTATTGTACATCCTTATACAACTCCATTAGTTGACAAAACTAAATCAAATCTGTCAACTATAACAGAAATTTCGCGTAATGAGGTAACTAAAACAGAGTCCAATAACAATTTTGGATGTCTAGCTCAGAATTTGTCACCGTTAAAGAAAATATTACAGGGTATTTTTTCGAAGACTCGCAACTGCACTAGTGAATATGTCTATAAATACAAACCAAACTATGAATATTATTTTGTCATTACCTTGTTACCGAAACTAGATGATAAAGTTATAACTTTATTAACAACAACAGTATCATCTATTAGATCAAATAAACCGGCATACCCGAATCTTTCAAGAAATATACTAAGTGGTGTAACTAAGTCTGCGAGTGATTTGCTAATATCACCTACAAATATATGTAACAAATGCACTGCTTTAGAAACTTATTCCACAAAAAATAAAAGGTTAATGCCAGCCACTAAGCCCTACAACTTTGCAGATTTTCTAAGTAGTATATTAAAGAGTCAAGCATTTAGGCTTAATACGAAGACAGATAATGACACGAGAATGTGTTTGTACATGAATATCGGTGTTATTATTCATAACATGACAATATTCCCACAATTTTCTAAAGATTTAACTGCGCCGAAGCACAATGATATTGCCACTAAAAGCATACATTACATAAACCATTCCACGAATCGTATTTGTCCAAACAAATATCAGCAACCTGAACATGTACCAATTAAAGCTGCAAATATTAAATATAAAAGAAAATCATACTACAAATTATATAGAAAATGTAAATCAGCTAACAGTATACCACTTGTCGAGAAAAATACCAATATGCTACTGGATAAAATTCAGACTTTAGAAGACTTTTTACAAATTCTCGGCTCGAAAGAGATGTTATCTAGTGTATTTGATGGCTATGCTGCGAAGAAGATATTAGCTTCTATTGCTGAGGTAGGTAATGGAACTATGTATTTAAACAAAAATACAAAATCAAATTTTATGATTTTATGGGATCAATAATCACATTTAAATTGACCAGACGGTGGTGTATTTTGAAAATTAGCGCCCTATAAAGTTAACGGAGAAAGAGTAAAATGTTAAGAACGAAGGCGGACCATGGCCCCTATGACCTTAGGGTAAATACGCCTCTGGAGTCAGACATTTTAAAGGTAAAATCATTTTAATTATATCGATCCCGGATAAGTAAATGTCTTATTTATTACAGATGAAAAATTGGATAACAGAGATCAATCCAAGACAAGCCTTGTTGATTTTATTGTTATGTAGCAAGAAGGATACACCTAATCTAATTCGTTACCGGCCAGTGATTCTACAAGGAATTGCAGTAAACAGAATCACTCGAGCTACGGAATTGGACATGGAAATAGAAGTAATAGAAAGAGAAAATTTAAAACTACCACAGGTAACAATTTATCGATTACCTGAAACCCTACAAGAAATATTTATGTGCACGCAGTGCATGCATGTGTGCAGTTTAATCTCGAGAAAAATAGCAGGTTATTTCAGATTTAACTTGGTTTAATTACGGGTTTTCTGTTTACTAGGCAACATGAGTAAAAATTTTTTAAAGTAACAGATGAGTCGATACTATTAGGATATTATTTAAGTTTCATCAGCCTGTTTTTGAATTTTTTTACTAAATATTATTTTAATTTAAACCCCTGTGTAAAATCCCCTATATTATCAAGGAATCGCGCCCGGTATAAGCCACACAAATTGGTAATGCGCCTGGCGGCCATGTTGGTGACGTCATAGTGACGTATAGATGAGAATATTACATTTTGTTAGCTGTTTTTTTCTTTGCTGATGACGTCACAAGGGCGTTAATTTGACAAGGTTCCAGCGCATTACCAATTTGCGTGGCTTATACATGGGACGCGATTCTTATGCGATTCTACGAGTTTCTCAATAATATTAATTTAATATAGTACGAAGGAATATCATACATAACGGCGACCGTAGAGAATCACGATCAACTTTTGGAGGAGTTGTATTGGATTGCTAAAACAACTGTAAGATTTTTTTCTTTTTAGTTTGTGGAGTAGCGCGTAGTAGGTTGTAGGAATTCGATAATTCCGCGTCACAGTACAGTACAGTAAGGCTCAAGAGGACTCCAAGGTTCAAGGGAGTTATTGCTCTAAGGGACTCCCTTTAGGAAATGTGACGCCAACGTTTTCAAAAAGTATATCCATAAAAATCTTCAATTAATTCTTAGGTACTCTTCCATTACCTGCTTAAAAAGTTAATAAATTAGCGACTAGGAAGACAAGGTTAATATTTCTATGAATCATCCCAGACGTTTTGATTTACCTATTTCGAAATTGTCAGCTGCTGTGAGGGTGGAGCTAAAAAGTCCGTGGGGTGATCATCGAGTTACTGTGACGGAAAACTTGAAAATAAAACTTGTGCTAACACGCCTTTTCAGCGCTGCACAGTAGACCTTAACCCTGATGGTCCGAACCCAGCAGTGGGACACTAATGTCCCACTGCTGGGCTCGGACCATCTTTACATATACTCTTCTTATATCTACATCATACTATACTATATACATCATAAGAGGAGGAGGATACACATAAGAAGAGTATAAAATAAAGTAGGATCAGTGTCCAATTTTCTATTTTACAAGGCATCGGATTATCAACGGCCCTTTGACGAGTCGTCTGAAAAGCTATTGAAATCGTTACTAGAGAAGCGCAAGAAGTTGAACCCATCTTATTTACGAGTAATGGCAAGATATGTTGGGTTAGGTCTGCTGAAACATCCTCGAAGAAATTAACATTGCGATTAATCATGAGATACAATATGTTTGTGTTTTATTTATAAACTGTGTTTGTATTATTATATTTTGTATATAATCATATTGTGCTTTGAATATACTATAATCATTATTGGCTGCTGTTTCATAATCTAATTGATTAGCTGTTGGCCGCAACTTCGTACACGTGGAATTTAGAATACAAATCCTAACAAATTACATAAAAAAACCATCCGCTTAAACCATTCTACTAATTAATAAAACCGCATCAAAATATAAGCTCATATAGGAACATATATACAAAAATAACGACTTTGTTTTATAATAAGCAGATTAAAAATATAAAAACATTTTCTGGGTAATGCAGTTTAGGTTAGAGGATAAAATTAAATAATAAATACGTCCGGACTTGAATGGCGTTTATTTGCGACTCTCAATATTTTATTATAACAGTAACTTATATAGGTGATGAGAACAATCACCTCTATTCATTCCTAAATTGCTGACACGCATAGTGTTGCATAAAATGAATCCATACATAATATATTTGTATTGTATTTAATAAATTAGGCGGCGAGAACAACCGTCTTTATGCATTCGTAGACCTGGGCCCTGAGTCGGGTATTTCAACGGTGTCACAACTGTACCATTATTGTACCATTATGGTGCAATAGTAAAGTTTTTGGTAGTCTACTATTAATGTGTCGTCATAACGACTTCATCATTGTCTTACAATTGTCAAAGTGACATAAATTGCTAGTCTCGTACACAACTGCTTCACAATTGCAATTCAATGACTGAAATGTTTCGGTAGTCTGCTATTTTGAATTTGACAGTAATATTTTTAAATTGTCCTGTGTCGACAGATTGCCATAAATAAAAAATAGATAGATAGAAATATTAGAAATTGTTCTTTGTAATTTATTGCAATTTACTAATCTCCTAAACTTCACATTGCTTTTTATACTAATAAATAGTATGTACAAATATATTTAAACGAAGTCTAGCATGATTAAATGTTTAAATTTATTAGTAGTTTTTCGAAAATCACTTCAACTAACGCATTTTTTTAAAACGGCAACACATACATACCATTCTAACACAATCCATAGATAAAAGAGACCGAAAATTCAATGCATAGATAAAAGAGATCGACAATTCTATTACCATTGAAAGACCGTTATGACGGCATATAGCAGACTACGGATATTTGACTTCAATTGCAACGGTATCGTGCCGGTATTGTGCCGGTATGACAATTGTTCCAAAATAGTGGACTTGAGCACCTGTTGACATACGTCTACTTGCAAACAATGAAATCGGTATATTACAAAGAATACTGTCCCTACATGCAGATTCTCGTCATGCAATGTAAACTTTTGTTGTGTTCAGTTGGACCCAGATAAGAATGATCCTTGAACCGAAAAAAAACCTTACCATGACCGTCTATCTATAGAATGCTCCACCCGAAGTCTTCGGTTATAAGAAATACTACATAAGTTGGCAGTGCAAGTGGCCTAAGCCACGCATAAAGTTATCATGAAATGCTAAAATGGACTGCGCCCATCCAACAGCAATAGGTATTTCTTATCGTGAGGGCATGACCAAGCAAATAATTTTACGGAAGTAGGCTCCCGAGAGTAGTAGGTAGGTACATACTGTATTTTTTTGGCGTAATACTGGTACCTACTTTATTTCCACATATTTATAGGGCATCAAACGTTACGGGCCCAGGGCGCTATGTATCGAAATGAAAACTATTTTCCCATTTCTACCACCATCATAATCTAATCAGGCTATGGAGCTGTTTAGTTTTAATTCAGTATATTTGCGTCAAAAAAAGTATGTAACCGTCCAACATCCAACCGTAAATTCTTTCCAGACTTGGTTGAAAAATGTATTGGGTTATTAACTTATGGGCCTACATCAATATTATCGTCGACATGTACCTACATATTAACACAGCTAGTAGGTATAGAAAATGAAGAATTAGGGATATTTTTTTTGTTTACTCAAAATCTACTAAATATATTTTAATTCTGATTTACGTGTTTCTATATATTATAATAGTTACTTGTTTTTAAAGTTATTTCATTAGTTAATACGCGATAATAGACCGACAAATGAAAAAAATAAAAAATGAGAGGTTGTTTCGCTAAGATTTTCTATCGAGAAAACTTTTTTCAATCGCGTTTCTGAGTTTATGCGATTATATATTGAAAAAACATAGAATTAGAGCTCTAGCCATTCAATCTAAAGAAACAATGAAAACTTCGTACGTAGAAAAATGCACGAAGCTATTTTGGTATCCTCTTAACATTTAAACAACAACCAACAGTAGGTCATTTTTTCACATACAAGGAAGTTCAAGGAACTACAATAAAAGACGGTATTAGACTTTACATTTTTTTATTTTGTAAACTTATCACTTTTGTGGTGCGCTGTGACTGGAGCTCTTAGAGTCGCGCATTGAAGCAGAACGTCTGCGTTTCAGTTCTTCTTGGCGGCGTACCTGCACAAGGAAATGTGAATATTTTAATTAAAACCTATCCAATTTTGCGCACAGGAGTAACAATGATAATTCCTAAAGTAATATAAAATGTTGCTGATTTAATACCTCAACTTATATTGAGAATAAATTGAGGGGTAAGACACAGCACCTTACTTTTACAGCCAAATATGAATATCATAAACATTATCATGATTTTATGATACTGGCTGTTGAGTACCTACCTATATTTCTTTATGATCAGTTTCATAAGTGTGTAAACATTTGTTAGGACACTTGGTTAACAAGATAGGTTAATTGTGAGTTTTGGGGACCCAATCTATGTATGAAAAGCAATATTTTAGAAAATTATGGCGCACTTCTCAGAAACAAACTTATTTTATTTATTGCTTTGTAAACCAACAAATGGTTACAAAGCCAATGTATGACAATGGAAATTATCTGTACCACAAAAATGCGATAATAAATGCATGTTCCCCAAGTCTATGTGGATGATTTCTTCTTCTCCAGCTCATTTACGTACCACTGTTGGGCACGGGCTTCCTACACTTTGGGAGGGATTATGGCCTGCTGTGCCGCGCTTATGGAGGGTAGAGGTAAGGAGAGTTCTCTTATGGTAGAAAATTGAAAAAAGTGTCCAGCTGTCAGCTGTAAATAACAGTTCAAAAACCTTCCAGAATGGCGCTGGTGTAGACACAGGGTATGGTATGAATGTAGCAATTGTAAACGAATTGAAGTACGCAGAGTTAAAAAATTTAATATTATTGTCGACTAAAGTAGTTACTTATTGAAAATGTCAACTACTTGCGTATTACAAAATAATGCAGTAAATATAACCTTAAAGAGTTATTATGAGAAAACGTGTAGCTAAAGTGATTTTATTTTCTGAACTGTGAATAGTACGTTTATTGATTGCGGAAGTTGGTATTTGGCGCTTCCTTTAAAGTTTACTCTGATGCTAATGTGGCACCACCCTAATTTAATGCATTTCAACGGACACTTTTTCATGAGCAGATGATTCTCCTTACCTCTACCCTCCATAGCCGCGCTGTAGGCTTGTTGTCAAAAATATCGATATTATTTTTTCAATATATCGATATAATTATATCGGCGATATGAAATTTTTCGATATAAAGTTTTAAGCATCGAAATGGTATAAAAATCAATATTTTTTTCAGACTGAAAACCAAGTAGGTACCTACTTTCTATATTATATTATTAATTCTAATATTAATATTTTTTTTGACAAATTACTTTGTCTTTTTTTGGTGATTTGATGTCGAAAACTTTTGTGTCCTTAGCCAGTTTTTTAATTTTGCTGATACATCGATATTTTTCAGATAAAATAAAAAAGCCGATATCGATATTTATGTACATATCGACATTCGATACATCGATATTTTTTTCGTTTCCGACATCCGTACCGCGCTGACCAGGCGTGTTGGTACAGGGTTTATTTTTGAGTTTTCCGTCTCTCACAGAGGATGTTATCTGTGTGCAATATTCCTTAGCTGACTTTTACAGCACCCTTGGGAGGAGATGGGGTGGTGACACTTGAATTCTTAATCCGTCACCACATAGAGAATGTGATGTGGATGATTTAGAAAGCTTTAATTATAAATAATGCCTAGACTCACCTTGGATTCCTTCTTTCTCTGTGCAAGCAGTTTGGCGTATTCGGCCTCGGATGCCTTGCGCTTAGCCAGGCGTTTCTTCTTGAGTGCTAGACGGTGACGTCTGCGTTGTAGGACTACAGGGGTCACTAACCTCTGAATTTTGGGTGCCTAGAAGTAAAAAGAATATTTGTTAATGTTTCCTTGTTTTATTTATAACTGTCAAGGCAGGTTTACAAAGTCAGTTTTCAGCAATAGAACTTAGGTAATGTTTGCTCTTACTAGCCAAGTTATACTCCATCCAACAATAGCATTTTACTGTGATTTTAATACTTCACCAATAACTTAAATTTTCTCCATGAATTACTTATATTGAAGAAAATTGAACAGAAATGCATTAAATAATTTGCAAAAGTTGGAAATGCTTCATGGAGACTTACCTAAAGTAAGGGAAATCTAAATTGTTCAGCACACTGTAAAAGTAGACAGGTATAGTACCTGAATCTTCTGCTCGGCGCCAATATTATATACCCTGATGCTGCTGATAACCAGACATCAAGTCTCGGTATCAATATTTTAATCAGGGACTTTATGTGTATGTTGCACAGGCTGACTTATGGCTCAAAAGGAAATACAGACTCATTTTATTTTAATAATAGCTTCTATCAAGAATCCTTATAAAAATAGGTTATTTAAATAACAGCATACCTTATATTTGGGTTTTGAATTTTCTTTGCCTTCCTTAGCAGGCAAAAGGCGCTTGACTACAAAACGGCGGACATCATCTTCCTTAGTTAAATTGAAAAGCTTGCGGATTTTAGATGCACGTTTAGGTCCAAGACGTCTAGGTACATTTCCGTCAGTAAGTCCGGGGATTTCCTGTGAATTACAATTTAAATATAGAACATTTATTTAGAAAGATCTACTAACATCATTATGTATTAAAATTCTTTTTTCATTATTTATTTAAGAGCCTAGCTTTAGTCCTAACAATACATCATTACATTCATGTTAACAATTTCCAAACATAAAATAGATGTTCCTTCTACTCATGATCAAAAAGCATGTTTAGACAGAGGCCCATTTTTACAAAATATTAACATGGTTGAATTTTCTACATTTTTAATTTATGATTGAAAGTGTGTATGGTATTTTTAGAACTTTAAACAAATAATTAAAAGTTCATGCCAAATACCAAATATATTATCCCCTGTCGCATATAATTGCCAAGATGTGAGGATCTTGGAAACAGTAAGACCAGGGTTATATGACAGTAAGTAAAAGATTAATATTTACCGTAGCTTTTGTTTGAGCCAAACTCTACTGACTACTTGGACCACAGAACAAATATTCTTGCTTGATATATTAGTAGAATATAAATCATTTATTCATGAAGGTACTATTTTAACAAAAAATTTGCTATTAGATAAGTCAGTATTTTTTTTCCTGCAATCAGTAGTGGTTGGTATGGTATATAAAACAAAGGATAGTTTACCTGCTCACCCTTGCGGACGATAACAAGTGCTAAGACAGACAAGTTAGCATCCACAATGCATCCTCGGACTGACTTGCGTTTCCTTTCACCATCACGGCGAGGTCTATAGCAGGAATGACCCTTTGACATCAACAAACGCACACGACCTAAAATCAGGATTAAATATCTGGGATTTGTTACAACAAAAACAAATATTGTAAGTCACAAATACATTTCGTTACGATTCTATAGTTTTTTTTTGTGGTTAGGCTTAGGCAGATGATTACAATGATATACTTACTGTTGGTAAGAACTCCCTGCTTCATAGGGAAGCCCTGTTTGTCGTTACCGCCAGCAACACGCAGAACATAACCCTTCCATTCATCGCCTAGCTGATCTGCGTCAACTTCAGCTCCCATACGTTTTTCATAGAAGATTCTGAGCTTATGCTCATCAACTACCTCGAATAGCTTCTGGCATCCCGTCGCCGGGTAGGAAACGTTCAGCTACAAAATAAATTGAGGTTATAAATACAATAAAATTATCACACACATTACAAACAACAGTTCGATCCAGTTAAAGCACTTGAGCTTAAATAATCGGATAAGGTTGTAACGAGAGGCAAATATCACAAAACACTTCGAATAAGGCATGATTGATAGATACACTTTCCACAACACGGTTGTATTTATCGTTAAGTTTCACTGAAATCCCTACATCTTTAATTACAGCTATGCAATTAGTATTTCTATAACTAATGCTCGCATTGTAATAAAGGCTTATTTTGTGGATAAATACATTAAAATAATTAAAAACAATCCGAGAACCTTCATGACTGCGGTTAGATTCCGTGAACGTCAGCCATGAAAAAGACCACAAAGAAATGTAGAGGCACTGACAACAGAAAGATGATGGAAAGATGTCAAATAAAAACCATAGAGAAAATACTCTTATACTTCCTCTTTTTTTTTAAATACGGCAACCCACACCGCACACGGTGAAAATAAAATATGTAGGTACTTCATATATGTATCTTGACCACAAAGAGTAAAATAATATAGATATAACACGAGCAAGTAATTAAAAATCATCAACTTATTAATTAATAGGTATAGAATATTTATTTAGACGACTTCTGGATCATAAGAATCATAACCTCATCAAGCAACTGACTGGAATATTTTTGTCAAAAATAAATAAAATAAATATTCATGGACATTTCACATAACGTCCTCTGGTCCCAAACTAAGCTTTATATGCTTGTGTTATGGGTACCAGAATACGGATAGAATACATATTTATACTACTTTTCTTTTGTAAATACATACTTATAATACATAGTAAACACCCAGACGCAGTACAAACATTTGTATGACCATTATAAACATCACACAAATATTTGTCCTGACCGGGAATCGAACCCGAGACCTCGTGATCGGCAGTCCGTTATATGAACCACTAGACCACGAGGCATATAATATTGAATAATATAATATAGAATATTGTGTAAGTAAATATTTAAACGGTTTCTATACCATGAAAAAGACAGTAAGGTTTAAGTTTTTCTTATATCAGACTTTTTTGAAGTTTTGTTTATTCACAATACCCTGCCACCGTGAAGACAGTTACAACCGTAAGCACACATAATAAACCGTAGGTTTAATAATAAACTAAAACTTGTTGTGTGCATATTGTGCATATTTATGTACTAACATCTTAGAGTATTGACAAAAGGAGGTGACATTATAAGGTGAACCCCACTGAAAAAGGTACGGGAAGAATGACCATATTAATTGTGTACGGACGTTGTTGTTTCTTAATGAGCGTGAGGCGGTTTTGAGCTTATCGTGTGCAAGTAACGCGACCCATGAAATCACGTTATAAATTTGTGTGCCTTACCTCAACAGCCACCGACTCGTCGCGCGTCGGTGAAATATCTTCTTTACTTATTATAAAACAAAATCGTAATTTGTGTATGCATGTCCCTATGTGAGTTTATATCTTCTAAAATACGCAACGGATCTTGATGCAGTTTTTTTTAATAGATAGAATGGTTCAAGAGGATGGCTTTTTTGCACAATTTGTTGGGGTTTGCTGTATATTAGATGAGATATGAGTATATTTGCTGAGAATTTCAGACGCGCGCGAGCTATAAATGAAAACGCTGCCTTATCCATGTCAGGTACAACAAAGTAATGTATGGAGGAATTGTTTATTAAGTTCTTCAAAAAAGTCTGCGAGGGCATATTATTATGTCTATCTTCTAAGGAAAACCCGCTGTACCAATAATAATGTAAAACAAAATATCAAATTCAATAGGATTTTTTCAAAAGCTATTGATGTGTAAATAGTAATATTTTTTATCTAATTAAATACCTTTTTTAGCTTACGCATTTAATATAGATTATAACTGCTTTTTACAGAATGCATTTTAAATGAGTACCTATCTTAGGAGATATGACGAAAAAAGAATTACGCGCGACAAAATAATATACTTAAACTGTTGGCTAAGCAACGGGAACGTTTCCTCGGTATTCCATCCAATGTTTGGATATATTGGATGTATGAAAGTAAGGATTATTGTTGTTCTTTCATGTAAAGACTACTGGATGGATTTTCATGAAACTTTCCAGTAATATAGCTTACATATCAGATTAACACCTAAGCAATAATTTATAAAGATACCGTGTGAATTCTTCAACATATAATATACGTATGTATGTCCTTTGTGAGCTTATATCTATAAAACTACGCAGGGGATATTGATGCGGTTTTTTTTAAATGAGAGCGTGGTTCATGTGGATGGCTTTTTTGTATAATTTGCTAAGCTTTTATTTCTAAATTCCACGCGTACGAAGTTGCGGGCAACAGCTTTTATTATAATATAATTATGTAAATGTGTAAAATGTTCATTAATATTGAAATTTATTATTTTCATTTGTTTACTTATTAGAATGATGAATACAAATACTAGTCCTATGTTTACTTACTCTTTTGAGTTCAACATATTTATCGTGGTTTTCCAATTACAGAGCATAAGCGCCTCAGTCAAAAAAAAAAAAGTCATTGTTTGGACCTTCATCCATACTTATATATATATTTTTTAACACAGTTTGAATTAATTTTGATTATTTCCAGAAAACTGTGGCGAAACGAAAGCCTTAAATTTTTTTTTAACAATAAATAATATTAATAACGATATAAATAAAATTTCAATCAATGCCAACTTAAAGCAAAAACACTGGTTAATTTTCTGTCACTGAAGTTGGTATCGATTGCACGCATCACTTTTGAGAGTGCTCGATTGTACGAAGCGTTGCTGTAGTTGGAACACTCAACGTTGAGCATTATGCTAATTTTCCAATTGGAGAGCATAATGCGACTCAGTGCCGCACAATGCTGAACAATGCTGACGCCTAATTGGAACATGAATTAGTTTTTAAATGCACCAGCAGAGTGCGCTAAGTTCAGTGTTGAAAAAAAAAACTAAAATAAAATTGTATTCACATTATCACATTATGAGTGTGGAATATATAAAAAAACTCATTGTTTGTACCTTCATCCATACTTATATATATATTTTTTAACACAGCTTGAGTTAACTTTGATTATTTCCAGAAAACTCCGACGAAACGAAAGCCTTAAAAAATTTTTTAACAATAAATAATATTGCTAACGATAATATATAAATAGAATTTCAATCGATGCCAATTTAAAGAAAAAATACTTTTTAATTTTCTGTCGCTGAAGTTGGTATCGATTGCACGCATCACTTTTGAGAGTGCTCGATTGTGCGAAGCGTTGCTGTAGTTGGAACACTCAACGTTGAGCATTATGCCGCATAATGCGCTCTTGTGCTGTAATTGGAAAACGGCCTATGTATTCTGTGCTGTCAGTTTTTAGAGCTGTCACCACGAAGTGTAGATACTTCGTGGCTGTCACCTTATATCAAGCTGTCAGTCTGCTTGATTGATTGATTCTGTTCTGTCATACCATTCTGTCATTTGTGTTCGCAAATCGAGGACGTGTTTTTACTAAATTAAGAGTATTTAAAAATTAAATAAGATTTGTAAATAATAGACCTATTAAAATAAAGCGGTAAATTAAGTAGCGTTAATATATCGGTTAGTTTCATACTTTCATAACTAGAGTGTACCGATAACTTTACTATCTAGGTTACCAGTACCAGTAGACCAAAACAACGTAACTGAAAATGAATAATTTTGAAGAAAATAAAATTATGGCTCATCGTCAGCATGTAAAATATTTTATGCGATTCCTGCATGTTTTACCTTCGTCGCTGTCTTCTCATGACACTACCAGGTTAGTTTTAATTTAATAATTTACTTCTATACTTGCAGGTCAATTACAAGGTCTAATAACATTCACTTGCATTTATTATCAGCGTAGTCTTGCTCTTAATATAGCTGTTTTCTATGTGGCTAGTAAAGTTTAATGTGAATAAATGAAAGTTTGTATAAATTTTGGATGTTAATGTCTAAATAAATTTTGATAAAACTCTACAGGTGTTTACTTTAGTAGACATTAGAAAACTGTTTAGTTTATAGCTAAATATAATCTTTATTTATCATTATGCTAAAATATATTGGGGTGTGGCAGTAACCATGCTTATGTTCTAGTGAATTAATAAATGATAGCTGTTACTAATTTGGCATAATGGTAAAAAAAAATTAATATAATTCTAGTTATTTTTAAATCAATGACCTTTATTAGTTTCAAAAAGTTAAAAATATACTTTTCATTTAAATGTTATTTAAAGAAGTCGATAAATTTTCTTAATTTTTTATTACTTTTTAACTTAAAAACTATCAAAGGATATTGATAAAAATATACACAGAGAAATAGCTTACATACTAGAATAACAGATACCTTAAACCTTATAACAAAAAATGTTCTTAGAAATAGAGAAATATACAAGAATTGGTCATTCAATGATATAAAATATGAGTTCATAGCATATTATTGTTACAGAGTTACTATAGCATACTTTGCTGTATCCGGTCTAGATATTCTTGGAGAAATCACATCTATATCAATAGATTTGAGATCCAAAATAATAGAATGGATATACAGGCTTCAAGTACACCCTAAAAAAGAAAGTAAGTTATATTCTTTGACTTTTATCTTGATTTATTATCCAATATCAACTTGACTGAGCTTAGCTCATAATACTCATCAAAACGAATAAACAAAAATGATTAAAATAACAAAACATAAACAAAAAGCAAAAGTGTGGTGTAACCACCAAGATACGATCTAAGGTCTTCTGTTTCATTATCATTATTTCATTGCGGGTTCAATTCCCATACAGGACAATAATTTGTGCGATATTCATACATGTCGTACAAATATACTGCGTCTGGGTGTTTCTATGTATTATAATATGTATTTACAAAAGAAAGGTAGTATATTAGTATTCTGGTACCCTTAACACAAGCATATAAGCTTAGTTTGGGACCAGAGCACATTGTGTAAAATGTCCATGAATATATTGCATTGTATGTACTATTACCTGGTAACACATCATGCCGTGGGGTGCGGCATAGAATATTTGCACCTCCCCTTTTCTTCCCGTGGGTGTCGTAAAAGGCGACTAAGGGAGCACAAGGAGAACGGGCAGCAGCGTTATCCTGAGTATCATAACGCCCACTGCGATCGTCAACCCGCCTGCCAAGCGTTGCGATTATGGCAAATACCCCCCATGATGGCGCACAATAAACCAATGGTCCCCAGTCACGGTAGCCCCGCTATTCCGTTGGCTCACGGTGGCGGGCCCGGTAACGGCGGGGTAGAGGGTGCGAAGAATCTCCGGCAGAGATCCGGCCACCAACCCAAACAGACCTTGGCCCTGGTAACGCACAACATCCGCACACTCAGGACCGACGAGAAGATCGCCGAGCTGGAAGAGGAACTGAGCAAGATTCGGTGGGACATTGTAGGGTTGTCAGAAGTCCGAAGAGAGGGGGAGGACACGATAACCCTCCGGTCTGGAAACTTGTTCTACCACCGGGAAGGCGACGACTTGTCGCAGGGTGGTGTCGGGTTTATCGTCCGCAAGTCTCTCGTAGCCAACGTGGAGAGGATTGAGAGTGTGTCGAGTCGGGTAGCGTACCTGATACTCAGAATAACCAAACGGTATTCCTTGAAGGTTATCCAGGTCTACGCACCAATCTCGGCATACCCCGACGATGAGGCTCTCTACGAAGACATCTCGAAAGCCATCCACTCGTCCAAAAATCACTTCACTGTGGTTATGGGAGACTTTAACGCGAAACTAGGCAAAGGAAAAGGCGGTGAGCTGAAAGTGGGGCAATTCGGATTCGGGCAGAGAAACCAGAGGGGGCAGAAGTTGGCTGATTTTTTGGAGAAGGAAAATCTCTTCATGATGAATTCCTTCTTCAAAAAACCACAACAAAGGAAATGGACCCGGATAAGCCCTAATGGTTCGACACGGAACGAAATAGACTTCATCTTGTCGGACAAAAAGCAAATATTCAATGATGTCTCAGTGATCAATAGGGTGAAAACCGGGAGCGATCACCGAATGGTACGAGGCACATTGAATATTCGTGTCAAAGCCGAGCGGTCCCGACTGATGAAGTCTACAGTACGTCCTACACCTGCCGAGTACGAAAACCCCGAAAGCTTTCAGCTCGAACATCAAAATCGCTTCCAATGCCTAGGCGAGTGCGAAACAGCGGACGATATGAACAACAAGTTTGTGGAAACTGTACACACGGTTGGGTCGAAATTTTTCAGGACCCGCCGTGTCCTAGTACCGGTAAACTCTCTGACCACACTCTTGAGCTCATGGAACGGAGAAGAGAAGTGACGGTCCAGTCTCCAGCGTTCTGGGCTCGGCTGAGGCAGCTCAATAGACAGATCTCGAAGTCTGTGTGACGCGATATTCGCCTCTACAATACCAAACGTATTAAAGAGGCGATAGAGCGGAACCAAGGCTCCAGTGTTCGCAAAAGATCTGTCTGTTGGGCAGAGTCAGCTGACCAGACTGAAGACCGACAACGGCACTGTCGTTTCTTCCAAAGATGAGATCTTGAGTGAGGTCGAGCAGTTCTATGGACAGTTGTACAAGACATCCCAAACTCCTGTTGTCGGCTTGGTCCACGATCCAAGCTAACCCGGCACTATACCGAAGACATCCCGGACGTCAGCCTGTACGAGATCAGCAAGCAAGATCAAGCAGCTTAAAAACAGTAAAGCACCAGGCGATGACGGAATCACTACGGAGCTCCTGAAGGCGGGCGGCAAGCCGGTCCTTGTGGCCCTTCAGAAGCTGTTCGATTCTGTCATCCTCGGGGGCATTGTTCCAGAGGCGTGGAGTGTGGTGGTGTTGTTCTTCAAGAAGGGTGATAAAACCCGCTTGAAAAACTATCGACCTATTTCTCTCTTGAGCCACGTCTATAAGTTGTTTTCGAGAATCATTACAAATCGACTCTCGCGCAGGTTCGACGACTTCCAGCCCGAACAAGCCGGTTTCCGAAACGGCTTTAGTACCATAGACCACATACATACGCTGCGCCAGATTATACAGAAGGCTGAGGAGTATAATCGGCCTCTGTGTCTAGCGTATGTGGACTATGAGAAGGCCTTCGATTCAGTCGAGACTTGGGCGGTGCTGCAGTCCCTCCAGCGGTGCCAAATTGACTACCGGTACATCGAAGCGCTGAAGTGTTTGTATAGAAACGCCACCATGTCAGTCCGAATCCATGATGGGAGCACAAGACCAATTCCACTGCAGAAAGGTGTCAGACCGGGGGATGTAATTTCCCCTAAACTGTTCACCGCTGCATTGGAGGACGTCTTTAAGCTCCTTGATTGGGCCGGACTCGGCATCAACATCAACGACGAATACATCACTCACCTTCGATTTGCAGACGATATCGTGGTCATGGCAGAACCCCTGGAGGACCTTGGCACAATGCTCAATGACTAGTGTTTCCCAACGGGTCGGTTTAAGGATGAACATGGATAAAACCAAGGTTATGTTCAATGTCCATGTCACTCCGGCACCATTATCTGTTGGGAATGCGATTCTCGAAGTTGTCGACCAATACGTCTATCTAGGACAAACAGTCCAGTTAGGCAAATCCAACTTCGAGAAAGAGGTCAACCGACGAATCCAACTCGGCTGGGCAGCGTTCGGGAAGCTTAGGCATATCTTCTCGTCCAACATTCCGCAGTGCCTGAAGACAAAGGTCTATGACCAGTGTGTGTTACCAGCGATGACATACGGAACAGAGACGTGGTCCTTAAATGTTGGCCTCGTAAATAAGCTCAAGGTTGCACAGCGTGCTATGGAGAGGGCTATGCTCGGTATTTCCCTACGGGATAAAATCCGAAACACGGAGATCCGTAGGAGAACTGGCGTGTCCGACATAGCCCGAAAGGTTAGCACGCTGAAGTGGCAATAGGCAGGCCACATCGCTCGTAGGACTGATGATCGTTGGGGAAGGAAGGCCCTTGAGTGGCGACCACGTACCGGACGACGCAGCGTTGGGCGGCCCCCGACCGCGCGTTTATCAACTTTAATATTAATAGCATATAACAGAAATATTATAAGCAGATAATAAATATCCTTTGTAAGAGATGAAAATGTCGAAATTATACTTTATGCCAACACACCTGGTCAGCATGTCATAGTAGACCCTATTCCAAATTGGAATGGGCGATTGCCTAACAATAGGATTTTGATGAGCTGGGAGGAGAAGACTTCCAGAAGAGTAAAATATCTGTGAATAGTTATTATATGTATAACAAAAATATTTTTCTTTGTACATCCTAAACCTTTTAAAAAACTAAGTACTTAACACATTTTGATAATTTTTTTTAAATAGGTAGCGTTTTATGAGGAAGTTTTGTGTTTATCAGCATAATTTGTTAAAGTTTAGTTTCTAAATCCTATGAATACGAAGTTGCGGGAACGGCATGTGCACAAACTAAATCATTATATTATCATTCCCCTGCCCTTATAACGTTATTTGGGGTGGGCGCAACATGACTACACGTTGCAGTGGTGGGTTTTTGTTGGTTTTTATTACCGCGCAGGGCCAACTGCTTGACGTAAACCCTCCTTGTGTATATGCGCAGGTGTCATACGACGTGCTTCCCTCGGTTGAGTTTTACGATAACCGCGGGTAGGGTATAGGGAGGTGGCATGCGTATTCTTTTTGTCCATCACCTCACGGACATTGTATAACTAAATATTTCTCTTAAAACTTACTTGCTGATTCTCTAGCAATTATTTTGCATTGAACTTACTCTAAAATAATATTATCAGTTGATTTGCGTCACTTAATCCCATTAGATTACTAAACTTAACTAATTATATTTAAGTTATTAAGCTCGATACAAACTAACTTCATGTGATAAGGTAATCAAGTAGGTACTTGTTTACTTTATCACGTAAAATATGTTTATGAGTTTTATTTTAATGTTATTCAAGTTGAATATTTTGCAGCTGCTTATTTTTATGTTTGACCATTAGCAACTTGATTCGTAAATATCCTTACATATTATAAAATATTTCCTCCGCGAGGTCTGTCTGTCTATTCGCGATAAACTAAACACCTGCTGTGCTGCTTAAATTTTACGATTTTCGACAATACGTAGTTATGCACAAGGTACACGTTGCATGGCATGAAACTTGCACATAATATCCGAGGAGGGTTGTAGGGTTGACGTCACGCAGGCCAACATTGTAATATGGCAACATGTTTCGCCGACCCCAAATTTCGGGATAAGGGCAGGAGAATGATGATGATGAGTTATTCACATTTCGCAAGGTATGTACCGATGATTCTGCAACAATTTGTCATACATGCGATTGATAAAACGGCGCAAATTGGTTTGAACAATTTCACAAATCAATACGATTTGTCGTCCGTAACGGCTCGATCGTTTTTGTGTTCATATCGGATATATACTCCTATTTTCATATTCCAAGTCTACTAGTTTTATAGTAAAATTCTTATTGACAGCATTTTTCCTTAACTATCATGTTCACAAAAAGCGAGTTCTAATGTTTGTGTACCTAGTTCACAAGGCCGTAGATGCTATTCAACCCTGAATATAAAACGTTACATTATAAAAATAACATTTTATAGTCATGTTTTTAAATTTATTAATTTTTAGTAATTTTAAAGGAATTGTGATTCTATATCCCATTATAGGTGCAATCCTGCTGAGGGTTTAGACCATATTTTAGGCAATCTTCTGTGCCAATCCAAATATGTAGGAGTTTCTTGTTTTTAGGGTTCCGTACCCAAAGGGTAAAAACGGGACCCTATTACTGAGACTTCGCTGTCCGTCCGTCTGTCACCAGGCTGTATCTCAAGAACGGTGATAGCTAGACAGCTGATATTTTCACAGATGATGTATTTCTATTGCCGCTATAACAACAAATACTAAAAATAAAATAAAATAAATATTTAAGGGCCAGGATACAACAAACATGATTTTTTTACCGTTTCTTGCTCGATACTAATAACGTTGCTTTATGTTGCATAAATAATGGTACGGAACCCTTCATGCGCGAGTCCGACTCGCACTTGACCAATTTTATTGTTAAGCAAATCTCTTCAGAAAAGGGATTAAAAGATTTCTGAAAGATCGGCGACGTGTGAGTGACCCCTCAGGTGTTGCAAGCGTCCATAGGCTACCATCAGGCGGGCCGTAAGCTTGTTCGCCACCTTAGTGGTATAGAAAAAAATCTGAAAGACGTCATTCTATGCCCTTGTGTAAGTTAGATGTATCGTTTACTCAATTGAGTCTTGATGAGCCTGGAAGAGCTATTACTTTTTATGGTGTCGTATGTCTTTCTGTCCATCTATCTGGCTGTCTGTTCGCCTATCTGTCTTGTTTGTAAAACTTAGTTTAAAGAACATTTTACAAGTTTTATTAAAACCGCTTTTCTATTTTTTTTACAGATGGTGATATGTCAATGTGTGGTTTTCAAGGTTCCTCCACAATAAACATTGATTTGGAAGGACCCAACAGTAATTATAAGTGCGGTCATCTTGCTATGACGTATACTGGACTTTGTATGTTGTTGGCATTGGAGGATGACTTCTCAAGAATTAATAGGAAAGCTTTAGTTGAAGGTGAGTTCACTCAGTATTAAATTTTTAAACTCTATATCAATAGTCCCACTAGTAATCGCAACCGCCATGCATGTATGAGCAGATGATACTTTAAAAATCCCTATAATTTGGGCGAAATGGGGCTTTTTCCCGGGACACATCTCTGATCTGATTTTTATTTTGACCACAAATGTCCTTACAGACAATTTAAAACTCCGGTAGGACGTTCCCCCGTTGACCATCAAACTAGGATAAATTCGGGGAAATCCGAACGTATGGCAGGCCTAAACATATGAATAAAACAGTCTCTGTTTTAATAATACGCGATGTTATGCCCATTCTTCTCGTACTTGTCGTACCTACGTATTTCGCAATTATACTCTGTAATCAAGGTGCTTGGTCAACGTGGTATAACAGATCCTCCGAGGATATTCCCCTACCGCTCCCGGATAACCATGCTCAATACTAGAGTGGTTTTAAGCGAAAAATATTAAGAATATTAAATGACGAATTACAGCCATTTTGTCCTTCAATTCTAATCCCATCAAAGTATAGAAAATACGATGTCGTTCTTATGTTACTCATATGTTAGTACAATGATAAGAACTTTAGCGAGTGCTTACTAACTAATGCTCGCGCTACGTGAGTTACTCAAGGTTTTCCTTCCTACTATAAAGATATTAATACTGAAATTAAGTTATTAGCCACTGTTTGTTCAAAACTTACGTTGAAATAGTTTTATGGCATTAATGATATGTTTTAAATAGCACGAGGTTTAAATAACAGCTACCGTTTGAAGTTATGATGATGGTAATACGGAATCTTTCGTGTTTGAGTATAATAACTGCACCACCCTAGGTTAGCTGGTAGAGAATGCTTTTAGCATTAAGCACGCCTATGTACATGTACATTTGTTTGGCTACACTATTGCATTAGAGTTAACCTGTAATAATAGCTGTATAGTGATAATAAATAAATAAATAAATGTTAGTGCAAAAGTTTCTAAATAAATAAATAATACTTGGCCAGTTTTTATTAGTTTACTTTTACAAAAGACTTCTTTATTCTCAAACTCTTCGTAAATAAAAAAATATGTATTATCTGCGTGTAAATTATTGCATTCGCGATGCTCTGAATTGATTGACATTTTTATTTATAATAAACACAGATTATAAATAAGTATGTCCAAGAATATTACAAATGAGCACAAACATTGTCAAGTTCAAAACCCCCAAAATATTATGTACAGAAACATTTAATTATTTTATGTACTGGCGCATAATAAACAATGTATAAATATTTATTTAACACAATTAAATTAACAGTTTATTATTATATTTATTACATGAAAGATGACCGAGAAGAAGTATAATATGTACTTATTTAGTTGTTTTTTAATGATTGCTTTTGAATATGTTCGTAGAGACGCAATTTTTTAAAATCTAATCGTTAGAATTAAGTTTCTGTATAAGCAGAATAAAATTACCATTCTTAATACCATTATCAAAGATTCCGTTACATAGATTAATACATTGATAGATACTTTCGAAACTAATAAAAACCTGTTGATATACAAGTTACCTTTCTGTATACTACAGGGGCGTAGGTACCGCCGTATCCAATTAGAAGGGGGCCCCCTTTTTTGAGTTTCGTACAAACCCTTATAGTTTCTTTTGTGAAAAATCTTTACCCTTAAATCGAATAATTTTTATACGAGGCCCCACCAAGGCACGCTATGCCCCTATAGTATCATCAAAATTGGCTTAATATTATTTACCTGTCAGCCTAACTAACTAAACTAATTCATACACACATCTTAAACATATTCGTACATTTTCTTTACATTGTTTATATTTTTTTAGGTGTAAAGGCGTTACAAACGGAGGAAGGTAATTTCGCGGCAACACTCTCAGGATGCGAATCGGACATGCGATTTGTTTATTGTGCCGCATGCATCAGTTACATATTGAACGATTGGTCCGGATTCAATATAGAGAGGGCAACAGATTATATTATTAAATCTATTGTGAGTATCTACTTTTCTTCTTATTTAGGCGGAGATTCTTCTAATTCTTCTAATTCTTCTAATTCTGTTGTACGATTTACATATTTTAGAAATTGTAACATTTTCGGTCAGACAGGATGCGATTCGTTGAATCTGCCTTGTGCCAGTGTTACCTACTTCCTCCTTCCTAGGGCACTGCTAGAGTCAGATAAAGTATAATTTAAGCCCATAAGATGTTCTGTGAGAGACAGAAAATTCTTAACAAAGTTTTTGCCCAGTCAGTGTGTCAGAGAGAGGAACAGAAAACCTCTGGCTCTCCAAGGAGATGAGGAGAGCGGTTAGGTTTTGTTGGTATTCCGTCGTTTTATCCATATGGACGTCGGCAAATCGGACACTTCCCATTCCTACCATGGGTGTGCATAAACGCATTCCTAATATGAGTCCCCTGCGAAAAAGAAATATACTCGACATTAAAGATTTTTTAATCCTTTTTTCAGGGTTATGACCACGGTATCGCTCAGTGCCCAGAATTAGAATCTCATGGAGGTACAACATTTTGCGCATTAGCCACCTTAAGTCTCACCAATCAATTAGAAAAATTATCGGAGCAACAAATTGAAGGTTTAAAACGATGGCTTTTGTTTAGACAGGTAGATGGATTCCAAGGTAGACCTAACAAACCTGTTGATACTTGTTATAGTTTTTGGGTAGGGGCATCATTAAAAATATTAGACGCATTACAGTATAGTAATTACAATAATAATAGAAGATATGTTTACGAAACTCAAGATAATGTTGTCGGTGGTTTTTCAAAATGGCCGGATACTTGCACAGATCCTATGCATACTTACTTAGGTTTAGCTGGACTTAGTTTGATTGGTGAAAACGGATTATTAGAAATCGAACCTAGATTGAATATAACGAAAAAAGCTTTTAGATATCTCAAGACTTTACATGAAAAGTGGGCCAATGAATCGTAGTTTCTATTTAAAATTAACGGTTTTAAAACTGTGTTTACATTGAGTTAGTAATTAATTATTAAACTAGATAGATTACTTTTTGTTTGTATGTAGAATAATAATTAAAGGTACCATTCACTGAATTGTCTTTAGTTAGTAGGAGTTTATAAATGGCAAAATTTTACCCAGCAATGGTATGTTATACATATTAGGGAAAGGAATACCAGGTATGATATCATAGAAAATGTAACTTACTTACATATTACTGGCAACAGTTCGCCATAAAAATCACCATTTCCATGAATAAACAATGTAGACAGATGCAACTAGCCTCAGAAAATCTTTTGCCTATTAATAAATAAGATAAAAGCTGCATCAATAGATTCTGGAAAGCAAAGGCGAGGTGATTATATAAACCTACGAATAAAGTCTGATCTAGAGCTCGTTACTAACTCAATGTAAATGCAGCAAAGTGTAAAACTTTTCTAATTTTCTAATTATGAATATACCACATTAAATTGAATGAAATAATTAGTTTCAAGATACTAAAGGTTAAATAATAATCAAATCAACTTTACGGTGTTTAATACTTTTCGTAGTTATTCACTGTCAATTACTTTTGCATAAATATCTGTATCTTTTGGACTATACAACGTGTTTCAGAAAGGTGTAGTCATATTTGACCACCGTTACACATGGCCGGTGACTAGGCACTAGGCATGGATGTAATTACAAATACTAGTTATATTATGACTTTTATGTGTTCATAAAAGTTTAATTGATTTATTAACTTAATCGATCTTCTTTAAATACAACACTAAGGTTCAATCGCATTCAATAAACCGTAAACATCTCATAATTGATGCGTTTCTGGTAGTTATTTAATAGATGGCAATAAAGAAAAAAAAAACTTACCAACTGTATTTTTCTATGTGTAACTGTAATATTTATAATATTTAAGGCCTATCCAATGCAACTTTGAATTATGACTACACCTTTCTGCAACACGGTGTATACAGAGGCGTATATTGAAAATTAGCGCCCCGGGCCGCCTTGGGCCAATTTTATTAGCCGCCTTAGGGGCCGTTCAAGTATTACGTAAGCACTATGTGGGGGCGGGGCACAGTGGTCTGAAAATCGAGCTCCCTTTCATAGAAGGTCCATGTGGGATATTCATGAAACCAAAACATGGAACGTGTCAGGTATACAGTACTTTAATTCATATTGTAGTATGAATGATTTTAGTTACTCCGCGCCAGAGAAAAAAAATGTTTATTAATTTTTTTGTATGGGAGAAATTACATAAAGTACATTTTCTTGCGACTGAATGAAACTGAAAGGCTGGTACTCATACGAGCTATTGCCGCTCTTAGGCCCATAGCACACGGCGTATTTTAAACGCGCGTTTCAGGAACGCGCGTCTTCGGCGCCGTAAACGCTGATTGTTGCGTTTGCATTGATAATAGAAACGCGCGCATGAAGCGCGTATACGCGCATTTGAAGCGAAACAAACGCGCGTACAAAGGAGCGGGGTACGGGCAGAGGGGGGCTGGGATCAGGGTTGCCAACTCTACGTCTTTTTACGTAGATCTACGTATTTTAAGCCTTTCCTGCAAACCTACGAACTTTAGTCCCAGAATCTACGTATTTTCTATCAAAATTGTTCAAATTTGCAAAATAGACTGAATGGGCATAATTTCCTTTACTTTCGCTAAAAAAAGTTAATAAATGTTCCGTTTCATACTAACACACACTCGCCTCACTCAACACGTTGCGCCATTCATTTTAAAAACAAAGTGTCCATTCTATAGAACTGTGACTCATGTCACATGAGTCATGTGACTGTGTAAAATGAAACGTCTTGCCGTAAAAGTGAATCTTAAAGGCCTACATCAATATCATCGCCGACACGTACATATTACACAGCCAGTAGGCACAGAAAATGAAGAATTAGGGATACTTTTCCTATTTACTCAAAATCTACTAAATATATTTTAATTCTGATCCACGTGTTTCTTTAAATAATAGTTACCTATGTTTTTAAAGTTATTTCATTAGTTAATACGCGATAATAGATCGATAAATGAAAAAAATAAAAAATTAGAGAGGTTGTTTCGCCAAGATTTTCTATCGAGAAAACTTTTTTCAATCGCGTTTCTGAGTTCATGCGATCCTAGATCATATATTGAAAAAACATATACCTACTTAAAAATTAGAGCTCTAGCCATTCAATCTAAAGAAACAATGAAAACTTCGTACATAGAAAAATGCACGAAGCTATTTTGGTATCCTCTTAACCTAAAAAAAATATTTCAAACTAAGACTTCGAAGGAGTTGTTTAATTTCGATATTTTTCAACTTCCTGCTCAATTTAATTAAATTCAATTATGGAAATAAGCAGTGACAGTCAGGAAGAGCAGAATGTGACTCTTACTAAAAAAAGAAAGCTACATTGAAAATGATAATAAAAATTGAATAATTTAAATAAATTGATGATGACTCTGAAAGTAGCAAAATTCATAGATTTTTTTTTTTGCTAATGGTAATTTTTTTTAAGTTTATTGTTTGTCTGCTGTCTACTACTTTTAGGGTAATATAAATTGTCGTTTTATTCACTTTTACCTACCCTACTCTCTTCAAACGCAAAAGCTACGCGTGACTACAGCGCGTCTGTACAGCTGTACCTGCGCGTATACGCGCAGTAGAGGCGCGTTTTACAATCGCCCCGTGTGCTTAGGTTACAAGGTTGCGATCAAATCTCGTTTAAACCACGTATACGCGCGTCGTCTGCGCGTTTAAAATACGCCGTGTGCTATGGGTCTTATGGCGATTAGTTTGACATACCACTCGTGTACCTTTAGGAGCCGCTTCACACGTAGGAATTTTTTGAAATTTCGAAATTTCGGTAATGAATTTTTTAAGTATATGACGCATTTTAATTAAGTTGGTACGGAATTTGGAATAATATATTTATAATATGTCGCAAATACGCGCCTAATGTTCAATTACTTTAACTCAAAAAATAAGTTAACTTTAGAAATTCGTATTTTTACGAATACTATTCGTTATCATTATCAATTACCGGAATTACTAATTACTTTACTAATAATCCAGATTTTTTACGTGTTAATTTGCTCCGACCCTTAATGAGGGTAGTTATACATAAATAGAATGTTTGGCATGAATTCTGTCAGTAACGTTTAGCACTTGTGCGCGTTAACTTTAATTTTTCTGTTCTTTTCAATTTTCTATTACGATGGAAGGTTTTGGTACCAATCTTGATATTTTCATGTTTGTGGCCAACAATACTTCTTTCTCAGATCCCAATGTTTTATTTGAAGTGTTTGTGAATAGTTTTGATTTGTCAGAAAATGAAAAGAGAGACTTGAAACAATTCTGCCAAATTTATGTGTGTGCATTGAAAAGGAAATGGATCTCATGTAATAGCATGCGACATACTTTCATCATAGTTTAGTTTTTGTTTATAAGAGCTTTGCTTACTTTTGCTGACAAGGGGGATGTGGGGGGGGGGGGGGTAATAACTGTATTAAATCTGCTTACGTAATACTTGAATGGCCCCTTATAAATTAGTAGAGATAGGGGAAAATTTTAAACTTGAAGGTTTTCGCCGCCCTTCTCATGCTTGCCGCCCCGGGCCATGACCCCTATGGCCCTAGGGTAAATACGCCCCTGATTATAGAACACGTTAGGACATAAACGTATAGACAATTGTGATTTACCGCAGTTTACAGGCTTATTCATAATTAGAAAAGTTACAAAATCTCGTCTGCAACCTAAGATTCATAGGAATGTTATGTTACCTATTAAAATAGGTTTAATTTATAATTTATATTTATCGAGATAAAACTGCGTAGGTTATATTGTATGTATAAATTATTGCGTTATTTCTTTTTTAGATATAATAAAAAAATCTAGCGTGTTCTAAAATTAATAAGATTATCGAACACAGGTGCTAATGTTTGTTAATTTATTAAGTATTTTCAGTGCAATTATTGAGAGAATGTTTAACAATAATTTGTCGCGTTTGTGTTCAAACATTTGTGTGGATTAAGAATACAAGTGTAACCACCCCATCTCCTCCCAAGGTTGCTGTAAAAGTTAGCAAAGGGATATTGCACACAGATAACATCCTCTGTAAGAGACGGAAAACTCGAAAATAAACCCTGTGCCAATACGCCTGGTCAGCGCGGCACAGTAGACCATAATCCCTCCAAAGTGGAGCAGGCCCGTGCCCAATAGTAAGACGTAAATGGGCTGAAGAGGAAAGGAGAGGTGTTCGAATATGACTTTCCATAACCTTTTTTGTCGTTTTTAAGAGGGCTGATAGCAAGAAATGCTCCATACAAAAATATGGACATCTTGTTCCTCTATTTTCTTCATGGCTATTGCCTCCAAAGCAACTAATTTTTTGCGCACAGTATCTAGGTCTTATATATCTAAGCTTCTATTACTTTCATTTTTTCAAAACTTAATAACTAAAAATTAGTCTAAAAATTAGTGGAGAGATTTCCAAAAAAATTAGTCGACCGCACACGTGACCAGAAGGCTGGTCTGTACTTGGCACAAAGGATAGAATAGCTATCCAGCGTGGTAATGCGGCCAGCCTTCTGGTCACGTTGCCCATAGACATCGATGCGGAGGAGTTTTTTGATGCTTGAACTTTTTTTTTAATTTATAATTTTTTGTAATAATATTGTAATAAAATTGAATATTGTAAATACTACTGATGAATAAATAAATAAATAAATTAAAAAAAAGAATAACTAAAAGATATATAATCATACAAAAATTCCGTTTCTTTTTCAGTTGTCTTATTTGAGTTTGCAGTGTCTATCACGTAAAATTTAGTAAGGTTTTTTTTAAAAAAATAAAGTTATAGAAGCATAGATATACTCTTCATAATTATGGCATATAAAATTTATGTTACTTCATATCTTAATTCTGATTTAAAAAAACTCGAGAAAGAATGAGGGACATAACCGAATTGATTGCAATTCGGTTATATTCAGTTTCTTAAATTGTGCAATCAAAATATGCGGCTATATAATAGTACATTACGATATTAGTGCGTAAAGATGGTTATAACATGCGATGCGGAATTTCAGCCCGAGCAGAAGGCGAGGGCGTAATTGAGCCGAGCATGTTATAACCAATACGCACGTATATCGTACGACGTTTTTTAACACATTTGCGAGGAAACAGAAAAAAAAAACATTTTATATTTTGTTCAAAGTACAAAGAAAAGAAAATTTGAGAAAAATGGCGCGAGTATTACTTTCTGCCGTGGCTGCGTGAAAATGTTGGCAAAGACGCTAGAGCATGCAGCGAAGTTTACCGCATAAACTGTTTTATTTTTATTTTAAATAAACTCAATCTGTGATCTGTACGAAATTTGAATAGCAACAGCGCGCTGCTCGAGTCGTGCGGCGGCGGTCAGTTCCATATTTGAGATGGCAAATAATACTGTTATGAAATTTGTATGGACTATAATTTAACTATTTGATTTGATAACACACGCGTTTGTTATGACCCGCTTTACATATTTAAAACCGGTGGAATTACATCAACTTTACGAGCAAGGGTGTTAAAAAATAATTATCATTACATTTACACATTCTCTCAATAGTTGTACCAAAACTGTTACTGAAGACAACGATTAGGTATATAGTACAATATTGAGGATATTTAATAATGTGCCATTGTGGGTATATGTAGTTAGTAAATTATCAAAATATTGCACAAAATTAATATAAGTATGTAATATATCTGTTTTATAATGTAATTTATTATTGTAGTATAAATGAGGTTATTTTTGTGTATACTAATGTTAGTCAATTGATACCGGTAATGCCTACCTTCATTTAATCAATAGGTTCTACATATCACTTGATGTTAATTTACGAATCCGCTTTTCTTTTCTCCCCAGTGATTCCCTCCCTCTTCTCCCTATTTCTCAGGCGTAAGGCCCCTATGTCTATGTCACAATTGCTAGGCCTCTATGTCACAAGCGCGAGGCCCTTATTTCATAGGCGCGAGGCTACTAAGTCAAAAGCGCGAGGCCTTTACTCCACAGACGCGAGGCCCCTATGTCACAAGCGCGAGGCCCTTATTTCATAGGCGCGAGGCTACTAAGTCAAAAGCGCGAAGCCTTTACTCCACTGACGCGAGGCCCCTATGTTACAAGAGCTAGACACTTATTTCATATACGCGAGGCCCCTGTGTTACAAGAGCGAGACACTTATTTCATAGACGCGATACCCTATGTCAGGAGTGGCCAACAAGTCGATAGCGCGACCAATTTTGGTCGATCACTCGCAAGTTCTATGACGAGACGGATTCAATGCCAAATATTTTTAGTACTTGATACCGAAATGATCATGTATGCAGCTCATGCTTCGAGTAGGGAGACTTCAGCGTGACCACTTTTAGTAGTTTTCTACTATTTTTAAAGAGTGTGCGGCGGTATAAAAGCACATTGCATAAGCGTCCCCTTTCTTACCTAAGAAATATCGGTCGATCAATTTTAAAATAAATAGTCGATCTTATGTGCACAAAAGTTGGCCACACCTGCCCTATGTCATAAGAGCGAGGCCTTATTTCACCGTCGCGAGACCCATATGTTACAAGAGCGAGGTCCTTATTTCATAGACGCGAGGCGTTACTGGGATCTTAGCAGTCCCTGAAGCCTTCCGCCGCTTATGCGTCTCAATGCTAGGACACGATTATAATTTTTTCCAAGCCACCTTCCTTTTAATAAATTTTTCAAGTAATTGCACAAAACCAGTGCTATATGTATGCTAAGTACCATGCTGTAGGTTACCAATAAATCAATAGACTGCTATCTATTTGAATTTATTAGGCATATGTAATTTAAGAAAAGTTATTCATTTTTAAAATATGGACGATAATAACAGTTGCAAGTGTCACAAATAAATTGTTAAAATGTTGTTTTAATGTAATTTAAATGGGAAATTATTAAATTCAAATAATAACACTAGATAGGTATACTGTTTATGAATCGCAGTTTTTACAAAATAGATTTTTACAGTTCTTTTTTTACCAATTATTTTTCGTGAATAAAATATTGGATTAAGTACTTATTAAATTTAGTTTATAAAAATAATATTAAAATCTTTTACTTATCATGTTCTTATCATGTTAAATATGAACTCATTCAATGCTTTTTAGAATTTTTTTATGCTATGTTATACAAATTAATTATGTATTTACAATTCATTTTGCTTTTTTTATTTATTGACCGCAGTCTGTGACGTACCCAGACCTTGGCGGGCCTCGTGGTTCATGTAACGGGTTCGATTCCCGCTCGGGACAATCATTTGTGTGATATTTATAATTATCATACAAATGTTTGTACTGCGTCTGGGGGTTTTCTATGTATTATAAGTATGCATTTACAAAAGAAAAGTAGTATAATAATATGTATTCTATCCGTGTTCTGGTACCCATAACACAAGCATATAAGCTTTGCTTGGGACCACAGGTTGTTGTGTGAAATGAATATTCATTTAATTACCCTTATGTTATGAGAAACAGGTGTGCGTTTGTTTGCTTTGTTTTTAGATACCTCATGTCATGATGAATTTTCTTTCAGGGTATGAAGTATTTTTGGTTTTAAGTCTCTGTCTTCTTAGGGCGATATAGTCGCAAAGCGGCCAAGCCCTTTATATAAAAAATAAAAAGTCTCTGAAAAATTTTTATTCGTTGTGTATCGATATCTTAATATATATCGATATTATACATAAAGCTGTATTATTATTTATTTAAGAAATTGTATGTGCTTTTTGCTTTTGATGATTACTTGGTAAAAGTTAATAATATATATAGTCGTAGCTCCTTTACTACGACTCAGTTTTAATACAATAACATAAAATAGGATGGTTGATTTGCTGATGTAGGTAGTTATTTGCATATATAGCACGTGCGTCTGTTTTTAGTGAACGTCAGGTTGTCTGGACCATCACAGAAATCCAGTGTTTGGTATATACCTACTATAGGCTTACTGGTGCCTTTAAGGCCATGTTCAGATGGAAACATTTTGACGCACGTTTTCAAATCGCGCGACTAGACATCGTAGTATTTACACATAACCGATCACATGAGCGCGCGTTAACGCGCGTTAGCGAGCGTTGACGCGGCGCTCAGAGAAAAATTCTCTAGACGCAGGCGAATGCGCGTTGACGCGCGCTTTGACATCTGTGTAACATCTGTTGACTGTTCTGTTGAGCGCGCTTACATCGCAATTGGATTTTTTGTGACTTGCTTTTGTATTTAGTTCAAACTGAGTGAATTAGATATTGACATCAACTTACTAATTGATGAAGTCAGGAAAATGCCAGCGATTTTGGGATATAGCTTCAGAATCCTATAAAAATAAAATTTTAAAACGACCAACCCAATGTGTGCGTTTTCTTTTACCATATTTTTTTTTTATAATATAACAGCTAAATAATATCTTCCACGTCCATTTTCTAAGCTCTATCGATACAGACAGACTGACTTGCTCCTCGCAACGCGCGTTAGCGCTTGTTATCTGAACTCTTTGAAAATTTGATCGGGCGTTGACCTGCGTTAACATTTTTTTACATGTTTTGTTATATGTGAACTTAGCCTTAGTCGTCCAGTCAACCTGACGATCACTGTTTTCCAGTTACATTACAGTTATTTGCAAACAGTTCCTAAATCTGTTATCTAATTAAAGTATAGTTATTTTGAAACAGTTTGTAAATCAGTTTACCAGTTAATTAAGTATTTTCAAATAGTTTTTAAATCCGATTTCCAGTTAAATTATAGTACCTAATAATTCGAGCAGTTTTGAATCAGTATTCCAGTTAAATTACAACTATTTTCAAACAGTTTTCAAATCGGTTTTCCAGTGAAATAATTAGAATCGGTTATCCAGTTAAAATAAAGTATTTAAAAATTGTTTTTAAATTAGCTTTTCAGTTAAAGTTATTTTCAAATATTTCATAAATCATTTTTCCATTTAAGTCATAATTTTAGTTAGCTTATGGTTAGATCTTTAATTTTATTATGAAATAGTTTTGTCAAAGTAAAGGCTATTATTTTATTTATGTCCTCTAAATAGACCTCTTTATGAAATATTCAGGTACTAACACTCGCTAACATTGCGTATCAACATAATATATTTTCTTAAATTAATAAATCTACTTTTTATGGATTCTATCGTGTTGATTTTAGTTTATGTCTATTTTGACGTTTCGAACATTTTAGACACTATTTTATTGTTACTCGGATTTATTGGAGTACAATTAACGCAAAAAAATCTGTGTAAAATAGTTTAGAATTTATTTATTTATTATTTAATTATTTTACAACCTTATAAAATAGATTGCCAGTGAAAAAAAATTTGCTTTGTTAATTTTTACGAATTAGTATAATATTTGAAAATGAACAGTGTTGAGTAAATGTTGTTACTACATAAAAAAGTCACTTAATATTTAATTATGAGCATTTATTTATAACATTTTAATAAAATAAAAATTATAATGAAAGTTACGACTTGTTTATTTTTATATTGAATTTATCTATGTAGGTACCTATTTTTGTAAAATTGATGATGAAGATGGATAAATTGGGTGAAAGAGGATATTATTAAGAAGAAGATGGATGTGAATTCACAGATGACGTATGACAGAGGAATATGAAGGCAGAGGACATGTTGCCCCGACCCCAAATAATTGAGAAAAAGGGCAGGAAAAGATGACCTACTTATGTAAAATGCGCGTCGGCGTTGCCAGGTAGAACTAAGAGGTAAGAAGAAAATCTGAGGGAGTGTTCGAGAATACACATGACCTAATAATTCTTCCCTTCCCATATTAGATTGTTACTTAAGCCTCCCATTCACTGTTCTGCTTGTAGTTTTAAAGCAAAATGTAATAATGTACAGTACTTATAATGTAGAGCGTTGCAAGCATATCGTGAGTAGTGGCTTTAAAATATTTTTATCTTGTAAAGAGAACACCAGGTGTACCCAGTATTTTATTATGCCATAAGATTCTACCTACCTCTGTTAAACTCTATTTTCGAAATACATTAATCTGATTTTTAGAAAACCAATTGATTGGAAGGTATAATATCTTGTTATATATTCTGCTTGCTAATTATGATTTTAAAATAAACATTCTTTTCGGTTGACAAACTTTTTTTGCTAAATATAGTCTCTCTTGTCCGTGTAGTGATGGATTAAAAATACAAGTGTCACCACCCCTTTTTTCTTGTCCCAGGGTTATGTAAATGCCAGCTATGAGACATGGAGACAACTAATACACACAATTTCTTTTGTGAGAGACGGAAAACGAAAATAAACCCTGTGTAAACACGCCTATATCCAATCTAATCTCTAAAACTTGTTCAACGCCATTATAATAATATGTATGCATACGTTATATGTATACATTCAGCTACCATATACAGGGATAGTATATTGTGTTATAATGCCTTTGTGTTGATGTATCACATCAGTGGGCATGAAATTGCTTGCATTCAAGACGTGATACCATTCCGCAGCTGTGCAATTAGACTCTAGATGGCTATCGATCAACGTCTAATCAGATTACATCGCTTGGGATGCGAACTTGTATGTGTGTTATTGTCTCGTCCAGAGTGTTGATATAGACTGCAACATTATTTGGAAATATTTCGAAATCGAGTTTTTTTTTCAACAGCGAAGTTTGTACTCTTCTTTCTCCTGCCCATATCCCACTATCGTCAGGTCGTCGCAACACTTCTTTTTCTTTCATAGTCTTCTGTCACCCGTCATACCAATGTTAACTCCTCTTTCTTTCATGTCCTCATTCGCACAGTAGGTACATGCGTCTTTTCTTAGGTCTTCCTCTAGACTTTTGTGCTTGTACATTTTTTCGCAGAACTCTCCTAACGATATTACTTTCCTCTCGTCTCATTACATGCATATACCAGGGCAGCCGGTCATTCTTAAATTTTTCTGTCACTGGCATCACTTTCAGACCTCCTCTAATATATTAATTTCATATTTTATCCATTCACGTGACGTCACACACCTATCAACATGCAGAGGCGTATTTTGAAAATTAGCGCCATTTGATCTGACGCCCCGGGCCAATTTAACTAGCCGCCCTATTAATTAATATATATAGAGCAAAATTTTCTATTTATAGGGTTTCGCCGCCCTCAGGCTGGCCACCCTGGGCCATGGCCCCTATGGCCCTAGCGTAAATATGCCTCTGTCAACATGGATGTGTGACGTCGAATTTTTCACGCAATAAAATTGATCTTATTCTGCGGTTGTAACAATGAGATAGAGTGCACTAACAACGGTGATCAAACGAGATACGTAGGAGTAAAAATGCCTCCATAAGGATATTTATTATCTTTCTCAATTTTGTAAACATTAAAACCTGGGCTTGTTACAATATGTGGTGGTTTCCAAATTACTTAACCGCTTGTCACCTGTAGGTATATATTCCTTGTCGTCCAAATGGCACTCAAGCTTGTCATTGACTAATGATAAGCTTTCATCTCCGAGAGGCCATTAGCTAATTTAATTCCATCTTCCAATCCACCTATTAAATGCATAGGGACATGGAACTAGAACAGATTTTCGGATATCTACTTGAGATTCCAATGATTTATTAAACAATGTAAGATTCTATGAAATTTCAAGAAGTCATATTTATTTTGAATCGATAGAAGAAAATGATGAGTGTTTGACGATGCGGTCATCAAAAAGCCAATACCCCGAAGTTAGTTAAAACGTACGAGATACGTCGCATACCCATCACTAAAGATAATTTATAAATGACGTTAAATAGAAACAAAAAAGAATACAACCGAATAAATCAAATAGTGGAAAAAACAATGATTTAGGTACATAAAGAAGGCTATTATCGCTAATCATTTTTTCGACTATAATTTAATTTATTATCTAAAAGCATTTGTAAAAATTAATAAATTACTGTTATATAGAACTTCTTATTTATGTATACACGGAAACTTTTTGTACTGTATAACTTCAAAATGTGGATTACGCCATTTTGACGTAAGACGAATAATCGTAGGCCGAATTATGTGGCACCGACATTCCTATCTGTAAACTAAGATCGTAATTAATCACCGGTAGGTCGATACAGGCAATGAAACATTTTATCTCAGATTTTCTTCGGTTGCAAACCTATCTAAACACAAATAAGCAATTTACAATTCGACTCCGCAGAATGATCCTACCTATTCATCATTTAGATTTATAGTCCTTTATCTAGAGCCGATCTGTTCTTGTTTAATTAATGGAAGTTAGAAAATATCGTCGCATTTCATTCACAAACATTATTTCAGGTTTCGTTCTCCTGACGTTTCGGTGACAGCACTACGACCCTTCAATTAATCTTGAATTTTTTAAGCATCTTAGCAAATATGCTTTGGGAAACCCAGATGTGTAAGTTTGCAAAGTTGTTTCGGAGGTAAATGTTAACCCTTATTATTAGAAAGTTTTATAACATAAGAAATGAATTATTATTTATTTGCGATATTGGAACGAATTCTATGTGCACAACAAACTTACCTAAAAAATGAAAATTGATAGTAATATATGTATTATGTACTTACTATTTCGTTGTACACTTTCATGTTAATTAAAATCGTTAGTCTATTAATACATACATTTTTATACGATAGTTCAGTTAACATTGCCAAATTGTGTTATTTACACTATCAATTTTCATTTTTTAGTTATGTTTAGTTGTGCGCGTAGAGTCGGTACCATTGTTGGACGAGGATTCCTGTTAAAATAATGTGTTATTTTTAATTTTGGCTCTCCAGTCAGGTCCAGGTCCAGGTTATCGCATCCATAAAGCTAATGTGTCAATTTGTGTTCCTATTTTACAGTGATGTCATAAAAACCAACACAAAAGTGCTGGGACATGTTCGTGAGCGGGAATGACACAATAAAACTTAGAAAAAAGGCCTGTTCCTGTATCTAATACTTTCCTTTATTACTTTAGGATGAATGACCTTTGCCTGTTTCACTGTTTTATCTTTCAGTCATCTATCAGTTTGGTCATAGAATTTGACTTCGGTTTATCACGTCACACGCACCTGCGTGATGCTATTAAACCTATAAGAATGGCGAGAGGTGAAAAGATTAGATGCAAACGGCACAAGATTTTTTAATTTGAATGAATAAGTCCACGCAAAAAAAAAATGAGCAACTTTTTTCTATCTTTATTCTGGCAAACATGTTTTACTCACTAACGCGTAAATAGGAAACTGTTATTGAAAACCTACCAATCATGTTTATTAATTCACATAAAATAGATATGTATTCCTTCATTTAAAGATAAATCTTTACTTTCATGAATTACTACAAGTTTTATAAAACACTAGCTGTCCCGGCAAACGTTGTTTTGCCATAAAAATGTTATGGGTCCACCCTTAACATTTAGGGGGATGAAAAATAGATGTTGTCCGATTCTCAGACCTAACGGATATGTACACAAAATTTCACGAAAATCGGTATAATTACAAACACCGTGACAGGAGAATTTTATATATTAGATTAACATACCTATATTTTACTTTTATACCTAGAGAAAGCAAATTTTAATGACTACACTATCCTTCACGTGATGTTAAGTGGGGTGTAATCTAAATGCGCAAGCGTACTTACATCATTACAAAGTCACTGCAAATAAATATTAAGTCCTGTGTTAGTTGGTACAACTTTGTGTTATTCCTCTTAAATGTTACATACTGGAAACATTTATAAGTCGAGCTTTAAGCGCAAATAAAGCCAGATGCAGTGATATTTGTACAGACGCGTAGGAAACTGTTTGCAGAATACGGTTTAAATATTTTGCTTACCATGCTGAGGGCTACCATACATTGTGTCTCATGGTGAGATTTACAGAGAGCATTTAATCTTAGCATAAACTTCACTTTTGTTATAAAATCCTGTGTAATATAGTCTTTAGTAACATTTCATAAGGACGGCTTTTTTGTATATAGTTTTAATTAGTTGTGGTATTTTTTATTTTCTTAATTCCACGCGTACGCAGTTGCGGGCAGTAGCTAGTTCAATAACTGCAAATTCATTAACTGTTGTTGTAAAGTAAGAGGTGTTAAAATTTCACCGCACAAAAGCATCCTACTTTAAATTTCAATTTCAGAATTTAATTAACCAATTATTAAAAGTAAGTACATGTCACAATATAAACAAATTAATATCCCGTACGCATTGTGCACACACGAAACATAATTAAACATCCGTGTTGTTATTGTGAAGTTTAAATGTAAACAATAATAGCAATAGCAACATTGTCATATAATTAATCTATACTGTTATTATAAGGCTGAACAGTTTGTTTGTTTAAACGTGCAAATCTCAGTAACCACTGGTCCGATTTGAAAAGTTTCAGTGAAAACTTTCAGTGTTGGATAGTACATTTATTGTCACCTCCCCAAGTCTTGCTCGCAAGCGTCATATAAACCGATCGAGAGAACAACGTTGCATATATACCTAGAAGGGTTTACATCAGACAGGTGACGCGCAGCCGATCGTAAAAATCAGCCAAAGCCTGTAACATGGATACATGTTGCGCCCACCCTTAAGTGTGTTGACGATTGGAGAATCATGAATCAATAATATAAATAGAAAAAATAAACCAAAATTAAGAAAAAATCTTTCCTCTAAAGATTCTTTATAAATACAATAATATAGGTCTGACGGAATTACGTCATCATACTCGTAAATTCTGAGATTCTAAGACTAATGAAACGTTTGCGTGTCATTGCCGCTTTAAGATTCATTGTCCATTAGTACCTGGAGAATAAAACCTCTACGCATTACGGAGAGCTTTCTAGAAATGAACATTTCAGCCACAGATAAAACACAGCAATAAATTGAAACATCTCGGTTACGCTAAGAATCTCAGCATAGTCAAGATTTTTTCATGATTACTTCTAAAGTAAGATCTTAATGTAGGTATTGCTCATGAATAAATACTTTTATTTGAACTAATATAAAGTTATAAATAAGTATATAACTTTTGATTAACCATATAAATTGATCACCAAGGGCCTCGTGGTTCATATACCGGACTGCCGTTCACGAGTTCTCGGGTTCGATTCCCGGTCAGGACAATCATTTGTGTGATGTTTTTAATTGTCATACAAATATTTGTACTGCGTCTGGGTGTTTACTATGTATTATAAGTATGTATTTACAAAACAAAAGTAGTTTATGTATTATACGGATATAATACATAAACTACTGCATATGATATATACATAAACTGCTTGTGTTATGGGTACAATACGGAGTATTGTACCCATAACACAAGCATATAAGCTTAGCTTGGCACCAGAGGACGTTTATTTATTTATTTTACATTTTATTGTACACCATAAAATTTATATAAAATGACATTTCTTAAATTAACAAAGTACAATGGACGGCCTTATCGCTAATAGCGATTTCTACCAGGCAACCTTTAGATGGAGACATGCCTGCAGGAAAGAGTGGTAGCTGTTGGTGTACTAGAAGATATTATAAACTATATAAAAATGACGTTGTGTGAAATGTCCATGAATATTTAATTATATATTTAAAAAAAAAATTTCGTGCGGTATGGCTATCAATCGTGGAGCGTACTAGTTATCCTACCGTATTACAGGTTGCATTGTATATGTGTGTTATATACCTAAACTAGGTATAATAAACCATTTAAGAGCTGCGATATAGGATTCTTCAATGCCGATTTTACACTTATATTAACCACTCATCCTACTGAATGAATTGTGAACAAAGAGATCTTGCAACACGTCGTCCGAAGACTAATTTATTCTAAGATGAACACTTAATGAAGGATCAAGCCAAGTTTGTATCTAATTAATAATAATAAGACTGTGGCAAATAGACTTCTTTTTTTATAACACTAGACTAACTAATTCCTGCGATTCACTCACGTTTATAGTTCTTGAGCCCCCTTCCTACCAATATACACCAAAACCTTAACAAATTCTACAAATAAGCCATTCTCTTGAACAACTCTATCGACTATACAAAACTACATAAAAATCCGCATAGTTTTAAAGATATAAGCTCACATAGGGACATATATACAAAAGTAAAGAAAGCTCATTCATAGGTAATGCTATCGTGATTGATGAGTATTTTCCTATCTATAAAAAAGGATTCTTAAACTGGTCCAATTTAACTTTTAATTGGATCACCTTGTGTTTCTATTTTCGTAACTTAGTAACGCGAATTCCTTACTTAAATGAATGGTAACCGCATATTATTATTAGACAATGTAGCGCTTGTTAATTCAAACATAACTTCCATATTCCCAAGAGATCCACCTACAAGATGGCGGCATAGAATTAAATAGCGGAAATGTAACTGACTCTCTCATGTGCTTTGTTCTGCAGTCATGGTTACCAAGTGTGTTGTGACCGACGCAGTAATTTTTGGCTTTTGTTATATTTTGTACTCATAAACGATTTATAAGATGTGTTTTTGGGTTAAATGATTTAGTAATATGTAACAATAGTAATATATTGCTCAAATTGCAGTCACTTAATTTAAAATATTAAATATTATCAGCCATAGTCGTAGACAAGATTTTACTGTACTTTTAACAAATTCAAAACGTTTCTATTTGGAAATGAAGCGGATAATAGGAAACCTTTCCCGTGATTTAGTGAAAACTAGTATTTTTTACGCAACTTTCGACAGCCAAAACCACTTCTGGTTACGCTCTTATTTCATATCTTTCAGATTTCTAACTTCATATTATATAACGTCTCTTTTACTTAAGTACATAGAGCAGCTGTACATAATATATTAATAATTCTAGCAGATTTGATCCGAGTAAATTATAGCCATAGGACTTTTTATTATCTAATGAAAGAAAGAAAGAAGAAAGAAAAGAAATTTATTAGCGATAAGACAATATACACAAAAAGAGTAAAAAAATAAAAAATATTAATATAATAACAGAAAAAAAACATAATAAAAATAATTACATGCAGAAATAATAAAAAAAAATTTAAGTGCATTGCTCCATCACTAAACGGCCACAGCTCAGCATAATGCTGGTTAGAACCAGCGCTGGTCTTCCGCTGGGCCGCTTAGTGACGTCACAGACTGCAAGGATGGCATATTAAGTTTACTACACATATATAAAAATAAAATAAAAGAACACGAAACAAAATAAAAACAAAGCATTAGTAAATAGGAGAATGAAAGTAGGTATACAAAATAAATATATATGAATAGTGCGCTAAACAAGGAAATAAAACCAAAACATAACAATAGATAAAAAACAACAAGCAATAAAATAGGCAAAAATGAAAATTAAACAAAAAAAGAAATGAAAATTAAACTGGTAATCTATAATTTTTGTGAAAAAATATTTAACTTGAGATAATTAAATGAGATAATTTAATGAATAGGTACTGTTATACTGTAACACTGTTTCATATAAGTATAGTTTAATTATTATTTCATGCATCACTCGAGCCAATTACATAATTGATAGTGCATTGTTGCTGAAAACATTGTAAATAACCTTTAAAAGTTATTATTAATTATCTTAATCAATAAGTAAACTACATAAAATCTCTTTTACATCTATAATCAGGTTTACATCTATTATCTAGGTTATGCCTTCAAACGTAAAAATTGCAAGTAAGTAACTACTACTAACAATTGTAATTTAATAAAATAAATAGGAATTATTAAGTTAATATTTTAGCTTACAACCTGGCAGTAAAAAGTAAACCAATTCCGATTATGCACAGAATTATATTCTTGTAATAATTATATCATTATTTTGTACACTAATGTCACATTCAGAAAGGCAATTACATCATACACTTATTTTATACATGATAACGCACAAAAGTGTAAATACAATTAATAGACAGTAGGTTGGTCTAAACTTATTCGCAAGGCGACTGCGTCACAAACTAAGATTGTTTTAAGTAAAAAATTTTAAATAGCAAATATACAACTAAAAGCACAGCAAACAAAAATAATTTATACGACTTACTTATGTTCTACTAATAACTTATTTATATTTAGAGCTACAGAATTTAATTAAGCTGTTCTTTAACTTAGTTGTATATTAAAGAAAGATGTTCCTAGTAATTACTTTCACGTGGTTCTAGGTCTTTAGTAAACTGTTTCATTATCCACTTGAAAGTGCAGTTCGCAGATACTTATTAAGCTTAGACGTAGACTAGACTTCCTGAAGTATTTGGTCGAGCATTTATTAGGGTTGTCACGTTGTGATTAATTAATTTAGTTGGTTACTTGTCTGTAATTTTAATACTTAAAAGGAAACTTAATAAGTATCAGAAAGAAGTATCTCGACCAACACTTTAGTATTCTTTACAGAATACGAATGGGTTGAAATAATGACGCGACGTTCATTACTAAAGTAATTTATTAATTTTGCAATTGACATGCTATGCTTTTTACTAAATAAATGTTGGTCGAGATGTTGTAAAGCAATCTTGATAGATGGCGTTGTACGTAAAAATATATAAACTCATTCGAGTGACAAATGTGGTGGTTAATTTGAGATGTTGCAGGCACGACCGCAATAAGCTCAGTTGCAAGTGCTTCGGAACGGTATTCCGAGGTCGTGGGTTCAAGTCCCGCTTGCGGCAATTCACTTTTTCCACCATAATTTGATTTATTGTTCTAAATTAGAAACAGTTTTATATTAATATTGTTTAATGTTTTATCTATCTAATAATAATTTTTATAATTGTTTCTCTATGTATATGCACGTATCCTAGAACTATAATATACTTATTACCGTAAGTTAAAGTTATACTTGATATGGTATTGGATATTTCGATCAAATATTAACTAAATACAAAGGTTCAGACACTTTTTATATTTACGACTAAACGACTATAGATATTTTTTTTACGTAAGTACAATTTTTTTTCCAGCTTCATTTACTGAAGGTGGTGTCTAATAATCGATGTCTTGATCCGCTTCCATCATTTCTTTTTATCATCCGCCCTTCGAAGAACGTCTGTTAGTGGGAGGTCTAGAATCCTCCATACTTGGTCCAGCCAACGTAAGGTAAACGTAAGCTCTCCCGCATGACCTATCATTAAGCCTGAATATTGTCTGAGAGATTTGCATAGGTAGATTAGCACTTAGCTTTACATACAGTAACTAGTATTTAGTTTTATTATTTTTCCCAATCCTGTTTGGTCATACCATTGGTAGAATACAATAATTTAATTTTAAAACTACTCTAAAGTTGGCAACCCTAGCTTCTCTAACTCCCACAGTAAGCCACAAGCATGTTCAAAGCTCAGCCAAACCAAATCGGTTATAAGTACATTTTATCAGTTTATTAGTTTTTCAGTTCACTTACAGATTATTGAGTATAGCTCAAAGAAAATAATTTGTTACACCTTTATATACCGGCTAATATTCAAATATAGCTTCTCTTTTTAGTAAACTTTATGACACACTAGCCTATGTCGCAGATAATGTAGCTTTCAAATGGTGAAAGAATTTTTAAAAACGGTCAGTAGTTTTTGAGCCTATTCATTACAACCAAACAAAGTTTTCCTCTTTTTAATATTATTATAGATGACGATATACGATTATGACTACTAGACTGTACTATATTATACGAATGATGATATGCGATGCAAAATCATCGTATGAATTGGGCTTTTTAAATAGTCATTATTTTTTTAACAGATAATTATTTATAGTAACGCAAAATTCTATATATTTTATTAAAAAAATAATACATTAGAATTGGCCCTTAGAATAAAGGTTAAATCTGTATGTAAAAAATAAATTAGCTTTTTCATTTCTTTTACGTGAAAATTCGTGTGATCTGTCTATAAATTGACTCTTAAATTTCTAATTACGGTTACGGTTAACATTATAAGAAAAATATATTAAATATAAAATGTTCTATTTGCATAATGTTCCATTTGTATGATTGAGTTTCAAATTATCCAATTTCAAGATGAAAACTCAAACGATGTTTGTAGATTATTACGTTAAAATTTTCTGTCAGATGCTAGTGTCTAATTAGAAAATTAAGTAATTAGTCTTGACTGTATAATCTGCAAGCGTATTGAATACGATAGCGGTTATAATTTTATTTGATACTCGTTTTAATTTATATTTAACTAAACGCCATTACAAAGAAAAAGCAACGCCTCATTAGGCAGTGTTGTTCGGCAGTGTTGTCTAATCTTTCCTGTCATGTAAACTGTGTAATCTATAAAAATATTTAATGATTTGGTGCTCGATTTTTTACATGATGGTTTCGTTTTGGCGCGGTAGAATTGGTCCTACTGTCTATTAATTGTATTTACACTTTTGTGCGTTATCATGTATAAAATAAGTGTATGATGTAATTGCCTTTCTGAATGTGACATTAGTGTACGAAATAATGATATAATTATTACAAGAATATAATTCTGTGCATAATCGGAATTGGTTTACTTTTTACTGCCAGGTTGTAAGCCAAAATATTAACTTAATAATTCCTATTTATTTTATTAAATTACAATTGTTAGTAGTAGTTACTTACTTGCAATTTTTACGTTTGAAGGCATAACCTAGATAATAGATGTAAACCTAAATGTACCTGTAATTGGCTCGAGTGATGCATTAAATAATAATTAAACTATACTTAAATGAAACAGTGTTACAGTATAACAGTACCTATTCATTAAATTATCTCATTTAATTATCTCAAGTTAAATATTTTTTCACAAAAATTATAGATTACCAGTTTAATTTTCATTTCTTTTTTTGTTTAATTTTCATTTTTGCCTATTTCATTGCTTGTTGTTTTTTATCTATTGTTATGATTTGGTTTTATTTCCTTGTTTAGCGCACTATTCATATATATTTATTTTGTATACTTTCATTCTCCTATTTACTAATGCTTTGTTTTTATTTTGTTTCCTGTTCTTTTATTTTATTTTTATATATGTGTAGTAAACTTATGCCATCCTTGCAGTCTGTGACGTCACTAAGCGGCCCAGCGGAAGACCAGCGCTGGTTCTAACCAGCATTATGCTGAGCTGTGGCCGTTTAGTGATGGAGCAATGCACTTAAATTTTTTTTTATTATTTCTGCATGTAATTATTTTTATTATGTTTTTTTCTGTTATTATATTAATATTTTTTATTTTTTTACTCTTTTTGTGTATATTGTCTTATCGCTAATAAATTTCTTTTCTTTCTTCTTTCTTTCTTTCATTAGATAATATAAAGTCCTATGGCTATAATTTACTCGGATCAAATCTGCTAGAATTATTAATATGTTATGTACAGCTGCTCTATGTATCCCTATTCACGAGAAGCGCGCGCCGCGCCGAAAAAACCAACAACTTCAAAATCAAATCTTCAAATCTTTGAAAAAAAGACGTTTCGTAGTTTGCTGTTTTCTTCGTGAAAAATTAACCAATTTAAAAAAAAAAACGTAAATTTGGGATGATCATATTTCTCTCAGTTATCATGTTTTGAAAACAAAAAGAAAGTAATGGAAGCATAGATATGCCTAGATACAGTGAGATAAAAGTCGTTGCCTTTGAGGCAATATCCAAGAAGAAAACAGCAGACTACGATGTTCACATTTTCGTACGGAGCATAGTTTGCTGTCGAGCCTTCTTAATTATGTTCAAGTTAAAAGGAAAAAAGGTATGTCAGTCAGTTAGTGACTGCTGTGACTCAGTGACTGTATGTTAAAAACATAATTATGGGATAAACCGTTGTCCTAGAGGCACTAAGAAGTATATAGTACTTAAATATAGTAAAAGACCCAGTATAGTTCTCTGTAAATATCGTTAAAGGAATTCTCCGCAGAACTCGATAAGATTTCCCGAGTATCATTTCTTGTAAATGCTACGTAGTGAAACATTTATAAATTTAGCTGTGCAAGTGTAAATAAACCAAGATGCAGTGATATTTGTACAGACATTGTACTGTTTGTACTATACGGATTAATGTTTTGCTTAGAATTTTAAGCATGACCGTTTGTGTTTTCTGCTAACATTATATGGAGATAACTTAGACGGTGTTTAATTAAAATATTAATATTATTTGTTTATACAATTCTCTAGTAGATATAGGACAGAATGTATAGATCAGGTGGAGTCGAAACCGAAACTGGACATACCTTATCGATCCCAAGTTTTGTTTAAAAAAAGAATCAAATTTTATTTCTTAAATGCTTAATTGAAAAATAAAAAACGTGCTGTGTCGACTACAGATAATTTGGAATAAGGGCAGGAAGAAGAAGGGATACTTAATTGTAATCCAATTCGGTTTCATACGGGTAACTTTATGTTATTTAAAAATAACATATATAGCCTATGTTATCCAGGCATAGCGTAGCAACGGTGAAAAATATTTTAAATAGGACTTTCAGAGCTTTCAATTCAATTCAAACAAACCAACAAAACTCTTCTTTTTAATATAAAGCTAGAATAGACAGGCACACAATCCTTGATTAAAATGCTAAAAAGGTAATTACAATGAGCCTTATCAATGAAAGCGACTTGTTTTAGGCAACATGAAAACGTAGAATAAAGTTTTACCAGAATAAAACAAAGGTTTTATTCTTAAAATTAATTAACTAATTACTGAAAGTCTTACATAATAATTATTTATACCACACTTGTCGCAAACATGAGACATAGTTAATTATATATTCGAATTGTTATTGTGGAGTTTAATTATGTAGCCAAATAATAGCAACATTGTCACAAAATGACTACATTATAACAACATAAATACGCGTAAATTGTTTTTCAAAGTTTGATAATAACAGATGGGAACTTGACGATTGTATTATTAAGGTTTTGGAAATACCACATGTGTATTTAGAGGAATAATTGCATTTGGAATCTGCTTTCCCATTACATACTTCATTCCTAGCGTTGCGGGCAACAGCTAGTTATCACTAAAACATCCAATATCACTCAAAGATTTTTTTCACATCCACGGAATGATGTGTTAACAATAATTTGTACTGTAACGTTTAGTCGACAACAAAGACAAATTACATGCTGATAATTCTGAACGTTTCATTTAATTTATTAACTGGCATTGCGTTTGGGAACCTGAACAGTTGCCATGAGAAAAAGATATATGTTTTACCTTCAGTGATTTATCACACAGTTACACTACAATCAATGTATTGTAAGAAATATGTGAGCAATGTGAAAGTATCTAGTATTGGAAAAGTTAATTATTCATTCTAATATGTTAAATGTTCGACAAACATGTTTTTGTTGCTCTATATAGATAGATACTAATGTATTATTAGAATTTAAAAAGGTGTGGTTCAAGCTTTCCTACGTGATAATATTCGGAATACGGAGATCGTTAGAAGAACCAATAAAAGTGTGTACGACATAGCCCGTAGAGTTAGCACGTTTAAGTGAGCAGACCACGTAGCTTGTAGATCCCACCGTTGCACGTTGGGTAAATGAGGTCCTCGAGTGGTGACCACAGACCGGACGACGAAGCGTGGGGCGGCCCCTAACACGGTGGACTGACGATATTGTTAAATGTGCCGGGGGTCGCTGAATGCAGATAGCGCAGGACCGCGCGTTGTGGCGTTGTATGGGGGAGGCCTATCCAGCAGTGGACGGAGAAAGACTGATAAATTAATGGATGGATGTTTCAAAGCTTAATATGTATACTCGTAGGTGCTTTCTTGTAGTTCGTTATGTCTACCAAATTATTAACTTTACCTAAGTAAACATACTACTAACTAAACTATAATCTAAACGTTCTATCATTTATATTTCTTATCAATTCTTTGTTCATAGTCTTTTTAGGGTTCCGTACCGAAAGGGTAAAAACAGGACCCTATTACTGAGACTTCGCTGTCCGTCCGTCCGTCCGTCTGTCACCAGGCTGTATCTCAAGAACGGTGATAGCTAGAGAGTTGAAATTTTCACAGATGATGTATTTCTATTGCCGCTATAACAACAAATACTAAAAATAAAATAAAATAAATATTTAAGGGGGGCTCCCATACAACAAACATGATTTTTTTACCGTTTCTTGCTTTCATACAACAAACGTGATTAATTAAGTATTATGTGTGTTGTTTGCTCATTTATTAAAAACGTGCCTTATGTTGCATAGACAATGGTACGGAACCCTTCGTGCGCGAGTCCGACTCGCACTTGACCAATTTATTTCTTAAGATTTCTAACTTTTTCTTATCTATGTACGTATTATATTTGTCGTAGGAGACTTGATTAAAATAGTTTACGTAAGGATTTTTACAGTTTTAACTTAGCTTCCAAGATCCTCAGAAGTGAAGTAAGTCCTCAAATTGCGTCAACGTTAGTAAGTTATTGATTTTGTGTAGTTAGTTGATGAGCTTGAAATGGTGACCCGTTGAGTATTCGTAACAGGATCCTTCCAAACCAGTTACACGTGTCGTAAACCACGGATCGAGCTCATCGTAGTCAATAGAATGTTGTAATTAGTTTGTCCAGTGTTACAAGGCCTTTAGATAGATGACTGCTCTGGCTGTAAGTACAGGTAATTTCTATGATGTTTTTTCCGATATATCTATGTTTTAATCTATAAGGAAAATATAACGTCCAATTAATGTTCAATATATTCAATACAGCGAGATTAGTATGGCTCATTATATTGGATTGTTCGCATTATTTACTAGTCTCAACTCATCTTTATTTCACGTTGCGTAAAACCCATCAATTTGTATTATTGTGACGGTCGTTATCATGGATAGTGGTTTTCCCTCTTTGAACCCCCTTTCACTATAATAATAGGTGTCCAGGTCCCTAATTACCGCTGGAAGAATGTTTATATGAAACGATTTTTAGCTTCTTTTGTATCTATCTATCTATTAATCTATGAAACGTTAACGGAATATCTGAAAGTAGTATTTCGCGCACTTGCAATAGTCGGATTGATCTAAAACTTTGCACTTATATTAAGAACACAGTGGGTGGAGGACATTGAGACACATGATGACAGTGAATTACGTTGTACGTCAAAATGCGATGTGAACTCAATCGAGTGACGATTGTGGTGGTCTAATTGGTTACTGTTAGCACGATCGCAATAAGCTCAGTTGGCAGAGCTACGGAACGGTATTCCGAGGTCGTGGGTTCAAGTCCCGCTTGCGGTGATCACTTTTTCCACCACAATTTGATTTATTAAGTAAAAAGCATAGCAAGTCAATTGCAAAATTAATAAATTACGACAGTGAAATAATTAAAAATCTAGAATTTTTAGAAGCGTGTGGTTTAGTTTGTGGTTGGTATTTGAAATAAAGCAAATTATTCAATTTAATTTTACAAAAAGAACTTTGCAAATTAATTACAATTAAAAAATACGTTGAGTTTGTTAATTTTTATGCATCCGTATTTTGTGTACTTCATAAGTTACTAACATGTAAGCAGAAGAATATTTTATAAACTAACTAGACGTGCTAAATAACTTCGAACTAACTTTTGATATAATTCTGTAAGCTACCTCAAGTCAGGAAAGTTTTAGTACTACGCAGCTAGTAATAGTAGTATGTATTTAGAATAGCAAGAATAAATAAATAAATAAAATAAATATTCATGGACATTTCACACAACGTCCTCTGGTCCCAAGCTAAGCTTATATGCTTGTGTTATGGGTACCAGAATACGGATATAATACATAAACTACTTTTCTTTTGTATATACATACTTATAATACATAGTAAACACCCAGACGCAGTACAAACATTTGTATGACAATTAAAAACATCACACAAATGATTGTCCTGAGCGGGAATCAAACCCGAGACCTCGTAAACGGCAGTCCGTTATATGAACCACTAGACCACGAGGCCCGTCAATAATAATACATTACCCGAATACATTATTAGCTATTATGAAAGTATAAGATAATTCAAATTTTGGGTTTTACAACTATATCTATTTAATCCTGTTATTTAATGAGTGCTGAAAAGTATTTTGCATTTTTTATTTCTCTTGTTACTTCAAAATCGCTTCTTTCGTTCCTACATTTGTGTTACACCTCACTCAACATCAGGTGGAGTGAGTAGTCATTAACCTACTCTAGCTAAAAAAAGCCATAAGTAAATACTTACATATAAACATTATTTATTTATATGACCAATTAGTCAATATCCAATACATTTAGTAAATATAATAATCTACTTAGTTTCAAAACTAAAAAACACGCTTAAATATCTTGAATATTTTTTAAATGATTGCATTGACATCAATACTCAATTCTATGCTACCTACTTACAAAACGTTGACAGTTTATGTTGTCAGAGACATAAGTTTCTGTTGTCACATATTGTCACAATCATAGTAAACACAAGTAAACAATTATGATATTTTTACCTGATTCCACCTGATTCTTTAAACAAATCGTTTTTAAGCTATTGCATAGCTTCTATCGAGGGCCTTGAGCGCGGGGACCGAATAGAGAAATTCCGTAACGAAAAAAAACCTCACGCTCCCCACTCCGACGGGCACGGAGGTGTGGCTTGAAGGCCGTGCATTGTCTAACGTCGTTTCTTTTCGGCAGTCTTCGACACGGTGTTTGTGTGCGTGCAACTAGCCGTATTGTACGACTCTACGAAGCTCGCACGAATCGAGACGAGCTGCTCCGAAATCGGACGAATACATAAGCAGCTGTTTATGAGAAAGTATATACGTGTATAGGTATTTATGTACAACAGTGAATAGCTGTACTTGTAAAATTTGTTTGTTTTCTTATCGGTCACCACGCTCAAAAAGTGTAACTTGAATTAATATCAAAGAAAAAGAAATACTGCATAAATAAAATTGCATAAGTTAATACAAAATGCTATGCAATAGCTTTACCGCGGCAGTCCCCGAGTGCCACACGTTTTTTTTATGTGAAATTATCTGATTGTATATGAAAGGCATATGTAAAAACACAATAATCTTGGTGAGTCTACTCATATACAATTAAACTATTACGTGTATAATTAAAAATACAAGTGTGGTCATAGTGATACTTCACTATGCTATATATTCTGTGACTATTCTATTAATTTTGATCAAGGAATTGGGATTATTCTTTTAAATTATTGCATTGTCATCGGTCCTTGTAAAGGTGTGCAAAATTTCAGATCAATCCGTCTACTGCAAGTGGCTGAAAATAGCTTTGAAAGATTCCGTTACACAGATTAATACATTGATAGATACATACCAAACTTATAAAAGCGTGTTAAAAATGATAAAATTTTCAATTTATTAACCGACTTCAAAAAAAAAGAGGAGGTTCTCAATTCGTCTGGTCCCATTGGCACCAGGTCAGGATCTGATGGTTATCTCCTGAGAAGTCGAAGAAAACCGTCAAATTTCAAGGGCATTGAACTTTTTTTTTAAATACTCATATATATTTTCCATTACATGTTATAAATCTAAAGTAAAATAAATCTGTAATAGCGGCATCATTCTGCAGTTTTGGTAGCTCATGTTGTGTTAACTGCCCTAAATTCACCTTCCAAATTAAAGTGTCACCGCCCATTACACTTTCCTACATCAAATCTGTACCAATCGTACCTATGTCGTTCTAGATTCGTGATTAGAAATGATTAAAATAGATTGATGATTCGAGTGACTGTTATTCTGTAGTATTAGATATAACATTTATTTTTTATTTTTTTAAGACCCTCTTTCCTTTTTTTCTTGTTTTATATTAAATAAAATGTATTAAGTGTGTAATTATGTTATAATAAATATCTAATTATTCTTTCTTTATGCAGATTTTTTCTACTTTTGGCTCCATGTTAATGCATTCCGCATTGCAAGACGTTCTCTCGACGTAATCTTCTTCTACAGCCTTTCCCAGTTCACTTTGGGAAGGTATTCTATTATACTACTACGAAAACTCGAAACTAAAGCCTATGCGACACGCTTGATTAGCGCTGTATAGTAAAATCAAATGCCTTTCCAAATTGGAGGAGGCCCGTAGCCAACAGTGAGAAATCAATGAGCTAGAAAGAAGAAGAAAGACGTATTGTGATATTTATTTTCATAATACAAATACTTAAAACCAGTCAAGTACGAGTTGGACTACGTATTCATCATAATGACCAAATAACGGGACTCCAATCATTGGGATTTTGGCAGGAGAGTGATGATAATGTATATGCTACAGCAACAACCTACGCACAAACTGAAATTTCTAGCTCTCTAGCTATCACCGTTCCAGAGATACATTCTGGTGACAGACGGACAGACGGAAGGACGGACGTACAGAGGAATGGACGTACAGAGGGACAGACGGACGGATGGACAGTAGTCTCAGTAAAAAGGTCCCGTTTTCCCTTATGATACAGAGCTCTAATAAACAGAAGGTAAACCAGTGTTAACATTCAAAATATCAAATGGTTATATGTATAACCACAAATGTATGAGGTTATCCAGGCTATGTCACGTTCATTCGTACACGAGCTACAGTGCTACACTTTATAACTCACAAACGTTTGTACCGAATTCACAAATGCATTTTTCGTGTTTCAGTAAAGTGTACCGTCTATAGAGTCCCACGAGAATCCCTTAAAAGGATACTTTTGTTTTTAAAATTCTGTTGTGTATTCAGGTATTATACATTCTTCCTTCAGCCAACCAGTGGAAGCCGAGGCTGGCCAGGACGATGAGCAAGAGCAATTAAGATATGGTGAATCTTTTTTATCCATATCCAAAACATTATCTTTCTTCTTCTTATATATAAAATTCACGTGTCACAGTGTTAGTTACCGTACTCCTCCGAAACGGCTTGACCGATTTTTATGCAATTTTACATGCATACATAGTAGGTCTGAGAATCGGCCAACATCTATTTTTCAAACCTTTTTATTTTTGTTAGTATGGCAAAACAACGTTTGCCGGGACGACAGCTAGTTGATCTACAAAGTACTATGAATCCAGGCGAAAGTTACGTGTCTTCAAGATTTAACACGAATACACAATGGTTTAACTGTAAAAAAGACAACTATTTCTCTAGTAGTTGGTATCAGCGTCACCAAATAGTTATACTTCTATTGTGAGGGCTTGTGCCTAAAAAAACAAAAATATTTCCCACTCGTCGGCGAATTAAATTTAAAAAAAGTAATAAATTTTATTTTGTACGAATGTATAACCTTTTTCATCATCATCATCATCATAACATTACATCTTTTTCCCACGGGGGTAGGCAAAAACTATAGAACGCCATTTGCTACAATCCAAAAAACCTTTTTTTTAAATTAATATAAATAAAAAATGCTAAGAATGAAATTTTGCACTTTATCGTTCTATTCCTATGATTAAACTTAGAAATTAACCATTTTGAACACTCCAACTTAGTTAAATTTGTCAGTTTATTATGTTAAAACATTTTGTTGGCGAGTGCTCTAGTGTATAATTAGAACATTAAGTAATTAGAGAAGACTTGCTTGTAACATCTGCGGGTACATGCAGTAACAATATAAAAGATTTTATTTAAATATCACACAATATTTCTCTTTTTAAAAGCTTCATTAATAGAGTTATAATAATATTCTTAGAAATATCACGCTGAAATGGTAATGGGTAGGCTACATCGCTTGATGATCTGACGACCGTTGCGGAAGGAAAGTGCCACGAGCGGTGACCACGTACCGAACGACTCAAAGTTAGGCGGCCCCTAACGAGGTGAACTCACGATATAGTTAATGTGTAGGGAGCCGTGTTGTAGCGTTCTATGGGCGAGCCCTATGTCCAGTAATGGACGGAGAAAAGCTGGTGGATGGAGTAGTATTAATCGTACTGATGTGGCCGGAATATCTATTAAGTAAAATATTAAGGGAGAATTTGATGATAATTATCATTAAATCATTAAGATTTGACAACGAGAAAACGCAGAAATAGTAAAAGTTAATATTATGATTTCGTAACGTATCATTTGTCTTGTCTGTGTATGATACACACGATATATTTGTCCTGTACATAGTTATTATTTTGAGTTACAAAAAAAAATTATCATTATTCTTTCCTTATTTTGTTACACAGTTCAAGCTTTACGCTGTGTTTACGAGCAAAAGACTAAATAATGTCTGTAAATATTTATGTATTTATATTCAATCTTATGTTTTAAAATGGGTAAAAGCTATTAAATGTCGATTACAATAAAGTATGTAATTATGGCTGTAGAACAAAGCTTACGAGCCCTTAATATTTCCGCAATCTAACTCTACAGTGCCATATTGTAAAAGAACCATTTGGGAATACGAAAGTTGAGGTTAAATTAAGTATATAGTAACATATTGTTAAATATAATTATCCCGTGTGATGACGGACTAAGAAAACAAGTGTCATCACCCCATTTCTTGCCCAGGGTGCTGTGGGAATTAGCTAAGGAATATTATAAACGGTTAACATCAACTGTGAGAGACGGAAAACTCGAATTTGAACCTAATGCTATTTATTACGCCTGGTCAGCGCGGCATAGTAAACCACAAACTCCGATGTGGAGGAGGCCCGCGCCCAACAGTGGGACCTTAGTAGGCTGGTCAGAGAAAAATATAATTCATAGGTGATTCACGTAAAATAATAACATGTCCACCAATATTTTAGCGAATCATATACACCATAGTGTATGCGATACCTATCCCAATAAATTTTACTTGAGTACCGCAAGCGGGACTTGAACCCACGACCTCTGAATACCTTTGTATTCTGTAAATAATACTAGGTGGTTGGTCGAGATTGTTGCAAAGCAATCTTGATAGATGGCGTTGTACGTAAAAATATATAAACTCAATCGAGTGCCGAATGTGGTGGCCTAATTTGATTACTGAAAAGTACGACCGCGATAAGCTCAGTTGGAAGAGCTTCGGAACGGTATTCCGAGGTCGTGGGTTTAAGTCCCGCTTGCGGTAATGTCTTTTTCTACCATAATTTGATTTATTAAGTAAAAGCATAGCATGTCAAATGCAAAATTAATAAATTACTTTAGGATAGCTTCGTCAACTTTTTATTTCTTTGTCCATTTAAGAAACGTGTTCCGTTGCGGAGAAACGAATGTTTTAGTATAAAAGGTAACTTTTATTTAAAAGATCTTGAATGTACTCTGAGAACCAACTTCGTTGAGTATTTTCATCTGGTGGATGGGCACTTTCTTTTGTTTCATTTTTATTTACAAAATCACGAAAGGATATACAGAGTTTCATTACGGCCCATCACTCCAAATTTCTTTGTTCCCATTGTACTTGAGTTGAGGGCTGTTGAATAAAATGTGAATTTGTTTGCAGTGTAACTGTCAGGCAAAAAATTATTAAAATTATTTAATTTTATAATTGAGGTAAATACAGTTTAAACCAAAAATTGTTTTTGTTGCTATATTAAAGTGCGTTTTGCGTGTTATGTACGCAAAACGCACTTTAATATAGCAACAAAAACAATTTTTAGCTCTCTTTTTTAATCTGCGTATTTAGGCCTAAATGTGTAAATGTAATTAGTGTATCTGAATATTTTTTTTAAAAAGTCTACCGACTTCATGTGGTATTGAAATTTAAGAGTTTTCCTTGATTTCTCAGGAGATACCCATCAGAACCTGACTGGTTTGCCAATGGAACCACACGGGAACCACCCGTTTGCAAATTAAAAAATATTCATTAAAATCCGCTTTGCACAGTTAAACCTTATGAGGCACAGTTAAGGGCCTACATCAATATTATCGTATATCATCGCCGACACGTACATATTAACACAGCCTATTTACTCAAAATCTACTAAATATATTTTAATTCTGATTTACGTGTTTCTATATATAATAGTTACTTATGTTTTTAAAGTTATTTCATTAGTTAATACGCGATAATAGACCGACAAATGAAAAAAATAAAAAAATTGAGAGGTTGTTTCGCCAAGATTTTCTATCGAGAAAACTTTTTTCAATCGCGTTTCTGAGTTTATGCGATCCTAGATCATATATTGAAAAAAACATATACTTAAAAATTAGAGCTCTAGCCATTCAATCTAAAGAAACAATGAAAACTTCGTACATAGAAAAATGCACGAAGCTATTTTGGTATCCTCTTAAACATGCAGAAGAATTAAGAATCTCCTTTTTGAAGACGGTTATAAATGACACCCTATGAAGAAAGGCGATACAAGTACTTAACTGACTTATAAAAATTATTACTTCATTATTAAAATCAAAGATAGTATTTACTTCAACACAATCCCTACTAATATTATAAATGCGAAAGTAACTCTGTCTGTCTGTTACGCTTTCCCGCTTAAACCGCTCAACCGATTTTGATGAAATATGGCACAGACAATCTTTAGACCCTGAGAAAGAACATAGGCTACGTTTTATTGCAAAAAATTTTTTTTTCCAAATTCCCCGCGGACGGAGTCGCGGGCAACAGCTAGTTAAATATATTTTAAACTTCTTTAATCGATAGACTTAAGTTATTATACAGCAGTCTTGGTTAAACCCCTCCCACTATACCCGCCTGTGGCTAATTGCTCCAAACATCACTTGTTTTAAACTGATATTATGCAAAATATTTTAATAGTTAGGCTGGTATAATGTTTGCTTATAATACTAAATAATAGGTGTAATTAATAAAATAAAATAAATAAATAAAATAATGATTTATTTTCTCACAATGTAGACACAGTAACTTAAAGAGGATTAACAAAAGAAGAACAAAATTTCACAAAAGGAATCAACATTGTGAGAGCTGGTGCCTATTATGGGTTTATTTAAAAGCCTGTATTACAGGTCACCAGTGCCCACTCCGTAGTGATATACGATAGTGCGATTACAATTGAGTTTGCAATTCCACTCGGTTTTATACATTTATAGTATGTGCTTAATATTAACTAAATAGCGAAACATAAAAAGGAAAAAGAACAAACTAAGTACCTACCGCAAAAACAAAATATATATATTATTATAGATAAATAACGCAGAGAGCAACATGAGTAGATATTACTACCGTGTGATAAGATGTGTGTGTGTTTATGTTGTTCATGAGTGAAAAAGTGTGTGTTAGTGAGTGAATGAGTATGTGATTGCTTGTGTGGTTATACTGGGAGTGTGAGTGAAGTATGAGGTTATGAAATAACTTTGGCTGAATGTATAAACGATATTAATTTATTTATTGTATTAAGTGCAAAAGTGTAAATATATAAATATTATACACTTGAAGGGATCGATTATTGCAGTTATTATTAATAAAACATTACTTAATATTATTACATGTAGTTTTATTTCATTATAGTTTATGTAGTTAGATAATCTGTTTTAGCAATTTTTCAGTATCATTATATGTAAGGGTTTTAAGAAATGATGATATTGACTTTTTACAGCGAGTTTTGGTAAGTGGATAAAAATGGAGCTTAGCGTTCAACTTATTGTATAAAGAATCACCTAAGTAAGAATAAAATCTTTGGGCGAAGGCAGTGTTACATTTTGAAATTTGGCAGACGTGGTGTTTACGTCTTTTGTCTTTGGCAAGATTCGGATCGTACGTTAATTGGGAGTGTTTTTTTAAAATAGTATACAAAATGAATGACTGCCTAACGGTCAAGAGATCCCATTTTTTATAAAGACTGTAAGTGGGGAACCGAAACGACAGACCAGCAGCAACCTTTAATATTATACGTTGAGCGCGCTCAACCTGTATTATATGAGATTTGGCTGCCCCGCCCCAAGATGTGATGCAGTAATTGATAAGTGATTGGACCATTGCGTGATATACCATTTTGATAATCTTACTATCGGCAACGTGTCGTATATTTTTAAATATATAGATGAGTTTCCGCAACCTACGAGCTAAAATATCTACATGTGGTCTAAAGGTTAGTTTTTGGTCAATGAGCACACCGAGATACTTGACTCGGTCAGTTCTATTTAGTGCTTCACAAGAACATTCGTTGGAAGATGACAAGCAGGTGTGAGCGGTGATGGAGAGAGTCGCTGGCGGTAATAGGTTAGATTTAAGTCCAAAAGCAATATAGTTGGTTTTATCTACATTTAGCGTTAGTAAATTGGTGTGCAACCATGCACATATTCTATCGAACCCGGTCTGAGCTGTCATGAACACCTCTTCCCAAGTGTCGCCAGTGAAAAATAATGCCGTATCATCAGCAAAAGTTAGGATTTTGCCGTTATTCAAGTTGGTTGCGCAGAGGTCGTTGATGTATACAAGGAAAAGTGTGGGTCCGAGTATACTACCCTGGGGTACACCACAGTTCACTGCTAGTGGGTCACTTATCCAATGTTCAATTTTTACTCTCTGGATCCTGTTCGAGAGAAAGCTATGGAGGAGTTTAAACGGGACCCCACGAATGCCTATCTTGTCCAGCTTATATAGGAGCAAGGGAATAGAGACTGTGTCAAAAGCCTTGGCAATATCAAGGAAAACACTCAAGCATTTCCGTTTTTCATCAAGGCAGCCAACCACAGAATCAACAAGTTCACCAACAGCTTCGTTAGCTGACTTCCCTTGACGAAATCCGAATTGGGAAGATGATAAAAGGTTATTAGCCTCCAGATATTGAACCAGCCTAATGTTAATTATTTTTTCTAATATTTTTGATATTGTAGGTAAAATTGAAATTGGCCTAAAGTTGTTGACACAGTCTCTACTGCCCGCCTTATGAATAGGTTTAACAACGGCGGATTTAAATGCAGCAGGAAACTCTCCGGTAGAAATGGCAAGGTTACAAATGTGTGTAATAGCCGGGGCGAGATGATGAAGGTAACGCTTTAGAATTTTGCCCGAAATCTGATCGTCACCAACCGCACAATTGTCCCTTAAGTTAAGGATGAGCTGACTGACTTCAGTTTCTGTTGTTGGAAACAAGACAAATGAGTCAACAGGTGGAATGAGTGTAGACTCCTCAGGTTGAAATCTACAAGAGGTAGCGGTTGAACTGGCTAACTCAGCGAGTCTCCTACCAGTGCTCACAAAGAATCCATTGACATTATTGACACCACTTAAAGGACTATTGCTCGATATGAGACAAACTGAATGGTCGGGTGATTTGCTAGTGCCACTGACATTCTTTATTACACTCCACAGGTTTCTTCTGCTATCCTTAGCCTTCTCTATCTCTTGTATTTCATAATTATGTTTAGCTTTTTTTAGGCATGCTGCACAATAATTCCGATACCGTTTGTAAGTGATTTGAAGCACATTATTGTTTGGATCCCTTTTATATTTTTTGTAAAGAATGTCTCTATTACGCATGCATTTTAGGAGGCCTTTAGTAATCCAAGGCTTGCTAATACGGTGTCGTCGCGGCAAGTTAATCTGGTATGTATTTGACCTAACAGCACGAGACACAAAGCCTAATAGCAATTCAGTGGCTGAATTAACGTCGCTACTCTCTAGTACAGACTGAAAGTTAAGTTCAGAAATTGCTTGGTCTAGATTCAAGTAGTTAACGCGGCTACTGGTCTTATTCGCGTATTCCGGATTTTTATTATATGTTAGACAGAGGGCTACACCGTAGTGATCTGTAAGCGACGATTCAATAACAAAACAAGAAGCCTCGAGTTTTGTTTTGATCATCATATGGTCCAAACAGGTTTTACTGTGAGTGGCTAAAACATGACCGGGCAGCAAGCCATATGTAACCAGAGAATTTAGATATTCGCAGGAGCGGTTATCAGTGTTGTTATCCGCAATGTCTATATTGATGTCGCCACATATTATAATATTCTTGTAAGAGCTTTTCCTAGCAAGAAGGGTTTCAAGGGAACGAAGAAAATTTAGTATATTTTGTTGACTGGGCGGACGATAAATACCTACAATACAAGTATCAGAGATATTAAGCAATAGACAGTTAGCATCATCAATTTGTGGTTCTTCAAATGTGACATTTAAGTGTTTACTATAGTATATAACAACCCCTTCGTTCTGTGTTTTGTGTTGTGACGTAGCTATATAGTTATAATTGCTGAGGAGCGGGATATATCCAGTTGAGTGTAACCAACATTCGGAGAGAACTAATACATCCCATGCTACGTTGGATCTGTGCATTAGAGTGATAAAATTTGTCAGGTTACATGAAATACTACGTATATTTTGCGAGAATATTAAATTAATATTCATAAGGCTCCCACACTTAATGCCAAATCGAGGTAAAATTTGTTATGATAGTGGTAAGAGTGAGTGACGTGTCGCACAAATATCAATCAAAATGTTGGGTGTAGCTTATCAAGTATTCAAATAAAACCACTTTTTGCGTATTTAGTCGCGAATATTTGTTTTAAATTTGATACTCTTCAGTCACCTTGCCACGGGTGGGACTGAGCTGTAAAGTGTCATCTACGATCAGATTTTACAGCGTTTATTGTAGAGGACACCACAGCTCAGTCTCACTCGTGACCATGGTGACTGCAAAATTTAAAACAAATATACGCTAAAATTTTCATCAAATATATGCGTCTAAATCCGTAGAAAGTGGTTTTAGTTAAACAAATGAGTAGTTATTCTTCCATCATATATTCAGCAGCCCACCTCCGTCCGCAACTGGACACTGTGCCACTTGCATCCAGCATCCTCCTGCGATCCTGATAATATTATCGCTCTACTTCGTTGGGGACGAGCCCGTTGAGCGATGATGCCTCCCATTTCAGTTTTGTAATCAGAGATTCAACATGCACCTTTATGGTTTCTTAAATAAGATTTAAGAAAATAATAAACAAAATAAAACCTTGCAGTGATCGTTGCAGACACACGTTTACTTATTTATTATATGTACGTGATTACATAACATTAACGTGCTCCCATAAAAGCCAATGGTCTCGGTCCGCAATATGGCGACTGTATAATTTTATTTAACGGTTATATCATTTTCTTTTCCTAGTTATTACTAAAATAGAACTTTTACGACTACAGGTTACTGATATTACATGTTAGCAATGTCATAGTAGGGTTTTCATTGTGACCTGTTTAGTGTATTTGACTTAACAACACTCGAGATTGTTCATTATCATTAAGTCAAGATGATTATACAATAAGTTGAGGATCTCAATGCGAGTTGAATTCTCACACGTAGGGTCGCGTACTATTGTCAATATATCATTAACAGAAATACACAAATATCAAGTCTCTAACTCCCGTTTTTTGTTAATATTTTGTCATGGTTTTAATTGTGTGTGTGTGTGTGTGAGTGTGAGCACATGTTATTATATAGGTACTTGTATATATTTACTATTTCATTAACAAAATTCAATTTTTTTCAAGGGATGTTATTTATAAAGATTATTAAAAAGTCACAAAGAACTTTTGTTTATCTGTAGGTAAACAATCTAATCTATAGCGTGCTATAAAGTGCTCTACAGCGACATCTAGTATCGTTTATGCGTGTTTATTTCTTAGTTTACTTGCCCTCTACGCTAGATGCAACTAGTTTCCATACAAATATTTTTTGAGCTCCAATGTTCCGTAGTGTCACCCCCATGGCTATTGCATAGCATTTTTATCAACTTATGCAATTATATTTTTTTATTTATGCAGTATTTTTTTTCCTTTGTTTTGTTTGTTTTGTTTGTTTTTTTGCAAAATGCCACAATGCCAAATGCAAGAAATGCCACCTAGAGGCGAGTTGCTGACCTAAAGAGATAAGCGTTATATTTCAAAAAAATCATTAAAAGTTCGGCTATTCATCGATAGATGGCAAAACTAAAAAGTATCACCGCTGTGCCGGTCGGAGTGGGATGTGTTAGGTTATTTTCGTTATGGAATTTCCGGATTCGGTCTCCACGCTCAAGGCCCGCAATAAAAGCTATGCAATAGCTTAATAAAACTACTTTTTACGGATTTAAACGCGTATATTTGTTTTAAATTTTAGCCCGACGTTTCGGAGTAAAATTAAAGTAAAATTAAAATCGAAAGTGGGTAGAAGACACATTACAGCGCAGCCTCACCCGTGACCATGGTGACTGCAAAGTCTCCGAAACGTCAGGCTAAAATTTAAAACAAATATACGCGTCTAAATCCGTAAAAAATAGTTTTATTTATGCTTGAAATATATGTCTAAATTCACAACATATTTGCGTGTTTCTTTACCTGTATTGAGTTGTTTCTTTCACAAGTTACTTTAAATGATCGCTATCACAGCAGACATTAAATGCATCTTGTTTGAACGGCGATGTTGTGTTCATCTCAATAATTACAGAGCCGTCAAGCCTGTAATAGTTCCCGCTGTTGCGAACTGCAAACGATACATTCCAACTAACGGTCCATTTTACTGACCTCATATATCCGGAATAGGGATACAAACTTTAATACCACACATGGGATATTGAACTGAATTGGCATTTCTCTGTCATATATTTTTGTATATAGTTTTATATCTCTCGTCACTGCAGAAATATTTTATTACAGGTGTATTTGTAAATAACTGTTTATAACTTTGTAATTTTAATTAAGTTTATTGTTTTTATTTTTAATTTTTTATTATGCAAGCAAGCACTTGTTTTTAAATTGTTTAAGGCTAGTTTTTATGTACCTAATTGTAAGCAAAAATATATAAATTATTATAAGAAACAAATGATTGTTGGGTATCCGTGTCATCAATTATGGGGCCCATTTGAAAATCAGCGTCAAGTCTAAAAGACTTGACATATTAATTTATTAATATTTTGCGATTGACTCGCTATGCTTTTTACTATGCTTATATTTACTATGCTTTATACTATGACTTGACATATGCTGAAATGGGCACCCATTGCTGCCGGTCCCTTAAAGAAAATGTTTTAATGACTATGCTTATTCTACTTTCTTGTAATATATGTTAGTACTGTTTATAACGTAAATGTGGGTTCCGCGGCAATAAATGATTCTTTCTTTCTTTCTTTCATATCTAACTAAATTTGGTACATTTTATGTAAAATAAATCATAGAAATAATATGGCTTGTTTCAACGTGCACATCTAAACTTAACTAAAAAATGAAAATTACTTATTAAATTTCTAAAGTAATTTATTAATTTTTGCATTTGACATGCTATGCTTTTACTTAATAAATCAAATTAAGGTGGAAAAAGTCACCATCTCGACCAACACTTAAGTATTCTTTCCTTGAGTTTTTTCCACCATAATTTGATTTATTAAGTAAAAGCATAGCATGTCCAATGCAAAAATTTATAAATTACTTTAATAATGAACGTCGCGTCATTATTTCAACCATTCGTAATCTGGAAAGAATACTCAAGTGTTGGTCGAGATGGTGTAAAGCAATCTTGATAGATGTACGTAAAAATATATCAACTCATTCGAGTGACAGATATGGTGGTTAATTTGAAGTGTTGCAAGTAGACCGCAATAAGCTCAGTTGGAAGAGCTTCGGAACGGTATTCCGAGGTCGTGGGTTCAAGTCCCACTTGCGGCATTTCACTTTTTCCACCATAATTTGATTTATTATTATATTTCTGTTAATTGGCTACTTCATTGTAGACATTTAGGTATATTAATTAAAATCGTAATGGTCTTATTCATAATAACTTATCGAAGGTTTAAACGGATATTTTATCGGAGAGATAATAAACGTTTTAGCGTAAAAAGACTATTTATGAATAAGTTAAGTTATAAGTTTTGACAATTTTCGCGAACCGATTTTAGCGAACTTTTAAACCTCCGATAAGTCATTATGAATAAGACCATTAGTCTATAATACAAAGATTTAAAAAAAAATCTGTTAATATTGCAGAATTGTGTTATTGAGACTATCAATTTTCATTTTTAGCTAAGTTTAGTCGTACGTAGAATCGGTGCCATTGTTTATAAAAAAATTAAAAAAGTCCTCAAGTCTTCGGAATCCCAAAACACCATTTAGTCCTTTATGTAGTTTTTTTGCTTTTTGCCAACCATCTACATTTTAGTGGATTTTTTGCAAACTGTAATAAGCGCGTACAAAGCGCTTACTTTATCCAAATATATAAAAAGAGTAGTTCAGTGCATCCAATTCCTTGCTGAAATTTCCTTCGACTTTCAATATTGGCAAAACAGTGTACGTAGTTTGGCTAAAATTTTCAATAATCGAACAGATAACGGGAAATGATACTCTAGTGCAATATACAAGCCAAGTCGAAGTACAAAATGTGGAGCAGTAAATAGTTCGGCTGCAGGCTTTAAGTGCTTCGTTGTAGTGTCATCTTTGCTTATATTTATTACTTTATCTTACAGTATTTTGATTTGTTCTGTCATTTTTAATGCTTGCTATGTTGTTGTATTAATGGTAGGTACCAATTCTACGTACAACTACTAAACTTAACTAAAATCTGTAAATTGAAAGTCTCAGCAACACAATTCGGCATTGTTAACTGAACTTTCTTGTTATAAAAAAGAAGAAGTATGTATTCAGTAACGATTTTAATGAATATAAATCTATAAAACAAAATAGCTATTTATTCAAAATACACTAAATGCTCTGTAGTTGTTTGCATTTTAGTTAAGATAAGTTAAGTTTTTGACGCATCAGAATTGGCTTCAAGGTTTATGAAATTTTAAAATAAATGTAGTTAATATATAAATCGCTTAAAAAATTGATTCAACGGTAGGTAAGTTCGTTTGATCATCTAATGGTGTTGCCATATACGTAACTTAGAACATACCATCAACCTATTTGATTCTTTTCAATTTATTTGATTATTTTTGTAGTTGTTATCAATAATTGCGTTCGATTTAGAGTAGATGTAGCAGTATTTTAAAAATGATAATAAGCACAGAAAGATTCATAAATACGAATGAAATATCTACGATAAAATTAAGCAAATATCATATTCAAATATTACACGATGTGTATAATTTTAAACGTACATGTTTTGCAAAGATACGTGTGTAATCAGTTGTAATACAGGTAGGATAAATGATATCCGTCAAAGGTTTCACAGTAACGACACTAATTGCCATCAAATGAAATTCGCATTCATTAATCACGTATAATTGGATACGTGGACCCTTATTTGAAAACCATGATTTCATGTTTATTGAACTGTGTGTACGGTATGAAAATCCGTTTACAAAATTTTAATAAAATCAAGTATTTTTTAAGTTTTGTTTCTTTGCATGCTTTAGCGAAATATCATAAGTGATTAGTTATAGTAAACTCAAATTCAATATTTTTTAGGGGTAACTCCCATCGGCCCCGGTGAACCGCCCCGGTACCGGGGCCGTTGGGAAAAAAAAGTTGCAACGGCCCCGGTGAAGCCGGGCCCGTCGTTCACCGGGGCCGTTGGCACAAATCATTTCCCAACGGCCCCGGTGCGTTTCTAGCTTGACTGTTTTCTGTAATGAGCTTGTTAAACTGCTGTTATGGCACCATTCAGGCGGAGAGCATTCAAACACGGGTCGTACTAGCCGTGCGAGGCGAAGTTTGTAGCTTGTTGCGGATGGGACAAAGCAAATCCTCAAAGGCTCCGCTGTGTGTTTAGCTTGACTGTATTCTATAATAGACACGTTAACGTCGTATTCTGACATCACCATAGCTAAATAGTCAAGTTCACACCGGACGATCGTTATATAACGCAGGGATCTCGTGCGGCAAGAGCGTAACCCTATTGTACAGGGCGCCGCAATACACCGAATGGTGTGGATTAGGCTATCCAGACACGTCTTCTTTTCGTAGGTATCTTCTTTGTTATTATGTAAACATACTTCCTTATCTTTATAAATTATGTTCAAACAAATTATTAATATAATGTTAAAGTATTTATGACATTACGTTTTATAGAATAAAAGAGTAAAAAACGTGCAACTGTTTTATTAACATACAGATTGATAATAAAAAGACTTACCAAGTCAAAAATAACCCGCCGGCAAGTTGCGCTTTGCGCTGCTCTACCATACCTGCCCCAAGAACAGTTTGTAAACGGCTGGTTTTACATCGACGACCAAAGCCCTGACGATAAAAGAAGCAAGCTTTTTCGAAAATACATATATGCTTACACAATGGATTCGCGATGATTTTATTCCCATATGGTGCCAGCATGGGGAACGTCATAAAACTACTAATTTGCTAGAATCTTGGCACCATAAACTTAACAAAATGGTCAAAGCAAAAAATCCAAATATTGTTGAATTGCTCAAGAATCTTCAAAAGGAGGCTTCTTTTTATGAAGTGATGATACAGAAGTTAGAAGTTGAACCGCATGGAGCCAATCAAAATCGTTCACAAAAGTCTATAGATTGGGACCACTTCATAAAAGAAAACACTGATGATCTTATGAATGGCCTAATTACAACGGGTCATTTCCTGGAAATACTTCGATAAGATAGACCAACACATAATCATGATGATGATGATGATGATCGCAACATGTCTTTTTATTTCATGCTTGTCATTTCGAAATTATTATATAATGTGTATTTATTTTATTGGTTTTTGGTCACCGACATGATTTTAAGACATTTTAACACACTCTTTCTTATTTTAAACATTCGCATAATATCATCATCATCTATATATAAAATTCACGTGTCACAGTGTTAGTTACCGTACTCCTCCGAAACTGATTGACCGATTTTTATGAAATTTTGCATACATATTCAGTAGGTCTGAGAATCGGCCAACATCTATTTTTCAAATCCCCCACCCTCCCTGACATTTGCATTGCAAAACAACGTTTGCCGGGTCAGCTAGTATTTTATATTTACCTCCTCATTCACATCTGCGCTACGTGTTATTATCATTCACATCATCGAAGTATTTTCAGGTATTGATAGAATAGACACTAGTGGAGCTGTGACATTAAATCTCACTACCCCATTTCCTTCCCAGGGAGCTGTAAGAACTACCTAAGGGACAATGTCATCATCAGCAGAATTTAAACCCATTACCAACACGCCTTCTCTGCGTGGTATAAGTAAGGCCAGACCCCTTCCGAAGTGAAGGCTTATGCTCAATACTGGGACATTAATGGACTGAGTGAGACGCAAGTCTGTGATGGAAATAGCAATCGATATTCACTTTAATCGAAATTGTATAGGCAACTGGAATTAATAAAACTAAAATTTAAATTATTTGAAATGTCCGTGTGGTGACATTTTAATTGATTCAAATCTTAGTTGTTTGTCTTCTCTCAGGGTACTGTAAGAATCAAATCGGGATATCAATTTAAACAGATAACATTTTCTTTTATGTATGGAAACCTCGAAATTAAACCCTATGCCAACACGTAACGTCATCAAACGAGAAACGATCTATATTAAATATAGGCTCATGCATAAAAATAAATTAATACTTGATAATTCCTTGCTGCCAGGCACATTGTTTAACCTAGAACTGTTTATTATTTTCTACTTATTTTAAATATATTCTTCTAATATTATATATTTAAGACTGAAATGCATAACAATATATATAAATTTTTGCTGTCCATGAGTGGCTTAAGGCCGTAAGGAGCGTGGGTATTTCCCTTTGTTTAAGAATAAGTTTGTAGTGTTTGCGTGAAGATGTTGTGATGTTGTGTATTTTGGATTATTTATATACGTATCTATTTTACAAATTCTCAGATACATAGTTTTATTTTGTATTATTAATCTGTATGTTAATAAAACAGTTGCACGTTTTTTACTCTTTTATTCTATAAAACGTAATGTCATAAATACTTTAACATTACCTATATTAATAATTTGTTTGAACATAATTTATAAAGATAAGGAAGTATGTTTACATAATAACAAAGAAGATACCTACGAAAAGAAGACGTGTCTGGATAGCCTAGTCCACACCGTTCGGTGTATTGCGGCGCCCTGTACAATAGGGTTACGCTCTTGCCGCACGAGATCCCTGCGTTATATAACGATCGTCCGGTGTGAACTTGACTATTTAGCTATGGTGATATCAGAATACGACGTTAACGTGTCTATTATAGAATACAGTCAAGCTAAACACACAGCGGAGCCTTTGAGGACTTGCTTTGTCCCATCCGCAACAAGCTACAAACTTCGCCTCGAACGGCTAGTACGACCCGTGTTTGAATGCTCTCCGCCTGAATGGTGCCATAACAGCAGTTTAACAAGCTCATTACAGAAAACAGTCAAGCTAGAAACGCACCGGGGCCGTTGGGAAATGATTTGTGCCAACGGCCCCGGTGAACGACGGGCCCGGCTTCACCGGGGCCGTTGCAACTTTTTTTTCCCAACGGCCCCGGTACCGGGGCGGCTCACCGGGGCCGTTGGCACTCACCCTTTTTTAGCAATTTAAGTGAGCTAAGTAAAATATAATATGAAAAGTGCTTTTACTGTAGGGATTTTCTAGACATGGCAATGTTAGTTTGTGGTTAATATTAAACCAAAATAAGCTGTTACACACGCTGTTTTCTTGGATAAATATATTGCAATGTTGGCGGGATACCGGGTTACGCACACCAACACGATAACGTAATTTCATATTTTTGTTGTAATTTAAGTGCGCTAAGTAAAATATATGAAAAGTGCTTTTACTGTAGGGATTTTCTAGACATGGCGATGTTAGTTTGTGGTTAATATTAAACTAAAATAAGCTGTTACACACGCTGTTTTCTTGGATAAATATATTGCAATATTGGCGGGATACCGGGTTACGCACACCAACACGATAACGTAATTTCATATTTTTGTTGCAATTTAAGTGCGCTAAGTAAAATAGATGAAAAGTGCTTTTACTGTAGGGATTTTCTAGACATGGCAATGCTAGTTTGTAGTTAATATTAAACCAAAATAAGCTGTTACACACGCTGTTTTCTTGGATAAATATATTGCTATGTTGGCGGGATACCGGGTTACGCACATAAACACGATAACGTAATTTCATATTTTTGTTGCAATTTAAGTGCGCTAAGTAAAATATATGAAAAGTGCTTTTACTGTAGGGATTTTCTAGACATGGCAATGTTAGTTTGTAGTTGATATTAAACCAAAAGAAGCTGTTACACGCGCTGTTTTCTTGGATAAATATATTGCCATGTTGGCGGGGTACCGGGTTACGCACACAAACACGATAACGTATTTTCATTGGTCGCTACGCAGGCCCCGCCCAGAATCATCTTACGCACCCTAAGAGACGACAGTGTTCTCACACAATGAGTATGAGCATACCTTTTCCAGCGTGGGTCACCTTATAATAAACTACTGTTGGATTAATTTATGTTCTAAGAGTGTAAATAATTACAATGCTCACGGAAGCCATCACCAAAAAATCGACACCATGATATCAGTTACAAACGTAGAATAACGCGAATCAAAACAAAGATATGAAACTTTTTGCGTTTATAAGCACATCGCTATCGCTAACTAGTTACGGTTTTTAAATTCTGTACTTTTAATACATATGTACGCTTATGTTTTAAGAATCTTTTACTGGGTTGTACACTTTAAATTTTTTTATAAATCTTCTTTTTGCTTACAACATGATAATAAAATGTTTATACATAATCGCTAACCAGCTATAATACTTATAGACTATATACTCTGCTGTGTTTCGGTAAAGCTTAAAAAAAGGAAATGCACACTCAGCATCCGTGTACACAAATCATTTCCAGTTACTTTTGACGTATTTCACAGAATAAATGAAATGCTTTCAGTTAAATGCAAGCACTCACAGCTCAAAAAAGCAATATAAATCTAACCTATATTAAAGCAAAGAAACGACACGATGCACTTAAACCTTGCAACTGAAATGTTTACAAGTGTGCACTTCGTTCATCGGCTTTTATCACACTTGGGATAACATTTCTCGTTTCTGTACAATTATTGTGAATTTTAGCCAAACTATGTGCCATGTTGCCTACATTGAAAATCGAAGCGAAGTCTGCCAAGGATATGAATGCATCGCATTTGTTTCATTTTATTTGTGCTAAAAATATATTACTATTTTTATGTGGTTCGTCTAGAATATTCTAACTTCAAGCTTTTTGGAGATATCTACTTAAATTTAACTTACGACAACTGTTCACGAATTACATTTCCATTTTAGCACGACGTTTTTAGGGTTCCGTACCCAAAGGGTAAAAACGGGACCCTATTACTGAGACTTCGCTGTCCGTCCGTCCGTCCGTCCGTCCATCCGTCCGTCCGTCCGTCCGTCCGTCCGTCCGTCTGTCACCAGGCTGTATCTCAAGAACGGTGATAGCTAGACAGTTGAAATTTTCACAGATGATGTATTTCTATTGCCGCTATAACAACAAATACTAAAAATAAAATAATATAGATATTTAAGGGGGGCTCCCATACAACAAACATGATTTTTTTACCGTTTCTTGCTCGATACTAATAACGTTGCCTTATGTTGCATAGATAATGGTACGGAACCCTTCGTGCACGAGTCTGACTCGCACTTGACCAATTTTTTTTGTAGTCACCATGGTCACGGTGGGCACTGAATGCGTCTAAATCCGTAAAAAGTGGTTGTATTGAAACAAATGAGTCGCGTAAGTGAGTAGAGAATAATACATAAAGAGGGCACGATACCAAATTATGCTTCATACAAAAACATGGGTATCGTACTTCCTTTTTTTCTTCGCAAATCTTAAACCGATTTTAATTGTTTCTACGCTAAATGTACGCTATATTGAAAAAAAGAAAGTAACAGAAGCATGATATACTCTTTATCTATAATATAGCGTAAAAATAATCAAAATCAGTTAACTTTCGCGAAGAAAAAAGGGGACTACGAAAAGTCTTTTTTTCCAAGAATTTGCAGGTAAAATCTGCTGCGGCTATATTTGTCCCTTTCAGCACGGTGCTCGGGAATAGAGATAGCAATACCTAAGACAAATACCTAAATTAGGAGTACAGTACCTTCTTAGCTATAACCCCCCAAATGAAAGAGCCAAATTTTTGTTTTGTTTTTGTCTGGACAAGATTTGGAAAGTGTGAAAGCAGGAACATTATTAAATTATGTTTTAAAAAAAGAAATAAAAAATAGTGCTTCCTTCAACATCAATATTTTTAGTTCTATGTTTTTTTTTTAATTTTTCGTACATATTACAATCCAATTATTTCAAAAATAATCTCATTTAGATGTAAGTCGACATTTTCGCCCTAAGATTTTATTAGATTAGTACCTACCACTAAACAAAAGTTCACGTTAAAAACAATTGCTACTCAGTACCAAGATGAGAACGTTACTTAATTACAACTTTACTCAAGTATTATCCACTAACATTATACTTTAACAAAACAAACAAGATACTTTACATAATATCAGTTTAGAACAAGGGATGTTGAGCAATTAGCTACAGGCGGTTTGAGTGGGCGGGGTTAAATACACGAGGGTGCCTGCATAATAACCTGAGTCTGTCGACTAGAGAATTTTTAAAGAATTTAAATTGGCTTAGAATAAACAATGACACCAATTCTTTTGCGACAAAAGATCAACCTAAGTTAAAATGGTGTGATTTGATCAACTGGCTATTTTTTTTGCTATTGTACAGTTTTTAGGGTTCCGTACCCAAAGGGTAAAAACGGGACCCTATTACTGAGACTTCGCTGTCCGTCCGTCCGTCCGTCCGTCTGTCACCAGGCTGTATCTCAAGAACGGTGATAGCTAGACAGTTGAAATTTTCACAGATGATGTATTGCTATTGCCGCTATAACAACAAATACTAAAAATAAAATAAAATAAATATTTAAGGGGGGCTCCCATACAACAAACATGATTTTTTTACCGTTTCTTGCTCGATACTAATAACGTTGCCTTATGTTGCATAGATAATGGTACGGAACCCTTCGTGCGCGAGTCCGACTCGCACTTGACCAATTTTTTATTATATATTTTTGTTATACACATTTACATTAATTAAAATCTTTAGCTATTATTATACAGTTTTATAACAAGAAATTTCTATTATAATTGCTGAGGTGTGCTATTGACATGATCAAAATTCTTGTTTTAGTCTTTAGTAAGGTTAAATTTAGTTGTGCCTTAAAGTAATTAATTGCCTTTAATTTTATTAATTCGATAAATACAAATTCTAATAATAATTTCTTTCTATCTTTTACTAAGACTAAAAAGAAATTCATTCGATAGTTTTTATTTTTAAAACGGTTTTTTTTTACTATTTTTAGACGATATCTTGTTACTGTTGAGCACGCTAGTGTTTATCTATTTATACTATTAATAAATAGGTATAATATTTATAAGGCAAGGCTATATTTATTTTTCGAATCTAAAAAATAAGAAGCTACAGTCCTAAGAGTGCTTGTAATACAGAATTCCAAGCATACGAAGCCTCATCGATGCATGTGTAAAATCTTGTGCTTGATTGTTGATTAAATTTTGAAATATTTGGAATTAATTACACTAAGATTGAAGTGAAGTTATTTTTAGATAACGTAATCACGTACTTTACTAAACTCTAGATTATGGTATAATGGATTATTAATGGTACTTAATTATTTGTTTACGAGTTTATGATAAAAGTTATAGAGGAAGGCAAAGATAAGTGAAGTTAAATTTATAATAAAAACTGAAATAATAATCTTCAGTCCCATTAAAGATACTTTATCTTTGAATAATGTTTTCAATATTAATCAGTGCTGCTAGCATAATTTATACTGAATAATGAAAAATAAACTCAAAGAAAGCTCGAAAATAAGCCCTGTGCCAATGTGCCTGGTCGGCAGGGCACAGTAGATCATAATACCTCCCAAAGTAAGGAGGCTCGTGCCCAACAGTGGGACGTTTATGGGCTGGAGAGGTATGCAAATTAAAATAGAAGCATTATATAAACAGGCCTTTTGACTACGAATGAAATTTGCAATACTCTCATTTAGTGACAAAATCTGTAACCTTCACGAAAAATGTAGCGGTAATAGGGAATTAATAAAGAAAAATATAGAATTAGATCATTATATTTAAAGATAGCCCACTACATACGTTTTTGCGTGTTTCAGTATAATATTTCTGGTCTAGATTGCGCACTACGCCCAGTGGCGGATTTGCAGTCTCGGCCGCCCTAGGCCCCAAGCCATTAGCCGCTCTAGGCCCCAGGCCATTAGCCGCCCCTTTCTCAGCATCCACCATATAAATCACCGCCCCTAAATCTGGTCGCCCTAGGCCCGGGCCTACCGGGCCTTAGGGTAAATCCGCCACTGCCTACGCCAGCTCAGTACCAAGAACCTAAAAGCTTTTAGTATTGTACAGTTACTTTCAACGTCTAAACGAGTGCGACTCGACGAACTCTGCGAAGAAAAGTTTATAAGACCGCGAGTTGCAAAGTTTACCGAACACCAACTAAATCTAAAAATTCTCTGGAAATCTGTACTTAGAAAAGTAGTGTTTCATGTAGATAAGATTAAGTTTTAAGATTACAATTGGTATTCTCTAAAATAAAACATTAACGGAATAGTTTGAATAACATAAATTTGTACGGTTGAAATTCAGTAAGTGAATGTGAATCTAAACAAAAATGGAAACAAAAAAGCCATCCTCTTGAACCACTATATCTATTGAAAACCCGGATCAAAATTCGTTGCGTAGTTTGAAAGATATAAACTCACATAGGGGCATACATACAAAAATAACAACTTCGTTTTTTAATAGGTAATAATAATAATAATAATTATATCTATAATTGATAGATATTAACTCATATGGCCTTATTCATAATGACTTATCGGAGGTTTAAAAGTTCGTTAATATCGGTTCGCGAAAATTGACAAAAACTGTTCTTCATAATAGTCTTTTTACGCTAAAACGTTTATTATCTCTCCGATAAAATCTCCGTTTAAACCTCCGCTAAGTCATTATGAATAAGACCGTTAGTGTAATCGACAAATCTCGTCTTTATAAACAAAAACGTTTAAGTTTTGCAGTATTTGGATTACTAACGAGTCTACGTTTATCTTGTTTCACATCAAGTGCCTACTTTAAATAGTTTCTAGACGTTTTGAAACTTATTTATTTATATAACTTAAAGTGCGATTTTCAATATAATTAGCCAACTTGAGTGGTAGTTTATACTTTGACTAGCTGTTACCCGCGATTTCGGATGCGTGGAATTTAGAAAATTTTCCCATTTTATGTATTTTTCATGCTTAAATCGCAGTGTGATGGTATATATAAGCCTTCTTCAATAGACGTACTATTCAACGCTGAATGATTTTTTTAAATCGGATCAGCAGTTCCTGAGATTAGCACGTTTAAACTAACAAAACACATTCTTCACATTTGTACGTATAGATACGTAAGTATAGATTTGAATTGGTACCTAAATGTCTTTGAAAGTATCAAAATATATTGTTTTATTATTGAAAGTTCTCATATTTTAAAGGCTAATTATTTATTGCGCGGAATGTAACTATTTTCGTACGTAACCTAGATCCAAAATTTAAGCGAAAATTACATATTGTTTGATTTTGCCCTAGAAAATGTTTTCCCTTCATCCCTTTATGCGTTGCTCTTTGACATAAATAACACAAAACAGTGTTGTTGCCAAAATTGCGACAGTTTTGGACCGCACTTGGTCATATATTACATCGCTGTAGATATGTAAATACATGAATATGTCTATCAAGCCTTTATTTAATTTAAAACTGATTGGTGTATGTATATTTAAAATAATCTACTAGTAGTTCTAAAACTAAAAAAGACGCTGGCAAATCCTGAATATTTTTTTATTATTGCATTGTCATCGGTACTTAATATGTATGCAATATTTCACATCGAACCGACTACTATAAGTGGGTGAAAATTACTTTTAAAGATTCCGTTTAATAGATTAAGAGGATACCAAAATAGCTTCGTGCATTTTTCTACGTACGAAGTTTTCATTTTTTCTTTAGATTGAATGGCTAGAGCTCTAATTTTTAAGTATATGTTTTTTCAATATATAATCTAGGATCGCATAAACTCAGAAACGCGATTGAAAAAAGTTTTCTCGATAGAAAATCTTAGCGAAACAACCTCTCTTATTTTTTATATTTTTCCTTTGTCGGTCTATTATCGCGTATTAACTAATGAAATAACTTTCAAAACATAAGTAACTATTATATATAGAAACACGTAAACCGGAATTAAAATATATTTAGTAGATTTTGAGTAAACAAAAAAAATATCCCTAATTCTTCATTTTCTATACCTACTAGCTGTGTTAATTGGTACATGTCGACGATAATATTCATGTAGGCCCTTAATACGTTCCGAACTTTATTAAAAACAAAAACAAAGTCGTTATTTTTATATGTATGTCCCTATGTGAGCTTATAATATCTTCAAATCAACGCAACCGATTTTGTCACGGTATTTTTATTAGATAGAATGGTTCAAGAGGATGGTTTTTTTGTATAATTTATTAATGTTTGGTTTCTAAACTCCACGCGTACGAAGTTATAGGCAACATCTAGTTAATTATAAACTTTATTTATTTATTTATTTTATTTATTTATAATTATAAACTAACTAAACACTGTTCTTTGAAATTCTTAAATGGAATCTTTAAATGGAAATTAAATATAGGCATTATTAATGTGTGTTTATTATGATTTACCTTTATTTATTTAATATCCTATTTTTGTTATGATTATTATTATAGTTTTTAGGGTGATAGCTAGAGAGTTGAAATTTTCACAGATGATGTATTTCTATTGCCGCTATAACAACAAATACTAAAAATAAAATAAAATAAATATTTAAGGGGGGCTCCCATACAACAAACATGATTTTTTTACCGTTTCTTGCTCGATACTAATAACGTTGCCTTATGTTGCATAGATAATGGTACGGAACCCTTCGTGCACGAGTCCGACTCGCACTTGACCAATTTTTTTCTTCTTTCTTTCTTTTCTGTTTTGTGGCCCAAATACAAACATTTGAGAATTAATGCTAACGTTCCACTATTAAAGCTACAGATATAAATTAACATTGTGATCTTATATCAGAGATATTACGCATAACTATCGTACTAAATATCTTAGCACACTAATGTGTTAAACAAAAGTAGTAGGTACGTAGGCGTAATATGCAGCAATTAACACCCCCACAAGACATCGTTTGACAGTAATTTATCTCTTGCTACAATTAATCAACACACTAATATATGTGATACAATAAATTTTCAGAGTTTCGTGTTCACGGAAATGAATACATAATGGATAACTAATTTGTCAGATCTCTACTCGTATAGAGCATCTTTACTTATTATAACTTATTATAAAACAATGTCGTTAGTTTTGTATGTATGTCCCTATGTGAGCTTATGTGTCTCTCTCTCCAGCCCATTAAGGTCCCACTATTGGGCACGGGCCTCCTCCACTTTGGAAAGGATTATGGTCTACTGTGCCGCGCTGACCAGGCGTGTTGGCACAGGGTTTATTTTCGAGTTTTCCTTCTCTCACAGAGGATGTTATCTGTGTGCAATATCCCTTAGCTGACTTTTACAGCACTCTTGGAAGGAGATGGGATAGTGACACTTGTATTCATAATCCGTCACCACACAGAGAATATAAATTATCTGAGCTTATATCTTCAAAACTACGCAACGGATATCAATACGGTTTTTAATAGAGAGAGTGATTCAAGGTTTTTTTTTTGTATAATTTATTTGGTTTCTAAATATAATGCGTACAAAGCTGGGGGCAACTACTAGTTGTTTATAAATATCAGTTAAATATTTATTTTAGTTGATGCTCACAACTTCGTACGTGTGGAACTTAGAAATCAAACCATAACAATATAAACGACTCTATTACAAAACCTCGTCAGAATTCGTTGCGTAGTTATAAAGATTTATCTCACCTAGGGATATACAGAAATAAGTAACGACTCAACAATGGTACCAATTCTATGTGCACAACTAAACTTAACTTAACTAAAAATAAAAAACAACTATGCTGTATTTTGTTTAATTGACTATTTCGTTATATACATTCACAGTAACAAAAACTGTTATTCTATGTATAATACACCGTTTTTATAATAAGAAAGTTTAGTTAACAGTGCCGAATTGTGTTATTGAAACAATCAATTTTCATTTTTAGTTAAGTTTAGTTTAGTTATGCATGTAGAATTGGTACCAATGTCCAATAATTTGCCAGGCCTCTTAGTTCACCGGTTTTCGGGCAATTATAAAATAAAAAAAATAAAATAAAATACTCTTTATTGCACACCATATTAATTTACAGAACTTACTTACTAGACTTAATAATAGGTATAAAGGGCGGTCTTATCGCGAGCTGCGATCTCTTCCAGACAACCTTAGAATGGACTTGACCGAGACTGAATAGGTAACTTGTGGTGTACTAATATTATGGTGATTATATGCCAAAAATAAGTACTAATAGCTAATACAATATAAATACATACAGTACAAACACAATTCTACTTTTATACATATATAAACACATACATATATATATGTCGGAGAATAGACCAGAGGCCTGAACTGGAATCCGAGCACATAGCGTAAGAACTGTCTTACCGATATTCACACCTCAATCTATCATACTCTTGCACACTTATAAGGATAACTGGCCTCCACATCAACCCCTTATAGCCAGTGCCCAAGCCTCGCAACGAAGAATCATCACTACGTTCACACAATGAGGAATACATGTACGCGCAAACACGTACATGACGACTTTACACAATACACGTCCACACGCGCACACAGATACACGCCGCGCCGACGCCTATAAGGGCCAGCTCAATGCCGATACGTCGGAGATTGAGCAGCGCGACGACTCGTACAATACCAACTTCTACACACACACTAATACGCCGTGATGTGCACAGCACGAATTCTCGAATAATACTGAACCTCAGCCACGTTCGCCTATCGTATTTAAAGCAACTTGCGAGTGGGGGTAGTGGGGGAGTTGCGACGTAATACAATCTTAACATTACGGCCATGATAAGAGTTATGTAATCTTCAATATCTTTAGGGCATATTCTTAGTTAATATCTCGACATTAATCAGATACTAATCTAAATGAGATTTAACTAACTAATTGGCCATAAGTAAATCAAGAACTAATTTCGTATACCTACAAATTGGTTATAAACACTTTAATATTCTTTTAAAACCCATGTCCTTTACGCCTAGCCGACATATATATATATTATATATATATACATACACATACAATACATACATATTTATAGCAAATACATAAATACTAATACTTAGTAAGATTCATATTAAAGTAGATCAGTTAATCGGTAGTGATAAGTAGTGGTCCTTAACAAGTTTTTTAAACGTTGATATGGTTTGAGCGTTTCGTATCGTCAACGGTAAGGCATTCCATAACCGGGCCGCTTCTACTGTAAAAGATTTACTAAAGAATCTCGTGGAATGTGATACTACAGTCAACGTAAGGTTTTCCGATGATCTTAGACTCTTCGTATGTGTGTCATGGAGAAACGTATACCGTTTTTTGAGGTAGTTGGGAGTGTTTGGATTGAAAAGAATATTGTAAAGAAGACTAAGAATGTGAGTATTCCGTCGAAGTCGGATGGGCAACCACTTGAGCATAGTTCGAAACTCGGATACATGATCATATTTACGAAGTCCAAATATAAATCTAATACAGAAGTTCTGGAGTCGCTCAAGCTTATCAAGTTGGTCCTCGTTGAGATCAAGAATATTAATAATAAGCAATTATATTAGCTTTTTCTCTCTCTTTCTGTCTCTACAACCAACTAACGTCCCACTGTCGGGCACGGGCCTCTTCCATTTTGGGATGGATTATGGTTTACTATACTATACACACTGACCAGACCTGTTGGCATAGGGTTTATTTTCGAGTTTTTCGTCTCTCACAGAGAATGCTATCTGTGTACAATATACCTTAGTAGGCTTTTACAGCACCTTGGTAAGGAAATGGAGTGGTGACACTTGTATAAACACGGACTAGTGAAGTGGACTATAAAGACATGAATAATTTTTCTATTCCAACCAGTAGCTCCTAAGATTAACAAACACATTTGTGAATTACAGTATATCTGTAATACCTATAATTCTAAGTATTTTAAATCATTTTTCTCCCATTTAAATCATAGATAGGATTACCGCCACCATATATCATGTCACATCCACCGGCTCACCCCTGTGATATATTTTATACTTAGTTTAAGGAAGGCATATAAGATGAATTATTTCAACGGTGAAGAAAGGGTGAGCAGTGAAAAAGATAGGAAGAAAATTTTATGCAGTTGTGAAAGGAAATTATTCATATTGCCATGTATTTTAGAGAAGCTTTTACAAATGTTAGTAAATCTGAGTATCTGAATTGGAAAGTATACGAACTATTTTGTAAAATAATTGTTAAAACTAGCATAGTATAATCTTCTATGTAAAATTCTACCGTATATCAGCGTTTGTTATCAAACTCCTCCGAAACGACTTTACCGATTTTAATGAAAGTGCATGTTGTGCCCTTTAGATAAAGGAGAGGAAGGAAGAAAAACGTTAAATGTTTTTTTATTATTGCATTGTTATGGATGACAACCGTCGGGCATGTATGACCAGATGTATGAGTGTGGATGAAGCCAAGGAATTATGTTTGGATAGTAGCAGATGGCGCTCTATAGTCTCTGCCTACCCCCATGGGAAAAAGGCGTGATGTTATGATGATGTTGTTATGGATTCAAAATATGTCGCAAAATTTCCGGTCAATCCGACAACTAGAAGTGGGTCAAAATCGCTTTCAATGATTCCGTTACATAGACTAATAAGACATTGATACACACCGAACTAATAAAACCGTGTTAATATAAAGCATGTTAATAAAGATGAACATTTTTGCTCGTAGATTGTACAGTCAAGTGAAATTCGTAACTAAATACTAGCTAAACCCTAGCAGAATATATTTTAATCAAATAAGCTAACTAAATTTGAGTTCGAATGTTCGCAATTGCTAATTCGAAACACAATCATACAAATGGACCACTATTATACAATTGGATTATTAACACTATTATTCTCTTGTCTAATCATAAACCAAACATATATGTAATTTGTTTGGAATTAGTAATTTTGAATACTCATTAATGAAATGTCTATGTTTTAAAGTAATTTATTAATTTTGCAATTGACTTGCTATGCTTTTACTTAATAAATTAAATTATAGTGGAAAAAGTGATCACCACAAGCGCGACTTGAACCCACGACCTTGGAATACCGTTCCGTCGCTCTACCGACTGAGCTATTGCGGCCGGACCAACAGTAACCAATTTATCCACTATAATGTCACTCGAATGGTACCAATTCTACCTGCACAACTAAACTTAACTAAAAAATTATGGAAAAATTGGCGTATTTTGATTAATTGAATATTTCGTTGTGCACATTTTTGTTAAATAAAATCGCTAGTCTATAATATACAGATTTTCTAATAAAAAAGTTCTGTTAACAATGCCGAATTGTGTTATTGGCACTGACAATTTTCATTTTTTAGTTAAATTTAGTTAAAGGTACATAAGTAATGACTGCAACATTAGTTTAAATATGCTTAGTTTAAAAAAAAACACGATTTAAAAACTTCATTGCTTTTTGAAATTATTGCGTTCGCTACGAACATTAATATAATATGTATTGGCAAACTTTGAGATCAATCCGACTATTATAAATATCGGTGAAAATCACTCCAAGATTCCGTTACATATATAAATACATGAATATGTAAAGCAATGTTTTAATCAAAATAGATAGTTTATCAAACTTTCACGTAGCATCTGCTACGCGCGCTACGAAATGCTGCTACGTAGCTAATTTGCACGATTTGTATGACCGTGTATTCCATTCTTTGACCTTTGACGCATTGACGCTAACAATTTATGAAAAAAGGAGTATGTAGTATTTTCTTTTACTGTCACTACATGTTTTAGTAACTGTTAATACATTTCCCCCCCGTGTGTTAGAGGCCCTTTGCCCGAGAGTGGATAATTATATAAGCTAACTAGCTGGCCCGGCAAACGTTGCTTTGCCATACCAAAAAAAAGTAAAAAAAAAATTAAAAAAAAAGAACTATAAACCTCACGGAGCCCGAGACCTTTCCAACGAATGCAAAACTGTGGAAATCGGTCCGTGCGTTCTGGAGTTATAGCGTCAGGAAGGAAAACCCAACTTATTTTTATATAGTAGAATAAAAGTACGTCAAAAACCTCCGTTTCGTGACGCATTAAACGGATTAAGAATACAAGTGACACCACCTCATTATTTCCCCAGGGTGCTGTAAGATTAGCTAAGGAATATTGTAACCAGTTAACATCTGCAGTGAGAAATGGAAAACTCGAAACTAAACCCAATGCCAACACGCCTGGTCGCAGACCGCAAACCCTCCTGAGGTGAAGGAGTCCCGTGCTCAACACTGGGACGTTATGGGCCGCAGAGAGATGTAAAAAACATTATAAAATCATATCTCCACTCCACACCAGCCCGTTTACATCCCACTGTTGGGCACGGGCCTCCTCCACTTTGGGAGGGATTATCCGTCCACTGTGCCGCGCTGACCAGGCGTGATGCCACAGGGTTTACTTTAAATTTTTCCGTCTCTCACATCGAGGTTGTTATTTGTGTGCTATATCCCTTAGCTGACTTTTACAGCACCCTTGGGAGGGGATAGGGTGGTGACACTTGTATTCTTAATCCGTCACCACACGGAGGATCAAATCATATCCATTCTAAATTAATCGTTACATAAGCCATCTCGTTTATCTCATATGTTCTTATTTGGCAGGCTCCAATAAAAATAGAGTAATGGGTTTATTATACGCAGCTTATACGGCACGTTGGCAAGAAATGTAGATTTTATTTTGATTTATCGGTCTCTGGTAATGGTGCCGTTTCATAATAGTGTCGTGTTTGAAGACACGCATGACAATGAAAGTAACCTCCTATATTTTTGCGTTTTAATTTATTTTAAACTAGCTGTTGCCCGCGACTCCGTACATGTGAAATTTAGCAAATTTTCGCCGTTTTTCCACATTTTTCACTATTTCTTCGCTCCTATAGGTTGCAGCGTGATGTTTTATAGCCTATAGCCTTCCTCGATAAAGGTAATATCCCACATTGAAAGATTTTTTCAAATCGGACAGTGTGCAGTTATTCCTGAGATTAGCGCTTTCAAATATCGCTCTTCAGCTTTATAATATTAGTAAAGATTAAACTTTTTTGTATAACGTTAAATAGACGTCGCGATGTTGAAAATAAACTAATAAAAAATTGAGCTTATACAGATTGAAACGTAAAAGTTGTCTCCTTTTTGAGCCGTAAGATCTTGATTCTAACTTATATTTTGTGTTGCGAATAAACACATTATTTTTAAGCCTTTTTGTGTATTATATTTTTTTTGGCCATAGTTCTCTTAGTCCAGCCCATTAAGGTACCACTGTTTGGCACAAGTTCCTCCACTTTGGGAGAATTTTTGATCTAATGTGACGCGCTAATCAGGCGTTCTACTCTGCCGCGGTGACCAGACGTGTAGGGTTTAGTTTCAAGTTATTCGTCTCTCGCAGAGGCTCTTATCTGTGTACTTAGTTTTAAGTTAGTTAGTTTTTTTTTTGTTTTTTTTCTCTACTTACTTTTTTCTTTGCTTTTTACTTTAGCTGGTTTTTAGAGCATCCTGGGGAGGAAACGAAGTGGTGATAATTGTATTCCTAATCTGTCACCACAAGGATGACCACTGTTCACTGAATAAAAGTTAGTATTATTCATAAAGTTGTAGCGCTTTACAACTAATATGTATGTAACAAGCTATATAGTTTTTCTAGCCAAATTTACATCTAATTCTATTCGTTTATCATCTAGAATATACGGTTACATGTTTTAAACACGTAACGGACATTTACAAATGGTATGCAGAAAGATATTGGGTTAGGCCACGACCGGCATAATGTATAGCTTAATGCGGTTGAAACCTGCCACAATATTGGCGCTTGGCAGCGACACACTGTTGTGTTATTTACGCCAATGAACACGCGTCAAGGGTTAAAAATTGTTTACTTTAATATTCACATCGAAACAGCCCGCCCATTAATTTGCTGCAGTCTTATTTCAATCTTCTTCTTCTGATATCAACATCATTTTGTTGGGTGTTTTATATGTATTATAAGTATGTATTTACAAAAGAAAAGTAGTATATGTAGTCTATCCGTATCTGGTACCCATAATACAAGCATAGAAAAATAGCTTACTTTGGGACCAGAGGACGTTGTGTAAAATGTCCTGAATATTTATTTATTTATTTATTATTTATTTCTTGAATTTCATGATATCTTGTGTTCATGGTCCAGTGGACCCAAGAGTATTTCAGATTCTCATTAGGACTTGGTAGGTGGCACTGTAGTCGTAGTTTAATATATGGAAGGCGGAACGGACTTTAGGGGCAGTAAAAATACTACTAGAAGTTAAGTAGTATTGAAAATTAAGTAAAATTAATTAGAAAATAATTAATAATTAGTACATAAACTACATTGGTTTTATAAAAAAAAATTCTTAGTACCAAAAACGAGTAAAATAAATGCTACAAAAATCGGATTGAATGCCTCGCGCAAATAATATCATCTTTTATTTCATAATGGGACGCACATAACGCAGATAAGAATAAAAGAGCTTTAAAAATGGAAATGGACATAATCCGTAAAAGGCTTTTTTGCATGCGTTACTGCGAACAACAATAAAGGTTTGTACATAAATCAATAAATCCTTTTAAAGCCTTTATTTGTGCTACGTTTGTTCAAAGTACAGTCATAATAAGCACTGAAAGCAAACCGGGGCGATATAATTTTTTTGAAATCAATAAACAAAAAATGTTTTTAATAACTCATTTTTTTTTAATAAATAATTATTTTATTTTATTTTATTTTATTCAGACAGCATACAGTCATGTTACATTTATTAAAACAATAAAAGTCAAATACAATAAGACCTATAGTGTCATGCATTATAACTTAATCAACTCCAAATATACATGGACATTTCACACAACGTCCTCTGGTCCTAAGCTAAGCTTATATGCTTGTGTTATGGGTACCAAAATACGGATAGAATACATTTACTACTGTTCTTTTGTAAATACATATTTATAATGCACTAGCTGGCCCGGCAAACGTTGTTTTGCCATACCAAAAAAAAGTAAAAAAAAAAAAGAACTATAAACCTCACGGAGCCCGAGACCTTTCCAACGAATGCAAAACCGTGGAAATCGGTCCGTGCGTTCTGGAGTTATAGCGTCAGGAAGGAAAACCCGACTTATTTTTATATAGTAGATAGAAACACCCAGACGCAGTATAAACATTTGTATGACACTTACAAACATGACACAAATTTTTGTCCTGACCGGAAATCCAATCCGAGACCTCGTGAACGGCAGTCCGTCAGTATGAACCACTAGACCATGAAGCCCGTCGTGCCCGTCTATATAATGCTAGTACATGGTGATGTATTTAGTGCTAATAATCGTAAAACCAGTAAAAAAATGGTAAAATGAAAAAACCTTTATTTATCCATGTGTCACCGCCTTATCTCCTTTCACAGGGTGCTATTGTTACAGATGAGGTATAAGGAAATGAGGTAATGGCCAGCTAAGGCATTTTATAAGGAGTTAACATCTTCTATGAGAGAAGGAAAACCTGACACTAAACCTTATGCCAACACGCCCAGCCAGTGCGGTATAACAAGACCACAAACCCTCCTGATGTGGAGGAGGCCTATGCTGAATAAAAATAAAGAGAGGGTAGGGGCGCTTTGCGCTGTCAACAGCTGTTTTCGAGAGCTCCGCAACAAAAGTGAAAATAAAAATAGTGAATGTACAAATTAGATCTCAAAAACATAGTTGTCAGGAAGAAAAGTGTTCCAAAATAACGTTATTGAATAAAAATTGAAAAAGCAAAGCAAGTGATCAACAAACAACAATAAAATAGTGAAAAATATCAGGAAGAAATGGGAAAAATGTTCAAAACACATATAAGAACAACGAAAACAGTTTAAAACAAGCCCACAACAACACTAAATAGTAAGAAAAATTCTAATATTTTATGCTAACATAACCTAACTTCAAAAGTAATTAGTCATCAACAACAAAACTCATTAATACATCTATTAAGTCAGCGCCATCTATGCCCAATAGTGGGACGTTAATGGACTAGACACAGAGAGAAACTCCAATTGGTCAATTTCCTTGCAAATTTTGATCACGAGAGGCCGCATTCAAATAATAAGCCAGGGAAATTTATGATAGATTGCATAAAGTAAATTGCCATAAACTTTGAGATATGTATCTGAGCCGCCGTTAGATGGGTCGTTTCTGGCACGTAATTTAAGCAAATAGATCAAAATACATTTTCTTGCATGGTTAGTAGAACAAATTATGAAACTTATAAATTCAGAACAATTTTATTCCCAATTTTAAAAAAGCATAAATCCTTAAGTTTTGACTATCATAGCACGTTGGATTAATTAGGACTCCTTACCAAAAAGTAAAATGGGGCCCTATTACTGAGGCTTCGCTGTCCGTCTGTCCTTCTACTACCATTTTGTTACAAAGCCTCAGGAAGGGTGAGAGATACAGAGTTGAAATTTTCACAAAATATGATATCTGTTCGTTTTTAGGGTAACTTTATGATAACGTTTAGACAACGTGATTATAACAATACTAGCTGTTGCATGAAACTTCGTACGCGTGGAATTTAAAAAATTTAAAAATTTAAAATTCCCGTTTTTGCAACATTTATCATTCTATTTCTGATTGCAGCGCTATGTTATTATAGCCTATAGCCTTCCTCGATAAATGGACTATTCAACAAAAAAATAATTTTTCAGTTTGACCCAGTGATTTCTGAGATTAGCGCGACACCAACAAACAAACACACTCTCCAGATTTATAATATTAGTGTAGATATTGAATATACAGGGTTACAGGAAAAGTCGTGCTAGATCCGTTAAGGGCGTGGAGTACCCACCATTTCTGACTTATTTCACTATCAAACACCCTACCCTAAACTTAACCCTTTTCGAGATATTTAACATTAAATTTTTTTATTGAAAATTGCCGATTTTTAGACTAATAATACTAATTTTGTATATTTTGTGTGTCTTACTATTATTATTATTGCATTTTTACATGTGTAATAAGATGCTATAGGACGTCAATCATTAAAATAGTGCATAAGTTAATTGAATAGGCCGCAGTAGACAAGTGAAAGTTAAGAAATTTAAAAAAATATTAAAAGTTTATTTTTCTTTGAGGGATATCTAAAAAAATGGTATGGCAGTTGTTCGGCAGATGTGTTTTAAAATATCTACGTTTCATAAGCTATCTAACGAGGTATAACAATGTAGGGTTTTATTTAAATCCATTGAAAAAAACTTAGTTCATAGGCGACGGGGCGTAAGACGGTGCGGTTAAGACGCACCGTGAGAGCGAGACAAATGACGATTTATGTAGGAGTGAATGAAAGAAAAAATATGAAGAGACCGGTTAGGGCTGGGAATACAACGTGGGATATTGTTTTGGTTGTCAGTCTGCTTTTGTGCTTAGTACACAGTAGATCTGATACCGTTTTGCTCTTTTTCTCGACTTGGCTGTGATTCTAGACTATTTCTTCTGATTTGTGACTACTGTGCTTGTTAAACGGACTCTGATTTGTACTTGTGATATGGAAGTGTTGAAGATGACGTCCTACACACCTGAGGAATATGCTGATATGCTTATCTGTTATGGATACTGCGATTGTGTGTCTGCACAAGCTCGCAACGAATACATAACTCGCTACCCTGGTCTTCGAGTTCAGTAACAAGCACAGTAGCAAGCACAGTAGTCGTAGTACATTTTAAAACACATCTGCCGAACAACTGCCATACCATTTTTTTTAGATATCCCTTAAAGAAAAATAAACTTTTAATATTTTTAAATTTCTTAACTTTCACTTGTCTACTGCGGCCTATTCAATTAACTTATGCACTATTTTAATTATTGACGTTCTAAAGCATCTTATTATACATGTAAAAATGCAATAATAATAATAATAAGACACACAAAATATACAAAATTTGTATTTTTAGCCTAAAAATCGGCAATTTTCAATAAAAAAATAAGAGTTGAATATCTCGAAAAGGGTTAAGTTTAGGGTAGGGTGTTTCATAGTGAAATAAGTCAGAAATGTTGGGTACTCCACGCCCTTAACGGATCTAGCACGACTTTTCCTGTAACCCTGTATGATAATAATGGTAGAGAACCTTTTGTGTGCGAGCGTACTTCCAACATAATGTGACCATTATAAAATACTAACTGAAGCCTGGCAAACGTTGTTTTTCCATATAAATGTTAGAGGTAAACAACCCTTATCACATAGGGGTATGAAAAATAGACAGTAGCCGATTCTCAGACCAACTGAATGTGCATATAAAATTTCATAAGAATCGGTCAAGCCGTTTCAGAGGAGTATGGGGACGAACATTGTGACACGAGAATTTATTTATTAGATATTATAGATGAGTTTGTTAAACTACATTTAATTCAAAAATCGACAAAAGACTTTATTTGTCACACGAAATGAGCCATTTAATAAATAGAAATGTCAGATTTCACATTTTATCGCGACCCAGGCTGGATTTCACGGTAATCTCCAACGTCGGTTTGGTGCGGCCGGCGCTGGCAGAGGTCGTGTCTACTGCTTCTCTTGCGCGATTAAAGTGATTTACAATGTTAAAGTACATAGCCAATTTATTAAATGTCTTTAAAGTGATGTAATTAATTGTTGTAAACAAGAAACAGTTTTCGTATATTGGATTTACGTTAATGTTTATAGGTCTAAATAAGCTTGTCGAAATAAAATCTATTATCCTTATGAATATATTGTGTAAAATTTCGTGTTTGCGATAATAGATTCTTTCTTTTCTTGCGTATACAGATACACACACGCCTCTAACATAATAATAAAAGATAATACACAGTATGTATACCTAAATTAAAATAAACGTAATATGGATGCTGTTGTAGAAAGAACTGTAGGTAGCTATTTTTTTATGTGTGCTACCGCATATAAGAACTAGAGAATAACCTTTCAGACAGCCATTTTATTATTCATATAAAAGTAATAAATAATCTGTTAGGCTGAAGCTTGTTTAACCGTGACACGTTTTTAAACTATGCAGTAACAAATTTTATTATTACATATATCTAATTTTCTACATCCGTCGCGCATGTCTGACAAGATGTATGAGTGTGGATGAAGCCAAGAAACTGTGTACGCCCTGTAGTCTCTGCCTACCCCCATAGGAAAGATGCACGACGGTATGACGATGATGATTTCTAAACATTAAATAAAAGATAACTGTGAAGTATCACTTTCAAATGAACAGTTTACGAATGAATTACGCTGAAAGCTACTTCACCAATGTGATCAGACTTTCAAAGTTCATCGTTACACGATATCTTAAGATAATTAACGATTTATTAACTTATTTTGTTTGGATTTTGAATTAACTTTGTTCGATATAGACTTTATGGCTTAGGAATATTTTATTTCTATACTTTTTTGCTTAAAGCTAATGAGTTGGGAAACACCAATGAGCTGAAAAACATACCAAGAGTTAGTAAATTATACGCACTTTTTCATGTCTAATTTAATTAAGAGTTTGTTTATTGAGTTTCTATTTTCATGCATTTTTTTTTTAATTTTTTTTTATATACTTGTTGATTTCACACTACGTCCTCTGGTCCCAAGCTAAGCTTATATGCTTGTGTTATGGGTACTAGAATACGAATATACTACATTTACTACTTTTCTTTTGTAAATACATACTTATAATACATGAAAACATCCAGACGCAGTACAAACATTTTTATGACATTTATAAAGATCACACAAATGATTGTCCCGAGCGGGTTTCGAACCCACGACCTCGTGAACGGCAGTCCGTTACTTGAACCACTAGACCATGTCAAAATTGTCAGTACAATTCAACGTGAATCTAAAAAGTTAAATCCGTATAAACTTTTGATTCGATATTAAGCTTAAAGTTACTGAATTCATACGAGATTGGATACCAATAAACCTTACGGTTGTTAGAGAACAGTTCGCACAAAATCCACTCACCTTGATTGATTGATGGGAAATCTGGCGGATACTGGCGAACCTATTGTGTATGTGATTTGTGTAACGGCATCTGTAACACTTTGAATACAGATTTTGATACCAGACTTTAAACAATAGTAACAACTAACAAGTATAATAAAATTTTAACGGGCCTCGTGGTCGAGTGGTTTAAATAACGGACTGTCATCAACTGTTTTTATGATGATAAATAATTAAATCTCTTTGTGGTAAGTATGTCAGTTAATTTTTAAGGTTCAGAACCAAAAGATGAAACGGAAGCATAGTGAGACTTTGTTGTCTTGAACCACTTTTCCAATAAAAAAAAAATACGCATCAAAATCCGTTGCATAGTTTGGAAGATATAAGCTCACATAGGGACAAACAAAAATAACGACTTTGTTTTATAATAACTAAAGAAGATTCCTTTTGACAACATCATAGGTATAAACAATCTGAAAGCTTATTAAACACATACATTTATCTGTTGTCCGTGGTAATTGTATACACGTTGTATGTAAACTGACCTCAACCCGGCTACTCCTAATTAAATGTTGTGAGGCAGTAAATCACTGAGAGATAACACTCTCACAGTATACTATACACAATGACGTATGCGTTCTACGTGACAGTTGCCACTTTGTGAAACAGCTTGTATAATATAAGTAGCATTTAATATTGTTGTTTATAAAGAGCTTCTAGAGTACCACGAACGGCATATTAATATATATTAATATTGCAAGAAAGAGACAGATGTATATAGAAAAAGCACAAGGCGGGAAAGAGACAAACCATTTAATTATTATAAGGCAGTTTTTTATTCTGTATGAACCTATGTGAGTTTAAATCTTTAAAACTACACTACGGATTATGATACTTTTCTTTAAAAGGAGTGGTTCAAGGGAAAGGTTTACTTGTAAAATTTGTTGAAGTTTTGTTTTTAAATTCCACAGGTAAAAAGTGGCGGGCAAGTACTAATTTATAAAAAAAAATGTGGCATCTGTAATCCTGTACAGATATTGCAAACTAGCTATTGAGTCTGATTCAGGCCCAGATAACTTAATGTTGCACATCTATGGGTATTTATCTATTTTGTTTTTCATTTAATAAATAAATATGTTAAAAGATTTGTTGATTTCCTCTCAGTGGTTTACTCATTGATTGTGTGTTACATAAGAAACAAAAATAAATAAAATGTAACAATAGTTTTGGTAGAGTTAGACCCACTAATTATTGCTTACGTGCGAGTCTAACAAACCCGAAGAGAAATGAACTGGGACTAATGAGCACCCTAAAATTGCGCGATGAAGTATCACGAAGAAGGTCTTTGGTAAATAGAATGCTTAAATAGACACACAATATAATTGCTGTACAAAAAAAATAAGTACGTTCGTAAAAATTCGTTTCACTAAATTTATTCGTAATTCGAATTCTAATACTTTAAAAAAAATATAGTCTGTAATTTTCTCTAACACTAGCGCGACCCATTCGCTTAAATAAAACCACTATTTACGGAGTTACACCCGTGTATTTATTTTAAATATTAGTTTGACGTTTATTTTTAAAATTTAGAACAAATACACGCGTCTAAATCCGTAAAAAATATTTTTATAATTTTTTTTTTTGTGTTTATTTTAATAAATACAATAATAGATTTGAAAATAAAGCATAGGTAATTAAAAGTGCAACTTACACTGAACTTTTTCAGTAAATAATATTGCTATGGAAATATTGTTGTTCGTAAAGTTATCTGAAATAAAACTTAAGAAATATTATAGTTAGCAGTTTTAGATAAATGTCATACGGTCGTCTCAATAATTTGTGTGAAATCAAGCTTATATAAAGCACTCATTGTAGCAAACTAACAACAGTCCATTACGTACGGCTAACGGCCCGCTTTATAGACCTCGTATATCCGAGATAGAAATTCTAACATTAATACGATTTGTAAAATTTTACTCTAAATTTTGCATTCCTCCAATATTTTGTTTTTGAAAAACATTTTATTTCTTTATTTATTTTATTTTTATACTTCAATCACACAAAGCGGATACGTAGGTGGACTTAATATTTTCTACAAGTCTACATTTGGGTGATGCAGAAAAAAAGTTAATATAGGTACACAAAATAGTTGACATTTTCCATTTCAACTCCCACTAAGGGGCATGCTCCTACTCTACTTCAGGAGGTTGTTTATTCTAGTTGGATAGTAGGTACAGCTCTCTTGGAAAGAAATGGAGTGATGACACTAATATTTCTAATCCGTTACTACACAGACGAATGATATATAATGAAGATATTATGTAGATTGCTGAGTGGTGACTGATAACGAACAACAGAGCAAACAAAGTGGAGTCACTTAATTGTAAATTAAGCAGGGAGCCGTTGGATGCAAGAGGCGTAGGTTAGTCCTTAAAACATTAGTACGCATGATACCAGTGATGTATCCTCCATCAAATACTAGACATAAACTTACCCTTCGTCTATGACTAGTATATTGTGATGGAGAGATGTCGATGGCTATAAATATAACAATGGTACCAATTCTACGCGCACAACTAAACTTAACTTAACTAAAAATGAAATTTGATTGTGTCAATAACGCAATTCCGTAATGATAATGATTCTTTCTTGTAAGCAAATCTGTTTATTATAGATTAACGATTGTAATTAATATAAAATTACACAACAAAACAACCAAATAATCAATATACAGCAATAGTTGTTTTCATTTTTTAGTTAAGTTTAGTTGTGAACGTAGAATCGACACCATTATCTCATTAAATGGGATGACAGGCTTCGTGGTTGAGTGGTTCATGTAACGGACTGCCGTTCACGAGGTTGCGGGGTCGATTCCCGCACGGGACAATCATTTGTGATGACTATATTGTTGATGTTTATATTTGTCATACAAATGTTTATACTGTGTCTGGATGTTTTCTATGTATTATAAAAGAAACCAGATGTGGTGTTGTGGGACACCAGGTAGGAACGAAGTTCCTTCGGCTCATGTAGAATCGACACAATTTGCAAAAAAATAAAGAAAGAGAAAGGTATTATACACTACTCGCTTGTGTATACGACTGTCGCGCCTGCGCACGTCTCATTTAACGGTTTTATTCCACGGACTTTTTTCCACGGCCTTTTTTCCACGGAATTTTTCTTACGGTTTTACTATCACATTTTTTTCAGTTCAACCAAAACCCTATCTCCTCCAAGCCTGCCGTAAGGAACTTCGTTCCAAAAATTGTATTTACAAAAAAAGTAGTAAATGTAGTCTATCCGTATTCTGGTCCCATAGCACTAGTTTAGCTTCGGACCTGAGGATGTTGTGTAAAATGATCGTGAATATTTAGCATTTATTTATTTTGTGTTAAAAAGGTTCTATATTATTAAATGATTGATATACGATAAGACAATAGTAACAACACTTGAATCAACAATACTCAACTTACCAAGTTGTAAGGCTTCGTAAATCGGTAAAGTTGGACAACAACCAACAGTTTTCTTTCTGTTAAAACTTACCTAATTGGTTGAAACTTACCTAATTTAAGCACTTCTGCGTGTTTTGTTATCTTCAATAGCTTTGCCAAGGACGTTTTATTCAATATCTGTTTCATTAGTGTTGGAATAAAACTGATAAAACTGTGCTTGTATTTGTCAATATTCTACAGTTTCGTGTTCTGGATACCTTGATCATGAATTCATAGTAACTTCAATCTTCTATTTGCTATACTAACTATATCTTTCTCCTCAAACCATTTTTTTCTAGCTTAGTATTAAAATTTTCGTGAGTTTGAGTTTTCTTAGAAAATATATATGTTAGGCTCACTTTTATGGGATCGATGATGTCGACCCAGGTTTCGAGCATATCCGATGCTCATCGTCAGGACGAGTGTACAGCGGTGTCTGTGACCTTCTCTCGCGCACTAAATTTTCTAATAATACTAGCTATATTTTCTATAATACTATAAGGAATTTAGAAAACAAATCAATTAAAATTATACAAAAAAGCCATCCAATTTAATCCATATCTCTCTATTACAAAAAAACTGCATCATAATCCGTTACGTGATTAGGAAGATATAAAAGCTCACATAGGGACATACATACAAAAATAACGACTTTAAAATAAGTAAAGATATCTTTATGCTCATCCCTTTCCTTTGTTTGTAATAATAGTATTAAAAGAAAAAAGCAGTTGATGGTATTATGACGCTTGATAGAAGAGGTTGGAAGAAACAAACTGCTGCGACGACTTCAAAAATTTGGTATAAGGGCTGAAAGAATAAGAAAAATAGTACTAAATGAACAAATTTTATTTACAAAATATATTTTAAAACCAGCTAAATATTAAAGTAATATATTATAGTAAAGGGACTTGAACCCACGACCCCTCAAGTCCCGCTTGCGGTAATCACTTTTTCCACCATAATTCAATTTATTAAGTAAAAGCTTAGCATGTCAATTGCAAAATTAATAAATTACTTTAGTAATGAACGTCGCGTCATTATTTTCAACCCATTTGTATTCCGTAAAGAATACTAGGTGTTGGTCGAGATTGTTGCAGAGTAATCTTGATAGATGGGGTTGTACGTAAAAATATATAAACTCAATCGAGTGACGAATGTGGTGGCATAATTGATTACTGAAAAGCACGACCGCAATAAGCTCAGTTGGAAGAGCTTCGGAACCGTATTCTGAGGTCGTAGGTTCAAGTCCCGCTTGCGGTAATCACTTTTTCCACCATAATTAAATTTATTAACCAGCTAAATATGTCTAGCCGTTTTCTAGTTTTAGCGAGAAAAATGAACAATAATTAACTAGGGTGCTATGTTGCTTTGCTCTTTAAGTACCTAACTGTAATTACCTATTATTTAATACCTGCATGTATTCAAATATTACAATTAACGGAATAACAAATATCTTAAAGTATTATGTTATATTTAGCACTTACAAGTTTTTGTAAGAATAACTTTGATCTTACCTTATTTCACAAGTACATGAGATTGGAACTACAGATAATAATAGCAAGTGCTCCACTTATCTCGTCAACTCCATAGAGTCATATTTGAATGGATAAGTAGATAGCAAGTATTTCTATACATTTTATTCAACAGCTCTCAAATCACGTTGTGTAAGAACAAAGAAATTCAGAGTTATAGGACTATATAACGAAACCCTCCATTTCCTTTGCGTGCTTTCGTAAATAAAAAGGAAACATTAAAAGGAAATGCCTAGTCTACAAGCGAAAATACTCAACAAACTTGGTTCTTACAGCAAATTCAAGACCTTTTAAATAAATGTTGCCTTTTATTAACATCCATTTCTCAAGAACGGAACACATTCCTTAGTGAACAAAAAACTGATAGGTACTGCCTTGCTATTTGAAGTGTTTTTAATTTAAACAAGTTTATCAGCTTCATGTATTTTAGAAAGAAATGCACAATTGGGAGTTGTTTACCTTTAGTAAAATGAAATATCAACTTTCTTTTCAATGTTGGACGGGCCTCGTAGTGCAGTGGTTAGCGTAGCGGACTGGCGTTCACGAGTTTAAGGGTTCTGTTACCACAGAGGAAAATCAATTATTTTTGTAACACAAATATATAATACTGCTTTGCTATATTTTCTATGTATTTTAAATATTTTTTTGTTATGAGACCAAAGAACGTTATATAAAACGTCAATGAATATTTATTTTATTTTTTTGACGAGCCTTGTGGATGAGTGGGTCATTTAACGGACTGCCGATCAAGAGGGTTCGATTCCCGCTCGGGATAATCATTTGTGTGATTTTTCTAATTGTCATACAAATGTTTGTACTGAGTCTGGGTGTTTCTATGTATTATAAGTATGTATTTACAAAAGAAAAGTAGTATATGTATTCTATCCGTATTCTGGTACCCATAACGCAAGCATATAAGCTTAGCTTGGGACCAGAGGACATTGTGTGAAATGTCCGTGAATATTTATGTTTATTATTACTATTTATTTTATTTATTTACTAGCAGTTGCCAGCGGCTTCATAAGCTTTAGAAAAGCAACCTTAACAAATTTTACAAAAAAGCCATCCCCCTTGAACCAGCCTGTCTATTGAAAAAGACCGCATCGAAATCCGTTTCGTAGTTTTGTATACATAAGCTCACATATGGACATACATACAAAAATAACAACTTTTTGATAATAAGTAAAGATTTAATATCTAAAGGATGTGTAAAATAATTATTACTATTATTAATATTATAGAATACAAATAGGAACGAGCTTTGAAACATGCCATAAATATTGTACTTACCGTGAATATAATTAGTCTCCTATTCATAATAACAAAATAACTCATGGTACACATGACAACATGTCTCTACCAAGGCTTAACGATCTTATTTAGTGCCCAATTTAACACATTACACGTACAAGTCTTATGTATACAACTTGGCTTGTAATCGTGTTCCTTTCACAAGTTTGGAATATATATTATTTATGATTTACTCATTAACTTCACTGTTGTAATAAAGTGTGCTAGAGTAATATTATATTATTAATTATTTATTAACACGCTTTTATAAGTTTGGTATGTATCTATCAATGTATTAGTCTATGTAACGGAATCTTTGAACGCGATTTTCACCCACTAGCAATAGTTGATTTGATACCCGATTGATTTGAAATTTTGCATACATTTCAAGGACCGATGACAAATGACAATGCAATTATTTAAAAATGTATTCAGTATTTGTAAGCGTGGTTTTTAGTTTTACAACTAAACAAATTATTTTTATTTAAAACTTTATGTACGATGGCGGACTTAATACTAATGACATTTTCTACCAGCCAACCAACGGTAGTGCAAAGTGCTCTTAGCTATGAAATTTACAAAGATAAAATATGTATGTGTTGTAGTATCTAAATGGAATAATTCTTCTCCTAATGAAAATCTCTGGATTTTTCCGAATTACTTAGGTGTTTAAAACATATGTTCAAATAATGATATAATATCTTCTAAAAATAAATTTAGTACGACTCTTTCTTCCTTTAAATCACAGATAAGATTATTTCGGGTTTGTTCCATGTCGTTTTTACCTAAAGATCAACTTCCCTGTGCCCATGCCCCTATGCGATATATGGTGTAAGGAAAGTAAGGTAAATGATGAATTGTAGCACAATGATAAAGATGAAAAAGAAATTTGTACAAAGCTAAGCAATAAAAATGTCACATTAAAAATTTATGATCTGATAAGTCTATTATTGTATGAAAATATTTAGAAAATACATCAATAAAAATCTAATTTGTTTCTTGGTTGGAATTCAGAGAAAATATTGAGTATGATAAATATATCAATATGTGCACTTTACAGAAATTTTCGACATAATAAATTCAAATAATGTATGTATGCGTCTAAATTAAGTCAAGGAAGTATGTTTCGATTATTGCAGATGGCGCTGTTCGATTTTTTTTTAATAATATCACGACTCATAAATTGTTAGGCTGTATCACATAAATGACAAAATGAGATAGATAGATATAGTTACAAAGTTTTTAAAAGTTCTTGAATGTTCTTTTTTTTACATATACCGAGGCTTTACCTAAACTGTTTCACTTAATATCCTTGTTATGTGTCTTCATATTCACATTAGCCATTTACAATTAAGCTTCCTCTTCCTCTCTAGCCCATTGACGTCCCACTGCTAGGCAAGGGCCTCCTCCACTTTAGGAGGGATTATGGTCTACTGTGCTAACCAAGCGTCTTGACACAGGGCTTAGTTTCTAGTTTTCCATCTCTCTCAGTAGACGTTAACTGCTTATATTGTTCCTTAGCTGGCTCTTACAGCATCCTGGGAAAGAAATGGGGTGGTGTAACTTATATTATTAATCCGTCACCACACGGATCATAATTTTAATAAGCATTAAGCTACATATACTCTCCGTGTGGTGACGGATTAAGAATACAGGTGTCACCACCCCATCTGTGTCCAACAGTGGGACGTAAATGGGCTGGAGAGAGAGCGAGAGAGAGAAGCTACATTTAATTAATGTAATTTTAGAAAATGGCCATTACATTTCTCTAAATATCAAAGTTGTTTGCACAAATTTGGAGTGTCCTATTCTGTTTATTTACATTTTCACTTAGGGGAAAAAAGTTACGAAACCTTTTTACTTTTTTTGCCTTTTTTGCCAGTTTGGATTTATTCGCGTACATAACGAGCTTACGTACTCGGGATCGGTACGAACATAGAAATTTAAGGTGCTACTTGTAAGACAAGGTGTACTATACACGTATGTATTGTTCAGGTATGCAATTGTACAACATTTAGACTAGACATGTAGCTAATAAAATAAAAATAATAATAATAATTTCATGGACATTTCACACAACGTCCTCTGATCCCAAGCTAAGCTTATATGCTTGTGTTATGGGTACCAGAATACGGATAAAATACATATACTACTTTTCTTTTGTAAATACATACTTATAATACATAGAAACACCCAGATGCAGTACAAACATTTGTATGACCGTTAGAAAAATCACACAAATGATTGTACAATAAAAAGAAATGTTTCCTTGATTAACTAACATTTTTATTTATTTATTAATGGGGGCTTATGATTATTACATAATATGTCAGCCCAAAAACTGACATTAAATCCATACATGTTTCGCCATTTTAAAGGTTTAAACTTTGAATTAAAACTGCTGACTATCGATGACACACCTTTTTTTGTTACTTTTTGTGATATGAATTATGACGTAATTTATTTTTGACAAAGAATATCATAATGGAATTCAGGTTAAGAAGAAAAGACTGTGGGTGTCTTTACAAAAATTTGTTACAGAAACGAGAAGGTTAACTAAATGGGTAACCTTTTCTTTACAAAACTTTTAGATCAAATCTATTTCATAAAATGTTTTTCGAATATTATGTTAAGGTTGCCTTGCCCACAACAAAAATTAAATAAATAGTACAATGTCCTTAGTCACTGACCTAAGATTATTATTCTATTTGTGATTTTGTTATTATCTTGACTAATTGCCATAAATAATTAAATAATGATTATAAATAATTATGTACAATACAAATACAAATGTTTGTCCTGCGTTTGGATGTTTACTATGTATTATTTATAAGTAAGGTTTAAGATATTTATTTCTTAAAAAGAGTACAACTCACTTAGCTTAAGAAATACAGGGTAAACTTAAAAATACTTATCAACTAACATTGAGCATCGGAATGACGGTAGGTTGCATAAAAACCGCGAAGCAGACGTTAAAAGCAAGTTGTGACTTATAGTATCGTTTTAACAATGCAATGCAATAGCAATCGTCACAAGATATAAAGAGCATATATACATACATACATATTCATACATATTCATGAACATTTCACACAACGTCCTCTGGTCCCAAGCTAAGCTTATTATGCTTGTGTTATGGGTACCGGAATACGGATATAATACATAAACTACTTTTCTTTTGTAAATACATACTTATAATACATAGAAAGCACCCAGACGTAGTACAAACATTTGTATGATATTTATGAATATCACACAAATGATTGTCCCAAGCGGGAATCGAACCCGCGACCTTGAGAACGGCAGTCCAGTACATGAACTACTACGCCACGAAGCCCGTCAAAATATAAATATAAATTTTATACAACTATTTATTAATGTAATTATTTCTTTAAATATACGATGCATGCAGAAATGTACAATTTTAGTAATTTTAACATGTATTTTTGTTTTCTAATTATTAGAAGATATTGAATGTTTTTAATATGTGACATTTGAGAGCTTTTTTATACAGTGTAAATGTTTGAATGTCTTTAATGTTATTTGGTAATTTATTATATATTTGCACCCCTTCGAACATAAAATTCTTTTTGCTATAATTAGTACGAGGTTTCCTAAGACATATATTATTTATATGTACCTATTTACAAAAAAAATATCCATACCACAAGCATAATAAGCTTAGCTTGGGACCAGAGGACGTTGTGTGAAATGTCCATGAATATTTATTTGTTTATTATAAGTAATTATCGAATTGTAGTGAATGATTATTTTAGTTAGAATAAACACATATAATTAATCACGTTATGAACACACCAAATAAATGATATCATTCATGTTCAAATTACGTGCGTACGTAAAATATATGGGTATCAAATTACGTGGAAAAATCTTTCGTTTCATTAACTCTTGCCAACACAAATACACAAATACTAAATTTCATCATCAGATAAATTTATTTATTCAGTCACTGAGTCTTTTATTTAAGTCGCCTTTTGACTTTTGTACCTACTGAAACACCACATTTAGTTGCAAACGATTTTTGGTTATAAATTTCAACCCTTTCTTTTTCTCCGGCTCATTCACGTCCCACTGATGAGCACGGGCCTCCTCAACTTTGGAAGGGATTATGGTCTACTGTGCCGCGCTGACCAGGTGTGTTAGCACAGGCTTTGTTTCGAGTTTTCTTCTCTTACAGAAGATGTTATCTGCGTACAAAATTCCTTAGCAGACTTTTCCTGCATCCTGGGATGGAAAAGGGGTGGTTAAAATGATTTCTTGAAACGTCAACACATGGACAAAAACCATGTTTATACGTTCGTGTCGAGTTTTCTGTAAGTAGGATGTCATCAGCTCATACTAAACCCTTGCGAAAGCTATACAGTCGTTCCGCTTAGCGATACCCAATTCAGCGCATTGTATCAATATTTCGTGACGTATTGTATCGATACACGATACCTATCGTATGCTTAACTAATTACTATAGTAAAATGGAATTTCCGTGGTAGATTAGACCGTGGTCAGCAGCGAGGGGTTTATACGCTGACGAAAAGTAGGTTTATCACACTCCTCCTCTCCAGCCCATTTACGTAACACTGTTGGGCACGGGCCTCCTCCACTTTGAAGGGATTATGGGTTTGGTGCGTGTTGGCACAGGGTTTTTTTTTGGGTTTCCGTGTCTTGCAGAGGATGTTATCTGTATGCAATATCCCTTAGCTGACTTATACAGCATCCTTGGGTGGAGATGGGGTGGTGACACTTGTATTCTTAATCCGTCACCACAAGGAGGTCTAATCCACTACGCACATAAAATGAATTTTAGTATTAGGTACGGCATAAACATATTAAAAAAAATTTTGACGAATGACAGTTGAATATTTTATTCAATATGGAAAGCATTATGTTAGCACAGCTTTTTAGATAATATTATGTAACATAATAATATTCCCATCAGAATAAATTCTCATATTTTATAAGTACACAGACAGTTCCCTTTGTCTTGGAGAACAAAATAATAGAAACAATTTGATTTTTTATTTTATTATACAATGTAATTTATTTTGGAAATTATATAACTGATAAGTTTTATAGTGTTTCTTAGCTGTAATTATCTCCCGTTTATTTAACAAACTATGCTACCAACTATATTACAATCTATACTTTTTTTTTTTTTTTTATACTACTAAGTTGGCGAACAAGCGTACGGCCCACCTGATGAGAAGCGGTTACCGTAGCCTATAAACGTCTGCAACACCAGAGGTATCACTCGCGCATCGCCGACCCTGTAGGAATCGTTTGACACCTTTTTTGAAGAACCCCATACTGTAGTCCAATGGGAAAACCTCGGCAGGTAGTTCATTCTACAACTTTATTGTACGTGGTAAAAAATTCCGATGGAATCGTACTGTTGTATTTAATTACTGTTGTATTTATGTGTTGTACTTAAAATAAAAACCTAAAATGTCGATATCTGTACTTTGAATATTGAAAAAAGATTGAGTATTAGGGGCCGTTCAAGTATTACGTAAGCAGATTTATTACAGTTATTACCACAGTTATTTGATGACAAGGGGATGGGGGGGGGGCATCCCCCTGTCAGCAAAAGTAAGCAAAGCTCTTACCCCCTCCCCCTAAGCGTATTGTTTTTTAAATATTATAATTATGAATTAAAAAAAAAAACACTGACAGAAAATTTTGACAAGTGAATAGCGCGCGGTAATTCCCCTACTCGGTTCTAAAGCGAGTGCCTAAACATATGCATTATTTGCGGGAATTCCCGAAAATGCGTTTCGTTTCCAAGCAAAGACAATGTGAGGGCTGCCATTCATGTAAAAAATTAATTTTACTACCGATGACGTAATCAGCATGTCATCCAAAATAAGTAATACAAAAACCCCCCGCCCCCACACAGTGCTTACGTAACACTTGAACGGCCCCTAAGGGGTAACGGACATACAACTGCAGGGTTGGCGTAACAGAAGTAAAAACATTGATTAAAAATTTTTTTGATCTGTATGTTTGAATAATAAATAATATATTTAGTGGCCATAGATTTAATAAAATGATATTTGTACCGCGCCGACTTAGATGCCAATCTATTCCAGTAGCTAATGGTACCAATTCTACGTGCACAACTAAACTCAACTAAAAAATCGATGTGTAAACGTGTATTTTGATTGGCTATATTGTCGTGCACATTTTTATTAATTAAAATCGTTAGTCTATAATACACAGATTTCCTATAAAAAAGTTCAACTAACATTGCCGAATTGTGTTATTAACACTATCAATTTTCATTTTTTAGTTAAGTTTAGTTGTTCACCTAGAAACGGTATAAAGAATACCTAGATATTATAGTGATTATTTAATTATGTCTAGGCAAGAAGAAGCCCTTTTGCTTTTGACAATGAATGATACCTTGTGAAGACTAGTGTGAAGTGGAATGTCTTAGCAAAAATACCTAACATCTATTTGCTAGCGACTCCTTCGTTACGTGTGGTAATAAATATGCTAGGAAAGGCATAACATGAATATTCTAAAAATTGCGAAAAAATATTATACAAGATAGCAATCTTAGCTTTGTTTTAGACTATTCTTCAAATGTCCAAATATGTCTTATATTAGGTCAATAATCATTTTAGAAAATAAAAAATCCATTCGTTATGGCGTTAACGCATTGTTTTTATTTCCTATTTATAGTTTATAAAATCACTTAAGGGCCTACATCAATATTATCGTATATCATCGCCGACACATACATATTAACACAGCCAGTAGGCACAGAAAATGAAGAATTAGGGATACTTTTCCTATTTACTCAAAATCTACTAAATATATTTTAATTCTGATTTACGTGTTTCTATATATAATAGTTATTTATGTTTTTAAAGTTATTTCATTAGTTAATACGCGATAATAGACCGACAAATGAAAAAAATAAAAAATTAGAGAGGTTGTTTCGCTAAGATTTTCTATCGAGAAAACTTTTTTCAATCGCGTTTCTGAGTTTATGCGATCCTAGATCATATATTGAAAAAACATATACTTAAAAATTAGAGCTCTAGCCATTCAATCTAAAGAAACAATGAAAACTTCGTACATAGAAAAATGCACGAAGCTATTTTGGTATCCTCTTAAAAGGACTATCATTGTTACATAGATCATCATTATATGAATCATAACTATAAGATATCATCTTATATCTCTATGCAATAAATATCGACATAATTTCATAATACATGAAGAAAACAATTTTCACAGATTTTGACACATATACATATTTGTTTTCAATTTTGGCTTGACGTTTCGGAGACTTTTCAGTCACCGTGGTCACGGGTAGGACCGGTGAGCCCAGCGACCAGTCCAAAAAATGGTCCTATTTGAATAAATTAGTCGAGTGGGTGTTGGTAAATATAATTACATATAGTAAATTTAATCTAGTCTCATATATTCTTATTGAAAAATTTCAATAAAACTTAGCAGTCATGGTCGCGTTAGAATGAATTTGACATCATTTTGCGAGTTATACGATACAATATTTTTATAGCTTATCCATATTAACATTGTGTATGAATAGTAACTTGTGATGAGAAAAACACAGCTGCCATGTTGTGCTACGTTTATTAATCTTATCTATATAAATGGTTAGAAAAAAATCCTCTTTGATAAAAGCGTCTTCCTTAGAGCGCTGCGTGTTTTGTTTAACATTATCTATATTATTTACTCCGTTATATGCTCAGAGGAAATTACACAGATGTGATTTATATCCATATTTTACCACTTTACTTTACGTTTTTCCTAAAAGTTCGTTTATCGCTCGGGGTTAGATTAAGGAAGCACACGTACCTAATAAGTATCAAATTGTACAAGTACATATTTATTTGTAACTTTTGACTCATAGTTTATTTAATATTCGCTAACACTTGCGCGACTCATTTGTTTAAATAAAACTACTTTTTACGGATTTAGACATGTATATTTGTTTTAAATTTTGGCCCGACGTTTCGGAGACTTTGCAGTTACCATGGTAAGTTGGTAACGGGTGAGACTGAGCTGTAAAGTGTCCTCTACGATCAGTTATTACCCACATTCGATTTTAATTTTATTATTGAGCTTTTTGCTCGTAGGACTGACAATCGTTGGGGAAGAAAAGTCCTAGAGTGGCGACCACGTACCGGACGACGCAAAGTTGGGCGGCCTCCGACAAGGTGGCGCGACGATATCGTCAAGGTCGCGGGGAGACATTGGATGTAGGCGGCACAAGACCGCGCGTTGTGGCGTTCTATGGGGGAGGCCTATGTCCAACAGTGGACGGAGAGAGGCTGATGGATGGATGGATGGAGCTTTTTGCTTGAAGTAGTTGGTTACGTTAACCAACTATTATTAACGTTCAAGCTTTACTGTGATCTAAAAATCAGATTAAACAAGGCATAATATGTTACCACAGCAACGGCATTTGTGTCCATAGCTATGTGAGAGCAAACAAAGAAAAAAACGTATTGAATCTATCCCAGTATACATAAGACTAAATCCATTTCATTGTATTATTTTTTCAGAGAAATCGTATGTGTTCTTTATTATCGGATTTAACGGATCATATTTTATATGCGGTCGGATCAGAGGCGTGACAGAAATATATTCCTTTCAGTCGTGATTTATACACAAAACAAATCAAAGGAACTGGTTTTTATAGAATCCGCTTTGATAAATAACTCGGTTCATTAACCATCCTTCAAACGAGATGGGATTATCACACAAAAAAATACAAAATACAAGGACAAAAAATACAAAGTCGGCTTAAAAATCGTTATTATGATAAGATGAGATCAGTATCGAATTTATTGAGTTACGATGTATTGTCCGTGACTTGAGACTCGTGGAATCTGTAATGGTTACACACCTCTTTTTCATAATGAAAAGTAGTCTATGTTATTTCTCTGCCACTAGTTTCTGTGTACCGAATTTTATTCAAATCTGTTCAATAACTTTAGCGAAACAAGTGAAAGAGTTATTTTCGATAATATAGACAAAATTATTGATCCTCTGGCATTATCATCTAGCTACTCAGCTAATATTTTGCATCGGGAACTAATATATATATATATAACTAGCTGGCCCGGCAAACGTTGTTTTGCCATACCAAAAAAAAGTAAAAAAAAAACAAATTAAAAAAAAAAGAACTATAAACCTCACGGAGCCCGAGACCTTTCCAACGAATGCAAAACCGTGGAAATCGGTCCGTGCGTTCTGGAGTTATAGCGTCAGGAAGGAAAACCCGACTTATTTTTATATCTTACTAGCTGACCCGGCAAACGTTGTTTTGCCATACAAAAAAAAAAGTTTGAAAAATAGATGTTGGCCGATTCTCAGACCTACTGAATATGTATGTAAAATTTGAGAAGAATCGGTCAAGCCGTTTCGGAGGAGTACGGTAACTAACACTGTGACACGTGAATTTTATATATAGTGAAAGAGTTATTTTCGATAATATAGACAAAATTATTGATCCTCTGGCATTATCATCTAGCTACTCAGCTAATATTTTGCATCGGGAACTAATATATATATATATAACTAGCTGGCCCGGCAAACGTTGTTTTGCCATACCAAAAAAAAGTAAAAAAAAAACAAATTAAAAAAAAAAGAACTATAAACCTCACGGAGCCCGAGACCTTTCCAACGAATGCAAAACCGTGGAAATCGGTCCGTGCGTTCTGGAGTTATAGCGTCAGGAAGGAAAACCCGACTTATTTTTATATCTTACTAGCTGACCCGGCAAACGTTGTTTTGCCATACTAAAAAAAAAGTTTGAAAAATAGATGTTGGCCGATTCTCAGACCTACTGAATATGTATGTAAAATTTGAGAAGAATCGGTCAAGCCGTTTCGGAGGAGTACGGTAACTAACACTGTGACACGTGAATTTTATATATTAGATATATAAAATTCACGTGTCACAGTGTTAGTTACCGTACTCCTCCGAAACGGCTTGACCGATTTTTATGAAATTTTACATACGTATTCAGTAGGTCTGAGAATCGGCCAACATCTATTTTTCAAACCTTTTTTTTTGTTTGCCGGGACAGCTAGTAGTAGATATATTTTGATTTTGATGTCAGTGCCAGGGCTTTTTATCTTATAATATCACAATTGACTATTTTACATTTGTATAAACAAAATAAGACTTTATTTTATTCTTGTCTAAAGATATCAACTACTCTGCTCGGCAGAATAGTTTATAGCAATATATTAAGTCTGGAAAAATATGAACCTATTTTGTAATTTGTCAAGTTCTTTGTAAAGAAACTTTTACGTACTTTTTCTTGGGGAGTTTGACAGATGGTCTTTGTAAAACTTAGTTCGTGATTTATCTTTTTCACCGTAATATTTTTTATAACCTATGTATTTTAAAACCGACTTCAGATTGAAACATAATATGAATATCTTTATATGGGAATAGTATCGTTTCTCAAAGAGGTAAATACAAGTGCCCAAAATCTGTTATGAATTACACTGAACTTGGGAATCAAAGTTTTAGATCTTATTCAATAACTTTTTGACTAACAAGGAGTAACTAATTGAAGTGTACTTGTGTACGTCAAGTTCGCGGCGTCTTCTTTGAAATTCGAAATTTTTCGTAACATCGTAAAGATCCCTTAATTTTAAGAATATTTTTTATTTTTGAAACGAAGTTGTTTGATCTTGACAAATGATTGAATATAGCTTGGAAAAAATACGCTTTTCATGGTTGTTATCGTTAAGGGAAAACCAAGAAAAACCCAGTTTAATTTATGATGTTATATTTTTAGCTTTGTACATAATTTTGCCTATTGTAATTAAAAAATAACATTGTACATATTATGTTATTAATAAATAAATAACATCGTTGCATTTATTAATATAATAACACAATTAATTTGTTTTTAAAGTAATTATGTTGGTTTTAAAAATAACAGAAAATATACAAAAATATACAGAACATTACTTTACTGTTTAAGACGAAATTGGGTTCCGGAAAACTATCTTATCTTGTTTACTTGAGGCTATTTTAGAATTAATCCGACAGTTAGAAAATCTAGTAGTTACATTTGTTTCAAGCTTAGAACATCTCACTAATTCGTAGTAGAATTTATATACCTAAGTAAATTAACGTTGGGAACAAGAGATTGAGGGAAAATTACAATCTTGTAGAATAAAATTTAATAAAGTAATTTTCTTTTTCAAGTGTCGTTTTTGTAATTTTCTTGCTATCACTTCATCACTTTTTATTGTATTTGTAAGTCATGTCCGTGAGTTGGCGGACAAAAAGAATACATTTCTAAGTTTTGCTTCTGGGCGTCGTACCTATAAGACGACCGAGGGAACGCCACGTTGTATTATGCCTGCACACACTACCCGAAAAGGGATGACGTCTGGTAGACCAGGTCTTAAAATCTAGAAATATAGAAACATATTGCGTAGACCCCAAATGTAGGATAAAGGCAGGTGAATCATGACGATAATGTATTGGTATGTGATTTTGGTCGTTCTTATCAACCCATAAATGACCCATTGAGAAAGTATAAAAGTGGCCTCAACTTAGGGAGTCTTTTAGTAATATATTCTACATTAAATAATAAATAAAATAAATAAATATTCATGGACATTTCACACAACGTCCTCTGGTCCCAAGCTAAGCTTATATGCTTGTGTTATGGGTACCAGAATACGGATAGAATACATATACTGCTTTTTTTTTGTAAATACATACTTATAATACATAGAAACACCCAGACGCGGTACAAACATTTGTATGACAATTAGAAAAATCACACAAATGATTGTCCCGAGCGGGAATCGAACCCGCGACCTCTTGATCGGCAGTCCGTCACATGAACCACTCAACTACGAGGCTCGTCGACATTGCGTCATAGAAGTCGAAACTTTATATACTTACTAATAAGATAAGTGTATTTACGTTGTAAATGTATTCCCGCGAGAGAAATAAATAGAATTTTTCTAAGAAAAGTTAAGGTCGGTAATGATATTACTTCAATTATATCGTGCGTGGGTTTTTATTGGTCCCTAAATAGTAAATTATGTTTAATATACTTATAGTCTTATTCATCATTATGAATGAAACGAACTTTTAAACCTCCGATAAGTCATTATGAATAAGACCATTAGTGTATAATATCATTGGTTATGGGTTCGATTAAATTATTACAATTAAAATGCTTTTAAGTTAAACGTAGGTACGTACTTTTAATTCATAACTGAATCTCTCTCTCTCTCTCTGTTTAGCCCATTAACGTCCCACGGTCGGACACCGGCCACGTCCACTGTGGAATTATAGTGTTTACTATACCACGCTGTCCAGGCATGTTGGCATAGGGTTTATTTTCGAGGTTTCTTTCTTTTTCAGAGGATGTTATTTGTGAACAATATCCCTTAGCTGGCTTTTACAGCACCATAGAAAGAAAAAGGGGAGGTGACACTTGTATTCTTAGTTCGTCACCACACGAACTCTTCCATCTTTATTAAAGCTATCTTAGCTACATGTTTAGCGAGTTTTTTCAATCCAATAGAAGTTTTGTATCGTTTTTTTTATAACTGGTGGGCTGACACTTCTAAAGCTAAGGTCAAAGCAAGGCGTTCAATTCACGTCCGCGGTGGCGTGCACGGTGGCGATCAGTTGTTGCGTACAAGTTGCGTACGAACTTGTACGCAACAACTGATCGCCACCGTGCACGCCACCGCGGACGCGAATTGAACGCGTTGGTTTGGCCTTACCTTTAATCCGTTACCACACGGATATACTGAATGAATATTATATACAAACATATTTCAATTTTGCATAATGTAACTGTTCTCTTGTCTGTGATCCATTTTATTTCCTTATTTGATAGTATTATACCATATATTCTTCTTTGTTATATATATTTGATTCAACGCCAATATAAATTGAAGCATATCAAATCTATAAAAATAGTTTTCCTCCTTCCTTGTACTGCTATGGGAAGTAGATGGAAAGATATATATCTCACCCATCTTGTTGAGAAATGTCTGTGAATATAATATGCAGTTTTATATGACTTGATTTTCCGTATTGAAATTGATGGTACTGTCAGAATAGCGGCGGTTAAAGTTTTTCATCTGCAATCTCAACATAGAATGACTGTTTAGTAGTGTCGTAGTTTGGTTTCAGGCATCTTTTTCTCTCTTTCTTCAGCATATTTACGTCCTTCTGTTGGGCACCTCCCGTTGGCTCCTCTACTGACGAGTCTCGTGAGTGGTTGAGTGGTTTATGTAACGGACTGCCGATGAAGAGGTGGTGGGTTCGATTCCCGCTCGGGACAATCATTTGTGTGACTTTTCTAATTGACATACAAATGTTTGTACTCCGTCTGGGTGTTTCTATGTATTATAAGTATGTATTTACAAAAGAAAAGTAGTATATGTATTCTATCAGTATTCTGGTACCCATAACACAAGCATATAAGCTTAGCTTGGGACCAGAGGACGTTGTGTGAAATGTCCGTGAATATTTATTTATTTTATTTATTTACTTTGGGAGGCACTATGGTCTACTATGCCGCGCTGACCAGGCGTGTTTCCATAGGGTGTATTTTGGAATCTTTCGTCTCTCATAGAAGATGTCATTTACACACAATATCACTGACCATCCTGGGTAGGTAAGGGAGATGTGACTCTTGTAATTTTAATCCGTCACCACACGGACTCTTGTATATTTCTTGCTTTGGCGAGTTTTATTTAATTCAATAATTCAATAGAATTTTTTTAAAGTTTTTTTTTTATTTACAAAACCAAAAACGAAAATATAAAAATATATGTAACTTCTTCTTTCTGTCCAACTTCACGTTTTCAGGAATAGTATTTAATGAATTTAAAAACACAGAAGTAATTTAAAAAATATTATTATTAGAAGAAATTATATTTTTCGTAATAAATTTATTTGATTAATAATCCTAGCGCAAGAAGACAGCCGTATTTTTCTCATCACAAGTTACTATTCATTCGTTATATTAATATGGACTATCTACTAAAGACGCGTTGGTGGGTTAAGTTTATACAAAAAAAAAATTACGTGATAAATAAACATTGTATTGTGTGTATAGTATTCACAAATACATTGGCTACATAATAAGACATAGAGACATACGGCACAAGACCGCGCGTTGTGAAGTTCTATTGCCTTGTTCTTGGTCCTATGTCCAAAAGAGGACGGAGAAAGGCTGATGGATGGTTGGATGGAAGTATAAAAAGTTTGATAAGTGAGTAAAGAAGTTATAAATAAAGCATATAAACGTTATGATCGTATATTGTCTTATGTTATATTAAAGTAATTTATTAATTTTGCAATAGACTATGCTATGCTTTAATTAACAAATTAAATTATGGTGGAAAAAGTGATTACTCCCGCTTGCGGTAATCACTTTTTGCACCATAATTTAATTTGTTATGTTATATTTCTTTTTGTCTGTATATTCTAATGCATAAACTACATTTGAATGATGGAAGGCTAATCTAAACTAATTATAAAACAAAGTCGTTATTTTTGTATGTATGTCCACATGTGAGCGTATGTCTTCAAAACTATGCATCAGAGTCTGATGCAATTTTTTTAAATGATAGAGTCGCTCAAGAGGTCCTCTTTTGTAGATGAGTTTTTAAGGTTTCGTTTCTAGATGCAACGCGTATGAAGATGCGAGTAGGTAGTTATCTACTTAGATATGATTTATAATATGAATGGTTTTTAATATAATGTAATGTACATTGGCGTATCCACATTATATCTTTCGTAAAGTATGAACCTGAACCGCACCTAACCAAGCTGACGCCATCAAATAGATGTTAGGTGTTTTTCTTCGTAGATATTCCTCATCTCGCTGGGTTTTGAGAGATATTACTCACTGTCATGGGTAAAACAGTATGCCAGCTGGATATAAATTAAAGGAGATTATATCACAATCTCTATTGTAATAGAAAAGTTCACGACAATAAGGATTTAACAGGTTTTAGTCAAATAAAAAAACTTTATACGGATTAGAGGCGTGTGTTTGTTTTCAACATACGCCCGACATTTCGGAGATTTCACAGAGGACACCTCATGACCATGTTAAATGAAAAGTCTCTGAAACGTCGGCCTAAAATTGATAACATATAAATAATAATATATACCCCCCTATTACAAAACGCGGCTCAACGTTAAACCCAGGTTTAACAAAATTTATTTACGAGGAATTGGATAGTTAGACCCGCTCTGACACTAGTTTGGCGTCGGTTTAAGACTAAGGTCGTTGTTAGATCTAGGATTTGAGAAAAATCGGCTTGAAATGCGCAATTGAAGTGTTTAAAAACCAGGCTTAAACTGTGGCTTAAACTTAGTCCACGTTTTGTAATAAGGCGGATAGTGTCTAAATCCGTAAAGTGTATTTATAAATCAACAAGTCACGCAAGTGTTGGAGATTATTAGGTTTTAGTAATTTGTAGCAATATAGACTTTACAAAAATAGATCACAAAATAAAAGGATATTATGCTTTATTTGAATTGTTTCTATTAAATATTTGTAATTTTATCTTATTTCTCCTCTTCTGTTTAAAAATCTGAGTAAAATTAAAATAAATAAATTTTCATGGACGTTTCACACAACGTCCTCTGGTCCTAAGCTAAGCTTATGTGCTTGTGTTATGGGTACCAGAATACGGATATACTACTTTCCTTTTGTAAATACATACTTAAAATACATAGAAACACCTAGACGCAGAACAAACATTTGTATGACAATTAGAAAAATCACACAGATTATTGTCCCGAGCGGGAATCGAACCCGACCTCTTGATCGGCAGTCTGTTACATGAACCACTCAACCACGAGGCTCGTCGTAATTGCATATAGATCTAAATTTTAATTATTATTAGGCAATAAACTTGATCTAATGCGAGTCACACAAAATGTATATACAATGATACTATTACTTATTGAAGAATCAAAAATCGTTTACGGGTACATCAAAATTGGGTAGAATCCCATGAGTTGTGTTTGTAACTACTAGCTGCTACAGCTATACAGATATCATAGTCTAACAAAGACAATCTAAGAATAAGAAATGTTTACTAATAAAGTCGGGGTCGGATACCAAATTGAAAGGGCATTGGCATTCTATTACAAGTACAATTTGCTGTTGGATCCCAGTAGCCCGTAACATTGAGTTTTTGAGGAAACAAGGACACTTGACATATTATGTGGGTCTTTTCGTTCTAGAACGAGAGCATGATATAAGTACAACATACAAAAAGATCACTTCAGATTTTATAAATCAACACAATAATGTTATTGCTTCGGGTTCAAGAGTAATGTAACGAATTGCCGTTAAGAGGATACCAAAATAGCTTCGTGCATTTTTCTATGTACGAAGTTTTCATTGTTTCTTTAGATTGAATGGCTAGAGCTCTAATTTTTAAGTATATGTTTTTTCAATATATAATCTAGGATCGCATAAACTCAGAAACGCGATTGAAAAAAGTTTTCTCGATAGAAAATCTTAGCGAAAATACCTCTCTCATTTCTTATTTTTTTCATTTGTCGGTCTATTATCGCGTATTAACTAATGAAATAACTTTAAAAACATAAGTAACTATTATATATAGAAACACGTAAATCAGAATTAAAATATATTTAGTAGATTTTGAGTAAATAGGAAAAGTATCCCTAATTCTTCATTTTCTGTGCCTACTGGCTGTGTTAATATGTACGTGTCGGCGATGATATACGATAATATTGATGTAGGCCCTTAACAAGATCGAGAGTTCGGTCCTTGTACAGTTCAATTATTAGTGCGATATTTATAAATGTTATACCCATGTTTGTGTTGTGTCTGAATTTTTTCAATGTATTATAAATACGTACTTACAAAAAAAAGTATATACGTATACCCATAACACAAGTGTAGAATTATAGCTTATTTATGAAATATAGGACCAGAGGATGTTATGCGAAACGTCCTTAAATATTTATTTATTGTATTTGTTACAGAACTAAAGAATACTGTATCTCACCAACCAGTTTGATCCCTTGGGGATAATCTAGGCAGACTCCATCTTTTGTGTTAAGAGCGTGATATTTATAAGACATTATAGTTTCGACAGGCCTTTTGATTTAGTGGTTCATTTAACAGACTATCTGCTGTTCACGAGGGTTCGATTCAAACACAGCACAAGTATTTCTGTGATATTTGTGTTTATCACATAATTCACATACACATAAATAAACTAAATTATTAAATAAACTAAATTATAATGGAAAAAATAAAAAGCATAGTAATATAAAAAAATAAAAAGAAATAAAAAAATAAAAAGCATAGTAATAAAAATATAAAAAGCATAATAAAAAGCATTATAAAAGCATAGCGAGTCAATCGCAAAATACTAATAAATTAATTCACATACACATATTTACACTTCGTCTGCGTGTAATATAAGTATATACTCGTATTTACAAAATTTTAAGTAGTATATCTGCATTCCTGAATTCATTAATAGCAGCAAATAAGCTTGTCTTAGGACCAGAGGATGTTATGTCCATATAAATATTTGATTTATTTAGTTGAAAAGCCACCTTACAAAGCATATTTACACTATAAATATTATCTTATATGTGTGTATATAATAAGGTCTTAATTTTTACATATTCATAACACATAGGTAAGTACTAACATTAAACATTTAAACGTTATTATCCGAAATTCGCTTTGATAGTACACCTATATCTAAGTAGTACAAATTACGCGCTAATTAGTATTAAGTCAGTTGATAATTACCTTTGGATTAGGCTAAATTAGTAATTTGAATATGTCTTAGACAGCGGTGACGTCAACAATTAATTAAAGTAATGTTGAATTACTGATTCGTAGGTAGGTACTCTGTGTTAAGTCCTTAGAAGATGTCAGTAAAAGAGTAGGTACTTATCAGTAAATGAGGTGTCTCGAAGACCTTTTTGGTAAATAAATTTGCTTCTTAAAATGAAATTTGTAGTAAGTTATGGCTCAAAACAGGAGGACGTTATGTGAAATGTCCGTGAATATAAAAAGAAACTCCATATTAACAGTCGCAAGTAAAACTGCGGGGTACTGCTAGGTGTCAGATATAAATAGCTACATAAAACAAAAATATGGCTAAGATACTCGTAGAGATTATAAGTGCCTACTCTTTGTAAAATATCTAACTATTAGCTATGTAACAGTGAAAAATGAGGCACATTTCTCCCGCTGTGCTTCCATTAACCAAGTCCTTAAGATGAATACTGTCCGGTCACATCTTTCTTATAGTAATCTACATTGTTGTCACCAATATAGTGGGACATTTATTTCGATCGAAGTACGTAATATCAAGTTATTTACCATTCCATCTTAAATATTTAGCTAAGGTTTCCAGTCCACCTCGGAATGCCTAAAGAATTAAGGACCGGCATTTATATGTAGATTTTAATACTTTAAAAATGAAACATATAATTTTTTTTTGACACGCTTTTTATTTTTAATTATAATTTCAATTACATAATTACATACTTAATATGAAACAAACAAAAAAGGAGGGGCTTATAATTAGGTATCAAAAAATTCGTCCGCATCGCAATCGTCGTGTAACGTGTCCAAAAGATTGGCCGCATTGCCACGTTGTATAGAAATGCTTATACGAATTGCTAAATGCAGGCCAGCCTTTTGGTTACGTGAAACGTCGACGTCGAAAGATCTTTATAAAGAGACTGTGCACTCGGGCCCCACGATCCGAGCGTCTCGACCCCAAACGGCTCAAACAAGTAATCCGCAGAAAGATTACTATATTTGCGCCGCTAAGGGCCTACATCAATATTATCGTATATCATCGCCGCCACGTACATATTAACACAGCCAGTAGGCACAGAAAATGAAGAATTAGGGATACTTTTCCTATTTACTCAAAATCTACTAAATATATTTTAATTCTTATTTACGTGTTTCTATACAGGGTGTGGCGTAATTAATGGATAAGCCTGTGCCTGTGGATAAGCCTCCTACTGCGCTATACGAATATGTATATTTTTAATTAATCCTATGTATGGTCTTGAAAAAAATGGCATAAGTCATGTTTTTCATAAAATGACTACTTTCACTAACCAATTCTGCTACTGTTGCCACAATTTTCAAAAGTTTTGCTTTCTGTTTTTTTTATAATACAGCTTAAGAGTTGAATTATTGCAAGCAATAAAGAATTCCCTATTCGTAATATAAATTTTTTGAAAATTATGCATGAAATATCAAAAAAGGGTTATTGATTATTCAATTTGTTGACTTTGTACATCGTCTAGCTTAAAAAATCTTTATGGGAGTTGATTTGCCCAATATCTTAAAAACATGCTTGTTTTATGCAGTTTCCGAAATGGTATAATACTTATTATAATACTTATTAAGTTTGATGTGATATTAAAGAACCAAATGACACTCGTAAAAAAATGTTCTTATTGTGATTTAATTAATCAAATTAATACTGTTAACTTAAACAAACTGTCAGTGGTATTTTAACTTATCTGTCTGAGTTTACCAGTGGGAATGTTAGTCGTTGAAAAAAAATAACAACTTATTTTATTTTTTTTATTCTAAAGATGCAAACACTACATAAATTTTATTTTACAAAAAATGTTCGAAATGGCGGCCACCTGCGGCTATGCAGGCCCTGCATCGACGGATAAATGACCGCTTTAGGCGTCGGATGAAGCCGGAGCTCTTGATTTCATCAGCGGCTTCAAAAATCAGGGCCTTTAGTTGTTCCAGGGATGCTATTTCTTTTTTATACACTTTTTCTTTTAAACACCCCCAGTAAAAAAAGTCTAGAGGGTTCAAATCAGGGGACCTTGGTGGCCACAAAATGGGACCCAAACGACCTATCCACCTCTCATTGTACTCATCATTGAGGTAGTTCCGTACAATTCGTGCGTAGTGAGCGGGACAACCATCATTTTGTAACCAGTAGTTTTCTGGCACATTTAAACTTTGTAATAGTTCCGGCAACGTATTTTGCAGAAAATTTAAATAATTGGGACCTGTTAGTGTCTCGGATAGTTCGACGGGCCCAACTATTAGTCCATTTGACGGGCTTCGTGGTCTAGTGGTTCATGTAACGGACTGCCGATCAGGAGGTCTCGGGTTCGATTCCCGGTCAGGACAATACTTTGTGTGATGTTTGTATTTCTCATACAAATGTTTGTACTGCGTCTGGGTGTTTCTATGTATTATAAGTATGTATTTACAAAAGAAAAGTAGTATATGTATTCTATCCGTATTCTGGTACCCATAACACAAGCATATAAGCTTAGCTTGGGACCAGAGGACGCTGTGTGAAATGTCCATGAATATTTATTTATTTATTTATTTATTTATTTAAAATTCCTGTCCAAAGGTTCACTTTAAACTGGACTTGAGCTCGGTCTTGCCTTATGTTTCTCGGATTGGTTGCCTGCCAACTATGAAGATTGTGCATGTTGACGTAGCCATTTCTTTTACATGATGACTCATGATGGCTCCACAGTATTTTGTCAAAAAACGCCGAATCTTCGCGTATTTTTCGCAACATGACGCGACAAAATTGGACTCTAGGCTCATAGTCTCGTGTCATTAGTGTTTGCACCCTTTGATAGTGATACGGGTGAAGCTCATGCCTGTGCAGAATTCTGCCCACAGTACGCGTATCTACACCGGTTCCTCTACTTAACTCACGAATTGATAACTCTGGATTAGCACGCACAGCTTCTAGAACTTCGTCATCACGATGTCGTCGAGGTCTGCCTTCCGAAGCACCACCAACACCGGTACCAGGCATTCGCCCTTCGCTAAAAGCGATGTGCACACGTGTAAACACCCGGTAGTCTGGGTGTCGCAAATCGGGGTATCTTCGACGATATTCGCGTGCAGCTTCATTTGCATTGCAGTTACACAGGCCGTAAATAAGATGCATATTTGCATACTCTTGAGGAGTGTACGTATGACGCGGCATGATCAGTAGTCCAGGGATATGTAGAAGTCGTCGATAATATCACAATTGTCCAATTCGTATAGCAAAAACAGAGTCCGTAGTACATAAGCCAAATTCACGTCACAATAACAAACACGATAGAGCAAACGATATGTGCGCAAGAGACGATAGTCAAAAGAGCACTAACTTTGTTAAACAAGTTCAAAAGCTGTTTTGTTGTTTGTGAGAATAATAAAAATCTATCTCTGTCGCACAACTGTTATTTACCTGACATCAAAATGCTTTGTCTCTGTCTTATGATAAGACTAACCGTCTGGATTTGCCGTGCGATAAACAACCACAAGTAGTTGACTTAGAGTCGTTATCTGCTTACCCTATTCATGGTGGATGACTACCTGCTCCCGAGCACCCAAAAAAGGGTCCATTGTGAATGACTACCTGCTCCGGAGCACACAAAAAAGGGTCCATTCAAACTGTTTACAAAGACATGTTTAAGATAAATTAATAATTCTGTTAAAGAAAATTAGGGTATTTTTTTACAACTGTCGTTTTTTTTTAAAACCTCGTGAAATGTAATAAGTATTATACCATTTCGGAAACTGCATAAAACAAGCATGTTTTTAAGATATTGGGCAAATCAACTCCCATAAAGATTTTTTAAGCTAGACGATGTACAAAGTCAACAAATTGAATAATCAATAACACTTTTTTGATATCTCATGTATTTTTTCCCAAAATTTGTATTACGAATAGGGAATTCTTTATTGCTTTCAATAGCTCACCTCTTAAGCTGTTTTATAAAAAAAACAGAATGCAAAATTTTTGAAAATTGTGGCAACAGTAGCATAATTGGTTAGTGAAAGTAGTCATTTTATGAAAAACATGACTTATGCCATTTTTTTCAAGACCATACATAGGATTAATTAAAAATATACATATTCGTATAGCGCAGTAGGAGGCTTATCCACAGGCACAGGCTTATCTATTAATTACGCCACACCCTGTATATAATAGTTACTTATGTTTTTAAAATTATTTCATTAGTTAATACGCGATAATAGACCGACAAATGAAAAAAATAAAAAATTTGAGAGGTTGTTTCGCCAAGATTTTCTATCGAGAAAACTTTTTTCAATCGCGTTTCTGAGTTGATGCGATCCTAGATCATATATTGAAAAAACATATACTTAAAAATTAGAGCTCTAGCCATTCAATCTAAAGAAAAAATGAAAACTTTGTACATAGAAAAATGCACGAAGCTATTTTGGTATCGTCTTAAGGGCCGCTAATGCAGCAGCAGCGCCGGCACCTACGGAAGTGCTTGGTAAATGTGATGGCGCAAGGGTGTCGACGCAGGTAGCGTATTATTTATTTATTAGGTAGCTAGTAATCCTAGATTGAATATTTATGCTTTTTATCGTCCGTCCCAATCTATGTAGGTAAGTAGAATTGCATCCGTGTGGTGACGGATTAAGAATACAAGTGTCACTACCCCATTTCTTTCCCAGGGTGCTGTGAGAGTCAGCTAAGGAACAATATAAGCAGTTAACGTCTACTGTGAGAAATGGAAAACACGAAAGTAAGCCCTGTGCCAACACGTCTGGTTAGCGCGGCACAGTAGAGCATAGTCCTTCCTAAAGTTCCCGTGCCCAGCAGTGGTCGTTAATGGGCTGGAGAGAGAGAGAGAGGTAGTAATCTCGTAGAGTCTTTTCTGCAATAATATTAAACTAAAACTCCAGTTATATTTCTTAATAAAAAGTTAACTTCAAAAAGATAAAACTGTTTAACGTTTGAAAATAAACCAAACAACTGCTATAAGTGTATAGAGAATTTGACAGGCTTTCATATGATGTAGGTCTCATTTATTTATTTAATTTTATTTATTTAAAAGATTTTACACCAGGAAACCATAGTAAATACAGACATAAGAAAAGTAGTGTAGGGATCCACATATTTCTAAAAGAAATCTCTACCTGTAGACCCGCGAGAGGAGATTGTGAAAAAAAAGATTGACCATGGGTGTGTAGTGTAGGGTGACAGATATACGGTGAACTATTTAAGTTAAAATAAATTTATACTAAATACATAAACATACATAGATCCTTAACAAGCCTACATAATATATACAATAAATACACAGTACATAAATATATATATCGACCAATAATAATAATACATAAAACATACACATACAATACATACAAACCTATAAAAGCACATAATACAAACATACTAGTTGAACAACACAATACGATGACACAATTACGAGATTGTTGATAAGTAATGTTGACGGGTCTTCAGTTTGAATGTAGAAACGGAACGGGACTCTCTAATGTGGGACGGTAGTGAATTCCACAATCTGACTGCATGTATAGTAAAGGAGTAGGAGAAAAAGTCAGTTTTGTGAGCAGAGTATTTGAGTAGTGTGCGAAGGTTTGTCCTAGCATCGGAAGAATGAGCGAAAGAGAAACGCTCACGTAGATAAGAGGGAGAAGCAGGATTGTGAAGAATATTATAGAGAATGCATAGAATTCGAGTGTTCCTACGTAGTCGTATAGGGAGCCATTTCAGTTTTTTGCGATAGTGAGAAACATGATCATATTTTCTAAGATTAAAAATAAACCGAATGCATAAATTCTGTAATCTCTCGAGTCTGTCCAGTAGTTCCTCATTGGCGTCCAGGTAAGAAGCGTCCGCATAATCAATTATTGGTTGGATAAGTGTTTGAGCAAGGTTGATTTTAACTTTCGTAGGTAAGAAATTCTGTAGGCATTTTAGCGAATGGAAAGCATAGTGAACCTTCTTACTTACCTCCTTGACATGTTCATGCCATGAAAGGGTACTATCCATCATGATACCCAGATTCTTAACGGAATCGCAAAAGGGGATAATATTACCAGATAGGCAAATAGGGTGTAGAGAGGTGACGTCAACTCTGCCACGAAAGTGTTTACTTCCTATGACAATGACTTGGGACTTCTCATGTGGTTATCATTTGTCATAAGGAAGTGTAGGCCGTACTTAGACCGTGTCTCTCTCTCTAGTAAATTTGTTTCTAATTTTCCTACGCATCAAAGAAGTAACATTAGTTAGACAAAAAATTTAAATATCAATAATTAAGTCTTAACAAATTGAACATAAGTTACGTGAATAATGTAATTTAAACGTATAAAATAAACAAACATTTTCTTTGCCTAAATTAGCCTAAATTTAAAGAGTACAAAGGTTAATTAAACCCTTTGTTTATTGTATAGATGCCTTGAGGTAGAATTCTAATCAAAGGGTTTCTGTACCGATATTTTGTTCCAAATAAGAACCTTAACAAGTGTTTATTGCTGGAAGAAAAACGACTCCTGAGGCCAAATTGCCTATATAATTTATGTATGGCTTCACTATAATTAATAGCTACTAATTTATTTATAATAAAACGGTGTTGTATGATTATTTATAACTATCATATATCAAAATAGCTATTGCGCGTAACATCGTACGCGTAAATATTAACCACACCTATTTAAATTATACAAAAAAGCTATCCTATTGAATCACTCTATCCATTAAAAAATACCGTATCAAAATCCGTTGCGTAGTTTTCAAGATATAAGCTCATTTATGGACATATACTTACAAAAATAACGACTTTGTTTTATAATAAGTAAAAACAAGCCTTCCTTTTTATGACAAATATTGGTGGGAATGACAGGTGAAGGGCACCCAGGTGGTTTTCTTCCCATTATTTCGACATTTTTAACAAATTGCCCTCATTAGACGAGTACATGATATTTCGTCTAATATTTTTTGTGATTATTGCTTAAAGGTAGCCATTTCCCCAATCTTTGCATGATATTTCGTCTAATATTTTTTGTGATTATTGCTTAAAGGTAGCCATTTCCCCAATCTTTGCCTTATTAGGCTTATCTATCGCATCCTATAGTTAATTCCTAAATAAACAGATTTTAATCATAGACTAGACTTAGGATATAGATCTAGACGTAACACTCGGTACAACCAATCCGGCCTGCTGCTTTTTTTAGTTGAACACATTAAGAAAAATAAATGACAAAGAGGCTATTTATTCGCCTTTCTAACTCTTTCTTTTGAGTAAAAGAGAAAGCAAGGCTACTGTTTACTATTTTACTTTTAAACCATAAACAGGGCGGCCCTGCCTTGGAACAAATCTATGTTCCCGAGTTGTTACTCCCTATTTATAACCTCCTTGATTTTAATCCGGTCTCATACACATCCAACCTTTTCGGCTGACAGCTTATGTGCAAATGTTGCCAATTAAATTTTGTTTGATTTCTATATAATTGCCAACTTTGGTAAACGTGTATGGTATAATTATTGTACAATTCTGCACTCGTTTGTAATTAATCATACGAAAGACAAATAAACGTTATATTCAATGTTAATCAAATTCTTTTATTGATATTCTTGAACTTACCTAAAGATAACTTAAACCAAAATTATATTAGTTATTGCATTCGTACAGGCTTAATTCTATTTTGTAGTTAAAATTTTCCTTGTTTTTGCAACATTTGTCATTGATGCCTCGCTCCTATCGGTCGTAGCGTTATATAGCCTTTCGCATTCCTCGATAAAAGTACTACAGGTACAGACTCGAAAAAATTTTTTAATTCGACGGGCTTCGTGGCGTAGTGGTTCATGTAATGGACTACCGTTCACAAGGTCGGAGGTTCGATTCCCGCTTGGGACAATCATTTGTGTGATATCCATAAATGTCATATAAATGTTTGTACTACGTCTGGGTATTTCTATGTATTATAAGTATGTATTTACAAAAGAAAAGTAGTTTATGTATTACATCCGTATTCTGGTACACATAACACAAGCATAATAAGCTTAGCTTGGGACCAGAGGACGTTGTGTGAAATGTCCGTGAGTATTTATTTATTTATTATTTAAATCGGACCCGCGTTTCCTAAGATTAGCGCGTTCAATCTCTTTAACTTTATAATATTAGTATAAAAAACAAATAAAATGTTAACTTTATAAACGTCGGGAAACGTAAGTTAATCGGGATATTCACGATTACGTTTTTAGTGCGACGCGAGGCCAGGGTGGATTTGTAGTGAAAAATATATAAATGCTTTTATATAACAGTAATTATCTATTTCCACAACAATAGACCTCATAAACGTATATAATTTGATAGCAAACGCCTACATTAAACGTTATTATAATTATCTTTAGAATTCACAGTAAAATTAATTCACAGAACTTTACTTTGATAGTATACCTCAATGCAGGCAGCACAAATTACTTCAGTAATTAGTAATAATTCAGTAGATATAATTACTTTGAGTCTGGGACAAATTAATTTGTTGAATATCGTCGGTAGCGGTGTAATCAATAATTAACATGTTGAAGCAAAGATTCCTAACGCTTACATATTAAATAATTAGGTACAACATATTTCTTTGATTACGTAAATTACGGTATATTAAGAACGAATATAGCTTACAGTATGTAGAAACCTAACAAAAAATTTGCCATTGTAATTTGCCTTAAATTATCGCTAAAAGATTTTAAACTATAATAGCCTTATTCATAATGACTTATCGGAGGTTTAAACGGAAATTTTATCGGAGAGACAATAAACGTTTTAGCGTAAAAATACTATTATGAATAACAAATTTTGACAATTTTCGCGAACCTATTTTAGCGAACTTTTAAACCTCCGATAAGTCATTATGTATAAGACCGTTAATCCAAACTATAAATAATATTATTACTAAATCATTACATATATAAAGCAAAATCGTAGTTTTTGTATGTATGTCCCTATGTGTGCTTATATCTTCAAATATACGCGATGGATTTTAATGATTTTAACAAGGCCGCGACCGGTTGTTAAAACAGCCAAACCCTAATGCAACATGAACAAGTAATCATGATGCGTCGACGTGTTCCAGCATTCTTTTATTGTTATTTTGTTTCATCAATATAAAATTTTGTAAAAGGAAATAAATATTAAAGACTTCTAAGAAATACTAAATATATACTAAATATGTAGCCACATTCTTCGACAGCTATTGGCTTTGTATTTTTTCTCTTGTAGCTAATGCACCTACCTGTTTTGCTTTCTACACTCCCCAATGGTTGACTGGCAGAGAATGCCTTCGGCATTAAGTCCGCCATTGTACTTTGTTATTTGTGCATAAAGTTAATAAATAAATAAACGTAAGATTAATTAAATACATAATAATTAAACAATGTATAAATAATAAACATTTTCTTTAACGTTGACTTAATTTAAAGAGTACAAAGGTTAATTAAAACCCTTTGTTTATTGTATAGATGCCTTGAGGTGGAATTCTAATCAAAGGGTTTCTGTACCGATATTTGACCCTTAACAAGTATTTATTTTTTCCTTATAGATAAAAGTCTGAAAGCCCAATGGGCATTGTTCATATTTTTTTAAAACTCTTAATTCGAAAACCATTTTGGGGAATAGAGTTTCTGATCATGATCCATTAGTTTTTTTCGGAAAATTTGCTATATTAACGATTATTTTTACAAAAAAGCAAATGATCTCTATTTGCCTTTGAAATGAAGGACTTAAAATATTAAGGCGTTTTTAGGGATATACTACTCTGAAGTGGAATTGAAATTGGTCTATTATATCAACTTGTCAACTTTGAAAAGATAAAGTGCAACCTGTATGTCCTGTATTAAGTCTATCAAGAAAAGTCTATACACAGATTGCGTAAAACGATGACGTCACAACATTTAAAGTAATATCTTCAAGAATTTTTTAAAAATTCTGTGTAGTGAATATTTCAATAATATTGAAATTAGTTGCTTAAAATAGTCTATATTTTCTGAAAACAATATAAAAACAGTAGGTTAAAAATTATGAACAATCCCAATTGTAGATACTGCTATCCAGCCTAATAAAATCCTTCTAAATTTCACTATTGGGCACGGGCCTCCTGTATTTCGGAATCCAACACGCCTGGGCAGCGCGAGATTATAGTGTGTGCCGCGCTGACCGGGCCTATTGGAATAGGGTTTGGTTTCACGTTTACCGTCTCTTACAGAAGATATTTTCTTCTAAAATTTAATAATAGTTTAATATAATATTTTCTAACACTTGCGCGACTCATCTGTTTAAATAAAACTACTTTTTACGGATTTAGACGCGTATATTTGTTTTAAATTTTGGCCCGACGTTTCGGAGACTTTGCAGTCACCATGGTCACGGGTGAGACCAGTCTCTACGCGTCTAAATCCGTAAAAAGTAGTTTTATTTAATAGTTTAATAGTTATAACAATTGAGCACTATTACAAGTTTTTGACATATAACCTTTCATTTTTATCATCAGTTCACTCTAGATTGGAGTGCTGGAGAAATTGTCTCTTGGCTGGCTATTACAGCATCTGGGATCATCTTGTAGGTACTCAAAATTTTTTTGATCACTTGTATTCAAAATTTTTCACCAGCATAACATCTATTAATTTATCTCTACAGTAATATATTATCAAAGGTAGAGGAAAGACGAAGAAACGACGCATGGATTGTGTAAAAGAATATATGAAAGAAAGAGGAGTGAATACAGAAATGACGTCTGACAGAAGAGCATGGGAGAAAATGGTTTGTTGCGCAGACCCCAAATAAAAGGACAAGGGCAGGGCAGTAATAATGAGTAATATGTTTTTGGTATGTTAGAAGCTATCTTTATGTCATTATAATCTTATAGAAAAAAACTTTATGTTTCTATTGCCAGTTTACCAACAAATGTTACCTATAAAATGTTGTTTGTTTGCCTTAATTGCCAACCCTTGGTATAATAATTATAGAACGATTCAGCACGTATTTGTAATTCATCAGACGAAAAACAAAGAAATGTTTTATTTATTAATGATTGATCATCCAGAATGTTATATTGCTTACTATGAAAAATAAATAGAATATTCGATACTAGGTAATGAATGTAATCGCAATACAATAAATTATGTTCTTACTTTTATGACGTAACTCCTCTAAACTAGTGGATTTGTTTAAAATTCAATTGTGAGTATATATTTGGTTTCGAACCACAGATTTAAGATAGTGTGTTAATAGCTACTTAGCTCACACGACTTGAAGCCACATAAATACGTACGTGCGATACACGTATCTATGTGTATCTCTGATAAAGTTCATGTGAACTATAGACTAATAAAACAGGTCTTCTGTTCCTAATGACATACTTGTTTTATAGCTTTTAAAACTGACGTTTTTGTTTGTGAAAGCTACTATGCCACTTGAATTGAGAATGCCATTTTTATTGGACCATGAAGTACGATCTATGTATGGTATGGTAGCTTTGTGAGTGAAACCTTGATTGGTAAATTGTTAAAAACAATTTAAGTATTATCAGATTTCGTACTCAGATTGGTCTGAAAATATAACGCAAAAAGTCCTTGAAAGTATCTGATAAATTGGATTAAAGCGGAGATCAGTAAAATAAACGTAACTTGTTTGCACTTAGGCGATAAATAAGTTTACTGTGTAGCGTTACCGTAGCCTATAGAACATAGTCTGCAACAACAAAGATGTGGCACGCTCGTCACTCTCTTCGTAGCAATCTTTAAATTACATTCATGTCCCATATTCATCTGAACTTTAACACCTGACCTATGTTATCTTGAAGGGGTCAACAAACACGCTATCTATCTGTCTGTGAAATATGATTTAATTTCGTATCGTAACTTTCATCTCGTCCGACTGTTTGTTTCCTTTCTTTATTTACAGGACCAAACGATAAACAAAATTATCGAATCAATTTATTTCAAAATATCTAACTACTTCATTATTAACTGAGTCAACTTCATTAGGGCATTTACAATGAAATCTCTCTCTCTCTCTCTCCAGCTCAGTCCCACTGTTTGGCAAAGCCTCCCCCACTTCCTCCACTCCCGCACTGATCGTATGTTGGCATAGGACTTATTTTCGAGTTTTCCGTCTCTCACAGAAGATGTTATCTGTGTATAATATTCCTTTTCTCTGGCTTTTACAGCACCCTGCGATGGAAATAGGCTGGTGACACTTGTATTCTTAATCCGTCACCACACGGACATCGAAATCCATGCATATTAAAAGCCGTATCTGAAGTAATGCAAATAGTATATTACCGAGAAAGTTCTATTCAACGTACGTTAGCATTGCGCACAAGAAGTAAGCTGACTCAGAATGATATCTCAGTCTATCTATTGTGTGCTGCTAAGCTTTGACAAGTGTAGGCAGGTGTTAGGGTTTCAATGGTTTTAGGATAAAGTAAAATGATGAAGTAGTTTTAGGTTTAATCTCTCTCTCTCCAGCCTATTTACATCCCACTGTTGGGCACGGGCCTCCTCAACTTTGGGAGGGATTATGGCCTACTGTGCCACGCTGACTAGGCGTATTGCACAGGGTTTATTTCACCACACGGAAAGATGTTTAATCTAGTGGCTACTAAATTAAACATAAAACTACTTTATACTTAACAAATTAATTATAAAACTACTTTTTACGGATTTATACGCGTATATTTGTTTTAAATTTTGGCCCGACGTTTCGGAGACTTTGCAGTCACCATGGTCACGGGTTAGACTCGGCCAAAATTTAAAACAAATATACGCGTCTAAATCCGTACAAAGTAGTTTTATTTAAACAAATGAGTCGCGCAAGTGTTAGAAAATATTAAATTAATTATACTCAAATAAAACCACTTTTTACAAATTTAGACGCGTATATTTGTTTTAAATTTTAACCTGACGTTTCGGAGTTTTTCAGTCACCATGGTCACGGATGTGACTGGGCTGTAAAGTGTCCTCTACGAACAGTTGCTACGGGGTTTACCCACATTTGGTAAGCCCCTTAGGTTTTACTTGAGTAAATGAGTCACGCAAGCGTTAGAAAAAAATAAAAATAATTTGACTTATTTTACAAACTTAAGAAATACAACTTTATAGTAGTGACAGCCTAAGATAGAGGCTTGTCTAATCACTCCATCTTGACGAGTCAACGATGCAGATAGTTCTGCTGAGAACTAGTTTCCTCCATTTTAATTTTGCGTCGTTACTATAAGATAACTAATTACTAATTACGATAATATCTTTAGCAACTTTACTGTTTTTAGCTTATATATTTATTAAAACTGTTAAAACTTTTCTATTCTCAACTATTATGTGCCCTGTAATGTTTATTACAGCCAAAAACTATTCTATTCACACCGATATTGGCAGTGTCTGGATTTTCATGAGACGAAAGACCATTTATCAGGATTTAATTTAAAGCAGGCTTTAGAAAACATATTAAATAACTTAAAGTACTTAAATAATAGTACGTAGTAACTATGTTTTCCAATAAAATATTACTTGGCCGCTTTATTTGAATATAGAATATAGGTTTTATATATTACTAGCTGTCCCGGCAAACGTTGTTTTGCCATATAAAAAAAAAAGTTTTGAAAATTAGATGTTGGCCGATTCTCAGACCTACTGAATATGCATGTAAAATTTCATAAAGATCGGTCAAGCCGTTTCGGAGGAGTACGGTAACTAACACTGTGACACGTGAATTTTATATATAAGATATAAATATATAGATCTCTGTCTCTCCAGCCCATTGACATCTCACTGTTGGGCACGGGCATCCTCCACTTTGGGAGGTATTGTGGTCTACTATGCCACGCTGACCGGGCGTGTTGGCTTGCCATAGGGTTTATTTCGAATTTTTCATCTCTTGCAGATGATGTTATATTGTACAAAGGTACAATATACCAAGCTTTTGGAAGGAAAAGGGGTAGTAAAATTTGTATTCTTATTCCGTCACTACACGAACAAGCATTCGGTTTTTTTTTATTACGGCTGTATCTTAACTGTCTTGATGTTAAGAGGATACCAAAATATCTTCGTGCATTATTATATGTACGAAGTTTTCATTGTTTCTTTAGATTGGATGGCTAGAGCTCTAATTTTTAGGTATATGTTTTTTCAATATATGATCTAGGATCGCATGAACTCAGAAACGCGATTGAAAAGAGTTTTCTCGATAGAAAATCTTGGCGAAACAACCTCTCTAATTTTTTATTTTTTTCATTTGTCGGTCTATTATCGCGTATTAACTAATGAAATAACTTTAAAAACATAGGTAACTATTATGTATAGAAACACGTGGATCAGAATTAAAATATATTTAGTAGATTTTGAGTAAATAGGAAAAGTATCCCTAATTCTTCATTTTCTGTGCCTACTGGCTGTGTTAATATGTACGTGTCGGCGATGATATACGATAATATTGATGTAGGCCCTTAAATGACTACATAATTTTTACCTTTTAAATTGTTACGTTTGAGGTACTGGTACCCATAACACAAGTTAAATCTTACCATTGGCTTTGGTAGCCAATTTAGTATAGTTGCTGTATAACTCATGTAAACTATTTAACAATATGTTCTTGCTTTATACTATTTGCATGTAATAATATTAAATAAATAAAAATATTAAAAAAAAATGCATATAATTTCTGAATAGCGCAGATATTCTAAAATAAAAAATCATCGGCTCAACCAAAATAACTTGTGCAATAAAAAGTTAAAAATTAATTTGATTAATTGGACTAAGATTACAATATTAAAATTATCATGGTAACTGAAAGTTAGAAAGATGAACAGAGTTCGTAAGATTAAATTTAATAATTAAATAACAAAGATTGTATGTTTCAAAATTCAGTTCAAAGGTATTGTTCAAATACAAAGTTGATTATATTTATTGTTTAATTTCACTTTGCTTCTGGCACATTGATGCTTGACAGAATAAAACAAGAGCTTCGATGTAATTATCGATTGCTATTGTTATTGATGTGACCGATTTTATTTGAAAATTTCTACCCCTTAACACGCATTTAATAACTTCTAAGTTTGTGTAAGGAAACAAGAATGATAATTAGAATTCTGCGCCACTGTAGTCTCGGCTATTTTTGATAGGTGCCTGACTATTCTGAGAACTAGCTGTTGCCCGCGGCATCGTACGCGTGGAATTCAGAATTTTACCCCGTTTTCGCAACACTTTTCAGTGATACTCCGCTCCTATTAGTTGCAGTGTAATGTTAAATAACCTATGGCCTTCCTCGATAAATTCACTATCCTACATTGAAAGAATTAATTTTTCAAGTCTGTCTAGTGGTAGTAACTCTTCGTTTAAAACCGTTGTGTATAACTATAAAGTTACATAAAAAATATACAGTTCTACAACACTCTTCTCACGGCGCTAATTTCAGGGATTAGCGCGTTCAACCAAACAAACATACACTTCAGCTTTATAAGCTTAGATAAAGTTTTTAAATATTAGTTTAGATATTAGTATGTAGTTTAGATATTATATGCAATGAAATGGAAATGCTGAGATGGGCGGGTGGCGTCACCAGAAGCGACCGCATACGGAATGAATATATTAGAGGTTCATTTATGGTTGCTCCAATCTCCTGTAAACAGTTTGAAAGTAGAATGAGATGGTTTGGCCATATACAATGAAGAGGAGATGGCCACGTTGTTAAAACTGCACTAAACCTCCCTGAACATCCAAGAGGGAGAGGACGCCCTAAGTCTACGTGGTGGTCCGGTATCATGAATGACCTTAGAACCCTAAACTTAGATATTGAAGCAGTCCAGGATAGGCTGAACTGGCGAAAGATGATAAGGAGACCCGACCCCAATTGAAGGGAAGAGGGTAGGCAGAAGAAGAAGAAGACTTCAGCTATTAGTATAGATTTTTCTCCTGGACAGCCTCGTGTAGTGTTTTAGTTGTGTATAAGAACTGTATATTTTTTATGTAACTGTATTGTTAAAGGCGTATTATAAAAGGAGGAGCGGTTAGCGGATTTACCCTGCACTGTACCATGTACCATTTGGATTACACTAGCATTTAACATCACTATGGTTATTTACCTTAAAAAAACTTTGTTTAAAAATATATTTCATTTGGTAATAAATAATACCTAACATATTCGTCTCTTTTCAAGTTGATTACAATGTCCTTTATTGAAGTATAAATAAGACTCCAGTGGTAAATACTTTGATCTTTCTGTAAAAAAGATATGTGGAATGAATATTTCCAGATATATTATTATACAAAAGATGAAAAGAGCTAAGATTATTTCTACAGATATTTAAGTATACGTTACTCAATATTATGGTAAGAAGTGGCAACAAATTGGAGTGTACTCTTTGTATTCGTCAAGAAAGCGAAGACTTGTTTGAATGTTCAAGATTCTCCAAAATTATCATAACGATGTTCTTTAATTTTTTGTATTATTTGTTTATTTTTGTTAAGTATTTACAAATAAAATTGTTTTCTATTGACAAGTGATCAACGATTTTTGTATAAAACTTTGTTATGTATCTAATTAAATTTGTTTTCTTTTGTTAATTAATGTTAAAGTATTTTGTCATACATGGTTATTATCATCATCATACAGTCACACCTTTTCCCCGTGGTATTAGGAAACGATAATATCTACTCCGATCTAAAGTCTTAACACACTTAAGTAATTTATTGATTTTGCAATTGACATGCTATGCTTTACTTATTATTATTAAACTAAATTATGGTGGAAAAAGTGATTGCCGCAAGCGGGACTTGAACCCACGACCTCGGAATACCGTTCCGAAGCTCTTTCCAACTGAGCTTATTGCGGTCGTGCTTGTAGCATTCAAATTTACCACCACAATCGTTACTCGATTGAGTTTATATCGTATTTCTACGTACAACGCCATCTATCAAGATAGCTTTGCAACATCTTGACCAACCACCTAGTATTCTTTACAGAATACAATTGGGTTGAAAATAATGACGCGACGTTCATTACTAAAGTAATTTAGTACCTAATTAATTTGCTCAGTTGGAAAGAGCTTTACAAGATACGCAATTTTAATTTTTATTATTAAAAGAATCTAATTTTAATCTGTACATTTATCATGTTTTAACGGTTTTGAAACAAATAATATCGTCTCAAAAGTAGCACAAAAAGTTCAGTAGCAGTATTGTGGAATATTTAGTCCAGTAAATTATGTACTTAATCATATATTATGCAAAGACAAAAATTAGAAACTTCAAAGCCAGTTTAAGTCAAAATTAAAAGTAAATTATTTAAATGATGAGAGTTGATTTCGTAATTTCAAGGATTACCCTCCTTGAAATTACGAAATCAACTCTCTCCTTTTCTATTATAAAAATCATAAAAGGATTTGTTTAACTAAGAAATGGGGTTTTGTGTCTACAAAAATCTTTTCATCTTATTTCCTGAGGCTATTCTTGTATAATCGCATGGAAATAGGAGCTTTAAAATCTACCTTGAAGAGATTTCATGACAGCTTATGTAATATACCATTGTTCCTTTATAGTTGCAACTTGATTTAAGGGCTTCACAAATGGCATAATTACGAGTATATTACGATGTATTAATGTAGCGCGAAAGAGACAGATGTATATTAATATACCCAGAAATGTAACTATACTTATGACGTCACCGACAGATATATCTGTCTCTCTTTCACTTAGTCTTTTTTCTATATAATTTTCGATATAATTAAAGGCAGAATGCGCACGTGTAGTGACAGAGTAAAATAATATGGATAAATGACCACCCCTCACAAAATTACAATTCTTAAGAGCGTTGCAATCTATTTTCTTTCTAGGGAGCTGTATTTTAAGAGCCAGGCAAGGGCTAATATAAGCAGGAAACATCCTCTGTGCGAGAAGGATAGCTTTAGTGGGCTGAGAAAATAAAAGACAAGCAAACTGTGCACTTTGTTATAGTCTCAATAGGTAGAGCTGTCTTACTATGTCACTTCCTCAGTTATGTGAATTTACTTGTAATCTAGGTGTCCTGAAGATGCCTATTTTGGACGACGATATTTTCAATAGTTTCGTGTCAATATTACAAGACGTGTCTTGTCAGCGTGTTTATATTTCCTGTCGTCTTGAGTTCCTTTCTTATCAATAATATGTGGTAATATTTCGCTGGATTTTTCTTTGTCCTCAAGACAGATGTCTTAAATAAAACAACTTTTTACGGATCTAGATGCGTGTATTTGTTTTAAATTTTGGCCCGTGTTTCGGAGACTTTACAGTCACCATGGTCACGGGTGAGACTGAGCTGTAAAGTGTCCGCTATGAACAGTTATTGCAGGGTTTACACACATTCGATTTTAATTGATATCAGACAGATGTCTTTCTCTCCATCTTTTAATTTTAATATACAGTTCAGAATTTCTACGGATATTCTCCAGAAGGAAATAAATAAATAGGTACCTACTTAATAGTAAACGGTAGAAGTTTTATTGGCCCGTAAGCACTAAAGTATCTACATTGGTTTATATAATGCTGTGTCAAGGCCTTTACTTTTATGTTCAACGGGTAATAGCTCAATTTGTAAGTTTTATGTTCTACAGAGACAAAGAGTAATAAGAATTTTATATCAAACTTTTTTCTTTATATTATTCTTTTGTGAAACATTATTTATTAGCAGAAAGTTTAACTAAAAACTCTACCATAATGTATAATAATGGAAATAAAAGTATTGAAGTTTTGGATGATGATTGTCTTTTACATAATATAAAATAAAGAGTCTTTTTGTATGTATTTCCCTATGCGAGTTTAAGTCTTTAAAATTACGCAAAGGGTTTTAAGCTCTACTTACTCATTTTAATAAAATGTATCGATTGAGATAAATATGTTACAGTATAAAAACTATCCCGACATTTTGTAGAAGTGTCGTTAAAACAGACTTAAAATTAAATAGACTCGTTTATACAAATTCAAAACGTAACTAAATACTTCTACAACGGTCCTCATGTTTAAATTATAAAATTTAATTTGTTTTCCTGTCACCGCCCACTTTATAACAAGAAAAGTCTTACTTTTTAACTTGTCACCAACAGATTTTTATAACTTGTAGCTCAGTAGACTAATTAATGTTTGTGAAAGAAAAATACAAATTACATAGAGTCTTCTATGTTTTTTAAATTAATCTTTTAAGATTAATTTAAAAAACATAGAAGACAAAATGTAATATCAGTTTTGAATGGACAGATTTTTAGATTTGTTCCATTTTTCGGGCCTCGTGGTGTAGTGGTTCTGGTAACGGACTGCCGATCAAGAGGTCGCGGGTTCGATTCCCGCTCGGGACAATCATTTGTGTGATTTTTCTAATTGTCATACAAATGTTTGTACTGCGTCTGGGTGTTCCTATGTATTGTAAGTATGTATTTACAAAAAAAAAGTAGTATATGTATTCTATCCGCATTCTGGTACCCATAACACAAGCATATATAAGCTTAGCTTGGGACCAGAGGACGTTGTGTGAAATGTCCATGAATATTTATTATTATTATTTATTTATTTTTGAACGAATTTCTTGGTTTATTCAAGTTAGTATTTTTACGTAATCTTGCCTAATGCATTGCACAAATGTAAGAAAATAATAATAATCGAAGAACAAGCTTAGAAGGGGGAGGGAGAGGCCTAGTCCACTGGACTGTATAGGCTGACATGATGATGATAATGATAAATTTAATAATTACGATTCATCCAATAAAAATAATTCACATAATTATTATAAATGTTCATTTCATTTGTAGAATATAATAATGTTAAATAACTTGTACATATATGGTAGGTATTTCACCAGTAGTATGTAATTCGTTGAATAATGGCTTTTAATGTAGTCCTAATTAATATTGTCATCGTGTTATTAATTGCGAGGATGTCATGCACGAAACATGAACTAATATATATTTAAATAATTTGGTAGATACGTAATTTAACGTATACATATTTGGAAGCTTTTGGAATAATTTTAACGTTTGTGAACTAGAATTTTAATCAAAATGTGGCACTCATATTTATTACTACCTGTCACTCATGACTAGAAATGGGAATAACGGCTTAAAATTTTAAACGAATTTAAACGAGATGCTTAAAAAAGTTAGCTGCTTAAAAAGTTAATTTATTAATATTTTGCGATTGACTCGCTATGCTTTTACTAAATAAACTAAATTATAATGGAAAAAATGATAACCATAAGCGGGACTTGAACCCGCGACCTCGGAATGCCGTTCCGTCGCTCTCCCAACTGAGCTATTATGGTCCACGCAAATGTTTACCAAATCTTCCACTACAATCATCTCAATGCGAGTTTTAACATCGTGCGATGTTTTTTCCGTACAACGCCATCTATTGAGCGGTTTGCACCAACTCCATCAATCGATCAGTTAGCGTTCTTTACAGAACACAATTGGACCGAAGTAATGGCTGTACATGTATTTCTACATTAATTTATTAATATTTTGCGATTGACTCGCTATGCTTTTACTAAATAAACTATTCACCAACAAACTTTTGGAACACGCTTATTGGTGTTAACAGTACCGTCGATTAGTTTTAGAGATAAACAATGACCCATATATATCTTCAAGACTAGGTTAATGGGAGCAAACCAAAATAAATAGCGATCATTTGTCACACCAAGCTAGAAGATTGTTTAATATTACGATAGTAGTGTGTCTTGTAAGGTTATTAATAATAATAAACATAATTATGGTAGTAAATTGTAACTTTTATGTAGCATTTGCATCGGATAGTGGAACGTCTAGATGCTAGCAGCACGCACTCCGACTAGATTCACAATAGTCGGCCGAAGCAGAGTAGCTTAATGGGAGAGAAACGTGAAAAACATGGGAATAGCCATCATAGCCGCCACATATAATTAGCGCCATACCTATTGAGGTGTGAAAAGCTTTAGGACCAAACCCTTCACCGATACTTTATATCAACTATAAAATAAATAAATAAACTTTGGGGATTATTTCTGTAGATACCACCTTCCACATTTTTGCAGGCATAAGTAGTCTTGTGGCCCAAGTAATATGTGATCTTATTGATTAATTAAATGATTAATACCGACTATTTAATATGTACAAATGTTGTGGTTGTTTGTAAAAATTACAGCGCTATGTTCTTAAATATTTATTTATATGAAACCTTTAATATGTATTGGTGCATGTAATGATGACGATCCTAAATAAAATTTAAAAAAAAATCAATACAAATGCCACGCATTTGTAGTGCTTTTCAGTACTGATCTCAAGATAAGGTAAATAAGAAAATTGGAGCAAAATATGTTGGTATAGAATTTCGTTTCTGGTTTTCTATCTCTCGTTGGCGATTATCTGTTGAAATTATCGTAATAATAGGAATATCGGCAGCGGAAACACAGGTTAGAAATAGGATGGTGCCATGGGTATTCTTAAACTATCACCTACACCTTAAATAAGTTCTAAATTTTCAATCTTTAATCAAATTCATTGCAGAAAAAGGAATATTTTTCCAATCGTTTTCTTATTCATCTAGAAAATTGTGTGCGCATATTACGGCTATAAATCATAATTCACTTTATCTTGATCATACAGTTTGATAAAACGGTCGTGGAACAGGTTTTTAGATATAAAATCGACGATGAGATTTAGGTTGGGCGACATAATGGTTATATATTTTACGTAGAAAACCAAAATGTATTTATTGGTTAAATGGATTAATAGTTTTACTTCTTCGGATTGAATATCGATTTAAGTGAAACGGTAGTTGTTAAAAATTGAGAAAAGAATGTTAAAATTGAAGTATTTTGAATCCATGTCACTATACCTTTTCCTTTTTAGGGAGCTGTCAGAGTCAGGTAATTTATATTTTATATATTATTGATGTAAAATTTGTAATATGTATGTAAGGGGTACCTAATCTCCGAAAGTAGTGGTTCGACAATAAAGGTTTTTCCACTAATTGTAAACTACAGTCTTTAAATATGTTATTACTAGCTGCTACTTCGTTTACATGGAATTTAAAAACTTAACGCTAAGAAATTATACAAAAAAAAACAATCCTTTGGAAGCATTTTTTCTATAAAAAAACCGCATCAAAATCTGTTACGTAGTTTTGAAAATATAAGATCACATAGACTAAATCTTGACTTTGTTATATTAAGTAAACATATGAACCAAATTTCAGGGTAACAGCTACACGATATAAATAGAAAACACCTTCTGTGGAAGTGGAAAAGCTTGGCTGTCACCTTTCAAGTTTATTATATTTTGATCATAATCCAGTCTGTCAATACTTCGTTAAGCTTAACAAATATGTACATATTATGGTAATTTGTTATTATCGCATAGCTATCTATCACTGTCCAATACCCTAATAAATAAAAATTGAGAAAAATATTTTTGTCATTTGTGTATAAATATGTCAATAAAGTTTCACCAATGTAACCGTCATAAATACTAGGGAATTTATTGCTTCATAATATGTGATAGGAATCATAAGTTTTTATGAAAACATTATGATCATAGGTACATAATATTGACTGATGACGTTACATGAACCAATATGTTATGAAACCCGAAAAATGCTCTAAGAAAAACGGTGACAAAAAGATTAAAAAATATTTAAAAAACAGCTTTTTATGACAATGTACTAGCTGTAGCCCATAGCAATATCAATAAAATAAGAAATAGATTCATTTCAATAATAATTTCGTTTGCCGAAAAAGTACATAAAGAAATTATGTGAGAGAATTTTATTAACTAACATAAATCTTTTAATTTAGCTTCGACCAATCTTCAATACTTTGTACCTATATGTTTCTTTCAGCTGCCGTCTTAACCATTAGGTGGCGGTACTAAAGTATTGGCAACTGTAATATGTTACGTCGTAAAGCTTTTAAATCGTAAACATTGCATTAACATGCTTTCAGAAAACCAACTTGCGGTAGAAACAAAATAATGAATCTTTATGATTTATGTTCCTTATTTATGAGTACTCGAATATTACAACCATATATCTTTAACTTCTTTCAGTTAATTAATTTTTCTTTACACATAATGATGACTCAAGCATAACTTAAGGTATCGGAGCTCCTTTACTTAAGAAGAGAATTTAGTCTACCTACTCATAACATGCTTTTTAGGCGCGGTCTCCCACAGATAATGCTTATTTTAGCCCTGAGCAGGCTCTTATAGTACCTTGGGGTAGAAATGGGGTGGTGGTACCTAACTTGTCAAATCTAGACGTTATTACTCATTGATTACTTATGATGTATGCGACGTAATACGTTGTTTTGTCGGTGTTTTTTCACAATGAGAGATCACTATGATATCGTTAGAGTTAAAGCAAAATTTCCCCAATATCTGTCAAGTTACTAAAGCTCAGTGGTGTAAGCGGGCGGTTACGAAACGAAAAACCCTCAGATCATATCTTGGCGACTACATGTTTTCTTTTTTATTTGCTTTTTCGTTTTCTGTTTATTGTTTAATTTCTTTTGCATTATCGAGCTAACTTTTGTTAACCAGACGTTGATATTTATGTGTATTAAAACTAACCATTCTTACCTCATACCTATATTAATAAACTGAAAACATTCATATTTTTTATATACATGTATCTATTCAAATAAGGTACCTATACACAGTAATAAGGGTTAGACCAAATGTTATAAAAATGAAAGTATATGTTAGTGTTCTAGCAAATCATTATGTCTTAGGCGGTCTAGGCGGTCTTATCACAATTTGTGATAAGACCCCCTATTGTACCTAGCATAAGTACTGTTTTTACTTAGTAAATCAAATTATGGTGGAAAAAGTGAAATGCCGCAAGTGGGACTTGAACCCACGACCTCGGAATACCGTTCCGAAGCTCTTCCAACTGAGCTTATTGCGGTTTACTTGCAACACTTAAAATTAACCACCATATCTGTCACTCGAATGAGTTTATATATTTTTACGTACACCGCCATCTATCAAGATTGCTTTACATCATCTCGATCAACATTTGAGTATTCTTTCCAGAAATATTCAAATGAAAAATATTCGAATGAAATTTTCACATTTTTAGAGATTTTAATAGAGACTTTTATGCAAAAGTGTAATGTAAAAAGTAGTAAAATGTAAAATGCATGTAAAAAAAATGCAAGACGCTGAAAATGCTTTAACACGAAATTTATCTAAAATACCTCAAGAACAAACGAATGTAGACTCTGTATTTATGTGGCTTCATTACTGCTAGTTAGAACTCCCATATCTAATTACATTCTAGTCTTAAGAGGATACCAAAATTCTTCGTGCATTATTCTACGTACGAAGTTTTCATTGTTCTTTAGATTGAATGGCTAGAGTTCTAATTTTTAAGTATATGTTTTTTCAATATATAATCTAGGATCTCATAAACTCAGAAACGCGATTCAAAAATGTCGACATGTCGACGATAATATTGATGTAGGCCCTTAAGAGACCGTGTGCAGTGCAACAAAGCTTTGTGTATTTGGTTTTAAATACATTGTACAAGAGAATGTTCTAATCTAACTAAAACATTTGTAATAGAAACTATATTTATAAGTGTACTAGCTGTTGCCCGCAACTTCGTACGCGTGAAATTTAGAAATCAAACCTTAAAATATTATATAAAATGCAATCAACTTTAACCAGTCTATCATTTAAAAAAAACCGCAATAAGATCCATTGTGTAGTTTTGAAGATGGATTATTATTTTGATTTTATACTTACAAATGGACATAATATTTACAAAAATAACAATTTTGTTTTATAATAAGTAAAAATAATCCGAATATTAAAATTTAAAGTCATTCAGAAGTTATACGCAAATAACATTTCGACGTTACAATTTTATCATTATAGATAATTATGTTACAGCTTTATATTTGTTCTACGTTATGTTGGATAGAAATAAATTAGAATATGCTTCCGTCTTCATTATAAAGTAATGATTTGTTAGTAGTAGACTTAATTTGGTACTAAAAAGGTGCAATGATTGACATTAAGATGGCACGGAACTACTGAAAGCACAGAACCTCAGGTTGTGCATTCTACAAAGAATGCTTGTGTCCATAAGTGGACGTAGAAAACTTAGTGGAGATAAGATATCTTTACTTATTTGTTATTTTTGTGCTTATATCCCTGTGTGACCTTATATTTTCAAAACTACGCAACGGATTTTGATGCGATTTGTTTTAACAGATAGTGTTTCAAGAGGATGGATTTGTATAATTTTTTAAGGTTTGGGTTCTAAATTCTATGCGCACGAAGTTCTGGGCAACAGCTGGTTTAATTTAAAAGAAATACTTGAATTTCTAACATCGCGAATGTTAGAAATTCAAGTATTTCTTTTAAATTAAACCAGCTATTGAAATATATTTCAAGGCTTTCAACTGATTTTTAGGGTTCCGTACCCAAAGGGTAAAAACGGGACCCTATTACTGAGATTTCGCTGTCCGTCCGTCCGTCCGTCCGTCCCCCCTCCCTCTGTCACCAGGCTGTATCTCAAGAACGGTGATAGCTAGACAGTTGAAATTTTCACAGATGATGTATTTCTATTGCCGCTATAACAACAAATACTAAAAATAAAATAAAATAAATATTTAAGGGGGGCTCCCATACAAAAAACATGATTTTTTTACCGTTTCTTGCTCGATACTAATAACGTTGCCTTATGTTGCATAAATAATGGTACGGAACCCTTCGTGCGCGAGTCCGACTCGCACTTGACCAATTTTTGAGATTGAGAAGTCGTGTCTTTGATAAGTTAGGCTTTAAAAATACTTCCTATTAGGGTTTCTGGTGCAAAACATTCAAGTATACTTGATTCTTCACAAACTGGATTTTACGCGCCACTGAATTCCAACAGAGAGGATACTTGTACTGAGATGGGTCCATCCACTTTGTTAGCAGACATTATGATATTTTTATATACCTTGTATCTTGATTTCGGTAAATAAAGTTAGAGAGTCGAATGTTATAACATAAGTTGTAGGTACATTAATTTATTAATTTTTGCAGTTGACTTGCGATGCTTTTACCTAATAAACTAAATTATAGTGGAAAAAATGATCACTATGAGCGGGACTTGAACCCTCCACCTCGGAATACCGTTCTGTCGCTCTGCCGCCTGAGCTACTATGGTTACTGCACATGTTTACCAAATCAAACCAATTTAGTTTATTATTGTAGGTCTATTTTAGAATTTCTGATTCCTATAAATTGTGTCTAAAAAGTCTTCAAGACTTAGAGCTGAATTTAAAACATAAATATACGCGTCTAAATCCGTAAAAAGAGTATTTACAATAGCACAAGTGTTATACAGAATATTATACAACATTCCATTATTATCGATCTCTGATATAAAAGTTATTTATTAAAGTCTTAAAGCATTGATTCAACAGGAGTTGACAGTGTAAAGAGACTCCCGCTGAAAAAGGTACGAGAACAATAAAATTATTATACTTATTGGGTACGGACAGGTTAGTCTATTATTTATTTAATACTTCCTGGACTAACAAATCGCTTATCGCCTGAGGCATTTTCTACCAGTCAACCTTAGGGTTTTACAGAGAATATGAAATGGTAGGTGCGTTAATAAATATAACAAAAAAAAACTTACTTTAACTATTTAGTGTGCGCAAGGCGATTTTCGAAGAGGCATGCATTCTCCGTGTGGTGACGAATTAAGAATACAAGTGTCATCATCCCCATCTCTTCCCAAGGGTGCTGTAAAAGTCAACTAAGGGATACTACACGCAGATAATCCTCTGTGAGAGACGGAAAACTCGAAAACAAACCCTGTACCAACACGCCTGGTCAGCGCGGCACAGTAGACCATAATCCCTCCCAAAATGGAGGAGGCCCGTGCCCAACAGTGGGACGTAAATGGTCTGAAGAGAGAGATGCATAGCGACCAATAAAATGAGGTTGTGGTGTTGGTGTGCAATATCTCGGAACCCAGCCGACTAGTATTTTTGTAAAAGCAAACAACAACTAACAGGTCCTGTTGTTTTAATACTCTAAGATCAAGATATACTGAGGCTATACTGTTATAAAACATCACGTTTTATAGCGAAAAATAATGAGATAGATAAGTATTGGTTACTCTCGTAACGGTTAGCTGTTATTACATTATTATGCTCCACGCTAAACTTTACGCAAATTGGTTCATAAATCTTTCTATTTTCCTAACAAATTTTAACGCAATTAAACCGGAATTTTGCAGTTTAAATAGCTATTGTTTGTACTGATTCTTATTTTTAATTTTGTTTGCCTGTCTAAATTTATTTTGTAATGTGGTAATTATTTTAGACGTTGATAATAAAACTGATTGGCCATGCCAGTGGGATAATGGAATAATTCCCTTTATGTTTGATTTTTATTCATTGCGTAAGTATGTCTTTCATATCTGTAATACGCCGTCCGTGTATTGCCGGATTCAGAATACAAGTGTTACTACCTCACTTTTTCCAAGGCCTGTAATCTAAGCTATATTTCTGTGCTTATTTTATGGGTATATCAGAATATACCCATAAAATAAGCACAGAAATATAGCTTAGATTGGAACCAAATGATAATACCTACTCGTGATCAGCGCGGCATAATCAAAAACTAAAAGTATCAACAATGTAAATAATAACATACTTAAATATGAAGTTAGTGTCATAAATTGAAACGTTACTAATTGAATAAACATTCAAAACCTATTTGACATTATAATAATGATGAATGAACAATTTTGTAAATTATAATGATCGTGTTATGTTAGCCAGAAGCCGCAAGCGTATGATACATTTAGTAAAAAGTGCTCACAATTACTTGGAACAACGATCATGTTTAGTATTTGAGGAGCAAGATCCTAGAAAAATGGGCAAAGTGAAGAATTTTACATACATTTATTATTCATTCTCTGGTGCGCTTGAAAACTGCTGTTTGAAATTTTTCAGGAATAAAATAGGAAGAAGGGTTTGTAGAAATATAAGACACTATTGCCTTTGTAGTTAAATCATGATGTAGTAGAGATTAACGAGACATTGTTCGAGGGGTTTTAAGTATACAAATATATTCTTATCAATATACCTTCGAATACAAGTGTTACTGGCCGATTTCCTTTAGGTTATGGAATAGTCCGCTAAAATAAATAATGTAAATAGATAAGATCATCTATGTCCGACAGAAATCTCGAAACTGAAAACCAACACGTGCATAAAGCGTAGCATACACCAAATACTATTTTAAAATGGAGGAGGCTGGGGCAACCTAGAGTACAGTTTTCGACATTTCTGATATAATTTGCAACCTCCTTGGCAATTGCCGCCAACTTTTATATAAATTCAGCAATAAAATACAATAGCCTAGGGTTCTGCACTAAAAAGTAAACTGGGTCTCTTTTACTGAGACTCTGCTGCATGTCCGTTTGTCCATAGCTAGACTGCATCTCATGACCGGTAATAGCTAAAGAATTTTTATTTGCAGGTGGTGCTAATAACTCCTTTCTGTCGAAATCCTCGAAAGATCGCTCACGTCACTTTACATGGTCTGGGACTTACTCATAATAAGCACGAGGATTTCAGAGAGTACCAGGTTAAATCTGTATTATATCCCAATGATTGTAATGGAACAACAAAAAAATTCGATAACTAAGTATAATTAATATATTGCATAGAAGTTAAACATACATTAAAGTTTAGAAAACACATTTGCTATATGTACATGTATGTACATATACTGTATGTTGAAAGTACAAAGAAAGAAGGGAAGATAGAAAGAAAAAAGAATCATTTATTACGCTAAGTTAAAAGTTACTATGGTATCGCAAGAAGAAATAAAAGTAGCTTTTTATAGAGTAACAACTCAAAGTAATTTGATAACCAATCCCCCTGCCAAGAGTAACGATTATATGCTTCTCCCAACGACCACTATTGTATATACCTGCCTATGTCCAGCAATGAACCGAGTGAATGGAAGCGGAACGATAAGGAATAATTTGGAATATTTAGAAAGATCGTCTAATGTAAAGTCAAATAAGCTGCATGAATGCTAAACACAAACAGTATCTAGTGCAACAAGCCCGACTATTTCTACCTGTGAGCATCAGACTGCGTTATCTCTGCGGAACACCGAGCGCCATACTAGCATCCGTCATGTTTAAGCTACTGCTGTGATTCATTGTTTTGTCTGATATAATCCTTAGATGTGGTTTACATGGACCTAGCCATGTTTAATTTCGAGCATGGTTTTTAATTCTTCATTTCATTTGGTTGAAACAAAAATGTATTTTTGTGGAAAATAGTGTCAAATTTTATTTTACTTACAAATTACGCCATTTTTTTTATGTTTGTTTTGAACTTCAAACAAATATTTAATGACCAGTAACGATAAAATTTATAATTGTAGAGGAAGATAAGTGTTTGTTCTAATCAAAATTAAACTCTGCACATTCTTGTGTATTCTATCGCTATCTTAAACACATTCACTTGGATTAATTTACTCTCATACTTAGAATCTATACTCTAGATTTGAAAAACTAAGGACGAGACATCACATTTCTGAATGCAACCAGTTACTTGCAATAATGACTGAGAATTTTTCAAGAATTTTACTGCTAGCGAATACTATTACCATGAATATCGAAACCAGCTGAACAAAAATGTAAACCAGTGTGAACTTTTTACTATAGAACAGCTAAGACTACCTTTTACAGCTGCGGAATTTCAACAGAGCAAACAAAAGTTTTCTAGAAAGTGAAAACCAGCGTGCATTCCGCTTAACAGCTCTTTCAGCTTAATACCTCTATTGTCAAACACAAAACAGGGAGAATTATCTCATTGAACTTGGATAAAATAGTAAATGAATTGTAGATCTTTGTAATAGAGAATAGAGTAAATAATATCTAATAGTCCGCAAAATTGCTCTTTGGCTAATGAATCAATTCATGCAAACAACTTACATTAAGACCAAACGTTGAAGTGGATAATATTATAACAAAAGAACCCTTTTGTTCAGTATCGTAAGATATCTGAGTAAACCGATACTCAATCACAGTCAATTAATCCTTATATTTCAATTCACAATCCAACGAATATGGCAATATATCTTAAATCGCTAGATCAAGTTTTGTCGTACCTTATCCGCCCCAACCTGTAACAAAAAGAATTTCAATTGAAAAGTAAACATTAAGCTGAACGTTTAACGATTCCTTGAACTTGACGGGCTTCCTTCGTGGTGGAGTGGTTCATGTAACGTACTGCCGATCACGAGGTCGCGGTTTCGATTCCCGCTTGTAACAATGATTTATGTGATATTTATAAATGTCATACAAATGTTTGTACTGCGTCTAGGTGTTTACTATGTATTATATGTATGTATTTACAAAAGAAAAGTAGTATATGTAGTATATCCGTATTCTGGTACCGATAACAATAGCATATAAGCTTAGCTTGGGACCAGAGGACGTTGTGTGAAATATCCATGAATATTTATTTATTATTTAATTTTACGAGATTTTTGTTTGCATTTCGTAAAATCCTATGATGGGCCACATATTAAATATCAAGTACTTGAGTTGACTACGTTGAGCATTTGTAAAAAATTACTTTAAATTTAAATGACTTTTTTAATTTAAATGACTTTGAGTTAATCGATGCACATCATCAAACGAAAGTACCTTAGAACAACTCGCCGATTTAATAGTTAGTAGTGAAGTAAGATAGTACTAGTTCTGAATGCATTTTTCATGTAGTGAGAACTGAGAACTAACTTTAGAAAAGTTACCATATTATAGAGTATATGGTAACTTTTCTTTTTCTTCTTACCGATAACGTAAGTACACTGCTGCTCATATAGTCATAAATATAAAGAATTTTATTTAAAGCTAGCTCTTTTCCGTCAACTTCGTTTGCCTAAACTAAAAATTTCATCTCCTCTAAAAATTTAGAATAAAAAAATAAAGAAAATTTCATAATAGCATTTATGATAACTTAGGCTTCCTATTAATGAGTAGTATCTTAGGATTATTCAGTGACTTTACAAGACATACATAAATAAAAAGTCCCGACTGCACCAAATGTAGGTACTCGTATGTACTTGAAAACAAAAAAGAAATCTAGTTATAAATAAAACTACTTTTTACGGATTTATGCGCGTGTTTGTTTTAAATTTTAAATCTAGGTATTTTATTATCGGAAATGACATTTTCTTAATAAGTAATTTTTATTTTTTTATGACGCCCTTTTTATTTTTTATTTTACTAGCCTACAGGATTAAGTTGCTTAGTTTTTTTTACCACTGTGTTAAGATTTCACAAATGATAAATTCCTTTAACATATTTGGGCTGCAGTGTACTCATACAATAAATAAAATGCATGAGTGTACGTATCAATAGAACTTTAAAGGTGAACTTGTCTATATCCTAAAGTTTTAGACGAAACAGCTCTTCAAAGTTGAAGCTACTTACTTTAAATTTGTTGAAATAGCAAGAGAGATTTATAACTGAATGTGGAAGGTTTATGTTTGTGTTTGTGCGATTTTCTTTAACTATGGTCTAACAAAATAATTCTTCGCCTTTGATTTTAAACACTGCGTTTATTGCATTTTTTTAATAAATAGTATTTAGGTCTGGTGCTGTCTAAATCGATATCCAGGCCGGCGCTTAAGCCAAGTACTTCTTTCAGGAGTTTTCGTAGCAATAATGGGAGATCATAATTTGTTATAATGAAGACTGGATAGCATGCGTATTATGTATGGCTAGCTTTATTAACGTCATGAAAAGAGTAGGTATACGCCATACTTCGACTTGTGTTGTTTTCAATATTTTATCGCTCAATTATTGGTCCATGTTGTCTGACGTTTTAAGATAGTTACTTTATTTAAATTACAATATAATATTACTCTAGGGTTACATGTACATACATGTTATACATAGAATAATATAAGTTATATATAAGTTCTAAGCTCATATATGTATATTAAAAGTTTCATAAAATCTTTTCTTACTTATGATAAAAATGTCGTTATTTTTGTATGTGTGTATGACCTTATGTGAGCTTATCATATAGTTATCTTCAGTGCCACGAAACAGATTTTGATGGGTTTTTTTAATACATATTCAACTTCAAGGGGGATGATATTTTTGGATAATTGTTAGGGTTTGTTTTCTAAATTCGCCGCGTACAAATTTTGCTGTCAACGGCTATTATTTAATGAATTAAAATTACTCTTAAATTAAAACTATGGACATGCCGTCTCTTAACTATCACAAAGTGTCTAACCGGCTAACGATATTTCATAACTACATTGTTTGTTTCAGTTTATTGCCCAACTAGATTTAAACTGTAACGTAAGTCTTAAGCTCCTAGAGCCGTGTACAAAGAGGATTTTATAAGTCTGATTTATGTCCTTATAATAAAGTTATATTGTAGTTGGGAAAACTTTGTTAAATTACTACACACTAGCAAAATTTGATCAATTTGTTTGGCAATTACAATAAAGATTTGTACACTAAAAGTTTTAGGGGATATTTACATGATTATTTATACTCGATATTTAAAAAATTTTGTGTGATCTCGTTAACCGCTCGCTAACCGCAACCTATTAAGAGGGCACGATACCAAATTATGCTCCATACAAAAATATGGGTATCGTACTTCCCTTTTTTCTTCGCGAAAGTTAAACCGACTTTAATTGTTTCTACGCTATATTATAGATGAAGAGTATATCTATGCTTCTGTCACTTTCTTTTTTTCAATACATAATAACTAAAAGAAATATGACCATCCGAAAATCCCGACTTTTTCGGTTTTCTTTAGGTAAAGTTGCAGCGTCTATCACACATATTTGGTAACGTTTTATAAAAAACAGTAATACAAGCATAGATATACTCTTCATCTATAATATAGCGTAAAAATAATTAAAATCGGTTTAACTTTCACGAAGAAAAAAGGGGAGTACGAAACGTCTTTTTTTCAAAGAATTTGTAGGTAAAATCTGTTTCAGCTATATTTGTCCCTTTCAGCACGGTGCTCGGGAATAGGGATAGCAATACCTAAGGCAAATACCTAAATTAGGAGTACAGTACCCTCTTATCTTAACGTTCTATAATTGAAACGGCTCCTTCACTTTGGGAGAAATTATAGTCCATTATGCTGACTAGTTGGCACAGGCGTGTTGGCACAGGGTTTATTTTCGAGTTTTCTGTCTCTCACAGACGGTTTTTTACGTGTTCACATAAATATATGTGTGTTATATCCCTTAGCTGGCGCTTACAGCACCCAGAAGAAGAAATGGGGAGGTGACACTTGCATTCTTAATCCGTTACCACACGGTCTATTCTAATATAATACGGACATTGATACTCACAGTCACTAAATTATAACTTCATAATAGTTATTACATAACAAACAAATAAACAATATTTCACTATGATGTTGTTTGTTTCAGTAATTTATTGACAAAGTAGATTTAAACTGTAATGTAAATTTAAACCCCCGTTGTTGTATATTAACTTATAAATCTGATCTATGGCTTTATAATGAAGTTATGATGTAGTTTGATCAGTTTGTAAATCTTATTATAGCCTCTGCTATAATAAATTTTGAAAAGATTATGATTTTATATTTGACAGAATAGCCTACAGATTTTATAAACCTCCCTCGTAATTCAGTAAAATAAGATTAAAAAGACCTGCCAATTACGAGTTGGAGACCTAGACGAGGGGTTTCGTGACGTTATTGTAATAATAGTTTCGACATATTTGTGGATAAGGGCAAAAGAATGATTATGACGAAAGCAAGAAAGAAAAGAAAGACAGAAAAAATATTTGTTTACGGTCATAGAGCAGACACAATAAAAATGAATGACAATAAAAATTACGATGATATGAGTATTTGTTTTCACAGCATCAACTGAAATAAACTGTGATAAATTCACTCTCATTTCTCTCTAGCTATCACACGGACGGATGGACTGCCAGTGAAGGTTCCCTTTTTACTTTTGGAACACGCGCCTAGTTTCTGAAGTTTTAAAAGCAGCTTGTTCTCTTGATCATACGGCCGCGCGTTTTCTCCATAGGAGTAGACAGAGACTACAGAACGCAATCTGCTACGATCCAAATATTCTTCCTTGGCTTCATTCACATTCATAGGTCATACATGCCCATGCATGCTATAGTCTTCTTTTTTGTATAAAAAATACTTGACTTTGACTTAGCTTAGATACTAACATTGTTATAACAATTGTATTGCTTTCTTTCCTCTGAATATATCATTTGAATTCACTAAGCAATTTCACTCGCATGGATTTGAATATTGTTATTCAATATCTAACTATTACGCAAATACATTAAGGGCTTTATTTCTATCTGCAGGAAAATAGGGAAACCACAGTAATATGCCAGTATGAATTTATATAAAGACTTTTATAAAGTGTTTACATTTTTGTAATGTGTTACATTGTTTTAAAATTAGTAAACTATCGGTATACGCCGCTGTATGAGTCATGAAGAGTTTAAACATTTCCATTGTTTATTCTTCTGACCATATCCCGTTATTTCGATGTACGACGATGAGAATTTGTTGTTATAGCATTAACTGGTATACATAAACTGTAACATTTTCAGTTCTCTAACCGTTCCGAAGATAGAGCCTGGTCACTGACAAACAGTGAAGGATCAGTAATAGGGGGCCCGTTTTCCCTTTTTGGTATGGAACCTTAAAAACCATTTATCACTTCTCTCTATATGAGTCTTTGTATAATTTCAGTTTGAAAACGACATTAATTACTGCCTGAGTCAGGGCAAGCGAATACCGCAAATATTTACTATGCGTTTCTAGTAAACTCTAAGTAATTTACCATTTGTACCCATCTGGGAAATTCTCTATTTGCTTGAAGATAAATTTGTTGCAAGCAGTGTTAGTATAAGGCAAAGACTGAGCTGAAAACATAAGTTTGACTAACGAGTTCTTATATTAATATATGCCTATGTATTCATTTTATCTATATAGTTACTTATACTATTTTCTTTATGGCTTTCCATTATCCCTATTGGCTTTTCCGACTCTGTTATGACCATCTGGTTTGATACGTGTGTATGTGTCACATTTTTATAAAATGATGTCCTTTTATATCCTCCCCAGCGTGCTGTAAAAACCAGTTCAGGCAGAGGCGCATTTACCCTAGGGCCATGGGGGCCATGGCCCGGGGCGACCTGAGAAAAGCCTTCAAGTTTAAAATTTTGCTCTATTTCTATTAATTTATAGGGCGGTTTATTAAATTGGCCCGGGGGCTGAAATAAAATGGCGCGGGGCGCTAATATTCAAAATACGCCTCTAAGTTCAGGGATAACGTGTCAAAAAGAAACCTTGCGCCAACACGCCTGGTCAGCGCAAGTCTATAATCCCACCCAAAGTGGAGAAGGCCCAAGCCCAACAGTGGGATGTTAATGGGCTGGGGAGAGTGAGAGAGAGAGAGAGTAGGTAGTATTAGAGAAAGTCTTAAAATAATATTAGGTATGTCTTAACTAAGATTTATGCAAATGAAATCTTTGCGATATAAGAAAATAAAATGTTATGACCTGTTTGGCCAGTGTGGTGTTGTGAATCGATTACACTCCTACAAATTTATTCATGAGATCTGTATCAGGATAAATATTGGTTATGGAGAATCAAATGGAAATCAGTATTGGCTAGTTGTTTTATTAGTAAACTCTTATTTATCGATTTGGTTAGAGCGGGAATAGTGATAAAACCGATACATCGTAGATTACAAAGACTGTACATTATATGACGATGTGATGTGATGGGCCTCGTGGTGTAGTGGTTCTGGTAACGGACTGCCGATCAAGAGGTCGCGGGTTCAATTCCCGCTCGGGACAATCATTTGTGTGATTTTTCTAATTGTCATACAAATGTTTGTACTGCGTCTGGGTGTTTCTATATATTATAAGTATGTATTTACAAAAAAAAAGTAGTATATGTATTCTATCCGTATTCTGGTACCCATAACACAAGCATATAAGCTTAGCTTGGGACCAGAGGACGTTGTGTGAAATGTCCATTAATATTTATTTATATATTTATATTATATACACAAAATATCGATAATACGACGGGCCTCGTGGTCTAGAGGTTTAGGTAAGGAATACCATTTACGAGGTGGCGGGTTCGATTCCCACTCGGGACAATCATTTGTGTGATATTTAAAATTGTCATATAAAATTTTGTATTACGTCTGGGGTGGTCTGGGTGTTTACTAAGTAGAAAAGTAAAAGAAAAGTAGTTTATGTATTATATCCGTATTCTGGTATCCATAACACAAACATGATAAGCTTATCTTGGGACCAGAGGACGTTGTGCGAAATGTCCATGAATATTTATTTATTTTATTTATCTATACTAGGAGAAATTGTAATGGATATAAAGTTAGTTTTAAATAAATTTATATAAAATATTTGCGCTTGATGTAACTCTGTCTTGAAGACAGAAAATACTTTCGCTAAACTTACACAGAAAAAGGGTTCAACATGGAGAAGTCATGTTATAACTATTTTGTTGTAACAATGGAAAATACATCTATGGGGAGCCTCTTAAGCTTCCAATAATGTTCGTAGAGTGCCAGAAAGTACACTAGATTCAAGAATGTAAGAACGATATTTATATCTATAGTATATACATATATATACAAGTTCATAGCTTCGAATGGTAAGTGGAATATTTGAAGCACTATCGAAAACAAAGTAGACGTCTGGATCCATTGTTCTATTATATTTGGAATAGTGATACGGGGATTTACCCCTCTTTTACGTCCCACTGTCGGGCACGGGCCTTCTCAGCTTTGGGAGAGCTTATAGTCCACTGTGCCGCTCCGACCGAGCGTCTTGGCACATGTTTTATCATCGAGGTTTTCCTCTCATAGCGGATGTTATCTGCGTACAATGTCCCTTAGCAGGTTTTTACAGCACCTTGGGAAAGAATAAGGCTGGTGACACTTGTAATCTTACCACACAGACAAATGAGATGAGAATTATTTTTATTTTATTTAAAATAAAGATTATGTATAAGCTCCAGGCTAACAAATCTTACAATAAGTACAAATGTAAGTAATTAAGCCATTTTCTAAAGACACGGGTGTGTTGGCGACAAGACAAGCGATCCCTCGGGCTAGACACAACTTGAAATTGGACACAAACTCGTAATATTCACCAACTTATTTGCACTCGCAGTTATATTTTATCTACGTATTATCTTACATAAATAAAAGAACAATAATCTTCTAAAAATATGAAAAGTGTTCTTGTTAAGTTCTGATTCTTACGATATTTGTTAAAATCATAGTTATGGTTGTTTCACTTCAGGAAGGAATTACCATTTTTAAAATATTTACTTATTTATATACTTGCTTAGTTTTGACATTGTATTTTTGAATTTTTTATTAATTAATTATCTTTTACTGATTAATTTGACATACATTTTTATTTTTACTAAATTATATTAAATCCAGACATTGTATTTAAGTTCGATACGGTTTAAGAATATATTCTAATAATTGTATGACCTATTTATTTTTAAACATAATGTTTTCTACGCCTGTAAAGGCCAAACATGCTGGAGCTCAATTTTTTTTTTACCACCAATGTTTTGTACCTGTTATATTATAACCCATGTTTTAACAAATAAAGAAATTTAGAATTTGAATTTGAATATATTATAAAATAAAATCTTTATTAGGTATATTCCAACGTCCCTGCTAAGCATAGGCTAAACATTGTTATAAAGTTAAGGTTTAATTTTTAAATTCCACGCGTGCTAAGCTGCAGGCAACTACTACTACAAATCAAATTATGAAAACTTCTGATGAGTTGAGTAGAATTTTTATTTCAATTTGATATATTTTATCAAATCTAAACTCCATACGGCGGTTATTTAATTCAAACACTTATTCATAAACGATTTAAAGTACCTACTCGTAGAGCTGCAATAAATTACTCAATCACCAACCGCTACCGATAATCGCCTATGATTATGTTTCATTCTGTGGATTAGTCCCATATAGCCTTTGGAACACAGTTACGTAGATTGATCAATTCAATGCATTGAATGATTTTTGAATTGAATGGTCACAACCGGCATTGAATCCTATCGTTAGAAAAGGCAAATATGAATGATATCGTCTATAATATAATATCTATTTATGTATTTGTAGAGATATAATCTAATTAGTTTAAAAACTAAAAAACACGCTTAAATATCCTGAATATATTTTAAATGATTGCATTATCAATTGTCATCAATACTCAATTCTATGCTACCTACTTACAAAACGCTGACAGTTTATGTTGTCAGAGACATAAGTTTCTGTTGTCACATGTTGTCACAATCGTAGTAAACACAAGTAAACAATTATGATATTTTTACCTGATTCTATAAACAAAGCGTTTTTATGTGAAATTAAGAAATTAATAAGAAATTATCTGATTGTATATGAAAGGCATATGTAGAAACACAATAATCTTGGCGAGTCTACTCATATACAATTAAACTATTACGTGTATAATTAAAAATACAAGCGTGGTCATAGTAATACTTCAACATGCTTTTCTAGTAATTCTGATCAAGGAATTGGGATTATTCTTTTAAATTATTGCATTGTCATCGGTATTTGTTAGGTGTGCAAAATTTCTAATCAATCCGTCTACTGCAAGTGGCTGAAAATCGCTTTCAAAGATTCCTTTACAGAGATTAATACATTGATAGATACATACCAAACGTATACAAAGCGTGTTAATAAATTGTCCGTGATGTGGTATAATTGTCCGTGGATTGTCCGTCTGATGACGGATTAAGAATACAAGTATCACTACCCCTTTTCCTTCCCAGTGATGTAAAAGCCATCTAAGGAATAATGTACTCAAATAACATCCTGAGTGAGAGTCTGAGAACTCGAAAATAAACCTTGTGCCAACACGCCTGGTCAGCGCGGTACAGTAGACCATAAACCCTCCCAAACTTTAGCTTTGGACTAGAGCAGTTCGTGCAGTAACGGATTAAGAATACCATTGTCACTACCCCATTTCCTCCGCAGGGTACTGTAAAAGTCACCTCGGCATATATAAGCAAATCACATCCTCCACAGACGTAAAACTTGAAAATGAACTCTATGCTAAGATGCCTGGTCAGTGTCAAAGTCAAAGTCAAAATTTTTTTATTTCTTTTTGGCATGTTTTACAAGCTCTTTTGAAACGTCAGAAACTAGGTGTCTGTTCCAAACGCGAATCCTATGGAGAAGAACAGACAAGAATATCCATGGATTTTTTTTTTCATTTCAGTTGTTTTTTTTTTCAATAATATTATATATAGTTGTATCAGGGGTGTGAGAATGATGCCAATCAGTACAATCACGACTAACTTAAACTAACATAATAATAAAAATAAAAAGCCTTGTTGGAGCAAATCGACCAGTCCCAGCAGAAGGCACCCGTTCACGAGTATAACGCACACATCAGCCCCGCACAGCTCGACCATTTTGTAGGGAACCGTGCGACCCGACGTGCAACGCTACCAACTTCGAGACATTTGAGTGAGCATGACGAAGTCGTAAGTGCAGCGTATGTATACCCAAATACCCTCCCAAAGCGAGGCTGGGGTGTCCAACAATAGGAAGTTAATGGGCTAAGAAAAAGAAGAAAACCCAATTGTAAACAAATAAAATTTCATGGATGTGAAATTAAAACCTTATTTCTGTAGATATATAGCCAAAATTAAATTTGTATTTTCCTTTTTTTTGATAGTTTGGGTATAGAACACTGGACAGTGATAGATGATAAAATATGCCGAAATAACTACTTATACTGATCCATCACTTTGCTAAAATATTTTGTTAGAAAAACCCCTTTACTTTATCAGCTATTGTATACATTTTTCGTATCTGCTTTACTTATTACAAAACAAAGTCGTTATTCTATTTTTGTATGTATGTCCCTATGTATGCTTATTTATTCTTGCTTATCTTCAAAACTACGCAACGGATTTTGATGCAGTTTTTTTATAGATAGGTTGATTCGAGAGCATGGCATTTTTTAAGGTTTGGCTTCTAATTTCCACGCGTACGAAGTTGCGGGCAGCAAAAAATAAAACCAATGAATGAGTCATCATTGTACTGTCCTTTTCCTTTTATGTAAGGTCGTGTGGTCTTTTCGTTCCATACTCTTCTGACAGATGTGATACCTCTCTGTGTTCGCTCCTTTTTCTTTCTTAAACTACTTGAATATTTCGGAGTGTCCTCTTGCAAATGTTACTCATTCTATTATAGTCTCTTTAGATGCTCTTACTAATATTTTTAAACTACTTGACAGTAAAAAAGGCGCAGGGAGCGATGGCATACCTGTTATTTTTATAAAAAACTGTGAAGCGGGCTTAACTTTACCGCTACAATTGATATTTCAGAAGTCGTTAAATGATGGCATTTTTCCTCGACAATGGAAGGAAGCGCAGGTTGTGCCTATTCATAAAAAGGGCCCCAAAACCGATATAAAAAACTATAGGGCTGTCTCCTTATTAAATAATTTCGGTAAAATGTTGGAGAAGATAGTCTTTGACCACGTCAGTAGAATCACGAGTAACATTATACCATCGTCACAGCACGGGTTCGTGAAGTCTCGTTCAGTTATTACGAATCTAATAAATTTAAGTCATTACGTAGTTACAAACATGAGAGACGCACAAATAGACGTTGTTTACACTGACTTCGAAAAGGCGTTCGATAAAGTGAACTTTAATATCTTAATTTCTAAATTGGAGGCTGTAGGAATCAAGGGAAATCTCTTGCGTTGGTTCGAATCGTACCTGAGAAATAGACGGCAGGCAGTGGTGATTGGCGGTTTTCGATCGGACTATGTGAATGTTGCGTCGGGAGTACCTCAGGGGTCATTATTATCCCCTCTTCTCTATAATTTATATCTTTTTGACATACCGGACTGTTTCCACCACTCAAAACATCTCTTATACGCAGATGATAAAAAAATATATCGACGCATTGAGTCACTCGCTGACTGTATGTCTCTTCAATCTGATTTAGATCGCTTAACAACATATTACAATAATAATAAAATTAAAGTCAATACACAGAAATGTCAAGTAATTAGCTTTACTCGTAAAAAGGAAACTATTAAGTTCGATTACAGGTTATGTAACGTAACTATTCCTAGAACGCCGCTTGTGAGGGATTTGGGTGTCTTGCTGGACGAAAAGTTTACCTTTAATATACATATTGAACATATAATCAGCAAAGCGTACAAGTCGCTGGGATTCATAATACGAAACAGCAAACCGTTCAAAGACCTTCATTGCATTCAGATATTGTATTTTAGTTACGTGAGAAGTGTATTGGAGTTTGGAAGCTTAATATGGAGACCATTCTTTAAGGTCTACATTGATAACATTGAAAAAATACAGCGAAAATTTATCAAACAGCTAAACTACAGGGCCAGAATATTCAACTTAGATTACGATGACTCTTGCCGACATTACAAAATAAATGACTTAGAAAGTAGGCGTCAGCTTACAGATATGTTATTCTTATATGACGTGGTCAGTAACAAATTTGACTGTACAGAACTAATTGATGAGATAAGCTTTTATACACCTGCAAGACGCGCCAGACACGCACCGTTATTGTTTGTGCCTACAGCAAAAACAAGATACCTTAAGATGTCACCATTTTATCGCATACCGGACGCATATAACGATAAATTCCTTACAGTCGACCTATTCGATAGCTCCCGTAAATCTTTCAAAAAATGCATTTTGGACCTCTGTGGCTAATAAATATCATATACATACCCGTGACAGGAATTAATTTATTATATCTATTTTTCATTTGACTAATTGACTATCTATATTACAAAACACCACTAACACTACACACATCACAGGGATTTGCTGCGTTCACGCCTCCACACCGTGGATGCAGCGTATCCTTGAGATGTCGCAGACCAGACACATAACACACTGTCCATGCGACAACTACACATACACGCAACACCTACACGTCTTCTAACCCACTTCAAGTTCATTAATTTATGTTTCTCTCGAAAAATGTAAATTTAATTTTGTTATCGGAGTGCTTCATAATTGGCGTATCTATAAGCCTAGATTAAATATTATGTAAATAGCAGCTGTGAAGGACCTAAATGAAATAAATAAATAAATAAATAAAATAAACAACCATTTTCAATAATCAATCTACAATTACGGATAGATTGTAATTGCGTTCATCATTTAAATATGTTTATCTCCTGTCAATTTAATAGAGAATGCTGTCATCAGTATCTTATTGATATGTAAGAAAGAATAAAAGTTTAGATTAGTATGACTTCGACGGCAAGAATCGAGGATAGATACGGCCGGTACTATTTCACACAGCTATCGATCTTTTCCTAGGCTTTATTCCTTCTGTACTATTTTGCAGAACACTTCTAACAATACTAATTATATTAAAAGTAAAACTGATTAGTATGCAAACAAAACATGGAGACTAGAAGTAAGGAGGACTATCTCAGTATATTAAAAAGTGTCCACTGAAAGGCAGCAAATTAAGGTGGCGCCATAGTAGCAAGTGGAAAGATTTAAAAAATAGCGCCACAAATTATTAGAAAGGAAAGAAAAACTTCCGCTTTGTTACAGCGCAGTTTTTTAAATTATTATATTATATAGACAAACATGAGTAGGAAATAAAATTATACGGTGTTTTAAGTACCCCAAATATTTGTAAATAGAAAATAGTATTGAAGAATTACCGCAACAGTAGCACACTTCACTCTGCTTATAACTGCTACATTCATATCATTTCCACTTGCTACACTAGCGCTATTTCGGCGAGTGTAATTTGCTGTTTACAAGTAGACACTTTTTGGACTGATCCCCCATACAAGATATTCCTCCTTACTTCTAGTCTCCATGAAACAAAAACAGGCCGTCGTAGACTGAATATATGTGCATTTACGCACGTAAAACTTGGGCAAAGTGCGTACAAAGGCGTTGTAATATAGGTATTTTGTATTTGCGTGTGTACTGCAACGTGGATAAAACAAAATGTATGTACCTACAATGTGGTACCAATTATAAATGCACAACTAAACATAACCTAACTAAAATATGAAAACAACTATTGGTGTATTTAGATTAATTCGCAATTACTTAATGCAAATTTCTCTTCTTCTCTTCTCCAGCCCACTCACTTCCCACTGTTGGACACGGGCCTCCTCCACTTTGGGAGGGATTATGGTCTACTGTGGCGCGCTGACCACGCGTGTTGGTACAGGGTTTATTTTCGAGTTTTCCGTCTCGCACAGAAGATGTTATCTGTGTGTAATGTCCCTTAGCTGACTTTTACAGCACCCTTGGGAGGAAATGGGGTGGTGACACTTGTATTCTTAATCCGTCACCACACGGAGGGTGCACATTTATATTAATTAAAATATTTATTGTCTTATTTATAATGACTTATCGGAGGTTTAAACAATAAAATAATCGGAGAGATAATAAACATTTTAGCGTAAAAAGACTATCTTATATATAAAAATCAATTGCTGTTCGTTAGTCTCGCTAAAACTCGCGAACCGATTTTGGTGATTTTGGTCTTGAAATATTCGTGAAAGTCCAGGGAAGGTTTAAACGGTTCCTAAAATTCCACGCGTACGGAGTAGCGGGCATCAGCTAGTTATGAATAAAAATTTAGACAATTTTAGCGAACTTTTAAACCTCCAATAAGTCATTATGAATAAGATCATTAGTCTAATAATACAGTCACAGTTTTAATAATAAGAAAGTTCAATTATCATTAACGAATTGTGTAATTGACATTATGAATTTTTACTTTTTTGTTGAGATTAGTTATAAATTGGCCTTAATATCTAGTTATATTAGGTATGTGCTTTAAATTTTTGTAGTTCATTCAGCATCTTCGTTTAGTTATAACGTGAAGTCAATTTATGTCAAATTAAATTAAGTACATACTTATTCTATCCATATTACATTACATACTGTTGGCTCAGGTGGAAACCATAAATATTTTAACAATTGGGTCTATCGTGAACATAACTGCGCCATATCATACATTTGAGCCTTATAGTGGATCCCATATCAAATATATCTGAGGGAATCTTGACAAGATACGATTATTTAAATTGGAAGGTCTTATCGGCTACTACGTAATAGATTTATCGTTATTTCTTATGGTTCGCTTCTGCTTACAAATATAATATTCTGTAGAATGCTAAAAGAATAAACCACTTTTCCTTACGTATTAATAGAATAAAACCGGTATATATAAAAGCTATAAATAAAAATACTCTAAAAATAGTCTCTGCCTACCCCCATGGGAAAAAGGCGTGATGTTATGATGATGATGATAAATAAAAATATTTTTACTTTTTATTATTAATTTATCTGCTTTGTTAAGCTTATAAATTATTATCCCAATATTGCGCACGGACCTCCTACATATCGAGAGGGACATTAGTCTCTAGAACACACTGACCAGGCTTATAAGTTAGAAAGTCAGATGATTTGATTTGATATTGCCTGCCCATTGCAGCAGGCTCATTGCATATGCTCACACGGCATCTTGAGAGCATTATGTAGCAGGTGGAACTGTCTTCTGCTGGAGCACTGGACAAGACTGCACGCACCCAGTACCAAGTATTCAGTTCTATTTTGTTTTATTTTCATTACTATTGTTACGTGCTAGGGTTCGAAGGATTTGGAGAGAAAGACCTGCTGACTCTTTTTTGAAGACTTTATTCACTAGCACTAGTTACACACTGAGCACTAGGTCCAAACACTAAGCACTAGGTCCAAACACTAAGCACTAACAATGTCCTAGGTCGTAGCCAAGTCGTAGGTTTCACTGGTATCACTCTTGATCACTTGTTTTCGCTCTCGAAGTCGCTTCGATCGTAGCTCGAAATGAACTGCCCGGGCTCGCCTCCCTGCCGCTATTTATATGCGCCGAGACGAGTTCCAGAATGTTCCCGACTGTGCGCGAACGTGATCGCCCGGAACGAATGTTTTCTAGAAGATTCGCGCATGTACGGTAGTTCCTCTAACGCCATCTAGTATCTAATAGGGGTTTCACTCTGTTCGGTTCTTTAATTGGTTTTACTAGTTGCTGCTAGATGGCGCTAGCTCCTTTGTGTTTTGTGTGTTCGTAACACTACTCCCCTCTTAGAGATGCTCGTCCCGAGCATCGTTGTTACTACCATGGTAACGCGCCAGACGGTCTATGTGTACCACTTTGAATGTCCCTCTTGGTTGCTTTTGAATCCTATAGGTCACATCATTCAGTCGGGTAACCACTTTGTATGGACCGTCCCACTGGTTCTGCAACTTTGGAGATTTCCCTTTCCGGCGAGTTGGGTTATGCAGCCACACCAGTGACCCTTCCTCGAAGCCGCTCGTGTTCGATTTCCGGTCGTATCTGGTTTTCATGTTCTCACTTGACTGTAACCCATTTTCCCGAACCAAGGCGTGTATATAGCGCATCTTTTCCCTTAAATCGCAGTCATAGTCTTGTACAGTCTTTGGTCCCTCCGGTGACCCTCCTGTCAATAGGTCTACTGGTATTCGTAGTTCTCTACCGAAATTGACATATGCCGGGGTAGCTTTTATGCTCTCATGCTCGGCGGTTCGGTAAGACAGAAGGAAGAGTGGTATATACTTGTCCCAATCCTTTTGTTTGTCATCTACCAATTTCGCCAAATGCCTCTCAAGGGTCTGGTTAAATCTCTCAACCATTCCATCAGACTGTGGATGGTACGCGGTGGTCCTCGTCTTATGCATGCCCAAAATTCTGCACACTTCCTGGAACACCTGCGATTCAAAGTTCCTGCCCTGATCAGAATGGATTTCCAGAGGCACACCAAAGCGACATATAACTTCTTCGACTAACTTAGAAGCGACTGTTGTGGCTTCTTGGTTTGGTATGGCGAACACTTCGGGCCATTTGGTGAAGTAGTCAATGACGACCATAAAATACTTGTTTCCCGAATCCGTTACAGGAAATGGCCCAGCTACGTCAACTGCAATTCGTTCCCACGGTGCACCGACGTTATACAACCGCAGGTTCCCACGGCTCCTGGTCTGTGGTCCTTTTACAGCAGCGCAAGTAGTACATTTGCGGCACCAATCCTGTACATCATCTCGACAATGCAACCAGTAGAATCGTTCTCGCACTTTTGTTAACGTCCTCTTGACACCTAGATGCCCTCCTGATACGCCATCATGTATTTCACGGAGAACATCTGGTACTCTCGTTCTTGGGACAACTATCTGAAGATGGAACTCTCTGCCGTTAGTCTTCTCCCATTTCCGGTAGAGTATTCCGTTTTGGAGTATCAGACTGTCCCATTGCGCCCAGTACGCCTTAGTGACAGCGCCAGTGGGTGCAACCTCACTCCATATTGGTTTTACGTCACCCCGTTACTTCCATGTGATGATGTGCCGAAGGTCGTCATCTTTTTCTTGAGCCTCCCTCATAGCATCATTCTCCCAGAGACTCAAAGGATCTGTTCTCGTTAGTTTTAATGTTTCTTCATTGCATTCCTGCTTAACACAATGTTTGCAGTCCTCCGAACACGGCCTTCGTGAGAGTGCGTCGGCATTCCCATGTGTCTTTCCGCTGCGGTGTTCCGTCTTGAAGTCATACTCCTGGAGCTGTTCAATCCATCGAGCTACTTGACCTTCTGGGTTCTTGAATTGCAGTAGCCACTTCAAGGCTGCGTGGTCAGTTCGTAGTAAAAACTGTCTGCCGATGAGATATTTGTTGAAATGTTGTAGCGTCTTTACAACAGCCAGGAGTTCTCGTCTTGTCACACAGTAGTTTCTCTCTGGCTTGGATAAAGATTTGCTGAAATATGCAATAACAACTTCTCTTTCACCCTGTTTTTGAGATAACACCCCTCCAATGGCCGTGTTGCTTGCATCCGTGTCAACTATAAACTGACCTTCAGTTTGTGGATAACCCAGGATTGGTGTTTCACACAGATGTTTCTTCAGTTTCTGAAAAGAATCTTCACAAGTCTCATCCCAACTAAATTGTCGTTTATCTTCTGTCAGCCGATGTAATGGCTTGGCTATCTCTGCGAATCCCTTAACAAAACGCCTGTAGTACGAGCATAGGCCGAGGAATGCCCGCACTTCGGTTTTGTCCTTCGGGGTAGGCCATTTTTGAACTGCTTCCAGTTTCTCCGGGTCTGTCTGGATTCCATCACTGGAGATAATATGGCCGAGATAGTTGACCTTGCTCCTGAATAAATGACACTTTTCCGGGTTCAACTTTAATTTGGCTCCCTCTATTTTGGCGAAAACTCGCTCCAAGTTTCGCAAATGGTCCTCGAAGTCGCGGCCGACAATTATGACGTCATCCAAGTAGACTAAGCAAGCCTCTCCAACTAAGCCTGCCAGTACACACTCCATGAGTCGCTCAAATGTGGCAGGTGCGTTGCACAATCCGAAGGGCATGACGTTAAATTGCCATAAACCTTTACCGGTCGAGAAAGCTGTCTTCTCCTTGTCTTTTGGATGAATTTCTACCTGCCAGTAGCCAGACTTCAGGTCTAGGGTCGAGAACCATTTCATGCCACTCAGGGTATCTAAAGTGTCGTCGATTCGAGGTAACGGGTAACTGTCCTTCTTAGTGACATCATTGAGACGCCTATAGTCCACACAAAATCTCGTGCTACCATCTTTCTTCTTCACTAATACAACAGGTGAGCACCACGGACTTGTAGACGGTTCAATAATCTTATTCCTTCTCATGTCCTCCAAAAGGCCTTCAACTTCTTTTTCCTTTGCAATTGGTATCCGTCTTGCTCGTTGACGAATTGGTCTCTCGCTTCCGGTATCTATCCTGTGCTGAACCATTGACGTTCTTCCAAGGTCCCCTTCTTGACTGGAGAAGATATTCGCGTAGCGCTGCAAAAACTTCTTAGCTTTCATGCTCTGCGAATAAGTCAGATTACTCTTACAGTCATCGAGTAGCTTAGTCACTAAACCGTAATTATTGCTGTTTGCCGAGTCTGCGCCTGTCATCGAACTACACTTTTTCATCCAGACAACTTCCTCGCACTTTCCGATGACATCACCTTTGTTCAGGCAGATCTCGCGATCATCAAGATTCAAAACCCTGACCACAGCGTTTCTGCTTCCACTAACAAGGGTTCTCGCCGTCATCAGTTTTTGTGACGATGTCTTGGTAGGTGTGTCTTCGATCAACACGCATCTGTTTGACTTTTTCTTTCCAGCTGGCGGCAGTTCCACCAGTACCTGAGCTTCCGCTCGTCCAGGTATGATGACTTTCTGTACACATGCGACTTTCCCGCAGACGCCTCCAAGAATGAAGATTTCTTCTTCACCACACTTGAAAACTCCGTCAGCGACATTAATTCTGCAGTTGTGTTTCTTCATGAAATCCAAACCCAAGATGCAATCATCCACAATCTCAGCCACGATTACGTTATGAGAGTATGAGGACCCCCCTACATACATCGTAACTGACGTTTCTCCCAGGACGGGTATTGGCTGACCGGAGGCAGTAAGTAGCCGACAGTTAATTCTCCTCTTGTGTCCCGTTGCGGTTTTTACCAGAGTTGGGTTCACTATTGTTCTAGAGGCTCCTGTGTCCAGAGTCATTTTGCAATCCGTCCCGTTAATAGTCCCCTGAATCGCAAGACTATTCCCGCTGCATGCCTGGGAGATAACAGTTATCGGGGCTCCCTCCGCGTCAGCCAGTACTCGCCCCTTAGTCCTGGCTTTTATTCGTTTCCCTGATCCCGGGCAAGAGACAAAGCCCCCTGCTTCTTCAGCACCTCTATTTGTTCCTCGAGTCTGTTCATCCTGGCCATCTGGGTTTCCTTCTGCGGGCAGTTGAGCTGAAGATGGCCCCTCTCACCGCACTTGTAGCACATGGCTCCAGAACTTTTCTTCGTAGGGGCCTTAACCTCCTTGACTTCCTCAGAGACCTCGCGGATCTTATGCGTATGCCGTATGTCATAACGAACAGCCTCGACCTCCAAAGCATGCGCCAATGCTTCTTTTAGCGAGGTATGGTGACGAAGCCTCACTGCAGTTCTGACCTCCAGGTCTTTGATTACGTCGACAAATGCTTGAACAATATTCGTGTCTACCATCTTGGTGTCGGCTCCTGGGTGTGCCTTTCTGACGAGTTTTTCAATTTCCAACGCCCATTGTTGTAGTCCTTCTCCTGAGCGTTGGACTCTGTCACGCAGTTGGGCACGGAACACGTGCTCCAGGTGTCGCTCCCCGTATCTGGATTCAAGTGCCTCCATCAGGTCTTGGAACCCATTTCCTGTATGTGGCAGTGCTTCCAGGACCGACAAAGCTTGCCCTCTGAGCGCAACAGTGAGAGCGGTCAAGCATTGTTCTTCCGTCCATCCGTTGGCAGTAGCAACCGTCTGGAATTGCTGACGATAAGCGTTCCAGGAAGTAGTGCCGTCGTATGGCGGAACTTTCACTCTTGGTCCTTGTGCCACTCCGATAGTTCCACTAGAGATCGCAACTCCCGTGGTTTCAAGGCGCACTACTTTCTTCTGTAGTTCAATGAGGCCGGTTTTCACATTTTCGACATCCAATCCTAACCCGGTAACTCGTTCTTCCACTACGTCGACATCTTTTCGAAGCTTAATCACCGTGTTACTAACATCACTTATAGCACAAAGCACTTTTTCTTGTGATTCTTGCAAAGCGCCGAGCTTGCGTTCTTGTGACTCTTGCAAAGCGCCGAGCTTGCGTTCTTGTGACTCGAGCTTGCGTTCTTGTGATTCTTGCAAAGCGCCGAGCTTGCGTTCTTGTGACTCGAACTTGCGTTCTTGTAACTCCTTCATTGACCGAATTTCAGCCCTTTGCATCTCTATCAGTTCAATTAAATTTCCTAATTGAAGTGCCACTGACGCTACGGCGCCGCTCGTGGGCGTGGCTTGTCTAGTGGGCGTGGCCTGTGTGGTGGGCGTGGCAAGGTGGGCGGATCCAGTGGGCGGAGCTTGTCTAGTGGGCGTGGCCGGTGTGGTGGGCGTGGCAAGGTGGGCGGAGCCAGTGGGCGTGGCTTGAGTCTGAGTAGGCGGAGCCTGGGCCTGGGTGGGCGGAGCCCGATGGGCGTGGTCGGTGGGCGTGGCATGGTGGGCGTGGCCAGTGGGCGGGTCTAGAGGGGCGTGGTCGGTGGGCGGGGCCTGGTGGGTGGGGCCAGTGGGCGGGGCTTGGTCCACAGCGGGCGTGGCCTCCGCAGCTCGTTGTGCCCTTGTCCTGACGCCCTCGAAGTCCTCTCTCGGAGTCAATGGCATCTCCAAACCTCACTTCCGACACCAGTTGTTACGTGCTAGGGTTCGAAGGATTTGGAGAGAAAGACCTGCTGACTCTTTTTTGAAGACTTTATTCACTAGCACTAGTTACACACTGAGCACTAGGTCCAAACACTAAGCACTAGGTCCAAACACTAAGCACTAACAATGTCCTAGGTCGTAGCCAAGTCGTAGGTTTCACTGGTATCACTCTTGATCACTTGTTTTCGCTCTCGAAGTCGCTTCGATCGTAGCTCGAAATGAACTGCCCGGGCTCGCCTCCCTGCCGCTATTTATATGCGCCGAGACGAGTTCCAGAATGTTCCCGACTGTGCGCGAACGTGATCGCCCGGAACGAATGTTTTCTAGAAGATTCGCGCATGTACGGTAGTTCCTCTAACGCCATCTAGTATCTAATAGGGGTTTCACTCTGTTCGGTTCTTTAATTGGTTTTACTAGTTGCTGCTAGATGGCGCTAGCTCCTTTGTGTTTTGTGTGTTCGTAACACTATGTTAAAAACATTAGTATGTAAGAATTGTAATTAGTAACGCTATGGATTTTAGTCAGAAATAATAATATATAAGAATTTAATATTATTATTGCCACTTCAGTATACTAATATGACTCTCCCTCTGACTATTATATCTCCCAAATCTATTTCGATTTAAAAAATTATTGTAAAATATGGAACTTATAGTACGATTAAAATATAAAGATTTATGATCCAATTTCCGCGAGTAAACAATACTGGCTGCAAGAATTCAATAATGGATTTCGATCATATTATTTTGTTCAATAAATTACTTCGGTGTATCAAGATGAAAATGAATCAAGCTGATATCTATACTAATATTATAAAGCGAAAGAGTTTGTTTGTTTGTTTGTTTGTTTGTTTGTTTGTTTGTTTGTTTGTTTGTTTAAACGCGGTAATCTCAGGATCCGATGGTCCGATTTGAAAAATTCTTTCAGTGTTGGATAGTACATTTATCGAGGAAGGCTATAGGCTATATAACATCACGCTGCAACGAATAGAAGCGAAGCATCAGTGTAAAATGTTTCAAGAAACGGGGAAAAAAGTCACGCGCGCGAGCTTTAAATGAAAACGCTGCCTTATCCATGTGAGTTACAACAAAGTAATGTATGGAGATATTGTTTGTTACCTATAGATCTTTAAAAAAGTCCGCGAGGCCATATGTCTATCTTTTAAGGAAAACCCGCTGTACCCATAAGAACGTCAACAAAATTATCAAATTCAATAGGATGTTTTCAAAAGCTATTTATGTGTATATAGTAACATATTTTATCAAATTAAATACCTTAGTTAGCTTACGCATTTAATATAGATAATAACTGCTCTTTACAGCATGCAATTTAAATGAATATCTTCGGAGATATGACGAAAAAAGAATTACGCGTGATAAAATAAAGTTAAACTGTTCGCTGAGCAACGAGAACGTTTCCCCGGTCATCTATCTATACTCCATTGTTTCGATGTATGGTTGAATGTATGAATGTAAGGATGTTTGTTGTTCTTTCACGTAAAGACTACTGGATGGATTTTCGTGAAACTTTGCAATAATATAGCTTACATATCAGATTAACACATATGCAATAATTTATAAAGATACTATGTGTCACGGCGTCTTAGTGTGTGTAAAAGTCAGTATTGTACAGGTTGTTACGCTGCTCAATCCCCGACGGATCAGTGTTGAGTTGGTCTTTAAAGGCACCGGCGTCATCGTCGGCGTATGGTCGTTACGCTGCTCAAATCCCGACGTATCGATGCTGAGTTGGTTTTTATAGGCGTCGGCGTCGGCTTCGGCGTCGGCTTCGGCGTCGGCTTCGGTGTCGGCTTCGGCGTCGGCTTCGGCGTCGGCTTCGGCGTCGGCTTCGGCGTCGGCTTCGGCGTCGTCGTCGGCGCCGGCTTCGCCGACGCCTCCGGCGTATGGTCGTTACGTTGCACAAATCCCGACGTATTGGTGCTGAGTTGGTTTTTATAGGTGTTGGCATCGACAGCGGCGTCGGCGTCGTCGTCTGCGTCGGCGTATGGTCGTTACGTTGCTCAAATTCCGACGTATCGATGCTGAGTTGGTTTATATAGGTGTCGGCGTCGGCGTCGGCGTATGGTCGTTACGCTGCTCAAATCCCGACGTATTGGTGCTGAGTTGGTTTTTATAGGCGTTGGCATCTACAGCGGCGCAGGCGACGACGACGGCCTCGGCGTCGGCGTCGGCGTCGACATCGGCTTCGGCGTCGGCGTCGGCGTCGGCGTCAGCGTCGGCTTCGGCGTCAGTGTCGTCGTTGGCTTCGGCGTCGGCGTCGGCGTCAGCGTCGGCTTCGGCGTCGGCGTCGGCGTCGTCGTCGGCTTCGGCGTCGGCGACGTCGTCGGCTTCGGCGTCGGCGTCGTCGTCGGCTTCGGCGTCGGCGTCGTCGTCAGCGCCGGCTTCGCCGACGCCTCCGGCGTATGGTCGTTACGTTGCTCAAACCCCGACGTATCGGTGCTGAGTTAGTTTTATAGGTGTTGGCATCGACAGCGGCGTCGGCGTCGGCGTATGGTCAATAGGCTCAAAAACTGCTAGATCGTTTTTTAAAATTCTTTCACCATTTGAAAGCTACATTATCATCATATCATATCATATACATATAAAAAATTAAGAGCCATGTTTATGGTATTATAAGGGTGGGTGTTTACTATGTATTATACGAGTATGTATGTATTTACAAAAGAAAATTAGTTTATGTATTCTATCCGTATTCTGGTACCCATAACACAAGCATATAAAGCTTACCTTGGGACTATAGGACATTGTGTGGAAAATTCTTATTTATTTACGCTTTAATAAAATGAAGTATTTTTATTTATTCATTTTGCGATTAACTTTGGGTTTAAGTCCTGTTTATGATAATTCTTATTTTGACAATAATTTCAATCAAGTGTTATTCGCCGGGAAGGTGAAGCATTTTTCTTGATGGCTTCGACTGGTACAAGGAAAGAAATACGTGATTATCATCTGTTCTAGGATTGTTGTAATTTTACTATCTCGATGATGTCGTACTCATGAAATGCAGTGATTTCAAATTCCATGTGAAGAAAGTCTCATTCAATAACTTAGCAACGGAAGCAATTCTGTCTCTCTGTGACTCTTCCGCGATTATCTGCCCAAATTATTAATTATACCTCGCTCTTGATAGGTTTTTGTTAGGTAGGTTACCTAACAAAAACCTATCAAGAGCGAGGTATACTGGAACGTTTAGGATTCCGTACCTACTTGACCGAAAATTATAAAGAACTAAATACAAATAAACAGTTAATTAAGCATATAGCAACTCACCAACTTAACTTTGTAGCTGCAATAAAGGGGATCGCTTACATTTCAGCTACTTCATAAGTTCGTATTAGTTTTTAGCAAATCTTTCATGTGATGTGGTATTAAATTATAAGTTTTTTGGATTTTTATCAACACTATGTAGGCTTGGACCATGCCAAATTTAAAGTCTCTAGGATAGTGGGAAGTAACCTGTAAATTTTTATTCCCTAGCGAAAGTGGAAAATACTCAAAAATGGCTGTAGTTCGGTTATATCTTCTGAATGCGTAAATCTAAATTATTGGTTGTATCTTTTGCAGCAAGGGACCGCATAGATCTACATTTGGTATAAGTTTCAAATTAACAACTTCAACAGCCGTGGCTGAGTAAAAAAAAGTTTAACGAGTGGATAGACAGACAGACGGACACCGTATTGAGAGTATAAGGGTTTGTACAAAGACCTAAAAAGGCATGATGAAGCTCTGAGATATCATTTACTAAAATGACATTGGGGCCGTGTGTGTTACTTCTTTAGAACTGTGCAAGAACCACACTGACGATTTACTAATTAGCTGTAAAATGGCGTTATTGTTAGTTCATTTAATTTTTTTTTCTTAATTCCACGCGTACGAAGTCGCGGGCACTGCTAGTCATCGAATAAAATTGAGAATAACGTCTGTAGGTCGTACTGCGGTTATTTGATATCGAAAAAATAATGTCACTGTATTGTAAATTTTTATACCACTGTACTTGTCTTTTAGATAGAAAACGTCAAATTTTAAGTTAGATTTTTCCCGATTTTGACACATTTTTCACGAATGCTTTGCTCCTATTGTAGCTTAATGTTATATTTCCTTAGCTTTCTTTGAGAAATGGACTATCCAACACAAAAATAATTTAATAAACTAAATTATAGTAAATTATAGTAAACAATGATCACCATGAGCAGGACTTGAATCTACGACCTCGGAATACCGTGCCGTTGCTCTACAACTGAGCTATCATGGTTCCTGCACATGATTACCAAATCTAATAAACTAAAATAAACTGAACTTCAGATGGAAGCGGTAGTTCCTGAGATTAGCGCATTCAAACAAACAAACTCTTCAGTTTTATAACATTAGTATAGAAGTATAGATATATAAGTATATTGACTATAGTCTATTAAAATACAACATATTATTATTGTAATAGACTGTGATGCATATTGTAATGGATTGTGAGAGACGGAAAACTCGAGTCTAAACCCAGTGCCGACACGGCTTGTCGGCGCGGCACAGATATAGATAGATATATCCACTATAGTAATGACTATACAGTCGACTCTTGTTAATTCAAACCTGCGCTAATTCGAACCTCTCTATAATTCAAAGTTATCACGTGTTCCCTACAAAATCTCTTTATATTTCGAACTAAATCAATACATTTTTATGCACTTGGTAATTCGTATGAATAAAATCATTGTTATATAACAAAACCACGCGTTAATTTGAAGTCATCGGCGCCCAACACTCGACAATTCAAAGTTGCAGAGAAAAAGAGGCGGAATGATTGTTATTACATACATTTTGCGACAAGTTCCAGCTTGTATCAACGTTTGTTTGTTGAGCCTTTGTTTTTGCTATGATTAGCTTAACTTATTTGATACACACTTCCGCACGAATTGGTTTGTTGATGTTGTGATGAAAAAGCATTTCAGGCACTTTTCTCTTAAATAAAGTTATTGAGCAGTTTGAGCAGCAATGTGCTTTGAAGCAAACCAGTATAACAGAGTTCTTTCAAAAGATTAATTAATTCACGTTATAAATACGTACATCTATGGACACTAATGTACCTCTAAACTTTTGTCATTATCATAGAATAGCAGTAAACAAATAATAATTGATCAACACTAATTAACAATTCAAAGTTTTATATATATTCTCTCACAAATTTCGAACCATTTGATATTTCAAACACTCGATAATTCGTAATATTTTAAGCTTCCCTCGAGTTTCGAATTAACGAGAGTCGACTGTAGTTAAGATAAGACTGTAGATAAGAACTTAAAATTAGACGTTTTGTGTATTAAAATACAATAACATTTCGTAAAAAATATATGTAAATATGTTGCTTTAAAAATATATTTTTAGAATTTCACATACGCAAATAAGCGATGACACAGACGGCGTTTACTTAGGAAAATGCTTAAACTTATTATTAAATTAAATTCAACTCAATAAATTTGCATAGTCGAGTAATATATTCAGCTTTTGGTCATAAAGAAACTCGCTGTCTCAACTTGTATAAGCTTGCTAAAAACCGACTCATCAACATTTAAATTCATGTCTCTATTGAGTTTTTACCAACGAGACGTTAATCTAAGTTGACTATAAATTTCAGTTTGCTTAAATAAAAACTTAAACATTTTTTGTGCCATAAATAGATTTTTACGGATTTAGACGCGTATATTTGTTTTAATCTTTAGCTCGGTGTTTTGACTTTGCAGTCACCCTGTACCGGGCAAACCCTGTAACAACTGATCTTAAAAGACACTTTATAACGCAGTCCCACCCGTAACCATGGTGACTCAAGTGAAGTCAAAACACCGAGCTAAAGATTAAAACAAATATACGCGTCTAAATCCGTAAAAACTGCTTAAATTTAAACAAATAAGTCGAGCAAGTGCTAGAGTAGGTAAATAATTAACATTAAAGTCGAATTTCATAATGCATATTTCTAGTAAAACAACGAAAAATAGTGTGAAGATTTTCTTTGATTTGAATCCTTTCTGTATGTAATAAATTGATACACAAGATTTTAAGTATTTAGTTGCATAAAAATCCCTGGAAAAATGTAAATATAAACAGATACTTTTGTCAGTACTGTTGCGCAAGAAAGTCTTTGTTGGAGAAATATTCAAATCCTTTAGCAAAATTTTATCCGGATTTCAATATTGGCAACGTGGAAAGTAGTTTGGCTAAAAATAGCAAAAATCGAATGGAAATAGCCAAGCAGAGATGTTACCAGTCTAGTACAAGTTGGTGTGTAAAGTACAACAGTAAACGGTTTAGCTGCAAAGCTTAGAATGCAGCTGGCAGCGATCTTTTATTAACACGCATATATAAGTGTGGTATGTATCTATCAATGTATTAATCTATGTAACGGAATCTTTGAAAGTCATTTTCAACCACTTGCAGTAGTCGGATTGATCTGAAATGTTGCACATATATCAAGGACCAGTGACAATGCAATAATTTAAAAAAATATTCAGGCTTTTCAAGCGTGTTTTTTAGTTTTTGAACTAAGTAGATTATATAATATACATATCATTCTAGTTTTCATTGTGTTCAATCTAAAATACTAGATAATGATTTAAGATCATTTTGACGGCTCCGTGGTCTAGTGGTTTGCTTAACGGACTACAGTCCAAAAGGTCATAGTTTCCATCCCCGCACAGCACTATAATAAAACATAATTATATGAACTCTCTAAGATTTCATAATAAGTATTCCATGGTTAAATAAGTATAAAGCGTAAACATAGCAATGTACCTACTAATGATCGCTTTTACATTAAAAGCCTTAGAATACTTTGTCTACAGTGTAATTGGCCAGAGAGAATGCTCTTTGAAATGCGAGTGCTAATTTACAACAAAATTGACTAACAACGTCTTTACTTGCAAAACAGTCCCTATGTGCTTGTTGTTCATTTGAGTTATGTAATATTTTATGGGTGTTAATTTTTATATCTTCAATATAGTCACATAATATCATTATTAATTCTGCAAAAAATAAGAAAAACATTGAGACTAAGTATCAGAACTGTTTTTTTAAGCAGCTAGACATAATTTTCTTTAGATTTGCAGAAGAATACAAGTTTAATTTCCTCTCACATGGTGCAATAAGAGCTAGATCAGGTGTAATATCATCAGGCAACGTCTTATGCGAAAGACGAAAAACTCGAACTAAACCTAAAGGTAATACTGATTAGCGTGGCATAATAAAATAGGATCAAAATATGTAATATTCTTCTCCACTTTTTTTGTAAATCGCGCTATAGTTTTGTTACACACATTAACACTTAAGTTCGTCAAAATTTATATTGTGTCATTGTGTCATTTTTAAAATTATAAATTAGTAAGGATAACCGAAAGCATATTTACTAAGATACGATTTAATAATTTCAATATAAAATTTTTTCCTAAAGTTTATTATGTGATGTTGATGAAGGAAGAATTCTATAAATGTATGCTTTTGTAGAGATGCATGCTAAAGTAGTTGGCGATCTCTACATCCGGAAAAAATCCGCATTACATTTTGTTTATACCAGTTGTGATGCATTTCAGTAACTTGAGTATTATAGTTTACTTTGATATAACCCTTTCAAAGTAAGCTGGTGTTAAAAGCTCATCGCAAAGACTTTTATTTCATTTCCTTGCGTTTGTTTTTGTTACTATTGGTGCGTGAAACGAACGTCTGGTATTTTCTTAGTATTTTTTTTCCGGGTATAGGGTTACATTTTAGTGTATTTTATATTTTACCTTGCATTTAGGATATTTTCTTACATAATTGTGTGTATGACTTAAGGTAGATAAATAGAAATAAATATTAAATAATATTTGGGTTCGGTACGAACTGTATTTTCATTTTTTATGGCTAAATTATATTAAAGCACAAGACGAAAAATGCTTATTAAATTTATTGATTTTTTTACTATTTTATATCTCTTCTGCTCATTCTACTGCTGGCCACGGGCTTCCTCCACTTTGGGAGGGACAATGGTCTACTGTGCCACGCTGACCAGGCGTGTTGGCACAGGGTTTAGTTTCGAGTCTTCCGTCTCTTACAGTAGACGTTAACTGCTTATATTGTCCCCTAGCTGGCTCTTACAGCACCCTGGGAAAGGTATGGAGTGGTGACACTTGTATTCTTAATCCGTCACTACACGGACATATACTACCCTTTTATACAGGAACGGAACCCTAAAGTTTTGCAATTTTTTTTAACAAAACAAACACAGATATTGTATATATTATTGGCAAAAAGCCGCCGTCGATTTTTAGGGCTTTTTTTAAAAAGCATAGCGAAAATAAACAGACCTACCCCGCTTTACACCCAAAAGCTTTTAGCCTGCTTGTACTTTTTATACAAAAACCTCACACTTTAACGATGGCAATGCTAAAGTAACAATTGATATGAAATATATATTTCTACATTTTAACATTCTCTTAAATAAATATTCCAAGAAAGATTTATTACTTTTGTGGTTAAAATAAGAAATTTTTATATTTTTTTTGAAACATCAAAGTTGACACCATTTTACTAATATACATAGTATAAAACACAATTTGCACATTAATATATTATTTGTTTGCAATTGACTTGCTATGCTAACAAATCAAATTATAGTGGAAAATATGATCACCATGAGCGAGGCTTGAACCCACGAACTCGAAATATCTTTTTGTTGCTCTTCCAACTGAGCTACCACGGGATCTGCACAAGATAACCAAATATTGCTCTACAATATTTCTCAATGTGAGTTTAACATCGCTCGATGTTTCTGTATAAAGCTATCTATTGAGCGGTTTGCACAAACTTGATCGATCGATCACTTACGTGTTTTTTTGTACATTATTTACGTTCACTACATTTATTTGATTTATGTTTCCTACACAAGTAACGACAAATCGTAGCTATTTTGTGCAGATAAGTCGAACGATCCTAGTCTCTACAAGGCACCGATATCTGCAACCATATTTCATGCTCTGGTTCCAATTTATTTGCAGTCGGTGCAACTCGTTTTTTCTTGCAAGCTCTCTTTAAAGATGTTCAGTTTGTAATAAAATGTACTTACAGATTCCCATAACACAAACCATCTTTAAAACTTTATATGAATAAAAAAATACAAAATTAGAGGTGTAGAATTTATTGAGGACAAAAATATGGAGGTTGCATACACCTCATAGACGAATGAATGCGAAATAACGAGCAGAGTTCGGTTATTTATGACTAACGATCCTATTCAGGGATTCACTGAGTTCTGATGAGATTTGTGAAACAGAAAATATAGGTTAGAGTGCGACTTATACGTATGTGATTGTGATTGCGGCTGTAATTAGATTCATGTCTTTATTGGGAGCACAGTATGGAATAACATAATTTGTATTGTGTCAAATTAATGATAATGCTTTAAATTTTTAACTAAATAATATTGTTCATATGACAGCTGCGGCAGTGTTCATTTTCTGGAAATCGGAATTACATTTTCTTACATAAACAATGGTATCGATTCTACATGCACAAATAAACTAAACTTGACTAAAAATGAATTTTGATAGTATCGATAACACAATTCGGCAATGTTAACTGAACTTTCTTGTTATAAAAACTGTTTGTTACAGACTAAAGATTATAATTAATATAAATGTGCACAACGAAATAGCCGATTAATCGAAGTATACCCATAGTTTAATAAATCAAATTATGGTGGAAAAAGTGAAAAATGCCGCAAGTGGGAATTTTTCACTTTTTCCACCATAATTTGATTTATTAAGTAAAAAGCATAGCATGTCAAATGCAAAAATTAATAAATTAATATACCAATAGTTGTTTTAATTTATAGTTAAGTTTAGTTGTGCACATAGAATGGGCATTGTTCATATTTTTTTAAAACTCAATTCGAAAACCATTTCGGGGAATAGAGTTTCTGATCATGATCCATTAGTTTTTTTCGGAAAATTTGCTACATTAACGATTATTTTTCCAAAGAAGCAAATGATCTCTATTTGCTCTTGAAATGAAGGACTTAAAATATTAAGGCGTTTTTAGGGATATACTACTCTGAAGTGGAATTGAAATTGGTCTATTATATCAACTTGTCAACTTTGAAAAGATAAAGTGCAATCTGTATTAAGTCTATCAAGAAAAGTCTACACACAGATTGCGTAAAACGATGACGTCACAACATTTAAAGTAATATCTTCAAGAACTTTCTTTAAATTCTGTATAGTGAATATTTCAATAATATTGAAATTACTTGCTTAAAATAGTCTATATTTTCTGAAAAGAATATAAAAACAGTAGGTTAAAAATTATGAACAATCCCAATTGGCACCAACATTGTCATTGTTCTTAGAATCTGGACTGTCAATGTCTAAATAGTGAACACTCTGGTACTTCTACGGATCGCCGCAATCTGGATCTTATCACGTAGAGGTTACTTCATTACAGGTAGCTTACACGCTATTTGTCATAGCCCATCGAAGCGTTAGCAGAGTCGTATTTAGGGCCATACAGGCAATGAACCGGGGGCCTGCAAGGGGTGGCGGTGTAATTTTTAATGTTCTGTTCTTTCTCTATTAATTTATGTGGCGCCAAATCAAACGGGCCTGATGCGCCAACTATCAAAATACGCCTCCGGGCGTTAGCTGGCATAGACCAGCAACCTTATAGCGCACCAACTAGATAGGTATGGTTAAAATGGGTACTTAGTAAATATTATTTAAATCAATTTAGTAGATTTGACGAGAGAGAGAGAGAGAGCTAAAGACAGAGATAATTTAGCTTTTATAATATTGCTAAGAATAAAAAAAAAATGCGCTATTCGTTTTGTTTCAATAAAACTACTATAAACAGATTCAGGACGTATATATACGAGTGTGGGTGTAACACTGTAGCCACAGACAATGGCTGAAGTCTGCGAAATATCCCGTTAGATTTACCAAAATATACGCGTCTGAGTCCATAACAAATTTGAAATGAATCATATTATAATTATTTATCTAATACAAAATATAGGTTACAATTTGAAGAATCAGTCGGGAGTGGAAAAGTGTAATGGTATTTTCCACTGAGATCGAATTAAAATACAAAAAACAAAAACCGTTGGTAAACTTTTACACCCGTCTGTTCTACGTCAAGCCTCTTTGTACCATTTTTATTAACTTTTTCATTTGTTTATATAAAAGGAAATGTTGTACTAGAAGTAAAATAGCTACAATGTGTTGTTAATATAAGGTTTTTCAGCTTAATAAATCAATGTCTAAAAAATTGATGCCGAAAAACTTTAGACATCACATTAAATTATTAAACTTTGTAAAAGTTTAGAGATTGATGGCTTGCGACACGATCAATCAGTGCCACAACAAACAAGCGAGTAGATTTCCTAACACCAATTACATTTGGGTTACTATTAAAGAAATTGATTCTTTCTATCTTAACAGTATAATACTAATGCTATATACTAAGATAAGTTTGTTTATTTGAACACGCTAATCTCAGGAACCATTATTGGTCCGATTTGAAAAGCTCTTTCTGTGTAGGATAGTACATTTATCAAGGAAGGCTATAGGCTGTATAGCATCACACTGCGACCATTAGGAGCGAGACATAGGCAGAGAAAAATGTCGCAAAAATGGGGACATTAATGGTCTGAAAGGAAAAAGAAAGCTAAATACTAAGCTCTAATATGCCGCCTTATTTTACAATGTAGGAACATCTAGAAATAAGATATTCTGTATAAATTTTACATATTTTACATAAGAATGTCGTGGGATTATAAACCGACCCCAAACAATTACGTAAATACCTAAAGAAAATAACTAGACCTCTCAGAATACTTACATAATAATACTAAAGAGTTTTCAAGCTAAAATTTCTTTTCTACAACGACAGTTCTTGTCTTAGTAAAATTTTATGTACTAAAGGTATAAACTTTTTGTCTCGAACCGTTTATGCTTCGAGTGTTCAATCTTCTCTCTTTAACTCTTCAGCACTTTAACGTTCCACTGTTGGGGACGGGCACTCCTCCACTTTGTAAGGAATTACGGTCCACTGGGCCGTGCTGACCGGGCGTGTTGCCACTGGGTTCATTTTCGAGTTTTCCCTCTCTCACGGAGAATGTGATCTGTATACAATATCCCTCAGCTGGCTTTTACAACACCCTGGGAAAGAACAGTGATACATCTGGTGTTGCAAACGTCCATAGGCTACGGTAATCGCTGACCATCAGGTGAGCCGTAAGCTTGTTTGTCAGCCTTGTAGTATAAAAATACAGGGGGTGGGCTTGTATCATTAATCCGTCACCACACGGACAAGCTTCATAGGCAGTTTATTTAAATTATCCGTACTAACAATTCACTGTATTAAACTAACTGTTATCGGTGACATCGTGAGCATAGAGTTTTGTTTCATTATGATGCACATTTAATATATATTTTAGCAATGAATTTGTTGTAAAACTAGTCTGTAGGAAGAATATCAGTAAAATTAATTTTTATTGGAAGAATAACAATATCCTGTGACAACATTGTATTTAATACTAGCTGTTCTCCGCAGGTTCATACTCGTGGAATTTACAAAATAAACTTTAACATTATATACAAAAAACCATGCTTTTGAATCATTCTATCATTTAAAAAAAACCGCATCAAAATCTGTTGCGTAGTTTTAAAGATATAAGCTCACATAGGGAGATACACACAAAAATAAATACTTTGTTTTCAAATAAGTAAAGATATCAATGATTTATTACCTTTTATTAATGTTATAGCAAATCTTCAAAAGTTAAAATACACAGAGAACAGATTTACGGTTAAAATTATTTCCACTGTCTACGGTTTCTTACAGAAACCCTTTGATTAAAATTCACCCCCCAGGGTTTGTACATTGAAAGGGCAAATTAATTAACCTTTCGTGAGATAAAATTCGAGCCAAGGTATCAACAAAAATAAATGTTAAACATAATCTTAACACTTAGTAAAACAGAAGGATTAAGTCTTGAAAACCATGCTGACGAGAATCTACTAGGCATACAGAGACGAATCATTAATTATACTTTCAACACAAAACTGTACCAGAAATATTAGTTTCATTTTAAACTAGTTAAAAATTACGGCAATATGAACTAAAATATGTTTTGTTAAAAATTTTTTAGACCGTGACTGAAGTCTACAAATGTCGTCGCGCTAAAATTTAAACAAAAAATGCGTCTAAATCTCTGTAAAAAGTGCTTTTATTATTAAATGAGTCACGAAAGTGTTAGAGATTATTATACAAGTAATAGTTCAAAATTACTTCTAATATATAAAATTCTCTTGTCACAATGTTCGTTCCCATACTCCTCCGAAACGGCTTGACCGATTTTTATGAAATGTTATATGAATATTCACTATGTCTGAGAATCTGGTTTAGTGGGTCTTTGTGATGCATCTGTAGTTGTCCATAGATCATACGCTGGTATCCATTGACTGAAATCAAGAGGCTCGTATCCAAATTCTGTCATTTGAGTAGGACCACGGTATTCAACTCTTTGTATAGTAAAAACTTCATAATATTCTCCTTCTTGCCATTTCCACATTTGTATATCGAGCAAAGTCATATTAACTTCTAAACCATATGCAACCATTTCAAATATACATGTATCAAAGTATGTTACATTTATGATTATATCGAATCTGGATGCTGTAATAAAATTACAAAGTAATCTAATCGTGGTAAAGGATTTTTGGGAAAACAATACCTCACTACTGTTAAATAAATAATAAATAATAATAAATATTCATGGACATTTCACACAACGTCCTCTGGTCCCAAGCTAAGCTTATATGCTTGTGTTACCGAGGAAATAAATTAAAATTGTCGAAAATAAATCCTGTGCCAACACGTCTGGTCAGCGCGGCAGAGTAGACCATAATCCCTCCCAAAGTGGAGGAGGCCCGTGCCCAACAGTGGGACGTTAATGGGCTGGAGGAGGAGGAGGATTGTATTTTGTTAAACAAATGGTATAAACGACGCACATTTTGGTTCACTTACCATCTTTGATTTTAACAACGTAAAATTGTGGATTCTTAAGAATTTTCGCTGGTGGACATAGTGGTTTAATAAACGCTGAAAATTAAATAAAATTAATAAGAAATCGGATATTTCCAAAAGTTATACGTTTGTATTTAATTATATTTAAAGTTATAATACTTACAAGATCTAACTACGTCTTTGAGTTGTACAAGACAGATAGTATTGTAAGTCTCCCCATACTCTGGGTGGAGAACATAATTACGCACACGTCGTCCTGGACGGCCCAACCTTCACCAAGAAGTACCCGTGTTTTTTTCCTAAAAATAACCACGAAACTCACTACCTATTATTCTCAGAAAATAAATGATTATTGAGCACAGATCACATTCATTATAATATTCTGAAATTCTATATCGTTGGTATAATGGAAGAACTAAATAACTCAAATTTTGGCTAATTTGAGCATTTACTATTTTCGTGAAGCCCAAATTGTGCCGCATCTTTTGATCTAACAAACATTCCCATAACTTAACTCAATGCAAAAATAAATATAGAATATTTTTCCATATCTTAAAGAAACCCTCTTGGTTATTTGGTCTTCTACATATTATATTATCGACTAGAAGTAATGATTTGTTTTCCGGTTTTGTAGTAAGTGTCATAGGTAGATATTTGGATTCCCCTTAGGGCTATTGTTCTTGGATAAATTAATGTAAGTAGAAATATTACATATTTTTCCCATCATATATTAAATTAAACATTACTATTCAAATATAAAATAATATAATACGTTATAATAACATAAAATATGTAAAAAAGATGAAAAGATCTATTCACAAAGCTTGTTTACCATTTCATCAACATAATGTTATTTTTTTTAAAGATTCTTGGTATATTCGCACAGTAATTATTAAATTATAGTCTAAGATACTTAAAGGTTCTTCACAAAGCTTTCTTAATTATTACTAACTAAATCTCACACGATATTTTGAGACTGCACAATAATAATATGTTACCTTTGAGTCTTTAGCTAATAAAGGCAATTCAAAATGGCTGCCTAGATAATTTGTGTAAATTGGTAATCTGTACATCATCTAACACTTGCTTATTCAAATAAAACCACCTTTTTATGGATTAAAACGCCTATTTTTAATCTAGTCTGATCATTTAGGGACTTAATAACAAATCTTGGATTTAAAATAAGCTATTCGCGACTAAATCCGTTAAGCAGGGTTCATCCATATTACCAGGATACGTACAGGTCTAGTAGGTCACATTTCCAGCGATCATTTTTACTACATACATGCAGGCTGCCTTCTCTGCTGAGGTGTTTCCCAAGCGCTACGACATGTCCTCTTATAAACGAGGTTTCAAAAGGGTCTTCTTTCCCCGGCACGCAGCGGCTTTGCTATGCCTTGGTATTGCCAAGACCATGTGCAACGGATACCACTTAACATCAGGTGGGACGTTAGCTCGTCTGGCAACTTAGGCAATAATAAAAAGAGTGATTTTATAGAAACAAACTTAAAACTAAACTTAAAACTTTAAACTTTAAATCACCTGAAATTTGATTTTGGCATAGGACCGATTGCAGCAGCTGGACCGATAACAAATTCGCTATGTATTAGAGCGACTGTTGTCACCGCTTTCGAGTCTCCAGTTTCACCCCCTACAAATAATCCATGGATGAAAAAATATGTTTGAAAGCAAAATATTGTGTTATTACTTCAAAGCCCATTGATATCCCCACATGGGTTACATCTATCACTTGAATAATTTTCTTCAACTTATTAAAAAGGTTCTATGAAAATTACATAACTGAACATACTTTTAAAGTATTTTGATCAAAAAGTACTAACAGAATTTATAATAAAGTACTCCCAACCACGGGTATTTTGAAAGCTTCACATCGCCTTCGGCAACAGTAACTTGATTATCTACACCGCAGGCTACGATATCCAGTTTTACTGAGACGGTTATATATTCTGTAGAAAAACAAAATTGATTTAGACTGCAGTTCAAAAATTTTTCGTTACATTTCCATAATATTTTAAGCTCACCTTTGTACATGTTGTTTCTTTTATGTCTGTAATTTTTTTCTGTTTTGCTTTGTATGTGTGCAATAAAGAATAAAAACAAAATATATTTTACTTTTTAACCTAAATAAAGATGGATAGACATAATAATTTAAATAAAGAGTAGTTAACATAGATATGACGTCGTTGACGTCGATAGAATACTATGGAAGAAGGAGACGTGTTGCGCCGATCCCAAACAATAGAATAAGGGAATGAGGATGATGATTTCATAATATTTTACGTCTGTAAGTAGCATCCATTATACAAATTATTCAACAGCTTTTATTAAATAATGTTATAATAAAGCATATAAAAAATAATTTAACTTAAGTATGAAATAATAACAATACTAATTCGAAGTAAAAAATTCAGAATTTTTTTTTATCTTTTTAACAATTTAAACAAAATAGCGAAGATCTTATCATATTTAACAAATATGTGAAAAAACTTACTTTATGATAACATGATAATAAAAATAAACAGAATATTTTCACTAGTATTAAACATGTGTGTCACATTCACCACAGTACAACCAATAACAATGTATTGACGGGCCTCGTGGTGTAGTGGTTCTGGTAACGGACTGCCGATCAAGAGGTCGCGGGTTCGATTCCCGCTCGGGACAATCATTTGTGTGATTTTACTAATTGTCATACAAATGTTTGTACTGCGTCTGGGTGTTCCTATGTATTATAAGTATGTATTTACAAAAAAAAAGTAGTATAATATGTATTCTATCCGTATTCTGGTACCCATAACACAAGCATATAAGCTTAGCTTGGGACCAGAGGACGTTGTGTGAAATGTCCATGAATATTTATTTATTTATTATTATTATTTATTATGAATAAAATGTGATATTTCAGACAAAGTTGTTTATTTCAAATATTTGTCTGTTATTGTTATGTTTTCAATTGTAAATCGAGTATTATTAATATTATGTTTGTAAAATATCTTATTTCCTTTCCAGTTGAATATTAAAAAGTTATTGTAATGGTCGTGTGATAGTTGAGTATTATCGCTATTGTTGCACGAAGCTAAGATTATGGGTTTTATTTTTTATTCAGAAAATTATTTGTGTGATAAATATATATTCGTAACGCTATTTAGCGTTTTCTCTAATAAAAAAATCTCTCTCTGTCTGTCTTTTTCTTCAACCAAAAACTAAATAAATCAATATGATACCTATGGTTGGACTTGTTGCTGATCATACTGATCCAACAATGAATGCAGAAACAAATTTTGTTTGTCAAAATAATTGCATTTGAAAAATAAGGCTACAAAATATTTTTTTATTAAATTTGAACTCATGCCGTGTATTAGAGACCTTGAACTGGACAAGCAATAAATATGTCTCTTTATTAGCCAACGTGGGATAACAGGCGGTCATAAACTGACTCGACTAGTGGATACAAATCTGAATTGTGACGTCATCATAAAACATTCATGTAGAAATACAGCTAGAAGCTAACCGCGTAAGGTACGCCCTAGGGATCCACAAAATGTAACGAACCACACTCCCACCATCCTTTTATGTCCCAAATATATTTTTCTACCTGTCAAATACGACGTCTTCTTGGAATAAATTATTTATAATTTTCTCTGTGTGGTGACGGTCTATGAGTATACAATATACTTGTTACGATTTTCACTCATAAGTGCAAGAACTTCTCTCTTCTCTCCAGACCATTACGTCCCACTGTTGACACGGGCCTCCTCCACTTTGGGAGGGATTTTGGTCTACTGTGCCGCGCTGACCAGACGTGTTGGCATAGGGTTTATTTTCGAAGGAAAAGGGGTGTTGACACTTGTATTCTTAATACTTCACCATATGAACGTGCCAGCTCAAATAAATTTAAGTAGATAACATAAACTTTGAGGAAAGAAATACTCGAACATAAAACATAAAGCAAAGTTAAATAATGGAAGTTTACCAAAATATTTAAAAAATGAGAAATACTTTCATGCATTTTATGATTTAAAATAGAACTATAATTCAAAGGGATAACAATGTAAAACTGTTGAGAAATTAAAAGGAGTAAGAAAAAATATTACACAGATTTTTAACCAAAGCCTTTTGAATTAAACTTCTGTAAAGAATCTCGGGAACAATTGTAATACTCGTATTCTAGTTTAGAATTAAAATATGAAATTAAAATCTTATGCTTTGTCGACTTTTAAAGTTTAATTTAATACTGGCAAGAAATAACTTAATCTTGAAAATAATGTTAAGACTTTGTAAGCTGTTGGAAATGGTTACGAAAAGTTTTCTTACAAGCTGTTTTTATAAACCACTAGCTGTTGCCGGTAGCTTCGATCGCATGGAATTTCGAATATTTTCCCCGTTTTTGCAACATTTTTCACTAATACTGCGCTTCTATTAGTTGCAGCGAGATGTTATGTAGCCTTCCTCGATAAATTTACTGTCCAACACTGAAATAATTTTTTACATCATACCAGTGGTTTCTAACATTTGCGCGTTCAAACAAAACAAACAAACTCTTCAGCTTTATAATATTAATAAAAAAGTATAATAAAGATTGACATAATCTTAAGTTAGGCATAAATATAATATTTTTGTTACTTACTACAAGCTAGTGATTAACTCCACCTGACCTGATGATTGTCTTTAATCAAATCTTGCAAGCTAGACACATTTTGAGGGCGAAATAAATCTTATATATAAAATTCACGTGTCACAGTGTTAGTTACCGTACTCCTCCGAAACGGCTAGATCGATTTTTATGAAATTTTACATGCGTATTCAGGAGGTCTGAGAATCGGCCAACATCTATTTTTCAAACACATTTTTTTTTTGTATGGCAAAACAACGTTTGCCGGGACAGCTAGTAATAAATAAATAGTCATGGACATTTCACATAACGTCCTCTGGTCCCAACCTAAGCTTAAACGCTTGTGTTATGGTTACCAGAATACGGATAGAATACATTTACTACTTTTCTTTTGTAAATACATACTTATCATACATAGAAACACCCAGACGCAGTACAAACATTTGTATGACAATTAGAAAAATCACACAAATGATTGTCCCTAGCGGGAATCGAACCCGCGACCTCTTGATTGGCAGTCCGTTATATTAACCACTCAACCACGAGGCTCGTCAAATATTCTGATATTTTAATTTGCACGCGTTATTGCAGAAATAAAAGAGTGAGATTTTGTACATTCAGAATTTAAGATAATTTCTTAATTACTTTCTTAAAAAAGTTATTAGTATTGTAGTATAAAAAGATGACAACAGTATTATCGTAACAATAACATATTGATTATTTAATGCGTTGCTGAGAAAACAATTTTAATAATAAAAAGTTTGAATTGTTTTGTTTTATTTTAATAAGGCCTTTTTTATTTTGACAGACAGAAAAACCGACAGCTAGACAGACAGACAGATAATAGGGATTCCATAAGTTCTTATTGTAAGAAACCTTAAAGGTGAAACTGAAGTGAGCTGAAAATTCTACCTGTTTTCAATAAACAGGTTAGTTTCAAAGAAGCATTATGAAATGTTAACAAACTCGTAAACAACTTTACAAACTCTCGGTACATTTATTCATTACGACAGTTCTGCGAGTTCCAAGCCGACTGTTAGTTAAAAGTATTACACCACAGAGAATTCTTATTTTTACAATGTTGTTCAGCTTTCAAGAAAATAATTGGGTAACATTATTTTATGTTATTTATAGATAGTAACAATAGTTTTGTTAGACCATTTCTAGAAAAAATATTTATGGCTCCCGACGTTCTTGATATAGGTAGAGTGTGTAATTGTGACGAAATATTTCCGTGTATATCGTCATCATCATCACATCATCACGCCTTTCTTCCATGAGGGTAGGCAGAGACTATAGAGCGTCATCATTCGTCCCGGTAATATTGCCGGGACTGTAATATTAACAAATCCAGGTTTTAAGTTACGGTAAAATTAACAAATTATGAATTCAAATAGCGTAAGTTTAAATTCAATAACTATAGAGCGTCATCCGCTTAGATCCTTCATCCTTCGATCCTTCGTGTCAAAAAGAAGATCTGGTAACAATGTCGACAAAAGAGACTGTTAGGATAATACATTCATATGTCTTTAATTGACTATAAATGAATTACTTTTTGCTCCCTGTATATCAATGATAAAACTTAAGAGATTTAAACCAACAGGAGCAGCTCTACACGATGTTTTTATGACATATATATTGCGACGCAAGCAGGGTGCAGAAGTGAAGCACACAAACCGTAAAGTAATTTCATTATTTCACGCTCACTAAGAGACGATAACGTGCGTACACAATGAACATGATCATTTTTCTCTAACCTTTTTCAGCGGGGGCCGCCCAATGACTGAACAGAGTATTAGTATTTAAGTAGCAACTTGATTCTTTGTAAGTTATTGAACTCCCCGAATTTTATCCACATTCAAGTATCAAATATAAGTAATCACAGCAAGGCTGTAACAGATGGCAGGACTACAATGACAAGATAAGATCTCTTATAATAGGCTCTCTAGACCTATAATAGGAAAGTTCATAGATCGAAAATCCACCGCTAAAGGATTACGATAGTGATTGATATTAGTTTGCCCTTTATGATACAAAAGCCAAAGTAATATAATAAATGATATAAAAGTAAAAGAAAATCTTGAATGTCTTGTACTTTTTTTTTTGGAAACATGCTTTGCCCTACAGATTCTCTTTTATGTAATTCTGGTGAGAGCCACTTTAAGGACACATTCCTAATTTTACCTAATTTTTTCAGATGAATCAGTAAAGTCGTTTTGGAGAACAATTCGTTTTGGTTTTCTGTTTCTCACAGAGGAACGTATCCGTGAATAATATCCCTTAACTGGCAATTACAGCACGCTGGGGAGGAAAAGGGGTGGTGACATTTTTATTCTTAATGCGTCACCACGCGGATGGTCTGTATGTATATGAGACAAAACAATTTGTCAGGAGCAAAATATATTATTCTGCCTCTGCTTTAAACCTCAAAACACTATATATGTATTGAGAATAGAATCTTCATTAGTCTATAGTTGAGATTGCCTCTATTAATTTAAATTCTATTGAGAACATTTCAGAGTTTATACAATTCAAGTTTCTAATAATGCTTATAGCTAGTGCCCTTCAGTTCTAAGTGTTATTGGAAATAACGCCAAATAGGCTGAAATTCAAGGCAGTTAGATGTTTATAACGTCATTCCACTAACTGTTATAACCAAGTATTTACATTCAAGCCAATGTTTACTTCGTATACGTAAATCAAGTTTATATATCACAACGTCACGTCTTTTTCCCATGGGGTTAGGCAGAGACTATTGAGCGCCATCTAACACACTTCCACTTATGTTTATAAGTTTTTTCTGGCATAGCTACAATAGTTTTCATTCATTCATTCTTTCCTTGGCTTCAATCTTGCATGTATGACAAGATGTATGAATGTTATCATACATCTTGTCATACATGCAAGATTTCTTTAAATAATTCAACAATTTAATATTATGTTTTTAATAATATATGTAATATAATTAATAATATGATTTTATTGCAATACTATAATTTTAATTTGTATGCCATAACAGTGCCAAGCATAGTGAGACTTGAATTTTATCTATATTTTTATTTCAACTTAATGTAACACCTATGTTTACAAATAAATGATTTGAATTTATAAAATCCGTCAATTTATAAAGTCTCAGTAATAGTGTCTGGTTTTATAATTACAACGAACCCTAATAAACAAGTTGCGTATATGCTGGGAATATTTCATAGGTAAACTTAAAACTAGGTGTATCTGGTCTTCAAGCAAAACAATAAGGTATTTTTTTGCAAATAGTAGATTTATTGGTACTATGTGGCACATAATCACTACTTCCAAAATAGCAACAGGCGGGTATAAGTTTCCAAAATACTATTTGAATAAGCCAAATAATATGCTATTAGACTGCAAGCTATAAATCCAAGGTATCTAAATGGCAATTTTCACCAAACATCTTTCCTCATATTTGGATGTCGTCTAATCTTTTTGACCTCACGTATACCCCGAGGTACAAAGAACTTATACCTTGTAATATGAAAGCTTTATCGAATCGGATGTAGTGATTTATATTCGAGAGATGTGCGAGTTCCGCGAACGCTGATCCGACCATGGCCTCTTATGTGTTTCTTCAGGTAACATTGATATGAATTACATTCACACATATTGTTGTTTATAAATTATTTGTCTAATGTATAAATTGTTATCAATAATTTTATTCATCTTGAGTTTTTGTAATAGAACGAACTAAAATATTTTTACTGCCTGTGTTGTTTATATGATTAATAAAAATAAATTTATTAATATACAGATTTAACAGTGAATCTAAGGTGGAGTTAGAAATTTATAACACTTTAGAACATTATAAATAAATAAATATAGCCTTTATTGTTGAATTTTGTTAAGATTACAAAAGTTTCATTGTTTTTGTCTACCAAACACAATAAATTATCAAATAGATACTAAACTACAACTACAATCTTTTAAACAAAAAGTTACTAAACTTATCTAACTAATCTGTTGTATTATTCTGAATTCGGTAAACGTTTTTTTTTTTTCAACTTGTCTTTCGACAGAGGCCTCCTCTAAAGATTCTTTATTCTCTCCTGTCCTTTCCGACGAAAAATATTATTTCTTTTCTTCTTAAATTATACATATTTCTTGTTTCTATTTTAAATTATTAGTGACTTTTGGAGTTTATAACATTTTAACACTTTTTAAATAAATTTTATGTTGGCGTAATTATCTGAACAGGATAATATTTTGTTTTCTTCGCCACAAGTCAGCAATTACATTAATGTAAATTGTGATTGATTTCTTTAGTTTAATGATTGCAATGTTTTGAGAACATCAATCACTTGTTAAATAGGAAAATAACAGATAATATAATTTGACAAATTGTACTAAACTAATTTAAATATCGATTTCAACACAAACAAAACAATCTTAAAGAGATTTCCATAAAGTCTTAACATTTATTGTGACGATGTTTTTATGTCCTGAAGCTAATAGTATCAATTTATATTAATTATTAGATTTTGACGGCGACTCCGTACGCTTAGAATTTATTTCCAGTTTTGAGCGCGTATGAAGTTGTGAGCAACTGCTGATCAATGGAAGCAAAGCATTAGTCAACATTTCGTAAAAAAGGCTTAAAATTTAGAAACCAAACCATAACCAATAATACAAATAAGCCATCCTCTTTAACCACTATCTACTACAAAATCCGCATCATCTATATCTAATATATAAAATCCACGTGTCACAGTGTTAGTTACCGTACTCCTCCGAAACGGCTTGACCGATTCTTCTCAAATTTTGCATACATATTCAGTAGGTCTGAGAATCGGCCAATATTTATTTTTCAAACTTTTTTTTTTTAGTATGGCAAAACAACGGTTGCCGGGTTAGCTAGTAATATATAAAATTCTCGTGTCACAGTTTAAATTAGTTACAATTAGTTACCATACTCCTCCGAAACACCTATTTTTTAACCAACGACAGATTTTTTATGAAATTTTATATGCACATTCAGTAGGTCTGAGAATCGAATAACGACTTTGTTTTATAATATTTAAAGATTTATGTTTGTTCTTAAAAGATTTAATACCAAAGTTCATAACTCTTAAAACTAATATGTACTGCAAATTGTGCGATGTAAGTAGTTTCGTAACTTGTAAATTCCATTATACCTATACGATGCCAATGTTTAAAATTTATTACAAGCAATTTTCATCCTCATTATTCTAAAAGTTTACTAATAAATTCTACCAAGTGCGGAAACAATGAATATGTTGACCAAAATTTCTTGTACAAAGTGATTCATCATATTATTGTTCGTCAGTAATAGTAAAATATTGTTTGATATTTTGATAGTATTTGTTTTGATAATAATATAATTCGTATCTTACTACTTGGCTGATCTGATGAACCCCATAATATATTTTAGTAATTTTTTTCTGTAATTTTCTGTGGAATGGAAAATATATTATTATTAAATTTACATTAGTAATCTACTATATAAAAATAAGTCGGGTTTTCCTTCCTGACGCTATAACTCCAGAACGCACGGACCTATTTCCACGGTTTTGCATTCGTTGGAAAGGTCTCGGGCTCCGTGAGGTTTATAGTTCTTTTTTTTAAATTTTTTTTTTTTACTTTTTTTTGTTATGGCAAAACAACGTTTGCCGGGCCAGCTAGTCTTTAGTAAATATAGGTATCCTCTGTAAAATTCTTAAATATTGTACGTGATTAAATAAACACTTATAGTTAATACTAAGCAGGGAGCCGCTGAATGCAAGCGGCACAGACAGACAGCTATTTAATGCGGTAAGAAACGATCAGCCTTCTAGTCACGTGTATGGTACACCAATCTTTTTGAGATTTCTCCTTATAGAGACTTAACACTCGGACCCGACCAGCGCAGGGTCTCTACTCCAAACGGTTTAAGAACAATCTCCAGCAAGATTATTATGGTCTTATTCATAATGACTTATCGGAGGTTTATTAGTTCGCTAAAATGGTCAAAACTTGTTATTCATAATAGTCTTTTTACGCTAAAACGTTTATTATCTCTCCGATAAAATCTCCGTTTAAACCTCCGATAAGTCATTATGAATAAATCGTTAATCTATACTAATATTATAAAGCTGAAGAGTTTGTTTGTTTCAACGCACTAATCTCAAGAACCGCTGGTCCGATTTAAAAAATTCTTTCAGTGTTGGAGCATTAATTAGGGAAAAATTCCTAAATTGCACGCAACAGCTAGTACTTAATACATAGCAGGGATCCGAATGGTCACGTGTATGGCCCACCAATCTTTTAGAGATTTCTCCATATCTAAATATATATATCTTAGCACTCGGACCCGACCAGCGCAGGGTCTCTACTACAAGCGGTTTAAAAACAATCTCTAGCAATTGCTAGCTAGACTATTAATAAATTATATATGTCGGAGTAACATAATAGAGAGCGTAACTGCTATGGTTTATAATCAGTCTACAAATTGTAGAAACTATGTTTTAGATGTTCATACATCACTCTGACATTCTCTGTCACACATAAAAGGGTTCCACTGCAGGCCTCCAACCAAATCTCCCTTAAACCTGCGCCTTTCACCGCCATAATAATGATGTTCACACAAAACGTCATCTCTCAATCTCACTTTTTTTCTCACATTTTCTCACTAATACACACATTTTAATTATAGGTAGGTACACACGCGGTTATACACACGCGGTTTTACAAACGGTATAAACTCTTTATCACTACTGTGAGCAACTAGTTGGGCAGCGATTCGCCCTGTCTAACGTCTCAAACGATACTGACTGTTAGCTCTGTCGTTGTGTCGTATTTATACTGCGTTACAAGGTGGGGTATAACACAAGGTGGGGTAGACACGTGTTAGGACATGTCTACAATTCTTTACGTTAACAAATCATACGATCACATTTGTTTATTTTATTGTCGCTCCGTTATATACTAAATGCCATAATACTTAAGCTTCAATAGCGACATGGATTTAAATTCTGATGAATCAAATTTTAGCTAGCTCATGGGAAAATTTGCAAACGATGTAGATCTCTTTGTGAATTGAAAACGCTGAGCGACTACCTCTGTGAGCGGATTTATTTGTTCCTTAGGAGCTAATTAACTTTAGATATTTTTAGTTATTCCCGTAATTTGTGATAGCAAATGATTGTAATATCAATTATAGTATACAACTGTGTATAATATATTATATAGTATATTACTTCTTATAAAACAAAGTCGTCATTTTTATATGTATGTATATCCCTATGTGAGCTTATATCTTCAAAACTACGCAATCAATGCAGATCTATTCTGGTATCCATAACACAATCATAGGAAAATAGCTTAGCTTGGGATCAGAGGACGTTGTGTGAAATGTCCTTAAATATATCTAATTATATATTATCATTATTGTTTATTAAGTTAGAAAATTAAAGTGTAAGCAGTAACTTAACATTAATGTTACAAATTTTAAATTTAAATTTTTCTGAGACCATTAAAGCAATCTTGCTCGCAAAGAATACTCATTAGTGTTTTCTGAGCAAAAGAATTTAGTAAATGCAAATTAAGAGTTGTAATAGCTCCAGGGAATGTCTCATAAAATTAAAAAATTGTCTATTGATTCTTTAACTAGATTTTGTGAATTGCGTTTGTTAATTTTATTAACCTTTTAGTTTATTAAAGTTTTGACTGTTTTCTTTCGGGAAAAATTGTGATCATTTTGTAGAGGTTTGTAGACATTTGGTGACAGCAGAGGGGCCAAATAAAACCTATTAAGTACCTTAAAGAATTTTCCAGTAAGTTTGTTTAATGCTGCAATCGAAATTACGATTGGACGCTACAATCAAAATAAAACTTATTTCACCATAGCAATGATACAGTATATAACGTTTAATGATTTTCAATTTTATTTTACACACTTAACTCATAGTCTAGAATAATTAACTGTTGTTAATGTATTTAAATTGAAAGATAAGAATAAAGATTTGTTATAGACAGCTACAGAATTAATTTATTCCAATTGATGTGAAAACATTTTAATAATGAAGAGGGGTAAAGAAACTATAGATAGATCGTGTGAAAAAAGATTTCAAAAACGAGTAAACGCAACCATAAAGTGTGAAAGAATAGAAATAAATAAACAGGCAAACTCTGATTATTGCGTTAAGCACTGGGAAATGACGATATGATAAGTTTCTGTAAATAAAATATTGAATGAAATTAGTCTCCCATTTCAAATGTCAACCGAAGCTTAAATTGGCCACAGCCACTTACCCTTTTCACTAATAATATACGTCCATTGCAAAATATTGTTAATTATTCTATTTTCACAAACCCTTATCAACTCTAAAATGAGTTGAAGAGGGTTGATGGCGACCTTAATATTAATTATATCACAGTCCAGGTGCGACATCGAACTGCCACTGTTTAATGCATTTAAAAGGTTTAAAAAGGTAATTGAGTTTTCAATCGCTATTGCGTTATCCTTTTGATAAATTTCTACGATAAAAGAAGTTAATATTTAACGACCCTCGTAGTTGAGTGGTTCATATTCGGATTGACGTTCACGGGGTCGCGGGCACGATCCCCGCGCAGTACATGATTTTAAAATATGCAGGATTTTCAAGCATGTTTTTCAGTTTTCGAACCGAGCAAATTATTACATGAGAAAGCTGGTTTTGTTATTAATGCAAACTTGATATTGGTAAGCTTGTCATTTACAAATGGCGCACATATGAATTCAGTGTTACTGGCGCTCGACTGACATAATTGATGACCGCATGCGGTGGCAACCTCCCATTAAAATGGGTGTGTGACTATTCTGTTTTTAAGACTGATAAATAGATTTTCCAATTGTATATTTACTACAAAAAAGATTAACACACAGATCCACATCAAAGTGATTCTATAAGGGGGGTTTCAGTACATCAACTCTTAAAAATACTTTGTGCAAGGCATTTTATTTTGGGTTAGATTTAACGTTTACGGATGAATACAGATATTTGTACTTCATCTTGGCTGTTGTTTTAAACAGTACCTAAACAGAAAGCTTCTACTGCGTCCAGTAACGATAACGCAAGTTCTATTACCTTTTTTTAAAAACGGCTTAAGAAGATTAGCTAAAAAATATTGCTACTTTATAACATCACTTTTTTTTTCTATGAGAATAGGCCGGTGCTATAGAGCGCCATCTGCTACGATCTAAACACACTTTCTTGGCTTAATTTTAGTCGTGCATCTGGTCATGAATGCCCGACGTTAAATATTGCATTTTGACAGTAATTTTAAGTACGTAGACTATTTTTATGTTCTTTAAAAGATAAATATATGCATTATACGTAGTCTTCTGACAAGTTATAAGAAAAATATGTATTGAAATGTTTATTACCTAGTAAGTACCGTAGAATCAATCTAAACAACTTTCTTTTCGTCGTAACTTTAATAGAAAAACTTTGTAATTTTGTTTGGAAACCAAACGCCCCCAAATAATATACACTGAAGGCGTGTTAAATATAATATAGTATTATTATAATGTATTTTATGTTGGTAGTAAAACAAATTATAAACATACTCGTTTAAAATAAAGCGAATTAGAAATCTTAATATAACACCTCATAATATCGTCTTATAAAAAGTAGTTTATTAAATAGTTTATCTACCTTTCTAAGTATTCATAGACATTTCACACAACGTCCTCTGGTCTCAAATTAAGTAATAAACATATACTACTTTTCTTTTGTAAATACATACTTATAATACATAGAAACACCCAGACGCAGTACAAACATTTAATTGAAAATTGGAAAAATCACACAAATGATTGTCGTGAGCGGGATCGAACCCGCGACCTCTTGATCGGCAGTCCATTACATGAACCACTCAACCACGAGGCTTGTCATGTGATTTCAATTTTCATTACCTACTTATTAAATCTTAAATCTAATATATAAAATTCTCGTGTCACAATGTTCGTTCCCATACTCCTCCGAAACGGCTTGATTGATTCTTATGAAATGTTTACGGTAAGACTTACTGAATATGCATTCAGTAAGTCTGAGAATCAGCTACTATCTATTTTTCAAACCTCTAAGTCATAAGGGGTTGTTCACCCCTAAAAAATATATGGCAAAACAACGTTTCTCGGGTCAGCTAGTAAATAAATAAAATAAACAATAAATAAATATTTATGGACATTTTACACAACGTCTAAATTATAAGTAAGTAAAATCTATGTTAAATAAATACCGATAGTAAGTTGACGGTAATTGCTTATTTATCATCGTTCTCCTGCCCTTATTCCGTTATTTAAGGTCTGTACGTTGCAGCGGGTTTTGGTAAATTTTTACAACCGGCCGCGCCGGTCTAATGTCTACCCTTATTGGCTATTTCAAAATAAGAGTTAAAGAATTTACAATTATTGTATTATGTGAGTACTTATATATATAAAAGGAGGTAACGAATATGTTAGTTATTTCATATTTCTTTTTATTTTACCAAAAGGTTTATCATAGAAGTTGATGTTCAACTAATATTTGTTCCAATCAATTTATCTACAAGTAAGTAAGGGAAACCCGAGCGGATACAAATGGCAGATTACTTGGAAGTTTATTAGAACCTCACCGTAGACAAATGTGACAGCTGCTCGGCTTCAGTTACAAGCTGTAATTAATGCTATTTGAATGGGATCTTATGCAAAGTCCGTCACGAGGACAATGATAGATAGATGCTTAATGCGTTTCAAATTGCTTACTGGTTAAAATATTTGGAGTCTGTATCTCTGTCTTCAGTCCATTTACGTCCCACTGTTGGGCACGGGCCTCCTATACTTTGGAAAGGATTATGATCTACTAAGTCGCACTAACTAGGTTTGGCATGTTGGATTAAAGCTTAGTTACGAATTTTTCGTCTCTCACAGAGAATGTTATCTAATGTACAAGCAGTCTAGAGTCTCTATAATATTTATTAATTAATTTTGATCATTAAATAACGAAAACTTAGAAACCCTATGCCTGCCTGTTCAGTGCGGCATAGTAAACCAAATACCCTTAAGGAGCTGGGAAAGGGATTAAATAATTAAGAGTTCATTATCAATGCTCATAGAAACTGCAGAAGTTGGAAGCCCGAAAGTTTTCATACTTTCTTTTACACTATAAGTTAAAGTGTGACATCATTTTCGGAAATACGAATTTTAATTGAAGAAAAAAGATGCGTGTACTTTCTTATAGTTTTGAATAGTACGAAAGCCGATATTAATATGGACGAGGTTGCTAGCAAAAACTAGTATATTATAATGATTAAAATTGAACCTAAAAATGCTTTAATATCATACAATAGACGGGTAAGCAACTGATTATAAATAACAGCTTTGTTTTATAAGTAAAGACAATGATTACAAAATCATTATAAGCTTGTCTTAAAATTTTAGCGAGCATAAAAACCTACTGTAACAATTTCGGTAAAGTTTTATAACCTTCTGTTTAACATCAACCCTCTTTCAACATTCATTTTTATAAGCTTTTTTATTAGTTTGATAATAATGTATGTTGTATTTACTCAATAAATGGCGAGTATAAACCTTTTAGCAAACTTTGAAAATAGAAGTAATAAACTTTGATAGAAAATATCTTAATAAATCAATGTCTAGTAAAAATTATAAAAATCTTTATGAAACTAAATTAATAAAATGAAATGAGCGTCATGATCGATAAGTTTTATAACATTTATTAACATTTATTAAAAAAAAATAATCATGATCGTTCGTGATTATTTTTTTCAATAAATATTTATGGGCATTTCGCACAACGTATTCTACTTCCAAGCTAAGCTTAATTATTACTGATCTTTACTAATTAAAGTTAAATGTTAAAACGTAGAATATTATGTCATTTCGATATATATACATATATATATATTTAATTTAGCTATTCTAAGATATTCAGATTATTCACAGACATTATAATCTAGCCTATCAGACTAATGAGTACCTAATTAAATTTTAACTTAATTGCTAACTATGATAACATATTTGTTGTTTTCGATGTGAGAAAGAAACAATTCTCTTCACATTTTTATACTAAAATTTTATGTAGGTCTATGCCATAAACACACATACATCGTGTTAACCACTGATGTAGCAAGTTTAATGAGAAAGTATATTTCTCGACTCATTAAAACTTTTAATACGTATTAACCAGCAGCATTATACGTTAACAAACAAACAAGGTACTTTGGATAATATCAGTTTAGAACAAGCGTTGTGCGAAGCAATTAGCCACAGGCATGTTGGTTGGGCCGGGTAAAATACTGCTTTTAAACAAGAATCTATAGTTAACTAGGAACAACATACTTTCAACTGGGTCTTTGTACATCCTACTAAATTATAAAAGTGAAAGTTTTTAGAATGTAAGATTAGACGAGTGTTATAACGAAATTGATGCAATATGTAATTATCACAGCGTGGTTTAATAGAATGCGTCCATATTATTAAGCCACTTTTAGGTCCCATTTAGGCCCATGGATCGCACGAAACTTACGCAGCGTCATCGGCAGACGGTGTTCGGTTTTCCTAATTGAGAAGCAGCCACTTAAATGCAGCATCATCGGTATGGTCCGATTTGGGAGCCAAAAGCCGAAAATAATTGCCCCCCAAACTGGACTGTGCTGATAGGTCATAGTATAAAGAAATTTGAAATCGTACTAGATTTGGACTATGTTATTCATGAAATACTCCAAATTATATTGGTCATAATCGTACTGAAATACTCATTTATTCATAATATTATTACACGTCATAATTTTTATTTTACAAATACATTAGCTATGTATAGACATAGGAACTCAATACACATCAATTTTACCATTAATTGCTGTATTTGTATTGATAGAATGTATGATTAGAAATTTAAAATTTTTAATACTTTCATGCGATTTTACGTTAAGATTTTTATTAATGAAATCGTCACGGATTCGTCACATTTCAAAAGTCTAGCAATTGTCAAAAGTTTAACACAAGTTAATTAAAAGAGAGTAAAAAACAAGTGACAGCACTAGAATAAACGGGATTTGCGAATTTCATTATCCTGAGATTTTATTCACAAAGTCTGAAAAGCTACATAAATAAAAGAACAGATAATACTTTTGGATGCCAGCTAATCCTATTTCTTATACAATGAAAAGGCTTTAAAGTAACAATTAAGAAACAAATATTAAGGTAGGAGAGTAAAAAAAAAGTACCGTGTTCGCAATTCGTCTGTATGTTTTTTTCTGGTTATCTTCTTAGAAATTGAGGAAAACGTTCAAATTTCAAAGGCCCATGAAGTCGGTTGCATTTTTTTTAAATGCTCAATTATTACGGTAGAGAAGTATTTGTAAAACCACGTTCAATTATTTAATTAACTATTACATCTTAATGAAGAATATTACGAACAGAACTAATTTTTACAAGCTCCTCGGGTCGTAACAAATGTTTAAAATTTGTATAGTAATTAATTTAGTAAGAACTTTATACTAATTTCTGTTGCTGGCATCCTTAACCTTGATTTACTTTATTAGGCAATTTGCATTAAAACTTTTATAATTAGAACTAGCAGTGCCCGCGACTTCGTACGCGTGGAATTTAGAAACGAAAAATTAAATGAACTAACAATAACGCCATTTTACAGCTAATTAATAAATCGTCCGTTTGGTTTTCTTTTTTTGCACAATTATAAAGAAGTAACACACATGGCCCCAATGTCATTTTAGTAAATGATATCTCAGAGTTTTACCTTTTTAGGGCTTCGTACAAACCCTTATAGTCTCACTACGGTGTCCGTCTGTCTGTCTATCCGTCCGTTCAACTTTTTTTTACTCGGCAATGGCTGAAGGTATCAATTTAAAACATATACCAAATATAGATCTATCCGGTCTCTTGCTGCAAAAGATACAATCAATAATTTAGATCTACGCATTCAGAAGATATAACCGAATTACAGCCACTTTTGAGTATTTTCAACTTTTACTTTCAACTAAAAAACAACTCATCACCGATACGTCGGGATTTGAGTAGCGTAACGACCATGTGCCGTCGCCGACGCCGATGACAAAGCCGACGCCGACGCCTATAAAAACCAACTTAGCACCGTTACGTCGCCATTTGAGCAGCGTAACGACCATACGCCGACGGTGACGCCGATGCCGATGCTGACGCCTATAAAAACCAACTCAGCACGTCGGCATTTGAGCAGCGTAACGACCATACGCTGACGCCAACGCCGGCGCCTATAAAAACCAACTCAATACCGATACATTGGGATTTGAGCAGCGTAACGACCATACGCCGACCCCGACGCCGATGCCGATGCCAACGCCGATGACGACGCCTATAAACACCCACTCAGCACCGATACGTCGGGATTTGAGCAGCGTAACCACCATACGCCGATGCCGACACCGATGCCAACGCCAACGCCTATGAAAACCAACTCAGCACCGATACCTCGGGATTTGAGCAGCGTAACGACCATACGCTGACGCCGACGCTTATAAAAACCAACTCAGCACCGACACGTCGGGATTTGAGCAGTGTAACGACCATACGCCGACGACGACGCCGACGCCTATAAAGACCAACTCAACACCAATACGTCGGGGATTGCGCAGCGTAACGACCTGTAAGCTATATTATTGGAAAGTTTCATGAAAATCCATCCAGCAGTCTTTACGTGAAAGAACCACAAACATTCTTACATTCATACATCCAACATTAACCAAACATCAAAACATTGGAGTATGGATAAAAGACTGAGGAAACATTCGCGTTGCTCAGCTAACAGTTCAAGTATTTTATTTTGCCGCGCGTAATTCTTTTTTCGTCATATCTCTTAAGATATTCATTATATATTCATTAGATTATAGATGTGAATTAATTAAAAAATCATAATTTACTGTCAAAGGACACCTCAAAATCACTTGACGTACCATCCCGCCTCGATCCGGACCCCAGAAATTGAGTTAGCCTGGCAGTATTTCAATTTAAATGCTTCAGTTAATTTCAGAGGGGAGCGATGGGGGGCTTCTGATACGGCAAGAACGCCCGTAATTTGTTTTCACTGATTTAAATATGTCGGCGTGAGAGTTTCCTTGGTTTTGTTTTATTAAATATTAATTTTGATTGCTATAATTTATTATTTTTTGCAATTGACTTGCTGTGCATCCCTACTAATATTATAAAATGCGAAAGTAACTCTGTCTGTCTGTTACGCTTTCCCGCTTAAACCTCTCCACCGATTTTGATGAAATTTGGTACAGACAATCTTTAGACCCTGAGAAAGGACATAGGCTATCTTTTATTTGGAAAAAAATAATTCCATATTCCACGCGGACGGAGTTGCGGGCAACAGCTAGTACTTAACAAACTAAATTATAATGGAAAAAATGATTACCATGAGCGGGACTTGAACCCACGACTTTGGAATACTGTACAGTCTCTCTCCCAACTGAGCTATCATGTTTCCTGCATATATTTACTTTATTTGGCTTTGATTAGGTACTTTATTTGTCTTCTCACAGTTTCTAACTTGTTCATCGGTAATTTTAGTAGGGAATAGAATATAATCTTCACTTATTACAAAAAGTCGGTATTTCTGTATGTCCCTGAGTGAGCTTAAATATTAAAAACTACGTAACGGAATTTTAATGCGGGTTTTTTAATAGATAGAGTGGTTCAAGAGGAAGGTTTATATGTTTAATTTGTTAAGTTATTTATCACGTAAAACATTCGGCGAGGTCCTGTCCAAACTTTATGCGAATATTTAAGACACAAGTACTATATAGGTCTTGTACGGGAAAGGTCGTAAGTGACGACATTCTATATACGAAAAGTACCTTCAAATAACTAAACACAATAAAAACATAAAAAACAATCTGTGCAAATATAAACTGAATCGACTTTCATTGTGATAAATTAGAACTCCCACGCTCTTAGATACGATATAATTGGATACGGGGAACTTCTTTCGGAATCAATTTCGGGTTTATTGAACTATTAAATTATGGATGATATTTCATGTTCCTTATTATTTAGCCCACGTATACACATGTAAGATAAAATTAATTCGTTCATAAGAATGTCAATGGCAATGTCATAAATTTTGACCTTGTAATAAGTTACGAGGTCTAAATTATGATATCGCTTTTAGATTTTTAGTTACTAAGCTATAACTTGCTGTTTTCCGTGTGGTGACGGATTCAGGATACAAATGTCACCACCCCATATCCATCCTGAACGATTTAGCGAGACTAAAGCTACTTAAATTTTAAACGTCAACCCACCATCTGTGTATATCCATGGTTCAACATTGAATATGACGTGGTAAATTGAAAAATATTTACAGCTATAAGTTGATTTTGGTAGTCAGTAAAATTCATTTATTTTTATAAGCCGGCCTTTCGAAATTCTTCCTATTAGAAACCGTTGTGCACAACGGTCAAGTACCCTCGATACTTCACAAACTGGATTTCACGCGCTACTGAAATCCAACAGAGAGGATACTTGTACCGAGATGGTACTGTCCTTTCACTTTGTTAGCTGCACAATATTATATTTTTTTTTATTATTTCTCCTCGTGTTAGATTTTTGTTTACGCTTTCAGTATTAAATTAACAGGAGTAGTTCCTTAGTCTCTTTTCTTTTAGATATACTGTCAAGGTCGGTAGGGTGTCGAGGTAACGCGTGATATAAATATTACTAAAATACGAAATCATTTTAATCAGAATAAAAATGTTTTTTAATATACACACTATAGAACTCTGTCAAAAATAATTTTAGGATTGAAATATATAGTGTCGTTGGATACATAACGAGTGGACGCTATCATCGTTGGCCGCCGTTGGCGTTGTAGAAATTGCTGGAAATTTCATCTAAACTATAAATTTGAACATTAGTATTTTGTGCACAAAATGTTAATATTCTGCACTCCTCTATAAGAATAATGTCTGAGAACGTCCGCCCAATTTTCGTAAAAAGAGGTAGTCACTTTCAGTATTATCTATTACTAGCTGCCCCGGCAAACGTTGTTTTGCCATACAATTCTGTATAAAATAAAATTTCATCAAAATCGGTCCATCCAATTTGTAGCCTATGTGTTATTCTGATGTATAAGCTATATTGTGGTAAAGTTTCATTCAAATCCATTCAGTAGTTTTTACGTGAAAGAGTAACAAACATCCATACATACAAACTTTCGCCTTTATAATATTAGTAGGATTTAGATATTACACATTTTGCTCTATATTTGAATATTACTATTTTAAGATGTACCAAACAGACAGCCATTAAAATAACAAAAACATTACAATATTTCCGTGCCTTTCATATAAAAAAAAATGTAATAAATAAACATGCATTAGTTCACCACACCGTGAATTTATCCAATTATTCAGATTTATATTAGGCAAGAGAGTAAACTGAATTTTATTTACACATGTTTGCCTTCATAATTTCGCTCCAGGGCCAGCGAAAACAACCTGCTGGATTCAATTTGCCCTTGATAGCTAATTTATTCTCCCTCTCAATATCAAACACATAATATACAAACTCAAAGTGTCAGGAGATAATAATTTTTAAAATACCTACTTTTATTTTTATTTTTTGTATATTTTCAATTTTTATTTTATAAGATTTTTTATTATATGAATTTAGGAATATTTTATATAACCTCTATTGTAATGGTGCATTTATTTTGAATTTTATAATTATAATTTCTTAACTGAAAAATTCTACTAACAACAGTCTTAAGTTATACTAATCAAACACGAGTCCTGCGGCCGTATTATGAGCTTTTATTCACAGACAGTTTACGCCGTAAATTGAACTGTCTGGAAAATTCGTATTATGAACAAATTCAGTCAGTCAGTTCGCTAAACCAGTCATACATTAATATGTTTAAGGAGAAGGTACAACTAAAAGTTAAAGTACTAACAAAAAATTTTCAACTATAAGTTTTATTTTTGTCATAATACCTAATTTAGCCATGCAGTTTACGGCCTGCCTGGATCTTGAATGATTTTAAAAAGCTCATAATACGCCGGCTGGTAACTTGAAAAAAGAGATATTTATAAAAAAAATATGAATAATTCCTATTGGTCAGGACCACTCTATCTATTTCTGAAAACAGCATTACGTAAAATTAGTACTCAACTTATTTTAATGTCATTTTTATTTTCACAATATTGGATGGAAACCATAAACGTTATTTTAATGGAAATGGTTTGCAGTATGTTAATAAACAATTGTACACATTTTTCTTTAACCAGAAACATATTGACTATCTCGGATCACCAATGATGATTGATTACTTAGACTTCAAAAGCTGAGAAATAAAATATTCCGTATGTTAGGAATATTTTATTAGACACGAGTGAATTCACGGTAGGAGAGCGACTTGTTTCAACAAACTGTGGTTTATTTACGTATTAACATAAGTTTGTTTTGCCATGCATGAATACTTTTTGAATGCATTTAATCAATACATAAAAAAGCTTATGTAAAATTAATTTATTTTTTCCCAGGGTGCTGTAAAAGCCAGCTAAGAATGTTGTACACAGATAACTGCCTGTCAGCGCGGCACAGTAGACCATAATGCCTCCCAAAGAGGAGAAGCCCGTGCCCAAAAGTGGGACGTTAATGGGCTGAAGAAAGAGAGAAAGAGAGATTTAGCCCAATTTAGTAAAAAAATCTTTGTAACAGCAAAATACCATTTCCAAGTCATACAAATCTTTTTACGAAATTTTTCTTGTAGCATTAGCGAAGTTTAAGATCATAATATTTTTTTAAGAAAATATATAAGATATTCTTTTGGACTTTTATGATAATTAGAACTGTTAGTTAACCAAAAGGGTTGCCACATTTGAGTCACGGAGTTCTTAATTTAAGACGGTCTTTTTTATTACGCTTATTAAAGTTACAGTTTATCATAAAACTTAGTAGGATTAGCATGTTTCCAAAATTTATATATATTATTAGCTGACCCGGCAAACGTTGGTTTGCCATACAAAAAAAAAGGTTTGAAAAATAGATGTTGGCCGATTCTCAGACCTACTGAATACGCATGTAAAATTTCATAAAAATCGGTCAAGCCGTTTCGGAGGAGTACGGTAACTAACACTGTGACACGTGAATTTTATATATAAGATATATTTTACTTATTTTCTAAAAATATTAAATATTTCAACGGTCAATCTCACGTTTGTTGTGTATTGATTGTATATTTATTGTAGTTTATTTTATTAAATATGTTTATTCGCATGTTTATTTATTTTACTTGTTATTGAAGAAAAAGTATATTGCGTACCAGTCAAAGAACGTTGTTCAGAGCATTTAGGAGGTTGCCACTGGAGTCTCCAATTCCAAATCTAAAATAAATAATAATATTCAAATAATGTACTTATATATATAGTAGTAGCTTATGAGAATCTCAATATATATTAAAATATGGCCGTTGCAAAATACGAATCTTTATTTTAAACCTAAAACTATTTCCACAGTATATGGAGCACCCGATTTTTATTTGTGTGTTAAAATTACAATTCTTTTTAATTTTACTTTTCGTTGCCATCAGAATAGCAGTCATAAACATGTTCTTCTTTCTGCGGAGTTTTCGCCATTAGGAACATGTTTAGCTCAGTATTTAAGCGTTCTGTATCGCTTTCTATAGAACACAGAGAGTTGAGAACAGTATCAGAATCTGGCGTTCACATGCGCAATAGTGTTCTAGGAACTTGTAGCTTAGCCTATTCTATGTACTTTGTAACAAAATAAATGACATGATTGATGGGTCGGCAAAATGACTTTTTTTATATTTTTACTTTTAACTTACAAAAACCTTATAGAAGTGCCAAAAACATTGCATCTTAAGCAGTTTTTATAAAAAATATAAGTTCTAAACCCATTTATGTACTTTGGAGCTTTTAACGAAAAAAGTTTCGTAATATTTTCGGTAAAAAAAGTAAAGTAAACAAACAAAGTAAAGAAGGCAATCAAAAGTTATGTAAACAACATCTCATCGCTTACGTGAAGAGGCTTTACGTGAACTTCCTCAAATATTTAATCATGTTATCTTAAATCTAACTACAGATCTTCTTAATTACAAAGCAATGGTGATATGTTTGATGCATTAATTTACATAAATTATCTACACAGTTAAACTGGAATCGACTGATATGAACATTTTGTAATAAACTCTATTTTCTTATACGTAATTGGACACAGATCTCCTATACATTGGGAGGTTATGTCAGTACTGGTTATTTGTATGACGAGTTGTATTTGAGGTGAGTTTACTTTCAAGGTTTTCACCTTTCATCAAGGACTTTACCTGCTAATTTTATCCCTGATCTAATACTAATGCTTTCTAAAAAATACGTACGAAAGGAATAATAAAAAAAAGTTGTTATTAAAACAATTTCATTAATAACAGAGTAAGCTTCGATATTAACATATTCTGTGACATGAAAATATTCATCACTATTACAATTACCCACCTACTAAAATACCTTAGAACTCATGCACGTAGCAGTATGCTACGAAACTGAAAGCGCTACGAAATATCCATATTTATATAGAAAGCTGTTTGCGTTTAAATAAATTGACTCAATTATTCAGTTGTGTTTAGTAAAAAAATAAATTAAATAGTTCCACATTACTAAAATAATTTAATGCACAATTTCTTTATCACAAAAATTACCTATATATTATTACCTATATAAAAATTTCCAAATTGTTGTATCAAAAACATAATAAGAAGTCTAGAAAGTTTGCAAGTTATTAAAAAATCTGTTGATGAAAATTCGAAATATAAATTTAATTTTGAGTTTAATAAATTGCAAGCGAAAATTGTATAAAATACTAGCTGTACCACGCAGTTTCACTTGCGTACTTACTTACTTATTAGGTAATATGCAACGTACTTATGGTACATCATCATCACTTAGTAGGTAATATGAAACGTACGTACGGTACGTACGCGACATTTTTTTTAAATACTGATACATTTAACATAAACGAATAAATTGGATATTTGATTTATACATATTTTCATTTTGCAGCAGAAGGTAACACTCTGACAAATTGCATGATTCAATTTGTTCGTAATAGCTAATTTTTCCTCACTGTAAAACATTAATTTACCGAATTATAATTAGAGGCCGTGTTCCCCTGGGCGATATTTTTTAGATCTTTTTTGCTGTAATGTTATGCTAGAACACCTAGTATAACAGTTGTCATATTTGTACAGTAAAAAAATATTTACAGTCGGACTGACAGACAGACAGATAGACAGACAAACCGATGAAGACCGTAGTGATCTTATCAGGGTTTCTTTTTGTAGATACGTAACCCTAGAAAGTACGCGCAGGTTACAAATTGCGTTTGAGCGAGCCTTGTGTTTTGTTGTGATCTCTACTACATATTTGTTATTTATTTGAGCATTACATGCATTATGTTTCACAAATCCTACTAATATTATAAAGGCGAAAGTTTGTAAGTATGGATGTATGTATGGATGTTTGTTACTCTTTCACGTAAAAACTACTGAATGGATTTGAATGAAACTTTACCACAATATAGCTTATACATCAGAATAACACATAGGCTACAAATTGGCTGGACCGATTTTGATGAAATTTTATTTTATACAGAATTGTATGGCAAAACAACGTTTGCCGGGGCAGCTAGTTTTTTGATATTTTTGACGAGTTAGATTGCTATACAGACATGCAGTGTATTTTCTGTTTTATGGGGGCTGTCATCTGATCTCACTGACAACGACGCCGAAATTCAGTATAGCGCTGTGACTGGCATAATCTATTGTATTTTTATACAAGTAGGTATATTGTATTAATAATTGCAAGATAAGTTCTAATCCTATGGTTAAATGGTTCTATATGTAAATATTTACCTTCAAACTCATCACACGAGGCAAACAGAATTGACTCTTTTTATTTGCATACATTTTTCGCGTCCTTATTTTATCCGCTCTATTAATTTCTACTGTTATGGTATTGTTTGCAAGCTGCTGATATTCTACTTATTTAGGATATGTTTATAAACGTTTTTTTTTGTATTTGAATATGTTATTTATAGCAAGAAAATGCTTGAATATTGTTACGATGTTACATGCTTAAGTAGTGGCGTCAACTTATTGCATGAAAGCAATGTAAGGTAAACCCGCACTGGGTATAAGTACTTATTGTACATAGTCAAGGTCGCAAAGGCGCTGCTAAAAGCAGACGGCACAGTATAGCACATTGCAGAGTTTTTATTAGAGACTAGCTGTTGCCCGCGACTTCGTACGCGTGAAATTTAGAAATCAATCCTTAACAAACAGCAGTTTACTCTTCTGCTCAATAGATGGCGTTGTACATTTTTTTGAATCGCGCTATCGTTTCGTTCCACACATTAACACATATGCTCGTTAAAATTATTATTGTGTTTTAAAAATATCCTAATAATAATCCTAAAAATAATCCTTACTAATTTGTAAGTGCGAAATCCGTATTTCGCACTTACAAATTAGTAAGTAAGCTTTCTGTTGGCTGAAAAGGAGAGTTCAGGGTAGTTTTTTAACCGACTTCAAAAAAGGGAGGTTCTCAATTCTGTCTGTATGTCTTTTTTTATGTTTGTGACGCCATAATTTTTAACTGGGCGAAACAATTTTAATGATTATTTTTTTTATTTGAAAGCTGGTGATTCCCGTTCCCATTGGCACCAGAATCTAATGTTTATCTCTTGAGAAATCGAGGAAAACTCGCAAATTTCAAAGGCACATGAAGTCGGTTAGACTTTTTTTTTAAATACTCAATTTATTTTATGAAACGTCCACATTTACGAGTAGGTATACTAAAGCTTACTATTCACCTCGAATATTCTTCGTGTTTTATATAAAATTATTGGTTTACATCATGGTTATTAAATCAAGATTGTTTGAACAATAGAACAACAAATTTCAAATTCCAATGAGTTACCTCCACACTTATTAGGCTCAGATAAAAGGGAATAATCCATACAATAGCGTTGCCAGAAACCAATTTAATCGTAACATATTAATTGAAACGGAACAACTTGCACATTGTGAGCGTGCCAACTTTGAGAGCAAACCTAACGACACGCCTATATAGGGTTAGATTATTACATAATTAATTTATGTGACATTTAATGAGCAACTAGATTTTACATACCACTTGTTTCAAACATTATATGTGCTCACTTTAATGGATGTGGTTAATTCTGTCAACTCGTAGTCGAAACATTCATGCTTTATCAAGTAAACGGTAAATTCGTGTGACTTTATAACAGGTAAGTAAATGTTAAAGTAATTATATTATTATAGAACTGATTTAACACAACATCAAAAACACATTCTTTTACATTTTTTTTTAAATAAATAAATAAACAATAAATAAATATTCATGGACATTTCACACAACGTCCTCTGGTCCCAAGCTGAGCTTTATATGCTTGTGTTATGGGTACCAGAATACGGATAGAATACATAAACTACTTTTCTTTTGTAAATACATACTTATAATACATAGAAAACACCCAGACGCAGTACAAACATTTGTATGACAATTAAAAACATCACACAAATATTTGTCCTGACCGGGAATCGAACCCGAGACCTCGTTAACGGCAATCCATTATATGAACCACTAGACCACGACGCCCGTCAATTAATTTATTAATTTTTGCAATTGACTTTCTATGCTTTTACATAACTTAATGTGATTGATCGAGTTGGTGCAAACCGCTCAATAGATGGCGTTGTACACAAAACATCGCACGATGTTTAACTCACATTGAGAAGAATGTAGTGGAAGATTTGGTAAACATATGCAGGAACCATGATAGCTCAGATGGGAGAGCAACGGAACGGTATTCCGAGGTCGTGGGTTCAAGTCCCGCTCATGGTTATCATTTTTTCCACTATAATTTAGTTTATTTACCACATTCTTTTGTCAGTGTCAAAATGCCAATTATTTGACTTTTAACCCTTACTTGATAGTAGATCAAAAAACTAAAAAAAATCTACCTTTATAACACGAACATGTCTGATTCTTCGTTGTTCTACTGCGAAAAGACACATTTGATCCTATTTTTTTTTTTTTAATATCTTTCACAAATTCCATCTGTGTTTTCTTAGTACCTTTAAAGTACATTACTTATTCTAACATATTATAGAGACGAAACCAGTCTAATTACTTAACTTATTAATTATACACCCAGACTCTCCAACTGAAAATTTTAATCCAATATGTGGCGAACATGATTTCAACTTTGGATGTTCAAAATTGTTTAGTTTAAAACTCAATTATACAAATGGAACAAAAGTCAGTTTTTAAGGTTTTTTTTATCGTAACACAAAATTTCATAGCAGATTATGCTTTACGACGACCAACTTAGTCGCTGCAGAAAAGTTTATGAGTTGACATATTTGAATCTATACTAATAAAAGTTATGAGGTAACAAACAAAAAAAAATAACATACAGGCGAATTGAGAACCTCCTCCTTTTCTTGAAGTCCGTTAATTATAAATCTGAAGAGTTTGTTTGTTTGTTTGAAAGCGCTAATTTTAGGAACCGTTAGTCCGATTTGAAAAAATCTTTCAGTGTTAAATAGTACATTTATCGAGGAAGGCTATAGAATATATAACATCACGCTGCAACCAATAGGAGCGAAGCATTAGTGAACAATGTTGCAAAAACTGGAAAATTTTCTAAATTACTCGCGTACGAAGTCGCGGGCACCAGCTAGTTTTGAATAAATATTAAAATAGCTTATAACAGTTGAGCGATTCATTTACTTTAATAACACCATGAATATTTAGAGATCACATCTCACATGACGGTAGAAATTAATGGTCTTATTCATAATGACTTATCGGAGGTTTAAAAGTTCGCTACAATCGGTTCGCGAAAATTGACAAAACTTGTTATTCATAATAGTCTTTTTGCGCTAAAACGTTTATTATCTCTCCGATAAAATCTGCGTTTAAACCTCCGATAAGTCATTATGAATAAGACCTATGAAATGAGTGAGAAATGTCGTACGTACGTATGTCCCTATGTGAGCTTATATCTTCAAAAGTACGTAACGGATTTTGTTGCGGTTTTTTATAATAGATAGAATGCTTCAAGAGAATGGCTTTTTTGTATAATATCTTAAGAGGGTACTGTACTCCTCATTTAGGTATTTGCCTTAGGTATTGCTATCCCTATTTTCGAGCGCTGCGCTGAAAGGGACAAATATAGATGAAGCGGATTTTACCTACAAAATCTTTGAAAAAAGACGTTTCGTACTTCCGTTTTATTTTCGCGAAAGTTAAACCGATTTTAATAGTTTTTGCGTTATATTATAGATAAAGAGTATATCTATGCTTCTATCACTTTCTTTTGTGGTAAAACTTTGCCAAATTTGTGTGATAGACGCTGCGACTTTATCTAAAGAAAACCGAAAAAAGTAGGTTTTTAGGATCGTCATATTTCTTTTAGTTATTATGTTTTGAAAAAAAAGAAAGTGATAGAAGCATAGATATACTCTTTATCTATAATATAACGCAAAAACTATTAAGATGGGTTTAACTTTCGCGAAGAAAAAACGGAAGTACGATACCCATACTTTTGTATGGAGCATAATTTGGTATCGTGCCGTCTTAAGGTTTAGTTTCTAAATTACACGCGTGCGAAGTTGCGGGCAACAGTTAGTTCATAAATAAACACAATACGAGCGATTTTGCTTTCAAAAGTATTATTAGGAGCCGAATATCTTTAATACAGGGAGATACCTCTTGGAAACTACTGAACTTGTCGAAAACCAATTATATAAACTAAGTATAACTTTATCAAAAGTTTGTGAAATACAAATTGCCTGCTTAACTCGCTTCCTTCTCAAATTATACTGTATTTCCAGGAGTATTTCATTATGCAAACTTGGAAGTAAAGACAAGTGTCTTCAACAATTTACTTTCAACAATTTACATCATCACTTTGCTTTCTAACTCATTATCATTTAATACAGATTTTAGATTATTATCATTCTATGGAGCGTTATCATTTTACTTTCACTGTATATTTTAGGAAATTAGTCAACTGTAGATTTAATTTAAAGCGGTTAAATTTTGATTGTTTTAGTGATGAAGTAAAAATACGAGTGTTGTTATTGCTTTTCCTCCCTATGGGAATGTAAGAAACAGCTAATAGTTAACATAAGCAGGTAACGCACTCTATGACCGACGGAAAACTCTAACGGTCTTATTCATAATGACTTATCGGAGGTTTAAAAGTTCGCTAATATAGGTTCGCGAAAATTGTCAAAACTTGTTATTCATAATAGTCTCTTTACACTAAAACGTTTATTATCTCTGCAATAAAATCTCCGTTTAAACCTCAGATATGTTCATTATGAATAAGACCGTAAATATCTCCTAGAATGTGAAGGCGGAATGTGCCCAAAGGTGGTTCATTGATACATACACAACAACAATTAAATACAAAACTTGTAAGAATTGGAGGATGAAAGTTTATGAGTTGCAACCGCGAACCGGACGACCGATCGTGACGCAGCCTGAGCCAGAGCTGAGAAGGTGAAGTAACAATATTAACAAGATCGTAGGAACCCATTAGAGGAGGCTTATGTCCTACGGTGGAAGGGGACTCTTATGGATGGATTTTTAGATGAATAAAAGATACAATACCTGTAACAGACTGCAGACTGACATATCTCTTTGAACTTAAATCTGTTTTTAATCGCCAATAAGCAAATATTATCTCAAGCTTTTCTACGATGACGAGCTTGACGCGCCTCGTGGTTGAGTGGTTTATGTAACGGACTGCCAACCAAGAGGTCGCGGTTTCAATTCCCGCTCGGGACAATCATTTGTGTGATTTTTCTGATTGTCATACAAATGTTTGTACTGCGTCTGGGTGTTTCTATGTATTATAAGTATGTATTTACAAAAGAAAAGTAGTATATGTATTCTATCCGTATTCTGGTACCCATAACACAAGCACAATAAGTTTAGCTTGGGACCAGAGGACGTTGTGTGAAATGTCCATGAATATTTATTTATTTTTTTATTATTTTTTTATTTATTTCTCCCATTACGGTTAAGAGATGATTACTCTATCAAATGCCTAGCAGTAATGATCTCAGCGTGTTTAAAATAAAGTAAACAAGCTGTCGAATGATGAATAATATATAGGGTAAAATAAAAGTGTCACTTGTGACCCGGTCAAGACAATATAAGTTACAAAAGTGTCACGTATTCATCAGCCGCGTAACGCGTGACTTGCCTTTGCATTATATTTTTGGTCTTAACTGCTGTCCACACTTATTATGAAATATGTTTGTATAAAATTCTTCTTCATTGACAGTTACATGCGAAGCTTATCATATTAAAGACTCGAATATTTACTTCAAAGAGAGTTCAGTATTATGTAATAATTATCGTGAAAATCTTTTAGAAGTCTAAGTGGAGGCTAAATGAGAATGCAGCAAAAACCTAAATATTGAGGGATGAAAATTTCATCCCTTAATATAGATTTCAAAAGTGTATCAGTATCCTGATTTAGGAACATTTAACATTTATTTGAAACACAAAACAGTGTCAGTGTGTGAATAGGAAAACCCGCTAGAGTGTAAGGTCATTAATTATGTTATGGGTCCGTTAAGCCCACGGCCATTTGGGTACCATTTGTATACGTCACCAACCTGCCAAAATCACCTTTATCTCTAAATTGTAAAGCTGCTATTTAGTATAAATATGTAGGAATATGTAAACACAATCATTGCAAAAAAAAAAGGAAATGAAAAGCTGATTAACAAAACTAGATGTTGGAGAGTAGAGTTAAATTTTTGTTACTGACATGTAGATAACCACCGGCCAACCTCGCCGGGTCAGAGTCAGGCTCCAGGGTATTCCATGGCCTGGCAGAAACGAGGAGGATCAAAAAAATCTTAATACTTAAGATAAATGATTGTTAAAAAAAGCAACTGGCTGTGTTCTTATTATGAAATTAAATTTTGAAACTTGATGTCTCAAATTAAACGTAAAAATTTGCCTATTTAAAATGTAACGTGTTGTTATTCAGACGTAAAATTAATGTAGACGATATATAATATATACGATTTATAGAAAATATTTCCATCATTCTTCAGCCTATAAATAGCAAAATTTTCTGTCATTGTAATACATTGTTATACATACAGATAAAGAGAACAATGACAAAAAACTGTATGTGTATGACATATAATATTTTACTGAATAAGTTTGGCCTCCGAGTTATTGTAGATAGGTACCTAAAAGTTATGGAATTGGGTCACACTTATATTTGATTCAATTTTCTTGTTTTGTGACTGGATTCGCTGACGTCTGTCCTACAAATAAATTGCAAGGAATATTATGTGAACAATTTTAAAGTAAAGAAATACTTACACAAGTTGCAAGTCTTGCAAGTTATTAATAAATAAAATTAATAAATAGTATACAATTATTACTTATTGAATCTTATAAGCATGTATAACAAAGATACGCACGTAAGTTTTGCTAAGAAAATGCTTGTTACAAACGTAAGAGTTACGTTTGTCTAACTTCTTAACGATGAAAAATTACATGAAATCTCATGTAATCTGCCAATCGGCAGTGGTTCGCTAAAAGCACAATATATTATTGGGTTGCCATCACAACAGAATAGACGAATGCTTTATGTGTTCTCTGGTTAACACCAGAGAACACATAAAGCATTCGTCTATTCGTTATGAAAAATGTTATCAAAAATTTGCTCTCACATTTTACCCTCACACGCCTAAAAAAGTAAAACTTCAAAATACTTCTTAAATGATATCGCAATAAATATTTTTAAAGCCCTGAAAAGTATCTTTTTAAATATCTCAAAAAGTCGCTGATTGTAAGTATTTTATATATATTTTTATTAGGTATAACTTTGTACTTTAAGCTTAATGTAACATTATTATATAAGTATAAATCATTGCAAAATCCCATTTGCACAAAACCCAAGGCGTTTAAAACTTACATTATGGTTTAAACGGTGTCTAGTTGGGCTATAAATTTGAAGAACAAACATTAATATCATTTTGAAACAGCGTTTACTCACCAACCGCAAGGTGAAAGTTCTGAGTTTCAAAGTTACATACAGCTGAAATGAATAGGAGCTTTAATTGTTTATGATACACGGAACAAATGTTTATAAGATTTATCAAACGGTTTTTGAACATTAATTCTAATAAAGCATTCAAAATTCACAGTTCCAATTTCAAATATTTAAACTTCGAATATGTAAACGTTAAGTTTGTTTCATTTTTAGGGTTCCGTACCCAAAGGGTAAAAACGGGACCCTATTACTGAGACTTCGCTGTCCGTCCGTCCGTCCGTCCGTCCGTCCGTCTGTCACCAGGCTGTATCTCAAGAACGGTGATAGCTAGACAGTTGAAATTTTCACAGATGATGTATTTCTATTGCCGCTATAACAACAAATACTAAAAATAAAATAAAATAAATATTTAAGGCGGGCTCCCATACAACAAACATGATTTTTTTACCGTTTCTTGCTCGATACTAATAACGTTGCCATATGTTGCATAGATAATGGTACGGAACCCTTCGTGCGCGAGTCCGACTCGCACTTGGCCAATTTTATTTACACTGTGGAGGCGTTTTAATTATTTTTTGACCTCATATATTTTATAAAATATTTCCATCCATCCGTCAACCTTTCTCAGTCCACTGCTGGGCATAGGCCTCCCCCATAGAACGCCACAGGCCCCCGGCGTATTTGACGATAGCGTCAGTCCACCTTGTTAGGGGTCGCCCCACGCTGCGTCTTATAAAAGTATAAAATATTTACGTGGGAATAAATAACCACTCGGAACTTTTTGTTTCCTGTTAAGTATAAACAAAGGTAAAGATAGAATTAGACCGCATAAAGTTAATACTAATCATAAAATTAAAATCTAAATTCCAGGCCGTAATAAATATAAGGTTGGTGCTTAGGTCATAAAATAAAACTGCTCACGCAAGTAGCGCAATTTCAGTAATGGGATTTCTACAGTAAATGACGACTGACTGCTGAGATTCTTACCACCTCAACGACTTAAAGAAACGGTTAATAAGCATAGTAAGTAGCCAATAAAAAGTTTAACCCTTGCGTGCCACGAAGATTCATTTTATTTTTCGTATAAAACAGTTTATTGTAAATCTTAGTGTGCAGTTATTTAAGTACCTACTTACCTATAGTATACAGATCTGTGTGATAAAAATAATATAACTGGATATAAGCGATAGCACCCGATTACAGATAATATCCTTTATGAGAGATGGGAAATTTAAAATTGAATACTATGCCAACATGCATGGCGAACGTGGTACAAGATGAGCAATTATCCTCCAAAGGTGTAGGAGACCCAACCACTATAGTAGGCCGATGATAATAGCCTGGAAAAGTTTTATAAATAAAGTACAACTATCCGTGTAAAAATAGGTACTTATCTAAATTTATTCACTCATAATTCTTATTGATAAACTTGTATTATAATAGTAATGAAATGAAATGAAAAATCATTTAATCAAGTAGACACAATTTCAGAAAAATTATGTGCTTATGATTTGTCCAATTTTTTCCCCCTACCACCGGTTCAGGACGCAATCTGCTGAGAAGAACGGGCGTAAGAAACTCAGCAGAGCTTTTATTCAAATCAATATTTTTTAAATTAAATGTCAATTATATGTACTTACAATGCTAATAAAATTTTACAATATAGAATATGTATTGCTCCAGAGCAACCTACTCCCAAGCTTTATCATCTTTAATATAATCAGAAATTAGTAAAAAGTAAGTTAGTAAGAAGAAAGTTCTAGAAACTTCGTTAATAGAATATTCTTTTAAATTATTATTTTACCTATCATTTTGGCAGATGTGCCACGGGCTTCGTGAAAACTGGTACCTAATGGCAAAGTGCGTAGTCGTATCGTAGCTATCATTTTACGTATTCAGGTAACAATGAAATGCCAATTACTGAAGAGTCAACAAACATCAACAGCGAAACAACGATTTATTTAAATAAGATTTATTCTCTTATTACGAGTAGACGCGTCTAATAAAGTTAAATAGGGCTTGAACAAGGAAATAAGAAAACTTTGAATGTTTATGTTGAATTTTCTTTTATCCACAAAATAAAAGAGATTTTTTACCAAAAAAACATTTTGTTGAAAATAAAGAAAATGTTTTTAGACTGGAAACAGGCAAGAGTATATTATGAAATGGAAAGAAAAGTAAATGTTCTAATACTGGTTTTTAATATCAACTGATTTCGCCCGAGTATCTTTATCTGGTTATTTCAAATAGTCTTATTGACTTAAATAAAAACACTTTTTTATGGACGCGTATATCTTCTTATGTATAAAATTCACGTGTCACAGTGTTAGTTACCGTACTCCTCCGAAACGGCTTGACCGATTTTTATGAAATTTTACATGCATATTCAGTATGTCTGAGAATCGGACAACATCTATTTTTCAAACCTTTTTTTTTGTTTAGTATGGCAATACAACGTTTTCCGGGTCAGCTAGTTTGTTATAAATTTTAGTCTGACGTTGCAGGGACTTTTCAGTTACCATAGTCACGGTGGGACATAAATGAGTCGCGCAAGTGTTAGAAATGACCTTTTTGGATCGCTTTAAAAACTAAATCATGTTATTTTAAAAGTGTTTGTGTGTGTGTGTGTGTTTGTGCATGTAAGAAGTTATACTTCTTTGTTCGTTTCATCGTTATCATCAGTTTCTAGAGACCGTATAACTGCAGAATGACGGGGTGCGCAGATCTTTTTAAGTTTGTAACAAACTTAATGATGTCTGTTTTTATGAGCGGTTTGCGCCAATGATGTCGCAAAAAAGGCTAGTATTTTATAAATATAGTAATTACTAAATACATTTAAATAGTAAATAACAAAGTCTCCTTTAGGCAATGGTGACACAAACAAAATGTCAGGTAGCCAAACCCTTGTAAATTTAATAAAACCCTTTTAAGTCAGGTACGTTACCAAATAACAGCTAAAGGTCTAACGAGCTCCTACGATTTAACACACTAGAAAATGAAAATGGCGTCGTAGAAAGAGTTTGAAATGGCAAACAATCAGGACTTTAATTACTTTTATTTATTTACTTTCATGTGTATTTTAAATTTGCTATGTTACTTTCCATGGTTCTTATCTTCTCGTCACACTATTATACGTTGTTCACTGCAGAAGTAAATTTCCTATATAGTCTGCTTACGCCACGTTGTGTCCGTGTGGTGACAGATTAAGAATACTCGTGTCACCACCCATTTTCCTTCCCAGGGTACTTTAATACTGTAGGTAACTAAGTCAATAAAATCCAATAAAGAAACCTTGATAGAATAATATTGTCTATCTTTAATCTATTCCCAAATCTACTGATTTATTGTAGGCACATTCTGTTCGTGTCCTACAAATAAATAGTGTTTCATTGTTTATCTGAGTTTTAGCTTAAATAATTGGTAGTACCTGACTAGATATTCCCTTATCTCGGATTGTTTTATGCGATGTGAATAGTATAAAGCAATGTAATTTGTACTTGTACTTTGTTGTTTATTTGTGATCAAAATTTCACTAAAATTATCTATCTTGCCCTGTTGATCATTCAGTCAACGTCATCCACAGTTCTACAAAGGCATGCTTTATTATTAATAACTGTTTGAGATATGGTTGTATCTATATTGAAAATATATATCATGTCTGTATGCCTTCTTTTAAATAAAGGGATTATAACCATGCCGCATTACTTAATGCAGTGTGGTTACAATCCATTTAATGGCACTTGCCATTGCTTAGTTTTGAGGAATTAAGCTCACATAGGGACGTACATAAAAGCAACCGTTTTGTAATAAGTAAAGAATGTTTTAAAATGTAATTATGAGTGGATTTTGACCTACTTTTACCTACTTATTATTTTAAAGAAAATCTTTTTTCAAGATATTGTAAATAGCTGTTACCCGCGACGTCGTACGCGTGGAATTTAGAAAATTTTCCCCATTTTCTAACTATTTTTCACAGTTGCTTCGCTCCTATTAGTCGTAGCGTGATGTTATATAGTCGTTCTCAATAAATGTGCTATCCAACACTGAAAAAAATTTATTAATCGGACCCGTCTGTCCTGAGATTACCGCGATCAAACAAACAAACTCTTCAGCTTAATAATCTTATATATAAAATTCACGTGTCACAGTGTTAGTTACCGTACTCCTCCGAAACGGCTTGACCGATTTTTATGAAATTTTACATGCGTATTCAGTAGGTCTGAGAATCGGTCAACATCTATTTTTCAAAACTTGTTTTTTTGGATAGTAAAACAGCGTTTGCCGGGTCAGCTAGTATTAGTATATAATGAATGTAGTGGAGAATGGAAAATATTTTTCTTTATGTCTCTATTGCTTATTTTCTTCAATTCCTTCCCACTCAAATTATCCCACGTCTTACACTATTCTCCGACCCGGAACTTAATTATATTGAAACGAAAAGTGAACATTCTTACTGTATATTTTTATTACTTTATTTTCCTTTCATTATTACTTTTCTTTAATCCGTTACTTGGTAAGCAGTATGTCTTTTTCTTTTATAATTTTCTGTCAAACGTCATATCTATGTGCACTACATTTTTATATTCCTTCTTTATATGATAGAAATATTAATTTCAATAATTTGCCCTGTTAAACTACAAAGCAAATACAAACTTTGACTGGAGATAAAAATATGTTACTGATAGTCGGAGATAAGAATCTGTCCGCATTCGTAGGTTGATTTTTAGGGTTCCGTACCCAAAGGGTAAAAACGGGACCCTATTACTGAGACTTCGCTGTCCGTCCGTCCGTCCGTCTGTCACCAGGCTGTATCTCAAGAACGGTGATAGCTAGAGAGTTGAAATTTTCACAGATGATGTATTTCTGTTGCCGCTATAACAACAAATACTAAAAATAAAATAAAATAAATATTTAAGGGGGGCTCCCATACAACAAACATGATTTTTTTACCGTTTTTTGCTCGATACCAATAACGTTGCCTTATGTTGCATAGATAATGGTACGGAACCCTTCGTGCGCGAGTCATACTCGCACTTGACCAATTTTTGAATACAGTAATACATGAACAGCTTATAGATAGACACAAACAGAGCTAATAAAAGCGTGTTAAAATAATTTCAATTGGGTTTGTATTACATTTAAAAATGAAATATAGAACAGAATTAATTCTATAACAAAACCATAATTCTAGTTAGCTTATTAATCCGATTCCCTGAAGCGAAGCAATTTTCTAAATCTCAACAATATTCAAAGAAAACTTACCAAAACCAAACAACTTTTTGTTCCACAAGTTTTGTTAAGTCACGAAAGGAATTAATCTTGTGGCTCAACCCATTTTTTGTAAGTCCTCAATTACATTTTGTGAGGCTTTTTTAAAATTCACCTTTTTTGGTAATCAATTATAAGAAACAAACCGTTTTTTGTGTTATTTAAATTAATTGGATAAGAAATTTAATTTAGGTATTGTTTACAATTATTTATATTCTCCGTTATAGACAACTTACTTATTTTAATCAGCATATTTTAATTTGATTATTTATAAATCAATTGCATTTAACGTTTCTGAATCTTTTTTAAAGATTTTCGTGGAATATTAGGTGACCTAATTTAAATAACTGCTTTAAAAAATAGGACGTTGGTTTGTTACATGTCTATCCTTCAATTGTTATTCTACCTGGCAATATCTTCATTCCACTGACGTTCCGATAGATTTGCGCCGATGGAAACGTTGGTAGTGAAGATAATTGTACCTTTTTAATAAAATTAACGTGATTATAGTCTCGATAGATTTAACAAATTATGTGTTCAAATTGCGTAAAATAAACACTTTAATAGAAATTATATTATTATTTGCAAGCACGTCGAAGTTGGAATATAAAAAAATATCAATTTTTCAACAAATTCATTAGGTGGTTGTGATAAATTGTAAAAGTTGTTGTTGATTTGATTTCTACCTTAATTGTTAGGAAAGGGAGTTGTAAACTTATTTAATTTACAAACTTCATTTATCAAAGCAAATTGAAATTTAACAATAAATTGCTGATATTCTTAATCTTATACTATAAAGTGATATTTTATAGTTGAAGTTTTTGACACTTTTTGTAAACTCGTTTGTTAATATTAATATTTCACGAATGGAAGGTAAAATATTTCATTAAAAACCTTTACGAGTGTGGGTACTATTTTTAGGTCAGTCTGTCTAACCTAGATATAATTCGATTAAATAAATAAATAGAATAAAGTTTATTGCTCAGAATACACAATCCATAGTGCGCTGTACTTTTATGACTATATACATAGCTTAATAAATTAAATTGTAGTAGAAAAAGTGATCACCGCAAGCGGGACTTTCTACTACAATTTAATTTATTAAGTAAAAGCATTCAATTGCAAAATTAATAAATTACTTTATATACTACTAGCTGACCCGGCAAACATTGTTTTGCCATTCAAATGTCAGGGGTGCACAACCCTTATCACTAAGGGGTATGAAAAATAGATAGTAGCCGATTTTCAGACTTACTGAATATGCATATAAAATTTAATAAATATCGGTCAAGCCGTTTCGGAGGAGTACGGTAACTAAAACTGTGACACGTGAATTTTATATATAAGACTAGCTGACCCGGCAAACGTAGTTTTGCCATACAAAAAAAAAAACTTTTGAAAAATATATGTTGGCCGATTCTCAGACCTACGGAATACGCATGTAAAATTTCATAAAAATCGGTCTAGCCGTTTCGGAGGAGTACGGTAACTAACACTGTGACACGTGAATTTTATATATTAGACTAGCTGTCCCGGCAAACGTAGTATTGCCATAACAAAAAAAAAGGTTTGAAAAATAGATGTTGGCCGATTCTCAGACCTAGAGGATATGTACACAAAATTTCAGGAAAATCGGTCGAGCCGTTTCGGAGGAGTACGGTAACTAACACTGTGACACGTGAATTTTATATATTAGATTATAAATTTTGACCGCTGGCACCCAAAGTAAGATTTTACTTGTGTTATGGGTACCAGTTACGTAATGCATTAATTCATAATTTATTCCATCCGTGTGGTGACGTATTGAGAATATAAGTGTCACCACCATATTTCTTCCTAGGGTGCTGTAAAAGCCAGCTTAGGAATATTGTATACCTACTGATAACATCTTCTGTGATGCCTGGTCAGCGCGGCACAGTAGACCATAGTCTCTCGGAAGGCCTGAGTCCAACAGTGGGACGTTAATGGGCTGGAGAAGGGGAGAAAGATAATTTATTTGTGTATTTTGTTTATTTTTATTACCCAAACCAATTTATTGTTTATCTGTCTGTCTGTTCACACTACATTAATCCATAGCGAAGATTTTAATCTATTTTAAAGTATAAAAATCACTTTATAAATGTAATAAAATTATCCTATACTAATCTTTATACTAATATTTAACTTTATTAGATTTTTTGAGCTTTGAGTTTCAGTATTATCTAATTAAAACTTCGAACTTAAATATGGTTTAAATTAAAAACTTTTTCACTATATAATTAAAAAGAAATTTAATAAGCTTTATTAACTTTGTACCACATACAAAGCAATTATATAACTTTTAATATTAGAATTATTTTAGCGATAATCATTAGGCACACAACTCTGTGTTCTTTAGAAATATTAATCTTTTCCTTTGAGTCTTATGCCATCAGGAGTCGGCATTATCATGAGACCTCATCTAAAAAAGCTGTGAGACCAATGCTTGTACTCACAGAGCATAGACAGTGTCGTTTCTTAGCGTTGCAGGGCAATTAACTAATATCAGTGTGTTACTACAGCACCTTAGTAATTTTTTATTGCATATGGTGGCATATAATCCAACGGTCGACATATTGGTAAGTTTTTATTATTATAGCTCTCTCTCTCTCTATCTCCAGCCCATTTACGTCCCACTCTTGGGCACGAGCCTCCTCCACTTTAGGAGGGATTATGGTTTACAGTGCCGCGCTGACCAGGCGTGTTGGCACAGGGTTTAGTTTCGAGATTTCCATCTCTCACAGAGGATGTTATCTGTGCGCAATATCCCTTAGCTGACTTTTACAGCACCCTTAGGAGGAGATGGGGTGGTGACACTTGTATTCTTAATCCGTCACCACACGGAGAGCTTTATTAAAGCAACGGTAAGCAAATAACTACACTCCACCATTTGAGAGCACCTAGTACAAAATAAATTCACTTGCCGCTCCAACCTCGCCAGCCCACAAGATAAGGCTTTTTATTTAACACCTCGCTTGAAAGACCCCATATTATAATGATCAAGAAACAAAGATTGAATGTAACTACCCCTGTTAGTTTATTAATCCAAGACCTTTTCATAGATGCAAATGATAAATATAATTCAGTGTTTGAACCTTACTTAGACTAAGTATATCATATTTCATTTGGGCAGACCCATTGCGAATGTGACATAAAACGCAGCCGAGGTAATTCCATCTATTAATGATTTATATTAAAATAGACTAAGTAAGGTTATTTTGGTAACGTATAACAAGCTAGTTGGTAAGTACGAAATATTATTTTTAATAGATGTTGCCTGCGCTTTCTTGCGCATGGAAATTAGGAACGAAATCTTAATAAACTATGCATTAAAATCTTCCTCTTGAACCATTCTATCTTATAAAAAAAACACATCAAGATTCGTTACGTAGTCTTGAAGGTTTAAGCTCACATAGAGACTTACAAAAAGTTTCTTTGCTTTATAGTGATTACCGAAAGATAAATCCCTACTAATATTATAAAAGCGAAAGTAACTCTGTCTGTCTGTCTGTTACGCTTTCCCGCTTAAATCCTCTCAACCGATTTTGATGAAATTTGGCACAGACAATCTTTAGTTAGACCCTGAGAAAGGACATAGGCTACCTTTCATTGCGAAAAAAAGGGATGAAAAGTTTTCTAAATTTCACGCGGACGGAGTCGCGGGCAACAGCTAGTTCTTTTTACATACTAAAAGAAAATGTTATAAACTATGTGATAATACAATGTAAATAAATTCCCCCAGCAAAATTATTTAGACAGGGGTATAAGTCGTTGATATGGGCATGTAGCGAAAAAACATAAAACTCACTGAAAGATCAAAACATTGTATAGCTATGATAGCATATCAACAAGCTGTTACTCGTAACTTGGTGGTGGATTTGGTTTTTAAATTAAAAACCAAAAAAATCCTATAAATTTATTAAAAATCGTCCTCTTTTTACCACCAACCACTCTATTTTTTAAATAAGACCGCATCAAGTAGTTTTGTTAATATAAGCCAACAGATACATACAAAAATAACGATTTTGTTTTATTATAAGTAAAGATAAAGAAGACAAACTTAACAGAGGCACAGAATGGATACTACCGAGGTGATTTTGATGACGTTACATTACATGAAGCGTTGAATTTAGCCATTAACCACATGGTGTGAGCAAGACAAGCCTGCTTGCGTTATAACAGCAATCATCATATAAAATCCAATCAATGCTAAATACATACAAAATTTTTGTTAAATAATTTGACTGCTATTTCCTCTTAATACTAGCTTATCATTTGCTTTGTTTTGACTCTAAAAGTAAATAATAAAAGCTTTTTTCTGTCCACTGATAGGCATACTCCAGACAACGCTACAACACGTGGTCCTGTGCTGTTTATATCCAGCGGCTTCTTGCAATCTAGACGATATCGTCACTTGACCTTATTTGGGGCAGTGGAATAGCGCCACGCTGCGGTGTCGGGTACGGTCATTCGCTAGGTAAAAAAATGGTATTCAGAGTTACGAAATTTAGAACTAAAATATTAACCACTATCACAATCACTATCCATCAGCCCTAAAATAAAGTCTTTTGTATTATGTATCCTATTGCATAATAAGTATAACAATATTACAAATTACAAAGTGTTTGCTTTACTCCCTTTTTTAGGGTTCCGTACCCAAAAGGTAAAAACGGGACCCTATTACTGAGACTTCGCTGTCCGTCCGTCCGTCCGTCCGTCCGTCTGTCACCAGGCTGTATATCAAGAACGGTGATAGCTAGACAGTTGAAATTTTCACAGATGGTGTATTTCTATTGCCGCTATAACAACAAATACTAAAAATAAAATAAAATAAATATTTAAGGGGGGCTCCCATACAACAAACATGATTTTTTTACCGTTTCTTGCTCGATACTTGTAATAACATTGCCTTATGTTGCATAGATAATGGTACGGAACCCTTCGTGCGCGAGTCCGACTCGCATTTGACCAATTATTATACAAATTATACTGTATTTTCCGGAGTATTTTATTATGCAAACTTGGAAGTAAAAACAAGTGGGTGTCTTCAACAATTGCCCTCGGCATTTTACTTCATCACTTTGCCTTCTAACCCATTAACAATTTAATAGAGAGCTTAGACTTATCGTTCTGTGCGGTAATATTCAACTTGATTATAACAGATTTATTATTCTTTTTAATTAAATGGCAAGATTTATATTAAGTACTATCCAATACAAAAATAATTTTTCAATTAGAATAGGTCCTGAGATTAGAGCGTTCAAGCAAACAAACAAACTCTACAGCTTTTTAATATTATTATACGAGTAGATTATTTATATTTCAGAATAACCTTCTTGAAGTAATTCAATAAGGTAGGTAACAGTTGTTAAACTTTGTAAGTAGTTTATCTTTCAACTTTTTTAATTTTGCTATGTTTATTAATAATTGTAGTACTAATATGATTATGAATATCTAATATTTTTCTTTTGAGATTTTAAACTTTTATTTTTGTTTCATTTATTAGAATTTTGCCAATCTGCAAAGGTGTATTTTGCAAATAAACGCCCCGGGCCATTTGATTTGACGCCCTGGGCCAATTTAATTAGCCGCCCTATAAATTAATAGAGATGGAGTAAAATTTTAAACTTGAAGGCTTTCGCCGCCCCAGGCCATAGCTCCTATGGCCCCAGGGTAAATACGCCTCTGCCAATCTAGATACAATGATATGTTCTTACAAACTACTTAAGTCACATTGACGACACCAGCAATTTATTTTATGCTAATTTACCTATTACTTTATCTATATTTTAAGAATATTTTCTTATTCTAAATAAGTGCTCTGTTACTTAACTAACTTAGAAGAGGTCTATCATTTCTATACTAATATTATAAAGCTGAAGAGTTTGTTTGTAGGTTTACACGCGCTAATCTCAGGAACCACTGGGCCGATTTAGAAAATTCTTTCAATGTTAGATAGGGCATTTATCAAGGAAGGCTTTAAGCTATATGACATCACGCTTCAATCAGTAGAAGCGAAGCAGTAGTGAAACATGTTGCAAAATCGGGGTAAATTTTCTGAATTCCACGTGGACGGAGTCGCGGGCAACAGTAAGCTTATGTAGACAGTAAGCTTATGTAAAACTTAGCGTGTTATTCAATAAAAAATATATGAACCTTCTAAATATGTATATACTATTTAAATTGATATTATTACTCAAATAATAGTTTGTAATGATGCAATTGGAGTGGAGTTGGAGTCTGGAGCCATGGAGTTTCTTGTCTGTTCTTCTCCATAGGATCCGCGTTTGGAACAGACACCTAGTTTCTGACGTTTCAAAAGAGCTTGTAAAACACGCCAACTTGAAATAAAATATTTTGACTTTGACTTTGGCAAGCGGGAGAGTAAATTAAACCAAGAGAACAGATTAAACACTGAGCACTTTATTATGAATGCATGCTATTAAATACACAACAAGATGTGTGATGGGTCATACACCTCTACAAGTTCGTTTACTAAAAGTAAATAGCCAAGTCTTAGATTTTCCAAATCAAATAAATAAACAATAGAAATAAGTTAATACTGCGGGATTTTCAGTCAGAGTTTAAATTGAAACTGGCCCCTAAGAAGGGTTGTGTTTGTTGGCACCCGTCCACCGCAATAAAAGCTTATAGCTTAATTCTTTGTATTTTTACTTGAAATAACATATATTGTAAAGTTTAGATACTCTTTTATTTCCTACTCTTAAATTTTAGGTTACCTGCTTTTTTAACACGCGTAACATGTTCGGAACGTATCTATCAATGTATTAATCTATGTAACGGAATCTTTGAAAGTGATTTATTTTCACCCACTTGCAGTAGTCGGATCGATCTGAAATTTTGCACACATATTAATTTCGTATCGGTACGATGACAATGCTATAATTAAAAAAATATTCAGGATTTTCAAGCGTGTTTTTAGGGTTCCGTACCCAAAGGGTAAAAACGGGACCCTATTACTGGGACTTCGCTGTCCGTCCGTCCGTCTGTCACCAGGCTGTGTCTCAAGAACGGTGATAGCTAGACAGTTGAAATTTTCACAGATGATGTATTTCTATTGCCGCTATAACAACAAATACTAAAAATAAAATAAAATAAAGATTTAAGGGGGGCTCCCATACAACAAACATGATTTTTTTACCGTTTCTTGCTCGATACTAATAACGTTGCCTTATGTTGCATAGATAATGGTACGGAACCCTTCGTGCGCGAGTCCGACTCGCACTTGACCAATTTTTTAGTTTTTGAACTAAGTAGATTATAACTTCAATATGGGCGATAAACTTATTAGCGTTATTTTTCAAACAGTTCATTTTTTAATTTTTTTTTATACAAAACTGGTCCCGGCAGTGAACATATAATTAAAAAAAAATGTACAGGAAATGTAAAGTTGATAACATATTCGTGTTTTTTTTTATTTGTATACGAAGGTTGTATATTTGGAAAATCAGACCTAAAAGCAATGATACTAGGTAAATTAGGTAAGAGAAAGAAACTCTTTAAATCTGTCAGATGATTAAGGCATAATATAAAATCTGTTTCACACACAAAAAATTTTTGGAGTAAATAATTTAAACTTATATAGGTTACAAAAAGTTTGAGCAACACTGTCCTCGCCAAACGTAATACAATAAATACACCCCTTTATTTCTCAACGTGGTCCCATAAACTGGCTCAAGTAGTAGATACAAATCTGAATTGTGACGTAGGCATAAAACATTCATGTTCAACACAGATACCCCACGCAAGGGGCATGCCCTGGGGACAGTAGGGACTGACAAAATGTAACGAACCGGGCTGCCACTATTCTTCTACACCCGGTATACAATTTTCTACCTGACATTTTTTGACAAGACACGAGTTGTGTTCAGATAGATTATTTGGGTAACCATATCGAAAACTATCTAACCCAGAAAATTAAGAATATTATTTCCTGTACTAATCCTCTAATGCATATCATATTCTCTCATGTTCATGAGAAAAAAAAAACTTTTAAAGAAATAGAATATAAATATTTTATTTAATTTTAATTTAGTAGTATTTAATTATCTTATTTTATTTAGTTCATGGAACTTGTTGGAACAGTTTGTGAGTATACGATCTTTTAAATTTAAGTGATAGAATACAGTTTAAAGTATTGCGTAAAATAATATCATATTACAAATAATTTATTTATATCTGCTCTATAATATAACGAACTATTTAACACAAATACACTATCTCAGATATCAATGTGACCCCATTTCTTAATCTTTACCAAAATTTTGCATCCAAAGTTTAACCCACATACAACTTCTATCACATATCTGTCTTTATAACCACTTATGCGTTTTATATGTTTACGTAATAATACTTCAAGTTTATTGTTGTTTGTGCAAAGAAAAACATCATAAAAGTTGTAATGTTGTTTGATAGATAATGTAGTTCGAAAGATCACACCCTGAAGAGCTATGTATCAAGTGGTTAAAACTGATGTCTCAAAATTTGCTGAAATTGGTTTAGTGTATTCGCGATATATGGAGACGAAAATTGAACTATTTTTAATGTAATATTAAAGAATACATGACAATGTATTAAAAAGATAAGGAAAATTGAGAATCTTTATTGACGTAATAGAAACCTAAACATTTATTCTAGGTGCCTATGCCCTATGCCTACAATAAAAATGCATTTTCCAGTATCTTTTAAACTTTCTTCATATACATGCAATATCCAAAGAGTAGTTACTTATAGAGTACAAACGTGTTTATTACGCAAGTAATTGAGTGGGAATCGAAAATATTGACTTTATGCCCCGTGTGTTGAGTGACATGGTGTCCTTTATTAATCAGTTGTAAATACTTAAGAATATACATAAGAAGGAAAACGGAATGTTACACCTCTAAAATGTTCAAAAATTAAACATTTTCTACAAAGTTCTGTTTAATATTTTTTCTTTGTTGCTGTTTTGCTCTGTTTTTTATGTTTCATTGGTTTTGCAAAGCTCCTTTGCCAATTTTGTTTCACCAAAGAGAAACTTCTCTTAACAAAAGGCTTTATGACAAAATTTTTAGTATAAGCTATAACCATTATGGTAGCTCCTACGTTCTTAAGTTTTGGCTATGGATCCGTTTGTTTAAGAATAATCGTCTGTATATTTTATGTTGAATGATTCCCAAATGTATAGTTATATAAATAGGTTGTATGTTAAAGTTTCTTAACATAAAAATTTACACTTTCAAATGAAAAGGATTTTTTGAGGAGAGAAAACTAACAATTAAGTTACTCCTTTATAAAAGTTAATTTAATTTAGAGGAAGCAGTTTATTAATGTGCCGAGAAGAAAATAAAATAAGACTTATTTCTAAAATTAATTTACTTAAAATTTAATGGTCCATAATTAGTAAAACAATAAATATTATAACAGAACAGATTTTACTCAAAATAAATGAGGAGTAATTAAAGAAAAGATTCCACGCAGGCTATAAAGTTTGAACGTCAATATTTCATAAATCTTTACGATAATGTACGAACAATTACTAGGCACTATACTCCCAAAATACCTTGTAGTAAAATTTTCTTTGCTGTTTCCCAAATGGAAATGATAAATAATTCATAATTTTAGGCTTACTTAGGCTAAGTGTATCATATTTTATATAGGTGGCCTTTGCTGTATGACGCATGCCATGTTGTCTTGGCTATTCATGATTATTATATTCTGGAATATGAGACCCTGTTGTTATCATCACTGTCATGAAATCTTAACCATTTTGAGAGCTATTTTCGCTTAGCAAGTACAGCTCACTAAAATATATAATTTCTTATTTACTTAATAAATCAAATTATGGTGGAAAATTGAAAAATGCCGCAAGTGGGACTTGAACCCACGACCTCGGAATACCGTTCCAAAGCTCTTCCAACTGAGCTTATTGCGGTCTACTTGCAACACTTTCAAATTAACCACCATATCTGTTACTCGCATGAGTTTATATATTTTTACGTACACCGCCATCTATTAATTTATTAATTATTTTTCATTGATTATTTTAATTATTATTAATTATTTTTTCCACCATAATTTGATTTATTAAGTAAAAAGCATAGCATGTCAAATGCAAAAAATTATAAATTAATAATGAACGTCGCGTCATTATTTCAACCATTCGTATTCTGGAAAGAATACTCAAGTGTTGGTCGAGATGGTGTAAACGAATCTTAATAGATGGCGGTGTACGTAAAAATATATAAACTCATGCGAGTAACAGATATGGTGGTTAATTTGAAAGTGTTGCAAGTAGACCGCAATAAGCTCAGTTGGAAGAGCTTCGGAACGGTATTCCGAGGTCGTGGGTTCAAGTCCCACTTGCGGCATTTTTCACTTTTTCCACCATAATTTGATTTATTAAGTAAAAAGCATAGCATGTCAAATGCAAAAATTAATCAGTTTTCTTTAGATAAAGTTTAATAATAATAATAATTTAATAATAATTTATTTATTTCACCACTACATACAATCAATCATTTTTAGTACGTTTAATTCTAGGATACATATTATGAGAGTGTTTGTGTGACAAATAGTAATGGGTTTGATAACATATCAGTAGCATGTAGTGGTGACCAGTGCCCTTTCTAAGTTATTGTGAGATAACTTGTATTAAAGACACTAGGCCCCACAAGCTATCGGGTGGTATACATTAAAATACATCATGATCATGAGCGAATTAATAAATTAATATTTCTTATTTACTTAAATATTCAGTTCGTTTTTACAGAAAATGAGAGCTGTTGTCCGCGACTTCGTACGCGTAGAATTTAGAAAATGTTCCCCGTTTTTGTAAAATTTTTCACTACTGCTTCTCTTCTATTAGCCGCAGCGTGATGTGCGTGATTCCTCACTAAATGGACTATCCAAAACTGAAAGAATTTTTCATCGGACCAGAGGTTCCTGAGATTAGCGCGTTTAAACAAACAAACTCTTTAGCTTTATAGTATTATTAGTAATTAGTATAGATATCTATCTATTAGATATCTATATACATACAATTAGAACTAATATATAAAAAAAATATTTACAGCATAAAATAAATTAAAATTATGTATATAACTAGGCATTATTTCTTAATTATCTACAGTTGATTTGATTAGTCAGTCTCTTACATGTATTCTGAACCGTTAAAATACACAATTTAACGTTTTGCTTCAAACTATTATTTTTTATTTAATGACATTTCACACAACTTTCTCTTCCACCAAATTTAGCATTAATAAATCGATCATTCATAATTTCCAGGTTCCATTTCCGAAAAAACACGTTTAATAAAAAAAAAATAGCCAGGTAAAAAGAAAGAACGTTTTTAAAAACAATTGTATAACAATGTTGTGGATTTACCTCGGTAATAGAAAACGAGCTAACTGTGCATTTTCAGGGGCCAACTATGGACAGAGTCGTAAACATAAAATGCAATACAGGTAAGGCATTAGTGTGTGGTACAAGTAATAAAATATTAAATTTATTTCTTTTTCAATTATGATTATTTTAATTGTGATGGGGGTAAAGATATAAATTAAAATACAATAAAAATATATTATAGAACTTATATATATTGAAGTTTTCAAATAGTTAATACCATAATTTATTTTAACGAATCGACGAATGGTAAATACGTCGTGGATCCAAGGCCCATTGATGATGACATTTTTTCTGTTACAACGCAGCTAAAATTTTTAAAATTAAAAAACGTTCGAAAATCAATATGTTGAAGAAGAATTCGCAATAAAGTGACAAACTTATTAATCTTTATAACTTTCACTTTTTAGTTATAAACATTTATTAGTATTTTATGTTTAAATAAAACTACTTTTTACGGATTTAGACGCGTATATTTGTTTTAAATTTTGGCCCGACGTTTCGGAGACTTTGCAGTCACCATGGTCACGGGTGAGACTCGGGTGAGTATTTTATGTAGCAAAGTAAGAAAGCAAAATTATTTGCCGTACTAATATGCTAATATTTATTAGAAGATTGCAGATTTTTATTAATATAAAGCTAAAATTTTCTATTTCATGTCATCTTTTACTTTGCACCAAAGTCTTTGTGTGCAGGTGTTGGGTAGATTTTACGTGAGTAGTGTACTGAAGAAATCACGCCAACTACGATAGGTACGTACTTTGTGATTTTATACACAACACTTGTATTTGTGGTCTTTGAAAGAATAACATAGGATATTTAATACCAATGCCCTATCTAACACTGAAAGAATTTTTCAAATCGGCCCATGTCCCTATGTGAGCTTGAATCTTAAAAACTACGCAACGGATTTTGATGCGGTTCTTTTTAATATATGGTTCAAGAGGATGGCGTTTAGTTAAGTTTGATTTTTAAATTCCAGACATACGAAATTGCGAGCAACAGTTAGTTAGAAATATGAGAGAAACCATGAGCATTAGCTAGGTGAGTAAATTCTAATTTTGGTAGTTTATGACACCGAACTACTAATTTAAGTATGAACGCGAATGAGGATCGTTAATAATTCGCAAAAATATATATCACCTGTTATATTCCAATTGAATTACTGCTCAGCCTATATCGGTAATACGAGTTATACATAACTGTTTATATTTGCTTCAGTTTGTGAAATTTTTATACGGTGATAGAGCCTGTTAAAATAACGGATTACTATAAAAATATTTACTGATTGAAAGGAAATTGCGGATGCCGTCGAGGACAGTGATACGAATGTTATAACAAATATCGCTGGAGAGAATTTATCTACTATATAAAAATAAGTCGGGTTTTCCTTCCTGACGCTATAACTCCAGAACGCACGAACCGATTTCCACGGTTTTGCATTCGTTGGAAAGGTCTCGGGCTCCGTGAGGTTAGTAGTTAATTTTTTGTTTTTTAAACTTTTTTTGGTATGGCAAAACAACGTTTGCCGGGCCAGCTAGTTTAATATGAAAATAATATTTTCTAACACTTGCGCGACTCATCTGTTTAAATAAAACTACTTTTTTACGGATTTAGACGCATATATTTGTTCACGGGTGAGACTGTCTCACCCACAGTCTCACCCGTGACCATGGTGACTGCAAAGTCTCCGAAACGTCGGGCCAAAATTTAAAACAAATATACGCGTCTAAATCCGTAAAAAGTAGTTTTATTTAATATGAAAATTTTAAAAGACAACACTAATTCTATAATCACAATAGCTTTTAAGACTGTATTTTTTTTTTGTTTTTAAATTCTGTGTAAAATTGGTGTTTGTGCAAATAAAGAGTTATCTATATATCTATCTATCTAATTTTAATAGAAGTTTCACACTTTAGTTGCTTTTTTCTTCGACTTATTTATTTTTAGTTTCTATCTGGTATCTTCTTTAAGCTCTTGATACCTCAAAGAGAAGAGAAAAGACATTGCATGAAAAGCAAAATAGTGGGATTGCTTGCTTGCTTGTTTGTAATTTGCTTTGCGTATATAATACTTACCTTTTCCGTGTGGTGACGGATTAAGAATACAAGTGTCACCACCCATCTTCTTTCCTAGGGTGCTGTAAACTCCAAAGGAATATCAAATAAAGATATAGAGATCATCCTCTGCGAGAGACGATAAACTCTATAAAATAAACCACCTACCAACACGCCTGATCAGTGTGGCATAGTAGACCATAAACCCTCTTAAAATGGAGGGGCCCGTGCCCAATAGTAGGACGTTATCGGCCTGTAGAGAGAGAGAGAGAGAGTGTTAGGATAAGTAATACCAATAAAATACCGAGTTTCCTTCACATTATGACGTTTAATCATGAATACTACCTACCTATAGGTATAAAGCAAACTTGAAACAAAAACAGTATGGCTTCGTGTAGGGTAAACTAGGGTAATTTACCTTCCTTTGTATTATTGTTTCATATTGTTTGTAGGTACTTCCTTTATATAGGTTTGTTATAGAGGCCAGCATTTAACAATGGTAGGTATAGTAGAACCTTGCTGGTTAACTAGGTTTATCTATACTTACGTTAAAAAGCTAAAGAGTTTGATTGTTTATAGGAATCGCCAATCCGATTTAAAAAAATCTTTAAGTGTTGGACAATAAATATATATATCGAGGAAGGCTATATGCTATGTAACATTAAGCTGCGACCAATTGGAGTGAAGTATCAATGGAAAATGTTGCAAAAAGGGGAAAATTTTCTAAATTTCACGCGTGCCAGGTCGCGGACAACAGTTATTATTTTATTTTAGAAAAAAACCATTCTCTTGAAGCACACTACTTATACGAAAAGCCCACATCGAAATCCGTTGCATAGTTATGAAGATATAAGCTCACACATGATATAAGCATGACATACATACAAAAATAACGAATTTGTTGGAACGAAGTTCCTTATCGCGCGTTGTGAAAGGGGGCTAGACGGAAAAAATTCTTACGAAAATTTGTCACGACACTTTTTGCTATGGTAAGCTATTGTAAGCTGTGCGGCGTCGCATGTTTCTCTGTCTGTCTCTCTCTCTCTTATAGAAAGCAAGCCAGATATTTTCATTTCTATTTCGCATTGAACAGTGTGGTGTCGCGACGATTATTTTTGTTGAGTGTATACAGGTTTTTTGTAAATAATAAATAATAAAAAAAAAAAAAATTAATCGAAAGGAACTTCGTTCCATCCGGGTGTCCCTTGACACCTCTCAAGTTTTTTTTATAATAGGTAAACGAAACAGCAAAAATATTGTGTCTTTTTTGTAGTTTTGGCGTAAGACAGTGATAGATAGTGAGCCATTATAGTAAAGTAACGGGTTAGAATACAAATATTTATATAATATGAGGAAGTTTTCAACGCCAACGGTTACAGATCCATCAATTTCGTTCAATATTTGGTCCAAAAATCTTGGTAAAAGTGTTTACATATTTTTTGTGTTAGAGAGGATTTGTTTTTTATTATATTGTCAGTGGTGTCGCATAAAATTTATTATTTTTTGTTTCTTTTGTATGCCGAGGCGTATTTTGAAAATCAGCGCTCGGGGCCATTTAATTGGACAAACCAGTCGAATTTATTTAGCCGCCCTATAAATTAATAGAGATAGAGAAAAAATTTAAACTTGAAAGCTTTTGGCGCCCTTCTTAGGCTGGCCAACCCTGGCCATGGACCCTATGGCCCGGGGGTAAATACGCCTCTGTTTGTATGTCGTTTAGTATATTAACGAAAGTGGAGAAGGCCAGTGCCCAACAGTAGGTAGGATGTAAATGGCGTCGAGAGAGAGTGCCTGTGTAGTTATTTTCATAAAAGTTTCTTGATAACTTTAAAGAGTTATTATAATTATACTAAAATAGCAAAATTTTCTAACACTTGCAGTTTTAACTTTGCGTTGATTGCGTTCAGTCAGTCGACAAATGAAAAATATGTAAAAAAAAATTATAGAAAAAAATATCACGTTAGAAAGGTGAGCGTGCGTACTTTACGTACGTTTGAATGAAAGATAACGAGCAGAGTTTGGTTATTTATGACTAACAAGCCTATTCTTGGGCGCACGGCCTACAAATGGAAATTTATGGAACAGAAAATGTCGGGTAGCATACATCTTTAGTATAATTTGTAGGAGTCTCAGCATTTTTTATTACATTCCCCGAGAATTATGTACATATATTATGTATTTTCATATTTATATCAATATTTAATGTACATAAATCATAAATCTGTATTTTTAGGGCACCGTACCAAAGATTAAAACGTGAACCTTACTGAGACTCGGACCTTACTGAGACTCCGCTGTTTGACCGTGTGTCACAATCACCAGGCAGTAAGCTTCTCAAAGGAATAGATTGGTCTGGATTTTTTAAATTTTCACAGATGACGTGCTTTCAAAACCCCCATGACAACAAATACTAAAAACCAGAACACAATAAATATTTAGGAGAGCTCCTATGCAACAAACGTTTTCAGTTCAACTTATACGTAGGTTTATACTTACAAATATTAACCGGCTGTTGCCTCTGTTGCAACGCGCGATTACAATATTCTTAAATTGTTGTAATCAGAACATATATCCGTGTGGTGACGGATTAAGAATAGAAGTGTCACCACCCCGTCTCCTTTCGGGGCCGCTGTAAAAGTCAGCTAAGGGATATTGCATACAGATAACACCCTCTGTGAGAGACGGAAAACTCTAAAATAAACCCTGGTCCAATACGCCTGGTCAGCGCGGCACATTAGATCATAACCCCTCCCAAAGTGGAGGACGTTAATGGGCTGGAGAGAGAATCAGAACACAATTTTTCATGTTACTATGACATTTAACAGTATCAAATAACGATGTTTACTGAAGCGGGTATTAATAGCTGGTACATTTGAATGGAAAAAAATACAAAGGAATCTTTTAGAAAGATCATTTTCCTAAAAGGTCTGTGTTTCACTTCATTAATCAGAAAAGAACCTTGTTTTTCCTCAAGAAATAATTAATCATCTAACTTTACAAGTAATTAAAAAATCTGTTTGTGACAACATTTAAACTTAAAATATAAAGTTTTCTTGTTATAAATTATGTTAATTGTACTGACAACAAGATTAATTCTTCATAATATTTTTAAATGTATAAAGGTCGTAACTCTGTAATATTTATATATTTGCCAGAATCGCTAGGAGCCCTTAATCTTTCACAATTTAAAAAGAAATTGAAAAGTATACTAATAAGGTATTGCTTCTATAGTCTGAAGGAATTTCTTAACGAAAAGATTGTAATATAGCAAACATAAATTATTTATAATATGTATAAAATAGTCGATATAATAATATAATATAATTGTTAATATAATAGTTTTAATAATCAAATAAATGTACAATTGTATAATGTATAACATAAGAATGGACACATTATGTGCCCTTATTTCTGTATCGATGACTTGTAATGATTATTACCAATAAGTAAATAAATAAAATAAATAAATAAATATACGATAAAATAAATTTTAGCATGTAATATGACTATGATAAATGTAACAAATAACTAGAAATGATTGTAAATAATATTTTAATGTAACTTTGACCTGGCTTAAAACTGGAATTATATTATATAAATTGCTCGATTTATTCTGATCCATGTTGCGATTGATTGTACGAATATTGTATGCCTTTCCGGGTAAATTGTGCTGAATTTCTAAAATCTTTAAGTAAAATCTGATGTACCACAATTTATACAATAAAGAGATTATTATTATTTTGTTTCTCATTTACCGAGTCACGGGCTATTTCTATTAAAGAAATACCCGGTCCTTTGGTAGGCTTATATGGGGACATAGGTCCAACATGCAGAGGCCCTTTGAGATTTATAATGAAAGAATAAAATGTGATGGGACGTCTACCAACGACACTCCATACCTGTACTATAGAAGTAGTCATGGAGTGCCAGTGGTAGGTGTAAATCTATTGTAAATGAATGGCAAATTATAATTACTCAGTTTATGGGGTTGGTGTGTTAATTGAACCGGTTAATCGTACACTATTGAATTAAAAACGGTCGCCTGCCTTCAATACTACTAAACTTCTTGAACCGTGGCAGACGGTGACTCGCCGACTCACTAGATGGGCCACACAGCCGCCAGACAAGGCAGCAGGGAGCAACACCGGTGTGAGCGGCTTGGGGTGTAGAGCGGTGCGGCACCGGTTTCACCATCGCGGGTCAAGACCCGGAGCGGGTTTCCCCGTAATTACGCCCTTGACATTGACACTTCCACCCCCGAGCATATAGCTCTGGCGACCCCACTTTGTCCAGCCGGTGAAGGAAAGACAGAGGCGAGAGTCCAGGCACTCTCGGTTTCCAGTTCGGCCAGCCAACAAAGGCAAGCCGAAGGCGAGGCCACGACCGACTCTCAGGGGCACTCGGGACCGCAGTGTCGCCACTCACATTCAGCTCGCCACAAGCTGCCCTGCGGTCTTTTTATTATTATTATTATAATCATAATAAAATCATTAATTCACATAGATAGGTGGCAGTCTACGATGCCGTCTCTGCTACTAGCTATGACTTAAAAAACTCTTTCACCTTGCAATTATTGGATATCAAACTAATATCATAAAACGTTACCAACAGCTATGTTATGTATTATTGATAGCTATATGTTAAGGGCCTACATCAATATTATCGTATATCATCGCCGACACGTACATATTAACACAGCCAGTAGGCACAGAAAATGAAGAATTAGGGATACTTTTCCTATTTACTCAAAATCTACTAAATATATTTTAATTCTGATTTACGTGTTTCTATATATAATAGTTACTTATGTTTTTAAAGTTATTTCATTAGTTAATACGCGATAATAGACCGACAAATGAAAAAAATAAAAAATTTGAGAGGTTGTTTCGCCAAGATTTTCTATCGAGAAAACTTTTTTCAATCGCGTTTCTGAGTTCATGCGATCCTAGATCATATATTGAAAAAACATATACTTAAAAATTAGAGCTCTAGCCATTCAATCTAAAGAAACAATGAAAACTTCGTACATAGAAAAATGCACGAAGATATTTTGGTATCCTCTTAAGAGTATTCATTTCCGTGACTTATTTCATGTGATTTATTTTCATGACTTATGGAACTGAGACGTGGTCTCTGAATGTTGGCCTTTTATCTAAACTCAAAGTCGCGCAGCGTGCTATAGAGAGGGCTATGCTTGGTGTTTCCCTACGAGATAAGATCCGGAATGCGGAGATCCGTAGACGGACCGGGATGTACGACATAGCTCGAAGAGTTAGCACGCTGAAGTGGCTATGGGCGGGCCACACCGCCCGGCGACGTCCGTTGGGGACGGAAGGTCCTCGAGTGGCGACCACGTACCGGACGACACAGCGTGGGGAAAATGTTCCCCAGTTTTGCAACATTATTCACTGTAGCTTTGCTGCTATTGGTCGCAACGTCATGTTTTATTGCCATGTTGCCTACAGCCTTCCTCGATAAATGTACTATCACAGCAACGTTGAAATAGCTTAACATCATAATATAATTTTAAATACTTTTTGAAAATTTAATATAGACGCATATTGTAATTTATATAGAAACTTAAACTAACTGCTAAGCCTCAGGCGTTTCGTATCGTTAGTAGAACCTCGTTTAAATCAAATTTTGATGTAAGCTTTTAAACGTTACTTAAAAATGTAGACGGAGGGAATTTCTTTTTATCTGAATTAAGAAATCTGTCTGAACTATTTCATTATGCTAATTTATTGATTTCATTACTGGTAAATTTATTAAAAAATAAAGCGTAATTTTAATGATAGGTACTTTTTAATGTATCTACAGAAACATTTCAATGTTATCAGTCTAAAGGATAGTAGGAAACTCATTAAGGGCTTTAAAAATACACACAAATCGTATTAAGTAATAACTTACAAGATACAAGCCATCCTAATTGGGATAATATTTTCGATCACAGTTTTCACGCTAATTGACTGAAGTCAGTTAATTGAAGTCAATTACCGATGTTCTTAAATCATTTTGTGTTACAGAGAAAACTGTAATTATGTTGAATTCCGTCGAGCTATTTGAGTTTATCACGAAAAAATAGACTGACAGGCAGCCTGGTACTGCGGAGGACTTATATAATATGGACAATCAAACTGTAAATATATTTTGTTCTTGTTTTTAACGATCATCTTAACTAATTACATTGCATGCTTAATTAAATTACAAACTAAAGTTTAAAGATGTTTATTTGAATTTCGTGGGACTAAGACAATTTGACTTTGTCAAACAACGTTGACATTCTAAGAATTAATTTGAGCAATTAGTTTAAATGAATGCCTTTAAAACGTATTTTGTTTTCTACTGTTTCGCAATATTATTAAATTTAACATGGTGGTAATTTTACATGCCAAAGATAATATTATTCTTACATACTAAAGGCGAAAAATACTTTTATTGATGATATAAATATAAAAATGAGAAAAATCAAACTCTGATCTGGTCTGATATTTCGCTGACAATGGTACCAATTCTAATAAAATAATCTTAACTTAAAAAATTAAAACTACTCTATATTTAAATTGATTGATTGGTTATATCGATATACATACATATTTATATTAATTAAAATCGTTAGTATAAATACACAGTTTTTTTAATAAGAAAGTTCTGTTAACACTGCCAGATTGTTTATTGGGGGCATGAATTTACATTTGTTAGTTAAGTTTAGTTATGCACGTAGAAGTGGTACCAATATTTTGTAATTTAACTTACAAAGCACAATGTTTTGCAAAAAAATATACTTTTAAATGCACTCTAAGCATTTTTAATGAGCCAAGAATAACAAGAAACTGACTTCGACAGCTCAAAGTATTTCACTCCGGTGTTTTTATTCAGAAATGTTTTATAAGATTAATTATAGTTCCATTCTTCAGCTATATTCCATATTATCTGCAAACATTATACTTTAAATAGGGAAAAAAGGTACTTTGCTTAATATCAGTTTAGAAAAAGCGCTGTTTGAAGCAATTATCTACAGGCGTGTTGGATGTTCGGAGTAAAACACCACAAGAATCTCTGCATAATAATCTTAGTCTGTTCGCTACAAAAGTTAAAAAGTAAACGTTTGAGTTGGTGTAGACATTAATAAAATATATATTTGCTGTCCCACCTGTGACCATAGTGATTCCAAAGTCTCAGAAAAGCCAGACTAAAATTTAAAACATCAAAAATCCGTAAAAGTAGTTTTATTAGAATAAATAAGTCGCGCAAGTGTTAGAAAATATTCCATTGTTGTGTTAGGTAGATTGTTTCGACAAGCTGGCGACCGTAGGAGGAAGGACGCTCTCTGATTGGCAGGGTATAATAAAACCCAACATGGTTAGGTGACGATATCGAGAACAGATCGACCAAACAAAAGACTTGACTTTGTGATACTAGGATTTTCTTGTCCAGACAATTGAAAAAGACACATGGATAGATATGTTATTTAATTAAGTAGGTAAACATCAGACAGTTAGTAATCTTTACCTTTTATTTAGCAGTGTTTGAATTAAGTTTAGCGAGTACAAAAGAATTCAGAGTTATGGGCCTCCATAACCCGAAGCTTTCGTTTGCTTTGCGTTCTTTCGTAAATAAAAAGAAACTTTAAAAGGAAATGTCTATTTTCCAGGATAAAAGAAATTGGCTCCTTAAGAGAGATACATCTCAGAGCTTTTAAATGAAATTTCATTTGTTGTGCAGTGGTTAAAAGAATTCGTCTTATAAAAGGGTTACAGTTGCGATTATAAGGACAGGTATAAATTTTGGGACTTTTGTTTTAGAAAAGGAATTAAGCAATTGATAATATGCTGGTTGTTCGGCAACAATTTAGTTAACTGTAGTTATAATCTTTATCTGTTAATCTTTTGCTGTTAGGATTTTTATTATGTACATTACTTATTATAAACCAAAAACATTATTTCTGTATGTATGTCGCTTTAAAACCACGTAACGGATTTTGTTGCGTTTTTTAATAGATAGAAGGTAAATTGTTACGGTATTTCTTTTTAATTTTACGCGTATGAAGTTGCGGGCGACAGTTAATTGGTGTTTATTTATAATAATTACTAGCTGGCCCGGCAAACGTTGTTCTGCCATTCCAAAAAAAAAGTAAAAAAAAAAATTAAAAAAAAAAGAACTATAAACCTCACGGAGCCCGAAACCTTTCCAACGAATGCAAAACCGTGGAAATCGGTCCGTGCGTTCTGGAGTTATACCGTCAGGAAGGTAAACCCGACTTATTTTTATATAGTAGATTATGTCTAACTTGACATATCGTTATCAGACGAATCTAATTTTCCTGTAACTACAGGCAAATTAGATACTTCGGCAGGTCTGATAACGATGATTTTAGATACTTCTCATGAATATTATTAGAAACCAAATTAAAATTAGTTTGTCGTAAAACAAACTACAGATACCCAAGATATCACGTATTCATTAACAAGCTACTTAGAGTTGGTCAAACTAGGTACTTTCTACCCAATCTTCAACTTAAGAGGATACCAAAATAGCTTCGTGCATTTTTCTATGTACGAAGTTTTCATTGTTTCTTTAGATTGAATGGCTAGAGCTCTTATTTTTAAGTATATGTTTTTTCAATATATGATCTAGGATCGCATGAACTCAGAAACGCGATTGAAAAAAGTTTTCTCGATAGAAAATCTTGGCGAAACACTCTAATTTTTTATTTTTTTCGTTTGTCGGTCTATTATCGCGTATTAACTAATGAAATAACTTTAAAAACATAGACATACATACTATTATGTATAGAAACACGTGGATCAGAATTAAAATATATTTAGTAGATTTTGAGTAAATAGGAAAAGTATCCCTAATTCTTCATTTTCTGTGCTAACTGGCTGTGTTAATATGTACGTGTCGGCGATGATATTGATGTAGGCCCTTAAGTAGTGGACGCACGAACAAACTTATAAGAAAGTTCTTTAATTTGATAGTAATTTATATACCTTTAGTTTCTAGTGTAATTTAAGTTTTTTTGCCACTGTTATTGTATCTATGTCTTTAGATATCTTTTCCTCAGGCCATGAACGGCCTCGTATTGTACCTAGTAAGTCCTTTAATCTTCATCCACACGTTGGTTTTCCGCGAAAGAGTCACAAACTTACATATGTATATACATATACTTAAGTAATATGACTTATAGAATTGTATTTTCTTATATTGACAACGCAATTATAACCTACGTCTGTTTAAATCAATGAAACCTAATTAAATACTTGGTCAAGTGCGAGTCGGACTCGCGCACGAAGGGTTCCGTACCATTATCTATGCAACATAAGGCAACGTTATTAGTATCGAGCAAGAAACGGTAAAAAAATCATGTTTGTTGTATGGGAGCCCCCCTTAAATATTTATTTTATTTTATTTTTAGTATGTGTTGTTATAGCGGCAATAGAAATACATCATCTGTGACAATTTCAACTGTCTAGCTATCACCGTTCTTGAGATACTGCGTACGGAACCCTAAAAATCATGTTTGTTGTATGGGAGCCCCCCTCAAATATTTATTTTATTTTATTTTTAGTATTTGTTGTTATAGCGGCAATAGAAATACATCATCTGTGAAAATTTCAACTGTCTAGCTATCACCGTTCTTGAGATACTGGGTACGGAACCCTAAAAATCATGTTTGTTGTATGGGAGCCCCCCTTAAATATTTATTTTATTTTATTTTTAGTATTTGTTGTTATAGCGGCAATAGAAATACATCATCTGTGAAAATTTCAACTCTCTAGCTATCACCGTTCTTGAGATACAGCCTGGTGACAGACGGACGGACGGACGGACGGACGGACGGACGGACAGCGAAGTCTCAGTAATAGGGTCCCGTTTTTACCCTTTGGGTACGGAACCCTAAAAAGTAACAAGTATCATCAAAAGCCAATTATCGCACCCTATCGAAGGGACATAAATTAACTGTTGCATTTTAATTGGAATACTGTCAGGATAATTCAATTTCTGGGGGATGGATCGAGGCGGGATTTCGCTTCAACGGTACAGAACATGTCTGCTATACTGTAACTATATATTATAAACGGGTAAAGTTATGTATCCAAATAGATTTTGTAAGTTATATAACATCAGAAAATATCTTAAAAATCCTGTCAATAACGAGATAGACTCCCACTCTTAGGGTTCCATACCTACTAGAGCGAAAAACGTAAATATCAGATCTGAAAGTCAAAATCAAAGTAATTTTTTTTTTATTTCACGTTGGCATGTTTTACAAGCTCTTTTAAACTAGGTGTCTGTTTCAAACGCGAATCCTATGGAGAAGAACAGACAAGAAACTCCATGGTTTTTTTTTATTCTCTTCATTTCTTTTCATCATAAAGCTACATATTAAACAAGAACTTTTGCAAGTCGGTCAAACTACTTCGATACTGAGTGCTCATTAGTAGTGGCGAACGAACGATGATCGACTTTACTTAAGAGTTTCTACGTGCTTAACTAAACTTAACTAAAAAAATTAATTTAATAGTGTAAATAACACAATTCGGCAATGTTAACAGAGCATTTTTGTTAGAAAATCTGTATATGATAGACTAATGGTCTTATTCATAATGACTTATCGGAGGTTTAAAAGTTCGCGAAAATTGTCAAAACTTGTTATTCATAATAGTCTTTTACGCTAAAACGTTTTTTATCTCTCCGATAAAATCTCCGTTTAAACCTCCGATAAGTCATTATAAATAAGAACATAAAGATTTTAATTAATAAAAATGCAATTAGAATTGGTACCAATGTAATATTAACACTCAAACAAAATTTTAGACAAGTTGTTTTAAGTTTTAACACCCTTTCGTTACATTCGTTCGTATGTACTTACCTATTTATGCATCCACATAATTATATCGTTTAATGTAGTTTTCTTCTCCTTGCTAATGTCGGATTAATATGAAATTTTGCTCTCTTATGAAGGATCAAGGACAATGCCATGAAAATCAATCAAAAATATTCAGGGGTTCATTATAAGCATGTTTTTCGGTTCAATGAGATCAGATCGATTCAAATCAATGAAGAAATTTTAGTTATTTAGAAATAAAATTTTACTCATTTATTATTCTTTTATCTCTCACAGAAGATGTTATTTGCTGGTAATAAACCTTACATCTTACATTATTACCCTGGAAAAGAAATGGGATGGCGATTCTGTAACAATCTTAACCCCAACAGAAGAAGAATATAATGATCCTAAGATACTTTTTCCTTTTTCTGATAGAGCAGTGTATTTATTTAAGTAAATGTATCAGATAATACTCGACAGCTTTCATTACTTGTTCGTGAAGGTACTTAATTAATAATTAAGGTAGACGGCTTCGTACGCAGGTGTTACACCATTTTGATGGTAGTAATTCCATAAGGAATTCCATTTAATCACTATATTTTAGCAGCCAATCTTAGACAGTGCTCGTAAATTTGTACCTAAAGAACCTTTTGTTTTTGATAGGTGCTATTAATATTTGTATAATTATAAAGTTCAGATTAGTTAGGTACTAGTGCGACTAAATCAACTTTGTTGTTTTGTAATTTTTTTAAGAAAATGTAGAGAAATGGGCCGACAAGAGGAAATCTTGCAGTTAGCATTGAAACTGTTTTAGAACTTAGCTAGTTTTTGCAAGACTTCACACGTGTAATATTTAGAAAACATAACCAATTAAACAAAAAAGCCATCTTCTTGAAAATCTATTAAATAAACTGCATCAAAATCTGTTGCGTAGTTTTGAAGATATTAGCTCGAACACGGACATATTTACAAAAATAACGACTTTGTTTTATAATAAGTAAAGATTTTCTTAAGTTAAAAACAACAAAAGCATTGAAACATTGTTATGAAAACATATAACCCAAGTGGTTGTAAAAAAAGATACGTGATATAACTTTTCGTGGATTATGTTTTGGTCGCCAAGTTTGACTTAAGTTTAAGAAATTGGGTCACATTGACACTTAAGAGAAGTATGTCATATAGCGGTGGCGTATAGAAATTATTGCGTTAGGTATAAAGGCATGTTATTTATCTTTATACTTAATGATATTATAATTGCAAAAGTGACTGCCTGTCTGTTTGTTTGCTGGTTTTTCACGCCAAAATTACTGAAATCAATGTTGGGTGCCATGTGCTGCCATCTAACTCTACGCTGAGTTGCCTGCCCTTTGACACTTGTTATGTAAAATATATATTATAATTTAAGTAGCATGATGTAAATTATTTGGGATTACTACTGGTGTCAATAAAGTTATTTCTTTCTTTCAACATATTCGGAATTAAAAACCTGTGAGAAGTCGACGCAAGCTGGTGTTTATTTTGTTTAGTATTTTTATTAATAGCTTTGTTTTGGCTATATTTTATAACTTAAAAATTGGATATGGCTCAGTATGGGTTTTGTAGGAGGAAATGGCGAAGTTATACGTGCACTCTTATTTCGTCATTTCTCAGAAAATTGCAATAAAATCGCAATCGCAACGTACAATAATATAATCGTTAGATACATATTCGTAATTTAAAATTGTGCGTCTAAGAAAATTTAATTATCAAGAGCATACAGTTACACAAAACAAGCTACGCAAGCTTTTGACTGGAAGCGGAACGCGGAGATCCGTGTATCCATGAGTTGGGAGATGCCTATGTCCAGCAGTCGACTACAATACGTTAGATTGATGGTCACATGACCATTTAATAGTGACATGAATTAGAGTGGATTATTATGTCCCTTCTCCGTGTGGTGACGGATTAAGAATACAAATGTCACTACCCCATATCTTCCCAAGGGTGCTGTAAAAGCCAGCTAAGGGATATTGCTCACAGATAACATCCGCTGTGAGAGACGGAAAACTCGAAAATAAACCCTGTGCCAATACGCCTGGTCAGCGCGGCCCAGTAGACCATAATCCCTCCCAAAGTGGAGGAGGCCCGTGCCCAACAGAGGGGTGTAAATGGACTGGAGAGAGAAAGAGGGATTATGTCCCTAATTACCTTTAACCTCGGAACTGTCAAAGTTGTGATAATAATCGTTGAAACTAATCGAATTTGGAGCAATAATGTCCTTAATTGTAGCTATCGTTCCACGATTACCTATTCATATGGTATTAACCTAGATTTTCAATGTTCAATGACCATTTTTGTACTGCGTCTGGGTGTTTACTACGTATTATAAGTATGTATTTACAAAAGAAAGGCAGTAAGTAGTATATCCGTATTCTGGTACCCATAACACAAGCATATAAGCTTAGCTTGGGACCAGAGGACGTTGTGTGAAATGTCCATGAATATTTATTTATTTATTTATTTATTTTTCTGGCCGTTCGGATAAAACCTGGAAAATATTAGTTACTAGCTGTTGTCCGCGACTTCTTCGCGTAGAATTTAGAAAATTTTACGACGTTTTTGCAACATTTTTCACTGATGCTTAGCTTCTATTGGTCGCAGCCTGATGTTATATACCCTATAACCTTCCTTGATAAATGTACTATCCAACACTGAAAGCCTTTTTTTAAATCGGACCAGTGGTTCCTGAGATTAGCACGTTTAAACAAACAAACTCTTCAGCGTTATAATATTAGCTTACATTTATTTCATTTATTTATTTCATTTTTTTTGTATGTATTTTAAAAAAGTAGTATATGTTTCTATCCGTATTCTGGTACCCATAACACAAGCATATAAGCTTAGCTTGGGACCAGAGGACGTCGTGTGAAATGTCCGTGAATATTTTATTATTTATTTTATTATTATTTCATACTTCATGCTCAATGTTTCAGACAGCACTAAAACGGATTATTATTTATAATTAAAAATAAAACATGTTTTTAATTAACAACTGTTTCGCTTACTCCAAATTTGTTCCACAACTCAGTCTCTAAGCTCTTCAAACCTTTATAGTGCTCTGTTAACCATCCAATTCATTTGTGTTTCACCGAAGCATTGGTAATAAGATTTGACGATCCATGTTTTCATTTGATCCAGCTGATTAACAAAATATGTTTTTTAGAATTTAATAAAACAAATAAGATATATATTTAATTTAACTTATAACTTTTTTGTATATTTATGGATATTTCACACAATATCCTCTAGTCCTAAATTAAGCTACATTTCTATGCTTATATTATGGGTACGGATATACTACAATGTACTTATAGAATTTTTATCTGTCTGTCTGTTTGTATGCTCGTAAAGATCTAACTTAACTTAAACTATATACAATTTATTCCGGGATAATAACTAATTCTTTTTAATATTTAAAACCTGCTTTAAGTTTCTTATTGCCCAGTCATTCAAAATATCTCTTGAACGAAGTCGCGGGCAACAGATCATATAATAATAATTATGTATAATAATCATTATTATATCATGATATGACATCGTTTCGAAGCTATCACACGAACTGCTAACAATTACCTCAATCTCATTTCAACACGATGTCAGACTACGAATGATCGGCGATATTTTAGCTGACACAAAATAATATGGCGCAGTACTTACTCCTAATACCCAGCATTTAACCAATAGGAATAGGTATTGTGAGCCGATCCCAACTGAAAAAGCTAGGCTCATTTTCATTGAGCACGGATAGTGACGTAATAATTTATTTGTCCAGTAGGGTTTTACTTTTCCATTTTTTTACGACACTAATATTATTTATTTGGCTTTAATTAACAATTATTTTAAGTACTTAAAAAATATGCTAGAAACCTAATTACAAATTAAGCATATAACATCACGCCTAATAGAGGTTGATTTAAGGTTGCTCCAATCTCCTGTAAACTGTTTGAAAGTAGAATGAGATGGTTTCGCCATATACAACGAAGAGGAGATGGCCACGTTGTTAAAACTGCACTAAACCTCCCTGAACATCCAAGAGGGAGAGGACGCCCTAAGTCTACGTGGTGGTCCGGTATCATGAATGACCTTAGAACCCTAAACTTAGATGTTGAAGCAGCCTAGGATAGGCTGAACTGGCGAAAAATGATAAGGAGACCCGACCCCAATTGAAGGGAAGAGGGTAGGAAGAAGAAGAAGAAGAACATCAAGCCTAATATGTTACAGAGTATAAAAACGGAATGCTAGAACTTCCTATTCGTAATTCGTTTAAACACTTTGATTTTATATTCATTAATTAGGCGCACGTTTGTCAAAAACGTATAGAGTAATCATATTTGCACAAAAAGAAGCCTAATATGTACAAATTCCTAAAGTTTTTGTGATGTAATAACGGCCCTTAATTGCTCCAGTTTGGAAGTGAAAAAATCTTTCATCCTAAGTTAATGTTCGCTTGCGATTTATATTTCAAAATGATGTAACTGAATTTATTTATTAGAATAACAATTAACAATATACAATTGAAAACTAATAATAATATATAAAAACAAAACATGTACAGTACCTATAAAATAAATTAATATTATATACATAATCTAGGCATCAAAGTACTCCTCCCCATCGCTGTCGACCAAAATGTGCCCAGAAGGCTAAATGATAATAATTGCCATTTTAAAATGATAAGCTGATAAAAAGATCAAGATATATACTTCTAGGCGGATTAACTATGTAGCAGGAGTAGCAATAGCTAGGGGCCCCGCGGCTTTAAAGGTTTCGCACTCATAAATTTCATTACCCTTTACCCAGATACAGGGTTAAAGCATTAAAAGGGCATTAAAGCAATAAGCATTGTTAGAAGTTGTTTCAGGCCCCGCGCTAGTTGCATCCGGCATTGATAAACCTCGTGGTTGAGTGGTTCATGTACCGGACTGCCGATCGAGAGGTCGCGGGTTCGATTCCCGCTCGAGACAATAATTTGTGTGATTTTTCTAATTGACATACTAATGTTTGTACTGCGTCTGGGTGTTTCTATGTATTATAAGTACCTATGTATTTACAAAAAAAAAGGTAGTATATGTATTAATTCTAATTTCGAAAATTAAATCGAAACCTTAAAATAACATCTATCATATTCGTTTCATTTCTGTACTCTTATACTGAATACAGAAATATTTTATATCATTTCAGAAGATTTGCTAAACCTAAATACAAATTTTTTTAGCAATCGGTCACGCGGTTTTGGAGGAGAACCGTCGATTGATTTTGACTTCAGAGAATTTTGTTGTATGTGTTTTATTAAATAAAATCTATCAAAGGCTATCATTCGTATTATTGTACCTAGTTTGTTTAAGGATTTACAAATCCTGTTTTAAGGGTGCCACACTAAGGAGTATTATCGAGACCCAGTATCCTTTGTCTATGTGAACTATGCCTACCTTGTTTATTTATAAATATTTATAATTGAACTTTGAAACCTAATATTATTGGAATGATTGGGTAGAAAATAAATAGGTAAATGTTGTTTTGTAATCCAATAGGAATAACAAAATTAAACACGCAATTTTATTATTTCTATGAACAACTGTACTATTTCTATAAAGCTACAGCTATAACACAAACTATAGAAATATTTATATAGAGTACCGTAGGTCCTAAGGTACTCTATAAAAATGTATAATGACGGGCCTCGTGGTGTAGTGGTTCTGGTAACGGACTGCCAATGATCAAGAGGTCGCGGGTTCGATTCCCGCTCGGGACAATCATTTGTGTGATTTTTCTAATTGTCATACAAATATTTGTACTGCGTCTGGGTGTTTCTATGTATTATAAGTATGTATTTACAAAAAAAAGTAGTATATGTATTCTATCCGTATTCTGGTACCCATAACACAAGCATATAAGCTTAGCTTGGGACCAGAGGACGTTGTGTGAAATGTCCATGAATATTTATTTATTTATTTATAAAGAAGACTAAAGAAAAGAGGTTTTTTAAGTTTAAATTCATCTGGCGAACTAAGGGTATATGATGAGATTAAATTACGTAGGTACCAGACTAGAAAAGCTGTCTTAAAAACCGATAACATGAAGCATATACTAGACAATACATTTTTCTTGCTGTGGTTATAAGTAAAACTCGAAAGTAGGTATATATTTAAATTCTATAGTAAAACTTCGTAAGTAATTTTTTAAGAAACTTATCTTGCAAACATCTAGATTCCGGACTGCGGATCGCTTAATTGATACTGCTAATACGTTGGACGCTACGCCTTTACGAATGTACATTACTAATAATTTCACAAAAGCTTATAACTACAAGTCTCCCTTTCAACAGTTCCATTAATAACCTTGTCACATGTTTCATTTACAATATCGTTCATACAACAAAAGCACGGAGCTAGGGCCATGACGTAATCACATTATTTTACCCCTGTATATTGAAAAACTGTACTTGAGCCATAACGCAAGAATTCTCTCATTAAGAGGATACCAAAATAGCTTCGTGCATTTTTCTACGTACGAAGTTTTCATTGTTTCTTTAGATTGAATGGCTAGAGCTCTAATTTTTAAGTATATGTTTTTTCAATATAAGATCTAGGATCGCATAAACTCAGAAACGCGATTGAAAAAAATTTTCTCGATAGAAAATCTTAGCGAAACAACGTCTCTAATTTTTTATTTTTTTCATTTGTCGGTCTATTATCGCGTATTAACTAATGAAATAACTTTAAAAACATAAGTAACTATTATATATAGAAACACGTAAATCAGAATTAAAATATATTTAGTAGATTCTGGGTAAACAAAAAAATATCCCTAATTCTTCATTTTCTATACCTACTAGCTGTGTTAATATGTACATGTCGACGATAATATTGATGTAGGCCCTTAAATGTCTAATTCTACGGCGGTTAGTTGAATATATTCTGTTAAAGACTCGGTAATTGGCATTGTGAGTATGGATGTTTGTATGTTTGTTACTCTTTCACACAAAAACTACTGAATGAAATTTAATGAAAATTTACAATTATGTAGCTTGTACATCAGAATAACATATATGCTACAATTTATAGAGATACTGTGTGAATTGTTCAAATAGCAGTGAGGCGTCAGTGAAAAATGTTGCATAAACGGGGAAAATTGCCTAAATTCCACGCGTACGAAGTAGCGGGCAACAGTTAGTTTAAAATATATTTGTTTTCTAAAGGTAGGGAAAGAAAGTATTTTAAAAAGGTTTATAGTTAAATGAAAAATATCGATGTGCTTTAAATTGCTAAAAGCTGCATAAAGGTAAGGTGACATTTCAGTTTATCGTATGTAAATCTATTCAAAAGATTCTTTTGATAACGGTCTTTTGTAAAAGCTGAAATACGACCTAAAATCCCATTTTTCTTTTAAATACAAGAACAGGCAATCGGAAAATTCGATGCGAGATCCAGTCTTTGTAAACCCATTTGATCTCATGCATTTAAATTCAAAATTGCTGAAACGCTTTGCCGCAGATCGTCTTTTTGTTCAAGGTGAACAAGCATCTCTTGATTTCTGTTTAATACCACAGTCATTGAAAACGTAATCGATTTAATGGCATACAATACAAATAATTGAATTTATTGTTAAGATGGTAAACAATCTTCAAGTTAAATAAATAAATATTCATGGAACAACAATTTCACACAACGTCCTTTAGTCCAAAGCTAAGCTTATATGATTGAGTTATGGGTACCAGAATACGGATATACTACATAAACTACTTTTCTTTTGTTAAAACACACTTTAATACATAGAAAATGTCCAGACGCAGTACAAACATTTGTATGACAATTATAAATATCACACAAATAATTGTCCCGAGCGGAAATCGAACTCGCGACAAAATACAGTAGACGAGTAGACAAAATACAGTCCCGAAGTGCAGGAAATCCATACCCAATACATACAAATGTGCTGTAAAGAAAGAGCATTAACTGCCTGCTCAATGTAATAAGAAAATTACACAAAAATATTGAACTATTCACATAAATTACTAACAATGATTTAATTTTGCCTATATGCAAATTTTTACGATCATATTTTGTCTCCTTAGAATTTGTACACGTACAAGATATTCAGTAGGTACATTTTATATTATTATACTTTTCCCGAGGCAGTGTGACGTATGAATCCCAAAATCGGCATTTCTTTACCTAGATACAGTTCATCTTTTTCACGGCCTACGGGGATTTTGCGGAGCTTTGTCATATTACAAAATACACACACTATTGAATACTGGAGGTATAACAAATTTAGTTGAATAAGATTGCCTTATATTATTCTTGTTTTAGGAGCAAAATTGATATTTCAGTTCTAAGTACCATTATTCAACAGAGCAACCATTTTTTGTCGTCATTATTAAGGACTTAACAAACATTTACTGAAGCTAGACTATGTCTCAAGATCATCTATTTATAAAACGAACTATCGTTCAATCAAACTATTTTTAACATTATTATTTTAATAATTTGTTAGGTCACTCATTAATTATCTATACTAATTAAAAAATAAATTATTATATCATTAAAATAATTGTAATCAATTTACTAAAGTTATTAATTTTAATTCTTCTTAATTTTTATCTTAACTTTAAGTTAGTACCTAATAATGCCAAAATTGTGTTTATATTTTGATAGCCTATGCAACTATTTAAAAGATTTTTGCGTCTCATTCATAATTTGAACAACACAAGAATATTGGTAAAAGTTTGTGGTTCAACTATCAAGGCACACAATTTTCTTGTGTCAACATAATTGAATTTCCCTCCAAAATACAAGATCGGGTAAAGGTAAGTTTGTTGTTATGGACGATTAAGCGTAACGATATTTGACAAACATTGTGCCGAAGTTAAAAAGAGAAATGATCTGTGTAACTTGCTAAAGAATATTTTAGGGCATACTAACTTTGACACTTTCATGGTGTGCGAGTTCGGGGTATATCGTTTATGCCGTTTTGGGAGGATTGTATTAAATAATTTTATAAGCAACTTTTACCTTTTTTATTTAGGGGCACAGTAGAGTCAAAGAGTGCCTTATATAATAATTATAATCAAAATCTAAGTTTAGACAAACGAAGCGGCAGGAAATAGCTAGTATATAATAAAAGTGTTTATTTATTATTTATTTGCGAATTATAAATTGAGGGATTTTAGTGACTATTAATAACTACTTTTGGTAATTTATTTACAGATTTTGAATATAGAATCTCCTATAATCCCAATTTTAGCCAAACTTTGTAAAATTTTCATCATTATGTGAGCCATAAGTAATAATTATACATTATTTTATTTTTATCAAATCACTTGCTGTTTCTCGCAACTTTGCGCGCGGTATTTAGAAAATAAAAAAAAAGACCATCCTCTTGAATCACTCTATGTATAAAAAAAAATGACATTAAAATCCGTTGTATAAATTTTCAAAATAACGGCTTTGTTTTATAATAAGTAAAGACGTACTTAGTGTAACTTAGTGTGATTACGAAAATAAACAAGAGGCTATAGATATACAGAGTTTCTTGCCTAATTTCACCCCAGGTCGGAAGGTAACAATTTGCCAAAATGCTTCATTCAATTTGGGTGTAATAGCTAATTTATTTTCCCCTCTCGGCATTGAGCTCATAATATCAGCTCTTAGAAGTAGATAGTGAACCAATGATTGCTAGAATCACAATAATTTATCAAAGAATTTTCCTGTTATATTATTCGATAGTCAAAGCAATATTATTTGTAGGTGTGATGTTAATTTTTGCTCATAATTATGAGCAAAAATTAAATAAATAAAGCAAATATTAAATTTGTTCATAATTATGAACAAATTTAATAATATATTTTATGGATATTTCACACAACGTCCTCTGGTCCCAAAGTAAGCTATATTTCTATGCTTATGTTATGGTACCAGATACGCATATATTACTGATATTTTTTTTGCAAATAAATTTTTATAATGCATAGAAAACACCCAGACGCAGTACAAACATTTTTTTCTCTCTCCAGCTCATTTACGTCCCACTGTTGGGCACGGGCCTCCTCCACTTTGGGAGGGATTGTAGTCTACTGCGCCGCGCTGACCAGGCGTATTGACACAGGGTTTATTTTCGAGTTTTCCGCCTCTCACAGAGGATGTTATCTGTGTGCAATATCCCTTATCTGATTTTTACAGAGCCCTTGGGAGGAGATGGGGTGGTGACACTTGTATTCTTAATCCATCACCACACGGACTATTTGCTTATCAATTATTTATCCACACAACTGATTGTCCCGAGCAGGAATTGAAACTGCAACTTGTGGTATTTGATAGGAATTCTAAAATTGTTATTTCAAAACGGCTCCTTGTATCATTCGTGAAGATAAAGAATCAGAAAACGAAGTCTTGACATTATATCTTTACCAATAACGGTCCCAAAAGTTATTTAATTTTGCTGAGCATTCGTTTTATTTTCATTTTATATTACTGAGAACAATAAATTGCTTCGCCGTGTTGATTTAATTTATTATGTTGTTACAATATTATTTATATTACAAATGAAGAAGAATTTTGTTGATAATTCTTTATTACATTTTTAAAAATAATTAACTTACTGTCGTATACTTTTATGGGAGTTATGATTCGGAGATTTCATGTTTTCCACAATTGTTAGGTAACATAGAAGATTTTTGTACGTTGACTTCTGTTTCTTACATTGAAATCGTATGTTGATAAGGGATTGAGTGCTGAATTCAGGGCAAACAAGATCTACTAATCTTTGGCAATTCTTGTCAATGTGCCTACGATAACTATTAAGATATGCATTTTCTTTGCTCTTAGAACCGTGTCATATTAAATAACCACTAAGAACAGATTTTGAAAAAGAAATTAGAGGTTGTTGTTGTGTTCCAAAAATTTTCAGTGTAAAATATTATTTTGAAATTCTTATGGCAAGTAAGTGCTATAAACCTAAACGGGACCCTATAACACAGACTTTTCTGTCCATATGTCTGTCCGTGTGTTACCAGGCTGTATCTTTGGAACGGTATTAACTCTAGTTATCACCGTTCCAGAGATACATCTAGGACTAGCCAGATATACATCAACTCTCTAGAGCTAAAATATTCGCAGTTTATGTATATCGAGTATGTATAAGTTTATGTATATGTATTTGAAGAGCCTCGTGGTTGAGTGGTTCATGTAACGGACTGCCGATGGGCCGACGGGTTCGATTCCCGCTCGGAACAAACATTTGTATTTTTTCCAATTGTCATACAAATGTTTGTACTTACTGCGTCTGGGTGTTTCTATGTATTATAAGTATGTATTTACAAAAGAAAAGTAGTATATGTATTCTATCCGTATTCTGGTACCCATAACACAAGCATATAAGCTTAGCTCGGGACCAGAGGACGTTGTGTGAAATGTCCATGAATATTATATTATTATTATTATTTATCGGTTGATGTAATAACAAAAATACTCATCATCATCATTCCCTTGCCTTATCCTGTTATTTGAGGTCGATAATACGACAAATACATTATGATAATACACCCTTTGAGCTGATATAAGCTAGTTTTGAATAAACGAGACAAGTACGTAGTAAGTCCTTTGATTGTGTTTAGGGTGATTATGATATTGTATTTTCTCTAAGCCCATTGTCATATGTAACGATGATATATTGTGAATAAATATTTCACATAGTCCATATCTTCACATAAATCTCGAATAGATAGGGTTACCTCGGCTGCGTTTTATGCCACATTCACAGAAGGGTCTGCCAAAATGAAATATGGTACACTTAGTCTAAGTAAGGTTCAGATAGTGAATTATTTATGATTTTCATCTATGATAAGGCTGAGGAAATTTTCTAGATGAGATGTTTCTATTACCGTTTCTAGTACCTATGCGTAAAACATGAAAAGAAAAGTCGTTGCTACTCATGTACTTAAATAATAAGTGCTTTATATTTTTCGAGTGAGAGTTCGTCTGCCTTAAAACATATTAACAAAATATCTTTACTTAATATAAAACAAAGTCTTTTTTTTGTATGTATGTCCCTATGTAAGCTTATATCTTCACAACGGATTTTGATGCGGTTTTAATCGATAGAGTCGTTCAAGAAGTTGGTATTTTTGTGTAATTTGTTAAGATTTTTTACATTCTTGGGTCCACACGTACGAAGTTGCGAGCAACAGCTAGTAATATTATATACTCTAGCCATATCATATGCTTAGATTGGGACCAGAAGACGTTGCTTGAAATATCCGTCAATAATACCCCTGATTCTTTTTACACGAACTTTTAACATTTGCATTCTTAATCACGTCATCAAAACATTACGCCTTTTCATCACGACTATTAGAGAGCGCCATCTGCTACGATCCACACATACTTCCTGGGCTTCACCTACTTCTTAATCTTTCGCCAAATAAAGACGGCTTTATATAAAAATAGAGTTGTATCTCTATTTTTATATAAAGCCGTCCGTAGATGATACAAATCTACAAAATTATTATAAAGAAAGAAAGAAAATAAATAATAAAGCTGAAGAGTTTGTTTGTTTGTGTAAACGCGTAAATCTCAGGAAGCATTGGACCGATTTTAAAAATTCTTTCAGTGTTGCATAGTACATTTATTGAGAAAGGCTGTAGGCTACATAGCATCACGCTGCGACTAATAGGAGCAGAGTATCAGTGAAAAATATTATAAAAACGGGGAAAAATTTAAAAATAGCTATGGCGTAATATTCTTCAAAGTTTTGTAATACTTGTGATACCTATAGTCGATGTATAAAGTGAAATAAGTATAGGTATTACTGGATATTCTCCATTGAAACTGGAAATAGATAATGCCAAATTTGAAACATAAATGCGATTAATACTACACAAGTTGAATTTCCATTTCCATTTGTGGCAGTTAATTGGGTTGCACGTTGTTTGCTAATACACACCGAAAGAGCTGATTTTCCTGACTGTCAACAAACTACATTGGACTTTAATAAATACCCTGATTATTGTTTGTGTATTACCCATTAATCCAATAGTAGAAATTAGCCTTCATTTGAATACAAACTTGGTCAGAATTATTTCGTAATCAGATTTTTGGACATACGACTCCTTCAAATAAAGTCACAACTATATCGGCTTGTATTTAGTGACTCTTCTGCACTCTGATTATATTATCGTCACCACTTTACCCAAGAAAGTTTTGTGTTTGACATTGCGTCCTTGGGTACAGCTTCCATTCCTTTCACAACTTCCATATCTATGATATTATTTTAAATCGGAATAACTCATATTTTTATATTTATTCTTACTAGTATTGATTTTTACATTAGGAGTTCCTACGTAAACTAATTTAATCCTAATTGAAATCACAGAGTATGTAAGTATATTTTAGATACGTTTTTCCCGTCCGAAACTTTCATTTTCTTTAAAACACAACATTCTATAAAACGTGGTTTTATTTATATAATTCTGTTTACTCATTTTATATTTAATTCAGAACTAGGTACATAGATACTGAAATAGTGAGTGAAAACTTAGTTTTCTGCGTGAATCTACAAAATATTCAACATTTTGCCAAAATGAAATATTCACCAAACTCCGTTGCGGGTGCCATAAAAATTTCCGAACTGAATAGTTGGGTCGCGAACGGTAAATAAATTCTGTGAAAGTAAAATTTTATGCCTCTAGCGTATAGCGCCGGATGTGTCTGTTATTGAAATATAATTTTATATCATTTTTACAATGAAAATAGATCTCTAGATTTTGAGAATACTTACAATTACATATTATTAATAAATGTTTAGACACATGTTATTTGTACAGAGACAGGCTTAGCATAGTGTTGAAATCAAAGAGCTTCGATGCAGATGTCGATCTCTTACACGTATCATTATACCCTTGTTCTATTATTAAGCTGTGTTGTGTAACTTTGACACTAAGTAAACAGTTAATAGAGTTTTTTTAGAGTACATAGAGTGGTTTAAGAGCATGGCTTTTTTGTATAGTTAGTTAAGGTTTGGTGTATATTTACAGAGAGGAGGCATAAAAACCATGAATGCAGGTGAAATAGCGGGTATTAGCTACTTTTAAATAAACAATAAACGATAATTAACAAAATATGTTTACCACATTTTATTCCCGGTGTTCGTGTAGTAATTTAATGGATTGAGACTACAAGTGTCACCACCTCATTACCGTAATCAGGAGCTGTAAAACCCAGCTAAGAGCCAAAATAAGAGATAAAGGGTAGGGTAGATGGTAGGTACCGTCTACTTAAATTACGAACGTTTTATATTGTGATATAAATTTTAAACTTTCATTAAGGTTTACGTTTACGATTTAAAAGCTTTTTACTATAAAATATTACAGTTGCCATTACTTTCAATCGCTATTATTTGAGATGGGAATAACATAGATCATTACAGACTATATTATAATAATTAGCTATTTACCGCATCTTCGAACGCTCAGCAATTTTTTCCCGTTTTTGCAACATTTTATACTAACACATCACTCCTTTTAGACGCAGCGTAATGTTATATAACCTATAGCCTTCCGCAATAAATAGACTATCCAATAATGAAATAACTTTTCAAATCGGACTAGTAGTTCCTGAGATTAGCGCGTTCAAACAAACAAACTCTTCAGCTTTATAATATTAAATAAAATAAATAAATATTCACGGACATTTCACACAACGTCCTCTGGTCCCAAGCTAAGCTTATATGCTTGTGTTATGGGTACCAGAATACGGATATACTACATACATATACTACTTTTTTTTTGTAAATACATACTTATAATACATAGAAACACCCAGACGCAGAACAAACATTTGTATGACATTTATAAACATCACACAAATGATTATCCGAGGCGAGAATCGAACCCGCGACCTCATGATCGGCAGACCGTTATACGAACCACCAGACCACGAAGCCCGTCAATAATAATATTAGTAAATAATATTAGTATAGAATGTAGATGTATCTCCTTTTATTTATCTCATGAAACAAAAAATAAGTACCTAATTGTCAAGCGTGGGTCGACAAAGAGGTCATTACAATTGGAAAAGTATTTAATTAATAAACATCAAATATTTACAGTCCTGAATTGTAAATTGCACAACTGATGAATTAATATTTGCAATTTATTTCCGCCATACTAATTGGATGCTGTTAACGATGTGTGCCTTTGCACACCTGGTTTTTATTAACTTCCTTGAATGGACGAAAGTCTATCATATTTTTTATCTGTACTAATATCATAAAACTGAAGAGTTTCTTTGAACGCGCTAATCTCAGGAACTACTGGTCCGATTTGAAAAAGTCTTTTAGTGTTGGATAGTACATTTCTTGAGAAAGGCTATATATGTATATCATCACGCTGCAACCAATACAAGCGAAACATCAGTGAAAAATGTTGCAAAAACGGGGAAAATTTTCGTAATTCCACTCGTACGAAGTAGCGGACAACAGCTAGTATTTATTAATCTTTACATCAATATTGACGATAATTATCCTATTAATATTATAAACGTCTGTAAGAATCTCTAGATTTCTGGATGGATAGATGTAAAAATGTGTATCTGTCAGGCAAAACTTCTTCTGTACTTAAAGGTTATATTGGCCCCGTGGCTTTTAGAGTAATGATATGTAGCCTAGGTTTATTCCAATTTGTAAGCTACATAGCAGTAAAGTAACACTAAAATCCATCTAGTGGTTTTTGCGTGAAATAGTAACAAACGTCTTACAAAAATAGATCAAAATCCGATAGAAATCATAAATGCTCTAATAACTAAGTATTGATGACAGTGAAATTGAATTACTAAAGTAACTAGCATCATCACAAGTCACCCTATCGAAGAGATATAAATTAACTGTAGCATTTATATTGAAATACTGTCAGGCTAACTCAATTTCGAGGGGATGTATGGAGGCGGGCGATGCTACGTCAGCCGGTGTAGACGCGCCCTGACGTGTGTATAATATGTTTATGTTGTGTTTTACATCTATTTTCTTCAATGTTATAATCATAGTTTATTTTGTTTATATCTTTTTAACGTGATTTTTTAACATCATTCAACATTCAACATTCTTATTTAACTGTCTACTAATCTAGGTATGTAAGGAATCTTTAAATGTGATATTTGAAAACTATAAAACAGGGTTCCATACTAGTTGAATAATGAATTATTACTAACTAACTAATGACCGCGGTTTCATTAGCGCTTATAGTTATTGACCGTACTATACACCAAACCCTAACAAATTCTCCAAAAAAGCCATCCTCTTAAATCACTCTATCTATAAAAAGACCGCATCAAAATCTGTTACGCAGTTTTGAAGATATAAGGTCATGAAGGGACATACATACAAAAATAATGATTTTGTTTTGTAATATGTAAAGATTAGCTCGCTCACTCTTAGGCTCTTAGCGAAAAATTTCATAATAATACAACTTTAGTACAAGTATTATTATAGTAGAAGTATTATTATTATACTATAGTCCACTGTAGTGATAATGACGTTCAAATATTCCGTTACGTGAATTAATAGATAGAGTGTATTAGACAGATTAATATGCAAAGAGTTAAAGATAAAGACGCATTAAATAATAACGTCTCACAGTTAACATCATAAGCAATCTTGCTAGACAATGCCCGTATAGTTCGTCGGTTTCTCTCCTATTAGGCTCCACCACTCCGGTTGACTGTTGCCATCCTCGTCGGAGTGCGTCCTGCCGCCTTTCGAGGCGAGGCAGTGTTGTATTTCTACAATAGCGTCTGTCAAGTGACAAAGATAATATTATAATAAAGCAAAGAATAACATCTATTCAAGTCATTAAAATACAGTTATAATTCAATTCGAATAGTATTTCTACGTTACTTACCAAAACTCAGCCATTTTTATGGACTTTTCACACAACCTCATCTGGTCCCAAACTAAGCTTATATGCTTGTGTTATGGGTACCAGAATACAGATAGAATACATATACTACTTCTTTTTTGTAAATACATACTTATAATACAAAGAAACACCCAGATGCAGAACAAACATTTGTATGACTATTAGAAATTTCACACAAAATGATTGTCCCGAGCGGGAATCGAGGCCTCTTGACCGGCAGTCCGTTACACAAATCACTCCACCACGAGGCTTGGCAAATATTCTAGGAACGCATAAATTACTAGTAATAATAATCAAAATCAAACAAGTACATGAATAAACATGACATAACACATGTATATAGCTGTTTTAATTAGCTGATTAGTGACTCAAATAGGCCATCACTTAAGCAGTCAGATACTTGAAGCCTATTAACATATCTAATCAATTTCCACTTAATACGTGATTAAACATAATGTATCATTATGTCAGTATGTACTATAAGTGTCTTCATAACTATGTATCAAAATATTGACGAATGTGGACATCGAAGAATGGGTTAACATAATATAACACATAAGAAAATTCATAAAAATTACATGTTTATTAATCTTACTACCTGTGGAATTTAGAAACCAAAACTTAGCAATTTATACATAAAAGCCATCCTCTTGAACCACTCTTTGTTTAAAAAAAACTGCATCTAAATCCGTTACGTAGTTTTAAAGATATAACCTCACTTAAGGACATACATACATTACAATAAACGATCCTGTTCTATAATAAGTAATAAAAAGGTAAGTAAAACTCGTAGCAGAATATTATGTAGGTACGTATATGTCGACATTTTGTAAAATAATGTAATAAAGTAAAGTAAAGAATCTTCGTTCAACTTTTAATTCTACTCTTCTTTGTCCGTCACATCGAACCGATTGTGTTAGGTCGTCATTTCTCGTAAAATCGGTCCAACTTTGGAATTCCCTCCCTCTTGAGATCAGGATGGCCTCTAGCAGATCCACCTTTAAGCGTAAAATAAAAGAACACCTGCTACAAAAATTAGCTGATTCTTCTCAGACTTAATGTTAAATCATATAGTGTATATATGCTATGTATGTATGTATTGTATTTACAAGTAGTTTATTGTATTTAATAGTTATTTACGTATCTAAGTATTATATAGTTATTATGTTTTTATTTAGTATGTACTAATATATTTTATGTTAATATTATGTATTCTATTTGTCATATTTAGTTTATTCGTTCCTTGATGTTTATTTTTTAAGCATCACCCTAGGTTCACTGGTAGAAAATGCTTTTAGCATTAAGTCCGCCTATTGTACAATTTTGTGCTGAAAGTTTTTAAATAAATAAATAAAGTAATGTTATATTAAAAGGCTCTGTATAACTAAACATATACGAACTTTTAATTTCTTCAACGCTCAGCATTAAATTGACTGCAAGCTGGTCTATTGAGATAGCAAAGTTCTAGTGATTCTATAATTCTAGTTCACGCTGAAGTTAGTCTTAATTAATTTTCGGTTAACCATATTTACAACGATTTAATTAATATAGATATTTGATTAATGTATACTGATATTATAAAACTGATATTTTTGTTTGTTTGAATGCGTTAATCTCAGAAACTACTTGAATTTTTTTGTGTTGGATAGTTCATTTGTCGAGAAAGCATTTAGGCTATATAAAATTACGCTGCAACCAAAAGGAGCGAAGCATTATTGGTGAAAAATGTTGCAGAAATGAGATTCCTTTTTCAAAATTAGACGCGTACTAAGTCGTTAATTAGACATTTATTAAAAAAGTTGTGCTATAAAATATCAAAAAGTTTCCATTGCATCTAGACTAGTCACAACCTAAATTAGCAAAGTCGTAATGCTCCGTAGAATAACCGACTGGCGTTCATGAGATCTTAGGTAATTTTTTTCTTTCATGGCGGGGCTTTTGGAATGAAGAACGGCATTTGAAGAAGTACTGAACGATTTTGATACTATAAGACATTCGAAGAACACCGGGCCTAGCCACGCCCTTTCTAGATATGCTTTAATTCTTCCTCAAGATTTTAATTGATCATAGATGTTACAATAGGGTAAATGGTCCCCTAGTTACAAAAGGGCAAATTACTTTAATCAAAATGTATATAACATAAATAAACAGTGACTATACTTCGCACGTAGTCCATCGCTTTTTATGAGACACAATGCATCGTAGTCACGTAAATAATATATAACAAAATGAGTGAACGTGTGAATCACCGTTTTTTTTTTATCTGTTTATTATTTTAACTTAACTATTTAATATGTCTAAATAAATATATTATTATGACTTTAATTCGATGAAGACGTTCGTGTTCACTAATTTCTTGTGTTAGTTGAATCAATGAAACTTATATATTTAACTAGCTGTCCCGGCAAACGTTGTTTTGCCGTACTGAAAAAAAAGAGTTTGAACAATTAGATGTTGGCCGATTCTCAGACCTACTGAATATGCATGTTAAATTTCATAATAATCGGTCGAGCCGTTTCGGATGAGTACGGTAACTAACACTGTGACACGTGAATTTTATATATTAGATTAAACTTTATAATATACACATATAACAAAATCTTATCAAATTATAAAAAAGCCATCCTTTTGAACCACTCTATCTATTAACAAAAACCGTATCAAAATCAAAATAACGACTTTATTTTATAATGAGTAAAGATTTAGATTTAGACAAAGTCTAGGTAGATAGGTTTTGTAGCTTATTAATAAATGCAGAACACTTGTTACAATTCATTTTATTTTCAACACAGCTCAGAAATTGCACGACTTGTCAATTACAAAAATTAAAATGTCGAAAATAAAAATACGATATGAAAAAATGGTTAAATAACAAGTTACTTGAGACAAAAATGGTAAGGTTGTTTGCCAAAATATATTTTTTCCTTACACTACTTGCAGAGTATTTCAATCCGCCAGTATTATTAATGTTATTCGAGATATTCCTTTTAAAGTAAGCTGTTGAAAGCTCATCTCAAGCCCGCATATTTCATTTCCCCGTGTTTGTTTTTCTTACTAGTGGAGTGTGAAATGTACGTCTGATATTCTCTTGTGTTTGCTAAGTATTGATCTTTATTTCTTATACGGAAGTTACCGTCTCTTCCGTATCTCAACCGACTTTCAAAAAGAAAGGGGTTATATTTATGAGGGAATATTTTTTTCAAATGTTATTCGTCTGCAGGAAAACGTCTTAGCTGATTTGGATTTTCTTTTATTATTCTAAATAACTTAATTCCTAATTCCTTGCGTTCAAAGTCCTGGGCAACAGGTAGACTATAGGTTCTATGTGATTATAATATACTAGAACCTGTAGGCACAAGGTCGCTAAAATCAAATGGACGCAAAATACCGATCAATTTATCTTCAAGTAACTAGAAGATATCCCAAGTGGATACAAATGGCAGATTACGTAGAGTTTACTACAACCTTAGCCATCATTCAAACGAGCGTTTTAATACATGTTACAAAAGCGTTGAAATAAAAGGACTTTCAGTTATTCTTGCATGGGCTTGAAAATAATTAATTGTCTTCGTGAGAATTAAATAAGATTAGGGACTTTTAAAATTACTTTTACTTTTGTACTTCTAGCGTAGGTAAATTTAGTCATTAGATGCACATAAGACTTGTTTTTAAATCTAGGAGAAACTGGCATCTAAGATACAGGCTCGACCTAGTTTAGATGCTAGTGGTTATGTTAGGTAATATTTTTGGAGTTACATATTGTTATATTTGCTTTGAGATGTATGAACATCTCAAAGCAAATATAACAATATGTAACTCAATATGTATTTTTATTCAATAAAGTATTTTTTTTTATAATTTTATTTATGTATCTACAGAATACATATCGAATCTTTTAAAGCGCGACACTATCAACGCATCGTGAAGTGTTATTATGCTAAGCGTTGTATGTAAAATGTCATAGCCCATTAATGAAAGACAGAATAACAGGTATTTTACGACATTAATATGAGCGCTCATAATCATTGCAGATAAGCTTTAAAAGCACTAAATAACGCTGCAATTTTATCGCAACGCTTTTTTAAACGCTCGTGTGAATGAGAGTAACAGTAGTGGGTAGGTATAGTTGACAAATATGCCATTTGTTCACCCTAAGATATTGGCAGTAACTAAAGCGATTTCATAAAGCGTCTTATTTCCATTCCATTCAAATGACATTCCAACTAAAGACATACTATTAAATATCAGATGTTAAATCCTTCCATCCAGCAGCCCTTCTCTGTCCACTGCTGGACATAGGGCTCCCCTATAGAACGCCACAATGCGGGGTCCTGCGCTAACTGTATCCAGCGGCCCCTGGTGAATTTGACGATATCGTCAGTCCTCCTTGTTGGGGGCCGCCCCACCCTGCGTCGTCCGTTACGTGATCGCCACTCGAGGACCTTCCGTCCCCAACGGTCGTCAGGTCGACGAGCGATGTGGGCTGCCCATTGCCATTTCAGCTGTTAAATAGTAAAGTTAGTAGTATTTAGAGTTTGTGGACAATTTTTAAATCGAAATGTAAATTTTAATAGAACCGGGAGGATTTTGCAAGTACCAAATAACGAATGTAATCATAAATATTGTTTATGTGTGAACCGTTTTACATGTGAACGTTGCGCCCAAAATAATTTATACAATGTTAATTTTTACAGCCACGACCCCTCGATCTCAATATGTATAATTTCGAATTCATTCTAGAATAAACACAGTTTTATGCTAAAATATGCAAACCGACCTTTTTGGATTAGCGTTAAGCAATATCCAACAAACGTTTTCAATCAAATTTTATTTGATTAACCTAACGCTTGGCTGATGTTATTATTTGTTTAAAATTATTTTTATATTCGCATATTGTAATTATTATATGTGCCTTTATTGGTTGCGGGCTTTCCCTACTTAGATAAGACATTTTGGTCTACATATATCAAACTGACCAAGCGTGCTGGCATAGTTTGTAGTTTCGATGGCTCTTACAGTAAATGAAAATGTGGTACCACTGTTTTAATCTTACAAACAAACTTAAGAACAATGTGGTTATAATTACAATGTAACTACTTAACTGCTCTCCTCTCCTCTCCAGCCTATTTACGTCCCACTGTTGGGCACGGGCCTCCTCCACTTTGGAGGGATTATGGTCTACTGTGCCGCACTGACCAGACGTGTTGGCACAGGGTTTATTTTCGAGTATTCCGTCTCTCACAGAGGATGTTATCTGTGTGCAATATCCCTTAGCTGACTTTTACAGCACCCTTGGGAGGAGATGGGGTGGTGACACTTGTACTCTTAATCCGTCACCACACGGACTGTACTATTAACTAATTACAATGTAACCACCACCATTATTAACTAATTTTGTAACTACAATGTACAACAAAGTAGTTATAAAATAAATTTAAAACAAATGTACGCGTCTAAATTAGTAATAAGTGGTATGTCGTAGGAGACTTGATTAAAATAGTTTACTTAAGACGATACCAAAATAGCTTCGTGCATTTTTCTACGTACGAAGTTTTCATTGTTTCTTTAGATTGAATGGCTAGAGCTCTAATTTTTAAGTATGTGTTTTTTCAATATATGATCTAGGATCGCATAAACTCAGAAACACGATTGAAAAAAGTTTTCTCGATAGAAAATCTTAGCGAAACAACCTCTCTAATTTTTTATTTTTTTCATTTGTCGGTCTATTATCGCGTATTAACTAATGAAATAACTTTAAAAACATAAGTAACTATTATATATAGAAACACGTAAATCAGAATTAAAATATATTTAGTAGATTTTGAGTAAATAGGAAAAGTATCCCTAATTCTTCATTTTCTGTGCCTACTGGCTGTGTTAATATGTACGTGTCGGCGATGATATACGATAATATTGATGTAGGCCCTTAAGGATTTTTAGTTTTGACTTAGCTTTCAAGATTATGAAGTAAGTCCTCAAATTGTGTCAATGGTGAGTAATTTGTTTATTTACTGTAGTTAGTTGATGAGTTCGAATGGTGACCCGTTGAATATTCATAAAAGGATCCTTCCAAACCAGTTACACGTGTCGTAAGCCACGGATCGATCTCATCGTAGTTAATAGAATGTCGTATTTAACGTACTTAGTTTGTCCAGTATTACAAGGCCTGTTTAGATTGTAGTTCATTATAAACTTTAATATTATAAATAGAAAACTTGTATATACGCCTAATAAAATTGTCATAGCAATGCCTCACCGAACACTGTATTATGCTACGATTGACAGGCTGTTTTATTAATTTTCTTTTTCTAATCTTGTTTGAAATACAGACGTATATTTTAATCCTGGTCTAGAATTTTATTTTGGCTGCCTGATTATTAACAAGGCCTTTAGATAGATGACTGCTCTGGCTATAATTACAGGTAATGTATATGTTGTTTCTCCGATAGGTATGTTATACGAAATATTATGTAATATAAATCTCCATTTGATCGCAGTACTTCCCTGAATAAGATCGTTAGTCATAAATAACCGAACTCTGCTCGTTATCTCCCATTCAACCGTCTGTAAGGTGTGCACGCTCGACTTCCATTCTTTTTCTTCTCAACAAACTTTACGCTTTCCAAACCAATGCTAACTTTTCAAATGTAATGTTTCATATAATTTTTATCACATTAAATCGACTGCTGTATTTATCATGACGTATTTCTGAAAATTGTAAATATTTTTTCATACATGGCTTCGACATAGTTCAACATACATTTTCAGTAATTAAAAGACAGCTTTTTTAAAGCACAAATATCTTTTTACTATGTAGACTCAACTAGAAAACGAGCAAAGATGACTTTACAATGTAATTATTTTGTAACTTGTTACATAGTTGTTCAAATACTGACCAACTTTTCTTACGATGATAGACAGACACTGCAGATAGAAACACACTTTCTTGGCAATACACACACAACAGTTATGGAACAAAGACAAGGAAATCTAAACCTTTGTCCTATGCTTTGTAGTGAGCTACTAAGTATTTTTATTTCTTATTGAATCGTGAACCGCAGATAGATAACATCTTACTAATAAACGGAGAAAACAATGTGCCCGTTATTGTAGATTGGTTATTGGAAACGGCGATTCTAATTGCTATAATGCTCTTTTGAAAGACATCCTAAAGGGTGTCTTTAAAGAAAGTTGTATCTATAAATAAATATAAATATTCATGGACATTTCACACAACGTCCTCACGTCCCAAGCTAAGCTTATATGCTTGTGTTATGGGTACCAGAATACGAATATACTACATAATTATACAACTTTTTTTTGTAAATACATATTTATTATACATAGAAACACCCAGACGCAGAACAAACATTTTTATGACATTTATAAACATCACACAAATGATTGTTCCGAGCGAGAATCGACCTCGTGAACGGCAGTCCGTTACATGAACCACTCAACCACGAAGCTTGTCTATAAATTAGATATTAAAATGAAACACGCAAATGTATATAAATTGTTTATTTAATGATATCTGTTAATATTTACATCATGGTAGCAATTATAATTATATTATGAGCAATATGTACATAACATTCTCTCTAAAACTAAATAACGCTTACATCACTTAGCATCTTATAATTTACCTTGTATTTGTAACTTTGAAAATAATCGAATGTTTCAGAAAGTAATTATCTAAACAGTTACGAAAATAATAAAATAAATGCAAATTGTTGAATGTATTTAGTTTTATTTTAATAAAACCCTAAAAGAAAACAATTAGTAATACGATTTTCTAACACTTGCGCGACTCATTTGTTTAAGTAAAACTACTTTTTACGGATTTATATACGCGTGTATTTGTTTTAAATTTTCAGCTCAGTCTCACCCGTGACCATGGTGACAGCAAAGTCTCCGAAACGTCGGGCCAAAATTTAAAACAAATATACGCGTCTAAATCCGTAAAAAGTAGTTTTATTTAAATTAGTAATACGATTGTTATACAAATTTTGTAAATAAAAATAAATTCGCTCTTCGTTAGTTTTTAGACTTTATTGTTTCTTTACGAAATATTTACATTGCTAATATTATTTTGTTATCATCATCATATCATCACGCCATTTTCCCATGGAGGTAGGCAGAAACTATGTATAGAGCGCCATCTGCTACGATCCAAACATACGTATTATTTTATTATTCAATTTATTTTCTTTTAAACACGCTTTTAGTTGTCTGGGTCGTATCTACGAGTATCATTGTAATAATCTATGTAATGTTATGTTTGAAATTGATTTTTACCGACTTGCAACTGTCGGATTGATCTGAAATGTTACACACATATTTAGTATCAATGATAATGAAATGAAAAAAAAATTACAGGGTTTTCAAGCGTGTTTTACTTTTTGATTACAGGATTTTTTTATTTCAAGTAAAAGATTATCACTTACTTAATTTAAACATTATTTACAACTATATTACATCATTGATATGCTTTCATAAGATCTACTAGCAAATTTCTATCTTAAGAATGGAGAAATAGCTTAAAAGTCAGCATAACTTACCTTATTGTGTTTTTTTTTAACTACGTCAATGTTGAAGAAAAGTGATCTACATTCCTAAAAAAATCTCTGAAGACCTGCGAGAGGAGATCGGGTTATAAAATTAAAAATAGGTGCGTAGGATAAAAAGGATGCATTTCTAATTTGTATCAGTTAAATGTAAATAAATAAATAGCTATTTAAAAAAATAAAAATTAAAAAGTTTAATATTTATGAAGAATTTTTCAGAATTATAACATGATATCACTAAAAAACCATACCTTTGAATATTATGAATGTTTTTTTGTGATTTTGTGAATAACAAACAGATATTGAAATTAGGGCGCGCGAAGTAAACTCTAGTAGGTAGACTATACTACAATCTGAGAACTTTTGCAGTACACATTGTTGAAATACTATTATGCGTATAGTTTTGTGTGATAACATAGTAGGTTACTCTTATATCTAGTTGTATAATCAGTGGAAAAAAAAAAATGAATATTTAAAAAAAATGTTCAACAGATCATGTGCCTTTGAAATTTGGGGACTTTCCTCGATTTATCAGGAGATAACTATCAGATCGTGAACGCGTGAGTTATGCCAATGGGTCCACACGGGAACCACAAGCTTTCAAATAAAAAAGAATTATTAAAATCGCTTCGCCCAGTTAAGTTATGAGGTAACACGTAACGTAAAAAAACCATACAAACGAATTAAGAACCTCCTCCGTTATTTGAAATCGGTTAAAAAAATAACATACACGAGCCCTTAGAAAACTCTACTTTTTAAAGTTCGGTACCAAAACGCAAAACGGAACTCTATGGTCCATCTCCAAGCTGTATCTCTGGAACAGTGTTAGCTAGAGAGCTGAAAATTTATCAGTTTATGTATATCAGTTCACAATAAAAACTTAATCTCCTGCTGCCGTTATTTGGGGTCAGGAACATGGCGAATATGATAATAAGAGTCAAAACCCTTCGTGTCTGAATCCAACTCGTATTTGACCGATTTATGTATTTACATTAGTACAAATTCTCCGTGCACCTAAATTATTGGTTTATTTTTATAGATAGGAATGAGTGACTTCATTATTGTACTAGTTGTATGTGCTCCGAGGTACTTAATTTACATCTATATATTACAAATTGACACTGATTCTCCGTTAAAACAATATACTTATCACCTTGTAAACAATTGCAATTGTTTTAAATCGCTAATTCTATAAATTAAGTTTAAAATAAACATATTTATTTGAGGTAATGCTGAGATTGTTATGAGTTGTATATATGAGATTGTTTGTTGCACAGATCCTGCTGAATTTGCAGTAGGTAGCCAGTTGTTATCCAGGACAGATTGTTCTATCACATTCTGCATTGTATCTATAATAAATAAAACAAATATTTCATCATATTTCCCACAACGTCCTCTGGTCTCTGGTGTTATGGATACCAGATGTGGATATACTACATATTATATACTTTTATTGTAAATACATACTTATAGTATGTGGAAAACACCTAAATGCAGTACAAACATTTGCATGTCATTTATAAATATCGTACAAATAAATTGTAGGTACTGTGCGGGATTGAAACCGCGACCTCGTCAACGGCAGTCCGTTACACGAACCAATCTATCCTAATAATGAATAAATTTAATAAAATAATTGTTGTACAACAATTATATTGAATAAATAACATACTAATAGAGAGATAGTAATGAGAGATCGAGTGCTAGAAATATAAGCTTAATTCATGTAAAAAAATATTATGGTATTATCTCTTTTAGTTGTTTCTGTGTATTTCCTTGAAGCATATTTTTAAAAGATATGGTTCTAATTGATACGACGATGGTAGTATACACACATTTGTACAACAAAACAGAATAACGTTTATTTACGAACGAATTTAAGTTATTAACGTGATTATAGTCCCGGTAATATTAACAAATTATGAGTTCAAATCGCGTAAGTTTAAAATTTTAAATTTTGTTACAAATAAAGAGTTGATAGGGTCTTACCAAATGTTGTGACATCAGGAGTGAAGAACTTCTGCTCAGCAGGCTCAAGTGGTACCATGAATTCTACAAATAGAAATAAACGCTGATGTATAACTTGTAATATGTACCAATTTTATTTGGAAAGTAGACATAGAGATATAGAAAATAGTTTAACACTAATAATTAGTTACTTCTATTATTTCCTTTAACTTTAACACTCATGCAATGAATAAACGGCTTTTTTATTACTTATTTTATTTATGGAGCGACGATATCGTTAAGGTCGCGGGGAGACTTTGGATTCAAGCGGCACTGGACCGCGCGTTGTGGCGTTCTATGGGGGACGCCTATGTCCAACAGTGAAGGGAGAGAGGCTGATGGATGGATGGATACTTGTCTATTTATGGAATACTTACGAGGAGGTGGCTCTGTAGTAGTAGGCGCTGGAGTGGTACTTGTCGTCGTAGTTGTAGTAGTGGTAGTAGTAGTAGTTGTTGTCGTAGTAGTCGTAGTCGTTGTTATTCTTATTTCTGATGGTAATAATAAAATATTAACAATGTTATCATGATGCTTTCAAATAATAAAAAAAAATGTTTAGCAAATGTATTTGTATTTAAATATATAAAGACAAATAATGAAAAAAATATTAAAATAAAAAATAGCAGTTCACCTTTCAGTGATCATTTCGCGATAATTAAAACGACCTTACATGAAAATATGTCTGTATGTGAAATATGTCGTGGGAGACTTGATTAAGATATTTTACATAAGGATTTTTAGTTTTAACTTAGCTTCTATGAAGTAAGTCCTCAAATTGTGTCAACGGTGAGTAATTTGTTTATTTACTGTAGTTAGTTGATGAGATTGAATGGTGACCCGTTGAATATTCATAAAAGGATCCTTCCAAACCAGTTACACGTGTCGTAAGCCACGGATCGATCTCATCGTAGTTAAGGGCCTACATCAATATTATCGTATATCATCGCCGACACGTACATATTAACACAGCCAGTAGGCACAGAAAATGAAGAATTAGGGATACTTTTCCTATTTACTCAAAATCTACTAAATATATTTTAATTCTGATCCACGTGTTTCTATACATAATAGTATGTATGTCTATGTTTTTAAAGTTATTTCATTAGTTAAGACGCGATAATAGACCGACCAATGAAAAAAATAAAAAATTAGAGAGGTTGTTTTGCCAAGATTTTCTATCGAGAAAACTTTTTTCAATGGCGTTTCTGAGTTCATGCGATCCTAGATCATATATTGAAAAAACATATACTTAAAAATTAGAGCCCTAGCCATTCAATCTGAAGAAACAATGAAAACTTCGTACATAGAAAAATGCACGAAGCTATTTTGGTATCCTCTTAATAGAATGTTGTAGTTAACGTAGTTAGTTTGTCCCGTATTACAAGGCCTTTAGATTGATGACTACTCTGGCTATAAATACAGGTGATTTCTATGATATGTTTTCCGATATTCATATTGTTTATTAAGGCATAAACTGCATAGTTTTTTTTTGTTGAAACTCATTAATTATGGTACATTTATTTATTCACACTAGAAGAATAAAAATTTATAAAATTTTAAAATCTAATGCAGTACAATAGAAGGCCTTATCTTTAAGAACAATTTCTTAAGCATGTTATACTGTTTAAGTAATCATTTCTTTGTTACTTTACCATATAATCGTAAGGTGCCTTCAGCCTTCCCGAGAGTGTTAGTTGCTACACAGGTATATGTACCGACATCTTCAGACTCAAATTGTGATACTACTAAAATAGTTCGAAGCTGGTACAGCGATATTCTCTCTTCAGTTATTTCATGTTTGGCTCTGAGACAAAATAAACAATTTTATTACTAGGTCTGCTATTATGTACCCAATTGCAACACCAAATTTGGACACAAGTAAAAATCTTCTAAAGATTCCGTTAAATAGATAGATAGATACGAACAAAGATAATAATGAGCATTTTTAAATAAAATGAGGCACAGTTTATGATTGAAATATACACATATAGATGTAAAAATAGTAATAAAATTGGTCAAGTGCGAGTCGGACTCGCGCACGAAGGGTTCCGTACCATTATCTATGCAACATAAGGCAACGTTATTAGTATCGAGCAAGAAACGGTAAAAAAATCATGTTTGTTGTATGGGAGCCCCCCTTAAATATTTTTTTTTTTTTAGTATTTGTTGTTATAGCGGCAATAGAAATACATCATCTGTGAAAATTTCAACTCTCTAGCTATCACCGTTCTTGAGATACAGCCTGGTGACAGACGACTGGTGGACGGACGGACAGCGAAGTCTCAGTAATAGGGTCCCGTTTTTACCCTTTGGGTACGGAACCCTAAAAATTGACACTAGATTGATGCCACTAAGGATATTGGCAGCGTCGCGACATAAACTCTACCAAGTCTCTCCTAAAGAAGCCATTAAACAAGAACAAAGAAGTTTGACGGATGTTTTGTTCTCTGTGTGGTGACAAATTAAGAATACAATAGTGTCACTATGCCATGTCCTTCCCAGGGCGCTGTAAAAGCCAGCTAAGGAATATTATACACAGATAAAAACCTTTGTGAGAGACGAAAAATAAAAAAAGCCTATGCCAAGACGGAGGCCGCATAGGACATTATAAACCCTCCCAAATAGGAGGTGGCCCGTGCCCAACATTGAGACGCCGAGAGAGATACATTTGTTATATTAATAAAAATAATAGTGCAACCTATTCACTCTAGATAACGCCTGTGGTTTCAAAATTGCAATTAAAACATTATCTACTACTGGTATTTTCAGATGATTCCGTTGAAATTATCGATATTATCTCGATGTCAGTGAATATTCCATTCATTTACAGATAAAGTTTATCAGGCGTTAAATTCATTTCACTATAAACCACAGAACTGTTAGACATTTGCGCCAATTGTACGTAAATAACCAACCTAACAAAAAAATGAAATTTGATAGTGTCAAAACACAATTCGGCAATGTGTTAAACTTTCTTATTACAGAGACTGTTTAGACAATATTTAATTTCAATCCGACTATGTTAAGTAGGTGAAAATCACTTACATAAATTAATACATTGATAAATACATACATAGCTAATAACTCCTTTATTAGCTATGTAGTGTTCATTTGCGATAATTAAAACGACCTTACATGAAAATATGTCTGTATGTGAAATATGTCGTGGGAGACTTGATTAAGATATTTTACATAAGGATTTTTAGTTTTAACTTAGCTTCTATGAAGTACGTAAATAACCAACCTAACAAAAAAATGAAATTAGATAGTGTCAAAACACAATTCGGCAATGTGTTAAACTTTCTTATTACAGAGACTGTTTAGACAAAATTTAATTTCAATCCGACTATGTTAAGTAGGTGAAAATCACTTACATAAATTAATACATTTATAAATACATATATAGCTAATAAAGGAGTGTTAAAAATAGTGTTAATAATGATATAAAAAATTCGCTAAGTGTTATCAAATAATAATACAATTAAAATTGAGGAAAAATTAAGGAACATTTGAGTAGGAAAAAACACGAAGTGGTATATAGAACGTTGGAACGATATTTTTCTTTTCTTCTTTGACGTCAAGGTTTCTTAGCCTATTTGTGGGAACCATAATTTTAAATAAAGAATTGCATATTATTTACCCAGACAAGATCATTTCCTCTCCACCCTTCAGCCAATAGTGTATAGATTGAGGGTAGGCCTCTACGAAACATTCCAATCTTGCTTGGGAGCCTGTCGGTACACCAATCACTTTCGTCGCTACTAACGTTGAAGGTGGAACTGTGGACAATTTCTTAAATGTAATTGATTATCTTTGACGCTATTTGGCAGCAATCTATAGTTATTATGTATAGTAGGTATATTAATGCAAGAAAGAAGAAAACCACCCCTTAACTAAACTTGACATATATTGCACGGGATATAAAATAATGCGTCAGGGTAAGACAGTAAAACCCACAGATTTACCAGTTGTAGTGTCTATGGCAACATTTCTCAGTCGGCTTGAGGCCACTTACATATCTAGGTATGTGGGATATTATATTTATGTGTGTCTAAGATACAGGCGTTATATGAAACGTCACTATTCTATGAAGTGCGATTTAGCCAAGCTGAAGTTACTTGTCTTTAATTTTAAATGTCAACCCACCATCTGGTATGTCTGTGTTAAACCCTAACCCTTTACCCAATACCGCTAACAAAGCTTTCGAAAATAACAACACGTTTTTTACCTTTCAATATATGCTTAGAACACCTAGAATATAAGTGAGGTTCACTTGTAATGTTCATTTGTAAGAATCTAAGGATCATTCTTATACTATTTACAAAACTTGCTATAGGTACCAGATAAAATTGAATCTGACTTAGAAACATTTGGTCATCGCACAAATGTTCAGTTCAGTTCATGTCCAGTGGATATCGAATCCACGACCTCAAGCAGGAAATAATTACTACCGATACGTTACAACACTGTTTATAATCCTTACTTCCTTACTTATTGTATAAAAGTGAAAGTGAGTTTGTTTGTTTGTTTGTTTAAACGCGCTAATCTCAGGAATCTCTGATCCGATTTGAAAAATTCTTACAGTGTTGGATAGTCCATTTAGCGGGGAAGGCTATAGGCTATATAACATAACGTTGCGACTAATAGGAGAGGAATAGTAGTGAAAAATGTTACAAAAACGGGGAACATTTTCTAAATTCTATGGGTACGAAGTCGCGGGCAACAGCTTAATAAAATACGCTTCTGAAGTGAAGAAAGAGAGAGAAGGAATGAAGAAGCTCAAATAATGCTCAAAACATCAAAACAACTTTCAAGTTTCACTTTTTAAAACACCATTAAATATTTATTAAAGTGAAATCGCATTAAATCTGTTTGATTTTTATTCATGTTTATAAAACCTCTAAAATACCAGTTATAAATTGCACACGCAAACGGCATACTAATTGCGAATATTTACCCTTTACCAGCGCTACAATATTTTAAAAACTGCACGAATCCCAAAGACCTAGATGAATTTTTAAATAGATTAATATTTATGCATAAAATATGCGAACCAATTACTGTAAGCTGCTTTTACGTTAAAACACTAAGCTTACTACTACATAACGATAGTTCATAAATAGCTTAAAACTGTATTTGATAATAATTTCTTAATAATACCAGCTTCTGCCCGCGGCTTCGTACGCATTGGTGGCCGAATAGAATTTGAAATAACACTACAGCTTTATAATCTTAGTATAGATATCATGCATGTTGGTATAGCATTCTGTCTCTCATAATAGATATTATCTCTTAGCTAGCTCTTACAGCAGCTTGAGAAGATACTGTACACACATATTGTACACACTGTACACAGCTAGCATCTTCTTTGATATCTCGAAATTAAACCCTGTGCTAACACTCTTGGTTAGTGCGGCAGATCACAGTCGCTCCCAAAGTAAAGGAAGCCTATGCCCATTACGCCAAACAATGGGCCAAACGTTAATGGGCAGAAGAAAAAGGGAGAATTTAATGTAACGTATTTCGGCGAAAATGTCCCTTACGTTAACAAATAAATGGGATAGTAATATTTGAATTTTTAACCTGTCATCACATGAATAAGAATACCAGTGATATGAGCTTTATTATTGCCCGACTATCAAGGAAGGATAATGTTTTCCATGCGTATTATCTATGTATGTAATTGTCTTTATTGTCTTCTATTTTCTAAATGGATGGATAAATTTCTACAATTAGGGTATTGATCAATTTGTTATAATTACTCAAGTGTTCTTAAAGGTTTTATAATAACTAGATACTTACATGTAACGCTAAGAAGTATGCGTTTACTAACTGTAGGTGGAACGTCGTTTGAAGCAATGCAGAGATACGCTCCCATTTGTCGCCTCTCTACTTTAGACAGGTTCAGACTTGGACCCATAAACATGTCCACTGCGAACAAATTAACAACTTAAAGTTTTGTAACTATGGATTTTAAATTAATGCTTATTAGGGTGACTTGCAGTTATGTATAGTTTTAAATCTAGGTAGGTATATATCTAAGTAACAGCGCGTTTTCGAACAAGATTTTCACCTTTTTCAGTTTCAATATTCGAAAGTCTTTACATTTATCAAGAAACGATGATAGTACAATATTAACGAAAATATTTCATTATCTAATAACTTAGTAAACCTGTGGAATTGTAGGTGTATTTTTTTTTATATCTAATTTATTAATACCTATTAAAAATATGTTTAATATTTATGAATAACTAGCTGTTGCCTGCAATTTCGTACGCGTGGGAAACCTTAACAAAGGAATACTTAACAAAGTATACAAAAAAGCATCCTCTTTGAGCACTTTGTCTAAGAAAAAAGCCGCATCATAATCTGTGGCGTAGTTTTGAAGATATAAACTCACCTAAGGACATATTTTATAATAAGTAAAGATATGAGTAACGAATGAATTTTTTAGTTTGATGTAAGTATATTTAATGTAGTTTTAAATTTCAGTACATTATTGTTATGAGTCATTTTACTCTAAAGACTTACCAATGCTTACATTAAATTCGAGTAATGAAATATAAATTTAACAGCTCCTTTATCGGCACCCAAATCCCTCCCGTAAATTCGTTGTAGATAAAGCTATAAACCTGCATTATCGATAGCCAAAAGACATAAAATATACCTAGTCATATATTCTTAATGTACTTTAAGTTATACAAAACAGTGTGATCTATGAGATTTATTATAGCGTCAAGTAATAATAGACTACCATTGAGATATTTATAAGAACACTTTACGTCAAATATGATATTTCCCTATCACTCTGTTACTTCAAGTAATAATATGTAAATAAAAAAAAAGGAATTTTAAACATGTTCTTGTCAAATGGCAATGGGGTGGAGAGCTGACTAGCCAAATAACGTTCCACTGTTGGGCGTCGGATGTCTTTGATTTTAAGAGGGATTGTGATACGGTACTGACCAGGCGTGTTGGCACAGGGTTTGATTTCGGGTTTACCGTCTCTCATAGAAGATTTAATCTCTATTATAATTAATTATCTACTAACTGCCTTCAACATCACCCTGGGAAGGAAAAGAAGTGGTGACACTAAGTGTTCTTAATCCGTCACCATACGGGCATTAACAAACTTTTCTCAATAAGATAAAATAATCTTGTTTAAACAATACTCTTTACCCTCTCTATTTTAGTTACATGTCTGCTAATAATATTATGGTAATAACATGCAGATTATGTATAACACGTCACAAATTCAAGGCGAAGTGTAAATGGAGTACATACTAAGTGTCTCACGTCTCCTCACATTACGTATGGTCTAACGCACTCCGAAAGTAGAACAGAAACTCGATTACATAATCTATGCGGCGGGTGTTGGATAAAGTACTGTGTAAGTAAATTTATTCTACTAGTTGCGCCCCGCAGTGTTATCTATGGTAAAGAAGTTTGAAAGATTTTATATAATTATTACATTGTCCATCCATCCATCAACCTTTCTCAGTCCACTGCTGGACATAGGCCTCCCCCATAGAACGCCACAACGTGCGGTCTTGCGCTAACTGCATCCAGCGGCCCCCGGCGTATTTGACGATATCGTCGGTCCACCTTGTTGGGGGCCGCCCCACGCTGCGTCGTCCGGTTCGTGGTCGCCACTCGAGGACCTTCCGTCCCCAACGGTCATCAGATCGTCGAGCGATGTGGCCTGCCCATTGCCACTTCAGCGTGCTAACTCTTCGGGCTGTGTCGTACACACCAGTCCTTCTACGGATCACCGCATTCCGAATCTTATCACGTAGGGAAACACCGAGCATAGCCCTCTCCATAGCACGCTGCGCGACTCTGAGTTTTGTTATGAGGCCGACATTCAGGGACCACGTCGCAGTTCCGCAAGTCATCACTGGTAACACACACTGGTCATAGACCTTTCTTTTCAGGCACTGAGGTATTTTGGACGTGAAGATGTGCCTAAGCTTCCCGAACGCTGCCCAGCCTAGTTGGATTCGTCGGTTGACCTCTTTCTCAAAGTTGAGCTTGAAAACGTCTTCCAATGCAGCGGTGAACAGTTTTGGGGAAATTACATCCCCCTGTCTGACACCCTTCTGCAGTGGAATTGGTCTTGTGCTCCCATCCTGGATTCGGACTGACATAGTGGCGTTTCTATACAAACACTTCAGCGCTTCGATGTACCGGTAGTCAATTTGGCACCGCTGGAGGGACTGCAGCACCGCCCAAGTCTCGACTGAATCGAAGGCCTTCTCATAGTCCACATACGCTAGAAACAAGGGCCGATTATACTCCTCAGACACCAAGCCCGCCACCGTGAGCCGGAATAGCGGGGTCGCCGTGACTCGGGGCCGTTGTGGTTTTGCCTTGTTTCATGTGGGGGGTTATTGCCATAATCGCCACGCTTGGCAGGCGGGTTGGCGATCGCAGTAGATGTTGTGTTACTCAGGAGAACGCTGCTGCCCGTTCTCCTGGTGATCCCTTAGTCGCCTTTTACGACACCCACGGGAAGTGATGGGGAGGTGCAATATTCTATGCCGGCACCCCACGGCATTACATTGTCATCGGTACTTAATATAAAGTGCGGTGTTAAGCGGGTGAAAATTACTTTCAAAGATTCCGTTACATAGAATAATACATTGATAGATACGTTCCGAACTAACATAAGCGTGTTAAAAGAACACTGTGATAGAGAGGGGTAAAAAATTATAGCGACTTGTAATTAGATGCCAACGCCATCTAGGTGTCGAATTAAAAACCCATCATGAGATAATCAATACACAGACACACCGGAGTACCGAAACTGAAACGTAAGCTATCTTAGTATCAAATTTCATTGAGATGCGTTAAGCGGTTTAGTGTCAAACTACATGAACACACATACCTACTAACCGTCGTCTTTGTAGTGATATGAAAGAATCTCCATTTTCTTTTAAAATTACTTTAAGTCACTAGCCAGAGAAATCTTCTTCAAAATGCTATAAAAATTAATAACGTTTAAGTTTGCTGTAATACCATAATGCAAATTAAGCAATAGCATATTAATATGAAGAGCTTATTGCAAATTTAGCAATAGCTTGGTTAGATTTGGCAGACTTCCCATACTATTAAGAAAACATTTGAAGCATGAAATAGATGGTTTTGGATAGCATTAATTGATTCAAAACTGGCTTTATTATTCATCTGCTTCTCCAAACCTTATAGCTATGGTGAGCCATAGCTATAAGGTTTGGAGTTTGGACATACCTGAGCATTTCAACAGTCAGTCTCAGGTATGTCCATGTTTTCACTTATTATAAAACAGAAGTCGTTATTCTTGTATGTATGTCCCTATATGAGCTTATATCTTTAAAACTATGCAACTGATTTTCATGCGGATATTTAATGGATAAAAAAGGTTATAAAGGATGGCCTTTTTGTATAATTTGTTAGGTAGGTTTTGAATTCAACGCGTACAAAATTGCGGGCAACAGCTATGTTTGATTAGTAGCAAGTCTATTGCGAATTCTTATTAACGTTATTAATACGCTTTTATTAGCTTCGTTAGTATCTATCTACGTATCAACGTGATGGAATGTTTGAAGTAGTTTGATCATAATTCCAATAGTAGAATTGATCTGAAAATTTGAACACTTATCAAAGACCGTAGGCAGTTACTTAGTTCTTTTAGAAAATTTACGAATACCTAATAAAAATTTTTCATTTAATGTGTATATATTTTATGCGTATGTTTGCCGGTTTGTGTGTTTAAAAAACATAGAATCTTAATAATCTTACCTTTCCGGAGCTCTCCTGCTTCATTTCTTAGTTGTATATTAGTTCCATCTTCTCTTCTCCAAAGTATTCTAGGAAGAGGTCTACCTTCAGCTTTGCAGGACAAACTAGCGTCTTGTCCTTCTCGTGATAGTATATCACCACTTGTACCCTCATCCACAATATTTGGAGGAACTGCGAAAATAAAAAAATGTATATAATAATACGCCAATCATTTTCAGTAACTGTTCCAATAATGAATTATATTGAATAATAATAATATTAAAGCAGAGTCATTTCATTTTGATATTACTAGCTGACCCGGCAAACGTTGTTTTGCCATACTAAAAAAAAAGGTTTGAAAAATAGATGTTGGCCGATTCTCAGACCTACTGAATATGCATGTAAAATTTCATAAAAATCGATCTAGCCGTTTCGGAGGAGTACGGTAACTAACACTGTGACACGTGAATTTTATATATTAGAAGATATAGATAGTACTTTGCGCATACCTATCACAACACACACGAAAGAAATAAATTATTGCCATAATTCTTCTTCAATTTCAGTTAAAGTAGTATTTACAATATTATTATTGACAACAAACGAAAGGACAACAAATAACGAATAAATAACCACTATTGAATTCGTGAATAACATTCACAGATAATGGAAACTCGGCACAGGTACCAACGATTATTCAAGCCAAAATTCGAGCAAACAACGAAACAGTCTATCAACCTGTAGGATACGAACAAAACGTGCAGGAAATAAATCACTAGACTTGGAACAATAAAGACAACAAAAGCCCCTTTTTTATTTAAATTTAAAAATGATTTTATTCAAGAGATCTAAATTCAAAATTTTTGCTTTGGATATAACAATGAAGAGACTAATAAGACAAAACAATCACTTTTATCCATTATATATCCAAAAAACACCAAGCAATGAAAGCAATATCATCAGAATATATAACCATATAAATGATTTTAAATAAATATAAAAGTTTGGTCGCGAATATTGGTGAAGGTTAAGAAATTGGGCCACACAGAAACTTGAGATTTGTACTGGTAAACAACAAACAACAAAGCGTGTAAATTCCATTTCATTTTATGGCTATGATTACCATTTTCAGTTAAAATAACTACGAGTATATAAGGTCAAAATAAAGTAAACGACAATTTTTATCACGTTTGACGCAATGAAAATAGAAGTGTCACCACTCCCTTGAGACATCAGAGTCAGCTGAACTGTAGAATGGGCTTAACAAGTACTGCAAGAGATACCAAACTCTAAGCTAGACCCTATGCTACAAGGTTGTGTGAGATCAAGGTCTTGTAGAGCACAAAGACCTATGCCTAAATAATACGAGTGAGTGCCAACGAGCCAGCCAGCGGGATATATCCACCGGGCCCATTGGAACTCGGCACCCACCCATTAATATTTAGTAGAAGGTTTATTAGCTAAGAAGATTTAAATTTTAACATAGATAATATTCTCAATGCAACCACAACGGTAAAGTAAACAAAGTAAAGATTTATTCATACATTTACAATACAGATAGACTTAAGAATAAGCGACTTATAAAACTTAAATAATATTATGATGCAATAATACTAACAATCGGCATTTAAACTATACTTGAACTCTGCCTCTTAAACTAGGGTTTCTTGTATCTTAAGAGGCAGAAAATAGTTAATAACTACTGTTGTTTTTGAAAAGATTATAAAGGTTTTCATATTACTTACCGAGAACATCCACACATCCTATCTGTTTCTTCATAGTGCTAGTATTTATCTGACACATGTAACATCCTCGGTCTTCAACTTTTAAAGGCCGAATATGCAACTGCCAAGATTGTGGTGAATCATTGGTGACTGCGTAACGGGAACTGTGTGTTACGAGTCGAGTGTGAAGCGTTAATATTGTTTGATCATCTGCTCTGATCCACGCCACCTGTATCAATATTTAAAATATTCATCACCACATCTTATTCCCACGGCAGAGACTTAAGAGCAGTTTTTGCTACGGTCTAAAGTGTCTAAACACTCTTCTTAGCTTTATTGACACTCATACATCTGGTCACACATGCACGACTGTTGTAAGTGCTAATGTTTAAAAAAAAGTGAAAATGTTTCGACTAAGTGTCGTCGAAATCGTTTAATATGACGGACTTCACGCTTCAAACTAAATAAAAAATAAATAAATAAAAAAATATTCATGGACATTTCACACAACGTCCTCTGGTCCCAAGCTAAGCTTATATGCTTTTGTTATGGGTACCAGAATACGAAGAAACTGGTTCATTTATTTACTTTATTCGTGCATAGAGCCAGTGTAGTGATTGGATTAATAGTTTTCATCCTTTATACTAGATTTTCCGCCTAATGGTTATGTTAAAGAAGTAGATAAATGATAATTAGTAGATAATGATTTTAATGTAATTTAATACAAAGAAAAACTAATTATTATGTTAAAATCATGCTGCATTACAAATGAGTAAGCGACTTATGAATTATTACTCGGTTTATAAAGGAAGTTGAATCAGCAAATCGTAATGAGATAACGCCTCGGTGAAATGCAAATGAATTTGACGCTTGGATGGGCTCTGTAACGGGCCTGGAACTTTATAGGCTTGGATTGGGAACAAATTGAAGCAAACATCAAATTTTGCACGTTCATAATGAAAATATATCCTTACTATATTTGGAATTCCATTTACTGAACAGGCGTAATATTCGCCTTGATTTCAGACTTTTAATATAAAAATAAATCGATATGTCGATATCTCGAAAATTTTGGCAAATGTAAACGAGCAATTGAATTTTCTAACATTACCCAAAAATTAAAAAAAAACTCAACAAAATATATAAACTTATGCCGATTTTAATAATCTATTTTTAAAACGTAAAATGTTTTAGAACTATAATTTATGCCGTGAAGTTTCGCTCTATTTAACTTCAATATCGATATCAAACCAGGGCAATATTCAATCACCTGCAGTCAACAATCTATGAAGTTCGACGAATTTTCCAATACCTTTATCGACAATATTGCATACGGGGAACGCTTTATTCATTCACTTTTTTGTACTACTATCGAACAAATAAATCATAACAATCGTCATGACATTTGTAAGTTTTACTTCTGAGGACTAAAACCATGGTGGAGCATGATAAAAGTTTTACAATATATTTCTCCTTATTTAATTATATCGTCTCTCTAAAACTGATATTCTTATCTACTATGAAGATTATAAATCCAATAATTATATGAGTTACCTTATAATCGCCAATGTCCGAGACAGAACAAGTAAGGACAGCTTCTCTGCCGAGAGCGACGGTCACGTTTTCTATTGGTAGTATAAAATCTGGCTCCGCGTCTCTTATTGAAACGGTGGGCCCTACTCTGCTGAGCGGCGACGTAGTCAGATGTCGCAGATTATTCTTCACGACTGAAAAATAAAAACAAACATTAATTATACTTTTAATATATTATCTGTACATAATAAAGAAATGAATAAATAATACCGCAAATTTTTATTATTGATGGTAAATAGTACCTAAGTAAAATAAAAAAGAATCAAATCAATCAAATCATCACATTTTCTACATCTATTATAAACCTATGTCCAGGAGTAGATATAGCACGTTTGTAACTCTTCCTTGCATTTATGGAACGCTTTGTCTTGAATTAAAGAGCCAAGGAGAAATATCAGTTAACATAAAAGTGTTCATAATGGAATATGATCTTGATTATTGGGCATATTCGTGAGCGTTAACCGAACCAAACTCTCCTAATTGAATAAATCTTTTCTGAAATAGAAGGATTATATGTATTTCCTTAATCCTAACAGTATAGATTACACAGTTAATTAAGAGGTGCTCGTTATCGATATCATAAATAAGCTAATGCGTATTGCATGTTGTCTTTTTGGTGATGGTGATATCACCAACTCATTTTCTGAAACGGGAGTTGTAGAAGTCAGCTATGGGAAAACATTAAGTAACGGACGAAAAACCCAAAGCTATAATTTGTATCAACACTTGTGGTCAATATTAAAACAAATACTATACGTATTTATTTTACTACTCCATATTGACAATGTCAATGTGGTCGTAACCCGGACGTAACCAAGGCCCCAGAAATGTGAAAAAAACTGCCAAAATTTATATTATTCGCTCCACGTACCACCTCCCTACTAAATGAAGATTTAGGACCCGCAAACTAATGCAGGGCTACGCCCATGTCATTTCGTGCAACAAACCTGTGCCTAACACTATGACGATGGTTAAAATATGAAAACAAATAAGTGAAAACCAATTCATATTTCCACCTAGCGACGTGGACGGGTAATTAAATTGCGGTCCATTAAAGTAATAACTTATCATTTGTATAATTATGATTATGGCAGATTATCGTCTGTTATATTTCTATGAATTTTAATTGAATTTCATATCATTATGAAATCGTAATTAATCACTTAATTCGCATATACATCTTTATAATCCATGAGCTAAATCATAAATATGGAGATAAATACGACGGGGGAATCACCTTGTTATTTGTATTGTTTTAGTATAGTTCCTTTCAGACAGTATACGAGCACTACGGAAGGTTCTTTTGGAATTAGACCTGCAGGAAAATAAATTATTGGGGAAAATTAGTATGAAAACTCAGTCAAGTACGTGTTGGAATAGCACACGAAGGGTTCTGTACAGTCACGACACCAAACAACGTTATAAGGACATAATGATGAGGTTGAATATTTGTTGTTATGGCATTAACTGTTATTCAAAAACTGTGATTTTCACCTCTTATCGTACCAGATATACAGCCTGATGATAGACGAATGGAGAGCGAAGTCTCTTCAATACAGTCTCGTTTTATCTAATGGCGTACCATACACTAATACTATAAAAATACTATAAAAATACTATCGTTTTTTATATAGCCAGAGCTAGATTTACGAAAATCAATATATTTTCATTTAGCATCTGAGTTAATAACCAAAAGCCGAAACAATAAGAAGTTAATAACAGTTTTTATTTTAATTTTGCAGTTACCTCGCTAAGGCTAATAATAATTATTTTTTTTTGTTATAACTGAAATAAACAGTCGTACGTTAAGTATTTCAGGATAGATTTGCGTCATGTAAAGTGCAGAATTGTAAAGAACTTTTTTAACTCTCTCTCTGTGTTCAGCCCATTAACGTCCCATTATTGGGCACGGACCCCCTCCACTTTAGGAGGGATTATGGTCTATTGTGCCTCGCTGATCAGGCGTGTTGGCATAGGGTTTATTTTTCTCACAGAGGATGTTATCTGTGCATAATATCCTTTAGCTGGCTTTTACAGCACCCTAGGGAGGACATGGGGGTGATGAAATATGTATGCATAATCCGTCACCACACGGATATATAACTTTTTCATCTATCGTTTCACAACAAATTTCAAAATGATGAAAATCTTTTGTACGGCAAATAAAGAGATTTCTTTTAGTATTGGAAATACCAGTTGCGATGTTACTATAACGAGATGTAATCTAAGGTCTGATTGCTCACCATTCCTAACTATTTTTACGACGCCATTTTCCTCTTCTAGTGTGTTAAATTGCTGGATCTCGTTAAACCTTAGCTATTATTTGGCAACCTACTTGAATTAAAAGGGTTTTGTTAAATTTATAACGGTTTGGCTACCTGAGATTTTGTTTGTGTCATCGTTAGAGAAAATTGTTCAGTTTATTCTAACGTTTATTTAATTAACATGCCTCATTATCTGCTTTGAGATTAGAGACTTACGAATTATGTTAATAAAAACACAAATTGCTGTTATAATGAGGATTTTGACACAAATATTTAGTTTTAAAACTAGGTATTCTGACGTTTCCGTCTTTAAAAAGTAATTCTAACATTGAACTAAATTTTATATAATCGTGTTAATACATTCTTTTTTCCTCTAGAAAGAATATTTAACTATACTGTATATAAAAGTGTTTGGTCCGTATAGGTACTAGGTTTCACGGATTTCTAAAATCCAGCTAAGGGATATTGTAAGCAGATAACATCTTCTGTAAGAGACAGAAACCTCAAACTAAGCCCCGTGCGAACACGTCTAGTTAGCGTAGCTTAAGTAGCCTAAATACTCTCCCAATGTCGAGGAGGTCCGAGCCCAAAAAGGAGAAATTAATAGGCTGAAGAAGATTTAAAAGTAAACAATATTGCTTTACGTCATATTAGGTTTGTATTAAATGAAATCCACTTTGATAATTTTCTTATAAAATACTTAATGTTCTCAGAGGAGCGTTACCATTAGCGGTAAATAGGTTTCATTATTAATATTCAAATAAAAATATTGTGACAGGTTGCACGTAAAATCTGTTAGCACATCATTTATAAAAAAAGATACTTCTAAAAAAACATTTCTGAAATATTTAATGGCGCGGAAATGAATGAACGGTTTTTGTCCAATATCTGTCGCTAAATATGTTCATCAATCTTTCTTTCTTTCTTTTATCATTTAAAGATCACAATTTGCATATATATATTTATCTATCTTCTATTATTCTTTACAAAAGTGTAGATTAATAAGGTTAGCTTAATGTAACAGTAAGTACCTACATAAATATTTTCAAAATAGAGTAATATCTTACAAGTAACAATACCCAGTATATATCTTATACCTATTATACTTTTTATAGAAAAGAATAAACAAAGTAGCAAAACTTCTTATGTGTTTCTTATGTACTTATTTTTTGTGTTTGTATACAAGATTTGTTTATGGTGGCCCACAAAAAGGCAGATTGAGCGCTTTGTGGCGTTCTATGGAATAGACCTATGTCCAACAGTAGACGTAAAAAGGACGGAGAAAGGATGGATGGATTACAAAATGCGTTATTCATACTCGATTTATTAATAAACTCTTGGTTTTAAAAATAATCTATCAATAAACTACTAATCAAAACTAAGTACTAACTGGCTCTACTCAAACACAAAAGCATAAGGCCTCGTTTATATAGGACTTCGGTGGAAACATTGTTTTAGAGCTAAAACATAGTTATTACAGTTACTAAAATATCAACATAAATGTCTAATTGCCTTGAATTTAGACCCGTTTGCTGGTATTTTAGTAACACTTACGATAAAGGTTGTTTAAACTTTGTGATGTTCTAAGTAGAGTTAAAATTATTAGGCGACCTTAATTACAATGTAAAGGTAATTCGAGCTACAATTGAGAATTAGGTATATCTGGATTGTGTGATTTTGATATCCGTATTTCTAGATGATCATACGTGATGGCTTTAATTTAACTGCATTATATTTAGTATGTTATTTGAAGACTCATATTTTGTGATGAATCACAGCCATAAGACATACTAGCTATTGCGCCCGAATTCGTACGCGTTGAATTTAGAAAATTTTACCTGTAGTTGCAACATTTTTCATTGGTGTTTAGCTCTTATTGATAACAGTGTGATGTTATTTGGCCTTCCTAGTCTTTCTCGATAAACGTTCTCTCCAACAAGGAAATAATTTTTCAAATCAGACAAGTGGTTTCTGAGATTAGCGCGTTCAAATATACAAACTTCAGCTTTATAATATTAGTATAGAAGTACGATGTGTCTAGTCGTCCGGTAAAAAATCGTCCGTCAATCGTGGATTTGACTATTTGTACGGCTTTTTTTTTGAATGAGTATATTCATACGGATATTATTATTTTTTTATTATTAAATTTATAACTAAGAATTTTTTTCGTGAAAAAAGTGAAAATCTTTTTCGACACTGTCCACGGAGCTGAAGATTACACTACTAAGGAGGACTAAGGAGCAAAAAGAAAAAATGCGGAGTTATTAGATCTCGAAGCTAACCGAGTGAAGGTTAGGTTAGGGTTTTTTTTTTTTTCGAAATTCTTCATTTTATTTAATTTCTAAAGTTATATGAAACGTAATTAGTACAAATAATAAAGTAAACGATTAAAATATTTTATTAATCGGATAACCGGACGATTAATATATTTTATTCATCCGATAACCGGACAAATATTGAATATTAGTCGTCCGTATAACCGGACGACTAGCAACAGCCATAGAAGTAACGGAAATTTTTAAAAAGTGGGTGGTGCTTCTGTCACTTTCATCGATTACTTGTTCAAGCAATTTTGTTTTTTAAGTTCTAAGAATAACATTAAAAAGTACCAACTTAAATTTTTAGAAATAGCTAATTTATGTAATCATTCGACAAATTTTGTTTTTAAGCTACTGCATAGCTTCTATCACGGGCCTTGAGCGTGGAGACCGAATCCAGAAATTCCGTAACGAAAATAACCTAACACCCCCCACTCCGACCGGCACAGCGGTGATACTTTTTAGTTTTGCCATCTATCGATGAATAGCAGAACTTTTAATGACTTTTTTGAAATATCACGCTTGTCTCTTTAGTTCAGAAACTCGCCTCTAGGTGGCATTGGTTGTATCGGCTTAAATAAAATAAATAAATAATTATAATTGCATAATTATTGCTGTTGTTTGACGTGAGGTGACGGATTAAGAATACTAGTGTCACCACCCCATCTCCTCCCCAGGGTGCTGTAAAAGTCTGCTAAGGGATACTGCACACAGATAACATCCTCTGTGAGAGACGGAAAACTCGAAAATAAACCTTGTGCCAACACGCCTGGTCAGCGCGGCACAGTAGACCATAATCCTTCCAAAAATGGAGGAGACTTGTACCCAACAGTGGGACGTAAATGGGCTGGAGAGAAAAGTTCATAAAAAATGCTATGCAATAGCTTTACCGCGGCAGTCCCCGAGTGTTACACGTCTTTTTCTTTATATCCCAAACATAGCTAAAAATACAACATTAGATACAGTATATTTGATATAGAAGCTTTTTAACTCAGAAGATCTAAGTTGCCACAAAGTTATAGTGTAATGAATTTCGGTGGACACAATGTTTTTCATACAATCGGTGAGATTGCCAGCTTTGGATGTGATTTCATTTCATATTCAAATCACGTAACCGCCTAAGACGTTCAAATATTCCGCTAAGACCTCTCTGTTCTCAACTAAGTAGCAATATTGTGGATGACAGTTGATAAATATACTATTAGAAGACTTAATGATTGGTATATTGGATGCTATAAAATTACTTGGGTGAATTGTTTCTCTGACAATGGTACCCATTCTACTTTTTCACTAAACTTTACTAAAACATAAATATTGATAGAGTCAATGATACAATACGGCAGTTATTTAACATGTTAGGTCAGCGTTGCATAATAGACAACACCCTTGTAAGTTGACGAGGTCCGATACCGACATGGATAGCTATTGGAACCAAAAACCCAGTAAAAGATTAAATTATAAATCATTTCTGTATTGCCAATTATTTGAAAGAAAGTTGTGAATAAAATTATGTCTCATCAATTTCTCGATATATCCAACTTATTTCGCCAATAACTTAGAGATGTATATCAAAGTAATCAAAGGTTGCTTTGTGAAAAAAGGGCATAAACCCACTTGAAACAACAATAGAGCTGGGGGACACAATGGAGTCATATAATAGGGGAGTTTATTGATCGAAAATGTGCCGTTAGCGACAGGGTTGTTGTATTAATATAGCCATTAATTTTTAGCAGCTGCAAATGTTATAATTTAATTACAGTCTCATGTTATTTGTGTACTAGTTATATTATTAACGAAAATCATTATTGCTTTTATTTACTGCTGTACAAGCTAGTAATTATGGATACAATACTCCAATTACTTTCATAAATTATTTATATTATTACTATTTACCATTGCTATAGTATTATTTAGTAGTTTTAGTAGTTCTATTCGCACGTAACTTCTGGTTAACAGACAAATTACTTGTTATTTTGAATTTACAATTCAAATCTACTTTCTTAATTTCTTTAAATAACAGACAAAGCCCTTTTCTTGAACTAAATTTGAGGTAAAACGATTGTTGTTTCGAATCCCCTTCAAATATTTAGTTTTCTAGTTTTTAGTATTCATTTTCATATCTGAAATACATCATCTGTAAAAATTTCGACTCCTCAGCTAATATCGTTCTGGAGTAACAGCTTTATGACCGACGGACGGACAGCAAAGTTTTAGTAATACCGTTTTACGTTTTGTTATGGAACCCAAAAAGCGAACCATTGTTTTAAATATAAACATAAAGTAGTATTCAGAGATATTCATCTTTCTACAATATTCCAGCACGGGGTGTAGCGATGAAGAGAAAAAAGGCCAAACAATTAGAACTGAGGTTTACACCATAGTACCCTTTGCAAGGGCGACACAATGGCACTTTATGTCAACAGAATCTCGCCTCAACATAAATGGATCTGCATCTGTTCTGTACTAGACATCTGCTACTTACACACTGGCTAAAATTATGGTAAATGCTAAAACCTAGCCAGATGCTTATTAATACGAAATGTTGAAAATATTAGATTTGTACATAAAATAATGGAATAGAGGAGGGAAATGACGATGCAGTCGCCAACCGCCTGGTCCAATAAATAAATAAATAAATAATAAAAATTCTGAAATAACAGGTTACTTGCTAGGTAAATTTTTTGCAATATTTCTACCCATTATCAGTTTAATAATGTTATCTTTTTGCTATCGGAACCGGTAAAATTAAACATTAAAGTATGTCGGAATGCTAAAAGGAGACTAACATTAATTTAATTCAAAAAATATTTTTCTGAATTCTTCACAAACATAGTGTGACTGTGAATACATCGCTCATTGCTTGTTGATATGTATGTATAGTCTGTTCAAAAGATTCTCTCTATTGTAAATGTTAAAGTATAAACTTACGTCACATTTTTCTTTCAAATATAAGCATAGGCAATCGCAGAATTCGATGCGGGATCCACTCCTCGTGAACTCATTCGATCTCATGCATTTAAATTCAGAATTAGTAAAACGCTTTTCCGCAGACTGACTTTTTGCTAAAAGTTGGCAAGCACCTTTTTGAGTTTCTCTCTAGGTAGGTAAAACCACTTTCAATAAAAATGTAATTATTTTAATTGGTTTTCATATTAGTGGAAATCTATTTATTTTTGTATCCAGATTTTGGTGCTACGATAAGAATAATGTGATAATCGTTGGGCTCGAATCTTGTCGTAAATATCTCAAATAAAGGTGTACGTCCACAGAAAAGAAAACCATATCGATTTTCTTTTCGGTGGACTTTTAGCACATTTTTTATTTTTAAGGAAATTTCCGATCATAAATTATTATCTATCTAAAGACAACCACGTGGGGTAAGTAGAAAAATGTATGTAAATGGATGGTAGAAGGTCGGTTCGTTACATTTTGTCGGTCCCAAGGGCGTGCCTCGCTCAGTGGGATAGTAGCTATGCCTCCACTTGAATGTTTTATGCTTACGTCACAATTCAGATTTGTATCTGTTGTTGGAGTCAGTTTATGACCGGCTGTTGTCCCACGTCGGGCAATAAAGGGACGTGCTTATTGCTTCAATTTGGCGAGTTAAAGGTTCTCATACTTTGATCTTATTTTTACGGTCACAGAATTCGGCTGTAAAAATTATTGGTACTTTGATTATTTTATCAACCATAAAATGAGTGAAATAAAACATATAAAATATGTACAACGGTAACTCGCGCTAGTTATGGAGGTATTTGCCTATAGGTAGGAGCCCCATGCTATAGTCCTGTAGGAAAACCACGGGAAGAAAAAATTGTACATGTTATGTAATGTGCCAGAGTGAACAAATACATTTTATTTCATTTATATTAAATATACTACAATAGACTAAAGCAGAGAATAGTAATGTGATGGTGTGTAGTGTGTGCAGAACATTGTACACAGACGTGTAGTTAGAGCATGTGTGTAAAAGAGTGTGAGATTGTATGAATGTGTAGGTGCGTTAGTATGAGAAGTTTATGAGTATGTGTGTGAATAAATAATTATGTTTTACAATTTTTTTTATAAGAGTACTGTTAAATTTTTATCAGTATGGAGGTAGCTTAGGCATGCCTATCACTCCTGACCGTCGTTATGCTATCAAGGAGATTTAAAATGTGTACAAAGTTTCACAAACAATTTCAATTAGTTTTCACTTTTGATTTTATTAGATTTCAAAGTCTATTTGATATATTCCAAAGCAAATATGTACATAAGAAATGTGAATTAACTTTTAGAGAAGCATTCTTAGAATCGTTAATAAATTATATGAAAAGTTAATTTTATTACCACAAAACAAAGTTGATTCGGACAGAAAACCAATTATCAGTATTTCAACCATAGTTTACCGAATAAAAAGTAAGAGGCATCCACCGAATGATTGGCTATTACTACGCCACTAACTTTTCGATTTCTAAATTGAAACCGCGTAACTTTTCGTTTACGTACTAACTAATGTCTACATATACTGATGTAAGGATTATATTGATTTATTAGTAGTCTCTAGCCTAAATTCTTCTCAGGCTATAAAATGCCTAATTTTCCTCAATAGGGTTATATTTGGCTTGTTATAACACCACGGAGATCTAGTGTATTCTGCGTATTACTTCGACCAGCTTCGTGGTCGAGTGGTTCATCTAGCGGACTGCCGATCAAGAGGTCGCGGGTTCGATTCTCGCTCGGGACAATTATTTGTGTGATTTTTCTAATTGTCATACAAATGTTTGTACTGCATCTGGGTGTTTCTATGTATTATAAGTATGTATTTACAAAAGAAGAGTAGTTTATGTAGTCTATCCGTAATCTGGTACCCGTAACACAAGCATATAAGCTTAGCTTGGGATCAGAGGACGTTGTGTGAAATGTCCATGAATATTTATTTATTTATTTATTATTATAAGAATCAGTTTCGACGTTTCTATCTCTAACACCACCATCTGCTAAAATCATTTCGGGTAGAAATATAATAGTGATATGTAATACAATACACCCTATTTCCAATAAATCTATCTTCACACTGAATTTTGTTATAAAAAGATGAGTAAATTACCTTTAGTGCTTTCAACGCCGCTGTCTATCCTCCAGAGAAGTACCGATACATATAGTGTAAGAAGCATTTTGCCACCGTAGAAGTAAAATAATTCACTTTTATGGCGCATCTCTATACAAAGCTAAATTTCCGGCAATGCCGATCTTTTTAGGTAAAACTCGCAACATCACAGGTCCACTTGTTTAAAACAATTCGATTTAAAACAAATCGATTCAAAGACTAAACGTTATGGAGCAGTTTAAACAGACACTTTTACTGCGAATTTCCACGGCACGACAAAAGTAATTTGTGTACTACGATACACTCACACCACTGGCTCTCATTTTATTATACTTGTTGTTACCTGCAACAAAACAATAATATTTTTGTTATAAGGACTTATAAAACATAACATTCTGCAGTAATAAAATAGCATGTCATAATTTGTTTGTATATAAATTTGGAAATCGCGTCTATATATTTTAGTTTGGTAAGATTATCTGATAAAAATCCGGTTGAAAGAAATAACAAGGCGCGTGCGTGTCTTGAGCAAATTTTAATAGGACTGAATTTCCAATATTGTAAAGAAAAATCACTAGATGATGAAAATCTAAAATCTTAGAAGGTACCTAAGAATAAAATCTCCTGACATAGGACTGTTTGTCTACTTCTTAAGGGGTCCTGCTCTGACGTTGAATAAAAGAAGTAACAATTTTTTGTATATTTTATAGAAATTGGTTAGACTCTGTATGTATGTATGTATGTATTTTGCGCTAGATTACTAAACTTGACATCTTAGAATTGTATACCTGTCCAAACAAAGTAACAAATAAAGACATTTTCTCATTTTTCTAAAACCAATCCATCTTACCCCGCAAATGAGACCAACTGAAATAAGCAAAAGGTACTCGGAAATGTCACTTAATTTCAAGTAGATTACAGCTTATTTTTAACATTTATTTTTACATTCCATTTCCAAATGTATTATTCTTGATGTTTTGGGTTGACTGATAACAATTCTTTGCTTTCAACAAAACCGTTTTTTTATACAAATCTTCTGTTTCGTAGATAAAAGGAAATTCTAAATAAACTGCCGAAGTTTCCTGTTTTTCCAGTTCAAGCTCTATTTAACTTTATTGGACGCGTCTAAAAAGAATATAAAACTTATTTAAATAAATATTTTTGTCAAAATAAATCAGACTAAATATTTGTTGCTTTTTTTACTAATTTCAATAGGTACGACAGTAATATACTTATGTTTAGTTTTAGAGCAATATTAAAGAGGTACTCGTACAACCTTTTAGTTATTTGATCGGCGATATAATTGGTATTGGATTGGATAAGTAAGTACGACGTGCTTTGTACGTACTATCAAAGTAAGAATACCAGCAACACCGTCCCGTTGGCCTTATTTCAGCATTTTGATGTTGAAAAAATATTCTGAACATTTTTTTACAAGATTTCTGTACCATTAAAATCATAAATATTCGTTATACCATCATAATCGCATCGTCAACAGTATATCATTAATATACACCAAAACGTCTGTTGTATGGGAGCTTCTTTATATATTTATTGTATTCTGCATTTTAGTATAGTGATTTAGCATCAGCCGATAAAGATAAATGTGAAAATTTCAATCACTGTTCACTGATATAATATTATCTTGCTGACAGACGGACGGAAAGATGTGATTTCCTTACTGTAAGAAAACCTAAAAACTTCAAATGCTATAAAATATGTATTTTAATAACGTTAACCCCTTCAATTTACCCAAAAGCGAAGCTTGGGAGTGTGGCTGGCATTGTTTCAATAAAAGCTGTCAACTACTCGAATCGAGTGTCATTATTTGTTTTTAGGGTTCCGTACCCAGAGGGTAAAAACGGGACCCTATTACTGAGACTTCGCTGTCCGTCCGTCCGTCCGTCCGTCCGTCTGTCACCAGGCTGTATCTCAAGAACGGTGATAGCTAGAGAGTTGAAATTTTCACAGATGATGTATTTCTATTGCCGCTATAACAACAAATACTAAAAATAAAATAAAATAAATATTTAAGGGGGGCTCCCATACAACAAACATGATTTTTTTACCGTTTTTTGCTCGATACTAATAACGTTGTCTTATGTTGCATAGATAATGGTACGGAACCCTTCGTGCGCGAGTCCGACTCGCACTTGACCAATTTTTTTTATTTCATACTAGCTGGTGCCAGTGGGTTAAACCGCGTTTATATATAGTTACGCTATTTGGCTTTCAGCTTGGTGATATGTATCCTCCATCCGTCCATCCGTCCATCCATCTATCAGCCTCTCACCGTCTACTGTTAGACATAGCGACATATTAAAAAGTAATACTTTACAACAGTTGTATGTTAAAAATAACTGAAAAAAATGTGACAAGTTCTGTTCCCATGAGATCTATTTCCGTAAGTTAGGGGACGATATTCTTAGATGTTAATTAACTCTTTATTGTGAAAGACATCTGTTTACCGAACTGCTGTTCATTATTTATAGCTACCATACTACGTACTAATCGTATAGATGGTATGATGGGTAAGCTATATTTAATGCTATGTTTACTTGATGGACATCAAAACATAAATTCCTTGAAAGTTATGTCTGGGGATTATTGACTGATGCGTGAAACGAATACTGAAACTTTAAACAGACTATAATTACTATTAATCGTTTAAGACTTTGATGTAATGACCATATAATAGGAAGATCAGAAAGCACGAAATTAAGAAAATGTAAATAATAATAAATATTCATGGACATTTCACACAACGTCCTCTGGTCCCAAGCTAAGCTTATATGCTTGTGTTATGGGTACCAGAATACGGATATAATATACTACATATACTACTTTTCTTTTGTAAATACATACATATAATAATAATAATAAATTAAGAAAAAGTATTTTTATTAATGCCATTGATTTTTAACCACGATTTTGTAATAGGTAGTTATATCATTTAGAGCTTTGGGGTGTACAGGTTACTGTCAAAGGCTGTCATTCACGAGGTAGTGGATTCGATTATCGCACAGGATAATTATTTTACTATGTCTTGTTTTTTACCTATTATAAGTACTTAAATAACACCAAGCAAATGAGTCAAATGTAAAGAAAGAAAAATTCGTATAGAGGGGTAAACTACCTTCAAAATTTTTGTTTCAGGTCTTTAATATATGAAAATGGATTCAAATAAAAAAATGGAAAATCCTCTGTGACTTTATAAATAACATGAAATTAATTTCGTAATAAGGTAGTATTTAATTTAAACGGGCTGCAAAGCCATTAGAAAAATAATTAGAAACGGTCGGAAAAGGTTACCGAACTGATAAATATTGCACGAGTTAATGTATGGGATAATGGAACTTATACGTTTAGTTAATACAATATAGACACTCTCATTTACTATAGATGTATGTATTCGTCTATTGGTAATTGAATTTAGTGACACAAATTAGTGTTGTAGAATTGATTTGCAGGAGCTGTAGTGATTTAGAAAGTTGCATATTGTTTGCGGGCTAATTAAAGTACATATGTTAAGTACATATGTTAAGTACATATGTTTAAAGTATATATGTTCACATATGGTTTGTTACATCCACCTTTTTCTTCTTTACTAATATTATAAAGCTGAAGAGTTTGTTTGTTTGAACTAAGCTTCGGAACCGCTAATACGATTTGAAAAATTAAAAGACTTAGCTTAGACAAAATAATAGACGTGTTAAATCTTAACTTATTATATAACAAAGTTATAATTTCTGTATATTCCTATGTGAGCTTAAATCTTTAAAACTCTCTCTCTCTCTAGCCCATTTACGTCGCACTGTTGGGCAGGAGCCTCCTCCACTTTGGGAGGGATTATGGTCCACTGTGCCTCGTGGACCAGGCGTATTGGCACAGGTCAAGATTTCCGTCTCTCACATAGGGTGTTATCTGTGTGCATTTGTGCAATATCCCTTAACTGGCTTTTACAGCACCCTTGGGAGGAGATGGGGTGGTGACACTTGTATTCTTATTCCGTCACCACATGGATAAACTAAACTAACTAACTTTATAACTAAGCAGCGGATATTATATAAAAATACATTATGTACAATGACAAAATAGACACATTACTTATATGTAACAGCCTATTTTCCATACCAATACTAAACGCAAATTGAGGAACAAAATTGAACAAAGGTATATTGTGGCTATTATTTTCCGATATTAGAGTCATGTTACGAAAACAATTCAAAAGGGTTTGGATGACAAAAAAGATACGAGGATGGCCGCTTAAAATTCGTCGTGGTTGCAAATACAAATTTACATATTTGTAATGTTTTTATTTTCATTTTGTGAAGGAATATAAGCTTTTCTATGCTAAAGAACTATGAAATAGTATGATTTTTATTTAACTTTAATGGAATGGATATTGAAAAACTAAAAGTGGAAGTAAAAGAACTGGGATCACTTATCAATGAAGGGGATTATTTGAGAAGATAAAAACACCTGATGTTTAAGTATGTATTAAAGTATTATATTTTCCTTCTAATATTAACTATTAACAATTTTTTTTTTATTTGTAATATTCTATGGTTACACACCTACCCCACTTATTTCTGCATCACCCTATAGTTGACTGGAAGAAAATGTCTAAGGCATTAAGTCCGCCAGTACAATTCTTTGTATGAAGTGTGTAAATAAATAAATAAATAAATAATAGGTACTACCCACACTAAAGCGAAATATAAAAAACACTTTTTCTTCAATGTCAAGATAACATCATAAATAATAATAAGCTCATCTTTAAGAAAACCTAAAAGCACATTTAAAATGCAGTTTCAGGCCATAATTATTTGAGTCGCCTGTTGACTACATACCTAGTCTACCTGTAAAATAAACAATGCTAGAAAGACATTTTCAAAGTCACTAATACTGTCGAAAAACTCCGCACAGTAAATTAAACTTCGAATCAAAACCATATTCTTGATATAATCAATGCGTTAATTAAGGGCCTACATCAATATCATCGCCGACACGTACATATTAACACAGCCAGTAGGCACAGAAAATGAAGAATTAGGATACTTTTCCTATTTACTCAAAATCTACTAAATATATTTTAATTCTGATCCACGTGTTTCTATACATAATAGTTACCTATGTTTTAAAATTATTTCATTAGTTAATACGCGATAATAGACCGACAAATGAAAAAAATAAAAAATTAGAGAGGTTGTTTCGCCAAGATTTTCTATCGAGAAAACTTTTTTCAATCGCGTTTCTGAGTTGATGCGATCCTAGATCATATATTGAAAAAACATATAAGTACTTGAAAATTATAGCTCTAGCCATTCAATCTAAAGAAACAATGAAAACTTCGTACATAGAAAAATGCACGAAGCTATTTTGGTATACTTCTCACTAAATTGTTCACGAAGGTAACAATTTGCCTGAGGCTTTTGCCTATTTGATGGTTCTTTATCCCGGCTTTATTGACGAGCACTTGTGGGGATTTTGTAATAAAATTAATTGAATAATTATCAACGTAATTTACAATATTATTAGCAATCTATTTCTAATTGATAACTTAATTGCCCAAAGTGATATTAATTGAAAGCTTAAGTAAATTGGGTTTATAATTCAGGTGATTGAAGTTTTATTTAAAACTAGCTGTTGCCCGCGACTTCGTCCGCGTGGAATTTAGATTTTCCCCATTTTTGCAACATTTTTCACTACTGCTTCGCCTCTACTGGTCGTAACGTGATGTTATATAGCCTAAAGCCTTTCTTGATAAATCCCCTATCTAACATAGAAAGAGTTTTTAAATAGGCCCGGTGTTTCCTGACATTAGCGCGTTTAAACAAACAAACAAAGTTAGTATAGATAATCCGTTATAAGTCAAATATTAATATTTATTTCAGAGATTCACAGAAATGAGGTTACCTTTCCTTTATCATGTGCAGAGAACGAGTAAATACATCATTCTCCTGCCCTTGGCCCATTATTTGAGGTTGGCACGACTTGCCTATTTCTTCCATGCTCTTCCGCTAGACGTCCTTCCGATATTCACTCCTCTTTCTTTCATATCCTCATTAAGAAGAAGGTTTATATTTTTGCGTATATTATAATAAGCATTTTTTCTAAATTTCACGCACACGAAGTCGGGGCTAAATACTAGTTTACTAGTATAACATATTCAAATTCACCGCTACGTTTCCGAAGGCCCGTACCCTTAAAATCCTACATGTATTTATGTAATACACGCGTGGGATATCTGATTTCTATCTATTTTCAAGGTAAATTGGATTCTATATTCTATTTATTTGTGTAGCAATAATATATTGTTGCAAATAAAAAATACTTTGTGCCTAGTCTGAGTAACCAGTTTAATACCTAAGAAGGTTTAAATCATGAATCTTGTTAATTATTAATTAAAATGTTTTAAATTAAATCTTAAAACATTTATAAGATGTGGTTGCCTTTAAGAAAAACAACATTTTCAATTCTATCGATCCTCTACAGCCACCGCGTAAAATAGTAAATAAATAAATATTCATGGACATTTCACACAACGTCCTCTGGTCCCAAGCTAAGCTTACTACGCTTGTGTTATGGGTACCAGAATACGGATAGAATACATATACTACTTTTCTTTTTTAAATACATACTTATAATACATAGAAACACCCAGACGCAGTACAAACATTTGCATGACAATTAGAAAAAGCACACAAATGATTGTCCCGAGCGGGAATCGAACCCGCGACCTCTTGATCGGCAGTCCGTTACATAAACCACTCAACCACGCGGCTCGTCATAGTGACTTTCATACTCTCGCCAGCTCATTAACGTCTCACTGTTGGGTACCGGTCTCATTCACTTTGGGAAGGGTTATGGTTTACCATGCCGCGCTGACCATGCGTGTTGGTATAAGGTTTACTTCCGAGGTTTCTGCCTCTTACAGAGGATGTTATCTGTATAAAATGTCCCTCGGCTGGCTTTTACCGCTCCCTGAAAAGGTGATGGTGACACTTGAGTTTTTAAGCCGTCGTCACTACACGGAAAGCCTATGCTTTTTTCGGACTACATTTATGTACAAAATTTCCTTTAAATCAGTTCACCAGTTTTAGCGTGTAAGAACGACAATTAGACGAGTAAGATTCCCATTTTTAATTAGTAAGGATAAGGATTTCTCAATTATTATTATTCGTAAATATCCAATTAGCTTATTCTTCCCTTTTTAGTTTGTAGTGCAGGCCGAACATATTTCAACCTATTTAAAGCTGTCACTCGTCGCCCTATCAAGTAACAGCTTCCACTATTCAAAACTAAAATTAACTTTGCCTTTAATACAAAGTGCCTCTTCAAATTCCTTTAAAAACTATCAAATGTTTAAAGTAGACAGTTAAAGGCGGAATGAAACATAGCTCTAAAACTGTCAACCCGTGTTCCATTTTTAAAAGAGACATTTCGTAACTAAAATGTGTAATTAGAAGAAAAGCGGCTATAATTGTTAACGGACTTCTTTTGTATAACAATTTTAGAAAAAAATGTAGCTGGCGAACACGAGAATGTAAAGTCTAACAAAATTATGATATTTTTATTTAATTAAATGGGATGTGTGTGTAAACGCCTGCTATATGTTTTTAGCACACTTTATTAGCTTTGTTCGTATTTAAAATAATTAACCGACTTCAAAAAAGGAGGAGTTTCTCAATTTGTCTGTATGTTTTTTTATTCTTTCTGTTTGGTCCCATTGGCGCCAGGTCGGGATCTGGTGATTAACTCCTGAGAAATCGAGGAAAACCCTCAAATTTCAAGGGCACATGACGTCAGTTGAATTTTTTTTTAAATATTCAATTGTGTAATTATATAGTGATAATACAAGGAAAACACCCAGACGCTGTACAAATATTTGTATGACAATTATAATTAACACACAAATTATTGCCCCGTGCAAGAATCGAACCCACAGCCTCGTGAACAGTTACATAAACCACTAGACCAGGAGGCCCATCAAAAATAATTCTATTTCACGTTTGTAAATACAGAAAAAAAAAACGGTTTGAAGATCTATTATTATTTGAGCGTCGATGAATAATTTATCTAATATATAAAATTCACGTGTCACAGTGTTAGTTACCGTACTCCTCCGAAACGGCTTGACCGATCTTTATGAAATTTTACATGCGTATTCAGTAGGTCTGAGAATCGGCCAACATCTATTTTTCAAACCTTTTTTTTTATTTTTAGGGTTCCGTACCCAAAGGGTAAAAACGGGACCCTATTACTGAGACTTCGCTGTCCGTCCGTCCGTCCGTCCGTCCGTCCGTCTGTCACCAGGCTGTATCTCAAGAACGGTGATAGCTAGAGAGTTGAAATTTTCACAGATGATGTATTTCTATTGCCGCTATAACAACATATACTAAAAATAAAATAAAATAAATATTTAAGGGGGGCTCCCATACAACAAACATGATTTTTTTACCGTTTCTTGCTCGATACTAATAACGTTGCCTTATGTTGCATAGATAATGGTACGGAACCCTTCGTGCGCGAGTCCGACTCGCACTTGACCAATTTTTTTACTATGGCAAAACAACATTTGCCGGTACAGCTAGTAATAATATAATTATGGGCAAAATTTTTCGCGTGGGTGTAAGTATCTAAAAGTTTAAGGGCCTACATCAATATTATCGTATATCATCGCCGACACGTACATATTAACACAGCCAGTAGGCACAGAAAATGAAGAATTAGGGATACTTTTCCTATTTACTCAAAATCTACTAAATATATTTTAATTCCGATTTACGTGTTTCTATACATAATAGTTACCTATGGTTTTAAAGTTATTTCATTAGTTAATACGCGATAATAGACTGCCAAATGAAAAAAATAAAAAATTTGAGAGGTTGTTTCGCCTAGATTTTCTATCGAGAAAACTTTTTTCAATCGCGTTTCTGAGTTTATGCGTTCCTAGATCATATATTGAAAAAACATATACTTAAAAATTAGAGCTCTAGCCATTCAATCTAAAGAAACAATGAAAACTTCGTACATAGAAAAATGCACGAAGCTATTTTGGTATCCTCTTAAGCATTATAACTTATTTAACTTTGCGACCAATATTTGACATGTTATAGACCACGAACCCTTATAAATTAAAGGGTTATTAGTTCACAAGATTATGTTATAGATAGTTGTTGATTTTGTTTTATATATGGAGCCAAACATTTTAACAGTATTTTTGTTGATAATTGAACAATTCAATTATTTCTACATTAATTTATATATTTTTGCAAATTAAATTGCTAGGCTTTTACTTAATAAATTATAATTTGATTTATTTAGATGGCGATAGTCTCGAGTTAGAAGTCGTTTGCACGAACGGTTTAAATTCACCCTTTTTATAACACACTCTTATTAGTCTCTCACAGATCATGTTATCTATGTACAACATCCCTTAGCTGGCTCTTACAGCTCCCTGGGGAGGAAATGAGGTGGTGACACTTGTCTTCTTAATAATCACAGCATGGAAAATTTTTAACTTAACTACCTATGTGTTATTATAAAAATATTAGTTTTCGATATTATGTGAAGATATTTAAAATATATTATGATCGTGTATGTAATGTAATACAGTGGAAATATATCATCTCATTTAGAAGCGCTTGTAACTTTCGAAACTTGTCGTTTGCAAACAAAATCCGTGTTAATCCGTAATTCACAAAGCCGTCACGTAGTTGAGTAACTATAAAATAATATATATCAGGCATTACACATTTAGGTTTTTTGAGCTTTTGAGGCATGTAATATGCTGAAAAATACGTAGCATCCTAGATGGTTTGAATGTTTAAACAATACGACGGGTTTCGTGGTCTAGTGGTTCATATAACGGACTGCCGTTCACGAGGTCACGGGTTTGATTCCCGCCTCGGACATTCATCCAGACGCAGAACAAACGTTTATGTATTTACAAAAGAAAGGTAGTATAATAATACGTATTCTATCCGTATTCTGGTACCCATAACACAACCATAATAAGCTCAGCTTGGGACCAGAGAACTTTATGTGAAATGTCCATAAATATTTAAATTTAATAAACTTGCTCTGAGCTTGTATTTTTGTGTTGTATTTAATTAATTGCTTGTTCCAAATTATTAGATAATTAAAATGTTTCATCCACACATTTTTCTACTCTTTTGCCTAATATGTGAACATTGCTGTGGGCTTCATTATTGTTACTACGTTAAGAACTTAATTGTTATGTAAATAGATATAATCGTGCTATTTATTGTTTCATAAATAAAATAACAAAAAAAAAATATTAGATGCATAAATATAAATAATTTTGCAATGACCACTATAAAGATTGGCTTAGGACCAAACAATGTTGTGTGAGATGTTTGTGAATATTTGTTTATTTGTTAATAATATTATAAAGCTGAAGTATTTGTTTGTTTGAACGCGCTAATCTTAGGAACCACTGGTATGATTTGAAAAATTTGACGCAAATTATAATTCCACCAAAATGAGAACAGTGTTATTTTACTTAATAAATCTAATTATGGTAGAAAAAGTGACTGCCGCAAGCTGACTTTGGTTGGTCGAGATGTTGTAAAGCAATCTTAATAGATAGCGTTGTACGTAAAAATATATAAACTCGATCGAGTGACAAATGTGGTGGTTAATTTGAATGTTGCAGGCACGACCGCAATAAGCTCGGTTGAAGAGCTTTGGAACGGTATTCCGAGGTCGTGGGTTCAAGTCCCGCTTGCGGCAGCTACTTTTTCCACCATAATTTGATTTATTAAGTGTTATTCTTTGTTAACGAATTCACCGAATTTATATATATAACACTAGCTATCAGTTCTTAACGTTAGACCTTCGGGTTTTTTTTACTTAAATGCTTTATTTTTGAAAATATTTAATTGAATCTAAACGATAGGAATTGATGGATATTTTCACAGAAGGTCTTTTGTTCCCTACATTAGCTTTTTATTTTTTTTAACGGAAATATCACATGATTGCCAACACTGTCGTGCCCAATATCACCTAACTGTAATATTATGTAGATAGTTATAATATTATATAGTTATAATCAATGATCGGAGTAGGAAGAGCCATTTAGGTTCATTGACCACAAACATTGATGTTAATATGGACATTCCATGGAATAAAACTACTTTTAACGGATTTTATCGCGGTTTATTTGGTATTATTTACTTAAAAAATGGTTTATGTACGCCAAATAAGCCAAAGAGCGCACGAGAGACGTTGTAAATTTTACACGTTGTCAAACAAATAAATATCTTGTAAATAAAAATAGTTCAAAGAATGAAGACATGAAAATAATTATGATGAAACAGAAGATAGTACTTTGATTTATTTATGAACATGTTTGAATTAGTTTGTATGTTAATATTATGTTCTTGTACAACTGCAAAATATAGAAAAATGTAAATGATTATTGAGTATTGTATAAATATAAAAATTGGTCAAGTGCGAGTCGGACTCCCGCACGAAGGGTTCCGTACCATTATCTATGCAACACAAGGCAACGTTATTAGTATCGAGCAAGAAACGGTAAAAAAATCATGTTTGTTGTATGGGAGCCCCCCTTAAATATTTATTTTATTTTATTTTTAGTATTTGTTGTTATAGCGGCAATAGAAATACATCATCTGTGAAAATTTCAACTGTCTAGCTATCACCGTTCTTGAGATACAGCCTGGTGACAGACGGACGGACGGACGGACGGACGGACAGCGAAGTCTCATTAATAGGGTCCCGTTTTTACCCTTTGGGTACGGAACCCTAAAAACTGTTACATAAAAAATATACATGGTTTATTGACTCAACTTATACTATCTTTAAACCCATCCTTATACTTATCCATCGTAAAGTAAGTGTATTCTGTCGTTACTCCTTAATCCGTATTAGTAGTCAGTTAAATAGCTTTTTATTAATTTACTACTTCAAAAGTAAATCCCGGGATTTTGGGCATATCCATATTATTGTAAAATACGACTAGTACCTACATAAAATAGCTCTACCTATTCCGATCACTAGTTATAATATAAAGTAATTTATTAATTTTGCTATTGACATGCTATGCTTTTACTTAATAAATCAAATTGTGGTGGAAAAAGATCACAATTAGATTTATTAGTTATAATATAGTTATACCTATAAATATTGTTAATATGGGAAAATCGTCAGTGAGGATTTAGCTGACAAAACTTTGTCACTTGGTGTGTATTAGGACGTGAGATGAGGCCAACACTTTAAATTCACACTTTACATTCACACAACAAGTTAAAATATACACCCACCACTTTATTTTTTCTGCACTGTCCAAGGTTGACTGGAAGAGAATGCCTTAGGCATTAAGTCCGCCTGTACTACCTTTTGTGTATATAAAGTTAAATAAATAAATAAATAAATTCAATTGTGATTCCTTTACTAGCGATTTATTCTCGTTTTCGTCCATCAGCAAATGTTACACATCTTCCACTTTTTGACATAGCTTACAGTTTGTCCCTAGGCAAGCTTATTTGCTTGTCTTTTGTGTATCGGAATACGGGTATACCTATTAGATAATATACTAACTTTTTAAACATAGGTACTTATTATGCATAGAAAATCAAACAATATTGGGTTTTTTTGAGCAAGGCGTGAAGAAGCATCTTGTGAGCTGGCAAGGACGATTAGAGCTCTGACAAGGTATTAGCCATCCTCATGTCTGGATTACACTCTCACGTAATATCAGGTACAGTGCAGTTTTTGCCAACACAAACTATGAAAAACAAAAAAAAAATAAACCCAGACGTAGAACTTTTGAACATTTTTATTGCATTCACATTAACTTCCGCTGTTGCTTCAATGTGATCAACTTATTTTAGTTATTGTCGTCTTTCATAATCTCTTCTGTATTTAACTCTTTAATGTTACATCGTTAGCCATGTACTATAATTTAGAATTGAATAAAATTAGAACTAATTCATAAACAAAGTCTGTTTGGTGAATGAGTAAGAATAGAAGTTTCACTACACCATTTCCGCCTCAGGGCGCTGTAAAAACCGGCTAAGAGAAAATTAGCAAAACATTCTCTTTAAGAGAAAAAAAAAGTAGCAACTAAACCGTATGCCAATACGTTTTTAGCGTAACGCAATGTACCTACACAATAATAAGTACGCCCAACAAATGTTAGGAAGACCCATGCACAACAGTGGGATGTTGATAAGCTGAGAGTAGGAAGAAGTTTATAATCACGAACAAATTAAATTATTGAGAGCACAATTGATTTGACGAAGAAAAGCTAATTGATGCATCCATATATTTAGATTAAATTTGAATAAAATATCTATATGTCTGTAACAATTTATGTTTATTTACGATTTCTTTACGGTCTAGTTGTCAGATTCAAAATCCCTGACAATAAGGCCACTTCTGAATAACCATTTCAAATAAGGAAACAATTTTTAAAATCGGTCCACAAATTGAGAACAAATCGGGTTTAAAATATAGAAAAAACATATAGACGAATCGATAACCTCCTTTTCAAGTCGATTAAAAATATCGACTTTGTTTTATAATAAGCAAAGATGTCATGAAATGTTTTAAATAAGTCCGACGTAATGAAGTGTTAAAATCTTATAAATATATAGATGGTACTACTACTGTATGTAGCTAGGCACGGAGCTAGTAAAAATGTGTTCTAGTTGAATAACATCAAAATGTTTATAAGATACGTTACGGTAAGAATACGTTATGTCTAATAACATAAATTTTATAATAGTTTGCAGTATATTCAGATTCAAAACTATCTTAAAATATTAAAATTTCATTAAACCATTTATGTATTTAATACCAAAATATAAATTGTATTACACATCTGTTTGAGTTATTACACTTCTGTTTAAGAATTAATTCAATACACATAACTTGTATCACATTAAAAATCATCTCATACATAAACAAATATCGCAGCTGTAAGACGTACTAATTAATCTAAAATAAACATAAAACTTACGCTAAAACTCCACAAATTATGATAACTCCGAAACTTTATTCCACATCAGATCAATCCGTCACCATTAAAACACTTTTATCATATTTTTGTCACCACAGTCTTAGATACAAACGAGAGTAATATTGAAACGCGTAACAATATTACAAGAGAACTAATACGTAAATGATACGTCTCAGCCTCCACGCGTTTCATACACATCTAAAAAATCCAAGTCCTGCAAGCTTATTGCCGTACAATCTCCTGTTAGAAGTTCACTTCAAAATCTAAAACAAACGTCTTAGTTTGAGCTTTATTTCACTCAACGTAAAGTCGAAAACCAAGTTAAATATTACACCATTTCCCCCAAAAGCAAATGGAGATAGGGACAGAAGCACAGATGCTGCGCGCATGCGATTTCTGACCGCACTCACACATGCATATATAAATGTTTGTATGTATGTGAATATAGAAACGTTACATTGTTTGAGTCTGTGGAGAACAGGGGCGCTATTGTTGTGGATTTTCAGAGCCCGGAGTGATAGCCGTCCACTTACAATCAACCATGATTAATATTCAGCATCATATAGAAATTTGTAATGTCACCGTAAAAATAACGCTATTATTACACTGCGAAAAGCTTTCTTTTGTGTTTTAGGAGAAAAATACATCGTCACTTTAATACTGTTTTTTGGTAGATATAATTTTATTTGTAACATTGAAAGTGCGCGAAAATGACGTTTTTTGCTTTTAATCTGACAGTAGCATGCTAGATTGTTTTTTATATGAAGCATCTCAGCGCTTATATTTACAATTGTACCATCAGTTTCTCATTCCCATCTCTGACAGAAATTTTTACCGTGACCGTTTTCTACAGCGCTTTAACAAATATAGCGATATAGAGTGATATCATTCTTAATTACTTATAATACGGGCAGCTAGAAAGTTATAGCGGAATAATGGTGTAAGTAAATAAAAGCGCTTTGAGAAGACAACCGAGAACGAAAACCTCAGAGTTTGTCATCACGATGTCCTTAAGAGGGCGAAGTAGGTACGTAGCACTAACAGCCGTTGTGCATATTTGACTAAATGTATGAATGTAAATGAAAACAAAGAAGTGTGCTTAGATCGTATCAGATGGTGCTCTAGAGTCTGCTTAACCCAATAGAAAACCGGCGTGACGGTATGATGATGATATTGAGCAGCTAAAGGTTTTAAAAATTTCGTGACAAACAAATCTATTTTAAGACGTTTCATCTCGATTTATGTTAATTATGTTTTGTTATACTTACCCACTTACAAATGGGTGTGTAGGTACTGTGTTGATCGTGTTGTGACGGATTAAGAATACAAGTGTCACCACCCCTTTTAATTCCCAGGGTGAGAAGTAAAAGCCAGCTAAGGAATTATGGCTATTGTACATAGACAACATATTCTGTGAAAGACGGAAAGCTCGAAAATAAACCCTGTGCAAACACGGTCAGCGCGGTACAGTAGACCATGTTACTCCCCAAGAGGAGACCCGTGCTCAACAGTGTGACGTTAATAAGCTAGAGAGAGAGAGAGAGAGCGAGAGAGAAAACATTATTGTGACTGCTTTTATGATGATGGTATAGAACACATCATGAGTCCAACGTGTACCAATTATTTGGACACAAGAAACCCTAAAAAAGTAATTACGAAAAAATTTTGACTTATAAAATTATTTCATAAAACTTCCAAAATCCTATTATCGAAATATTCCTTAATTTATAATAACTCCATAAAATTTCATTTAACATTGACGAAGTCGGACTGTAAAAGCGATTTCTGATGTCAAAATCATACCTACATTTCGAACGAGAATAGTTTTGTCAGTCTGTCAACCCCCTTTCAAACTCCTAATCCATTCTCAGGTGTATTCAACAGCTTCGATTATCCGTTTACAAAAGTCCCAGGCTCAATTCTCACCAAAGTTGTTTAATTAAAGTTTTCGCACTCTTTTTCCTTCAGGCGGGAAAATAATCCCTTCTCTGGCCTAAGGAATGGTATGGAGAAACCTCATTCTTTTTATCACTAGAAAAATTAATCGAAATCTACGATATTATCATCGTCTTACCATCATGCCTTTTTCCCATGGGGATAGGCAGAGGTTATAGAGTGTCACCTGCTTCCGTCTAACACTACCTTGGCTTCGTTTACATTCATACATCTGATCATACATGCAGAACGGTAAGTGCTACCGAATTCACCATTTTGCAAGACATTGTCGATGACATCGGAGTGCGTATTTCTTGGCTGATATAATATTATCATTAAATATATCAATTTATTAATAAGAAGCGTAATAAAAGGATTTTTTTTTTAAATTTAAAGACGCTGTGAATAAAATAAAGTATTTTTCATCTGAGTGTTGTACGAGGTAAAACGGTACCCTATTAATGAGACTGCTATCTGTCCATCCATCTGTGTGTCATCAGGCTGTATCTCTGGAACGGTGACGCATCATTTTCATTCTTCTGCACTTATACCGTTATTTGAAGTCAGTATGATGAATATATTGTGCTATTAAGGGCACGGAACTCTTCGGGTGCAAGTTCAACTAGTGTTTGACCGGTTTTTAGGTTCTCGTAACATACAAATAAATTAAAATTTATCATTATCATGTTATCGTGTTATTCTATGCAGGTGTAATAGCCTGACTAAAGTGCAATAGATAAATACTATTATCACTAACATAATTACATAATATACCTATACTATACTAACTTTGGAGGTCGCGGGAAAATTTAATTTATTATGCCCCGCATACATTTAGATATAACTAGAATGATAATAATCACTGTCGCACTTGTCTGATAAATAAATCAGTTACGTGGTTAATAGCCGAAAGATATCAAAATGTAATCTAAAATCATTAACTATAAATAAACGTAATATCTTAAATTATTTTTTATCTGTTGATGTATTAAAATAATATGACGGACTTCTTAGCGTAGTTGCAAGTAACGCTGTCTGTAGAAATAGAGAAGCACGTACAGCCGACGAGTCAAGCCAAGGGAATGTGTGTGGATCGTAGCAGATGGCGTTCTATGGTCTTTAACTACCCCAATGAGAAAAAACCGTGACGATATAATGACAACAATATAAAAATCAATGTTTGGAAGAAAGAAGACGGGGTAATGTCCGTGAATATTTATTTTATTTAACTAAATTGGACCAGAAAACGTTGTATGCATTGTCTGAATATGTTTGATAGCAATTCATCGATCTGTGACAGTCAACAGATCAATCAAATAAACATCGTTTTCAATCAAATAAAATACACTCACTAATTCTTGATTACAGCGAAAATAATATACTCCGTAATCTTATCTAATTTAGAATTACTGAATAATTTTTAGGCGAGCCCAAAAGTCTCAAAACGTCAAATATAATCCTGTTATCCAAATTATTAATAGAACATATGATAATTATCACCTTGCCAACTTTATATGCTAATTTTCTTGCATTTTATAACTAGTTATATTACAAATGGCTCTCTATTTGCTACAGATGTCCTCTATAGATAATTGAACCACTTTATGGTGTTAACTAAGCGTAATGCCATCGGGGTTTTTGACTCTTTCGTCGTCTGAAGATTATACTTATGGCTTCGTATGCGTCAAATTCTGGAGCAACATCTTTTTTTGCACAAATTTGTGTAATTATAAAAAAGCATCTAGAAACATGAAGCATGTACATTCAGATAGACCTGAATTGTCATATATCGATGGTCAAAATATTTCTTCAAAAATATTTACCTTAATATAATGTTGAACTACTCCACGTCATTCTCTAACAAGAATACATCGTAGTCAAAGTTTCTGTAGGCACTCAGTATTTGCTTTTGGGTTTCGAGCAGAACTTCCAATATGGTGGAAAGTATTCGTGTAATTGCATATCAGCGTGTTAGAACATCCACAGATAAGTTTTACTGTCATCAGTTTGGGAACATCTTCATAGAGATTCTTTTGCAACCTACCTACCCATTTTTTATGGGCATTTCATACAACATCCTCTGATCCAAAGCTAAACTTACATGCTTGTTTTATGAGAACCAGAATACGGATATACTACACAAACTACTTTTATTTTGTACACATACTTACAATATATAGTAAACAGCCAGACGCAATACAAACATATTTTGTATGACAGTCATAAACGTTTTACGTTACCCGAACCACTAGACCACGAGGCCTGTTAAACACGTCTTCGTAAAATGGAACACTTGGGGATTCGAGGGTATGGCCTGAATATATTCCATAGTTACTTGCTTGAAAGAACTCAGTGTGTGAAGATTGGAACTGTGGTTAGCGATGAAAAGAGCCTTGATTTTGGAGTACCGCAGGGTTCTATTTTGGGCCCCACGCTCTTCTTAATCTATATTAACTCCTTCTGCCAACTGTCTCTTCAAAACTGTGTTATCACTTCGTATGCGGATGACGCTGCCTTATTAATCCATGGAAAGAACTGGATAGATACTTTTCGTTTTGCTGAAAACGCTATCAGATCTATCATGACATGGCTCTCATCTAATCTCCTAACACTTAATCTTACTAAAACAACGTTTATTACCTTTTCTCTCAAATCGCAATCACAACCCCCTCCTAACCTCTCTCTAAAATTTCACTCATGTCTACCAACTCAAGATTCTTGTGTTTGTCCTACCATTAACAAATCCTCTGTAATTAAGTATTTAGGCGTACACATTGACGATTTATTCACTTGGAAACCACATATACAACAGCTCACATCGAGAACTCGTAAGCTTATTTACATATTTAAAAATCTTCGTCACTCCGCTGTTTTCGGTACTCTCAAGACTGTTTATTATGCTCTATGTCGTTCTATTCTAAGTTATTGTATATCAGTGTGGGGCTGTGCTCCTGTGACTCTGACTGGAACGAGCCAGCGCGCTGTTCTGAAGGTAGCTGACTTCAAACCTTATCGATTCCCAACTACAGCTCTTTACAGAAAATGGAAGATTTTAACTGTGAGGCAATTATATGTTCTACAAGCTGTCTTGACAAGACATGTAAACCTTCCTCTAAACAACTCTCTGGCTTCCAAACGTAATTCTTACAACGTCTGTCCAGCCATACCGCATAGAACTGCTCTTGCTCAACGTCATTTTTATATTATGAGTGGTTTGCTATACAACAAAGTTAACAAAGCATGTAATATTCATCAATTAAACAAGTTTCTCGGTAAAAAGATAACAAAGTTAAGAATGAAATCAATTTATGTTAGAGTTCTTCATAAGATCAGTATGACTATACCTCGCTTGAATTTCAAGACATACCAGCTACGTAGCAGATATAATAAAAATACCGTTCTAAATTATGCTACAACCTGCCTGCAAGCCTGGTCGACTATATAACAGTCTGCATGCAAATGGCAACAAAGCGACGACTCTTTTAAAAAGGAATTTGCAATCATATAATAAAAGTTAAAACGCCAGTCTTTTAGGTCTCACAGATCTAATGTCATATTGTTTAGATTTAATTCCACGTTATCTGTGCCAGTAATTTATTATAGCCTAGATGTTGCCTGCGAATTCCTATGCGTGCAATTAAAAAAAAACCACGTTTTTCTCTGATGCTACGCTCCTATTGGTCGCAGTGTGATGTTATATAGCCTAAAGCCTTCCTCGATAAATGTACTTAAGGAACAATGAAAGAATTTTCCAAAGCGAATCAGCGGTTCCTACGATTAGCGCGTTGAAACTAATTTTCTTAGTTACTAATTAATTTTTATGTAATTTGAAATTAATTACATAAAATAAAAACATAGATACATACATACATTACATACAATCTAAACTTTCTTATTGGTGTAAGCAGAGATTTTAACATCCGCTACGAATGCTAAGATCCACACAATATTATACTTCTTTCCGTTTCTTTAATTTAAGAAATATAATCAATCTAGAATGAATGAAGAATGAAATCTTATAAGTAGGTATATCTAATCTTTTCTTAGGATTCCGTCTTAAAAGCTTAAGGTATCAATTCTAGTATTTAACCTGATATATCAAATCCATTATGAATAACCCATGGACCTAATAAGCTTTTAGAATAAGCGTTCTTTACTACTGTACACCTCAGAGATTACATAAGCCATTGAACAAACTGCCGCCTTTCAAGCTATTTTCGTTGCCAAGTTAAGATAAAGTGGCTCCTTGGGGATACCGTTCTCGATTCCCCTTTTGTTGTCTTCAAGATACACGTTGGACAATAAACGTACGTATATAAATTTACATTTTATAAATGACAGTAACGTTTCAATTTTATAACATCAGCAATTTCAACAGAGATGTTTGTGCCACCACATTTACATTCTCTCACAGAACTTCCGAGAAATAGAACTCTCTTTTTCTCTCTCCAGCCCAATAACGTTCCATTGTTGGGGGCCTCGTCCACTGTGGGAGGGATCTACTGTACCGCGTTTCACCAAGCGTGATGGCACAGTGTTTGTTTTCGAGTTTCCGTCTCTCACAGAAGATGTTATCTGTGTACTTTTCAAGATAGTAAGTAAGTAAAATTTCCGATCAATCTCACAACTGCAAGTGGGTAAAAATCACTTTCAAAGATTCCGTTACATTGATTAATACATTGATAGATACGTACCGAACTAGGATGTTCTGAACCGGGATAGCAAGTATGTTTCATTAGAGCTGAAGAATACTCTAAGATTTGGCGCAATTATAAATAAAATATGTAATACTAACAGTAAAACTCCTTTTTATTATAACATCTAATAGACTTAGGATTTTAAACCAAGAGTCAGATGAAAAATCACTTGATTCCGCAAACCCTATAATTGGATCTTCGCCAAAAGTCGACTCTCATGAAAATGAATCGTAAAGTTAAGAAAATTTTCACTTGATGGCTAATATACTTTTACGTTCTATCCTTATTAAAGGGAAACGCGAGGTATATCTTCATATTTGTCTGTCACAAATGTTTATCATCTTTGTCGTCAGTGAACCAAAATATGAGTAATAATTCAGTGTTCGCAAATGTTGTTATGATATTGTTTTCCATATTATTTATACTTACTAATATTATAAAGCTAAAGCGTTTGTTTGTTTGAACGCGCTAATCTCATGAACCACTGGTCCGATTTGTAAAATTCTTTTAATGTTGGATAGTACATTTATCGAGGAAGGTTATTTTATTTTATTTTGCAAGGAAAATTTACAGCTAAAATTACATTTGCAAATAATCAATTAATAACAAATATATGGCCAATTAAAAGTTTTCACAATTAGATAAGTATATACATTTTAATAATAAAGCAACATGGTATAAACTGTCAATTAAGTAGATACAAAACTTACGTCAGAATTCTACGTCTATACGTATACGTTATAGGCTATATAACATTACACTGCAACCAATAGGAGCGTGGCAGTAGTGAAAATTTTTGCAAAAACGGGAGAAAATTTTCTAAATTCAACGCGTACGGAGTCACGGGAAACAGCTAATTAAATATTATATCTGAGGAATTTATTCGGATAGAGTTATAAGAATACCAAATAGTGTTAAATAACTTTTTATACTCAGTAATGGCAATGTAACTAATAATGGGGATTGTTCATTATTTTTGACCTATTGTTTTTATATTCTTTTCAGAGAATATAGACTATTTTAAGCAACTAATTTCAATATCATTGAAATATTCACTATACAGAATTTTTAAAAAATTCTTGTAGATATTACTTTAAATGTTGTGACGTCATCGTTTTACGCAATCTGTGTTTAGACTTTTCTTGATAGACTTAATACAGATTGCACTTTATCTTTTCAAAGTTGACAAGTTGATATAATAGACCAATTTCAACTCCACTTCAGAGTAGTATATCCCTAAAAACGTCTTAATATTTCAAGTCCTTCATTTCAAGGGCAAATAGAGATCATTTGCTTTTTTGGAAAAATAATCGTTAATATAGCAATTTTCCGAAAAAAACTAATGGATCATGATCAGATGACTCTATTCCCCGAAATGGTTTTCGAATTAAGAGTTTAAAAAAAATATGAACAATGCCCATTGTATGCATTATCATATTGTTTATGGCTAAAATTGACGATAACATTGAATGATGAAGAAGAAGAACTTCATGAAACTATCAAAACTATTAATCTCGAGCAGGGAAGGCGTGCACTGAGTATACCGACTAACCAAACTAATTCTATATAAACACAAAATTGATTAGACTTAATCGATTTACATGGCATGTTTGGAATAAGTTAGATTAGATTGGGTACTCAATGCATCTGAAAACTCTTGTGATAACGGTAACAGGATATCGCTATTCGAACCACAAAATTAATAGAAGATATTTTAATAGCGTATGAAAGATAATACTAAAAGGATCATAAGTTTTCAATATCGGTATTTTGATAGCGATTCATAGGAATTGTGTTGCGAAATAATAATGGGTTTCTAAGTAGATACTCCGTCCGGTCGGTCCGTGTGGATTAAGAATACAAGTGTCACCACCCCACTTCTTAGCTAATATAAGCAGTTAATGTCCTTAAAACAATTAGCTTGTTCTTGAATCAGGTAAATAATCTGGGCCTATATATAATACAAATAATGATTATAAATAAAAGTAAATAAAAAAAGAATTATATTCAATAATAAACCGTGCAAATCTCTAACTGCTTATCTCTAACGCCAGGATCCACAATATGTGTGAAAATATTTAGACCCAGTGTTCCAGTAAGCTGTTGTTAATATACCTAAACAAACGTTATTGTCAGCAAAATTTAAAACTTTATGGCTAAATTTTGTGGCCAAGAAACCTTAGTAGTACCTATTATATAGTTATTTATCTAATTTATTTCGGATTAATACTATAGGTTTCGTAGGCACAAAGTTTGGTCTTATTAACACGCTTTTATAAGTTTGGTATATATCTATCAATGTACGAGTATAAATGTGTGTAACGGAATCTTTGAAAGCGATTTTCAGCCACTTGCAGTAGACGGATTTATCTGAAATTTTGCACACCTAACAAGGACCGATGACAATGGAATAATTTAAAAGAATAATCCCATTTCCTTGATCAGAACTACTAGAATAGCATGTTGAAGTATCACTATGACCACACTTGTAATTTTTAATTATACACGTAATAGTTTAATTGTATATGAGTAGACTCACCAAGATTATTGTGTTTCTACGTGTGCCTTTCATATACAATCAGATAATTTCACATAATAATTGGTCAAGTGCGAGTCGGACTCGCGCACGAAGGGTTCCGTACCATTATCTATGCAACATAAGGCAACGTTATTAGTATCGAGCAAGAAACGGTAAAAAAATCATGTTTGTTGTATGGGAGCCCCCCTTAAATATTTATTTTATTTTATTTTTAGTATTTGTTGTTATAGCGGCAATAGAAATACATCATCTGTGAAAATTTCAACTGTCTAGCTATCACCGTTCTTGAGATACTGGGTACGAAACCCTAAAAATCATGTTTTTTGTATGGGAGCCCCCCTTAAATATTTATTTTATTTTATTTTTAGTATTTGTTGTTATAGCGGCAATAGAAATACATCATCTGTGAAAATTTCAACTCTCTAGCTATCACCGTTCTTGAGATACAGCCTGGTGACAGACGGACGGACGGACGGACGGACGGACGGACGGACGGACAGCGAAGTCTCAGTAATAGGGTCCCGTTTTTACCCTTTGGGTACGGAACCCTAAAAACGCTTTGTTTATAGAATCAGGTAAAAATTTCATAATTGTTTACTTGGGCTTACTACGATTGTGACAACATGTTGTGACAACAGAAACTTATGTCTCTGACAACAGAAACTGTCAACGTTTTGTAAGTATAGCATAGAATTGAGTATTGATGACAATGCAATCATTTAAAAAATATTCAGGATATTTAAGCGTGTTTTTTAGTTTTTAAACTATGTAGATTATTTATTTATGTAGCGTAGTAACTTTTAAATATTCTATTCCTGAATTCTACGGACGGGCTTCGTGATCTAGTGGTTCATGTAACGGACTGCCGTTCACGAGGTCTGGGGTTCGATTCCCGCACGGTACAATTTTTTGTGCGATATTTATAAATGTCATACAATTGTTTGTACTGCGTCTGGGTGTTTTCTATGTATTATAAGTATGTATTTACAAAAAAAAGTAGTATATGTAGTATATCCGTATCTGGTACCCATAATACAAGCATCGAAATATAGCTTACTTTGAGACCAGAGGACGTTGTGTGAAATATCTTGAATATTTACTTATCTTCTAATGCTATGTTCTTAATCTTTATTTATAATAAAACAAAGTCGTTACTTTTATATGTTTGTCTCTATGTGAGCTCAATAGATAGAGTGGTTTCAGAGAATGGCTTTTTTAGGGTTCCGTACCCAAAGGGTAAAAACGGGACCCTATTACTGAGACTTCGCTGTCCGTCCGTCCGTCCGTCCGTCCGTCCGTCTGTCACCAGGCTGTATCTCAAGAACGGTGATAGCTAGACAGTTGAAATTTTCACAGATGATGTATTTCTATTGCCGCTATAACAACAAATACTAAAAATAAAATAAAATAAATATTTAAGGGGGGCTCCCATACAACAAACATGATTTTTTACCGTTTCTTGCTCGATACTAATAACGTTGCCTTATGTTGCATAGATAATGGTACGGAACCCTTCGTGCGCGAGTCCGACTCGCACTTGACCAATTATTGTATAATTTGTTAGGGTTCATTATTTAAATTTCACGCGTAAGAAGTTGCTAGTTTAAAATAAGTTTAAATTCATTTAAATCTATAAAGTTTCCCTAATCTCTTCTCTAGTCTTAAGTATACTCCATTTCCTCTCCTATTCTATTTCTTGCACTAAACTGTTAAAGTTTTACTCAGTTTATCAGTATTCACGGAATTTTGAGAACTGCAATATCATCGTACGTATCCTTAGTACACAGGAAACTAGAAGGCGAACAGCTAAGTTATCAGTTGACATTAATTGACTGTATGATTGATTGATCTGTGGTTTTTTTTTACGTGAGTAATGCATTTACGCACTTTGTGTGGGACTCCCGGGTCAGAAACGGACCCGGACTACCCACTAAACCCCACGGTGTTCCCCTTGTGTGTCGCCCCTTGACCGGGCCATGGTAGTCACTCAGGTATTACTATGACGCGACCAAGGGGGCCCCCCAAGGGGGGGGAGATAAATAACTATTGTGTGTGTTACCAGTGATGACTTACGGAACTGAGACGTGGTCCCTGAATGTCGGCCTCATAACAAAACTCAGAGTCGCACAGCGTGCTATGGAGAGGGCTATGCTCGGTGTTTCCCTACGTGATAAGATCCGGAATGCGGAGATCCGTAGAAGGACTGGTGTGTACGACATAGCCCGAAGAGTTAGCACGCTGAAGTGGCATTGGGCAGGCCACATCGCTCGACGATCTGATGACCGTTGGGGACGGAAGGTCCTCGAGTGGCGACCACGAACCGGACGACGCAGCGTGGGGCGGCCCCCAACAAGGTGGACCGACGATATCGTCAAATACGCCGGGGGCCGCTGGATGCAGTTAGCGCAAGACCGCACGTTGTGGCGTTCTATGGGGGAGGCCTATGTCCAGCAGTGGACTGAGAAAGGTTGATGGATGGATGTATGGATGAAATAACTATTAATATTTTTATGATAATTATCCTTAATATCATTAGATACTAAAATTTATTGTAATGAAATTAATTGTTTTAGTTCTTTTATCTGAGTTTGAGTAGGTACCACAATAAAATCATATATCAACATCATCATCATAACATCACGCCTTTTTCCTATGGGAGTAGGCAGAGACTATAGAGCGCCATCTGCTACGATCCAAACATACTTCCTTGGCTTCATCCACACTCATACAAAATCATATATTTATATTAAGCTTAAGAAAATTCTAAATATATTTAGTTAACCAAGTGATAGGATAAAAAAAATTATCTAGCAATTGTGTACGATAAATACTCAATCGAAAACTAATAAAATAATAAAGGTTTTGATAGATCATCAAGACAATTTTTTTTGGGTTGGTTTAAATCTCAGAGTGATATTAGTATCTTATTTATGTATCACTCACGACAAAGAATAGGTGCAGGAAAATTTCCATTATTCATTAAGTTATCACAAGTTAATAAACTTATAACTCAGTTATAGTTGAACTTTATACTCTACTGATACACTGAGCAGTCCCCTTATCGAAGAAAATTTACATAATACATGACTGCGGTACGCTTTTGATATTGCGCCGACAGATTATCGTGGTATAAGCCGCAGTCTTTGACTGAAAGAGATTCTGAGGTGAATAGAGTGTATTATATTTTGCATATCAGCAAGAATTATTATGATACTTCTAAAGTAAAATAGGTGGAATGGAGTAAAGTTATGAATTTAACTTATTTTTCACTTTAAAGATATCTCTACAAGTTTGGAGAAGCCATAAGTAGAGGCAAAGAAGAATTAGCCTTTAACACAGTTGACTTTGACGTTCTACTTTGTTTTCTCCGTTCTCTTAACATATCTCCTTCAGTAACGGATTGGTTTCATAGTTACCTGTGTGGCCGTCGGCAACGTATTATTACTGAAAACACTAGCTCCTCATGGTGTGATACTACTGTCGGTGTGCCCCAGGGCGGCGTTTTATCACCATTACTCTTCGCGATCTTTATAAATACTATATCCAGCAATCTTGTTTCTTCCTACCACCTTTATGCAGACGATCTTCAGATCTATTTGGAAACCACGTTACATGAATTGCCCGAGATGATAACCGTTCTCAACAACGAATTGGCAAAAATTAGCGCATGGAGTCACTCTCACGGCCTCTCGATCAATCCATCTAAAACACAAATAACAATCGTAGGTAGCTCATGGTTTACATCTAGAATTAATTGGTCTCAACTACCCGCAATTACTTTTGAAGGCACAACAATAACAATAAGTAACAAAGTAAAAAATCTGGGCTTATTAATCGATTCGGAGTTTCTTGCCTACTACTACCAAAATTGCGCTTGCAAACTCTTTACTTCTCTCAATCCTCGACTATGCAGATGTCAGCTATCCAGATCTCGCCGAGTATCAATTAGATAAACTTGAGCGTCTTCAAAATGTTTGTATAAGATTCATATTTGGTTTGCGCAAGTATGATCACGTGTCACAATTTCGTAAAAAGCTCAAGTAGTTACCAATAAGATTTCGCCGGAATACTCATATTGTTTCTTTACTTTAAAGTATACTCTTTAATCCCTCAACTCCCTCCTATCTTAAAAGACGCTTTGAGTATGTCCATGATACTCTCAACAGGTATCTGAGGTCATCGGAGATTCTAAAACTTAAAATGCCGCAACATACCACAAATTATTACGCTAAATCTTTTACGATTACTGCTATACGCTTATGGAATTCTCTACCGGAAGAAATTCAGCGATAAAAATCATTGTCTACCTTTAAAATTAAAGTGAAAAACTACTACCTAGACATGCAGTCATAACTGTCGCTTTTGACGGGCCTCGTGGTGTAGTGGTTCATATAACGGACTGCCGATCATGAGGTCGCGGGTTCGATTGCCGACCAGGACAATCATTTGTGTGATGTTTTTAATTGTCATACAAATGTTTGTCCTGCGTCTGGGTGTTTTTATGTATTATAAGTATGTATTTACAAAAAAAAGTAGTATATGTATTCTATCCGTATTCTGGTACCCATAACACAAGCATATAAGCTTAGCTTGGGACCAGAGGACGTTGTGTGAAATGTCCATGAATATTTATTATTATTTATTTATTATTACTGTTAATATAATATATGTACTGTATGTATGTGTATATTATGTATGCATGTGTGTATGTATATATATGTAAATGCGTGTGTATCTTGTATGTATGTGTATTTTTAATTTTATAGATAGTTTATAAATTCATTAATAATTAATTAATTCAGTACACCCACAACTACCGCTTTATCCATATCATGTATCCATCCAAAGGTTGCCTGGTAGAAATCGCTTTAAGCGATAAGGCCGCCCATTGTACTACATTATTTTAAGAACATCCTGTAATGTAAAACTAAATGGTGTACAATAAAGAATATAATAAATAAATAAATAAATGAATATTCGCGGACATTTCACACAACGTCCTCTGGTCCCAAGCTAAGCTTATATGCTTGTGTTATGGGTACCAGAATACGGATAGAATACATATACTAGTTTTTTTTTGTAAATACATACTTATATTACATAGAAACAACCAGACGCAGTACAAACATTTGTATGACAATCAGAAAAATCACACAAAACATAACATACTATTGAACCACTCTATCTATTAAAACGAAACGAATCAAAATTCGCTGCTTAGTTTTGAAGATATAAGCTTACATAGGGACATACATACAAAAATAACGACTTTGTATTATAATAAGTAAAGATGTTTGTCTATATAGACCAAGATCCCAGGGGTGAATCCTATGACTTACTTTCTCTCTCTTACTCTCTCTCTAGTTCTTATTCGTAGCATCATTGTAAAAATACCCGGGGAAAATACCCTGGGAACGAATTTTCTAAATTGGTTAAAATCTTTTGAAATCAATACACATACATTTAAAAATCCCTTCAGGTACAAGTTGGACTAATGCACGAAGGCTCCGTACCATTATTATCATAATATATTCGTCATACTAACCCCAAATAACTCCTTAATATAAAATATGATGATGAGTATTATTGGTTATTGTAGCATTAATTGATTTAAATAAACTGTGAAATCTCTCTAGCTATCACCGTCCTAGAGATACAGCCTGGTGACAGGTGAGGGACAGACCTGCGGGCAGCGCTGTCTCAGTAATAAGATCCCGTTTAACCTTTTGGCACGGAGCTCTTACAAAGATTGAATTAATAACAGACTCTCGAAGGCATTTAATAAGATAATAAATAAATAAATATTCATCAATTATCGTTATATATTAGTCATATCGCCCCCAATTCTCTCTCTCTCAAAACTGAAATTTGCAGATCTCTAGCTACTACTGTTCCATAAATAAAGCCTGGCATTACGAACGGACGTACGGACAGACGGACTGACGCGCGACGGACAGCAAAGTCTCAGCAATAGGAACTCTAAAAACGTAGTAAGACAAATAAAGAGCCACACAGACCTTAATGTCTTTGTATCCTAGATAGCAAGGAATATAGGTAGTGTTAAAGGAACCTGAATAGAAGAATTGTTTTCATGCCCTTTTTGCTCCTCTTTAGCTGTTCAATGTCCACTGTTGGGCACGGGTCTCCTATACTTCAGGAGGGTACTTTGTCTACTCACTACGTGATGACCAAACGTGTTGGCAAAGGGTGCAGTTTCAAGTTTTACGTCTCTAAAGGGAGATATTAGAATTGTATTTACAAAAGAAGAGTAGTTTATGTTTTATATCCGTATTCTGGTACCCATAACACAAGTATAATAAGCTTAGCTTGGGACCAGAGGACGTTGTGTGAAATGTCCATAAATATTTAATATTTATTATTATATTATCTGCTTATGACATCCCTTATCTGGCTCTTACAGAATCCTGGAGAAGAAATCGGGCGGTGACATAAAACGGGGCGGTGAAAAAATAAGTACCGTGTGGTGACTTAATATACTCGTAAAGTGGAATTGTCAAAATACGACACGTAATACTCACAATTTTTTAATTTATAACTAATATTACTGAATTCAGGAAACGTTTTTTTATAAATCATTACTGCAAAAAAATCACATTACAAGATGACAAAGATAATAATATGATTATTTTTAATGTAAGATTAAAATAATTATATTATTATCCCTTACAATCAGTATGCATACCTATTTGATTCATATCATTAAATGCAATTCACAGAATTTAGCAAAAAAAAACTTTGTTACGGCTGATTTATAAAAAAATAAAATTTTCTGATATGATCTTTAAACTACTGTTGATTGAATGCGATGAATATCTTATAAAATTCAATGTTTTAAATTTTATGGAAGCAGGCAGAAAGTACAGAAGGCCTTATTTCTTTCCCTCTTATTCTATTCTTTAACGTCCCACTGTTACTCAAGTCTTCTTGCAACTCGGGAGGATGTTTGGTCTATTTATGTCACGGTGGCCAGCATTTACTTCAAGCTTTCCGCCTCTCACTAAGATGTAAATAACTAAAACACAAGAAAACATTGTGACATAAAACATTTTAAAAACACAAATAAATATTCTATATAAGAATTTAAGTAGAAAACGTAATTTTATTTCTCATTTTTGTCATTAACACAATAAACAATGACGAGCCTCGTGGTCGAGTGGTTCATGTAGCAGACTGCCGATCAAGAGGTCGCGGGTTCGATTCCCGCTCGGGACAATCATTTGTGTGATTTTTCTAATTGTCATACAAATATTTGTACTGCGTCTGGGGGTTTCTATGTATTATGAGTATGTATTTACAAAAGAAAAGTAGTATATGTAGTCTATCCGTATTCAGGTACCTACCCATAACACAAGCATATAAGCTTAGCTTGGGAACACAGGACGTTGTGTGAAATGTCCATGAATATTTATTATTATTATTATTTATTAAAAAAAGAAAAGTAGTATATGTAGTCTATCCGTATTCTGGTACCCATAACACAAGCATATAAGCTTAGCTTGGGACCAGAGGACGTTGTGTGAAATGTCCATGAATATTTTTTATTATTTTTTATTTAAACGGACTTTTAAGTTAATAGAAGACTATGTTAATAGTAAAAATCTGAAATATAAAATTTGTATCATATTTGTCTTTTATTTTACAGATACAACTACTACTTACGGATTGAGACTCGTATATTCTATCCAAACATTTTGTTTGTGTATATTTTACAGGATAATAATAATAATAATAATAATAAAGCCTCATTTATTTCCTTAAATACATTTTTTTTTTTTTCATACGTCAAATACATTTCATAATTTTTTTTTTTTTTTTTTTTAAATAAAATACATTTCTTTTTTTTTTTTTCTTGAAAATCGTCATATTTATGATAATATATTAATTTGTATTATTAAGGACCTCTCTACGAGTAAAGGCCTCCTCCAGTTGTCTCCATGTGTCCCTCTCTTCTGCCTTTTCTGTCCAATTTGTTCCTGCGACTTTTATTATTTCGTCCTTCCATCTCTCCACTGGTCTTCCTCTGCCTCTCTTCCCAAGTGGTCCGCTCCACATAGTAACGTTTCTTGTCCATTTGTCGTTGCTCATACGAGCAACATGACCCGCCCACTTCCATTTTAGTTTTTTGCAGTGGTGCAGGGCATCAATGGTTTGCGTGGTGTTCCTTATGTCTTTATTTCTTATCCTGTCTTTCCTTTTTATACTTAGCATACTTCGTTCCATCGACCGCTGGCTAGTTTGTATTTTATTTTGGGTGTACCTATTGAATACCCAGGTTTGCGATCCGTAGCTTAGGCATGGTAGAATGCAAGAGTCAAAAACTTTTTTCTTGAGATTAATAGGTAAATTTGATTTAAGTATATCTTTGTAGCTCTAAAATTTATTCCAAGTTATATTTACTCTTCTGTTTAGTTCATCACGGTGTCTGGAATGCTTGAACGAGACTTGCTTTCCCAAGTATATATATTCTGGTACGTATTCTATAAGAGTGTTGTTTAAGTGGATGGGTTTCATTACACTGTTTGTCATTATTTTTGTTTTTGTTTTATTCATGTCTAGGCCTATTTTGTGACTAGTAAGGTGCAGCTCGTTTATCATTTTTTCCATTTGTGTGGCACTTACAGGATAATAATTAATTTTTAATAATAATAATAATAATCGCACGTCGGTAGTAAACAATGTTTCACAATATTGTTTCTTTATCAATGGCTTTGTCATTTATTCGCTAAACTGATGTTTATCATATCGTACATTTCATATGAAGTTTCTTAATAAGTTATTAAAATCAATGTTTGATTAATCTCTTAGATTATCTATAAATGAAATAAATATTATAAAGATATATAAACGATTGATATTTCCTTTACTTCATTAGTTTTGAAATATCGTTCAGAGCAAATATCGACACGACAAAAAGCAGGAACTTATTATGAAAGGTAATTTTTTTGTTACCTATATATATTGTGTAGAAACTTTTTTACTAAAACTATTTAGTATTGGAAATATAGAAGTCTTTTATATCTCATCTATTATACTTATAACTATTATAAATACTTAGTAAATGTTTTTATATTTTTTCTACTCATGAAGAAAATTTAACCATTTTTATTCTTATTACACATGCGATGAAGTAGTCAAAAGATTAGTGTTATTCCGTATATGTCCTATGTGAGCTTATAACTCCAAAACTTCGCAACGGATTTTGATGCAGTTTTTTTAATCGATAGATTGGTTCATGAGGGTGGACTTTTTTGTATAAATTGCCAACGTTTAGTTTGTACGAAGTAGCGGGCGACATCTAGTATAGAATATAGTGTGTATAGTGTAAGTTCTATGAAATCTAAATTGTGTTAGAATATTTTAATTTCAGTAATATTTTTTTGTTATTTTAGGTTTTCTACTAACAGTGCTCTTCGTAGCACTATCGAGCGCAGCTCTTGTCAAAAATATTGCAAAGGAGGAAGACATTCCCGCTGGCGGTAATAATAATGACCCAAGCCAAGCCGCTGCAATTTGCAGCGCCGCAGATTCGGAAGGTGTGTTAGTAGCTCATGAAAATTGTAACCAATTCTACAAGTGCAACTTTGGAGTTCCCGTACCCTTGACATGCTACCATAATCTTCTGTTTGATCCTGCAATAGACAGATGTGAATGGCCTGAAACAGTTGAGTGTGGTGACAGAGTTATACCCGATCCAGTTGAAATTAACCCAGAAGGAAACGACTGGACTGGCAATGGTGACGGCAACGATGACCCCAGTCAAGCTGCAGCTATATGTGCAGCTGAAGGCTCCGACAATTCTTATGTCGCCCATGAATACTGCAATCAATTCTATCAATGTTGGGCAGGTCTTCCAGTTGCCTTGTTCTGTCCCGATGGTTACTTGTTTAACCCTGCTAAAGATTATTGCGATTTCCCCGCCAATGTGAACTGTGATAGAGGAATAGCTGATAATGTACAAAGTGGTAATAACAATCAACACGAAAATAACGACGACGCACCAATAGGAAGTAACAATAATGACCCTAGCCAGGCTTCTGCCATTTGTAGATCTTCAGAATCGGAAGGTATTCTTGTAGCTCATGAAAACTGTAATCAGTTCTACATTTGCAACTTTGGAGCACCAATAGTTCAGGTATGCTCAAGCAATCTTCTCTTCGATCCTTCCAAGGATAGATGTGAGTGGCCCGAAACTGTCGATTGTGGAGACCGAGTTATTCCTGAGGCTCAAGAAAATGTTCCCGGTGACGAGTGGAATGGTAATGGTGCTGGCAATGATGACCCTAGCCAAGCTGCAGCCATATGCGCTGCTGAAGGTTCTGATCACTCTTACGTTGCTCATGAAAACTGCAACCAGTTCTACCAATGTTGGGCTGGACGTCCAGTTCCTTTGTTCTGTCCAGAAGGTTTTCTGTTTAATCCCAACGTCGATTATTGTGATTTCCCCAGTAATGTTAACTGTGGTAACAGGCTCAAGTAGACTAATACATCAATTCTTTAAACTAAAAAAAATTTTAATGTATTTTGTATAAATATGGTATATTTATTTGTAAAATTCTGTTGTAACTTGAAAAATAAAATTTTAATTACTTAATAAATGAGACTTTAATTTAATAACTTGTTTATTTGATGTAGATTTAGAAATTAAACTTTTAGCCATGTATTGTGACAATTTTGGTTTCAATGACTATAGTTACATATTTTTGAATGCAAAGTTGCTGAAGTAAGAACTATAAACAAGCCAACAAGTCTTAAAACGCAAATAGTATGCCTCGACTAATAAATAAAATAACAATTAGTTTTAATCGACATTTTAATATGTTTATCGTTTTGATTTTTGACGTGAAATAATTTAGAAATGGTTAGCAGAAAATTTTGAATAATACGCTACTATACTTATCTTTAACTGAAGTATCTAAGTTAATACTCAAATAAACTACTTAGATAAAACTACGTTTTACGGATTTAGACGCGTATATTTGTTTTAAATTTTGGCCCGACGTTTCGGAGACTTTGCAGTCACCATGGTCACGGGTGAGACTCACCCTCACCTCACTCACTTTTATTTAAACAGATGAGTCGCGCAAGTGTTAGAAAATATTAATCTACTTAGTTCAAAAACTAAAAAACACGCTTGAAAATCCTGAATATTTTTTTTAATTATTGCATTGTCATTGGTCCTTGATATATGTGCAAAATTTCAGATCAATCCGACTACTGTAAGTGAGTAAAAATCACTTTCAAAGATTCCGTTACATAGATTAATACATTGATAGATACATACCGAACTTATATAAGCGTGTTAATAGGCAGTCAATCATCATACCTCATATTTTACAACAATAACTACTTCAAGAACAATAAAAGAAAGAAATATCCTCAAATACTAGTAGCCGTATTTTATGAAGATTTTGCTTTTTATAGGAAAAAGACTGGAAGCAACAGACCATTATTAAACATTTTTGCCGAGGCGGTCCACCCAGTCTTGAGCAACTGGGCTAAGGCGAGGCACCGGGATCCGACGTATCTCACCCAGCTCATCGCGGGTCACGACTGTTTTATCAAGTACCTGTAGGAGCTGGTTGGTAACGAATCGGATTTTGCCTCGCAGGGGTCTTTGGTGCGCAACAGTCGGCGCTACCCCCACCGAGGAGGTGTTTACGCGCAGCAGGCCAGAATTCAGGGACCCGCCGAGCTTTACGTGCTTAACGCTTAACGTCACACTAATGCGGCCATAGTAAGGCTCAAGGCTCCACCATGGCCCAGTAGGGATTTTTTTTTCTCTGTCTATCTTACTTTATCTAACTTACAAACTAGAATTAGGGGTTTTTGACCATATGGACATGTCAATCCCATTATATCATATCATATGAAATAATATATATCTCTAATATATAAAATTCACGTGTCACAGTGTTAGTTACCGTACTCCTCCGAAACGGCTTGACCAATTTTTATGAAATTTTACATGCATATTCAGTAGGTCTGAGAATCGGCCAACATCTATTTTTCAAACTTTTTTTTTAGTATGGCAAAACAACGTTTGCCGGGTCAGCTAGTATTATTATATAATCTAACAAAATAAAATGTTATACTAATCAACTAGTGTCACCATGATATTGTCCACAAGCAATAACCCTGAAAATTGTATAGCTATAGCTGAATTTGGACGGGACATTATATCTTGGATTAGGCCAACATCAAATTCATTTAAGTTGAACTTGCGGAACAACAACTCCCTTTCATTTTAATTCCGCAAACAATCCATCAGAAGGTGTTGAACGTCCTCAATCACATGACACAAATTACAATTTGGAGAGTCGATCTTTCTCATAAGAAACAAAAACAAAAGAATTCTTAATGCTAACTACGTTCTATTTAAATTCCGATCGTCAAACCAAAGGGAATGAGGAGGTTGATGTTGTATTGTTTTGTACCAAATACCTTTTGTTACAGATTTTACCTCAAAATAGTCTTTCCAAATATTAAAACAGGTAATTTTGAATTTAGGAATTAAATCTTGGTAATCTGGTAAAATTAATAACTAATTTTGAAATACGATCTGCCTCCTCATTACCATGCAATCCGATATGTGCAGGAACCCACTGCGACCTCCACAGAATGTCCTGTGTATTCATTTTGTGAATCAAACTGATTATGTCATAAGCTATCGATGCACCTCTGATACCAGAGACACATCGAGCTATGTGTTGCAAACCACTTTTACTGTCTAAAAAAACTACTACGTTGTTAAGATTATTACCAATAACATACGACAATGCCCGGAAGATTGCAATGAGTTCCAGCGTCTTATTTAACATTTCTGCATTAATTTTAAAGCTAAGTGTAAGTTTAACATTACTGACTCTTTGATCCATCAGTGTAGAATTGATTCCAACCATCATATTTGGTGTGTAATTCCATTATTACATTATTCAGTAGGACATCAGGATCAAAGAATTTTTTACCCATATTTACACAATTAAGACTAATTCTAATACCATTAATATTAATAGCCGACAGCCAGATATCTAAACTAAACATTTTGAGAACAGAAAATGTAGAAATCTCACACTATTTGATATCATTGTAAGATATAACTAATAGGGGCTTCTTTTTATTATCCCAATATCTAACATTACTAAAATTATCTAGCTCACATATATTATTAACTGTTATATTATCAAGCCAGGAAATGCCTCGTGATATATAAATATCTTCTTCTTAAATCTAGTGGTACAATAATTAGTTCAGACTCCATCACATGAATTGGGGTACTTTTAATAAATCCTCCAACAATTCGCAAAGCCTGATTTTGTAATTTATCTAACTTGTCAATATGTGAGTTACCTGCACAGTCATACAAAAAGCTACCATAATCGATTCTGCACCTAATTAATGAAATATATCACTTCCGTAAATGTTTAGTGTGTACGCCCCAGGAGCTGCCAGCTAATAGTTTTAAAGTATTAAGAAATTTAGAACATTTTATTATTGTTTCATTAATGTATTTTCCCCATCGTAAGCTTTCATCCAAACACATGCCCAAATATTTAATACATTTCAATCTAGCCAAATTTTGCATATTTGTCGTCAAGCTCGGGGAATATCGTCTGTGACCTCTGCTAAATAGACAGTAACAGGATTTGCTAGCAGACAAAGTTAATCCAAGCTTACCTAACGATGTTGTTATTGCTTCGAGAGCATGTTATATCACTATTTCAGATGTTTTAATATTTTTGTGACTAACAAATAAAACGAAATCATCTGCATACTGTGAGATTGATATACATATTCTGCATTTGATGACAAATACTGTTCGTTATTAAATTAAATAATAACGGAGATAATGGGTCTCCCTGTGCTAATCCTCTGTTTGTCCATCTAGTAAATTTAGGTTCATCACCTTCAGATTTAATGCTAAGATATCTTTCACTGAGAAAGCACCACAAATATTTACATAGCTTCATTCCTATTTTGAGATTATCTAGAATTTTCATTGCGACATCTATTGAAATATTATTGTATGCATTTTCAATATCGAGAAAACAGGCTAATGTAGGCTCATTTTTAGAGAAACCCATTTGAATATATGAAACAAGACGAGATAGAGAGTCTAAACAGGATTGTGACTTCCTAAAACCGACTGCATGTTTAGAAAGAAGTTTATTTTTTTCAACAAACCACTCTAAACGCTTAAAAAGTAATAAATGAAATATTTTACAGATACATGAAATAAGGGATATGGGTCTGAATTTAACTTCATTGCTAGTATTAGCATTAGCTTTTGGTACAGGGATTATTTTAATATTTCGCCATTGTAGAGGAATGACTCCAAACTGGAATATGTTATTAAAAAATTGAAGCAATAAGTACTTAGCCGAGTCAGGCAAATGGTAGATCATTGAATAGGTTATGCCGTCTTCACCGGGGGCTGTATCTTTTTTCTTAAGACAATTTTTAAGTTCTTCCATAGAAAAATCTGCTTCCAAGGACAAATTCTTAGATATAAATGTAGGCATTTCATTGTTAACAAAATCTGGTGTAAGTAAATTTAGCAGTTCGCTTTGTTTCTCTAAAGAACAATACGTACGTCTTTGCTTAATTCCTTTCACCCATTTCATACGATAGGTCAGAATGTATAGTTACTTCATCAATTGAACTGCAGAAATTTTACGATTACAAGTATTTTGCTTTACGAATTAATATGTGAGATTCCTGGGTATATTTCTCTAAAAGAAATAAATTTTGAGGTGTCGGATTACGACGAAAATTACGTAAAGCCAGTCTTCGTTGAGCTACTTACCTTTGATAGTTCTGGTGCCCAATATTCTTTTGGCCAGTGGTTTGGTGATGATAATATAAAAATAAAAATATACTTGTTCAAACTGTGTAGAAATAATATTCTCAGTCAGCATACAGACAATCTCAAAAGGTCTAAATAGAGTTCTTAACGTTTATGCATTTAAAATTTAAAATCCGTTGCGTACCTTTAAATATCACATAGGAACATACAGAAATAACGACTTTGTTATAAGATATTGTATAGATACTGTAAACTGATAAACTAATTTTTATTCCAGTGATCACAAAAGTCATCGCACATTAAAAGCGCTACAAAATGAAATCAAGCGGTCATGCGCCTCTACTCTAACTCGATGCAATAAGCTTATATACAATACATCTACATATACCACACAGGATCTAGGCAGAGGCGTATTTTGATATTCAGCGCCCCGGGCCATTTGATTTGATGCCCCGGGCCAATTTAATTAGCCGCCCTATAAATTAATAGTGATAGAGCAAAATTTTTAACTCGTCGCCATCCTTTTTAGACTGGCCGCCACGGGCCATGGCCACTATGGTCCTAGAGTAAATACGCCTCTGGATCTAGGAGAATGTCAACGCCTGTTATTATACAACTATGCATATATTATAATTTCAGGCGCCAAATATTTACTTTACCTTTTTATCAGACTAATAATCTACTTAGTTCAAAAACTAAAAAACACGCATGAAATTCCTGAATTTTTTTTTAATTATTGCATTGTCATCAGTTCTTGTTAAGTTTGCAAAATTTCAGATAAATCCGGCTACCTACTGCAAGTGGGTTAAAATCACTTTTAAAAGATTCCGTTACATAGATTAATACATTGATAGATACATACTGAACTTATAAAAGCGAGTTAAAAAGATTATATTTACTGTAAAAGTTAGCCAACTAAACTGAAACTAACTTACTTTAAGGATAGATTCTACTCCTTGTAATTTTTAATAGAGAATGCTGTCATCAGTAGCTTATTGCTATGTAAATATGACAAAAGTCTAGGTCAGTCTGACAATGATAGCAAGAATCCAGGATAGATAAAATTTTGAAAATGGCAGTTAGTCCCTCGTGGTCTATTCGGGAAGAGTATTTTGCCTAATAGTAGGCGTTAGGCAGAAAATAAGCTACAAACTATCATTTACGAATCATTTCGTTAGTAATACTTGAATTTATTCTCTTTGAACATAATTTTAAATCCTGTTTTCGATATTTAAGTCTGACATTTTGATATTTGTTATCATTTGAAACAGAATTTTAAATAGCAAATATTATTGAAATAGGTGTCGATTTATTTCGTCGTTTAAACTGTCAAATCAAAGAACAAGCAATTGAATATTATATTCTACTTAACTCTTTCTTTAAATAACGTTAGCATAAAAATATCACAAACAAATAAATAAGAATTTTAGAAATTAGTTTGTAAATGCTTCTTATAAAAGCATAAATATTTGAAATACGTATTTATTCAATGCGAATGTAACTGCCCGCGTGGTGACGGATTAGGGTTACAAGTGTCACAACCACTTTTCTTCTCAGGGTGCTGTAAAAGCCAGCTAAGAGATACTGTCCACAGAAAACGTTCTGTGTAAGAGGCGGAAAACTCGAAAATATACCCTGTACCAACACGCCTGGTCAGCGCGGCGCAGTAGACCATAATGCCTCCCAAAGTAGAGAAGGCCCGTGACAAACAGAGAAACGTTAATGGGCTATAGAGAGAGAGGTATAACTGCCTCAATGGATATCAAAAATTTTATTACACTCACTTATAAAAATTATGGAAGCAAAATTAATATTAAAAAAAATATACTTAGCGCCAGATTTGCTGTCTCTACATTGTATAAAATTGATACACAGATTTAAGAAAAGGTTTCGACGTTATATATTTCTAAACTTAACTTGTATGTTGACTGTTCTTTCGCTGATCACAATAGAATTACCAACGAGACCAAAAAGAATTACCAAGGAGACAAATAAAATGGTTATTCCTCCTTATGAAGAATACCTCAAACAGATCAAGTGGAATCTAAGCCTTACAGGAATCCCTTACGGGGAATCAAAGATATATTTCAGATATTATATTTTACTAACTTCTATAACAGTCATGGCTATGTTAGAAATATTATTTCTGATTTACAGAGTATCGTCTGAAAATCTACTTGAATTGACACAACTAATTCCTTGTACATGTATCGGCGTATTATCTATGTTGAAAATTCTGGCTGTAAGTCAAAAACGGCATAAGATTTTTAAACTAACTGATAGTCTAGACCTCCTTTATAATCACATATTGGCTGATACAAATAAATGCCAATTAGTAAAACATGATCTAATACTTGTAAACACTTTGATCAAATACTTTTTCGTTCTAAATTTAATTCTTATTTGTGTCTATAACTTCTTAACGCCATCTCTTATGATTTATCATTACTTAACTACAAATAAAATTGTGTTTTTATTGCCGTATGCTGTATTATTGCCGTTTTCTACGGATGCTTGGATACCATGGGCTGGTGTTTATTTATATTCAATACTGTGTGGTATGTAACTTTTTTCATTAATATTTCAGCAATAACCAGCAGATTTCTTAAGTTCTTCTCTGAAAATATAAAAAGAATTATACTCAAACATTTACCTAAAATTTTACATGTTGAATTTAATTCATTGCAATGTTTGGTATGATTATTGTAAGATTTTCACAAACTAACCATTTAAACTAACATAGTGTTAAATTTAGCTAAAAATCCCTTTTTGTGTAAAATAAATTAAAAAGCAACTTTATTAAAATTTTCAATAACATTATCTCAAATAAAACCACTCATAAGTCACATATCAAAAATCAAAAGCTGTATAAAGCTTTAGACTTTTCTTTTGAGCTGTAAGGTAGCTTCTGTGATCAGTTGTTGAATAAATCAGTCGCGCAAGTGTTAGAGAATATAACGTTTTTTGTAAAATCTAACAATTTTATTAACGTTTTGTCAGGTATCGCCCGGTTTAAGTAGGTTGTTGTTCTCTTTTGCAGGTTTTATATGCGTATTATATTTTACAACTGTGGATGGCCTGTACTTTGTTTTGACTTCACACGTTTGTTGCAATTTCCGTGTGATAAGTGATATAATTATTAAATTAGACGACAAAAATATCAGTACCCTCAGAGATGTTGTGAAATCTCATCAATATATTTTCCAGTATGTATTCCTTATTTTTAGATCTTACTTTACTCCATTTTATGTTGTTTTTAATGCATCGTACTGAATCAATTTACTTAAATCGCAAAGAGTGAAGATTTCAGTCTTTGTTCTCAATGAATAGACTCTGAAATTACTGAACTATTAAATATACAATTTTTATTAACATAATACCATAATTGCAAATACAACTTTTTAGACTTGGCGAAGATTTAGAGGACATATTTACGCTTCCAAATCTATTTAATGTGCTGGTTGGATCTCTTGAAATATGTGCTCTTGGCTTTAATTTAACGGTATGGTTTTCTTAAGTATTTATATTTAGATATTAACCGGAGATTTCAGATTAACAAAAAGTCCACACATAATTATTAGCAACAATTTTTATGCTATGATACACAGATTTACCAAATCGAGTGTCTATGGCTACATCAATCACTCGGCTTGAAGCCATATAAATCTATGTGTGCGTGAAATATGTATCTATGTGGGTCTCTCATACAAGCTATACAGCCTAGGAAATATTATTAGTCTATGAGCTACGATTTAGCCAAGCTAAATCGTGTCTTTAAGGTTGAACGTGTGCCTACCTTCCGGTAAATCTGTGTTCTGATAATTGTCTCTTATATAGAAAATCGACACCACAACAGAAAATTGTTTTTTTAAATTTGGGTACGCTTTACGTTTGTAAGTATCTACAACTATTCTTCAATATTTATTTAGTTTAAGAATATAAACTGTATTTTATTATTGCAGACCGGACCATGGCAGCAAATTCCAGGCTGTCTTTTGTTCATAATATCGGTTCTTATGCAAATATTAACTATGAGTGTCTTTGGAGAGAATATTATAAGAGAAGTAAGCATTCTTTAGAATGATCTCTACAATAAGTAAACATTATTTTCTACGAGAAACGGCAACACCTTTAAAACGTCTGGTCAGCATTTTATTAGAAACCAATTTGTCACTTTAATTTATACATAATTACCTATTTATTCATTTAACAATCATCTTAATTTATTCCTAAGTAATTGTATATTTAATGTTATTTACACGTCATTTACAACAAACACGTCTATCATTGCTTTATTTACATGTTTTTTATTTTAAACTTTTATTTGTATACAAAACTATAATTATCTTTATGTACTTAGGTATGTATTATAAAATTATTTATCTATTTATTTATAGTATATTTATAAGTTATGTTGCGCCACATTATACCCTCTCTTCAATACACTATTTCCATCGTAAGGTTGTCTGTAAGAGATCACAATTTGTGATAAGACCGTCTATTGTAGCTAGCATAAGTATTGTTTGTTAAAATTAATTGTAATATTTTACTGGCGTATAATAAAGAGTATTCATTCATTCAATATAATAATTTATTATGCTGATTAGAAATTGTAGTATGTAAAGAATCTGGTACCATAATTTCCACCGTTTCGCCCGTGGCTGGGCCATGGTAGTTACTCAGGTTTTACCATGACCCGACCCGGGGTGGCCCTCTATCGGTGGGGGCTCGCTGCGACGGGGGCGGGACAAGCCAGGTTTTTACTTCTGCTGACACTAGGTGTATTACACTATTTTTAGTTTGAAAACAAAAAAAAAATATAAAAGACTTATCTTGTTTTAAAAGTATAGAACTATAGATATTAACTAATACCTACTTTATTATTACTTTTTTGTTTTTAATAGAAATTATCCGTTCCTAGCATGTTTGTTTCTTTATATATCTCAATAAATCCGGTTTGCCCTCGTTTTCAGATATATCATAATTAGCCAGGTATTTGGTATTTATATCAAAGATACCTTTGAACTGATATTTTTAATCGGATAAGTATGTTTTGTAATATTCAAATACACCTTTCATACTAGTTTTAATCTTAAGGAAAATCATGCTAAAGTCATAAACAGAACATTTTTTCTAATTTATTCTTACTAAATCAACTACTTCTAAATCAACGGAGGAGCCGTTGATTTAGTAATATACTCTCATGAATATAATTGAGTATTTAAAAAAAACTTCGGGTATGGGTATGATGATAAGCATTTGTTGTTATAGCATCAACTGATATATATTATGTAAACTGTGAAAATTTCAGATTTTAGCTCCAACTTCAAGAGATGCAGCCTAGTGACAGTGAAAGGAACATTAGATCCACCATCGCGTGAGAACCAAAAATACTATTTTTCCGTAATTGGATACCTATTTTATTCTGTTGTTTTATTTTGTACACAATGTAAGTTTTAATTAATTCTTTTATTCATACAGAGCTTGAAAATCGGAGATGCAGCATATCACTGCAAATGGTACAACATGGATACCGTGTCTAAGAAGTTTATTTTAACCATCATGATCAGGTAAGAAAATATCAACTTAATATTGTAAGCAACAGCGAAAAATCTCGTAGCTCCCTACTTTGTTTGACTGGTATTTTTCCAAGCTAATGCGTACTACTGGACTTATCTAGAAAAAAAATTACACAGACCGTTTAGAACCTAGAGCCAGAGAAAAGGAAAAAAGGTTATTTAAAATTTACCGCGCACGAATAAGCGGGCAAAAGGTAGTATGCTAATTATATATCACAGTTATTACCATAAGTCCAATAACTATTCGTTACAGTAATAAATACGAGTATTAATGTAATGCCAAAAAACTTAATACTTACTTTATGAGTAGAAACTCATAAAAAAAAAAAAAAAAAAAAAAAAACACTGGTACGTAACTTTTAAAAAGAATAATTTCCATTTTATTTTTAACTAGCCGTTGCTCTTTCATTCACTTGGAATTTTAAAAAAAATTATATACTTAATAATATATTAACCATTAATATTATTATACTATATACCAGTTATACCTTACGGCGGTGATATAGTCACTGCGTGACGAAACCCCTACTAAAAATAAGGAAAAAAAATGTACCAGCGCACGCAACAGAAGAATATGTATAATTTCCCCCGTTTCTGCAACATTTTTCACTGGTGATTCGCTCCTATAGGTCGCAGCGTGATGTTATATAGCTTACAGCCTTCCTCGATATAGTAAATATTATGCAGGTACACTACACTAAAAGAATTTTTCAAATCCAACTAGAGTGTTATTACGAGTATATTAGTATAAATACCTACTATTTTTCTGTATGTATAAAAAATATTTTTTTTCTAGATCTCAGAGGCCCCAGCGACTAACAGCCTATAAATTTTCCACTATTAGTTATCAAAGTTTTACTAAGGTAGGTTGATATTATTATTTCCCTATTATGCCAAATTTCTTAGAAAGTTGTTACATACAACATAACCTATTAGTATTTTTTATCCATCAGAACTAAAAATGTTATGTAATTACTCTATTTTTAAACTAGCTGACGCGGCAAACGTCGTTTTGCCATAAGAATCTTAAGGGTGGAGGACCCTTATCACCTAAGTGATAAGGGTCCTCCACCCTTAAGATTCTATATGAAAAATAAATAGTAGCCGATTCTCAGGCCTACTGAATATGCATGTAAAATTTCCTAAAATCGGTCAAGCGGTTTCGGAGGAGTACGGTAACTAACACTGTGACACGTGAATTTTATATATAAGACTACCCGGCAATCGTTGCTTTGCCATATGTTATATGAATGTTAGCGGTTTCTTTTTTCCTTTTCTCCTCCTGCCCTGCCGGGCCATGATGGTGCCTTGAGCTTTACCATGACCCGGCGAGGGGTGGCCCCTTTAATCGGGGCCCGACCCGACTGGGGGAGCATTAGGTCCCCCTGTCGCATTGCCGTGACCGACAGCCACATTTTCCGCGACCACCTCGTCGGGAGGGGCCGCGGCTGGCTACTGCGCGCCGACGTCTCCTGCCCGGGGCCCTGCGGGGGGGCAAAGTGCCACCAGAGCGTTCGCGCTCCCGCAGGGCCTCCCTCTTTGCCACCATCACCTCCCGAGAAAAGGAGGCGACGGCGGCCATGAATGTTAGCGGTGGACCACCCTTAACATTTAGGGGGATGAAAAATAAATGTTGTGCGATTCTCAGACCTAACGGATATGTACTCACTATTTCACGAAAATCGGTCGAGCCATTTCGGAGGAGTATAATATGACAGTAGAATCTTTTGTAGTCCGTATGTCTCTGTCTTAGCTAGTTTAAACAGCACCCTAGGAAGGAAAGGGGTGGTGACACTTTTATTCTTAATCCCTTACCTCACAGACATGAAATAGTAGTCAACATGAAAATTAAACAAATTGAAGATACCTTGTACTATGTTTCAGATAATAAGTACATCATGGTCTTACTTCACCATCCTGAGAACAGTCTACAAACCACCAGAACAGCACCAGAATAATTAATTTTGTGTTAATCTGACGGGCTTCGTGGTCTCGTGGTTCATGTAACGGACTGCCGTTCACGAGGTCTCGGGTTCGGTTCCCGCACGGGACAATCATTTGTGTGATCTTCATAATTATACATACAAATGTTTGTACCGCGTCTGGGTGTTTCTATGTATTTTATGTATGCATATAAAAAAGAAAAGTAGTAAATGCAGTATATCCGTATTCTGGTACCCATAACACAAGCATATAAGCTTAGCTTGGGACCAGAGTACGTTGTGCGAAATCTCCATAAATATTAAAAAGAAAATCTTGTAATGTAATAATTACATGGCAATTAGATTATTCCATTTCAAAAGACGCTATCACTCATTCGTTTTCCAAGATAGCGATCTTGGAGATAGCATTTGAATCATTTTAATTGGCATAAATATTCTTAGATAATAATGTTTTGCTAATAGCAAAAACTTTAGCTAATCATCGCACAATCTAATGTAAACAATTGAAATTATTTGATATACCGTAGCGTAGTTGCGTATTATAAATATGAGTAGAGCAATGTCCATTCTGCGCAGTCTAGTTGTTTTTAAGATGTTATCTAAAATTATTTTATTTAAAAACATGATTTGTTGGGTACGTATATTTCAATGTATTAATCTATGAAACGGAATCATTGAAAGAGATTTTCACCCACTTGCAGTAGTCGATTTGATCTGGAATTTTGCGCACAGTATATTACATAAGGACCACAAAGAGATATTATGGATGACAAAGTATTAACAAAAAAAAACTAGAGTTTCAAGCTTGTTTTTTATTTATTTTAAAATTCTACAAATATATTGAACCACTCAGGTTTCAACAAATATATTGAACCACTCAGGTCAAGTGCATAAATTATTTAATAAAAATAAAAATACTTTTTACGGATTTAGACGCGTATATTTGTTTAAAATGTTGGCCCGACGTTTCAGAGACTTTACAGTCGCCATGGTCACGGGTGAGAATGAGCTGTAATGTGTCTTCTACGATCAGTTATTACAGGGTTTACCCACATTCAATTTAATTTTACATTGACCATAAAGATAGACTTCTTCGATCAAACTATATTTGATAAGCATAATTTGTTTAATTCATTTGCCAAAATACACACTATAGATAGTTACATTATGGTTGTTTTATTTTTATTGTAAACTTTCCGCACCACTTTTGTGATTTTATCTCCTAGCCTGTACCGGAATGCCTGAATACCTGCCTTCGTATTGTCTATCTTATATAATACCTTCGTATCGTCTTCAATCACCATTTACGTTTAACATTATGGTATACGGTGCCGAGTCGTGGACACTTAGGCCTTGTTCACCGACTTAAAAATGCCGAGCGGATTACGGAGCGAGATTTGCTCGGGGTGTTGAGGATATTTCTCAAAGAATTTTAGTAATAAACACAGCTCGTGGGGCTAGCTCGCTAAGTGTCAGTGGGCTGGCCATATATGTCGAAGAACCGATGGCCGATGAACGAGTTCTAGAGTGCAGACCGTGACTTCGGTGACTCGGCCAGCGTGAGAAAGACGCATCTCTGTTAGCTGAACCGACAATCTTAAGAAGGGCGTCAGCGTCTACTGTGACGCAAACTAGGAGTGGACTCTATACAATTGTCATCCAATAATAGGTTGATTAGTTTGTTTGATTGTGATTTAGTTATTTTAATTTACAATTAATAACTCGGGCTATATATTCTCGTGAGTGCTCAGTTGTAACTACCGACAAAAGACAACATATAACTCTGCCCTAGTCGTGGCTAAAATCTCTTACATCGGCATCTTTAATTAAAAACACTGATACATTTACTAGACTGACCTATTCTCTTCAGGCCATAAGCGTCCCAGTGTTAGGTACGGGCGTCTTCCAATGTGGCATGGATGGTCTACTATGCCGCGCTGGCCAGGCCAATTGGCATATGGTTCATTTTATTTAGTACCTATAAGCGCTGCGCATTTCCTACAGAATCTTATTTTGTGTTTATCAATGTCTTTCTAAGTATAAGTATTTATCTACGATTAGGCTTATCGTAATACGTATATTGTAATAACTTTATCACGCTAATTAATTATTATCGGACATTAAAGCTCTTGTGTGGGCGCGTTATGTAATATCACACAAGTTTAAAGTCAATATTGACTTTAGTAAAAATAATTGTGTTATCCAAACTATGTAGCAGATATAAGGATGAATGTCTTTATAGGTTGAATGTAAAATTCTCTCTTATAACAGATAACTGCAACTTAGCTAATAGGTAGTCAATTTAATAAGGCAAGTGACGTAGACAAAATTTTCTTAAAATCTGACACTGAAGTTCTTTTAGCCCATAATTAAAAACATAAGTATCTCGAGTGTTTGCCTCTTTTTTACATTTTATATTGATGAAATAATAAAAAACTGGAATGGCTAAAGCGCTGGAATGACATGAACGTTGAAATCACTCGTCGTGAACCACAGCAACGTAAATTTATTATTAGTAGTCAACGTGACACAAAAGTGCCCCACGTCAATAATGTATATTGATAATTCGATAAAATTAGTTGATAATATTTGTTTAATCGTATATCAGATTTTTATTACATTAATTTCAGTATCGTATCAATTTAATACATAACCCTTTCAACAAGTCATGCTCACAATTAACAGTCTTATCGATTAGCATATGACGTGTACAAATAAATATTGTTCCAAAGAACTTCTAGTACTTAAAAATATGTTTACAAGACGTACTTGTACTGCCAAAAATTTACCTTTATTAGTTCAGAGCGATATTGAGAATAGAGAAGACAAGACAAGATATTTGATGAGTTGTTCCCTACACACCTTACGATTTATCGAACGAAAAGTCGGCCGACAAAACTGTGCAGTTCAATTTGGGTATTCTTTTTTTAAAAAATGTATGACAAATCGCTGCAAATCGAATCGTTCGTCAAATGTGCGTTGTTTAGCGCGCACTAAATTATCGTACGATAAAACTGTGCGATCTCTTGATCTTCGATTTTTCGTTCGTTTGTAGAACATTTGCTGCGAATTATCGTTCGTCGAAGGAAGATACAATTTTTATTTCTTAAAATCGTTTCGATTTTCTGACCGCTTGATCGACGGTCCTTGTGGTCTAGTGGTTCATGTATTTGACTACTGCGGCCGCTCAAAAGGTCATTCCTGCGCGGGACAGCCAATTAATTTTTATAAATAGTAAGTACTGCGTCTGGGTAGTTTTGACCGACTTAAAAAAAAAAGAGGAGGGTTTCAAATCGTTTGTAAACTTAGTTTATTTCGGCGGATGACTCGATGACGAGTTTGGCAGTCTCAGCGTCCATTCTATGGATAGGGGGTTTAGGAGCGGCAGGCGCCACGGCTGGAGCGGCGGGCGCCTGTTTCGCGGCAAGCGCCGCTATGGACACGGCGGGCGCTGCGTACTGCTCAGTGGGCGCCGTTACTGGCGGTGCGGCTTGTTTGGGCGCCTTCTGACGGGATGGTGCGGACTCGATTTTCGCTGCGGCGGCATTTTCTTCTTCTCTTCCTTTTAATTTTTTAGCCTCCCCGGCTGCATTGGCGCCGGCTGCGTTTGCCGCCGCCACCAATGAGTTGGGCGCACTGTCTACCGTAGCGACAAAGGTCACTACGGGTTTGGCTGCTGGTGTAGTTGTCGTGCGCGGACACCGTTCACGCCCGTTTGTTTCTTGCTTCCGTGCGAAATACGCAGCAATGACGTGACGCTGTTGGCGGTGTGTTCGCCGCCGCACGGCTGTCCAAAACCCAAACCTAGCAAGTTACATTTGAGTAAATTTTTCAGCAGATGCTTTTTCATTTTGTAATCAACAAGTATGAAGTGCTGGTTGCTAGGTTTATACATGCTTGTATCTGTGATTCTATGTAAGATAGAAATACAGTTGTTTTTGCATCAGACGCAGTAAGAAAATTGGGAAATAATTGGTTTAGGAAAACGAATTAAAAAAACGTCACTTGCTAGGTTTTGATTTTGGACAGCCGCGCAGTTTCAAGGATGTTGTTAAGTGATTGATGTTTTATAATTAAACTAGATGGCGCCCCGGCAACCCTCGGTGCCACACGAAAAGTTGTAAAAAACGTTGTGAATAATGCCATCTCCCGCAAAAATGCATTACTATTTGAACGCTTGAAGAATATAACTTGATACCGTATGAAATACTACACTAGAAAAACAACAGATGTCAGTACCAGCTGTTTAGAGTTGTTCATATTTCACAAATGTTTACAACAACGTATCACATGGCGCTGATGGCGCCACTCAGCCTGGTGTAACCGCCAATAACGGTTCCATAAACTATTCTAGTAACTCCATACTCCATACCACAACTCCATACATGCTTGAGTCCTTGTGATATGGGTTATGTGGTATGGACTCCATACCACATACATAGCCCATATCACAAAGACTCAAGCATATAAGCTTAGCTTGGGACCTGAGGACAATGTGTGAAATGTTAGCGGTGAGCGTTGAATCAACGAACAGTTTTTTTAGACCGTTTATCGCCGTGAACGGATAAACTAGTCGATGGTTCATGCATAAACTGGTTAACGAAATGACGACGTCGACGATTGACGCGTTCGTTCCGTTCTTTCATGCAGTCAAGGCGTTCATCGTTTCTTTCTTTTCGTTGTGGACTCCTCTCGTCGGTCAACGAGTGAAACACGAACGGGCCGAATGATTCCGAACTTGCTCGATGTGCAAGTGCATGTAGGTAGTGTAGGTACTGAACCGAGTCGCCGAGTGCAGCATGCATCCCGTCTCCCCCGCGCTTTTCCGCGCAGTGGCTAACCCAAATTAGATTCTATTTGAATAGCAATAAATGCATTTTTTTGGGTAAGGATTATTATTTTTGTTTATTTGAAAATTATTAAGTACCTATTATTTTTAGTTTCGTTTGACACGCCTTGCAAAGCGCCGGTCAAGGGTCACTGCAAATAAAATAATTTGCTTTATCGCGATTATTGTGAACTGTAAATTTCTGTGAATACATAGATACATACCTACTTACTATCTTAGTCTTCTTATTAAGTTTTCTTGTAAATATAATATAGTGATATTAGTGTAAATATATAGTGACTTTTACGTACTTACGCACGTTTTACTAGGTAGTGAAAAACAATAGATCTGCCAGTCCTAAGCCTGGAAAAAGTATGAAGGGAAGTTCATTTTAAAATGTACGTAAAATTAGTACCAAATGTAGCATTTTTTTATGATGTTGAATAATATTTTTTCTAAACATAATATTGTTTCGTTGATTGATAACCGAAACAGTCTAATCGTTGTCGTTGTTACTGAACGTCGAACCAATCTAATCTACGACGTAAACTAGTCGAAAATTAGACTGTTTTTTAAACTAGTTTATCATCGACGGTAAACGGTCTCGTTGCGTCGACGGGAAAATCGTCGACGACTCACCACTATGAAATGTACATAAAATTTTTATGTAAATGTAGTTTATTCACTTATGTGTACATATGTGATACTGAGCAAATATTTTGTCAAGGTTATACGTAAATGCGTCAAACGAAACAATAGCGTGATGTAGCGAGACGGCACAACGCCATCTATCGAGGCGGATAAAAACTTCTTGTGACATTTGTTTATTTAATATTATAATTTATCGTCTGTAACTGTTGACGACATGCTACTTGCACGAGCTTGTGAGGAGAACTGACGACCGCGGTCGTCCATAAAAATCGTTCGATAAAACTGCGCAGTTTTTTCGTTATGGTTTATCGTAACGTGTGTAGGCGGCATTTAAAGAAATTAGTCGCTACTGGCTAAATGAAGAGGTCGGACTTGAATTTCATATAATTTGTGGGAAAGAACAAATGACGGATGCGACTATTCTGAATCTGTCATTACATGATTTGTCCATATAATGACGGATTAAGAATACTGTCACTACCCAGTTTCCGTTTCCTCGTCAATAAGCCAGACCAGATAACATCTCTGTAAGAGATGGAAAACTCGAAACTATGCCCTCTACGCACGCCTGGTCCACGCGGCTTGAAGTAGACCATATTATTAAACCTCCCGAAGTGGGTGAGGTCAATCCCCAACAGTAGAACATTAATGTTAAGAAGAAGAAGAAGAAGGAACTGTCTTTTTTCCTAATGAATGGCAACACTTTTACGATAGTTTTGTTCTTTAGCTGACGTTTTTTTCAATTGGGAGGCCTCTATATAATACATCGCAATGCAACTTTATGGCTGGTGAATTGCGAAACGAATTTACTCTAAAATAAAATTGGAAATAAAATCCAGTCGAAACTTTGGGTGATTTAAATAAAATATTGGCATAAGTTCAATTCATGCAACATTCGTTGTTAGGAAATGTGATTTTGTAAAGAAATTTGTCCCCGGATGAGGCAAGAGTTGAAATATTGCGGATATGCGTTATAAACTGTATATTCTAGGATCGTTATGCGTATATAACCAGATCCATGAGTTTAATTTTAATCTACGGAAGTGTGTTTAGATTGTAGCGGATGGCTATAGTCACTGCCTGATTCCATAGCAAAAGGCAAGCCTGTTTGTATGTATATTCTGAAGCCATACTGTCTAGCCATAACAACGGGTTTGGTGTGGGTGCTAGTAGGTAATGTCATTAACTTTAATGCACAAGTTCTTAGATTCAAACCCCACACATGAAGATTATTTTTCAAACGGCATAAAGGACATTTCCAATCTTTAAAATACAGTATCTATTGACCTCTTACCAGAGGAAGTCATATCAAATATCTGCGGATTCAAAGTCTTGTGAATATATGCTAATTCACATTCGATAAATAGTATAAGGAAAAGTACCATATTCTTTTTTGTAATCAGCCTTTTAGTTGTATCACTCAATAGAGACTAGATACAACATATAATTTTAAATTGACACCTGTCATTATCTTATCTTAGCTATTTTATGAAAAATTGGCTTTGATTGTTATGAAAAAAATTAAAACCAACTGGCAAATAAATTTTATAGATAAAAATTTAAGACTGCGAACTATACACTTTCATATAGAAATAAATAAATTAATCTCATGTACAGATAAGTAGTATTCACAGCATTTTAGTATAAATTTATGTTTGTTTGTTTGAGGAAAAATTATCTATTAAATTAGCATTTAGAAGCTACACAGTGCTTTTAATTCTACATCAAATAAATGTAAACAAGTCTTACGCAATGTTTAAGAATCAAATTTATCAACATGATAAAACAAGTAAAGTCACAGGTAAATCAAGTCCAGAATTACTAGATAATAATTATAATTCTATTATCAAGATTATAATAACAATATAAATAGCAAATATGCATAATTTCTGCAGACTGTATTCCAATTACCATAGAAGCAATGCAGAAAATTGTGCTGTGCTTGTTATTAGCCACGGGTATGTATAGACAAGTGCTGTGTGCTTCTTCTCGGGCTATTAATGTCCCACTGTTGGGCACGGGCCTCTCCCACTTTGAGGAGTTATCAGGTCTACTTATGCCACGCTGACCGGGCGTGTTGCAATATGGTTTATTTTGAAGTTTTCATTTCTCACAAAGGACTCTCTACTTATATTTTTCTCTTAGATGTTTCACTTATGATGATTTTTCACTTAAATTTGTGAAAATTTGTAGTTTTACTGAGTCTGTCTGTGTTGATAAGATAAAAAACGTTGTTTTAACTTTTTGTGGTCTAAGTTTTATTTATTGACTTGAGAATATATTTAACTAATAACTTTATGGGAAGCAACAGTAAAAGAACGTAGAGATACGAGTACATTTACGAGGGTACTGTACTCCCAATTTAGGTATTCGGCTTAGGTATTGCTATCCCTATTCCCGAGCGCCGTGTTGAAAGCAAATATAGCTGAAGCAGATTATAGCTACAAATTCTTTGAAAAACAGACGTTTCGTAGTCCCCTTTTTTTTTCGTGAAAGTTACACCGATTTTAATTTCTTTTACACTATATTATAGATGAAGAGTATATCTATACATCTATCACCTTCTTTTTGGTAACACCTTACCAAACTTGTATGATAAACGCTGCAACTTTATGTAAAGAAAACCGGAAAAAAATGGTTATATTTCTTTTAGTTATTATGTTTTGAAAAAAAGAAAGTGATACAAGCATAGATATATAAGACCTAGATAATGTGACAATAAATTCGTGCCTCTGGAGGCAATATCGACGAAGAAAACAGGGGACTACGATGCCCATATTTTTGTATGGAGCATAATTTGGCATCGTGCCCTCTTAAGGGAGAGTTGAATTTTATCAATTAATTTTTTAAGTCTGTCTAGTGTACTTATTTTTACGATGTGGTAATATCCATACCATTTTATAAAATTTATAACTTTTATGCTTTAGTAATAAAATAGTTTATGGTAGTATAGGTTTTGTAATATCAAGTAGCATTCTAATTACTGCGCTATGATCTTTTTTCAAATAAATTTCTTTTCATTTTAATTCATCTTTATTTCTCTTATTGTATTTTTATTGCTTATAGTGTACACCGCTCTCGGTGTTCCCGTGGAAGAAAGCTACACAGGAGCTCGCGGATACCCGCGCTTCATTCAAATGGCTGGTGGTGACGGAGAAATGCATACAGTTGACCTTGAAGCTCAGCCTGATATGGAGCTCTTGGACGAAATCACCAGAAACCCGAACAATAATGCATATTTACTCTTCACAAGGTAAATTAATTATACGGTATTATTTGTACTTACAACACGGTCATAAGAGAATTCTTAGAGCATGGGTGCCTTCTTTACGTAGTCTATGACTATGGTAGTCATATGGGGTAGCTAAAAACAGAGGGATGAGGCTAAACAAAAATGTCTGAAATAGTACCCGAATCTGGAATTTCAGAATCGAAAACATTTTTGAGGTGTGCAGAATTTATTTGATGCTCCTGTCTTAAAATATAACCTATATTTTAAAACATAAATAAATTAAAATTAATTTCTAGTTAAGTTTTAGTTCTTTTGATGATATGTATTAGTTTTTAACACGCTTTTATAAGTTTGGTATGTATCTATCAATGTATTAATCAGTGTAACGGAATCTTTGAAAGCGATTTATAGCCACTTGCAGTAGACGGATTGATCTGAAATTTTGCACACCTAACAACAAACAACAAAGGACCGATGACAATAAAATAATTTAAAAGAATAATCCCAATTCCTTGATCAGAATTGCTAGAATAGCATGTTGAAGTATCACTATGACCACACTTGTATTTTTAATTAAACACGTAATAGTTTAATTGTATATGAGTAGACTCACCAAGATTATTGTGTTTCTACGTATGCCTTTCAGATATAATCAGATAATTTCACATAAAAACGCTTTGTTTATAGAATCAGGTAAAAATATCATAATTGTTTACTTGTGTTTACTACGATTGTGACAATATGTGACAACAGAAACTGTCAACGTTTTGTAAGTAGGTAGCATAGAATTGAGTATTGATGACAATGCAATCATTTAAAAAATATTCAGGATATTTTAAGCGTGTTCTTTAGTTTTTAAACTAAGTAGATTATTATTCTGTAAAAATTTCGCGACTCATTTATAAATATACAAAAAACCAGATTTCCACGCGTCTATTTGTTTTTACGCTCGATGTTTCGGATACTTTAAAATTTGATGTCTCATCCGTGACCATGTTGTAGTCCCCATGGTCACAGAGGGGACATTACTTTTTCTTATGTCTCCTAAGTACGGACATTATCTTATAGATTAGTTTGAAGTTTTTGAAATTGCATACTCGTGGATGGACTTTGGTCATTTATAAATTTTCTCGATCATTTTTTATTTGTCTTGAGGAACAAACAAATATGTTTAATAATATTGTGAAATACCTACTTTTTTTGCAGGAGAAATCCCAACAATGCACAAACTCTCGTCATAAATAATGCCAACTCAATCACTAACTCTAACTTCAATCCTGGAGTACCCACCGTAATCATCGCCCACGGTTGGTTGAGCAACCAGAATACTGATATCAATCCAACAATCAGAAATGGTAAGAATCTAATTATATTTAATACCACTGTAGCAATTCCCAATTTTTTATTTAGAGAATATATTTACTGACTACAAAGTTATCAATTTAAAATGAAATATAATTGGAAGAATTGAAAGAACTCTCAAAAAATAGTAGGATGAGGCATCTTGAAAGCTATCAAACTATATTTTGTAATAATGCATTAGAAGTTTTTTTTCTATAAATAATATGCACTGAAAATTCAAAGGCAGTAAATTTGAAACATATTTAGTAGAATCAATTATAATTCTTATTTCAATTAATGTTCTTGTTTCTCTCTATTACAGCTTACCTTGGTAAAAGTGACGTAAATGTTATTGTTCTTGACTGGAGAAGACTTGCCCTGTCTGACTATGTGACCGCAGCTGCTGGTGTACCTGCCGTTGGTCAAGGTTTAGGCCAGTTCTTAGCCTTCGTCAATCAAGTTACAGGTGCTCCTTTAAACAGCATGCATATTGTCGGATTCAGTTTGGGTGCTCATCTTGTAGGAAACGCTGGTAGGCAACTCGGTGGTAGAGTTGCACGTGTAACAGGTATGTAAAAAAACATCTTATTTATTTTATTGTACAAGTGGCATAAACAATACTTGCTTTGTGATCATTGCATTAGAAACAGAATACTTTAAAGAAAATCTAAATATTGTTCAAATAATTTAGTAACCCACTAAAGCCATATTTTATTTCTGTCTAACGTAAGATAATAACATAAAATAATATAAAAAAGTTCTAACACTTAACAGTCACGCACTCATTTACTTAAATATAACCACCCTTTACGGATCTCGTAGCAACTGATCGTAGAGGACACTTTATAGCTGAGTCTCACCCGTGACCATGGTAACTGAAAAGTCACCGTAACGTCGGGCTAAAATTTAAAACAAATATACGCGTCTGGATCTGTAAAGGGTGGTTTTGGTTTGGTTTGCAAATGATAAATCTTGTTGATTTCAATTTATTTCAGGCTTGGACCCCGCTGGACCTCTATGGAATTACAATCGCAACCGGCTAAGTCCTTCCGACGGTATCTACGTTGAAGCTATCCACACTGATGGAGGTTACTCTGTTGGTGGTCTAGGCATTGGTACTGCTATCGCCGATACTGACTTCTTCCCCAATGGCGGTATTTCCCAGCCTGGCTGCTTGACAAATCTCTGCAATCACAACCGCGCTTGGGAACTATTCGCCGCCACCGTCACATATAACCACTTGGTTGGACGCGAATGCTCCAGCACATTACAAATTACATGGAACACTTGCCGTGGAAACAGCCTTCATATGGGAAATGATAATTTGACCAAATTTGGGTAAGTGTGTGTGTGCTAAATAATGGAATAATTTACTTTATTTGCTAAAGAGTACAAGACAATTGTGCAAGAAACTAGGCTCACAATTATTTTAAAAAATTCTCTCTTTATCCCAAATTAATATGTACAGACAATAACTTTCTCTCTTTCACCCTCTCCTGCCCATTAACGTTCCACTTTGGGAGGGATTAAGGTCTACAATGCGGCATTGACCTGACGTGTTGGCTCAGGGTTCAGTTTCAAGTTTTCCGTCTCTGAGAGGACAGAGGATGTTCTCTGTGAGCAATATCCTTTAGCTGGCTTTTACAGCACCATCGGGAGGAAATAGGGTGGTAACATTTTTTTTTACATTTCAATTTTAATCTTTAAAATTTGAGTTTGAATTTTATAAACTTCACAAGTACTAGAAACCCAAATTATAAAGTACGTATTTCAAAAGCGCACAATATTTAAATAAACTTTAAAAACATAAAGGCCTTTATAAACGCAATCAAGCTTAAACATACTGTTACTATAATACACACGTTTTGGGGCATACGTCTCCACTAAAACATATGTATTATAAAAACAAAAGTACATACGTTTAGGTAGTGTAAGAAGCAAAAGTTTAACAATATTAAATTTTCTTTTTCAGGAGGGGAATGTATCGTCTCGACACTGAAAGACGCTATCCATATTAAATAATAGAACTGACATGTACAGATACCATAATATTAAATTAATGAATTATACGATGTTGAATTGTTTAATTTCACTGGTTTTTTTTTTCATTTTATTCCTTCTTGTTTTATTCGCACGTTTTAAATATTTAACGTCCAAGAACTTATAAAGCGTATGTTTTAGTCGACTATATCACGCTAAGTAAGTATGCTTCTTACTTGACTTAGCTTTGATTTTCCCGTCTCTCGTAAAACATGATCTTCCCTTACTTCCCGCTACCAGCCGCCACAAGAGGGTTTAAGATGGCCGACACCACATAGATAACCGGTAATCAAAACAGAGAAGGGGTACAATTCAATTAAGATTTTATCACAATCAAACACATTAAAGAAATAATAAACAAGCATAGCAAAGAAATAACAAACATGCAATAGCAACAAATGTTGAACTAGCAACCTGTTAGAAAAAGGTTTTGCGTAGCAACCATGTTTTAAATGAGATGGTATAGAGCGGCCTTTAAGCAGGGGATCCTGAATCATATAGTTATAGTAGAAGGAGAGTTCTAATAGAGGGAGGTTTATACCCAATAGCGGAAGGAATAAAAATTACGAAAGGAGAACTTTTCTTAAACATATACATGTTTGTACATTAAATAAAGAGCAAACATGTTCTTGTACAAGTTATGAATTAGTTTAAAGATCATTCTAGAATTAGAGATACATTTCTATAGAGAAAAACCAGGCAAACACACGTAATGGTTCTGGACCCACTAGACATATTGAACATAAACATTGTTAATAAATGTGAAATAAAATAACATTTTCACTTAAAATACCGTCGTCATTTTAATTGCATAAATCATTATAGCATAATAGTCATAGTCATAATGCATAAATAGCTTCCACGTGTACTGAAATAAAACTATACTCCCCCAGATGGAAGTTAAATATGTAGGCGCAAAAGTTAAACCAAGTAAATCATTCCAGTCAATAACGTGTCTAAGAAGGATTAATTGAAATTCAGATCAACTACATTAAAGCTCCTCTGTTCTAAGATACTGTCGATATTTATCAATAAAAATCTCAAAATCAAAATGCAGAAAAGAACTGATTTAGAACACGTCTCAGTAAATTCTATGTTCAATTTGACATTATGCCTACATCATGAAGAATAATACTAATAGTACTTTTCAGTTATGAAATATTGCATTTGATTTCCGGTTAAGCTTAATGCCTTATTAATTATAGGTGCAATGTATTTTTTACATTAACGGACTATGTCTAATTTCTGCGGTTTATTATTTTTAATCTTAATTAAAACAAGCTTTGCCTCATGGGTTACTTTCCTATATTTCAAGTCTTTTGTTTTCTTCGAAAAGCCCGAGAAACGTCAAGCGTGCTCAGTGTCTTATCTAACAAAGGAAACATTTATCTATTGCATTTTTTTGTTATCTATTAATCACATCTCTATTAAATTTAATCAAAAACATTGTTGTTTTGATAATCAATCTATTGATGTTTGTGAATAAATAGGCAATACTACGACAGTTAACGCGATAGACTTTTCAGCTCTGAAACGATGAAGAAGTCCGTTCTTTGTTTTCTTATTGCCACAGGTGAGTAATTGAAGAGATGGCGATCTGAGATCGATTAATCGAAGAATCGATCTTTTAGGCCCAAAATCGATTTTTTAGATCGATCCTCAGCCCTGACTCGATTCAGTGAATCGATTCTTCACCCCTGAAGATCGAAGTTCGATTTTTTTTTAAATTGTGTTAATAAAACTTCTTTTACAGATTAGATCTGATACATAAAATAATAATTAAGAAAATAGATCGTATACTTAGTTAAATTTCTAGAGATCGACTCTTAAGACGATACCAAAATAGCTTCGTGCATTTTTCTACGTACGAAGTTTTCATTGTTTCTTTAGATTGAATGGCTAGAGCTCTAATTTTTAAGTATATGTTTTTTCAATATATGATCTAGGATCGCATAAACTCAGAAACACGATTGAAAAAAGTTTTCTCGATAGAAAATCTTAGCGAAACAACCTCTCTAATTTTTTATTTTTTTCATTTGTCGGTCTATTATCGCGTATTAACTAATGAAATAACTTTAAAAACATAAGTAACTATTATATATAGAAACACGTAAATCAGAATTAAAATATATTTAGTAGATTTTGAGTAAATAGGAAAAGTATCCCTAATTCTTCATTTTCTGTGCCTACTGGCTGTGTTAATATGTACGTGTCGGCGATGATATACGATAATATTGATGTAGGCCCTTAACAATACAACTCAAATCGATTGTTGTCGAAGAGAAAACACCTTAAAAAAACTTCATCTTGTAGACCCTCGAGATTTTTTGTAAATTGATACATATATTACGATTCGAATCGACTAAAATCAATCTCTTCCGTAGTAGTACCGAAAGAAAATAGATCATTTCGAAAGGAAGAAACAGATTTTTAGGAAATCGATCTTTTATAACTAATTGGAGTGTTTTGTGAATTCAACTTGATTGAATATCGATTTTTTGGGAAAGAGGTAGGTACTCATTATAATATATCGAAGAACGTAGATTTTTTGGAAACCAATCTTTTCTAACCACCACGGATTTTTTTTGTAAATCGATACTTCAGATCTTGATTTAAATAAATAAAAGTCTGTTTTTCTTTTGATTAAAAATATTTTGAGTTTTGAGTCCGATAGATTTTTTTTTGAAATATATATCGATACAATACATTATATCAGTATTTAAATCGACACAAAAATGGTACTTATCATCTCAATAAAATTTTTCAGTGTATACTCTTTCAGTGTTACTTTGAGTGTTTTAAAAATCGATACTTCAGTTCATGATTCGAATCAGTTCAAAAATCGGTTTTTATAAAAAACCGCGTCGCGCGTCGTCTTGAGAAGAAGTTTTTTGGAAATCGTTTTTTAATTCATCTTTTACATTTCGATGTCTTTGTAAATCGATCGCTTAAGTTGCCACTTGGATCTATTCAAAATAATGGCTTTCAGAAAAAAGATCGAAAGATCGATCTTTGGGAGATTGATCTTTTAGACCTCGATTTTTTCGTGAAACGATTCTTTGGGTCGCGATTCGAATCGATTCAAAAATCGATCTTTTTTGGAAAGAATCGCCAACCTTATAATTGAGTATGTACCTAAATATGGTAAAACAACATGAGTACCTAAACAATAGAATGATTCTACTCTTAGACATACTACAATTATATAAACACGGAAATTGCTTATTTTGGTTAAAAAAATTAAATACAGGTAAAAGTTGACAAACAAATTACGTTATAGTTATTGTTGTTATTCTAATTAATTTGTACTTAACTATAATTTATAATTTTTACTCAAAATAGGCCGTATTTATATTATAAGTCCAGACCAGATGGCGTAAAAAACTTTCAACCAACTATTCGTTTTTTTTGTGTTTTTATACATTTGTGTACGCAACGAACCTGAACTATAGAGTTTATATGAATTTGATTTCAGTATATACCGCAACGGCGGTACCTGTTGTAACCGAATATTTGGAACCCGCCTTTCATTATCCTCGACACATCCAGTTTCCTGATGGAGACGGCAATCTACATACAGTAGATCTAGAAGATGAAATAGACACGGCACTTCTTGAAGATGTTGCGAGAAACCCAGAAAATAACCAATACCTACTTTTTACCAGGTAGGTATTTATAATGTTTTTGGCAACCTGTTCAAATAATAAAAATATTATCTATACCTAATCCATGTACTGATAACGACTTCTTCTATCATAATTAATTGAACAAAATCAGTTTTGTTCGTGTGGTGACGGATTATGAGTACACCTGTGACAACTTCGTTTCCATGGGCGCTGTAAAGGTCAGTTGAAGGATTAATTAATCTTTTGTGTGATAGAAATTTTTAAACCAAATCATCTACCGAGAGTGGTAAGTTTATGGGCTCAAAAGCAAAAGAAGAAACAACAATATTTTCAAATATTCTACTAATATCTTATCATGTCTATCTGGCATCTTTTTAATAGACTTCTATTAAGGGCCTACATCAATATTATCGTATATCATCGCCGACACGTACATATTACACAGCCAGCAGGCACAGAAAATGAAGAATTGGGGATACTTTTCCTGTTTACTCAAAATCTACTAAATATATTTTAATTCTGATTTACGTGTTTCTATATATAATAGTTACTTATGTTTTTAAAGTTATTTCATTAGTTAATTCGCGACAATAGACCGACAAATGAAAAAAATAAAAAATGAGAGAGGTTGTTTCGCTAAGATTTTCTATCGAGAAAACTTTTTTCAATCGCGTTTCTGAGTTTATGCGATTCTAGATTATATATTGAAAAAACATATACTTAAAAATTAGAGCTCTAGCCATTCAATCTAAAGAAACAATGAAAACTTCGTACGTAGAAAAATGCACGAAGCTATTTTGGTATCCTCTTAAAAAGATGCCACATAATATTTTTGTAGATCCTTAGAAATACAGTATAATAACAGATTCATATTTCTTTTGGCTTTATTGTATATTCAATACTAAAGCAGTTTATAAGCAAGACTTGCTTTTTTTCAGACACAATCCTACTACGGCGCAAAGTTTATTGATTGGCAATGTTGAGTCTATCATCAGCTCCAATTTCAACCCACAACATCCTACTGTTGTTATCGCTCACGGCTGGTTGAGCAATCAAAATACTGGTTTAAATCCAACCATAAGAGATGGTAAGGAATAAATTTACTTTCAATTATATTACATACTTTCAAATGAGATATCAGGATCAGATTTCGGTCTTATGTCTATGATGCAAATGATTTCCTTATTGTTACAGCGTATCTTTACAAGGCTGACACAAACGTAATTGTCTTAGACTGGAGAAGACTTGCTTTATCTAATTACATCACTGCTGCCAATGGAGTGCCTGCAGTTGGTCGTGGACTGGGCCAGTTTTTAGCTTTTCTGAGTTCTGTTACTGGAGCATCTCTGCAATCTATGCATATTGTAGGTTTTAGCCTTGGAGCTCATTTAGTTGGTAATGCTGGTAGAGAACTAGGTGGAAGAGTAGCTCGCGTTACAGGTAAGATTTTGAATGATTTGTCGGAAAATTGTCTTCTTTATTGGTTCGAAATTCTGATATTCGGTCTGTTACTACTGTAGACTATGACCTGCGTATTATGATGTAAACAAGAAACTTAATCTTCTTACCTGTAATTTGTGGATGATTGATGAACCACAGTCGTTTTTTTATCGGATACAACATTTGGAACACCTTTTGTGGAACTACATAACTTTGCTAATTAGAAATAATAAAAATATTTAACTAGATAATAAATATTAAAAGTCTATCATATAATTAATGTAGTTGCTTGATATATAGGTTTGGATCCCGCTGGACCTTTGTGGAATTTCAACAGAGATCGTCTGAATGCTGATGACGCCATTTACGTAGAAGCCATCCATACTGACGGTGGATACACAGTTGGAGGTCTTGGTATCGGCACTAACGTTGCTGATGCTGACTTTTACCCCAACGGAGGTATCAGCCAACCCGGTTGTGTTACCAACATTTGCAACCATAACCGTGCTTGGGAATTCTTCGCAGCATCGGTCACTTATAATCATTTGATCGCCAATGAGTGTTCCAGTTCCCTTCAGATAACATTGAATAGGTGCCGTGGAAGGGAATTCCCTATGGGCAATGACAATTTGAGGAAACACGGGTTGGTATTAACTTTTTGGGTTTCATAAAACTTATTTATTAGTATTATTTTGCTTTTATTACTTTATTTGAAAATATTTAAGATTACTGGTAGTGGGCGAGATTAAATTGATCAATAAAAAGTGTGTTAGCTTTTGTAATATAAGTAATTTTTGGTGCGCCCTAAAATTACGCAAATTTACGTATTGAAAAAAATTGCATCCACATTTTGGCATTCGTCGGTCCATTTACTCGTATATGTCATAGAATTTAAATATACCTTTAAAATATACATAAAGATAAGTTATAAATGTCGTACTCTTTATTATTTTCAGAACTGGGATGTACCGAGTCGACACAAGAAGAAGATATCCTTATTAATTAAAATTACAATAAAATATGAATAAAATCTAATTAAGTGAAGACTATTGTGAATAATAATGATAAGTTTTTATTGATAAAATATATTTATATATATTTAAAGCATTTTTGATAGTTTTTTCTTTGATTTAATAAATTTACCTAGTTATGTTATTAATTTAGTCTCATGCAATTGTTATTCACAGAAGAGTCTATTGCATGTTTTAGATGCCGATATATTGCCCTTAAATACCTACGGAAAGAGATGGGGAGGTGCAGCATTCCGACACCCTATGGCAGTAACCAAAACTTCGAACATTTTGTAATAAGAAATATAAATATTTTTGATTATATAATTATACTAGCCCGCAACTCCTTACGCGGAATGAAATTTAGAAAATAAAACTCTTAACAAATTATAAAAAAGAATCCTCCTTAACCACTTTACCAAAGAGTATACTGCATATACCTATATATGTATATACAAAAATGGCTTATAGAATAGTCCAATTGGTACCAGGTCAGGATCTGATTCAGGTTACCTCCTGAGAAATCAGGAAAGACACCCTCAAATTTCAAAGGCACACACTTACAGTAGACAGCTTCCTCATAAATATTTCCTGGGCCGGTGTTAACAGTTTCTTGTGTATATGCGTTATATAGTCCTAAAGATTATATAAAATAGACTTATAGATAGACTAACACGGCGGGGGATTTTAAATACTATCTAAAGACTTAATAGACATGTATTCTCTATTATTGATAACAATATCAGCGACTATGATAAGATGTCCACGTACAATTATATTCAACATTAATAGGATTATAGCAGAACGCCGCATGTTTTTAACACGTACATGTTTTTAGGGTTCCGTACCCAAAGGGTAAAAACGGGACCCTATTACTGAGACTTCGCTGTCCGTCCGTCCGTCCGTCCGTCCGTCTGTCACCAGGCTGTATCTCAAGAACGGTGATAGCTAGAGAGTTGAAATTTTCACAGATGATGTATTTCAATTGCCGCTATAACAACAAATACTAAAAATAAAATAAAATAAATATTTAAGGGGGGCTCCCATACAACAAACATGATTTTTTTACCGTTTCTTGCTCTCATACAACAAAAGAGATTAATTAAGTATTGTGTGTGTTGTTTGCTCATTTATTAATAACGTGCCTTATGTTGCATAGATAATGGTACGGAACCCTTCGTGCGCGAGTCCGACTCGCACTTGACCAATTTTTATTATTATACGTACTTATTATAGTTGACATATATTCTTACTAACACTATAGACTTGAAAAGAAAATCTTATGAAGTTACAGCATAACATTTTGTTGAATAATTAACAAGTTCGAGTGTAGCGATTTTCTACGTACCTACGTAGAAAATCGCTACACTCGAACTCTATTCATTATTCACATTCAATATATTTATATTAATGATGTTTTATGTTGGTAGACAACTTGTTAACAAGATCCCTATTGTCTCAGAAACAATCCGAGACAAACAATCAAATAAAATGTAAATATAGAATTGGGATAAAATCAATAAGATTTGAGAACTTGGTAAGCAAGCTTCTACAGTACCTACGTGTCGACAAGTAATCCTTATAACCTATCTCTAGTAGATACTACGAACTGGGATTGAGACTCGAATACGAATTGTCATATAATAAAACAGCGAGTATGAAACAAACTTCGTATTCAGAAAACTATCAATTGACCAATATATTCGATTGGCTTCAAGGTGTAACGGTAGTGTGCAACTGACTCCCGTTCACCTGGGGCTGCTATAACAAAGTCATCACTATGATCAGTCATTGACGTTTTTATGGCGCCATAATGGCGTCATTTGTGAGAAAAAATTAGGAATAGACTACATAACTTGTTTAAATTCGCCATTATGCAATCAGTGACTGATCATTGTGACAAGATTGTAATAGCAGACTTGGTTCCCTATTCATGTGTTCGATCTAAACTCATGACAATTTTATTTGTGAGTTGAATACTGAGTATCATCAAGATCGCAATGACGCATAAAGGTATGTTACACCCCTATGTCCAACAGTGGATTGAAAAGACTGACGGCCGGTGCACGTATTTGTCGAACCGCCAGGAAACAGTTACGTTTTGCAGAAATCGTATCAATTCTACTATTAAAAAAGAAAACTAAACGACTACGTTTGAAACAAAATTTTAAAGCGCATATTTGTAGGTATGACATATAAAATATTTCTTATTAATACGAATAAAAATATATTATCGATATGGTATGACGTAAATTACAGCAAAATAATCTCTTGTTTTGTTATATATATCTATAACAATACGTTGTTAATAAAAAACACAAAAGGGTCTACATTACTATAACACTTTATCTATTAAAACTAGTAACGACACTGTTTTAATAATAGTCCCTTATATCTTCATGATTCTGAATTTAAGAGTTTTAACACGACAATAAAGAAGCGTAAAAAACGTTCACGCATTTTATTTATTTGACCTTTACTTTCTACTTACGCAGCTTTCGGTTGTTTTCAAGACTCAGTATATTTCATCAAAGAAATGCAATGACACCATAGAAATATTTCTTTTTCCGCTCACGATCGATGACAATCTTCGAGAGCACCCTGCCAATGACAGTTAGTCTACAAAGTAATTGGTATCAGGTTGTAAGAATTTTAACAGGCATTAATTTTTAAAGAATAATGGTGGATTTTAAATTACATATGTAACTAAAAAACTCTTACACGTTAAACTTCAATGCTCCGTGCAAGCTAGACTTACCAGTTTGTGTTTTATAAACAGCAGCATCCGAAATCAATGCTTAGTCCCAAATATCTCGCACAACTATTCATTTAAAGCTTTACCACACTCTTTAGGTCGTAAAGTAATACAGGTGCTACAATCGTCAAACATGAGACAAACAATGACAATAAAAAAGACTGTTATCTATTGCAATTTTTTTGTGTCAATTAATCAATCAAATAATCAATTAATCAGAGCTCCAGGATTTTACAATCTTACGTTAATAGTGCGATATCCACCCAATCTAGCGATAGTTGTAGAATAAAAAGCCGTTAATATTATTACTGTCGTGATTGACTTTACAGCATTAAAGCTATGAAGAAAGTCGTTCTGTGTTTTCTTCTTGCCACAGGTAAGTGAATAAAGGACATCAGGCAATTTCCATACAATGTTGGTCTAAAAAAAAAACTGCGCGGCCAAACCTAGGTTTATTTCTAATAGCTAGGCCATATTAAGAACTTAAAAAAAAATGGACTTAGCCCTGTATCTGTATTTTCTGAGCAGTTATTTATTGAAAAAAATATTGAAAGTCTTAATGCATTTAAAGGGGTCTTACTGGGAAAGAGTTCATAGTGGGAAAGTAGTAATACTGGTAAATGGGTCGTACTGGGAAAGTCGTAATACTGGGAAAGGGGTCATACTGGGAATGAGATCGTACTAGGAAAGAAGTAATACGGGGTAAGACGTCATACTTCGTTTATTTTTATTAGCTGTTAAGTAATTTAGTTTTAAGCTTCATCATCATCATCCTCCTGCCCTTATCCCATTATTTGGGGTCGGCGCAACATGTCTTTTTCTTCCACAGTCTTCTATTAGTCGTCATGTCTGTGTCAACTCTTCTTTCTGTCATGTTCTCTTTCACACAGTCCATCCATCTTTTCTTAGGTCTTCCTCTAGACTTTTTTCCTTCCTTATACTCAGAACTTAATTAATTACATATTAATTACAATACTTAATTTATACTCAGAACTCTCCTAACGACATTACTTTCCTCTCGTCTCATAACATGCCCATACCAGGACATTAGTTTTAGGCTTGTGCAAGTTATTTTAGTGTTGATAATTGATTTTAGGTGGGAATAAGAAACAACAGAATACTTTTTTTGTATTTAATCATCAGTTCTTATTATTAGATTTTCGAGGCCTGGTACTAGTGGTATTACATGTCGATGTCTTGCATTGCTTAAATACCAGACAATTGTCATGCAATGTGCACAGCAACCGACTGTACGCTTTCCAATATGACAAGTACAGTGCAGATGCTTGATGCTTTCGCGTCCATTTAAAGCATTATCTATGACCACAAAAACATAATATGTTCTAGCCCGTACGTAAATAGATTATTCATTGTTTTAACATTCTTCTCGGTCCATCTTCATTCAGTTTTACATTATTTATAACAAAAGCGTGTAATGATATTATGTTTCCAGTATATACCGCATCAGCGGTACCTGTAGGAAAAGAATTCTCGGAGCCCGATTATCACTACCCACGTTACATTCAGTTTCCTGATGGAGAAGGAAATTTGCATATGGTAGATCTAGAAGACGAAATTGACACAGCACTTCTTGAAGACGTTGCAAGAAATCCTGAAAACAACCAATACCTACTTTTTACCAGGTATTAATATTTTGATCATGGATGTACTTATACAATCTCTTAAAACACTATGCTTATTTCATTGCGTAAATAAAATACTTTTATGTTGATAAGACAAAATATTAGAGCTTGTTAACAAAAGACTTTTGTTTATTTAAACAATTTTTGTTTAAAATGTTAAATTTTTGTCAAAAATTGTTAAAAGATCGAAGACAACAATTACTTATCTAAAATCTAGACGGTAAACCAGCAGTATCCACAAATATGCTCTATACATAGGCTCGCGTCTACAGCGAACAAATTTATACAAATCTATTCATATTTTACACAGCAGTTTTTAAATTTCACTAAATCTTTTTTCTTTTAGACGCAACCCAACAACAGCACAAAGTTTATTCATTGGTAATGCCAACTCTATTACCTCGTCCAATTTCAACGCACAACATCCTACTGTTGTTATTGCGCACGGCTGGTTGAGCAATCAAAACACTGATATCAACCCAACAATCAGAGATGGTAAGCAATAAAATAGCTTTGATCATACTAGTAAATCCATAGAAAATTAGTGGGATATAACTTGACTAGTTTTCCAAAATAATTAAAAAATCGGAACCCTCTTTCAGTTCTATAGGAAGATATCCCTGGAAATCCAGTCTAGATTTATCCCAGTACTTAGATATATAAAAATTTTAATTCTCATTTAATCGTATTGATAAATTATCGCTTATTTTCACAGCATATCTGACCAAAGCTGAAACAAACGTAATTGTCTTGGACTGGAGAAGACTTGCTTTATCTAATTACATCACTGCCGCCAATGGAGTACCAGCAGTAGGTCGTGCTCTCGGACAGTTCTTAGCTTTCGTGAGTTCTGTTACTGGTGCATCTTTGGACTCTATCCACATCGTAGGATTCAGTCTTGGTGCCCACTTAGTTGGTAACGCTGGACGTGAACTTGGCGGAAGAGTTGCCCGTGTTACAGGTACATTACTAGATAAATTGCTTATTCAAACAACAATGAATTATTAATTCAACACGAGGTTTAATGCCTCTAGTTGATACGAGGCTTAACGTAACCACGACCGATGTAACGCGGTAGAAACATTGGAAAATAAAATAAGGTTTTTGGTATCATAACTTTGCTTATAGCACAGTTTCAATCATATTAATAGTTAAGAACGTTTTGCCTGAGAACTGATTTTTTATTTTATCTTTATATCGCGTTATTTTCCGATTACGTATTTGATAATTCATAATATAGTAAATGAATAATATATTATTTGACTTAGGTATCTCACAAACTACAAAATGATTCCAGCTTTATTCAATCAAGCTTTTCTAATTTTTATAGGTACCTAAACTAGATACTAATTTGAGAATTTAAAAAGTAGCACATCCTAGCCCAAGACATAATGCATATTATGATTTTGATGAATTTACCCAACGAATTTATATTGTTGAACAGGTTTGGACCCTGCCGGCCCCTTGTGGAATTACAACAGAGACCGTCTTAACGCTAATGACGCTCTTTACGTAGAAGCCATCCATACTGACGGTGGATATACTGTAGGAGGTCTTGGTATCGGCACTAACGTTGCTGATGCCGACTTTTACCCCAACGGAGGTATCAGCCAACCCGGTTGTCTTACCAACATTTGTAACCATAACCGTGCTTGGGAATTCTTCGCAGCAACCGTCACATATAATCATCTAATCGCTCAAGAATGCACGAGTTCTCTTCAAATTACATTGAACACCTGCCGAGGCAATGATTTTCCCATGGGAAATGATAATTTAAGGAAACACGGGTTAGTACTCTTTATTATAATTTTCAGCAACAAAATTACTTAATTTGTTTTAAAAGTTAGACTATTTATACCCTTAAACCTAAGATCTATCTAGTCTGAACGGAGTCATCAGGCTACACAGCTGCGATATACAAGGTGTCCCAAAATTCAACGATAAGCGGGCACCAGAAGTTAGACCTACTCATGACTACTCAAGAAAAAATAAAAATAAAAATATATCGTAATTTATTTTAGAGATATCAAAAAAAGTATTAAAACCTTTGAAAATTGACACCCCCAATGTATTTTAACTATAATTACCACAATTTTCCAAATATTTCAGATTTTTTTTTGTATCGTTAACCGTATTAGTACTGTTGTCTACCACAATATTTAAAATGCCCACAGTACATAAAGTTTTTACAATACAGCAATCAAAGTTGTTATTTTCCCTAAAATTTTGAAAGTTGTTTACTCTCAGTTCATTTTCACTCAGCGTAGTTTAAAAAAATTGTACCGACACTACTATGGCAAGTATTTTCAAAAGTTGACGCAACTAAAGACGATTCTGAAATGGTATAATACTTTAGAAAAACTCGCCATAAAAAAAGTTGTAAACAATTTTTAAACAGGCACGAAATTTATAAATTGTTGTTTTTGATAATATTAACGTTTACTGAGTCCAGAATTGGTATTTTGTTGCCAATTCTTCGAATTGAATGGCACGTGTGCGTGGGCAATTAACTATACAAGTTAGAAAGAGATAGATAAAAGGAAATTATACGTTAGAAAAAGATAGAGCATAAGGGCTGTCGTGCAATAATAGGGCAGGTAGTTTGAACAGGGGCGGGTGGTGGTAAGATGATCTCTTTATTGTTAACTAGCTGCCCCGGCAAACGTTGTTTTGCCATACAATTCTGTATAAAATAAAATTTCATCAAAATCGGTCCAGCCAATTTGTAGCCTATGTGTTATTCTGATGTATAAGCTATATTGTGGTAAAGTTTCATTCAAATCCATTCAGTAGTTTTTACGTGAAAGAGTAACAAACATCCATACATACATGCATACTTACAAACTTTCGCCTTTATAATATTAGTAGGATTTGTCAGTATACTCGTACTCACTTCTGGTGCCCGCTTATCGTTGAATTTTGGGACACCTTGTATATGCAATTTAATAAACACTGGTTTTAATATTGCTTTGCATTTCATTTACTCAAAAACATAATAATTTTGTGTCTGAACTTTGTCTTTATTGTTATCATTATAAAGATATTCATGACACAAAATCTTTCAAAATATTTCTCATACTTATACAATTTTGTTTCATATTTACTTTTTTATTTTCAGAACCGGAATGTACCGAGTCGATACCGGAAGAAGATATCCCTATTAATTTAATAAATTAGTACATATCATCAAAATATGAAATAAATAAAGACTGCACTACACCTAGAACTTTTTTTACTACGCTCTTTTCATTAAACGGAATAACCCTACTGCAGCTCGAGTATTAATGAGAGAAGAAGCAAATTAATTAAATCCAAATTAATAATTTTTTTACAAAACACAGAAGAAATCATCAAGTAATATTTAAATTAAACTAGTGCAGGACGATTACCTGTTTCATGTATAATAATATCTAACAACGTAATAAGTATAACATAGTCTTTAGATACCTCACATTACGTGGAGTAAAAAAGGCTGTTGTTGTCATAGGCTTTGTACTATAAATAAAATTGTTTTCAATAACAAAACTGGTGAATGACTAGTTGTCCTAAAAATAATCACACAGTCCTATTTCCATCGCAAAATGTTTACATCATTTAACTTTTCGTAACAAAAACTAATTACATTTACGATCCTGAAAGCAAAATCAAATATCATCGTCGTTCTATTGTGTTCATTATATAGGTAGGCCATTAACGAGGTCCCTATTGTCGCAGAAACAATACGACACAAATAAACAAATAAAATATATATCGTAGATGAGGCTGAGATAAAATCAATAACATTAGGAACTTCGTAAGCAGGCTCTAGTGGTACGTGTCGGCAAGTGAGCCACCCTTCAACCTTACCCTAACATTGGTAAGTTGCGTTTGGCCTCGAATACGAATTGTCACATAATGAGACCGTGAAAAACACTCGCTCCTCACAACTTCTCACAACGCAAACCATCAGCTACAAAACGAATCGAGCATGTAAAACACGACAGCCAACTGTATTCTTTAACGTAAGAAAAATAAGGCTGAGTTTTAAAAATATGATGAGCAAACACTTCTTGGTAATATTTTCGTGAATCGCTATTTGATATTCTGATAAAATTTGTGAAATAATAGATGTTCCTGTTCAAGTGTGGAGACACCCATTTAACGTTCTGCAAAATTTGATGAAAAAACGTTAAGACGTCATTTTACGACCGAAACGGTTACTACAACTCATAATATTTTACGCCTTTGTTGAAACTCTTGGTTCACGCCTTTAATTTTAACAGTTTATAAGATTTCAATTTCGTTTACTTAGTTTCTATGCCAATTTATTATTTAACAAATTATTTTTCGCACAAAATAGTACAGTTGTGCTCGTAAAATTCTACGAGCACAACTGCACTACTAAAAAATAAAACTAAACTTAACTAAATAATCTGCTTAGTTTAAAAACTGAAAACACACGCTTGAAAATCCTGAATATTTTTTTAAATAAATGCATTGTCAACGGTACTTAATATGTGTGCAAAATTTCAGATCAATCCGACATTGATAGATACGAGTACCTACCGAACGTGTGTGAATAAGCGTGTTAAAAAGAAGCGGGCTGGATTCGTAGTACCGAGTCGTTAATCTAGTTATATTAATAATTCTATGCTACCTACTTACAAAAAAGTTGACAGTTTGTGTTGTCAGAGACATAAGTGTCTGTTGTCACAATGTTGTCACAATCGTAGTAAATAATTAAGATTTTTTATTTGGTTCTAGCTATGTATTTATTGTTCTATCTAGGTTCTATAAAGCGTTTTTATGTGAAATTATCTGATTGTACTTGAAAGAAGAAGAAGAAGATACATACTGAACTTATAAAAGCGTGTTAAAAATGAAAACAATAATTGCTGTATTTTGAATGTTTCGCTATTTTGTTGTGCACATTTATATTAATTAAAATCGTTAGTGAAAATAAACAGCTTTTATAACAAGAAAGTTTAGTTAACATTGCCGAATTGTGTTATCGACATTTGTTTGTCTCACAAAGTAAAATAGTTGCATTGGTTCAACATTGTAGAATATAATTTTACAAAAATCATATTCTGAAGTCGCATAATAAATATGCATGAATGCAGCGCACAGTTTCGGAACTATATAATATGCGATCGAATAAGAATGCGGTTGAATGCAAAGTGCACCCCAGGGTATTCGACGTCGATTCTTTGTCATTATCGATGCATCGTGCAAGAAATTTTCCTCGACAATTTTTGAGTCTCGTTCTTGACTTCAATTTTTATTTTAATATCATACGTTTTCCTTTGAACTTTTCTACATTTAGAAAGTATTGGATCGTGATATTTCATATTTATTACAATATGTATTGATCATCAAGGCACTATATTTTATTAGCTACTAATAATATTTGTAAAATAATCAAAATATTGTAGATAAGTAATTGAGTATAACTTATAAATAAGTAATGCCTACTTGTACTCAAATACTTCGATTCATGTGTATATTTTCATCACAGAGTAAGATCTTGTTCTTTGAACAGCCTTCGAACATTATACCTCGGCACACCGCCTTCTTGGCCGAATATTTATTAAAGAAAACAGCGTGTGTAACAACTCTTGTGGTTGTAATTGTCTAAAAAAACAATGCAAGGAAATTACTGTTATGGAAAACACAAAATAGACAGAAAATTATAATCGTTTTGAACGTGAATATAAATACGAAAGGGACTATATTGTGTTGAATCTATGTATTATAAGTATGATTTACAAAAAAAAAAGAAGTAGTATATGTAGTATATCCGTATTCTGGTACCCATAACTCAAGCACATAAGCTTAGCTTGGGACCAGAGGACGTTGCGCGAAATGTCCGTGAATATTTATTATTATTTATGTATTAAATTTATTAAAAAACACAATTCCTTATAAACTCTCCCAGCATCTTAAATTACAGTTGAGTTGTCTGATCCTAAAGCGTGGGAAGAAAACACAATTTAGATTTGTATCGATCCCAATTAATTGGAATCAAGACAGGTAAATGTTATTGATGTTTACACAGTGTACTGTTACTATATTTACGCAGTTATTACAGTACCAAACTTGGCTTTAGTCATTAATTTAATAAATGGAAAGCTGACAACGACATGAGTTTTTCGGCAATTTACTCTACCTAGATTAGTATCTAGGCAGAAAATTACAATAGGTTAGTGCAACTTATACCTATATAATTTTAATATATATTGTTTTTATGTACCAAAGTTATTGAAAAGAAATGGGAAAAAGCAATAACCAATGAGAAAGAATACAGATTGAACACCATATTTCTTTGTTATTTGAACTCGTGCAAAAAGTTTTCCTTTATCACATGGAAAGAAAGAAGTTTTTAATACGTGACTGTTCGGTGCCAACTGTTCTTGTGACATGTTGATACCTATGTGACTGTGTTCCAGTTATAACACTTAATATATCTATAGGACAAAGCTTACTACATTTTGCTAAAAGTACACTTGTGTTGTCGGATTAACAATATCTCCCTATTTCCTGTCCCAGTAAAAGTCAGCTAAGGGACATTAACAGATATAAATCTTATGTGAGAGACGGAAAACTCTAAACAAAACTCTATGCCAACGCGCCTGGTCAGCGTGGTATTAATAGACCAAAGAGTTTCTCAATGTTGAGGAGACTTGTTCCCAATAATGGGATGTTGATAAGCTGGGAAGGTAGAAAGCGCACTAAATAATGCTAAGAAACCAATTTAATTGATGCAAGACTAAACACCCGCCTAGATAAGGCCACCTCCCCCATCGTAGCATAGTGGTATCTTCTATAGCTAGTGTAAATGTAATAAGTTCTTAACAAAAACATTATTAATGTTGAGCAACGACACAAAGAGTAAGAATGATGTATTATGTTGAATTTAAATATCTCTGACGCAATACAATATCTTATAATCACAACTGATTTATGAAGTATTTCAGAAATACAACGTTAACGTCACTTGTAAATTGATTCGTAAAGATCACGTTTCTGAATTATGGCAATGTAATGGAAAGCCACATCTACAAGTAATACTTCTAGATGAGCTGCTGATGTGAATAATTAAAACTACATATAAAACTTTAATTAATTATATCATTTCATAAACTCAAATATAATAAATTTCAAATTCAATTTTATTTAGTTTGTGTCACACAAAACAGATATTAATTGAAAGTTTCAAATCTAATTTCACAAAAACTTTTAATGGTTGTTTAGGAATTAGTTACGAACATTTTCCTCGCCTGTTTGAATTAACTAAAGTAACACGTACATAGTTTTTGTCAAATTTTAGTACAACCACAGAGTCCAGAAATCTGTTGTATTAGTAAAGCAATTTATCCTAGGTCTGTTCGCCATACCGAGAACTTTTCTAATCTAAACTGTTGCCTCCATGTTCAATCTTTGGGAAAACTCGTTCACTAGCACGAACGTAATTTACAGATGTACAGCTGCGCTCGTGTGAAATGATATTGGTTATTAGGATTAGTATTTAAGATATAACTCACCAGTCAGCCTATTTCACGTTAGGGCTGTGTAAACGTATAAAAATAATATTATTTATTTCTACACAATCTCATCTGTAGCTGTTTAGCAGGTGTTCAAGATAAGTAGTAGATATGTTTAAAATCATGATTTGGGACCTCTACGTAAACCTGTAGTCATAGTCAAACTAAAAAAAAATTCAGTACATAAATGCTTAATGATAAAATACAGCACCTTTGTCTCTTGAAGCAATAAAATCCAAGCATTTTATATCCCCAACAAAGGTATGCATACCTTTGTTGGGCATATCAGAACCGTTATTTCATAACGTCTAATTTACATGATGTAGCTTCACAATACTACCGGTTACAATCTGAACATATTCATGAATATGCGCAACTGTTGTTTACAAAACACGCTCGGTTTTACTGACTATTTTGTTAGGTCTTAGATTTTTGTAGCTCTTAAACGTTTCTTTCTAGACAGTAAATTTTTTATGGTAATGGGTACAGTGTTGCCACATCCATTTTTCATCACTGAGGCCCGTGATCGCGCGTCGCTGACCACTGGCCACTGAGAATCAAGTGGTATTTTCAATAGAAAATCGCAGTGGCTTGCGCGACGTCTGTTGCTAAGAACCGACTGGTAATATAAGAAATATCCATAAATGCTAATATTATAGCTAAATGCGAGAGCAACCATGTCTATATGCTCTTTCACCCGAAAACTACTGAACCGATTTAAATGATACTTGGTACATGGATAGCCAAGGGTCCAAGAAAGGATATTTAATACGTTTTGAAGTGAAAAAGTGATCACAAAATTGCTAAACCGTGGACAGTAACTGACATACAACAAATTTTATAATACATATACTAGAAAATTTTTACTTTTTTATAAAACGCAGCGTTAAATTAAACTGAAAGTATAACACCCTATCTCGTAGTGTACATACTTAGTCTGTAACATAGGAAATTTATTACGTAGACAACAGAAATACCTTTGGGAAATCGCCATGAAATGCATGTGAGTCAAGTATCTATTTTCTGAATTATATTATTTTATAATTACACATCCTTTAGTAGTTTGAACAGGTCACATCTTGCATTTGATAATTTTTTCTTAATAAAATTATCTTTCTACTCTATACATTGGTACTGCTAGAATGAATTTACTTTCTGACCCATTTTACGTACTAATACTCCAACTTTATACCTATATCATTTCGTACTACATAGAACTAAAGTAATTTCGTCGTCATTATAACCAAACATGTAGCAGGTGTCGTCACCACATTACTCGACCTCTGCTAATTGTATCTTGTTTGCGTAAACAAATTGATGTTACGCCTAAGTTAAGTCGTTTGCGTCAGTTGCTCCTGAAGTTTGTAGATAACTTATCATTGGTATTAAACAAGTTTAATTCATAACCATGACAACGAAATAACTAGAATATAGGTCACGTGGTATCTAAGTTCGTAATTATGATTTCATGAATAATGTAATAATGTTTTTGCTAATAAATGGAACAACATTCTCTGAAATATGTCTATTATAAGACAGTCCCTGAAGTTCGACTGAGGATCAAAAGATGATGGTAAAGTCTTAGTTGTGACTAGCACTGCTATGTTTATGACATTTTTCTAGCTGCCATCCGTCCGGAATTTCTCGGACTTGTCATAGTTTGAAAGACGTCTGGCGAATCCCAGACACAAGAGACTGACGATTAGACGGGCATCGGAGCCTTAGTAATTGGGTCCCGTTTCCTCTCCAGCCCATTTACGTCCCACTGATGGGCACGGGCCTCCTCCACTTTGCAGGGTCTACTGTGCCGTGCTGACCGGGCGTGTTGGAACAGGCTTTATTTTCGAGTTTTCCGTCTCCCACAGAGGATGTGTCTGTGTGCAATATCCCTTAGCTGACTTTTACAGCACCCTTGGGAGGAGATGGGGTGGTGACACTTGTATTCTTACTCCGTCACCACACGGAGTCGCGTTGTATACTTAAAATACTCCTAAACATGAGCACAGACATGAGCACAACATAATTACAGAATTACTTATGAAGCAATTTAACTCTACAGAGCATGCAATCCTGGGAAAATAAAAAATATGTAGATACCTACATTACAACTTTAAATTTTTAGTAAACCATTGATTAGATATACAGGCTTATAGCATATATATAGTGAAAAGATTAATTAATCAGCCACAACGTTGTGTGGCCTCTGGGTCCAATAAACCACACGATCGCTTTTCATTGGTCTTGTAACAAGGTAAAATAAATATGATGCATCTACGCCGCACATGCGGTCATAAAATTCTGCATAATTATGTACAGTCAAGTACGGTACATAAGACGAGTTTTGTCAAAATACACAAATAAACATTAGTCTTAAGGGCCTACATCAATATTATCGTATATCATCGCCGACACGTACATATTAACACAGCCAGTAGGCACAGAAAATGAAGAATTAGGGATACTTTTCCTATTTACTCAAAATCTACTAAATATATTTTAATTCTGATTTACGTGTTTCTATATATAATAGTTACTTATGTTTTTAAAGTTATTTCATTAGTTAATACGCGATAATAGACCGACAAATGAAAAAAATAAAAATTTTGAGAGGTTGTTTCGCCAAGATTTTCTATCGAGAAAACTTTTTTCAATCGTGTTTCTGAGTTGATGCGATCCTAGATCATATATTGAAAAAACATATACTTAAAAATTATAGCCATTCAATCTAAAGAAACAATGAAAACTTCGTACATAGAAAAATGCACGAAGCTATTTTGGTATCGTCTTAAACCGATCTATTAATATTTCTTGCGTAATTTTAAGAGATTTACCCAATAGGTACAGAAAAGGCAACTTTGTTTTTTAATAAGTAAAAATTATATTAGGTATTTTTGTAAATTATATTTTCAACTGTGGTTGAATAATTACCTTTTAAGGAATTTCTCAGCTATCAAGCAAATACATCACCCTAAGACAAAATGTGGCGCTTACGATAATTTTTTTATAAAAAGTAGTCATCTAGCCTAATAAAGAATCTTAATTTTCTTGTATAGTGATGGAAAACTAATCTATCTGAAGCCAAAACTAGATCAATTAAAGAGCATCAGAACTGTTAGACAACGATAATCCAACGTCTGCCGCATACGAAAAGACTTGGAAAATAGACTAAACGAGATGACTCACATGTACCTTTTTTAATAAACATGGTTTTTGTAGACCGACTGACACCAAAATTATTATTTGATGGTTTCTATATTGCACCAGTTGGCTTTTGTACTCAATATTCATGACAATAAAATAATTAAAAAGCAAATCAAAAGTGAATGCCGTAAAATTTGCAGCATTTGATTAAAATGTTATTTTCTTTTTTTTTTAATCTTGACTTTAGTAGCTAAACTATTTCGAATTAAATTTCATAAATTTCATATTGTTAGGTACCTAACTTGTTTAACAGAAAACTTATTCTATTATTAAGAAATAAAATTAGATACGTATGAGTCATGACTAATGTCCAAAACTCAGAACTCGTTAGTAAGTCTTTATCGAAAACAAAGTTTTTTGGGTGAGAACTGGGAACAAAATGTGGACTACGAGAATGTTGATAATGAAAAACTTGGATACGTGATCCTTTTGAGGCAACTTTTACAATATAGTTGCGCGAAACGTTTTCTATTAATTCAATGAGGGATTAAGCGAGTTGAACTTACAAAGAATAATAAAACGTAGATAGTAATCTATTGTGTAATTAAACTATTCCCAGATGTTGTGGAAATTATTTTCAAGAATTTATTTTCCATTTATACAAATAATAAAAATAATAAAGAGTTAGGTATAGGTTTGTACGAGCGGTGTGTGTGGCCTGCCTATTACTACTTCAGCGTGCTAATCTTTCGGGGTACGACGGATTTTATCCCGTAGGGAAAAGTATGTAATGTCCAAAAGTCCGATAAATAAATATCGCTAATGGGGGGCTACAACCTCCAAAAGTGTTATAGGTCAGTATTATGTCATCATCAATGTTGCAATGGGATTTGGCTGATATTTACTACCGACCGCCTGCCTGACGTCATTCCTTGGGTATACTTATGTTATAGGTTATGTAGTGTGCCTTTTGGTATGTAGTGTTGCGAATTCCAGGCGTTCAAAGTTGAGGGTAACAGCTAGTGTCAAGTAAAGAGGATACCGCTATTAAATGTTTCTAATTAATTAATATGGATTAAAATAATATACTAATATCTAAAACTATTTACGACTTTTGTAATTTACATAATTATACTAATATTTTTAGCTTATGTTTTTCGTACGTCCGTGTGGTGACAAATTAAGTACCGACGCGTCAGATAACTTATCTTCAGAGAGAATAATAACTGGATAATAAATTCAATTCTTTATCAAAGTTCCTGGTTAGCATAGTATAGATTTGGTCTATTTCATTCAATCCTTTTGTAGATAAAACATGAAACTATGACTAGCTGTTGCCCGCAACCTCGTACGCGTAGAATTTAAAAATTATTCGCCGTTTTTGGAACATTCTTTACTGATGCTTTGCTCCTATTAGTCGTAGCGCGATTTTGTAAAGCCTATAACCTTCCTCAATAAATGTACTATCCAACACTGAAAGAATGTTTCAAATCGGAGCAGTGGTTCCTGAGATTAGCGCCTTCAAACAAACAAACTCTTCAGCGTTATACAGGTTGGACTAAAAGTCCGTTAACATTTGAATCGGTTGCCGCGTCATCGCGTTACGCATTGCAAGAGCGGCCAATGGGAATTAAGTACCATGGAGTCGTTCAGCGGTAGTCAACGTGCGTTTTGTGTACGCAAGTACTATCGAAACAACGATTCTGCGACCTTAGCTCAACGAAAGTTTTGTAATCATTACAAGATACGACACAAAAATCCAGCTCTATCAGGTGTGTTAATAAAAAATGGGTGCTCAAGTTTGAGAAGACGGGTTCAACAATAGATTTACCTCAATCTGGCCGGCCTAGAACGTCGAGGGACCCCGAAAACGTGGAGCGAGTAAAATCGTCTGTTCGTGACCAACCTGGACTTTCAACTCGAAAGCGGTCTGCTGTCCTTAACGTGCCAAGAACATCATTAAACCGCATTCTCAAGAAAGATTTAAGTCTACATCCCTATAAAATCCAAATGGTGCAGGAATTAAGGCCTCAGGACCATGCCACTAGGTTCCAGTTTGCGAACGAAATGGTAGAGCGATTCACCAGTTTAACAAAAAAGTTTTTCTCAGACGAGGCACACTTATCACCTAAATGGGCATGTTAATAGACAAAATTGTCGTTATTGGAGTGACACTAATCCGAAAAACATTTTCTAAATTTCACTCGTGCGCAGTCGCAGGCAACAGGTAGTATTCAAAATAAGCAGTCACATGCAGAACGAATCTCTAAATATGCAAGTATTACATGCTCGTAATAAAAATATGCACTCATATATCATGACATCTAATCTACATGATGTAACCTCGTATTCCCATTGGGTACAACCCTAGAATATCATACATTTGCAACTCTTTATTTTTATTTTTGCACGCTCTGTTTCTTACGACTTTGTAGTTACTACCTCACTCTGTGACTTTTAACGTGATGATGAATTTAACATTTTATAATCTTACTAGCTGTTGCCCGCAACTAGGTACGTACGCGTGGAATTTAAAAGATTACAATAATCTAAACAAATTATACAAAAAAGTCATCTTGCTGAACCACTCTATCTATTAAAAAAACAGCATTAAAATCCGTTGCTTTGAAGGTATAAGCTCACATAGGGACATACATACAAAATAACGACTTAGTTTTGCAATAAGTAAAGATGTCAATCTTATATCGTTTGACATATTATTTAAATAATTTACTTAGTTTAAAAACAAAAAAACACGCTTAAATATCCTGAATATTTTTTTAATGATTGCATTGTCATCAATACTCAATTCTATGCTACCTACTTACAAAACGTTGACAGTTTATGTTGTCAGAGACATAAGTTTCTGTTATCACAATCGTAGTAAATACAAGTCACATACAAGTAAAACAAAGCGTTTTTATGTGAAATTATCTGATTATATATGAAAGGCATACGTAGAAACACAATAATCTTGGTGAGTCTACTCATATACAATTAAACTATTACGTGTACAATTAAAAATACAAGTGTTGTCATAGTGATACTTCAACATGCTATTCTAGTAATTCTGATCAAGGAAATGGGATTATTCTTTTAAATTATTCCATTGTCATCGGTCCTTATTAGGGATGCAAAATTTCAGATCAATCCGTCTCCTGCAAGTGGCACAAAATCGCTTTCAAAGATTCCGTTACACAGATTAATACATTGATAGTTATATACCAAACTTCTAAAAGCGTGTTAAAAACGGTCAAGTAAGATTTAGACTCGCACACGAAAGCTTTCTTACCGTTATTATCATATTAATTTGTACTATTCGCAATTTCGGGATAAGAGCAGGAGAATTATGAAAATAAGTATTTGTTGCTATAGCATCAATTGATATACATAAAACGATGCAGTTTTCAGCTCTCTATCTATTTGAATCTATCACCGTTCCGGAGATACAGCCTGGTGACAGATGGACGGACGGACAGCGAAGTATTAGCAAAAGGGTCCCGTTTAACCTCTTGGTAGGGAGCCATTTTGACTAAAATTGACCGCTAACAATATCGGACTACAATACCTCTTCAGTAATAAGATATTTGTGGTTTAATTGTTAATGTGTAGATGACATTAGCAATGATTAGAGATGGTTATAATTAATGGTAACCACAACACTAGGCCAGCTGTTGTCTGCGGTGATGCTCACCAGCCATAATGATACCGTATTTCAATCGTAGCTCTAATCTTCTCAGTCAATAATTACCTACCCTAATATAAAAGCTGTGAAGTTTAGATATAGTCAATAGTATAGATCACAGATTTAGCAGATAGAGTGTCTGTAGGTACATTTAAGGTTATTCTATCTTCTGGAAGAATAAATAAATATATTTACTACAAAGATTTATTTGTTCTTTTACTATCATCTTTACTTATTATAAAACAAAGTCGTTATTTTTGTATGTACCTATGTCCCTATGTGCGCTTATATCTTCAAAACTACGCAACGCATTTTGATGCGGTTCTTTTAAATGATACAGAGGTTCAAGGCTCTAAATTCCACGCGTACGAAGTTGCGGGGCAACAGCTAGCAATATTATAAAGTTTGTCTTAATACATTAATTCTTCTATAGAAAATTCAAAATTCTCTGTAAGTCCGGTATGATCAGCTTGTCTTTTTCTAAACGAAGGAGCAACATAATATGATTGAGTTGTACTTGTTTGTTTTACTTTAACTTTTTTAATTTTTTCATTTGCTTTTCGTTCCGACTCTGCCAAAAATGATTTACTTTCTGGAGTGTCACATTGGAATGTATGTTTTACGTTATATATGTGACAGATCATTGTTTCATTGTTATTTTTCTGAATATTATCAGGAGGTTCTTGAACTCTTAGACCGTAAACTTTTCCATCGACAGTATATTTTGTTACTTTTACAGATTTTCCAAATTTCCTTTTAGTTTTTATTTTTTTAGTTTTATTTTGATTTTCTGTATCTCTCTTAAGCCTGTTTATAAACCTGTTGTTATTTGTTATTATTTCTTTTAGTTTGTTCTCAGTCATAGAAATATTTTCATTATTTTCTGTTGGTACTATAAAAGATTTAAAAGCACGCTCCATACAGTCAATGCAATTTTTACAGAGTTGTTCTTCATGAAAAATCTTATTAAGTTGATTTTTATTAAAAACATTTGAGTCATCATTAACGTTTTTTGTCATTTCCATGGAGTTTACACCTTGATATGAAAAAAGCAATATGAACAATGTATTACGATCATTATATTCTCTCTCTGTCTCCTGCCTATTAACTTCCCAATGTTGGACACGGGTGTCCTCCATTATGGGAGAGATAGTGGTCTACTGGGCCGCGGTAACAAGGTGGATTCGCACAGGGTACTGGCTTTCATAGCACCTTGGGAACAAAAAGGGGTGGTGGCTTTTGAATTCGTAATCCGAAACCACACGTACAACATTATAATTAGCACATATCAATTAATATCGTACTTTATTTTACAATTGTCAATTCAACTTGCACAACTAAACTTAACTAAACTAAAAAATTAAAACAACTATAGTGTATTTTGATTAATTGGCTATTCTGTTTTGCACATTTATATTTATTAAAATCTTTAGTCTATATAATAAGCGTCTATATAATAGCTTTTATAATAAGAAAGTTCAGTTGACATTTCCAAATTGTGTTATTGATACGATAAATTTTCATTTTTAGTTAAGTTTAGTTGTGGGCGTAGAATTGCCACCGATAGCTCTTAGGTTACTGAAGCTATTCAAGACGTTATGACATTTACAATAAAGATAGAAATCTCAAAGTGGAGATAAACTCACCAAGTGCCCGTGGTACGTATGTTACGAGTAAGAACAACAAGAAACTCATTAGTTCCATTCGCACAGTCCTCGTTCGAGGTGTCTCTACTGCAGTCGACAATCTTCTTACTAAAGTACGCTAACAAGCTTCGTTAAAGTGTGGAGTTTTACAAAACGCGCTATGTTGCTCACAGTTTTCACTTTGACGCCTCTTTCCACCTCCTTGTTACCTCTTTGCTCCTGTTGAAATGTTTATAAGTATTTCTAGTATGTCATAAGAGTCATAACTGAGAATTGTAAGAGTTACGAATTTTTGAGAGCGTCAAACACCTTATTTGTTTTTATATTTATAACATGACTTAAATAAAAAAAAGAAACACACAATTTATTTAAAAAAATACATCTAAATAATCAGGGTTTGATTAAAAGTTTACTTTTGCCACAGTACATTACAAGATAAACTTTTCTATATTAGACAAGTTTGAAGTAGATAAATCTCACTTGCAGTAGAACATGTAAAAAGTAAAAATAGATAGTTCCGGTATATTTCCTTGAAATGTTATAGTTAAATAAAATTTCTACTAAATGTAATTACAGAAATTATTGAAAAACCTGCAACGGTAATCAAATAGTACTGCAATTATTTCGGAACATAAGCTAACGTACTGAATTCTGAGAAACACTCTGAAGTAATGTGATAGTAAATTGAAAAATCTTTCTTATATCTGTGCATAATAATGACGCGTATGTATGGTGCCTTTGTGTTCATTGTTCATGGCCTCTGTATTCGATCTACGTATGTTTACACTCCATCAATCAGCTAACATTCGACAATCGAATGTTTGGGAACCACTGCCTTGATTCTAACCTATTGTTACGACAGTGATGTGTTTACCTTACAACAATAACAGGATAAGTGGTATCTGTATAATTACGTTCAAAGCAAACGTTTATTCAGATATTAAGTAAATAAATAGCATAAAAAAATACTAATAGGCGACTGATAAACAAATTTCCATAATATCAGACCATTTTAACTAATTCATTAATAATACACATATTACAGCTACACGTTTGTGGAACGCTTTGCCTGTAACTATTAGGCAGGCTAAAACGTTGAAATCGTTTAAAAAGATGGTAAAAGAGCATTACCTGGAACTGTCAGCATAGAATTAGTTGGACTATATTTTAAGCACTTAGTATTTGTACTGTACTGTCTTTAAGCATATAGAGTATATGTATTTATTATGTGTAATCGTATGTATTCTTGTGTATTTTATTGAGTTTATTGATAGTGTATACTATATTTTTATTTTGTATATTTGTGTATTTTATTTTATGATATGTATCAATAGGATATATAATATTTTTTTTGTATATATTAAAATAATAATATTCGTGCACCGACAACTCTACTCGTTCCTCATTTAGGTCCATACCCAGGTTGCCTGGAAGAAATCGCTTTTAGCGATAAGGCCGTCCATTGTACAATCTTGTATTTTATTATTAAGTTATATGCTTCTGTATGGTGCACAATTAAGAATAAAATAAATAAATAAATGGTCTAATTATAACAACGAGAAATGGTAAGTATGGTATTGTAGACCAAATACTCTTCTTCTAATTATGAGAAGTGCCCAATGATAAGACATTTAAAGGCTGTTGTAGTAGAATGTTGATGTTCTAACCTAGCTGTTTACTTCCAAGTAACTTTACAGACACTTATTACAACTTAAAAATTCACAATAATGGTTCGTAATTCTCAACGCAATAAAGTCCCACTATTCGGCGCGGACCTCCTCTACATTGGGAGGATATCTGGTCTACTATGCTACACTGAAACAGGTGTGTTGACAAAGTCTTTAGTTTCGATTTTTCCTACTGTCACAGAGGATGTTTGTGTATTTAACTAGGTGGCTCCTACAACACTCCGAAAGGAAATGGGTTGGTAACACTGGTACCTATTCTTAATTCGTCAACATGAGGATAAATAATTATTAAAGATCTTTATATAACCTTGTTCTTAAAATGTTTATTCACACGATACTTCTAATAAAATAAACCATAAAATATTATGGTAAAGTGTAGCAAGGCATAAAAGCGGAGGCAAACAACTTTTTTGTAACTTATCTCGTTATTCACAAAGATGTGACTTTTATGACACAAACGGACATTTAGGCTATTTGTATGGCAAAAATATCACGAATTTGTTCATATATAGCCGTAACACTAAAGATAAGACTTTTATGAGATACATTCTGTTTTTAGTCTACTGGCTTTTTAGTTTGCATGAGAGTTTACAAAGTGTCTATAGAACTCACGGAATGTGTGTATACGGAAAATATTTATATTATTAAGATCATCGTTATATTCGCCAAATGTTCCACTGTTACACAAAAATCTCCATTGACGAGCCTCGTGGTTGAGTGGTTTATGTAACGGACTGCCGATCAAGAGGTCGCGGGTTCGATTCCCGCTCGGGACAATCATTTGTGTGACATTTCTAATCGTCATACAAATGTTTGTACTGCATCTGGGTGTTTCTATGTATTATAAGTATGCATTTACAAAAGAAAAGTATTATATGTATTCTATCCGTATTCTGGTACCCATAACACAAGCATATAAGCTTAGCTTGGGACCAGAGGACGTTGTGTAAAATGCTCATGAATATTTTTTTATTTTATTTTTAAATTTAGTGTCTCAACATTACTATTCTACTGTCTTTAAGATTTTTTCCGCGATTGTTCTACAAAAATTATGCCAGTCATAAAAATCAAATTACATATAAACGAAACAAGTTAACGCTTCAAACTGAACAGCATTTTTATCAATGGATATTTAAGCTGCCTCGTAATGGTAGCTTGATGCTAATCCAATTGCCCATAGAGAAAATTTAACAGATTCTCATCGCTATTCAAACAGCTATGCTTCACGAAGATGCAAATTTCGGAACGCGTCTGCGAGTGGTTATTGGACCCTGTTTAAGACTAGCAGTATCTGATAACCATAAAATCTTTTATAGTGAAGCTACCTTTACTAATACTTCTAATTTCAAATTAACTCTGGCTGTCAGTCTGTCATTCTTTTTCGAAAAAACTACTGAAGTGATTTAAATGAAATGACATAGTCCAGAGTCTGTGAAAGAACACACGCTACTTTTTCTAATACGAACATAGGATGTAGGTAGTGATTTCAAAAACCTCGCGTTCAAAGTCTGAACAGCTGGTAAAATATAAATTACAGGTTTCTGAAAATCAAAAAATTATAAGGAACTGATAACATTGCAATGATAATCATTATTACAATATAGTATAACAGCTCGGCACCTGCCTAATATGACTCACTCACGTTCATAATTAGTTAAAATAGTTTATATATTTCATCATCATTACAGAAATTAATTCAACGCGCCATTATTACGTATGATATATGATCATCCGACATTTACTACGTAATAGAGTACAGTACAGATATTTGCTAATAGTATGGATTCTATTAGATACGATTACTCACTGTCTTCAGTCCGTTAACATTCAACTGTTGAGCACGAACCTCCTTCACTTTGGGAGGGATTATGGTCTACTGTGCCGCACTGACCAGGCGTATACGCTCAGGGTTTATTTACAAGTTTTCTGTCTCTCACAGATTGTTATTTATGTATAATATTGATGAGGTAGCTTTTACAGCACCCTGGGAAGGAAAAGAGGTGATGACAATTGTATTCTCAATCCGTTACTGCACGGACAAAAAGATAAGGTAAAATTATACAATTAACAGGACATCTGTTTACATTAGAAGGCTCGTCCTTTCAATGATGAACAAATATTTGTCGATAAGTCACACCGAGTAAATCCTTGCACAGACGAATTTCAAATAATACCTTGGCATCAATGCATTTTTAAATGTAAGCCTTTCAATCTTTACAAGTCCTCTGTGATCAGATTTATATTCTACATTATTTATAGAAGTAAATACTTAAAATGAAATGCAATACGATTTTATTTCTTTTGTGGTACCTATATCACATTTATAAGCTAATACAGGTTGCAATGGTACATTCCTTAGTTCATAAGTAGTTTCCTCGTGAAAATACTTTTAAATAAATCAGTATTAAAGTGGTGGAGAGTTTGTTCGTTCTTGTTTGAATCAGCTTTTCTCTTGAAAACTGAGATTCAAAAAAATTGGAGCAATATTTGTATATACTAGTCTACACACAAATGAAGTGGAATACAAAGCTCGTTAAACATTAAACAACAAACCTCAAAGCTTTGAATATCAAATATCGTCAATCTCATTCGCTATAATGAAATTTTCGTTGTCATTACAGTAAAAAATTGCACTTATTTGAGATAAAAGCAACCAAAAGATTCCAACAATATCGTGTGTCAAAAAAGTAAATAATTTCGTCAAAAGAGTACATAAATATTTAGTCATAACGTCAACGGTCTCATTTATCCAATTAAATTGAAAAGGTTGTTCAAATAACAAATACCCATAAAAATTTATAAAAGAATATCCAGTTGCGATCATTATACATGTGTATTTTGTCTCTATAAACCCTTTTATTAGAAAGCTGCTTTTCTACCTCGCGTCTCTGTCTTGTTTCCTTCAGAGGGCGCCCAGTTTGTACTTAAATAAAAAATGCTATAATTTTCTTAATAAATAATGCAACACTTTTCAGCCATCAGTTCCTCTTACCTATGATTACGGTGACTAAGTCTCCAAAATATCGGACAAAATTTTTCTAATAAAAAATACGGGTCTAATTCTGTAAAAGAGGATTTATTTGAATACTTGTACATTCTGGAGTGTAGATAATTTGCAACTTTTCTATTGCCTCTGATTTCTGCCAAGTATTGTGAGTATAACAATACTCAGTAAACTGAGTTTAGAGATTGAAACTTTATTCAGGCAACATTTTAGTCAAGTTGTGGACGGTGCGGTGGTGAGACTCAAATTGAATAAATGTCAAATGTGGCGCAGCACACACTGCATAGGAATTTTACGGTCGGAAAACAGGACAAAGTATATTACAGTTACTATTTGTAAGTACTTGTCCACCGCAAGTATTTTAAGCACGAATTGCTGGGAATACTCGTGGTAACATGCTTATTGAATTTATGTGACTTTAATACAGACAGATAAAGTGTATTTGTCACATACTAGATGGGTCTATTTTATAGGTACGGCTGGTTATACTGAGCTGTTTTTTATACGTTTTCTAGCTTCGTTTGCATCTATGTATTAATCTAACTAACTGAATTTGTTAAACTAACTTTCAAAGGATAAAATAGTACCATACGCAAGAATTTTATATCGGCGGGCTTCGTGATCTAGTGGTTCATGTAACGGACTGCCATTCACGAGGTCGCGGGTTCGATTCCCGCTCGGGACAATCATTTGTGTGATGTTTATAAATATCATACAAATGTTTGTACTGCGTCTGGGGATTTCTATTTATTATAAGTATGTATTTACAAAATAAAAGTAGTATATGTATTATATCCGTATTCTGGTACCCATAACACAAGCATATAAGCTGTAAGTGTGAAATGTTATTTTATAGAAATGTGATTAAAGGTTGATAATACTTCGCGTTACAAATATTGCAATAAATTTAGATACAAAATATACTCAAAATAAAACGGTTTTATTCTGTTATTGTTCGTGGCGAGAAAATAAACAGATTAGTGTTAATATTACCATAATAATTACCATGTTAGAGTGTTTCCAGCATCCGCCGAGGCTGCAATGCTAATGAAATAAACTCCACGTTGATATGCGGCTTAAATCTGCTTTAACATAACTTTTTAGCTTTGCAATATTGTAAGTAGTGCTTGGGACTAGGAATTATTTAATACGTTACATTTATTTAGCATATTTTGACGGGACTTGTGGTCGACTGGTTCAGATAACGGACGGCAGTTCATTTTCGGGTTCAAGTCCCGCTCGGGAGAACCATTTGCTGCGTCTGAAGAATGGCTGAAACACCTAAAGAAAACGCGGAGTGGAGAGCTCTTTCAGTTTATTCTTTGCAATTTTGATGGTGTTACGGAACAGTCTTTGCGAGATATCAAGATTGTTATCTAAAGATATTCATCGAAATTTGCTAAAAAGTGGTGCAGTTGTAGAAGAAATCGAGACCGAAGACCAACCTATTGTATCACAACGTTTAGATAACATTAAAAAACTATTTAAAAGCGAGATGGGCTTGATTTTAGAGAAATTGCAGGGTTCATGAACACTAATGACGAGAACACAGCGCGGATTTTTTTTTTAAATCCCTAGGCTAGTGCCGATTACAGGGTTAATATCACGATTACAGAGATTCGGTATACTTCTTCGCACTTTATCGTTAGAATATGACATTATTATTGAAACATTAGTACACTTAGCTAAGACACTAGACAACTTTACGTAATTCTCACATACATCCAATCTTAAATTTCTCTTTATTTTAAAACTATTATTTTAATTATTTAAATGTAAAGTATTATATATTAATAAATTTATGTGTATGTATTAATCTGATTTATTCATGCAGTTTATAATATCTAGTATTAAAATATATTGGGATATTTTCGACAGTACCACAATATACATAACATAATAGTACAGTCGAAGTTATCGTTCACTCCCACCAGACCTTCCCCCATTTTTATAAATAACATTTCGTCAGACATCAGTGATTCACGATTTAACAGTGGTAGAGCCATATATATTCAAAGACAAATATATAAATATATCTTGAGAGTTCTTCACTTTGCACACTGCTTTGGAGTTGTCTAAGTTTGTGAATACAAATATTTAGAAGCTTACCACTAAGCAAAAGTTGGTTTATATAAAGATATTTAGTAGTATGATTAGCCAAGAAGGTCAAACATTCTTCTTACACGCACTGTTTTGTTGTTTGGTTTTAGTCGAAGTGAGAAGGCAGGGGAAGATTAGCTGTGGCCTCTTTGGGGGTTGTTGCGACCTTACTCCGTGGAAGAAAAATCGCTTATACCATGTTCAAGATATACAATTTATAGTGGTTGAAATAAGACATTGTATTTAAGTCAAAAGTTAAAATAGGTTAAGAACAAGTCAATGATCGATAGAATTTATATCATGTAAAATCACAGCTGTGTTTTTTGTTTGAATTACGTATCCACTCTAAATCTGATATAATATACTAATTAGTTTATCAGATAAGCAGCTGAAACACTAATTACAAAATCAATGCGAATTTCGATCACCTAACAGATAATATGTGTGATGCGTAAGATGACAGCGCATAATTAGGAAGGTATTGTTGTTTAAAATATAAATAAAAAGATGAAAACCCTTATATATAACGCTTTGACTAGATAGGTTCAAACTAGTATTGCGGCACCATCATGCTATAGATACAATTGTTGAGAAAAAAATCTAGAGTCTTCATAACATTCGAGACTTTTGTAGCGTAAGCTGAATTAAATAAAAGTATTCTGTACTCAAAAGTTTACTTGAACAAACTGCAAGAAATTTATAAGAAGGCAATATATTTCACAATTCACGTTTTATTAACCATTTATGTTAATCATCATTGGTCGAATCTCAACAAAAATGCACCCAAGTATCTCCACCAAAGGAATTCTGTCCTCCATTCGTATGCAAATTTAAGTGAGGGCCAGACTTTTTGTCAAAAACACATTATCTTCCTAACATCAAAGCGAATTAGTACCAAGAGGGAAATAATGAAAAGTTACTTTCAACTCAAGTTGGTAAGAATGTTAACACATGCGAGTTTTATATTTTGCCAATAGTTTTTCTCATTCAGATGTTAGAAACATTTACTGCATACTTTCAGATGCAGCTTATTAATGTTTTATTATAAGGTATGGGCTTCCTCCATTTTTGGAGATCTGGTCGAGTCTGTTGGCAAATATTCTCTGTCGATAAACAACATCAACAGAGAAATAATGTTGACCCCTATATATACGTTAAACTAATCAAAAACATTTGCTGCAAACTCTACTTCTAAATCAGCTTAACTCAAGCAGCTCCATTTAATTTGGAGGAGCATACCTACTATACTATAGTCTACTATACTATATATACTATACTATAGTCTTTTAATACAGACTTCCTTTATTTTATCGTTTTTGTTTTATTGGATCCTCGTGTGCGGTAGAAAACGTTAATCATTTCCAGTTCTAATGAGAAAATTGGCACAATTAATTGAAAGTAAGATAGACCTAAGTCTGATATTTAGAACAAACAAATAGGCAGTGAATATTATCTTTATAACTTTACTAGCTGTCCCGGCAAACGTTGTTTTGCCATTATAAAAAAAAAGTTGAAAAATACATGTTGGCCGATTCTCAGACCTACTGAATATGCATGTAAAATTTCATAAAAATCGGTCAAGCCGTTTCGGAGGAGTACGGTAACAAACACTGTGACACATAAAAATCGGTCAAGCCGTTTCGGAGGAGTACGGTAACTAACACTGTGACACGTGAATTTTATATATAAGATATTCACTGCTTAAGAAAAATAGCCTCAATTTGGTTTTGAATATTCATCAAATTTATCTGCTACTTTAAAGATATAAAGTTATAAAAAGTATAACAACAAGCATAACATTCCTTAGTATAATATATAATGTAACAGAGCGTTAAAATTTCGTAATTAAAACAGATTAAAGCCGCGTATTATGGTGGAGTTTATTTCATGTGCATTGTTGCCTCGCCGGAAGCACTTGAACATCGTAATCCTTATGGTAATAAAGAGTAATCTGCTTATTTTCCAGCTATGAACAACACTAGTACTTAACGCTTTTGAATTGTTTTATTGTACAAGTATATAACTTTTTTCGTCATTTTACCAGTTCTCTTTTGATCAATTTCAGAAACTTGTTGAAGGGTGGATTTCATTATTTGTAGCACTGTGATATATCTTTACTTGATTTAAAACCAAGTCGTTATTTTTGTATGTATGTCCCAATGTAAGCTTATCGTTAAAATCACGAAATGGATGTTGATGCGGTTTTCTTTAAATAATAGAGTGGTTCAAGAGGATAACTTTTTTGTATAATTTGTTAAGATTTGCTTTCTAAGTACGAACTGCAGGCAACAGGCAACAGCTAGTATTTCATAATACGTTGCCACTGTTATGTCGATATAACCATAGGTATCACGTTGAAAAGCGCGGGCGCGGTGGCGGGTGCGGGCGCGGAGATGTGGCAATTTCGTGTTCACGTTGACCACTAGGCGTTTGCACGATTTGACGTGTTGTCAGTGATTGTAAACATGAACGACGATCTTATATTTTTAACCGAAAAATCATATCAAAAGTGGGAGATGACAAAAATTAGAATTGGTGTGCATGAAATTAATAAAGAAGAGAACGGTATGCTGAATTTCATACTTTATATAGTAATTTGAGAGAACATCCTTCAAGATTTTTCGGATATACCAGAATGACTGTCAACTGCTTTGATTATATATTGAATTCAATAATAATAAATCATTATTTTTATTTATCTTATTTCGCATTCGACTAGTGTTTTGTTCATCATCGTCGCTCTCTAAAAATTCAAACACCTCCAATTCATCACCCATCGTTAATATGTAGCTAATAGTTACTTTTAATTCTAAAGAAACCGAAACAATTTATTATAAGTAACGATGTAGCAGCTTCTATTGAATGGATTCTATTGAACTTGTCACTTTTAGATAGCTAAAACGGCAACCAAGTGTTCGGCCGCTGGTTGAACTTACCTAACGTCGCGAGTGAATCGCGCGCTCCGCCGCTAGTTCGACGTGAACACACACAAACATCTTACGCGTTTCATATTGCCGCGAGCGATTCGCGAGCGGCAGCCGCTAGCTAGCCCGCTACTTAGACCGCACGTGCGTTTCGTATGTGAACACTTAGATATGACGCTATATGTTTGATATTTCGCGACCGCGCCCGCCACCGCGCCCGCGAGTTAACGTGTTTGAGCCCGACGGGTAGTATCTAACCTCTGTGAGATATACATCTGACAACCGCATTATTATATTCGCAACCTACAATTATGTTCTTAAATACACTAATAAGCAGAAAGATATAATTTTTATCTGCCATTAGAATTTACAAACAATTTTAATAATATAACTTACGTGTGTCATTTTATATCATTTATGTATAATCAGCTTTAGCATATCAAATCAAATCAAATAAATATCTAGAAAGTATACCGTCGGGTTGATGACTCCTTTTGCAAAAAGTCTGTCCTTTACTTTGATTTGCATGCGAATGGGGGACTCTATTCCTTTGGCAGACATACTTGAGTCGATTTTTTGCGGAGACGAGACCAATGACGATTAACATAAAATGTTATGCGCCTCAAAGTTATAAGAGATCATTCCTTTTCTATCGTAATATATTTACTACGCACTAGATATGGTGATTTGAAATCACCAATATTTGATAAAATATATTTCATTTAATTGTTGTCTATCGATACAATAGAAGTCATTTTATCAGGGGTTAATAACATTTAAATATACGCGATTAATTTATTGAAATTTGAATATTTTAATATCGTTTATTCACGAAGGTAAATAACAGAAGTTATTGTTTATATGATTCTTTTGATACAGCCGATGTCAACCGATAAAACAGAAAGGTTGTTGAACGCTGATTATAGACTTGAAGACACACTGCGAGGAGACCTCCAATATCCTGGGAGAGTATAAGGATGAAAGAGCAACTTATTGGATTCTTAATGAATCTTTAAAACCAATAACCACATGCAAGATCAGCCATAATACAATAAAATGTATCAACAGTACACTTTATCTATATCTTGATTGAAGTTACGTGACTTGTGGCTTGTGGTATCAGAGTTGCAATACATATAATATGGCTGCGTGCACTGTGTATTGTGTTGTGACTGGTTGGATAAATGTATAAAAACAATGCCTCTTTCTTGAAGCACCATATCGCATAACGTCAGACAAATGTGCATCTGGTTTTAAACAATGGCATGCAAGAATTGTGAACGATACTTTCTGTCTTAACCCTTGACGCAGGATTAAAGCTTGGTTACCGGTGCTAAATTATGTAGTCTACTAAACCCGAATCTAATTTGAATAAATCCTTGTATAAGTGACTGCTGAGTCGGCAAAAGTCGTAAAGATCCGCCGTAAAGATAAAGAAGACACTCTTATACATAAAACATTTTTTAACACCAGCACAATAATTTCTATTCCAGTTAGTCGAAGTTTACAATTTAGGCCACTACATTGTTTCTTGCGTAATCTTATTTATTAAAAATTATAAGATTTTCATGTTCGTCAGAGTAATAGCAATAAACTTTCTATCTATTCTATGTTTATTGAAATAGGTTATGAACTGAAAAGCTACATTAATTGCTGAAAAATAACTGCAGTGACAGATTAAGACTTACCCAGGGTGTTCACGATTATTTAGTTATTTAATGTTTTCGGTGACCGTCAATAGATGGCGCTGTTTGTTTATTTTAAATCGCACTACCTTTGAGTGTAAGATTATACTTAATGTAATTTCTTCTTGTGTTAGTAAAATGTACTTAACCGGATCGCATACTGTCGTTTCATTTGTGCAAACTTCAAGTAGCAAAGCATCGGAGTACCACCGCCAGCAAAGCTCTGATGGTAAACACAGGGTGGTATAAGAATTAAGAGCCAGCTAAAGGATAATTATAAGCAGAGAGAGCTTTCCCTTTTTTGAGCTTTTGAGAGAGAAAGGGAAATCTCGAAACTAAAACCTATGTCAAGAAAAGACGCCTAGTCAGCATAGCATGGTAGACAAAATACCCATCTAAAGTGGGCGAGGCATATATTTCATGGGCTGAGTAGAAGGCAAATAAGCACTGAAGTTTATACCAAAAACGTACTCGTAAATGTCCGTAAAAAAAATTCGCCTTCGACATATACTACGAAAATCATTCAGAACAAGAATTGTAATATAAATAAGATTATTCGATTGCCGCTGATTGATGAGGGTCTGTGAAATTATTTCATGCGTAGATAAAATAAAAATTTGGTATTCAGGTCAGCAGATTTATTCTTATCAGAGCCTAGTTTATGTTAATAGAAAAAACTCAATTTAAGATTTTTCCTTATATGTTTAGGTTATTTTGTCATACATTTTTATTCAAACGGAATAGCTAAAAGGGGCATTTCAATCAGGATTATTATCTCACTAGTGATACGAGAATTATACAATTTTATGGTAACATGTCCATAGCAGCAATCGCCTTCAGATTTGACCAGATGGGTTATTATAAAAATAATATGGCATGATATAGTCTCTGTTTACCCTGAAAACAGCGTGACTATAATGCTATATAATGCGTATGGTGAACGTAAATTCCTTTGCGAATTTTTTTTTCACGTCACGTATATCAGGCAGTCTGAACCAGGCATTTTTACATATTTTTTTCGGTATCTATCCAGGTTCTAGGTATTTAAAGTTAGGTATCAAATAGAAAAGCCATTTTTACCATTTACTAAGCCATTAATGTCTGCACTGGTCCAAAAGACCTGATGAATACTATTGTATCTACCTACTCGTAGGTAAGTTTGCAATAGTCTGTATCTCAATATTAATTGCTAGAAGACAGTGGCAGTATATTTGTTATGTATATTGTTATGTCATTAAAAGTATGATAGGATTTCTATTCTTGTTCCATCTTTTTATATAATAAATCACCTACAGGTAAGATAAATGAAGCGAAAAACTAAGGGTTCACTGAGGATCAAAACCAAATACAACAACAACAACATTGAAACATACGTCAACTCCTTAGGATAGCTTTTGCAAGGGTAGCAAGGTATCTTGTTAAACAACGTTAATTACGTTCAAGGCTTATCAAAATAGGATTAGGTGGGTGCAACATAGCAAGCCAACCTTTGCTAAGCATGTTAACTGAAAGGCCCCCATAACGCCGTGTGATTTTACAAAATCTCCCAAATACACACTCAATTTAATCAAAACGTGACTTATGTAAGTATATTCAATACAATAATAATATTACTATTCCCTTTTACATAGGGCCTTTTACACCCAATGTTGATTGACAATTACCGCGACTCTCAATGCACCGCACACCAGCAATAGATAGAAAGGCTGTACCCCACAAAATAATGAGGGGTAGTGAATTGAACTCTACGTTTGACAAATCACCAAAACTACAGAAGGACTCTCCGAAAACCTCCCTGGAGGAGATCAGGAGAACCACAAACCTAAACCATGACGACGGGGACAGCCTTTCGACAAAAGCAAGACACATAAGAGATAGGATAGCGGATAACTTGGAAGAATTAGTTAATGCAAAAACCAAGGCTAAGAAAATAGACATAAGACAGTGTATTCAGGGGGCTGTTGAGGACCTCTGTGTAATGATACAGAGACTGGAAAGAGACAGAGATGTACCACCTCAAAATGACTTCTCTAGCGACTTGACAAATAAGATTAAGGATCTTACGGACATTATAATGAAAAGCATCAAAGTAACACGAGAAAATACCAACATAGGACAGGGGCTGAATAGTACACCGGAGAATACTGCCCTTGTACCAGATGGAGACAGTCAACAAATCGGGGCGGTTTTGGCTGTGCGAATGGAGGAAGTTATAGTCAAAACCGACCCACTTACTGGAGAGGTGGAGAGACGGTAGCCAGGGCACCTGTGGCTGTACTCGTTCCGACTGCCACCTATGCGGCAATCGCAAGCACACCTATCCACTCGCTAATGGCCTCCTCGATTGACGACTCCAAAACAAGCGACGAAGTGATAGGAGAAATCAAGAAATCACTAGATGCTAAAACAATAGGGTTGCAGGTAGAAAGACTAAGGAAGGTCCGTGACGGTAAGGTAATTATAAGTTGCAGGGATAAGGAGCATTTAACCTTTTATATATATTTTAAGCCTTTTACACCTTTAAATAAAATGTTATATTTATTTACCATTATTATTATTATTATTTGAATATACGTTTTGTATAGCTCGACTCCAGGTCGGTTTCTTTTTTTAGATGGCCAGGTACGGGCTTGTGCCAAGTACTCTGGTTACATAGTTGTAGTTGTATGGTGTGTGTTTGATACTATGTTGGGCGTATGTGGATGATGTGTAGATGTTGCCTGAGATGTCTGTGTGTTTCTTTGTGTAGTTTGGAGTGGGAGTGATGTAGGGTTTAGGAATCGTCTAACTATTGAGCATGTATCGATGACTACTGATTTTTGCAATGGGATGTATGTGTTTTCTGGGAGTTGTAGAGTATTCAATGCTATTTTAAGTGTTTTCGGGATTACACCGGTTGAAGAGATAACAATGGGGACTATTTTTACTGTTTCTTGGTGCCACATTTGTTTTATTTCGTCAGCTAAGGGTATATATTTTTGTATCTTTTCTGTGTAATTTTGTTTTAGATTATGGGTGTTGGGAACGGTGATATCTATTAGGTATGTAGTGTTAGTTTGTTTAAGAGTTAGTGTGATGTCAGGCCTATTGCTGAGAATAGTGCGATCTGTTATGATATCTCTGTCCCAGTATAGCTTGGCAGTGTTATTTTCTATTACATTTTTTGGTTTGTATTGGTAGTATGGTGTGTAGTTATCTAGTAGTTTAAATTTGAGTGCGAGTTGTTGGTGGATGTGTTTGGCGACGTTATCGTGGCGATGTGTGTATTCTTTGGTGGCAAGTACATGACAACCTCCTGTGATATGTTCTATTGTTTCAGAGCTTTTATTATTACTTATTTATTACTATTTATTTACTTACAATTTTATTTATCTATTATTATTATTATAAACATAATACTTACTATGGTTGCACTGTTATTGCGGCATCTACAAGGTTATTGGTATCATAGTTTTTGACAAAAACTACTGTTAGCAAATGATTGTCAAACAATTGCTGTACTAACAGATATCAACTGGTATTATATTCTGTTCTTTCTAGTGTCTTTATTGCTATTGCCGTCGACACTGCGGCTAGTAAATTACAACTATTTACAGGACTTTATTAATTGTAATAAAGCTATTCTATCACTACTCACTGTGTTGTTATAACAATGTTAAACTGTCGTCTTATTACGATTATATTCTTATACTTTGAATTTTCAGCACCGTTGATGGATGCGTCCCTAACGCAAAGATTAATGCTGCTTCTGTAACCTCTATTATTGTGTCATATTATTGCCAATGTTAACCACTGCTGGGAAACTCAATAAAAAAAAAACTTTACTAGTGCTAAGCTTAAACAATGTATCATTAAGGACAAGTAAATAAAATAACACTAGGTTTTACAAACACTGTAATTATACATAAGGCAAATGTAATTGACAATATAAAATGTTTTTCTCCGCTTTCTCTATATGTGTCGCTGCGCTGTTGACAATGTCAACCATTGCTGTAACTAAATATAAGTATAAACTAACTGTAACTAAATCCTAAAAGATGTATTATGAAATAAGTTGGAAATGTTCAAATGTTAAAACGAATGTAAATGTAAAACAATGAATAAGATCAATGTATACTAGATAAATAAAAAAGAAAATAAAAAAATAAAGAAAAGAAAAAATATAAACTAAAAAATTACATAGATAAAAAAGAAATAAAAATGTTAAAAAAATAAAGAAAAAATTATAATACAAACTAAAAATTAATGCATGCTAAAAAAGATCTCTGACTAAAGCCAGGGGAGAGTTCGCGGGCCGGGCCTAGCGTCCGGACAAAAAAAAATACAATTATAATAAAAAAATAATAACAAACCACGACAATACATAATTTATAAACCTGAGTACAAAGAAAAGTGGCAAAATTTATTCAAAAGCTAATGTATGTCATAAATTATGTACATAGTCTTTATGAACACTTCCCTTGAGCATCGTAATACAAGACTATAAATAGCACTAAAATAGACCAGAAAAATACATTTATTGTCCATAATTTATGGGTTCACAGGGACTTACAGCGTGTGTTTCATCTAAAGTACTATGTGGACACAAATACCAGTTCTAGACAATGTCTATTACTTCAACGTGCTTTACATTTTAGGAATACCACAAAAAATAAATAAAGGGTAACAAAAATAAATAAAGAATTTAATTGCTAGTGAAATCGCTTCTCAGCTAATAATTGTCCAAATACTGGACGCGGGGCGATAAAGTATCAAATCCCTTTGTGGTACAAATGGGATAGGGACATTTATTCCTTAACCGACACCGCACAAGAACGTTTAAATTAACAAATACAAACCATACAAAGTACTCAACTTCTAGTTCGTAATTTAAAATGTGTTTCTGACGCATTCGATTTTCCGGATGCATTGTAAATAATAAATAAATAAATAAATATTTATGGACATTTCACACAACGTCCTCTGGTCCCAAGCTGAGCTTATTATGCTTGTGTTATGGGTACCAGTATACGGATAGAATACATAAACTACTTTTCTTTTGTAAATACATACTTATTATACATAGTAAACACCCAGACGAAGAACAAACATTTGTATGATATTTATAAACATCACACAAATAAATGTCCGAGGCGGGAATCGAACCCGCGACCTCGTGAACGGCAGTCCGTTATATAAACCACTAGACCACGAAGCCCGTCAATTGTACATTTAAAAATATTTTATGAAAAACATTTTTGAAATATGGATAAAAATTATATGAAATACTCGTACAACGTCTTGGCGTTGAGCAAACTCTTAGAATGCACACATTGATTTTTCCGATCCCGTAACTTCATCATTTCGATTATCCTGTTTCCTTCCCTTCATTTGAAAGGCTTCTTCTCTAAATTTGATTTTCGTAAAATCATTTTTATATTTTGATTTGATGTTCATGTATGCAACAAAGTAATAATAAAATACCATCCCATTTTTTTTTCAAAATACAGTTTCCGTGTTAATGTATTTTGAAAATTAAAACAAAAATTAATACTCAAATACATATTATTGATAAACATATTTTACACGACAAACATTTGAGATTGAATACATTCCAATGTAATAAAATTATTTCATTATAAAAGTACAATTTATTGTAATGATTGAGTAAACACAGAAAAATAATATATTTTTTGTATAATAATAACCAAAAAATATTTATAAAAAAATATATTATAGTATCCACTTAAAATTTTACAATAGCGCTTATATTATCTTAAAATATTTAAGATAGTAACGAAGTAGGTTATTCTTAGCAATGCTAACAATTTTAGAATTTGAAATAAAATACCAACATGTATTTTTATTTAAATAAAACTACTTTTTACGGATTTAGACGCGTATATTTGTTTTAAATTTTGGCCCGACGTTTCGGAGACTTTGCAGTCACCATGGTCACGGGTGAGACTGAGCTGTAATGTACAAATATACGCGTCTAAATCCGTTAAAAGTAGTTTTATTTAAACAGATGAGTCGCGCAAGTGTTAGAAAATATTATGTATTTCTGCCCTAAGTTCTGATAATAATTAATGTGCGTGCCTAAACGTGTATTTTATTAATACGAAATATAATTCTACGAACCCTCATCAATCAGTTTCAAGAAACGAGTAATCCTGTTCTTGGATTCATTATTATATTCATGATTTATTTACCATACTCTGGAAATTGCATATTTGAATAGTTTTAGTAATTCATTCCATTGAGATTTCCATACAATATCAAATTTACGCCTTTACCTGGCAAAATTACTAAACCTTTTCCTGTACTTTTGTTAATGTGTGCTAGTATTTATCCAATTATAAGAGTATAGTAATTTTTAAAGTGTTTTTTTCCATTTTTGACAGACGTATTGGTATTTGGTCGGCGTCAAAAGCTTGAATTTGATGGTTTAAGAAAGAGTCATGGCGTTAAACAATTAAACAAAAATAACATATTTAAAACAAGAAGACAGTTTTACGCTCCAATACCCGATTGACTGAAATAACTCAATCCTTGCTCTCTGGCTTTGAAGCCAGAGCAGATCAGTAAGCTATATCATCACAAAGATTAAGTTAAAACTGCGGATGTTAACTGGTAATTATAAATTTATATTCAAAGCCTCCGAGGTTACACAGATGTCAATAACTTGATATGAAGGCAATATAATTTTGGCAAATATCCTATTATAATTGACTCAAGTTTATAATAGCGATATATCTATTGAATGTGTTCAAATAGCTATAATCTGTCGGTTATCTATATGTTCACTCTTACTATGTTTGAGCATTTAATTGCTTTTGGAGGACCAAACACTCACTCACTAAAAGGTAGATTAATATACAGATAACAAATAAACACGGATATTATCTACTCCCAAAATAAGCATTATATTCCTACAATCAGGTCAATCAGTTCCAGACTTATTAATATAAAACTTAAATAAAACCTAAATTACTAGACTTAGAAAACACCCAAAGACTCTCTCTGGAGAACATTTTAGCTTTTAGATCTTGTTAATCTTTAGCTCTCAGCTACTGCATTAGAAAATATACTGAGATTCCTATAAAATCAGTAGTTGATAAAGAATACACGCCATTCATTTACTTTAGGTACTTATTTCTGACACACCAAAACTACCCAACACCAATTTCCATAGGTCTTGTAGAAAAGATCGCGGATAGCGTTAAGACCACCGTTTGTCACTAACATTCTTTTTAATTTGTTGTAATGAATAAAGTTTTTTTTGGTTTTGTTTGTAATAACACAACCTTCGGTTATTTATCTAATAGAAATCTTAACAACTGATAGCTAAATATTATGTCAGAGATAGCCACAAGTGTATCTTAATTAAGGGAACAAGGTAGATTATTACTAACCAGTGATTCAGCTTGATGAAATCCTATTGAACTTCGTGCTAGGGGACCGGACTAGTTACAAAATCCATTTCAAAGTAATTTCTCAAATACGTATGTAATTTAGTTTCTAATAACAAGAAGATAGTTTGAATAGATCTTTGAAATGAATTGTATATTGTTAGTTAATCCGCTTTGTAATAATAATTTATTTAATATTGTTACGAACACACAAAACACAAAGGAGCTAGCGCCATCTAGCAGCAACTAGTAAAACCAATTAAAGAACCGAACAGAGTGAAACCCCTATTAGATACTAGATGGCGTTAGAGGAACTACCGTACATACGCGAATCTTCTAGAAACATTCGTTCCGGGCGATCACGTTCGCGCACAGTCAGGAACATTCTGGAATAGTCTGGAACTCGTCTCGGCGCATATAAATAGCGGCAGGGAGGCGAGCCCGGGCAGTTCATTTCGAGCTACGATACGAGGCGACTTCGAGAGCGAAAACAAGTGATCAAGAGTGATACCAGTGAAACCTACAACTTGGCTACGATCTAGGACATTGTTAGTGCTTAGTGTTTGGACCTAGTGCTTAGTGTTTGGACCTAGTGCTTAGTGTGTAACTAGTGCTAGTGAATAAAGTCTTCTAAAAGAGTCAGCAGGTCTTTCTCTCCAAATCCTTCGAACCCTAACACGTAACAATATTTATTTATTCACCCAGGGTTCGAAAGTTGAAACCACCCTTCCCGAGATATGTCGGACTAGTACAAAACATGAAAAAATTTCTTAAAAATTTAAGATTTTTTTGTCTGAAAATGAAGATGGAGACATGAACCTGAAACCATGAAATACGCCCTTCACCAGATTACAGTCCGCAAATGGAAATTCAAAGTCAATAACACTTTCAGTAAGACATAAAAAATTAAGCACTAAATCTTATAACTCCTGGGACATTTACATGGAAAAGAAGATAAGACATTAGATCCCGCTAATTGAAAAGTCGCTATTTATCTAGATTTACTGGAACAATAAAATGTGTATGGACTGATTGGAACTGTTTTTCCATAATGACTCAGGTTTTTGAAGACTATTTATATATTTTTGAAGAATATACAAAAATATTACAATCTAGCCAACTATGACTAATAAGTAATTTTAATCTAACTTAAATTGCTCTGTTTTCTGTTTCTTGTAAATGTGCACAATAAAGAGCTAATCTAATCTAAATTAAGTAAGTGTCCATAAATAGTTTTCTTATTGTCTCTATTAAAATAATAAAATAAAATTGAAATGTGAAATGTTGAAATGTCAAATGTGAAATGTCCATTAATATTTATTTATTTATTTTATTATTTATTAAGGCGAAGAGACTAATTGGGTTGCAATTTTGCTTTATAAAAAATGCATTTGAAAAGTCAAGAACTCTATCTGCATTATAATCATATTTAATCTGGAAACTTGTACAACAGAGATATTATAGAAATGGCAATTAAAATCAAACTTTTACTTCTTAGAAGTTCAAGTTTGTGCTTCGAACTTTAAGGTTAAAGTTCATAATTATACCACAAATTGCTGTGATTTAGATTAACTATTGATTTTCATATTACTGCTTCAGATCTTTAGTTAACTTCTGCAGCATAATAGAAAAGTGTCGATACTTAAAGAATATAGCAGTTATAATTAGTTTAGCAAACCTTAACAAATCAAATATAATTATAAACTATCCTCTTGAACACTTTACCTATTGAAAAATCTTCAAAATTGTTGTGTTATTTTGAAGATTTAATATCACAAAGGGGGATACAGAAATAATGACTTTGTTTTATAATATGTAGAAATTACGAAACAATTATACCGAGATCATAATTTTTTATAGTTTTAAAAGTTTCCAAATCTTGAAGGTTGTTATACCTACATAATGTATTTTCACAAGAAAATAGCTGACAGAAAACACCCTTACTAAACTAGTTCATAATAAAATAAAAATACAATGATTTTCCTTCACGCATGACCGGACACTGATTGCATCCTCCACGGCGGGTTTTCTTGAAATGTTATTATTGACTTTATGAGATGAAAACAATATTTTTATTTCTTTTTATTTTTAGACATGTTTTATGTCAAGGACAGATGTTTTCTTATTTAGAATTCCGTCACTAAAGGTAAAATGGGACACCATTATTGTGAATTTCCTGTTGGTCCGTCCGTCTGTCACCAGGCTTAGCTCTGGAACGGTGATAACTATAGAGCTGGAAAATTGGAGTAGAATTCGCACACGAAGGGTTCCGTACCGGTTCTATCATAATATATTCGTCATCTTCCCGACTCCAAATAAAGGGATAAAGGCAAAAGAATGATACCTAGTGAGTACTTGTAGTTGTCGCTTTTTTTTTATAAATATTCATGGACATTTCACACAACGTCCTCTGGTCCTAAGCTAAGCTTATTATGCTTGTATTATGGGTACCAGAATACGGACATAATACATATACTATTTTTTTTTGTAAATACTTATAATACATACAAACACCCAGACGCAGAATAAACATTGGTATGACAATTAGAAAAATCACACAAATGATTGTCCCGAGCGGGAATCGAACCCGCGACCTCTTGATCGGTAGTCTGTTACATGGACCACTCAACCACGAGGCTCGTCTTAACTGATATATATAAATTGTGAAATTTTCAGCTAGAGAGCTGGTGACAAACGGATAGACAAGCGACCCTAAAAAATAGTCCGATTCGGATAAAACAACACAGAAAATGAATCTAGTTATTACATTACAACACTTCTCTTAATTCACAAGTAAGATCGCAATTTGCTATAGAGACAAAGACATGGCAATAAAATAAGTCATGAAAATCGTTATCTCTAAGCTATTAAAACGTTAATATACTGAAGTTATATTTCGTCAGATTTCTTATTTATTTATTTATTTATTTAACACTTTAATGCTATTACATGCATAGGTGGGCTTAATGCCTAAGGCATTTTCTACCAGCCAACCATAGGGTGGTGCAGAATTAAAGGAGGCAGGTGTCAATACAGAGCCGAGGAGAAAAAAAAAATTACAATAATTAATAGGAAAATGAAAGTTACAGTTTTTATTTATTATAAAATGGATAGGGGTATAGACATAGATATATTGAAGTAATGATTTACATGATACATACATACAAATCTTATCTTCTCACCAAAACTAAGTGTGCTAGCCTTTTGAGCAGTGTCGAATACAATTATGTCGAATACAATTATGTCGAATACAATTATATCATGTCATTGTGTTGCAATTACAAAAAATTGTGTATATAATGTAGTTCAGTTCTACATTATATACACATTTTTTATAATAATGTTACCTATTAAACGCCATAATAAACGCAAAGTCAAGCTCAAAAAAACTACAAGATGTTCCGAAATTATTATATAGTTTTCTATTAAAAACAGCGAGAAAAGAATCCCGCACTGTCTGAGACGCACATCGTTAATGAAATTACTTATAATTGCCTTTCCTTCAGCTACAATAAAGCAAACTCATCCCTACTCTAATAACAATAAACAAGGTATTCCTATAAATTTTATCACATTTCTGCGGGTCACAGATGCGACATGTTGGCACAATGACAAAAAATATATCATGGGTTACAAAAAGTTAAGGTCCTACGATTTTGTCGATCATAGCTTCCACTAAGTACACATTGCGACCTCAAGCAAAAACATTTTCTTTTTCTTATTCGACCCTCGCTAAGGTCATAAGTTTAGTAGCTCACTCTTAGTTACTGACGTTATTGTAAATGCCTATAGCGTAATAAACAGTTTTTACCGGCTAAAATGCTGCAAGTAAACAACCTGAATCTAAGACACAGAAAACCAAAGACAAAACCTAGGGCTAATTAGGGCAAATACTCGCTTAAAGTATAGAAGACCCGTGTCCAATTTAGCATATAATACCCGGAGGTAAAAATAATACATTCAGCTACAAATCAATTTGAAAACCTTATGGCCAAGTACTAGTAGAACTCGTACTCGAAGGGCTTCGTACTATTATTATTACAATACTAGCTGCCCCGGCAAACGTTGTTTTGCCATACAATTCTGTATAAAATAAAATTTCATCAAAATCGGTCCAGCCAATTTGTAGCCTATGTGTTATTCTGATGTATAAGCTATATTGTGGTAAAGTTTCATTCAAATCCATTCAGTAGTTTTTACGTGAAAGAGTAACAAACATCTATACATACATCCATACTTACAATCTTTCGCCTTTATAATAGTAGTAGGATATTCGCCATACAAACACAGTCCATAGCAAGTAAATCAAAATTGATAATTTTAATCACCAGGTATTTTTAAGCTATAGCATAGCTTCTATCGCGGGCCTTGTGCGTGGAGACTGAATCCAAAAATTCCGTAACGAAAATAATGTAATGAAAAAACCTTACATTTTAGATTTTAATAATGTAAAATAATGTTTATTTTATTTTATTGACATTTGATTGACAATCGCTATTTTATCATAATTACCATAAACAATGGACAGATGTAAGCATCAGTAAATAAGGATTATTAATCTTATTTAGATTCTTACATAAATAAAATAAATAAATAATTATAATTGCATAAGTTGATAAAAAACGCTATGCAATACCTTTGCCGCGGCAGTCTTCGAGTGCCACACGTCTTTTTTTAAATTTAATTATTTATCTATTAAACTTATGGATTTATTTCTGGTTTTTAGTATTTGTTGCTTTGAATCTGGAGATTTCCATAATCTGTAAGAATTTCAACTTTCTAGCTATCACCGTTTCTGAGATAGAGCTTGGTTACAGACAGACAGATGTACGGACTGATAGCGAAGTCTTAAAAATAAGGTTCCGTTTTATCCTTACGTACAGAATCCTAAAAATGCCTATTAATAAATTAGTTCTTGAGATATATCGTTGGGATTTTTTAAAAGCCAGTAATTTCATTAAAATTTGTACATATTTGAAATTAGATCGAAATATTTTGGAACAATAGATAATATTCCATTTCAGAAATCAATTCCATTAATTTAAGAATCTTAAGGGCATCTATTTGCCCACTGTTCGTTCCCTATAAAGGTTACGAAACTTTTAAGACACCGAACCAAAATGTAATTAAGTGACGCAAAATTTTGCTATTTACCGAAATAATATTGAGCGTAATTTTGATAAATTTCTTTTCTTTTGACGGACTATGCTTCATTCGGTGGTCCTACGCAAATTAAATGAAAGGCTGAATAATTAATTTTCATGCTTGCCTGCCTCGCAATCTATTGAAGATGCTTTTCAGTAAACATCTTTTTAGCAATTAAAAGCTATATTCGTGCTCAAGTCCTGCACAAAATATTTTAATTTATACAAGACCTATACAATTAATTTCTATGCTTGAAATTTTTAAATATTTGACTTTAAACAAGAAGCAGTAGCCATAATAAATCAAATTATGGTGTAAAAAGTAAACTGCCGCAAGCGGGACTTGAACCCACAACCTCGGAATACCGTTCCGAAGCTCTTCCAACTGAGCTTATTGCGGTCGTGCCTGCAACATCTCAAATTAACCACCACATTCGTCACTCGAATGAGTTTATATATTTTTACGTACAACGCCATCTATCAAGATTGCTTTACAACATCTCGACCAACACTTTAGTATTCTTTACAGAATACGAATGGGCTGAAATAATGACGCGACGTTCATTACTAAAGTAATTTATTAATTTTGTAATTGACATGCTATGCTTTTTACTTAATAAATCAAATTATGGTGTAAAAAGTGAACTGCCGTCATGTTATAGAAATGCTTGTTTCTATAAATTATTATACTGAGTTAATATACAAAATTAATAAAGAACGGAGTCTAATGTACCTAATAAATTATAATAAAATTAATAAACTAGAAGTAACAGCAAAATACGCTAGAATATAATATTCTTCAGGTACATTTGTCTTAATAAAATAAACCATATAAAACTATGTGAATACAAAAACTTTATGAGTATTCTGTCTATTCACGGCGTGAGTGAGGTAAACAAAGGCCATCTAAAACGAGAACAAATATTTTCATATAAATTGATTGATTTCCTCCAGTAAAAAAGTGTATAAACACTACTTATTTTTTTTTAAATTGAAATGTTTGGGAAACTTAATAACAGCCGTAGTACCGGCGCTTCTTCGGAATTAGTTCAGAAACTAAAAAACGCGCTTGAAAAGGATGAATTTTTTTTTTATTATTCCATTGTCATCGGTTCTTTACTGGTGTGCTAAATTCCAGACTACTGCAAGTGAGTGAAAATCACTTTTTAAAATTCCGGTACAAAGATTAATACATAGATACTTACCGAACTAACTTCAATTAGAAATTTATTAGATCCTTCAGTTTCTTTGAATTGAGAATTTTTGTGCAATGTTGTCGATCAAGTTCATATTCATAATCAATTTGAAATAAAAATTTTAAAAATTAAATTTTAATAGTTTTAAAACAATGTGAAATATAGTAAAAGCATTGAAAAAATTGCCTTTGAAACAAATTAACATAGTTACGTCGAATAAAAATTAGACACTAAACTTTTAAACCTGTGAGGTAATAAAAGTATAATTACATTCCAGAATAGTTGTATCCTGAGTTCTAAATATTTCACTGTAGAAGCGTCTCAGGAAGTTTACTGATGGCACATCTAATCCCTTGAGATATTTGATTGCTACATCATATTGTGAGAACTTACGAGTTCAGACACTATTCACATAGAAAGTTTGTGGCTGTCTGTAGTTAGATTCAAAGCGAATAAACGTCAAATGAACAATATCACGAGATGGGAATACCAAGTCAAAAACATAAATGTAAAAGGAGAGCTCGATATTAACAGTACCTATGCGTAGTTTTAATTTGTATATTATTAAGGGTTACGTATCCTGTGTTTAAAATAGATACTTATCAGTCTGAGCTGAACTTAACGTAACTGAAACATTTTAATAAAACGCTAGCTTAGTTCTTGTCTTTACTTATTAAGTACTAGCTGCTGCCCGCGACTTCGTACGCGTGAAATTTAGAAATCAAACCTTAAACAGAAGTTTACTATACCACTCGATAGATATGGCGTTGTACAGTTTTTTAAATCGCGCTATAGTTTCGTTACACACATTAACACTTAAGCTCGTCAAATTTTTTTTTGTATCATCACCTTGTTTTTACATTTATAAATTAGTAAGGATGAAATAAATTCGTTGTTTTTGTATGTATGTCCCTATGTGAGCTTATATCTTTAATAATACGCATCCGATTTTGATACGGTTTTTTTTAATAAATAGAGTGATTCAAGTGATGACTTTTTTGTATAATTTGTTAAGATTTGATTTCTAAATTAAACGCGTACGAAGTTGCCGGCAACAGCTTATAATAATAGGTATATAACTATGTTAATTTTGGTGATTTGCGATATAGTCGGATTAATAAGGTTTAATTAGAAAGCATCTAACAAACTATTGCATCGTCACAGCTTTGATTAACAGTTTAAAAAAACAGTACATATGATGGATACGGTACATAGGATGTAATTAAAGAATAAACAGCTGAAATTAACTTTGTTTTCTTATAGTCCCAATCCTTCGTAATCCCAAAGTATTTTCAATGAATAGCGAATTGGTAACTTGGGTACAAGTAAACGGAGAGGCTTGAGAAATTAAACACGTAATTCTACAGAAACTTTATGCGGGTACTGTAATTGATTTACTGAATCTACGTAAGCTTTCAGCTAGATTTATTTTGTATCAAACATTGTGTATTTCAGTAGCGCGATACATTGATTTTTTTATTTAAGAACTTGTATTTGTATATACTTAATTAACTTACAAGCATATTTCATTACTAGTAGTAGTGATAATACCTACATAATGCTTACCGAACTTATAATCTATACTTAATATTATAAAGCTGAAAAGTTTGTTAGTTTGTTTTTTGAACGCGCAAAGCTCAAGCAAGCAAGCAAAGTGTTGGATAGCACATTTATCGAGAAAAGCTATAGGCTATATAACATCACGCTGCGACTAATAAATAAATAATAAATAAATAAATAAATATTCATGGACATTTCACACAACGTCCTCTGGTCCCAAGCTAAGCTTTATATGCTTGTGTTATGGGTACCAGAATACGGATATAATACATATACTACTTTTCTTTTGTAAATACATACTTATAATACATAGTAAACACCCAGACGCAGTACAAACATTTGTATGACAATTAAAAACATCACAAATATTTGTCCTGACCGGGAATCGAACCCGAGACCTCGTGATCGGCAGTCCGTTATATGAACCACTAGACCACGAGGCCCGTCAATAATAGGAAAAATAATAGTCCGTAATAGGAGCGAAGCAGTAGTAAAAATTGGCAAAAGCGGGGAAAAATTTCTAATTTCCATGCGTACGGAGTCGCGGGCAACAGTTTATTTAAACAGGACTTAAAACTGTTTATCCTTCCTAATAATATAAACCCGAAAGGTCTATGGCTACTTCACTCAAACACTACTCAACCGATTTAGACATAATTTGGTTCACAGATTGTCTAGAGCCTGTAAAGGATATACGCTAGGTACTTTTCGATAAAAAGCGTGTGTCTAAATTCCACACATACGAATTCGCACAACACCTGGTATGTAATAAATTACTAAATGTTAATAATAAAATGGTCAACGCGTCACAATAGACCATAATTCTTGCCAAAGAAAAATTGGCCCATGCATTACAGTGGAACGTAAATGGGCAGGAGAGAGAGAAATTACTTAATTAAAAATTAAAATAACATAAGAAGCTACCAAAAGGGCTCCGTGCATTTCTCTATGTACGAAGTTCTCATTCTTTCTTTAGCTTGAATAGCTCTAGACCTTTAATTTTTAAGTATATGTTTTTTCAATATACGTATAATCTAGGATCGCATATACTCAGCAACACGATTGAAAAAAATTGAAAGTAAAAGCTGAATGGCTGTACCAATTTTGTGGAAATAAATTTTGAGTTATTGTTATTGTGTGGAACATAGTAGGTACTGATAGCGCGCGAGTTGAATGCAGAGTTCAGGAATGCGATAGTGATGGGACCTACTGATGAACATAAGTAACGAACATCGATAAATTTAAATAATGCCTAAATAAAATGGTAAGCTATGGTAAATAAAAATTGAAATATAAAAATACACTAAAAATCAATCATCATCAAATTCCGAAATGACAGATATCGTTGAATTGGTGTCACTGTCAAGACATTTTTTGCCATTTCTCGAGCCGGCAATCAATAAAATTTCGTTTTTTTGTAACGGAACTAGATGTACCCGAATCACACATTATTAAAATCAAAAAAATAATACGTGGTAGTAACTTTTATAATAACAAGTTAACACAAGAATCGTACGATAGCTGTCTAGGATGGCACAACACTACGCCGCAGGCGCATGAGGCGGGGCGGGTGGACAGCGGGGGGAGATGCTCCCGCTCTTTACCTCAGGCCCCGACTGCATTCAACTCGCGCGCTATCTGTAGGTACATTGCGACATTCGTCCAGTTTCGGGCCACTCACTGACGACGTTATACGCGGGTGCCGGTTAGTGTGGGTACCCTATACTACTTACCCATCGCCGACATTTTGTTGTGTTTCTCACTCGTTCATTCCGGTGCAGACATGGCGACAGAACTCTGCTCAATCAATCGGCATACTGCGTGCATAAATTATTATAAAAGTGCGTTTTTGTGTTTATGTAATAATAAGAAATAACATAGTTGTATTTTGTATATAATAATATACAAAAGGTTAAGAAAAGGATGGGAAAACAGAAGAGAATAAAGAATTAATAACTAAAACTGAATTTATCAAGTACCAGAGGCTAAAAGGCGTGATTTCTGTAAATTACAGGCATTAAAATGTTATACAAGATACTCCCGAGCTGACCGAAATTTATTATCGAATAATTCAATATTAAAAACACGAAAATACATTTGCGATGCAATTAAATTCCATAACCAATAAAATTTTGCTAGATCAGATAGTATAAAAAATCTGCACAAACCACCTAATTATTTGTATGCATCATGGTATTGACTACCATAATAAATGCAATAAATATATTTGTAAAACAGACAATATTATCATATCTAATAATAAGCTGTCTTTTGACTCCAGTCTCTGGCTAAAAATTCAATTAGTAGTTGGTAATGTTTCATCTCAGGCACGAAGCCTTATTGAGAACGTTAACAGCAATGTTGTTGAAAGATTCAACGGAATAGTTGCCAAATTTGTAGGGGGAAAAAGGATTAATTATGCTCTTAAGCGATCGTATCAAGCCAGATGTGCTGGGGCCGTAGTTTGATTTAATACTGGTAAAATCCTGACTAAATCGTTCATAAAACAATCGAGCAAAAAAGACCATGTTTTGCAACTAAAGCTGTATGAAGAAAAAGTTGACAAAAAGGTAGATATAACCGAACTATAAAAAGGAAAAAGAACCGCAATATAATTTCGAAATAAATAGATTTTACTTATGGCGAATTTGCTGACAAACCAGATATGGACCCCGAAGCGTTAGAGCGTGCGCGGGATTTGTTTCTCGTCTTGAGTAAAATCGGAGGAAGAACGAAAGAACATTGAGCACAGAATCATTTTGCAAAGTGAATGTGGCGAATGGTTGGAAATGAGACGAAATCTATTAACTGCCTCAAATTTCGGAAAAATTTTAAAAATTAAAAAAATTTTAAGTAAAGCAATGCGGACTTTTTATTGACGATAAGTATCCATTTTTAGGAGCAACACCTGATGCCCTTACGGATGATAATATGTAGTATGCTAATAGAAATAAAGTGTCCTATTGTACCCTCTTAGCTAGGAATAGACGAAGCTATCCTGTTGGATAGCTCCGTCTGTGCCAAAAATGCATCTTACCCTGTTGGGTAAGATGCAATTTTGGCACTACAATAAGAAAAGTAAAGAAATTAAAATAAATTACACTTCAGACTGGTACATTCAAATACAAGAGCAGCTGCATATTTGTAACGTAGCAAAATGTTTATTAGCTGTTTGGTATGGCGAAAATAAAAAAACAGAGTTAATTTTAAGAGATGACCATTATTGGACAACTAAGATGGAGTCACAACAGAACTATTGTCATTCTATCACGACTGCCTTTTACCTGAACCAGTTAATCCACGACACACTAGAAATATACCAATTAGAGATCCTGAATACGTGATCAGAAAAATAAAAATACTTTGAATATGAAGTTATGAATCAGTCGATGTCGCGTACAAAATGGAAGTAAAAGAAGTCCATATATAATTGAGTGCAGAGAAGAACCAGTACTGCTTTTGAGAATCGGGAATTTCGGTACCAGGCTTTGCTGGAAGCGAGAATTCCCGAGGAATTTGGTACCTTCCTTCCCCGCGACAATATCGTCGCTCCACCTTATAGGGGGCCGCCCAACGCTGCGTCGTCCGGTACGTGGTCGGGAAGTCCGTTTCTACTCAAGAAGGCAGCACTGAGGGTAGAGCTGTTCGGTATCTACCCCCATTGTTGGCTAGATCAGGCACAATACGTTAATAAAACCAGAATAATAAACAAAAGTACAAAAGAATTCAAAAATGAATATAATTAAAAGAAAAATGCACAAATGTAATAATTGCACTAAGTATCTAAGTCCGGGCCTTCCATTCAGTTATTACGGCGTTCTTAACCACTCGGTTATGTTCATGTGAGAGCTGGTGGCGAAATTAACGATCTTATTAAATTTTTCACACTTATGGATATGAATGAAATTTAAAACCAAGTAACGCGCGACCAACAGCCAATCGCATGCGCATCATGTGCGCGGTGAGAGTACCGACAACTGCCGAAAGTGCCGAGACCGACCGCAGAGAGAGAGAGAAGCGTTGTAAGCTACGCCAAGGGCTAAAATAATGATGCCGGCTCATAATTAAATTACGAAATTACATAAGTCAATTGAGAATAAAAGCATCGTATACAATTAAAGCTACTATTACAGTGAAATGCCGGTTGTATATAACATAACAACTAATTGTACAATGATACTTTAGTAGACAAGGTAAACAAGATTCAGAACAACAGAAAAGCAGATTATACCATAGTACTTGAACCCTCGGAATTACATGTATGTGTTGCTCTTTATGACTCCGCTGGGAAAAGGAAGTAATTTCGCTTATTATGTTCCGCGATGCGCTTATTTGGGCAGATGCCTTTCCATCTTACTAGTTGTTCTCTTGTTTTCAGTAATGTTACAAATCAGGGTCTTGTAGTTTGTGGTATATTTATTTTCAAAGACAAGTATACTGTGTTGTATTATGAATACCTTTACCTACATAGAAAAAGTACTCAACTATTAATTGTAAATTACTATATTTTTATTGCAATTTTGTTAAGTCCTTTTTGTGTTGACGGAGATTTGAGTGTTAAATGTATGAAACTAAGATTTAAAAAATAATTTAATTACATATTCATTTTTTCATTTTACTTTATAAAAATACAAATGTATGCTTTTTACAAATACTCTTAACTAAATATCTTATATTGCAGGTATTTGCTCATAATGTGAGGTAATTTGGACGAGTGCCTACAAATCCATGATAAGACATTTATAGCTTACAGCTCGCGCCATTATAGTTTTATTACATGTTTTTGGTTTTCTTGCCAATTTTGACTACAAATAAATTAAAAGCTTATATCGACATGTTACCAAATACATGAAAAATAAGCAATTTTTTTCTAACACTTTGGCAATTTATTTACTTATTCAAATAAAATCACTTTTTACGGATTTAAACGATATCCTCGTCTCGTCTCAATCCTTAAAAGATGATTTTTTTTAAATAAACTAGTATTTCAATTTGACGTAGGTTAAAATTATAGGCATAGTCACATGTAGATATTTTCAATCCCTCGGGTCGGGTTATAGTATCAACAATGTTTTCAGTAGATTGAATTTTCATAGGAGCTTATCTAGCCGATGTGTTCTGCTGGAAAATTACATACTTATAAAAAGCTGTTCTAAGATACCTAAGTATCATAGTTTTTTCAAACTGCATTTGTATTTGTGCCTTACTATGTTATCTCTTTTTATTATCTTCTGTACACCAAGTTATAGCTACAAAATATTTAAGACCGTTCAATAAATATTGTAACTACAAATGTATTGCATGGAGTATATAAACCACTAATATCATTAAAAAGCAAACCTTACCTTTTAGGATAGAACGCAGTTCCAGCGTATTAAAATATGTTTAAAACATTTGGGTAACATAAAAAACCTGAAGGTTACATTGGGATATTATTTAAATGTAACAAGGTTATCTTCAAGCTATATACAATTTCAGAAAGTCCAAGTATTAATTTAGATAGCAAAACTAGTTCCCGTAGAGGTATATAGTTGCTCATGGTAAAACACAATCCATTTATCAATTTACCACAAGAACGTCATTCAGTTGAAAGGATCTAATACGTATATTACGTATTGAGCTTACTGCCACTCCATTAACCAACTTCATCATCTGTTACAAATTTAAATTATTAGAATGTACTCAATAGAAATATTTTTTTAAGAACTGATGACCTTAGTGAGGAATGGCAAATAATTTTTTCATCGTTATTGTTCTAATATTTTTTTTTTCGGCTGATGCCTATTTGATCTTGTGAACTTGAACAATGTACTAGCCATCCTTGCATATGGATTGCACTTTCACTTAACATTAGTTGAAATGTAGTCATTTGCAATTTCATTTTTTCTTTTTCCCTAGAGATAAGAAAAATCTTCAAAATTTGTGCTCAAATGGATAATTCATAATCGATCTGACGATATTAAACTAACCCGAACGGTGTATATGTTTGTAAAAAAGGATTGAAAATGCCGATCCGACTTTTCAAAATGGTATCAGTAAGATACAACATTTTTAGTAAATAATGGGAAACTAAATTATCGACAACATCGGATTGTAAACATAAATTAAGCCCATGATGATTTAGCTGGATTGTTAATTTAACACAATGAAGAAATTAAAAGACTAACAATAATATCTCACGTCAATATATTTTTTATTGGCAAAATTTGCCTAAAAACTTTTTTTTGGCTCTTCAAAAAGGGCGCTAAACGGTTCCTACAGGGTCGGCAACGCGCGAGTGACACCTCTGGTGTTGCAAACGTCCATAGGCTACGGTAATCGCTTACCATCAGGCGAGCTGTAAGCTTATTTGTCACCCTTGTAGTATAAAAAAAAAAATACTTGCTCCTCGTTTGCCGCTGGACATAAGAGCTCTTCCATGGAACGAAACTCATTGCCTTGTAATATTAAAGGACAGCAGAAATGTCTTTTAATTTGACCAGACAAAATCATGTTTTACAAAGCGATCAATAACAACTAATGTCATCTAAGTACAGATTTTATATCCACTCTCAGTAACATTAGTTTCCACTGAAATATGAACATCACAAATTTAATTAACTTTCGCTTTTAAGCCCTCTTAAAGGCCAACGAGCTCGGAGGAAATTTTCCCGCATTGTGTAAAAAGGGCCTTTATAATTTTATAGCAACATTCTGGTCTTTATTATGAGTTTCAATTGCTTAATTGAAAGATATATTAATATAAGTAAAGGAGAATGCTGGAACATAATTGGTTTAAGCATCATCATGCAAATTGAATTACGAGTGTGTTAGCCGTAAAGTAATTACGGCAATGTGGACGGAGATTTTGATAGTAGTAATGTAGGTGGAAAGTTCGTAATTAAAGCAGTTACACAGTTATAATTAGATAACTTTAGCCATAGCATAGTGTTTGTAAGTGGTGGCCACCTACGACAAAGCGTAGGATAACCTCTAACTAAATGGAGAGACGAATTAATAAGAGTCGCAGGGAGTCTTTGGAAGCCATTAGCGCAGCACCGATGTTGGTTGTGGTGTTCTATATGTAATATTAATAGCAGCATATACATAAAGCATGACGTTAACACTCTCGTTAAAACCTTAAAGTAGGTAGGTAGGCTTAGGTATACAAGCTAATAAGTATTCAAAAATTTTTATGTTTCTCATACATAAATATATACATATCTATACTTATAATAAATCTGTAGAGAGGTCAATTCTGTACATGAAATATATTTTCAAAATAACTATCAGGGGGTGATTAGTGATCGAAACTGAAGCCAAAAATGCAATCAGTAAAATTTTTGTCTGTCTGTCTGTCTGTATGTTCCTTATAGAAAAAAAACTACTCGACGGATTTTAACGAAACTTGGTACAATTAATCTTCATACCCCTGTGCAGGTTATAGTATACTTTTCATCACGCTACAATCAATAGGAGCAGAGTAGTGAAGGGAAATGTTGGGAAAACGGGAAAAGGTGCTCCATTTTATAAGCTTCCGTCGCGTGTGCAGCCTTAATGGTTAAAGTTACATAGAAATCATGTAAGACGGAAATATTCTACATAAAATTGTCTAAAAAATATCCCGGAACAGCACATATCTATATTTTATGGTTGACTCACAATAACACGTGTAACTCCTGATAGCTTAGCAGTTCGTTCATTGTGATTATATTTGTTTACTCTTACGTTTATAATACTCTCACTCAAGCAGTAGTTAAAAATGTTGCAAAAACGGGGAAAATTTCCTAAATTTCACGCGGACGGAGTCGAGGGCAACAGCTACTTATCAATAATAATCATATAATACATTACATTAGTATAACTACGAATTTCGAAATAAGTTACAGAAATAATGTTTTCAATTTTTCGTTATAACGAAAATAATATTATACGAGACATAAAAAGCCTATCCGAAAAGTTGATGTTGCTTCCGGCGAAGTTAGAGTGCTATATAAAATCGACAATATAATACGTAGGTGTGGGGCCGCAAACGGTGGAAACTTATGGTAAAGACCGACCCTTTGCATCGACCGTAAATTTCCACACCGTAATTTTTTCAAAAAGGCTGTATTATCTCGTTCATTTGCCAAGTATGGATGTGATGTCATTTCACTGATTTACCTGTCTATTTATTTTAGCGTACACGTGTGGGACAGATCTCTGTTTAGTGATAAAAATTCTAAAGTGGGCTTTTGCTGGGATCTTAAAAAAATATGCTTTAACTTGCTTCATAAAAAAAGTCATGAGTGTATATGTCATGACTTTATTTTATTAAATAACACAACTAACCCATTTTATTGGTTAGTAATAATAATGATTCGTTTTTAAACACATTGTACTAAAGAAGCCCGCCGATTGCTTTACCAACATTTGATAAACCATAACCGAAAACAACAGCGAGTTTAAACAACCACTTTTACTTAAAATAATTTTTTTATTCTATAATTAACTATAAAATTTGTAAGTTTTAAGTGATTTTTGTTTTATCAAAGACAGTTACCAAATGGAAAAAAGTGTCATCTATTATGATAGGAAGATATTATTCAATATTTCTAAAACGCTGAAGCGGTTCGATGCTGAATAATGGCTCACTCAGGGGTACAAATAAAATATGTTTACGAGCAAACTACGGATGTAAACTACTAGGAGTTACATGAAACGTTCTATGTTGGCATCAGTTATCACGAAGATTTTCAACATATTTTTTTTTCTTTAATTTATGAAAATAGGATATAACGACTGAAGCAAATAAACTTAGCTTGGGTCCAGAAGACTTTTTGTGCCAATCAATTGCTCTATTAATATTGGTATCTTTTCGTAACCTTAAATTGCATGATGTTCTTATTAAGTAATGTCCATTCTCGTACCAAATTGAACACATCCGTGAAATGTGATGAGAATTTATTAAGTTGTAAATAAGAAGTTATAAACCTCAATTAAAAATAAATGACACTATATAACCACCTTATTTTAAAAAAAATACTGTTAATACTATACGGTAGGTATATATACTTCAAACTGAGACGATAGTCTGTTACCATATTCAATTATTTTAAATTAATTGATATTTTCTGTCCCACTGTTCATTCCAATTATGGCATTGTTTTCTTGTTTCCAATAATATACATGCTTCTGTAAATAAAAACTATGTACAAAATAATAAACAAAAGGCGGGCAATAACATAACTCTTAAAATTCAATGCATGCGTTGACTTTTACGATCCCTCCAAGGCGAAATATGAAAGCGTCGATATTGTCACACAAACCACTTTATTTATATTAAGCCATCATTTTACTACAGTTTTCCGATTGGAAATAATATTTGTTTATAATAATAAACTTGTAACTACATAATAATATATTCTAAGCATTATCGTTGTCACATGCATTACAACTATCTTCTTCTATTGCTTTCTTTCTTCTCTAACACTTGCACAACTTATTTAATCAAGTAAAACCAATTTTCACGGATTGAGACGCGTATATTTGTTTTCAATTTTAAGCCGACATTTCAGAGACTTTCCAGTCCCACCAGTGACCATGGTGATTGAAAAGGCTCCGAAACATCGGATTTAATTTTCTTTAGGCTTTAAAAACAAATATACGTACGTATCTTAGTTTTATTGCCTATAGCTAGCTATTATTGTAACTTTAAATACGGCTAAACTACTAAATTCAAAGAATCATTGTTTGATTGTTGATTTGCGTTTATAAATATAATGAAGCCGGTCAAAGTAGGCTCAGGGCACCTGGGCACATACTAAAGCCTGGTTAGGGCGAAGCTAATAGTAAAAAGAAAAACAAAAAATACAGTAAAAGAAACCGCAATATTAAACAGATATTATTTGCTATGCATTTATTACAAATAAATATTAACTCATATAGCATGCATAGCAAATCATATTTTAATTTTAATTTTGACGACCGACGCCGCCAAATAGGAATTACACAAAATTAAATAAGCAGTTCTGCTAAAAATCACTCAATTTTGTAGAAATTTAGTTACAATCGTTCTCAGACACAACAACCAACATAACATTTCTTCTAATTCTTATTATCAACTAGCTGTTGCCCGTGACTTCGTACGCTTGAAATTTAGAAATTAAACCTTAACATACAGAAGTTTACTATGACAGTCGATAGATGGCGTTGTACCGTTTTTGAAATCGCGCTATAGTTTCGTTCGACACATTAACACTTAAGCTCGTCATAATTTCTATAGTGTCATCGACTCGTCTTCACATTTATAAATTAGTAGGGATAACTCTATTACTATCTCTATTACTCTTCTCTATTATCATTCTTAACAATTGAAAATAAATAACAAGTCACAAAATAATTATAATATCTTGTAAGAGATTTGATTTTTTCTGTGGCTTTAATGGTAACAATGAATACATAATTTAATTTTTCAAAAAATCTTTATACTACAAAACAATTGTGAATAATAAAAATATTAATTTCTAAGAAAATGCGGTTTAATAATTTAGTGGTTTTATTCAATTACTTACATAATTTTAATGGATTTTCTTATTACATAGACGCATCTGACAAATAAATCGAGCCAGAAGAGGACAATGATTCTACCGACGAAAATAATTATTATTACCCAAAAAATTATGAAATCGTAAGACATACTTTTTTCGTATATATACTAAATAAATTGTGAATCCTCGCTAAGCGCTATAATAAAATTATCTCCATTAATACTTAGTTAAGTAGCCTTTTATTTTGATGATTAGTGGTTATAATTTCATTGAATCTTCCAGGAAACCTGGCATTTGCAAAACTCGGTAGTAATTATCTAGAGTAATTGAATAGCCTCTATTTACCCATCACAAACAAACAGATATTGAATTTCAATCAAATAGACTATTGTTAGAATAAATTAAAGACCTCTAGGACACTAAATTACTAGCTCTGTGATACAAGTGATGTGATTGTGTATCCAAAGCAGAGATTAGTAGATGCTGGGAAAGGAAACTGGACTTCTGAGCAAACCAAGGCATATCATCATTTTCCTGCCCTTGCTCCATTATTCAAGTTTGCCGCAATATAACTACTTACTTGTTTATGTTGCATTGGGATTTGGCTGATATTTACGACCGGCCGCCTGTCTAAAGTCAACCCTCCTTGGGTAGACAAGGCAATCAATAATTATGAAAAAATATGGTCGTCAAATCATATAAATATCTAGATGAATAAGAATAAATGAAGCTAGAGAAGTTTGTTTAGAGTGCAAATGGCGCTTTGTAGTCTCTGCCTACAGACATTCATAAAAAGAAAAAGTCGTGACTGTATGTTTGCATGTAACCCTTTAATTAACCACGTGTATAAAAACTTTTTGATTTAAGCCCATAGATAAAAATATATTTACACTTGCCTACATCTAGCGCCTGTAACTAGGCTTTGTCGCTAGAACTAAAAAAAAATCAAAGCATAAACCAAAACTAAACATGTTAGTATAAAATGCGAGTGATTTAAACGCTTCGTATTGACATTAAAAGTTATTTTATTTGAAAGACAACTGAAGGTATTCTTATTACTTTGAAATATTAATGTAAAAGGAGTCGGGCTTTTCATTTATTTCTTTTGGATATTGTTAACTCAAATATAACAAGCTCGTTTATATTCAGCTTTAATTAAAAAGTTTGTCATAAAACTTTACTTTCTTTCCACGTTTATTAAACGAGATCGAATTCCTTAATATTTGACCAAGAAAACTCGAAGAAAATTAAAAGCTTTTTATTTTATTAATAAAAGATAATTCTTCTTAATGTTATAATAGAATTAAGTCCTACCTAGAAGTTACTGAAATTTTTATTTATATTGACAGTCGGATTACGGAAACATACCTACTTAGATTTCTGTAACGGTTTCGTTGTTTAGGAGGCGCCTTTAAAACTATCTAGTTTGGATTGAAAATTTTCTTCTATTATAATCATGATTTTGTAAAAAATGTAAAAAAGTATTGCAGTGAATTTCTGGTTTATTTGTAACGTCGAGTGTTGTATGGAAAATTTAAAAAAAATAGGAAAATCGAAACGTTTAATATTTTCACGTTAAAAATACAAAGTGGTCAATCAAGGTCAGAGCAAGGGCAAAAGAAAAAGGGTCAAGTGTTAATACTTATGCCATCAGTAAGCACTGGGTGAGATTCATGTCTTAATAAGTTGGAAAGGTTCAATACATTGTCAGCTATGGTGACTAAGACTTTAGCAACCAGACGGAACGCACCCAACACGGTTTCATCATCAGAGTTAAGTGTCATACGAGATCTGATAACATTGCATGCCCCATTTAACCAAGCTACTGCTGCGATCAGTACGTGACTGCTAGTTTAACGATTTCAACTGAAAACTTACTTCAGAAAGGACTTTAACAAGTAAAACGTTTTACCAAAGCTGGTGGTGTTGTTCAGAAGAGTTTGTTACACTTGGCTATAGCCAAATTAAAAGTACTAGAGCGAAATTTACATCTTGCTAAAGCAACAATTTTAGACTCTCGCTTTAAGCTTATTCATTCTAATTAGTAATAAGCGTCAAAAGAAATACGTTTAAAATGTAGACGTAGAGGACAACTTTCGCCTGAATCCATATCCACTACTACTACCACTATACGAAACTCTGAAATTTTTTCACCATCGTTATGGTCAGGACGTGAAAAAATAATGTTAGATATTGCTGCAGCTTCAGCAAACTCCAGTATATCAACCAGTTAGGGCCTAGCGACCTGAATCAATATTTAGACCAGCCTATATATAGCTAATACACAGAAAAGAGAATCAATCCAACAAAATTCTGGTTTGTTTGCCGCCATTTCACCCTAGTCTTTTCCGACGCAGCTCTAAAGTATTTAATATCACTTGCGACCTCAGTTTCCTCAGAGAGGGTGGCATCTACGGTAAATGTCGCAGTGCCTAATATATATATATAACAGAAATCGGCTTACAGCCGTGCACATAAATTGAAGAGTGTTCCTTATATCGATTTCAGATAAATATTGGTTTGATTAACAAATGATAATTTCTTTTTATCGTTGTTGTTGATTTATTAAAATAGATAGCTATTGATTGGTATTTACCTAGTAATGTAAGATGATTAAATTTCATAAGGCCTGATAAATTAATTCGTAGAGCGCCAATACATATCGACATCATGTGATAAAAATATCAATATCGATACTTAATTGCATTTCCAAGATCCCTACTTAGCCAAATTCTTAATTTGACCGATATACGATATATCGATTTTTTTCTCTTTTCCGATATCCCTAAGACATCTTAGATTTTAATTCAAGACTATAGTTGCCGAAAGGCTGAAACATAAAGTAAGAAATAAACGGCAAATAAACATTATATAACCTAGATTACTATTATGAATTTAAACCATGAGTTCAGATCAAAATTATAAACAGAATTACTAAAATTTATCTCAACTCCAATAAATGCGACATTACAAACGTTAACCTAGTTAAACTGTCAAGTAAGGATATCATAATTCCCATTAATAAGTTACAACACATATAATATCTAGTTACGAATTCACGACTTAGCTCCATTTCATGTCATACCATTATCTCTCGTTACTAAGTAGAATTAAATCGCTTTAAGTTTGTTAACTCTGATACATAGTTCTTACTTTAGAATAAACAAAATGTGCTGGAATATTCAAATTTATTAGCGACAAGCCTATACCCCTGGATTTTGTCTGCATAAAATTAGGATCAGTGAAGCTGTTTGAAAACTACTCTACTAACAAATATGTGCTACTAGATTTTCGCCAGTTATCCGCTGATTTTAGACATTTTTGTCTTGATTTAGTCTTTTATTTTGTCAGAGAACGCTAAGTTACTTAATTTCTCGCAAAGTTGCTCCCTATAAAATTCTGTTTGCTGGTGAAAGTCTAAAGAATAAAGCAGTGATTACTATGAAAATGAGATGTTCACAAAATGCATGCTGAAGTGGCATTGACCTCATCACTCCACGAGCTGATGATTACAGAGGGAAAGTTCGAGATTGGCGACAATTTACCTGATCAAAGGGCGGTGATATTGATCGTGTGAAACCGCTGAAAGTAAACAGCGAAGAATTGCGAGTTGTGGCTATCTATGTGGAAAGCCCATGTCCAGTGGACCAAGAAAAGCTGACGGATTACTAAACAGTGAATTTGTGTATAAACTTGTTTTGTTGTTTCTATAAACTATTTATATTTGCTTTCACATAATCAAAATGCGCCCGAATTTTGTGATCAAGTGTGTGGGCTTACGGGCTTATGCAAAGTCGTGAACTCGCGATACCGCCGTATAGTTCCGCCTCTTCATGTTTAGTAATACTCTAACACTACTTTGCGCTAGTGTATCTTATTACATTTTTTTTATAGTTATAAAATAACATAAGAATTTACGACATTATTATGCAATTTGTATTACATTGATATTTTACATAAAATTATACGAATAGTATAAAAAGGACAATGTAACAAATTAAGTTAAATGAATAAGCATACCAATTCTGTTAATAAAATACCAGATTAGTTTTGGAAATACTACATTTATGGCATTTTTGATAAGTGAATCCTCTAGGCAAAGGGTGTTTTAAACTAAACCTACCCTTTGACAATCGGGTGTAACCCCTTATGTGATTGTGTAAATTCTGTGCTTAGATCACGCCGAGCCCCGGCCATTTGACGCATCCAAGGACCTTCTCGTGTCTTCAGCCTGCAAACTCAGCTGAGTATAGTCAGTTAGCATTAGACGTTATGATTGGCCAATTGTAGTTTGATGTTAATTAGATTTATACCTAAGGCTTGACACCGAGTGAAGATGATGACAAGGTACATTTCATTATTATAGACATTTAGTATTAGCGCTGTGTACTGCAGTAATATGTTCGTCCCGTTTGAACCTGAGACATATCACGCTTCCACTATTAACCACTATTATCACATTAAAACGCCAGGTTGGACGTAACACTTATGGTAAAAGTAAAATCTGCATGTAACGGCGAAAGTCCTCAGTGGAGCCGATTCAGAGAGATTACCTCCGACCTCTAACAAGCGGACAGACTGAAAGAATTTTTGTTGTTGGGTGATACTAATTCTTATGAATAGTCAATTACACGCTGTAATTTGGAGATTAATGTTTGTAATACAAACAGATGCACAATACTATTCATTATTATAGGTCCTAGTCTATTTTAAGGTATGTATGTTCACTAAGCAAACTGCTAAAACTTTGAATTGCATGATCGGTCAACGTAACATTCGTACATCCTAGTTTTTTCTTTTTTTATAATTTTCCCGCCTTTTGGGGTGTTTTTTTCCATTGGCTACATTATATTGAATCTGTAGCGTGTAACGGAGGCAACTTCATGTTGTACTGCACACACACATAGATATTTTTTGACCTCAAGCCGGGTGATTGGTTTAGCCATAGACGCACTGTCTTGTATATCTGTGTTAAATAACACAGGTTAATAATAAGTTACTTGTTTTTTTGTTTTTTGGCTTTTGTATTATACAATTTCGCCAACGTCGCGTAACAGGATATGACACTAAGTAATAGATTTTTTCTTTTAAACTAAACAAACTAGTGGCCAGTAAAATGATAAAATAATTATAACTTAGCTTAGCTTATAAATATTATAACTACATAACACAGCTACATAATTATTTACATTACACACAATTTATTTTTTCTTTTAGATTGGCGCACGAGGTTTGCGCAATAGCCACGAACAAGTAGGGAACAATAATAATTTAAATTTGAATTTTGATTCGAGAATATACATGACATTACATATCCGTAAATCACATGACAGCATTTTCTTTTTTGCCAACCATAGATTTTCCATAGATATTTAACCTCTTTATTCATTAAACGGCCAGGTCCAACAACAAAAGAAACTTTTGCTAATCTACGCGTAGCTTACTGGCATCACTTAGAAGAATTTACATAAATTTCTCATTATTTTGTTTATCTAACCACTAAACTACTTTGAATGCATAGCTCGGGAATGTAGCCAAAAACCTAAGGTATTATGTCGGACGCGAAAGTAAATTTCAAGTGTAATTACTTAAAAGTTACTATAAGCTACTACGGTAGGTAAGGGTATGTTTACTTGACATAAATCGCTTATTTCGTTTCTTTGTAAAATCATAAATTTATAATGATAAAAACACCAACTAGTTCATTTGTCACAAATTGTCTTAAGCGGAAACAAAAAAAGTTGTAGTAGAGCAGTTTCAGCATTTAAAAAAATAATCGTTCAAATGGTTCATGATAACTAATGTAGAATTTTGACGTTTATATATCTGCGTAGTTTGCTCGTAAAGATATTTTATTTCCGCTCCTAAGTGAACCATTATTCTCCCTAAAACTGTTTCAGCGTTTTTCCAAATATTGAATAAATTACCCTAGCGTAGTAGGAGCTTAAAACGCAATTGTTCTTTTTTCTTGAATTTCCCTTGAAATTGTTTAAATGGAAAGTTCTATCAAGATGGGTTTACAAATAGTTTTATTTATATTTGTTTTGTTCATTTCAATATTGTAATAAAGTAGCCACGTAGTATCAAGTCCCTTAAACAGCATTTCATCAGCACGTCTGCAGTTCTTCTCTCTAGACAAACGGGTTACACCGTTCTTAAACATACATGATTACACGGTCTGATGCGCTGGTAATTTTATGCACCTTGGGGCACCCAGGGGGTGTTATAATGCGACAAATCGGATTAAAATTGCAAGTACACGATCAGCTTTGATCCATAAAGAATAGAAAGAAACTAATACAAAACACATAATGTATGGGTTAGTTGGTAATAAAAACCATAATAATTATGGCTGCCTCGTTTAATAACTTACAAAACATGACAGGATATTGAAGGGACTTTTGCTTCTGTAACGAACTGCGTGATATTTTAGTGAAAATAATGCAAAGGATATCTATCTTGGAAACATTATTTTCATGTAACTATAATTACGTTAATAAAGGCGAAGTAATCCCGTAATTGTTCTCGACATGCTGGTAATAATTACATTTCTATCAAGTCAGCTAACTTCACTGTGCTAAGGCGAAGTTTTGTACCAAAGATTACAAAAGTTATTTTCCTTCTTCATGTAATTTATCAAGGGAAAACCGATACCTTATTCGAAAAGAACTGAAGCAATTCATTTTAGATTCGCGCAGCTTAAATATTAATATACCAAAAAGTGTTATCAAAATTATTTCGAAATAGATCTACGTTTTGATCGTAGCAGATGGCGCTCCATAGCCTATAGTCCCTGCATAATTTACCACCATGGGAAAGAGAGCCCAACTGTATGTAATTTAAAACAAAAATAAATAAATTTAGAAGATGTCTTAAAATAGCATGTATGTGACTGAGCTAAGACGCAAACTAAATGGTGATTCTTTGTTCTTTCATAATTTAACCACTTATACTAACAAGACAGGTAGCTAGCTAGAACCACACTGCTGTCTCTACGCCAATGATCACTTCCAAGCATTTTTGAATTTCTTTTAAAAGATGCATGAATATCACTTACATGCATTTTCGAATCCCTTTTTAAGCTCTAAGTATGAATGACTTAAGTACGGAGCAATATCTAAGCTGACTTTATCAGTTCCTACCTCAGTGATCGGCCAAGTGTAAGACTGAATTATTCCAACTGGCTTGAACAACAGTTAGACGTGTCTGCACCATGTCGCAAACGCGTCAGACTGTACTAACGTATATACCTAAGTAGAGTTATGCATATCACACACTTATGATGCTATATAGATTTAATTAAATGTTAGGATATTAAGCAGAATAGTAGCAAGAAGCTGAAAACAATATCTACGAAGCGAATCTTTTCTTACTCTACTCTATCCTTCACAATTCTAATGCTCCTACCTACCTTCTCGAACGCTTTGAATACCTAATACCAAGAGATAAGCCTTGTCGGACCGCTACTTCTCTCCTACTTAAGACTCCCTCTCATACTTCAAGCCGATATGGTATGGCTGTGGAATTCTCTTCCTCACACTATTCGTGCTAGCTCATCCTTGCGAATTTTCAAAAGAAGAACTAAAGGTTATTTCCTATCACTAGCTAGTATGTATATGTATGTTTATGTAGTATATTTTTATAAGTATTTATGATTAGGATATTATAGAATTTAAATATTTGAATGTAGGTTGCTCATAGAATTATAACATAGTTTTAAGTAAGTGTAACTTAAGCTTTTGTTGTACACTGTCATGACCCCTTATCATGAAATTTCTATCTCGCCAAGGTTTGCTGGTAGAAAATTCATGTATGAATTAAGCTCGCCTCTGTACTTATATTAACCAAAATGTAACTTTCTTTTATGTAATTTCTGTGTGCAATAAAGAATACTAGAATACAAGAAGCTAGTAATTAAATTGGTCTTAATAAGTTGATAGTTTTGATAGAAGGTCAAGTTTTCACGTTATTTGTAACTATTTATTTAAAATTCTTTACAAGTGAAGTGGCTATGTTAATTCTACTATTGCTATCTTATATCTTCTTCTGAAATAAACGAGGCATTAAGTAGCTATTCCAAAAATGGCTATGTGAAAATTTAAGGCCGAACCAAAAGGTCGTTCTATACCTTAACTCGGCACAGTTTGTGGTCCCGAACATATGTGTTATATTGTCGTTTTTGCGCTCTGTTACCGACCCAAAACTACATTAACTTCTTCTCAAACGATATTTGCTACTGCCTTTTTGTGTCTTTGACGAAATTATTTTTGTTATAACTTTTGAACAGCTGTAGCAATGATTTATCACTACCGAATTTCGAAGACCCATAAAAATGAGAGTAACCTTCTTGATTTTGTTCTGTTGTGCTCTTTGGAAAAAATAATCACCATCATTATAACACCACGCCTTTTTCCCATGGGAGTTTCTCTGCCTACCCTAGGCAGAGAAAGCGCCACCTGCTAAGATCCAAACATACTTCCTTGGCTTCGTCCACACTCATACATCTGGTCTTACATGCCTGACGGTTGTAAGTGCTACGCACTTGACCCTTTTGGAGTATACCGGCGATGACATTGGAGTATATTTTTCTCAGGCGTCCAAAATAACTGGAAATAATTATATAACATCAAAAAATTGCAATATCTATTATCTAGTTTATTTGACTCTTCTTGCCAATCTAACTCTTCTCTACAAGAGAGGTGTATTAATTTCTAAAGTATTATGCTTCAATGTGTTTAACTTTTTGTTTACTTAAAGTGATTACATTAAGAGGATACCAAAATAGCTTCGTGCATTTTTCTATGTACGAAGTTTTCATTGTTTCTTTAGATTGAATGGCTAGAGTTCTAATTTTTAAGTATATGTTTTTTCAATATATGATCTAGGATCGCATAAACTCAGAAACACGATTGAAAAAAGTTTTCTCGATAGAAAATCTTAGCGAAACAACCTCTCTAATTTTTTATTTTTTTCATTTGTCGATCTATTATCGCGTATTAACTAATGAAATAACTTTAAAAACATAAGTAACTATTATATATAGAAACACGTCTTAAATCAGAATTAAAATATATTTAGTAGATTTTGAGTAAACAAAAAAAATATCCCTAATTCTTCATTTTCTATACCTACTAGCTGTGTTAATATGTACATGTCGACGATAATATTGATGTCGGCCCTTAATAAATTTGATGAACATTCTATTTGCTTCGAAGAATCTATAGTTAATTAAATCAGTAAAATTAACCCAAAATTCCTTTCGCTAGCCATAATGTAAAACGCACTCGTAATTCAATTTGCATGATGACTCTTGACACAATTACATTACAGCATTCTCCTTCAGTTATTCTAATATGTCCTTCAAATTTAACAATTTGAATTCCATATAAACACCAGAATGTTGCTATAAAATTATAAAGGTTAGTTGAAAATATTTCGTGGAGCTTTGAAATAAAACATTCAGTCTCAGAGCTAATTGGCCTATATAGACGTGAAAATTAACAATTATAAAAAAGTCTCACCCGTAACCATGGTGACTGCAAAGTCTCCGAAACGTCGGGCCAAAATTTAAAACAAATATACGCGTCTAAATCCGTAAAAAGTAGTTTTATTTAAACAGATGAGTCGCGCAAGTGTTAGAAAATATTAAATTATAAAAAAAATAAAGAAAAGGAGAGAGAGAGCAAAGAAATCATGACAATGCGTGAAGTAAAAGCACGATATGAAAGCGTGAAATTAATACGAGTAGTATGAGGATTGATAGGATATACTGGAAGAAAAAAACGCGATGCACTTCTAATATAATACGGGATGAGAGCAGATAGAAGAAGCCCTATAATGCGTCAATTGTATTAAACAATATGTGATTAGTTACCAATCAGTGCAGAATGCAATACCTTAATGAATTACCTGATTTGAGATAGTAATTATGTAAATAATGACGGGCCTCGTGGTGTAGTGGTTCTGGTAACGGACTGCCGATCAACGAGGTCGCGGGTTCGATTCCCGCTCGGGACAATCATTTGTATGATTTTTCTAATTGTCATACAAATGTTTGTACTGCGTCTGGGTGTTCCTATGTATTATAAGTATGTATTTTAAAAAAAAGTAGTATATGTATTCTATCTGTATTCTGGTACCCATAACACAAGCATATAAGCTTAGCTTGGGACCAGAGGACGTTGTGTGAAATGTCCATGAATATTTATTTATTATTTATTTATTTAATTAACGATTAAGATTTTATAGGTTATAATAAAAAAAATCATATTTTTGTCCAATTTTCAATCACTTTTATTTTGGTTTAGGTATATGCAAAAAAATATAAATTAAAGTGTGAATTCGCTAAAAAGCTCAAAGTGCGAATGTGATTGGAAATCAAGTAAAAATAACACACAGATAATCTTAGGGTGGTAGAGTTGAGTGGCTCGTGTTATTTGTGCACGTGTACAGAATTTGCCACATATAAAGGTGAAAAACATTATTATTCAGCGGACTGTTTATTCTGAATGTTTTTATAAGTAATGTGAATGTCTCTTTTTATTTGTTACTGTAAAGGTGAGTATAGACTACAACATTTTCTGGAGTATTTCTGTGTAAAGCCCGGTTTCCACCGCGAGCGGAACGGACCCATTAATGACTTCGTTCAACTCGCAAACGCAAACTGCATACTTGTATTTCCACCAACAAATAGTCGGACGGAAAGAGCCGAGCGTGTAGAAAGAGTAGAAATGAGCTCGCTCAGTTCTAGGGAGCACCAACTCTTCGTTGGTGGAAACACAAACCTATTTAATTAAAAAGGAGTCCGTTCCGCCTAACCATTTTCCGCACATTACCCTTTCGCAGTGGAAACCGGGCTTAATGTAACTTTCTTACAAATGGTACAATACAGGCAAAAGCTCAGTTTCCAAAGCATTTCCATGTAATGTAACGATCCTGCGAATGCTCGGCGTTATGTTACGGGTAAATACTCACAGCGAGTGCGCATTTACCAAGATTTCGTTGTACCTTGGGTTCATTATTTTTTGAAATGTCAGACCTACAAGTTGCGTGTGCTACGTTTATCTTGATGAATTATATTAGAAGAAAAAAGTCACCCCGCAACCGCGCATCGCCCGCACTCGTGGCTGGACGAAATGTTACGCCAATACGCTCGACGAAATGTTACACCAATATGCTCGCTGGTTGCTGCTCGACATTTAGTTCGTAAAAGGATGATAGACTAGAACATATCATAGAGCGGCTTTTTGTTCTATTACAAGTAAAAGTTGTAGTCTATACTCACCTATATGTGAAACAGATATAGAAATTAAAAAGACGATTTTTTCAATAAATATTTGTATTATGATATGTTGGCTTCAATTAATTACCTAATTACCTAAACGTTAAACAAATTGTCTTAACTTATTATTAAGCAAAGTCACTTTTTCTATAATGTCTCTATGTGAGCTTAAATCTTTAAAATTAGGCATCGTATTTATTAATAGATAGTGGTTCAAGTTCGGGAAACAGGTATTTAGGTATAATTATTACCAATATTTCTTTATGGTTGCCCTTGAGTATTCAACAACGAGAGTTGGAATTTTATTAAAAAAGCACGAATACAACGTTTTTATGTCTAAAATTAACTGTTTGCGATGCCAATCATAAAACAAGTGCCGAACGGTGACTGATTGCTTATTAGCGGCTGTTGATTATTGAGTTGACACTTTTTTGATTGGTAGTTATTGGTTGTGCTCGCTCGTAGTTGGAAAAAATATACTGTAATTAAAAAATGGATCAGGAAGTAATACAGTAAGGACATCAGGTAAAGATTACCAAAAGGAATAGTTGATGATTCTTACAACACATCTCTAAAAACTTCATCATTAAAAACTTACTGTTCTCTCTGTTTTCTCCAGTATTTTACTACTACAGTATTTTACTACTTTTTAGTATGTCTTCATGTAAAAAGTAATCAATAATGTGTTATTAGGAAGTATATTTGTTGTACAAAATAATTGAGTAGTTATGCTAATTAGATACAAGTTGAACTCACGCCAAAACGCTGTTTGTGAAGCTTTATGCAAATCGTTAGGAGCGTGCGACGCCGACGCCGACGCTGCGCCGTGGTGTTAGATAACACCGTACGTAACTACGTACTGATAATCTTTCGACTTTACACACTACATTGCGACCATTCCTTCATTATTACCTTATGTTATCGTAATAGATATTTTACATTGTTATTTAAATTTTATGATACACCAATTAAAGTTTTTAATAGAAGCCGGCGTCAAAACAAAATATTCTTCATCTGAAGAAACCAAGAATAAACCGCATAATACTTTTAAAATTTTCTATTTAACACGCTTTTTTAAATTACCTTACTGCAAAAAATATAATCAACCTGATTTGTCTAAGCAATAAGAAAATATTTAAAAAAATTAGGAGCTCAGTAGTGGCATTTGACTAGTTTTCGCCGCATTTCAGGAATCAAAATTCCCCACCTATTTACCGTTACTCTAGAGACTTGAAATTTGGCTCAGAGTTAGACTAGATACCGATCATATTGGGAAAAATCCAAAAACGATAAATTTGTTATTAATTGTTATCACATTACGCAAAACGTTATTTTTCCAAAGGTCATATTTTTCCAGGATCAGCACATGAAGTTTGTAACTAACACGTAACAGTCACAACATAGCGCTTGCATTTCTAAAACTTATTCCAAAGATATTGCATTAAGTTAGCTGTTTTATAAAAATAAAAGATAGAGGAGTACTAACAGTATTAGAGTACTAGTAATTTTTTTAGCAGTTTTTATAGTTAAGTATTATTATTTTGTAGAACTATCATATTCCTCGGTAGAACTGTATTTCGTATGTAGATGGCGCTAATTGACTTAAATTCTCGCTATTAAAACGTTCGTTGTGTAATTAGTAGGTACCTATTAGGACTACACAAATAAAGGATTTTATTTCGTGAAATTATTATTATGAATTGATTGATTGATTGGTGTGGTGTGTGCGTGTGTAATAATGGTTTGGAAGCTAAAATGTATCCACCACATTTACAACGCCAAAATTATCTGTAGTTTATAATTTATCTACGCTTTTCAATCTATACGAATTACGAAACCCTCAGTGTGCGAGTCCAACTCTTACTTGACCGGTTTTTTCTAGCTAACCCGCACAATTTCTACTGCATGATGCAGATCACCATACATCATTATTTTTAGAGAAATTTATTTCATTAACCATTCTGTAGCTTCTCTTAATTGAAAAATAAATATTTTTGTTGAAACGTTTATACATTTCAAGTAATATTGTAGACTTACGTTGATTACAAAATGTGGTCCAATTCAAATGCAATTACACGCTGGATAAAAATTTGTAGATAGCATTTGATAGTACGTCATATATTATAGTATAGTTTATATCCCTTTTTTCGTGCTGGAGCAAATCAATCAATTTATATGAAAATGTTTGTTCAAGTTTTACATAGGCGTAGTTCACTAACTTCGTTGAATGACAGAATATTCCTAAAGTTGTTTTCCGTTCTGGAGGTTATTAAAGAAGTTTTTTTTTTCTATTACATATATTTACTTATGTATAATTATGTTATATTTATTTCGTCTGGGCCTTTTTGATGTGTGTACTTGGGTTACGTATTTCTTCAGAAATAACTACATTAATAACAACTGCCGTTTTTATTAAGTAACTTTAAATGATACTCGTAGTACGAATCTTATGCCTGTAATATATTTCTTAACTAGCTGTTGCCCGCGACTCCGTCCGTTTTTTTTTTTCGCTATAAAATGTAGCCTATGTCCTTTCTCAAGGTTTAAAGATTGTCTGTCTCAAATTTCATCAAAATCGGTTGAGAGGTTTAAGCGGGAAAGCGTAACAGACAGACAGAGTTACTTTCGCATTTATAATATTAGAACTTAAACAGCATTTCGGGCTGTTTTCTTGTCACATGTCTTATGCTGCGCGACTCTATGGTAAGGATGTATCTACCCTGTAAAGATAGAAATTAAATTTTCAAAGAAATAAATAAATGAAAATTAATTCGAATATTAACAAATGTAGAATATAAATGTAATAGAAAAGGATTTATAACAATTGGTGAGGCTCAATTTTAGAAATGCATTCGTGCCAAGGCACCCTTTACTACCACTCTACTAATACTTCACTGAGGATCGGCTTTGAACCGCAATTTACTTCGTTTCTCACCGCTCTTATCTTGGTTATGCACAAGCTCGGTACTTTGAGATATCAAATTGAATGAATTTCTATACAAGTAATTAAATTTACAATATTGATATTTTAGAACTTTGTTTGTCGTGAACATTGACAATTATCGCGACTTCGGGACTTCTCTTTTAGTATCTCTCTCTCTCTTTCGCCAGACCATTTACGTCTTACTGCTGGGCACAAGCCTCTTCCACTATGGGGGAGATTATGGTCTACCATGTCGCACTGATCGGGCATGTTGGCATAGAGTTTATTATTGACTTTTCCATCTCATCTCCTACATTTGTGTGCCCTTAGCTGACTTTTGCAGCACCCTGGGGAGGAAATGGGATGGTAACACTTGTATTCTCAACCCGTCACCACACGGATTTTAGTTCAATATAATTATATTTATAGCACACAAATTTAAACGCACTTCGCCTACTTTAACGAGTACCTATCATCGACTTTCATCAAAATACGTTGAAGGCAAAAACTATTTCGTCGCCATTTCAATGAAGAAGAATATTAATATTCTTTATTTGATATTTCTAATTATTTCAATAGAAGTTGCTGAATGTATAAAGCACGAGATTATTACAAAAATGTAACCAATATATATATTTAAATAAAAGTACTTTTTACGGATTTCGACGCGTATATTGTTTTTAAATTTTGGCCCTTCTCGGAGATCTGTAAAAAGTAGTTTTATTTAAACAGATGAGTCGCGCAAGTGTTAGAAAATATTACAATATAAATATTTTTAAGGACACCTCAACGTTCAAAAATAATTTCCTTTTATTAATTTATTTTAAAGCTTAGATATTTTTGTCACCAGACAATTTGTCATGAACTGTGACAACTAGACCTTTGTACACGAGTCCAACCCGTATTTGCCAATTTTTTTAAGTAAAAAGAGTTTTCGATCTTGATAAACCATTGCTAAATGACTAGAACACCCAGCGGAGATTGATGCATTGATTTTTTTATCGATTATGACATTGAATATCTGCTAAAGATATGTAAGTAAAAAAAAATATAGACACTGCATATAACGAGTCCATCGTGTTTAAATAGCATTGTTGGTTGCGGCGAGAAAATAAGCAGTTACTGTTTATATTACAAAAAGGATTACCATGTTACAGTGTTTTTACGCAGACAGCAATGCAAATGAAATAAGCTCCACGATGATACGCGGCTTAAATCTGTTTAAATTACAAAGTTTCACAGCTTTGTAAGGTTTGAGAAGCGTATTCAACTAGGTATTATTTTAATACTTTATTTTAAAGTGTGTTGCTAATTTTAAACAAACCTAATTTATATTTCTTAAACTATTTAGATACATTTGTTTAGTGCCAAAAGAGATATCGAAAAGTATATGTTTAGAATCTCAAATATTAATAATTATTAAAAATTATTTAATTATACGTGGCATAACACCTGCACATATGCCAGAGGAAGGTTGACTCCAAGCAGGCAGAAGACATCTTGTTCCAACCTCAAATAATGGGATAAGGGCAGGAGAACGATAATAATAAATTATTTCTTTATAAATTGTTTCTTTTTTTCAATAGATAATAACTAAAAGAAATATGACCATCCGAAAATCCCGATTTTTTCGGTTTTCTTTAGGTAAAGTTGCAGCGTTTATCACACATATTTGGTAACATTTTAACGAAAAAAAAGTGATACAAGCATAGATATACTCTTCATCTATAATATAGCGTAAAAACAATTCAAATCGGTTTAACTTTCGCGAAGAAAAAGGGAAGTATAAAACGTCTTTTTTTCAAAGAATTTGTAGGTAAAATCTGTTTCAGCTATATTTGTCCCTCTCAGCACGGTGCTCGGGAATAGAGATAGCAATACCTAAGGCAAATACCTAAATTAAGAGTACAGTACCCTCTTTATATCACCAGAACCTGGGAAGTTCGGACATTTTTAAAATGTATGCTTTGTCCTTGAAAAGTCTGCCAAATTTCGGAATAATCCAAAATTTCAAAAGATTCCATTACATAGTTAAATAGATCCCTAGATAAGTATGAATTCATTTTCTTAATTTATTTCCCAAGTTATTACCTATTAATGCTTTACCTAGATTAAGCTTTTAGCTTGTTAATGTTCAGATTTACGTAAACAACTTGTGTCAGAATGTTGAAATCTAAACGTAAGCTTATGCAAATCGTTCTGAGTATGCGATGCTGCAATGAGATTTTGCTTCTATATGTATACACAACGTTACTACGAAATGCTGAATCATTGTGCTAATAATATAGTCACGATGACGAAGTATAAAACTAAATTGTATTGCATTTAAATTTAATTTGACGCAAAATTTTACTATCTTGCTGCCTATTTAACGGTAGTCGGTAACTCAACTGGGAGATCTGTGGTAATATTTTTGCTTTAGTCGATTTCTAAAACAACCAAGGGCCAGGTTAGAGGAATTTAAATGTGTTCTTAGTACGTCACTGCACGAACACGTTATCTATACATTTATTAGTAATCTTAAAACTAAAAAAAAAAACAGCAATAAATACCTAGCACATAAACTTCTTGGTTACATAGCTAATCTTACCTACATAGGGGCATTGCCTTTATGGAAAAGAGTGATTGATGATTAAAATTTTAAAAAGCATACCTACTTTATTATATCCCAGGTTTCCAAAATTAACGTAATTATGCACCCCATTTTCATGGTAATCGTGCTTGTTTCTAAAACTTCACATTAGGTAACATAAATTACGACATTTAAATAATTTTCTGAAAATAATGGTCACAAAAGGTCCCTTCAGACACGTGGGTGAGAGCGCTTATTTAAACACAATAAGTGTTTCGTGCTGTTGAATAATGCCTTTATTTTATTAGGACCATTCCAATATAATGAATATGTGAAGAGTCTTTGCTAATTAAGTTTTATATGTATGGGTTGCAGCAAGCACCCTCTTATGGTGACTAAGCCAATAAATTGGTAAAGAAAACTATACCTGTGCGTTACTGGGTGGGTTCATGGCAGCTAAAGTCGTCGGCGATAGCCGATGGCCTTACATCTGGAGACAGCTGGCGCCTCGTAATTAGCAAAAAATCCTTGCAACATTTCCTGGATTTTATTTTGGCTTTCACATATTTTGTTATGGATTTAGTTACAAATATACATTATCATTTACTCTTTATTTCTGACTAGCTACAGGACCATGCGCCTGTGGCTGCAGATAGGGTTCTCTCAAAACTGAACACTCCGACCGTCTGAATTTAATAAATAATAATAAATATTTACGGACATTTCACACAATGTCCTCTGGTCCCAAGCTAAGCTTATATGCTTGTGTTATGGGTACCAGAATACGGTTAGAATACATTTACTACTTTTTTATTTATTTAACTATGTATATCCATTTATCTATTACATACACAGCTAAATGCTATGAAAAATATATTTAACACATAATCACGAAAATAAACTACATAATTCATGATTATATTTGTGCATAATGTAAGGTACTTTGGACGGGTGCCTACAATACCACGATAGCAAACTTATAGCTTACAAATGATGCCAGTAACATTAAATGTTATTTGTTTTCTTGCCAATTTTAACTGTTTACAAATTAATAACAAAAACGTTAATATGTGTGTTTTATTACGTAATCGAGTGCACGATTGATCGGTTTTTGTAATATTTAACTTCCATAAACCGCTGTGGTTTTCTAAGAGTTTTTTCCGATAAATATATACTTTTCTATCTTGGTGTCCAATGAGAATATAGCATATACATATATATAGTTCGATCACATAGTATAGTTTTCGTTCGAGCTGAAAGAAATCAATCAATTTATATGAAAATGTTTGTTCTTTGTTTACTTTACTCACCCTCCTGAATGATAGCGTATTCGTAAAGTTATTTTGTATTCGGGAAGTTTGTTTTTGAATTTTTTTATTAAGATTTATATACCAAAATAACAATTTGTCTCATTTTATTGCACGGTTTCGCATTTATATTGTGTAATACATTTAGTTTCCCTTTTATTTCAATCATAAATGTTATGATATAATAAGCAATAATCGTTCAATTTAAGTTCAGTAATTTATAATTTGTTTATTTCCTTAAAATATAACATCGCTAACTACTGTCAGAATAATTCTTTTATAAAGGCAATAGGAATAGAGGTTTCGCTTACCAATTATTTGCCGGATTAGGATACTTTTAGTAGACTAACTCTTACAAAAAGTTACTCATAGTAAACAAAGATTTCAAATATGTTTTGCGAATTCTTCGATGAGAACTTGAATTTTTCAATAGCATATACACCTTATGTCACATCGACATATTTTTCGACATGTCCAGAGTCCAAGAGAAAAGGTATCCAAATTTTATACACATCTTATACACTTAAGAGAGAAATCTAAAAATGTATTCTCGGAAGCAAAACATCCGAGATGAAAATCCATTAAAATATTCAAAACAGAGCTAAAATAAAGTAAATATTCATGTTGAATGGCACCAAACCAAATATAAACGGTGTGTTTACTTTTATTATTTTCCCTAAGGTAATCTCAAAACAGTTTCCATGAATAACTGATTGGTCATCCGCTCACAAGTAAACGACACGCTAGAGAAATTAAATACGCAATTCGAAAGAAACTCGATGTGGGTACTGTAATTAAATTTACTCAATCTAACATTACCTCCGACCAAAAAGGACATTTTAGCAAAATAATTATGCACATTTTGTTAAACTACTTTGTTTAACACTAGGAAACATAGGCGCGTGGTCTAGTTTAAGGGAGCAAGTATCTCCACCTCTTTTTCTCCCCAAAAAAGCCAGGTGAGGGATATTGTACGCAAATAACATATTCTGCTCACAGTTTCGTCTCTCAAGACGGAACATTCGAAAATAAACCCTGTGCCATCGTGTCTGGTCAGCGCGGCACAGTAGACCATATTCCCTTCCAAAATGGAGGAGGCCCGTGCCTAACAGTGGGATTCAAAAAGCGTTCTCTTAATTCAACCAGTACTTAGTTTCTGAGATAAACGCGAAGAAACATTTTTTGTTTTGATAAAATATTATGCATGAAGGACTTTCTACGTCACATTTCTCTCATAGTTAAAATTTATACAGCTGGACGCATCCTGACCGACTTTCATATTATTTTGGTCACATTAAAATCTGGTTGTTTGTTCTGTTTGTTCGGTTATTTGTAAATAAAAATATTTGTGAGCAAACCCTTTTTCCATATAAAAAAATATTCGCTAAGCCAACAATGAAGTCGTACAGTAATGTTATTAAATATAAATCGAGAAAATAATAAAACTTAACATCGATAACTTTTCCGTTAAGTAGACGATCTTTTACTGTTACTAATAGTAATAAGGACTTGTAGCAAAGAAAAACTTTAGCTCCATAGTCTGTAATTTAAAGATAGGATAAAAGAGAAACCTATATAGGAAATACAAAAGTACGGTTACGGGATGACAGAGTAGATCCATTTTGGATTGAATAGAGTTGATATTTGAGTATGTCAGTTCATTTTAGTGTGATTTAACCGTTGTTTGCCTTTTATATATTGTGTCATTAAAGTTGATGATTTCATTTTACAATTGCCCAAACAAGCCAGAATACAGAAAAGAAAATAGTGCAAACTAACGAAAAAAATTATTTGTTTTTAATTGTGTTATCGTTGGCATTCTTGAAAATTCTTGGAAAACTGTTCTATCCACTTATGAGCCTTTCTTCATCTACAGCTAGTCATAGGTCTCCCCATAGAATACAAGGTCTTACACCGTTACATCCAAGGTTCCCCTACAATAGCTTACGTCGTTTAAGAGATTCAAAATAAGATAAATATTTACATTCATAAATACATCTTAATTACACAGGGATAGACTTACAGCCGTATTCACAAACGTTACTGTGAGGTCTCATAGTAGGCATGAACGCACAGGGGTAGCGAAATCATTTCACAAACAATACTTAAGTGGTGAAGCGCACTATGCGTTTGTTAAACTGAACGCATAGCTAAGTTTTGTCTATGAATACAAAGGCTCAATGAACGGAACGCACAGGGCCCTGAGTCGGGTATTTCAACGGTGTCACAACTGTACCATTATTGTACCATTATGGTGCAATAGTAAAGTTTTTGGTAGTCTACTATTATTGTGTCGTCATAACGACTTCATCATTGACTTACAATTGTCAAAGTGACATAAATTGCTAGTCTCGTACACAACTGCTTCACAATTGCAATTCAATGACTGAAATGTTTCGGTAGTCTGCTATTTTGAATTTGACAGTAATATTTTTAAATTGTCCTGTGTCGACAGATTGCCATAAATAAAAAATAGATAGATAGAAATATTAGAAATTGTTCTTTGTAATTTATTGCAATTTACTAATCTCCTAAACTTCACATTGCTTTTTATACTAATAAATAGTATGTACAAATATATCTAAACGAAGTCTAGCATGATTAAATGTTTAAATTAATTAGTTGTTTTTCGAAAATCACGTCAACTAACGCATTTTTTAAAAACGGCAACACATACATACCATTCTAACACAATTCATAGATAAAAGAGACCGAAAATTCAATGCATAGATAAAAGAGATCGACAATTCTATTACCATTGAACGACCGTTATGACGGCATATAGCAGACTACGGATATTTGACTTCAATTGCAACGGATCGTGCCGGTATTGTGCCGGTATGACAATTGTTCCAAAATAGTAGACTTGAGCACCTGAGAAGTGTTACCCTTTGCACAGTGCATCAACACTTAAGTTTAAGTACTTACTTTAGTAAATATTGTTTGTGAATACGGGTGTAATGCTATAGAAGGATATCTGCTGCAACCTAAATAGACCTATTTCTTATAAATATTTAATTTTAATAAACAGGAGTGACGATGTCTCTATAACGTCTCTTACTTTTTTATCGGCAATCGTTGTCAGCATGCAAATTACAAATTCATTAAATGAATGTACGACTTCCTTCGCAGTTATTTTTTTTCTTGTTGAGCTTGTAATAAGTGTCTTGTCTGTGCACTTTCAAAGTATTTAAATACTACGATAATGAAAAGCTATTCCTTATTATCTATCACACCATATTTCTATTATTTTTAAAGTCTTTGAAACTTTTATCAGTACAAAAATTATACTACTCCATATACCTACCTACAAAGTGGCGTATTTACCGCAGGCCCACAGGGGTCGCCCTGGGCGCTAGCTAGTGAGCGATGGCGTAAGTCCTCATCACTTATAATATTTTGCTCATCATCATAACATCACGCCTTTTTCCCATGGGGGTAGGCAGAGACTATAGAGCGCCATCTGCTACGATCCAAACATACTTCCTTGGCTTCATCCACACTCATACACCTGGTCATACATGCCCGACACGGTTGTAAGTGCTACGCACTTGCCCCTTTTGGGGTATGCCGGCGATGACATCGGAGTACATTTTTCTCGGGCGTCCTCTCCCAGCATTTCCACTTACCTCCGCCGTGTATATGCCTTTCGTTAAGCGTCTCTCATCCATCCTCTCCAGATCGGTCTCCTCTTTCAGACCGCAACGTTCTTTTATAGCTTCATTTCTTAATCAATCTTTCAAAGTCACACCACACATACTTCTCAAAGAGCGCATCTCTACAGCATTTATTTTACTTTTGTGCTTCTTCTGCCACACCCAACATTCGCTTCCATACATAAGCGTGGGTAACAACACGCCATTGTGGATCATCATCATCATACCGTCATGCCTTTATCCCATGGGGGTAGGTAGGCAGAATATAGAGCACCATCTGCCACGATCCAAACATTGCTCTTTTTTCCATTAATTTATGGGGCGGAAAATCTAAGAGACCCGGTGCTCTAATTTTCAAAATACACGGTATGAACAATAAGTTGTTTTAAACGTACCTATTATTTATAGCTAAGATATATTATTATATTGAAGATATTTTGATGATTTCGATTCGTCGTCAAAGTGTATAAAATATTATTAGTATTGTTATGTCAGAACATTGAAACGTAAATACAAATTTATTTTATGGTCCTCATTATTATGTGTGGGACAATGTAAGGGGCTTGACCTAAATTCGTTTCTACTTCAGAGATTTATTTGTAAATAGGTGTGGGTTGCTTTAAATTCAGTGTGTTTACTGTCGCTCGTGTTGCATACACATAAATAAGCTTAAAAAAATTATCTTTGTTAATACTTCAATAAATTGTCCCAATATTTTTACTAGTTCATAAAATATTATGAATGAACTAATGCCCGCGGCATATTCCACTTGTATGATTATAATTGTTATTTTAATAAATAAATAAATATTCACGGACATTTTACACAACGTCCTCTGGTCCCAAGCTAAGCTTATATGCTTGCAGAATACGGATATATTACATAAACTACTTTTCTTTTGTAAATACATACTTATAATACATAGAAAACACCTTAAATTTAGACATCAATCAATATATGTCAGATTAATATGCCATCCGAATTCAAATCAAGACTAAAAAGTTATACATAATAATTAAAATATTACATTCAAATATTGTACATTATGTATTTGTAATTTCATCGTAAATAACAATGTAATTTTTGCAACATCATACGAAATTTCTTCAAAAACACAAGGTAAACGAGCCTCGAAGAAATGTTATCAGAGTTTCATCATGCGTTTGATAAAACCATTCCGTTTATGAAATATCTTCAATTTATTATGCTGATATGTTACTATTGCAAATATCTACTATTCTTCTGTGGCGTTGTGTCGCATTTGTTTAAAAATAACATTACAATTCTTAAAACATTAATCCGACAAGCCAATTCCAGGTGGCCCGAGATACGAGAGCAATGTTCATACTAATTGTGTACGAACACTAAAGTTACTTAAGGTGCGTAAGGCGATTTTGGGCGTCGCGATCAAATCAATTACATTTTAATCTTTGTATAACATAATTACAACATTGGTAAAGTTATAAATAATCAAAAGCATATTAATATTCGTTATTTATTAAGCTATTGCATAGCTTCTATCGCGGGCCTTGAGCGTGGAAAACGAATCCAGAAATTCCGTAATGAAAATAACCTAACACTCCGACCGGCACAGCGGCAGCGGTGACACTTTTTAGTTTTACCATCTATCGATGAATATCAGAACTTTTAATGACTTTTTAGAAATATATCGCTTGTCTCTTTAGTTCAGCAACTCGCCTCTAGGTGGCATAAAAAAAAAAGAAAATAATTACTGCATAAATAAAATAAATAAATAATTATAATTGCCTAAGTTGATAAAAAAATGCTATGCAATAGCTACCTCGGCAGTCCCGGAGTTCCATACGTCTTTTTTTATTTGTTTAAAACTTTTTATACATTAATCGTACAAAGGCGGCCTTAATGCCTGGGGCATTATCTACCAATCACCTTGGTAGGTGTAGAGAAGTTTTGTAGGTGTATTCAAAAGTTACAATATGTAAAGGGTGTTTTTTTTAGAGGTATAGAACTTCGAATTGAAATAAAACACAAGAAAATCGTTTTAATGTCCATCAATTTAACTTTATTGGAAGGATAATTTTATGCCATTAACGTTTAAATATGATTTCGGGCATGTGGCCGCCGCGGCTGGCTCGAATAAAGCCAATTCTACAGGTCCAATTATCGATTTATTGAAGGAAACATTCGATGAGCGCATAATTTCGCGGAATGGACCTGTCAATTGGCCACCAAGATCGTGTGATTTGACACCATTGGATTATTTTCTTTGGGGATATGTGAAGTCGCTCGTCTACGCCAACAAACCAGAAACGTTAGGGGACTTGGAAGCCAACATTCGTGGCGTTATTGCCAACATACGGCCCCATATGCTCGAAAAAGTGGTTGAAAATTGGACCTGTAGAATTGGCTTTATTCGAGCCAGCCGCGGCGGCCACATGCCCGAAATCATATTTAAACGTTAATGGCATAAAATTATCCTTCCAATAAAGCCAAATTGATGGACATTAAAACGATTTTCTTGTGTTTTATTTCAATTCGAAGTTCTATACCTCTAAAAAAACACCCCTTATATGTTAATACATGTTATGTCAATATGTTTATGTTCGTTATGTGTTTTGTAATATTAACACATGATGAAAAATATAAATAAAAGTAATAAAAAAATCATGAATATAAGAATTATTACATAAAAATAATTATTCGTTATGAGTCGAGGTGATTGATGAGGGCTCCAAAGATTATATCACGTGTGGATATAATAACGTTCGGAGTTTTTCGGATGGAAGCTTTATTCCTATATCTGCCTACTTTATTTTGGCAGTAATAACAGATAAATATTTTACAACAGATATTTGTTTCTTTTTAAGATTTATGTAATATTTTTTTGTTGAAGTGATCCGAGAATTTTTAATCCTTATCCTTACTAATTTATAAATGCAAAAAGCAGAATAAAAACTAAAAATTTTGGCGAGCTTAAGTGTTAATGTGTGTAACCAAACCATAGCGCGATTTAAATAAATCTGTACAACGCTATCTATTGAGCGGCATTGTAAACTTCTGTTTGCTAAGGTTTGATTTCTAAATTTCACGCAGACGAAGTCGCGGGCAACAGCTAGTCTTTAATAAAGAGAGTTTATTAAGTGATCCAAGAATTTATTTCAGTATTTTTTTCTAGGATTTCTTCTATGTTCATTTAGCTGTTGGTCCATCACGTCAGTCTGCCCATTATTTTCTAAAATACCTACTAAAGATGGCTACGATTCGCTTATTAGTAACCAGTTACTGTAGTGCATAGATCGTTATACATTAATGGAAAAATGTTATCTACATAAAAAAACTTATTACTAAGGATACTTACATATATAAGAAAGACGTTACTATGAGGTACTATGATCTAACTTATCGCTGTCAATTGTACTGTTGTAAAGGTGTAAGTACCTAACAGGGAGCTGTATTAAGTATTTAAATAAAAGATGTGTGCGTTCTCTATAGATGTTTAATCTACCACCAGTTCGGAAATACAGATTTAGTAGAGAAGAACTGGCAAGAAACTCCACTATTGTTCTTTTCATAATTTACACTTTAATTTAAATCACAACAGATGATGAACAGTTATAGGAGGCCAAGGTCTTTAAGCCTAAACATAATTATTAACAATAATGTATAAAAGCACACTTACACCAATTTTATCCATCGAAGACTGTGTCACTATCCCCGTATCTCCCTTTCCTCCCGCCAAAAAGCCCTTCAAAACAGTTGACATTTTTCAGTGTTGCCAGCTTTATCTCGCAAATCCCGATATTTAGTATATCGATTTAGCGAACCCTAACACATATTACGTAGAAAGAAGAAAGAAAGAAAATAATTTTATTTGTAACGATTACAATTTACACATAGAAACAACAAATTACATACATAGAAACAATAAATTTTCTTTCTCTGCGATATTTTTCGCCAATGCTACGCTCGTATTGGTTACAGCGTGATGTTATATAGCTTATTGCCTTCCCCATTAAATGGAGTATCCAATAGAAATAGAATTTTTTAATTCAAACCAGTAATTCCTGAGATAGGCGCGTTTAAGCAAAAAAACAAACAAACCTTTTAGCTTTATAATATAAGTACTTATAGATTAAAACGAAAAAAGTAAATATAACAAGTAATGAAAATTTATTATACTAAAAACACCTATAGAAAGGAAGGCCTCTCAAATGAAGTGGTTGGCGGAACAGGATAAACAGAATGACTTTCCGGTCCCGGCGGCATCGTAAAAGTCAACGCATGCATTTAATTCTGAGAGTTATTTTACCGCCTACGTGTTGTTTTCATATATGTATGTCTCCGCTTTGTTAACCAAGTCGGTTTAATTACACGGTGCAACCGCGGTAGGAAACTACCTGTGAATACCTCGAAAATCCACAATGCAAACGCGACGTCAGATTGGGGCGACGTCAAATATTCCTTGTCCCTTTATTGAGCACAGGACTTCTTTATTTCGTGAGAATACATGATCTACATAAAGAAAGTGTATAGTTTCGTAAGAAGATTAGATTGTTACCACCCAATTGCTTTACACCTAACCACCTAAGAGATATTATAATTAGAAAACATTTTCTGTAAGAGAAAGAAAACGCGATACCTAGTGGGTGTGCACTAGGTTTCGCGTTTTCTTTCCCTTACAGAAAATGTTTTCTAATTATAATATCTCTTAGGTGGTTAGGTGTAAAGCAATTGGGTGGTAACAATCTAATCTTCTTACGAAACTATACACTTTTGTTTATAAATATTAGCGAAAAGTAATTAATAATTATAAAAAAAAAAAATTAAAAGCATCTGGATAAGTATAATCATATTAACTATGTATATTATTTTATTCAGATTCTTTTTCAAGCCTATGTACATGGGAATCATAAACCTGTAATTCGCAAAACGCCATATACAATCAAAGATAATTTTATCTTTATAATAATATATTATATTATTTTATATTTTATTAGTATAAAATATAATATAATATTATAAAATCAAATGTATGGTTACATAGCATTCACAAAGCAACGCAGCAGTGATATATAAAACGCAATTTGTGAACTTCTGTAGCACCTGTGATCCTTCATACGATGATATATTGCAACATGAAAATAGCAAATAACACGGTTCTGACTGTTACATAGTTACTCATAGTTATCATTGCAGTCTGAAAATCAAAATATTTGAATACTGTTTAGGGGAGTTTTCATTTATATTTATACTAAGTCTAGTGTCAAGGCATACTTGGATGACAAATTAACGTAAATAAAATTAAGAAAAAATATTAAATAAGAAAAAATGTTGTATGTATCTAAAACCAATTGTATTAATAATGTTAAAATAATGATTAGAATAATGTATAATAATAACCACTTAGCTTAATTATTAATGTCACAATTATGATGGGTAATGCAATACGTAAAAAAAACAAAAATTATCAGTGTCTATGTATATCCCAATTCTCCTTCTTTTCTTTTTAGGGTTCCGTACTCAAAGGGTAAAAACGGGACCCTATTACTGAGACTTCGCTGTCCGTCCGTCCGTCCGTCTGTCACCAGGCTGTATCTCAAGAACGGTGATAGCTAGACAGTTGAAATTTTCACAGATGATGTATTTCTATTGCCGCTATAACAACAAATACTAAAAATAAAATAAAATAAATATTTAAAGGGGGCTCCCATACAACAAACTTGATTTTTTTACCGTTTCTTGCTCGATACTAATAACGTTGCCTTATGTTGCATATATAATGGTACGGAACCCTTAGTGCGCGAGTCCAACTCGCACTTGACCATTTTTTTTATTTTGACGCTTGATATTTATATTTAATATCTTAGAAATGTTATATCGAGCTATTTAATTTATTCTATCTTTTGTTTTTCATTTTTTTTGTACACCACCTAAGTGGTCAAATGTAGCGGACGAATGTAACACAAATTGTAACAACTTCTATCCTATATTTACAAAAATAAAGTAAAACTACTTTTTGAGACTCACACAGTCTCACCCGTGACCATGGTGACTGCAAAGTCTCCGAAACGTCGGGCCAAAATTTAAAACAAATATACGCGTCTAAATCCGTAAAAAGTAGTTTTATTTAAACAGATGAGTCGCGCAAGTGTTAGAAAATATTATAAAAGTATTGATTGATTGATTGACTAATAATATAAAGCTGAAGTTTATTTGTTTGTTCACGCTAATCGCAGGAACCACTGTTTCGATGTAAAAAAATCCTTCAGTGTTCGATAGTATGTTTATCGAAAAATGCTATACGCTACGACCAATAGGAGCGAAATAAATGAAAAATGTTGCAAAGCGGGGATTTTTTTTAAAATTACATTTGTACGAAGTCGGACCTAGTGAACGTTCGCTGCGTAATTTAAGTTTAATTTTGGAATAATCTTATGTCTTAATGTTTGTTACTGCATCCTCTGACAGATAAATTTAATGTTATGAAATGTTTTTTTAGGGTTCCGTACCCAAAGGGTAAAAACGGAAACCCTATTACTGAGACTTCGCTGTCCGTCCGTCCGTCTGTCACCAGGCTGTATCTCAAGAACGGTGATAGCTAGACAGTTGAAATTTTCACAGATGATGTATTTCTATTGCCGCTATAACAACAAATACTAAAAATAAAATAAAATAAATATTTAAGGGGGGCTCCCATACAAAAAACTGATTTTTTAACCGTTTCTTGCTCGATACTAATAACGTTGCCTTATGTTGCATAGATAATGGTACGGAACCCTTCGTGCGCGAGTCCCACTCGCACTTGACCAATTTTTTTCTTTTATTAAATATCAAACATGACCAAAACCGTGATTGCATAGTAGTGTTTAAATTATTAAAATAACTGTTATAAATAACAGGAACATTAAATAACGAAATTAAAAATGTTCATTCTTTGTGTAATTTTACCGAAAATTTGATAAATTTAATAATATGCGAGCAAATTAAATTAACGAAATGAAAATAAAGCGACAATTATTAAATGAAAATTAATTTGTAACAGGATATTACATAGAACTAATTATCTTTTCGTTGTGGACATTATATTTAAGTTTATTTTACGAAAAATTCGTGTTCTTTGCTTTATTATTCTTATTCAAAATTTTATTGAGATTATTTTGTTAGAAATATCGTCTAGCGAGTGGGTAAATCGTAAAAATATAAATTAATATTATAACTAAAAGTTTATTCAAATCAATCCTCTGGCGCCTTTTCTTATGGTTCGTAACAAACTTTGAAAAGGGATCTGAATTAAGTTAAATTTATTCGCCTACAATAAACTTTATATAAACTAAGATGTCTTGAAGGACACTTTAACTAAAATATTGGCATTTTCTAAGAGGTAATTGATTTTTTATATCTATCACCATTTTTTTTATTTAGTTTTGATAATAATTTAATTTACTTTCTTTTTAATTTCATCATACTTTCATCGTAATATAATCTATGTATATTTATGTGCAAGCATACTAAAATTTGGTAGTTTTTGGTATTATTTTTAATGTCTGAAACGCCTGCCAATTTTCAATTACTGCAACACCCAAAAGTTGACTGGTAGAAAATGTCTTTGGCATTTAGTCCGCCTATGCACCTACATATAAAGTGTTTAAATAAACAAAATTAATGACTTAATTTTTTTCTTTTTTTTTTCTTTTGCGGGTTCGATTCCCGCTTGGGACGATCATTTGTGTGATATCCCTAAATGTCATACAAATGTTTGTACTGCGTCTGGGTGTTTCTATGTAACAAAAGTATGTATTTACAAAAGAAAAGTAGTATATGTAGTCTATCCGTATCTGGTACCCATAACACAAGCATAATAAGCTTAGCTTGGGACCAGAGGACGTTGTGTGAAATGTCCATGAATATTTAATTATATTTATTTATTCTTTCTTTTTTCTAAAACCCTAGGGTAAATACGCCTCTGCACCTACTATATACCCTTACAGACTTTCGATTTCTCTATTAAGTTTGACTGTAACAGCCGACTGTCGTCAAGTTTGATGGAGTTGACCTTTCCGGGTGAAGCTATATATTTACTATCTAGTCTAGTAGTAATGATTGACGTAACCGAATAAATATTATAGGAAGTATTAATGTCTGGAATAATTTACCGGATTCATTGTTAGCATAGCTTCAATTACGTTAATGAAATAACGTCATGCGGTAGTAACATCGAGTGAATAAAGACAGTACACAATCGAACCCCAGTGTCATCTCGCACCGCGGTGTCGCAAGCTACAATAATTTGCATAAAGCTTCGTGAACAACGTTTTGGCGTCTGTTCAACTAGTACTTAATTTGCATAACTACTCAATTATATTGTTCAAAATAGTTATTTTAGTTACAAATGGTGAAATGCAATTAGGTTCTTATTTTAATGAATTCTAATTTTGGGACGTTATATAAAACCCAACGCAATATGCAAAATAAAGATATTTTATTATTCTTTAAATGTAAACATTAATATGTACTAAAAACATAATAATTTTAGATTCTGAATTTTATTTATTCTTCTCAACCAATCAATCCCATTATTGGATACATACACTTTTGGAGGAGATTTGGTCTGTACTACATACAATACTGACCAGGTAAATTAGCATATAGGTAGTTTAGTTACGAGATTTCCGCCTCTTACATCTTGAAGCTGAGAAGAAATTGTAATCCGTCATGTTTATAATCCGTTACTGAACTTCACGGACCTATCAATAACTCAATTACTTAACTCTATCCAAGGCATTTGTAAAGCAATTTAGTTACCTTCGTTGAACATTAAAATTTCTTGGTAACATTGTATAAGTAAATAAACATTGTGAACAAAGGATTACAAAGTAACACGAGTAAAATATCCAAGTAGTAATATAACTTATAAAATTATATGCATGCGTTGACTTTTACAATCCCTGTGAGAGCGGAAAATCATTTTACTTATCCTGTTCCACTAACTATTTCTTTTGGCCGCTTTTGTTACTCTAGATGTTTTTTCAGTAGGCTGAATTTTGATAAAGGCTTACCCAACCATTTTAGTTTTTACTAGTATGGTTCAGATTTTGTTATAATAATATTTGTTATCTATGTAGTAGAGTTTTGGAATTCGTATAAGAAACTAAAGTGGCATACAAGCATGAAATTGTAACGAATATTACGAGCATGGTAGGTTTTTTGGCATCTATTTAATCCAAACAATAGTTTTTATTCAATCTTTTTGCAGTTATCAGGTTATTACTTATTGTTTCTTTTACTTTCATTAGACTTTAGTTCAGTCATGTGGTCGAAAATATAAAGGGTTGCCTGGAAAGTTTTTTGGGAGTTTTGAAAATTGGTAATTTTATAGATTTTGATGTGCTCTTTCCAAATTTCAACTTTGCTACCTCGTATGTTGCCCGTTTGCGCCGCCATATTGAAAAAATGGCGCCCAAAATCAGTGTTTTGATAATAACTCCTGTCCTACGCATTTTACAGGAAAACTTATCTATACAAAATAAAAGTAGAGGAAATTTCCTACCATTATGTCATGATCTTTTTTTCTCTAAAAGCAATAGTTTCTGCGTACGAGCGCCGTAAACCATTATACGTCCACACCAACGTGTATTATTTTTTCAATATGGCGGCGCAAACGGGCAACATACGAGGTGGCAAAGTTGAAATTTGGAAAGAGCACATCAAAATCTATAAAATTACCAATTTTCAAAACTCCCGGAAAACTTTCCAGGTAAAAATACTAAATGACTGAGCTACTTGGCCTATACACATTTATTAAGTTCGGCATTGTTTTAACATTTTTGGATTGTAATGTGAGGTGAATGATCCTTCGTGATTAATTACATGTATTTACAACTACATTATGATAAAATTTAGCATTCTTAAACTCTGTGAATATTGAACAACAGTTAAAATTATGTAATTGCTATTGTAAATTCACTAATCATTAATTCAAAACTTAAATGTAGATTTAAGACTTTTAAATTTAGATACAATTGATAACTTATAGGTGTACAAGTAAATAAACCGGAAATCTGCAATATCATAACATTGTATTGAATCAAAACGAAAAAGTATATCTATGACATACGCTTTACTTTTACAGGATTCGTTTTATATTTCGTATGCGAATAACGCAACAAGAAAATCAATAATAAAATGAATACATAAGAAAATAGTAACGAGAACACAAGGAAACTTGATATATAAATTTATCGAATGTTATTTTATTCATAGTAAAAAATAAGACGCAGATTCGTTTGTCGACCTCGCTACGTATAATACATACGAGGGGAGGTCCAAAAGTTCGTGGAATGGAGGGGATGGAGTGGGGATAGGGGCGCTCGCTTAGTGTCATACTAATTGGGGACTCATAATTAGTATATAAATGGAGTTTCAGCCCTATTGCGTCATTCGTTTACGAACACTCGCCTGCTAAACACGTCAATCTGGAAGAAAACTGAAACTATGGAGAAAATTGAACACCGTGCGGTCATTAAATTCCTTACCAAGCAAGGAAAGAACGCTCAGACCATTTTGAATGAAATGGAAACTGTTTACGGGGAACAGTGCCCTAGTAAATCAAAAGATTTACAAGTGGCATGGTCTTTTTAAACATGGTCGGGAGTCGATTGAAGACGACCCCCGCTCAGGAAGGCCAGTTGAGGCCACCACATCAGACATCGTCGAAAAAGTGGAAAAAATTGTACTGGAGGACACCCGTTTGAAGAAAAAACAGTTATCTGCATTAGTTGGAGTATCAGATACCACCATTTTGCGAATCCTACATGACCACCTGGGTATGACAAAAGTCAGTGCAAGATGGGTACCGAGAATGCTCACGCCGCTTCAAAAACAGCAGCGCGTCGAAGCGTCAAAACATTTTTTGGAGTTGTCGATCCTGGACCGATTTTGGAGCGAATTGTTACCGGCGATGAAACATGGGTTCATCACTTTGAGCCTGAGTCCAAACAAGAGTCCATGCAATGGCATAAAAAGGGGACACCACCGCCAAAGAAATTCAAAGTGTCGGAGTCGGCTGGAAAGTTGATGGCTACTGTTTTTTGGGATTGTGAGGGGATAATACTGATTGATTATAAAGAAAAGGGCAGGACCATAACCGGAGAATACTACGCAACAATACTAGAAAAATTAAAGGATGCCATCAAAGAAAAACGTCGGGGAAAATTGACCAAGGGCGTGTTGCTCTTGCAAGACAACGCGCCGGTTCACAAGAGCAAAGTTGCAATGGCTGCTCTACACACGCATGGCTTCGAATCACTAGTCCCACCCACCCTATAGTCCAGATCTGGCCCCAAGTGATTTTTATTTGTTCCCCAATTTAAAAAAAGACTTAAGGGGAAGGAAATTTTCCGACGACAATGAGGTAAAGGAGGCAATTTTGGCTCATTTTGAGGGAAAAGATAAAAAATATTTTTACGATGGTTTAGAAAAATTAATTCATAGATCTAATAAATGTATTCAGCTTAAGGGTGATTATATTGAAAAGGAAAAATAAATTTACTGTTTCATTTTTACTAAAACCCTTTCATTCCACGAACTTTTGGACCTCCCCTCGTATGTACTGACATATTGTTCATTTTTCTGGTGTCTGTTTTACTGCTATTCCAATATATTTTTATGGAAAACCTACTTTTAGGGAAGAGAATTCCATAGATATTTCGAAGGTCACGTAATAATGATAGGTCGAAGTAGCGTAACTCGAGTCCCTACAAAATAGAGGGCCAATAATCGTCAACATAGAACGAACTCTAGGTGGATAGAAGCGGTGGAATACCGTCCATTGAGTCTACAGCACATGCCCAGCAGTGGATAGAGGAAGACTAGAACTATAAAGGAAATAATGACACGTAAATTCTGTAAAATGATGTAAAAATCTATGAAAACTAAAGAAAATATTCGTATGAACTCCCACATCATAAGTTTCACAGATTCTAAATTCTTTTTAAAGGTTAAACTTAGTTCACACATCAAATAACCCGCAGAATATTGGCGAAATTCGACAAATACTCACAGGTGTGAATTTGATTAGAACTCAAGTAAAAATGGCACAGATTATCCCGGGGCGGTAGCAAGGTTGAGTGACTCTCATTTTATTTATACTTATATTTTCTTGGTCTATTTGCCAAACCACTTCTTGTTATGTATACAATGTTATGTGCGGTAATATTTTTATTGGTATATTAATATTAATGGTTTTTTAATGAATATATTTTTATATAATGGACTTGTAACTATTTCGATCCTTGTCCTTAATAACGGGCTATTATATTATCGACAAATTAGGTCGCGATAATCTGAGTTATTAATAAATTTCCACGGCTGCACACCTGGTGCTTGGAAGATGTGATGGCGCAATGGTGTCGACGCAAGTGGCGTCCGAAACCAAAGGCATACCCATTTTCCAAGGGAACGGTAAAATACCATCTGGTCTCTTCTCGTTCTCACGTCCCAAGCCATTGGGTTCTAGCACGGCTGGTACTCCGATGCTGACAAGAGCACGATCGATAATGTCGTAGATACTAGCATGCCGGGATATGCGTCCGGAACTTCTGCTGCATGACAGGCCATTATGCCCAAGCCCATCTACGGCCTCTCTGCAGTGACAGCGATGAGGAGTAACACAAGGTGAAGGTGATGGTGTAATTACTTAATTTTATTTATATTGATGTTGTAGTTACTCGTGACATTTTGAACTGAATCGTTCGAATTTTCAGGTGACTAATTAAATACAACAATAAATTATTTTTTGTCTTCATTGATAAATTAATATAATTTCAACTTACAACAACATAATCTAACTTTTATTATTGTTGTTTAACCTAGCTGAAAATGTGTACCACATCACTTAATTTAAACGTGAAACAGATGTCGACTCCTTGTAACAGCTTTTGTAAAAGCTACCTCGTTAAAAACTTTAACGGTGTTTAAGGGGTTATCAAAACGAAATTAGAAGCGGACAACATAATAGGGTTTGTACAGCTACTTATAATTTAGTTGTTTTATGTTATTATTTTGTTGCTAACATGCCTTTACGTATTTTATATTTTTGTTGAAAAACGCTTCGTCTGCAAACCGCAAAAATTTCCTACAATAATGTTGTCTGTTTAGTCCTTAGTTATTTTATCTATGTGAGATTTTGAGTCTATAGATGTTATAAAATCATACAAAAATCTCAAATTCTGACCGAGTCAATTTGAAGCGCTTTAGTAAGCAAACAAAACATTTTAGTTCTACTGCTCCAAACCGAGTTTCGACTTGATTTCCATAAGCGTATCAAAAATTTTTAGACGTTTGTTTGAAAAAATGTAGTGGAATTCAGATCGGAATGTGTTTGTTTCTAATTCAATGCCATGGCTATTTTTTGCGTTAAATATCGCCAATAAATGTCATAATTTTATAACGGTCAAGAAACGGCTTCTGTTCCCAAACAAAATTTACTGGTGCTATGGGTACCAAATTACATAATATAGAAAGAAAGAAAGAAAGAAAGAAAGAAAGAAAAACGTTTATTGCTGCAGTACCAGAATATACAACACAATTTCAGTACATAAATACAGATAACTAAAATAAAATAATAATACACGTATGTTTAATAGTATCGGGACAGCAGCAATGGGTGCCCATTTCAGCATATGTCAAGTCCGTGGGACTTGACGCTGGTTTTCAAATGGGCCCCTTGAGTGATGTCGCGGATACCCAACAACCCATCACTTAAATAATACAACAATAGGTGATTGAAAACAAAGACTACATAGTACTTACTAACAACATATAGAAACTCAATAAATTACATAATATATAAATTTTTACATAGGTTTAATATTTTACTAAACAAATTTTATAGCAGACAAAATTAACTATTTATTACATTTTTTTTTAATACTGTACATATATCCTTTTTATATTTTAGTTTTTAATTGTATATAGTTTTTAAAGGTTAGTTTATAAATAATACAAAATATATGAACAAAGTTAAAATAATTGTGATTAAATTCAATATATTAAGTAGAAAACGTAAAGTACTTAATAAAACTCAACTATTTATAATGTTTGTGTTGTCATAAAGGCACTCTAAACGCATGTTTATAATTTTATATTACAACTGTCAAAAATAAAAAATATTTAAAAAATAAATCTCGATAATAACTAGAAACAAAATTTTGTAAAAAATGTAATTAAATAAAGATTTAAATAAACTGTTGACATTAATATGGTGAAATAAGAAGTTATATAATTTGTTGTTAGAGATTAAGTTTAGTATGTACTCAGTTTTATGTAAAAGCAAAGCAAAGTCAGTTGTAAAAATGAATAAACTAATATTACTTAGTACAGTTAAAGTAGTTAAAGTTAAAGTTAGTTAAAGTACAGGTGTAACAATTTTATTAAGGTCTCCAATACAGCGTATATGTACAACCTGTTCACCATCATCTCTACGTGCAAATATTTTGCCGTTCTTACGCCATATATACCTCCAATTATGCTCTTCCCCATATTTCCTGGCGAGGTAGAACATCCTCTTATTGTGTGGTGTCAGGCGTTCATTTATGTATATCTTAGAATGGGAACCTGTTACACCCACGTCTGCAGAGGTAAGGCCGCGGTGAATGCGATCTGCACGCAAAAGATGCTCACGCGTTATGCGCCTCGTGAGACTGACTACAATGTGCCGTGGTCTCGGAGCTTTGGCAGTGCTAGCAGTTTGATGAGAAATCGGACCGATGCGTTCGGCATGTGATATTTCCCTCTCTTCAATGTGAACGCCTAGCTTATCAGAGAGTAATTGCACAATTTGATGTAAGTTTTCACCTATATTTTCAGGGACTCCAGCTATTTCTAGGTCATTGGCCAGGACTTCTTGATGACGTGCATTGATTTCGGACTCCAATTCAATAATTGCCTCATTATTCGAGTTGTAGTCAGATTTGAGTTCCAGTGATGCCAATCGAACATCCATTGCGTCTATAGCCACCTTACACATATTTAATGTTGATTTGAATTCAGTAATCTCGTCACGATAAGCGCTCACCTCAGCCCTCAATGCACTTAATTCGTCTTTAAAACTACGAATTTCGAGGACTAGATCAATCGTAGGATCTTTGTGGTTTTCACTATGGGTAGTCTTGTTTGTACAACCAAAACAAAACCATCCATAAGGAGAGACATTTTCGGCCAAATTGGTACAATTCCGATGATGAGACGCAGAACACTTGCTGCACTTTACTAGTACAGCGGCTGCTATAATTTTGCGGCATACTTCACATTTAGCCATAGTGATATAACAAGACAGCAGTGACTGTGGTATTTAAATAATATATGTTACAAAACAATTAAATTTTATTTTAATATTTTTTATGAGGGTAGGTGGGTATTTCTATAATAGTCTTTGTAATTGAATTTTTTTAAATCCTAACTTTTATATAGAAACACTGCACAGATCCGATAAACTGCAATGTATGTTATTTCAAGCACTTTTGACACTTTCCTCACACTGTATTTTATCAATTTTATCAATTAGTTTAATAGCAAATTTATTTAATATGTAGTACGATTGCGACCGTTTGACATCCGCGACGTCCTCCGTGTCTCCGCGACGTCCTCCGTGTATAATATATAAATTATTTTTTATTTCTAAAATGGATAGAAAACACCATAATGCCGGACAAATATTAGCGTTCCTCACTCAAATGACTATGTACTGAGATCGAAAAATTGGAATTTGCAACCTCGACCACAAGACCAGATATTTTCAATTTCCCACGCAATTTCTATTATTAACAGACTCCTAAATAGGATGAGGTTTTCAATTCGTCTGTATGTTTTTTTCTTTCTTTGTTTGTTACCTCATCACTTTTCAGTGGGCGAAGAGATTTTAATGATTTTTTTTATCTGAAAGCTAGTGGTTTCTGTGTGGTCCCATTAGCACCAGGTCGGTATCTGATGGTTATTCCCTGAGAAATCGAGGAAAACCCTCAAATTTCAAAGACACATGAAGTCGGTATAAACTTTTTTGATCTACTTTTAACCTACTAACGTTCAAATAACAAAGTCATATAAGAGTGTTTCCTTTGTGCAACACATTGCATGAGTGTGAAATTCCATAAATACTCAGTGTCGCCTTGCACCACAATATCATACGCGAAAAGCAATTTGGATAAAGCTTCGTGAGTATCGTTTGGCATCGTTTCAACCGAGGTTCATTAGCATAACCGCTCAATTATTCTGAAGTCTTTCTATAATCAGCTGGCAGTTCTTTTAGCTTTACTTGTATTAAAAGATTTATTGATAAACAAGTAGTTAGTCGCGACTTCGTACGCGTTGAATGAAAATAATCAATATCAAATTATATAACTAAACCATTATCGTGAACCACTCTGTCTATTATATTAAGAAACTGCATTAAGGCCGTTGCGTAGTTTTATAGATTTTAACCAACATCTATACTAATATAATAAAGCTGAAGAGTTTGTTTGTTTGAACGCGATAATCTCAGGAACCACTTTCCCGATTTGAAAATTTCTTTCAGTGTTGGATAGTACATTTATCGATTTTTATTTAAGTTTTTTTTTTTTTTTTTTTATTTATTTATTTATGGCTATATAACATCACGCTGCGACCAATAGATATTTTTTTTACGTGGGGAATGCATTTATGTACTTCGTGTTTCCGGCTGCGGGGGCAGCCTTCAGACTTCGTGTGGGACTCCCAGGTCACTAAAGAGACCTGGACTACCGACTAAACCCCACGGTGTTCCTCATCGCCCTTAGCTTGGCCATGCTAATAGTGACAAAAAGAAAATAAGACGTACCTAGGTAGGTAAAGGTTTTAAATTTCTCGAAATCATTTCCCAATCATAATTAATGTGCCACGATAAAACTAGATATCTTGTTTCTATTGAGTTTTTATGCAATGTACATTTTATATGTATTCATTGAAACATAAACATATATTTTTCCTGTATTCATATTTGTATTTTTAATATTAGCATGTCTTTTTACGGGTTCCTAAAAGATAAACAACGATTTGCGTTATAATTATCCTTACTAATATAATAAAGGTAAAAGTAACTTTACCAGACTTTAACGCCCAAAATACTAAATAGATTTAAATGAAATTTAGTTCATAGGTAGGCTACAGTCTGCAAACTGGCTACTTTTAAATGGGAAAGTATCTTCCAAATTCCTTGCGGATGATGATGCGAGCAACAGTTAGTTTAATATACTTGGGAAGCTGTTGGGCATGAGCCTCCTCCACTGTGGAGGAATTAAGGTCTTCTGTGCCACACTGACCAGTTGTGCTATAATAGCTATAGCTATTATAGCTTTACTTAAAAATTCGAACGAATTTTAAATCCTGTTGATAATGCAAATAAATTAAAGATTGCATTACACAGTGCATTTCACTTATTTTAATGTGTCGCATAAATAAACAGAGACTATCAATTGCTTTAAACAACATCCATTCAATTTACGAATATACACATTACATCGAAATAAAATCGAAATAAAGTCTTTATATACTAATAATGACTTATCGGAGGTTTAAAGGGAGATTTTATCGGAGAGATAATAAACGTTTTAGCGTAAAAAGACTATTATAAATAACAAGTTTTGACAATTTTCGCGAACCGATTTTAGCAAACTTTTAAACCTCCGATAAGTCATTATGAATAAGACCGTAAATCTTTTGTAAAACCTCTTGAGATCTAATAAGAAAACATAATATTTTACATGTACGATTGAGCAGTGAATTCTACATTAGTAAAAAAAAGTTGTGTATCTTTTTATTGAAAAATTACTTTGTCTTATGGCGTGATTGGATTGACATCTATAATAATATTATATTGGACGATATTGATCCAACAAACACAAAGATAAATATCATACAGCGTTTTCTTCTAGTCTTTTTGAAGATGCAATCTTCATTTTTCTCACAATGAAGCTGTAATACAATTTTATAGATATTTATTTGTGGAAATTGCGAACATATCTTCAAATATATTACTATATTGTGCCTAATAAACCGTGCCGTAAAATTGATCGAGTGAAGATCAAAAGCGGTCAAGTACTTGTATTAGGCTTAAGGAATGTCTCTTAGAGTTGTAGACCAACGGGAGTTAGGTACTACATATGCTGATCATCATCATCATCACGTCTTTTTCCAATAGGAGTAGACAAAGAATATAGAACGCCTTCTGTTACGATGGAAACACACTTCCCTGGCTTTTCCGCTCATAATGTACGTTATTTTTTGTCAAATATACTGTCAGTGTTAGGTCGGTGGCGTGCCAAGGTAACACACATAAACACTATAACGTGATTTCATTAGTCACTACGCACTCACAGATAAATTCGGCAGTCTCACACTTAGAGAAGCCACTATCCGTAAACGCTCGTAATGCATTTGAGTATTGTTCTGTTACCTTTTTCAGCGGCGTATGTCTTAGACCAAGTCCTATTGGATTTATGCTCTAAGAAGTGTATGAACGCACGGTTGTGTAATGATCCGATATAAAGTTTCCTGTTATTGATGTAAGTATATATTGGATACGAAAAATAAAATCATTATATTGCGTACAACGTTTGCTCTTATTTTTTATGTGAAAGATCTTTGATGGTGTAAAATAAGTGGTAAAACGTCAACTTTGTGATCGTATTTGATCGTGTCTTAATGCTAGTACTAACTTTACTGGATATAAAAGTTTTCATATACCTAATATTTAATTTCTAAATTAAAACTAATCTAATTTAAAACTAAATTACTAGTAGTACTGGGCAGTCAGAATGGGCAGTGCCAATCACCATCTTTCGCAATAAAAAGTAGCCTATGTGTAAAGACACAATACCTTCAATAGTAACTTAGGGTTTCAATCTAATTGATGAAAAAAATCTGCAGTATTTTTGTTTCAATAGAAAAAAATTCTGGAAAAAGATATTTGGTTATTAAATAAAAAAACATTAGTTGTAAAAGTTTAATTGTGATTCATTATATTACTTCTGAATAAAAACAAGATATGTATGTTGTGAAAACTCCGATTCAATTCTAATAAAGACTTAAAAGCACAAGGAATCTTTTAGCAATAAGGACTATTAAGCACTTCGATTGGAGTCCTACACGAAGCCCGAAGGTTGCCCCCGGACAGGTGAAGAGCGTCAATGCATTCCCCGTGTAAAAAAAAATAACGTTGACATTTAAACACTGTAAACCGAAGATGCATAAACTACCTAGGCATACCAGCACGACAAAACCATGTAGGGGCCTAATGTCCCCCCTCCACCTGGGTCGTGGTAATACCTGAGTGACTACCACGGCCCGGGTTTCTGGGCGCTGAGAAACACCATGGGGTTTAGTGGGTAGTCTGGCCGCCACCGGGAGTCCCACACGAAGCCCGAAGGTTGCCCCCGCAACTGGACAGGCGAAGTGCGTCAATGTATTCCCCATGTAAAAAAAAAATGTCCCCGCTGCAATTCAGGTCCAGAATAATAGGGCAATCCTTTTGCCGGATCATGGGCAGGCTCAAGGCACTAACTAAAGGCACAATACCATGACCCGGAAAGAATAAGATGAGAGAAAAAAAGACGACAGAAACTATGGAGCGGGGTAGTAACTTCAAACGGGGATGAAACCGCGGACATTTGCTAGTGTAACATAAAGACTTTATAATACTTATGTAATTGTTTGTGCTATGAGCAGTAAATACTTATTTGCAGGTGTTACCTACTTCAAAACCCCTTTAGATCCCATTATAAAAGCGTGTAATTACATGTTTATGTGTTTAAAACACTGTATATAATATGGACAGCACCAGTAATACAAAAAATCAGGCAAATAAACCTCGATGTGGAGGGTTCAATACCGATATTATTATCATAATGTTTTCCTCATGTCATCATAATCATGTCGTGTAAGGGTATCGTCAAGTTACTTACGCTGAAAACTTGTGTTGGATAGGAACCTGTGAAAATTTCAGCTCTCTGGCTATCACCGTTTCTGAGATACAGCCTGTTGACAAACGGATGGACAAACACGAAAGTGACAGTAATACAATCCCGTTTAAGCTTTTGGTATGGAGATATAATGTTACCTTTGAAAATTAGATAATTTTCGTATCATTACTACGTTTTTCAGCGCGATAAATCATTAACAATTATTTTTTTATTTCTAGTATCAATATTAGTATGATATTATCAATTCCAGTATCGCTTTTAGTTAAGATTCCACATCTGATGCGACCACAAACGTGAGTGAAGCCGCGGGCAATAGCTAGTTCATCTATAAAAATAACTCATTTCATAAAAGTACACGCCATGATATTAAATTTCCTTGCGTATAAATGTCTCGCAATCCGTGAACTGTGAAGTGAGTTCATATTTTAAAGTTTAATAATATGCAAATGGGTACTGCTTGCACAAAGTCCAAATACGGTTCATATCCTTCTGAAGTATGTCATTGAAAAAAAAAAATGTTTAATATGAATGCGTGTTTAGAAGAATATTTTGGGTCATAAGAATTTGAATGTAGATACGTTTCGAAAAGCCTTCGTGCAGGAAGGAGCCTTAGTACCTAGTCATAGTAGTTTTGGTATTTACACACCAAAAGCTATCTTATACCTACGCCATACCTACCATATTGTCGTCATTTGTACATTGAAATTTGTCTATCTACAGAATTTTTTGTGTATAGTTGGTGTGCAATAGAGTATAAATTTATTGTATTACTTTTTTATACTGATGGGGATGACTTTGTATGGTTCGCCTGATAGTAAACGATTACTGTTGTCTATAGAGATAGACGTTTGCAACACCAGGGGTATCATTTGCGCGTTGTCTACCTTATAAGAACCTATCATCTAATTAAACACCTACATTGGCACCTATATAAGCACAATATGCACCCTTGCTAGGTCAATGTATTTTCTGACTCACGCTTGTATGTTTATTTACTGTGCGGTAATCGAACACGCGTCCTTGTACTCCTAGTGAACCGCAGTTACATGAACCAAACGAATTCGAGGTCCGTCGCTTTATTATAACGACACACGTACAATCACTCACTGTCTGAATTCAATATATTAATACATAGCTGCTGTCCGCGACTTCGTACGCGTGGAATTTATAAAATTTGCCTCCTTTCACTATTCATCTCACTTTTATTCCAACACTAGTTGCTGTCCGCAATTTGGTACGTGTGGAATTTAGAAAACAAATCTTAACTAATTATAGATTCAAAAAGCCGTCTTTATATACTAAATCTTTTGTAAAACCTCTTAAGATCTAATAAGAAAACGTAATATTTTGCAAAAGTTGTGTTTCTTCTTATTGAAAAATTACTTTGTCTTATGGCGTGATTGGATTGACATCTATAATAATACTAGCTGACCCGGCAAACGTTGTTTTGCCATGCTAAAAAAAAAGGTTTGAAAAATAGATGTTGGCCGATTCTCAGACCTACTGAATATGCATGTAAAATTACGGTAACTAACACTGTGACACGTGAATTTTATATAATAGATTATATTGGACGATATTGATCCAACAAACACAAAAATAAATATCAAAATACAGCGTTTTCTTCAAGTCTTTTTGAAGATACAATCTTCATTTTTCTCACAATGAAACTGTAATACTGCTGTCCGCGACTTCGTACGCGTGAAATTTAGAAAATTTTCCTCCTTTCGCACCTATTGGACGCTGTCGGGTCATGGTAATACCGGAGTGACTACCATGGCTCGGCTAAGGGCGAGGAGGAACACCGTAGGGTTTTGTGGGTAGTCCGGCAGCTATAGGCCGGGAGTCCCACACGAAATCTGAAGGTTGCCCCGCAACCGGAAAGGCGGAGTGCGTAAATGCATTCCCCACGTAAAAAAAAACCTATTGGACGCAGCGTTATGGTGTATATATAGCCTATATATAGCATTGCTTAATTAATGTACTATCCAAAAATGAAAGAATTTTTTTTATTGGACCTAAGGTTCCTGAGATTAGGGCGTTCAAACAAAAAAACTCTTAAGCTTTATTATATTAGTATAGATGCGTCAGCAGGTCTATTACTATAATGACCACTTCAGATTATCTATTTCGTTCTATCACATGGAAATGCGCTTTGGGGTTCATACGCACTAAGCGGTTACCCGCAATGCGGCTAGCCGTCCGGGTGACCGCAAGCACAATTTTGTACGTAATATTCATTTCTATGCGCACTGCGATGCGGCTACACGCAGACCGCTCCGGTTTTGAGTGAGTGTGTGCACGTACATGCTCTCATCTCGTGTTTGCAAATAAGAATGCACCCAGTACTTCTTTCTTTGTTTTTTCTTCTTTACGTAACGTGTGTAAATGTAGTAAATGGCTGCAACTTCTTCCACGTCCATCTTTGAAATGGATCGATATGACCGCAAATCGCAACGGTTCTTCAACCGCACGTTGCGATTGCGAATGCGGCTGCCCGCGATCCGGCTGGCCGCATTCGCAACCGCATCCTGCGATCAGCCGGACGCCTAGCCGCATTGCGGGTAACCGCATAGTGCGTATGAACCCCTTACACTATTACTTTATATCATCACTTTAATGTCGTAAAATTCCAATATCGAGTAAATCAAGCAGACAATATCACTATGAGATAAAGGAAATTTGAAGCAAAACCTTTTTCTGCCCTTATGGCTATTTGTTTTGTATCGCCATTTATCTTATGTTATGTATTATATGAACATTTTATTGAACACCATATTGACTGTAATGATGGCTCAAAATTAAGTTCACAATTTTTAGATTCAATTTTTGGTTCAGCTACATGTTAACATTTTTGGTTCTAATACAATATTATGCCAATTTATTTACCTTCTTTAAGAGTAGGAAACTTTGAAACAAAGCCCTTTGACAACACGTCTAGTTAGCGTGGCTAGTATCTATTCTCTGACGTCGCTTAAGTAGATCAAACCCTCCCAAAGAGGAAAATACGCGTGCCCAATAGTGGGGCATTAATGGGCTTAGAAAGTATGTATATGCCTATTTGGAATAGAGCTAAGCATATTCAATAAAATTTATAAGTTTTTATGTAAGTAGCTAAAAATAGTAATACACGAAGTATGTTTGGTTCGTAGCAGATAGCGCTCTACAGTCTCTGTCTACAACCATGGGAAAAAGGCGTGATGTTATGATGATGATGATGATAAAGTAACTAATTTTTTCGACAGAAAAATATGATAAAGAGCTCAAAATGACACAGCTAATTTTAAAAATTAATTTTAAATATAAAATTTTATCTTCAATTCTTCATTATTTGCTTATTCATTAATTGTTAGCGGAAATTTAATTAAATTTCATACCAAACCCCTCCTATCAACAAACGCTCGGAACAAATTTCATGTTTTGTGTAAAAAGATGTCCTTGTGCGTCGAAATTACCGCCAATTCAACTTAAACATTTGATAGCATCATTTCCGTCTTTATTACGACATTAACTTATTGAGTTTATGGATACATTAATGCAACGATAAAAGATGATTCGGTTATATCACTGGTAATTTTAACTTTATCATTGCACTAGCAGTTCACCGCGGGTTCACACTGGCAAATCTATTGATAAAATTTCTAAAGTGGCAACAACTTTAAGAAAAATCTCCAGACGCGTCAAGATCTTTATGTTTTTTTTGCGTTCGATCCATTGCTACCGATGGTAATTACTAATTACCGTTTTAAAATAATTAACGAGTTAAAATCATGTATGTTTTAAAATAAATAATGTAGTGATTTAATTTACTCCAAAGGGCTTCAAAACTCAGAGAGAGAGATCAGATTTCAGATAAAAATAATAATAAATAAATAATAAATAAATATTCATGATCATTTCACACAACGTCCTCTGGTCCCAAGCTAAGCTATATGCTAGTGTTATGGGTACCAGAATACGGATATAATACATAAACTACTTTTATTTTGTAAATACGTACTTATAATACATAGTAAACACCCAGACGCAGTACAAACATTTGTATGATAGTTAAAAACATCACACAAATTATTGTCCTGATCGGGAATCGAACCCGAGACCTCGTTGATCGGCAGTCCGTTATATGAACCACTCCACCACGAGGCTCGTCAAATAACACAATTCATAATATTCTGTAACAATTTTCACACATTTTATATTATCTTATAACAATAGAACATTTTATACGTTCTCGTTTTGTAAGATGTCAAAATATCCTAATCTCGAAGAGAATGTAAGGAGGTTCAACAAATATTTTCAGGTGTGAATTTGACATTTTCCTAGGATCTCACAATGAAAGCGAACGTGGATTATGTGGAAGCAAAAGCTGACTTGAGAGGCACTCTTATTATTTGCTCACATCTGGAGCTTGCCTGCCACAAATCTCAATTGATTTGCTATTTTGTTAACTATACCTTTGAATACTTTTTTTTTTTTTAAGTCGTCATGTGTGCTTATATGTATCTTCAAAATTACGCAACGGATTTCGATGTGTTTTTTCTAATGATAGAATGGTTCAAGAGGATGGCTTTTTTGTATAATTTGGTTAGGTTTGGTGTGTAAATGTCACGCGTAAGAACTTGCGGGAAATGGCTAGTGAGGTATAAAATATAGAAGAGATTGTAAGAAACATAAGTAGAAACTTTGAAGATACCAATAATGCAAGCAAATAAGCTAAGCTTAGGGCCAGAGGACGCAGAGATCAAAATCCAAAAATCACACATTCTCATTTTTTATTATATTATGCGACACATCTAAATTAATAGTTTAAAAAAGTTGAAATAAAGTAGTTTATTAATTTCGCTATTGTTATTCTTTTGTTAATGCTTAGTTAGCAGAGCAACTAAACCATATTCAGTGGTCGTGGATTTAAGTCTTACTCGTGGCAGTAAATTTTTTGAATATAATTAGATTTATTAAGTTTATACAAATTTATGCTATACAAAATACTAACGCATAATAGCATGTAACGTTCGCATAATATATTGTACACGTTTATTACCTTAATATTTCGTCTATACTAAAACATTTATCTCGCGTACATATTATGATTAAGATCGATTACATATAGAATGGAATATTGCAAATTCATAAACCGCAACAGGCGCTTAATTAAATTTAAATAAGAGGCGTATTTTAATTAAACCAAATTTATATATTTCATTTACCTACGAGTTTCTAACCAGTTATTAATTTAATGTTGCAACACTACAGTTCAGATAATTGTTAGGATATCAAACTGCAATAAAAAGTATCAACCTTTTTTATTAGGGTTCCGTACCCAAAGGGTAAAAACGGGACCCTATTACTGAGACTTCGCTGTCCGTCCGTCCGTCCGTCCGTCTGTCACCAGGCTGTATCTCAAGAACGGTGATAGCTAGAGAGTTGAAATTTTCACAGATGATGTATTTCTATTGCCGCTATAACAACAAATACTAAAAATAAAATAAAATAAATATTTAAGGGGGGCTCCCATACAACAAACATGATTTTTTTACCGTTTCTTGCTCGATACTAATAACGTTGCCTTATGTTGCATAGATAATGGTACGGAACCCTTCGTGCGCGAGTCCGACTCGCACTTGACCAAATTTTGCAGTTGCTCCTGAGCAGTGGGTCGTTTTAGCGTATTATGTTAAAACATATGAGATTTTTTCATATCGTCTGTTAGAAATATAATGTACGTATATGAGAGCAAATTTTTATGATAGCGATGATAGTTTTTATCATGGTGAAAATAGTCATATGATATGACAATAACCATGTTCAGTCCGTATGATGACGGATTAATTATACAGGTAGCATCATCCATTGGAATGCTGTGAAAGCAAGTTAAGTGATACTGTACACAGATAACATCCTCTGTAAGAGACGGAAAACTCAAAAGCGAACTCTTGGGCTATATTATTATAGCTATTTACCGTGTGGTGACGGATTAAGAATACAAGTGTCACCACCCCATCTCCTCCCAAGGGTGCTGTAAAACTCAGCTAAGGGATATTGCACACAGATAACTTCTTCTGCGAGAGACGGAAAACTCGAAAATAAACCCTGCGCAAAAACGCCTGGTCAGCGCGGTACAGTAGACCAAGATTCCTCCAAAGTGGAGGAGGCCGGTGCCCAACAGTGGGACGTAAATGGGCTGGAGAGGAAGAGAAGAACTCTTGGGCAACACGCCTTGTTAGCGCGGCATAGTAGACCACAAAGGGCACCACAAATGGCATATTAATACATATAAATATAGCGAGAAAGAGACAGATGTATATAGAAAAAAGACGAGGTGAAAAGAGACAGAATTAAATATTAATGTACCGAGATGTATCTGCACTTATAACGTCACGTCTTTCTCGCACAGTGAAGGGAGGCTCGTGCCCAACTGGTAGCCATAAATATGCATATTTATATAGAAAGTAAAACAAATTAATTACATACTTTAAATGTTATTAAAACCACAACGAGAGCAATAAATATTAGCACTTTGTAATATATTAGTTAGAAAATTTAAGCATAATTTGAAATCTGAAAGGCAAGTTGGAGCCGTAACTTGAATAACTCAATTTAAAGTTGAAATTAAAATAGTTGTATTAGTCCGTATGCTCCCTTCGCTCTTAAATAGGTATACCACATCGCTAGACTACTTGTACGAATATTATTTCATCTATGTGTGCAACTATACTATAGCCAGTAGTACATTGAAAATTAAAAGATTTCTGTTTTTATTTATTTTAGATGTGCTAACGATTTATAGTATAGATAGGTACACTCTTTGAAGTATATACATAATAAATCATTGGGTACAGTGATAATACTACTAATGATTATAGTAGATGTAGGTATATTGATGATGACGTCCTAAGCTTAGTATTTTCTTCGGGCCTTTGATAACATTAATGTACACACATCAGTCGTAACACCAGTTACGTATAATTTACGCAGAAGAATGATGATGTCTTCAGTGAAATTAAAGCGAATTTCAAAACATTTTAAATTAAATTAAAAATTATTTTATATTTTACAAAAATGATTACAATTTTTGCTTACATAACTCTGGATCCCGTGCTAGTAGAAACTGTATTACAGGATCCAGTCTTCTCACTAATTAACATTATAAAATAAACAATGAGTAAGCGAAGTTACACTATTTGAATTTAAACAGGTAGTATACACCATTTATTACAATAGGTGTCTATATAAATTAAAGAATACATTAATAAATAAAAGGCATGCATGTAAGTAAGTGAATATAGTTAACAAAGGATCGGGTATAACATATAAATTGGCTTGTTTATGTTTGTGTGTGTATGTTTATAAGCTCGGGTACGTCATTTTTATAAAATTACGATATTTATGTCAAATCACTGCCTGTCTTTTATAAAACCAATGAAATGGAAGCGGAAAAGAATACCGATAATGATTAAATTTTAGAGGATACATACCCATCGGCGATTTTCTTTAAGATAATATATGTCCATATTTACGCGGATTGTATTGTGATTAAATTTTACATAGCTATTTCCAACTAAAAGTCGTCCAAGTCGAAACCATGTTATCGTTAATTTTCATGTCTTTGCTATATAAAGTACACGGAAAAAAAGGGCACGTTAAGTGGGTATTTTATATGCAAGTTGTTTAAATTATAAAGTTTGAAATAAAAACTCACCATGTTAGGCCAAAAAAAAAAGATTTAAAACCAATAAGCACCCCAAAACACACTAAGTTGATCTGCACAAACCTTGATTTTTGTCTTTATTATTCTTCAATCCTTAGCAACTTTAGAAGAGAGAAAATCAAAATCAAACTACTAAAAAAACTGCTAATTCATTTTAAGTAAAAACATATTATTATTTGATCAACCTTTCTGTATCTTCGTAACAAAAATCAAAGAGCCAATTTTTCACAACATTTTAAACATTGGTTATGAGAAAGCGGGTAGATATTTTTAATTTTATCAACTTTATTATAAAGATAAGGTGCGGTCACATAGAATTGACGCTTTGCCAACGTTGATTGGTGAGGCACAGTGTCACACGCATTACAACGCCTACTTGTAGTTCGCGACGTAAATTTCAGAGTGGAATGTTTTTTGTTATGACACGTAAGATATAAAGTTGTCTCACTGTGTGTAATTTACATTCCTTGTATAACAATCTGGTAGGATATCTGCGAGGTGTTTTTTGTCATGATTTCAAAACCGCTCTCTGAGCACGCTCCAACTGGAGCATAGCCGTAGTATCGGCACTGCGCCGTTACACAATATTACAGAAGGGACTGAACTAGCGCTTAATATATCATAGTCATGATACTGTAATCGGCAAAAGCTCTTAGCTGTTTAAATATAGGCATTAATTTCCTTATGCACCCCACTAAACTACTTATTTGTTTGTGCCAAGAAAAAGTGCTGTCTATAATAACACCGAGGTTTTTAAAAATAAATATTTCATTATTTTTAAAAACATTTTTGTTTTGTCGTACAAATACACAAATGTTTCAAAGGGCACTAAAATAGATAAACTAAAAGTTGTGAACTTGAAATCAAATAAGCTGTGTTATTTCTGCCAACATCAAATAGGCTTTGATAAGACTAAATCCGCCGACTCTGATCTTCAATATTTATTCTATCTTCGCATAAAATAATTTCACGAACCCTCATCAATCAACTTTTACCGAATAATTATGTGTTTATTCATAATTTTTCTCAGTATTCATTGAATATAATTATTACTTTTATAGTCAAAGTTTTCTCAGCATTACAAATGAAAGTTGTGAAAATTTTTCTTTACAGATTACTAGGTACATAAAAAGTTTAAAATATCTCTGTTATTTATACAATATTATAAATTGCCTTGCCTATTATGTACCTATATTATAACTTATGTAAATGATTTGCAATAAGTTAAACGTACTTATTAACCCTTCATTGTGTTTAAACTTTCGTTATGTTAGTTCGTTATATTATATAGCAAAGAACGTGATCCATTCGCAAAAAATTAAAAAAGAGATTGATCAATTTCAGTTTTTTTTATGACTATATATATCTATAAAAAACCCTTCTAAATCTAGTCCTCATTAAAATTTTCCCATCATTAAGTATAGACTCGGATTAAAGTTATTATACCCACGTCTACATAAAATATTTTATGTAAATTAGCAACTTCAATCTTTACGGTGAATCTTTGCGCACTTTTTTCCAACTCAGCAGTCAGTTATACAAGGATTTATTCAAATTAACTTTGGGTTTAGTATCCTACATAATTTAACGTCGACTACCAAGCCCTGACCGTACTTAAAGTGTTAAGCCACTAGAAGTGATAGCTCCCATTAATAACTTACATCACTTAAACATACCTCACTTACACCACACTCCAGTTTTATGATTTAACAGCTTAATGTTCGTATGAAATATTAAAAATGTTATGCATTTCCCAGTAGAATACTACACAGATATGCCAACACCTTTATCAAACGGGGCCACAGAATCACAGAATATCTTTTGGAATCCATTGAATTGACGGTAGAATATACACGCGTTATAGTTTATAGATGTATTTCTAAGAGAAATCAATGCAGAAAACATAAGTTTAAAAAAAGGTATATCACAAAATGCCAACAATAATATATTCGTATTAGAGTCTAAAGAACCAAAAAGTTCTCAACATAGCTAAAGAGGTTTTCACTTCAATTACTTACAGATATTAGATATTAGGTATTATCATTAAGAACAAGAAGAATATTGCTATAACATCTAAGACCTAAAAAGTCAATTACGTACATCGTTTAGGACAAGGACAGGACCAAACAAGAGACAGTGATATAAAATTAAATGTGAGGCCACAAGCTATACTATGTTGAGGGCACGACTCTCCAAATTGTGTGACCTTAAATTTCCGGATCGTACCTTTTTTGACAAAGCGACTACACACGCACAGCCGTGACTTGTATGAATGTGATACCATTTGTGAGATTTACGTGGTTATTTGTACAAAGACGCACGTGCTAACCTTTACAATGTTGAGCCTCAACCAATTTTTAAATATAATGATGACGAATAAACGAATCTCGAGGAAGGAAAATTACATATTCGGTGATAAAGAAAAGAAAAATCATGTCTCACTGTAACGTGAAATTGAAGAATATTATAAGTAAAATAAGGACGTCATTTTAAGGTACATTTCGCATCATAAGCCTGACTTTAAATAATAATTTTACTAATATTAGGTATTTTTTTATAAACCCCTAACATGCTCAACTTATAACTATACGACATTCCATTTATAGACATTAACATCATTGATGTAAGAGATTTTATCATCATTCATGTTCTATTTTATTAAATAATTGTAAATTTTTTTATCTTAATTTTCTTTGAAAATACCTTTTCTTATTCGAAGATTTAATATTTTAATATTATTTCTTTAAGAGGATACCAAAATAGCTTCGTGCATTTTTCTATGTACGAAGTTTTCATTGTTTCTTTAGATTGAATAGCTAGAGCTCTAATTTTTAAGTATATGTTTTTTCAATATATAATCTAGGATCGCATAAACTCAGAAACGCGATTGCAAAAAGTTTTCTCGATAGAAAATCTTAGCGAAACAACCTCTCTAATTTTTTATTTTTTTCATTTATCGGTCAATTATCGCGTATTAACTTATGAAAAACTTTAAAAACATAAGTAACTATTATATATAGAAACACGTAAATCAGAATTAAAATATATTTAGTAGATTTTGAGTAAATAGGAAAAGTATCCCTAATTCTTCATTTTCTGTGCCTACTGGCTGTGTTAATATGTACGTGTCGGCGATGATATACGATAATATTGATGTAGGCCCTTAAGTTTACACCTAAAGTCATTTACGTGTTCTATATTATTCTGTAGTGGTAAATACTGTTGTATATATACAAATATATGGGCCATTGTAGTGTAAATTACGAGTCTCTAGAGTGTACTATGGAATCGAATTGTTGCTATTTGTTTTCTCCTAACATTATGTTGCACAATAACCCATGTCTAATGGTAGTTACACTATCTGAGTCGGATTGTAGAAGACATACATAGCTATACAATTCAACAGACTGCTTATAGCAATCTTCTAGATTATGAACTAACTGAGAACCCTTGTGGTACTAAATACTAAAATAAAAAAATCATAAAAATCGATTCAGCCGTATGAAATTTTGGGTGCCTATCGGGTAGATCTGGAAATAGATCAACACCTATTTTTATATCCCTGGATCATACTGAGGATTCCAGTAAGTAGAGTGAAACTGCGGGGCACAACTAATGTATTTTTAGACGAATCTATGAGATACTAACAGTTTTATTCAAAATATCATCAAGCACTTAATAATTAGAAACGAGCTACAATAGAAATATGTTTTAAGAGGATACCAAAATAGCTTCGTGCATTTTTCTATGTACGAAGTTTTCATTGTTTCTTTAGATTGAATGGCTAGAGCTCTCATTTTTAAGTATATGTTTTTTCAATATATGATCTAGGATCGCGTAAACTCAGAAACGTGATTGAAAAAAGTTTTCTCGATAGAAAATCTTTGCGAAACAACCTCTCTAATTTTTTATTTTTTTCATTTGTCGGTCTATTATCGCGTATTAACTAATGAAATAACTTTAAAAACATAAGTAACTATTATATATAGAAACACGTAAATCAGAATTAAAATATATTTAGTAGATTTTGAGTAAATAGGAAAAGTATCCCTAATTCTTCATTTTCTGTGCCTACTGGCTGTGTTAATATGTACGTGTCGGCGATGATATACGATAATATTGATGTAGGCCCTTAACATAAATGTACCTAAACAATAATAATATTGTGACTTAAGTAATAACTTCTTGAAATTTAAGATGTGACTGCTTTGTTTTATAATCATGCTTTTGTCTTTCCTATAAATGTTTCCGCTTAGATCTTTCAACAAATTAAAGACTGCAGTCGTACATTTTCTGTCTTTGCTATTATTAGCTGAAGTAGATCGAATTAATTAAAGAAAACTTTGTCGTGGCTAAGTATTTCCTTTGTAGGACGTGCCTTAAAAATTGAAGAAACTTATTTCAATTAATTCTTGAAGATACTTGGAAGAAAAAGTGAGTATTGTTTTTTTTATAGGTAAAGTTGTGATCGATCTTCAAAGCATTTACATAATTTGTTTGATGTATTTCTACTATGATTTGATTTTTAGGGTTCCGTACCCAAAGGGTAAAAACGGGACCCTATTACTGAGACTTCGCTGTCCGTCCGTCCGTCCGTCCGTCCGTCCGTCTGTCACCAGGCTGTATCTCAAGAACGGTGATAGCTAGAGAGTTGAAATTTTCACAGATGATGTATTTCTATTGCCGCTATAACAACAAATACTAAAAATAAAATAAAATAAATATTTAAGGGGGGCGCCCATACAACAAACATGATTTTTAGGGTTCCGTACCCAGTATCTCAAGAACGGTGATAGCTAGACAGTTGAAATTTTCACAGATGATGTATTTCTATTGCCGCTATAACAACAAATACTAAAAATAAAATAAAATAAATATTTAAGAGGGGCTCCCATACAACAAACATGATTTTTAGGGTTCCGTACGCAGTATCTCAAGAACGGTGATAGCTAGACAGTTGAAATTTTCACAGATGATGTATTTCTATTGCCGCTATAACAACACATACTAAAAATAAAATAAAATAAATATTTAAGGGGGGCTCCCATACAACAAACATGATTTTTTTACCGTTTCTTGCTCGATACTAATAACGTTGCCTTATGTTGCATAGATAATGGTACGGAACCCTTCGTGCGCGAGTCCGACTCGCACTTAACCAATTTTTGTATTTCTACATTGTTTCTAACTTTCGTAAACTGACCTTTATTTGTCAATTGTAAATCCGAGCTAAACTTAAAGGAAGCATAAGCACAATTCATGCTTATCTATTATCTAAGTTGTAGTTAAGCAACTTTAGATATTAGTTATGACTACCCTAATGTCATAAACAGAGTACGTTCAGTTCCAAGATAAACCCTTCGGAACTGGGAGAACTTGTAAAGTTGCTCTGATGCTGTGACGGGAAAACAAATTAATTATTACGAGTTTTACGGGAGTTTTATTATTTGCATTTCTTAACTTTTACTTCAAAATTAATAATAAATAAATGAAAAATAATGTATTAATATAACTGTCAGGAAATGATATTACAATATAATGAAACTATCGGACTTAGAATGATTGAAGATTATATTCATGAGATGTGTGATAAATCTTTATGTGGTTTTGGACTTCCAGCATCACATAGAAATAACTCAAATAAATATTAATATGGATCCGTTGGACGAAGCATTGCGAAAAACATATGATGCAAATAAAACTTGTTCAACTATTCGTAATCAGACACAGAAGCGTTAGTTATACTAACAGTTAAGAACTGTCACAGTAATAGGTACATTGTTCTTATTCTACGGCTAAACAAAACTAATTTGCGGCATCTAATTTATCTAAGAGACTTTTATAGCAGGTTTACGAATAAGTGGAATATACCAAATTAATATAAAATCAAATTTGCATTACAAATTGTCATTTAGATGGAAGGGATGAGCGAGTTACTTCCGGTCACGAAGACCCTTAAACTCCTTGAAAGGATACTCAAGTAAGTATATTTACATATTACGATGTTAAAATATATGTCTGGCAGTTTGTTGAAATTAAGCTTAGATAACCTAATTCGTGTAAAGCGTGTTAATTGTGCCTTCAAGAGACAAGTTGACGTTTTATTAAATAGTCCACTACAATAAAATTGAAGAGGGCACGATACCAAATTATGCTCCATACAAAAATATGGGTATCGTACTTCCCTTTTATCTTCGCGAAAGTTAAACTGATTTTAATTGTTTCTATACTATATTATAGATGAACAGTATATCTATGCTTCTGTCACTTTCTTTTTTTCAATACATAATAACTAAAAGAAATATGACCATCCGAAAATCCCGTTTTTTTTAGGTAAAGTTGCAGCGTCTATCACACATATTTGGTAACGTTTTACCAAAAAAGAAAGTGATGCAAGCATAGATATACTCTTCATCTATAATATAGCGTAAAAACAATTAAAATAGGTTTAATTTTCGCGAAGAAAAAAGGGGACTATGAAACGTCTTTGCAAACGAATCTGTTTCAGCTATATTTGTCCCTTTCAGCACGGTGCTCGAGAATAGAGATAGCAATACCTAAGGCAAATAACTAAATTAGGATTACAGTACCCTCTTAAGGTAACGGGTAAACTATGTATGTAGTATTTGATGATTAGTCAATTAATATTTTGGCGTGTTTTAGGGTTCCGTATTAAAACGTAATACAGAATCCAATTACTGTCCGTCCGTATAGCTAGAGATAGTATAAATTTTCACAGATGATGTACCTATATCTCTTGATGCTATAACAACAAATACTAAAAACCAGAATATAATATACAAATATAACTTATGTTTGTCCTGCGTCTGGGTGTTTACTATGTATTATCAGTATGTATTTACAAAAGAAAAGTAGTTTATGTATAATATCCGTATTCTGGTACCTATGACACAAGCATATAAGCTTAACTTGGGACCAGAGGACATTGTGTGAAATATCCATAAATACTTATTTATATTTATAACAAAAATTCAAGGGGGTTCCCATACGACTAATGTTTTTACTCTGTCTCTGTCACTAGTTTTCAGTGTAACTTGACGTGATTATGACGGTAGGTATACGATCTTCTAGCAATAAGACAGACTAAAATTTCAATATCAATCCAATATCGACAGTAGGTAAATGTTAAGTCAATACAAAATTAAAACTTGCATATATAAATGATTCTAATTCCTTAAATATGCTTTCATGAGCTTAAACAAGTATTATTAAATAACTTAATAACATAGAGTTCTGCTAAACCGTCAGACCAATTACTTTGTTGAAATGGCTTTTCTAGCTAGTAGCATCGTTTAAGTAATTAGAATGTATAAAAGTGTTTGAAGCTTTAAAAGAGATGAAATGTGAAATTTTACACAACCTCCTTAGGATCCAGATACAAATTGTGAATTTTTCCGTATTGTATGTGGGTATCGTGATCAACGTCTCGACCTATGCAAAGAACAAGGTTACTTGTGAATAAGTTACCAAATCGTTTTTTTTTGTAGTTGTAAAGCTAAGCTGACCTATATTTTTATTAGTAAATCTTTTTTTAATTATTGTCATGTAGTTTCAAAGTTAGTTTAAATGTTATAGCTGATTGTGTGATTGGCAAATTTAAAATCGCTCTCCTGTAAAGTAACGATTATGCAGAAGTAACTTTATTCTACGGATAGGTCGATCTATTCTTTACACTTCCAGATGGAGGAGGTGTAGGCACGCAAGTGAAACTGCAGGGCAGAAATGATTATGGCCACAGTTATATAACATGTGGCAGATAGAACATGTGTTATTTTTATTCAAACAATTGGTGTGGTCCGTGTGTGTCCTTCAGATTAAGAATACTAGTGTCATCGTCCCTTTTCCATCCTAGGAATGTTCTAAAAGCCAGCTAAGGGATATTTAACACAGATAACATGCTCTGTGAGAGACGTAAATATCGAATAAAAACCCTGTGCAAACATGGCTAATCAGCGCAGTATATCCCCCTCAAAGTGGAGGAGGCCCGAGGCGAGAGAGAGAGAGAGAGAGAGAGAGAGACTCACTGTAGATTTAAGCTATAAATCTTCAATAAGCATGGGTAATTCCAAACCAGCCGATATTTTTTTCTAGTAATCATCTTATATTTATCCTCTACAACATCCTTAAGTCCCAGCTCACTAGATCCACACCTGAGCTCTTTAACAAGTCTGACAAATCGTAACACATATATATATATATATATACAAACATGTCAAGACTGCCTAATACCGTCTTGTCATCAAATATGTATGTATATACGTTATGAAAAGGTCGGATACGACCCAAGCTCCGCACATTTTGCGGTCTTGTGCAAATATTGCTTTTTTGTTTCATGCTTACGAACAGAGATTCATTTAGTAGGTCCGTTGCGAAATCTTTGTATAATAATAGAAAGAGTACCCAGTGTTATTGAATATAAAATAAAAGCTAAAGAATTTTAAAACTACTTCTATAACGATCTACTTCTAAACAAAAAAAAACTGAAAAAATTACAATTAATAAAAATTAATATAACTTCCTATCGTAAATAATTAGTCTTTAATAATTAAAAAGCAGTCAACAAACTTAACATGCACTTAATTCTATTAAATTTTATGTTAAATTACGTTTCTTAAAACGACAAAGGCACTTAATTTCGTTCATGTAGTCTTGGTCAAATATTGAAGATTCTCGTTAAATAACATTAAAACAGAGTAATATTTTATGAGTAACTTTTTAATTAAAGCCTAGAGAGAATATAAACGAGCTTCTTAATTTAATGTTACCAAACGTAAAAGATATAAAATACAGAACCCAAATCCTTTCACATAAATAGGATAGGTAATTATGGTAATAAAAATTAATTCCGGATTCCTTTCATTTAAATTATTTTACTGTTTTAACTGAAAATCTAATATGTTTATGATAATTTGAAGTTACTTTAATATTCTCTAACGCTTGCGCGACTCATTTGTTTAAATAGAACTACTCGATTCAGTCTCACCCGCGACCATGGTGACTGCAAAGTCTCCGAAACGTTGGGTTAAAATTTAAACAGAAAGAAGAGTTAGAGCTAGAGCGTTTATTGTAATGTAATTTAGTTAATAATGAAATAATGAATTAATTAAATAAATAAACATTTCTAATTTATGAGTTTATGACCCACTATTGGGCACGGTTCTTATCCAGTTTGGGGATTTTTGGTCTACTATGTCGCGCTGACCAGGCGTAACGTTAGGCATAGAGTTCGGTATCGAGATTTCCGTCTCTTGTAAAATAAATTATCCCTTAGTTGGCTCTTACAGTAACCTTGGGAGGAAATCAACCCCATTACCCAATTAGATAGGTATAATTTAAAAAGTTATTATTGAACGAAAATTTTAAGAGATTAAAGTATTTGAAACCAAATAGTCCTGCAATGAAATTTCAGAGAAATAATACTAGCACAACTGCTTAAATAAAGGACAATAACACGCTTAACAACATAATTTGAGCCTAAGCGGCTGTTTCACGGAATAAATTATTTTTCAGGGACTTTGAACAAAAAATAACTGAACTGAAGATAATCTAAGCTGGGTTCTCGGACATTCGTCATAATTATCATAATTTTCACGCCAAAATCTGTATCTTAAAACTTATTGAAACATATTTCAAGTTAAATTATGATCGATCTTATAATGAACAAAAGCTGTCGTTAGGAAATTATAATGATTAAATATTGTTTAGTTTTTAACTATTTTAGTCCGACGCTATTAAAAATAAAACTGCCACAACCTCATTTCTTGACTAGGGTGCTGTAAGAGTCAAATATGAGATTTTATAAGCTGATAATATCGATGAAAGTTGAAAAACTAAACCAACCCGTTTTGGTCAGCGTGGCAAAAGAAGACCAAAGACCTTCCTGAGGTGAAGGATGCCTATGCCCAATATTGAGAACATTTAACGGACTAAGAATATGCAGAAAAAATTGGTCAAGTGCGAGTGGGACTCGCGCACGAAGGGTTCCGTACCATTATCTATGCAACATAAGGCAACGTTATTAGTATCGAGCAAGAAACGGTAAAAAAATCAGTTTTTTGTATGGGAGCCCCCCTTAAATATTTATTTTATTTTATTTTTAGTATTTGTTGTTATAGCGGCAATAGAAATACATCATCTGTGAAAATTTCAACTCTCTAGCTATCACCGTTCTTGAGATACAGCCTGGTGACAGACGGACGGACGGACGGACGGACAGCGAAGTCTCAGTAATAGGGTTTCCGTTTTTACCCTTTGGGTACGGAACCCTAAAAACCATTCTCACTTTCTTGCATGAAACTTATTTGTAATATAATTAACTGAATAACGTTGTAAGCTACTTAGTCGTAGCAGAGTTGAAAAAGAAAGACCTAGTTCGTCGTTCAAAGTGAATTAATAATTCCATTTCAGTAGATGTGCTTTCACGTACTTTTACAAGCAGTATTAATTGCAAGCTCCGGAGTCCATTTTGTGGACCCGTCAAAGTGAAAGTCATTTCGTTTATCCGATTCCACTCACAAGCAATTACTTTGTTGAAACGTTTCATTGAGAACGCCAATCTTTTGAGAAATAAAATGTGTGATACGAGTTTTGCAAATTTATGAAAGGTCAAAGAGAACTCAATAATAAGAAGTAATTATTTTACTTGAAAACTCTTATACGAACATATAAGTGCATTGAAAAATATTTTGATAAATAGAGCCGACAGAAGTGCATGTATAATTTGCCGGAAGCCATCGGTTACAATCGGCGCATATCCGCACGTTGAGGCGTTGTTGATGAATGCTTATGTTCACTAGTTAATGGAGAAAGACTTATTTATCTATTACAGAAGAAAAATAATCTATTCACATTCTTGATAAATTAAACAAGAATGTATATATGAAGTATCTATGAATGTATGTATGTATGTTATAACTGTATTATTCTTTCAGATGTTTGATATTTTCAGTGTATCAGTATTACGTGTAAGAGGTTTGCTTACAAACAAAGTAATGTCTGGGGAGCAATAAACTAGAAGGCTCATAAAATTAGATAATGGATACGAGAAATCATGATTTGTACGTTGATTTCCTCTGAGTATAACACTAGCGAGATAACTACATATAGATGATAGATGCTTAGAACACATTACTTGCGCTAAAAAAAACTAGTATTAGTACTATTACAAGCAGTTACTGCAATTCAAGAACCGATGGCCAATGGAGCAGACAGGTTATGGAGTGGAGACCGCGTCTCGGCAAACGTAAGGTAGGACGCCCTATCTGCAAGGTGGACCGACGCCGCGACGACCTGACGAAGGTCGCAGGATGGGATTGGATGCGAAAAGCGGAGGACCGTGTTTTGTGGCGCGAATTGGGCGAAGCCTATGTCCAGCAGTGGACTGCAATAGCCTGATTTGATTAATCAATTGATTGACCGCAATGTATATGCGAAGAAACATAAAGCGAGTGATAAATGATGAATAATAATGTGGGCTCCGCAGATTTCCGTTAATTAAAAAGCAACTTTAAAATCCCTATTGAAGTGAATCTAATAAAGTAGCTGAGACATGGATAATGCCTTAATGAATTTTAACACGAACCATTTTACGAGCTATTTCTGGAAGCTGGCAAAGGTTTTATGGTTGCCTCAATATCGTTATTCTTGAAAGAGATTGCTAAAGTGGAATTCTGATGACAGAATATTAAAATACGTAAATGAGAAAACAATTAATCGTTGTGGTTTTTAATCTGAAACTCTAGTTAATAATATAATATCAAGTAAAGAAAGTAATAAAATCTAAAATATGATGAAAATATGGAACAATGAAAAAAAATATGAAAAAATATGAAAATATGAAAGGAACATGAAACTTAGCGACTTAAAAGTGACAACGATACAAAAAAAAAATAGCGCCTCCAATATTAGTCAAGTTCTGAATTTGAAAATAAACACAACGCAGGAAGCGAGATATGTACATTGTGTAGTCCTATGTGCATAAAATCTCTGTGAATAAATTTGTCTGCGTTCCTCTTAATAAATATAATCTACTATTTATGATTTGTAAATCGGTGTCTAGTGTTTGTTAGACGTTCAAAGTACTTAAGCACATAGAACATTATATTTATACTAGAAGCATAATGTTATAGTCCTCGTAACTACATTTTAGTAGCAATTTGTATTCAGTTTCACAGAAATCTTGAAATATTATTTGATCATATAACGTGTAATACGATCTCTTAAGTACATAGATACTTTATTTTGCAGTGGATGGATTTATAAAATCTTTGTCATGAACCTACACTTAATATGAATAAAAAAAAGTTACTTAATGGTTTAAGAATATTTTTAAATACAAAAAATATTCTGTACGTATCTCGTTATTCAGATGAGATATGAGTTTTTATCAATAGACACTATAACTAATATATATAATATAATTTATCAGCCACACAATTAATTTAAGCTTGGGTATTGTAAAATGCGATTCATTACAATCTAAGCTTATCATAGTACATACTTCATTCTTTAATTATTGATTTTGTATTAAATTAAATTTTAATAAACTAGCAATTCGTCCCAGCTTTGCACGGTTAACTTCATGGACGAAAGCGAAATAGTGTAGCTACATGACGAGAGGATTTAGTTAAATTTGAATGAATAGGTATAAATTTTTTTTTTCTTTACTTGGAATCAGATTTAGATTTATTAATAACGAATAGGCAGCTTCGAGGCGAATATAATCAATATAATCCGCCACACGTAGGTAAAAGTGCGCGCAGGCAGCGCCAGCTGACGGACACATCGGAAATAAATTAATAAATAAAAAATAAATAAATAAATATTCATGGACATTTTACACGACGTTCTGTGGTCCCAAGCTAAGTTAATTAGACATCACTCAATGAGAAAATCTACCCTATCTATTATTGTGTAGATCTTGACACGGTTTTGTATAGGCAGTTAATAAAGTCGGCGCTCAATAGGAAAGCTCTCAACATCGGTAATTGCGTTCAGCAATGCCTTCGCTTTGTTCATTTGTAAAAAAATATTTTCCATCACTTACATTTATTTAGAATATAAACGATATACCAGTTTGGTTTCTAGGTATTTTTTAATAGAGGAAGTCATCTATCGATAATTATCCCCTGGTCTGGCTCTTACAACACCCTGGGGAGGAAGTGAGGGAGTAAACACTTAAATTCTTAAGTCATCACAACGCAGTTAGTGTGTCTATATGTGCACAAAAAGCAAAGATTATGTTATTTTTTATTCTTTATGCCATACTGGCCCGACTTTGTACGCGTGGAGTTTAAAGAAGTTTAAAGAACAAGCCGTAGCGTAACACTTCATACAGAAAAAAATCCTCTTGAACCACTCCGTCTAAAAAAACCTCATTAAAATCCATTGCGTATTTTCGAAAATTTAAGCTCATATGGGATATGTTTAAAGAATTGTAATAATTAAAGATAATATTTTCTAACACGGCCCGACGCATTTGCTTTAATAACACCACTAATAACAGATTTAGAGGCATATTTTGTTTTAATTTTAAGCTGGACGTTTCAGCAACCTTTCAGTCACAATGGTTAAATATATGCGTCTAAATCTGTTATAAGTGATTTTATTTAATAAAAGATACGTTTTCAATGACAAAAAAATTGTAAAGTACGATTCATTTTTGTATATAACTGCTGCTAGGTTTAAGCTCTCTTTAATATGTTCAGTTTTACCCTAAGTTCTCCCCTTGTTTGATGACGCCGAAGTATAACGGCCTCTTGGTTTGTACAAATGTGATGCTATTTGTTAGACTTACTCGGGTATTCTTTCAGAGCACAGGTGTACAGCTGACAGCTGTTATATTACAACGCTTTTAAGAAAAAGTTTTTACCAAAAATTATTTTAGCGTTTCTGTTGAGGTAACTTATAAATAGTAATTGGAATGCTGGATTAACAAGACAAGTATCACCACCCTATCTATCTCCTTTCCTGGGTGCTATAAAAATATGCTAATGAATATTATTATACAGTTAACATCTGCAAGGGACAGACAACTCAAAACTAAACTCTATGCCAACTCGCCTGGTCAGCGCAGCATAATGAACCAAAAATCCTTTCCAAAGTGGAGGACCAACAGTAGGGTATGAGATGAAAAAAATTTCAACTACCAAAATTCTCAGAAACTACTATCCTCATACCAATCTAGTAATGTCAACAGAATTCTTAACTCATTGCGACTAGACTGTGAGCCACCAAACGTTGTTTACTAGATACACATAGAACACAGCAAGATATTTTCATATATTGACGCTTAATATGTTCAAATCCGCTTTGTAACGCCTACTATGTATGTTTGTAATTTTTTGTTTCTATGTGTAAATTGTAATCGTTACAAATAAAATTATTTTTCTTTCTTTCTTTCTTCTAAAATACGTATTTCCCAGAAGCGTTTAACAGTACTACCATTGCTCGTATTATTTGTTCATCTCAAAAAGTATCAATATAGGCAATGATATTGAAATCAGATTTGTCTCTGATTGTACAATATTACTGTAATATTAAAATCTGTATTCCCAAACGTGTCTCACATATTAAAAATTTAATAACATTTCTTTGCTTACACCTATATGCGGAGAATATTCCTATTCGGTGCTTATGATATTTTCAGTTTGTAAAATTGTATAATGTAAAATATTTCTATATAAGTAAAATCACTTTCAATATAGGAAACAGGGAACTAGTTAAGTTCGTATATTTACGTAAAATAAAAATTTATACGAATAAGTTAATCAAAGTGGTGGTAACAAGTAATTCTAAGTTTTTCTACACAAAATCCAAGTCCTAGGACAATAAAATAAATATAGTGCCCGGTTATAATAACTTTTACCTTGGATACTAACAAAACAGAAAAAATATACAAAATAAATAATTTGTGAAAAAAGGAGAGGGCTATTTACGAGTCTCTGCCCTCACCTCGGAGAGAGACATTCCAAAGAGCTAAAAAGCCATTATTTTACTTACTGACAGACGTAATTAACAATTAAATATTTTATGTAACATTTTTGCATATCTGAGACTTGATTTGCCAGTATAATTTGTGAAAGCAATATGGCGTATAAAATGCAGTTTTAGTAGCATTTTCTTCGTAAAGTTGGTGATATTTGCAAGTCCAATTCGTTTCGGGCTCTTCGTGATTACTTTAGATAGCAAACAAAACGTTTCTTTCAACTTACTTAATTCACTTCAGCAAGTAAGATATATAAAATCGTAGGTATTTCGTGATTGTAAAAAGTTACAATTGGCATCGCACTTAGCTGTACTAAAACTTTGGAAACACGAAATTCAGCAAATATGTAGAGAATTTTTATAGCTGAACGAATACATATAAAAATAAAAACCATAATATTGGTGTAAAAGCTTAAAATGTTTTAAGGGGTTGTCTGTATCTATCTGATCTTAAGTTTTCATCACGTATATATCTTATAGCTAGACAGCATTGCGCTGTCTTGACTTATATAAATCCGATACGATTTGTCAGACTTACCTGAGTATTATTGGGGGCGCAGGTGTGGATCTGGTGAGCCGAGTCTTTTCGTGTCATAAATGTATACGTAGTACACACTACATAAGCAGTTTCAGTGAGTCTTCTGTATTTGTTCATTGAGTTTGTTAATACATTGTGGAATATTTCCACAGGAAACCAACAGCTACGAAAAAACTAATTGCAATGCAGGAAGCAAATGAGGTCTAATAAAAATCATTGAAGTTAAAAATGGCCAAATGTGACCAGGTGAAACGGTCCCTTGAACATAATTAGGGTTTCTTTACTTCAAGAAACTGAAAAATCCTACACAATCCAGTAGAAAATTTTTTGGAAAGTTAATAGCAGGCACTGGCAGAAATAATAAAAATTTTAAAGCCATTCAAACAACTCACTGAAGAAGTGTCTTCAGAAAACAAAGTGACTGTTTCAACGATCCTGGCTTTGACAGAAAGTATGATTGGAATTTTTCACAATTTAGACACAAATATTATTACAGATACAGGAAAGAAACGGGCACATAAAATTATAATGGAATTTAAAAGTAGATAAAAGAATTGTTACAGGGCACCCAGTATTATCTAAAGCACTGTTAGCCCCGCGATTTAAGAAGCTGACATTTAGGTTTGATGCACCAGGCTATGAGTCTGCCAAAGATGCATAGAAAACTGAATTGCAAAACGACATTAACCTTAAGCAGTCAATAGAAGCTAACCAGAACGAATTGACATTAGCTGGGTCTACTGGCGACACAGATTTTGACGCTTTGGCAACGTCAGCGTCTTTTTGGAACTCTATAGCTAGCAGCAGCATAATTACCATAAAGCAATAATTAGACGAACACTTTATTCTTCGAAATTAGTGTCCTTTGAAATGGTGGCAGGCTAGAGCAATTCTATACCCGAACTCTCAAATTTGGCTGCGAAATATTTATCAGTGATGGCTACCTCGGTACCTTCTGAGAGGACTTTTTCTTAATCGGCACAAACATTAAGCGAAAGGCGCAGCCCGATTCATACGAAGCGAATAGAAAAGATTTTATTTTTGTTTAAAATATGATTTTATTAATATGTTTAATTTCATTATAATAATAATAGTTTTATTGTCGTTTTAATTTTGTTGTTTTAATTTAATTATTATATTTAACTTCGTTGTAAGAAAAACTATATTTATGTTGGATTACGGTTGGAAGGTTGTTTAAATTTTATTGTAAATAAATAATGTCCGACGCCCATTTGGAGCTTTTTCACTGTAATGGAAACACCAGCCTGGTTCAAAATACATAAAAGTAAAAAAGGGAGTTCGGTATGCAATGTTGCAATATTGTACACCAGTATACAATTGTATCTTATTAGGTACTTTAAACAAGCAACGGCTATTTACAAATTGATGTAGCATGAATGTAGTTATACTAAGTAATACTGATGCTAGTAATGTGAAAATTCTCCACGTGTAGTTTAGTTTTTACACCCGCGTGGATCCTCTTCAAGTCGTTTACGCAAAGTAATTTCGAGAATGGAAGCAGATTGGCAAAACGATTCTGTTCTCTCAAGGCAATTATCTTTGACTGGAGAGCTTGCACGTAATTAGTATAACTTAGTAATAGTGCGTGAGAGAACATCTACTGCATAATCTGTAACGAGTTCTCTATGCAAAAATTTTATTCTCACCTACTGAATAAGTCTTTGTGTGTAGACTACACTATCTGAGTACATTAACAAAATATTGTAGGACTTTAAGAAGCCATCTTTGATGATCAAAATATTGAGTCCCGTGTTTTATAAAATGTAAAAGAGAAAATCCACAGTCCACTATGGTTTAGTGTCAGAATTTAGCCCATGTGTATGCCAGTGAGAAATTTTAACCAGAATGCCAAAGGTATAATATAATACACCACACAATTGTAATCATTATTAAGCTAAACCCACGCATGAGAGCTTAGTTACTGTAAGTACCTCGCCTGTCCGTCAACTTATCCGGAAAGGATTTCCTCACGAAGTAAAAAGGTCAACCATGGAAAATATCAACCGACGAATCTAACGCATTTGAGCAGGGATTTGTAAGCTTGTGAAGATTTACAAATCCAAAATTACCCTGTGTCTAAAATGTGAGCCTGTGCTGGTTTAAAGGTTTGATTGCGAAACGTTTTTTGACCTACAGAAATTGGTCACATCCGAATTCCCTGATATACTTTTGAATAAAAAATGATTTTAGCATTTCTACAATAACTCCGATTTATTTAAAAAATATTACACATGTTATCACATGTTTTTGATTTTTGTTTTAAACGAATCGAAGTTATTGTTAAAATGGTTCATGGTCAAAAAACTGTGCAATAAATATATACTGTAAACATGTAGTAGTTAACGTAAACTTAGTTTAAAAGAATTTCAGATAAAATGTTTAATTTTACATTCTCATTATGGCCAATATATCACTGGCTTAACCACCTACAAAATTTGCTGTTTAATACAAAAAAAAACACGCTCGAAACTACAGATTTTTTTTAATTATTGCTTTGTCATGGGTCCTTACCATGTGTGCAAAATTTTAAATCAATCCGACTACTGCAAGTGGGTGAAAATATCTTTCAAAAATTCCGTTACATCCAATACATCGAAATGCGCATCGAGCTAATAAAAGCGTGTAAAAATAACTAAACCCAATCAAAAGATGGGATTTTCTGGTCGTAGACTAAAACATTTTTACTCATTTTCAATTAAAGTACTACTTTAGTGATTTATACAGACAAATCTCTAAAGAAGTGACCAGATTGTGAAAAATTCATCGCACGTATGTCCACTGCCGTATTCTACGGACCTTTAAGGAAATATTGAATTTTCAGTAAAAGGACGGTATTAAGTACATTTATTTTGAAATAATAGGGTAAAGTAAGTCCGTGTGGTGAAGGGATCAGGACACAAGTGTTACCATCCTTTTCTATCCCAGGGTGCAGTAAAAACCAGCTAAGGAATATTGTACACGGATGACATTGTCTGGGAGAGACGAAAAACTCGTAAGAAAACACTGTGCTAACACGCCTGGTCAGCCCGGCACAATAGAACATAATCCTACAGTGGAGAAGCCCTGTGTCCAACAGTTAGACGTACATAGGCTGGAGAGAGAGGGGGAGTAAAATTTTTTAATTAACTTGGTAAAATCGTTATGCATTCGAATTCATCGTGGTTTTAACGTAATGATACTTCTAATTACCTACCTATCCTAAATAGTAATTTTGAGGACTATCGGCTAAACCTAGGTATTGCTATTTCTTAGTTTGTCGCTGTAATTAGGTTCTAACGTAATCGGCAATAGGAAGTTTATTATGATCAAATAGGGAATAATATAGACGAGCGAATAAGATATAATTCTAAAATTATATTTTTTTTATTATATTGTAGTGTAGTAGTATTAAATAGATTCTTAGCACTTTAAAGTTGTATAATCTAATTAAAATAATTTATTTTCTGGCATTTATCTATATATAAACAAACAACGTAGTAATTTTGTTATGTATGGGTATTGGGTACTTCAACCAATCTTGATTAACATAAAATGTTTATGAAAAGCTTTGTGTGTATCATGAAATATGATGTATGAAACCATCTGAATATATCATGAGTAATATTTCCCTTTATAAGAAACATGCAAATAAGCTATAATCCTTGTCTATATTGAGCACGAATTTCACATTCGAATCTCAACGAAGTATATTTTATTACTTCATCTAAACCTATGTTTGGACTCGGATAAATGTTTAAAATTAGAATGGTAATTATGCCGCATTCCCTTTAATTTCATTAGTATAGGTACTCCTAAATCAAGTAAAATAATACTGTGAGAAAAACTACAACAATCATATCAGATACCTTTGCGAGCTTTTTTTACTAAAAGATTACGTGTTTATATCATGGTGTATTTTTCTTAAGCAACTATAAAAAAATTGGTTAAGTGCGAGTCGGACTCGCGAAGTCGGACGCACGAAGGGTTCCGTACCATTATCTATGCAACATAAGGCAACGTTATTAGTACCGAGCAAGAAACGGTAAAAAAATCATGTTTGTTGTATGGGAACCTTAAATATTTATTTTATTTTATTTTTAGTATTTGTTGTTATAGCGGCAATAGAAATACATCATCTGTGAAAATTTCAACTCTCTAGCTATCACCGTTCTTGAGATACAGCCTGGTGACTGACGGACGGACGGACGGACAGCGAAGTCTCAGTAATAGGGTCCCGTTTTTACCCTTTGGGTACGGAACCCTAAAAACACATTAATGTTTTCCGATCATCAAAAAAGTTAATACGATTGAAATATCGAACTAAGGATAAAAATATCAATGGTTGAAACTGTTTTGTTGTGTTTACCAAACTACAAAAAGCCAAAAGCGTTTTTTCAAAAAATTTGGAAATAAAACTTTTTAAAGGACATTTTTCGGGTCAAAATCTTATTTTAAATTACTATAAAATATCAGCACGTTAAATACAGCATCTATAACATCGTGTTCTACATTTTAACAAGTAATGACGTCACAAGATGCACACAGCACTTGAACAGAGTGTAAATACCGAAATTGCAACTGAATGTTCTAGGTGAGACAAGATTGTACTTCACAAGTGCTTTGCGAGCTTTGTATATACACATATAAAGACTTGCTCACTACTATCTTGCCGCATTCACTACATTGTTCTAATTAAAATGCGACAAACTCGTCATGTTTGTTCTGATGGCTTCTCGTGCAATTTTCACCTAATTATGGTTCAACACTTGTTCGTGTGATTTTGTGATTGTGCATGTATGTCTTCCATTTCAAGCTTCTCACTGATTGAAACTAGATAAATATAAATAATATCAACATAGATGTCATTGCCGATTACCATCAGGTGGAATGGGATCAAACTCCAACATTTTTATTAAAAAAAAACCTAAAACCATATGACCAAGGATGGAACGTAAAGCTGACTGCTATCTATATGGTTAAGACACTCAAATTCGTTTAATATTCTTTGCAGAAAGATTATATTTTTTTACCGAAGTTCCTGGCACATGGTTGTGGGTTTGATTGCAAGTGGGAATCAAACTAACGATAGGAACCAATGTTAACATAAATAATTGCTCGCCAATATGGATCTTAAAAACATAGGTCAGTATTATCCACTTTCTACTGCACTCCCGTTGTATATTTTAGGGCTAAAAAGGTTGCATAAATTATCACTATTTGTATATGGACACATACAATATTTTGATTAATGTGGATTTTACTAAATAACATTTCTATATGAGAAATCTATAGCTATGTAATTAATCAATTACGACACAGGTATTAAACTAAGGTTATTCCCCGAGCTATTACGTTCATGTCTGCCTGTCGAATACAGACAAACTTATTAACTAGTGCTATCGTTGTTAAACTTTACCCTCGACAACGTGCATTGATTTCAAATGAAATTCCTCTGGAGGATCGTATCAACGTATTATATAACATTCAATAGAAATTTGATTTGCTATCAACTTTACTATAATTTAATCTACACAACTCAAATTCTTTGTCTGAGTAATGTCTCCTACTTTTTAGGGTTCCGTACCCAAAGGGTAAAAACGGGACCCTATTACTGAGACTTCGCTGTCCGTCCGTCCGTCCGTCCGTCCGTCCGTCCGTCCGTCTGTCACCAGGCTGTATCTCAAGAACGGTGATAGCTAGACAGTTGAAATTTTCACAGATGATGTATTTCTATTGCCGCTATAACAACAAATACTAAAAATAAAATAAAATAAATATTTAAGGGGGGCTCCCATACAACAAACATGATTTTTTTACCGTTTCTTGCTCGATACTAATAACGTTGCCTTATGTTGCATAGATAATGGTACGGAACCCTTCGTGCGCGAGTCCGACTCGCACTTGACCAATTTTTTGAAATCCCAGTAGCTATTGTAAGATTTTTTTTCCTAATATCCGAATTTTCACTATGATTTCAATCAAACCATCACACCTTTCTTTCACCTTTTCTCCCACGGATATAGGTAGAGAGACCAATGTTTAATAGACACAGAAAGAGTGGTTCAAAAACATGTTTTTTTTGTATGATTTGTTAGGGTTTGGTTTTCAAATTCCAGGCGTACGAAATAGCGCGGAATAGCTATTATTATAAACTTAACAGTAAAAGCATAACAACACAATATTTATAGAAACTAATTACATTATCCACTTATTTGCTGAGCTTAAACAGACAGTGTAATCATTGCATTGATTGTTTGCGACAAATTGACTGTAATTTAATTTCCATTAGGGCAAGCTACTCGATGCCGGTAAATTCCTCTGTTTCAGATTTTAAATGATGCTGTTTTATGTAAGCTGTTATTTAATCCTCGATTTTATAATGTTTATCTCTTTGTTTTAAAAGAAAGCTTTAAAGAAATTTTTCAGCAAAACGAATGCTAATTTATGGTATATTTCACAATTTTATCAAACTACTAGCTATGTAGTTGAACTTGCAGTTTTACTTACTGGAAGCTCTTCCACCGTTATGACCTAAGGTGTGGTAGGTATAAAAAATAGATATTGACCGATTCACAGACCCACCCGAGATGCAAGAGACCAACACCATGAGACCAGAATTTTATATGGATTATTATATATATCTGTCTAGGTTCCAAGAACATTCTAGGCACATAAGTATATACTCAAGTATATAGACCACAGTATAGACATAAGCAATTGATAACATATGAAACACACACAGAGACTTTTTCATACGTACGTTATGAAGAAATATCCTCATGTGGTCGTAAAATGTGATGAAACGTATTATCTAACGTATTAAGTATCAACCACAATAATATTGAGACCAGACGTCTCCGGGAAAATGTGTCCTGTAACAACAATACTATATATTTGTATATTTCATAATATTTTTGGCAAACACTTTCCATCATCTCTTGTCTCTCTGACGGATTCTATTAATGTTCTTTTACGTTTATTTAGAAAGATTACAAAATTGGTTGTATTTATTTACAATTTACTGTGCGTCCCAAAATTATATTTATATTTAAAAAACATTGTTATCCGAAGTGATTTTTACAATGTTTTACACACTAATAATTATAAAACCAGAATTTACGGGATATTGAAGGTTTAAAATTCTTATTATACCTATTAAGAGGATACCAAAATAGCTTCGTGCATTTTTCTACGTACGAAGTTTTCATTGTTTCTTTAGATTGAACGGCTAGAGCTCTAATTTTTAAGTATATGTTTTTTCAATACGGTACTCTTAAGGTAATAGTGTAATTACTACAGAAATCGCTTTTGTGTCTAAGCTTAGCAAACTTAATTAAGTTGTCAGTCAAAGGTTACCTGTACCAGCTATGCACCAGTCGTAGGGCGTTTGGAACTAGCCGCACGTCCTACTTACAGTATATTACCTGCTTTGCCTAAATCAGTTGAGCTTATAGCGGGGGCATGCACTGAGGAATTTTATTGTGTATTTTGTGTTGCCAGCATTAATATTACACTCACACGTTTATTAATTTATTTAGGATGCTTTTAATGTTGGGGCAATCGCGTACAAACCGCTGTAATGTATGGACCACAAAGAATATTCAAAAGCTACTAAATCCGACACTTATAGAAGTTGTTATCATTTTCAATTATATTATCGCTTAGTTGTTGCAGCATCCCAGGCAAGAAATAGGATGGTAATACTTTTATTCCTAACTTATCGTAACAAAATACCTAAAATAAATTATATTAGTCAAACATTTAATAATAATACTTAACATTTCGTAGTATTCGTCTTTGTCATATTATATACTTAGAAAGACTCATTTGATCCTATTATGTATTTGAATTACTATTTTCTAAGAATACTTAATATTTCTACTAGCAATTTTAACCATCTGTGTTTCATGAATATAATGTAAGACATTGTTCTAAATGTGGTACCTTTATCAATGAAATGCAAATAAAGGGACGTTATTTACGAGTTCAGCAAAGCTTTGTGATATGCTAAACATACTCTAAATCATGCCTATTGTTTCAATTGAACCACTGTTATAAACAATGGTATAATTATACAGAATTATACATATCTCAATATTCTATACCTCGGTTCAAGTTTACTAGAAAATGGCACTATATTTAATTATAGTCACACAACCTCTTCTGAACGCAAATTAAACTTTTCATGAAAAAAATTAGCATATGTACATATTTTAAAATATTTTGCATTTGATTTGCTAAACTATATATTTTTAACAAATCAAATAATCCATGAAAAGTGGTTGTTACAAGTGGGATTTGAACCCACTATACGACTTTTAGAAATCCGTTCACTGCTCTCAACTGTCGAGTTCATAATGACAATTTTTTCTGCTTCGCTGATTTGTGAAAACAAATTTATGCGTATATATTTAATTTTCTTTAAATTGCACTTAAAATGACAAATTCGGTAACAGACAAACTCTTAATGCTCCTCTGAATTCATGTTTCTTAATAAAATAAAAAGCACTTAATTTCTTTTAAGTATTCTTGGTCAAATATAAAAGATTCTCGTTTAATAAACATGAAAAGAAATAATTTTTACCGAAATTTTTAGTCAAAGCTTGTAAACGATTTAAATACTTTGCTTTTTATAAAATGTTAACATAATTGTAGAAATAATTTCTTAGTACTTTAACATCACGCAGTTGCTAACTTGATACAGTCTAACGACTTTTTTTTAATCTAAAATGAACTAGCTCCATTTTTACTTCCCATTATGTTCTCTTAATCTTGAAAAAACTCTATGATTTCGCGAATGATACTGTATCATTCGCGAAATCATAGAGTATTAAGCTTATGAGTCTAATCGGTCTCTGTGCTTCAAGTCCTCTTGACTGTGTGAAAGCTGTCAAGACTGTCTAAACTAGTTCTGTGTGAAAATTTAGTTTATTAAAAAATTAGACAAACTTCTATATTACTTTATTAAACTAAATGAATTTTGAAACGAAGCCAATCCTTTAACGCCAAGTTCGACAAAATTTCTTCAAAGTCAGTCACTGGGTATAAATATTCTGTGGCATCTGGTTGACTACGATATAATAGAATTAATAGACGCTTTTCATAACATCAGTCTGGACCGGCTAGGATTATTACTAAGCTCTGCTTTGTTATCTAGAAAATAATGTTGGTGACGAAATGAAAGTGGATAATAGAAATGTTTATGAACACCAAAATGCTAATGTTAATAACAAATCGGGAGAATAATCTGCTATAAATAACATGAATTTAGCAAACGTAATGAATGAATTAATTGAATTAACTGACGGGCTTCGTGGTGGAGTGGTTTATGTAATGGACTACGGACCGCGAGGTCTCGGGTTCGATTCCCGGTCAGAACAATCATTTGTGTGATATCCATAAATGTCATACAAATGTTTTGTACTGCGTCTGAGTATTTACTATGTATTATAAGTAAGTATGTATTTACAAAAGAAAAGTAGTTTATGTATTATATCCGTATTCTGGTACCCATAACACAAGCATATAAGCTTTAGCTTGGGACCAGAGGACGTTGTGTGAAATGTCCATGAATATTTATTTATTTATAATTTTTTATTATACATATAAGAAACAAACATAGATACAATCTAAAATTATAGCAATTGACTGTCTTATCGCTGCGTTTTTCTTCGATCGCTGCGATCTTTGGATGAACTGACAGTTAAAAAGTATATGTGTAAGTGTATGTATAAAAGTATATATGTGCAGTCCTTAAATCGACTTCAAGAACAACAGCATCATAGGTATATAAATTATTGTATCGATTAATTGGCTATCGAAATATTTCTGTTATACATCATCATTGTTTGTGACAGATATTTAAATTTAAATTACAATTCGTCAGCCGGAGATCTTTGCTTTAAACAGTTTTATCTTTACAAAATTCGGGTGCGAAATCCTGAATAAGCACATCGTACTACTACTTTTATAAAATTATACCAAACTTCATAAACATACGGGGCAACGTGATTCCTCTCACGTTTTTCATCAATTATGTTATAATTTGCTTTTAAACTCTGTCAAAACTTCAAATTGTAACGTGTTTTTTGCGCAAATAATCACGTAACTCTAACAAATGGTATCACATTTATAATAGTCAGAAGTGCACGAGTGTACTCGTTTAGTCAAAAAGGCATGTTCCGGAAATAAACGGTCACAAAATTTGTATGTTCGTCACAGAATTGCGAAGTCTGTGATCCCGGCATTCTAATTTTGAATCATTATTGTCATATTTTAATTATGTTTCTAACTATTCTAAAGACAGCATAACTTATTTGGCTTGAATAGGCACCTTGTGAGCCGGCAAGCAAGGAATGGCCCGTTTAGTACATATACTATACAAAACGTTCAAACACTTGCACTTAACATCAGATGGAGTCCTACCTAGTCATTTTGTCCGACCTTTAGCCGTAAAATTTATCTTGTTTCTTGATGCACCGACTTATATGCTACTCATTGTAAGTACCTATCTACTTCTTCTTTAAGCAAGTAACTCTTCTCCCGCCACATAAATTTTATTGTATTTTTGATTCTTTTCTTGTACAATCTGTCTAACTTAGGAAGTGAATTCCAATTACTAACCGAAAACTTTCTACATGCTTTATTTAGGACAAAAACATCAAAATTAGACTTAAATTATGAAACTAAAGTGCGGTGTAAGTGAGGGTGTTTAAGGTCTGTAAATTATTAATGAGAGCTATCACATCTAGTGGCTTAGCACTTTAAGTACGGTTAAAGCTTGATGCTGGCGCTAAATTGTGTAGGATATTAAACCTGAACCTAATTTGAATAAATCCTTGTGTACTGCTGAGTCTGTGAAACTTACAAAGATTTGCCGTTAAGATAGAAGAACTCATTTACATAAAACATTTTTGTACAAGCATCGTAATTTATATACGGGTTAGTCTTAGTTAAAATGTAAACTGTGGTGTTATTTTGTTTTGTGGTACGATAGATAACACACATCATAAGTCCACACAATTTGGTTCTATTAAAAAGTTTATACCTAGTACATATATAAATAGAAGAATTTATTTAATAAGATTATTTGGTTTGAGCTGTTTGATTAGGGTCTGTGAAATATTTCATGCGTAGATAAAATAAATATTTGAGGTTCAGCCTGAAAGATTAATTCTCGACAAAGCCTGTTTTATGTTGACGGAAATAACATATGTTAGTTTTAGCTGAGAAGAGGAAGTTTTTGATACATTGCATTGGTTCCAATATTTTCTTCCAAATAACCTTGCATATCGCTGAACCATCATGTTTGACGAGTTTCGTGGCATGATGGCAGTGGTTCCTTCCTTCACAAGTCCATAGGTTTGATTCCCACACTATCGATCATCTGAAATGACATTTTCGTCTGGATATATACGAGTAAAATAATATGTGTTATCATCCATTTATTGTATCCGAAGGCTTATACACGTACATATTGTTGCTTAATGTGGAACCTGATGATGTTGTGAAAAATTCGCATGATGTAAAAATGAAAGACCAAACAAAAATGTCGCCCTGTTAAAACTTGATGTGGTCACGAGTATATTTTCATAACTTTGTAAAATCCAACCATCTCGTTCCTTTTGCATTATGAAATATAAAATTATGATAATCGTTGCTTTTACCTCAGTTGCATGAATATATTATTCAATGAAGGAGCTTAACGTCATAATAAAGGCCGGAAAGTCGCACTTAAATATTTCGTTGAGGTAGCGAAATTTTAAGAAGTGGCTCTTGTGCTGAAATTACTAAACGATATAAAACTAAGCCTGAACATTAGAGTTTGTGACTAAATCTTCAATATTTTATACTAGCTGTTGCCCGCAACTTCGCACGCGTGAAATTTAGAAATTAAACCTTAACAAACAGAAGTTTGCTATGACAGTCGATAGATTGCGTTGTACCGTTTTTTTAAATCGCGCCATAGTTTCGTTCGACACATTAAGCTCGTCAAAATTTCTGTAGTGTCATAATCTAGTAGAGAATCTTCAATCAGTCAGTATCGCTCATGTTTATGTGGTGGTACCTATACTTTAAGGTGATTGTGAGACATTTAGATACTTCATTCTGATATTTCACACTTCTCAAGGAGCGACAACCAATAATTGTGAGATTTACCATGCCATTATTTTATTTCTGTTTAAAATATTATTGGACAATAATAGGTACTATACACAATTTTGCTAACTTTGCAAAACATTTAATGACAACACAATTTCGACAACTTAATGAATGGCTTTAATTTCTCGTGTCAGTGTTTATGAAGTGTTTTAGAAAGCCGAAAATAACGTAATTGTTATAAATTTTGAAAATTTTAATGAGATTATAATTGTTTATAATAGACGGGCTTCGTGGTGGAGTGGTTTATGTAATGGACTGCCGATCACGAGGTCGCGGGTTCGATTCCCGCTTGGGACAGTCACTTGTGTGATATCCATAAATGTCATACAAATTTTTGTACAGCGTCTGGGTGTTTTCTATGTAGGTATTATAAGTATGTATTTACAAAAGAAAAGTAGTATATGTAGTATATCCGTATCTGGTACCCATAATAAAAGCATACAAATATAGCTTACTTTGGGACCAGAGGACGTTGTGTGAAATGTCCTGAATATTTATTATTATTTATTATTATTAAGTTTTCAATAATACAGCAACATTGAATGTTTCAATGCGTAAACAGGATTGCTATACAGAAATTTGCATGAAATAAATAAAGTACCGATACTTTCATGTTATAATAATTACAAAACATCATGATAAAATGAATATCTAAAAGTACCTACCTAAACATTTTATTTCAAAACAGCCCTAGCTTAGTTAAACAAATACTTTACTGAAACAATAGTACCTAAAACCCAAATTAATTTCCATTGTTTACCCATTGCCATTGAATTTATTAATTCTAAAACAAAAGTGTATAAATTTTAATCCAATTACAGTAATAGTAAGAACTTTAGTTATAATAACATGTTCTTCATTTAATCAATTGTAAGTCATAATAAAGGTCGAAATGTTGGTGTAAAATGATCAAGTCGGGTCGGAAATTACTTTGTGTTTTTGCCCTCTTTTCACAAAACGTTGAAATATCCTCTAAGCTCGTTGGCCTTTAAGAGGGCTTAAAAGTAAAAGTTAATTAAATTTGTGTTGTTTCTAGTACAATAGATACTAGTGTTTGATAAATTTGAACAGGAATATTAAACTCGGCGTATTTAATTATTTACTATGGTGAATTATTTGTACAGATAAGAATATATTTGTTACTATTTAAAATTAATTACTTTGGTTATTTAAAATATGCAAGGGTTATAATAAACGTATTACAGTCGGACAAAAAGCTAAAAAATTGTCTTTAAATTTAAATAGTAGGTACATATTTAATTTTTAAGACTTTTATAAATTAAGTTCGTTCTACCTTTCGAGATTTCTACTCACATAGCTTATTATCTGATTGTCAAAGAGGGATTTTTTTTTCCAATTGTTGCCAGTTAAAAAATCGATTTGTTTTTCTATAGGCTGTTATTATTTTATTGCATCTTTATTACACATTTAGACAACTTAAAAAATAGCTAATCAAGAGTTGGACTCACACACGAATTGTTCCGAACTTTTATAATCTCAATGTACTCGTTATACCGTTATATTAAAATCGTCTAAGTGTATCATCAAGTTAAACGTTTGTTGTATTAGTTCTCTTAGTTCTTTATTTTATGATTAATATTTTCGATTTTTATCAGTTTCTTTTTTTTGTTTTATTATTATTTATTATTATTACTTTTTTATTTTCTGTTGTTTGTCTAGATTTTTGGTTTATTTAATTCCTTTTTTTTATATAAATTTTATTTTTGTTGTTTTCCTCTTGTTTTAATATGGTTTTTGTGTGTATGCATGAATGCTTTGTGTCCCCATGGGGGTGAAATAAACACTTTTCTTTCTTTCTTTCTATTAAATATTTATTGTACTACTGTTTTTAATATTCGTTGTTATAGCATTAATAGCTATCCCTACATCATCTGTAAAAATTTCAACTCTCTAGCTATGACCGTTCCTGAGATACAGCCTGGTGACTGACAGCGATGTGTCAGCAATAGGGTCTAAGAAAGAAAATACACGATTTACACGCACAGTGGGCGGGCTTATCGCTCACAGCTGTTTATTCAACGCAATTTTTGGATGAGTAGTTTCTCTAATAAATATCAATGGCTCGAAAACTAAAGATAAAAACCAATAAGGAAGTCAATTTCACAATATCCTAAACACATGTACAGAAATAAGGATATTCATTTGAGAATCCAGTTACTTAACAAATATATATCAACGATCGCATTGGAATATACGTACACTCCATTTACTTTTAATAGACGTCAATCGGATAGTTATAACTAAAAGATTTCTAAGATTTTGCAGCTCCATTAAACATATTTATCATTTGCTTCAACTGTACTGTAGGACTATCACTTTGACGTATCCATTAGTATATCCATGGTTATAGAATTATAATAATACACGTTTCTGAAGGAAAACCAAGGAAGTATGTTTGGATCTTAGCAGATGGCACTCGATGGTCTTTTTGTATGAAATATTCCATCTGCAATATTACATATTAGACATTTTTTTCATTATACTAACTAATTTTGCAAGAGATAAGAATGTTAACACAATGACCTACGGCGGATTTCCTTTAAGATGATCTGGATGATGACAAACAAACCAGTAGGTTATGCTTTTACTTAAGACGATAATGTACTCCTAATTTAGTTATTTGCCTTAGGTATTGCTATCCCTATTTCCGAGCACCGTGCTGAAAGGGACAAATATAGCTGAAACAGATTTTACCTACAAATTCTTAGAAAAAAAACGTTTCGTACTCCCCTTTTTTCTTCGCGAAAGTTAAACCGATTTTAATTGTTTTTACGCTATATTATAGATAAAGAGTAGGATATCTATTCTTGTATCACTTTTCTTTGGTAAAACGTTACCAAATATGTGTGATAGACGCTGCAACTTTACCTAAAGAAAACCGAAAAAATCGGGATTTTCGGATAGTCATATTTCTTTTAGTTATTATGTATTGAAAAAAAAAGCCAAAAAAAGAAGCATAGATATACTCTTCATCTATAATATAGCGTAGAAATAATTAAAATCTATTTAACTATCGCGAAGAAAAAAGGGAAGTACGATACCCGATTTTAAAGACGATTAAACGCTAGCTCCTCCCCGCAACCTTATACCCGTGAAATTTGAAAAACAAACCCTAAGAAATTACACAATAAAACATCTTGAACCATCCCATATATAAAAAAAAACGCATCAAAATCCGTTGCGTAGTGTTGAACATATAAGCTCACATAGGGCCATATATAAGAAAATAACGATTTTGTTTTATAATAAGTAAAGAAGTATCCTCAATAACATGGTAAATGCCTAGAAAACTATAAGCTATCTAGATAAAAAGCGCTCCAATACCGAGAGATGATATATTTACAAATTGTATCACATTTATACAGACACGACATACAGCCGCAGCGACAAAATTGAAGGCTCGCAAAAAGTTAATCCCCAGAATCCGTCGGTCATGGTCGCGCCAAAGTACGCACAATATACAGTCAATTTATACAAACGTGAATACCTACTTTTTTGTAATGTACCTAAACAAAAATAATTTATTTTAAATGCATGACAAAGAAAACTGGTCAAGTACAAGTTGCACTCGCAAACGAAGGGTTTCATACCGTTATTATCATAATCCTACTAACATTATTAATGTAAAAGTTTGTGAGTATGGATGTTTGTTACTCTTTCACGCAAAAACTATTGAATGGATTATAATGAAACTTTACAATAATGTAGCTTAAACATCAGAATAATACATAGGTTACAATTTATAAAGATGTTGTGTAAATTGTATAAAATAGGAGTGAAGCATCAGTAAAAAATATTACAAAAAGGGGGAAAATGGCCTAAAGTCCACACGTACGAAGTAGCGGGCAACAGCTAGTATATCATATTTGTCATACCAACCCAAGAGACAACAGGGAACAAAATAATGGGATAAGGGCAGGCGAATAATGATGTACCTATTTGTTGTTATAGCATCTACTAATAAACACAAACTACAATTTTCAGCTCTCTAGCTATTACCGTTCCAGAGATGCAGCCTGATGACAGACGAACGAAGAAACCTATCACTTTCAACTATTATAGTAGTTTGGTATAGTACGCGTCACGTATAAAGAACGCTGGAAGAAAGTGGTAGGGGCGTCTTTGCGCAAGGGTACACTCTCGCACGAAAGTTATGTGCCTATTATTTTATTTTTGAACTAGGCATTCGCTGGCGAGTTGTGGCTTGGTACCTACATATTTGTTATTCTTAATAGGTATTACATAGAAAACCGATAAATCGCCAATGCGCCAGCGTTCTTTATACGCGACCTATATCTTTCTATTAAAAATAGGTCGAAATACCTATTAATTAATATAATTAACTTTATACGGCATTTCAACGTTTTGGCTGGTCTGAACTCAATAACTTTTACACAAGACAATAAACACTGTAGGTAAATATAATCACTTTAATAGAAATCAAAGAATAGTTTTGTACAGTTAGCACATTAGTCTAACATTTAATATTAAAGGAACTTGGAAGTGATTTGAAATAATGCCTCTTTCTTTAGTCTGATTCATGACATGATTACTTTGTAGCTACGATATTTTGTGTCTCAAAGGAATTATCGAGGGTCAAGTAGATACTAGACCGATACTAGATTTATAGTTCATCTAGTTCAAATAAATCACTAATATGATTTGTTATGTAGATATCCTATCAAGTATATGAATGTATGTAGTATGAAAATCTCGAATACCGGACGAAAATTACGTTCAGCCAGAATTTTAATATACATTTTTAAGTTTTTGAACTATACAAATTATTTCTCAATCATTGGCCTTTTTAATTTATCGAAAAGATAAGGTAACAAGGCTGTTATTGATTATGACTCTATATTCTTTCTTTCTCCCTTAACTTTTATAATAAAAAAAGGCGAAAGTTTGCTAAAACTTTGTTATCGATGGGTTTTCAAGTTACATAGACAAACTTTAGTAACTTAACAATAACTTTTGTTATATTTTTGCTCCTTAGAACAACTCTTCAAATAAGAAAGTTTTCGTAAACTCTTATTGAAATTAAACTAAACTTCTTAACTGCATCACACTTTATTACATCTTTATTTCTTAGTGCTTGACTTAACCGTTTTGAAAGATCTTATCTTTAAGTTTGTAGGGAAACTTGTCAAGTAGATTTATCAATTAGTAAAAAACATAAACAATCTTTTGACGGATAATCTTTTTTATGACTGATACTGATGATGTTTATGTATTACGAAATTCTTAGTTTTTCAAATAATATATAAAAAATTGCAGCGTCGCGTTATAAGACTCCTAATAAATTGCTCGACTGATTTTCATGAAATTTTGTCTGGATATCGGGTGAGTCTGAGAGTAGGTTAACACCTATTTTTGTAACCTTAGATCGTAAAGGCGAGGTTCTAGGTTCAAATAAATACGTAAGTAAAACTTTAACCTACGGGACAGAAAGTAGGTAGTAATTGCGAGAACCTGTTCTTCACTAATTTAACCACTTCATGACCGATTCACCTTTCTTAATATTTTATTTAATCAAGACTCGAGATATCTTATATCAAATCAGATAAAATAAAAATATTACGTTTCGTCGAACTGCAGAAAAATTCAATCTATAAAATTACATTCGTGATCAGCTTACAGCGTACTGTTTCCACTTTTGTTCAGACTAGAAGCTTCGGGCGAAAATATAATTAATGGACTAACTTTCCTTCTAGCAGCTACAAAGCGAATTCTACAAACGCATGTTAATTTTAATGAACTTGCAACTACAGTTGCAACTTTTGTTTCAGTAGCTTCTTAGAAGTAGCATTATTAACTGCTAGTAAACTTTGACACCTTTAAACTATTGTTAACTTATATTATCATTCTGAACTCTCATGTAAAATGTAGAGACTTCTTCACCAAAAAGTTTTCATTTCAGATAATATCATAGTCTGTTGCAATATTGAATAGAAAATGTGACCCTTGTAGGATAATACACGGGTTTTGTGCATACTTTCATTTTACTACATCGACCACACAGATATATTAAGACAGTATAAACTAGGGGCGTTTGTATAATAATAACAATTTTCTAGCTCAACCCGTGCTATCTACATTTATAAGTAGAACTCCTCTCTCTTTTTATTTTCATTAGAAAAGCAACAATGTAATATTAGAGGTATATTCGGGGACACAAGTGATTGATTTTTTTGAATTGGACCTTGTTAACCTTGAGCTTTTTATGATATTCGATTGGGATCACGCTATTTCGTTAAATGTTATGTATATAACAACTTTATACCTACCCGTTTTCAACAAATAAATGTTTTGTTTATTTGTTCTGCTGGGTTACATACCCATTCAGGATAATTATTTATTTGTTGAACACAGATTTTAATAATAATAAAAGATAGTGCTGATAGTTATTTCAGTAAGTGGGTTAAGGGCCTACATCAATATTATCGTCGACATGTACATATTAACACAGCTAGTAGGTATAGAAAATGAAGAATTAGAGATATTTTTTTTGGTTACTCAAAATCTACTAAATATATTTTAATTCTGATTGACGTGTTTCTATATATAATAGTTACTTATGTTTTTAAAGTTATTTCATTAGTTAATACGCGATAATAGACCGAAAAATGAAAAAAAAAATTAGAGAGGTTGTTTCGCTAAGATTTTCTATCGAGAAAACTTTTTTCAATCGCGTTTCTGAGTTTATGTGATTCTAGATCATACATTGAAAAAACATATACTTAAAAATTAGAGCTCTAGCCATTCAATCTAAAGAAACATTGAAAACTTCGTACGTAGAAAAATGCACGAAGCTATTTTGGTATCCTCTTAATAGCCAAAAGTTTCGACCACCACCTTATGACACTTGCGTTGAACGGTTGGATCAAGGGCCCGGTGCGGAAGGCGGCACTCCTCGGCACGGCATGCATTGTGACGAGGTTCCTTTCTCTGGAGCCCTAAACACCGGTGGCTTGGTCCCAGTACCCGACACCGATGGGACCCCGCGTAATTTTATATTTTTAAATGTACTATGAGTTAAAATAAAGAATAACATAACATGTATGGCATAAAAAGTATAAATTTGTATTATATCCATAAACTGATACCCATGACATGAGCTTATTAAGCTTAATTGGGGACCAACGAATGTTGCATAAAATGTCAGTGAAAAATTACTTGATTTGGAAAACAGAACTTTTTGTTTAAAATACTGATTTCATTTCAGCTTATATGTTCATGTAGTTGTGCTAATTAACAGGAATCCTCCGAGTATTTTAACGATCTCAACAACATGGAATCGTTTCATGTATCTGATTTTTCTCTTGCAATTACTGAAACTACATATTTTTATTGAAGCAAAAAATGTGTTCTCTTATTAATCTTTAAGCAAATCTACTGCAAAATAATGTGTATGCAAATATTCAATTAGTCTTTTTATATTAATTTTGATAGTATTATATGTTTTTAAAAGAATAATATTCTTACACTTGCGCGATTCATTTAGGCAAATAAAACCACTTTTTACGAATTTAAATGGGTCATTCCCATGCATCCACACCCCGTCGTCCACAGTGTGGACGAATGGGAATAGACAATAGAGTCGTAAAATCTTATCTCCATTTAATCATAGCTAGACAGAAGCATCATTATAAAGCTCTTAGGAATCTTTACGAGTATGTTTTAAAGAAAAATCTTACAAATTTTTAGGCAAGTATAAAATATATTTTTACTACGGCGTGATCATTTATAATTTATCGACTGAAGGTAATGGTAATCTACATTCTTTAAAATAGCCCAGTCCCACGAGTTTTTCTTGTCTAGCTAGGATTCAAAAGATTTTACGACTCTATTGTCTTTAAAATCTATTGTTATCTCTTATCGGCGATTCGCTAGACACAGAGCACCTGGTAAATCTAACAATTTAAAAGCCGACAGTATAACTTTGCAACATTTTTTACGATAGATTTTGATGGCTTAATATCTTATAAACAGTCCTAATTAAATATTTAGAAGTCCAACTCATCTTTTTTAAAAGTTAACTTTGTCGAGTATCGGCTCCTCCACTATAGTGTGGAGGGATGGGAATAAACGGCACCTTTCCCTCCACACCCTTTTTATTCCCATTCGTCCACACTATTCCGGGTCATTCCCATTCATCCACACCCCGTCGCTATTGTCTTTAAAATCTATTGTTATGTCTTATCGGCGACTCCGGTTGTCTAGACACAGAGCACCTGATAAATCTGACAATTTAAAAGCCGACAGTATAACTTTGCAACTTTTTTTACGATAGATTTTGATGGCTTAATATCTTATAAACAGTCCTAATTAAACATTTAGAAGTCCAACTCATCTTTTTTAAAATTAACTATGTCGAGTATCGGCTCCTCCACTATAGTGTGGAGGAATGGGAATAAACGGCACCTTTCCCTCCACACCCTTTTTATTCCCATTCGTCCACACTGTGGACGACGGGGTGTGGATGAATGGGAATGACCCATTTAAATATAGGTACGTGACTAAATCCGTACAAACTGTTTTATATGATAAATTTATCTATTATTTAAAAATGTTGATGTAATTATATTATATTATAATGTTAAAAAAGGAGCTGTCATTTATTTATTTCCAAACTTTTGCACAAATATGTACATAGGCGTGCTTAATGCTAAAAGCATTCTCTACCAGCTAACCTAGGGTGGTGCAGAAAACTTCAAGGTAGGTGCATTGAAGGGTTTGAAAATTAGTGGGTCAAATACCATAACAAAATATATACATACATACATACATACATACATACACATAAATATATAAATACATCCACAAATCAACTTATACAGATACATATATATAAATAACTACGTTTGCTGCAATGAACCAGCGATTTCTTTACGAAGATGTTCATGGACTTTCCGTTTAAAGGTGAAGCGACTCATTTCGGTTATTCTCTTCGCCATTATTGTAATGCATCATTATTTCGTGAAATTATGAAGTGACAACAACAAATAAGGTATATTATATACCTAAGAAAATTAATCAAAGTTCATGAGTAACTGAAAATAAAATCTTGTAGATTCAAATTTTTTTATCTAGTAATAAGCAAATATCAATAGGTATATCTAGAAACAATTGTTAATGAAACATGTCAATTATTCTGTCGCCCCCACAAGCCATGGGCCGCAAGCCCACCTGTGTTCCAGTTACAAGAACCATATAATATCCTTCATATTACGTTTATAAAGGTCGCAGATGCGGCTTTTCTCCTCAATGACAAAAAGTACGTTATGACGTACTTTTTGTTGTGCAGCAAAAAGTTAAGAACCTACAATTTCGTCAATCTTGGACTCGACTAACTACTTTTGGTGACCTCAAAGAAAAACTTTTTCTTTATTTAGGTCGAACTATCTTTGGGTTGGTATTAAAAGGTGCAAAAATATACTATATTCTGTATAACACTACAGACAGACATTATATTCACTTAGTCGTAACCAGAATTTTAATGGAGGATGATTGTCAATTTTTCCGTCAAAAGTATACCACTTTTCTAACGCTACTTTTGTATAACGAATTATTTCTTAATTTTCTAAACTATTTTCTGATTCAGGTCACCTATAATAAAAAAAATGTTATTATTGTTATGTTAAAAGCACACATTCAATTCTGGCAAATCGCTATTAATTATTATTAAATAGATACTGCCGTGACTTCTTACGCGTGAAATGTAGAAACTAAGCCCTAAGAAACAGAAGTTTACTATACTGCACGATAGATGGCGTTGTATTGTATGCTGAATTGCACAATGGTTTTGTTACACGCATTAACACTTAAGCTGGTTAAAATTTTTACAGTTCAGTTTCATAATTATAAATTAGTAAAGATAGGGCGTATTTTCGTTTAGTTACCAAGTTATATTAACTTAAGGTCACATGGTTGGGTATGACCGGAGCTCAGCACATTTTGTGGCTTTATACAAACATAGTCGCTTTGTTAGTATAAGCTTGCCAACGCAGATACATTTAGGGAAGTCATTAATTTCTTGCTAAAACTGTTAACCTTTTAATGGCGAGTACGTACTTTAAAAATTATGTTCCAGTTTTAGTCATCGGTGCCAATTCTGTTGTGAAAACGACTAAAATAAAATTAGACCAAGTATGTGCGCCTATTGTGACATAATGGTATGCTGTACACATTTGAATTATTTAAAGTCGCGATTCAGTTTTACACGTTCTGATAGTTAGTTTTATGATTACTATTAATAAACATAGTTTAGTTTCCTTAAGTTTAAGTGACTACATTATTTGTAAACTAATCATAAGAAAGGTTACTTAACTTTAAAATATTAGAGTATTAAGGCAACGTTTTACCAAACCGCACCTGCGTTCAGTAAAAATATTTCAGTAAGTCTAACAAATTGCATTACATATATTATATTCAAGTCAAGAGAGCGTAATATTGCCGCGTCGTCAAACAGCAAACTTAGGGTGAAAACTTAAGGTCTCTGTAACCTCGATTTAATCTTGGCAATTTCTGCTGACAAACGCAAATATTGCTGAATAGTTTTTGTAAATTCTAAGCATTATTATGAGAGAACAGAGAAAACTGTCGTAGGAAAGCTCGTAACTTTGATTCCTGCTTAGTAGCTGCATTCAGCAGTAATTGTCTAATCACTGCTGAATGCAGCTACTTCTAATAAAGGGTGTATAGTTGCCATGATGGTTGGAAACTATCTAAAACGTCAGGCTAGATTAAACACTAGTGCATTTAAATCCGTAAAATTTAGTTTTATTATAATAAATGAGTCGCGCAAATGTTACAGTGCGAATACAGATGGTCAATTTTTAAGGTTCAAAACAAATATAAACACATTTTTGATTCTAATATTAAACGCAATTCTTTGCCACAATTAAATTAAAACAATAAATTTCATTTCTTAGACACTTGGCGTGTCTGGGTTTAATAAACGACTTCCGTTCAACGAATAAAATCTTTGTAAATTATCAATAAATATACCTATAAGGCGAAGTAATTAATTTTACCTAAGAACAGTAAGAACTTTTCTATTACAAATTTTTTTTAGAACTTCGTCTATGTAATAATTTTAAATTAACGTAACTCCTCTCTTAGTTTTTAAAAACGTATCAAATATTTTTTTATTCTACAAAACTATAACAGTATTGTTGTTAGTGGTCTAGCACTAAATAATATTTCTTTGGTACCTATATACTTATTTGGTAACATTTTTCAAAATTAAACTTATTATTACCTACAGATATAGTTTACTTAGATTGTAACATGACAACTTGGGGCTTGAGCGATTGAAAAAAAATGCGTGAGATGAAGTTCTTCACAAGAGTTTATTGAGTTGAAACTTATTAAGTTGAAAAGTAATAAATAGTTAATTGTCAATTTCTAATATTTCTAATATGATCATAACATGAACTGACTACTGCGGAGAAAATAGGGAATGAGGTAAATTTGAAGGCAATTGTTTCGCTGTAACAGGCCTTCCAAATTCCAACGAAAAGTAATAAGGTGAAGAATCCTGCCAAAGTTCCAAGGACTAAACTTCAACGATTATGGGGCTGAAATTTCAGAACGTTATGTGAAGTGGCACCTTTCCTTTGTGTTAGCAGTGCTTAACAGTGCATACCTGATCGCATTGCCTATCATGTGAAACACGAATGATTGCTTTAGTTCTAGATTGACTCTACATCGTCTTAATAAGCCAATATTAAATAACGTAATAATAATTTTTTGTATCTAAGTAAATGTGTAATGAAATTTCTTAGCAGAGACATTTATTACTTTTTCTGAATCAAAATGTTTATTACATTCCACAGAATGAAATAGGAACTTGATTAAAATTCTGTTAATCATTCGAGTACCAAAAGTTGCTTTAATGAAATTGAAATCTTTTCATGGTACATATCGTAATCATGAAGATATTTCAAGTTATTTGATTTCAAATTATTAAATCTAATCTATTGAAATTGTAATCTCAAAGTAACAAGAAAATATGAAATGACGATTTAATCATTGTTAAGGTCTGCCAAGTATTATTAATTACTATTATTTTGTGACTGTTTCTTAAATCGTTACCTAGCTATCATTTAATTTATGGTGAGGGCTCCTTTCTGAAGGGCTCAAAAATTACTAGTGATTATTTTAGATATGAAATAAGTACCTACCACGGAAGATTTGAAACGACACTATATTATTTGTCCAAAACTATCGTTTATATTAATTGCTATTTTTATTTATAGACACTAATAAGAACAGTTAAAAAAAACTCCTAGTCCTAGGAATTTTTGTCGGTACAAAGAGGCAACAAAAAGTTGGAAATTCATTAAAATTATTAGGCTTTTGAGTATAAGTTTCTCCTAAAAGCTGGTAGGAAAGTTGTTCCGTTAATTATAAATTCATCCTAAAGCTCTTGAAGTCTGAACAAATGCTGAAAGCATATTTCTTTTTCTCGTTTGTCAACTGGTCACAAATTAAAAGTAATGCCAATTACCACAGAAAAATATATTTGAAACTCTGATGAGTATTATAGATAAAAAATTGGTGTTCAGTATTATTGATATTTTTTTTAATATACTGCTATCATAGTGGTAGACAATACAATCGTATTAAAAAAAAATATTTACAATAAATTATTCTTTTTAAATTAAAATTTTTCTCCAGCCCATTAATGTGCCACTGTTGGGCACGGGCATCCTCCACTTTGGCAGGGGTTATGGTCAACTGTGCTGCGCTGACGAGGCGTGTTGGCACAAGGTTTATTTATGAGTTTTCCGTCTCTCACAGATTGTGTTATAACAATATCCCCTAGCTGACTCATACAGCACCCTCGGGAGGAAATGGGGCGATGACAATTGTATTTTTACATAGCTGAAATATAACAAAATGCAGATCATATTTTATTAAATCTCTAATACGTAAGGTACGCTTGGGAATACAGATTTGAATGTAGCCGTCGCATCCTTCAATCGTGAAATATATTGCAATACAATTGTCCATTTTGCTTAATACTTTTATATACTTTATGAGTATATAACTCATGGGAATAAGAACTAAACATATGAGTTGTAATGAAACATTTATTTCTCTTACTTTCATAATCTTACTGGATAACAGATGAGAACGAAAAGAAAATTTTCACGAAGAAAATTTCATTTTCTTCTGTGTGTAACTTTGTAGTATTCATAAGATTAGTGTATAATTTTATTTTAGTGGGTATTCCACTAGCTGTTGCCTGCAGCTTCGTTAGCGTAGAATTTAGATTATAAACCCTAATAAATTATACAAAGACAGTAAGACATCCTCTTGAATCATTCTTTCTATTAAAAAAAAAACCGCAACAAAATCCGTTACGTACTTTTCAAAATTTTAGAAGCTCGCATATACTCGTATAACTATACTATCGTAGAGTAGGTACTTAAAAAAACTTTTCAAGTCGTCTATTAGTATTTATGTGGTACGTGAAAATATAAAGAAACCGCTAAGTAGCCAAACTATAACTTATCAACGTCAAGATGTAAATTTTTTTTTCAGTACCCAATTGTTTTGTACACAGATAACATCCTTTGTGAGAGACGGAAAACTCGAAAATAAACCCTGGGCCAAAACGCCTGGTCGGTGAGGTACTGTGAACCATAATCCCTCCCCAAGTGAAGGAGGCTCGTGCCCGATGGTGGGACGTTAATGGTCTGGAGAGAGAGAGAAAAAAATACGCTTGCTTCAATGGAGGCAAGTGAATGAAAGCCAAACAAGTATTTTTAAGTTTCATTATCATTTTAATATCACTTAAAGTTTTCATTATTTTCATACACACACTAAAGTCATACGATGTGTCTAGTCGTCCGGTAAAAAATCGTCCGTCAATCGTGGATTTGACTATTTGTACAGCTTTTTTTTTTTGAATGAGTATATTCATACTGATATTATTTTTTTATTATTAAATTTATAACTAAGAATTTTTTTCGTGAAAAAAGTGAAAATCTTTTTCGACACTGTCCACGGAGCTGAAGATTACACAACTAAGGAGGACTAAGGAGCAAAAAGAAAAAATGCGGAATTATTAGATCTCGAAGCTAACCGAGTGAAGTTAGGAAGAAGTTAGGTTAGGGTTTTTTTTTTCGAAAAACTTCATTTTATTTAATTTCTAAAGTTATATGAAACGTAATTAGTACAAATAATAAAGTAAACGATTAAAATATTTTATTAATCTGATAACCGGACGATTAATATATTTTATTCATCCGATAACCGGACAAATATTGAATATTAGTCGTCCGTATAACCGGACGACTAGCAACAGCCAAAGTCATAAGAGGATTTAAACTCTACCGAAATCATTTCTTTTTATAGCCACAACTGCTGAGAAATTCACAGTAATAACTGCGATAGCATCGGTACTCCTTATCTAAGTTTTGCTTTAATTTCGTCCTTACGATTATATTGTTATGTTTAATGTGAAGCCTTTACATTTTAGGCACTCACTGCCGCACTCAGAGACATTTTATGGTTACTTAAGGAGCTCTTTAGTATTGATTTAAAAAAGTTTTAACTTAACTTTTACTTTTTTAAATCAATACTAAAGAGCTCCCTAAGTAACCATTAACATTTAATGGTTACTTAAGGAGCTCTTTAGTATTGATTTAAAAAAGTTTTAACTTAACTTTTACTTTTTCAAATCAATACTAAAGAGCTCCTTAAGTAACCATTAAATGTCTCTGAGTACGGCAGTTAGTGCATAATGATTAAGAATGATTAAGATTAGCTCGGTGCATATCTATGAATATATTAATCTATTTAACGGAATCGTAAAAGTGATTATCACCCACTTGCAATAATCAGACTATCTAAAGTCAGGAAATCAGGAAAAAAATATTTATGATTTTCAAGCACGTTTTCTAGTTTTTAAAGTAAGCAAACTGTTTAAGATTATTGTTAAGAATTACATATTTTGAATACAATATTTTAAGTAAATAAATTTATTTATTTACTTAAGAGGCTACCAAAATAGCTTCGTGCATTTTTCTATGTACGAAGTTTTCATTGTTTCTTTAGATTGAATGGCTAGAGCTCTAATTTTTAAGTACATGTTTTTTCAATATATGATCTAGGATCGCATAAACTCAGAAACGCGATTGAAAAAAGTTTTCTCAATAGAAAATCTAGGCGAAACAACCTCGCTAATTTTTTATTTTTTTCATTTGTCGGTCTATTATCGCGTATGAACTAATGAAATAACTTTAATAATTGGTCAAGTGCGAGTCGGACTCGCGCACGAAGGGTTCCGTACCATTATCTATGCAACATAAGGCAACGTTATTAGTATCGAGCAAGAAACAGTAAAAAAATCATGTTTGTTGTATGGGAGCCCCCCTTAAATATTTATTTTATTTTTAGTATTTGTTGTTATAGCGGCAATAGAAATACATCATCTGTGAAAATTTCAACTGTCTAGCTATCACCGTTCTTGAGATACTGGGTACGGAACCCTAAAAATCATGTTTGTTGTATGGGAGCCCCCCTTAAATATTTATTTTATCTTATTTTTAGTATTTGTTGTTATAGCGGCAATAGAAATACATCATCTGTGAAAATTTCAACTCTCTAGCTATCACCGTTCTTGAGATACAGCCTGGTGACAGACGGACGGACGGACGGACGGACAGCGAAGTCTCAGTAATAGGGTCCCGTTTTTACCCTTTGGGTACGGAACCCTAAAAACATAGGTAACTATTATGTATAGAAACACGTAAATCGGAATTAAAATATATTTAGTAGATTTTGAGTAAATAGGAAAAGTATCCTTAATTCTTCATTTTCTGTGCCTACTGGCTGTGTTAATATGTACGTGTCGGCGATGATATACGATAATATTGATGTAGGCCCTTAAGTAAATAAAAACTCAGTGACATAAAGTTAAAGTTATTTAGATTTAAAAAAAGAATGGTTTATCCAGTTCTATTTAATATCACTTTTGGGCGAGAAGCCAAGAAGATATTAAAATGTTTAATGCATTTTACTAGATGTAATAAACTTTTAAATATATTTGCGACTAAAATGAAGCTCTAACACTTAGTTTCCTTGAAGACACTTTTCAAATAACAACCTAAAGAATTTACTTTTCTACTTTAACGCTACAACTCATAAACTTGTTAGGGTTCCGTACCCAAAGGGTAAAAACGGGACCCTATTACTGAGACTTCGCTGTCCGTCCGTCCGTCCGTCCGTCCGTCCGTCTGTCACCAGGCTGTATCTCAAGAACGATGATGTGATCTTTGGATTTGTAAACAGATATAACTGACATTTTGATTGCGTGAGTTAAAGTATAAAAAGTGCATGTACTAGAAAAGTCGCAACACCTAAAAACTGAATAAAAAATAATAATGAAAAACAAATAAACCACACGCCTCCAACACTGAAAAGAAAAAATAAAAAAAATGGTCAAGCGCGAGTCGGACTCGCGCACGAAGGGTTCCGTACCATTATCTATGCAACATAAGGCAACGTTATTAGTATCGAGCAAGAAACGGTAAAAAAATCATGTTTGTTGTATGGGAGCCCCTCTTAAATATTTATTTTATTTTATTTTTAGTATTTGTTGTTATAGCGGCAATAGAAATACATCATCTGTGAAAATTTCAACTGTCTAGCTATCACCGTTCTTGAGATACAGCCTGGTGACAGACGGACGGACGGACGGACGGACAGCGAAGTCTCAGTAATAGGGTCCCGTTTTTACCCTTTGGGTACGGAACCCTAAAAAACAAGCATAACAACTGAACAGTCGGGATACCTTATTCGACAGCCAAATAAATTGTTATGTTGTTATGCTTGTTTTAGTTTCTCTACAGTGTTTAGCAGATGGGTTTTTTGATTTTGTTTTATTCTTTTTAATTATGACAACCTGGCCACATATTTACCAGACTTGATTTCCTATCAGCATCACAATTGCACTGGAATTTATGATAAGTAATCGGCATAGTGCTACAAAGGAACATACAAAGAGACAAATATATATAGGCTGATAAACACCGTCACAACTAACACTTTGCGTCGCAAAAAAACTGACAAAATATTGCATGAATTTGCAATAATTGGTCAAGTGCGAGTCGGACTCGCGCACGAAGGGTTCCGTACCATTATCTATGCAACATAAGGCAACGATATTAGTATCGAGCAAGAAACGGTAAAAAAATCATGTTTGTTGTATGGGAGCCCCCCTTAAATATTTATTTTATTTTATTTTTAGTATTTGTTGTTATAGCGGCAATAGAAATACATCATCTGTGAAAATTTCAACTGTCTAGCTATCACCGTTCTTGAGATACTGGGTACGGAACCCTAAAAATCATGTTTTTTGTATGGGAGCCCCCCTTAAATATTTATTTTATTTTATTTTTAGTATTTGTTGTTATAGCGGCAATAGAAATACATCATCTGTGAAAATTTCAACTCTCTAGCTATCACCGTTCTTGAGATACAGCCTGGTGACAGACGGACGGACGGACGGACGGACGGACGGACGGACGGACGGACGGACGGACGGACGGACGGACGGACGGACGGACGGACGGACAGCGAAGTCTCAGTAATAGGGTCCCGTTTTTACCCTTTGGGTACGGAACCCTAAAAACAGTGTGATTTGTATTCTGGTGCTTTTTTTAAAGTGTGAGAGTAGATAATATTGTGGGCATTCGAAAGATTAATGATCTGTGACGCCACGCCATTGTATTTCTATTACTAACCTTGACAAGTACGACTTACGAGAATGAGAATTCGTTATTAAATATTCCCGTTTAGTTTTTCCTAAAATATGTATACACTTATTAACAACGGTAAATAGTTAAAAGCTTATAGATAGCTACCCTGTCCGTGTGATGACGGATTGAGAATACAAGTGTCATCACCCCGTTTCCTTCCGACGGTGCTGTAAGAGCTAAGGGATATTGTTAGAACATCCTCTGTCAAATCGTAAGACACGCCTGGTCAGCGCGGCACAGTAGACCCTTCCAAATATGGAGGAAGCCTGTGCATAACAGTGCGACGTTAATGGGCTAGAGAGAGGATAGCTACACCTTTAAAGTAACTTTTATTTTCAGCCCATTAACGTCTTACAGTTGGGCACCGATGTCCTCCACTTTGGGCCTCCCAAATTTTGTTTTACTATGCCACGCTAGCCAGGTTGGTAAGTTTGGTACCGAGGTTTCCGTCTCAACAGTTGATGTTAATTGCTTATAATATCCCTTAACTGGGACTGAAACTGTTCTTTGGTAATTAAAGTATTAGTTATTTATGAATGTAGTTTAGTATTTATTTATAAGTTTATATACTCTTGTGGCATTAAAGTTTTCTACCACAGGTTATTAGTTTAAAGAGTTAGCAAAAGTTGAAAAGTTATTAATATTAATCTGCTTTATAAGTTCCTTCTTGAGAACAAAACTTCTATAGTATTGAAACTTCTTTAGTTAATTATATTTTTGTTTTCAAAAACTTTAAAATCTTACTGCAAAAATTATTAATGCTATAAATGCGAAAGTTACTTTAATTGTCTGTCTACATTTCACGCCAAGCTACAGAATAGTTTTTAATGAAAGGTACACAGAAAGCGTGAAAAATGATATAAGCGACTTTTAATATTAAAAAGGGTGTTTGGTTATTTAAATTCCATGCATACAAAGTCGCGGGCTTACAGCTAGTAAAAGAATATAATATAGGCATCGTAACTGAAATGTATTTCAGCTGGGATGTCAGTCGGAATGTTTTATTAAATCTTTAATATGTGAGGTATTATGAGAGTATAGCATTAAACGTAATAGAATACAGATGGTTGAAGAAACATCTGTTGTCAATAATTCCGATGATTCAAAATCTTTTTCATTTTTCATTTTTTAATTAAGTTTAGTTGTACACGTAAAATCGGTATCATTATATAGCTTATGGCACTTTTGGAGACTGTAGCTTTCTATTACTAAGTTTTGAGGATTGTACGACCATTACTTTCAGAGATCAGACCCTATAAATAGGTATATCACAAACCTTACTTCGATATTACTAGTGCAAATGTAATTCTTCTCTCCGCGAGTCGTACTTTACGAGATCCTTCTAATTTTTTCTAAGTGGCTGGTGTTCGTTGCTATGGTAACCTTAAAATAAAGAAACATGGGGGAAATGATTATTGATTTTGATTTGTGTTAATTAACCCGTATTTCATGAGTAACTTTTGCAAATAGATTTATATTTTATCAATAGCGTTTTGCATAATGAAGACTACATTTTGTAGGCAAACAAAGGTGACTGAGCACGTTCGTTAATTTTTTTCCTGTTTAGTCTTGGAAACATACAACAAAACGTTAGATATTGATGGCTCGTCGAAGTAAAATCTTACCCCATGTTAAGAAAATATCCTACAGAAATTAATATCAGTAAAATCAGTATATAATATGTGAAAGTAAACCCCTCAGCTTTTGAACAAATAACACTTTACGGCTCACATCTCTGAATACAAATTAGACTGGAAATGCAATTTCCCGAAGTAATGTTACGGACGTTTGAACGATTTCTAACATCCCTAATGGAAGGAATCTCGATTATAAAGTAATATTTTCGTCATATTATTCTTTCTTCGTTTTAATTAAATTAAGATTTTCTGACAACTAACAATACTGAACGTATAAAGATTTTCTTCTAGAAATATGTATATTAGACTATACGTAACACAGACACACACACATACATCACAAGTATTGTGTGTTTCTGTGGTACGTATTCAACGTATTGTACTATTTTCCTAATAAATACGCAAACACAAGACATCCTAATCCTAACGAATTTATAAATGCGAAAACCGAAAACGAGTTGATGACACTAAAGAAATTTAGACCAGCTTAAGTGTTAATGTGTCGAACGAAACTATAGCGCGATTTAAAAGACTATCAACGCCATCTATCGAGTGGCATAGTAAACTTCTGTTCGTTAAGGTTTCATTTCTAAATTTCACGCGTACGAAGTTGCGGGAAACAGCTAGTAAATTATAAGTTCAAATCTTAAGTTAAATTGAATAAAGAGTTTAATTGTAAGCATAGGTATTTGGAAAAAATGCTTGGTGATCTTTTCGCTATATATTTTTGTAAACATTCGAAGAGAAGTTAACTCCGTCAAAAGTGTAGTTAAATTTGAGAACCGAAACCATTTGTTAACGAGGTCTGTTACAAAACATTTCTAATATATCGTCATTACATTGTTTGGAAAACAAATAGAGTGAACTACAACTAAAACTCATGCACCGCAACAAAGGAATATATTAAGGTTGTTCCAAAACTCTATTACAACCTACGCTCAATTCAAAGGTCAGTATACAAAATAATGTAGATAAAAACAAAAAAGTTGTTGCCTATCAGATTATATTTTCTTCTAAATAAAGAAGTGCTACGATAACACTTATTAATACCATTTCTGTCGTATCTTGCAAGTATGTGTGTATGAATTATTCAAGGTATTATACGTGTATATTCTGTAATTTTCCCTTAATGCCTAAAATTATTCACTTATCATTCTGGTTTTTTGTATATTAAATCATTATTTAACTATTATTATTGACACTTGCGCAATAGAAAAGACGGGCGGGTAAACTTCGTAACAACTGGTCACAAAGGACATCTTAAAGCTCAGCCCCATCAACGACCATGGTGACTGAAAATTCTCCGAGAAGTTGGGCTAAAATTTAAAATAAAAATACGCGTCTGAATCCGTAAAAAAGTAGTTTTACTTGAATTATTAAACTATGATTTCTTGTTAGATCTGCTATCAATCTAACTACACAAATTCTCCGCGAAGAGTTTTACGACCGAATTTATTTTCAATGAATCCGCTCACTACATTTCTTCGTACTCAACTCTCGTCTCATATCAGAATTTATACGTCACGTATAAACTTCGAGTTTAGTTCAATGAACACAGAGATAGTAGCCAGAAAACTTGGTTGACGAAAAACTAAAGTTAACTAAATAAAATGAAATTTGTTCCGAATGTTTGTATTGGAATTTAAAGGATAGTTAGTGAAAAGAAGTCGGAATTAGTAAATTTTACATATTGTCATTTGGATCTATTTTCACCCTTATAGCATACAGGCAGATCTAAAATGTACATTCTATTCGCAAACCTAATATATGAAAATTTATATTTTCTTTAAATTTTACTTGTTGTTAAGCCGTCTCAGACGGCAATAATAAGTCCCTACGTATATGTATGTCAAATATATAAATTAAGGATTAAAGTGAATTTTGAATATCACTCAAACTCTCTGGATTATTGATACGAGTATAGCTTTTTAACCTATATTACCTACTTTAACATATTGATTTTATAAGATAGCTATGTACAATGTACATGTGTCACTGTGACTATGAGAAAATTCATTGCCCTACAGCGCGGAAATAGAGGCAAAAAAAGCACCGCGTTTTTCCACTTCTCAAACAAATAACACAACAAGAGAAATGTTTGTGAATACAAATCAGCCAGAAAATGTCAATTCAAACAGTGATGTGCCATTTTAAATACTTGTCAACACAAGGAATTTTCCAATATTGAATAATAATTTCTCATTTTAACTTATATATTTTCATTCTAGGATCGCTCGGTATTCATCCAATAACAATGACACTTACACTGAGTGACGGCATTGTGTTTGGTTTTCAATATGTTTAGTTTCTTGCTATGTTTCGCGAAGCCAAATTATACCTACCGACTGTTGAAAATATTCTATTTTGTATTGTATTGCATTTGCGCAATAATGCAAAAAGAAAACAGTCCTTTAAAAGGATAATATAGCACTATAGTTTTACCAAAACGCATTTAGTGGTTTATATTTTAGAGTGTAGTACCTATAGCAAACAAATAATTTTGATTTTGATGTTATATACAGTAACTCAATAAACTATAACTAAATCTAAACTTGAAAACATTTTATATTTTAAATTTTATAACTAAAATAAACTAAAAACACACATTCACGTCAGGAATTTAGTAATTCAGAATTCAAAATCCAGTACAAATTTCTTTCTATCTAAAAGCTAAAAATGCAATTAGTTCGTTTTCTATACCTTTTCCCGACTAATTTAAAGCTAAGGTCTTTTAGAAATACGACCTTTACAAATGAAATGTACAAACATAAAGATTTTAACTTGTACGTGTTTTGAATAACAAAAATCTATTTATACATTTAATAATACCGTAGTTGATAAATTTTTGTTCACGCCAATCTCAGGAACTACCGGTTTAGACATGAATTTTTGTGTTGGATAGGCCATTTATTTATTTATTTGTTATGTATAACATCACAAGACTACTTATAGGAGCAGGAGCGGAACACAAAAGAAAATGCTATCCGAAGTCGTTTTTCCCTGCTAAGGATGTTTACAGGCAGATGAAGATATAATAATAAAAGAGATGTTCTAATACTATAGGGGAGGACTCCATTTCTACGGGTGCCTGTATCATAAGATATGGGTGCTATCTAGCCGAAGATCGATGCTGGATTTTTAAGCAACAAGCTAGCTGAACAGTTGCCATTTTGTCACTGACACATCTGGTTTGTAGTGTCGTACCTATTTTTGAGTTAGGTTTTTTTATTTGTGCTATTTCCCTTGTTATTTGAAAGAAAGAAAGAAAGAAAATATTTATTTGTATTTAACCAATTGTGTTTGGCAAATTCATTTTTATTTCTTTCTTGTTAGGGCATATAAAAGTATACGAAGGACTGAAGATGAGTAGTGACAAGTGATTTAAATATGCATACGCATATTCATTTTAGATGTGGAAGTAGTGGCTGGGCCGTCTGGGTCCCAGTTGGGCGAGGGGTCGCCTGCGTCGTACGGTACGCAATATACTTACTATTACTTCAATAAGAAGTTTAGTGATTTAAATAAGCATACATATAATTATTTAAATACAAGCTCCGGCAGGACCAACTACTGTTATCTACAGATACGTTTTATTACAGAGTACGCTGAAGCTCAAGTTCCTCGAGAGCTAATGCGTATGAGTACGCCAGACGCCGACACCGTGCCCTACTCTCCAAGTTCCTTGGATAGCGATCCAGGGCGCTTGAGTACAGAGCTCAACATGTTCCTTATGTCGCAAACTCCGCGGAAAAAGGAACATGTTTACGACTCTTGTACTGAGAGTGAATAAATTAATTATATTGTCAATTTAAATACTTTCTATCTATCTTATTATGGCTACTATGCCGCGCTTACCAGGCGTGTTGGTACAGGGTTTAGTTACGAGTTTTCCGTCTCTCACAGTAGATGCTAACTGCTCATGATATATCTCTTGGCCCTTACAGCAACCTAGGGAAGAAATTGAGTCTTCGCCACACTGAGAGTAAAATAGTAGTAGAGTAGTAAGTAGTAGTAGAGTAGTAAGTAGTAAGTAGTAGTAGAGTAGTAAGTGGAGTAATTAAGTAAGTAGATTATTAAAATATTATTATTTATTTTAGATTTGGAAGCACAGGCACCAGGACCCTCTACATCCTGCGGACCTACAGCCCACAGACAACGAGCTTTCATTGGTACGCAATTTACTATTACTTCAATAACAAGTGATATAAATAAGAATACTTAAAAACATTGGAGACCTGGAAATGTTACTAATAAAGCTTTTTTGTCAGACATTAACGACAAGCAATTTGAAGTAGTGGTTGACGACTGGCTCAGGTTAGTACACGATTTAAGCGACTGTGACCCAGATGAATTACTTGACGATACCTCGCCCCTCCATACGCATCCACGCAATGCCTCGGGTGAACCGTCTGTCGAATCCGACTTGACGGTTTACGAGGCCAGTGTACTGCGGAAGGAAGATCAACAGAACGATGTAGCGATGAGGCAATTTATGACAAATGACACGTAAAACTTTGACTGGAAAAAAGAACGACCAGTTTTTACAGGACAGAGAGAGACATTTACTGGGACTTGAGGACCGAATTTTATGATTACAGACGAGACACGTATCCCCGAATTATTTTACAGAATGATTGACAATGACTTCATTGACAGACTGCTCGGAAACAAATAGATACGCCGACCAAAAAATTACTTTAATGCAACAACATGACAAACTGACCCTGATCATGGACAATTTTTACAATAGTCCGTTATTGGCGCGGTTCCTGAAACGGCTTAAGACGGATTGCTTTGGGACGCTGAGGCTGAATCGGAGTTCATTCCAGAGTCTCTGAAGACCATGTCAAAGACGGACCTGCGACAGGGCGGGACGCTAACCTTGTTAGCCTAATATTGACCTACCATACGCTGCAAGTCGGAACACGGCACAAACACAACAGAATAACATATAAGCGAAATATCGTCCTCGATTACAATAAATCCATGGGTGGTGTGGACCAGAAAGACCAGTACCTTTCCGGTTAAACTATGGAACGATCAAGGACAAAAGTATGGTATAAGAAACTGTTCCGCCACCTATTCAATCCGCACTATTCAACTCCTACGTAATTTTTAAATCTGCACAACCAAACATTACTCATGGGCAGTTTAGGACCACGTTAGCTGAGAACCTATTAAAATTACATAGACTCATAGATTTGACAACGGAATCAAGAATAATAACATCACGACACTCGCTGACCCCGACGTCAACCAGAATCGCGCCATCAACTTGTCATATTAGACCAAAGTTAGAACACACACTTTCCGGTGCGGAACACATCCAGGTTCTGTCGCTGTTAGGTGTGTTCCAAAAAGAAAGTATCTACTAGGACAACATGGGAGTGTCTGGAGTGCGACGTAAATCTATGTATAGAAGGGTGTTTTAAGGAGTATCACACATAAAATGTTGATGGTCTTTTTTAATAGCTTTGTTTTTCATTAATATGTTCGGCTTTTTGGCCCATGTTAGTTTTAGTTTAGATTTTAGTTTTAAATACCGTGTAATTGTGCGATTGTTTTTTATTACCATTTTCGGCTTTTTTGTCCATGTTAGTTTTAGTTTAGATTTCAGTTTTAAATACCGTGTAATTGTGTAATTGCTTTTTATTACCATTTTCTGCTTTTTGGCCCATGTTAAATTTAGTTTAGATTTCAGTTTTAAATACCGTGTAATTGTGTGATTGCTTTTCATTACCATTCTCGGCTTTTTGGCCCATGTTAGTTTTAGTTTAGATTTCAGTTTTAAATACCGTGTAATTGTGTGATTGCTTTTTATTACCATTTTCGGCTTTTTGGCCCATGTTAGTTTTAGTTTAGATTTCAGTTTTAAATACCGTGTAATTGTGTGATTGCTTTTCATTACCATTCTCGGCTTTTTGGCCCATGTTAGTTTTAGTTTAGATTTCAGTTTTAAATACCGTGTAATTGTGTGATTGCTTTTTATTACCATTTTCGGCTTTTTGGCCCATGTTAGTTTTAGTTTAGATTTCAGTTTTAAATACCGTGTAATTGTGTGATTGCTTTTCATTACCATTCTCGGCTTTTTGGCCCATGTTAGTTTTAGTTTAGATTTCAGTTTTAATTACCGTGTAATTGTGTGATTGCTTTTTATTAATATGTTCGTATAATATATAACATATCAAAATACAATGTTGTTTTATTTTTGTATAAAATATTTTTATTAAAAATAGGCGTAGGTGTGTAAATGTATGTGTACAGTAGGCGCGCGAGTTCATGTCCATCCTGAGGAATGCGGTAGTGCTGTGACCTAATCAATAATGGTAATGCCGATTTCGATAATTATTACACATTTGGTCAACCATATCTATCACAAATTTATTACAACTGTAAGTAAGTAAATTAATACATATTATCAAATGAATCTACCCAATACTTGTTAATGGATTATTACAAAAATAGGAAAAAAAAATTATAAAGCACAAAAACCCTAAATACGAATTAGTCACTATCAAATGCAAAGATATTCTCGTGCTTGTTTATGTATTATAAAAGGTTTTTTTCTACTTGAACTTGTTGAAGGCGAAGTACTCATGTTTTCGTACACAAAAAGAAACAACACAAGCAGTTAACAGTTTTTAGTATCGCTATTGACAAGCGCGCGTCAAGGACAACACTCGACTGCGGACGAATGCGGCGAGGTGGGTGAAGGAGGGGCGCGCTGCCCCCGCGCGTCACCTCAGGCCCCGATAGATATGAACTCGCGCGCCTACTGTATGTCTGTATGTATATGTTTGTGTATGATTAGTAAGGTATGTGTATCATAAGTGTATGTAAGATGTATATTTAGTATATATTTAATTTATTTTAGTCGATTTGTACGCGTTTTTACATGAATACATATGTGATATATGTACATATGTGCGTGTATTCATGTAAAAACGCGTACAAATCGACTAAAATAAAACATAACAAAGAAGGAGGATAACAAAAAATAAAACCACACAATAATAAGAATGTAAATTTATTAGAATAAGTAGGTAACAAGATGTTGACGATTACTGACCATTTTGCATCCTTGTTATTAGAAAGAAAGAAAATAAAACTACTTTTTACGGATTTAGACGCGTATATTTCGGATGTATTCCAAAAGAGCTTCAAATTTCTATAGAAACAGAATGATCACACTAAATAAACAGGCAGCAATTAATTCAATTAGATAAATTGAATTCAATGCCGACTGTTTATTTAATTTATTGAAAATTTAACTCGAAGAAATACTAACAATCTTTGCTCAAAAGGTTTCACAGAATTATCAACCTTAACAAATAACAATTTTAATTTTATTTATTTTCGAATCTCCGATATGATATTGGCACATTAAAAATAGCAACAGAAGTTTACATTAGTTTCCATATTATTTGAAATCTTTTCTTTTCAACAAAGCTGTTATTTTTATTATTTATTTTGTTATTTTTATACCAATTTGGACATACCCTTAATGTGAGCCTAAATCTTCAAATCTACTCTACGGTTTTTATACGGTTTTTTTATAGTTACAGTGGGTCAAGAGAATCGATGTATAAACTATATATTCATGTATTTTTACAGATAACTCTTCCAGAGCCTGATGATGAGGCGTCGAAGACTTTCAAAGTAGATGACAGGTGGATAAATCAATTACCAAAATGTGTAAAAGAAGTAACTATTTACAGTGATACGTGCGCAGGTCAGAATAGAAACAAAATTACAGCATTTCTGTTCCACCTGATCGTCAGGCCCGATGTGCAGTGAAATACTTGAGCAGAAATATTTTGAGAGTGGCCTTACGCACATGGAGGTAGACCATATGCACAGTGCAATAAACAAATAAAAATTGGTCAAGTGCGAGTCGGACTCGCGCACGAAGGGTTCCGTACCATTATCTATGCAACATAAGGCAACGTTATTAGTATCGAGCAAGAAACGGTAAAAAAATCATGTTTGTTGTATGGGAGCCCCCCTTAAATATTTATTTTATTTTATTTTTAGTATTTGTTGTTATAGCGGCAATAGAAATACATCATCTGTGAAAATTTCAACTCTCTAGCTATCACCATTCTTGAGATACAGCCTGGTGACAGACGGACGGACGGACGGACGGACGGACGGACAGCGAAGTCTCAGTAATAGGGTCCCGTTTTTACCCTTTGGGTACGGAACCCTAAAAAGTGTCAAAGGCATACGCCAGTTTTCTCTATGATTAATTGGAAATCAATTATGGTTCGTGCTCGTTCAAAAAGACACCAGCACAGCACAGCACAGCTTTATATCGTTAAAGAAATGACCTATGACAATATGATAAGACGTAAAAGGTCTAACTAAACACTTCCTCACTAATACAAGGACAAAGAGGGTAACAAAATACTGTGGATGAAAATCAAGTGTCTTAGATTCGAAAAAACAACATGCTGGTCTGGTTAAATACCGTTACATACAACATGGCCAATATTCTGAATTTGACATATTTCAAACACTAGATAAAGTTGTTCCTCGTGCTACAAGAAGGTAGAAAAGAGACAGATTGTATGAACTAGATGTAACAGAAGAATCTAGATTAGGTTTCATGTAACTGTTTTGCTCTATACTTCTATTAAAGTTTAATTATATATTTTTTATTGCTTAGGTCGACAGACGAGCAAACGGCCCACCTGATGATAAGTGCCATCCGTCGCTCATGGACTCCGCAATACCATGGGCATAGCTACGCCGCTGCCTGCCGAGAAAAAGTAACTCTTCTTTAACCTCGTTTGAAGAGGGAACACCGCCGCAGGTAGTTCATTCCAGAGCCTGCACGTCCGTGGGAGCAATGACCGCTGGAAACGTACAGTACTAGATCTGTACGTATCCAGGTAATAGGGATGGACTTTGCTGCGACGGCGGGTGGTACGATGATAGAACGGTGACGATTGTACCAGATCGAACAGTTCCTCTGAGCACTCCCCATGGAACAATCGGTAGAGCACGCAAAGAGATCCAAAATCCCTCCGCCGCTCTAACGACTCCAATTTGTCCGTGATATCGGAATCATCCAATCGTCCAACATTCCGCAGTGCCTGAAGACAAAGGTCTATGACCAGTGTGTGGTACCAGCGATGACATACGGAACAGAGACGTGGTCCTTAAATGTTGGCCTCGTAAATAAGCTTAAAGTTGCACAGCGTGCAATATGCTCGCTCGTGTCTATTTTCAAATTAATGGTATTTCTTATGGGACGATATAAGAGTTTTGTTCATGTAATCTTTTTCCTCAATGAAATAAAAGCAAAGTTTGGCAATAGTGTGTATAAACGTCAAGGAAAATTGTCGTAGGAAATTGAATTCTTTTTTATTGAAATTTATTTCTGATTAATATATTACTAATCAGTAATATACTAATACAGTCTTTAAAAGAAGAACAAAATATCATTTCCTATCGCTATTATAATATTAAGTAAAAGTATGTGTTTGTAGTATATTATTATAGTTTATAATATGTATATATGTATTTAATTGAATATTTTATGTAATTATTAGTATGTATTTATTATTAACTTATTAGGCAGATATTAAATATTATTGTTGTACACTGTCTTGGCCCCTCTTACTCAACTTTTTTTTTCTAAAGACTGGTTTGCTGGAAGAAAATTCAGTTTTGAATTAAGCTCGCCTATGTACATGCCTACTCTGTGTTATTTGTAATGATGTATCACTGTGTACAATAAAGAATAAAGGGCCAACTAATCAATGCTATCAAGATCATCATTGAATACGAATTTCACGAGTTCAGTTCACTTTTCAATAAATAAATCCAAATACAAACCAATGTTTATTGCTGTATAGATTTATTTACTAGGAGACCACAAGCAATCAATCTGGGATAAGCCGACAGACCTTGTCATAAATATGCAACAGCGGTACTACGTACACAACAGACCAAATATCAATATATTTCATATAACGTACTTTAATAAAAACAAACTAAAACCTATTTGTTCTATTTCTGAACCACGTTTACGGTTGTGATTTATAATACTTACGGCAACATTTTTAAGGCCATTTTGTAAAATTCTTTATCGTCTGCGTACCTACTTATGAATCTTGACTGATTCTAAAGAAATATTTTGAAAATATTTAGAAAACATAAGATTGGGATTTAAGAGGATAATAATAGCTAATAATAGCTTCGTGCATTTTTCTACGTACGAAGTTTTCATTGTTTCTTTAGATTGAATGGCTAGAGCTCTAATTTTTAAGTATATGTTTTTTCAATATATGATCTAGGATCGCATAAACTCAGAAACGCGATTGAAAAAAGTTTCCTCGATAGAAAATCTTAGCGAAACAACCTCTCTAATTTTTTTTTTTTTTCATTTGTCGGTCTATTATCGCGTATTAACTAATAAAATAACTTTAAAAACATAAGTCACTATTATATATAGAAACACGTAAATCAGAATTAAAATATATTTAGTAGATTTTGAGTAAATAGGAAAAGTATCCCTAATTCTTCATTTTCTGTGCCTACTGGCTGTGTTAATATGTACGTGTCGGCGATGATATTGAATAATATTGATGTAGGCCCTTAACCTCTTTTTTATACCCGTGGTCATAAGGTTGGACCAAATATAAAATCAAAACAATTTTGAACAAAAATTTTGACTGAACATGGCTTTCGCTTGTCATTTGCCTCAAAGCCACGGTTAATTTCTGAGGTACCTAGTTATATTCTTCATAATTTTAATTCGGTATTTCAATCGAATCATATAGATACTATTAAAATTATAAGTTTAAAAATTCTATTTCTGATACATAATTAAGGTATAGGTACGGATCAATGAGATACTTGTTTGGCATTCCATTTAGAAAGATTTTATCTAGAAATACAATCAAATCATCCTATGAGAAATACGATACCCACTAGAGTCTAGACAAACAAAGTGCTTCCAATATATTTTATTAGTTTGTGACTCACGTTTAGTAGCCAATTTGTGGATATTCTCCGATTTTCCAATTAAGGATATGATTTGAGTAACAAAGCCCAAGATTGTCGAATTGATACAGTAAATTACAGTAAATATTGCTTATGATGGAGATTTTAAAAGAAAGCTAATATTATCAAAATCTATCTCACTCCCTTTCTCCAGCACATTAACCTTCTACTGTTGGACACGAGCCTCCTCCACTTTGGGAGGGTATTTGGTCTACTATATCGCGTTGACCAGGCGTGTTAGCAAAAGGTTTGTTTTTAAGCTTTCTGTCTCTCACATATGATGTTATCTGTGTACTATATGCCTTAGCTGGCTTGTACAGCACCTTGGGAAAGCAATATTTAACTTTGTTCATAATTATGTAACAGAATACTCACGTAAACGTTATATTGTTCTCTTAATTTCGTAACTATTTTATCACAAAAGGAACTTTTGGTATTTCGAAGAAACTCGCGTTCCTACAGCATATTTTCTACATAAAGATTTTCTAATTTTATTTTTAGTTTATGTCTATCCGTCAGTATTGTTACTGTGGCTACATAATAAGATTACTATCTGCAGTATTACGTAATAGTTAAAGAAAGTCCGTCTTGAAATAATAATGGAGAACTTCCTTTGAAAATAAACTTCGGCATTTTGAAACGGATTCAATTGGAAACTTTGTGGGAAAACCCGGAGCCCATCTTGTTATAGTTGTATAAATACTATGTTTAGGTAATATTTAGGTCACATTATGCTTGAAAAATTTTGAATATACATATAGTGTTAGAAAGCGTATTGAATACTTTTCGTGTAAAGAAATTTAATATTTTTAGCTTACGTTAGTTATAGTTAGGAACGTTTAGTTTTGAACTTTTAGCCCAATCGAATTGATAACATTGGTTGAAATTATATTCAACCCATGGTATCAATTCGATTGGGCTAAAGTTTTAGGTAAATTATATCGCAAAAATTTTATCCAACAGTGACATTTTGGTACGAAACTTTTTGTTTCTTATTATATTATTTTTCAATTATTTTTATTCCTACCTAGGATGATATGAATTTTATAATTTTTTTTTTATTACACAGTGTTAATTGTAACCATTTGAGAATTATTGTCATTTTACTAACTTTATATGATGTAGGTATATTACTCTTATGAAATTGTGACGTGTAAAACATTTTATGAATAAATGAGTATTTGAGTATTTGGTTTTTTGATTATTAAGCTCTACAAATTAATATTAGTTAAGGTCTGTATTACGTGTTACATACGAAATCTTAGATTACTTTATTATTTTAATGACACTGTCATTAGTCATGTTTTAGGTGAGTTTTATATTTCACTGGCTTGATATGATGAAAAAAAAAACAAAGCCATTACACATTTGCGTATAAAACGTAGAATTCCTATATTTTCCTTAACAGATGTTATTATTTGTTTGTACCATTAATAGCATCTAATGGCCAATTTCTGCTAACAATTTGGGTACACAAGTTTGTTGAATATATAATAGGTACATATTTTGTGAATAGAAAATTATTACTTACGCAGGTGTATACTTACTAATGTACATATTAGTTTACGATAATATTGAAATACACTCTTTAATACACTGTAGTATAAGCTAGCATAAAGACTGTTTAATTAGGATGAAGATAATATAAATTTAGAATTGAGCTTACATAGTCTTTCCACTCTCATAATATGTATACTTTTTTAACTATCATTACCTATAGCGAATAGATTTCATCCCATGTCGATATAGACGGAAACGAACAGGCAGACTTATTTATTAGCAACACACGCTTTCTCTGATGGCATTCTCCAGCAAGTTATTCCCTCTTTTTCAGACTGCATCAAGCTGATCCGGCAAACATGTTAGAACGAATGGAGGGAACACTTTAATAAAAACTCAGAGCATAAAGGAATATGGCACAGAACGATCCAATCACAACCAACACAATATCCTTGGATAGACAAGTGTAGTTTTTCCAGACAAGAACTGGTGATCGCTCTGAAAACACGTTCACGAATCAAGGAGATTAACCATGAACAAGCCATTAAGCCCCAATTGTGAGGATTGTGAAGTAGTGGAAAATGTGTATCATTTCTCGATGGAGTGTTTCCGAAACTCGGTTATCATAAGATCATTCAGGTCCAAGACAAATATGATGGATATTGAAAAGACTAATAGTGCACTTGACTAACCAATGGGACAGAATGTACAGATAGTACGAGAGCCCACGACCAAAACCATGTCTCATAGCAATACGACAAAAACCCTATAAAATCGTTAGATTGTATGATTCTGAACCCGACTAGGTGTGTAGTAACGGTCGAAAGTGTAGCAACTGCGTGGGAGGCCATTTCTGCTGTGTCAAAAAAAAAAGACAGCCGGTATTATAGCAATACGTCTGATAGTGAAAATGTACATAGATTTTATAATTGTATTACGAAAAAGTTTGTTTTCAGACATTTTGCGCGTAGCATATAGCCTGAGCGCATTTTTGAAAATGTCAACAAATTTTGCCGACCTGTATCATAGCAATACGGATAAAAATTTTTTTCAACTTTTCGTATTGCTGCCATGATTACCAAAAACCTGTTTTCCAAAAAAGTGTAGCATATACTCCCAAAAACGAAAATATCGTTTCGGAGTCGCCTGGCCGACGCCTCTGTTAAATGTTTTTTTAAATTTACAGCCTTCATAGATATTCAAGAATCTCCCTTGTCTATTATATGTACTTTGTCAGATGACAGATGTCATTACTTATTTCTTTTGTAAAAGTTACTCAAGTGTGCTTTAAATAAAACCAAAACTATCAAATCAATCAGTATTTATTTAATTTCAACAGCCTCAGCGCTTGTTACGCTCCTGCCCCTTTCTTAAACTCTGGAAATGGATTTTGCTCCAAACGTTGGAACGACGCTCACTTAGTTGTCATACGTTGTGTGGTTGTGGTGGTGTAAAATGTCGGACCTGAGTTGTGTGTTTTGTAAAGAAACAACGATTGAGAAAGTGAAAAAATTTACCGTAAAGACGCTGAAAAAGTGCAAAGTAGTGGCCGAATATCGGAGTAAAAAACAGAGAGTAAGCAGGAAATCGATTTACTTCGAAATCGAGTTGTCACGTGGTATCGACACGGACATAGGATACCATTCGGCGGGCTACAAAAATTTCACGGCTGTGAGGATTCCGAAGGATTCAAATATTTCTCTGTTTTGTTATCCAAACAATCAACGAAGATTTAACTTGCCAAGAACACGAAGAGGCAGATACGAAGATCGTTTACCATGTCTGCCAAATGAAACAACGGGGTAAAGTAACGATTCGATGTTCAGACACCGATATATTAATAATAATGCTCGGAAATATGGAATTTGTAGAAATTGTCGTCCAAATTTCTATGGATGTTGGTGTTGGCAATTCCCGGCGTTACATTGATGTTTCACGTTTATACGAGACATTGGGATCCACTCTGGCAAAATCTTTACCTGCTTTAAATGCAATGACCGGCTGCGATTATAATCCCGCGTTATATCGCAAGGGTAAAAAAAGACCATTGACGATGCTGAAAAATTCGAAACGCTATCAAGAAGCTTTCGGTGATTTGGGCAGCTATACTTCTGATAGTGACAAGGTATTCCACATTTTGGAAGAATTCACGTGCAGATTGTACAACGAAAAAAAAATTTATAACGTCGATTTAGCTCGACTCAACATTTTTTCGAAGACATATAAAATTAAAAACGACGAGGCTTCGACAACTCTGAATCTCCAGTTATCCAATTACGACGCCTGCAATCTGCCACCATGCAAAACGGAATTGGAGAAACATTTATTACGAACAAAATATATTGCACAAGTCTGGAGCAACGCTCATACCAAAACGCCAACCGAACTGAACCCTGCAGATTGCGGATGGTATGAAGACGAGAGACGATTTCAGTTTTCGTGGTTCTCTGGCAACCAACTACCTGAGTTGAGCAACGTTATTTTGGACGACAAATCATCATCCACAACAGGTACAGTTTACATGGCTTTTGCTGTTAATTTCATAAATAAGTTCGTGATTTTCACTAACGATGTTTATTTTACAGAAGAGGACGTTGAAGATCTCCCGAGCGACGTCGAGAGTGATTTCGAAGACGACGATTCCGAATCCGACAGCGATTGAATACGAGAATATTTTGTAACTTTGAATAAACCGTTTTTTTTTTTCAACTTCATCCCAGTTTCCTTTTGTGCGATTTATTTCAGTCCTTCAACTTCAATGTTACGGTTTCGGGTAAATTCTTTGTTAATTATCATCTAATAAATTCAGGGTCGCAACGTATTCATTGGTTTGTAACAGAAAATTCAAGATGACTCAATACGATTTTTAAATGATATCTGAGTATCGAAAAGTTGTCTGATAGAGAAGGTGCTACACTTAATTTGTCTGATATAAATTTTTTGCACATGTGGACAACTTATTTTATCATGTCCAACAATTTTCAGACATATTGCTATGATACGGATCGGTAAAATTTGTTAACATTTTCAAAACGGTCTCAAAATTTAATGCGTTCACATTTCCGTCTGAAAATTGTTTTGTTCGCATCAAATAACCAAAATTTACTAATAAAAAAGATTTTCAGACGTATTGCTATGAGACATTTTTTTTGTCTCATTTTTAATTTTTTTAAGTGATTTTAGGGGTTTGCGCTACACCACTAACGTCTGAAAAATATGTTTCCGGTATCTCAGAACTATCATTTAACTACAGTCTGCAAATCAGACATATTGCTATGATGCAGTTCGGTAAAATTCTTTGACAATTTTGAAAATTCGGTCAGATCAAACGCTACGCGGAAAATGTCTGATATTAGTATTTTCGAGTTCAGGATAATCGTATCTATCGATTTGATGCGGTTTTGGCCGTATTGCTATGAGATGAGTACTAAGACTTTTGGGTCATACTTCTTACCACGAACTGCCAAAGACTGAAATTTAGAGTACTTAAATGTGATAGAAACAACAGTGTTATCGCATACTGTCAAGTGCAATTAATTCTCCTTTTTAACTAAAAAATTCATTGACAAGTAAATAAAGACAACTTTATTATTTTCAAAGTCATCCATCTATAGCAGCGAAACACATTCAATACGAAATAAATGCTCATTTGTTTGCAGCCCCAACCTAATTTGTATTCACAAGCACTTTCCCTAAAGTACTATTTGAGCACAATATAATGTGTCATGAACTAGGACCGTGGTGTCTTTATATTCAGTTTCGGAAATTGTTAACTTATTTCACGTATTAACTACGAACTTATTTTTAGGGTTCTCTATCAAAGGGTAAAACGGGACCCTATTACAGAAATCTACTGTCGATCCGCCCATACGGGCCCGGGAAAGCTCATGCTTTATGTGGATTGATCGATGGATAAATGATGGATAAATAATTTAATACAAGTTGATTTTACAAAAAGTATTTCGCAGGTTAGATTTAAAATTTTCTTAAAAAAACTAGGATCTAAAATTAACGATTACAATATCTTGCTCATAATTAATTCAATAACAATGAAAACGAAGGTGTTGGCAATCAAGGCTTAGGTAAGGCATTTACTTACCCTCTAAAGCTCTGAGCCAAAATCATATATTTTTCCTGAGAAGAACGGGAACTAGACAACACACATCTGCTTCTATTTGTATTTCGCCAATAATGACATATATTTTAGAATGCTGAAAAGATATATGCTAGGTTCATATATGAATTATCACAGCTGCAAATGATATTTTTAGATAAAGCGAAATTTTGATATGGTAACATTGGTAACTGTCTGTTGAGTATAATTTTTTAGCGATGAGAGATTTTAAAATAATTACAGCGGCTTATCGGCCTATCAAGCTCCTAACAAGAAATATTAAGGCTAATGGAGACTTCGATTGTTTCCAACGATCAGAGCGTTTTTCAGACAGTTTTAAACACATTCCTAATGAATTTATAGAAACTTTAAGATACCAGGACAACTCGCTTTAGGCATCAGTATAAAGTATTGGATTCACAAACAATAACAAAAGTATGAAACCGATGTAGAATTTTCTAGAATCTTAATATTCTAGAATCTAAATCATTAAGAAAGATTTTCGTTTCGTCTGTATTTTTCACCATATTTTCTTCCGAACTATGAGTAATTTATGTTTTTGTATAGTAACTAGTGTTATAACTTCAAATATTACATTGAGTAGCCAGTTCACTATTTGACGACAAATATGACGAATCAAATCCTTGTTTATTGCTGTATAGACTGTTTACTATGGAACCACAAGCAATCAATCCGGAATAATCCGTCACAGCCTGCTATAAATATGCAACAGCTTTACAACGTATACAGAGACCATTATTAATATATTCTATTCTATGGTAACATATCATTAATATCCTCAACATATAAACAAACCATTTTAGTCAAGTGGGTAACACACAACCATCGTGCATATATGACCTGATGAATAATGTTTAGAGCGTAGCAGAATACGCTTTATTGTAAAGACTATAAAGATTCCCTGCCTACTTCCTAAAAAAACGTGGTGTTTAATTAACATACTAAACATGGGTCCTAGCAACCCATAGAAGACTTTTCAGCCAGTTAAAAAAGCCTCGTCAGATCTGTATTCTGTTCTGACTGTTCAGTATTAAGTTTTTCTTAATAAAAACAAAAATAATCTCTATAGCATCCATTAGTTAAGTCATATACCTTTATTAGATATTCTCTATACCAAAATTTGGCCACAGAGGTATACGAAGAATGCCATGATAAACATGAATATGATGAATGGAATCGGCATAGGCAATCAAATGCTTAACAAAATTGTAATCATATTCATATTTCAATCTGTGGAATGTAATAAACATTTAATTCAGAAAAAGTAATAAATGGCTCTGTTAAGAATTTATGTATATTTAGAACGAAAAATATCTCATTACGTTATTTAATATGAGACTTGAGATGTAAAGACGATATCGATCTAATCTAGAGTTTGTGTTGCTATTTCTGGATACATTGGCTTTGTTCGACATAGCTAATTTTGAGACACATTGTTCTGAATTTGATTTTTTTGAAAAATAATTAATTATAACCTTTCACACTCAAACACAGAGTATTCGTAACAAAAAACCAACAGCTTTTCATCTTCTGAATATATTTTTGAATTGTTCTATTGATGTATAAACCTTTGGAGTCGTTTGATAATTACAACTAAAATAAAACTAAGTACCTACATATATAAGCACTATAAATCTTAGATTAAACTACGAGTATCTCAGAAATCGTCATCTAACTTCATGTTCCATTTTTTTCTATTGGACCATCAACCAGTAAATAGTTTAGAAGTCTTTACGATTCTCGTTTTGTAAATAGTTTCGAATGCGCATTAAAACAGACGGCGAACGATTGTTTGGAAAGTCTGTTTATCTAATTTACTGCCTTTTTAACACGCTTTTATAAGTTTGGTATGTATCTATCAATGTATTAATCAGTGTAACGGAATCTTTGAAAGCGATTTTCAGCCACTTGCAGTAGACGGACTGATCTGAAATTTTGCACACCTAACAAGGACCGATGACAATGCAATAATTTAAAAGAATAATCCCAATTCCTTGATCAGAATTACTAGAATAGCATGTTGCAGTATCACTATGACCACACTTGTATTTTTAATTATACACGTAATAGTTTAATTGTATATGAGTAGACTCACCAAGATTATTGTGTTTCTACGTATGCCTATCATATACAATCAGATAATTACACATAAAAACGCTTTGTTTATAGAATCAGGTAAAAATATCATAATTGTTTACTTGTGTTTACTACGATTGTGACAACATGTGACAACAGAAACTTATGTCTCTGACAACATAAACTGTCAACGTTTTGTAAGTAGGTAGCATAGAATTGAGTATTGATGACAATGCAATCATTTAAAAAATATTCAGGATATTTAAGCGTGTTTTTTAGTTTTTAAACTAAGTAGATTATTACTTTACTTCTTTAGTAATAGTTTTTACATATTTCAAAAAACAGTACCTTAATTTCAAATCTTTAATACCTATATTATCTGCGCCATTACTTTCAACTAACTGTTCAAGATTGGATCCATTTAAAATTACCTAACATTCGCATTTCACTGCTAAATAAATATTATATACTTAGCGAGGAAGAACAATTAATTAATCACAAACCACATCATTTTTGTGTTGCACTCGAGTATAATTCAAAGTAGATGGTAAAGACCTGCATAATGGTAGCGTAAAAAGGTGTAAAACAAGATCTACAAAGCAAGGACTCTGGCTTTTGTTATAAAAACAAAACACCTTGCTTGCAAACTGTAAAGTGACGCCTGTTATTGTGGCCTTAGAGTATATATAAGTAACTATAGGGCGGGCATTTCCAAGTAAGAAACGTGAATGCAAGTAAGAACATCGCTTAGTTATATGCAAGCGAAAGACAAACAAACTTACGAGCCAGGAGGCGTGTTTTGGGGAGTTAAATCTCTCTCCGATATCCTGTCGAAAATATCCTTCCTATATACTTTTATGTTTTTCTCCCAAACAACAAAACGATGATTTGAAAGCGCATCATAGTTCCCATAATTACGATTTTATTAGGGGACCATGGCGTTGGCGCGCTTTACAGTTACTTATTGGTAACAAAAGAAATATTCTTTACTGTTAAAAGCTCTTAGTAATAACAAGTACCTAATGCATCACATGACTTGAGTATTTGTATCTGACTATAGCCTAATACGTATTCAGAGATAATTCAGAGCATTTGCTTAGAAGCGCTATAGTTCGACAAAACTCATGACGTTCGTTCTTGCGCACTCACAAAGGGATTGTAAATGATCTTTCTCAGAACGAAAACACTTCTTCGAACGATCTTAACGTGTTAAGTAAGACTTATAAAAATGGCACTTACCATAATATAAGTATTATTTTCTTAGGAACTCGATATTTTGACAGTTTTCGTTTAGAATATTACGTTTGACTTATTTTATCACGCTTTTTTAAAAGAGCTACGCGACATCAGGACCAGATTGACAAACGATATTTTACTAAGATATCCTTTGTGTCTTCATATAACCTTCAAAATTTTTATTCTTTTGTTAAGTTTAGTCGTGCACATAGAATTGGGTACTATTATACATGTCTAGCCCAGTCATTCAGTATTTTTGCCTGGAAAGTTTTCCGGAAGTTTTGAAAATTGGTGATTTTATAGATTTTGATGTGCTCTGTCCAAATTTCAACTTTGCCACCTCGTATGTTGCCCGTTAGCGCCGCCATATTGAAAAAATGGCGACCAAAATCAGTTTTTTGATAATAACTCCTTTCCGACGCATTTTACAGGAAAACATATAAAAGTAGAGGAAATTTCCTACAATTATGTCATAATCTATTTTTCCCTAAAATCAATAGTTTCTGCGTAAGAGCGCCGTAAACCATTATACATCCACACCAACGTATATTATTTACTTCAATTATACGAATTAAATATTGTTCCATAGAATGAAAACCCAGCTAACTATAGTCTATCCCACCAAAAGTTTGTATTTAATGTCTTTTCTTTTTATACTTGACTGACGAAAAGTTTACAATCCTTTTTCCTCAACTTCAATAACTTCACGTTCTTGCAGTATATCACCACAAATAAAGCAGTTTACTTCATTAGAAGCCATGGCTCTACAAATGCAAACGACACTGTGAAATGATAAACGTATAAGTACTGATGACTCAGACTAAATACTTCTATTGAGCTCAGCAGCTGGGTCCAGATGTTTCTTAGAAGGGGAAGAAGGGGCTTGACACAGAAGGGACGCATTCCTTTATACCTGCGGAGACATGACAGACTATAGTTAACATGGTTTTCATTCTATGGAACAATATTTAACCTTCGTATAATTAAAGTAAATAATACACGTTGGTGTGAATGTATAATGGTTTACGGCGCTCGTACGCAGAAACTATTGATTTTAGGGAAAAAAAGATTATGACATAATTGTAGGAAATTTCCTCTACTTTTATTTTGCATAGACATGTTTTCCTGTAAAATGCGTCGGAAAGGAGTTATTATCAAAAAACTGATTTTGGGCGCCATTTTTTCAATATGGCGGCGCTAACGGGCAAAGTTGAAATTTGGAAAGAGCACATCAAAATCTATAACATTACCCATTTTCAAAACTTCCGGAAAACTTTCCAGGTACTTAACCCTTTATTTTTTCGACCAAATGACTGAATCATAAGGACTCTATAATAAGCAATAATTTGAGTGACAACGGAATACGGAAAAATTTCAACATGTACGATAAGATACATATTTTCCGTGTTTTTCTTTTGTGTCTAATCATTGCTTACTGCACTTATACAGTCCTTAAAAGCTGTACACATCACCCGCAATTATGTAGAAATAATCAAATGTAACTACCTCAATTAAATTAATAAATTGAGACTGTTACTTTCTGTAGTTACTTGAAAATGTTATTCAAAGAAATACAAACAAATATTTAACCTAAGGATTCTGCGGCGCGAACTACAATTGAAACAAAGAATAACTTTTGTTTATTTTGTGTTTCAGACATCTTACCTGCTGTTTTATTAGCTGTCGAAAGTAAGACGCTACCTAGCAATATTTACACTTTGTATTTACTCACAAAAATTGCTACAGATCAAAAAATGTCATACTAAAGTTATTTAAAGTAGTATAACCATTATAGTACGGGATCCGTAGTACATTTTTTTTCACTTGATTACTATCAAGCTGATTTTCCGTGAGTAGCTTTATTATGACGAGACGCCCAATAATTTTCTATTCCAAAATCTCGATTGTATTGGATATAATATCGTACTATCCGTAAAAAAAAGACGTAAGTGAACTTGAAACGATATTTTATCTTTGTTACCTCTGTTAGCTACCACAATCGAGATTTTCGAATAGAAAATTATTGGGCGTCTCGTCATAATAAAGCTACTCACGGAAAATCAGCTTGATAGTAATCAAGTGAAAAAAATGTACTACGGATCCCGTACTATTACAACCATTTATTTAATGTTAAAAACTTGTTCGATTAAAGATTTTAACAAGTTAATTTACTAAATGTTTGTTACTATTACAAATGGTAGATACCTATGAAAAAGAAAACTAATATTATTGATGACACGATTCTAATATAAAAAGTATTATAAAAAAATGTGATTATTATGTTTTTTAACGTTTTTTTTAAATTGTATTTACGTAAATTGTGAGAGTAACAAAATGATTTATTATTTTATAATTTATTTACGCCACCAAAAAGAGATTGCAAGCAAAACCTCGTGAAAATACTTCCTTAAAAATTTTGATGAGGTTTTGTTTGGCGTTTAGTTATTAGTTATTACAATTTTCGTTCTAGAAAAAGAGGTTCTCCAAATATGATCGTAACAGTTGTACTTACATTACGTATTCCGCACTAGGGCAACGATTCGTGCAATGTATTGGCAAATTTAAATAAAATACCAATACAATTGCCGAGGCGCCAAATAAAATAAATTGAATATCCTCAGTTTGTCTAGCCGACGGAGTCACGTACAAAAATTTATTTACATTCAGTTAATTAAACTTCAGTCTCTTTAATCTCTATGTTAACAAACATCCTGATAGCACTAATATTACTTAAAATTGTGATTATTGTGTTGGGCTTGGAAGCATTACTTCAAAAACCTGTCAAGAGCGAGGTGAACTCGCACACTTAGGGTTTCGTACCTACTAGACATATAAACATATTTAAGTAACTGCATTCAAATAATTATCTAATTAAACTGAAAACAACTCACCAACTTAATTTTGTAGTTGAAATATAGGGAATCGCCTACATTTCAGCTACTTCATAAGTTGGTATTAGTATAAACACTTTTTTACTTGTGATGTGATGATAAATTATAAGTTTTTGGATTTTTCCCTATATCAGCACTATATAGACTTGATCTATGCCAAATTTCAAGGCTCTAGGGCAACGGGAAGTAACCTGTGAATTTTGATTCCCTAGCATAAGTCGAAAAATTCTTGAAAATGATCGTAATTGGGTTATATCTTTCAAATGCGTAGAGGTGAAAAGTTGACTGTATTTTTTGCAGCAAAGGACCGCATAGATCTACATATCGTATGAGTTTCAAGTTGATACCTTCAGTCGTTGCTGAGTAAAAAAAGCTTGACAGACGGACAAACAGACACAGTGATCCTATAAGGGTTTGTACGAAACCCTAAAAAGGTGTCAAATGTATGTTTTTATTATACTGCCTAAATGAAACACACTTTTAATAAATCAAATTAGTTGAAATAATCTACTCAGTTTAAAAACTAAAAAACACGCTTAAATATCCTGAACATTCCTGAATATTTTTTAAATGATTGCATTGTCATCAATACTCAATTCTATGCTACCTACTTACAAAACGTTGACAGTTTATGTTGTCAGAGACATAAGTTTCTGTTGTCACAATCGTAGTAAACACAAGTAAACAATTATGATATTTTTACCTGATTCTTTATACAAAGCGTTTTTATGTGAAATCTGATTGTATATGAAAGGCATACGTAGAAACACAATAATCTTGGTGAGTCTACTCTTAAACAATTAAACTATTACGTGTAGGTATAATTAAAAATACAAGTATGGTCATAGTGATACTTCAACATGCTATTCTAGTCATTCTGATCAAGGAATTGGGATTATTCTTTTAAATTATTGCATTGTTATCGGTCCTTGTTTTAGGTGTGCAAAATTTCAGATCAATCCGTCTACTGCAAGTGGCTGAAAATCGCTTTCAAAGATTCCGTTACACAGATTAATACATTGATAGATACATACCAAACTTATAAAAGCGTGTTAAAAATGGTCACCATGAGCAGGACTTGAACGATTTTCCGAGTTTGTGGGATCAATTCCCACTCAAGATGATCATTTTTTCCATTATAATTTGATTTATCAATTAAAGGCTAACCAAGTTATTCAAAATCAGTAAATCAATAAATAACTGGAACACATTCGTTTGGACAGCTAGAATGTAGAACCCATAAACAAACAAACAATTTTATTTTCACTACTAATTCAGCAGATCATTCAACAGTCTAATGAAATGACTAACAAAAGATCGTAATGAATGTTTCGTAAATCAAATTTTCACTAATTTCACTAGCATTATAGGTGAAAACCCGAACACTTTTGTTGAAATACGATGAGGAAAATGAAAAAAACACGATATAAATTTTTGTCGCCATGAATTTTTTCGAGAAGTCCGTAGAAAATCCTAAAGATTTGGATGAACCAAATGTCCGAGATAGGTGATAAGTATAACAAATACTCTACCACAGTAGGCCTATGTCCAATAGTAAACTTAGTATTTTATTATTTTTATCTGGAGACTGTTTATTTTGAGATCTTTTTTGTTTTAACGTATTTCTTTTTTCAGCATGGTCACTATAAGTGACTCCAAGTCTCCTGAAGTCACCCATGCCAGCCTCGTGGAACTTTCACAAAAAACTTAGTACTAGTATTTACTTATGGTAAATTAAATACTATTTTGTAATATCTCATTAATAAAAGACATAATTCTCAGAAAGCTAGAAGATGTGCTGGAAGATATATTTCCGATTTGTTAAATCACATTAAAAATATAATTTAAATGTTATTTAAGATCTTCTTCTTCTTATTTTATGGCCTTGTATTTTTTATTTTACAATTCATGAAGAAAATCCAAGTGTCATTGACCACTGTCACGCGACGACCATAGCTGCAAAAGTAAAATATTAAATAGTGAACCATGAAGTCTCCAAAGTCGGAATGAAGTGTGTTATGATATCATTACATAATTATATAGATAATGTATTGTATGTAGAGTATGTATGTGCGTGTGAATGATAAAATACGTAAATAAATAAACTATACATAATATGTGTGTATGCATCCTACACCCTCTTAAACAGTTTATTTGCTCCTTCAGACAGAATGGGCCAGCAGCACATTAACGTCACTCCCAGATACAGACATCTTTTTTTTTATTCAAAGGGCTTGGTTGCTTTGCAACTACATAAAAGATATCAACATTTTAAGATCTTAAAATTGTCACGACAATTATTTATTAGGAACTTCTAATTTTTTTAGCACTAAGTATAGCAGTAAGATAAGTTATTTATTCTCTATGTTAGAGACCAATAAATTGTATGATGTATTTTGTACTCATTTTATCGTTTAATACCTAGTTCATTAATCACAATAAACTTGATCATGGAAATAGGTATCTTTTATTTGAATTGGAGGTAGAAATTCACAAGTGTTGTCATCTCTTGCTGTTGTATTTCAACTAGTATTTATCATTAAAATTTCTGCAAAAGAATTCATATCTTTTTTGGTAATCTATTTGCAAAGCTCATTGTTTATAGACAAATTCTTTATCAAGAATGAGCTTTGTAAATAGATTAACGAAGAAAATTAAAAAGCATTATGATTGTTCAACTCCAAAGTAAGGACTGGTGCCTTAAACACAAACAATTTTGTAGCCTAGTCTTAACCGGGCTACATAGTGGACTGTGTTAAGATCTTAATACCAATAAAGTTTTTAAACAATATAGAAATGTTATACAAAAGTTAGCATGTAGAATTAAAATTAGGTTTTTTGTTCAAATCTACTTATCTATTGTTTTTATTCATATGTATGTTTTATATAAAATAAATAAATAAAAGATTTTTCAACCAAGTTTCTGCAACACAAAATGTTGTTATATCATCACACCTTTTCCCCAAGTGGGTAGGCAGAGTTAATCGTCGGTTCACAAGAGCACTACTACAGCTAAACAGATCTCAGATGCGTCTCATAACTGGCGCATTGACAGGTCATGGCAATTTTAACAGACACCTTTTTAACCTAGGTATCACGGACAGCCCCCTGTGCAGGGCATGCATGGAGGCTGAGGAGACAGCCGCTCACGTGCTGCTAGATTGCAGCGGAGTGGCAATTTACCGGGCGAACTACCTGGGATCACCGGGTAGCCTCCGGGAGGTCTTCGGCGACGTCAAGAAGCTGGGGAACTTCCTGGTGGAGCTGGGATGGCTGGAGTAACCAGCCCACTACTCTCCATCACACAAAATAGCCGCACTTAAGTCGTCGAGTTGTGGATACCGCCCGTAGAAGAAGAAGAAGAAGAAGTGGGTAGGCAGAGATTATAGACCGCCATCTGCTACTATCCAAACACTTCCTTGGCTTCATTTACAGCCATACATCCGGTCATCTTTGATTTTAATCACAATGAAAGCTAGAATTGCGTCAAATAATATTTAATCGATTATAAATCTAAACTAAACAAATATCACAAGAAATACAATTTATACATCTTTCGGTTTAGCTTGAACACTAGTTAGCTTTGTGGGGTCAAACTTGTAAGTTTTTTGTAAAGGACCTTTACCAGCTCTTGTGAACATCATTTCATCTATTCTTTGCCTCTCTGCTAATTCTTTTGACAGCTTAATGTTTGTCCATGATTCTTTAGCCCCAGCCACAAATCCTTTTTTCTTCATTGGCAAAGCCTCAGCCGAGTGTTTAATTAATTTTTCAATCTTAAAATAATCTCTCACTGCTGGTACTTTCAATACACCAACTTGTACAAGAGATATAAAATTACTTGAACACCAGTATACTAAAATAGCACCAGGGAAATTAATTGTAAAGGGAATCATGATTATTGGGATGGCTCTGAGGAAATATCTCATCATTTGCATATTCTGTGCCTCAAGGCGGCCTGTATCAACACCAAGCTCAATTGTTGCCCACATAGTAGCACTAGTTATTAGAGGAAGCAAAAAATATTGATCAGGTACTGTTAAATCCATAAACCACCAGAGTCCACCATATGACATACTCTCAACAGGACAGTTAGCCATCCCTCGGAGACCCATAAAAAATGAAATGAAAAAAGGTGCTTGTGCTAATGGTACTAACATATTCTTTAAAGGATTCAATCCTTTTTCTTTCATAAATGCCATCATCTCTTGAGCATACCGAGCCGATTGAAGTTGATCACCAGTCTGTCTTGCTTGACTCATTTTCATTTGTAATAGTTGAATTTCTGGTAAGTTATTGTTCATACGCGCTGTATTTCTTTGCGACATTATAACAAGTGGAAACATAGCAACACGTACCACAACAGTACCAATGAGAATTGCTCCCCACCATGGAATATCTAGAGAGATGTGAAGAAATTCAAGACATTGCTGCACCATACCAACCGGACTCCAACCACCAAGACCAAGACTCGCAAAGGTAGGCTCGCCATTCGCAGCAAGTGATTGTACCGCATCAGTCACTTCTAGTATAGTCGAAGGGTCCGGCACAGGCGGCGGTTCTGGTATACTTTCTGCTAATATTGTAGTTTTACCTGCATCTACACCTGATGACTGAAAACGTACGGAACCAGCCGCAGAATATACGTAATAAACTTTGGCTGATTTAACCTCAAATCTCTCATGAACTAAATTTATAACAGCACTTCGCCGACCGTGACGGGTAAGCAACTTAAACATTTTAATTCGTTTTTAAACAACTAATTAATATTACAAAACAACTTATAAAGAAATACTCGTATCTAAATTGATATCAAATTCGGGCACATTTCTGACATTTTCTGACAATTGTTGACATTACCTTGTCATAGACAATAAGTTTTTTTTTTTTTTTTGGCATCGGTTATAATTTTGCCATTTTCAAGTAAAAATTAGGGAAATAGTAGGTAGTAGTACAACAAAGGAACGAACGGAAAATTTAGAAAAGGAGCTGATCAGGAAAGTTTATATAAAAATAAATAGAATATACATTTTATAAATCAGGAACAAACAGAAACAAGCAAGTAAATATGTACAAAAATAAGAGAAATATAGAAAAAGATAAATATACTTATAAATTAAAAATAAACGTTTATACTACAAGTCAATATTATTATTTACAATATAATCAGCTAAAATTGACAATAAGTTAAAGACAAAGAAAAGACACATGGACCACAGAGCAAGCCAAAGATATCACAAACAAAATATTAATTGGTACGATAAGTTTGTCTGTCACACACGTAATGAAATAGAAGCCAAAACAAAGATAGCTCAAAACGTTATTAGTTTCGTGTTGCCTCATACTTTGCTTGGCGTACTCAATTGCCATACAACCCTCACTTAAAATTTAGAGTTCGTTTTATTGCCTTCATCATCTAAAATAAAGAAACACCAACTTTCTCTATTATGTGAACATTTTGCTGTGGGCGTCATTATTGTGAATACATTAAGTGCCTAATTGTGTATAAAGATATAATAACTGTTTGTTTTTCCTTAAAAAATAAAATAATGCTTGTGTATATATGTGTGTGTCTTAAAATTACCTCTCAATCATGTTTATCTTATGCTCCAAGAGCATAGCTATGATTTCAAAATAAATCGTTATACAGTCAATGAAACTTTGTTGCGCTTTTAAAATAGAAAAGAATGCATTTCTCCGTAAAATTCATATAAAGTTGCGGGTAGCAGCTAGTGTTAAATATTATGTTAACCTGTGTTGGTCTGGTCACTAACTGTCATCTGTCACTCGATTGCAGAATTACAGAGTAATGTATATTGTATGAAAACGTGGGATTTGTTTTGGTTTGAATAGGTACCATGTGATTTTAATATTTAATTCGTATCTAAAAGTCTAGATTGAATTACAGTTATCATCAAGTTATAATAGGAATGTAATTAAACTCACCAGAAATTAAAAATGGCTCATATATCGTATCCTTTCAAGAAAACTAGTAAGGCTATATACCAAAAGGCATCATCTATTCTTACTGAAGATGCTATTTACTGGAAGAAATTAGGGGTAAGTTGTAAATATAAGGTAATTTTTATAAATTTTGTGATAAAATCGATTGACACATAACATTACTTTTTTTAGGTACCAGTTTTAGTGAAAGAATTTGGAGCAATAGACTATTTGGATTTCAGCCCGGTAGAACCTTATAATTTTGCTGCCACATGCTCAGTTAGGGTTCAGGTGAGTAACTTGTACATAACAACTCTAAAAATCTCTAAACTTCATATTTTCATTTGGAAACTAACAACTAATCAATGATTAATAATGCTGAACTAAGATATAAACTGTAGTCCAAACATATTAGTTCTCTGTTTTATTAACTTTAGTATTGTGTTTTTTTTAGGTATATGACCCAATTACAAAAGTTGTTACAAAAAACATATCTAAGTTTGTTCAAGCGGCATATGGAGCATCGTTTAGAGGTGACGGAAGACTTATCGTTGCTGGAAGTGAGGAAGCAGTTGTTAAATTGTTTGATGTACAGTCAAAGAATGTGCTGAGAGTTTTTACTGGACACACAGGACCTGTAATCTTGTTTTTTTTTTATATATACTTCATATAAATTTTTCAATGATTATTTATTGTCAAGCAAGAATAGCTACAAGTTTATACATTTAATACTTATAAAACCGATATATAAAATAAGTTTCTTTGTGTATTGTTGCTTGTTAAAATTATCATTCATTTAAATTTCAGGTTCATAGAACATTCTTCACAAAAGATCAAGTAAAAATCCTAAGTTATTCAGATGACAAGTCTGTAAACTTATGGGATATAGCCACAGAAGAAAAAATAGCTTCATTTTCTGAGCACACAGATTATGTAAGAGCTGGTGCTGCAAGTCCTATTTCGCCAGAAATTATATTATCTGGTAGTTATGATCATACACTCAAATTATTTGATTGTAGGTCTAATGAAACAGTTCTCACTGTTAACCATGGCAGTCCTGTGGAATCAACACTATTCTTACCATCTGGAGGTATTTTCATTAGTGCAGGTGGAACAGAGATTAAAGTGTGGGATATATTTAATGGTGGGAAATTATTAGCTAATATATCTCAACATCATAAAACTGTAACTACTTTGAGACTGGCCAGTAACAATAGCAGGCTCATGTCTGCTTCTTTAGATAGACATGTAAAAATATATGATATATCAACTTTTAAAGCAGTACATAATACAGATTTTCCTAATGCAGTTCTCAGCATGGCTATATCTAAAGATGATGATACTTTAGCAGTTGGTATGATAGATGGAATTATATCTGTAAGAAAGAGAGTAAAGCCTGCAAAGCTAGTAGATGAGAAGAGACATTTGTTTAAATTCGCATCAGATCATGTCCAGACTTCTGTTGTAGAAGAAGGCAAGAAAAAGGATTACACAAACAAAGGTCCTGAGTCAGACAAGTTCTTAAGAAAAATGGAATTTTCTAAAGCCCTTTCAGCTGTTTTAAAGACATATGTTGCCACGAAATTTCCAGAGAAAACTGCTGCTCTTATACAAGAAATGTTGAGGCGAAAAGTTCTACATGTAGCAATGGATGGTTTAAACGAAAAAGATATAGGAACACTGCTCAAATACTTCAAAAAGAATCTTGGAGAGACTAGGTTTTCCAGAGTCATTGTTGATGCTGCTAATGTTTTTGTAGATGTATTTGGACAGCAAATTAAAAGTTTCTCAGAATTAAATCAATGGTTATACACATCTTTAATGAAGGACATAGAAGAAGAAATAGAAGTTTGTAAGAAAGTTTGTGAGCTAGAAGGCGCAATAAACCTGTTAATGGCTGGGGCACATATAAGTAATACCAGTGATATAATAGAATTAAATGACACTTTAGCACCTTCAACAAAAGCGCAAAAAGATATTGTTATTGATGTATAAATAAAGAATATTTTTTAATATTATTTTCTTTGTAATTATTTTTATTCTAATTTATTTCAATACTGTAAAATCTACAGCATGGCAGCACAATACCTATTCTATCTGGGCTATTATTTTACGGTATGCCATGTTATCTGGGCATTGGACAGAGGAGGCAAAAGGAATCGGAACAACAAAAAATCATGTTTGTTGTATGGGAGCCCCTCTTAAATATTTATTTTATTTTATTTTTAGTATTTGTTGTTATAGCGGCAATAGAAATACATCATCTGTGAAAATTTCAACTGTCTAGCTATCACCGTTCTTGAGATACAGCCTGGTGACAGACCAGGGTCTGTCAACTCTATTCTACGAACAAGAGGTAGGAGGGCTATGAAATTAGAAAGAGACGAAAACATTAAAGTAAAAGAGATGAATTAACAATGTTGCCACCAAAAATACTATTTCGTATTCCCCAGAACAATAAGCTTTTTAATTGGTTTTAAAAAAAAATTTCTTCATAATTACCTTTTCCTATTATTCTGATGCCAGAAAATGTTTGTTAGGAAATATATCATATTTAATCGATCAATACATACACTAAACAAAAAGTGTTTAATATATGACAACACACGCACGCGCCATTTTCTGTAGAATTTTGACTTTGACAATTGAAGTTACAAGAAAAATGTCTGCCGTTGTTTCTGCACCGTTTTATCTTGTACTTATGTTTATTTGTAATAAATAAACCAGTTTCTCTTAATTTTACATACATTGTGAACGTGAGTCGAGCTTGCTCCTCAGTGTCTGTGTTTTGGTGAAAAGATGAGTTCGCAGAAAGAAAATACTAGAACCTGTACCATGTGTGGATCTTCATCTTCTAAAGATCCCAGCATCACTTTGCATCGGTTTCCGAAGCCTGGCTCAAAAAATGTTCTGCGGTATGTACTTATGTCAACTTTATTGTAAGTTTGAATGTGAACTTTATTGTAATTTTAACACAGTATTCTTCACTTTCTGCTAAATTCATGGTATTTTAATGAAAAAAAAAACTAGAACACCATTCATGGTATTAAAGAAATTTTTTATTAATAAGTTCGACGGGTGTTATAAAAAAATCCAAAAAAGTGTTCAAAGTTACCAAATTGTATGTATTACTCTTTTGAATTTAATTAAGAATATGATTGTTATAGAATGTTTTTTTTTCAGTTGTGAAATATGGGCAAAGTATTGCTTTCCAAATGAAGCCTGGTCTTCAGCGAAATTCCAGGCTGAACAACATTCAGAGCATAAGATGCTTTGCAGCAAACACTTTGAGAGCACATGCTTTATTGAGAAGAAGTTGTTCAGAACAGCTGTACCTGGTGTTCAATCCAATAAGGTTAGTATAATTAATACTTGAAAAATATATTTAAAATGTTGACTGTTTTTAACAATGTGGACGTGGCTGTTAACAGTAGATTGGCTAATTTCACTAATAATAACACTACTAATAAGTCAGAAATTTGAAAAAAATCATTATCTTCATGATAATTATCAAAGAAATATATAATTATCTTGATAATTTCGAGCCCTGTTCCATGTATTTGAATGATTTTTAAACCTTTAATTTTCAGGATACCACAATTTCTTATCTGCCAGATCAACCTGCCTTGTTTACACCTGTTGCTGGTCCGTCTAGAGTTCCTTTCAAAGAGCATAATACAAACATTATGACTCCAACCAGTTCTACAGTACTACAACCAACTACTTCAACACAAGCTGATGAGAAAAACAAAAAGTTGATAAGGAAACTGAAAAACAGTATGAACAAAATATACCGATTACAAAAAACGGTGAAACATTTAAAAAATGATGCATTTTTAAATGTGATTTGTCAACATAAGAGAGTGACGAAAATTCTTGAAACGAAAATGAGTTCATCATTTGCACTGTTACTGCAAGGGGAACTGCAGAATTATAAAAGGAAGAAACCTGGGCGGAGATGGAACTTGGAGGCTAAAATAATAGCATTGAGGCTCTATAAAAGATCTCAAACAAGCTACAAATTATTGAGAAGAATTATTTGTTTACCAGCACCCAGCACACTAAAATCCCTATTAAGCAAATTTAAGATGCCTGTGGGGATACACAAAACCACTCTTACAGTGTTGAAAAACACAATTAAACACTTTGGGGCATCTGACCGAGAATTCGTTTTACTGTGGGATGAAATGTCCTTAAGAAAAAATTTATGGTACAACTCGAAGGAGGATCAATTTGAGGGATTCCAAGACCATGCTACACAAGGTAGATCTCCACAGGCAGCTACGTATGCCCTTGTATTACACAGATATTTTTACTGCGTCTGGGTGTTACCTATCTATTCTATGTATGTATTTACAAAAAAAAGTAGTATATGAATTATATCCGTAATCTGGTATGCGTATCACAAGCATTACGCTTAGTTTGGAACCAGAGGACGTTGTGTGAAATGTCCGTGAATATTTATTTATTTATATCTTATTATAAGCTAATTATGAATGTATTATGTATATTATGTTTAATATTATTATTAGAACGTAAATAAGTATTTTCAATTATGAAAGACATAATATAATAAGTATTCATTTAGTTAATTATGTTAGTTTTGAATTTTGTTAATGATTATTATCTGTAAAATTATAAAACATAATTAAATGATCACTGTTTGTTTTATTAAACTGCTTCATAATATATAAATGTTAGCATTTTATGCACAAGTACACTGTGTTTTCCGATAGTGATTTTGTTCAATTATTGCTGTGCAAAAATTGATCATCTTATGAAACTATCGGGAAACGCGCTGTACTTGCGCATAAAATGCAGTACAAAAATACTGCGCATAATTTAAAGTTCCCTCCAATTTCTTTTACTGTCTAATTTAAGTGGGCAAACGATAGATGGCGCTGGTTGGTAAGGAAAAAATTTCCTCACTACAATTGTATGTAGTCGTTATTCTTCCCTTTTTAGGGTATATATGTTCTGTGTGACAGACGGACGGACGGACAGCGAAGTCTCAGTAATAGGGTCCCGTTTTTACCCTTTGGGTACGGAACCCTAAAAATCATTCGATGCCATATATCACTTTTGTCATGCGGTGTTAAGTGATTATCTAAAGATCTTACCTAGGCTGTGCCTAGGCGTTCACATTGTTATATTGTTTATGGTAATCTATTGGCTCTTTGGACTACAATTCCTTTGCCTGTCATAAAAACAAACGATTCGAGCAAAAATAATGTCTATGGTTGATTGTTGTCGAGGTTGTCGGAAAACAAAATGACGTTTTGCAAGTCTTCGTGAAAAGAAATATTTTTTTCCTAGTGCGACCCTATGTTATGACATCAAGTGATCACAAATGGAAGTGCAATAAATCTATTTTAAAATATTCCAGTGAAACGATGAATGACGAGTGTATCCTCAATTTGTTTACTCTCGGCAATAAAGTGTAAGTTCACTTCGAGGGTTTCCAGTGGCCTATTTTTTTATTTAAATTTTCCTATATACGGTTTGTTATATAAATAGATTTTGTTGCATTAAATATTATCGTATTTTAATGTTTATTGTCATCAAGAGGTTACGTATTTATTTTGTTACGATGACATTAGTTTGACCACGAGTTTTATCCTAGGTACAAGTACGTAGAATTATAAAACATGGATGAGCGAAAGGTAGCCGATTACTTTGTTATCGCTGGATTACCTGAAAAACCGGAATTACTTGATGACTCCGACTCTGGACATCTCAAAGGCTACAGCACCAAAGCGCCTATTACTGATATAGGTAAGTTGTCTTGTATTTGTCGCTGTAAAATACATCAAGAAACTTTTGCCAACTTCAAAATATTCTTTACAATTTAATTTACGTGATCTAGTTTTAATCTTGTAGGTTATATTTCAAATTAGCACTAGGCATGTATCTCATTGTGGCTTAAATCTCTGTGGCCCATAATAATTTCTTCTTGCTGATATATTTCCAACAACATACTTTTAAGGTGCAACTTAATAGTTTGTAAGATCACATTACTATATATATATATAGATCATAACTATAGGCTTCTAGAATAAACTAAATAGCCAAACTGGTATCAATAGTTCAATAACTGAATATGCTTCTTTTATATACATGACAAATACAATTTTTTTGTAACTACATGTGTTTTTGAGTATAAAATGAAAACTCTTTTTATAACATGCTTTTATTTCATACCCTGAGGTCGTAAAGAAGGGCCTTTAAAACATACAAATAAAACGCTTGTAGACAAATTATCAGGTTTGGAGTGGTGAAAATTTTGGTCATTGTAGTATGACATGTTGTTGGCGGGTCCTAATTATTTGTATACATTTCTTCTTTAGATCCTTGCAATATTGTTAATTTGATCATGTGTCATTCTTGAATAATGTACAGCATTTATTGTATTAATCGCAAGTGTTAAACCTACTCATGTTCTATAAGTGGAAGACCTGTTGTCCATATTAATAAAATCACTGTTTGTTGAGTTATATTGTGCAGTGGACAAAACTAGCAAACTGCTTTTATAAACTTACTAGCTGACCCGGTAAACGTTGTTTTGCCATACAAATGTCAGTGGGGGGAGGGATTTGAAAAATAGATGTTGGCCGATTCTCAGACCTACTGAATATGCATGTAAAATTTCATAAAAATCGGTCAAGCCGTTTCGGAGGAGTACGGTAACTAACACTGTGACACGTGAATTTTATTTAAAAGATAAAGTTTGGAATTAATTCATTTCTGATGATTAATAGATTTAACACTTCCTTAGAGTATTAAGCCAACAGGAGTGGTTATACACGCGCTGTTTCCTTTATTTATTTATTTATTTTATTCTTAATTGTACACCATACATAATATCTTAAAATTAAACTTATACTAAAAAAATCAAGTACAATGGGCGGCCTTATCGCTTAAAGCGATTTCTTCCAGGCAACCTGAGCATGGATATTATTTAAGAAGTAGGTGGAAGTTGTAGTTGTTTCCTTTGTCAAATATACTGTCCGATCGGAGGGGTGACGAGATAACGCACACAAACTGTGACGTAATTTCATGCTACCAATGAAATTACGTTAGAGTTTGTGTGCATTTTCTATCTACATATCTATCTACGCACGCCTCGCCTACAAAAGCCTCACGCACATTAAGAGACGACAGTGTCCGTACACAATGAGTATGAGCATTGCTCTCGTATCTTTTTCAGCGGGGTTGAATCAATGCTCTTACCTGATGATGCCTTAAACAAATACTAGATTGACTCGAGTATTCAAATGACTTTGGCACTTATTGTTAAAATATTTCATAAATAAATTAACGAATTATTATAATTTTTAACTAACTACAAAATGATAAACTACATGATAACTACAAAATGATAAACTTAAACAAGAAATTTTAAGACCATGTTTACTGCATCTTGATGTTATAAATTTCTTCAAACCTATGGTGGAACGTTTGTATATTAATAGCAATAATTATTTATTAAATTTTAACTAGTAACAACAACATGAAAAACCTAAGTTGATTTCGATTCAAAGTTACGAAGACCGGAAGACACAGATAAAAGATATCGTATATTTTATGCACACAATAGATACACACACACACTCGTAACTTTACTAGATTATTGTTTTGCTAGCTGTTATTCGCAACTTCGTGCGTTTGGAATATTTAAACCAAACCCCAACAAATTATACTTAAAAACCTTCCTCTTGAACTATTCTATATATTAAATACAAACTGCATTAAGAGGCGTTGCCTAATTTAAAAAAATTATGACCACATAGGGGTATACAGAAAAAAACAGGCACAAATTGGACAAGCGCATTAAAGATTCCGTTCCGTTTTTATTATAATTTATTCATCATGTTCTCATGATTAACAGGACAGAAGAATGATGAGAATGATGATGATGTGTATTTGTTGCTGTAGCATCGACTGATATTTATACACAAACTGAAAATGTCGGCTCTCTAGGTAGCGCCGCGTCGTTCCAAAGATACAACCTGGTGACAGACCGACGGACAGGTAGCGAAGTCTCAGTAACAGGGTCATGTTTTGTACGACGTTACACCGAGCGACGTTTTATAATAAGTAACGATAACTACTCAGTATTGTTACGCTAAAAATATATCCATCACTAATGCGTTACCGCGTAGTTCATAAGAACTTTTAATTATCTCGAAGAACTTCCCAGTTTGGCGTATTATCAAAAGTTTTAGACATAATTATTATGCTCAAGTTAGTTAGTGCAAATAGCTATTCATTTCACAAACTTTAGTAGGGGAGCCCAAGAGGGAATTTCGGGATTTACTAAAGCGCGTCAGATTAATATACAGGAGGATACCTTGTACCCGGTTAAGTACCTCCACAAAACATGAGACCCATATATAAGGCCGCCCGTGAAGGATACAGGATCAGATTAGTAAAAAAAAATTGACCAACAGAAATTCTCGAGCGCGTCAGATTAAGGTAGGGTGAGTTAATTACATCCTAAAAAGTGTATATTCCACTAATCTGACAATTTGAGAAAAATAAAATTGAAGCGACTATATTCAATACTAAAAGAAAGTTAGTAACTTCAACGTTTCCTTGTGTACCAAATACTTACACCTCAAAAGTAAATAGTTTGAAGAACGAAAACATTAACGAAAGTACATATTTACACTTTCAAATTATTGTCCATTATGTGATAAAACTATTCTGTGATACAAATTATCTTAGATCATAATATTTACTTTCTTTTTAATTGTTGTAAATTATAAATGATCACGCTGTAATAGAAATAATATTTTATACTTGTCTAAAAATTTGTATGATTTATCTTAACAACATACTCATAAATATTCCTAAGAGCTTTTTAATTGTGCTTCTTGTCTAGCTATGATTCAATGGAGATGAGATTTTACGACTCTATTGTCCTTAAAATCTATTGTTATCTCTTATCGGCGACTCCGGTTGGCTAGACACAGAGCAGCTGGTAAATCTAACAATTTAAAAGCCGACAGTGTAACTTTGCAACTTTTTTTACGATATATTTTGATGGCTTAATATCTCATAAACAGTCCTAATTAAACATTTAGAAGTCCAACTCATCTTTTTAAAATTTAACTTTTTCTAGTGTCGGCTCCTGCACTATAGTGTGGAGGACTGGGAATAAATGGCACCTTTCCCTCCACACCCTTTTTATTCCCATTCGTCCACACTATTCCCATACCTCCACACTGTGGACGACGGGGTGTGGAGGACTGGGAATGACCCGCTGAGTTCAAAATATAGTTCAAAGTACAATTTTAAGCGCCCAGGAATGGAATTAGCGGGAAGTTGCAGGGATGGCCTTTAAGGTGAACCGTTTTTCGAATTTTTTTTTGTCAGATTAGGCGAATCCCTCTAGATAATCGTCAGATTATGAGACAGTACGTTTAGAACATAAAGATGAACCATATATATCTTAATCTGACGCGCTTGAGTATTTCAAAATGGCGAATTTTTTTTTGCACATTATGAAACTGGCCGTGAGTTTGCGTCCCATCGAAATCGTCAGATTAGTGAATGAGAGCTTTTTTTTGGTGCACTTAACACTCCCTTAGAAAATCTGACGCGCTCGACAAAATTTTTTTTTTTTCATTTTCAACCCTTAAATACAACCACCCGCATCATGCAAACGATCAGATTAACATACGTACATTATTAAAAATACGTAGGGCATTGATGCTATCAATATCTGACGCGCTCGAGAATGTCCATGCAACAGTTTTTTTTTACATATTTAAAAATCTATAGCCGCTTCCCCCACCGATGTAAAGGTATATATCATATAACATTTTTTTATTCTTATCATCTAAGCTTTGCATCCCAATAGGTCTCTACGACGCTCGAGTAAATCCCCATTTAGCATCGTGGGCTCCCCTACCACTTGTTTTATTTACTCGCGTTCTAGCAGTTTGAATAGTAGTTATATAGTTTGTAGTTGGTTTAACTAAAAGACTATTATATATTGGTAGATATAGTTATAATGAAGTTTTTTTTTTAGGGTTCCGTACCCAAAGGGAAAAAACGGGACCCTATTACTGAGACTTCGCTGTCCGTCCGTCCGTCCGTCCGTCCGTCCGTCTGTCACCAGGCTGTATCTCAAGAACGGTGATAGCTAGACAGTTGAAATTTTCACAGATGATGTATTTCTATTGCCGCTATAACAACAAATACTAAAAATAAAATAAAATAAATATTTAAGGGGGGCTCCCATACAACAAACATGATATTTTTACCATTTCTTGCTCGATACTAATAACGTTGCCTTATGTTGCATAGATAATGGTACGGAACCCTTCGTGCGCGAGTCCGACTCGCACTTGACCAATTTTTGTTTTACTATTTATTGGGCACATGTCTCCTCTACTATCAAGGATATTTAGTTCACAATATGCCACGCTATTGGCACAGGGTTTAAGAGACGAGTGTAGACTCATTTTCCGACTCTCACAGAGGATGTTACCTGCTTATATTATACCCCTGATCTAGCTCTTACAGCACCCTGGGGAGGAAATAGGCTGATGACACTCGTATTGTTAATCCAGCACCACTCTTACTAAATTCTCTTAATAATTTAATTCCCGTAAATTATGGACACTCCGTGTGGTGACGGATTAAGAATACAAGTGTCACCACCCCATTTCCTCCCAAGGGTGCTGTAAAAGTCAGCTAAGGGATATTGCACACGGATAGCATTTTCTGTGAGAGACGGAAGACTCGAAAATAAACCCCGTGCCAATACGGCGCGGCACAGTAGACCATAATCCCTCCCAAAGTGGAGGAGTCCCGTGGCCAACAGTGGGACGTAAATGGGCTGGAGAGAGAGATGAAAATTATGGACTACAGTCATATAGTTCTTATTCATGTTTAATATATAATAATTTCAATGTTATCAGGTTAATTAATAAGATTAGTTTTGTCTTTTCCATAATATAAGTTAATTAGTTGTTACAAAATATGATACTTATTTACATATTTTATCAAGTTGTAGAAAATACTTGAATAATTACGTATAAGGTTTGCGGTTACATATCGAGTTACGGTAAGTAATTTGAAACGATACGAACAGTCATAAGATCTGTAACATTTATTTATAAATATATCAGGCTAGCCTTTAGTGAGACATTGGTTCCGTCCATAACGATTTTCTCAGAAATGTGGAAATCAATTTTGATCTATCTTTCACTATCGTACATAACAGATATCAAGTTATTTTTCTTTAAAATAGATATGACGAGTTTACCATTAATTCAATATTATTTTTTATTTTCTACTTAACTTATTAAAATTTATGTACTTACACACAAAATTCATCCCAATCGATTCAGCTTTTTATAATCGGCTTAGAAGGATTTGAAGCACACACAGAGGGATTATCTTAACATTCTGAGTGTGTATTATGTGTATATTCGGGTTCGGTTCCCGCTTGGGACAATCATTTGTGTGATATAAATATATAATAAATGTCATACAAATGTTTGTACTGCGTCTGGGTGTTTTCTATGTATTATGAGTATGTATTTACAAAAGAAAAGTATATGCAGTCTATCCGTATATGGTACCCAAAATACAAGCATAGAAATATAGCTCACTTTGGGACCAGAGGACGTTGTGTGAAATGTCCTGAATATTTAATTATAATATTTATTTTGTTCTTTATTTATCTCTTTTACATCACAATATCTTACATTTTTAAATATATAATTAAATATAAACTAAATAATAAAAAATATACATTTAAAAATATAAAATAAATGTGAGCTCCAACAGGCGGCGGGCACAGGGGCCAAGCCACCGGTGGCTAAGGATCCAGGGAGAGGAATCTCCTCACAATCCGAGCCGTATCCAAGATTACTGCTTTCTGTATTAGACCCTTAACCCAACGATCCAACGCGAGCCTCTCCAGATGACGGTCGAGGCTCTTGGCAATTAGGCCATTGACAGACACTACGATTGGCACAACGATTGCCGAGTCCACCTCCCACATGTCGACAACCTCGTGAGCTAAATCAAGATATTTAATTTCTTTATCTTTTTCAGCCTTCACGAGGTTCTCATCATGGGGGATGGTGACATCAACAATCATTGCGCGGCGCATAGGTCTATCTATCACCACGATGTCAGGTTTATTGGCAGCAATAAATCTGTCCGTGGAGATAGATCGATCCCAGTACAATGTGACATGACCATTGTCCAGAACTGGCTCAGGAATGTACCTGTAGTAAGGCAGTTTGGCATCCACAAGGCCATACTGCAGAGCAAGTTGTTGATGAATTATCCTGGCTACAAGATTATGCCTGTGCAAGTACTCGCCGTTAGCAAGACGCGAACATCCGGAAACAATATGCCTGAGGGATTCGCCTGGTTGGTGACAGGCCCTACAAATATCTAAGGTACCATCTCTCAGGATATATTTCCGGTAGTTATTCGTCTTGATAACTTCATCAGCAATTGCACAGGCAAAACCTTCGGTTTCTCCGAAGAGATTGCCAAAACGTAACCAGGATACTGAGGCTAGTAGGTCCACATCAGGTCCATGAAGAGCTTTATAGAACCTGCCATGGAGCTCTTTGCTCTGCCATATTTCCCCGCGGTCACCACTGCTGAGAACTACAGGTCTGCGCCAGTTCTCTTTAGCCATAGATAGCGGGGTAAGTCCAGAGTCCACCATGACCACATCACGATGCATGCCCGCGTCCATCCGCTGAAAATATTCTCTAAGGCTGCACACCTCACGATTGTGTAAGGTCTTGGCATTTAAAAAACCTCGTCCTCCACACTTTCGCGGGATGTACAGTCTCATAACAGACGAACGCGGATGATGCATTCGGAATGAGGTCAATAGTGTACGAACCCTCCTATCAAGGGCATCCAGTTCAGTCTGAGTCCACTTGAGTATGCCGAAAGAGTACACAAGGAGCGGCATGACCCAAGCATTGCAGGCACGCACCTTGTTGCCACCCGATAAAAGACTATCAAGGACTTTTCTCAGGCGGCCAAAGAAACGTTCCCGCAATGCTTGTTTCATATCCGCATCGTTAATGCCTAACGCTTGTGACATACCCAAGTACTTATAGGTGTCAGTTGAGAGAAGTGGTCGAAGATGGATGGACTCCGAAAGTTGAATACCTTCGGACTCCACTATCCCCCCCTGCTTCACATGCATAACCGCGCATTTATCTACTCCAAACTCCATCTTGATCGAATTACTAAACGATTCAGTCAGCTTCAGTAACTCCATCAATTGAAGCTCAGAGGGAGCAAACAGTTTCAAGTCATCCATGAAAAGCAGGTGGGATATTACCTGACCACCTCTCCGCAACTTGTAGCCTAGCCCTGAACCCTCCAGTAGTGTACTTAGAGGGTTCATTGCTAAACAAAACCAAAGGGGACTCAGACTGTCACCCTGGAATATACCCCGCTTAATCCATATAGGCTCATCATGACTCCAGATCTGCCTGCATCCTGGATAGTTAAGGACTGTTCTCCACTGACTCATACATGATCTTAAGAAGGCGCAAAGAGTTGCATTAACTTTATATAACTCGAGAACCCTCAGAAGCCAGGTATGAGGAATCGAACGCTTTCCTATAGTCTATCCAACATGCCGACAGATTCTTTCGTTTGCGACGAACCTGCTGACAAATGGTCATGTCAATGAGGAGGAGCTCTTTGGTACCACGGCTCCCATTCCTACATCCATTTTGGAAGCAAGATAGAACTGAATTATTCTCAATGTGCTTAGAGATTTTGTCTTTCAAAATAGACGTAAGAATTTTGTACGCAGATGGTAAACATGTTATAGGTCTGTAGTTAGCCGGATCCGTGGTACTACCTGTTTTGTAAAGGAGGTGGGTGATGCCGGTCGTCATAAAAGTTGGGAGACTCCCAGACTCTACAGCTGCCTGAAACTGAGATGCCAAACAAACATGAGAACTGCGGAACCATTTAAACCAGTAGTTATGCAGTCCATCCGGCCCTGGAGCCTTCCAATTGGCAAGCGGATTGACTGCATTAGCTACATCCTGGGGACTAATACAAGTTTCATCCATGTGTGATATATGTTCACATGTTCGTTCGACATCTCGCATCCAACTGTTCTCCGTGTGGCTGACAGACACCGACCAAATACCCTGCCAAAAATTATTTGTTTCGTTAATATCCGGCACGTCACCCACATGTTTGCCACGACTATCCCAATTTCTGTACACCCACCTTTGGTCTCTTTGGAATGTGCGGTTCAAGACAAATCGGTCTATACGTTTTTTATACCTACGTATACGATTTGCATATATATTTATTTATTACTAGCTGACCCGGCAAACGTTGTTTTGCCATACTAAAAAAAAATGATTTGAAAAATAGATGTTGGCCGATTCTCAGACCTACTGAATATGTATGTAAAATTTGAGAAGAATCGGTCAAGCCGTTTCGGAGGAGTACGGTAACTAACACTGTGACACGTGAATTTTATATATTAGATATAATGCGAAATTCATTACAAAATATAAATATTAAAAAAAATATATTAAATAAATATTTGTTACGTTCAATCATTCAATAGAACGCAATCAATATTTTGTCATCTAGAACACTGAGACCTTGTTTTTTAATTAATTGATAATATAAAATATTCATGACGTGATAAACTTATACAGGATCATTATAGAATATTGTAATGCATAAAAATAGTTATGTTATTATAAAGTATTAGAAACTACTGGTTAAAGGCATCCTGGTAATTGAAACAGATTGACATTAGATGAATTTGTTATATTAAACTAGTTTACCTTGGCCAGAATTCTTGAATGAAAACTTGTTAATGTTTACTTAGTATATAATTCTACTAATTTAAGTTAATTTCCGCTACAATTTTTTCTGGAGACATCATTTAGTTTCTATCCCAGTTTAATGCACAGGAATTATTCCAAAATCAACCAGCGTATTTTAGCAAAAAAGATATGGTAAGTATACTATACAGATACAGTGAGTTCTAGTATTACTGGCCCTTTAGAAGTTATCAAGTTTAGTCAAGGTATCGGTCAGTCATAAAAGTGTAAAAGTAACTTCGCAAAAACTTTATTCAGTGCTAATTCGATGTTCAGATAATGCCAAATACCAAACAATTCTACAAAAAAATTTATACCTATCCTTTCGGCGTCGTAAATAATCTTGTTTAGATGGCAGAAGAAATAAAGTTGTCTAAAAACAAGACGAAAAACTATTGTCCTTGCTTATTGTCATGAAATAATAAAATTTAACAATTGTTTGCTCATGACTTGCCGTAATATAATTATTATTTACCTATGTACTTAGTTTTTGTTGCTTTATAAATATCTAATACAATCTCGATGTCTTTTAAAGTCGAGTGGTTATTTCTAAAAGATTGAGTATTCATCAGGAACTAAACTTCTTGAATTATATTGACACTCTGGTGTTTTTGGGTGTCTTAGAGGCGCTTTTCTTGCAATCATTCTTATGTCTAATATAGGTTCGATCTACTGTTCAAATAATATAATAATAATATACTCTAAGACAATCTATTCCTATAACTATTATATAAAGTAAATAGCCTATAAATTATGGATAGGACACTGTCTCGCCTCAAAAGGCAGCAGGACGCACTCCGACGAGGTTAGCAGCAGTCGGCCGAAGTGGTAGAGCCTTATGGGAGAGAAACTGACGAACTATACGGTCATTGCATAGCAAGACTGCATCTGGGCCTGAATAATTAGCCTATTATTATTAACACAGTATTTTTAAATAGTACGCCTTTGCACGGACGCATGGAAATTTGCAATGTTGGTACCTAGTCTAGTAACCGCCTTTGTTCATTATAATATCATTATTCAAACACCTAGTATGTATTACGAAGGCTTGTCGGTTTAGGTACTGGCTATAATTTTTTATCGACTTTACTAGTTGGAGATAATGTAATTCATTCGCCTGTACATTTATATTTTCTTTTAAAAAACCTAGTGCACTATATTTGCACTGTTTTTAATGTTTTTATCAATCATCCGTCTAGATAAATCTATGAAAGATTTCATACTAAAGATAGGTACGACACGACTTGATTGATTTGAAACATAACATATTTATGTACTATTAATGAGCAATCTCCGAACAAGTCTATAAGTGATAGGTATTTGTGTGATATTTCTGCCTCTAAGGTTTTAATAGTACATAATTTGTTTTTCAATTGTTTCGATTTTATTAATTGGTTACATAACATCACATTTTCTCGGTATGTATGAATACATTAATTATGCTGATGGAATTTTATGTCAAACATTTTTAACAAAGCGATAGAATGATCTTACTAATATTATAAATGTAAATGTTTGTGAGTATGGATGTTTGGATGTTTGTTATTACGCAAAACCTTCTGAATGGATTCTAATGAAATTTTACAATAATACTTCTGCTTATACATCAGAATACCATATAGGCTTTTATCCCGAAAGAATGCAATGTTCCTGTGGGATAATAAAAAAAAAATGGTCAAGTGCGAGTCGGACTTGCGCACGAAGGGTTCCGTACCATTATCTATGCAACATAAGGCAACGTTATTAGTATCGAGCAAGAAACGGTAAAAAATCATGTTTGTTGTATGGGAGCCCCCCTTAAATATATATTTTATTTTAATTTTAGTATTTGTTGTTATAGCGGCAATAGAAATACATCATCTGTGAAAATTTCAACTCTCTAGCTATCACCGTTCTTGAGATACAGCCTGGTGACAGACGGACGGACGGACGGACAGCGAAGTCTCAGTAATAGGGTCCCGTTTTTACCCTTTGGGTACGGAACCCTAAAAACGGACAGATTTTTTATCCTTTCTACCGCGGGTAACACCGCGGGGCACAGCTAGAGTTGAAATAAATGTGAAAATGTATGAGCAGTAACAATGATTCTGTTACATTAACAACAGTGCGTTACGCGATAGTTCCTGTTAAAATTTGATTTATATATTTATATATTAATTCTTTGCTTGATGTTTGCGTAAACGTACACTATAATTTCGATTGCAAAGTGAAAATTGTATTAATGAACTTTTTAAATATGATTTTGTTAATTATATATTGGAATTTTAATGTTATATTTTAATTAATTCGAGATACTATTTATACAATATAATTATATCAGTAATTGATAACGACTTAGTGCTGTATTATGTAATTTAATTATGTATCATGTTAGGGCATTATTCAAGTAGAACTACAGACCAGGTGTTACAGTTTTATCGCATATTTTATAAACAATTTCCTATCTCCATTAGTCTTCAATAATATTTTGTTTTTAGTTACAACATTATTAATTATAACTAATAATGGTACTGATTCTACGTGCACAACTAAACTTAACTAAAGATATTAAGGATACTTTTGATATTGTCAAAAACACAATTTGGCAATGTTAACAGAACTTATTTGTTAGAAAATCTGTATATTATAGACTACCGATTCTAATTAATATAAATGTGCACAACAAAATAGCCAATTAATCAAAATACGCCATAGCTGTTTTTATTTAAGTTTAATTATGCATATAGAATTGGTACCTACCTATTATATCCTAACCATGTCAATATGACGATTTTCTTATGGCTATGCTGATGCCGAGTAATGGGAAAAGGGTAGGACAATGATGATGTATATTTTAGACGATATCTGTTGTATTGTATGTATTCTGTGTAAATAGAGCATAGAGAAAAGTGATGACAATTCTCTCTGTCAGGTCATGAGACCTGAGGCCCAAGTCTGCTATTACAAAGTTATCACAATGATCAGTCACTGATTGCATAATGGCGAATTTTATCAAGTTTGGTAGTCCACTCTTAATTGGACGTAGTTTAGCTGAAAGGACTCAACCCACACTGTGGTAAAAAATGAATTATATATGGCAAAGAGGTCCTAAAGGTTGGTTCTTTCACTCAGCAAAAAAGATCCGTGAAACTATAAACATACGCATGATTTTTTAATGACGCGTACCAACCCACATGGGGACGGGTATTTTTCTACAAATTACTGTAACAACCCAAATCCCTTGGGTCGTTTTCACTAAATCTAACTTGAAAGAAGCAGGTCTTTATATAATATAACAGAATTGTTTCAGTTAAAATACCTACACCAGTACATGTTTTTATTCAACTAACATCCATTCCTTCATTCATCCATTCCATATCCATTTAGCCTTTCTTCGTCTACAGCTGGACATAGGCGTCCAAAATCGAACGAAACATCGAGAAACTTTGCGCCACTATTTTTTTACATGGGGAATGCATTGACGCACTTCGCCTGTCCAGTTGTGGGGGGCAACCTTCGGGCTTCTTGTGGGTCTCCCGGCGGCGGCCGAACTACCTACTAAGCCCCATGGTGTTTATCCGCGCCCAGAAGCCCGGGCCGTGGTAGTCACTCAGGTATTATCACGACCAAACTTTGCGCCACTTGCATCTAGTGGCATTATGTCGTCGCTCTACCTTGTCCAGGGGCCGTCCTACGGCAAAGAATTATATACAATGATGTAATTTAATAAATTATATTTACACATCGTAAACTTAACAACAAAGTAGATACCAACATAAACATTCATTATCTATGACGAGCAGACTAATTAACAATTCATATACAAAAGAATGCGTACACCATATTACATCATGCGCACAATGATGCTTTGTTGACCTGCTGTGGCAATGAACCCTTATTGCAGTTGCTCGATACATCAATGGTGCCAATGAGTATATGAGGTTAACGAATGCGGGCCTTTTGTAAAGTTATCAACTACTTTTAGATGCACTTCATGATACTGACAGTAGCTTAGAATGAATCAAATCCAGAATTACTATTACTCGTCTGATGACTTACTACGATGCAGAAGGAATTCAAACCATAAATAAGTATTTCATAGAAATATTTAGTATATCAGTCTAATTCTAAGTGTATGTATGTGAAGTAGAGAGTGTCTGGTCAGTCAGATAGGCATAGTAGAACAAACACCTCCCGATGTGGAAGTAACCCGAATTAAAAGAGAAGAGAGCAAATTAAGAGATCTTACACGTCACTCCGCGGCAGATTCTGCAAGTTGATGTATCGTGAAGAATAGATAACAAACGTAGATAAGCTATTTTAGGCGTATGGGAGATATTGTTTACTCCACATACATTATAAGAGTCTAGAAATAACTAATGTAAACACAATATAAATAATAAACATAGGTATTTGTCACGCGATCTCGTACTTAACGCATTCAATGCTGAATAATTTGCGAATTTATAGTCAATGCTAATAAAAGAGTCATTCGCCCAGTGCTGAAAACGCGTATGTGCGTTCAAAAAATTTTTCGCGTAGTGCTAAGAACGCTTATGTGCGTTCATAGAAAACTCGCGTAGTGCTAAGAACGCTTATGTGCGTTCATAGAAAACTCCCGCAGTGCGGCCGACGCTTATGCGCGTTCGGTAACTTTCGAGTTTTATGACTGTCATATTGTTATTATTATAACAATTACGGGTAATATAAAGGGTCTTTCACATTGGTGTTTTTTGTACTTAATAAACTTTTAATATAATAAGTAGGTACAGTATATAAATATTTACCCAATTTTTTGTTGGATAGTCCATTTAATGAGGAAAGCTATATAACTTCACGCTGCGAACAATGGGAGCGAAGAATCAGGGAAAAATTTTGCAAGAACGGAAAAGAATTTCTAAATTCCACGCACCTACGGAGTCCGCGACTCCTTTACATACAATATCCTAATTCCTAATCTTTTTTCTAATAAATAAAATTCTCGTGTCACAATGGTTGTTCCCATACTTCGCCAAAACGGCTTGACTGATTCATAAGACAATTTTATATGCATTCTATCTATTAAAAAAAAACGCATCAAGATCCGTTGCGTATCTTTGTTTCATCGCAATCGGTCCACTCAATCAAGAGATATTTAGATAATACGAAATTTCTCAATATGGTTACTTGCAACGCCATCTAGCGGCGAAAAAGAGAATAAAAAAAATGATTAGGTCGATCGAATAAAAATCGATCCACGCGCACGGAGTCGTGTGCACAGATAGTTTATTTTAATAATATTACACAAAACAAAATACATAATATACGATACATCAAAAACAAATTCAGTCCAGTGTACACTCTCCTTTACAAACCCACATGTTACGATGTCTTCGAAACAATAGACACTCAGATTACGGGCTATAAAACGCACAGGTGCTAGATTTTTTTTATATGGACGCACATACGCGTTGGTCAGCACTTGGCGAATATCCAAAAAACGCGCATAAGCGTTTTCAGCACTAAATGCGTTAAGAGTTAGAGATCGCATGATATTATAACATCTGTTTAGCTGTCTCACAAGTTCTTCCAACGTGAAGTATACACAACTATTAAATAGATAGGCTATTTGAGACAAACTACTTACAACCCACACGTATGAGTTCAGAAATAAACAATGCGGTTACTGTAATATTTATATTGTAATAGCTGTTGCCCGCAACATCTTACGCGTGGAATTGAGAAAATTTTCCCCGTTTTTGCAAAATTTTTCACTAATGCTTCGCTCTTATTGCTCATAGCGTGATGTTATTTATCCTATAACCTTCCTCATTTAATGGACTAATTCAACACCAAATGACTTTTTCAATTCGAACTAGTAGTTCCTGAGATTAGCTCGTTGAAACAAACTTACTCCTCAACTTAGCACATATCTAGTCTAGAAATAACATACAACCTAACATATATAAACAACACGCAACGTCGACCTCGGAAGTAAACTTCATCTTGTGACAAGATGACAAGTTAATGAATAAACATCATGGTCTTCTTACTATTTTAGAGAATAACCGGACATTATTTCTAGCTAGCGATCATGGTTTTAATGAGCCACTTACAGAGAATTTTAGTAAAAGGTGTATCTACCGCGATATTAATGATACGGGCCCCCAGAATAAGGCTAAAGAAGCTAGCAGGGCAAAGCTACCAGTCCCTACCGTTGGTTAGTTAACCCTTTTGACACATTTTGATTCAGGGCTCCTTAAGGCAATAAACGTCACCGAGCAAAGATGCATGGAATTAAATATGTAGAATGATTGATTGACAACGAATACAAATGCAATCAGGGGCCTAAGTCTGCTATTACAATACTGTCACAATGGTGACGTAGTTTAACGTGACGTGGTTTAAGTTTGGGTGTGTATTGCTGTAATGATAGATGGATATATTTTTCGTGTTAAATACGTTCAAACTACCCTTAAAGAATTCATCGATACGTTAGATTGTCGCTTGTTACATTTATGTCATGTTATTATCGCACTTCTTGAAACAAAATGCCAGGATACATCATCTTCCCAATCCATGTATTAAATTTTAATCGTAACATACAAGGAAATCCTATGAATAATGCGTTTAGTCCATTGCATCGTGTAAATAAACGGTTATGAATGATGCACACTAACAATACCGTAATATTATAAAATAATTAAACCGCGTGGACCGATTACATAATAGTTTAATCACTACTATGAGAAGGTCGCTTGAGAGGAAGTAGGTTTGTGTGTTACATAAAAAAATAAATAAATAAAAAGAAAGGCCTTGCGCCTGCATTGTTTGTTTTTTCACGGTCACGGTGATATTAACTAGGCAATTTAATGAAAACCATAACAATGGTTCCATTGGCATAGTTATACGTTATATTTGCTTATTTATTTTTAAACAATTCCACTGCTTTGTGTTAAAGTGGGTTCATAAAGGTTTGAACTTTAACTGCATCTAAAATCTGCAAGACACAAAATATTACTTAAAAGAGATAATTTATTTTACAAATTGTCGTTGGTTCAATGAAATACTTCATATATTCCGTCCAAGAAATACTTTTGTAACTTTGTCACACTATCTCTTGGAAATATATTGATTGTGTCGAGACAGGACGGCGCGACTAATAGGCTTCATCTATTAGGTACTTTATACCAAATGACCTATGTTCATTGGAGCTAAAACGGATATTACAACGGATCCTAACGGATCGTAAACATAGAACATTTTTTATAGTACTGCTCTATAATATTGACTGAATTCATAGGTATAAATTTGACGATAACTATGATGCAATTTGAGTTAAGGAAAAGGTTACGTACCGAATCTGACGGTAAAGGTTAATCGTTAATCGATTTTAATAAAGCAGCGAAACCGACAAGTTTTCTGACATGCAATTTAACATTGGAATACTGTTTAAAAGATTCCTACTAGATGAATTCAATAACTGATTCTTGCAACTTCCTTTGGCAAAATACAATGTGATCATGGCACCAAATAACCGCGACGATTCATAACTTGAATATGATGGATTCAATTCGCGATTATTCATTCGACTCCAAAAATTTAGAATTTTCATATAAGTGCTGTTTGTCTATTATTTATTTTTCCTTTTCACAGGTGTTATCTTTCCCGGTCTTGGCGAGACTGTACCCAACGGTTACGAGTTATTAGAAACAACTCCAACTGGTTTACCAGCGGATCTGAACCATGGGTCTGTACGATCGCCGGAGTGTTACCTTTGTATACGGCGAGGGCGGGATCGAGCTCCTCTCGTTGATATCGGTAAGTAACCGTACATTTCTTCATTGCTCATTGCTTATCGTCCGGCTGTAAGGCACGAACCTCCTCATCGGATGGGTATTTGGTCTACTGTATTAATTTCATCAGGCTCTTTGGCTTCGGATTTAGTTGCATAAATTATTTTGAGCCGCTCTTACAGTAATCTATGTAGAAAATTGGCTGGTGATATTTGTATTATTAGATGGTGGGTATGTAATTAATAGAGAATGCATACCATTTTGGTGCTGTTTAACTTGTTTAGGGAGTTTGCAACATTTAAAAATGAATCTAGACTTTGTATTGCATCCTTTTTAAAATTCATAGTGAATTATTCATGAACGGAAACGTAACCTCATAACATACGGATTAAGCGACTCTATTATTAGGATTAGTGGAGCGGCATACAAAACATCTAATTTGAATTGTTTGTGCATAAAATACTTGGCCAGGACTAAAGCACGTGCAAATATCGTCATCAATTGATCATCATTTGATAACTCTATATAGAGCCTTTGCGCTTATTTATAGCTATATTAAATTGCGTAGTAGTAGTTTGGTTGTGGAAGGACAAATATAGCTTGTACGAGGGGAGGTCCAAAAGTTCGTGGAATGAAAGGGTTTTAGTAAAAATGAAACAGTAAATTTATTTTTTCTTTTCAATATAATCACCCTTAAGCTGAATACATTTATTAGATCTATGAATTAATTTTTCTAAACCATCGTAAAAATATTTTTTATCTTTTCCCTCAAAATGAGCCAAAATTGCCTCCTTTACCTCATTGTCGTCGGAAAATTTCCTTCCCCTTAAGTCTTTTTTTAAATAGGGGAACAAATAAAAATCACTTGGGGCCAGATCTGGACTATAGGGTGGGTGGACTAGTGATTCGAAGCCATGCGTGTGTAGAGCAGCCATTGCAACTTTGCTCTTGTGAACCGGCGCGTTGTCTTGCAAGAGCAACACGCCCTTGGTCAATTTTCCCCGACGTTTTTCTTTGATGGCATCCTTTAATTTTTCTAGTATTGTTGCGTAGTATTCTCCGGTTATGGTCCTGCCCTTTTCTGTATAATCAATCAGTATTATCCCCTCACAATCCCAAAAAACAGTAGCCATCAACTTTCCAGCCGACTCCGACACTTTGAATTTCTTTGGCGGTGGTGTCCCCTTTTTATGCCATTGCATGGACTCTTGTTTGGACTCAGGCTCAAAGTGATGAACCCATGTTTCATCGCCGGTAACAATTCGCTCCAAAATCGGTCCAGGATCGTCGCCACACAACTCCAAAAAATGTTTTGACGCTTCGACGCGCTGCTGTTTTTGAAGCGGCGTGAGCATTCTCGGTACCCATCTTGCACTGACTTTTGTCATACCCAGGTGGTCATGTAGGATTCGCAAAATGGTGGTATCTGATACTCCAACTAATGCAGATAACTGTTTTTTCTTCAAACGGGTGTCCTCCAGTACAATTTTTTCCACTTTTTCGACGATGTCTGATGTGGTGGCCTCAACTGGCCTTCCTGAGCGGGGGTCGTCTTCAATCGACTCCCGACCATGTTTAAAAAGACCATGCCACTTGTAAATCATTGATTTACTAGGGCACTGTTCCCCGTAAACAGTTTCCATTTCATTCAAAATGGTCTGAGCGTTCTTTCCTTGCTTGGTAAGGAATTTAATGACCGCACGGTGTTCAATTTTCTCCATAGTTTCAGTTTTCTTCCGGATTGACGTGTTTAGCAGGCGAGTGTTCGTAAACGAATGACGCAATAGGGCTGAAACTCCATTTATATACTAATTATGAGTCCCCAATTAGTATGACACTAAGCGAGCGCCCCTATCCCCACTCCATCCCCTCCATTCCACGAACTTTTGGACCTCCCCTCGTACATGAAGAAAAATTACTTTGTTACTTTAATATCAAGAGAAGTGCGGTCGTTTGCCTAATTCTTGCTATAAAGTAGATTTAAGAGGATACCAAAATGCTTCGTGCATTTTTCTACGTACGAAGTTTTCATTATTTCTTTAGATTGAATGGCTAGAGCTCTAATTTTTAAGTATATGTTTTTTCAATATATAATCTAGGATCGCATGAAATCAGAAACGCGATTGAAAAAAGTTTTCTCGATAGAAAATCTTAGCGAAACAACCTCTCTAATTTTTTATTTTTTTCATTTGTGGGTCTATTATCGCGTATTAACTAATGAAGTAACTTTCAAAACATAAGTAACTATTATATATAGAAACACGTAAATCAGAATTAAAATATATTTAGTAGATTTTGAGTAAACAAAAAAAATAGCCCTAATTCTTCATTTTCTATGCCTACTAGCTGTGTTAATATGTACGTGTCGACGATAATATTGATGTAGGCCCTTAAGCAAACGATCGTAAATTGTACAAATTGCACTTCGTTTTACTTACGAGTATATCTACACTATGCTGCATAGCTTTACTTGTTTGCAAATCTCGAAAAGATCCTTGCTCGCAACAATTATTACTCCAATAAGGAGATTTTATGTTCGAATCGTATTTTGATAAATTATACCATTTATAAAGTGAAAAAATATTAGAAAATTGCAATTCAATCAGATTTAAGCGGACGGTAGAACTTTATAAATGATCACAATATGTGATTAGAGTCATAATTGTGTTATTAGTCATACTACTGTGTTATTGAGTGATACGTTATTACAGATAATAGTTTTGCAAGTTCATTAACGTTGCAGGTCTTTGAACCCAATGAAAACCAGTCAGCCGATTTGTAATAACTGGCATTCAAATAAATGTATACAATGTTACATTACCGTTAGGTAACTTTTGAAATAAAATAAGTACGTTTATCGTTATAAAAAGATTGGCAAAAAATATGTTTAGGAAGTCTGCTTAAAAATTCTTAGTTCGCTCTTTGTATAGTCTGCTATCATAGTATACTTGATACTTGATTTGTAATGATGTCATCGGAATGAGTTTTTATCTAACTGCACTAGATGGTTGTGTTTATCAGAAAGAAACAAATTACTGATGAGTACTGCCAACGTTGATCTTTAGCCAACAGTTAACGTGGTCTTTGTTAACGTAAGAATACAGCAGTTGTATATTTTGGTAGCGTAGTGTACTTTACCAAAATACCTCCTAGCTATTCTGAAACAGGACTCTGCCCAATAGCGACATGCTTAAGACTAGTTCTTAAACCTAAAAGTTGTTTAGCTAAGGCTACAAGAACGATAGACTTTAGTACGTGCAAAAACAAATAATGTATAAATTGTGTTAATACTAGGAGCTCGTAATAATATATCGTCGATAGCGATAATTCGGTAACTGCAGATCAGATAACAAGCCCCCATACATTCATATAGGTACCTACATTACATTTGTTATCGTTCACTATATATAGGTCAATTTAATTGTTACGTTTTCTGCAACTATGTATACAATAACAATGTTAAACATATGAATTATGTACTTGTTTTAATAAAAATAAATTGTAAAATAGACAGGCAAAAAAATAATTTTAATTTTCGAAAATTTTATAATTAGACCGACCGTCAGTGGTGTATTATAGGCTGTATAAAATATAGCGATGACAAGTCTCCTAGACGTTAAACACTCTGTACGAGACGTTAAAAATAAAATTGGATATGTTTAAGCACATAATTTTTCTGAAAAATTGTGTCTACTTGATTAAATGATTTTTCATTTCATTTCTTTCATTACATTTCAGAAAATGAATAAATCTTTATGCCTGGCAACTTTTTAAGAGGGTACTGTACTCCTAATTTAGGTATTTGGCTTAGGTATTGCTATCCATATTCCCGAGCGCCGCGCTGAAAGGGACAAATATAGCTGAAGCAGATTTTACCTACAAATTCTTTGAAAAAAAGACGTTTCGTAGTCCCCTTTTTTCTTCGTGAAAGTTAAACAGATTTTAATTGTTTTTACTCTATATTATAGCTGAAGAGTATATTATGCTTCTGTCACTTTCTTTTTTAGTGAAACTTTACCAAATTTGTGTGATAGACGCTGCAACTTCGTCAAAATAAACGGGATTTTCGGATTTCTTTTTATTATTATGTTTTGAAAAAAATAATAGATAGAGATAGAAGCATAGATATACTCTTCATCTATAATATAACGCAAAAACCATTAAAATCGGTTTAACTTTCGCGAAGAAAAAAGGGGAGTAAGATTGTTGAAGTTGTATTTTTATATGGAGCATAATTTGGTATCGTGCCCTCTTAAGATGCAGGTCGCTCTAAGGCAAGCTGTGCCACTGCTTTATTTGGATCCATCTGTAGAATAACCTTCACAGTTCTAGCCTTGCAATGAAGAGAAGTCCCGTTTGTTTAAGCTAATGTCTTTTAGTGTGGTAATTGCTTTGAATATGTTCATTATTTCAGGTGTCATGTACGACGGCAAAGAGCATCTCATGGCTGATGCAGAAGTGGTACTGGTGACAGTTGGAGGTCGGCTTGCCAACGTGAATAACTCCACAGCTAAAACGTTCATTACATATAGACGCGCTCATTCAGGGGCTCCTTGTAACGCGCTTGTTGTTGTCGATATTTGTGTTATTATCACAAACAAAGGAGAATGTCCACCGCACGCGTTTTGTATGATCTCTAAGAATTTGAACAAAGGTAAGTTACACTTAAGATAGTTATGTGGCTCTCTGCTATTACGTAGGTGGTTCTGGACAGCGTTGTTTCGTTCTATGAGGGATACCTATGTCTAGCAGTGGGCAGAGAAAAGCCGATACATAGATTAAATAAATTATGCATTATTATTTATGTCACACATAACGTGGAAAATGTGTGATAACACTCGCTCCATCCTTAAATCTTCATAACATTTTATTTTTGCATGCAAGCCCCGTGATAGTTATTGTGCGATACGAATTATTAGCCTTGAATTTAAATAACAGTTAATTTACAAATAAAATACGTTTTGATCACGTTTAAAACTGTCTGATCTGTGTTAATATGAAGTGCATTTAACGAATATATTACTGAATAATTTTTATTAAGTATAGAAAAAATTGCTTATATTATTGTATAAAATTTTCAGGTTTAGTGGGTAGTAACGTGTTTCTATGTTACAAGAAGTCAATGAACCGTCCGCCATTAATCGCCTACAAACCCGACGTACTGTTCAGGTATGCAGCAATATATCATTAATGTACATATCCCATAGTTATCTACTACACTAACGAGTGTGGCAAGATATAGTATTCCTCGTTTAATGTTATCACATATCTCCCCTTTTAAATGACACATTAAAAAGCTAGATTCTGTAATGTTGCTCTTAACCAATAGATAACACAAGCAAATAAGCTTAGCTAGGAATTAGAGGACTTTGTGTGAAATATTCCTGAATGAATTTATAGATAAAGTATCGTTGTAAATATATGAAAAAAATCAATTACTAATGTTGTGATATTAGTAATTGATTTTTTAATTGATAATATAATAAAGACAGATACACGAATTAGAACATTAATATGGTATCACCCTAAGTCGGGCAATTCATCGAGCTATTTGTCATTCCTGCTATTTTCAACAGATGGCATAAAGCAGCAGCTAGACTACTTGCCATGCTCGCTTGGTAGATGGCGCTACGTTGTTTACCTACTCACGGCCGCTAGCCAGTGTGTTTAAAGTTTCGTATGCTATTAAAAGCTATGTGTACATGTGGTACGGGTAGGTAGTGAGGCTAATTCTGTTGCGGCAAAAACTTAACCAAACTAAAATGAAAACAAGGTGTATTTGGATTGTCTATGTCTTTTTACACATTTATATTAAATAAAATCGTTTGTCTATAATATTGTTTGCATAAAATATAACAAAGTTCAGTTAACATTTCGTTTTAAGTTGATTTTTATTTATGACATGTACGAAACCCTTCGTGTGCGAGTTCGATTGAGTGTTGGCAAAAATCTGAGTTTCGGTTTAACATGGATCCATGGAGCAGTTAACCTGAATTAGATAAAATAAATAAATATTCACGGACATTTCACATCGAGTTTTGGGGGCGATAAAACGATCTAGCTATCTTTCATTACATTATGATATCTAATTTCGTCAACAGCTGTCAGATTACCATGACCAATTGGTTAAGACGCGGGGTAATGGAACGGAAGACTTAGGAGCGATCCTGAGTCTTACCGATTACACTTTTTGACAACATTTTGAATTTTTATCTTTTTTATAAATGTTTTTACTTTTATTTTTTGGTTTTTAGGGTTCCGTATCAAAAGAACTCAATTACTTAATATAAATAATTTCTCAAAAATCCGTCCCAAGCTACGATCTGTTAACCAGATGTTCATACATAAACTACGAAACTTTCAGTTTTCTACATTTTACCGTTCCAAAAATATTGAGGTCTCATTTTTGTTGTAGCATAAAATTTCTAGGACATAAATTGACATTTTGCAAAAAAATAACGACTAAACGTTTTGCATTAGGAACCGAACTAACTTTTTGACGTTGAAAAAAAAAACGAAAACAAAAACCGTCATTGCTGAAATTCGAACCCGGACCTTGTCTATGTAATTAAATAGCGTAATCATACTTCTTACTTTAAGGGCCTACATCAATATCATTGCCGACACGTACATATTAACACAGCCAGTAGGCACAGAAAATGAAGAATTAGGGATACTTTTCCTATTTACTCAAAATCTACTAAATATATTTTAATTCTGATCCACGTGTTTCTATACATAATAGTTACCTATGTTTTTAAAGTTATTTCATTAGTTAATACGCGATAATAGACCGACAAATGAAAAAAATAAAAAATTAGAGAGGTTGTTTCGCCAAGGTTTTCTATCGAGAAAACTTTTTTCAATCGCGTTTCTGATTTCATGCGATCCTAGATCATATATTGAAAAAACATATACTTAAAAATTAGAGCTCTAGCCATTCAATCTAAAGAAACAATGAAAACTTCGTACATAGAAAAATGCACGAAGCTATTTTGGTATCCTCTTAATAAAACGAGTAGGAGATTCAACTCAAAGAAAGCAATTAGCGTAATCTGATAAATGATGTAAATCAATGTTTATGATGACATACATGATTTCATATCGAGTCGATGGTTTGACTTTGAGAACATCGACACATATGATCGATACACATTTATGTAAAATCAATAACTATAAAAATCTAAAAATAATTAATAATTATAAAAATATTCAAAAATACAATAATGAGGTGGTTTTCCATGTGCACGCCAACTCGCGTCATACTTAAAATTACTACTTAGGCGTCAAAACTAAATTATGCTTGTAAGCAGCTTAGACTTACGTACTCACAATTGGTTATTTATGGTGTTATTTATCTTCAATTATAGGAGTTGAATTATGGTGAATTTATAGTTTTTAGGGTTCCGTACCCAAAGGGTAAAAACGGAAACCCTATTACTGAGACTTCGCTGTCCGTCCGTCCGTCCGTCCGTCCGTCCGTCTGTCACCAGGCTGTATCTCAAGAACGGTGATAGCTAGAGAGTTGAAATTTTCACAGTTGATGTATTTCTATTGCCGCTATAACAACAAATACTAAAAATAAAATAAAATAAATATTTAAGGGGGGCTCCCATACAAAAAACTGATTTTTTTTACCGTTTCTTGCTCGATACTAATAACGTTGCCTTATGTTGCATAGATAATGGTACGGAACCCTTCGTGCGCGAGTCCCACTCGCACTTGACCAATTTTATTATCTTTTTGGTCTCACCCGTGACCATGGTGACTGCAAAGTCTCCGAAACGTCGGGCTAAAATTAAAACAAATATACGCGTCTAAATCCGTAAAAAGTAGTTTTATTTATAGTTTTGTTTCTAAAATATACAAATTTTTATTTTAATCTCAATATTTCTGCATAATTCGGCTTATTTACATTTTATAATTTACTAGATGACCCGGCAAACGTTGTTTTGCCATACTAAAAAAAAAAGTTTGAAAAATAGATGTTGGCCGATTCTCAGACCTACTGAATACGCATGTAAAATTTCATAAAAATCTGTCAAGCCGTTTCGGAGGAGTACGGTAACTAACACTGTGACACGTGAAATTTATATATTAGACAAAGAGGGAGGCCTTGCGGGAGCGTGAACGCGCTGGCGACACGTTACCACCCCGCAGGGCCCCGGGCGGGGGTCGTCGACGGGCAAGAGCCGGCGGCCCCTCTCGAAGAGGTGGTCGTGCGCGGCGGGTCGGTATTCAGAGACCCGCCGCGGCAAATGTGGCACTCGGCCACGCGGCGGGGGGAACAATAGGTCCCCTCGCCGGGTCATGGTAAAGCTCAAGGCACCATCATGGCCTGGCAGGGTAGAGAGGAGAAAAAAAAAAAAAAAACGTGCATCGTAATGCCACCTATTGATCGTGCATATAAATCAATTACAAAATGTTCTAATTCGTACCCCATGCTAATATTATAAAAAAAACGCATCAAAATCCGTTGCGTAGTTTACAAGATATAAGCTCACATAGGAACTTACATACAAAAATAATGACTTTGTTTTATAATAATTAAAGATTATATTATATCCTTGTAGGTATCCAACAACAGAGAGAAGAAATTTAGTGTTTCCAACATCAGTGCCTCTGTTTTGTTTACCAATGGGGGCGACACTTGAATTATGGCCTAAAAATGCAATGACGCCTAAACCTGTATTTTCTACATTTGTACTCACTGTCGCCGATGCAACTTATAAGGTAAATTAAACATTAAAATTAAATAATTTATTTATAACTTTCCTATTGAACATATTATTTATTGCTGTATTACCTAAATTATAAACATGGTGACCATAATTAATAAATTATCATCATATTATAACCTAATGTTATTTCATTTGTAATATTGTAATAATGTTTTTAAGTTATTGTAATAATTATTATATTGTTTTAATGATATGATTATTTGCATACTTAATGGTGAAATGTGGTGAGACTAAGACGTATAACATGTAAAACCCACATTTGCAAACAAATAAATGAAATGACAGCAAAGTTAAAAGTAGGTTGAATAATTGTACGCTATTATGGTGATATATTTTTTATTGTAAAATCTAATTTATTAACCTATTATTATATTAATTTATATTAATTTATTAACATATTAATTTATTAAATAAATGAAATTGATTTGAATTTAATTGTGTATTAAAAGCTTAAAGCATTAATCCAACCGGAGTTGACATTATAAATAAAAATGGTACGAGAGCAATACTTATGCTCATTGTGTACGAACACTGTTGATTTAGGGCGCGGTGTGCACCGACATGGCAGTGTATTGGTCAAAGAAAACAGCGTGTGTTGGTTTAATACTCTAAGTAAATAACATTATTTTTATAATTTCAGGTTTATGGTTCAGCTGTAACATTTTATGAGACCTACCCACATTCTCAACTGACGGAATATCAAATGGAGATCCTTGGCTGGCGTGACGGTATATCACAGAACACACATTCAGTACATGTGATCAAATCTATCTGTTTGTTATCAAGATGGCCGTTTAGTGATACATTTGAAAGATGGCTTATGTATATATTGGTAAGTTTGGCTTTGGAATTTTGAAACGTGTCTATTAGAAAAACACTTAATTTTTGCTCATCTTTACTATAAGTACATAATATAAAGTAACATCGTTATTTTTGTATGTACGTCCCTATGTGAGCAATTCACAGAGGTTTAAGAGAAAGGTTTTTTGTATAATCTGTTAGGGTTTGATATATAAACTCTAATGTGGATATTTTCTTCAATCTTCTAGTCACAAATGAATATTTAAACTGACAAATGCTCTTTTTTCAGGAAATGTCATGGAGTACAGAACCTTTACATATACCAATAGAAACATATATAACACATTTAATAGAAGAAGTACCTTTTCCAGAACCAATGATATTATTACAAGTGAGTTTATATTTTCAGTTTTTAACTCACACGCCAAGGCAGTGTATTGCGTACGTAGTAGATAGCGTTTTATAGTTTCTGCCTACCGCTATGTAAAACAAGCAAGATGGTGGTGGTGAATGTATTTGAATGTGTATTCCATAGCACTTTTAAGTGGGGACGGATTAAGAATACAAGTGTCACTACCCCTTTTCCTTCCCAGGATGCTGTAAAAGTGTACAAAATTCCTTAGCAGACTAAGGAATTTTGTACACAGATAACATCCTCTGTGAGAGACAGAAAACTCGAAATTAAAACCCTGTGCAAACACGTCTGCTCAACGCGGCACAGTAGACTATAAGCCCCTCCCAAAGTGAAGGAGGCCATTCCCAACAGTGGGAGGTTAATACGTTAATAAATAATAATAAATATTCATGGACATTTCACACAACGTTCTCTGGTCCCAAGCTAAGCTTATATGGGTAAGTGTTATGGGTACCAGAATACGGATAGAATACATATACTACTGTTATTTAATGGGCTGGGGAAAGAGAGATGTACACTTTCGAGTTCTGTAACATTATGTTAGTATTTCCTTTCTATAAAAGATTAATTTAATATAAGGCACACTTAAAAAAAATACATAAGAAGTTTTCTATTTTTAGTTATCACCGACAAATCAACATGACTGTGTGATACTAACGAGGCGAGATGATCAACCATTGGCGAGAAGCGGGGCTAGCTTTAGACAACTTCTGCTTAATTTAGGACCAGACAATTGTCTTTTAGTCCTCGCGCTAGCGATCACGGAACAAAAAGTACTTATACACTCACTTAGGTATTTATTGAAGTTCTTATTAAAGTATTAAGTAATCATATTTAGAAATAAATATTATATTTTCTAGTGACTGTTCACAAATTTCCTGCTTTTTGGTTTTTTCTCTATATCAACGGCCTTTATATAGGCTTGGTCAGTGTTAAATTTCAAGTTTCTAGGTTACTAGCAAGTAACCTGTAGGTTTTGATTCCCTGGCACATTTCGAAAACTCTCTAAAATGGTCGTGCTTTGGTCAAATTTTTTCAATGCGTAGACCTAGAAGATTGATTTAATTTCTACAACAAGAGACCATATTTAAATTAGGGTACTATTTTCAACTGTACTTCTTCATCGTTACGTTTTACCTTATCAAAAATAATAAGTGCCTATTATTTGTTTTAGGCCTGACACACTAACGGCTGTTTCGGAAGCAGTTTCAACTTTACTATTTCCATTCAAATGGCAGTGTCCATATATACCATTGTGTCCTTTAGGTAAGAAATTTATAGTATTATTTTTACCATTAACAACAAAACCGTTTGTGGGATGAGACGGGACCTTCTATATTCTAAGAGGATTATCCCCCCCCCCCCAAGAGGGATTATGATCCACTGTGCTCCTCTAAGAGGGATTATGATCCAGTGTGCTCCTCTAAGAGGGATTATGATCCAGTGTGCTCCTCTAAGAGGGATTATGATCCAGTGTGCTCCTCTAAGAGGGATTATGATCCAGTGTGCTCCTCTAAGAGGGATTATGATCCAGTGTGCTCCTCTAAGAGGGATTATGATCCAGTGTGCTCCTCTAAGAGGGATTATGATCCAGTGTGCTCCTCTAAGAGTGATTATGATCCAGTGTGCTCCTCTAAGAGGGATTATGATCCAGTGTGCTCCTCTAAGTGGGATTATGATCCGCTGTACCCCCCCTTCTAAGTGGGATTATGACCTGCTGACCAGGCGTGTTTGCACAAGGTTTGTTTTTAAATATTCCGGCTCTTACGGAAAATGTTATCTGTTTTATATCCCTTAGCTGGCTTTTCTTGGGATGGATAAGGGCTGGTGACTGTTGTATTCTTAATCCGTTACAACGTAGATAACCGGTTGGCTGAATAAGACAAATAAATTTTGTGAAATTATTGCAGGTTTAGCAGAAGTACTCCACGCCCCATTGCCGTACCTAATCGGAGTTGATTCTAGATTCTTCGATCTGTACGAACCACCGCCGGACGTGACGTGTGTAGATCTAGACACAAATAACATTACGGTATAATTGTATATGTTAGTTTATTAATAGGATAGATTTAATTATTGAACACCAGGGCTATCGTCCGGCCATCCTGGATTTTCCGGATTTGTTTTAGTTTGAAAGGTGGCTGTGAACTGTCGACAGGGTTTTTGAAACTACACCATCCAGGTTCTAGTGACCGAGACCAAAATCATATTTGGCACAAATATCCGAGATTTTCGCCCTTTTAATCCAGTGTTGGCAATAATGGTAGCGCTAGTTAAAAGTAAAATCGTTATAGGGAGTTACAAAAATAATTTTGATGCAAATACTAGAAAAATAATGTAATATTATGATTGTTTTTTTTTTTTTTTAGTATTTATGGACATTTCACACAACGTCTTCTGGTCCCAAGCTAAGCTTATTATGCTTGTGTAGGTAACAGAATACGGATATAATACATAAACTACTTTTCTTTTGTAAATATATACTTATAATATAACGTCAGATGCAGGATAAACATTACAAATGTTACAAACAATATAAATATCACACAAATATATGTCCCGAGCGGGAAACGACCTCGTGAACGACAGTCCGTTACCTGAACCATTAGACCACGAGGCCTTTCAAATTCATATTAAATGATTTTTTTTTTTTTAATCTAATATATAAAATTTCCATGTCACAATGTTAGTTACCGTACTCTCGCTTTACCGATTTTTACCAAATTTTATAATTATGTGTATTCAGTAGGTCTGAGAATAGGCTACTATCTATTTTTCAAACCCCTCCCTGACATTTGTATGGCAAAACAACGTTTGCCGGGCCAGCTAGTATTTTTTATATAAAAAATAGCTGTCCCGGCAAACGTTGTTTTGCCATACTAAAAAAAAAGGTTTGAAAAATAGATGTTGGCCGATTCTCAGACCTACTGAATACGCATGTAAAATTTAATAAAAATCGGTTAAGCCGTTTCGGAGGAGTACGGTAACTAACACTGTGACACGTGAATTTTGTATATAAGATTATGTATAAGATAATTAATAAAGCTCGCATTTTATAGATTTGTCGCGTATCTGTGTTTTGAATTTTTGCCCGATGTTTCGGAGACTTAAGTCATCATAGTCACAAGTGGGACTTTGCTGTAAGGTGTCTTCGGTGATCAGTTGTTGGGTTTAACGTTTATGTCGTTTCTGCTCCTAGAAAATGCCCTATAGTTTTCGCCTATCCCCAATAAAATGTATATTTATTGTATGAATTATTTTTAGATATGTGAGTCACAGCAGCACATATCATTGAAACTGTTACCCAAAAGACAAGCCAGAACGTTACGGCATACGTTAGAAGTTTTACATGGAACCATCAGACCAGGTAATATTTTGAATAAATCGTTTGCGCTCTATCTCAGCTGCGCTCGGTCTCTGTTTACCCCCATGAAAAAGGCAGATGTTATAATGAAGATGATATGAATATTTTATAATTAGAAAAAAACTCTCTATCTGTATGTCCGTCGCTTGTTCACGCAAAAACTATCGAACCTATTTAAATCAAATAGCCAGAAACGACATAGGCTAGGTATTTTTTCATGCGATAAAATGTGATACCAAATTGCATGCATACGAATCTGCGGGCGACTGTTAGTTTACTTTGATGGTCTTATTCATAATGACTTATCGGAGGTTTAAAAGTTCGCTAAAATCGGTTCGCGAAAATTGTCAAAACTTGTTATTCATAATAGTCTTTTTACGCTAAAACGTTTATTATCTCGCCGATAAAATCTCCGTTTAAACCTCCGATAAGTTATTATGAATAAGACCATAAATCTATAATATATTGTGTTTTTAGCTTCGCCGACTCACACGTCTCATGAAAGCAAGTACAATGGAGAACCATCTACAAGCTTAGACAGAGATTTTCAGAAAAGAAAAAATGAGGTACTTCTTTTATCTATTTTTAGATTCGGTTTCATTTACTTTTCAAATTTATAAATACTTTGGTTAATTCTAAAACATAATAATATGTATTATTTTATATGGAAATTTAACTCCTCACTAATAACATAATACAATTAATGTTTGACTGTGTAACATTTATCAATCAAGCAAGTCAGGCTATTGCAGTCCACTACTGGACATAAGAATCCTCCAATTCTCGCCACAATACACGCTCCGCTTTTCGCACCTAGCATGGGGACATCCTACCTTACGTTTGCCGAGTTGCGGTCTTTCCTCCAGAACTCGTCTGCTCAATCGTCCATCAAGTTTTTCGACAGAGATAGCCGGCCCACTGTAACTTATTGAGTTCGTACAGCGAACTATCTATAAAAAATAAATAAATATATATGGACATTTCACGCAACGTCCTCTGGTCCCAAGCTAAGCTTAAATGCTTGTGTTATGGGTACCAGAATACGGATATACTACTTTTCATCATCATCATCATCATCATCATAACATCACGCCTTTTTCCCATGGGGGTAGGCAGAGACTATAGAGCGCCATCTGCCACGATCGAAGCACACTTCCTTGGCTTCATCCACACTCATACATCTGGTCATACATGCCCGACGGTTGTAAGTGCTACGCACTTGCCCCTACTACTTTTCTACTGCCCATACTACTTTTCTTTTGTAAATACATACATTTAATACATATAATACATAGTAAACACCCAGACGCAGTACAAACATTAGTATGACATTTATAAATATCACACAAATGATTGTCCCGGGCAGGAATCGAACCCGCGATCGGCAGTCCGTTACATGAACCACTCCACCACGAAGCCCGTCCTATATATGTAAATAATTTAATGTAATTGTTTCCAGCAAGCTCTTGAGCTGAAAATCCAAGAAGCGTTCCTTAAATTCATGGCGGTCACATTACAAGGATACAGAGACTATTTAATTCCTATAACGAGAGCACCAACTGTCGGTACTACTGATCCAGATGCGTTGTTTCATATGGACGCCTTCTTGAAATCTAGAGATAAAGTGAGTAATTCATTTATTTATTTGTATGTAATACACTTTATTGTACACCATAAAAAATATAATTTACAAGAAATTATAATTATGGGCGGCCTTATCGCTTAAAGCAATTTCTGCCAGGCAAACTTTGGATGGAGATCTTGTGAAGAGAGAAGAGCAATAGTTGTAGTGTACTAATTATATTATTTGCAAATTTATATTATTAATATTTGTAAAGTTATTAAAATAAAGGTTTTCTTCCCTTCACTCCATTTACGTCTCACTGTTGGGCACGGGCCTCCTTTACTTTGGAAAGGTTGTTGGTCTACTATTCCGCACTGACCAGGTGTTCTCACATAGGGCTTAGTTTCGGAGTTTTCCGCCTGTCACAGTTTATGTTAACTGCTTATAATAATATTGTGTATCGGTCACCACACACGTCAGAAATATAAACATTATCAACTACTTTTTGTCAATCGTGGGAAAATAATTAAATACCTCACATATGAGTTTTAATTTATGGAACACGATTTACGTCGCCTTCTCACTGTTATATCAAACATGTAGGTAGTTGTTAAACTTCTTGTTATGAAGAAAAATGTCGGAGTATTAATATTACATTGTTACTTAGCTGCTATCTAGCACTGATGTTCAGTGGCGTGCACAGGAATATGACACAGGGTATGCGGCGCTGTACTCAGTCACAAAAACTTTTTCTTTTATAGATTTTTAGCATAGCGACGCGACGGATCTCTAGGTCGGAAACCATGCCAACAGAACAAATTTAAATCTGAATATCCCGAATCATACATACGTACATGTACGTATGTACATACGTTTCATAACTTTTAACATGAAATTTTCGAGTTACATTAGCTTTTTGTTGGCTTAGTTGTCGTAACTCGGGTACACAGAATCTTTTCACTGAATGACAATTGTGAGAACTTGTTATTTTTAATTTTTAACAAACACACTATCAACACACATTTCACAATCAAATAACATTTTAAAATCAACAAACGAAAATCCATACAATTATTAAATTATAGAAACTCAATATTAAACAGTTCAATGAATCACATGAAAAAATAAAATGGCCTCCGTCGAACCAAAATATTTCTGCTATTTAAATAGATAAAACTAAAAATGCATAGTGTGCATACGTGATTTATTAGACTTCCGACTATTATATTTATTCGGATTATAGGTAACGAACGAACGCCGAATACTAAGAAGCACCAATTTGCAAGCACATATTGGTGCTATTTATGAATTATTAGGCGTTTTTAAGTTATAATATTTTGTTTAATTAATAGTAAATAAATGAATAAAGTCATCTAAAACATACGAACGTTTTATTAAAATATCTGTGAATGGCAAGTAAAGCAGTGCTTTTCTGCCTTTATGGAGCGCACGCCCCTGCCTATGGCCAACAGTGAGACATTGAGAAGAAGAAAAATATTGCACTTGCGGTAATCACTTTCCACCATAATTCAATTTATTAAGTAAAAGCATAGCATCTCAATTGCAAAATTAACAAATTACTTTAGAAGAAAAATATGTTAATTTAGAATCTATTAAAGTATAAAATTTTAAATAAAGTTTTTATATCTGTTTCATGTTTTTTCCAGACGCAACAACGTTTCTTCAGTTTAGTGATGCGTACACAAATGTTTACGCGTTTCATCGAAGAGAGATCATTTGTCTATGAACCTGACCAAGGGTTGACATTCTTTGATGAGTGTATAGAAAGAGTGGCCAGTAGTGATGAGAGACAGGTCAAATTGTTGGGAATGGAAACGAGTAATGCTTCGGAAAGAACAGCTTTTGTCTTAGCACCGGATCCACCGGATAATGGTAACAATTTGTTTTAGATAGATCATTTATATTGAACTAGCTAATGGCCGCGATTTCACCCGCGTTTATAGTTATACTGCTATAGAACCCTTCTTGAGTTCAGCTCGTACTTATACATTGTTAATTGTACCGGGACTATAAATAAATAAATATTCATGGACATTTCATACAATGTCCTCTGGTCCCAAGCTAAGCTTATAAGCTTTTTTTAGCTTTAATTTCGGAAGTAATTTATTATAAAGGCACACGAGGCTTCTGAGTCACAGGATTTTTAGTGTGGAGGGATATCTATACTTCTATGCTAATATTGAATATTTATTAAAAAAAAAATATTAAAGTAATAATTTTGCATTTCACATGCTATGCTTTTACTTAATAAATTAAATTATGGTGGAAAAAGTGATTACCGCAATCGGGACTTGAACCCACGACCTCGGAATACCGTTCCGTAGCTCTGCCAACTGAGCTTAATCTGTAAAGAATACTAGGTGGCTTTTTCCACCATAATTTAATTTATTAAAAAAATATTCTAAAGCTGAAAAGTTTGTTTGTTTGAACGCCCTAATCTCAAGTCTGATTTGAAAAATTATTTGTGTTGTATAGTACATTTATCTAGAAAGGTTATAGGCCATACACCAATAAGAGCGAACCATCAGTGAAAAATATTGCAAAAACGGGGACATTCAATTCCAAATTTCACGCGTACGATGTCGCAGTCAACAGCTAACCTAGTTAAAACATACATGTCATAATAAATCCTAGTGAATCTTTATTCATTCAACAGAGACAACATACACATATGAGCGGTTTGAGTTAAACGAGAAGCTAATGTCTTGCTGCAGTGGAAGAGCTCGTTCAGCCGCTCAACATCTATTACCACCCGCCGCGCCACATTCTACAGAATCATTGAATGATGCTGAACCTATGGCTAGGAGGACTAAGCAAGAGATAGCTGCTGCACAGAGGTATGTAAACTTTATAACAATCTCATCTCATCTAATATCAAAATGTATTTTAGAACGTATGTATTAGGGTCCGTGTGGTGACGGATTAAGAATACAAGTGTAACCACCCCGTCTCCTCCCAAGGGTGCTGTAAAAGTCAGCTAAGGGATATTGCACACAGATAACACCTTGTGTGAGAGACGGAAAACTCGAAAATAAATCCTGTACCAACACGCCTGGTCAGCGCGGCACAGTAGACCATAATCCCTCCCAAAGTGGAGGAGGCCCGTGCCCAACAGTGGGACGTAAATGCCGGCGACTTTGAACGTGAGTAAATGGAATAATATTCTCTGTGTAGCGACGAATTAAGAATATTTTTCACCTAGTGTTTCCCTATTCGCTTCCCAGGATGCTGTGAAACCCAGCTAACGGATATTGTATACAGATTACATACTATTTAAAATAAAAGAAAAGAAAATTTAATTCATACAAATGTTTGTTCTGCATCTGGGTGTTTCTATGTATAATAAGTATGTATTTACAAAAGAAAAGTAGAATATGTACATAACACAGGCCAATAAGCTTAGCTTGGGACCAGAGGGCGTTGTGTGTAATGTCCACGAATATTTATATTTATTTGAGAGACGGAAAACTAAAATAAACCAATTCCATCCGGTCAGTGTGGCATAGTACACCATAATCCCGCCCAAAGAGGAAGCTCGTGTTCAACTGTGGGACGTTAAGAGACTGGAGAGAGAGAGAGAGAGAAAGAGATAAATTCCCCAGTTAAATATAACTTCTTTTCAGATTAGCACGTAAGGCATGTTTATCAGCGGAAGCATGGGCGAAATGTCTGCTCGGTGCTTGCTACTCACTATATTTCTTATCATTACCGTGTCGTATGATGTTGAACCGTGGGAAGGAACACGCTACGCTTAGAGGCGCCTTCGAATTATTAGAGAGAGCAACTAAACTTAAAGTACCGTGTGACGAGGTAATTAAGTTATTCTGTTATTTTACGTAGTTATAAACATGTTTGAGTTGTAGTACAGAACCTTAATAGAATGCCTTCAGTGTCCGTCTGTTTGTATATCGAAAGATTTTCGCAACAATGTGTTATCGTTTTGTTATAAACATAGCAGTCCGAGGCGGCCCCCAACAAGGTGGACTGACGATAATCGTCAAACGCACCGAGGGCCGATGGATGCAGTTAGCGCAGGACCGCGCATTGTTGCGTTCTATGGTGGAGGCATACGTCCAGCAGTGGACGGAGAAGGGCTAATAGATGGATGGAAGAATCAGTCAGTTACTGCAAAAATAACTCTTTTGTTTTTTCAATTTTTCACGGGCTTCGTGGTGGAGTGGTTTATGTAATGGACTGTCGGCAGTCCATTACATAAACCACTCCTCAGACCTCGTGATCGGTCACGAGGTCTCGGGTTTGATTCCCGGTCAGGACAATCATTTGTGTGATACCCATAAATGTCATACAAATGTTTGTACTGCGTCTGGGTGTTTACTATGTATTATAAGTATTTATTTACAAAAGAAAAGTAGTTTATGTATTAAATCCGTATTCTGGTACCCATAACACAAGCACATGCTTAGCTTGGGACCAGAGTACGTTGTGTGATATGTCAAAAAAAAAAAATATTCTAAAATATATCCAAATTAAGGAGGTTTATCCGATATTAAAACAGTAATAAAATTTATAGGTTTTTTCCTAATTTTAGTGTCATTCGTAACAACCAAACCCATTTTGTGGTAATGTAAGGAAAACTCCAAAAATCAACAAAACAAAAGATTTTGGTAAAAAATGTTACCTATTTGACTGTTTGTAGATCATAGTAGGTGACACTTTATGGGCTCTACCTACCCATATGTATAAGAAAGCGCAGATTTTCAGTCATTTATGTTTGACGACCTTAGTGTGGCTGTAAGACTGGCTTTTTTTAGATATACCTACTTTTATAGCAATGGGGGTTAAGGTCATGACTAATATTTATATTATATTAAACAGGTATGTTATCGCGTAATGATGCAATTATGCGGCAACCATTCATTGCCCGTACTAGCAGTTCAGTTATTGTTCCTCATGAAACGAGCTGGATTACTTCCAAACGCGTTAACGTATGGTTACTATAATCGATGCGTTTTAGAAGCAACGTGGCCCCAAGATATGCCTAGGTATGTATTAATAATAGTGAAGAAATACGTTCATGTCTAACTAGCCTTTTGTCCACGACTTCTTCTTTCGTACACTATGTACAGAATAACACGAAAAAAGTGGATTTATATACATGGTAAAATCATTATTTTTTATTTTTTGTACACAGTGGTGCTCAACTTCTATGGAATAAGTTACGTATAGCTGTAGTAGGCGCTGCATTATTCCGTAAAGCGGGCGCGCAGAGAGCTAACAGGGCTGCCGGATCTACACTAAACTCGGTCAACATTGGCAGTAAGTTATTTATTCATTTATTACTAACTTACTAACTTTCACATAAACTACTAATTTAGCTCTTTTTTAAGCTTTTATAAGCTCGGTATGTATTAGTGATGTAACGGATATTCGCATTCGCGAATATCCGCGTAGTTTTCAATATTCGCATTCGCAAAAATTATGCAAATATTTAGCGAATGTTTTTAATATGAATTTGAAAAATAACATAAAACTAACCTCAAAACAAAACTTTTAGAATGAAACTTTCTGTGACTAAATTCATATAATTAACCAATATCGGCTCGGCTATGTTCAATTTAACCCGTGACGCGTCATATGATCACGATGTGATCATACGAACCGGGCGACCGTAGCGCCTTATGGTCGCGGTGTGATCATAACAGGCAGCGTAACTTCACTCCGTTCAAAAGGTGTAACTCTACTGTGATTGGTTGTAACGAAAAATATTTCTGTTTACAATACACATTAACCAACCAAAAAGTTATAATTTTGAATACAAACGAAGCGTACAACCTAAAAAAAAAATATTTTACTAGATACGAGCCATTTCGCGCCATTTCTCGTTTCGCCGCGTTTACGTGACTATCTTCGTGCTAGTGCCAATCTTTTAAAAATGTTTTTTTCAAAGGAAACGGTAAGTAATTGTATTGAAATTATACATCAAAATATTAGAAATATTGTGTAAATTGTGTTTTGAATACTTGTTTTAGATATCTTATAATTTATTTTGGTGAATAAAGTGTTTAAACTTGTTTAGGTGTCAATGGCGTCCGTACATGCCCGATGTTTTTGATGATAATATACGCTTTTTTTACTTATTATTCTACGAAAAATAGATAACTTGGTGGAGAATTTATCAAGGAATCTATTTTTATTATTATTTTTTATGTACATAACAGCAAAATTGAAAAAGTATGTACAAAAGTAAACAAGTAGAACATTGTACTCTGGCGCACTCACACAATGACAGTTCAGTACACTGATGCAATTAAAAGTACAGTCAGCATGTAAATTGATAATTGATTATAATTTAAAATGTTATTAAAAATAAATCTATATGTGTAATAGTTTAGATTTTTTAGTTATTGATGTAGAATTTATGTGTTAGTGTATTCTATAAATAATGTTAATTGTTTTAGTGTGATGCGCTCACGGTCTCGGTCGGTGACGCTGGGAAATTCGGACCGCCAAACCCCCTCGCGTTATACTCGGCGGCAATTGATTATGGGGATGGCAGCTGCCAGTACGAGCGAGCCGGTGGTAGAACCTGAACCACGGCTATGGCTGCCACCCCTACCGCCTCCACCTCAACGTAAACCCTGCTGTCCACTTCCGAAACAACTGACGGGACTCCAAGTAGACGTAACCCCCGGGGGTACAATGATGGTTTCCTACACGGTGACACTACAAGCCACCCCTCAAGGGTCAATAAAGAGGAAACAGGAGCTGGAGCAGTCAGTCCATGTCGATCAGTTAAAAAGAGCCGCAGCTTGTGATTTTATAACAAGCTTGGGAGTAAATTATTCCAAAGCAACACATATTATCATAATTGTAATTTATATAAATTGTTAGAACTATTGTAATAATTATAAAAAAAAAAGATTAATATGATAAAAGATAACGATATCTGCTGAGTTTCTTACGCCGGTTCTTCTCAGCGGATTGAAAGTCCTGAACCGGTGGTAGGGAAAAAAATTTTTGGACATATCATAGATTATTTTTTTGGCAAAAAGAGAACATGAATAAATGATTTTTGATATTAATTTTTTTTTTATTTTGTTCTCATTATTTCCTAAAATCTTTTCCTACTACAAAACATTTATACAATACAAGAATACCTTTGTAGCATTCACATTTACACAGTAACAGAACACACAATTCAAAGAAACAGTAAGAGATTATAGGTCCGTAAGTAAATATTTTTTTGTCAACCGTACTTCACTCGCTTTCTCCAGACAGTGACTCAACGGAATTTAGCACGTGGCCAGCGGCTGTGCAAACGCAGTATGTAAATGGCGTCGTGAGTTTTGTTTAGTAAACAAATGGACATTGTGGAGTGATTAACAAGTATTGCTTAAAAATAAAACATGTACTTGTCGTGTAATAGTTTAGTGTCAATACTGATATCGTAAGATAGTGGTACATGTGAATGTTAGTGTAGTTTTGTGCAAAAATGTGCAGCGTCGCCTAAGTAAAAATTTAAACATATAAAATAATTCATCATTTTCGGCCAGAAAAGGTAAAGTGGGATTTTAAGTATTAAGCTATATCTATGCGGAATACTCTTAGCTTTGTAACCGTATATAATTCATGACATATAATTATATAAAACACGAGTATTATCGTGTTTTCTAACCTAAGTCGCAATAAAAAAACGCAATGAAATTTTACGAATCACTATCGGACTTTCTATTTTCGGAGGGTGGTCGTTTGACGGGTTAAACTTGGTCGACACGAAACGTCAAACCTGTCAAACATTTTACGCGCGCGTTTTTTGAAATTTTAAAAATTTTGTAATATAAATGTTGAAGATAAATACTCGCAATCGCATTCGCGTTCGCGAATGTGAAAAATCCAGCTTTCGTTACATCACTATGTATCTATCAATGTATTAATCTGTATAACGGAATCTTTCAACGCGATTTTCACCCACTTGCGCGATAGTCGGATTGGTTTGAAATTTTGCATACATATCAAGGACCAATGACAATTCAATTATTATATTTTTAAACGTGTTTTTTTTTGTTTTTGATCTAAGCAAAATATCTTTATTTATTTACGAGTTTTAGTTTTAATCAGACCATTATGTGACTATACAAATGTATTTAAACATTGTTTGTATGCAGGTAGTAGTACTTTGCCTCGTGTTCGTTCTGCTGCAGCGGTTACTGAGGGCTCAGAGTTGGCCAGTCTTGCGGGCATAGCGGCCTGCGAGCCAGCTAACAGTAGAACTAGCCTTGATTCTGGTAATGTAATATAATAATGGTAAATGACCATGTTATCGGTAATGGATTGAAAATACAAGTGTCACCACCCCTTTTCCTTCCTAGGGTGCTGTAATAGCCAGCTAAGGGATATTGTACACAGATAACATCCTCTGTGAGAGAGACAACTCGAAACTAAAACTGTGGGAGACTGAAATTTCGAAAATAAACTATGCCAACACGACTGGTCAGCGTAGCATAGTAGACCATAATCCCTCCCACAGTGGAGAATTGGTTCCCAATAAAGCTTACGACTTACTCAACGAGGATTTCGTGTGTAGACAGCATTAAAATAAGACTGTGAATTTTGAGTTTAAGTTTGTTTAAGATTGATTTAAAACTGTTACAAATCATTATATAGGTACATCTCGCACTGCAGAAGCTAGGCGTGGTGCGTTCGATGCGCTTGTACGTCGCGGACATATCGTACGTACGAATTCACATTCGCACGCACATACCAGCGCGCACGCACTATCGGCCACTGCGGGTATACTGATATCTGGTAAGAAATAATCTTTTTTAATTTTAAATTATATTATGTAATGTTAAATTTAAACAATAGTAGTGCTTTATTAGTATTTGTTAAGATTATATTCCGTGTGGTGATGAATCGAAATGCGGAGATCCGTAGAATCCAGCAGTGGACAGAGCAAGCCTGATGGATGGATGAAGAGTTAATGTAAAACCCGGTTTTATCTAAGTGTTAGTGCTCCACTGCTGCATTAGATTAGAATGATTAGAAGTCTCTTCATATTTAAAAACTTCACAATTTTCGTATTTAATAGAATTGTCATTTATCCTTTGTAAATAATTGTGTTACAGCTAAAATATTTCGTGCTATGAATTGTTAACATTTCAGGTTTACCATCAAATCCAGATTTGAGTCAGTCTCCAAGACCTAGAAGTAATTCTTTAGGAGCTGATGAGCCAAGTACAACCATCAATATGGCAGAGAAAATACAGGTATGATTCATCTTAGGCTGCTGCGCTGCAGGGGCCTTACGAATACGTGAACGTATACGTATTACTTAGTTAATTCATTTCAACACATTACAACGTTTATGTGCCAATTAATAAACATTACACTCAAAACGTTAATTCATATCTAGACTTTAATTAATTCAAGTCATTTCATCCAAATTTGAGTGTATTTTAAAATTATCTTATAATTTCCAGCCCATCCACGTAAGCCCCGAGAGTCCGTCGGATCTTCGTATATTGACGCGGTCGGAGAGCTTTGCAGGAGATGCTCAGATTGTACAAAATATACAACGGCTAGCATTTTCTAATGGTATGTATGAATTATATCAAATCAATCTATCTATGTAACAGAATCTTTGATAATGAAAAATCATTTGACAGATCAATCAATCAAAGATCAATCAAGACAGAGACAGAGAGATCATCAACAGATCAATCAAAAGTAGTAAGAGGGTGAAATCACACTTTTGATTGATCTGAAATTTAGCACACAATACACATTAATGACTGATGACAACGCAATAATTTTAAAGAAGTATAGGATTTTTGACCATGTTTTTTAAGTATTCATTCTAAGTAAATTAAATTATTTATGAAAACTAGCTGTTGTCGGTGATGCCGTAGGTACACGTGGATATTAAGAAAAAAAAATCGGCTTTTGCAACATTTTTTGGTGATGCTTCGCTCCTATTATTCGCAGCGTGATTTTGTAAAGGCTATAGCCTTCCTCGGTAAATTCAGTATCCAACACTAAAAGAATTTTTCAAAATGGACCAGTGGTTTTTCTCTGTGTAATATCAATATATATAACATCCCATTTTTACACAAAAAATGATATATTGGTTATATCACTTTAGCAGGCACACCGACGATCAAATCCCGATGCTCGAGAACTTTAAGTTTTCCCGAAGAGCAGGAAATCGATGTGACATCAGCTGAGCAATCAGATGCGAATAAAACATCACCACTCAAGTTAGTATGAAATAGTCTTATTCATGTAAACAAAACTGTAAAACAAGTAAACATGATGTTCATACGAATGTGTCTAGTGACGTTGTTGGAAGAACAAATAAAGCACTTTTTTAAAATATTTTAGTACTCCTCTTTTAACAAATATTGGAAGTAAATTTTACAAAAACAAAACTATTTATGAGAGAAAATATTCCCTAGTATTTTAATTACTTAGTTTACGTTTTAAGAACCGATTTGAGGAGTGTCCTTGTTGAATCGAAACGAATCCACTAATTTCAAAGAAACACAGTCACGAGACTATTGTACTTAGGCCCCCCATAGAACCCCACAACGTACGGTGTTGTGTTCCATCCAATGGTTCCCCGCGACACAGAATCTTTAAGAATTTTTTAATATTTTAGAGTATCGGCTCGTACACCAGTATTAAGTGATGACCCGTTAGGAGCGTTAAGTCAACCTGTACCGTCCGAAGAAACAATCGCTCGGCCGATAATCACAGATGACGACCCACCTTTACCGAAGCACGAGTTAAGTGTTAGTCCTAAACTATTCCACCGTCGCAGCAATAGTTTCCAAGAGGAGCCGACAGAACAAACAGGGTATACACCTTCCGTTATTATTTGAAATAATCGCTTATTTATTGGCTTTCAGGCTTATTACAATAAAAGTGAATCCAAAATTCATATAATAAAAAGGTGAAGATAAAGGTTGTTGCAATGTTTTGCAAAGCCTTTAATTGAGTATTTTTAAAAAAAGTTCAACCGACGGGTTTTCCTCGATTTCTCAGGAGATAACCAACGGATCCTGACCTGATGCCAATGGGAAACGGGAACCACCAGCTTTTAAATAAAAAAGAATCATTAAAATCGCTTAGCCCAGTTATGATATAACAAACATCAAAAAACCATATAGAAAAATTCAGAACCTCCTCCTTTTTTGAAGTCGGTTAAAAATAGCGACTGATATTTTTGAGACCTTCAAATCTTTACTTAATATAAAACAAAGTCATTGTTTTTGTATGCATGTCCTTAAGTGAGTTTATATCTTCAAAAGTACGCAACGGATTGATTTAAGGGGATGACATTTTTGTTTAATTCGTTTATTATTTCCTGAATTCCACGCGTACGGAGTTTTGTGAGCAATAACTAGTCACGTATACAATATAATTTAAATAAATTGCGTATACGTAAATTACTTTACTTTTATTACATCTCTAGGTTCAGTAAAAGTGTATAAGCAAAATAGATATAATAAAAGTAATACCTTAGACTTATTCTTTTCTATTTGAGTTGTGTACCTGCATGGAATGTTTACCCTCCTTTAGCTAGAGTGTGCATTCCATCCTACCTATATAAATCCTATTTGTTTACATAGACTATTGATTTATGTACCAATAAGAAGTTCAACAGATTCAGACATAAGGTCCTTATGTCTGAATCTGTTGAACTGTTAGCAAGTGCTAAAGGAGTCCATATTCTTGATCGATGGATCCTTTAATTAAAATAAATAAAAATAAAATAAATAAATTAATTAATATTCATGGACATTTCACACAACGTCCTCTGGTCCCAAGTAAAAATAAAAAGTATAAGTCTATATAACCGCGATAAAATCCCGTAAATGTAGTTTTTTTTTAACATGTTCAATTATACAGAATATTATGCCATCCATAATCTTGCCTATTGATTTCAAGCGTAGTGTCGTTATATTTGCTCAATACGTCCTTGTGCACGATCAAAGAATCACAATGCAATCACATGCAAAAAGTTTCTTCAAAATCACGTTAAAAAGTTTCTTTCTTTCTTTCTTTCAAAATTAAATGTTTTATGCTAAACAAGTCCCCATATGCTAAATCGAGTGCCCATACTTTTTTAAACGATTTGCCAAGTGTTAAATCGAAGGACCATATTTTTGTTAAACGAGTTCAAATGCAATTTCGAAGGACCATAAATTCCGAGTCTATGTGAACGTATACTTACAATGGACCCGCTAACATTGTATCGCTAGAGCTGCGCCCCGTTGAAACAAGATAACCTCGATAGTTTCCTCTGCGCAGGAAACTACATAGAAGTGAGACGGTGCCTGCTGGTACTGTGTCATCCAGTCTCGTCAGCCTTGGGAATACACTCAAGATTAGCTTTGGGTAAGTACAATACAGTCTAATATATCGATATTTCATGTTTTTTATTTTGAAATTTAGATATGCGAATAATGTAGGTACCTACTTTATTTTTTGTGTGTGACGTTTCTTTATGAGATCGCGAGTGTAGGAGGAATGTCTACGATAGCTCATTTGGTTAGATTGCGCCAATGTCCTTCCCAGGTCATGGATTTTAATCCTATTTTATCTCAATTTGACGTGTTACAAATACTAGAAAAAAAACTTGCTCCGCGTTAATTGTATAAGTATTTCATTAAAGATTACGAAAAAAAAGTATTTCTAGTTTAGAAAAAATCTCCTTTCAGATATTTGAATAATGCATTCTTCGCTTATCTAAATTATCTTGGTGTGCTGTTAAAATTATGTCGAGGAACTTTTCGAGGATTTACTTAGTTTTCTCATGAGTAACTTATCTTAGTAGTTTAAAGCACACCTAGATATATTTGATGTAAATTGATATGTATGTTTTTCATAAAACACCTAAATTGTTTAAATTCTCACTGATGTTCTTAGTCCACAATACATTATAGTATTTACAAATTGGGAATGACACGTTTCTGGAAATATAATCAGGAACACATAGCGTTTATCTTTAATATTTAATGCAGTGCAATAATTTATTGATTTGCAAACCAGTTAAAACTCAATTTACTGAACCTTGTTGTCTACGACCCGAAAATATCTTTGTGTACTAGCGATACAAAGTTCGCCGGGTTTGCTAGTATTTAATATGTTTAAACATTCATATCTCTAATATCTTGAATTAAAATTGTATATATTTCATAACATCGTGCGTTTTTTGATTGTTGGTTAGGCAGAGACTATATACTCCTCAATGTATTGAAAGAAATCGTGTCATTCCTAGTTTGAGTACTGCATGTTAATTTTTAATGATTTATTTTTAATTTATTTCAAGCTTATTTTAAAACTAATTTCGCTTAATGATGTTTAAAGTCAAATGTAAATAGTAAATGTCTATAAACATGCAGTGTTTATATTTTAATTGCACATAACACGTATGCTAGCCTGTTTGTTTTCTTAGACGCTATTCGCCAGCCAGACTATCTATACGCAAGGAAAACATGAAACTTGGAAAAGCTATGATCGAGAATTATTTCAGGTGAGAAAGAGAAAACACAAAAAAACTTAATAATTAACAACTGAAAAGTTGCAACCAGTTTCAGATTTTATAGGGATCGTTTTTGTTAATAAGAGATTCATATCGTTAAGAAGTTGTATTTTTGAAGTAAATCTTTATAAACTCGCACAAAAAAAAACAGACACCGCAAAATTGGTTAGTTAACATTTTAAACTTTTACATTGCGCGTGCGCATGTAATTCTGAATTTAGTAGAAGTTACAAGTATAACTTCTTACTTGTGTATCTAACTACAAACCTATTTCTCGATTGATTCAGTTACCTAAGAAAAAAGTCACAAAGAACTTGAATAGGATTATTTATTTTGCATGTATGTACAGATATTATGTTACGCACTGTTTTGTATTTAGCATGAACGTTTTCGTGTATAGAATAATACAATCATACATTTAACTCATTTGTAATTGCGTGTGGTTTGCTATTGTTGTTATGGAATAGAATATAGTACTTATAAATAAACACATTTCACATTACCATATTTCCAAGTCAATCCCTTTATCTGACAATGCTGTTCCTTACTAAAGTGTCAATCTCAATAATGGATAAGGAGAAAACTACTAATTTGTATCAAAATCAGGACATTCTAGGTCTCTAAACAGGTAATAAAGCATATTAAAAAATATTTCAGTCCAACAAGTATAGCTGGAAAGAGATCGAATGAACTTCTTCAGAGTGGACTTAGCAGTCTCAAATCAGCGGCGACTAGTATGGCAAAGAAATTTGATGAAATGAAAGAAGTGATATCAGCAAATTCCACGCCAGTTAAGGGTGCTTTCGGTAACGCGACTAGTGCAATCAATAGTTTTATTGGAGAAGAAGACTCTACTGATGGATCGTCTGAAATAAATCCAGATGGTGGGTATTTAAAGAAAAGAGAAATTATTTCTTTACTTAAGAAACATTATGGGGCTTTAATTTAATATAAAAAATAAATCTGTTCTTTGGCTGTGTCTGCCTTCTGGAGGTTAATAATCACCTAGATTTATTTAAACATAAAAATAATTGCGATAGAACTGATGTCTTGATAAAATTCACTACCTCAAGCCATGCTTGATTGCTCCCACAGCAAGAGTCTTCCTGTAAGAAAGAAAAACTTGAAACGTTTAGGGCTAATAAAAGGTGGACACAATCTTCATATCATTTTAATATTTTCAGAATGGGTGCCAGGCGTAGGATTTAGACGTGCGTCAAGTGACGCTGAGTTGGCATGTTCTATGGAGCGTGGTTCATTAGCAACTCTTATATCACATCTACCAGACAACTTGTACCCTACGCAATATGTAAGACATTTTATTGAATCACTTTTTGATAGTGAAAAATCTTTTTGGTTCTCGTCACTGACACGCATGTCGTTGTGCCTGGGCACCGGCATCTATAGACGAATGAGATTTTAGTTCTATGGGAAGTTCCCGTAACTGCCAACTTTGTTGTTTAATGCAATATTCGTTCGTGTAGTGTCGGATTAAGAATACTACTATTTCTCCTGTTCAGCGTGACAGACTAAATACCCTTCCACAATGGAGGATGCCAGTTCCCAACAATCGTATGTTAATGGTCTGAAAATCTAATCTATCTGAAAAAGATGTACATTTTTTATTTACTTAAAGGGCACCACAAACGGCATATTACGATATACATATTAATATAGCGAGAAAGAGATAGATGTATATAGAAAATATAAATATTATGCATATTAACCAATTATTCTGGAGATGTATCTATACTTATAACGCCACCGACAGATATAATTTATCTCTTTCTCGCTATAATAATATATCGTAATATGCCGTTTGTGGTGCCCTTAATGTGCAAATAAAGTTTCACTTATCTATTTATCTTTACAGGACAATACAAATACGTCTAGTTCAAGTGTGAATGTTCGTATGTCATCGTGTTCGCAATGTCATCAATGTTTAGCGTTACTTTATGATGAGGACATAATGGCGGGTTGGGCCGCAGACGATTCTAATTTGAATACACGCTGCATTGCATGTGGAAGACATACTGTACCGTTATTATCTATACAGGTATCTATACTAATATAATAAAGCTGAAAAGATTGTTTGTTTGAACGCGCTAATCTCAGGAACCATTGGGCCGATTTGAAAAATTCTTTCAGTGTTAGATAGGGCATTTATCGAGGAAGGTTTTAAGCTATACATTACGCTAAGGCCAGTAGAAGCGAATCAGTAGTGAAAAATGTTGCAAAAACGGGGAAAGTTTTCTAAATTCCACGCGGACGGAGTCGCGGGCAACAGCTAGTTTATAATATCTTATTTCCTAGTTTATAATATCTTATTTCCTAGTTTATAATATCTTATTTCATCGGATAAAAGACTGCCTCGCAGTTCGACAATGTTGGAAACAGTCGGCCGGAGTGGTGAAGCCTGTTGGGAGAGAAACCGACGAACTATACGGGTATTTTCTAGCAAGACCGCTTTCTGCATCTGAGCCGTGACTGATTAGCTATTGACGCCGTTCCTCTCGAGATGTTGTAAGAGGCTCTTTGGGATCAAACCATTCACCGAAACAACTATCGGGATTATTTCTGTGGATACCATCCTCCACATGTCGGTAACCTCGTGCGCTAGGTCCGGTTATTTTGTCTTCTTATATGCTTCGGGTCGCACGAAGGTCTCGTCGTTGGGGATTGTGATATCCACTAGAAATACCCGAGACTCTGACCAGCCGATCAGCACAATATTAGGTTTATTCGCGAGAATTGGGATTGCTCATAATTTTTGACCTACTGTTTTTATATTCTTTTCAGAAAATATAGACTATTTTAAGCAACTAATTTCAATATTATTGAAATATTCACTATATAAAATTTTCAAAAAATTATTGAAGATATTACTTTAAATGTTGTGACGTCATCGTTTTACGCTATCTGTGTATAGACTTTTCTTGATAGACTTAATACAGATTGCACTTTATCTTGTCAAAGTTGACAAGTTGATATAATAGACCAATTTCAATTCCACTTCAGAGTAGTATATCCCTAAAAACGCCTTAATATTTGAAGTCCTTCATTTCAAGGGCAAATAGAGATCATTTGCTTTTTTGGAAAAATATGAGAAACTCTATTCTCCGAAATGGTTTTCGAATTAATAGTTTTTAAGAAATATGAACAATGCCCATTGTCCTGTCTGTGATGAATGATGATACGATTAATATTATTAACTCCAAAGTCTCTGCCATGAAAAAAGGCGTGATGATATGTGGATGATGTTGATGATAATGATTACTAACGGAAAAGTTTGTAAGAATGTATGGATGTCGTTATGTAAGGATGTTTTCTAATAGCGAGAAAGCGGGGCTTTTATTATAAAGAGCGGCAAAGAGATTATTTTTAAAACTATCAAATATTGAAAAAGAAAATCATATAAATCATTTAAGCCATTACAGAATCGAATTCCACTAATTCTAAGTTTTTTGGTTCTCAGGTACTACGGTCGGAAAAGCCTGCTGAAACATTAAGTGTGCCTTATTTAAACCCTCTTGTGTTAAGGAAAGAATTCGAATCTATTTTAGGTATGTATTCAAGACATAGGTACCAATTCTACGCGCACAACTAAACTTAACTTAACTAAAAAATGAAATTTGATTGTGTCAATAACACAATTCTGTATAGTTAACGATTCTTTCTTGTTAGCAAATCTGTTTATTATAGATTAACGATTGTAATTAATATAAAATTACACAACAAAACTATCAAATAATCAATATACAGCAATAGTTGTTTTCATTTTTTAGTTAAGTTTAGTTGTGGACGTAGAATCGACACCATAATGTCATTTTTAACTGACTTAAAAAAGGAGGAGGTTCTCAATGCGTCTGTATGTTTTATTATTTTATTTTTTTGTTTGTTACCTCATAACTTTTAACTGGGCGAAGCGATTTTAATAATTCTTTTTTATTTGAAAGCTGTTTCTTCCCTGGCTGGTGTGGTCCCAATAGCACCAGGTCAGGATCTGATGGTTATCTCCTACAAAATCAATTCCATAAATGTGTAACTGTATATAATAAATAATGTTTTTCTCAGGTAGGGAAGGAGACGCTTGTTTGGCCGATTCAGATTTTGTGGAATCACATCCCATTGTATATTGGAATTTAGTTTGGTTCTTAGAGCGAGCCAATATTGAAAACCATCTGCCTGATTTACTGTGTCCAGACTTCCAATCCAGATATCTTAGTACTGATATGTTACATGATGCTGAAAAAACTGGTAAGTTAATCAATTGTATAGTTTTAATCAATTGTTGCACTTAAAAAAATGACTATCTCTTTTCTTAAAATAAGAATGTGGAAAAATCTAAAGGTTAACTGTAAGCGATAGCTGGATGGATTGTGTGAAAGAGCCTCGTGGTGTAGTGGTTCTGGTAACGGACTGCCGATCAAGAGGTCGCGGGTTCGATTCCCGCTCGGGACAATCATTTGTGTGATTTTTCTAATTGTCATACAAATGTTTGTACTGCGTCTGGGTGTTTCTATATATTATAAGTATGTATTTACAAAAAAAAAGTAGTATATGTATTCTATCCGTATTCTGGTACCCATAACACAAGCATATAAGCTTAGCTTGGGACCAGAGGACGTTGTGTGAAATGTCAATAAATATATTAAAAAAAAAGAGGAACAATGACTGATATAACAAGGATTCTTTATTATTATTGACCCCACATAAAATCTTTGTTAGTCAAACAAAGTGATTCCCTTTTTCCAGTTGATTCCAGTAATTCTCGAGTACGAATATACTTTGAAGTTTCTGTTAGAAATGAAAACAATTCAAAGAGAAGATTGTCTGTAATTATAAAACCAATTATAATAACTATTGTATCTAGTTTATTAAGATAGTAGACATAGATTTATATTGTAGTGTTAATTTTAATAGAGTTCACATAATATACAGGTTAGAATTTGAGACAATCTATTATAATGTATTTAATGATAATTACATTATTATTTACTCAATTTTTAAGGTTTTCGTATGAAAAAGAAAGTTACAGCCTCGTAAAGTACGTCTTTCAAACATTTTTTTACTCAGCCATGGCTGAAGATATCAACTTAAAATTCACACGATATGTAGATTTATAAGGTTCCTTGCTGCAAAAAATAATATATTTATTTTAGATCTACGCATTTAGAAAATATTATCGAATTACGGTCCCTTTCGGTTTCGACACATTCGACACTTTCGGCATTTTCAACTCTTAGGAAATCAAAACATGTATGTAGGGTAATTCCCATTGCCCTAGAGACCTGAAATTTGGAATGGACCAAGCTTACATAATGGTGATTTAGAGGAAAATCCAAACACTTGTATTTTGTTACAACATCACACGAAAAAGATGTTTTAGGGTTCCGTACCCAAAGGGTAAAAACGGGACCCTATTACTGAGACTTCGCTATCCGTCCGTCCGTCCGTCTGTCACCAGGCTGTATCTCAAGAACGGTGATAGCTAGACAGTTGAAATTTTCACAGATGATATATTTCTATTGCCGCTTTAACAACAAATACTAAAAATAAAATAAAATAAATATTTAAGGGGGGCTCCCATACAACAAACATGATTTTTTTACCGTTTCTTGCTCGATACTAATAACGTTGCCTTATGTTGCATAGATAATGGTAAGGAACCCTTCGTGCGCGAGACCGACTCGCACTTGACCAATTTTTTATTAGAAAAACATCCCACGAAAAGCAACGGAGAATTGTTAACAGTGTATTCATAACATATACACCATATACAGGTGGATGCGTGGTGATATGTTCGTGGGAATGGTTCGGCAGCGAGGGTGGTGAATGTGGTGTGCCTCTACACGCCGCGTGGAGACAACGTCGTAGACAACAACGATCACTTGCACTACAAGCGTTGTTACTTACTGAAGATGATGCACATACCGCACGAACGTATGTATATATTAGACAGTTTTATTAATAAAGCAAGCAAGCGCAAGCGGGACTTGAACCCACGACCTCGGAATACTGTTCCGTAGCTCTGCCAACTGAGCTTATTGCGGTCGTGCTAACAGTAACCAAATTAGACCACCACAATTGTCACGCGATTGAGTTTACATCGTATTTTGACGTACATCTTTTTGTACGGCGGTGATCAACTTTTTACACCACAATTTGATTTATTCAGTAAAAGCATAGCATGTCAATTGCAAAATTAATAAATTACTTCAGTTTTATTAACTTCGTACGTTTCTGTCTATACAGGGTTTCCTACCTGCTGTCGTATTATGAGCTCTTATTTCCAGGCAGCTTACGCCGTGAATTGAACTGCCTGCCAAATTCGCAATATGTACATAACTCCCAGCCAGTCAGTTCGCTAAACCAGTCATAGATTAATATCCTTATAGAGAAGGTGCAACTAAAAGTTTAAGTACTAACTAAAAATTTTCAACTAAATGTTTTATATCTGCCATAATACGTAATTTAGCCAGGCAGTGTACGGCCGGCATGGAACTTGCATGATTTTTAAAAAGCTCATAATACGCCCGCTGGTCCGGCTAGCAGTGGTGTATTTTGAAATTTAACACCCAGAATCCGTTAAATTTGCCATCCCATGAATTTTAAAGAAGTAAAAGCAATAAATAGCAGTAACATTAAAGTGAAGGCTTGTGCCGCTTCACCCAGGCAACCCATACTGGGCTATATCCTAATAATTAGTATTTGATCTGATTTTTCACTTTTTAAATTAACTACAATTGATTATACGCGACCTGATGTTATCTAAAGTTTAATCCAAATGTAAGGGTCTCTCGCAAATATAATTTTCTCAAAATTACTTTAAATATTGTCATTTATTTGCAGTATCGCAAGATGCGTTCTCAATGGTTTATTAAGCAACGACCTGTCCGACGCTCTTCAAAAACTCGCCACGTGGAGAGAAAATACATCGAATAATAAAAGATATCACTCATTTTATAGGTAAGTTATATAACAATGTTACAAGCACGAAACAGTAATTATTGTAAACGACGGACGGACACGGTCTCAGTTATAGGATCCTGTTATAGCAGTATGTGTGGTCTATTTTAGTTTTTACCATAGGAACCATAAAAACCAAGATACACCATAAATTTTAGTACATTTGATGTTTCCCAACATCGAAATAGTAACGATAAGGATCCAATATTGTAATATAATTGGTTCAGAAAATACATAAAACCTATTGTAGACAGAAAATTTTAGAAAAGTACAAAAATAAGGTATACATTATGAGCAAAGATTGCAGAAGTATAATGGCAGTCTTGGGGTGCCCCAAGACTGCCATTATACTTAAATATTTTTTGTGTTACTATATTATTTTGTATTTATAGTATAGAATATAATAACTGGATTATAACGTAGTGTAAACTATAATTTATTATTTTTACAGGGATATATTGTTCCTCGCAATGGCAGCTTTAGGCGAGAACAATATAGATTTAATAGCATTACAACGCGAGTATGTACGCGCTTTAGAACAGCTTGGAGGTGAAACGAGACCGCAAGACTTACCTCCCTCTCCAACAGCAGTCTGCTGCCGTCATTATTTCAAACGACTACGACTATTAGTCGAGGAATAAAAGTATTAACATGTATTAAATAACGCAGGGTTGCAATATAAACTCATAAGAGTATAAAATGTTGTATATAAACCATGAAGAATAATCTGCACCCAATACATAATATTTTAGAAAGCATCACAGCATTTATGACCTATAAAATGCAGCGAAAACCAGGTATTTGTGCAGCATGTATTATATACATGCACGTAACTTTACGTATATGCACACGCAACTAGTGTATACGTTACGTATTAACTTTGTGTCTACGTGCACGTAACTTAGCGAACACGTACGTATAGCTGAAGACATGCCTACAAACATACAAGCTGTTAATATTGTATAACAGTATATGGCATTTATATAGCCATAGACAGGAATAACCGTTTGCAAGTTTAGACACCTACCCATCTGAATAGCATCTAAAAATGAAAATTTTGACACTATTTACTATGTTTAACGCTCTTTTTACTATAGACATGCTGTACATATCATTTTGTTTGCATTGACTAATTGGGTAACTCACTGTTAAACCACTATTATAAAATACCCTTGTCTTTTGATATAGCATTCGGGAAGAATTTTTTTGCTGTTAATTTATTGAATCGGGCAGTTATGATATCCATGGGATGTTTCTTCTGGTCCAATACTGTTATTATTATTAAATCTGCTCTTTTTAACTTGAATTTCATCATAAATGTGTGTTTCACGACAGACTAATATAACTATTATGGTTCTAAAGTTGGTAATATTTCTCTAAATGCATTATCTTTTTACAGACGCTATGTATTAGAACTTAAAATTATATAAACTTAATATCTTTATTTCGTGGCTAATTTCATATCAGTATCTTACACATATTATTGTTAAAAAGACAACTCATAATTATTATAATTTATAAATTAAACTGAAGCATTTTATACAATAGTATAAAGCCGCCCATTTTGTTGAACAGTGTAAAGATTATTACTACAATTTTATAATTTTTCAGAAATAAAATTACTATTTGCCCGTCCGTGATGGATCTAAGTACGTTTATTTCACTTTATTGTGAGAACTGTAATTGAAAATTTGATGTGCTATGGCCTAAATAACGTAACGATGCCCCAATATTTTTAATCTATCATTCACTTAGCAATTTTTATATAAAGGTGTCTGGAGACTTATATTTGCAAACTAAAATATGTTTCTTTCTTTCTCCAGCCCATTTACGTCCCACTGTTGGGCACGGACCTTCACCACTTTGGGAGGGATGGATGTGGCGCGCTGATCAGGCGTGTTGGTACAGAGTTTATTTTCAAGTTTTCCATCTCTCACAGTAGACGTTAACTGCTTATATTGTTCCTTGCTGGCTCTTACTGCCTGGGAAAGAAATTGGGTGATGACACATGTATTCTTAATCCGTCACCATACGGACAGATAAAATATGTTTAAAAAGTTGTTATATATTTGATTTTGTTAACTTTGCAATAAAATAGTATCTCGGATCAGTATAGATTCTGATCAACTGTACGAAATTAAATAATTTATTTGTTTGTTAACAGAACAAGGTTTGATAGAAGAAAATTAGACCTCTATAACTTAGAGGTTAAGGGGAAAAGTTGAAAAACAACAACATATAACCGCCTCCTTTTTTTAAGTCGCTTAAAAAATATCTAGTACCTAATGTACATTCTCATTCCAAATTACCACATCAAAATAAATAGTCTCCAGATTCCTTAATATTTCTTATGTCATATCCATTAGTTTAGTATTGTTGGGTGCTAACTTTGAGGACAGCGATGTTAGGTACTTATATGTACATACATTTGTATAGTGTTGTGTATTAGTGATATTGAGGCCAATATTAAGCATTTCTCTTTACGTGATACACGTAAATATGTTGATGATTGTGTGGTATTTAAAATTGAATATAATGACCATTGTATTAAAAACTAATATTATAACTTGGTAAAGTTTGTTATATGTATGTTGGATGTAATCTTTGAAGGTAATGGTCAGATCCTAGAAGTTATTTCACTAACAGAAGGCTGAGTGGCCTGTAAGAGGATTTATTATGAAAATTTGTGTTGTGTAAACGAAATCGCGAGCAAAAGGCTAAGGTAATATAATAATAAGTCATTTATATATATTTTAGAATCTGAATTATTATTTATAACTGTCTCGTAAGAGAGGCTGCCAATTTTTTGGAATTTTACCAACACCTATGCATGAAGTGCTTTTAAAAAATCAATTTTCTTTATTATCATCATTTAAATATTATATTATGATTTAAATGTTAAACACATGCAATGTATTTATTTTTATTTATTATCTCTTTGTTTAAAGGCTTTTGAATGTTAAAAATTTTACTATGTATTTTATTTTTATATCTTAGAAAAATGGAGAATCGAAAAGTGAAAAATGTTTTTGAGTCTCTTATTATATCTGTTAACACAAGCAAATATGATTGTAAAGGTCGCACATGTCGATATAACCATATTATATTGTGCAGTAAGGTATAATGTACTACTGCATTGGTTGCAGATTCGATTCCAGTACACTACTATTGTGTGCTGTTTATATTTGTCACATAGATATTTATATTGTCTGGGTTAACAAAAAAAATTGTACACCTAGCATATTTATGTGGGGTACCATACTAACTATTTAACACAAGCAATAAGCTTAGCTTGAAACCAGAAGAAATGATATAAAAAATCCATTTAAAAAATTTTTAGCATATTCATAATAAAACTAATTTGTAAAACTAAAAATCTACAACTAATGTGATGTATTGATTTGCAGCAGTTGTATTCAAGTCACAAAAATACTCAGAATACTAACAAAATGTAATTAATCAGAATTAGGGCCTCGTTCACCATCTTCAAGTAAAGTGTTGATTAGTTACTTATCGATTAGCGTTAATTGTCAAGTAATAGTTAATAGTAGTAATAGTAGTCTTCTGTCAATTTAAATTTTTACACGCTTTATATTAGCTTCACTTGTATGTTTGTTTGTTTGTATGTTTGTTTGTATGTTTGTAACCGACTCCTTTGGACGCTATTTTGACCCACATTAAACAGTCAGATTCTATTCAAATTTTGCACACCTGTCAAAGACCGATGACAATGCAATAATTCGATTAAATAAAGCGTGTTTTTTAGTTTTTTTAAACTAGGTATTATTTAAATTTAGAATTATTTAATCTTAACATTACTGCTACTCGAACGTCGTGAACGTCGCACGTGTAGTTACTGGTGACTTTAACTAGCGATTAGTCTACTTGGCGCTTTACTTGAGAATGGTGAAAGAGGCCCTTAATGACATAACAAATTTATTAAAAATTAACTTTTAAACACAGATTTACCAGTGTCTATATCACCCACTCGGTTTAAAGCCACATAAATATCCTTGTGTGTGTGTGAAATATGCATCAAAACGTATCTCTGATACAGGCTTTACGTCATGTTTTATTAAACTATGAAGTATACCCAAGCTAAATTTACATGTTTTCAAGATTGAATGGGTGGGTACCCAGTAATCTGCTAAATCTGTGCATTTAAACAACTGAAACGAACAAATATTTGGTGGCGTTATTTATTTTTAACATTTAATGATAACTACTTAATAAGCACTAATACTTTCGATATTTTCATAATTTATCTAAGTGAGAATTGTGTAATTATGTGATTGTAAACAAGCCATATTATTAGGTACATTAAATTATGTCAAGTAAGGTACATTATCAAGTTATTATTGTAAACATAAAATTTAATTTTACATAAAGCGTCATAAAAGACATGCTAATAAATTTGTGAGAGTTATGTTACAGAATATAGATTTATTTTATTTTGACAAGTGAATGTAATGAAATGCATATAATTTTTATAAAAAAATATATAAAGCTTTCAATATGTAGTGTTTTATTCCATAACTAAAATTATTGAAATTCTTAAGGGCCTACATCAATATTATCGTCGACATGTACATATTAACACAGCTAGTAGGTATAGCAAATGAAGAATTAGGGATATTTTTTTTGTTTACTCAAAATCTACTAAATATATTTTAATTCTGATTTACGTGTTTCTATATATAATAGTTACTTATGTTTTTAAAGTCATTTCATTAGTTAATACGCGATAATAGACGGACAAATGAAAAAAATAAAAAATGAGAGAGGTTGTTTCGCTAAGATTTTCTATCGAGAAAACTTTTTTCAATCGCGTTTCTGAGTTTATGCGATCCTAGATAATATATTGAAAAAACATATACTTAAAAATTAGAGCTCTAGCCATTCAATCTAAAGAAACAATGAAAACTTCGTACGTAGAAAAATGCACGAAGCTATTTTGGTATCCTCTTAACCCAATCTCCCACTGTTAGGGTCATGCCTTGTTTACTTTGGGAGGGTATTTGTTCTACTATGCCATACAGACCAGCCGGCGTATTATGAGATTTTTAAAATCATTCAAGTTCCAGGCAGGCCGTAAACTGCATGGCTAAATTAGGTATTATGGCAAAAATAAAACTTTTAGTTGAAAATTTTTAGTTAGTACTTTAACTTTTAGTTGTAGCTTCTCCTTAAACATATTAATGTATGACTGGTTTAGCGAACTGACTGACTAATAATTTTGTTCATAATACGAATTTGCCAGACAGTTCAATTCACGGCAAAAGCTGCCTGTAAATAAAAGCTCATAATACGGCCGCTGACATATTGGCATATGGTATAGTTTTGGGAGTCTCTCGGCTTTTTTGTATAATATGTTAATGTTCAGTTTCTAAATTCCACATGTATGAAGTTGGAACAGCTAGTCTGCAGCTCTTCCTGCCTTGAAAAAGATATGGAGTGATAAACCTTTTAATCTTTTCTTTATTTATGGAGTTTAAATCCTTGTGTATTATGCTCTCTGTGACCTACTGGGTAGTAAAACTTGTATTCTTAATCAATCACAGGTATAATTAAGACACTATTAGAATTATGTATATTTAATTAGATAAACCTAATACTCTATATAAAAATTTACCATCATGATCATAGTAACAGTCATTCACTTTATAAGTGGCTCCTTTTTTATATGCACTTTTAGGTATCCTTATTCTTTCGGGATAGTTCATAATATCTACTTTTTTCTCATCTTTGTATGCTACAACACTCTTTTGCTTCAAATCCTGTTTAAATAGTTCTATTTCTCTTTCTATATCTTCAGTTGTTCTTGCTTTTACATCAGTATCAACTGAATCAACAATTAATTTATCATTTATATCAACTTCACTGCCTTTCTCCAAACGATTTTTTATTTTTGATGTCAATTCTTGTAAAGTTATTGCTTTGTCCTTTTCTTTTTTGATACTTTTTGGTGGAACATCAGTACCAGTAACCGCTAAAGCTATTTCATCTTTATTTGAACTATTCTCAGTTGATGCACATCTTCTTACTATACTTTCAAACTCTCCAAGTTGACTGTCTTCTTTCAATTCAACTTTTATACTTTCTTTTCTTAAAGGTGGTATAGTTCTGTTAGAAAATTTTAGAAAATGATTCTTTATATGTTCTGGAATAGATAAACAACCTTCCTTTAATTCCTTCCAGTTTCTCATAACATTGGCATCGTGTCGTTCGATTCGTTCTTTGGTAGTTGGTTTCCATACATATTTTAGTAGTTTCTGTGAATTAAACATTATTTAGCATAAATAAATATACATATGTATACATAAGTTTATAGAGCAAAACTAAAAGGTGCCAACTGACAGGGGTTTGTAAAAAATGCCTGTATACTTGTATATATTATTGTCTATACAAATAACAAAATATGACCAAATTCCTCTAAGAGATGTTTGATAAAAAATCTAAATGCACAAATTTCGATTTTTGTGTAGTATAAATATCCTGCATAGTAATTTACTCAATTATTTTGTCACTAATCTAATATTAACATAACAGGCATGTATAGTTTAACAGAAATAGTGTCATCCCACCTTCACAACCGGTACAGTAACAGGAAAACTTTCAGCAATTTTCTCAGGTGTCCACTCATCAGGCTCGGTGGTGGCTAAGTGTCGTATTTGTTCCTTCTCACTCCACGTCAATAAGTTAGGCATATTTTCTTTAAAATATTTTTCTTTTACTATGTGATGACGAATTTCATTTTTACCAATGATGGATTCCTTAAAGTGTTCCTTGTATGTTTCTCCAACCTAGTGAATTAAAGAATTTAGATTAAAATTTTAATTTAATTAATAATGTGATGTTCTTCATAAGGGTCAGGTGTATCATCCATATGGATTTAAGAGTGTACGAAGCTAAAGTATGTTCAGATAACTATACATAGTGTCCAACATCCTATATGGCATACAACATCCTTTGTTCCCAAGCTAAGTTTATTATGCTTGTGTTATGGGTAACAGAATACGGAATACATAAATTATTTTTGTATTGTACAAACATTATTGATTTAAATATTGAGGTAATTTCTTAGCAAAGCCAGGTTTTACCACAAGCTACTGCCGATACTACTACCAATGTTGATAGAATGGTATATAGCACAGCTGATCACAATGAGTTACAATCACAGGTTACTCTTGTACGTACATTGAAGAAATCACTTTCAGACTGCTCAATAAATTCTTCGTGGTCTCCATCTGCTACTTGCAAGCCTTTTTCTTTAAAGGGTTTTAGCCTGTTATCTAAACCAGGATTAGGTCCAACAGGTGCTATTCTTCCCTTCCGTATTGTACGAATTATAACCTTATCACTAACACGGTACAATAGTTTAAGCTGTAAAGCGAACATATTTGTCTGCTTACAAGTTCACCAAATTAAATACTGTCTTTGGTTATCAGATCATATCATTAATAGTTATTTAAATTATCGCAAAATTTTATATTGCTTCCAACTAGTGGACCAAAATGTAAACAACAAAATCATAGACAAACTAAATCACAGAGTAGAGTATAATCTTTGTGTAGCTATTAGCCACGAAGTATAGATAGAAGGAGTCCGAACGTAATGTTGAACGAATGGTCTCAATTTAAGGGACAGATTTTTTGCCGGTAGAGCGCGCCATTTTTCAAGGAGTACTCGTTTGAATTCTTACGCGGGAAATTTTATTGCTATTGACACCTGTGGAAAAAAATATTTAATTAAATTAATATTTAATTTAATAATAATAATTAAATTAAATTCAACTTTCACGAGCCAGCGCGTGTTTACATGTAATAATAATAATAGCATCGGTACGCCCTGAACACTTGCGCAGCCAGTGGCAGAAAATAGAACTATGATCTGGGTTTATTAATGTGTACACGAAATATTATGGAAAAGCCTATACCGTTCGGACTCCTTCTATCTATACTTCGTGCTATTAGCTATGATTTATTTATGATGTGTAGACTGGACATGGACTTAACATGCCATCGATCAACCATGGAAAAATAACTCGAGCAAGTTCTTCATGTAAATTCTACACATGAAAAAGAGAAAACAGCGGAGATGATTAACTTTACTGACATTTTAAGTGAACTTCATAAACTAAAAAGATGAGTCGCTGCATAAATATAGATGATAGCGAGGCTGAGGGGGAGATTGTGAATAAAACACCTGTTCTATTTCATGATTTCGGAGATCCGTTTCAGCCTTGCTGTCTGCAATATACAAGGCGAGTAGGTATTCTATCTCCTTATTGTGCTTCCTTATTGCGCTTATTGCACATCATATGAAAACTCCAAACTCCAACTCCAAAAGATTGGACCTTAATTATTGAAGTCAAATCTTCATTCTTACAAAACAAATTCCCAAAATTAAACTATTTAATTAAATATTTTATACTTTGATTTCACACTTTGGTTCGTTTTTCAAACCTTACAGTATTTCTTCAGAATATTTCTGAAAGTATTTCTAACTTTATTATGTACTGTCTTTGAAGGGGCTTGTGCAGTGGTTCATAACAAACCTGTTTACGCTGTTCAAGAGATCACGGGTTCGATTTCCTTACAGAACACTTTCTTCCCAGCTTAATAGCGTCCCAGAATTAGGCACAGGCTTCTTCCACTTCAGGAGGGTATCTGCTTATGCCACGCTGAACAACAGACGTGTTAGCAGGTTTTGTTTCCTGTTTTCTCTCTCTAGCTGAAGATTTCCTATCATCGACTGTTGGTTGGCTTAGGACGGCGATGCTCTTGTTAATTTTATTTAAAAGCGCCCATTCTAGATATTTTATTCATTTCTATTAAATGTTTCCAAAAAGTAGTAGGTAAGACTTCCAATGTCTTGAAAATGATGATATAACTTAGATGAACTTTTACCTGAAGGTCTTGAATATGTTCCAATATTGGCCATAGCTTACCTAAGGAAAAGGAGGCGATCAAACGTCTGTGTGTACCGTGCCGTAGCCGCCTGCCGCTGCTGCCGCAGTTAGTTAGTCGCGATCACTCGACACATTTAGGCGCGCTATCGGTATTTTGAATTTTTTTAACTTGTTCTATTTCGTCTATAAAAAGTAGTTCTTCAATATTTTGTTAAAATATCAAAACTGTGACTGGTCTAATTTTTGTGTGGTTTCTTTTCACATCGCAAGTACGTATATCGTTATAAAATTGTTCTGATATCTAAATATTTTAAAATTAATTAGTTTTGTAATATTTTTTTATTATTATTCTAGTATTATAATTTATTCTATAACCCGACTCAATTATTTTTAAGATTTGACTAACTTGATTATTATGCATCCATGGTATAAAATAATGAAAAATTTTAAGTATTACCTACGCTGAATATGGGGTCAGTGGACTTTTGCAATATGTTTGTGATTAATATTATTTATTTTAAAAATACATTGCGTTATCAAGATTATCATGTTGTCTCTACATTTACGGTAATGTAATTAAAATTAAAATACTTTCAATTGTATATACCTAGTCTGTGTACGACGAATAAATAAATCAGAGAAATAAATAGAGTCATGTTTTTTTTAATCGAGTTTAATAGACAAATAAAATTACTTTTTACGGATTTAGACGCGTATATTTGTTATATTTACGCGTATATTTGCGTATATTTGCAGTCTCACCCGTGACCATGGTGACTGCAAAGTCTTCGAAACGTCGGGCTAAAATTAAAACAAATATACGCGTGTAAATCCGTAAAAAGTAGTTTTATTTATGCAAATGAGTCGCGCAAGTGTTAAAAATACGAGTTTAATAGATATTTATTTATTTTTATGATACTTTGTACTCCCGTAAATTAAGCTAGATTTGCCCTGAATATTTCCTATACCTATAATGGTAGAGCGGACTTATGTAATACTTTTAAAACCTGTTCAGACCGCTTTATTTATAGCATACTGTTACATAATATGTATAGAGAAATACAGAGGTTTCTTTTTTTATTTAAAAGTTCAAGTTCTTTATTTTCAACTTTGTTATACCTATTTGAAAATCGCTTCGCCCAGATAAAAGTTAGAAGGTAACAAACATTAAATAAAAATAAAAAACAAACGTACAGACGAATTCAGAACCTCCTCCTTTTTTGAAGTATGTTAAAAATGGGAATGAACTACAACCCTAGTACTTATAGAGCAGAACCAATTTCAATAAAAGATGTTTATGAAAGATGTGCCTCAGATACTACCTAGGTACTACTTAATACACGCACATAGACGCGCATTACTCGTCTCTTATTAAAATAGCAACGCACTAAGAATTAATTGCTTTATAGTAAAAAGAAACTGCTTTTGTAATCTATAATCTTTGGGTTCTATACTAAGAGGTGAGACGGGACCCTATTGGGTACTGAGACTTTGCTATCCGTCTGTCTGTCTGTCTCTGGGCAATCATGAACAGTGATAGCTAGAGGGTTGAAATATTCACAGATGTGTGATTCTGTCGCCAAAAATCAGAATACAAAAACATACAACAAACATTTATGATCTTATTCATAATGACTTATCGTAGGTTTAAATGGAGATTTTATCGGAGAAAAAATAAACGTTTTATCGTAAAAAGACTATTACGAATAACAAGTTTTGACAAATTTCTTAAACCGATTTTTGCAAACTTTTAAACCTCCGATAAGTCATTATGAATAAGACCATTTCAGTTTAACTTTATGATACGCTTATAGAAAGAAAGGAAGTACTAGGAAGAAAGAAGATTTCTTCTTCTTTGTTTCCTTCTGTAACCTTATAATATTATGATACGATAGATATGTCGAATATTGATACTTCAAAAGGGTCAAGTGCGTAGAGCCCTTACAACCGTCGGGCATGTATGACAAGATGTATGAGTGTGGATGAAGTCAAGGAAGTATGTTTGAATCGTAACAGATGGCGCTCTATAGTCTCTGCCTACCTTTATGGGAAAAAGGCGTGATGTTATGATGTTGATGATTGTGAAGAAAATCGTACGAAACCTTTCCAGCGCGTGTTCAACTAGTACTTGGCCGGTTTTTAAAACGACGACTACTTTATGTAGTGAAAGTTTCATAACAGTACCTATCATTATCATATACCTATAATAGTCGAGCATTAACGAGGTTAGCAAACAAAACGTCTTACGAGATGTACACTTTATAAACTGTCACAAATGTGAAAAGTATAAAGTTACAGTTTATAAAGTGTCTTCGCTTTAATAGACAAAAACATGGTAGGAAATGGGTTAAGAGGATACCAAAATAGCTTCGTGCATTTTTCTATGTACGAAGTTTTCATTGTTTCTTTAGATTGAATGGCTAGAGCTCTAATTTTTAAGTATATGTTTTTTCAATATATGATCTAGGATCGCATAAACTCAGAAACGCGATTGAATAATTAGATAGAATTTGATAGAAAATCTTGGCGAAACAACCTCTCAAATTTTTTATTTTTTTCATTTGTCGGTCTATTATCGCGTATTAACTAATGAAATAACTTTAAAAACATAGGTAACTATTATGTATAGAAACACGTAAATCAGAATTAAAATATATTTAGTAGATTTTGAGTAAATAGGAAAAGTATCCCTAATTCTTCATTTTCTGTGCCTACTGGCTGTGTTAATATGTACGTGTCGGCGATGATATACGATAATATTGATGTAGGCCCTTACATTCTTTTTATGCGTCTAAATAGGGTTTGGATTCAATTCACTTTAAGAGTTAGTGTTGTGACATGGTTGTGACAAGTTTTGCAAGAAATAACCTCAAATTATTTAAATAATACTAATTTTTACGGATTTATACGCATGTATTTGTTTTAAATTATTACCCGACGTTTCAGAGACTTAGCAGTCACCATGAGCTGTAAAGTGTCCTCGCGTCTAAACTCGTTTATAGTAGTTTTATCAGCACCATTGTTAAAGAATATTAACTTAAATTACTTCTTTAAAAAATAAGTTATTGCGACACCGCGCATTATAGTTATAATTTTATTAAAGATTATTAAATTAATATTTATGCAAATATACATAATTGTTGCTACAGTCTAAATAAAAATAAGCTTGAAATGTTGGTATTTAAGTACGATTTTGACTTGATAGCTAAGCACTGAGAGAAGTTAAAATTTTCAAGTAAATAATTATCCTGACATTTTTAATTAATTTGACCTTTAATTTTTTATTAGTTTGTTGTGTTGCCAACTTGTAATCTTAACAACTTTTGTAATTTTTAAATTCGCGTAATTACTTATACATAAATTTATGGATATAATTAGTTTTTCTAAGTTAGATACCTACTGAGATGGTACTAAAGAAAAAACCAAAGTAAATATGAATTTTTCAACTACTTGCGTTAATAATTTTTAAAGTTTTAACTTCTTTTGGCACGCTAGGGAAATATCGTCGGTAGAATGGAAGAACTAAATAACTCAAAATTCCAAGTTTCGAGATAATCGCGATTTAGTGTTTTTTTGACACTTTTTTTGACATTATTAAGAAATGGAGAACAATTTTACGGTCGGAAATTTTATATGCTCTAGGCATGTCTGCTGACGATTATATGCTTAATCAAACCAATTCCAATCATTAACCAAAAAAATATTAAAAATCAAAAACCAATTATCTAGTTCTGCCACACCAAGATTTTTGTAAATTTGTGTACTGTACCGTAGTTAGCTAACTTTGTGTAGTAGTTATTCAGTTCTTCCACACATTAGATGAATGTAAATACTCAAAATTGGGTCAACAAGTACACTTATTGACTTTTGAACCTAAAGAAATATTCAACCACTAATGTTATGCACTTTTAGTAAATGTTAATTGGCATAATTTTATCACTGATTATTGACTTCACATGAAATAAAAGTACCAAAGTTGGAAGTAGTAACATCGTTTGTTTAAAAACCTATCAAGAGCAAGATATATACGCACACTTAGGGTTTTGTACCTACTAAATCGAAAAACACAATTCTCTGTCTCTTCAGCCCATTAATGCCCCTCTGTTGGGCACGGGGCTCCTCCACTTTGTGACGTATTATGGTCTACTGTGTCGCCCTAACCAAGGGTATTGGCACAGGCTTTATTTTCGACATTCCGTCTCTCACAGAGGATAATATCTGTGTGCAATGTTCCTTCGCTCGCTTTTACTGTACTGTGGGTAGGAAATGGGGAAAATGGGACACTTATATTCTTAATTCGGTACCACACGGACAGCACAATAGTAGGGGAGCCGAAGAGGGGATTTCGGGATTTACTAAAGCGCGTCAGATTAATATACAGGAGGATACCTTGTACCCGGTTAAGTACCTCCACAAAATATGAGACCCATATATAAGGCCGCCCGTGAAGGATACAGGATCAGATTAGTAAAAAAAAATTGACCATCAGAAATTCTCGAGCGCGTCAGATTAAGGTAGGGTGAGTTAATTACATCCTAAAAAGTGTATATTCCACTAATCTGACAATTTGAGAGTGACGTAAAAAAAGGGGAGGGCAACAAAGTTGTAAAAAAAAAACGTCATCTCGACATTCTCGAGCGTAGCTAAATTTTTTTTATTTTGAAGGTAATAATTCAAGAATAATGAAAAATATATAATCTGACAATTTCTGCAAGCCGAAATAACAAAAATTCGTCGATAAAGTTAAATGCGTGCAGCTGCGTGATGCCTACATTTGGGTTTGTTTGAGTTGGACTTCTAAATGTTTAATTAGGACTGTTTATGAGATATTAAGCCATCAAAATATATCGTAAAAAAAGTTGCAAAGTTACACTGTCGGCTTTTAAATTGTTAGATTTACCAGCTGCTCTGTGTCTAGCCAACCGGAGTCGCCGATAAGATATAACAATAGATTTCAAGGACAATAGAGTCGTAAAATCTCATCTCCATTGAATCATAGCTAGACAAGAAGCACAATTAAAAAGCTCTTAGGAATATTTATGAGTATGTTGTAAAGATAAATCATACAAATTTTTAGACAAGTATAAAATATTATTTCTATTACAGCGTGATCATTTATAATTTACAACAATTAAAAAGAAAGTAAATATTATGATCTAAGATAATTTGTATCACAGAATAGTTTTATCACATAATGGACAATAATTTGAAAGTGTAAATACTTTCGTTAATGTTTTCGTTCTTCAAACTATTTACTTTTGAGGTGTAAGTATTTGGTACACAAGGAAACGTTGAAGTTACTAACTTTCTTTTAGTATTGAATATAGTCGCTTCAATTTTATTTTTCTCAAATCACGCTGTAATAGAAATAATAAATAAATAAAATAAATAATAAATATTCACGGACATTTCACACAACGTCCTCTGGTCCCAAGCTAAGCTTATATGCTTGTGTTATGGGTACCAGAATACGGATATAATACATAAACTACTTTTCTTTTGTAAACACATACTTATAATACATAGTAAACACCCAGACGCAGTACAAACATTTGTATGACAATTAGAAAAATCGCACAAATGGTTGTCCTGAGCGGGAATCGAACCCGCGACCTCTTGATCGGCAGTCCGTTACATAAACCACTCAACCACGAAGCTCGTCATTTAATAATAATAATATTTTATACTTGTCTAAAAATTTGTATGATTTATCTTTACAACATACTCATAAATATTCCTAAGAGCTTTTTAATTGTGCTTCTTGTCTAGCTATGATTCAATGGAGATGAGATTTTACGACTCTATTGTCCTTAAAATCTATTGTTATCTCTTATCGGCGACTCCGGTTGGCTAGACACAGAGCAGCTGGTAAATCTAACAATATAAAAGCCGACAGTATAACTTTGCAACTTTTTTTACGATATATTTTGATGGCTTAATATCTCATAAACAGTCCTAATTAAACATTTAGAAGTCCAACTCATCTTTTTGAAATTTAACTTTTTCTAGTGTCGGCTCCTGCACTATAGTGTGGAGGACTGGGAATAAACGGCACCTTTCCCTCCTCACCCTTTTTATTCCCATTCGTCCACACTATTCCCATACCTCCACACTGTGGACGACGGGGTGTGGAGGACTGGGAATGACCCGCTGAGTTCAAAATATAGTTCAAAGTACAATTTTAAGCGCCCAGGAATGGAATTAGCGGGAAGTTGCAGGGATGGCCTTTAAGGTGAACCGTTTTTCGAATTTTTTTTTGTCAGATTAGGCGAATCCCTCTAGATAATCGTCAGATTATGAGACAGTACGTTTAGAACATAAAGATGAACCATATATATCTTAATCTGACGCGCTTGAGTATTTCAAAATGGCGAATTTTTTTTGCACATTATGAAACTGGCCGTGAGTTTGCGTCCCATTGAAATCGTCAGATTAGTGAATGAGAGCTTTTTTTTGGTGCACTTAACACCCCCTTAGAAAATCTGACGCGCTCGACAAAATTTTTTTTTTTTCATTTTCAACCCTTAAATACAACCATCCGCATCATGCAAACGATCAGATTAACATACGTACATTATTAAAAATACGTAGGGCATTGATGCTATCAATATCTGACGCGCTCGAGGATGTCCATGCAACAGTTTTTTTTTACATATTTAAAAATCTATAGCCGCTTTCCCCACCGATAAAAGTGAAAAATCACATAACATTTTTTTCTTCTTATCATCTAAGCTTTGCAACTCAATAGGTCTCTATGACGCTCGAGTAAATCCCCATTTAGCATCGTGGGCTCCCCTACCACAATTAAGTGTATCAAAATGAGCAGTGAATTAAGCTTCACTAACTTAATCTTGTAGTTGAAATATAGGAAATCGCCTCCATATCTGCTACTCATAGTTTGGTATTGGTATAAACAATTTTTTCGTATTATGTGATAACCAATTACCATTTTTAGACTTTTTCCTGTATTAACATTACAACAGGAAGAGGTGAAAGCGAAACAGTTATTGAGAGAGCGTTACTTGGGCGTATTAAGAAGGTTTTAAATAGCCTTTTGACGGGTGGCATCGTGGTTTCAATTTCTGGATATTCCATTGGTGTAATGGAAGTGTATCACTAAATTATAACTAGGCTTAACTAAAAAATTCAATGTAGCTAATTTATTTCATACTCAAGTGATCAGAAGTCACAGGTTTGCATTTATTACAGAGTTATTCATTTTTTCTATTAACATTTAGAGTTAATTTAAAGATATTCATTTCTTCCACTAAAACACGAAAAAAGGCTTTATTTTTAAATGAAAATGGTAAAAGATCAATTTAGCCAAAATGTGAGCTATTTAGTTCTTCCATTATACCGACGATATGTGATCAGTAAAATTTTTACAATATTTACGTCACAAAAAGTCCGACAACTTGAAGTGAGTAACAAGCATAGGTTAAAATACGTAATTGAAATACAATTACGTAATTTGTATTTCAATTACTGCCTTAAAATATAATTTGTATTTCAATTACCAGGCGTCGAAGTAATTTGTAATTAGTATTTCAATTACTTGAGGCTTCAAATACATTTTTAAAATACATTTACAACCGTCACTTTATGTAGCCAAAGTAGCTATTAGAGCTGCAACACTGTACCCGTTAAATAAGCTGTACGCCAAAATTGGTTAACAAAACGCAAATTGTCAATGAGGTAACGACGGCCCATAAAATTTTACTTTACCAACATTAGTTTGAAGTCGGTGCCAAAAATGATCGTTTGCCACAAATACGATAATCTCATAGGGGCTTATATTTTACTGGACATCTAATATCTGATGAAGAATTGCCAACGAGACAAAGTGGCGGGTATTTTTGAAATGATAGTACATACAAAGACATTATACAATAAATTTTATCTCTGAGAAAATGGGCAAAAGATTTCACCTCTCCCATCTCGATCTATTAGAGAGAGGGGTTATCTCTAAAAGTATTGATCAAATCCGTTTTAAATATTAAACGTTTTTACATTTTTTCAAATTTTTTTCACTAATTTAGTGCAGAAAATATCAGGATTGAATCAATACCTTTAATACGTCCTCTCTATATCTCTCCAGCCCATTAACGGCCTACTTTTGAGCACGGGCCCCTTCCACTATGGTAGGGTTTTGGTTTACTGTGCCGCGTTGACCTGACGTGTTAGCGCAAGGTTTATTTTCGAGATTTCTGTCTCTCATAGAGGATATTATCTGTGCAGAATATTCCATAGCTGGCATTTAGAGCAGCCTGGTGAGAAGATGGGTGGTTTTTGTTTTTTTTTTTATTTTTTATAACCACCTTCTGCCCTACCGTGCCATGATGATGCCTTGAGCTTTACCATGACTCGGCGAGAGGTGGCCCCGCTAATCGGGTCCCGACCCGACGGCAGTAACATTAGTTCCCCTCGTAGTGTTGTCGTGGCTGACAGCCACATTTGCCGCGGCGAATCAGTACTCAGAGACCCACGGGACCACCTCAACGGGGAAAGCTGCCGGCTATTGCGCGCCGACGATCTCTGCCCGGGGCCCTGCGGGGTAGTAATGATTCGCCAGCGCGTTTGCGCTTCCGCAGGGACTCCCACTTTGCCGCCATCAACTGCCTGGCGAAGGAGGCGACGGCAGCACAACATTGTTCATTGAGGGTGACGAATCCTTGCCCAGCACGTCGACGAGGTCCACACGCTGGGTGTCCCAGGCCGTGCACACGGCGAGGGTGTGCTCCTACGTGTCCACGAACCCACTCCCACAATTGCGGCACTCGGGATCCGACTCAATACCAACCAGCTCCACGGGTACTTGAGGAGGAGCTGGGTGAGGTGGTACGTCAGATCCCGGTGCCTCGCCTCTACCCACTCCCGAAGACTACGTGAACCGCCTCGGTGAGCCACATGCTCGCGGAAGATAAGAGTGCTGATGCTTGTATTCTTAATACGTCACCACGGACAATATTTTTAGAGATAACCCCTACATAAATATTAATATTACAAAATTTAACCTCTTTCATATCATAGCTTTTAACAATAAAAAACCGACCTCAAACAGTGCCCTATGATCTAATTCCCTGGACTGCCACCACGAAAACCTAATTTCCCTGTCATGGAACTACCTCTGAAACATTATCTTTTCAACTAAAAAAGAAGCATTCAAATCGGTTCATAAACAACAAAGCTATTCGTGAACAAACATTAAAAAAAACCTAAAAATAAAAAAAAAGTAAAAATATTAGTATAAATGTATTTTGTAATTTGTATTTTGTATTTCAATTACAAACAGTCAAAATACTGTATTTTGTAATTTGTATTTCAATTACTTGCAAACACAGTATTTTGTAATTTGTATTTCAATTACAACAAAGCATGTATTTTGCCCGGCCCTGCCATACATACAATATGTAGCCAGGGTTTAACTGCTCATTCATCATTGTCTAGGTATAGTTTTGTTACCGCTATTAGTAGTAGTTTAGCAGTCAGTAGTTTTGTTACCTACTTTCAAGTCTTTCTCAAACATTTCTACCGCGGATAGCGGTATATAATAACTGTGCCCCACAGGGCACAGTTATTATATACCTAGTATACGAGTATGTGTAACATTTCATAGCCACAAAGATATTAACCTACTTTCGATAAAGACAAAAAATGCATATTGGTACCGATTCTATTGTCACAACCGAACCTAACATAAATAAAATTAGTAGTTTTTATAATAACAAAAGAATATTATTATTTATCCTTATCTTTACTCATATTATAAAAACGAAAGTCACTCTGTCTATCTGTCGTTCTTTTACTCCAAACCTCCTGAGTACTATGGTATACAAAAAATACAACGAAAATGAATTATTTGGACTCTATTTTCTTTTAAAACAATAACAAAACATCAGTCTGGGTCTAAGTCAATAACATTTTATCTTACGAGGATACAAAAATGCGCAACTTTATTTTATACATTATCTTCGTAATAAATTTCATATAATATGACGGAGCAACAATAAGAATAGGCAGGTGGGAGCGTATGATTTGTTAACGTAAAGAATTGTAGACAAGTCGTAACACGTGATTACCCCACCACATCCCCACTTTGCAATGAGTTTAAATACGAGACAGCCACAGAGCTAATGATCAGTATCGTTTGAGACGTTAGACAGCGCGAATCTCTGCCCGACTAGTTGCTCACTCACAGTAGTGATAAAGAGTTTATACCGATCATAATCGCGAGTGTATAAAGTGTGTATTTGTGAGAAAGTGTAAAGTGACGATAGAAAGGTGACGTTTTGTGTGAACATCATTATCTTGGTGGTAGAGGGGCAGGTTATAGGGGATTTGGTTGGAGACCTGCTGTGGAACCTTTTATGTGTGAAAGAGAATGTCAGATTGATGTATGAACATCTAAAAGACAGTTTCTACACAGTAAATCATAGCAATTCCATTCTCTACTACGTTACTCCGACATATACAATTTACAAATAAATTTCACGATCTTAATTCAAAGGTTATTACTACATCTACATGCAACATAAGATTTTGTAGCCACTTTGAAATAATATAATACGATTACTTTTATATTGCAGCAGAATTTTATTAAATACTAGCTGTGCCCAGCGGTGTTACCCACGGTAAAAAGGATAAAAATTTATCTTCTTTTTTTATTATCCCATGGGAACCTTGCATTCTTTCGGGATAAAAAGTAGCCTATATTTTAATCTGGTGTAGAAGCTACATTACTGTAAAGTTTCATTAAAATCCATTCAGTAGTTTTTGCGTGAAAGAGTAACAAACATCCATACTCACAAACTTTTACATTCATAATATTATTAGGATAATTTATCAAAAGCATTTTAACGCGCTCTTATTAGCTTCAAACGTATCTATCTATGTAACGGAATCTTGGAAAGTTTCAACTACTTGCGATAATCGAATTGATCTTTATGCAGTTTATGCACACATAAGACCAATAATGATATGAGCGGAGCATCGGTGGAAAATGTTGAAAAAGCAACACTATTTTTCATACATTTATTTAAATAATTGTCACGGCTACTGTGCAAAGGAATGCATCACGATAGTTCACAAATGCCAAGTATAAGCGACTAGCTGTTGCCCGCGACACCGTAGGTACGCGTGGAATTTAGAATTTTTTTCCCGTTTATACAACATTTTTCACCGATGCTTTGCTCCTATTTGACTCAGCGTGATCCTTCCTCGATAAATATACTATCTTCTACTGAAATAATTTTTCAAATCAGACCAGCGGTTTGTGAGGTTAACGCGTTCAAACAAACAAATAAACAAACTCTTCAGCTTTATAATCTTCTAATATATAAAATTCTCCTGTCATGGTGTTTGTAATTATACTCCTCCGAAATGGCTCGACTGATTTTCGTGAAATTTTGTGTACATATCCGTTAGGTCTGAGAATCGGACAACATCTATTTTTCATCCCCCTAAATGTTAAGGGTGGACCACCCCTAACATTTATATGGCAAAACAACGTTTGCCGGGTCAGCTAGTGTAATATATAAGATTCTCATGTAGCAATGTTCGTTCCCATACTCCTCCGAAACGGCTTGACCGATTCTTATGAAATTTTTATGCATATTCAGTAGGTCTGAGAATCGGCTACTATCTATTTTTCATACCTCTAAGCTAAGTGATAAGGGTTGTCTACCCCTGACATTTGTGTGGCAAAACTGGCAAAACAACGTTTGCCGAGTCAGCTAGTATTAGTTTAGATTACTCAATCACTGCGATAAATATTTCTGCATTATTCTAAATTGACTTTATCAAAAAATATAGATATTGGTATCAATTCTACGTGCACAACTAAACTTAACTAAAAACTACATTTTAATTAAATTAATTTTTATAGTGTCAATGTATCTTTTATTTGCTATTTCGGTGTATATATTTATGTTAATTAAAATCGTCAGTCTATATAATACACAGCTTTTATAATAAGAAAGTTTAGTTAACTTTGCCAAATTGTGTTGACACTACAATTTTCATTTTTAACACGCTTTCAACCCACTTGCAGTAGTCGGATTGATATGAAATTTTGCACATATATCAAATACCGATGACAATCCAATAGTTAAAAAAAAATTCAGGATGTTGTTTAAGTAGATTATTTAGTTAAGTTTAGTTTAGTTGTGTGCTTGGAATCGGCACCATTATGTAATATTATTATTGGGTAGTATTTGACTTACAATTACTTGTGAAGTCTACAAGTTATAACTTATAAAGTAAAACGTCCATGGCCTTACAACGGTGAGCAAAATGTGACGAATGTGTTGCAGTTGCTTTCGAATAATTTATAGAAATAAGTAGTTGTATTTAGAACAACGAACCTTTAGTGTACGAGTCAATATAGTCACGGATTCTGTCTCGTTTACGAGTCACGATTTACAACTCATATATTACGGTATATTATAAATTATAATAATATTGCCCGCGAATCCGTCCGCATAAATTAAAAAATTTTACCCGTTTTTGCAACATTTTTCACTCCTGTTTCGCTTCTACTGGTCGTAGCGTGATGTTATATAGCCTATAGCCTTCCTAGATAAATGCCCTATCTAACACTGAAAGAGTTTTTTAAATTGGCCCAGTGGTTCCTGAGATTAGCGCGATTAAACAAACAAACAAACAATCAAACAAACAAACTCTTCCGCTTTATAATATTATATTAGTATGGATTATTGTATGTTTACATGACCGTCAAAATACTTGTTCTTTAAACTATACATACATAAAATAATATTGTGTTGGTCGCTGTTTGTACGTAGAAGATACTAAGAGAACATTGCTTGAGAAGAACTGTTTTTAGACTACTATAATATTAATGTGAAATTTTGTCTGTTTGTCTATAACTTGTTTCGCGGTTATCTCAAAAACGGATTTTATTAAGTGGTGCCGGTTTTCAGTAGTAAGAAGATGTTTTCAGTAGTATATTAAAGTAGGCTTTATTTTAAATTTAGTATTTTTTTTTTATAATCGGTACTTTAAATTATACTGTATCATTTCAAAAATCAAAAAAGATAATTAAAAAAAAAATATATTAAATTACTCCCTATCTATATACCTAAATTAGTCACAAGTATTGATTTTAAATATTGATTAAGGTATTATGTCAATTGTTCCAAAATAACAGGTTATATATTATACTTGTTCTGTATACATATAACATTTATTGGGTCATTCAGGATATTATGTTAATGTTAATATCCGTGATTTTAAAAATATGTTACTTTTTATAAATAAGTAAGTATGGTCAACAGTTCTACATAGTAACCCTGCACTAAACGACGACTGTAGGATGACGATTCCTTCCCCCTCTTAATTTCGCACAATCTAATATATAAAATTCTCATGTCACAATGTTCGTTCCCATATTTCTCCGAAATGGCTTGACCGATTTTTATGAAATTTTGTATGCATATTCGGTAGGTCTGAGAATCTATTACTACTATATCTATTTTTCATACACTTAAGTGACAAGGATTGTCCACCACTGACATTTGTTGTGTAGTAAAACAACGTTTGCCCATAGACTTATTATCCTCCTAGCGTTTGCCGGGTCCGCTAGTTGTTTATAAATGTCCTACAAATGTTTGTACTTCGTCTGGATGTTTTCTATGTATTATAAATATGTATTTATAAAAGAAAAGTAGTATATTTAGTATATCGGTATTTTGGTACCCATAACACAAGCATATAAGCTTAGCTTGAGGACGTTGTGTGATGTGACCGTGAATATTCATTTATATTTGTAAATAATTTTAATAAAGCAAGTTTACAATAGAATTATTGTATTGTAATTTGTCTGCTCATAACCTGTATGTATAAACAAATTACAATACTTACAATAATTCTTTTGTGAACTTGGTTTGGTTGCGTGCTGACTAAGTTTGTGTACTATGGTTATAAGTAAACAATAATGAAGTCAGTAGAACTGGATTTTATTTCTTTGTTTATTTGAACAAGTAGGATTTCTCTATGACATTAATTAGTAAGAACCGATTTCTAATTAGGTGTTAACTTTGGTATAATACATTCTTCGACACAAAAGACTAACTATAAATTATTATTTTCCTGAAAGACTTAGGTTTTTTTTATTTTACCATTAATTAATTGTTTACTTCTTGGTAATTAGTTCTTATTATGCTATTGCATAGCTTCTATCGAGGGCCTTGAGCGCGGGGACCGAATCCAGAAATTCCGTAACGAAAAAAAACCTCACGCTCCCCACTCCGACGGGCACGGAGGTGTGGCTTGAAGGCCGTGCATTGTCTAACGTCGTTTCTTTTCGGTAGTCTTCGACACGGTGTTTGTGTGCGTGCAACTAGCCGTATTGTACGACTCTACGAAGCTCGCACAAATCGAGACGAGCTGCTCCGAAATCGGACGAATACATAAGCAGCTGTTTATGAGAAAGTATATAGGTGTATAGGTATTTATGTACAACAGTGAATAGCTGGACTTGTAAAATTTGTTTGTTTTCTTATCGGTCACCACGCTCAAAAAGTGTAACTTGAATTAATATCAAAGAAAAAGAAATACTGCATAAATAAAATAAAGAAATAATTATAATTGCATAAGTTGATACAAAATGCTATGCAATAGCTTTACCGCGGCAGTCCCCGAGTGCCACACGTCTTTTTTTTTTAGCAATCGCTAATCAAGTGAGATATTAAAATTTAAAGCTATAAACATCTTCCACATACATATGTATTTTGAAAAATACTTTTGCATTTGATTGCATTTTTGGCATCAGTATCGATCACTAATCACCCCCTGATAGTTATTTTGAAAATATATTTCATGTACAGAATTGACCTCTCTACAGATTTATTATAATATAATAATATTCATGGACATTTCACACAATCTTTGTACTGCGTCTGGGTGACGCAGTACAAAGATTTGTATGACTTTGGTAGTTGTTTGTTTAAGTGGTGATACGTGGCGTGTGTACCAGTTTAGTGTATGGGTACGTACCCTCCGGTGTATCTGCTTCTCAACGGCTGGTGTTCTTAACACGGTGAAGTAAGCTGGTAGGCAGGCAGTTGCCGTACGATCCAGGTTAAGTAAGCAAGCAAAGGGTTAGCAGAATAAAGCTCGTAGCACTGATACAACAACGTATATTTAAGCATACACAATCACACAGTAATATACACTATACACCAAGCACAGAAGGAGAGAATAAGTTTACAGTTTATAATTATTAAGAATAACTAAGCGATAGTTCGATAGCACATAGAAAGCAGAAAATATTAATATAAAGCGGGTGGTAACAACAAGCGGTTAGATGCGAGCAGCGTGCGCTCCGCGTCGGAATCAAGTTCTGACTGATGTTCGGCGGTAGGTGAGGCGCGCGCGCAACCGTTAATAAAAGCAGTCTTAATGTTACGTTTTCACTAATGAAACCGGCGCCGGCGGGCAGCCGGTATAGAATCGGATCGATTTTAAATACTGGATTATAAGTATCTGTAAATGTTGTGTAAATATTGTATGTGTATTTTGTATGAATGTATTGTGTATGTAATTTGTATTTTGTAAATAATTTGTATGTATGTATTGTGTTCCTTTAGGAACATAACGTGGGAGTAGCCCACATCACTCCCCCCCAGAGACCTGGTTAGGGTCGATAGTAATCCGGATACCGAACACGTCGTCCGGACCGGGTGGTTTTATGTATCGTGTGTGGTGGGGTTGGTGGAGTAATCGTAAGAGGTGTATTGTTGCGTGCAGGTGTTTTTGGCGGACATGCGTAAAGTGGAGGTGTGTGTGATGTGCCGCCAAGCAGATCCTCTTCGTCCGTGAGCACATAGGCGGGTTTGAGGCGGTCTACTGAAACGGTGACGGGCTTTCCTTTTACACGGATTTTAAACACCTTATCTCCTCTCTCCATTACTTTATGGGGGCCCGTATAGGCCGGTTGAAATGGCGCACGCGAGGCGTCTTCGCGTAAAAAGACGTGTTCTACGGTCGCCAGGTCCTTAAATATAAATACCTGGTGTTTACTGTGGCGCGAAGTTGGCACTGGTTTTAATTTCTCGGCGAACGAACGTAGGCGTGCAGTAAAGTCCGACAGGTCAGAAGTACCTGGTGTGCTCGGATTAAAAAACTCGCCGGGGAGTCTCAATGGCTCGCCATACAGTAGTTCTGCAGAGGAAGTCTGCAAGTCTTCTTTGAAGGCACTGCGGATGCCGAGCAGCACCAAGGGTAAGATCTCCGTCCAGTTTTGGTCAGCATGGCAGGTGATGGACGCTTTGAGTTGTCTATGGAAGCGCTCCACAAGTCCATTACACGCTGGGTGGTAAGCGGTTGTCCGTTTGTGCTGGAATCCGGTAGTTTTTGCGAGATATTGGAATAGTGCGGACTCGAACTGTCGGCCGCGGTCTGTCACAATATCTGTAGGACAGCCGAACCTGGATATCCAGCCAATAAGAAGCGCCTTTGCCACCGTTTCCGCAGTGATGTCAGGTATTGGCACGACTTCAGGCCACCGGGTGAACCGGTCTACAGCCGTGAGACAATATCTGAATCCTTGCGAGACGGGAAGAGGACCTATTAGGTCTATGTGGACGTGCCTGAAGCGTGCGCGGGGCAAGTCGAAGGTACCCAACTGTGAGGATACGTGTCGGCTTACTTTTGCGCGCTGACAGGATATGCAAACCCGTGCCCAGTCTCTGCAATCTTTTCTTACTCCCGGCCAAACAAATCGTTCTGCGACCAATTTGGCAGACGCGTTGGCTCCAGGATGACTAAGGGAGTGGAGACTCTGGAACACCTGCTTCCTTAACTCTTTTGTGACGAATGGCCTCGGAGTCGGTGTGCTGATGTCGCAGTATAGAGAGATCAGGCTCCCTGGGAGTTGCATCTTTTTGAGACGGAGGGATGAGGCGTCGGTGAGGTACTGAGCCAATTCAGGGTCTGTGTCTTGAGCTTGAGCGAGATCGACCAGGCAATTTGGAGCGCCCAGTGCTTCTACGCGAGATAAGGTGTCGGCGACGACATTGTTCTTGCCGGATATGTGCCTTATGTCGGTTGTGAACTGGGAGATATAGTCCAAATGCCGGAACTGTCTTGGCGAACAGTTATGTTTCCTTTCATGGAAGGCATAACTGATCGGTTTATGGTCGGTGTAAATGGTGAAGTGTCTCGCCTCAAGCATGTGCCGGAAGTACTTTATGGCCTCATAGATAGCGAGGAGCTCGCGGTCGTAAGGTGAGTATTTTTGCTGGCATGGGCTCAGCTTCCGGGAAAAGAATGCCAGGGGTTGCCATACGTCGTCCTGCAACTGTTGCAAGACTGCCCCCATAGCTACGTCTGACGCGTCTGTAACCAATGCGAGCTTTGCTCGGCAATCTGGATGCGCTAGGAGAGTGGCCTTAAGAAGGCTTTCTTTGGTGTCTGAGAAAGCCTTTAGAGCGTCGTCGGTTAGCGTGATGGGTGTAGAGCCTTTGACTGCTCCCATCAGAAGTGCGTTAAGAGGTGCTTGTGTTTGAGCGGCGTTGGGCAAAAATCGCCTGTAAAAATTGGCCATGCCTAAAAAACGTCTCAACGACCTGATGTTCGTGGGTGGGGGGAAGTCGCGTATGCTTAAAACTTTCTCCTCAAGTGGTTTGGTGCCGCTCTCCGATATACGATAACCTAAAAAGGTTACCTCGGGAGCCCCGAAAACACACTTGGAAACGTTGATAACCATGCCATAGTCCCGGAGTCTGGTGAATACCTGACGCAGATGGTCTTCGTGTTGGGTTGCACTTCTGCTAAAGATCAAAAAATCGTCCAGATAACAGTAAACGAAGTCCAGCCCGCGCATCATCTCGTCGACAAACCTCTGGAATGTTTGACCAGCGTTCCGCAGGCCAAAGGTCATGAAGGGGAATTCAAACATACCGAAAGGGGTGGTGATCGCCGTCTTGGGTATATCCTCCGCACAGACGGGTATCTGATTGTAGGCCTTTACCAGGTCTAATGTACTAAATACCTTACAACCAGATATGTTGTGTGCGAAATCGTGTATGTGGCGAATTGGGTATCTGTCCGGTATAGTGCGGGCGTTGAGCTGCCTATAATCACCGCAGGGTCGCCATCCGCTGTCTTTCTTCGGCGCTAGGTGCAACGGTGATGACCACGGGCTCTCGGAAGGCCGGGCGGTACCGTCAGCTAGCATAGCTGCAAACTCGTCCTTCGCGATCTTAAGTTTGTCCGGAGCTAGACGTCTAGGTGCGCAGGAGACAGGAGGACCTGTGGAAGTGCGGATGTGATGTTGTGTGCTGTGAGGGATTATGCGATGTGTACCTGCCGGTCGCGTGATGGATGAAAATTCGCGAGACAGTAGGTGATGATACCGCGAATCGCCAGTCAGAACCTTAACAGACAAGACACTATTTACATTACAAACAGGTAAAGCTGATGTAGATAAGGTAGTTACATCGTCAATTAGTTTTTTATTATTACAATCCACAATTAAACGGTAATAGGACAAAAAATCTACGCCTATAATGGGTTTCGTCACGTCAGCAACCACGAATTTCCAGGGGTAGTCGCGACGGAGACCTAGGTCCAGTTTCAGGTGCGCGTAGCCGTAAGTATCTATAGTCGTGCCGTTGGCTGCGGTCAGTTTATAGGTGGTAGGCTCACGTCGCTCCCGTAGCTGTGACCGTGGAAAAACGCAGAGGTCGCTGCCAGTGTCGACCAAAAACTGGGTTTTCGTGGTGCGGTCTGTCACGAAGAGGCGACCTGGTGAGGAGGGGCAATCGTCTGTCGCCATTACCGACTGCCCATTGCGTTTCCCGCCTTGTAATCGCAGGGTTTCTGGCACTTGCTCGCTTTAGACCCGAACTTCGCGTGATACCAGCAGATGGGGTAGCGCTGGTAGCTGGACGTCGATCTAGACCGGCTCCTCCTGGTTGTTTGACGCTGCTGTGATCTAGAACGATCATTGCTGCGAGACGCTCGGGTATGCTCGTCTAGTTTTGTCGCCATTTGCTGTACCATTCGGCGCAGCTCAGCGATTTCGCTAGAAACTGCGTTGGTATTCATGCTGGATGTTGAGGCTGCCGCGACATTTGCAGGTGCTGTAATGTCCTGTATTCGGTCTGCTAGGTCTGCCAGCTGCTCCAGAGTCTGATTAGGCTGCGATGCCAACACTGACTGGATGCTGGTAGGTAGACGGCTACTCCAGATAGATTGCAGGAACTCCTCGGGCACGTCCGGTCCAGCCAAGTCCTGCAGGTGCCGGAAGAACTGTGAAGGCTTTCGGTCTCCTAGTTCTTCATGGGTCAACAGCTGCTTGACCTTTTTCTCGTGAGAGGCACTTAGACGCTTGATAAGCTCACTTTTTATTTTACGGTACCGGTCGTTATGTGGAGGTTTAAGGATAATGTCCTTTACTGTTTTAGCAGTCGATATATCCAGGTTACTTATGACCTTCTGGTATTTGGCGTGGTCTTCCGTGATGCCAAAGGTGTCAAATTGGCCCTCTAACAATGCGAACCAAAGTTCAGGGTCGTCCGGTGAAAATGCCGGAACCTTTAATTTACATTGCCGGACGTCGCCGGATCGGTCAGTGGATATGCGCATTTTTCTTGTTTTGCGTGTAGTCACATTTGATTTAGCTGTTCCTGCGCTATCGCTGCTATCACTCATGGTGCTCTTTTAGGGGTCACCAGTTTGGGTGTTGTTTGTATATGTGGTGATACGTGGCGTGTGTACCAGTTTAGTGTATGGGTACGTACCCTCCGGTGTATCTGCTTCTCAACGGCTGGTGTTCTTAACACGGTGAAGTAAGCTGGTAGGCAGGCAGTTGCCGTACGATCCAGGTTAAGTAAGCAAGCAAAGGGTTAGCAGAATAAAGCTCGTAGCACTGATACAACAACGTATATTTAAGCATACACAATCACACAGTAATATACACTATACACCAAGCACAGAAGGAGAGAATAAGTTTACAGTTTATAATTATTAAGAATAACTAAGCGATAGTTCGATAGCACATAGAAAGCAGAAAATATTAATATAAAGCGGGTGGTAACAACAAGCGGTTAGATGCGAGCAGCGTGCGCTCCGCGTCGGAATCAAGTTCTGACTGATGTTCGGCGGTAGGTGAGGCGCGCGCGCAACCGTTAATAAAAGCAGTCTTAATGTTACGTTTTCACTAATGAAACCGGCGCCGGCGGGCAGCCGGTATAGAATCGGATCGATTTTAAATACTGGATTATAAGTATCTGTAAATGTTGTGTAAATATTGTATGTGTATTTTGTATGAATGTATTGTGTATGTAATTTGTATTTTGTAAATAATTTGTATGTATGTATTGTGTTCCTTTAGGAACATAACGTGGGAGTAGCCCACATGACAATTAGAAGAATCACACAAATGATTGTCCCGAGCGGGAATCGAACCCGCGACCTCTTGATCGGCAGTCCGTTACCAGAACCACTACACCACGAGGCCCGTCTTTGCAGATTGCATAAATATAAAAAGGTCTCAAAAATACGTTACATAATTTAGTATGTCTTAATTGGTTTTTAATTAGACATTAATTATTGTCATTTTCAAATTCAGTTGAAACTTACGATGGATTATATAACAATATCTATTAATGAGCAAATAATTACATACTAAGTAATATCATAAATGGATTGATAAATTAGAAGTTTCTGGTTTAGGTGACCTAATTGAGGTGATTAAATCAGCAGTTTGTAAATGTACTATCCAACACTGAAAGAATTTTTCCAATCGGACCAGTAGTTCCTGAGATCTGAGCTTTCAAATAAACAAACTCTTCAGCTTTACAATATTACCTATAGATTTCTGTCACCATTGTTATAACTCCATCAAAGGTGTATGACACGTGATGATTACAAACTAGATTCAAGTATGTGTCTACACTTGTCTAATCTGCCTGTTTGCTATTCTCGATAATAAATCTATTCGTACGTGTTTTTATTAACATTTATTGTCAATTCTCAGAGATATATTTATCAATTCATAAAAAGATTACGTGTTCATGGCATAAGAATACGTTCATGGGAATAAAATACAATAATTATGATTTGCCTCTTTTACGTGAAACTAACTGTGCCCCGGTGTTAACCGCGGTAAAATGATAAAAAAATCCCTTCGTTTTTTACTGTCCCACGGGAACATTGCATTCTTTCGTGTAAATTATTGTAAAGTTTCATTAAAATCCATTCAGTAGTTTTTGCGTGACACAAACTTTCACATTTATAATATTATATTAAGATTAGGATAAAGTTGATACGTCGTTTGTCTTTATGGTATAAGAAGATGGACACCTATTGTATTGCAAGACATCTACAAAAAATATAGGGATATACATACGTATATCATTATATGAGCGTATATCTTCAAAACTACGCAACAGATTTTGATGCAGGATTTTTTATTAGGTAGAGTGGTTCAAAAGGATTTTTTTGCATAATTTGTTAAGCTTTTTTTTTCTAAATATCACTGTTTTATTGCTTATAGCCTTCCTTGATGATGTACTATCCAACACTGAAAGAATTTTAACAAATATGACTAAAGGTTTTTAAGATTAGAGTGTTCGAACAAACAAACAAACTCTTCAGCTTTATAATAATAGTAGTGAATTAATTAGTAGGTATAGATTTAACAAAAAAACAGTTATGAGTGTATAACGTGTAAGTTTTTAGGCTCGCAATTACTCATCATCATAACATCACGCCTTTTTTCCCATGGGGGTAGGCAGACACTATAGAGCGCCATCTGCTACGATCTAAAAACACTTCCTTGGCTTCATCCACATTCATACATCTGGTCATACATGCCCGACGGTTGCCTACGATTCGAAGCCAAAACCTCCACAACAGATAAACGATAATCTTCCGTCCGTATATACTTATTAGTAACTTAAAATATGTATATAACATGTAAGTTTTGTAATAACTAGATATATTAATGCTAATAATAGAATCTCATTAAATAAACGTGGAAAACCCACCGAATAAGCGATAAACAGTTATATAAATATAACCTGCTTGAAATAACTAAAACTAATTCGTTAACAAAACACAGTTACTTAACTAAAAAATAATCACCATTTAAATAAAACTACTTTTTACGGATTTAGACGCGTATATTTGTTTTAAATTTTAGCCCGACGTTTCGGAGACTTTGCAGTCACCATGGTCACGGGTGAGACTGTGTCAGTCAGACAGTCTTTTAGTTTTATTTAAACAGATGAGTCGCGCAAGTGTTAGAAAATATTAAATAATCACCATACTCTTTTTAAGTTTATTTATATATTTGTAAATTTTATTGGATCTTTACTTATTATAAAACAAAGTCGTCGTGTCTGTAAGTATGTCCCTATGTACAGATTGCTTATATCTTTGAAACTACGAAACAAATTTTAATGCAGTTTTTTTTTATTAAGAGAGTGGTTCAAGAGGATGGCTGTATATTTAGTTTGTTAAGGTTTGGATTTTAAATTTCACCAGTACGAAGCTGCAGGCAACAGCTAGTTTAAAATAAACTAATTAAACTAATTTGTTACAGAATAATGCCTGAAATAGACGAATGCCGAGAGCTCGCCAAATTCAAAGACTGGCTCAACAAACAACCGCACTTACCCCATGATGTTGGTAAGATATTTCACATATTTTTCTAGCTTTTTTCTATCTCACTTTCCAGCCTAATGACGCCCCACTGTTGGGCACAGGCCTCCTCTACTTTGAGAGGGATTATGGTCTACTGTGGCGCTAACCAGATGTCCAATGTGTGAGGAAGAAATAGGGGTGATGTGGTGACACCTACGAGTATGTTCTGAATCTTTCACCATACATGCCATAGAGTTATTAATTATGGTGTAATTTAAATAGATGGTTTTATTAAACACAAACATTCACATTTATAACAGGTGTTATTAGAATGTAAATCAATAACTCTTAATGTAGGTATACATACATCACCCCCTAATTAATGTGCCAATGCCGATTCCAACCAAAGAGTTGCAACACTGAACCGTTGAGATTGTAACCTGTTTTGTATCGTTTCGCCATATCACATTAAGGAGTTCTTGTCAACCAGCATTTTAATAGTAACTGGGTTATACGTAGTACTTATAATCTCGAGGTTAAATATATTGATATTTCTTCAAATCACAAATTACGTATCTTATAGCAACTCTGATTCCGCGCAAGTAACTTTTTAGAACTGTGGTTGTCGAAATCTTAAACTTCATTACCTTTAAGTATCATATTATGAAATCCAAATTTATTTTTGATTACAATAATTACCAAACATTAAATACTAGATTCTGTGTTTGGTAAGAAACAGATTGATTTATAATAGGTATATACTGTTATTGTAAGGTGAAGAGTTTGTTTGTTTGAACGCGCTAATCTCAGAAACCACTGGCCAAATTGGAAAAAATCTTTCATTGTTGGATAGACCATTTATCGAGGAAAGCTATAGGCTATATAACATCACGCTGTGATTAATAGGAGCGAAACAGCAGTTAAAAATGTTGCAATATCAGGGAAAATTTTCTAAATTCCACACGTACGAAGTCGCAAGTAATAGCTAGTAGTTAATACGTACGACTAAATGTCTACATGTTTTTTAAACGCTTAGATTATTTCGGAAAGTATCTATCAATGTTTTAATACTATTAATCTATGTAACGGAATCTTTATAACTGTTTTTTACTCAGTAGTCGAATTGATCTGAAATTTGCACACACATTAAGGATAGATGACAATAATTTTTTTTTTTAAATATGCAGGATTTTTAGGTTTTGTTTAGTTTTGTTTGTTTTGTTTAGTTTTTAAACTAAACATTGTGATGATAGACTTCAATCATGTAACGTCTCTTCTAAAATTATTTCATAACAGTTAAAAGTAAAAGTTTTGTATAAACTGCCGCCCGGTGTCGTTGAACCTGTGTGGTGATTGTCAAAATATTTGACGAACAATATTGGAGTTATATTACAACAGTCTTTGTTACTGCGTAGTGACGCCATTGATGATATCGCTATTCATGATGCGTTTGTACCTAACATGAAGAAGTGAAGGCTCTTCATGTGACCTCGTACTGGTGTCGTAATAAGATTTTTATACACTATTCAATGTATTTATAGTTCACTGTATAAGTAGGATATTCTCTGTTAACCAGAAATAACAATAATAAAGTAACTATAATTAGATATATATAATAAAACTTACGTTCTATATTTTAGATAATTATATCGGGTTCAGATTAGGTTGTGTCTATGGCGCAACTATGCAGTTATGTTAGGGCTATTTTCCTTGTATAAATATCATTGCGTAAAGCGAAAATTCCCAATGCTTTAAGAGAAAACCGAACGTATTTTTGTGAAATATACAGTTTATGTTAGGAATATTAGTTAACTCTCATTTTTCTGATAATGTTTAACGTGATAGAGTTGCATGTATCTAAGTCTGTGTTATAATTGTAATAGCCTGTGGAAAACAACTGGATTATATTATTTATAGATTATAATATCATAATTTTAAAATCAAGAATCTTTTATTTCATTGAGTACGTGACAATAATAATTTTCTGTCAAAATCGTAATTGCTGCAACAAGCTTAAGATTGCGTAACGTCTATAATAACATTAGATTGCGTCAGTGGCATTATCTTCACTTTTTTATGATTCTATCATTGAAACCAAGATTTGGCCTAGACATTTAACGTTTTTTTAATAATATTGTTACGAACACACAAAACACAAAGGAGCTAGCACCATCTAGCAGCAACCAGTAAAACCACTCAAAGAACCGTACAGAGTGAAACCCCTTTTAGATACTAGATGGCGTTAGAGGAACTACCGTACATGCGCGAACTTTCCAGAAACATTCGTTCCGGGCGATCACGTTCGCGCACAGTCGGGAACTTCTGGAATGGTCTAGAACTCGTCTCGACCCATATAAATAGCGGCAGGGAAGCGAGCCCAGGCAGTTCAGTTTGAGCTACGATCGAGGCGACTTCGAGAGCGAAAACAAGTGATCAAGAGTGATACCAGTGAAACCTACGACTTGGCTACGATCTAGGACATTGTTAGTGCTTAGTGTTTGGACCTAGTGCTTAGTGTGTAACTAGTGCTAGTGAATAAAGTCTTCAAAAAGAGTCAGCTGGTCCTTCTCTCCAAATCCTTCGAACCCTAACACGTAACAATATGCATTCCTCAAAAATGATTAATTGTGCATATAGCATTGTTATCATTCATAGTGTATTAACACGATGAGTGCGGAACGAGGCTTGAAAGATCTCGTCCGTGTTTTGTCTTTACAGGCAGCGGTAAGAAAAATCTTAAACTTCCCTGTCGTGTGAGAAACAGATAACTGTATATCTGAGATGTGCTATTGATTCTGAGTGTTTTGGTATACCTACCATAATACCGGATGTATTAGGCCTCGCACCGCACTGAATAAATAAAAGTTTAATACAGTGCGGAACGAGGATCCAAACACCTCGTACCCTCGCGCACCTCGTACCGCACCCTACGCTAGCTTCACGCGGTTAGTGTAGTGCAAAACGTTAGACGCTGCGCCCGTGACGCTATAATAAGGTGTCGAAACGTTGCCGAAAAATATTAATTGATAATATTATTTATTTATTAATATACAACTGCTTACTCCACTTACAGTTACCCAACGCGTGAAGTAAGCTACATACACTTAGTACAGTTTTACATTGCATATTATGAAATTTTTACATAAATTAAGAAATATATTTAAAATTAAATAAAACTACTTTTTACGGATTTAGACACGTATATTTGTTTTAAATTTTGGCCCGACGTTTCGGAGACTTTGCAGTCACCATGTTCAAGGGTGAGACTCATATTTAAAACAAATATACGCGTCTAAATCCGTAAAAAGTAGTTTTATTTAAACAGATGGGTCGCGCAAGTGTTAGAAAATATTATATTTAAATTGTTGAAAAATATATCAACCTCAGGGCACTGAGCAATCAAAGCATTGAGTAGACTTATTGCCTGATTAGTGGGAGCATATTGTGCGGTACACGATCGTACCTGTGGCGTAGCAAACAACGGCCGAGAACGCAGCCGTGTGTATTGGTTAGGTGCCGAGAGAGCACAGCGAGATAATGTACTTGCATTATCAATTTTGTTCTGCAGTAGTAAATAGTAGTGTAACATTAGAGTACACTTGCGATGTAACGCTAGCGTATCGAAACCGTCCATACCGGATACGAAGAGAGAAGGATATAAGTACGGATAATAGCCATATAGCTTTTTGCATAGAAATCTGGAAAATTTTCGCTGCACACGCTCAATCATTAAGCTATATTTAGACTCATGAGGGTCCCAGATAATAGAATTACACTCTAAAATACTACGTACGAACGAAAAATAAAGTATAATAATAGTATTTCGTTCCTGAAATGAAGTTGATTGTCTAATTACGAAACCTAGTAATTTGAATCTTTTTTTACAAATGTTTGTTATGTGTGTATGTTAGAGAGTGTAAATGTTAGACCTGGGTCCAGAAGCACCCCTAAGTCCCTAATCTCAGTAACTCTCTCCAGCGGAACACTGGATATGCTGTACCTGTAAACATACGGGACGCGACATCGAGTAAATGTTGTAACTTTGCATTTAGATACATTGAACTCTAGATGATTATTAGCATCCCACGCCACTACACTGTCGATGTCCCGCTGGAGAGCGTCACAGTGGTCTCTGTGACCAATACCCAAAAACAACTTCAGATCGTCAGCAAACATCAGACACTGCGCCGAGCTGACAACACCAGGCAAATCATTGACCATAATAAAAAATTGGGTCGGTCCTAAAACACTACCTTGACTCGCACCAGAGCGAGTGTTATATGGGTCAGACTGATAATTACCTAGTTGAACATACTGTGCACGATTTGCGAAATAACTAGCAAATAGTTTCAAAAGGTTAGGCGTGAATCCGATTTCAGCAAATTTTCGTAATAGCACATCATGGTGGACCCGGTCGAATGCTTTTTTGAAATCAAGATACACCACGTCCACTTGTCTCTGAAGATCTAATTCAGCAACAGTATAGTCTACAAAATTAACTAAATTCGTAGTAGTGGACTTACCTACCCTAAACCCATTAATGATGATGAAGAGGAATCTAATTCAAAATTACCGATATTTGAAAAACAGGTAAGTTTCCAATCAATATTTACAAATTTTACACAGTCTAAGTGAAATAATGATGTAGGAATATAATAAATAACCATACTCCACACCTTCTTATCAAGTCGTGAGGCCGACAAAAAAGCAAAGAAAATTCTCACAGAATGTATCGGTTGCAAAAAATATTATTGTTTATCCTGTTTTAATAAAAAGCATCGATAAGTATAATTAAATAAAATTGTTTACTTTTCCCATCACTATAACAAAATGAAAAAACTACCCTTTTTCAGTGCGGTATGGGGTACATACGACCCCACATTTTATTTTACGTGTAGAATCTAAACTAAATAATCTGTCCACAGGCGGCGGCAGATTTAGGTTGATCAACTCATTGATAATAATAATCGCGACAAAAACCGTACAATTTGCCTTATTTGGCGCCAAAAAAAGGATTTTGGTATCCAGTGGGCGGTGGGGTTTACTAAGTCTCGTACCGCTTCCAACGTCTGGTTCAGGACGAGGTTTCAAGCGACTCGTAACGCAGTAATGGAAAGTACAGATAAATTAGTGCCGCTGGGAACGTGCAAACATCTACGCTCACTTGTGTTTACGTATGCAGCTTTCTTCAACCACGCTTGAAGCGTGAAGACAATGTTATCCTGGGGAAAAAATTTGTATTTTGGAATTTGTGTCTTATATAAGACATAGAGATTGTTGATATTCAATTCACATTTATGTGTACTACTAAAACTAATAAATCTTCCATTAGGGATCTAAAGGCGTTATACATTATACTAAATATAATATTTTCTAACACTTGCGCGACTCATCTTGTTAAATAAAACTACTTTTTACGGATTTAGACGCGTATATAAGTCTCCGAAGACTTTGCAGTCACCATGGTCACGGGTGCAAAGTCTCCGAAAAGTCGGGCCAAAATTTAAAACAAATATACACGTCTAAATCCGTAAAAAGTAGTTTTATTATACTAAATACTTATTACGTGAAATCCACACATGCATCTATAAGACATTTTCGGTCCATTATTGCTTGGTAACTTATAGGACGCTTCAAATCAGTCCTACTTCGCCTAGAATTAGTGGCTTCTGAATTATTGAAACGGGGTAACAATATTGCATTGTATGATATTTAATTGTCGTTTTATGGCAATTATTTAACGACATTACTTTTAACTCATTTTATGGATCACGTAAACACTTGCTTATTTGCTTAAGACGGCACGATACCAAATTATGCTCCATACAAAAGTATGGGTATCGTACTTAGAACGTGATAGAAGCATAGATATACTCTTTATCTATAATATAACGCAAAAACTATTAAAATCGGTTTAACTTTCGCGAAAAGAAAACGGAAGTACGAAACGTCTTTTTTCAAAGAATTTGTAGGTAAAATCCGCTTCATCTATATTTGTCCCTTTCAGCGCGGCGCTCGGAAATAGGGATAGCAATACCTAAGACAAATACCTAAATGAGGAGTACAGTACCCTCTTAAGGGCATAAATTGTATTGTTCGCCTTGACCAGTTACACCTATATGTCAATTAGTTATTGGCGCAATAAGCTTTATGGAACTACAAAAGTTGTACTACAAAAGTTGTTTAGTAAAGGTCACGCTGATCAAACACATTTTTTTTTTGGGCAATAGCCCTTTTAAGCTTAATCTCTGAATACGCCATATAATACGCAAATAAATACTAATTTCAGATTTTTGTTTCTATCTATTATAAGTATTTTGTTTCTATCTATTATAAGGTGTTTCTATGTATTATAAGTATGTATTTACAAAAGAAAAGTAGTTTATGTATTCTATCCGTATTCTGGTACCCATAACACAAGCATAATAAGCTTAGCTTGGGACCAGAGGACGTTGTGTGAAATGTCTGTGAATATAATATAATATCACCCTCAAAAACATTTATTATTTGATAGGTATATCACAGACTCGTATTGGGATTGTTCATTATTTTTGACCTACTGTTTTTATATTCTTTTCAGAAAATATAGATTATTTTAAGCAACTAATTTCAATATTATTGAAATATTCACTATACAGAATTTTTTAAAAATTCTTGAAAATATTACTTTAAATGTTGTCATCGTTTTACGCAACCTGTGTATAGACTTTTCTTGATAGACTTAATACAGATTGCACTTTATCTTTTCAAAGTTGACAAGTTGATATAATAGACCAATTTCAACTCCACTTCAGAGTAGTATATCCCTAAAAACGTCTTAATATTTTAAGTCCTTCATTTCAAGGGCAAATAGAGATCATTTGCTTTTTTGGAAAAATAATCGTTAATATAGCAAATTTTCCGAAAAAAACTAATGGATCATGATCAGAAACTCTATTCCCCGAAGTGGTTTTCGAATTAAGAGTTTTATAAAAATATGAACAATGCCCATTAGCTTCTCTCTCTCTCTCCCGTTGGTTACGGACCTTCTCCGCTTTGAGAGGGACTATGGTCTACTATGTCGCGCTGACCAGGTGTGATGGCTTTGGGTTTATTTTCCATCTTTGACAGAAGATGTTATCTGTGTACAATATACTTACCATAATTGGTTTTTACTGCGCCCTGAGAAGAAAAAGGGTGGTGACACTTGTATTTTTAATCCGTCACCACACGGACATATTAGTATAACGGACGTTCGATATTTATCGAACGTCCGTTATACTAATATGTACTATCCAAAACTGAAAAAGGTTTTCAAATCGGACTAGTGCAGCAGTGGTTCCCGAGATTAACACGTTTAAATGAACAAACTCTTCAGCTTTATGGTATACCAGCTGTGCCCCGCGGTGTTACCCGCGGTAAAAAGGATAAAAAATAAGTTTGTTTTCTTTTCCATTTTCCATTGGAAAGTTTCATGAAAATCCATCCAGAAGTCTTTACGTGAAAGTACAATAAACTTCCTTACATATCCAAACATTGGAGTATGGATAGAAGACTGAGGAAACGTTCGCGTTGCTCAGCCATCAGTTTAGGTATTTTATTTTATAGCGCGTAATTCTTTTTTCGTCATATCTCCTAAGATATTCATTTAAATTGCATGCTGTAAAGAGCAGTTATAATCTATAATAATTGCGTAAGCTAACTAAGCTATTAAATGTGGTAAAAAATATTACTATATACACATAAATAGCTTTTGAAAACACCCTATTGATTTTGATAATTTTTTTGTCTTTATTATGAGTACAGCGGGTTTCCCTTAAAAGATAGACATATGCCGCGCGGAGTTTTTTGAAGAACTATAGGTAACAAATAATTCCTCCATACATTAGTTTGTTGTACCTCACATAGATAAGGCAGCGTTTTCATTTATAGCTCGCGCGCGTCCCAATTTCTCGGCAAATTAAATCATATCTCATCCAATATACTGCAAACCCCAACAAATTATGCAAAAAGAGCCATCCTCTTAAACCATTCTATCTTTTAAATAAAACAGCATCAAGATCTGTTGCGTATTTTTGAAGATATAAGCTCACATAGAGACATACATACAAAAATTACGACTTTGTTTTAAAAGAAGTAAAGATAAAGATAAAGAAGTATAGATTTGCTAGTATAGATTTGCTTACTAGCTGTTACAAATATATTCATGGACATTTCACACAACGTCCTCTGGTCCCAAGCTAAACTTATTATGCTTGTATTAAAGGTACCAGAATACAAATATGCTATACGCATGTAGTGTGGATTCTCTAAACATCCCGTACCTATCTTACATTCTGTTTTAGGTTCTGTTTAAAATGAAATCAGACAGAGATACTTTACATTCAGAATATTACTAAGAATTTTTGATGCATTCAAAGTTGATTATAGATACTAATTTGGTATGTGAAGGTTCAGATTGCTGAAATTACGATATCTATACAAATGAATATTTGGTAATAAACCGGATAGAACATGTTTATTACTAAATATTTTCCAATAACATTTAACTTGTAAATTTTGTGCGTTAAAATCTACATAAAGAATGTAATATTTCGTTAAAAATTTTATTTATATAACTTTAAATATACAAAATGTTGTATATAGAGGGACTTAATGCCTGAGAGTAATATAGAAATTTTATTTTCAGAGTTTATGTGTATTCATAGACCATAGAAAACTGCTTCAACGATTCTTTTGAAAGTGTGTACATTTAATAATATTTTAATAATGTTCATTTAATATCCATTCAAGGTGACTATAGCATACGTAGTACGCGTGGAATTTAGAATTTTTGCAAAATTTCTCACTGATGCTTTTCTCCTATTGTTCATAGCGTGATGTAGCCTAAAGTCTCCCTTAATAAATGGACTATGCAACACGAAAATAATTTATTATTTTGAACCAGTAGTTTCTGAGATAAACGCGTTCAAACAAAGATAAAAATAATTACTTAAAGCCTCTTTGTTAATAGCTATTTAAAACAATATTTACAAAATAAATACCACTAAGCTAATAACAGAAGGCTTAACAAATTTTAATATTTGTTAGGAAACAAGATAAAGGCCTCAGAGCATGAATCCAAAAGGAGTTAACAATATAAGGCCGCCCCCGCTGAAAAAGTTACGAGCGCAACGCTCATACTCATTGTGTACGGAGACTGTCATCTCTTGGTGAGATTAGGCGTGAGGCTATTTTGGATGGGGCGTGCATAGCGACTAATAATTTTCTTTTTATATTTCGGACATTTCACACAACGTCCTCTGGTCCCAAAGTAAGTTATATTTCTATGCTTGTGTTATGGGCACCAGATACGGATAAAAAAAAGTATATTATATTATAATATACTTTTTTTTGTAAATACATGCTTATAATAAATAGAAACACCACAAACTTGTATGACAATAATGAATATCATACAAATTATTGTCCCGTGCGGGAATCGAACCCGCACCCTCGTGAACGGTAATCCGCTACATGTACTACTAGACCACGAGGCCCAATGAAACTTTGTGTGATTTTTCTAATTGTCGTACAAATGTTTGTTCTGCATCTGGGTGTATTATAAGTATGTATTTACAAAAGAAAAGTAGTATGTATTCTATCCGTATTCTGGTACCCATAACACAAGCATATAAGCTTAGCTTGGGACCAGAGGACGTTGTGTGAAACGGCAATGAATATTTATTTATATTGGCACCACTCCGTAGCGACAGTTTTGTGTAAGAAAACAGCGTGTTGAACTGCTCCTGTTGATTTAATACTTGAAGGCAAAGTATATGAATAAGTATTGTTCATATGGATTGAAAATAAATATTTAACTAGTTTGCATAATATTACCTATGTAAATGGTAGTAGCTATTATACTAAGTCCTACTAATATTTACTGACGAATGAGTTAGTTATTCCGACATATCTTTACGACACAAACTTTAAACTTTTTGTCATCCTCGCTCTATACAACCCACCAACGGCAACGTCCAATAGCTGGACACGGGCCAGTTCCGCTTTGGAAGGGATTATGATCTACCCGTCTACTGTAACGCGTTGACCAGGCATATTGACACAGGGTTTATTTTCGAGTTTTCTGTCTCTCACAGCGGATGTTATCTGTGTGCAATATTCCTTAGCTGGCTGTAAAACAGCACCCTGGGAAGGAAACGGGGTGATGACAATTGTATTCTTTATCCGTTATCACACGGACAAGAAAGAAGACTATGGAAGAAGAAATCAAATTACATTGGCGAGGTTTAGGATAGGATAGGGAATTATAAATGGTGATTTCTTAAGTTTTTGAATATTAATTAATTAAATTAAAACAAATTTTGATCATTATTGGTGAACGTTTGTGTAATAATAATATTATTAATAATGTATCAATTAAACATTAACACAAAAGCTATTTGGTGTAAAATTGTTGCAATATCAATAAATGTCAGTGTTGCAATTGACCTCTTGTACCGTAATTAAATTAACAATAGGTCTGTGTATTAGGTATCATTTAGATTTTAATCTCTTATTTATACCTATTTTATAACCTTGTGTCGACTTTGTATGGATTTAGTCTAAAAAAAGAATTAAATTACTCTGTATGTGCATGAAGTATTAATAAATAAATAAATATTATTTTTTGGTTTTGCATACGAATGTTCTAGTACGGGAATTCGGACGGATTCTGAACTAGTAGGTACGGAATTGTTTATTAATAAAGATTGTCTCTATTTAACAGAGGATGTGCTTCTGCGTCGCTTTGTGACATGTTGCGGCTACAACTTGGAGCGCAGCAAGAAGATTATTGACTTGTTTTTCACAATCCGACACAATGGACCAGAGCTGTTCTGCAACCGTGATCCTTGGGCACCGGAGATTAGACGCGTCTTTGAAGTCACGTAAGCATAATATTTCAATTTATCAGAATAAATCTAAAGCCCCTCTTTCGCGTAGAGAGAAAAAGACGTGTGGCACTCGGGGACTGCCGCGGTAAAGCTATTGCATAGCTTTACCAACTTATGCAATTATAATTATTTATTTATTTTAATTATACAAGAATCTAAAGACCATAAACTAAAATAAGATTAATAATCCTTATTTACTGATACTTACATCTGTCCATTGTTTATGGTAATTATGATAAAGTAGCGATTGTCAATCAAATGTCAATCTGTTTTATTAGACCAAGATCCGAGGGGTAAAGCCTTTGACTTATTTTGTCAACAATGAAATATATTGGATAAGGTAGTCTTTGTACATAACATAATTATAAAAATACCCGCAACTCTGTCCCGCCGGTCTTAATTAATACAAAACATTATTACGTCAATTTGAGCGCTTAAAAATCAAAAAGTTGGTAATATTTTTACCAAATTTTAGCATATAGTTGCTGAAAAACGGCCGACGGCACAGAGCTGCAGTTATTTTTACAAAGATGCTGGGTACAAAGACTACCTTATTTAATACATTTCATCGCAGAGAAAATAAGTCGAATGATAGGATCTTGGTCTGCAATTTTAGTTTTGACATTATTTTACATTATTAAAATCTAAAACACGCTGTTATCTGAACATTTAGGATATATGTTGTCGATTCAAAATCCTATTATTTAACCTTTACCCTTGGTATCAATAGGATGAAATAAATTGCGGGGCGAAGAGAGGGATTACGCATGCGCAGTAACGGGGGGTGTTAGGTAATATTTTCGTTACGAAATTTCTGGATTAGGTCTCCACGCTCAAGGCCCGCGATAGAAGCTATGTAATAGCTTAATAGAACTAGACAGCTTAGAGACTAATCTATACTTTAATTTCTATGGACTCGTAGAGATCTTTAGAGCATGGAGACTAGAAGTAAGGAGGAATATCTTGTATGGGGGATCAGTCCAAAAAGTGTCCACTTGTAAACAGCAAACAGCAAAACAAACAGCAAACTCACCGAAATAGCGCTAGTGTAGCAAGTGGAAATGATATGAATGTAGCAGTTATAAGCAGAGTGAAGTGTGCTACTGTTGCGGTAATTCTTTAGTACTATTTTCTATTTGCTATTTACAAATATTTGGAGTATTTACTTAAAAATACCGTATGATTATAATAATAATTAATATAAATTTATTTCATAGTCATGTTTGTCTATACATATAATATAATAATTTAAAAAACTGCGCTGTAACAAAGCGGAAGTTTTTCTTTCCTTTCTAATAATTTGTGGCGCTCTTTTTAAAATTCTTCCACTTGCTACTATGCCGCCACCTTAATTTGCTGCTTTTCAGCGGACACTTTTTAATATACTGAGATATTCCTCCTTTATGATGATATCTAGGGAAAGTGTAGCTTTCCGAGGCCTGGTAGAGTCAGAGCAAAACACACAAACAATCGAGTCTGTAAACTGTACTCTTTACAATTTACTACCTAAACTGTTACTAAATATCTACCTCATATATTTTTTTACCGTTTAGACCTTTCCTGTACAATGACAAACATTTCAAAATAATTCAGCTTAATCTACACAGTTGTTTTTGACTTTTAGCGAGAAAAAGAATAGCAATTGATTTTTATTTAAATTCCATTTTGTAGGCATAATTTAGATGTTATCACATAATCATCTGTAATAACAATTTAAATGTTTTTGTGTCATAATGGTAATGGCTTGTTCTATTGTTTGGCACAAATGTCGTAACACGAAGCAACCAAAATTATTGTTTTGTGATATCTATGTTTATATCATTCCAGAGTAATCTGTAATGTTACGTTAGATGTTGTTGCGCAGCTTCAGTTTTTGCATTAGAAAGGGATTTTTTATGTTTTGAAGTACTTACTTAGTTATTACCTAAACTACGTGAGTCAGCGGTAATATTCGTTTCTTGATTTGTAATTTAAGAGCGTGTTTGGAAAAAACATGAATTATAATTAGTTGAAAAACTAAAAGAAAACTCGTTTGAAAATCTTGGATAATGTTTTACAATATTGCATTGAGAATGACCGATTAAATGTACATATTTTTAGATCAATATAACTACTGCAAGTGGGTGAAAATCTCTTTCAAAGATAAATACATTACTAGATACGTACCGAACTAATAAAGGCATGTTAATTAGAAAATTTCAAGATAAAGCTGCCCTTCCCATAAGCCCTTCTACGCCCATGGATGTTCCATTGTTAGATCGAGCCTTCTTGACCAGGCGGGTTCCAATTTTATGTCATTCAGAAAAGATGTTTTATGCTTTTATTGTTTAGTCTAGGTATCTATACAAATATTATAAAGCTGAAGAGTTTGTTTGTTTGAACGCGCTAATCTCAGGAACCACTGGTCCGATTTGAAAAATTCTTTCAGTACTATATAGTACATTTATCGAAGAAGGCTATAGGCTATATAACATCACGCTGCAACTAATAGGAGAGAAGCAGTAGTGAAAAATGTTACAAAAACGGGGACATTTTCTAAATTCCACGCGTACCTACGAAGTAGCGGGCAACATCTAGTGATTAATATAGTAAAGCCTTTTTTGGTAAAACATATATAGTTCCAATTTATGGGTATTTAACAATACTAGTTTTTCTTAACTATGAAGTATGTATTTAATTTCTCCGTGATTAGCTACTTTGAAACCAGTTTGCCTTGTACATATCATGCATATTTTAATGAAAACTATTTAGCTATAAGAACAAATTGAACTACATTTTAAAAACATTTCTTTACAAAAAGTGTTATTCATTGCAGTATACAAAACTTTAAAATATACTTTCTGTAGCTCAGTAGTAAAGAGTTAGATCTGAATGTTTTACTAAGTTTGTTATTATAAGTTTTTGAGTGTAAAGCTATAATTATGTTAGTGAAAGTCTCGTCATAATGGGTCTAGTCGATCCAGAGATTAGCTTAGTCCTTTGGTCCATCCGATTGTCACCAGGTTTTATCATTGGATGGAACGTTGATAGCTAGAGCTGAAAATTTTTACGGGTACCAGTTGATACAAAAACAACAAAAACACGTCCTCGTTATTCTCCTTCCCTTATCCCGTTATTTGGGGTCGTTATGACGAATAATAGTTTTAGTTAATAATCTTTCTGACTGTATGGTCCAAAAATATTTTAAACACTGTTATTAATAATTGTGTTAGTGATATCTGTATGGGCATCCGTGTCACCACTCTCATAGGCCCCATTTGAAAATCAGCGTTAGATCCTTGAGACCTAACTTTATGCTAAAATGGGTGTCTATTTGCTGTGATGAAACAAAATACCATATTTTAATAAACTAAATTTATACTTTTAAGACGATACCAAAATAGCTTCGTGCATTTTTCTACGTACGAAGTTTTCATTGTTTCTTTAGATTGAATGGCTAGAGCTCTAATTTTTAAGTATATGTTTTTTCAATATATGATCTAGGATCGCATAAACTCAGAAACACGATTGAAAAAAGTTTTCTCGATAGAAAATCTTAGCGAAACAACCTCTCTAATTTTTTATTTTTTTCATTTGTCGGTCTATTATCGCGTATTAACTAATGAAATAACTTTAAAAACATAAGTAACTATTATATATAGAAACACGTAAATCAGAATTAAAATATATTTAGTAGATTTTGAGTAAATAGGAAAAGTATCCCTAATTCTTCATTTTCTGTGCCTACTGGCTGTGTTAATATGTACGTGTCGGCGATGATATACGATAATATTGATGTAGGCCCTTAATGTAATATACAAATTTTGTTTAAGACGGTCTTTCTTTCTATATATTATGATAATAAAGGTAAGGAATCCTTCTTACGCGACTACTCGTACTTAACCGGTTTATTTTTACTAAGCATATTATTATTTGTATCCTCAGATTAGAAGTACTTTTTCATTAATTTGACTATTCTGTTCCCCAGTGACATGCTGCCTCTACCTATAAAAACAAAAGAAAACTACCGAGTATTTATCTACCGCCTAGCCAGCTCTGATATGGATAAGTTTAACTTTGTGGATGCAGTGAAGACATTCTTCATGTTAGCTGACACTAGACTGACAGAAGATGACGATATACCATCAGGCGAGATACCAATTTTCGACGCCTCGATGGTCGCTTTGAAGTTCCTTACTAAAGTCAACCTGTCTGCTTTGAGAAAATACATGTTATATACGCAGGTAAGTAAGTGCGAATAATCAAAGCCTATATTATTCTAATTTAATTAAAGGATCCACTAAAACAGTCCATCTGTCCGTCCGCCATCAGGCTGAATCTCTGGAACAGTAATGGCTAGAGAGCTGAACATAGATTATTTAAGTATACCAGTTGATCATATATCAACAAATACTTAACATCGTCATTCTCCTACCCTTGTCCCGTTATTTGGGGTTAGGTATGTAACGAATATAATTATGATATTAACGGAACCCTTCCTGTGGCGAGTATAATTTTTAAACAAAAAAAAATTTTACTTAACCAGTTTTTATTTCTGTAAAACACTTTTTCTTTGAATCCGCGAAGGCGTTTTTGGTATTCAATTCCTTGATGTGGGTTTTGTATGTTATCAAAATAGGTTTAAATAAATAACAATCTTAACCAAAGATGATTTATATCGTGATCTGTGATCCTAAAATTAGTGTATAATGTATTAGAAATACTATATTACCGGCTAACACTCACAGTTTTCGAGCATATTCGATGCTCATCTTCAGGACGAGTGCGCAGCGGCGTCTGCGACCTTCCGGCGTGCACTGTCAGTGCTCTAGTGTTCTAATATGACTCAAACTCACGAAAATTTCAGCATCTTTGCTTATTATAGAACAAAGTCGTTATTTTTGTATATACGTCCCTATATGAGCTTATATCTTCAAAACTACGCAACGTATTTTGATGCGGTGTTTTTAAATAGATAAAGCGGTTCTAGAAGATGGCTTTTTTATAATTTCTTAGGGTTTGGGTTTAATATTCCAAGCCTATGCGTTGAGAACAACAGCCAGTATTGGAATATGTGTAATTACTATTATTACATTAAAAAAAAATACTATTATTACATAGTAGGTATATTAGAAGTTAATTGAAGTTATATATTGCTGTATAGACTTCAATTGCTATCCAGCTAAAGATAAATTGAGATTACATATCGAGATGAGGCAAAAAAAAATATTAAGTAATATTTTTTACATCTTCGCTCAAAGTCAAAGTCAAAGTCAAAGTCAAAGTCAAAGTCAAAATATTTTATTTCAAGTTGGCATGTTTTACAAGCTCTTTTGAAACGTCAGAAACTAGGTGTCTGTTCCAAACGCGGATCCTATGGAGAAGAACAGACAAGAAACTCCATGGATTTTTTTTTTCCATTTCCTTTCATTTTTTTTTTTCAACAATATTATACATAATTGTATCAGGGGTGTGAGAATGATGCCGATCAGTACTATCACGACTAACTAAAACTAACTTTTTTTAAAACTAAAACTAACTTAATAATAAAATAGCCTTGTTGGAGCAAATCGACCAGTCCCAGCAGAAGGCACCCGTTCACGAGTATAACGCACACATCAGCCCCGCACAGCTCGACCATTTTGTAGGGAACCGTGCGACCCGACGTGCAACGCTACCAACTTCGAGACATTTGAGTGAGCATGACGAAGTCGCTCCGTTGGACAGTACACACACACGCTCTTTTGATCATACATTAAAAGTTTTTATGACTAAATCGTTAGAGATACAATTAACGTTTTCCGTATTTTTTTTGTTAGGTTCGTTTTAAATTACCTACGGTTTTTTATGTCTCTGCATTACATTATTAACATAACGCATGACGTCTGATGACGCAAACTGACGAAAAAGCTTGAACATAATTAAACAATTAAAAGTCTCGACAGCAAAAAGTAATGCCATTATTTGATCGAACTTAAAACTTAAACATGCAATTTAAATATCTTAGTTATCGATCACTTCCTAAGTTTAGTTAATATTTTATCTCCATTTTTGTCTGTTCATTTGTGTCATTTCTCTGGAGAAATTCGCTGTATTGAACTATATTTTATTTTAAATAAAGGACACCAGAGTATATAATGGCCAGGTTCAGGATACCTACCATGGTCCATTTAGAGCGAGGAGATAAAAAATCCCAGGTTTATTAAGGCGAATTGAGCGATACCCTGTTAGTCAAAATGTATTTATCCATTTGGAAAAAACTAGGTAACAAAGTAGCTTTTATACATACAGACATAGGTGGATAAATCTTAGAGCAGGAGTAGCAAATGCTATAGGCTCCGTAACTTTGGGGCCCCAGCACAAGAAACTATGACATTGACAAAAGACTATAATGTCTGACTATGTAGTGACTAGGCCCACTGGGGCTCTAGTTAAATTAATGTGTAACAATTATGAACCTATCTGATTATGACTACACTAGTCGATTGCAGATGTGAATAGGGGAAAAAAAAAACTTACTAGCTGTTGCCCGCGACTCCGTACGCGTGGAATTTAGAATATGTTCCCCGTTTTTGCAACATTTTCACTACTAATTCCCTCCTATTGGCCGCAGCGTGATGTTATATAGCCTATAGCTTTCGTCGATAAATGTACTATCTAACGGTGAAAGAATTTTTCTAATCGGACCAGTGGTTTCTGATATTAGCGCGATGAAACAAACAAACAAACTGTTCAGCTTTATAATATTAGTAAATATAGAAATATTATAAAGCTACGTAATACAAACTCAATATATCCCTTAATCTCTATAGATTAAGGGATATATTGAGTTTTGAAGTCCACTAGCTAATCCCCTACGTGTCTGTATTCTGTATTTTAGTATTTCAGTTTAGTCTGCTAGCTAATATTCTGCCTGTTTTTATCTTAGTATTTTAGTTCTAAGAAATGACTGCAGACCTACGTCAATCAAAATTAAATGTTACAAAATATATTGTGTAGTATATTCTAGGATTTGCAACTTGCGTTACAAAATTTATGAGTAGTGAAACAACGAAACATTAAAAATAAGATAGTTTTGCAAATAAAAACAATCGAGGCTTACTGATTATAGATGAACGGTGACCAATATTTTTGTTCAATATTCCAACAACATGAATACAATTGGGATTTTTCATAATTTTTTACCTTCTTCTCCAGCCCATTTACGTCCCACTGTTGGGCACGGGCCTCCTCCACTTTGGTAGGGAATATGGTCTACTGTGCCGCGATGACTAGCCGTGTTTGCACAGGGTTTATTTTCGAGTTATCCGTCTCTCACAGATGTTATCTGTGTGCAATATCCCTTAGCTGATTCTTACAGAAACCTTGGGAGGAGATGGGGTGGTGACACTTGTATTCTAATCCGTCACCACACGGAGATTTTTGACCTACTGTTTTTATATTCTTTTCAGAAAATATAGACTATTTTAAGCAACTAATTTCAATATTATTGAAATATTCACTATACAGAATTTTTAAAAAATTCTTGACGATATTACTTTAAATGTTGTGACGTGATCGTTTTACGCAATCTGTGTATAGACTTTTCTTGATAGACTTAATACAGATTGCACTTTATCTTTTCAAAGTTGACAAATTGATATAATAGACCAATTTCAACTCCACTTCAGAGTAGTATATCCCTAAAAACGCCTTAATATTTTAAGTCCTTCATTTCAAGGGCAAATAGAGCTCATTTTCTTTTTTGGAAAAATAATCGTTAATATAGCAAATTTTCCGAAACAAAAGTAATGGATCATGATCAGAAACTCTATTCCTCGAAATGGTTTTCGAATTAAGAGTTTTAAAAAATATGAACAATGCCCATTTAACTAGGTCTATAGGCTACGGTAACCACTTATTCGCGGGTGAGCTGTAAACTTGTTTACCAAACAACTCACCTCAGGGGTATTAGAAGAAGTAGTTTGTAGGTGACATGGATTGAAAATTTTTATGATGTTTTTAGTTTTAAGCCCGTAAATTTAGTACTAATAGTTACGGGACTCTCCTAAAATAACGATAATAATTATAATAATAATATAATATAATTTAGGATTATTTTAACAACTAACTATTAGGCAAGATAAACATGATCTTTTAAAATGTCAGAAGCTAGGCGTCTGTTCCAAAAGGGGCACAATGACATCAGCTCCGCACAGCTCCACCATTTTGTAGGCAACCATGCAACTGATTTTTTATGGTATTTATCTATGCAACGAAATCTTTAAAAGTTATTTTTATCGACTTGCCCCGGATTAATTTAAAATTTAGCACAAATGACTTCAAATTGCGACAATGATTTAAAAACTATCCAGGATTTTCATGCGTGTTTTTTAACTTTTAAACTAAACAAATTTTACTTTAATCTCTCTAATAATATGACGTATCTTTTAGGAGGCGTTACCGATTCGGCTAAAGCAGATTCATGTGATCAACGCGCCTGCGTACATCGGCAAGATATACGGCATATGCAAACCTTTTGTGAAGAGTGAAGTCGCTAAACTGGTAGGTATTTCTCTCTCCCACTCTCTCCACCCCATTAACGTTCCACTGTTGGGCACGGGCCTCCTCTACTTTAGTAGGGATCATGGCCTTATGTCCCGCACTGACCAGACATGTTGACACCTGGTTATTTTTGAGATTTTCGACTCCCATAGAGGATGTTAACTGTGTACATTATTCCTTAGCTGGTTTTAACAGTACTCTGGGGAAAGAGGGTGGTACCACTTATTTTCTTAATCCGTCACCACACAGACTGGTATTTAAAATTTTATTATTTAAGATTCACCACCCTAATTGAAACAGTTAAATTATCTTTCTCTCTTTTACGCTAAAACTACTAATTTTTTATTAATTAAAATAGTCATAGTACATAGATTATCTAATAAAAAAGTTCAATTAACATTGTCGAATTGTGTTTCCATTTTTAGTTATGTTTAGTTGTTCACGTAGAATCGATACAATTATTTACTACCCTTATCAACACGAATACAAAAAAGTTGAGTGGTAAAACGTGCAAATATTACGTGTTGTATTTAATTATTTTACTTGCAAAGATATAAGTATTTACAAACTTATTATACTCAACAGATAAAGTTCCACGAGCCAAACTCCGAGACTTTGTATACAGATGTTCCGAAAGAGATATTACCTACAGAATACGGTGGTAACGCAGGCTCTGTGGAATCTATCAAACGTCATTGGATTAAACAAATGGAAGCGAAGAGGTGAGTAACAGGTCTATAATGATTACCAATCATAATTTTACCAAAATCATGAATCAAAAAGATCCTACTATTGGGTAAGGGGCCTCCTCCACTTTGGTACAGATTATGGTCTAATGTGCCGCGCTGACCAAGCGTGTTGACATAGGGTTTATTTTCGAGTTTTCCGTATCTCACAGAGGATGTTATCTGTGTAATCAGGGGCGTATTTACCCTAGGGCCAAGGGGGCCATCGCCCGGGGCGGCCAGCCAGATAAGGGCGACAAAAGCCTTCAAGTTTAAAAATTAGCCCGGGGGATCAAATCAAATGGCCTGCGGCGCTAATTTTATATCATTTATTTTTCATCCCCCTATATGTTAAGGGTGGTCCACCCCTGACATTTGTGTGGCAAAACAACGTTTGCCGGGTTAGCTAGTTTATGTATAACTAGCTGTTGCCCGCGACTCCGTCCGCGTGGAATTTGGAATTTTTTTTTCGCAATAATAGGTAATCTATGTCCTTTCTCAGGATCTAAAGTTTGTCTGTGCCAAATTTCATCAAAATCGGTTGAGAGACTTAAGCAGGAAAAGAATGAATGAAGAATAAAGTAGAAGATTTATAAAACATAGCCTTTTTTTGTATGTCCCTATATGAGCTTATATCTTTAAAATTACGCAATGGATTTTGATGCGGTTTTGTTTAATGATAGAGTAGTTGAAGAGGATGGCTTTTTTGTATAATTTGTTAAGGTTTGATTACTAAACCCCACGGGTACGGAATTACGAGAAGCAGCTAGGCCGAGGTCATTTTTGATAATTAGCGCCCCGGGCCATTTGATTGGCCGCCCCATGCCAATATAATTAGCCGCCCTAGATAGCCGCCTAATTAATAGAGTTAGAGCAATATTTTAAATTTGAAGGCTTTCGCCGCTCTTATAAGGCTGGCCATGGCCCTTATGGCCCTATGGTAAATCCGTTTCTGCAGCTAGTAGTTTTATAATTATAACTATTAATTATTACAGAGATTGGTTCCTGGCTAATGACAAGAGATGGAGAGTCGACGAGGCGTTAAGACCAGCGAATAACCACGACTCCACAGTTGATAAGATTCGCGAATTACCCGGCTCATTCCGATCACTAGCATTAGATTAGATATATCTATTGGGTTGTTTGGATAGTGATTTTGTTATTTGTTGTAGAAATGAAAGACAGTTTTCGTATAATAAACAAATATTTTAATTTTTTTTGTTGATAAAATTTAACCTCAATCCGATCTCACGTGTTGTTATTCGCCGGTTCACATCAACTAATGCCTTTATCGCGTCTTTATCAGCTTCAACCGGCCTTCCCGAACGTGGTGCATCTTCGACATCAAAATTGCCAGATCGAAATTTAGCGAACCAGTTCTGGCACTGGCGTACTGTCAACACACCTTCTCCATATACATCAGTTAATTTCTTACTGGATTGAACAGCATTTTTACCCTTTCTGTAGTAAAACAGTAAGATATGTCGAAAATGCTGCTTAACGCTCTCCATATTTAAAGGGGCACCAACCAAAACTACTGCGTAGAATTAATTGGAATTTTTCACACACAAACCTTGCTATATGAGTTCTCAAAGCATATAAAATTATACGGCTTAAATGTGAAGTTGGGTGCAAAAGAATACAATTAAATCCTCTGTCGGGAAAAAACGAAATGACTTTCCGAACAACCTAATATTTATAGATAGATTACACTGGTAACAATCCTACGTGCACAACTAAACTTAACTAAAAAATTAAAATAGCTATGGCGTATTTTGATTAATTGGCACACTTCGTTGTACACATTTTTAGGGTTTCGTAAAAACCCTTACACCCGTATTCACAAATAATATTTACTTAAGTAAAGCATCAACACTGTGCAAAGGGTAACACTTCTTAGTGCGTTCCGTTCATCGAGCCTTTGTATTCATAGAAAAAACTTAGCTATGCGTTCAGTTTAACAAACGGTCTCACTACGGTATCCGTCTGTCTGTCTGTCCGTCCGCGTCCGTCAAACTTTTTTTACTCAGCAACGACTTGAAACTCATACCAAATGTAGATCTATGCGGTCCCTTGCTGCAAAAAATACAATCAATATTTTAGATTCTACGTATTCAGAAGATTTAACCGAATTACAGCCATTTTTAAGTATTTTTAACTTACGCTAAGGAATCAAAATTTACAGGCTACTTCCCATTGTCCGAGAGACTTGAAATTTGGTATGGACGAAGCCTAAATAGTGCTGATATAGAGAAAAATCCAAAAACTTTTAATTTGTTATCACATCACATGAAAGAATTGTTTAAACTTATACCAACTTATTTAATTGTCATACAAATGTTTGTACTGCGTCTGGGTGTTTACTATGTATTATAAGTATGTATTTACAAAAGAAAAGTAGTTTATGTATTATATCCGTATTCTGGTACCCATAACACAAGCATAAGCTTAGCTTGGGACCAGAGGACGTTGTGTGAAATGTCCATGAATATATATTTATTTATTTATTTATAACTTATGAAGTAGCTGATATGTAGGCGTTATCCTATATTGCAACTACAAAGTTAAGTTGGTGAGTTTCTTTATGCATGATTAACTGTTTTATTTGTGTTTAGTTATTAATATTTTTCGTTCAAGTAGGTACGGAACCCTAAACCTGCGAGTTTAACTCGTATTTGTTAGGTTTCTTATTAATCAAAACAGTTATGCCCTTATTCATAATGACTTATCGGAGGTTTAAAAGTTCGTTAAAATAGGTTCGGGAAAATTGTTAAAACTTGTTATTCATAATAGTCTCTTTACTCTAAAACGTTTATTATCTCTTCGATAAAATCTCCGTTTAAACCTCCGATAAGTCATTATGAATAAGAGCATAAGTCTATAATATACAGATTTTCTAATATAAAAGTTCTGTTAACATTGCCGAATTGTATTATTGACACTCAATTTACATTTGATAGTTAAGTTTAGTTGTGTACATAGAATTGGTACCATTATAATTATCACTATATTGTATAGATTACAAGTGTTTGGTTATTGGTTGTATTTTAGATGCGTTGTGATAGTAGATGTATTGAAATTATAATAAGTATACTGGTCAGCTGGGCCAAGTGCCTATAAATAAATAAATATTCACGAACGTTTTACACAACGTCCCCTGGTCCCAAGCTAAGCTTATATGCTTGTGTTATGGGTACCAGAATACAGATAGAATACATATATACTACTTTTTTTCGTAAATACATACTTATAATACATAGAAACACCCAGACGCAGTACAAACATTTGTATGACATTAATAAATATTACACAATTGATTGTGATGTTGAATTGAATCCGCGACCTCGTGAAATGCAGTTCGATACATGAACCACTAGACGACGAAGCCCGTCAAATAAATACTATTTATCCTTTGGTCCCTAAGTAAAATATATTTCTATGGTTTATATAACACAAGCATAGAAATATAGCTTACTTATCAGATACGGATATACGTTTTTTAGGGTTTCGTACAAACCCTTATAGCCTCACTTCGGTGTCCGTCTGTCTGTCTGTCCGTCTATCAAACTTTTTTTACTCGGCAACGGATGAAAGTATCAACTTGAAACTCATACGGTATGTAGATCTACGCGGTCCCTTGCTGCAAAAAATACATTCAACCTTTTACCTCTACGCATTTAAAAGATATAACCGAATTACGACCATTTTTAAGAATTTTCGACTTATGCTAGGGAATCAAAATTCACAGGTTACTTCCCGTTGCCCTAGAGCCTTGAATTTTGGCATAGATCAAGTATATATACTCGTAGTGCTGATCTAAGGAAAAATCCAAAAACTTATAATTTGTCATCACATCACAAGAAAAAAGTGTTTATACTAATACCAACTTATGAAGTTGCTGAAATGTAGGCGGTTCCCTATATTGCAACTACAAAATTAAGTTGGTGAGTTGTTTTAAGTATAATTAACTGATTATTTGAATGCAGTTACTTATGTTTATATGTCTAGTATGTACGAAACCGTGTGCGAGTTTGCCTCGCTCTTGACAGGTTTTTTGTAAATAAAATACTATATAGAAGCACTAGGCACTCTATTGTAATGGGACGGTAATCGGTTCTATCCATCTATCAGGATTTCTCTGTTTACTGCTGGACACTTCTCACTTTATTCTTAAACTTCCTCAAATCACGTAATTATAAGGTTTGCTGAAAAAAAATTCAATAGTGAATTAAGCTCGCCTGTGTACGTTAGATTTACTTAATTTCAAACTTTGTAAGTGTATTTTTTGTGTACAATAAAGAATAAATTATCTTTCCAGCTTTTAAACATTAGTCGGTAATTCACTTATACTGTGCACGTCCATAGTCTAAGATTATAATCTGTAAAAATTAATTAATTATATCGATGGTACGACGAGACGGAGCGAGGGATGGCAACACTTTTTTTCCCAGCGACACGGGGGCAACGCGAACCCCGATTCTCTTGAAGCTCGCCCGCTCCACCGCCATCTACGCCACATTGAAACGAAAAACTCTTTTATTACAATCCTCCAGAAGTCTAGACCGCATGATAGCTAAGAGCCAGTGGAATAGCAGGGAATCGTATCTCACATATACTATAATAAAATTGTATATAATATAACTAGTTATAAGTCTCAAACTGATATCCTGGTGTAGACTATAATAAATAAGAAATATATTTTGCGTTTGTTGTTCTTGTTTGCCTTGTTCAAGACCTTACTTTAACTACTTTAAAAAAAAACGTTTTCGTTTGTCTGCTTGTCCCACGGTCTATCGAAATAAAAATTTTAGGTTACTTCTTCATAGACTGTGTGTTTTATAGTCCAAGATAAGATAGATGGTTAGCCGAACATAGTTATGAGAGCGATGTGCATTTGCTTCGGTCTAAACAGAGATATACCAGATGGTTGGTTGACATTTAAAATTGAGGACAAGTAACTTTAACCTGGCTAAATCGTACTTCATAGAATAATGTAATTTCATATAACGTATACCCTGTGTATATGTTATATATTATTACTAGCTGCTGCCCGCGACTCCATACATGTGGAATTTGGAAAAATATTCCCGTTTTTGCGACATTTTTCACGATTGCTTTGCTCCTATTGGTCACAGCGTTATGTATAGCCTATAGCCTTCCTTGGTAAATGTACTATCCAGTGGTTCCTGAGATTAGCGCGTTCAAACAAACAAACTCTTCATATTGGTGCCGATTCTACGTGCACAACTAAACTTAACTAAAAAATGAAAACAACTATCGTTGTTTCTTATTTATTTGGCTATTTTGTTGTGAACTTTTATATTAATTATAATCGTTAGTCTATAATAAACAGTTTTAATAACAAGAAAGTTCAGTTAATATTACGGAATTGTGTTATTGACACTATCAATTTTCATTTTTTAGTTAAGTTTAGTTGTGCACACAGAATTGGTACCATTGTTTATTAGTATACACATAGATATAGACACATTATACATTTTCACGCACACAAATATGAAAATGGCTGGATGGATTTACGTAGCTTTGCATTCTACTTTCGATTTTTCAAAATATAAATTATAACAGTTTATAATCCTTTTTCTTCCATTAACTTATTACTTACATAACATACTTGTTTTGCTTTTGATGTAAGTACCACATTTTATATTATTAAAAAAAAATTCCAAATTCAAATATTAAAAAATATTTTATTAACATAATTATCATTATTAATTGGCCATTATATCACATAGGTACATTAAAGACACTTAACAATTAACTAAATTTTACGTATTAAAATTTTAACGCAAAATATTGCATGAAAGTCATTTACGTACATATTTTGATAAAATAAATCAATTAGAAATAGAGGGAATTTATTCAATTTCTTTGATTTTAAATAAATATTTTTTATGTGATTAATCGATAGCTAGACTTCTGAATGAACCGTTCATAGTGGTGTCAGAACTGCTGTTATTTTCTTTCTTGCTAAGGTCAGCCTTCCATAAGTTATCGTTGAGAAAAATTTTCCTGAAAAATAGAAGAGTTTTATTTCTACCTAATTTACAATACGAAGAGTGTACGCTATATGCGTACTTTTTCCGTATTGTAAATTAGAAAAAAATAATTAAGTACCTAAGTAGCTAATAAATATTTTATGGCATCTAGTTTGTATCTGCAGATTAACCATATAGCAGGTGCATATTCAATAGTGAAGACACGCAAATTTAACTTAGGTAAATCGTATTCGTAAGTATTAAAGGTACACTAATTCGACGGGCCTCGTGGTGTAGAGGTTCATATAACGGACTGACGTTCACGGGGTCTCGGGTTCGATTCCCGGTCAGGACAATTATTTGTGTGATATTTATAATTGTCATACAAATGTTTGTCTTGCGTCCGGGTGTTTACTATATATTATAAGTAAGTATTTACAGAAGTATATGTATTCTATCCGTATTCTGGTAACACAAGCATATAAAGCTTAGCTTGGGACCAAAGGACGTTGTGTGAAATGTCCATGAATATAATAAAAAAAAAGTACTAATATTATAAAGCTGAAAAGTTTGTTTATTTGTTTGTTTGAACGTGCTAATCCCAGGAACCGCTGGTCCGGTTTGAAAAATTATTTTTATGTTGGATAGTATATTTATTGAGGAAGGCTTTAAGCTTTATAAAAATACGCTGCGGCCGATAGGAGCGAATTATTAATAAAAAACGTATCTAAGTTATCCTTGTATCTTGGGTAAGGAGTAATGAGATCTTTGAGTGGAGATTCCGTAGCATTTGCTATTCCTGCTTAAATATGGATCCGGCTGTGGCGACTTACCTTTTTTCTGGAGCGCAAAGATCCTCAATCCACATCGCCTGCTGATCCTTCATTCTTTCTTGCTCTCCATCATAATCTACCGGTAAATATTTCTTGTCTATATACTCGTGTAAACCTTTATGGTCGGGATGGAAGTGTATCTGGAATAAAATAATTATTTATTACGTCTATAGCAAACTACCATACTCGCCAAAATTTATTTTAACTAAGTAGCTGCAAATATAATTAGAAAATACTTAATGCCTCATGTAGGTAATGACTTCCTCTATCTAAAAAAAAATATGAGAACTTTATAGTAAAGTTCCACACTACCGATTTCACTCACGCCGCAAAAAAAATGCTGTCGGGAAATTGACCCAAATATAGATGATGCTGATTTTACCTACAAATTCTTTGAAAAAAGACGTTTCGTTCTTCCGTTTTGAAAGTGATAGAAGCATAGATATACTCTTTATCTATAATATAACGCAAAAACTATTAAAATCGGTTTAACTTTCGCGAAGAAAAAACGGAAGTACGATACCCATACTTTTGTCTGGAGCATAATTTGGTATCGTACCGTCTTAAGATCATTATTAAGAGCTTCGTATAATATGAAATTAAACTAGGTACCTACCCTAAGAATTTTATACACACTGTACCTAATCGTTATTTTGTTAACACTATATTATTTCAATAATCTTGAAGAGTATATTTACCAGTTTCCGGACATATTCAGGCAAAGCAGGCTTCACCACATTATAGATATATTCGTAGAAGGATGGACAGTTAACTACATGTATTTGTGACAAACGTAAAGGCATGCTCTCCTGGAATTCAATAAAATTAAATTAAAACAAGATAAAAGCTAAGCTTTGTGAGAGCTCAGAAAAAATATATTTATAACGGCTATTTTTCAATGAGCATCTTAGAGAATTAAGCCAATATATTAGTTCAATACTCTGAGATGACCATAGCTCTGTTTTTCATAGATTACATGTCTAGAAATGCAAGTACTGTGATAAAGCATAGCTCTATAGATCTGATCTAAATAAACTGTGCAATTTTCAGCTCTCTAGTTTTCACCGTTCCAGAGATACAGTTTAGTGACAGACGGACGGACAGCAAAGTCTTAGTAATAGGGACCCCGTTTCACTTTGAAATGAAATGAAATGAAATGAAAAATCATTTAATCATGTAAACATAATTTTTTGAGAAAATTATGTGCTTATCTGTCATAAGCACATAATTTTCTCAAAAAATCCAAAGCTTTTTTCCCTACCACCGGTTCAGGACGCAATCTGCTGAGAAGAACCGGCGTAAAAAAACTCAGCAGAGCTTTTAATTAAATCAATATTTTCTTAAATTAAATGTCATTATACTTACAATGCTAATAACAAAACCATAGAAAAACACCTTTGAACTCTTGCAACATTTTATAATACAAGTTTTTAAGTTTAGCTTGAGTCTAGAGAAGTCCTTAAATGTGTAAAATGTCCTTGAATATTTATTTATTTTATGACTGTTTCCAAATTAACAAGACTATCATTGTTGAGATGTAGAGAAACCTTACTAAAAACCATTTAGTTATTTGGAAATATCAACGCTAAAGGTCATAATCATAATGAATTATCGGAGGTTTAAACAGAGATTTTATCGGAGAGATAATAAACGTTTTATCGTAGAAAGACTCTTATGACTCCGATAAGTCATTATGAATAAGACCATAAGTGAGTATGCTTGTTTGTGTTTGTAGTTTGTAACAACACTTACCAGTAAATAAAGGAAAAACTTTTGCACATAAAATACATTAATTCTAGCAATTAACGCTAGAGTATATTGCTCTATGTCCAGTACAACAATTTGATTTTGCGGTAGACGATCGCGTTGCAGCAATATCCAATTATCACCTTGTACTGAGAACGCTTTTAAACATTCGTACATATCAAATCCACTAGGAATTTCATATAAACGATGTATAAGTACCTCAGTATCTCCAGCAATGTATGTTGTTGCAGATCTATGGAAATAAAAAAAAAAAACAATTTAATTAAAAAATCAAAGTCGTTATTTTTGTATTTATGTATGTTCTTAAGTAAGCTTATATCTTCAAACCTAAGCAACGGATTTTGATGTGGTTTTTTTAATAGATATATTAGAGAATAGTTCAAAAAGATAGTGTTCTTGTATAATTTGTTAGGGTTAGGTTTTCGAATTTCACACGTTGCAGGCATCATCTAGTAAATTATAAACCAAACGATTAATTTTGTTTTGAAAATTCTGTTATTTCAGCAATATTTATTTTTACTTATATATTTTTAGGTACTTGGCTTAGCGTACATAACTTACTTCAACGCTTTTTTTGTGTTAAACTATAAACTGGTTTTCATTAGTGACCATTACTGTATTTCCATTTGATAAGTAAGATAATATTAAATGTACGCCTAATGTAAGAATAATAAAATTAAAAAAACAACATTTTATTGCCTGACCATAACCTCCTTTGATATTTTAATTTTATAACTAGTTTATCATAGATTATATAACAATTAAAATGTTTACGTAGACATTCTTAGTTCATAAGTTCATTCTTTGTAGTATTTCATGTATAGATTATTCATGTATATCTTATAGTATTTCATGGCCACCAAATTTTTTCCATTTCAAAACCTTGTCGCGTTGCTTAGGTTTCACAGGTGTCAGCTAGTTATATCCATGCAAGAGTATAAATGCGCACACGGCAACGGTGACGACAGTACGCGCGTGATTTCCGCCAGCGTACCTCTGTACGAATTGGGATTGTTCATAATTTTTGACCTGCTGTATTTATATATTTTTTAGAAAATATAGACTATTTTATGCAACTAATTTCAATATTATTGAAATATTCGCTATATAGAATTTTTTTAAAATACTTAAAGATATTATTTTAAATGTTGTGACGTCATCGTTGTACGCAATCTGTGTATTGCCTTTTCCTGATAGACTTAAGACAGATTGCAATACATCTTTTCAAAGTTGCCAAGTTGATATAATCATGGATATAATAGACCAATTTCAAATCCACCACAGAGTAGAATATCCCTAGGAACGCTTTAATATTTTAAGTCCTTCATTTCAAGGGCAAATAGAGAGCATTTGCTTTTTGGGAAAAATAATAGTTAATATAGCAAATTTACCAAAAAAAACTAATGAATCATGATTAGAAACTCTATTCCCCGAAATGGTTTTCGAATTAAGAGTTTTAAAAAAATATGAACAATGCCAATTCATAGACTTTCATAGATACAGCTACGCCGAACGACACGGTCAGCGCTAGCATTCGGTCTATAACTTTTTTCTGCCTAGCGCATAGCCCTGCAGCATTTGCGAGTCCCATAACATAAGGAGCCACCTCTGGCCGGGAGTCCGGCACAAAGTCCGAAGGTTGCCCCCGCAACCGGAAAGCCGAAGTGCGTGAATACATTAACATTATTATGTTGCAATTTTTAGCTTAACCCGTGGCACATTGATATAGAGCCTAGTTTCAAGTTTTCCTTCCCAGAGAGAGGATGTTTACTTTTGCTTTTAAGAAGGGTTAATAGGTTTCTAATAAAGTTGTTGTACTTTACAATGCAAGGCTACATTACACATTACCATCAAATTATTACCAACTGAAAAAGAATTGGGACAATGGCACTTGTATTTTTAGTTTTATCTCACGGATAAAGTAAATGACTAACTAAATATTTATAGAAATTTCACACAACGTCCTCATTAGAACTTACGTAATTGAGAGCATGTTCTTAACTTTCTTCGACTGTGGGTCTCTATCTACGAATGCTTCAGGCATATTCGCTCGGCGAGTACAAAACTCTGCGATACATTTCTTTGTCCTCTCTAAGCTGCTATCACAACTGAAGAGGAACTTCTTAAGTATGTAGTCATCTGTAAACAATACCTATACGTTATTATCAGTTGCTCGCCACTTCATATGCATGGAATTTAGACATTTTTTGCAACATTTTTGACTAAGGTTTCGCTACTATTGGTCGAAGCGTGATGTTTTATCCGTGTGGTGACGGATTAAGAATACAAGTGTCACCACCCCATCTCCTCCCAAGAGTGCTGTAAAAGTCGGCTAAGGGATACTCCACACAGATAACATCTTCTGTGAGAGACGGAAAACTCCAAAATAAACCCTGTGCCAACACGGCTGGTCAGCGCGGCACAGTATACCATAATCCCTCCCAAAGTGGAGGAGGCCCGTGCCCAGCAGTGGGACTTGAATGAGCTGGAGAGAGAGATGTTTTATAGCCTATAGCCGATAAATGAACTATCCGACACAAAAAGAATTTTACATTTCGACCTTTAGTTCCTGAGATTTCAATCATTTTCATCTTTAGAAATGGGATGTTCACACTTGTAGTCTTAATCCGTCGCCACACGGATATAAAGTACTGAAGACAAACTGAATATAAATGACTAAATATCTAGAAAATTGGATATACTAATAGCTTTTAAGATTATTTTTAACATCTGAAGGGACGGAAGGATTTATTTGAACTCGCAAAACTTAAGATTCTAAAAAGACAATTAAGTACTTAGAATATATTAAAAGTATTTTTAATAATTCTTACCAAAGGGTTTAGGTAAATATGCTTGTTTCATCATCCAATCTTTAATTGCTTCCACATCCCGCTCGTTTACTTGAGGCATCTGCAATTTTAAGATACTTATTTTATTTAGGTGTTCCTCATATACATTTAAAAATATTTCTGACTATGCACTCACGAGTTAAATACTCATCGGTATTTTTAACACGCTTTTATAAGTTCGGTATGTATCTATCAATGTATTAATCTATGTAACAGAATCTTTGAAAGTGATTTTCACTCACCTGCAGTAATCGGATTGATCTGAAATTTTGCACACATGTTAAGGACCGATGACAATGCAATAATTAAAAAAAAATATTCGGGATTTTCTAGCGTGTTTTGTAGTTTTTCAACTAAGCATATTATTTTAATTAAAAGGGCTCGACAGCAAGCTATGTTCCATACAAAAATATGGATATCGCAGTCCGCTTTTTTCTTTGTTGATATATTATGTGATGCTTCTAGGGCGGCAAAGTTTTCATATAGTATCTAGGCCGTATATTATATGTCTATGCTATATATTATTTTCTTTTTTTTTATACATGATAACTATAAGAAATATGACCATTTAAAAATACGTTTTTTGAGGTTATCTTATGATAAACTCGCAGCGTCTATTACACAAATTTAGTAAGGTTTTTCTAAAAACAAAAGTAATAGCAACAGAAATATGCTCTTCATTTATACATATTATAATATGGCGTAAAAATCACGTAGTAAACAGCGGACTAAGAAACGTCATTTTTTCGAAGATTTTATTGGTAAAATCTGTTTTTAGTTAAGTTAGGTCAGCTTGACGCATCAGAATTAGCCTTATTTTCTCAAGGTTTCGTGAGATAATATGATATTATTAATACCATCACAGAGAATAACATACAGCACCAAATTCAAAACATTTATAATAAATATAACAGGTTTTATAATTGTTTGAAAGCATAATATTAAGTAAAATGTGTTCCTGTCAAAAAACTCAATATTTTTTTCCGATTTTTCGAATTACTTTTGCCCGCAAATTCGTGCTCGTGAAAATTAGAGACCACACCTTAACAAATTAGACAAAAAAAACCGCATCAAAATCCTTATCGAAGCTTAAAAAGTTTAAGCTCACATAGGGACATACATACTAAAATAACGACTTAGTTTTATATTAAGTAAAAATTCATATCTAGCTTTTTCCTTTCCACTCGTACATTTTTGAATGTAGCCATTGGTCAAAAGTAGATTATCGGAAAAATTTAAATAAATTGGATTATAATTGCTTGTTTGCGGTTTGCGATTAATTGGTACAGTCGACTCTTGTTAATACAAACCTGCGATAATTCGAACCTCTGTATAATTCAAAGTTATCACGAGTTCCCTACAAAATCTCTTTATATTTCGAACTAAATCAATACATTTTTATGCACTTGGTAATTCGTACGAAAAAATCATTGCTATATAACAAAACCGCGCGTTAATTCGAAGTCATCGGCGTCCAACACTCGACAATTCAAAGTTGCAGAGAGAAATAGGCGGAATGATTATTAATTACGTATAACATCATAACAGAGTTCTTTCAAAAGATTATTTAATTGACATTATAAATATTGTCATTATTATAGAATATGTATAATTGATCAACACTTAATAATTCAAAGTTTTATTTATTTTCTGTCACAAATTTCGAACCATTTGATATTTCAAACACTCGATAATTCGTATTATTTTAAGCGTCCCTCGAGTTTCAAATTAACGAGAGTCGACTGTAATATATATTATTCATAACTATTTAAACCACAAGAATATCCACTAAATTATCTTAATAGGAGTAACTCAATCTGCTAATTACAGAACAAACTATAGAACAGGAGTGGCCAACAAGTCGATCGCGCGACTAAGTTTGGTCAATCACTCGCAAGTTCCATGAGTGGACGCATTCAATGCCAAATGTTTCTAGTCCTTGACACAGGAATGAACATGTACGCAGCTCATGCTTCGTGTAGGGAGACGTTCAGCGTGACCACTTTTAATAGTTTTCTACTATTTTCAAGAGTCCACGGCGCGGCGGTATAAAAGCACATTGCATAAACGTCCCCCTTCTTATCTAAGAAACAGGTCGATCGCGACTCAATTTTAAAATAAAAAGTAGATCACAAAAGAGGCACAAAAGTTGGCCACACCTGCTATAAAATAAGTAAATAGTATGCAATAGTAAATTCGTGAATTTTGTTGGTGTAGTGACTGATTAAGGTTCCTTCCTAGAGCGTTGAAGAGCCAACCAAAGGACACATCAACAAATAACATCCTCTGTGAGAGACGAAAAGCTTCAAAATAAGCCGTTTGCTAGCGCAGTAGACCATAATCCTCCCAACGTGGAGGAGGCCCGTGCCCAACAGTGGGATGTTAATGGGTTGGAGAGAGAGAGAGAAAGAAAGTAGAATTCTAGTTTCGTAGAAACCTGGATTTAAAAAAACCAAACCTCAACAATATAAGTACACATAAAATTTAAAAAAAACTACATCATAATTGCGTAAGTTTAAATACATAAGCTCACATATGGACATACGCACAAAAAATAACGACTTGATTTTATAATAAATAAGAAAGGTCTACGATCAAGGGTGTCAAGTTAATTTTAATTTGTTAGTCAAATAAACTTTTTATCGGTTACGAGTTCTGACTGCAACACGTAAGGACGAAGTGGCTAAGTTCTAATTAGTTTATAGTTTATTTGCTTCTATTTATATGTAAATTGAAATTTAAAATTCAAAATGGTACCAATTCTACATCCACAACTAAACTAAACTAAAAATAAAATTGATAGTGTCAATATCATGATTTGAAAACGTCAATTGAATTTTCTTATTATAAAATCTGTTTATTGTAGACTAACGATTTTAATTGATAAGTAAATGTGTATAACGAAATAGCCAATCGATCAAAACACATTTTAGTTAAGTTAGGTTAACTAAAGTGAATTTCAATTTTGACACGCATCAGAATTGGCCTCATTGAACAACTGCTACTTATATTATTTTTCACACATCAACAATGTTTATTTTTATAAAAGTTCATTATTTGGACTTTCAAACTACTTTTAAAATGTAAGATTCAGAAATACATATTATTATGTTGTGTTACCAGCGTTTATTTAAAAGTTCATGATATGAATTTTTAAGCTACATACTTTTAAAAACTCAGATCTAAAATTACGTATAATATCATGTCAGACTACATTATATTGTACACAAGCAGTTACCCGCAACTTCGCACGGGTCGAACTAAAAAACCAAACCCTAACAAATTATACAAAAAAGCCATCCTCTTGAACTACTCTATCTACTAAAACAACTGTATTAAAATCCGTTGCGTAGTTATAAAGATTTAAGCTCACATAGGGACATACATGTCTACCTAGGACAAACAGTCCAGTTGGGCAAACCCAACTTCGAGAAAGAGGTCAACCGACGAATCCAACTCGGCTGGGCAGCGTTCGGGAAGCTTAGGCACATCTTCACGTCCAAAATACCTCAGTGCCTGAAAAGAAAGGTCTATGACCAGTGTGTGTTACCAGTGATGACTTACGGAACTGAGACGTGGTCCCTGAATGTCGGCCTCATAACAAAACTCATAGTCGCGCAGCGTGCTATGGAGAGGGCTATGCTCGGTGTTTCCCTACGTGATAAGATCCGGAATGCGGAGATCCGTAGAAGGACTGGTGTGTACGACATAGCCCGAAGAGTTAGCACGCTGAAGTGGCAATGGGCAGGCCACATCGCTCGACGATCTGATGACCGTTGGGGACGGAAGGTCCTCGAGTGGCGACCACGAACCGGACGACGCAGCGTGGGGCGGCCCTCAACAAGGTGGACCGACGATATCGTCAAATACGCCGGGGGCCGCTGGATGCAGTTAGCGCAAGACCGCACGTTGTGGCGTTCTATGGGGGAGGCCTATGTCCAGCAGTGGACTGAGAAAGGTTGATGGATGGATGGAGGGACATACATACAAAAATAACAAGTTTATTTTAGCTTAGCTTCTATGGCGCTCATTTTAATATGAATGTAAAAGAAACGTAGAAAGTTTAAAATTAATGGCTACACGTAAAATTGTAACTGTCGGGTTTCAGAGCAATTTACAAGCATATATCTCTAAATCTAACCAGTCACGTACATACAATCACACGCACACATGCTAACAATGCATTTTATGTAGGTTTTCCTTCTGTATTTAACTAATTAAACACCTCAGTACTCTATAGTTTGCAAACATAGGTTAATTATAAATAGGGCTGTCAGTGCTGTCACCCATCCATCTCCTATGGGTTTCTCCGGACTTAACTTAGTTTGAAGGGCGTCCGGGGCTCATTCGGTAGGGGGTTTGTAAAAAAGAATCCTCTTTTGTTGCCAGGAGAACAAATTAAAAAAAGTACGATGTATTTTTTTTTCATGGTTGTTATGGCCAAATCATTTTTTTGGCTTTAACAACCCAATATATCCGATGTTGGTAATTTTAGTAACGGCAGCCCTTGTTATATAGTCCTCCTAGCATTCACAATTATGCCGACCTCCAAGATACAGGTTTTACCTGGTTTGGAGGTCAGGGGAATTATGTTAATATTATAGTCATTACATTAAAAATACATTCCGTCATCTAAATTTAGAATTCTTTAACACAAAAATCGTGAAATTATAGGATCAAAGTTCTTGGAAATCTCCGTTAACTTCCGTCTTTGTCTCTGGAGCCCTAACTACCACAAAATAGAAATACTCTCAGTACCCAATGTCGCCAGTTTTCAGTAAATTTTGTTAATACTAGCTGTTGCCCGCGACTCCGTCCGCGTGGAATTTAGAAAATTTTCCCCGTTTTTGCAACATTTTTTACTACTGCTTCGTTTCTACTGGTCGTAGCGTGATGTTACATAGCTTAAAGTCTTCCTCGATAAATGCCCTATCTAACAGTGAAATAATTTTTCAAATCGGCCCAGTGGTTCCTGAGATTAGCGCGTTCAAACAAACAAAAAAAACTCTTCAGCTTTATAATATCTATACTTAATATTATAAAGCGAAAGAGTTTGTTTGTTTAAACGTGGTAATCTCAGGATTCGCTGGTCCGATTTGAAAAAATCTTTCAGTGTTGGATAGTACATTTAGCGAGGAAGGCTATAGGCTATATAACATCACGCTGCAACGAATAGAAGCGAAGCATCAGTGTAAAATGTTGCAAGAAACGGGGAAAAAAGTCACGCGTGCGAGCTTTAAATGAAAACGCTGCCTTATCCATCCGCGACGGCGACGGCATCGGCGTCGGCATCGGCTTTGGCGTCGGCGTATGGTCGTTACGCTGCTCAAATCCCAACGTATCGGTATTGAATTGGTTTTTAAAGGCGCCGGCGTTGGCGTCGGCGTATGGTCGTTACGCTGCTCAAATGGCGACGTAACGGTGCTGAGTTGGTTTTTATAGGCGTCGGCATCGGCATCGGCATCGGCATCGGCATCGGCATCGGCGTCGGCGTATGGTCGTTACGCTGCTCAAATCCCGACGTACGTATCGGTGCTGAAGTTGAAAATACTCAAAAATGGCTGTAATTCGGTTATATCTTCTGAATGCGTAGATCTAAATTATTGATTGTATCTTTTGCAGCAAGGGACTGGATAGATTTATATTTGGTATAAGTTTCAAATTGATACCTTCAGCCGTTGCCGAGTAAAAAAAAGTTAAACGGGCGGATAGACAGACACACGGACACCGTAGTGAGACTATAATGGTTTGTACGAAGCCTTAAAAAGGTAAAACTCTGAGATATCATTTACTAAAATGACATTGGGGCCATGTGTGTTACTTCTTTATAATTGTGCAAAAAAAGAAAACCAAACGGACGATTATTAATTAGCTGTAAAATGGCGTTATTGTTAGTTCATTTAATTTTTCGTTTCTAAATTCCACGCGTACGAAATCGCGGGCACTGCTAGTTAGTTAATATTACAATTATGTGAAAATAATTAATCTAACTAAACACAATATGATAATTTTATTGTCATTGTTGTGTACCTACAAATTGCTTAAACAATGCTATCAAAAACAATAAGTGTTATTTTATAACTCTACTTCGTTAATTTATTAATTTTTGCAATTGACTTGCTATGCTTTTAATTATTAAACTTATAACAATTAATAAATTATTAAATTTATTATTTTTAAATCTTAATTAATAAACTTTAATTTTAATTGTTTTATAAATTATATAGGGTACACAATGTCATAATTATTACATGATAAAACTCTGATTTATTAGTCACGGTGCGCATAATAACAATGAAATGATTAATTAAGTAGTTATCTCAAGGTAAAATCTAAACATCTAAAGGCTGAACGTCAGCTGGTAAAATCCAGCTGTAGTTTTTTTTTCCAAAAACCTGTATAACCAGCATAGTTATGCCAATTCACACCATAAAAAATTAAGGTTTAAAAAACAAGCATAAATTTATATCATCACCGATAATACATCCACGGTAGTAACGGCTTATCATGCGTATACTGAGTCGCTACTACGATATGGAATAATCTTTTGGGGAAACTCTACTGACTGGGAGTATGTATTCCGAGCCCAGAAGAAATGTATCAGAGCCATCTACAGGCTGAAAAGTACTGATAGTTGTGAGCCAATATTTAAAAAGCTCAATTTCCTTACCATGCCATGCATCTATATTTTGGAGGTGGCTATGTTTGTTAGGAATAACACGTCTTTATTTACTAGACTACAAGGTTGCCGCAATGCCCATAAAATTAAAATTGTACCTAACAATACAACGCTGTTAAACAAAAGTATATTTTGTATGACAGCAATCATTTATAACCAACTCCCAGCATATTTATGTAAGCTGGAGAGTAATATTCAGTTTAAAAATCAATTAAAAAAGTTGCTTCTTGACAAAACATATTACAGTGTCAAGGCATACTTGGATGACATATTAACGTAAATAAAATTAAGAAAATATATTAATTAAGAAAAAATGTTGTATGTATCTAAAACCAATTGTATTAATAATGTTAAAATAATGATTATAATAATGTATAATAATAACCAATTAGACTAATTATTAACGTCACAATTATGATGGGTAATGCAGTACGTAAAAAAAAAAAATTATCAGTGGCTATGTACATCCCAATTCTTCTTCTTTTCTTTTTAATTTTGACGCATGATATTTATATTTAGTATCTTAGAAATGTTATGTCGAGCTATTTAATTTATTCTATGTTTTGTTTTTAATTTTTTTTGTACACCACCTAAGTGGTCTAATGTAGCGGACGAATGTAACACAAATTGTAACAACTTATATCCTATATTTACAAAAATAAAGTATTGATTGATTGATTGATTGACCGATTTTATAATATTATAAAATCGGTCAATCAATCAATCAATCAATACTTTATTTTTTTTTAAAAATGATTCTTAAATAATTATTTAAGAATCATTTTTTTAAAAATTCCAAATTCAAATTTTAACTAAAAAGGTCCAAATAGGTACCTACTATTATTATTAGTCAAACAAAGAATATAATCACTAAGAAAATAAATAAAATCACAGACCTTAATATTTATTTATGCAAGTTCTTGAAATAACAGCGCCAACTTATTTCTACTATAAAGTCTCGTTTAATACTAAAGATTAAATTGTTTCTACGTTGTTATACAACTACAACAAGTTGTGTTCACTCAGAGCATTAATTCAACAAGAGTTGGCAATGTGAAGAATGTCTGGCAAAAAAAAACTGCTGAAAAAGATACGACAGCAATTCTTATACGTGTAGTGTAGAGACAGTGTACGTTCGTAGTGTGAGTGTTTTATTAGTGTGCGTAGAGCTTAAATATTAATTTGTTCCAACAGAAGATGGCAGTTTCAGCTATCCGGCGACCTCTGCTGAAAGAGGCGCTTAATCAATGTGTGTTTACCAGTGTTTGTAGTTTTTTTTTAATAGATTAGTGTGTGTGTGCATGCGTAGTGCGTAGTGAGGTAAATGAAATAGGTCAATCTGTTTGCGTGTTTTACCTCAGTAGAATAACAACCTTTGCAGAATATATTGTTCTAAGAAAAGAGCGAATGTAACTACTCCAGCTAATTTAATGCTCAAATAGTGTTCTCAAGTAGGCTTTTGGTTCTCGCTCTCTCACATATAACACACACTCATTCTAAACTAGTCGTTAATATTAGAAAATAAATGTCGAAAGTAAAACTATTAATTTCATTCGAATGTTACAAATTATAGTTTATTATGCAAGGAAATATACGAAACAACAAATTACATGGACTTTACGTGCAAGTGCTGTAAATTGCTATTATGTTTAGCAAGAAGAACAATAAAATAGCATATTTTGAAAAAAATGCAGTAAGACTGTTTTATTCTGCAATTTCTACGCAGAGTTAAAGATTTCACTAAAATTGTATAGTGCAAGATTAACACGGCATTTTAGCAACGATAAATTAACATTTAGGTGTTTGCTTGAGGTATTGCTACCCCTCTTCCAGAGCGCTGCGCCGAAAGAGACAACTATAACCAGATTTTAGAAATCTTTAAGAAAGGAACATATTTTGTACTCCTCTATTTTCTGCGTGAAAAAGGCCGTATTTGAAAATTATAACGCCATATTTTAGAGAAGAGCACAATTACAAATTGATCACAGAATTCTGGAGGAAATAAGGGGATTCCTTGAAATAAATTCGTAGTTAAAGTGATTTAAGCATAGTTTATAATAATAATTCATTTGAAGTGGGTTTTGTCTGTGTTTCCTGACAGTTACAATGTGGAAGTACATAGCTAAAAAAGGGTGAATAAGCCTGGTTCTCTTAAGATTCCCTTGGAGTTTTCCCTTCCCTTGGAAGGTAAAGCCTAATATCAACCATTCAAGGCTGCATTATGGCTTACCATCAGGTGGAATGTATTCAAGCATCATGTATTATGTAAAAAAAAAACTTTTTAATAACTAAGTTTATCTATCTTAACTGACTTATCCAAACAATATACTTCGTGTGAGTTCTATTGGTATTTATAACAATCCGTTTTGGATAAACTTCATTGTTATCATATAGATGGTATAAGCATTACTTATTCATAGAAGTGCCCATGTGAAGACGAATATAGAATATATAAATATGCATTTATTTATAATTATTGACGATGTTTCATTAAATATACATTATAGGTTATTTATATAAATATACATTTACTTAATTGATATAATAATTATGCCTATTTACATATACATATTAAAAAGCAATATACGTGAGCATTGCCAGATTCAGTTAATGCGGGGCTTGTAGCAAACTCTATGAACTGGTTCCTCGATTGCTTTGCCGGCCCTTACCTTGCCCTAGTACGTCTGTAATAATATGTAATCTTTACTTATTATGAAAACAAAATGTAAGCCTAGGCGTCTAAGTATTCCTCCGCATCTTTAATCGGCAAATATTAACACGCTTTTATATGTTATGTATGTATCTATCAATGTATTAATCAGTGTAACGGAATCTTTGAAAGTGATTTTCAGCCACTTGCAGTAGACGGATTGATCTGAAATTTTGCACACCTAACAAGGACCGATGACAATGCAATAATTTAAAAGAATAATCCCAATTGTTTTTCCAATATATTGCCCAAAACGTCTTTGCTTATTTTAAAACAAAGTCATTATTTTTGTATATAATATATAAAAAGTGGATTTTGTGATTTTTCGACTTAATACAGTATCGTTCTGGGCGTGCGATATGTTTATGTGACCTTATATCTTCCAAACTACGCAACGGATTTTGATGTGTTTTTTTAATAGTAGAGCAGTTCATGAGGATGGCTTCTTTGTATAATTTCTTATGGGTTGGTTTCCAAATTCCATGCGTTTTATATCGCGGGCAGTAGCTAGCATATGTATTTAATATGGGAGTGTTAGGTTTCTCTAATGTCCGCCTAGGTATAGGCCTTTTCCACATTGAGAGGGTGTTTAGTATTTGGTTTTTTATCATACTAAGCTGACGAAGCATGTTGGTTTAGTCTCGTGCTCTTCGTCTCTCACAGAGGATGTTATCTGTTTATATTCTCCTGGCTCTTAAAGAACCCTGGGGAGGAAATGAGGTAGTGACACTTGTTTACTTACTCCGGCACCACACGGATAAGGGTGTGATAGTAATCCGTCTGGTGACGGATTAAGAATACAAGTGTCACCACCCCATCTCCTCCCAAAGGTGCTGTAAAAGTCAGCTAAAGGATATTGCACACGAATAACATCTTCTGTGAGAGACGGAAAACTCGAAAAGAAACCCTGTGACAACACGCCTGGTCAGCGCAGCACAGTAGACCATAATCCCTCCCAAAATGGAGGAGGCCCGTGCCCAACAGTGGGACGTAAATGGGCTGGAGAAGAGTAAGGTTAGTAAGTAATCTGTGGTTAGACCACAGTTTAATTAAAACATATCCAAATTCAAACTTAACTTTCCAAAAAAAAATGGTACAAGGCGAGCCTATAAAGAACCAAGTATTTGGCAAGTATCATGATATTTAAACGTGAAGTTTCTTTAGTTACTCGCCTATTTTTTTTGACAATTATTTTAATGTTTTGCGTCATTACACATTTATTAGTATTAAAATATGTGTAATTACACCATTAAAATGGACTTCAATATAATCCATTGCTTTGCACACGGATATATTTTTAAATAAATAAATATTACCGACCATTTTACACAAAATCCTTTTACGCCAAGCTTATTTGCTTGTTTTCAAGGTACCAGTATACGACTATCTGTATGTTTAAATAATGTTTCATGTAGGATGTGCCACATAAAACACTTTTATTGTAAATACATAAATACATACATAATTAAAATACATAAATAACACCCAAATGCAATTAAAACTATCTCTACAAATATTATAAAGGTGAAGAGTTTGTTTGTTTGTTTGTTTGAACGGGCTAATCTCAGGAAAAATTGTTCCATATAAAAAAATCTTTCGTTTTTGAATAATACATTCATCGAGGAAGCTTATAGGCTATATAACATCGCGCTACGACTAATAGGAGATAAGCATTAGTGAAAAATGTTACAAAAACGGGAAAAATTGTCTAAATTCCCCTCGTATCGTAGTATGAATATAAAAATGATTAAATCTACTTGTTTTTAATTATTCTTTTCGTAATTAAATTCAAGTTTGTATTTGTTATGTACCTACTTACCAATATTATATTGTACTTATTTGAACGTTTACGTTGTATTGTATTAACTACTCAAAAGTTTTTTTGCCTGTTTAAAGTGTTTGATTGAGGTAATCTCTAGATTAGCTAAACGGGGACATTTACTAGAGATAGGTATACTTATTGTTATAGTCATAAAAACGATTCTAGGTAAATGACCACGGGTAGTCTTTCAATTGTCTTTACCAATTTTAATTGTTTGAAGTCGAAGTCGTTAACAAAATACACTTGAAACCCAAGACCTTCTCGTTTTCATTATTTAATGTTATTTTTCATTTATTAATTTTAGATGTTATTATGTATGAGTTTGATGTATTTTGAGGTTCCCTACCAAAAAGTGAAAAGAGGACCTATTACTGACACTTATAGGTCTGCCTGTCCGTCTGTCACCAAGTTATATCACACGAACAGTCATAGCTAAACAGTTGAAATTTGCTGCCTGCCTGTCCATATTTTGTTTTATGCGATAACACGGTGACCGTAAACATATGAGACCGGTGTGTGCGACATAGGCCAAAAAGTTAGCACGCTGAAGTGGCAATGGGCAGGCCACATGGCTCGACGATCTGATGACCGTTGGGGACGGAAGGTCCTCAAGTGGCGACCACGTGTTTCAACAAATATTTTAGAGCATCTTAATGACGATAATGACGAATATGTTTTGATAATTAGCACGGAATTATTTGTGTGCGATTTCAAGTTGTAATTTTTTCGTATTTATATGTTGGCTTTAAATAACAAAATATTTCCTTAAGAAAATTGTTTCATTAACGTTAAGCAAAATTGTTTTATTAACGTAAAAACTGAAGATAATATGTGTATTCTCCTTAGGGTCTTGGGCCACTCATGGACAGCAAATATTGATTATGCTTTGTTATGCTTTTCAAAATCTTAAATGTATCAGAAATCTGAAAAACATATTTAAAATCCCGCCATTATTTTAAAACAAGTAGAAAATATAAAAAAAGTTTCAGGTTTAACAATGTACAGCAAGGAAAGTCAAGTATTAATTTATTTTTATGCTTGTTATGTAAAACATGGTAAAAAAAGGTTTTTAACCACATTATTAATTACGAAATACATATTTTGTGCGTGCATAAATATTTTTATAAAGATAGAAAACTCAGGATAAAGTTTTAAGCACTAACAACATTTTGCTACGCGACTTTTGCAAGGATTTTCAAACAAAAATACTTTTTTTAAACGAAACATAAATTGTTTCAGTGGCGGGTGTTTAAATATTATGTACCTACGTAAAATTCGGATGATAACTTTTTTATATTCGATAAATTTGTTTTATTTATTTATCTACAATATTACAATCTAGCCTGCTAAGGCTAATAAATAATTTTAATGTAACTTAAATTGCTAAATAGAGTTTTTTATAAGAATATGTCCATTGACAGCTATCTTATTGATTTATGATTAAATAAAAAAAATAATGTACTATATCTTTTCTTGCTAAAGTGGTGTTTACTGATGGCCCACAATAGGCTATGCCTTTTAGTTTGTTAAAAATTAAAATTTCTTTTTTCTAGCTTTGACACTAGCGAACTCCGAAATCACGTCTTCAAAATTTATATTTTGTGTTGCTTCATGTTCTATAGTTAAAATACTAAGATTGTTTAATCTGGTTTCAGTCATTGTAGACCGCAAGTAATTTTTAATTAATTTTAATTTGCTGAAACTTCTCTCACATGAAGCAACTGATGTACATATTGTTACAAATAATTTTAGTGCGACCGTTAGATTCGGAAGAGATTCTGTAAAGTCCAATTCTACAATAAATTTCAAAAAGTCCAGTGTCACCCAATTAGAGACAGTAATATTAGCCGCTTTTAAATGTCTTCTCAACCTTGGTATTTCTAAAAAAAGTTCTGTTTCTGATACTTCATAAAAATGGCTGTAATTTATCTTCTTCTGTAATTTGGTTATTTATCTTCTGAATGCGTAGATCTCAATTATTGATTGTATCTTTTTCAGCAAGGGACCGCATAGATCTACATTTGGTATAAGTTTCAAATTGATACCTTCAGCCGTTGCCGAGTAAAAAAAAGTTTAACGGGCGGATAGACAGACAGACAGACACCGTAGTGCGACTATAAGGGTTTGTACAAAGCCCTAAAAAGATAAAACTCTGAGATATCATTTACTAAAATGACATTGGGGCCATGTGTGTTACTTCTTTAGAATTATGCAAGAAAAGAAAACCAAACTGATGATTTATTAATTAGCTGTTAAATGGCGTTATTGTTAGTTCATTTAATTTTTCGTTTCTAAATTCCACGCGTACGAAGTCGCGGGCACTGCTAGTAACTAATAATTATTAATAATAATTAACAAACACTTTGCACTAGGCGTTTTATAGGTAGAAAGAACTACAGCCGATGGTCATAGTCGAGCTCGGGTGTCACCCCTAAACGGGTGACACCCGGGGCGGACCGCCCCCGTCGCCCCCCCTTAGCTACGCCACTGCTAATTGCAAAGGTAGCACGATTAAAAAATTAGTCAGACATCCAATTGAACCTACGACCTACAGTCACAATAATATACAAAAATTATTTAGACTTATGGCCTTATTTGTAATGATTTATCGGAGGTTTAAAAGTTCGCTAAAATCGGTTCGCGAAAATTGTCAAAACTTGTTATTCATAATAGTCTTTTTACGCTAAAACGTTTGTTATCTCTCCGATAAAATCTCCGTTTAAACCTCCGATAAGTCATTATGAATAAGACCATAAGACTTCTAGTCGTACTTGTAATGTTATAATTGTGTATAATGTAGATTATATCTTGAAGCACTTGAAGCAACTATGTTCATTTACTCGTACGTAACTGTTATGAGCTTGAACACAAAACTGCGATGCGACGTTGCATCGTAATTTAAAAACTAAAAAACGCGCTTGAAAATCCTGAATATTTCTTTTTAAATACATAATTGCATCGAGTCACTATTCTAGTTTGTATATTAATTCTATGCTACCCACTTACAAAAAAGTTGACAGTTTGTGTTGTCAGAGACATAAGTTTGAGTTGTCACAACAATGTCACAATCGTAGTAAACAATTAAGATATTATTATCTGATTCTTTAAATAAAGCATTTTTATGTGAAATTATCTGATTATATATGAAAGGCATACATAGAAACACGATAATCTTGGTGAGTCTACTCATATACTAATTATATACTTATATAAATATATAATATAAATAACTATTACGTGTATAGTTAAATATAAAAGTGTGGTCATAGTGATACTTCAACATGCTATTCTAGTAATTCCGAACAAGGAAATTGGATTATTCTTTTAAATTATTGCATTGTCATCGGTCCTTGTTAGGTGTACGAAATTTCAGATCAATCCGACTACTGCAAGAGCCTGAAAATCGCTTTCAAAGATTCCGTTACATCGATTAATACATTGATAGATACATACCGAACTTAAAAAAGCGTGTTAATAAAAATATGCGAGCTCGCAAAAACTTGCGAATTAAAAGTTATAAGTGGATGAACCTAAAATCTTTGTTTCTTTTTCCTGTATCTCCTAAGCAATAACAAAAGTGCACACTTCATTTTACGATCCATGTCACGATCTAGTATTTAATTTAAAATACATTTAGTACCGTTGACGATCGTCGGAAGAATGGTCACCCTGGGAGACGCCTTGCCGCACGAAATCACATCGCAGCAATGCATACAAGTGTCGTAATTTTCTGCGTTGCAAATTCGCATCGCGTCGCATCGCAGTTTAGTACCCTACCCTGTAACCCTAAACTAGAGATTGCGAGGTCGCCTAGTCGTCTAGTGCCAAAGGTCTGAAATCTGTTGCGTATTATAAATATTTTTGAAATTGTTTTACTGATTTTAATTAGAATGTATTATAAAAAACGTGCACAGGAAATATTGATTACGAAAAAATGACTGTTAAATGAGTCGTTTACAAAATTAATATCATAGATATTTATCTACCTATAATTATAGTCAAACCAGGGTAATTTGCGACAAAAATGTTTGTAATATTGTCACGAATTTATTAATTTTATGATTGTGTTTTTAGGACATGTATAGAAAGTCTCAACTATTGCAAGAGTGCTAGGAGAACCAGCCGTTGTAGGAAGATGTAATGGTGGTCATGGTGCAAGGATATTTACGTAGATGGTGCACGATATTAATGATGCAGGCCCCCGGGGATAAGGGGACTCTAAATTATAAAGGCAAGGTTTTGTGTGTGTTTTTTCGTACAACGTAATGTAGAAATACATGTACAGCCATTACTTCGGTCCAATTGTGTTCTGTAAAGAACGCTAACTGATCGATTGATGGAGTTGGTGCAAACCGCTCAATAGATGGCGTTGTACGAAAAAACATCGCACGATGTTAAAACTCGCATTGAGATGATTGTAGTGGAAAATTAGGTAAGCATTTGCGTGAACCTTAGTAGCTTAGTTGGGAGAGCGACGGAACGGCATTCCGAGGTCGCGGGTTCAAGTCACTTCAAGTCCCGCTTATGGTTCATTTTTTCCATTATAATTTAGTTTGTTCCGTAAAAACTAAAAAGTAGTTTTATTTAATTTTATTTTAAATGCCGGCGATGACATCCGAGTATATTTTTCTCGGGCGTCCTCTCCCAGCATTTCCACTTACCTCCGCCGTGTATATGCTTTTCGTTAAGCGTCTCTCATCCATCCTCTCCACATGACCAAACCACCTAAGCATACTAGTCACTACATCCTCTTTCAGACCGCAACGTTCTCTTATAACTTTATTTCTTAATCTATCTTTCAAAGTCACACCACACATACTTCTCAAAAATACTGAGTCATCGCCGGCATACTCCAAAAGGGGCAAGTGCGTAGCACTTACAACCGCGTCGGGCATGTATGACCAGATGTATGAGTGTGGATGAAGCCAAGGAAGTATGTTTGGATCGTGCCAGATGGCGCTCTGTGGTCTCTGCCTACCCCCATGGGAAAAAGGCGTGATGTTATGATGATGATGATGATTTGTTTTAAATAGAAATGAGATATTGATACTTGTATTTTTAATTCGTCACCTCACGGATAAAATCACTTTAATATATTCGAAAATCAAAGACATTTCTTTAATAAACAAAATTTTATTCCAACTTTCATAAACAACAATATTGACATCAGATCACTTATTATTTACACAACTAGGTATAAATAATGGAATGTTTTTAAATATTAAAACTATTTATATACCCATTAATTTAGTTACATCTATTAAATTGTCTGAAATGTATACCGTATAATGAGACTTTGGTATACATTTTAAACAATAAACAGTCAAAAGCCACAAGACTTTGCAACAATTTATGCTTGTGATCATAATCAAAAATATGATTTATTTTGTAAGTAGTATAATTTTTAACACGCTTTCAATAACTTTGTTCGTATGTATTTATTTATCTAATAATACACGTAACTGAATCTTTGAAAATGATTTTTACACGCTTACAGTACTCGTAGTCACATTGATTCTTTTCAAGGAGGAATTACTTTTCAAGGAGCGTACAATCAAACAAAATCATTTAAAAAAGTACCTATCCAACGTTTACGTTGTTATTCATAAAAGCTTTCAAACTATGCAAATTATTTTAATCTAAAACGGAAAGCGTAGTTAAGGTGGTAAGGTAGGGCTCCACCCAGAGGCGTATTTACCCTAGGGCCATACGGGGCCATGGCCCGGGGCGGCTAACCGGAGAAGGGCAGCGAAAGCGTTCAAGTTTAAAATTTGGCTCTATCGCTATTAAATCAAATGGCCCGGGCGCTAATTTTCAAAATACGCCTCTGGCTCCGCCGGTGAGTATTGTTTTTTCTCGGAGCTATTCGCGACACTTGATTTGTCCATAATTACACGAAATTACTACGGAACTTTGTTTATTTGTGCGTTTAAAAATTGTTTCACGTATAAGTATTGTATAATGTTATAAAATCGATATTTTGCTTCCAAATTTGTTGCATTGCATAAACGCTTTTATATAGTTTAATGTATCAAAATTTAATCAATGTCAAGTGTTCTGAAACTGCCGGTATCCACCGCACCTTTTACTTTCTTCTCAGTTTTCCAAAAGTCCTCGGCCATGAAAATATGTCTGAAAAGTAATTACATAAATAAATACATCCTTCTATTCTATGAACATGAAAAATTTAAAAAATGTGTGGATGTTAAGGTGTTTGTAGTCTTTCAGTAGTATAATGAATCTTTACAGCTGTGTAGCTGTAAAGTTTTATTATATTATCGGTTCAGAATGGTAGTAGGTGTAGGTACATACATAGCTGATTATAAATATGTAAACAATTGTGTAATGTTCCCAATAACTACTTATACATTTATTTGCAAAGGCAATAAACGTAAAGCATAAGTGGCTAAAGATGATAATAAAAACACAAAGGTACCAATTCTGCTAACACAACTAAACTAAAACGTAAACACCTATTAATACTGTCAAAAACACAATATGGTAATATTTACTAAACTTCGTATTAATAATATTAATAGTATATTAAATTCTCTAGCCCAATAACGTCCCACTGTTGGGCACGGTGTTTCTCTACTTTGGGAGGGATTTTGGTATTTGGAAATTGGATTTTTGGCCACCCCTGCCCAGGCGTGTTAGCATTATTTTTGAGGTTTCAGTCTCTCACAGAGAATATTCTTTTTTAAAACTCTGCTGGCTTTTACAGCACCCTGGGAAGGAAATGAAATGTCATGTGATGAAGTGTAATGTAAATAATGGTTTTTAAATTTGTGTAATATTTAAGAGCTGTTGATTTTGTGAATGAATAAATAAATAAATCATATTTCCACCGCCATCATCCTTTTACCTAACAAAAACAAAAGTGATATCACTTTAGTTTTAGTTAGGTTAAGTTTGAGACGTATCAGAATTGGTGTCAGTGACTCACTTGGTTTCGTTCACGACGGTTAAGGTTTTGTCCATAAATTCGCTCACGCTAGGTAAATATCCACCCAAGTCTCTTGGTAGATCTTCTTTACTAATATATTTGTATAATGTATCTGAGTTAGGCGTGTGGAAGTGTATCTGCAGATAAAAACATAATTTGTGATTTTTCATAAGATTTAATAAATTTTGAAGTAATTTTTACCGGCTTGGAAAGGTCCGATTTATCTAAAATTTTAAATAACTTCAAAGACAAGGAGGTGGTTCTCAATTCGTCTTTAGGCATTTTTTTTTTGTTACCTCATAACCTTTAACTGGGCGAAGCGATTTTATTTATTCTTTTTTTATTTGAAAGCTTGTGGTTTCCCGTTTGGTCCCATTGGCACCAGGTCAGGATCTGATGGTTATTTCCTCAGAAATCGAGGAAATCCCTAAAATTTCAAAGGCACGTGAAGTCGGTTAGACTTTTTTTAATACTCAATTATTCTACATACTATGAACCAATGGCAATTAAACAATAATACTAAAATTACTAGTATTCTCTTGTGTGTTTTTAGGGTTCCGTACCAAAAAGCAAAACGGAACTCTATTAGACTTCGCTGTTCATCCGTCCGTCTATCAGACTTTATTTCTGTAACGGTAATAGCTAGACAGCTGATTATTTCGCAGTTTATATAATACTAGCTGTTGCCCACGACTTCGTACGCGTGAAATTTAAAAATTAAACCTAATAAACAGAAGTTTCCCATACCCTCGATAGATGGCGTTGTATGGTTGTGTGGTAGTTTTTTATATCACACTATGGTTTCGTTACACACATTAACACTTTAGCTCGCCAAAGGTTTGTTATGTCATCAACTGGATTTCGCATTTATAAATTTTTAGGAATTAGGTTTAAGATTAAGATAAGATAAATGTATGCTTTGTCAACAAACACTCATCATTATTCTCCTGCCCTTAATGCCCTTATAGGCTTATCTTATACTAGGGGTGGGTCGTTAACAGATTTTCCGTTAACGAAACGTTAACGTTAATTGGAGTTCGTCAACTAGTTGACGAACTAGTTAATTTCATCAACAAATTTAAGCGTTACAAAAAAAAAAAAAAAAAAAAAAAAAAAAAAAAAAAAAAAAAAAAAAAAAAAAAAAAAAAAAAAAAAAAAAAAAAAAAAAAAAAAAAAAAAAAAAAAAAAAATGCTACTATGCCACGCTGACCAGACGTGTTGGCACCGGGTTTGTTTTTCCTTACCTGGTTTTTACTAAACCCTGGTAAAGGAATGGGGTGGTGACACCAGTATTTCGAGTTTTCCGTCTTTCACAGTTGATGTTATCTGTGTAGGTACAATATTCCTTAGGTGGTTTTTACCAAACCCTGGTAAGGAAATGGGGTGGTGACACCAGTATTCCAGTATTTCGAATTTTCCGTCATTCACAGTTGATGTTATCTGTGTAGGTACAATATTCCTTAGCTGGTTTTTACAAAACCCTGGTGAGGAAATGGGGTGGTGACACCAGTATTCCAGTATTTCGAGTTTTCCGTCTTTCACAGTTGATGTTATCTGTGTAGGTACAATATTCCTTAGGTGGTTTTTACAAAACCCTGGTAAGGAAATGGGGTGGTGACACCAGTATTCCAGTATTTCGAGTTTTCCGTCATTCACAGTTGATGTTATCTGTGTAGGTACAATATTCCTTAGCTGGTTTTCACAAAACCCTGGTAAGGAAATGGGGTGTGACACAGTATTCCAGTATTTCGAGTTTTCCGTCTTTCACAGTTAATGTTATCTGTGTAGGTACAATATTCCTTAGCTGGTTTTTACAAAACCCTGGTGAGGAAATGAGGTGGTGACACCAGTATTCCAGTATTTCGAGTTTTCCGTGTTTCACAGTTGATGTTATCTGTGTAGGTACAATATTCCTTAGCTGGTTTTTACAAAACCCTGGTGAGGTAATGGGGTGGTGACACCAGTATTCTTAATCCGTCACCACACGGAGGGCTGTCAGGACTGTCTCGTTTTTGAGTTTTCCGTCTTTCACCTTTCACAGAAGATGTTATCTGTGTGCAATATTCCTTAGCTAACTTTTACAGCATCCTTGGGAGAAATGGGGTGGTGACACTTGTAATCTCAATGCGTCACCACACGGAGGAACAGTGATTCATAACATTATTATTTAGGAAAATATCTCTTAACGAAGTAATTTTAAAGTTCACTATTGTACCTATATCATAACAGTCGCTTACGATCTTTCGTTTTAAGAAGTATAATTTCTTTGATTAAAACATTTTCTTAACTCATATACATTGAAAGAAACGAACATTGAAAAAAATTTAACATTGAAAAAAACTGAACATTGAATTCAATGTTTAACTCTTAAACATTAAAAGAAACGACCATTGAAAAAAATTAAACATTGAAAAAAACTGAACATTGAAATCAATGTTTAACTCATAAACATTGAAAAAAACGAACATTGAAAAAAACTGAACATTGAATTCAATGACATCATTAAATTCAACTAGTTGATTCCGAAACGGTTAACCATTGAAACGTTGACGAGAGGTCAACTAGTTGATCAACTAGTTCGTTAATTCAATGCTCATCGCTATCTTATACCGTTATTTAGTGACAGGAAGTAATATCAGGTATGTACGGTGCGACACCCTTCTTGTTTAACTCATACTTAGCCATTTTTATTGTTTTTGAACCCTGCAAATTAATATCGATCCATCCATCAGCCCTTATCCATCCACTGCTGGGCATAGCCCTTGTCCATGTAATAATAATTCTGTTATAATAACTAAACATTCATTCCTTTATCGGTCGGTGTGTAATAAAGAGTTTTATCTAACTATCTTAGTATCAATCTATCTATATGTATAAATATAATACTATTACACACATACTAACCATCTCAGTTATTTCCTGTTTCAAAAAAGGTTTCATAAGTCCAAATAGTTTGTCTATAAATGGCGGTGCGTTTACCACGTGTACTCCTTTCAATCTTATAGGCATGGCATCCTGAAAGAAATATTATTTTCTTTATCGTCTAAGCTGGCTATAACCTAAGTCCACCCATCACCCGTGATCATCGTATAACTAGAATTGGCAAAGTTTCTAAATAAACAGGAAAAATACCCTGTTCAAATGATCCATCCTTCCATCAGCCTTTCTCCGTCCACTGCTAAACATAGGCCTCCCTCAAGAACGCCACAATGCACGGTCTTCCGCTATCCGCGTCCAGCGGCTCCCAGCACATATTTTGACGATGTCGTCAGTCCTTTCTTGTTGAGGGCCGCCCCACGCTGATATAATGCCTAGGCATACATAGTTATCTTTTGGGAGAGAGACAGTTCCTTTGGCTCAAAAGATACCTTGGTATGTTGTCTAGGTTTCATTCATAAATATTTTATTCCAGATATATTCCTGTATATATTATAATGAAATCTTTTAATAACGAAATTTCCACGAAATTATCTATGTAATTAAAATATAATTACCTATTTAATTAATAACGTTTCAAAACAAACATTAGCTACCATTATAATTAGGTACATTTTTATGAATAAAAGTTTATTAAATAAATTATTTTGTTTAATTACTAAATTAGGTACCTACTAAAAAGGTTAAAGGATTTTTATTTTAAAGATTCTTTAAGTACAACAAATCCTACGACTCTACTTTTTTACATTCCTATGTTGACAATTGAAAATTTTAAGGCACTGCCTCATTTTTTTAACGATTTATAAGAGGGCTATTTATTAACCACTTTTAACAAATGTAACACGCTTTTTAGCTTTGCTCGTACTATGTAACTACTAATCTATGCAACTTAATTTTTGAACGTGGTTTTCATCCCCATTCAATTGTTAGTTTAATCCATATCACATTTCTATGGGTTAGTCTGTCTTTTCAGTCCTTTCCGATGACAACGAAGTAATAAAAGAAGAGTCTAAGAGTGTTTTCAGTTTTTAAACTTTTAAGAGACTAGCTGTTCCCCGCGACTTCGTACGCGTGGAATTTCGAAAATTTTCCCCGGTTTACAACATTTTTCACTAATGCTTTGGTGCTATTGGTCGCAGCGTAATGTTATATAGTCTATAGCATTCTTCGTTAATGTACTATTCAACACTGAAATAATTTTTTAAATCGGGCCTGGTATTCCGGTGATTAGAGCGTTCAAACAAACAAACAAACGAAATCTTCAGCTTTATAATATTAGCAGAGATATTATTTATCTTCACTACATACCTCTTGATATTTTGATAATTTTTTAGCGATTGATACATTGAACTTTGTGATGAATTTTAGTGTGATATCTTTGACGTCTAAGATAACGATATCAGCACCATTATACTCATCATTATTTAACATCCATGCGTCTGACGCCATAATAAATAATCTTGCGTCTTGTAAATAGTCATAGTTGTCTAAACCAGGATCATTCAGTTGCCATATCCAGATATTCTTGTCACTAGGTACTGCGTATTGCGCCAAATTTCTGAAAATCATTATAAATTTTAGTTACTGTTTCTTCGTCATCAATATTTAATTTTCAACATAAAATTAAATCGCTGTGTTGCTAAGCGCAAATCTCAAGAACACCTGAACAAACAGATGTTGGTAATCCTTTTTTTAGAATATTCCTTGTAGTACGAAGATGGTTTTACGGGATGAAAAGTTTAAATAATTGTCTAAAAAAAGCACGTCCGTAAACCTGCGGTGCACAGCTAGTAATGAATATGTGAACTACTCTATATTTTTGGAGACAGTGAGTACAAATATAACTCGTCTCAGGTAAACTCTAACCGCCTTATTCATAATGACATAACGGAGGTTCAAAAGTTCGCTAAATTAGGTTCGCGAAAATTGTCAAAACTTGTTATTCATAATGGTCTTTTTACACTAAAACGTTTATTATCTGTCCGATAAAATCTCCGTATAAACCTCCGATAAGTCATTATGAATAAGACCGTTAATGTTTTTGGGTTAGATGGGTGATGTAAGTATTTGGTTTCTTTTTAGATTCCTCATTTAATTTTTGAGTCACGAAGATACTTGTAGGATATATTCCAGAATTGGAAAGGTTGTTGGTATTTTTACCTGCCTGATTCTACTCATGATTTATTTCCATGTTTTTATGAGAAAGAACGATTTCTCATTTATATCTTATATAGCATTAATTATCTTATATAGTGTTAGAAACAAAGGTTAATAAATCTTAGATCGCTCAATATAAAAAGCCGCTGTCAATTTATCGTGGAGATTAGTTACAGTCTTATATATCTGACCTACATTCGCAATACGCCCATGACATGATGCGAACAAAACATCTATTTACGGTCTACCTAGCAACTAGTATCTATCACAAAGGACACCTTGCAACTCGGTCCTGGTCGTTACCATGGTAGCTAAGACTCTTTGAAACGACTGATGAGAAATAAAACTTTTTTTTTATTTTATTTTTTTATTCATGGACATGGGTTTTTTGTTTGAACGCGTTAATCTCAGGAACTGCTGGTCAGATTTGAAAATTCTTTCAGTGTGGGATAATACATTTATTGAAGAAGGCTTTAGATTATAATATCACGCTGCGACTAATAGGAGCACAGAATCTGTGAAAAATGTTGCAACAACGGGGAAAATTTTCTAAAATCTTAATGAATAATGATGACTCACACAATTTTCAATGTTTTCTGCATTTGAGGTGAGTTAGGATCCCTGAAGTTGATCAGCTCTGGAGACGAGGCACGAATACTGAAGAACAGCTCGACTGTTTTCTTCGTTGGGTCCATATCGTAGTAACAACTATGTAGAAATCTTTTTAATACTCTGTCATCTGAAACATGTCAAAAATAATATTACTTATACGAGTATGTTATGGTCCGTATGGTGACGGATTAAGAATACAAGTTTAGTGTCACCATCCCATTTCTTTCCCAGCGTGCTGTAAGAGCGGGCTAAGGGACAACAAAATCAGTTAATAATACCGATTCTACATGCACAACTAAACTTAACCTAACTAAAAAATGAAAATTGATATTGTCAGTAACACAATTCGGCAATGTTATCAGAACTTTTTTATTAGAAAATCTGTATTTTGTAGACTAACAATTTCAATTAATAAAAATGTGCACTACGAAAAAGCTAATTAAAAAAATACGCCGTAGTTGTTTTCATTTTTTAGTTAAGTTAAGTTTAGTTGTGCAAGTGGAATTGGCGTCTGTCTACTGTTTTAAAACTCGAAACTAAACCTTATGTCAACACGCCTGGTAAATGGGGCACAAGCACAATAGACCATAATCACTTTGGGAGAGATTGCCTAGCAGAGGGACGTTAATGGGCTGAAGAGGAAGAGAGGAATAGGTATAGATACTTATCCCTAATTATAAGTACGACTACATTAGAATGTACTCGTACTTATTAAAATCTGATCTATGAATGCATGAAATACTACGAATAACTACGTAAGTAGTTAGGTAAATCTTAACAAGGCCTTCTTTGTTCTGTATATTTTAATTTTACTGTGCTGTCGAAGTATTTCACAAAATCGTTTGATGTTTAAACTAATAGTTTACAAAAAATCTATAAATAGTGTAGTTACATAAATACAAAAACTTCTATGATTATTTTATATTTCTTTTCCTTATTTATTTAGGAGCTTTTAGTCCTGACAAGACTATGCCATCTCCATAGTACCCTAGCCATCACGTCACTACTTATTTATTTTCTAAACAGTAAACTCTTAAGAACTAACATAAAAACTAAAATGGTTTAAATATAGTTTTATGATCTTATCCATACTAACGATATAATTATTTTAGAAGAAAAATACGCATGGTTACCTTGAAGCGTAATTGCCTGATTATATGCAACGGAATGATACCAACATTATGAAACAATTGGACTTTGTTTTTAATGGCACTAGAAACAAGACTAGACCTTGGATCTATAATGTTAGGTACAAAATGAAGTATACAAGTGAATCGCATTATATTTTAAAGCTGAAGAATTTATTTGTCTGTTTGAATGTGCTAATCTCAGGAACTACTGATTTGAATTGAAAAATTCTTTTTGTATTGAATAGTCCATTTATCGAGGAAGGCTATAGGCTATACAACATCACGCTGCGACTAATAGAAGCGAAGAAGTTATATTAAGTAATAAATACATGACATCATAGAACATAATGTTATCACTAGGTACTATCAATAGACGGGAGTCACTATTATGTGTAGATAATGTTCATAGTTTTAGAACGAGATACGAGTAAATGTTGATATCTTGAATTAGTTCTTGTTTCCAGTCAAGTCCGGATGTGATAGTTTTCTACAATAAACTCGTTACAGAATACGTAATATCATATTTTTAATGTATTTTAAAATAGTGCTGATTTATAGTTGCCTATAACCTCTCGTTCACCCCACGAGCATGCTACATTTTTAAGGTTAAAAAGGAATTTGGGATATTTGCTTCCTACATACCAAATTTCATCAATTTTGGGTAGGAATCCAACTCATAAATTCATACATTGGCGATTTCGTCAAAATTAACAAAAGCCCTAAAATAAAAGATTTAAAAAATAATCATGCATGGAAGGAAATTACACTACCGACTGCGCCACAAGACCCGTCAGAGAAATTTACAGCCGTATTCACAAACGTTACTGTGAGGTCTCATAGTAGGCATGGACGCACAGGTGCTCAAGTCCACTATTTTGGAACAATTGTCATACCGGCACAATACCGGCACGATACCGTTGCAATTGAAGTCAAATATCCGTAGTCTGCTATATGCCGTCATAACGGTCTTTCAATGGTAATAGAATTGTCGATCTCTTTTATCTATGCATTGAATTTTCGGTCTCTTTTATCTATGGATTGTGTTAGAATGGTATGTATGTGTTGCCGTTTTTAAAAAATGCGTTAGTTGAAGTGATTTTCGAAAAACTACTAATAAATTTAAACATTTAATCATGCTAGACTTCGTTTAAATATATTTGTACATACTATTTATTAGTATAAAAAGCAATGTGAAGTTTAGGAGATTAGTAAATTGCAATAAATTACAAAGAACAATTTCTAATATTTCTATCTATCTATTTTTTATTTATGGCAATCTGTCGACACAGGACAATTTAAAAATATTACTGTCAAATTCAAAATAGCAGACTACCGAAACATTTTAGTCATTGAATTGCAATTGTGAAGCAGTTGTGTACGAGACTAGCAATTTATGTCACTTTGACAATTGTAAGACAATGATGAAGTCGTTATGACGACACAATAATAATAGACTACCAAAAACTTTACTATTGCACCATAATGGTACAATAATGGTACAGTTGTGACACCGTTGAAATACCCGACTCAGGGCCCAGGGGTAGCAAAATCATTTCACAAACAATACTTATGTGGTGAAGCCCGTGAAGCGCACTATGCGTTTGTTAAACTGAACGCATTGTTACGTTTTGTCTATGAATACAAAGGCTCGATGAACGGAACGCACTGAGAAGTGTTACCCTTTGCACAGTGCATCAACACTTAAGTACTTACTTAAGTAAATATTGTTTGTGAATACGGGTGTTATTCATTTATAATAAGTACTGCCGTCCCACTGTTGGGCACGGGCTTCCACCACTTTAGAAGAGATTATAGTCTACTGTGCCGCGCAGACCAGGCGTGTTGGCACAGGGTTAATTTTCAAGTTTTCCGTCTTTCACAGCGGATGTTATCTGTGTGCAATATCCCTTAGCTGCCTTTTACAGCACCCTTGGGAAGAGATGGGGTGGTGACACTTGTATTCTTAACCGGTCACCACACGGAGAGTTCGTCTCTCAGTAGACGTTAAATACTTATATTGTCCCTCACTTGGCTTTTACAGAACCCTGGGAAAGAAATGGGGTAGTGTCACTTGTATTCTTAATCCATCACCACACGGACCATAAACGTCGAATGACCGGAAACAATATTATAATAAGTTAATTACCTAAGTCTTTGGGTAGGTGAGCTTGTCTCAGGACCCATTCTTTAAGTTGTACCACTAATTTTTGTATTTCTTCAGGCGATTTCTCCATTGTGATTGATTAAAACCTGTAAATAAAACACAGATTAAATTTCGATAAAATACTGTTTTTTTAGGCAAATGTCATGTCATTCAGCCAGGTCATTCAACATAATAAGCAATATTTATTTATTTTGAAAAAAAGACTACGCGCATTGATGGACATGAAACACTAGATAAAAAAGTAACAGCCTTATTATATTTTATTAAAGTATAGTAAATACTTTAATTTTTATTCAAATTGCATAATTTAAAGAATTTAAAGAATTTTTAAGAAAGACTCAGATTTTGATGATCCGATTGACCCTGTATCAGATTCAGATTGATGTAAATAAAATACAAACTCAAAGCATTTGTTTTATTTTTCCAACAAATTATCGATATTTTGTTTATCGATGTGTCCCTTCTTATAGGGTTCCGTACCCAAAGGGTAAAAACGGGACCCTATTACTGAGACTTCGCTGTCCGTCCGTCCGTCCGTCCGTCCGTCTGTCACCAGGCTGTATCACAAGAACGGTGATAGCTAGAGAGTTGAAATTTTCACAGATGATGTATTTCTATTGCCGCTATAACAACAAATACTAAAAATAAAATAAAATAAATATTTAAGAGGGGCTCCCATACAACAAACATGATTTTTTTACCGTTTCTTGCTCGATACTAATAACGTTGCCTTATGTTGCATAGATAATGGTACGGAACCCTTCGTGCGCGAGTTCGACTCGCACTTGACCAATTTTTATAATTTACAATTGTACACAATTATGATTTTTTCGACTTTTTAATGGACCTCTAAAGGATTTGATGTGATAGGACATCAGTACAATGTTAAGCGCTAACGAACTGTCATAGGGATCATCATTCGGCGGGCGGAGTATAATATTATAAAACGGAAATGTCGCATTTTTGTATGTTTGTAACGAATATACTCGAAAATTATTAGACGGATAATTCTTTACCCATTAGAATACTGCATTATCCATGAGTAACATTTATTTTTACGGACATTTCACACGTGTCTCTAGTCCCAAGGTAAGCTTATATGCTTACCAAAATACGGATATAATATATAGTACTAGATTCCTACTATATATGTATAGTACTTTTCGTTTGTCACATATACAAATACTTATTAGACTATTTAAAATAGTTGATAACGTTTGTGTAAAACGTATCACTTCTAACAAACTGAGTCAATTTAGTTCATTCAAAGTTTTAAAATTTTAAATAATGATAGTCTAATAAAATGAATATCGTTTCGTTAGATAAAATGAAACTGGTTTGACTGCACATGCCGTGACGTGCACACCTATGTATTTTTTAATCTTTGAATGTATCATCTGGTCATTGAACCTTAATTATTATAAAACTAGCTGTTGCCCGCGACTTCGTATGCGTAAAATTAAGAAATGAAACCTTAACAATCGGAAGTTTACTACTCTACTCGATAGATGGCGTTGTCCAGTTTGTTTAAATCGCGCTATTGTTTCGTTACACACATTAACACTTATGCTCGTCAATATTTTTACTGTGTCTTCATCTCGGTTTCACATTTATAAAATTATAAATTAGTAAGGATCACGTTTTAGAATAAAAATATAATAAAGGCACCTTCACAAAGATTACGGGTCAACAGCATAGGTAGGTAACTTCATTGATGATAAGTCAAGTACAAAATAATTACAAAGAATAGTTAAGACTTAAGAATAGACTGGTGATAATTAATTGAGTAAATGAGTATTTTGTAAAAATACGTTCAACAGTGTTGAGATTATAATAACACTCCCATAGATAAATTAGTCTCCCTAACTGGCAACAATTTTTTGTGTAACTGGTAATACTGGTATTACTGTGTTTCGATAAGAAAATGGTGATTCATGTTTGTTAGTTATTAATGTTTTGTATAATTGCTCTGCTAATAAAATATGGAGCCCAATGCAGTGTTTTACTTTAATGTTAATAATACTGCATAATGAGTCAAATAATCAATAAACCGACTTCATGTGCCTTTGAAATTTTAGGTTTTTCCTCGATTTCTGAGGAGATCCGTCAGATCTTGACCAGGTGCCAATAGAACCCAAGGGAACTAACAGCTTTCAAATAAAAAAAGAATGATTAATATCGCTTCGCGCAGCTAAAAGTTATGAGGTAACAAAGATAAAAAAATTGGTCAAGTGCGAGTCGGACTCGCGCACGAAGGGTTCCGTACCATTATCTATGCAACATAAATATTATTAAATATTTATTTTATTTTATTTTTAGTATTTGTTGTTATAGCGGCAATAGAAATACATCATCTGTGAAAATTTCAACTCTCTAGCTATCACCGTTCTTGAGATACAGCCTGGTGACAGACGGACGGACGGACGGACAGCGAAGTCTCAGTAATAGGGTCCCGTTTTTACCCTTTGGGTACGGAACCTTAAAAAGTGAAAAGTCGTTTAAAAAAACAGTATAGTCTTTTTCATACCATCCCAATAAATTTATGCTAAAATGTTATAAAAAATGTACCTACTTATATATTATGTTTTTGTGGTATTCGTTCTAATTTGTACTTCTTATTCGTACTGATATCTCCAACGATATAACCACGCTATAGTTTGGTTTAAATTATTTTAAACTTGAGCGTTGTTCGCGTGTTTTTATATTCAGTAACAATCATGTGATTTGCAGGCCGTTGCTTGCTTGTCTAAATCTAAACCTGGATGTGATGTGTGTTCTAGTTTTAGATTATACATAATAGCATAAAATAGATATGGAGGGATAATCTACAACAAATGTAAGAAACTAGCCAATGCTTGCAGTGTCACTTGCGTTTATAGTTACCGCTCTTTGGTTTTTAGCGTATGTTTTAACATTTAAAAAGAATTAACTTATCTTAGAAACAGATTTCGCTCAATATAATATCAGACTATTGCGTTGTCAGACGTTTGCTCAAGAACCAATACTTCAAACTGGATATCTGCATGATACAAGGTGTGCTCCCGGGAAGAGGCCACACGTGAAGGGGTGGTTTCCCGCCACCATGTTGAGCCCCACTTATTGAGGCCAGTACCATGACGAGCCATGGTGAGGCTCAGGGCACATACCGTGGTCCGGTTTTCGCGAGGAGGCGAAATAAAAACTCAGTTGAAAGAAAGAAAATTATTTGCAACAAAATACAAAAAATGAACATACAAAAAATCCAATAAGTAATGAAAATAGCAAAAAGGTAAAATAAAAAGCTTAAGAGAATGAAAATTAAGTATACTATAGGGTCCCGTTTTATCTTTTGGTAGGAACCCTAAAAAGGAAAAGAAAGGTAAAATGTCGCTACCGAGATCGGCAGGACGTTTACGTAATTATAAAGGGGGAGTAAAGCATCTCAATCATTTTTTGTCTTAATGTAGCTAAATTAGAAATTTCTATTTAGAAATGCGTTTCGAAATATAAATAACTCTAAACAATAGACCTTTAACTAAATGCTTTAAAATAAATTCTATAAGGCTGGTTACTATCATGGGAATATCACACGCAATTTATTCGGAAACTAAAGTAGTGTTGCAATGCGTTGGTTGCTAACACAAAAGGTAATATTTCAAAAGACTGATCAAGCGATGACGGAATTTAACATATAAAATAAAACATTATTTTAACATTTAAGCAATAAAAAGCGAGATATTCGCAAAAAACCTGTTTTCATTACTTTGGTTCGACACTCATATCTTAAGACGCGAACACCACAGCACTTGTGACTTTTAAGACAACGTTTAGAACAACAAAACAAAGGTTTATGCAAATTTACAGCTTTATTATCTTTGTTTCTGAGGTTGACCCACCCTATTCTTCCCTTAAATGGCTGGTCTGGATATATCTTTCACAAACATGTATTGCAACATTTTGATTAGGATCACAAGAAGGCGTCGTGCAAGCTTAGAGCATTGATCCAACAGGAGTACAATGTACTCCTGTTGGATCACTGCTCTAAGCTTATAATATGTCAAATTATAAAGCCGCTCCCGCTGAAAATGGTACGAGTGCAATGCTAATACTCATTGTGTACGAACACTGTCACCTCTTCAAACTAGTTACGCTTAGAACGCAACCGCGTTCTTTAGGTATATAAGAAAGGATAAGTCTATGTTCAGAATTTGACAGATTTTTATTAAAAAAAAATTATTAAAAAATTCTATTTATAAAATAACAAACCCACATCACACTGTTTAAGGGTTTACCGGTGAAAGTTTTAAGATAAATATTTAATTATTGATATAATTTTGATCGAAATAATAAAGAAGAGAAGATAATAAGTTATCGTTAATCCGACAAAAGATTAAAACGAATAGCTCTGTGTCATATAGGTATATATTGTCATATTTCACATTTTTGAAGATAAAAGTGATATTTATATAAATACTAGCTGTCCCGGCAAACGTTGTTTTGCCATACCAAAAAAAAAAAGTTTGAAAAATAGATGTTGGCCGATTCTCAGACCTACTGAATATGCATGTAAAATTTCATAAAAATCGGTCAAGCCGTTTCGGAGGAGTACGGTAACTAACACTGTGACACGTGAATTTTATATATTAGATTTATTACCTCCCTTTTTTAACACATACTCGTAGATACATAATAGATAAGTAGGTATTCAAATTATTTGTATTTCTGATAATAATCTTCATTGGGAATACCAACGAAGAATAAAATTATCAGTGAAATTCTGATATTATACTTATAGCATTGTTGTTAATTTAGTCATTACCGACATAGTCATTAGATCAGATAATGATTAAGTAGGTTTAATTAAATAGGTATATTTAAATGGCTTGATATCTGCTATAAAGTTTGCAAGAATGTTAAATTGTATTTTGAGAAAACTACAACTTAATTTTCTACTAAGTAATGTCCGAACCTACAGGTCCTAATCTTGGCACGGGTCTCCTCTAGATCGGGAAGGCATTTCGCGCTACCAGGCGTGTTTGCATAGGGTCTAGTTTCAAGTTGTCCATCTCTCTCATTACATATTATTTTAGTACATAATAAATAATATTTGATTTATTAAGGAAAAGTGGCAAAGGTATAGCTATTCATTTCCAAAAATTAATAAATTATGGTAATCACATGGTATCACTTAGGGGTTTCAGAACTTGGAACTAAAATCCTGTTGCACTGACTCCAAGTCAAGTCCAATAAGTGCAGGAAGAAGAATGGAAGGAAACTTGCTTTAGTTAAGAGGATACCAAAATAGCTTCGTGCATTTTTCTACGTACGAAGTTTTCATTGTTTCTTTAGATTGAATGGCTAGAGCTCTAATTTTTAAGTATATGTTTTTTCAATATATGATCTAGGATCGCATAAACTCAGAATCGAGTTTTCTCGATAGAAAATCTTAGCGAAACAACCTCTCATTTTTTATTTTTTTCATTTGTCGGTCTATTATCGCGAATAACCTAATGAAATAACTTTAAAAACATAAGTAACTGTTATATATAGAAACACATAAATCAGAATTAAAATATATTTAGTAGATTTTGAGTAAACAAAAAAAATATCCCTAATTCTTCATACCTACTAGCTGTGTTAATATGTACATGTCGACGATAATATTGATGTAGGCCCTTAAGTGATATGCACTTAACGCTCAAACGGTTAAAGTACTACTAGTACCTACTCTAATCATTATATCAGAAACGTCCGTTAAAAAAAGTTTAAATATCTCTGGATCAGGAAGTAGACAGATAATCAAAATCCAGTTTTTATATAATAGTTTAGGCCCGAAGATAAAAGTCAAGGCCAACTACAAATTAACAACTTGTACGATTGAGAATTTCAGATTACTTTATGTAGCATTAGCTCTTTGATAATGATTGATTTGATCGATTCAAATCACTGAACAATCGAATGATGGAAAGATTTAGTCCTCAACAGAATTAAATCTAAACTAATACTAGCTGACCCGGCAAACGTTGTTTTGCCATACTAAAAAAAGGTTTGAAAAATAGATGTTGGCCGATTCTCAGACCTACTGAATATGTATGTAAAATTTGAGAAGAATCGGTCAAGCCGTTTCGGAGGAGTACGGGTAACTAACATTGTGACATGGAAATTTTATATATTAGATTATAAAGCTGTTTTCTTTTAGTGTTGGATAGTACATTTATCAAGGAATGCTTTACATTGTGATATATAACATCACGCTGCGACCAAGAAGCGAGGCGTCATTGAAAAATGTTGCAAAATCGGAGAAAATTTTCAAAATTTCACGCGTACGAAGTTGTGGGAAATAGCTTGACTTCGTGGCATATAGTTTAATCAACTCTTGTTTAAGTTGTTCCCGGGTACGACCCCTGATTGGATAATATTAGTTATTTTTGTTTTCTTTCGCGCTACAATTAAGCGTAACTACTTAGTTTGACGTTGTGTGAAAAATTCATAAAAATAACATAGTTAAAAGACGCTTTTATGATGATTTCGAAAATTACTGAGTATTTTTATGTAAGCAATTAAATTGCCTTTCCCATAGAACGCTACAACAGTCCTGCATTGTAACGTTTTATGATGAAGGTTTATGTCCAGCAGTGGACGGAGAAAGGCAAATGGATGTAATTGTTTTGTAACCCATCCTTGATAGGTGTGCTATAATACATCCAAATTTTAGAAGAGGGTGAAATTTACGTTCAAAAATTTCCATAAGTGGATACGTAGATTATGAGATAGATAAATACATAGCATCATAGCATAGATAAAAGTGAAGTTAAAAATCATTATACACATATTATAATGAAATATGTAGTTTCAAAAGTTAAAAATCATTATACATAGAAAGATACATAGATACGAATAAAGCTAATAAAGGCGTGTTTTGAGAAGAATATTGTCCTGAACAAACGTTAGCACAGAGGCACTTGAAATGCACTCATGAATAATAAAACGTAAATGATTTTATTATCATAACCGCTGGTTGAGGACCGCGTCGTGTCACACTTGGTAACAGTTCTGCGATTCTTTGCATGGGGTAATGCGTTTATCCGTGTGGTGACGGATTAAGAATACAAGTGTAACCACCTCATTTCTTCCCCAGAGAGCTGTAAAAACCAGCTAAGGGATATTGTAAGCATCTACTGTGAAAGATTGAAAACTTGAAACTATTGCCAACACGCCTGGTCAACGTAGTAAAGTAGCCATAATCCCTCCCAAAGAGGAGGGGGCTCATGCCCAGCAGTGGGACGGTAATGTGCTGGAGAAAGAATACGTTTCATTCCCACATAAAGGCATTCTTTACGTCCGGTCGCTAATATGACTCAAACTCACGAAAATTTCATCAAGAAAGTAATTTAGTTCCTTTTTAATTAATTTTCGTTACCATTAAAACCTGTAGTTAGTTAATTATGTTACAGTTGAAACTTGTATATCAATTTGTATTATAAATATTACGTTTCTGTTAAGAGGATACCAAAATAGCTTCGTGCATTTTTCTACGTACGAAGTTTTCATTGTTTCTTTAGAATGAATGGCTAGAGCTCTAATTTTTAAGTATATGTTTTTTCAATATATGATCTAGGATCGCATAAACTCAGAAACGCGATTGAAAAAAGTTTTCTCGATAGAAAATCTTAGCGAAACAACCTCTCTCATTTTTTATTTTTTTCATTTGTCGGTCTATTATCGCGAATTAACTAATGAAATAACTTTAAAAACATAAGTAACTATTATATATAGAAACACGTAAATCAGAATTAAAATATATTTAGTAGATTTTGAGTAAATAGGAAAAGTATCCCTAATTCTTCATTTTCTGTGCCTACTGGCTGTGTTAATATGTACGTGTCGGCGATGATATACGATAATATTGATGTAGGCCCTTAAGCCCACGCTTACAGAATTGATGGAATGGGTTGGTGACACCTATATTCTAGATCCTATAACACACGCTTTAATAACACAAAAACAAAATAGGATTATCTCATTGAATTTTATAATGAATCATCAATTTAACTAGAGGATAAGTTATAAAACGACTATAAATACGTATGTGTTTACAACTTCAAAGAGTTTTTACTGTACATAAACTGCCTATAAAATAACTACGCAGTAATTATTAAAACTACAATAATAAGGAAATATAAAAGTAGTAGCAGTATCACTTACTTTTGTGCTTGTAATTTAAACTCTTGTAGTTAAATTCAATGACGGTAACTTATTGTAACAATTTACTGAACATCACAGTAACTAAACACGTCTAGACAGCTGCGCGCGCATTGACGTACAATCGTAAACTGGCTAGCGACTACGCAAGGCAAGGCACAATAGTTTATCGTGTTTCAAACATTTTCGGTATAGAATAGAATTGACACGGTCTCAATCTACAACATGCACGAAAACGTTGTTTTTAGGGTTCTCTACCAAATGGTAAAACGAGACTATTACAAGTATTGATACTTTGCTGTCTATCCATTTGTGTCTCCATTTTATGAAGAGCTATAGCTAGACTATTGAATTTTTGCAGATTATGTTTTTCTGTTGCCGTTATAAAAATAAATACCTACTAAAAACCTGTTTACAGTAAATATATGGGGCTCCTAAACAAGATTTTTTAAGTGTAGTAATGTAATACTGTCCGTGTGGTGACGTGTAGTGTGGTGGTTAAGAAAACAAGTGTCACCACCCCATCTCCTCCGAAGGGTGCTGTAAAACTCAACTAAGGGATATTTCACACAGATAACATCTTCTGTGAGAGACGGAAAACTCGAAAATAAACCCCGTGCCAACACGCCTGGTCAGCGCGGCACAGTAGACCATAATCCCTCCCAAAGTGGAGGAGGCCCCTGCCCAACAGTGGGATGTAAATGGGCTGGTGAAGAAGAATGAAATGCTGTATAACGATTGTTACGCCAAGAAAAAAATATTGATGAATGTTATGATATGTATTAATAAAATTATACTGAACCTTTTGTGAACCACTACAAGTACTTAGCTGTTTTTTTGTATTTACAATGTAAACTTGGTGGCCTACTGACAAAATCGTTTGAAAGAAAAGATACGAATCACCTGTTTTAAGTAGTCTGAAAAAGTTGTAGAAAATTTTGAGTCGCTATTGTCCGCTATATTCCAACAGCAAAACAGTAATGCTTTAAGAGTTCTTTAATGTTTAGTGCAGTTATTAGATTGGAAGTAATAACTATTAACTATACCATTGGATGAAGGAAAATTATGATATTAATTATTTTCCCCGTTTTGCAACACTTTTCATTTTTGCTTCGCTCCTATTGGTCACAGCGTAATGTTATACGTATAGCCTAAAGCTTCTCGATAAATGTAGTAACCAACACTGAAAGAATTGTTCAAATCGGACCAGCGGTTCCTGAGATCAGCGCGTTCAAACAAACAAACTTTTCAGCTATATCTTCTAATATTTATATATTTCACTAGCTGCCCCGGCAAACGTTGTTTTGCCATACAATTCTGTATAAAATAAAATTTCATCAAAATCGGTCCAGCCAATTTGTAGCCTATGTGTTATTCTGATGTATAAGCTATATTGTGGTAAAGTTTCATTCAAATCCATTCAGTAGTTTTTACGTGAAAGAGTAACAAACATCCATACATACAAACTTTCGCCTTTATAATATTAGTAGGATATTTCATGTATTCACGTGTCACAGTGTTAGTTACCGTACTCCTCCGAAACGGCTTGACCGATTTTAACAACGTTTGCCGGGTCAGCTAGTAATTTTATATAGATACACAATTTCAGTGATTTATATACTTCCAAGGTCATGGCGTTACTTTATGAAGACATTTTAATTTTTTGTAGATGTGGTAGATATTTAAAAGTAAACAATTTATTAGACACTATAATAAATGACCAAATCTAAACACCACTTAAAGTTTATTAGCCTCAAATGGAAGAAAAATAATTATCAAGGCTTTCGTATTTTGTATCAACTTTCAATACCTATGAATACTATGTTTCACAAATTCTCCGCTAGAGGCGTCCTGGCAAATCTATAAACTGTCTGTATTGCCTTTACTTTCAAACTATGCATAAGCCCGTGCTTTTATAATTTATATTTTTTAACCCGATGCCGTACAAATATTTGACCATCAGTGCGTGGTAGGCCCACATACACTTGAGGATCAAGGATTATAGATTTATTCGACCAAAATATCGCGGAAGGCTGGTATGTGCCCATGGCGCAGTGAAGGTATCATTGTGAAAAACTAATTAAGCTTAAAAAATTAAAAATACTGCCGAAAGTCACCACTTCTCCCGTATAAAGTAGCGAACAGTAGTTATTCATACACAATAATCATACATTGGTACCAATTCTATACGCACAAGTAAACTGTACAACTAAAAAATGAATTTGTTATAAACACATATTACAGTAAAGATTTTAAATAATCTAAATGTGCACACTAAGTTTAGCACAATATTGTACATTATTAATAATTATTATAGGCGGACTTATTGCTAAAAGCTTTATCTACCAGTCAACATAGGGTATAGCATGGTATAGCCAAATAACAAAATACAGCAATAGTTGTTTTCATTTTTTAGTTAAGTTTAGTTGTACAGGCTCAATTGGCACCATTGTGCTTTGTTTTACATTTATAGTTTTATACTGCGTTAATGTAGGCCGCATCTGCCTTTATTATCCATCTTCGTACCTACGAGTAGGTAGCGCTCCCAATCTTATGCGGTGATATCAAGCAGTAGTGCATAAAGCACACCAGGAAATTCTGAAAGTAAAGTAGTAAGTGTCAACGACGTATGATTGAGCTGTCGGCCCACCGTCAATGGTGAACAATAAATGTCTATGGTGAAACGCAAGAAACTTAGTTATTGCAGTAAAATTTGAGGTTTAATGACATATCAATGCTTAATAGTTTACTGCAAGTAATTTGCCATACTACCAACACCTAGGTACTCAACAAAAATTATTGCACCACAACATAAATACATAGAATAAAATTTTGTTATTTAAACATAGCGATTCATAAAAGTAAGTACATACATCAATAGTGAACGCACCCATAACATAAGTAATGTTATCAAATGTTGCTGCATTAAAAAAATAAATTTCATTTCCTGTCAGTTATTTAATTAATAAAATTGCTGTAAACTGCAGCGAGCTCATTATTACATAGAATTAGATAAAAAAAACTTGAACTTATTTTTTGAGATCTAAGAAGCTTTTAGACAAAAATATTTAATATATGTAAAAATACCTACTTGAATTTCTAGATAAGCTGACAACACAAATGGTACAAGTTTGCGCATGCGCCGAATGGCGAATCAGTGACTATTCTTTGAGTTTTTTAATTTACAAATAAGAAATTTTATCGTTAGGTAGTAATAATAAGTTACCGTGTAATTTAATAATTAATTTTAATTGAACAAATGTGGGATGCAAACCGCGTAGCAAGTATTTAAGGTGTTAGAAGTGTAACATTGGTGGCCATTACAAAACCTAAACTTTTTTATCAGAACAAATGTCCATTTGATGTTTCGGCGACGTTGTGACTAATCCAAGAAAGGCTAACCAATACCTTGAGTTGTGTTATTGTGTGTTCTAAATTAGTATACGCGTATTATTATAGACATCTTTGCTGTGAATCCATTGAAAATTATTACAAAACGATTTGTGCCGACCAGTAATTATTGGGGTTGACTTAACTCAAGGAACTGTCAATTGTTATAATTTTTCAATTCAACTATCACAATATTAGGTTAATAAGATTAAGTGTTATGAGTAAGGCTAGGCGAATTAGTTCATTTTCTACCTGTAGGACGATTTCGTGGTCTGACTAAGTTGGACACCCACATCGCTTGTTGTTACTCTTCAATGAACATAACATTGGCACGGCGACCTCTATTCACTCTCGCTCCCTTTCTGTATTCATATCTGAAAAAATAACTAAGTTTTTATAATAAATTCATTACAGGCAAATATACTTTATCAAATTTGTAAGAAGTCATCAAGTGTCGCCGAAACATCATTCATGGTCAAATTGTGTTTGCAGTTCAAAAATGATTTTGAGATAAATTGTAAAATAGTGCAGTGATTTTAGTTATTGAATATAAAAATAGCAATAATAAAAAAGTGTCGAAAAGTGATTCTGTGCTGGATTTTGGTATGGCGGTACATTGCTGTTTGTCCTCATTGAGGCTTTGGTGACATGGGCTGCGTTGCGGCCCCTACAGACTCTGGGATCAGGGAGTGAGCATTGTGCTGGGCTTAGAGCCTGCACATCAAGTCTTGTATTATGAATAAGCGTGACAGCAAGGACAAAGAACAACAGAGTGACAATAAAAGAACATCTACGTAAGCATTTCTATAGTTTGACTTTATTTTCATAATCACAGTAAATCTATATTACCCTACTAAATCATATTACAAATACCTTCATACAGTAATGTAGTATGCCTTATCAGAGTATAAAATCACAAGTTGGCCAAGTATACATAAACATTGGTAGATATTTTACACTGCTCTTATTATTGTATTGAATAATAAAACTTTATTTATTCACACACTGCAATACAAATGGATAGGCCGGCTTAATGCCGTACTTTGTTTTCAGTCAACCACAGGATGATGTACAAATAAGTAAGGCAAGAGTAAGCTAAATTCTACATTTGTCTATAGCTAAATATTGGAAAGTACTATATTGCTGTAATACATACCTAAGTACCAGTAAATATTTACAACATATAACCATAGTTATTGCCTTTTTGATGAGAAATCAATTATAACCTAAAATTTTACATGCTACAGTAAATGTAAACCGTTATAAGAGTTTGTATGCTTGTTTATCATCTTGCTGGTATAAAAAAATTGGATACTACCCATAACATAATAATCTAAGCTATTATTTCATTACAAATAAACTTTTACTATTGTAGAAACTTGTTATAAAAAGTTTTGTACACATCAGTCTACTTAGATTACAATGTATATTCATTATACATTTTATAATCTCTCTTTATTTAGGAAATTACTGTGACTCAGTGTAATTAGTCATAAAAGTGATGTTGTTTAATTAAATAGATAAATAATAAATAAAATAGATATATTTATGGACATTTCACACAACACATTTATATTTTGTCCATATGTACTTTTTTCTTTCTGTTTCTATCTGCAATCAGTCTCAGGACTATGAGCAGATGTTTTGCAATAGTATCTTGGCTTTTGAAGAGGTTACCCCAGTGGGATATCTCTAGTATTTTTTACCATTGCTTCTGTAATCTAATAATTTGGTAAATATGTATGTACTTAAAATACATAGAAATTATTAAAATCTCATTAATTATAATAAATAGTGTTTACTCTGTAGTTGATCAGAATGTGAGGTTATAAATATATTAAGATTTTTGTAGTTAGTTTGTTTGAAATGTGAAAGTGAGAGTTGCAAGTTGTTTTGCCTATAATGATCGCACTAATTAACTCAGTGGTAAGTAGTAATTATTATGTAATTAAAGAAATATGAGTGGTATGCAAATTAGGCCTGGAAAATTACTATCCTTGTATACTTGTGCATAGAAGACATAAATGCTGGATATAAATAAGACATTGTTATAATTAAAGTAATTTGTCTATTCCTTTACTTTGATTGTGTTTTATTTAGCTAGTAATTTTTGGTAAGGATGTCAAGAAAATTTAAACCTGCTGGTCGCTTTGAGAAATTACAATATTGTTGTTTGAATTAAAAGCTGATGCAACCATATGACTAGCTTAGCTCTGGTAACCAATAAGCTTAGCTTAGAACCAGAGGATGTTCTGTGAAATGTCTATGAATATTTATTTATAATTGAAGAATTTATGATACTGAAACATCCAATAACTTTCTTTTATTTATATCCTATCTGTTGCTTGTATACAAGCCCTACAGCTATAAACTTTTGTTAAAATCTATTCAGAAATATCACATCATACATTTCTACAAACATTCGTTTTTATAATATTACTAGCTGTTGAAACTTCATACCAGTGGAATTCAAACATCAAATCCTAATAAATTATACAAAAAAGCCACCCCTTTGAGCGACACTATCTAAAAAAGAAAACCGCATCAAAATCCGTCGCGTATTTTTGAAGTTATAAGCTTACATACGGACATACAAGAGTGATTCTACGATAAGAGGTAACTTGTGCGGCAATCTGTTTAAAACAGTTTTTTTATTCTATATATTGCTATTTTTTACAATTAATCACATCATCTTAATGTACTTTATTAAATAACATTACGATTAAATGCCTAATTAAAACACATTATTCTGAAATTGCTTACAAAGACTAAAAAAGTCTCTACCCTTACCCTAACTTAAGTAATTATACTTAAATATTATTAATCAAAAAATAAAATAATCATGTTAAATTAAAATATTTTTTTAATTAAAATTTGTCCCGCTGTTTAGTGTGTATCTGCCTTGGCTAATTTCATTTCGCAAATACAAACATAAATTCTAGAAACGGCCATTCTAGAATTTATGTTTGTATTTGCGAAATGAAATTAGCCAAGGCAGATACACACTAAACAGCGCTCTTAGAAGCTCTCAAAGACACTTATTAGTGTGTAGTTAGCAATACTAAACTCGCGCAAGCCATTGAAGAGCCACCATTGTTTAGTTTTTACAACACGACCGTGCGGTGTAGTGGTTGGGTAAGGTCAATGTGTCACTCCCCTGATAAGCTATAAAAGTTACAATAATAATTTTATTTAGTTGCTTTTCCTGCCTTAACTAAACAATATAGTAACAATTGAAGTATGGTATACAATTAACGTATAAAATGATTCAGTCAGTTAAAACAATTTCATTTGTCATGATGTATATCCCCTGTCAAAACAACTGTCAGGGGAGTGACTCACTGACCAGGGAAGTTAATATTGAACCTAAGACGTTAATATAAAACGCAGATTTAGTCAATTTCTATAGGCATTTAGTTTTACATTACTCAAATAATTGTATCAATTGAAGATTATTATGGTAGAAAAATATTGTTATTATTGTCTATATTACAGATTATGATACCACGAAAGAAGCTAACGTGAACGAGAAGAAATATATTAAGGTTCTCGTTATAGGGAATGTTGATATCCACCAGAAATACCCGAGACTCCGTCCGGTCCATCGTCACGACATCGGACTTATAATCGCAAGAATAGTCCTGTCCATGGTGATGGATCGGTCCCAGTAAAGCTTAGCACGGTAGTTTTCGAGTACGGCTTCCGGCTCGTACTTGTAATACGGTAGCCTCTGTTCGATGAGACTATATTTCAGGGCGAGCTCTTGCTGTAAGATCTTGGTTGCTAGGTTATGTCTGTGCAAGTACTCAGTGTTAGAAACCATAGAACAACCAGAAGTGACGTGTCTGAGGGACTCACCAGGATGGTGGCATAGTCTGCAGATGTTTGCCGTCCCGTTCCTCAGAATGTACTTCCTGGAAGTCTTAATAACCTAAGCTTGCATTGCATCTGATCTTCTTTGTCTACAGCGGCTCATGTAGAGCCTGATAGAAGCGTCTGTGCAGTTCTTTCCCTTTCCATATGGCTTACGGGCAGAGGTACTAAGTATTGCCGGTTTACATCACTATGTTCTGGCCAGGGCTAACGGGGTAAGTCCTTTGTCGCAAGAGTCCCTTTAATTATTATTTGGATAGAACACTGCCTCGCCTCGAAAGGTGGCGGGACGCCGCACTTCGACGAGGTTAGCAACAGTCGGTCGGAGAGATGGAGGTTAATGGGAGAGAAACCGCCGAACTATCCGGGCATTATTTAGCAAGACCGTTTTCTGCATCTGGGCTGTCACTAACATGCTATTGATGGCGAGCCTCTCAAGATATTGTGAGAGGCTCTTTGGGACCAAACGATTCACCGAAACAACTATCGGGATTATTTCTGTGGATACTACCCTCCCTATGTCGGTAACCTCGTGCGCCAGGTTGAGATATTTGGTCTTGTTATCTGCTTCGGCTTGCACGAGATTCTCGTCATAGGGGGTTGTGATATCCACTAGAAATACCCGACTCTGACCGGACCATCAGTATGATATCAGGTTTATTCGCGAGAAATATCCTGTCCGTGATGATGGGCCCATCCCAGTAGAGCTTGGCGCGATAGTTTTCCAGTACGGCTTCCAGCTCGTACTTGTAATACGGTAGCCTCTGTTTGACGAGGCCATATTTGAAGGCAAACTTTTGATCCTAATTATTTTTTTGTTTTTTTATTAATTCAGACCAGAGAGTGTGACCTGATGTCTGAATAATACTAAAGAAAAGCTGGTCTACTATACTACAACTACTATTATTATTAATATTTTTAAATGTTAAAGGTACCATGGCAAGATAACTAACATAATATGTGTATGTTTGTAAGTGTAACACTGTTGTTAAAACAAAAAAGTTGTGATATTATAGTTTCGATTAATGATTAATATGATAGTCTGATTAAATGCTAAGAACTATGTTTAATAAAAGTTGATTACATTGACTTTATTAAGTATATTTTGTCTTCAATTCTCTTCCCTGGGTCAAAATGTATCAACCCTGATCCTTGTCTCTCCCCTGGTTGATGTATTTGCCCTGGTCGTTAAAAAATGAATGAAAAATGAAATAAGTAACTTGTCCTTACGTTAAAAAGGTTAATAAATAGGACAGAAACCATAATATTTCATGAGGTTTCATGAACAAACTCGAAAATTTCTCCTTGGCCGCATCCTCGAACATTTAAAAACCTGTTACCGTAGAATCATCCACATACAAAAATAAAGATTTTATTTTTTAATAAGTAAAGATAGAGCAAATCATACACACTCATACAAAAAACCATATCTAAATATTTATTATCTATATCATAAATTTTTGTATGATTACAAAAATCTACAATTTCCTGTAACCCGCTATTTGTTGTATTGTTGGGTCAGATAACTGATAAAGATGTACTTTGATTGATAAATGGAAAGAATTTTTTTTTATAAAACTGATACAGATGTAGGTACTATTGATAAATCTTAGCATGTAGGTCAGTAAAGTAATGTTATTGTTAGTTTTTAGCTTTATACAATACTAGCTGTTGGCCGCAACTTCGTACGAGTAGAATTTGCAACCAAACCTTAACAAATTATACAAAAAAAGAACCTCTCAAACCATTCTATCTATTAAAAAAAAACCGATTCAAAATCTGTTCCATAGTATTGAAGATATTAGCTCACTTAAGGACATGTATACAAAAATAACAACTTTGTTTTATAACAAGTAAAGAAATGCCTAGCTTATGCCGTCGGTTTCGCCTGCGTATATATTTATTAAGGTTATTAATTATTTTTGTAGGTTATGTTTACCAAATAAGAGATGAAACAAGCAAATTCTCTACTGCATCTATGTAAACTCAAAATCTTGTGTTCAGATTTTCTTGAACTGTTTTGAAGAAAATATCTAAATTTTCTTTTACCTAAAGCGGTTAGCCTGCGGTAATATTTATCATATAAATTCATTTAGTATAATATTATACAAATTGCCCACATGATACAGTCACAGTACACATCACTTGCTTTCACCTAATATGATGCCTATCAAAGTTTGTTGTTATGAATTTCGTAATAATATGTTTTAGGATATTACGTATACATATCATTATCATCACACTGTCACATCTTATTTCTATGAAGTTAGGCAGAGATTATAGAGCATTACCCACTACAGTCTAAATTCACTGGTTTTTCTAGAATACCAGTACTATGGAGAATTATAGTTCTGGTTATTACATATTGTTACTTCATACCTATTTTTTTTTCTTCCTATTGTGCCCGTAAATATCCAGTTGTTGGGCGCTGTCCTCCTCCCGAATTTTAGGGCAGTTAGTCTACTATACTGTTCTGTCTGGTCATGTTTTATGAACTGGTGTACCTATACTGTAAGAAATATTGAAATTAATTATTAAAAAAAAATGGATTTACCTTTACATAATTAACTATATCAAGAATATTTACCTATATTTATCCGATGTCATCGCCGACATACTCCAAAAGGGGCAAGTGCAAGGGCACTTATAACCGTCGGGCATGTATAACCACACGTACGAGTGTGGATGAAGCCAAGGAAGTATGTCTCGATCGTTGCAGATGGTGCTCTATAGTCTCTGCCTACCCCCATGGGAAAAAGACGTGATGTTATGATGATGATGATGATATTAGCTATATTTTACCAACTATGGTAAACATTTTTGTATGTTCTGACTTTTTTGACGATCTTCTTTTAGAGGCGAAACACATTTAGATATTCCCTTTTGTTGTTTGATTTTAAATCAAAACGTACCGTAAACTAATACTTTTTATTTCATTATCCAATCTATTTTATTTATAGTTCATATATATTTTTGGTACATTTACCTAACTATATTATCATCAATTATGATAGTAATTTTCCTATTAAATTCAAGTATGCTATGCCACATGTCATTTTAAATTGACAAGTATTCTATCTGTTGTGCAGTGGTTGTTATTGTAACAATAATGAAAATAGATGATTTTTGGCCATGTATTTACATAATTACCTCCTGTTATGCATAGAAAATTGTGAGTAAAGCTTAGCATAATGTTATTTACTGTACTAGTTATAATTTTATGGCGATAGTTCTAAATCTACTATGTCATCATTTTAATTAACTAATATGACATTACTGAGTATAATTTTTTACTTATTATAAAACAAAGTTGTTATTTTCGTGTGTATACAATTACACCCAAAACATCTGCTTATGGCCTGAATGCTGGAGCTGGCTTCGTGGTGGAGTGGTTTATGTAATGGACTGCCGATCACGAGGTCTCGGGTTCGATTCCCGGTCAGGACAATCATTTGTGTGATATCCATAAATGTCATACAAATGTTTGTACTGCGTCTGGGTGTTTACTATGTATTATAAGTATGTATTTACAAAAGAAAAGTAGTTTATGTATTATATCCGTATTCTGGTACACATAACACAAGCATATAAGCTTAGCTTGGGACCAGCGGACGTTGTGTGAAATGTCCATGAATTATTATTATTTTCTCATTCATTTATTCTCTTATTATTTACATATTTTTTAAAAAAGATTATAAAAACAACACTCATTCAAATTAAAAAAACACAATAAACACACTATAAATACAATATACACACTTGATAAAAACATGCACACATTATAACCTTTTTAAAAAAATATATATAATATATAATATAAAAAATAGTGCACCACCGGCATCAGGTACAGGGACCAAGCTGCCGGCGGTCAGGGATCCAGAGACAGGAACCTCCTCACTATGCGAGCCGTATCGAGGACGACTGCCCTCTGCATCAGACCCTTGACCCAACTGCCTAACGCGAGCCTCTCTAGATGTTGGTCGAGGCTCTTTGCTATTAGTCCATTGACTGATATGACTATCGGTACAATGATCGCCGAGTCTACATCCCACATGTCGACAATCTCGTGAGCTAAGTCCAGATATTTCATTTGTTTATCTTTCTCTGCTTTCACGAGGTTCTCGTCATGAGGGATGGTGACATCGATTATCATTGCGCGGCGCGCTGATCGATCTACCACCACGATATCAGGTCTATTAGCAACAATAGTCCTGTCCGTGATGATAGATCGATCCCAATACAAAGTGATACGACCACTTGCTAGAACCGGCTCAGGTACATACCTGTAGTACGGCGCCACGGAATCCACAAGGCCGTATCGCAGAGCAAGCCGTTAGCTAGACGCGAACATCCGGAAACAATATGTCTGAGGGACTCCCCTGGCTGGTGACAAGCACGACAAATGTCAACAGTGCCATCCTTCAGAATATATTTCCGGTAGTTGTTCGTCATGATAACTTCGTCAGCAATTGCACAAACAAAACCTTCGGTTTCCCCAAAGAGGTCACCGAATCGTAGCCAGGTCACAGAAGCCAATTATTCAACGTCGGGCCCGTGTAGGGCCCGATAGAATCTTCCATGAAGCTCCTTGCTCTGCCATACCTCCAGGCGGTCCCTAGTGCTAAGTACCGCAGGCATGCGCCAGTTTTTCTTAGCCAAGGTTAACGGGGTGAGACCGAAGTCTGTCGTAACCACGTCTCGATGCATCTCCGTAACAGCGTGAATAAAATATTCTCTGAGGTTGCATATCTCCCGATTATGTAAAGTCTTAGCATTTAAAAAGCCTCGGCCTCCACATTTTCGAGGGATATACAACCTCATTACTGAAGAACGCGGATGATGCATTCGATACGTAGTCAAGAGAACACGAACTTTTCTATCTATAGTTTCAAGTTCAGTCTGAGTCCACTTGAGTATGCCAAAGGAGTACATTAGAAGTGGCATGACCCAACCGTTGAAAGCCCGCACCTTGTTACCACCCGATAAAAGACTAGTACTTTTTTCAGGCGGCCAAAGAAACGCTCCCGCAACGATTGTTTCATGTCCACTTCATTGATGCACAAGGCCTGTGACATACCCAAGTATTTGTAGGTATTGGTTTCGAGAAGTGATCGGAAATGTAGAGAATCTGAAAGCTGAATTCCCTCAGATTCTATAACACGTTTTCGTTTTACATGCATGACAGCACATTTATCCACACCAAACTCCATTTTGATAGATGCACTAAAGCATTCAGTGATCTTTAATAAATCTATCATCTGTGGTCTGGTGTGAGCAAACAGCTTTAGATCATCCATGTAAAACAGGTGTGAAATCAACCGCCCACCCCTTCGAAGCCTGCAACCTAGCCCTGAACCCTCTAGTAGAGTACTAAGAGGGTTAAGAGCTAGGCAGAACCAAAGGGGACTCAGACTGTCACCTTGAAAGATACCCCGCTTAATCCTTATAGGCTCACCGTACAAAGGAATCCGGCGACATGCAGGATAGCATAAAGTTGCTTTCCACTGCCTCATACATGCCTTTAAAAAGGTACACAGTGTCGCATCAACTTTATACAACTCCAATACCCTTATAAGCCATGTATGTGGCACAGAATCATAGGCTTTTTTATAGTCTATCCAACATGTCTCCAAATCCCTCTGCCTACGGTGAATATGTTTGCAAATGGTCATATCTATTAGGAGGAGCTCCTTAGTACCACGTCCGCCACTCTTACACCCATTCTGAGAGACGGACATAATTGAATTTAACTCTACGTGTCTAGCTATTATGGTTCTCAGAATAGATGTAAGAAGTTTATAAATTGATGACAAACAGGTTATTGGTCTATAATTACTTGGATTCGTAGTACTACCTGATTTGTGGATCAAATGTGTTGTGCCAGTCGTCATAAATTCCGGCAACGTCCCAAACTCTAAAGCCGACTGAAATTGAGACGCCAGACGAACATGTGAGCTACGCAGCCACTTCAACCAAAAGTTGTGCAGTCCGTCCGGCCCTGGAGATTTCCAATTTGATAAAGAACGGACTGCACACGCCACGTCTTGGCTTTCTATTAAGACACTTTCCATTGGTTGAATACTCTCACATGCTCGTCCAACATCCTCTATCCAGTCGTCCTCAACTTGAACAACAGGCACCAGATGCTGCTCCAAAACTCTTTCGTGGTCTCAGCATCCGGCAATTGCATGTCGCTCACATTAGATTGAGGGCGTTCCCAGTTTCTATAAACTGACTTTTGGTTGTTTTGAAATATGCGATTAACTTGGTACCGATCCGTGCGTTTTTTATACCTACGAATTCGGTTAGCCCATGCAAAAACCTTCTGCTTGAAGAAGTCGATACGCTCAGTGGCACGGACACCATAATCATAAGGTCTAACATCAGTACCTAAAAAGGCCAGCCTAACATAGCGCATCACCCTCGGTCTATTATTGCCCATCTTGAAACAGTTAAGTTTACCGATAAGTACTCTCGCCTCGGCGATACGACACTCGATCCTAATCTGCCAGGCTGGTTTACACCGTTGTCGCATAGCAGCATCTTTTTCAAGAGGTTTTTGTCCTGCTATGCGACAAGTCGCAAACGCCGCACAATATAGTATCGAATGTGTATCGCCCAGGTTATCGCTTGTATCAAAATAACTAGACAAAAGTGAGTCAATAACACCAACTAGCGCTACATTCTTTCTATGCATGGGTAACCGCGGTAGGCGTGGCCTAGTATCAATAGGCATGTATCTGTACTCACTAATCGCATATTCCAAAACACTCCATAGCTCCTCTTTGTATTGGTTATCCCGATAAGTAATACCTATGCCCTGATCTGCGCAAGACGAATGAACAGGCAATACATGCACTGTATCAGTTCTTACTCCTGTTTGCACTGATATTGGGGTGATATCGCTTATCAAGAATTCACCACGTATCCGATCAAACACGGCGTCATCTAACATGTGACAACGCTGAATGGCCCGCACCTGATCCGATAGTCGTTGCGCCGAAACGTTGACAGTTGGTTCAAGACCCTGGAACAGAAGAAGCATACGATTACGGTACGCAGTGAGGTTAGTTCCCCCCTCTGTTGCCCCAAAATATGCGCGCATGACATTTTCATTAATGTTCGATGTCCATTTCATGCGCTGCACATTACCACCGGCAGCGAGGACCCTATTCGTAGCCGATGGGCTACGGGGTCCCAAGCAAGCCGGGGGCCGGCCTCTTCCCCTCCGACGTACAGGCGACGGCGACGTTCGCGGGGAAAAATACTCACTGCTTCCACTCGACGCACACGACGATGCTCGCGTAGCTTGCGATGGTGGCGTAATGGATCGGGGCGGCGAGTCCGGGGTTGGATCTTGTGCTGGAAAGTCCTAATCTGGCTTTGGCCCTCGTAATCATTGTGTTCTACATACTCAATTTCTTATTTTTTTGGTTTTTTTTTATTATTATTATTATTATTATGTGAGCTAATATCTTCGAAGCTACGCAACGGTTTTTTTTTAATAGAGTGATTTGATGGATAGATGGATGGATTTTTTCTATAATTTGTTAGGGTTTGGTTATTAAATTCCACACATACGAAGTTGCAGGCAATAGCTCTCTCTCCAGCCCATTTACGTCGCACTGTTGGGCACAAGCCTCCTCCACTTTGGGAGGGATTATGGTCTATTGTGCCGCCTTGACCAGGCGTGTTGGCACAGGGTTTATTTTCGAGTTTTCCGTTTGTCACAGAGGATGTTATCTGTGTAAAATATCCCTTAGCTGACTTTTACAGCACCCTTAGGATGAGATGGGGTGGTGACACTTGTATTCTTAATCCGTCACCACACGGAGATCAATCAAGGTAATAGCTAGTAAGTAATAATTACGTTAATGTAGAAAATTTATGCAATACTCATTCAGTCTTTACCAGTTCTATTAAATAATAGCAAACTACATTCTTTATTTATAAACAAAACTTCATTTACTATTCCATGTTATGTATTTTCAATAACACATACATTTTTTAGGGTTCCGTACCCAAAGGGTAAAAACGGGACCCTATTACTGAGACTTCGCTGTCCGTCCGTCCGTCCGTCCGTCTGTCACCAGGCTGTATCTCAAGTGATAGCTAGAGAGTTGAAATTTCCACAGATGATGTATTTCTATTGCCGCTATAACAACAAATACTAAAAATAAAATAAATATTTAAGGGGGGCTCCCATACAACAAACATGATTTTTTTACCGTTTCTTGCTCGATACTAATAACGTTGCCTTATGTTGCATAGATAATGGTACGGAACCCTTTGTGCGCGAGTCCGACTCGCACTTGACCAATTTTTTAAATATATTAACATTGTTAACTACTGGATATTTCCATGAGTACACACAGTTGTACCTATTTTGTTATTTTTAATAAATATGTAATACAATAACTGTGAATGAAATCATCATCATCATCATAACATCACGCGTCCCATGGGGGTGGGCAGAGACTATAGAGCGCCATCTGCTACGATCCAAACATACTTCCTTGGCTTCATTCACACTCATACATCTGGTCATACATGCCCGACGGTTGTAAGTGCTACTCACTTGCCACGAATTAAATCTGTATTGTAAATGAATTAACAAACATTATTAGCTGCCATAGTTAGTTAAAATTTATTTCTTGACCTTGCTTTGAATAAAGAAGTAATTTCAAACATCTTTAGGTCAAGGTGGCAGTCTGTTAACAAAAGGCCTGCATAATTAAATAAGTGTGATTAGGGATGCTTGACTGTCTAAATCCAAGTATTGTAATTCTAGAAGTATCTGTGTGGGAGTAGAAATTATTTCTTACTTAATTAGTCTTGCCTTTATTATAATAAGGAGTAGAGGAGTATGTGGTGCTAGATAGCCAGAGCAAGAACTGATGTTTTCTATAGTAGCTAAATCACAAAAATTCCTAATTATCTAGTTAGACCTTTCACTTCCACAATTCCGAGTTTAGTGCATTTATCCACCAATATTGATAGTGTATGACTAATGTCGATAGCATACGTCCCTTCCTCGAGGTCTATCCACGTCGAAACACCGAACGACCTTCATTTGGGACAATTATGGTCATAAGTCTTTTGACACGCAAATGATATCCAGCCCAGTCCCATTTTAGTTTAGCTGCTGATTTAGGTGGAAAATAAAAAAAAAATACTCAATGTTAAAGATGGTAACTAGTCACTAACCAATCTGAATATCTAAAATATCACAGTAGGTTAATTACCTTTACTTTGTGTAAGTAGTCACCTACCATAGATAAGCAGATGCCATACCATCTGTCGAGTTAGTTATTCTCGGCGATTTCGGTAATTGGATTTCTGCTCATATACATTCTTCTATTTATTGTCTTTCTTGCAGTCCAGTGACCATACCTTCTTGGTCAGAGGATTTTGGCTTTGAGCAAGTCGTCATTAAATAACACTTATGGTTTTATGAGTATAACATAACTAATCCAATGTATTGGTCATTTCTAAGGGTTGCGCGATAGTTACTGCCCGCTGCAATTGTTGCCAAATTGGCTACTACGTCATCCTTATAGTTATGTATTGTTAAATCCATCCAGGTTGATAGAACTGCTTTAGTCACGATCTGCTTTACCTTTGACGAATGAAGCTGTTCGTCGTTATTTTACAATTACTAATAGATACTGATGATTAGGGAGCTTGATGAAATAAAACTAATGAGTTGGATAAACGAATCCTTAACCTAAAATTAAGTTAATGCGCGTCCAAAACGTGACTTTTGTGTCGACGTCCGCATATATGCGTATACGGTGCGCTGCGCCGGTATTTCTTGTAGTGTTAACTAGTTACTTAAGTATAGTTATAGTAAAACGAAATTATGTACAGGTTCCTGTTATTAAAAATTCTGCTCTTTACCATAGCAATAATGTGTATAATATATCATTTATCTCTCTCCAGTCCATCAACTTCCCACTATTGGGCACGGGCTTCCTCCACTTTGTGATTATGTTTCACTGTGCCGCGCTAACCAGGGCCCTGAGTCGGGTATTTCAACGGTGTCACAACTGTACCATTATTGTACCATTATGGTGCAATAGTAAAGTTTTTGGTAGTCTACTATTAATGTGTCGTCATAACGACTTCATCATTGTCTTACAATTGTCAAAGTGACATAAATTGCTAGTCTCGTACACAACTGCTTCACAATTGCAATTCAATGACTGAAATGTTTCGGTAGTCTGCTATTTTGAATTTGACAGTAATATTTTTAAATTGTCCTGTGTCGACAGATTGCCATAAATAAAAAATAGATAGATAGAAATATTAGAAATTGTTCTTTGTAATTTATTGCAATTTACTAATCTCCTAAACTTCACATTGCTTTTTATACTAATAAATAGTATGTACAAATATATTTAAACGAAGTCTAGCATGATTAAATGTTTAAATTTATTAGTAGTTTTTCGAAAATCACTTCAACTAACGCATTTTTTAAAAACGGCAACACATACATACCATTCTAACACAATCCATAGATAAAAGAGACCGAAAATTCAATGCATAGATAAAAGAGATCGACAATTCTATTACCATTGAAAGACCGTTATGACGGCATATAGCAGACTACGGATATTTGACTTCAATTGCAACGGTATCGTGCCGGTATTGTGCCGGTATGACAATTGTTCCAAAATAGTGGACTTGAGCACCAGGCGTGTTGGTTTATTTTCGAGTTTTTCAAATCTCATAGAAGATATTATCTGTGCAATATTCTTTTGTGGCTTTTACAGCACCCTGGGAAGAAAAAGGGGTTGTGACTATTCATAATCCGTCACTACACGGAGAGCATATACCATGTCCTAAATCTGTAATAATTTATAATTTTATTCTATGAAATTTATAATAGTTATTCTATAGCAAATATTGTACACATTCAGTGTTTTATGGTTAGTGTTACCTAGCTAAGTAATTGTCTCCTTCCATGCTTTCGGTGGTTGTAAGTGCATTGCGACTTTCTCTTTTATGCGCAATGCCAATAACAGTCCGTATGATTCATTATAGCTATTGTATATTTTGATATAGCATGCCATCAACTAACATGAAATAAAACACCTACATTCTCATACTTTCATTTTTCATGAAAATATTAATAAGTGTGTTTGTTTTATTATTCCGTCATTAATCTTTTGAAAGCTAATTGTTTATGAACGCAATATAAATAATGTTGAAAAGCCAACATAAATATGTATGTTTAATTTTATTTTTAAATCAGTCTTGCAGGGCTGTCACTAGACAAGTTTTACAAAAACAATAATAATATTACGGTTGCATTTTTTACGCCGCATGTTTGCAAATTTTTACATATTTAAGCATTATTCATTTTTAAATTTCGGAATTTATAGTAAAATAGTTAAGGTTACCGGTTATCTATTATACACACGAAATAACATCTGTAAAGCGTTTGTTGTTTTTATTTTATAGTTATTTTAATAAAGAAAATAACTAGGTTCCATGATAATATCTTCATATTTTATTTTTATTTTTCCGTTACTACTTAGTTATACCTACTATTTATTAAATAAATAATGACTCATTACGTTCAATACAGTATGTTTACGTGTTTACTGTTAATTTTAAGAAAATTATAACTATGTACAATTAACTAACTACCTAGTTACATAGTTAACAAATTATTTTCTGCTAAACTTAACTCAAGTTCGTTAGTGTTAGTTACAATTTTTTTTAAATCATCAGTAGGCACGTCTACTATTTTTTGGGTTCCTTACCAAAAAGTAAAACGCGTCTAGGACTTCGCTTTTCGTCCGTCCTTCGTCATGAGGTTGTATCTTTGTGTAACTTGATTTGAGATGATTTTGATGGTTTGACAAATATATATTATGATAATAACGATACGGAACGGAAGGATGTGTTCGTTATACTCGTGAACGGGTGCCTTCTGCTGGGACTGGTCGATTTGCTCTGTTGGGGTAGCCCCTCATATTCGTCATATACTGGTACCCATTACACTACCCTGCATCATCCTCACATCCCTTTTCCGTTGTAAACATGAACTTATTTGAAAATTTAGGAAACAATTTAAAAAATATATATTATTACTAGCTGACCCGGCAAACGTTGTTTTGCCATACTAAAAAAAAAAGTTTGAAAAATAGATGTTGGCCGATTCTCAGACCTGCTGAATATGCATGTAAAATTTCATAAAAATCGGTCTAGCCGTTTCGGAGGAGTACGGTAACTAACACTGTGACACGTGAATTTTATATATTAGATTAGATATTGATATTTTATTTAATGTTAACAATCACTTACCATTATGCATCCAGTCGGCGCTCTTGCCGCGCCGGCTCGATCACTATTGCTGTTTTGATACTTTAAGTTTAAGTATAAGCTGGATAGCTATGATTGGTCTATTTTTAAGTAATTCTAAATATGTAGATTTGTTTGTGAAGACTGTTGTTATCCTTAATAAATAAATAAATAAAACAAAATCCATGGAGTTTCTTGTCTGTTCTTCTCCATAGGATTCCCTTTTGGAACAGACGCCTAGCTTCTGACTTTTTAAAAGAGCATGTAATATGTACTTGCCTTCTTAAAATTTAAATTAGAACCTTGAAAATGACTTTGGAACCCTAGGTGTGCGATTCCAACTCGTACTTGGCCGGTTTTAATGTGATAATTAAATATTCGTTTCTTTAATTTTGTTCATTATTATTATTATTTCCCTGCTATTGTCTTAGCCTGACTTGAGCCGGCGCACCGTCTCTTTTTCTTTCATGCACTTCTTTCAGATAACCGATCACTAACCCTTATTATTTCACATTACTGCCTTCTAATGTAGAGATTTAAAAGATAAAGTGGAAGACCACCAGCTATCTTTTAAATCTCTACATTTGATTGATTCCCACATATAAAATGTAAAAAATTATTTATACAGAGATAAAACGAGAGAGATTTCTACTTGTTATCGATGATTTTCTAACAGTATTGTGTGAATAACTTAGAATTACATAGTCATGACACAATGTTAGTATATGCTTTGTTTGTCATATATTTCGCAACATGGATACAAATCTGATATTCCTATAGCATTGTTATAGGTTTTCAGAACGACATGCAATGTGTCATTATATAATTACCATTGTTTGGTTTTTATCTTTTTGATAACGACTTTATAAGGGTTGACTACTATGTATCACGTTTGTGGACATTAGTAGTATTCTATTCTCTTGCTAGATGAGTCAGTTTTATAATAACGATATGATGATTTAACGAATAAAGTCCTAAAGAATCGTAACTGTAAACTAAACTAGACGCAAGGAATAAATAAATTGTTTGATGCACATGACTGACAAATACCTTAAAAGTGGACTAGTTATTTTTAGATTTAGTTACTAATGGGCTTTTGATCAAATTAGGACCAATACACAGCCACTCAATAAATGAAAAATTAACACGAGGTAAAAAGAAGTTGCTTTTGTTTTCATATATTCGAAGTCTCATGACTAATTTTAATATTATATATGACAGATACAACTAATTAGTTACTACGATTCATATGATGCTACATTTTATAACAGTTCGAAATAACAGCTGACTACACCTTTAGTGTGAAGATAGTTACAAAACAAATTGATTTATTGAGCAAATTGTTGTTTACTTATCTATACTAATATTATAAAGCGAAAGAGTTTGTTTGTTTGTTTGTTTGTTTGTTTGTTTAAACGCGGTAATCTCAGGATCCGCTGGTCCGATTTGAAAAATTCTTTCAGTGTTGGATAGTACATTTATCGAGGAAGGCTATAGGCTATATAACATCACGCTGCAACGAATAGAAGCGAAGCATCAGTGTAAAATGTTTCAAGAAACGGGGAAAAATGTCACGCGCGCGAGCTTTAAATGAAAACGCTGCCGTATCCATGTGAGTTACAACAAAGTAATGTATGGAGAAATTGTTTGTTACCTATAGATCTTTAAAAAAGTCCGCGAGGCCATATGTCTATCTTTTAAGGAAAACCCGCTGTACCCATAAGAACGTCAACAAAATTATCAAATTCAATAGGATGTTTTCAAAAGCTATTTATGTGTATACAGTAACATATTTTATCAAATTAAATACCTTAGTTAGCTTACGCATTTAATATAGATAATAACTGCTCTTTACAGCATGCAATTTAAATAAATATCTTCGGAGATATGACGAAAAAAGAATTACGCGTGATAAAATAAAGTTAAACTGTTCGCTGAGCAACGAGAACGTTTCCCCGGTCATCTATCTACACTCCATTGTTTCGATGTATGGTTGAATGTATGAATGTAAGGATGTTTGTTGTTCTTTCACGTAAAGACTACTGGATGCATTTTCGTGAAACTTTGCAATAATATAGCTTACATATCAGATTAACACATATGCAATAATTTATAAAGATAGGTACTATGTGTCACGGCGCACTATGGGCCCAAACAGTATTTGCCATCTCATAAATGGTTTTGACAAAAGTCGTAAATCCATAGATCCTTTTATAGTTTTATACCCTCAAAGGATGTAACTTTCGAATTAATTCCAAAAAAATTAAATAATTTAGTTTCATGTTTATAAAGTGAACCTCAAACATTGAGCATAAATATTTTCATGCCAATTAAATTAACCGTTAAGGAAGTTCAACACAAAATTATTCGGATGTTTTCCATGGAAACATATTAGTGTAATACGTCATTAGATAGATCAGAATGTACACTTTGTATACACGTTCAGTTTTGAAAAAAAAATTATGATATATATATATTTTTTTTTTTTTAGTAAAGTAAAGAAAATTTCGATTTTGTTTATTTCAATTGGACTTTTCTATGTTGCCGAAAGCTGCCGGTGTCAAGTTAATCACTCTATTTGAGACCTTACCTATTCAGTAATACGAGGATCAAAAAAAAAATTGCGCGTTTTTTGCGCGAATGGTGATTTCAAGGCAATATGTCAATCGGGGGCAAAAAAAAATCTCGAAACTTATGTTCGGTTCTTCTCTTTTACTGTGATATATTATATTTGATGTCTAACTTGTCTTTTTTTTTCATTTCTATGATAGAAGCATACATTAACAAATAAATAGACTACAAGAATATTCACTTGGTACTTTCGATAGCGGTAATAAACCACAAGTATGATAAACTATATTGTTGCAGAAGTTCTATTTATCTGTTGCGGTAATTTATTACAACCAGTATCTACTGATTACACTATTTCGATGACAACTATCACAATCAATTACCCTGCGGTTTTTGCACAAGGCACCAAAATATTGGTCCTATATATACGCGTGTTTTCAGCATACTATTCATCAAAGTATTCAGATACTTCTTTTCGATAACAATTAACAGAAAAAAAACATGAGTGAATTCGTTTGTGTTCGACGCGATCTTTGTGATCAAATAATAAGAGGGAAGAGTACTTCAGACCTTAGACAATATTTGTTGAACAACTTTCAACTGTCGGAAACTGACGTTATCACTGTAATAGAAAGTATTCAAAAAAATTTTACATCAAGTTGCAACCAGAAATGGACGAAAGCTCAAAGAAAGCCAGACAGGTTCGAGAGTCTATACTCAAATTGGTTAAACGGTGAATTTAAAGTACCATTGAATTCTTGCAGTACCTCAACCTCTGAAATATCTGGCTTGAATACTTCTGGTGATCGTGGTAGACCAACAAAACCATACGACGAGTGTTCGGAAAACACAAAAAAACGAAAAAATATGGAACTGCTCCAGGAGTATGGAATGGGACATGTTCGTAACGCTTATGTGTTTACGATCTATGGGTGAAAATGACGAAGCGTCAATTGTGTCTATTATCAGAAACAAGGAAAAAGACGAGAAGAAAGCAATTCTACAAACCATAATCAGTCCAGATAGTGCACTTTCTTTTACAAAAGAAGAGGCATTGAGCATGTGTATTGAAACGGATCTAACGAAAGCCCAATATGGGTACCTAAGAAAAAGGCTCGTTGATAAAAAATTAAGTTCTGTTTTACCTTCGTATCAAATACTAAGTGAAGCAAAAAAGGCTTGCTATCCGCCTGCATCTAGCATAACGGTGACAAATATAAGCGCAAAAATTAATCTGCAAGATCTCTTAGACCATACAGTCTACCGTATTATAAGTCAGGTTCGACAAACTACAATCGTCTCAAGCTGTACACTAAATGGGGGTGTGATGGATCTTCCGGGCAAAGTGAGTATAAACAAATTCTACCGGAAGAAAACGAACAAATATCGGATGCTAATTTGTTTATAGTGTCTCTTGTACCACTGCGACTAGTAGACGAAGAAACGTCTACAATTATATGGCAGAATCCTACTTGCTCATCTGTTAGATATTGCAGACCAATTTCATTAGAATTTGCAAAAGAAACACCCGAAAAAACTACAGCGGTTGTCAGTGAAATTGAAGCCAAAATTAATCAATTGATTTCAACTCTTGTGTCTATAGACGACAAAGTCATCGAGGTTAAACATGAACTGTTTATGACAATGATTGATGGGAAAGTTGCTCAAGTGTTAACGAACACATCATCCAGTGCTACCTGCACTGTTTGTGGAGCAACTCCCAGACAAATGAACGATCTTTTAAAAGTTACATCAAGAGTTGAAAATGAAGATGCATTTAAATACGGATTGTCGACACTACATGCATGGATAAGATTTATGGAGACGATCCTCTATATTTCTTATAATTTGGGTTTTGAGAAGTGGTCAGCAACAACTCCACAAAACAAGCAACTTAAAGAAGACAAGAAAAAACATGTCCAAAAACGTTTCCGAGAAGTGCTTGGTTTGCACATTGATAAACCACGTCAAGGTTCCGGTAATAGCAATGACGGAAATACAGCAAGGCGATTTTTCCAAAATTACGAATGCTCTGCAGGGATAACTGGAATTGATGGAGAATTAATTAAGAGATTTTATGTAATTCTTCAAACCATGTCATCGGGATTCCCTATAAACGCAGAAAAATTTGGTCAGTATACATTGGTAACCGCGCAATTATACGTAAGCAAATATAACTGGTATTACATGCCATCTTCGGTCCATAAAGTACTTATACATGGTGCTAAAAACGAGGACGTTCTGCATATTTTGTTATATACATCTGATCCTTATATATCTAGTTTAAATAAACCCAGTTTTGTAATATCCAAAGAATTGTTTGACGAAGCTAAAGAATTATTGGAAATAGAAGGTTATGAATAGGATCGCAATTTTTTTATGGTGTCATTTTTTAGCATGTTTGTTTGATAATAATAATAATAATTAAGTCTTAAACTTATTTTAAGTAAAAGTGTTACTTTTATTGTCATTTTATTATAACTGTATAATTTTTTGTATGTAATTTCGTATATCGTTATCTTTGTCATTTTTTTATGAAAATTATATAACTTTTAAAATAATGATGTTTAATTTATTTTATTGCCTATATATTCATTAATACATAAAAAAAAATTCAAGGGGAAACATCACAAAACAACAAAGTTATCGATTTTTGAGATGAAATATACCGATCGGTCCCACAGTGCGGCGTCTTAGTGTGTGTAAAAGTCAGTATTGTACAGGTTGTTACGCTGATCAATCCCCGACGGATCAGTGTTGAGTTGGTCTTTAAAGGCGCCGGCGTCATCGTCGGCGTATGGTCGTTACGCTGCTCAAATCCCGACGTATCGATGCTGAGTTGGTTTTTATAGGCGTCGCCGTCGGCGTCGGCTTCGGCGTCGTCGTCGGCGCCGGCTTCCCCGACGCCTCCGGCGTATGGTCGTTACGTTGCACAAATCCCGACGTATCGGTGCTGAGTTGGTTTTTATAGGTGTTGGCATCGACAGCGGCGTCGGCGTCGTCGTCTGCGTCGGCGTATGGTCGTTACGTTGCTCAAATTCCGACGTATCGATGCTGAGTTGGTTTATATAGGTGTCGGCGTCGGCGTATGGTCGTTACGCTGCTCAAATCCCGACGTATTGGTGCTGAGTTGGTTTTTATAGGCGTTGGCATCTACAGCGGCGCAGGCGACGACGTCGGCGTCGGCGTCAGCGTCGGCTTCGGCGTAAGCGTCGTCGTCGGCTTCGGCGTCGGTGTCGGCGTCAGCGTCGGCTTCGGCGTCGGCGTCGTCGTCGGCTTCGGCGTCGGCGTCGTCGTCGGCGCCGGCTTCGCCGACGCCTCCGGCGTATGGTCGTTACGTTGCTCAAACCCCGACGTATCGGTGCTGAGTTAGTTTTATAGGTGTTGGCATCGACAGCGGCGTCGGCGTCGGCGTATGGTCAATAGGCTCAAAAACTGCTAGATCGTTTTTTAAAATTCTTTCACCATTTGAAAGCTACATTATCTGCGCTTAAAATAGGCCAGATTTTATTTTGGAAAAATTAGGGTTCCGTAAAATATTTGGGTTTTTCGGAAAAAAATCAACTAAAGGAGTTAACTATTTTGCGTACGCTGCTTAAACTTTTAAAGATAGAACAACAAAATATTCTATTTTTTTATTTATTTATGAGATTTATTTATTTCAAGGAAGACCAACAGCTTCTCAATCAATATGAACAAAAAAGAAATATTCATCAGCAACGAATTATAGGTCCTCACGGATAAAAAATTAAGAGCCATGTTTATGGTATTATAAGGGTGGGTGTTTACTATGTATTATAAGTATGTATTTACAAAAAAAATTAGTTTATGTATTCTATCCGTATTCTGGTACCCATAACACAAGCATATAAAGCTTACCTTGGACTATAGGACATTGTGTGGAAAATTCTTATTTACATACGCTTTAATATAATGAAGTATTTTTATTTATTCATTTTGCGATTAACTTTGGGTTTAAGTCCTGTTAATGATAATTCTTATTTTGACAATAATTTCAATCAAGTGTTATTCGCCGGGAAGGTGAAGCATTTTTCTTGATGGCTTCGACTGGTACAAGGAAAGAAATACGTGATTATCATCTGTTCTAGGATTGTTGTAATTTTACTACCTCGATTTAACTCATGAAATGCAGTGATTTCAAATTCCATGTGAAGAAAGTCGCATTCAATAACGCAACGGCAACGGAAGCAATTCTGTCTCTCTGTGACTCTTTCGCGATTATCTGCCCAAATTATTAATTATACCTCGCTCTTGATAGGTTTTTGTTAGGTAGGTTACCTAACAAAAACCTATCAAGAGCGAGGTATACTGGAACGTTTAGGATTCCGTACCTACTTGACCGAAAAATATAAAGAACTAAATACATATAAACAGTTAATTAAGCATATAGCAACTCACCAACTTAACTTTATAGCTGCAATAAAGGGGATCGCTTACATTTCAGCTACTTCATAAGTTCGTATTAGTTTTTAGCAAATCTTTCATGTGATGTGGTATTAAATTATAAGTTTTTTGGATTTTTATCAACACTATATAGGCTTGGACCATGCCAAATTTCAAGTCTCTAGGATAGTGGGAAGTAACCTGTAAATTTTGATTCCCTAGCGAAAGTGGAAAGTACTCAAAAATGGCTGTAGTTCGGTTATATCTTCTGAATGCGTAGATCTAAATTATTGGTTGTATCTTTTGCAGCAAGGGACCGCATAGATCTACATTTGGTATAAGTTTCAAATTAACAACTTCAGCCGTGGCTGAGTAAAAAAAAGTTTAACGAGTGGATAGACAGACAGACGGACACCGTATTGAGAGTATAAGGGTTTGTACAAAGACCTAAAAAGGCATGATGAAGCTCTGAGATATCATTTACTAAAATGACATTGGGGCCGTGTGTGTTACTTCTTTAGAACTGTGCAAGAAAAGAGAACCACACTGACGATTTACTAATTAGCTGTAAAATGGCGTTATTGTTAGTTCATTTAATTTTTCGTTTCTTAATTCCACGCGTACGAAGTCGCGGGCACTGCTAGTTCAAATATAAACGTACAAAACTAAAGCAAGACACATACTGTAGGAAGATAATGCAAGTTTTTGTACACGTCGTTACGGGGTTACATAGGCGTAGATTAAAAAGAAAGTATTGCTAAAAGTTTCTGTTTATTAACATCATTCTCTTCTCTATTTCTCTTGAAATGCCTACGTAAAATGTACGTGATGAATTTAGTGACTTCGAACTATTATATTTGACAGAGACCAGTCTGAACATAGAGAGATATATGTACAGAGATTAATAAAATATTGTTTTAGGACTTAGTACTTCACTAGTTATTTAGCTTGTTTATTTAGTTGACCGTGTGGGATTAAGAATACAAGTGTCACCACCCCCCTTTACTTCCCAGGGTTCTGTATCCTCTGTGGGAGACGAAAATCTTTTAAATAATTTCTGTGTGTGGTCAGCGCGCCACAGTAGACCATAATCCCTCCATAAGTGAAGGAGGCCCGTAGCCCACAGCACGTTATTGGGCAGGAGAATTATTTAGTAGCTTAAGTACGTACATAACTAACTACTTTTAAAATGATTGGGTTTTTAGTAAGAAAATCATCAGAAATTCTTTCAATCTAATCGCTAGTAGTTATTCTAGCAAATTGTCTTGTAAATAGTTATACCAAAATGTTATAAATATACAACTTACATGCTCTCTTACATCGAGAGACTTTGATTACATTGTTATGTCCAATGCCAATCAGACTAATTTCACAGAACAACCGTAATGATCTCATTTCGACCGAATTAATATTACCTACGCTCATTTCCCTTCGTACATGTAATCCCGTTCCTGTTTACAGAAAGTTCAAATAGTTAAGCTCTGTATTATGTATTACCTACCTATGTATCATGGAGTGGCTAATTATTGCCATGCAAAATGGTTTTCGGAAACCTATTCGTCTTTCAAATACATTCGTTTTATATTTGCGCTTTGTAAATTTTTTTTTTCAATGCCGATATAGGTATATTAAGCTATTAGCTAACACACTTTATTTCATAACTAACTAAATACATACATCAATGCTGTATTCTTAACTATAAAGTAGTGAGTAAAGATTCTGTATTTAGGTTCCCATGCTTGGATGTAGAATCTCTTGGAATCTATTATCATTATCAGCCGTTTTCAATATTCTGTCTATCCTCGATTCTTGCTGTCAAAGTTTAATTCTTGTATTTTGCATAGCAAATGATCATAGGCTAGGTTCCATCCACATTGAACGTTGATTTGAAAACTATAAAAGACATTTGCAAAGCTTGCCATAGCGGCGAATAAAATTATTAATGAAATTGATTGTTGCAGCGCAACCGGTGCGGGGGGTGGCCGCGGTGTGGGTGGCGGCAGCGCGATGCACACTTCGAGGCATTCTGTCACCTCGTCCTCGGGCGTCCTCATGGTGGGGCCCAACTTCCGCGTCGGCAAGAAGATTGGCTGCGGGAACTTCGGCGAACTCAGGCTCGGTAAGAAAACTCATAAAACTATAATGAAATTTTCACAGCTACAGAAAACAACAACTTTTATACCTTTTTCAACCCCTTAATTAAAAGTTTAAGGGTGATGGAAACAACAGAATTTTTTATATTTTAGGTATGAATATCAAAAACATCGAGGTAAATTGTTAAATTCTTATTTAATATAGTTAACAAGCATAATGAAGGTATATTAGTATTGTCCTAAGTTTTTCCTAGTATTTTTATTTTTGAAATTACTTAATTTAATTAATTAGTTAATAATTACTGTAAATCGGGAGCCCCATAAGCGTAATAGGTTTCCATTTAAACGTAGATTTAATTTTATGTAACAGTTATGTACCAATTTATAACAAGGCATTTATCGTAGAAAAATAGCGAAATAATTTAGTTGCAATTTCAAAATAGATAATGTGGTGTGTAATTAGCCTCAATTTTAATCAAGAAGCTTGTTTATTTTGTCTGTAAGTAATAACGGCGTTTTTGTGTTTCGTGTAGGTCGGCAATTTCATTCTTGTCTAATTCGTACGAACTCTTTGGTCTATATGTATTTTTGTTGTTAACAAGAAGAAAGCGCTTCACCTGACGAATTAATTGCATTTGTATTTGTTAAGTGGAATGACTTCAATTTTAATAAATATTGAAGTGTTTGAATGTTACTTATTATGTGAAGTGAGATTTATTTATAACACTAGATCCTGTTGATTGATTTTTGTATAAAAACACGTTAATCTATGGAACATGTGTGTGATATACTTGCTTTATTTTACTAACAATTTATTTTGGGTGGTTGTGAAACATAGATGTTTATCACAAGGACTATACTGTATACCAAACGTCTTTTAAAGTGGGTGAAATTGCGGGTCACCGCTAGTAGCAAAAAGTCCATTTCAAGTAGGGATTTCGGCTATATCTTCAAAACCGATCTGTTTATGATATTGATATGGGATCCTATATTGAGTATTAAGAATTATTTAAACAGGCTTATAAACAGGACATTTATGGCTGACGCAGTTGTAACGATAAAACCTTCGTTAATAGAAATTGGTTATGAAAGTGCAACACTTCTATGAAGTGACGAAATATTTAATGAATGTATTTACATGAATAAAAGAGATAAATCAATAGGTTTGAATGATTCACGAGCGAAATGGCTTGCAAGATCAACAAAATCCGTGGCATTGACTCATCGTCGGGGGACCCTAGCGTAAGAAATAAACATACCACCCGCTTTCCTGTTAGTTACTGCTAGCTTCAATGACGTTCTATGTTTTCCGTCCTTATAATACGAGTTAGCCAGTAACTGTTAATGTTTGTATACAAGCCGATATAATCGGAAAACAAAGCGTCCGATTGGCCTTGCTGGCCCACTAAAATATTTAAAGCTATTAATAGCCCTACACACAATATGGACACACCCCACTATATTTTTTACGCGAAAGAATCTAACAACTATGTTATAATTGTAAATTGCCCTCACGTGAACTTTGTTTATCGGTTTCTGGAAAACCGGGCATACTGAAATATTGAAGAGTATTTTTGGAATCATATGCCAATTTGAACATCTGCATTTTACTGCTGACAGATTATGTCGTTAAAATTTTATGTATACATATGATTCGCCTAACATTAGGTCGACTCGCGGCACTAATAAATTTTTACAGTACCCTGATCTCCGGTAATTTGTTACTGTTTTTCATAAAGATCGCTAAAACAATATTTAGATAGATGTACGATTATTTCATACAAATTGTTGTAGTCACGAGTACATAATGTTTGTGTATTTGCAAAGGCACGACCAACTATACACTATGTTGTCATTGATTTTTTTTAGGCCCATACTTGAACTGATGCGCTTGCATATTGCAAGCCTCATCATAACGCGTGCTATCAGGGGCTCAAGTCTGCTATTAAATGTTCAGTTAAAGTTCAATTGAATGGTATCATTTGTGACAAAAAATTAACAATAGACTACCAAACTTGATAAAATTCGCTATTATGCAATCTTGTTGTCAAGTAAGTTCACAACATCAAAAGGTAGTGAATTTGCAATGGCCACAGGCCACGGAAGACAATTAGATAACTACCGTGTCAACCTTAATTTCACTTTTCTGCACACGCAATATTATTTTAATGTCTATGGTTGCCTGTATTTTTATAACTTCTTAATGTGTATGGTATTTTATGATTCGGCGTTCCACTTTCATGTGACATCTTGTTAGATTTTAGATACGTCTTAAGAAGTAGCTTGATGCATTTTGTTTCAAAGGGTCTGAATTACACATTAAAACCACCTAAGACTTATTTCCAAGGCAGCGATCGGTGGTATCGTCTTTATGTTTTACTGTTTTTAGGGTTCCGTACCCAAAGGGTAAAAACGAGACCCTATTACTGAGACTTCGCTGTCCGTCCGTCCGTCCGTCCGTCCGTCTGTCACCAGGCTGTATCTCAAGAACGGTGATAGCTAGAGAGTTGAAATTTTCACAGATGATGTATTTCTATTGCCGCTATAACAACAAATACTAAAAATAAAATAAAATAAATATTTAAGGGGGCTCCCATACAACAAACATGATATTTTTACCGTTTTTGCTCGATACTAATAACGTTGACAGGTAGACGCTTTAACTATGTGCCTTATGTTGCATAGATAATGGTACGGAACCCTTCGTGTGCGAGTCCGACTCGCACTTGACCAATTTTTTCAATCATTCCTAATTATATTTTTTCGACAATTACTATAATAATAAATTGCTGATAGATTATTAGAAACCATGTGAATTTGAAAGCGTTCTGCACTCATTGCCTGCAGCAAATTTTCTTTGCAATAAGCTCGCAAGTGCAGGTCGATTTTAATCATAATAATCTGCTTAGTTCAAGTACTAAAAAACACACATGAAAATCCCTACTATAATATTATAACTAAATGCGAAAGTAACTCTGTCTGTCTGTCTGTTACGCTTTCCCGCTTAAACCTCTCAACCGATTTTGATGAAATTTGGCACAGACAATCTTCAGACCCTGAGAAAGGACATAAGCTACCATTTATTACGAAAAAAAAATTACAAATTCCACGCGGACGGAGTCGCGGGCAACAGCTAGTACTTAATATTTTTTAACATTATTGCATTGTCATCGGTCCTTAATATGTGTGCAAAATTTCAGATCAATCCGACTACTGTGTGTTAAAATCACTTTCAAAGAATCAATCAATCCGTTACATAGATTAATACATTGATAGATACCTACCGAACTAATATAACCTCTCAACTGGCACTTGACACTTGACCTTTAAGCGTGTTAAAAAAACCGTCTTTTAAATTCTCATCCACAAATAATTCTCAGTAAATTAACTTTCGCTATATCATTACCGGATTATAATTATGTTTGTCTTAGTTGCAGACTCTAAAGCTTAAACGGTGTGATGGAAGTATTGTAGATCGGTATAACGACATCGGTACATCGGTTCTTAGTAACTAGTGGAATTGTTGTTTCCATCCCAGTGTGGTATCAATTTTCTGTGTTAGTTTAAAACCACGCGAGGATTAAGGATATTTCGGGTTAAGCTAGTATCGAAAATATTGCAGTAAAAAGTATTGAGTAAGACAAGGAATTAAAAAATAAACTTAATCTTTGGAATTAGGTTATAACCATTTTGAATATATTTTTAATTCGCTAATATTGAACTAAAGTATAGTTAACAGATTTGCCACGTAAAACACTAAATCAAAGTATACTATAGTAAACGCAAACATAATGTATTCCTATAGTTTCATGTCCACTCAACGAAAGAAACCCTATTCAGTAGAGCGACTCCATTGTAATAACTCGATGACTATTCAATTACATGTTTTATGTTATTTCAAAGACACAGATTAAGGTTCCGGGTGTAAAATTTTAAGCACGATGGCGGATTTTGAGAGAATCGGTAATTTCAGAATTCGTTGGCAGTAATATACGGAAGGAATATTTTTCGTTGGATAATGTTTACGATGTGTATCGTAGAGACGAGTTCTTCAGGTGACAATATTTTTAGATATGAAAGCAATGTTTTACATAGGGTATCAAAAAACAGTAGTAAGGCAGATAATTTTATAGTAAGGTAGATCATGTATTTTGATTCTACTATAGACGAATGTAAACATCAGTTAGGGGAAATAGGTCACAGCGTCCCGATAGATTTCTATACATACATACCCCTTGTTCTATTTACTACAATGGAATGGTATCTAACTTTGCAAATGCAGATGTTACGTTACGGCTTTCTTTGTCGTTAAATTGATAGAAACTGTTATGATAGAACTCGATTGAAAAATAACACAAGTTTTAATTCATTTAGAAACCTCTCCCCATGTTTTTCCCTCGTTTGTTGCTCTGTTTGATGAAAGATGAAAAATATCAAAATATAGCTGAATATCGTGAGGAGTAAAAACTAGCATCTGATTATAATGGATAATTTTTTTCACGATTTATATTTATTATGTCAATTTTTTGAACTTCCCTTTCAATAACCTGAATTCATATTTTTTGAACAAGATTCATGTGTGTACATTCTTATTGGAAGTTGTGATTTCTATAAAGTTACCTGGAATAACAAAATATATTTATGCGTAAAAAGTATTCGAGTACAATAGTAACATTTATCATATTTCTGGGTCAGCTTATTCATATATTTCAAATGTACATCGGGCAGGTAAAAGTAAACGTTGTAACAAAGGACTAGTTCTAAGTTCTAATAGCAAAAAAATTATGAGTCATTCTTTTACTGGTGGTATTCGGAACATCCTTTCAAATGCAAACCTACTTCGTTTTACACTAATCACGTGTTCATACTTCTAGTCAAATCTACTGCTATTCTATTCTAAGGCAATTGTGAAATTCATGTTTCTTTCTCTCTTTCTCTCCCCATTAACGTCTCACTATTGGACACGGGCCTCCTCTACCTTTGGGAAAATTGTGGTCTACTATACCGCGCTGATTAGGCGTTGGCATAGCGTTTATTTTTGAGTTTTCCGATTATCAGTGTATGATATCCCTTAGCTGGCTTTTCCAGCGCACTTGAAAGGAAAACTTATATTCTTAATCTGTCACTACACGGACGACATCTGAGGTTCATATTTGGCACGAGCTAAATAGTTAAATAAAATATTAGTAATTGACATACTTATTAGTTGGTGCGGATATTATATGGCTGCGAATGAGAATTGGATTGGACGTCATTATGCGTGCATAATGTTACTGTGAGCACGTGTTAAGCGATTAACACGTTACATTACTTAGTGAAAATCCGATTTGTTTATATACCTAGCTGTTGCCTGCAAAATCGTACGCGTGGAATTTAGAATCACTTTTTTCGCAATCAAAAGGCGCCTCTGTCCTTTCTTAGGCTCTAGACTATCCGTGTACAGAGTTTTAATTAAATCATTTCAGTAGGTGTGTTAATTTTCCCCATAATTTGGCGATTGTGAACTTATAAACTTTAGCCACATTATATCTGAGATTTTTCAAAACCAGAGATGCTTTTTGTTTACTTCAGAATTTCTATCAAAAATTTTAAATAAAAACTAACTAGTTATGTTATGTTCGAATGAGGCTAGATCTTAATATTACCTCCATAGCCTTTAAATATTTATCTTCTGAAATCTTTTAATTTAGTTTTAAAAACAATCATTTTCCGTATACATTACATAACACAATACATATTATGAAGTTACGTTTTTTGTATACTTTGTTTTGTGTGCTATTTTGGTTGTAGTTTCCTGCATGTTACTTACGTATCAAATATATTATAACAATGTAACAGATTGACGACTAATGTTATACATAGAGTACAAAGTCAAGTGCGTATGTCGAAATACGTACAATGAACAATTTCGCCGTGGATAACACTTATTATTACATAAAGTAACATTACATATTTCCGATAGTATTTTTAGAGGAAAATGCGAGTAGCAAGCCCCTAATAATACAAAACTGGTCAAGTGCGAGTCGGACTCGCGCACGAAGGGTTCCGTACCATTATCTATGCAACATAAGGCACGTTTGTTGTATGAGAGCAAGAAACTGTAAAAAAATCATGTTTGTTGTATGGGAGCCCCTCTTAAATATTTATTTTATTTTATTTTTAGTATTTGTTGTTATAGCGGCAATAGAAATACATCATCTGTGAAAATTTCAACTCTCTAGCTATCACCGTTCTTGAGATACAGCCTGGTGACAGACGGACGGACGGACAGCGAAGTCTCAGTAATAGGGTCCCGTTTTTACCCTTTGGGTACGGAACCCTAAAAAGTACATTTCCGTACCATGGATTTCTGACAATACTGCAAAGGATTGCAAGGAGTGGGTATATTTTACGAAAATATGCTCAGTCGAAATTTTTATTTTCCATTATTAAAGGAAGGGGATGCTCTCAATTATCTATATTAAAACACTTTTATTAGCTTGGTACTTATCTATCAATGTACTAATGTAGGTAACGGAATCTTTGAAAGTGATTTTGCACCCCCTTGCGTTAGATATGAAATGTGTATTTAGTACCGATGACAATGCAACAATTTAAAAAATATTTAGAAATTTCAAGTGTGTTATTTAATTTAGTTTTTGAAATTAAAACAAAACTGTATGGTATTTATTAAATGTCTGACTGTTTTCTATGAACCATATTATAACAAATTTCTTTTATTTTTAAAATGAAATGTTTCTGTTTATTTAATTTCCTGTGTGAACAATTTAATTGTTTCCTGAATTTTATGTAACTAACTGTAACGTTTGTAATAATAAGAGAGTAATTATAATGTCTCGTTCATTCATTAGATTATATTCACTTTTAGAATTATTTCTTTTGATCGGTAATTAACTAGTCCGCGTGGTGACGGCTTAAGAACACAAGTGTCACCATCCTTTTTCCTTCCCAGGATGCTGTGAAAGCCAGCTAAGGGATATTGTTCATAAATATCATCTGTGAAAGACGGAAACCTCGAAATTAAACCCTATGCCAACTCATCTGGATAACGCGGCTCTTGATCATGTTCCCTCCTATTATTCCTAGTCCTTCCCACCATCCTAATTTAGCAATTTTTACGATCTTTTGTATAATCTTATTGTAACATTTTAGAGCAAATAAAGAATTTTTGAATTTGAATCTTACCCCGTAGAAATAAAAGGGGCATTTTAGTTATTTGAAACTGTTTGTCGGTTAATTGATGGATTGATCTCAATGTCTTATAAAAGCGATCGGTCTTTTAAACTTAAAATTATGGTCTCAAATCAAAAGCGCTTTTAATTATGCAAAATGTTACAATTCAAATGCAATTATTCACTTCATGCATTACGTATTGCATAAAGCGGCCTTAATGTCTAGGGCTATTGCTATTGTCTTCCCGTCAATAGGTTGATGTAATTACGTAAATTCCTAAACGAAAATAATTTTGTTTTTTTACTTATTTCTCAATAGCGCTTCTCTTTGAAGTTACACTCAAATATTTGTTTTGCTACTGAACAAAGTAGTTATTTACTTTGTAATTGTTGATCGACGTATAGAGTCAAAGTCAAAGTCAAAATATTTTATTTCAAGTTGGCATGTTTTACAAGCTCTTTTGAAACGTCAGAAACTAGGTGTCTGTTCCAAACGCGGATCCTATGGAGAAGAACAGACAAGAAACTCCATGGATTTTTTTTTTCCATTTCCTTTCATTTTTTTTTTTCAACAATATTATACATAATTGTATCAGGGGTGTGAGAATGATGCCGATCAGTACTATCACGACTAACTAAAACTAACTTTTTTTAAAACTAAAACTAACTTAATAATAAAATAGCCTTGTTGGAGCAAATCGACCAGTCCCAGCAGAAGGCACCCGTTCACGAGTATAACGCACACATCAGCCCCGCACATCAGAGATTAGCATCAGAGATTAGCAAAGTGACAACAAATGATCAATGCAATAAAGATATTTTTTTTATTTGAACGTATTTGTAGTTTCGTTTGGAAACGATTTACTTTAATATTTATGATTTGTTAAAGTGTTTGTCATTACTACTAATAATGCTATATGACTGAATTAACTGGAAACTGAATGCAATGTATTTAAGTTTTCAATAATGTTACATTTATTCTGAGTTAGTTAATCAAATATATTTTAACAGAACGTAAAAAGACTGGATATAATTAATTAATATTGGATTTAGGTTGGTTTTTACAAACGTGTGCACTACTAGTTCGAGTTTAGTTTAAAACTAACAACGCCTCTTGATTTGTAAATCTGCGTCAACTAGCCCAAATCAAGGAAGTCGGAAACGTCGAGATGTCGGGGAGCTTTCATCAGCAATGTTGTCTATTCGAAGCTAGGACTGGTTGCTAGTTTACTGATAATTCTAACCTAGATATCCTTGCACATGAACAAAATAGTTCTAATATCGTTGCCATCTAACTTAAAAACCCACAAGTTTTGTCCTATTTGACGGCTGATAAGATATTGATTATTGGGATCTAATTGTATGTAGATATGACAGTATGACGAATTTCATGATGGACGATAAGTGCGATAAGGTACTGCTTGTCAGTGACGTTTGAATGACTTTGTTAATAATATCGCATGTTACTTACTTGTAGGTACTTACACACATGTTGGTATGCGAACAAGCAGTGAAAGGGATAAATAAAAAAAAAACAAATATCAATATCGATATCCCATGCGAAGCCACCTGACTCCAATTTAAACAGACTGATTCTTTGGGATACGAATACGAGAATGTAATATGCAGTTTTGTTGGTTCTGTTTTCGTTGTACCACGACTAAAGACGTTCGTCCATTTTATATAAATTTGTTCGATTTTAGTTTCACTGGTCAGCGGCCGTATTATGAGCTTTTATTTACAGGCTGTTTACGCCGTGAATTGAACTGTCTGGCAAATTCGTATCATGAACAATATTCTTAGTCAGTCAGTTCGCTATACCAGTCATACATTAATATGATTAAGGAGAAAGTACAACTAAAAGTTAAAGTGCTAACTAAAAATTTTCAACTAAAAGTTTTATTTCTGCCATAATACCTAATTTAGCCATGCAGTTTACGGCCTGCCTGGAACTTGAATGATTTTAAAAAGCTCATAATACGCCGGCAGGTCTCATCTTGTGGTATCCATAACTTATGTCAATTGGAAGTGCCGCACGAAAGAGCTGTCCCAATACAATTCAGTGTAATAAGGGCTCCGATAAAAGGAAAACAATGCTCATTTCTTATCTAATATGTGTTGTATCTTCGTTACCCAATCAGAGCACTGTAATATGACGCGACATTTGTTTGAATCAGGCGATATCCCCTAGACTTTAAGGAATTATAACCCGTTTAACAAAAAGTACCTACTCGCAATCGAACCGCTTTTATTTCGAGCATCTGGTTATTACAAGATACCTATCAGTTCACATATGTCTGTCTGTAATGTACGTACATAATTATATTAAGCACCCGTTGGCTTCATAAGCATATTGTCTTTGCATACTTTTGGGGTGCGTGTTGTACTAAAAATGTAAAGTCTCAATTGGCGCCAGCGTCAATGCAATACCAACAGTTACTTTATCGCTGTAATAACAATTACTTTATATCATTTTCTAATAGCGTGACACGGTTTACTTTCAAGCAAAATAAAAATCACGCTGGATTTGTAATTCATTCGAAAAGATTTTTTGTACAAAATATATAGTTAAAAAAATACTGCAATTAATCTACTTGGTTCAAAAACTATAAAACACGCTTGAAAATCCAAATTTTTTTTTTTAAATATTTGCATTGTCATCGGGTCTTTGATATATGTGCAATATTTCAAACCAATCCGACTACTGCAGTGAGTTAAAATCACTTTCAAAGATTTCGTTACATACATAGATTAATAATACATTAATACTGAACAATGTATAAGCGTGTTAAAAATTGGGAACGAGCTACGCTTTACTACCACGCTGATCAAGAGTACTTTTTATAAGAAGTTTGCGTCTACTTCAGATAATCTAATAGTTAGTTGCTCTAAGAGGATACCAAAATTCTTCGTGCATTTTTCTACGTACGAAGTTTTCATTGTTTCTTTAGATTGAATGGCTAGAGCTCTAATTTTTAAGTATATGTTTTTTCAATATATAATCTAGGATCGCATAAACTCAGAAACGCGATTGAAAAAGTTTTCTCGATAGAAAATCTTAGCGAAACAACCTCTCTCATTTTTTATTTTTTTCATTTGTCGGTCTATTATAGCGTATTAACTAATGAAATAATTTTAAAAACATAAGTAACTATTATATATAGAAACACGTAACTCAGAATTAAAATATATTTAGTAGATTTTGAGTAAACAAAAAAAAATAGCCCTAATTCTTCATTTTCCATACCTACTAGCTGTGTTAATATGTACATGTCGACGATAATATTGATGTAGGCCCTTAATCTTTAGTATCTTTTAACTAAGTCTTACAATAACCATAGGGAGAGGTCTTATAATGACCACTGTTAAAATTAAACGTGTGATCCAATCAGAAGGGGCGGTTCTAAAAAGAAATGAATAACACTTAAAATAACACAAATGTTTGGTTTTTAGATAAGATAGTACCCAACTCATGCGACAAACTGCCGATTTGTTAATTGTATAGAAGCATAAAATCGCTGATAATTATCATTGTACACAATGTGGCGGGAGTGCTTCTAAATTGTAATAGTGATAACAGTTTTACAATACCGTCTAATGTAATATGTTCGTGGCGAGGATAAAGGTAGATCTTTATGTAACACTAGTTGTACTGCGTTATGTGGCATGAACACGACTCGGTTGTTAAATGAATGTACCAAGTGACGTATTTTTTCTATTTGGTTATTTAGTTGCTCATGTCTATACTGATACATATTTTGCTGTTGCCCGCAACTTCATACGCGTGGAAATTCCAAACCAAACCGTAACAAATTATACAAAAAAGCCATCCTTTTTAATTACTTTATCATTTAAAAAAACTGCATCAAAATCCGTTACGTAGTTTTGAAGATATAAGCTCACATACAGGGACATATAATACATACATACAAAAATAGTTAATTTGTTTTATAATGAGTAAAGATAATGGAAGATTTGGTTGTTTAGTTGAATAAGCTGTGAATCTGCTAGACCTATTTAACAAAATCTTTTGAAATGTCACACTATGCCCGCTGAACATAGGCTATTTTTACACGCTTTATATTAGCTTCACTTGTATGTTTGTTTGTATGTTTGTTTGTTTGTATGTTTGTAACCGACTCCTTTGGACGCTATTTTGACCCACTTTAAACGGTCAGATTCTATTCAAATTTTGCACACCTGTCAAAGACCGATGACAATGCAATAATTCGATTAAATAAAGCGTGTTTTTTAGTTTTTTTAAACTATTTAATTATTTATGATAAACGATGATTATCAGGTAACAGGTTATCTTAAATAAATATATTTTGTTATAATTTTTTACCATAGTTACTTATCGCTTAAAAAAAATCTGTTAGGTAATGGATGGATTTTCTTCTATTCTTATGGACTTTCTCCGTTGTTTTCATATTTGTGGAAGCATAAAGACTGTTTCTAAAAACATGAAGTAAGCTAAATTCATTGCAGGTGACTTCTTAACTTGGTATGAAAGAACAAAATGAACAAAAAATTAAACTAAGACATTCACTCTTTTTGTAAAATACATAAAAGTTTAACCAAAGTATTTGTGAAATTTAAATTGTAAACAAACCTTGATCTTCAAATATATAATGTAAACAAACTAAGATAACCGATAAATTGTTATTTTAATTCGAGACGTAATACCAACTATTATTAAGATAATATTGTGTAGGATTAAATATCAAATAACATTTAATATTATATTTTAGCGATAACATCGTTGTATAATTTCATTTTCGGTGAAACTTAATTTTATCTGTAATGGTATCGGATATAATTTTGACTAGTTATTTTAAAAATTGTTTATAGTTTGTTCGTCGTAATTCTATCCTGAATGTCACCACCCAAAACTGGCTCTTACAACACCCCTGGAGGGGGCGCTGTAGGCGCCTGTAAAGTAATATAAGTAGATAACATCCTCTCTAAACATAAAACTCGAAACATAAAGCTCAACCATATACGCCTGCACAGCGTAGCATAGGGGGCCAAATGGCATCCGAAATGGAGATGGTTCATGCCCGAGACGGTGGGACGTTAGTAAGCTGGAGAGAGAACTTACCTACGTAAACTATATTTATAAAAAAAAACGTGTAACAAATAAACTATCCAATTTAATTGTTTTAGTTTGAAGCTTTCCTTTTCATGCAGATATATAGTTCGCTCGACTCGTTCCCTCTTGTGATAACCTCGGGTCGCAACAAGCTCATATTTTGTATTAATAGTCCGCCAACATACGCACTGTCCGGGTCATGGTAGGGGAGCCCACGATGCTAAATGGGGATTTACTCGAGCGTCATAGAGACCTATTGAGTTGCAAAGCTTAGATGATAAGAAGAAAAAAATGTTATGTGATTTTTCACTTTTATCGGTGGGGAAAGCGGCTATAGATTTTTAAATATGTAAAAAAAAACTGTTGCATGGACATCCTCGAGCGCGTCAGATATTGATAGCATCAATGCCCTACGTATTTTTAATAATGTACGTATGTTAATCTGATCGTTTGCATGATGGGGGTGGTTGTATTTAAGGGTTGAAAATGAAAAAAAAAAAAATTTTGTCGAGCGCGTCAGATTTTCTAAGGGAGTGTTAAGTGCACCAAAAAAAAGCTCTCATTCACTAATCTGACGATTTCGATGGGACGCAAACTCACGGCCAGTTTCATAATGTGCAAAAAAAAATCGCCATTTTGAAATACTCAAGCGCGTCAGATTAAGATATATATGGTTCATCTTTATGTTCTAAACGTACTGTCTCATAATCTGACGATTACCTAGAGGGATTCGCCTAATCTGACAAAAAAAAATTCGAAAAACGGTTCACCTTAAAGGCCATCCCTGCAACTTCCCGCTAATTCCATTCCTGGGCGCTTAAAATTGTACTTTGAACTATATTTTGAACTCAGCGGGTCATTCCCAGTCCTCCACACCCCGTCGTCCACAGTGTGGAGGTATGGGAATAGTGTGGACGAATGGGAATAAAAAGGGTGAGGAGGGAAAGGTGCCGTTTATTCCCAGTCCTCCACACTATAGTGCAGGAGCCGACACTAGAAAAAGTTAAATTTTAAAAAGATGAGTTGGACTTCTAAATGTTTAATTATGACTGTTTATGAGATATTAAGCCATCAAAATATATCGTAAAAAAAGTTGCAAAGTTATACTGTCGGCTTTTAAATTGTTAGATTTACCAGCTGCTCTGTGTCTAGCCAACCGGAGTCGCCGATAAGAGATAACAATAGATTTTAAGGACAATAGAGTCGTAAAATCTCATCTCCATTGAATCATAGCTAGACAAGAAGCACAATTAAAAAGCTCTTAGGAATATTTATGAGTATGTTGTAAAGATAAATCATACAAATTTTTAGACAAGTATAAAATATTATTTCTATTACAGCGTGATTTGAGAAAAATAAAATTGAAGCGACTATATTCAATACTAAAAGAAAGTTAGTAACTTCAACGTTTCCTTGTGTACCAAATACTTACACCTCAAAAGTAAATAGTTTGAAGAACGAAAACATTAACGAAAGTATTTACACTTTCAAATTATTGTCCATTATGTGATAAAACTATTCTGTGATACAAATTATCTTAGATCATAATATTTACTTTCTTTTTAATTGTTGTAAATTATAAATGATCACGCTGTAATAGAAATAATATTTTATACTTGTCTAAAAATTTGTATGATTTATCTTTACAACATACTCATAAATATTCCTAAGAGCTTTTTAATTGTGCTTCTTGTCTAGCTATGATTCAATGGAGATGAGATTTTACGACTCTATTGTCCTTAAAATCTATTGTTATATCTTATCGGCGACTCCGGTTGGCTAGACACAGAGCAGCTGGTAAATCTAACAATTTAAAAGCCGACAGTGTAACTTTGCAACTTTTTTTACGATATATTTTGATGGCTTAATATCTCATAAACAGTCCTAATTAAACATTTAGAAGTCCAACTCAAACAAACCCAAATGTAGGCATCACGCAGCTGCACGCATTTAACTTTATCGACGAATTTTTGTTATTTCGGCTTGCGGAAATTGTCAGATTATATGTTTTTCATTATTCTTGAATTATTACCTTCAAAATAAAAAAAATTTTGCTACGCTCGAGAATGTCGAGATGACGTTTTTTTTTTACAACTTTGTTGCCCTCCCCTTTTTTTACGTCACTCTCAAATTGTCAGATTAGTGGAATATACACTTTTTAGGATGTAATTAACTCACCCTACCTTAATCTGACGCGCTCGAGAATTTCTGATGGTCAATTTTTTTTTACTAATCTGATCCTGTATCCTTCACGGGCGGCCTTATATATGGGTCTCATGTTTTGTGGAGGTACTTAACCGGGTACAAGGTATCCTCCTGTATATTAATCTGACGCGCTTTAGTAAATCCTGAAATCCCCTCTTCGGCTCCCCTACTATCAGATAACGTAATTGTAATCAATCTTTTTCTATTACAGGAAAAAATCTGTACAACAATGAACATGTAGCGATTAAGATGGAGCCAATGAAGTCGAAGGCTCCTCAATTACATCTAGAATACAGATTTTACAAGTTATTAGGCACGCACGGTAAGTTAACACTGATTTGTTATAAGAACGTATTGTAAAACACTGAAATTCGGCGTTAAAATGACAGTTCTTCAAAAGAGTTAAAGGGCTGAACGGATTTCTGTGAAACCCAGTTATATATAATCAATTTGACTTAGTTTTGGTTACTTGAAACGTGGCTAAAATGTTCTCGTTACCTTATTCAAAAAGATCTGTTGGAAATATCAGGTCTTGTTATTAATCTATATAATGCCTAATCTATGTATACCAGATGCTATATGATATATTTCGATGCGGTTACATCACTGGAAAACGTTGTTAAACTCTTTAATACATGCGCAGCCTATTCTCCTTCAATGTTGAGCATGGGCTTTCTTAGTAAATTATGTGTTATGTCGTGTTCTTCTCTTTCTTTTAGTTTCTTGTCAGTACACGTATCTCTTAGCTGGCTCTTACAGCATCAACGGAAGAAAATTGTGTAGAGACAAGTTTAGTCTATGACGACAACGACATTAATTAGTGGCCGTAGTATCTTCGCGATTACATGGAGTTATTTTTTATTTAACCTTAAACACAAAAATAGGGAGGTTGCAACTTCAATTTGGACAGCTATCTGTGGTATTGTAAAATCCATTGAATTTTGTATTAGGGTCGATTTTGTATTTATTTCAAAGATCATTTGATCGAGTATGTCATTATGTTCATGATAAACCGTTATAGCATTCAAAAGTTATGAGCTTTTTTATCGTAGTTTTAAAATTTATGGTATTTCTTAATGTCGATATGGCTATTATCGTTTATTTTATTTATTCTTACACCCTTGTTGAGCTACATAATAATAATAAGAAAAAAATCAGATAAGAACAATATATAAATATAGAATTAAGTTTGAATTTATAGTATTAATATAACTATTTAATTTATTGGTTTGAGTCATTCACGCTACTACCAAATTGCATACCATTTCGGAGCATTGATCTAACGCTTAGAATATTTGCATAAGTGCTAGTATTGTGTACATATCGATGTATGTAACGGTGGTTTCTCATTATATTTGCTTTATTATGACGCGTGACCATTCATCAAACAGCGATAATCCTTGCAGATAATTTATCGACTATTTATTTCTTATACATTATTGTGCATCAAAGATATTTTTATAAATAAACTAGCTGACCCGGCAAACGTTGTTTTGCCATACTAAAAAAAAAAAAGTTTGAAAAATAGATGTTGGCCGATTCTCAGACCTACTGAATATGTATGCAAAATTTGAGAAGAATCGGTCAAGCCGTTTCGGAGGAGTACGGTAACTAACACTGTGACACGTGAATTTTATATAAGTATTAGATTATTATGTTAACATAGTCAATACGTAAAGTTGGCGGCTTTATCGCTGTAAATGATTTCTTCCAGAAAGCAAGATTACAAAATACGTAACTTGATTGTGAAAAAGATTCGTTAAAATGCACCTGCAATGTATGTTTTAAATGTTCTTTTTGCGTTAAATTTATAAGGGTTTGTGCTGGTTTAAATCCGGATTTAGTTCACAGAGATATTAGTCACACACGCAGTTGTGACGCAGTAGAAATACATTACGTGAATGTGATATTATACATTATTGTTATAGGATATTAGTTTGTTCATTAGTTACATAAATAATTTGAATATTCTTGACGGTCACGTATCAATCCGTGTCGCATCTTTACATCAATCGAGTATTTCCATGAGTCATCTTACATGATCTTTGAATCTGGGCGATACGGATGCGAGTACCGTTCTTTGCACTTGCTTTTACGATCGTAATGTTAATATTTTTGTTAATGCTAGCCTAGTTTCAAAACTACATTGTATGACATATTCACATGCATCGACTTCGTGTTTTCTAGTATTCAACTAAAGTAGTTGATAGATCTTGCCAATATTTTCCGTAAACTTAAAAAATCCGTTAAACTATTTTGATTTTACAATGCCACAGATTGACATTCAGTACATTTGTTTGCCGGTAGTGATAGGGTTTGATGTAACTAGCTTATACTACATGATAACTGATCACAAAGTTTACATAGAGGGCGTACCAAAAGTTCACTACTTGGGCACTTGTGCTGGCCGATACAACGCCATGGTCATGGAGTTGTTAGGACCCTCTCTTGAAGACTTGTTTGTACATTGTGGTCGACGGTTCAGACTGAAGACGGTCCTTTTGATTGCTAATCAGCTTGTAAGTTCCTACCCAGTATAGTTTCTGCGGTAGAGTTTGAAGTATATAATTACTTGACGCAATGTCGTATCCGATATCCAAAGGTTCTTGATATTCGAGGGCGCCTAAACGCCGTGGTCATGGTCGTTGTTTAATCTCTATGTAATTTACTTACCTTGCTAGCAATGCTCTCGCATGTCACTAAGACTTTGTATATCGGCTACAATTTAGTTCTAGTCTCTCCATTGTGCGTAATTCTGCAGACCAAGGTTTAGTTGAAACTTAGTATTATGTTTTATCAACACATCGGTCTATGTGTAGAATCACGGACGCTGGTAAACCTCAGGTGTGTGCGAGAGCAATGCTTGTTTACAATCGTGAGTACTAATTTACTTGTGGTCTGCTCTCCCGTTTCCTATACCTGTTTCCCGTGGTTCCTGTAGCGCCGTCGACAGCGGAAGGTATCCCAGAGGTGTATTACTTCGGCCCCTGCGGTAAATACAACGCGCTTGTAATGGAACTGCTGGGGCCTTCATTAGAGGATCTATTTGATCTCTGCGGCCGTCGATTCTCTCTAAAGACTGTGTTAATGATCGCTATGCAGCTGGTAAGTTACATTTAAAATTTTTTTTTTAGTATTTTTCTTTAATTGGTGTTTAGCTCCATCGTTTTAATTATCTGTTAGTGACGTTATTGATGCATTGCGACGAAAAGCACTAGTAGTCAATAGTTTTAACAAATTATGTAACCGGAAGGGGAAATGTAAACTGTTCCATGTTAGGGGTGGTGCGACGACATGCATGACAAGAATTTGTTGGAAGCAAGAATATTTCATCTCTTGGCTGATGGATCGATGAACTTGCGAATTCCTTACCTACGAAGATAAGAAAATTTTTCGCCCATTAAATCTATCGGTTAATGACGGTTGGCAAAATAGTAGTGAGCTAATTAAAATCAACAAAAATGTTGTTTACATACAAAAATAGCCCCGATATTTCAGGCAAAGGAAATCACCGTTCAGTTTCATATGTACCTATATGAAAGAACTAAAGAATATATGTAATCTGTGCATTTTAAACAAGCTACCCAGATTATAAAAATATCTGCGTCTTAATACATTTAGGTATGCTTTTTTGATTCAGCCAAATTTCTTTCAAACTCTCGCATAGACTGAAAATTTATAGGTGACGTCTCTACACGTATTTGTTTCTATACTTTTACTTGCTATTGTCGGAGAACCCCTACTGAAAAGTAAGATAGCATTATGCCCATACTCGCCTCTCTCTGCCCATACTACATACAGAATCGTCTCTTGAAAGTGCGTGTGCCAACTTTATGCGTTATGTTCGATTTGACCAATGGAAATTCCTTATAGTGTATGTTTGCGTTACATGGGCACCCCGACGACCTAATATTATATTTTAAAAAAATACACAGGGTGTCTAACAACTCTCGTTGGTTTAATACTCCAAGGTGTAACCTAAATCGATAATATTTCTCCTGTAATTGTCTGATAATTGATTATAATTGCACGTTGTTTACTTTCAGCTGCATCGTATCGAGTATGTCCACACAAGACATCTAATATATCGTGATGTAAAACCCGAAAATTTTTTAATAGGTAGAACTGCAACTAAAAGAGAAAAAATCATTCACATCATTGGTGAGTTCATTCATTATATAGATATCATCATATTCATTATATAATAGTAAATATCCTACGAAATTATTACTTCCAAACATACATACTTGGTATTATTTGAACAATTGCTATCCTATAGACGAGCCTCGTGGTGTAGTGGTTCTGGTAATGGACTGCCGATCAAGAGGTCGCGGGTTCGATTCCCGCTCGGGACAATCATTTGTGTGATTTTTCTAATTGTCATACAAATGTTTGTACTGCGTCTGGGTGTTTCTATGTATTATAAGTATGTATTTACAAAAGAAAAGTAGTATATGTATTCTATCCGTATTCTGGTACCCATAACACAAGCATAATAAGCTTAGCTTGGGACCAGAGGACGTTGTGTGAAATGTCCATGAATGTTTATGTTTATTTATTTGTTTATAGCTATTAGAATATTTAATAAATTACCGGAGAGTCTGAGAAGCTGTATCGTAGTTTTTAGATATGTGTATTGCATACATATAAAAAAAATTTAGGAGGGATTTTATCAATACCCTATTAAAATAAATCCTAGACAATTTTATTTGCCTTGGAATTTTATTTGCCTTATAATTTTATTTGTTTGTAATATTTGTTGAACATTTTAATACTTTATATTGTTGACGAAAGTGGTGACTGCTAGACTTATTCACCTCGCGTGCTAAAGTTTATTCACCGCCTACAAAATATGGTATTTTTATGAAATTAAATGGAAATTTTTAATATTTTGAACGTACTCGTAACTTTGGTGCTTGGTCTATATTTTTTACATAAGAAAGCCTTTCGGTTGACCTTGAATGAACTTTTTAGTAATTTTCGATTACGGTTGACAAGAGTGCCTGTGTGTTGTTTTGTAACCATAACTTTTCCCATAGTTAACTAATTTCTACAATGACTAGCGGTCTAGAAACCAAGCCTAGATAATTAAAAAGATATACCTATGAACTTATTTTAAATTAAAGTCTTGTACCCTACTGATGAAAGTAATTTTATTGGCTTTCATTATCCTGTGATAGCAGACTCGAGAGAGATAGAGATCCTGAGGCATTTGTTTATGATTTTCATATTCCATAACCAAAAGATATAAAAACTACATATGAAATTGTTAACATTTTTAAAATATTTATTTTCGAAATCTTTCGTATTTCCCATAATTGCACCTATTCCATTGCGTGGAGAGCTGAACTAAACTCGACTAAAATTAAATAGTTTTTTATTTGATGTAATTGCTATTACGTTTTAAATTCAAAGGTACGAATTTTACTGTAAAAGTTATTATCGTTATTCTTAAAGCATATTTTTTATGAAACTTTAGTTAACACTACTGAATTGTGTTCTTGCCACTCAATGCTCATGTTTTAGTTAAGTCATAGTGTGCGAGTATAATTGCTACCAATAATGAATATTCATAAATAAAACAAACACGCAGACCTACTTATATCCTCGATTTAAAGAACTGTGAATTGTTGCGGTCATTGTAACTAGATTTTTAATGAACCAGAGCGCCATGAGGTTGTATTGTGACATTGTTATAGTTAATGGCTATTAAGTTACCAGATATAATAGTAATAGAAAACTTCGTTAGAGCTCTGCGGTTTATATATTGATGTATAATAATGTTGCTCCAATGTGGTTTGGAGTTTTCTTCAGAAACAGGTTGCGACGTAAAATGTTATAACTAGTTACTGACTAATAGACTAATAGACATATTGTATATTTAAGTTAAATGTAGGAACGATCAGCAGTCTGCTTATTATAAAACAAAGTCGTTATTTTTGTATGTATGTCTATGTGAGCTTATATCTTTAAAACTACGCAATGGATTTTGTGCAGTTTTTTAATGGATGTGGTTCAAGAGGATGGCTTTTTGTTTTAAACTGTCCTTTTTTTTTAAATTCCACGCACACGAAGTTGCGGGCAAAAGCTACTTTTTTAATATTCAAACGATCTAAATCTATTCTATTTATCAGTACCATATCTATCAATAGTCAACGTTTCTAAAGGAAATGCCATCCGTTTGTATCATATTGAATAGCATTTACAGGCAAAAGTTTACATTTATCTATATTTAGTTGAAACAATTTTGAATAGATAAAATAGAAGCTAGTATACGCGTCTAAATCCGTAAAAAGTAGTTTTATTTAAGCTAGATATTAATTGCGTTATTATGCCATTCTCATAGATCTTCAAATACCTCAAATGGAGTTACTTCACATAATTTATTTTCATTTAGACAACATATCATCAACATCTGTTAAAGCACAAATTAAATAGAACCATAATTACTCAATCTTAGCGGCGTTGTGTGGCCTTGTATGACTTACGTAGCCTTCAGTTAAGGTCGCAACTAAAAATTTTCTACCCTTGTTTACGATAATTTGAATGAAATACATTAAGTTTGTATGAAACATTATGTACCCTTCAATCTTCACGTATGTTCAATGTACTTATTCACTACTTACTTAAAATGCTAATTTCTTTTTATTTTCAGATTTTGGTTTGGCCAAAGAATATATAGACTTAGAGACAAACAAACATATCCCATATCGGGAACACAAGTCACTCACCGGGACTGCGAGATACATGTCAATAAATACACATTTAGGAAAAGGTATGATGTGATCACTTTTGATCCAGTTCCTCATACAATAAAAATATACAAAAGTCCACCATAAAATTGCTAGTCTATGTACTATTACGTGTGTTGGTAACAGCCTTATCATCTATGTTATGATTAACATCACTCATTTTTCCCATACGGGTAGGCAGAGACTATAGATCGCCAACTGCTATAGTCCAAACACACTTCCTTGGCTTTAGTTTCAAGAATTTCCGTCTCCTCACATAGAATACATTTTATTTTTCTAATATAGGTAACGATATCTTAGCTTTATCCCTTAGTTGGTTCTTAAAGCTTTTGTGGGTAGAAATGATGTAGAGATTTGTGTATTAAGCAAATAGCAATAAATTTGGATAGGGCGATATAGTCGCAAAGCGACCAAGTCCTTTAAAAAAAAAAAAATTTGGATATATTTTTGCAAAAGAACCTGGCGTAAGGAAGTTTCATGAAGTATCAAATGCAATTAAATTCATATTAAAATCGCTGTTAGTTTCGCTCACTAAATAATGTCGCCGCACATGATTGGGCATTAGACGAGAGGTGGATGGTCTATTAAATACCATCGATTATATCAAAATTTTTTTTTTTCAGAACAATCAAGACGCGACGACTTAGAGGCTCTCGGACATATGTTTATGTATTTTTTACGTGGTTCCTTACCTTGGCAAGGTTTAAAAGCTGACACACTTAAAGAACGATACCAAAAAATTGGTGACACCAAACGAGCGACGCCTATTGAGGTAACAATCTTTACTTTTTTATTTTGATTTTATGTTTGTCCTACACTGCATGTGCTATACTAATCAGAGATATTAATTATCTAAGGATTCCAAAAAGCTATATTTTGCTCTTTTCGAAACAGATAATGAATAGTTTTGACTACTTACTCGTAAATCCTTTGACTTCAGTAAGTCCCTTTTCACTCGAGTCAAGATGGTTCACGAACTGTCTAATTTAATACTTTTTCTTTTAGTATTTTTCTGGATACTTCACTGCATTGCCTCGAAAGTGGCACTAGGAATACACATTACGACATTTTTTTAAATTTTATCAATCACTAGCTGTTGCCCGCGACTTCGTACGCGTGAAATTTATAAATCAATCCTTAACAAACAGAAGTTTACTATTCTGCTCAATAAATGGCGTTGTACGTTTTTTTAAATCGCGCTATCGTTAAAATTATTATTGTGTTATTATCCGGATTTCGCACTTATAAATTAGTAAGGATGACATTCAATACTGCGTCAGAAAGAGCTTTTTACTAAAAAGCTCTTTCTGACGCAGTATTGGGTATTATTATATCAAAAGCACTAAAAAGTTTTTAGTGCTTTTGATGCTGAAATATCGAATAATTTATATTTTTGCTAGCTTTATGTATAGTACCGACCTTATTTAAGTGGAGGTCAATATAAATAATAGTAGGTTTTTAGAACGCGTCCTTGCTTAGCTTACAGTTAGATGTATAGTCTTCACTGGTGCCAATTTTACTTGTACGATTTAACTTAACTAAAACTTGAATATTGATGCCATGCCACATGACTTTTTCTTCCATGCTCTTCTGTCCGACGTCGTTACTGTAGTTATTCCTCTTTCTTTAAGTCAATAACAATACAATAAGTTTTGAGTTTTTTATCCATCTCTTCATCGACGGGATTCGTGGACTAGTGGTTCATGTAACGGACTGTCATTTACGAGGTCGCGGGTTCGATTCCTGCTCGGCACATTCATTTGTGTGAAGTTTATAAATGTCATACAAAATACGTATGTATTTATATAAGTATGTATATAAATACGTATTTTCAAAAGAAAAGTAGTGTATTTAGTATATCCGTATTCTGGTACCCATAACACAAGCATAGAAATATAGCTTACTTTGGGACCAGAGGACGTCGTGTGAAATGTCCAAATCATTTATTATATTATTATTATTATTTATCTATCAGTGTCTCTAAGTCCACTGCTGGACATAGGCCTAAATTTAATTTTCAAACGTAAGCAAATTGTTCTACCCAGGTGCTTTGCGAAGGCCATCCGGAAGAGTTAGCAACATACTTACGCTACGTACGTCGGTTGGATTTCTTCGAGACACCAGATTATGACCAGCTGAGACGAATGTTCCGCGACTTGTTCGAGCGACGCGGGTACGTCGACGACGGCGAATTCGACTGGACCGGCAAAACTATGGTAAACAATTCTGTTACTTAGAATATATTGTTTAACTTATAATAATCCATCTTTTGAATCTTGCTTTTATGGTCTTCCTAATTAAAATTTATGGTTTTTTCAATAGGATCTGTTGTTTTGGAGTCTGTCTATAAATTATGAAACACGAATCATATTGGTTTTACCTTGATTTAGTACAGATATGGATATCTATGGGGAATTATGTACATATAAATCCCTCTCCATATCACATAATCTTAAAACAAATAAAGACAGTTGTCCTTAAAGTTACTATTGTTACATATAACTTAAAAAAAAAAAATAACAAAAAATAAAAAAATAATAATTAATTACTTTAATAAATCACAAAGTAATTAATTTAAGGTTGTCGATAAGAATTGTGATTGAAGCGTAACACGGGCGTTTGTTACATTGTTAAACCTCTACTATTTTTTCGTTCGTGTTACATAATTTGTAAATGATCCCTTAACTGATGTTTTTCTATTTTTCTTGTAATAAAATAAGAAACTTCATATTCCTAATCATGGTAACTACATTGCCAATGTATTTATTTCACTCACAGCTATATTTCAAAGTAGTGTGTATTCTATTAACCCTTATCTATTGAACGCCTTTTATTTACGCCATATAGTTGTTATTGAGACACACGCATGTACTATAATTTTGATCACTGCCTAATCGCTTTGGAGTAAAAAAAATGGCAGTTTTGAGGACAGCTAATCGATTTTCACTTGTCGCTGATAACAAAAATATGGCGTGGGAAATGCATTTTCAAATTTGATATTTGTTTCTAATTCTTAACGCACACATTTGCTTTGGGTTTTATGCTAAACACGCTATTATCACAATGTAATTACTATGACCAATTCAGTCAACGCTTCAAGACTGATTTAAGTCATAGATATAGTTGTAAATGTAAATGAAAGATTTCTAACTAGCTATATCTTATATATAAAATTCACGTGTCACAGTGTTAGTTACCGTACTCCTCCGAAACGGCTTGACCGATTTTTATGAAATTTTACATGCATATTCAGTAGGTCTGAGAATCGGCCAACATCTGTTTTTCAAACATTTATTTTTGAATGGCAAAACGTTTGCCGGGTCAGCTAGTTATTAGCTATATATTTTATTATCACACAAAATTTTATAGTTATGCTGTCTGGAATATTATGTTTTCTGTAATTTATTATCACTTAGTCAAGATAATTTGTTCTCGGATGTACTGTATACGTACTGCTAACGTATACGCACTGCATATGCTTACATATACGTGCATGATACCGTACTCGCATTTAGCCTCTTCTAGCCTTTATTGTAATAAAAAAAATTGAATAAATGCTGATATTATTAATAAATAAAAAATATTAAATAACTTAGATATTAATAGTAGGCTAGTTTTAGTTTAGAAGTCACTGTTTCGCCATTGTAGCGTGTGCGTAATTTGTTAAAAAGAAACCTATTTATTGGTGTTAAATTATCCTCTTTACGTTTATAAAAAACTAGTTACAGTGTGCTATTCATTAACACAGGTTGTAAATGATAAAATTTGTTTGTTTTTTATTAGACATGGAAATAACTAGAGAAGTTATTACTTAAATTTGGTCAAAGATTGTGAAACTGCTCTATTGTTGGAAATCGATTTTATTGAGGCTCGATTAGCTCGATAACGTATGATGCCCATAGACTTATCGAAATAAATTCCAAATATCTGTCATTTTGTACCTGAGGAGCCGCTATCTCGACTATATTTTAAGCTGTATTTCTAAACTTATTGTCAACACCACATAACAGAGTTAATTCATACTTTTAGGTTTTTTATTTTTCTTTTTAATTCATGAATTTCAATGTTTGTTTTATACAAATACTTAGATAACATTGCTAGTAGTAGAAGTTGCATATAATTTATTATATTTGTTTAATAAATTAAAGTTTTAACATAATAAAGGTGTTTTTATGTAGATTTGTTAATATTTAAATGATAAATGCGAATCACAACTTGGAGGGTAGGCCATAAATTTAGCAAACTGTTGTGTCATCAATTTATTATGATAATTGGACGAAAGGGGTTTGATATTCATTAATGTTCTTTAGAACTTGACCTGCATTTATTGGCTTCGTTCATATACATCAATCAATGTAGTCTATGTGACAAAATCTTAGTGATTTTCACCGATTTGCAATAGTGGAATTGATCTGAAATTTTGCACACATTAAGAACTGGTGACAATGCCATAATTAGATACAATATCCAGGATTTTCATGTATATTTTTTAGTTTTGAAAGTAAGCAAATTATTCATCATTAGAATATGGGTGTGGTATTTATGACGTAATTTGTGGATGACATAATTAAATGTTTGCGTGGTTTATGGATGTCGCTTTACGCTGGAATGTTGCATGTCGCATGCTTGCTTATTGTGTCGACGTCGCAGCCTGCGAACATACACGTGATGCGTATATTACGCAATGCACCGCCTTCCAATGTGGTTAGGAATAAATCTGACAAGGTTAGTGCAGGTATTTTATTATTGTAGTGAATTTTATTATTATTAGTAGTCTTCAAGTAATTAAAATGATAGAAACAAGACTATCGACAATAGAAAGCAGCTCTAAGTTTGATTATAGATATACCAAATACTCCTGAGAGCCTATAAATAGGTATTATACAAATCCCAGGTCTTCGCGTTTAGAGTATTAAACCAACAGTTGTTATCACGCTGTTTTCGTAATCAAATTAATTACAATGTGTTGAGATATCGCACACAAACAAAACGATGTTATTAGGAGACGACACTGTACTCTATGTTTATGAGCGTTGCTCTCGTACATTTTTAAGCGGGATCTCTTTTCAATGGCAACTCTTGTTGGATTAATGCTATAAACCTAAGAAGCTGTCTAAATAAAAAAAAATGTAGGTAGTTTTGTTTTTTGAAGATTATACTGTAATGTAGGTATTATTAAATTATTTAAACACATTTAGAACGGTATTCGTATTATATTTGTTACAATTTGTGTCATTCTACTTAATAGTCTTATATTTTAAGATGATCTATGATCGATCGATTTAGATTTCGTCTCTAGCTTAATTTTTTTTTTTAAATTAAAAAAAAAAATTGTTTTAATATATATTTATTAAAAAAATAAACTCTTATATCATAAAAAAAAACAAACGTCCATGAGCGTTTGTTTTTTTTTATGTTATAAGAGTTTATTTTTTCATTGTGTGTTGTATTCCATTTTGTTTTTAAAATATTGTATCACGCTTTTTGCTTCTTATTCTGAAATAAATATATGGCTATTGGTGAGACTTAATTAGCGAGTCTAAGGAAGTATGTTTGAATCGTAGCAAATGGCGCTATATAGTCTCTTCATGAGAAAAGAGCGTGACTTTATGATGATGTTAATTGTACTACGCTTTTCGTTTCTTATTATGAATTAATACATGGGTATTGGTGACACATTTTAATGTATTTTTTTTAATAAAAGTGTGCAGATTTTAAAAATTTTTTGATATAAACGATTTAAATAAAATGTCGCCGCAAAACACCGCTAAAACATTTTAGGAGAATTACTGCTATACTAATGATTAAATAATAGCTGTATTAATATGTAATATAGGAGCTGTGTGTTTGTTTGTAACGTTAATTAACTATAATTCCAGTCTACACCAGTGGGTTCGATTCAGACTGGACACGAGATTGTTGTCTCGCCAAACCGCGACAGCCATCAGCCATTTCACAAGGTACATACATTTATTAATCAACATTAACATCTAACATAACATAACATAACAGACGAAATAATTTTGATACCTTGAAACTTCGACATATTTTCATGACATACATAGTATCTATATATTATTATATTGAGTCGCTATCCAATCCATCCATCAGCCACAACACGAGGTTATGCGAAGCTTGCATCTAATGGCTTCCGCGCTACCTTGACGATATCGTGGTCACCATTCTAGGATCTTCTTTCTCCAACGGTCATCAGTCCTACAAGCGATGTGACCTGCCCATTGCCACTTCAGCGTGGTTATACTACTACAGTAAATATAATTAGCACGAGCTATTTGACGGGCTTCGTGGTCTAGTGGTTCATATGGTGGACTGCCGATCACGATGTTGCGGGTTCGATTCCCGCCTCGGACATTCATTTGTGTGATGTTTATAAATGTCATACAAATGTTTGTTCTGCGTCTGGGTGTTTACTATGTATAATAAGTATGTATTTACAAAAGAAAAATAGTTTATGTATTATATCCGTATTCTGGTACCCATAACACAAGCATAATAAGCTTAGCTTGGGACCAGAGGACGTTGTGTGAAATGTTCATAAATATTTATTTATTTATTATTTATTAAATGCGCCACGAATAATTGCGACTGACTATAAAAATGATTACGCCTACATACTGTTTTCAGTTGGAAATTAGAAGGTCTCTATCTTCAGGACAACAAATCTGATCTGGACATTATAATCCAATAATAATCAATTTCAATATCCGATCTACGATAACGGATAGATTGTTATCCCTATTTATCAATAGAATATTATGTTTCTACATTCCGCATTCCCAAATACTAATTTGCGCGTGGACTGCAAGCATCGCGTTGAATAGCGCCAGTTACATCATTTGTAATGAAAGTTTTATCTAAAACCTTCTTCAATATCTGCTTTAATATTTTAAATGTATGCATCATTGATAGTTTAATAATGATCATGAATTTTTTTTTGCTATAATAGGTTAATGCGCTCCATATATTGCTGTAAGACACCATTTCGCAATCCATGTTCCATCTAATTACTCTAATCTATGTAGGATTTCAATTTATTTCACATGTGTATGGAACTTACACATACATACTGAGAAAATTTACTCACAAAATTTCTGCGTCCCACATTTGCTTCTTCCTTACAGTATGTGTTAACTATAATATGTCAAATACTCATGTTTCAATGTTTTATAAGCTTGACATCTTTACAAATAAAAACGGGATTTGATCCTGTTTGGAAGAAAGTGATTTTATAATTCCCTTGCTTTTTTAAATGTTTTAATTCAATTGGGATTGTTCATAATTTTTGACCTACTTATTTTATATTCTTTTCAGAAAATATAGACTATTTTAAGCAACTAATTTAAATATTATTGAAATATTCACTATACAGGATTTTTAAAAAATTCTTGAAAATATTACTTTAAATGTTGTGACGTCATCGTTTTACGCAATCTGTGTATAGACTTTTCTTGATAGACTTAATACAGATTGCACTTTATCTTTTCAAAGTTGACAAGTTGATATAATAGCCCAATTTCAACTCCACTTCAGAGTAGTATATCCCTAAAAACGCCTTAATATTTTAATTCCTTCATTTCAAGGGCAAATAGAGATCATTTGCTTTAAATTTTCCGAAAAAAAAAACTAATGGTTCGTGATCAGAAACTCCCCCGAAATGGTTTTCGAATTAAGAGTTTAAAAAAAATATGAACGATGCCCATTCCTTTCAACCTTTTAATATTAACATTTTGTTTGTTGCATTAATTATTGAAATAGTCTTTGAATCTCAAACTGATTCAGTTTTTTTGTCGGTGCAGGATGATTTGTGTGATTATATGATTGGTTTGGTTGAGGACGATGAGGCGGCGCTTATATCCGGAGAGGTTTGAGCCTAAACACAATAATGTTTTATTATTAGACCCCTTTTGCTGCCCTTAATGCTCGCCTACATAAATATCTCCCATAAAGTGTTTGAATACTACACAACGGACTTGGTGTTGCCAACACAAAATATTATTATTGTTACCAAACTGTGTTGTCATGCTTTTTGTATCTTGGCTAGAATTTTGGTATTTTGTAAGGTTATTAATTTCACTTATTGGGAAAACTTTTGGCATGGTATTATATTAGGGGAAAAACCCTGATACTAAAATACAATTTGACTTCAAATATTTTTGTCATTTTGCTTGGACTTTTTTCTAACAAACAGTGTGTGTAAGTTTGAAATTGACATAAATATCGTACTTTATTAACTGTACTGTAAATTAATTTATTTTGGTTCTCCTCAAATATAATTAAATTCTGTGTTTATTTCTTTAAATAAATAAAATTTAAAATAATGTTATGTAGTAAAAATACAAAATGTAAATTTCTCTTTCGCTAGAACCTGTAGTTCATTTTCAATTACAATTTATATTATTATGTCTTTAAAACGTATTTGTTATAAGTATTTAGTTATTTGCCGTCAAACAATTTGATGCAAACGCTTGAAAGTGCTACTGAAACGAAACATTAAATTTTGCCCTTTAATCTCAATTCTGGGATTTCCGTTGAAACCAGTTGATGTCAGTTGAAACCTTCGTCATTTTAATAAATGCCTCTAATGAAAAGCAGAAGTCTAGATCCAGTAGGTGAACGTTTTATTTAGTACTTACTTTTTGTACTTTTTATTAGATGGCAACACTGGCGAAGAGCAAGGATTTCGGTACAGGTGGCACGGCGAATACTGGCGGTAACTGGCCACACAGTGGGAAGGCCACACCGCTTAATACTGGACACCTTACACCTGCCGATAGGCACGGTTCTGTACAGGTAAGAATTCTAAACTAATGAGTAGTATTCCTTACGTGTTCAAATCCACAGCATTTGCAGTAAAACTGTGTGGTAGGACTGAGTTTTGGAGAGGGTTTCTAATACCATGTTTCATTTCGTGTGGGTGAAACACCACAAAATGTATATAAATAAATAATGTCATGTGTACAATATTCGCCATTTGGGACGATATGCAGGGCCCTGTATTACCTGTGAGAATTCTTTAGGATTTTACAATCATGGATCGTTATGAGTATACATTTCATTATGGAGAAACTGTGAGGACCTGGCCATGTGTCTAGTTTGCCCAGTGGAGAAGGCGGGCTTGACGATGCGCTGCGAATTACTGTCTTATTATACATAAGGATTGATAAGTTATATAGTATAGAGTTATTTATATGCGCGTGGTATTTCAAATCATACTACATTGTCACTTTAGGTCAAGTTAATATTTGAATTATTATAATTATTTTTTATTTTATTTGTGAATGATAAAAGTTTTTTTGTGTTAAAAACACGATTCTTTTATCTTTAGTGAATTGCCCTTGATTGTTGCACCTTTTTCTATCACTACAATTTACGAGTCAGTAAAAATGTATTTAAAGCATATTTAATAAGTTATTTCTAATGGATTGACAATCATAATAGAAGTTATATTATGCTGGCTACACACGATATATCGTAGCGATTAAAACTATATACATAGTTTTGTCAGATCGTTGTAGATTATTATCAAATGTCGAACTAGGTAATTTGCACAAAGAAATCGCTACGATATATCGTAACGTTATGTATCAGGGTTACACGTACAGTCGTACACTGCATGTATATCCAATATTATTTTTATGCATATATGTAATGTGAATGTATATTGGTGTATTTATTTTTTAGCTATTGAAGAATAAACATTTTCGGTATGTGAAATTTCCCGGCTCTGTGTCCACGGTCAGTTTAGTATATATTTTGCCGGCATTCCTTGTGCGTTTGTCTGCATGACGCTTATTATTAACAGTTGGACCTAGCTCATTTAATATTTTTTCTTACAAGTTGCCAGTAGTATCTATTTATTTAGTTTAAGTTTCGGAAACTTGAAATTATTACGTAAATATTGGTGTTCCCTAAATGTGGGTCTCCAGGATTTTTTTAGTAATCTACGATACTTGAACTTGGCTTAAGACACTACTGCGTGTCCAGATATTTAGTGTTGTTTAGGTTCTAACTTATTTAACTTCCCCAAAAAATTCCGTCTACAATTTTAGGTCTAATGATAAAGGCGTTTTATAGTTTTCTTAAGGCTTTTAATAATGTAAAAAGAAACTAAATAGTCCAATTTTTATTGAACTTGTCGGTAGTCCATTGGGTGATACTTGTAATTAATAAATTTATCTCACAATCAAATAACATCGGCCCAACTGTTACTTAAATTTTAATCAAAGCACTGCCAATATTCATTCATGGAGTATTTTATATACACTCTATTATAACAGCTATTGTTGTTTTTACACTGCACGCATTTAGATACAGGATTTGAACGTGTTTCTGGCTTTTCACGAGTTTGCTTCGCTAAAATGTGTGTAATTTGACTTCGGCTTTTTATGTGAAAATATTTTTATATATCTCTGTTTACTATATTAAATTAAAATGTATTATTTATTTAATAAGTTAAATTACGCGGCGCTTTGTATTTATAACGGGTAATAGATGTTAGAACTGCCTAGAACAGTACCTCTAAATTAAATATGATTATAATTTATTTACGGATCTAATTGCAAATCTAAACCATTCTGAAACACACAACATTGTCTCATAATCTATCTATTATTGTAAGAATACTATCACATACACAGAAACAAAAGAAATACACATATGAGGTGTACCATCAATCAGTCTTTCTCCGTCCACAGGTGGACATAGACCTTCCACATAAAACGCCACAACGCGCGATCTTGAGCGCATGAACTACCAAGTAATAAAATTATATAAGATATGACGTAGAAATTTATTTATACATATTTTACGGTAATTACTCAAGATAGATCAATGCCATGATGATTTATCTGTGGACTACCTTAAGGTGATGCGGAGATGTTGCAAGTTTAAAACGATAGGTATAGACCGAACTCAAAAAATATATATTGTAAGGACAAAATGCGACCTTATCTATTATATAAAAATAAGTCGGATTTTCCTTCCTGACGCTATAACTCCAGAACGCACGAACAACGACGTTTGCCGGGCCAGCTAGTTCGTTATAAATGCGTAATAAATAACTTTACGAATGACCACATTGCGTTAAACCCAGTGTTGTGTAATTATGAATTTTTTGATTACGTCACTGTCATTTTAAGTGTGCGTATTTTATCGAGACATATGAAAATATTATATTTTTTTCAGGTGGTTAGTTCAACAAACGGCGAGCTGGGTGCGGATGACCCAACAGCGGGTCATAGCAATACACCGATCACACAACCACACCATGAGGTCGATGTGGTTGACGACACCAAGTCAGTGTTCCAACTGTATGCATTCCATTTTGTTTCTTTTTATTTATTTTTAGTTTAATTTTAAGTTATTCTCTTTTCAATAGTTTTTATTTCTCGTTAATTTATGATTTTTCCAGTACTGGTTCCATTACTTGGTACTGCCCAATACGCCTTTTTTCCATGCTCCGCTATCAACTGTCATAGCTGTACCCGCTAATTTCTTTTCTGTCCATCCAATCCGACCGATTTAGTATTTGACACTAATAAAAATATATCTGATACTTCTGGTTTCTATGTCCATTAAATAAAATATTTGTCCCGAGTGAAAATCAAGTAGCCCCAGTATGCACAGAAATCTACAACGTGTTGCAGAAAGGTGTAGTCATATTTTAAGGTTGCATTGGATAGGCCTTAAATATTATAAATATTACAGTTACACATAGAAAAATACAGTTTGTAATTTTTTTCTTCTTTATAGCCAACTATTAAATAACTACCAGGAACGCATCAATTATGAGATGTTTACGATTTATTGAATGCGATTGAACCTTACGATAAAAGATGACCTCATAGTAGTGTTGTATTTAAAGAAGATCGATCAATTTAATAAATTAATTAAACTTTTATGAACACATAAAAGTCATAATATAACTAGTATTTGTAATTTCATCCATGCCTAGTGCCTAGTCACCGGCCATGTGTAACGATGGTCAAATATGACTACACCTTTCTGAAACACATTATATACTATATAATATTATAAAGCGGAAGAGTTTGTTTGTTTGTTTGTTTGTTTGTTTGTTTAAACGCGCTAATCTCAGGAACCACGGGGCGATTTGACAAATTCTTTCAGTGTTAGATAGGGCATTTATCGAGGAAGGCCTTAGGCTTTATAACATCACGCTACGACCAGTAGAAGCGAAGCAGTAGTGAAAAATGTTACAAAAACGGGGAAAATTTTCTAAATTCCACGCGGCCGGAGTCGCGGGCAACAGCTAGTTATTTTATAATCTGCGCAACAAGATTCATCAACTTTGATTTGAACTACTTTGATTTGATTTGTCTATTTTGTTATCATGGTAGGACACAACACACAAGAGATAATATAAATATTTTAAACCACAATTACTAAATTTTATTTCATGAATTAATACATGATTGACTGTTTAAATATCATTTTGAATCCGAGTTTCGATTTTTGTTATATTATTTTTTATTTTATTTTGCTTTCATTCTTTATTTATATTTTAAGTGAACTGAATAAACTTGTTCATAGACAGACTCTGTTAAATCGTCATGCAGACAATCTGTGTATTCCAGATGCTGTTGTTTCTTCAAACGCAAAAAGAAGAAGTGTGCGGCCCGCGCGGGAAAGTGACGCGAACGTGCCGCGTGACCCCCGCCGTGACCCCATGACATTCGCCCCTGTAACCCCCGTGACACATTTGACACCCGTCGCATATATGACCCATGTGACGTATTTGACCCATGTGACATATATGACCCATGTGACATATATGACCCATGTGTCCCACGTAACCCCACACGACTCCAACGCACGCGACACTTTAAACACGCTCTACTTACTATCAATACATTTGCTAAATATACAATGGGATTATAAATAACCTCTATATTATCTTACACTTCGCAACTTATTTATAAATTAAATAAAACTAATTCTTACAGCTACTATCGTCTAAAAAGTAGTTCTGTTTGATTTCTATACATTTCTTACTAGCACAATAAGGCCGGTATTGACAACAATTCTGTATGCACTAACTAAACTAACATTCAGTTCTGAATAGTCAATTATCGTAGAAATTTGCTAATCAATCAAATGTTATAATGACGTCCAATTTCTTTGGCTTTCTGCAACGCATTTTGCTGTATTATTAGTTTATTTTTACGCTGATTAAATTTTAAACCTCGGTATTGAGTAATTTCAATATTATCATAATATACCGTCAGCCTAACTTTATTAGTTTTCAAAATAACGATTTTAACTAACATAAATGTGTACATCAAAAATAGTTCCAACCATACGTTGTTTTAGTTTAGTGTAGGACGCAACAGAATTTTCACAATTAACTAAACTATTTAGAAATCGTTATATTGGCACCAATTCTACGTCCACAACTAAACTAAACTTAACTAAAAAATTAAACAACTATATTTAGATTTAATGGGCTATTTAACAGTGTACATTTAATAAAATCGTCAGTCTATAATACACAGTTTTTATAATAAGAAAGTTCAGTTAACATTACCGAATTGTGTTATTGAGACTATCAATTTTAATTTTTAAGTTAAGTTTAGTTTATTTTTTTATTTATTACATCAACGACAAGCCTTGTAGTTGAGTGGTTTATGTAACGGACTGCCAATCAAGAGGTCGCGGGTACGATTCCCGCTCGGCACAATCATTTGGTGTGATTTTTCTAATTGTCATACAAATGTTTGTACTGCGTCTGGGTGTTTCTATGTATTATAAGTATGTATTTACAAAAGAAAAGTAGTAAATGTATTATATCCCTATTCTGGTACCCATAACACAAGCATATAAGCTTAGCTTGGGACCAGAGGACGTTGTGTGAAATGTCCGTGATTATTTATTATTATTTATTATTATTTATTATCAACTGCTCATTCCACTTACAGTCTCCCAAAACGTGCAATGAACTATTATTTATTACATAATTATAAGAAATAGAATATTAAATATTTAATAATAATAATAGTTAAAAAAAACTAAAAAACACGCTTTATTTAATCGAATTATTGCATTGTCATCGGTCTTTGATAGGTGTGCAAAATTTGTATAGAATCTGACCGTTTAAAGTGGGTCAAAATAGCGTCCAAAGGAGTCGGTTACAAACATACAAACAAACATACAAGTGAAGCTAATATAAAGCGTGTAAAAACATTTTACAATGGTTAAAAAATGTATTAAATGTGTCGAAAAAAATATCGACTTGCTGATGTTGTGCAATTAGAGTGTTGAGCATCGTCACGACACGATTGGTAGGAGCGTGCTCAGGGTTATTTATTTTGAATGAATGAATGAATGTATGAATACTCTTTATTGTACGCCAGAAAATAACTTACAAATATCAATAACAATAAATCTTATATGTATTAGGTACAAAAGGCGGTGTTATCGCAAATATTGCAATCCCTTACAGACAACCGTGAAATGGAGTCGATTGAATTTAAGAGAGAATTTATTTATAACAACAAATTATAATGTATCATGAGAGCACATTTACGCCTTGATTCGAGTGTGTGAAACCTACCATGCCCGAGACGAATAACGATGGATATAAATAGGGATAATATCCGTACAACTTTTGATACAGGTAACTAACAAATTTACGTTGAACCCGTTCATTGTGTACGTAGAATTGATACCATTATGTCATCAAATGATAATATCTGACGTAAGTTTTCTTTACCGGCCTTATCTCACTTAAATGCTGATTAAATATCACAAAATTCATTCAGTTTGAACTATATGTTTATGTATTTGAAAAACTTTTATTTTATGTTTTCGCGTGAAATGCAACTTTCGCTATATTGTAATGTTAAAATTTGAAATAAATAACACTTGTATTCTCTTTTTTTTTGTATTTATTAATAACTTCAAAGCGCTCTTTTTTATTTCGTTTGCCTAATTCTTATTATAACTTTTCTGTTTATTACTTTTATAAGATTATTTAGAAAGAGGATATTAATATATTACATAGTGTCATTGTCATTTATTCGATCGTTTTTACGATCTTTTCTCAGAAATTTTATTGTGAAACATTATATGGATTTCGAACATATAATGGTGCCGATTCTACGTGCAAAACTAAACTAAACTTAACTAAAAAATTAATACAACTCTTGCCGTATTTTGATTATTTGGCTATTTCGTTGTGCAAATTTATATTAATTATAATCGTTAGCCTATAATAAACAGTTTTTTTAACAAGAAAGTTCAGCAAAAGTTACGGAGTTGTGTTATTGACACTATCAATTTTCATTTTTTAGTTTAAGTTTAGTTGTACACGTAGAATTGGTACCAATATCTATTTTTCTCTTTCCATCATAAATTAATTTCTATAATTAAATTTCATTAATTTTTCTTATATTATACAATATTTAAATTTAAATGTTTTCGAGGTTTTATTTCTAATCCCATTTTTCAAGCCGTGCGTTTAGTTATATGCCCAGTTGCTTCGATTATACTTTATTATAAGCTATATACCCATAATATATTTGTGTACACACTTAAAATTTTTTGTATTATTTATTTATATAGTTTTTTGTCTGTCTTAACACCGATTTTTATCAATAGTATAAAAAAACATGAACGTTCTTGAAGCTAGAATGTAAAAAAATATAAAATAATTACTGAGTATTTAATGATGGGCATCACAAACGGCATATTAATATGTTTTAATATAGTGTGAAAGAGATAGATGTATATAGAACAAAGGCGAGGCAAGAAAGTGACAGATATATCTTCCGGTGACGTCATAAGTATCGATACATCTCGGTATATTATTATATATCTGTCTTTTTCTCGCTATATTATTATGCAGTTTGTGGTGCCTTTTATTGAGATTTATTTAATTTACGAGTTAACTGGGTCTTATAACAAAATATAAAATATGTCAAATTTACTACCAATTTAACAACTTGTCTACTAATAACTATAACAGGTTTATATTATGTTTAGTATATAAAATTTTTTATTAAATTATACTCGCCGTTGAAAAGGTGTTGAAAATTGTATTACAAAAATTATGCGTTTCGATTATCGATTGTTTGTCGATATGATTGTCAAACATATTAAGATTTAAATAAAAGTATTTTGAAAGTGATCAAAGGGCAGACTATTTACATAATTTAATTGGATCAAGTCTAATAACTCATAATATTTAATATAAAATAAAATTATGAGAAGATATGAGTTTTTAGGAAAATGGTACGTCGAAATTAGCCGAAACGCATAATTATGTAGAAAAATTATTTTCAAAGTTAAAAGTTACAAAACAGCTTGAAACCCGATTGGTTGGCAATCACACTTTTAATTAACAAAGTGTCATACTTTGTATGTATCAAACATACAAAGTTGTTTTGCTATAAAACGTGTACATACAAAGTCATATTGCGTTAATTTTTCTTCCAGAACTATTCCATACAAAGTCATTATACTCATTATTTTTACGAAATTAGTTATCTGTTGTCATTACTATTGGCACTGAATCATAAATAGTATTTGTCAACAGAATAGGGGACTCTCAAACAGATTGTATTGTAAAGACGTTATAATACATACATACATGTCTGTTCTTATTTACTTGTCCTATATAATTTACCTTAGAGCATTGATCCTACAGGAGGTGGCATTCACAAAGAAAAGGCATTAAAAATCTACGAGAACAATACTCATGAGTATTACTATATACGAGACGAGCCTCGTGGTCGAGTGGTTCATGTAACGGACTGCCGATTAAGAGGTCGTGGGTTCGATTCCCGCTCGGAACAATCATTTGTGTGATTTTTCTAATTGTCATACAAATGTTTGTACTGCGTCTGGGTGTTCCTATGTACATATTATAATTAAGTATGTATTTACAAAAGAAAAGTAGTTTATGTAGTATATTCGTATTCTGGTACCCATAACACAAGCATATAAGCATGATCCATGAATATTTATTATTTATTTATTATTATTATTGTTCTCGTAGATTTTTAATGCCTTTTCTTTGTGAATGCCATCTCCTGTGACACGCAAAGAGAAACTTCGTATACATGTATACGAAGTTTCTCTTTGCGTGTACTTACACCATTATTACACCTAGCAGTATATTTGACAAAGAAAACAGCCCTTATTTATTTAATACTCGTAAGATTATAACGAAGCGTAGAAAAGAATTAAAATTTGCAAAAAAAAATCCAGAAAACACACGCGACAAAGAAAAATATTTGATTGAATCTGTATTTTTTTTTGTACCAATCGTTTTAAAGCCGTAAGAGATTTAAAATTCATTATTCTAAAATCAACTAAATTTACTTTGTTGTATGTTTGCATAACACATGTCTAACTTTCTTAACGTCCCGGAATAGCGACTGTTGCTCAATTATCGCCATTTCTGTATGACGGGTGTCGCTTCAAGCCACAAATTGAATTTATGGTAAAAGTTAAAGTAAGTTAGTGAAACATTATATCGCGTTAATATAGGACAAGTAAACAAAACAATAATATAAAAATAATGTAATAATGTCTACATAAAGCAAATACTATCTTTTAATATTTATTTCATAATATTTAGTTCTCATATGACACTAAACTCTTTGAAAGATTTGAGTTGAGCATTTTTCAGTCCTACGATTAACTATGTCAATTTTATTGTTTTAAATGTATAATACACAGAACGCTTTGCATCCAAAATTTGGTCTGTTTTAATTATAATTAGGGTCTCCTGCTTTATAAAAATGGGGCGATTTATGAAAAGCAATAAAGCAAAATGCACCCTTCTGCGGTTGGCAGATTATATAAAGTTTTTTGTTCCCGTCCTTAGTTAATTTTCACCAAAAAAGTGTAAATTATTATGTGGTTGAAAGATGTGAGATTTAATTTACCTCATCGTTACATAATTTTGAAAATATTCATGGTCATAATTATGATGTCCATTCCAACACATAGTACGAACAAATCCATAGATTTGTACATTTAGAATTTCGGTCCTAGTTAGGGCTGCCATCCGTCTAAGTTTCCCGGATTTGCCCCTGTTTTAAGCACGTCCGGGAGATTTGTGACCGGGGTTTGTAGCCCGTAGGAAATCCGGATGATTTTGATGTCAGGGAAGATAAATAAAATTGTGGTTATCCGGCTTCAACAAGTCAGTTGATGGCAGCCCTAGTCATCATTCATCATAGTGTTTAAATATTAAATACTTACAGAATGTAGTCTTATGTCGTTTTTAATTTAATTGTCAATGGAGCAGTGAATTATTTTTGTATTTCTTTTAAGTTCATTGTAGTTTATGAGTAATGAATGAACAGCCAATAATCGTGTTGTAAGTTTGTGTGTTGATGAATTTTGTCTTTCGTACGCCATAGGTTGAAATGATTAAGAAATTTTGAATTTTGGTTGTGATAGATTCAGTTCGGATGTATATTGATACCCAATATACTTAGGTACTTATAATATAAAAGTTACAAGTTAATTGCCTAAATAATGTTACACAAAATGCTAAGAATTGCGTTGTCTCATAGATGGTTATTTTTTCTTATTTGATACACAATCTTGATACTTTTAAAATATAAAATAAAAATGTTAAAAAAATATGTAAGTTATTTTGTATCGTTATTTAGTAAATTTGTCCTAAATTAGTTCAATTATAGTTTGCTCATACTGCCATTAAGTATTATTTTTAGAATTTTTCGTAATAACTGTCTTGTATCAAGATTGTTTATTATTCAGGTAAAATAAATTAGTTGAATTGTAATCGTCGATTATTCAACCTATGGCATGTACGATAACTTTAGTTAATAATTTTTATTTAGTCATTGTTTACCTAAGTTCGATTTGTATGAAAACGAATAATATTTACAATTGGCTCCGTTCCTATAGTGACGCCACATAATTTCCTATCGTTTATTTATATCTATTATCATAGTTTTGTAAGAGATAACCAGACATTTATTAAATAAGAATATAAAATGTAAGTTATGACATTTTTCATGCTTTTCTTTTGAGGTACATGATGATTGGTTAATTCGATAATTATTATTAAGTGTGCAATAAATTGTATAGAAGAAATCAATACAATAGTGTTAAAATGTAATTTGTTTCAATGGTTGTACCCCGGTGAGTCCCGGCTTATATATATTACAAGACTGAATGAAATATTTCACCTCGGGTACAAAAACATGGCACTGGGCTAATGTCAATTTGTATTGATGGACTTTGTTAGTATTACTGTGTCGTTTTATGAAGAATAAATTGATTGGATAGGTGCATTATTAGAGATTAGACCAGCAACAAATCAAAATATTCATGTACTGGGCATGTTGAGGCCAATTTCAAAGCGTCAAAAACTTAACTGAAATAAAAACGACTATGGTGGCTATTTCGTTGTACACATTTTTATTAATTAGAATCGTTAGTATATAATACACGAGTGTTAACAAGAAAGTTCCGTTTACTAATTGTGTTATTGACGCGAATTATCATTTTCTAGATAATTTGTGTGCATGTACAATTGGTACTATGGAATAGCTCTCAGTCAACAGTAATAAGGTTAATGTCCTTTTAAGGATATACCATTCAGCTGGCCGTTTGTACGACATATATACCATAAATCTTCCAATATAGTGAAATCAGTATTACATTATACACTGTCGCACCCTCCTGTGGGAATAAGCACCAACTAGAGCATCTGCTACGATTTGAACACCCTTTCTTGGCTTATTTTTATTCTTTAACAAACTAATAGCTATCGTACTCCGTAAGGAAATGAAACTTCTAAAAAAATAAATAGGGCTAGTTCAAGTTAAAAACGTAAATAACACTCCTATTTTTCCTAACTTGAGTTGTCGGTCTAATTTTGTATAATGTCTTTGATTAATAAGTGTTCCGTGGAGAACGCGGTCGATATGTGAGTGAATTACACGCTTTCGAGGGTTTCCATGGTGAGTAATTATTAGAGAACAGCGACTCGCTATTAACAATTAATTCGTGAGTTTGAGTCATATTAGAAATACTATATTACCGGCTATAAGCCACGCCAATTGGTAATGCGCTGGAACCTTGTCAAATTAACGCCCTTGTGACGTCATCAGCAAAGAAAAAGTAGAGTAGAGTAGCTAACAAAATGTAATAATCTCATCTATACGTCACTATGATGTCACCAACATGGCCGCCAGGCGCATTACCAATTTGTGTGGCTTATAACACTCACAGTTTTGGGATCGAAGATCCCTGAACCTGGGTCGACATCTTCGATCCCAAAACTGTGAGTGTTAGCCGGTAATATAGTATTTCTAACAATTAATTCTTTAAAATAATTACAATATGCAGAATATGATTCAATAAAACTAAATTAAAGTTGATCTTGAATCGTTCACAATGATTATTATTATTTTTAATAACTTCGCGTCGCTGTTAATTCCAGTATAAAAGGAAATCGAGTATAGTCTTCTACTTCACATTCTTAAAATTTCTTGTGGATTAGCGATATCATTTTTCCTAAACCTAGTCTGTAGGGGCCATTTGATATCGAGCGATGTGCGACACGTGTTGATTGTTTATTTAAAGTACCATTTGAATCTTATGGCGCCAGATGGCGGCCCTCACTGCGTTGTAAAGTGGGCGTGGTTAAACGAACAAGTAGGCGTGGCGACGACACTGGTGACAGCGTCTTTGGTCATTGTGAATATTAATATAACTATTGGTCGCGTCGCAAGAAACCGAATGCTACCTTACTAGACTAAAATGATTGAGCTCAGCCTTATCGAAATCATCGTCAAAGGTCATCATGAAATTAATGTGGCCACACGATTAGGGCGGTAGCTGATGTATAAATTGTACAGCTTTAAAAACATTTGTATATTTTTGCTTATACTGGAAGCGTAAAGGTTGCGACAGGCGTGATTTGCATAGGAGTAAGATGTGGGTGTCATTGTAACCAGAGCGACTTCATTGATTCCACTAACTAATTATTCAAACTTTACCTTTATTCCTGGTACACACGTAAGGATATATCTATATACCGATTGGCACTGATTTATCAATTGTGGGAATGACAATTCGTTGTAGATTATCGGAGGCTAGTGGAGTCATTAGGAATGTTCGGTTATGTCTTTAAATAAATCGACAAGTGTGTAGCAAGCATAAGGTATATACACTGTACAGGATTACTTGAAAAACAATTGCTTTTTGGGGTTTCTGTAAATATTTTGCGATATTTTTAATTTCAATCACTCAAAATGTTTCGTTAAAGTTCACCTTTGTCCGATAACTTAATCATATTCCATGATAAATGTAATTTAATACCCTAACGAGAGTTACTGACGTCAGCTATATGACGGTCATTCACTTTAAATCCGTTGACCTATTACTCATTCATAGGCTACCGACTAAAATTACGACGTTGCCCATAAAACTATCAGAATTACGTTACAAAACCCGTAGGTAATTCAATCGTAGTTGTTTGCTGGTCACACTGACACTACGCCAAGCTATTTCGAATTAGTCACAGATTATGTAGTCATCACAAAATTGTATCCAATGCATTAAGATTTTACACGTTCGGCTATATGTTTGAAGTGTTTTTTAACATAATGTCTTGTTGTATTGTTTTCATATTTTTTAGAAAAAATATAGATAAAGAGAATATTGTCGATATGTAAAAATAATTAAAAGAAATTCGTTAAAATAATGGTTTTTGATAAATTATTGTAACCAAAATTGAAGTATTCTTCTCGTTAAATGGATCGTTAACTTAATTATACAATTGCAGTTAAATCAAGTGTATGTAAAGGTCGTTTTAATATAATTAAATACCATAATTGTACCTAATTGTTACTTTCTATTTGCTAGATAGAATAATCAAATTAGATTGGGTATTGTGATTTTAAGTGAAGTGTGATCTAAAGATGTGTAGACCGCGTGTGCGTGGTTAATTGTAATGTGGACTTTATATATGAGACTATATTGTTACATATGGATGGTGTACTTGATATGAAACAATCGCATTATTATAAGATCTTCCAATCTCTATAAAAGTTAATTTTGAAAAAATAGTTGTAAATAAAAATTAATAATAACAATTTGTTAATCAACATGTCGTTTTTACAACTAAATGAAACTATTATATATATAAATCTCCTGTCACGATGTTTGTCCGCGATGAACTCCTAAATTACTGAACTGATTTTATTTTTGATTTGCACACCGTGTGCAATTCGACCCAACTTGAATGATAGGATAGCTTACATTTAAATTTATAGTCGCAATATTATTTTATTGCAAATTATTTGTCTACCCCTTACATTTGTATGGCAAAACAACGTTTGCCGGGTCAGCTATGAAACTATAGATGTTCTAATAACGTTTATAATATCAATTTAGCAATAATAAAACAGTATTAGAGACGTTCTATTGTATATATCACCTCTTGTGTTCTATTCAGACCTTTAATTAGCTATCAATACTCCTTACACTATCCGTTCAGATTTTTCAGTGTTTTTATTTTCGTGACTAACTTTCACTAGATATTACTTTATTACATAAGGGACATAAAAGAAAAAAGGTTCAAATTTGCACTTCTTTGTTATAGTGGAATTGGTCTAAAATTTCGTCTTTAATTCACTGTATAAATGTGTATTAACATGTTAAGTGTTTTTAAAAGATATGCATTATAAATTTTAGAGACACTGGTGACAATTCTACGTGCACAACTAAACTTAACTAAAAAATGAAAACAACTGTTGCTGTATACCAATTAACTGGCTATTTTGTTATACACATTCACTGTAATTAAAATTGTTATTCTGTGTAACACAGTTTTATAATAAAAAAGTTCAGTTCATATTGCCCAATTGTGTTATTGACACAATCAAATTTCATTTTTTAGTTAAGTTTAGTTGTGCGTTTAGAATTGGTACCATTATGCAATTTAAGTACATTAAGATAGTCCCTATAGTCATTTAGGTTTGTAAGTTATAAGATTTTTGTGGTTTTTAATAAAACTAATAGATAATGATACAGGTCGTGATTAGTGCGATTGTTTCATATACAAATATGTTGCAAGGGAGCATTGTAAATTATCATTATAAGTTACGTCGTGATGTGTCGAATTGTATCTGATCGCTAGATAATTCATTACTGTCGATTCATGACTAACATTTTATTCAATAATAAATCGCTATACAATTATGAAGCACTTTTTATTTAAAAAATTTACTGCTATGTAATATCTCTAAATTATCATATTATTTATTGTGAAGGCTGCACCAAATATGTAGTTTGCGGTATGCGAATACCGCTTTTTCTCTGTCGTTGGTAAACGCGTAGTTATTTTTAAAATCTCGCTTACTAAGTAAGTCATGTTCGGTCGGCTTGTGGTAACACGAGGAAGAATTGAATTGTAGTCAATAACATTTATGTATTATACATGCTTCTACATCTGAATTGAATATAATGTAAACGTAAGTATTAAAAACATTCATATTCATAGAACAGTATAACAGTGTTTATTTTTCTGTAAGATAAATATATATATTCGGTTATATATATGTCACAAACCTTGTTCGAAATTACGAAAACATTTGTTAATTCATAATTAAATAAAGCTTATTATAAAAATATTTTGTTTTATTTCAAGGCGACGACGACTCCGCTGTTGTGTACTAATTTATTCTGTTGCTAGTTAGGTTGACTAGGTTAATAGAAATTATTTCCACGGCCCATTCCGTAACTTCGAATTTTTTTTTTATCAAAAATTTTTATTGAGGACTTGGTTCACAGTATGTAGTGACCATGTCGTCCTCGTAATGCTACACAGTTAACTAAACATCTAATTTAATTGTTACATAAACATATTAATTATTATCTACACTTCGAGCCTTCAGCCCAACCGTTACAAGTTTATAAAATTAAATGGATTTGGCAACTACTGAGTCAGGTTGGGCTAGCACACTATTACATATACCTACATTATTCTTAATTACACTATTATTAAATACATATTCTCTGTATGTCTGGTTCCGTACACATTCCATTATAATATGGTACACATCTTCAACAGTTCCACACTCTGCACAGTTTGGCGACGTTACTTTTTTCATCAGAAAAGCGAACCTATTCAATGGAATGTGTCCGGAACGCAATCTAAACGTTATTACTAAAGAGGCTCTGTCTAATCTACAGGACTCATACCAGGGGTAACGAAATGGAACTTCGAAATTTATGACGCACTATTAGCGTTGTGGCTTGCAACTGTAAAGCAATTCTTGAAGATCCTTGTCTAGAGCGATTCAAAAACGCCAACTGAACTCTTTTTTAGGGTTCCGTACCCAAAGGGTAAAAACGGGACCCTATTACTGAGACTTCGCTGTCCGTCCGTCCGTCCGTCTGTCACCAGGCTGTATCTCAAGAACGGTGATAGCTAGACAGTTGAAATTTTCACAGATGATGTATTTCTATTGCCGCTATAACAACAAATACTAAAAATAAAATAAAATAAATATTTAAGGGGGGCTCCCATACAACAAACATGATTTTTTTACCGTTTCTTGCTCGATACTAATAACGTTGCCTTATGTTGCATAGATAATGGTACGGAACCCTTCGTGCGCGAGTCCGACTCGCACTTGACCAATTTTTTAGGAAGTACAAAATAAATATGCAAATACCTCCAAAGTGTATTCTGTAAAAGTGGATTCTATACAATAACCGTAAGCGTAAAATGCAATGGCCAACCCCAGGTCAAACGCCGCAAGTGTCTTATAGAGAAGCTTACCAAGAAAAGGTAATAATAACCGTTTGGAGGTCTCAGCTGGTGTTATTTACTATAGCTTTCTCCGATCTGGTCATCAAATAACGGCAGATGTCTGTTAAGAGGATACCAAAATAGCTTCGTGCATTTTTCTACGTACGAAGTTTTCATTGTTTCTTTAGATTGAATGGCTAGAGCTTGATCTAAGATCGCATAAACTCAGAAACGAGATTGAAAAAAGTTTTCTCGATAGAAAATCTTAGCGAAACCTCTCTAATTTTTTATTTTTTTCATTTAATATTAATATATATATAAACACGTAATATACACGTAAAACAGAATTAAAATATATTTAGTAGATTTTGAGTAAACAAAAAAAATATCCCTAATTCTTCATTTTCTATACCTACTAGCTGTGTTAATAGGTACATGTCGACGATAATATTGATGTAGGCCCTTAAGAACGTTTTTGCGTTTATGTTTGACATACAAATACGTTTCCTCTAAAAGTCAATGAAAAGAGAATAGATAAATAAAAAAATAATGATTTCTTACGCCATTTATTCGAACAATAACATACCATTGTTCATATCGTTACACCTCAAAACATTTAGAACGAATTCGAAACAAATTACAAATACGTACTAAAACGATTTCTAGCTAAAACTGAAATATCAGTTACTATTACAAATTGCACCGAGTTGTAACACAAAAAAATGCTTAAAACCAGCTTACATAACTACACTTAAAAGTAAATAAAATATTTTATCATATATTAATTTTGATAAATAAATAAACACATCTTTCATTCCCAGAACTCGAAATATTTTATAATACTTAATGACTAAATAAAATTATTGATAATGATCTCACTAAAATAAACATTATTATGGTAATAACTAGGACTAATATTCCTTGGGTTGCCAGCTTTTAAAAATTAAATCAAAATATTAGCAAAGCACAATCTCAACCCAATAAAACGCGAGGAATAAAAATTGATTTTATATATAAAAAAAATACATTCTTTGTAAAAATAATATTAAAATAAGTAAATCTGAAAGAAAACATGGTAAATAGAGCTAAAAATATATATGAATTTAAAATTCATTTAATGTACCGTTGACAACAAAACTTTTTATTTCGGTCATGTTCCTTGTATCATAGTCGGATATTTCCTCGATGACCAGGTCTTCATTTTTAACAGGTATCGGAGGTACTACATCAAAAAGCTCGCCTAATTTACGACTGGTTGACAATAAAGTCTCATGTAAGAAGTCTTTATTATCATCAACTGCTTTGAACTTGGAATCTCGATGAAAATTTTCATAATTCTCTTCTTTGACAATAGGTGGCAGATAATCTCTGCCATCTTCGTAATCAAATTCTAATTTTTTCATGCGTTTTTTCAAATTAGGTGGCCAGTCCTCATCTATCGGTAGGTCTACGTATCCTACGGTTGCAGCTTTATGTGTTTCCAAGTTCTTAACAACCTGATAATCATGGTCTGAATGAGGACGGTTGAATGTGATAAGCTCTTCCATATTGAATTCACCGTCGTCGATCACGGTTTCATCTAGCGCCATTTCTGAAACAAAAAAATGACGTTTAGTATGTTCAAAAATTTTGTTAAAATTGACGGTGACGAATTGAGAATATACGCACTACTTTAGTGAAACGGGTGTTGACACTGACGTGATCCTAGAGTGCCATCTAAGGAATATCACAAACAAAGAACATCCTCTGTGAGAGACGGAAATCCCGAAAATAAACCCTGTGCCAACACTCCTGGTCAACACGGTACAGTAGACCATAATCCTTCCGAAAGCGGTGGAGGCCCGTGCCCAACAGTGGGACGTTAAAGGGCAAGACAGAGTACGAATGTTCCCCAGTCCATTTCCTCCCAATGGTGCTTAGTTGACAAAACTCTCATGTAAGTCTGGAATACTTATTATTAGGTAGTCAAATAAAACGATAACGCGTCTATAAATTACCTAACAGATCGCGTATTGTCATATTTACCGTCTTCAACTTAAAGTTAGGGTCGAACGGTCAAATGGCAGTAAAAAATAAACTTTCAAAACTTGTAAAAAAACACAATTACATTTTATCATCCTAAAGTGCAATCGAGTTACGTAAAAGTTTCAGTTAAACACTGGAAAGTAGTGTTGCGAATGTGATCGAAATGACGTAATTAAAGCCGAAACTCACTCGTCCATGATAACTGTCGTCCAATTTTACGTAAAATTTATCGGCATACATGTTATATAACAAGATAATGAATTGAGAAAGTTAAATATAGTGTTGTTTTAAAATTAATAAAGTAAGAAAGTTAAAGTTTTTATGCGAACTGTAGTCACGACGGTACTTCGGGGTGCAAAAAAGTGCGAAAGTAACTCTGTATGTCGCGTCGTCGTTCCAAATCATGTAATACATATTACACACGGTGGCTGCTTGCTAGTTCTGTTACTTAAACTTGGCTTGTCACGCTACCGCATGCCTAGATTTCTTGATCACAAGTAGGAATTATAATCAAACAGCCAGTTTAACCAACCTAACCTATTACAACGTTTCCATATAATCCAATAATAACATTTTTGCGCGAAAGAGTATAAACATAAAGTATAACAAAGCTTATCTTGGGACCAGAGGACGTTGTGTGAAATGTCCATGTATATTTTATTTATTTTATTTATAAACCTCCATAAATTTGGGCGAACTCTCACGTTAACATTATTATGGAAGAATATATAAACAAAGCATATCTCCACGTCTATCTTAAATAATTGTTATTTATTATCGTAACAAAATCCAAATGATTCACCCTATAAACAGTTAAACGTATTTTGCAATAAATAAGCTCGTCTATAGTACTCGTCGCTGAGTCATTTTGCTGACGTGGTATACGAAATGTGGTATATAAAACGTGGTATATATGACGTGGTATACAATTAAATTGAAACTTTCAAACAATATTGCATCATTGTTAATTAAAACTTAAAAGCAATGTTATGACTAATGCGATCCTACTGTATAAGTTATTTTTATCTATATACAGTTGACTTTTTCCGACATTTTGGGTCTCGTAAACAATTTACAACAAATCTATGAATCACTTTATCGGTAAAAAATGCATTTAAATTCTTTGCGATAGGTAGTTTAAAATATCTAATCGTAACGATAGCGGAAACGGTTTTGTTTTTACACGCTTTATATTAGCTTCACTTGTATGTTTGTTTGTATGTTTGTTTGTTTGTAACCGACTCCTTTGGACGCTATTTTGACCCACTTCAAACGGTCAGATTCTATTCAAATTTTGCACACCTGTCAAAGACCGATGACAATGCAATAATTCGATTAAATAAAGCGTGTTTTTTAGTTTTTTAAACTATTTTTATTTATTTTCTATCATTCATTTATTTTCTCTTTAACACATACAGTGTCGACGATACATTTCTTTAAAATACACTTTTATTAGCTTCGTTGGTGTATAATTAAGAAGACTATTATGTGAATTTATATGCTTTTATTGTTTATTAATTATCGATACAATTGTATCGATAGTCGCAGTAGTAGTCTTATATCGACGCCATTGCCCAAGAGAGAGAGAGGAAGGATGCCACCACAGACTATCCTGACTGTCACTACAGAGTAGGTAGTGACTAGGTGTAACCCATGGTCCCTACAGTTGGTATCTATGTTACGGAATTTATGAAAAATGCTTGTGTTCCTCTCTCCTCTCCAGCCCATTAAGGTCCCACTGTTGGGCAGAGGAGGAGTCCTCTTTGGGAGGGATAACGGTCTACTGTGCCGCGCTGACCAAGCGTGTTGGCACAGGGTTTAGTTTCGAGTTTTCCGTCTCTCACAGTAGAAGTTAACTGCTTATATTGTTCCTTAGCTGGCTCTTACATCACCCAGGGAAAGAAATGGGGTGATGACACCCGTATTCTTAATCAATGCTTAATAATAATTAATTAATGCTTGTATTATGTGTACCAGAATACGGATACACTACATAAACTACTTTTCTTTTGTAAATACATACTTATGATACATAGAAACACCCAGACGCAGGACAAATATTTGTATGACTTTTATAAATATCATGCAAATGATTGTCTCGAGCGGGAATCAAGCCCGCGGCCTCGTGAATGGCAGTCCGTTACATAAACCAATCGACCACGAGGCCCGTCCAAATATAATATTCTTTTCTTCTTCTCCAGCCCATTTACGTCCCACTGTTGGGCACGGGATTCCTCCACTTTGGGGGGGATTACGGTCTACTGTGCCGCGCTGACCAGGCGTGTTGACACATGGTTTATTTTCGAGTTTTCCGTCTCTCACAGATGATGGTATCTGTGTGCAAATATCCCTTAGCTGGCTTTTACAGCACTCTTGGGACAAAATGGGGTGGTGACACTTGTATTCTTAATCCGTCACCACACGCTATAATATTATTATAGTTTAATTTTATAAAGATTTTAATAGTTATACTTACTGTTGGCTGATAACAGAGCTCTCGTAAGTGGTGCTGTATGCGCAGAGGGCGGGTGACGTGGCCGAAGTTCCTCCCTCACTGATGGTAAGGCCACCAACGCCACAGACAAAAGCAGCACTAGTAGACAAGTCGCTGGCTGAGCGGCCTTGCCTTGTGGACCAGCGGTGACACCTGTTAGCACGTTCTGTAAACAAATAAATATTTAATAAATTAAATTATGGTGGAAAAAGTGATTACCGCAAGCGGGACTGGAACCCACGACCTCGGAATACCGTTCCGTAGCTCTGCCAACTGAGGTTATTGCGGTCGTGCTAACAGTAACCAGTTAGACAGCCACAACGTTCCTCGATTGAGTTTACATCGCATTTTTGATGTGCAGTTAAGTTTACAAATACTGACGCAATAATTTATAATAAATTAAATTGTGGTGGAAAAAGTGATTACCGCAAGCGGGACTTAAACCCGCGACCTCGAAATACCGTTCCGTAGCTCTTGGTAGGTATTCCAAGGTCGTGGGTTTAAGTCCCGCTTGCGGTAATCACTTTTTCCACCATAATTTAATTTATTAAGTAAAAGCATAGCATGTCAATTGCAAAATTACTTTAGTAAATAAATATTTATTAACACTTTATACAACTCTCTCTCCAGCCCATTTACGTCCTACTGTTGGTCACGGGCTACCTCAACTTTGGGAGGGATTATGGTCTACTGTACCGCGCTGACCAGGGGCCCGAGTCTGCTATTACAAAGTTATCACAATGATTAGTCACTGATTGCATAATGGCGAATTTTATAAGGTTTGGTAGTCTACTCTTAATTTTTTGGTCATAAATGACGCCATTATGGCGCCATAATGGTGTCAGTGACTGATCATTGCGACAACATTGTAATAGCAGACTTGGGCCACAGATGTATTGGCACAGGCTTTATTTTCGAGTTTTCCGTCTCTCACAGACGTTGTTATCTGTGTACAATCATTATCACATCGCTTAGCTGACTTTTACAGCACTCTTAGGATGAGATGGGATGGTGGTTTTTTTTTCCTCCGCTTAGCCCTACCGGGCCATGATGGTGCCTTGAACTTTACCATGACCCGGAGATGGGATGGTGGTGAGTTGGAGAACTTCACATACATTACTTAATTTCATGTAAAATTAAATAAAAAAGTATTCAGGATTTGCAAGCGTGTAATTTTTTTTTAAGTTTTCAACTAAGTAAATTTATGATATTTAGTCAACATACAGCTCAAATACATACGGATTAGATAACAATAAGTACCTAGGTAAAATGTTAACAAGGTCGTTATTTTCATATCAACACTTAAATTATATATTTAAACCTTGACTAACTGTTTACGATTAAATAACAAATAAAAACTATTGTTAAGTTAAAGTCTGTTTGCAAATAAATCTTAACCAAAGTACTTAAGAGGATACCAAAATAGCTTCGTGCATTTTTCTACGTACGAAGTTTTCATTGTTTCTTTAGATTGAATGGCTAGAGCTCTAATTTTTAAGTATATGTGTTTTCAATATATAATCTAGGATCGCATAAGCTCAGAAACGCGATTGAAAAAAGTTTTCTCGATAGAAAATCTTAGCGAAACAACCTCTCTCATTTTTTATTTTTTTCATTTGTAGGTCTATTATCGCGTATTAACTAATGAAATAACTTTAAAAACATAAGAGAAACACGTAAATCAGAATTAAAATATATTTAGTAGATTTTGAGTAAACAAAAAAAATATCCCTAATTCTTCATTTTCTATACCTACTAATAATAAATATGTACATGTCGACGATAATATTGATGTAGGCCCTTAAGTATTACGTTGTATTTTTTCATAATTGTGATTTTAATAATACTATTAATTCTACGTGTTTTATTTTCAATTACGTTGGTTTTTGCTCGACCGACAATGGTAATGTTTTTCGGGTATATCTTTTTCTATTTCGCTGTCTCTCTTTCTTTCCAGCCTATTAACGTCCCACTGTTGGGAATGCACTTCCTTCACTTTATAAACACAAAAAGCGAACAAAGTGGCGGGAAACAGCTATGTAGTTATATATTCATGAACTAGCAGACCCGCAAACGTTGTTTTGCCATAAAAATGTGAGGAGTGGGGTAACCCTTGTCACTTAGGGGGTATAAACAATAGATAGTAGCCGATTCTCAGACCTGCTGAATATCCATACAAAATTTCTTAAGAATCAAGCCGTTTCGGCGAAGTATGGGAACAAACATTGTGACACGAGAATTTTATATATTCGATGATAATTTACCTGTAACCTCTTGAGTTGTGTAGATAACGACTGGTTCTGTGATTGCAGGATTTTTATCCGCCTTATTAGAGTTTGATTCTCTGCTGTACACTGTTTTACTCTGAAACAAAAACACATTCAAATTAGTTTGCTTCGTAAAATATATAATCAGTAATAAACATAGTTACGTATGATATGTTTAACTATTTAATATTCTTTTTAGTATATGATGGAGAACTTGCTATCTATAGTTGGGTACAATTCTCGTACAATAGAATTTATATTAAATGTATTAAACATTGTCTTTTAAGAGTTCGCAATAAATTAACTGTATAGTATATAATTAAGTTTTGTACAAAATCAATTCATTCATTTAAACATTTTTTTAAAACTGGCTGTTGTCTGCACTTCGTACGCATGGAATATAGAAAATTTTCTTTGATTTGCAACATTTTTCACTGATGCTTCGCGCCTATTCGTCGTAGCGTGATATTATATAATATATAGTCTAAAGCTTTCCTCTATAAATGGAGTTCCCAACATAAAAATAATTTTTCAATTCGAACCAATAGTTCCTGAGATTAGCGCGCTCAAACAAACAAACAAACTCTTCAGCTTTATAATATTATTATAGATGGCTAATTTGAAATTACTGTTACAATTATTGATTTATCAAAAAATTAGATATATTAAAATTGTTGATATGTTTAAAAATAAGATATATTAAAAATAAGATGTTAAATTTTATTTTACATTTGAACCGTAAATGGTGCTGACATCGGAGCTTACTTAATCTAGTTCCAGTTTGCTGATTTTAAATTTGAAAGTGTTATGCAACTATGTGAAATGATTTGATGACGACATTACCGCAATGAGCATAGCGGCCTGGATTTAAATAACAGATTATTGCGTCAGCATTTTTAAACTTAACTGTTTAGAACTAGTTTAAGAGCTGTGAATCTATATATCTTTACTTATTACAAAACGAAGTCGTTATTTTTAATGTATGTTCCAATGTGAGCTTAAATCTTCAAAACTACGCAACGGATTTTGATGCGGTTATGGGTTCAAGATTATGGTTTTTTCGTACAATTTGTTAGGGTTTCATGTATAAAGGCCGAATAAAGGACAGTAGTTCAATGAACTAAAACAAATATCTAATAGATATTAATCAACTCAGGGCTCAAAATGGTTTTTGAAAAAAATATTAACAATACCAATTGTTTGTAATGAAGTCTGCGTGAAAATTTTTCATTGAAAAAACAAAGTTTAATAACTTACACATGTATAAGGTTAATGTCACTGCCAAAACATGGCAAGCAAACGCTTCGAAACATACAAAATATGCAAATAGAAAAACTAAAGTCAAGTTTATTGGCACTTGGAGAAACGAAGGTCAAAAACATAATGTAATATTTACCTATCTTCGAGTCCGTCAACGTATTCCTTCTTCCTTTTACGCGAATCTTGAGCTGAGATCTTATTTCTGATTTTACGCCTTATCCTTTTCAATTCTCTTTCTTCATGTTTGGTTAGGGGGTAGCTTGTGGGTAGTGTGATACCTTCTTTAGCGAGTAATCTTCGTTCTTCGGCTGTTAGTACTAAGCGAGGATAGCCGTTCTTGCCGTCAGGGACAGGTTCCTTTTGGTCATCATCGTCATCGCTCCTTTCGCTTCCTGAATCATCTAATTGGACAAATAAAGTTAGACTGTATAACAATTACAAGCTACTTTCTCCTGCGACGCGGTAATGAAAGAACCTTTGAATATGCAAAGGTTAATTTTTCATTTTTTGCAAATTGAGGGCCTATATTGATTAACCTATAAGAATCACAAGCTCATCTAGCATTGCTTATCATCGCACAGAGATTTTATCATGCCTTCCAGCGTTATTTATATAAAAATTTACATGAAATATTTCAACCAGCCGGTTACAAATTTAAATTTCAGATCTATCTTGTCTAAAATTTAAATAGTCGAAGATAAATCAAGACAAATATGAAGAACGCATTAAATTAACCATCACGTACAGTTCAATGACCAAGACGCTTGAATTATATCACACCATAGCTAAATTCATTCAATTACTATCAATATAAAGATGGTGCCAATAATAACACTAACAAATAAAATGTATCTCACCGCAATGATTGTTTTGGTCGTACTCGTAATCACTTCGGGAATCCAATTTGAAGTCTTGTAGCTTGCTTTGAGAGAGAAGATTGGCCGCAGCTAATTTGAGGTTGGAAGCATTTTTTAGATCTGCTGCGTTAATAATCTTAATAGATTTGAGATCTTTCATGTCTTTTATGGTCACTGGCAATAGTATTGAACGTGGGTTGCCAGCCATAGGAGCTACGCGGATAACTCTTCTTTGAGGGGCAACGCTCTCAACCGGTTTAGAGTAAACCTTCGTTTGGGAGTTCAAAACCTGAATGTTGGTAACTTTAACAGGTTTTTGAGGTTGTGCCTTCACTACTAGATGCGGTTTTTGTGGCACGGTAGCAGTTGGAAGTTTTACAGTAGATTTTTGAATCTTAGGTGTTACTGGAACTTGTGGGGTTTGGGAAAGTCTTCGTTTTCTACTGGTCTTACCTACGAAGAAAAACAATGTTGTTCATTTTCTCACCTCAAATTGACTTATCACTACAAGATGGTATATTTTTTATTTTGCTTAATTTATTCTGCATACACGATTAGTTGCTATCTTTTTTTGTAATTTATTTGTAAAAGTATATTTTTTTATCATATTTAATAACAAAACGCGATGAAAATACGTAACAAAGTTAGTGATCATGGCTCGTTAAATTCTTTCCTCGTTTAAACTGCTTATATTACTTGTACGAAGATATCATTGTATAGGCATATTTACGGTTAATTGTAATAAATTAATGTTAACAGCTACGGTGTGACGGCCACGGTGTAATTCCCATGTAGTACAAATATTCGTGTCTGAATAATTTCTTATAATGTCAGACTTTCAAAATTGAAAATTTTTAGCACAGTTGCTAAAACTAAAGTTATAACACTTATAACGGAATACTTAATATTTTTATGACTCGAATATAAAAGAGTCGGATAAAGTTAATAACTGTCCGTGTGGTGACGGATTAAAAATACAAGTGCCACTACACCATTTCTTCCCCCGGGAGTTGTAGAGGCCTGCTAAGGGATATTGTAAGTTTTAAGCAGTTAACATCAACGGTGAAAGATGGAAAGACCAAATCTATAATCTACTGATGTGGAGAATGCCCATACCCAATTCCCACGCTAGTAAGGGATGTTGAATATAATAATTATACTTGCAATATTTTATACTTTTACACAGGGGACTATGTCATTGAAAACGTCACCCAATATACAGGGTGTGGCGTAAATGGTGGTCCAACGCTAAGGTTGTTATAGTTCAAGTATTCACCTATCATATAAAAAAAAATTAACCATTTTTAGCCATTGGTTTCGGAAATATGATTTTTTTTATTTATTTGTAAAAAATCGATAAACATTTTATAAATGAGAATGTAACTTCGACAAATGACATTATTTTTTTAATGTGTTTTTTGTGTTGTACGGGCGAGTACTAGCACTAGCACATGAATTTTAGTTTTTTCATGTAAACTCCAAAAATAAACCAATAAATAAAAACACTGAAAATTAATTTCTCGTTTTTAACAAATCATGCATATTAGATGTGAGTAGTGTAAAAAAAACGGCTAAAAATGGTTAATTTTTTATTTTATATGATAGGTGAATACTTGAACTATAACCACCTTAGCGTTGGACCACCATTTACGCCACACCCTGTATATTTTCTATTCTATAGGTTTAGTAAATTTTATAAACGTATACCTAAATTAAATTATAATTTCAATAACGTAAAAAGAATGACTAATTCAGTATTCAGTAACACGTATAAAAACGTGGTTGGTCGATAATACCTACCAGAGCTGTGTTTCAATTTGTTCAGTTGTATACACATTTAGAAATATTTCTATCGACATCGTTAAGTATTCTAACAGCTGAAGGTCACACTTTTAATATTATACAAATATTAGATAAAGGTGCTAGACTAAATAGGGCAAAGTGACGTTGAAAGTCAGTAATTCATGTAGGTATTAGAATACATACAAAAATGTTTTCTTGTAGCGCAAGTTTTCGAAACTTTCATACCTGAGGTACCTACAGTCAATCATTAACAATCGAAAATGTACCCGAAAAGCCCTAAAAATATTTACTAATATAAAGCGTGAGAAAATAATTGTTGATAATGTCATTAAATGATTTTTCATTTCATTTCATTTCATTTCATTGGAATTTTGTGTGACTGCTACATAGATTGTTATTATGGAAAATGCTAACAAAAAATATTTCCAGCACGTTTTCATATCTTAAGCTGAAATTTCACTTTTTGAAATTATTGTATGGAAAAAACGACAAAACTATTGAAATATCAACACCTGTTTTTCGCATCTAAACAATCAATCGTCAGGATTGACAAATAAATCAATTATATTCTAACTATGCTAAAAACTACTTAAAGTTTTCTAACTTACCAGGGCTTTGGAATGTATCTTTATTGATGAATCCGGGAACAATATTTTGCTCAAAGTTCAACATATCAAATGTATCATTGGCCTCGACGGAGCTGTTTGACGTCTCCGTCGAATCCTGGATGATGACATCCTGGACGTTAGCAGGGCTTGTCGGCTCCATACCAACGGGCGAAGCAGTGATGTCGTCATCGCAAGAGTTCTGTATCAGATATGGTGATAACTGCTGCTCGAAATCACTGAAAAGAAACATGTATGATAACAAAAAAGCTTGGTTTAAAAACTAACTAAACTAGCACCGGATGAAATCGTAAATAAACGCGTTTCAAACGTTAAAAACACGCTTGAAAAACGCGTAGGTACCTACTTATATTTATTTTAAATTGTTGCATTGTCATCCGGTCCTATCGACTATTGCAAGTGGGTAAAAATTACTTCCAAATATTTCGCTGCATATATTAGTAGATGGATACAAACGAAGCTAATAAAAGCGTGTTAAAAATTATAAAATTGGATTCTTTAAAATAATTCAATTCAGAAACCAACAGTTTTAATGTAGCTGTAAAAGATAGTGAATTTGATTCAACTTTCAACGCGCCATACATTCATGCCTCTTAAGACTTTGTGCCAGTAAGCTTATTAAATCAAGTTTCACTGGTTTGTCATAATGAAATAAAGTGTGATTGACGTCTTTTGAGTTAATCCCCAATTTGCGGGGATAGTCTAGATCACTAGACGCTACTTTTATACATGTAATAGTAGCCTAATAATGTCCGTATGGTAAGGAAAAGCTAGTAAGTAAGCTAAGCTACGTAAGTAAAGAATATAGAGCGCCATCTGTTTGGATCGATGCAGATGGCGATCCATAGTCTCTGCCGAACCCCGTGGGAAACAAACGTGACTTTATGATGATGATGAAGTAAAATTTGCAATGTGTTTGTATAATAGTTTTGTGATATGTAATCTTCGAAAATAGTAGTTCGATTCTAAAACTTTTTTCACCAATACGAAACTGCGTCCTTCTCGAGGCTACAACCATGAAAATTATAGTTCAGACTAACAAACTAGACTGGTGGCTTTTTAACAAAAAAAATCTTTTTAACTTAAATACTTTAACTAATATCTTTAATATAAGCCTGAAGTTAAAAGAGAATTGACTAAAGCATAGTGTATTCTCTCATCACGTATCCCTACTACATTTCACATTCACTTTTGCATCTCTGCCATTATGTAATGTCAGAGTAAAATTACTTTCCTACTCATTGATCACACGTAACACAGTTGGATACGAGCCTAATCATATCAAGGGTAGGTACTTGACCCTTTTATCTACTCTCAAAAGACTTTAGAGTTTGATTTCGATTTCTAACGTCTACAATGTATGATAATTAGCTTGTCGGCAAGGAATATTTAAGTCCACAATCTGTGTTTAAGTCCTAGGTGCTGCTATTTTTTTAAACTGTTATACGTTGACTGTAAAGAAGCTAAACAGCACCGTAAGGGAAAAAAGGTAAGCTGTACTCTATATGTAGGTAGGTATAGACTACAGAGTAATTATTAGAAGAATTAAATTTTCGTGTCGAGTGTTTTAATAATTGCAGAATTTTTGAATTTACATTCATTACACATTTTACTTATATGTATAGACGATGAATCGATATATCGAATATTGAAGTACATACAATAACAGGTTATACGAAATTTCAATGTTCCGGTCAGTGACTATGGTAGGCATTTTTAAACGTTTTTCCTGGTTCGTTTTACGAATATGAATATACTTATTTATTTAAGAAAACGTTGATGAAATCGTCAAATATCTTGAATTGTCCTTCAAAAGCGTGAAATTGTAAAAAAAATCAGGATAAGTGTTCTGCGAATATTTCCATTTTGAGCAACATGTACTAATTAGTGGAAGAAAATAATACTATCTTCTCCTCAACGATTTACTTTCGTAGCGGATATGAGGGAATACACCCATCGTAAAAGTTAAAGAGATTCTGTACGAGGTAAAACTGTGAATAACTAACTGGCAATAGTCATAACAAGGAAAAAAAGACCCGGGAAGGACAAGATCTAATTAAACTATGAATCCACTAGAATAAATACAATTAATAAATCTTCAGAACGATGTTTACCATAAGGTTTATAAATAAACCTTTACATTACGTACGTACTCTACATAGATGCATTTGCATGGATCTAGATCGTCAAATTGTAAAATTTTAGGTCAGTTAAGTGCCGCCCAAAATTTTACAACGTTCAATTGACCGTTGTATAATTCTCTATCTATTTGCCAAATCCTCTACTTTGCCCCTATAACAAAAGCCAAGCAACAACAGCTTAGATATGAATATTATTGGAAACCTATCATAAATTCATAGATTATCGAAAACCAAAGCGGCTAAGAACAAAATTAAATAATTGCGTTTAATATTTCTACCACATGTAACTTTATCAAAACTAATCGGGTTATCAAAGATAATAGTTTTGTAAGAGAAGACAAGGCGACGAGGCGGAAATATTATTTTCGTACTTTGATATGGGGCTGATATGAGGGATTATAATGTACTGGCAAATGTCTAACCTTGTAATTGTGGTCTAGCAGAGATATAAATTTGACAAAACAAGTAATTAATTAGACAATAAAATATACACGACGTCAAATTTGTTTTAGACTTAGTTGGAAGTAAAGTTATGAGAAGCTACATTGCTCGCAGTACCAGCTATTGTGTGAGAATTATTATTTTCCTCATAACATTAACAAGAAAATGTTTTTGCGCGACTGGTAGACGGAATATGCATTAAAATTTTTTGAATCATTCATTTTAAACAACTTCATCTAGTCACGAAATAATCTTCAGTTTGTTCAATAAGTACCTACTCATGAGATAGATACAATATCACTATGGTCTAAATTAATCCGGTTAATAGATAAAATGATTGTTAAATTTCAACATCGCATTGCGTGTGCAAAACACTCTGCAAAATTTGAACACATTGCTATTACATCATTGCTATACGACTTTCGGGCCTGTTCTATCGATATATGAGACTGCATCACATCGAAACTGCAATCATAAACATTTCAGGTTTACTGCCACGATGCCAAACGGCTTGCAAAATTGTACCGATGTTTGTAACAAGTGGATAGGGCAAAGATAGAAATACTTTCACACTTATACATGTTTTTCAACTCATCTACGTCAAATAGACTATTTATAATGCACTAATTTTATTGTTAAATATTTTATTAGCTTAGTAATACAGAAGTAGATAGGTTTATTATAATATACAGTTATCTGTATCAACAATAAGTATTCAATGCGATAATTTGATTGTGTTGAAATTAATTTGGAGTTCAGCCCAAAGTTTGTAGGGCAAGATTAGCAAGAGTATTGTTATAGGCTAAAACAAACCAGTCAGTGCAAATGTTAAATATTCATCAGGATTTCACTATTACCTTTTTAGGTCTTAATAGTTGGATATGAGTCTAAAAATATCAAGGGTATCCGTGTAGTGATTGTATACAGGTGTCATCACCCCATTTATTCGTCATGGTGCTGTGAAGAGCCAGCTAAGGGAAACATCTACTGTGAGTAGACCCTATCGAAGTGGAGGAGAATAGATCCGTGCCCAACAGTGGACGTTAATAAGTTGGAGAGGAGAGAGAGAGAGAGAGATAAAGGGTTTTATTTATGTATATGAAATGACTAGGTACACATTTTGGGTCTTATTAACGAATTCATTAGCAGGTAGCTTAAGTACAAGTGTATGTGAACACTAACTGTCTATAATTGGGAAATAAGATATTGTAATAATATAATTAAATCTAGGACAAACGACTGGTAAAGTAATAAAATACTTTTACAGCATTGCAAAAAATACATGAATGGCATCAAATGCACCGACAAAATCTGATACTATTTTAATTTCCCTCTCACCTAAAACCTAGATGTGTTAGTGAAAGGTAATATTGTAGACTTTTGAATAGGAAATACGAAATTATTCAGACATTTATGTATCGGTCGTGTATGACTAATTTTGCCTATTAGAGAGAAAGGCTGTAAATAACTTTAAATAAATAATATTACTAGTTCCGTGTGATGACAAATTTCTTGTATAATCGCATGAACCGTAGGAGTCAGCTGAGAAAAAACAGTAACTGGCATGTCATCTGCAAGACCAACTTTTATTTGTCATGTATGAGCGCAAAGGGCATTGTTCATATTTTTTTAAAACTCTTAGTTTGAAAACCATTTCGGGGAATAGAGTTTCTGATCATGATCCATTAGTTTTTTTCGGAAAATTTGCTATAGGTATTAACGATTATTTTTCCAAAAAAGCAAATGATCTCTATTTGCCCTTGAAATGAAGGACTTGAAATATTAAGGCGTTTTTAGGGATATACTACTCTAAATTGGATATGAAATTGGTCTATTATATCAACTTGTCAACTTTGAAAAGATAAAGTGCAATCTGTATTAAGTCTATCAAGAAAAGTCTATACACAGATTGCGTAAAACGATGACGTCACAACATTTAAAGTAATATCTTCATGATTTTTTTAAAAAATTCTGAATAATGAATATTTCAATAATATTGAAATTAGTTGTTTAAAATAGTCTATATTTTCTGAAAAGAATATAAAAACAGTAGGTTAAAAATTATGAACAATCCCCATTATGGGGCGTTTATGGGATAGGAAGGATATTATAAAGATAAACCATTAACAACCAAATAAAAAAGTTTAATTGGCTTGAAAATTATCAGCTATTAATTTTCGCTTGCAGCTTTACAATTCTCGATATAGACTTATAAGTGGACGCAAACAAAACAGGTTTTGCGAGAAATATCACTAAAGTTACAACTTCAATCCTTATTACCGCAATAGCATAATTTTAGTGCCAAAGTCACGCAAATGCGAAGACTCTGACCTTGTATTGTAGAGGTCATAGGGTCAAGGCGATAAAGGTTTTATAAGTATAATATCATCAAAAAGTAAGTATTGCAGCCAAGATCTGCAAAAAGTACTTATTGCATGGCAATGGCTCACTACGTGGGATAAATAAATCCTGGGCTTATATTATCTACGTCACTTAAAAATACAGTAGGTAAAATTTTTGTCAATATTTACACATCGCAAATTCTCGTAATGGAGAATTTTCTGGTTAAGCTGATAAAAATGGTTCACATTATCTCGTACGAAAAAGTAAGCAGCACTATTTGCTCTAATCAAAGTTAATAACAGTTTTGTACTCTCATTATGAACTAATAAACGTTTTTATTTTATTTATTTATTTAATGCATCATTTATTTAATTATTTTTTTTATTTATATATTCTTTATTGTACACCATAAAAAACAAGTTACAAAAAATTATTATGATTTTATTATGATTGTAAAGTAAATTGACATTTATTATGATTTAGCTTTGTAAACTATGCTACCAATACTTGTCTGCATTCATTATTTGCTATACATTACTTAGATCAAATTTTACGAATAGTAGGTACAACTTATTGTAAAAGTTTTTAATGTAGGTAACTAGATCAATTCTCAAAAATTTTTTCACACAGAACGGTTAGTACCCGAGTAGTTTCCAAACAATAAAAAATTCTAAAGTTGCAATTGCAGTCAGGAAATTTTATAAATGATCTTATTCTTCAAGCGAATTAATTGGTTGTAATCGACAACCAATTAATTCGCCTGATGTTTCAGCCTAAATACGGCTAATTTTGACTGTAGATTGTAGAAGCGCTTCGTGGCATCGAATATACATTTATGTTCAGGAATTGGCTCCATAATGAGTTGCATTCGAAATAGGAAATCACTAATCGCAGTTATCAGACCATCATGTAACATGTGCGTATAGTCGTCATAGATTGTTTAATAAACGTAATAGTGGATAATTCTTATAAGAGTAAGCCAAAGTCACAATTTTATGCATCAAAAACATCGCCGAAGCGAACAGTAGCTACCTAATTGTATATTCCTTTGGGCCATATTGTTTAAATATTTGGGTCTCTTTTGCACTCCCTATTTACCAGGGGAAAGTTATTACAGTCATCATATACTATGAGTCATAGAAAGTAAATGACGAATAAGTAAACTGGTAGGTACGTAGATAATAGGGAAAACTTCTTAGTTTCAACTGTTCCAGCAAATATTTCACAAGCTATGGTTTGGATAAGAGGATAATTTTGCCATCCCATCAATTAATGAATAGACCATGTTTACAAACAATACAAAGTTTTAAAGAATAATACAAATAATTTATTACCATTTAAATGTAAATTTTATTAGTAATTTGTTTAGGCTTCCGCGTTACATCACAAACAATATCATAAACAACGGCAATCTAACTAGTCGCTTCGTACGAGTCAAAAGTTGCATCATAAGATAAGCAGCATAGTTACAATGAATATTTTTTTAGTTATTAACTAATAAACACGTTATAAAATCCTAATTATTTTTGAAAGCATTGTCATCGGGCGTTATGTGTGCAAAATTTTAGATCAATCCGGCTATTGCAAGTGGGAAATAATCACTTTCAAAGATTTCGTTACAAACTAAATATGTACATAAAAGCGTGTTAAAATAATTGCCATTTCATTTTTAGGGTTCCGTACCCAAAGGGTAAAAACGGGACCCTATTACTGAGACTTCGCTGTCCGTCCGTCCGTCCGTCCGTCTGTCACCAGGCTGTATCTCAAGAACGGTGATAGCTAGAGAGTTGAAATTTTCACAGATGATGTATTTCTATTGCCGCTATAACAACAAATACTAAAAATAAAATAAAATAAATATTTAAGGGGGGCTCCCATACAACAAACATGATTTTTAGGGTTCCATACCCAGTATCTCAAGAACGGTGATAGCTAGACAGTTGAAATTTTCACAGATGATGTATTTCTATTGCCGCTATAACAACAAATACTAAAAATAAAATAAAATAAATATTTAAGGGGGGCTCCCATACAACAAACATGATTTTTAGGGTTCCGTACCTAGTATCTCAAGAACGGTGATAGCTAGACAGTTGAAATTTTCACAGATGATGTATTTCTATTGCCGCTATAACAACAAATACTAAAAATAAAATAAAATAAATATTTAAGGGGGGCTCCCATACAACAAACATGATTTTTTTACCGTTTCTTGCTCGATACTAATAACGTTGCCTTATGTTGCATAGATAATGGTACGGAACCCATCGTGCGCGAGTCCGACTCGCACTTGACCAATTTTTTGTATTTGACATTCAAGACTGCCTTACTGGGATATTACTGACCCTCGGATGAGATAATAAGTGTCTTGCTGGCACATCTGTTAAAAATCTAAAAAAATAAAACCCTTCGCTGGCCAGGGTTACATCTGTCTCTATACATATTTGTTCTAGTCTATTTTTCAATAAATCAAAATCAAATCACAAGTGTGAAAATAACCGAAAGATAAAAAATATGATAACGATTTATAGTTAATTTTAAATCATTCACGTCTTTACTGATTGAACATGACTTGGATACGTGATTTATATAAAAAATACATGTTATTATCAATTATTTATTTCATTAATTGATTAAAAATAACAGTATAGAAGATGGCTTCATGGAGAAGTCTAAATAAATAATGTAAAGCCTTAGATTTAAACAATAAAATGAATCAAATATCAGTATAATGTCAAAACGATCTTATTGGTACATTTATAATTACGCGAACGCTATGTTACTGCTTCATTACGTAACTATAGACAAACAATACAATTTTATTTATAATATTTATTCCGATATAAATTTTTATCAGCATGCAAGCAATAAGCAACAATAATTTAATCTCTTTCTACATATTATTACATGCAAAGTTATAATAAGTGTCTTGTTATCTTCCGAGACGGATACGTGAGAGCGCAATATTTAACCTTGAGTTGAGGAAAACAACATAATGGAAGGATAAATCAAGGGGGCGAGTCAATTTTTCTTTAGACCGTCTATAGGCATCCAAGTTGAACAATAAGATTCCTATAAACATAAAGAAGTTTTTATTTCGTTACGACGCTACTCTTGGCTTTCCCTGGTAGTTAGAAGGCAATTTATAAGAAACATACGTATATCCATCTCCACATAGAGTAATGTTAAAATAATGAATTTTCCAAACTACTCTATATTATGTATATTTGCGATATCTTGCAGATATGGCAGACATTTGTGTTAATGCTTAATTGTTAATCTTGTCACTATCTAACAAATCTTTTGCTATTCTGCTTTTACTAAGAACTCGCTAGACTGCTGCTAAGAAGAAATGATACAGTTACCAAAGGCTTAATTTAATGCATGCGAGCCACGATTTAGAATCGGGTTGAGATAACTTTAAGTTTCTTTTCTTTGAGATAGTAAGCACTGACTTTTTTAGAAATATTGTTCTTTTGGTATTTCTTGGTTTGAAACACGATGATTTTAATATACTGTTATGTATTTAGAGATAAAGAGGTTTAATACGTAGTTTGTATATTCGTGTTCTATATTTAAGATGTGTGACAGCATGTCATTGTCAGGATATTTTATAAAATAAAGGACAGTGCAATACTAGCTCTCAAGCTTATTTACTCGCCTTCCCATATTTAACATTGGCGACGAGAAAATTTAGAAAATTCATTGTCCAATGGCTTTATTTGGCGTGTTAACTTCATTCGACCATAATGAACAATCTTGGGAAAGTTTTAAGGGGCGAATCGTGCAATGGTTCATTGCAAACGATATAGGCCCTGAAAATGATGCTCAGGGCATCAAAAGGCGGGCGATTTTGTTGAGCGCACTCAGCGGATCTACTTACAAGCTAGCAGCCAATCTTGCTCTACCCAATGAGCTGCAGGAAATGAAATTTGAAGACATTTTGCAAATTTTAGACTGTCATTTCAAGCCGAAGGTATGTGGATTCAGCGAAAGATTTAAATTTTATTCTTCGGCGCAGAGCGAGGCAGAGAGTTACTCGCATTGGGCGGTAAGATTGCGTGGTTTGTCAGCCGACTGCGGTTTCTTGAATATTGAAGAAGCATTACGTGACCACTTTGTAATGGGAATGCTGCCAGGAGTGGAGCGTGAAAAATTATTCGCTCAGAATACAAAGACTTTAACGTTTGCACTGGCGGTAGAATTGGCAGAAAGTGTGAGAAGTGCACGAGTGGGTGCAATGGCTCTAAAAACGGCACCAGAGCCGACGGCGGCTCGTGAAAGTGAACTTTTCAAGATGGCTAGCAAAAACTGTGCCACGGACAAAGGGACATGTACTGTTTGTGGTAAAAAAAATCATTCCTCAATGCAATGTCGTTTCGCTAACTACAAATGCAAAAAATGCAACATGAAGGGTCATTTGTGGCGTTTGTGTAAAAAGGTTAACTTTATGGGAAACGAGATGGTAGTTGATAACGGCGATGACGGTGAGTTTTTTAATATTCGTACCATTCACGGCGAGCCTATGACTGAGATAGTTGACGTACAAGGGGTGCAAATGAGGTTTCAAATAGATAGCGGTTCAGCTGTTACTGCGATATCCGAAAGAACTTATAATAATTTTTTTAATGATGCACCATTGCACAAAACAAACAAAAGGTTACTGACGTACAATGGTCATAACATTTACTGTTTAGGAGTTGCAACTTTACTTTTTACATATAAGGCCAAAACACTAGCATTAGATGTGTATGTTATTCGCGACGGCGGTCCACCTTTGCTAGGGCGGGATTTTATTTCATTGTTTAAGTTAGAAATGCTGCCTGTTAATTTTTGTGATGAGGCGTCAAAAATGTTTAAGTGGTTACAGGTTCAATTTCCTAAGGTATTTTCGGACGAACTTGGAACATTTAACAAATATAAAGTTAAATTGAATCTAAGTAAAGATGCCAAGCCTATTTTTTTTAAACCGCGTCCGATAGCCTTTGCTTTGCGCGATAAAATGGATAGGGAGTTAGATCGATTGGTACGTACAGGTATTTTAAAGCCGGTTGATTACTCGGATTATGCTTCGCCCGTAGTGCCTGTATTAAAACGCGACGGCTCAATTCGCTTATGTGCAGATTATTCGGTCACAATTAACAAACAGCTGTTAGTGGACCAATATCCCTTACCTACTGCACATGAATTGTTTTCAAAATTACACGGGGGACAACAATTCAATAGACAACACCGGTGTAGAGCGACCAGTATCATTTGCGTCTCGTACTCTTAATGCGGCTGAACGTCGGTATTCGCAGATACAGAAGGAAGCGACAGCAATTATATTTGGAGTACGTCGTTACCATCAGTATCTATATGGTAGATCTATTCCATTTATCCTGCGAACAGATCACAAACCACTAACCACTATTTTTGGTGCGAATCGAGGCATACCGGAGGTCTCTGCAAATAGGCTGCAACGATACGCAATGTTTTTAAGTGGTTATAATTTTAAGATAGAATATATTCGTAGTGTAAATAATAGTGCTGATTTTTTATCTAGAGCATGTTTGATTGATGATACATACAACCAGGAGGCAGGCGATACAGCAGATTTTGTCGTAGACAGGGCCTCATATGTCAATTTTGTCGTAGATTCTAGTTTACCAGTCACAATGGAATCTCTGCGTAACGAGACTCAAAAGGATTTTAGTCTGGCTAGGGTAACTAAATACATTTTAGAGGGCTGGCCGGGAAAAATCACCGATCAAAGACTTATTCCGTACTCTTTATGTAAGAATCAACTATCTGTAGAAGGTGGCATCGTAATGCGGGGCCATAGAGTAGTTATACCAGAAAGTTTAAAAAATAAAATTTTGTCAGAGTTACATAAGTCACATTTAGGAATTGTGAAGTGTAAAGCGGATGCACGGAGTAGGATTTGGTTTCCCGGTGTTGATAAAGCTATTGAAGAAATGAAAGGTGGCTGTAACATTTGTACACAACTCAGGCCATCCCCGTCGCGCGCACCGCTCGCTGTGTGGCCATTTCCACAACAACCGTTCTACAGAGTGCACATCGACTTTCTTGGGCCAATAAATAACCACTCGTATCTAGTCATAGTAGATGCTTATTCAAAATGGGTTGAAGTGTATGACATGACTTATACTTCATCTACGGCAGTCAAAGCAAAGTTGTATGAGTTTATGTCGAGATTTGGGTTAATTCACACCTTGGTTAGTGACAATGCCACGTGTTTTGTATCAGATGAGTTTAAAAATTTTTGCACATGTAACGGAATATCGCATGTAACATCTCCCGCTTATCATCCAGCTAGCAATGGCCAGGCGGAAAGTTATGTGAAGATAGTAAAGAAAGGTATTAAATCTTGTTTGATGTTGAGTAATAATTCAAAACAGAGAAATGAAAATTTGTTAAAATACTTATTTGATTATAGGAATTCAGTTCATTCAACGACAGGCTTTTCGCCTGCCCAGTTAGTTTTTGGAAGGAAACTTCGTTCGCGTTTAGATTTGTTAACGCCAAGTGCGCTATCGCCACCGCCGTTGTCATCTGAATCTCTCACTGAAATCGTGCGAAATAATCAGTGTTCACAGAGTAATGCTTATGGAGGCACAAATATTAAATGTTTTAAATTTGGTGATAATGTTTGGTACAAAAAGTATAATTTAAACAAGAAATACAGTTGGTGCATGGGCATGGTGTTAAAACGTATTGGAAGGGTAACTTATTTGATTAGAGACTGTACAACGCTGGCACAGTTTAAAAAACATAAAAATCAACTCCTGTCTTATAAAGGAATGAAAGATAATCAGGATTTCTGCACTAGCCCTATCAATTTATCGGATTTATCACCAAATGTAAGTAACTCGCAATCTACAGAAGTTCAACCCGCTGTGGCACAGAGCTGTGAGGGGGAAAGAGGATACGATCATGTGACACCTCCTGGATCGGAAGGTAATCCCACTCACACTTCTCAATCTAGTGTGACAGACGATGAAGAATTCTTCGAGGCTTCTGCTGGCGAGTCGATAGCGACAGACGTGCTGCAGTCTAGATTGCGCCCGATTCCTAGGGTTAATTATAAACCATTTCTTTGTTTAACTTGTGAATAGATATTATGTGTGCCTTATCTAAAGAGGGAGAAATGTTATGTATTTAGAGATAAAGAGGTTTAATACGTAGTTTGTATATTCGTGTTCTATATTTAAGATGTGTGACAGCATGTCATTGTCAGGATATTTTATAAAATAAAGGACAGTGCAATACTAGCTCTCAAGCTTATTTACTCGCCTTCCCATATTTAACATATACTTTAAGAATGATTTTAATATACTTTAAGAATGAATTTAAAAAGAGTATACAGCAAGATATTACAGTATTACATCGTTTATTTGCACAGTTGAATAAGGTTTGATATGTATTTAATGAAACAAAGTAGAACGCATTTTGTAATCTATAACAATCAACTATGTAAACTATGATGGATACATATAAGACTATAATGAATATACAGTAACATGACCGCCAAGATGTTCTTAACAAAAGCTTAGGTACACAAGCAGTGATGTACAGCTTAAAAAACATGTGGCCAATCGTTTTAGTATCAATGTCAAACCCAAGTCCAAAGAAATACAAAAAATGGAAGTTGAAACTGGCAAACTGTTATACAGTAAGTTTCATCACTGCTTGCCATTTTCCCATTTCTTGGGATAGACGCGACATGTATTGGCATACAAACAACTGTTGCATCTAAAGAGAAGATAATTAAAAGAGGATGCCTCACAATAAGCATCCTTAATATGCCTAACAAAAAATATTTTTTTTTAATTTCCTTAGAATTGTTTAAAATACTTAAAAATATATTCGACTTTTAAACAATTTTAATATAAATTACTTTACAGATATCAATTATATATTTCTATGTTGTTTGTCAATCCTACATATTATATATTGCTGTGAAATTTATTACTAAATATCAGTATTATCGATATATTTATAGATAACAGTTATATTACCTAATAATTAGTAAAGCGATAATATACAATACAGAAGCGTGAATTATAAATAATATAAATATTAAATTACATAGCACGAACAAAATAAAAAATATGTCTAACTCGTGATCCTACTGGCCATTATTTTAAGGACTGATTTTATTGATCTGTACTAAATAACTAATGTAATATAGTTAAGTACTTTTTGAAGGTTATCACTATAATTTATTACTGTTTTACTAATAAACGCAATATTTCTAATTAATATTTTAGAAATTTTAAAAACTTTTGAGCTATATTCTCTTTTTTTTATTAAAATGCTTTCATTAGCTTCCTTCGTATCTATGTAATTTAACGGGATCTTTCAAAGTGATTTTTACCCACACGCAGTAGTCGAATAGGTCTTCTATCTATGGGAAAGGTTTACGTCCAACAGTGGATATAAAGAATGTATGAAATGTATGATGTATCAGTCTGACACCCAAGCTCAAATATAAAAATGTTATAGGTTATTTTAAAATAATATAACGTAAAACTAATACTAATATATGGCTATCTAGTGGATGAAGTTATCAAGTAGGTCATTGGTAGTATTTGTTAAAACAAATCGATTTTATATCGAATAAAATAGTCTTACTGATTCTGAAATAGATTAATTGATAGGACTGTGGTGGTTCTTACTGGACAATATTATTGGTGAGAAATAAATTTATATGAACTCATTCATTCTTACACTTACATTCTTTATAATAATCACTATCACAAATTTTAATAAATAAATGACTATAAATGTGAATGTTCCCGAATTAAGCTTTAAGAACTTATAAAGAGCGGATATGAATAACATATGACAGTAAAACCATAAAACAGATATAGTACACATACATATATGTATTGTGTTTTTCATACAACACAACTAAGATGAAATTGGAATCGAAGTCGGTACACAGAAGCCAGTTACACAATAAAGCATACACCGGTTATTCATTCTAAGTACCTACAGCTCAACTTTTTTAAACATTCCATTATCTGCTTGCCCTTAAAATATAATCTTTTAAATGTAGGACAGTCTGATACGTCGCATGACATAAACTCTCACCATGCGGGCCATACACAAATATTCTCATATTTGTGTATAATATAAACTTATCACGTAAGCGAACGTTGCAGCATAGTTCTCCGATTAGAATAATAAACATCAAAGTGTCAGTCACACCGATTGCTTGGCTCACATATATTAGGACAAACTGACCAATTGAATCATCAGTTTGGTTCATTGTTTTGTGCCTATGGTTGCTGGTAAACTGTACCGTTACTACGTTGGTATTCGGAACGTGCATATTTATTTGATGAACATATTCACACTAACTTTAAGAAGGGACAGAGTAATGTGAAGTAAAAATAGCATCAGAATGCTATGTTAAAAGTAGTATTTTTAGCGGTCTAAGAAAACAAATGCGACCACGCCCACCACATGCAATTTAGATGATACATTCGACTAGTTTAGGATTTCCAAAATGTTATCGTAACCCACAAAACGTAATCCTGTCTTGGAAATAAAATTTAAAAAGTAGGTAACTTCTATTTCGAACTAAAGATTGACACCTAAGTTTTACGAAACGTAATCTAACGTCGTGCATCAATCAATAAGTAGTCAAAATGTCTCCTAAAATTAAACGCATAATACTTATCTAATAGCTATAATTAAGCTAATAAAAATTCACAGCGTTACAAGTTGTCCCACGAGCACTCAAAAATCTTGTTCATTAACCCGTGTTTGAAATAGCCATAACCGGTCTGATAGCTTCGCAACACTTTAATGTTTTTATAACAACGCTAATATGGCCCCTCAGCAACGGTATTAAAGTTTCGTGACTGACACAAGATCTTATAACCATATACAAGAGCAAGCACGCTTTAAACTACTACTTTACAAGTCATAGAACAACTTTCATCTATAGAAAAAATGAAACTGAACTGTCTATGATTTTGAATAGCGCATTGCGTTATTAGATGGCATATCCTGGGTTATTCTTACTTTCACGAGTGGTTAGAGCGAGTGGCTTTTCCAATGTTGCGTACTGAGCAAGAATTAAAAGGTTAAGATTAGACTATAAAGTAACTGAATGCATTCACTATGACTATGACCTGAATCAAATTTCGCCTTACCCGACATCTTATACTTTTAGATAACTGGTAAAACACATTTATAATATACTTTCTAGTGTCTCTTACCTGGGGGCTCAAGTCTGCTATTGAATATTCAATGGTGTCACAATGAAAGTTCAGTTGAATGGTATCATTTGTGACAAAAAATTAACAATAGAGTACCAAACTTGATAAAATTCGCTATTATGCAATCAACAAATGCAATAACTGATTGATTAGTGGCGCATTTTATCAACTTTGGTAGTCTACTGTTTATTTTTTGTGGTTATAAAGGTGTCATTGAACTATCATTTCGGGTTCACACCGGGTTTCAATTCTTCAAATTCAAAGCATTTAAGATTAGCATTATACATATATGTTTTTACCATCAAGCGTGCGAATTCATTTCAATTGGTAAATATTTCTTAGTAAAAATAATTCTATCGAGGATATTTTTGCCAATCGTGTTTTGACACAAGTAAAAGTTCACTTAAGGGCCTACATCAATATTAACGTCGACATGTAAATAACACAGCTAGTAGGTATAGAAAATGAAGAATTAGGGATATTTTTTTTGTTTACTCAAAATCTACTAAATATATGTATTTTAATTCTGATTTACGTGTTTCTATATATAATAGTTACTTATGTTTTGAAAGTTATTTCATTAGTTAATACGCGATAATAGACCGACAAATGATAAAAAATAAAAAATGAGAGAGGTTATTTCGCTAAGTTTTTCTATCGAGAAAACTTTTTTCAATCGCGTTTCTGAGTTTATGCGATCCTAGATTATATATTGAAAAAACATATACTTAAAAATTAGAGCTCTAGCCATTCAATATAAAGAAAAAATGAAAACTTTGTACGTAGAAAAATTCACGATAGTATTGATGCAGGCCCTTAAAAGGATTAAAGTAACACATATCAAAAATGATAGCTATGGCATATGTGGAAGTATTTTAAATTTCTTTACATAAATGGCCTTGGACGCTCACATTCTCGCTACTGCAACTACTTGCTTTATTACTATATGGGATGAAGATTATATACTAATCAATGCGAAGGAAAAATCTTTCCTACTTATGATTATGTAAGAAGCATATTATTTGTGATCGTGTACAAGTAAGTTTTAAATAAGGCCTTGATGCTTTGCAAATGCTAAGCGAAAGTTGATTAATAGTCATATCTATTGATTGTGTTTGCATGTAGCTTGAAGTAATATTTTGTAAAGTAATTCACTGTTTAGTTATTATTGTATTTCTAGTAGTTTGGATTTCTTTAGATCCTTAAAACTAAGAAAATTTTATTAGCGAGAGTAAGAGTTGAAGTAATCATATTGCGAAGGGCACAAAGCGATAAGAAACAACTTGGGTCTAAACTCTTTCAGTTATGTGAAGGAATAGATATTCCATGATTAGAGGAAGGGATCTCAAGATTGGTTGTAACTATGTAACAGCGTAAATTGCAGAACTCAATTAACATTCATATAACACATAAATTTAAAAAAACCGTTGAAACTATTTTATCTACCATTACAAAGTTGAAGAATTTATGGGTTTGAAGGCGCTAATCTTAGTAATTACAGTTTGGAATTGAAAAATTATTTTTGTGTTAGATAGTCCATTTATCGAGGAAGGTAATAGGCTATAAACATGACGCAACCAATGAAAGCGAAGTATTAGTGAAAAATGCTGTAAAAACGGGGCCAATTTTCTAAATTCCACGCGCACGAATTTGCGGGCAACAGCTAGTTTTATTATAAACGATGGCAAAATAAACTAAAATTAGGGAAATAAACAAAATTGCATACAGTTCTTAAACAAATTACAGCAACAGGAAGTTTATTTCTAGTACCTTCCACATTGAACTCGGTCCCTTATTAAATTTGCATAGAGTTGCTAATAGAACTATTAGCATATTAGGATCAAAATTATTATTTTAAGTTACTTTGTAATAAGTACAGAATTACAAGAACGAAAACAATATACAAAATTTGCATAATTTACAATTTGCTTAGAATAAACCCTATTAGATGAATAAAGTTTGAGCATAAAACGCACAAAATTTCTCTTCAAAACTTCGTATAGTTAATCCGTTCTTACAAGTTATAAAGGCAAGTAATTGTTAATTAAGTAACGTAATGACGTTATATAAACTCGACGGCAATTTTATCAAAATAATCTAGTTTTAAGCTTATACATATATACGTAACAGAATTGCCTTCTAAATTAAACAGTTTGTTAATCTACTATATAAAAATAAGTCGGGTTTTCCTTCCTGACGCTATAACTCCAGAACGCACGAACCGATTTCCACGGTTTTGCATTCGTTGGAAAGGTCTCGGGCTCCGTGAGGTTTATAGTTAATTTTTTTTTTTTTACTTTTTTTTGGTATGGCAAAACAACGTTTGTCGGGCAAGCTAGTCGCTTATGAAAATTTAATTATTGTGACGGATTTCTGTCTAATAAGCTGTTTTAAATGCAAGTTTTGAATGCAATTTTAAGTGTTTAATAATTCTTCGAGTATTACACCAACAGGAGCAGTTCCACAGTCTTCTTGGATAAAAATACTGTCGCGTCCGGTGGGGTGCCGAGGTACTAAATTTTTTTAATTGTATAATCGCCTCACGCGCTTTAAGAGGCGGCAGTGTCTGTACACAATGAGTATGAGAGTTATTCTATAATGTCAACTCCTCTTGGATGAATGCTCTGAAGGTTTCATTACAACGCATATTGTAATTACAGTGTAACAAGAATCGTGCAAACGTGCGACCCCATTAATTAAGTAAAAGCTACGAAGATCGGATTCAGCACTCAGATTTTTATAAATGAAAGAAGTCTTTTAACAATCCATTTGTGCTAGTTTTCGGGAGATCGTGATTTAGCCACTATTAAATAAAATATACTTTTGAATCAAACACAATTACAAGCTACACTGAGACTAACTTTTATAATTAGTCTAGAAGATTTTCTGTGATTTCTATTTTAATATTTACATAAAAAACTTTATGCCCAAAACCCGGACGAATCGTACGGAAACAAAGTTATTTATTGCAGTCAACACACGCTTCAAGTCCCGTTTTATGTATATACATATTGACAGCTCGAAGAATTCAAATAAGACATAGGAACAAACCCGCATGTTACTTGATGCATAGAATTGCGTTTTATTTTGCCAAAGTGATTGTATATGCAACAATGACTTTGGTATAAATAAAACGCAATACTAACCACCAAGTAGTATTATTAATCAAATACAGGTACAATACAAGTAGTATTATAAAATGTTAACAAATTCATTAACAGGATAAAATTTGTAATGTAACTAGACTTTTAATAAGATAAAATAACAGGGCTAGGAAGTTTAAAAGGTAAATATTTAGGCTTTAACTGAGAATCGAATGCTCGGATAATTCAGACATAAGGTGAGAAGTTGTATTTAAATGACTGGTTAAACAAATAACTATACAATTCTAAAGTGGAAATACAGGGCGAGACCTAGCGAACTACCTCTGAGTAAAATTTATAGACTTTAAGGAAAGCTGGGCTAAAATTTTTAGATCTGCCTAGTATGTAACTGTAAAGAGAATTTTAGTTTTGAGTTTTCTGAATAGAGCTTTTTAATAAGCCTCGTAAGGCATCGGAAGTAATAATAATACGAAAACACTTTACTAAGAATATTTTTCACAAAAACCAATTTGTGTATAAGTTTTATCTGTGCAATTTCTCACACCCCTGATACAACTATGTTTAATATTATTGAAAAAAAGAAAAGAAATGAAATGAAAATAAAAAATCCATGGAGTTTCTTGACTGTTCTTCTCCATAGGATTCGTGTTTGGAACAGACACCTAGTTTCTGACGTTTCAAAAGAGTTTGTAAAACATGCCAAATTGAAATAAAAAAAATTTGACTTTGACTTTGTATTTATTGATACCGAAATATGTATGTCGTTTTAAAACATATACAATATGTTCGAAATGGTTACATTGAGTTTCTATCTCAATTAAATTAAAATAATATATTTCTCAGAGACGCAGGTTTCATACATTGTATGTACTAATGGCGATAACTCAGTGAACTCTGTATGTTAGTGTACTGGTCTGTTTAATATAAAATTGCATAGTAACTATTAGGTGATATTTTCATTACTTTTCTTGAAACTTTATATACAGTTTACTAGAAATACTTCGCAAATAAATCTGTCCAAATAAGAAGGTGAGCTATGCGAAAAGTTATTTTAAAAGCACATTGATATTTACTTAAGAAATAAACGATTTAGGGAACCAAAACTGATAATAGACGTTCCTTAACGGCTTAGAAAGGACTATTAAATGTAACATGATTATATATTACTCACAATTCCGCTTGATCACTGGAGAGACCACTGTCGGAGCAAGAGCTGCTGATAGCCTCGGTAGGTTGGGTGACATTTTCACACAGACTGAAGTCTGGCATAGCATCATCGAGGAAGTTGAGTGAACCTTGCTCCAAGGAGAATATGTTCTCCAACAGGTCGTCGGACGTCGGCCATGCGTCCGCCTATAAACGAAAATAAACTTAATTGTTATCACACAGATAAACCTATAAAGAGCTAAGGGCGTAAATCTCGATATAGCAGAAATACATGAACCCCGAAACCGCAAAGAAATCTTTGCTGTTTCGGGGTTCATGTATTTCTGCTATATCGAGATTTACGCCCTTATGTACATCTCATCCCAATCTCTCCGTGTGGTGACTGATTAAGAATACAAGTGTCACTACCCCATCTCCTCCCAAGGGTGCTGTAAAAGTCAGCTAAGGGATATTGCACACAAATAACATCCTCTGTGAGAGACGGAAAACTCGAAAATAAACCCTGTGCCAACACGCCTGGTCAGCGCGGAACAATAGACCATAATCCCGCCAAAGTGGAGGAGGCCCGTGCCCAACAGTGCGTTTAAACCCTGAATATGCGTAATGCAATTCAACGTCAATTTAAAAATAATCGTGTAGAATTTAAATAAGAATAAGTTTATATAAATGAGGATATGAATAGTAAAAACTTATTCTTACAAATATTATTAACGCAAAAGTAACTCTATATGTCTGTACGTCACTCTTTTAAGCCAAAACTATTAAACCGATTAAAATACATTTTACTACGGATTTAGTCTAGACCCTGAGAAAGGGGAGTTTTAACGAAAGTATTTCCAGCAGTTCGCGGACAACAGCCAGTGACAAATATTTCTAGAATAACATCTAAGCTTCTTTTTTATACAACTAAGTTGGCGAACAAGCGTACGGCCCACCTGACGGCAAGCGATTACCGTAGCCTATAAACGTCTGCAACACCAGAGGTATCACTCTAAGCTACCCAATAGTAAGGTTTTAAAGTATTAATTCCATGCCTTTCATATTGTTTTATTACGCCAGTTTACATGGAGAAAGCTTTTTCATACCTACTTTTGTTTGTTTTTGAACAAAACCATTGTTAGCTAATCAGTGGGAATCGTATGTAACGATAAGGCGACCGTTTCTACATTTCTTTGCCGTTGCTCATTTTGAAATAATATCTTGATTGTATCTCATAAAACTTTTACATTTTTAAATATTTAATTCTTACGAATATGATGGTATATGATATTTTTCAACATGCATTCTAGGTAACAAACGGCACAGATATTTTCGAAAAAAAAAAATATAAAAGTTCAGGAGCAATAATTCGATTCAAAAACCTTCAACGACCTTAAAAAAAACCTGGAGAAAAATTCAGAAAAATTGGGATTTCGTATGTTCATGTCTATCTTTCGTTTGCGCAATATAGTAGATACATTTTTTTCGTATGGGAATTTTAGTGAGAATGCCCTAGTCAAATTAATTATTAGTCTCAGGTTTGAATTGTGTTGTTCTGTCTGGATTCTTATAGGAATTTTCGCTTAATAGAAAACAATATGGGTTATTTAAGGAGCTTTATTAACCGACTTCATAAAAAGGAGGACTTTCTCAATTCGACTGTATTTTTTTTTCTAATTACACAATGACACTAATGGTTCCTGAAAAAAGTAATCTAGTAATGTCTGTTATTAAACCATTCTCATTTCAAAAATGTGGCGGGAAGTCACTTCCTGCTTATTCTCCCTAAAACTTCGCAACACCTATGGATTGCATCATTATACCCATCTTTCATCATCTATAGAGCAAATTTATAAATAAAGATCATTGAGGAATCTCATAAGAATCTTATTAAATAGTTAGATCATCTCTTTTTATTTCAATTTAGTTACTTTAATTCACACAGTGCTGTGTGACTCAAAATTTTAAAATATTATATCAAAAAAATATTGTGTAAAATGTCTAGTAGTTAGTAAGGTAGTTATTATTTATTCACATTAAAGACATTACTGTACATGAAATCAGGCATGTGTATCCTCTAATAGCCCATTAATATAACATTATATTACTATTGTACTTTCATAATTATCATATTCATTATTTTAATTAGTCACTTAGAGTCATTATGAAATTCTATGCTAATTATTGTTAGTAAACAAAACTTTAAACAGAGAATCTAATAAAATATAGACAAAAGAATAGAAACAATAGCTTAATAAAAACAAAATTTTAAATTTGGAATGCAAATTTTAGGGAGCAATTTTTTGTTAACACATTCTGGCCGGTAAGTTTACTTTCATTTTCTGAATTTATCTGACAATCGCTTGAGTGAAAGGAGTTTTGTTTCATGACACCCAACAACTGAATGTAAAAATAAGAAATGAGGTCCTTACTTATGTGCCTAGATTAGATTGTTTTATGCCTATCTAATCAAAAGCATGTTTAGTTACTGTATTTATATTCTTATCATTAATATTTGCCAAGTACAAGTATAACACAGTACATAAATTAACTAATTAATTACATATGCAATCAATAAATGGAGCACTCTGTGCTTCGTATTAATAATTGAATAAATCAAAAAATTCAATATCGTTAAACAGATTCATACAACAGTTTTAAAAATAATTTTACCTCAAATAGCGACATAAGGTCTATTTTTTTATCCATGTTTCATCCACTTTTCTTTTGCATGGAATTACATCAACACTTTACACATTGGTGATTCACAGAAAACTTTGTAAATATACAGGAAAAAACACTGATAATAGTCTAGAACACTTTTGTAAATAAACACTGGTATTGTCCGTTCAGACTAAATGTTCATGTATGAAGATACAGTTGATTATCTAGTCTGCATTAAGCAGCATATGGATATGAATGTGACCGCATGGTGCCTAGCTGGCAAATTACAACTTGTTTACGCTGCAGATTGCCGGCGAGCCGCCGATCTATGACGCACCGTTCTCTATACTACTGTGAACTGACGGATTACTAAAATACGCTCGTTAGGGGAAACCCTATTTCTTGTTATGAGGAATTTACTAATTAGATAACACACAGGAATGTTATGAAGTCCGCGAGTGAACTACGTCCGTTCACCAAACGAAATGAACGTGTAACGGTAAAAGTGGGAGCGTGAGTTCATGAAAGCTGTTCAACGAGGTTCGGCAGTCGCTGGACAATCACTATTACTTTACGCACGTACACCACACCGCTCGCTTACAACTCAAGACGCCGTCCACGGCAGTATCTCGGCAGCGATAACTTATCAGTAGATTACTAAATACTACGGCCATACATACCATTAGACTATCCTGTTGGAAACTATTCATTTTGTCAGTTTTATGGTTTATGCCATTAGTATCTTCATCGTTTCCACTAAAACAATCCAGCATCAGGTTCATATCGTCATTGCTGACCCAGGTTGACATTTTTCTTCTGATTAGTTGCACATTTAGGTCATAATTAACTGTTCCAATTGCACTTCATTATTTTAACACAACGTGTAGTAAAGTGTTTTTATAACAGTAAGTTTAAGTTAAAACATTTTTTTCATGATTTACAAACATCGGTTTACAAAATAAAAGGAAAACATGACATTTCCCTACAACTTCCAACGTGGAAATAATGACGTCATGATAGTTAGCCACTTTTCAAAATCTGATTGGTTGCCAAAATGATAAAACAGTCGGGACTAGTGCTACCATCTATTGCTACATAGGTGTACTAACTGTACGTCGGCGTTTCGTTATGCACAGGAGAGTAATGTTATTGTTATGTATGTAGGTACGAGATGGGTACGACTGTATGTAAAAACACAATAAATAATAGCGTTGCGTTATATTTTTTACGTGTTATGTTTTGCAAAAAAATGTACTATTACATAAAGCCCCGTTAATGGGTAGCGGATTTAGCCGTTTGAGCAACAGAGCGTAGTTACATGTACATGACTATTCGCTGCTTTGATTATTGAATCTGTGATTTAATTTGGTTAAATTTTTATTAATACCAAAATAGTACGAAAATATTAGGTACCTATCTATCCAGAGTCATGAATGTTGATAGCACGAAGTATAGATAGTCTATACTTCGTGGTTGATAGCATGAAAGTTTTAAACGCTTGAGATAGATGGCGCAAGTCGTCCATAAAACACTATGGTTTTATTGTAAATATTCATGGACATTATGGTCATTTCACAAAACGGCACAACGGTTTCAAGCTAAGCTTGTATGTTTGTGTTAAGGCTACCAGAATACGGATATACTACACTACTTTTCTTTTGTAAATATATACTTATAATTACAAAAACACCCATACGCAGAACAGACATTTGTATGAATATGACATTTTATAAAGATCACACAAATTATTGTCCGGAGCGGGAATCAGAACCGCGACCTCGTATACGACCAGGAGCCCCGTAATAGTTAAACTAATAATATTTTCAGAAGACACTGGGTCCAATCGACGCCGCCAATCAGTTTTAATTATTCTCATAGAACCATTTGTTACGGTTGTTTTATGATGAAGAACTTGCAGCTTCTGCCACGCAAATGTAGTGAGGTTTTTCCAAAAAAGAATTATTAGAATCGATCAATTTTTCACGATGAAAACAGTGGAGTGATCCTCATTTTTTTAATCTATACTACTATTAGAAAGCGGAAGAGTTTGTTTGTTTGTTTGAACGTGCTAATTCAGGAACCACTGGGCCGATTTGAAAAATTCTTTCAGTGTTAGATAGGGCATTTGTCGAGGAATGTTTTAGGCTATATAACATCACGCTACGACCAGTAGCGAAGCAGTAGTGAAAAATGTAGCAAAAACAGGGAAAATTTTCTAAATTCCACACGGTCGGAGTCGCGGGCAACAGCTAGTAGGAGATGAAATCTGGGCCCTGAGTCGGGAATTTCAATGGTGTCACAATTGTACCACAATGGTACCATTATGGTGCAATTGTAAAGTTTTTGGTAGTCTACTATTAATGTCTTATCATCATTGACTTACAATTTTATTGTGAAAGTGACATAAATTGCTAGTCTCGTACACAATTGCTTCACAATTGCAATTCAATGACTTAAATGTTTCGGTAGTCTGCTATTTTGAATTTGACAGTAATATTTTGAAATTGTCCTGTGTCGACAGATTGCCATAAATAAAAAATTGATAGATAGAAATATTTGAAATAGTTCTTGGTAATTTATTGCAATTTACTAATCTCCTAAACTTCACATTGCTTTTTATACTAATAAATAGTATGTACAAATATATCTAAACGAAGTCTAGCATGATTAAATGTTTAAATTTATTAGTAGTTTTTCGAAAATCACTTCGACTAACGCATTTTTAAAAACGGCAACACATACATACCATTCTAACACAATTCATAGATAAAAGAGACCGAAAATTCAATGCATAGATAAAAGAGACCGACAATTCTATTACCATTGAACGACCGTTATGAACTCATATAGCAGACTACGGACATTTGACTTCAATTGCAACGGTATTGCAGTTGCATCGTGCCGGTATGACAATTGTTCCAAAATAGTAGACTTGAGCACCTGGCTGATCTATAGTTGTTCCTTATTTCCTTTCGACCCAGTGTTCGGAAATAGGGACAGCAATACCACAAGCAAAAGGGCCTACATCAATATTATCGTATATCATCGCCGACACGTACATATTAACACAGCCAGTAGGCACAGAAAATGAAGAATTAGGGATACTTTTCCTATTTACTCAAAATCTACTAAATATATTTTAATTCTGATCCACGTGTTTCTATACATAATAGTTACCTATGTTTTTAAAGTTATTTCATTAGTTAATACGCGATAATAGACCGACAAATGAAAAAAATAAAAAATTTGAGAGGTTGTTTCGCCAAGATTTTCTATCGAGAAAACTTTTTTCAATCGCGTTTCTGAGTTCATGCGATCCTAGATCATATATTGAAAAAACATATACTTAAAAATTAGAGCTCTAGCCATTCAATCTAAAGAAACAATGAAAACTTCGTACATAGAAAAATGCACGAAGCTATTTTGGTATCCTCTTAAATTGCGAATTTGTCAGCACTAGAGTCGCGGATTAAGTTTGGGCTCCATTGGCGGTTTATCTTAGACGCTAAACGCAGAAGTGACAGAGATGAACATAAGTAATTGAGAAAAGATTAAATATAATATTGCATCTAAAATACATACAGAAAACATCTTTTTAAGAAGAATATAACAACTTTACTACTGTACTTTGATCATAACAAAATTTATCAAAACGTTATAGCGTTGATCGTGGTCCATTTTTTCTAAACCTTGTAATACCCAAGGTTCCTTTGTGCTTCAATGGTTTCTTTTATGTGTTTGCTCCATTAGTGGTGAATGCGATGAAAGGGTAGATGTGTGTAGAGAATAGTGCACTATATAAGCTTTTAACTAGTTTGTTTTTCACATGAATCGCTTTATATTTGGAAAACATCATCACAGGACCATTAATTACGATTTCTAAATATGTAGGTATCTACTTTTTAGGGTTCCGTACCCAAAGGGCAAAAACGGGACCCTATTACTGAGACTTCGCTGTGCGTCCGTCCGTCTGTCACCAGGCTGTATCTCAAGAACGGTGATAGCTAGACAGTTGAAATTTTCACAGATGATGTATTTCTATTGCCGCTATAACAACAAATACTAAAAATAAAATAAAATAAAGATTTAAGGGGGGCTCCCATACAACAAACATGATTTTTTTACCGTTTCTTGCTCGATACTAATAACGTTGCCTTATGTTGCATAGATAATGGTACGGAACCCTTCGTGCGCGAGTCCGACTCGCACTTGACCAATTTTATTTAAGTAACTATTAATACAAATTTAATTATTTATATTATTTAACTCTGCATTATAATGTAGGTACCTTTAAGTATCCTCCGTCATATTATGGGGGAGTCTGTGTTTAGTTTAGATAGGTACCTACGATAATATACTTACGTCTAGATTCTAGATATCGGAATCTAAAGTTTTAGATTCTAGAGTTTTAGTAATTTGCCAGTAATGTAGAGTTTTAGATTCTAGAATTTTAATAATCTGCCAGTGACGTCATCATACTTAGTAAGTTAATTCTGCAAATAGATAATTTACTCGTAAAGTTGTGGTTTGTTGTTGATAGAAGAGCAGTGGTAATTGTTGTACCTAACAATAAAAAGGACAACTCGATAAAGATCGGCTTCTAAGACTTATTAGTAATAGAATTGCACTTCTTGTTTTTATTTAGATGTGTACTACATTTTATAGTGTATAGAAGACAGCTGACGACGCATGTTATAGCATAAAATATACAGGCGAAGACCAAAAAAATGGCAACAAAAACTAGTTTAACTAATAAAATACTCATAAATTTTAATTAATCATGGCATAATTTCATAATAATAGGAAATTAACCCATTTCGTAACTAGACTGCTGAAACAGGAAACTGGACTCTATACATTTTGTAATAATTGGGCCAAATATTATAATAGTCTGGTTAGGTTATTATTAACCTGAACTAACATAATTCTCTATACAAATTTTCTCGATAAATGAAATCTCTGAATCGATATTAAATTATGAAGGGCTAACATGATTAGACGGGTAGGAAACAAAACCAGGCTAAGTGCGAGTTAAACTTGCGTTAGAAGAGTTCCACATAATTAAGTATCTGTAAAATTGCAAAAAATGTCATGACTGTTGTATGTAAACGCTTAGTAATGTTTAATAGTTATAGCGGTATCAGAAATACATCATATGTTAAATTAACACAGGGAGAAGCAGAGAGATGGATAGTCTGGAGGAGTCTTAGATATTCCTGGTTAAATATTTCGGCATGGAACCCTAAAAATAAGTCGCTCAGTAGCACACTAATCTCACCCAAAGAAGAATATTAAGGGCCTACATCAATATTATCGTATATCATCGCCGACACGTACATATTAACACAGCCAGTAGGCACAGAAAATGAAGAATTAGGGATACTTTTCCTATTTACTCAAAATCTACTAAATATATTTTAATTCTGATTTACGTGTTTCTTATAATAGTTACTTATGTTTTTAAAGTAATTTCATTAGTTAATACGCGATAATAGACCGACAAATGAAAAAAATAAAAAATTAGAGAGGTTGTTTCGCTAAGATTTTCTATCGAGAAAACTTTTTTCAATTGCGTTTCTGAGTTTATGCGATCCTAGATCATATATTGAAAAAACATATACTTAAAAATTAGAGCTCTAGCCATTCAATCTAAAGAAACAATAAAAACTTCGTACATAGAAAAATGCACGAAGCCATTTTGGTATCCTCTTAATTCAGGGGATTATGTGTAGATGAATAATAACGCTCACGGACACCTGTGTATTTTCTTTATTCCTTTTATCAGCATAATCTTTATTAATCATATTGGGGCGAGCTAATGAGACTTTGCTACTGATTCAACTATATGTATATGTATTATGTTAATAGAGACCTTAACTGCTTGTTTTATTAGATCTTGAGGACTTATATTTCCTTCTCAATACATTAAAACCGAATTATAATGCACTGAGCTCGCTGGCGTTTTGGCATAGGCTTGAGTATTTTTTTTTTCTCTTACAAAAAATTAGATACAGTAGATAATATTGATTTTCATGGAAGTAGCCAGAATTTTGTTTTAGGATTTTCTTCTACTCAGCTTCAACAGTGTGAACTACGACTTACACCATAATTTTTTTTTGGCTATAAAGTATAAACTTATTTTACGCGTCTTAAAATAAAACGTTGTAGTTAAGTTTGATATATCCGTGCACGAGCTGTTGGTTAGGATCATCTTAATAATTTATGATTATTTTGACTCGCTAGATCTGAAGATTTAAAATTATTAAAAAAAATGTTTTGTCTGTCTGACGCAATGGTTCGTGTCCATCTTAAAAGTAATGTAATACATTCTTATTCTTACTAATTTATAAACACAGAATAGATAGAAGATACTACGTATCAGAAGGGAAACTTAGAAGAACGGGTAAATTATTGAGGAGGGGTATTTTGCATTCTGACAACTGTCATTTGACTGTCATTTGATTGTCATTTGACTGCTCAACTGTCAACCTTCTGTCAACTGAGTACAGCCGTAATAATTAAGCCATGTTAGATATTAACCACATGCTTAGACCACAAGACATGTTATAGCTATGTAGCCACATATTTTACACAATAGATAATTATTTAGATGCAAAAATAAAATTACAACTATGTGGTTACCGAATTATTTTATTGTAAATGACAAAACAGAATGAACATATCTACGAAAATACACTTATAAATATAAATATTATATAGGTACACTTATTATCAAGGTCAGAGCAAGCCAATATACTTTTAAAAAAAAATTGGTCAAGTGCGAGTCGGACTCGCGCACGAAGGGTTCCGTACCATTATCTATGCAACATAAGGCAACGTTATTAGTATCGAGCAAGAAACGGTAAAAAAATCATGTTTGTTGTATGGGAGCCCATCTTAAATATTTATTTTATTTTTAGTATTTGTTGTTATAGCGGCAATAGAAATACATCATCTGTGAAAATTTCAACTGTCTAGCTATCACCGTTCTTGAGATACTGGGTACGGAACCCTAAAAATCATGTTTGTTGTATGGGAGCCCCCCTTAAATATTCATTTTATTTTATTTTTAGTATTTGTTGTTATAGCGGCAATAGAAATACATCATCTGTGAAAATTTCAACTGTCTAGCTATCACCGTTCTTGAGATACTGGGTATGGAACCCTAAAAATCATGTTTGTTGTATGGGAGCCCCCCTTAAATATTTATTTTATTTTATTTTTAGTATTTGTTGTTATAGCGGCAATAGAAATACATCATCTGTGAAAATTTCAACTCTCTAGCTATCACCGTTCTTGAGATACAGCCTGGTGACAGACGGACGGACGGACGGACGGACGGACGGACGGACGGACGGACGGACGGACAGCGAAGTCTCAGTAATAGGGTCCCGTTTTTACCCTTTGGGTACGGAACCCTAAAAACTAAACAATATGTATTGCCCCAGAACTACTTACTCCAAAGATTTATTTTATTATCATTAACATAGTCGAGTTACATGCATTACAAGATTGTGCTTATGCCTCGTGTTAACAAATAGCGGACGATTATTTAAAATAACAATTTTATTTTTTATAACGTACAATAAATTTTCGTCTCTGACAGAGGATGTTATATGTGTACAATATTCCTTATCTAACTTTTACAGCACCCTAGGAACAAAAAGGGGTGGCGACACTTGCATTCTTCACTATACGGACAACAGAAACAGAAACAGAATTTACAACAGTAAATTGTTAACTTTAAAATTACCTAGCTGACTTAATAAATTAAATTAAAGCAGAAAACCCGGGTACTAACTGACACCCTGAATAGCCGATGGGCCTTGAGATTCATAACTAGTAGCAAATGCGTCAGTCTCAATTTCTCCTTTTAAGAATATAGTAGAATATGAGAATTGCCAGCGTCGTAACAAATCGTAGTTCAAAGTGTTTGTTACACACATATGACGATCTTACTTGATCTTCCGAAAGGCCCTTCAAAAGAGCAGAGTCAATACTCTAAATACACTTCTTGGTGACTGTTTCTCGAATCGGAAATTGGTGCAGAGCCACATTCTTTCACTTGCTTTTGCATTTAGGAATACAGCATGTCGTCTTCATGATAAAACATATACGGAATATTGCAGTTTTGATGAGAGAAGATAAGCTCGCAGAATATACTCCTGATACATTCAACTTATAACGAAAATTATAATTAAAACAAATAAGATGTACAAAATTGCTAATTAAAATAAGGGCAAATTATACAATGGTGACAACCATGTGACGACACAGGTGACAAGTTGACAAACGGCGACAGTCACAGAAAGAATAAAGAAACAAAAGTTCTCTAAAAAGCTCTTATTCTTCCACTACATCACATAGGGCTCCTTAAAAAACGCCGAACTTCGAGATCCTGCGCCGTTTGCACTCCTTCAATCCCAAGACCCCAAATAAATCATCACAATGTATGAAACAAAGACATAAATCGTCACCCCTTTTATAATTAGATTTTTTGGAGAATTTAATTTGATGAATGAATTTAGTTTAGTTTGAGAGGTTAGTTCTTTGGAGGAGCCCTATGAACCAGAGGTGGTTCCAAGGCTACTATCAATCCTCGTCTCCCGGTTTGTGGCCGCCGCATATGTACTTACAAATTTGAATCATGGATCAAATCTGTGCTCTTAAAACCTATCACAGAAAGTTTAGAACATATTAGTCTGTGCTGAACAATGGCAGCACTAAAATTAATGTCATGGACAGACATGACGCCTTTCAAAACCTAAGTTTCCTCAAATTTCCTCTGACGTCCGCTGTCACAAAATAGTTGTCTATGGTTTCTTCTAAGATTCCGGGCAGTGTTTATAAATGCGAAAGCCACGATGACACAATAATAACTTTGACGAGCTTAAGTGTTAATGTGTAGATCGAAACGATAGCGCGATTTAATAAACGTACAACGCCATCTATTGAGCAGAAGAGTAAACTTCTTTTTATTAAGGATTGATTTCTAAATTTCACACGTACGAAGTCGCGGGCAACAGCTAGTAATATTATATTCGTAATTCGGACTCATGTTCGAATATTAAGTAAATGTCTATTCAGTTAATTAACTCCATGCCCCTATTGCTTCGTTGTACAACCTTTTGTTAGACCTTTCTAAGTAAAACGGCGTGAAATGAAATTATAAAGGGTAGGCAATGCCTTTGAAGAACAACCTGAGGGAAACAACGTTGTACATGACACAAATAGATGAAAAAGAACTTTAAAATGTTATGTTATCCGAATAAGTTAAAACTGTGAATGAAAATGTATCTTTATTAAAATACAACACATTCTTTAAAGGTTTAATTATCTCTACAAAATATAGGTACAGTTCTTTCACTAGAGCCTACTGGTGTCAACTGTTGGACATACATAATAGATCGCTTCAATTTGTCCTAAATCGTGTCTCCTGAACTTTCTCCATCTGTATCTGCTACCATCTCACCGCCACAAGACACGTGTTCATGTACATGTAGATCGCAACAAGCAATCATTCCATAGATATCTAAAATAATATGGGCGGTAAAATAGTAACGGACTGCCGTTCACGAGGTCGTAGGTTCCATTCCCGCTTGGGACAATCATTTATGTGATAGTTATAATTGTCATACCAATGTTTGTACTGCGTCTGGGTGTATTTTTATGTATTATAAGTAAGTATTTACAAAAGAAAAGTGGTATATGTAATCTACCCATATTCTGGTATCCATAACAAGCATATAAGCTTAACTTGGGACCAACGAGGACGTTGTATGAAATGTCCATGAATATTTATTTATTTATTATTAATTATTTTTATAGTAGAGATGCTTTCTATATTTTGTGGTAGTAATTCCTTATAATTTTGTTGCCTTGAGATAAAGGTTGCTAACAGACATATGGTCAGTAGCGTGCACAGGAATATGACACTGGGTATGCGGCGCAGTACTCAGTTACAAAAACTTTTTCTTTTATAGATTTTTAGCATAGCCACGCGACGGATCTCTAAGTCGGAAACCATGCCAACAGAACAAATTTAAATCTGAATATCCCGAATCAGTCCACACTGTACTAGAATTACTAAACAATAACTACGTACGTACATACGAGTACATACGTACTTGTACGTATGTACATACGTTTCATAACTTTTAACATGAAATTTTCGAGTTACATTACCTACCTTTTTGCTGGCTTAGTTGTCCTTTAGACACAATTTGAATCTTTTCACTGAATGACAATTGTGAGAACTTGTTATTTTTAATTTTTAACAAACACACACTATCAACACACATTTCACAATCAAATAACATTCTAAAATCAACAAACGAAAATCCATACAATTATTAAATTATAGAAACTCAATATTAAACAGTTCAATGAATCACATGAAAAAAATGGCCTCCGTCGAACCAAAATATTTCTACTATTTAAATAGATAAAACCTTACTAAACAAAAATGCATAGTGTGCATACGTGATTTATTAGACTCCTGACAGTTATTTTTATTCGGATTATAGGCAACGAACGAACGCCGAATACTCGCGGAAACATCCGATCGCCAAAGCAGGCGGCAGGAGATGCGAAGCGTCTTCAATATGCAAGCCTGTGTGCGTTTGTAAACTGTGCACGGACACTAAAATTTCTACACACATATGAACTCATGGCAGGCGGGCGGCGTCGGGCTTACTTCCGTCCGTCTGACCAATATTATTCCTTCGCCAAACGCCTGGCTAAAAGCACCAATTTGCAAGCACATATTGGTGCTATTTATGAATTATTAGGCGTTTTTAAGTTATAATATTTTGTTTAATTAATAGTAAATAAATGAATAAAGTCATCTAAAACATACGAACGTTTTATTAAAATATCTGTGAATGGCAAGAAAAGCACTGCTTTTCTGCCTTTATGGAGCGCATGCCCCTGCATATGGTAACCTAAAAGGATATTACCTACTACTTTTCCGCCAGCAACTTTATAAGACTTTTCCTTGACGGATAACCTTCTAAGTTTTTCGGGCATTAGAAACATGTGTTACAATCAGAAAGGGTGACATTGCCTTCGAATATCTGATGTAACTTTCAAAATGTCAATGTTATTTTAGGTGCTAGGACCAATGGTTATTCCGGAGTTGAAATAATATTTTGCTACTTACACAACAAATCTGATCTTAGTTAATACGCAAATAGCATTAACAACTACAATTGTTTAATTTGATTTCTACACTTTATTAGTCCTACGTCTACGCTAAAAATTCAGCGAAATTTATTAAAAACTAGCTGTTACCCGCGACGTCGTCCGTGTAGAGTTTCGAAAATTCTCTCCGTTTTTGCAACATTTTTCACTGTTGATAAGAATGATTAATTATTCTTTGTTTTTACACAAAAAAAAAATTGAATAGCATGTGAACATTAATATTTGCGCCATAAATCGATAGGAAAACCATAGAAATGGTCCATCAAAACAACAAACAAAAGACGTAAACATATCGTTTTTACATTTTGTATTTTGTAAACACTTCATTAAGGTATAATAATTCATTGCTTGTTTACTGAATAATCATAACACCAGAATCCGTGGAGTAGGTAGAGAAAATAGTGTGTATATAGATTTGGTCAAAGTTCCTCAAAGCAAGGATACTTTTTAGTTCCTATAAATTCTTACTTAATAAAATAACGGAACGGTATTTCGAGGTCGTGGGTGTAAAGTCTAGCCTGTTTATTTGTAGTTAATAAAACCAAAATAATAAACATAAGTACCAAAGAATTTAAAAATGTCAAAAGATTATCAATAAAAATTGGCCAAGTGCGAGTCGGACTCACGCACGAAGGGTTCCGTACCGTTATCTATGCAACATAAGGCAACGTTATTAGTTTCGAGCAAGAAACGGTAAAAAAATCATGTTTGTTGTATGGGAGCCCCCCTTAAATATTTATTTTATTTTATTTTTAGTATTTGTTGTTATAGCGGCAATAGAAATACATCATCTGTGAAAATTTCAACTCTCTAGCTATCACCGTTCTTGAGATACAGCCTGGTCACAGACGGACGGACGGACGGACGGACGGACGGACGGACGGACAGCGAAGTCTCAGTAATAGGGTCCCGTTTTTACCCTTTCGGTACGGACCCTAAAAAAGTGACGGGCTTCGTGGTGGAGTGGTTTATGTAATGGACTGCCAATCACGAGATCGCGGGTTCGATTCCCGCTTGGGACAATCATTTGTGTGATATCCATAAATGTCATACAAATGTTTGTACTTCGTCTGGGTGTTTTCTATGTATTATAAGTATGTATTTACAAAAGAAAAGTAGTATATGTAGTCTATCCGTATCTGGTACCCATAATACAAGCATAGAAATATAGCTTACTTTGGGACCAGAGGACGTTGTGTGAAATGTCCATGAATATTTATTTATTTATTTATTATAAAAAGGGGAAAAATTTTCAATTGGCGGGATACAACAATTAGAACATAACAAATCCTTTTTCCTGTGTAATCTCAAATATGGCCTTTAATTAATTTACATAGTTGAGATAACAATTTAATTATACTCCTCCACACGTACTCATAGGCAATTTGTCTGAATAAGGTTGACATTAAACCAAGATTAGCTTTAAATTTAGTTGTAAGGTGGTAGGTAGTGATATATAAAGTACACCGTAATAAATCTGTCAATAAAGAAATGGGTCTACGTAGGATGTGCTCAAGTAATTAAAATATCTATCTAGGTATATCCCTCTGGATTTGGCGATTGCGTGACATATATTGTTAAATCCCTTAAGAATACCAACTTTTTCATAATATGTTTAATTCGCATCACAAATAATTTTATTTATTTTACTCTTTAATTAGGTATATCTTGCTAGTGGTATTCCCTCTCTCTCCATCCCATTGGTGTCCCACTATTAGGTAAGGGCCTCCTCCAATTTAAAAGGAATTATGGTCTACTCCGCCGCATAGATCAGGCGTGTTGGTATAGGGTTTAGAGTTTTCTGTCTCTGCCAGAGGATGTTATCTGTTTACCATACCCCTTCGCCGGCTTTTAAAACCCCCTTGGGAGGAAATGGGGTGATGATTCTTGTATTCTTAATCCGGTCCGATTTGCGTAATTCACCCGATTTTATTTATATCGATTGAAAGAACATAACTGAGCTTAGAATAATCTTACGTCAAAATTTTTTATTTTGCAATCTTAGACATAATAGAAAGTCTAGACCGAACACAGGTGCTTGTTTTATTTAATTAAAATCTATTTTTATTGAATGTCAGAAAGGTTAGTGCCTATAACCCAGATGTTCTAAAAGAAATACCTCTACATTAATATATTACTATTTTGCGATTGACTCGCTATGCTTTTTACTAAATAAACTAAATTATAATGGAAAAAATGATAACCATAAAGTAAGATAACCAGTGGACCATAATAGCTCAGATGGGAGAGCGACGGAACGGCATTCCGAGGTCGCGGGATCAAGTCCCGCTTATGGTTATCATTTTTTCCATTATAATTTAGTTTATTTAGAAATACAAACAATGTTTTACGGATTTAGTTTACGAAGCTTAATCCGTAAACATTCGTATTTTGTTTCAAATTTAGCCCAACGTTTCGGAGTCTTTTCAGCCACCACGGTCACAGATAGGTCTAGTGAACCTATACCTTAATCTAGAATACATATAAGCAGGATACTAGCAGGATAAAACTAATTCTACAGATTACTCATTTTAACTTAATATTATGTACGAGATTAAAAAGTAAAAACAAGATTGAAATTCCTAAATATTGTTTTACATCATTGCATCGGTCCTTAAATGTGTGCAAAATTTCAGATCAATCCAACTACTGCAAATGGGTGAAAATCATTTTCAAAGATGCCGTTACATAGATATTAATATATTGTATACGTAGCGAGCTAATAAAATCGTGTTAACAATAAAATAGCATAAGACATCTGATGGTACGGTAATTCTATAAAACTGAGAATTTTTTAGCAGGCGTTATGAGGAAGCATGAGGTTACCCACGTATTCCACAATTATACTTTATGTACAATATTATAGAATCTTTACATTAATAAAAAATTGGTCAAGTGCGAGTCGGACTCGCGCACGAAGGGTTCCGTACCATTATCTATGCAACATAAGGCAACGTTATTAGTATCGAGCAAGAAACGGTAAAAAAATCATGTTTGTTGTATGGGAGCCCCCCTTAAATCTTTATTTTATTTTATTTTTAATATTTGTTGTTATAGCGGCAATAGAAATACATCATCTGTGAAAATTTCAACTGTCTAGCTATCACCGTTCTTGAGATACAGCCTGGTGACAGACGGACGGACGGACGGACGGACAGCGAAGTCTCAGTAATAGGGTCCCGTTTTTACCCTTTGGGAACGGAACCCTAAAAACAAAGTCAATATTTTTGTACCTATGTCCTTTATGTGAGCTTAGATCTTCAAAACTACGCAACGGATTTCGATACGGTTGTTTTAAATAACTACAGTAGTTCAATAGGAAGGCTTTTTTGTATAATTTTATAATATTCGATTTCTAAATTACACGCGTACGAAGTTGCGGGCAAAAGCTAGTTTGTAATACAACATACCTGGAGAGAATATCGATCGAATATTGATGCAGCCTTTGTAGCTGCATATCGAATGGTTCAAGAGGAAATTTCAATCTAAAATTTCACTACATTACCATACCTTTGTGTTTGTTTTATTTATTCCTTTCAGTTTTCCATCTACGAGTTCTAGAAAATCATAGCAAGTTAAAAACAGCACTCTTGCCCTTAATATCACCGAAAATAGGAATACTAAAGCCGAGTATTACCAATTTGCGCGATTTTTATTGCAAATTTCTATCCCATGGTTGTGCGGAAAAGACTGCCTTGAGCGATAGGACCGAAAATTGTACAATATGTATATTGTAAAAGTTTAATTCTTTACATATGTAAATAAATTTTTGGTGTGCAATAAAGTTATTTTATTATATACTAGTCTCCTTTGTCTGAATTAGAACAAAGAAAATTATAAAAATAAGACATACTAAACTATAAATTATTAAAATGTTAATTCTTATTAAGTATGACGACAATTTTACCACCAACTTCGTACCTCAGACCATATTTTTAAAGCTTATTCGTTGTGTGAAAACATAATTTGATTATTGTGGTAATGTGGTTAGATATTTATAGGCTTAGTACAATGTTTAGAATTATATAGCTATTGAAATGGAGAACAATCGTTGCTCTGTGGTTTTAATACGTCAACATTGTCGAGGTGAAAACACAATAGTTATGATAGGAGATCTTGATCAAATACCAGGTCTTAGTCATCTATCAAAGTGTTGTAGTAAACTGTGAACAGACAGCTTAATGGTTGGTTAGACTGACAATAAATTGGTAATTCGTAATGTAATACAACAATAGTTAGGTGTTTTGGGTTCTGTATCAAAGATTATTCATGAACATTTCACACAACGTCCTCCGGTCCCAAGCTAAGCTTATTATGCTTGTGTTATGGGCACCAGAATACGGATATATAACATTAACTACTTTTTATTTTGTAAATACATACTTATAATACATAGTAAACAATCGGACGCAGAACGGGACACTACTGATGAAACTTCGAACTGAAGTCGATCACCAGGCTGCAACTCATGAACAGTGATAACTAGGCAGTTGCGATTGTCACAGATTACATATTTCTGCTGTATATTAGAAACTAGAATAAATAAATAATTAAGGGGCTTCGATGATATTACTTATGACGCGACACGATGCGTGATGTGTGGCGCTGTGATTATTACAGCACGATAATGTATACGGAACCCTCCGGCGCTATTCCAACTCGTACTTAGCTGGTTTTTGTATATTATGTAGTATAGATCTTTCCGGGCCACAATCGCAAAGAAGTTCAAAGAACTATGCCAACCATGATACTAAATACTATAAGAAAATGGAACAAAAATAAAAAGTTATAAGTATGATTTATGATTGTCAACAATTCTTTTTTCAACACTAGCAAATACGGCATTACTGTAAACTTAGTTTCATCTATCCATCCATCAGTCTCTCTCCAACAGCCTTTCTCCAGCCATTGTTGGACATAGGCCTCCCCCATAGAACGCCACAACACGCAGTCTTGCATCCAATAACTTCCTGCGACCTTGACCATATCGTCGCTCCATCTTGCCGGGGGTGGCCCAACGCTGCGTCGTCCGGTACGTGGTCGCCACTCTAGAACTTTTCTAAACGCAGTTTAGATGTTGCTAATTCAATGGCTAGGCAGGCACTTAATACACGTTTCAACTGAGAATAGGATTGGCAATGACCTTTAGTTGTCAAAAGTGATTAGAAAAGTACTGTCAGCAACGTAACTTTATTTGCGTATCAATAATGATTTTGTTTCTTTTACCTAAACTCAGTAATTTGAAGAAACGTCTTAAATTATTTAGTAATCATAGTTATAATATTATTAAAAAAGAAATACTATTTTCTTTCAATAATTTCGTTGTTGGATACTATGATATTAAGTTGAATTGCCAACCGCCATTTTGTTGTTGTTGGTGTACCATCAGTACCATTTTATTTTAAATTCAGTTATTTATGTGGTTGATGCCCGTAAAAAAAATTTTTTTTTGTTATTTCTCGTTGTTTTTGTTTGTTTGTTTTTGAACTTGTCGTTATTTGTTATTGTTTTTAATTGTATTCTCTTCTATCTAATTGCTCGAAAATTTGTAAACGATATCGTCAAACTGATAGATAAAAATGTCTTGTTTTGCTCACCCTACCAAATTTGTTCAAATTGAAAATTATGACGTCACAACATGGCGCGGGGTCAATCCTATTCTTATTTGAACGGCATAGTAACTGATTATTTTTGTCGTTACTATGAGGGTATAGAAGCTCCTTGCAGATTATGTTCGAGAGTAACAATAAGAAGCCAAAGCTAAGTGTTTAGTTTAGATAGATGGATAAAAAATTATATTCCTTTTGACTTATCTGCATTAAAGCACAAAAACGTGTATCTATATTTTCCTAGCGGCAAGTTACAAGATTACAAATAATTTAAAATCAAACGTATACAAAGCCTTTGAAAAATCCTTATCCATTTCTTTCCTTATTTCAACGTTAATGATTTTGTAAATGTAATTTGAGCCGCCTCGGGCTTCGACTTATTCAATAAAAATAAGCATTATGTATTAAAATAAGGACAAATTTTTCACCGAACCTGAATTTATTGAATAAATTCCGTCAAGTACGAGTTGGACATGCACACGAAGGATCCGTTACGGTAATATCATTATTTAATGAATTTAATTTAATTATTTCGTTATTTGGGGTCGGGAATATGACGAATATTTATTCGTCATATTCCCGACCCCAAATAACGAAATTAGGGTAGGAGAATGATGATGATGATAAGTATTTGTTGTTATAGAACCAATTGATATACATAAATTGTTAAATTTTCAGCTTTCTAGCTATTAGATATTCAGAAATACAGCCTGGTGACAGACGGACGAACAGTAAAGTCTCACTTCCCAAAAATGGATTCGCTTCCTGGATACGTGGTCCCTTCTTTTTATAACATGGGGTTGTCCCGTGGGGTCTTCGGGACGGCAAGGTGAGGGCGGCTAGCGCTTTTCCACTGTACTAGTTGTCCTCAAATTAACTTACTCCACTCGCACTACACTTAACTTGTGCACTACACTTAACATCAGGTAACTAGCAATAAAAAAAATGGTCAAGTGCGAGTCGGACTCGCGCACGAAGGGTTCCGTACCATTATCTATGCAACATAAGGCAACGTTATTAGTATCGAGCAAGAAACGGTAAAAAAATTTTTTTATTTTTATTTATTAAAACTTTATGCACGTTAGACATACAATGGCGGACTTAATGCCTTAGGCATTATCTACCAGCCAACCAAAGTTAGTGCAGACATAAACAGTGTGGGTGATAAATGAAGAGAAGAAGCAAACGTTTAAGGTACCTACATAAACACAAACATATACATGTAACTATAGATACATATCAATACTTATTCAGGGGTATATAAATACACAAATACATACACAAATAAGTACATATGCATAAACAGATAATAAATATAAAAATCATGTTTGTTGTATGGGAGCCCCCCTTAAATATTTATTTTATTTTATTTTTAGTGTTTGTTGTTATAGCGGCAATAGAAATACATCATCTGTGAAAATTTCAACTCTCTAGCTATCACCGTTCTTGAGATACAGCCTGGTGACAGACGGACGGACGGACGGACGGACGGACGGACAGCGAAGTCTCAGTAATAGGGTCCCGTTTTTACCCTTTGGGTACGGAACCCTAAAAAAGAAAAATATAGGGTCCCCTTTTAACAATTTGGTACTGTACCCTAAAATTTGTGTGTGTGATTTACAAAATGTACCTCGTTTATACACCCACGTTTTATCTATTATTGGACGATTAAGGTAACTACATTCTTATCGAAGTGGATGTCAAATGTCAATCTGCCGAAAACACAAGATTTGTAATTATACTTAAGAGCCCACTACAGAGCCAGCCAATTCACGATTTAGGTATTTGTGTTAGGCATTACTATCCCTAATCTAGAGCGCCGCACCGAAATTAAATCAACCAGATTTAACCTGTAAAACCTTTCAAAAAAGACGTTTCGTACTCCGCTGCTTTCTTTGTAAAAATAGATCGATTTTTATAAAATTTTAACGCCATATTATAGATGAAGAGAAAATCTATACTATTTCCTTCTTAACTTTACCAAGTTTGCGTGATAGACGTTGCAAATTCATCTTATGACAGCCGAAATAACGGTTTATCTTGATCTCTTGCTGATGGATGGTCTTTCTGTTAGAGGGTACACATCTTAATAAGGCTGTTCTTGTTTAAAACTTCTTTAGTCGTATATTAAACACACAACTCAGTGCCTAACATTAACATAACGGTCCGTGATCGATTGCTACGTAAGGTGAAACAGCAGCAGTCTGGCAATGCAATTTTATATTGGCCTATCTAATATTCAAACCGATGCCTACACGATACAAAGTGAATAATCTAATAACTAATTGCCCTACCACTCAAAATCTACAAAAATTGGTCAAGTGCGAGTCGGACTCGCGCACGAAGGGTTCCGTACCATTATCTATGCAACATAAGGCAACGTTATTAGTATCGAGCAAGAAACGATAAAAAAATCATATTTGTTGTATGGGAGCCCCCCTTAAATATTTATTTTATTTTATTTTTAGTATTTGTTGTTATAGCGGCAATAGAAATACATCATCTGTGAAAATTTCAATTCTCTAGAAGAACGGTGATTTCTTGAGATACAGCCTGGTGACAGACGGACGGACGGACGGACGGACGGCCGCACGGACGGACGGACGGACGGACAGCGAAGTCTCAGTAATAGGGTCCAGTTCTTACCCTTTGGGTACGGAACCCTAAAAAAGAGAGATTAAGACCGCTTTTAAGACCGCTCAATTGTATATAGAAATATATCCATATACCTGTTGCCCGCGACTCCGTAAGCGTAGAATTTAGAAAATTTACCCCCGTCTGCAACATTTAACTAATGCTTCACTCCTATTGGTCGCAGCGTGATGTCATATAGCCTATAGTCTTCCGCAATATACGAACCATTAGTTCCTGAGATTAGCGCATTCAAAAAAACTTACAAACTCCTCTGCTTTATATTATTAGTATACATTAGTACAGATATACATATACCAATGTAAGAAAATAATCTACATTTTTATTTTAACTGTGATAATAACTATTTTGGAACCGTGACCCATGTTTTAAAGTTGCTCCTCCCTTAACCGTCGTCTGACTATCGACTGGATACGCCCTTAGCAAATAAAAACATATTTAAAAAAGAAATCGCTCTTTTTATATCATACTAGCTGTCCCGGCAAACGTTGTTTTGCCATACAATTCTGTGTAAAAATCAACAACAAAAAATTTCATCAAAATCGGTCCAGCCAATTGTGAATCTAAACCATCCTCAAACCCCCTTGAATACACACAACAAATTTCATCAAAATCGGTCCAGCCGTTTAGGAGGAGTTCAATTACAAACACACGTACAGAAGATTTATATATATAAAGACTACATGTGGGCTACGTATGCCACATCGTTCGTAGGACTGATTATCGTTGGGGAAGAAAAGTACTAGAGTGGTGACCACGTATCGGACGATGCAGCGTTGGGCGGCCCCATCAAGGTGGAGCGACGATATCTTCAAGGTCACGGGGAGACATTAGATGCAAGCGGCACAGAACCGCGCGTTTTGGCGTTCTATAGGGGAGGCCTATGTCCAACAGTGGACGGAGAGAGGTTGATGAATGGATATCTGTGTTTCATTTAAATCGGGCCAGTAGTAGAGGTAACATTAAATTCATTTGATATTGGTACCAATTCTACGTGCACAACTAAACTTAACTTAATTAAAAAATGAAAATTGATAGTGTCAATAACAGGTTTCCGTAATGTTAACTGAACTTTCTTATTATAAAAACTGTTTATTATAGACTAATGATTATAATTAATATAAAAGTACACAACAAAATAGCCAAATAATCAAGATACAGCAATAGTTGTTTTCATTTTTTACTTAAGTTAAGTTTAGTTGTGCACCTAGAATCGGCACCATTGTGATGTTTCATTGAAGTTTTCAAACAACTGCACTAAATGTGATACATTTTTTGTTATGTTCCTTATTGTTTGGACACGGAACTAAATTAAAACATTCAAGAAAATAAATACAGTGGTACGAAGTTCGTCGGCTCAACTACTAACTAAATACGAGTAAATCTATGAAGGAAATCTCTATAGGTCAACAATTTTCATCTTTAGAGCAATTCTTTTATTACGTAATCGCAGAGGACAGCTAAGGAGGACAGATTTCATTCTAACACAACCAACGTTTATATAAAGACATGCGATATTTTATAATCCATTAGTCTTTTTTACGACGCCCGCGGAAGCCGACGACATAAGGGTGGTCTATTCATTGCACCCAAAGGCGCAGTAACTTCTAATAGGCACCGTAAAGTAAAAATAAAGTCTGTTGTTCCATATCCCCGTAGGAGTGCTGTTAAAAAAACGTAAGGAAGATTTACCATTTTAATTAAAGCTAAAGCAAACAACAAACGTAAATACATGGGCGGAAAACTAATTTAAAGTAGTTTTAAGAGTAATAATGTTACACATTTATATATGTATTACAATACAAATATAGTTAGAACTTAACTAAAACATGAAAATTGAAAAGTCAGTGACACAATTCGGCAATGTTAACTGAACTTTCTTTTATAAATCCGTATATAATAGATTAAAGATTTTAATTATAAATGTGTACCTACAACGAAGTAGCTAATAATTAATCAAAATACACCATAGTTATCATTTTTAGTCATTTTAATTAAGTTAGGTTACATTTTGGACGCATAAGAATTGCCGTCAATCTTTGTTTATAGCGAATTGTTCACCACATCATTAAATAAAACAATTACATTTTTTACGGATTTAGACGCGTGTATATGTTTCAAATTTAAGCCCGTTTCTATTTGAACGATACTATTATAACGATAAGTGTAGAGAATATTACGTTACTTAAATAATTTATTAATTACTTCAGTATTTAGCTTTTTATCCGTGTGGTTCCGACATTTATTCAAACAAAAATTGTAATATCGGTGTGGTGACGGATTAAGAATACAATTGTCACCACCCCATCTCCTCCCAAGGGTGCTGTAAAAGTCAGCTAAGTGATATTGAACACAGATAACATCCTCTATGAGAGACGGAAATTTCGAAAATAAAGCCTGTGCCAACACGCTTGGTCAGCGCGGCACAGTAGACCAAAATCCCTCCAAAGTGGGGGAGGCCCGTGTCCAACAGTGGGACGTAAATGGGCTGGAGTGAGAGAGAGAGAGAGAGAGAGAGAGAGATAGCTTTTTAGGGCTCCGTACCAAAGTGTAAGAAGGGATATAGGGTCCCGTTACCGAGACTGCGATGTTCGTCTATGTGGCAATAAATCGGCACACACAATAAATACACAGTACACCTTATTTGTTTATTTTTATTTATTTCAAACTTTTTGCACTAACAAAATGTACAATGGCGGACTTAATGCCAATGGCATTCTCTACCAGGGTGAAATTAGAAAATAAGTTTTTTAATTTTTACACTAATTATAATGAATAAGTATAATATCTACATAATATATATCTTTTCATACATTTATCTGTTCCTTGCGTTTTGAAATTCCTCACTGTTTAGTTTTTATTACGTTTGATATCTAGGTTTCCTTATTTTAACTGTTTGTCTCGTTGTAAGTGACTACTTAGCAACAATTAGCATTTATATCTGAATGCGTGAAAGTTCAATTACCAGATCTGCGAAAAGGTTTTTCCATTAGGGAATCCCTGGTATCAGTACTAAGACAAGTATGAATTTGTTTATGAAATCCGTTCAACATGCCTTTTAGGCTAGTGCAGATAGCTTTAAAAATAATAAAAACTAAAAAAAAATATGTAGTAGGATGAAACCCATTAGAAAAGGAGGAGGGTATTATAAAAATGAAAGGAAAAATAATTTACGGGCGATCTGAGGTCGGGAAGGGGATGGGGTTTTAAGGGTAACAAATGGTTTTTCTCGATTTCCGGCAAAACTAATAGTCCTATGGAAAAAAGTCGACAAATTTCGTTGTAAAACATTTTTTGTAAAAGATAAAAAAAAACCAAAAACTTGGTTTTTCCAATTTTTCACATAAATTTGAGGTTACGTGAATAAAGTGTGAATACAAAAGTTTTAGATCTTTTTATTACCTACAACTTTGCCTTTCGACTTTTTTCCATAGGACTATTAGTTTTGCCGGAAATCGAGAAAAACCCTTTTTTACCCTTAAAATGCCCCCCTCTATCCCTTCCCGACCTCAGATCGCCCGTAAATTATTTTTCCTTTCATTTTTATAATATTCTCCTCCTTTTCTAATGGGTTTCACCCTACTATTATATATTTTTTTTTTAATTATCGGCACTGGTCTATTTCCATTTAACAGCCTCATATTTTTAACAAGCTCGATAAAAAGTCAGAAGCTAGATGTTTGTTCCAAAAGTTAATCCTATAGCAAGGAAGGATTTTTTGAGAAGAACAGCCAAGAAACTGTAGATTTTTTTTCTGTTTTTTCAATATATTTTACAATAGTGCCCATTAATGTATGTTTAATAATTCTTTTGTTTGTCTTTTACAGCAGCGATTTATTATCTCTTTAATTCCTTTATGTATTCTTTAGCACGTTTGTTAAATCATATCGAATATGCAGTGGTGATTTGTGTATAAGGTGTAGGTATATCTATCAATTTTAAAGTTGATATATGAAAAGAATTGTAAAATTTTCATATTCTCAATCACTTTGACATTGTGTCTCTTCTCCAGCCCATTTACGTCCCACTGTTGGGCACGAGCCTCCTCCACTTTGGAGGGATTATGGTCTACTGTGCCACGCTGACCAGGCGTGTTGGCACAGGGTTTATTTTCGAGTTTTCCGTCTCTCACAGATGATGTTATCTGTGTGCAATATCGCTTAGCTGACTTTTACAGCACCCTTGGGAGGAGATGGGGTGGTGACACTTGTATTCTTAATCCGTCATCACACTGAGGTTACATTGTGTAAAACAGTCTAAATATGCGTTTTTCTCAATTTTAGACTTTTACATTAATGTTTTATAATTTAGATATTCTGACCATTTGTCATATAACTTTTGGGCTTTACGCTCGACCTTTATGATTTATTGTACTTGGAAAACTACGTCAAGTGCTCCAAAAAGCCATTGTAATCTACATCAAAAGATCGCTGTTGGTAAATTTTCTTGATCAATGCTTTTAGTTTGCATAATAATTTTTGTACCTATAAATATCTTGAAGATTTTCTTAAGTTAGAGTTAAATAGTTATCTTTTCTTTAAAATTCTCGTCTTCCTCTTTCTCCGGCGACTTCCTCTGCTTAGACGTAAATTTTATTAATCTATGTCAAAAATGATGATGATGAAAAAACAAAACGAAATAACTTCCTTTTCTGCACCTCAAAAATTGAAAGTCCTCATCCTCAAAACATATTTGCTGACCAGACAATAGGGTTTTTATTAAACATTCTGTGATTTAAAGACACACAATTTTTCTGCCATAGGGAACCCTATAAAAACGTAATTACCTAAGAATATCTCTTTTTTATATACCCTACAAGAAATATTACAATAATGACACTCGAACCCATAAATAAATAAATATTCACGGACATTTCACACAACGTCCTCTGGTCCCAAGCTAAGCTTATATGCTTGTGTTATGGGTACCATAATACGAATAGAATACATAAACTACTTTTCTTTTGTAAATACACACTTATAATACATAGAAACAAACACCCAGACGCAGTACAAACATTTGTGTGACATTTATGGATATCACGCAAATGATTGTCCAAATTTAAGTAGAGTCACGTGTAAATATTCACGGACATTTCACACAACGTCCTCTGGTCCCAAGCTAAGCTTATATGCTTGTGTTATGGGTACCATAATACGAATAGAATACATAAACTACTTTTCTTTTGTAAATACACACTTATAATACATAGAAACAAACACCCAGACGCAGTACAAACATTTGTGTGACATTTATGGATATCACGCAAATGATTGTCCAAATTTAAGTAGAGTCACGGTAGAGCCAAATTTAATGGGACTGAAATTGCGTTTGTAAGCATCAGCTTAAATTAACTAAATTATTTTATTAATTATTTTTATTTAGTTATACTAATGACTTTTACTTGAATTATTTTCTGCGGTACATAGGCACACCCCCCTCCCTCTCCAACACATTACCGTCCCACTGTTGGACACAGGCCTTCGCCACTTTGGAAGCGATTACGGTCTACTGTGCCGCGCTGACAAGACGTATTGGCACAAGGTTTTAGATTAAATACAAAGTTTGTTAGAAAGCATGAATGTTACTCTTTTAAATAAAAGCTACTGAATTCATTTTGTTGAAACTTTACAGCTGTGATTAACAATCTAAAAGATTTTTCATAGAAGGCTTTCATTACCTTAGAAATCAAGTAGCGAAACAATAATTATAAACACAAGTGAAACCGTGAAAAAAGATAAAATTTGGGATTTTTCATAATTTATGACCTACTGTTTTTATATTCTTTTCAGAAAATATAGACTATTTTAAGCAACTAATTTGAATATTATTGAAATATTCACTATACAGAGTTTTTAAAAAATTCTTGAATATATTACTTTAAATGTTGTGACGTCATCGTTTTACGCAATCTGTGTGTTGACTTTTCTTGATACTCTTAATAGAGATTGCACTTTATCTTTTCAAAGTTGACAAGTTGATATAATAGACCAATTTCAACTCCACTTCAGAGTAGTATATCCCTAAAAACGCCTTAATATTTTAAGTCCTTCATTTCAAGGGCAAATAGAGATCATTTGCTTTTTTGGAAAAATAATCGTTAATATAGCAAATTTTCCGAAAAAAACTAATGGATCATGATCAGAAACTCTATTCCCCGAAATGGTTTTCGATTTAAGAGTTTTAAAAAAATATGAACAATGCCAATTATCTGAGGAACCGCTTGTCCGAATTGAAAAATTTTGCTTTCAGTGCTGTATAATAATTTTGCGTAATTTTGACAAACACTTTTGATAAATTATTCACCACATGTACAAAAGATTAAATATAATATAATTATACAAAAGTAAATGTCATTGGAATATTTTATACGAAAGTAAGGATTATATAATTTCAAAATATCCTTGTTCATTAGTTGTTATAATAATATAAGGCTACCACCTGTTTTAAAAATAAAATCTAAGTAGGTCATGGAGGCAAGTTCTGTGGCTTAGTTTTGTATAATTTTAATGTACGAAAATCCTTTCACATTTTATAAAATGTTAGTTATAATTACTTAAGTATATATTTTTTATTTAATGCGCTAGATAGGAAAACATTTTTGTAGATATAGCAGTAGTAGTTTCGATATTCATCTCTAGCGGGAAATATCTATTTTTACTTTGAGTTATACGTTTTATCACATTAATTTTAGTCAATAAAGTGCATATTAGAAGCTAAATTAGTTTACTAAAAAGTCAATCATTGAAAGTTTAGAAAAAATAGTTTGAAGCAATATAGAATAATGTATTAAATGCTATGTAATAAATACATATTAGAATATCATTAGCAACATTTTTTTTATGACGAATCTAAAAATAAATTCTGTAACGTATTTTTCTCCAGCACAATGGTTTTGCCGAGGTAATTTGCCGAATTATGGGTAAATATTCCGAGACTGGCAGGGCGTCGGTCGTCTCGAGCTCCAATCGAGTTGTGCGACCGAGCCGAGAGCAAGCAAAGTAGCAAACGAAACGAACGAACCAGTCAGCATCACGTGCGCGAACGCGACGGGTGTGTTTCCCGTTATGCTGCTGGATTATTCACGCGCCATTTGACAGTTATGTCGTGTATATAATGATTTTACTGCATCTTTGTGTAACGTAGTGGTTGTTGCTGCTGGTAAATTGTATTGCAATTTGTTTTAAAACCTCATTTATAAAACCATAAAGTGATAAGAGGGAGGCGGGATGCGATAGGTGAATGCTCGTCACAGCGGCGCCGACTCTCACCGGCTACTATTGTCTAAGTGCCACGGAATCTTGGTCCTTCTCATCGGATTCCATTGATGAAGCATCCGTTTTTCGACGTGGGCTGCACGCGAAATACTTGCGTCAACAATTAACCATATACCTATGTGTATGTTTACACAGCGAACAAGTGGATATTTCTTTAGGTATATAGATAAGATAACGATTCTTTTGATTGGATTGTCTTGTGTACAAAAGTGTAGTTCCATCAAAACATTGACGCAAATTACTTGTAAGTGTGGCATATGATTGCTTGATAAATAATAGTCAATTCTAACTGTAAATAACTTGCACTGTCTAGGTAAATGCGCAACGCCAGCTACTTGTAACGAGTGGCCTACTTTTTAAAATTATCATATTAAAATGAGAAAATGTCTAAATCATAAAGTTCATAAAAAAACTCAATTTATTAATTATATCATTCATTTATTCATACATTATCAATAATATTAGGTAATCGTTTTAATTGTTTATCATTGTACAGGAATTTTTGTAAACTATACAATTCAATTGTTTGGTAATTTACACAAAATCAAGGTCGCATTCATTGCCTGTTTGTTGTGGTATTTATTATAATAAATTACAGAATATAAATTAGGTATTAAACAGTTAGAATTATGTTACAAATAATACGAACTGTGTTTAAGTATTTCATACATCATTTGAGTAATTATTTTATATTTTTAATTAATTATGATAAAATGGGGAATTTAACATCATGCTGTAGGAAACATTACAAAATACCTGTTTAAAGATCTCAGGCTATTAAAATGTAGTTTAGGTCTGTCTTTGACACAATATTTTTCTGGACATCTTGCCATATGACTAGTTAATATTAAATGAAAAATAAAACTTTGTAACTATTCTGATTTTTTTTATGTTTAGCTTTACAGTGTGACAAGTTAAGATGTATTAATTTACTATAAGTAGTCATATGATAGAAATAAATACTTATTTAAATTATTGTCAACAGTAAAATCTTCCTTTCTTTTTTAAATAAACTTTGAGTATAGTGCGTATAGAGTATAGAGAGTGTATAGAGCGAGCGTATAGAGTATACCGAGTATAGAGCGTTATTACTCGAAAGTAACAAGACAGTGCAAAAAAGTTACTAAAGTTTGTTACTGCCGCATAACAATATTTTACATAAAAAAATATTTTAGGGAATAGTTTTTTTAATATTACTACGTACGTACTATAAAAAATATTAAGGTTATTTTTATAGAATCTGGTATGGATAACCAGAGTCGATATTTTAACAATTTGTTTTAATTTCAGTGCGACTATGCATACGTTCTTTCTTAAGCTTACGATATAAAAGATACGTCTTGTTTGTCTTACATAATTTTATCAGATAAAAGTATTAAGATAGACTTTTGTAAACAAATTCATACATTCTATGCACTTACACGTATGATAAATCTCCTAAAATACTCTTAACTAACAGAGTTACCTGGCCAATAGTCATGATATAGTAGACTAAATACACTAACGTTGTGAGACAGGCCCTTGTCCAAAAATAAGACGGTTATGCAAGAATTTTTTTATCGCTCTAAAGTAGATAAATACCTAAAGAAATAGCCTAATATCTTCTAATGTGCCTATAAAATTTAAAATACCTTATTTCAGGTTCCCATCACCCGATTTTATTTGATGAATATGGAATCTAGTAGAAAGTTTATAATTTTAAATAAAATAAAAATTGGCCCGACTCTTTAAACCTATTGTTTCAATGTTGCATTAGTCACTTTATTGTTTGTGATACGAAAAACAACATTCAAACGCTACACAATAAATAAAAATGACTTCATATCACAACAATATAAATAACAACTCTATACATTGGTAAATATCAATAGTTAATGTGCTGTAATGAGGTTATCTTTAATATATAGAATAAACATTTTCTTGGCACGATTTATTGACTCGTTCGCATGTATAATTTACATAGTGGACTATTGTATATTTGACCTAATAAGTAATAACATACGCGATACTGCCGAGTTTTATTTTAGGAGTTAATTATTGATATTTATGATCCAAAAATTATTTTAATGAAGCTTTTAACTCAACTATTTATAAGTGGAGTATGAAAAATGCCAATAATTTATTAATTACCCAAGCGTTAATTTATCATTATTAGTATGGTCATCCGGGACAACTCGAATTGTACTATTTTGAACAAAAGAGTTAATGTTTTTCGAAATCAAACCAAGATACCGATAGTAGATACAAATACGTCTATTTTTATAACACTCCATGCAGTTGTGCAAATTTTACTCGTATTTGGCATAATATTCATGACTTTGTAGTTCTTCGGAAAGTAATAATGACTATAAAATTTATTAAGAAATTTTAAATATAAACCTATTCAAAATTGGTTTAGCTGTATAAACATGAAAGAACTCACAATAACACTATAAATCTTTTGTGCATTTAGGATTCAGAAACCCTTCTAAAATGTTGCTGTGACGTGCTGTGAATAAAAATACCCTTTAGATAGAAAATGCAGAGATATAAAGCGTTGATGTTAACCGCATTTTAACAAAAAATAAACAAGAAACAACGCAATGAATGGGGTTAATACATTATGGCATTTTTTTTGCAAAAAGAGAACCCAGTTTGGATCGGCAGGCATGCGGAAATGACCCATATTCCGTTTATTTACAAGGGCGTACGTAACATGGTTTTATGTATAACAATACCATCGGAAATATGTCGAAACATAGATGGATTATTATATGATTAATGACAATCCAGTGATACGGTAATACAACTTAATAGACAATGCTGCAGCTCTCTGGTACTGTCCTTCGTATATACTTGACCCACTTACTGTGGAAGCTATTGCCAAAGGCCGTACGCTCGTCCAAGTTTTAATTTGTAGGAAACCAATTTCCGATTGATTGCTAATTTTCTTGCATGAACATATTTGTTATACTCGTATATGCAATACATTTTGTATTGCAATATAGCAACTAGCTGCAACACTTTAGTAACGTAACTATTACTCTATATTTCTAAATCCGGTAAGAGCTAAACAAATAATAGCCAAAAGTTTAACATGTCGTTACCTAATGCGTACCTGGTATTTTTTTTAGTTTTCCGAGAAAATAAAAGAAATCTAAATTATCTATCGAATACTTTAAGTCTGTCTGAGTGCCAAAAAGGTATTTCTTATCTTATCAGACTGTATTCATCCCACCATTGAGTGTGGAACTTCGTCTTTGTTCGATCTTATGATCTAAATGAGGGTTTAGTGTCAGATTTTTGTTTCAGTAATATTGTGCATAGCATATCCATAGTAATTAATTAATTTTGCGTTTGACTTGCTATGCTTTTACGTAAAAAAATTAATTATGGTGGAAAAAATGATTATAAGCGATTACAAGCGGGCATAGCGTATCCTTTTGCCAAACTTTGCACCTACCTAATTGGTATGATGTTATTCGTACTTTACGTCAGACACCATAGAGACATACACATAATAACAACACGCAATCCCGATAGAATCACGTCACATTTAGATTCATGAATAGATAGGATTGGTTACGGAGTAATTGGGAGGCTGATGGGATCGAAAAACACAACACTTAGGAGTAGTTTCCTACGTATTTTCATTTCAAATTGTGGATTAAAGTTAATTGACTATACACTTACTCAGATAGTTATCGATAAAGAGTCTTATTATACGATTCATCGATTCGTAATTATAACAGATTAATAATCTATTTAGGTCAAATACTAAAAAAAACACGCTTTAAAATGCTAAATATTTTTTAAATTATTGCTTTGTCATCGGTCCTTGATATAAGTGCAAAATTTCAGATCAATCCGACTACCGCAAGTGGGTTAAAATCACTTTCAAAGATTCCGTTACATAGATTAATACATTGATAGATACATACGAACTTATATATATATATTACTAGCTGTACCGGCAAACGTTGTTTTGCCATACTAAAAAAAAAGATTTGAAAAATAGATGTTAGCCGATTCTCAGACCTACTGAATATGCATGTAAAATTTCATAATAATCGGTCAAGCCGTTTCAGAGGAGTACGGTAACTAACACTGTGACACGGGAATTTTATATATTAGATATAAAAAAAGCGTGTTAAAAATACTTAATTATGACTATAAATGTACGTGCAGCCTACGTAGATCCATACTAGAACTACTTTTGTCGTCCTTGCCTTGATTTTTATTAAACTTTATAGTAACTTAGCTCAGCGCTTAATGAAAACCAGCATTAGCATCTACTTCAACGTTACATGATTCGAAAATAGAAAAAAATATATAACAAAATAAGTTTTTATACAATCCTCTAAGTGTGCCATGCTGACAAGTACTAGTTTGTGATTGTGTGTGTGCGTGCGATGGCTCGGGCCGTGTTGTCGTCTGCCATCTTGGTGTTAATTCTATCACTGTTGGATTCGGCCTTCGCTCATTATACTCCTACATGGGCCGTACATGTACCAGATGGGAAAGAAGCCGCAGATGCCGTAGCAAACGACCATGGATTTGTCAACCTTGGAGAGGTAAGTCTTTGTCAATTAATTTTTACAAATCTTTAGATTTTATTTCGTGATGTTAATGAAATGGTAAGAAAAAGGTAAGGAGCTAATCTTATCATTTTTCGGCCATGTCCTCTCTCTCTCTTTCTCTCTCTCTCCAGACTATTAATGTACCACTACTGGGCATGGGCTTGCACAGGGTTTAGTTTCAAGTTTTCCGTCTCTCACAGAAGACATTAACTGCTTATATTGTCCCTTAGCTGGCTTTTACTGATGCAGTATATCCGTATTTGGTACCCATAATACAAGCATAGAAATATTGCTTATTTTAGGATCAGAGGACTTTCTAAGAATGTCCAAAAATTTAATATTTATATATATAATGCGTCTAACGTCTTAAAATATGGCCCCCTACTAGGTTACAATTAGGAGCAATTTCTTCTACGTCATATAAAAGAAAGTTTTGAGAATTTCGTCACACATGATCATTGTGTAACTTTAATTGTTGACGTGCACGCAACAGAAGCACTAAAAGAAATATATATTAGGTTTTATGGCAACTGTTACTCCTAGTATTGTCGCAGTGTGATGGTTATAGTTATACATAGTCTAGTTCTTATTGGCTAGTCTTCGATAAATGGGCCCGCCAGCACTTACAGAATGTCTCAACTCGAACCAGGCCCTCATCGTCATCATACGGATGATAGGCGTGTCGCCTTTTTCCCCCGCGTACCTATCAGACAGCTTACTCTATAGTCTTATGGTCTTATTCATAATGACTTATCGGAGGTTTAAAAGTTCGTTAAAATAGGTTCGCGAAAATAATCAAAACTTGTTATTCATAATAGTCTTTTTACGCTAAAACTTTTATTATCTCTCCGATAAAATCTCCGTTTAAACCTCCGATAAGTCATTATGAATAAGACCGTTATACAGTAAGCTGACTGCTAAATTGTTGCATTCGACCCGTCACGTTGCTGTAATATTTCTTTCTGATTATAGTTCAACAGATAAAATATCTTTAGTTCAAAAACAAAAAAACCCGCTAGAAAATCCTAAATATTTTTTTATATTATTGCATTGTCATCGGTGTTTAATATCTGTGCAAAGTTTCAGATCAATCCGATTACTGTAAGTGAGTGTAAATCACTTTCAAAGATTTCGTTACATTGATTAATACATTGATAGATACATACCGAACTTATAAAAGCGTGTTAAAAAGGATGATAGTCTAATAATAGAGCCAAAGGAGTATGTTTGGATCGTAGCAGATGGCTAAACTCTATGCCTATCTCTATGGAAAAACGCGTAATGATGATGATGATTATAACAGATAACTGTGCTGCTTAGGAGTAAGAAAAGCAAATGGACAAACAACAAATATATAGGTAAAAAATGGTCAAGTGCGAGTCGGACTCGCGCACGAAGGGTTCCGTACCATTATCTATGCAACATAAGGCAACGTTATTAGTATCGAGCAAGAAACTGTAAAAAAATCATGTTTGTTGTAATAGGGTCCCGTTTTTACCCTTTGGGTACGGAACCCTAAAAACAGATTGCGTCAAACTTATACCGTTACGATTTGATGAATGTACATTTAATTTGATTCGAAATAAAATATTTATGTAAAAATGATATTGAAATACCTTTTACACTCAAATCTTATTCTGCATGACCTATTTTCACGTATTTTCAATTTTATTCTATTTTTGTTCAAGTAGAATCCAAATAAAGTTTTAATATTTGGACATCCTACCTCGACTATTGAAATACGATTTTTATATTTCATTCCGATTTTGCTTGTTAAACTATAGTAATTTCACTCCGATTTTGCTTGTTTTGAACTTTATGTTTTGATTCCGTTCAATATTCAATATATGAACTTAGTTATCAGAGAATTTGGAAAAATGAGTTCTAATATAGAGATATTAACACGCTTATATATAAATTTTCAAGCGTGTTTTTAGGGTTCCGTACCCAAAGGGTAAAAACGGGACCCTATTACTGAGACTTCGCTGTCCGTCCGTCCGTCCGTCTGTCACCAGGCTGTATCTCAAGAACGGCGATAGCTAGACAGTTGAAATTTTCACAGATGATGTATTTCTATTGCCGCTATAACAACAAATACTAAAAATAAAATAAAATAAATATTTAAGGGGGGCTCCCATACAACAAATATGATTTTTTTATCGTTTCTTGCTCGATACTAATAACGTTGCCTTATGTTGCATAGATAATGGTACGGAACCCTTCGTGCGCGAGTCCGACTCGCACTTGACCAATTTTTAAGTTTTTGAACTAAGTAGATTATTTTGTAGTTAGATAAACTCGTAGCTTGAAGATTTGCGTTCATTAAGACCTTTGAAGATTTGAAAGGCACTGTTTTATAAAGTTAGTACAACTATACTATCAGCCGTATTCACAAACGTTACTGTGAGGTCTCATAGTAGGCATGGACGCACAGGGATAGCAAAATCATTTCACAAACAATACTTAAAGTGGTGAAGCGCACTATGCGTTTGTTAAACTGAACGCATAGCTAAGTTTTGTCTATGAATACAAAGGCTCAATGAACGGAACGCACTGAGAAGTGTTACCCTTTGCACAGTGCATCAACACTTAAGTACTTACATAAGTAAATATTGTTTGTGAATACGGGTGTCAGTATCATATCGTAGAGTTTGAACCAGAAATGTTTTGGTTTTCATAATATGTAGTACTAGTATTGTCCACAGTTTTCACCGCGTTTAAAGGTGCTGCCCCGCTCTTTGGCTTTTAGTGTGATGATATGTATGTATGTCTATGAGCAAAGTTTTATTAAAATCCATATAATTGTTTTTGATATAGCAACAAACATCCTTACATCTTTAAATTCTTACCAACTTTCGCATTTATATTATTAGGTATAAACTATACGAGTATCTTCTTATATCTCTACTAATTTATTATAAAGCGGAAGAGTTTGTTTGTTTAAACGCGAAAAAAAGGAACCACTCGGCCGATTTGAAAAATTCTTTCAGTGTTAGATAGGGCATTTATCGAGGTAGGCTTTAGTTTATATAACATCACGCTATGAGCGGTAGAAGCGAAGCAGTAGTCAAAAATGTTGCAAAAACGGGGAAGATTTTCTAAATTCCACGCGGACGGAGTAGCGGGCAACAGCAGTATATATAGTAGTATGTATAGGTATATAAAAATCAATCGATGTTCGTTAGTCTTACTAACACTTGAAAATAACTGAACTGACGGTGAATGTTTAAACAGTAAGCTAAAATATGAAAAAAACAGTTAGAATTGCCAAAATGGAAATCCAAAATTCTACGCGTACGAACTATCGGACATCGGCTAATTTATAATAACTATGCGTATAAAATCACAAAAGTATATACTTAAAACCATGAATTCTCAAAGAAAACAATAGTAATGTTTGGTATACTTTATTTTTATGTCAATGAAATAGTGAAAATAAAACCGGATATAAGCTAGAAGCCGATATTAAAGGGTCATTGTCAGGTTATTAGAATGAACTTTGAATAGACCAAATTGATTGTCAACGGCCCCTTGGCTTTGTTCTGTGAAACAATTAGAATTCGTATCGATAATTCCTTGAACAGTTTTACACTTTCTTTGTTTTTATTTTTAAATTTTGTATTAGGGTACTATGTGCTGATGTATTGTTTACCGTGGTTCAAAATACACAAATATTTATAACTACGTCTAGTTACGATTGCAGACCCTAAAGCAGTTCCTAAAGGAGTAATTCAGTGGTGTCTGGACTCTTCTATTTGACCACTACTACTTGAGTATGTAGGCCCAGATAAGAAAGATAAGTTCAGGCTGGTAGTACCAAAGACTCAAAAGTAAAGAATTTGTGTTTACTTACTGGTCAGCTTGTTATCAGCGACCTTGGACAAACATCTATCTGATTATATTGAGCTTGATTATCACAAATGCAGACAAATATCAAAAACTAATCGTTTACGCCTTTTATTGATATGATATCATTTCCGAAAAATCGCTGAGTAATATGTGATTGTATTGTGCCGGCACTCACCGTAATCCGCTTGCCAAACAATTTCATTTAGTTTTTATCAACGTTTCATGTTATTTTTATACAATATTAAACTGTTTTCATCTATGTAGTGAGGGATTAAGAATACCAATTTCACCAACCCTTTTCCTTCCTAGGGCTAAAAAGCCAGCTAAGGGGTATTGTAAATAATTGCTGACTAAGAGACCGAAAACTAGAAAATAAACCCTATGCCAACACGCCTGGTCAGCGTGGCATAGTAGACCATATGGCCCAGCAGGATAGAAAAAAACATGTCCTTCCTAAGTGGGGGAAGTGCCGTGCCCAACATTGGGTACCGTCCCACTGTTGGGCACGGAGGGAGCTGGAGAGAGAAAGAAACTGTTGTATTTATAGTTACAAAATAATATTACAGATTTTAAAAAATAACTAGCTTACTAAGCTAGCTAATTTAACGTAGGAATTATTTGTGATAGTAGAGCGCCTAAAAAGCCCACACATTTACAGAAATACTCGTAAATATGTATATGAGAAAAAATACAGCACATGTTGAAAATGCACTCACAGCACTTCTAAGAAAATGATAGAAGTTACATTTTTGAAAGAATGCAGTAAAGTGAGTGTCGTAAGAACAGATTTCAGGAAACGTTCCAGTTAAAACCACCGCCCACTTAGCTACGATTCACGAATGTTGAACGTCTTCATAAAATGCAGATTAATTATTCAGTACCGCACGTACACAAGATCAGAATGTTTAACATTCCAAACTAATTAAAACGTATAAATAACTTTTACCTCAACAAAGTCAACATAACATCGATTCATGTTTAAATTCGTGACAGACATAACATCATCTATACTTATAATAAATCTGTAGAGAGGTCAATTCTGTACATGAAATATATTTTCAAAATAACTATCAGGGGGTGATTAGTGATCGATACTGATGCCAAAAATGCAATCAGTAAAATTTTTGTCTGTCTGTCTGTCTGTCTGTCCGTCTGTATGTTCCTTATAGAAACAAAAACTACTCGACGGATTTTAAGGAAACTTGGTACAATTATTCTTCATACTCCTGGGCAGGTTATAGTATACTTTTCATCACGCTGCAATCAATAGGAGCAGAGTAGTGAAGGGAAATGTTGGGAAAACGGGAAAAGGTGCTCCATTTTTTAAGCTTCCGTCGCGTGTGCAGCCTTAATGGTTAAAGTTACATAGAAATCATGTATGACGGAAATATTCTACATAAAATTGTCTAAAAAATATCCCGCAACAGCACATATCTATATTTTATGGTGGACTCACAATAACACGTGTAACTCCTGATAGCTTAGCAGTTCGTTCATTCTGATTATATTTGTTTACTCTTACGTTTATAATACTCTCACTCAAGCAGTAGTTAAAAATGTTGCAAAAACGGGGAAAATTTCCTAAATTCTACGCGGACGGAGTCGAGGGCAACAGCTAGTTATAAATATTTTTAATACCTAACTAAGTAAGGTAATATTTAAATATAAACATATTAAGAGGATACCAAAATAGCTTCGTGCATTTTTCTACGTACGAAGTTTTCATTTTTTCTTTAGATTGAATGGCTAGAGCTCTAATTTTTAAGTATTATGTTTTTTCAATATACATATAATCTAGGATCGCATAAACTCAGAAACGCGATTGAAAAAAGTTTACTCGATAGAAAATCTTAGCGAAACAACCTCTCGTATTTTTAATTTTTTTTCATTTGTCGTTTTATTATCGCGTATTAACTAATGAATTAACTTTCAAAACATAAGTAACTATTTTAATATAGAAACACGTATACCGGAATTAAAATATATTTAGTAGATTTTGAGTAAACAAAAAAAATATCCCTAATTCTTCATTTTCTATAGGCATAGAAAATGAAGAATTAGTAGCAGTAGTAGTAGTAGCTAGTAGGCACTAGCTGTGTTAATAGGTACATGTCGACGATAATATTGATGCAGACCCTTAACAGTTTTTACTAACTATCGCTACTAACGATAGCACAAATTACATTAGTTACTAACTAGTCTTCTAGTCTAGATGGTAGGTATATAGATTTTGCTAACAGCCAATTTGCGTATAACAGAACCAAGTCTTTTCAGAGGGTCACCAACTGAAGGCTTAGATCCAAAATATTGCAAACTATTTTGTTAAAGAATCGTTTTACTGTTGTCTCTTCCGATAACAGCTTCCTTTTTTCGGGAGTCGGTTAATAAGGCACTATGGTTATGGAAGATTTTTTTTTCATATGATCGACCTTTTGGTCTAGTGGCTTATGTAACAGACTGCTATTCACGAGGTCGTTGATTCGATTCCCGCCCGGGATAATCATTCGTGTGATACCTAGTACAAAAACTACTCGACGGATTTTAAGGAAACTTGGTACAATTATTCTTCATACTCCTGGGCAGGTTATAGTATACTTTTCATCACGCTGCAATCAATAGGAGCAGAGTAGTGAAGGGAAATGTTGGGAAAACGGGAAAAGGTGCTCCATTTTTTAAGCTTCCCTCGCGTGTGCAGCCTTAATGGTTAAAGTTACATAGAAATCATGTATGACGGAAATATTCTACATAAAATTGTCTAAAAAATATCCCGCAACAGCACATATCTATATTTTATGGTGGACTCACAATAACACGTGTAACTCCTGATAGCTTAGCAGTTCGTTCATTCTGATTATATTTGTTTACTCTTACGTTTATAATACTCTCACTCAAGCAGTAGTTAAAAATGTTGCAAAAACGGGGAAAATTTCCTAAATTCTACGCGGACGGAGTCGAGGGCAACAGCTAGTTATAAATATTTTTAATACCTAACTAAGTAAGGTAATATTTAAATATAAACATATTAAGAGGATACCAAAATAGCTTCGTGCATTTTTCTACGTACGAAGTTTTCATTTTTTCTTTAGATTGAATGGCTAGAGCTCTAATTTTTAAGTATTATGTTTTTTCAATATATAATCTAGGATCGCATAAACTCTAATATAATACATATGATTGTACTGCGTCTGGGTGTTTTATATGTATTATAAGTGTGTATTTACAAAAGAAAAGTAGTTTATGTATTCTATTCGTATTATGGTACCCATAACACAAGCGTATATAAGCTTAGCTTGGGATCAGAGGACGTTGTATGAAATGTCCTTGAATATTTATTTATTATTATTTTCCATATTTTTGCCACTCATATAAAGCTGAATTGATTTTATATTGAGATTCTTAAAATGTTTAATTTGGAGCGATGTCCTCCGTGCAAAGTGAGGGGACAAAAATAAACAGGAAATTTAAGTGTCTGAGTTATTTATTTACAGAGACGACTTCATTAGGAATTTCTACTGCTTATAGCGATCTATTTTTATACTGTGTATAAGAGTCCCCATATCCAAACACATGCATTAGTATTAAAGTTAAGAATTAATAACACAAGTCTCGGATGGAAACGTATTGCTTCTTTACTTAAAAACAAAATTGTTATTTTTGTATGTTTGTAGCTTATATTTTTAACCAACTTCAAAAAAGGAGGAGGTTCCCAATTCGTCTGTATGTTTTTTATGTTTCTTACTTCATAACTTTTAACTGGGCGAAGCGATATTAATGTTTTTTTTTTATTTGAAAGCTGATGTTTCCCATGTGTTCCCATTGGAACCCGGTCAGGATCTGATGGTTGTCTCCTAAGAAATCGGGAAAAAACCTCGAATTTCAAAGGCACACGCATTGTTTTCACATATTATGTATCTAATCAAAGAGTAGACTACCGAGGTGGTCTCATGAAGTCGGTTAAATTTTTTTTAAATTATACTCAATTATTAAAACTACTGCTACCGGATATTGATGCGGTCTTTTTAATAGATAGAGTGGTTCAACAGGATGGCTTTTTATATAATTTGTTAAGCTTTTGTTTCTAAATTCCACGTGTAAGAAGCTGCGGGGCACAGCTCTCTCTCCAGCCCATTTACGTCCCACTGTTGGGCACGGGCCTCCTCCTTTTGGGAGGGATTATGGTCTACTGTGCCGCGCTGACCAGGCGTATTGGCACAGGGTTTATTTTCAAGTTTCTCACAAGTCCAAGTTCTCTCACAGAGGGTGTTATCTGTGTGCAATATCCCTTAGCTGATTTTTACAGCACCCTTGGGGGGAGATGGGGTGGTGACACTTGTATTCTTAATCCGTCACCACACGGAGACACACCTAGTTTTGTATATGTAATTCTATAAGTAATTCTGTAATATTTCGATGTGGTTTTAATTAGTCTTTGTTTAAACGTTCTTAATTTATATTCAGAGTGGAAATTTCAGTTATGGCACTACAATAGAGAAATGTTAAAGTTGTAGCTTCAGGCTTTATTTTGTCAACAATGGCCTCTTAATTCCGACCTGGAAATATCGCTTTATTTAACATTGTTTATTAAATTGGATGAGAAAGGTCTATTAAATACTAAAAGAATAATCTTAACAATTTATCATAAAATATTTTTATATGAGTTTTTATAACCATATTTTTTTGTATAAAAACACTGTATTAAGTTTTGTAATAGTTTATGTAGAGAAGCAGTTCAACATGCTTAGTATTTTTTATTTAACTTATTATTGTCGAATTTCTCTGTAAAATGTTGCTGATCTGTAGCTGGTCCTTTCGGCGCGACGCTTAGGAATAGGGATAGACCTTTAGCATATATCTAAATTGTGAGAGTCTAAAGCACTAAAGACTCATCTTAATATTTAGTTATTATTTTTATAACATAAATGCGCATTCAAGCTTCTTACAAGTAGCCTATTGTCTCTTAGTATCAACTTGTCTTCGTAAAATATCTGTGACGGTAATGGTTGCCGATATTTGAAGTGCCATTAGAGAATACCCAAAAGTGTATGCGAGGCTTCTGGTCAGCCATGCTTGAGTGGTCAAGCGAGCATTGTCAACAGAAGTACATACGTAAGTGCTTAGGTGCTGTAATAACGTCTTGACTGTTCGCGACATACATTTGGTTAGTACAGGATAGGGATGTCGGAAGCGAAAAAAAATATCGATATATCGATATTTATAAAAATATCGGTATCGGCTTCGATATTTTATTTGAAAAATATCGATATATCGGCCAAATTAAAACACTGGCTAAGTGCGAATAGGACTCAAAAGGTTTCGACATCAAATTAAGAAGCATCAAATCGAGAGTCAACCAAAAAACAAAACAAAAGACAAAAAGGAATTCTACATTAATATATTAATTAAAAAGGAATTCGTCAAAAAAAAAATTTATACCTATATAGAAAGTAGGTACTTACTTGGTTTGCGGTCTGAAAAAAATATCGATTTTTATACCATTTCGATACTTGAAATTTTATATTGATACATTGATATATCGAAAAATTAAATATCGTCGATATATATCGGTATTTCTTCAACAAGCCTAGTACAGGAAATATTATTTTTGGAAAAGTATTTTGAATACATAATGCGTTGTATATATCAATATTTTATTTATCTGTGTGTTCCAGATGTGATTTGGAAATTACATATTTTCACATGAATAAGAATATGATTATTGATTATTGAGACTGTGTACAATATCTGAGTAGGCAAATTGTTTGATCATGGACACATTTCCCATATTAATATTATCTTGTAACTCAAATGTTTTTTGACATGTTAATTGTTTAGTTTCGTCTATCTATGTGAGAGGAATATTCTTAAAACCCCTATTTAAACTAACAAGGCTTAATAAAATAGTTTTTTTGATTGTTTGAACGCGCTAATTTCAGGAACCCCTTGATGGACCGTTTTAAGAAATTCTTTTAGCGTGAGATAGTACAATTTTTGAGGATGCCTTTGGAATATATTATTATAATATCACGCTGCGTCCATAGGAGCGAAGCATCGGTAAAAATGTTGCAAAAACGTGGAAACGTTTCTAAATTTAATGCTGTATTTAATTTCTGGCATGAAACGTGACAGTAGTATTGTATACCTACTAGTATTTGTTTTTAAATTTTTTTTCTTATTGAATTGTAACCTAATTGTTAATTTTAATTGTAATTTTAATATTTTATTCTAATTTTGTACACCACCTCCAGTGGTAAAATGTAGCGGATAAGCATAACAACTGTAACATCATAATGTACCTATATTTACAAAATAAATTATTGATTGATTGATTGATTGAAATTCCATGCGTATGAAGTCTTGGGCTTAGTCACCGTGGATAGTGTAGCTATAAGACGCGTCGTATAGCTACATTAGCTACCCCGCAACAAATTTTTTTTAAGGCCGTCGTGTAGTTACAGGGTCAATCAAACAATCAAATCTTTCCTCTTTATGATATTACATACTATAGAAAAGGTCAACAATAGTCAATTACTGATAAAATTGTCCAATTCCAATTTAATTATATTTGCAAATTAATTATTTTGTTCTTTGCTTTATAACAGAACAATATAATTTTCAATGAGTCATCTTCCACTTAGTTGTTATTGTTTCCATGAATTGTAGATGTATATTTATTTTTCCATTTGTTTACTCAAAAAATTGTTACTTCTAAATAAGTATGATAGATCTGTGACACAAAGAGATTCACTTTTGATGAAACATTTTGCGAGGAATAAAACGGAATGATGAAGTTCTTATTGTTACTATAACATGTATTTGTAGTTGTTGTATGAGTATGATAAACTAGATATAGCCCGCGACTTCGTACGCATGGAATTTAAACAATTTTCAACATTTTTTACTGATGCTTCGCTCCATGCTTCGCTTCATGCGATGGAGACGGAACTTCGAAAATAAACCGTGCACAGTGGATCATAATCCCTCCCAAAGTGGAGGAAGCCCGTGCTCAACAGTGGGACGATAATTGACTGGAGAGGCAGAGAGGGGAGGCGGTCCAAACGGTCCATATTTTTGTATAAAAATATTTAATATGTTGCTCTATCGGAATATAAATAATAATATAATCCAAACTTTCCAAAACCTTAAACTACGAGCGATATTTTACCATCAATAGAACCACGCAACCGCTCTTCGATTAAATAGCCTCTCATTTCAGAAATCGCCACTCTTAGTTACTTGACTTTAGTATACCTACTAAATTAACCTTTTCACAGCTTTAGTCCACTGGTGGACCCTCACTTCCTCCACAAATAAGCCATAATTAGTCCAATAAATCACGCTGCTGCCATTCGAAACGGTATAAGATTTTGTTTCTAACTTTTCTTCATTACATTCAAGCAATTTATATTTGGGATTTCTTTAGGAGATATTCTGCTTCTATAATGACGCTGTGGTTGAAATGTTAGGTTTCTAATATAGATTTCTGTGGTTGAAATCCCGGTCGGAGAAAAAGTATAATAATAAAGTGATTTGTGACAATGTGTCCGATGTACATTATTAGACAAGCCCATATTAACCTGTATCTCCGAGGATAAAGAGTATACGTATAAGCGAGTTTATTTAAAGGGACTAGAGAATTTAAAATAAAAATCGTCCGAAACAAGATAAACATGTCCCTAAATAGTTAAAATATATTCGGGTAGGTAGGTATGTGTATATCGTCAACATTCTCGTCTCGAGCGGCAGACGAGATGCGGCAGACGGCTTCTGTGTTTGTCACACTTACGTACTTACTTCTTGTGCACATACATACGTGTACTACGTTTGTATTTGAATTACCATTTGCGCGTCACAAATGTTTTACGTTTGTTGTTTACCTTCCCTCATTCGGCTCAATTTGTGAGAGTTATGTCAAGAAAAACATTGCTTATGCTAGCATGCCTCGAAAGATGTCAGCTTCGACAGTTTCGCTTCTTTTCCATTTAAAACGGCAAACGTGGTTCAAAGATAGAAAAATATAACATAATGTTACTATTTATGTTATATTTTTCTGGTTTTATAGATACAAATCTATTAAGTTAATAGGAAGAAAATGCAAAATTAAAATAGTAATACAATAGGTATAAATTTTCTTATTGAAAATTCGTAAAAACTCATCTGTTTACAAATGTTATATTTTATTCCACTCCGGACAACTTAATAAATAATAAGTCACATCTCTCTCTCTCTCTCCAGCCCATTAAAGTCCCTCTGTTGGGCACGGGTCTCCCCCACTTTGGGAGGAATTAAGGTGTGCTGCACCGCGCTGACCAGGCGTGTTGGCAGAGGGTTATCTGTGTACAGTATTCCTTAGCTGGCTTTTACAGCACCTTGGTAAGGAAAAGGGGTGGTGACACTTGTATTCTTAATCGGTTACCACACGGACAATTTCAATAAGTCACAAGCAAATAATTCATATAGCAATTAGTTAAATAAAATAAATGCTAACTAAATGAGGTCACAAATATTCTAGATAAAATATGTGTATATAAATATGCTTTTCAGAATATTCCTAAAAAAAAACATCTTCATGTGGTAATTTAGGCAATTCTAAGAAAATTATGTTTGACTCTACCAATTCTAAGAAGACTTGAATAATACTTTGTAACTAATGTACGAATACATTGACGACGAGACGTCCTTTTGATATCATATTTGTAACAATCACTTTGCGAATCTTATTTTATTAATAAACTCAGTGATGTAAAGATGCATATAAATTTCATTTTTAAGGGCCTACATCAATATTATCGTCGACATGTACCTATTAACACAGCTAGTAGGTATAGAAAATGAAGAATTAGGGATATTTTTTTTGTTTACTCAAAATCTACTAAATATATTTGAATTCCGGTTTACGTGTTTCTATAAATAATATTTACTTATGTTTGAAAGTTATTTCATTAGTTAATACGCGATAATAGACCGACAAATGAAAAAAATAAAAATAAGAGAGGTTGTTTCGCTAAGATTTTCTTTCGAGAAAACTTTTTTCAATCGCGTTTCTGAATTTATGCGATCCTAGATTATATATTGAAAAAACATATACTTAAAAATTAGAGCTCTAGCCATTCAATCTAAAGAAAAAAAAAACACTTCGTACGTAAAAAAATGCACGAAGCTATTTTGGTATCCTCTTAACACCCTTTTATAAGTTCGGTATGTATCTATCAATGTATTAATCTATGTAACGGAATCTTTCAACGCGATTTTCACCCTCTTGCGGTAGTCGGCTTGATTTAAAATTTTGTATACATATGTATACAAAATTTTAAATCAAATTCCATTGTCATCGGTCTTTGATATCAAAGACCGATGACAATGCAATTATTTAAAAAGATATTCAGGATTTTCACGCCTGTTTTTTAGTTCATACATACATAATCTCAGGAACCACTAGGTCGATTAGAAAAATCATTTCACTGTTAGATAGGGCATTTATGGAGGAAGGCTTTAGACTATATAACATCACGCTACGACGAGTAGAAGCGAAGCAGTAGTGAAAAATGTTGCAAAGACGGGGAAAAATTTCTAAATTCCACGCGGACGGAGTCTCGGGCAACAGCTAGTGTAAGATAAAAATCATCACGCTGAAAATTAAGAAGCGGGTCATTAACTATACTCTTGTGTGAAACTGCGGGCATTAGCACATATCTTATATGTGCATGTGTTTATATTTTAAAAGATGTCTTCGCTGACTGTATTAATACACTTTATAGCAATACTTTTAATTGGTTTTTAGGGTTCCGTACCCAAAGGGTAAAAACGGGACCCTATTACTGAGACTTCGCTGTCCGTCCGTCCGTCCGTCCGTCCGTCCGTCCGTCCGTCCGTCTGTCACCAGGCTGTATCTCAAGAACGGTGATAGCTAGACAGTTGAAATTTTCACAGATGATGTATTTCTATTGCCGCTATAACAACAAATACTAAAAATAAAATAAATATTTAAGGGGGGCTCCCATACAACAAACATGATTTTTTACCGTTTCTTGCTCGATACTAATAACTTTGCCTTATGTTGCATAGATAATGGTACGGAACCCTTCGTGCGCGAGTCCAACTCGCACTTGACCAATTTTTAAATTATGTGTCAAACTTTTTTCGACTCAGTTTTATCGTCATTATGTTTTTGTATTGAACACTGTTTGTTGTTACATATACGCTATAGTTATACATTTTTAACACAAAACAATTTCGTGTTGCATACTTGCTTAAGGGGCTACATCAATATTATCGTCGACATGTACCTATTAACACAGCTAGTAGGTAGGTATAGAAAATGAAGAATTAGGGATATTTTTTTTGTTTACTCAAAATCTAATAAATATATTTTAATTCCGGTTTACGTGTTTCTATATATGTATAATAGTTACTTATGTTTTGAAAGTTATTTCATTAGTCAATACGCGATAATAGACCGACAAATGAAAAAAAATTAAAATGAGAGAGGTGTTTCGCTAAGATTTTCTATCGAGAAAACTTTTTTCAATCGCGTTTCTGAGTTTATGCGATCCTAGATTATATATTGAAAAAACATATACTTAAAAATTAGACCTCTAGCCATTCAATCTAAAGAAAAATGAAAACTTCGTACGTAGAAAAATGCACGAAGCTATTTTGGTATCTTCTTAATTACGTTTCTGCTATAAACGCTGCTGATAAACGTATAAAATACATAATTAATTAAGTTTTTCATATTTTCGAAGCGAATATTTTTGTTGTCATTATATTTTCGTAATTATCGCTGAATTATTTTTGATAAAGGATTTATTAAAATTGTTCAGTAAATATTTTCGCATCGAATACTCGTATAATTACACGTTCTGTATAAATGTAGTATGTTATCATACATTATTATTCATTATCTTTATGTTATAATTAAAACATAGTCGTGTTTTCTGAATGTCTTACGTTTTGTAATAAATAAATAAATAATAAATATTCATGGACATTTCATATAACGTCCTCTGATCCCAAGCTAAGCTCATATGCTTGTGTTATGGGTACCAGAATACGGATAGAATACAAATACTACTTTTCTTTTGTAAATACATACTTATAATACACAGAAACACCCAGACGTAGTACAAACATTTGTATGACAATTAAAAAAATCACAGAAATGATTGTCCCGAGCGGGAATCTAACCCGCGACCTCTTGATCGGCAGTCCGTTACATGAACCACTCAACCACGAGGCTCGTCTTCGTCGTAGTGACTTATCGAAGGTTTAAACGGAGATTTTATCGGAGAGATAATAAACGTTTTAGCGTAAAAAGACTATTATGAATAACAGTTATTGACAATTTTGGCGAACCGATTTTAGCGAACTTTTAAACCTCCGATTAGTCATTATGAATAAGACCGTAATCTTTAAAACTACGCAACGGATCTTGATGTGGTTTTTTAATCTAGATAGAGTTAAGGTTTGGTTTTTAAATTATTTGCTTCAAAGTTGCGTGCAAAAGCCTCATCATGCATCATCGTCATAACATCACGCCTATTTCCCATGAGGGTAGGCAGAGACTATATAGAGCGCCCTCTGCTACGATCCAAACATACTTCCTCGGCTTCATCCACACTCATACATCAGGTGGGCAAGCGTATTTCAATGGTGTCACAATGGCATCACAATAGCACATTATAACCTCAAATAATTAACAATAGACTACCAAACGTGATAAAATTCGCCACTAAACAATTAGTTATTTAGTGTTATTGCAAAAAAATGCAATAACTCATTGCTTAGTGGCGAATTTTATCAAGTTTGGTAGTCTATTGTTAATTTTTTGAGGTTATAATGTTGACTATTGAAATACGCGACTTGCCCACCTGGTCATACATGCCAGACGGTTGTAAGTGCTACGCATATGACCCTTTTCGAGTATAAATGCCTGTAGCTTACGTCTCAGGCTAGATAAAAATAAAAATATTAGTCAGAAATGCCTAATAAGTTCTGTTATTTGGGAGAAATCCATAAATATTGAGTAATCAAATTTCAGAGCTTAATACCGAGTATAATTCATTTTACTATCTCGACGTTTCTATCGCTTTACATCTGTTGAGTATAGCCTTTCCCAGCATCATTACCATAACATTAAACGCATTCATACTGTCATAATTACTAATGCAACTACGTTAAATTTTTAGTTTATTTTTTAAAACCTAATTAAGTAAATACAATTTCTATTTGTTGTCCAAAAAAAAAAACAATATCTTAAGACAGCAAAAAAATCGCTTGGTTATAAATTATTACAAAATGAAATCCTTAAGATGACTTTTAAAATAAACGGTCTGTAATTATTATATTACATGCAATGTTTATTCTTAACTTATTTTAGTGTAATAATAAAATAACAGCTATTACTCACTTTTACATAATAGCATCATGTTCATTCATATTCAATTAGTAAAAAGCTGATAAGAATTACAATAACTAGCCACAATAAATATAAAACAAAGTAATGAAATAAGTAACTGACAAGCGAATATCCGTATCATAAATTATTGTCTTTTTATGTTTGGCCCACTTCCGAAGTGGCGGGCGAACGGAACTTGCACTCGTCAAAATCTCTAGGCTCTTTGCCAAAATGAGTTGATGCCGTTTCGTTGATACAAAGCAGTGACGCATAACCACGCAGAATACGGAAACACGCCTTTGTGCCAGACGTTTGAACCGATAAAAACGAGGTTAAGTCAATAATTTTTTGTCCAACATGACAATGGACTCAGTTCTAACAACTCAATACGTATTATAATGAATCGATTTATGTTACTACAAATCGTTGTATTAATAATGCTTCAAACCTGACACAAAATCTTAAAGAATAATCTAAACTTATGTGATCTAGCTCGATTGATTGATATATTTCACATAGTTAATTAACCAATTTACTTATGATGGCGCCTGATTGTTTTAATAAATAATAACGCATCGCATGGTAAAAATTAGGACAATGATATCATTATATCGGGAAGAGAAACATCATAAACGTTTTGTAAATGGTTTATCTCTGATATTAACTTACATTTATAAGTCTTCAAATTATAAAAGTATCCATATCGCGAATCCCATTAAATTAAACACGCCCATTTGCAATTTATAGAAGCCCCAAATAAATTGTCCATTTACAATTTTAAATCCCATTTTGTAACTTTTGTTCCAACGCAATGTTTCATGTTTAGGGTAGTAAGCTGGCTGGATTGTCGTTTGAAACGTGCGCTACTTTAATTGGATAAACCACAAAGCCATGAATTTACAATTCTATGTTCCGTACTGGAGATAATCAGAATATTTGAGTCACTAGCGATCCTCTTCTAAATATCAGCTGCACAGTTGCGATGATAAAGATTATCGCCATCACGTTTGGCATGACACTAAATATAAGTCAATTTATTCATAGTAGACCATAAACTATAAACCCTATTATTTTTTAATACATGTGATAAATATAAGCCACCAAAATAATTTGCCAAATAACGGCTAAAAGTTATTAACACAACGGTAAATCCCTACTACCTCATAAGTATAAAGTATGTTTTACTTGACGGGTTCATAACATAATATAGCAACAAATCTTTATATTATGATCACGCACATCCACAGTATTCATGAATAATAAGTAACAATAGAATCCCAGTTGATAAATTGCACGAACTAGTAATATCTAAAGAGATGTCAGATTTAAAAAGCTACTGTGAAAGTTTATCAAGCAATGAGCGTTTATAAGAAATGAGATTTGGTATTCTTTCAAAACCATTTTGTAGTCGAAAAAATCATGAGATCCACCCGTCAACTCCCCGTTGACGGGTGGATCTCATGATTGCCTTTTGTAAGGGTCAATCGCCGTTGGCTTAAACGTTTTCCACAGACGGAGGGTAGAAGGGGACTTTAGAAGTATAAGGCAGAGGGGCAGGTTCTTTTGTGCCCGTGGTTTAATCCTTTAGTCGAATAAGATCTGCAGTGCCGGTTACGGCTTGTGCTAAACTAAATATTTCACCTTTGTTAGGAACAATTACTTCGTGACGGAAATTCACGAAGAAATTGTCAGTTTTTTTCATGTTGCATATTCCAAGATTATTTTACTTTAATCCCAATTATTCATTAGAAGCTAGACTCAATGAAAGTAGTTGCGTTTTTTATTATATATGAATAGTACAGGTAAAATCATAGATATCCTATTTAATATTTCAATAATTCCAAATGATTGTTCTTATTAATTTGTAAATAGACTTTATTCAGTTTACAATTTTCAGATCTCTCATCAATTATTTTAAAATGAAATTGCCATAAAATGTTATTGACTACTTTTGATTGATTTAATGAGATTTTCCACTGACTGCTATTGAGCTTCTCGGTAATTTGTTATATTAAGACGTTGAGTATTATTTCCACAGTTTGTATAAGCCCCAATTTTAAGAGAGGGGTATTATATTGTTTATGATACTTAAGATATTCTTTATAATTTTGTCCGTCTGTGGTAGGTATGATTAGCTTTATTTGATTTAAAGGCATATAATTTGTAAAAAATGTATAGCGTACTCTGTATGTATGATATATGTATTTTAGTAAGATCATTGTGTATTGTATGTAGTCTATTGAGAGTAATTATAAAATTTATATAATATCACAGAATATACACCTACTTTATTTGTTTCTGCACCACCCAAGGTTGACTGGTAGAGAATGCCTACGGCATTAAGTCCGCCTTTATACAATCTGTTTGTATATAAAATTTAAATAAATAAATAAATAAAAATAAATAATTTATCATGCGAATATACTATACCTGAAATAAAATATATCATTTGAAGATGGTCTTTTATAAATTTAGCCATTTTATAGCAATACATCGAAACCTGTTTCATCCAGATGATAGTCCTCCAGCAATACCATTGTACTAATTTATTGTATTATATGGATATTTCAATTCTAAAGGCTACTGTTTGGTAATATATTTTGACAGATGGTAATCTCGAAAGGATATAACCGAAGGGTCTATGTGGGTCGACCAGTATTGAGTGTGAATAGAGGCATTAACTCATGTAATTTCTGTGCACATTCACCAAAATATGAATGACAGAATAGCGGCTGACTATATTGAAAACTTACTTAGGGTTTGCCAATTGGTTTTAATTAAATAAGGAGAGTGCCTTTGGTTTTGACGAACATTCAACTCAAGAATTTCTATTAGATATGTGACCAGTAACTAAATAATTAATCCGAATAATAATGGATGTGACCATGCCTGTTTATCTTAAAGATGGAAGTCGTATTGGTTGGTTGCATACAGACTGTGCAGCAAATACACAAAATTTAGAACAATGAATTGCAAAAAGTTGCATTGTATTAGTTGATGTCAATATGACGGCTGATACGAGAGCTTGAAAGAAAAAAACATGCTGCGACGACCCCAAATACTTTGGGATAAGGCCAAGAAAACGAAAAAGTTTGTTAGTTAGTTACGATTGGTGATTGGATTATAATGAATTTAGATTTCCAATATTTTTTTCTTCTTTATCTAGTTTGAATTCAAAAATATGGCGAGACCTTACTTAAAATATTTTATTACTGAATCCGCAAAGTCTGATTGCAAAATTACTTCTAATAAAAATATTAAAAGAACAAATTAGTTAACGATTTCACGCAAAAGTATCGTTATTTCAGTTACTTATGAAGCAATTTTGATGTTGTAAATTGGTTGTGAAAGCAATATGAAAAAGTTAGTTGTGTTGATAGAGCGGGTACAAAAGTTAATAAGTGAAATGCGAAACTCCAATATGCTGGCATTGAACTTTTTTATTAAACTTCCAGAGAGATCTTCGAGAAAATCTTTACAAGTAAAAGGAAATATAAGGTTCCTGCTATATCTACTTACAAACATTTCTCTTTCAAATAATGGAGGTAACCAACTTGGCTTCATTTTATTTTTTGACTATCGTGTTTATTTTAGTACTTCTTTTATTATATTTATAAGGTTAACCTTTAAAGATTATTTTATTTGTCTGATATCAAGAAACACATAAAGTTATATTACTTTTCCAGATAATAATTTTAGTTTAAATATTTGTGATTTTTTGTAAAATACTTTTTTATTTCAGAGGAGATATACTATAGTTATGTAACAATACTAACTAAAAATATTTGTTACTAGCAGTGCCCGCGACTTCGTACGCGTGGAATTAAGAAACGAAAAATTAAATGAACTAACAATAACGCCATTTTACAGCTAATTAGTAAATCGTCAGTGTGGTTCTCTTTTCTTGCACAGTTCTAAAGAAGTAACACACACGGCCCCAATGTCATTTTAGTAAATTATATCTCAGAGCTTCATCATGCCTTTTTAGGTCTTTGTACAAACCCTTATACTCTCAATACGGTGTCCGTCTGTCTGTCTATCCACTCGTTAAACTTTTTTTTACTCAGTTGTTAATTTGAAACTTATACCAAATGTAGATCTATGCGGTCCCTTGCTGCAAAAGATACAACCAATAATTTAGATCTACGCATTCAGAAGATATAACCGAACTACAGCCATTTTTGAGTATTTTCCACTTTCGCTAGGGAATCAAAATTTACAGGTTACTTCCCACTATCCCAGAGACTTGAAATTTGGTTGATAAAAATCCAAAAAACTTATAATTTAATACCACATCACATGAAAGATTTGCTAAAAACTAATACAAACTTATGAAGTAGCTGAAATGTAAGCGATCCCCTTTATTGCAGCTACAAAGTTAAGTTGGTGAGTTGCTATATGCTTAATTAACTGTTTATTTGTATTTAGTTCTTTATATTTTTAAAAACCTATCAAGAGCGAGGTATAATTAATAATTTGGGCAGATAATCGCGAAAGAGTCACAGAGAGACAGAATTGCTTCCGTTGCTAAGTTATTGAATGCGACTTTCTTCACATGGAATTTGAAATCACTGCATTTCATGAGTTAAATCGAGGTAGTAAAATTACAACAATCCTAGAACAGATGATAATCACGTATTTCTTTCCTTGTACCAGTCGAAGCCATCAAGAAAAATGCTTCACCTTCCCGGCGAATAACACTTGATTGAAATTATTGTCAAAATAAGAATTATCATAAACAGGACTTAAACCCAAAGTTAATCGCAAAATGAATAAATAAAAATACTTCATTATATTAAAGTTTATATAAATAAGAATTTTCCACACAATGTCCTATAGTCCCAAGGTAAGCTTTATATGCTTGTGTTATGGGTACCAGAATACGGATAGAATACATAAACTAATTTTCTTTTGTAAATACATACTTATAATACATAGTAAACACCCACCCTTATAATACCATAAACATGGCTCTTAATATTTTATCCGTGAGGACCTATAATTCATTGCTGATGAATAATTCTTTTTTGTTCATATTGATTGAGAAGCTGTTGGTCTTCCTTGAAATAAATAAATCTCATAATATAAATAAAAAAATAGAATATTTTGTTGTTCTATCTTTAAAAGTTTAAGCAGCGTACGTAAAATAGTTAACTCTTTTAGTTGATTTTTTTCCGAAAAACCCAAATATTTTACGGAACCCTAATTTTTCCAAAATAAAATCTAGCCTATTTTAAGCGCAGATAATGTAGCTTTCAAATGGTGAAAGAATTTTAAAAAACGATCTAGCAGTTTTTGAGCCTATTGACCATACTCCGACGCCGACGCCGCTGTCGATGCCAACACCTATAAAACTAACTCAGCACCGATACGTCGGGGTTTGAGCAACGTAACGACCATACGCCGGAGGCGTCGGCGAAGCCGGCGCCGACGACGACGCCGACGCCGAAGCCGACGACGACGCCGATGCCGAAGCCGACGACGACGCCGACGCCGAAGCCGACGCTGACGCCGACGCCGACGCCGAAGCCGACGCTGACGCCGAAGCCGACGCTGACGCCGACGCCGACACCGAAGCCGATGCCGACGCCGACGCCGACGCCGAGGCCGACGTCGTCGCCTGCGCCGCTGTACATGCCAACGCCTATAAAAACCAACTCAGCACCAATACGTCGGGATTTGAGCAGCGTAACGACCATACGCCGACGCCGACGCCGACACCTATATAAGCCAACTCAGCATCGATACGTCGGAATTTGAGCAACGTAACGACCATACGCCGACGCAGACGACGACGCCGACGCCGCTGTCGATGCCAACACCTATAAAAACCAACTCAGCACCGATACGTCGGGATTTGTGCAACGTAACGACCATACGCCGGAGGCGTCGGCGAAGCCGGCGCCGAAGACGACGCCGAAGCCGACGCCGACGCCTATAAAAACCAACTCAGCATCGATACGTCGGTATTTGAGCAGCGTAACGACAATACGCCGACGATGACGCCGGCGCCTTTAAAGACCAACTCAACACTGATCCGTCGGGGATTGAGCAGCGTAACAACCTGTACAATACTGACTTTTACACACACTAAGACGCCGTGACACATAGTATCTTTATAAATTATTGCATATGTGTTAATCTGATATGTAAGCTATATTATTGTTAAGTTTCACGAAAATCCATCCAGTAGTCTTTACGTGAAAGAACAACAAACATCCTTACATTCATACATTCAACCATACATTCATACATTCAACCATACATCGAAACAATGGAGTATAGATAGATGACCGGGGAAACGTTCTCGTTGCTCAGCGAACAGTTTAACTTTATTTTATCACGCGTAATTCTTTTTTCGTCATATCTCCGAAGATATTCATTTAAATTGCATGCTGTAAAGAGCAGTTATTATCTATATTAAATGCGTAAGCTAACTAAGGTATTTAATTTGATAAAATATGTTACTATATACACATAAATAGCTTTTGAAAACATCCTATTGAATTTGATAATTTTGTTGACGTTCTTATGGGTACAGCGGGTTTTCCTTAAAAGATAGACATATGGCCTCGCGGACTTTTTTAAAGATCTATAGGTAACAAACAATTTCTCCATACATTACTTTGTTGTAACTCACATGGATAAGGCAGCGTTTTCATTTAAAGCTCGCGCGCGTGACTTTTTTCCCCGTTTCTTGAAACATTTTACACTGATGCTTCGCTTCTATTCGTTGCAGCGTGATGTTATATAGCCTATAGCCTTCCTCGATAAATGTACTATCCAACACTGAAAGAATTTTTCAAATCGGACCAGCGGATCCTGAGATTACCGCGTTTAAACAAACAAACAAACAAACAAACAAACAAACAAACAAACTCTTTCGCTTTATAATATTATTTGTTAATTTGTTAATTTGTTATTTGTTATTTGTTATTTTGCAATAGTTATAGTCAGTCTACTTTATTGAAGAAGAAACATAAGAAATATGATATAGAGTAGCAGAGAGATGACATGTTTTTTCTCACTTATGGGCTTGTGAGTTCTATTCTCCTGATATATAAAAAAGAATAATAACTAGACGTCGAAGAAGTAGTGACGAAGAATAATAACTTTTCCGTGTGTTGACGGATTAAGAATACAAGTGTCACCAGGGTGCTGTAAGAACCAGATAAGGGACAATATAAGCAGTTAACGACTACTGTGAGATACAAAAACTCGAAACTAAACCCTGCGCCAACACGCCTGGTCAGCGCGGCACAGTAATTTTATATTTATTTACCAGTCGGAGAGGAGACCCTAAGAGCTAATCGTCGTACTTTTACGGACAGTAAATGTCTGGATACGATAATAATGGAATTTGACACCACTGATTTACAACACAGGCACTATAAGCTATCTAGAATGGTACAACCATAAAAATAAATTGTCAAAAGAATATTAATGTTATAAAAACTTTATAGACATAGTATAAAATGATGTACCTACTGAGTTAATTATTAGATTTAGAAATATCACACAGTACGTAAATTCAATTTAAGATACGATCAGTAAGTAAATATTTATCTCTTCCAAATTTTGTTGAGTAATCCAAGGTTCATTACTAACAAAATCGGTACTTTAACTTCTAAATTATTTGAGGCTCAAGTCATTCCCAAATTTATGATTGGAGTTAGGTATGTAAATCAATAAAGAGTAGGTAAGAAACAGATTTTGTATTCGGTAAAGTCTTGCTTTAAATTTATCTTGTCTCCGTTGACCCGGTAAATTGTCGTCTTAAGTTGAGAAAACCATTTATTTGCGTTTAGTCTCCATATAGGCTTGTCTTATATTTATGCAAACGAGTTTTCAGTCGGTCCCCAGATTTGGGAAGAAAATAGAAACGTTCTTGCGAATTTCACAAAGAAGCGAAATCAAAAGGGTTCAATAAAGCTTTTTATTTTTTTCTGAGTATTTTAGATTACGTCAAAGTGTTGTCACATAAGTGATTTATGAAAATGGTAATATCATTGGATACATTTTATTTCAGTCATATCACCTCGAGTAATCACGTTTTTGTAGACGTGACACATTCGATGAATCGATAATTTATGTTCTAGCATTTATAGTAGGTATTCGATGTACCGATATTTTATGTTCTAGTCCCTGTATCAGATATTTCTTGCGGTTTATTGGGAAATCTTAGTACCTGAAACAACATTGAAACTTTTGTTGCGTAACTGAACAATATTGTTAGTATAAATGTTATTGTTATGTTTCATAAATTATTATTTAAAGTATTATAATCTCAAAGTTATTGTTGAAATATAAGTATTATTGTACTTAATTATAAAAAAATAATATAATTTTCTCTTTCTCAACCTATTTAAAGGGTAAGGAAAGGAAAGGGAAACTAGTTTAACTGGCTTTCGTGCATGAAGTCCTTGATTTGATTCCCGAATGTACAATAATTGGTCAAGTGCGAGTCGGACTCGCGCACGAAGGGTTCCGTACCATTATCTATGCAACATAAGGCAACGTTATTAGTATCGAGCAAGAAACGGTAAAAAAATCATGTTTGTTGTATGGGAGCCCCCCTTAAATATTTATTTTATTTTATTTTTAGTGTTTGTTGTTATAGCGGCAATAGAAATACATCATCTGTGAAAATTTCAACTGTCTAGCTATCACCGTTCTTGAGATACTGCGTACGGAACCCTAAAAATCATGTTTGTTGTATGGGAGCCCCCCTTAAATATTTATTTTATTTTATTTTTAGTATTTGTTGTTATAGCGGCAATAGAAATACATCATCTGTGAAAATTTCAACTCTCTAGCTATCACCGTTCTTGAGATACAGCCTGGTGACAGACGGACGGACGGACGGACGGACGGACGGACGGACGGACGGACGGACGGACAGCGAAGTCTCAGTAATAGGGTCCCGTTTTTACCCTTTGGGTACGGAACCCTAAAAAGTAGGTTGATAAAATAAAGAGATTTACTATGTATAGTCTCGGCCTACGCTATAAACTGTTCTATTCTATAGTCGTGTCGGTATGATGATGATATATCTATATTTTTATAGAAGGAAGTCAAAAATAAATTTCGTGTTCATATAAATTTTGTTTCGTCAACGAACAATTGACACAACACGACAGACAAATGAATCACAATTGGTTCGATGTTTCCACAGTGGGGTGCAGTGACACCCCCACAATACATGCGGTTGCCTAATTGAAAGCTCAAATAGGTTTGAATACACGCATATAAAATTTAATTTTACGCCCAATGTGGCATGTACACTTATTCCAGATCAAAAAGAACATTGACAATGTTCACGATATTACAATTTCCATCTTTTTCTTTTTAATAACCTAATCCGTCATTGTTATATCTAATAAAAACGTTTTTGTATATAATAATTAATAAGTGTCTATGTTTAGCGCAAATACACCATAAATTAGCTCAAAATTTAGAAATGTGCTGAAAATACAAAGCTGCATTAATTCGCATAACGTTTTTTAATCCAAAATTAACTTTCTTTTTGCTGTAAGTAGGTAATAATTTTCAGACATACATTTACAAATTTCAAAACTAGACATGCAACACAATCAATTGTCGCTTGCTGTCATATCAATAAATATACTGAATAAATAGAATGAACTCACAATGTAGATAATAATAGAATATCTAAATATTTTTTAATGAAAACGTTTACGATGTATCCATTGATTTGGACGGCTTGCCTTTATAAATTTTTTGTAAGACTCCATAGGTGGTGGATAACAAAACAAAACTATTCCCAAAGGTTTGTGTTGTCAAACCGTCCGGTCGTAAACCCTAGTAGAATCTGTTAAGATACCATCATAATATGGGCTGTTTCCCTACTCCCAAATTGAACGTAAAACCATTCTAAACTACGAACAAACATCCAACAACGTGAAATACAACATTCAAGCCAAATTAAACCGCGGGACGTATACTGCCGTACGCTGATAAAAATCGTACAAAAATAAAAGCCCAAATGGACTAAAAGGAAAGAAACGAGACAGCGGATAAAGACGAAGGCAAATAAAAGAGATAGAAAACAGATTGTTTCAAATGGACTTATTATTATGTCGGCGTGAGACCTACCGCGAGCGCACATTTACGTAGGTATGTATAAAGCCGGCTGGTCGACTAATCTTTTTTTATTCCAGTAAAAAAAATATCGATATCGACTAATTACATTCAGAACATGATAAGCCAGTATAAGCTCTGCTCCATGGATTTGTAGCATATGTATAAAATTTCGTCCATCCAATCAATTAACTATTAAAACTATTAAAACCTATATTGGGACGGACATTTTTTGTGGTGCATGGAATAGACAATACGTCCTGCCGTAGTTAAATTATTGCAGAGAAATTCTTTTATACCTTTACCCACACTCTGATTATGAACTAAATCCCAAGCTAATATTGGGATGTAATAATGTAGAATCAGTGGCTAAAAACCTATCCGACCAATTTAGAGAGAAAGCAATTACCCTTTTCCAAAGCTCTGCTCAATAATGAGATTTACAAGTCACTTAATGGGAGAAAACAAAGCAAAAAGGATGGTTGAGCACAAGCTATAATTTTGAAGCAAAAAACAATGGGATAACACCACTCAAACGTTCTGCCATTAATGGATTACCTTTGCGATGTATGACTCAACATATGCCAAAGGTAATAATTTGTGTTCCTAGCGACCTTCATTAGGACAACGGCAGGTACAAGTTTTTTTCATTGAGAGCCAGTGTTCGACCACCTTATTAAAGGATCGTAATCGGTCCCTAACTCACTAACGATACAACGGGCTTTTTATTACTTTTGTATAACATTTGTTTTGTGTTCTTCAGTTATTAGTAATGATGGTCCTATTTGTCTGGTAACAATTAAAGCTACCAGTCATTACTGAAGTTTAGACTATATAAATATTTTACGATATTTACTTGGATCATGAATATTTCGCCTTACATCGATCAAAGTCTGTTTAGTCTTGGCTAGACTACCTCGAAGTGCTGCTATCGAAGTCTATATATGTATAATATAAATAAAATAAATAAAAGAAGAATAAATAAAAACTGTGTATACAACTTATTTTAACTTTTAGGTTGGACTTAAAATTAACTACTTAGTTCTGGTTTAAGCAACTTTTAAACGACTCATTCGAATTACATTTAAATTTCTACACACAGGGCACTGAATAATTAATTATTAATCAGGTAAACTGATTTTAAAGTCTAAATTCTTAATAATCGTACATCAATACGAATTCATACTTTACTTAAGGGCCTACATCAATATTATCGTCGACATGTACCAATTAACACAGCTAGTAGGTATAGAAAATGAAGAATTAGGGATATTTTTTTTTGTTTACTCAAAATCTACTAAATATATTTTAATTCCGGTTTACGTGTTTCTATATATAATAGTTACTTATGTTTTGAAAGTTATTTCATTAGTTAATACGCGATAATAGACCGACAAATGAAAAAAATAAAAAATAAGAGAGGTTGTTTCGTTAAGATTTTCTATCGAGAAAACTTTTTTCAAGCGCGTTTCTGAGTTTATGCGATCCTAGATTATATATTGAAAAAACATATACTAAAAAATCAGAGCTCTAGCCATTCAATCTAAAGAAAAAATGAAAACTTCGTATGTAGAAAAATGCACGAAGCTATTTTGGTATCCTCTTAATTAGACAACAAGCTATACCTAAATACCGTAATACATAGTAAATATGCAATTATTCGCAAAATTTCTCTTGTATAAGTTGTGATAAATATGCGTTAGTTACTTCCAATTAGTTCACAGTACTATTGTTTTGTGAGTCAAGTTTCTATTATCTAGTTAATTACATCTGCCCAGTTCTCGTATTGTGTCTTCGGCAGCCTGCGCTAATGTTCATTGTTGTTCAAACACCATGTATTACTATTAGCAACTTTCCTAGTTAAACTAACCGACCAAGTCACGCGATTCACTTTTAATTTTGTGCTAAGGTTGGTATCCCTTATTAATTGACTGCAACAGAAGGCAATTATCAATTCATTTGTAAGTTCTTCTTTGGTATTATTCGTTGTCAGTTGTGGACCACTTTTGAATTGAAATGTTTTTTTTCTAAATAATGCACGTTAGCTCTTCCACCTGATGGTAAGCTGTAATGGAATCTATGATGATAAGGCACACCAACTCTGTCAGGAGCCTATTTACTCTTTTACCGTGTGTCTTTACGGCCAAATAACCATAGGTTTATTTGGCCGTAAAGACACACGGTAAAAAGCCCCGTGTAGTTAATATTTACAACGAGTAAATAATAAAGACTAGTTCATGTTTGATTTTCGAGATATTAAATAAAATTATAGTAAGTTAAAATGGTTAATTGATACGATGTAATTTACTAACAAAATATCAAACAATTCAGAAACTCACACAAAATATCAAATCTAACATTAATTAAAACACATGGATTAAATATTTTTGGACATAAAATTAATTAAAGTTACGTCGAAACCTATTTATCGGCATTATTACAAAGGATTGTTGGTTCATAAAGTTGAATGTTTTGATCAAGGTTAGGGATGCAACGTTGTTTACAAAAACATCGATATCTGAACATCGACGTTTACCGATAGTATCGAAAATTAAAGCAGTGTAATGTTAACGTGGAATATACAAAGACGAATATTGACCAACTTTGTTCCAAGATTTTTTTTTATAGATATTTAGTAATTAATAATCAAATATTTGATTTATAAATGGCCAGTTACCACCGCTGCCTGTGGGTCTTAGACGCAATAAACGTTGTTTAGATACTGCTACGCTTCTTTTAAAGGCATTAGTTTAGTTAAAAAATTTAGTAAATTGTATTTCGAAACATAATAGCTTAAGGGCCTACATCAATATTATCGTATATCATCGCCGACACGTACATATTAACACAGCCAGTAGGCACAGAAAATGAAGAATTAGGGATACTTTTCCTATTTACTCAAAATCTACTAAATATATTTTAATTCTGATTTACGTGTTTCTATATATAATAGTTACTTATGTTTTTAAAGTTATTTCATTAGTTAATACGCGATAATAGACCGACAAATGAAAAAAATAAAAAATTAGAGAGGTTGTTTCGCTAAGATTTTCTATCGAGAAAACTTTTTTCAATTGCGTTTCTGAGTTTATGCGATCCTAGATCATATATTGAAAAAACATATACTTAAAAATTAGAGCTCTAGCCATTCAATCTAAAGAAACAATGAAAACTTCGTACATAGAAAAATGCACGAAGCCATTTTGGTATCCTCTTAATAAAATTCTTTCAATCATCATTTTAAATTCTGCAACTTTATTTTTTAATTTAGAAAGTTAAACAAAATAAAATTTTAAAGCTTAAAGTAAATATAAATTAAAATTGAATAAATTCAATATGTATCTTACAGAATTAAAAGCTAAATAAAATTATTTGCTCTCACAAAATATAATTACATTTCGTATGTACAAAGTCTAGTATTTAATTTAAATTTAAATACGGTTTCGTGTCAGATTATTGCGCCGACATGACAGTGTTCACTATCTGACAGTCGGAAAACCTCGCTTTGGATATGTTTGCATTTCATACTCTTAATTTCCTGCAAAACATTTATTCAGGCTGTCAATTTGAATAAAAAAGTAAATCTGTGTTTACAGAGATGTTTGGGATAACATTCTTATCGCAGTTATGCAGGTTTTGTAATGCTTCTATGTTCTGTATCTATCTATTAATAGAATAGAATACACTTTATTGTACACCATAATTTACATTTCATTAAAACTAATGTAACATTAGAGCATGTACAATGGGCATTGTTCATATTTTTTTAAAACTCTTAATTCGAAAACCATTTCGGGGAATAGAGTTTCTGATCATGATCCATTAGTTTTTTTCGGAAAATTTGCTATATTAACGATTATTTTTCCAAAAAAGCAAATGATCTCTATTTGCTCTTGAAATGAAGGACTTAAAATATTAAGGCGTTTTTAGGGATATACTACTCTGAAGCGGAATTGAAATTGGTCTATTATATCAACTTGTCAAATTTGAAAAGATAAAATGCAATCTGTATTAAGTCTATCAAGAAAAGTCTATACGCGTAAAACGATGACGTCACAACATTTAAAGTATTATCTTCAAGAATTTTTTAAAAATTCTGTATAGTGAATATTTCAATAATATTGAAATTAGTTGCTTAAAATAGTCTATATTTTCTGAAAAGAATATAAAAACAGTAGGTTAAAAATTATGAACAATCCCAATTGGCGGTCTTTTCGCATAATGCGATCTCTTCCAGACAACCTTTGCATGGACTCAGTTTATTTGAAAAATTTCTAATATTTAATTAATATTAATCTATGTAACGATACATGATTTTTACTGTAAAATCACATACCTATCTACTAACGTCCGAGTACACGGATTATTAAAAAAATACTTATCGAAGACTATTGAGGGTTGTTAAGAGGGTACTGTACTCCTCATTTAGGTATTTGCCTTAGGTATTGCTATCCCTATTTCCGAGCGCCGCGCTGAAAGGGACAAAAATAGATGAAGCGGATTTTACCTACAAATTCTTTGAAAAAAGACGTTTCGTACTTCCGTGTTTTTTCGCGAAAGTTAAACCGATTTTAATAGTTTTTGCGTTATATTATAGATAAAGAGTATATATATACTTCTATAACTTTCTTTTTTTCAAAACATATTAACTAAAAGATATAATGATTAACTAAAAAATATAATGAATGAAGATATAACGCAAATACTATTAAAATCGGTTTAACTTTCGCGAAGAAAAAAACGGAAGTACAATACCCATACTTTTGTATGGAGCATAATTTGGTATCGTACCGTCTTAAGTGGCAAATAAAAAAAAATCTGCCATTTTTATAATCAACTTATTTTGAAACAGCTATTGACTGCGGCTTCGTATGCGTGGAATTTAAAAAATGTTCTCCGTTTTAGCGAAATTTTTCACCGCTGCTTCGCTTCTACTGGTCGTAGCGTAATGGTTTTGGCTATATAACATATAGTCTGAAACCTTACTCGATAAATGCCCTATCTAAAGCTGAAAGAATTTTTCCAATCGGCACAGAGGTTCCTGAGATTAGCGCGTTCAAACAAACAAACTTCTTCAGCTTTATAATTTCAGTATAGAATATATACACCCATTAGTAGGAAACGATATTAATATTATATGTTTTTTTTTACATTTCACACAACGTCCTCTAGTCCCAAGTTAAGCTTATATGCTTGTATTATTCCTTGTTATTATCTCTTTAATTTGAGTTAGAATTTCTGAAAATTTAGAGTCTCCTTTCATTATAAATAAACGATGCAAATCAAAATACGTATTTACTAAAAAACTATTAAATTTCTCGAACCTCTGTGCCGATTGGAAAAATTCTTTCAGCGTTAGATAGGGCATTTATCGAGTAAGGTTTCAGACTATATGTTATATAGCCTAAAACATTACGCTACGACCAGTAGAAGCGAAGCAGTAGTTAAAAATGTTGCAAAAACGGGGATAATTTTCTAAATTCCACGCGGACGGAGTCGCGGGCAACAGCTCTGCTAGTCTTGGTATATATAAGTTATGATTCGTATAACTAGTTCATTATAAGCATAACCACAGAAACCACTCAATAAGGATAAATACCACATTATATAAATTGATTAATTCATAAACATTTCAGATTTCAGGAATTAAGATTAGCTTCAAACTCAAAAGAGTTAATCAAGTATTGTCGTTAGCTTAAAAACCAATTTAAAAAAAAAAAAAAAATCTATAGTCTATTTAAATGTATAGGATCATGTCTATTAGATAATGCTCGCGATTTCACCAACGTTTTTAACTGTTGAGCCCCCTACACCAACATACTCTAAACCTTTACAAATTGTATAAAAAAGCCGTCCTCTTGAACCCCTCTATCCATCAAACATCACTCACATAGGGACATATACAAAAATAATGACTTTGTTTTATAATAACTAAAGATAAAGAAAATAAATGAATTTTGTTAACAAAATTATAAATTTTCTTTTTATAATAGAACAATAACTTGCAATCACATTTAATATTAGACAACAAACGCATAATTATGAAGAACGCTTTTGTATAGGAAAATAGGATCAATAAATAACCAGTCATTATACTATTGACCTCGAATCTATTTATCGGTAGGCGCGGATGCCTAATTTATATAGTGGCAGAATCTTAGAGTTTTAATCCAGCAGTAGTCGGCTGTTCGTGTGGTGACGGATTAATAATACAGGCCCCCGAGTCCGGTAAATCAATTGTGTCACAATGGTCCCTCAATGTAAAATTATAACCTCAAAAAATTAACAATAGACTACCAAACTTGATAAAATTCACCACTAAGCAATCAGTTATTGCATTTAATTTTGTTTTCAATAACATTAAATAACTGATTGCTTAGTGGCGAATTTTATCAAGTTTGGTAGTCTATTGTTAATTTTTGGAGGTAATAATGTGTCATTGAGTTGCCATTGTGACACCATTCATTTTCCGGACTACAGGCTCAGATGTCATCGCCAGGGTTCTGTAAAAGCCAGCTAAGGGGCATTACAAACATATAAACATCTTCTGTGAGAGACTTATAACTAAACTTTAGGCCAACAAGCCAGGGGGCCAAGTCTGCTATTACAATGCTGTCACAATGATCAGTCACTGATTGCATAATGGCGAAATTTATCAAGTTTGGTAGTCTACTCTTAATTTTTTGTCACAAATGACGCCATTATGGCAACGTGCCATAGTAGAGTAAATACCCTCCTAAAAGGAGTGCCACCCGTGCCCGGGGTGGAAAGTTTATGAGCTGGGAAAGGTACTAGAGCATTATGTACGAACATTGTCATCACTAAGTGTGCGTAAGAAGATTTTGTGCGGGGCGTGCGTAGCGACCGAAAAAATTACGTTATAGGTTTGTGTGCGTTTTACCTTGGCAGCTCCTGTTGGCATAATATTCTCAGGGTAGAATATTATATGTGCTATACTTTCGATTAACTTACAAAAGCGAATGCCCTTGTGAGGGGCGTCTGGCGGCCGACAGGCTGGCCGCCTTGCCGTCTTTGTTGATCGCCTAGCATCGTTCCATTCCTATACCTAATAGGTAATTACAATAAACAATATTCTGTTAAGTTCAAATTTTTTATGTTTAAAGTCTGTACCAAATAGCATTAGGTACATTCAATAAAATTCATAATTTTTGATTTGACGACAAATAATTTATCCTTTTTAATTAGGTCAAAAAAATTATAGAATAAACAAAAAATTCATGGATAAAAATGTCGTTAATCCTAAAAACAAATTTGGGTGATTAGTTTTTTAGTGTGTGAGTGCTTAGTCATTGGTCTTGGTAGGTGGTGTATACCTACTTGGTAGTTAGGTAGGTAGGTACTTTACTATAAGGTGAAAATTAAAAAAATATGTTTAAAGATTCTACTATTCTACTATTCTACTATTCTACTATTCTACTTCATTGAAATTGATTTGTTGAACTTTTTAATGTTTTTTGTAAACAAAATTATTCAGGATATGCTCACGTTTCCAGCATTATACCATTATACAAAAAAGTGTAGAACTTTTAAGAGAATTTTCATTCTTTTTTATTTTTAATGAGAACATAATAAGTCTGGCATGGAGCTCAAATATTAATGAACGTTATGAAACAAAAACGTTAGGCACAATATTATGAATGTAAATGTTCATTTTTATAACATAATACCTCTGAAATTATTATATGTCTTTGATGAGTTTTTTTTCATTTGACGCCCGATCTGTTTTAATGATTTTAACATAATGACTACGTTAGTAGTTCAGTACTAAAATATGTAATAAGAAGTAGTGTAATATTAAATAAAAATGAAAAAATATATGTATATTTTACATTTCATTACTTCATAATAAGTAAGCCTGAAAGTGATGCCAGTGACTGAAAAATTGAAGAATGAGCGGATGTCCTGGTATGGGCATGTCATGAGACGAGAGGAAAGTAATGTCGTTAGGAGAGTTCTGAGTATAAATGTGGAAGGAAAAAAGTCTAGAGGAAGACCTAAGAAAAGATGGATGGACTGTGTGAAAGAGGACATGAAAGAAAGAGGGGTTGACACAGACATGACGGCTAATAGAAGACTATGGAAGAACAAGACATGTTGCGCCGACCCCAAATAATGGGATAAGGGCAGGAGGATGATGATACTTCATAATAAGTACGCAGGTTTTAGGTATTTATAAATCACTAGTGGACTCGCCAAACGTTGTCATACAAATGTCAGGGGTGGACAACCCTTATCACTTAGGCCCATAGCACACGGCGTATTTTAAACGCGCGTTTCAGGAACGCGCGTCTTCGGCGCCGTAAACGCTGATTGTTGCGTTTGCATTGATAATAGAAACGCGCGCATGAAGCGCGTATACGCGCATTTGAAGCGAAACAAACGCGCGTACAAAGGAGCGGGGTACGGGCAGAGGGGGGCTGGGATCAGGGTTGCCAACTCTACGTCTTTTTACGTAGATCTACGTATTTTAAGCCTTTCCTGCAAACCTACGAACTTTAATCCCAGAATCTACGTATTTTCTATCAAAATTGTTCAAATTTGCAAAATAGACTGAATGGACATAATTTCCTTTACTTTCGCTAAAAAAAGTTAATAAATGTTCCGTTTCATACTAACACACACTCGCCTCGCCACTCAACACGTCGCGCCATTCATTTTAAAAACAAAGTGTCCATTCTATAGAACTGTGACTCATGTCACATGAGTCATGTGACTGTGTAAAATGAAACGTCTTGCCGTAAAAATGAATCTTAAGGGCCTACATCAATATCATCGCCGACACGTACATATTACACAGCCAGTAGGCACAGAAAATGAAGAATTAGGGATACTTTTCCTATTTACTCAAAATCTACTAAATATATTTTAATTCTGATCCACGTGTTTCTATACATAATAGTTACCTATGTTTTTAAAGTTATTTCATTAGTTAATACGCGATAATAGATCGACAAATGAAAAAAATAAAAAATTAGAGAGGTTGTTTCGCCAAGATTTTCTATCGAGAAAACTTTTTTCAATCGCGTTTCTGAGTTCATGCGATCCTAGATCATATATTGAAAAAACATATACTTAAAAATTAGAGCTCTAGCCATTCAATCTAAAGAAACAATGAAAACTTCGTACATAGAAAAATGCACGAAGCTATTTTGGTATCCTCTTAACCTAAAAAAAATATTTCAAACTAAGACTTCGAAGGAGTTGTTTAATTTCGATATTTTTCAACTTCCTGCTCAATTTAATTAAATTCAATTATGGAAATAAGCAGTGACAGTGAGGAAGAGCAGAATGTGACTCTTACTAAAAAAAGAAAGCTACATTGAAAATGATAATAAAAATTGAATAATTTAAATAAATTGATGATGACTCTGAAAGTAGCAAAATTCATAGATTTTTTTGTTTGCTAATGGTAATTTTTTTTAAGTTTATTGTTTGTCTGCTGTCTACTACTTTTAGGGTAATATAAATTGTCGTTTTATTCACTTTTACCTACCCTACTCTCTTCAAACGCAAAAGCTACGCGTGACTACAGCGCGTCTGTACAGCTGTACCTGCGCGTATACGCGCAGTAGAGGCGCGTTTCACAATCGCCCCGTGTGCTTAGGTTACAAGGTTGCGATCAAATCTCGTTTAAACCACGTATACGCGCGTCGTCTGCGCGTTTAAAATACGCCGTGTGCTATGGGTCTTAGGGGTATAAAAATTACAAATTTCATAAAAATCGGTCGAACCGTTTCGGAGGAGTATGGTAACTAACACTGTGACACGAGAATTTTATATATTAGAAGATTACCTTTAAACATTTAAAACTAGGATTACACAAATATGTTGAAACAAATGCGCTGTTATGATAGTGGTACCAATTCTACGTGCACAACTAAACTTAACTAACAAATGAAAATTGATAGTGTCAATAACAGCTTTCCGTAATGTTAACTGAACTTTCTTATTATAAAAACTGTTTATACAGACTAATGATTATAATTAATATAAAAGTACACAACAAAATAGCCAAATAATCAAGATACAGCAATAGTTGTTTTCATTTTTAGGGTTCCGTACCCAAAGGGTAAAAACGGGACCCTATTACTGAGACTTCGCTGTCCGTCCGTCCGTCCGTCCGTCCGTCCGTCTGTCACCAGGCTGTATCTCAAGAACGGTGATAGCTAGAGAGTTGAAATTTTCACAGATGATGTATTTCTATTGCCGCTATAACAACAAATACTAAAAATAAAATAAAATAAATATTTAAGGGGGGCTCCCATACAACAAACATGATTTTTTTACCGTTTCTTGCTCGATACTAATAACGTTGCCTTATGTTGCATAGATAATGGTACGGAACCCTTCGTGCGCGAGTCCGACTCGCACTTGACCAATTATTTAGTTAAGTTAAGTTTAGTAGTGCACTCGGCACCATTGTCACGAAAAAAATTTCTAAGACTTAAAATTTTACTATTTTCGTAAAAATTTGCTAGTTAGCCACCGTTGGTTTAAATCTTCGTAAGTATACCACAACGTGTGCCACTTGCCTTCAACGATACTCTCTGTCCAAAATTAGTTAACAACAATGCGTACTCGAACTATCTGAGATTATACAAGTTCATTTAGTATGTGGCCTTTACTTGATAAAGTTATAATTCTATAAATAACAAGCTGTTGCCCACGACTCCATCCGCGTGGAATTTAGAAAATTCAATCACCAAGTTTTTTTGCAACATTTTTCACTACTGCATCGCTTCTACTGGTCGTAGCGTGATGTTATATAGCCTAAAGCCTTCCTCGATAAATGCCCTATCTAACACTGAAAGAATATTTGAAATCGGCACAGTGGTTCCTGAGATTTGCGCGTTTTAACAAACAAACAAACAAACTATTCCGCTTTATAATATTTTTATACATAACTAGTTGACCCGGCAAACATTGTTTTGCCATACTAAAAAAAAAAGTTTGAAAAATAGATGTTGGCCGATTCTCAGACCTACTGAATATGTATGCAAAATTTGAGAAGAATCGGTCAAGCCGTTTCGGAGGAGTACGGTAACTAACACTGTGACACGTGAATTTTATATATTAAAAGAAAAAGATAATACCTAATTGTCGATCTCAAAATTGTGAATGGTAGCTGTTAACATTAACGGCTACCACTCATTATTATCAAATTAATAATTATACATATAAATATTTTAAAGATTACTTACATTCATTAAACAATTTTAATACAAATAATTTTTAAGTGTTGTTTAGCTTGAATACAAACGTCTAGACTAAAGCAACTGCTTGGAAATCCTGGATGATATTATTGTATTATATTTGGTACTTAAATACCTACCTAATACACGTACCTACAAAATGTAAATCACTTTCAAAGAATCCGTTACATGGATTAACTAATGCATAAATAAATACATAAATGAATAAATAAATAATAAAATAAATATTCATGGACATTTCACACAACGTCCTCTGGTCCAAAGCTAAGCTTATATGCTTGTGTTATGGGTACCAGAATACGGATAGAATAAATATACTACTTTTTTTTTGTAAATCCATACTTATAATACATAGAAACACCCAGACGCAGTACAAACATTTGTATGACAATTAGAAAAATCACACAAATGATTGTCCCGAGCGGGAATTGAACCCACGACCTCTTGATCGGCAGTCCGTTATATAAACCACTCAACCACGAGGCTCGTCAAATGTATAGATATGATAGATAGATACGAACGTGGATAATAAAAGCGTGTTAAAATTTGAGAATTCATTTGTAGTGAAATTTAGCATATTTATTAATCATATAGATATTTATACTAGCTGACCCGGCAAACGTTGTTTAGCCATACTAAAAAAAAAAGAGAAAAAAGGTTTGAAAAATAGATGTTGGCCGATTCTCAGACCTACTGAATATGTATGTAAAATTGGAGAAGAATCGATCAAGCCGTTTCGGAGGAGTACGGTAACTAACACTGTGACACGTGAATTTTATATATTAGATATTCATAGACATTTCACACAACGTCCTCTGGTCCCAAGCTAAGCTTATTATGCTTGTGTTATGGGTACCAGAATACGGATACAATAGGTACATAAACTACTTATCTTTTGTATTCATACTTATAATACATAGAAAACACCCAGACGCAGTACAAACATTTGGATGACGTTTATGAATTTCACACAAATGATTGTCCCAAGCAGGAATCGAACCCGCGACCTTGTGAGTGGCAGTCCATTACATGAACCACTACACCACGAAGCCCGTCTTATATTTGGCAATTACAAGTTTCTAACTTGATACTGATTTGTTGATTCGAGTGGCTTTTGACCTGATATTAATTCTATAATTGACTGAGTTACGGCCGCCCCTTCATCGGCGTGAGCTGATCGAGGATTGACAGGAGCCCAATTAAAATTCACATGAAACGGACTTACTTTACAAAAGATAATTGAAAATAGAAAATTGATATTTCAGTTCTAATAATAAAAACCAGTCAAATATGAGTTAGACTTGCTTCGTGGTCTAGTGGTTCATGTAACGGACTGCCGTTCACAAAGTCACGGGTTCGACTCCCGCACGGGACAGTCATTTGTATGTTTGTATGATATTTATAATTATCATACAAATGCTTGTTCTGCGTCTGGGTGTTTCTATGTATTATAAGTACGTATTTACAAAAGAAAAGTAGTATTCATAGTATATCCGTATTCTGGTACCCATAACACAAGCGTATAAGCTTAGCTTGGGATCAGAGGACGTTGTGTCAAATGTCCATGAATATTTATTTATTCACAAGGAAGGTTTCAATGGATAATTATTTGTAACGTCGGAAAAAATCGATAAACGTAAGACATAAAATAAATCATTATATTGACGGAGTAAAACAATATTTTTCTTTTTAGGGTTCCGTACCCAAAGGGCAAAAACGGGACCCTATTACTGAGACTTCGCTGTCCGTCCGTCCGTCCGTCCGTCCGTCCGTCCGTCCGTCCGTCCGTCCGTCCGTCCGTCTGTCACCAGGCTGTATCTCAAGAACGGTGATAGCTAGAGAGTTGAAATTTTCACAGATGATGTATTTCTATTGCCGCTATAACAACAAATACTAAAAATAAAATAAAATAAATATTTAAGGGGGGCTCCCATACAACAAACATGATTTTTAGGGTTCCGTACCCAGTATCTCAAGAACGGTAATAGCTAGACAGTTGAAATTTTCACAGATGATGTATTTCTATTGCCGCTATAACAACAAATACTAAAAATAAAATAAAATAAATATTTAAGGGGGGCTCCCATACAACAAACATGATTTTTTTACCGTTTCTTGCTCGATACTAATAACGTTGCCTTATGTTGCATATATAATGGTACGGAACCCTTCGTGCGCGAGTCTGACTCGCACTTGACCAATTATTTAATTTATTAATGTTTCTAAATATAAAACAATGCATAGATATAACATAAGTTTTACAAATATATAGGTCACCTTATTTTTGTGTTATTATTTATTGTATTATAAGTAATATTAAATGTATTGTGGCTATTTTCTATTGTGTCTGAATTCTTCAAAATAGATAGTTTGTTATTCCACCTTTGTGTACGATTCAATAGCATAATAAGTATATTTATACTTTTGTCCTTTTTCCAATTTATATGAAGTAGGTGTAAAATAATCACTTATCAAATTCTTAGAAGACCTAAAGTAATTTTATTAACTATGCAATTTGACTTGCTATGCCTTTACTTAATAAATTAAATTATAGTGGAAAAAGTGATTACCGCAAGCGGGACTTGAACCCACGACTTCGGAATACCGTTCGCCCCTCTGAAAAAGACCGAGACAAATGCTCATACTTATTGTGTAACAACACTGTCGTCTCTTAGTGTGCATAAAGTGACGTAGCGAGTGTTTGTGTGAGTTATCTCAGCACAGGGTCGGACTAAGCCGGAAGGGCTCGGGTAGCTGACTACAAGTGAGGCGTCCGAAATTAAATGAGGGCCCGCATTTACCTGTGCTAGGACCGAGGGCCGGCTGGCAAATGCCATTTTGAATGAATGAGCAGTTCGACACCGCAGAAGCCCGCTGTTATTTTTAAATATACTATATCTAAACATATAAATGATTTTTTTAAACATACTATATCAATATTTTGAGAAGTTTTCTAAACTTTTTATATACCAAGCCATATTTTTAGGAGCTACAAAGCTCGTAGAATTTGTTATTAAGGTTCCGTACCAGGAGTGAAAATGGAACCTTATTACAGAAACTTCCCTGTCTGTCCGTTTGTTACCAGACTCTATCGCAGAAGCAGTGACAGCTAGACAGTTGTAATTTTGGCAGATAACGTATGTCTGACAATAAATATTTAAAGGATTATCATACAACAAACGTTTTTAGTTTATTTTGATGATACGCCGTTGACGATGTGGTTATGGCAGTATGACGAATTTAATATTATAACAATGCTAGGGAATCTGTCGTGTGGGAATCGGACTCCTACTAGGCCAACATTTTTTTTATTTGATATCTTAAATTTTACCCGATTGTAACACGAAGGTTATTGTAAGGTAAGAATATAAAAGCTGTTTATTTGAAGTTTTGATTACTAACACCAGTTGCCTTCTCATAGGTAATTAGCGTGTAAGTAGACTCATATTTGACTGTATCGTAAAGAAATATCTCTACAATTATTAGGTAAAGAAATAACATTTTACCTGACTCTCGGCGCCCTATTTGCAATAAGTCTCCTCATTTCAATAAAAAACAAATCTATAAAAGTGGTCTTGTTGATAAAATAGTTCAGTATATTTTTTCATAAGGTCTTTTTGTTGATTTAGAACCCAAACTTACATTTAGGTCGGGACGGCGGAAGTAATAACTTTCCTATTCAGAAATATATTTACTCACTAAAAGCCAATCCACTGAAATATTTATAAAATACGACGTTATGCATAACATTAATATGATTGAAGTATTTATTGTAAACACGATGACAAATGACAAAATAATCTGAACGGGGATTAATATTTATTGGAATTTACAAATATGAGTATGCTATGATATACTTTTTCTCTCATTCTCTCTCTCTCTCTCTCTCTGACCCATTAACGATGCATTAACATCCTACTCTTAGAAACAGGCCTTCTTTACTTTGGAAGGGATTATGTCCTACTGTGCTGCGCTGACCAGGCGTGTTGGCACATGGTTTATTTTCGGGTTTTCTGTCTCTCAAAGAGGATGTTATCTGCATCACCTTATCTATTATGCATTATGGTAGGCAGAGACTATAGATTGTATTGTAGTTATAATGTGTAAAGGTTTGGAATCTAAATTTCAGATGTACAAAAGTTGTGGACAAAACTAGTGGTTTTATAAACTTTTTAATGTTAAATTATTCGGCTTCTTAAAATGCATGTTATTTTAAGACCTTTAATGGTTTTTGTAGATGCAAATGGCGGGAGATTGGGGCTTTCATTTACATTTTAATTAGTTAACATGTCTGTGACCTGTTTGTATTCAGAGTGCGGTGGATCGTGACTCCAGTGTGTGGTACTGCCTTTATAAAACTTGTCAAAGTTAAAATCTAAATATTTATAATTGGATTGTTAATCATTTATATTTGGATCAATGCTCTAAGGGTTAAACACTTGATTGTCACCTCAACGTGTGTGTGATTGACCAGCAGTTGCTCGCAATTTTAAAAGCGTGGAATTTAAGAAAATTTTCTATGTTTTTGTTACATTTTTCACTGATGCTTCCCTCCTATTGGTGGTAGCGTGATGTTATATAGCCTAAAACCTTCTTCGATAAATTGACTATCCAACACAAAAATAATTATTCAATTCGAACGGGTAGTTCCTGAGATTAGCGCGTTCAAACAAACAAACAAACTCTTCAGCTTTATAATCTATACTTAATATTATAAAGCGAAAGAGTTTGTTTGTTTGTTTGTTTGTTTGTTTGTTTAAACGCGGTAATCTCAGGATCCGCTGGTCCGATTTGAAAAATTCTTTCAGTGTTGAATAGTACATTTATCGAGGAAGGCTATAGGCTATATAACATCACGCTGCAACGAATAGAAGCGAAGCATCAGTGTAAAATGTTTCAAGAAACGGGGAAAAAAGTCACGCGCGCGAGCTTTAAATGAAAACGCTGCCTTATCCATGTGAGTTACAACAAAGTAATGTATGGAGAAATTGTTTGTTACCTATAGATCTTTAAAAAAGTCCGCGAGGCCATATGTCTATCTTTTAAGGAAAACCCGCTGTACCCATAAGAACGTCAACAAAATTATCAAATTCAATAGGATGTTTTCAAAAGCTATTTATGTGTATATAGTAACATATTTTATCAAATTAAATACCTTAGTTAGCTTACGCATTTAATATAGATAATAACTGCTCTTTACAGCATGCAATTTAAATGAATATCTTCGGAGATATGACGAAAAAAGAATTACGCGTGATAAAATAAAGTTAAACTGTTCGCTGAGCAACGAGAACGTTTCCCCGGTCATCTATCTATACTCCATTGTTTCGATGTATGGTTGAATGTATGAATGTTAGGATGTTTGTTGTTCTTTCACGTAAAGACTACTGGATGGATTTTGGTGAAACTTAACAATAATATAGCTTACATATCAGATTAACACATATGCAATAATTTATAAAGATACTATGTGTCACGGCGTCTTAGTGTGTGTAAAAGTCAGTATTGTACAGGTTGTTACGCTGCTCAATCCCCGACGGATCAGTGTTGAGTTGGTGTTTAAAGGCGCCGGCGTCATCGTCGGCGTATTGTCGTTACGCTGCTCAAATACCGACGTATCGATGCTGAGTTGGTTTTTATAGGCGTCGGCGTCGGCTTCGGCGTCGTCTTCGGCGCCGGCTTCGCCGACGCCTCCGACGTATGGTCGTTACGTTGCACAAATCCCGACGTATCGGTGCTGAGTTGGTTTTTATAGGTGTTGGCATCGACAGCGGCGTCGGCGTCGTCGTCTCGTTACGTTGCTCAAATTCCGACGTATCGATGCTGAGTTGGCTTATATAGGTGTCGGCGTCGGCGTCGGCGTATGGTCGTTACGCTGCTCAAATCCCGACGTATTGGTGCTGAGTTGGTTTTTATAGGCGTTGGCATGTACAGCGGCGCAGGCGACGACGTCGGCCTCGGCGTCGGCGTTTGCGTCGGCATCGGCTTCGGTGTCGGCGTCGGCGTCAGCGTCGGCTTCGGCGTCAGCGTCGGCTTCGGCGTCGGCGTCGGCGTCAGCGTCGGCTTCGGCGTCGGTGTCGTCGTCGGCTTCGGCATCGGCGTCGTCGTCGGCTTCGGCGTCGGCGTCGTCGTCGGCGCCGGCTTCGCCGACGCCTCCGGCGTATGGTAGTTACGTTGCTCAAACCCCGACGTATCGGTGCTGAGTTAGTTTTATAGGTGTTGGCATCGACAGCGGCGTCGGCGTCGGAGTATGGTCAATAGGCTCAAAAACTGCTAGATCGTTTTTTTAAATTCTTTCACCATTTGAAAGCTACATTATCTGCGCTTAAAATAGGCTAGATTTTATTTTGGAAAAATTAGGGTTCCGTAAAATATTTGGGTTTTTCGGAAAAAAATCAACTCTTTTAGTTGATTTTTTAGTAAGTAGTTAACTATTTTACGTACGCTGCTTAAACTTTTAAAGATAGAACAACAAAATATTCTATTTTTTTATTTATATTATGAGATTTATTTATTTCAAGGAAGACCAACAGCTTCTCAATCAATATGAACAAAAAAGAATTATTCATCAGCAATGAATTATAGGTCCTCACGGATAAAATATTAAGAGCCATGTTTATGGTATTATAAGGGTGGGTGTTTACTATGTATTATAAGTATGTATTTACAAAAGAAAATTAGTTTATGTATTCTATTCGTATTCTGGTACCCATAACACAAGCATATAAAGCTTACCTTTTTTTTTTTTTTTTTTTTTTTTTTTACGTGGGGAATGCATTTACGCACTTTGTGTGGGACTCCCGGGTCAGAAGCGGACCCGAACTACCCACTAAACCCCACGGTGTTCCTCCTCGCCCCTTAGCCGGGCCATGGTAGTCACTCAGGTATTACCATGACCCGACCAGGGGTGGCCCCCTATCGGTGGGGGCTCACTGTGACGGGGCGGGCCCTAGGCCCCCCCGTCAGACCGACGCCTCTCCCCAGAACACGTGGAGAGTGATCGTCCGCCACTGTTGGCGCGACAGGCCCTCCGACCTGCCGCGCGCGGCCTCCTCGTCGGGCGGGGCCGCCTGCTATTGCGCGCCGACGGCCCCTACCCGGGGCCCTGCGGGGAGGCAGCGTGTCGCCCGAGCGCTCGCGCTCCCGCAGGGCCTCTCTCTTTGCCGCCATCACCTCTTTAGCGAAGGAGGTGACAGCGGCCCAACTCTCTTTACTGCCGGCCATCGATTCGATGACGGCCGGCAGCGACAAATTTGCGCCAACCACGCCAGTAAGTCGGGCGCGTTGAGCAGTCCAGGCCGTGCACACGGCCAGTGTGTGTTCGGCCGTATCCACGGCCCCGGATGCGCAATTTTTGCACCCGGGTGTGGACTCGACTCCAACCAGCTCGCACAGGTATTTGGCAAAGCAGCCGTGGCCCGTGAGGAGCTGGGTGAGGTGGTAGGTCGGCACCCGGTGCGGCGCCTCGACCCACTGACGCAGGACTGGGCGCACGGCGTCAACCAGCCGCTTGCCCCAGGTCACATCTTCCAATCTCTCTGACCATCTCCCGAAGAGATCGTCGCGACATTCGCTCCTCCAGCGCACGATCTCCTCGGGGTGGGGCTCAATTGCCGACTCATTCCGCATCAAGGCCCTCCTTTTGTACACCTCAGCCAGGACCTCCGCCTCGAGGTCCCACGGGAGGCTCCCGGCAATAATGCACGCCGCCTCAAGCGAGACGGTGCGGTACGCCCTGGCAGCTCTCTGCGCCAAAACCCGCTGCGAACGCCGTAGCAGCGAGGCGTTCTCGACGCTGAGAGCCGCCGCCGCCCAAATTGGCGCTCCGTAGAGAGCTTTAGAGCGCACCACCCCGTCATAGAGACGGCGGCTGACAGCTCCGGCCCCCCCGCAATTCGGGAGCAGCCGGGCAAGCATTCCGGCGCACGTCACCAGCCTCGGCGCCAGCGCCCGGAAATGCTCGCCGAACCCCCATCTGCTGTCGAGCACCAACCCGAGATATTTCATTTTAGCTCCGACAGCGATAGGGGTTCCTCCCACGATGATATTGTAGCCGCGGGGGGGCTTAGCCCGAGACCCGTGGAAAAAGAGGGCCTCGGACTTTTCAAGGGCCACCTTCAGGCCAAGAGCCCTGATGCGGCTCACCAAAAGCGCGGTGCCCGCCGTAGCGAGCACCCCAGCGTCACGGAATGTGGGGCCCCGCGCGGTCACTAGGGTGTCGTCGGCATAACAGATGACCCTGACACCCGGGAGATTGGCACCGCGCAGGACCCAATCATAACCAATGTTCCACAAGAGCGGCCCGAGCACCGACCCCTGTGGAACGCCACATGTCATATCCCGGCGGACTATGCTGTCCCGGGCCGGGTAGAAAATGGCCCGGTCAGCGAAGTAGTCCGCCAGGACCCTCCTCAGGTACCATGGAACTCTGTGGTACCTGAGGGCCTCTGCGATCGTCGACCAAGGGAGGGTGTTGAAGGCGTTGGCAATGTCGAGTGACACCGCCAGCAACACCTCCCCCCGGGAAACCACATAATGGACTTGGTCCCTCAGTCGGGCCACAGCGTCCATTGTCGACCGTCCGCGGCGAAACCCGAACTGGTTATCGCTAATATCGGGGCCTACCGCCTCCAAATGCCGGACGAGGCGTGCAGCGACCACTCTTTCAAACAATTTGCACGCCTCGTTGAGTAAGACAATCGGGCGGTAGGCCGACGGCGAGTCGGGGGGTCGCCCGTGCTTTTGAAGGAGCACAAGCTTCCCTGTTTTCCACCGCTGCGGGACTCTGCCGGACGCCATGCACTCCGACATGAGGGACACGACTTCCTCCTCTAGAACTGGCATCACCTGGGCGAGGAGCCGCCCAGGAACGCCGTCCGGTCCCGGGGCGCGGTTCTTCAATTTGAGCTTCAGAACCGCAGCCCCTAGCTCGGCCTCGGACACGGGCGGAACTTCCTCGCCCGCTGCCGGTTCCTCTTCAGATAGGGCCGCCATTTGTGGCGGCGACCATTCTTCTCTCACAGGAAAGAGGGAGCTCACCACCTGCTCCACGAAGAGTGGCTCGAGGGTTCTCGTCAGGGGGAGCGCCGAGGGGCGGAGTTTTTGGGTAACCACCTTGTACGGGCGCCCCCATGGATCTCGATCCAGACTCCCGAGCCACTCCTGCCAAGCCTCAGCTTTGGCGGCCTTGATGGCAGCGGTAAACGCGTTACGAGCGGCCCGGTACGCGGCGAGCAGTACCTCTTCCTGGGTGAGGTCTCTATTGGCCCTCCGGCGACTGCGGGTGTACCGGCGCCGAGACATTTGACATTCGGTGCGGAGGCCAGCGAGGTGAGGCCTCCACCAGTACACCTGCTTCCGCGGAGGGATCGGACCCGCCCGATGCATCGCCGCGTCGCAGACACGAGATAGCGCTCCTGACAGTCGCTCACATCTCGCGTCCACGTCCAGGCCGTTCTCTGCATTTACGACATTGTGGCCGTTAGGGCCAGCGATCCACCGCTCCACGATGGCCGCCTCGGTGGCCAGCTCCGGGTCCAAGGTGTGCAACCTCCACCGAGGACCCTCTCCCGGTAGGGGACGGTCCAGCTCGGCGGCTGGGGCGTCCGTGGGGGATGGGACTAAGTCGAACCGTATGTAACGGTGGTCTGACAGCGTCTCCACCCCCTCTTCCACTCTCCACCGCCTCGTGCGGCGGGCCAGGATATAAAGCTTACCTTGGGACTATAGGACATTGTGTGGAAAATTCTTATTTATATAAACTTTAATATAATGAAGTATTTTTATTTATTCATTTTGCGATTAACTTTGGGTTTAAGTCCTGTTTATGATAATTCTTATTTTGACAATAATTTCAATCAAGTGTTATTCGCCGGGAAGGTGAAGCATTTTTCTTGATGGCTTCGACTGGTACAACGAAAGAAATACGTGATTATCATCTGTTCTAGGATTGTTGTAATTTTACTACCTCGATTTAACTCATGAAATGCAGTGATTTCAAATTCCATGTGAAGAAAGTCGCATTCAATAACTTAGCAATTCTGTCTCTCTGTGACTCTTTCGCGATTATCTGCCCAAATTATTAATTATACCTCGCTCTTGATAGGTTTTTAAAAAATATAAAGAACTAAATACAAATAAACAGTTAATTAAGCATATAGCAACTCACCAACTTAACTTTGTAGCTGCAATAAAGGGGATCGCTTACATTTCAGCTACTTCATAAGTTTGTATTAGTTTTTAGCAAATCTTTCATGTGATGTGGTATTAAATTATAAGTTTTTTGGATTTTTATCAACCAAATTTCAAGTCTCTGGGATAGTGGGAAGTAACCTGTAAATTTTGATTCCCTAGCGAAAGTGGAAAATACTCAAAAATGGCTGTAGTTCGGTTATATCTTCTGAATGCGTAGATCTAAATTATTGGTTGTATCTTTTGCAGCAAGGGACCGCATAGATCTACATTTGGTATAAGTTTCAAATTAACAACTGAGTAAAAAAAATTTTAACGAGTGGATAGACAGACAGACGGACACCGTATTGAGAGTATAAGGGTTTGTACAAAGACCTAAAAAGGCATGATGAAGCTCTGAGATATCATTTACTAAAATGACATTGGGGCCGTGTGTGTTACTTCTTTAGAACTGTGCAAGAAAAGAGAACCACACTGACGATTTACTAATTAGCTGTAAAATGGCGTTATTGTTAGTTCATTTAATTTTTCGTTTCTTAATTCCACGCGTACGAAGTCGCGGGCACTGCTAGTATTAGTATAGAAAGTACAATTGTATTAAGTACTTCTGCGGCCGTATTATGAGCTTTTATTTACAGGCAGTTTACGCCGTGAATTGAACTGTCTGGCAAATTCGTATTATGAACAAATTATTAGTCAGTCAGTTCGCTAAACCAGTCATACATTAATATGTTTAAGGAGAAGGTACAACTAAAAGTTAAAGTACTAACTAAAATTTTTCAACTAAAAGTTTTATTTTTGCCATAATACCTAATTTAGCCATGCAGTTTACGGCCTGCCTGGAACTTGAATGATTTTAAAAAGCTCATAATACGCCGACTGGTCCATATATATACTAATAAAAAATAAGGTTTTATTCGGCTACTTCACACTATGTTCTTTGGTTCCACTTTTCATCATCGTCGCTATATCGTTACTATTTTTCCCAATACGATAGGCAGAGACTATAGCGCCGTCTGTAACAGTCTAAATGTTTCCAAATTAAAGTATAACAGCCTGTTTTTATACAGATAACAGGCAACGCTTACAATACTTGACTTATTTTGTAAATACATAAGCAGTCTTCAAACGCCTTGGCGCAGTAGAAGTAATGGAATCAGATATTAGTTGCCTTGAGTTAGTATCATACCCAAGCTAGGAACTCCTGAACCAAAATTTGTTATACTAACAAAACGCCACTAGTCCCGTTTTGAAGCCTCCCCTCTCTTTTCAGCCCATAAACATCCCATAGTTGGGCACGGGCCTACTCCACTTTGGGAGGGATTGTGGTATACTGTGCCGCGCTGACCAGGCGTGTTGGCACAGGGTTTAATTTCGAGATTTCCGTCTCTCACAGATGATGTTACTTGTGTACAATGTCTTTAGTCGACTTTTACAGCACCCTGGGAAAGAAAAGGGGTGGCGATACTTGTATTCTTAATCCGTCACCACACCGATGTTTTGAAGCCTAATTTCCTTATATTCTCTAAAGGCCCCAGTACACAATGGGCCATGCTGGCCAACTGAACGCCATCGCCATTGTGTACAGGGGCTAATGGTATATAATGGCGGACAATTGTCTATCGTGGCGCGCAATCGGGAAGTTGTCGGTTTTTTGAACACACTTCAAAGGAATCGTGGCGTAGCGTGGGCTGAGGTGTTCACACAATGGCCCATTATTTAGTTCTTCACGGACCGCTGGCCGGGATAGTGTACTTTTTTGTTGCGTGCTAGTATTTGAATATTATTAATATTTTTTTATTTCAGTATTATTTTGCCAATTGTACATGTTTTTGGTGTACAATAAAGAGTTTATAAATAAATATTATTATATATTTTTGGTTTATTTGAATATAAATATATTCCACCATCGCCATTTGCACCATTTTTTTTAATAACTATGGACGTCCAACACTTCTGTAATACTTGCAAGCAGTGTATAAATAAATAGCCGCAGCCGTGATTACTTACACGTCCATCGCAAGTGCCTCGCCAGACAGCAATGAGCTATGCGCCATTGTGTGAACACCAAGTGATCGTGGCCTACAGTTGTGCATTGCAAAGCATGGCCCATCAACGGCCATTGTGTACTGGGGCCTTAACAGTTGCGCAACCCATTCGTTTAAATTGTGATAATGACTGAAAATTCTCGGAAACGTCGAGCTAAAATTTGAAATAAATGCGTGTATTTATTTCAAATTTTAGCTCGACGTTTCCGAGAATTTTCAGTCACTATCACAATTTAAACGAATGGGTTGCGCAACTGTTAAGGCCCCAGTCTAAATTTCTTTGTTAATATTTTAATATGCTCGAATGGATTTATTTTACGTTAACGGATATCACCTTGAATTCATAAGCTATATTGGAACCGGTTGCATTGACTTTGACCGTACTTTCACTATCTGCTATAATTTTTAATGTCGTAATATTTGTTTATGATTCTTTCTTACGAGCGTACGTTATCTATACTAATAATATAAAGCTGAAGAGTTTGTTTGTTTGTTTGTTTATTTGTTTGAACGCGCTAATCTCTGGAACTACTGGTTCGAATTGAAAAATTATTTTCGTGTTGAACAGTCCAAATGGACTATCCAACATAAAAAGAATTGCTATTCCTCGATCCTCTTGCCTTCCTCAATAAATATTGAGGAAGGGTATAGGCTAGATGACATTACGCTGCGACTTATAGGAGAGAAGCAGTAGTGAAAAATGTTGCAAAATCGGGGAATTTTTTTTAAATTCCTATACGCCTTCCTTAAATCTGTAAAAAGAAATCGTATTAAAATCTGTACTTTTCAAGATTAAAGTTCACATAGGGACAAACAGAAATAACTATGTTTTATAATAAGTATAGATAGCCTATAGTAAGCGGGAACAAAGTATTAGTAGTAGTTACATATTAGTAAAGTCGCTTATACAGCTTTGCTAACAGTAAATAAAATGGGTAAAATTAATTGTTTTTGTTAGCAACTTACTCAATCCTTTTATTTTATTGTGTACTAGCTGTTGCCCGCGACTTCGTACGCGTGAAATTTACAAATCAAACCTTAACAAACAGAAATTTACCATACCACTCAATAGATGGCGTTGTATTTACGTTTTTTAATCACGCTATGGTTTCGTTACACATATTAACATTTAAGCGCGCCAAAATCATTGTTGTGTCATCATCCGGATTTCGCATTTATAAATTAGTAAAGAAGTCTAACAAGAATTAGTATAAGTAAGTAACATATACTTTCAAATTGCGCATAATAAAGATGTTATAAAACTTTGTTTTTATACTGAGATTATATTTTAAGTTACAAAGTTGGTATTTATGTAGAGTTGTTTATCTCACTGGAGCTCTACTATCACGATCGTAACAGTTTCAACGTCAAACAATATAAACTTTAACCGCCTGGTAAAAGTATCACAAATCCTCGTTTAAAATTCAAACTGGAAACAGAAAATTTGATTAAAAGGATTTTTTAGAGGGACCCAAACTCTGTAATTTCTACCTTTTAAGTTCATTTTGTATGTTAAAGGCTACCGAAAGGCGAAATTGTGTTCGCAACTTGTTTTGGAATTTTTATTTATATTTTAATCCATAATTTGAGTTGCTTTATATTTTGAAACATCAGACAATTGTTAAATATTGATGTCAATTCTACAAGCACAACTAAACTTAGCTTAACTAAAAAAATGAAAACAACTATGGTGTATTTTGATTAACTGGCTGTTTCGTTGTAGATCTCTATGTTAATTAAAATAGTCAGTCCATAATAATATAGTTTTTATAGAGAGTTCAGTTATTTTTGCCGAATTGTGTTATTGACGCTATCAATTTAGATTTTTTAGTTAAGTTTAGTTTTGTTGTGCGCGTAGAATCGGTACCATTGACGCGAATTATTTATCTCAGCATTCAATCAAAATAGAGTTTTAGAGCTGTTACCCGTAACTTCGTACGCGTGGAATTTAAAATTTTTCCACGTTTTTGCAACATTTAACACTTACGCTTCGCTCCTATTGGTTACAGCGTGATGTTATATAGCAGGTGAGGCCAACTTTTGTGCACACAAGATCTACTTTTTATTTTAAAATTGAGTCGCGATCGACCTATTTCTTAGATAAGAAGACGTTTATGCAATGTGCTTTTATACCGCCGTGGACTCTTGAAAATAGTAGAAAACTACTAAAAGTGGTCACGCTGAACTTCTTTCTACTCGAAGCATGAGCTGCGTACATGTTCATTCCTGTTTATTCCTGTATCAAGTACTAGAAACATTTGGCATTGAATGCGTCCCCTCATGGAACTTGCGAGTGATCGACCAAAAATAGTCGCGATTGACTTGTTGGCCACTCCTGTTATATAGCCTTCCTCGATAAAATCTACTATCTAATACTGAAAGAATCGGATCAGTGGTCCCTGAGATTCGCGCGTTCAAACTTTTCAGCTTTATATTATTAGGATACATAACATTATCATGACTTGGCGATTTCCACAATGGGATTTTTTTAATTCTCGCTCAACAAACAGCAGCTGATATGATGTGACTTAATATATTTAAGTTTATAGAACTGTATTTAATGTGTAGATTCGAATATGATATCGTGGGATTCACTATCTTTGTAAAGTACCTAACGTTAATGATAAACATGCCCCGTTGTAACAAGGTCACGTATATACTTATGAATAGTGAACTGATAAAATATAGAACATAATAACTTATGCTTGGACCTAAGTTTTAGGTTAGATTTTAAGGATTTATTGATATACTAACTGACACCCGCAACTTCGTATATAACGCGTGAAATTTAAAGTACAAATATAAACCAATTAAACAAAAAGGATGGCATTTTATATAATTTGCTAGCGTTTTTTTTTAGGAATAGTTCCAGAACATGGAACAATATTTGTATTCAAAAAAGCGCATCAAATATACCTTTTATATATCCCATTTTTTTTAATTTAATCCGCTAAATCTTACCGTCACTTTGCAAAAAATGTTATTTTGTTTTTACTGATCACTTTTATTTAGTTAGACCAATATGCCTCATGAATTAAAGTGAAAAGATGTTTATTACTGACGTGTCAAAGCGTGCGTTATGCTGTAGGGGAAAATGAAAAGATTTTAAATCGGAATGGATTCTATGATGATGTAGTACACATAAGAGAAAAAGCAAAGTGTGAATCTAGGTCAAATACTAACAGAAAACTTATGTTAACCCTTTTGATGTTTCATATTGCTTATTTTGTAGATGCGATTAATCAGAAACGTGGGTTAGGAAGAACTTTGCATATTTCTCTCTCCAGGTCATTTTTTTTTATTTGTCCCACTGTTGGGCACGTGCCTCTTCCATTTTAGCAGGGATAATCTACTATGGCTGACCAGGCGTGTTAGCACAGGGTTTATTTTCGAGTTTTCCGTCTCTCACAGAGGATTATCTTACAACACCCTTGGCAGGAGATGGGGTGGTTACACATGTATTCCTAATTTATCACCACACGGAGGGACTTTGCACATATAAGACTCAATATTTTAAAAATAAAATCTCGTCAAGTACGACTTGAACTTGAAGGGATCCGTACTGCTATTAATAGCAGTACGGATCCCTTCAAGTTCAAGTAGTTTTTATTTTGTTATCAAATTTTGTTATTCGATGTTGGCATAACGGCAGGCAAATAATGATAATGAGTACTTGTTTGTTGTAGCATCAACTGATATACATAATCTGCTAAAGTTTTAGCTGTCTAGCTATCATGGTTCCAGAGATACAACCTGGTGAGTGGTGACATAGTGACAGTCTCAGAAATAGGGGTTCGGTGGACAACAAGTTCTTTTCATTACTTTAGTGGCGCCAATCCTTTTTCTTTCTTTTCTGTTTAACCAATAAATATCTAATTAGTGAAATCATTTTCAATCACAACTAGGAATGGTTTGCATTATTACGACGATGACCAGACATGTTGGCATTTACTTCTGCATCAAGTATTTTCCTCCTCTCTTATCGAACACTTACAGCATGTATTGGAAGTAATGGGGTAGTGACAAGTAGTTTTATTACGCCAACACATCGTCGATAAACTCAATAATGATTATCTGCGTACATACCAATCACTGTCAAACAGCGGCGTGCACTGGAGTTTAACTTAGGGTAGGCAGTCACAAAAACTTTTTCTTTTATAGATTTTTAGCATAGCCACGCGACGGATCTCTAAGTCGGAAACCATGCCAACAGAACAAATTTAAATCTGAATATCCCGAATCAGTCCACACTGTACTAGAATTACTAAACAATAACTACGTACGTACATACATACGTACATGTACGTATGTACATACGTTTCATAACTTTTAACATGAAATTTTCGAGGTACAATACCTTTTAGTTGTCGTAACTCGGGTACACAGAATCTTTTTACTGAAAGACATTTGTGAGAACTTGTTATTTTTAATTTTTAACAAACACACACTATCAAAACACATTTCACAATCAAATAACATTTTAAAATCAACAAACGAAAATCCATACAATTATTAAATTATAGAAACTCAATATTAAACAGTTCAATGAATCACACGAAAAAATAAAATGGCCTCCGTCGAACCAAAATATTTCTGCTATTTAAATAAATAAAACCTTACTAAACAAAAATGCATACGTGATTTATTAGACTTCCGACTATTATATTTATTCGGATTATAATAGGTAACGAACGAACGCCGAATACTCGCGGAAACTTCCGATCGCCAAAGCATACGGCAGGAGTTCCGGTTCAAGGCGTCTTCAATATGCAAGCCTGTGTGCGTTTGTAAACTGTGCACGGACACCAAAATTTCTACACACATATGAACTCATGGCAGGCGGGCGGTATAGAGCTTGTCCTACCTACGCTTTCGTATTCCTTCGCCAAACGCCTGGCAAAAAGCAATTTGAAAGCACATATTGGTGCTATTTATGAATTATTAGGCGTTTTTAAGTTATACCTAATATTTTGTTTAATTAATAGTAAATAAATGAATAAAGTCATCTAAAACATACGAACGTTTTATTAAAATATCTGTGAATGGCAAGTAACTGCTTTACTTGCCATTCACAGCTTTTGTGCCTTATTAGAGTGCACGCCCATGCTGTCAAACTACTAACTCCCTGCATAATTATGTTAATTTAGTTACTGACGATACTGGATCTGCCCTAATTTAACTAATTTGATATGTATGTCACATAGAATGTAGCGTTCAGAGAAGAGCCACAAACTTGCAAGACTGAAAAAATATACTGATAGACAGCAGGTAGTGTTGACGATTTCTCAAAGGACTGCAACATGGGGTTCTTGAAAAACAAAAAAATCCATTTTTGCAGGATCGTTGACTGGAAAAACATACCTCCGGTGTTTCAGACGTCTATCTATAGACTGCGGTGACCGCTTACTATAAAGTTGCTATGCTTGTTAGCCATCTTAATAAATGTTACTAATTGATGTTTCAAAAAAAAGTTCAACCGACTTCACGTGTCATTGAAATTTGAGGGTTTTCCTCGATTTCTCAGGAAATAACCATCAGATACTGACCTAGTGCTAATGGGACCAAGCGGGAAACACCAGCTTTTAAATAAAAAAGAATCATCAAAATCTCTTTGCCCAGTTAAAAGTAATGAGGTGACCAACATAAAAAAAACATACTGACGAATTGAGTACCACCTTCTTTTTAGGGTTCCGTACCCAAAGGGTAGAAACGGAACCCTATTACTGAGACTTCGCTGTCCGTCCGTCCGTCCGTCCGTCCGTCTGTCACCAGGCTGTATCTCAAGAACGGTGATAGCTAGACAGTTGAAACTTTCACAGATGATGTATTTCTATTGCCGCTATAACAACAAATACTAAAAATAAAATAAAATAAATATTTAAGGGGGGCTCCCATACAAAAAACTGATTTTTTTACCGTTTCTTGCTCGATACTAATAACGTTGCCTTATGTTGCATAGATAATGGTACGGAACCCTTTGTGCGCGAGTCCCACTCGCACTTGACCAATTTTTTGAAGAGATTTATTTGATAAATTTTATCAAAACAAATCACATAAAACTTAAGACAGCGAGGAAACGTGTAGGATAATAATATTGTTACATATTGCGACAAACTAACGAAGTGTTCCCAAGTGTCGTCAAAGGATCTTAAAGTAGGACGTAACGTTGCCCCTTCATACAAAGAAAAGTACTCTCAACTACGTCTCAGTAACTAAAGCATACAGTGCTATATGTATATATGGTATTTGATGCTTGGAACTCGAGCAGGTAGCTTAAGGATCCATGTTTTCTTTGGAGGTTTATGATACCATAAGTGTACTATAATGATGTTGTAGTTAGGTTTATTATTATTTTTATTTATTTACGAGCTTTTGGTCCTTACCAACTTTTTATTTTGTTTTGTGTCAAGGCCCTGGGCCGTTTGATTTGACGCCCCGGGTCAATTTACTTAGCCGCCCTATAAATTAATAGAGATAGAGCTAAATTTTAAATTTAAGGCATTCGCCGCCCTCTTTAGGCTGGCTGCCATGGGCCATAGCCCCTATGGCCCTAGGGTAAAAGCCTCTGTATGAATCTAATACCTATAAATCTGTCTGTCCATAAAAATTCTCGCTACTAGAATTCAGGCTTTTTAAAACACAAATCTTGAGCGGTTCTTTATATTTCTCTTTGAATAAATAAATAAATGATTGGCAATACAAAATTTAATATTTTGTTTTACTTTCAGGGGAGCGAATAAAATTAAGTGAAAACCATTTCATATTCGATGCTTTCATATCTAGCGCAATCAACTGACGCCAGGAGCAATTCCCAAATGGTCGGAGTCAGTGTTTGAACGAAACATAAAATATATAACTTTCATTATTTAATGCGAGTTTTGTTTTTTAATAAGGTATGGGATTTCTTTGCTCTACGGTAATTTAGAAAAATTGTTTACAATCTCATTAAAAATCGAAGTGAGGTGAATCGAGTGAGTTCGGGTACCTATATTTAACCTGGAGCCATATTTGATTTAAATTATGATACCTTCACCATTTTTCCCATTGGGGTAAATAGAGACTATATAGCGCTGTCTAAAAACTTGAAAAATATCGCACACATGCACGATAAACGATTTTATTTACAAATATTTGATATCAGTTATTCGTGTGCATTATCTGGCTTTCCTTAAGATACACATATTTCCATGATCTTTTTCGAAATAACAGAAAAGCTAGTAAATTAAGTAATCTTTCTTTCTTTCTTAAGTGGTAAGTATTTGTAGTTAGCTTTGTTTTTGTTTATTGTTGTACATTACGTGCCCATCTTCCTCAAATTACTTAATAATAAGGTTTGCTGGAAGAAAATTCAATAGTGAATTAAGCTCGCCTGTGTACATTAGATTTAAATTTCAAACTTTGTAAATATACTTTATATGTACAATAAAGAATAAGAATAAGAATAAAAGTGTGTTTAGATGGCTAACGATGAATGTTGAAGTCCATTCCCATTTCACTCGTTTCTAAAATATACATCGTAGCTCACGACACCAGAACTTACAACTCTCCAGAGCATAGAAGTGGAAAATTTATAGTCAAGGAGCGGCTTGGTGGTGGCTACAACTGTTATTTATGGTCAACTCAGCGTGGCTGTTATTACTTACCATCCAGGCACCTACCTTTCTTATATTGCTAGCAGGAATATTCCATAAAAAACTTCGAAGTTCATTATTACAACGTTTATTTTATGTCACGTAGGTGTGTGATCAACGTAGTACAAGTATTATCTTTATTTCGCAAAATATGGTATATGTATATTTCATTTGGGTCATTATGAATGTTTGTAACTGTTTTAGTCACCATTTTCAGTATCTGTTATGAAAAACATTAGTATATTTTGAGCAATGGTTGCTTTGGTCTAGGATTTATTTATTTACAGAAAAAAATATAACGTATTTTGTAACGGTTTCATCTAGGACCAGGTCCTCTCACTTCTCAATATTATTTTTATCCCTTATCCAGCTCTTACAGCTCCTTAAGGAAATGGGGTTGTGCCATTTGTAAAAACCTACCACATAGTATAGCGCTTATATTCAACTATCTTCGCAATAGGTATTGCCTGTAATGATAGATGTAAGTGTAAGATTTATAAATAAACTAGCTGCCCCGGCAAACGTTGTTTTGCCATACTAAAAAAAAAAAGATTTTAAAATTAGATGTTGGCCGATTCTCAGACCTACTGAATATGCATGTAAAATTTCATAAAAATCGGTCAAGCCGTTTCGGAGGAGTACGGTAACTAACACTGTGACACGTGAATTTTATATATAAGATAAATCTTTGTAGCCCGCAACTTCAAACGCATAGAATTTAGAGACCAAATGTTAAGAAATTATACAAAATACCAACAGAACCAGTCTATCTATAAAAAAAAACATATCTAAATCCGTTGCGTAGTTTTAAAGATATAAGCTCGCATAGGGACATAGGTTCATACAAAAATAACGACTATGTTTTATATTTATAATGGGTAAAAATTAGAAAATGAATTGCGACTAAGAATTGCTGCAAATATGAAATCAAATAAGAACCTTCTAAGAACGAACTATTACGTAATAGTAAAGGGAAACTTTTCAATAAGTAATGTGGATTGCCAACGTGTGTTCCCAATTCCGAAGCTCACAATTCTCGGTTTCGCACATGGAATATGATAATCCTTAGTTTACAAAAGGACGCAGGTGTTAAGAAAACGCAATGTTACCGCAAACGCAATATTCAGTAACGATTTTCATGTGACATATTTTTCATATTCTCTAAATGTGTCACAACCGTGTATGACGATTATTGAGGATTTGCGCATCCATCTGTGAGACGTGATAGAGTAGAACTTATATGTTAGCGTAGTTTCTCAAACTTTTATGTTACTATCACAATAAATAGCTGATATATTAAAATAATTGGTATAACTTTTGTAATTGGTCTGGAATAATGATTTGAAACAATTAATGCTTGTTTCACTTTACTTTTTATTGTCCGTTTAATAAAAGCTTTACTAGCAATCATATTATTAGACATTTTATTTATTAACCGAAAGAAAGTCTAATAAGATAATATATTAACTTTTTTTTTTATCAATTTAAATTATATGTACTTGACAAATAAACGATGTACAATTAGAAACTAATATATAAAAACCAAAATATTTTTTACAAATTTACTTATTATAAAACAAAGTCATTATTTTTGTATGTAAGTCCTTATGTGAGCTTATATCTTCTAAACTACGCAAAGAATTACGCAAAAAAAAAAACGAATTTTGTTGCGTTTTATTTAATAGATACAGTGGTTCAAGAGGTTGGCTTATTTGAATTATTTGTTAGGGTTTGTCTTCCAAACTATTTGCGTAAGAACTTGCGGACAACAGCTAGTATTCTAATAAGACTAAGGTGACAGTTTTTATGTGTGTTGGTTTTATACTGCTTCACACTCAAACGGTCGAACGAACTTAAATTTCATGTGAAATTTGGCACAAAGACAGGTAGCATTTTGGATATACATTAAAACAATTTAATCCCTGGAAAATGCTCAATCTAAACCATTTTTAGAGTTTTTGGCATCAAGCTTTTCCTGTTACTTCAACGTTGAGAAACAGTAGCAGAGAAGACCTATATTCATGTAACACGAGTAAAAATGTTATTGCTGGCATATACATAATGACATTTTAATTTACGCCTTAATGAATATCTTATAATTAGATAATTATCAGCGATATCCTTATTAATAATATAACTTTGTCAACCGCGTTTTCACGCCACAACTACTTTGCCAATTTATGGGATAATGTATAGCAAAAAGAACACAGGCTACTTTAAATGCCAAAAAGCTTGTGTAAAAACTCTAAACCCTACATATACGAATTGACAGGGAGAAGTTAGTTTCCACAAATATACAAAATTATTTCCTATAACATGACGTTCTCATTTTTATTTATGACAATTGAAACGTAATTATGCTGATAGTAAAATATTACGATTATGTCTCAAGCATGCATTAAAAATAAGTATAATTTCAAAAGAGCATTTCTGCCTTATCCGTTTTCCGAACATCTGGCTAGACAAAAGACGGCTATATTCTGTAAACTGGTATCTAAGTAATTCGGTATTTTTGTTTGTTTAATTGACTTACGATAAAGATATTATAAGAATTTGTTTGTTATATTTGCGGTAAATTATGTGGGTGTCAAACATATGTTTTACTTTACATTTAGTGCTATTTTTATATAGAATTGTGAAGTGAACAGATGGTCTGTTTGTCTATAAAAAACATTATTATTTCTAATTAAAGATTTTAATATTTTCTAAGACTTGCGCGACTCATATAAGTATGTAACTAAAACTATTTTTTACGGATTTAAATGTGTTTATCATCATTATTAGCCGTTTTCCCATAGGGGTAGACAGAGACTGAAGAGCGCCATTAGATGTTTATATTTTTGTTTTAAAGTTGTTCTGATGTTAGAAAGACTTTGCATCTATTATATTGATTTTATTCCGGCATTTTGGAAACTTATCAGCTATAATCTATATAATAATAATGTTATAATGTATTTTATATAATATCATTTATAATGTATCTATTCTATCCGTATCCTTGCACCCATAACACAAGCAGATAAGCTTAGCTTGGGACCAGAGGACGTTCTGTGAAATGTCCATGAATATTGTAAAGAACTGTTGACAATACACAGGATATAGACGATAGCACAAAAACAAGTATGAAACATTAACGATAAAGTAAGGAAGTGACTAATAGTATCGGATTGGTTATAAAAAAGGTGTTTTTGTTAAAGAAGCTTATTGTCACGATAACCGACGAACGAAACGATTTGAGACAAAATGGCCGAACTTTTCAATTCTGAATTCATAATTTAGAAATTTGCTCTATTTCAAGCATAGATTGATCCACATGATGTGTGATGAATTGCCGCATGATGAATTAAATTATAGGTTCCAAAAGAGTTTTTGCCTATATAGCACGCCAGATATCTGAAAAGTATCCATTCTAAACGTTTAGGAGAAATAGACATTTCATTTCACACTTCATACAACGTCCTCTGACTGTCTGTGTCCCAAGCTAAGCTTATATGCTTGTGTTAAGGGTACCAGAATACGGATAGAATACATATACTACTTTTCTTTTGTAAATACATACATATAATACATAGAAACACCCAGACGTAGTACAAACATTTGTATGACAATTAGAAAAATCACACAAATGATTGTTTCGAGCGGGAATCGAACCCGCGACCTCTTGATCAGCAGTCCGTTACGTGAACCACTCAACCACGAGGCTCATCCTCGAAAATACAAGTGAAATGCCGAAATTAAATTAACTTGAATGTAGAATTCTGATAAGATACTGTTTTTAAATTAGGAGTTAAAATCATATTATAGTAAAGTACTATTTAGTTAACTTGTCTTGTTAAAGCTGTAAGTAATATGCATAAACTGTGAAATTTTCAGTTATCTAGCTATCATATCATTCCAGAGATGAATGGTCTTATCCATAATGACTTATCGGAGGTTTAAACGTAGATTATAACGCAGAGATAATAAACGTTTTATCGTAAAAAGACTATTACTATTATTGTGACAATTTTCGCGAACCTTTTTTAGCGAACTTTTAAACCTCCGATAAGTCATTATGAATAAGACCATAAGTCTGTTGGCGGATGGACAGATGGACAGCGAAGTTAGTTAGTACCTTAAAACAAGTTACCTTTGACAACTTATGCATTAATGGAAAGCTATTGATGGTGCTTGAATATAATAAGAACAATTCTAAGCACAAAATCGTCCACCTGGGAGTGTTGAGGTGGTTCACGTGATTCTCTCCAGCCCTCCACGATAGTCAAACACATCGTAAACGTTTTACTACCCTATATTGTTTATGAGTCGGTAACAGATGTAGTTAAAAGTATTTACTGAAATGTGGATCTATAAAAATCTGGGAACGCACGTATGTGTGAGTTGCTTGTAAACAGATAGAGGTTATGGTTTTACCAATGTATTGTTCGTTCATCTAAGTTCATTGTTTTAGTCATTTTTAAATGGTTTTTAAATAAATATTCATGGACATTTCACACAACGTCCTCTGGTCCCAAGCTAAGCTTATACGCTTGTGTTATGGGTACCAGAATACGGATAGAATACATATACTACTTTTCTTTTGTAAATACATACTAGTTTAAAATACATAGAAACACCCAGACGCAGTACAAACATTTGTATGACAATTAGAAAAATCACAATCAAATGATTGTCCCGAGCGGGAATCGAACCCGCGACCTCTTGATAGGCAGTCCGTTACATAAACCACTCAACCACGAGGCTCATCATTGTCATTGTGTCAATAGTTACATTAATAATGCTATTTTAATATCCATTCATCCAATCATTAGCCTTTATCCGTCTACTGTTAAAGATATATACATAGCCTCTCCCATAGAATGCCACAACGCGCAGTCCTGCGCCGTTTGCATCCAATGGCCCCCCTGCGACCCTATCAAGACCGACAGTGTTGCTCCACTTTATTTTAATATACTTACTTATATTCTGTGATGTTTTGTTACAGGTATGTACATCTACATAGTTATCTACATGGAGAAGTGTCTGTTTAGTATAAAATTAAAATAGTGCAAATGGTAAGTAAGTAATTTTAAAATTGTCTGATATAAATAACATACAGTACCAGTCAAAATTATTGTGACATTACTTATTACTATGTACTGAAACGCAATATTTTTTTGCTTATATGGTCCTGCAAACATTGCTCTACCAAAAAATAGTACTTAGCTATATAAAGCTACAAGCTTTTGCCCGCAACTTCTTATGCATGAAATTTAAAAATAAAGAAAAAACCCATAGCACAAAAGCCATCCTCATAAACCATTCTACCTATAAAAGAAAATCGCATCAAAATCCATTGCGTAGTTTTGAAGATATAAACTCACTTATGGGCATACATACAAAAATAACGTTTTTGTTTTATGATAAGTACCTAAGTGAGGATGGTAAATGTCTAATAAAATCAACAGGAAAGCTATATATAACCAGAAATTAATTTTCAGCGTAATACCGTGTTGTCTATAACAGAAATCTGTTCTCAAATACTTGGAAATAGACCAAAAAGCTGTCTGTCTCCAATACCTACCAAATAAATCTGGATTTCTTTCTTTTCTATCCCTGTTGGATAACATGTGTTGGTTTAACACTCAAAGCATATATTTTATGAACTTACCCCTAAGTGGCATATTTATGACGTTCTGATTGTACTCGTAGATATCAGACTTATGTTGATGACAATTCAAGTGAAATTAATGTACGTCTGTGGCCATTATAGTGTGTTCAATTCTCTCAGAGAGCCAATATCAATGTCATCTATCTTCATGTTGCTTGTAAAATACGCCAAGCAGTAAAGTAATAAGAATGTATATCTCATTGCGCGAAGCTAGAATCGTTCCTTCAAGCGGGAGAATCGTCGCTTCATATTGTGGGTACACAGACCAAATAAATAAAAAAGTTGCAGAGCGATACGACAAGGAAGCCAGCCGCTTTTAATTTTAATTGTGCATCATATTTCTGCTGTAAATAAATATCAAAATATTTTATTTTGAACTAGATATTCCTTGTGACTTCGTACTGTTAGAAACAACAACAAAAGCGGTCGTAAATGTATGTCTACCTAACGAATTTATCTAATGCACCTAATAAATGTTACGCAATATGTACTAACACTAAAGAAAAATAACAAATTTAAATAAAAAGTGAATATTTCGTGTGATTGTATAGAAACACGGCTTATTTATCTTATTTTTTGAGGTCGGCGCAAGTATCACAATATGCAAATAAGTAGATAATAATATCGATAGCAATACCAAGAAATTTGACTCAATGAACTGCAACGTAAATTTGAAAAAAAAAACACGCATGATAATTTTTCTGCTAAATTAGTCATTTTTAATGGCCTGTGATCACGAATATTGAAAAGGTTTTGAAACACGCCAGGTAGTAAAATTCTATTACATACGTGCGAATGAATCATTTAAAAATGAATTGCTAATATTTCAAAATAGTCTTTTAGTGCGAACTTCCTATGCCTTTATATCATACTAACTTTTACCCGCGATTTTATACTGACTTTATATTGATGGGCTTCGTGGTGGTTCATGTAACGGACTGCATTCATGAGGTTCCATTCCCGCTTGGGACAATCATTTGTGTGATATTTGTAAATGTCATACAAACGTTTGTACTGCATCTGGGTGATTACTATGTATTATTTATGTATGTATTTACAAAAGATAAGTACCTAATCTATGCAGTATATCGGTTCCTATAACACAAGCTTATAAGCTTAGCTTGGGACCAGAGGACGTTGTGTGAAATGTCCATAAAAAAATATACAAATAAACCTTATTTATTAATCACTCTAACTATTGAAAAAACCCCATCAAGATTCGTTGCTTAGTTTTTAAGATTTCAGCTCACATAAGGACATACAAAACCTTAGTATTAAAATAAGTAAGAATACGTAAATAGTAATTAGGTAGCTCCTAGCTGTTGCCTGGGACTACGTACGCGTGGAACTTAGAAAATTTTTCGCCTTTTTAAACTTTTTTCAATAATGCGTCTCTCCTATTAGTCGCACCGTGATATTATATAGTATATAGCCTTCCTTGATAAATGTACTACTCAACACTAAAAGATTTTTCTAATTAGACCAGTAGTTCCTGAGATTAGCGCCTTTAAACAAATAAACTCTTCAGCTTTGTATTAAGTATAGATTGAACTTTAGGGCTTGATATTTTAGTAAATATTTTCGTCATAAATATACCTGTCAATGTTGATTTTCGTCTTCAAAAAGTTTCATCTCAGTAAGAATCTCATCAGCATAATAAAATTCCTTTTTCGTGTAGTGTAATAGGTCGATTCACATGTAGGTCAGATAGGAGTGGCTCGGGACGAAGTGATGATCGATTCTGGTACTCTGTACGTGTCAGGACACTCGATATTGATCAAGGTTACCTAGATGTTTTTGTATACTAATTTTATTGTTACGCAAAGAGAAATATGTTGAGCCCTTTTAATTTTATTCAAGGATACAATACATAAATCCTACTAGTTCTATAAATGTGAAAGTTTGTGTGTATGGATGTTTCGATGTTTGTTAGTCTACCACGCAAAAACTACTTAATGGATTTTAATGAAACTTTACAATAATGTAGCTTATTTATCAGAATAACATATAGGATAAATTAATATTATCGCAAAAAATTGCATTGTTCCCGTGGGATAATAAAAAAGAACAGATTTTTTATTCTTTTTACCGTGTGTAGCAACGCGGGCATAGCAAATTATATCATAAAATACTATATGTTTATTTAAAGACTTTACTAACATTTTGTAATTGTTTAATTTGCAAATTTTATTGCGTATTACACTGCAATTATTGTCAGTAATAAGAGCTGACGTAATTTCCAGTAACTCTGCTCTATGTTTCATTTAATGTAGAACATAGGGCAGCAAATTGGAATTTATATAACTTCTTTCTCTTTTTATCGATTCGTAAGCAAAACAGAGCAAGATGGAGGGGAGATGATAAAAATATATTTAAGGTTTTGTTGAATTAAAAATGTATTGCAAAGAAAGCACGTGATCATATTTTTACAATATTATGGAAACAAAGAAATATTTACAATAATGATAATATATCCAATTATCTATACTTATAATAAATCTGTAGAGAGGTCAATTCTGTACATGAAATATATTTTCAAAATAACTATCAGGGGGTGATTAGTAATCGATACTGATGCCAAAAATGCAATCAGTAAAATTTTTGTCTGTCTGTCTGTCCGTCTGTATGTTCCTTATAGAAACAAAAACTACTTGACGGATTTTAATGAAACTTGGTACAAATATTTTTCATACTCCTGGGCAGGTTATAGTATACTTTTAACCACGCTACAGTTAATAGGAGCAGAGTAGTGAAGGGAAATGTTGGGAAAACAGGAGAAGTTACTCCATTTTTAAGCTTCCGTCGCGTGTGCAGCCTTAATAGGTTAAAGTTACATAGAAATCATGTATGACGAAAATATTCTACATAAAATTGCCTAAAAAATATCCTGGAACAGCATATATCTATATTTTATGGTTGACTCACAATAACACGTGTAACTCCTGATAGCTTAGCTGTTCGGAGCATTCTGATTATATTTGTTTACGCTTACGTTTATAATACTCTCACTCATCCCTAATTTAAAAAAGTTAACATTATTACAAATTCAATAAAAAAAGAATCATAGAAATCGGTATAGAAACACCAAACTTATACATGAAATAAGCCATCGCGCCGTCACGTGAAAATTTTCTAAATTCTACGCGGACGGAGTCGCAGGCAACAGCTAGTTTAATAATAAAAATATTCAACTCCGCCATCGAATATAAACCTTCCGGTCAAGTAGACAAACAAAAATGGTAAAAAATAATACCTAACTTAAATATTCCGACTTTTAACACCAGTGGCAACGTTCACATTAAATTTGTCCCGAAGGACTTGCGAGAATAGATTTTAATGGTAGTAGGTAAATTTACCACTTGTATGGTTGCCGTAAACTGTACCAAAGAGATTAAAAGCGATTTGCTGTTCCACAAATAAGAGCAGTTTATAGTCTATGCACGTGTCTAAATTTAACTCACGCCTGTAATGGGATTTACTCTTAGAGCATCAATCCAACGGGAGCTGATATTATAAGATGTTTCCGCTGAAAAAGGTACGAGAGCAATGCTCATACTTATTGTGTGTGGATTATGATGCCAATTCTACAGACACAACAAAACTAAACTTAACAAAAAAATGAAAACAACTGTTTTATTATGTATTTTGATTATTTAGCTACATATTTTGTTATGCACAGCACATTTAAATTAATTAAAATCTTTAGACTATAATAAACAGTTTTTATAACCAGAAAGTTAAGTTAACATTGCAGGATTGTGTTATCGACACTATCAAAATTATTTTTTTAGTTTAGGTTTGTTTAGCGTAGTATTGGTACCACTGTCGTCTCTTAGTGTGCGCGAGGTGATTTTGGGCGGAACGTGTGTAGCGAGTGTAGCGACCAATGAAATAACATTATGGTGTCAGTGTGCGTTACCTCGATACCCCGCCATCATGGCAGTATATTTGTCAATGAAAACAGCGTGTCTCACAGCTCCTTCTGGTTCAATTCTCTAAGGATTTACTCGAGAAATCAGTAAAAGTGGTTTCAAAGAAAATGGCACGCGAGTATTTGAAACCAGAAACGGTAGTATCTATTACGTGTTTATTGTTCCACAGATCAATGTGTGCGTCTGAAACGTAAATCACAAACTTGATTATGTTCTCGCTATGTTTGGCTTTATTGAAATCTGTTCAATCATCCTTTTATCCATTTTATCTGCCTTTAGCTTTAACGTTGAGAAATTACTGTAGAAATAGATTTCAGGTAAGTAGACTATATGTGAGTGGCAGGTAAGTTAATCTATTTTAAGACACCTCTTTTCATTACATAGTTATTCCTTATTTTACATGATTGTAATAATGATGTTCACCTAAATGCAGCTTTTTATGCCTAGTTCTTAAATCAAATTTAAGTCTTCGTTGTACACAATTCTAATAATGAGGTTCACCTAAATGCGCTTTCTATACCTAATCCTTTAATCAAATTTAAGTTTCAGTCAAATTTTACAGGCAATTTAAACATAAATGCATCGACAAATCCTTAAGTGTTAATTTGACAGTAACAAACTTAAAGTACAGTTCAGAATTTTAGCAACATATCAAAATAAACAAGGAAATAATAAAGCGATCAAAGTAGCGAAATCCTCGCTATAAGTCGTAAAATAAAATGTTGTCTTATAAATCTTTCGTTTAACAGTTCGTATATCCGCGCAAGGATTTCTTTTTAAATTATCTTTTACATAAACATGTTGTGTGACAATGGTACCAATTCTATGCCACCTTATCTAAAAACGAATACGACTAGGTGTATTTAGATTAATTAACTATTTCGTTGTATATATTTGTATTAATTTAAATCTTTAGTCTATAAAAAATCTTTAGTCTATAAAAAAGTTCAGTAAACTTTTCTAAATTGTGTAATTGACACTATCAATGTTTAATTTTAGTTAAGTTAAGTTTAGTCGTGCACGTAGAATTGCGACCAATATAACACTCTGTATGGGTTCGGTGCGCGTTGGAATGTATAATGCAAGCTTGATGCGGTGCCAACTAGGCCTATGCTGATTCTGACTCAAAGAAATTCTAGATTGCATGCAGAGTTCTATTATTGTCTTCCCTTTGTATGTCATCTCTGTTACAATAAATATGGACAGTTAACTATTATAATAATTAAGTATATTTAAAATAAAGTTGAACAATAGGACCACACGGGAACCACCAGCTTTCAAATAATAATTGAATCATTAAAATCGCTCCGCCCAGATACAAGCTATGAGGTAACAAACATAAAAATATATGCAGATGAATTGAGAACCTCCTCCTTTTTTGAAGTCGGCTGAAAATAATTTGCTTAATGCAAAAACTAAGAAACACGCTTAATAAATCCTAAATATTTATTTATTTTATTGTCATCGGTGCTTAATATGTATGCAAATTTTCAGGTCAATCCGAGTAATGCAAGTGGGTGATAATCACTTTACAATAGATTTCGTTAAATTTATTTTATTTATTTATTTATTATTCTCTTCCACAAAGTAACTTAGATTTTTAGATACATAGTGAAATTAATTATACTTATCTATAGTTATGATTCTAATATAAATGTTACAATACTCGTACAAATACAACAGTGACAAGCCTTTCTGGGAGACTGGTATCTGCACTAGGTTACCCTGTCACGCAGATTATCAGGCCACCATACATCAATTAAATGTATATAACAAAATGGTCAAGACTTAAAACTAATTTTGTTGTATAAAATGCCACTGAGAAATTAAATAGATAAACATATTGGATAGATAAGTACCGGGCTAATGAAAGCGTGTTTTATAAGCTTTTATGTGCGACTTTGTCATACTTTTCCACTTCCAAAATTATTTATGATCGAAAAATTTTCTTTACAAAGCGCAATTGTTATGAAACAAAATTTTATTTATCGCTTCAAGTAAAGCTTCTAACAATAATAAATTTAAAGCAATTTTGACTTGTATTGACCAGGCGTGTTGGCACAGGTTTTCTTTTCGAATTGTCCGTCTCTTTTGAGGATCTTATCTGTATACAAAATCCTTTAACTGACTTTTAACCGTGCCCAACAGTGGGACGTAAATGGGCTGGAGAAGAGGAAGAAGAGAAGAACATCACGCTACGACTAACAGAGGCGGAGTACATATAAAACCCTACGTCACCATTCCACGCAGACGATGTCGCGGGTACAGCTAATATAAGTTTGGTTTTTCTTTGGTCGTTACTGTCGACTGACATTTAATATTATTGTTTTCATAACACATTAGTAACTGTTGTTACCATTTCTTTAGGTCAATACATCTAATATATAAAATTCACGTGTCACAGTGTTATTTACCGTACTCCTCCGAAACGGCTTGACCGATTTTTATGAAATTTTACAAGCATATTCAGTAGGTCTGAGAATCGGCCAACATCTATATTTCAAACCTTTTTTTTTAAATTTAGTATGGCAAAACAACGTTTGCCGGGACAGCTAGTTGTATATAAAAATAGATCTGTAAATAAATAAGCATAGACAAAGTCATAAATACCAGTCTCGATGAAAGCAAATACAGAATAATGACTCCTTTGGGATTGAATAAAGGCAGAACATTTTTGGTCTATTATCGCTTACGTATAGGCGATATTAGGTGCTGATATAAACTTTCACAATACTGTCTATTCAATATACAGTGTATTCTGATAAAGGTCGAATGTTCAGATCCACTTATAAATACTAACAATTAACCAAACAAAATGTTTTTGTTAAAATACAGAAGCTACAGGTTTTCATGCCATATATTTCATTTACATTTCATTCGACGTATTCTACACAGAAATTATCCATTTTTGTACTAACATGTCTATAGTTTCTAGAAATTAATAGGTAATATCATTTTCGGGTTACGTTCTATTTTATCATGTTTATACGAAAATAAATAAAGTGCGGTTTGCAACCCTATATTATTATTAACTAGCTGCCCCGGCAAACGTTGTTTTGCCATACAATTCTGTATAAAATAAAATTTCATCAAAATCGGTCCAGCCAATTTGTAGCCTATGTGTTATTCTGATGTATAAGCTATATTGTGGTAAAGTTTCATTCAAATCCATTCAGTAGTTTTTACGTGAAAGAGTAACAAACATCCATACATACAAACTTTCGCCTTTATAATATTAGTAGGATAAATTCAATCAGTAGAATAGCACATGTACAATACTCAATAAAAAGTATGACGGCTGCCTTCAGGATGCTCTAAATTGTCCTCTAAGTATCATTGTAGTCTAAACCATTTAATAACGCAAAAGTTAATGGTTTAAATGCCCTTATACCGCATCTTTGGTCAGTATAACAGTCTTTTCATTCTTTGTCTTTTCTAAGCTTTTCTTGGCAAAATTAATAGTACTTAGGAACATAGGTTACATACCAAACTTATAAGACTTCTCGTTAATTTTGTCAGATCATAAAATAAAAGTTATTTTTAGTTAGTATAGCTTAGCCATAACGCCATGGGCTTGAACATTTATTTCGAATATCGTATCGTAGAAGACGCTTTATAGCTCAGTCTCACCCGTGACCATAGTGACTGCAAAGTCTCCGAAACGTCGGGCTAAAATTTAAAACAAATACATGCGTCTAAATCCGTAAAAAAGTGGTTTTATTTAAAAAAACGAGTCGCGCAAGTGTTAGAAAAGATTAAGTTACCAATCATATCAAGTACCAATCATATCAAGCAAACTAATTCATGTTCAATATAATATGTATTTGCTGTCGGTCGGATTAAGAATACAAGTGTCACCACCCCTTTACCTTCCCAGGTTGATGTAAAAGCCAATTAAGGAATATTGTACACAGGTAACATCCTCTGTGCGAGACGGAAACCTCAAAAATAAATCTCGTGCTGACACGCCTGGTCAGTGCGGCACAGTAGACTATAATCGCTCTTAAACTGGGGGAGGACCCTGCCTAACAGTGGGACGTTAATGGGCTGGAGAGAGAAAGAGACGGAGAGAGATAGAGATATTTGTACAAGTTAATACCCATTCTAAATATTTGATGTAAAATCTGCTTCCCAATACGCCCACATTTAGGGTCATTCTAGTTGGTTGGACAGGTAGGCTAACGTTTCGTTTCCAGGATGTGATGTGGATGGAGCGTTGTGTCATTCACAGAGATCACATCGCGATACTAATCGAAATGGCTATTGTGTGAGGCCGGATGCAAACCGCACGCTCCAATCTCGCGCTATCGTGCAATACAAGCTCGTACTGGCAATTCTTTAGGACAGGGCTGGCAACATTGAAAGTACTCTTTGTTTATAGTGGAAAATTCTAACAGCATTTGCGCTGAATTTACTTCTTTCAATATACATATACAACGCAATATTAAAGTTCTTACACATCTTTACTTTTTATAAAACAAAGTCGTTATTTTGTTCCTATATGTATCTCCTTGTGTAAGCTTATATATTCAAAACTACGCAACGAAGTTTGCTGCAGTTTTTATAATAGACAGAGATGTTTAAAAACGATGTTTTTTTATGATAATTGCCGTTGAGAGATGAACCGTGATGAGTTTTTATCGAAAACTAGATATATATTATTGCTATATAGATTTCTTCTACAAATCTTCAAAAGGTTTTGGTCTGTATCTAATCTAATAATAATATATCTGGTAAATACACAACATTTTTGTAAATAGTACAGAATAGTAAATAATAATAATACCAAGCGAACATAAGTAACATTTCAAATAATTTAATTATTGTCGAGGTAAAAACAATTTAAATGAATAAGTCGAGAATTACACAAGTCTCTTCTTTATTGCATTTCATATATTTAGTCAGTTAGTTGTATTATTTTCAGTAAGATGTTTATGATGATGTATTAGTTTAACACATTTTTATTGGTTCGGTACGTATCAGTGTATTAATCTATATAACGTGTTGCATAAAGGTGTAGTCATATTTTAAGGTTGCATTGGATAGGCCTTAAATATTATAAATATTACAGTTACACATAGAAAAATACAGTTTGTAATTTTTATCTTGTTTATAGCCGACTATTAAATAACTACCAGGAACGCATCAATTATGAGATGTTGACGGTTTATTGAATGCGATTGAACCTTACGATAAAATATGACCTCATAGTAGTGTTGTATTTAAACAAGATCGGTTAATTTAATAAATTAATTAAATTTGTATGAACACATAAAAGTCATAATATAACTAGTATTTGTAATTACATCCATGCCTAGTGCCTAGTCACCGGCCAAGTGTAACGATGGTAAAATATGACTACACCTTTCTGAAACACGTTGTATAACGGAATATTTGAAAGTGGTCTTCACCCACTTGCAATAGTCAGATTGATCTGAAATTTTGCACATTTAACACAGACCGATGTCAATGCAATAGGAACTTAAAAAGTATATATAGTCAGGATTTGGAAGCGTGTTTTTTATATTTGAACTAATTTTTTTGGTACTAATAACACAATAATTTATTAATTTTTACAATTGACTTTCTATGCTTTTACTAAATAAACTAAATTATAGTGGAAAAAATGATAACCATGAGCGGGACTTGAACCCACCACCTCGGAATACCGTTCCGTTGCTCTCCCATCTGAGCTATCATGGTTCTCACATAACTCACGTTGAGAAGATTGTAGTGGAAGATTTAGTAAACATATGCGAGAACCATGATAACTCAGATGGGAGAGCAACGGAACGGTATTCTGAGGTCGTGGGTTCAAGTCTCGCTCATGGTTATCATTTTTTCCACTATAATTTAGTTTATTTACTAATAACACATTTATCATTTCTTCTCAGTTTACTAATGCGAATATTAGACACAGTAGTCTTCCACAAATTATTATTAACCTGATAGATACTGTTTATTATTATTTCTAGTTATTACCAGAGTTATTAAAATATGTAACAACCCTGGCAACACCGATGATATCAGATAACAATAATCAGATTTTCCGCCTTTACTAAAACAGTCGCATTTGTGATCCAAATAACTGTTTTGCAATTTATCTCATCGACCTTAACACATTATGGATATTACCTTTGAAATGAGTATCTATTTTAAATTACGATTTCGACGGGCTTCGTGGTCTAGTGGTTCATATAACGGACTGTTGTCTTGTGGACTGTGTCACGATGTTGCGGGTTCGATTCCCGCCTCGGACATTCATTTGTGTGATGTTTATAAATGTCATACAAATGTTTGTTCTGCGTCTGGGTGTTTACTTTGTATAATAATTATGTATTTACAAAAGAAAAGTAGTTTATGTATTATATCCGTATTCTGGTACCCATAACACAAGCATAATAAGCTTAGCTTGAGACCAGAGGACGTTGTGTGAAATGTTCATAAATATTTATTTATTTATTTTATTTAATATCTTTGCGAAGAATATAGAGCTTATTTGTAGTTGAATAAATAAATGAAAACCCTTATAACCATAATAGTTTTCATTTATTTATTCAACTACCAAGAAAAATATGAGGGATTTCTACTAATGTTATATGCAGGCTCTGGAGGCGATTTACGTATAACATGGTTTAAAATCGGTTCTTTTAGGGTTCTGTAGCAAACACTAAAACGGGACTTCCATCCCTATTACTGAGACTTCGCTGTATGTTTGTTTGTCACCAGGCTGTATCACTGGAACGTTGATAGCTAGATAGTTAAAATTTTCACAGATCGTGTATATCTATTGATGCTTTAACAGATAATAAAAACCAGAATACAATCTATACTTGAGAAGGCTTCCATACAACAAACGTCGCAGTGTAACTAATGATACCCTAATGATGACATGATTTTAGAAGTATGACGAATATATTCAGATAATATTGGTACGGTATCTTTCGTGTGCAAGTTCCTCTCGTACTTGGCGGATTTTTACTTGTTAATAATTGAAGCGTACATGGATCAACCTACAACCTTTTAGATAGCCTCAATCCAATTAGGTACGTCAAAACTGTAGCCTGTACAATATATGAGATTTTTTTAACCTAAATAGAATCATGAATACCTGTTACAATACTTGATATTGTGACGTCACAGTAAACATACACAAATGCCATATTCTGCAGGTGAAACTGCAGCCGACAGTTCGTTATTTATCGCAGTTAGATGCGTGTCAGTTTGCCAATAGTTCGCTCGTATAACAAAGAGAAGACATGACGGGCGTTTCTCGAAAGATAAAAGAAAAATTATGTTGAAATTGTTTGTACGTTTAGTTCCATGTATTGGACGCATCTGGATCATAAACAACCGCCCACATTCTCGACAATTACATTGCGCTTTGATTGTATTTAGTTATTACTAAATGGTCAGTCCGTGTGGTGACGGATTAAGAATACAAATGTCACCACCCTAGTTCTTTCCCAGGGTGCTGTAAGAACCAGCTGAGCGACAATATAAGCAGTTAACGTCTACTGTGAGAGACGGAAATCTCGAAACTAAACCCTGTGCCAACACGCCTGGTCAGTGCGGTATAGTAGACCATAATAAACTAAAACTGATACCTGTTTTCTCAGACGTCCACAATTTGTTCATTACGGAAAATACTCTTTCTACTGGAGTTCGGTTTCTGAAAACGGGACACTTTTGCGTCCCAGAGGTAGTTTCGAGGACACCGGGACTTGTAGTTGTAAAAAGGGACAGTCCCGTTTAAAACGGAACGTCTGGTCACTTTAATTATACAGCATGTACAACTCAATTTAACAGGCCTTGTGGTCCGTGGTGGAATGGTTCATGTACATGCCATTCGCGAGGTCGCAGTTTCAATTCTCGCACAGGACAATCATTTGTGTGACATTTATATATATGATACAAATGTTTGTACCACGTCGTCTGGTTGTTATCTATGTAGTGATTATAATATGCCCATTTAAATACCCGTATTCTGGTACCCACAACACATACGAATAAGTTCAACTTGACACCCGATGACGTTGTGTAAAATGTTCATAAATTACCTATTTATTCGACACGTGCTAAGGTCCTTGATATGACTACGATATACTCTGTAAATAAAGTAATATTGTTTATATAGAAAGCATCCTCAACATAATTAGATAACAAATGTCCACCGATAACCATATTTTACGGACTAATGATCGCAATGATATAAATGTTTATATTATGTGTGCAATACTGTGCAATAATGCAATAATATGTGACTTCGTGTATACATAAACAGCCCTCGATCATTTAACTCACCCCGATTTATCGGCGACATTAACTGGTCTTTGACTCTATCACATATCTGATAGCAACTTCGGAAGTTTCAGAGATTGATAGACGTCAATAGCTTTAAAGTTTAACCTTAAAATATTGCGCTTTGTTGCTTTGTTTTATGCGATCCTACTGATTTTCCATGTGTTAACTAATTGCCTCGTTGTTTCCGTTTCAGTGTCACTCGATAAGGCGATTTAAAAACATGATTATGATGGTATGATATTATTAGAAAGAAAGAAAGACAGAAAGAAAATATTTATATTTATTTTGGTAACCTCGACTGAAGAACAAAGATTGTCTTATAAATAATTACTAGAGTCCGAAAATGGTAGTTCCTCATATATTGCTGTAAAAGCAAGCTAGTTATTAGAGCGCTAGGTTTTAGTAAGAACCAGAAAACTAGAAAGATCGTTACGTGTAGAAGTTATTACGAACAATATACATAATAAAATTAAGATAATAATGGTACAGCACCCTCCATAAGGAGGGTGCAAGTATAACTTTTACTCGCATAAGCGAGTAAAAACTTTTAATCGTATAACTATACTATACTAGTATAACTATACTCAGCCATTTTTTCCATTTTGATGTATGAAATCGAAATACTACCAATATTTTTAACCCCTCAATTTAATTATTGCTCGTTCGTTGTTCGGTATGCTTCTGTTGTTCCCAAAACAATGCGTACTGCAATCTACAATGTAGAGTTATTTTCATAACCAAAATTATTCATCGAATTGAATGGAATTTAGTTATGAAATTAGTAATAATTTTTCTCTGAAATTAACTTTTTTTATTATACCTTATTTATAGCTATTCTCTTCTCACTCTTTATCTCTCTCTCTCTATTAAACATTGTTTCAGAATTTTAAAAAATTGTTTATTAAGTAAAGTCAAGTGAATTGCAACAATAGAAAAAAATATTTCGAATATTTTATTTTTATTGTCATTAAAAATATATGAAAATAAAATATATAATATTTTAATGGCTGATACATGAGCTTTTCATACCCAGTACTGTATGAGGATTTCTTTTGCTACAACTGTAAAAAGTTGGTCAAGTGCGAGTCGGACTCGCGCACGAAGGGTTCCGTACCATTATCTATGCAACATACGTTATTAATAAATAAGCAAACAACACACACAATACTTAATTAATCACGTTTGTTGTATGAGAGCAAGAAACGGTAAAAAAATCATGTTTGTTGTATGGGAGCCCCCCTTAAATATTTATTTTATTTTATTTTTAGTATGTTGTTATAGCGGCAATAGAAATACATCATCTGTGAAAATTTCAACTCTCTAGCTATCACCGTTCTTGAGATACAGCCTGGTGACAGACGGACGGACGGACGGACGGACGGACGGACGGACGGACAGCGAAGTCTCAGTAATAGGGTCCCGTTTTTACCTTTTGGGTACGGAACCCTAAAAACATATAATTAAAAGATTCCAATAAAACCCTTTTTATTAGTTTAATAATTACTTTATAAAACTAAATGTGTTGTGTATTTTCTTGAAAAAGCATCTTATAAGAACTGGTAGCTATATATTTTCAAACAAGCTTTGTATATTTTATGAGCCTCATACAACATGTTCTTACATAATAATGTTATAATCTTCAAAGTTGTAATTTACTGCCTAATTTATAATCAATGTAACCCAATATCTGCTATTAACGCTATCGTAAAATATAATATAATAATATATATAATATTCACAGACATTTCACACAACGTCCTCTGGTCCCAAGTTAAGCTTATATGCTTGTGTTATGGGTACCAGAATACGGATATAATACATTGACTACTTTTCTTTTGTAAATACATACTTATTACATAGTAAACACCCAGACGCAGTACAAACATTTGTATGACATTTATGGATATCACACAAATGATTGTCCTGACCGGGATTCGAACCCGAGACCTCGCGAGCGGCAGTCCATTACATAAACCACTCCACCACGAAGCCCAAAATAATAATAATAAAAATATGTTGGTTATTTATATTATATTTATGTTTATGATAAATAAATATTCACGGGTATTTCACACGACGCTACGCTCTCAGGTCCCAAACTAACTGTAATGTTTGTCCTATACTATTATTGTATTAAATCTTTATGATGATAAGTAATAATAAGTCTTTTATTGATGACAAAATAGTTTTAGGTACAATTCATGTGAACCTTGCCTCCTGGACTAGGTAAAGACCTGATTCCCAGAAAACAGTTAATTCTTCGACACCTATTTCATAAATCATTCCATTTATTTGTTTAACGAGATAATACGTTACAAAATCTTTGAAAGTAGGAACCGAAGAAGGAATTGTCTGTCCTGGTATGTGTATGTAATGAGAAGGGATGAGACAACGGATGTTGCCGAATAAAGAAAGTAAGATTAAAGAAAAGTCAAACGTAATATGTGAGAAATGACATGAAAGAACATAGTGTTATGGCTCATAGTGTTATGGCTCATAGTGTACTGGCTGACAGGGTAGTTAGAGTGAGCCCTTTCAAAACTACGCTACGGATTTTGATTGGGTTTTCTTTTATAAAGGGTCAAGTGCCTAGCAGTTACAACCGTCGGGCATGTATCACCGGATTTATGAGTGTGGATGAAGACAAGGAAGTATGTTTGGATCGTAGCAGATGACGCTTTATAGTCTCCGCCTACCCCCATGGGAAAGAGGCGTGATGTTATAAATAAATATCACAGACATTTCACACAACGTCCTTTGGTCCCAAGCTAAGCTTATATGCTTGTGTCATGGGTACCGGAATACGAATATACTACATATACTACTTTTCTTTTGTAAATACAAACTTATAATACATAGAAAACACCCAGACGCAGAACAACCATTTGTATGACATTTATAAACATCACACAAATGATTGTCCCGAGCGAGAATCGAACCCGCGATCTCGTGAACGGCAGTCTGTTACATAAACCACTAGACCACCAAGCTCGTTAAATGTTATGATGATGATGATTTCTTTTATAAATAGAGGGGTTGTTGATTGCTTTTTTGTATAATTTTAAATTGTTATTATTTTTTCATTTTCTAAATTGTACGCGTACGAAGTTGCGGGCACCAGTTAGTATTAATATAAACCAAAAGCTTTGATTGGGTAAAACAGTGCAGGACAGTGTAAATAATTAAACTTGTATTTTATAAATGCAATTAAATTTGTCTAACCAACCGTTTATCAAATGATGAATACCAAATAAAAAAATAAATAAAATCAATATACATGGACATTCCATACAACGTCCTCCGGTCCCAAGCTAAGCTTATTATGTTGTGTTATGGGTACCAGAATACGGATATAATCCATAAACTACTTTTCTTTTGTAAATACATACTTATAATACATAGTAAACACCCAGACGCAGTACAAACATTTGTATGACAATTATAAATAACACACAAATTATTGTCCCGAGCGGGAATCGAACCCGCGACCTTGTGAACGGCAGTCCGTTACCTGAACCACTAGACCACGAGACCCGTCAAATATAAAGTAAATAGTACATAAAATAATATATTATTATTGCTATGTGAAAGTAAGGGATATCTGCAAATATCTCTTCCGTACTTTGTCCGTCATATATTTTATAAGGTTTACGGTTACGGTTTGTCATACATATAGATAAGAAGATTTTACCCAACCGAGTTTGTTGGGCAAAGCCTCCAGATAAACTAGTACGATTTATTATTTGAAATAACATCTGTTATATACTTGTAAGAGTACAATGTAATGTGATTGCCCTTAAGCAAGTGATATCTGTCCATGTGGTGACGGATTAAGAATACAAGTGTCACTACCCGATTGCCTCCCCAGGGTGCTGTAAACTAAAAGCCAGCTCAAAGATCCTTACTAATTTATAAGTGCGAAACCTAGATGATGACACGGTAATAATTTTGACGAGCATAAGCGTTAATGTGAGGAACGAAACGATAGCGCGATTTTAAAAACGTACAACGCCATCTATTGAAGAGTAAAGAAGAGTAAACTTCTTATTTTTAAGGATTGATTTCTAAATTTCACGCGTACGAAGTCGCGGGCAATAGCTAGTATAGTATACAGACAACATCCTATGTGAGATAGAAAACTTGAAAATAAACCCTGTGCCAACGCGCCTGGTCAGCACGGCATAGTAGACCATAATCTCTCCCGAAGTGGAGGAGGCCCGTGCCCAACAGCGGGACGTTAATGGGCTGAAGAGAGAGAGAGAGAGAGATAGAAGGGAAGTAGATATCATTTTGAAATAGAATTGGCTCTACCGATTCTGATCTCTGTTCATGAATTTCGTTAATTCTATACAGCTACTTATTAAAACCAGTCCAGTATCAGTTTGTCTCGCACAAGAAGGGTTCCTTTATCGTTATTATCATACTATCCTTTCTCTCCAGCCCATTTAAGTCCCACAGCTGGGCACAGGCCTCCTCCACTTTGGGAGGGATTATGGTCTACTATGATGCGCTAACCAGGCGTGTTGGCACAGGGTTTATTTTGTAGTGTTCCATCTCTCACAGAGGATGTTTTCTGTGTGCAATATCTCTTAGCTGGCTCTTACAGCACCCTAGGGAGGAGAAGTGGTGGTGACACTTGTATTCTTCATCCGTCACCAAGGAGAACTATAATACTATACCTGACCCCAAATAACAAGACAAGATATAGAAAAATAATGATGAGTTTTTCTTGTTATAGCATCAACTGATATACACATAAACTGTGAAGTTTTCAGCTCTCTAGCTATCACCGTTCCACAGCTACAGCCTAGTGACAGACTGACGGACAGCGAAGTCTCAATAATGGGGATTCGTTTCACCTTTTGGTAAGAAACTCGAAAAATAATAATAAATATTCATAGATATTTCATACAACGTCGTCTGGTCCCAAGCTCAGCTTATATGCTTGTGTTATGGGTATTGGAGTACGGGTAGAATACATACATATACTACTTTTTTTGTAAATACATACTTATAATACATAGAAACACCCAGACGAAGTACAAACATTTGTATGACAATTAGAAAAATCACACAAATGATTGTCCCGAGCGGGAATCGAAGCCACGACCTCTTGATCGGCTGTCCGTTACATGAACCACTCAACCACGAGGCTCGTCAAAATAATCTAAGAACTGTAATTTGACATTGTACCATTACGCTTACTTTGGTTTGGGTCTAGAGGTCATACAATTTTGTCCCTTAAATTTGTTAAGCTTTGAGTAAATCGAATATACTTAAATGTGAAATCTCTACCAACATCGCGTTAATTAATCAAATTTTTACACGGTTGAAATCATTAGATCATGACTGAAGAACAGTCATAATTTTTAATTAATGGTATGCCGATTTTATTAACAAGCACAAAATTTTATACCGACATTTTTGTTATGGGAGTTTTTACCCGGCGTAGATAAGTTAATGTTACTATTAAGTGTATGACCTGTACGTCATCTAATGTTCCTCTAAGAAATAAAGTCTCTCTCTCTTGCTCCAACCCATAAACGCCCCACGGTTGGTCACGAGCCTCGTCTCCTTTAGAAGAGATTATGGTATACTATGCCGCGCTGACCAGGCGTGTTGGCATGGAGTTTTGTTTCGAGTTTTCCGTATAATAAGACATTACTAGTAAGTTTTATTCAAAAATGCAAAAAAAGTTAATAAGTCGTGTAAAAACCCTAGGTTATGTTTTATATTTGAGGTCTTTAAGTACTTCCTCTTTTTAGTTAGATTGAAATATAAGATAATTTTAAATTTTCGCAAATTGTTAGTCTACCGTTGCAGTTACGCTAGGTAATGAAAGTAACAGTAATTTTGTCAACTCCTTTAAATTTCTGAATATAAATTAGTAAGATAATATTTATATTTACGAATGTTAAGCACTGGTGTAATAATTATAAGCAGGGACTTTTAAAGATAGTTGTCTTTAATATTCTCTAACACTTGCGCAGCTTATTTGTTTAAGGGCCTACATCAATATTATCGTATATCATCGCCGACACGTACATATTAACACAGCCAGTAGGCACAGAAAATGAAGAATTAGGGATACTTTTCCTATTTACTCAAAATCTACTAAATATATTTTAATTCTGATTTACGTGTTTCTATATATAATAGTTACTTATGTTTTTAAAGTTATTTCATTAGTTAATACGCGATAATAGACCGACAAATGAAAAAAAAAAGAAATGAGAGAGGTATTTTCGCTAAGATTTTCTATCGAGAAAACTTTTTTCAATCGCGTTTCTGAGTTTATGCGATCCTAGATTATATATATTGAAAAAACATATACTTAAAAATTAGAGCTCTAGCCATTCAATCTAAAGAAACAATGAAAACTTCGTACATAGAAAAATGCACGAAGCTATTTTGGTATCCTCTTAAATAAAAATACTTTTTTACGGATTTTGACGCGTGTATTTGTTTTAAATTTTGGGCCGATGTTTCGGAGATTTTGAAGTCACTATGCTCACTGAGCTGTAAAGTGGCCTCTACGATCAGTTATATTACAATGCCACATTAGATTTTAATTTTACATTGACCATAAAGATAGACTTTTACCATAAACTATATTATTATATTACAAGTAGTTGTCTTTAATTAAAATGCGTTGTAACTTAGCTTTTGATCGTGTTTAAATTTATGACATCTTATAATAAATAGCAGGCTTTACTTTGAATTTATAGTAGGTTTTGGTATATTATTTATTAGGTCCCATATCAAACAAAATTTGGTCTCCCTACATAGTTCAGGCTGTACTCCTACGATTTGTCTTAATGAAAAAAATACTATGTATAACATTATGCTTGATACATTACACTATTCGAAATAAATCATTTATAGAACTGCAAGCTAAATCGAGAAAACTTTTTAACTTTAAAAATTATTTTAATTATTTTTGTGTCTATTACTATACTATACTTCAGAAAAGATGGCTATCACGGGTGGGATTTAACCTTTGGAATGCCATTCCACTGACCTAACCGTTAAGCTATTATGATATTTGCTTGTGCTAAACAATATTTCCCATCTTACACTTTTACGTTTTTAAACTAACATATTGCGTTTTTTTGTTTCAGGTAAGAGACTTCTAACGGATAAATATCAAAACACAGTGATGTTTTCCTTAGTAACACTTGTATTCTTGATCCATCACTATAAGGACAATGATTTCGTTTACTTACTTTTAAATAACATATTATATGTTGGCACTAACTTTCGTGGAATGCCTGCGGATCAGTCAAAAAAGATCATAAAGGTCTTCTAAAGGTTGTTTCGATTCTCATAACAGGTTGACCACTAACCGAGATATAGAAGCGGTTACATTTAATAAAGAGCACTAGACACTAGCGCCATTGTCCAAGCCTTCCGGGCTCCTTTATGGAATGTGAGTGTACATGATTCGGCTGAAGGCAATCTGCAATTGAATGTCACTTGAATAGGACGAGTTCCGCCTGGCCTTGTTCAGACTACAACTATCTATGCGTTTTAAAGATTGTTCTGGAATATTTGCAAGGTATGAAGCCATATTTAGACCATATTTCTGCCAAGCCAAAATTAGAAAAGATCATCTCGAAACAACAATAAAAATCTCAAATCAAAAATATTTTTTTAATAAAATGTCACAAAAACACTCACATAGTAAGAACAGTGATAGAATCATTATAAGTATAACAATTTGTAACGAAATTTCTGTAAAATTCCTTTAATATATTGTCACAATTGTTAACTTAGAGATTGCCATGCAAATTAGACTCGGTTTTACGCCAATTGTTACTTCTTGTTATAAATATATCTATAAAACTGGTAAAAATAATAATTGTTCTTTTAACAAAAATCTTAAAAATAAATTGTACAGTATCAGTATAAATAAACTCAGAGTACATTTTTCTTCGTCATAAAGACGTAGATGACAAGAAAAATCCTTTGATCGGGTGTGACGTTGAGTAGAAAAAGAATTAAATTTGTTACTGCCCTTTGTTATTGTCGACGGCAAAGGAAATTGTTTGTAGGATGACAGTATGTTTTCAAACAAAGCCTTTGAAATATTACAATTAAAACATAGTTTTAACAGTACTAGGCAATAATGAAGTGATGATTCAGTTTTATGTTAGTATTGTCCGTGTGGTGATGCGTTAAGAATACAAGTGTCACCACCCCACTTCTTTCCAGAGCCAGCTAAGGGACAATATAAGCAGTTAACGTCTACTGTGATAGACGGAAAACTCGAAACTAAACCCTGTGTCAACACGCCTAGTCAGCGCGGCACAATAGACCACAGTCCCTCCCAAAGTGGAGGAGGCCCGTGCCCAGCAGAGGGACGTAAATGGGCTGGAGAGAAGGAGGAGGAGGGGTTGGTAATATTTATGTCTTAAATGTATTGTGGATAGGAACTTGTACACTTGTTAAGAGTATTCTGAGAAAGTACTTACTTTCTCAATTCGGAAGCAATCAATAGTAGAGAAAGGCTGAGAAAGGATGGATGTATTGTGAAAAGAGGATATAAAAGAAAGAACAGTAAATACAAATATGACGTCTGACGGAAGAGCATGGAAGAAAAAAACACGTTGCATAGACTCCATTCCATAAGAGCAGGGCAATGATAATCTTAGTTTTATGTTGGAGTTTATAAATATATGGTATCGGAATTTATTGATCACTTTACCAAAGTTAGTACCGTTACGAACGGTCGAAAGAGTTCTCAAGTATTTTTTTTTCTTTTTATTTATTTATTTGAGGATTACCAACAACTGTTTACATAAGTATACTTAACATTGTCGACTTCGAGTAGACTAGCCACTTCTTCTCTAATTACATTACATTTATTGCTTTGCTCCGTTGCAGAAACGTCTATGACAGAAACTTATTAGCGTTTAAATCTAGATTTTATTTCGATGAACTCTTACGAACAGGACGATAGTATTGTCACGAGGTATCTATGTATAATTTTGCGTAGCAATATTTTGTGACTACACTCCGTTAGTCTGGGCAATGCTTTTTGTTTTTTTTTATTTTAATGCCAGACGAGCCAACGCCCCATCTGATGGTAAGTGATAAACGTTGCTTATGGACTTAGCAACACCAGAGGCAGCACAGCCAGGCAGCTGCCTACTTTGCGAAAAAAACTTTTCGTAGACTTCGTTTGAAGAAGGACCTCGTTTGGGAAGGGTTGCCGACTATTTTTGTGTGGAAATAAGATTTAAGTAGTTTTATCTGACCTGATGCATACACAAGGTTTATGTGTTCAATGCGATTTATCCCATAACTTTAATTTAATCTGGCGAGCGTATCGTAACATATTCTCAATACCGTGTTGCGTTCGCAAATGCAGGAATTCACAATCCGGTTATCCACAGTCGCATTCGCATCCTGCGGTCAACTTGATAATTGACCACATTGCGGATAACCACAATGCGTACGTGCCCTAATCTAGATCCATTAGTACAAATGTCTGTCACAAGTAGCAACAGTAAATTGGCAAAATTTTACCGCGTCGCTTCTAGTTGACGCAATTTACTTGATTAGTGCATGAGCGTCATCTGATATTCGACGCTGAACAAATTGACATAGACGGTTTGTATTCCAACAAACTAATAAGACTTAATTCACATTGTTTAACTGCGACCTCGACCACCAGGGAATGTTTAATTGGACATGATACTTATGCATTAGCTTGTTTACGTGTTATATATGATATTTAAATATTTATATCCTAATCTACACTATTTATTTAATGGCTTCTGCCGCTATAAATACAAAAGGTGAAAGTCAAGAGTGAATGCAATAAGCGAATTCATGGACACTTCCATATCTGTTCATATTTATTTGTAGGTATTAAACAAGTGTTCCGAGTTTGAATATTATTATTATTAATATTCAACATTCCCAGCACTATTTTAAGCCCTAGCCTGTTAAGTACATAAATAACTTAATAAGTGCGGCTTATGTATATTAATTTAAATATTTAGTTTTATGTTATATATATTCTGTCAAAAGTACTATAAGCAGAATCCAAAAATTTGGTTAGCGTTTTAAAAGTTGTGAGATACACTCCTTTTTTTTTTTTTTTTTTTTTTTTTTTTAAGATAAGATAATTCTTTATTTCTCACCACAATACTACATAATAAATTATAGTGTACATGAACAGCACAATAAAGTTACACTCACATGTATTGTGGGAGACTGGTACCTAAACTAGGCTTTGGGCCTGTATTTCAGGATACCAGGCCTCCCCCGTAGATATTGTCATTTAACATTAATTACCGTTACATATAGCATAATCAAAGTAAAAATAAAAATTTTGGTGTGACTAAAACATATTTTGATACATATTACAAAACATAACTTATCTTTGTAATTGTTAGTATTGTTAGTATTAAAAAATTTGCTTCAAAAATAAAAATTTTATTGTCATGTGTATGTGTATGGGTGCATGTGAAGGTATTTGTGTGTACAAGAAGAGTGTGGTATGTGTTATGTTGGTATGATAAATTGAGAATTACGTGTCTATAAATTAAATAAGTGAATTGAATAAATAAAATGGTAACCACAGCAGATGATACCAATTAAGTACATCCTAGGTTACTATAACGAGTAACTTTTCAGTTTCACCATAATTAAGACCCTTCAAAAAATTAGATATTTTCATTTTACATTTGATTTTATTAAGTTCGTAGATGGATAGAATTCCGTTGATTTTATTATATAGGAACGGCCCTAGGTGGCAGAAAAAGCGCATGGACAACTCTCTAGAGAATCGAGTACACGTAGGGTTAGCAGGCTTGAACCTTCTTTTGTTCCTACACAACGATGGATTATAGTTTAGGAGACAATGCTGCTTCAGTATCAATTCTTGGATAAACAACTGGCGCACTGTAAGCACATCCGCTTTTTTATACAATAACTCGGTAGGATACCTAAATGGTAAACACAATGACACCTTTAAGATCGCCCTTTGCGCCCTCTCCAGCTCCAGCATAGCAGTTTTGGTAGCACCACCCCAGGAGGCGATACAATACGTAAGAAGGGATTGAGCAACTGCGAAATATACAGATTTTTTGATATTATCGTCAGCTATCAGACGTAAAGTTTTAAAGACGTATATTAGCTTCCGCAACCTTTTGCTGAGTGTACTGATGTAACCCTGAAATTTTAGTCTACTATCAATTATAATCCCCAAATACTTGACCGCGTCAACCTCCTGAAGCGATAGACACTCGCCCTCAAGGCAATGTTGGTTTTGGCATTTGTGGGCAACTATGGAGTAAGGCTGTGCCAATGAGAATGGTAGGCTGCTTGATTTTAAATAAAATTTGACATATTTTGTTTTAGATACATTCAAAGTTAGCACATTACTTGTTAGCCATTGTGATACTCTATTGAAACCGACTTGAGCCGATGCATATGTTTCTTTCCACGTATCACCACTGAATAAGAGCGCAGTATCGTCCGCAAAAGTAATCAGTTTAGCTTCCGGGAAAGATATATTGCCAAGGTCATTCAGGTATATCAGAAAAAGTGTCGGGCCCAGTACACTGCCTTGTGGCACACCATATAAGACGGGGAGCTCGTCACTTATGTGATTTTCAACCCTAACCGTCTGCATGCGATCACTCAGATAATTCTGAAAAAGCTTCAGTTGAAGGCCCCTAATTCCCATCTGTTCCATCTTTGCCAGTAATAGTTTTATAGAAACGGTGTCAAACGCTTTGGCAATATCAAGGAAAATTCCCAACACCTTCCGTCCACCATCCAAATTCGTGACAACGTAATTTGTTAGATCATGTACTGCGTCGGATGTTGACCTACCGGCTCTAAAACCATATTGCGTCGGAGTGAGAATGCCCTTCTTTTCCAAATAGTCAATTAATCTGTTGTTTATAACACGTTCTAGAATTTTTGACAGAGCTGGTAGGACAGCTATTGGTCGATAGTTGTCAACCAGGTGTCTGTCGCCGCTCTTGAAAATTGGACGAATAATAGACTTTTTAAAAGCATTAGGAAACTTACCAGTAGAAAGAGCAAGATTGCAGATGTAAGTAATCGGTGACACAATAGCAGACAAGTGCTCCTTGAGGAAACTCACAGGAATCCTGTCCCACCCCATGGCACATTGATTGCGAAGTGATAATATTATATTTGATACCTCTGCCTCATCAGTGGGCAATATAACCATAGACTGAGAGTAACTAGAGTCATTACATAAAGTTTGCGCAGATTGAGCCCCCATTTTTTCAGCAAGCCTTTTACCAATGTTTGTAAAGTGTTTATTAATAATGTCCACTGATAGCTTAGGTGTATCACCAATCAACAGCAATTCCTCTGACCCCTCCCTCATAGTCACTCTATTAGTTGTTTCATTTATAGCCATCCATAATTGTTTTGTGTTTTTTCCTGCGTCCTTTATTAACTTTTTTTCGTGATCTATTTTAGCTTTTTTCGTCAGTTTGTTACAGTAATTTCTATATCTGGCAAAAATGGTTCTCAACATTAGGTTTTCTGGTGAGATTTTAGATTTTTTATGCAAGTTATCTCTATGGCGTAAGCACCGCAATAGGCCCGGGGTGATCCATGGCTTTTTAGTTTTTTTACGATTTGGTATTTTTATTATTTTAGAATTAGCGTTAATCACGTGCGACAAAGAACCAATCAAGATCTCTGCCGCCTCATCCGGGTCCCTAGACTGATAAATTGCATCGAAATTAATTAAGCTTAGGTCAGTACGTATTTGATCATTATTTACACGGACAGTTAATTTATTAGCCTTTTGTTGTGACACGTCCTTAGCCAAAAACAATAGTACTGTGTCATGGTCAGTGAGTGCTGTCTGGGCTACTAGAGAATAAGCGCGATGGGACGTTTTTAAGACAAAGTGATCAAGACACGTTTGCTGTCTTGTGGGCAATGTATGGGCTGGTAAAAGACTGTGTGAGGCTAGTAGATTTAAATAATTGCCTTTGCTTGTGTCATGAGATTCGTCGTGTATGTTAATGTTTAAGTCACCAGTTATTATGATATTTTTATAATTTACAAGTTTTTTAAGAATCGAATCTAGTGACATCAAAAACCTGCTAATATCCTTATAACCAGGTGGTCGATACATTGCCAACAATACAGTGTCCCGATCTATGTGAATTTGGAGACAGTTTGCGTCCATTTTATCGAGTTCTTCTACGCGAACATTAAGATTACTACAAACATAAGCGACCACGCCTTCATTCTGTGTCTGATTTATTCTAGTCGTATAAGACTTATATCCTTCTAAATTCGGTATATTGTGCACATTTTGCAGCCAACATTCCGTTAATATAATTACATCCCAGTCAACACGTGTCCTGGCCAATACGGTATAAAAGCCAGTCATATTTTTTGATATACTTCTAATATTTTGGTTAAGTATCTTTAAAGATTGATTTAGTGTAAAATTAGGGGGAATACAGTGATCGAGATCGCACTTGGATGATTCAGAGACCATTATTGCATCTATATATGAAATATTGTTTTCTATATTATCGAATGTTTATAATAATAATTCTAAAATTACATTTATGTTGCACAATTATTTTTCTACAAATGTTTATAACAGTAATAAAAGTTGATGAAATTGACAGCCCTATAACAAAAAAGAATCCATACCTGTAATAATGTTCTACTGTGGGTATTTCTATAAAACTCCCGGCATAACAACCACAAGTCATCTTCAATGTGTTTAATGAGTTATGTACACAGTGAGGTTTCAAATACATATTGTGATAGTGATTTAAGTGAATTAAGGTTAGTTGAGTGTTAGTCCTATGCATAATAATCGTTTTAAGGTAATAAGATTGATTTAATTTATACATAAAAATACATAAAATTACTGATAATGAACAGTTAGAGATAAAACATTTAAATAGTCATTTTTGTTTACGTAAATGCATAATATCTTCTTCACATTTTATAAGACGACTAGGCAAGCCTTCTTTTTCACGTATATAGACCTTACCATTTGCTATAAAACATTGTTGATATGAGCTGCTTTTAATAAATTCTCTCGCAAGATAGTGAAGTCGTTTCGTTGTGGCAGTGAGCAATTCCGATATATAAATAGGTTTCTGAGTCCCTCCAAACAGAAGAAGTGAAGTGTTGAGCCGATTTGTGGAATTTAATTTGTTGTAGTTTATAGATGCTCGCAGAAACTGGTGTTTGATTTCGTGAGAAGTAAATTCAACTACAACGTTACCTACTGAATTATTATTTCCTTTCGGACGAAAAATATTTTTTATCTCTGTGTTAATAATTGGTTGGTTTATAGTATCACCTATTTTACGTACGACGTCATTGAGTGTCTCTCTATTTTCCGGGTTTAGTTTTGGTATATTTTTAATTTCCAGCGATGTTGACTTTGTGTTTCTTTCTAGGTGATCCACAGTTCGCTCCAATGTTTTAATAGTTTTTTGGTTTTTTAAGCACTCTTCTTTTAAATGGTTTATTTCAACCATTGCGTCATCATATTTTTCAGATAAAAATTTTACAGCGTTACGGATGTCTTCATTTTGTGTTCTTATCTCTGCGTTCTGGGTACTAATTAGGGCATTTTGTGATCGTATATATATTTTTGTATATCTTAATGTATAAATCCATGCAAAAACTAATAACATGGATTCTATTCCTCCAATAGCGAGTGTAATTAACATTGACATTCGCCACGAAAAGAACCGTAGGGTGCTAATTACAGAGTATATACTTACCAAGTAACGTTTGATAACTTCGTACACGCAAGACGCTAAAGAGATCATCATTTATGAATCGAGTAATCTCCGTCTAATCTACACAAGGCACTAAAGATATCATAACATGAATCGAATCACCTCGCTCTTCGACCTATAATGCCAGTATGATTGGATAAAGGAATAGTACCTACCTAATACTGGATTCAACCATTGATCTTAATGACTTTTAAAGAGCTCAATAGCTATCTATTAAACTCATGATAAGTAACATATGTTACGATAGGTTTCTTATTTGTTTCGAGGCGACTAAATATTGCCAATTAATGTTCCTCGTCGTTGGCCAGCTAATTTATTATTCATTGAGAATTAGCGATGTTGGTTTATACAACATCAAGGTTAAACTGTAATTTAAACTTGTGTTAAAATTCGTTTGCACTAACAATTGAAATAATTTGCGCAAGGATAAAATAACGTGTGCTAATTACGCAGTTCCCATTATCATTATTGATGCTAATGCGAGCATTTTACGGAATTCGTTTATCTATTTTAACTGGTAAAATAGATAAACGAATTCCGTAATTCCGTTTTACTTTATTTCATTGTTTCGTTCAATGAATAGTAGGAATATTAGTAGTGTTTAGTTTGGCATTAATTATTAACTAAGACCTTCATAATCAAATTCGCTTTTATATAAGTTTTGTAAAAAAATTACATGTTTTAAAAGTATTGTTCATTAACAGAGCCTTCATTTTATAATAAAAGTAAGTTATATATTTAATCCTCTAAAAGCAAGCTTAAAAGTCGATAGTCAAAGGAGGTATTTCCAAGAAATCTCGCTAGAGATTTCCGTACACGAGGGCTGTTAGCTACTCTCGGAACATTACTTATTTTTTTGCTTATTTTCTGTAGTAGCTGCAGAAAAAGTTCATTTCATAAATTTGTTTTCTTCGGTGCTGGTGTAGTTAGCGATCCACATTTTATAAAAGAGGACAAACGCAAATCTTTTGTGAACTGAGGTTTATTTGATGTGCTAAAGCTTTGTTGTCTATAATTTATAAGAGGAAAATCGAAAAGAAAGATTAGCCAGATATACGCATTATTTGCGAATATTCTTTATGTTGCTTTGTAAAAAAATAGATGCAATTTTATTTTTAATTTATTTTTTTAATTAGTACTTCGTATAAGTTACCTTATTGAAGAATAAAAAACTACGTCAGTTTTGTTCACCGGGGGTAATGTAGCTCCGCGTCGGTAAAAGATTTTTTTTTAAATCGATCCAGTTCTTTCAGAGCCCATTCATTTCAAACAATTACAAAAATGTCGTTGTATATCTATTAATATAGAATTAAGAGACTGATTTTAAGTGCTATTTAAAAAGAGAACGATGTAATAGAAGTCTGAACTGTCTGACTAACTGAATGAATTAAATAAAGTAAATTACATTCACGGGCCAGACGGAGCCAGACGGGTAATATAATTAGATATTATTTTTTATGCTTCAATAAATAAAAAAGGTTCGAATAGAATCAAGTGTCGTATAAGCGGATATAACTCTATGAACATCAAGAAATCCGGATATGAGATTTTACCCGATTACGCTACCTATGCTTTGAAAGCCCCAATGTACAAAAATAGTTCCGTTTTATCTTAGTTTCGTAAAATAAAATTCATTCTTAATTTATTTGAGATGTCTATAATAATAGTATTGGAAATTTTACTGAAAGACAGAGGAATTATTTCAGAAACTTGAAAAGCGTTGTAAGATATTGGTATTATGTCGCAACCAGATTGATCAGATCCAGAGACTTTAAATTGAAAATAATAACTTCAGTTCTGTGAGACGTTCTACTAGATTTGTGATATTATAAAAGGCAACCCATTTGTAATCTTCCATACTTAGGTTTTGTCTTTAAAATAACCTTTTATAACCATTATTTTAAGAACCATCAGGAATTACAATAAGAGTACAAGTTAATAAGCACAAAACAAACAAATTTTATAGATAAAGTTATTATTATTATTCACTCCAGTTTGCGTTTTTGTTATTTATTCGGATCTATTTGCCAACAATGGACAAAGGGCTCCTCCAACTTCAATTTGTGTTGCTTTAATTAACGTAAGTTTAACTATTCTTATCTTTATATACAAATTCTTTGTATAGGTACATATGTTACCAAACACTTCCTAAACGACTGAAACACTTTTGATGAAATTTGGCGTGCGTGTGCGTTAAGGAGAACGAAGTCTACTTTTTGTATAATTGGTAGGTTTTATCTTTTAGAATTGTAAAATGTAAGTACAATTCTCGTAAACCGTTATAGCATCATTCGATCCGGTTTAGAGGCTCCTTATATGATTACAAGTGCGAGGCAAAGTAAGTGCTTCCTTAAGTGCCGGTTTAATGGCTGAGATTATGCCTCAGTTCAGGGCTGATTTATAGTAATGCAATTCTTGAACAAGCCCAGTTGGTTCAACATAAAATTGCTAGTTGCTGTCATAGACCAAATTGGACTCTTAATCTTACCTGTGTGGTGACGGATTAATGAATACATGTGAGGAGAAGCTTAATGGGCTGAGAAGAAGTATGCGCTGCAAGTGAGATCCAGAAAAGTTTTTGCAATACAGTTAGAGTGACCAACAAACATATGGCCAGCCTTGTGGAAAGCAGTTATAGAAGTTTGCATTACCGGGTGTCTCGTACTCGCCTCACTGACTCAGCAGAAATTTTTAAACCACCTTTGCACCTATTTGAAAAGCCCAGTTGCTAAACTACATCAGTATTTGCATAGGCATTCAAGGGTGGAAAATCTCATAACTTGTATGTCATTGGTCTTAATCATCATATGGACTATAGAGCGTAATTAATAAAGCTATCAAATAATCGCCATTCAGGCTGAAAAGTTTATCGAACCTTACACGTGTCAACGCTTAGCAAGCATCTGTATTTTTGTGGAGTTTACTGACAGCAGACGCGATTAGTCATTTCGAGCAAAATCTTTTATCATCAGATTAATTTTAGGTTTTTAATCGAAAGCTCAATTTCTGAATGCTAAATTAAATTACGCATTTTTATGAGAGCATTATTGTACGCATTTGAATTATATGCGTTAACAAACACGTTGTTAATTTTTAGGGTTTTGCACCCTAAAAATGTAGGTATGGTTGTATTTGGAGGATAGTTTCGGACCTTATTACTGAGACTGTGCTGTCTGTCCGTCTGTCCGCTTTTCTCTGGAACGGAGAAGGCTAAAACGCTTTAAATTTCCCTGTTTATGACTATCAGTCAAATACTCATCTCCATTTTCCAGACCAAATAACGGATTAGTGGATGATATCGTTATTCGACGAAAAAAACGTTTGTTTGTTTGTTATTGTTCTCAGATATCGTTTCATTTTCCATCTACCTTTCTTTTAACAATCTCCTGCGAGACATTTTTATTGCGCAAGTTTATAAGGAAATCAATATAACGGCGGCTGGCTTTGCTACAAAGGCTGTTCTCATTCTCTCCATAGATGCATTTGCATCATACAACATGCATTTTAAAAGTGAAGTCTCTAGTCAAAGTTCTAGTTTTCTCCATCAAAATTAAATATTGTTTAAACTAGAAAAAAACTAGAAGTTATGTATAACACGTAAATATCACCTTTTAAAGTCATTTTTAATCTACTGACAAGTTTATAGTTACAGCAACACTTTTCACTTATCCTTCGGTTTTATTAATCACAACGCAGCGTGATGTTATGTCTTCCTTGATAAATGTACTATCCAACACTGAAAGAATTTTTCAAATCAGCCCAGCGGTTCCTGAGATTAGCGCATTCAACCAAACAAATAATGAATTTCTTTATAATATTAGTTTAGTCTGAGGTATACCAATTTATTTATTCAAAAGTTACACGTGTACCTATAGAAAAATGATCCCAAAACACGTGGGAGGGTCTTATTATCTTCCATGATGAGGTCGTCTAATGACCTGAGTTTCTGTAAAAAATATTGTTTGTTGTGTGTATAATGAAAATATCTTATTACAAGATATTAATAACTCGAAAATGTTTTTATAAAATTTCTATTGTGCTTCATGATGTTGTTGCTTTAGTCTGAACTATGTCCTTTTGTGATGAAATCAGTTGATGATTGGTTCCTGATTAAACATATATATTACCAGGCTCTAAGTTACTAGGTATATTTAGCCATTTAGGGATAAAATCAAATCAAATCAAAAATCTTTTATTCATAATATTATAGGCACATTTTTTTTTGCCAAAAATATAAGCCCTTATGATATGTCCAAATTTTTTTTGTTTGCTTATTGCAGATTGCGTTGTAATAAACTTCATGGTGTCTTTTTGTGACGATGTGCACATCACACACAGAAATTTACTCTCATCTTTTTAACGCCAAAATAAACCAAAAGAAGTTAAACTCAAAAGCTATAGTTCGGGCGAAAAGTAAATAATGTTTCTGCGCCATAACTGAAACGCGAAGTAACTCTAATTATATTTTCAGCGAAAACTAGATAAATATCGAGAAACCTCGTCTCCCGTCTATTTCCTTTTGCAGCAAGTGCAACTGATTGCCGGAAATAGCCGTGGAAACCGAAGTTGACGATGCATTTTCCGTTTCATGATGGTATCTGAGATTAATCTAAACGAAAATCATTCAAAGAAGTATTTCTCAAAAGGAAATTGTATTGTCGTACCTTTATTTGAAAGTAACATAACTCATATTATACTCGTATGAGTTATAATATTGCGAATTTTTACCATCAAGCTTGAATCATATAATAATATATAAAATATTCAGAGGCATTTCAAACAACGTCCGCTGGTCCCGAGCTAAGCTTGTTGCTTACCTATATGCATTATACTGACCACAATATGGATATGATATGTGGTTTATATACATTTTTGAAATACATGATCAACAGGCAGATGCAGTAAAAATATATAATTTCAAATTTCACGCAAATAAGCTATCCAGTGCGGGAATCAAATTCGTGACCTCGTGAACGGTGCGGCAGTCTGTTTTACTGGCCACTGCATCATAGGGCTCGTTAAACATGGCAGTAAGTAGATGTATGTATATAGTAATCACTCCATCTTTCTCTTCCTTCCTCTGTCCCACTGTTGGGCACGAGCCTCCTCCACTTTGGGAAAGGTCTTTGTTCTACTATGCCGCGCTGACCAGTCGTGTTGGCATAGAGTTAATATAGGGCAACAGGGCAATATAGAGTTTGCCGTTTATACGGGATGTAAATTGTAAAAAGTTATTATTATTAACACATAAAATTATCATTCACATTTTTAAGGTCGCGCGTATATTAAAGCGAAATACTAATTGTTTAGCTGAAAATATAAATGAGTAGGTGTCTGTCTTAATATCATAAAGCACTTCTAAACTCCCACGAAATATTATTGTTGTAGATTGTACATAATATACATGCTAAGATATTTTTTTCACATACCTAGTGTCTGGAAAATTTCATAGCAGCAGTCTAGACAACATTATTAATAAATATAGCGAATATTATCTACTTCTTCTTGATTTATTCTTTTAATCAGTTTTAGCCGCAGGGCAGGCTTAGTTTTTAGAACAAGTAATAGGTAACGAAGTTTGGGTTTTGTGCTAGTTAGGGATTTTAGAACAACTCAGGTTGTTCTAAAATATATTACCAATATATTTAGTATTTTTTTTTTCAGTTTTTGAGATTTCTTTCGGTCGCAGCGTGATGTTCTATAGCCTATAATATAGCTTTCTTCGATAAATGGACTATTTAACACAAACATATTTTTTTATTTCGAACCGATAGTTCCTGAGATTAGCGCGTTCAAAACTAACAAACTCTTCAGCTTTATAATGTTAATATAGATATATTTATACACTACGCACGACAATATAATTAAGCACTAAAATTATGTAAGGTGTCGATAAACGAAATTAAAAGGCGTTCCTACAGAAATGTTAAGCATAACGCAATCCACCTGCCGTTGGCGACTACATTTGTAAATTTTAGGGTCTTATTCATAATGACTTATCAGAGGTTTAAAAGTTCGCTAAAATTGTCAATAATTGTTATTCACGATAGTCTTTTTACGATAAAATGTTTTCTAACACTTGCGCGACTCATCTGTTTAAATAAAACTACTTTTTACGGATTTAGACGCGTATATTTGTTTAAAATTTTGGCCCGACGTTTCGGAGTCTTTGCAGTCACCATGGTCACGGGTGAGACTGACTGACTGAGAGTCTCACTCGTGACGAATAAAAATCTAAATTCCACGCGTACGAAGTCGCGGGCAACAGCTAGTAACTGATAAAATAATATTCAAGCTCCTATCGCTAATACCGCAGTACATCAGAATTACTGCCTAATAAACAAGTAATGTAAGTTCTCCGCATCGCTATTTCACATCCAGCAGACCAATACTAAAACATACTGTAAGTTTATTGAACAACTTTACAATTTATTGCTAACACATACGTGTAGTCGTACAATAAGAAACATATTTATTGGAATTGCTGCTTCTATGCGAATGAAAGGATGCTAGTCTTTGATATTACATACAGTATTTATATTTATGATGTTTGTCTGATAGGTTTAATTTACTATAGTTGCATATCTATGATTTAGTATGACTGTCTCTATTAGTTATAGAAGTCATTCATTATTGCTTCTTCTATAACCACAACGCTGGTGCCAATTCTACGTGAACAACTAAACTTAACGATAAAATTAAAATTGACAGTGTCAATAACACAAATTGACAATTGATTCATAATTTTTTTTTGCAATTGACTTGCGATGCTTTTACTAAATAAACTAAATTATAGTGGAAAAATGATAACCATGAGCGGGACTTGAATAAAAAAAACATTGATGAAGCATGATAGCTCAGATGGGAGAGCAACTGAACGGAATTCCGAGGTCGTGGGTTCAAAAATTTGTTTGTTAACATTTGTTAAGGGCCTACATCAATATTATCGTCGACATGTACCTATTAACACAGCTAGTAGGTATAGAAAATGAAGAATTAGGGATATTTTTTTTGTTTACTCAAAATCTACTAAATATATTTTAATTCCGGTTTACGTGTTTCTATATATAATAGTTACTTATGTTTTTAAAGTTATTTCATTAGTTAATACGCGATAATAGACCGACAAATGAAAAAAATAAAAAATTTGAGAGGTTGTTTCGCTAAGATTTTCTATCGAGAAAACTTTTTTCAATCGCGTTTCTGAGTTTATGCGATCCTAGATCATATATTGAAAAAACATATACTTAAAAATTAGAGCTCTAGCCATTCAATCTAAAGAAACAATGAAAACTTCGTACGTAGAAAAATGCACGAAGCTATTTTGGTATCCTCTTAATTGGTTATTTCGTTGTGCACATTTTAATTTAATTAAAAAAAAGTTCTGTTAACATTGCCTATTTGTGTTATCAACATTTCAAGATTCATTTTTTAGAAATTGCGCATAGAATTGGTACCAAAATCGAATAAGAATGCCAACCGCATTTCCCATTATTTTTATAAATGGAAAAAAAAAACTTATAAAGACATCGTATTTTCCTATAAAGTATCAGTTTCATTTTAAAATAGCCTATTTATTGAGAAAAACTGTGCACCATCACGCTACGATTCAAGGGAGCGGAGAATCGATAAATGCCAAGAGGGTGAAACTCCGAGATGTAGCTAATCGATTATAGCTGATAAGATATAAACATGATCACAGTTTATTACCAAGAAAATCGCTCGAATATTTTTATAAAACGATTTTCCAAATCAACTTGATATTAATGCTTATGAGAGTTGATTCGATTTTAAGCAGTTCTTTTATGTGCACATGAATGACTAATTTAACGCAGCTTATATCATGCAAACAGAATATTCTTATGTTCTTATTCATAATGACTTATCGGAGGTTTAAACGGAGATTTTATCGGAGAGATAATAAACGTTTTAGCGTAAAAAGACTATTATGAATAACAACTTTTGTCAATTTTCGCGAACCGATTTTAGCGAACTTTTAAACCTCCGATAAGTCATTATGAATAAGACCATTAATAAACAACCATTTACATCAGAAAACAGCCATACGTATATACATTAAACAGTTATTTACTTTAAAACATTAAAGTTAATATCAAATATACTTTTTAATTTCGACATACGATTGACAAGCATCATTAAACATTATTTGTTTTATTTAATTTCAGTACAGCAACTTTTTTAATCAGGGCTTAATTTATATATTTGCATTTTTATCCTTCTGATTGCGATAAACAACGGAGCGTAAAATTAGATGACGTTGAAACCCTCGGGGAGTGTTTACAGGTTCCAAGGTTTAGCATAATAATATAACGAATTCATCCCGCGTAAGACTCGCTTTTGGGTGTTAATTTTTAATTAAAAAAAATGTATTTTATTTATAAACTATGTTTATGTAGAGCATTTGTAGGATTTGAACTTTAATTTATAAATTTTTGCAATTGATTTGCTATGCTTTTACTAAATAAACTAAATTCCGAGGTCCATCCCAAAACCGTATTCCGAGGTCGTGGGTTCAAGTCCCGCTCATGGATTTGAACTTGTCAATAGTGGTATGAGCATTGCTATCGTAGTTTTTTCTAGGATTGCCTATCAAAGCTAGATACTAAGCACTACGATAAGATCAATTGTAATATAAAATAAAACATAAAAATACTTGGGTATTATTTTTAAAATAATTGAACCGACTTCATGAGACCACCTCGGTAGTCCTCTTTGATTATTTAGATACACAGGTAATATTTAAAAATAGTGTGTGTGCCTTTGAAATTTCCTTGATTTATTAGGAGATAACCATCAGGTCCTGACCTGGTGCCGATGGAACCACATGGGAATTAAAAGCTTTCATAAGAAAAAAAAAATTTAATTGCTTCGCCCAGTTAAAAGTTCTGAGATAACTAACATAAAAAAAATCATACAGATGAATTGAGAACCTACTCCTTTTTTTGAAGTCGGTTAATAATCCTAGTATTATAATCTGAAAATATTGGTAAATATGTCGATGACAGAGAAGAACGTCGACCTTAAGATATCCTTTAATGACCCTCTCTTGTACTCTAAGTTGTCGTTCGTGCGCAAGTGTTCATAGGGTGCGTCATTTCATGTTAGATACATTATATTTTTGTTCTATTGTTCCTGTCTATTTTGGGAAAGTCTCGTTCACTTGGTGGTAGCATTCTGTATTGTTATTGATGAGTGGTTTTTTTATTATTTGTTTTTATAATTATTTTGCAACTTGTATACAAAGACAATTAACTAGGGCTAAGCGCAAAACCTAGAACTAAATTATCGTGGCTTCATTTCCCGCTCAAAATTTGTATGTTTTTAGGTTACTGATTAAATATTATGTAGGACTAGCTGTTGCCCGCGAATTCGTATGCGTGAAATTTAGAAAATTTTCCATGTTTTGGCAAAATTTTTACTAACGATCGCTTATATTGGTCGCACCGGGATGTTATGTAGCCTTCCTCCAATACTGAAATAATTTTGTAAATCGGGATCAGTGGTTCCTGGGTTAGCGAGCGTTGAAACAGACGAAAAAAAAAGCTCTTTTTTATTCGTTTGTAAAGTAAGATATAGATTTCTCTTTGATAAGTTCCATTTTTGCTAAATGTTGTTCCTTAAATCCATGTCATTGTCCAAATGTTGGGCACAAGTGTCTGGTATGACAATGATTGGTCTGATAATAAGTTTTGTTTTTAGAAATGTTACAAAATTCTAATTACTTTTGGCTATTAGAATGGGACCTTAAAGTTTCAATTTGCAACTTTGTGCTTGAGAAACAATTAACGTCACCGCGAACAAAACAACTTCAAGGAGGGTTGACGTGAAGTTGAGATGTGGACGGTCATAGCACTTATGCGAAACCATTTTCCATTATACTAACGATATTAAATTTCCTTGCATATATGACGTTGAAAATAATTTGTGAAAATTAATGTTAGCCCCGCTAAAACTCAAAAAAAGCTGCACGCATTTTTTTGATTGAAATGTCTTTCAGAAATTAAGTATTTAAAAAAAAAAAATCACCAGATTTCATGTGCCCTTGAAATTTGAGGGTTTTCCTCGATTTCAAATGAGATAACCATCAGAACCTGACTTTGTGTCAATGGGACCGCACGGGAGCCACCAGCTTTTAAATAAAAAGGATCATTAAAATCGCTTCAACAATTTATACAAAAAAAATATAGAGACGAATTGAGATCCTCTCCTACTTTTTTTGAAGTCTGTTAATTAATATAGGTATACATACATCTTTCGAAAGCAGTAGTGTTCAAAATAGTACATACATCTATTTACAAAACAGTTTGTTTACTTAAGTACTACTATGTTAATAGTCGCTTGAAATAAATCGTGTGTAGCTTCAAAGTTTGTTGTTATTTCATACTGTACTTAATATTCTCTAACACTTGCGCGAACTATTTGTTCAAATAAAACCACTTGTTACGGATTCAGACGCTTATTTCCAAATCTAGGCCTCTGGAGACCACCATAGTCACAGTATACTTCAATAGCTAATGCCCGCGACTTCGTACGGGTGGAATTTTTCTTTTCCGAAAATGGTAAAAAGTTCGAAGTCAGAAATTTAAAAAAAATTATTCCGTTCTATATTTTTATTCTGCAGACTACTGCCGACATAGAGCCGATAAAATTTTACAATATGTAATGAAGACGAGTATCGTGTATGTCCTCTGGTTTGATATATGATATGGTGAGATGTCGCCCGGTATAAATAACTGGCCCGGAGCATTGACCGAACCTGGGTTGCCATATGCTATATACATTTTCTGCTAAAATTAATATAAATTACCCCTGGTTTAAGTTTCAAAGGAGCTGTCTCGAACGTGTGTGATTTTTTAACAAGTATCTTTTTATACATTTTTTTGTGATGAATTTTAAAGAATGTTTACGAATATAAAGATTCTATAAAACGATGAAGATATAAGACTATTTTTGGTTACAGTTTTAAAAAAGTTATATAATTGTTGCTGAGAATTTAAACTTTTTTAATTTTATCAATTTTATTTTAATACATTGGAGTGTCTTATCCATTTTGATTAAGTTAATATCATCGATTTCTTATATTTTTTAATTCTTTGTAAGAGTTTGTTTGTTTGTTGTTTAAGCGCGCTAATCTCAGGAACCGCTGGGCCGATTAGAAAAATTATTTCAGTGTTAGATAGGGCATTTATCGGCTTTAAGCTATATAACATCACGCTTCGACCAGTAGAAGCGAAGCAGTACTGATAAAAGTTGCAAAAACGGGAAACATTTTCTAAATTCCACGCGGACGGAGTTGGAATAAAGGCAGGAGAATGAAGATTATATTTAAAACTAAATGGTAATCTATCGATCCGTTTTACTCAATTTATGGTTAAGGTATAAGTATATTTGGTATTTATGTATTAACGGTAGGATGTTTTATGTGTAGGGGAGTATTTTCCATTATTGCACGAAGCACCCTCATCTTGATCCCAACACCGCTCCATTCTTTATAGCACCAATATTGTTTCGGGGTCTTGTCGGGACAAAACAAATGTTTGTATGGACCCCGCGTTCCACGAGTCACGACCAACGTCTTACAACACACAATTTAAACGTTATTGCTTGTCTCCGATGTTTTACATAAAGCCTTTATTGGTTTCTGTTATTAATGGTCTGAACATATTAAAAAATGTGGTAAATATGTTTACCACAGAATAATATTTCCATGATTAAGAAATAGTTCTTAATTGTAGGCAACCCTGAGTAGATAATGTGATTATATTAATACTTTATCAATGTTGTTTGTTGCAAGGCAACAGCTTATCATCATCATCTTATGCCTTACCATTGACGGTAAGGAATGCTCAAACCTTAACATCATTCAAAAAGCTCGTTAAGGCTCACTACATGTTACTATAAACCAACTGAGAGATCCATGTGAACATCGTTATGTATTTGTAGGTATATGTATTTATGTGTACCTATGTATGTATATTATTATGTATATGTATGCAGATAATGTATCTAAGTAGGTCTATTTATAAGTATGTAATATATTTATTTATATTGTATTTGCTAGTATTTTCACTTCTAAGTAACTATTATAGTACACCACAAGACACCTATTCTGTCTCATTCATGTCCATCTTAAGGTTGTCTGGTAGAGATCGCATTCCGCGATAAGACCGCCCATTGTACCTATTTTAAGTTTAAGTTTAGTTAGTAAGTTTTGTAAAACTATCTGGTGTACAATAAAGAGTATTTTACTTTTACTTTACTTTACTTATCATAATGCAGTTGTTTATGAGACGGAGTTAAATGGAAACGTTGGGAGAGGACATCTAAAAAAGATATATGTTCTCATGTTATTAGAATTGTCTTTCTAAAAGGTCAAGAATATATCGAAGCCTTACAACCGTCTCGATGCCTGACCACGTTAGCGTGTCTCCATTATTTTGTACTTATACATCTGTATGAGTGAGTATAAATGAACCCCGAAAGTGAGAATTAAGTTTTTCTTGCAGTCTTTTTATTAAAACTATAGTGGTCTTATTCATAATGACTTATCGGAGGTTTGAATGGAGATTTTATCGGAGAGATAATAAACGTTTTATCATAAAAAAGACTATTATGAATAACAAGTTTTGACAATTTTCGCAAACCGATTTTAGCGAACTTTTACACCTACGATAAGTCATTATGAATAATACCATATAAGTTTAATAATCTAAATTGTAAAAGCATAGCAAGTCAACTTCAGAAATTAATAAATTAACTATAGATGTTTCCTAAATACCTAATGCATATAAAATATAGGTACCTAACAATCAAAGACTTTTCGTTATAAGTGCAGTGGGTGCTTAATATTCAAGTCATAATCCCTCTAGTCTGTGGGTCGCTAAAAATCCTTCCACACGTATGCATTTATACAGATACCAACTCAAAGTCACGTAATTTCAGAAGTGAGTGAGCAATTTTTCCAAGAAGATTAGTTGAAAGGGAGCTTGGACCCTCGGATTAGACCCTCAATTACGCCCTACAGACACATCTCACGAACCCGTGATATAAATCAACTTGTGTTAACGGTAGCAAAAAATATGGTGTATTTTAATTGGTATAATTTTGACTGATTCGTACGTGCTTTTCAGTTGTAATCCTCTGTTAATGATCGGTGGGATAAATTGCGTTGACCAGGTGTGTTGGTATAAGGTTTATTTTCATGTTTTTCATCTCTCACACAGGCTAACTGTGTAATATCCCTCAGCTGGTTTTTAGGGTTCCGTACCCAAAGGGTAAAAACGGGACCCTATTACTGAGACTTCGCTGTCCGTCCGTCCGTCCGTCCGTCTGTCACCAGGCTGTATCTCAAGAACGGTGATAGCTAGACAGTTGAAATTTTCACAGATGATGTATTTCTATTGCCGCTATAACAACAAATACTAAAAATAAAATAAAATAAACATTTAAGGGGGGCTCCCATACAACAAACATGATTTTTTTATCGTTTCTTGCTCGATACTAATAACGTTGCCTTATGATGCATAGATAATGGTACGGAACCCATCGTGCGCGAGTCCGACTCGCACTTGACCAATTTTTTTATTACACTACGTTCTCTGGTCCCAATCTAAGCCTGGCATAAGATAGACTAGGTATATGTATAACTAGGCTTTTACAGCACCTCGGGAGAAATGGCGACAGTTGTATTCCTAATATAATTATATTGCATTTCAATTTAATTACGTTAAAAAGGTTAATAAAACTATTGCTTACTGTTATTTCAAGTATAGTTTTGATTTATTAGTGTATTAGGTAACAATAAGTCATTCAATAAACAGCGAAAATACAGTAAAAACGGTTAAAAAAACTTTAGACCTTTTAATTACAGTCGTACTTTCTTTGGAATAAATTAACATGAATGGGTAGTTGTAAGTTTGTCAACAGTATTACATTGAGTTATTGTTTCTATACCTAAACTATATTATAACTTGAACAAGATTTGTATTAAATCACTATACAAAATATAGCATTTTTCTATAAAAGTAACATTACCATTTTCCACTTAACAATGTATCAAAGTTCTATTAAAGGACACGAACTCATTAACGTAGTTCAATATGTTCTATCTCTCAGAAATTCCATCTCGACAAACGTATTAAAAGTCCGAATAACCGCAGTGTGTTATCTGACGTTGACATATTTATTAATTTATTCAGAAGAGCGATTGTAAGCCGTATCCCGGGGCTTAAGAGATTGAGAATGGATGGTATATTAACTATGCAACGCTTAGTTCAGCTCGACTGTGACCCAATTTAAGCTGCCTTCTGCCAACAGTTGTGGTCGCCGCACTCTAACTTGTGTAATACTACTCTGTACAAAGACCTAATATAGTAGATATGACAAATTTTACAAATAAAATATTTGACTCTACGTAATTGAGGCTCGAATAACAAACAGACCAAAATACAATTACTAAGTATAATAAAGGCCTATTATAACATGAATAGTCTCTTAATAATAGATGCGACAAGATAAACACATTCCGAAATTCATACTATTATTGACATAATATATTATAATACTAGCTGCTTCGTACGCGTGGATTTTAGACAATTTTCTCCATTTTTGCAATTCCTATTAATCGCAGCGTGACGTTATATAACCTATAACTTTCCTCGATAAATGTACTATCTAACACAAAAAGAGTTTTTTAAATCGAACCAAAGTAGTTCTTAGCAAACAAACAAAGTCTTGACTTTACAATATTTTAGTATAGATGTCTTTAAACCTACGTATCGTAGGGTCGGTACCATTATTAAAATCATATTCGTCATAATGACCTTAAATAACAGCTAATAACCAGATAAGGACAAGAGAATGATGATGATGAACATTTTGTTATTGTAGCATCAACTGATATATGCAAAATGTGAAATTTTCAGCTCTCTAGCTATCACCGTTTCAGATAAGACAGCTTAGTGACAGACGGACGGGCGGACGGACAGAGCGAAGTCTTAGCAATAAGGTACCATAATACTTTTTACCACGGAACCTAACAAAAAAACAGCAGCTGGGACTGCTGTTAGCAACAGCTAGTCCCTACTAATATTATAAATGCGAAAGTAACTCTGACTGTCTGTTACGCTTTCCCGCTTAAACCTCTCAACCGATTTTGTTTTGATGAAATTTGGCACAGACAATTTTTAGACCCTGAGAAAGGACATCTACCTTTTATTGCGAAAAAAATAAAAAAATCCAAATTCCACGCGGACGGAGTCGCGGGCAACAGATACTTTTATATAAAACGGGTCGGTGTCACTTATATTTTTAATCCAACCACAAAATTAAAACATTAACTTAAGACGGTACGATACCAAATTATGCTCCATACAAAAGTATGGGTATCGTACTTCCGTTTTTTCTTCTCGAAAGTTAAACCGATTTTAATAGTTTTGAAAAAAAAAAGAAAGTGATAGAAGCATAGATATACTCTTTATCTATAATATAACGCAAAAACTATTAAAATCGGTTTAACTTTCGCGAAAAGAAAACGGAAGTACGAAACGTCTTTTTTCAAAGAATTTGTAGGTAAAATCCGCTTCATCTATATTTGTCCCTTTCAGCGCGGCGCTCGGAAATAGGGATAGCAATATTAGCAATACCTAAGGCAAATACCTAAATGAGGAGTACAGTACCCTCTTAATTACTATATACAATTTAACAATTCAAACTCAAGATATCCGAAAGATTATAAACATAATGTTGTTTAGATGACGTGTGTTGGAGCGACGTTGACCCAAACCTCACTGATAGCGTTATCTAACATTAATTACTCACGAGTAGCCAGTGTTTCGACTAATATCACTTCAATATTCATCTTAATAATAAGTTAGTTTAAATTGCCTATCTGATACATAATAACAATTTCTGTTTAACACTTTAAGTATGGATAAAACAATAAAATAACACAAGTTGTTACGGAATAAGGTTGGCTGGAAGAAATCGCGTTATCAATAAGGCTAAAGGTCATAGCTCATTAGAGCCACCCGGCACCCACCCCGCACCGCCTCGTCGCACGGCGTCCACTAGTTGTCGACAGGTGGTCCACGGGTGGACACCGTGTTATCACTAATAATCGTCGCGCGGTCAACCAGTGGACCCCTCGCTGGCCGCTGGTGGACGCCGCGTGGTCTACTACTGGAGACCGGTTAGTCCAGGAATTTTCGTGTAGTCTGTCAATAATTGGCATAATAGTTTTTCTTTATTCATTTTGAAAGCAATAAAGATACGTCCGACTTACTTGTTACAAGAAAGGCTGGGTATGAAGGGAGGGTGGGGACCCGCGCGTTGGCGATGCGCTGTCAGCGCAAGGCATGCATGCGAGCAGCGAGTTGTCACCGAGTGGTCCACCCGCTGTCCGCGCGTGGAGGGCTTACGACAGAGGCGAGCCGGTGACGCTACGGAGTTGATGTAGTGAGCGCATACCCACACAAATCCATATCAAGAATACTAACCGCACGAGGCGAGGCTGTGCGGAGTGGGTGCCGGGTGGCTCTAATGAGCTTAAATACCTTTATCCTCAAATACTTAAAAGCATATTATTCTTTTGTTATGTAAAGGTGTACAAATAATCAATCTAAAAATGTATATACATATAAGATTAAGTAAACTTTAAAAGAAATGGTAAAACATGATTTGCACTCATTAGATAAACCTTTTAGCCCAATTTTAATACACAGAGGGACTGAAAGGGATGTTGGCACGATTAACTCATATTAAGTAGGTACCTATGCCCTATTTTTGTAAATTTACAGAACACATGGCCTATATTCAAAATTTGTAAAGTACCTATCATACATATACGTATTTTACAAATTATGCAAAAAAGCCATCCTTATAAACAACTCTATCTATTAAAAAAAACATAACCATATCATAATCCGTTGCGTGGTTTTGAAGATATAAGTTCACATAGGGACATACATACCAAAACCTCGACTTATTTTTATACTAAACTAGCTGTTGCCCGCGACTCCGTCCGCGTGGACTTTGGAACTTTTTTTTCGCAATGATAGGTAACCTATGTCCTTACTCAGGGTCTAAAGATTGTCTGTGCCAAAGTTCATCAAAATCGGTTGAGAGGTTTAAGCGGGAAAGCGTAAGAGACAGACAGACAGAGCTACTTTCGCATTTATAATATTAGTAGGGATAAAGACAGCCTTTTGGCCGTGACTTCGTCCGCCTATACTCTGATTTACATCATAATTTATATCCTGCAGTACTCTGAAAGAATGTAGCTTACTATTAATGCGAAATGTATGGAATCATTCCGTTACTTTGTAATAACGTTTGTTGTACCAATTTTATTCGTCTATGGTGTTCCATAGATATTTCATTCCATTCGATATTTTATCCTTGCTATCTCTGTTAGCTCACAATCGAGATTTTGGAATAGAAAATTATTGGGCGTCTCGTCATAATAAAGCTACTCACGGAAAAACAGCTTGATAGTAATCAAGTGAAAAAAATGTACTACGGATCCCGTACTAATAATGGTTGCTTTCCATTTAGTTAACACAGAGGGACTCTGCGTTACATTGTGATACACTGCCAAACACTGTGTAAAAGTTTAAATGAAACAGCTAGTTGTCTCAAAATAACACTAGAGTGCATCAATATGGCAAAATTATGGGCGTTTTTTACCTAAATGCAAGTTCCTTGACAAAGTCTTGGCTCAATAATTTATAAACATACAATTCACAATACTGCTTTTAGACTTAAAAAACTTATTATTACCGTCGTAGAAGAAATTGTTACCATCATCTATGAATATCTCACTTTTATTTATAAAGCAACCATGTTTCGCCACATTATCAGGGCTCACTTCCATAGTGCAATATTTACATTTGTACATTTTTATTAAATTTTAATTAGCAGTACAAGCTCAATTTAGTAATCTCAAATAATACTACTAGAATCTACCGTAAATCGAATCGAATCTACTAATCTAAATAATTAAAACTTATAAGTGGAGAAAAGAATTCTTCTCTTATTTGTTGGTAATTCTTGCTAAGCATCTGTCAAACACCACTTTTTCGAGTGTCGAACAGTGTACGGCTGTGTTCCACAGTGTCGTTGATGGAAAGCACTTTATCGAGCACTGCGTTACACTGCGTCACTTTTTGTATTAATTGGAAAGCAACCTATATTAGCACCTACTGTACAATTTTCATCACCACGTTAATTAGTTTTCTAAATATTATATTTGGTGACTGCTGTGTATATGATGTACTATATGAATATGGAAATATAATAGAAAACTAGAATTAATTGTAGGTATTAACTAAATATGAATAAATTCCTAATATCGTAAAAGACACATTACAGCTTAGTCTCACCCGTGACCATGGTGACTGCAAAGTCTCCGAAACGTCGGGCCAAAATTTAAAACAAATATACGCGTCTAAATCCGTAGAAAGTACAAGGTGTCCAGAAAGGGTATCGGGTATTTGTAAGTTCAATGAAACAAAAATTATTTGTATGCAATAAAAAAGTTTTTTGTTTATTATTAGCATATGAATTGGAGAATTATTTGGAAAAGATCATCCATCCATCAACCTTTCTCAGTCCACTGCTGGACATAGGCCTCCCCCATAGAACGCCACAACGTGCGGTCTTGCGCTAACTGCATCCAGCGGCCCCCGGCGTATTTAACTCTCTGACCACACTCTTGATCTCATGGAACGGAGGAGGGAGATGACGGTGCAGTCTCCAGCCTCCTGGTCTATGCTGAGGCAGCTAAACAGACAGATCTCGAAATCTGTGCGACGCGATATTCGCCTCTACAATACCAAGCGTATCAAAGAGGCGATAGAGCGGAACCAAGGCTCCAAAGTGTTCGCAAAAGATCTGTCTGTTGGGCGAAGCCAGCTAACCAGACTGAAGACCGACAACGGCACTGTCGTTTCTTCCAAAGATGAGATCTTGAGTGAAGTTGAGCAGTTATATGGACAGTTGTACAAGACATCCCAAACTCCTGTTGTCGGCTTGGTCCAAGATCCACGATCCAAGCTAACCCGGCACTATACCGAGGACATCCCGGACGTCAGCCTGTACGAGATCAGAATGGCTCTCAAGCAGCTTAAAAACAGTAAAGCACCGGGTGATGATGGAATCACTACGGAGCTCCTGAAGGCGGGCGGCAAGCCGGTCCTTGTGGCCCTTCAGAAGCTGTTCGATTCTGTCATCCTCGGGGGCATCGTTCCAGAGGCGTGGACCAGGAGCGTGGTGGTGTTGTTTTTCAAGAAGGGCGATAAAACCCGCTTGAAAAACTATCGACCTATCTCGCTCTTGAGCCACGTCTATAAGTTGTTTTCGAGAGTCATTACAAATCGACTCTCGCGCAGGTTCGACGACTTCCAGCCTCCCGAACAAGCCGGTTTCCGAAAAGGCTTTAGTACCATAGACCACATACATACGCTGCGCCAGATTATACAGAAGGCTGAGGAGTATAATCGGCCTTTGTGTCTAGCGTATGTGGACTATGAGAAGGCCTTCGATTCAGTCGAGACTTGGGCGGTGCTGCAGTCCCTCCAGCGGTGCCAAATTGACTACCGGTACATCGAAGCGCTGAAGTGTTTGTATAGAAACGCCACTATGTCAGTCCGAATCCAGGATGGGAGCACAAGACCAATTCCACTGCAGAAGGGTGTCAGACAGGGGGATGTAATTTCCCCAAAACTGTTCACCGCTGCATTGGAAGACGTTTTCAAGCTCCTCAATTGGGCCGGACTCGGCATCAACATCAACGGCGAATACATCACTCACCAATTTGCAGACGATATCGTGGTCATGGCAGAATCCCTGGAGGACCTTGGCACAATGCTCAATGACCTCAGCAGTGTTTCCCAACGGGTTGGTTTGAGGATGAACATGGATAAAACCAAGGTCATGTTCAATGTCCATGTCACTCCAGCACCAGTATCTGTTGGGAATGCGATTCTCGAAGTTGTCGATCATCATGTCTACCTAGGACAAACAGTCCAGTTGGGCAAATCCAACTTCGAGAAAGAGGTCAACCGACGAATCCAACTCGGCTGGGCAGCGTTCGGGAAGCTTAGGCACATCTTCACGTCCAAAATACCTCAGTGCCTGAAAAGAAAGGTCTATGACCAGTGTGTGTTACCAGTGATGACTTACGGAACTGAGACGTGGTCCCTGAATGTCGGCCTCATAACAAAACTCAGAGTCGCGCAGCGTGCTATGGAGAGGGCTATGCTCGGTGTTTCCCTACGTGATAAGATCCGGAATGCGGAGATCCGTAGAAGGACTGGTGTGTACGACATAGCCCGAAGAGTTAGCACGCTGAAGTGGCAATGGGCAGGCCACATCGCTCGACGATCTGATGACCGTTGGGGACGGAAGGTCCTCGAGTGGCGACCACGAACCGGACGACGCAGCGTGGGGCGGCCCCCAACAAGGTGGACGGACGATATCGTCAAATTGGAAAAGATGATGTTATCCAAATGATGACCGTTACGTTGCTGGCACTCTTCTAAACGGAAACGAAGATTGGCGATAATACGTTGACACATAGCTATCGATATTGCTGCCATTTCTGACCTGATGTTTTGCTTTAACTGGGTTAGATTCGTCGGATTGTTTTGATAAACCTTACTTCTAAGGTATCTCCATGCAAAATAGTCAAGCGGGCTAAGGTCGGGGCTTCTGGGAGGCCACTTGATGTTACCCCTTCGCGAAATGACTTTATTAGGGAATATGTCGTTAACAACTTCCTTTGAGTCATTTTAGGTATGGCAAGTGGCCCCATCTTGCTGGAACCACGTTCTTGAGTTGAAACCTGCAAACTCTATAACGGTCACTATTCACATTAATTGCTCGGCCTCGTTGATCTTCGTGAAAATAAGGACCAATTATGCCTTCAGCAGACATAGCGGCCCAAACAACGACTTTTGGGCTATGCAGGGGTCGTTCATGCTTTCGTCTCGGATTCTCCACTGCCTAGTACCGACAATTCCGCTTATTAACATGACCATTCAGGTGAAAATTTGCTTCGTCACTGAACAGTATGTTGTTAAAGTTGTTAAATCGCTGCAGCATTTCGTTCGCAAAATTCAGTCGATTAGCATCGTCCATATCCTTCAATTCTAGAACCAATTGAATTTTATAGGCTTTTAGATGTAAGTCTTTCTTTAAAATCGAATGTAAAGACGATTTTTTGATGTTCAACGCTTGGCTTCGCTTTCGGATGGATAAAGACGGATTTTGACGAACCGACGCCTCAACTTCTTCAATTGTTTCTTCATCGCGAACTGAACGAGGACGACCAGAGTTTGGAATTTTAACTGTTGCACCTGTATTCTCGAACATCCTGATCCATTTCCTAATGTCGTCACTTGGCGCGTGTCATGTACGATATTCCGCACGATAGAGACGTTGAGCAGTCACTATTGAATCAATATTACGATAATACGCTCGTACGCAAAATGAGCGATACGTCCCTGACTACTGTTCCATCGTGACTAAAACTCCACAAAATGGCGGACGCCACGAACCCCTCCCCGCACCCTTTAGACGCCCCGTTTCGAATATGGCGTGAAAACAAATACCCGATACCCTTTCTGGACACCTTGTAGTTTTATTTAAAAAAATGAGTCGCGCAAGTGTTAGAAAAGAAAAATATATTTCCTAATATTTAAAAAAAAAATCTATTGTTTCATTAGCAATACCAATGGTATGCCATACTGATCAATTTGATGATGTTTAGTTGTGTTGTTAGGTAATATATCTCATTAACGTTCCACTGTTGGCCATGGGCCTCCTCCAATTTAGGATGGGTTTATGCTGGCACAGAATTTATTTTCGAGTTTTTTCTCTCGCAAACAAACTGTGTACAATATCTCTTAGCTGACTCTTGCAGCACCTCAGCCCTCAAAAAGAAACATAGGTGATGACGCTTATTTTCATTCATTTTCATATATCATTAAATCTAGAAATAATTTTAATATTTTTACTATAGCTGAAAGCAAAAATCACGAGTTCTTTATAACTTCAGAATATGCCGTTATCTTCTAGTTACAGTAAGATGATAATAAGGTTAAATGTTACTGCAAATCTTTACACCCACTTACAGTTAAGTATTGTGTGAACACGACCTAAGTAGAGCGTTGGCCTCGTGACAGGAAATTTGCTTTTATTATGAGAGATAATAAATTGCAAACTGTAAGTACCTTATGTTACAAAACAACATTGTGAGCTTTTTCTTCAAAAGATAAAACTTCCGGGAAATGTTTATTAGTGTCTTGTATATTAGGGGGTATAATTTGATTAATTTGTGATTAAATATAAAAATACATTTTGTTTTTTTCCTTCAATATTGTGAAGGCGTAATGTAATAACCGAATATACTTCCTCATAATTTATATTAAATTGTAAAATAAATAAAAAGGAAACCATTTAAGAGACCAGAACAAGAAAATGATATCTTATAAAAAAAAAAAGAAAAACCACTTGTGTCTTCACCAGAGTTCAAGTTAAAATCGCTTAGTAACTAGCTCAAAACTTGTGAACGACTAAACTACTTTTCTTGCTATAAAGTACAACAAATTTCTAAAGACAATATTTTGCTTCAGCAAAATAACAACTTTAAATAAAACTACTACGGATTTAGGCAGGTAAAAAGTGATTTTATTTGAATAAATGACTCGCGCAATATTCAGCGACTAAAACGACTTCAAAGACTTCAAACATCTAAATCTAAAACATATTTTTCTCTGTATCAAATGGCAGCAAGCGAGCAGCACTTGCTTTTTGTAAAAAAAAGACATTAAAGTTAAGAACACTTTTTATACTTCCTTTTAAAAAAAAACATTATAAAACATATTTACATATTTATTTTTAAAACAGGTGTTTAAAAAGTGTTCTTATGAATTAAGTTATGTTCTATTTGTCTGTCTGATCAGTCACTAATTAAAAGTCTTACAGGCCAGCATACGGACTCATTGTTTTATATTGAGATATAAAAACCCCTTTTAAATTAAAAGGAATAAATTCACATAGATCAAAATCAGAGACACCCACATAAAATTCAAGCGCCACGCTGTCTACAATAGAACGATATCGGCCCAACTGTGAGCGACCTGAAACGACTCAAGTAAAGAACCGGGGATGGGGGAAAGTTCCGCAGCCGTAAAAGCCTGGCTTTCGACAATAGAGCATGTTTTCTCTACATTGCATTCATTCGGATCTATTTTAAATGAATTTCAGTTACTATTGAAAGCAATTCTTGCTTCAATATAGAAAGTTTGCTTTTTCTTGTGGAATATAAATGCTAATGTGACTACAATTTGTACTTCTTTAAGTATTTTTTGTGTATTCTCTATTTAATACAATACAAAACTTCTAAACATATACCATGCACTACAACTACAAAAATATGTTAGATACGGAAACAAATCTTAAGTTACCTAATGTACTTGTATAACCAAAAGCGTTACAACTCATTTTGGTACATATTTTTCTTAACATTGCATATATTATAATATAAAGAACAGAGTAATTATAGGCATCGTGGTCTTGTGGTTCATGTAATGGACTACCGTTCACGAGGTCGCGAGTTTAGTTTACGCACGGGAATCATCATCAGAATTATTTGTGTAATGTTTATAAATGCCATGCAAATGGGTGTTTCTATGTATTCTTCTTCTTCTTCTCCAGCCCATTTACGTCCCACTGTTGGGCACGGGCCTCCTCCACTTTGGGAGGGTTTTTGGTCTCCTGTGCCGCGCTGCCCAAGCGTGTTGGCACAGGGTTTATTTTCGAGTTTTCCGTCTCTCACAGAGATGGAGTGGTGACACTTGTATTCTTAATCCGTCACCACACGGAGAGTTTCTATGTATTATAAGTATGTATTTACAAAAGAAAATTAGTATAATGTATTCTGGTACCCATAACACAAGCATTAAGCTTAGCTTGGAACCAGAGGACGTTGTGTGAAATTTTTGTAAAAATTAAATTACTGGCTTGATTCTGGCACAAGACATATTATTTTTGTTTAGAATTTACTGACGTTTATTATAATTACCTTACCTTACCTAATTATATAATTACCTTTATAAAATTTTAGTCACGGCTGGTTTGGAAATTATTAAAAAAATTAGGTCAATAACTATATTATAAAATTTCATATGAAACAAAGTAAACAGAAATGTAGAGTTGTGTAGAAACATCTGTACACATTTATTGTACTACGATGGCGCACAATAGCTGTTATCTTCCTCTAATATTATGTGCATTGTTCGAAGCTTGCAGGAGGGTTGAAATATTTACTGTTACGAGGGAGACGGGGCGGTTTACAGAGGTAGTTAGGCTACGTTACCATGGAAACGTTACTCTTGAAGTTACAGATATACGTATCTAAACTTGTATTGTATGTTTGAAAAACACTTTGTTTTAGTTCGTGTCGGACCAATTTGGACTATTTAACTTTAACTTGTAAGGCTGGTTGTCCGTTATTTCATTATCAAACACAAGATAACTCGCACGTCGAGTTGTATTACTAAAAAATCCAAGTATGTCTTTTACTAACTTATAGTAATAACATTCATACATTAACTATTTATGCCTAAGTTACGCTAACCAAATTACCATAAAGCTTAAGTATGCTTATTTGTACTATAAGAAACATTTGCATATGATTCGCGCTTATCGTGGTCCCATAGTAGCTCAGTTGGGAGAACAACGGAAAGGTATTTCGAGGTTGTGGGCTCAAGTCCCGCTTATGGTGATCATTTTTTCCAGTATAATTTGATTTATTAAGTAAAAACATAGCAAGACAATTGCAAAATTAATAAATTTACTCTAATTATTGTTCAATGTAATTAACAATTTAAGAGAGAGTGACAAAGACACTTATCATCAGGTGGAGTGTAGTCATTTGCCAACTGTAGCTATAAAAAAAAAAAAAAATTGATCAAAACGTAATACAACTCTTTCCAAGGTCGTTATAAAGTACAAACCCATTACAAATGAAGAGGGATCACTTCAAGATACTTCTAAAGTCGCAATTGAACCGTCTTCATAAACGATTGAAAAAGAAGCCAAAAATAAAGTTTTTGTATAAAACCATACACATATTGAAAACCAAGTCAAGAAAGCTGCAAATTATTGGAACTTCTCGGATCGATTATAACGGATGTTAAGAAGCGTGAATTTCAAGTGGTTCAATGAAAATCTTTTACCCCTTCGTGAAAAAAGTGCCATCATACTTCTGATCCACGCTTTGAAAACATCAATCTCGAGAATGACAGAACTGAACAACACTTGAATGGATTTAAAAGAGGCCGTCAGATATTCGTGACTTGATTCACATTTTTTGTTAGCAAGATCAATATATTTTAGAATGTTTAAACGGATTCCATATTTATAAATCTTGGCTTTTGATATGCTTGTTGCCATAAAAATGAAACCATTTATGTAGGGTGAACCGTATTATTAGGCATTAGCAGACTGCATCCCAATATTCACAATTTCTAAAATTTTAATAAGGTGATTTAAGCAAGATTATTAATTATTACAGCACAAAGAGTTTCGCATTTGCTAATATCACAAAGAATATGCTTATCTATAACTGCAATCCCTTTTATAGTAGGTATTTATTTGTTGGTTTTTGTCCACAGATATTCGACAATCACTTCCACTTTCAACACCACGCCATCACAAAACGGTCGCTCACTCCAGCACACGAGCACCACAAGAAGCTAGAAGAAGACTCACGTGTACGATGGGCGAAACAACAACCTGCTCTCTCAAGAAAGAAAAGGGACTTCCAAGTTATACCAGATATTTCTTCTACAGGTACGTAATTTTCTCTAGGCAATTTAGTTTCACAAATGCTAAAAGAGGCAAGAAACTTAACGGTGCATTTGCCAAAGTCTCTCTTCGGTTACCTGAAAAAGATAAAGATATTAATTTACGCTAAAATAATAATTATATATATTGTGCGTCTATTGTCTTTGAGGTGTCATTTTATCAAATTGCAATTGAAGCAAGTGTTAATATTTTGGGTAAATCAAAAAAAATTGTATTGTGACAAGTTTAATTTGGATGAAGTTACGGGCAAATGTTAATATCGAGAATTACTTATTATAAAACAAAGTCGTAATTTTCGTTTGTGTGTCCTTATATCTTCTTCTTCTTCTTCTTATATATAAAATTCACGTGTCACAGTGTTAGTTACCGTACTCCTCCAAAACGGCTTGACCGATTTTTATAAAATTTTACATGCATATTCAGTAGGCCTGAGAATCTGCCAACATCTATTTTTCAAATCCCTACCCCCACTGACATTTGTATGGCAAAACAACGTTTGCCGGGTCAGATAGTAACCTTATATCTTTCATCTAATATATAAAATTCACGTGTCACAGTGTTAGTTACAGTACTCCTCCGAAACGGCTTGACCGATTCTTATGAAATTTTATATGCGTATTCAGTGGGTCTGAGATTCGGTCAACATCTATTTTTCAAACCTTTTTTTAGTCTGACAAAACAACGTTTGCCGGGACAGCTAGTAACCTTATATCTTTCAAACTACGCGACGGATCTCAATGCGGATTTTTATTTAATATATAGAGTGGTCCCAGAGGATGGCTTCTTTGAATAATTTATTAAGATATTGGAGAACAGGAGCCTCAACAATAAAGTTTGCATAGGATTCTGTAATATATTTTGTTTCTTATTCACATTTTTATTATCAATTAAAACTAGAAAGAAACATCTGTATGCTATTATTTTATTTTCTTGTCAGCTGAGACGACATCAAATTCTGCATCCGCATCGAAGCGTGACGCGAACTGGAGACGCGAACTGCAAACTTCACGGGTGAAGGGACGGCCACGAGCTGCTGACACCAAGTTCCAACTCAACGACCCCAAGTGGCCTCACATGTGGTATTTAGTAAGTGTCAACTTGACTCTTCTCTATTTTTTCACTTTTTACCTAAACTTGACAAATGTTAACAAAGAAAGGTATTCCTAAGTTCGATGTCATAGACTCGTATTTTGACGATCTCAAATAATGTAATGAAACTTATGCTACTTTTATTAATTTCGGTCTTAGACCGATATAAATAGATAAAGATTTTATGTTCTATTTTACGGAATACTCTTACTAATTCATTTAGCAATTATAGCTTTGTGAATTACTTAAGCTTTTCTGTAGCGTCATTATGAAAATCAGTGTAATATCGGATTACTAGAAGAATTAAGGAATTACCATACTAATGTTTGCAAAGGATTAAAGGTTTGTTTTATGTCTAGTTTCTATGTAAATTATACCGGACTCTATAATCGAACCTATACTTCTGTGTAACCAATAATAATCTACAAAACTATATCAGCAGTATTAAACGAGTATTACACATAGAGCCACAAAAAAAATTGCTGTGTAGTCTTGGGATGAGGCGGAAATGGAGTGATGCCACTTGTATTCTTAATATTTCATTACACACGTCTTGTGGTCGATATTCTCATTATTCTTTATCTTAGATTCAATTTACAGGTACAGAAATAGTTTTTTTTACAATAGTTTTGTTTTATCTGTGTAAAATAAATACCTATTATATTGAGGATTGTTGTGTGTCTAGAATCGAGGCGGAGGTTTAGACATGAATGTGATTCCTGCTTGGCGGGAAGGTATCACAGGTCGAGGTGTCGTAGTTACTATCTTAGATGACGGCTTGGAGACAGACCACCCTGATTTAGCTGCTAACTATGTAAGTATTTTAAGATTAAATAATTGTTCCTAACAATTTGCTTAGTTCGAAAACTAAAAACACTCCTTATCGAGAGTATTATTATACATTACTTATTGCATTGTCATCGGTCCTTAATATGTTTGCAAAATTACAGCTCAATCTGACTACTGCAAGGGGATGAAAATCGCTTACAAAGATTCCGTTACTTAGATTAATATAGGTACATTAATATATACGTACACAGCTCATAAAAACGTGTTAAAAAGTAATACAGAGGAGAGGAAAGGGTGATGGTTTTCAAATAATTTTTCACTCGAATGCGTATTTTTATTTTTAAAGTCACAAAAAAAGGAACATGATAGATTTTTATGCTACAAATTAATATTTAAAGATCAAAACTCTGTTACGAAAGCCAGTAAATAAAGAATTTTACAAAATTTATATATATACAACATTATTCGATAAAAAACTTGACAAATAATAATTACAAAAATTTTGTAAAACGAAAAGCGTAGGACATGGCTGCTTTATGTTTAATTACTCAATTTTTAAACCCCGAGGAAGAAGAACTTCATTCCGAGTGAATGAAGTAGCGAAACGACATCGAATCTGGCCTTATTAAATTATTTTTTTTAAATCAGGACCCAATGGCGTCATATGATGTGAACTCCCATGACTCAGACCCACAACCCCGCTACGACATGATAGACTCGAACCGTCATGGCACGAGATGTGCTGGAGAAGTCGCTGCGACCGCTAACAATTCTCTATGTGCTGTTGGCGTCGCCTACGGAGCCTATGTTGGAGGTTAGTGTTTTATAATTATTACGATTGCATAGTAACTGACACTGTCTTTATACATATTTTTATTCTTGAATATCTCAATTTTCTTTTACACGAACCTCGTGCTGCAAATAAAAAGTATCATCTGATTTGGTGCAGTCGATTGGGAGATTTATTTTTTAAGCTATTGCATAGCTTCTATCGCGGGCCTTGAGCGTGGAGACTAAATGCACAAAATTCGAAATGTAATTCTGTAACAAAGATAGCGTAACTGAAAAATACTACACACGGCGCTTTCGTTTCCGTGTCGCTGTTCGCGCTGGTGACTAATGTCAGTTTTGACGTTAGTTTTTTTTTTCGGCATTGGACTTAACCCTTGCCATTTTCAAAACGTTAGTTTTTATTTTATTGACATTTGATTGACAATCGCTATTTTATCATAATTACCATAAACAATGGACAGATGTAAGCATCAGTAAATAAGGATTATTAATCTTATTTTAGTTTATGGTATTTAGATTCTTGCATAAATAAAATAAATAAATAATTATAATTGCATAAGTTGATAAAAATACTATGCAATAGCCACACGTCTTTTTTTTAAATAGATTAATGATTTTTTTTTATTCTTAACTAATTTCTTCTCACACTTACTTAATCCTTGTATTGAAATATGTATGAAATAGGTAACAATTGTTTTAACAACAAATTTTTTACATCTTGAGTAAATAACGCTGCAAAATGCTAAATAAAAGGATTTAAGCAATTTTTAGCGTGTTAATTGTTATTTAAATTAGCTTGAAATAAAATACTTTTGACGCTAATTCCAAAATGAATTATATAACTTTGTCGCAGAGACAGGCTCACTTTATTTCGATGTTTTCTAATGTGATAATAAATCAACGCGAAGAAAGAAAATGCCAATTCAAGTTGACAAAAGAAAACATTAATCGCTAATCATGTACCATCAATAATCGGGATTCAGCTTACGAACAAATGTCTCTTTTATTTCTTGTCGCAATGAGTTTGCATTTAGCTTAACCGCAAATTAAGAGGATACCAAAATAGCTTCGTGCATTTTCTACGTACGAAGTTTGCATTTTTTCTTTAGGTTGAATGGCTAGAGCTCTATTTTTTAAGTATATGTTTTTTTAATATATAATCTAGGATCGTATAAACTCAGAAACGCGATTGAAAAAAGTTTTCTCGATAGAAAATCTTAGCGAAACAACCTCTCTTATTTTTTATTTTTTTCATTTATTATCGCGTATTAACTAATGAAATAACTTTCAAAACATAAGTAACTATTATATATAGAAACACGTGAACCGGAATTAAAATATATTTAGTAGATTTTGAGTAAACAAAAAAAAATATCTCTAATTCTTCATTTTCTATACCTACTAGCTGTGTTAAGTGGTACATGTTGACGATAATATTGATGTAGGCCCTTAAGATTTTGATATAATATTGGTAAGATTAGTTTAAATTGTAATAATTGTGTAAATAAATGGAATTTCAGTTTTGCTTTTTTATTGTATGACAATTATGTATGTATTTGTTATAAATCAAAATCAAACCTACATTTATTTATTTTTAACAAAATAAAAATAAATAAATGTAGGTATAGGTCTTGTAAAAGTTGAAGTATCAATAACATGTTTATTACTTTGTACTTACCTACTACGATTTCATTGTAAATTACTAGACAATAAGATCACTTTATCCTACGTACGATCAGGTTGTGGAATGAACCCCCTGCCATGGTTTTCCCACAGGACTACAGCATGGGGCTCTTCAAAAAGGGCGTCAAAAGGTTCCTAGTGTTCCTACAGGGTCGGCAACGCGCTGGTGGTACCTCTGGTGTTGCAAGCGTCCATAGGTTACGGTAATCGCTTACCATCAGGCGAGCCGTATCCTTGTTTGTCAACCTAGTCGTGTAAAAAAAAAAAGATCCTTACTAATTTATAAATAATGTGAAAACGAGCCGACGACAGTATAAAATTTTTGACGCGCTTAGTTGTTAATGTGTGGAACGAAACTATAGCGCGATTTAAAATTTGTACAACGCCATCTATCGAGTGATATAGTAAACTTCTGTTTGTTAAGGTTTGATTTCTAAATTTCACGCGTACGAAGTCGCGGGCAACAGCTAGTAATACATAAAATACTAACACATATAACTACTAACACAAATTGTTATTTTATTGTAACTGTAACAAATATGTAATTTAGATCTTTGTCGTCCAAAATAATAGTTATTATTATTATTTAAATCTAAATAGATTTTGTTGCCAGTCTAAAACAAACGGGTGCATAGTTAAATACTTTAAGGGCCTACATCAATATTATCGTATATCATCGCCGACACGTACATATTAACACAGCCAGTAGGCACAGAAAATGAAGAATTAGGGATACTTTTCCTATTTACTCAAAATCTACTAAATATATTTTAATTCTGATTTACGTGTTTCTATATATAATAGTTACTTATGTTTTTAAAGTTATTTCATTAGTTAATACGCGATAATAGACCGACAAATGAAAAAAATAAAAAATGAGAGAGGTTGTTTCGCTAAGATTTTCTATCGAGAAAACTTTTTTCAATCGCGTTTCTGAGTTTATGCGATCCTAGATCATATATTGAAAAAACATATACTTAAAAATTAGAGCTCTAGCCATTCAATCTAAAGAAACAATGAAAACTTCGTACATAGAAAAATGCACGAAGCTATTTTGGTATCCTCTTAATCCTATAACACCTGTCTATATAATGGGAGGCAAAAGGCTGAGAAACACAGGTGATAAAAAAAGTAAATTTATAAAAAGATCACAGAATTTTTTTCAAATTATTACTTCACAGGGCAATAACACATTTGCCTAAGGGTATAAACATTTCATTGTAAATATTCTCGTTTTGATGAAATGTGGCGTAAAATATAAATTTTGAAAGAACTCATACGGTGTTTAATAAAGCATAATATGTTTAAATAAAGACAAATAATTTTACTACAAGTTTATTGTTATAGCTTTATTGCACTTTTTTATTTTACTCTTCTGTAAATAAAGCCTTATTCCTGGATACATAATGAGTTATTAAACTGTTGCCTGCGACTTCATACGCGTGGAATTAAAAAATTTTTTCTCGATTTTGCAACATTTTTCACTAAAGCTTCGCTCTTATTGGCCGCAGCGTAATGTTATATAGCATATAGCCTTCCTCGATAAATGTACTATCTAATACTTAAAGAATTTTTCTAATCACACTAGTGGTTCCTGAGATTAGGGCGTTGAAACAAACAAACAAACCCTTCAGAATTATAATATTAGTATTGATTCGCGAATTTGCTAATGGTTTAACTTAATTAAAAATATGTTTTTGTAGGTGTACGAATGTTGGATGGGGATGTTACTGATGCAGTAGAAGCAAGATCTTTAAGTTTAAACCCTCAACATGTTGACATCTACAGCGCATCTTGGGGCCCTGATGATGATGGCAAGACGGTTGACGGTCCTGGTGAACTCGCAACTAGGGCTTTCATCGAAGGAGTCACAAAGGTGGACATATTTCATTGAATTAGATATTATATGTAATAATTCTTATGTAAATATTGGAAATATTGTTATCCTTATATGCGCAGGATTTATCTAGGAAAACCGAAGACTTCTAAATAAACTAACTAATGAAATGACTTTAAAGATTTTTAGAAATCTTCAAAACTTATTTTCGTCCGATTGCCTTCGATACTCGAAAAAAAAATAACTGCATAGACGAATAGGTAGTAAACCTACGTATTGAAATTTAAAATACAGATAAAGAAGGAATCTACAATGTTCGAGTTTCTAGATTTTATTTGACAAAAATGTTAATACTTTTTTGGGCTCTAGGTTAAATCTAACCAATACACATGTTTAAAATTGTAATTAAGTTAGTCTAAGCATCGTGAGCTTTTTATAAATATTTCATCGCTTTGACATTTAATTTCAATGCTTTAACAGTCTCATTTTTCTCTCTGAATCCTGTAATTAAATTAGTGAACGCAACAGCACCAGTCAAGCGACACTTCACTAAAGCAATTGTTGTAATGATGCAATTATTTTCACTGTACGTAACTACTCTGTAGCATAGCATATATATTTACTTTCAACGTTATTATGAAACAGGACCTTTATAATTACGTCCTATGTCAACCAAATTTCAAATAAATTCTGCATTCCCCTCATTCTAACAATTTCCTTCAATATTGGATAAATAGAGGCCCATTCTCTATGGGAATATATTTGGCTTTTTAGACCTGGTGAAACGTGTTTCTTCAGTTTTGAGGGACAAAAAAATCTTCTAGTTTTCTGTCTTTCACAGAAATGGTTTATCTATATTATTTCTTGCAAAAACCTAATGGAGGTGTACTTCGATTTCTTAATACGATGCCACACTGAAACCATTTCTCTTTTTGGTGAAAAACCCCATATTAAACATTTAAATTGGACAGGGTCGCAACGGTAGAGGGTCAATATTCGTGTGGGCTTCTGGAAACGGTGGCAGAGAACATGATAACTGCAACTGTGATGGTTATACGAATTCTATATGGACGCTATCGATATCTTCAGCGACCGAACGAGGAGAAGTACCGTGGTATTCAGAAATGTGCAGCTCCACTTTAGCAGCTACGTACAGTAGTGGAGCAATTAATGAGAAGCAAGTAAGTACTTAATATTTTCTTTTCTTGAAGTTTTCGTTACTCGTCATAGACTTCTCTTTACAGCCAGACTCTTTAGCTCATACTTTAGCCAGTATAGCCTTTTTGTATGGCACCTGTTTGAATCAATGACGACGGCAACATATGAACTGTAAGGTAATGGCTTAGTGTCTTATTTCATAATGACTTATCGGAGGTTTAAAAGTTCGCTAAAATCGGTTCGTGAAAATTGTCAAAACTTGTTATTCATAATATTCTTTTTACGCTAAAACGTTTATTATCTCTCCGATAAAATCTCCGTTTAAACCTTCGATAAGTCATTATGAATAAGACCAATAGAATATACTTCCCACATGGCCTTGAGCGGCTCGGCTTTTGATTGCAAGGCGGTGCCCGCCAAGATGCAAAAAGCAGTCTTGCAGAACAATGCACAACATGTATGCATGGTTTTCTTGCTATTAGGCTCCACGGCTTCAGCTTACTGTTGCTAACCAAAGACCTATATAAAAATGGGTTCTTTATGTAATTCTTATTTCAATTCCTCACAACTATTTCATGGTTCTAAATAGGTGGTGACAACTGACCTGCATCATTCGTGTACAACTGGACATACTGGCACTTCAGCATCAGCGCCACTCGCTGCTGGTATTTGCGCACTAGCGTTGCAAGCTAACAGAGAATTAACATGGAGAGATATGCAGCATATTGGTAAGTTAGATCAGTTACATATTCAGCAAGATTTACTTTTTCTTACTCTCATTTCTGGGTATATAACTTTATTTGTGGTTGCGTTGGTGGAATTTATTAACGTGAGCAATAGACAATTTAATTCAATATCAAAAGGATAACTATAACTTTAATTACCCGACTACCAAGGATGTGTAGTGTTTTTCAATACAGTAGTTACATTAAAGAAATATTTAGACCCATTAGTTATTATCAACTGAATTTGTAAGGTATTTTTTTTTTGGTCTCTGGGTTTTTAAGTATTTCGATGTTCCTATAGAAATAAATTTGTTTACAAACCATTTTCTAAAACACTGTAGGTTTAAAAAGACTATTTAACAAAATCGATTTAGCAAGTTTTCTAAATGTTAATATAAAAAGTTATGAATTTCTTGTTTATATGCACAGCATGTTGCATTTACAAGTGTTGGTTATTTGGTATGCATAGTTGCCTTTACAAATAACCTTGTGTAACCTATCACATCTATTTTTAAACCCTGTATATACCACTTTGCTAGACAATGGCTTAGAAGTTATATTATAGTTAGATCCTAGTCACTATAAGATTATTTGTGCTTTCTTGAAAACATAAATGAAGGTATTATGAAAACGAGTACATTCATAGGTCGCTGCAACGTTGAATATCATTAGAATGTGGTATAAATAGGAAATAATTATAACCTAATTTAGTGTCCTAAGTTCTAATAAAAAGTTGACGGGCTTCGTAGTCTAGTAGTTCATATAACGGACTGCCGTTCACGAGGTCGCGGGTTCGATTCCCGTCTCGGGCATTCATTTGTGTGATGTTTATAAATGTCATACAAATGTTTGTTCTGTGTCTGGGTGTTTACTATGTATATTAAGTATGTATTTACAAAAGAAAAGTAGTTTATGTATTCTATCTGTATTCTGGTATCCATAGCACAAGCATAATAAGCTTAGCTTGGGACCAGAGGACGTTGTGTGAAATGTCCATAAATATTTATTTATTTATTATTAATAATATATTTTCTATGACAGTGGTACGAACAGCGAGGCCAGAGCGTTTGAGTGTCGGTGGTGGATGGCGAGTAAATGGCGTCGGTCGCAATGTATCTCATTCATTCGGCTATGGACTCCTAGACGCAGCTGGGATGGTACGACTGGCTAGATCATGGCGGACAGTTCCAGCTCAAAGAAGATGTGAACTTGCCGCACCAAGACCTCAGAGACCAGTACCACCGAGGTCTACAGTTACATTACAGGTAAGTATTTAAACTGGGACTAATTTCGGAGTTTATGAAAGGTTTAGAAACCACAAAAAACGGATATAAATTCAATAATTATTACGTAAATAGATTACAGACAGTCTATCTAGGAAAATTAATATTTTGTAAACTTCTTGAGCTATATTCTGATTATAACTGAGGAGTTTGAAAGACTTACAAAGACCTATGCTCGCGAGTGTTACATTGTTTTCATCGTTATTTTTTCCTGATATCTAGTTGGATGTCGTGGCGTGTCCTGGTGTGAATTACTTAGAGCATGTTCAAGCAAGAGTGTCATTATCAGCTGTTCGCCGAGGAGACTTACGCATAGCACTCACATCGCCCGCAGGGACTAAAGTCACATTGCTAGCTCCTAGGTAAGTCAGTAACTATTTTTAATACTATGCTTTTCCTTGATATTAATAGGCAATACTTTAATAATGACTAAAGGTTTCACGATCGCAATTCAAGACCAGGTGATTGAGACTAAAAATTATCGAAAGTACATAATCAAGAACTTACCAACAGACAGTTGTAGAAAATGTAATAGTTGCCCTGAAACAAATAATAATAATAATAAATTTTATTGAATAAAATACAATGAACATCTCAAAAACAATTTAACAATATGTAACTCTAAGATGAGATGAAACTTTAAACACATATATTTTGGTGACCGACATAATAAATATTGACTTACTTGTATTTATTTTTTACATTTTTGTTGAAATAAGTTGTTTGTTGAAATGCTCTAGAATTGTGTACTTGTTGATATATATTTATCTTAAACGTAACATGGAATACTCGCAATAGGTACTCTTGATATCGACCCATCAGGTCCACGTAATAAAGCCTTTGTTTAATGGGACGAATTGATGAACTGAGTTGTAGATAAACTCAAATTGTGGTACGAGAATTAGTTTTGTAGTACGAAACAGTTAGTTTTGCCTACTTGTTCTACACTTACGAGAAGTTGGTAACTTCACAAAGCGGAACACAAGACGCTAATGGAGCCTCTGTGTGTAATTAGACAGTTAATTTTCCGGCAGGCCGCACGACTCATCGCGTGCTGGATTCAACTCTTGGCCTTTCATGTCTGTGCATATGTGGGGTGAGTCCCCGCTGGGCAATTGGCAACTGGAAGTTACTAACGAAGGCAGATATATGGGTAAGCAAATTGACTTTATTGATACTGATTTTAAGATAACCTAGTTTAAGTTATGTTCTGATTATATTGATGAACAGTTTTCAAGTCATAAACTATATGTTCATATTTGAATCATAGGCCGAGCGACATTGCAAGACTGGTCGCTAACTTTATATGGAACTACCAGCCCAGCAGCAAAAAATGATCCGATTCCATTTCGGAATCCGATTATCCGTAAAAATGGTAACGTGACTCGTCCCGTCGTCGTTCAAGCTGGACGAAAAAATAGTAGAGGTAAACCGATACCCATCGTGCCTACGTTTACGGTTGGACTGAAAAAGAGAAAAAAGAATAAAAATTCTAAGAATCCAAATAAGAACTCGCAGAAGTCTAAGCAAAGTAGGCCAGCGACACGATCACCAATTGAGAGTACAACATCGCGTGTGATGGTGTCGACGGCAGCCGATCTGAGTCTGAATCTACGAGGTGATCTTACTGATCCATTAGCTGCTGCAGACGCTAGAGGTCGGAAGATGTCTGGCCTGTTCGAACATTATGACAAAATACAACATATATACCCCGCGCCTCAACAAACCCACGGTACCGTTGAGCTACAAGCACTGCATGATCCGTGTTTCTTGAGTCGTTTCACTGCGTTGTCCCCATTTAGCCGTCAGCTTGATTCTACCCGCACGTCAAAAATCCTTTTGTTCTAGGCTTTGCTGCTCTTTGCATGTCAATTATTTGCATTGTATTCAATTATTTTGTAGATTAACTTAGTTAATTATAAAGGTTCGAATTTAATGTTAGCCGCAAGATATAATAATATATTTGAGTTTCGTGGTAGATAGTGTTCTTAATTTTGTTCTTGAGTGATTTTTTTTCGTTATATTTAGTTGTTTTTATTTATATTTGCTATAAAATAATTATGGAAACTGTCCCTTCTACTAAGTTGTACATGAAATTAAAAGTCTTTTAGGACATGTAAAGTAAAACGAACAGACTTCTACGGCGAAGTCATTGTCTACAATGAAACACAATGAAAAGATAGAAACCACCAAATTAGAAAAGGGATATGTTTACAAATACTAGATAGATCAATGTTTATGCTTTTTTAGATTATTGTACTCAAAATTTTTCGCCGATTTCTTCTTCTATACTAATTTAATGTGTGCATTATTAAAGTTTCAAGGGCCTAATTCTCTATCGACCAGTAGTTTACGTTGTCAAAAAACTTATGAACTGGTGTCAACGTTTTTCGTAAAGTGTTTGTTATGGTATTTTAAAATGGTAATCTGTAGAAACTTATCGGAGGATATTTATTTGGACAATGTATCAAGTCATTTTTTTTCTCAAAATATCATTTTTTATGGCTAGCCACTGATATTTTAGGCTTTAAGTGGACTATTGACAGATTCATAGTAAATATGGCATTCCGAAAAGATTGTAGGCATCTTTGACAAAGTATTGACACAGAGAATAGCAATTATTTTAAACTTTACATGCCTTTATCATGAGTTTTTTTTGTAAAGTGGCCTAAACACCTATAGAGAATTAGGTTCCTGATTCAATACGTGATATGTGATCTTACATTATTTCTTTTTCGATTACACAGCGGGTCCTATGACACAATGGGAATTAATTTTCTATGGAACGGAAACTCCTCCTCAAGAGTATGACGCTGCTTCACCTGAAAGCAACTCGCTTGGTGTGGGGGCAGGACTGCTGAGTGAAGCGGCTAGACTTGGTGGAGAAGCAACCGGTCCACTTCCTTCTTGGAGTGCTACGAGCGAGCCGGACTCTGTAGAAGATAGTAGACATAATGCATTAATTGACGACCTCGGACTTGTCTCATGGCGTTCACATGCGGTAAGTTGGATTGAAGTAACCTAAGTTATTCGTATCTTGATTCCGTTGCGTCTTTTATATTTTAAATAGCCTAATAGATCCACCAACTTATAGCGTTATGGAAATCCACTAATGCTAAAAGAATATCTCCCGAGGTCGTTTTTATAAATAAATAGCTGTTTCCGCGACTTCGTACGCGTGGAAATAGAAAAAAAATCCCCATTTCTGCAACATTTTTCACTGATGCCTCGTTCCTGTTAGTCACAGCGTGATGTTATATAGCCCATAGCCTTCCGCGATAAATTTACTATCGAACACTGAAACTGTTCCCCGCGACTTCGTACGGGTGGCATTTAGGACATTTTCCCAGTAACAGTTTTTCTACTGCTTCACGCCTATTAGTGGCAGCGTGATGTTATATAGCCTTCCTCGATATGTATGTACCATAAATGTACCAGTGGTACCTGAGATTATCTTATATATAAAATTCACGTGTCACAGTGTTAGTTACCGTACTCCTCCGAAACGGCTTGACCGATTTTTATGAAATTTTACATGCATATTCAGTAGGTCTGAGAATCGAACAACATTTATTTTTCAAACCCCTTCCCCCCACTGACATTTGTATGGCAAAACAACGTTTTCCGGGTCAACTAGTATTAGTATAATATTCGAATTATATTAAATAAATGATTCCAACAAAAAAAAAATGTATAGACGTAAAGGAGTTTTGTAATCACCTTAGGTAGTAATAAAACAACAGTTAGGATTGTTTGAGATTAAAGAAACGAGATTGAATTAATATCTATTTAGTCTTCTATACCTTAGGATTTTAAATGTACATTTTATATGACTAAGATAGATTATACATTGATTTTAGAAGCACGATTGTATCTATACAAAATGTACAAAGCAATATGTACAAATTTGCATTAATTTATTAGGTGATAAAAGTATTTGCTTAAGAAAACCAAACCTAAAAACATAAATGATTATTTGATCACGCGTTTTACGTGATTTTCAAATAACGAAAAGTAAATAGTCATATTGAAAAATGTCCTGTAGTAAAGCTACTTTTATATTATGTTGTTTAAAAACTGAAAATATTTATCTATTGAATAAGGGCGAAAGTATTTTTTCACAAGAAAAATATGCTAGGCTGAATAGAAAATATAAGAGAGTCTCTATAAAAGAAAAATATTAAATGTTAATCGCTATCCTAATCTTCAACAATAGGGGTACTTATTTCATACATGTTTTTATTTAATTTCGGATAGAATAAATATACTTCAAACATGAGATTATAGCATTCTTGGTGGGCTCTGTGGTCTCTAGTGGTTCATGTAATATACTGCCGTTCACGAGGTCGCGGGTTTGATTTCCGCCCAGTATAACAATTTATTTGTGTGTTATTTTTAATGGTCATACAAATGTTTGTACTGCGTCTGGGTGTTTTCTATACATATATTACTAGCTAATTCCCGCAGTTTCACCCGCCTTTATAGTTATTGAGCCCAAAATACACACCAAATCTTAGAATTTTTTTATTAAAAGCCATCCCGTTAAACCTCTTTGTCTATTAAAGAAAACTACATCAGAATCCGTTACGTAGTTTTGAGTATCTGAGCTCACATAGGGACATACATACAAAAATATTGACTTTGTTTTATAATAAGTAAAGATAAGAATGTATTTACACTACAAGTATATGTAGTAAGTATATCCGTAGTTTATGAAATAATTATAGGTATGCAGATATTGATTATCTCAGGGTTGCCAACGTCACGGTGGTTTAATATTTCTATCAAAGTAAAATTTCTTTTTTAATTTTGGATATAGATGGATTTTCCTGAAATCGAGCGAAGTGACTGGAGAGGTACTTGCTACGAATATATGAAATGTTAAGTACAGTTTACAAAACCAGCTGTTTCCTTGATGATAATAATATTGTGCTGACCATCATCATTGCCCTGCCCTTATCTCATTACTTGGGGTCGGCGCATCTCCTTTACTTTCATAAACTTCTGTCTGAAATGTACTGACCGTAACTTACAATATAAAATTTTGACTAATATGTTACAGTGGTTAATAAATAAATCATTGGTATGCTTGTAAATAGAATAGAAAAAATATTAATTTCTTAGTTATTACGTTGTATTAACTTTGTGTTTTCTTAAGTTGTAAATATTACCTACTTTGAATGCAACTCCAATTTTTATGTAGGAATATATTTCTTTCGAACCTTCGGGCATTAATTGGAGATGATTATAATAAAGCGAGCCCCCCTGAAAAAGGACGAGAACAATGGTCATACTCATTGGTATCGTTACACACTCGAGGTGAAGTGTTCATAACAATTCTTAAAAAAAATGGACAATTATATAGCGTGTCTTATTGTTAACGGTAATTGGTTCCAAAAGCACGCTCCCTGCACAGTAAATGACTTGTCGAAAAATGTAGCTCTATGTCAAGGGATCTCCAATTTTCTGATAATCTCAAGGTTTTCGAATGTGCATCGCATAGAAACCTAAAATTCATTAAGATAAGTGGGGGAACAAGGGTTGAAAAATATACTTACTTTAAAGTAAGAAAAGAATATGAGTATTCCATCGAAGTCGTTTAAGAAGCCACTTGAGCTTGGTGTGAAATTCGAAAACGTGGAAATATTTGCGTAAACCAAATTTAAACTTAATACAGAAGAAATGAGTACCTACTAATTAAAAATGACATGACTTTTCTTGTAAAATGATCGAACTGACAATAAATCTGATGGCTCCAGGTTTGTAACATTTTTAACTTTATTTGTAGATAAGCGAAGACAGTCCGCCAGAGGCTGGAGATACGGGAAGCGCTGGCCAATACACAGGCAGCTCTTCAGGATGCGCCGTTCACGCATCGAAATCTCCCCACGCGTGCCTAGGTTTGTGTCTATTAATCCTTCTTCTAATGTCCATGGCCGACGCGTTGCGCCTTTATTCATCAACTGACCAACGCAGACAGCCAAATAGACTAAGTACTAAATACGAGTGTTCACTAACCCCTAGTGTTAGGTTAGCATTAATACGCGCAGAGAGACGGCCGCCTAGAGCGCCATGCTTACGTCATCTAACACCTGTTTACAGCGCATTGAGACAATAGTACTCAATACGACTACAATGTGATTTTAGTTAAATTTACCGGGTTTTATATATTATTTTTTAAGTACAAGCTGTTATTATTTATATATTTTAAGTTAGATATATTGTATAACTATTTCTAGGAGTCGGGCTGTGTGTGTGTAGGTACTCTGTTACTAGTTTTATCAATGTACAAGTCAAATGAATACCTAAGTTTGAATTTCGTTTCTAATATACATAATACAGTTACATAAACAAACTTATGGGATGTAAAATATTAAAAATATATACATATTAAATGTGTATATTAAAAATTGTTCACCGACGAACTTTTTAACGCGCACTATATTGTAGCAATTTTGTAACCAGATTTATATAATGGTTCCTTTAGAAACTCCCTAACAAAGTAAATTAGGTGTTTATGATTCATAAAAAACATGCACTTAAATCGTCCTCATTAATTAACCCTATTTTATAGTTATTTTTTTTTTTGAATTCTGCGCGATGAGTCTTAAAGAATATAATATGGCACTGAGTTAATAAATAAACATCATGATCATTTTCCTGCCCTTATCACAATATTCGGGATCGGTGCAATATGACTACTTGTTCATGTTACAATGGGATTTGGCTAATTTTTACGACCGGCCGCCTGTGCGCAGGTGTCATGCCACGTGGTTCTCACGATGAGTTCTTAGGACCCCCGCGGCAAGGGCATGGAGAGGTGACATTTGTGTTGTTTTTGTCCGTCGCCCCACGAAGATTAGAATCATTGATGATAAAAATCATTACAGCAAATTAAGCTTCCTAATTTCTGTTTAAAACACAGTTTCTTCAACAGAAAATAAATAGTAAAACTCTTAGCAAATAAAATTATGTCATTTTATGCTAATGAAAATCGTTTAACAAATTAGGGCGCTCGCTTTTTAAATCGTTAAAGCTCATTTTCATAATAATGTGCTTTCTTTTAATGAATTCTGCCAATAACTAGAATCAGCCAGAAATACTATATACAATAACGCTGTTAATAAAATTAAGTCAGAATTCCTTATTAAATACTCCAGAGACACGTTTTCATAATTGTGTACTTTCGTTTTATGAACTCTTTTGCTATAAGTATATTGAGAATTTTACACTTTAATAACCATAGCTAATGACATGATTTTTTTTATTATATTTAAATTTATTAAATCAATTTTTTTTTTTAATGATTTCTTTTTTCTCGGCTTACTTTTGGGCCAGGATCTTCTGTACAATTATCACTTATTCTAAATTGGCGAACTACAATTTCTGGGTGAGCTTATGTTAAATAAAAATAAAACTAGTAACACACATACAGCAAGGCCTAAATCACCGTCTTACCAACAATTAGGAAAAATTTCTAACTTGTTAGTCTTCGTACTTAAACTGTACGTTCAAGTACTTAGATAAAATAAAATTAAACTTCCGCTTTGAAAAAATAAACAGCAAAAATAACTCAATGAGAGTTTAACATAGAGCTATTGTTGTCTATCTTTACAATTTTTTGTTAAGAGGCGAAATACGTTTCGATTTCCAAGTTTTCTTGTTATTTATGATTTTCTTTTATTTAAAATAAACCACTATTTAATTATTTATACGTAAATGTTGAATATTTGGTTTTAATATTTACCGTTTTTTTCAGATAAAATAACTTTTGATTACTTTTGTTGTTTATTTTTTCATGCAGAGTTATTTATTGATTTTTTTAAGCATTTTTTCTATACTAATTATAATTATATACATAATTTCCCGTGGTATACGTTATTATTTAGTAAATAAAAGAACATTACTCGTAGTTATGTCTAATAATGAATTTGTAAAAGGCGTATATATGTGTGATATTTTGTACCGATCATGAGTTTATTCGCAAAATTATGTGAAAACTAGTGAACAAGTGCAATTACGTAAATAATATAATACGATAATCATATCGATAACGTCCATTTTTTCACGAGTAATTGCAATGTATAAGAACAAAAATATTGTATGTACAGCATAAATTAATGTGATCTTAAAATCATTCGCTTCTTCATCCTAGACTTAAATGTAAATGCTCATAATAGGTACGTATCATCACAGATATTTTTTCACTGCGATAAAAATAGTCGTAGAACAAATTGTGACAGCTATTAACCTGTGGATAGTCGCTAGTCGTTTAAGAAAAGCACTCAATACTCTGTACCGATACCAATGTTAGCGCATTTATTATAACCATTTTCTTTTTTTGTTTTCTTTTTTTATTTAGATAGATAAATAGCAAAATAAATTTATTTTATACAGTAATATGACAGTCAGTTTGGAATTATATTAATTTTATAGCATAATAGTAGCAGGAAACAGTGTAGTTATTTATATATTGTATAAAATAATCGCCTTTATGTACCTTCGAACATATCTGTTAAAATAAGTTTCACGGTTAAACTGTCTTGATTCAGTGACGAATGTTTCGTTTATAGTAGCATAATTTAATTAATATCTGTTGTGACTTTGTAGTTTGCAGATAAACACTAAATTGAACTTAAATAGTTCAACTTTGAATTTAATTACGAACTAAGTGATTTAAGTCTTATGTTGCATTTCAAGAATTATTTAAAGCCTATTGATTTTAACTACAACTGGGTTATTAACCTTAACTTAGGTTATTTTATACACAAATTCATTCACAATTTCATCATTCAAGCTTCATGGTTGAGTGGTTCATGTAACGGACTGCCGATCATAAGGTCGTGGGTTCGATTCCCGCTCGGGACAATCATTTGTGTGATATTTATAATTGTCATATTGTCATACAAATGTTTGTACTGCGTCTGAGTGTTTCTATGTATTATAAGTATGTATTTACAAAAGAAAAGTAGTTTATGTAATATATCCGTATTCTGGTACCCATAACACAAGCATATAAGCTTAGCTTTGGACCAGAGGACGTTGTGTGAAATGTCCATGAATATTTTATTTTATTTATTATTATTGACAATAAATCCTAAATCTCGCGCACAATTTTACCCGTATCGTTTAGCCAATAGGATTCTAATTCCGTCCAAATTTTACAGTTTGGCCTGGTAAAGTAAACAGTGAAGTTGGAACACAACATAGTGTATACTTGGTGGCTTTTCTTTCGGGGCCATTATACCATATGGATAAGGCAGCTCCAACCTAGCCTTCAATGTGCATTTAATATTGATTTTGGGCGATATTCAGAAAAGACGCAGGATTCCATGTTAATTAATATAACTTTGTTGATATGGTTATGTAAAAAATTGGTCAAGTGCGAGTCGGACTCGCGCACGAAGGGTTCCGTACCATTATCTATGCAACATAAGGCACGTTATTAATAAATGAGCAAACAACACACACAATACTTAATTAATCGTTTGTTGTATGAGAGCAAGAAACGGTAAAAAATCATGTTTGTTGTATGGGAGCCCCCCTTAAATATTTATTTTATTTTATTTTTAGTATTTGTTGTTATAGCGGCAATAGAAATATCATCATCATCTGTGAAAATTTCAACTCTCTAGCTATCACCGTTCTTGAGATACAGCCTGGTGACAGACGGACGGACGGACGGACAGCGAAGTCTCAGTAATAGGGTCCCGTTTTTACCCTTCGGGTACGGAACCCTAAAAAATGATACCACAATAAGTGAAAGACCTCATATATCGAAGACTATTTATGTAGGCATCTAAACATATTTTATAAATATTTAGATTCTTCCAAATCCATCCAATCAACCTTGTTTAATCTCTTTGTCATTTGCTCTTTTGGTCATTGCGATCACTAGCCGTCATAATATACAATTTAGTACATTTATCTCTTCCTATACCTTTTTCTTATATTCTTATGACAAATTGAAATGCACTGTAAATACTTGATCATGATGCATTATTTATTGTATGTACAGAAACATGAATGTTTTCAATATAAATTATGCTAATATAAACGAATTATCGTCACATTTTTAAATTTAAGTAATGGGTTATCATAATTGCATATTATGGTTGTGATCATAGCAAAGATTGCCAATCCATACAGCATAGACTAATTACTTAGTATAAACTGTAAATAATAATTAGATACATAATAATATTGATATTAATACATTTTGAGACTTGTACAAATTTGCTCACAAACCTGTAAATTGAAAACGACTGAATTCATGATTTCTCATCGACTGGTAGTTTAAATTTAATGTAATTATAATGTATAAAGCCACTAATTTGGATTTGGTGTTGATTGATTTGTAATATTTTGCTCTACGCCATACGCGATCAATGTTAGCATGTAATATTTGTTAACTGCCGATATAATACATTTGTTTAGTAATCAAGAAACTCATTTTTATAATAGTTTCTTTAATAAAATGTGAATTTGTTCACCAGTCGCGAACATAAGTAGCGATCAAATGAAAAATGTATCTATAAATGTAAATGTTAAAGCATAATTTGTATATATTGAACCTAATGTGAATGGAATAAAACCAACCTTTTATTACAAAATTCATACAGAATTTTATTTAGACATTTTTGAGAGTCTTGTCTCTGATTATTAGTTATTAGTTTTTAGTCGACATTAGTTATACATAAGAAAACAAACTGTGTTCCGTTACATTTAATTTAGTATTATTTTTTATATCACATTATTAATTTGCATGTTCTGCTTTGCTTTGTATGAGCTTACGTTATTTAAAACCACGCCCACCACGCTTTTAAAAGAAAATCAAAGCACTGGCACATCTATGTTACTTGTTCTTTCATCTTCATTACAAAACATAGACTATATTTTTTTCTTTTTCTGTCTGATTTCATTTAATTTTGTGCACGTCTCTTTGCATGTAGATTGCAACATTTGTTTGTTTTCAATGTATTTAAATTAGATAAACTATCAACAAAATTATTTGAGATCAGCGACAAGATTCTAAAATTTCCTAATTTCTCCTAAAGTTGCTTTCCTATCTATGAACTGACATCAACTCGCTCGGACGTGCATCGCATCATTTAGCAAGAGTCGGCTGGCTGCATGGAAGCTGGATAAAGGTGCTGGGTGGTGAAGGTCTGTCGTTCTATTACGTCATATAATTAAACACTATTGTTCTTTTTCTTTTATTAGAATGCGCGAAAGACTTACATTTGTTCTCCGGACGGTGTTTCGAGCGCTGTCCCAACGGTACATACGCCAGTGAGAGTGTTATGGAGAGGAGCTCAAGAAGACGTAACCAGACTCTCTTATACGAGGGCCTTGTCAGGAAAAGACAGGATGGGACTTTACCACCCCAAACTGCTTTAGAAGCTTTAGATATGGAACCATTCGTCAACGAAAGCCAAACTTTGCTAACTTGCCTTCTCTGTCACTATACATGCGCAACTTGTACAGGTCCTGACAATAGCCAATGTTTGTCATGCCTAGATGATGCACGACTTTTTAATGAAACAGATTCTGTACCGAAATTCTATTGCTATGCAAATACAGTTATTTCACAGATAAAAGACGCTAATTGGCATTATAAAGTGAACATTGCACTTTCTGTTGTATTGTTTGTAGTATTAGCTGTTTCTTTGTACTTTATCTCAGCGTGTATTATTAGAAGGTGGTGTTGTGGTGGATATTACAATTCAAACATGGTATATAATAAATTAGCTGTAGATGAGAAGATTCAGAGTGCAATGGAGATAGAAGATGAAATACACAACGCCTTGAAGGATTCAAGTGATAGTGAATCTGATGATGATTTTAATTTATAGCAACTGTTAACATTCCAATCCAAATATTACGAACTCATTGATCAAGTTAACGTTAGTGATTAGAAAAATTAATGCAGGGCTCGTGTTGTGATATATTTTAGTAATCACAATATCTCTTTTGTAGATAGAAATATCATAGTTTTATATAGAATTTTTAATAGCATTATTAAAGTAAAACTATAATTAACACATTTAAGGAATGAATTGACTGCTTCCAAACATCGCGTATTTCAAATGAGGCAAATTGAGTTAGTGTGGAATGACTGTGAATAGTTAGACAAGATCTCATCTCTAAATATCAATGTAAGCTTTTAAATCAGCATTACATTCATAATTTTAAGCGTACTATCTTTTGTTTCACAAAAATCATAGGAGTACTGTTACTGTAGAAATTTTACAAACATTTTTTAAATAGAGAAGCATACAGCGACTAATATGCGCTTTAAGCTGTAAGAATACTGTTCCATAGACAATTTTTTTTATTTCCAATAAATAAATATTATAGTTATAATCTAATATCCTCTAAACTGATATTTTAAAACATTCCACAATGATAAAAGTAAATATTGCTTTTAATAATTATATCGGAATCTAAGTGTTAAAAGTATCTGAATATTTTAATCAACTATTAAAAATATAAACATGCTTCAATTAGACAATAAACTAATAATTTAGCTAATCTTAAACATCTCACATAGAGTAATACTTTTTTAAATTATTGCATTGACCTTGGATCCTAAGAAGCAATTATAAAACAATCCGTTAAAATTCCGTTACATAAATACAAGCAAAGCTAATATGTCCTAAAATAATTTATCTTTCGTGGTAGTTGCCAATGACACCCTTCTCAAAGGGCGTCAAATTGTACTTTAGTAAAAGCGTAGTGGCGTTCTAGCCTTGTGGGCTGTAAAGCAACTTGTGTTTTATTATTTTTTGTTTTAAAATTTGAAGTTCATAATATTTTTTATAGTTTAATATTATTTTTGACGCTCTTTCACTCCTTTTCATTTAAGATATAAGTTATCGACATAATAATCGTTTAATTACTTAGTTATATTTGCTCAAGATGCCATTAATATTTTGTTTATGTGTAAGTATGTTTTTAAATAATTTCGGTATGATTTAAATATTTTGTATGTAAATAAATGAGTTCCTATTTTCAATTGAAATTTTATTTATGCATTTGAAATGCATCCCTAAGAACTGCAATAGTGTTTGTAATATTTTTGGAAGTCTAGTTGTATGAATACTAATCAGGTAAAACACCTAACGGGACCGAACATAAGGGCAGATCTGGATCTTATTTTAAAGGTATATGAGGATTTGTTTAATCTTTAACACAAAGAAGTCATCAGCAAGGTACATTTTTTTAATATATTTATGGTGTAATGTCAAATCCACATGCTTTGTAATGCAATGGTTTCGGGTTTGATTTCTACGTCCTGGTAAACACCTTTGTAAGGGGTGATTTGATGTTAGGACATTTTTTTTAATGCTTCAGCTTTTAATTTGAATATAATTCTATTACTACGAGTATAATTAATAACATCACTATTTTGTTCAATTCATCTTAACGATCGTAGAGTCTAAGATTGCCGAAAATTAAATATTTTTGGCAAGCACAGTCTTTTCACTGTTTTATTGTTATTAAGAAAGAATGTTTTTGGTAGGCAACAAGGCAGTATGCGAATTTGATAAAACCCATTTTTACAATATACTGATTGGTTTCTAAAATTTAATCTGTCTTCGGTATACACTTGAAATTTACTGCCTTGGATGAATTATATTATAATTATTTCAACCTCCTTATTTACTGCAAATAACTTGTCCTAGTTTAATACTTTTGTCTGTAAAGGACAATGGGAGTCCCTTGTCTTAATAAAGCATGGAGAACATTGAAGGAGTGACAGTTGTTATTTCATGGGTTACTTGTCTTATGCTTATCGCTTGGCGGAATAGAGGTATTTATAAATAAACTCTTTTACTCCTTGTTACACAGGCGTGTATGCTGAACGTAAAAGGATTGAGATTGTTAATGGACTCTCATGTAATAAGAAGTTGTGACGACGTAAGTACAACATTATTTATTGTAATGATGACCAATGTGCATAGTAATGTGCTTAGTACAAAAGTAAGCTAAAAGTAAAAAATACGCTCAAAAATCCTCCCTTAATAAGTGTGTAACAGATCAATCTGACTACTGCAAATGGATGAAAATCACTTTCAAAGATTGTGTTACATAGATCATCACGCTTTTATTAATTTGTAGGTATATATACGTACAAATTAATAAAAGTGTGCTAAAATAGCAAGAGCCATGCTCGATTGGTCATTTATTTTATGCCAAAAAGAATTAGCAACACCTTTACCCAAGTGAAGACTTGATTTAATTCTTTTTTGACATTTGTGAGCTTATCTGTATAAGATAACTATAACCATTACAAAAAATATAGCTCCTATAATAAATAAAATAAATAAATATTCAAGACATTTCACACAACGTCCTCTGGTCCCAAAGTAAGCTATATTTCTATGCTTGTATTATGGGTACCAGATACGGATAGACTACATATACTACTTTTCTTTTGTAAATACATACTTATAATACATAGAAATCACCCAGACGCAGTACAAACATTTTTATGACATTTATGGATATCACACAAATTATTGTCCCAAGCGGGAATCGAACCCGCGACCTCGTGATCGGCAGTCCATTACATAAACCACTCCACCACGAAGCCCGTCAAAAAGGACTGAGCAAAGAAAATGTTCCTCTAATTTAATTAAAAGAATCTGCTTACTATATTTTCATCGTGTAAACAAACGTAGGCGCATATGACTTATCGCCTAGCGATAAGTCATATGCGAATCTCGTATGACTTAATCGTAGGAGAGATTTTAGTTCTTGCCTGTATGTAAACATTCTGATACGATTGTGTTATGGCGATTATTGCTTGTGATAGTAGCGTATGGTTTCTCGTACCGAAACGTACGAGAAACTCTCTCCGTCTAAATGGGCCTTACGACTGTTACGTACGGCTACGAGTATTGTGTGGCTGCAGCTGATATGTTTGAGAAATAAAATCAATAGGCACCAATCTAACGAAGAATTTTTGCAACAAGGGTGTTTCGCAAAGAAATCAATTTATGTCACCACCCTCGTGTCGGTTGCTAGGTGCCTGAAGATTTACCCTAAAATACAAATAATTATACGGAGGGGACGATATGTTATTATTGTCACCCCACGTATCGTTTATGTATCGATTTCTTTCGTATGTTTAGGGTCAAGTGGAATCGAATTTACCTGCTATATATTAAAGTAGGAAAAGCAATCAACATGATTGGGCTATAAAGTATGAATCAAGTGTTAAAAAAAATTATGCATTTAAAGTGTGTACCTACCTACAGACAAAAAGCAAGTTTTTGAAAAGTTACAATAGGTATATGCTATAGTTTTATTCGCTATGTGTTACATCAATCGCTTAAAAAAATATTAATATGTGTGACAATAAGATAAACAAAAAAAAAACCTCGATAGAATTTTTTTTTTTTGAAAATATACTGTTGTAATTTATTAATTTTGCAATTGACATGCTATGCTTTTACTTAATAAATCAAATTATGGTGGAAAAAGTGACTGCCGCAAGCGGGACTTGAACCCACGACCTCGGAATACCATTCTGAAGCTCTACCAACTGAGCTTGTTGCGGTCGTGCCTGCAACATTCAAATTAATAAAAATAGCATGTCAATTGCAAAATAATAAATTACTTTAGTAATGAACGTCGCGTCATTATTACAACCCATTCGTATTCTGTAAAGAATACTACGCGGTTGGTCGAGATGTTCTAAAGCAATCTTGATAGATAGCGTTGTACGTAAAAATATATAAACTCGATCGAGTGACAAATGTGGTGCGCCGAGGTCGTGGGTTCTAGTCCCGCTTGCGGCAGTCACTTTTTCCACCATAATTTGATTTATTAAATATACTGTTTTTACTTTTTAATTATAAAGTTATTGAGAATTCTAAGGATTACGAATATCAAAGCCTTCCCTTTTAAGTTTTTCAACATTATCGGGGGGTATAAAGCTCCTCACATTTCGTTCGTATTTCACGTATTTTACAAATTTATTCATAATAACTAAATAAATATTCATGGACATTTCACACAACGTCCTCTGGTCCCAAGCTAAGCTTATACGCTTGTGTTAGAATACGGATAGACTACATATACTACTTGTCTTTTGTAAATACATATTTATAATACATAGAAACACCCAGACGCAGTACAAACATTTGTACGACAATTAGAAAATTCACACAAATGATTGTCCCGAGCGGGAATAGAACCCGCGACCTCTTGATCGGCAGTCCGCTACATGAACCACTCGACCACGAGGCTCGTCAACATACTTTACATAACGTCCCCTGGTCCCATAAAAGCTTATTTACTTACGTTATGCATACCAGAGTCGGTACGGATTTATAAGAAAAGATAGTAAAACCTATTACAGGATTACGTAGATAAAGCAAAAAATATGCAAAGTAAACAAGTAACCCAATATTTTGTTATCAAAACATCATCTGAATATAAACAAACTTATCGTTTTCAAGGGATTGAATCTTTTGTTTATTTGGCGAATATTCTCACATTTATTCCGTGTAAAAGCGGCCGGATTTCACTTATAAAACACAACTTTAGTGAAACGAACTAAATAAACAGAGCTTACGAGTTACGAACTGTATTATTTCACGAGACGCAGTAGTTCCAGATCAGGCAATCGCATAATTATAATAGAAATAGGTAAAAATAAGGATTTTCCTCATCTTTGAGGAAAATTGAATACATATACTACTTTTCTTTTGTAAATACATACTTATAATACATAGAAACACCCAGACGCAGTACAAACATTTGTATGACCATTAGAAAGATCACACATATGATTGTCCCGAGCGGGAATCGAACCCACGACCTCTTGATCGTCAGTCTGTTACATGAACCACTCAACCACGAGGCTCGTCAAAGAAACTAAATAAATGGAGAATTTGCGTTTGTAATATGGCCTTTTTCACTATGATGAAAAAGGATGAGAGAGACCGCCTCAGGAGTTAACCCCGACATAACCTTTAAGCTTAGTGTGACACGTAACCCAGATTATGTTACCCGTTATAAAGTTGATGACAAATAGCTTAGTTCACTTTCTATTTTGGAATTCTGGGTAACACAAAATGTCCTTCTTTATTATTCAGTATAGTTATGAAAAGGAATTTCATTTCAAAATTATTATGGGCAATATTTATAAATAAATATAGTACAATACAATACAATATACTTTATTGCACACCAATAATAAAGAATTTTTAAATGATATACAAACAATTAATGTACAATAAGCGGTCTTATCGCCGTCAGCGATTTCTTCCAGACAACCTGCATGGACATGTCGATTGGATAGACGGTGTTGTGGTGTGTAAATATAAAAACTAATACATACTAATAAATGTGTATAAAGCGTAATATAAATATATATATACATAACATCCTTAGAACCTTAATAAAGACTTCTTTCTTAAAAGTTGACGGGCTTCGTGGCGTAGTGGTTCATGTACCTACTGGACTACCGTTCACAAGGTCGCGGGTTCGATTCCCGCTTGGGACAATCATTTGTGTGATATTCATAAATGTCATACAAATGTTTGTACTACGTCTGGGTGTTTTCTATGTATTATAAGTATGTATTTACAAAAGAAAAGTAGTATATGTATTATATCCGTATTCTGGTACCCATAACACAAGCATAATAAGCTTAGCCTGGGACCAGAGGACGATGTGTGAAATGTCCATGAATATTTATTTATTTATTTATAAAGAGATCAGAAGCTTCTTTCATAATTCAGCAAAATTATGTAAATACTACTAGGTTTTGTTCTTTGTAAGGAATAACCACAAACCTTCAAGAACAAATGAGCTTTGAAAATAGTTTGAAGTCTGGCTTAAGTACTTTATGTATGAATAATTACTTTAAGTAATACTGGTAATGACGTTTATACCATACTAGCTGTTGCCCACGAACTCGTCCGCGTGGAATTTAGAAAAAGATTTCCCGTTTTTGTAACATTTTTCACTGATCCTTTGCTCCTATTCGTGGCAAAGTGATGCTATATAGCCTTCCTCGATAAATGTCCAACACTGAAATATTTTTTCGGATCGGAATCGGATCAGTGGTTCCTGAGATAGGCGGGTTCAAACAAAAAATCTCTTCAGCTTTATATTATTACTAGCTGACCCGGCAAACGTTGTTTTAAAAAAATAAGGTTTGAAAAATAGATGTTGGCCGATTCTCAGACCTACTGAATATGTATGTAAAATTTGAGAAGAATCGGTCAAGCCGTTTAGGAGGAGTACGGTAACTAACACTGTGACACGTGAATTTTATATATTAGATAAGATTTATAAGAAATAAAAATACAAAAACAAAAAAGAAGAAGTTTCTTTAGCTAAGGTAAATAAGCCTGTGTGCTAATCAGTGCTATCAGAAGATAAATAGAGTACATTGAAAATTAAATGCTATTTTATCCAGAAGGCATAGTTAGTTTTTACCATAGTGAGGCATAGTGGCATAGCCACCCGACAAGGTGGAGCGACGATATCGTCAAGGTCGCGGGGAGACATTGGATGCAGGCGGCACAGGACCGCGCGTTGTAGCGTTCTATGGGGGAGGCCTATGTCCAAAGTGGACGGAGAGAGGCTGATGGATGGATTTTAATGCAATCAAAGCAATTTTAATTTCCAGTTTTTGTCTCTTACCGATGTTATCTGATTACAATATCCCTTAGCTAGCTATTACTGCACTCTATGGAGGAAATGGGATGGTGACATTCTAAATCCACACGGACAATTTATATTATATACTAATTAAATTATTTTACGTACATTACTACTAAACCCCGTGCCAACACAACTGGTCAGTGTGGCTTATATAGACTAGATTCCCATAATGAATAAGGCCCGTGCCTAACACTGGAACAATCAATGGCTGTAAGGGAGGTACCTGGTATTAATCGAATAGAAAAAATCACTGAAATTGAGACTGAATTGACCTTTTCAAGAGAAACTGTGGGATCTTTATATTATTGAATTAAATAAATTTTAGGGCTAATTTCACATTGGACAATTCATTTAAAGCCGACCATTAATCTAGTTTACTGTAAATCCAATCAACCAGTTAGGGTATATTTATTGTTCTTGTCTGACATTCAATATTATTGCCGCTCTCTAATCGGAACAGCTGCCCTAAGTTAGGGTTTATAAGATTACGAAACCAATTTATATCGTTTTAAAGACCGCATGATTATTCTTAATGGAACATTAAGTTTATAGAAAACGGTACAGTAATTTTATTCAAACGTAGATTTTAAAATTAAGCACTTGACGTCATGTTTTCTCTTTTACTCTCGGAGCTGTATAGAATTAATGAAATTCATGAATAGAGATCAGAATCGGTGGAGCCAATTCTACTGCAAAATGATATCTACTTCTTTTCTCTTTCTCTCTCCAGCCCATTTACGTCCCACGGTTGGGCACGGGCCTCCTCCACTTTAGGAGGGATAATGGTCTACTGTGCCGCGCTGACCAGGCCTGTTGGCACAGGGTAATTTTGCTAGTGAGTACAAAATTTCTAAAATATTTCGAAAAATGTTGTTAATAATTAAAGTTTTGTACCAAAAACTAAAAGCCGTCCGTCCATCCTCCCATCCACACTTATAAGCTTCGTACATATCTATGTATGTATGAATCTATGCAACGGATTCTTCGAAAGCGATTATCATTTACTCACAGACTAATAGATCTGAATTGATTTTTGCTTTTTAGTTTTTGAAGTAAGCAATTGATATTACAGTTAATTCCAGATAATATTGTAAACACTACTTATCCATTTCTCAGGAACTAGGTACTGGTCCGATTTGAAAATATTTTTTTTCGGTGTTGGATACGACATTTATTGAGGGAGGATATAAGCTATATAACATCACTCTGCGACTAATAGGAGGGAATCATCAGTCAAAAATGTTGCATAACGGGACATTTTTTCTAAATATTTTTTAATATTTTTTTCTTTTTATTTATTTATTTAAATTCTACGCGAAGTCGCAGTAGTGGTATAAAACTTAGATATTAATTACAAAAAATATAAAGTAAATACAAATTTAATTTAAAACTATGTGTGAAAAATTCAATATAAATAACGATTTGTGTCTTACAATACCTACTAAAGAATTCATGGAACGTATTATTCGAAGGCTCATTACTCTACTACTCGGTATGCCGTAAGCGTTTCTCCTATAAATCTTATTGTTCTATTCATACAATACTGTTGTTTTAATTAGCATACGTACAAAAAACTCTACCAAACCAGGTAATAAGTGATTGAGAAAAATAAATAGCTATTGAAAACTTTCTTTTAAAATTGATTTTTTTAATTTAAAATTGACCGAAAATTGATTTAAAATTGACCGTAACTATGTCCTGTTTATGTTTATTTCGATTGTACGGGAATAACTTATGAATATGGATTAAGAATTAAAGTATCACCACCCCATTTCTTTACCAGGGTTCTGTAAAAGCCAATTAAGGGATAAGCAGATAACATCTTTTGTGAAAGATGGGAAAACTTGACAAAAAAACCTATGCCAACGCGTCTTTTCAAAGAGTGTTGTAGATCAAAAACCCTTCCGAAGTAAGACAGCTCGGGCCCAACAGTGGGATGTTACTGGACTAAAAAGGGGGTATTGAATCACACTACTCGAAAGAAAGGGAGTAACTGCCACTGCCTTTTTTTTCTCCCACGTAGTCAACTAGAGGAAAATTCACGGAAAATTTAAAAGATTGTCTGATTCAATTTAGCTCTATTTGCTTAGACAAAAAGAACATTTTCTACGTTATACTCTCAAGAGCTCTTCTTTGCACTAGAATCGTTAGAGATTTCGTTGAGATTTCGCTTTGCATTTTCTTGCTTTAGTAAAATACATACAAATATACTGACGGGTTTAGTGGTTCATGTCATGGGCTGCCGTGACGAGGTCACGGGTTCGATTCCCGCTCGGGACAATTATTTGTGTGATGAATATGAACGTCATACAAATGTTTGTTCTGCGTATGGGGGTTTCCAAGTATTATAAGTATGTATTTACAAAAGAAAAGTAGTTTATGTAGTCTATCCGTATTCTGGTACCCATAACACAAGCATATAAGCTTAGCTTGAGACCAGAGGACGTTGTGTGAAATGACCGTGTCCGTGAGTTATACTTTGTATGACGCATATGCTTGCAGTAATAATTATCGGAATCATTGCAATCTTGATTCAATATCATTTAAGAATTATTTGTATTAACGTAATTTATATCGGAATAAAAGAAAATTATGTAAATTCTTGCTTCAGGGAAATATAAGATAGCTGAACAGGTAAATGAAAACCATGTTCCATGTTATAGGCAAATAATTTAAAGTAGAAATATGCTATTAAACTTTCCTTAATAATAATAAAACAAAAATCTAGGCTGATTTCGGTTCGATTTATACTAAAATAACCTAATAAATAAGTTACATTTTTGTTAACGATAGCTTCCACATTAGGATATGTTAGGTAGTTTTAATAAATACATAAGGCTCATTCTACGTTTGTATAACAGAAAGGTAAAACCTCTCTATTTATTTTTACTTTTCATTTAATGAATGTTAACTCACACTCTAGTTAGTAGCCGCTGGCCATGCTAGCACTTAAATTAAGTGGTCTACATAGGCCACAGAATGAATAAAATTGTGTATAGGAAAAAAATAAAACATTTATTCAACAATTTAAAATTAACATATGATTTGTTTATTTTATAAAATGATCTCTTTTCAGTTAATTAATGGTCTATTCTTGGATGGTCCATATCCAAGAAAATAACATTAATGGGCTTAAAATAAATAGATACCCGTCGTTGAGAAGGTTCCAAATTCGGATGGGTTACCTACTTACAAAAATTAACCCAAGGTGATTATGTCAGGCTATTGAAGTCCTCTACTGGACACGGGTTTGTCCAAATTCGCATTACAGTACATCCCGCACCCTTCGCATTTAGTTTCATCCAGCTGCCATTCAAAGGTTGACTCTCTTTACTGACCTTACGCTTGCCGATTCGTGGTCTCTCGAAGAACTCGTCTGTTTCATCGGTTATCGATTCTTTGACAGATATGGCCAGCTCATTGTCACTTCAATGAGGTACTTTATTAAGGCTAGATACTCTAATCATGGTAAAACTTCTATCAAAATATTCAGTCTTATAGTACGAGTAGGTATATGTCTGTAAATTTTCAGTAATTTAGAATAACACAATATGATAGTACAAAGCGTAGTTCTGCTGTATATATTTTCAACAAAAAATATAACCCCAGTAAAATTTTTAATAAAAACTCCCGTGAATTTTCAACGCAGTCCCTAACGACCCTCGTACAAAAAAGAGGTCTTGTGAGAGCGACGTGAAAACACGGGATTTAGTCTAAACAAAGCAAATTTGAAAACTGAAAATTGAATCAAAACTTTTGTCTAAAACAATTTTTACTATTTAATTTTGAAGTTGTTTATTGAGCTTGTTTATTGTGAGAAACGTTGTCGTTTATACAGTTGTAATTTGTACATACAAATTACAATTGGGATTGTTCATAATTTGAGACCTGATGTTTTTATATTTTTTTAGAAAATATAGACTATTTTAAGCCACTAATTTCAATATTATTGAAATATTCAGTATGTAGAATTTTAAAAAAATACTTGAAGATAATATTTTAAATGTTGTGACATCATCGTTGTAAGCAATCTGTGTATTGCCTTTTCCTGATAGAAATAAGACAGATTGCAATACATCTTTTCAACACTGGTAAGTTGATATAATAGACTAATGTGTTAGAAAATATTATAATAGACCAATTTCAACTCCACCCCAGAGTAGTATATCCCTAAGAACGCCTTGTTTTTATGGAAAAATAATCGTTATTATAGCAAATATTCAGAAAATAGCTAATGTACATGATCCATTAGCTACTCTATTCCTTGAAATGGTTTTCGAATTAAGAGTTTAAAAAATATGTGAACAATGCCAATTGTTCCCTAAACTAATGTAATCTGTATGGATAATCTTTGAAAGTAATTATTGTCCTAAAAGTATTCAGTCATAAGAGTTACAGTTTCTGTCAACCCTATAAGAAAGAAAGAAAGAAAAATTATTTATTCCAGGACACAAACAAGCGCATTAGGCAAACATGAAAAAATAAGAGTTAAAACTATTTCTACAAAACTAAAACTAATACTAGGTACCTATATAATCTAACGCTAAGCCCAATGTCACTGTGGCGAAAAAGTACATTACTCAAATTTGTTGGGGCAACGTGAGATGTCATCCCAACGCTGATTTTCAGTAATGCCCTAATTTCTGACTTCTGACTTCCCAAACTGGAGGAGGCCTGTGCCTAACACTGAGACGTAAATGGGCTGGAGAAGAAGAGAGAGAAAAGGGGAATATGAAACAAAAGTCTAAATCTTTGTTCAGTGCAAACAAACTGCAAATAATGCTGACAATTTCATATACTTAAACTTTTGACTTTCACAAATATTTAATAAGTCAAACTGTACAGAAGTTTAACACCACTATCATAATAACAGCAATAAGTAAGTTTTAGAACTCTAAAACTTTACATATTAGTTACAACTATATTATTTAACTTGTACTCATATTTGTGAGATATTCTCTAATAATTTTCAGTTGACTGCTGACCTGTGAATAAGTATTCGCCTTTATGTTTACACTAGCTATTGCCTGCGACTCCGTACGCGTGGAATTTAGAAAATTTTCTCAGTTTTTGCAGCATTTTTCACTGATGCTTCTCTGCTATTGGTCGAAACGTAATGTTATATAGCCTTCCAGATACGAGATAGTAAACACATTTATCAGCCTTCCAGCCTGATAAATGCTCTCTCTCTCTCTCTATTAATAATTAACGACTCAATGTATAGCACGGGCTTCCTCCACTTTGGGAGGGGTTATAGTCCACAGTGCCGCGCTGATCAGGCGTTACGGCACAGGGTTTATTTTCGAGTTTTCCGTGTCTCACAAAGAATGTTATCTGATGTACATATCCCTTAGCTGGTTTTTACAGCACCTCATGTGAGAAAATAGTAACACTTGCATTCTTAATATGTCACAAGTCGAATTCGTACCTTGGCGCTTCTTTTTATCATAAAACCGATATACGAACATGGTTGCAGCAAGTTTCATCTGTATTGGTTCAAATTGGAAAATTCAACGGCAGAATTTTGTTATTAAAACTGTACTGTGAACTATTTCAGGCTTTAGTTTTAATGAAATTCTTTACATATTTACAGTATAACAATAAACAATTTTCAAATTATTCGTCTGCTACGAAACGTAGTTAGAATTACAAACGTCTGCAGATTATTGCCGCTCGAGTGCAGTTAAATTAAACATGGCGTTTTCAAACTTTATGTTGAAACTACTCGGATAGAACTATTAATGACTCTATAAATCTTTACAATGTCTCTCTCTTGTATGTAATACGAAATAGACTATAGCCATTACAATTTGTACAAAGAATCTTAATATATTCTTTGAAAACAATTAGCTTAGTTCAAAAACTAAAAAACACGCTTGATAATGCTGGATATTGCATTGTGTGTCAAATGGCTTTGAATATATGTGGAATCAGATGCATCCGACTAAATATTAATATATTTTATATTTTTAGTAAGGCCTACCTCCACGGGATAGAGGCGTGACGGTATGATAATGCGAATATTAAGGAGTGAATTTATTACCGTAAGTCTATATAACAGTCAATGTTAATAACCACAAGAACATTGATGGCTCTACTTAATTAATTTGTGCAGTAAATAACGTTGATCAACCAATGTTATAGTCCAATTAACCTAATTAATTAGTAGAATTACTAAACATCTCTATGTCGATTTATTGAAGCGCAGTTTATCAAACTGTTAGCCAAGTGTAGTATATGTACTTACCTATACAGGTAAGTACATATACTACACTTGGACATATACTTACTTACACTTTACCTGTATAGGTAAGTACATATACTTGGTACGGAGTCGCGGGCAACAGCTAGTCATACATACATACGTATGTATGACTAGCTGTTGCCCGCGACTCCGTACGCGTGGAATTTAGAAAAAATTCCCAATTTTGCACTATTTTCTACTAATGCTTCGCTCCTATTGGTCGCAGCGTGATGCGAAAAATGGACTATCCAACACAAAAACAAACTTTCTATTCGAATCATTAGTTCTTGAGATTAGCGCCTACAAACAAAAAAAACCTCTTTAGCTTTATGATATACAATAGATATTATTATGATACACATCTCTGGCTCAAATCCCATGTATGTACCTACATATTTAACTGAGTCTCCTAAACACAGGCTATCTTTAGCCTATATGGGAGATCAGTGCATACTTTGCTAGATAGTCGAATGTTTAAAATGTAATAAGTTAAATGTAATATTCTTACTGTGAATTTAGCTTAAATGTAAGTGTATTAAAATATAATCTAGATAAAATGTAACCAAATGTTAATTAAATAAATAAATAAAAATATTAAAAAAAAAAATAAAAAAAATTATGATTATATCTGCATGGCGCTGAATACAGAATGACGTAAGTGCTGGGCGTGCCTCGTCATACCCGTGATGCCTAAAGGTCATCATAACTCATTAGAGCCACCCGGCACCCACTCCGCACCGCCTCGCCTCGTGCGGTTAGTATTCTTGATATACTCGTATTATGGATTTGTATGCGTATGCGCTCACTACATCAACTCCGTAGCGTCATCGGGTCGCCTCTGTCGTAAGCCCTCCACGCGCGGACAGCGGGTGGACCACTCGGTGACAACTCGCTGCTCGCATCGTCACCAGGCTGTATCTCTGGAACTGTGATAGCTACAGAGAGCTGAAAATTTTACAGTATGACTAGATGCTCTAACAAGAGAGACTCATAATTATCACTCTCCTGCCCTCATCCCGTTTTAAGGGGTCAGGAATATGACGAGTAAAATATTTTACTTTGCGAACGATATTAAATTTTACTTTAGTAAAATTATAAAACCATTTTTGTTATTAAAACTAAACTTAGAAACTCGTCTATGTTATTACGAGCCTTGGTGGAACAGCGTGAGATTTTTAAATTGAAATTCTTTTACAAACCTGCCTGTAGAACACCTTTGTAAAATACCACAAAAGATAGTATTATTAGGAATATAAAATGTTACCAGTGTAATCTTGTTATTGTTTTATGGAAGCTATGTTTACGGTTATGAAAGCACTAGCTGTAGCCCGCGACATCGTACGCGTGGAATTTAGAAAATATTCCCCGTTTTTGCAATATTTTTCAGTAATGCTTCTCTCCTATTAGTCGTCATGTGATTTTATATAGCCTATAGCCTTCTTCAATAAATGTACTGAGCGAAAAAACACTGAACGAATTTTTCAAATCGGAGCTGTGGTTCCTCAGATTAGCGCGTTCAAACAAACAAGTAAACTGTAACGCATTTTTTTCTTAAAGTAATTTTATATTATTCAAAAGTTTTGTCTATACTTTGTTTGTTTCTTTAAATAATTATTTTTTGTGTTAGATATTTTATTTATTGAAGAAGGCATAACATCACACGGCGACTAATAGAAGGGATGCGTCAGTGAAAAATGTTGCAAAAAAACGGAAAAAGAAATCTAAATTCCACCTACAACAGCTAGTATTTTATATGCAGTAGACAACAATATAACATAACCATAAAACCCAAGAAAGTATGGAGTCACAGCATATTGTACTGGTATACAAATGGGCTGACTTCATCATACATAAATATTGTTAATCGCTCATATCAGATCAAATATCAGATGAAAGAGGAAATTTTCTTTTATTCTTTTACTTTGTATCTGTTTTGGCAGACAATGATTTGTGATGACGTATAATATAGTAGCCTTAATCATAGCAACTTGTGTTGTTGTTTTAATTAATGTGATGGATAATGTACACCCGTGATAAGGCATGTTCTATTTAAGCTGCCCAATTATTTATCACATTATTTTATACAGTACATTATTCTGAGTCCTTTATTAGGTAAAATCTTAGATGGAAGTACTTCTTTACGTACTCCTAAGCCATTAATTATAATTAAACATATCCCTGTCGAATAATACAGCACTACGTGCATGCTGGTCCCTGTAACTTTGTTTTAGCAATATTTTTCACTGATTTTTACACTCTTTTTGCTCGCAGCATGATGTTGTGTGCCTAAATCCTTCCTCGATGAACGTACTATCTAACACTGAAAAATTTTTGCAAATCCGACGATTATATGATATCGACCGTTCGATTAGCGCGTTCGATCAAACAAACAATCTCTTCAGCTTTATAATACATATTAATATGGATACCTATACCACTTTTACTGTATCACATTTAATTAATTTTTTTGCCATTATCTGATGTACCCTCGGTGTGATAGGGTATACCCCAACCATGATCTATATGTAAATGACAGAGATAAGGCTAAAAAGGATGACCTAAATAAGGCCCTTTAAGTAAAATAAATATGTATGTTACACTGAAAGGACCTATTTTATATTGTAATATGCTCATTGATTTTCAATTGGAAATATTTTAAGGCTTATATTAATCCTAGCAGATTTAATTCAATCGTTGAAGATAAAAGGAATTCAAAACGTAAAAATATTGTTAGGAACTGTGCGTATCATAATCGGATATTAATTTAAATAAATTAAGAAAAATGGAATAATTACTACGAGGACGATTTGAACCAACGATTCTGGAATCTTCAAAACGGTCTTTGTTTATCATAAGGGTTAAGTGTGCACTTACAACGCGGATCGGGCATGTACGTATGACAGATGTAAGTATGTAAAAGAAGCCGAGGAAGTATGTTTGCATCGTAGCTGACAGCGCTCTATAGTCTCTGTGTACGATGATGATGATTTCAGAATATTGTTGTACCTATAAAGTAGGTACTTAGTTGAGTTAGCGTGGAACTAATAGTAAGTAATTTTTTTTGCCATATTTAAAACCTACGGCATCATAATTCATATCATTTAACACGATAATAATTCGGAATGTATCTATCGGAATCTATGTAACGGAATCTTTGAAAGTGATTTTCACCCACTTGCAGTAGTCGGATTGGTCTGAAATTTTGAACAAAGAACAAGGACCGATGACAATGGAGTAATGTAAAAACATATTTACGATTTCCAAGCAGGTTTTTTAGTTTTTAATCTAAGCAAATTGTATTTTTTGAGGACGCATACATCATACATTTTGAATTTGTCTGACTTAAAACTTTTTATGACATAAAAAAGTTAAAAGTGTCTATTATAGTAGACCACAAAAATTGGTCAAGTGCGAGTCGGACTCGCGCACGAAGGGTTCCGTACCATTATCTATGCAACTTAAGGCAACGTTATTAGTATCGAGCAAGAAACAGTAAAAAAATAATCATGTTTGTTGTATGGGAGCCCCCCTTAAATATTAATTTTATTTTATTTTTAGTATTTGTTGTTATAGCGGCAATAGAAATACATCATCTGTGAAAATTTCAACTCTCTAGCTATCACCGTTCTTGAGATACAGCCTGGTGACAGACGGACGGACGGACGGACGGACGGACGGACGGACAGCGAAGTCTCAGTAATAGGGTCCCGTTTTTACCCTTTGGGTACGGAACCCTAAAAAAGTCATTGTTTATACCTTCATCCATACTTATATTTATTTATTTTTTAACACAGCTTGAATTAACTTTGAATATTTCCAAAAAACTCCGACGAAAAGAAATTCTTAAATTTTTTTTTTAACAATAAATAATATTACTAACGATAATATATAAATAAAATTTCAATCAATGCCAATTTAAAGAAAAAATACTTGTTAATTTTCTGTCGCTGAAGTTGGTATGGATTGCACGCATAACTTTTGAGAGTGCTCGATTGTGCGATGCGATGCTGTAATTGGAACACTCAACGTTGAGCATTGTGCCGCATAATGCGCTATTGTGCTATGATTGGAAAACGGGGATAGAAGCTAGGTACTTCAAAGTACTCTGTGCTTTACTCTACTCTGATTCGTGTTTTGACGTTTTAGTCCGACAGAACATGGAGACTAAAAGAAATAAAAAAATCATGTTTGTTGTATGGGAGCCCCCCTTAAATATTTATTTTATTTTATTTTTAGTATTTGTTGTTATAGCGGCAATAGAAATACATCATCTGTGAAAATTTCAACTCTCTAGCTATCACCGTTCTTGAGATACAGCCTGGTGACAGACGGACGGACGGACGGACGGACGGACGGACGGACGGACGGACGGACGGACGGACGGACGGACGGACGGACAGCGAAGTCTCAGTAATAGGGTTCCGTTTTTACCCTTTGGGTACGAAACCCTAAAAAGTGTTTATTTTGGTACCGCTATTACTCTCATTTCTCGTTTTTTATGAGAACATTTTACTAAATGATGTTGTTAGCATTTTATTAACCACGTTAAATTAATGGACTTGTGACGTATACCTCCTTTGCTCTTAAAAAAGTAGATGATACTTTACGTTATGTAAATTGACAAATGACTAAGAATGTTAACGTTACAATCCATTGCACAGGCCATTCTTTTTTCTTTCTAATTTGCAATATTAAGCCGTAGCATATGTGTTTTTGTAGCTTTATGTGGTCTTGGTAGCCTATGTCTATCTCATAGTATGATTGTAGGTAGGTAATACTATAGGAAATGAGCATAGATCGTATTAAAAAGCTAAGATGATTTCCAAGAAGTCGTTCTCCGTTTGTAGTCATTATTAAAGTTCCCCCGTACCCGACCAAACCTTCCATCTCTAACAGGATCTGCTTATATTATTCCTTATAGCTTGCTTTTACAGTACTCAGTGGGAGAAAATGGAGTGGTGACACATGTATTGCTAATCCATTATCACAGGGAAAAGTTTTTTATATGGAAAATATCAAACCAAATAACTAGGTACTTAAATTACAAGTATTCAATGGTAAATAACGCATACACGTAGTAAGTTTACGTATAGATAGTACTGTAATTTCCTTTTTCATTTCCATGAGTTGGAGAATTGATGAGTTCGGTTCTAAAACATACGATTCAATTGCGTGGATAGTTTCTATAAATCCGTTGTCTATCCTCCACAAATTCGCAGTGGAAGTGATGCTGAAAGCTTTTGAGGTTTCAGTATTGGATTCCACATTATTGATAAAGTTTAAGTTTCGTCTTAACGAAACTTAAACTTTATCAATAATGTCCACTAAGTGTGTAAAATACTTAAGTTATTTCCTTCAATTTTGTTCATATAACAATTACACGTTATCATCATACCATCATGCCTTATTCCCACGAGGGTAGACCGAGACTTTAAAGCCATCTGCAAAAATCTAAACACACCTTGGCTTCATTTACACTCATATATCTGACCATGCATGCCCAATGGTTTTTAGTACTATGCACAACATGCACATGGACATTTGCGATGACATCGAAGTATGTTACAGAACAATATACATAATATTACACCTATTACAATTATTATTAAATAAATATTAACACGTTGAATGCGAAATCAGGTCAAATAGACCTGGTTCGTATCTCGCTTACAGTGCGATCATGAAAAGTATAGACCTCTCTCTCTTGCGAAAGACATAACTTTAATTTGGGTCGGTAGACGAAAGAGATGGATGTATATCTAAGATATATAATTATAATAGAGTCCAGTGCTGTATCTACGTTAATACCAGATTTTTTTGATCTGATAGCGCGCTGAAGAAATAAAGTTTTAATCACAGTGCGGGACCAGGTCAAATCTATCTTGTACCACATCGCACCCCGCAATAGCTCCGCGCGGCTAGTGTTGCGATCGCATTCGATGAAACGAACGCGTCGTTGACAACATGGCGTCCAGAGCGAAGTGAAAATGTCCCAAAAAAATTATAATGGAGATGTTATTTGGGACAGCTCTTGTTAATGCCTGGATCGTCTATAATTATTTTAATTTGTGGAAAAAGTTGTCGCCCGACCGAAAAATAAAAAAGTTATTACAGAATGTGTTGCATGTAAGAGAATCTTTTGTTTGGACAGTTTAAAGCTATCGATATTATTTATTTACGTCCCTAAAATATGCATAAATCTTGCCTCATTCAGTGCGGCACCAGGTGCTTAAAACCCTGTATTCTATTATTGCTATATATTCAAAACTAAACAAGCTGTTTACGTACGCCTTTAGATTTATGTCAATCAATTCATTAATTATGGTATTAAAAAAATCCATAAATAATTTGATATGAAGCTAAACACAGGATTTCAGTTTCTAAAGAGACGTTCGCCATAATAATAGTGTTATCTTCGGGTGTGTTACACCTGGTACCGCAGGAACTGAAATAATAGAAAATTCCCTGCTGCTTTGAGCGTGTTAAGCTAGTTTTAAAACAAAAGGTACGCGTCTCAAACCGTATAAGCGGTCCTATTTAAAAATAAAGAAAATTAAAAAAAAATTGTTCTAAAACTAACAAAGAAGTCAAATCAAAAACAAATAGAAAACATGCAAATGAATTAGAACTCTTCTTGTGCTTGAGTAGATATGTTAAAAAAATAAGCAATATTATGTGAGCTCGTAAAACGCTTATCGTAAGTGCATTTAAGTACAAAACGGAAATAGAATTTTTAATTTGTATAACGTTCTAAAGGTTCTAAACGCGATGTAATATAATAAATATTTTTAACTCTCAGGTAGCTTTTAACTTAATTTATTAGCTGATGTTCACTGAATACATGTTCATTAGGGAGTACCTAGAAAGAAACACGTAACAGCATTGATACACCATATCTTTCCCCATACAAAATTGATTGAATCAAGAATGGTTTCAGCACAGAGTGTTTTAGTAATTGCAACTTTATTCTTCCTTTTTATTTAGAGACTTTTTGAAGTGCGTATTTTTTAGAAATAAAACTTAAACATATCTACTAATATTATAAAACTAAAGACTTTGTTTGTTTGAACGCGCTAATCTCAGGAACTATTGGTTAGAATTTTTTTTTTTTTGTGTTGGATAGTCTATTTATAGAGAAAGGTTATAGGCATAACATCACCCCGAGGCCAATAGGAGCGAAGCTTTAGTAACAAATGTTCTATAACTAGAAAAAACTACGCAACGGATTTTGATGCATTTTTTCAATACATGTTCCAGTGGTTAAAGAGGATAGCTTTTTAAAGTTTTTGTTTTAATAATCATGACTGTACGAAGTTGTGGGCAACACTTAGTACCTAAAGAATAAGACTAGATTGCTTCACATAAAATAAATATACAGATAAAACACTATATTATTAAAAGAGTTTACATTTAATTTACTCCATCGTTATTTCTACGTCTTCACAATTGTTATTCAAAATTTTTATATTCTAAGTAAATGAGTATTTTACTAGAGTTTCATAGATACAGTAGCTCAAGTCCGCGACTTTAATCACTTCTAAACGTAAAAAATGTTGCAAAAACGGGGAAAATTTTCTAAATTCCACGCTTAAGGAGTCGCGGGCAACAGCTAGTTATTAAATAAACTAAGACCATGTCAAGCGATGTAGAGTCAATTAAAATAGATTTTAGCAGAGAATTTCTTCAACACTTACAGTCACACAATAGCTTAGATGAGATTTTAACCCTCCCGCAACAGTCGGAACGAACCGAAATTTGCATACACATTGAGTACCGATGACAATGCAATAATTAAAAAAAAAAAAAATTATAATAAAAACGTTAGTCAGTTTTAGAACTAATTAGGATATAGGTATAGTCATAACACTTTCAGTGTCATCATAAGAGAGCGTCAATAACCAGTCTGTAAGTTTGCCCTTCGTCGAGATAGTGGGTACAAGTACCATACGTAGTGCTATAAGTTTAATCTATTAAAAACAGCTGGTACAAATAAGATTTTTTTCTCAATCTTATAGGACTACCTATTTAATTCCAAGTTTTTTTTCCTCCGCCTTACCCTGCCGGGCCATGATGGTGCCTTGAGCTTTACCATGACCCGGCGGGGGGTGATTTAATTCCTAGATAGGATATTAAGGGCCTACATCAATATTATCGTCGACATGTACATATTAACACAGCTAGTAGGTATAGAAAATGAATAATTAGGGATATTTTTTTTGTTTACTCAAAATCTACTAAATATATTTTAATTCTGATTTACGTGTTTCTATATATAATAGTTACTTATGTTTTTAAAGTTATTTCATTAGTTAATACGCGATAATAGACCAACAAATGAAAAAAATAAAAAATGAGAGAGGTTGTGTCGCTAAGATTTTCTATCGAGAAAACTTTTTTCAATCGCGTTTCTGAGTTTATGCGATCCTAGGTCATATATTGAAAAAACATATACTTAAAAATTAGAGCTCTAGCCATTCAATCTAAAGAAACAATGAAAACTTCGTACATAGAAAAATGCACGAAGCTATTTTGGTATCCTCTTAATTGAAAGGATTATGTTACAAAAATTCCGAGTGTTAAGTACACAATCCAACTAATAATAGCAATTAAAATTACTTTCTGTGGTCTCAAGATTGGCTAATATCTCAATATCTTCGCTCAAGTACAATAATGAAAAGCCTACATTTCAATTAATTCGTCTTGCCTGTAGCATTAAGTTACAAAGTAAATTGAATTAATGTACTTCAAAGCGGTTTATTTCACGGACTAATATTAACGCAAAATTATAAATTAAAAGAAATAAACAAAGAGAATTGCTAAATATTAAAAATGAATATAATTACATATTAAAAAAACAACAACAACCCAAATTTTATGGAAATAAAATTCCATACATATTTATGTTAAATGCAATAAGTTCTAAAATATTCCATGCTATTATGAGCTTATGTGCCATTGTTTGATTAACTGTATGGTTGCTATAAGCTTTAAAAAAATTAAAAACCGGGGCATCAAGTCCGCTAATGATTTGTGTCACAATGACCCTCCAATGACACCATTATAACCACAAAAAATTTACAGTAGACTACCAAAATTAATAACATTCGCCACTAAGCAATCAGTTATTGCATTTGTTGATTGCATAATAGCGAATTTTATCAAGTTTGGTAGTCCATTGTTAATTTTTTGTTACAAATGATACCATTCAATTGAACTTTTACTGAACATTGAAAAGCAGACTTGAGGCCCAGGTGATTCACTTGAGATGTAAAGTAACTTCAGGCTACAGTTTTTAGCGACGTTATAGGGCCTATAATCTCACCGCTTTCAATAGTCGGATTGATCTGAAATTTTGCACACAAATAATGCTCCAAGCGCGTTTTTAATTATTGGTTATACGCAATTTGAACTCATACTTGTTAAATTTACCAGGACTATAATCACGTAAATTATTATTTTATAAGATACAATGCCTTCGCTCCTATTTTAACTAAGTTGCATCGACCGCGGTCACGGGGTGATTGTGTTTAGATTTTTTTTTTAAATCAAGGAAAATATTATACTCAATACTTTTAAAATAAACGTGATTCAACCATCTATCAATATACTTGGCAAGTCAGGGGTTGCACTCAATATTGAAGGTTGTGAGAAAATTCTGGGACGTTAGCAACAAATTCTCAGTGTAATCAAGCGTAAGAGATAAAGAGGAAAGTCATTAAGCATGTACAAACAGCTGTTTTGTGTTATCAAGCAGAAGTAACAGTAAAATTTGTCTTTAGAAAGATAATGTTCCAGTTCAAAATGCAATGCAGTGCAAAATCGGTAACTACCTTTAAGAAGAACATTACTTGTCGTTGTTATCCATATAGGTCACTATGTTAGTATATATAGAGTTTATATGTGTATATTTTTTATGTTTTTTTGTATGTACGTGTGTTTATAGTTATTTTATTACGTATGTATGTGTGTATGTACATCACAATTAGCCTAATTTTTCTTTCCTCTCAGTCCATCCAAAGGTTGTCTGGAAGAGATCGCAACTAGCGATAAGGCCGTCTATTGTACTTATCTATATATTCTAAAAGTGTAAAATATTAAGTACTGTAATATTGTTAAGATGTACAATAAAGATTATTCTATTCTAATCTATTCAAGGTATGGTAAGGTACCAATTCTACGCGCACAACTAAACTAACTAAAAACTAAGACAACTATATTGCCTTGATAGGCAATTAGGAACAAAACGTTAGATAATTCTGATAAAATGTAAAAAAGGCGTTAGTATAATTCGAAAATTGCTAAGGTGTTACAAATATCAGTTATAACATTTTGCCACTTTTGAAACATTTTTCATCACTGCTTCTCTCCTATTGGTCGCCACGCTGCGACCAATAGGAGAGAAGCAGTAGTGATGTAAATGTTTTATAGCTTTCCTCGATAAATGGACTATCCAACACAAAAATAATTGTTAAATTAATTCCTGAGATTAGCGCGTTCAAACTAACAAACAAAATCTTCGGCTTTATAATATTAGCATAGATTTTAAACATGAACCGCCTTATTCATATTGACTTATCGGAGGTTTAAAAGTTCGCTAAAATAGGTTCACGAAAATTGTCAAAACTTGTTATTCATAATGGTCTTCTTACGCTAAAACGTTTAAAATCTCCGTATAAACCTCCGATAAGTCATTATGAATAAGACCGGAAATCTTTATCCCTACTATACAGCATTGTGTCAAACTAAAAGCTATTGGAAATAAGATCCTCGCATATACATATAACTACAAATTCAAAACGTGCACTACTAAGAGAGGCTTTTACCGCTTCTCATTCCCCTCTATATCCCGGTAGCTTTCATTTGCAATTTCTATACAATGAATACATTTACTAACTAGTAAAAAAATTCTTTCATATCTAGGCAATATTTTGATGAACAAGAAATGACTATTGATGGATTAGCGTAGTGTTGGTCTGTACGTGGTCGCCACTCAAGGACCTTCCGTTCCCAATTTTCCGTTCCCGTGGCCATCGGATCATCGAGCAATGTGGCCTGCCCATCTGGAAACATCGATATGCGGAGATCCGTAGAAGGACCAATGACATAGCCCGAAGAGTTAGCACCCTGAAGTGGCAATATAATACATAGTTTTTCGAAAAATGCATACAAGACCAATAAATAGTCGAAAATAATGGATGACAGAAAAATAAAATGCAGAAAACTTGTGTTTTTTACTACATTCACAGCACATTATTGTTATCAAACTGACTGGCCTAATTTCAAAACAAATATTGAATTACTCGGACTTTCGCTTTGAATCAATTGAGGATCATAATATAAACAGTGATTACAACAAAAAAATCGCACCAATATCGAATGCTAACCATATTTTTATAAGCATTCAATCTGATACCCACATTAGGTTACAAGTTTTTGCTGTTAAGTAATCAAGTAAGAGACTAGTAAAAACCAATACTTCATCAAAGCGTACTATATTCCACACAGGACTAACTTAAATTCTCAAATTTAGGTTATGCTACGATTACTTACGAAGTACCTCAATAAACAGTCGTAACCGTAAAGCCTACAAAAACCTACGGAAAATCTACATAACGCTCCAAAGAGGTGACAAAAGAAAGAAGAAAAGAAATGAAAGAAAGTCACCTCAACCTTTCTTAGGTACGGGCGACTAGGTTCCCTCGGTAGGTTATTACGACCGCCGTGGGCAAGACATGGGGAGGTGACGATTATATATTTTTGTCCTTCACCCCATGGACCACGTCCCTGTATAGATAGAATCATCGAACTTATGGAAGTCAAGAAAAAATTTGGTTGGTGATATAATAAATGACAAAATGTTAACATAAGCAGATTTAGGTCACCCACTTTATTCTCGCATGGCTTTATCATGCCAACTTTCTTTTGAGTGTATGGCCTATAAACGTTAAGTTAATGACCAACGTTTTCCATAAAATATTAACCATATGGCGCAGAGTATTCGCTTTCTACTCGGATAATGGTAGCTGTTATTCTAACGTAGTATTTTCACTGCATGCATATGACAGAATGACGAGTAGCCTATTGAAAATATTGTATATTTTTCAACGTAAAAATGTTGCCAAAGGCGTTGCCGTATTCATGATACACAATCATATAAATAACATTTTATTTTGTATTTAGTGCTTAAAAGTTTTAAATAAATCTAAATATTTGTACGTAACACAAAGATGTGAGTTCTTGACCTCGGTAAGGGTTCGGCAACGCGACGTATTACGGCGCCAGGATAGACTCATCGTAACTATTAATTCTATGGACGAAGACAGTGTCTTCGTCGTCATGATTTAACGAATAAATTTGCCAAAAGAGGTTTAATTTTTATCAATCTTTAGTTAGGATAGCTTAACTAATCACTTCAAATGAACTTGCGAGTTACCAGTATGTTTTTAAAGGTATGCCGCAGAATAAGGTATGGAATAAGGTATGCTATAAGAAGAGAGATTCATGAAACAGAATAAAAATGGTACTTAGGGCTTGTGTTAACGTTATTACACAGAAACGTGAGTTGTATTTGAAATGAGAATTGAAAATCTATGAAGTCGAGTTGAGTCACCCAATTAAGAGAGCGTGGGAGTTTGAGTGTAAGTATTGATTTGGAAATACGGGGAAAATTCAGAATTTGGTAATAATGGTGGAATAACAGATTGTACAAAGACATTTAAATTAAAATCATAGAATAGATGGATTTGGATGGAAGATTGAAAGTGATGTAATAAACTTTAATATCTATAATTATCTACTTGGGGTTGCAAAATTATCTCTTATCAGATCCCAATAATTCCGCCAATTGTGGCAGAAGGCCACGTTAGGACGATGAGGGACCCAATGTTCCCGTCGTCGAGTAGGGGAAACCCGTTCCGGTCATGGGTAAGACTAGGCCACCGTGGCACGCATCACGCTGGTGAATACTGATATGCTACCATTATTATAATATTTGTCATCTATTTGCAGTCAGAAATTTTATAATTGCTACAATAGAATTACAAAATACACAAAAACTTTACCATACAAAAGGTATTCTACTTGAAAGTTAGGCAGTCCTAAAATAGAGAGGAACAAATAAAATATATCTGGTATGAAATGACTCAGCTTACAAACAGTTACGCACGAACGACAAGTTATAAGAGGGTCAGCAAAGGATATATTAAGCTCGGTTCGTTTTAGATGTCGACGACGTGTTATTTACTTTTTTAGGGTTCCGTACCCAAAGGGTAAAAACGGGACCCTATTACTGAGACTTCGCTGTCCGTCCGTCCGTCCGTCCGTCCGTCCGTCCGTCCGTCCGTCCGTCCGTCCGTCTGTCACCAGGCTGTATCTCAAGAACGGTGATAGCTAGAGAGTTGAAATTTTCACAGATGATGTATTTCTATTGCCGCTATAACAACAAATACTAAAAATAAAATAAAATAAATATTTAAGGGGGGCTCCCATACAACAAACATGATTTTTTTACCGTTTCTTGCTCGATACTAATAACGTTGCCTTATGTTGCATAGATAATGGTACGGAACCCTTCGTGCGCGAGTCCGACTCGCACTTGACCAATTTTATTCTTTGACTAGTATTTTACTCACGACTTTGTATACCTAAATACAGATATTCCAAAAAATATTCTTTAGGGCTTGCCTGTTGTGTTTATGTAGGACTTAAGAACTGGTCAAATACGAATTGGACTCGGAAACGAATAGTTCCATATCGTTGTTATCATGATATCACGTCATTTTTCCGAACCCAAATAGTTAGTATCATCAGTCTGCCCTTATCTTATTAGAATAGGACAGAATGATCATGATGAATATTTAAATAAATAAATAAATATAAATATTCATGGACATTACACACAACGTCCTCTGGTCCCAAGCTAAGCTTACATGCTTGTGTTATGGGTACCAAAATACGGATAGAATACATAAACTACTTTTCTTTTGTAAATACATACTTATCATACATAGAAACACCCAGACGCAGTACAAACATTTGTATGACAATTATAAACATCGCACAAATGATTGTCTCGAGCGGGAATCGAACCCGATACCTCATGAACAGCAGTCCGTTATATGAACCACTAGACCACGACGCCCGTCAATTTTTGCCGATACGCCCGAATATTTGTTGTTATAGCATAAATTGATATTCATGAACAGCCTTTAGCTATCACTTTTTTAGAGATACAGCCGGGTGACAGACAGATGAGCGGAAGAACGGACAGCAAAGTCTCAGTAATAGGAACCCGTTTTACTTTTTGGCAAGGCACCTAAAATATTTGTCATTTCTATTAAAATAGTAATTAATGTTCGTAAATACATTCTCTCTCTCTCTCTCTCCAGCCCATTAACGTCCCACTGTTGGGCACGGGCCTCTTCCGCTTTGGGAGGGATTATGGTCTACTGCACTGCGCTGATCAGGCGTGTTAGCATAGGGTTTATTTTCGAGTTTTCCGTCTCTCACAGAGGATGTTATCTGTGTATCATACCCCTTAGCTGGCTCTTACAGCACCCTGAGCAGGGGATGGGGTGGTGACATTTGTATTCTTAATCCATCACCACACGGAGTATAAATATACATAAAAAAACGAAGTTTCATTTAAATATCTGGTTGACTTTCCCAAATTACAAGAGAGAATCCGTAACAGCTAATCCGATTTACTCTGTACGTACTCATTAAATTATTAATTTATCATACTAATAATAAACCTTGGAGCCTGTAATTCTCTGGTGAGTTTAAAACAACATCATCAAATTTCATGTTATAATTTTGTGAATGTTTTCTAGTCATACATTGGGACTTCTATACATTAACTGTTATTAAGACGATACCAAAATAGCTTCGTGCATTTTTCTATGTACGAAGTTTTCATTGTTTCTTTAGATTGAATGGCTAGAGCTCTAATTTTTAAGTATATGTTTTTTCAATATATGATCTAGGATCGCATCAACTCAGAAACACGATTGAAAAAAGTTTTCTCGATAGAAAATCTTGGCGAAACAACCTCTCAAAATTTTTATTTTTTTCATTTGTATGTCTAATATCGCGTATTAACTAATGAAATAACTTTAAAAACATAAGTAACTATTATATATAGAAACACGTAAATCAGAATTAAAATATATTTAGTAGATTTTGAGTAGATAGGAAAAGTATCCCTAATTCTTCATTTTCTGTGCCTACTGGCTGTGTTAATATGTACGTGTCGGCGATGATATACGATAATATTGATGTAGGCCCTTAAGGGGTACACTGCATAGACACGAAAAACTTTATTCCGAAAGTCACAAATACGAATTACAAAATATTACCGACTTTCAAAATTCCGAAGGGTTAAAAATTCCGAATATAACAAACTCCGATATATTATTAAGAGGATACCAAAATAGCTTCGTGCATTTTTCTACGTACGAAGTTTTCATTTTTTCTTTAGGTTGAATGGCTAGAGCTCTAATTTTTAAGTATATGTTTTTTTAAAATATATAATCTAGGATCGCATAAACTCAGAAACGCGATTGAACAAAGTTTTTCCGATAGAAAATCTTAGCGAAACAACCTCTCTCATTTTTATTTTTTTCATTTGTCGGTCTATTATCGCGTATTAACTAATGAAATAACTTTAAAAACATAAGTAACTATTATATATAGAAACACGTAAGCCAGAATTAAATTATATTTAGTAAATTTTGAGTAAACAAAAAAAATATCCCTAATTCTTCATTTTCTATACCTACTAGCTATGATAATAGGTACATATCGACGATAATATTGATGTAGGCCCTTAACCCAATTATTATAATTCTTAAATTCCAATATTCCTAACGTTAATAATAAATAACTATTCTCAAAGTATCGGAGATTCCATTCATCTATCTATCAACCTTTCTCAGTCCACTGATGGACATAGACCTCCCATAGAACGCCACAACGCGCGGTCCTGCGCTAAATGCATCCAGCGGCCCCCGGAATCTTTGACCGAATATTAATAGACAGATATTTAGATTTGAGAAATAACGCCACCTTGAATTGTAGTTACAGTATATTAAGCACTAGCTGTTGCCCGCGACTGCGTACGCGTAGAATTTAGAAAATGTTCCCCGTTTCTGTAACATTTTTCACTACTGCTTCTCTCCTATTAGTTGCAGCGTGATGTTATATAGCCTATAGCCTTCCTCGCTAAATGTACTATCCAATACTGAAAGAATTTTTCAAATCCAACCAGAGGTTCTTGAGATTAGCTCGTTCAAACAAACAAACAAACTCTTCAGCTTTTTATTGTTAGTATACATTTATAGGAATGTTCTTATTTATTTAGTGTAAATATTTATAGGTCTAATGCAATATTAACTATGGTTGTTAAAAAATAATATAATCAAACTAGCTGTCCCGGCAAACGTTGTTTTGCCATACAATTCTGTGTAAAAATCAACAGCAAAAAATTTCATCAAAATCGGTCCAGCCAATTGTGAATCTAAACCATCCTCAAACCCCCTTCAATACACACAATAAATTTCATCAAAGTCGGTCCAGCCGTTTAGGAGGAATTCAATTACAAACACACGTACAGAAGATTTATATCTAACTAGCTGACCTGGCAAACGTTGTTTTGCCATACAAAAAAAAAGGTTGAAAAATAGATGTTGGCCGATTCTCAGACCTACTGAATATGTATGTAAAATTTGAGAAGAATCGGTCAAGCCGTTTTGGAGGAGTACGGTAACTAACACTGTGACACGTGAATTTTATATATTAGATTAGATTAGATTAGACTAGCTGTATAATTAAATTATAAAATATGTATATAATATGTAATATATAAAATTCACGTGTCACAGTGTTAGTTACCGTACTCCTCCGAAACGGCTTAACCGATTTTTATGAAATTTTACATACATATTCAGTAGGTCTGAGAATCGGCCAACATCTATTTTTCAAACCTTTTTGTCTGGCCAAACAACGTTTGCCGGGTCAGCTAGTCTTCTTATATATAAAATTCACGTGTCACAGTGTTAGTTACCGTACTTCTCCGAAACGGCTTGACCGATTTTTATGAAATTTTACATGCATATTCAGTAGGTCTGAGAATCGGCCAACATCTATTTTTCAAACCTTTTTTTTTTAGTATGGCAATACCAACGTTTTCCGGGTCACACTGTGACACGTGAATTTTATATATTCTAATATATAAAATTCACGTGTCACAGTGTTAGTTACCGTACTCCTCCGAAACGGCTTGACCGATTCTTCTCAAATTTTACATACATATTCAGTAGGTCTGAGAATCGGCCAACATCTATTTTTCAAACCTTTTTTTTTAGTATGGCAATACCAACGTTTGCCAGGTCAGCTAGTCTTATTATAAAATTCACGTGTCACAGTGTTAGTTACCGTACTCCTCCGAAACGGCTTACTGGTGTGCCAACACGCCACGTCAGCCTGGCACAGTAGACCATAATCCCCCCCAAAGTGGAAGAGGCCCGAGTCCAACAGTGGGCTGTTATTGGGCTCAAGAGAAACAGAGAAATATAGCTTATATGGGTGTCAAAAACGCCTTTTGGTGTAAAAAATCTTATATATAAAATTCAAGTGTCACAATGTTAGTTACCGTACTCCTCCGAAACGGCTTGACCGATTTTTATGAAATTTTACATGCGTATTCAGTAGGTCTGAATCGGCCAACATCTATTTTTCAAACTTTTTTTTTAAGTATTGCAAACCAACGATTGCCGGGTTAGCTAGTAATATATAAATATTAAGCACATGTTCATAATTAGATAATTGTTAATTAATAAACTGTGATCGTTATATCTAAAATTATAATCTGTATTGGTTTAGCCATGCCTTGCAGTTGGCCCTTGACATTTATCGATTTTCCGCTCCCATGAATCGCAGCGTGATGTTGTACTGTTTTCCTTAAGAAGCTATTAAAAATAAATGATATTTTTAGGAAGAACAAGTATTTCATCAATAAATTTAATACGAATTCTTGTAAGTACACGCTCCTAATTTGATTTCAATCTCAGAAATAGCTGTAACGATTTTCATAAAATTTTGTATTGAATGTAGAGAGCGATTAATCTATTTAGTTTGGTTTAAATTTCAATGCACACGGTATAACAAAAACATGACTACCGAGTATATTCGTGTAATCGAGGTATTAAGTAAATACCTGAAGAAAAAAGATGTTACGTTTGTTAAGGTTTGTTTTCTCAATTCCACGCGTACGAAGTTGCACGCAACAGCTAGTCTATAATAATATTATAAAGCTGAAGAGTTTGTTTGTTTTTTTGAACGCGCTAATCTCAGGAACCACTGGGCTGATTTAAAAAATTCTTTCAGTGTTCGATAGGGCATTTTTCAAGGAAGGCTTTAAACTATATAACATCACGCTACGACCAGCAGAAGCGAAGCAGTAGTGAAAAAAGTTGCAAAAACAAAATAAGTTAAGTTTATTTAAAAGTTAGTAATGTTGTAATATATAAATTCTGTATCTAAAAGACGAGAGTTACTTTCATTCGTATTAAAGCAGCAATTCCAATAAAAACCTATTATAGTTATTGTACAACTATACGTATGTATTGGCTATAAATTGTAAAGTTGTTCAATAAACTTAGAGTATGTTTCAGTACTGGTCAGCTGGATGTGAAATAGCGATGCGGAGAACTTTCAGTACTTTGTTGGATAGTAGTTTTGATCCGTTTAATCGAAATAAACTGAGAATGTCTATATCAATTATACTAGTAGTTGCTAAGTAGTCGAAGTTCTACCTAATTTTTTGGCATAATTAGGTAAAAAAAAATAGCATCGTGCACTTCTCCTCTACGTAAGCAATATGTGTGGCAAAGGGGACCGACCACTTTGTGGACTTTTGGCCTAGACATGAACAAATTTATAGCATAACTAGCTGACCCGGCAAACGTTGTTTGCCGGGTCAGCTAGTTATGCCATACAAAAAAAAATGTTTCAAAAATAGATGTTGGCCGATTCTCAGACCTACTAAATATGCATGTAAAATTTCATAAAAATCAGTCAAGCCGTTTCGGAGGAGTACGGTAACTAACACTGTGACACGTGAATTTTATATAGGTACTAGCTGACCCGGCAAACATTGTTTTGCCAAACTAAAAAAAAAGGTTTGAAAAATAGATGTTGGCCGATTCTCAGACCTACTGAATACGCATGTAAAATTTCATAAAAATCGGTCAAGCCGTTTCGGAGGAGTACGGTAACTAACACTGTGACACGTGAATTTTATATATTAGATTAGATAAAAATAATAGTTTTCGGTAGCTTACATCATGTAGAATAACTAACTGATTTTTTATCCTTTTACTGCGTGTAACACCGCGGGGCACAGCTAGTAATCTTATATATAAAAATCAATTGCTGTTCGTTAGTCTCGCTAAAACTCGAGAAAGGCTGGGCCGATTTTGGTGATTTTGGTCTTGAAATATTCGTGAAAGTCCAGGGAAGGTTTAAAAGGTTTAAACAAAATATATAGGTAGGTATCTAAAATTCCACGCGTACGGAGTAGCGGGCATCAGCTAGTATAATATAAATTAAAGTTATAGCTTTACTAAAAAAAATATTGTCTTTAGCTGACAAATTTAGTTTTCAACCTGTATAAGAGTTTATTGTGTTACCTTGTCCGTGTGATTATGGACGGATTAAGAATACAAGTGTCACCACCCCATTCCTACCCCATGGTGCTGTAAAAGCCAACGGAGATATATTGTACACAGTTAACATCCTCCATTAGAGATAGAAGACTCGAAAATAAACTCTATACCAACCTACCTGGTTAACGCGGCAGAGTAGATTCTAATCCTTCCCGAAGTGGAAGAGGACTGTGCCGAACAGTGGACGTTAATGGCTTGGAGAGAGAGAGAGAAAGAAAAAATATACCTACTAATGGAATATATCTTATCCTTAATGAATTATGACGGGCTTCGCGGTGGAGTGGTTTATTTAATGGACTGCCGATCTGTCGCGGGTTCGATTCCCGCTTGGGACAATCATTTGTGTGATATCCATAAATGTCATACAAATGTTTGTACTGCGTCTGGGTGTTTTCTATGTATTATAAGTATGTATTTACAAAAGAAAAGTAGTATATGTAGTCTATCCGTATCTGGTACCCATAATACAAGCATAGAAATATAGCTTACTTTGGGACCAGAGGACGTTGTGTGAAATGTCCTGAATATTTATTTATTTATTTAATTATCGCAGGCTTAAAAGTTCGCTAAAATCGGTTCGCGAAAATTGTTAAAAACTGTTATTCATAATAGTCTTTTTACAATAAAACGTTTATTATCTCTGCGATAAAATCTCCTTTTAAACCTCCGATAAGTCATTATGAATAAGGCCATTAGAGTATAACTTAGTGTAGTATAACTTACAATGATTTTAATTATTGAAATATCTCTTTAAACATTTGATTGTAGAAAAAAATACAAAAGTAAGGAAATTATTCATTATATGAATAATTTCTATAGATACGATAGCACAATATCCTTTGGAGAAAGTCTTCCTTAACTCGTTGTTACTTAGATTAATCTGAGGTACAAATTACAAAACGGAAAATCCATCTTCAATTTTGGTTACCGTGATTATTTCCACGAAATTTATGGTAGGTACTTGGAAAGGAAATATGTAGACAAAAGATTTCGTAACACAATACTTAAGTACGCTGATTACTTTCCGATTGGATGACAGAGCATAGAAAAACATCCTAATTAAGCGTATTTGTAATCTTTACCTATTAAAAAACAAGTCGTTATTTTTGTATGTAGGTATGTTCCTATGTGAGCGTTTATTTTCGAAACAACGCAATGGATTTTGATGCCGTTTTTTTTGAATATTGAGTGAATCCAGAAGGTTTTTTGTTAAGCTTTGGTGTCTATTGGGGGAGGGGAACTCAATTCTTCTGTGGGGTGAAACTTCTTCAAACTTCTGTGGGTATAACCGAAGGTATTAGCTATAAAAAATTTTTTTTTTGAAAAGATACGAAATAAGGGAGGAGCGTAGGAATACTAGACAACCTTACATTTAAAAAAAAATAGTCATAGTCGGAAGTAAATCTACAAATTGTCCAACAAATAGTTAATCTACTCTAATGTTATAAAGCTGAAGATTTTATTTGTTTGAACGCGCTAATCTCAGAAACTACTGGTTCAAATTGAAAAACTATTTTTGTTTTGGATAGTCCATGTATCGTAGAAAGCTATGGGCTATATAACATCACGCTGCGACCAAAAGGAGTGCAGCATTAGTTAAAAATGTTGCAAAAACGGGGAATTATTTAGATTCCGCGTACGGAGACGAAGCGCAGGCAACAGTTTGTTAAAATGTACATTACATAAAATCGCATTCTAGTATAAGAAACTAAGTAAAACATAATACTTTTTTATTCTTACAAAAGAGTCAAGTGAATTTCTTCAAGTAAGTCCAGAATTCTTGATGTTCATAGAGTTAAATCCTCTTACGAGATATTACATGGCGTCCCGACCTCTGTTAGTTATTGAAGCATAAAAAATAATATCCGCTTATCTTTACCGTCTAGCTCCATTTATGGTCTACTAAATGTAATTTTGTTCATTTAAGAAAATGTAATGGAAGTCTATTAGATTTTCTCCATTTATATTCTACTAAAAGCTTCGTCTTATATATTTGGATAAAAACGCCATCTTTTTATAAATGGTATTAGCTTAGTATACGAGGGGGGCAAAGCCGCACGTTTTGGCTTTAGTGAGATGTCCTATGTCTAGCAGTAGACAGAGAGAGGCTGACGGATTGATGGACAGATTAGTTTTTGGGATACTTGTCTGATTATGAGTAGGTACTCACATTACTTACCAATGTAAATAAAGAATTTTAAAGCGTATTTTTTAGTTTTCGAACTAAGCAAATTCTTTTGTTTATTATAATATGTTTAATGATATTCAAAGCAAACTATTTTAATAACTGCTTTTGTCTTGACAAGGTTAAAGTTATAACGTAAAGCGATATCTCGCAATAGGTACTCCATTAATATTTAGGCAAGTAAATTATTTCGTTAAATCATAAACATCTAAAGACATCATGAGAAATAATTAATTACCACAAAGCTTTATTTAATTGTGTAGAAAACTTCAAATATTGGTAAAATGAATTTACAGAAATTTCAATTACATGTTAACCTTGTTCTGGCTACTAATCCTTGATGAATCATGAATTAGTTCTGCTTGTTATAAGTGTTAGTCCCTTGATAACAGATTAAGTTTTGGTTGATGGTTTTAATGTAATTTAAAACAAAAAGTATGTTTTTATGGGAGTAACATAGGCAGGCATGTAGAAAAAAAGGAAAGAAGCTCTCATATTCCCTAACATAACCGAGACTCGTTCTTCATTGACTTAGTTGGGCTAAAAATAAATATCAAAATATCTTACATATAAAAATCAATAATTGCTGTTTTTTAGTTAGTCTCGCTAAAACTCAAGAAAGGCTGGGCCGCCGATTTTGGTCTTCAAATATTCAAACGGTGACAAAATATCTAGGGATCAAAAATTCCATACGTACGGAGTAGCTAGTATGTATATATAACTTGAAAATGTCATGAAAACGCTATTTGTGCGAAACCCTACAGTCCTACAAATATTATAGACACGAGGGTTTGTAAGAATGTATTGATGTAAAGCCAAGGAGTGAGTTCGTAGTAATTATGAACGCCAGTGAAACCACGGAAATGTGCTAGCAACATTTTACGTAATAAAAGTTAAATATAATACTTTTTCGCTAAAATAAAAAGAAAGTATATTTTGATTTCTTACTCCACTAAGTTAAATGTTATTTGTTTGGTTAACACAATAATTGCTACAGAATTATTGGATTTATGCCAGCAATATAATTGGAAAATGATATATAGAGCTATCTCATAAAATTTTATATTTATCGAGACATTACTGTACTTATGTTAACGTGGTTATGGATTTGTAATAGAGATTCTATTACCCTATTTTTACACGCTTTCATTAGCTTCGAATATAACATATCTATCAATGCGTTATAATCTATGTAACGGATTCTTTGTAAAAGATTTTCACTCACTTAAAATAGTCGGATTGATCTGAAATTTTGCACATAAGTTAGGGACCGATGACAGCAAAATATTTTAAAAGAATGTTTAGGATTTTCAAGCGTCTTTCTTAGTGTTTGAACTATGCAAATTTCAAATAAATATATCCTGGTTGTCGAGATCAGAGTAAAAAAATGGTCAAATAAAGCCATTTAGTAGACTATCTATATATGTATATATATATATATATTATATATATATATATTATATATATATATATATATATATATATCTATCATAACAGACACAGATAGTGAAAATCTAATAGTTGCTACACATGTACCGATATGGCGTAACGATTTATGTGTAAAAATAAATCGAAAATTTCTAGTGTCTTGACGTGCCTATATTCATGGATATCCCGATCCCGATAATCTGCAACGATTTGTATGCATGATCATAAATTCTGTGCAGCTACAAAATTTTAAGTCGATATTTGAATTTCTAGCCACTAGATCTACCGTATTAGTAGTAATTACATTAAACTTAGGTAAATCAAATTGTATCATTGTAATTTTTTTTATTCTCACTTGCTATCTGGAGTCAGTCTGTCGACTATGAACGGATTTTTTAAGTATCAAATGATAGCAAAGGAAATCTCACCATGGGAGACTTTTACTGATTTATATATTGTCTAAGTAGGAGTAAGCAAGTCTCTTCAAACTTGTCCTGCTGCTGACTTGAAAAAATCAGTTATAAATAAAGGATTAAACAAATGTGATGATTAGGATTAGATAAATTTGATCATAAACATGAAGTAGTTTAATATTATTATGAACTTTTAGGAACCAAAAAGTTTAAAGTATTATAAAGGTTGACGTTAAATAAATTTTTAATGAAAATAATTGGGTTGATAACAAAGGATAGCACTTTCAGCGATTGCGAATGATTGGCATTCCATTATTCAGTAATTATGGCTCTGTTCTTCGTGGCTTAATGAACTCAACCGTGTAATAATCTAATTAATTAAAACATGATACTGGTAAAAAGATCAACATGTAAATTTAATTTCAGTGAGAAAGGATGTCATATTTTTTTAAAATAGAACTTAAAATTAACATATAAAATAGGACTAGGTTTTGTAATATTTAAAAATTAAATAATAAATGAACAAATAAATATTTATGGATATTTTACACGTCCCCTTTCAACCTAACTTTATATGCCTAAGTTATATCTATATTCTGATACCCATGTTGTCTAAACATAAACAACTTTTCTTTTGTAAAAATATTATATATCAGATAGAAAGATATAAAATAGATATTAAAAATATATAGTAAAAATATATAAAAACTAGCTGTCCCGGCAAACGTTGTTCTGCCATACAAAAAAAAAGTTTGAAAAATAGATGTTGGCCGATTCTCAGACCTACTGAATATGTATGCAAAATTTGAGAAGAATCGGTCAAGCCGTTTCGGAGGAGTACGGTAACTAACACTGTGACACGGGAATTTTATATATTAGACTAGCTGTCCCGGCAAACGTTGTTTTGCCATACAAAAAAAAGGGCTTGAAAAATAGATGTTGGCCGATTCTCAGACCTACTGAATACGCATGTAAAATTTCATAAAAATCGGTCAAGCCGTTTCGGAGGAGTACGGTAACTAACACTGTGACACGGGAATTTTATATATTAGATATATATTAATAAGATAATAATATAATAATAAGGTTTTAATAAAAAATACTAAATTTATAATTGAAATAGGTTAACTATAAATAATTGCTTTTCAAAGCCCGTCAAGAAATAGTTACGACAACCCACATTGCTAGCAACGTGATCAAGGAAATTTCTGTAGAATTGACGTAAGTCCTTTCGAAGACGATATTATTTTACATTATTATTATTATGAAAGTAATCTTTAACTCCTATGTTTTGTACCTGAACACAGTTTTTAGGGTTCCGTACCAAAAGGTAAGTGATTAGTTGCGCAAAGTGGAGGACACTGGGTCGCGGGACAGGTTACCTAAGCGCTGGACTGACCAAGTGAAATGTGCAGTAGGAACTGGAATTTCAGAGTTCACCAGGTAGTCCAGCAATAGGGAGAGATGGCGGCAAATCGTGCCAAAAACCGTGTCCACTTCCACCAATGACACGGACACTTCAGCGTGACCACGACCGCTCTGACAAGAGCGACAGAGAAGAAAAACAAAAGGTAAAATGGGACACTTGCTGAGATTTTTTTATTTCAAGTTGGCATGTTTTACAAGCTCTTTTGAAACGACAGAAACTAGGTGTATATTCCAAACGCGAATCTTATGGAGAAGAACAGACAAGAAACTCCATGGATTTCTTTTTTATTCGCTTCTTTTTTCTTTTTTTTTTAATAATTTTGTACATTGTCGTGGAGTGTGAGAATGATGCTGATTAGTGCTATTATTAAGTTATTTAATTTGGCATTGTCATCAGGCTGCCTCTAGAAAGGTGACAGCTAGAAAGCAAAGCATTTTATATTTTTATTAGTTGACGTTATAAAAACAAAGTACAGTACTTTTTTCAGGACAATCATTTGTGTGATGTTTTTGGTTGTCATACAAATGTTTGTACTGTGTCTGGATGTTTACTATGTATTATAAGTTTAAATTTACAAAAGAAAAGTAGTTTATTTATTATATCCGTATTCTGGTACCCATGACTCAAGCATATAAGCTTAGCTTGGGACCAGAGGACGTTGTGTGAAATGTTCATGAATATTTTTTTTTTATAAAAACAAAGTTTAATGCGAAACCCCCAAAATGAGCTCATATTTTATATGACGAATTCGTAGGTAATCTCTCTATGAAATTATTAAAGATACAGCAAAAATAAATAAAAAATATTGGAAAGAACTCTTTTATCATTATTCGACAATCTTCTTAAAAAAGAAACATTAATGGCACAAATACATTAAAACAAAAAATATTCTTTATCGGATCTACCAAGTAACATCTTGATCTTATTGCAAACAAACAAAAAAAGTAAATAAAACACCTGTTTGTATAAAATATACGCTATTTTCTTTTCAAGATGTTGCCAGATGTTTGGAAAAATAAATAGGGCTATTTAATATTGATGGTCTTTTGAAATTACACTCGATATAAATGTTTTCAATGCTGTCTCAGAATATACAATCGTAAAGTTTTATTGTCGGTATACTAACCACGATAAAATAACTTTATATACATATAAATTATTCTGATGATCTATATTTTTTGTAAAAGTTAAGTGATGTTTTTTAAATTTAGAACTTATAAATATACAAACATTAAAACAACTGCTTAATATGGCCTCTATCTTAATCAGTACAAAATCTCAGGTATTTTTCAATTTTATTTGTGAACTATTCACATTAATTTCATAGAGCTAAAGGTTTTTATCATTTAAAATGTAAATATTAATTTTAATAATTTTAGCGCTGAATATTTTTTTTGGCTTTTATCCCTTTCTTTTCATCCCGCCAGTCCACTCTTTTATTATGGTCTACTAAGCCGCGTTATCAGGCGTGTTGGCACAGAGTTAGTATATTTTGAAAATTTTCCCCGTTTTTGCAACATTTTTCACTAATGCTTCGCGCCTATTAGTAGCAGCGTGATGTTATATAGCCTATAGCCTTCCTCGATGATTGAAAATTTTCCCCGTTTTTGCAACATTTTTCACTAATGCTTCGCGCCTATTAGTAGCAGCGTGATGTTATATAGCCTATAGCCTTCCTCGATGAGCGGACTATCTAACACAACGAGAATTTTTTAATTCAAATCAGTGGTTTCTGAGATTAGCGCGTTCACACAAACAAACAACTCTTCAGCTTTATAACATTAGTATAGCTATAGATAAATGTAAAAAATGACAATTGTAGCAATACGATTGTTTTACCGAAATAATCCTGCATAAATATAAGCACTTAGAGAAGGGATGTACCCACGAATTGTCTCTAAAAGTAGAATCAGCCTGGATTACAGTTCTGATCTGTAAAATCTAAAAGGTTTGGGACGGGTAAAGAGGGCTTTTAGGGATAACAGGTACAGATTCAAATAATGAAGACTAGTATCTTATTTATTTAAATGTACCTTATTTGTAATGCAGCAACAAATCTACAGTTTTCTACAGCAAAAATACATGCAAAGTTATTCTACAGCTATAAAGTATGTAAGTAATTCTTTTACATTTAAAATCTGATACTTGGATAAGGCCCCAACCAACGATTGCCATGAAATTTTGTACGCGGAGGGTTTGGGGGTGATTAATAGATCTCTCTCTAGAGCTCATTCATCTCACTCATCACAAATATTTTTGTGTTAGATATTCCATGTTTCGAGGAAGGCTATATAATATCACGCTTCAACCGACGGAGCGAAACATTACTGAAAAATGTTGCGAAAACGGGGAACGCGTACGGAGTCGCGAGCAATAGCTATTCTATATGTATAAAATGATGAAGTGAACACGAATAACTGACCTGGAAGTTCATTTACGTCCTATGAATATGTTATTAATACAAACCGAAACCTTATTTTTTCAGTGACTTGTAAAATATACGATATTTCATTTCATATCTCAGAGTATCTCAGATTATGCTGTCAGGAGTAGTTATTCACACTGCTTTTTTTTTCTTAAAATTTGGTCAGTTCGGTGGGATGCCAAGGTAAGTTAAAGTAAAAGTCAATTTTATGGAGGTCATCCCTTGCATTTCTGCTGCAAAATTGAAACTAAAACTACGATATAAAAGTGCTATACAGAACGGCATTCTTTATAAAATAAATAAATTTTGTAATTAAAATAATCCACCGCTAACTATAGTTCCAGTTAGCAGTGGATTATTTATTGATTTTATTGGACACACAAACACTATAACTTAATTTCATTGGTCATTTACGCACTCCGCTCCAAAAATTGCCTCATGCACACCACGAGACAATATTGTCCGTGACGATGAATAAGAGCGTTACTCTGGTAGCATTTTCAGCGGGGGTCGATGTCAACTCCTGTTGGATTAAGGCTCTAAGCACCTACCTTTCGTGAGTTTCGCTTCAGTCTGCTGACATGGAAATGATGTATGATTATAATTACGATATTTTTATATTGCGAATTATTGTGGTTTGAATGATTTATAACCATAGAAGTTATTTATTAAAATATACAGGGTGTTTGGTACATCGTTTGCCAAATTAAATCAGCTAAAAGATAGTGTCATTTGCTGAAGTTTTAGCATATTGAACTTAGTTTCTGCGCCGCCATATTTTTTTTTTGTCATGGTACATTTTTGATATAAAAATCCATACAAAGCTTTAAAACCCAAGAAATAAAAACAATACACGCTTCAAATTATGTTTTAATTTTAGAGTTTACTATTGTGTTCCTTAATAAAACCTAGAATTACTTGAAAATAATTGATACTCTCCTTCTTCAGCACCCTTAGAAAGAAAAGGGGTAATGACACTTGTATTCTTAATCCGTCACCACATAAAATTACACTGAGCACAAATTATTTGGAAAGAAAGAACAAAGTTTTATTTGCTGCATTAGGTACACAATATACAGTTCTTAAAATAAAATAGATACACTAAAACACACTACATATACATAATAAAAATAAAACATAGGTAGGTAGACGCAGAAGGAAATGAATGTAAAAAATTTCAGATCAATCCAATTATTGCAAGCGGGTGAAAATTACTTTCAAAGTAATTTATTGATTTTGCAATTGACATGCTATGCTTTACTTAATAAATTAAATTATGGTGGAAAAAGTGATTGCCGCAAGCGGGACTTGAACCCACGACCTCGGAATACCGTTCCGAAGCTCTTCCAACTGAGCTTATTGTGGTCGTGCTTGTAGCATTCAAATTAACCACCACAATCGTTACTAGATTGAGTTTATATCGTATTTCTACGTACAACGCCATCTATCAAGATTGCTTTGCAATTTTTTTACTTTCTTACTTTTACTTTCAAAGATTTCGTTACATAGATTAATACATCGTTAAATGCCAAGCAAATAAAAGCGTGTTATTAATATGCATATTTATGGTTGATACACCTTACTCTCTCTCCAGCCCATTAACGTCCCACAGCTAGGCGCGAGCTTCCTCTACTTTGAGAGGGACTATGGCTTAATACAGGGCTTAATTTCGGGCATTCCGTCTTTCTCAACAGCCGTCAACTGCTTATATTGGCTCTTACCCTAAGAAAGAAATGGGATGGTGACACTTGACATTGTATTGTTCCTAATCCATCAAGGATCTTTGTCGATACACATTAAACAAAAGCTTAGCTCAATATTGTATTTAACATATATATAACTTGAGTATACAATTTAAAATATCGTTAGAAGCTCTTATTCCTAACTAATTTAATGAAACTGCTTACCTTTGCTAATGTAATTATTTAGTTTAAGTAAAAGTTCAGGTACAGTACACTTAAGTGCTAGGCCGTAAATTCTCCCAAGCGGTATCATATTGGTTAATTAGGGACTACCTTTATTCAATTTACATGTTATATTTAATTAAAGATACTCTTTGAAAGATATTAGGAGCGTTTATTACATGTAAATATATGTACTATGTTTTGTGTATTCTCCCTCCGTTACATTAAATCCCACTGTTGGGCATGAGCCTCCTCCATATTAGAAGAGATTATGGTCTAGCATGCCACGTGTGTATATTTTCGGCGAGTTTGCACAGTGTATATTTTCAAGATTTCCGTCTCTCACAGAGGATGTTATCTATGTTCAATACCACTCAGGGTTGGGCAGTATTTCAATTACATGTAATTGAAATACGTAATTGAAATACAATTATGTATTTTGTAATTGTATTTCAATTACAGCCTCAAAATGTAATTTGTAATTTGTATTTCAATTACCAGACGTCGAAGTAATTTGTAATTAGTATTTCAATTACTTAAGGCTTCAAAATACATTTTTAAAATACATTTACAACCGTCACTTTATGTAGCCCAAGTAACTATTGGAGCTGCATCACTGTACCCGTTAAATAAGCTGTATGTCAAAATTGGTTATCAAAACGCAAATTGTCAATGAAGTAACGGCTGCCCATAAAATTTTACTTTACCAACTTACAATTTACTTTAGTTTGAAGTCGGTGCCGAAAATGGTTGTTTGCCACAAATACGATAATGTCATAGGGGCTTATATTTTTACGCTGTTTGGGGTAACTACAGTAAATTGATATACAGATATGAAGTTAATTGTAAAATCAATACCTATATTACTAATAGTTAAAAAAATATTTTGGAACCATTGTAGCTTGTGATGAAAGTACTGACTGGTGGAAGGTAATGCTGCTAATGGCTGGTAATATTTACGCTGGTTCTCCGTGTGTTGCCCGATTAAGAATACAAATGTCACCACCCCGGGAACACCGAAATATTCTGAAAAACTTTATTCCGAATTTTGAAATTTGATTTTAATATAATACTGAAAAATTGAAATGCCTATTATTAAAAATCACGAAATATTTAATAAATGAAATTGTGGTGGAAAAAGTGATTACTGCAAGCGGGACTTGAACCCACGACCTCGGAATACTTTTCCGTAGCTCTCACGGCCCCAACCCCACAATTACGGCACTTGGCGAAACAGCCATGACCCGTGAGGAGCTGGGTGAGGTGGTACGTCAGATCCTCCGTCGGTGCCTCGCCTCGACCCACTTCCGAGGACTAGGCGGACCGCCTTGGCAAGGCGCATGCTCGCGGAAGATGAGGGTGCTGATGCTTGTATTCTAAATACGTCACCACGGACAATATTTTCAGAGATAATCCTTACATAAATATTAATATTACAAAATTTATCCTCTTTCATATCATAGCCTTTAACAATAAAAAACCGAACTCAAACAGTGCCCTATGATTTTTGAAAGTTGTCTCCTAATTCCCTGGACTGCCATCATAAAAATCTAATTTCCCTATCACAGAACCACCTCTAAAACATTCTCTTTCCAACAAAAAAAAAGCATAAAAATCGATAAATGACAAAGTTATTCGTGAACAAACATTAAAAGAAACTCCTGTTTTTTAAAGTTGGGTAAAAATATTAGTATAAATGTATTTTGTAATTTGTATTTTGTATTTCAATTACAAACAGCCAAAACACTGTATTTTGTAATTTGTATTTTAATTACTCCACTCAAAAGTAATTAGTATTTTGTATTTCAATTACTAGCAAACGCAGTATTTTGTAATTTGTATTTCAAACAACAAAGCATGTATTTTGCCCAGCCCTGATACCACTTCGCTTTCTTTGACAGCACCATAAGAAAGAAAAGGAGTGATGACACTTGTATCTAGTAACACTGAACACAAATTACTTAATAATTTACTTACTTTTGTAGTCTTTCTATAAATTTCTATGGAAATAACAAATGAACGTGTTGTTATTGTATTGTTGTTGTAAGACTTGTTTAGAATTACAGATGTCTGCGTATTATTGCCAGTCGTGTCCACCTAGACTAAACATAATGTTTTCAAATGTATCACGACGCTTGATTGCGTAGTTTTCTCTCCCCCCAGCCTACTAATGCCCCAATATTGGGCACGAGACTCCTCCACTTTGGGTGGGATTGTGGTATACCTACTGTGCCGCGCTGACTAAGTGTGTTGGCACATGGTTTATTTTCAAGCTTTCTGTATCTTTTACAAGATGTTATCTGTGTACAATATTTCTTAGCTAGCTCTTACAGCACCCTGGGAAAGAAATGGTGTGGTGACGCTTGTATTCTTAATCCGTCACCACACGGAAATAGTTACTACCTACCTAGTTATAATCGTAGACCATAATCCCTCTCAAAGTGGAGGAGGCCCGTGCCTGATCTTCTTCTCTGTCGTCTAGCTCTTGTCAGAGCGGTCGTGGTCACGCTGAGGCATCCGTGTCATTGGTGGAAGTGGACACGATTATTGTCACAATTTGCCGCCACCTCTCCTAATTGCTGGACTGTCTAGTCTAAAACTACAGTTCCCACTGTACACTTTACTTGGTCAGTCCAGCGCATAGGTGACCTGCCCCGCGACCTAGTGCCCTTCACTTTGCCCTGAACAACTAACCGCTCTATGGAGTCATTACTCCGCCTTGAGACATGGCTAAAATATTGCAGTATACGTGACTGTACTACGGATAACAAACGCTGTGTGTTACCCAATTCCTTCGTGCCTGATAGTGGGACAATAATGGTCTGGAGAGAGAGATATATGTAATTCCAAAAACCACGAGTACAAATTCAGATACAACAACTAGTTTTCTGATACAATGTATCTATGGTATCTATTGCAGCTCTAAACTGTATTGGTCTTATTCATAATGACTTATCGGAGGTTTAAAAGTTCTCGAATATTGTCAAAACTTGTTATTCATAATAGCCTTTTTACGGTAAAACGTTTATTATCTCTCCGATAAAATCTCCGGTTAAACCTCCGATAAGTCATTATGAATAAGACCATATATGTCTCTATGTGTTAAGACGATACCAAAATAGCTTCGTGCATTTTTCTATGTACGAAGTTTTCATTGTTTCTTTAGATTGAATGGCTAGAGCTCTAATTTTTAAGTATATGTTTTTTCAATATATGATCTAGGATCGCATGAACTCAGAAACGCGATTGAAAAAAGTTTTCTCGATAGAAAATCTTGGCGAAACAACCTCTCAAATTTTTTATTTTTTTAATTTGTCGGTCTATTATCGCGTATTAACTAATGAAATAACTTTAAAAACATAGGTAACTATTATGTATAGAAACACGTGTATCAGAATTAAAATATATTTAGTAGATTTTGAGTAAATAGGAAAAGTATCCCTAATTCTTCATTTTCTGTGCCTACTGGCTGTGTTAATATGTACGTGTCGGCGATGATATACGATAATATTGATGTAGGCCCTTAATAGAGCGATTTTCCCGTGTGACATTATTAGATTTATTGTGAGAGATAACGTGTAAGCGTTAGAAATGAGACGACTAATAAAGTTACAGAATAACGGTAGAAGCTCTATTTTGTTCTTAAAAATCGGCTTGTATTATGTTCGAATTGCTACTAAAGCTGTTAAATACTAATGGTCTTATTCATAATGACTTATCGGAGGTTTAAAAGTTCGCTAAAATCTGTTCACGAAAATTGTCAAAACTTGTTATTCATAATAGTCTTTTTACGATAAAACGTTTATTATCTCTCCGATAAAATCTCCGTTAAAACCTCCGATAAGTCAGTATGAATAAGACCATAAGGATACAGAAAGGTCGTAGAAAAAAGAAATAGTGTCCCTTTAAAAAGAGAATTGTAATACAAATTTATGTTTCCACGTTAATCCACCATGGGCAATGGTAAGGTGTTTTATTTCAGTTCTACATGAGACCATGGTAGCTAAAGATTTCGAAAGGTTAGGCTAAGAAAAACATGCGCGTCCAAATTACATATAATTATATTAGAAGTACATTATAATTATATTTTTTTTTGTTTTTATATTTTGTTTAATATGTGTTTATGTACTGTCCTTGAATAGGACTTATTTATAATGCCTTTTACTGCTTTTCTATTTTTTATTTATTTGTTTGTTTATTTTTACTATTGTGTCCATGATGATATTATTATGTTTCTATGTATTTACGTTATTTGTGTAACACACTTTGAACTTTTATTCTTTGCTACTGATTTTTTTCTAATGTAGGTATATTGTATTGCTTTATGGTTTCACTGCTTTTTGTTAATAATTGTTTGTATGTATGTATTTAGGTATTGTTATATTATTGTTTAGCTTACTTATTTATACTTATTTAGATGCGATGGCTTGCAGCTCCAATACGGGTCAACGGAAGACCAGCGCTAGTTCTAACTAGCACAAAGCTGAGTTGATGCGTATTTGCAGCTTGCATTGGAATTTTTATCTTTAGTTTTTATGTATTTCTCGTCTTTTCCTTGCAAGTTGTAAATAAAACTATTTTTCTTTCTTCTTTCTTTCTTTCTTTCAAATAAAAAGCTAAATTCAGAAAGTATTTTATGCAACAGAAGAAAGCTTCTCCGCTTTCTTCAACTGTCAATAAGAGGAGAGAATGCTTATAGATTATTAACTAACATTCTTGTAACTAGAAGTAACAGCAACTAAACTCCTTGCTGTGGAAGTGAATACTAACTTAGAGACTCCAGTTTAGTATTTATGAAATAAAGCGGAAACTATAATACTTATAATGAATGCCTCGTAACTTTCGCTTGTTTCGTATGAATCTACGTATATGTTGATTTAACAAGTTCGCAATTGAAATTATTTATTTATTTTATTTATTAAAACTTTATGCACATAAGACATACAATGGCGGACTTAATGCCTTAGGCATTATCTACCAGCCAACCAAAGTTAGTGCAGAGATAAACAGTGTGGGTGATAAATGGAGAGAAGATAAACATTATGACAATAGAACTAAGCAAACGTTTAAGGTACATAAACACAAACATATACAGGTAACTATAGATACATATCTTTACTTATTCAGGGGTATATAAGTACACAAATACATACACAAATAAGTACATACACATAAACAGATAATAACTATATATTTCATTTCATTTATTCTTTATTGTACACTCATACAAGTAAGGCAACATAAACAATATTGTTACAAACGTGCACAAAGGCGAGCTTAACTCATATTGAGTTTTCTACCAGCAAACCCTTGAGTGTATGGAGAAATGGTATATTATAGGATAGATAGGTGTACAACAAGAAAGTACCAATAAAACAAGATCAATAAAATACATACATAGACTAAATAAATAAACTTACACAAATACAGATATATAGATATTTACACAAATAAAATGTTATAACACATAAACAATACATATACACACATACATACATAGCTATATACATACACTTAATGCTGAGATAGGAAATGCTTTTTGATTCTTTTCTTAAAGATATCCAGAGAAGTGCTAGCGCGAATAGTATGTGGAAGAGAGTTCCATAGACGGACAGCGTGTATTGTAAAGGAACTACCGTACCGACTTGAAGTATGGCGAGGAGTACTAAGAAGAAGTGAAGAAGTTGAGCGACATTCTCTGTCTCGAGGGACAAGGTAATTAAATCGTTCCCGTAGATAATTTGGAGAGCTAGGGTTGTGTAGAATGGTATGGAGAAGAGAAAGAATGTGGGAGTCTCTACGCCTCCGAATCGGCAACCACTCCAATTTCGCCCGGAATTCCGACACATGGTCGTACTTCCGAAGGCCAAAAATGAAGCGGATGCATAAATTCTGGAGGCGTTCTAGCTTGTTGAAAAGTTCCTCAGTTGCATCCAGAAAACAGATATCGGCGTAGTCTAGTAGGGGAAGAAGAAGAATTTGAGCAAGCATAATCTTAGTTTGAAAGGGAAGAAACTTTTGGAGACGCTTGAGGGCTTGATAGGAGCTGTAGACCTTCCGGCTTACTTCCCCAACGTGAGCAGTCCAAGATAACTGGTAGTCAAGATATACTCCTAAATTTTTTGCTACGTTGGAATAAGCTATTGGAACAGAGTCATAGGTAACTTGCGGCAGAGACTGAAAATTTAGCAAATTGGAAAAATATTTACCACCAATAATAAGAGCCTGCGATTTATTTGGATTTACGAGAAGTCCAAAGGAACTGGCCCACAGACTAATATTCCTAAGGTCATCATTGATTGCACATATAGCATCTGGCAGTTCTTCAAGTTTTGAATGACGATAAACTTGCAAGTCGTCTGCGTAGAGATATATATATATATCTTCTAATATATAAAATTCACGTGTCACAGTGTTAGTTACCGTACTCCTCCAAAACGGCTTGACCGATTCTTCTCAAATTTTACATACATATTCAGTAGGTCTGAGAATCAGCCAACATCTATTTTTCAAACTTGTTTTTTGTATGGCAAAACAACGTTTGCCGGGTCAGCTAGTAATTATATATAATCTACAATGTAGTGTGGAAATAAAACTAACGGGCTTACTCTGCCAACAATTTAAGTAGTGACGGCGTAATCTGACTTTGAATGAAAGTCTAGTTTTAGCGATCCTTATTTCAGTAGGAAGCGCATTCCAGAGGATAATAGATTGCACACTGAAAGAGGAGAATTATCCGTGTGGTAACTAATTAAGAATATGAGTATCGCAGCTAACTAAGGGATATCAATATAAAATGTAATCAAATAACCAAATAAAATTATCAATCCAAAATGATCCACTGTGATTATTTGTATTGTATAATTAATGTATTATATTAAAATTACTCCTTTGCATTTGTATTGTATAATTAATGTATTATATTAAAATCACTTCTGGGGCCCAAGTCTGCTATTACAATGTTGTCGCAATGATCAGTCATAGCCATAATGGCGTCATTTCTGACAAAAAGTTAAGAGTAGACTACCAAAGTCAAAGTCAAAGTATTTTCATTGTGGACAAATCGGTACAGTAGGCGCGCGAGTTCATGTCCATCGGGGCCTGAGGTGACGCGCGGGGGCAGCGCGCCCCTCCTTCACCCACCTCGCCGCATTCGTCCGCAGTCGAGTGTTGTCCTTGACGCGCGCTTGTCAATAGCGATACTAAAAACTGTTAACTGCTTGTGTTGTTTCTTTTTGTGTACGAAAACATGAGTACTTCGCCTTCAACAAGTTCAAGTAGAAAAAAAACTTTTATAATACATAAACAAGCACGAGAATATCTTTGCATCTGATAGTGACTAATTCGTATTTAGGGTTTTTGTGCTTTATAATTTTGTTTTTCCTATTTTTGTAATAATCCATTAACAAGTATTGGGTAGATTCATTTGATAATATGTATTAATTTACTTACTTACAGTTGTAATAAATTTGTGATAGATATGGTTGACCAAATGTGTAATAATTATCGACATCGGCATTACCATTATTGATTAGGTCACAGCACTACCGCATTCCTCAGGATGGACATGAACTCGCGCGCCTACTGTACATAAGATGTTGAGATCCATAGAAATTAAAACAGGTTTCACTATGTTCTGCCATTTAGGCGTACAACAATGGTAGTGATTATAAATATCTTATATTATGCATACAGTTTTCATTTTGTCTTATGTAATAACAATATTGGAATAAATTTCGAAATTAGCGCATTTGAAAATATCATTAATAAAATTTTGTTTTAAATAATAATAATAAGAAAGTTTAGTTAACGTTGTTGAATTATTTTACTGACAATAAAATTATCAAAGTAGTCAAAACCTTTAATAATTTATATTACAATATGATATATATCGGAGAAGATCACCGTAGACATCACCTGTATTTACAGCCAGGGCAGTCATCTATCTAAAGACCCTGTAAAACTGGACAAACTAACTACGTTAACTACAACATTCTATTAACTACGATGAGATTGATCCCTGGCTTACGACACGTGTAACTGGTTTGGAAGGATCCTTTTATGAAATTTCAACGGGTCACCATTCAGTCTCACCAACTACAGTAAATAAACGAATTACTCACCATTCACACAATCTTGGATCCTAAGTTAAAACTAAAAATCCTTAAGTAAACTATTTTAATCATGTCTCCTACGACATATATTATGTCAGGCTAACTTGATAAAAAACCAAACTTGATAAAATTCGCCATTATGCAATCAGTGACTGATCATTGCGACAACATTGTAATAGCAGACTTGGCCCCCTGGTCAGTCCTACAGTGAGAAGTTATAAATCACGAAGAAAAAAAAATTGGTTAAGTGCGAGTCGGACTCGCGCACGAAGGGTTCTGTACCATTATCTATGCAACATAAGGCAACGTTATTAGTATCGAGCAAGAAACGGTAAAAAAATCATGTTTGTTGTATGGGAGCCCCCCTTAAATATTTATTTTATTTTATTTTTAGTATTTGTTGTTATAGCGGCAATAAAAATACATCATCTGTGAAAATTTCAACTGTCTAGCTATCACCGTTCTTGAGATACAGCCTGGTGACAGACGGACGGACGGACGGACGGACGGACAGCGAAGTCTCAGTAATAGGGTCCCGTTTTTACCCTTTGGGTACGGAACCCTAAAAAAGAATTGAAATTGCTATTAAAATATTAGTAGGTATACCAGTCTTTGGCCACATAGTGCGTGCGGTATTTAATCTTCTTTTGGCCACGCTATAGTCGTCGTAACAATTGTCGGTTTGATGAATCTATAAACTAAATATCCTACATACATTACCTACTCCACAAAATCTAACAATGGTACCAATTCTAAGTACACAAAACTTAACTAAAAAATTAAAACAACTTTAGCGTATTTTGATTACTTAGTGCAGATATATAGATATATAGTCTTTGTGCAGATATTTATTAAATAAAATTGTTAGTTTATAATACACCGATTTTCTTATAAAGAAGTTATGTTAACATTGCCGAATTTTGTTAGTGACACTATCAGTTTTTTAGCTAAGCTAAGTTTAGTTGTGCACGTAGAATCGTTATTTTTATCTATTTATCAGAAGGTAATAAAACCTGTGTATGTGTGTATAAATATGATTCACAATAAAACAGCGGAAATAGCTCATAAATTATTTGCATTTTAAATAAACCAATACAATATCTATTTCCGAAAATGAATAAGTGTTATTCAACAGTAATAACAAGTAAGCCATTAGTGTTGAAAGCGATTAAACCGCAATACATTATTGTTGAAATTTTTATGGGTGATAAGATTGTAGCAATGCATATTCAGCTAAACTAGTATTTCATCATTTTCAGCTTAGTCCATTCATCCATCTACCCAGAGCCGTATTTACCCTAGGGCCATAGAGACCATGGCCCGCGGCGGCCAGTCTGAGATGGATGGCGAAAGCTTTCAAGTTTAAAATTTAGCTCTTTCTATCAATACTCTATACTAATATTATAAAGCTGAAGAGTTTGTTTGTTTAAACGCTGATTTGAAAAATTCTTTCAGTGTTAGGGCATTTATCGAGGAAGGCTTTAGGCATACATGACATCAAGCTACGACCAGTAGAAGCGAAGCAGTAGTGCAAAAGGTTGCAAAGTCGAGGAATTTTTTTTAAATTCAACGCGGATGGAGTCGCGGGCAACAGCTAGTATTATAATATTTTCTAACATTTGCGCGACTCATTTATTTGAATAAAACTACTTTTTACGGATTCAGACGCGTATATTTGTTTTAAATTTTGGCCCGACGTTTCGGAAACTTTGCAGTCACCATGGTCACGGGTGAGTCCTCTAAATCCGTAAAAAGTAATTCTATCTCTATTAATTTATAGGGCAACTAATGAAATTCGCCCGGAACATCAAATTAAATGGCCCAGGGCGTTAATTTTCAAAATACGCCTCTGCATCCATCAATCTTTCTCCGTCCACTGCTGGATACAGACCTTCCCATAAACGTTTTGGTTTCAGCTCAGTCAAAGGTGAACAACAGAACATAATTCACCAAACACTAAGGCCAATTCTGATGCGTTAAGAGGATACCAAAATAGCTTCGTGCATTTTTCTACGTACGAAGTTTTCATTTCTTCTTTAGATTATTCAATCTAAAGAAGAAATATAATCTAGGCTATATAGGTATATGTTTTTTCAATATAATAATATAATCTAGGATCGCATAAACTCAGAAACGCGATTGAAAAAAGTTTTCTCGATAGAAAATCTTAGCGAAACAACCTCTCTCATTTTTTATTTTTTTCATTTTTCGGTCTATTATCGCGTATTAACTAATGAAATAACTTTAAAAACATAAGTAACTATTATATATAGAAACACGTAAGCCGGAATTAAAATATATTTAGTAGATTTTGAGTTAACAAAAAAAATATCCCTAATTCTTCATTTTCTATACCTACTAGCTGTGTTAATAGGTACATGTCGACGATAATATTGATGTAGGCCCTTAAAAACCTAACTAAAACGAAAATAACTATGGTGTATTTGGATTAATTGGCTATTTCGTTGCAAACATTTATATTTTGTTTAACACATGTTTTTATAACAAGAAAGTTAAGTTAACATTGCCGAACGAATATAATTGTATTATTGATTTTAGTAATATTGAAGACCTATTGTGGTGACCTATATGTCAGTCCGAATCCAGGATGGGAGCACAAGACCAATTCCACTGCAGAAGGGTGTCAGACAGGGGGATGTAATTTCCCCAAAACTGTTCACCGCTGCATTGGAAGACGTTTTCAAGCTCCTCAATTGGGCCGGACTCGGCATCAATATCAACGGCGAATACATCACTCACCTTCGATTTGCAGACGATATCGTGGTCATGGCAGAATCCCTGGAGCACCTTGGCACAATGCTCAATGACCTCAGCAGTGTTTCCCAACGGGTTGGTTTGAGGATGAACATGGATAAAACCAAGGTCATGTTCAATGTCCATGTCACTCCAGCACCAGTATCTGTTGGGAATGCGATCCTCGAAGTTGTCGATCATTATGTCTACCTAGGACAAACAGTCCAGTTGGGCAAATCCAACTTCGAGAAAGAGGTCAACCGACGAATCCAACTCGGCTGGGCAGCGTTCGGGAAGCTTAGGCACATCTTCACGTCCAAAATACCTCAGTGCCTGAAAAGAAAGGTCTATGACCAGTGTGTGTTACCAGTGATGACTTACGGAACTGAGACGTGGTCCCTGAATGTCGGCCTCATAACAAAACTCAGAGTCGCGCAGCGTGCTATGGAGAGGGCTATGCTCGGTGTTTCCCTACGTGATAAGATCCGGAATGCGGAGATCCGTAGAAGGACTGGTCTGTACGACATAGCCCGAAGAGTTAGCACGCTGAAGTGGCAATGGGCAGGCCACATCGCTCGACGATCTGATGACCGTTGGGGACGGAAGGTCCTCGAGTGGCGACCACGAACCGGACGACGCAGCGTGGGGCGGCCCCCAACAAGGTGGACCGACGATATCGTCAAATACGCCGGGGGCCGCTGGATGCAGTTAGCGCAAGACCGCACGTTGTGGCGTTCTATGGGGGAGGCCTATGTCCAGCAGTGGACTGAAAAAGGTTGATGGATGGATGGATGGAAGACCTATTTCCCTGTTTAGTAAAAGATTCGCGTCCACAAAAATGGTAGTTTTGTAGTTCTGCTACCATATAGGTAATGTGGTATCTGTGGTATACACAAACCAACAATCCACCTGAAAGTGATTTTCACCCACTTGCAATCAATAGTCGGATTGATCTGAAATTTTGCACATTTATTAAGGACCAATGACATAGTAAAATAAAATAAAAAATTCAGGATTTTAAATCTTTTTTTTTAATTTTTAAACCAACGCTAGAATAATGTAAACCAATTTTCCGTTCTATTTAAGACATATCAATAAAATCATAAAATATTAGGGTTCGAGGGTTGAGTAACGAGTTATATATATTAGGCAAGATATATTAGCAGACGCATGTGAGGAATACATATTATACTGATTAAAATACGATATGTTCAAAGATAATTGAGTATGGCAACGCCTGTCCGTCGGCAGCTGGAGGATGACAAGATAATAACTTACAACACGTCACAAATGAACAGCAGAAGTATATCTATAGTCTCTGCCTACCCCCATGAGAAAAAGGAGTGATGTTGTGATGATGCTGATGTATTTTCTAATAAAAATATTGTGTAATCTGAGTTTTTTGAAAATATAAGTACCAAAAAATGATCTCGCACGAGTCACTCATTCAAATAAAACAATAATTTATCATTAATTTCAGATATTAGAAAAATTCATACGTACCTAAACGTACGTATACCTGTCGCTCTCGGCCATCGTTCCGTCCATGGCCGAGAGCGAACGGTGTTGGGCCGCCGCCGTCGCCACCTTTGCTCGGGAGGTGATGGCGGCAAAGAGGGAGGCCTTGCGGGAGCGTGAACGCGCTGGCAACACGTTACCACCCCACAGGGCCCCGGACGGGGGTCGTCGACGGGCAAGAGCCGGCGGCCCCTCTCGAAGAGGTGGTCGTGCGCGGCGGGTCGGTATTCAGAGACCCGCCGCGGCAAATGTGGCACTCGGCCACGCGGCGGGGGGAACAATAGGTCCCCCGGCGAGTCGGGCCCCGGTTAGCGGGGCCACCCCTCGCCGGGTCATGGTAAAGCTCAAGGCACCATCATGGCCCGGGAGGGTAGAGAGGAGAAGGGAAAAAAAAAACGTACGTATACCTAAGTACGTTCACATTTTTAGGGTTCCGTACCTAAAGGAAAGACGGGACCGACGAGATTATTTCGCTGTCCGTCCGTCATAATCCAAGGCTGTATCTCTGGAACGGTGATAGCTAAAGAACTGAATATTTCACAGTTTATTATTATTTCACTATTTCTGTTATAGCATCAGCTGATGCTATGACAAAAATAGTCATTACCACCACATTCATGTCATTTTCCTGTCCTTATCTTGTTATTTGGGATCGAAAATGTGACATTATGGCTTATGTATGCCTTATGCATTATGTTGCCCGCGACTCTGCACACAAAATTAAGCAACAAACAGTACTCATCATCGATTTCCTGACCTATTAATTATAATATTAACAGTAAGTTACCCTGCGAGTGTTAGTCCCATTCGCATACATTACATTACTCGTGTACATTTGAGTGAAGCGAGACTGGAACCAGTACAATCAACTGTATTTCTAGGAATATCTCGAAATATTTACAATATTTTATCATTTTGAAACCGCTCTTGCTCCATTTTTCGGTTTTTCCGAAGTTTTATGAGTCCATTTAACCGAATGATGTTGTTATGAACATTTTATTATGCACGTTAAATTAATGGACTTGTAATGTGTACTTAAGTTCTGAAATAAACGTTATGGTAGTTTATATAGGCTATAGAGCTTTTTTTCGCCTCGCCATGACCGGGCCATGGTACGTGCCCTTAGCCCTAGGTCCCCTGATTATGTGTGCATGGCCTCTCGATGGATCATTTGTCTATCCGCCATTTTAGCATACATTAAAATCGATTCAAAATAATCGATTCAATATCATAACAAAATACAGTCATACTGAATACCTTCAACTTGTTTAAAGTCAGTTAAAACATTATATCTATCATTATCTGAGCTTTTTTACTTATTTGATAGAAAGCTTTCGTTTTACGTATTCAATTTATGTGTCAATTAAAATTGCTTCTCTCTTTCCGGTCCATTTACGTCCCACTGTTGGACACGGGCGTCCTCCATTTTGGGATGGATTAATGGTCTACTGTGCCGCGCTGACCAGGCCTGTTGGCACAGGGTTTGTTTTCGAGGTTTCCCTCTCTCACAGAGGATGTTATCTGTGTACAATATCCCTCAGCTGGCTTTCACAGCACCCTTGGGAGAAGATGGGGTGGTGACACTTGTATTCTTTATCCGTCACCACACGGATAGCCATTTAGTTGTGTTAAATTTGTGGAGGAGCGAGGGTGATCGGGGTCCTCTAACCACAAATGGAAAATTCTTAGACCAGGCCAGGTGATCAGCACTGGTCAGGGCTTTCGCCTTAAAACTGCTTATTTTTAATTTTAATATTTATTTCAGCTAAAATTATATTCAGCTGTATGCCATGAACAGAGAAAATGAAATTAACTATGTTTGAAGGTAATTTGTAACATCAAAGGATTATAACAGATCAGAGACAGCGATATGATGGAGTGAAAGTTACTGGAAATACTAATTAACATTTAGATTCTTGGAATATTTAGAAATTGTTAAATATTAGCTAATTTAACCAAATACTTTTTCAAAAATTGAGTATTTAAAAAAACAGTTTAACCGACTTCATGTGCCTTTGAAATTTGAGGGATTTCCTCGTTTTTTCTGGAGATAACCATCAGATCAAGATCATGCGGTGCCAGTGGAAAATATGAATCATAATCATCATCAAAAGAAAAATAACAGTCGAATTGAAGTCGGTTCTTTAGAAATGAAATAGCAGTGCAAAATAGGCATTGTATTTTAGCATTGCTCATAATATGTATTGTGTATTGTTCGTGTGGTAACGTTTCCTTCCTTGTTCTGTTCTGTAAAAGCCAGTTAAAAACTGTCGTCAATTCAAATGTGACATTCATTTTACTACCGTAACAGTGTTGCTATATAAGAAATATGATCTAAATGGAGGTAAATAAAAAAACGGCAACATTTAATGAAACGCACTGTGAAAAAATGATACCTTAATAAAACATAGACGAAACGCATACGGGTGCGTTGTAGGCACACAAATAAAAAAAACTAAAACGCACACGAGTGCGTTGCTGGCATGGAATGGGTTAAGGGATCTTTGTACACAGATTATATTCTCTGTGAGAGGCGGAATATTCGAAAATAAACCACGTGCTAACAAGCCTAGTCAGTGACACAGTAGACTATAAATTACTTCTGAAGTGGAGGAGGCTTGTGCCCAATAGTGGGACGTTAATAGGCTGGAAAGAGATTTAGTCACCCTGGAGAGGAACTGGGGTGTTGATGCTTGTATTATATATCTGTCACCACAGGGACAAACTCCCCATTACTTTCTACAATTTATATACCAAGTACTATCCATCGACCTTTCACTGTCCACTGCTGGACATAAGCCTTTTCCATAGAACGCCACCATGCTCGGTACTGCGCTAACTGCATCCAGCGGCCCCGACATATTTGACGATATCGTCAGCTCATTTTATTGGAGGCCGTACCAAGTACACATGATGTAAAATCTATGCATTTTTTTTAAATCAATTGTTTACAGCTGTTGGCATACAACGCTCTGTGAATATAAAATACGTAAAACCCGTTGTGCTTCATGTATTTTGCTTTTAGATACGAATTGCGCAAATAGTTTTGCATGTGTTGGCAATGCATTGTATTATTTCGATTCAATAGCGATAATAATAGATGTAGCGGTGTTTTGTTAAATTATCGAAGCATGAAAGGATATTTTCAGTCAAATAAAGACAATCAAACAAAGGAAAAAGTAACAAAAGCTTCGAACGAATAGGCAGAAAAGTCTCAGTAAGTAGGGTTCGATGTTATTCGAACGCGACGAAATCGTCAAGATCGCGGGGAGCCTCTGGATGTAAGCGGCACAAGACCGCGTGTTGTGTTGTTCTATGGGGTAGGTATTAATAAAAAATGCCCTAATTGTTTAATTTTTATAACTGGTTTACAATCGTGTAACAATATTGAATAACTAAGGACCAAAATGTCACTCGTTCTTTTAACAACGGCTAACTAATTAAAATCTACGAACAATGTCAGGGGCCCAGCTGGTATTAATTAAATTGTTATAATACTTTCCATGTAATATCTTTTAACAGATGGTTTTAACATAATTTTATATATAAAGTATAAGTGTTTCATTTTCCTTGCGGTAATGGATTAAGAATACAAGTGTTTTTCCCTTTTCCTTTCCCGGGGTGTATAAGCCAGCAAAAGAATATTGAACACAGGTAACATCGTCTTTGAGAGACGGAAAAGTCGAAAACAAACACTGTTCCAACACGCCTGGTCAGCGCGTCACAGATCATAATCCCTCTCAAAGTGAAGGAGCCCCGTGCCCAATAGTGGGATATTAACGTGCTGGAGAGGGAGAAAAAATCTGATCAGATAAAATCTGTACCAATCCATTACAATAAAACTCTTTGTTTGCGCAAATCTCAGGAATTACTGGTTGCAAATAAAGAAACCTTTTCTTGGGTTGGATAGTGGATTTATTGAAAAATATTAAAGACTTAGAATAGGTAGGTAGTAGGTTAAAAGGTATTTTGGAACAGCCAACGCCTTAATTTGCTCATAAAAGTACATTCTGTGGTAGCAAAAACGATTAACGACTGACGCTTTATTACAAATATTGGGACATTTTATGTTGTTTATTGCAAGATCTCAAAGGCCGTTCAATAAATATATGTATGAATAAAAATACCTAATTCTTTACAAGAATTTGGTTTCTTATTCGGGTTGTATGAAGACCATAATAATATTCTAGAAAGTTCGAAAATTGGTTCATATTATTCAAGCAAATATGAAAACATATGACTGCCAACTACATTATCTAAAAAGCCTCAGGCTATACGCAATTTCGGTTATCCATATCTCATATTACAACTTTGTTATTCCTTTATTGCTAAGAAAGAGGACTGCCTAAATTCCACATTTCTTTTAACGGCTTCACCAATGTATTTAGATTTTATTATGAAGAGGCGAAATAAATAAGAATATATCATTTTATGTTATAAATTGATATTATTAATATATGATTGACAGAAAGAAAATATCAAGTGTAACTATCATAATAATAATAATAAACCCCTCTGGGCCAGTCGTTACCTCACCATGAGACTAATGCAAAACCTGGAGGCAGATTATAGGCTTTCGAAAATCTTGTGGTATACACCAAAAATGTACCACAGGACTTAGGGAAAGCTTACAGACCGCAGGGCAGCTTGTGGCGAGCTGAATGTGAGTGGCGACACTGCGGTCCCGAGTGCCTAAATATATATATATGATTGTCAGAGTGAGTAAATATCAAGTGTAACTATAATAATAATAAAGCCCTCTGGGCCAGTCGTCACCTCACCATGAGACTAACGCAAAACCTGGAGGCAGATTATAGGCTTTCGAAAATCTTGTGGTATAAACCAAAAATGTACCACAGGACTTAGGGAAAGCCTACAGACCGCAGGGCAGCTTGTGGCGAGCTGAATGTGAGTGGCGACACTGCGGTCCCGAGTGCCCCTGAGAGTCGGTCGTGGCCTCGCCTTCGGCTTGCCTTTGTTGGCTGACCGAACTGGAAACCGAGAGTGCCTGGACTCTTGCCTCTGTCTTGCCTTCACCGGCTGAACAGAGTGGGGTCGCCAGAGCTATATGCTCGGGGGTGGAAGTGTCAATTTCAAGGGCGTAATTACGGGGAAACCCGCTCCGGGTCTCGGCCCGCGATGGTGAAACCGGTGCCGCACCGCTCACACTGGTGTTGCTCCCTGCTGCCTTGTCTGGCGGCTGTGTGGGGGCCCATCTAGTGAGTCGGCGTGTTACCGATATAAGTAGTAATGGCAGTAAGCAAAATACATTTTCATAAGATTATTGTGAGCACTAGCAGTAGGATAGGAAAAGAATAAACTAGGTAGTGGAAAAAAGTTATGCATGGGTCGTGTGTGTGTGGTGCATGTAGAGTGTGTGTGTGCGAATGTGTATGTGGAATATAGCTTGCTAATACAGGTGTAGCAATTTTTCTGTCTCATCATAGTTCATGTGTAAAAGCCAGTCTGTAACTTTCTTCTTACATTCAAAAGTTGACATTTTAGCAATTTATAGTTATTTATTTATTTTATTGTATAGTGTTGCTGATCTAAAATCATAAAACTTTTGTGCAAAGGATGTTTTAACCGATAAGGTTTCGCATACCTTGTGTAGCCTTCTGGAGCCACTATTAACGCTATGGGTGTTGGAGGTCTATTAATGTCTTATTCTTTATTATATATTATTGTTTATATTATTATGTCTATTTATGTTTACTATATCTTAATTTTAATGAAAACAATCGAATCTTTTGTCTACTATTGGTATAGATATATACAGTTCTTTTATATTATACTTTCGAACTACTCGTAATCCGATAAAACCTAATTAAATAAATAAATAAATAAATAAATATTCAAAGACATTTCACACAACGTCCTCTGGTCCCAAGCTAAGCTTATATGCTTGTGTTATGGGTACCAGAATACGGATATAATACATAAACTACTTTTCTTTTGTAAATAAATACATATAATACATAGTAAACACCCAGACGCAGTACAAACATTTGTATGACATTTATGGATATCACACAAATGATTGTCCCAACCGGGAATCGAACCCGAGAACTCGTGATTGGCAGTCCATTACATAAACCACTCCACCACGAAGCCCGTCAAAAACTAACTAATAATTAACTAATAATAATATAATCAATAATTAATTAATAATTAACTACTCCAATGCGTTTTAGACACAAGTTGCAAATGCGAAAATATTAAATCCCTTTACATGACTACTTTCTTAGTGTGATATGACATCTTACTCATGAACGATGTTCATTTCACTACAAGGCAAGATAAACTTTGGGAGCCGCTCTATAAGAGTCAACGTTAAATGAAATATAACTCTCGCATATAAATGGAAAAGAGATAATCTTTATTGGAAACATGCTTTCATCTTTATTTATGTTCTTATTACGTGTAATACTTTACAGCACGGATTAACCAGATGGCAGGTACGCGTTCAATTCTGAAGACACAGTATTGGGGAATTGAACCCGAAACCTCACGGTAGTCCGTTTTATGAACCTCTAGACCACGAGGCTCGTCTAAAAATCCGAAGAATGGTAATTCTAAATTACATTTATATACGGAGTCGCGGGAATGAGCTAGTTATAAATAATCCAAGGATTTATGCTATGTACATAATACATATCATAAATCCTTAGATTATGTAAAGAGCATGCCTGAGACTGCGATATGTTGGTGTGGAATTTTCTAATATTGGAGAAGTCAAGATCGTTATTGCGTGAGTGAATGTGAAACTCGAACTATGTACCTAGTGGTTAAAATCAATTGCATTTTCTAAAAACTAGAACAGCCAACGCGTAGGAAATGGCATACCTATATCATAATATTAAGCTATAAGTTTTATTGAATGAGAGATATGCATATATGACAGCATCAGATTTATAACAAGCAGAGACAATGCAATTATTTATTCAGTCGTTAGTTGTAACTGTGTAACTAACACCCTCCGTGCGGTGACGGATTAAGAATACAAGTGTCACCACCCCATCTCCTCCCACGGGCGCTGTAAAAGTCAGCTAAGGGATATTGCACAGACATAACATCTTCTGTTAGAGACGGAAAACTCGAAAATAAACCCTGTGCCAACACGCCTGGTCAGCGCGGCACAGTAGACCATAATCCCTCCCAAAGTGGAGGACCCGTGCCCAACAGTGGGACGTAAATGGGCTGGAGAAGAGAGTTGTAACTGTTAGTTTACTGTAAATCTAAAATAAAATACCTAGATTCTTACCGAGAATTTCAGAGCCAATTTATTTATCTAAACCATATTTCAAAAATAAAATCATCAGAATGCATTAAGCCACACTTTCCTAGCCAACATACTCCCGGTCCCACTATCATGCATGGGCTTTAACAACAACCTCCCCGCAAATGTAAAAAGCTCCTTTAAAAATGGCTTAACAATCTCAGATATGACGAAGTGGAATCGCTCGTTAAAAGTTAATCTAGTCAAATTATTATTTCACACACGCACACACACAAATACAAACACACACACACATTTACAATCACTAACTATCCTAATGCATGCATACACATATCTTTAGAATTGTTTTTTTTTTTCTAAGATACCACATTGCCTAAAATTTAATTAACCATACGCCAAAGCTTGTCGTGTCTGATAGACTATATTCTTAGGTTTTTTTGGGTGATAAGATGAGGAAATCATATGAGAGAAAATTTTGTAATGATATGATTGCTAGTTGAGATGTTATTAAAGTGATGACATAATAATCTACAGTAATAAATCACACTCTAGAACACTCACCTTAGAAATAGCTGGAAATAGCACGCAAGGTGAAGATAAACGTGTTAGTATATTGTGTGTTCCTTTTACATATTCAAATAGCGTTCCATTTTTCTTATCTCGTATATGCTGCAGCAATTCCGGTCTCATCTATCATTGGAATAGCTTTCTTCTTATGTTTATAGGCAGTTGGGACAGTTTTGTGGCGAGATTACGTATTATTCGGATACTGAAAGAGTTTATTTCACTATGTCAAGTAAATTGGATAGCCAAGATAATATATCTCATTTCTTTTAATCAACGAATAGACCTACGAGTGTACATACATAAAAACAACTAAGGTAATAATAACGGTATCATTGGACATCATTCCCATTATTTCTTGTGATAATTCAATCTCGTGTATCTAATGACTTTGATAACGAATTTCTTAAATTACCCTTGATATGAATGAAATGTGAAATTAATTACCTTATTTAATTTATTTATTTATTTTTTATATTCGTATTTAGTAATTATCATTATGATTGACAATTGCAATGTATTTTTTAATTCAAATAATGTACCTAATCTTATTCTAATTCTTTGACTTGTAACATGTTATTTTTTTTTTATAATTTTTTTTAAAATAAATATTCATGGACATTTCACACAACGTCCTCTGGTCCCAAGCTAAGCTTATATGCTTGTGTTATCGGTACCAGAATACGGATAGAATACATATACTACTTTTTTTTTGTAAATACATACTTATAATACATAGGAACACCCAGACGCAGTACAAACATTTGTATGACAATTAGAAAAATCACACAAATGATTGTCCCGAGCGGGAATCGAACCCGCGACCTCTTGATCGGCAGTCCGTTACCAGAACCACTACACCACGAGGCCCGTCAAATTATATTATATTATTATATAATATTCAATTAATAAATGAAATGAAAATGAAATGAAATAAGATTTTCGCTATTCTATCTTTGGGTTTCACACCAAAACGTAAAACAGGACCTTATTACTGGTACTCCACTGTCCATACGTCCGTCCGTCCATACGTCCATCCGCCCCGCCCATCTGTCATCTGACTATATCTCTGGAACGGTGATAGCTAGAGAGCTGAAAATTTCATAGTTTGTGTATATATCTGGTTTTTATTCTAATTGGGTACCCATGGAATTTGAAATATACACCAAACCCAACCAAACCATAACAAAACAAACATAAATCTTCCTCTTAAACCACTCTACTCTACTCATTAAAAAACAGCAGTAAAAACCGATCCATAGTTTTAAATGTTTAAGTTTACATACAAAACTAGCGGTCTTCTATAATTATTATATAATCTACTTAGTTCAAAAACTAAACAAAACACAAAATCAACACGCTTGAAAATTTTGAATAGTTTTTTTAAATTATTGCATTGTCATCGGTCCTTGATATATGTGCAAAATTTCAGATCAATCCGACTACCGCAAGTGGGCGAAAATCACTTTCAAAGATTCCGTTACATAGATTAATACATTGATAGATACATTTATATAAGCGATACAACTTACATATATAAGCGTGTTAATTAATAACGAAGTCGTTATTGTTGTATGTGTGTCGCTATTTGAGTTTATAATAATATTTTCAATACTACGCTGCAGATTTCAGTGCGGTTTTTTAAATAATTAAAGTGGTTCAAGAGGATGGCTTTTGGTGTATTTTGTTAAGGTTTGGTGTGTATTGGGGTACGGGAGCTTAATAAATATAAACGCGAGTCAAAACGCAGGCATTAGCTGGCTGTTTTTTATTAAGCAAGAAAAGATTTCCAGAAGAACTGAGAATATTTGGATTAAAATATTTATTACTTGTAAGATTTTGACAATAAGTTATGACGATGCCGATGAACATAAAAATATGGTGACAGGTAGACAGAATCACGTTAAGTTCGTACGCGAGTATCGAAAAAATATTTCTTTTTGTGTAGGTACGTGACTAAAATGAAAAAAAAAAAACATCTTAGTCCTTGTCAAAGTTAATTTCTATTGCTTCAGATGTATTGAAAAGATATTGTTATTTTATTGATATAAGCAGACATTTTGAAAGATTTATTTTATTGCTTACGTAATAGAAATATGAAAATTTAAGAAAGTTTTATTCTTCGTTTATTTCCAAGTTGAAACTCTGAATTGTTCTGGGAGTTCTGTGATTAACAAATCAAATTAATGGTAATCTATTTACGTACGTGTTCCTACATGAACTAAACAGCTTTAATGCAGCGTTGACATGACATGGCGGTGGCAAATTTCGTAATTTAAAAAAATATACAAACAGTATACATAACTATACTGATAAAGGAGGCAATTGTAAAAGATTTATTATAGTACTTCTCCACTGGGCACACCGAGTACATACCCAGGGCTACGCTATTGTTAAGTCCCCTCAGTTACTCCATTTTGAAATATTAACCAACATACTACTCATAGAAATTAGGGCTTCTAAAATGCCCAAGGCCAATGTCCAAGGCCTCTGATAGGTTTAACCCAGCCCTGGTCATACATATATGTAATTTTATAAAGCGATTAAGCGCACCAAGGTTGAGAAGAAGGAAGGCGCATGTTGCGTGGTTATGGAAAATTGTATTTTCATTGCTCGTAGCAAAATCACACGTCGAGTTCTCATAAGTTTATCTATACTTATAATAAATCTGTAGAGAGGTCAATTCTGTACATGAAATATATTTCCAAAATAACTATCAGGGGGTGATTAGTGATCGATACTGATGCCAAAAATGCAATCAGTAAAATTTTTGTCTGTCTGTCTGTCTGTCCGTCTGTATGTTCCTTATAGAAAAAAAAACTACTCGACGGATTTTAACGAAACTTGGTACAATTATTCTTCATACTCCTGGGCAGGTTATAGTATACTTTTCATCACGCTACAATCAATAGGAGCAGAGTAGTGAAGGGAAATGTTGGGAAAACGGGAAAAGGTGCTCCATTTTTTAAGCTTCCGTCGCGTGTGCAGCCTTAATGGTTAAAGTTATATAGAAATCATGTATGACGGAAATATTCTACATAAAATTGTCTAAAAAATATCCCGAAACAGCACATATCTATATTTTATGGTTGACTCACAATAACACGTGTAACTCCTGATAGCTTAGCAGTTCGTTCATTCTGATTATATTTGTTTACTCTTACGTTTATAATACTCTCACTCAAGCAGTAGTTAAAATGTTGCAAATACGGGGAAAATTTCCTAAATTTTACGCGGACGGAGTCGAGGGCAACAGCTAGTTTAAAATAATAAACGTTCGGTATCTGAGTTGATCGCTTTACGTGCGGAATCATTTAGCGGTAATCTCTGTCATAGGTACATTGTTTTAAAATAAAATTTAATTTTTATACTCCGCACGCCGAATGATGATCCCTATGACAGTTCGTTAGCGCTTAACATTGTACTGACGTCCTATCACATCAAATCCTTTAGAGGTCCATTAAAAAGTCGAAAAAATCATAATTGTGTACATTTGTAAATTATAAAAATGAATATTAAGAAATTATTACGTAATGTTCGGAAATAATAGAAAAAAACTCAATGCAAATGTACATGGTACGTGCTGCAAAAGTTACGTCGTCAAGCTGTTATCGACTAAGAAGGGACACATCGATAAACAAAATATTGATAATTTGTTGGAAAAATAAAAAAAAATGCTTTGAGTTTGTATTTTATTTATATCAATCTGAATCTGATACAGGGTCAATCGGATCTTCAAAATCTGAGTCTGAACTGCAACTATCCGTGACGTTTATTATTATCGGTTGGTCAATGATATTTTCGTATTGTACATCTCGATTTATTATTTCTGTTACTTTTTTATCTAGTGTTTTATGTCGATCAATGCGCGTAGTCTTTTTTTCAAAATAAATAAATATTGCTTATTATGTTGAAAGACCTGGCTGAATGACATGACATTTGCCTAAAAAAACAGTATTTTATCGAAATTGTTTCGCATAACTAATACAACTGTCAGTTGAAACGTCATAGGGATCATCATTCGCATGAAGGTATAGATAAAAAAAAGGAGGCCATACTTGGAACATCGGTTTGAGGCAAATACCTACGTATCTCTATCTCACTCTCTGTGGTCTGACCTCTCTTTTTAGTGTGGCCTTAGTACTGCTATCTCCTTATTAAAATCTCCTAGTAAATTCTTAAAAAGAGTCACCACACATATCAAATCACAAGTTAAACACTGTCATTTGATAGTGTTTAATCGTAACTATAAATAACTAGTTGAAATACGATGAATGAAATTAAAAATAATAAAATAGTAGATCACGGATGCTTTTCATGGTTGACGAATCAGTGAATTATTTTCCCCATTTCCTAAGGATTTCGTAATTTGGCAACATTGGTCACCATATGTCAAGTTGTCGACAAAATTGTGCCAATATGTCGGTTGTTTACTTTACGGTTCACAGCTTCGTTTCAAATTTTCGACTCTAATTATTTTTATAATTAAAGAAATGGTGCAAACTTGTGTAGTGCGTGGTTGCGGTAGTACGTGGTGTCCAGGAGGTGATATACAATTTCACGCGTAAGTGTTTAGATCGTGATTTCTGGCATTGAATAACTGCAAACATATTTCTTTGTATTTTCAATTAAATACTTCATAAAATGATTAAACAATGTTTTCAGCATACTTCTAACTAACTATACTGATAACGATGTAAAGATCTAATAGTCTTACATTGAATTTCATGGACTTAGTGCAATTTTATCTTTCTTGTTTACAAGAAGTAATTTTGAAATAGTGTGACCATACTGAGGACATATCTAGGACTTTCTGTGGGACCTGAACTAAATTATACATGTTTGCTTAGTCATTTAATTTTTATTTCACATTATTTACAACATTAATATACTTACCTACAATATTATTTTTTTAGATTTCCTAAAAATAGTACCCAGAGGAAATTATGGTTATCCATTGTACCATTGAAAATGAAATTTTATGAAAGTGCAAGGATTTTTTAAAACAAACAGCAGTTCCTACTATAATTACAAATCAAGAAGCAGTATCACCTTGCAAGGTAATATTTCAAGTATCTATTTACAAACTCCTTTAATTGTCTCACATGTTATACAATGTTAAATATTTGAATTTATGAGGAATATAAAAACTAGTATGAAAAAAAATACCCCACCAGTATCAGGAACATTTTCCAAACTACCGGCGCTCAAGGCTCCAGAGATAATTGCTGCTTTCTGAACCAGCCCCCCCCCGATCCGACTGCCTAATGAGAGCCTTACATTATTATTATGTTTCAGAAATGTAGTAGTTCGAATATATGGCAAAAGGCTATATTTTGTAAAATAAATTATAATTTTCAGATAGACAGTTCATTACAGGAAGAGTCTATGGGGCAAGTAGCTACTCTGGGTGTACCAAATCCTAGCTCTGGCATTTATGAAAGTAATCCTTCCTGATGGGCCAACTCAGAGAAAACAATATAGAAAACAAATTAATTAATGTTGTATCACAACATTTTACTCCTCTGTTGCAAGAAATGTTTAAGCATCCTATCACGGACTCAATTTATTGCAATGATTTGCATGAAAGCGTATTAATTAAGAAAATTGCAAATTCATTTTTTAACACTTAAAGAGTCATACAGAAAATATACTTAGTGATTTACGTGGTAAGAGACAGAAATTACACAAAACAATAATATTTAGTCATGTATAAAAGAAAAGTTATTAAAATTAAATGATTTTAATTTGGAAAGTGCTGTTGTTTCTTTTTTGCCCTTTTTTTGTAACTTTATTATCGTTCCTATTATAGCCCCCTATGATATATGTCACAGTCAAAACTTATAACCACTCAATAGACTGTAAGCTCTCGACAGTAGTACTTTTGACTGAAATTATTCAAAACTAATTTTACCCAATATAGCTGTTTAAATGTAATTTTAACTGACTTGCCTAGCGCCAAGTAGTGGAACACAAGGCACAGGGAGCCAAGGGCAACCCGACAAGGGTGGGTTAGGTTTTTAGCTCCCGTCATGCCATTCATGATAGGTTCCTTTAAACGCTGTAGACAGAAATATACGTAAAAATTGATTTTGACTGATTCTCCGTTCTTCCGTCAGCCACTTTTAACCACATTCATATTGTCAGTTAAAATGACTATTAACTACAGATTTTCCGACAAACTAATTTTAATCAACGTAACGTATTTTTTTTTTCAGAAGTATTATTGACCGAATTTGCCCTTTAACTGACATTAATAAATAGAAATACATTGGCTAACCCAGAAATCTAGGAAAAACTATTGTCCAGTATGTATTCATAATGTTTAATTAATCTGCAAAATTAATGAAACATATATCTTTTGCGATTTCATGGTTGGTCCCTTAATAACAGTACATGTTTAAAAATATGAGTACAATAACCCTTTTTCGTTTTTACGCTACCTTCACAAAAAGTTATGTTTCCACTTAGGTATGCCAAATAGATTTTATTGTGTAACTTGTTTTGTTTACTAAGAAATTACTAACACCTTGTTATTTTTAACCGGCTTCAAAAAAGGAGGTTCTCAATTTGTTGGAATCATTTTTCTGTATCTTTGTAACATGTATTTAGGTCTGAAATAAAGGTAAATTATCATTATTTTATCTCAAGCAGATCTCACAATCATTCATTAATTTCGTATTGCCGTAGGAACTACACCTTTGTTCTAGTAATTATCTATTTCCCACCAATATTCTATAGGTACATCGTACATACGAACTAGGAAATTTTACGTGTTTATAAATGTAAAAAGAATAATAAATTTAACAACCGAACCTCCAGTTACTGTTAAAAAACTAGAATTATCCAAACTTTCACGCGATAACAAACAGTTTGTTTTTTGAGTATTTTTTTTACGCACAGTACATAAAGTATCTCGACATATAAAATCTATACGGGCTAGGTCTTAGAAGTGAACATTTTGTTGACACTATATGGAACACAACTACTTGAAGTTTTGTCCTGGAAGAAATACAATAAAGGTTACCCTACTTAGAAAGAAAGGGTTTGACCACAGTGAGCGAGATAGCCATACATAATTTTTGCTTCAAGTAGGTATTCAGAGTCTGGACTCCACTTTTATCTGTACCTTCATGATCATTCGGCGTGGTAACTATAATTTACACACCTAAATTGTGTTTCGTGACAAACCGAACCAATAGCTAGCGCTACTAAAATGATACTTAGGAAAGTCTTTGTAAAGTTAAACTATAAAGTAAATTACGACTAATTTAATCAGAAGTTTACTACTGGGGACATAAAATAAATTCCCTGTGGTCATGGTGAGAGACTAATAAATAAACAAGACTAATGGGTCCTAAGTGAGCTTTAATTTTAATTGCATAAGCCTTTACAAACTATGGTGCCAATTCTACGTACAGAACTAAACATAACTAAAAAATGATAACAATCTTGGTGTATTTCGATGAATTGGCTATTATGTTGTGAACATTGATATTAATTAAAATCTTTAGTCTATAATCAACAGTTTTTAACACGTTTTTATAAGTTTGGTGTGTATCTATCAATGTATTAATCTGTGTAACGGAACCTTTGAAAGCGATTTTCAGCTACTTGCAGTAGACGGATTGATCTGAAATTTTGCACACCTGACAAGGACCGATGACAATGGAATAATTTAAAAGAATAATCTCAATTCCTTGATCAGAATTACTACAATAGCATGTTAAAGTATCACTATGACCACACTTGTATTTTTAATTATACACGTAATAGTTTAATTATAGGTATATGAGTAGACTCGCCAAGATTATTGTGTTTCTACGTATGCTTTTCATATACAATCAGATAATTTCACATAAAAACGCTTTGTTTATAGAATCAGGTAAAAATATCTTAATTGTTTACTTGTGTTTACTACGATTGTGACAACATGTGACAACAGAAACTTATGTCTCTGAAAACATAAACTGTCAACGTTTTGTAAGTAGGTAGCATAGAATTGAGTATTGATGACAATGCAATCATTTAAAAAATATTCAGGATATTTAAGCGTGTTTTTTTAGTTTTTAAACTAAGTAAATTATTATAACAAGAAAGTTCAGTTAACATTGCCGAATTGTGTTATCGACACTATTAAAATTCATATATTAGTTAAGTGTAGTTGTGCGCGTTGAATTGACACTGAACTCGCGATCTTTCCAACATATTAACGTCCCACTGTTGGGCACGGACCTACTCCACTTTAAGAGGGACTACGGTCATTTTTTCTTAAAGCTCAATAGGAGTACAATTTCAAACATAAATATTTTACTAGTTATCGTAAAAACTAGCTGTTGCCCCCAACTTTGTACGCGTGGAATTTAGACCTTAACGAATTATCTGTACTAACATTATAAAGCTGAAGAGTTTGTTTGTTTGAGCGCGCTAATCTCAGGAAAGTGAAAGTATCGGATAGTAGGTACATTTATCGAGGAAGGTTATCCTTACTAATTTATAAGTGCGAAATCCGGATGATAACCCAATAATAATTTTGACGAGCTTAAGTGTTAATGTGTGGAACGAAACGATAGCGATTTAAAAAACGTACAACGCCATCTATCGAGCAGAAGAGTAAACTTCTGTTTGTTAAGGATTGATTTCTTAATTTCACGCGTACGAAGTAACGGGCAACAGCTAGTAGGCTATATAACATCACACTGCGACCAATAGGAGCGTTGCAGCATAGAAAAATGTTCTAAAAACGGGAAACATTTTCTAACTTTCATGCGTATATACATATACATAAAAAGCATCCTCTTGAACCACTCTATTTATTAAAAAATAACGCATCAAAATCCGTTGCGTAGTTTTCAAGATTCATAAAAAGTAACGACTTTGTTATTTAATAAGTTAGGATAAGATAATTTCGAACGAAGCTATGTAACTCATATACTAAAGGTTTAACATCTATATCTGCTACGTCATGGGAGGAACTATTCATATCGGTGGATGTAATACCTTCGATTTGTTCACGTCGTGCTCAACTCGGCCACTTGATAAATGATATGTCTAGGACACAGACGTTTATGATTGATGACATCAACTTTTTGTTACTATTGAACTAAATTTTAACTTGATTACTTATTTACAAAAGAACGCTGATATACGTTTATATTAAATTTATTAAGCCCACCCTCCCTCAACATATACGAAATCATAACAAATTATACAAAAAATCCATCCTCTTGAATCACTATTTTTTAAAGAAAACCGCATCAAAATTCGTTGCCTAGTTTTAAAGATATAATCTCACATCGGGATATACAAACAGAATAATGACTTTTATCTATATAGGTAGAGATTAAAAAGGTTTATATTTGTATGTTTTTCACGAACAAACTCAAAAACTACTGGACGGATTACGATAATTCTTCCACCATTACAATGCTACATTATCCCACAGTAAAATCGTACTAATATTATAAACATGAAAGTTCACGTAAAAACTACTGAATGGATTTTAATAAATACATCAGAATAACATATAGGGTACTTTTTATCCCGAAAGAATGCAACGATCCTCTTTACCGCGGGTAACACCGTGGGGCACAGCTAGTATTCCAAAATAAGTAAAGATATTGTAATGATTCCAACACGCTTACGAGGTCGCGGGCAATAAGTAGTATGTTACCAAAATACGAAGCTACAATATGATAAGTAAATACACTCTTTAGATATTGTTTTAAAAATAAATGACGCACTGTTGTACAAAAATGCTAAAATGGCACATTTCATATTTCCCATTATTATTGACGGGCACGCAGTGATTCAGATAACAGACTGCCATGCACGAGATCACGGCTTTGAATCTCGTACAGCACGATTATTAGTATAATATTTTTATTAGTAATACAAATTAAAGTAAAAATACTTATATATTTATAACTTTTCCCCTTCATACTCATTTTATTTTCTCGCTGACGAAGTTACAGACTATATTAAAATGACAAAAGTCAAAGCAAAAGTAATATTAAAAGTATATTTAAAATGAAAATAGAAAACTAAAACTAATCAAAAGTTAAAGTAACTTTACAATATTTACAATTCTTTATTGGAAAATGGACTCCAGTGTCCATATTGATCTTAATATAATATTGTCTTGTGTTAGCTACCAATCTATACATATAATATTGAAAATAAGTTTATATGGATGGATTATATAAATCGCTAATATATTGTCCGTGTGGTGGAGGATTAAGAATGCAATGTCTCCACGTCTTTTCCTTCCCAGGATACTGTAAAAGCCAGTTAAGAGATATTGTATACAGATAACTTCCTCTATGGAACAGATAGACGGAAGCTTCAAAAATAAAACCCATGTCTTAATTTAAAGTTTTCACTCTTATCTAATTTAAAGAAGTCTCAGAAATAATCATGGTAAATTGAGAGACAGTCAACAGTCAACTGTAGACCTATATCAATTACAGAACGGACCCTATACATATATAATTATACATTCTAGAAAAAAGATTGGATTTTTACTTACGCCTTATACCTAATTTAATTATAAAAATTGGTCAAGTGCGAGTCGGACTCGCTCACGAAGGGTTCCGTACCATTATCTACGCAACATAAGGCAACGTTATTAGTATCGAGCAAGAAACGGTAAAAAAATCATGTTTGTTGTATGGGAGCCCCCCTTAAATATTTATTTTATTTTATTTTTAGTATTTGTTGTTATAGCAGCAATAGAAATACATCATCTGTGAAAATTTCAACTCTCTAGCTATCACCGTTCTTGAGATACAGCCTGGTGACAGACGGACGGACGGACGGACGGACGGACGGACAGCGAAGTCTCAGTAATAGGGTCCCGTTTTTACCCTTTGGGTACGGAACCCTAATAAAAAGCACTTCTTAATTTATTATATACCATCCATTAACGTTTTATATCCGTACTTTTTAAGTAAACAATTTATTTGAATAAAATTTAAGAGCCTATTAAAGTAAATGAGTCTGCCAGTGTCGCTTGTTTACAGGAGTTTTGTTATTCTAAACAATATAAAGCCTCGTAATTACTACCAACTTTCGCTAAATGACGAAAACAAAATTAGTTTTGTCGAGTCCTATAATTTGCTCCACTTTGTATTAGTCTACATCATATTATTAACAATATTAACACTCATTCATCAATCAAATCTTCTTTGTGTTTGAACATTTATGTAAAAACCTTTGCCTGCAACTTCGCACGCGCAAACACCGATTTTCATGAAATAAAAAATGAAAAGTTTATACACAATTCCAGATCGATGTTCCCCCTTCTAATTAAAATAACTTCCAAAAGCTTTGTAATGATCGGTAGATATACATTGATCTATGCAACGGAATCTTTGAAAGTAATTTTACACATATTCCGGACCGATGACAATACACTAATGCAAAATATGTTAAGGATTTTCAAGCGTGTTTCTTAGTTTATGAACCTATAAAATCATTCAACACAAAAATTGCGATATTATATATATGTACCTACAACAAATAAACTATAGAACTAAGTAAGACTATGAAACTAAAACAAACTGAATGAACTATAGAATCAAGTTATTTATTAAGCTTAAATTGCTGTTTATAAGGGATTTTTCATCACTTTAAGTACAGAATTTTATATAAAGCGGCACCAACTTGAACAACTCATCTAATGAAACAGGAAACAAAGTTGTTTGTGATAAACTAATTACAAAACACGCCTTCACCTTCGCTAACTGTACGATATCTAACTTTGTTAGAACTCCTTCCTGTGTTTCCAACATAGGTATACCTACAATCTTGGAAAGTACTTTAATCAATTGCTATATATTGTCATTATAAAATTATATGGATTACAAAAATGTTTGGGATTAGGTTTAGAATATTAATTTGATTTCATTTTGTAATTGTCGTCAGTATAATTAAAATTATGAATAACTGTTAAGCGTAGGCCTATTCCAAATACCATTTCAAATAAATAAAAAAGACGTGTGGCACTCGAGGACTGCCGCGGTAAAGCTATTGCATAGCATTTTTTATCAACTTATGCAATTATAATTATTTATTTATGCAGTGTTTTGCACTTGCATTATTTTTTACTTGCAAATTTTAAAATTAAACTATCACATTATTATTAATAATATATAGTGTATATATAGTGTATATAATAATTATGAAATGTATGTTTATAGAGTACTCACTCATTTTCTTTTACTATTTTTTCGTGACTTTCTTCATTAATAAATTCAATTTAAAACTTTTTTATTCATATTTAAAACTGACATGAGTCACCAGATTGCGGGGCTAACAGCGAAACGGCGTTACTGCGCATGCATAATCCACGCATGCGCAGTAACGCCAATAATGTTAGGTTACGTTATTTTCGTTACAGAATTTCTGGATTCGGTCTCCACGCTCAAGGCCCGCGATAGAAGCTATGCAATAGCTTAATAAAATAAATATTCATAGTCATTTCACACAACTTCCTCAACTCTCTAGCTAGTTGTGTTGGTATAGGGCTTTGTTTTGACACTTCCGTCTAAAAGAGAATATTGTTATCTGTTTATCTTATCTCTTAGCTGGTTCTTACATTGTGTGAGGTAATGCGAACGTATAAAATAAGAAAGGAATATATTAGAGCAAGTCTGAAAGTAATGCCAGTGACTGAAAAATTGAAAAAATCTACCAGTTGTCCAGGTATGTACTCATGTAATAAGACGAGAGGAAAGTAATATCGCTAGGTGAGTTCTGAATGTGGGAGGAAAAAGTCTAGAGGAAGAGCTGAGAAAAGATTGTTAGACTGTTTGAATGAGGATATGAAGGAAAGAGAGAACACGAAGAAAAAGACGTGTTACGCCGACCCTCAATAATGGGTCAAAAACTGAAGCTGAATACGGAGTTTCCTTCGAGAGCCTTTTTAGTTTTCGACTTCATAAAGTCACGCGTCGCTCTTTGATACAAGTCTTTAGTTAAAGTCAAAATGCAATACGGATTGCACTGCACACAGTTGACTTACGTAAATTCTAGTTGGAATATTCCCGAATATAATAGATAGGTTACTGAATACGCCTAGAGCTAAATTTACACATCAATACCATACCAATGGACCCGTTATCGTTATTATTACCGTCCAGCCATTGATTATAGAGGGTAGCAGTTACATTAAGGCTATTAAGATTGGTCTATATTGTTGATCAGACCGTTTGATGAAATATAATCCTTATAATGAAAATTTGTACCAGTTTAATTATAACATAATATACATGTAAAAGGGGAATGCCCATTCTCCTTAGGGTCTGGGGCCACTAATGGACAGCAAATAATGATATATTTGTTATGCATTTCAAAATCTTAAATATATCAGATATCTGAAAAACATATTTAAAATGCCGTAAAATAAGTAAAAAATAAAAAACAGTTTTAGGTTTAATAATGTGCCTGGCAGCAAGGAAAATCAAGTATTAATTTATTTTTATACTTTTTAAGTAAAACATGGTAAGAAATGTGTTTTCATCATCTTTTATTTAATTACTTACATATGGGATAAACATGAAATAAGCCGGTTTTTATGTCAAATATCTATATTTTCATCACTTTCATATATGATCAAAATATCACATAGGATTGTCGTAGGTGTTATGTTGAGTTCATATCTTACCTATATACATGAGCACTGTCGTAATGTAGGCACAACAAGCTGCGGTGCCTGTCTCAATTAGAACAATATTGTTGGATAGCATTTCGGTCATTACAATTGTTGTTCATTAAAACATAAACAAAATATACCTTCCGAGTAAATATTATACGTTCAGTCAAATGTGTAAATCATAATCAAGTTCATATAACAAAACCAGGCCGTAGTAAATCAGAAAATATCACTTGCGACAAGTGAAGTTGACTGTTTGACATTACATTTATTATGAATTTGATTAACTTTTTTTCTTTTAAAAATGTTTTTAACCACATTATTAATTACGAAATGCATATTTTATGCGTGCATAAAAATATTTTATGAAGATAGAAAACTCAGGATAAAGTTTTAAGCATTAACAATATTTTGCTACGCGACTTTTGTAAGGATTTTCAAACAAAAATACTTTTTTTATACGAAGCATAAATTGTTTCAGTGGTAGGTGTTTAAATATACGTAAAATTCATGTGATAACAAAATTAATGAACTATATCTTTTTTTGCTAAAGTGGTGTTTACAGGTGGCCTAAAGTTGGCTATGCCCTTTCACATCATGTTCTTTAATCCACTCTCCATTCCCAGCCTATTGGGCATGGGACACCTTTACTTCAGTAGGGTATTTTTAGCGATTAGTACTAAAAAGGGAAACTTATAGGATCAATGTCCACTATCCATTTGGTTGTCTGTCTGTCTGTCCATCTGAAAAAATTTTTATACTTGGCAACGGCTTAAGGTCAACTTGAAACTTATACCATACTAGCTGTCCCGGCAAACGTTGATTTGCCATACAAAAAATAAAAGTTTGAAAAATAGATGTTGGCCGATTCACTACTGAATACGCATGTAAAATTTCATAAAAATCGGTCAAGCCGTTTCGGAGGAGTACGGTAACTAACACTGTGACACGTGAATTTTATATATTAGATGTAGATCAATGTCTGTGTAAAAAATACAATCAACCTTTTATATTTCTGCCCATATAAGAAATTTTACCAAATTACGACCATTTTTTAGTATTTTCGACTTACGCCAGGGAATCATAAAAAACCTATGGGTACCTATTGTCTTAGCTAGAGCCTTGAATTTGGCGTTGATAGACTGAGCCTAAAAATTTGCATTAATTTTTGCAGACAGTATAATTCAATTAAAGACGCAGTTGAAATATCACATTTATCACCTTAATAATTTTATTGTGTTGATAATAAATCGAACTTACGACCATATAGAAATCGATCACATTGTCACAATGCCACAAATGCCCGTCAAAATATAGTAAATTATCTATTATAATTTAAACAAAACCCTTTTAATTTTAAAATTAACATTCTTTGCATAAATTTCATGAGAAATTTTATGAATTTGTCAACTTTGGCGTCGACCTTCGTCAGAAATACTTTAAATATATTAGTACTTTATAACAAACTTAAGCAATCATTTAGTTCATAATTACCTGAAGGGCTTTTTGTTTCTAATGAAGTTATCGCATTATATATATAATACAAAAATATTGTTTTCATTTATTTTTTGATGTTTATGTACCGGAATCTCATCTTCGCTGTCTCTAATTGTGGTTTTTTAAAAGTTTGTGTACTTAGTAATGGCCTGGCCTGGCCTGGCCTGTGAGAATTAATTGTACTTTTTTGACCGACTCTTTCTAATATACTAGCTATAGCCCGCGACTTCGTACGCGTAGATTTTAGAAAATTTTCCCAGTTTTTGCAACATTTATCACTGATGCTTTGCTCCTCTTAGTTGTAGCGTGATGATATATTCTTCAACTCATTTACGTCCCACTGTTGAGCACGGGACTCCTCCACTTTGGGAGGGATTACGGTCTACTGTGCCGCGCTGACCAGGCGTGTTGGCTCAGGCTTTATTTTCGAGTTTTTCGTCTCTCACAGAGGATGTTATCTGTGTGCGATATCCCTTAGCTGACTTTCACAGCACCCTTGGGAGGAGATGGGGTGGTGACACTTGTATTCTTAATCCGTCACCACACGGAAGTCCGTCACCACCAGATCCGTCACCGATGTTATAATAATATAGCCTAAATGAAATATAAAATAATGGTCAAATATAACCATTATTCAAAATTAATGAAAAAATCTATCTATCTACTACTAATTTAATAAAGCTGAAGAGTTTGTTTGTTTGAACGCCCTAATCTCAGGAACCACTGGACCGATTAGAAAAAATCTTTCAGTGTTAGATAGGGCATTAATTGAGGAAGGTTATATATACATATATTGTAGCCTATATAACCTATAACCTTCCTCAATAAATGTACTATCCAACACTGAAAGAAATGAAATCGAGATGATGACGTAACAAAAATCTTGACAAGCTTATGTGTTATTGTATGTAACAAAACCATATCGCGATTTAAAAAACGGTACAACGCCATCTATCGAGTGATATGGTAAACTTCTGTTTGTTAAGGTTTGATTTCTAAATTTCACGCGTACGAAGTCGCGGGCAACAGCTAGTTGACTATAAAGCATAAGTTAGTAGGTGTGTAAGTATTTTCAAAATAAACTTTATTTAAACATAAACTATGACATCTAAGCACACTGTTTGTTTACTTTGAAGTTCAATAAAAGTTACGACATAGTTCGCTGGCTTGGCTCCAAGAATAGATCGACCAACCTACGTCACTTGCCAGAAAATACTACTGCAATGAACTTCAAAGATAAACTCTGCAAAATGCGCTCATCAAGATATTATTATTTATGACATATCTAGATTATTTTTACGCCAATATAGAACAAAGGTGCCAATTCCAGGTGGACAACTAAACTTAACTAAAAAAAATTGGTTGTCTGTAAAGTCGGTTTACTGACGATAGTTGAACGTGACAACGTCTTAATTGTTTTGATTTTGTCAATTATAGCATAACCTACAATCGCTGCACTAGCGGACCGATGCTATTCATTTTAATGATGAAAGCACGTTCTTTGTCGACAAAGAAGAAGTGAAGCGAAAGCAGAAGTACAAGCTTGCACTTCAAGCCTTACATGGAACGCCTCAGAACGAGGTAACGCCGCATGAGTCATGTTTTTTTGTGCGTGCAGCCGGCTCTATCGAATTATAAGACGTTGTCACGTCAAAAATGAAAACAACTCATCATCATCATCATCATAACATCACGCCTTTTTCCCATGGGGATAGACAGAGACTATAGAGCGCCATCTGCTACGATCCAAACATACTTCCTTGGCTTCATCCACACTCATACATCTGGTCATACATGCCCGACGGTTGTAAGTGCTACGCACTTGCCCCTTTTGGATTATACCGGCGGTAATAAATATTATATATAAATTCAGACTTCAGATTAAAGATAAATTCAGACAAAGTACAAACATTTTCTTCAATTCCTGCAAAGTAAATAACAAAATATCATCGCTTGCGTACTAATCTATCAAATGAGCTGATTATTTATGAAGACAATATCAAATTATGTACTAGTATTAATTCTGTATTCAATACTGTTTGGATTATTCACGTTCCGTTGTATTGGAAATCTATTTATTGGTATCATAAGTAAATCCTTTTGTACTATATTCGTGCTGTACACGTGTATGTTATTGGCTGCAATTAATTCTGTAAATTTAAATCTTTTGACGGGCTTCGTGGCGTAGTGGTTCATGTAGTGGACTGCCGTTCTCAAAGTCGCGGGTTCGATTCCCGCTTGGGACAATCATTTGTGTGATATTCATAAATATCATACAAATGTTTGTACTACGTCTGGGTGTTTTCTATGTATTATAAGTATGTATTTACAAAAGAAAAGTATGTAGTTTATGTATTATATCCGTATTCTGGTACCCATAACACAAGCTTAGCTTGGGACCAGAGGACGTTGTGTGAAATGTCCATGAATATTTATTTATTTATTTTTTAAGCCCAATTCAAAATGTTCATTAACTAAATAAAACTACTTTTTACGGATTTAGACGCGTATATTTGTTTTAAATTTTGACCCGACGTTTCGGAGACTTGGTCACCATGGTCACGGGTGAGACTGAGCTGTAATGTGTCTTCTACGATCAGTTATTACAGGGTTTACCCACATTCAATTTAATTTTACATTGACCATAAAGATAGACTTTTACCATAAACTATATTATATTACATTGTGCTCAGACTACATTAAATTAATAACAAAATTTTAGTTTCTAAATATATAACAAAATTTTAACAATATAAAGAAAATTTAAAATTATATAAAGTTTACCTTTACATACATAATTTTATCTTAGACTAAAGTTTTTTAATTTTTTCATTAACTATTTATTTATTTTCTTTTCTTCTTTAGAAACTATTCTCCACAGTGTCATGGAATAAGATTCTTCTAACCGTATTGTTTTTAAAATAATTGATTATTTGGTTATGAACATAATAACCACCATTAGTTTTCTCTTTCTCTCCAGCGCTCCCACTGTTAGGCACGGGCCTCCACTACTTTGGTAGAGTAATGCCACCCTGACAGAGGTGTATTTACCCTAGGGCCATTGGGACCATGGCCCAGGGCGGCCAGTGTGAGAAGGGTGGTGAGAGCGGTGTTCAGAATTTAGCTCTCTCTCTCCAGCCTTTAATACCCCACTGCTGGGCACAGGCCAGCTCCACTATGGGAGGGATTAACGTCTACTGTGCCGCGCTGACCAGACGTGTTGGCACAGGGTTTATTTTCAAGTTTTCCATCTCTCACAGAGGATGTTATCTGCGTAATATTCCTTAGCTGACTTATACAGCACCCTGGGAAGAAAATGGAGTGGTGACACTTGTATTTTTAATCTGTCACCACACGGAATTTAGCTCTGTCTATCGCTAATTTTCAAAACACGCCTCTGCACCCTGACCAGACGTATTGGCATAAGGTTTATTCTGAGTTTTCCTTTTTTCACAGAGGATGTTATTTGTGTACAATATTCCTTTACTAGCTGTTACAGTACCCTGGAAAGCAAAAGGGGTGATCACACTTGTATTCTTGATTCATCGCCACACGGACAATCAGAACCTATATGCTATATACCTGGAAAGTTTCATCAAAGTCCATTCTGTAGTTTTTGTAAAAGATCAAGGAACATCCATCCATCCTTCCAGACAAATTTCTCTTTTATGATATAAGTAGAGAGTAGGATTTTAGTCTTCTTTCTTAGTTTAGATAAAAGTATAAAATACATTTTATATTCAACAAGCAATTAAGAAATTTCCGGCGCGTGTTGTGAAATAAAAATCAGAATTAGGTCATTCAATTATTTTATCAGATCACATTGCCGAGCCAGATTGATGTCTCATTTTATTGTTACATTCATTAAACAAAGTAACGGAACGTTTTTTGTTTCGAGTTTTATCTCGTTTCTTGTATTTCAAACAGTTATTTTGTTTAATGAGCGGCCTTTTACCGAAGCCTTAAGACTAATTTGAGTTACGAGAAATAAGTTGAGAACTTTCAAAGAAAATTTGCTCTCATTATATTGAAATTAGGTTCGATATTGGAGGACAGCAAAGTTTTAAAAACTTCTTAACAAAAAGAGAAAAATTGTATTTTCAAATGGTTTAAGTACCTACTGATAAATATTAAGGTAATTCTTTATTTACGTTGAACATTAATTCTGTATTATAACCGTAAAACTAATTGCGTGAGCCGGTATTTACCAAAATCCTTCAAAACGACCCATTGTTCATAAAATTTTGTGTCCAAGTTGAGCAGTTCTGTGAATCAGTCGACATCTATTTTTATACCCTTAAGTCCATAGATAGGTATAGAAGAGTGGGTTTCCAATAAGTATCGTTAAGAAACTACAGGATATAGCTAATATAATATGACCTATGGACGATTAGGCAGTTAGTTCTATAACACTTAAAATATTAAAAATAATTTTTTTTTTCGTGGACATTCACACATTGTTCTCTGGTCCAAAGCTTAGCTTATATGTAACTACTACTTTTTTTTGTAAATACATACTTATCATACATACAAAACACTCAGACGCAGTACAAACATTTGTATAACAATTATAACTATTATACAAATGATTGTCCCGAGCGGAAATCGAACCACTCGACCAAGAGTCAATTGTTTGTTAAAAATAATCAGTATCGTAACAAGTGCAATAAAATAAATAATTTTTATGAACAGCTACTAAATCTTAAAGTTTATTATCAAAAATATACACTTTGTATCTAGCCGTTGCTGTTGTAATAAAACTTGTGGTTAAGTTTAATTTATTTGGCAACTGTTTGTTAAATTGTAGACAAAGTTTTACTTAACTGCTGACTGTTGCATATTGTACTTATTTCACTTTAATTGCAAACTTTAAATCATTTGTCGCAGTTTTAATAAAGTTAAAAATATAATTTACTATGCGCTGACCAAGTTTGTTGGTATAGGGTTTATTATCGAGTTTTCCATCTCTCATAGAGGGTGTTATGTGTACAATATCCTTTAGCTGGCTTTTATAGCACTCTGGGAAGGAAAAGATGTGGAAAAACTAGTATTCTTAAATCGTCACGCAAGCTAATTTATTAAACGTATATAAAAATTACTTTAGATAAAATGTTACTTTATTTCTATCCATTTAAATATAGAGACTTTTAATTATACCATACTGGCAGTAGTCTCCTAAAGTTTTGCTATTTGCAGTAGAGGTTCTGGGGAAATAGAATAGCTTGCGACTAAACCGCCGATTAAAAGTTCAAGTTTCAGGTAACGAGATAAGTTTTAATACACAACAATGTAACAAAATGGCTAGTTAAATAAGTAAAATATTTTGGGTTATTTTCAGAAAAATTATTATTTTGACAAATACTTTTGTCGTCATAAATCTGTAGGTAGATATTACTGGTTATGATAGATACGCTAGGACACTAAGAAAATTTTAATAGTACAAATGTGGCGTTCCGAAGATAAAGCTTATGTCGAGCTGTGGACAATCAAAAGTTTTTTTAAACTCTTTTTTTACTTGTTTTTTTTTTTATTTATAGCTGCTACCCGCAACTTCATACGAGTGAAATTAAGAAAACAAAAAAGATATTATGCTCTTGAACCACTCCATTTATTAAAAAAAACGCATCAAAATCCGTTGTGTAGTTTTAAAGATATAGGTAAGTACATACAAAAACGATGATTTGGTTTTATAACAATAAGTAAGGATGTGTAGCTTATCAATGTAATAAATAACGTTAAATCTTTATGAAAACGGATATTAATCTATTTTAAAACTAAACCAAAATGATTATAGGTTGACTTATTATTCCAAACTTCTCTTACTACAACAATCTTTCACAATGCTATCGCATGTATTTATCTCTTCTTGAATTTAATATTTACTATTGATAAAATCAACAACACCAAGTGAAAAGCAATATCGGTCCAATACACATCCAATTTCACTAATGCAATGTTTAATATTATTAAAAGCCATTAGTGCTACATGCATTATGTTAGAGTGGTTTTAAATATATATAGGCTATCATGTTTACAGAGCTTTGTTTGTCTGTTTGTAGGTACTGATACACTTATTAAAATGAGGTATTTAACTAGCTTTTATTAGTTTCGAAAATGTCTATCTATTTACATATGCAGTGAAACCTTTGAATGACATTTTCACCCCCTTTCATCAGGCAGAATTTTTATAATTATATAGCTGACCCGGCAAACGTTGTTTTGCCATACAAATGTCAGGGTAGACAAATAATTTGCAATAAAATAATATTGCGACTATAAATTGAAATTTAAGCTATCCTATCTTTCAAGTTGGGTCAAATTGCACATAGTGTGCCAATTTAATTTAAAATCGGTTAAATAGTTTAGGAATCCATCGCGGACACATATCGTGACAGGAGATTTATATATACATATATAAAGATTTACTTATCAAGGATCAACGGTAATGCTATAATTAAGAAATTAGTGGTTTTTAGGGTTCCGTACCCAAAGGGTAAAAACGGGACCCTATTACTGAGACTTCGCTGTCCGTCCGTCCGTCCGTCCGTCCGTCCGTCTGTTACCAGGCTGTATCTCAAGAACGGTGATAGCTAGAGAGTTGAAATTTTCACAGATGATGTATTTCTATTGCCGCTATAACAACAAATACTAAAAATAAAATAAAATAAATATTTAAGGGGGGCTCCCATACAACAAACATGATTTTTTTACCGTTTCTTGCTCTCATACAACAAACGTGATTAATTAAGTATTGTGTGTGTTGTTTGCTCATTTATTAATAACGTATGTTGCATAGATAATGGTACGGAACCCTTCGTGCGCGAGTCCGACTCGCACTTGACCAATTTTTATTAATATCAACAAGTATTGTGTGATTTTCTATTCAATGTAAGTAGATACATATTATGATTTTTAACATGGCTTCACTAGATAGTTTCGTTCGTGTTTATATATCGATGTAGATATAATAAATCGAAAAGAACCAGACGCAGTACAATTATCTGTGTTCTTAAAAGCTTACTTACCCCAAAATTATTCACAAATTCTCGAGAAATCTAAGCCGTCTTGAACTCGCAAAACAATTAACAGTAAATTCAAGGAATCAATGTAACACGATTCATGCCCAATTAAGATTCAAATAAATAATGAGCAATTCGATTGCAAATGAAAATCAAATGTTGTTTTTTTTTCTAAATACGGTAAATATTTGTTTCAAACTCGAATATTCTTTTTTATTTTCAACCAGCTGGGTACCGCAGTTTCTTTTGCATATTTGTGGTCTTATTCATAATGACTTATCGGAGGTTTAAAAGTTCGCTAAAATCGGTCAAATTTTTTTATTCATAATAGTCTTTTTACGGTAAAACGTTTATTATCTCTCCGATAAAGTTATTGTTTAAACCTCCGATAAGTCATTACAAATAAGACTATTGGAGTTTATATGAAAACGAGCTGTTGCCCGCAACTTCGTACACTTGGAATTCAGTAACAAAACTTAACAAATTATACAAAAAAGCAATCCTCTTGAACCACTCCATCTATTAAAAATACCGCATTAAAATCCGTTACGTAGTTTTGGAGATTTAAGCTCACATAGGGACATACATACAAAAATAACGACTTTGTTTATTGGAAATATGAAAATAAATATTGTTGTTTTTTTTATCTTCCTCGCAATTTTCCGTTCTTCCTCACCATTTTTTAAATGTTCCCTCGACTACGACTGATCTTTGTTATAACTCTACAAAGTTTATGTAGTTACATAAACTTTGTAGAGTATCCCGTACTAGCAGTTGCTAGTACGGGAAAATACAAGTGTCAACCTCGAATATGCTGCACCAAACGTTTAATCAGACTTTTAATTAAAAACAAAGCTATACACAAAGGCATATGAACCGAAAGCTATCATATATGCATTTTTAGTATAAGTCATTTGAAATTATATGTCCTATGTAGACAGCACGCTTTTATTAGCTTCTTTCGTACTTATCTATCAATCTATCTATTTATCAATGTCTCTTTATAAGCGATTTTGATCTTAATTAGTGTCGTCTATTTTAGTATGTATCTCTCTCTCCAGCCCATTTACGTCCCACTCTTGGGCACAGGCCTCCTTCACTTTGGGAGGGATTATAGTCTACTGTGCCGCGCTAGCCAGGCTTTTTGGAACAGGATTTATTTTCGAGCTTTCCGTCTCTCACAGATAATGTAATCTGTGTGCAATATCTTAGCTGATTTTACAGCACCCTTGGGAGGAGTTGGGGTAGTGACAATCGTATTCTTAATCCGTCACCACACGGAGATAGTATGTATGTACCTACCCTACGTAACTTCGAGTAATATATTTTAGAAATAAAAGAGCGTGCGTCCTATTGGTGAAATTAATTTATAGTTAGAACATTGTGTTTTCAGTTTAATTAGTTTCTCTCTGTGTGTGTTTCCAGCCCATTAACGTCCCACTGTTGGGCACGGGCCTCCTTTACTTTAGGAGGGTTTATTGTCTATTGTGCCGCGCTGACCAAGCGTGTTGACACAGGGTTTATTTTCGAGTTTTTATTTTCGAAAAGGGATGGTGACACCCTGTCATCACGCTACATAACTAATTAGCTTATTATTTATTTATTTTACAATTTACAATTAAGGTTAAATTTGATAATATTGCTTGAATCTTTCTTTTAAATGAATAGCTTTTCCTGCCAAAGATATTATTTAAAAATAAACTTTGTATTATAAAATTTGCGTCTAACGCACTGAATATTTTTAATTAAAAATTTATTTACATAATACAAACTTATGATTCAATTATTATTTAGATTTTTCAATATCATTAAAGTTAACTTTGAAATTAAATATTTTAGAAGTCAAAAGGTTATGTGAGGACAAGCCTATTACTGTGATAAAACAAATAATTTTGTTTCAACTTGAGCTTTCTTTTACTACAATTTTTGTAAAATTTGCTTGCAAATTAAACTTATATTGTTCAGGCGAAAAATAAATGTGACATAAATAAAATATTTAGTTCAAAGAATACGTAGATACCAACTTGACTGTAGTGAAGATATCTCTACTAATATCATAAAGCTGAAAGAGTTTGTTTATTTGAACGCGCTAATCTCAGAGACCACTAGTCCAATTGAAAATTTCTTACAGTGTTGGATCGTTCAACTTAACGGGAATTTTCACATTCTCAAATATCACGTACATTACTTCGACACGTGTTCTGAGGGACCTTTGGGACAGCTTTGTAGCAAATGAGCTCATTTGTATTGTTGCAACGGACAGTTTAACAGCAAATGAGATAATTTGTATTGCTGTTACATTTCTATGGATAGTTGTATATGGTTGTTGAATATATTAATAAATAGGTGAGTATTAACATTTTCTATAATAGGTAAACTTAATAGTAACTAATAGATCTATTTATGTATTTGTAAACTAGAAAATTTCCCTTGTTTGTGCAACAATTTTCACTAATACTTCGTTTCGATTGGTCGCAACGTGATGTTATGTAGCCTTTAACTTTCCTCGATAAATGGACTATAACAACACTGAAAGAATCCGATAATGGTTTCTGATATTAACGCGTTGAAACATTGCTTGTTTAAACGCGTTAATATCAGAAACCATTGATCCAAACAAAATCGCATTTACAATATTAGTATGGATAGTGCGACCATTGGCGTATTTACCTTTAGGCCGTAAGGGCCATGATCCAAAGCGACAAGCAGAGAGAACGTCTGGCGGGAAAATTTGCTCTATTTTCATTAAATTATAGGTAAAAATAGCATCGTTGCCCCGTAAGATGTGCCTCAGCTACGGGGCATTAACCCGGTAAATATATTAATGCACTTTTAAAATATGAATAATCTTTTCACGCTAACTAATATTGCCTGATATTATAGGTAAGAACCATCAATTTTTATTGATAGGCACTAATAAATGTCCGAACAAAGTAAAAGCTAATAGTAATACCATGAAAACGTTTGCGTGAAACACGCGATTTCCACTGTCCAAAAAGATATACAACAGGACTGACCAAGATAATCTTTTGTTATGGTTTATAATGGCACGCTAACCTTGCTTATAATTTATAGGACAGTATAATGACACACTTGGACCTATACAGGAATATGGCAAGCAAATCTTGCAGTCCTATTATTAAGTAAGTATTTTCTATGGTGAAGTAATTTTTTATTTAATTCATATAGTAAAAGCTGGTTGCCCGAGACATACAAGATTGAAGCTCAATTAGGGATGTGCAGAAATAACGACCTTCAAATTAAAAAAATATTTAAAAAGTTAAGTGTTATAATAGACTAGCTTTTGCACGCAATTTCGTATGCGTGGAATCTTTGAATGTGGTTTTCTCCTACTTGCAGTATCATAGGACCGATGACAATGCAATAATGAATAATAATTATTACGCGATTTTCAAGCGTGTTAATAGTCTTTAGACTAAGCAAATTTATATTATCTATGTAAATAATAAATAAACAAATATTCATGGACATTTCACACAACGTCCTCTGGTCCCAAGATAAGCTTATTATGCTTGTGTTATGGGTACCAGAATACGGATATAATACATAAACACTTTTCTTTTGTAAATACATACTTATAATACATAGATAACACCCAGACGTAGTACAAACATTTGTATGACATTCATGAATATCACACAAATGATTGTCCCAAGCGGGAATCGAACCCGCGGTCTTGTGAACGGCAGTCCAGTACATGAACCACTACGCCACGAAGCCCGTCATAATAATCGTCATAATCTTGAATTGATAAAAATTATTATGTGGTTAACCTACAAAAATGTCATCTGTTTTTAGGGTAAATACGAGTCTACGTCTAAATTACGCATAGCAGGATAGAATTTATGTTTCCGTAATTACATAGATATTTCGTGGCCACGTCGCTGGAGCGTGATTTTTTCTAAACTGTGTGATGAATACCAATTCTCAGTGTTTACATCTGGTTCCTGTAACAATTGTTTGGTTCAATTTATTCTTTTATTGTTACTGTAAAATATTCTTTCTTCGTGAGATAAGTAAGCGGGTAATATCCGGGATGTTAGTGATATGTATAATAGATTGATGTAGATGTTATTTGTTTAGTTTTATTATTTGCTTTATTTATTGCATACTATCTCTCTCCAACCCATATGCGTTCCACAGTTGGGCCTCCTCCACTTTTGGAGGGATTTTGGTCTAGCGTGTGGGCACAGGGCTTATTTTCGAGTTTTCTGTCTCTCACTGAGGATGTTATCCGTGTCCAATAATACTTAGCTGGCTCTTAAAACAACCTGAGGAGGGAAATGGGTGGTGACCCTTGTATTCTTAATCCGTCACCACACGGACATATTGCATACTATATGTATAGCTATATAGTTACAAAAAAATAAAAGCTAAATATTCTATTAACTCTAATATTCTAACTTTTAAGAGAAACCGGCTAAGCATAGTAAAGGGTAAAGTAGAAGATAGAGTAAAAGGTTTTTACTAGCATAAAATATAACCAAATTTTCAAAGTACATGTAACTGTATTTTCTTTGTAGAAAGTAAATTTTAGACACTTGTTAGAAGTAAACTCTCGTTCAATTTTGTTCACTCTCTATTTTGTAACTGAATTAGGCCGTAAGCAAGCAAGCGGCACTCTGTGGTAGCAATTTTTGTTATGACTCAATTATTTCTTTACGTTATATTTCTCAAGTGATCGCAATAATAACATTTGCATATTACGGTTTTTTTGGGGTTTCGTATCTAAGGGTAAAAGGAACCCCATTACTGATATTATAAATGGTGATAGCTAGAGATCTGAAATTCCCACAGAACAAGTATTTCTATTGCCACTAGAACAGAAAATAGGTACTAAAAAAAGCTTTCTAAACAAATATTTCTTATGTATCTTGATAATATATGTTCATAATGTTGTGATTATTACAACTTTATATCCATCCACCCATCCAGTTTTTATCCATCTACTGCAGCTTATGGTCTCACCAATTGAACACCACAAAACGCGGCTTTGCCCCACCTGCATCTAGCAGCTCTCTGTGACGATAATATATATAGACGTAGACCCCGACTAACAAAATCGTAATAGCAAAATATCAATTTTACAAGAGTAAATATAAACTGAATATCTTGAAACCAATAAAACTAAAAAGAAGATACTTTAATCAAAATAAGAAAAAAAAATCTGCAAGAAAATTGTGTAATATTCTCTAATATAAAAGAAAGAAATTTTTATTTTCTGTCTTTAAAGAAAATTGTGATTATGTATTATATTGCATGATAACAAATTATTATGATAATAATGGTACGAGACCTTTGGTGCGTGAGTTCAAATCGTACTTATCTGATTATTTTTTTCTTTTACCCGAATCGTCCATGAAACTTTGGGTCTGATTAAAACTCTTTCAACGTATAAAATTGAAATAACCGGAATGAAACTTCCTGTGGAAAATATTTTTTTTGTAAAAAGTTATCATTATCTTTTAATAACAATAACTAACTTATGTTATCATAATAACAACAAAAGTTTACGTGAAATATTGAGAGCAAACTTCTCACAATGTAAATTTAATGATTTTGGATAAAAATTATTAGGTATATAAGTTTACCCATGTCCGTGGAGTGACGGACAAAAAGAATACAAGTGTCACCTCCTTATGCCTTGCCCGTGAAGTGGCAAGAACCACAAGAAGAGGAAACCACGTTGGACGACAACAGCGCAAACAAAAAAGGAGGGGGTTCTTAATTCGTCGGTATGTTTCTTTTATGTTTGTAACCTCATAACTTTTAAGTGGGTGAAGCGATTTCAATAATTCTTTTTTTATTGAAAAGCTGATGGTTCCCGTTTGGTCCCATTGACACCAGGTAAGGATCTGATGGTTATATCCTGAGAAATCGAGGAAAATCCTCAAATTTCAAAGGCACATAAAGTCTGTTATACTTTTTTTTTAAATACTCAATTATGTTAAAATGTTTGGTGACATAGATCTAACAAGCACAGTATTAAAGATATTACAAATATTACAAAACCACACGAGCTTTAATTAAATAACTTTTACTATGAAATTTATTGCTGTAGAAATGTATAAAATACTTTGTTTCGTAATTCTATCTCTCTCTCTCTCTCTCTTTCCAGCCCATGAACTTTCCACTGTTGGGCACGGGCCTCCTCGATTTTGTAAGGAATTACGATCTGCTGTGCCTCGTTGACCAGGCGTCTAGTTTGTAATTTTTGCAATAGTTAAATATTCAAATCTCATCCTAGTCATTTAAAACCCTCCAAGAACGAATTGAATTTAACACGTAAAAGGTTCCGTAATAATATATTCGTCATACCGCCTTAATCATGTCGTTACACTGAAAATATTTGTTGCGTATGAACCCCTATAAATATTGATTCTATGCTGGTTTTCCGTAGGTGTAGGTATCTACATCTCTAAAAAATTACAACTCTCAAGTTTGCACTGTTCCTAAGATACAGCCTGATGGACGGACGGAGAGCAAAGTCTCAGTTATAGTGTCCCGTTTTTTCTCTTGGTATAACCCTAGAAATTGCTCAATGCGTAAAGAAGTTTATAAGTAACGTTCACGCCAGTAAACGTTCTCAAAGGCAGACGTGCAATATAACTTTTAATATTAAATTATCTGTATAATGCAGTAGCGACTGCAGACTCATATAAAAGTTTAAATTGAGTTGAATGTAATGTAATTCTCACTACATTTACATGCCAACTACTCCCTTGGTCGTGAAAGTTTAGACATATGAAGGTATCGTTAATGCTTAAAATTTATGTGCAAATAAAACTACTTTTAATTCCAAAAATCCTTTACGGATTTAATAAGTTCTTTGTTTAAATAACAATAATAGTATTCCTCTGATCCCAAGCCAAGCTAATATTCTTGTATAATGGGTACCAGATACGGATATACTACATAAACTACTTTTCTACTACATAAACATCACACAAATAATTGTCCCGTACGGAAATCAAACCCGCGATGTCGTGAACGGCAGTCCGTTACATCAACTACTAGACCACGATGCCCGTTGTGGGTATAACTGTGTTATAAATATCGATATATCGAAATATTTACCCATTCAATATGGATTTTACCAATATTACCAATATGGGTTAAAATCAATAAGCCTTAAGAGGATACCAAAATAGCTTCGTGCATTTTTCTATGTCCGAAGTTTTCATTGTTTCTTTAGATTGAATGGCTAGAGCTCTAATTTTTAAGTATATGTTTTTTCAATATATGATCTAGGATCGCATGAACTCAGAAACGCGATTGAATAAAGTTTTCTCGATAGAAAATCTTGGCGAAACAACCTCTCTAATTTTTTATTTTTTTCATTTGTCGGTCTATTATCGCGTATTAACTAATGAAATAACTTTAAAAACATAGGTAACTATTATGTGTAGAAACACGTGGATCAGAATTAAAATATATTTAGTAGATTTTGAGTAAATAGGAAAAGTATCCCTAATTCTTCATTTTCTGTGCCTACTGGCTGTGTTAATATGTACGTGTCGGCGATGATGTTGATGTAGGCCCTTAACGCAGTTTCATACGATAAAAATGTTGCAAAAGTTTTTGGTCTTCTATAATATAAAACTTGTTTAATACATGCATGCATTGCATTGTACAAATTTCTGATTCCATTTTGCACGAGAACATTATTATTTCGACAATATATAAAATAAGTTGACACGAATTTACTATAACTATTTAACTATGTATATTAAATTCAGACAAAAGACTATGAAGAAAAAGGAGATGTTGCGCCTGTAATAAAGGGAAAACGACGATGTAATTAAATAGAGGCGTATATACGTTATATCGTGTCATCTACGGACCCAAATATTCTAGTCTGATTTTCTCTTGCCTGTACGATTTTGCACATGAAGGCAGAGAGGAATTAAATTTGCATCTGCAAATTGCGAACAGTATTGATCTACAATATTCTAGTGTAGTATGAAACGATTAGACACAATAGGTCAGCTGGTGCGGACATATTAATTGTATGAGTATTTTGGCGGGGTAACATTTATTAAATTAATACTCATATGATAACAAATATTACTGGAATGATTGTAATCTTCACTTATTATAAACTAGCTGTGCCAAAAGTGTGCCAAAGTGCAAAAAGGATAAAAAATTAGTTCATTTTCTATTCCATTTTCCACTAGAAAGTTTCATGAAAATCCATCCAGTACTTCTTTACGTGAAAGCACAATAAATATCCTTACATATCCAAACATTGGAGTATGGATAGACGACCGAGGAAACGTTCGCGTTGCTCAGCCAACAGTTTAAGTATTTTAAAGCGTGTAATTCTTTTTTCGTCATATCTCCTAAGATATTGATTTAAATTGCATGCTGTAAAGAGCAATTATAATCTATATTAATTGCGTAAGCTAACTATGCTATTAAATTTGGTAAAAAGTTATACTATATACACATAAATAGCTTTTGAAAACACCCTATTGAATTTGATAATTTTTTCGACATTATGGGTACAGCGGGTTTCCCTTAAAAGATAGACATATGCCCTCGCGGACTTTTTTGAAGAACTATAAGTAACAAACAATTCCTTCATACATTAGTTTGATACATAGATAAGGCAGCGTTTACATTTATAGCTCGCGCACGTCGGAGTTTCTCGGCAAATTTAATCATATCTCATCCAATATACAGCAAACTCCAACAAATTATGCAAAAAAGCCATCCTCTTGAACCAATCTGTCTATTAAAAAAACCGCATCAAGATCCGATGCGTATTTTTGAAGATATCAGCTCACATAGGGACATACATACAAAAATTACTTTTACATTTTTGTATGTATGTTATGTTATGTTATTTTTGTATCTTCAAAAACACGCAACGGGTTTTGATGTCTTTTTTAATAGATAGATATCTCAAGAGTGTTAGTATTAGTTTAAACAATTCTTTCATGTGATGTGATAGCATATTACAAGTTTTTGGATTTATCCCTATATCAGCACTATGTAGGCTTGGTCCATGCCAAATGTCAAGTCATAGCCTGTACATTTTGATTCCTTATCGTAAGTCGAAAGTACTCAAAAATGGCTTTAATTCGGTTATATCTTCAGAATGCGTAAATCTAAAATGTTGATTGTAATTTTTGTAGCAAGGGACCGCATAGATCTACATTTGGTATGAGTTTTAAGTTTATACCTTCAGCCGTTGCTGAGTAAAAAATGTTTGACAGACGGACAGACAGACAGCCGGACACCGTAGTGAGAAAAAATGTTTACATGTTTATATACGTATCTGGTACACATAACACAAGCAAATAAGGTTAGCTTGGGGTGAGAGGACGATGTGCGAAACGACCATAAATATTGATAAAATTCGTCCATAAATTCCAGCGTCTAATAAAGTTATACAAATTAAATAGGACAATAAAGATTACAAAGTGATTATTCTTTCCGTTATTAAATTGGTATTATTCTCAAAGAAGTGTCTTGAATCCACATCGATCACTCAACAAATCTCTTTAACAACCCATCATTTACTTTAGCAAGCTCTTTTATCAGATATACCGACAAGATCTATTATATCTATTTCTCGCCAACTAAATACATTTTCTATTATGTATTGGATAAAGAAAAGTGCGTTTTCATGTCACTCACTCAACTGATGTAAGTCAATCATGATTAAATTCAAATACTGATATACTACATACAGATTGCCTGGAAGTCGCTTTTAACAATAATTCCATCGAGACACTCTATTGATAGTTTAGCACTTTGGTTGCTGCGCTTTGGTGGGCTGAATTATTTTTCTGTATAAGTAACACTAGCTGTTGCCCGCGACTTCGTAAGCATGGAATTTAGCAAAAAATTCCCCGTTTTTGCAACATTTTTCACTGATGCTTCTCTCTTATTGATCGCAACGTGATGTTATATAAGCCTATAGCCTTCCTCGATAAATGTACTATCCAACACAAAAAGAATTTTTCGAATACGTTCAAACAAACAAACAAACAATCCGATCCGCTTTATAATATTAGGATAGAAGTAAAGATTTCTCTCTCTCTCTCCAGCCCATTTACGTCACTGTTGGGCACGGACCTCCTCCACTTTAGAGGAATTATGGTCTACCAGGGAGGGAGGGAGATACCAGGCGTGCTAGCATAGGGTCTATTTTCTAGTTTTCCGTCTCTCACAGAGGATGTTATCTGTGTGCAATATCCCTTAGCTGACTTTTACAGCACCCATGAGAGGAGATGGGGTAGTGACACTTGTATTCTTAATCCGTCACCACACGGAGGGTAGATAGAGAGAGAGAGTAAAGATTTAGATTGGCTGAAAGTTGCTTTTAACAATAATTCCATCGAGACACTTTATTGATAGTTTAGCACTTTGTTTGCTGCACTTTGGGTGGCAGAATTATTTTTATATTTATGTAACATGCTCAAAGAATTAGATAGCAGCTTCATTTAACTTCATAAGTAATAAGCAAATTTCACAACTACAAAGCAATGACGCAACATAAATCTACATTCAATCCTTGTGTGTCTATTGTAACATGATTTCATGAGTTACTCAAGTAGCCGCTACAGTTTCAGTGAAAATAACATGCTCGCTTCGTCGCACACTAAGTTTGGTTTCACCTGCGTTATAAGTGATGATCACATATGGAATATTTAAGAAACTCATATTATGGAGAACCAGATTTGTAACACCATGTGTTTATTTAATGTGTGTGTCCCATGCGCAAATCATTACAGAAATAATTATAGATTTTTTACTTTACCTCGCCATAACACTACAGATATCAACCAACCATTAGACACATGCTAGTAAACCACAGTTAATTAATTAAGCTCAGTTGTTCAGCGGCACCATCTGTACGTATTACGTAAAACGTTACGTAAATTTCTTCCTATCATAATAAAACAGAATGATCAAATATATTGTACTTAGTAAAGTACCGTCTTTAAAATAAACATTTAAATGTGAATCATTACTCATAAAACATAGTCATTGCAACAAAGTAATAACATTATTTATCTTATTAGTGTTAATTGTGTTGCACCAAATAACTAAACTGAAATATAAACGAATTATGGTGTATTTTAATTTTACGTCTTTAGTATTAGATTATCCGTGTGGTGAAGGATTAAGAATACAAGTGTCACTAACCTCCACCACTCCTCCCAAGGGTGCTGTAAAAGTCAGCAAAAAAAAGTCAAAGTGATATTGCACACAGATAAAATCCTCTGTGAGAGACGGAAAACTTAGAAATAAACCCTGTGCCAACATGTCTGGTCAGCGCGCCACAGTAGACCATAATCCCTCCAAAAGTGGAGGAGGCCCGTGCCTAACAGTGGGACGTAAATAGGCTGAAGAGAGAATATATTCGTAATATATTGTATATTTTATAATATATTGTAATATATTATATTATCATTTGAATATCAAATGAAATATAATTAAATTTTCCCAAATAAGAAAAAATTGCAAACATTACAAATAATACTACATTTTACAAAATGAATTCAAAATAAATTACACCAATAAAATGAGATATTATTGCCTAGTGTTACGCACGGGCTTTACAATATACCGCAATGCGAACAACCAAACGCATTAAACAATTTATTAAATTTCAATGGAAATATAATCTCCAAATAATTAAGGAAAAGGTATTTGTATAAATATGAATGTAAAAAAAATGGAAGAATAAGTCTAGAATGAAAGCAGTCAGCGCTTTTTTCTATTTTTTGCGTTCTATGGTAGGGGAGCCCACGATGCTAAATGGGGATTTACTCGAGCGTCATAGAGACCTATTGAGTTGCAAAGCTTAGATGATAAGAAGAAAAAAATGTTATGTGATTTTTCACTTTTATCGGTGGGGAAAGCGGCTATAGATTTTTAAATATGTAAAAAAAAACTGTTGCATGGACATCCTCGAGCGCGTCAGATATTGATAGCATCAATGCCCTACGTATTTTTAATAATGTACGTATGTTAATCTGATCGTTTGCATGATGCGGGTGGTTGTATTTAAGGGTTGAAAATGAAAAAAAAAAATATTTTGTCGAGCGCGTCAGATTTTCTAAGGGAGTGTTAAGTGCACCAAAAAAAAGCTCTCATTCACTAATCTGACGATTTCGATGGGACGCAAACTCACGGGCAGTTTCATAATGTGCAAAAAAAATTCGCCATTTTGAAATACTCAAGCGCGTCAGATTAAGATATATATGGTTCATCTTTATGTTCTAAACGTACTGTCTCATAATCTGACGATTACCTAGAGGGATTCGCCTAATCTGACAAAAAAAAATTCGAAAAACGGTTCACCTTAAAGGCCATCCCTGCAACTTCCCGCTAATTCCATTCCTGGGCGCTTAAAATTGTACTTTGAACTATATTTTGAACTCAGCGGGTCATTCCCAGTCCTCCACACCCCGTCGTCCACAGTGTGGAGGTATGGGAATAGTGTGGACGAATGGGAATAAAAAGGGTGAGGAGGGAAAGGTGCCGTTTATTCCCAGTCCTCCACACTATAGTGCAGGAGCCGACACTAGAAAAAGTTAAATTTCAAAAAGATGAATTGGACTTCTAAATGTTTAATTAGGACTGTTTATGAGATATTAAGCCATCAAAATATATCGTAAAAAAAGTTGCAAAGTTATACTGTCGGCTTTTATATTGTTAGATTTACCAGCTGCTCTGGTGTCTAGCCAACGGGAGTCGCCGATAAGAGATAACAATAGATTTTAAGGACAATAGAGTCGTAAAATCTCATCTCCATTGAATCATAGCTAGACAAGAAGCACAATTAAAAAGCTCTTAGGAATATTTATGAGTATGTTGTAAAGATAAATCATACAAATTTTTAGACAAGTATAAAATATTATTTCTATTACAGCGTGATTTGAGAAAAATAAAATTGAAGCGACTATATTCAATACTAAAAGAAAGTTAGTAACTTCAACGTTTCCTTGTGTACCAAATACTTACACCTCAAAAGTAAATAGTTTGAAGAACGAAAACATTAACGAAAGTATTTACACTTTCAAATTATTGTCCATTATGTGATAAAACTATTCTGTGATACAAATTATCTTAGATCATAATATTTACTTTCTTTTTAATTGTTGTAAATTATAAATGATCACGCTGTAATAGAAATAATATTTTATACTTGTCTAAAAATTTGTATGATTTATCTTTACAACATACTCATAAATATTCCTAAGAGCTTTTTAATTGTGCTTCTTGTCTAGCTATGATTCAATGGAGATGAGATTTTACGACTCTATTGTCCTTAAAATCTATTGTTATATCTTATCGGCGACTCCGGTTGGCTAGACACAGAGCAGCTGGTAAATCTAACAATTTAAAAGCCGACAGTGTAACTTTGCAACTTTTTTTACGATATATTTTGATGGCTTAATATCTCATAAACAGTCCTAATTAAACATTTAGAAGTCCAACTCAAACAAACCCAAATGTAGGCATCACGCAGCTGCACGCATTTAACTTTATCGACGAATTTTTGTTATTTCGGCTTGCGGAAATTGTCAGATTATATATTTTTCATTATTCTTGAATTATTACCTTCAAAATAAAAAAAATTTAGCTACGCTCGAGAATGTCGAGATGACGTTTTTTTTTTACAACTTTGTTGCCCTCCCCTTTTTTTACGTCACTCTCAAATTGTCAGATTAGTGGAATATACACTTTTTAGGATGTAATTAACTCACCCTACCTTAATCTGACGCGCTCGAGAATTTCTGATGGTCAATTTTTTTTTACTAATCTGATCCTGTATCCTTCACGGGCGGCCTTATATATGGGTCTCATATTTTGTGGAGGTACTTAACCGGGTACAAGGTATCCTCCTGTATATTAATCTGACGCGCTTTAGTAAATCCCGAAATCCCCTCTTCGGCTCCCCTACTATAACTCGTAAACGATCAGATTTCATTTTAAAAAGATTTTTACGCTTCTTGTTAAAATGGCGAAGAGAGGAAATAAAATTGAGATTGATTTTTCCAAAAAGCGGGTAAAATATATATCACGCCTTTTTTAATTTCGACTACATCATACGAATGAACAATTTCCACGAGATTTCTCTAAACTTTCTTGACAGTATATAGCTTAAGATTAATTTCAAACGCTGTAGTTGTCAAAAAGTTTTAAATTGTCATTTCAGAAGGGCTGTTTGTATGGAGAAATTTTATATGAAATTTTTACAATCACAAATTTTGTGACAATCTACCAATTTATTATACTTTCGATTTATGAACAAGGTATACTTCGAAGAACGAAAACGTACAAGTATTCTATTACACTATGCTGCTACTATGTGTAAGTGTATCTACTGTCAAGACATACCTTAATTATTACTTACTAGCTGTGCCCTGTGTCCTGGGTAGCAATTTCATTTGTGATTCCGCTTCAGGTCCTAGCCTGATGTTGAATAACCTTTAACCTTCCGAAATAAATAGACTACCCAACACAAAAGGAATTTTTCACTTCCAAATAGCAGTTCCTGAGATTAACACAAATAGACATTTGCATTTGTTCAGTTTGTGGTGGTATAGATGGTGTTATTTGCTAAGATCACATATACAACTTTCATCTCATCCTTAACATCAATAAACAAAATTTACAAATGTTATAAGTCAGGAAAGCACCTCTAATAATAAGAGGCATTATTTATGTTCATAAGACTTACCAAGAATAATCAACAAATGCATAGCAAAGCAAAACTGAAATTGGATTTTCTAATTTTGAAACGCTAATTCAATTGGTTCCGCAATGAAATTAAGTATTCCTCATTGAGGGGTACATTTTGACCCAGTTTATAACCTGGTATTCATTGAACATATATCCATTAGTAATTACTTGGAAAATGGGTAGCAATAATGATACACTATTTACTGCTCCATAAAGTTATTAAACGAAAATGGTTACGGAAATTACAATGTGGAAATTCAAATATTAGAATTTGGAAATTTGGGCTATTGTTCTAGATACGACAGTTATCTAGTTGATTATATTAGTAAATGAATGTATTATTTAGTATTCAATTATACCTGAGATTAAATTATTCTAAAATATTTGGTATATTTCTCAACTAGCTGTTGCCCGACTTCGTATGTGTGGATTAAATTCTCTTTCTATCTACATTAATTTATTAATTTTTGCAATTGACTTGCTATGCTTTTACTAAATAAACTAACTTATAGTGAAAAAAATGATAACCATGAGCGGGACTTGAACCCACGACCACGGAATACCGTTCCGTTGCTCTCCTATCTGAGCTATCATGGTTCCCGCATATGTTTACCAAATCTTCCACTACAATCTTCTCAATGTGAATTAAACAGCGTGCGATGTTTTTTGTACAACGCCATCTGTTGAGCGGTTTGCACCAACTCGATCAATCTCTTTCTATCTAATAAAAAACGTTAAAATCCGTTGCTTTGTTTTGAAGATTTCAGTTCAAATAGGGATATACATAGGAAAATGTCGTTTTTCTTTTACATTAAGTAAAGGTATTTAATTTCTTAAACGTATTTCTTTATTCTACTTCCTACTATCTATACTAATCTATACTTACTAATATTATAAAGCGAAAAAGTTTGTTTGTTTGTTTGTTTGAAAAATAATTTGGTTATATCTTCTGAATGCGTAGATCTAAATTATTGATTGTATCTTTTGCAGCAAGGGACCGGATAGATCTACATTTGGTATAAGTTTCAAATTTATACCTTCAGCCGTTGCCGAGTAAAAAAAAGTTTTACGGGCGGATAGACAGACACACGGACACCGTAGTGAGACTATAAGGGTTTGTACGAAGCCTTAAAAAGGTAAAACTCTGAGATATCATTTACTAAAATGACATTGGGGCCATGTGGGTTACTTCTTTATAATTATGCAAAAAAAAAACCAAACGGACGATTTATTAATTGGCTGTAAATGGCGTTATTGTTAGTTCATTTAATTTTTCGTTTCTAAATTCCACGCGTACGAAGTCGCGGGCACTGCTAGTCTAATATATAAAATTCACGTGTCACTGTGTTAGATACCGTACTCCTCCGAAACATTTTTTAAATTTTCTAAACTCCACGCGTAGGAAGACATGGGAAACAACAAGTCCTACGATAAATGTTTAACATACGAGTATTATAGAAATGTTCTCGAAAAACTTATGTTTTGTTCCTATCTAAATGCTTGTCAAATAATTTTACTGAATAATGATAAATACGTGAATTATCACGTAAGAGAAGCTAAACTTTGTGTTAAATATATTTTTTTTATTTCAGAGACTGTTCCCAAGGTGTAAATATAAATCAAGCTTCTATGTCAACGCGAACAGAATTTACAGTACAAATACGATAATTTTGGTCGCAATCACAAGGGAATCAAACCTACCGGCCGTGGAGTTGTGAATATGAGGACAAATTATGACATCCTGAATTTTTTTTATTTAACCATGTTGGCACTTGATCTAATTTAAATTTGCTTTCGCTCAGTAAAAAAACCGGCCAAGTACGAGTAGGACTCGCACATGAAGGGTTTAGTATTATAATATATTCTTCATACTATTTAAATATAAACGAATTTTTGTCAATATTGCATTATCTGTGAAAATTTCAACTCTCTAGCGATCACTATTTCTGAGATGAAGCCTCGTGACAGGCGGACAGACTTACAGACAGCTAAGTCTCATTGACAGGGTCACGTTACATCTTTTGGTACGTAACCGCTAAATAATTTCATGTCATGTAATATCAGTAGGTACTATATCTTACAGATTATTTTTTTAATTATTACAAGATGTGAAACAAAGGAAAAATAAAATACAGAAGATGTTACAAAGAAGAAATGAAATATGTATGAAATAACCAAAAGGATACTTCCTTAATGTTCAGTATTGCTATGGAAAAAATACAGGAAATAGGAAATATGAGAATTCGCCTTATTTCCTATAAGATACCTGTACATTGGCTATAAAAACGAATAAGTAGGTCTTTCTGCCTTTCGTATCTGAAGTATTCTGAAGCAACTTACTATGTAGTCTAGTATAGCAGGTAGTCAAAATACCACACAATAATTTATAACGTCTACATTAAAACCTTGATAATGGATAATCATATCTTCAACTCGTTTAGGTAACATTCTCAGTATACATCTCGACTTATTACAATTGACACTAAATTAAATAGAACTAAATTAATAAATACTGATATTGAATATTCTATGTATGTATTTGTTATATGTATGTATAGTATATGTATGTATATGTTTTAGTTATGTATGTATGTATATACATATACATGTATTTAGTTATACGTAATGTATTATATTTATCCTGCAAACGATTGGCCGTCCTCTGAAGGAAAAAGTGCATTTAAACGGGCGTCCACCAGCATTGAGCGTCCGTATACCGGACGCCACTTTTTTGAGCGGTTGCTCTGAGACGCTATTGGTCTCAGCTAGCCGTAGTACAAATATCGACGGAAGTAAAAAAATCGTTGAAATGGCTGCAAAAAAATATTAATAAGTTCCCGAAAAAATCTCAGCGCGGGTGAGGCGCTGCTGCAGCGCGTATATCCACACGCGTATATCCAAGCGAATTTCTAGCTACGGACTCGGTTATTTGGCGTCCGTATTTGCGACGTTGCCAGCTCAGCCATAACATTATGACTATAACTCAAACAATATCTACTACAGTCAATACAATATACAAAGTCTTCGAACACATAGGTTTTGCGTTCTATTCGGCGCCCCTCGTGTTATAACATCACTTATTATTCCATGAACTAAGTTAATTAAATAATATTTCATTTGTTACATTAATTACTTTTTTATAAAATATGAAGATAGTTTGAGACTCGGAAAAGAACTTTGAATACTTTTATCTCTGAAATCATCTATGGGGTAAAAGGAGAATAGAAGTTAGTATAGGGAATCTACACCTGCTATATCGAATTGTATTATATCTGATAAGGTAATAGAAAAGGGTGGAAGTTTGCATAACCGTTCTACCGATTGTATAGGGGAAACAGAAAGGTTTGGTCAATTTTTAGGACGTAAATTAACTTATGAAACACAAAAAAGAACTTTCTGCAAGACACATAGGTTGAAATTCGTAAACAAAAATGTATCGACTCCTATAATAAATTGATCAGCTGATCGAAATTTTTGAATAGGAGACGAACGTTTCGTAGATAGATACACCGTCTAGAATGACTACACCTTTCTGTTACGCCCAGTAGGTACATTGGTACCTACCTATCGGTATTTGTTATTTAGTATCGTTAAACTGACGCAAAGCTTTGTGCTATGTACGTACACATAATACGGGCGTACTATTGCAATATACAGACGCCCAATAGCTGTATACGGACGTCCAATTGCATAATACGGACGTTCAATTGCAATTGTGATTTCATCATATATATCATCATTTATAATTTTCCGAGAGGTTTCCTTCGCAGAGAATACATTTTACTTGGTCACACCTTACTTTATATTCACAATTCATTAAAGCATGCTGTCCAGCACATTTGATACATTAAATACTTGTTTAATGAAATATGAAGATAGTTTGAGACTCAGGGAAGAACTTTGAATACTTTTACCTCTGAAATCATCTCCTAAGGGGTAAAAGAAGAATAAAAGTTTGTATAAGAAATCTATACCTGCTGTAGCAATTTGTATTATATCTGATAATTAAATAGAAAAGGATGGAAGTTTGCATAATATTTTGGACTCTTATAATAAATTGATCATCTGATCGAAATTTTTGAATAGAAGACGAACGTTTCGTTGATAGATACAGCGTCTAAAATGACTACACCTTTCTGTTACGCCCAGTACATTAATACCTATCGGTATTTGTTATTTGGTATCATCAAACTGACGCAAAGTTTTGTGCAATGTACGTACACATAATACGGACGTCCTATTGCAATATACAGACGCACGATAGCTGTATACGGACGTCCAATTGCAGAATACGGACGTTCAATTGCAATTGTGATCATGATTGCATCATAATAATATATCATTTATAATTTTCCGAGCGGTTTCCTTCGCAGGGAACATTTTACTTGGTCACACCTTACTTTATGTTCGCAATTCATTAAAGCATGCTGTCCAGCACATTTTATACATTAAATACTTGTTTAATGAAATATGAAGATAGTTTGAGCCTCGGGGAAGAACTTTGAATACTTTTACCTCTGAAATCATCTCCTAAGGGGTAAAAGAAGAATAAAAGCTTGTATAGGAAGTATCTACCTGCTGTATCGATTAGTATTATATCTGATAAGGAAATAGAAAAGGATGGAAGTTTGCATAATATTTTGGACTCCTATAATAAATTGATCATCTGATCGAAATTTTTGAATAGGAGACGAACGTTTCGTTGATAGATACACCGTCTAAAATGACTACACCTTTCTGTTACGCCCAGTACATTAATACCTATCGGTATTTGTTATTTGGTATCATCAAACTGACGCAAAGCTTTGTGCAATGTATGCACACATAATACGGACGTCCTATTGCAATATACAGACGCCCAATGGCTATATACGGACGTTCAATAGCTGTATACGGACGCTCAATAGCTGTATACGGACGTTCAATAGCAGAATACAGACGTTCAATTGCAATTATGATCACGATTGAAGATAGACGGTACTATATGACTGTAAGCTACCAACTGTAAGCAGAAAGCACGATTCTCAGTATATTTTCATTTTTTTAAATTGTATTTATTAAATTACAAAATCTACCAAATTTCACTAAAGTTTTTAGTAGATAGGTATGTAAACCTGACACATATTTAAATAAATGGGTATTTATCTTTAAGTAGTTCTTGGAAAACTGAGCATCCTTTATAATTTGCCGGGCGGTTCCTTTCCAGGGAACACATTTTACTTGGTCAGACCTTACTTTATGTTCGCAATTCATTAAAGCATGCTGTTCAGCACATTTGATACATTAAATACTTGATTTATAAAATATGAAGATAGTTTGAGACTCGGGAAAGAACTTTGAAAACTTTTATCTCTGAAATCACCTCCTAAGGGGTAAAAGTAGAATAGAAGTGTGTATAGGGAATCTATTCCTGCTATTTCGATTTGTATTATATTTGATAAGGAAATAAAAAAGGTGGAAGTTTGCATAACCGTTCTACCCATTGTACAGGGGAAACAGATAGGTTTGGTCAATTTTCAGGACGTAAGTTATCTCAAGAAACACAACAAAGATCTTTCTCCAAGACACATAGGTTGAAATTCGAAAACAAATGTGTGAACTCCTATAATAAGTTGATCAGCTGATCGAAATTTTTGAATAGGAGAATAACATTTGGTTTTTGGGATCTATCTCATGTTTTATGGTAAATTTGTCCAGTTTCGTTAATAGATTATTGGTTTTAAATGACTACACCTTTCTGTTACGCCCTGTACATCGGTACCTATCAGTATTTGTTATTTAGTATCGTCAAACTGACGCAAAGCTTTGTGCTATGTACGTACACATAATACGGACGTCCTATTGCAATATACAGACGCCCAATAGCTGTATACGGACGTTCAATAGCAGAATACGGACGTTCAATTGCAATTATGATCATGATTGAAGATATACGGTACTATGTGACTGTAAGCTACCAACTGTAAGCAGAAAGCATGGTTCCCAGTATTTCTTAGTTTTTTAATCATAATAAATATGAAATTACAAAATCTACCAAATTTCATTAGAGTTCTTCAATAGGTGTTGCGTGAAAGATGGGCATAAGACATTCATTGACCATTCAATCCATTAATTGATAATAATAATTAATATGTGTTAATTATTGTTAATAGTTATGTGTTAATTATGTGTTTAATAGTTATGAGGATGGTATCAACAGAAATAATCCCGATAGTTGTATCGGTGAACGGTTTAGTCCCAAAGAGCCTCTCACAAAATCTCGAGAGGCTCGGCGTCAATAGCAAGTCGGTGACCGATGCAGAAAGCGGTCTTGCTTGACAATGCCCGTATAGTTCGTCGGTTTCTTTCCCATTAGGCTCCACCACTCCGGCTGATTGTTGCGGACCCCGTCGGAGTGCGTCCTGCCGCCTTTCGAGGCGAGGCAGTGTTATATCCAAAATAATAATAATTAATAAAAAGAAAGTAATATTGATTAATTCAACATTAAGTGTATTATTATTATTTTATTTTATATTTAAAAATGTAATTTATAAGAGAAATAAATGAATAATGAATAATAAATATGATAATAGGATAATTATAAGGTAGGCAAGTAGTCGTATGTTATTACACGTGGGGCATCCGGCATCCGTATATAGATTATAGATATAAAACTAACAAATGTTTAAATCTAAGAAATGTTGAAATTGTGTGTTACAAGCAAGCGGTAGGTATCTAAAGAGATGATAAAAGTAAATCTGGCAACGTCGCATTCCCCAAAGTACCTACCATCCTGTCAGGACGTTACATAATCGACGCCATGGCTGAAGTACCACCTATATATCCTGGATGCCTGTAATGTATCATTATGGTTCGGGGTTCAAAAATGTCTGGGCATAACTGCATGACGAATATCTCGAAAAATTTAAATATCAAAAAACGATGTACCCCACGCAGCTAGAAATAAAAAAACTAAGCAATATTCATCAAAACATGTTAGCAAAAGTAAGGGGAACCCGGGGACGTCGTACTGATGGGCTTTGTGCATGAAGCCAAAATGATTCTGGGATGTAAATATATAAATTTATTTGTATATATTGAATCTGCTATTAGCATTTTTACTAATTCTTACATCTATTAACATACTATCAGTACACCACAAGTCGCCTATTCAGCCTCGATCAATTCTATCCTAAGGTTGTCTGGAAGAGATCGCAGCCCGCGATATTTTTTTTTTTTTTAACGTAGGAATGCTTTTTACGCACTTACCCTCCGGCTGCAGGGGCAGCCGTCGGACGTCGTGTTGGACTCCCGGGGAGAAAATCGTCTCGACCCAGCCTACCAACTAAACCTACGGTGTTCTCTTCGCCCGTTGTCGGGCCACGGCAGTCACTCAGGTATTACCGTGACGCCCGCGATGAGACCGCCCATTGTACCTATGATAAGTCTAGTTAGTAAGTTTTGTTTTAAATTATTAAGGTGTACAATAAAGAATATTTTTTTTTAAATAGGCTGATTATTTAATAATAATAATAAATAATAAATAAATAAATATTCATGGACATTTCACACAACGTCCTCTAGTCCCAAGCTAAGCTTATTATGCTTGTGTTATGGGTACCAGAATACGGATATAATACATAAACTACTTTTCTTTTGTAAATACATACTTATAATAGGTACATAGAAAACACCCAGACGTAGTACAAACATTTGTATGACATTTATGAATATCACACAAATGATTGCCCCAAGCGGGAATCGAACCCGCGACCTTGTGAACAGCAGTCCAGTACAAGAACCACTACGCCACGAAGCCCGTCATTGCCATTTGCTCATTGTCATTTGTCGCCCGTCATTTGATGATTAATTAAATCCGAAAGATGATTTTGTCTTCCTACAAAATTGTCAATACTTTACTACAAATATACAATCTGCCTTCTTCACGTCTATGTCTAAGTTTATAGTATTCCATTTTTTTTTTCTAACAAAACTATCTATATTTATACTAATACTAGCTGACCCGGCAAACGTTGTTTTGCCATACAAAAAATAAATTTGAAAAATAGATGTTGGCCGATTCTCAGACCTACTGAATGTGCATGTAAAATTTTATAAAAATCGGTCAAGCCGTTTTGGAGGAGTACGGTAACTAACACTGTGACACGTGAATTTTATATTTATGATTATAAAGCTGAAAAGTTTGTTTGTTGCTAATCTTAGGAAGTACTGATACGAATAGAATTTTTTTTGTGTTGTAATTCCATTTATCGAGGAAGGCTCTAGGCTATATTACATCACGATGTGAGCAATAGGAGTGAAGCATTAGTAAAAAACGGAGGAAAACATATAAATTAAATATAAATAAATAAATAAATAATAATAATAATTCACGGACATTTCACACAACGTCCTCTGACCCCAAGCTAAGCTTATATGCTTGTGTTATGGGTACCAGAATACGGATAGAATACATATACTACTTTTCTTTTGTAAATACAGTACAAACATTTGTATGACATTTATAAACATTACACAAATGATTGTCCCGAGCGGTAATCGAACACGCGACCTCGTGAAAGGCAGTCCTTTACATGAACCACTAGACCACGAAGCCAGTCAATTCAAATTCCACGATTACGAACTCGTGGGCAGCAGCTATTGTAACAATATAAGAGAAAAACATAGATGTTCAAGTACAGAATACATTGATTGCACCTACCTAATGAAGTACACGATTCATAAATAATTATTACGATGTAGAAACAAAATGTTATAATATTTATGAAGCAGACTTGTAACATCAAAGAACCCGGTAATTGAAGGAGATTGAGTGAAAATACGGGCTTTGAGTATCCGGAACTGTGTCTGAAAGTAACGATAATATCATGGTCATTATCGTTAGACAAAAGCAATATATTAACTGTTGTCTTTGAACAAAAGCATGATATTAAAAGGAAATTAATAAATTTGAATTAAAAGACAATTAAAAGAATCTTGTTGTAAGTTCTTATTAAGGGCCTACATCAATATTATCGTATATCATCGCCGACACAGCCAGTAGGCACAGAAAATGAAGAATTAGGGATACTTTTCCTATTTACTCAAAATCTACTAAATATATTTTAATTCTGATCCACGTGTTTCTATACATAATAGTTACCTATGTTTTTAAAGTTATTTCATTAGTTAATACGCGATAATAAACCGACAAATGAAAAAAATAAAAATGTTTCGCCAAGATTTTCTATCGAGAAAACTTGTTTCAATCGCGTTTCTGAGTTCACGCGATCCTAGATCATATATTGAAAAAACATATACTTAAAAATTAGAGCTCTAGCCATTCAATCTAAAGAAACAATGAAAACTTCGTAAGTACATAGAAAAATGCATGAAGCTATTTTGGTATCCTCTTAATAAAATTAATTGCTTGGTTCAAAAACTAAAAACACACGCTTCAAAATCCTAAATATTTTTTTTAATAATTGCATTGTCATCGGTCCTTGTTAAGGGAACAAAATTTCAAATCAAAATACTGTAAGTGCGTGAAACCCACTTTCAATTATTCCGTTACATACTCGTAAATTAATACATCTGTAGGATCATAACACACTTCATTTCGACGTCGAGTAATGTCGTGCAAACTTCATGGTTCACTATTTCATATTTTACTTTTTAGTTAATATTGCCTATGGTCGTCGTGTGACAGTGGTCAATTTTGACACTTGGATTTTTCACGAATTGTAACTTATATTCACTTATATTATATTTTTAATGTGAAATGTTTTTCATCTTAGTAGTTTAATCCTTCTGAGATATATTTTACATGGTATTTAATTTACCATACATCAATAGATACGCACCGAGCTACTAAAAGCGGTATGGTTCCCATGCCAGAACAAGAATATCTTATCTTACGAGTATTACTTTAATCTTATTACTTTAAACGAGCAATTCTTGTCTAAATATATATAATTGGAATCTCGGAATCGGCTCCAGCGATTTTCATAAAATTTAGTATATAGGGGGTTTCGGGGGCGATAAATCGATCTAGCTAGGAGTCATTTTTAGAAAATGTCATTTTATTGCTTTTTTTTTCTTTTTGGCCACACCACTAAAAAAGAAATACGAGCGAAGCTCGGTCGCCCAGTAATTTTTAACTAAAAAGAAAAAACAAAATGCATAGAAAACATCCAGTCACGGTACAAATATTTGTGTTACTAATACAATTAACACAAAATAATGTTCCTGAGCGGGATTAGCATGCATAACCTCGTGCCTACACTAACCGCTGCACCACGAGGCCCATCATAGTTTTACATGTGTCCTGATAGCTCCGATTTTTATCAAAATATTTTCGAGTTGGTTGTTATTTTGGTTTCAAATAAGTACAAGAAACTTTCTTTCTTTCTACGGTTATATGGATCATTTCAATTAAAAAAGATAAAATATACCTACAAGAAAGTATATATTATGTAGTGTGCCTATAGCTTAATGAGTAAATACTATTTGGGTAAAAGACAAAACCGCTACGGGCTGTTGGTTCACCATTGATAGCACTCATCCCAGATTGTGAAATGCAAACTATAGATAAAGGATGCCGATACGATAGTTTGCGGATGGCAAACTTTGCCTGATAGCTGATAAATAATTTTAAAATAATTTCAGTTTGAAAATAAAGAGTCCAACTAAATATGGTAAAAAAATGGTTTGTGTAACAATCTCTTTCACCCTCATAGGCATTTGCATCTGTATCAGATGATTCAAATAGTATGTAGTACCATAAGACATTTCTAGGTATAAGTAAAAAGTCCAATACTAGGCCAGCGAGTTCGGCCGCAACTAGAACAGGCAAAAATGGAATTGCAAGAAAATTTTGCAATTTTATGTTTTTGCAACATTTTTCAATTTTGCTTCGCTATCTATGCTTCTGTCACTTTCTTTTTTTCAATACATAATAACTAATAGAAATATGACCATCCGAAAATCCCGATTTTTTCGGTTTTCTTTAGGTAAAGTTGCAGCGTCTATCACACATAATATTTGATAACGTTTTGCCAAAAAAAAGTGATACAAGCATAGATATACTCTTCATCTATAATATAGAGTAAAAACAATTAAAATCAGTTTAACTTTCGCGATGAAAAAATAGGAGTACGAAACGTCTTTTTTTCAAAGAATTTGTAGGTAAAATCTGTTTCAGCTATATTTGTCCCTTTCAGCACGGTGCTCGGGAATAGGGATAGCAATACCTAAGGCAAATACCTAAATTAGGAGTACAGTACCCTCTTAATTTGTATGGCGCTCATGGCGCTTGCTTCTCTTCTCAGTAAGCTTGTTAAACCAAGCTTTGTCATGGATCGGGTTGCCCATTTTATAAAACCACAGAACCTTGTTTAACAATAACGTAGTGATATCTAGTATTGATATCACTATGCCTGATTCTAAGCAATAGTTTCAGCATGAAATGGTGCTTTTTTTTTTTTTGTTGAGTAGCGGCTATTCAGGCTATATTACGCCTAGTATCACTGCGACCAGATTGATCTATTGTGATCGCCACTTTTTACAGTTCTCGGTCCAAGCCTGTTGCCATAAAGAACTCCAGGATCTTTTTGGCTCCGAGAAGTTTAGTCTCTTCTGGGTGCATGGTGTAATTGCCCAGAGAGGAACATCGCATGTGCATCACTGAAGGGCAATCATTGAGAATATGAATGGGCGTTTCCTCCGCCAAATGACAGAGTCTACACGTCCCATTGTCAATCAGCCCTATTGTCTGCGCATGCTTATTAAGGCAGCAATGCCCAGTAAGTATTCTTACTAGCATTCGCAGATTGTTCCTACTTAATGCCAGAGCTTCAGAAGCAGCCTTTAAATTAAAGGGTCTTATGAGAGCCTTGGACTGTCTCAATCCGGGATTTGTTCTCCAGAGTTGAATTGTTGAGCGCATGCAGTCTGCCTTCAGGGTCAGTCTGGCCAGGCTTTTGGGTATTCCACAAAAGGGTTCAGGACCAAACTGAACGCCTTTAGCTCCTGCCCGCGCTAATTCGTCGGCTTTTTCATTGCCTTCGATCCCAGCATGTCCTGGGACCCAACGTAATATTACTCTGTTTTTTACACCCAGAGTATTTAATAGTTGCCTGCAGTTCATGACCAACTTCGAAATGGTGCTTTAGTTAACATTTAACTAATTAATTAGACTATTATATTGGACGAGGTCTATCTGTCAATGTAATTAGCGCACATTATGAGATGATGCCTGTGAGACAATCAAGCATATTATAACAACTAATTAATACAATTATATAGATAACTAGCTGTCCCGGCAAACGTTGTATTGCCATATTAAAAAAATAGGTTTTTAAAAATAGATGTTGGCCGATTCACAGACCTACTGAATATGCATGTAAAATTTCATAAAAATCGGTCAAGCCGTTTCGGAAGAGTACGGTAACTAACACTGTGACACGTGAATTTTATATATAGACTAGCTGACCCGGCAAACGTTGTTTTGCCATACAAATGTTAGGGGTAGACAAATAATTTGCAATAAAATAATATTGCGACTATAAATTTAAATGTAAGCTATCCTATCTTTCAAGTTGGGTCGAATTGCACACGGTGTGCAAATCAAATTTAAAATCGGTTTAGTAGTTTAGGAGTCCATCGCGGACAAACATCGTGACAGGAGATTTATATATATATACAGATGAACCGATGTATTGTCTAGAACCAAATAAACGAAACTGAAACCAACATTAAGAGATCTACGTCACCTTTTCTAAGAAATCTTCTAATTTAAAAAATTCTCGTGTCACAATCTTGGTTCCCACACTCCTCCGAAACGGCTTGACCGATTCTAATGAAATTTTATATGCATGTATAATAAGTCTGAGAATCGGCTCCTATCTATATTTCATACCCATAAATGATAAGGGTTGTCAACCCCTAACATTTGTATGGCAAAACAACGTTTGCCGGGTCAGCTAGTGTTATATAACAGTCTTAAAGTTTGCATCCTGGTTCCTTTTAGAGTTTTGGGAATTCAAACCTTTGACTTTGAATCAAGGAAATTTTGTTAATTTTAGTGTTCCGTGCACAGTCTTCATCAAACTGTATATCCTGAACCGTGGAACCGTGATGGCTATACAGTTGACATTTTAAAAACCTTGCGCAAGTCCAACTTGTACTGAGCCGATTTTTAATATAAACTTGTTATAATCGCTTTTAAGCCCAGGATGGAATTTAAATTGGGTTATATATTTATATTTTCTAACCATTTGGTTATATGATTTGATTATAGGTATTTTTATGATTCATAAGCCAGCTAAGTAATAGAAGCAATAATAATGGGACTTTAATGGCCAAAAATAAAATATTATAGCATACGCATGCAAAACAATTTTATAAACTAAGACCCAAGATGTCAGAAGTATTTAAATTTAAATTAGTACAAAGATCACGTCGCAAAGTTCAAGACACCACGGTGCCGTGCTCAGTAGAACTCTTAACTTGTTTGTACTTATAAGAAAAGTAGTGTATTTTATTGTTCCGACATCGAATACTTATACTAAACTCACACAAACAACCACATGATCAAGGTTACTACTTCACAAAAGTATTTACAGAATTTTGAAGTTTGTGCATCGTAAAAATTTACTTTCAATGTTTCTTCCTAATGTCTCAAAAGAAGTGTAAGTTCAAAAATTTATAGAAACCGGTCAAGAAATAAGACGTGAAATTCTTTTATCATTGACCTGCCTTCGTCCGTCTACTTGGGGTCAGCGCAATATGGCTTTTTCATCCATGTTCTTCTGTCGAAGTCATCTGTATTGTCTTGTCTTTCTTTCATATCCAATTACTTTTACTTCCTATTCTTAGTCTCTCCAGCCCGTTAACGTCCCACTGTTGGGCATGGAGCTCCTCCGCTTTGGGTGAGATTATGATCTACTGTGCTGCGCTGATCAGGTCTGTTGGTACAGGGTTTATTTTCGAGACGGAAAGTCTCTTACAGAAGATGCTATATCTGTACGCATATTCCTTAGCTGGTTTTTACAGCACCCTGGAAAGGAAATGGGGTGGTGACACTTGTATTCTTAATCCGTACAACACGGACAAATATAATAATAATACGCTACACATAAATTATAAAATGTAACATTATACTCGTACGAATATGGAGCATGATATAATACACTCTGTCAAAAGACATCTAAAATATTATTACAACGCTTTATTACTTTTGACGCTGTACATTTTCACTGAGAAGGGTAATTTATTAAAATTTCATTCTGGGAAGTTAGTTTATATTAACAGCCAAAGGTGATATTGTTTGTAGGGAGGAACACAAAAAAAAAGTTACTAGACAAAATCTTAGCAGGCTGTTGAAAAATCCAATAATGTGATAATATAAAGAGATATCTTTAAACTCTTCTCAAAGGAAAGTACAGTATGTTTCCAGCGATCATTTCTACCACATACATGTAGGCTCCGGAATGAACTCTCTGCTGAAGTATTTCCTAAGTGCTACGACATGTCGACACGTCATGTACTTCAGAGGGCATGTCCTTCTTTAAAGGAGGTTTAAGAAGGGTCTTCTTCCTCGGTAAGCAGCGACTCGACTATGCCCTGGTATTGCCGAGTCCACCTGCAACGGATACCACTTAACATCAGGTGTGCTGTAAGCTCGTCTGCCTAGTGAGGAAATAAAAAAAAATAAAAAATTTAATATTTAGTCTTTGAATGTTTCTGCTTATAAGATAAATAATCACAATAGGTCAAGTACGAGTTGCTCAAGAACACTCGCACTCGTAAGGTTCCGTATAAATCCGTACCGTTGTTATCATATATTATTCATCACATTCTCGATTCCAAATAACGGGATAAGAGTAAGAGATATACATAAACTGTAAAATTTTCAGGTCTCTAGCTATTCAGAGATGCAGCCAGGAGACGGGCAGACAGAAAGTTTCAATAAAAGGTTCAATAAAATTTTACCTTTTAGAACGGACGGAATCTCGAAAATAAATGATTCATCAACAACCTACTCAAAGAGGTTTAGATCAAACTCTCCTAAGGGGTAAATCATTCAACGTTTATGCTCATAAGCCCTAAGAGATGGGTAATTTCAATGTTAATGCTTAATTAAATTACTAAGCTCACAAAATAACATAAATTTAATATTCTAAACAGGAACGAGAACATCAGTGTGGTTTGTTATTTACACCATAACGCACACTGGATTTAAACAAGCCTATTTCTTTATAGGAAAAACAAATGTCGACCTCTGGTATTTGTCTTATGATAAAAATAATAGACATTCTTTTGCTATGGAACCAACCTGACATCTGATATAATATCAATATTTGATTGTCTCCAATTTCTCTATATCCTTATAACGTACAATAATATTTATATTATACTCAATATAATATGTTGAACATTATATGACGATATTTGGTTTGGTGGCGTTACTATTTATGGCCAAGAGATGTTGGAATAAAACTTCCGGGTGACCGAGAAGTATTCGGGTTTTTCATCTATCCATCAGCCTTATCTCGTCTATTGCCGAGCATAGAACTACCTCCAGATATCACCTTAACATCTCTGACTCTTTATCATTTGAATCCAGCAGTTCCCTGTGATCTTATTGACATCATCTCTCTATATTGCCAGGGAGCACCCCTCGCCGCGTCATTTGGTATCTGGTTTTAAACTGGCTTCAAGTCTTCATAATAAATATACTTCCGCTAAAATAAGCGATCTAATAAACATAATCCTAATAAACTGAAGTCATTGAAGTAGACGCGGGAATTCTCTGTATGTCTCCAAGCGGCTGTTCAATTTAATTTCCTTTAATAACAGAATCGGTATTTGTAATTGGCGACATATTTCGTTGTTCCAAGTAGGCGTTATTTGTTTGATAAACCCAGAGGGATTGTTTGATACTTCGGGCTTATATAAATCGACAGAGCGATGTTTAGAAGGATCGAAGAACTAATTAGCTTAATTGGATTATGTTTCAAACTAATCCCGATATGAAGTATATAGGTTAAATAAATGCTTGAAATAGTGGCCGGAATATAGCGGCATAAACTATACTTCCTCGAACCCATAACTTTTCATTACTTTGTGGATTTAAAAGGGTTTAAATACTTAAGCATTTAATAACATTTGCATATTAATATGAGAAGACATATCCATGTAGATGGATTAAAAATAAAAGAGTCACCACCTCATTTCTTCCCCAGGGTGCTGTAAGAGTTTTAGTATTTTGAGAGTTAGTATTTTCACGACCATAAAAACATGGAAAAAATCACCAAACTTAACGTGTTTTGTAGCTATATCTGAGTTGCAGAGCTATTCCTTCTTTTTGCGCATTAGGGAGATCACACAAAATATCTACCATGAAGTTGGTCACAAACGCAGGATAATGCGAAGAATGAACTAAGAAGTATAAAAACGTGCCTATATAAACAATAATAAACATACACATACATTTTATTTTTATTTTATTTTATTTAGGAAAACAAACAACTACATAATAAGAATTACAACAAGTAAATTCTATACATTTACACTTTAATAATTACGTAATCAACATCGTTTTCCGCAAATTACTTAAAATAAAGTAAGTAGCCATAAACATAAAGAAATAGAATATAAAATAAACATGGTAAAAGATGAAACCATATACGAGAAGAGAAAAAACTAAATGTATAGAATAACAAAAGAGCACAAAGAAAACCAAAGCCAAATGTTTAAATACAAGTTTGATACAACGCTACATTAATATTATACTGTACATTAGGTACATACTGCATATCATGCTGTTACATTAGGTCATTACATTTACCCACGATTGCCTTTTTGTACTGTGAAGCAGATAAATGAAATATATCAATGTGAGTGAAATGAACTGTCTTCCTTCGTACACGACAACAACCTTCTAAGTCCTCTACAGTCAGGTTTTAGGCAGGGACATAGCACCACTACCGCCCTATTAAAAGTGACTGATGATATTCGAGCTGGGATGGAGGACAGAAGAATCACCGTTTTTGTCTTACTTGATTTTTCCAATGCATTCAACACTGTTAGTCACGACCTCCTTCTTTCCATCCTTTCACATCTAATGGTCTCTTCTCAGGCACTTGACTGGTTTTCGTCTTACCTTCGTGAACGCCAGCAATCGATTCGCATAGATAATAATCTTTCCAGCTGGTGTGAGCTAGACGCTGGCATTCCTCAGGGCGGCATACTTTCTCCGTTACTATTTTCCATCTTTATCAACTTAATTACTCAACACCTCCAATGCGACTATCATCTTTATGCCGATGACTTGCAGCTTTATTCCCAAGCCCCGGTGGACTATCTATCCACGGCAATTGGGATGATAAACAGGGATCTCGATTCTATTAAAATCTGGTGTGATAGTTATGGCCTAACTATCAATCCCGCTAAGTGCCAAGCGATTTTAGTCGGTAGTCCATACAACATTAGTAGGCTGAACATATCAAATGTCCCACAAGTGATGTATGATGGAGCAGTAATAGAATTCCACCAAACTGTAAAAGACCTCGGACTAATTATCGATTCCTACCTTACGAAAAAACCTTTTACCTAGTAAGACCAAAGTAACATTGATGAAAACCTTGATATTTCCCATAATTGATTACGGTGATGTATGTTGCTTTGATCTGAATGCAAATCTTCTAAATAAGTTAGATCGTCTTCTTAACAACTGCATGCGCTTTATTTTCAATCTTCGCAAGTATGATCATGTGTCCACCCTATCGCGATCAATTAAAGTGGCTTCCCATACGTGAGCGCCGTGATCTACGTGCTCTTACTACCTTGTTTTCAATTCTCATGTCTTCTCCTCCTATATACTTCTCTTCCCAATTTCAATATCTTCACGCTAGCCACGACAGAACCCTTCGTTCTTCAAACAATCGCCTGCTTCTCTGTCCACTTAATAGAACTAGCTTTCTACACTCTTTTTTCCTCACACAATCGACTTTATTGTGGAATTCACTGCCCCCCGAGGTCAGAATGCTTAACAATCGTCACTCCTTTAAGAAAAGGGTTAAGGAGATTATCCAAAAAAAACTGGCTGCTCAATCACGGTAACTGTACGCAATTCAGATATGTATTCAAGTATCCATACCTATATGTGATGGGGTATGAATATTTTGCATACGTTTATGTATTTTAAGTAATGTATGTTGTGTATGTAAGTGGTATGTATGTCTATATTTTATATTTTTGTGTACAACTTAGTAAGTATTATATTGTGTTATTTTTCATAAATTTACTTAATATTGGTATATTCATTTATATTTTTTCTTGTCATGGATATACACCTACTACCTCATCTCTCTGCACCACCCAAGGTTGACTGTAAGAGAATGCCTTAGGCATTAAGCCCGCCTGTATACAATATGTTTGTGTATGAAGTTTAAAATAAAATAATAAATAATAATAAATTATCGTTGTAAGATTTCATAATTCTTCGAAGAGGAGCTCGTTCACCAGCATTAGTTTTAGTTAATTTGAGAGCAAATACATTATGTTTATATGCATTACGAATCCTTATTGAATCACTGGGTATGCGAATGTATACTTGATTCATTAATTCATTACAGTCAAAAACATTGTGACAGATTTTATAAAAATTTATTATTTTATATATAATTTATTTATTTTCTAGGTCATTCTAGGTCAGGAATACCACAATTCACATCAAGGGATATAAAACATACGATTTGTTCGTGTCGTGTTCAGCTCGGCCACTTGATAAATGATATATCTGGGACACAGACGTTTATGATCGATGGTACCAACTTTTTGTTATGAGTGAAATATGCTTTTAAATTGATTATCATTAAAAAACAAATATTTTTACAGATGTCTCTTTATTGTTTATGGATTACCTATCATGGATAGAACATACATTAAAGTCTCAAGCGAATTTCGTAATGACCACTCAAGAATTGTCTGAGCAGTTAAGATTATTTGCGAGAGACGTATAGATTTAAAACAAAAGCATGAAAAATGCCTGATTAACATGCTATATACGAGTATATAGTCGACAAAGTACATTCCCACATTGGAGGTAGCACAATGACTGAAAAACATATGCTTCCTCTATCAATCAAGTAAGTAAAGTATCCTTATCTTTTTTAGTCGTTATTTTTGTATGTATATCCCTATGTAAGCTCATATCTTTTTGATGCGTTTTTTCTATAATATAGTGGTATAAGAAGACAGCTTTTTGTATAATTTGTTTTGTAAATTTGTTTTAAAGTATATTATATAATATAGATTGTTAAACACAACATTAAATTCGTCACCTAAGTTCTACGCTAAGCGACAAAAATCTAAGTTATAAAATTCGTTCATTTAAAAAGTTTTAATAAATCATATCTGATCTCCAATACCATTTCGAACTTTTTACATTAAACTTCCAAAAATCTTATATATAAAATTCACGTGTCACAGTGTTAGTTACCGTACTTCTCCGAAACGGCTTGACCTATTTTTATGAAATTTTACATGCATATTCAGTCTGAGAATCGGACAACATCTATTTTTCAAAATTTTTTCTTTTTTTAGTATGGCAAAACAACGTTTGCCGGGACAGCTAGTTACTTTATAAAAAAAACATGTTAAAGATGGCCTTCGGTAGTTGCGCGACCAACTCCGATTTCGTACTGAAAATACAGTCAATTGGTAAAAAATGTCTTTACTTCACAACAGTGGATAATATTTTCTAACACTGGCGCGACTCATTTGTTTAAATAAACCACTTTTTAAGGATTTAGACGCGTGTATGCAGTCACCATGGTCACGGGTGACCATGGTGACTGCAAAGTCTCCGAAACGTCGGGCCAAAATTTAAAACAAATACTTACACGCGTCTAAATCCGTAAAAAGTGGCTTTATTTAAACAAATGAGTCGCGCCAGTGTTAGAAAATATTATCCACTGTTGTGCAGTAAAGACATTTTTACCAATTGACTGCATTTAAAACAGAAACAGTGTATAAATTAGGGTTGCTAACCAAGTCGTTATTTTTTTTGTATGTACGTCCATATGCGTGTGCATATCTTTAAAAGTACACAACGGATATTAATGCGGCTTTTTTTAATACATCGAGTGATTCAAGAAGATGGTTTCTTTGTGTAATTTGTTATGGTTTCTAAATTACTTGCATAGATAATTACGGGCAACAGATAGTATAACAGATAAATAAAAGACACCCTCCTTTGCATACAGTCTGTATAAAAATGTTTTGCATTATACGCTTGGAAGGTAAACGGCATCAACAAAATATTGCGCATCAATGCAAATAAATGTACTCAATCGTAAGGGCACCTTTTGTGTCTGACTACAGCGACTTTAGAATTCCCTTTGTGGTTCTTTTATTTCTCAAAATGATCACACATTGTATACTGGGCAGTTTATAAATATTCATGGACATTTCACACAGCGTCCTCTGGTCCCAAGCTAAGCTTATATGCTTGTGTTAAGGGTACCAGAATACGGATAGAATACATATACTACTTTTCTTTTGTAAATACATACTTATAATACACATAAACACCCAGACGCAGTACAAACATTTGTATGACAAATATAAACATCACACAAAGTATTGTCCTGACCGGGAATCGAACCTGAGACCTCCTGATCGGCAGTCTGTTACATTAACCACTAGACCACGAAGCCCGTCTTATAAAATCATTGTTTTATAAAATCATTTTACATTTTCATCTAATTCCAGCTCGTAATTTTGAGTAACAGTTTGCTTCATTGCGATTAAGATGTGTCCTTATTCAAAGGAGATACAAAGATTCATAAAAATTTTCATATGAGTAAATTGAGTATCAAATTTTTTTATCTGATGACTCTTCTAACATATTTTGATAACTCAAGGCTTCTTGACATTGCAAGTACCAATCTACGAAAAAAAATCTACGTACATATCGTACATGTAAATATCTATTTAAAAAAGTTTACAGCCAGCAGGCTACATTAGCTCAACCCAGGAATCATATCCAAAAAATCAGTATCACAGGACCAGTTTCTACATCAGTCCATAAAGATACTAAAACCATTACTATTAAAGACACACACAGGAAGTTAAAAGACGAAGAAACCGACATTAAATATTCAACAGATAATTTATAACAATCAGTTTTGTGTACAACAGGAAACAAACTTTTTGTTTTTTGGTAATTTTGTTATATACATCACGTACGTTTCAAGTATCTTTGAAATCTACGTGATTTACATGAGGGCGTGGGAACGTGTGCAGGTTTTTGAAAGAAGAAAAGAATAATATATTCATCGGTAGAGAAAGTAATAAAAACAAATTATTACTCACATAGGTACATACACACAAATTGGTCAAGTGCGAGTCGGACTCGCGCACGAAGGGTTCCGTACCATTATCTATGCAACATAAGGCAACGTTATTAGTATCGAGCAAGAAACGGTAAAAAAATCATGTTTGTTGTATGGGAGCTCCCCTTAAATATTTATTTTATTTTATTTTTAGTATTTGTTGTTATAGCGGCAATAGAAATACATCATCTGTGAAAATTTCAACTGTCTAGCTATCACCGTTCTTGAGATACAGCCTGGTGACAGACGGACGGACGGACGGACAGCGAAGTCTCAGTAATAGGGTCCCGTTTTTACCCTTTGGGTACGGAACCCTAAAAATAACGACATTGTTTTACCCATGGATCAATGGATAAAACAATGTTATTTTTGTGTGTCCTATGTCAGCGCAAATCTCAAAACTTCATAACGGATTTTGATGCGGTTTATTTTAATACATAGAATTTTTGTACTATTTTATCTTCAGTTTCGTCATTCCTCTTGAACCATTCCATCTATAAAAAGAACCTATATGAAATCTATTGCGTGGTTTTCAAAATATAAGTTCACATAGGGACCATACTTACAAAAATAATGAATTTGTTTTATAATAAGTAATATGTAGATAACATCTAGACACAGTACAGTTTAATGTAGGTCATAGTTCATGTAACGGATTGACGAGCCGTTCACAGCACTAGACTACGCCGTCTAGTCTAGTGCCGTGAACGGCTCGTCAAAGAAAGAGTAAAGAAATCTACAAAAACAATAATGCTAAACAAATAATTTTCTACTTTCTGTCTTAATTTTGATATTTATGCGGATAATTATTTCGCTCAACGAACTTTAATTTATTAATTATACGATAAACTGAGTAGCTCATAAATTTGATAAATGACTTCGGGCTTCAAACTTATAATGAACTTGAGTGATGGTTTTAACTTTCTTAAAATTAAATATGTTTATTAAATTTTTCGTGTATTTTTAAGTAGCATTGCCATGTATCTTGACGTAGTGCTGCTGTCTTGCGTGCTTTTGAGTTCGATGCCTTTAAACACCTAAGTGTTTTTACTTTTTTCTTCGTCTCAGGTGTTTATTGAAGGCAATACTCCCTTACTACGAGAGGATATGTGAGTTATGTGACCTATTATGCCACGCTAGTCAATAGTGTTAGTATAGTGTATAGTTTCGAGATTTTTTGTCTTTTAAACACGAGATTATTTGCTATAATCTCCATTAACGGAGTACGGAGTGGGAATGAATTGGTGACACTCTCATTCGTAATCCGTCACAACTTTGACAACTTTTTCCGAAAACCGAAGTCTAGTTTACACAGTTTTTGTATATTATATCGGTGCAAACTACTGTAATTATATTTTATAGGTCAGTATTTAACTTGATACAACATTAAAATTTTGTGCGACAAAACTTACTACTGAATACCCAAGATAATGTTCTAGAAGATTCAACTGTCAATTACCTGTCTGCTAACTTACTTTGATCAAATTACTGATACAAATGGGTTGATTCCTTTGATACACTCGTACATAATTGACTTAATATGTAGTTGGACTATTAAGAATTCAGGAATTTGATTTCAATAGTTTAGTATAGAATTCTAGACTATTAATAGTCTTTAAGACATTATTTTGTTTACCTTTTCCCCGCCCCAGTCCATTAACGTTCCACTACTGGGCACAGGCCTCCTCCACTTTGGGAGGCATTATGCTCTACTGTACTGCGCTGACCAGGGGCCCAAGTCTGCTATTACAAATTTACTAATATTATTGTATTTGTATTTATTTATGTGTGTATATATATATATTTAAATTATATGTAGTTTATTGTATTTAATGATATTGAGTGTATTTAAATGTAGTATATTGTGTCTGTATTTTATTAAAATTTATGTATTTTACTAAGTTTAATAATGTTAATCTATGTTTTTTAAGTTAGTAAAGCACCTACAAATATATCTGCATCACCCAAGGTTGACTGGTAGATAATGCTTTTAGCATTAAGCCCGCCTATGTACCTACTTATTGTGCTGAAGTTTTAAACAAATAAATAAATACAATGATTTTACAATGTTATTACAATGATCAGTCACTGATTGCATAATGGCTAATTTTATCAAGTATGGTAGTCAACTATTAATTTTTTGGCATAATAAACGCCATTATTGCGCCATCATGGCGTCAGTGACTGATCATTATAACAACGTTGTAAATATTGTAATAGCAGACTTAGGCCCCTGGTGTGTTGGCACAGGGTTTAGTTTCAAGTTTTCCATCTCTCACACTACTGACGTTAACTGCTAATAGCCTTAGCTCTCTGGAAGATAATACACTATTTGACTAACTAGCCTTATTTTAAAATTGATTGTTTTTTGTAATACTGATATGTTCATAATTATTTACAGTTTTTGCAGAACATAAAGAATTTATAGCTTTCAAAATATTTTGTACCTTTAAGTAAAATGTTTCTCATCGAACTTTATAAGTGTCTAATATAAATTACTTTTGAGAACAGGGTTTGCCAGGTCAGGCCACAAAATTATTTCTGATAGACGTTTAGCGCTACTTGGGGCTCTCTACGTCTTAAAACTTAAAGTTTATCTTCCCAAATTCTCTAGATTTAGACAAAGTAAAGACTGTACTCTATTTGACGAAACTCAAGTTCGATTAGTCAGCAAATAAAAACCTCGCAGCAATATAAGTTGGTAAGTAATTTCTTCGACATTGTGGTACAATACTGTATCATTATTATTCTTGAAATAATGAAATTGGAACTAGATATAATACTTTTTAAATTATGTGAGTAAAGTTACATTATTAGAGTTTTTAAAGTAATAATCGCTTTAAAACAGGCACCAGTTCAGCTTTTGATGTATTAAAAAAGCTTTTTAATCATGCCTATTAAAAATTAATAATAAGATGCTGAAGAGTTTGTTGTTTGAATATGGTAATCTTAGGAACCACTGTTATGATTTGAAAAAGTCTTTCAGTGTTGGGTAGTACGTGTATCGCGGAAGGCTATAGGCTACACATACATAACATCACGCGGCGACCAATATCAGAGAACCATCCGCGAAGTTGAATCACCGACTGCACCGGCACATTCAATGATATTGAATGTTTTAAATGTTATTTATATGTTTTAATAACCAAACCAATAATAAAACATTCTAAATCATCCAAGTACTATCTTATTGGCAATAAGCCAACTATTTATTAAGGAAAACAAAAATAAACAGTATTAGCATTATCTTGACGACATTTTCTGAATACAAATGAAATGTAATTACCATAGTTCATAGCAAATGAATTTTATCTCCTGAATTATTTTGACAAATAACCAAAGAATTTGTTATACATTTATACATTACTAAGTGTTGTGCGTGTGGTGACGGATTAAGAATACTTGTGTCACGACCCCTTTTTTCCAGGGAGCTGTAAGAGCCAGCTAAGTGACAATACAGGCAGTTAACGTCTACTGTGAGAGACGGAAAACTCGCAATTAAACCCTGTGTCAACACGCCTGGTCAGTGTGGCACAGTAGGCCATAGTAAAATAAACCTCCCAAACTGGAGGAGGCCCGTGCCCAGCTGTGGGACGTTAATCGTCTGGAGATAGATAGCAGTGTTGCCCATGACTACGTACATGTAAATTTAGAATATCCTTGATATGCACGTAGTCTAAATCCTTGCTCAGACTTTACAATTTATTTTATTTTATTTTATTTAACACTTTAAGTACAATATATAGTTAGTATATAGTTATGTACAATTGCAATTTGTAGAAATACATTAAAAGATGATAAAGTTGTCGCGCTGTCACTCTTCCTCTCTTCTGATCTAAATTGCTGTGCCCGACGTGGTCCATAATTGTATTTTAAGTATTTAATTTATGCAACGATTGTATACATTATGGAACGCAATAAATAAACTAAACTAAACAATTTGAGTACAAAGGCGGTCTTAATGCCATAGGCATTTTCTACCAGTCAACCTTTGGGTGGTGCAGAGAATAAGTAAAGTAGGTGCTTAAGGATGAAAATTAAATATACATAAATATTTTACTGTAATATGTATTTACACAAATATTGTACACAATATCTGTGCACAAAATTTCAATTTCTTCGATTCTTCGTAAGTGTAGTCCACACACTTCTGATCTGATATTACATAAAATAAATTATTTACTATACACCTTTCATAAGAACAATAATTATATTTGCAATTATAACAACACAAATAAATAACTTTGAATTTTTTCATTGAAGAAATCTGTTATTCCGAAGAATTACGGATAATTTAATAGCAGTTCTTAGGATTAAAGTTTAAACCTAATGGAAAACCTTTTATTCGAAATCAGTTACTGATAAATGAAATTATAGTGGAAAAAGTAGATCACCGCAAGCGGGACTTGAACCCACGACCTCGGAATACCGTTCCGTCACTCTACCCACTGAGCTATTGCGGCCGTGCTAACAGTAACCAATTTTTCCACTACAATGTTACTCGAATGAGTCTACATCGCATTTTTGATGTACAATCTCTTTTTCCACTATAATTTTATTTATTAAGTAAAAGCATAGCAAGTCAATTGCAAAATTAATAAATTGTTTTAGTTGCTGATACTTTAAAATAAAAAGAAATAGATTATTTTATAAATTTTTGCAATTCACTTGCTATGCTTTTACTTAATAAATCAAATCATAGTGGAAAAAAGGATCACCATGAGCGGGACATGAACCCACGACCTCGGAATACCGTTCCATTACTCTTCCAACTGAGCTACCATGGGAACTATAATTTGATATGATAAGCAAAGCAATTTAGTTTCAAAATAACTTCTTTATTCAAATAAGTTAATAAAGCCGGCTGCAAAATATGACATCATTAATTTATTCAGTGACCCAACTAACCATGTTTTCACGCGTGTTTATGGTCAAAGTTTGCTCGTAACTAGAATATAACTCAGTTCCAGTTTTAGACGCCTTATGCAGTTAATATTCCATTTATTTACATAATCAAATATTTACTTATTATAAAACAAAGTCGTTATTTTTGTATGTTTGAACCTATGTGAGCTTATATCTTCAAAACTACGCAACGTATTTTGATGCAATTTTTTAATAAGTAGAGTGGTTCAAGAGGATGGCTTTTTTCATTTAGTTCCTAAATACCATAGGTACAAAGTTGCCGGCAACAGCTATTATTTTATATATTTGAACAATTATAAGTTCTTTCTGTGTATATAGAACATTTATTTTCTTTTATCTTTGTATGTATTATTTTATGTATCCGACTCTGAAAATGATTTTCCCGCCTGCAATAGTTCGATAGATATAAAATATCTAAGGACAGATGACAGAGATTTGTAATAATCTGATTGTTCTGAAAGCAAGGACCGAAGATTATATCAAGGACCGAAGACAATGCAATAGTTTAAAAAAACAAGAATTTTAAGCGTATACATGTATTTTGAAGGTTAAGAGATCACTTTACACAAATTGGTGACCCGAATTATATTATATTGGACCGCTATTTGCGGTTGTACGCTATAATCATTTATTTTTATTGTTCAAACGTTATCATTGTCCAATACTTTCTGTAATGTGAAATAGTAAGAAAAATCCATTTGTAAACGAAATAGGTTTTGGACACTTACGTTGATAATAACAGATAAGTAAGTAATAACAATATAATCTCCATGTGGTGACGGATTAAGAATACAGGTGTCACCACCTCATCTCCTCCCAAGGGTGCTGTAAAAGTCAGCTAAGCGATATTGCACACAGATAACATCTTCTGTGAGAGACGGAAATCTCGAAAATAAACCCTGTGCCTGGTCAGCGCGGCACAGGAGACCATATTCCCTCCTAAGTGGAGGAGGCCCGTGCCCAATAGTGGGACGTAAATGGGCTGGAGAGGATATAACATTCTCAAAATACTATTAATGTGTTTAATACTGTCTAATAGGAGTAGTAAGGTATACCCTACTAACAATTTAGGGTTAGGAGCTAATCCTACAAGGAAACACGATCTTGTGAAAGCGATGACACTCGGAAATGACGTCACCGCTGACGGAAATGATATCTGAAACATGACAGCATCAATATGAACCCTGTCTATTACCCTCACGATGACCTCAACAGCATTATTCTACTAGAGATGTGTGTTTTGGATTTCTCGAAACATAAAAAATACTTGCTTTTGAAATTTTTACATACAATCAAATACTTAGTCACGGCTTTTGATCACAGGGTTAAGCAGAGATCATAGTTTGCTTCTATTTAAAAATACTCCTTCGACTTTATGCAAACATAGATCTAGTTAGAAATCCAGAATTATTTTTAAATAATTAACGAATGTGTGCATTCTAGTTTCTAATATATTACGACCAGATGTAGGTATGTCAATGAAGCCTAGGAAGTGTGACTAGATCGTGGCAGAGGGCGTTTTATAGTATCTGCCTACCCTCATGGAAAAAAGCCATAACGATATGATGATGACAGAAAAAATGTGTGGAATTTCTATAAAATTATGTAATTATTTGCCTTTTATTGAAGAGAAGTCAGAAAAAATATTTAATTGACAAAAGCTGCTATAATAATATGTTTTCTACGAAAATGTTTACTGAAAATGTAAGTGGTAGTAAAAAATAAACAGTAAGTACTTACTATTCCTGTAGCCAAACATATCATGTTGAAAGACGGTCGCAAAAAAGGTCAAAGCACTCGACCACAACTGACAAGATTATTTTGTACATTTTTGTATGAATTTCACTTACAGCATTAATCCAAAAGGAGTAGGCATTGTCAGGTGACGCCTGCTGAATGACGTATGAGAGCAATACTCATTGTCTACGGATAGTGTCATGTGATAGTCAGTGATAGTCTAAGTGCGCGCGGGTGTGTGTGTGTGAGTGTCTATTATATGTAGGTAAACCAGTGTGTCTGTGCGTTTCACCAGTATCTCACCATCCTGGCAGTATAGTTGACAAAGACATCAATGTGTAGAGCTACTCCTATCAGTTTAATACTCAAAGTAATTTACATTGGACAAAGCGACAAAATACGAGTATAGTCTAGGATCTGAACGTTGCCATCATCCAGCTGTACATATAAAAATGTTGATAAATTATGTTTTATGTCACTTGAGTACATTTTGTACCCTAGTGACATAAATACCTTGTAAATGTTCCTTCATTCTTTTATGTCCTTAACTTGCAAAACGTCGCGGTTCACCAAGTAACTTTACTTATTTAAGCTTAAATTTCAATAAAATAATTGACAGAATGCTAATATCACATCGAGAACCCTCTAATCACTAGGGTAAAAAACGCTATATTAATTTTCTGGATACTAAAATTAATCCAAATCGTAAGTCGCTCAAATTTGCAGATACCATAAAATTAAAGGCATTTTAGTTTTGTTTTTACTCTCTGATTTATAAAAAGTTTTTTTTTTTTAATAATTCTCGAGCGACATTTAATTTAAAATGAATTGTTCAATGTTGAATGAACAATTAAAGTGAAATCGACTGAATCGAGTTTGTTTATCGAATTGTGATTGTTTGTTACCATCGCTATACAAAATTGAAATAAAACGATGCCATAAATCTTTATTGTGTAAGATTCTTTAAGTTTTATTTTAAGGAATAAAATAAGATGGTCTAGAATTTATTGTACATAAATAGTCTGTAGAATTGTGTTGAGAAAATAGCGTAATTTTTTTACTGTAATCAATTTTTGTACGAAATATCTTTCCTTACTCTGTTTTCAAACAGGTTTCCCTTCCCTCCCCAGACTTTTAGCCTATTTTTCCAGCGAGGGATTTAGTTTCAAGGTATCCGTTTCGCTCCAGTTTTTCGTCCTCAAAATAATTACAGGCAATCAGAATAGTACCTGTGTTTACTTATAGTAATAATATGAACTCTACAGTACTGTAAGGTGTTACTTATATAGCCATGTATTTCTTGTACATAAGTACGCACTTGCCTTAAACTTAAAATCTATCTCATTTCCAAATATCATCAACTTCTGTGTAGCGGTACAATTGAATAAACCCTCCATCTATCAAAACTGTTTTATGACATTAGTTCAACCCAAAGATCACACCCAATAGCGATTACGAACAGGCATTACGAGATTTTAGTTAAAAACTAAACGCACCAACGTCATGTTAAATGTCGGAATCTATTGGGATGATCGGTGCTTTAACCGGATCACAGGAATAATATGCATTACTTAAATTTAACAACACCTAGTCTAAATGATCAGGATTTTGCAAATAGTCTCGTCGCTAACAAAAACTTATTTATTGTTGGAAATAAAATTGATGATACAGTTTATGTACCATTAGGCTACTATAATGATGTGGTCGGACACGTAAACGGAATGTAAAAACTTGACTCGTACTAATAGTTGCTCTAATGAAGGGTGCTAGGACTGTAATATATTACCCTTGCCGAATGTTGAGCTGTATAATGTTATACATATACCAAGAGAAATTCAGTCTTTATCTTGCAGGTATATAATACGCAAAAGCCTGGCTAAATCGTACTTCATAGAAAAATGACGTTGCATTTAACGTGTAGCCAGTATAATAGACACACATAGATACATTTTCACGCACACGTAGATATGTATGTGGCTTCAAGCCGACTGCGTGATATAACCGTATAGATTGGTAAATAAACTGTTTATTATAAAGCAAAAGAGTTTGTTTGTTTGAACGGGCTAATCTCAGAAACCACTGGTCTGATTTGAAAAATTCTTTTAGTGTTGGATAGTACATTTAAAAGAAGACAGAAGACTATATAAAATCACGCTGCGACCATTAGGAGCGATGCATCAGTCATATTACGGAAACGGGGAAAATTTTCTAAACGCTACGCACGTACGAAGTAGCGGGGAATAGCTAGTAATCTAATATAAAGTCATAAAGACACAATAAAAATGTGTCCTAATAAGTTAATTCAAAGTTATCCGACGACGGTACGATAAATAAGTTTTATTAGTCATTAACACAGTAGTCATTGCGAGTCAAGTTTCTCTTATTAACTAACTTACACTTGTTCAGTTCAGTTGTGTCTTCGTTAGTCTGTACTAATGTTTACCTTAGTAAAAACATGATGAACTATCACATTTGTGAGTTAAAATAAACGTTTTTTTCACGTGATAATTAGCACTAAGCTAATAATAAAATACCTAGGATGTTAAAGCGTGTTTTTTAGTTTTTGAACTAAGCAAATTTAAAGTATTAAGTTTCCAAGACAAACGTGTTTTTATTTTGTGTAAAGTACCCAGGTTAGAAGGTTTTCTTTTGCTTGATGAGGTCATGATTCTGTTGAATTGTTATAGAAAAATGTGAAAGTAAATTTTTACATTCAAGTTCACCACGTCACTATAAACTGACACCTTAAACTTAGTTACAAGCAATCTGTACTGTTATTAGAACTTTAGTAGGTACATGAAAACACACAAATATTAACATTATTTGCGTTAATGTCGGAAGCCACAATGCAAGCATGTGTATCTTAAGAGTTTTCCTAAAGACTGTGTCACCGCCCCTTTTCTACCCTGGGGTGCTGTAACAGTCAGCTAAAGAATATTTCAAGCAGTTAATATCAGCTGTTGAAGACGAAAACTTGAAACTAAACCCTATGCCAGCACGCCTGGTCAGCGTGGCATAGTATAGGTACCATAACCCCTCCCAAATTGCCCAGCAGTGGGACGGTAATGAGCTAGAGAAAGATAGTTCCCAGCAGAAACCAATTACAGAAAATCTTCAACGCACTCCATTATTTTCAAGTAACATGGTAATTTGTGTAAGAGCCCTTATGGGATTTTCCATGTCACCTAATTTTGTGTAAAACCATAAAATATGAGGAAATGTAATGATAAATTTGTCACATCATTTTTCATTTCTCAGACAACAGCTTGCCAGTACAAACGGCTTCGTCGCAAGGGCGAAACACATTAAATTATTATTTTAGATCAGGATTTTTCCTTAAAAATAAGGGAAGCAAGGGATAATAATTAAATCTTAAGCTTGTTGCTTTTTAATATGTATGTCAGGGGCGGATTTACCCTAAGGCTCAGTAGGCCCAGTCCTAGGGCGGCCTGATTTAAGGGCGGCCCCAATCGTGTCAAAAACTTATTACTACGTATGGCGGCCGGGGGGACTGCACTGCATGGTGCAATCTATACCGCATCCTCAAATACTCTTCTATGTTTTTAAACACGCTTTTATTAGTTTCACCTGTATCTTTGCTTGCTTGCTTGTTTGTTTGTTAACCAAGGTTATCATAACCAAGTATGCCAAGTTTGCTAGGTATGTTAGAGCAAATAACTTGTCGTAAGTGTTGTAACAACTTAAATATGTATCATTTCTAATCTGTTTAGATAAAAGTTGGCAGTTAAGTAATTTTGTATGTCTATAATATGGTGAATGCTGAGAAAGGGGCGGCTGATGGCTTGGGGCCTAGGGCGGCCGAGACTGCAAATCCGCCACTGATGTATGTAATAAGAACATTATCCAGGATGCAGTTAACGTAGGACCTCGCGTTCTGACGTTCTATTGGGCCGGCCTATGTCCAACAGTGGACGGAGAAGAGCTGATGGATGGGTGGATGGAAGGACATTATCGGATGTAATTTTAGCCATGTAATGTAAGGAATTGGAAAGGCCGACGGATTTAGAATACATGTGTCACCCCTTTGCCGTCCCAGGGTGCTGTAAAAATCAGCTTAGTAATATTGTACACGGATAACATCCTCCGTGAGTAACGGTAACTTTGAAAATAAACCCTGGGTCAACACGCCCCAAAGTGGAAGAGGCCCGTGCCCAACAATGGGACATTAATGGGCTGGAGGGAATGTAGGGATTTCTAATTTAAAGTAATGATTTCGTTAAAATCGCTTCGCCCAGTTAAAAGTTATGAAGTAACAAATATAAAAAACAAATGTTACAAGTATTTTTTGCATGCCTAATGGGTAGAAAATAGCGAACAAATGTAATTCAGATTATAGTGTAATAACTTGTATGACCTATTTTCGGCAAATAAAGGATTCATTCATTCATTCATTCATTCATTCATTCATTCAAAATAAAATTGGTCAAGTGCGAGTGGGACTCGCGCACGAAGGGTTCCGTACCATTATCTATGCAACATAAGGCAACGTTATTAGTATCGAGCAAGAAACGGTAAAAAAAAATCAGTTTTTTGTATGGGAGCCCCCCTTAAATATTTATTTTATTTTATTTTTAGTAATTGTTGTTATAGCGGCAATAGAAATACATCATCTGTGAAAATTTCAACTCTCTAGCTATCACCGTTCTTGAGATACAGCCTGGTGACAGACGGACGGACGGACGGACGGACGGACGGACGGACGGTCGGACGGACGGACAGCGAAGTCTCAGTAATAGGGTTTCCCTTTTTACCCTTTGGGTACGGAACCCTAAAAAACATACAGTCGAATTGAGAACCTCCTCCTTTTTTTAATCGTTTAAATACTTTATGCTTCATAAAATCAATATTACATTGGTTATTACTAGGTATTGGATTTTTATTACACGGTTGTTTTATTAACATATGTAGCACTAACGAACACGCGTTTCATGATTTTCATGATTACTGTGCAGCTCTGCCGTTTTCGGTCATGATGATACCAAAATATACTATAGATTTAAACTCACTTAAGGACATTATCCATGTGGTGACGAATTTATAAAACAAGTGTCACCGCGTCTTTTTCTTCCCAGGGTGCTCTAAAGGCCAGGTAAGGGATAATGCACACTGATAACATCCTCTGTAAGAGACTGAAAACTCGAAAATAAACCTTGTGCCAATACGCATCGTCAGCGGCACAGTAGACCATGATCATTTCCAAAATGGAGGAGACCAGCAGTGGTATTCAGTAAGAATAAGTGAAGTGAATTTTCGGTGAATCTTGATCACGTGACCAATAAAAATAGAGGAGCGCTGTCACGTGATCAAGATTCACCGAAAATTCACTTCACTTTTTCTTACTGAATACCACTGCTATGCCCAACAGTGAAACGTTAATGGACTTATTAGAGAAATACAGAAAAGATGACTTTGTTTTATAATACTTAAAGATATATTTGTAATTTATAAACAAAATCATTTAGAAATAAATTAAAATAGTTCCAAACACTTTTGGTACTAAATCCATTTTGTATACACTTCTAAAAATAATACTATGCTAATGTGCGGGTGGTCACGTTTCACAAAATAAAACAAAACTGTTGGTGACCTTTTGTGTTTAACTTTCCTAAACTAGTTTATAAATTGTTCAGAGAAAGGGTTTAGCTGTTTTATTAAAGCTGTTTTATTAAGTATTTAAGTTAGTTACCTAAAACTTTTATGACATAATTGACTACATATACAATAATTAGTTTAACAAATGTCATTTAAAATCCAAGTATTACGGCGTTAGTCCCGCGCCAGGTATTCCTATCCATAAAAGACAATACTCACTAATTCACTTATTTCATGACTATTAGTAGAACACTTATTTAAAGGCCTACATCAATATTATCGTCGACATGTACATATTAACACAGCTAGTAGGTATAGAAAATGAAGAATTAGGGATATTTTTTTTGTTTACTCAAAATCTACTAAATATATTTTAATTCTGATTTACGTGTTTCTATATAAGTATAATAGTTACTTATGTTTTTAAAGTTATTTCATTAGTTAATACGCGATAATAGACCGACAAATGAAAAAAATAAAAAATTAGAGAGGTTGTTTCGCTAAGATTTTCAATCGAGAAAACTTTTTTCAATCGCGTTTCTGAGTTTATGCGATCCTAGATCATATATTGAAAAAACATATACTTAAAAATTAGAGCTCTAGCCATTCAATCTAAAGAAACAATGAAAACTTCGTACGTAGAAAAATGCACGAAGCTATTTTGGTATCCTCTTAACTAACACATGTCATGTCAAAAGCACCTTTTCACTTCATAAAATTCGGTATCAGATCTACCGTCAAGAATATCTCAACACAATTTTTACAGTCTACCGTCATGGAAGTATGTTTGGATCATAACAGATGGCGCTTTATAGTCTCTGCCTACCCCCATGCAAAAAGCCGCAAACGGCTTTCACGGGATTTAGCCAAACATCTGTGATACACATAGTTATAACTAGCTGAAAGTAGGTGAATAGTAACATGAAATTATTAAATAAACTAAATTATAATGGGAAAAATGGTAACCATAAGCGGGACCGGTCCCGCTTATGGTTATCATTTTTTCCATTAATTTTTCCAAAAGCATAGCGAGTCAATCGCAAAATATTAATAAATTAATGAAATTATTAATTTTTGCAGTTGATTTGCTTTGCTGTTACATAATGAGTCAAATTTGCGTAAATGTTATGTTATTTGCTTTTGGAAATACATTTAATAAAAGTAAGGATAACCTGACAAAAGGTATTGTCCAGTCTTTATTTTTTTATAATAGCATTTCATAAAGAACATATAATATAGATAGTCACAATAACAATAAACTTGTACATTTTTTTATATTTACGCTACGCTTTTAGGCGCAATATGTTTCGTTAGGCGAAATACGAGTACTCTTGGAAGCGACGTTTTATGACACATTTCAGCAAAACTTATATTAACAATGAAATGTTTATATCATAAAACGTGTACACTGAAGATAATGGAGGCAATTCTGTTGCGCCAAAAAATAAACATAACTATACTGAAAGCAATTACGATGTTCTTTAATTTAATTGTTAATAACTGCACACTTATCCGTTAGGTAACGGTTTAAGAAAACAGGTATCGCAAACTTATTTTCTCCCCAGAGTGCTGAAAGGAATATTTACAGCAATAACCAGCAATAACCATCCGCTATTAGAGTCGGAGAGCTTGAAACTAAGCTAACAACTTATGGTCTTATTCATACTGACTTATCGGAGGTTTAGGAGATAATAAACGTTTTATCGTAAAAAGACTATTATGAATAACGAGATTTGACAATTTTAGGGAACTTTTAAACCTCCGATAAGTCATTATGAATAAGACCATTAGTCAGTAAGACATAGTAGAGCCAAAACCCTCTCGAAGTGGGGGAATAGCATGAAAGAGTATTCGCACCTAATATTAGAAGATTAATATCCAGGGAAGGGTCGGAAAGCTGTACACATTTAATCTAATATATAAAATTTAAGTGTCACAGTATTAGTTACCGTACTCCTCCGAAACGGCTTGACCGATTCTTATGAAATTTTACATGCATATTCAGTAGGTCTGAGAATCGGACAACATCTATTTTTCAAACCTTTTTTTTTAGTTTGGCAAAACAACGTTTGCCGGGTCAGCTAGTATTAGTTAAATTTACACATTTTATTTGACGGGCTTCGTGGTGGAGTGGTTCATGTAACGGACTGCCATTCACTAGGTCGCGGATTCGATTCCCGCTTGGGACAATCATTTATGAGATATTCATAAATGTCATACAAATGTTTGTACTACGTCTAGGTGTTTTCTATGTATTATAAGTAATTATTTTACAAAAAAAAAGTATATCCGTATTCTGGTACCCATAACACAAGCGTCTAAGCTTAGCTTGGGACCAGAGGACGTTGTGTGAAATGTCCATTAATATTTATTTTATTTATTTATTTCTCAACTAGCTGTTGCGCGCGACTCCTTTCGCGTGGAATTTGGAAATTTTTTTTTCGCTATAAAATGTAGCCAAATTTCATCAAAATCGGTTGAGAGGTTTAAGCGGGAAAGCGTAACAGACAGACAGACAGAGTTACTTTCGCATTTATAATATTAGTAGGGATTTATCTTAATAAAATAAAAGCAAAACTACCATGAAATAATGCAGTATCCACGTGAAAGTTCTACCAAAATAGACAGTTATAATAGAATAAATATAATATATTTGATATGAAATCACTCACTAGACAAACACTTACGCATCAATGCCAACTTACAAGGATATCGGATATCTTTAGGTCGGTGTCATCATGTTAATATTTACCGATATACTTCTATATATTTTGAGATATTTGTAAATAGTTTTTGCTTTAAATACGTGTACGCTTTATTTGAAATCCATCAATGTAACTATCAGTTTAATTAAATTTAAACAGTATTTTTATAAGGTTTTATTAACTTCTTTTTTAGAGTTCTGTACAAAAAGGTAATACCTCTTACCTAGACTTCCCTGTCCTATCGTCCATCATCAAGCTGTATTTTTAAATTTTTTTATTTTAACAAGCTAAGCTTATTATGCTTGTGTTATGGGTACCAGAATACGGATATAATACTACTTTTCTTTTGTAAATACATACTTATAATACACAGAAACTCCAAGACGCTGTACAAACATTTGTATGACAATTAGAAAAATCACACAAATGATTGTCCCGAGCGGGAATCGAACCCGCAACCTCTTGATCGGCAGTCCGTTACATAAACCACTGAACCACGAGGCTCGTCAAAACTCTTTGGAACGGTGATAGCTGGAGGACTGAAAATTTCACAGTTTGTATATCTGTAGATGAAGAACAAATATTCATTATCATCGTTCTCTAGATTTAATCCCTTGTTATGTGAGGTAGGAAGGTAGATAGGTACGAAGATAATAAGATAATAACAGTACAAAATTATTTGTGTGCCATTCGAACTCATACTTGACAGGTTTTTCTTTATAAATCTAGCTACAATGGACATCGTACAGTTTAATTTCACACGCGAAAATGAGAAGACAATCTTTGAAACCACCAAGAAATGGGTCGCGCAAATATTAGAGAATATTTTGGGTGTTAATGTTCGTTAAGTCACATGTTAATTGGCACAAAGCGTTTATTTATGTGTTAATAACGTTCTCTTGACATTTGTATATTTGGCTACAAACAACAAGACTATTACAAATACCGTTGTAAGAATGTACCTACCTCGTTTAAATAAGAAAAAAAAAAACTGCATGCATCGCCAAACCCAATATCCAACGAATTCAATTTGGCAAATCGATTTTACTCTATAATTAACAGAGGTTTGAGAACAGTAAAAAAAAAACATACCAGGGTCGGTTTGAGCAATTTTAGTGATTAATTTGGCTGGATTGAAAATGGTTTTCAGTATTTCATTTTTTTAAATCAAATTGCAAAGTCGAACAGCATGAAAACAAGTTCGATTTAAATGATTTTAACTTGATGTTTTTCCTTTATTTCGGTATCAACTGATTTGATAGTTTTTTTTTTTATAAAATAGCCAAATTAAGTTATTAACCGAACCGGCGATGATTATGAACCAGTGGTAGGGAAGTAATTTCCTTAGTTCAAAAACTAAAAACACGCTTGAAAATCCTGAATATATTTTTAATTAATTGCTTTGTCATCGACCCTTGATATGTATGCAAAATTTCAAATCAATCGGACTATTGCAAGTGGGTGAAAATCGAAAATGTCTACATGATTAAATGTTTTTTTCATTTCATTTCACTTCATTGATGCTTTACTGTGGGCTAATAAAACGTTAAATAGATACTACTGGGTATAATACTGGCCACTTCTAGTCAAGTGCAGAATCTTAGACTCTATATTTTCGCGTGATAAATTGTCTTATTATGATCTATAAGCTATATAGCTGTAAAGTTTTATCAAGATCTATACAGTAGTTTTTGTGAGAAAGAGCAACAAATATCCATTTATCCTTAAAAACTTTCGCATTTATAATATTAAAAGCATTTTACACGTGGTTTTCTAAACCAAAATAAATTCAACTTTGATAAAGTTAGAGCCGTGTACGCCTCGAACCACTTCCATTAGCATGCGGTAAATTACATTGAGGGATATATTACGAGTAGGATAACTATGTTATATAACGTGAATATCGTATTAGGATATTTTAACTTTACGGTATATATATATTAAAAAAAGGAAATTTTAGGGAACATAATAAACTAAATTATAGTGGAAAAAATGATAACCATGAGCGGGATTATCATTTTTTCCACTATAATTTAGTTTATTTAGTAAAAGCATAGCAAGTCAATTGCAAAAATTCATAAATTAATTTAGGGAACATCTCTTATTTATGTAATTATCTATATTTGTTCTGTACCACCTAACCGGAATTATCCATAAGCAATGGAGTTAGTTTTATAGATGAAAGCTTTCAATATATTTGCCATGGTGTGCCTGATTCACATGGATGGAATGAACCTTATTTCACCTCTCTATTCTGATTGACTGGGAGAAAATTCCACTGGCAGTCATGGCGATCCGCCAGTTTACAAAGATTGTTTTTTGTGTGCAAAATATATGAATAAATAACATGACCGTAACGTTTTTCTAAATAACAATGTAGACTATTGCTATCGCTTACTCGTTTGCTGAATTCTGAGTGTGCCAATTATGGCAAAGAGAGGATTTAATAATTATAAGAGGTGTATGAATAAATAGATGCTAGAGTCGAAATTCAAAAATTGACCGTGTGGACGGATTAAGAATACATGTGCCGCCACCCCATTTCCTACCTAAGGTGCTGTAAAATCCAACTATGGTATATTGTACACAGATAACGTCCGCTGTGAGGGACGGTAAACTCGACAATAAGCCCACACGGCTGGTCAGCGCGCCGTAGTCGACCTTAATCCCTTCCAAATTGCAAGAGGCCCGTGCCCAACAGGATGTGAATGGATTGGAGAGAGACTCGAAAAGGGTTATCTACAGTTATATAATAGAACTAAATAGTCAATCTAGATTGTTTTAAACTATGCTAATGTGCATGCGGGTACACTTTGTAACACAAATAGTAGCGCAGGGGTTGACCTTTAATGTTTAACTTTGATAAATTGTCTTACAGACAGGACAGGGAAAGGGTTCAAGCATTGCAAACAAGGTATAAGGGTTATAATAACCATATATTTTGGCATAAAAATAGTTTCTTCTTTACTTAACATAAAAAAACTCGTTACTTTTGTATGTTCCTATGTGAGCTTACATCTTCGAAAGTACGCAACGGATTTTGGTGCGTCTTTCTTTGATAGAAAGTGTGGTTTAAGAGGATGTTTTCTTGTATAATTTGTTTGGTTTTTTTATTCTGCGCGTACAAAGTTGCGAAGAACAGTGTTATATAACAATAAACTAGAAACCATGCCAAAAGTAGATCATAGATTTTCTATGGAAAATTTGAGGTTACAGGAATAATCCCCCCTAACTAATCGTAAATGCTATGCTAATAGTGGTCGATTTTAAGACGCCGTACATACTTTGTTCACAACACTTAAATAATTAATTGTCTAGCGTGAAAATGTAGAGTATGGAACTTAAATACTCAAGCATTGAAGACAATATCACTACTGATATAACTACGTTTCACTTCTTTCTACTTACTTATCTCGTTTTTTGAGATAATCTACTATCAGATGTCATAGCTGTGTTGGTTGTTTTTTCTTTGATATTCTGTTTCACACAATCTTTATCTACATCTTCTCCTTAGTCTTACTCTAGCCTTCATTTCTTCTACATTCAATCGTAGAACAGTCGTCACGATATTATTTTATCTCTCGTCTCATTACGTTACTCAGCTAGCTTGCTCATTTCTCAATTTTTCACTCACTTTTAGACTTCCTGTAATATTTTTGTTTATTATTTTATTTATTCGCAGATTCTAAGACACTAATAACAACAAACAATTAATTATTACTGTCATACGAACTTTTATGTCTTATTATAAAGCAAAGTAGTTTTTTTTTGTATGTATGTCCTTGTGTGAGCTTATATCTTTAAATTTACGCAACGGATTTTGATGCGATCTTTTTAATAGATATATTAGTCGAAGAGGATAGCTTTTTGTATGATTCGTTAAGGTTTTGTTGTTAAATTTTACGCGTCCGAAATTGCGAGCATTAGCTAGTTGTAGATAAAAATATATGGGTACTTATATCATAGATGAAAAAGATGGAAATGATTAGCACAAGGAAAAAGTAAATGTAATAAAAAATATATTAAATAATACCATCACAGTACATTAACTACACGGCTGTTACAACCTAAACGAAATACAACCTTCATTCCTAATTTTAAAGTCTATATTTATCAAAATGTGAATGAAATGACAAGGTAAACAGAAATAAGTGACCTGGAAACTTTTCATTTACCGTCCTGTGAATATTTTATTAATAAACCGAAGTTTCGTTTTTTCTATGAGTCGAGAAATATATGTTACATACTTAGTTTATACCTTTCCCAGGTATAATCTGAGTAGAGAATTATAAAAAAAAACTTAAATTGGTAACAGACACTTTACCAGCGCTTACTTTTACTTCCAAAAGGAGTCTTTTTATATTTAACTAACGTTTAGCCCACTTCTTTTGTTCATACTCTAACATTCTAACCACTATATCTATTTAAGAAAACCGCATCAAAATCCGTTGCGTAGTTTTGAAGATATAAGCTCACATAGCGACATACAAAAATTACTACTTTTTTTATATTAAGTGTAAATAATATGTAATACATAAACTAAATTTGTTAATACACACATTAACAGATAGAAATAAAACACCCAAGCAAAATATTGTTACTATATTTGTTTAGTAATTAAAGTATATCCAAAACATTAATTATGAACTTAGTTGCAATAAAATAAACCATTGAAACAAATTGAAGAACTAAATTGTATAATTTTCTTGACGAGTGCACCCCAGTAAAAGTTTAATTGAGCGCAGCACCAGTTTATTGCAATATACGACAAAATAAGATACTCTATCAAATACAAGATGATACTGTCTCATCTCAACTGCTTACTGTGTATTTTATTTGATTTGTTATTTTGGTAAACTCCCGAGTTTCATTTATTTAAAAGTAGTTATGATCAGTCGAAATTTATATTACTAATATCTATAAATAAAATTTACGTGTCTAAATCCGTCAAAAGTGGTTTTATTTAAACAAATAAGCCGCACCAGACTTAGAGAATATTAGTTACATCACAACAGGATTAAATCTCTCACAGAAAGTATCATGGTAAGTAAATAAATCGCTAATGTGTAAACCTGTATAAACACAGCATATTCTCGGAAATCTTACTGCTCTGTAAAGCGATTGTAAGCAGTATTTCAGAGCTTATGAGATTGCAAATGGTTAGTGTATTGACTATGCAAGGATTAGCTTAGTTCCACTAACAGTTTTGATCGCAGTGCTAGGTATATCTTAACCAGTGAAACTGCATAATATGAGGATTAAATCAATAGTTTTCAAGTTAACTTACTATTCAGAAGCGAATTAAAATTAGACCATAATACAAAACATTAAAGACTGTTTGTTTTTCCTACGGAGGTTTGAGGGAAGAGGCTAAAAAGACACAACAGAAAAGAGCGGAACAAAACTATTGTGACTTTTAACTCGACATCCGTGCCATCTAGCTGGCTTTGAAATTGAACACCACCTTTTGCCGGGATTAAAAGAAGCCTATATAATATATTTTAAAATTTGGACAATGTTAGTAACAAAATTTCATTTAAATCGAAAGTAAAAAATGTACGCAAACACGTGTAAACTTTCGCCTTTATAATATTTGTGTGACATTAATAACAATCCAATAAGTATGTATTTTTAGAAACACGAAATCTTAAACAAACTGAAATAATTTGATTTCTAAAGTTCCTTAATTTTATTACATTAAAGAAATTTTGAAACCATCAAACGTTCACTTATCCTATTTATAGCAGTTGAATTATTAAAACAAAGTGGTTCTATTAAAATTCGTCCTATATTTACCGCTTTCGTGGTACTTTGAGATAATGTCAAGCGTCAAGTAATATCAGTGTTTGTAATAATGCGGGAGCGAAGTAAGGCGAATTATTCATGCGGTTATATTATATTTCCTCTTGCTAATCATTTATATTTTATCTCTGGTGAAGTTTAATTTTCGCATTTGCATTGGTAAGATTCTCTGTCTCTCTCTCTTTTCAGCCCATTAGTATTCCACTGCAGGGCACGAGCCTGCTCCACTTTCTGAGGCATAATATTCTACTGTGTCGCGCTGATAAGGCGTGTTAGCAACGGCTCAATTTTCGATTTTTCCATCTCTCACAGAGGATGTTATCTGTGTACCATATTGTTTAGCTGGCTTTTATAGCACTCTGGGAAGGAAAAGGGTTGGTGACGCTTGTATTTACAATCCGTCACCACACAGACACATATATATAATATTTTTACAGCATTTTTATTTTACATAGTAACATAGAGTCGTCTTAAAATTAACCATTAAAATAAAAAAAGAAAGAAAATCATATATTTAACACAAAAAGCTATATCACTATATAAAAAGATATTTACAAAACATGTACAAGGCCTTTATTTTTTACTTTTTTACATTAATTGTACTATTTATGAATAGACACAGTAAACTTAGATAGATAAACTCTTTATTGTACAAGAAGAGGAATAACAAAATTGAACTTAAAACTATTATTACAACTACAATTGGCGACCTTATCGCACACGGCGATTTCTTCCAGGTAACCATGGGATGGAAAGTACTGAAAAAGTATATTATAGAAGGGAAAACTTATGTTCTATGTCTCTTATTAAAATTTTCATAAACGCAAGTACATGAAATACAAGTTGGTGATATTTAAATCCATTACTTTTCACTTAAAACTTGTATCGCTAGACGTTCAAAGTTAGTAAGTTTGATGTCATTTTAACGCATATAGTACGCCAGACACCTGATAACTTTTAAAGTTCTTAAATGTTGCACCTAAAATGTTAAAAACGAGGTATAACTTAACTTTAACTGAGAAACTTTTTAATATTATTTTAAGAAGTTAATATGTAACTTTTTAAATGTGTGAAAGGCAATCAATATTCTATATCTAAATCTACATAGCATGCTAAGAATTTTAAGGTATTGTAGTATGCTTTAAAATTCTTAGCATGTTATAAAGATTCAGATTTGATACTTCGTAGATTGATACTTCGTAGTCAAGCTACGAAGTCTCGTGTAGAGTTTACCCTACTACGAGTCGTAGCACAATCGTATATAAGTGATAATTACGCGTAGCAAGACCCGATTTCGTAGCGTAGGGCTATAATAATTTTATAAGTTATGTCTGAAAGTATCAAAACATATCCTAATATATAAAATTTCCATGTCACAATGTTAGTTACCGTACTCCTCCGAAACGGCTTTACCGATTCTTATGAAATTTTATATGCATATTCAGTAGGTCTGAGAATCGGCTACTATCTATTTTTCAGTTAAGGGTAGTCCACCCCTGATATTTGTATGGCAAAACAACGTTTGTCGGGTCAGCTAGTTTTAATATAATAATACCTCGTTATTAGTCCTTAATAAGTGTGCAAAACTTGAGATAAATAGACATTTGAAAAGGGCTTAAAATAAGCTAGAAAGATTTTGTTATATTGATACTAGATAGACAAGAGTGAAACTAATAAAAGTCTGTTAAAAGCATTAACATCTCCTAACGCAAAATTTTATTATAGCTCGCAGAATTTAAGAATAGAATAACGATTATAAAAAACTCAATCTAAAACTGCTTATAAAATGACTATGAAAATACCAGCATCAATATATGCGAACATGATATATTCTTAAAATATTTTGCCGTACCAAAAAAAGCGTATTATTTCAGACAAAATACTATTACTCTTTGGAAGGTGAAACCACAAACTCGTTGCACAGCACTATACGTTACATTTACGGCAGTAGTAAATTATTGTTGCGGTTCACTTTTAAATAGACAAGTGCTTTTTTAACTGAAATTGCAGTTTATTTTTTTATTATCAAATAAATATATTTGAACAATAAAAAAATGCAAATAGAGTATGCAGATGATCGCAAAATTGTCTCAGCTCTATACTCTAGACTTACATCATTATTCTCCTGTCCTTATCCCTTTATTCAGGTTCAACGCAACATGACTATTAAGGCAATTCAAAATACCGATCCACTTAAGAACCTCAAGCTTTTTTTAGAAGCTTTTTAAAATATTATTGTGTTCTTATTAGGAACAAAAGGTACGGGAACTTATTCTAATGTAATAGTACTCGCATCTGTGTAAGATTCTCCTCTGAAACAGCTTGATCGAATTCAATGATTTTTCTCTTTAGGTTGGCAGTAACTCTATGTATAGGATGTAAACTTTTTATATACTCCTAAATCATCTAGTACCTCTACAGTAAAATTGTACGCAAGTGATACTGGGTGCCACAGTTAGTAATTTTATACCAAAGTTAAAATCAGTTCTTTATACAATTATAAACAAAAACATAAAAAAGGCACAGTACAGTAATAAAAAAAAATTTTAAACTATATATACAAACTAGGCATAAAAATACTCCTCCCCATCGCTGTCGACAGGAAGTGTGCCCAGAAGGCTGGCGGCATTGCCACGTTGTATGGCAATGCTTATCTTTTGAACAAAATAAAAGCCAGCCTTCTGGTCACGAGAGGCGTCGATCAATCAGCCCGCTAAATCTTTATACAGATTTCGGGCACTCGGGCCCCATGAGCCTAGCGTTTCGACCCCAAATGGCGCAAAAATATAATCCCCTAAGAGATTATTGTATTTGCGCCGGTTGAGAGTCTCCGCAGAGGCCGCAGCAGCACTGGCCGTACTTGGTACACGGTACTTGGAAGATGTGATGGCGCAAGGTGTCGACGCAAGTGGCGTCCCACACCAAAGGCGTACCCATTTTCCAAGGCAACAGAGACATACCATCTGGTCTCTTCCCATCGTCACGTACCAAGCCATTGGGTTCTAGCACGGCTGGTACTCCGGCGGTGACAAGAGCACGATGGATAATGTCGTTGATACTTGCATAGCGAGAGATGCGTCCGGAACTTCTGCTTCATGAGAAGCCATGGTGCCCGAGACCGTCAACGGCCTCTCCACAGTGACAGCGATGAGGAGTGACACAAAGAGCACCTATTCGTAGGCATGTGGCGATACGGAAGGTGGTGTTATCTAAAAAAGTTCCTAGATTAGGTGACGGGAGCTCCTGCAACCAAACACCTGACTCCCACTCTCCCACAGCCAACAAATGTGCCCGCTCGGCAGCACTGCTAGCGATATTGATGAGATTTTGCCTAGCAGCACTGCAGAGAGGACTGTCCCAATGTCTTTGGGAGAGCGGGTTAGCCGGTAGATTAGTGCCTGGACAAGCCATTTTCCAAGCGTTTATGGCCTCAGCCCTGCATAACACCTCGGAATCAACCAGTGTTGGTTCTAAAATTTTCCTGGTTAATTGCTCGGTGCTGAGGACCGAGGACAAAAACGCTGGTAAACTAACGTCTGAAGCTTTACGGACACCGAGGCCACCAAAGCGCACTGGTAGCGACGCTTGGCGCCAATTACGGTCGTCCATTTTTAAATTTAGAATTTTGCTCAAATTTAATTTAATAATATCATCAATTTTGGCCAAAAGACTTAAATGTTTAAAAAATGGTGTTGATCTGATTGCTAAGGTTAGTTTTGGAACAAAAAGGCAGTATCTAATAATCGTAAAGGCCGAATGCATGTTAATTTTCAGTAAACGTTCCGAAACTTCACAAAAATTTTGAACCTTTTCCTCCACAAAAGAGGAGGCCTACTCCTCTTTTATGATCCATCTTCAAAGATTGGAGACCCAAGGAGACAGAGGGAACTCTTGTCAATAATTTTGATGTTTGGATCCAAAGAATCAAATTTTGAAAGGGCCGAAACTTTGTTAACTTTGTCATTAAAATAAATTTCACATTTGGTAGCATTTAATTCTAAACCAATCGATCGAAACTCGTTTTTTAAAAAAGACAAATTTTGTGTTACTGTATCAACACTGCCTCCGAGAGTCCCATCGTCTAAGTACCATATATTAGATTTAGAATTTAGTTGCCGAATGATGGGTTGTATTGCCAGACTGAAAATGACCGGTCCAAGAGGGTCACCCTGTTGACATCCAACTGAAGAATCTAAAAGATTGTCTTTATATAATAATTTAGAAGGATAACGGTATCATTGCCAAAGATAGTTAAAAATTTTTGGGGTTTCCAATTTCGCCTGTGTCAACAGGTTTCACTATATTAAATGCGTTTTTGAGATCTGTTTTTCAGCCATTTTACTTAAAATGGCTGAAAAATAGATTATTACTTACTCCAGGATTTATATACTGAACAGATACATAATTATTATTTAATATTGTTTCAAGTTTAGCAGAATTATCAGCTCATATAGAATAAAATAATTTTTATTTATATTAATTAATAATAATAGATGCTGACGCTGTCGCTGTCAATCAAAGTAAAAAATTGTCGCTGTCAAGGTTAAAATTATATATTTTTATTTCAAATAGGCAAAATAAACATGCTTTTTAGGGTTTCGTACCCAAAGGGTAAAAACGGAAACCCTATTACTGAGACTTCGCTGTCCGTCCGTCCGTCCGTCCGTCCGTCCGTCTGTCACCAGGCTGTATCTCAAGAACGGTGATAGCTAGAGAGTTGAAATTTTCAGAGATGATGTATTTCTATTGCCGCTATAACAACAAATACTAAAAATAAAATAAAATAAATATTTAAGGGGGGCTCCCATACAAAAAACTGATTTTTTTACCGTTTCTTGCTCGATACTAATAACGTTGCCTTATGTTGCATAGATAATGGTACGGAACCCTTCGTGCGCGAGTCCCACTCGCACTTGACCAATTTTATTTAAAAGGCCAGAAGCTAGGTGTCTGTTCCAAAAGTGAATCCTATAAAGAAGAACTGACAAGAAACTCCATTTTTAATATCAGAAAACCTGCGTAGGTATTTATATAATTTAGAAATAAGTAGAAAGATAATGAAGTACTCTTTGTAAGCACAATGTGAAAAGTAAATACGGGCTCGATTAGAATTTTAAACATAGATGCTGAGAACGATGAGGGAACGAAATATTTACTGATACATTTGTAGTTACTAAGTGTCATGGAGCCCAATGGAATGTGACAATTAGGCTTATTTAATTATAGTAAAAAAAAAAAAATCTAAATATACTTTAACACGCTAAATTTTCACATAATATACCGTGTCTGTTATGGAGGTGTCACAATTTTAATTTATAATACACAGGTTACAAGATGTTCAAAGATATTATTAAATAAAATAAATAAATAAATAAATTATTTTTAAGCTATTGCATAGCTTCTATCGCGGGCCTTGAGCGTGGAGACCGAATCCAGAAATTCCGTAACGAAAATAACCTAACCCCCCCCGGACGGACGGAGGGATGGACGGACGGGCGGACGGACGGGTGGACGGACGGATGAACGGACAAACAGACAGTGTTGTGTAACTTGAATGAAAAAATGCTATGCAATAGCTTTACCGCGGCAGTCCCCGAGTGCCACACGTCTTTTTAGGGTTCCGTACCCAAAGGGTAAAAACGGGACCCTATTACTGAGACTTCGCTGTCCGTCCGTCCGTCCGTCTGTCACCAGGCTGTATCTCAAGAACGGTGATAGCTAGAGAGTTGAAATTTTCACATATGATGTATTTCTATTGCCGCTATAACAACAAATACTAAAAATAAAATAAAATAAATATTTAAGGGGGGCTCCCATACAACAAACATGATTTTTAGGGTTCCGTACCCAGTATCTCAAGAACGGTGATAGCTAGACAGTTGAAATTTTCACAGATGATGTATTTCTATTGCCGCTATAACAACAAATACTAAAAATAAAATAAAATAAATATTTAAGGGGGGCTCCCATACAACAAACATGATTTTTTTACCGTTTCTTGCTCGATACTAATAACGTTGCCTTATGTTGCATAGATAATGGTACGGAACCCTTCGTGCGCGAGTCCGACTCGCACTTGACCAATTATTTATTTTAAGCCCAAGTTAAAGCGTTGCTTTGCAAAAGACAGTCTAAGCAAATAAAAATTTATTTAAAGGTAGACATTTATTTAAAGGCTTTTTTCTATTAGTTTTTGTGTTTTATTTTGTGATCACAATATTCTATGATTGAACATTAACTTATTTAATCACAACAAACAAAATATTTCACTGTGTTATTCGTATGTAAAATTAAAGTGGAATATATTTGAATGGCCTGTGGTGTTGTTGGTTTCAGTTGTGTAATTATCCATAATATCATGCAGCCGTCGCGTCGCAAGCCTCTCTATGTGGGAACAAAATATAAATGTATAAATTCACTTTTATATAGTTATATTTTTATCAAAATATCTAATATATAAAATTTACGTGTCACAGTGTTAGTTACCGTACTCCTCCGAAACGGCTTGACCGATTCTTCTCAAATTTTGCATACATATTCAGTAGGTCTGAGAATCGGCCAACATCTATTTTTCAAACTTTTTTTTTTGTATCGCAAAACAACGTTTGCCGGGTCAGCTAGTCTTATATATAAAATTCACGTGTCACAGTGTTAGTTACCGTACTCCTCCGAAACGGCTTGACCGATTCTTCTCAAATTTTGCATACATATTCAGTAGGTCTGAGAATCGGCCAACATCTATTTTTCAAACTTTTTTTTTTTAGTATGGCAAAACAACGTTTGCCGGGTCAGCTAGTAACTATATAAAAGTGAATTTATATTTTATATTTTGATAAACATTTTAATGTCAAAATTGACTTGTCAAGACTGTACATGTTGAATAAATACTAGCTGACCCAGCAAACTTTGTTTTGTCATATAAATGTTAGGGGTGGACAATCCTTATCACTTAGGGGTATGAAAAATAGATAGTAGCCGATTCTCAGAATTATCGTCCCATTGTTAGGCACGGGCCTCCAACACTTTGGAAGGAATTACCGTGTACTGTGTCGCGCTGACCAGGCATGTTGGCACAGGGTTATTTTCGTCTCTCACAGAGGATGTTATTTGTGTACAATATCCCTTTGCTGACCTTTATATCACAATAGGAAGGAAAAGGGGCTGTGACACTTGTATTCTTAATCCGTCAACACACGGACAAAGACTTATATCTCAAGAAAGTACCCAAGCTTAACTTAGAATATTTATTTAACAAAAAAAATATAAAATATCGTTTTTTGTTTGGATCCGGTCATGAAGTTTGTACAGAAGAATATGCGTAAAACAGAATTTGCCATGTCAGCTAATTTAATATATTTTAAATTCGGACACCATATTCTTACGAGGTAACACAAACTAACGAAAGCGTAGACGATAGTGGTTGACACTCGGAAATTACGTCACTGCTAAAGGAAATGATGTTTATGCTTAGATGATAATCCACTTAGAATCAAATATATAAATAAATATGTACAATGCCAATTAGGATATATAGGTACTTATTTAATACTCCTAGTTTAGAATTTCATGTCCGTGTGGTGACGGATTAAGAATACAAGTCTCATCACCCCATTTCTTTCCCTGGGCGCTGTAAGAGCCAGCTAAGGAACTATATAAGCAGTTATCATCTAGCGGACTGCCGATCAAGAGGTCGCGGGTTCGATTCCCGCTCGGGATTATCATTTGTGTGATTTTTCTAATTGTCATACAAATGTTTGTACTGCGTCTAGGTGTTTCTATGTATTATAAGTATGTATTTACAAAAGAAAAGTAGTATATGTATTCTATCCGTATTCTGGTACCCATAACACAAGCATATAAGCTTAGCTTGGGACCAGAAGAAGTTGTGTGAAATGTCCGTGAATATTTATTATGATTAATTATTATTATGTTATGCCTTCCTCGATAAATGTACTATCCAACATTAAGGGCCTACATCAACATTATCGTCGACATGTACATATTAACACAGCTAGTAGGTATAGAAAATGAAGAATTAGGGATATTTTTTTTTGTTTACTCAAAATCTACTAAATATATTTTAATTCTGATTTACGTGTTTCTATATATAATAGTTAATTATGTTTTTAAAGTTATTTCATTAGTTAATACGCGATAATAGACCGACAAATGAAAAAAATAAAAAATGAGAGAGGTTGTTTCGCTAAGATTTTCTATCGAGAAAACTTTTTTCAATCGCGTTTCTGAGTTTATGCGATCCTAGATCATATATTGAAAAAACATATACTTAAAAATTAGAGCTCTAGCCATTCAATCTAAAGAAACAATGAAAACTTCGTACGTAGAAAAATGCACGAAGCTATTTTGGTATCCTCTTAAAAGAATTTTTTCAATTGAACTAGTGGTTACTAAGATTAGGGCGTTAAAACAAACATACTCTTCAGCTTAATAATATAAGTATAGATTAAAAATGTTTGACAGATAGACAAACAGATAGGCGAACATAAAATGATCTTTTTCCAATGTTTTCGGTTTCTTTTTGGCACGACAAAAAAATTATTTAACTCGGATTATTTTGACTAACAATAACGTATTTTTTTAGAGGATTACTATACAAAACAGTATAGGCCATAAAGTAAATAATAAGCTTGTATGAAAAATTCTTTCTTTTTGCTCGTAGACGTAATAAGTTTTGCTATAAACATACTCAGGAGCGACTTTTATGAGCATATGATTCAAATATTTTACATTTTATATCGTGTTTGAGCAAAAACGGGTTATACTCGTATATTCGAAATTGTTACATCATAAAATGTGCAACTTATTACTCTATGAGATTCCTCTTCGTTTAGTCTTTCAAAGACAACTTTTTCTTTCTACATTTTTTATGCCCATGCCAGACTTTACTAGGAATTCTATGCTGCTGCTGCTGACTGTTACCCGTCTAAAGGGTTAGTTTAATGTGAAAGACAAGTTACAGTTATTTAATATTAAAAAATTAGTTTTTGGCCGGGACTTCGTACATGGTACCTACATGAGAAATAATATTTGTTTTTTTTTCACATTAAAAAGTCATCTATGCCTTTTCTCGTGCTCTAGACTATCTAATAACTACACTTTATTCAAACTTTTAATTTAATTTAGTAGTCGGATAGTTTTGAAATGTTGCACATATTTTAGGAATATCAATCCGTATTTTTAAACTATTAACGTTTTATCGATGACAATGCATTAATTTCAAAAATTCTCCAGGTTTTTTAAGCGTGTTTTTAGGTTTCAATTTAAGCAAATTATCCCAAGTTAAATGTTGAGGTTCACGAATTTGTAGAGTGTACTTTATAACTTTTTAAAATAGTCGTTGACAAACATTTTAATATGGAGAGTAGGGACGATGTTTGTGGAACAGATGTGTTTAAGTAGAAAGTTTGGATGTCAAGTTATAAGGGCGTCACAAACTGCATATTGATATATTATATTAAAGTAGCCAGAAAGAAACAGATGTATATAGAAAAAAGGCGAAGCGAGAAAGAGACATTATATCTGTCGGTGACGAAATAAGTCTACATACATCTCGGTATATTGTCACATTAAAATCCCTTTGTAAGCTTGTGCGTAAAAGAGCAATAAAAATCCTAACATCCATCCATCCGTTCTTACAAACATTTACGTTTATAGTATTAAGTAGGATATTACATTTACGTGTCGTCTTTTATACCGAATTACTAAAAAGGATGCCCATTTTATTTTATTATCCCATACTAGTCCTACGAGACTAATAAAATAGATTGAAATTCTTAAATGAATCAAATAATAAACGTTTCGGAAACGTTCCTTGCTTTCTACGAACATGTTTTAACTCCTAAATGTTTAACACCATTTTCAGGAATCAATTACGATCGTAACGCCAACAACAACGCTTTGCTCAACGCATATAAGCTTTGCAATTCAACGCAATGCTGCCAGCGATGCGGCATAGCGATGCGGAGGAAAACATCGATGCGTATGCTCATGTTTAATTTCTGTGTTCATTAATTAAGTGGTATGTAATTTATGGTGTTCAATAAAATATCCTCCCAAGGGTGCTGTAAAAGTCAGCTAAGGGATATTGCACACAGATAACATCCTATGTGAGAGACGGAAAACTCGAAAATAAACCCTGTGCCAACACGCCTGGTCAGCGCGGCACAGTAGACCATAATCCCTCCAAAGTGGAGGAGGCCCGTGCCCAACAGTGGGACGTAAATGGGTTGGAGAGAGAATAAAATATTTATTATTTAAAAAAAGATAAAAATACGATCGACGAATAAATTGTGATGCCCATTTATCAGTAACGTATCTATACTTCTTCTATACTACTATTATTAAGCTTAACAGTTTCTTTGTTTGAACGCGCTAATATTAGAAATCGCGGGTCCAATTTGAAAAATTCCGTCAGTGTTGGATAGTACATTTATCGAGGAATGTAATAGGCTATATAACAACACGCTGCTTTCATTAGTAGCGAAGCATCACTAAAAAATATTGCAATAACGGAGAATGTTTACTAAATTTCACGCGTATTAAATTCAACGCGGGCGAGGTCGCGGGCATCAAACATATACTATAAATAGTTTATAAGGTTTTAGGTAAATAAAATCTGTAACATAACAATTTTAGCCAATGATGTCAAGTGGCTATTAGAAAATAACATACTGTAACTTCCATGAAAAGCCGAGTTCAAACTTATAAAAGTAACATTAACTCTACCACGTTGCACTAAAGTACAAAATGCAACTAGATTTTTAATTTTTTTGGCCTACGAAGAGCACTTATAATAAGTGTGGCATGGCTAGCGACTGCTAACTGGAGTGTGAGATGGTTCGTTATGAGAAAAGTAAAAAAATAAATAAATAATAAATAAATATTCATGGACATTTCACACAACGTCCTCTGGTCCCAAGCTAAGCTTATTATGCTTGTGTTATGGGTACCAGAATACGGATAGAATACATTATACCACATTTTTTTTGTTTTTTTTTTTAAAATATATATATTAATACATAGTAAACACCCAGACGCAGTACAAACATTTGTATGACAGTTAAAAACATCACACAAATAATTGTCCTGACCGGGAATCGAACCCGAGACCTCGTGGATGGCAGTCCGTTATATGAACCACTAGACCACGAGGCCCGTCGATAAATAAATACTTCTTGCAATTTGTAGTGTGCCTTAGAATGTGTGACGATTACTCAGTAAATTGGTCGTATGTTTAACAAGGTGTGACCTAGGATGAATACTGACTCTATAGGTGTACCGGGATGTTTGTTTATGTTGTGACATCGATATTTTCAACACCAGTGTTGCAAGGCTTAAGTGTTTTGAGCTGTATTTTGTTTAATGATTGTCGCAATTGATTTATTTTTTAAAAAATTTTATAATTCATTAATTGAACAATATGCAAAATAGATTTGTACCTATTTATTTGTGAAAACTTTTAACTGGCTCTATATTTTACCATTTTGTTTTTATATACATCTATTTAACTGTTACTTTTCCATGACAAAATCTTTTCTTAATACATATAAAACTAAATAAATTGTTTATAACACTTTGTGTAATAGTAATTATGTATTATTGGTAATTAGTTAAAAGCATAGCAAGTCAATTGCAAAAATTAATAATTTGTTAATAAATTCATAAATAAAATATGTTTTTTAATATATAATTAATATATTTTTTGGTTGTTTCAATACTTCACTAATTTTATTTTTTATTTTTCATTGCGGCCTACCTAATGGTAAGTGGTTTCCGTATTCAGGTAATCATCTTGTTTCAAATTGTTGTCTTTTATTTTATTTTTTAAATTATTACTGTAACTTTATTTATTTGAGCCTTGATATTAAAGTTATATAAGTTATAATTATGAGAACACGACAGCTTAATTTGTAACGGCTGAACCAAACTGGATATTTTTGTCGTGCCTCTTATAATCAGGACAAGTTTTGTTTATTAAGTAATTTATTATGTTTTGCATTTGACTTGTTATGTTTTTACTTAATAAATTAACACTTTTATTATATAAACCCTGTTTAACTATAGGTAATTTAATTTAATATATTTTGTTATTTTTTATCAATGTTCTATCAGAACCTCTCGATTTCTCTTTTATACATTAAAGAATATATGATAATTATGATTAATGTTATGAGGCAAACAACAGCCGATAAAACAATCTTATAAAACCATTCTGTTCTGTTGTTGCAAAGTTTCACTGTTTAACTTTCCACGAATGTCGAACTTAATTTGAATATAATGAGGGCCAATTTTCTACCAAGTTGGCAACTTATTTTTCGTTCAAAATAAACTTCTAATTGGTCTTAAATACTTTAGTAAAAGCCTGATCATTCAAAATCCAAAATTATGATTATTCTTAAATTATACCAATACATACTAACAGCAATACAATTTTTTTTAAACTATTTACTATTAATCATTTTCTAGTTCAATAATTAGGAATATGCTTTAAAATCCTGGTATTTTTTATAATTATTGCATTGTCTTCAGCCTTAGGCCTTAGTTCCTTTGTCTTAGGCCTTAATACTTCTGTAAAATTTCAGATCAATCCGACTACTGTAAGTAGGTGAAAATCACAATTACAAGATAAGAATAGTAATAGCAAGAAAGCTGAAACTTACACAGACGATGTTTAATGTTGTCGCTTTGCGAACAAATATTTTAGTATTTAGAATTTTAATTTATACTAGAGTAAACAAATAACCGTCCGTGTGGTGACAGACTAAGAATACAAGTGTGACCACCCCATTTCTTTCCTAGGGTGATGTATGAGCCAACTAAGGGACAATATAAGCAGTTAACGTCTACTGTAAGAGACGGAAAACTCGAAACTAAGCCCTGTACCAACATGCCTGGTTCCCAAGTCCGGTAAATGAATTGTGTCACAATAGTCGCTCAATGGCACATTATAACCCCAAAAAATTAACAATAGACTACCAAACTTGACAAAATTCGCCACTAAGGAATCAGTTATTGCATTTGTTTGCAATAATTGACTATATGCACTAATTGAAATAACTGATTGCTTAGTGACGAATTTTATCAAGTTTGGTAGTCTGTTGTTAATTTTTTGAGGTTATAATGTGCCATTGAGCGACCATTGTAACACAATTCCACAGAATAATACACAATTCATTTACCGGACTTGGGCACCTGGTCAGTGCGGCACAGTAGACTGTAATCCTTCCAAAAGTGGAGGAGACCCGTGGCCAGCAGTGATACGTTAATGGGCTGGAGAGGAGCGAGGAGGAAACATACAACAAGCGATTTCAGTATATCTTGATGATACGGTTATACGACATAATTATAACGGTATGATATTGTACCTAATAATGATGATATCGGTACAGAAAACTTCGCATGCGATTCTAACTTGTTCATTTATTTACAAACGTGTCATGGGATTTGGAAAGAGTGTGGTATATTTTCCATTCCATATTTCTAACAGTGAGTGATTATTCGTTCTTGCATGGTGTATTAGATAGGATCAAGGCATCTCCCTTTCCATATGAGTGAACTAAAAAGGGAAAGCAAATAAACCTTGAGGGTCTTTTTGTAGACTTTGCATAATACAAATAGTTGTTTGTGCCTATAAAGAATTATTATTATTTTATTACAACCTTTACCTATTATTCTAGTTACTTAATAGTAACTTTCCATTTAGCTTGCTTAGCTTTTGTTATTACTAAACTTTGTACATGTAGAAGTAAAGATAAAAGAAGATAATTTTTTTTTTTAAATATGGTCTTATGGTCAACAATAAACACATACATAATATAACATAACATACAACCAGAAATTTACTTGAAGTCAGTAAGTGTGATCACTCCGAAATGGGAAAACCCACGCCCAGTAAGTACGACAACGAAGGGCTTAGACACATGCGAAGATGTTATTAGTACCTATTCTAAAAACGCTTATTATCACGTTGCAACAGGTTCATTCCATATGAAATGCTCAATTAACCACGAAAAGATTTGAAAAGATGAAGAGTTCTTTTGTCATCGGTTCTTTGTCCCATTCGCAAAAGATCTCAATTTTCGTTTCAAATCTAAAGGAAACTTACATCAATATAAAACATGCCTAGTATTAAGACCAACATAAAATATTGGTTTCGTCAAATTAGAATGACAATTTATCGGTTCATTGGAAACAAGATAAATTTGAAGTAAGAACTCGCTGGATACAACTCTGTCATTTATCTACTCTTTTGTGTTTCAAGCTAACTTTAATTAGAAAATGTCAAATGTTTTCATTGCTAAATTGTGAAACTTACAACAGTAGATGATACTCAAATGTATAATATGTACAAGCAAACTGAAGTATAACCTCAAAATAAAATGAAAGCAGAAATAAATTGAGAAACTTGTATGGAAGTCAGTTAAAAACTTTTAAAATGTAATAAAAGAAACAAAACTTTTCTTTGGACTTCAGAGCGATTTTGTAGAACATATGACAAGAATTTTAATTAATACAACCAAAACCATTGCTTTGTGAAAACAAGAAACAAACTATGCAAATGTTTTTATTTACCAGTACAATACGATTTTAATTTTGGTTTCTTTTAGCTACTCATTATACACTTACGAGTATGTATTTCTGTATAGTCATGTTTGAGGAAAACTGGTGTCATACCCCATTTTCTCAGTGCTGTTAGGTAGCTAACAGATAATATAAGTTGATTATAAGAGGAATTAATTAAGATTTAGTCTTTTTGTATCTCAATAAATAAATAAATATAATTAATTAATAAATAAATAATATATTCTTGAACATTTCACACAACGTCCTCCGGTCCCAAGCCAAGCTTCTGTTGTGTTGTAACAGAATACCTACGGATTTAATACATAAAATACTTTTCTTTTGTAAATACATGCTTATAATATATAGAAACACCCAGACGCAGCACAAACATTTGTATGACAATTATAAATATCACACAAATGATTGTCCCGAACGGGAATCGATCCGCGACCTCGTGAACGGCAGCCTGTTACCTGAACCACTAGGTCACGAGGACCGTAAAATATAAGCTGATAATAAAATAATGACACTGAACTTGTTGAGACGAAGTTGCAGAGCCTCGAGCATAGGCGTCGAGTGGCTAGTCTCACTGTATTCTATAGACTGCATTTTGAAGAGTGTGCCGAGGAATTACACGAAATAATTCCCCCATCTCCATTCCTTCAACGCACTACCAGACGAACGGGACGCATGCATCCTTACATTGTGGATATACCTCCTTCCCGAACTAAACGTTTTGCGTCGTCCTTTATTTGGCGGACAGCTAAAGACTGGAACAATCTGCCGGCGTCTGTGTTTCCGGACAGTTACAATGTGGAAGCATTCAAGAGAAGGGTGAATAGGCTTCTAACATAGTTGTTGCGCTTCACCATCCAAGGCCGCATTACCGCTTACCATCAGGTGGAATGTAGTCAAGCATCAACATGTGTTTATGTATAAAAAAAAATATATATAAAACGCAACTAATTAAGATTTATTCTTTTTGTATCTCCGTTAATTGTTAATCGACATTGACAATACAAAAATGTTAAGAGGGCACGATACCAAATTATGTTCCATACAAAAATATGGGCATCGTACCTATTCCCCTTTTTTCTTCGCGAAAGTTAAACCGATTTTAATTGTTATTACGCTATATTATAGATAAAGAGTATATCTATACTTCTATTACTTTCTTTTTTTCCAAACATAATAACTAAAAGAAATATGACCATCCAAAAATTTTTTTGGTTTTCTTTAGTTAAAGTTGCAGCGTCTATCACACATTTTGGTAAGGTTTTACCAAAAAAGAAAGTGATGGAAGCATACATATACTCTTCATCTATAATATAGCGTAAAAACAATTAAAATCGCATTAACTTTCGCGTAGAAAAAAGAGAACTACGAAACGTATTTTCTTCAAAGAATTTGTAGGTAAAATCTGTTTCAGCTATATTTGTCCCTTTCAGCACAGCGCTCGGGAAAAGGGATAGCAATACCTAAAGCTGAAGCCTGAATTAGGAGTACAGTACCCTCTAGAGTCTAGATAACACGATGATTTATATTCTTACTATGTGGTTTTTTCTTTGTTATTACTAACCTAAAATCACTTTTCATTTAGTTTGTACTGTAAGGGACTGCCTCCATGCGTTCACACAAATATTATTAATAAAAATACGACATATATTTAGAGATATTAGAAATATTTATTCGTATTAAAATATGTCAAGTGTTTACAGAATCGCTAACAAACAAATAATCTTGTATCATTTGATCACATATTATTTTATAAAATTATTTTACTCATAAAAGGTGATATTGTTTTTCCTAAAGGTAATAAAATTCTTATTGTGGACTTTTCGATTAATATGTAAATCAATCAATATTGTTTCAATGTGTTTGCGTTCATATTTTGAAATGTTAAAATTTATTGACACTTGTCTTATCGCGTGTACTGGTATGGTATTAATTGGATTTTGTTATTGTATCAACGTAATAAATAATAATAAATAAGCCCTACATTTTAGAGCTTGTCCAGAAAGGGCGAATTCGCCGCGATTCTCTCGCGTGCAATACGCGCGAATCAAGCGCGAGTCGAGAGTCTGGCGTAGTGCACGCGATTTACGCGCGTATTTTGAATTCGCGCGATGCTTGTGGACGCGATGTATTGATGTCTAGTACCTCAACACGCGCGTTTTGAATTCGCGCGATACGATTCGCAGCAAATTCGCCCTTTCTGGACAAGGTCTTAAGAGCTTGTCCAGAAAGGACGAATTTGCCGCGAATCTCTCGCGCGTAATACGCGCGACCGTTGCGTCCACAAGGTGCGTACCAACGCGCGAGCATTTGGGGAGGAATTCAGTTCAGCTTTAGAATTCGCTCTAGAGTTCGCGCGTTAACTGGACGCAACAAGGCGTCCCTAGTATCTCGTTCGCGCGCAATACGCGCGAGTCGAGAGTCTGGCGTAGTGCACGTTTCTCAGAATATTTTTTTCCACAGGTGTCAATAGTTCAACGAGTACTTCTTGAAAAATGGCGCGCTCTACCGGCAAAAAATCTGTCCCTTAAATTGAGACCATTCGTTCAACATTACGTTCGGACTCCTTGTATCTATACTTCGTGGCGCGTATTTTGAATTCGCGCGATGCTTGTGACGCGATGTGTTGATGTCTAGTACCTCAACAGCGCGCGTATTGAATTCGCGCGATACGATTCGCGGCGAATTCGCCCTTTCTGGACAAGGTCTTACGGCTTGGCCACAGTTTCTGGCGGTGCGGGGCGCGGTGAGGCGAGAGGCGCGGCGGGCGGTGTGATTTGCGGTGGTATGCCACAGCTAGACTAGTAGCGACCACGGCGGCGTCAGTGGTGGATGTATTTAGGGAACGGCTAAACTATTAAAATGCCCCTGTCAAAAGTGGCACGGTATTGCCTCGAAACAAGTGCGTTCTTAGCTCAAGATATCATTCAGTCAAGAATAGGAGCGCTTTATTTCAATAACCCAACCCAAGAATAGGTAGATATCTATCTATGAAAATGTGAATGACTATGATTTTAAATTGTCGTATCTTGTTTAATTACTCGTAAAAAATAGGTAATAAATATTATACTTACCACTACTACCAGGAAATTGTTGTTTTATTTCGTCCCACAATTTTTTTACAACATGTCTGTATTTATGCTGTGGATATTTTGACATCCATATTGCGGGTCTACTTAGTATTTCACTAATAAATTGTTCCACATCCATTATTTTAAATGAAAACGCGCGGTAGAAACAAAATTATTTGTTTCGGTCGTGCGATGCCTCAATGCGTCTACCGATGCCGCCGCCCGCGCCGCTCTGAGCTGTGGCCGCCTCGATACTCGTTAGTACATTTGTTTTCGCCGCACACCGCGCAGCCCGTCGCCGCGCGTCTCTCCCCGCGCCGCAAGTCGCGCCGCGCTCCGCGTCGCCGGTAGCTGTGGCATACTTCATAAGTTGTCTACCATTTGTTTTCGCCGCTCACCGCTTGCCGCGTCTCAAACCGCGCCGCAATCCACGCCGCTCTTGGCTGTGGCCAGGAGGTTAGAGTTTCATACCAAAGGGCAAAACGGGCCTGCATTGCATTAAGTCCGCCATTTAGTCCAGTCAAATTACGGCTGAGAATGGGAAAAATAATCACTAAAATACCTAGTTTGGGAATTATGAAGGATCGATCGGGGGGTGTATTCTGAGCTTATATTCCAATTTGAGGGAATCTAGGGAGGTCAGCTCAAGGTCATTTCGATGAAAACGTGTTTAATTCGATATCTCGAGAACGGTTAGTGTTAGGCAAAAAATTGTAGAGACCTTTTCTCTTTTAAATTAAATTTACTAACTTTTTTATCCGAAACTTTTTTTTTATCATCCATAGTTTTCAATTTATTGCTTCTGATAGGCAAAAATTTTACTTTTTTTCCTCCCTTTTTTATTTTTCGCCATTTTCTCCCCAACCGTTAAATTTTATTAAATTTTACCCGAATATGAAAGTGTTGCTCTTTTAATTATGAACAACTTTATATGTAAACTTTTTTCTGTAATGCCAATACCTTCGGAGTTATATATTACTTTACCGAGCGAAATCCGTGCCGTGAAAAATATTAAAGTATTCCATGATCATTTCTTAGCCAACTTACCTGTATCAAAAGGTGAATCGATTAAACTATTAAAAAATTGAACTTCATTTAAATATTAAATACTGTAATAATTGAAATATCATTTAATTAAATAAAATAACAATTTGATGAGCCTCGTGGTTGAGTGGTTTATGTAACGGACTGCTGATCAAGAGGTTGCGGGTTCGATTCCCGCTCGGGACAATCATTTGTGTGATTTTTCTAATTGTCATACAAATGTTTGTACTGCGTCTGGGTGTTTCTATATATTATAAGTATGTATTTACAAAAGAAAAATAGTATATGTATTCTATCCGTATTCTGGTACCCATAACACAAGCATATAAGCTTAGCTTGGGACCAGAGGACGTTGTGTGTAATGTCCGTGAATATTTATTATATTTATTATTTCTTTATTTAAATATTGTACTTTTTCAATTTGGGTATTTTTTATTCCATTTAATTGAAACTGTTTCACACATTTATTGATAAAAAAATAGGTCATAAAATTGGTAAAATTAAGTACGCGAGGTCGATGGAAGTGAATCGTCAATATTAAAGGCCCACACTAATGCACGCGACAGTGTCTGTGAATACGCGTCGCGACAGTGGCACGGATTTCGCTCGGTAAAGTAATATATAACTCCGAAGGTATTGGCATTACAGAAAAAAGTTTACATATAAAGTTGTTCATAATTAAAAGAGCAACACTTTCATATTCGGGTAAAATTTAATAAAATTGAACGGTTGGGGAGAAAATGGCGAAAAATAAAAAAAAGGGAGGAAAGAAAGTAAAATTTTTGCCTTTCGGAATCAATAAATTGAAAAATATTGATAATAAAAAAAATGTTTCGGATAAAATAGTTAGTAAATTTAATTTAGAAGAGAAAAGGTCTCTACAATTTTTTGCCTAACACTAACCGTTCTCAAGATATCGAATTAAACGCATTTTCATCGAAATGACCTTGAGCTGACCTCCCTAGATTCCCTCAAATTGGAATATAAGCTCAGAATACACATATCGATCGATCCTGCATAATTCCCAAACTAGGTATTTTAGTGATTATTTCTTTCGGTAATTTGACTGGACTAATTGTACAAATTTTGTTTGTGTGATGTATAAATAAATTATTTTGAATAAGAACAACATCTGATACAATATGCTTTTTTTTAATTGGGAACTATTCACTTTCATTTCAATAAATATTTATAAAAGATTACTAACCATAATATTACTAATTGGTCTGTTTAATTGTGGTGTTTGAAATATTTTATTTCCATAATGGGCATGCTTTCAAGTCCAATTGGGATTGTTCATAATTTTTAACCTACTGTTTTTATATTTCTTTTAGAAAATATAGACTATTTTAAGCAACTAATTTTAATATTATTGAAAGATTTACTATATTGTATATTTAAAAAAATACTTTTACTTATTTGCTTTTTTGGAAAAATAATCGTTAATATAGCAAATTTTCCGAAAAAAACTATTGGATCATGATCAGAAACTCTATTCCCCGGAATGGTTTTCGAATAGAGTTTTAAAAAAATCTGAACAATGCCAATTAGCGTTTTTATACGCATAATAAGGAAGAACTTTGGAGAAAGTTCGGCTTCATACACTGAAATTGAGTTTGACGTTTGAGGAAACAGAAGTTCTAAAAACTTCTCAACAATGAAAGGAAATGGTTTGATGCGCATTTAAGTTTAAAGCAAAAACTATATTTGACTATACTTTGACTATATTTTTGTACTTACTATACTTTGACAGGCTTCGTGGTTTAGCGGTTCATATAACGGACTGCCGTTTGCGAGGTCGCTGGTTCGATTCCCGTCTCCGACATTCATTTGTGTGATGTTTATAAAAATGTCATACAAATGTTTGTTCTGCGTCTGGGTGTTTACTATGTATAATAAGCATGTATTTACAAATGAAAAGTAGTTTATGTATTATATCCGTATTCTGGTACCCATAACACAAGCATATAAGCTTAGCTTGGGACCAGAGGACGTTGTGTGAAATGTCCATAAATGTTTATTTATTTATTTAAGCTTTTTTAATGGTACCGTACATAACGGGACGTGATTATTGAGACTTCGCTTTCCGTCCATCTGTCCTTTCCTCTGTCACCAAGCTATATCTGTAGAACGGTGATAACTAGAGAGCCTAAAATTTCACAGTTTGTGTATACCAATTGATACTACAACAATAAATACTCAGAATCATCACTCTCCTGCCCTTTTTCCACTATTTGGGGTTCCGTTATTTCTTGAACAGTGTATGGTTAGAGAGCGTATACTACAACAACAATTATAAATAATAAATATTCACGGACATTTTATACAACGTCCTCTGGTCCCAAGCTAAGCTTATAATGCTTGTGTTATGGGTACCAGAATACGGATAGAATACATATACTACTTTTTCTAATTACATAGAAACATCCAGACGCAGCACAAACATGTTTGTATGACATTTATGAATATCACACAAAATATGATTATCCCATGCGGGAAACGAACCCGCGACCACGCGACCCGTCAGCATTACCGTCCCGAATTACCTTTTACTACCCTTAAAATGAATTAATTTCACTCTTTGAGTGTTAAATCAACAGGGGCGTTTACACAAGAAGTTATTTTATTTGTAAACACACACACATACACACACACATAAAAGACAACTCTGTATGTATTGTATCGTATGAGCATGAGCACTGTCCTCATATCTTTTTAGAGAAGGTACTTTAAGAATGCTTTATTAATGCTAATAGTGTTGTTTACGTAAATAAGTAAAGTAAGTACTCAATATAATGATAATAACATTAATTTAATCTGATAACATATCATTAAATATTATTATCTTCTCTATCAACATTTGAAGTCAATACATCTTGTTATTGAGAAACTTCTTGTTATACTAAAGATAATTCTCTATTATCATGAAAACAGTTGATCTCATTTTCTTGACATGTTATTCATCGTTAATACACGAGAATATGTTATACCTATAATGATCCATCCTAAACAAACAACGTAATTGAGGAATATACCATAATATGGTTATACTAATATACCAATAGCCGTTTCCCGCAACTTCGTACGCGTCGAATTTAGAAAATTTTACCCGTTTTCGCAACATTTTTTACTGATGCTTTGCTCTTATTGGTCGCAGCGTGATGTTGTATAGCCTATAGCTTACCTCGATAATTGTTAATTTAACACTGAAAGATTTTTTAAAATCGGACCAGTTGTTTCTGTCATTAGCGTGATCAAACAAACAAACAAACTATTCGGCTTTATAATCTTATTAGCTGACCCGGCAAACGTTGTTTTGCCATACCAAAAAAAAAAAATTAAAGACTTGAAAAATAGATGTTGGCCGATTCTCAGACCTACTGAATATGTATGTAAAATTTGAGAAGAATCGGTCAAGCCGTTTTGGAGGAGTACGGTAACTAACACTGTGACACGTGAATTTTATATATTAGATATATAAAATATAATATTAATTTTGTATATCTTATTATGGCAAAACAACGTTTGCCGGGTCAGCTAGTATTAATATAGATAGGAAAATATTCAAAATGATTGCGCTTGAATGTATTTTAATCAAGGTACTATTCTTGTGGCGCTTTTTTAGTGAGTTAATAAAACCCTAACAAATTATCCAAAAAAACTAAAGATCCTCTTGAACCACTCTATCTATTAAAATAAACCGCATCAAATTACGTTGCGTAGTTCTAAAGATATAAGCTTAAATAGGGACATACATACTAACATAACAACTTTGTTTTATAAAAAGTAGAGAATATTCCAGCCGAGTTTCAAACCTGAGACCTCGTTACGTTAAATACAATGTGTTATGATGTCAGTACCTTACTTACAGTAATCATAAAAAGTATATTATCGTAGGTATCATAGAACTGGCTGTAATAAAAGTTTCTAAATTGTTTGAGAACTGGCGACACTTAAAAAGTTTTCAAGTTCATAATGCTTTACTTTTGTTAGAAATTGTAACATGTTTGCCTGAGGGATTTTCGTTACAAATTAGGAAAGTTAGATTTATTTTATGAGCTATATTCGTAGAAAAAAAAACTGTAACAAAATAGTAGGTACATTTGTATTAGTACAAAAATATTATCTTCTCTTCATAAATATAAAAATCAATTGCTGTTCATTAGTCTCGCTAAAACTCGAGAAAAGCTGGGCCGATTTTGGTGATTTTGGTCTTGAAATATTCGTGAAAGTTCAGGGAAGGTTTAAACGGTATCAACATTTATCTATCTATGGGATCTAAAATGTCGCGCGTATGGAGAAGCGGGCATCAGCTAGTTTGTCATAAAAAATAAGATTTCAAGACAAGCCTTGTTCTAACAATTTATAAAACGCTAAATGTTGCCCGCAACTTCATACGCGTTGAATTTGGAGAACAAACCGTAAGAAATTATACAAAACAGCCATCTTCTTGAAATATCCATTAAAACAAACCGCATCAAAATCCGTTGCGTAGTTATGAAGATGTAAGCTGACATAGGGACATACATATAAATATCGATACTATTTTATAATAAATAAAGACTTAGCGGAGGTTTAAACGGAGATTTTATCGGAGAGATAATAAACGTTTTAGCGTAAAAAGACTATTAGGAATAACAATTTTTGACTAAATAAAACCACTTTTCACGGATTTAGACGCGTATATTTGTTTTAAATTTTGGCCCGACGTTTCTTTATATTGTTACAATTTGTTAATGTATTTTAGAAACTAAAATAATGTTATTGATTTTATGTAGTCTGAGCACAATGTAATATGATATAGTTTATGGTAAAAGTCTATCTTTATGGTCAATGTAAAATTAAAATCGAATGTGGGTAAACCCTGTAATAACTGATCGTACAAGACACATTACAGCTCAGTCTCACCCGTGACCATGGTGACTGCAAAGTCTCCGAAACGTCGGGCCAAAATTTAAAACAAATATACGCGTCTAAATCCGTGAAAAGTGGTTTTATTTGAACAGATGAGTCGCGCAAGTGTTAGAAAATTTTTGACTATTTTCGCTAACCGATTTTAGCGAACTTTTAAACCTCCGATAAGTCATTATGAATAAGACCAATGTTTATTGTCTAATGCGTGCAAAGCTGCAGGTAGAAGCTAGTACTATATAATTATTGTCGTAGACAGTGAGTTACTAGACTTAATTTTGAAATAATATTACCTAGTAATTTTTATAAACTCATCTATACTGTAATATTATAAAGCGGAAGAGTTTGTTTGTTTGTTTAAACGCACTAATCTCAGGAACCACTGGCCGATTTGAAAAATTCTTTTAGTGTTAGATAGGGCATTTATCGAGGAAGGCTTTAGGCTATATAACATTACGCTACGACCAGTAGAAGCGGAGCAGTAGTTAAAAATGTTGCAAAAACGGGGAAAATTTACTAAATTCCACGCGACGGGGTCGCGGGCAACAGCTAGTACTTAATATAACCTTTAATATAATTTTCCACTCACTAATTGAACCGTTACGAGGCAAGCACTCGAGAGTACAAAATTTCATTTCCTTTTATGAACAAGACGTACATACTCATAATGAAGAAAGTATATTGCTTAAGAGGAAAATCTATCTTCTATAATAATATTAAAAAGCAAAAAAAAAGGTCGCGTACTTTGCCACCTGATATCAAGTGCTTAGCGCGCGTTCGACTCGGCGTCATTAAAACTTTACTTGTGACGTGTTTGATTGATCTATTGTAAACATTTTAACTGTTATAAATAGCCAATAATGAACCAAGAAACAAAGCTCTGTTTAAATTTTTTATAAATCTTGTTACAATAATATATCTTGAGCCTTAAAACTTGAAGTACTAGCCATTTTAGACTCATTGTAAAAAAGCGGGTTTTATTGAAAAATAAGATCGATAATAGCATAGTTATTTAATATATTCTTAAACTAGATACATTAATTATTATATTTAACAACAGTTGAATGCAATTTATCTGTAAATATACATTTAAAACAATAGGTGAAACCTTTCGTAATATCACAAAACTTCACTGAACTTACATCAACTGACAATTTTTTTTTAAATTTCTTCCAACATGTTTATAAATCTATGCTTTATTCTAATAAGAATACATGTCTCTTTGATATAAATACGTAACAAACGGAGTCTATTACCACAGCATAGAGTTTTCATTCGAATAACATAAAAGTGAAGACCTGCAACCACAGTTGCACGAACCAATTTAAAGGATTTTATTTTTGCAACTGTGGTTGCATGAAACAATTGAGCGGTTATCGGTCTTGATAAGATTACCAAATTTCAAATCTATCCGACTATTTGAACCTTTAAATTTGCTTTACGACCTGTAAATCAATTTTAAAGGTTCCGTTACATAGATTAATAGGTATATATTTACATACTAGCTGACCCGGCAAACGTTGTTTTGCCGTAGGTACTAAAAAAAATATTGGTTTGAAAAATAGATGTTGGCCTATTCTTAGACCTACTGAATATGTATGTAAAATTTGAGAAGAATCGGTCAAGCCGTTTCGGAGGAGTACGGTAACTAACACTGTGACACGTGAATTTTATATATTAGATATATCTACACTAATACTAGCTAACCCGACAAACGTTGTTTTGCCATTCTAAAAGGTTTGAAAAATAGATGTTGGCCGATTCTCAGACCTACTGAATACACAATACATGTAAAATTTTATAAAAATCAGTCAAGCCGTTTCGGAGCAGTACGGTAACTAACATTGTGACTTGGAAATTTTATATATTAGAAGAAGAAAGATTATAAAGCTGAAGAGTTTGTTTGTTTGAAAGCAGTAATCATTACTTCAATATATCTATGTCTATACCCCTATCCATTTTATAATAAATAAAAACTGTAACTTTCATTTTCCTATTAATTATTGTAATTTTTTTTTCTCCTCAGCTCTGTATTGACACCTGCCTCCTTTAATTCTGCACCACCCTATGGTTGGCTGGTAGAAAATGCCTTAGGCATTAAGCCCGCCTATGCAGTGTGTTAAATAAATAAATAAATAAATAATCTCGGGAACTACTACTTCGAAAAATATTTTTGTGTTGGATAGTCCATTTATCGAGGAAGGCTATGGACAATAAAACATCACGCTGCGACCAATAGGAGCGAAGTTGTAGTGAAAAATGTTCCTAAAATAAGGAAATTCTTTAATAAACCACGCGTACGAAGTTGCGGATAACAGCTAGTTGATAGATAAATCGACACATAGATACGAATGAAGCTAATGGTAGCTTGGTAATGTAAAAAAATATAAATGGTAAAGAATGTATTACAGTGCTTATGTAACATTTTCATGTTTCCTAAAATACAGCTTCATAATAACATGAAAAATCCATACTGTTTGAGAATTGAGAATTACATAACAGGAAAAGTCACTTAAAACTTGTGTTCGTCTATTTCATGTATTGTGGCATGAAGACTTACGGCATATCGAGAAAATTTTATTTAAATAAATTGTGTAATAGTATCTTATTACTTTTTCTACATTTTGTGCAAGTACTTACTTCTCTTTCGTAGCCCATAAATTTCCTTATGCTGGAAATGGGACTACTACTTTACTTTCGGAGTGTATCTGGTTTACTTATCGTTAAGTTTTCCATTCTTACAGAAGATGTTACATACATAAATTATGCCTCAGCTTACATCACCGAAAGAGAAAATTGGTTATAACACTTTTTAATCCTTTACTAGTCGTTTAAGTGGCCTATCTACTACTATTTTTTGTACTAATATTAATAAAAAGTATTGTATATGTAGTAGCTATATCCGTATCTGGTACCCATAGCTCAAGCATAGAAATATAACTTACTTTGGGACCAGAGGACGTTGTGTGAAATATCCATCATGTAAAAAAAATGTTATCCAGTTAATCTCCCAAAGTAGAAGCCCAATCGTATTTTCTTTTTTCGCTAATAAAAATCTACATTCACACTGATTCTATAACAATAAAGCGTTGTTATAGAATCAGTGTTTTGGTGGTGGAAATAGTGAGCAACAACTAGTGTTACATATGAGAAATCGTATTAAACTTGTAGTAATTTCTAAAAGTTGAAGTCACCTAACACGGAAGTTTCGTTAGAATAGAATAGCTTGTGGCTAAGCGGTTGATTTAACGTTAAAGTTTCATTTAACGAGTTAAGTTTTAGTACATTATTAAATAGTAATATATAAATAAAATAAATGTTTAAATAGATCGCCATCTGCTACGATCCAAACATACGTCCTTGGCTTCTTCCACACTCATACATCTTGTCATACATGCCCGACGGTTGTATGACAAGATGTAGGAGTGTGTATTATTGAATTATACCTATTATTTATATATATTATATATATTGAAGTATACCTGTGATGACAACAGGGTATACTTTTCTCGGGCATTCAGTTCAGTTAACATTATCAAATTGTGCTATTGACACTATCAATTTTTCCATTTTTGAGTTAAGTTGTGCGCGTAAAATCGGTACCATAAGCGTTAAAATTTCAGCAAGCTAATTTACTCTAAATCTTGGTGTAAATCTTATTTTACGGAGAATTACTTTGAGCCTTATCTTGGCGTTATTATGATATACTCGCTTGACATTCGTGTTACTTTACAGAACAGATGAGGGTTATCAGAACGATTAGTTCAACATAAGCTGTAGTCATATAGAGGGAGATAAAAAAGTTACTTTTTTAAATGGATTTATTTTTGGAAAAGATTTCTAGAACAAATTGTAACTGTACTAGTTTTTTTAACTGACTTTATTATCACAAACGGATAATTCGGCCTATCGTCTCCACTGGGCACATGGTCAAGGCCTCCCGAGCAAAGAGAGAGAGAGTCCTTACTTTGTCATACTTTTCTACTTGTATATTCATAGAATATTTGGCATACTTCCTAATTTACCCAGGGTGACCAGTGATCCCTGGTCTTGTAGGTAAAAAACGGTCCTCCCGACATTGGGATATCAAAAACATAAAACTTATTCTACTGATTTAACAGAGGGGGATAAGAAAAGGAATACAAATTATTTTATTGATTGATTGATAATTTAGTTTTTTTATTAAATACAAATGATTTTATTCGTGCTTATCAAAATAATATTTGACTCGTATGAAACATCATAAAATTTTCCCTACCAGTACTCTAAGACACTCAGTCTACTGAGTAGAACCGGGCGTAAGAAGTTCTGCTGAGCTCTTTTTATATTTTTGTCATTTGCTTAACACTGTTTTCATTCAACAGTATTACACATACAGTATTTCAATTACACTAATACTTACAATACTAATATCATCTAACATTATTAGTTATAATATATATCGCTCTAAAACTAAGAAATACTCGAAACCTGAAATATTTCATGTGTATCTTGAAACCGCATCAGAATCTGTTTCGCCGCAAGAATGGTATTAGAAAATCGAATTCTACATATTAATGTGTTTATCTATCTACATTACATGAATAATGTTGACAATATTTCTTGATAAAATTTTTTAAGTGTGTTTTGGACTGGTTTAAACATTCAGAAGTTAATCTTACTTCTTTCGTAGCGGTGAGCGGAATACCTACAGCTCCTAGTTTTCAAAGCACCTACCTACAGCCTTACCTACAGCTCCTAGTATTCAAGAAACCTTTTTATTTCCGTCTGTGTAGTGTTATACGAAACTTACTTACTCTTAGGATGTTGACTTACTCTGATGATCAGTGTATGATATCCCTTAGGTGGCTTTTACAGCACCCTGGGAAAAATTGGCTTGTGATTCTTGTATTTTTAATCGGTTGCCACACAGACGTAATATAAAAAATTATTCTTAGACCTACTGAATATGTATGTAAAATTTGAGAAGAATCGGTCAAGCCGTTTCGGAGGAGTACGGTAACTAACACTGTGACACGTGAATTTTATATATTAGATATATCTACACTAGCTAACCCGACAAACGTTGTTTTGCCATTCTAAAAGGTTTGAAAAATAGATGTTGGCCGATTCTCAGACCTACTGAATACACAATACATGTAAAATTTTATAAAAATCAGTCAAGCCGTTTCGGAGCAGTACGGTAACTAACATTGTGACTTGGAAATTTTATATATTAGAAGAAGAAAGATTATAAAGCTGAAGAGTTTGTTTGTTTGAAAGCAGTAATCATTACTTCAATATATCTATGTCTATACCCCTATCCATTTTATAATAAATAAAAACTGTAACTTTCATTTTCCTATTAATTATTGTAATTTTTTTTTCTCCTCAGCTCTGTATTGACACCTGCCTCCTTTAATTCTGCACCACCCTATGGTTGGCTGGTAGAAAATGCCTTAGGCATTAAGCCCGCCTATGCAGTGTGTTAAATAAATAAATAAATAAATAATCTCGGGAACTACTACTTCGAAAAATATTTTTGTGTTGGATAGTCCATTTATCGAGGAAGGCTATGGACAATAAAACATCACGCTGCGACCAATAGGAGCGAAGTTGTAGTGAAAAATGTTCCTAAAATAAGGAAATTCTTTAATAAACCACGCGTACGAAGTTGCGGATAACAGCTAGTTGATAGATAAATCGACACATAGATACGAATGAAGCTAATGGTAGCTTGGTAATGTAAAAAAATATAAATGGTAAAGAATGTATTACAGTGCTTATGTAACATTTTCATGTTTCCTAAAATACAGCTTCATAATAACATGAAAAATCCATACTGTTTGAGAATTGAGAATTACATAACAGGAAAAGTCACTTAAAACTTGTGTTCGTCTATTTCATGTATTGTGGCATGAAGACTTACGGCATATCGAGAAAATTTTATTTAAATAAATTGTGTAATAGTATCTTATTACTTTTTCTACATTTTGTGCAAGTACTTACTTCTCTTTCGTAGCCCATAAATTTCCTTATGCTGGAAATGGGACTACTACTTTACTTTCGGAGTGTATCTGGTTTACTTATCGTTAAGTTTTCCATTCTTACAGAAGATGTTACATACATAAATTATGCCTCAGCTTACATCACCGAAAGAGAAAATTGGTTATAACACTTTTTAATCCTTTACTAGTCGTTTAAGTGGCCTATCTACTACTATTTTTTGTACTAATATTAATAAAAAGTATTGTATATGTAGTAGCTATATCCGTATCTGGTACCCATAGCTCAAGCATAGAAATATAACTTACTTTGGGACCAGAGGACGTTGTGTGAAATATCCATCATGTAAAAAAAATGTTATCCAGTTAATCTCCCAAAGTAGAAGCCCAATCGTATTTTCTTTTTTCGCTAATAAAAATCTACATTCACACTGATTCTATAACAATAAAGCGTTGTTATAGAATCAGTGTTTTGGTGGTGGAAATAGTGAGCAACAACTAGTGTTACATATGAGAAATCGTATTAAACTTGTAGTAATTTCTAAAAGTTGAAGTCACCTAACACGGAAGTTTCGTTAGAATAGAATAGCTTGTGGCTAAGCGGTTGATTTAACGTTAAAGTTTCATTTAACGAGTTAAGTTTTAGTACATTATTAAATAGTAATATATAAATAAAATAAATGTTTAAATAGATCGCCATCTGCTACGATCCAAACATACGTCCTTGGCTTCTTCCACACTCATACATCTTGTCATACATGCCCGACGGTTGTATGACAAGATGTAGGAGTGTGTATTATTGAATTATACCTATTATTTATATATATTATATATATTGAAGTATACCTGTGATGACAACAGGGTATACTTTTCTCGGGCATTCAGTTCAGTTAACATTATCAAATTGTGCTATTGACACTATCAATTTTTCCATTTTTGAGTTAAGTTGTGCGCGTAAAATCGGTACCATAAGCGTTAAAATTTCAGCAAGCTAATTTACTCTAAATCTTGGTGTAAATCTTATTTTACGGAGAATTACTTTGAGCCTTATCTTGGCGTTATTATTTATATTATGATATACTCGCTTGACATTCGTGTTACTTTACAGAACAGATGAGGGTTATCAGAACGATTAGTTCAACATAAGCTGTAGTCATATAGAGGGAGATAAAAAAGTTACTTTTTTAAATGGATTTATTTTTGGAAAAGATTTCTAGAACAAATTGTAACTGTACTAGTTTTTTTAACTGACTTTATTATCACAAACGGATAATTCGGCCTATCGTCTCCACTGGGCACATGGTCAAGGCCTCCCGAGCAAAGAGAGAGAGAGTCCTTACTTTGTCATACTTTTCTACTTGTATATTCATAGAATATTTGGCATACTTCCTAATTTACCCAGGGTGACCAGTGATCCCTGGTCTTGTAGGTAAAAAACGGTCCTCCCGACATTGGGATATCAAAAACATAAAACTTATTCTACTGATTTAACAGAGGGGGATAAGAAAAGGAATACAAATTATTTTATTGATTGATTGATAATTTAGTTTTTTTATTAAATACAAATGATTTTATTCGTGCTTATCAAAATAATATTTGACTCGTATGAAACATCATAAAATTTTCCCTACCAGTACTCTAAGACACTCAGTCTACTGAGTAGAACCGGGCGTAAGAAGTTCTGCTGAGCTCTTTTTATATTTTTGTCATTTGCTTAACACTGTTTTCATTCAACAGTATTACACATACAGTATTTCAATTACACTAATACTTACAATACTAATATCATCTAACATTATTAGTTATAATATATATCGCTCTAAAACTAAGAAATACTCGAAACCTGAAATATTTCATGTGTATCTTGAAACCGCATCAGAATCTGTTTCGCCGCAAGAATGGTATTAGAAAATCGAATTCTACATATTAATGTGTTTATCTATCTACATTACATGAATAATGTTGACAATATTTCTTGATAAAATTTTTTAAGTGTGTTTTGGACTGGTTTAAACATTCAGAAGTTAATCTTACTTCTTTCGTAGCGGTGAGCGGAATACCTACAGCTCCTAGTTTTCAAAGCACCTACCTACAGCCTTACCTACAGCTCCTAGTATTCAAGAAACCTTTTTATTTCCGTCTGTGTAGTGTTATACGAAACTTACTTACTCTTAGGATGTTGACTTACTCTGATGATCAGTGTATGATATCCCTTAGGTGGCTTTTACAGCACCCTGGGAAAAATTGGCTTGTGATTCTTGTATTTTTAATCGGTTGCCACACAGACGTAATATAAAAAATTGGTCAAGTGCGAGTCGGACTCGCGCACGAAGGGTTCCGTACCATTATCTATGCAACATAAGGCAACGTTATTAGTATCGAGCAAAAAACGGTAAAAAATTCATGTTTGTTGTATGGGAGCCCCCCTTGAATATTTATTTTATTTTATTTTTAGTATTTGTTGTTATAGCGGCAATAGAAATACATCATCTGTGAAAATTTCAACTCTCTAGCTATCACCGTTCTTGAGATACAGCCTGGTGACAGACGGACGGACGGACGGACGGACAGCGAAGTCTCAGTAATAGGGTCCCGTTTTTACCCTTTGGGTACGGAACCCTAAAAAAGTTGTAAATATAAACCATTCAATTAACGTACCTAATTGTCAATTTAGAAACTAAACCGCTACAATAATTCAGTAAAGTACCGCAACACAGACTATATAGTGCTGCAGAGAGTTTGCGGTTTCAGCCTAATTTGATGAAAAGTTGAATTATATTAAGGGTCTAAAAATATAGCTACCTAATTAGTTACTTTAATTTTCAAAACATAAATAGTGTAGATAACACAATTTGACAATGTAAATTAAACATTTATATAGGAAAGCTATAGGTTATATAACATCACGTTCCAACTAATAGGGGCGAAACATCAGCGAAAAATTTTGCAAAACGTGGAAAATTTTCTGAATACCACGCATACAAACTTGCGGGCAACAGCTGGTACTGAATAAGATCCTTAGCAATTATATTAAAAATTGCATAGAAAACCTTGGTATAGAAATTCCAGTAATATTTATAGTCAAAGGGGGCATGGGGGTCAAACGTGACCTAATATGCGTTTTATACACTCGGTTTGACAACCCATTACCCGTTACACGATAAATCCATTTTGTCCATTTTAACGTAGAAGGCTTGTTCATAAATCAGTGCGCTATTTAAAGACTTTGTATGTTTGAAATTTTATCATCATTGCCCTGTCCTTATTCCTTTACTTGAAGTTGGTTTGTTTGAACGTGCTGACCTCGGAAACCGCTGGTCCGATTCTAAAAATTATTTTAGTACTGGACAGTACATTTATTAAGGAAGGCTTTAGGCTGTATACCATTACGCTGCGACCAAATCGAAGCATCAATGTAAAATGGTACGAAAATGGGGAATATATTCAAAATTTCAAGCAGGCAACAGCTAGTATAATATAAACTTTTATAATAAACTAAAAAATACTCGTTATATAACATTTAGATAAATTGACTATCCAACACAAAAGGATTTTTTCCAATCGAACCGGAAGTTCCTGAGATAAGCACGTTAAAAAAAAACAAAAAACCTTATTGATTATTTGTCTCAACATGCAGTGTTATTAACATTAAAGTAAAACACTACATTGGGCTCCATATTTTATTAGCAGAGCAATTAAACAAAAACATTATAACAAACGTGACACACCATTTTTTGTTAACCAACACAGTAATACCAGTTACACAAAGGTGTTGCCAGTTAGGGATATTAATTTATCTATGGGAGTGTTATTATAATCTCAACACAGCCCCTCAATTTACAGAATTTAGAATTACTGATATATCAACTACTAACATTCTTAAATTGCTTAAAATAAGAACAAAAGATGACTTCTCATTAATAACAATTGTAACACAATTTTTTTTTTTTTTTTTTTTTTTTTTATTTCTCACATGTATTGTGGGAGACTGGTACCTAAACTAGGCTTTGGGCCTGTATTTCAGGATACCAGGCCTCCCCCGTAGATATTGTCATTTAACATTAATTACCGTTACATATAGCATAATCAAAGTAAAAATAAAAATTTTGGTGTGACTAAAACATATTTTGATACATATTACAAAACATAACTTATCTTTGTAATTGTTAGTATTGTTAGTATTAAAAAATTTGCTTCAAAAATAAAAATTTTATTGTCATGTGTATGTGTATGGGTGCATGTGAAGGTATTTGTGTGTACAAGAAGAGTGTGGTATGTGTTATGTTGGTATGATAAATTGAGAATTACGTGTCTATAAATTAAATAAGTGAATTGAATAAATAAAATGGTAACCACAGCAGATGATACCAATTAAGTACATCCTAGGTTACCATAACGAGTAACTTTTCAGTTTCACCATAATTAAGACCCTTCAAAAAATTAGATATTTTCATTTTACATTTGATTTTATTAATTATAGCAAATGTTTATGTACTTTACATAAAACAGTATCTATTAACAAGTTCAACACGAAAATACATCCCTCTGCAACATATGACTATAAAACAATTACAAGTTTTAAATAACATTACTGGTTGTTTTATTCCTGTTTCACTAAAACCTAAATCCAATAATTATGAGTTTAATAGCTTATATCTTAGCTATACACACTTAGTTAACATAAACCAAAACTAACTTAATGTTTTAACAAAAACTTCTTGATATTTTAAAATCTTATACTTTAAATATAGCATCATAACAATCTAGTGAGTACTAATATTTCAAATCAAATTTAACTTAGTACAAAAGTAAGTATGTTTCTGAATAGATAGTGACTTTGTAAATATATCTGAAATGTTCTCATCAGTAGGTACATATGAGACATACACTAATCCCTTATTTACTAAATCCTTTATGTAATGATATTTTATTTCAATATGCTTAGCAGCTTTAGTATTCATTTGATTCTGAATTAGTTTTATGGTACTTTGATTATCAATTAACAAATTTGCTGAAATAGTATTATTAACTAAAAATTCAGATAGTATGCCTTTTATGTGAATGAGTTCTGTCACTGTAAGTGCTCCTGCAACATATTCAGCTTCAGCTGTTGAAAGTGCTGTACATGTCTGCTTTCTTGAAAACCAAATTATCAAATTCTTTCCTTGATAAATAGCACAACCACTTGTGCTTTTGCGGTCAGTTCTATCTGCAGCCCAATCTGCATCAGAGTATGCATCAAGCTTAGAAAAATCACCTGCTTTTGTATATAACAGCCCCTGAGTGCATGTTCCTTTGAGGTAACGTAATATTCTTTTACCTGCTAACCATAATTCCTTTGTCGGTTTATCTAAAAATCTGCTTAAGTAAGATACTCCAAAGGTAATATCCGGTCGACTGTTCATTGCAATGTATAATAGTGAGCCTATCAATTCTCTAAAGGGTACATCAATCACATCTGATGGTGCTGGTATATTTGCATTAAAATTTACTTCCATAGGTGTCTGGCTGGGTTTACAGTCTTGCATTTGAAACTTTTCTAGTAATCTTTTAATCATTTCAGTTTGTCTTATTTCAAGTGTATCCTTCTTTCTTATTATTTCCAGTCCTAAGTATTTCTTCAATTCTCCTAAATTCTTTATTTTGAATTCCTTTTCTAAAGATTGTATAAGATCTGTGTCATATCCAAGATATAAAATGTCATCAACATATAATAGTAACCAAGTCTTTGCTTTTCCATATAAACATGAATCATATTTAGATTGTGTAAATCCTTTCTCTGTCATAAAATCATGAAATCTTTGATTCCAACACTTAGGTGCTTCTTTTAATCCATATAGAGCTTTTCTTAGTTTTAAAACTTTACCTTCCTTTATTTTCATACCTTTAGGACATTTTATGTAAACATCATTATTCAATTTTCCATTCAAAAATGCTGTTGGTACGTCAAATTGTTGTATTGTTAAGTCTTGTTGGACGGCTATACTGATCATCAGTCTGATGGTAGACATTTTAGCTACTGGAGCATAATAATTATCACAGCTCTGTTGCTGAAAACCTTTTGCTACTAATCTTGCCTTCTTAATTCCATTTTGCTTTGTTCTAAAAATCCATTTCGTATCTATAGCCTTGTTTCCTTTTGGCAATATAGTTTCTTCCCAAGTTTGTAATTCCTTTTGTGAACCTAATTCTTTCTTTATAGCCTTTTGCCAATCTTTATTACAATTATTACATCTTTATTTAAACATAATTACAAGCAAAGTTTGCCTGTATCTGTGGATGGCTTGCAGGATGAGGGTGAGATTGCCAATATGTTTGCTAGAAAATTCAAACCGATACCAGAGCCTGTTACTGTAGACCCATCTGACGGGGCATTCGCCAGTGGATCGGATTTACTAATTGATCCTACTGATATACTCTTCACACCAGAGGATGTGGCTAAAGCAATTAAACAGATGGGGCGTGGCAAATCACCTGGGCATGATTGTTTAAGTATTGAGCACATTGAGTGCGCAGGCGAGAGGCTTTGTTTCAAATTGTGCTCCTTGTACAATTTGTGTATCAAATACTCCTACTTACCGCATGATTTAATGAAATCAGTAGTTGTGCCAGTGGTTAAAAACAGAACTGGTGATCTTAGTTCTGCAGGCAACTATAGGCCTATCTCTCTCGGAACAGTGTTGGGTAAAGTGCTTGATAGGCTTTTACAACCGACGTTGCAGAACAGTATAGCAATAGATGATGCACAGTTTGGTTTCCGCCCCGGTCTTTCAACAGACTCTGCAATATTCAGTTTAAAACATACGATCAGTCACTATACGCGACGAAACACGTCTGTATATGCATGTTTTCTGGATTTGAGTCGCGCTTTTGATTTAGTGAATTATGACATCCTTTGGAGTAAATTGCGCAACTCAAATGTACCCGGTAAGCTTATACGTCTGTTGAGATACTGGTACGGAAGCCAAACAAATAATGTTAGATGGGGCGACGCGTTGTCTAGTGATTACACATTAAACTGCGGTGTGCGCCAGGGAGGGCTTACTTCTCCGGACCTTTTTAATCTATATATTAATGGACTGATTGATGAACTAAGAGGCACCAAAATAGGGTGTCATCTTGGCAATGTCTGTGTAAATAACCTAAGTTACGCTGACGATATGGTGCTTCTTAGTCCATCAATCAGGGGATTGCGCAAACTTGTATCGGTCTGTGAACTCTACGCCAAGGCTCACGGGTTAGTGTATAATGTGACGAAGACGGAAATGATGATATTTCGCTCTGGAAGAGGTCCGGAGAAAGTATTTGACGTGCGTCTGGGAAATGTGCCTATCAAACTAGTAAATAAGTTTAAATATTTAGGACATATCCTAACCAGTGATCAAAAAGACGACCTCGATATCGAGAGAGAAAGACGTTCTCTCGCGGTTCGGTGCAACATGCTCGCACGCCGTTTTGCTAAGTGCAGTGTAGATGTAAAGATGACTCTGTTCAAAGCGTATTGTCAGTGCCTCTATACGTGTCAACTTTGGATTCATTTTCGCAGATCCTCCTTCAGTGCCATGAGGGTGCAATACAATGACGCGTTCCGCATCCTAATGAAACATCCGCGTTATTGTAGTGCGTCGAGCATGTTCGCCGAAGCGCGGGTGCCTGACTTTTTTGCTTTGCTGAGGGTTCGTATTGCATCTTTCTGGGATGCAGTGCGATCATCCCACAACAGCATTTTACAAGCCATATGTGAGGACTATACATGTCCGATTGCCAAGTATTGGATGACAATGCACCGAGTTGCTAACCGGAAATAATTACTTGGACATTATTTTAAAGTTATTTTAAAGTTAAATATAACACATTGTCATGAGATTTTATTGTATTTTTTTGTAATGTTATCGGGTTGCTATTGCCGGAATTTGTATATTATGGGACTTGTGCCTTAATAAAGAAATTTTTGTTGTTGTTGTTGTTGTTGTTTATCTTTAATAGCATCTTCATATTCTTGTGGATCTTCTGTTAATAAACAGTATGCTGTGTAAACCTCATAGTCTTCAAGTTTCCTTGGCTTTTGAACATTTCTTCCTAATCTTGTTGTATGTTGCTGTTGTTCTTGACTGTTCTTTTCATCCTGACTTTCTTGACTTATTGTTTCTTCTGTATTTTCTTCATCTATCAATTCTATTTCAGAGCTTTCTATTTCTTCATGATCTTCCTCGTCATCATATCTAGGTAAATATACTTTCTTCTCTGTTTCGTTTCTTTTCTCATCAAAGATAACATTTCTTGCTATTACAATTGATCCAGTTTCATCGTCATAGAGTTTGTAACCTCCTATAGCATATCCTATCATTATCATTTTTCTTCCTTTATCATCAAGTTTTCTCCTTAATTCCTTAGGTACGTGATTGTATGCAGTACATCCAAAAATTCTTAAATTTGAAACATTTGGCTTCCTGTTTTCCCATAGTTCACTTGGTGTCTGCTCTCTTCCTGAAACTGGGCTTCGGTTAGTCACATAAGCTGAGAATAATACCGCTTCTCCCCAAAATTCCTTTTTCATTTTTGAATCAATTAATATTGTTCGTGCTTTGTCCATCAGTGTCCTATTCATACGTTCGGCTACACCATTCATCTCTGGGTTATATGCTACTGTGTGTTGCATCATTATGCCCCTTTTATCACAAAAGTTTTTAAAGTTATTAGAGAGATACTCTCGCCCATTGTCTAATCGTAATTTATGAAGATTAGTATTAAAATGATTTGTTGCTAAATAGTAATAATGTCTAAATTTATCAAACACTTCAGATTTATTTTTCATTAAGTAAACTATTGTAAAATGTGTATAATCATCAATGAATGTAACAAAATAATTATTATTATCAAATGTACTTGGTGAGATTGGCCCACAAACATCAGTGTGTACAAGTTCTAGAGGTTGTTTAGCTCTATATCCTATTTTATTAAATGGCTGTCTACATTGTTTGCCTAATACACATGATTCACATAGATCATCACTTATTGTTTTATCTTTTAATTCTGATAAACCATTAACCATATTTTTCTGAACTAATAATTTTAAATTTGAGTTGCCTAAGTGACCAAACCTCCTGTGCCATAATTCTGCCTCATCTTGTTTTGCTTTAGTAGTGAAATTACAAGTGTTTACATTACTTTCTAAGTGTATAGTATACAATGTTTTAATTTTATCTCCTATTAACAGTACACAGTTATGTTTGAATACTCTTACCTTTTCTTTATTAAATTCTACTTTTAACCCTGCGCTTGCTAATTTTGATACACTTAATAAATTCTTTCGTAATTCTGGTACATATAATACATTACTTATAGTACAATAGTGTTGTTGTTTACCTACATAGCTTATAACCTTTATATTGCCTACTCCTATGGCTTCAAAATTAACACCATTTTTAGCTAAATTTATTTTAATTGGTATCTTTAATTTTATGTAATCTACAAAATGATCTTTAGTGTTTATTAAATGGTCTGTACATCCTGAATCAATACAAAATTCTAATTTTGTACTATTATTATTTGACATGTTACCTTGCAATACATTACTCATGAATACATTGTGTTCATAACCTGCTAAGTTTGCATCACTCTGTCCTCTAGTCCAGTTATTTCCTCGGTTTCCATATCCACGTCCTCTTCTATGTCCTTGTCTCCAATAATTTCCTCTTCCTCGATGCCTTGTGTCTTCTTGTGCAGTATCTCGTTGCTTTATATTGTCCTGTCGTCCTCTTCCTACATAGTGTCCAAATCCTCTATTTTTCTGACATTGGAACTTTTTATGACCGGGTTTCCCGCAGATGTAACAGTTGAATGCTGCTTGTGGTTGATCATTTGGTTTAGAACTTTGTCCTTGACGCTTCTCATCTTCTGCAAGTAATCTTTTCTTTGTAAAAGGGTAAGTTAATTCACTTTGTGTTTCAAGCGCTGAAATAATGGAACTGAAACTTTCTGGTAACGATAGTAATAGGTAATTAATCTTTTCTTCTTCTGTTAGTTTAACTTCTGCGCCATCCAATTCATTAAAAATTCTTTCTATTTCCACTAAATGTTCGAGGAGACTAGTTTTCTTTTCATCATACTTTATTTGTGCCAACTTTCTTCGTAAAAACAATGATCCAACTGTGCTCTTTTTCATAAAGTTATCTTCCAAGCTTTTCCACATAAGATACGCTGTTTCTTTTTTCATGTAATCGATGTGGGTGTCCGCTACGCCAGCAATCAAAATGGCTTGTGCCCTTGATTCGACCTTTGAATTTTCAGTTCTCTTCTCAAACTCCTTATTTTGTATGGCGGCTAAACAATCATTTTCTCTTAATATGCTTTTCATCCTGAATGCCCATGTTGTGAAATCCTTTCCGCAAAAAGGTTCAATAATTCTATATTTTATCGACTCCATCTTGTTTTCTTCCTTTGTTCATGAAATGCTCGTCATACTTTTTCTTCAACTTATTTGGCAGCAGCGCAGTGGAAGCGTATTGATTATTTGTCTCAACATGCAGTGTTATTAACATTAAAGTAAAACACTACATTGGGCTCCATATTTTATTAGCAGAGCAATTAAACAAAAACATTATAACAAACGTGACACACCATTTTTTGTTAACCAACACAGTAATACCAGTTACACAAAGGTGTTGCCAGTTAGGGATATTAATTTATCTATGGGAGTGTTATTATAATCTCAACAAACCTCTTCAGCTTTATAATATTTATAATAAGTCTAAGGCTAAACGTATCCTGAGACGCAGGCGACGCAGGTCCACGCAGGGCAGGGCGGCGCAGATTTTGTAATGCTTGAGCGTACCGTGTGCTACGTACGTTGCGACGCAGGTGCATGTGACGCAGACACGTGTCTGCTCTGCTCTGCACTCCGTTGTATTGCCAACACAGATTACTGCGCGGCGCGTGCGAGTTCAGATGTGTTTTTATATGTTTTATCCACTTTGTTGCAGTGACGGAACTTCTAATTGAATTATATAGTTCGATGTGAACCATGTTTATAAATCTCTAGAAAGTACAAATTCTTCATTAATGACCCTTTTTTCAGATAATCACTTTGCCAAATAGTTTTTTTACGTTTTAACAAACTGTAAAGTAACAATCACTCATCAATTTTGTTATCGGAATCTGACTGTAAACTCATTTTCAACAAGAACACGTTTATTCTTTGAGGCAGCTAGAACGCGAATGTGTATGTAACTACGTCTCAGTATACGCTCGAGGCCTATGTCTGTCTCGCCTGCCCTGCGCTGCTAAATCTGTGCTGTGCTGCGCTACATCGCCTGCGTCCCAGCATACGCCTAGCCTAAATGTCTATTACTAAACTACTTGGTGATCATATGAGTTGTTTGAGTACTGTTACGTGTTAGGGTTCGAAGAATTTGGAGAGAAAGACCTGCTGACTCTTTTAGAAGACTTTATTCACTAGCACTAGTTACTGAACTAAGCACTAGGTCCAAACACTAAGCACTAGGTCCAAACAGTAAGCACTAACAATGTCCTAGGTTGAAGCCAAGTCGTAGGGTTTCACTGGTATCACTCTTGATCACTTGTTTTCGCTCTCGAAGTCACCTTTCTCGTAGCTCAAACAGAACTCCCCGGGCTCGCCTCTCTGCCGCTATTTATATGCGCCGAGACGAGTTCCAGACTATTCCAGAATGTTCCCGACTGTGCGTGAACGTGATCGCCCGGAACGAATGTTTCTAGAAGATTCGCGCATGTACGGTAGTTCCTCTAACGCCATCTAGTATCTAATAGGGGTTTCACTCTGTTCGGTTCTTTAATTGGTTTTACCAGTTGCTGCTAGATGGCGCTAGCTCCTTTGTGTTTTGTGTGTTCGTAACACTACTCCCCTCTTAGAGATGCTCGTCCCGAGCATCGTTGTTACTACCATGGTAACGCGCCAGACGGTCTATGTGTACCACTTTGAATGTCCCTCTTGGTTGCTTTTGAATCCTATAGGTCACATCATTCAGTCGGGTAACCACTTTGTATGGACCGTCCCACTTGCTCTGCAACTTTGGAGATTTCCCTTTCCGGCGAGTTGGGTTATGTAGCCACACCAGTGTCCCTTCCTCGAAGCCGCTCGTGTTCGATTTCCGGTCGTATCTGGTTTTCATGTTCTCACTTGACTGTAACCCATTTTCCCGAACCAAGGCGTGTATATAGCGCATCTTTTCCCTTAAATCGCAGACATAGTCTTGTACAGTCTTTGGTCCCTCCGGTGACCCTCCTGTCAATAGGTCTACTGGTATTCGTAGTTCTCTACCGAAATTGACATACGCCGGGGTAGCTTTTATGCTCTCATGCTCGGCGGTTCGGTAAGACAGAAGGAAGAGTGGTATATACTTGTCCCAATCCTTTTGTTTGTCATCTACCAATTTCGCCAAATGCCTCTCAAGGGTCTGGTTAAATCTCTCAACCATTCCATCAGACTGCGGATGGTACGCGGTGGTCCTCGTCTTATGCATGCCCAAAATTCTGCACACTTCCTGGAACACCTGCGATTCGAAGTTCCTGCCCTGATCAGAATGGATTTCCAGAGGCACACCAAAGCGACATATCACTTCTTCGACTAACTTGGAAGCGACTGTTGTGGCTTCTTGGTTTGGTATGGCGAACACTTCGGGCCATTTGGTGAAGTAGTCAATGACGACCATAAAATACTTGTTTCCCGAATCCGTTACAGGAAATGGCCCAGCTACGTCAACTGCAATTCGTTCCCACGGTGCACCGACGTTATACAACCGCAGGTTCCCACGGCTCCTGGTCTGTGGTCCTTTTACAGCAGCGCAAGTAGTACATTTGCGGCACCAATCCTGTACATCATCTCGACAATGCAACCAGTAGAATCGTTCTCGCACTTTTGTTAACGTCCTCTTGACACCTAGATGACCTCCTGATACGCCATCATGTATTTCACGGAGAACATCTGGTACTCTCGTTCTTGGGACAATTATCTGAAGATGGAACTCTCTGCCGTTAGTCTTCTCCCATTTCCGGTAGAGTATTCCGTTTTGGAGTATCAGACTGTCCCATTGCGCCCAGTACGCCTTAGTGACAGCGCCAGTGGGTGCAACCTCACTCCATATTGGTTTTACGTCACCCCGTTTCTTCCATGTGATGATGTGCCGAAGGTCGTCATCTTTTTCTTGAGCCTCCCTCATAGCATCATTTTCCCAGAGACTCAAAGGATCTGTTCTCGTTAGTTTTAATGTTTCTTCATTGCATTCCTGCTTGACACAATGTTTGCAGTCCTCCGAACACGGCCTTCGTGAGAGTGCGTCGGCATTCCCATGTGTCTTTCCGCTGCGGTGTTCCGTCTTGAAGTCATACTCCTGGAGCTGTTCAATCCATCGAGCTACTTGACCTTCTGGGTTCTTGAATTGCAGTAGCCACTTCAAGGCTGCGTGGTCAGTTCGTAGTAAAAACTGTCTGCCGATGAGATATTTGTTGAAATGTTGTAGCGTCTTTACAACAGCCAAGAGTTCTCGTCTTGTCACACAGTAGTTTCTCTCTGGCTTGGATAAAGATTTGCTGAAATATGCAATAACAACTTCTCTTTCACCCTGTTTTTGAGATAACACCCCTCCAATGGCCGTGTTGCTTGCATCCGTGTCAACTATAAACTGACCTTCAGTTTGTGGATACCCCAGGATTGGTGTTTCACACAGATGTTTCTTCAGTTTCTGAAAAGAATCTTCACAAGTCTCATCCCAACTAAATTGTCGTTTATCTTCTGTCAGCCGATGTAGTGGCTTGGCTATCTCTGCGAATCCCTTAACAAAACGCCTGTAGTATGAGCATAGGCCGAGGAATGCCCGCACTTCGGTTTTGTCCTTAGGGGTAGGCCATTTTTGAACTGCTTCCAGTTTCTCCGGGTCTGTCTGGATTCCATCACTGGAGATAATATGGCCGAGATAGTTGACCTTGCTCCTGAATAAATGACACTTTTCCGGGTTCAACTTTAATTTGGCTCCCTCTATTTTGGCGAAAACTCGCTCCAAGTTTCGCAAATGGTCCTCGAAGTCGCGTCCGACAATGATGACGTCATCCAAGTAGACTAAGCAAGCCTCTCCAACTAAGCCTGCCAGTACACACTCCATGAGTCGCTCAAAGGTGGCAGGTGCGTTGCACAATCCGAAGGGCATGACGTTAAATTGCCATAAACCTTTACCGGTCGAGAAAGCTGTCTTCTCCTTGTCTTTTGGATGAATTTCTACCTGCCAGTAGCCAGATTTCAGGTCTAGGGTCGAGAACCATTTCATGCCACTCAGGGTATCTAAAGTGTCGTCGATTCGTGGTAACGGGTAACTGTCCTTCTTAGTCACATCATTGAGACGCCTATAGTCCACACAAAATCTCGTGCTACCATCTTTCTTCTTCACTAATACAACAGGTGAGCACCACGGACTTGTAGACGGTTCAATAATCTTATTCCTTCTCATGTCCTCCAAAAGGCCTTCAACTTCTTTTTCCTTTGCAATTGGTATCCGTCTTGCTCGTTGACGAATTGGTCTCTCGCTTCCGGTATCTATCCTGTGCTGAACCATCGACGTTCTTCCAAGGTCCCCTTCTTGACTGGAGAAGATATTCGCGTAGCGCTGCAAAAACTTCTTAGCTTTCATGCTCTGCGAATAAGTCAGATTACTCTTACAGTCATCGAGTAGCTTAGTCACTAAGCCGTAGTTATTGCTGTTTGCTGAGTCTGCGCCTGTTATCGAACTACACTTTTTCATCCAGACAACTTCCTCGCACTTTCCGATGACGTCACCTTTGTTCAAGCAGATCTCGCGATCACCAAGATTCAAAACCCTGACCACAGCGTTACTGCTTCCACTAACAAGGGTTCTCGCCGTCATCAGTTTTTGTGACGATGTCTTGGTAGGTGTGTCTTCGATCAACACGCATCTGTTTGACTTTTTCTTTCCAGCTGGCGGCAGTTTCACCAGTACCTGAGCTTCCGCTCGTCCGGGTATGATGACTTTCTTTACACATGCGACTTTTCCGCAGGCGCCTCCAAGAATGAAGATTTCTTCTTCACCACACTTGAAAACTCCGTCAGCGACATTAATTCTGCAGTTGTGTTTCTTCGTGAAATCCAAACCCAAGATGCAATCATCCACAATCTCAGCCACGATTACGTTATGAGAGTATGAGGACCCCCCTACATACATCGTAACTGACGTTTCTCCAAGGACGGGTATTGGCTGACCGGAGGCAGTAAGAAGCCGACAGTTAATTCTCCTCTTGTGTCCCGTTGCGGTTTTTACCAGACTTGGGTTCACTATTGTTCTAGAGGCTCCTGTGTCCAGAGTCATTTTGCAATCCGTCCCGTTAATAGTCCCCTGAATCGCAAGACTATTTCCGCTGCATGCCTGGGAGATAACAGTTATCGGGGCTCCCTCCGCGTCAGCCAGTACTCGCCCCTTAGTCCTGTTTCCCTGATCCCGGGCAAGGGACAAAGCCCCCTGCTTCGTCAGCACCTCTATTTGTTCCTCGATCCTTTTCATCCTTACCATCTGGGTTTCCTTCTGCGGGCAGTTGAGCTGAAGATGGCCCCTCTCGCCGCACTTGTAGCACAAGGCTCCAGAACTTTTCTTCGTAGGGGCCTTAACCTCCTTGACTTCCTCAGAGACCTCGCGGATCTTATGGGTATGCCGTATGTCATAACGAACAGCCTCGACCTCCAAAGCATGTGCCAATGCTTCCTTTAGCGAGGTATGGTGACGAAGCCTCACTGCAGCTCTGACCTCCAGGTCTTCGATTCCGTCGACAAATGCTTGAACAATATTCGTGTCTACCATCTTGGTGTCGGTTCCTGGGTGTGCCTTCCTGACGAGTTTTTCAATTTCCAACGCCCATTGTTGTAGTCCTTCTCCTGAGCGTTGGACTCTGTCACGCAGTTGGGCACGGAACACGTGCTCCAGGTGTCGCTCCCCGTATCTGGATTCAAGTGCCTCCATCAGGTCTTGGAACCCATTTCCTGTATGTGGCAGTGCTTCCAGGACCGACAAAGCTTGCCCTCTGAGCGCAACAGTGAGAGCGGTCAAGCATTGTTCTTCCGTCCATCCGTTGGCAGTAGCAACCGTCTGGAATTGCTGACGATAAGCGTTCCAGGAAGTAGTGCCGTCGTATGGCGGAACTTTCACTCTTGGTCCTTGTGCCACTCCGATAGTTCCACTAGAGATCGCAACTCCCGTGGTTTCAAGGCGCACTACTTTCTTCTGTAGTTCAATGAGGCCGGTTTTCACATTTTCGACATCCAATCCTAACCCGGTAACTCGTTCTTCCACTACGTCGACATCTTTTCGAAGCTTAATCACCGTGTTACTAACATCATTTATAGCACAAATCACTTTTTCTTGTGACTCTTGCAAAGCGCCTAGCTTGCGTTCTTGTGACTCGAACTTGCGTTCTTGTGACTCTTGCAAAGCGCCGAGCTTGCGTTCTTGTGACTCGAACTTGCGTTCTATCAGTTCAATTAAACTTCCTAATTGAAGTTCTACTTGAGGAACTGACGCTACGGTGCCGCTGGTGGGCGTGGCTTGTCTAGTGGGCGTGGCCTGTGTGGTGGGTGTGGCAAGGTGGGCGGATCCAGTGGGCGGAGCTTGTCTAGTGGGCGTGGCCTGTGTGGTGGGCGTGGCAAGGTGGGCGGCGCCAGTGGGCGTGGCTTGGGTCTGAGTAGGCGGAGCCTGGGCCTGGGTGGGTGGAGCTTGATGGGCGTGGTCGGTGGGCGTGGCATGGTGGGCGTGGCCAGTGGGCGGGTCTAGGGGGCGTGGTCGGTGGGCGGGGCCTGGTAGGTGGGGCCAGTGGGCGGGGCTTGGTCCACAGCGGGCGTGGCCTCCGCAGCTCGTTGTGCCCTTGTCCTGACGCCCTCGAAGTCCTCTCTCGGAGTCAATGGCATCTCCAAACCTCACTTCTGACACCAGTTGTTACGTGTTAGGGTTCGAAGAATTTGGAGAGAAAGACCTGCTGACTCTTTTAGAAGACTTTATTCACTAGCACTAGTTACTGAACTAAGCACTAGGTCCAAACACCAAGCACTAGGTCCAAACAGTAAGCACTAACAATGTCCTAGGTTGAAGCCAAGTCGTAGGGTTTCACTGGTATCACTCTTGATCACTTGTTTTCGCTCTCGAAGTCGCCTTTCTCGTAGCTCAAACAGAACTCCCCGGGCTCGCCTCTCTGCCGCTATTTATATGCGCCGAGACGAGTTCCAGACTATTCCAGAATGTTCCCGACTGTGCGTGAACGTGATCGCCCGGAACGAATGTTTCTAGAAGATTCGCGCATGTACGGTAGTTCCTCTAACGCCATCTAGTATCTAATAGGGGTTTCACTCTGTTCGGTTCTTTAATTGGTTTTACCAGTTGCTGCTAGATGGCGCTAGCTCCTTTGTGTTTTGTGTGTTCGTAACAGTACTTTTACTAACAGTAGTTAAAGCAAATGATGAAAAGTTGGTTGTTTCCATTTACATTTTAATTAGTTATTATATCTGTGACCTGTGAGTGTTTAGAGAGCGGAGAATTTTGGCAAACGTTTGGCTTTATCGTTAAACAAAACTCGTACTGGCATTAAATATTTGTCTGGAAATTCACTGCTATTCAGTAATTGCTTGTGTAAGTAAATAATATCTCTACCGTCCTCACACCACTTTGCAATGAAGCAATGAAAAAGTATCATGGAGTTTCTTGTCTGTTCTTCTCCATAGCGTTCACTTTTGGAACAGACGCCTAGCTTCTGACTTTTTAAAAGAACACGTTTATCTTGCTATTTGAAATAAAAATATTTGACTTTGACTCTCTCTCTCTCTCACTCCAGATCATTAATGTCTCACTGTTAGGCACGGAAATCCTCCACTTTGAGAGAGATTATGGTCTAATGTGCCGCGCTGCCCAGGCGTGTGGCTCAAAGTTTATTTCTAAGTTTACTGCCTCCCACAGAGGATGCTGTCTGTGTACAATATTCTTGAACTGGCCTATACAGCATCCAGAAAGGAAAAGGGGTGGTGACACTTGTATTCTTAATCCCCACTCAGGTAACAAGGGTAGGTTTTGCTAAGTTATTTCCATTTCTTTATTTTCTTAATGACGGATGTAATCTATCCATTTATTTATCACTAGCTGTTGTCCGCGACACAGTGTCGCGGACAACAGCTAGTGATAGCAACAGCGCGCGTAGAATTTAGAAAAATTTCCCCGTTTTAGGTTAACATGCTTCGCTCTTATTAGTCGCAGCGTGATGCTAGTAACGACTATAGGCCTATAGCCCAGGCCTATTGCCTTCGCTTTCGCAAGGCTTATAGCCAATGACTATACAGCCTTCCTCGATAAATGTACTATTCAACACTGAAACAATTTTTTCAAATCGTACCAGTGATTCCTGAGATTAGCGCATTTAAACAAACAAACGTATATAGTATAGGTTTGCCCCATCCCTATCAAACGCCAGCGGGGTTACTCTTGAAAACAATTCCGATCCATTGACATTGAGATTATGACGTTTCGTACTCTTGAACACAACACTAGCGCCATATTGTGTTAATATTGAGCGGATATTCAGTGAACTAAACATGATCGGTCAATGTCGCGAAAACCGTACTCTTGACGCCTTTTGACAGCTCCGTATTAAAGTTGAAATTGCGTTAGAATTGAGCGATTATTGGGATTAACACAATTATAGAAATGAGTTGAAACAACGAAGATATGAGTGTCATATTGCACATTATATGACCAATGATTTTTCTATGGGTGACGATGAATTTACAGCTAATTATAGAGAAAGCAGAGTTATTTTACGAAATTTATGGCTTGGACTTCTAATTGTGAAATATTAGGCGTATTGTTTATGATTACAATGTTATATATTGTTATACTAAATGGTGTACAATAAATAATGTAATAAAATAAATAATATAATAAATGATGATGTAAATAAAAATAAATTGTATCAACCGTCTATTTATCTAATACTCTTACAAGAAAATAGGTGTCTAGGTATTTATTTATTCATTTATTTATTGCATTCATGTTGTTCACAATTGGGTACATAAACATAATAGAATTTTGAAATATACTCAAACATGAGCCCTTAGGGCACAACAATATGGCTTCAAACTAAACAATTAGACTCAAAGTAAACGTAACAATTACCTAATCATAAATCTTCTAAATAATAAACAATTATAATACTATAGTAGGTACTCTCTATTGTTACTACATAATTTAATAAACTAACTATTATTTTAACAAGTGAACTTAACATCTATCATTTAAAAAGTCATTATAACATTCATTAACTAGGTATTTCTGTAGGGTTTTCTTAAAACTATTATCATTATTTACATTTTTCATACAGTCAGGTATTTTGTTATTTATTTTTATGCACATCATAAAATGAACTATGTAGTATGTACAAAGGATAGCTTGAATAAATCATGTATCAAAAATTAATAGTTGATAAAATTATTATTATAAACATACGTTTATGCTATAAGTTGCTTATTAAACTTAAAATGTCTGGATTTAATTTGTAAGTAGGAACATCCATGCACATGATTCACTGGCATCACAATCATTCAACAAATAAAACACTTCACATGACTGAGACCCTTGTCCTTGACTTGAAAAGATTTCTTTCAACAGGGACTCAAGAGTATAGCAAAACAAAGTTTTGAAATTTGAATCTCGCGCCTAATCAACACAATCTTAAATTGTAGATAAGTGTAAGCAACGGGCCGCCCCTATACAGCCAAGCCAATATTATTCAAATTAATTTTTTTACATAATTGAAATTTTTTCAAGTAAAATACAATGAAATATTGTCATTTAGTGTCTATTTACACAATTTTAAGGTGAAACTACCTTTACTTAACTTTTTTTTTTAATTTTTACTAGAATTAGCTAAACAAGAGTTTATCGATCCCTATGCCACAGCACTACAATGTTACCGCTGCTCACTTCACGTCGAATGTAGCCAATTACTGAGTGATTCAGATTTCAATCCAATAACAACGAAATTGTGTTCAAGAGTAAGACTTTAAGATTATTTATGTTTATTGCGATTGTTTTCAAGAGTAGGCCTGCAGGTGATAAACGGACGGACAGCGAAATCTCAATAATAGGGTTCCGTTTCACATTTTAATATGGAACACTAAATAGAGTTACAAGCAATCTCATTCTAACATTCTATAAAATTTCACGTAGACACAAAGGGCGTATAATCGTCCTCTAGTCTACAATTATTACTCAGCCCGTATAATTAATTGTACTAGAATAATAATTATTTCCATTGTAATCCTATTATAGCATGAAATTAATTTTAGAACCTCAGTAATGTTACCCAATTCGTCATCTGAATGTTCTTATATCAATTTTGACAAGCTCGTCACAGCATGTCTTGTTACTAAATTTATGTACATTTTCTCATATTTCTCTACGGGAAAATGTGTGCGTATGTATTTTTATTCTGAAATTTAATGCAATTATTAGTGTTACATGTTTGTTGTGATGGTGGTTTTCGTAATATTATAAAACAAACCCGTTATTTTTGTATGCGTTTCCCTATGTGAGCTTATTATATTTAAAACTACGCAACGGATTTTGGTGCGGTTTTTTTATTTAGTTTTTTTTTTATTGGTTCAAGAGTAGTATTTTGTATAACTTTTTAAGATTTTTTAGAACGTGACTTTAGACGCTTGGTGTAATTGTATTTGTTTTAACTGCGCAAATGTTTGGCTATTCAGGTAGCCAGTTAAGTTGTCTTCAAAATGGCAATTGTTTTAATTGCATTTGTTTTAGTTGCGCAAATGATTGGCTATTCAGGTAGCCAGCTATTCATTCAAGAATAAAATTTCATTTTCAGTCATGAATAAAATAAAACAATTTATAGGCTTACCTTTGTTACTAAGCCTGGTGTTCATTATATATTTATGTAGTCCACGTTTGCCCGTAAATATCTTTGAATAATATTTATAATGACTGTTTCTACGTACTATAAGCTAAACAAAAGCTTAAAAGGGTCAAACTTGGTTCTTTTGGGTAAAGTAACAAGAGGGTGTTTCTTACAAAGGAATTTATTACCGTCTGGTTCAAATTACCTTTGGTGTATATTTCACAATTATTAAGTTATTGAACGAGGTTTGATTACAGCAGCTTTCACGATTTTCCTGCTTAAAAATAAATAATAAAAAAATACATATTCATGGGCATTTCGCATAACGCCCTCTGGTCCCAAACTAAGTTACCTTATATCTGGTATACTGCTTGTGTTATGAGTACCAGAATAAGGATAAATTACATAAACTACTTTTCTTTTTTAAATACTTACTTATGATACATAGAAAGGACCGAGACGCAGTACAACCATTTCTATGAAAATTATAAATATCACACAAATGGTTGTCCCGTGCGGGAATCGAACCCGCGACCTCGAGAACGGCAGCCTAGAATTTCGTATTTTTGGAATTCGCGTATACCTAACTCCTTTTAAAACTATAGCACCTTACTAGTTTTTTTTTGTCTAACCACAACTTTCCGAGATTACCCCCTACATCCTTACTAATTTATAAATGCGAAATTCGGATGATGACATAGTAATCATTTTGACGATCATAAGTGTTAATGTGTGGAACGAAACTATAGCGCGATTTAAAAAACGTACAACGCCATCTACTGAGCAGAAGAGTAAACTTCTGTTTGTTAAGGATTGATTTCTAAATTTCACGCATACGAAGTCGCGGGCAACAGCTAGTACATTATATACATATCACAACTTTACCTCTTTGTTACCAGTAAAGGTAGATTTTATAAAAAGGCAGACCTACACCATTGAGACAACTTTAGAAAAAAAATTAGCTCAATCGGTTGCTTCGATGTAACTTCTGGTTAATAAAGATAAAAGTTGCTTCCTACTACTGACAACTTTCTATATAACGTAATATCTATTATTTACTAAAAGGATACTGTAAGAAATAATAGTACTAATTCTACATGCACAACTAATTAAACTAATCTTAGCTAAAACATGAAAATTTATAGTCTCAACAAATAATTCGGCAATATTTACTGAGAGTTCTTATTAAAAAATTGTGTATTTAAATAATTTCTAACAATTTTAATTAATATAAATGTGTGTAACGAAATTGCCAATTAATCAAAATACTTCAAATAAAACCACATTTTAAGGACTTAGACGCGTAGAATTTCGTAAAAAGGATAGGCGTCTAAATCCGTAAAGAGCGGTTTTATTTGAATAAATGAGTCGCGCAAGTGTTAGAACATATTTATTTATTTATTTATTATTCAGGAAAAAAAAAACAAACAGTTTCAGTATTAAAAAAAAAAAGTAAAACGGATAAACCTCTAATTCCATAATTAACATAACATAAATGGTAAACATAAAAGTGTCTTACTTAAGTTAAAAACAAAAAAAGAAATACAAATTTGAACCTTAAAACATTTATTTTTATTATTTACATCATACTAAATTGTTTTCACTTTAGTTTAGTTTGGTTAAGTTTCTAATGCATCAGAATTGACATTATTGTAACTTACCCTTGGATTATTTTGCTTCGATAAATCCCTTTTATACTATCAGTGACGAGTTTTGTCTTCTGAAAATTGCTTTTTTTTTCTCTATAACACGCACCGTGGGACCTCATTTTGTTTTGGTCATTGAACAACAATACGCCGGGAAGTACTTCGGAGAAATAACGAAGCCTTTTGTTTTCTGGAATTATGTCAAATAAGTATCTATTTCCTTATATGAACTTCGAGGGAACTTTGTTAATATTATAAATGCGAAAGTAATTATGTCAGTCTGTCGCTCTTTCACGCCATAACTGATGAAACGATTTAAATAAAATTTGTTACAGATAACCATAGAATAGAAACGACAAGGCTGTTTTTTGTGGAAAAGAGGATGTGTATTCATTGGAATACCACGCTTACGAAGTCACGAGCTGCAGCTGGCCTAATAAACAAAATTCTTGTTTCACAATTAGTTCTTGTTTTACAATAGATTATTTTTGTGAAATTTTGTGCACATATCGCGTAGGTCTAAAATCGCTTTGTATTTTTTAACCCTAAGTTATAAGTGGGGTAATTACACAAGTAAAACTGTGGTATAAAGATAATCTTTTTTTCCTTACTTCTACAATATGGGTTCCTTCAAGCGAGGCATGAAGAAATATCACGTAGGCCGGCAAGGTGAAGGGCTAGTGCTTTGACAACATACTAGCCGTCCGCCTCATATCTGAATTACACTTTCGCTTAACATCGGGTTGAGTGTGATCATTTGCCTACCCAAGCTATAAAAAAATGTACTCCTCTCCAACCCATTTACGTCCCACTGTTCTCCTCTACTGGCACGGGTCTCCTCCACTTTAGGAGGGATTATGGAGGCGTGTTGGTACAGGGTTTATTTTCGAGTTTTCCGTCTCTCACAGAGGATTTTATCTGTGTGCAATATCCCTTAGCTGACTTTTACAGCACCCTTGGGAGGAGATCGGGTGGTGACATTATTGTATTCTTAATTCGTCACCACACGGTCAAACACCTAATAAAATAGGCGCATTGCTTGAATGAAATATTGCAAACTAATGCTTATCTGTGCAAGTAGGAGAAATATCTCAAATCAAACATGTTACCTAAAGATGGTATATTTATTTGACTTGGTTCTGCAATACGCGTTGATTTCCCTTGAGATTTTAAGGTTTACATCTTCTATGTATTTAGGATTCGGAACCGATCTTCCACAGATGATGAAATTCATTCAAACTGTATATAATAATGTAGCGGTTTTACAAATATTTAGACGTCTTAAAAATGCGTAACTGTATAAAAATAGAACATTTTTAAAGGACTTTTAAAAATCGGTCAAGTACGAGTTGGACTCGTACACCGGGGTTCCTTAGCGTTATTATCTATACTAATAATATAAAGTTCACGCACTAATCTCAAGAACCAAATGGTCCGATTTGAAAAATTCTTACAGTGTCAGATAGTACATTCATCGAGGAAGGCTGTAGCTTATATAACATCACGCTGCGACTAATAGGACCGAAGCAGTGATGAAAAATGTTGCGAAAACGGGTAAAATTTTCTAACTTCCACGCGTACGAAGTCGCGGGCAACAGCTGGTCATAACATATTCTTCATACCGATACCAAATAACGAAACCCATAATAAGCTATCGCCATTCCAGACAAACAGTCTGGTGACGGACACAGACGGACGGACGAACGGGCAGCGAAGTCTCAGTACCTAGAATCCTAAAAAGCAGAAGTCGAATTCATCGGTATATCTGCCGAATATAACTCGTCCGAATCATGTTTTAGAGTTCCGTAACAAAAGTTGAAACGGGAAATTATATACTAAGACTTTGCTGTCCGTCCATCTAACACCAAGCTGCATCTTCAACAGCGAAAGCTAGAGAATTTGGAATTTTCACAGAACAAGTATTTCTGTTGTCTTGAAACACTAAAAGCTGGAGAATTGAAATTTTCACAGATGATGTATCTCAGTTACCGCTTTTTTCTTATAAATTACAAATCTATCTTTTAATCTTAACTTATTTCTTAGTAGTCAGAGAAAATAAGTGTACAAATAAAGAGTTGAAATATCTTCATTCTTCAGTAATATACATAAGCTTGGAAATTGGCATCTTATTAAGGTTTTGTATAATTTAGTTATTTAACAAATTAAGTTAGCTTTTACTCGAGTAATTGTGTAATTTGAAACAAATGTAGTTTACTAAAACAACTGTAACAATGATATTTATTAGCTAAGACAAGTAAAAGTTAAACGAAATAAGAGAATATAAATAGATTTTCTATTTTGCCAGAAAGTTCATAAACTCTATAATTTTTTTAGTATTTATGTTCCTGCATAGTCCGGTGATTATTGCAACAGCTAAATGTGTCTTACCTGCATGAATTAGTAGTCACTGGTTCGATTCTAGTATTTCACACAAGACGATTATATTCGTGTGATGAACATAATAATATAATAATATGTTGTAAGTATATACATATATACGAAAAAATTGGTCAAGTGCGAGTCGGACTCGCGCACGAAGGGTTCCGTACCATTATCTATGCAACATAAGGCAACGTTATTAGTATCGAGCAAGAAACGGTAAAAAAATCATGTTTGTTGTATGGGAGCCCCCCTTAAATATTTATTTTATTTTATTTTTAGTATTTGTTGTTATAGCGGCAATAGAAATACATCATCTGTGAAAATTTCAACTCTCTAGCTATCACCGTTCTTGAGATACAGCCTGGTGACAGACGGACGGACGGACGGACGGACAGCGAAGTCTCAGTAATAGGGTCCCGTTTTTACCCTATGGGTACGGAACCCTAAAAATGTGAAATATATGTTTATAATCCGTCACAAGCATAGAAATATGTCAATTTGGTATCAGAGTACGTTATATGGAAAGACAAAAAAGCTGTCATGGATATGTATCTTTAGAAATGGTTGGTACAGTATATCCAGAGGCGTATTTACTCTAGGGCCATGGGGACCATGGCCCGGGGCGGCCATCGTGAGAAGGGCGTCGAAAGCCTTCAAGTTTAAAATGTTGCTCTATCTCTCTCTATTAGTTTATAGGGCGGCTAATTAAATTTGTCCGGGGGGTCACATCAAATGGCCCGGGGCGCTAATTATCAAAATACGCCTCTGAGTATATCTAGAAGTGTATACACATAACAATACTTTATGATAAGTTGATACTGACGTTCTAGCTGAACTGCAACATACAGAAAAGAATCCAAATCTCAAACATTACGTTGCCAAAGAAAATGAAGTCATCAAGTTGCCTTTTTCTAATACGGTTTGGGATTACTGTACCACAGCGGTAGTTTGAAGAAATAAGACGACAACGATGTTTTATGTTTGGTTCGGAGCGTTGTTGATTTACACCCTTCCTAAATAAGAATATTTTCAAACACTATCTTTATAGTGAAACCAAGTTCTGAGCAAAACCAAGAAAAAAAATTGGTCAAGTGCGAGTCTCACTCGCGCACGAAGGGTTCCGTATCTATGAAACATAAGGCACGTTATTAATAAATGAGCAAACAACACACACAATACTTAATTAATCACGTTTGTTGTATGAGAGCAAGAAACGGTAAAAAAATCATGTTTGTTGTTTGGGAGCCCCCCTTAAATATTTATTTTATTTTTAGTATTTGTTGTTATAGCGGCAATAGAAATACATCATCTGTGAAAATTTCAACTCTCTAGCTATCACTGTTCTTGAGATACAGCCTGGTGACAGACGGACGGACGGACGGACGGACGGACGGACAGCGAAGTCTCAGTAATTGGGTCCCGTTTTTACCCTTTGGGTACGGAACCCTAAAAAAAGAAATTAAAATCCAAGAAAAAGGGGGGAAACGGGGAAGGGTGAATAAAACCTTAAAAACAACGCTACAGATTTTGATAGAGTTTTTGTAATAGATATAGTGGTTGAAGATGATGACTTTTTATTTATAATTTGTTAAGGTGTAATATATAGTCGGTGTGAATTGAAATTTTGTACACTTATACTGATAACAACTAACTAAAGAATTTATTTTTTGTTAATTTAAATTATTATACATACATAGTTACTTTTTAATTTTATATTCATTACAAATTATTGTTAGCAAAATTACTACCTATAATTTACAGTTCTCAAACACCTCCAAAGAACAACGAAAGAAATGATAGCAGGCCTTTTTGTAGAAACCTTACATGGCAAAATTATGTGTGTTTATACATTATCTTCGCATCACGTGAGAATTGCCACCAAAAAAGCTTAGCGTGTATTGATTTTGTAATCAGAGTAATGCAAGGCAGTTAAATTCTTGCTTAAAAGCCTTGTAATCATGCGTGAACGCCAATAAATATGTATCGTAATGATAGATAAAGTGCAATTTAATATATTCTGTAACACTCGACTCATTCGTTTAAATAAAAACGAAACGAAACGTCGGGCTAAAATTTAATATTATAAAAATTTTAATATTAATGCACATTTCACACAACGTCCTCTGGTCGAAACACCAATCAGGTAATCCAAATCCACCATAATTGTTTTCGTTTTTAGTAGTAAGTTTAGTTCTGCGCCTCTCTTAACTATAGTTCTACAAGGAACATAATTTTTTGGCTTCTTTAGTTTTATGTTTAGGCTTATCTTTAAAAATAAAAAGGTGAAATAGGCCAGCAACAGACTAAGACTTTTTTTAGGCCTTTTTGATATTAATCTTGTGTTCGCTGACCCATTATATTGTTGTCCTGACTCTAGAGAACAACTTACTTCCACTTAGTTTTAATAGAACGTTTCTCTTATATTTATGCAAATGAGTTTTAATTCTGTCTCTAGATTTTAGGCAAAAATGCAAAAAAACTAGAAATGTTCATACAAAAACTTAAGTCTGATTTTGTTTTTTTTTATCAAACTATTAAGACAAGAAATATTGTTAGGATTTTTGGCTTCAATCAGAAACGGATACCACTGAGCTCAAAAAAAATACCTACCTATGTATATTAAAAAAAAATCATTCATCATACTCCCAATTTAAAGTGATGAATGGTTTTTTTCAAACATAGGTAAATTTTTTTTTAGTTCGGTGGTCTGTATAATGTATACGTACCTATATAAACATAGGTACAATTTCTTTCAAATGTTTATTACAATGATATGAAATGTATATCATTTAATCATGTAGGTACAATATTTTTTACCAAAAAAAAATGTAGGTACTTTTATAATGCGTCCAATTTTTCCGTCCCACCGGTTTAGGACATGTAGTAAACTGAGAAGAACCAGCGTATTCTCACGTTTAACCTTACATATTGTGTTTGAATAAAAACAAATAGACAACCATTAGACTAAATATCAGACAACAAACATCGCATTTAAATACATTTACTGCTCGGGCATCGTCGTCTATTGGCACTTTATAGTCCCCAAATACCCCTATGGGAAAGAGGCGTGACTGTATATACGCTTTCGAATAACTGCTCCTTAAGGAGCTGCGAATACAATGCTAAAGACAGATATTTTATTATCTATATTAATATTATAAAGCTGAAGAGTTTCTTTGTTTGTTTGAAAGCGCTAATAACAAGAGCCACTGGTCCGATTTAAAAAATTCTTTCGGTATTGGATAGTACATTTATCGAGAAAGGCTTACGAGGCTGAATAAAATCACGCTGCGACTAATAACAGCGAAGCATAACTGAAGAATGTTGCAAAAACGGGGAACATTTTCTAAACTCCACGCGTACGGAGTCGCGGGAAAAAGCTAGTAACTTATAAACTTCTAACACTCCCTATTTATGAAATAGGTTAATATTGCAACTAAATTTATTGTCTTGCGATTACACTACGCGAAGTGGAAACACTCCGGTAAATGTATTGATTTAATTATCTATTGTGAACAATATACCTCTATTAATTAATGTGGCATCAAAATAAACCAGCCATGCGCAAAATATCTGGATGAATGGTTTATTAATGTGTAAAACATTTGTGATATCTAATTGTGAAATATGTTCTAACCCAATATTAATTACGGGCCTACATCAACATTATCGTCGACATGTACATATTAACACAGCTAGTAGGTATAGAAAATGAAGAATTAGGGATATTTTTTTTGTTTACTCAAAATCTACTAAATATATTTTAATTCTGATTTACGTGTTTCTATATATAATAGTTACTTATGTTTATAAAGTTATTTCATTAGTTAATACGCGATAATAGACCGACAAATGAAAAAAATAAAAAATGAGAGAGGTTGTTTCGCTAAGATTTTCTATCGAGAAAACTTTTTTCAATCGCGTTTCTGAGTTTATGAGATCCTAGATCATATATTGAAAAAACATATACTTAAAAATTAGAGACCATTCAATCTAAAGAAACAATTAAAACTTCGTACGTAGAAAAATGCACGAAGCTATTTTGGTATCCTCTTAATGATGTATCCTACTAATATTATAAAGGCGAAAGTTTGTAAGTATGGATGTATGTATGGATGTTTGTTACTCTTTCACGTAAAAACTACTGAATGGATTTGAATGAAACTTTACCACAATATAGCTTATACATCAGAATAACACATAGGCTACAAATTGGCTGGACCGATTTTGATGAAATTTTATTTTATACAGAATTGTATGGCAAAACAACGTTGAAATATTTGAATTAAGACGATACCAAAATAGCTTCGTGCATTTTTCTACGTACGAAGTTTTCATTGTTTCTTTAGATTGAATGGCTAGAGCTCTAATTTTTAAGTATATGTTTTTTCAATATATGATCTAGGATCGCATAAACTCAGAAACACGATTGAAAAAAGTTTTCTCGATAGAAAATCTTAGCGAAACAACCTCTCAAATTTTTTATTTTTTTCATTTGTCGGTCTATTATCGCGTATTAACTAATGAAATAACTTTAAAAACATAAGTAACTATCATATATAGAAACACGTAAATCAGAATTAAAATATATTTAGTAGATTTTGAGTAAATAGGAAAAGTATCCCTAATTCTTCATTTTCTGTGCCTACTGGCTGTGTTAATATGTACGTGTCGGCGATGATATACGATAATATTGATGTAGGCCCTTAAATAGAACATATTTTAACGATTTGAGAATAAGATAAAATGTTAAATTGAAAATGGTTTTAATGAACAGAACACGATTGGACCGGTCGTGGGTTCAAGTCCCGCTCATGGTTATCATTTTTTCCACTTTAATTTAGTTTATTTAGTAAAAGCATAGCAAGTCAATTGACACACTTAGTGTTCTTTACAGAAGTAAAGAACACTAAGTGATCGATTGATCGAGTTGGTGCAAACCGCTCAATAGATGGCGTTGTACACAAAACATCGCACGTCACATTAAGAAGGTTGTAGTGGAAGATTTGGTAAACATATGCGGGAACCATGATAGCTCAGATGGGAGAGCAACGGAATGGTATTCCGAGGTCGTGGGTTCAAGTCCCGCTCATGGTTATAATTTTTTCCACTATAATTTAGTTTATTAAGTTTTGACAATTTTTGCGAACCAATTTTAGCGAACTTTTAAACTTCTGATAAGTCATTATGAATAAGACCGTAAAGATTTTCATTAATATAAATGTTCACAACTAAATAGCCAAATAATCAAAATCCAACAATAATCGTTTTCATTTTTTCATTCATCAAAACGCACATCTACTACAATTGGCAACTACATTTAAAAATGTTCACTTGTGATATCTCATAAAAAGGTTCCAGTGTTAATAAAATAGAAGCCTATTGAAAATAATAACGCACGTACGACATAACTCCTTACTAAAGTATTGCACTAATAATCGTTACATTAAAGCGATAATTGGAAATTGGTCTCATAGTCATTATTTACATAAAATTAGCCTTTAATATCCATGAACTGTTATTAATTCGTGCGTTACAATGTTGCCAATAACAACATTCAGATAGTTATTTAGGAATTTGCAGAGGATAATAATTAGGCGTTATCCTTCTCACGTCGAGTATCATAATTACTATTCGTGTATGAATACAAATACCTATGAATAATTATTTTGTACAATCATGTTCACGTTATCGAAAAACTAAAAAAAAAACTAACACGTTCTACATTTATGCTAAGCGTATGCTGAGACGCAGACGACGCAGGTCCACGCAGGGCAGAGCGGCGCAGATTTTGTAATGCTTGAGCGTACCGTGTGCTACGTACGTTGCGACGCAGGTGCATGCGACGCAGACACGTGTCTGCTCTGCTCTGCGCCCCGTTGTAGAATGTAGTGCCGGCACAGATTACTGCGCGGCGTGTGAGAGTTCAGACGTGTTTTGTATGTTTTATCCACTTTGTTGCAATAACGGAACTTCTAATTGAATTAGTTCGGTGTGAACCATGTTTACATGACACAAGCCATCCAGACTATTAAAAAAGACCGTTTTTTCAGATAATCACATTGCCAAATAGTTGTTTTTACGTTGTAACAAACTGTAAAGTAACAATAACTCATCGATTTCGTTATCGGAATCTGACTCTGAAATCATTTTCAACAAGAACGCGTCTATTTTTTGAGGCAGCTAGAACGTAAATGTGTATGTAACTACGTCTCAGTATACGCTCGAGACCTATGTCTGTCTCGCCTGCCCTGCGCTGCTAAATCTGTGCTGTGCTGCGCTACATCGCCTGCGTCCCAGCATACGCCTAGCCTTAAAATATTCCATTTTTGAAATTGATTGATCTCCATAAATAATTTAAAAAAAAACTTAACACGTTTTTCTGATCAAGCACCTAATAAAAATTTTTAAAGAATTTATTTTCAGCGGTTTAATTTTTTAATTTGATTTTTCTTCAAATCGAATCCACAAATGTCTAACAAGTTACAGGCCAATTTGAATATTTAATTTCTGGAACATTAATCCACTTAAGAAAGTGCACAATGTAATTAAATATTCACGACTCTGTGATAGATACGACCCAATTTATAATCTGATATTCAATAAACACTGTTATTATACATTTTTGATGGAGAACACTGTTGTGGTCCACCCTGGGCCACGGAACTTTCTAGCTAAACGCTCTAGACTAAAACTTGGCTCATCGGAGTACTCTAAGAGTCTCCCGATGCATTCTGTGAGTACTATCACATTTTGGATAGAACACCGCCTCTCTACCCCTACTAGATAGTCGGCAAGACGCTGTCTGAAAAGGTTCACAACAGCTAGTCGTTATGTGGCCTAATAGGAAAGAAATCCAGAGAGTCCAGAACAGACATATACTACTCTCTACATCTAAGCTGTCACTGATTTGTAACTAACGCCTATCAAAGTGTAGTGAGAGGCTCTTTGGGACCAAACCACTACAGCTATAGGGATTATTTGCGTAGATACCACCCTCCACATATTGGTAACCTCATTGCTTGCACGAGGTTCTCGTTATCGAGGATAAATTTACCAGAAATAGAGACACGTATTATTTTTAATTATTTTCGAAGCTTACTACCATGAAAAAGCATTTCATCGTTCTAGCTTATTCTATTTTCTTATTCGGAAGTAATCTTTCGTCATAAACAATACAAGGATTTACTTAGTCCTGGGGGGTAACAAGCGTGACAAAATAATGTATTTTGACTTATTATAAAACAGACTTTATTTTTTGTATAATATGTATGTCACTATCTAACCTTGTATCTTCAGAACTACGCAACGGATTTAGATGCCGTTTTTTTAATAGCTAGAGTGGTTCAAGAAGAAGATTTTTTGTATAATTAGTTGGTTAGGGTTTGCTAGTCTATAATAAATTAACAGGTAGCTATAATTTCTTAAACTCCCTATATGTTGAATGTAGTATATAACTTATTCGCTTTAGGATATAAACATTTTATTGCTCGTATACGTAAAAATGGCATAACATATAAATTATTAGAGTCATCTGCTCACAAACGTTGCGTCTGAGTAAGCTCATACCAAAATTTATTGTTTCTAAAAATACAAAAAGAAAGACATTTTTATACAAATTTATTGTTATGGTACACATTTCGGCGTATCATATTTTTATCAAGTTAATTTTCTTTAATTTTAAATTTATGATTTTATATGTATTAAAACTGATTTCTTGTTTATTATTGCTTAAGGGCCTACATTAATATTATCGTCAACATGTACATATTAACACAGCTAGTATGTATAGAAAATGAAGAATTAGGGATATTTTTTTTGTTTACTCAAAATCTACTGAATATATTTTAATTCTGATTTACGTGTTTCTATATATAATAGTTACTTATGTTTTTAAAGTTATTTCATTAGTTAATACGCGATAATAGACAGACAAATGAAAAAAATAAAAAATGAGAGAGGTTGTTTCGCTAAGATTTTCTATCGAGAAAACTTGTTTCAATCGCGTTTCTGAGTTTATGCGATCCTAGATCATGTATTGAAAAAACATATACTTAAAAATTAGAGCTCTAGCCATTCAATCTAAAGAAACAATGAAAACTGCGTACGTACAAAAATGCACGAAACTATTTTGGTATCCTCTTAATACTTAGTTTAAAAACTAACAAACACGCTTAAATATCCTGAATATTTTTTAAATGATTGCATTGTCATCAATACTCAATTCTATGCTACCTACTTACAAAACGTTACGTACGACAGTTTATGTTGTCAGAGACATAAGTTTCTGTTGTCACATGTTGTCAAAATCGTAGTAAACACAAGTAAACAATTATTATAATTTACCTTTGGCGAAATTGTATATACAAAAGCCATTAAATAAAAGAAGAAGATAATTTTACCTGATTCTGTAAACAAAGCGTTTTATGTGAAATTATCTGATTGTATATGAAAGGCATACGTAGAAACACAATACTATAGGTGAGGTCTACTCACATACAATTAAACTATTACGTGTATAATTAAAAATACAAGTGTGGTCATAGTGATACTTCAACATGCTATTCTAGTAATTCTGATCAAGGAATTGGGATTATTCTTTTAAATTATTGCATTGTCATCGGTCCTTGTTAGGTGTGCAAAGTGTCGATTGCAAGTTGCTGAAAATCGCTTTCAAAGATTCCGTTACACAGATTAATACATTGATGGTTACATACCAAACTTATAAAAGCGTGGTAAAAAGACAGAAATATATATCGTTAGTTTGAAAGACGAACGAAAATCCCAATTCTTGACGTACGATGAGTATTGACAAAGTTATAGGTAATGTTTAGCTATAATCTTTTTCTTTAGAAAACAACTAACTCGCTTGTTTAGTGCGGCATCTCTCTCTCTCTCTCCATCCCATTTACGTCCCCCTGTTGGACACGGGCCTCCCCATTTTGGAAGGAATTACGGTCTACTGTGTCGCGTTGACCAGGCGTGTTGGCACAGGATTTATTTTCGAGGTTTCCGTCTCTCACAGAGGATGTTATCTGTATGCAATATACCTTAGCTGCCTTTTACAGCACTCTTGGAGGAGATGGGGCGGTGACACTTGTATTCTTAATCTGTCACCACACGCACAAGTAGAGCGGCATAGTAGATCAAAATCCTTCCCAAAGTAGAGAAAGCTCTAGCCCAGCAGTGGGACTTTGAAAGGCTAGAAAGAGAGGACAGCAATAAAAAAAACTGGTAAATAAAAATTCTAGCCTATACTTACATCAAATTTATTCTTCCCTAACATTAATACAAAAGGTATAAAGGGACGTTTTTGTAACCAAATGGTACGCACAAATTGTACTCCTAAAAACGTTTACTAAACATTAAGCTCCGTTTACACTTGTGTGACGTGACGTGAATTTCATCAGAAGAGTCGGTAAGATTATTCAACGCATCACATCGCTTTATACAGCGCATCACATCACTATACACAGCGCATCAAAAAAATCTGCACGCAACCATTTAAGATACTAGTAATCCACCCAGCTTAGCACAGATATCTCTATTGAAGAATAAGAAAATAACAGCAAACGTAGCTTATGTTCAACGTGAAAAGTGTAGCTTTCTGACTGTGTAAGTATTTTTTAAATCAGTAATCAGTCAAACAAACAATCAATCAAATCCCTATTTATAATATGTTATGGTTTAAATAGATGAAACCAGTTCTCCATATGATGCGACACGGCACCTCACATCAGAGAAAATGTGAATGCGACTTTAGTGGTATTCCAAAACTAATGACAATATTGGCACTAATTTTAACTGCAAAACTAATCTTAACTAGAAATACAAATAGCTATGGCGTATTTTGATTCATTTACAATTTCGTTAAGTACATTTTTATTAATTAAAATCTTTAGTCTATAATATACATATTTTTTAATAAAAAAGCTTTGTTAATATTGCCGAATTGTGTTATTGACACTATAAATCTTTATTCTTTAGTTAAGTTTAGTTGTGCATGTAGAATCGATACCATTGTCTATTGTTTATTTTATTTTAATCAGGAAGCTATGAAAGCAATACTTAAGTGTATATCGTATGTCTATGATTTAAATATATCAACTGTTGATACCTAATTTTCCAGGTAAAGAAAAATACACAAAAAAATATATTTCAAGACCAACTTTTTATAAGAGTTTTACAAATGAGAGATTATGACTTAATTTATGGTCGCATTATGTTAAGTCTCGGCGTGCTCTTGAATAATACGGCTTAATGGTGTTTGACTAGTGATATAAATTTAATATTTTCAGTTCAAAAAATACGCCCTCTGAAGACAAAAATTTTAAGAAATTTGCATGAAATATGAGCATGTTTGGTACATTATATTTCTGAAGCGTTATTCGTTAATTAAAATGCGAATACAGACTATTGATACGTTAATTTGAATAACAAAGATTTAGTTATAGGTGCGTGGAATAGGCTCTTAAACTTCTGAACGTATTGTAAATTAATAATTTCCTTAGTTCAAAAACTGAAAAAACACGCTTGAAAATCCTGAATATATTTTTAAATAATTGCATTATCATAGGTCCTTGATATGTGTGCAAAATTTCAGATCAATCCGACTACTGCAAGTTGTTGAAAATCGCGTTCAAAGATTCCGTTACCTACATAGATTAATACATTGATAGATACATACCGAACATATTAAAGCGTGTTAAAAAACTTTCAATGTCTCGACTAAACTTAGTTTGTTATATATGTTATTAGTTATATGTTATTAGTATGTATGTATGTATGTATGTATGTTATATATATATATATATATATATATAGTATGTATGTATGTTATTATATGTTATTAGTTTTGAAGTTCGGCGGGCTATGAAACGAAGAGATAGGGCTTTCTTAAAATTTAAACATAATAGGTCTGACTATTACTGGAATCTTTATAAATCTGCTAGGAATAGGTGTAATTTGTTGATACGGAATGCTAAACGTCAACATATTCATGATAATATCAATTCCTCGTCGCCTGCCAATATTTGGAAGTTTTTAGGTACTCTTGGCATCGGAAGGCAGCAACATACGGATTCTCGCTGTTCGATTGGCTTAGACGTTCTCAATCAGCATTTCACGTCAATTACTCCCCCGAATCATCTCACTGTCGTGGATACTGTGAGTTATATTGCGGATCTGCAGCGTCCCAACATTACCCCTTTTTTCTTTTCGCCGGCCTCTCAGGAAGAGATTAAAAAAACTATCCTATCCATAAAATCCAATGCGATTGGCTACGATAACATCAGCCGCCGTATGTTGCTTCCCATCCTAGACCACATCCTGCCTGTGCTGTGCCACATAATAAATTTTTCCCTTAACACAGGTTCTTTCCCTTCCCTCTGGCGTAAAGCTTACGTAATTCCTCTACCTAAAACATCTAACCCCTCCTTACCAAGTCACTTCCGACCTATTTCCATTCTTCCCTTCTTGTCCAAAGTGCTCGAGGTCAGTGTACATAAGCAATTATCCCTTTTCATTCATGAAAATAATCTCTTATGTCCGTATCAATCTGGCTTCAGACCTGGCCACAGCACTATTTCCGCTCTTCTTAAAGTGACTGGTGATGTCAGGGCGGGAATGGAGGATAAAAAAGTAACCGTCCTAGTTTTAGTCGACTTCTCTAACGCTTTTAACAACGTCAGTTACGAAATCCTTCTTTCAATCCTATCCCACCTGATGGTCTCTGCCAAGGAGCTGGAATGGTTCGCTAACTATCTTCAAGGGCGTCAGCAGATGGTTCGTTCTGACGACACCACATCAAACTGGTGTAACCTAATTGCCGGTGTCCCTCAGGGTGGTATACTTTCTCCATTATTATTTTCGTTATTTATAAACTTTGTCACGAATAACCTTAAATGTATGTATCACCTCTACGCCGATGACCTGCAGTTGTATTGCCAAGCTAGTGTCGACTCTATTTCAGAGGCTATAGACCTAATTAATAAAGATTTAGAACACATAAAATGCTGGTCGGACAGATTCGGTCTCACCATTAATCCGACTAAATGTCAAGCCATTGTAATTGGCAGCCAGCGCTTAATGAGCAGACTTAACGCATTATCATTGCCACCTATAGTTTTTGATGGAGCGACTGTTGAACTGACTTCACCTGTCAAGGACTTGGGTCTTGTCATCGATTCTACTTTTCACTGGCAAGCGCAAGTTACAAATATCTGCTCCAAAGTTACAAATGTTTTGCGCGCACTTTATCGCCTTAAGAATTTTTTACCACAAAAAACTAAAACGACGCTTGTGCATACTTTAATCTTCCCTATAATCGATTACGGTGATGTGTGTTATCTCGACCTGAATGCAGAATTTCTTAACAAAATTGACCGGCTTCTCAATAACTGCATTCGATTCGTGTTCAATCTCCGCAAGTATGACCATGTGTCAGCTTACCGCTCACAGTTGAAATGGCTGCCAATACGCCAACGACGTGATCTACGTACTCTCACCTCTCTTTTCTCAATACTGAAATCCCCTTCTTCTCCTTCATACTTGAAACCCTATTTTCAGTACCTTTGTGATACTCACGACAGAATACTTCGGTCTTCTAAAAATCCTCTTCTTAGTTGCCCTCCCAATAAAACTGGTTTTGTCCACTCGTCTTTCCCGGTCCAATCTGTTATCTTATGGAATGCACTCCCCCTTCGAATAAGAACTTGCAACAGCCGTTTCCTTTTTAAGAAAAGAATCAAGCAACTGTTGCTTGATAGAATTGCTGGCATGTCTCGACAATGATTAGAACATCTGTCGTCATTATTGCATCTATGTAGATATATGTAGGTATATGTATGTATATGTATGTATTATATGTATGTATGTAAGTGTATGTATTAGTATGTATGTTTGTATTGCCTATGTGTATTATATTGTGTTATTTGTTTATATATGTGTAATAAGGTAGTGTATAAGTTAGTTAGGAATAATAATGTCGTTATAGTGTTACTTTATTAGGTTTTTTATATTTTCTAAATTATAACTTTTGAATACACCTACAGAACTTCTCTACACCTCCCAAGGTTGACTGGTAGATAATGCCCCAGGCATTAAGTCCGCCTTTGTACAATTATTGTATAAAAAGTTTGAAATAAATAAATAAATAAATAAACTATGTTCAGTGAACTTAGGCTACTTTTTAACACGCTTTTATTAGCTCAGTATCTATCAATGTAACGGAATCTTTGAACGTGATTTTCAGCCGCTTGCAGTAGTCGGATTGATCTGAAATTTTACACACTTACTATCTATCTATTAGAGCGAATGGCAGTGCAATAATGTAAAATAATATTCAAGGTTTTCAAGCGTGTTCTTTAGTTTTTAACTAATCATATTACTGTTTAATCTCTATTTTTTATCACTTTCCGTTACCCATATTACAATCCATTCTTCGTTTATCATCTCGAGGTAAATTGTTCTACTATTACGCCTATCTATTAGATACTGCGCGTCGGAAGGCTCCGCGCTCGTCCTGATGATGAGCATCGGATGTGCTCGAAACCTGGGTCGACATCATCGATCCTATAAAAACGAGTGTTAGCCGGTAACATATTATATATTTTTTTAAGATATCTACTAGATAAATCAAATTATGGTGGAAAAAGTGACGGCATTTAATTTTTTCCACCATAATTTGATTTATCTAGTCAAGTGGGATTTGAACCCACGACCTCGCAATACCGTTCCGAAGCTCTTCCAACTGAGCTTATTGCGGTTTATTTTATTGGTTAATTTAAAGTGTTGCTAGTAGACACTAGCAACACTTTAAATTAACCACCATATCTATCAAGTCCCACTTGCGGCATTTCACTTTTTCCACCATAATTTGATTTATTAAGTAAAAGCATAGCATGTCAAATGCAAACATTAATAAATTACTTTAATATCTACTAGATTTTAAAAATGTCAAGTTATAAGTAAAACCACGCCCAAAATTGTTTTATCAAATAAATAAACTCTGCTGAGGTTACGCTAGTTCTTCATTGAATTTATTTCTTTCACAGCATTACTAATACAATGTGAAAATACTTTTTTACAGCACCCGAATAAAAGCGAAACTGCTCCGGAACCATAAAAGTGGGTCGACCGGATTTTGTAAGAAAGCTGGTAGTAAGCCGAGATCATTGAAGCTGATAAAGCACGATCAGTTATTCCACACACATTGACTAAAAGCTTATGAGTACAGACAAAATCTTACTTCTTTAATAAAAATAATATAATTACCAAAAATATTACTCATTTATTTGAACAAAATAAATATTATGGTAAGAGCCACCTAAGGGATCATAATAATCTGATGACTAATAAACCCTATACCTACACGCCTGATCAGCGCGGAATAGTGTCTACTATTCCGCGCTGATCAGGCGTGTCAAGTTTTCCGTCTCTCACAAAGAATGTTATCTGTGTACAATATCCCTTAGTTGGTTTTTACAGCATCCTGGGAAGGGAGAGGGGTGGTTACACTTGTATTCTTAATCCGTCACCACAGGGACCAAGAGGGTATACCTGTTGAAAAAAAAAACTTAAGTAATGTAAAAAATATATCTTATGTAATGTAAACTGTTTTAATAAACATTCCTGGACATTTCACTCGTCCTCTGGTCTCAGCTAAGCTTATATGCTTATGTTATAGGGGTACCAGAATACGGATATACTACATAAACTACAGATTAAAGATCATTTAGTTAATTGTTTAATGTCCCCTCACAAATGCGTATTTTCATTTGTTAATGTAGATTAATTTTCTGCAACATTTTTGAACAATAGCTCGTCAAAATCAATTGTGGCAGTCTAAGAGAAATTACAAAAGTGACAATGATGAATGACTGAAGTATTTAAATGACACTTTTTCATTAAAAGATGGTCGGCTATTGAAAGCCACAAGCACCAACAGGAGCCCAGTGATTAATAATTACAATGACATAAAAGTTGGTAATGTAAATAAATGACAGAAATATCTATTCTTTGTACCTATATTCTATTTTGTAATTGTACAGGTGAATGCTACTGGGCTGTATATATTTTCATAAATATGTATGACTGCAATGCCTGCGAGGATTTACTATTTCAATTATTGCTTTCTAATCTTGATGACATAAAATCGATCATAGATGATTTATTATAATCTAAAGATACCTAAGAATTGAGTAAGTGATAACAATGGAAGAAAACGCCCGAGAAAAACTCTGCAATCAGCTGCCAACCACCGAGCAAAGTTGATTATTAACTGGGAGAAAAAACTACAGGCACTCTGAAATTTATAACCAAGTAACTTACAACCGTGTCGTCCGTATTAAAAATCTATAAGTAGAAATAAAGCCAAGGAAGTATATTTAGATACATACAAACACAAACATTACAAAGTAATTTCATTAGTCGCTACGCAAACCGCGGTTAATATCGCCTTACCCGTACTAAGAGACAACAGTGTCCATACACAATGAGTATGAACATTGTTCTCGTACCTTTTCTGTCAAAGATTGCCTTATAAAACACCTGTTGGGTTATTGCTCTAACGGTGCAAATGGCAACCTCGATACCTGCCTTCCCCCATAAGGTAATACATGGCGGCAAGCGTATACATGGTCTTATTTATAATGACTTATCGGACTTTTAAGCAGAGATTTTATCGGAGAGATAATAAACGTTTTGGCGTAAAAAGACTATAATTATGAATAACAATTTTCGTCAATTTTGCGAAACGATTTTAGCGAACTTTTAAACCTCCGATAAGTCATTATGAATAAGACCATTTAGTATCTAATCACTACAACAAGCATTAATCTGTCCCGCTTCTATAATATACCTGCTTACATTACAGTTTCCAATCCATTTATTCCATACACTTACTGAACATTTTGCAAATGTTCTAAAAGCTTTACAGATTTAAGTAATACAATACTACCATTCCAATCAATGTGATGCGGAATACGACCGATGGAAACAAAGGTTTTATTTCAGTCATTTTTCATTTTATAAAATGTTGCTTTTGTTTGGATTTTTTTCATGCTGTAATTATTTTGTAATAAATGATATTATTAAAATGGAAGCACTATTTACTAGTAGAAAATCTTATGGATTCGGTCTATCGTATGCGAGTAGCAGTCTGTATATACGAATAACGAATACGTACCTAGGTTTAATTTCATAGGCAGTCCGTATGACTAACAATTTTGAAGTTAAGTTTCCTTTGGCACGTCATAAATAAATGATGAGAATAAAGTTTTATGAATTTTCAAAAAAAATCCGACCCCATGAATAATGCGAATGGATAATGCGAAGAATAAAAATAGTAGCACAAAACTTCCTATATATTATATACATATAATTTTTAGGCTTCCGTACCAAAAGGTAAAATGGGAATTACTGAGACTTCGCGATGGATGAATGATGGATGGACACATCCTTCTGTTACAAGGCTGTATCTCTAGAACACTGATAGCTAGAAAGCTGAAAATTTTGCAGTTTATTTATTTACAAAGTGTTAATAAATATTATTGTACACCATAAACTTAATTAACTAGACATTTCTTAAATTAACACAGTACAATGGGCGGCCTTATCGCTAATAGCGATTTCTAGTTTATGTACTTCAGTTAATGCTAAAATAACAAATACTTATCATTTTCATTGTCCTGTCTTTATCTGCTTATTTATGGTCAGGAATATGACGAATGTACTATGATAATACCGATACGAAACCCTTTGTGTGCGAGCCCAGCTCGTACCTGGCCGGTTTTTAAATTAATTTCTATTCTATTATTCTCCATGTGGTGACGGATGAAGAATACAGTGTCACCACCCCATTTCCTCCTAAGGGTGCTGTAAAAGTCAGCTAAGGTATATTGCACACAGATAACTTCTTCTGTGAGAGACGGAAAACTCGAAAATAAACCCTGTGTCAACACGCCTGGTCAGCGCGGCACAGTAGACCATAATCCCTCTCCAAAGTGGAGGAGGCCCGTGCCCAACAGTGGGACGTAAATGGGCTGGAGAAGAAGAAGAAGATTCTATTAATATGAAATACAATTTAATTATCAATCATCGTAAAATAAGGTTACGTAATTTATACCAGCAATTGTTTAGTGGAATAAATTATTCAGCGTTCATTAGTCGCTTCAACACCACCTGTTCGCAACCTCTTTACTAATATACTGCACTTTCCTAGAGTTATTCTAACACGTAATTGTTTTAAAAAAACCTAAGTTTAATTAAAAAATACAACAAAACAATGAAATTTATCAATACTATTTAATACTAGCTTATTGCCCGCGACTTTGTTCAAGTTGGAGTCAAGAACAATTACCTTAATAAATTAAATTATGGTGGTAATAACATTATAAAAAAATCAAAGTATGCTGGAAAAAGTGACTGCCGCAAGCGGGACTTGAACCCACGACCTCGGAATACCGTTCCGAAGCTCTTCCAACTGAGCTTATTGCGGTCGTGCCTGCAACATTCAAATTAACCACCACATTTGTCACTCGAATGAGTTTATATATTTTTACGTACACTTTTTCACCACTTCACTTTCACTTTTTCCACCATAATTTGATTTATTAAGTAAAAAGCATACCATGTCAATTGCAAAATTAACAAATTACTTTAACATTATCAAAAATAAAATAAAATTAATAAATAAATAAAATTTGAATGCTACAAGCACGACCGCAATAAGCTCAGTTGGAAAGAGCTTCAGAACGGTATTCCGAGGTCGTGGGTTCAAGTCCCGCTTGCGGCAATCACTTTTTCCACCATAATTTAATTTACTAAGTAAAGCATAGCATGTCAATTGCAAAATCAATAAATTACTTTAACAATTACCTTGTAATGTGTTGTGTTAAATGTTAACAATTACCTTGTTGCAGATTCTCACACTCAATACAAGTGTCACCACTCCATCTCCTCCCAAGGGTGCTGTAAAAGTCAGCTAAGGGATATTTCACACAGATAACATCCTCTGTGAGAGAAGGAAAACTCGAAAATAAACCCTGTGCCAACACACTTGGTCAGCGCGGCACAGTAGACCATAATCCCCCCAAAGTGAAGGAGCCCCGTGCCCAATAGTGGGACGTAAATGGGCTGGAAAGGAGGAACAATTACCTTAGAAAACCGGAAAATGATTTTGACTGTGTAATGAAAATAGGTAACTCTTATCACGAGCATTGTGCTTAGTTCGGACCTAGAGGACATTGTTGGAAATTGTTACGAAGTATTTCTGTATATTTGGAGAGAGTAGACTTTAGAAAATAATACGGTAGATACTAAGTTTATTTGAACTTTAACGGTCTAATTCATAATGACTTATAGGAGGCTTAAAATTTCGTTTAAAGCGGATTGTCAAAAATTGTAATTCATAATAGTTATTTACGCTAAAACGTTCTATATCTATCCGATAAAGTGACATTATTCCGACTACGGTCTTATTCGTAATGACTTTTCAGAGGCTTAAAAGTTAGCTATAAGCGGATTGTCAAAAATGTAATTCATAATAGCTTTTTTACACTAAAGCGTTCTATAACTATCCCATAAAGTGACATTATTTTAAACAAGCTCCGACCCTACTTTAAGCCTATATTAGTGAAAAAAATGGCGTATATATTCATCAGCTGACTATTTATATTGACGTTTGCCCCGTCATTTGCAAAGGTGTTGTTCATAGAGTCACAATAATTAACCAAAAAGTTATTAAACTAACGAGGTTTTATATTATAGTGATACGTGCATAAATCACGATAAATATCCAACACGGAATTTGCTTAATTATACATGTCTTATGAACCCTGCAAAGCATTGCGGCATTAACAATCTTGTTAACAATCGGCGAAGAAAAGTGTACCGCTAAAGAAGTAAGATATTTTCTTTGGAAGATGAGGAATTCTGAAAGTGGTAGTTTACAATGCGATGGAGGACAATGAGCCCATTATAGAAGGGCTAATGGAACAGCCAATTAAAGTAAATGCAAACCATATGTGAGGTAGAAATGCCGCAATCTTGAAAACTTTTATTGCAAGGCCTTGTAATGAACAAAGTTCATCCTACTTGCAAGTAAATAAAACAAAATAAAATGATTGATTTAATAAATTTATTGTTTTTCATTTACCGAGTTACGGGCTATTTCTATTAAAGAAGAAATTCTTTAATAGAAATAGCCCGTAACTTGAACATCGAAGAACACCGGTGTGAGTGGCTTGGGGTGTAGATATTCTATTTTATATTTGAGTGATTCTTGCTCCAACTTAAAATTTTCAGATTTTTTATTCTCATCATAGCTATTATGTTTGTAGGTTTTGGACCCAGCGCTTGCGAATCTCAAGACATTAGTGGATCCAGCAAATCTGCAGGTGTTGGATGAGCTGGTGCCTCTACTGTATCATACATTAAAGATTACCTGATTTTCACTTTCCTGCTGTAGTTTATTTACTACAATAACACTTCTCGAATATTGTGTAAATTTACAATGTTTGTTTATTAACGCTATGTCAAGTTTGACAACTAGTAAGATTTTTTTTTCTACCATCCATATTTCACCATGTTTCTACGAAATGGTAACATTCTGTAAATTAGAGACATTTTAGCTATCGGAAGTTTTTTAAACGAATATGAATTAGGATTTTTATCTGACATCTGATAAGCTTATAAGACTTTTTAACTAATATAGGATTATGCTTTAATTTTTGATTATGCTGATCTTCATCATCTAGTTATTGATGTTTGCAAAGAAGTTGAAAAGAAAAGCCATTAAAATTGTTACATTCAATTATAATTCTTAAATATCAAGCCTGACAAATCCTACACAGTATTGGGATTGTCCATAATTTTTGACCTGCTGTTTTTATATTTTTTTTAGAAAATATAGACTATTTTAAGTAACTAATTTCAATATTATTGAAATATTCGCTATATAGTTTTTTTTTTAAATGCTTAAATATATTATTTTAAATGTTGTGACGTCATCGTTATACGCAGTCTTTGTGTTGCCTTTTCCTGATACACTTAAGACAGATTGCAATACATCTTTTCAAAGTTGCCATGTTGAAATAATAGACCAATTTCAACTCCACCCCAGAGTAGTATATCCCTAAGAACGCCTTAACAATTTAAGTCCTTTATTTCAAGGGCAAATAGAGATCATTTCCTTTTTTGGAAAAATAATAGCTAAAATAGCAAATTTTCCGGAAAAAAAATTGTGGATCATGATCAGAAACTCGATTCCCCGAAATGGTTTTCAGATAAAGAGTTTTAAAAAAATATGAACAATGCCAATTGCGGTGATTGAAAGTCTTGCTTTTAATCCGCGCAGAAAAGTGAACGTTACGTTTACGAAACTACAAATTTTCTTCTTATTTTATGGCTTTCCCTCTGTCCAGCCCATTTACGTCCCACTGTTGGGCACGGGCCTCCTCCACTTTGGGAGGAATTATGGTCTACTGTGCCAAGCTGACCAGGCGTGTTGGCACAGGATTTATTTTCGAGTTTTCCGTCTCTCACAGAAGATGTTATCTGCGTGCAATATCCCTTAGCTGACTCTTACAGCACCCTTGGGAGGAGATGGGGTGGTGACACTTGTATCTTAATCCGTCACTACACGGAGAAATTTTTATGGCTTTGTAATTTGGAAGAAACATACCACCAAAATGATTCATAAAACTAAAATAACTAAGTGAGAAAATAAAAAATTATACTAAAAAGAAATAAATCAAGAAAAAAAAATAAGAAGCAGAAAAACTAATGTAATGAATGAAAATCAAAACTAATAATAGTTTATAATAATAAGATTATTAACAAATAAGTTTGTTTACATTTACAAACAGCGTCAAAGATGCATTTTGTTAACTTGTATCAAAACCAGGGATAAAACTCATAACGAATTTGAATGGTAGAAAAATGCTACCATTCATATTTCACCATTTTTCTACAAAATGGCAACAAAGACATTTTATAGTTATCGGAAGTATAATAGACGAATATGAATAAGGATTTTTATCTGACATCTGATAAGCCTAAAAGACGTTTTAACTAATATAGGAATATGCCTTCAATAAGCGTTTCAATATGAATAAGACTGTAAATGTTTATGATACGAACAAAATAAAATACGCAAAAAAATACTAAAAAGACCTTTTCTTTCTTTTTTTGTTGCCAGTTGTTTCTGCTTTGGTAAGCACTTTTTTGTGTGTTATAACATCACCCAGAGGTACGGTCTAAACGATCTTTGTAAGTGATTTAGCGTATTTTAGCATTTAAATGTTCTGAACTTTTTAGAAAGACTTTGAATATCTTTTTTTTTATCTGACATCTAAGAGGTATATTTTAACTTGTACGAGGCCAACCATGAAGGTATAGATAAAAATGGAGTCCAGACTCTGAATACCTACTTGAAGCAAAAATGATGTATGGCTATCTCGCTCACTGTGGTCAAACCCTTTCTTTCTAAGTAGGGTAACCTTTATTGTATTTCTTCCAGGACAAAACTTCAAGTAGTTGTGTTCCATATAGTGTCAACAAAATGTTCACTTCTAAGACCTAGCCCGTATAGATTTTATATGTCGAGATACTTTATGTACTGTGCGTAAAAAAAATACTCAAAAAACAAACTGTTTGTTATCGCTTGAAAGTTTGGATAATTCTAGTTTTTTAACAGTAACTGGAGGTTCGGTTGTTAAATTTATTATTCTTTTTACATTTTTAAACACGTAAAATTTCCTAGTTCGTATGTACGATGTACCTATAGAATATTGGTGGGAAATAGATAATTACTAGAACAAAGGTGTAGTTCCTACGGCAATACGAAATTAATGAATGATTGTGAGATCTGCTTGAGATAAAATAATAATTATTTACCTTTATTTCAGACCTAAATACATGTTACAAAGATACAGAAAAATGATTCCAACGAATTGAGAACCTCCTTTTTTGAAGCCGGTTAAAAATAACAAGGTGTTAGTAATTTCTTAGTAAACAAAACAAGTTACACAATAAAATCTATTTGGCATACCTAAGTGGAAACATAACTTTTTGTGTAGGTAGCGTAAAAACGAAAAAGGGTTATTGTACTCATATTTTTAAACATGTACTGTTATTAAGGGACCAACCATGAAATCGCAAAAGATATTTATGTTTCATTAATTTTGCAGATTAATTAAACATTATGAATACATACTGGACAATAGTTTTTCCTAGATTTCTGGGTTAGCCAATGTATTTCTATTTATTAATGTCAGTTAAAGGGCAAATTCGGTCAATAATACTTCTGAAAAAAAAAATACGTTACGTTGATTAAAATTAGTTTGTCGGAAAATCTGTAGTTAATAGTCATTTTAACTGACAATATGAATGTGGTTAAAAGTGGCTGACGGAAGAAGGGAGAATCAGTCAAAATCAATTTTTACGTATATTTCTGTCTACAGCGTTTAAAGGAACCTATCATGAATGGCATGACGGGAGCTAAAAACCTAACCCACCCTTGTCGGGTTGCCCTTGGCTCCCTGTGCCTTGTGTTCTACTACTTGGCGCTAGGCAAGTCAGTTAAAATTACATTTAAACAGCTATATTGGGTAAAATTAGTTTTGAATAATTTCAGTCAAAAGTACTACTGTCGAGAGCTTACAGTCTATTGAGTGCTTATAAGTTTTGACTGTGACATATATCATAGGGGGCTATAATAGGAACGATAATAAAGTTACAAAAAAAGGGCAAAAAAGAAACAACAGCACTTTCCAAATTTAAAATCATTTAATAACTTTTCTTTTATACATGACTAAATATTATTGTTTTGTGTAATTTCTGTCTCTTACCACGTAAATCACTAAGTATATTTTCTGTATGACTCTTTAAGTGTTAAAAAATGAATTTGCAATTTTCTTAATTAATACGCTTTCATGCAAATCATTGCAATAAATTGAGTCCGTGATGGGATGCTTAAACATTTCTTGCAACAGAGGAGTAAAATGTTGTGATACAACATTAATTAATTTGTTTTCTATATTGTTTTCTCTGAGTTGGCCCATCAGGAAGGATTACTTTCATAAATGCCAGAGCTAGGATTTGGTACACCCAGAGTAGCTACTTGCCCCATAGACTCTTCCTGTAATGAACTGTCTATCTGAAAATTATAATATATTTTACAAAATATAGCCTTTTGCCATATATTCGAACTACTACATTTCTGAAACATAATAATAATGTAAGGCTCTCATTAGGCAGTCGGATCGGGGGGGGCTGGTTCAGAAAGCAGCAATTATCTCTGGAGCCTTGAGCGCCGGTAGTTTGGAAAATGTTCCTGATACTGGTGGGGTATTTTTTTTCATACTAGTTTTTATATTCCTTATATATTCAAATATTTAACATTGTATAACATGTGAGACAATTAAAGGAGTTTGTAAATAGATACTTGAAATTTTACCTTGCAAGGTGATACTGCTTCTTGATTTGTAATTATAGTAGGAACTGCTGTTTGTTTTAAAAAATCCTTGCACTTTCATAAAATTTCATTTTCAATGGTACAATGGATAACCATAATTTCTTCTGGGTACTATTTTTAGGAAATCTAAAAAAATAATATTGTAGGTAAGTATATTAATGTTGTAAATAATGTGAAATAAAAATTAAATGACTAAGCAAACATGTATAATTTAGTTCAGGTCCCACAGAAAGTCCTAGATATGTCCTCAGTATGGTCACACTATTTCAAAATTACTTCTTGTAAACAAGAAAGATAAAATTGCACTAAGTCCATGAAATTCAATGTAAGACTATTAGATCTTTACATCGTTATCAGTATAGTTAGTTAGAAGTATGCTGAAAACATTGTTTAATCATTTTATGAAGTATTTAATTGAAAATACAAAGAAATATGTTTGCAGTTATTCAATGCCAGAAATCACGATCTAAACACTTACGCGTGAAATTGTATATCACCTCCTGGATACCACGTACTACCGCAACCACGCACTACACAAGTTTGCACCATTTCTTTAATTATAAAAATAATTAGAGTCGAAAATTTGAAACGAAGCTGTGAACCGTAAAGTAAACAACCGACATATTGGCACAATTTTGTCGACAACTTGACATATGGTGACCAATGTTGCCAAATTACGAAATCCTTAGGAAATGGGGAAAATAATTCACTGATTCGTCAACCATGAAAAGCATCCGTGATCTACTATTTAATTATTTTTAATTTCATTCATCGTATTTCAACTAGTTATTTATAGTTACGATTAAACACTATCAAATGACAGTGTTTAACTTGTGATTTGATATGTGTGGTGACTCTTTTTAAGAATTTACTAGGAGATTTTAATAAGGAGATAGCAGTACTAAGGCCACACTAAAAAGAGAGGTCAGACCACAGAGAGTGAGATAGAGATACGTAGGTATTTGCCTCAAACCGATGTTCCAAGTATGGCCTCCTATTTTTTATCTATACCTTCATGAGGCCAACCGAACATTAGAAAAGTTGGTGACATCTGTATACGAAATCAATGTCAATATTTCAGTGTCAACATTTAGGAGTTGATTTTAGAGAGTATAACAAAACATTTTATTGGATACTAACTGCTGCGGGCGAATTCGTACGCCTGGAATATACCTTTAGCTTAAATCACTTCCGCATTCTATTACTTCATATTACCAGAAATATTTTAAGAGCTGAACCATTACTTTCGGAGATTACCCTTCAAATACATACTACAAACTTTACATCCATCCAAAGGTTGCCTAGTAGAGTCTTAGAGATCGCTCTTAGCCCATCCTATTTTTCTTAGTCTTAAGATAATTCTTTGTAACTATTTTTTTACGATGAAAATATAAATAAATAAATAGTTTGTTTATTTGAACGCGCTAATCTCAAGAACCACTGGTCCAATTTGAATAATTCTTTCAGTGTTGTTTATTCATCATTTATCTACGAAGGTATAGTAGCTATATAGGTATACCTAACTAGTATATTATAACATCACGCTGCAACTAATAGCAGGAAAGCATTGGTGAAAAATGTTGCAAAAATGGGGAAAGTTTCTAAATTTCACGCGTACGAATTCACGGGCAACAGCTAGATAATTGTTTACGTAGATAGAAGATAATATCGACCTTCATAGAGCTAATAGCCATATAAGACCTTTCATGAAAGCTTACCGAATCCTATACAAGCCTGTGTTAACTTTTCTCAATAAGTAATCACGGCACATCAAATGCGAAACTAAGTTGTAAAATGTCAGAAAATACGTATCATGTTACCTCGCTTATACACTTTTTTAAGTTATTGGCTGAGGATGATTGATGAACTGAATTTTATGTTTAAAAACCGATTGAATTTTGTATTAATTAATATTGATGATAAAACTTTTAGCACGTACAGAATATACTTTTTTAATTTAATATAGATTCACATCAGTCATTTCCATCACAAGGATCAGGTGTATAGCACTTTCAAACATCTTACATATGCACACAAACTTTCATAAAACCGGTCTCCTCTCTCCAGCCCATTATCGCCCATTGCTGGCACGGGATTCCTCCACTTTGGGAGGGATTTTGGTCTACTGTGCCCCGCAAACCAAGCATGTTGATACCGGGATTAGTTTCGAGTTTTCCGTCTCCCATAATAGATGTTAACTGCTTAAATTATCCTTTAGCTGGCTCTTACGGGTACACTACAAAAAGCCGAAAAACTTTATTCCGAAAGTCACAAATACGAATTTCATAATAATAAAAAATTCCGAACTTCAATAGGCCGAATAATAAAAAATCCGAACTATTGATAATTCGAAATACGTAATATGAATTCTGATTATTAAAATACCGTTAACACAATTCCGAACTAATAACGCCTTATGAAATTTAATAGCAAATCAAATAGACACAATTGCTTATCAGAGAGAAGTTTAATAATGTTTAGTATAAGTAGGTAGACTGGTAGATATAAAAAAAAACTAATAACACATGCTTTTTCCGTTTCATAGTTGCATAGGTTGTTTGCAGTTATTATCCTTGTGTATTTATCGTATAAATAATAACTTAGGTATCATACAGCTTGTTTTAATCTATACTATTATCCAAGTTGTGGGTTTTGACCACGAAGTATAGATACAAGGAGTCCGAACGGTATAGGCTTTTCCATAATATTTCGTGTACACAATAATCAACCCAGATCATAGTTCTATTTTCTGCCACTGGCTGCGCAAGTATTCAGGACGTACCGATGCTAGTATAGAATATCAGAATATCTCTTGACCTTCTCTGTATTGTTGGGTTTAAAGCACTCGAAAAATTTCCTAAAACTTATATTTATATCCACGTTTCTCAGAATATTTTTTTCCACAAGTGTCAATAGTTCAAACGAGTACTTCTTGAAAAATGGCGCACTCTACCGGCAAAAATCTGTCCCTTAAATTGAGACCATTCGTTCAACATTACGTTCGGACTCCTTGTATCTATACTTCGTGGTTTTGACAATGAGTGATAACGAAAATAATAATACACAGTGCCGTACATTCTATAATAATAAAGGAGGATTAAAATTGTTTTTGATTGGATTCACATATGAAAAAAACAAAGTGTGCAGTGAGAATTATAAAAATAATTTGTTTCCTTGGCCACAGTCCTAACATAACCTAAGCGATGCATCAATAACATAGGGGATTTGCAGCATGCAAATCGGTATTATGAAATTCGGACTTTTGAAAATCGGGATTTCAAAATTCGGATGAAATGTTTTTCGGAATTTTGGGATGTTCCCCTTTAAAAGTACTTTCAAATAAATAGAATGGTTCAATAGGATGGCTTTTTTTATTAATTTCATGCATACGAAGTTGTGGGCAACAGCTAGCGATGTATAAATAACGGTTTTGATGTTTTATTTCTTTACCAAAATGGAATATTCAAAACAATTCAAATGCGCTTAAAATTGACCATTACGGTTTATAAAAGATATTTATTACGCATTTGAAAGAATTACAGAGAGCTTTGTTAGGTCAAGGCCTTGGTCAAGGCATTTGTGGAAAAATTATTTTATTCAGCAGTAGCAATTCGAGTACGACTAATTGGTTTATTAATTTCATTTAATTATCTATTGTTCTATCTTGTCCGTGTGGTGACGGATTAAGAATACTAGTGACACCACCCCTTTCTTTCCTTCCTTCCCAAGGCGCCGTAAGAGAATAAATAAAAACTAAAACAGATAACAACCTCTGTTAAAGGCGAAAACTCGAAAATAAACCATGTACCAACAAACTTGGTCTGCGCGGCACAGTAGACCATAATCCCTCCCAAAATGGAGGAAGCCCGTGCCCAACAGTGGGACGTTAAAGGGTTAGAGAAGTATCTATGACACACAGATTATTATACTGTAATCTTTATATATATAAATCTTCTGTACGTGTGTTTGTAATTGAACTCCTCCTAAACGGCTGGACCGATTTTGATGAAATTTGTTGTGTGTATTCAAGGGGGTTTCATGGTTTAGATTCACAATTGGCTGGACCGATTTTGATGAAATTTTTTGTTGTTGATTTTTACACAGAATTGTATGGCAAAACAAGGTTTGCCGGGGCAGCTAGTTTATAATAAAATCTATTGCAAGCATTGAACTGTATTACTAGCGTAAGTACATATTAACTCAACGATTGCAAGTTGACTTTGACGACAGCATTTTCTGCAAAAAATATACGATTGGAATTTCATTGTCCGAACTGCAAAATACACAGGTTCTAGCAAGTAAAAACAAGTTTAAAGTTTCATTGTGTACGATAACGAGATGTCTTGGGCACTATTACGTGATTTTGATACAAATTTAAACTGCTATTTTAAGTCAGTTCTTGTTTTCTTCGATAAGAAAACTGGCAACTATTTGCTTCTAACAATTGCACATTAGAATGTGTTTTTATTTTGGGTATGGAAAATAGCCTTAATTTCGAAAACGCTTAAACTAACACTACGTTAGCCAAACTGATTTTATGAATAACTTTTAAATGAAAAACTAGACAAATCTTCATTATCAGTTATTACTATATTCGTTCTTTTGAAGATTACTTCTACATACTAACGGATCGAGCCTTAAACTTTTTACAGTATAAGGAAGCCACATTCTTCCTAAGCTATGTGGCTATTAAATAAGCTTTATATTATAAGCGACAAGCCTCGTGGTTGAGTGGTTCATGTAACGGACTGCCGATCAAGTGGTCGCGAGTTCGATTCCCGCTCGGGACAATCATTTGTGTGATTTTACTAATTGTCATACAAATGTTTGTACTGCGTCTAGTGTTTCTATGTATTATATGTATGTATTTACAAAAAAAAAAACATAAACAAAAACACCTATAACACAAGCATATAAGCTTAGCTTGGGACCAGAGGACGTTGTGTGAAATGACCATGAATATTTATTTATTTATTATTATTTATATTGTTATGAACTGTGTTATGCTTATGACTATAGGCGGGTGAAGTCGCGGGAAAAAGGCTAGTCATATAATATTATGAAAAATAATGGATGAAGAGATAGTTACGAGTTTACTTTGCTAGCTAACGTTATAATTAAATTATTAACATAAGGCATTAATGGATAAATAATTACTATTCTGATTGCATATTGTGTAGAATATCTATGTTAGAGCTTTATAAAATCTCAGGCAGAGATAGTCAGAAACTGATGCCCATTAAAACATTATGTCAATACTATTTCAGAATTTAATTATGTTACGTCAATTTGTGGTGACAGCAATTAACATTTGTTGATAAAAAAATGTATAAAAACGATTCGCCAAAGTATTAAAAAAAGACGTATTTTTCCTCAAGATATTTTAAGCTAAAGAATGATTATCATTTTCTTTAAAGGTTTTAACTTGTCAGGAATTCTGTGATCCTAACGACCATAAATTAAAACGTAGCCAGCAGTTTTATTTGTTCCATAAATCTCTTTTACTGGATGAATTGCGCCATCTGATTAAACTTTATATTATTAAATGGCTATCATAGTAAATATTCTGTTTGTTTTATAAATTTTAGAAAGAAAGAAAGAATAAACATTTATTTTGAATCACTCTACAACATCAAAGGTACAACAAAAACTTAATATAAAATTATAATAATTACTTTAACATAAGATCAAGTAGAGGATCAAAACAAGGTACATTCTCAGCATAAGCTGAACACACTTGCATTAAACGTGATACAGCGCTGATTTTCAGAATGACCTAGGTGAAGCCACGAGCGGCCACAACACAAAATTTAAAAATTACGACAAGTAAGCCATACAGCATAAGCTTAATACATAATTCATTGACAATTCACAGCTGAGAGTAAGATCCACGATAATTCCATCCATCCATCAACCTTTCTCAGTCCACTGCTGGACATAGGCCTCCCCCATAGAACGCCACAACGTGCGGTCTTGCGCTAACTGCATCCAGCGGCCCCCGGCGTATTTGACGATATCGTCGGTCCACCTTGTTGGGGGCCGCCCCACGCTGCGTCGTCCGGTTCGTGGTCGCCACTCGAGGACCTTCCGTCCCCAACGGTCATCAGATCGTCGAGCGATGTGGCCTGCCCATTGCCACTTCAGCGTGCTAACTCTTCGGGCTATGTCGTACACACCAGTCCTTCTACGGATCTCCGCATTCCGGATCTTATCACGTAGGGAAACACCGAGCATAGCCCTCTCCATAGCACGCTGCGCGACTATTACCACAATAATTACTTTAAACTAATTAATTATAAAATGGGTTATTAAACATCATAAACATACACATATAACAGGGAAGAAAAAATAAAAAAGAAAGCACATACAATCAAAAGCACTTAAAGAATGATAGATGGGTAGGCTTCACACAATACAAAAAGAAGCTGAAACATGCGAGAAATAGAAACATACAAAACAAAGAAATATACAAGAACGAGAACATACTTAAACAAAGCGGCCCTAGGTCGCCTCCTGTTGTCTGTTAAGTAAAAAATCTTTGTATTTTCGATGAAATGATTTTACAGATTTAATCAAACGGAACGGTGGTAATAGAATATTCCAGCAGTGGGTGGCAGCGAATTTGAAGCTTAGATTGGTTTATTGTCCTATTTTTAATTAATACTAGTTCTTAGTGCGACATATTACGCCCTGATATTGGAATCACTACTTAGATAAGACGTGGCATACCTATTAGTGAAATAATTTTTATGGTACGGACCATTAGGTAAATAATATAATATGTATGTAGGGGTTAATTACTGAAAGTAGTGTTCAGAATACAGTCTTCGTGAGTGCTATAGGCAGGAAGTTCTCTACATATCCATCGATCCATCCATCAGACTTTCTCCGTACACCTCGTCAGGGGCCGCCCTACGCTGCGCTTACGTGCGCAGGCCATCGCATAGCTGTGGAAAGCCACAGCACGCTCTGTGCCACCTTGTGCTTAGATAAGAGGGCGAAATTCAAAGACCAAGTTTCTGTTAATAGAAACGTGGTCTCTACTTATTGCCATACAAAGTTTCAGGCGTACGAAATCCTTCATAATTTACGTGTTTCTCTCTCCAGCCAATTTACGTCCCACTGTTGGGCACGGGCCTCCTCCACTTTGAGAGGGGTTATGGTCTGCTATGCCGCGCTGACCAGTCGTGTTGGCACAATGTTTATTTTCGAGTTTTCCGTCTCTCACAGGGGATGTTATCTATGTACAATATCCCTTATCTGACTTTTACAGTACCCTTGGGAGTTGATGAGGTGGTGACATTTGTATTCTTAATCCGTGACCCCGTTCATCCGGATTACGTGTTTACTGAATATTAATACAGGTTTTCATAAGATTAATTTTATTATTATTCACATTAATACCAAATAAACAAGCTTGTTATCTTTATTATTACAGTCCACGGTAAATTAGTCAGCCGGATATAGGAAGAGCGCTATTGTGTGCCAAGATCGGATATATTGATAGCACACGAATAGCTGATGCTGTTACCGTTGACCTTAAGCCCTTGTACGCACGAGCGATTAAAACGCACTGCGGTAAATTCTTGACGCTTTTTTAAACGCTTTTACTTTGATTGTTAACAGGGCCACAGTGTATCAGCCACTTATAGCGTCGGCGATGGGCGCCTAGTTACTTTTTAGAAGTTAATTACGGTGCCTAAACACTTATAACATCACCCTGCGACCAATAGGAGAGAAGCATCAGTGAAAAATGTTGCAAAAAATTTCTAACTATATTTCCGATACATGAATTTGTCATAGTTACCTACTGGAGAGATCATACTTATTTAGTTCTGCAAAAACGTTTTTGCATTTTTTGTGTACGCAAAAACGTTTTAGCAGAGCAGTACCAGACTAAGTTTTCATTCACACGAGCGCTTTTTATGCGTATAACGTTATACGCATTAAAAAGCGCTCGTGTGAATGAAAACTTAGTCTGGTACTTAACCTTTATTACGATGCACGTCGCAGGTACCTATCCACATAGTGATATAAGAAATGCCGTTTATTTTTTAAATTTCCTCACCAAACGGTTAATTTCCTTAATAAGTGGTCTATATATCCGAACTAACACGGAATTATCAGATCAAAACTGAATTTAATTTCTAATTCCTAAAACATTAATTTAATTAAGGAGCCGTACAGCATTAAGTATTCTCAACCTAGAGATAAGATTTAAGATACGAGTAGGTACAGTTTATAATCCACGGTATTGGATCACGTATCCATTAGTAATTAATTAAACCTGAAAATGGGTTACATGATTGATACTCTATTTGCTACCTTGTAAAGCTTATTAATATGCGTGTACAGTAAGTACCGGATATTACCATTATGGATTATAAATATATGATTGAACAATTTTCTTTACTACATTGTTAAATAATTATTTTTATCAAGTCTAAGAATGCAGAAAACCAATAATTTCCCATTCATACACGAATGGGAATTGAATGCACCAACTTTAAAATTTAAATGACAATTCTTTTACTAGCCCATTAACGTCCCACTGTTGGGCACGCTCCTCCCACACTTTGGGAGTGATTATGGTCTACTATTCCGTGCCGACAAGAGGCCCAAGTCTGAGTCAAGTCAATGATCAGTCACTGATTGCATAATGGCGAATTTTATCAAGTTTGGTGTCATAATGGCGAAATTTTATTATGTTTGATAGTCTACTATTCATTTTTTGTCATAATGACGCCATTATGCAATCAGTGACTTATCATTGTGACAACCTTGTAATAGCAGACTTGGCCCCCAGGCGTGTTGTTGTCACGGCGTTTTGTTTCGAGTCTTCCGTCTCTCATAGAGGTTGTTATCGGTGTACAATATCCCTTAGTTCTTAGTTGGCTTTTGCAGTACCCTGGGAAGGCAAAGGATGGGTGAAACTTGTATTTTTAATCCATCACACGAACAATATGGATTATAAAAAAATGCTTTTAAGAGGATACCAAAATAGCTTCGTGCATTTTTCTACGTACGAAATTTTCATTGTTTCTTTAGATTGAATGGCTAGAGCTCTAATTTTTAAGTATATATTTTTTAATATATGATCTAGGATCGCATAAACTCAGAAACGCGATTGAAAAAAGTTTTCTCGATAGAAAATCTTAGCGAAACAACCTCTCTCATTTTTTATTTTTTTCATTTGTCGGTCTATTAACGCGTATTAACTAATGAAATAACTTTAAAAACGTAAGTAACTATTATATATAGAAACACGTAAATCAGAATTAAAATATATTTAGTAGATTTTGAGTAAACAAAAAAAAAATCCCTAATTCTTCATTTTCTATACCTACTAGCTGTGTTAATATGTACATGTCGACGATAATATTGATGTAGGCCCTTAAGGAATTCTTCTTACTACTTTGTTTATTATTTAAGAAATTATTTGGGTTAACAAGTCTTAAAAAGCAGGAAACAATGTCTATTTAGATTCTTGTAAAATTATGTTTTATCTTTATTATTTACCGTTCTATACAATAAAGGAAAAGCTTACAAAATATTATTATGCTGTCTTCTTTAATCATTTGTATGTCTAACTACATACATTTGGATCGTATTAGATGGCGCTCTAGGTATAATATCCGCCTACTCCCATGGGAAAAAGTCGTGATGTTATGATCATCATGATCTCAAACTGTTATTTTCAGTAACGCAAGAAGTTGTTAAATTGAATATCGGCAGGTAAAAGTTTAGAAAATGTTCTAAAAATCCATTCTTTGTTTTAGAAGTTAAAAACGTATTTTTCGTAAAATATTATACCTAAGTAGTTAAGTCACAAAATAAAGACAACACAGAGCTTCTAAACGTAATAAATATAGATTTTTAATCTTAATGAATAGCTATTTAAACTTTTCTTTCTAAGCAATGATGTTTTCGTAATTTCTCGAGATATGAAATGTCAAAACAAAAAGCAATAATCTCCAATTTTTCCTGTCTACTATCTACAAATTCCCAGTAGGTCAGACAGTTGTTTATTATTTTGTCCAAAAAGAACTAACGCACATAAATATAAAAATAATTCATAATTGATATTGCCTCAACGTTATATCAATAATGGGATATTTTCTTGCCTAACCAGAACCTTATTGGTAGTACTGCTGAAACTACCAATTACATCTATTTAAAATAAAAGAAGGAATTATTTTTTTAAATTAAAAATAGAATAGTAAATTGACATTTGTTTCAAAACGTCGCATCGTGTTCACGGCCTAATGTTAATGTAATGTACGCTAAAGCCTGTGTCAGTTGCTTATTGTGATATTTTTTCTTATTTTGTGTTATTTATGTAATCTTCGGTTGTGGAAAGAAAATAAAGATATTTATATTTGTTGTCTAAGATAAGATATTGTGTATAAGAATATTTCGAAATTTACTTTATATCAATCAGACGTATTGACGAGAATTAATATAAACATGTCACGTGTCTAAGAAGATATATGTTTTCGATACCAATGTGATATGAGGTTTCGAAATATCTGATTTTATTATTCTTTATATAAATTGAAATAAAAATACTGATTATGTGATTGATATCCTTAAAACTACATCCCGGATGAGAGGCCAAGCGCAGCGGGTCAGGAGACCTGCCGTGCCAAAATGGCGTCTTCCAGAAAGGCCACGCACACGTGATTGGGGGGTAACGAATCCCCTCTCCGAGTTGACCCTCACATAATGTGCCACCAGGCCTTGATCAGGCTCAAGTCACATGCCATAGCCCAGTCTGGGCGAAGAAGCAAAAAAAGAATACCTAGTTCGATAATCGACATAGAGTTTTAAATCATCCTTCTCCTTCGCAAAAATCAAAATTAAAAATCATTTATTCATGTAGGTATATTTTCTTTAAGCCAAAAAAAAATAAGCTCCTATGATATGTCCAAATATTTTTCCCTACCACAGCAGATTTTCGCAGATTATTAATGATCCTCTATTTGACGCAGGCCTCCTCCGGTTTGGAAGGGTTTTTGATTACTATGTCGCACTGACCAGGCGTGTTGACCTAAGATTTAGCTTCAAACTGTCCGTCTCTCGTAGAGGATATTATCTGCATATACACTTAGCTGACTTTAGCTGCACCTCGGGGAGGAAATGGGGTGTTCTTGGAATCCTTCACCACACAAAACATAAAAAATGAAAAGTTTCTATAGAATGAAAAATGCATCGAAAGGGTTTAAACATTATCCCACGTTATATTGCAGCTGAGTCGCTAACGACCCTTATGCTAAGAGGGTGCTCAAGAAAATAGCGTAGAATTGCCGTCTTTTAGATCTATCGTATACATAGGTGTGTGGTAAACCCTGTGTGAAACTGAATCAGTTAACGTGCTTTTGTATATGTAATGACTCAACTATTCAACTTATATCTTAATATATATTTTTAGCTAATAATCTAGAATTTTCGCTAGAATGTACAATTTTTGCAAAATTTCTAGATTACATTTTGAATTTTTAACATCTAAAATTTTTACATTTTTAAAATCTGTTACAGTAATAAATATATTAATAGATACGTACCAAGCTAATAAAAGCATGTTAAAAACAAAAAGCGTACCTATATAATCCATCACTGACAATAAATAAATAATAATAATAATAAATATTAATGGACATTTCACACAACGTCCTCTGGTCCCAAGCTAAGCTTATATGCTTGTGTTATGGGTACCAGAATACGGATAGAATACATATACTACTTTTTTTTTTGTAAATACATACTTATAATATATAGAAACACCCAGACGCAGTACAAACATTTGTATGACAATTAGAAAAATCACACAAATGATTGTCCCGAGCGGGAATCGAACCCGCGACAAAATGTAAAAAATGTATTGTGCCAATATATTGAGACGCATATTTGTGTTAAACCAACCAATAATATTGATTTACATATTAATTAAAAAACTCTACACATCTGAGGTTTGATTGCTCAAAAGGAAACAATTTTGAATTTCTCTACATTAATTTCATTAGTAAAATATTTACTCAAGCGAAATGAGTTTATGTGTTTGTTTGTTAGCGGTTTGTAACCCATTCGATTAATTTCATTAATAAGCATAATATAAAAATATTTGTGTTGACAACACCAGAAGTATTTCCATGTGCAGACATTTTTTCACTACCATTTTGAAAAACCAAAGCTGTGGTTGTTAAAAATATGTGAATTAAGAAAAATAACTAATATTACAACGTGTATCTTACATATGTGTAAAGTTTAAAAATACACCATTTCATTCCCAGGGTGCCGTAAAACCTAGCTAAGGGATATTATATAGATACCATCCTCTGTAAGAGATGGAAAACTCGAAAATAAACCCTATCACGAAACGCAGGGCCAGTGCGACATAGTAGACTATAATCCCTCGTAAAGTAGAGGAGGTTTGTGCCCAACTGTGGGAAGTTAATGGGCTAGAGAGAGAGAGAGAGAGATCACATCAAAGTAGGAACGATGTATCTAATACACTAAATAGTGTTTCACACACTTAATACGCGTGTATACTATAACTATTACAACACGGTATGAATGTCCAAATTATGACTATTGCTGCAAAACCACAATATAGTATACATTATAGTAAAATAGTTCATTGTCATACCTTAGAACCGATACCATCCCGTACTGTACGGTTCCAGCGTATCTTTATCCCACGTACAATCAGGTTGTGGAATGAGCTTCCTGCAGTGGTTTTCCCACAGGACTATAGCATGGGGCTCTTCAAAAAGGGCTTTAAACGGTTCCTACAGGGTCGTTAACGCGCGAGTGATACCTCTGGTGTTGCAAACGTACATAAGCTACGGTAATCGCTTACCATCAGGTGAGCCGTAAGCTTATTTGTCAACCTTGTAGTATAAAAAAAAGCATTTTGAAATAATATTGAAAGAAAGAAAGAAAATAAATTTTATTTACAACGTAAGCTTACATTAACACAATACATACGATATAAATATAAGTGAAATAACTTTCACACGTGTCACACACACGTTAAAAATCGGTCCCAGATCAGCTAACGCTGTTGTATCACCAGCACTGATCTTCCGCTATAGTATTATTTTACTATTTTGTTTATGTACTATCATTTTAAAATTAACATAGTTTTGTATTCTCGCTTGAATTGTTGAATTCTGTAAGCTGTTTAAAGTTAATAAAACAAAATTTTGTATGTTGGCTTAGTAAGTCAAACATTTGAAACTAACTTGGTAATCTGAGTTATCTCAATCTAAAGTTAATATTTTCTAACTTTATTAGTACCTAAGCACTTTCTATTGTTAATTCAAGACTAGGCATTTTTGTTTACACTTCATTGAAGTAAAAGTCTAAGGCGTAGCGAGGACTTTTGCAGGTTAAAATAAGAAAAGGCAAAAATAATATTAACCTTTTCAGTCAGCTTTTTCACTTACATACCTAGGTCGTTGTTTTCTTTACGGATAATGACCTAGTAATAATTATAATATAATGCAATGATTCTTTTTCAGATGATGTAAATCTCACTATAATACTTCTCGTTATTTCTTTTTTGTAATACGTAGATAAATGTACCAATTCTACGTGCACAACTTAACTAAAATAAAAAATGAAAACAACTTTGGCCTATGTTGATTAGTTGGCTATTTCGTTGTGCACATTTTTATTAATTAAAATAGTTAGTCTATAATATACAGATTATCTAATAAAAAAGTTCTTTTAACATTGCCGAATTGTGTTATTGACACTATCAATTTTAATTTTTTAGTTAAGTTTAGCTTAGTTGTGCACGTAGAATCGGTACCAATATCAGTTAGAACAGAAACAGCAAAAACAAACTAAATTTAACAAAGTATGGGTGTCTCACTTCCTGCATCACTGGTACAGACATTCGTTGAAAACTTGATTATTGTGTTCAGAGTTTGCCGAGATCAACATCGATAGTAATTGACCTACTTTCATGGTACTTATGACGAAGCTTGCAATCCTATCGTTGTCACAAACATGATTGGCGTAATTTCAAAATAAAACTTCGTTACATTTTTCCTTAAATGCAGAAGTTTCAGTGAAGATCTATATTTGTATGGTATCTTCATGCCTTTCTGGCAATCTAAAACCGGATGGCGGTCGATTTGATGTGTTTGAGTTTTCTTTTGTGTGTTGTTTTTAAGCTATCGCATAGCTTCTATCGCGGGCCTTGGGCATGGAGACCGAATCCAGAAATTCCGTAACGAAAAATAACCTAACACCCCCCACTCCGATGGACGGACGGATGGATGGACCGACAGACGGACCGACGGATGGACGGACGAACAGACGGACAGACCGACGGACGAACGGACGTACCGACGGACGAACGGACGGACGGACCGACGGACAAATAAAATAAATAATTATAATTGCATAAGTTGATAAAAAATGCTATGCAATAGCTTTACCGCGGCAGTCCCCGAGTGCCACATGTCTTTTGTTTTTTGTATGTCCGTGAGGTGACCACGCCACCACGCCGTATGCTCGCCCTAGCGCTGTAAGTTAGCGCGGTGTAGTAAACCAAAACCCCTACAAAAATGGAGGAGATCTGTATCCAAGAGCAGAAATTCAACGGGCTGGGGGAAGAAGGAGAAGTTTAAGCTACTTTTATCAAGTGTGACAGACGGAAAACTTGGTACTAAACCTTATATCAACTCGCCTAGTCAGCACGGCATATTAGACCAAAAACTCTCCGAAAGTTGAGAAGATACAGTGGAACATCAATGGGCTGGAAAAAAGAAGAAGTGTAAATTATGTAATTTTTAGCTATAATAATTGCAATCTCGAAATGACGACTTTTATGCTGTGTACTTCTTATTAAGCTTACTTTATTTCGTAGCATGTCTTTACTTAAACAAAGCGTTATTTTTGTATGTATGTCTATATGTTATAATTTATATCTTAAAAACCACGCAACGGATTTTGTTGCATTTTTTTTTTTCATAAATAGAGTGGTTAAAGAGGATAAGTGTTTTTGTATAATTTAACAATCTTAGTTAAATAACCCATATATATTTTGTTAACAATGTTTTAACCCTTTCTCTGTCCAGTCTGTAAGCTAATTTAGCAAAGTTAAACGTAAAGGATCTCCGAGCGTACTGTATGTATTTTGGGGCGTACCCTGCACAGCCCTCGTGTACATTAGCATAGTTTTAATACCAAGAACAACTCTATAAATATCTACATTTAACATACACTCGGAATATATTAAAATTTGTGAATCTAGGTATTTATTTTGTTTATTTATTACTCTTCATTGTATGAATTCACCGCCTGTAAATTTCATGGATTTACTATGTTTTATTATTCTTTTACCAACAAAAATGGCGCTTATGAAACAAGCTTTTGTGATTTAAGTTACTTAATAATATTAATAGGTACAGTTAATTCAACTTTTTTTAAAGCACCAGGAAACTGTCCACCCATCCACCAGTCTTTTCGCCGTCCACTGCTGGACATAGCCCTCCCCATAGAACGCCATAACACGCGGTCCTGCGCTAACTGCATCTAGCGGCCCCGGCACATTTGACGATATCGTCTGCTCACCTTGTTGGGCGTCCCATTCTGCGTCGTCCGGTGCGTGGTCGCCACTCGAGGACCAGGTTACACTAAGTAAGCTTAATTTAACTACCTATTATTACTACTATCATTGAGCTATTAAATAATTAGTTAATTAAAATATTATTATACTAAAGTTATTAACCATTAGACCTTTTAATAATGCTTTAATTCTAATCCTACAGAGATTTCTAACAGTTTTATATTAGTCTTAATTCGGGTTTAGTTTTATTAGGGTTACTTTTAAAAGGTAATTTAATGTTTTAACTATTTTAGTTTTTAATGTAAACTTTCTGATTACATTACTAAAGGTAATGTAAAATATCACTCTTATATTTAAACTAGCTGTTGCCCTAGACTTCGTACGCGTGAAATTTAGAAAATTTTCCCTGTTTTTGTAATATTTTGCACTGCTGCCCCGCTCCTATTAGTCGTAGCGTCATGTTATATAGCATTCCTTGATGAATGTACTATCCAACACTAGAAGACTTTTTCAATTCGGACCTGTGGTTCCTAAGATTAGCGCGTTCAAACAAACAAACAAACTCTTCAGCTTCATAATCCCTACTAATATTATAAATGCGAAAGTAACTCTGTCTGTCTGTCTGTTACGCTTTCCCGCTTAAACCTCTCAACCGATTTTGATGAAATTTGGCACAGACAATCTTTAGACCCTGAGAAAGGACATAGGCTACCTTTTATTGCGAAAAATGGAATGAAAAGTTTTCTAAATTTCACGCGGACGGAGTCGCGGGCAACAGCTAGTATTAAGTATATGTATAGTTAAAGATTACAAATTGTGATCATTATGACAACTATATTTTACTATTTTATTAACACGCTTATATTAGTTCGGTAGGTATCAATCAATATACATATGTATTAATATAGATTAAAATCACTTTCAAAGATTCTATTACATAGGTATTGGAATCTTTGAAAGTAATTTTAACCAACTTGCAGTAGTCGGATTGATCTGAAATTTTGCATGCTTATTTAGGACCGATAACAATGCAATAATTTTAAAAAAATATTCAGAATTTACAAGCGTGTTTTTTAGTTTTTGAACTAAGCAGATTATTATGAAATTGTACATTGTATTTATTTGATGCACATCTATACTTTCGTGAACAAACCAAACCGTTCACTTCCACAGATTTCATGTTTGCATACCTAGTCGAATGTAATCGGAACTAGGACAGGTAGCGCCTGAGAGATATGAGGTATGAAGATAATAGAGGCGCAAACTGTCATTAATGCATCAAACAAAAGCTTCGGAGTTTTAAATTACACGTTGCATTTCGTTTGTGCTTTGTCAAACACAGTAATATCAACGATAACATATTTGTGTCGCCTTTTAGTAAGCTTTTTGCTCGACTATCAGGGAAGGATTATTTACGTACCTATCTTTTTTAAGTTCTAGAATATTCTATTTAGATTTTTCATTCAAAGAGTATTATTAAGCTATTGCATAGCTTCTATCACGGGATTTTACCGTGGAGACCGAATCCAGAAATTCCGTAACGAAAATAACCTAACACCCCCTACTCCGACCGGCACAACGGTGATACTTTTTAGTTTTGTCATCTGTCGATGCATACCAGAACTATTAATGACTTTTTTTTAAATATCACGCTTGTCTCTTTAGTTCAACAACTCGCCTTTAGGTGGCATTTTCTTTGATATTTGATATATACAAAGGATAGAACTAACTGCATAAATAAAATAAATAAATAATTATAATTGCTTATGTTGCTATGCAATAGCTTTACCGCGGCAGTCTCCGAGTGCAACACACCTTTTTTGGTATTTCAAGCGTTTTAGAATATAAGTTTAGTGACACCATCCCAGTCCCTCCTAAGAGAGTGCCAGCTAGGAATACATCCTCTGTGAGAGATGGAAATCTCGATACAAAACCCATAACACACCTCGGCAGAAGCATAATAGACTAATATCCATTTGTGGTACGTTAATAGGCTGAGAAAGCAATTATCTTAAGTATAAACATACACTGTACTATGTTTCCACAATATTACTTTCACTAAGTTACGTCATAGTTTGCTGGCTTAGACCCAAGCATAAATCGAGCGATGCAAGCCGCTTGCCAAAAATATCACTATGTTGAACCAAGCTATATATTGAGCAGAATGCTTGCCTTGCACCAAGATAATGTGGTAAATGATTTATGATACATTTACTATAATTTACTGCACGAAACTATAATACGGTTATCAAAATAAAATTTGAAAGCAATATATACGCTAAGAGATTATTTTTACAAGTAATTTAATATACTTAGTTACTTTGAGTATTTGTAAAGCATACTTTATATGAAAATATTTGTGCCTTTGTTTTGTATACTATAGAGCTCCAATAACGGTCCGTGTGGTGACACCTACGCAAAATGATGTTAGAGCGAGATAAGTAACAATAGAGGCATAAAAGAGCTCTTATGGGATAACAAAAACTCAATGCCATCACGATAGATCAGTGTGGTGTCGAAGGAAAAGTCAATTTCAATTTGGCATGTTTTACAAGCTCTTTTAAAATCGCAGAAGCTAGGTGTCTGTTCCAAACGCGAATACTATGAAGAATATAAGCCAAGAAACTCCATAGACATTTAAGAAATAATTTTTTAATTTTTTTTTCAATTTTATTTACATTGTTGTGAGGTGTGGACCAAATACCGTCTCGTAGTGACGGCCCGCGGGCAATAATGAGACATAAATAGGTTAAAAATCATCGTCATACTGTATGTTTTTATCCCACGGGAACATGGCATTCTTTCGGGATAAAAAGTATAGGTATTCTGATGTATAAACTACATTATTTTAATTTGCAAAGATTCATTAAAATCCATTCAGTAGTTTTTGCGTGATAGAGTAACAAATATCCAGTTATATAGGATTCAATAATAGTAGGGTGTTATGTATAATAAAAAAGACGTGTGTCACTCGGGGACTGCCGCGGTAAAGCTATATATAGTATTTTTATCAACTTATGCAATTATAATTATTTATTTATTTTATTTATGCAAGAATGTAAATACTATAAACTAAAATAAGATTAATAATCCTTATTTACTGATGCTTACATCTGTCCATTGTTTATGGTAATTATGATAAAATAGCGATTGTCAATTAAATGTTAATAAAATAAAAAGAATGGTCAAGTGCGAGTCGGACTCGCGCACGAAGGGTTCCGTACCATTATCTATGCAACATAAGGCAACGTTATTAGTATCGAGCAAGAAACGGTAAAAAAATCATGTTTGTTGTATGGGAGCCCCCCTTAAATATTTATTTTATTTTATTTTTAGTATTTGTTGTTATAGCGGCAATAGAAATACATCATCTGTGAAAATTTCAACTCTCTAGCTATCACCGTTCTTGAGATACAGCCTGGTGACAGACGGACGGACGGACGGACGGACGGACGGACGGACGGACGGACAGCGAAGTCTCAGTAATAGGGTCCCGTTTTTACCCTTTGGGTACGGAACCCTAAAAACTAACGCCAAAACTGACATGAGTCACCAGCGCGAATAGCGAAAAGGCGTTACTGCGCATGTTACGCGCCAATGTTTAAGGTTTTTTACGCTATTTCCGTTACCTACGGAATTTAAATTTCAAATTTTGTGGATTTAGTCTCCACGCTCAAGGCCCAAGGCCCGCGATAGAAGCTATTCAATAGCTTAATAATACGACAATCAAACTCTAGAGTATTAATAGACGTCAAGGTGAGAGTACAACAAACATTGAATTGCACTAATTACATTATACGCCCAGATTTGGAGAACAAACACAATTATTGTTTGTCTAGTGCAGAATATTGCCTAATGCTGACGGAGTACACAAACCACGAACAACACGAGGTATTGTTTAACTAAATACGACGAATTGAGTAGAATTAATAAGTAGGTATTTATAATACCTACTGCTTGGAATAACATTTACTTGATATATGCTCCTATATCCTATGCAATTTTGGAAGTCGTTAAACTATTCCAAAGAAAATAAAACAAATCCTTAACAAATCACACAAGAAATCATCCTCTTAAATCATTTTATATTTTACGTAGTTTTGAAGATATGCACACATAGGGATAAACATACAAAAATATGGACCTTGTTTTATTTTTCATCGTCATCATAACATCACGCCTTTTTCCCATGAGGGTAGGCAGAGACTATAGCGTGCCATCTGCTACGATCGAAGCATAGTTCCTTGGCTTCATCCTCACTCATACATCTGGTCATACATGCCCGACGGTTGTACTTAAGACGATACCAAAATAGCTTCGTGCATTTTTCTATGTACGAAGTTTTCATTGTTTCTTTAGATTGAATGGCTAGAGCTCTAATTTTTAAGTATATGTTTTTTCAATATATGATCTAGGATCGCATCAACTCAGAAACGCGATTGAAAAAAGTTTTCTCGATAGAAAATCTTGGCGAAACAACCTCTCAAATATTTTATTTTTTTCATTTGTCGGTCTATTGTCGCGTATTAACTAATAAAATAACTTTAAAAACATAAGTAACTATTATATATAGAAACACGTAAATCAGAATTAAAATATCTTTAGTAGATTTTGAGTAAATAGGAAAAGTATCCCTAATTCTTCATTTTCTGTGCCTACTGGCTGTGTTAATATGTACGTGTCGACGATGATATACGATAATATTGATGTAGGCCCTTAAGTGCTACGCACTTGCCCCTTTTGGAGTATCCCGGCGATGACATCGGAGTATATTTTTCTCGGGCGTCCTCTCCCAGCATTTCCACTTACTTTCGCCGTGTATATGCCTTTCGTTAAGCGTCTCTCATCCATCCTCTCCACATGATCAAACCACCTAAGCATACTTTTCTCCACCTTAGTCACTACATCCTCTTTCAGACCGCAACGTTCTCATATAACTTCATTTCTTAATCTATCTTTCAAAGTCACACCACACATACTTCTCAAAGAGCGTATCTTTGCAGCATTTATTCTACTTTTGTGCTTCTCCTGCGACACCCAACATTCGCTTCCATTATAACATTTATACATATAGTGCCTGCTATGGCTAAATTATACCGTTTCGAATTGCACTCATTGAAAAATTAACAACACTAGTAACAACATTAACTTAATTACAACTCTATTAGAAACTATGTAAGCAGGGCCCTGAGTCGGGTATTTCAACGGTGTCACAACTGTACCATTATTGTACCATTATGGTGCAATAGTAAAGTTTTTGGTAGTCTACTATTAATGTGTCGTCATAACGACTTCATCATTGTCTTACAATTGTCAAAGTGACATAAATTGCTAGTCTCGTACACAACTGCTTCACAATTGCAATTCAATGACTGAAATGTTTCGGTAGTCTGCTATTTTGAATTTGACAGTAATATTTTTTAATTGTCCTGTGTCGACAGATTGCCATAAATAAAAAATAGATAGATAGAAATATTAGAAATTGTTCTTTGTAATTTATTGCAATTTACTAATCTCCTAAACTTCACATTGCTTTTTATACTAATAAATAGTATGTACAAATATATTTAAACGAAATCTAGCATGATTAAATGTTTAAATTTATTAGTAGTTTTTCGAAAATCACTTCAACTAACGCATTTTTTAAAAACGGCAACACATACATACCATTCTAACACAATCCATAGATAAAAGAGACCGAAAATTCAATGCATAGATAAAAGAGATCGACAATTCTATTACCATTGAAAGACCGTTATGACTACGGATATTTGACTTCAATTGCAACGGTATCGTACCGGTATTGTGCCGGTATGACAATTGTTCCAAAATAGTGGACTTGAGCACCAGAGAAACTAGAGAGAGGAATAAAGACAGAACTACGGGTTGTCTCTTTCCCACAGAATCAATGCATCGGCGGCTGCTGTATGACCAAGATTCTGTAACAATGTTTCATGACCTATAAATTAACACATACAAGATGCATCTGGTTCAAAGCTTACATTACATGCTTCGTACAACTCATTAATATTTCATTAAATATATAAATTTCGCCTTTCCAATAGGGGTATTAGAGTGCCATTTATACTCACACATCATCCTCATCATACATGAAGACAGGCAGAGACTATAGAGCGCCATCTGCTGCGGTCTAAGCACACTTATCGGACTCTATCTGGTCACTGGTCATACATGTCGTATTAAGTGCTACGCATATTTTATAAATCCTATTTTTATAGAAATTTGTCGATGACACCCGGCTATTAGTTGTTTGTTTGTTAATATTATTAAAGCTTGTCAAATATATAAATATATAATAATAGGTGGATGGGTAATATATCCATAGAAAAGAGCTAGAAAGCCCTCGAAATTCTAGCATTTTTGTAATAAACCTCTCATTTAAACAAAAATTACAGAAGGCCATAGACAGTGTAGTTACTTGGAGCAAGGAGAACCTTCTACAATTTAATGCTCAAAAGTGTGTCACTATCAGTTTTTCGCGTACACGTAGTCCTATTGAGCATAATTACAACGTTGATGGGATGCCAATGGTCAGAGTCACAGAGGTTAGGGACTTAGGAGTTAGTCTTAGCGCGGGGCTAACGTTTCGTGACCATATAATTAAGTGTTGTAAAAAAGCCTACAGAAACTTAGGGTTTATGATACGTACGGTTCGTGGTTTCACAAATATTATGGCGATTATATCGTTATATAACGCTCTGGTGAGAAGCCAACTTGAATGTAATGCAGTTATTTGGGCCCCACATGAGACTAAATATAGTCTCATGTTGGAGCGAATACAAAATAAATTTATTAGGTTTTTATATCTAAGACTGTATGGGGTGTATCCTTTTTATCCGCTTATGTATCCAACCTTGTTTATATTAGGCATGGTTGGATATAACGAGCTAAGAGTTAGGCGTGATTTTGCACTTGTCTCTTTTATATTTAAATTGATTAGAGCAAAAATATATAACGCCAACATATTAGAGTTAGTTTATCTCAGTGTGCCCGACAGATATGTGTGGCGACGACGTCGGCCTCAGCTGCTGGCCGTACCTCGTGGCCGCACTAATCTGGTGAATGAGGCGCCCCTGACGCGAGCGCTTGGCACTCTTAACCTTGTATCGGAAGACATAGACATATTTCACTGTACACTGAGTGAATTCACAAAGATAACTTTATACATTTTATCATATAGATGTTAATTAAGATGTGCTGCACTAACGAATTAGGTCTGCCTGTAATGTTAGTTGTAAGTTTTTGGAATAAATAAATAAATAAATAAATAAAAAAAAAACTAATTAAATAAATAAATGTTCCTGAAGATTTCACACAACATCTTTTGGTTCGAAGCTAAGCTTCTTTGCTTGTGTAGTAGATACCAGAATACGGATATACAAGTATTACTATAAACTACTTTTCTTTTGTAAATACATTGTTATAATACATAGTAAACACCCAAACGCATTACAGACATTTGTAAGATCATTTTATATATCACTTAAGTGATTGTCTCGTACGGGAATCAAACCTGCGACCTTGCAATGGCAGTGTGTTACATGAACCACTAGACAACGTGGCCCGACAACTGACGAAACTTATACATTTCTTTTGCTTTGTTTTTTATCCTTGCTTGCTCGGGTTGCAAAGGTTTAAGTTACGTAAATACATAGTTCAATCACTTCAGTAGCTTAAACTTATTTCAGAGTAAAAGGAACCAAGACTTTTATGTTACAAAGTCCATAAAAAGTTGCAACTTTACAATACAATATGAAATTCTTTAAAGCTGTCGTCGATGTCTGTAATCTGTGAACAATAGGACGCTTTACTACTTCACTTTGATGCGAAGTAAATTGAACATTGTATATAACGCGAATATATTCAGCGCATAAGTTATTAAGCTTTTTAAATACCGTATTTATGAGTGTTACTTTTTTTAAATAAGTTATAAAATACGAGCTGTTGTTGTGGTTGTAAGCTTAACAAATTATACAAAAAAGCCATTCTCTTAAACCACTCTAGGTATTAAAAAAGTCCGCTGTTGCGTAGTTTTAAAGATATGAATTCATTTAAGGATATAACATACAAAAATAAGGACTTTGTGTTATATTAAGCAAAGATAAATAGCTTGCTGTATTTAAAGTGTCTGTCTGGTATATGTTAAGAATAAGAGTCAGCTAAGGGTTACTACAGGGGTCCGCAAGTAGTTTTAGGTACGGTCCGGATACTGGGGAAAATTTTTACAGGGTCCATAAAAAAACAACTGATAATAATTAAGTGATCCTTATCAGTTGTTCTTAAGGCACAGAACCGCGCGTTGTGACGTTCTATGGGGGAGGCCTATGCCCAACAGTGGACGGATGATGGATGGATGGAATTAATAAAGATATAGAATACCTTATTTACGTATTAATTTATACAATACAGTACTTTGGCGGTCCGAGGTTCGACCTTTCGCGGTCCGAAACAGACCGCGGTCCGCCTGTTGCCCATCCCTGAGTTAGTATATACTTACAACATCTGTAGAAGAACTCGAAACTTAACTCTATAATCTCTATGCTGTCACGTTTGGTCAGAATATACTAAATACTCTACCAAAGTCGAGGACGCCCGTGCCAACGCTAGGTACCCCCACTTAAATAGACTTTTTCCAACGCCTAATAAATAAACAAATATAATAAGACCAATACGCTATCACTTGTAAGTTGTAAAAGATCTTCTTCTTCCTGCCCTTATCCCAAATTATTTGTGGTGGCCGCAGCGCGTTTTTTCCTTACAAAAATGTTAAACGTTATAATATCTTTTACAAGAGCTTACGGCCATTTTCTATTACCAATTTACGATTACGGTTTGACTATTTAACAGTAAGATGTTTCTGTCTTCTGTCAAATTTTTAATAGATAATAAAAATAAATAAAATAAATAAATATTCATGGACATTTCCCACAACGTCCTCTGGTCCCATGCTAAGCTTATAAATGCTTGTGTTATGGGTACCAGAATACGGATATAATACATAAACTACTTTTCTTTTGTAAATACATACTTATAATGTATAGTAAACACCCAGACGCAGTACAAACATTTGTATGACAATTAAAAACATCACACAAATGATTGTCCTGACCGGGAATCGAACCCGAGACCTCGTGAACAACAGTAGCTCATTGATTTCCAATCGAAAAGAATCGAAGATAGAAAACATATTGAAAACTTATTTACTTATTGTTAAAGGATTGATGATAAGTATTGTGCACTGTTGCATTCTTTGTTACAGCCTGTATTCTAGGTTCAGAGCTATGAAAAATGGGCGACAATAGCTAGCGATGCGCGGAATTCCAAGAAATCTATTCTTAAAATAAAGTAAACGTCTGAATATTATTTATGTACAGGCAAAATAATGACACCCTTAAGAACGAGTATTACTATTGTACATCTAACACTGCAATCTCAAAGCAATTCGTTAATCTCGGATGAAAAATGTTCAAATAATTTTACAAAAAGGTCAAAAAGTTGAGAACATTTCAATGCTAAAATATGCTAAATCACGAACAAAGATCGCTTAGCGTACCCTTGGGCGAAATTATAACACTCACAAAAAGTGCTTACTAAGGCAGAAAAAGCTTGAAAAATAAAAAGATTTTATAATATTTTGGAACTCTTATCCGTCTCTGTCATCGTTATATAATAAAAAATATGTATGGTTATCTTATCACTCCTTTACCGCTTTATTAAGCCTTTATCAACATAAAGCCAATCATATTATCCTTCTATCTGTCTGTCCTCATCTTTTTAACTCCTTTTTCCTTTCCGGCCCATTTACATCCCACTGTTGAGCACGAGCCTCCTCCACTTGTGGGAGGGATTATGGTCTACTGTACCGCGCTGACCAGGCGTGTTGGAACAGGGTTTATTTTCGAGTTTTCCGTCTCTCACAGAAGATGTTGTCTGTGTCCAATATCCCTTAGCTGACCTTTACAGCACCCTTGGGAAGAGAAGGGGTGGTGACACTTGTATTCTTAATCCGTCACCACACGGATGACGAACTCCTTTTTAACACGCTTTTATTAATTAGTTCGGTACGTATCTATAATGTATTAATCTATGTAAAGGAAAAGTGCAACAGAAAGTATTTTTTTCCCACTTGCAGTAGTCGAATTAATCTGAAATTTTGCACATAATATTAGAGATCGATGTCAAAAAACGTATTCTGGATTTTCAAGCGTGTGCTTTAATCTAAAACTAAGTAAAATTCCTTTCAAGATATTATTACTTATGCTTTAAATTACACAGAAATTGAAACAGTTATTATTTTGTAAGACTTCTGGATTTTGTAAACTATGATATTGATGTTTGTACTGCGTCTGGGTGTTTACTATTTATTATAAGTATGTATTTACAAAAGAAAAGTAGTATATATACTATATCCGTATTCTGGTACCCATAACACAAGCATATAGCTTAGCTTGGGACCAGAGGACGTTGTGTGAAATGTCCATGAATATTTATTTATTTATTATCCTATGACATGACATAGACAATGTTGTATTCTACAACAGTTTTAATTAAGAAAAATATATCTTTCCTGTCTACTGTCACATAATGTGTACCTACTTTGTAAATTAATTATGCTAAGTATGATTAAAAGAGATTGTCATAATTAACTTTATAAGATGGACCGTGGCCTACACTTGTGTCGTGACTTACAATGAGAAACAGAATTCAGTGTTTTAATAGAAATAATGTGTTTCATGACAAGAAATTTAAATTTTTGGACTCTATTTATATAATTATTAAAACTTGTAACATCATGGTCCCACAAGTATAATAAAGAAGAACTTAATTTCCTTTTCCTTTTGATTTTAGATATTTACTTTCATCGAGAAATAAAGAATTGGTTACATCTCTAGTTGGTAGATACTGGTTTCATATTTAAGGAAGGAGATAAAACGTACGTTGATACTTTAAAGACACAAAGTATTTCTTCTACAAGTTTAAGTAAAATAAATAGGAGAATACTCTTTATTAGATGTACCTGTTATCCCAAAAAGCCCTCTTTGCCCGTCCCGAACCTTTTTGGAATCCTCAGATGAAATCCGTAATCCAGTCGAAATCTACTTTTAGACGGATTCCATACAGCCCTTCCGTAAGTACTTAAATTCATGCAGGATTACCTTGGCAAAGGGATAAGGTTGGTTGTAACTATTGATAAATATATTTATAGAGTTGTCGTACAGTTCCAAAACATACTTTTGTCATTAAAGATGAGTTTACTTGCATTCTTTAAGCAAGCAGTCATAATATCAGGTATCTCTGATAATAATAGCTAACTTGATTAGCATTAAGGAATAAATTCTGACTCAAATTTTTCGCCGTTACCTATATGGGCTAAATCTTTATCTTTACTTATTATAAAACAACTAACTGTTGCAGGCAACTTCATACTCGAAAAATTTAGAAACAAAACCAAATTAAACAAAAAAGCCATCCTCTTGAATCACTATTTATCTATTAAAAAAACCACTTCAAAATCCGTTGCTTAATTCATGGTTCAAGAGGATGTTCTTTTTTAAATAGGTGATTTAAAATAAAATATTCATGGACATTTCACACAATGTCCTCTGGGTCCAAAGCTTATTATGCTTGTGTTATGGATACCAGAATACCGAAATACGGATATACTACATAAACTACTTTTCTTTTGTAAATACATACTTATAATACATAGAAACATTTGTTAATGATTTTCTATTTTTAAACTTTCATGTGTATGAATTTTCAGGTAATAGTTAGAAATCTATTCAGAATATAAAAATGTAGCTGACAAGAGTAGCACGTAAAGGTTAAATGGAAAGCATTAAAATAATTTTTTAATTAGCATTTACAATAGGTACTTACTGCAATTAAAATTGATAGAAACAAATTGTAATTACCAGGTTAATAGCACAGGGCATTGCCTCAAGCGGCTCTCCGCAGCATTAAAATGAAATATGCGAGGTAGAATCGTAAAAAGGTCTCGGTGGGCGGTTACTTGGCTCTCATTATAAATGTGCGTAAATATTGTTTTTGTAGAACAGCTTTTGTCGACTCTCATTAAGAAGCCATTAAAAGTTCGAGCTAAATCGTCCTATAATTATTGTTTGTGAAAAAGTAAAATTTATAGCATCAAGCTATAAATTTTAAATTAAGAATGGTAGAAATTGTGCTGGGTTATACGCATTGATTTATATAATTTTTAAATACATTATTTGTCTTCTTTAAATTAGACGGTGCCAGCCACGCTTAAAAGATGGCAGGACGCCAACGAAATTCGCAAAACATAACCGACATACGGCCCTGAGTAAGACTGCTTTCTGCATCTTCCACATTCTAATTTAGTAGTATGGTTAATTTAATATATCTTTACTTATTTTATAACAAATCCTTTAAATGTATTTAAATGTCTGTCTATAGTTTTGAAGATCTAAGGTCACATCGGGTCACGTTGTGAGCTTTCAAGATGAGATCTTTAAAAATATGCAATGGATTGTGATGCAGTTTTTTATTAGATAGATAGAGTAATTTATTGATTTTGCAATTGACATGCTATGCTTTTACTTAATAAATTAAATTATGGTGGAAAAAGTGATTACTGTATGTATGTATATAAATTATGTATATATATATATACATATATGCACGTAATATGTATGTACGTAAAAATACGATATAAACTCTATCGAGTGACGATTATGGTGGCCTAATTTGATTACTGAAAGCACGACCGCAATAAGCTTAGCTGGCAGAGCTACGGAACGAGATTCCGAGGTCGTGGGTTCATGTCCCGCTTGCGGTAATCCTTTTTCCACCATAATTTAATTTAATAAGATAGAGTTCAAGGGAATGACTTTTGGTATAATTTTTAAAAGGTTTGGTTTCCAAATTCCACCCATAGGAATTTGCGGCTAACGCAATAAATATGTTCTTGAACCGCTAAAACCGCTTGAAAAGCTAAATAATACACAACTGTGAAGAAATAATTTCTTCAAGCAAACTGCCGACATCAAAGAGGCAAATAAATTGAAAAAGATTGCATGAAAAAGCACTTTTTGACAATTTGAAACAAAAGGTTACGATCAAAAAGATATTATGGGCTTTACAGAAACCTTTTGATATTATTTTGATCCGGCTATTATATTTCTATACTTATACTACTGACGGTTAAGTCAACATAAATCTACCTAGTTTTAACGTGAAATGTTTATCTATAATACCGATTCTACATGCACAACTGAACTTAACTAAAAATGATAATTGATATTGTCAATAACACAATTCGGCATTGTTAACAGAACTCTTTTATTAGAAAATCTGTATATTATAGTCTAACGATTTTAATTAATAAAAATGTGTGCAACGAAATAGTCAATTAAACAAAATAGATAGATAGATAACACCTTATTTGTACATAATTACAATTCTAAAATCACAATTTGAAAGATTGTAAATATTATAACAAATGTACAAAGGGCGGCCTTATCGCAAAATGCAATCTCTTACAGGCAACCTTAGGATGGAGAATAAATACGTAAAATCGTAACGTAGTTGAAAGTGTTATACAATAGAGAAAAATTATAATAAGTAAAATACGCCATAGTTTTCTTACATTGTTTAGTTAAGTTTAGTTGTGCACTTAGAATTAGTACCGCGAATTAAGAATACAAGTTTTATCGCCTCATTTCCTCCTAGGGAGCTGTAAGAGCCCTCAACTGGCTCTACGGCTGGACGATATAAGAAGGAAACATCTTTTGAAACAGATTACGTATAGGTAACTCGAAACTAAACATTTTCCTAACACGTCTGGTAAGCTTAGCTTAAGTAGACTAGACACCCTTCCGAAGTGGAAGAAGCTCGCGCCCAATAGTACGATATTAAGATAATAAATTGGGCGTTCTGCCCATCAATATTAAGTAATATTATCAAGCTGAATGGGCATTGTTCATATTTTTTTAAAACTCTTAATTCGAAAACCATTTCGGGGAATAGAGTTTCTGATCATGATCCATTAGTTTTTTTCGGAAAATTTGCTATAAGTATTAACGATTATTTTTCCAAAAAAGCAAATTATCTCTATTTGCCCTTGAAATGAAGGACTTAAAATATTAAGGCGTTTTTAGGGATATACTACTCTGAAGTGGAGTTGAAATTGGTCTATTATATCAACTTGTCAACTTTGAAAAGATAAAGTGCAATCTGTATTAAGTCTATCAAGAAAAGTCTATACACAGATTGCGTAAAACGATGACAACATTTAAAGTAATATCTTCAAGAATTTTTTAAAAATTCTGTATAGTGAATATTTCAATAATATTGAAATTAGTTGCCTAAAATAGTCTATATTTTCTGAAAAGAATATAAAAACAGTAGGTCAAAAATAATGAACAATCCCAATTGTTTGTTTGTTTGAACGCGCTAATCTCAGGAACTACTGGATCAATATTTAAAAATCTATTTCTGCTGGATAGTCCATTTATCGAGGAAGGCTATATAACATCACGCTGCAACCAATAGGAGCGAAACATTAGTGAAAAATATTGCAACAATGAGGACAATTTTCTAAATTACACGCGTACAGAGTTGCGGGCAATAGTAACTAATTTAAATGAAATGGGTTTCATTCCACGGAACCCCAAATTGAACTATATCTTATGAAAGTTAGGTTAAGTCTACCTGTAGCTTTGAGCTAACAAGCGTCAATCACTATAGCAATCAAAAGCAAAAACCTTTTTCTTTGACTTGTTAGCTGACATTTTTCCGTTAAGTTCGTTAACAATTCGACGTCGAAACAAAGGGTTGTTGAGTTCAATTTTCCTTTCATATTCCCAGATTTATCCCGACAGTGACATGTGATGTCAGTTGCAAACAGAAACGTTTTCGTACAGAAATAATTCAATTTGTTTTATCATCATTGGTGCCAATTCTGCTTACACAACTGAACTAGCAATGAATATGAAACTGAAACATTTATTTGGGTGCCATAACTATGCCATAATTAGACGAGCCTCGTGGTTGAGTGGTTCATGTAACGGACTGCCGATCAAGAGGTCGCGGGTTGGACTTGCAAATGTTTGTACTGCGTCTGGGTGTTCCTATGTATTATAAGTATGTATTTACAAAAAAAAAGTAGTATTATGTATTCTATCCGTATTCTGGTACCCATAACACAAGCATTATAAGCTTAGCTTGGGACCAGAGGAAGTTGTGTGAAATGTCCATGAATATTTATTTTTTATTATAATTCAATAACGTTAACTGTACTTTGTAATTAAAAAAATATTTATGTATCTATAACTATACTAATATTATATAGCTTAAGAGATTGTTGGAACACGCTAATGTCAATAACTACGGGTTCGGAATGAAAAATCTTTGTGTTGGATAGTAGATTTATCGAGGAAGGCTTTAGACTTTACATGACGCTGTGACCAATAGAAGCGAAGCGTCATTAAAAAATGTTGCATAAACTGGGAAAATTAACCATATTTAAAGGCGTGCGGCGTTCCATTGCGTGCAGCTGCGTTATGAGGGTACTGTACTCCTCATTTAGGTATTTGCCTTAGGTATTGTTATCCCTATTTCCGAGCGCCGCGCAGAAAGGGACAATTATAGATGAAGCGGATTTTACATACAAATTCTTTGAAAAAAGACGTTTCGTACTTCGTTTTTTTTTCGCGAAAGTTGAACCGATTTTATTAGTTTTTGCGTTATATTATACATAAAGAGTATATCTATGCTTCTATCACTTTCTTTTGTGGTAAAACTTTACCAAATTTGTGTGATAGACGCTGCAACTTTATCTAAAGAAGTGGGTTTTTCGGATCGTCATATTTCTTTTAGTTATTATGTTTTGAAAAAAAGAAAGTGATAGAAGCATAGATCTACTCTTTATCTATAACGCAAAAACTATTCAAATCGGTTTAACTTTCGCGAAGAAAAAACGGAAGTACGATACCCATACTTTTGTATGGAGCATAATTTGGTATCGTGTCCTCTTAAATAACAGTTGAGAGTGTAGGCTCAACCCAAAAATATGGTTGGAGAGCAAGATTTATTTCACTCTTTATTGTACACACAAGGATTACATAAGGAGGACAAACAGGAACAGTAGTTAGATGTACAAGTGGCGGTCTTATCGCACTCGGCGATTTCTTCCAGACAACCGTATGGATTTGGTGGTGAGAAATCAGTGTGGTAGTGTGATTAAGAGTGTGAAATTGTGAGAGAAATTTAAATAATTTTGCGATACAAATTGAAACAAATTGTGCGTTTTAATTAACATTTATTTGTACATATTAAGTACCTAACTACATATTATTATGTCTACTAAAAAGCTTAAATAAAAAAATAATTGCAGTCATGTCAGAGGATAAAATATCTTATAGACATTATTAAAATATTCAAGATAAAAAAAAATATTCTCATAATATTGTGTTCAATTGAAAACTTAAATAATGTACCTACTAAGTAAACAAAACAGGTATATTTTAGTTGTCTATTCAAATAGGTACATGTAATGATATAATTATTTTAATTAATCATGCTGTATATTTAGATTATTGTATTAGAAAAGTAATAATGTTTACAAAATGAAATTCAAGCGCCATACTCGTCCACTAACTCGAGTTAAACATATAAACATAGCTATCATAACATTATGGTACTCTTACAAATAATGGAAACAATCCACAAAGTAAATTTTGAAGAAAAAAATTAAGTAGATATACGAGTAAAACTTATTAACTCGAGTTAAACAAATTCACTCGAGTTATGTAGATAAATACTGATGCAGAATAAAAAAATATAGTTCGCATTTAATTGTTGTAGTCTATAATATGAAAAAAAAAAAAATTTTTTTATTTTCCGTATGTTGGTATAGAATAAAATATTTACTTAAAAGTAAACATTTTTACTATCACATTAGCAAATAAAATACGTAGTATCAATATTTCATAATAAGAAAAATTTATTATGTTAATTACATAAAATAAACGATGATTTTAAAACTTATCCTATATCTTATAATTAAAATCATAGCGTAAAAACAACTGTAAATGGAAGTTGATTAAAAACTTGAACACGATTTTAAAAAGAGAAACCTCAATTCTATAACTTAAAACTATTTATATATTACATTCAAATATAGAATGATTTAATATTTTCTAACACTTGCGCGACTCATATGTTTAAATAAAACTACTTTTTACGGATTTAGACGCGTATATTCGTTTTAAATTTTGGCCCGACGTTTCGGAGACTTTGCAGTCACCGTGGTCACGGGTGAGACTCGAGACCGCGACCCGAGAACGTCGGGCCAAAATTTAAGACATATATACGCGTCTAAATCCGTAAAAAGTAGTTTTATTTATAGAATGATTGATAAAAATGGAAATGAAAACATAGACGCATCGGGAACTTGATATTTAAGTTTAGTAGAAAGTCATGTTTTAGTGTCAATTCTATTGCGCTAAATAACTAAACTAAGCCCGTTGAAAGAGCAAAGCAATTTTCTATACGTACCTATGTTGTTTAGTAATATTATTTCTATTACTTTGAACATAATTCCTACCTATTCTGGCTATAATTTGGATTTATTTACTTCCTCGAAAAAACACCACTTAATGTCAATTTGTCAATTAGTTAAACGTAAATAACACAAAATTACTTTAAAATTAACAGGAACATTTATTTTCTCTTTTTAATTTACTATTGAATAACAAAAAAAAACAATATTTTTAATATTTGTTTTTTATTTTTTTCTATCTAACTATAGATTATAGCTAAATTGTTCAAACTCTTTGATATTTTCTTAATATCTTGCTGTATTTCATCAGTCATCCAACTTTAGTTACAAATTTTAGGTAAATGAATATTTTAAAAAACAGGAAATTTTCTTTTTATATTATTAATTCTGCTGTTCTAGTAACTGTGATATAATTGACTGATATTAATAAAAATGAGGACTCACTTTATTGATTGTTCACACACCGATAGCAAATTATTGGGTAGCGTCACGAGTTATGAGCGCTCTAATTTAGTGATAGGGATATCCCTGTATACGCATGTAATCGATGACGATTTAGATAAATGTGTGGTATGGGCGGGAGTAAAGCAGCTACTGACTGTCCAATCACGTGCGAGAACAAGCTCTGCGTATGCACTTAATCCTTTTACTAAATAGACCAAAAACCAAAAGACCTATCCCGTCTCGTATCCTGGATGCCCACATCACACCAGTTTCAGTAAAGATCATCAAAATAGAAAAGAAATTAACAAAGAGTTAGTATAACCCATTGACTTATATAGGGACTTGCAATACTAATAGAATTTCGAATTTCAATTTTTAGTCAACCTAAGCTAGCGCACATAACTCGTGACGCTACTTATACATAAATATACCTTACTTAATATAACTTAACCTAACAAACGTCTACATAGCACGATAAATAGATCTATATTCACGATATAAACATCATTTATACAAAAAAAAGGTATTTTTTTAATCATCAACTTACATAAGCACCTAATTAATAAAATTTATAATAAAAATATTAAATGCTGGTAAATAGGCAAAACACTTCACAAAAATCTTGGAACACACGCGATACATAATAGTCAACGAAAATTGATACTGGGAGTTTTTTTTTATATCAACAACAATGACAAACATCGAAATATCTTAATTTCATTTATAAAATTTTAAAAAACAAATATATACATCCAATTTCATGAGATTAATATTATCTTATTATAATAATCAGGCGAAGGAATAGCAGGATGAAACGACACGAAAACCAAAAAGGCACATACCATGCCCTGGTGTGCGGAAAGGGAATAAAATGTATATGGAATTGTAGGACAACGTCACTCAATGTGACGTATGCCACTTTTAAATTATTCCTCTTTTTATACCACTAACACGGCAAGCAAGAATACGGCTTGCATGATATTAGCGGTTACGACAATCCATAGACATCTGCAACACCAGTGGTGTCAACAACCATGTATATACGTCAAACGTACGTATACGTCGCACGTATACGCATAACACTTACGTGCATGGGTACTTTTACCTGCATAAGTAAATTTACTTGCATATGCTCGCAATCTGCCAGGTAAAGTTAGAAATATGTCAGTAAAATAATAGTATAGCTTTTTATCTATAAAGAAACCTATTCGTGAAAGAAACATATTATTAAAGCTATCTTTGCATATAACGATCTGATTTTTTGTTACTTTTGTATACCTATTGTATTAAAAAGAATCGATTATAATAAATTTAGATAGAATATTAGGTATATAGTATAACTACATACAAAAGAAGAGATAGATAAAAGTATAGTTTAATTTTATCCTTCGCCTAAAGATATTTTTCTTTTGTTGTATATACCAATTTCAACTTTCGTTGACCTAAAACAATAAGGCTCTAATACTACAGGAAGACCGGGCAAATAATAGCAATTATAAAGCGTATAACATGCTTTAAAAATATAAATAAATTCATCACGTCCAATTTAAATAAAATTATTGAATTCATGTCCAATAAATAAATTTGAATAATGTCAAATAATCATTCATTCATTCGTTCATTGCAAACACATTACATTAGTGATTAGCTTCAATCTACGCAAAGTGCACGGGACAGGGCAGATAAATAAATAGCGGACATACTAAAACGAAGCGAATAACACAAAAAACCAAACGGGAAAAGTGCATCACGTCAATCATAGGAAAAACATACCTACAATTTTTTATATTATTTTTTTTTTAATATTTTTGGTGTAGTCTCTAAAAATGCATTCTATTTTACATATTATAAGAAGTATTCATTGAGTTTTGGAACGCTCTCACGCCTATTTTATACAACAGCCGTTGGAGTATTCCAGAACTCCGGATTCATCTACAAAACGTAGACAAATCCGTATTCTATTCAAATAACAGGTACCAGCTGACATGAATTACGCACTTTCAGCAAAGAAAAATATGTCAAAACACTACTAACATTTTTTTCGACTTGCGACTAGTTAAATCAACTCTACTTGACCATTTATCGATTTAGTTGTCGTTTTTTTTTTCTCGTTATAAAACCTCGATTAGTTCGTCCACGAATGCAAATGTTTTTACCCTATCTATTCTCTGACACCGTGCTATTACCGTGAAATATATTAAACGTCAATTGTATTACTTTCTCGTAATCATATAACGAGTATATGAAAAGGAAAGTCAATTTACTTTCATGTAGCCGGCGAAACTATTTAACCTTAGAAAATTCGATCGATTTCGAGCAATTATTTTATTTTTCTGTCATTTAAAGGTACGCCGTGTCGTCGACTACTTCCATCTTTAAAGCGTTTCAAAGTGTAGCATAACACATCATTTTTCCAATAAATTCCTACAATTTCTTTACATTAAATTTTAGCCAATTCTATAAATTATAAATATAAAATTTTTGAGTTTAGTTTCGATGACAGGATGTCCCCCAAAGAATTTTTTTATGTTATGAGATTTTTTTTAATATTGAGACGTGATAACTTTTTTGGTAAAATTGTAATATAAATGTAGCAAGGTATCTCACTACTTGTTTGTAGAACTACCGTCAAAATTATGATGAAATTTATCTGGGTCTTATTGAGTATCGAACTTTCGTATAATAATCTGCATATTGACGCCATATTTCTTTTTTTATAATTCATTACCTAATATGCGCAAAAAGAAATATCGAATATATCTACAAAGGTAATGCATTCCTTGCTGGAATGTACGAGTAACATAATGTATTTGTAATACGACTTTTTTTTATTATGAAGTTAAAAAGCGGCAAATTCGCACAGCGACAAAGCCCTTTGAATGAAAAAAAAAAGTACTCATCAGCAGATATTATCAGTAAAAAAAAAATACGTTCTAAATTCAAAATCCAGTCTGTTTTCGATAACTAAAGTAGAATAAAAAAAACATTCCAGATTTAAATTCCGAAAATGCGTTCTCAATTGACCTGATAGTATTTAACAGTTGAATAAATTGTTAGTATCACGTCTCTTAAATTTTGTGTGTTGTGTGTTACACTGGACAATGGTATCTAGAGTTGACATACTGTTTACTGTCATCGCATGTTATTGGGCAGCTATTCTTCTGCGCCTGCGTCCTCACTGATTGTGTCGCCCGCTCTCTCTTGGGAAATGTTTTGACCTGTAAAAAAAAAGCAGAAAATAAAGTTATAAATAATATGGCAGAATCCCATCCCTATCACAGCCCATTACCGTACCACTGTTGGGCACGGGCCTCCTCCACTTTGGGAGGGTTATTGGTCTACTATGCCGCGCTGACCAGAAGTATTGACATAGGGTTATATTTCAAGTTTTCCGACTCACAGTTCATATTGATAGGTAACAATATCCCTTAGCTGTTCTTACAGTACCCAGGGGCAAAAATGGGGTGACGACACTCGTATTCTTAATCCGTCACCACATGAGAAAACTTCATACCGAAAGGCAAAACGGACTTACTGAGACTGCTCTGTGTCCGTTTTTCACTAAACTGTATCTCATGAACAGTGATAGCTACCCATTGGTTAATTTTCTCAAACACAAAATAGATATATTATAAACAAATAAATAAATATTCATGGACATTTCACACAACATCCTCTGGTCCCAAGCTAAGCTTATATGCTTGTGTTATGGGTACCAGAATATGGATAGAATACATATTATACTACTTTTCTTTTGTAAATACATACATATAATACATAGAAACACCCAGACGCAGTACAAACATTTGTATGACAATTAGAAAAATCACACAAATGATTGTCCCGAGCGGGAATCGAACCCGCGACCTCTTGATCGGTAGTCCGTTACATAAACCACTCAACCAGGGGCTCGTCACATTGAATGAATAATGCGAGTGGCTTTGAGCGGTCAGTCTACTAAAAGCAAAAGCCACTGTGTTTGAAAACAAATTACCTATAATATTTAGGGGTGGCTTATGTGCAGAATATATTATTTTATATGAATATACTAGCTGACCCGGCAAACGTTGTTTTGCCATACAAATTATGTCAGGGGTAGACAAACAATTTGCAATAAAATCATATTGCGACTATAAACTGAAATGTAAGCTATTCTATCTTTCAAGTTGGGTCAAATTGCACATAGTGTGCCAATTTAATTTAAAATCGGTTAAGTAGTTTAGGAATCCATCGCGGACAAACATCGTGACAGGAGATTTATATATATAAAGATATTTATATATATAAAGATATTTATATATGAAGGTGGTCTTACAATGGGAAGGATGTAACAAAAGCCAACATACCCTTTTTCGCTGATGAAAGTATGCACTTCTTGCAGCTTATGAAGAAAAAGGAGACACGTTAGAATTGGGCGTGGAGGGCATGAGGTCCATTGTTTTGCACACCCATCCAGCTATATCCACCTTCTCCGCGTCAGCTTTACGGATCCATTCGTGATTCTGAAAGTTAGAGATTACATAAATAATTGAGTATTTAAAAAAAATGTTCAACCAACTTCATGTGCCCTTGAAATTTGAGTTTTCCTAACCATCAGATCCTGACCAGGTGCCAATGGAACCAAACGGGAACTACTAGAGTTATAATGGGAAGGCCTGCTGTTCAGCAGTGGACAAAGTCTGATAAACAACTTACCATTAGCGTCTTCAAGTCAGCCCGTTCATCGGGGTTCTTTTTGAGACAGCGATCGACGAAATCCTTAAAGTCGTCAGTAAAGATGCCGGCCGGTAACTTGGGCGGTGGTTCATTCACTATATAATCAAGCAACTCAAATATAGCCATGGGACGTGGTGAATTCGGTGCCTGAAATGTTAATATAAAAAATCAAATACAACAAAACAACAAACAAACAAAACAAACTTCGACGGGCTTCGTGGTCTGGTGGTTCATGTATCGGACTGCCGTTCCCGAGATCGCGGGTTCGATTCCCGCACATGTCAATCATATGTGATATTTATAGATGTCATACAAATGTTTGTTATGCGTCTGGATGTTTGTATTATAAGTATGTATTTACAAAAGAAAAGTAGTATATGTATTCTGATACCCATAACACAAACATAAGCTTAGCTTGGGACCAGAGGACGTTGTGTGAAATGTCCCATATAAAAGTAAAAAAAGATGTGTGGCACTCGGGGACTGCCGCGGTAAAGCTATTGCATAGCATTTTTTTATCAACTTATGTAGGTAAGTATTTATAATTATTTATTTATTTTATTTATGCAAGAATCTACATACCATAAACTAAAATAAGATTAATAATCCTTATTTACTGATGCTTACATCTGTCCATTGTTTATGGTAATTAAGTTAAAATAGCGATTGTCAATCAAATGTCAATCTGTTTTAAATTAAATGTCAAATGTCAATCTCAACAGATTGACATTTGACATTTAATTTAAAACAAAATAATGTCAAAACTAAAATTGTATACCAACATATACAATTTTAGTTTTGACATTATTTTACATTATTAAAATCGAAAATACGCTGTTATCTGAACATTTAGGATATATGTTGTCGATTCAAAATCCTTATTTTAATACGTTGTTTAATTTGAGGAAGGCTTTTATCCTTGGTATCAACAGTATGAAATAAATTGCTGGGCGAAGAGGGGATTACGCATGCACAGTAACGCCGACAATGTAAGGTTTTTTCGTTACTTACGGAATTTAAATTTAAATAAAATTTTGTGGATTTAGTCTCCACGCTGAAGGCCCGCGGTAGAAGCTATGCAATAGCTTAAAAAAACTACAAATACGGTATTTATGTGTTTTAAGTACAACAATAAAATTGTTAATGTTACCTGTCCAGGAGAATGGTCTTCATTCTGTCCACCGAATATAGCTGCAAGTGTTTTAGCATCCGGCGGTGGTATAGGATACATTCCTATAGCCATTTCAACCAAAGATAGACCTAACGACCATATATCTGATTGAACTGAATAATGGGTGCCTTGCAAACGTTCTGGCTGTAGAAGAAAAAAAGATTGAAAATAAAATAATAATCCAGATTCACATAATTATTTCTGTGGATTTAAATACGTAAATTTATAAAGGCGGCCTTAACCTTCAGCATACATTTTTAATAAATTTTATGAGGAGATTCAATATGCATCTAATTTCGTAAAAAGTGGTTTTATTTGAATAATAAAACATAAATACTTATTTTCAAAATCAGAAATCAAATTATTATCGCAGCTAAGCTACTATATGATACAAATAATAACTTGTGCTAGGCTTGTGACGCCGCGCCATATTGTTAACGTCATATTTGTTGAATCTTAGGAAATAAGTTCGATCAGGGCCCTGAGTCGGGTATTTCAACGGTGTCACAACTGTACCATTATTGTACCATTATGGTGCAATAGTAAAGTTTTTGGTAGTCTACTATTATTGTGTCGTCATAACGACTTCATCATTGACTTACAATTGTCAAAGTGACATAAATTGCTAGTCTCGTACACAACTGCTTCACAATTGCAATTCAATGACTGAAATGTTTCGGTAGTCTGCTATTTTGAATTTGACAGTAATATTTTTAAATTGTCCTGTGTCGACAGATTGCCATAAATAAAAAATAGATAGATAGAAATATTAGAAATTGTTCTTTGTAATTTATTGCAATTTACTAATCTCCTAAACTTCACATTGCTTTTTATACTAATAAATAGTATGTACAAATATATTTAAACGAAGTCTAGCATGATTAAATGTTTAAATTTATTAGTAGTTTTTCGAAAATCACTTCAACTAACGCATTTTTTAAAAACGGCAACACATACATACCATTCTAACACAATCCATAGATAAAAGAGACCGAAAATTCAATGCATAGATAAAAGAGATCGACAATTCTATTACCATTGAAAGACCGTTATGACGGCATATAGCAGACTACGGATATTTGACTTCAATTGCAACGGTATCGTGCCGGTATTGTGCCGGTATGACAATTGTTCCAAAATAGTGGACTTGAGCACCAGTAAAAGAAAAGCCCGCCTTCTGGGCCTCCCCGACTTATCTTCTTTGGTATGAAGTTTAGTTTTAAGAGGGCACGATATCCAATTACGCTCCATACAAAAATATGGGCATCGTAGTCCCCTATTTTCTTCGTGGATATTGCCTTCAGAGGAACGAAATTTTTTTCACAGTATCTAGGTCTTTTATGTCTATGCTTCTATCATTTTCATTATTTCGAAACAAAATAACTAAAAAAAAAAATATGACAATCCACAAATCCCGTTTCTTTCGATTTTCTTTAGATAAAGTTGCAGCGTCTATCACACAAATTTGGTATGATTTTATCAAAAAAGAAAGTGACAGAAGCATAGATATACTCTTCATCTATAATATAGTGTAAAATAAATTAAAACCAGTTTAATTTTCGAGAAGAAAAAAGGGGACTACGAAACGTCTTTGTTCAAAGAATTTGTAGGTAAAATCTGCTTCAGCTATATTTTGTACCTAAGGCAAATACCTAAATTAGGAGTACACTCTTAAGAGGATACCAAAATAGCTTCGTGCATTTTTCTACGTACGAAGTTTTCATTGTTTCTTTAGATTAAATGGCTAGAGCTGTAATTTTTAAGTATATGTTTTTTCAATATATGATCTAGGATCGCATAAACTCAGAAACGCGATTGAAAAAGTTTTCTCGATAGAAAATCTTAGCGAAACAACCTCTCTATTTTTTTATTTTTTTCATTTGTCGGTCTATTATCGCGTATTAACTAATAAAATAACTTTAAAAACATAAGTAACTATTATATATAGAAACACGTAAATCAGAATTAAAATATATTTAGTAGATTTTGAGTAAACAAAAAAAAAATCCCTAATTCTTCATTTTCTATACCTACTAGCTGTGTTAATATGTACATGTCGACGATAATATTGATGTAGGCCCTTAAGTTTTTCTTTTCTCACTGATGTTTTCTAATTATATTTTCCCTTATCTGGCTCTAATAGCTTATAAGGACAAAATAGCATGATGACACTTGTGCTCAAGCCGTCATCTCATAGCAATCTAGACGAATACTTACAGACATATAACTCCTGGTCCCAACGAACGAATTGGCCATAGAATCGATTAATTGGCCCGATACACCAAAATCACATATCTTTATCTCTCCATTGCTGTTGACCAGAATATTGGAAGGTTTGACATCACGATGCATTATAGCATGCTTATCGCGAAGGTAACTTAGACCTTTTAGTACGGCTGATGTTATTGTTCCTGAAAAAAATATTAAAATGTAGAAAAATATTAAAATTTACTTCATTATTAAAAACTATTGTGAAGTTATTTCTAGATAAAGAAGTCAATATGATATTTTCTAACACTTGCGCGACTCATCTGTTTAAATAAAACTACTTTTTACGGATTTAGACGCGTATATTTGTTTTAAATTTTAGGCCGACGTTTCGGTGACTTTGCAGTCACCATGGCCACGGGGGAGAGACGTCAACCACGACAAGCGTCTAATCCAATAATGGATTTATTTAAACAAATGAGTCGCGCAAGTGATAGAAAATATTAAGTCAATATGTAATCATTTTAGAGCATATTTATAAATTGCGTAATCAAATGAGACCCCAGAAACCGTACGTAAACGGTATTACAGACAACGTCGTGGTCGAGTAGTTCATGTGACGGACAGCCGTTCACGAGATTACGGGTTCGATTCCCGCTCGGGACAATCATTTGTGTGATATTTATAATTGTCATACAAATGGTTATACTGCGTATGGGTTGTTATAAGTATGTATTTACAAAAGAACAGTAGTATATTGTAGTATTCAGATACACATAACACAAGTATATAAGCTTAGCTTAGGACCAGAAGACGTTGTGTGAAACGTCCATGAAAAAAAAACATTTTGAAATACTGTAAACAGCCTAACAAACAAGTTAGAAAAGACGCTGTATTGTGCATATTAGACGTCACAATGATAATCTTGGTCAAAATAGGTAATGTTTCCAAAAAATTAAATCTTTGACAATAAAATTATATTACCAAGAATCGATTCAGGAATCCTTCCAGCCTTCTTCAAAATAAGATCCAAAGAACCGCCATCCATATACTCCATACAAATGGATATCTCACCATCACTGTAAAAAGCCCCATAAAAACCAACTATATGAGCAAAATTACATTCATGGAGGACTTTCAACTCCCGAATAATTTGCTTCTTAATAGCCGGCTTCACTTCGAGGTGGATCAATTTACGTGCCATTATGAGGCCTGTCGATTTGTGACGAACTTTCATGACAACGCCGCCGTTACCTTGACCTAAAAACGGACACAATTTGTTAATACGTACGACCGAAGTTTATATTTTACAATATTACATTTTAATTAATTAGTCTTTGAGAATATACAACATAATAAATAGAGTAATTATATCACACTAACTATAGCAACCATGAAAATAATCCTCGGGATTGTATCTCTCAAACTACTGGACCGATTTAGATTTAGTTTTCTTTTGTTGATAGTTCTCAAAGGTTTGCTTAAAAAAAAGTCTATTTGGAGTTACAAAATAGTATTTATTTTTAGTGTATAGTCTAGCATATCTTTTTACTAATGGTAATAAAATTCGAGCATCGTTTAAAAGTACGAATTTTAACATTTTTTCTCGATCACAGAGATAAAAAAAAACAATGACTCACAAAACAGCAGTTTTCAGGTCATATCTTTAAATCTATCACTACATACTCATTACTTTATTCTATATTTAAAAAAACCTAGACTACTTCGTTAGCTAAATACGTCCTTGACACCAGACAACAATGTTGCTCTAGTTAAACAAATAAGCATAAAAATGTTTCACACAGTAGTTTCAACAAATAAAACATGTTTGAAATGTATCATATGATTTTTTATTTGCAATAAATGCTTGAGAATCCATGTGGTTTAAGAATATAAGTTTTATTATCCTATTTCTCCCACAGGGTGCTGCAAGAGGCCTTTAGATAATAATATCTTCTGTGACAGATAAACATACGACAACACGCAGATTAGTGGCCCGTGCCCCGCAATGGGTCAATAATGGGCTGGAAAAGAATGCTTGCAAACTGAAAGTGAGTTGAAATAAAATCTCTTTTCAGGTTTTCTATCTGATACATGTAGAGTTCCTTTCTCGAAAGATGTTTCGCAGAAATTTCAGTCACCATGATCATTGAGGTTAGTGGCACGTGAATGGCGCTGTAAGATATGGACATCGTCGCATGTTGTCGTAGGCTTACTCGTTCGTCATGCATAAAGATCTTCATAGAACGTTATGCATGACGTACATACATACAACATACAACATATATTACGTCGTATCTTAAACTTATGGTTTCTACGTAATTTTGAGTTTCAGAAGAAGGGGACCTTCAAGCTTTTGGGCGAAGACCTTAAGGGCCTACATCAATATTATCGTATATCATCGCCGACACGTACATATTAACACATACATACTTTTCCTATTTACTCAAAATCTACTAAATATATTTTAATTCTGATTTACGTGTTTCTATATATAGTAGTTACTTATGTTTTTGAAGTTATGTATTTCATTAGTTAATACGCGATAATAGACCGACAAATGAAAAAACTAAAAAATTAGAGAGGTTGTTTCGCTAAGATTTTCTATCGAGAAAACTTTTTTCAATCGTGTTTCTGAGTTTATGCGATCCTAGGTCATATATTGAAAAAACATATACTTAAAAATTAGAGCTCTAGCCATTCAATCTAAAGAAACAATGAAAACTTCGTACCTAGAAAAATGCACGAAGCTATTTTGGTATCGTCTTAAAAAATCGTAGTCTTTTTGATGAATGATTTACCTGTGAGGGGTGTGAGTTTACCGTTCAAGTATTACGTAAGTACTATGTGGAGCGAGGGGGTCTATGTATTGCTTATTTTGGATGACATGGGGGGTAGGGGAGTCTAGATGATGATTACGTCATCGGTAGTAAAATTACTTTTTTACACGAATGGCAACCCTCACATTGTCTTTGCTTGAAAACAAAACGCGTTTTCGAGGATTCCCGCAAATAATGCATAATTATGTTTAGGCACTCGCTTTAGAACCGAGTAATTACCGCGCGCTATTCACTTGTCAAAATTTTCTCATGTGACTCTGTCAGTATATTATTATGATAAGTATATGTATTGTTTCGTTTGTATTAGTAGGGGAGCCGAAGAGGGGATTTTGGGATTTACTAAAGCGCGTCAGATTAATATATAGGAGGATACCTTGTACCCGGTTAAGTACCTCCACAAAACATGAGACCCATATATAAGGCCGCCCGTGAAGGATACAGGATCAGATTAGTAAAAAAAAATTGACCATCAGAAATTCTCGAGCGCGTCAGATTAAGGTAGGGTGAGTTAATTACATCCTAAAAAGTGTATATTCCACTAATCTGACAATTTGAGAGTGACGCAAAAAAAGGGGAGGGCAACAAAGTTGTAAAAAAAAAACGTCATCTCGACATTCTCGAGCGTAGCAAAATTTTTTTTATTTTGAAGGTAATAATTCAAGAATAATGAAAAATATATAATCTGACAATTTCCGCAAGCCGAAATAACAAAAATTCGTCGATAAGGTTAAATGCGTGCAGCTGCGTGATGCCTACATTTGGGTTTGTTTGAGTTGGACTTCTAAATGTTTAATTAGAACTGTTTATGAGATATTAAGCCATCAAAATATATCAAAATATATTGTTATCTCTTATCGGCGACTCCGGTTGGCTAGACACAGAGCAGCTGGTAAATCTAACAATTTAAAAGCCGACAGTATAACTTTGCAACTTTTTTTACGATATATTTTGATGGCTTAATATCTCATAAACAGTCCTAATTAAACATTTAGAAGTCCAACTCATCTTTTTAAAATTTAACTTTTTCTAGTGTCGGCTCCTGCACTATAGTGTGGAGGACTGGGAATAAACGGCACCTTTCCCTCCTCACCCTTTTTATTCCCATTCGTCCACACTATTCCCATACCTCCACACTGTGGACGACGGGGTGTGGAGGACTGGGAATGACCCGCTGAGTTCAAAATATAGTTCAAAGTACAATTTTAAGCGCCCAGGAATGGAATTAGCGGGAAGTTGCAGGGATGGCCTTTAATGTGAACCGTTTTTCGAATTTTTTTTTGTCAGATTAGGCGAATTCCTCTAGATAATCGTCAGATTATGAGACAGTACGTTTAGAACATAAAGATGAACCATATATATCTTAATCTGACGCGCTTGAGTATTTCAAAATGGCGAATTTTTTTTGCACATTATGAAACTGGCCGTGAGTTTGCGTCCCATCGAAATCGTCAGATTAGTGAATGAGAGCTTTTTTTTGGTGCACTTAACACTCCCTTAGAAAATCTGACGCGCTCGACAAAATTTTTTTTTTTTTCATTTTCAACCCTTAAATACAACCACCCGCATCATGCAAACGATCAGATTAACATACGTACATTATTAAAAATACGTAGGGCATTGATGCTATCAATATCTGACGCGCTCGAGGATGTCCATGCAACAGTTTTTTTTTACATATTTAAAAATCTATAGCCGCTTTCCCCACCGATAAAAGTGAAAAATCACATAACATTTTTTTCTTCTTATCATCTAAGCTTTGCAACTCAATAGGTCTCTATGACGCTCGAGTAAATCCCCATTTAGCATCGTGGGCTCCCCTACCATATACTATAGCGAGTAGACGTATTGTAAGCATAGTAAAGCAAGAACGCAACTAACAATATTTTTCTTTTTCTTATTTTTTAAATCATAATTATAATATTTAAAAAACAATACATTAATAGAAAAATATTTACGTTAGCTTAGGGGGAGGGGGCAAGAGCATTGCTTACTTTTGCTGACAAGGGGGATGGGGGGGGGGTAATAACTAGAATAAATCTGCTTACGTAATACTTGAACGGTCCCTGATTGACATAGCTCGCAGAGCAAGCCATAATAATAATAATAATAAATAATACATACATGGCTTATAAGGGTATTGGAGTTGTACAAAGTTGATGCGACACTGTGTACCTTTTTAATTTTAGGATTTACTCGAGCGTCATAGAGACCTATTGAGTTGCAAAGCTTAGATGATAAGAAGAAAAAAATGTTATGTGATTTTTCACTTTTATCGGTGGAGAAAGCGGCTATAGATTTTTAAATATGTAAAAAAAAACTGTTGCATGGACATCCTCGAGCGCGTCAGATATTGATAGCATCAATGCCCTACGTATTTTTAATAATGTACGTATGTTAATCTGATCGTTTGCATGATGCGGGTGGTTGTATTTAGGGGTTGAAAATGAAAAAAAAAAAAAAATTGTCGAGCGCGTCAGATTTTCTAAGGGAGTGTTAAGTGCACCAAAAAAAAGCTCTCATTCACTAATCTGACGATTTCGATGGGACGCAAACTCACGGTCAGTTTCATAATGTGCAAAAAAAATTCGCCATTTTGAAATACTCAAGCGCGTCAGATTAAGATATATATGGTTCATCTTTATGTTCTAAACGTACTGTCTCATAATCTGACAATTATCTAGAGGGATTCGCCTAATCTGACAAAAAAAAATTCGAAAAACGGTTCACCTTAAAGGCCATCCCTGCAACTTCCCGCTAATTCCATTCCTGGGCGCTTAAAATTGTACTTTGAACTATATTTTGAACTCAGCGGGTCATTCCCAGTCCTCCACACCCCGTCGTCCACAGTGTGGAGGTATGGGAATAGTGTGGACGAATGGGAATAAAAAGGGTGAGGAGGGAAAGGTGCCGTTTATTCCCAGTCCTCCACACTATAGTGCAGGAGCCGACACTAGAAAAAGTTAAATTTCAAAAAGATGAGTTGGACTTCTAAATGTTTAATTAGGACTGTTTATGAGATATTAAGCCATCAAAATATGTATATCGTAAAAAAAGTTGCAAAGTTATACTGTCGGCTTTTATATTGTTAGATTTACCAGCTGCTCTGTGTCTAGCCAACTGGAGTCGCCGATAAGAGATAACAATAGATTTTAAGGACAATAGAGTCGTAAAATCTCATCTCCATTGAATCATAGCTAGACAAGAAGCACAATTAAAAAGCTCTTAGGAATATTTATGAGTATGTTGTAAAGATAAATCATACAAATTTTTAGACAAGTATAAAATATTATTTCTATTACAGCGTGATTTGAGAAAAATAAAATTGAAGCGACTATATTCAATACTAAAAGAAAGTTAGTAACTTCAACGTTTCCTTGTGTACCAAATACTTACAACTCAAAAGTAAATAGTTTGAAGAACGAAAACATTAACGAAAGTATTTACACTTTCAAATTATTGTCCATTATGTGATAAAACTATTCTGTGATACAAATTATCTTAGATCATAATATTTACTTTCTTTTTAATTGTTGTAAATTATAAATGATCACGCTGTAATAGAAATAATATTTTATACTTGTCTAAAAATTTGTATGATTTATCTTTACAACATACTCATAAAAATATTCCTAAGAGCTTTTTAATTGTGCTTCTTGTCTAGCTATGATTCAATGGAGATGAGATTTTACGACTCTATTGTCTTTAAAATCTATTGTTATATCTTATCGGCGACTCCGGTTGGCTAGACACAGAGCAGCTGGTAAATCTAACAATTTAAAAGCCGACAGTGTAACTTTGCAACTTTTTTTACGATATATTTTGATGGCTTAATATCTCATAAACATTCCTAATTAAACATTTAGAAGTCCAACTCAAACAAACCCAAATGTAGGCATCACGCAGCTGCACGCATTTAACTTTATCGACGAATTTTTGTTATTTCGGCTTGCGGAAATTGTCAGATTATATATTTTTCATTATTCTTGAATTATTACCTTCAAAATAAAAAAAATTTAGCTACGCTCGAGAATGTCGAGATGACGTTTTTTTTTTACAACTTTGTTGCCCTCCCCTTTTTTTACGTCACTCTCAAATTGTCAGATTAGTAGAATATACACTTTTTAGGATGTAATTAACTCACCCTACCTTAATCTGACGCGCTCGAGAATTTCTGATGGTCAATTTTTTTTTACTAATCTGATCCTGTATCCTTCACGGGCGGCCTTATATAGGGGTCTCATATTTTGTGGAGGTACTTAACCGGGTACAAGGTATCCTCCTGTATATTAATCTGACGCGCTTTAGTAAATCCCGAAATCCCCTCTTCGGCTCCCCTACTATAAAGGCATGTATGAGGCAGTGGAAAACAACTTTATGCTATCCTGCATGTCGCCAGATTCCTTTGTACGGTGAGCCTATAAGGATTAAGCGGGGTATCTTTCAAGGTGACAGTCTGAGTCCCCTTTGGTTCTGCCTAGCTCTTAACCCCCTTAGTACTCTACTAGAGGGTTCAGGGCTAGGTTGCAGGCTTCGAAGGGGTGGGCGGTTGATTTCACACCTGTTTTACATGGATGATCTAAAGCTGTTTGCTCACACCAGACCACAGATGATAGATTTATTAAAGATCACTGAATGCTTTAGTGCATCTATCAAAATGGAGTTTGGTGTGGATAAATGTGCTGTCATGCATGTAAAACGAGGACGTGTTATAGAATCTGAGGGAATTCAGCTTTCAGATTCTCTACATTTCCGATCACTTCTCGAAACCAATACCTACAAATACTTGGGTATGTCACAGGCCTTGTGCATCAATAAAGTGGACATGAAACAATCGTTGCGGGAGCGTTTCTTTGGCCGCCTGAAAAAAGTACTAAACAGTCTTTTATCGGGTGGTAACAAGGTGCGGGCTTTCAACGGTTGGGTCATGCCACTTCTAATGTACTCCTTTGGCATACTCAAGTGGACTCAGACTGAACTTGAAACTATAGATAGAAAAGTTCGTGTTCTCTTGACTACGTATCGAATGCATCATCCGCGTTCTTCAGTAATGAGGCTGTATATCCCTCGAAAATGTGGAGGCCGAGGCTTTTTAAATGCTAAGACTTTACATAATCGGGAGATATGCAACCTCAGAGAATATTTTATTCACGCTGTTACGGAGATGCATCGAGACGTGGTTACGACAGACTTCGGTCTCACCCCGTTAACCTTGGCTAAGAAAAACTGGCGCATGCCTGCGGTACTTAGCACTAGGGACCGCCTGGGGGTATGGCAGAGCAAGGAGCTTCATGGAAGATTCTATCGGGCCCTACACGGGCCCGACGTTGACTTATTGGCTTCCGTGACCTGGCTACGATTCGGTGACCTCTTTGGGGAAACCGAAGGTTTTGTTTGTGCAATTACTGACGAAGTTATCATGACGAACAACTACCGGAAATATATTCTGAAGGATGGCACTGTTGACATTTGTCGTGCTTGTCACCAGCCAGGGGAGTCCCTCAGACATATTGTTTCCGGATGTTCGCGTCTAGCTAACGGCGAGTACTTGCACAGGCATAACCTTGTGGCCAGGATTATCCATCAGCAGCTTGCTCTGCGATACGGCCCTGTGGATTCCGTGGCGCCGTACTACAGGTATGTACCTGAGCCGGTTCTAGCAAGTGGTCGTATCACTTTGTATTGGGATCGATCTATCATCACGGACAGGACTATTGTTGCTAATAGACCTGATATCGTGGTGGTAGATCGATCAGCGCGCCGCGCAATGATAATCGATGTCACCATCCCTCATGACGAGAACCTCGTGAAAGCAGAGACAGATAAACAAATGAAATATCTGGACTTAGCTCACGAGATTGTCGACATGTGGGATGTAGACTCGGCGATCATTGTACCGATAGTCATATCAGTCAATGGACTAATAGCCAAGAGCCTCGACCAACATCTAGAGAGGCTCGCGTTAGGCAGTTGGGTCAAGGGTCTGATGCAGAAGGCAGTCGTCCTCGATACGGCTCGCATAGTGAGGAGGTTCCTGTCTCTGGATCCCTGACCGCCGGCAGCTTGGTCCCTGTACCCGATGCCGGTGGTGCACTATTTTTTATATATTTTTTTAAAAAGGTTATAATGTGTGCATGTTTTTATTAAGTGTGTATATTGTATTTATAGTGTGTTTATTGTGTTTTTTTTTTTTAATTTGAATGAGTGTTGTTTTTATAATCTTTTTTAAAAAAATATGTAATTAATAAGAGAATAAATGAATGAGTAATAATAATAAATATTCATGGACATTACACACAACGTCCTCTGGTCCCATGCTAAGCTTATTATGCTTGTGTTATGGGTACCAGAATACGTATAAGAAGCCATAGCTCTAGCAGTGGCCAACCATATGAACCGTAAAACCAAAGATGGAGCAGACGAGTTCTAGAGTGGACACCGCGCCTCAGCAAGAATAAAATGGACAGAAAATCTTGAAATGGTAAAGAGGATGGATGCGAAAGGTCGGAGTACGAGTCGTTGTGGCGTGAATTGGGATTGTTCATAATTTTTGACCTACTGTTTTTATATTCTTTTAAGAAAATATAGACTATTTTATGCAACTAATTTCAATATTATTGAAATATTTACTATACAGAATTTTTTAAAAATTCTTGAAGATATTACTTTAAATGTTGTGACGTCATCGTTTTACGCAATCTGTGTATTGCCTTTTCTTGATAGACTTAATACAGACTGCACTTTATCTTTTCAAAGTTGACAAATTGATATAATAGACCAATTTCAACTCCACTTCAGAGTAGTATATCCCTAAAAACGCCTTGATATTTTAAGTCCTTCATTTCAAGGGCAAATAGAGATCATTTGCTTTTTTGGAAAAATAATCGATAATATAGCAAATTTTCCGAAAAAACTAATGGATCATGATCAGAAACTCTTTTCCCCGAAATGGTTTTCGAATTAAGAGTTTTAAAAAAATATGAACAATGCCCATTGTGATATTGTGTAACCTATGCTATCAGATTATTGCAATCCATTATTGAGTATATTCAATAATAGACTGCAATAATCAGTTATGACAATGAAGATAAGTTGTAACTTACGAAAAGTTCCTTCAAAAACTCTAGATGAAGGCGATGGAATTCGTGAGTGGTTTTATTCAAATGCTTTACTGAAAGTGAAAATAAAATACATAGCCTCATGCAACTTACCCAATTCACCAAGCTTTTCAAAATCATCGTCACTGAGTTCGCCAATTTTTTCCTTCTGGCAGAGAAACACTTCTATTCTCCGCCGTTGGGTGTCATCCATTTCTATTTGCTCCAACCTTTCCGTTAAAGCCTCGATACTTGTTTTAGATTTACCAGCTAAACCCTGCCGCCTAAAATATACATTTAAACACTCAGAAAATTAAGAATTGCAATGATCCTAATTTACGAAAACCTGGCTACAACAAAACGCAATGCAAATATAACTAATACAATTACTACTTTTGGATTTTCGTTGGATAATGCTGTGCAACACTAAGTGATGAGACTTTTATAAAAAACCATGATAGAGGGAAAGCTTTATACAACCTATGCCAATAACAAGTTACAAATATTTGTGTTTGACACAAAAACTTTATAAGTGAGTCCTGTCAATTGTATGAATTATCAATTTATGTTGGTATCTTAGTTTGCACTTACTCAGTAGCCGTGGCAGATTTCAGCTGGGGCGTCATATTAGATGGTGTAACAGCTGGTACAGTGTCAATTGACCCTGGTGGTAGGGTCAAATTCAACTTGTTTTTTGACATTTTACTCATCTTGGATGTGGTTTACTGTCCTTCTAACCCATGAATTATTCTTGATTTAGCCAGTATTCTACAATAATAACAGTACACAAATAAGAGAGCAAATCTATACTATTAATAAAGAGGTAAAGTTTGTCATATGTGGACTAATTTCCAAATACTAAAAAAAAAATTTCTAATAGGAAAGTTTCTAGTAGAAAATTTCTAGTAGAAAAAGTTCTAGTCCCCAAGAAAATTCATTAGGCTAAATCTATAGTAGAAATTCAAAATTCTAGGCATACAAAATCATGGCCAAGAGCAAATTTTGGATAAGGTAACATTTTTTTTTTAATATTCATGGGTATTTCAAAGAATGTCCTCTGGTCCCAAGCTAAGCTTATTATGCTTGTGTTATGGGTACCAGAATACGGATATATTACATAAACTACTTTTCTTTTGTAAATACATACTTATAATACATAGAAAACACACAGACGTAGTACAAACATTTGTATGACATTTATGAATATCACACAAATGATTGTCCCAAGCGGGAATCGAACCTACTATGCCACGAAGCCTGTTGATGGTGATAAACATCATTTGGTGATAAAACAACATGGTGATAAAGATCATTTGTATGGAACAGTCTGTCAATATTTCGTAAGTCTCGTGAGATAAAACTACCTTTAACATCGATTAAAATCAGGAATCAAGAGTTTCAAAGAAATAGATGCAGATATGATCAGAGTTATAGAGGAAAGACATATTGGACTGAAACCACATAATGGGATAAAGTTTGGGCAATGACTTCATCATCTTTATCCCATTATGTTCTGCAATTTGTTACCTTGTTAAAGGTAACAAATTGCAGAACATGATCTGATTTCTTGAACTCTAGACTAGGGGTGGCATACAGGTTTATTGTGACTGTTGTGTTAGTCTGTTGCGTTTGTGGCAAAGCCTAAAATATAAATACATTGTATTCTTTAAGTTTGGAACTACAATACTGATAGGTAATGCTGAAGTAGTAGAAGATGCTCACACTGATATACAATAGGTAAAATGTAGTTACAAAAAAAAAATTTACATTTTGGTAAATTGCAAAGGGATTTGTTAGTAAACAGGAGATCTTGAGTCTAATCAAGTTAGCAACCTCTGCTCTAGACCCTTAGGTATTAAATAAATAGGGTATGATTACATAGTCAGAATTCTTTTCAAGATTGTAAATATCACCCAATTCATTTTGCTATTTAAAAACATTTGAATTGTTTGTTTTATTTTTAGCTCAATCAATATTTATAAAAATACAGACTAAATAGTTTTGAAAAAAAAACATACACAAGTACTTTTAAGTTTTTTAGGTGTTTTAGCAAAATCATAGATCATTAAAATTAAACATATTACTAAAATGCCCCAACTATACCTTTAGCTAAATCGTTCTAGAAAAATCGGTTAAGTCTAATAATTGGAGTGTGTCAACCATACTCCCATGAACGGTAAACGCCGATCAACAAAGGACATGCAAGAAATTTTATCAAATGCGTATCACATAACTTTACTTAACGAAATATTTTGGTATGTGAAATCTTTAAAGTTAAGAGTGTAACGAAGTAAAATTTCGTAATAAAAAAAAAATAACACATTGTTTGCAAGTAATAATCGAAGGATGAGTAATATAAAATAGGGTGTCGGCGATTATTAATTGATTATATTTTTTTACTTACTATAGTCCAAATCCTGAGATTGAATTGCATTTGTAACTAATGATAAACCTTATCACTGTAATACAAGCGCGCTCTTTATTTATATTTATGTTATACGAACAGTAAATTATCAAAACCAAAATAAAAGACGCCGCAATAAATTATTAGCAAAATCGCAATAGATCCAGTGGTGAGAAACTTTGTAGATTTTGACATTTACACATTTGAAGTGTCGCCCTCAGCTTTTTGGCACGTGTTAAAAAAAAAGTGAAAGGAATAGTGCAGCACTTGCTATAACTTGCGGAATTTAAGAATATTTATGGAAGAAAATAATTTATATTTGTACAATACTTGAGTGCACGACGTTTCAGCCTAAATAAATAATACTTTTTTTAAATATTATAAGTCACTAAAATAATGCTGCTGTTATCAGCGGGAGTATAGCAGTTTGTTGTTGTCCCCTCATGATTTGACACTGGTGACACGTTTGACAATGCCAACTTTTTATTGGTGAGCTGCATAATTCGTTGGCTATTATCGTGGCCAATAAGCAGAGAGAGCTGTTTCACAATAGTTGACAAATTGTCGTCACGAGATGACTCTTTATCTAATCTTAATTTTAGTGATGGACAATACCGATTTTTCACCCATACCGATTTAGCGATGATCGTCATCGACATACATAACCGAGATTTATGGTCCCTATTTTCCAATTACAGCACAAGAGCGCATTATGCGGCACAATGCTCAACGTTGAGTGTTCCAATCACAGCATCGCATCGCACAATCGAGCACTCTCAAAAGTGATGCGTGCAATCCATACCAACTTCAGCGACAGAAAATTAACAAGTATTTTTTCTTTAAATTTTGGCATTGATTGAAATTTTATTTATATAATATTATCGTTAGTAATATTATTTATTGTTAAAAAAAATTTAAGGCTTTCTTTTCGTCGGAGTTTTCTGGAAATATTCAAAGTTAATTCAAGCTGTGTTAAAAAATAAATAAATATAAGTATGGATGAAGGTATAAACAATGACTTTTTTTATATTCCACACATATAATGTGCATACCTACAATGTTTATTTTAGAATTTTTTTTTCAACACTGAACTTAGCGCACTCTGCTGGCGCATTTTAAAACTAATTCACGTTCCAATTAAGCGTCAGCATTGTGCGGCACTGAGTCGCATTAAGCTCAGTATATAATAAAGTACTCTGTGATTAAGCTCTGCCATTGAAGACTGGGCCCTGAGTCGGGTATTTCAACGGTGTCACAACTGTACCATTATTGTACCATTATGGTGCAATAGTAAAGTTTTTGGTAGTCTACTATTAATGTGTCGTCATAACGACTTCATCATTGTCTTACAATTGTCAAAGTGACATAAATTGCTAGTCTCGTACACAACTGCTTCACAATTGCAATTCAATGACTGAAATGTTTCGGTAGTCTGCTATTTTGAATTTGACAGTAATATTTTTAAATTGTCCTGTGTCGACAGATTGCCATAAATAAAAAATAGATAGATAGAAATATTAGAAATTGTTCTTTGTAATTTATTGCAATTTACTAATCTCCTAAACTTCACATTGCTTTTTATACTAATAAATAGTATGTACAAATATATTTAAACGAAGTCTAGCATGATTAAATGTTTAAATTTATTAGTAGTTTTTCGAAAATCACTTCAACTAACGCATTTTTTAAAAACGGCAACACATACATACCATTCTAACACAATCCATAGATAAGAGACCGAAAATTCAATGCATAGATAAAAGAGATCGACAATTCTATTACCATTGAAAGACCGTTATGACGGCATATAGCAGACTACGGATATTTGACTTCAATTGCAACGGTATCGTGCCGGTATGACAATTGTTCCAAAATAGTGGACTTGAGCACCAGGGAGAATAATATGATAAATTCACATGCCTCATGGAGACTTGCACAGAGTACCTATAGATCAAAGAGTAAAATAATATAGTTTAGATATAGATTTTTATCTGCACGGAACAGAGGTTCATGAAATGGTTTGGCTTTCACGAGGTCGCAACTTCGATTTCAGCACAATAATGTCTAATTCTTTTTGGGTGTTTTTGTCGCAGATTATTACAGCGTCTGGGTATTTTTCATGATAAATACAAATTCCGAAACAAGAGGTATGTTGAGCAATCAATAAGCTTAGCTTGGGACCATAGGACATTGTGTAAAATGTTTGTGAATAATTATGTATTTTAGTATTTAAATGAGAATTGAAAAGTAAGGTTCTTTACATTCTCTTTGGCATTCAGTATGAAAAATTAAACCAGTTACTACAAATATGTTTTATTAAAAGCATTTATTTCTTATTATATACAAAGTTATGATATGTAAAGAAACATCAATATATTTACTAAATTCTTGTCTTAAATTTAGTAAACAATACTGGTTTTCATTCTATAACGGAAGATACTTTATTTACACAAATATTATGACGAAATTTGAACAAATACTGTCTTGAATTGCATATAAATTATGTTCATCAGTCCACCTTTATGAACCGTTACTTTCATTACTTTGGTGCCAATTCTAGAGCGCCAAGAATCAAACTATGACCAAGCAGGATGTTGATCGGAAGGCTACCTTTAGATCAATGGATATTCTGTTGTACAAATTATATTTCAAAAAATTTAATGTATCTTAACAAATTAGAATAACATAAATAATTAAATTAAATCTACAGGATATAAAATGGAGAGTGTCCCATTTGATATTGCAGACCTTCTTTGTAGGATACCTATTTTGAAAATTCGTAAGGAAATAGAAAAGTAGTTATAAAATATTTTTTATGGAAATTCTCAAGTAGCTATAGAGCAAGTACTTTACATCTGTAAAAGCGGCGAAAGATCGCGGTATTACGCCATTATGATGATCGGTTTAGTTCACATGGCATGCTGCGTCTCGATGCGCAGTGTGGACTGGACTTAAGGATATGCCGCAATCATATTTGAAAAAATAGTTCCTTGAGTAGTAAAGGATATTATTATAATTAAGTTTTAGGTATTCTAGTAATCAGATTTGAAAGCAATTTTGTGATAAGTTGTGTGGATGTGATATCCATATTGTGTTTCCAATATAAATGTGATAGAAATAGAATCAATAAAATTATATTAAATCTATGTACTACAAACAAAGATAAATTATGAAGATTTTACTTTAGTTAAAAACATATTAATACCGGGTTGATTTTTCTTTATGTCTGCAGTTTTTTTCTTAGTTTCAGACTTAGGCGTTTTGTTATCCTTGTCTTCGGGTTTATTTTTTTTCTTCTTTTCGCTTTTAGGACTTTTTTGATCACCTTCTTGTTGTATTGGTTTTTTCTTTTTTACTTTCTTTTTCTCTGTTTCTTCAGGTTCATTAGATGGTTGAAGTAATGGAGTTGGATCATTCATGATCATAGCCATTTTTCTAAAATAATTCCATAACGTATCAACACATTTTTCGGGTTTTCCGCCTTCAGCTGTTTCCCAGAGTAAGCCGTACATTCTTGGTTTGAGTTTTTCTGTAGGTTTTTTCATTTCTGATTCAAATTCATCTTCTAAATGTTTCAGTCTTGCTTGCTGTGCGTCCGGTGAGAGAGAGAGTACATCATCTTCGTCCATAGTTGCTTCCTAAAAAAAGAACAAAAACAAAAATGTTGATATACTATGATCGAAAGGATAATTAATATTTTAAACTGGTTAACGAGGTTTCATTCGCGTTTATACTTATTAACCATTAATACACCTGAGCCTTCTAAAATAGCGAAAATAGTACCAAAATCTAAAGCTTCCAGAGTATTTTTAATGCAGTTTTGGCATGCTAGAAAAACTGCTAAAACTACAAACTAAACAAATGATTTACATCCCTTCAAAAAGATGAATTGAACCCTATGAAACTAAATATTTTAGTTTTACGGGCGTAACCAGGATTCTACAGCTATTATTTATATTTTTATTATTTAGATTATTTATAAATAGTTATTTTCAAAACTATGCAACAGATTTTGATGTGTTTTTAGGGTTCCGTACCCAAAGGGTAAAAACGGAACCCTATTACTGAGACTTCGCTGTCCGTCCGTCCGTCCGTCTGTCACCAGGCTGTATCTCAAGAACGGTGATAGCTAGACAGTTGAAATTTTCACAGATGATGTATTTCTATTGCCGCTATAACAACAAATACTAAAAATAAAATAAAATAAATATTTAAGGGGGGCTCCCATACAAAAAACTGATTTTTTTACCGTTTCTTGCTCGATACTAATAACGTTGCCTTATGTTGCATAGATAATGGTACGGAACCCTTCGTGCGCGAGTCCGACTCGCACTTGGCCAATTTTTAATAGACACAGTAGTAGTTCAAGAGAATTTTTTTTTAAATTTGTTATCTTTTGGTTTTTAAATTACATAGGTACGAAGTTGCTGGCAACAGTTAGTGGATAATATAAGACCTGGAATAAAAATATAGTGATCAATAAGAACAAAAAAGGCTACAAACCTCATCACTCAAATATCCATGGGGCACAAACACAACATTATCAACTTCATATTCGTCGCCATCTTGTTCATCATCACTTCCTGCAGCACTACCATCAATACTCTCACCTTCCTGTTCCTCTTCCCATTCATCATCGCTGTCCACTTCGTAGTCTAATAATTTCTGCAATCAGTCATTTTTAATAAGCTTTATTTATATATTTAACAAATCAACAAGTGCATAGCACTTACAACTGTCGGACAAGTATGATTAGATGTATGAGTGTGGATGAAGCCAAGGGAGAAGGAAGTATGAGTGGATTGTAGCAGATAGCGCTCTATAGTCTCTGCCTACCCTTATGGAAAAAAGGCTTGATTTTTATGTATTTATGTAACACTTGCGCAACTCATTTGTTTACATAAAACCACTTTTAAGGATTTAAACAGGTAATTTGTTTCAAACTTTCCCCCGACGTTTCGGACCGTTCCTACCCGTGACCATGGTGACTGCAAAGTCTTTGAAACATCGGGTTAAAATTAAAAACAAATATACGCATCGAAATCCATAAAAAGTGATTTTATTTAATCAAATAAAAAACAAAAGTGGTTATAAAGAGATATATCTAATATATAAAATTCACGCGTACTCCTCCGAAACGGCTTGACCGATTCTTCTCAAATATTGCATACATATTCAGTAGGTCTGAGAATTGGCCAACATCTATTTTTCATTTTTTTTTTTTAGTATGGCAAAACCACGTTTGCCGGGTCAGCTAGTAGAGATATATATAGAGATTTTAAACCACGAAATTTAAATATACGAAATTATAATATTTATTTAATATGTACTTCATTAAATCAGATACTCTTCCCAAAGGGGAGAAGGCTGGGGCCCTACAGCTTAAGATGAAATAGGGTATAGTACCTGATCTTGTGCAAAAGGTTTCCTTGGTTTTACAGAAGCGCTCTTCTTACGCCATGTACCCCAATATGGTGGTCGGCGATTCTCATGGAAACTAAACAGTTTAGCTTTGTGTTTTTCACAAGGCTCTGATTGGCTCGAGAGAATCTCACCAGCTCCATCTATAGGAGGTAATTCTGCGTCTTCTGTAATGAAATAAAATATGCTTTATTATATACCATAATACATCAAAAGATACTTTAAAATACGTCATGTATTTCTGAAGCTCACCTTAACATGCATATACAACGTGTTTCAGAAAGGTGTAGTCATATTTGACCATCGTTACACATGGCCGGTGACTAGGCACTACGCATGGATGAATTACAAATATTACAAAAATATTATTAAATACTAGAGACATGACGGCTAATAGAAGACTGTGGAAGAAAAAGACATGTTGCGCCGACCCCAAATAATGGGATAAGGGCAGGAGGATGATGACTAGATTACAAATACTAGTTATATTATGACTTTTAAGTGTTCATAAAAATTTAATGAATTTATTAAATTGATCGTTCTTCTTTAAATACAACTCTAGTATTAGGTCATCTTTTATCGTAAGGTTCAATCGCATTCAATAAACCGTAAACACCTTATAATTGATGCGTTCTTGGTAGTTATTTAATAGTCGGCTATAAACAAGAAAAAATTTACAAACTGTATTTTTCTATGTGTAACTGTAATATTTATAATATTTATGGCCTATCTAATGCAACCTTAAAATGTGACTACACCTTTCTGCAACATGTTGTATAGACGTGTTAAGGTGGCCTTCCAAAGTACGTGACATGTAGTAAAAGCAGTTTAATTACTAGGTCGAGTTACAAATCTATTGATAAATGATGGGACTATCTCATGATTTAAACACTTTTGTGCTACACTTTTACACCAGCTAATAACTACAGATAAATAAAAATGTTAGTAATTAATAAAATATCAACATACCAACTATCATAACGTCATCATCTTCATCTTTATCAGTCAATGGCCAAGTTTTACCACTTGTTAAAGGCTTAGAAACACCATCTTTAAGTGATTTCAAATACAACACATTTGCAGTTTGTTTTATCAAAGAATCTTCTAAATTTTGCTTCTGATTTTCATTTAAATTCACTCTTACCAAAGGCGCTAATCTCATATCACTTTTTATCGTAAAATTTGAAAGCATACTATTGCTAACAGAACATATAGTTGGCTGGTCTTTATCCGATTTCTGTTTCGGTACAAAAAAATTCACAAATGCTTCTGCTGCCTTCTTTTTCTTCAATTCCTGCTCCTGTTTCTCTAATTCTAAAGCCTCTTGTCTCTTTCTTTTCTCTTCTTCTCTCGCTTCCTTCTCTTTCTTTCTTTGTTCCTCTTTTTCTTCCTTTTCCTTCTTCTTTTGCTCCTCTTTCTCTTCTTTTTCCTTTCTTCTCTGTTCTTCTTTTTCTTCTTTTTGTTCTGAAATTATTATTCAGAATATTAGTTAATAATCAACTAGCCAATCATTTTTTACCAAGTTGAAAGAGCTAAACTAGTTTAATGGTAAAACAACTACAGTATTTTGGTTTGAACTTTTTACATCATCTTCATCATCATAACATCACGCCTTTTTCCCATGGGGGTAGGCAGAGACTATAGAGTGCCATCTGCTACATTCGAAGCATACTTCCTTGGCTTCATCCACACTCATACATCTGGTCATACATGCCCGACGGTTGTAAGTGCTACGCACTTGCCCCTTTTGGAGTATCCCGGCGATGACATCGGAGTACATTTTTCTCGGGCGTCCCCTCCCAGCATTTTTACTTACTTTCGCCGTGTATATGCCTTTCGTTAAGCGTCTCTCATCCATCCTCTCCACATGACCAAACCACCTAAGCATACTTTTCTCCACCTTAGTCACTACATCCTCTTTTTTCTTAAATTTTTATCTCATCTTTTACATTTCCTATCTTTTATATTATAGCCAACAATGATTCGTAAAATGAAACGCCTGGAAAATATTCTGGAGTCTAAAATAAACATTTACCTACATATTTTCTTTTATTTGCACCAATAATAAAAAGAAAATCATAACTTACTTTTCTCTAACTCCTTTTGTTTCTCTTTTTCTTCCTTTTCCTTTCTTTTCTGCTCATCTTTCTCCTCTTTTTCTTTTCTTTTAACCTCCTCCTTTTCTTCTCTTTCACGTTTCTTCTGTTCTTCTTTCTCTTGCTTTAGTTTAGCTCTCTCTTCTTTTTCCTGCTGCCTTTTCTTATCTCTTTCTTCCTTCTTCTTGGCTGATTCTAATTTCTTCTGTGACTGTAAAATAAATACAATATACTTAATAATGTTATATCACTTTTTATATACATGTATTTATTTTAAATTTTAGCACGACCCACCCTTGACCAATGTGACTGTAGTCTTCTAAACATAGGGCTAAAATTACCTGTAAAAGTGGTTTTATATTTAAAACAAATGAGTAACAATGAGTCTAATTGTTAGAGAATATAATATTATATCACTTTAGTAAAGAGAGTTTTACAAAAGATAAATAATAATGTAATAACTGTAACATAAGACCATAATAGACCGAATGTAGTCTATGTGTAACATGTCTAGTCATAACTATTCTCTTAAGGCCTGGTAACCTCATAAAATGTGCCGTGAGCCAACGGAATAGGGGGGCCGCCATGACTGGGGGCCACTGGTATGTTGTGCGCCATCATGTGGGGGGTATTTGCCATAATCGCCACGCTTGGCAGGCGGGTTGGCTATCACAGCAGATGTTATAATACTTAGGAGAACGCTCCTGGTGCTCCCTTAGTCGCCTTTTACGACACGGAAGTGATGGGGAGGTGCAATATTCTATGCCAGCACCCCACGGCTTGTTTATTTATAATAACAATAAATTATCGAAATATATACCTGTTTAGGTGTTAAATTAGCAGATGCTGTAGATTCATTCAAAGAAACATCTCCTTGGTCATTTCCAGATCCAGTTTTACTATTCTTTGGTGTAGACATAACAGAACACATTGAATCATTGTTTTTAGAATTAGGTGATGATTTTGATTCATTTAATGATGAATTTGGAGAATCTTTTGGGTTATTTTGTTCACAATTGTTTCTTTTTCTTAAACTGCGTTTGGGTGTAACTTGAATGTCAGTATTTTTGTCAGTTGTGTTTTCTAAAGGTTCCTGAGATTCATCCACAACGTTGTCTATGTGTTTATCTTGTATTTCACAAGAATTATGTTCAGGTTTATTTATTTTGGTATTCTCAGAGTGTTCACTGGCACTATTTGAATCTTCTAATGTTACAGTCTCAATATTTTTGCTAGTTTTTTCGTCTTTTTTGGCCGATTCCTCATCACTATTTGAGCTATTTTGAGAATTTACCTCATTTTCTGGTGTTTCATCAACGTCCATAGATTCGACTTCTAATTCTTTGTTATCATTGCTAACTTGAATGTCACAAGAACCATTTAGTTTTTTAGGAGTCTTCTTTTTGTCATTTTTCTTCTTTTTAGACTTCTGTAACTTCTTTTTCCATGCCGTATCCACTAATTTAACAAAAGGATTAGGTAGTTTGCCATCTACATCACTTTTGAGTGCATCTTTGCTATCATCATCACTAATTACCAAAGTTTCTTCTATTACGTCATTTTCCTTACAAATTTTAGCTTTCGGTATAGACTCGGTATCTGTAGCAGAAAGCTTCCTCTTTCTTGGTTGCGTAGCATCAGGTTTAGGAGATACATCACTCAAAATTGTAAATGGAAGTCGAGCTTGCTTCAGTTTCTTTTTGTTAGGTGTTGTGTCTGTATTCTCCGGCGACTTACTTTTCTTCATACTTGTTTTAGTTAAGGCTTAAGTTAAAACATAAATCTAAATTTTAAATTAAAATATCACGCAAAAAAGAACAATTTACTCAACAAACAAATTTACAACTCAACATGAACTTTTGACAACTATGAGAAAAACGCGGGAGTTTAGGATACGTTCGAAAACTAGAAAAAGTAAAATTCGAGTACAATTTTGAAAAAAAAAACTGAAATTAAGTTATCTAATTACTTTCATACGTACAAATAATTTGTAACATAACTTTATTAAAATAAGGAAACATTGCATTCTTAATTTATTGTCCTCAAAAAGTATTACTATAATAAAAATATAAATTCAGTTAAAAAGACAAGTGAAGTTTTTCAGAATTTTCTGCAATTTCAGAATGTTGCCCACAGACTACCTAAAACCACAGACTAGTATAAGTACTAGTTCAAGATTTTCAAGGTACCTTGTAAGTCCATTTTTCTCTATGATATTATCATAAAATATACAGCTAACTATTAACGACCCAGGTTATTTGACTTATTAAAATATACAGCTAACTATTAACGACCCAGGTTATTTGTGCACCTATCTTACTTGTGACCATCAGTCGAAAATGCCGTCATCGCTTGACCAACGTAAGTGCGCTTGTGACGTTATATCTATATTATTATACTCTTTGCTTGTGACTCAGCAAATGTTCGTAATTAGCACAGCTTGCATAGATAATTCTGTACAAACTACTAAATTGAGGTTTTGATAACTTTGTGATTCACACAATCATAACCATATCATAGACATACCATATAAAGTAAATTCAAGTATAAAACTGACTAATCGTAGGTACGTAGTGAGTAAATCTGTGCGTAGAGATAGAATAGGTATTTGCCATAAAAAAAAATTATAGGTATTTTAAGTAATTGTAGGTAAATGTACATTAAATGCTTGCATAAAGCAGTTGCAGCCTCATATATGCATTTTTACGTACCAAACTTAAGAACGAGACTCTAACATTAAGTCTTCTGTGTCCATTTTTCCGTTCGAACGTTCGTGTGTCACCAGGCTGTATTTCTGGAACTACAGTTATCTGTGTCTGGAACAGTGACAGCTAGAGAACTGAAAATTTCACAGTTTATGTTTATCAGTTGATGCTACAACAACGAATCGAAGCATTAATTATTAGATCTAAGATAGGTAGAAGAAAAACATTTAAGCACTTATTGTTATCCACAGATTTTTCTATGTTATTATCCTTATTTGAAAAATTCTATACGTCCACGCGGTATTTTATTTAGCGTGTTCTGTTCTGTCATCAACACCCCTGCTACCTGCTACGTATCGATTGGCATGAACTGTCTACCTCCTGTGACACTACATTGTATAATGTGACCAGACGTCCCGTTTTAAACGGGACTGTCCCTTTTTACAACAACGAGTCCCGGTGTAAAATTGTCCCGTTTTCAGAAACCGAACTCCAGTAGAAAGAGTATTTGCCGTAATGAACAAATTGTGGACGTCTGAGAAAACTCAGTTACAGCAGTTACAGTATGGAGGGTAGAAGTAAGGAGGATGTATGGGATGTATGGGGGATCAGTCCAAAAAGTGTCCACTTGTAAACAACAAATTATTGTTCGAACACTCACCGAAATAGCGCTAGTGTAGCAAGTGGAAATGATATGAATGTAGCAGTTATAAGCAGAGTGAAGTGTGCTGGTGTTTCGGTAATTTTTTAATACTGTTTTCTGTTTGCTATTTACAAATATTTGGGGTACTTAAAAACACCGTATAATTTTATTTCATAATCATGTTTGTCTATATATTATAATAATTTACAAAACCGCGCTGTAACAAAGCGGAAGTTTTTCTTTCCTTTCTAATAATTTGTGGCGCTCTTTTTAAAATTCCTCCACTTGCTACTACAGCGCCACCTTAATTTGCTCCCGTTCAATGGACACTTTTTAATACACTGAGATGGTCCTCCTTACTTCTAGACTCCTTAGGTTACAGATCTATATTATTATACTCTTTGGGTTACAGGTATCAGTTTTAAAGGCGATGTTATTAATGAAGGTTATAAAAAAAATTGGTCAAGTGCGAGTCGGACTCGCGCACGAAGGGTTCCGTACCATTATATATGCAACATAAGGCAACATTATTAGTATCGATCAAGAAACGGTAAAAAAATCATGTTTGTTGTATGGGAGCCCCCCTTAAATATTTATTTTATATTATTTTTAGTATTTGTTGTTATAGCGGCAATAGAAATACATCATCTGTGAAAATTTCAACTGTCTAGCTATCACCGTTCTTGAGATACAGCCTGGTGACAGACGGACGGACGGACGGACGGACAGCGAAGTCTCAGTAATAGGGTCCCGTTTTTACCCTTTGGGTACGGAACCCTAAAAACATGCCCAGAATATTAAAGCAAATTTGTTCTTCTGATAAATCTTATATATAAAATTCACGTGTCACAGTGTTAGTTACCGTACTACTCCGAAACGGCTTGACTGATTTTTATGAAATTTTACATGCATATTCAGTAGGTCTGAGAATCGGCCAACATCTATTTTTCAAACTTTTTTTTTAGTATGGCAAAACTACGTTTGCCGGGTCAGCTAGTATAAATATAATTAAGACGATACCAAAATAGCTTCGTGCATTTTTCTACGTACGAAGTTTTCATTGTTTCTTTAGATTGAATGGCTAGAGCTCTAATTTTTAAGTATATGTTTTTTCAATATATGATCTAGGATCGCATAAACTCAGAAACACGATTGAAAAAAGTTTTCTCGATAGAAAATCTTAGCGAAACAACCTCTCTAATTTTTTATTTTTTTCATTTGTCGGTCTATTATCGCGTATTAACTAATGAAATAACTTCAAAAACATAAGTAACTATCATATATAGAAACACGTAAATCAGAATTAAAATATATTTAGTAGATTTTGAGTAAATAGGAAAAGTATCCCTAATTCTTCATTTTCTGTGCCTACTGGCTGTGTTAATATGTACGTGTCGGCGATGATATACGATAATATTGATGTAGGCCCTTAAACGCAATATTTTATGACACTACTAGCTTTTTGTGATTATATAACTTATGTATCAGTGTTATTTTTTTCATTTTAATTTTAATTTAAGTACTTACAAACCGATGTCCCGTTTTGAGTCAAAGAAAAAGTGGTCACGTTATACATATATCGATTTGAAAAAGTAGCAACTTTTTTCAGCCCATGTATCGACTTATTTACTAATTTTTTACACTTAAGTAATATTTGGTTTTCATGTTGTAGGTACCGTTAGCAGTAAGTTATTCTTTGGCGTAGCATCGTCTAATCACAGGCACTTGTCAAACGAGACACATAATTATTTTTTATTTATTTAAAAACTTCAGCACAAATATGTACATAGGCGGACTTAATGCTAAAAGCATTATTTGCCAGTCAACCTTGGGTGATGCAGAGATATTTGTAGTAGGTGCTTTACTAACTTAAAAAAAACATGGATTAACTCACTTATTAAACAAGAATCATCCATCAACATTTTTAAATCTACAAAAAAACGCCACAACATTTAACTATACAAGTCTTGACCTATTAGAAGGTATTGAAATAAAATTTCTACTTTTACTGTTCGACGAAAACTAAAATCATAGGAGCATGCATGAAGCCCTCATAAACGGGGTCACGTGGGGAATGCATTTGCGCACCTCGTGTGGGACTCCCGGGTCAGAAACGCAACCGGACTATCCACTAAACCCCACGGTGTTCCTCCTCGCCCCTTGGCCAGGCCATGGTAGTCACTCAGTTATTGCCATGACCCAACCAGGGCTGGCCCCATATCGGGGCTCACTGCGACGGGGCGGGCCCTAGGCCCCCCGTCAGACCGGCGCCTCTCCCCGGAACTGCTGCTGCCGTCGAGGAGACATGCTCCAGCCTTTACGCCCATCTCCCAGTAGTATTTGCTTTGTAGTCGTAACGACGTGATTATTGCACCTGTATGGATGTAAAATTTATTTTTAACTTTGTTTAAATTAATAAAAGACCATATAGTTTATAAAATCCTTTTATTTTTCAGATATTTTTTTGGTAGAATCACACTGGAAAAGGTTTACAGGCAGGATATCACATTGAACATTTATTTTAAACATTTATTCAAGTTACCTGTTTAACATCCAACTACATGTACTTACATTGAAAATATATTATACATTTATATGTAAAAGACATTTATATACTACATTATTTCGTATAAATTCACATATATTAAGAAGTCAGTATTAAAGATTTTCTCTCAATAAGGACAGATTAACACGTAATTAAAATCCATTGCAACTCTGTCAATATTATACTTAGAATTATTAAATATCAAAAGTTGTGAATAAAATTAAATACATACCTATAAAGAGGATTTTAAATACTTTAGTAAAATTATTTTAAAATATTTGCACTCGTTGCTTTAAAGTTTGTGCGTAAATAAATGTATTGAAAGTATTGTCTTAATATTAATCATCTACGTAAAATACATTAAGTCAATAAATTTAAAATACATGTCTATCGGTACGGGTCTCGTGGTTCATGTAACGGACTGCCGTTTACGAGATCGCGTAAGTATAAATGGTAAGTAAATATATTTTGTATGAATTTTCAATTCCCGACTGCCCTGCATATTATTAAAATGTCGAAAATTACTTAAATAGCGATGCCTTCTCTAAATTTTTTTTTATTATTTCATTTTATTTCTAAATATTAGTCCCAGACATTTAAGTTATACTTATTGTTAATTAAGATTATGTGTATAAAATAAAATATTATAAATATTAAAAAATGAAAAATATAATGCAAAATTATAAGAGAAACTTAAATTATATACATTAGTCATCATCAGTGTCACAATAATTCTGCAGCAGTTTAGATTATCGTAAGAAAATGTATAATAATAAAAAAATAATTAAAGCTACTACAGTTGACTGTTAAAATGGAATAAACTCATTTTAAAATTAGCTCAAAAGAAACGAAAGTATAAAATAGAAAAAATAAAAGATGAAATGGGATCGACTTATCTTGAAATTAGAATAACTTAAAAAATCAATCTTAATAAATTAAATTAATAAATTACTATAGAAAGCAATCTTTTTAACTGAAAAATGCATTGTTGCTACGTTATAGAATGATTTGGCCCTAAACTTTTCACATATTACCGATATTTTAACTTTATGGTTATTCACATATTTTCTGAGTGGGTAAGAGGTTGGTAACAAACATTAAAATATAAGACAAATTAATGATTCAATACAATAGCAATTCCTGATACAACATTCACAGAGACAGATCTCAAATCATTTATTTTAATATTTTGTGACATACGTAATTAGTTCAAAATATTTTTCACATCATATTGTGCTTTATTCTATAATGTGCTATTAATACAAGAATACTCATACAATAAACTCAGTGTTAAGATTAATGTTGTGAACCTGTGCCTCTGAAAAAAGTTAGGCATTTTTGAATTTATAAGTTTTAAAATTAGAACATAGCCTTATTACAAAACGTGGACTAAGTTTAAGCCACAGTTTTAGCCTGGCTTTTAAACACTTCAATTGCGCATTTCAAGCAGATTTTTCTCAAATGCTAGATCTAACAACGACCTTAGTCTTAAACCGACGCCAAACTAGTGTCAGAGCGGGTCTAACTATCCAATTCCTCGTAAATAAATTTTGTTAAATCTGGGTTTAACGTTGAGCCGCGTTTTGTAATAAGGGGGTATGGGTTTAAAAGATTCTTTTCACAAGTTTTTAGTAGGTATAATAATTATTGATGAAAGTAGAATAGAAAACAAAAAAAAAAGAAGTTATCTCGAGCTGATTGGTAAGTAGGTAGTAAAATAGAGTCTTATATACGATATACTACTTAATTACAAACTTACGAACTATAAGCGTAATCACACCGATCACATAACACCATGTAACATTTTAGGATGTAAGGAAGACTAAGATTGAGAAAGGAAACAACGACTTGATATCAGAATGGCAGAAGATTTTAAAGCAAAGATTTTTACAGTAATTTCATATAATATTTGGATGTTACGGGATTATATTTATTACATATTTTATAGTTTTATTACACCAAAGAAAACAAAACGGTAAAAGTAACCTAAGGCGGATTTTGTACTGTTTTAATTAACGTACCTAAATAGGTTTTAATGTGTGAACTGAAGGCATTATGCCTTGATCACACGTACCGAGTAAACGGGCGAGACAGTAAAATGTATCTCGGCCGAGACAGTGTAGTAAGCGAGTAGCTGTTCACACACGTTTTGAAATATGCACAGTCAGTTCAGTTTTATGGAGACTATAATTTGGACGGATGGATCGTAAAAAGATAATCAGAAAATATACAAAGTTACTCATTCCACTATTAGTAGAAGAATTAAATGAACTCTTGGAAAAGGAGCAACGCCGCATTTGGACAAGGCCATGGATGTTGAGAAGATCTACTTTTGGCGCTACAAACACAGTTTTTAATGAATTAGAGGTAGAAGACCCAGCTGAATTCAGAATGCTTTGAAAAAATATTACTCCATTGATACAAAGGGCAGATACAGTTATAAGCGGGAAGCGGGAGGGTGGTCACTCGGTCTAGTAAATAGAACTGCAGCCGAGCTATTCTCTCGCCGCTTTGTTCGGCCGAGCACTCGGCTGATCACTCGGCGCTATGTATATACGTACCGAGTACTTGGCCGAGAGCACTGTCTCGTCCGTTTACTCGGTACCTGTGATCAAGGCATTATTCTATTGCCTCGCTTATTGAGAAAGCTCAATGTTAAAATGATGATGCCTTATTTACAATAATTTCGTTTATTTTTCAGCTATTCTAACTCAAGATATTTTTTTATATTTTTGACTATAGCAAAAATAAAAAGGAAAGGTAGAAAAAAAATCTTATTCTTTTTTAGTTACATAAATTTTTTAAATGAGTTTTTTTTTGCATGTGGCAAAAGTAAAAACGATGCATATATCTAAAAGAAAAATAAGTTTTCTCCATTTTCATGTCACGTTTGTTACTTTTACCGCAATTGTTTTATTAGTAGAGAGTCAATCAACTTTACTACATGTTTAAAATTGATTAACGTACATAGTTTTTTCTTAGTAAATCTGTCCATCCAAGGTTTTTTTTTCTTTATCTTATCTGTATTTAGGTAACTCGAATTCTTTTCTTTTCCTCATAACAGTAAACTCTTTTTAGGGTTCCGTACCCAAAGGGTAAAAACGGGACCCTATTACTGAGACTTCGCTGTCCGTCCGTCCGTCCGTCCGTCCGTCCGTCCGTCCGTCCGTCCGTCCGTCTGTCACCAGGCTGTATCTCAAGAACGGTGATAGCTAGAGAGTTGAAATTTTCACAGATGATGTATTTCTATTGCCGCTATAACAACAAATACTAAAAATAAAATAAAATAAATATTTAAGGGGGGCTCCCATACAACAAACATGATTTTTAGGGTTCCATACCCAGAATCTCAAGAACGGTGATAGCTAGACAGTTGAAATTTTCACAGATGATGTATTTCTATTGCCGCTATAACAACAAATACTAAAAATAAAATAAAATAAATATTTAAGGGGGGCTCCCATACAACAAACATGATTTTTAGGGTTCCGTACCCAGTATCTCAAGAACGGTGATAGCTAGACAGTTGAAATTTTCACAGATGATGTATTTTTATTGCCGCTATAACAACAAATACTAAAAATAAAATAAAATAAATATTTAAGGGGGGCTCCCATACAACAAACATGATTTTTTTACCGTTTCTTGCTCGATACTAATAACGTTGCCTTATATTGCATAGATAATGGTACGGAACCCATCGTGCGCGAGTCCGACTCGCACTTGACCAATTTTTTTTTCTTTTAAGCTATTGCATAGCTTCTATCGCGGGCCTTGAGCGTGGAGACCGTATCCAGAAATTCCGCAACGAAAATAACCTTACACCGACGAACGGGCGGACGGACGGACAGACAGGTCACCCATCGGCTACCACGCTCAAAAAGTGTAACTTGAATGAATATCAAAGTACTAAAAAAAAATTGAATAAATACTGCATAAATGAAATAAATAAATAATTATAATATTGAATAAGTTGATAAAAAATGCTATGCAATAGCTTTACCGCGGCAGTCCCCGAGTGCCACACTTTTTATTTTATTACATGATGTTCACTGCGTGTTTGGTCCAAATCCGCATTATATTACACAAAGTTTTTGATCGCAGACACATTATCGTCATTGTAGGTTTTTAATTAATATAACCCACTGCATCGGTTGATGCTCTTTCAGAAACCTATTTAATATGGCAAATATATAATAATATGGGCAGTGCACTACTGAATGTTTTCTATAGGAACATAATTATTATTTTAATTTAGTCCACATCCAATATGTTTCTTAAAAGGTAATCAAAACAATAATAAGTGGCATTATTGTCATCATATTGTAGATTTGACAAGGTTTATTTCAGAGAACAAAAATGCCCATTTATTATTAAAAAGCTGGTGCCCGCGACTTCGTACGCGTAAAATTTTCCTCGTTATGTCAACATTTTTCATTGATGCTTCACTCCTATTGGTCGCAGCGTGATATTCCTTCCTCGATAAATGTACTATCCAACACTGAAAGAATTTTTCAGATCGGACCAGTAGATTCTGAAATTATTGCTTTCAAACATACAAACAAACTCTTCAGCTTTATAATATTAATTTAAGGTGTGCGATCTGACGGCCTAACGTTAAATACCAACACATTTTAGGTAAATCGATTTTACAATTTCTAGACATTAATTCGGAATGACTACCAAGGTTTCTCATCATTTTTTAAGTGATATGTGATCGAGTTAACGCTTAGCAAACGGGTTGTTTCGAGTGGTACGGGCGGCTGCAGCTGCGGCCGTCTGAGTACAGTTACATAGAGCATCGAACATGCGTAGTACGAAACCGCGAGCTCTTCCCAGTCGCCTTTTCAAATTACCTGTAACAAAATGAAAATAAATTATTAATTAAATGTATTTATTTTTAGGTATATGTGTCGTCGGTTAGAGGATAAACTGAAATAACGTCCGGAATCGAAAGGCGTTTATTTGCGACTTTATATATTTGTTTGATTATAATAACAACTTATATAGGTGGCGAGAACAATCGCCTCTATACATTCGTAAATCTGCTGACACACGTCGTCTTGCACACAATAAAACCATACATACTGTAGTGAATATATTTGTATGTAATAACTTCAGCGGCGAGCACCATCGTCTCTACACATTCGTAGATCTGCTGACACGCGTCGTCTTGCACACAATAAAACCATACATACTGTCCCTACAATTTGTATAAAAACTCGACAGTAATCCCTAAGTCAACACGCCTGGTCAGTGTGGGATAGTAGACCATAATCCCTCCCAAACTGGAGGAGGCCCGTGCCCACCTGTATGTTTATAAATAAATAAATAATTCACTTAAGTAATTTATTAATTTTGCAATTGACTTGCTATGCTTTTACTTAATAAATTAAATTGTAGTGGAAAAAGTGATCACCGCAAGCGGGACTTGGACCCACGACCTCGGAATACCTACGAGAAGCTACAAAAGTATAGAGCTACGGAGCGGAGCTACTTATTCCTTTTTTTTTTAGAAATGGTATGATGACACTTGTGTTCTGAATCTGACATAGAAAAGTATCTCACTTCGTTATTAGTGTTATTACTATATCGTCTTATTCCCTCTCAAGACTACAGTGTTAACAGTAAACAACAACATGTTCCAACTCGACAAGTGTTGATCAAAAAAATAACAAAGCTTTTATTTAAAAAAAGAACCTTTATATTGTTGAAAGTGGAACACGCGATCTAATCCTTAGAAATTTCCATGGTAAAATGTAGATATTTTTATCATATTTTCCTTAATGTTTTGCACAAAATGTAATCCGACTACCACCCGAACACCTATTTTAATGCTTTCGCAGGGCGTAGGGCGTGGGCAAAGGGACTGGGAGAAGTGGACTTTGTGAATTCAACCTACACAAAACAAAATACGAGTTTTAAAATACTATCTATTTAGGTGTTATTTTGAAGAAAATATAAGAATATTGATGTTTCTTTTGTATTATTCGAATGATATCAGATAATCTATGTTATTTGAAAACCATTTAAATAGCATTTTTAAACAAGAGAAACATAAAGACGCTACCTAACGTCCGTGGTGGCAACAGATTAATACAAATCACTACCTTCCTTTGCTTCTAGATCTTAGTCGTAATGATATATCGTCTATTCTATGGCATACAAACTTAGCTGATTGTACAATCTGTAAATATATTTTCCAGTGGAATTTCCACACACACACACACACACAAAAACACACACACACAGCCTACACAAAACAACATACATTAAACAGATACAATAACATTTAACATTTATTTGTATCATTAGTTACACATCATTTATAATAACAAAAGTAAGTGGTTATATCTAGGTATTATCATGATATTTAAAATGTATAAATAAAACTACTTTTTACGGATTTAGACGCGTATATTTGTTTTAAATTTTGGCCCGACGTTTCGGAGACTTTGCAGTCGCCATGGTCACGGGTGAGACAGTCTCACCCGTGACCATGGTGACTGCAAAGTATAAGACAAATCCGTAAAAAGTAAAAATCCTAAATCCGTAAAAAGTAGTTTTATTTAAACAGATGAGTCGCGCAAGTGTTAGAAAATAAAATGTATAAATCATTTATTAGAGGCTGTAAAACTGCTACGTCGAGTAAAAAATTCTAAATATTTTTTGTACCCAAAATGTATTCTGATCGCACTGTCTATTAAAATATTCTATTTTTAAAACATCATCCACTCCATTTACATTTCTATTAAAATCTTAATGAAATTCACATCAAAAGCGTTTATCTCAACTCGTTAACGTCATGTCTCGTCTTCTGCGAACACCCTTATAGCCCTTTGTATGGCAAAAGTGCTTGGATTTTAACGTCGTAAACAAACATTTTGCATGATATTTAGTGTAATTAAACTATAAGTAATTGGTTAATGTTAGAATAGAATAACTGACTGAAGAAATAATTTATGTTGGTAACAGTTAAGGTGAAACGCTGTATTCAATTGTGGTAAAGTTACTAACGTAACATCCGTGCGGAATATATATCAAGAATTTAGTTTAGCACCCCATTTTCTCCCATAGGAAACTATAAGAGTCAGTTAAAAGGTTAAGGAAATATAAACAGAGAACATCCTTTGTGAGTGGAGAAAATTTCGTAACTAAACTCTACGCCAACACGCTTGATCAGACCAAAAACCTTCCCAGTATGGAGGACATGTGCTTAATAGTGGGATATAATTGGACTGAAAAGGTATTCCGAATTCAAATGCTACAAAAAAGCTACAAGACTAATATTTTACAAAATCACAACCTTCTTGACAAAGTATTTATGTAAATGAAACAGTTAATCAATGAATTATTAACAACCAAGTTGTCAAAGTAAACGTTTTTCTAAGTAACGGGAAACATGTCAACAGTATTTGAGCCCTTACGCAAACATACCTAGTAAATATTTGATTATATTGGTGCCAATTCTGTAACTTCACAAATTAAACTGAATGAAATCGACTAAGTTGTATCAAGGTTTAATGGCTAATACCTGATACGCTGTGCCCTCTTATAACTAGTAACTTAGCTATTAAATTTAAAACATTTTTAACACGAAAGTTTATCTAATATTTGTACCAATTTTATATTCACAACATGTAGTGTCAATAACACAAGTCGGCAATGTTAAGAGGATACCAAAATAGCTTCGTGCATTTTTCTACGGTACGAAGTTTTCATTGTTTCTTTATATTGAATGGCTAGAGCTCTAATTTTTAAGTATATGTTTTTTCAATATATGATCTAGGATCGCATAAACTCAGAAACGCGATTGAATAAAGTTTTCTCGATAGAAAATCTTGGCGAAACAACCTCTCAAATTTTTTATTTTTTTCATTTGTCGGTCTATTATCGCGTATTAACTAATGAAATAACTTTAAAAACATAGGTAACTATTATGTATAGAAACACGTAAATCAGAATTAAAATATATTTAGTAGATTTTGAGTAAATAGGAAAAGTATCCCTAATTCTTCATTTTCTGTGCCTACTGGCTGTGTTAATATGTACGTGTCGGCGATGATATACGATAATATTGATGTAGGCCCTTAACAGAACTCTCCTATTATAAAAAATGTGTAATACCTACTATTTCAAACAAATTTATCAAAAAAAATCACTTACTGCTTTCTTCCAGTAATAGTACGATATTTTATCCTTGTTACCTCTGTTAGCTACCACAATCGAGATTTTGGAATAGAAAATTATTGGGCGTCTCGTCATAATAAAGCTACTCACGGAAAATCAGCTTGATAGTAATCAAGTGAAAAAAATGTACTACGGATCCCGTACTATAATGATTTTAATTAACTTAAGTAAATATGTACAACTTAATATCCAATTAATCAAAATACACAATAGTTATTATCATTTTAGTTCACTTAGGTACGTTAAGTTTTTGACGCATAAGAATTGGTACCATTATCAATATTTCTATTTTAGTTTAGTTGTACGAGCAGTACAGTAGGCAACATTATTTTTCAGTAAGCGAGTTCTACGATGAGCTAGTCATATTTATACATTAACCTACTCCTATTATAAGACTTAAAAAATACATAGGTACAGGTGGTCAAGTCTTCTATTTTGGAACAATTGTCATACCGGCACGATGCAACTGCAATACCGTTGCAATTGAAGTCAAATGTCCGTAGTCTGCTATATGAGTTCATAAAGGTCGTTCAATGGTAATAGAATTGTCGGTCTCTTTTATCTATGCAATGAATTTTCGGTCTCTTTTATCTATGAATTGTGTTAGAATGGCATGTATGTGTTGCCGTTTTTAAAAAATGCGTTAGTTGAAGTGATTTTCGAAAAACTACTAATAAATTTAAACATTTAATCATGCTAGACTTCATTTAGATATATTTATACATACTATTTATTAGTATAAAAAGCAATGTGAAGTTTAGGAGATCCCAAATTGCAATAAATTACAAAGAACAATTTCTAATATTTCTATCTATCTATTTTTTATTTATGGCAATCTGTCGACACAGGACAATTTCAAAATATTACTGTCAAATTCAAAAAAGCAGACTACCGAAACATTTCAGTCATTGAATTGCAATTGTGAAGCAATTGTGTACGAGACTAGCAATTTATGTCACTTTGACAATTGTAAGTCAATGATGAAGTCGTAATGGCACCACTATGACAAGACATTAATAGTAGACTACCAAAAACTTTACAATTGCACCATAATGGTACCATTGTGGTACAATTGTGACACCATTGAAACACCCGACTCGGGGCCCAGACGAATTGAGCATCTCCCCTTTTTTTGAAGTCGGTTGAAAAGGATATTCGTCAATTAATTTAATGAGGATTTAAGAATGATAGTTACAATGTAAATGAATAGAAATCTTAGACTAAAATATTCTTAGAGTGAAATTAAAATGTTAAAATTTACCATCTACAAAGTTCGTTGTCATAGCAACGAGACATCACTTTAGTATCTCGAGATACCCTTGTGGTTACCTATATATATGTGGTTGTGCTTATAGATACAATCCTTTGACACGATGCGAGGGTGAACGCAACAGCCGACGACAGATATCGATCTGAATACTTTATATTCTTTATTTGCCTGTAGCGTAATAATGTATCATTAGAACGTCGACCTTCTTTACTTTTCTTGGTCCATAGATGTCCCACAATATACATATATATAGCACGGGTCTCCTCCACTTCAAGAGACTATTTGGACTACTTATATAACGCTGATCGGGCATGTTAGGTAGGATTTAGTTTCAAGTTTTCCGTCTATCGTAAATGACGTTTTTTACTTTGATTTTCTGGTTTTTACCCCATCTACTAATATTTACTAATATTATAAAGGTGATGAGTTTGTTTGTTTAAACGCGCTAATCTCAGGAACCTCTGGTCCGATTTGAAAAATGCTTTCAGTGTTGGATAGTCCATTTAGCGAGGTAGGCTATAGGCTATATAACATCACGCTGCGACTAATAGGAGAGAAGCAGTAGTGAAAAATGTTACAAAAACGGGGAAATTTTTTTTTGCTAGTTAGATATAAAGGGGTTTTGAGATGACAGCGCAAATGCTGTTTTGGAACTCTTTATTAAATTTACACGGCCATGAAGATAACGATTCGTTTATTATCACATTATCTACTCATATTGGGAGACATTTTAATATTATGAGCCATAAACAAAGATCATTATCACATAGCGAACGCTATAATAAGAAATAAATGAGCAAAGATAAGACGTTAATGAAGGTTAATAACAAATAGCTTCTACTTTGTAAAGAACCAGACGCAATTAAACAAGTTTTTTTTTCCAACAAAGGAGATTAATAGAATTTCTACACAAGAGAAAACAATGTTTTTCTGGCTCAGAAAATAACAGAGTTCCAGATAAATAATTGTAAACATTAACTCACTTTACTATTATTCTTAAATGCTGGCTGTGGCCATAAACTACAGTCTAATTCAATGTACTTATTTCTTGATGAAACAGAATTAGTAAGCACCAATTCTGTTGCATCAAGAACTACTGCAACAAGTCTTCCATGTTTGTTGTGTCCAAACGAAAGAGAGTCGTCCACTGGATGTCCACTGTTTCTAGTTTCTAGAGAGTCCCCCTTTAAACTAGGACACTCTGGGGAAACTCCAACAGATGTTTAGCCCTAAACAAATCACTTTCATATCTAATATCGCAACCAAAAGGCTGGCCTATTATTTAGCTATTTAAAACAATATTGCCACACATCGTGGCAATGCAGCCCATAGATATTACATATAATATAGAGATAGATGCGCCACTCACAAATCGGCATGTTTTTATATTACTGCCCTGTCCGCTAGATGGCGCTGATTTAATTGTGTGTGTGTGAGTGTGAGTACGTGTTATTATATAGGTACTTGTATATATTTACTATTTCATTAACAAAATTCAATTTTTTTCAAGGGATGTTATATAAAAAGATTATTAAAAACTCACAAAGAACTTTTGTTTATCTGTAGGTAAACAATCTAATCTATAGCGTGCGTGTAATCTATAGCGTAAAAAAATACCTTTTTTTTTTATTTATTTCTAGGCTAAATGAGTAGGTAGGTATATTGTTTCATTCCTATTGGGTATAGCTTATTATCTTTTATAATTATTGGTACCTTTTTTGTAAATTATAATATCATTGTAAATGAACAACAAGTTAACTACGTGTAACATTTTGTCCTTGTATTTAAAAATGATTTATGAACTGTAATTTTCCGTAGCATTATAATACATGTATATGTATGTATGTATGTATGAGTTAGGCAATAAGTTATTATGAAATTGTTGTAAGCAGAATGTGTTAATTGACTATGTATACATATTAATTTGAGGTATGCATGGACCTTGTAGGTGACTTTTGTAATATTCAGTTCGCAAAGCGTGTAAAAAAAGGGTAAACTCGGTACTTGTCGTTTTCCTGATCTTATCCCGTTATTTGGGGTCAGCACAACATGGTTTACCTAAGTCTTTTTTTTAGCTAAAATTTGTAAAGGGTTTAGTCAGATTGAGTATGCCATCCTTATAGGTTCACAAGCTGATATTAATTACCTAGTCAGACAAGAGATTAGTGCCACCATTTAAACCCTTATCCACCATCTTGTATAGCAATTTCGCTTGGCCAGAGTCTGGCTTGGCGACAATGCTATTACATTTGCCGACATCATAACCTCTTAACATCAAGTCACGCCTTTTAGCTTCGTTCCTGCTACACTCCATAAGGATGTGGTAGACATCTTGTGTTATATTACAGTCCATTGTCTGGGCAATTGAGAGTCTATTTTACCCATTAGAAGTGCAAAACTATTTATGGCCATGTGGCCTGAACGAAGCCTAACGGCCTGTAGTTGCAATGAGATTTGGCTAAATTTTACGACTAGCCGCTTGCCCGACGTCAACCCTCCTTGGGTATGTGCGCTGGTGTCATGCGACGGTTCCCTCAGACGGTTCTTACCACCCCTGGGGGCAAGACATAGGGAAGTGACACTTGTATTCTTTTTATTTGTTAACTCACGGACGCAGGTATTATAAAGTGGTAAAGTTTGTAATATGTACTTACGTAAGAGGTAATCTACGAAAGTAGTGGTCCACTCGTAAAAACTTTTTTAATAATGGAACTCTACATTCTTGTGAGTGCCTATAGCAATCACAAAAATGTTGATTTCCATTTTTTTTTTTACAAGTGGTTACAAGGTTTTACAAGTGGGCCAGAAATATATCCGTATTATAAATATATTCTTAAATAGTGGAGCTGTATTTAATTGGTTTCCATGTAACTGGAAAAATGTTAAATATAGTAGGTATCTTAGCAGACATAATCTATCTTTAAAGCTAAATTTAAAAAAAAATCAAATCATTACGAAATAATAATAAATTAAACTGAATTATCTGTTGTTACAGTTGGGTAGAGCCGCGTAGAGGGCACAAAAGCTATACTTATACACAAATTTTTAGCCCTTAAATGTTCCACTCGGCACAGACTCTTCTTCACTTGGAAAGGGTATTTAGTCTCCATAGGCCACGCTGACCATACGTGTTAGCTTAAGGTAAAGTTTCTCGATTTCCGATTTCCGTCTCTCGCGAACATGTTTTCTTCTTATATTGTCCCTTAGCTTACAGTCTTAATTTTTTTTCCTCCGCGAGGAGGTAAATACGCTTATCGGATTTCCTCACTCCTCGCAGGCTTGACTGCTGCAAGGCAGCCCCAAATTGGAGGCTCTAGCGGCTAGAACCTAGGCTAAAATCTAGCCCCTCCACCGTGGAGGAAAGCTCAATTACTTGTTAGCTCACAGTCTCTAGAGACGAAATGATGACACTTGTAACCTCACCACACCACACGGACTCGAATTAAAATATTGCCTTCTATCAAAGACGGCTGAAATATCAATATTTATCGGAATATTGAATTAATATACAGGGCCGTAATAGAATAATATGAACGGAACTATACCTTTCATTTGCCAGTCATTTTCTTGTGTTACAAGGTGAGTTCTAGTATATACCTACTTAAATCAATAAAGTAGTGAAATTATGACATTATTGATATTAGCCGTTTACTTTTAAACTCATTATAGATTTCTTATTCTGAAAGTAAGCATTGGCTGAAAGACGTGCAGTTTTCTGCAGTTTTATGCATTTTAAAATAAATTATTGATTTCCAGTAATATATTACTACTCCTTTCTTCTAAGACTATTTGTGCTAGAAATATTCCTTTGCACCATGAATGAGTAGGGAAAGGATATTTTTGTCCCTTTGTTTATGCAATAAGAATACAAGTAGACGGGCCTCGTGGTCTAGTGGTTCATATAACGGACTGCCGTTAACGAGGTCTCGGGTTCAAGCATATAAAGCTTAGCTTGGGACTAGAGGACGTTGTGTGAAATGTCCATGAATATTTATTTAATATTTAAGTTTTATTTTCCTACCAGGAGTTTATGTATTTTTTTCTGTTCCTTCTCGCCTTAACCGGATTATGGATGTGCCCTGACCCTGAATCTGGTCCTACAAGGAGCTTAACTCTTACTGGACTCTAAGAGGATGATATATGCATATAACATAGACTGTGAGAGCCAGGAAATCTTATGGTTATCATTTATGTAATTCATAGAAAATACTAAGAACTTTTCAAAGGATTTCCTCTTTGCATAAATTAAATTCTTATCAATTAAAATAGTTTTTGAAATTTGCGTCTATCTATAACGTAAATACATACTGCCTTATTCATAAGTACTTATTGGAGGTTTAAACGGAGATTTTATCGGAGTGATAATAAACGTTTTAGCGTAAAAAGAGAATTATGAATAACAAGTTTTGACAATTTTCGCGAACCGTTTTTAGCGAGCTTTTGAACCTCCGATAAGTCATTATGAATAAGACCAATAGGCTTTATAGGTAAGTTTCATTGTGATATAAAGTAGTTACGACATTAGCATACCATGTATCACAGGTAATTAAGAAATCATTTTACGAATGGTAGTTAAAAAAACTAATTACTGTCGACCAACGCGAACGACTCACTAAGTCTGTCGTCCATTATGTAGCCATTATCATAATTCCAACGTATAATGAATGAGCTAGTGATATTCCTACTATGGTTACTGGTTTTTGTTTGTTAAAATAACGTAGTTGTCTAAAAAGTACTTGAAGAAAGAAATATGATAGATTCAATTTTGATAAAGCTAATCATGAGACGGACCTTTTTATAGCAAGCCCCCTTTGTAGAGAACGTTTCAGGAAATGAAGTCATTGAAAAGAACCTATTTGCTCTGGAGTCTGGAGGGTTAAACATATAATGATTGAAAAATAGGCAGAGCATGTGAAAGAAGGGAAAGTAAAACGACGAACAATAAAAATATAAAAACATACATGGAGGCTTATGAAATTAAGTATAGTATAAAAGCAAGAAAGGCCAGGAATGGCACATTTTTGATACCGTGAGATGGTCATATTATTGACGAAAAGTACTTATAAAAACTAGGCAAAAGACGATTACAGAAGACATTGACCACATAGTCCGACTTACGAAGACAAATCATAGACACGGGACTTGTTATAAATAGTGGCTCAGTTAGGCACTACTCCTTTGGTAAATATAAGACCATGATAATAAATTGTAACAGCCAATAGGTGTGGTTTTATAGCCATTGTATTAGCGATGATACGACGAGGTTTTAAATCATTGTGTGTTTGTACTGCGATCTAATAGGCTAACAAGGGTCAAGTCACAGATTACTTAATAGTTACTAGGTATATAACTCAGGCTGGGGAGCCTGTAATTGTTTAATTCTGATTTACAAGGTCATTTATGAGGCGTAGACATGTATGATCTATATTCGTACCAAGTATATAAACAAAAACAGATAAGTACAAGTTTGACTCACATATGAAGGCTTAAGTACCATTATTATCGTAATTAGCTGTTGACTCCATCCGCGTGGAATTTGAAAATGTTTTCCCGTTTTTGCAACGTTTTTAACTACTGCTTCGCTTCTACTGGTCTTAGCGTGAATTTATATAGCCTAAAGCCTTCCTTGATAAATACCCTTTCTAACACTGAAAGAATTTTTAAAATCGGCCCAGTGGTTCCTGAGATTAGCGCGTTCAAACAAACAAACTCTTCTGCTTTTTAATATTAGTACTAGCAGTGCCCGCGACTTCGTACGCGTGGAATTAAGAAACGAAAAATTAAATGAACTAACAATAACGCCATTTTACAGCTAATTAGTAAATCGTCAGTGTGGTTCTCTTTTCTTGCACAGTTCTAAAGAAGTAACACACACGGCCCCAATGTCATTTTAGTAAATGATATCTCAGAGCTTCATCATGCCTTTTTAGGTCTTTGTACAAACCCTTATACTCTCAATACGGTGTCCGTCTGTCTGTCTATCCACTCGTTAAACTTTTTTTTACTCAGTTGTTAATTTGAAACTTATACCAAATGTAGATCTATGCGGTCCCTTGCTGCAAAAGATACAACCAATAATTTAGATCTACGCATTCAGAAGATATAACCGAACTACAGCCATTTTTGAGTATTTTCCACTTTCGCTAGGGAATCAAAATTTACAGGTTACTTCCCACTATCCCAGAGACTTGAAATTTGGTTGATAAAAATCCAAAAAACTTATAATTTAATACCACATCACATGAAAGATTTGCTAAAAACTAATACAAACTTATGAAGTAGCTGAAATGTAAGCGATCCCCTTTATTGCAGCTACAAAGTTAAGTTGGTGAGTTGCTATATGCTTAATTAACTGTTTATTTGTATTTAGTTCTTTATATTTTTAAAAACCTATCAAGAGCGAGGTATAATTAATAATTTGGGCAGATAATCGCGAAAGAGTCACAGAGAGACAGAATTGCTTCCGTTGCTAAGTTATTGAATGCGACTTTCTTCACATGGAATTTGAAATCACTGCATTTCATGAGTTAAATCGAGGTAGTAAAATTACAACAATCCTAGAACAGATGATAATCACGTATTTCTTTCCTTGTACCAGTCGAAGCCATCAAGAAAAATGCTTCACCTTCCCGGCGAATAACACTTGATTGAAATTATTGTCAAAATAAGAATTATCATAAACAGGACTTAAACCCAAAGTTAATCGCAAAATGAATAAATAAAAATACTTCATTATATTAAAGTTTATATAAATAAGAATTTTCCACACAATGTCCTATAGTCCCAAGGTAAGCTTTATATGCTTGTGTTATGGGTACCAGAATACGGATAGAATACATAAACTAATTTTCTTTTGTAAATACATACTTATAATACATAGTAAACACCCACCCTTATAATACCATAAACATGGCTCTTAATATTTTATCCGTGAGGACCTATAATTCATTGCTGATGAATAATTCTTTTTTGTTCATATTGATTGAGAAGCTGTTGGTCTTCCTTGAAATAAATAAATCTCATAATATAAATAAAAAAATAGAATATTTTGTTGTTCTATCTTTAAAAGTTTAAGCAGCGTACGTAAAATAGTTAACTCTTTTAGTTGATTTTTTTCCGAAAAACCCAAATATTTTACGGAACCCTAATTTTTCCAAAATAAAATCTAGCCTATTTTAAGCGCAGATAATGTAGCTTTCAAATGGTGAAAGAATTTAAAATAATTGGTCAAGTGCGAGTCGGACTCGCGCACGAAGGGTTCCGTACCATTATCTATGCAACATAAGGCAACGTTATTAGTATCGAGCAAGAAACGGTAAAAAAATCATGTTTGTTGTATGGGAGCCCCCCTTAAATATTTATTTTATTTTATTTTTAGTATTTGTTGTTATAGCGGCAATAGAAATACATCATCTGTGAAAATTTCAACTGTCTAGCTATCACCGTTCTTGAGATACTGCGTGCGGAACCCTAAAAATCATGTTTGTTGTATGGGAGCCCCCCTTAAATATTTATTTTATTTTATTTTTAGTATTTGTTGTTATAGCGGCAATAGAAATACATCATCTGTGAAAATTTCAACTGTCTAGCTATCACCGTTCTTGAGATACTGCGTGCGGAACCCTAAAAATCATGTTTGTTGTATGGGAGCCCCCCTTAAATATTTATTTTATTTTATTTTTAGTATTTGTTGTTATAGCGGCAATAGAAATACATCATCTGTGAAAATTTCAACTCTCTAGCTATCACCGTTCTTGAGATACAGCCTGGTGACAGACGGACGGACGGACGGACGGACGGACGGACGGACGGACGGACGGACGGACGGACGGACGGACGGACGGACAGCGAAGTCTCAGTAATAGGGTCCCGTTTTTACCCTTTGGGTACGGAACCCTAAAAACGATCTAGCAGTTTTTGAGCCTATTGACCATACTCCGACGCCGACGCCGCTGTCGATGCCAACACCTATAAAACTAACTCAGCACCGATACGTCGGGGTTTGAGCAACGTAACGACCATTCGCCGGAGGCGTCGGCGAAGCCGGCGCCGACGACGACGCCGACGCCGAAGCCGACGACGACGCCGACGCCGAAGCCGACGACGACGCCGACGCCGAAGCCGACGACGACGCCGATGCCGAAGCCGACGACGACGCCGACGCCGAAGCCGACGCTGACGCCGACGCCGACGCCGAAGCCGACGCTGACGCCGAAGCCGACGCTGACGCCGATGCCGACACCGAAGCCGATGCCGACGCCGACGTCGTCGCCTGCGCCGCTGTACATGCCAACGCCTATAAAAACCAACTCAGCACCAATACGTCGGGATTTGAGCAGCGTAACGACCATACGCCGACGCCGACGCCGACACCTATATAAGCCAACTCAGCATCGATACGTCGGAATTTGAGCAACGTAACGACCATACGCCGACGCAGACGACGACGCCGACGCCGCTGTCGATGCCAACACCTATAAAAACCAACTCAGCACCGATACGTCGGGATTTGTGCAACGTAACGACCATACGCCGGAGGCGTCGGCGAAGCCGGCGCCGAAGACGACGCCGAAGCCGACGCCGACGCCTATAAAAACCAACTCAGCATCGATACGTCGGTATTTGAGCAGCGTAACGACAATACGCCGACGATGACGCCGGCGCCTTTAAAGACCAACTCAACACTGATCCGTCGGGGATTGAGCAGCGTAACAACCTGTACAATACTGACTTTTACACACTAAGACGCCGTGACACATAGTATCTTTATAAATTATTGCATATGTGTTAATCTGATATGTAAGCTATATTATTGTTAAGTTTCACGAAAATCCATCCAGTAGTCTTTACGTGAAAGAACAACAAACATCCTTACATTCATACATTCAACCATACATTCATACATTCAACCATACATCGAAACAATGGAGTATAGATAGATGACCGGGGAAACGTTCTCGTTGCTCAGCGAACAGTTTAACTTTATTTTATCACGCGTAATTCTTTTTTCGTCATATCTCCGAAGATATTCATTTAAATTGCATGCTGTAAAGAGCAGTTATTATCTATATTAAATGCGTAAGCTAACTAAGGTATTTAATTTGATAAAATATGTTACTATATACACATAAATAGCTTTTGAAAACATCCTATTGAATTTGATAATTTTGTTGACGTTCTTATGGGTACAGCGGGTTTTCCTTAAAAGATAGACATATGGCCTCGCGGACTTTTTTAAAGATCTATAGGTAACAAACAATTTCTCCATACATTACTTTGTTGTAACTCACATGGATAAGGCAGCGTTTTCATTTAAAGCTCGCGCGCGTGACTTTTTTCCCCGTTTCTTGAAACATTTTACACTGATGCTTCGCTTCTATTCGTTGCAGCGTGATGTTATATAGCCTATAGCCTTCCTCGATAAATGTACTATCCAACACTGAAAGAATTTTTCAAATCGGACCAGCGGATCCTGAGATTACCGCGTTTAAACAAACAAACAAACAAACAAACAAACTCTTTCGCTTTATAATATTAGTATAGATAGATGGTCGTCATATTTCTGAACGGAAACAATAGAATAAGGGCAAGAGAATGATGATGATGGGTATTTGTTGTTATAGCATTAACTGATATACCTACATAAACTTATAATTTCAGCTCTGTAGCTATTACCGTTTCAAAGAAACAACATGGTGACCGATGGACGGCCAGCGAAGTCTCAGTAATAGTTTATGCCTTTTTTTAGTATGAAACCCCAACTAGTAGGTACTTGAGGCACTTGTTTGTTTAGCAAAGGTACAATAACATGCAACGCTTCATAGCTATTTCTTTTATCGACTCGACTTTCAGTAACTCCAAATAAAATGCATATTTAATACAGTAAGTTGATAACACAACTTCAAGATGTACACATAAAAATCTTGTTGAAAAACAGAGCGGGAGTGACGTCAATAAATTACATTGTAGTTTTTGTTTGAATGTTATTATAAATGTTAGAATTTAGCTCTGCAAGGTTTAAATACACTTCGAAATATAGATTTCATACAAATGTTTGCTGTAACAAATGCTAGTGATGTCCTATTTTAGGTACTTTTTATTCATTTAATTTATTTGTATTTTGTTTCAATGTGTTTATTTGTCTCCAAAAAATCTGTATATTTTTGTGTACTTTACTCTGAAATAAATACTTTTCTTCATTTATACATAGAGTGACTATTTACTTTTGTAGCCTATCTGTACTTAATATAAAACTAAATCTTTATTTTTCTATGTATGTCCCTATGTGACTATAATTAACAAAACTACGCAATGGATTTTGAATCGGTTCTTTTTTTAAATTGATAGATCGATTTAAGAGGCTGGCTTTTTTGTATACTTTGTGAAGGTTTAGTGTATAATCGGGAAGGGGGAATAACCTATAAACGCGGGTGAAAACGCGGGCATTAGCTAATAAGTATAAAGAAGATTAGAAATCTAAAACAAGTTAACGAGTTTATTTATTGATCCACAAGAAATTTCGTTCTTCGTCATCGTCACGCATCATTAACTTTGCTGCTATGGACTTTTTCATTAGTTTTCGTCGTTTATTTTCGCTAGCAATACGTCTGAGGAAGATAGTCACATCTATCTTTTTTATACGATTACAATAACGATCTTAGTTATATACATTGTTCGCCGTATGGTGATAGATTAAGAATTTAAGTTTCACCACGCCTTGTCCTCCCCAGGGTGTATAAAAGCCAGCTAAGGGATATTGTATATTTATGTAAACAGCGGCCGTATTATGAGCTTTTATTTACAGGCAGTTTACGCCGTGAAATGAACTGTCTGGCAAATTCGTATTATAAACAAATTATTAGTCAGTCAGTTCGCTAAACCAGTCATACATTAATATGGTTAAGGAGAAGGTACAACTAAAAGTTAAAGCATTAACTAAAAATTTTCAACTAAAACTTTTATTTTTGCCATAATACCTAATTTAGCCATGCAGTTTACGGCCTGCCTGGAACTTGAATGGTTTTAAAAAGCTCATAATACGCCGGCAGATCTGTGAGACAAGTAAATCTCGAAAACCAACCCTATGCCGATACGCTTGGTAAGTGCGGCATATTAGACCATAATCTCTCCCAAAGTGGAACAGGCCTGCCCAATAGTTAGTGGGTTGGAGAGAGAGAGATTTGTAGGTACCAATGTTTTAAGACTTATTGCTAAACTTTAATGCTAAATACTACGATTTCAATGCACACCTTGGCTTCATTTACTTTCATATGTATTTATGAATAACGACAATTATTAATAATACACATCACTTGGTAAACAGAATAATCTTTTACTATTCTCCTACAATTTCCCAGAATTCTATACATTCATTGAGTCTTTCAATCAGTGCCAATTCAAAGCGAACAATTACGAGAGCGGATTATTGGAAATGAAGTGAGAAAAGCCGACGTTTAGGATAATCCTCTCCTTGTGCCGTTTTACCCATTTAATTTGACACTAGACAATAGAGGTTTATTTACTGGCAACAGATCTGCAAGAGTAAATAAAACCATTCAGGGAAATTTCACACAAATGCACAATGTTTGGTCCCTAGTTAAGCCCTGGTGTTTGCTTAGTCTCGTTTTAAGGGCACCAGAATACGGTTAGACTACAATTCCTTTTTTTGTAAATAAGTAAGTAGGTACTTTTATGAGACAAGAAAACACCAAGACTCATTAGAATTAAAGGTTTCACACGGAATAGATTAAAGGGTCACAAATGGCCTTAAGATGTTGGCGAGCCTAGTGGGCAAGTGGTTTCTGTAACGCACTGTCGTTCACAATGTCGCGGGTATAATCCTTGCGCAATACAAATAATTGTGTCATTGTTATAAATGTCAGACATTTATGTATTCTGTGATTCTGTGACGTGTTTTGCCCGAGACAGCAAATTCTAAAAAAACTTAACTTATACCTCGCCAGCGGAATATTGCAGACCTTACTTAACACATAATATTATTATGATACACATTAGATAATGGTTCCTAGAGGAGACTCATGCCCGACAATGGGACTTAGTCATTTTATGAACATATTCTTTCTATCCTTCTCCCATACTTTTATTCCTTGTCAGCCGTCACATTATCTGGGAAGAACTAAAGTTAATCTCCCAGTCCTTTCATATTATCTCACACAGTTCATCTATTTACAGCATCTATCTATCTTATAATATGAGCTTAACATAATAGAATATGATGTACAAAATATAAATACTTGAATACATAAAAATATATGATGATATGACGTAAAGTAATATGGAACGAGGACATAATTTTATTGTCAACGCGGAGATGAGCTGTTTCCGCCGAGATCTTACTAATGTATGTATTATATAAAGGTATGTGAATTGTATTTTAAAATACGTCTTACTTATTTGTAGCATGTAGAGAATAAACATAGTTTAAGTTAAATACACTTGATTTCATGCAGATTATGAATATCGCAGACAATTACACCCGTATTTATAAACAAGTAAAAGTAATTACTTGAGTAAAAGTAATTACTTAAGTAACGATTTGAATTCAATAGTTCAGAAATTGCTCGAAGTTAGAACTGTCAAAAGTTAGAATTCTTAACCAAGTAATAGTCACCATTTCCTTTACTTAAGCATTACTTTGAGCTAATCAGTACATAATAGCAGTCTTTGTTTTGAGGTTATTTTGGTCAAAAATGGAATCTTTAGATAGTATTGAAGCGGTTTTTGCTGTTGTAGACAATATAGATAATATATTTGAAGAGATAGAAGTTGCTGAACCTAGAAAACCCAAAGTTTACTTTCGTGATGTGGATCCATTTCATGACTATTCGGAAGATTGTTTTAAAAAGATATTTCGTTTTTCCAAAAGTGTTGTGATACATGTGATTTTACCGAGAATTACAGACTCTTTACAATCAGAGACACAAAGAGGACTTCCTATAACTCCACTGTGTCAGTTGCTTACTGCTTTGCGTTTTGCCACTGGAAGCTTTCAGGTTGTATGTGGAGATATCATGCATATTTCTCAATCGACGATAATAAAAAAGCCTTGTTATAGGTTAGTTCAACACAGTCAAGTATTTATAATGGATAATTAAAGATGAAAGATATTCAAAGTAAAATACAACACGCCGACTCAAACAGTTTTGAATTTTGAATATTTTGATTTCAGAATTTGCTTTATGTACTGGTACTATTTGATAGACAATGTCAGTATAATCTTTCTAAGTAAAAAAGCACGAGTCGGCCTATGTTCTATGTGTAAAAGTAAACATTTAAATTTAGTTGGGTTGTATCATGTCAATCGTTTTGTTTCTCCAAGCATACATTCATGTGTACCGAAAAAATTTAATGACAATAATGTACGTTTTACAATTTAAACTACATATTTAAATAACGTTATTGTTGTTATAAATAAAAATAACTCAATATCAATGCAATATAAAGCAATATCAATGCAAGATTTTGTAAAATTAACCTAAACACTACGTTTGGTTAATAAGTAACGAAACGCAGTGACAAGTGTTGCCATACAGGAACAACCGCTTAGCGGCGAGTGTTACTTGGGCAATTGCTCAAGTAAGTAACGTGCTTTACTCAACTATAGAATAAGATTTTTTTATTAAGAATTCTAACCTTAAGTAATGACTTGATTAAGTAATTACTTAGCAACAAGTAATTACTTCTTTATAAATACGGGGGTTAGACCCTTTTAATTTAATTCTGGCAACTCTTGCCGAAAGCGATCATCCTTACTTAGTGTATTCTGAAGGTTTCATTCACGACGAAAGGCTTTGGTAAGTTGGGTAAGGATCTCAGCAGGGGTTTCGCAAAATAAAACTAGTCTAACAATTAATTTGTATAAGAACAAAGTGTCTTATTGCGGATATAAACGTCTAAGTTTTATTTCATTCACGATATAATGCGAATATTGCAAAGTGAATGCTTTTATGGATACACAATTCTGGCGAAACATTAAAAATGTCATAAAAGATAATGATTTCCATTAATCTTGGATAATGATAATGATAATATTATGTCCATACATCCATCAGCCCATCACGGTTCACTGTGGGACATAGGCCTCCCCTATAGAACGCCACAACGCGCGGTCTCGTGCCGCTTTCTTTCAGTGGTTCCCCGCGACCTTGACGATATGTATAATATTATAAACCTAGCCATAAATATGTAGCTTAGTGCAACGTGCATTGTTCTCAAGTATACACGTTTTTATACCAATACAAATGACTTAATTATTTTTAATTTAATTTTGTGGAAGATCAACAAAAATAACATTAATTTTAGTTAAGGTAACGTCTTTACTCGGTACTGTTAGTTATTCTGTGGTTATGATACGGTCCATGTTGTGACGAAATGAGAAAATCCTTACCACCCCTGAACGAGCCGTGGAGAGGTTGTTCTAAATGTCTATCAGGGGAAAATTAGACTTCGTGGTTTTGGACCTTTGAGCTTTAAGATTGATGCTAAATTGCTAAAGCTAAGCTAAAAACTGATTGTTTGGTTTTAGTTCTAGCCATAAATCAAACAAGGTACACAGTTTGACTCTTTTTAATTTTACTGCAATAATAAGTGGTCACCTTAGCAGAGATTAAGCATGTACTGATAGTTAGCAAAGTGATTAACCAATGAGTTAACCTAAATGGGTAAAATAGACCGTAGATTATAAGAAGGTCAAGTGTAATAGCTTGCTGATAAAACAGATTAGTCATCTCATTGCAGCTAAATCGATCTACAGTAGATAACAACATAACACCAAATCGTACGGGCATTTAGTTGTAACATTTTTTCTGATTATAAAATTTTTACTTGTAAATTATTTCTGTTCCTAACTTAGTATTAGGCTACATTAATAAATTGCCGTAGCTGGAGTTTCGGATTTAATAATTTACGTAATTCAAAAAACTAAAAAACACGCTGGAAAGACCTAAATATAATATATTTAATTAATGCATTGTCATCAGTCCCTAATGTGTGCAAAGTTTCAGAGCAATGCGATTACTGCAAGTGGGAGAAAAACACTTTCAAAGAATTAGTAGCATAAATAAATACTGACTTACAAAAAGCGTGTTAAAAATAACGACTGCTGCATATATTTCTAAAAATAAAAAGAAGTGGTTTAAAGGTCCCTACTGCTACTGTTGCAAAGCAATAGTAATAACTACTAACGAAAGAACGAAGATAAAATTAAAGTACCACCAGACATGCAAACTGCACATAGAACGTAGCCAAACAAAACAAAAAGCCAACGTAGTAAAATTAGACCACATAAATGTTGGTTTCAGGAGAAAAAAAATGGTTATAATTTTTTTTCTCCTGAAACCAACATTTACGTGATCTAATTTTCACCTACTACAAAAAGAGAAATAGAACAAGAGCAGTAGAGCCTAAAACAAAAAAGTATGGGGGAGAAAACGACAAAGCAGAATATTGCGTAAATCATCATCATCATCATCATATCATAACATCACGCCTTTTTCCCATGGGGGTAGGCAGAGACTATAGACCGCCATCTGCTACGATCCAAACATACTTCCTTGGCTTCATCCACACTCATACATCTGGTCATACATGCCCGACGGTTATAAGTGCTATGCACTTGCCCCTTTTGGAGTATGCCGGCGATGACATCGGAGTATATTTATCTCGGGCGTCCTCTCCCAGCATTTCCACTTACCTCCGCCGTGTATATGCCTTTCGTTAAGCGTTATATTGCATAAAATATTCCGCAAACAATATTATTAGAATAGCAACACATTACATGTCTGACAAGGTATCATCATTAACTATAGTAAAATAAATAAGGATAGTTATTTCCAAAAGAAATCATTAAAATACTAGTTTGTCACGCATATTTACCGCTTTATGGTTTACTCTGCTATAACATTTTCTAGAGAAACGAACTAAAACGCTCTTAAAGTAAGCTATATTTTTAACACAAACATAGAAATATAGCTTATTTATAAACCTAAATGATTTCGATAAAAACTTTATAGGGAACAAATGAGTTACATTTTTTAAAATACTAACGGTCTTATTCATAATGACTTATCGGAGGTTTAAACGGAGATTTTATCGGAGAGATAATAAACGTTTTAGCGTAAAAATATTATTATGAATAACAAGTTTTGACAATTTTCGCGAACCTATTTTGGCGAACTTTTAAACCTCTGATAAGTCATTATGAATAAGATCAATACATTTTTAAAACTCGGTAAAAACAATACATACAATATAATTAGCCACACAATACAAAAGCTACAAATTCAATTGAGTATAAATTAAAAGGTACCGACATTAATTAAACTCCGAAAATCCCTTTCAAAACTTGATAGTAGTTAATCTAGAAGATAATTAAGAGGGTACTGTACTCCTAATTTAGGTATTTGCCTTAGGTATTGCTATCCCTATTCCCGAGCACCGTGCTGAAAGGGACAAATATAGCTGAAACAGATTTTACCTTCAAATTCTTTGAAAAAAAAACGTTACGTAGTCCCCTTTTTTCTTCGCGAAATTTAAACCGATTTTAATTTTTTTTACGCTATATTATAGACGAAGAGTATATCTATGCTTGTATCACTTTCTTTTTTGGTAAATCGTTACCAAATATATGTAATAGACGCTGCAACTTTACCTAAAGAAAACCGAAAAAAACGGGATTTTCATATTTCTTTTAGTTATTATGTATTGAAAAAAAGAAAGTGACAGAAGCATAGATATACTCTTCATCTATAATATAGCATAGACACAATTAAAATCGGTTTAACTTTCGTGAAGAAAAAAGGGAAGTACGATACCCATATTTTTGTATGGAGCATAATTAGGTATCGTGCCCTCTTAAAACAGATTTCACAACATTATTACAACTAATAGATCCTTTTATGCCTGGCTGACTTGACCCTTGCTAATATAATGTTGAATAAAGGTTTTATTATAGGAAGTCCTCGAAGTGAGTTTAATGAATGTTGGGGGTTAAGAGTCTTCAAATAGGCTGAGAGTTTATGAGGAGGATAATGAACATTGACGGGTCTCGTAGTCGAGTGGTTCATGTAACGGACTGCCGTTCACAAGGTTCGATTCCCGCTCGGGACAATCATTTGTGTGATATTTAAAATTGTCACACAAATGTTTGTACTGCTTCTGGGTGTTTTCTATGTATTATAAGTATGTATTTACAAAATAAAAGTAGTATATGTATTTTATCCGTATTCTGGTAACCTTAACACAAACATATTGGCTTAGCTTGGAACCAGAAGCCGTTGTGTGAAATGTCTATGAAAAAAAATTATATTGGAAAAATGGCACTGCGTAAGTACTCCTCACCAAACACGTACGGGATATAATGTGAAGATCATTAAATAAGTAGGTAATACTACATATTTAGCTTCCACTGCTACAAGAATTTCTTTATTAAATTCTATGGAAACTTTTCAGAAATCCAGACAATCTTAATAATACGCGTGATAGATCACTCCAGAAAGCCATTTTTCGGTTGAACAAACCGAGAAATCGCATTCGACGCGTTCTGAAGAAAGTAGGTACGATAGTAATATAGAGGTAATGTGTTATTCGCAATGTTTTGCTTCACACTATCCTTGATACGAACGATAGTCACAACACAATATGAATATAAAACGAATAAGACCCGTCACAAATACGTTTTGTTTTGAATACAGCGTTTTTGCATCGCGTGACATAATTATGCGAAGGTAACGTAGGTATAACTATATTTTCCTATAAACTATTATCGTTATTTCTAACTAACTATACTACAATTAGTTCACATAGTTTCTTCATAATTTATTCTTTTGAGAATACTTTATGAAAACAATTCAAATTAATCATTCAAATTAATAAAATTTTGCTTGGAATTAAACTGATAGCTATTTCGAAACTGGTTATAATTTATCATCATCATAACATCACGCCTTTTTCCCATGGGGGTAGGCAGAGACTATAGAGCGCCATCTGCTACGATCCAAACATACTTCCTTGGCTTCATCCACACTCATACATCTGGTCATACATGCCCGACGTTTTAATTTTTGTCTTAAATATTAATACTTATGAGTATTTCTTTTAAATGAATTTATAAATACTGTTGTATTATAGTATAATGTTTATCTGTATATGTGTTTGTACGGCTACGCTACACGAAGGACTCGTACAGCTATCTAAGACTTAACATTGCTAAGTTAATATTATTTATTAATTTAATATTATAGCAGTTCCTAGATTTTTTTAAAGCGAAACCTGGACTTACTTATAATAAAAAATAGGTCTTACCAGCTCCTGGATCTTGCGATTCCTGTAACAAAGAAGTAAAATATTTAAAAACAATATTACGTACTTGAATACGACAATAAATGCACAAGCTTGCAATTTATATTAATTCTAGTGATTTCGCGTGTCTATGATATTTTCGCAAAAGAACTAAATGCGTTTTTTTTTTCATGAAATAATAAACTTTATTTTGCAAAATGTGCTAATGTTAGAATAAATGCAGTTTTTAATTGTTGAATTTACGTTTGCTATAAGTAAACTTATATAAAACAACATTTTTTATTTATTTTATTCATAAACAAAATAGTTTCTATTACATTTGTACTACCTTTTAGACAGACCCCGAAAACCTCTTAGAATTTCTGACCAACACCTGTTTGCATAACAGTGGATTCACATAATTATGCGAAACCAATAGTACATTTATACGACCTATTAAAAAATTTATCAAAATTTCCACCTAGTATATTCGATCAAAAAGCAATTCATTGCATATAGCTACTTCACATTTCTCTTTATCAGATAACATCATAAGCCGATTGCTCACAATAATCTCGCGTACATCAATACAGTTTTACCAAACTACATTATCTTCATAACATGCTTCAAATGAATGATAACGTTGTATTGATAATTTTACTTGTATAGTTTTATGAAAAATCAAGAGTTGTAAATCAGATCAATCTTACGACGCTGAAACTGCAAGTAAGAATAAATTCAGACGTCTTAACTTGAGTAGGGCTTTACTCATGTGCTGAAAATAGTAAAGTAATAGGTATTTAAAATAAATTATTGCTTATTTTCTCGGAGAAATACGTGTATGGATAGATTGAATACAGAGTAATATATATGTCAGAGTAGAGGTATTTATGTATACAATGTAAAATATTGTGCCAGAAATTGATCCCATAAAATAAAGGTTCCTTTTTTGAACGAAATTCTAAAAGAACATAAAATGCATATAGATGCTTTACACCTTCTCCGTCTAAAATTTTCAACTATTATGTTACATTATTGATGTACATACCCATATTTATAAGTCGAGTATAGTACCTACCTACCTACATAATAATATTATTATTGAACTTGTAATTTTTAAAAAATATTTTCAACGCTGTTGTTAATATAACCTCGATCTTCTCTTAAATAAACTAACAATGTACTTAAAAGAAGTTAATTTATGATGTGAATTAAAACTTTAACAGAAACAAGAGAATTCTAATAAGAATCAGTCTTCATAAGTGAAGGAAGCTATCTATTGTCATAACAAAATAATGTGCATGCAAGAAATAGGCCATACCAAGTGATGTTTTATTGATATTCAAGTTATGATGAAACAGCATTTCTATTTTGGAAGAAGCCATTTTTGCACTACATCACTTATAACACTTACCGCCCTATCAATTCCAATTGCTTTTCCTTACTGGGATACCTAACAATACATAGATACTTACGAATTTATTTCGATCATTATCTTTTTGTCTTAGTTCTGCTTCTTTCTTTGCTTGCTGTATTAGTTGGTCTACAAATTGATTGGCTTGACGAAGTCTGTTTGGATCATTCTTGAAGGCAGCCACACGCTCTTCCAGCGATCCTTCCTCATCATAACTCGATTTTATATCTTCCATTGTTTTAATTTATTCAACTATTTAAATCACTTATTAATTGTCCAGTTAAAACCTAAACAAACACTATAAAATTGATTTTGTAACTTCAGCTAAGAATTGCCATTACTTTCATGAGGGTGAGTACCCTTTAGTTATTTTTGGTTCACTCACGTAGTATTTTGGGGGCAATATCACTCATTATAATTGAGCTCTAGAGAGGGGTGATATACTAAGTTAAAAGACGTATAATACGTTCGGTATGCGCGGAGGTACTGCCGCCGGGCGACTGTCTGGTTAACTTTGATCATGCGCTGACGGCCGGAGCCCTACGTCCATAAGGATTGTGCTTCATATACCCTAATAATAAACGCAACCTACGACCGATCTAGAACTGATGGTGGATTTAAAGTTACGGCTTATTTCACACTTTCCTGAGAACATAATTATAATAATTCTTTATATATATAAATCTCCTGTCACGATGTTTGTCCGCGATGGATTCCTAAACTACTTAACCAAATTTAAATTAAATTGGTACACCGTGAGTAGTCTGGTCCAACTTGAGAGATAGGATAGCTTACATTTCAACTTATGGTCGCAATATTATTTTATTGCAAATTATTTATTTGTATTGTATAGCAAAACAACCTTTGCCGGGTCAGCTAGTATAAGTATATATCTAGTAGTAGTATAAATCTGAGATTAGCCATGACAGCGCACTCCACTAGGTTCTTCAATAAATCCTTCACTATAGAGGCAGCTCTGCTGTAGAACGCACTGCCAAAAACGATTCAAAAAGCTCAATCTATCGTCTCATTTAATAAACTTGTAAAGGAACACTATTTGCAAACTATTTAATAATCCTACTTCTACAGTTAAGAGGATACCAAAATAGCTTCGTGCATTTTTCTACGTACGAAGATTTCATTGTTTCTTTAGATTGAATGTACGAAGTTTCCATTGTTTCTTTAGATTGAATGGCTAGAGCTCTAATTTTTAAGTATATGTTTTTTCAATATATGATCTAGGATCGCATAAACTCAGAAACGCGATTGAAAAAAGTTTTCTCGATAGAAAATCTTAGCGAAACAGGCTCTCTAATTTTTTATTTTTTTCATTTGTTGGTCTATTATCGCGTATTAACTAATGAAATAACTTTAAAAACATAGGTAACTATTATGTATAGAAACACGTGGATCAGAATTAAAATATAATTAGTAGATTTTGAGTAAATAGGAAAAGTATCCCTAATTCTTCATTTTCTGTGCCTACTGGCTGTGTTAATATGTACGTGTCGGCGATGATATACGATAATATTGATGTAGGCCCTTAAGTCATTATGCGTATTTATTTATTATTTTTATTTATAGTGTGCATGTATGTATAGGTCTATTTATGTACATATATATGAATATTTTTATATGTGTATGTATATTTAATTTTAGGTAGGTTTAACTAGCATTTAAGTGTTTTCACTATTGTTTTTATGTAGTAGGTACACCACTTTACCCCAGTTCCAGATCGACTGAGTCCATCCAAAGGTTGTCTGGAAGAGATCGCAATATGCGATAAGACCGCCAATTGTACATGTTTTATTCTAATTTCGATATATAAGTGACATGTAAAATGTTTTGGTGTACAATAAAGTGTATTCTATTCTATTCTATCCTATAAGACGGAATGCTGTCAGTAACAATCTGATACCAATAGATACAATAAGATAAAATGTTGTAATGGAACTCGCAAGTAAATGTAACTATTTTTTTAAATGACATTATTTTATTCATAACACATTCAATTCACTGAAAAAGAAAACAGTGGAAATTAAGCAACGATAGTTAATTGAATAATTATAATTCGCTTTCAGACTATTTGTTGTTTCCATTTATTTATTTTCTTACTTTTCACATACTTTTTAAAAAAGTTTATAAAACTATCATTCGTTCTAAAGAAATTAAAATAAACACAATATACATACTAAAAAACACAAACACACATCAATCTTTTAAAAAAAATATGTAATTTAAAGTTTGCCACCGGCATCGGGTACAGGGACCAAGCTGTCGGTGGTTAGGGGTCCAAAGATAGGAACCTCCTCACTATGCGAGCCGTGTCTAGAACAACTGCCTTCTGCATCAGACCCTTGACCCAACTGCCTAACGCGAGCCTCTCAAGATGTTGATCGAGACTCTTGGCTATCAGACTATTTGTTATTATTATCTAATTGTTTTCTCATAATTTACAGTAATATTTTCTGCTTGATGATTCACTGAATCAAATCTGAGACTTCAACAAGACAGCACTACCACAGGCGCTACTAAGAATAAGCCTGATAGTAAAATAAATAGATAAATAAATATTCATCGACATTTTACACAAAGTCCTCTAGTCCCAAAATAACCCTATCTGCTTGTGTCATGGGTATCAGAATACGGAAAGGACACATTTACTACATTTTTTTTGTAAATACATACTTATAATACATAGAAAACACCCAGACGCAACACAAACATTTCAATGACAAATTATAAATATCACAGAAATGATTGTTCCGAGCGGAAATCGAACCCGCGGCCTCGTGAATGGCAGTCCTTAACATAAACCACTAGACCACGAGACCCGAAATAAAATAAATATTTTGCTTAGCTTAAAAGTAAAATAAATATACATTTGTTTTTAATTAGGTGTTACATTGTCATCAGTCCATAATATGTGTGCAAAATTTCAGATCAATCCGACCATTGCAATTGGGTGAAAATAGGGAAAATCACTTTTAACCTCTTGCCTATGCCTATCTCTAAGACATTTACAAACTAACAAGAAGAAATCTCCTAGACGAGGCTTAACTGTCTTTATAACAAGCGATCTAAATCCGCAGATTTAAAAAGGAAAAGTGTATAAAAATATCTTGTACCTTTAGGTACTTATCGTAAATAGACTTAATGCTACGGAAGGATGGTTTTAGAAATGCGGCCAAACATAAAACTCCTACGTAAGCTTAATACGATGGGTTTTTTTTTACCTTTTAAGGTACTCTAGCCGTAGAATTGGAGAAGTGAACTTTACTTTTTAAGAGGATACCAAAATAGCTTCGTGCATTTTTCTATGTACGAAGTTTTCATTGTTTCTTTAGACTGAATGGCTAGAGCTCTAATATTTAAGTATATGTTTTTTCAATATATGATCTAGGATCGCATAAACTCAGAAACGCGATTGAAAAAAGTTTTCTCGATAGAAAATCTTAGCGAAACAACCTCTCTAATTTTTTATTTTTTTCATTTGTCGGTCTATTATCGCGTATTAACTAATGAAATAACTTTCAAAACATAAGTAACTATTATATATAGAAACACGTAAATCAGAATTAAAATATATTTAGTAGATTTTGAGTAAATAGGAAAAGTATCCCTAATTCTTCATTTTCTGTGCCTACTGGCTGTGTTAATATGTACGTGTCGGCGATGATATACGATAATATTGATGTAGGCCCTTAATAACACGCTACTATCTGCTTCGTTCGTATTTATCTATATATGTATGTATTAATCCATGTAGCAATCTTTAATTATGCAAATATAATTTGATTTTACTGGATCACAGACTGGATTGATGTTTAATTAAATTTACCAAATTTTCGTTAGGTTTTACTTTAGTATATAAGTAATAAAGATTATTACATATTTATCTTACAAAAATAAACAGCAACGCTCCAGGCTCCAGGGAAAAATTTGGTAAAATCAAATATGTATTTTATTATCATGGAATGTCGCTTCAACATTTCATTTTATTACTATTATTTCTTAAAGACGCCGTCGTCGGAAGGAAATAAGATTGACATAATCAGTTTGTGTATGTACTGTCATATGGTAAATATAGTTAATAAATATAGCATTTATAATGGTACCGATTCTACGTATACAACTAAACTAAACTTAACTAAAAAATGAAAATTGTTAGTTTCAATAACACAAATTGGCAATGTTAACAGAACATTTTTACTAGAAACACTGTACATATTATAGACTAACGATTTTAATTAATAATAATTTCCTTAGTTTAAAAACTAAAAAACACCCTTGAAAATCCTGAATATATTTTTAAATAATTGCATTGTCATCGGTCCTTGATATGTGTGCAAAATTTCAGATCAATCCGACTACTGTAAGTTGGTGAGAATCACGTTCAAAGATTCCGTTACTTAAATAGATTCATACATTGATAGGTACATAGGTACTAAACATATAAAAGCGTGAAATAGCCTCCGTGACCTGCCTTGCCCGATATAATCTTACACCATGCCAAAATTCAAGTGTCTAGCTAGGGTAATGGAGAGAGTGGGCTGAGGAGAGAAACTATGGATTTTTATAATTATATCTACATTAGTAATTAAACGCTAAAATGTGCTCGAATTTCAATCTATCTTTACCGATTGCGTAGACGAAAAACTTGGCAATGGAAAATTACAGCAGAAAATGCTTGTAAAATGTATGTAAATGTATAAGATCGCCTCTCCAAGTGAATAATTGTATTGTTAACATAAACATCACATTGTTATTCAAAATAATTCATTCGTTATCACGTTGTTGGCTGAGAATTATCATTTTATAGAGATCACAGTAGGTGTCACACATCACATCACATCACAGTCACCTACCTACTTTTTGAGAGACTGATTCATAAAAATTTTAGTTCCACTACTTCAAATTGTCTATTAAGTATTGAGTTATTTTATTTCATTATCTCTTTCCAGTCTCCCACCGTTGGACACGGGCCGCTTTTATTTTGGGAATTTAATCAGACCACTATACCGCGCGGACCATATCGTTATGGCTCTTACATGGCTTTGCTGGCTTTTACAGTACAGTACCCTGGGGAAGAATTGGGATTCTGACAGATGTATTCTCAAATCGTCACTACATGGATAATTAATACAGAGAGCTGTATAGGTATTATATCTACTAAATTAAATGGCATGGTTCTACAAATCATGGATGTTCTACCAAACAGCTCTGGAAAAACCTATTCACATTCTTTCCAACTGCCCATTAGTGATGGAAACACTCCGTTATATTCTGGGTAAACACTCATCATGTAGCCTGCAACCAAACTTCTTAAAGCTAAAATTCTGGCGCCAGATTCTGGAGTACCTAATGACAATGGCACTGGACTGACTGAATCTTGGTTGTAGAAATACTAGGTCGGAACTCGACCATAGCTTGATAAGCCATCATAGTAAGATAACATATCATTGAGCTTTGAAAAAAAATAGATACTTAAGTAAATCGTCAATTTAATGACTAGGGAGGATCAACCTTTAAGAAAATTGCTCTTACATCACAACTGGTCAGTAAAATATCGAAGTATTAAGCATATCTTAGAATAACTTTATGTCTAGAACGTCTAGAACCTATTGGGAAAACTAATGCTACTTTACAAGGCCCTAATTAATATTCTGTACGTAGCATCGCGAGTTGATTTTCTGACGTGACAAAGAGCAGAACAGTCTGGATTACATGCTACTTACTAGCTAGTAAACGACTAGCTGGCATTGCGATACGAAAGACACAGAGAAGAATAATATCTTCCCAGTTCATAAGCTTCCTATTATTGGGCGTGAGCCTCCTCCACTTTGGAAGGGTATTTGGTCTACTAAACCAAGCTAACGCTGAGGGGTGTTGGAGATAATTGGGTGAGTGTGGGTGGTAACACTTGTATCCTTAATTCGTTACCACACGAATCAAAAACCATATTTTTTATTAAATTAACTGTAAAGCAAATTTTATAGCACTCCTCCGCTTCCGTAAAAAAAATAAACATCCATTATTTTGTACTCCTAACAAACGTAAAAAGTTGTAATCGAATTCGGGGCAGTCTTACGATAATGTGATAGGTGCTTTTTACGATTTTATCTTATTATCTTTTCAATCCGAAGGGCTTTCATAAAACGAGAGTGGAGCTATGTATTTGTTTTTTGTTACATGTAGTTGGATTAAACTGTTTAAGGCCCTACGAGACTTCTAAAAGCCCAAAGGACGGTTTACCCGTATTGCTTATCAGTTTCCAATGAGCAGCCAAGTACATCGCTTCAACGAATTGGGAAGGAAAGCCTCTAGAGTAGTGTCCACATTCGACGACGCAATCATATAGATGAGATTCAAAAATTTAAGTACACAGCGTGGGGTGGGTTCCTAATAGGTGAATCGATGATAAATATAGTCGAATAGCCAACATAGCAAGAAGCTTGTAAATGTAAGGAGTGCACACAGGCAGCGCAGGACCACACATTGCTACGTTTACAGGCTACGTTCTTTCAGAGAACTCTTTGAAAATAGACGCGTTATTTTAAAATTTGAATAGGTAAATGATTTGCGCAAGTGTTAGAGAATATTAAGAATTCTTTAAATTTGTACTAAGAACAGAAAAGCTGCATTTTGGACAGCTAAGGAATAATCAAAGCAGGAAATATCTTCTGCGACATACGAAAAGCAGAAACTAAATCCTGTAGGTACTAACACGTTTAGTCTAACTCCCGTTAGCAATTGGAACATTAATGGGCGAAGAAGAAACATATTTACCTATCCAAAAATAATTTATAAGCATATAATAATAATAAGCTCTTTTACGAGTAAATTAAATGGAAGCTTTTAAAAGGCGCCCTCATTGCTGTGAAAAAAGGCCATCAAATAATTAATTTTCTAAATAAAACGCGCAATGACGTAAAAGCCAATAATAATTCGTATACAGTAAATAAAGCCTGTCAAGATGTGAACATTACTGACTTTAAACAACACACAACAGAAAATATGATATTATAAATCAACGCGCTGTGTAACAGTTTCTTACTGACGAGATATTTTTGTTGTTTATATTTTGTATTATTTTTAACAAAGCGATGTGGAATTTTGTGAGAATTGTAGTAGCCAACAAAATTCGTAGACTCTCTTAAATACCTATTTTATGACCATTCATTATCCTTTCTCCCTACTTTACTGGGCATAGGTTATTAAGTATTCTAGACATCTCCTTCAAAATGCTGCAACGCGTGGTTGCTGTTCTATTCTTCTTACAGTTGCTGTTCTTTCACGCAAAACTGCCGGGTAAATTGTAATGAAACTTGCAGATGTTTCTATAGCTTATAGAGCAGAATAACATACACTATCCATCCGTCCATCCATCAGCCTCTCTCCGTCCACTGCTGGACATAGGCCACCATAGAACGCCACAACGCGCGGTCCTGTGCCGCTTGCATCCAATGTCTCCCCGCGACCCCCTACCCCGCGGTTACCGGGCCCGCCACCGTGAGCCAACGGAATAGCGGGGCTGCCGTGACAGGGGGCCACTGGTTTATTGTGTGCCATCATGAGGGGTATCTGCCATAATCGCCTCGCTTGGCAGGCGGGTTGGCGATCGCAGTAGGTGTTATGATACTCAGGAGAACGCTGCTGCCCGTTCTCCTGGTGCTCCTTTAATCGCCTTTTACGACACCCACGGGAAGAGATGGGGAGGTGCAATATTCTAACGGTTACCTATATACACTATAATAATAGATATATCATCACGCTTATATCTAACAAATTGGGCAGAACTATAAACGGGGGTGAAACCGCGTGTATTAATTAGCTGGTACCTATTCCATTCGACTTCGAGATTCGATAACTATTGAGATATGCATTAGAAAATATTCTTTCTCTATTCCTTCTGATCAATTCTATAAAGGTTAAACAAGCATTCCAAAATAAAAATATTGACGTCCTTTTGTGCACTCCATAAACCCTTGAAATGGTTACTTTATGAAAACAATATTCGACAGGTTTAGATATTGATGTTCTCCTAACATTATTGGGTCAAGAGCTACCACACAGGTCAAGTAGGTACTTCAAGTAAAGATTTGTATTGATTCCTTCAAGCTAGGGTTGGATATCTAATATATAAAATTCACGTGTCACAGTGTTAGTTACCGTACTCCTCCGAAACGGCTTGACCGATTCTTCTCAAATTTTGCATACATATTCAGTAGGTCTGAGAATCGGCCAACATCTATTTTTAAAATCTTTTTTTTTTTAGTTTGGCAAAACAACGTTTGCCGGGTCAGCTAGTTTTATATAATTCATACCGAAATATGTTAAACATTATAGAAAATTTAATAGAAATATGTACTAAGAAAAATGTTTTCTGGTTAATTAATCACAAGAAGTTAGGTATAATTTGGTTGTTTATGAGTTCGGACACTTTTCGAACAAGACGTAATAGCAATGTGACCGATTGACATTTCGTAAAGTTGGTTGTTCGATTTCTAGGACATTTGTGTGGTGAATAGAGAATTTTAAAAACGCGTATTATTAAAATTACTCTTTTCAAAATTGTTTAGGGATTGGAATCACTAATACAACGGGAATAAATGAAATGAAAATAATTTAATCAGGTAGACATAATTATTTAGCAAAAATTATGTACTTAAAACAAGTTCAAAAATTTTTTTCCCACCACCGGTTCAAGACGCAATCTGCTGATTAGACTCGGCGTAAGAAACTCAGCAGAGCTTATAATAAAAAAGTTCAGTTAACATTGCCGAATTGTGTTATTTACACTATCAATTTTCACTTTTTAGTTAATGTACTATGCCGTTCAAATGAGAATAGGATTAACCCCGCGTCATGTTGTGACATAATAGCTATTCAAACAATTTTAGTAAGGTCAGCAAAACAAGATATTATTTAATATAATTTACTTATCACCTTATCGTTATCTTTTACTCATTTTCGAGCAATTAGCGAGATAAATGCAATTACAAACAATAGCAAATCGAGACAAAAACAAAATAAAAACACTAACAAACAAAAACTGCGACAAATAACAAAAAAAATTAATTTATTTGACGGGGAACAAGCAAATAGCTAACAGCATACAAAATAAAACTTAGGCAAGCTTCAAAACTCGACAAGGCATAATAACAATGACAAAATGGCGGTTGGTATAAGCCACACAAATTGGTAATGCGCCTGGCGGCCATGTTGGTGACGTCACAGTGACGTATATAGCTTGGCAAAAAAGTCTAGAAAAGGAACTAATTTTTTGTCTGTTGGCAACATTTCCAAAATAATGACGTATCATAATAAACAAAGTTCACGACTTCGTAGAATTGTTGTTTCGACCTCTAAACGTTATTCAATAAACGTAAAAAGTGAAATATAATGAATAAAACCATTCGAAGTGCTGGCAGAGAGGTTATTTATAAGGTGTACGGGCGATGTCTGGCGGAACATGAGGCCCAAATTATTCTTTCTGATCTTAACAATATTTACGAAATAACCGCTGATATGACAGGTATGTAAGAGTTTGTTTTGTTGATTTTAGTTAAATCAAGTGTTAATTGATAAATACAAAGCTGTATTAATTTGCTTGCGTAAGGAATAAGTAGAAATTTGAAACAATAAATAAACGTCGAGCACATAGGTTATGTTTACATTTTTTCTGCATTGCTCTGGTATAGTGCGCCTAGATTAATTGATACTTTGGTGACTTGATTATTATGGAAACGAAAATTCTATTTGAACTTATACTTTTAGTGTGATTACAAGGTAATGAAGTAATTGGTGTAGCGTTCGCATTAACAATGTATAAGAAAATAAATAATAAAAAATAATTATAATCGGTCGAGTTACTGAGTAACATAGGTTATAATAATAATTAAATATTAATGCTTTTCACGGAATTACACCCGTGCGAAGCCGGGACGGGTTGCTAGTATTACATAAATAAAATGTGAATAAATTTGTCTACAAAAACAGCTAAGTATCAAGATTAGGTTGGTACGCTATTCGGTTGCAACGGGTTGCCATACGAACAGCACAGTGGCGCCTCCATTATTTTCTACTCTTTTTTGCCAAGCTATAGATGAGAACATTATATTTTGTTAGCTGTAATTTTTCTTTGCTGATGACGTCACAAGGGCGTTAATTTGACAAGTTTCCAGCGCATTATCAATTTGCGTGGCTTTGAACATAATATTATCTTCTCAAACGACGAAATATTGAAATAAATTAGTTTTCTTTTTTATTAATGTTATAAGTGTTATCCCTCAAAAATTTTAGATATTTTTGGACTTAGAATAACTGAGATAAGACAAAACATAAAATAATTTATTGATTCGCAAATTAAGTTTCGTTGCTGTCAGTACTTTTCAAATCACTTTGACAGATAGCCAATCCTATTTTCATTTGAAACGTATAGTAACTCTTCTTTCTGCCAAAATAAAAAAAATCGACGTAGTACATACAGTATATAAATACATAACTATTCCAACCAAGGAGGTTATAAGTAGGGAGGAACAACTCGGGAACATAGATTTGTCCCAAGGCCCGGTCCGTTTACGGTTTAAAAGTAAAATAGTAGCCTTGCCTTCTCTTTTACTCCAGCTCAAAAAGAAAGAGTAAGAAAGGCTACTAAATAGGCTCTTTGTCATTTATTTTTCTTAATGTGTTCAACTAAAAAAAAGAAGCAGGCCGGATTCGTTGTACCGAGTGTTACGTCTAGATCTATATCGTAAGTCTATGATTCCAACTTCTATAATCACTTCAATTAAAAAAAGTTTAAACTCATAGACTTAGGATATAGATCTAGACGTAACACTCGGTACAACGAATCCGGCCTGCTGCTTTTTTTAGTTGAACACATTAAGAAAAATAAATGATTTAGTAGCCTTTCTAACTCTTTCTTTTTGAGCGGGAGTAAAAGAGAAAGCAAGGTTACTATTTACTATTTTACTTTTAAACCATAAACAGGGCGGCCCTGCCTTGGAACAAATCTATGTTCCCGAGTTGTTACTCCCTATTTATAACCTTGTTTAAACTAAGTTCACACACAAGGAGTTTCTATTACGAACTACCGCATGTGTCAGTCTGCGATTAAAACCTTCTTGGCCAAATAAAAATAAATATCTTTAAAGCGACGGTTTCTGTGTTGCTATGACAACTGTAAAATAAACAATATGGGCTTAACTGTTATTTTATACCATATTTCACAAACATTTGCGTTTATTATCTCGTACAGAGTTTTTAGCGAAATAATATATAGCCTATGTTACTTCCAGGACTATAAATTATCTCTATACCAATTTTCGTGCAATTCTATCCGGTAGATTTTACGTGAAAGCGTCACAAACAAACTAACTCACTTTCACTTTTATATATAAGTAAGGATTGTGTGGATTGTCCAGAATGTGACGATAAGTGTCAAGTAAGTGGGAATTCGCGGGCAACAGCTAGTTCCGAATAAAACTAACACATCATAAAAATAAAATTTATTTTACAGTTTTCAAATCACAATGAGTTTGATTCTTATTTTCTATGTTTCTTATAATTAGGCGAACGATCTCTATCTCTCTTTTTCTTCTTACCTTTTCTCTTTTTATCAATATCTCTTTTCGCTTCTGGAGTTCTCTCAGGAGAATTTGACTTAGATCTACTTCTCCTACTTCTACTCTTATTTTTACTCTGTTTTCTATCATCTTCAGAAAGAGAACTTAAAGAATCCCTACTACTATATCTTTTTCTATCTTTCTTCTTTTTCCTTCTAACTTTATCTTCACTGCTAGAAGAATCTCTTCTTCTACTTCTTCCGTTGGAAAAATCTTTGTCTTTCCTATGATCTGTTTGTCGGTCTTTTTCTTCTGTTTTTAGGGATTTTTCTTTGTCAGTTCTTTTTTCACGTGAATTACTTTCTTCTTTTCTAGAAGATTTTGATGACTCTCTTTGTTTGTATTCTTCGTATGAGTCAGCATCTATTAAAAATACAAGGAATAATGTTAATTAAAGAGTTCAGCCAAACGAAATAAAAAGACTGAATCTATAAAACTAACTATTATTATTAATTTAGAAAACTTTTCACGTTTTTGCAACAATTTTCACTATTGCTTCGCGCCTATTGGTCGCAGCGTGATGTTATATAGCCTATAATAGCCTTCCTCGATAAATGGAATATCCAACACAAAAGAATTTTTCAATTCGAACCAGCAGTACCAGCAGTACAGAGTTTGTTTCTCAAACTCTTCAGCTTTATAATATACGTATAGATGTGATTCCGGTTACTTACTTATAACTTTGGATTCTCTATCATATTCTGACTTGGTAACAGCTTGCATCATAAACTCACTGAGACTGACTGTTTCTTTTTTCACGGGAATATCAACCATAACGCGACCATTATCTTCATCTAAGCTTACTACCTGAAATATTTAATTAAATATAATGTTAATAATTTCATTCTACAAATCCTTATATATTAATGTTACATTAATAAATAATAAATGAATACGAGGGCGGGTCAATAAGTCCGTGACTTTTTGAATATCTGACCTCTTTACTGAAAAAGCAACACTACTACCGTCAACAGGCATCTGTCAGTTGACTCCTATCAAAATTTGAACTTGCTGCGTCAGTTAGTTTGTGTTTGACAGCTATCTTTATCAGACTAGCCAGTAATTTGAGGAAAAAATGGAAAAAACTGAATTTCATGTGCTTATTAAGCATTATATTTTGCAAAAAAAAAACCATTACCGAGACCAAGGCTAAGCTTGATAAATACTATGGGGACTCTGCACCATCGATTTCAATGGTAAAAAAGTGGTTTACTGAATTTAGTTGTGGCCGTACAAGCACTGAAGATGCCGAACGTCCTGGACGCCCAGTTGAGGTCTCTACACCCGAAACAATCGAAAAAATTCACGATATGGTGTTGGCCGACCGAAGATTGAAAGTGCAAGAGATTGTGGAAGCCGTTGGGATCTCGCATGGCTCAGGGCTTTCAATTCTGAATGATCACTTGGGCATGAGAAAGCTTTCCGCAAGATGGGTGCCGCGTTTGCTCACAGTCGACCACGAACGCAATCGTGTAACAACTTCACAGGAAGGTTTGGCGTTGTTTAATCGCAATATGGAGGAGTTTTTGCGCCATTTTGTAACCGTGGACGAAACACGGATCCATCACAACACACCAGAGACCAAACAACAGTCAAAACAGTGGGTTTCTAAGGGTGAATCGGCGCCAAAGAAGGCCAAGGTGGGTTTGTCAGCCAATAAGTTATGGCAACTGTTTTTTGGGATGCACGTGGGATAATCCACATTGACTACCTTCAAAAGGGAAGATCAATCAATGGGGAATATTATGCCAACTTATTGGACCGCTTCAATGACGATTTGAAAAAAAAAACCGACCTACTTTGGCCAAGAAAAAAGTTCTTTTCCACCAAGACAATGCAAGGGTGCACACATGTGCAGTTGCCATGGCAAAAATCCATGAATTGGGCTATGAATTGCTCCCTCATCCGCCCTATTCTCCAGATTTGGCTCCGAGTTCCTACTTCTTGTTCCCAAACCTGACGAAATGGCTTGGTGGAAAAAGATTTGACTCCAATGATGAAGTCATCTCGCAAACAAAGTCCTATTTTCAGGACCTCGACAAATAATATTTTTTGGATGGGATAAAAAAATTGGAGAAGCGTTGGGCAAAGTGTATAGAGCTCAAGGGAGACTACGTTGAAAAATAAAATGATTTATTTATCAAAAATTCTGTATTTTATTCCAAAAGTCACGGACTTATTAACCCGCCCTCGTAAATATGGTCCCAAGCTGAGCTCATATGCTTGTATTATGGATACCAGAATATGGATAGAATACATACTTCTAATACAAAGGAACACCCAGACACAGAACAAACATTTTTCATACATATCAAACAAATAATTATCCCTGAGAATCGGCCAACATGTATTTTTCAAACTTTTTTTTTAGTATGGCAAAACAACGTTTGCCGGGTCAACTAGTAAATAAATAAATATCCGTATTCTGGTTCCGATAATACAAGCATATACGCTTAGCTTAGGACCAGAGGACATTGTGTAAAATGTGCATGTATATTTAAAAATAAAAATATTACCTTGCCATAAAAGTTGGCATATTTTCCATTAATTATTTTGACGTATGCATTTTTCATAATAGTCAGTTCTTCTGTTTTGCCATCTTTAGATGATTGGCTTTTGTTCTGTTTAATCACTTTGTCCGCTCCTAAACCAAGACCTTTTGGACGTAGTTCCGGTTGTTTGTATTTAGGACTAAAATCAAACATTTAAACGATATTATTTTTATTTAAAAAAAATAGTTTATGTAATGTAACACAAGCATATAAGCTTAGCTTGGGATGAGAGGATGTTATGTGTGTTATGTCAGCTTCTTCTTCTTCTCCAGCCCATTTACGTCCCACTGCTGGGCACGGGCCTCCTCCACTTTTGGAGGGATTATGGTCTACCGCACCGCGCTGATCAGGCGTGTTGGCACAGAGTTTATTTTCGAATTTTCCGTCTCTCACAGAAGATGTTAACTGTGTGCAATATCCCTTAGCTGACTTTTACAGCACCCTTGGGAGGAGATGGGGTAGTGACATTTGTATTCTTAATCCGTCACCACACGGAGATGTCAGCTTATATCTTCGAAACTACGAAACGGATTTTGACGAGGTTTAAAAGGTCGATGTTTTTATCGATAATTTAGATTTTATTCTTTCATAAAAAATAGACCTAACTGCTTTTATTATCAGTATTCAATAATATTATTAAAAATTATATATATATTGTTTAAAAATATTTGCACCGTCTTCAAAAAAGTAAACATATACTTTCTAACATAATATAACCGTATTCTGGTACCTACCCTTTCCGTTCCCTACTTTCTTGCTTTTGTTATAAAAGCAAGAAAGTATAGCTTAATTTGGGACCAAAGGGCGTTGTGTAAAATATAATACATACAATTTTTATTGATAAATTTTTATAAAATGATAGAAAATTGATGAGTTTTCCAAATTGGTCTAAGCTCAAGAAATCGGGGAACATACATAAAAAACAAAAGGTTACGGCGTTTCAAAAACTTCCAGCTTTTTCCTAAGTTGGTTACAATTTACTTGAAAATTTGACCTATATATCCACATATCGATACTTTGCCTCGATATATTCACCGCCGATATTGATTTCAATTCCGACATCCTTGGTTTATCTTGTCTATCTACGTCACCGCGCCTGATTGGTGTTCGCAGTCACGTGATAATGTGTACAAAATAATGCAATTTAAATTAATTTTTATTAAATTTTAACAAGATATTAAATTTTCAAAACGATATTTTAGGTATCAAAATACTGTCTTCAATCTATTTATTATTTTTAATTTTTTTTTCTATATTCTGCTTCTTGGCAATCTGTTTGTACAACAATAATCCAAGTTGCGATCTGAGTAAATACTAAGTAAATAAATTGACTCGCGTTCATGATTATTGTTAATTGGCAAATCTGATTGCTAGTCATGGACTAGCAATCAGATTTGCCCATTAACAATGCTATGCCGTTTATAAAATGCTTATGTTTATAAAATGCTATGACGTTTTAAACGAGAGAATATGAGGCTTTCCGGCTCTTGTAACTGAGCCGCCAGTTCATTTCTATGCCTATGGAGCCTATTTTGGTAGTTGTTACAGTATGGCTCGATTTCCTGCTTCACTGTATTTAATTTAATGTCCATGTACATGAACTTGTTGCTGACATATTGTGGTATGTTGAGCATACGTCTAATTGTTTTACTTTAGAGCCTTTCCAATATCTCAATGTTACTGTTGCAAGCTGAGCCCCACAACTGAATCCCATATGTCCAAATGGGTTTGATAATGGTTTTGTAGATTGCCATTTTACTCTCAGATGTCAGTTGAGATTTGCGTCCAATAAGCCATTGCAGATATCCTGGATATATATAGACGTATCCTGGTGTCTAGTTGTTTACGTTTAGTCCAAATGTGCTTATGCCAGATGAGTCTTCGATCTAAGTGCATGCCCAAATATTTGGCATCGTCTGATTGGGGTACTGGCTTGTTGTATAATAGGACAGGTGGACATGTTTCTCGTCGTAGAGTGTAGGTTACGTGAACGGACTTACGGTCCTTATTGGCTTTGATGTGCCATTTGTCAAACCATCTCTCGACTAAAGTGAGGTGTTGCTGTAAGCTGTCAGATGCTGTTTGTGGACATTTGTGAACAGACAGGAGTGCCGTGTCATCAGCGCATGTAGCGATTGAAGTTACATGGTCAAGGGTTGGGATGTCCGCTGTAAAAATTAGGTACAGTATTGGGCCTAGAATGCTGCGTGACCTTCTCTAAATCCAAATTGGTGTGGGGGGAGGATATCTTCTAGATGACTCCGCATCCTAGTATTATTTTGTCGAATAACTTCCCAACAACTGGCAACAAGCTGATCGGCCTATAAGAGGATAGTTCCTGGGCTGGTTTGCCCGATTTCAGAATCATAACAACGTGTGCGATCTTCCATTGGCTCGGAAAACTTCAAAGTCTCAAGCACGCGTTGAAAATTAAGACCAGGTACAGTAATCCTTTCTGTGGTAGCCTCTTCAGGAGAGTTGCGTCTATTTGATCATATCCAGGGGCCTTGTTATTTTCAAGTTTTTGAATTTAGTTTGCGAGACATATGACTTTAGATATTCACGTATTTCATCGTCTTGTGTCATATTTGTACTAGGTAAGGGTTGGAATACCTTCTCAAGGTAAGAAGAAGAAGAAGAAGAGGTTTTTTGAATTTTAGGGCGTTTTAATTTAGATGTTGCTTTCCATAGTGAGTAATTTGTATCACTAGTTGGGGTAAGACTGCTTAAGTATTCCTGTAGGTTGTCATTATTTAGTTTAATAATCATGGTTTTTGAGTTTTGAGGCTGTGCTCAGGGAGGGATACTCCAGTGCTAGAGCAGCTGGTACCTTCCTGGGGTAAATTATCTTTGTGTCTTGCGGCTATAGTAGGGTGGTGTAATTTTTTCGTTTGGGTTTTCTTCCCATTTTGATGTTTTGTTTGTTTTCAATCTATAAAACATAACTTTACATGAATTTATTACATGAGTCAACATTATACGAAGTTGCGCACAACAGCTAGATACTGAATAAAATTGTATCCCATACATACATAGTTACCACAAACTTAACCACTTTATTAATAATATAGATGTACATACCTGTCTTTGTTTGGTGTCCAACCCATTCCTCTTAACAAAGCTACACCAAACTCTTGAATAGGCACTGCTTCATAATCTTCTAATGTTGACTGAAAGTGAGAAAGTTTTATCACATAAATAAAAAAAATATAGATTTTTTTTCTTTACAAATTAATAAAAATCAGTTAGTAGTTATTAGTTAAAATTAGTTAGTAGAGTTAAACTACTAGTTAGAGTACTATTATTATCATCAAATAACAATATCATTTAATAATAGAATGGGTGAAATTTCTTTAAGATAAAGCCTACATTATTTTTACATTAATAAAGATAAAAAAATAACGTGTCGCACTCGGGGACTGCCGCGGTAAAGCTATCATCATCATTATCATAATTTCACGCCTTTTTCCCATGGGGGTAGGCAGACACTATAGAGCGCCGTAATGAAAGCTATTGCTTAGCATTTTTTATCAACTTATACAATTATAATAATTTATTTATGCAGTATTTTGCACTTGCATTATTTTTCACTTGGAAATTTTAAAATTAAACTATCGCATTATTATTAATAATATATATTAATGATAATGAAATGTATGTATATAGAGTACTCACTCATTTTCTTTTACTATTTTTTCGTGACTTTCTTCAATAATAGATGCACTTTTTTTATTCATATTTAAAACTAACGCTGAAATTGACATAAGTCACCAGATTGCGAGGCGAACAGCGAAACGGTTATGTTAGGTTACGTTATTTTCGTTACAGAATTTCTGGATTCGGTCTCCACGCTCAAGACCTGCGATAAAAGCTATGCAATAGCTTAAAAGTAACAGGGTGAGAATGACGGAATGAAATCCTGTTTTTTATTATATTATGTAAGTTTTTATACAAAGACCTATGTAAAAAGTATAAAAGAAAAGTTAAGGTTGTAATTTTTATACCTCTTTTTCTCCTTCAGGTACAGTTTTAGCAGGTGTTGGTATTGTTATAGCATTTGTTTCTACTTTTATTTCTTTCTTAGCTTCTTGCACGAGTTCTCGAACAGCCATTTGATCTAATGTCTCATTTTCAGCGGCCGGTACAACATTTTCAGACTCAATAGGCTCCGATTTAATTTCCGATGTAGCAATTGCACTTTCTACTTCTTCTGCTATCTCTTTCAGTCTATTTGGTGTTATAAGAGTGTTTGGTTTCATTGGAATTACCAAAGGTTTGTCGATTTTTTCTTCTTCTCCACTAAAAATAGCAAAAAGGTTTACAAATAATGTGATTTTATTTAAATCTAGATGACTATGGGAACAACTTAAATGCAGCCTTTTTTTATAGCCAGGTTATTGCGTCCGAATTGGGCATTTACTTCATAAGAGTATTTGATCTACATAAACCAAGCTCAATGCATTGGTGTAGGCAGGGTTGGGCAGTATTTCAATTACATGTATTTGAAATACGTAATTGGAATACAATTACGTATTTTGTATTTGTATTTCAATTACTGCCTTAAAATGTAATTTGTAATTTGTATTTCAATTACCAGACGTCGAAGTAATTTGTAATTAGTATTTCAATTACTTGAGGCTTCAAAATACATTTTTAAAATACATTTACAAGCGTCACTTAATGTAGCTAAAGTAGCTATTGGAGCTGCAACACTGTACCCGTTAAATAAGCTGTACGCCGAAATTGGTTACCAAAACACAAATTGTCAATGAGGTAACGACGGCCCATAAAATTTTAATTTACCATCATTAGTTTGAAGTCGGTGCCAGGCTTATATTTTTGCGCTGTTTGGGGTAACTACAGTAAATTGATATACAGATATGAAGTCAATATATTACTGTAAGTTAAACAAGTTATAAAAATATTTTGGAACCTTTGAAGCTTTTGATGAAAGTACTGACTGATGGAAGGTAATGCTCCTAAATGCTGGTAATATTTACGGATGGTGGTTTTTTACGCTGGTTCTCTGTGTGGTTACGGATTAAGAATTCAAGTGTCACCACCCCATCTCCTCCCAAGGGTGCTGTAAAGTCACCTAAGGGATATTGCACACAGATAACATCCTCTGTGAGAGACGGAAACCTCGAAATTAAACCCTGTGCCAACACGCCTGGTCAGCGCGGCACAGTAGACTATAATCTCCAGCGCGGCACAGTAGACTGTCATCTCCAGCGCGGCACAGTAGACTATTACCCGACGGCGGTAACATTAGGTTCCCCCGCCGTGTTGTCGTGGCCGACAGCCACATTTGCCGCGGCGAATTAGTACTCAGAGACCCACGGGACCACTTCGTCGGGGGAAGCCGCCGGCTATTGCGCGCCGACAACCTCTGCCCGGGGCCCTGCGGGGTGGCAAGGTTTCACCAGCGCGTTCACGCTCCTGCAGGGACTCCCTCTTTGTGTCCCAAACCGTGCACACGGCGAGGGTGTGCTACGCTGTGTCCACGGCTCCACTCCCACAATTGCAGCACTCGGGATCTGACTCAATACCAATCAGCTCCCACGGGGACTTGGCGAAACAGCCATGACCCGTAAGGAGCTGGGTGGGGTGGTACGTCAGATGCCAGTGCCTCGCCTTGACCCAGTCCCGAGGACTAACGGACCGCCTGCTCACGGAAGATGGGGGTGGTGACGCTTGTATTCTTAATACGTCACCACGGACAATATTTTCAGAGATAATCCCTACATAAATATTAATATTATTAAATTTATCCTATTTCATATCATAGCTTTTAAAAATTAAAAAGCCAACCTCAAACAGTGCCATATGATCTTTAAAAGTTGCCATCTAATTCCCTGGACTGTCATCACAAAAACCTATTTTCCCTATCATAAAACCACCTCTTAAACATTTACTTTCCAACAAAAAAAGAAGCATTAAAATCGGTTCATACACGACAAAGCTATCCGTGAACATATTATATTAAAAACCTCTTGTTTTTTAAAGTTGGGTCAAAATGTATTTTGTAATTTGTATTTCAATTACAAATACCCAAAATACTGTATTTTGTAATTTGTATTTCAATTACTCCACTCAAAAGTAATTAGTATTTTGTATTTCAATTACTTGCAAACGCGGTATTTTGTAATTTGTATTTCAATTACAACAAAGGATGTATTTTGCCCAGCCCTGGGTGTAGGGTTTAGTTTTAAGGTTATCTCATGGATGTTATTTGTTCATACCTTAGCTGGCTCTTATAGCACTTAGGAAGAAAAGGGGTGGTGATACCTGTATTTTAAATCTACCACAATTGAGCATCAACACATAGATTATGTCTAAACTTAATTCAATATGTAGGAAACATCTAAGCAAAGAGAAAAAAGGATTTTTATAATTTTACATAATCAGAGACAATATAATAAAAATATCGCAGGTTAATTTAAATAAACACAAGTTGACTCAGAATTTGTATACGAAACTTACCCAACAATTTTGATAGATTTTTCTTCCACACATTCTATGTATTCCCTTTTCTCCTCATTGTTATGAATACTAAGCGTTTTTTCGACCTTTTTAGTTTTCATGAAACCAAATGAAATCTTTTTTCCATCCATGCTGGGTGCATTTGGTATCAATATCAACTATCCACAACAATCTTTGATCACAGCACAGATAGGATCTGACTCAGAACAACATATTAGATTTTACGATGAAATGAGCAAAAATATCATAATTATTTCATTTATAATTTCTTAACTGATCAGTATGTAGTAAATAAAATGACAATAATCCCAAAATTAAAAAGCTATTTAGCAGGGAGAATGTCAGAATTAAATAACTTTGACAAGTGAAGTGCTGCCCCCTGAATTTTGTCCCCAACCTCGAATTAAATTTTAACAAAATTTAATTATGTGCTACTTTATTTAAATATTTTTGCAATTGACTTCCTGTTATTTTAATTTGAAGAAACCAAATGAACTGAAAAATCTTTGTCATATTCCAGTCTGACACAAGATATGACACAAAAACAAAATAAACTGCATTAGTTCCCACTCTACTGCTCACATTATAAAGGAGAGGAGTCTGTTTGTTTGTTTGAACGCGTTCAACTCAGGAACTACCGATTTGAATTGGAAAATTCTTTCGCTGCTACCAATAGGAGCGAAGCATTAGAGAAAAATGTTGCACAAACGGGTGAAATTTTCTAAAGTCCACGCGTACGGAATTGTGTGCAACAGTTGCTCAATAATAATTTGTACAATGCTTATCTGTAATACTTGCTTGGTAAAATATAGCTCTAGCTAAGCTACGTCAATTTTTGTTGGTTCAGCGCCAAAATGCAGAGGGCGGTATCACAGCATGGTTTACATATTTCATTCGAGAGAGGTCTCTTTTTCGTGTATTAATTTGGTATTAATCTACTTGAATAGCAGACTACACTGAATGAATGGAAACTGGCTCACTGAATTTGGCCCCACTTTTTTAGATTTTCGGATTTTTGATATTTTTAATTAATAATAGTAATATAAAAAAAAGGTCTCAATAATATGCCCCGTTTTCCAATGGCAGAGCATAATGCGACTCAGTGCCGCACAATACTGACGCTTAATTGGAACGTGAATTAGTTTTAAAATGCGCCATCAGAGTGCGCTAAGTTCAGTGTTGAAAAAAAAGTTCTATTATATTATATTAGAAAATAATGTTGAATCCAGTTGCCACAGCTACCTCCACACCCACCTCGACGTCCTTCGGAACCTTGGGACCCTTGAAAATGCCTCTGATTTTCGTGAGAATTACAGTCACATTTTCTATCGTTGGAGTGTGAGATACCACTGCTCCTTCTACGGTTTTGTCTAAATTTACACATGTACATATGTACACTCCATAAAATTTACCACTATCGGAACTACTTACAATATTTCCTAATAAGAATTAAATACCTTATATTTAATCGAGGTACTCACACTGTTGAATAAACACTTCATTCAAATCGTATAATTTGATGATATTCGAAAGGGAGCATTATTTATAATGTCATTTTTTTACATGACACGCACTACGAATCACTCAGTCGTCATTAGACTGCTGGCGCATGCGCAATGTAGGCATGAGGTGATGGTTTGCATATTAGATATAAAATAATTAATAATAGGGAATTTAATTGTTTTTATGATCGAACAATCACCAATAGTCGTCGAACAAACGATAATTAATCAAAATTAATTAATCTAAGTGATAAAAATAAAGATATCTAGTAAGGGGGGCCAACTTAAGGGTGATCATTTCTTTAATTAATTATAAATAAATAAAAGACGAAGAAATAATTTTTACATTCGAACACTAACGAACAAACGACGAACAAATAATTAAAAATATCAAAAATCCGAAATCAAAAAAAGTGGGGCCAAATTCAGTGAGCCATGGAAACTATAGAAGATTTTGAAGAGAGTTAAATGGACGCATTTAATCTATGGTCCGCAGCACGAAGTATAGAAGATACAAGGAGTCCGAACGTAATGTTGAACGAATGGTCTCAATTTAAGGGACAGATTTTTTGCCGGTAGAGCGCGCCATTTTTCAAGAAGTACTCGTTTGAACTATTGACACCTGTGGAAAAAAATATTCTGAGAAACGTGCAATGAAATATAAGTTTCAGGAAATTTTTAGAAATTTTTCGAGTGCTTTAAACCCAACAATACAGATGGTAGGGGAGCCCACGATGCTAAATGGGGATTTACTCGAGCGTCATAGAGACCTATTGAGTTGCAAAGCTTAGATGATAAGAAGAAAAAAATGTTATGTGATTTTTCACTTTTATCGGTGGGGAAAGCGGCTATAGATTTTTAAATATGTAAAAAAAAACTGTTGCATGGACATTCTCGAGCGCGTCAGATATTGATAGCATCAATGCCCTACGTATTTTTAATAATGTACGTATGTTAATCTGATCGTTTGCATGATGCGGGTGGTTGTATTTAAGGGTTGAAAATGAAAAAAAAAAAAATTTTGTCGAGCGCGTCAGATTTTCTAAGGGAGTGTTAAGTGCACCAAAAAAAAGCTCTCATTCACTAATCTGACGATTTCGATGGGACGCAAACTCACGGCCAGTTTCATAATGTGCAAAAAAAATTCGCCATTTTGAAATACTCAAGCGCGTCAGATTAAGATATATATGGTTCATCTTTATGTTCTAAACGTACTGTCTCATAATCTGACGATTATCTAGAGGGATTCGCCTAATCTGACAAAAAAAAATTCGAAAAACGGTTCACCTTAAAGGCCATCCCTGCAACTTCCCGCTAATTCCATTCCTGGGCGCTTAAAATTGTACTTTGAACTATATTTTGAACTCAGCGGGTCATTCCCAGTCCTCCACACCCCGTCGTCCACAGTGTGGAGGTATGGGAATAGTGTGGACGAATGGGAATAAAAAGGGTGAGGAGGGAAAGGTGCCGTTTATTCCCAGTCCTCCACACTATAGTGCAGGAGCCGACACTAGAAAAAGTTAAATTTTAAAAAGATGAGTTGGACTTCTAAATGTTTAATTAGGACTGTTTATGAGATATTAAGCCATCAAAATATATCGTAAAAAAAGTTGCAAAGTTATACTGTCGGCTTTTAAATTGTTAGATTTACCAGCTGCTCTGTGTCTAGCCAACCGGAGTCGCCGATAAGAGATAACAATAGATTTTAAGGACAATAGAGTCGTAAAATCTCATCTCCATTGAATCATAGCCAGACAAGAAGCACAATTAAAAAGCTCTTAGGAATATTTATGAGTATGTTGTAAAGATAAATCATACAAATTTTTAGACAAGTATAAAATATTATTTCTATTACAGCGTGATTTGAGAAAAATAAAATTGAAGCGACTATATTCAATACTAAAAGAAAGTTAGTAACTTCAACGTTTCCTTGTGTACCAAATACTTACACCTCAAAAGTAAATAGTTTGAAGAACGAAAACATTAACGAAAGTATTTACACTTTCAAATTATTGTCCATTATGTGATAAAACTATTCTGTGATACAAATTATCTTAGATCATAATATTTACTTTCTTTTTAATTGTTGTAAATTATAAATGATCACGCTGTAATAGAAATAATATTTTATACTTGTCTAAAAATTTGTATGATTTATCTTTACAACATACTCATAAATATTCCTAAGAGCTTTTTAATTGTGCTTCTTGTCTAGCTATGATTCAATGGAGATGAGATTTTACGACTCTATTGTCCTTAAAATCTATTGTTATATCTTATCGGCGACTCCGGTTGGCTAGACACAGAGCAGCTGGTAAATCTAACAATTTAAAAGCCGACAGTGTAACTTTGCAACATTTTTTACGATATATTTTGATGGCTTAATATCTCATAAACAGTCCTAATTAAACATTTAGAAGTCCAACTCAAACAAACCCAAATGTAGGCATCACGCAGCTGCACGCATTTAACTTTATCGACGAATTTTTGTTATTTCGGCTTGCGGAAATTGTCAGATTATATATTTTTCATTATTCTTGAATTATTGCCTTCAAAATAAAAAAAAATTAGCTACGCTCGAGAATGTCGAGATGACGTTTTTTTTTTACAACTTTGTTGCCCTCCGCTTTTTTTACGTCACTCTCAAATTGTCAGATTAGTGGAATATACACTTTTTAGGATGTAATTAACTCACCCTACCTTAATCTGACGCGCTCGAGAATTTCTGATGGTCAATTTTTTTTTACTAATCTGATCCTGTATCCTTCACGGGCGGCCTTATATATGGGTCTCATGTTTTGTGGAGGTACTTAACCGGGTACAAGGTATCCTCCTGTATATTAATCTGACGCGCTTTAGTAAATCCCGAAATCCCCTCTTCGGCTCCCCTACTAAGAGAAGGTCAAGAGATATTCTGATATTCTATAATAGCATCGGTACGTCCTGAATACTAGCGCAGCCAGTGGCAGAAAATAGAACTATGATCTGGGTTTATTATTGTGTACACGAAATATTAAGGAAAAGCCTATACCGTTCGGACTCCTTGTATCTATACTTCGTGGTCCGCAGCTTAGATAACTTTCAGTTTCGTAATAGGTACCTAATTAAGGCAAATGCCTTGTACTTGCTCCGGCAGTACATATACTAAAGGCAAATGCCGAACTTATTCAAATCATGTTTAAAAAAATTATAATTTAAAATATTATTTATATAATGATTTTGATTTAGCGCCATCTCTTATTAACACGCTTCTGTAATATTTATTTAGTAACATTTCAAACCACGTTTAAATGTACTTCACTGTTACTAGATGGCAGTACCCATCTATTTTTTGAGAATTAAAGTATAATAATTTGCAGCGTGTCGATTAATTTTTGCTTTTGCTTTTGCCCATTTCTCAAATAACGCTAAAATTTTCATAAAATTTTAAAGCCTGCCTAGTACGTTTTGGACTCGCACACGAAGGGTTCCGAATCATTTTTGGTTTACAACTTTCTGATTTAATGTAATTATTATTATTTAGACTACAAATTTATGACGAAAGGATAACATAACTGTAGGTAAACTGAGTAGCTACCGTACAACACAGCCATTTGAATTTCCTAAATGTTGATACCAATTCCACGTGCACAACTAAACTTAACTAAAAAATAAAAATATAAAAAATGGATAGTGTCAAAAACAGAATTCGGGACTTTTGTATTAGAAAATCTGTATATTATAGACTAATAACCATTTTTAATTAAATAAAAATGTGCACAATGAAATAGCCAATTAATAAAAAAATTGCCAAAGTTGTTTTCATTTTTTCGGGTTCCGTACCCAAAGGGTAAAAACGAGACCCTATTACTGAGACTTCGCTGTCCGTCCGTCCGTCCGTCCGTCTGTCACCAGGCTGTATCTCAAGAACGGTGATAGCTAGAGAGTTGAAATTTTCACAGATGATGTATTTCCTTGTAGTGCCTTATGTTGCATAGATAATGGTACGGAACCCTTCGTGCGCGAGTCCGACTCGCACTTGACCAGTTTTTTTTAAGTTTAGTTCTGTACGGAAAATTGGTACCATTATTCACAGGCACAGGCAGTAGGTACGCGTAGGTACAGATGTTTTAGCAAATCGTAACTCTGCCTTTGTAGCGCTCAACATGGCTCAATATGAGTTGATTGCACAAACGCTTTTTGTAAGTTATACTTTTGTCTACTAAAATTTATTTCCGAATCTATAGAAGGTAAAAGCCAAGAGTATTACCACAATCTCATATGCTATACCAGGTACACAGCTATTCTATAACCTAACCTCTCGATATTTTAAACTGACTAATAACTTACATAAGTACTTTTATGTTTTACAGTTTTATAATTTTTCATACATAGTATTCATACTCGTTAATATTTATCAGGAGGGTTAATTACAAAAAAACCTCTAATAGGAAGCTGTATACTTCCTGAGTGCTACAGGTTTTTTATATAACCGTTTATTAGCTCAGTACGTATCAACTAAAAGGGGTAACTCATTATCAGATAAATAATACTAGTATACTTCCAGCATCATTATAAATATTTATATAAAATATATATATTAATAATAGGATGTGACTATTTGTACGGCTACTGGACGAATAAATTATATTTATTCGTACATTTTTTTTTTTTTTAATTAAGAATGAATTGGATGATTAGATTGTTTTTGAATGAGTATATTCATACGGATATTATTATTTTTTTATTATAAAATTTAATACTAAGAATTTTTTTCGTGAAAAAAGTGAAAATCTTTTTCGACACTATCCACGGAGTAAGAATAACTAACGAGCAAAAGGAAAAAATTGCGGAGTTATTAGATCTCGAAGCTAACCGAGTGAAGGTTAGGTTAGGGTTTTTTTTTTATTTAATTTTTAAAGTTACATATATGAAACGTAATTAGTACCCGTATTAATAAATATAAATTGTTCGTACGGTAACCGTACTAATAGACTCAGCCTTAATAATATTGTTACTTTTATAAATTCAACACAAGCAATGACAACTGCCAAAATATTCGTATTTCGTAAAACACTTCAACGCATAGACTACCTCCTTCTTAAGAGGATACCAAAATAGCTTCGTGCATTTTTCTACGTACGAAGTTTTCATTGTTTCTTTAGATTGAATGGCTAGAGCTCTAATTTTTAAGTATATGTTTTTTCAATATATGATCTAGGATCGCATAAACTCAGAAACACGATTGAAAAAAGTTTTCTCGATAGAAAATCTTAGCGAAACAACCTCTCTAATTTTTTATTTTTTTCATTTGTCGGTCTATTATCGCGTATTAACTAATGAAATAACTTTAAAAACATAAGTAACTATTATATACAGGGTGTGGCGTAAATAGTGGTCCACCGTTCAGGGTTAGGTACATCAGGTAGGTACCTACACCATACCAAAATTTTAAACCGGTCCGCCGACTGGTTACGGAAAAAAAAATATTTTTAATTTTTTTCAAGAAATTCCCATTTTCATTACGAATTTGACCACAGTTTCAACAAAAAACATTATTTTTGATTTTCTATTCGTGTTTATTCATGTTGAATGTATGAGCTATCATAAAAAAATAAAGATTTGTATTGAAATTGTAGCCTTTACGAGAAAAAGTGATTTCTTCTCAATTCTTAACCTAAATTTTATCGCATCACTCATATTCAGGAGCGTTTTTTGAAAAAGAAATGTACTACACTGTTAGTGCCCATGCATTTAAAAATATGCTCATGATGTATAAAATGGTATAATAGTACCGCTTTTCAAAAATAGAAAAAAAAATACTGCATTTGTAACTGAAAATAAGTAAGTCTTCCTGTTACCATTTTCGCAACATAATATTGAAACAAAAATTTCGTCTACCTTATTTATGTGCCCATTCTTACTGTAAACTTGGTCATAGTGACAACGACAATATTATTATTGTAATTGTATTGGCAAATGAGAACACAAAAGTTACTACAGACAGGGTATTAAAAAAAAACAACTTTGACATCATAATTATTTATTTATTGATTAATACAATCGGTGCTCAAAATGGCCCCCATTCGCAGCTATACACGCTCTGCACCGTCGAATAAAGGAGCGTTTAAGACGTCGAGCAAACCCGCTTTCATTGATTTTTCCAGCTGCTGTCAGAATCCTGGTCCTTAATTCTTCAATATTATTTATTGGTCCCTTGTATACGTCTTCCTTTAAGCATCCCCAATAAAAGAAATCCAAAGGATTAAGGTCTGGGGAGCGTGGTGGCCATAGTATTGGGCCTAACCGCCCTATCCATCTGTTTGGATAGGCCACATTAAGGTGCTCTCGTACCCTTACTGCATAGTGAGCGGGACTGCCATCATTTTGTAGCCACATGCTGTCTCGGATCTCTGTAGGGACACTTTCTAGAAGTACGGGTAAATCTGTCTGTAAGAACCCAAGATACCTTTCTGCGGTTAAGGTTTCTGGCAGTTCTAATGGACCAATTATTTGTCCGTTAATAATGCCGACCCAAAGGTTTATTTTAAATTGGTATTGCGATCGATCTTGTCTCATGACGTGCGGATTTTCTAACTGCCAGCTGTGCAAGTTGTGTAAATTTAAATGTCCATCTTTTCTGCAAGATGATTCGTCACTCCAAAGTATTTTATTAAAAAATTGCTCGTCCTCTCGTATTCTACGCAGCATTTCTCTGCAAAATCTCACTCGCGGAGGATAGTCCCTTGGTAACAGAGTCTGTACCCTTGTATAATGGTAGGGATGTAGCTCGTGTCTTTTTAAAATGCGATGTACGGTTCTGGTAGATATCCCCGTTGTGCGAGATAAGACTCGGACTGAGGTTGTAGGATCTTGTTCTGCCAAATTCAGTACCTGATCATCGGCATGTCTCCGTGGGCGTCCTTCTCTTGCACCGCCTACGCCTGAGCCGGGTATCCTCCCTTCGGTGTATGCATTGTGGACTCGCCCAAACACCCTGTGGTCTGGATGTCTGCGATCGGGATATCTCTCCCTGTAAAGCCGAGCCGCCTCTCTGCCGACTCCTCCACATTCTCCGTAAATAAAATGCATGTCAGCATATTCGCGCGGTGTATACTGAGACATTTTTGTTATCACTGCACTGCACGTTTGTCCAAATCGTTATGCAAATCAGAGTCCGGTAAACGTAAGCAAGATTATTAGATGTCACCAAAACGACAAGTCCAAATCACTTAGGCAATCAACCGGAGTCCAGGGGAATAGCAAGAAACAGCGGAGTTAAACACAAATGAAACGAAACGTATACGATGCACGGGAGCGTAGATCGTACTAATTGTTTATGTACCATTTCTTTCCGATCTCAATTGCTAGAAAGGAAAGGGACAACAACAACAAACTACATCCTTTCCTTATCACTATCCTATTGTTTAGTTACTCCAGCTACGTTACGCATTACAAGAGTGTGCGCACTTCAATAGGTCTTTTGTTATTGTTCAGGTACAGAGCGACCTTTTTTTATAGGACACGACATGATGTAGAATTATTTGGAGACGTGGAGTCAAATATCAGTTGTAAGATTGAGACTTTGTTTTATTTAATTCCATATTTAAATGGGTAAAAACAAAAAGACAACATTTTTGTTTAAATATTATGTTGCGAAAATAGTAACAGGAAGACTTATCCGTTTTTAATTACAATTGCAATAAAAAAAAATCTATTTTTGAAAAGCGGTACTATTATACCATTTTATAATCAGTACATCATGAGCATATTTTTAAATGCATGGGCACTAACAGTGTAGTACATTTTTTTTTCAAAAACCGCTCCTGAACATGACTGATGCGATAAAATTTAGGTTAAGAATTGAGAAGAAATCACTTTTTCCCGTAAAGGCTACAATTTCAATACAAATCTTTTTTATTTTATGATAGCTCATACATTCAGCATGAATAAACACGAATAAAAAATCAAAAATAATGTTTTTTGTTGAAACTGTGATCAAATTCTTAATGAAAATGGGAATTTCTTAAAAAAAATAAAAAAATTTTTTTTTCTGGAACCAGTCGGCGGACCGGTTCCAAATTTTGGTATGGTGTAGGTACCTACCTGATGTATCCAACCTTGAACGGTGGACCACTATTTACGCCACACCCTGTATATTCTATTTCAAATTATATTATCTATCTCTTTATGTTAAACTAATCTAACTTTCAATGATTGATGTAGTTTCCCATATTAAATACAAACTTTTACAATATATATTCCTGTAAAAGGAAAAGTTTTACTTGTACCTATAGGTATAATAGGTGGAATTCCTGATTGAGCCCTCCAGAGGGTAAATTCGTATTTTCCCTGGCGGTGATTGCACAAGCGCGTATGGAATATCTTTGTTATACCTGCCTACTACGTGTGTGATCGAATATACAGGTTTAGTTAGTATTGCGATCTAGGTAAAGAAAGTTTTTTTTGCGTTAATTTTATGTTTATATTTACTACGTAGGTACTATCCAAGTTCAGAAAACTATACATTGGTGCCTATTCTATGTGCAAAACTAAACTTAACTTAACTAAAAAATGAAAACAACTATTGCTGTATCTTAAATATTTGGCTATTTTTTTGCACACATTTATATTAATTAAATTCATTAGTCTACAATAAACAGTTTTTATATTAAAAAAGTTCTGTTAACATTGCCGAATTGTGTTATTGACGCTATCAATTTTCATTTTTTAGTTAAGTTAAGATTAGTTCTGCACATAGAATAGGCACCGTTGACTGAAAAAGCGACGTGATTTTGGTATTTGATTGGGATTGAAGACACAATAACAGGTTGCAGCTCCAATGGGAGTCTGGTCGACAATACCGTCTTTACCATAAGGGCACACGGGGCCAGTGCCCATTCTTAGGGGGCCCCGAATGTCCGAAACATCAGAAAGGTGAAGAGAAAAAAGTATGTATTCTTTTAATGGGGCAGCAACTTTTGAAAACCATTATCAAAGGACGTAAATCAGAAAAGTACTATTCTATTAACGCTTCTATGCCTAAACTGTCCCACGTTTTTTACTTTTTAAAAGGGCCTCAAATTCTTGTGTGCCAAGGGTCCCAGCTTAGTTTAAGACGGCCCTGCTGGTCGAGGCTAATGCTTAAACTACAACTCATCTGTTTATCGACATAGGTACCTATTCTACGTGCACAACCAAAGTTAACTAAAAATAAAAAAAAATTAAGTAGTGTCAACATCAAATTCGCCATTGTTAACAGAACTTATTGTTAGAAAATCTGTACCTATAATAAAGACTAATAGTTTTAACTAGCTGCCCCGGCAAACGTTGTTTTGCCATACAATTCTGTATAAAATAAAATTTCATCAAAATCGGTCCAGCCAATTTGTAGCCTATGTGTTATTCTGATGTATAAGCTATATTGTGGTAAAGTTTCATTCAAATCCATTCAGTAGTTTTTACGTGAAAGAGTAACAAACATCCATACATACAAACTTTCGCCTTTATAATATTAGTAGGATTAATAAAATGTGCAATTAATAACAGCGTAGTTATTTTCATTTTGTTTAAGTTAGGTTATATTTTTGACTTATCAGAATTGGTCTCATTATCCCTGAAGCTGATTCTTGTAGCACCATGGCCAGTAAAATTTCTTAGTCCATAACCCCACAAACATACTGTCACCAAAAAACCGACAACGCGAGTTTGGTTAGGAGATGGGCGCACACTATTAGGAATTCTGAAATTACTAAACTTTGTAACTAAGTTTAGTAATTTCAGAATTCCTAATAGTGTTACCTATAATAGTGTTAGACCTAGTATAACTCTTAGGACACCTAAATAAAAATCTAAAAACTTTTATGCACGCTCTTAATTATTATTTTCAAATAAAATATAGCACAGAATGTAGCTGCAGGTAAAGCGAACATTATTTTTCTAAGACAATCATGTTCTCATATCTTTTATGTTGAAAATTACACGCGGGATTCAAAAAGACAAAGAAGTTCTTTGCCCGTGGCAATTGCACGTATAAAGGTATGTTATAAAATCCGATCGCTAGTCTCTCGAGGAATCCTTCGATTGTTCCCATATTACTCCCCACGTCTTGTTGACATTTTCTAAAATAATAGCTTATTGGTACAGTTCCAATAAATGTTTAAGGATGATAAAAACTGTAGCTTTAGAGCGAGTCTAATAATACTCGCTCTAACATGTCCCTCTCGCTTTCCAGCCCATTAACTTCCCACTGTTGGGCACGAACCTAGTTTGGGAGGGATTATGGTCTACTGTACCGCGCTGACCAGGCGTAGGTATTGATACAGGGTTTATTTTCGAGCTCTCTATCTCTTATAGAGCATGTTATCTGTCTATAATATTATTTCTTAACTGGTTTTTAAAGCACCCTGGTATGGATAGGGGGTGGTGACACGCGTATTCTTAATCCGTCACTACACGGACATACCTAATACACTAAAATAAGTCATTTTTAAAAGACAGAATTAAATTTTACTAATTTATAAGAGGTTATAAAAGATTGCTATCAAGAGTGTCTCTCGACTAACTTTGTGTATAACCTCATTTCATAGGGCTTTACGAACATAACCTTTGTTATCTCTTCCACTGGTTACATGGAACTTCGTTATTTTATATTCTAACTGGGAAACTGGGAAATAATAACGTAACGTTACTTTTGACATAAGAAATACGATTCCGATAAATTCATTACATGAATATTTATGTATGAAATGGTTTTTGGTTATGCAGAGGCGAATAAAACTACTTTTAATTAAGGTAACTAGGTACTTTAAGAAAAATCTCCGAAATAATACTAAGCGTTTAATACGCGTCTAATTCCTCAAAAGTAGTTTTATATAAATAAATGGGTCTCAGTAGTATTACACTATATTGAATATTCATAGATATTAGTTTATTGTAATGCAATGAGAATTTAATCAAAATATTATTGATTCCCTTCCAGTGTGGAGGAGGCGCATACCCAACATGGGCTGGAAAAAGAAAAAAAAAAGAGTTTAAAATAGGTACTAAAGTGATAAATAAACGAAATGTCAATAAGAACAAAAGAAACGACTACATTTTATATATGTAAAGGCTATCTTCATAATATATTCAGAAGATAAATGTTACCAAAAGCACTACAGGAGGTAAAACAATCAAATGAAATAGTGTACGCTGTGATATCGGACAAAAGCAAAGCGGTACGGTAAACGATTTTTGGTCTTACGAAGAGAGAACAAACCATATTAACTACTTGAAGTTGTCAGCAGTTTTCTTGGGCTTAAAGTGTTTCTGTAAGAATATTTCAAATTCTGAGATCTTGTTAAGAATTGACAATAACTACGAGCAAAAGATCTAGAGTAAAACAAAACATTTCAAGCAGAAAATTGAAACATATTCACATTCAACAAATTAAATTAAAATATTTAATATTTCATTGTAAGCGCCTGATGAAGCGGTATCCGAACTCGAAAGACCAAAATTATGGTCATGCGGATGCGGCGGTCTTGAATAGACCAGAAATTAAAGCGGGAAATTATAGTAGAGTTATGCGATTTGAGACGAACCAATATTGTAGAACACACAAATGTTTGAATGGTACTCACCTCTGGTCATTCACGCACCTTTCCTGGTGTTGCTAGTTATAGAGGAGGCATCTTAGGTGGTACCACCATTCACCATACTATGTGATGTTCACTGGTTCTTGATCTTATGCTTAAGCACTCCCAAGCGATAGTTCATGCGGTTTATAAATAATTATATGCAGTGCGAAAATTACATGACACCAATTTTTCTTGCAATGTGACAGGCGGATGACATCTTGTTATACCTATATTATTTTACTCTTTGGACAGCTTCTACAGAGGTTTACACTCTCGCTTGCGTAGCTTTGCGAGGGCGGTGAAGACAAGCTTTCCCATTCGTACACAGATGGCGCTCAAACAATATTGGCATAGAAAGTGGCGCAAACATCCTCCCCGGCTTGAAATACCGTAAGGATTTCAAAGATAAATGCGTATACACAATAATCATGGGTATATGAAATAATAACAAGACAATAAATCTCTATGTGAATGATATGCAATGAATAGATAATTAGAACATGCGGAATGTCATTTGAAAAATATGTGTTTAGTATGATGTATAAATACATTAATAATGGTTAACTAAATGATAAGCGGTATGCGGTTTTACAATATGCGGTAATGCGATATATATTTTAAATTATACTAAAAGACTAAATTAAATGAGTTACTGAGTAGGAAGGGGACATAATTTTACTACGGGACGTTTGAATAATCCAGCTGTGGAACGAACTAAGGCGACGCGAACGACTCCGTCCCGCGACGGATATACTTGCTCAATAACACCCGTAGGCCAATGAAGCGGCGGCGTATTATCTTGATGAATTAGAACCAATGTTCCAACCTTAACAGGTGCCTGAGGAGTATTCCATTTCTGTTTTGATTGTAGCGTATGCAAATAGTGTAAATGCCACTTCTTCCAATAACTCTGAACTAAACTATCTAAAAGTTTCTTTCTATTAGAAAGACTAACAGTTGGATCGATATCATATGCAGGTAGCGATTGTAATGGTGTTGTATTGAGAAAATGAGCTGCCGTTAAAATAGTGTGTGGCTGATCAGACAACAAACAAAGCGGGCGCGAGTTTAATATACATTCGATTTGAGTTAATAAAGTTAAGAATTCTTCATAACAAAGCAATTGTTTTCCGATTGTGCGATACAAAAGCATTTTTACTGATTTTATATTTCCTTCCCATAGACCACCCCAATGAGGTGCCCTAGGTGGAATATTATGCCAGGTAATTCTACGATTATTTAATTCGTTTTGAAATGCAGTGTGAGTGTCTTTGTTAGATAAGAAAGTATATAACTCATCCAACTGTTTTTTCGCGCAAATAAAGGTGCTGGCGTTATCAGAATAAAGACAAGAAACGGGTCCTCGCCTAGATAGAAAACGTTTCAAAGCGTCCAAGAACGACTCCGTGGTCAAATCCGATACAATTTCCATATGTATAGCCTTAGTGGTCAAACAAACGAAGAGACAAATATACGCCTTTTGACTTCTAACTCCACGTTTGCGTGCAAGAGTAATATTAATTGGGCCAGCGTAATCTATTCCCGTGTGACTAAAACATTTAGCTTCTTGCACCCGAGCAGGTGGCAAGTCAGCCATCATAGGAGTTGGATGCGAAGGTGAAAACTTGAAACAAAAATTACACTGCCTTATTCGTTTTCTAATTAAATTACGAGCGCAAAGTATCCAGTATCGTTGTCTTAATAAAGACATGACAAGATGAGAACCAGAATGACAGTTAGAGCGGTGACAATCATCGATTATTAAGTCAACAATGTGATCATGTCGGGGAAGTAATATTGGATGACGGTTTTCAAACGGTAAATTAGCGTTTGCTAATCGTCCACCAACGCGAAGTAATCCGTTTGCGTCCATAAATAAGTCAAGCTTTCTCAACGTAGGTGATGGTAAGTTACCAATTTTGATGTTTTTAATCTCATCACTAAAGTATTTAGTTTGTAAATGTCGAAGCAGAATAATTTCTGCTAGATCCAAATCCGAAACTTGTACGGATGTCGATCGGGGCAGTTTTCGAACGAAACGTAAAATATAAACAATAATTCGTATTAATTTCTTCCAGGATGATACCCGAGGTGCGAGCTCAAGAAAAATGGAAGTCTCTAAGTTAGATATAGCGGTTAAGGTAATCGATGATTTCAGTTCAGGTATATTGTCGACCACGAAAGAATATTTGAATGGTTTTATTGGCCATTCAGCGGTTGGAAACTGAACCCAAGTTGGGCCGTTCCACCAAAGCGCATTGTCAAGAAGTTGTGAAGGTAACAAACCTCTAGAAAGGCAGTCACTAGGATTTGAATTACCATTTATGTGAAAGAAGCGATCAGGAGATAATAATTCCTGTATTTTACTAACGCGATTGGCAACGAAGGTTTGCCAGCGATGCGGTTGCGAATGAATCCAGGATAGCGTGATCATGGAATCAGAAAATGCGAAAATATTGTTTAGCGGAAATTTATCAACAAAAGTGCGGTTAACCTGATTGACCAGTTTAGCGAGTAATAAGGCAGCACATAACTCAAGTCGTGCTAGCGATACAGTTTTCAATGGAGCAACCTTAGACTTCGCACATACCATATGCACGGTTATATTCCTGTTGGGGTTAGTCACATGCAAGTATATGACACAACCATAGCCTTTGAGACTTGCATCACCGAAGGCAAGCAAGTTTATCGTACATCCTGGGCCGATACCCAAATGACGGGGTATTTGTAATTTTGATAATAGTGGTAATTCCCCTTTAAATTTAATAAAGCGTTCAATCACATCAAAGGGTGGATTTTCATCCCATTCTATTTTTAAGAGCCAAAGTTCTTGTAATAAAAGTTTAGCGTACAAAATTACAGGTGCTGCAAAACCCAAAACGTCAAACAACCGAGCGATTGTGGAAAGTATATCGCGTTTAGTGTTACCTACAGACGCGCTTGAAGTAGAGAACGAGAATATGTCTGCAGTAGGTATCCATTTTACACCCAAAACCTTCAAGGTGTCTTTGTCGTCAGTGAATTCAATAGGCGCGCGATGCGATTCTGGTAAATGAGCTAGAAGCTCAGGTGAGTTGCTTGCCCACTTTACCAAACTAAATCCGCCTGCTTGGAATAGCGCGAGTAGCTCGTCTGCCAGACGCTCACCATCTCCAACAGTATTTACAGAAGTAGTCAGATCATCCATATACAATTCTTTAGTGACAACTTCTGCAGCGTAAGGAAAGCGTTCACCCTCATCTTGGGCGAGCTGACGGATAGTTCGCATAGCCAAAAATGGACTTGAACGAAGGCCGAAAGCTACTGAATTAAATTGAAAAATGCGTAGGGGTTCGTTTGAGTTAAAACGAAATAATATCTTCTGATATTTACGATCCTCGTCTGTTAAAAGGATTCGCAAATACATCTGTCGTATATCAGCAGTTATAGCGATTTTAAAAGGGCGAAAGTTTAACAGAAGCGAAAATAAATCAGCCTGCAAATTAGGCCCTGTATGTAGCAGATCATTATGAGAAGTGCCTGTGTCGGTTTTTGCACTTGCATTAAGAAAGATGCGAGTTTTTGTGGTCGCCTTATCTGGTCTTACCACAGCGTGATGCGGAATGAAATATCCTGTAGTCGTAGCAGCGACAGAGAAAGAAATTTCTGATAAATAACCCATTTGCAAGTAATCATTGATGACGTCATTGTAGGCTTGATGTAAAGCAGGAAGCGCTTTAAACTTGCGTTCTAATGCATCTAGTCTGCGCTTAGCGGTAAAGAAAGAGTTGCCCAACAATTTGGGATCGCCTTTAAAAGGCAGCGAAACAATATAACGTCCACTAGAAGATCTAGTAACTGTTGAACTGTACAATTGCTCACACTCATTATTATCTGGACTGATTATGATTAAATCAGGTACCTCCTCTATCTCCCAAAATTTTGCGATATTATTATTTATATCATTTATCAACGGACCGAAGGACCAGACTACATTCCCAGGATTGAACGCAGGTGTTTCCCCCATGACAATATAGCCAAGCGTTGTTTCGAAAGCATAAAGTACGTTGTGATGAGCGTCAGAATTGTTAGCGCATGATGGCGGAAGTATTTTACCTCCGAGCATAATATGTGCGAATACTTGCGCTCCGAGAATCGCATCAATATTCCCGGGCGAGTACCAAGATGCATCAGCCATCGGCAAATGCTTAAAGCAATTCATTTCCTCTGAATGAATCACATGCGTAGGCAACTTATCAGTAATCTGGTTAACTACTAATAATATTAAATTATAATAAGCATCAGAGACGCGCGATTGAACTGTGAGCGATACGTAGCCTATAACAGGCGCAGAAAGCGAGCCTACTGTATTAAGTGACGAGTTTTGTAGCGGTTGAATATTAAGATTTAATTTATCGCAAGACGCAAGCGTAATAAGATTGTTTTGTGAAGCACTATCAATTAGACATCGTATTGTAGTACATGTACCATTATTAGGAACGTAAACTTGTGCTGTAGGCAAAACAATAGATTTATTTAATTTTAAGCGAGATTGTTTATCAATATTATTGTTATGCATTTGGTTAGAATGCATACATACCGAAGACTGCTGTGTATCGGCCACGGGCAAGCTACGGTCCACGAAAGCGCTACGCGTCGTGTCTACGTGACCGTCTTGTTTCAATGCGTGTGAATTATCTGAACTAATGTTCTGTGGCAATTTGGACTCAAAGTGCAATAGCGTATGATGCTTTTTTGAACACACCTTACACACATTACCCGAGCGACAAGCATTAAGTGAGTTATGTTTTGTGGAAAGGCAATTTATACAGCATTTATTATTTTTAACGTAATGAAAGCGTTCCTTAATAGGCATTTCTTTAAATTTAAGGCATTTATATAAATTAATATGATCTGTTTGTTTACAAAGTATGCAAGGTTTATTAAAATTATTATTCAAAATAGCGAAGGTGTGTGACACTTTAGATGTAGCCTTAGTTGACATAATCTGAGAATGAATACCTCTCGGGGACTGATGCGTGATAATTGGTTGTTGAAGAACTGTGCTACGTTCTAGTACCTTAATTCTATGGCGTATAAAATTAATTAGATCAGCGCTAGTGGGTATAGTTTTATCGTGAATGAATAACTCAAAGTCCTTTACTAATTGGGAATCAATCTTTTTAAGCGCAAGGTTTGTAAATATGAAATCCGATAAATCCTCAATTTCTAATTGTTTTAGTGCAGCCCACGATGAATGTATTCGTTCTATAAAATTATTTAACTGCGTTGCGGAATCGACAGTAGGCTTGACATCAAGTATGCTATTAATATACATTGAACCGAGTAATCTTTTATCTTGGTATTTAGCGACTAACGAATTCCATATAGTAGGATAATTCGTTTCATTAGGTATAACACCCGCGAATACGTTAAGTGCATTACCACTTAATTTGCTAACTAAATATTGAACGCGTTGTGCGTCTGTTAAGTCTTGGTTGTCATGAACATTTGTTTTGAAGTTATGATAAAAGAGCGGCCATGACTCCGGCTGGCCGGAAAATCCTAGAAGTTCCAATCTTGGTAACCTACAGGTAATTATATTCGATGATTTAGACCTATCATCATTAGCGCCGTGATTACTAGATTCCAACAACACCTGACGAGTATGTTGTATATGCGAATATAAACCTTCAAATGTCATCCAATTACTATAATTAGGTTTATAGTTAGGGTCTTCATCAAATAACAAGACGTTATGCTGGTCACATAGATCGTTAAATTTTTTATATAAATTCTCAATATTTGATGTAGCGGACAAGAATTCTTGCTTACTTCTAGTATCTCTATGCGATAAAGGGGTTATTTTGTTTGATAAATCATACAACGTGGTTATATGTGAAAATATAGCTTCCTTTTTTGCAATAACGACTTGAATTTGCAACTCCATTTGAAATTCTAACAAAATTACTCGTATTATAGAATTACTCACAAGCAACCGCAAAGATTATCAAAGTAAAGAATAATAAGCTGTACGTAAATTGAGTGGTAATATAAGTTATTGAGCAAATACATGTACTGCGGAGATTACAGAATGATAATAAGAATATAATTAGGCAATAAATAGATATTATCACTATAAATACATAGAATATCTATATATATAAAATGCGATTCAACGACCGTTCTAAACTGGTTTGAACCGGTCAAGCGGACTAGAATGTTCTAAAGACTAGCGGGCGAATAGCGGGTTTTTTCATTTGTTTAAGCGGGTTAGAATGTACTAGACTGTATAGGATAGCATGGTCCTTTATCCTGGCTCGACTGGACCAAAATTATGATGAAGCGGTATCCGAACTCGAAAGACCAAAATTATGGTCATGCGGATGCGGCGGTCTTGAATAGACCAGAAATTAAAGCGGGAAATTATAGTAGAGTTATGCGATTTGAGACGAACCAATATTGTAGAACACACAAATGTTTGAATGGTACTCACCTCTGGGCCCTGAGTCGGGTATTTCAACGGTGTCACAACTGTACCATAATTGTACCATTATGGTGCAATAGTAAAGTTTTTGGTAGTCTACTATTAATGTGTCGTCATAACGACTTCATCATTGTCTTACAATTGTCAAAGTGACATAAATTGCTAGTCTCGTACACAACTGCTTCACAATTGCAATTCAATGACTGAAATGTTTCGGTAGTCTGCTATTTTGAATTTGACAGTAATATTTTTAAATTGTCCTGTGTCGACAGATTGCCATAAATAAAAAATAGATAGATAGAAATATTAGAAATTGTTCTTTGTAATTTATTGCAATTTACTAATCTCCTAAACTTCACATTGCTTTTTATACTAATAAATAGTATGTACAAATATATTTAAACGAAGTCTAGCATGATTAAATGTTTAAATTTATTAGTTGTTTTTCGAAAATCACTTCAACTAACGCATTTTTTAAAAACGGCAACACATACATACCATTCTAACACAATCCATAGATAAAAGAGACCGAAAATTCAATGCATAGATAAAAGAGATCGACAATTCTATTACCATTGAAAGACCGTTATGACGGCATATAGCAGACTACGGATATTTGACTTCAATTGCAACGGTATCGTGCCGGTATTGTGCCGGTATGACAATTGTTCCAAAATAGTGGACTTGAGCACCTGGTCATTCACGCACCTTTCCTGGTGTTGCTAGTTATAGAGGAGGCATCTTAGGTGGTACCACCATTCACCATACTATGTGATGTTCACTGGTTCTTGATCTTATGCTTAAGCACTCCCAAGCGATAGTTCATGCGGTTTATAAATAATTATATGCAGTGCGAAAATTACATGACACCAATTTTTCTTGCAATGTGACAGGCGGATGACATCTTGTTATACCTATATTATTTTACTCTTTGGACAGCTTCTACAGAGGTTTACACTCTCGCTTGCGTAGCTTTGCGAGGGCGGTGAAGACAAGCTTTCCCATTCGTACACAGATGGCGCTCAAACAATATTGGCATAGAAAGTGGCGCAAACAGCGCCAATGCTACAATTCACTGTTATAGTCAATTTTCTTTCAATTTGCTAGTGAAATACCGAGCTCGAAAAATTATGTTGAAACAAAATAATCTGAACGACGAACATTTTGCAGTCTCACGACCAATTTTGCTGGCTTTTTACGGCTTAGTCTATTGTTCAGAATGTATGCTTAAAAAATATTACCGAAATGTAGCGAAATGAAAATGTTTTATGTTGTTTACTTATCGCTCTGGAAAAATAGCAATAGAATTATGCGAGCTAAACAATTTCCGGAAGCGTCTTGCTTTGAAAATTACATGGTAAGTAATATTCCTCGTAGGCATAATTTTATACATGTATATGAAAATATCACCTCATATTGTTATTGTAATGAATATGTTATCATAAATACCGATTAGGAATCCTATTATTTTTTTGTAATCTTTACTTATTAAGTTGTTATTTTTATATGTATGTCCCTATTTCGGGCTTCGTGGTGGAGTGGTTTATGTAATGGACTGCCGATCACGAGGTCGTGGGTTCGATTCCCGGTTGGGACAATCATTTGTGTGATATCCATAAATGTCATACAAATGTTTGTACTGCGTCTGGGTGTTTTCTATGTATTATAAGTATATATTTACAAAAGAAAAGTAGTATATGTAGTCTATCCGTATCAGGTATTTTTTTTTTTCGTAGGATTGCTTTTTACGCACTTACCCCCCGACTGCAGGGCAGCCGGAGGACGTCGTGTGGGACTCCCGGGGAGATATTCTCGACCCAGCCTACCCACTAAACCTACGATGTTCTCCTCGCCCGTTGCCGGGCCATGGTAGTTACTCAGGTATTACCACGACCCGACACGTGGGGCCCCTAGTGGTGGGGGCTCACTGCGACGGGGTGGGCAACGTGCCCCCCCGTCGGACTGACCGCTCTCGCCGGAACAGTCGGCGAGAGGTCGTCCGCCACTAACGGCGCGACACGTCCCCTGACCCGTCGCGCGTGGCCTCCTCGCGGGCCGGGGCCGCCGGCTATTGCGCGCCGACGACCCCTACCCATGGCCCTGCGGGGGGGCAGTGTGTCGCCCGAGCGTTCACGCTCCCGCAGGGCCTCTCTCTTGGCCGCCATCACCTCGGACGTAAACGAGGCGACGGCGGCCCAACACTCTCTGCTGCCGGCCATCCGAGGCGATGACGGCCGGCAGATCCGTATCTGGTAGGTTCCCATAATACAAGCATAGAAATATAGCTTAACTTTGGGACCAGAGGACGTTGTGTGAAATATCCTGAATATTTATTATTTATTATTATTTATTTATTTATTTATTTGGACAAACCAATTACTGTTACATTAAACATTTACAGTTAATTACAATATTTTTTTCATATTAATATAATAATATTTTGCGATTGACTCGCTATGCTTTTACTAAATAAACTAAATTATAATGGAAAAAATGATAACCATAAGCGGGACTTGAACCCGCGACCTCGGAATGCCGTTCCGTCGCTCTCCCATCTGAGCTATTATGGTCCACGCAAATGTTTACCAAATTTTCCACTACAATCATCTCAATGCGAGTTTTAACATCGTGCGATGTTTTTTCGTGTTCGAGTTGGTGCAAACCGCTCAATAGATGGCGTTGTACGAAAAAACATCGCACGATGTTAAAACTCGCATTGAGATGATTGTAGTGGAAAATTTGGTAAACATTTGCGTGGACCATAATAGCTCAGATGGGAGAGCGACGGAACGGCATTCCGAGATCGCGGGTTCAAGTCCCGCTTATGGTTATCATTTTTTCCATTATAATTTAGTTTATTTTTTTTTTCATATTTTTTTTTACTCAAATGCACAGCATTTTAAGGTGTCACATCTTGCACTTGATTGTGACGCTTAACTATTACCTAATACTAATGACAGATATTAATATACGTACATATTTTAACACAAGTAACATACGAGTACATATTTACAGTAAAAGTAACACAAGGGCTATCAGGGCCGTCTTAAGCTAAGTTGGTGCCCTTGGGCACACAAGAACTTGAGGCCCTTTTAAAAAGTAAAAAACGTGGGACAATTTGGCATAGAAGCGTTAATAGAATAGTACTTTTCTGATTTACGTACTTTGACAATGGTTTTCAAAACTTGCTGTCCCATTAAAAGAATACATACTTTTTTCTCTTCACCTTTCTAATACCTTCTGATAAGATCACTGATTTGTGAAAACAAAAATATTTGGATGTGTGAGAAAAAAAATTCGGACATTCGGGGCCCCCTAAGAATGGGCGCCCTGGGCACTGGCCCCGTGTGCCCTTATGGTACAGACGGTATTGGTCCCTATGTGAGAATATATCTTCGAAACGGATTTTTATGCTGTTTTTGTATAGATAGAGTGGTTCAAAAGGATGGCTTTTTATATAATTTAATTAGGTTTTGTGTACATTTCAAATGTTACGTGAGCGAAGTCGCGAGCGCCAGCTATTCAGTACCTACCTGTTATAAAACTGTGTCTTGCGAATAAATGCTATTAACCTATTAACACTCCGCTAATTGCACACTATCGGACGCATGTGTAATAAATAAATAAATATTCATAGACATTTCACACAACGTCCTCTGGTCCCAAGCTAAGCTTATATGCTTGTGTTATGGGTACCAGAATACGGATAGAATACATATACTTCTTTTCTTTTGTAAATACATACTTATAATACATAGAAACACCCAGACGCAGTACAAACATTTGTATGACAATTAGAAAAATCACACAAATGATTGTCCCGAGCGGGATTCGAACCCACGACCTCTTGATCGGCATTCCGTTACATAAACCACTCAACCACGAGTCTCGTCGACGTATGGGCACGGGCTTCTCATAATAGACTGAGAAAGGATATAAACTACCTTTTTATGAGAAAAATTATGGATTGTGATTCCCAATTCCACGCACATAAAGTCGCAAGCAAAATTGTTTAGAACTTACCGAAAACAAGATATTAATGTAAATAACTTTGAATTGTATACCATAAGTAAAAGTGAATATCATTGGAACTTTTTTATGGAAATAAAAAACTTCTAAATCATATTCCAAACAACAAAACGATTGGGGTGGATTAGATTGGAGTAAACAAAAAGTAAGATTGTGGCGTGAATTCGATATTCATATAGAATTGTGCTAATAATGTGTATTCACGTTTCATTCTCACTTGACTCGGTCAATGTTTTTGAACCTATACTAATATTATAAAGTTAAAGTGTTTGTTTGAGCACGCTTATCTCAGGCATTACTACTTCGAATTGAAAAAATCTTTCTGTGTTAGATTGTACATTTATTGAGGCAGGCTTAAGGCTATATAACATCACGCTGAATTGTGAACCTCCTTTTTTCTTCTTCTTGAAGTGGGTTAATAAAATATAAGATTACGTATAAATAGCTGATTAAATTGCGTGCATGGAATTCAGAAACCAAACCTTAACAAATTATACAAAAAACCATCCTCTTGATCAACCATCCATCCCATTAAAATTCTCCATTGTAAAACCGCATCCAAATCCGTTGCGTAGTTTCGATGATATAGCTCACATAGGGATAAACACAAAAATAAAGTCTTTGTTCTAAAATAAGTATACAGATTTTAACACTATTTTTCTAAGCATAATAAATAATGTTTCTTATGTATAAAACAGTCGTGATATTTTTGCCAACAAACCTTTGTTTTAAGCACCGGAACACAAGACTACGGGTGCAGCTACAATTTATGTAGCGAAGCATTTACAAATATAAAGTTCCTTTGTTCCCTTTGATTTCTTGCATCCTCGTGGGAGCCGTATACAGTTTCGGCAGGCTACGTACCTAACACTAAATATAAATGATATATTGAAAATACCTTACTTCCACATTAAAGCCTACGTGCTCTTATGTTTAGTTCGAATACACATATTCTCACGACAATATTTTTCGTTAAGGGCCTACATCAATATTATCGTATATCATCGCCGACACGTACATATTAACATAGCCAGTAGGCACAGAAAATGAAGAATTAGGGATAATTTTCCTATTTACTCAAAATCTACTAAATATATTTTAATTCTGATTTACGTGTTTCTATATATCATAGTTACTTATGTTTTTAAAGTTATTTCATTAGTTAATACGCGATAATAGACCGACAAATGAAAAAAATAAAAAATTTGAGAGGTTGTTTCGCCAAGATTTTCTATCGAGAAAACTTTTTTCAATCGCGTTTCTGTGTTTATGCGATCCTAGATCATATATTGAAAAAACATATACTTAAAAATTAGAGCTCTAGCCATTCAATCTAAAGAAACAATGAAAACTTCGTACGTAGAAAAATGCACGAAGCTATTTTGGTATCCTCTTAAATCCACATGAAGATAACAGAGATAGCATTTCTCTGCGACGTTGGCTTTTTTTAATAATTTGTGATTTTTTTAATAAAATAGCGGTTATCTAGGAGTTGGACTCGCACTATCATAATAGATTCGCCATATTCACTACCTAAAATAATAAAAGCAGGAGGATAATGATGACGAGTAACTGTTGCTATAGCACTTTTCAGATTTATAGCAGTCACCGTTCCAGAAATACAGCTCGACAACAGCCTTAAGTCTCGTTTTACCTTTTGGTACGGAACCTTATATACCATGGACTTCTATAAACCTACTCACTTTTCTCTTCTCCAGCCCATTTACGTCCCACTGTTGGGCACGGGCCTCTTCCACTTTGGGAGGGATTATGGTCTACTGTGCCGCGCTGACCAGGCGTGTTGGCACAAGGTTTATTTTCGAGTTTTCCGTCTCTCACAGAAGATGTTATCTGTGTGCAATATCCCTGTGGTGACGGATTAAGAATACAAGTGTCACCACCCCATCTCCTCCCAAGGGTGCTGTAAAAGTCAGCTAAGGGATATTGCACACCTACTAACTATTCATAATTAAATCGTTTCTTAATTATCTCACATTGAAACCTGTATGTAACCGATTGGCCTCGTGGTCGAGTGGTTTATGTAACAACTGCCGTTCACGAGGTCGCGGGATCGATTCCCGCTCGGGACAATCATTTGTGTGATCTTTATAAATGTCATACGAATGTCTGTTCTGCGTCTGGGTGTTTCTATGCATTATAAGTATGTATTTACAAATGAAAAGTAGTATAAATGTAGTATATCCGTATTCTGGTACCCATAACACAAGCATATAAAGCTTAGCTTGGGACAAGAGGACGTTGTGTGAAATTTCCATGAATATTTATTTATTATTTATTTATGTCAATTTCCAGGCTCCTAATAAAGTCCCAATTGTGCATTTAGTAAGCTTCTTTCAGTCGCTGAATTTACAAAGCTTTCTATAAGCATTTATTAAAGTACCTAGTCTTCTTTTGAGTAAAAAACACATTAAATATTCGGTACATTTTCTGTCACTTTCGTGGCAATCTGAAGACTGAAAACAGATACCTATCAATTACGACTTGATACGTTCTGAAATTGACTGTGACATTTTCCTGAATTATACCCATTGAGGGAACGATTTGCAGAACTTACAGAACATCTTTCGTCGTTATTTCAAGGGACTAGGTTGCACGCCCCTCGTTTCTATTGTGCTTACAATTGCCTATTTGCTTTTGCCCGACTATCATTGAAGGTATGTTTTTCGTGCGTATCTTGTATGTATGTATATATATATATATCTATTTAATAATCTTATATATAAAATTCACGTGTCACAGTGTTAGTTACCGTACTCCTCCGAAACGGCTTGACCGATTTTTATGAAATTTTACATGCGTATTCAGTAGGTCTGAGAATCGGCCAACATCTATTTTTCAAACTTTTTTTTTAGTATGGCAAAACAACGTTTGCCGGGTCAGCTAGTATATATATTTATATATTACTAGCTGACCCGGCAAACGTTGTTTTGCCATACTAAAAAAAAAAGTTTGAAAAATAGATGTTGGCCGATTCTCAGACCTACTGAATATGTATGCAAAATTTGAGAGGAATCGGTCAAGCCGTTTCGGAGGAGTACGGTAACTAACACTGTGACACGTGAATTTTATATATTAGATATATATAGACGGGCCTCGTGGTGTAGTGGTTCATATAACGGACTGCCGATCATGGGGTCTCGGGTTCGATTCCCGGTCAGGACAATCATTTGTGTGATGTTTTTAATTGTCATACAAATGTTTGTACTGCGTCTGGGTGTTTACTATGTATTATAAGTATGTGTTTACAAAAGAAAAGTAGTTTATGTATTGTATCCGTATTCTGGTACCCATAACACAAGCATATAAGCTTAGCTTGGGACCAGAGGACGTTGTGTGAAATGTCCATGAATATTTATTTATTATTTATTTATTTATTTATAAATGTTTGTTCTGCGTCTGGGTGTTTCTATGTATTATAAGTATGTATTTACAAAAAAAAAGTAGTATATGTAGTATATTCGTATTCTGGTACGCATAACACAAGCATAAAGCTTAGCTTGAGACCAGAGGACGTTGCGTGAAATGTCCGTGAATATTTATTTATTACTAGCTGTCCCGGCGAACTTCGTACCGCCAATTGAAGTTGTTTATACATACTTTCTGATTTTCTAAACATTCTTTATCATCATCGTAATCGAATATGCATGTAAAATTTCATAAAAATCGGTCTAGCCGTTTCGGAGGAGTACGGTAACTAACACTGTGACACGTGAATTTTATATATAAGAATATATATTTATTTTGTTAGTGATTTTTAACATCATTGTAACTAACATAGCTTTATTGTTTTTAAAGGAAGTGCATTGTGGATAGGCAGTGACTATTGTTTACTCATATAAAATGCCTACTAAAAAAATTAAATGTAAACAAAAAGAACTCTTATTTTAACAGTAGCTATTGCCCACAACACCGTACGTGTGGAATTTAGAAAAAAATTCCTACTTTTGGAACGTTTTTCACTAATGCTTCGCTCCTATTGTTCGCAGCGTGATGTTATATAGCCAATAGCCTTCCTCGATAAATAGACTATCCAACACAAAAAGAATTTGGAAATTCGAAAAATTAATTCCTGAGATTAGCGCGTTCAAACAATCAAACAAACTTTTGTAAGTTTGTGAGGGTAGATTTAAATTGAGAAGTATTTTGATTGAGTATGCAGTCTGTTAACTGATCTTATTTAATACGCGTGTGTTTTTCAATAAAGAAGGAGTGTGTAAAAGTCAAACCTTTTATATAAACAATAATGGTCTTATTCCTAATGACTTATCGGAGGTTTAAAAGTTCGCTAAAATTGGTTCGCTAAAATTGTCAAAAATTGTTATTCATAATAGTCTTTTTACGATAAAATGTTTATTATCTCTTTGATAAAGTCATTGTTTAAACCTCCGATAAGTCATTATAAATAACACCATTAATATGTAAAGTAATTATGGGTAGTAAAACCCAAGGTAGGTAGATCTGACAAATGCCGAACCTGTTGCCATTATCGAAATAAACAAAAATTATACATTATTTTAAAATTATTTCTTAAAAAAATGGTTTATTCTCAACTCATGGAAAAAAGAGAAAACATTCGTTAGCAAATATGTACACGAATGTACAGAGTAAATAGCTTCCTTCGTATTTGATTAAGTCCATGTTATTACATCCTCAAGTGTAGGTGCAATTTATAAAGAGAGAAATATTTTCATTTTAGAATCGCTTGTAGCTTCATATACTAATGGTCTTATTCATAATGACTAGGGAGGTTTAAAAATTCGCTAACTTCGGTTCGCGAAAATTATCAAAACTTGTTATTCATAATAGTCTTTTTACGCTAAAACGTTTATTATCTCTCCGATAAAAACTCCGTTTAAACCTCCGATAAGTCATTATGATTAAGACCATTAGTATAAACGTATCTATACAAATATTATGAAACTGAAGAGTTTAAATAAAACTAATATTTTCTAACACTTGCAGTCACACAGTCTCACCCGTGACCATGGTGACTGCAAATTCTCCGAAACGTCGGGCCAAAATTTAAAACAAAATATCGTCTAAATCTAAATCCGTAAAAAGTAGTTTTATTTAGTTTGTTTCAATCTCAGAAATAATCTCAGAAACCACTAGCCTGATTTGAAAACTTCTTTCAGTTTTAATTTATCGACGAAGGGTAAAGGCACATGCCATCACGTTGAGACTGATAGGAGCGAAGGGTCAGAAAAAAATGTTGCGAAAACAGGGAGAATTTTCTAAATAATTTTTTTAATTTAATGCGTCTATTTTGACTTACTACGGCAAAAATAGGAAACCTTACCTATATCTTTTTCTGTTGTTTCTACCAATTTCTCTGACCAAAAAGAGGTTCGTAGTAAACTCTCACTGTACGAAACTCAAATTAACCAACCGTATAAGTGTACGTATCATTTGCTTTATCTCGCATCGTTAACTGTACTCTATAGTCGTGGCTGAGATATTAGGTTGAAAATCCACGTATTCTGTATGTATTTCTGTATGTATATACTGAAAGAAGTGTTGTACTTACGTAAATGCCATTTTTAATTTTGACGGGCTTCATGCTGTAGTGGTTCATATAATGGACTACCGATCACGAGGTCTCGGGTTCGATTCCCGATCAGGACAGTCATTTGTGTGATGTTTTTAATTGTCATACAAATGTTTGTACTCCGTCTGGGTGTTTACTATGTATTATAAGTATGTATTTACAAACGAAAAGTAGTTTATGTATTATATCCGTATTCTGGTACCCATAACACAAGCATATAAGCTTAGCTTGGGACCAGAGGACGTTGTGTGAAATGTCCATAAATTTTAACACGCTTTTAGCTCGGTACCTACGTATTTATCTAAGTAACGGAATATTTAGCGACTTTCAGTAGTCGGATTGATCTGAACGGAATCTTTGAAAGAGATTTTCTTCCACTTGTAGTAGTCGGACTGATCTGAAATTTCGTACACATAAGGACGAATGACAATGAAACAATTAAAAAAAATCTTTTGAACTAAGAAAAGTTTGGTATAATTTGTTAAAGTTTAGTTTCGAAATTCCACATATACGAAGTTCCGAGCAACAGTTATAGATTATAAAATACATTGATAGATACGTACCAAGCCGATACATTGATAGATACGTACAAGTGTGTTAATAGCTTACAATTCACTAAAATGAACGTACGTGATTACGTGAGCCCTTATCAAGCTTATTTTGCTGTTAGTATATATATAGATAGAATGTAATAAAATTACAGTAATGAATATTTTATATAGCTCCGTATGGTGTTTGTAACTCAATAATTTAGATTCAGAATTAAAGGGAAATTGTTACAACAAGAATAAAGTGGTCTTTGTGAAATATTGTTTGGTATTATTTTTTAGCCAGTGAACGGTCAATAAAAGTTGATAAGGTCGCAAACACAAAGGCCAATGTTATAATAAAGTACATTTTTTGGCGTGATTTGAATTAAAAGCTACTTTATAACGTTTAGAAATTACATTTTTTTTGTTGAAAATCAGTGAATGAATCTTCTGTGTTTAGAAACAAAAGGATAACGAGTGGTACACAGTTATTATACGACCGTAAAATAAACAATTAGATACGAGTTTTATTTGGATACGAAGGGTTCCGTAGGTACTGTTATTATCTTCAAGTAACAATGCATATTTATCCATTCTATACTAATATAATAAAGCTGAAGAGTTTGTTTTTTTAAACGCGCTAATCTCAGGAACTATTGATCCGATTTGAAAAATTCTTTCAGTGTTGGATAGTAAATTTATCGAGGAAGGATATAGGCTATATAACAGGTGTGGCCATCTTTCGTGCACTTAAGATCTAGATTTTCATTTTAAAATTGAGTCGCGATCGACCTATTTCTTAGGTAAGAAAGGGGACGTTTATGCAATGTGCTACTATTTTACTATTTTCAAGAGCGGTATAAATACCGCTCTTGAAAATAGTAGAAAACTACTAAAAGTGGTCACGTTGAACGTCTCCTTACTCGAAGCATGCGTACATGTTCATTCCTGTATCAAGTACTAGAAACATTTGGCATTGAATGCGTCCCCTCATGGAACTTGCGAGTGATTGACCAAAATTGGTAGCGCAATCGACCGGTCGATCGCGATCGACTTTTTGGCCACTCATGCTATGTAACATCACGCTACAACAAATAGGGGCGAATCATCAGTGAAAAATGTTGTTAAAACGGGGCGTATATAGTTGCGGGCAACAGCTAGTCATCAATTAATGTGTTAAGGGTAGAAAAATTATGATGCTATGATTATGATTATGATGTATTTGTTGTTATAGCATCAACTGATATACATAAACTATGTTTCAGCATTTCAGAGATACGACAACTTGGTGGCAAACGGACCGAGGATGATGAGCTGACATCGAAGTCTCAGTAATAGGGCCCCGTTTTACTTTTTGGTAAGGAACCCCAAAAAAGAATGCACGTTGCAGCCTCAGCAATGAAAGCGAAATAGAAGTAAAATAAAAGTAAAATAATTAATATATGTCGGAGTAACTTAATAGAGAGTGGAATTGCTATGGCTTACTATCAGTCTACAAATTGTAGAAACTGTCTTTAAGATGTTCATACATCAATCTGACATTCTATTTCACACTTATAAGGTTCCACAGCAGGTCTCCAACCAAATTCCCTATAACCTGCGCCTCTACCACCAAGATAATGATGTTCACACAAAACATCACCTTTCTATCGTCATTTTACACTTTCTCACAAATACACACTTTATAATTATACACTGGCGATTATGACCGGTATAAACTCTTTATCACTACTGTGAGTGAGCAACTAGTCGGGCAGCGATTCGCCCTGTCTAACGTCTCAAACGATACTGACTATTAGCACTGTGGCTGTCTCGTTTTTACACTGATTGCGAGGTGGGGCGACGTAAAACACAAGGTGGGGAAAACACGTGTTAGGACTTGTCTACAATTCTTTACGTTAACGAATTATACGTTTATATTTATTTATTTTAATTGTCGCTCCGTCATATATATACATGGACATTTCACAATACGTCCTCTGGTCCCTAGCTAACCTTATATGCTTGTGTTATGGAGAAGAATTGATAATATATGCGTTTGAAATAAATATTAATGGATTTGGACGAAATTTCCATTATGAAGTAGCCTGTGTTCTTTCTCATGTAGACTATCTGTATCGTAGAACTTATATAAGAGCGACAGACAGTCGGGTAGCTATTTTCAATTATTCGTTTCCATGCAAGGATCTCACCAGCAAAGTCTTTTTTTCTTTAACATGCTTATATAAGTTCGGTATATATCTATAAATGTATTAATCTATGTAACGGAATCTTTGAAAGTGATTTTAACTCACTTGCAGTTACACAAGAACCGATGATAATGCAATAATTTAAATAAATATTCAGTATTTTCAAGCGTGTCTTTCAGTTTTTGAACTATGTAGATTAATTTTAAATCATAATTATTTTAAAGGGTTTTGTCACAGTACATGCCAACCCCATCGTGTCCAGCAACTTCTTAAACGACAATCCGTTACATTTTCGCTGTACAAAAAACCACCTAACTACCAAATTTCCACTTTACAGACGTCAACCTGTTACAAATTTTATTATGTATAGATTTCATAAAATTTGTGTCGCGTCATTGGCATGGCGAAATATTACCTAAATTCATGGCACTTTACATTTTTCCATTATCACTTCCGAAAATCAAATTTTATTGAGCGATTTATCGTCGTCCTTTCGCAAGGGTCCTTTTTGCCGTCTATAAGTATATAAATTAAATTTACCTCACTTTGAATCTCGGCCATCCATCTTAAGGTAAATAGAGAAGAAAAAAAGATTTACTTATTATAAAACTAGTCAATGTCTGCGGTTTTACTCGGTTTCATGCAGAGGCGTATTTACCATAGAGCCAAAGGGGCCATGGCCCGGGGCGGATATTTTGCTAAGGGCGGCGCAAGCCGCACTTACAACTTAAAACTCTCTTACAACTTAAAACTGCATGAAAATTCATTCCGTAGTTTTTAAGATTATCAAGAACAGACATACAGACAAAGACAGACATCTGGTGGAGTACTTTGCTCAATCTCTACTATTTTATGGGGGCGGTAAACCTATATGGCCTGGGGCGCAAAATTTTCTAAATACGCCCCTGATTTCATGGTTACTGTCCCACTACTCGAGGCCGCTAATGATACCCTTTTTACGTAGACTACTAAACTTGACTTAGTTAAAAAATTAAAATTGATAGTGTAGTTGACGGCAATGTTAACTGAACCTTCTAAATAAAAACAGTGCACAAAGAAATAGCCAGTGAATCAAAATTCAGTTCGAAAAAGTGAATTGCCGCAAGCGGGACTTGAACCCACGACCTCGGACCTGCCAGCCTGCAACATCTTAAATTATGTAAGTCACTTTTTCCACCATAATTTGATTTATTAAGTAAAAAGCATAGCATGTCAATTGCAAAATTAATAAATTACTATATTATGCGTATGCCTATGTTAATCAGGGATAACGTAGCGTTAATTAGTGACAAAGCGATCCAGTTCCAGTAGTTTTGAGTTTATTCATACCACGGTAGACTATAATCTCTCCCAAAGTGGAGGAGGCTTGTGCCTAACAGTAGGACATTCTGGACATTAACGAGCTGAGGAAAGAAGAGACAAGAGAAATAGAGAGGTTTAAAAAACCACTCAGAGATTACCCCCTACGTCCCTACTTCCTAACCCTAACTTCCTAATCCTAATCCTAACTAATTTATAAATGTGAAAACGAGCTGATGACACAATAAAAATTTTAGCGAGCTTAACTGTTAATGTGTGGAACGAAACCATAGCGTGATTTAAAAGACTATCAACGCCATCTATCGAGTGGCATTGTAAACTTCTGTTCGTTAAGGTTTCATTTCTAAATACCACGCGTACGAAGTCGCGAGCACCAGCTAGTAATATTATAAATGCGAAAGTAACTCTGTCTGTCTGTCTGTTACGCTTTCCCGCTTAAACCTCTCAACCGATTTTGATAAAATTTGGCACAGACAATCTTTAGACCCCGAGAAAGGACATAGGCTACCTTTTATTGCGAAAAAAATAATTCCAAATTCCACGCGGACGGAGTCGCGGGCAACAGCTAGTACAAAATATACCAGCAAACTTAACCTCTTTATTGAGTAGACTGGTTGATGCCTGTGACTTTGTGACGCGTGAAATTTGGAATTACTAACAGAAATAATTATTAAAATGTTAATAACATTGCAAAGTTTAACAAATTCTAACTATTCTATAATCTGGCAGCGTAACAGTAACTTTTCAAAGATAATTAAAATTGTCAGTGGTATTTAATTTAGCCTGTTTCAATAAGTGTCCCTTTTCATTGAACTAGACATTCTTCAAGTCAAATTTCGGATCGGAACCACTTTTACCATTTTTAACCAACTTCAAAATTAAAGAGTTGCTTATTTTTACAGAAAATTAATGAGGATTAATAATTTTCTTCTTAAAAGGGCAACTTTATTGCAACTCGTTTGGGGTCGGCGCAATATGTTTTACCAAGCTCTTCTGTTAGTTGATATAGAAAGGCATTTTTATGAAGATTTTTTTTCATTCTTTTGGTTCTAAATTACTAAAATTTTATCTCCAACTTTTTATCTTACTTCCTCGCGAAATAAATTTTTAATCTTGCGTATAAAAATTGCAGAGATTTGCAATAATGCTTTACTCTAAGCAATCATCTAAGTAAATATCACGGTAAAATATAATTTCAGTAAAAGCGTTTTCCCAATAATACCGGATTCTACCAATAATCCCAAGTAAGGCAAAGTAAAAGTAGAATTGGGAAAACCATATTGACTAAAAATATTCTATGTTTTTATTTAACACTAGCTTTTGCCGGCGACTTCGTCCACTTGAAATTTTAGATGACTAGTAATTTCTTACTTACAGATTTAGTAATTAAGAAACAAACAACAACAGCAGGTTTTCCCAAAAGAACATAACACTGAAAACGGTATTCAATTCCAAGCAGTAGTTTTAGCGTGATGCGCGTACAAACATACAGACAGACAGACAAAAATTTTATAAACCATTATTTGGGCTTCTAATCATCAATAAAGATCGCCTATCCAATTTTTCTTCAATATCTTCAAAGTACATACGTCACCTTTTTAAATTTTACTATAATTATGTATAGGACGAGCCTCGTGGTTGAGTGGTTTACGTAACGGTCTGCCAATCAAGAGGTTGCGGGTTCGATTCCCGCTCGGGACAATCATTTGTGTGATTTTTCTAATTTTCATACAAATGTTTGTACTGTTTCTGGGTGTTTATATGTATTTTATGTATGTATTTACAAAAAAAATAGTGTATATGTATTCTATCCGTATTCTGGTACCCATAACACAAGCATATAAGATTAGCTTGGGACCAGAGGACGTTGTGTGAAATGTCCCGGAGTATTTATTTATTTATTATTTTATTATGTTATTGATTAACCGCAAGTATTACGTACTATTCTCAATTGTAGTAGGTACATAATAGTCTGAATCTTTACATCCAAAGCTGGAATATGGTGGCGACATGTTTATTCTGAATTCGTTCTTTACATAAAATACAGAATAAGTAAATATGATCAATTATCGTATATATCTTAACATAAAACGCCATATGTATATACTTCCTTAATTTTGTTTACCCAATAATACGGTCGCCTAATTAAGCGTACCTTGGGCTGCGCTCTTATGAGCTTGAGGCTTGTTTATGTCACAGGAAAGGAATATATTGTGAAACAAATAACCGTACAAATACACAATCTACTAAAACTAAGGGTTGTTGTGTGGAAAATAACAAAAAAAAAATAGTCTTAGGTTCTAAGAAATATTAAATAATCGGGCTAAGTATGACTTACACACCAAGGGTTTCGGACATTGCCATCATAATAAAATTATACTTATCATCATATATTATTATACCGCCAAAGCGTGTCATAACGTTAAACTAATAGTAGGGGAGCCCAAGAGGGAATTTCGGGATTTACTAAAGCGCGACAGATTAATATACAGGGGGATACCTATACCCGGTTAAGTACCTCCACCAAACACGAGCTCCATATATAAGGCCGCCCGTGAAGGATACAGGAGTAAAAAAAATTGACCATCAGAAATTCTTGAGCGGGTCAGATTAAGGTAAGGTGAGTTAATTATATCCTAAAAAGCGTATCTTCCACTAATCTGACAATTTGAGAGTGACGTAAAGAAAGGGGAGGGCAGCAAAGTTGTAAAAAAAAACCTCATCTCGATATTCTCGAGCGTAGCAAAAAATTTTTTATTTTGAAGGAAATAATTCAAAGACAACGAAAAATATATAACCTGACGATTTCCGCAAGCCGAAATAATAAAAATTCGTACATATATAAAAATTACATATTTAAAAATCTATAGCCGCTTCCCCCACTGATGAAAAGGTTATATACCTTTTCATCGGTGGGGAACACATCACATAACATTTTTTTCTTCTTATCATCTAAGCTTTGCAACGCAATAGGTCTGACGCTCGAGTAAATCCCCATTTAGCATCGTGGGCTCCCCTACCATAAAGGTAAAAAGTTTGTTGTATGGGAGCACTATGCATTTTATTCTGCTTTTTTGCTTTGTGGAGAAAAGTATGCTTAAGTGGTTTGGTCATGTGGAGAGGATGGATGATATAGGCCATTAACGAAAGGGATATAGACGATGGAGGTAAGTGGAAATGCTGGGAGAGGACACTCGAGAAAAATATACTCCGATTTCATCGCCGGTAAACTCCAAAAGGGACAAGTGCGTACCACTTACAACCGTCGAGCATGTATGACCAAATGTATGAGTGTGGATGAAGCCAAGGAAGTATGTTCGGATCGTAGCAGATTGCGCTCTATAGTCTCTGCCTACCCATATAGTAAAAAAGCGTGATGTTATGATGATGATAATTATTATAGCGACAACAATTGTTCTGTGATAATTTTAACTGTCATCACTTTCTACGAAACTGCCTAATGACATACAGATTGACGAATAGTGTTGCAGTGGTGTCTTAGACACAGTGCACGTTTTGGCTTTGGCTTAAACCTAAAAAACCGCTTAGACCTAACAATCTTTTGAATTCCTAATAAGAAGAAATAAGGTACTTACAGATCTTAAATGGTTTTATTAGCTGTTGAGGTGTCACAAAACTTATTATTCGATAGTACAGTACTGACAAATAATAATTTATGAAGGCCTAAAATTAAGCTATAAGCCGATCACTATACGTTATTGTTATTATACTATTATACTTTATAATCTACATAAATGTTATCTACTCCTTGCAGTTATAGTTACGCACATTGACAATAAAACCAGATGTGTGCATACCTATTCTAATTAAAGACTGGTACAGCGTTCTTATACTGAGTTATGTGTCTGATCATATGTTTTCCATGATCGTAAAGTTTGAATGAGTGGACTGAAAATTGTTACAGATTCATTGCTTGAGTGAAGGAAACGAGAAAACGGAATTGTGCAAGCATTACAGCGTCTGTAATCAAATATGTATTTGAAGAAAACTCCGAATATCATTAACAATGACGCGAATGCATTTAATCAAATACTGATTAAATGATGTAACTCTATCTACTATGCCTGTATTCCTATGATTTGGTACGCATCATTATACATGTTTATACAAGGTTGATACGACATATGGACTTTTTTTAAACTGGATATATTAGGTAAAATTTTCAAGCTCTGTACCAAATATCAAATAAATACAAGCAATAGTTTAGACGCAAATTAGGTTAAAAGTTTTAGTACTATAAGAACACGATGTATCTTTCGTTACAGCTGATAATTTTATAGGCAAAGGTCATCTACCTTACATTCTTACAACGATAAATAATACGGTACATTTTACGATGCAAGTTCCATTCTTCACTATTAAAATCACTTGTACTTTTATTACGAAAGTGACCAAAATAACAAAAAAAAAGATTTGAAAAAGATAGAAAGTTGCTATTGTACCTTAGATTATTTACACAGGATGATTGGAGTTAAAAGCTACTTAGTTTGTTTGAAAAAAAAAAACTCATTTTTGGTGCTATTTATACTGTATCGAATTAATACTATACACCTATAGTATACGTAGTCTATTTAATGCCCCTATGTCGTATCAACTCCGTATATAATTTACAAGCACTGCTGGATATAAGCCTCCCCATAAGTACCACTTTTTCAGTTCGATTCCCGCACAAAAAATAATTTGTGTGATATTAATAAATCTCGTACTAAATGTTTGTTCTGCGTCTGGTTGTTTCTATGTATTATATAAAAATAAGTCGGGTTTTCCTTCCTGACGCTATAACTCCAGAACGCACGAACCAATTTCCACGGTTTTGCATTCGTTGGAAAGGTCTTGGGCTCCGTGAGGTTTATAGTTCTTTTATTTTTAATTTTTTTTTAACTTTTTTTTGGTATGGCAAAACAACGTTTGCCGGGCCAGCTAGTGTATTATAAGTATGTATTTTAACAAAGAAAAGTAGTTTATGTAGTATATCCGTATTTTGGGACCCATAACATAAGGATATAAGCTTAGCTTGAGACCAGAGGACGTTGTTTGAAATGTCCATGAATATTTATTATTTTACATTTTTCCATCACTTGCGAGATGAAATATTATTTAACAATTTTTCCAACATCTTTTCCTGACGCTCCTATAATCTTGTAAGTGCATGATAAAAAATTGCCTAACATTTAAAGGGTCGTCGTAGGATGAAAATGTAAAATGATTTATTATATATGCTGTGGTAATTTGTTATAGGTAGTGATAAATACTCGCAGATGAATTTTGTTCGTGTGTTGTCCGGATGTGACAAGTCCTTCACTGTGCAGGCAGCGCGCCTCTGGTTGCCATTAACAATAAGACAGGCTAAATCACTGTCTATTTTCAAAAAAATGGTGATTGAATACTTCACCACTAGTTTGTAACTTATTTATTTTCTCTATATGATATATATACAACATGTAACATATTTAACGCACACCCTCAAACACCCCAATTAGACTTTAATAATATAAACGCTATGCATACACCAAATATTATTTATATGTGCATTAACATTGATTATTTGTGAAATTAGTAATTCCCATTTCGTGGACATAAACTGGTCACCGATTGACACTGAGCTGCGCACGCACGCACAGACACATGTACCTACTCGCCGCGCCCGCTCCCTGCTCTCCGAGTGCCACCCGACTTACTCGTACGTTCCATTTTCGTTTCTATGAACTGTTTAGCTAGCTGTGTAAGGTGACTGTAATTTACTTAGTTTTATCAAAATTTTAGAAAAAAATTTGGTACCTAAAAAACAATCAAAATCGATCCAGATTCCGATTCTGAACAAATTACTTTTAGGGTGTGCGTTAATTATGTTACATGTTGTATATATAATATATTTATACTATGCTTTATACACGTTTATTAGTTTGTATTTGTTTATATTTACATACCACACATATTTAATCACTGTCTAATCGACATGTCCATGCAGGTTGTCTGAAAGAGATCGCTGACAGCGATAAGACCGCCGATTTTACATTAATCGTTTGTATATAAATTGTAAAAATTTTGTATTGTTAGTGTGCAATAAAGTATATTGTATTGTATGTATACGTATTGTATTTTATTGTGATAGGTTAAGAATATAAATATCATCAACCCATTTCTTTCCAAGGGTGTTGTAAGAGTCAATTAAAGGACAGCGGCGTGCACTGATATTTAACTTAGGGTAGGCAGTCACAAAAACTTTTTCTTTTATAGATTTTTAGCATAGCCACGCGACGGATCTCTAAGTCGGAAACCATGCCAACAGAACAAATTTAAATCTGAATATCCCGAATCAGTCCACACTGTACTAGAATTACTAACCAATAACTACGTACGTACATACATACGTACATGTACGTATGTACATACGTTTCATAACTTTTAACATGAAATTTTCGAGGTACAATACCTTTTAGCTGGCTTAGTTGTCGTAACTCGGGTACACAGAATCTTTTTACTGAAAGACATTTGTGAGAACTTGTTATTTTTAATTTTTAACAAACACACACTATCAACACACATTTCACAATCAAATAACATTTTAAAATCAACAAACGAAAATCCATACAATTATTAAATTATAGAAACTCATTATTAAACAGTTCAATGAATCACACGAAACAATAAAATGGCCTCTGTCGAACCAAAATATTTCTGCTATTTAAATAAATAAAACCTTACTAAACAAAAATGCATACGGGATTTATTAGAATTCCGACTATTATATTTATTCGGATTATAAGTAACGAACGAACATTGCCGAATACTCGCGATAACATCCGATCGCCAAAGCAGGCCGCAGGATTTTCAGTGTAAATTGTCTTGGATATGTAAGCCTGTGTGCGTTTGCGAACTGTGCACGGACACGAAAATTTCTACACACATATGAACTCATGGCAGGCGGGCGGCGTCGAGCTTGCTAGCTACGCTAATATTATTCCTTCGCCAAACGCCTGGCAAAAAGCAATTTGCAAGCACATATTGGTGCTATTTATGAATTATTAGGCGTTTTTAAGTTATAATATTTTGTTTAATTAATAGTAAATAAATGAATAAAGTCATCTAAAACATACGAACGTTTTATTTAAATATCTGTGAATGGCAAGTAAAGCAGTGCCTTTCTGCTTATATAGAGCGCACGCCCATGTTAAAGGATATTATAAGCAGTAATGTGAACGAAGCCACGACGACGTATGTAGGTCAGTGCGATTTATTCTTTATTTGATTTGTTAAAAATTTAAAGGATATGTTCTATTTAAAAAAAAATCAGTTTTTAAATCAGTTTGATAATTAAATCAAGGTGTTGGCGGTATACGTTAGGGAGTGTCACGTAGGCGTTAGCTTAATTAGTCTACATAAAATTACGTAAAACTTCTACGTGTGGGTTTACATAATTTTAGGCACAGTTTGCAACCGTTGTATAAGATTTATACAACCGCTGACAATGCAACGAAAAAAACATAATTATATACATTCATATTACTAGCTCTTGCCAGCTTAATTGTACATCTGGGATTAGACATCACAGCATACTATTCCTAGAGATTTACCATATAGAGTGTCTATGACTACATTAATCACGGCTTGAAGCCATATTTAATATCTATATATCCGTTGATAGCTTAATATATTCATGAGACCTTTATATTTTGAAGTTAAGATTTTGTAAGTATTTAACGGAATTGTAATTTTTAAAAAATAAAGGTTCAAATAATAAAATAAGAAGCAAATACCTATTTTGTGTTATAAAATTTAAGTTTCAGGAAGAAAGCGCAATTTTAGAATGAAATGCATTACTTTTTATGTGCAGCTCGCCTCGCCTTTGTCGTGGTTGTCTTTGAGATATTCGGTTTGAATGGACTCGGAACTTGGATTGAATAAAATTTTATCAGAACAAGCCGTGGAATGTTACGTTATCTTTCTTTTTCTTTTGGGTTTTCGGAAGATATCCGAAATCTTGGATATAAGTTAGTAAGAAACGACAAACATTTTTGAAGATTAGATTACGGTGAATATAAAACTTAATTCTGCGAAAAAAAAGGTTATGTAAATAAGGATAAGGGTTTATAAAACAACTTAGTACAAAACGGTCGAAAACTAATATCAATAATTCCATAAATTGAATTATGGTGGAAAAAGTGATTACCGCAAGCGGGATCATATCACTTTTTCCACCATAATTCAATTTATTAAGTAAAAGCATAGCATGTCAATTGCAAAACTAATAAATTACTGTATCAATAATTCCACTTAGACTTTGGACTCTTACGTGGAAACACGTGTAACGTAATATTATAAATATTCAACTACTAAACAATAATTACACTGTACAATATTAAGAAATAAATAAATACTAAATATTTATGGAGATTTCACACAACGTCCTCGGGTCTTAAGCTAAGATTATATGCTCGTGTTATGGGTACTAGAATACGGATATACCGACTACATAAACTACTTTTATAATTATAATGATGGAATATAATATGATAGGGTCCCGTATCATTATTATCATAATATATTAGCCATATCAACACGATATTTTTTAACACTTGCGCGACTCATCTGTTTAAATAAAACTACTTTTTACGGATTTAGACGCGTATATTTGTTTTAAATTTTGGCCCGACGTATCGGAGACTTTGCAGTCACCATGGTCACGGGTGAGACTGAGCTGTAATGTGTCTTCTATGATCAGTTATTACAGGGTTTACCCACATTCGATTTTAATTTTACATTGACCATAAAGATAGACTTTTACTATAAACTATATCATATTACATTGTGCTCAGACTACATAAAATCAATAACATTATTTTAGTTTCTAAAATACATTAACAAATTGTAACAATATAAAGAAAAATTTTGAATAAGGTAAAACATACATAATTTTATCATAGACTAAAGTCGAAACGTCGGTCCAAAATTTAAAACGAATATACGCGTCTATATCCGTAAAAAGTAGTTTTATTTAAACATATCAACACGAAATAACGGGATGAGGGCAGGAAAATGACGATGATGAGTATTTGTTGTTATAGCATCAACTGATACACATGATAAAATTCTCGTGTCACAATGTTTGTTCCCATACTCCTTCGAAATGGCTTGACCGATTCTTATGAAATTTTTTATGCATATTCAGTATTCAGTAAGCAGTGCATGCCAGAAGGTCGCAGACGCCGCTGCGCACTCGTCCTGAAGATGAGCATCGGATATGCTTGTTACCTGGGTTGACATTATCGATTCCATAACAGTGAGTGTTAAGGTCCCTACACACCTTACGATTTATCGAACGAAAAGTCGGCCGACAAAACTGTGCAGTTCAATTTGGGTATTCTTTTTTTAAAAAATGTATGTAAAATCGCTGCAAATCGAATCGTTCGTCAAATGTGCGTTGTTTAGCGCGCACTAAATTATCGTACGATAAAACTGTGCGATCTCTTGATCTTCGATTTTTCGTTCGTTTGTAGAACATTTGCTGCGAATTATCGTTCGTCGAAGGAAGATACAATTTTTATTTCTTAAAATCGTTTCGATTTTCTGACCGCTTGATCGACGGTCCTTGTGGTCTGGTGGTTCATGTATTTGACTACTGCGGCCGCTCAAAAGGTCAAGGGGTTCGATTCCTGCGCGGGACAGCCAATTAATTTTTATAAATAGTAAGTACTGCGTCTGGGTAGTTTTGACCGACTTAAAAAAAAAAGAGGAGGTTTTCAAATCGTTTGTAAACTTAGTTTATTTCGGCGGATGACTCGATGACGAGTTTGGCAGTCTCAGCGTCCATTCTATGGATAGGGGGTTTAGGAGCGGCAGGCGCCACGGCTGGAGCGGCGGGCACCTGTTTCGCGGCAAGCGCCGCTATGGACACGGCGGGCGCTGCGTACTGCTCAGTGGGCGCCGTTACTGGCGGTGCGGCTTGTTTGGGCGCCTTCTGACGGGATGGTGCGGACTCGATTTTCGCTGCGGCGGCATTTTCTTCTTCTCTTCCTTTTAATTTTTTAGCCTCCCCGGCTGCATTGGCGCCGGCTGCGTTTGCCGCCGCCACCAATGAGTTGGGCGCACTGTCTACCGTAGCGACAAAGGTCACTACGGGTTTGGCTGCTGGTGTAGTTGTCGTGCGCGGACACCGTTCACGCCCGTTTGTTTCTTGCTTCCGTGCGAAATACGCAGCAATGATGTGACGCTGTTGGCGGTGTATTCGCCGCCGCACGACTGTCCAAAACCCAAACCTAGCAAGTTACATTTGAGTAAATTTTTCAGCAGATGCTTTTTCATTTTGTAATCAACAAGTATGAAGTGCTGGTTGCTAGGTTTATACATGCTTGTATCTGTGATTCTATGTAAGATAGAAATACAGTTGTTTTTGCATCAGACGCAGTAAGAAAATTGGGAAATAATTGGTTTAGGAAAACGAATTAAAAAAACGTCACTTGCTAGGTTTTGATTTTGGACAGCCGCGCAGTTTCAAGGATGTTGTTAAGTGATTGATGTTTTATAATTAAACTAGATGGCGCCCCGGCAACCCTCGGTGCCACACGAAAAGTTGTAAAAAACGTTGTGAATAATGCCATCTCCCGCAAAAATGCATTACTATTTGAACGCTTGAAGAATATAACTTGATACCGTATGAAATACTACACTAGAAAAACAACAGATGTCAGTACCAGCTGTTTAGAGTTGGTCATATTTCACAAATGTTTACAACAACGTATCACATGGCGCTGATGGCGCCACTCAGCCTGGTGTAACCGCCAATAACGGTTCCATAAACTATTCTAGTAACTCCATACATGCTTGAGTCCTTGTGATATGGGTTATGTGGTATGGACTCCATACCACATACATAGCCCATATCACAAAGACTCAAGCATATAAGCTTAGCTTGGGACCTGAGGACAATGTGTGAAATGTACATAAATTTTTTATGTAAATGTAGTTTATTCACTTATGTGTACATATGTGATACTGAGCAAATATTTTGTCAAGGTTATACGTAAATGCGTCAAACGAAACAATAGCGTGATGTAGCGAGACGGCACAACGCCATCTATCGAGGCGGATAAAAACTTCTTGTGACATTTGTTTATTTAATATTATAATTTATCGTCTGTAACTGTTGACGACATGCTACTTGCACGAGCTTGTGAGGAGAACTGACGACCGCGGTCGTCCATAAAAATCGTTCGATAAAACTGCGCAGTTTTTTCGTTATGGTTTATCGTAACGTGTGTAGGCGGCATTAGCCGGTAACATAATATCTATACTAATATACATATAAAGCTGAAGAGTTTGTTTGTTTGAACGCGCTAATCTCAGGAACCACAGGGCCGATTTAAAAAAATCTTTCAGATAGGGCATTCATCGAGGAAGGCTTTAGGCTATATAACATCATCGACCAGTAGAAGCGAAGCAGTAGTGAAAAATGTTGCATTAACGGGGAAAATTTTCTAAATTCCACGCGACGGGGGTCGCGGGCAACAGCTAGTTTCTAATATTTCTCATAATTAGTAGGTTTAAGAATCGGCTACTATCTATTTTTCATACCCCTAAGTGATAAGGGTTGTTCATCCCTGACATTTGTATGGCAAAACAACGTTTGCCGGGACAGCTAGAAAACTATGAAATTTTCAGTTCTCTAGTTATCACCGTTCCAGAGATACGGCTTGGTGAAAGAGACGACAGCAAAGTCTCACTAATAGAGTCCGTTTTGCTTGTGGTACGGATCCCTAACAAAGATTAACTTTATTATTTTTTGAAGTAGATTAGAACAACGCGATATGTCTTTGCACTTTGATTAAAGTCTTTAGACAAAGGTCAAAAGAAAGTCCACTCAATTGATAAAAAATGTGTCCAATTATATCGGATTCGTGGATTGAATAGTTTTTGCTGCATTATTGAAAAATAATATCCTTACTCGTACAACAGATCGGGGTGGTAAAAGGGTCCGGTCATCTATTCACAAGTACCTAATTCTTTCTCTATTCAGCTCACTAAAACCCCACTGCTGGGCACGGACCTCCTCCAAATACAAAATTGTAAAGTTTAAGTATAAATAAATTAATTCACTTGTGTTTTTACCAAGTTATTTCGTAGGACAGTTGTGAAGTTTATTCGTTAAATTTACCGAATTTGGTGCAAGGTGAGTCTGATAAGGCAAGTTATTTGTTCTTAAAACAAACTTGCTCACAAGAGGTTACTCAAAAAGAACATCACGTACGAACTCGGAGATAATTTCTCTAGTGATACTGAAAATAAATTTACGAATGTTTCGCTCGAACACTCTTTGATAGGTACAAAGGAGTAACTGCTTTTCACTTTAAGTAATATAGAGTGACGTTATTGGTATAAAAAAACTTTGTAAAAATTTGTGTGTTTTTAATTTCTTTATTTTCAAAATACTGTGAAAGAATTTTTTTTAAATATGGCTATATTAAGGCAGTATTATAAACTTGGGCATTAGCTAACAGTCCAAAACCAAAGTATGGTTTTTAGTTATGATGTATTTGTAAAAGCTTAGTGTTATGAAAGCAAGAGAAAAAGAATTGGCACTTAAATGTTAAAAATACTATAACAATCTATACCAGGGGTTACCAACTTCATTACATCCAAGACTACTCCAACACAAAAAGAATCCTTTAATGCGTCCAGCCGCACTATGTGGGTTTTCTATGAACGCAAATACGCGTCCGTAGCACCACGGGAAACATTTTCTGGATGCACATAAGCGTTTACTGCACTGGGCTAATGCGTCTTTTGTTAGCATTGGGTATAAATTCGCAAATTTCTCAGCAGTGAATGCGTTAATTTGAACCAATAGTAGTTCCTGAGAATAGTGCTTTCAAACAAACAAGTATAAATAATAAATAAATAAATAAATATTCAAGACATTTCACACAACGTCCTCTGGTCCCAAAGTAAGCTATATTTCTATGCTTGTATTATGGGTATCAAATACGGATAGACTACATATACTACTTTTCTTTTGTAAATACATACTTATAATACATAGAAAACACCCAGAAGCAGTACAAACATTTGTACGACATTTATGGATATCACACAAATGATTGTCCCAAGCGGGAATCGAACCCGCGACCTTGTGATCGGCAGTCCATTACATAAGCCACTCCTCCACCAAGCCGGTCCAACAAAAACACCGTTAAGGGCCTACATCAATATTATCGTATATCATCGCCGACACGTACATATTAACACGGCCAGTAGGCACAGAAAATGAAGAATTAGGGATACTTTTCCTATTTACTCAAAATCTACTGAATATATTTTAATTCTGATCCACGTGTTTCTATACATAATAGTTACCTATGTTTTTAAAGTTATTTCATTAGTTAATACGCGATAATTGACCAACAAATGAAAAAAATAAAAAATTAGAGAGGTTGTTTTGCCAAGATTTTCTATCAAGAAAACTTTTTTCAATCGCGTTTCTGAGTTCATGCGATCCTAGATCATATATTGAAAAAACATATACTTAAATACCTAGTTTAAAAAAACTAAAAAATACGCTTTATTTAATCGAATTATTGCATTGTCATCGGTCTTTGACAGGTGTGCAAAATTTGAATAGAATCTGACCGTTTAAAGTGGGTTAAAATAGCGTCTAAAGGAGTCGGTCACAAACATACAAACATACAAACAAACATACAAACAAACATACAAGTGAAGCTAATATAAAGCATGTAAAAATTAGAGCTCTAGCCATTCAATCTAAAGAAACAATGAAAACTTCGTACATAGAAAAATGCACGAAGCTATTTTGATATCCTCTTAAACAAACTCTTCAGCTTGATAATATTAATAAAGAAGTAGGTAGAGATAATTAAAATTAAATAAAATTATAAATTAGTACTTACTTATTCCGTTAAGAGGATACCAAAATAGCTTCGTGCATTTTTCTATGTACGAAGTTTTCATTGTTTCTTTAGACAAAACATATACTTAAAAATTAGAGCTCTAGCGAGCTCTAATTTTTAAGTATATGTTTTTTCAATATATTATCAAGGATCGCATAAACACAGAAACGCGATTGAAAAAAGTTTTCTCGATAGAAAATCTTGGCGAAACAACCTCTCAAATTTTTAATTTTTTTCATTTGTCGGTCTATTATCGCGTATTAACTAATGAAATAACTTTATAAACATAAGCAACTATCATATATAGAAACACGTAAATCAGAATTAAAATATATTTAGTAGATTTTGAGTAAATAGGAAAAGTATCCCTAATTCTTCATTTTCTGTGCCTACTGGCTGTGTTAATATGTACGTGTTGGCGATGATATACGATAATATTGATGTAGGCTCTTAAGAATGAAGATCAAACAGAAAACGGCTTAATTTTAACTTTATATTAATTTCGAAACGAAGGTTGCTCATTATAACAAAATTTGATCAATAAGTTTATTAGCTCTTATAATTTAATAGAAATAATTATATCGGATTTGTAGAAGCTTTTCTTGTTGCTTAAGAGGGCACGATACCAAATTATGCTCCATACAAAAATATGGGTATCGTACTTCCATTTTTTTTTTTGCGAAAGTTAAACCGATTTTAATTGTTTTTACGCTATATTATAGATGAAGAGTATACCTATGCTTCTGTCACTTTGTTTTTTCAAAACATAATAATTAAAAGAAATATGACCATCCGCAAATCCCTATTTTTTCGGTTTTCTTTAGGTAAAGTTGCAGCGGCTATCACACATATTAGGTAACGTTATATTATACCAAAAAAAAGTGATACAAGCATAGATATACTCTTCATCTATAATATAGCGTAAAAACAATTAAAATCGGTTTAACTTTCGAGAAGAAAAAAGAGAAGTAGTAACCGTCTTTTTTTTAAAGAATTTATAGGTAAAATCTGTTTCAGCTATATTTGGCCCTTTCAGCACGGTGCTCGGGAATAGGGATAGCAATACCTAAGGCAAATACCTAAATTAGTAGTGAAGTACCCTCTTAATGCGTAATATTAACATAGACGTTGCCAGTATTTAGTTAGGGGTTACTAAATCCTCCTAGATACATAGGATTATGAAGTATAATAATAAACAATAAATTAATAAATATTCAAGGACATTTCACACAACGGCCTTTGGTCCCAAGCTAAGCTTATAATGCATGTGTTATGGGTATCAGAGTACGGATATAATACATACTACTTTTCTTTTGGAAATGCATCCTTATAATACATAGAAACACCCACACGCAGTACAAACATTTGTATGACAGTAAATATCACATAAATGATAGTCCCCAGCAGGATTCGAATCCGCGACCTCGTGAATGGCAGTCCGTTACCTGACTACGAGGCCCGTCGATAAATAGAAAAGTATCGAAGAAAATATTGCTTCGACCTCAAGTAATGGAAACCGGGTAGGAAAATTACAATTACCGTTTGTATATGGTATAATACACAAAGCTTTTTATGTATCCATGTGGTTACAATTACGTAATTTTATTTACCCAATAATGCGGTCGCTTTATTAAGCTTATGTCGTCGTTATGTCGTAGTAAGGGTCACGCATGGTGGAATTAATAATCTTGGTAACATGCCCTTGTGAGATGCCAAAGAAAAGAGCATGAGTATTTTTCTATATTAAAATCAATTATTATAGGTACTAGCTAATTATATTTATTTCAAAAATGGATATAAAACATAAAACGAACTAAAAATTCAAATCAATCAGATTTTTCGAAGGGAAAGTCATGTTCAGATAATCTGTTATATAAAACTAACAGCTACTGAATTTAGAAAAAAATCCTATTTTTTCACTAATGCTTTGCTCCTATTGGTTGCAGCGTGATGTTATATAGCCTATAGGCTTCCTCGATAAATGGACTATCCGACACAAAAAGAATTTTTCAATTCGAACCAGTAGTTCCTGAGATTAGCGCGCTCAAACAAACAAACTCTTCAGCTTTATAATCTTTACTTACTATAAAACAAAGTTGTAATTTTTGTACGAGTATGTAGATATATCCCTATGTGAGCTTATAATATCTTCAAAACTATGCAACACATTTTGATGCGGTTTTATTTTAATAGATAAAGTGGTTTAAGAGGATGGCTTTTTTGTATAATTTGGTAGCTTTGATAGAAAGTTTTAGTATAAATAGATCCTAGATAAGCTACTTAAAACTTTATTTGAAATGACATTAGCCAAAATAGCTACGTATATTACCTAGGTATATTTTGAGCTTCTTTATAACGGCTTACGTACTGTGAGTCATATTTTAGAGACAATAAGTAAAGAGAACAGTAGCTGTATTGTGTAGTTTGAACATTGTTGCACTCAAACTCTTGTTAGTGCTTCAATATTCCCCAGAGATTTGTTGGACAACGAAAATAGCTGAAACCATAAAACTACGACAAAATTGAAGCAATTTATTTGTACCAAGAAAAGAAAGGGATAATTTTATTTTGAAATTTTTAAAATAGTTAAGTTAAGACTTGATGATAAAAGACACATCTCTAAGAAATGGAATACGCTGCCTGCACATGTCTTTCCCTCTTCTTATGATATGGGGTCTTTCAAGCGAGGCGTGAAGAGGCATCTTGTGGGTGGGCAAGGTAGGGGCGGCTAGTGCTCTGATAATGTACCAGCCGTCCTCGCATATGGATTGCACTCTCACTTAACATTAGGTGAAGTGTAGTCATTTGCCAACCCCAACTATAAAAAAAATACCCTTTATGTCCTTTTGGTGACGGAATAAGAAAAGCGTCATCACTCTAATTCCTCCCGCAGGGTGCTGGAGTATATTGTACACAGATAATATCTTCTGTGAGAGACGGAACTCGAAAATAAACCTCGTGCCCAAACGTCTGATCAGCGCGGCACATTAGCCCATAATCCTTTCCAATATGGAGGAGAACCGTGTCCAACAGTGAGACGTTAGGCATCATAACATCGCGCCTTTTTCCCATGGGGGTAGGGAGAGACTATAGAGCGCCATCTGCTACGATCCAAACATACTTCCTTGGCTTCATACACACTCATACATCTGGTCATACATGCCCGAAGGTTGTATGCCGGCGATGACATCGCAGTATATTTTTCTCGGGCGTCCTCTCCCAGCATTTCCACTTACCTCCGCCGTGTTAATCGTTAATCGTCTCTCATCCATCCTCTCCACATGACCAAACCACCTAAGCATAATTTTCTCCACCTTAGTCACTACATCCTCTTTCAGACCGCAACGTTCTCTTATAACTTCATTTCTTAATCTATCTTTCAAAGTCACACCACACATAGGTCTAGGAGAGATTCCATTTAAAGATAAGGCGACGACGCGCGGTTTGATATGATCACGAATATAGTCTATATTAATATTTTAAAGCTGAAGAGTTTGTTTGTTAGAACGTGCTAATCTCAGGAATCACTGGTCCGATTAGAAAAATACTTTCATTGTTGGATAGCACATTTATCGAGGAAGGCTATATAACATCACGCTGCGACCAACAGGATTAAAGCATTTCAGAAAAATGTTGTAAAAACGGCAAACATTTTCTAAGTTCAACTCCTAGTTTAGACGATAACGGAACGCAACCCTACATACGCGAATCTAACTTGTACTTGTTATGATTAATTTACGTATATTGTAAAAAGAATTGTTGAGTTGAAATGTAACAAACAGATTAAGGTTACAAAGATCAAGCTTTTGTTTGAAGCGTGTAGCTTTTTTATTTTTAAAAGGCTCTTTGTGTACACCAAATGTAACTTTATGGTAAAAAAATCTATAAAAACATTTTGTTCTCTATGTCTGTCGTTAATTGATCAAAAAACAAAATGTATTGTATAAAATACTTCTGCCGCAGGTTTAATTCCTAAACTCTTTCGTAACGGAACGACTGTTTATCATGAAATTTTGTGTGCATATCTGGTAGTTCTGAGAATAGGTCAATATCTGTATGATACTCGTATATATAATTTATCAGAACTCTTTTTAATTAGTTGCATACAGATAACATCTTCTGTGAGAGACGGAAAACTCGAAAATAAACCCTGTGCCAACACGCCTGGTCAGCGCGGCACAGTAGACCATAATCCCTTCCAAAGTGGAGGTGGCCCGTGCCCGTGAGTGGGACGTAACTGGGCTCGAGAAGAAGAAGGAGAAGATACATAATTTAGTTCAAAATGGGAGGGGTCCAGTAAGTGCGCAAGTGAAACTGCTGGGCGCACCTATCTAATAAAATTTAATACTTGTGACTATGGTAACGATTAATTCCTCCGAACCACTGAAAAATATGAAAAATAATTTTACAGTTTTTAGTTACTAAGCAAAAAGACACTAACAAAAGAAAATGGTACACAAATATAACATCTTTTCTGCAGACAATATTCAAACAATATGCAACAACATTTATATGTAAATTGATATATTAAATCACTTATATGGCCACGTAAATGTTTTGAAGCACCTGTGTTTCGTAGCAAACTATTTAATTAAAATCTATAACATCTTCGCGAAAGTTTGTACACAGGAAAACAGTGTAACACGACAATTACGTTAACATATTATCTAAAAGTTACTGAATAAATCATAATAGCAAATAAATAATAAATAGATAAATATTATTGACATTTCACACTACGTCCTCAGGTCCCAAGCTAAGCTTATATGCTTGTGTTATGGGTACCAGAATACAGATAGAATACATAAACTACTTAATACATAACTCGTTCAAGAAAAACTTCGGAATGGTTCTGCGATATAACTACTGGTGACGTGTAAGTATCTATTTATAGAGCAAATTATAATTCTCGGTAACACTCACGTAACACTAATTTTTAAGATTTGCGTTTTGATAACTTCTAAGAAGCCTGTTTTCAATTATTCCAAGAATCGAAATTAGTGTAGGCAACCTTAATTGGCTGTTTTGAGCCTTTAAATTCCTTTATTATATTTTACAAAGGTTCTCTAAACGTTTCTTAGAACCACTAACGCAGTTAACGCTTGTTACATTGTTGTTATGGAATGAAAACTATTAGGCTGAAGACCGACCGACAGTGCTGACCGTCTGTCGGCAGCGTAACTGTATCTATGCAAGTCTGTGGCTGGAAACAGTGCTAGACCGTTGGACAACGCTGAAAGTGGGTCGATAATTACTCACGTACCATCAGTGTAGCTGAAATTATTATTATACTAGCTGTTGCCCGCGACTCAGTCCGCGTGGAATTTTAAAAAATTTCTCCGTTTTTGTAACATTTTTCACTAATGTTTCGCTTCTACTGGTCGTAGCGTGATGTTATATAGCCTAAAGCCTTCCTCGATAAATGCCCTATCTAACGCTGGAAGAGTTTTTCAAATCAGACCAGAGGTTCCTGAGATTAGCGCGTTTAAACAAACTAACAAACACTTCAGGTTTATAATATTAGTATAGAAAAGTTTGTAAGAATGTATGTTTGTTGCTCTTTCAGGCAAATATTACTGAATGAATTTTAATAAAAAAAGAATGGAATCAATAAGCAAAAACTGGGCATTTAAACACTGGTGGATCTGTGGGCATTAGTCAATATAGAACATGTCTTACTTTGCACTAAGGGGAGATTATACACATAAGCATTACTTTCTTTTAGACAAAATAAGACTAACCCACAACGCCTGTTATCTAGGAAAATTTGTTTACCTAAAATATAAATTACACAATTAAACAGCCCATTTACGTCCCACTGTTGGGCACGGGCCTCCTCCACTTTGAAGGGGTTACGGTCTACTGTACCGCGTTGACCAGACGTGTTGGCACAGGGTTTATTTTAGAGTTTTCCGTCTCTCACACAGAATGTTATCTGTGTGCAATATCCCTTAGCTGACTTTTACAGCACCCTTGGTAGGAGATGGGGTGGTGACACTTGTATTCTTAATGCGCCACCACACGGATAATTTTATATACTTCTATACTAATATTATAAAGCTGAGGAGTCTGTTTCGTTGTTTATTTGAACGCGCTAATCTCAGGAACCACTGGCACTGGTTCAATTATAAAAAATCTTTTAGTTTTGGATAATACATTTATTAAAGAAAGCTGTAGGATATAGTTTCTTGTTATAGATAACAAGAAGCTGCGTCTAATAGCACCAGTCAAAAATATTAGGTACAACCACGGGAATTTTTTTCTAAAATCCGCGCGTACGAAGATTCAGCCTTTAGCTAGTTTGTTACCTCGGTAGATCATCTTTACTTGATATAAAACAAAGTCGTTATTTTTGTATGTATGTCTCTATATCTTTCAAAGTACACGACGGATTTTGATGCGAATGAACTTTATGGAAGGCGTTTTTGTATAATTTGTTAAAGCTTAGCTTTTAAATTCCACGCGTATGAAGTGAAATGAAATGAAATGAAATGAAATGAAATGCGGACCACATCTAGTTTACTATAAACGATAAATATTAACCTTTAGGCCTTTTTTCTAAAACTTTCTTGTAACATATTTCATTTCAGAGCATTCCTTTGACAATGGTGCCATTTTCATCACACAGTCCCACACCAAGGAAAGCTATACTATAATGTCACCGTCACGTGCAAGCTCCTAGTATCTTTGTACGTGACACTTCAGTTAGTTGTGAAGTATTACGGTCCGATAGAGATACGCTACGTTGTGTTACTTTAGTTTTTTTTTAAGCTAGTCTAAATAAAACTACTTTTTACGGATTTAGACGCGTATATTTGTTTTCAATTTTGGCCCGAAGTTTCGGAGACTTTGCAGTCACCATGGTCACGGGTGAGTCTCACCCGTGACCATGGTGACTGCAAAGTCAAATATACGCGTCTAAATCCGTAAAAAGTAGTTTTATTTAAACAGATGAGTCGCGCAACTGTTAGAAAATATTAGTCTAAATAATTTCGCCACTTTTTTCGTACCAAACGGTAAACCCAGACCTTACTTCTGATACTTTGCTGTCAGTCCACCTGTCTTTCACCACGCTGTACCTTTAGAAGGGTGTTAGCCTGATAATTGAAAATTTCGCAGATTATTTACATTTGAAAATTGTCCAAACATTAAAAAAAATATTTTGTTTTATAGATATTTTTTTTCAATTAGAGCAAACAATTTGATTTTATTTTAACTTTGACTTTGACTATTATAATAAACCAAATAACGGCATAGATACAAGAGAACGATGATTAAAAAGTATTTGTAGATGTAGCATCAACTGAAATTTTAGCTTTCTACCTTTCACTGTTCTAAAGAAACAGCCTTGTATTAGACGGATGGACAGCGAAGTCTCAGTAATAGGTTCCTGTTTTATCTGTTGGCACGGAACCCTGAAAAAATATTTAATTATTTCTTTTCTTACTATCTAAATATTCAAAAGGCTGAAAGAGAAAGAAGCTCAAATTGGCATATATATAGAAGAACCTTTGATGCCTTATATTATTGAAAAAATAAGCGGATTATATTCTAGCATTTTGTAAAAGAATTTTTTCTATTGATCGGTCTCAAGGGACAGTGAATATAATATTATAAAATCCAATGAACTTTGAAGGAAAATAAGTAAGAACTAAATGAAAAGGGTCTTATAATGCTTTTAGACGGGTTCTTTAACGACACTATCATTCCTTTAATGCTATGTTTTTATTCGTAAGTCGTATTTTGGGACGTAATATGGTAGCTTTTTACTTTGTATTATAGAGTAGTTATTTTTATAAGACAAAATATCATACTTATGTTATGTAACGATGATAGAGTTATTATTTTTAACCGAATTCAAAGAAAGAAGGTCAACGTCATGTTATATGGACCAACATAGAAATCCAGTGTTTGGTATATACTAAATTTTAGTACCTTCCTAGTACCTTTAGGTACCTAGCTTCAAATTTTTAGTACCTCGATAGATACTGTAAAAGTTGTGATCATTGAATATAACCTATACAATGATACAGGCCACTTAACATTTATTTTTAAAAAAAGGAATAAAAAATTTGAAATTTGAAAATGAATAAACAAGAATTGGAGAGGGAAAAAGGACATGAAGAGAGGATGTTGAAAAATGATTGTAAAATAGTTTTTCTTTATTATAAATAATATAACAAATTAATTAAATGTGTTTCAAATTATTATTATAAATTAATGTAAAGAAGAAGAAACTTTACAAATGGTGGAGGCGCGCCGGGTATAGCGGCCCGATTGGTAAACCAGCTCCTACGCCCAGGGATGTGTTGACGAGCAAAGGGTCGACACAGGATAAATGTTAATTATCAGAGAAGTACCCGTATCTTTTTATTAAATTTTTATAAATTATTTATAACTAAGATGGAACTAGCCACGATAACTTTCGGTGGTTGCGCACAGGAGTGCCTAGATGAATTCGAAGAAATGTTTTACGCTTTAATAACTTTCAAGAGATGCTCGTCTGAAGAAGAAAAATTATCACTATTGCCCTCATTTTTAAGGGGTAACGCCTTACTTTTCTTCCGGGGCATTAAAGACACGTGCAAAAGCGTGCAGGAGGTATTTGATAGACTAAGGGAAGAGTTTCAAGAAGTAAATTACCAAGAATTGTTCTATAACGAAATAATTATTTGCATAATGATGTAAATTGGTTTAGTGATTCAATTAGATTAAGGTTATATATATAGTGATAATTATAATTTACTAATATTGTTTTATTTTGGTGTGTTTCATATTGTTCGGGATCGGCGAGACTTCATAATGACGTCAGCAAATTTGTACATAAGTAAGATGCAATGAAAAGGAACCACATCAAAAATTTAATTATTTTTTCACATTTATATTTTGAATGTTTAGTTAAAAATGTGAGATAAAAATATTAACATAGTAATTGGATAGTGAGTATTTCGTACTGGGTTATGATTATAGTATTAAGGTGGAACGATTAATAGGTATAATAATGGGTTGTATTGAGTTATAATGTCGAAGGGAGTGGCTTGGTAGAGTTAGTTGGATGAGTCGTATCAACGGGTAATATCTTTGAATGCAACATGGTAAGGCCATAGGCTATTTGTCATGGAATCCTGTTTTGGGATATCACGCATTTTAGAGATAGAACTCATAAGATAGGATTTAGGAAAGTAGGTGCTAGAGTAAAGTATTTGTTCATTAGGAGAGAAATGTGAAAGGTTGAAAATTGAAAGAGGTTGTATTATAGTGAGAGGTTGCTGATAATATTTTTATTTTATTTATTGGGTAATAGTTAGATAATAATGATTAGCGAATAGTTTATAATTACTTAGATAATAGAATGATTGATTATTTAAAACGTTACTTGTGGTAGAAGAATGGTTGGTAAATTTATCTCACGAGAAGGAATTCTAAATGTGGAATAAATTGGTCATTCCCGAGCATTCAGGATTACTTAGTAGAAATTATACCTAAATAATTGAAAAGACGGTTGAGTATTATCTGAGCATACTTTAAATTTTAATTTGATAATCTCTGGATTCTATCAATTATAATGGTTTCTTATGTAAATTTTCTCATTAAGCTGGAAAGCTGTTAAATTAGCATATCTTTCGGATCTATGATGCTGACCTCATAATTGAAGCTCGATAGTTTTTATAAGAGCATTAATTGTTTGGTGATGAACATTTTTCTGATTGATTGTTGATGATATTATGCTTTGTGTCTTGGTGTGATAGTTTTAAGGATGCCTTATCACTCTTGTTTATTATTGGATAAATCAATTTTAAAGATGAAGTAGTTTAATATTTTATGAAAAGAGTGATATGATATAAGGGCATCGTAGTTAGTGTGGTTCGGATAACTAAGATTAGAAAGGCAATTTTTGGTTGGTTTTTTGCTTTTCAAGTTTTTCGAAATGTATTGCTTCGAAAAGCTAGGTCCTAGCTGGATCTAATCTGGTTCATTCTAGTTTGTTATCATGCTTTCCAACCTTAGGTAGGGTGTCCAGTATTTTGTAACTTAGAAAAAAAAAAAATTTTTTATTTTTTTTTGAAAAAAAAGTTTTTTTTTTATCCTCTAAGGGGGGGAGAATGTAAAAGTTGTGATCATTGAATATAACCTATACAATGATACAGGCCACTTAACATTTATTTTTAAAAAAAGGAATAAAAAATTTGAAATTTGAAAATGAATAAAAAAGAATTGGAGAGGGAAAAAGGACATGAAGAGAGGATGTTGAAAAATGATTGTAAAATAGTTTTTCTTTATTATAAATAATATAACAAATTAATTAAATGTGTTTCAAATTATTATTATAAATTAATGTAAAGAAGAACAAGCTTTACAATACCGAGAAAATGCGAAAAACAGGTGGTCCAGACAACCTGGTCAGTATTTAGTACCTTCATAATTATTGTTTTCAAAATTTTTTCACATACCAGGAAAGAGTTATGCAAGTTAGAACTTTTTCAGTACTTGATCTTATTGACTTATATCAATTTCTTAGGATGTTATGATTTCTATGTTGGGCCAGACAATCTGAAGTTCACGATAAGAAGGGGTTTTTGTGTTACAACAGTGGTAACAGTTTGTGTATAGTGTAAAATACTGAAGTTCATATTTTTTTTAGACATTTCACAAAACGTCCTCCGGTCCCAAGCCAAGCCCATGCTTTTGTTATGGGTACCAGAATACGGATAGAATACATAAACTACTTTTTTGTAAATACTATACTATATAATACACAACAAAAATTTGTATGACATTCATAAACATTAACTATAGCCTGTTTGCATTTTGGTCAGTTAACATTCCGATCGTACTAATTATCGCGTGTACCTACTAATCATGTGTACAAATAACATGACACATGCATTTATCGTTCGTAATAACTTGCATCAAACACATAGAGCTTAATATTCGAGGTGCCGTATCAAAAGGTAAAACGAGAACGAGATTATTTCTTGAGGACTTCATTGTTTGTCCGACTGTCACCAGGCTGTATCTTTGTAACGGAACACCGTGCCAGAGATACAGCGTAGGGATATACATAAACTGGAAAAGTTTCTTTTTAATCTGAAAATTTTTATTTTTTTGCTCTCTTGCTAACAAGCGTACTAACTGTGAAATTTTGAAGAAAGAAATCAATATTTCATCAATTTATTATCTCCCATTAGATATCCTGCATCATTATCCCATTATTTGGGGTAATTTTGGGATCGGTATGATGAATATATTATGATAAAAACACTACAGAACCCTTTATGTGCGAATACAACATATTATTATACCTGGCCGTTTTTTTTGTGTTATAAGATTGTTAAATCCATTAAATCTAATTTTCCTTAATTTATAAGCCTTTTCTTATGAATAGAACACGAATAGCTTCTCTCATTGTAATAGATTGATGACAATAAGTCACTTGACCCTACATATTAGGAGACTATTGTGTAGTCTTCTTAAGTCCCATTGTCACAAGCTTAGTCACGTAATTGTTCCATTGAAAATATAATATTGTATTCAACCATTATAGTATTTTGTTAAAATATGATATAGCTGTTCTAAGATTTAAGAAAATAGTTGGATTTAATCATTAGGTAAAATCATTAGGTACCCACATTTTGTCAAAACATTTTGAGTTACATGCTTGATTTTTATGCCTTCTACTCTTTCATTTCTCCATGTTTTTTTTTTTAATATTTTATATAGGAAATTCGTAAATAATGTTCTTCGGCACGAGCCACGTCCACTTCAGGAGCGATTTATGGTCTCCTATGCCGCGTTACGAGGCGCATTGGCATAGTGTTTAGCTTCGGGTTATCCTTGTCCTACATTTATCTGCTTCTGATATGACTTAGGTAGCTCTAACACCCTGAGAAGGAAATGGGGTAGCGACACTTTTATTCTTAATCCTTTACCATAGAGACACATTACGGCTAGATAAAAGTAATTGTAAGTTGTATTGTTTGTTCGAACGCGCTAATCTCAGGAAACACTGGCCCAATTTCACACACATCATCATTCCATTATACACATCAGTGAAAACATGTTTTAAAAACGGTACAAATTTTCTAAATTCCACGGTTACGATGTCGCTGGCAACAATTAGTAAAGATATAAAATCGTAATGTAAAAGATATTTTTAATTATGGTACGAGCTGCAGCAATCCCTTATCTTATCGTCTTATATTTCAATACATATAAAATAATATGTATGTGATTGTTTCGTATTAAAGGCTAAATAGAATTTATGAACAAATGTCGTCCGATAAAAAGACTCTTGGGAATAGATGAAGATAAACTATCATAAAGCATTGGAATTTATGTATGACTATGTGAAGGGTACGAAGCAGAAACATATTCGTATTATTTACGACCTATATATAATACGTTAAGCTAAATAATGGCCATGTGATGATGGATTAAGTATATAAATATCACAATCTCATTTTTTTCCCAGAGTGTTGTAATAGTCAGCTAAAGGATCAGAAGCATATTTTAAAAATTAGCGCCCCGGGCCAATTTAATTGGCCGCCCTATAAATTAATAGAGATAGAGTAAAACTTTAAACTTGAAGGTTTTCGCCTCTCAGGCTGGCCGCCCCGGGCCATGGTCCCCATAGCCCTAGGGTAAATACGCCTCTGTGAGGGATCTGAACACGGATGACATCCTCTGTGAGAGACGGAAACTAAACTCTATGCTAACACGCCAACAGCATGGTATAAACATTTTTAGTAAAATTGTAGAGAATTTTATACTCTAGAACTTTTACGCTGGTGCCAATCTCAATTAAGCGATAGAAAGCGAGATATTCGCAAAAAAACAATTTTCATGACCATTGACCTTCTATATCTTAAGACGCAGACACAATAGCACTTGTGACTTTTGAGACAATATTTAAAATGACGAAACAAAGGTTTATCCTATTTACAGCTTTATTATCTTTTTTTTCCGAGGTTCTAAATTGATATCTAAATAGTAGAGTAAATAATATTTTATATGAGGAAACTAAATAAAAGTGAGAAGTTTAGCAGTAAAATCACGATAGTGAATATAGCATTCAGACACCCTCGACCAATAGTCGAGTTTATCCCAGTCCATTTACAGCTCGTTTGAAGATAAGCGTTCTAAGCTTTTTATGTTAGCCCATCGTTTTAAGCTGCAATCGATAAGAATTTAGCTTCGACGGACGTAGAGGGGATGTCACAATGATTTGTTAAGCTAAGCTTTTGGTTTTTTTTCGTAGCGATATTATTCCTCAACATGCAACTTTCCGTACTTATTTGGTCTCATAATGATGCCTGGTTTAATAATATTAATATTCATGGACATTTCACACAACGTCCTCTGGTCCCAAGCTAAGCTTATTATGCTTGTGTTATGGGTACCAGAATACGCATAGAATACATATACTACTTTTCTTTTGTAAATACATACTTATAATAATAGAAACACCCAGACGCAGTACAAACATTTGCATGAAAATTTGAAAAATCACACAAATGATTGTCCCGAGCGGGAATCGAACCCGCGACCTCTTTATTGGCAGTCCGTTACTTAAACCACACAACCACGACGCTCGTCGAGGTTTAATTGTGAATTATGTGTACAACATTTCGAATAATATTTGTAGAATATTTTATTTATTTATTCATTATCTAGGAAAACAAACAGTCATTTCAAATCAATATCAAAAGAAAAAGTAATACTGATAGATTATGGAACTAGAATTCCATAATTATAATATCTGTGCTTCCTGTGACAATACATATATCAAGTCATACCTAGTATTGTTGTGTCTTAAATATCGAAAAAATAGAACCCTTGTCGCGTGGGCAGATACCCACGGAGACCTTTTTTTGTAGAAGATGAAATATTTAAGAAAAAGCAGAACTAATTGACAATTTATTTCACTTTCACAATGTTTATATCAAGATCACAACAAGAATTACGTTATTTAATAACACAAAATTTAAGGTAGGGTTTTCACACGTAGATTTTACGAAAGAAAGAGCCGCCACACCCTTTCAGAAAACAATAGACTCGCGATTGATATTAAGTAGTCTCTATGTTAGTTCGAAACGTAAAATCCGTAAATTTTTCCTATTTTTCTTGATCTAATAGTATTTTTTTGCTCTGCATTGCATTTTGAGGGTAAAATGATACACAATAGAATAAAGTCATATTTTTATTTGCAAAAGTAACGAAATATAACATAATACTTTGCCCACAAAAAGCAGAGACCGCAGTAAAAAATACAAGCTTTGCGATAAAGCGTTTTTACCATCAAAGTGAATGGTACGGGAATCTAAGCTAAGTCACGCCGTGGGCCGGAAAAACACAACCCCGCCCCAAATCCTATTCTATTCCTTATATGTATTTAAGAAGGCTTTAGTGAGTGCCTTTCACCGCATTTCTGCAGAGTTGTCTTATTATACTATTGCTCTCGTTTGTACTTTACTTTATATGACAACCGAGTTATTACAATACCTCTTCATTGTTTTAAATTGGAACTCTTTTATATAATCATTGTTTGTCTTGATAGAGTATTTTTATTCTCTCTCTCTCTCTGCAGCCTACGTCCCAATGTGTCAATGTATTTACCACGTGGAATTTAGAAAATTTTCCCTGTTTTTGCAACATTTTTCACTACTGCCTTACTGGTCGTAACGTGATGTTTTATAGTCTAAAGCTTTCCTCGATAAATGCCCTATCTAACACTGAAAGAATTTTTCAAATCGGCCCCGTGGTTTCTGAGATTAGCGCGTTTAAACAAACAAACAAACAAACGCTTCGGCTTTATTATATTAGTATAGATGTGTTACTGTAACGGAATCCTTGAATATAATTTTCCCCGCTTCCAAATGTTGTATCAATCTGAAATTTTCCACAATTTTACTAATCAAATAAAAAGCTATTCTTATCGTTAGTAAACTAGCTGTAACTTAGATCCTACATTATTCTAAGAAATGGTTCTCAAATAAACAAAGTATATTCTTTAGTGGCGGTGATTCATGAGCTGATAGGGTGCTAAATTGAAATTAATTTTCAATATTAAATCATCTATCTACCTATTCGTTTGAATTTCTATTAAAATATTGTACAGTTAGGGGTTTGCTTACTTTAAGTTAAGAATTTAGTTTTAGTTTATGAGATTTACTTTAGCTAAACCCTTATTTTCTAACTCTGAAGTTTCATTTATTGATCAGGTGTATTGGAATTCCAAGAAACACAAAAAAGGCGGTTCACATTTACATTTCAATCTATAAACTCCTTGAAACTTTTGTAGAATTATTTTCGAGAAAACTATTTAGAAACTTATAAGAGAATTAGCCTATTTCGGTAAAACACTTTTTTAACTGACTTCAATAAAAGGAGAAGCTACTCAATTCGTCTGTATGATTTTTTATTTTTTCTTACCTGATAAATTTTAACTGGGCGCAGCGATTTTAATGACTCCTTATTTATTTGAAAGCTGGTGGCTCCCGTGTGGTCCCATCGGCACCAGGTCAGAATCTTATGGTGATCTCCTGAGAAATCGAGGAAAACCTTCTAATAAAACGCACATGAAGTCAGTTGAGCTTTTCTTTTAAAAATACTCAATACATATTTATGAAGTACGTTTTATTAATTACTAGCTGTTGCCCGCGACTTCGTACGCATGAAATTTAAAAATTAAACCTCAATAAACAGAAGTTTCCAATACCTTCGATAGATGGCGTTGTACAGTTTTTTATATCACACTATGATTTTGTTACATACATTAACATTTAAGCTCTGTTAACATTTAAGCTCTGTTGTTTAAGTTTTTTGACGTCATTAACTGGATTTCACATTTATAAATTAGTAAGGATAAGGATTATATATTTCTCTTTCTCTCCGGCCCATTAACTTAACGTCCCACTGTTGCACACTAGAATGACACTTGTATTTTAAATCGGTCTCCACACGGATAGATCTCAATGCAGATCTCATGCAATTATGTTCTGCCAATGATATAAATCAACGCTTTGACATCAACTAGGTTCTGCATTCTAAAGATCAGAAAATATTTTGTGACAAAAATATGAACACATTTGTAAAAAGCGAACACGATGAACACCTAAAAACTCTTTCCTGTCGGTATGTCTAACATGTTTTGCTTTTATTTATTCTAGAGAATTTATGTTGGGTTCATGGAGTATAATAAATGTATTTATGGTGAAAAAGGGTATTGAACCGAAGAATTTATGGCGAGTCTGCCATACCACGTACAAATTTACTGGGCGTTCAAACGTGATGTTGATTTTATAGTACTTTATATACGTATGTGTCAGGGAATACCATGTCTGTCACATAAAATGCTTGTAAAAAGGTACTACGTTTGGTTATTTTTAATATCACGGAATAAAAATAAATTAAATTCAGAGAATCGTCTTAGAGTCCAGATAGAGTTCACTGTATAATTTTTTTTTGGCTAGAGAGGGGGAGTTAGACAATTTTAATGTATTTTGTAAGAAAAATCTTCTTGAAATATATTAGCATAATTCTTAGTGTAGCTACGATGTATGGAAATTTAATTCCATAACCATTATAAACCTATATATGCTAATATTATAAAACTGAAGAGTTTGTTTGAACGCGCTAATCTCAGAAAACACTGGGCTGATTTGAAAAATTCTTTCAGTGTTAGATAGGGCATTTATCGAGGAAGGCTTTAGGCTATATAACATCACGCTACGACCAGTAAAAGCGAAGCAGTGGTGAAAAATGTTGCAAACACGGGGAAGATTTTCTAAATTCCACGCGGGCGGAGTCGCGAGCAATAGCCAGGAATTTTAAAAACCTATACAGAATTATGACTGTAATATCAGTAAATATTTAAAAAAATTATCCTGACATAAATTGCCAAAGGCACAAGCATTGGACAATGATATATAAAATTAAGTTAACATATATTTCACTTCCTACAATTTTAAATAGAAAATTTAAATAAATAACGAGTAATTAGCATAACAGGTTGATAACGAAAGGAGTCTTTGTTCCATTATTGTTTTGAAGTCTGTCTGTAATTAACAACGTTGGTACAATATCATAAATATTCCGAAATGATTACAAGACGACTGCAATTAGCAATGTTCCTTTCAAGTTGTATAAATAGATAGAAATTTATTTATTTCTACATTGCAAGTTCAGTATAACAATAATTTGTCGGGCATCGTGGTCGAGTGGTTCATGTAACGACTGACGTTTACGTAAATAAACGCGATTCATTTAAATATAATTACTTAAATCTATGTAACATAAATAGACGCGTTTAAATCTGTAAAAAAATGTCATTCAATAATTTGCTTAGTTAAAAATTAAAGGACGTGCTTGAAATTTGCCTTACAAATCTGTATTTAATATGTGTGCAAAATTTCAGTTCTATCCGACTAGGTGCGGCAGGTGAAAATCACTTTCAAAGATTCCGTTACGTATATTTTTCATGATATCCTTTACATTGTGTTTACGGGTGAGACTGTCATGAAACATGAAACAAATGAGTCGCGCAAGTGCTAGAGAATATTAAATTTAGATAGAATTTAACAAAGTTACCTATTAAAATACTTTATTTAAGCCTGATTAAAATTTATTTACAGTTAAATACAGTTTGCATAATACAGGAAATTGCTGACAATATTATTTGCTTTCATTATAATGCTTAAACAACTTGCCTAACAGAGCTTACAAAAACAAATTGTGTTGCATACACATTATAATTGTTTGAAATAAACTAATATTTACTTAACGTATTAAAATGTTTATTGTGAATATGAGTATTTTAGTTATTTAACTGACTAGTAATCAGCCCCGGCTACGCACAGGTAAAGTTATTAGTACTGTTTGTTTAAACCATGATACTTTTCTTGGATATAATTATTATGTACCTATTAGAATTTGTGTAAATTAGTATTAGTGTTCATTTAAGTAATAATATTAATTATTATTAGTGTAAAATTAGTGTATTATTCTCACAGTGACAGATTAAGAATACAAGTGTCAACACCCCATCTCCTCCCAAGGGTGCTGTAAAGGTCAGCTAAGGGATATTGCACACAGATAACATCCTCTGTGAGAGACGGAACACTCGAAAGTAAACCCTGTGCCAACACGCCTGGTCAGCGCGGCACAGTAGACCATAATCCCTCCAAAGTGGAGGCTGTCCGTGCCCAACAGTGGGACGTAAATGGGCTAAAGAGGAGTGTAAAACCTTTATTATAGACCTTTATTTTAAAAAATATTAATATATAGATTTTATCTTAAAAAATAAAATACTTTTTACGGATTTAGACTCGTATATTTGTTTTAAATTTTAGCTCGACGTTTCGTAGACTTGGCAGTCATCATGGTCACGGGTGAGACTGGCGACTGCAAAGTCTTCGAAACGTCGGTCTAAAATTTAAAACAAATATACGAGTCTAAATCCGTAAAAAGTAGTTTTATTTAAACAAACGAGTCGCGCAAGTGTTAGAGAATATTATTTTTATTTTTATGCTTAGAAAACTTATTTTTATTTAGACTTTCTATTTGAAATGTATACAAATAAAAAAAAAACTTATCAAATAAATGTTACAAAGTAATATTATATAAGTGGTTCATTAAAAGTTTTATTTGGACTTCCAAGTTTTAACGTTTTCCGGGATGCGGTAACGACTTTATGTCACAGTTTAGTTTTAAACCTTTTAAAAGACTAGCTTATGACGTAACCAGCTTATGCTATACGTTTGTTATAATAGTTGCTGCCTGTTTCTTGGATTTTAGCGTAAAAATATATAAGCTTACTTGGTAATGCTGTCTGCAGCTGATTATGCAAGGGAAGATACAGGGCCGCCGATAACCAGGCAGACGCCGCACATCCTGGCTGAAAAATTTGAGGCAGTGGTTCGGCATGAGCACCAGGTCTCTGTTTAGAACAGCTGTCAACAGACTAAAGATCATAATAATGATCGCCAACCTACGGTAGGAGACGGCACCACAAGAAGAAGAAGGTAATGCTCACGGTGTTATCCGCATGTATAGTTCTCTCGCTCTCCAGCACATTATCGTCCCACAGCTGGGCATGCGCCTTCTCCACGTTGGGAAGGATTATGGTCTACTGTGCCGCGCTGACCAGGCGTGTTGGCACAGGGTTTAATTTCGAGTTTTCCGTCTCTCACAGTAGACGTTAACTGCTTATATTGTCCCTTAGCTGGCTCTTACAGCACCCCGGGATAGAAATGGGGTGGTGACACCTGTATTCTTAATCCACACGGATCTGTGTATGTATAGTTATAGAGTGCCTTTTTCACAAAATACACCTAATCATAACAAATTTTACAAAAATCATATCTGTGTAGTGCCACTTGTTGACTGTAAAAAAATGCCAACAGCATTAAGCCCGCCATTGTATATAATATGTTGCATAAAGTTTTTAAATAAATAAAAATAAAAATCTAAAATAAAAAATAAATATCTGTAAAGTTTTAAAATCCATTCAGTAGTTTTTGCGTAGAAAAGCAATAAATATCCACACACAAAGATACATCCATACATCTTACAAACTTTCGAGTAACTATATAAAAGAGGATGTAGTGACTAAGGTGGAGAAAAGTATGCTTAGGTGGTTTCGCCACGTGGAGAGGATGGATTAAAGACGATTAACGAAAGGCATATACGCGGCGGAGGTAAGTGGAAATGCTGGGAGAGGACGCCCGAGAAAATTAATAATAAAATAATAATAAATATTCATTTTTGTAAATACATACTTATAATACATAGAAAACACCCAGACGTAGTACAAACATTTGTATGACATTTATGGATATCACACAAATGATTGTCCCAAAGTATACTCTGATGACGTATATACTTCAAAAAAGTCAAGTGCGTAGCACTTCCAACCGTCGGGCACGTACGACCAGATGTATGAGTGTGAATGACGCCAAGGACTTCCTTGTAATTCCTTGAAATATACTTATATTTGGATCGTAATAGATGGCGCTCTATAGTCTTTGCCCCATGAGAAAAAGGGGTGATGATGATGATATATAAAGTTATGCTTTTTATATATTCAGTAAAAACATAAGCCCTTTCGATCAAGATAAGTGCTTACAAACGACTGAAGAGATATTTAAATGACTCTCATCGTCAACTCACGCGTGATGTCATTACGCATCATAAAAATGAATAATGCTTCTAAACAATCAGGATATCAGTAAGAGTCTTATAATTATCTAATATATAAAATTCACGTGTCACAGTGTTAGTTACCGTACTCCTCCAAAACGGCTTGACCGATTCTTCTCAAATTTTACATACATATTCAGTAGGTCTGAGAATCGGCCAACATCTATTTTTCAAACTTTTTTTTTTATGGCAAAACAACGTTTGCCGGGTCAGCTAGCTGACCCGGCAAAGTATCTATATATAAATGAATTTAGAATACCGAATAGATTCTAATCGAACTTTACAATTTGAATAGGTTATGGTAGCATTCCGATGGACGCGACGCTTGATGAGCGCCCGCTACGCGTGAGACATCAAATTAATGTCAAAATTCGTGTTGCCGTAAGAAGACTAAGAAGACCATACCAAATTAATGTAGGCTCTCGCAATGTCAAATGCAGGTCGCGCGCCTTTTAAGTGGTGCCAATTCTGCAGCCACTATTACGTTTAGCGATGCTCACTCCTCATACAAAGCAGTGGGATATTAAACTTAGAAGAATGTCAGAATCGCACAATGTTTTCAGTACAAAATCAGATTGGGTCACGCAACCCTATTGCGGTCGAAAGGGTAACTTTATAGAATAGAATCACCACGCCTACCAAGCCACGCTGGCCAAAGTCAGTCATAACGATCCCAGGGCAGGGCAATAACTATAATTGAGAGTGAAGTCATGAATACATAATAATAATACATATACATATATATACATATATACATAATAATAGTTTATTTAAAATGGATAGAAAACAACACTGTAAAAAATATTATAAGATAACTAATTTTAATAGTATCATACCTCAAAAGTAACAGAATTTTTTCTCTTTACCTCTATTGCTATGACAGTCCTAAAATATATTACAGCTCGTCATAATTTTGAGATAGGAAATGAAAATGCAACGAATGTCTCTCTGAACGGAAATTAAATCATACATCAACCTTTTTTGTGATTATTTGTTTACAAACTTAAGATATATTTCTGCATATTGTGTAAAAGCTATTTAAATATAGGGCAATTTATGACAAGTTAGTATAAATCTTTGATCCGTGTACTAATTGATTAAGAATACAAATGTCACCACCTCATTTCTTACCCAGGTTGCTAAAATTACATATTTTTATGTAATTTATTGATATGTTTTCGACTCCACCGACCGTGGAATCCAGAAAATTTTCCCCGTTTTTGTCACACTTTCACTGTTGCTTAATTCCTATTGGTCGCAGCGTGATGTTATCTTACCTTATAGCCTTCCTCGATAAATGGATTATCGACCACAAAAATATTTTTTTAATTCGAACCCTTAGTTCCTGAGATAATCACGTTCAATCAAACAAATAAATTCTGCAGATTTTAATATTAGTATCATCATCATCATAACATCACACCCTTTTCCCATGATGGTAGGCAGAGGCTATAAAGCGCAATCTGCTACGATCTAAACATAATTCCTTGGCTTCATCCACACGCATACATCTGGTCATACATGCCCGACGGTTGTAAGTACTACGCACTTGACCTTTATGAAGTACTAGCTATTCGTTGTTTTGCCATACCAAAAAAAAGTTAAAAAAAAAAATTAAAAAAAAGAACTATAAACCTCACGGAGCCCGAGACCTTTCCAACGAATGCAAAACCGTGGAAATCGGTTCGTGCGTTCTGAAGTTATAGCGTCAGGAAGGAAAACCCGACTTATTTTTATATAGTAGATTACGGTGAATTAGTATAGTAAAGATAGATATAATGACCAATATAGATATTTTAAATGTAGATATTATCATACATTGATTTGACGGGCCTCGTGGTGTAGTGGTTCATATAACGGACTGCCGATCATGAGGTCTCGGGTTCGATTCCCGGTCAGGACAATCATTTTGTGTGATGTTTTTAATTGTCATACAAATGTTTGTACTGCGTCTGGGTGTTTACTATGTATTATAAGTATGTATTTACAAAAGAAAAGTAGTTTATGTATTATATCCGTATTCTGGTACCCATAACACAAGCAGATAAGCTTAGCTTGGGACCAGAGGACGTTGTGTGAAATGTCCATGAATATTTATTTATTATTTATTATTATACATTGGTACGGAATCGAGTTTAACTTGTACTTCGCTGGTTGTAATAATTCAGTATTTTATAATTATGTTGTTAAGTATAATAATATTTAACATCTAAAGCTAACGATGTTTTATAATTAAGCCCTCTTGATTTATAATTAAGATATATAAGATATAAAACATCTATAAACATAATTTGAAAATCACAGAGACTCTACATTATAATCCTATAAGCATGGTAATTAATAATTTCAAAGCTTTGTTAACATTTTAAACTCAATAAAAAATACCTTTTGCCTCATAATTTTGCCGCTATAATTTTATTATTTTAGAAGGGATATTGTGTACACAGATAATATCCCCTGTGAGAGACGGGAAACTCTAAAATAAACCCTATGTCAACACGTCCGTTCAGCCCGGTATAGACCATAATTCCCCCAAAGTGGAGGAGGCCCGCACTCAATAGTATGGTATAAGGCAAGGTCATCCTCCAGGAACTATGGTCTACTGTGCCGCGCTGATCAGGCGTTTTAGCACAGGGTTTATGTTTTGAGATTTCTGTCTCTCTCAGAGGATGTTATCTGTGTAAAATATCCCTTAACTGGCCTTTACCGAACCCTGGGAAGGAAAGGGGGTGGTGACACTTTTATTCTTAAACCATCTCCACACGGACAAACAAACAACTTATTAATCGGTAAAAATAAAACAACAATAGGAAGATATAACGTACTCCAAGGTGATCTGTGGTCATTATTCCCCTTTTAGCAATGCTTCGCTTCTATAAGTCATAGCGTGATGTTATACAGCCTGCCTTCCTCGATAAACTTATCATCACACACTGGAAGAATTTTTCAAATCGGACCAGTGGTTCCTGAGATTAGCGCGTAAAAACAAATAAACAAACTCTTCAGCTTTATAATATTACTATAGAAGTATAGATATAGATTTTCTACGAGGTTAATGTTTATTTCTGTAAATAAATATAACCAGCAAATGATATAACCGTATTTTCTCTACAGTAAAAAAAAACAAAATACAGGTATGTTATGAAAAATAAAATAATGACACCTTTTATATTTTTTACACAGATGAAATTACAGTACATTTTTATTTACGTCATTATACTTTTGTGTTTTATAAAACGATGGTCTTACTTAAAGAGATTTGTTTAGAATTTGTGCATACGGTTCCATATAGAAGAAATAAATAATTAATGGTTCGGAAAATGCGAACAAAACTTAAGCTACTTTTCTCATAAGCAATTAGAAATTATAGCCTAAATGGAACTAAATATAATAACACTTTGGGGATTTATTTACACTCTTTACAAGTATGTTCTCCTTGTTATGAAAAGCCAGAAGAGAGGCAGAATTTGTTATTTTGCTGTAAAACTGTCATATACTTAGATCTTGTTTTGGGTTTGTTTTATGTTTGCTTACTTTTGCTATTGTATTTTAGACATTCTCTCTCTCTCTCCAGCCCATTAACGTCCCACTGTTGAACACGGGCCTCCCCCACTTTGGGAGGGATTATGGTCTACTGTGCCGCGCTGACCAGGCGTGTTGGCACAGCGTTTATTTTCGAGATTTCCGTCTCTCAGAGAGGATCTTATCTGTGTGCAATATCCCTTAGCTGACCCTTTACAGCACCCTTGGAAGGAGATGGAGCGGTGACACTTGTATTCTTAGTCCGTCACCACACGGACATTTCATTTTAGACATTACATCTTGTAAATTAACTGATAATTTATACATTAATAAATTACGAACTATTTGACCTAGAACAAAACGTTTTCACTCCGTATTAGAATTTAAATCAATTTCACTCATTCAATGTTTATTCATGAATCTATCTCGATTCCTGACCTAAATTCGGAAACACGACTTTATTGCACCGCGGTATCTCACTTAGGCAAATATCTAACATTTAACGATCAAATTGCTAAGTTGAGGCATAGGTACTCGTAAATAAACCTCATGGTATAGCTTCCTCACACATGCTAACATGTGTGTAAAGATGAATAAGATCGAACCAAGACTGCGTTAATCAAAATCTGTTAAATTATTCTTCTGCCATGAGGTTCATTTATATATAAATTTGATTTCTTATCGATCTGATATTTCTAAGTCTCAAATATTAAGTTTAGACCATAACAGGGATTTGGTTTAGGGATGATTTTCCCCGTTTTTGCAGCATTTTACACTGATGCTTCACTCCTATTTGTCGCAGCGTGATATAATATATTCTCTAGCGTTTGAAGATAAATTTGCTATCCAACACTAAAAGAATTTTTCACATCAGACCAGTAGTTCCTGACATTAGTGCGTTCAAACAGATAGATTTTTCAGTCCCATGTAAGGAAAATCTGTACATTAAAATTGAAAGTGCAGCATAATGATGTATTACAATGGTACCGATTCTACGTTTATTTTTTTTTCCTTTTCGCCTCCTGCTCTGTCGGGCCATGATGGTGCCTTGAGCTTTACCATGACCCGGCGAGGGATGGCCCCTTTAATCGGAGCCCGACCCGACTTGGGGAGCATTAGGTCCCCCTGTCGCGTTGCCGTGACCGAACTAAACTAAGTATCAATAACACATTTATACACACACGTTTATAGTATCAATAACACATTTCCTCAATGTTAACATAACTTTTTTGTTAGAAAATCTGTTTATTATAGACTGCCGATTTTAATCTACATTATTAATATTACAAAGAGGAAAGATTTGTATTTTTGTATGTAACGAATAAACTCAAAAAGTACTGGACCGATTTTAATAATTCTTTTTTCATTAGAAAGCTACATTATCACTGAGTAACATAGGCTATATTTAGTACTAGATTACTATAGAAATCTTTAGAAATTCCTATTAATAGTATATATAAAATTCTTTATATTAATAGTGCTATTAAGGGCCTACATCAATATTATCGTATATCATCGCCGACACGTACATATTAACAGCCAGTAGGCACAGAAAATGAAGAATTAGGGATACTTTTCCTATTTACTCAAAATCTACTAAATATATTTTAATTCTGATCCACGTGTTTCTATACATAATAGTTACCTATGTTTTTAAAGTTATTTCATTAGTTAATACGCAATAATAGACCGACAAATGAAAAAAAAAAATTAGGGAGGTTGTTTCGCCAAGATTTTCTATCGAGAAAACTTTTTTCAATCGCGTTTCTGAGTTCATGCGATCATCCTAGATCATATATTGAAAAAAAACATATACTTAAAAATTAGTGCTCTAGCCATTCAATCTAAAGAAACAATGAAAACTTCGTACATAGAAAAATGCACGAAGCTATTTTGGTATCCTCTTAATAATAATATGCTTAGGGAAATAGCCAATTAATCCGAATACGCCATTTTTTAGTTAAGTTTAGTTGTGCATGTAGAATTGGCACTATTATTGGCTATAATGGTGTGCTTTTACTATCCACGTTATTAATCACCATAACGTATGGATCTCGAACCCATGTTTTATGTTTATTGTATTCCTTTTATATTGTTTGAACAATGTGTGCAAGTTAGAAGTAGTTTGATTGTAGAGAAATAGGCTAGCAGTTATCCGAGACGTAACTGTAGCTTCCTAGTAATGAATTTTTCTTATGATCAGTTTATTATTTTCGGAGATTACCCCTTACTATTACAAACATTATTAAGAGCTTATTACAGTAGTGCAAGTTAAATAAAAAATTAAAATATGCTATTCCTTACGTCTATAATCCAAGATAACCTGGAAACGCACGCTACGAAAACTTTGTCCAGTTGTGGACCGAGAAAATTAAATGAGTATAGAATATCACACATTATTTCTAATACTTTGCTTAAAAGTATTATTATACGTTTAGTTATCTCTAGAGACTATATAAGCTTGATAATAAGTAGTATTAATTTATGGGTCCCAGGTCGCATATTTAGCAGGGAAAACCCCTTAGCTTGACCTACTTGACTTTCAACACCCACAGGTCACGAGAATGGTTGGCGACTCCCCAATTCTTAATAAACTAAAGGAGACGTTTTATAAAATTCGAGAACCTTTTCATGTCAATAAGTCAACTTTAAAGGACTGCTTATAATTATTTTATTGAACAATAAAATAATCTTTATGTTATGATAAATTCGAATAAAGAATGAAATGGATACATGGTTAAATGTTACGGTGTTACAGACTGCTGTTTATGAGGTCGCGGGTACGATTCCCGCTCGGGACAATCATTTGTGTGATGTTTATAAATGTCATAGAAATGTTTGTTCTGCGTCTGAGTGGTTCTATGTATTAAAAGTATTCCAAAAGAAAAGTAGTTTATATGTAGTATACCGACAGACCGTAGTCTGGTACAACTATACCATGTGTCTATAACACAAGCATATAAGCTTAGCTTGGGATCGGAGGACGTTGTGTGAAATGTCTGGAAATATTTATTTATTTTATTTATTTACATTTTAACATTCTATGTTTTAAACAGAACTTGTGGTCTGTATGTATAACTGACGAGTTTGTTTGTTCGTTTTACTAGTCCGATTTGAAAAACTCTTTCAGTGTTGGATAGTATATTTATTGCGGAAGGCCATAGGTAACATCACACTGCAACCAATAGGAGTTAAGCATACGAAATGGTGGGTTTAGACTAGTTTTCGGTATAAATAAATAAAAAGTAAAATCATAATATCCAAAATGTTAATAGTCACTTTTTAAAAGAAAATCCTGAATTAAATACATTTTACATTAATTTATGAATTTTTGCAATTGACTTGCTATGCTTTTACTAAATGAACTAAATTATAGTGGAAAAAATGATAACCATGAGCGGGACTTGAACCCACGACCTCGGAATACCGTTCCGTTGCTCTCCCATCTGAGCTATCATGGTTCCCGCACATGTTTACCAAATCTTCCACTACAACCTTCTCAATGTGAGTTAAACATCGTACGATGTTTTGTGTACAACGCCATCTATTGAGCGGTTTGCACCAACTCGATTAATTTCTCCACTCGATTATTTTTTCCACTATGATTTAGTTTATTTAGTAAAAGCATAGCAAGTCAATTGCAAAAATTCATAAATTAATGTAGAAATACATGTACAGTCATTATTTCGGTCCAATTGTGTTCTGTAAAGAACACTAAGTGATCGATTAATCGAGTTGGTGCAAACCGCTCAATAGATGGCGTTGTACACAAAACATCGCACGATGTTTAACTCACATTGAGAAGGTTGTAGTGGAAGATTTGGTAAACATGTGCGGGAACCATGATAGCTCAGATGGGAGAGCAACGGAACGGTATTCCGAGGTCGTGGGTTCAAGTCCCGCTCATGGTTATCATTTTTTCCACTATAATTTAGTTTATTTAGTAAATACATTTTGATAAAATATTATAAGCGAGAGGAACAACTAACAATATATTTTACTTAATAAAGAAAAAATGAAGGTTACGAGATAATATAAAAATAAAATACATCATAATTTATTGCTACAAACAGCCGTTCGCTAACTTGTTTGAATGAAATATTAATAAAGCTTTTGGCCAAGTTTTTGGTAAACTCTGGCACTTTGACCAACACAAAGAAATATGTTACTAAAGAGTCTTCGTCGTCGAGAGAAGTAACAAAAAACAGTATCAAACTTTTGATGGAAAAACTAAAGTAAAACCTATTTACGGCCAATAGTTCGACAATATATTGACTCTTCAAGTATAAATGTTGAGTACTTGAGCAATAAAATAAAGTTAGTATTATTTGCGTATATATCTTACGTAACACAACTTATCAGGACAGAAAATAATGTCAAGGTTCTTATGAGAAAAGTATTAATGTCCTGTTACTAATAAAACATGTCAAAAAAGATTTGAGGAGATATAAATTAAATAAATTAATTAATTCATGGGCATTTCACACAATGTCCTCTGGTCCCAAGCTTATATGCTTGTATTATGGGTACCAGAATACGGATAGACTACACAAACTACTTTAAACATTTGTATGACATATATATAGACATCACACAAATACGGAAATCGAACCCGCGACCTCGTGAATGGCAGACCGTTACATGAACCACTAGAGCACGAGGCCCGTCAGTAATCGTTTGTCTGTATTCTCCATAAGGTAAATTTTTGGAACATACAGTTGGTTTTTTAAAAGAGTTTGTAAATCAGGTCTAATTAAAACAATTGTATATATCGGAAAAAGCATCGTAGACATCACCTGTAATTACAGCCAGAGCAGTCATCCATCTAAAGACCCTGTAATACTGGACAAACTAAATACGTTATCTACAACATTCTATTAACTAAGATGAGATTGATCCGTGGCTTACGACACGTTTAACTGGTTTGGAAAGATCCTTTAATGAAATTACAACGGGTCACCATTCAAACTCATCTAATAAACGAATTGCTCACCATTCACCACCTCACGTGAAGTGGGTCCTCAAATGGCGTCCATTTGAGGACCCACTTCACAATCTTAGAACCTAAGTTAAAACTAAAAATCCTTAAGTAAACTATTTTAATCAAGTCTCCTACGACATATATAATATATACTTTTTTTTTCTTTTCGCCTCCTGCTCTGCCGGGCCATGATGGTGCCTTGAGCTTTACCATGACCCAGGAAGGGGTGGCCCCTTATAGTACCTACTTTATACTTAAGTGCTACCCATGAACATGCTGGTATACTCTGAAATGCTAAGCTAATTTTAAAACAAAATAATACGCATCTGAATTCGTAAAAAAGTGTTATTTTTTGAATAATTGAGAACTATATTTGAATACGTGAGTACACTTTAAAGAAAATCTTAGAGAATACTATTATGAAATAAAAAGTTGTACTTTTTGACGCGGAATTTCTCAAAATGGCAGAGGCCTGTGCCCACATATTAGAGCCAACACAGGCCCCGGGAGGAATATTTATACAATTACTTTTATCAAATTATTTACAATTAATGATACCTACCTACCCATTCCACACGAGAAATTTCATGTATTACATTCATTGTGTTCATGTTTTGTACGTCCACAATAAAAATGTATCCCATTGAGTTGGTTCAATGAAGCATGAACTGGATAACACGGATGCTTTTACGTACAACAAAGAAACCTTGTTTCCTTAAGGTATTGATACAAAATTGTTCGAGTATATTTATTACTATCCATTGCAAATTTATTAATTTCATGAATAACTAGCTGTTGTCCGCGATTTCATACGTGTAAAATTTAGAAATCAATCCACACAGAGAAGTTTACTGATCCTGCTCAATAGATGGCGTTGTACGTTTTTTAAATAGCGCTATCGTTTCGTTCCACACATTAACACTTAAGCTCGTCAAAATTATTATAGCATCGTCATTCGAATATCGCACTTATAAATTAGTAAGGATAAGAATAACTTTCATGGTTCTGTTATCTGTACAATAAAAGAAAAACTGTGGTACCAATACCAATTCTAATTCTACGTGCGTCACAATTAAACTTAACTAAACACTGAAACTTGATAGTGTCAGTAACACATTTCGGCAATGTTAACTGAACTTTCTTATTACAAAAACCGAGTAGATATAGACGTATAGACTAAAGCTTTTTATTAATTTAAATGTGCACATAATAGCAAGTAATAAATATAATTATTGGCACTATAAATTTTAATTTTTTAGTTAAGTTTAGTAGTGCACGAAGAATTGGTACTAATATTCGGAAATTCAGTCATCGGTCTGTCTGTTGTAATATCACAGGGTTTTTTTTCACCAACTGTGAGCTGTTTAAGATAATTATGTAGTCAAATTTCTTATCATGCCTACTTAAGTATTGTGTCTGTACAGTCTCTGATTGCAAATCAACATTATCACCTAAGCGATTTGCGAACGAATTTTCACATTTTCAAGGGTATCAAAAACCTACGGTTTATCAAACTTCCTAATACTATAGAGACTACTTAAGTTTACCATAAATTACGCCAGTTATTTATATAAGACATCTGTTTGAACAACTCTAAGTCACGCATATGATTACAGAAATGTGATTATTTGATTTGTGGGAAAAGTTTAGGAATGTCCTTCAAGTTAGCCGAGAACTTTATAGTTTGTGTGAAGTTGTTCTGAATTAATGTTTCAAATGATAACTTGTATAAATGTAGCGTGTACTGTCACCATCTTAAGCAAGACAATGGACTAAAAAGGTATGATGGAAGTGAATTTATAAAGTAGTTTATGGTTTAAGAGGATACCAAAATAGCTTCGTGCATTTTCTATATGTTTTTTCAATATATAATCTAGGATCGCATAAACTCAGAAACGCGATTGAAAAAAGTTTTCTCTATAGAAAATCTTAGCGAAACAACCTCTCTAATTTTTTATTTTTTTCATTTGTCGGTCTATTATCGCGTATTAACTAATGAAATAACTTTAAAAACATAGGTAACTATTACATATAGAAACACGTAAGCCGGATTAAAATAAATTTAGTAGATTTTGAGTAAACAAAAAAAATATCCCTAATTCTTCATTTTCTATACCTACTAGCTGTGTTAATAGGTACATGTCGACGATAATATTGATGTAGGCCCTTAATTGAGAGACGCAATCGTCATTTATCGCAACTTTATCCCACGTACGATCAGGTTGTGGAATGTATTCCCCGCCGTGGTTTTTCCACAGGACTACAGCTTGGGGCTCTTCAAAAAAGGCGTTAAACGGTTCCTGTTGCAAATGTCCGTTAGCTACGGTAATCGCTTACCATCAGGTGAGCCGTGTGCTTGTTTGTCACCCTTGTAGTATAAAAAAAACGTAAGGAAATAGGTACAGAAGATATAACTTCATTATTTAATAAGTTAAGATGTATTGTTTCACTGAATATTACTCTATGATACTAAAGTAAAAAAAAAAACAACAAGGAAAATAATTAATTAGATACTTGTTGCTTCTGCTATTAATTATAAAACTCTTTTGTTCTTTGAAATAATAATTATAAGAAAATTATGAAAAAAAAAAACTTTAAATTTGTTCATAAAGACCAGACTGGAATTTACCTGGAATTTTTCTTAATGTTTATTATTTTAGCGTTGTTAAAAAAATCATGGTCATCATCATCATCATACCGTCACGGTTTTTATCCATGGGGTAGGAAGAGATTATAGAGCGCCATCTGCAACGATCCAAATAAAGAAATCTTGCAGGATTTCACTAAAATTATAAACGAGAAAGCAGGTATGAATGTAGGTATGGTTGGATTGCTATTTATTTATTTATTAGGTTAATCAAAAGTCGATTGTACAATACATTCACAGACAAGAAAAGATAAAATATAAAAGGCGGGTACAACCAATTAATTATAGATTAACACCGCTTGCGCATAGCGGTTATTATAGAACAAAGATTATTCAACAGTATTACAACATGAAGAATTCCAAAGATATTATGCCTACATTCAGTCAGATATTAATTATTATAATTATAATTATTACGACGATTGCTGCTTTTTTGCGCAAAATTTGCTGATAGAATTTTAATAAAACTACAGCTTAATAAATGAAATTGTGGTGGAAAAAGTGATTACCGCAAGCGGGACTTTAGATAGAAGATAATAAATAAATAAATATTCATGGACATTTCACACAACGTCCTCTGGTCCCAAGCTAAACTTATATTCTTGTGTTATGGGTACCAGAATACGGATAGAATACATACAATACTTTTTTTTTTGTAAATACATACTTATAATGCATAGAAACACCCAGACGCAGTACAAACATTTGTATGACAATTAGAAAAATCACACAAATGGTTGTCCCGAGCGGGAATCGAACCCGCGACCTCATGATCAGCAGTCCGTTACCAGAACCACTACACCACGAGGCCCGTCAAGATGGCGTTGTACGTCAAAAATACGATGTAAACTCAATCGAGTGATGATTGTGATGGTCTAATTTGGTTACTGTTAGCACGAAAGCAATAAGCTCAGTTGGCAGAGTTACGGAACGGTATTCCGAGGTCGTGGGATTACGTCCCGCTTGCGGTAATCACCTTTTCCATCACAATGTGATTTATTAAGTAAAAGCATAGCATGTCAATTGCAAAATTAATAAATTACTTTAGTAAAACTACAGCTGTTTCTCTCTCCAGCCCATTTACGTCCCACCGTATTTTATATTCTTAATCCGTCACCACACGGAGAATATACAGCGGTTTAGCTTGTAGATAAACATATAACAGATTATATACCATTACGCTTAAAGCCAAGAAACGAGGTAGTAACTAAAAAGGCGTACTTACCGAAAAAATATTAATTATAATTTACAGGAAAATAAAGTGTAATCTCTAAAATCTCATCATCATAACATCACGCCTTTTTCCCATGGGGGTAGGGCGAGACTATAGAGCGTCATCGGCTACTATCCAAACACACTTCCTTGGCTTCATACCCACTCATACATCCCCGACGGTTGTAAGTGCTGACCACTTGACCCTTTCGGCTAAAATCTGTACTAAAAGAATATGAACGAGTGTTAAAAAGATAAAGAAATACATATGTTCCATGGTTATTATTGTTACGAACACACAAAACACAAAGGAGCTAGCGCCATCTAGCAGCAACTAGTAAAACCAATTAAAGAACCGAACAGAATGAAACCCCTATTAGATACTAGATGGCGTTAGAGGAACTACCGTACATGCGCGAACTTTCCAGCAACATTCGTTCCGGGCGATCACATTCGCGCACAGTCGGGAACATTCTGGAATAGTCTGGAACTCGTCTCGGCGCATATAAATAGCGGCAGGGAGGCGAGCCCGGGCAGTTCTGTTTGAGCTACAATCGAGGCGACTTCGAGAGCGAAAACAAGTGATCAAGAGTGATACCAGTGAAACCTACGACTTGGCTTCAACCTAGGACATTGTTAGTGCTTACTGTTTGGACCTAGTGCTTAGTGTTTGGACCTAGTGCTTAGTGTTTGGACCTAGTGCTAGTGAATAAAGTCTTCTAAAAGAGTCAGCAGGTCTTTCTCTCCAAATCCTTCGAACCCTAACACGTAACATTATATTAAATGATTCATTACATTCACGCTCGAACCGTGGGGTCCGACGACTCGCTCCGACGCCTCGGGTGACCGGAACGCTGGCCTTTTTTTTGCACAACGAATAAGCATTGCCATTCAACGTGGCAATGCTGCCAGCGTTCTGAGGCCGTATTATGAGCTTTTATTCACAGGCAGTTTACGCCGTGAATTGAACTGTCTGGCAAATTCGTGTTATGAACAAATTATTAGTCAGTCAGTTCGCTAAACCAGTCATACATTAATATGTTTAAGGAGAAGGTACAACTAAAAGTTAAAGTACTAACTAAAAATTTTCAACTATAAGTTTTATTTTTGCCATAATACCTAATTTAGCCATGCAGTTTACGGCCTGCCTGGAACTTGAATGATTTTAAAAAGCTCGTAATATGCTGGGCACTTTACCAGTTGAGGACGATGCGGAGGAATATTTTGACGCTTAATTTTATTTTAATTGTTATTTTGTTTTTATTTTTTAGCTTTGTGTATAGTTTTGCCTATTTTAATTTAAAAAAAACATTGTAAATATTTTAAACTAGCTGATGCCCGCTACTCCGTACGCGTGGAATTTTAGATCCCCATATATTTTGTCACCGTTTAAACCTTCCCTGGACCTTCACGAATATTTCAAGACCAAAATCACCAAAACGGGCCTAGCCATTCTCGAGTTTTAGCGAGACTAACGAACAGCAATTGATTTTTATATATAAGATAAATACTTTATACAAAAAAGAAATTATAAAAAATAAATTCATTACATTGCAGTGATTACATTTTCAACTTTTATCAGCATATTTGATTTATCCCCATTTTATAAAATATTCATTGTCGACAGTAAAAGCAATTACACAGGATTTATTTAAAAGAGAGCCGTACCAAAAGATAAATGAGATTGCGAAAATTCTTATCTTTACGTATTATAAAACAAAGCCGTTATTATTCTATGTATGTCTCTATGTGAGCTTATGTATTCAGAACTACATAACAGATTTTATTACTGTTCTTTTAATAGACAGAGTGGTTTAAGAGGATTTTTATATATATTTATTAGCAGACCCGGCAAACGTTGTTATGCCATACAGTCAAGGGTGGAAAACCCTTATCACTTAGGGGTATGATATATAGATAGTAAATTAAATTAAGGTGGAAAAAGTGATTACCGCTAGCGGGACTTGACTTTTCCGCCATAATTTAATTTATTAAGTAAAACCATATCATGTCAATTGCAAAATTAATAAATTACTTTAGTAATGAAAGTCGCGTCATTATTTTCAACTCAATTGTGTTCTGTAAAGAATACTAGGTGGCTGGTCGAGATTGTTGCAAAAACATTCTCGATAGATGGCGTTTTACGTAAAAATACGCTATAAACTCAATCGAGTGATATAATATAGCGATAAGCTCAGTTGGCAGAGCTACGGAACGGAATTCCGAGGTCGTGGGTTCAAGTCCCGCTTGCGGTAATCACTTTTTCCACCATAATTTAATTTATTAAGTAAAAGCATAGCATGTCAATTGCAAAATTAATAAATTACTTTACTATAGATAGTAGCCAATTCTCAGACCTACTGAATATGCATATATTACACAATGACAGACGGAAGGACGGACGGACGGACGGACGGACGGACGGACGGACGGACGGACGGACGGACGGACGGACGGACGGACGGACGGACGGACAGCGAAGTCTCAGTAATAGGGTTTCTGTTTTTACCCTTTGGGTACGGAACCCTAAAAATGAATATGTATGAGTGTGGATGAAGCCAAGGAAGTATGTTTAGATACATGCCTACTGCCTATGTTTAGATACTGCCTACACCCATAGGAAAAAGGCGTGATTTTATGATGATGATAACGATGACACAAAAATCGGTCAAGCCGTTTTCGAGGAGTATGGGAAAGAACATTGTGACGCGGGAATTTTATATATTAGAAGATATCCTAAATATACCAGATAGATAAGATATCCTACCGAAATGGAGGAGGATAAAAAAGGCTCAGATTAATGTAAAATTGTGTCCAATTCTATTAGTATAAACTTGTTTCTTGGAAGGCATTCCGGTAATTATATAAATAATAAATGAAACAGTGTACAGAGATTTCATTACTGGTATTACGACGTATATCATAGTTACGGGACTTAATAGCTCCTTTGGGAAACAAGGGAAAATAATATCTACTTAGGTCTGAACAACAATGATAAATACTAGGATAATATCAAATGAGGTTAGTAGAAAATGTTTTTCTATATACTAGTGCTCTTTTTTCGTAATTCTTATCACTTTTATTAGGATGATGGTTTTTAGTTAACAGCGATATTGACTTATCAATCACTCATAATTTTTTATTTGTAATTTAAGCAAGTTATGATGTTAGCGTTATGTTTATTTAATATATTTTAGCAGTGTAGGCGGTGGACAAAATTAGAAGAATTAGGTCCAGTTATTACATAGGTACTCATATTTATTTTGTTAGATAATTATAGTTAGATAATTATAGACGAGCCTCGTAGTTGAGTGGTTTACGTAGCGGACTGCCGATCAAGAGGTTGCGGGTTCGATTCCCGCTCAATAATTTGTGTGATTTTTCTAATTGTCATACAAATGTTTGTACTGCGTCTGGGTGTTTCTATGTATTATAAGTATGTATTTACGAAAGAAAAGTAGTATATGTATGTATTCTATCCGTATTCTGGTACCCATAACACAAGCAAATAAGCTTAGCTTGGGACCAGAGGACGTTGTGTGAAGTGTCCGTGAATATTTATTTATTTATAGTCTGGTTCCCTAATGATTGACCAAAAAATTATTGACAAATGATCATTTGACAAACAACGTTTCACCAAATGATCATTCGATAAACGATACACTTGACAAAAGTATCATCTTATAAAAACTTACTTGGCAAATGATCCATTAGCAAACACTACAACAAATGACAAATGTGTTAAGTATTCAAATGTCAATTGACCATTTTGTCATTTCACCAAATGATATGTTTCGTAAATTAAATTGTTTTAAATGTATCAATATCATCATGAATTATTAAAGGGAGAAATGCCCTAAATTAGCTTCTGCGTTTGAGGTTAAAGTTCTAACCTAACCTAACCCAATCGAATAAAAGAGATATACATATATCTCCAAAAACGAACAGGTTATTATGTAATTATTTTACAAATACATAAAATTAAATTTTTTATAAAATCTATTTTCATTTCATTTCATATATTCTTTATTGTACACTCATACAAGTAAGGCAACATAAATAATGGTGTGACAAATGTGCACAAAGGCGAGCTTAACTCATATAGAGTTTTCTACCAACAAACCCTTGAGTGTATGGAGAAATGCTATAATTAAGGATACATAGGTGTACAACAACAAAGTTACTATCAATAAAACAAAATCAATAAAATACATACATAGACTAAATGAATAAACTTACACAAATACAGATATATATATTTACACAAATAAAATGTTATAAATACATAAACAATACATAAACACAAATACATACCTACATATACTTAATGTCGGGATAGGAAATGCTTATCTATCAATAAATACTTATAATATTTTTTTATAGGAAAACCCAGGCCAGAGGCTTTGCAAAAAATATGCAAAAGAAGGTTATTTTAACAAGAATACCAAATTTTTAGACCAATAGTACGTTTATCTGATAATTCAGTTGCCAAATGTTAGTTTTGTAAGGTAATCATTTATAAAATGTAAATTTAAATGTTGATAATTTGATGAAATGAAACATTTGTAAAATGATCAGTAGTAAAATGATCATTAAGCGAATTCATTGTTTTGCCAAACGTTGTTTGTCAAGTGTAGTTTGGCCAAATGACTTTGGGTCAAACAATCGGACACCTACCGTCTATCTGCTATGTTAGCTAGTTCGCTGTTAGAAGGAAAAAGGATCGCAGGTAAAGGCCTCACTTGGGAGCTGACAGATTCTCGCAACCCTATCTCTCCCTACATTGGCGTGGAGCCAGCCAGATAACCTGAAAAGTGAATTAAGTATATAAAATTTTAATAAATCTGAAATATTGAGCGATTAATATGTTTGATATTCATATACCGATTGAAATAATTCCATTTACACACACACATACACATCATTTAACTCTGTCCTGGACAAAATAATGATATGCCTTTATTACGAATCAATGTATTAAATAAGTAAAGTTAGCTGGCTTTTACTGCACCATGGGAACGTAAGGTGTGGTGACACTTGTATTAATTATCCGTCACCACACGGACAGATCTGCTAATAATAATCTTTACTCATTAAAAACAAAGTCCTTACTTCTGTATGTAAGTCCCTATGTGAGCTTTGTTTAGTTTGTTATGATTCGGTCGTATTCATAATGACTTATCGGAGGTTAAAAGGGAGATTTTATCGGAGAGATAATAAACATTTTAGCGTAAAAGGACTATTATGTATTCATAAGTTTTGACAATTTTCGCGAACCGATTTCAGCGAACTTTTAAACCTCCGATAAATCATTATGAATAAGGCCGTTGATTCTAAATTCGCGCGTACGAAGTTGCGGCAACATCTAGTTTAAATATGCTCAAAAAGCTAACAGAATATGAAAAATATATTAGTTTTCATATTGCATATAACACCATATCCGACAGGAGCGTTTATTAGATGCTATTTCGTTGTGCGAATCTGATTGACACAAGTGCTTTTGACAATTTAATATGTTGGGAAAACTTTTTTATGAAATTCCATTTAATTTTCAATCTGGGTAACTTGAATAGAGTGTACTTCGATTCTATATTAATTTGCAGTAGTGACTTCGATCCAATATGGCGAGAAGATACTGTTTTTAGAAATTGAATTAGGTTTTATTTATTTTCTATCTTTTATTATACTTATTTATGTTCAATCAATCAAAATCGAACAATATCTTCGAACCAAACCAGTTTTTGTGGTGTTTTTTTCCTATATTTTGTTTTAAAGTCTAGCTCGACGTTTTAGAGACGTCTTCTCTTCTTTCCAGCCATTGAAGTCTTCTTTTGGGTACGGGCCTCTTCCACTTTGTGAGGGATTATGTTCTACTATGCCGCTTATTATAAATGAAATGGACTTTAAAATGAACACATTGACTTTGATATTACTCTATCATTATTTATCTTTGTTTATTTTCTGGTTTTTGTCCATAAATACATAGAAATATAACTATGTATATTCTATGTATTAATATTTATATGCTCAAATAACTCATGTTGTACAAATACAGCAATAATTTAGAAAATTGATATATTTATAATGAGTATGTTGTATATTCATATACTGTAATGTATTTGTATAATAAAAATTATGACGTGTAATAACATTATGAATAAATGAGTATTTGAGTATTTGCCGCACTGACCAGGCTGTACAGGGCATATTTTCGAGATTTCCTTCTCTCACAGAGGATGTTATTCGTGTGCAATATCTTTAATCGGCTTTTACAGCCCCTTAGAGACGAAAAGGGAGTGTTGACACTTGTTTTCTTAAACCGTCACCAATGCATATTCCTTTATACGATACTAAAACCGCAAACAGAACATTCCAAAAAATACATTTATTGAGCTCGGTGGTTATCAAATCATGTCACGTATGAGAATATATTTCATTTTTATGGCGTTGAGGCTGTGTCAGGTCAGGGTTAACAAAATGTAAAGCCCGCAACGTAGGATTGTGTGTGCCATTTGGTTTATATGTGGCAAATTGTGTAAGCTTTCAGATACAAGATATGTAATAGCAAAAATGTAGGCTTATTTCTATGAAAATAACTACCTTTTTCGGTCCTAATATTTTATTATTGACACTTTTTTCAGTTAATATTTCTTTTTTTAATATAAGAATTTATTGCTAGCGATCTTCCCATGCAGATATTATTGCGCTCTCGCTCTGGAGATGAGCATTGGACCATTTGGACATACTGGAAACCTTCAAAAACTGTGATAGATGAATATATCTTATTGTAAATGACTTAAACCCACAAAAAAGTCCTTTTAAGAAATTGTTAACTAATAAATATATATATGTATATAGATCAAATAAATAAGTTATGAGATAAGATCTCTATAATCAAGAGTTGCAAGAGAAATTTTGATAAATTGAACCTAGTTTTAATACCTAAATGAATTATGTACTTTCCCCAACCTTTCTTGTCCCATTGTTGGCTTCTAGTTTCGAGTTTCCGTCAGTAATAGTCGATATCAAATGCTCATAATCACCCTGGCGAAGAAATGGGATGATGACACTTCGTCACCACACGTACGTTAAGTACCTTAACTACTTCCATGATCGATGTTTGTACTGATTAAATACATTTACGAAATAAATGAATTGTAATGTTATAAGAAACAGTTCCTGGATCCGTCTTGATTGATTCGTTTTGGCACCACAAAACAAAGTTTTTCCTTTATTTTATCTCTTGTTTGTAGGGAGATATTGCCCACTTTTACTTTGAAGTATTGTAAGCGGATCAAAGAATGTTCGTTGTACATTTGTTTTATTACAATTCATTACATCAAACGTCTGATTTTAATATTGACAATTACTTTTACTTTGTTTGTTATGTTACTGAAAATAACTTACACTATAATATATTAGTACATACTTTAAAGATCCACAGCCATGCCATGCTGAATACATGCAAGAATGCAAGCACAAACCGGAAACGTCCCAATAAGACTCACGCACAAGGCGTTCCGTAGCGTAATCCTTATCCTTACTTATTCTTTATATCATTACTTATACAAAGTCGCTATTTTATATGTGAGCTTATGTCTTCAAAACTATACAACGGATTTTGATGCAATTCTCTTTTATAGATAGAGTTGTTCATGAGGATGGCTTTTTTGTATAAATTTTATTTGTTATGGCTTTTTTATTTTCTACATTCCACGCGTACGAGGTTGCGGGCAACAGCTAGTCTTTATAATAATTTCGTCAATCATACCTGAACAATCACATCGCGTCGTCTTATGCATTTCATTAAGAGACGAAGAAATTGTTTGTTGTATGGGAGCAACCTTAAATATTTATTTTAGTATTTTTGTTGTTATAACGGTAACAGAAATACATGTGAAATTTTAACTGACTAACTATCGCCGTCTATGAGATATAGCTTGGTCACAAACAGACGGATATACGGCTGAGTTTGAGCAAAAAGTTGCCGTGAACGACTGAGTTTGAGCCATTGGGTGCCATTTACATTTTAGAAATTTTGTTTTAAGTGAGCGACGTGAGTTCAAAATTTATATTTTACAAAGCGAATTATTTCACTGTGTACTGATTTTGTAACAGCTAAATTATTCCAAAATGTATACAGAATATAATTATAATTACAGTACAGTAGGTTTCTGGATTGGAGCGTGATTAAATTTGAGCAGTCGACCTGAACCAATTGGGACTATGTAATCAATATGATTACCTTTGATTATAATATATGATTACAATATTCTGTGAGATGTGTCACAATGAATGTGACATATTTATAGAACAGGCTCATATTTCGTATGTTTGATCGCTATAAACTGAAAATTGATGGTGCTTTTCTGTTTTATGTACACAATATTAGTCTGTGCTTTTCAACATTGTCCTGATGTTAAGTGGTAATGTAGCCTTGGATGATGAAGCACAACTATTTTAGAAGCGTATTCACCTAAAATGGACTATCCAACACAAAAAGTATATTTTAGATTTGAAACAGTAGTCCCTGGGATTAGCGCGTTCAAACAAACAAACAAATAAACTTTTCAGCTTTATAATATTTATGAGTATAGTTGAGATTTTTTTTAAAACTTTATTTCTAGAAAAAAGGATTTTATCACAAATGATAATGTCATAGTATTTTTTTTCTTTTTTAAACGCCTCCTGCCCTGCCGAGCCACGATGGTGCCTTGAGCTTTACCATGACCCGGCGGGGGATGGCCCCGTTAAACGGGGCCCGACCCGACTGGTGGAGCATTAATTCCCCGTCGAGATGTAGTGAAATTTCAAAAGTGTGAATGTACTTTAGAAAAAAGTATTTTCCGAATTATCAAAATGTAAGTATATTTATCTAATGACCATTCATAGTCGTAAATATTGTCACAGATAAGAAACAAAGTTAGGGATAAAATCGTAAAAACTTGGATTTTTCCAACAACATTCTGATTTATTATTATTGATTTGGATTTTATTACGTGATAATGAAATCTACTATTTCATTGGTAAATAAATTTTATTTTGATAAAAATTTATTTGGTTCTGAATGGGTTTTTAAAATAGCCTTAGTGTTCTTGTTGTTATTTAAGCATCCAATTTTATATATTTTAGCCTTAGGTACATACCAAAAGTTCTAACGACCCTTTCACATTCCGTGCACTGTGTCTATGGTTAAAGTTGGCTATATTAATTTAAAAACTCTAGTTTTTTAAACAAGTTTTTTAAATTCCTTAATTAAGGACTTGGTACGCAAGAGGAAATCAGCCATGTCGTCTCCATAAGGCTTCACTTAAATTAAATAACATCAAATATTAGAGGAGGTTACCCTAAGAAGGACTGTACTCGTAGAGAAGTCCTTAATAATACTAATAAGAAAGAATTGACGATTTAAAAAAAAAGTACTTATGAAAATAAAAGAGGCATTAAATAAATAAAATAAATAGATAAATAAACAAATTTAGATCTAATTAAACAAGTCTATAATAATTTGGCATCATTTTTAGACTACTTATCGTTATTTGTGTAAAGCCAGGGCCACAGAAGTACAAGAAGGTGGGTTGGCGGTTAAAATTGAGGATAAGTAAAGTTAGCCTGGGCTAATTTGAATTCATGGTCTAAAATGATATGGAACTATAATACTCGATTTTCTAGAGAGTTGTCCATGCGCTTTTTCTGCCACCTAGGGCCGTTCCTATATAATAAAATCAACGGAATTCTATCCATCTACGAACTTAATAAAATCAAATGTAAAATGAAAATATCTAATTTTTTGAAGGGCCTTAATTATGGTGAAACTGAAAAGTTACTCGTTATAGTAACCTAGGATGTACTTAATTGGTATCATCTGCTGTGGTTACCATTTTATTTATTCAATTCACTTATTTAATTTATAGACACGTAATTCTCAATTTATCATACCAACATAACACATACCACACTCTTCTTGTACACACAAATACCTTCACATGCACCCATACACATACACATGACAATAAAATTTTTATTTTTGAAGCAAATTTTTTAATACTAACAATACTAACAATTACAAAGATAAGTTATGTTTTGTAATATGTATCATAATATGTTTTAGACACACCAAATTTTTTATTTTTACTTTGATTATGCTATATGTAACGGTAATTAATGTTAAATGACGATATCTACGGGGGAGGCCTGGTATCCTGAAATACAGGCCCAAAGCCTAGTTTAGGTACCAGTCTCCCACAATACATGTGAGTGTAACTTTATTGTGCTGTTCATGTACACTATAATTTATTATGTAGTATTGTGGTGAGAAATAAAGAATTATCTTAAATAGATGTTATAAAAAAAAAAAAAATATAAGCACAGAAGAACATAAGTGACATACCGTGATGACAGTAAATTTTGCCTAATTTTTGCAATCTGCAAACATCACTTTTGAACACACTATACAAGTATGGCATTTTGAAATCAAGAAATCAAAATCAATCAATCATCATTCTAGTGTATCAGAATAATTAAAAAATGCCACAACATAGGATTTCACAAGTAATTTTAACTCAAATAATTCATTTTGCCATCAAAAACATAATCTATCAATTTAATGACAATCGTGTTTTTACGGACGTCAATAATTTTGCCCCAGGCGACCGGGCAACTTCACGTTGTACTTCACACACACATAAATAATTTTTTGACCTCAAGCCGGGTCATTGATTTAGCCGTAGACGCACTGTCTTGTATGTCTATGGCCAGGGCCAGTTGTTAGCAACTAAATATATATAATGTTAATAAAGTGCAAAGTTTGTGCCATATACAGCTAAATAACTCCGTTACTTGGTAGAATGTGAGCCGTGGCGTTGTTCTCGTATAAATCATGAATAAGCCATGTAATATTTTCAGTTCTATATTATTTTTATCTCAGGTTTTGACGTGGTTACTACATGACAAATGTTTTATTTGCTGTCAAAGGGAATCAACGTCAGTCAACGTTATTTATATTTACAACAGACCAACGTAGGCATTGAGAGATTATTTATCTCTGGAACGGTAACAGCTAGAGAGTTGAAATTTTTACAGTTTGTCTAGTTGATGCTATATTAACAAATACAAAAAAATATCATTTTCCTGCCCTTACCCTATTATTTGGGGTCCTGTTATCTCTGGAACGGCGATACCCGGCTGGTTTTTTTTTTGCACAGACTAATTGAAAACCTCTAATAAAATTATATTAATTGCCGTCTTCTAACACCGCCTCCTTGACAATCAATTAATTAAATACATACCAAAATTTCGCCCCATTCCAATAACGAAGACGTTGAGTGCAAATAAAATAAAAATTCAAACAAAGAAACAAACCGACATTTTTATAATTTATATTTCATGATTACAAAAATTCATGATTAAAAAAACGAATAAAAAAAATTAAACAAGTATTTTGGTTTTTAGTATTTCTTTTTATAGCCTCAACAGATATACTCGTACATCATCACTAAAATTTAAACACTCTAGCTATCATCGTTCCGTCGCGTGACGACACTTGTATTCTTAATTCGTCATCATACGGACAATTACTAAGTATTAAAAGCACACTAATCATTTGAAATCTAAATTTCTAGACAGTTCAGTCTCTTCCAAATTACAACATCAATCATCTAAATTAATCTGACCTTTAAGATATATTTCACTGAAAATTATACCTTATTATACCTACCTACAGTGTTAGTTATAAAAATCTATCAATTCATCATTTTATTTTGCTTCATAGTTAAACCCGATGCAGATTATATTTTTGCTCTCACTCTCTCTCCAGCCCATTTACATCCCACTGTTGGGTAAGGGCCACCTCCTCCACTTTGGGAGGGATCATGATCTACTGTGCCACGCTTACCAGGCGTGTTGGCACAGGGCTTATTTTCGAGATTTTCGTCTCTCACAGAGTATGTTATCTGTGTGCAATAACCCTTAGCCGACTTTTACAGTACCCTTGGGAGAAGATGGAGTGGTGACACTTATATTCTTGATCCGTCACCACACGGAGAAATTTCTACTACGACTTTTTTTTTTAATTTAATTTATCATGCTCCATTTTTAACGGAATACTTTAATTTGACAAATGATAAGCCCTTCGTCCACGTACAGAGAATAAAACTAGACAGCTTGGAGACTAAGCTAATCTATACTCTAATGACTACGTACACGTAGAGATCATTAGAGTGAGAGTAGCAGAGCGTGTCTACTGGGACTCTTAAGATACTCTAGTTAGGGTAGTCTCGTTAATATGTACACTTCGTTCATTACTCTGTGAAAGTCAGCGCAGAGCGCAGAGCTGAGTCACGACAGTTTTAAGACTGACTATTATTGCTTTACCAAAATTATGAAACCGCGCACGCTATAAACAAAACGTCTCATAGACAAAATTATCTAATGACTACAGTTTCGTTTTAGGTGTGCGACGTGTTGTAGGGAAAACGGTTTCGTTTTAGTCTTATGGCAGACTTGTCTGTGTCGGGAAAGTCTGTCTTAAAACTGCCGTGACTTAGGTCTGCGCTCAGCCTAACTAGTAAAGTTTTACGCAGAAAACCGGACTGACATGGATCTTCATAAAGATAATAACAAGGTGAATTCTATGTTTAAAAAGTTATTAAATCTATACTAAGAATATAAAGCTGAAGAGTTTGTTTGTTTGAACGCGCTTATCTGAGGAACCACTGGGCCGATTTGAAAAATTCTTTCAGTGTTAGATAGGGCATTTATCGAGGAACGATTTAGGCTATATAACATCACGCTGCGACTAGTAGAAGCGAAGAAGTAGTAAAAAATGTTGCAAAAACGGGGAAAATTTTCTAAATTCCACGCGGACGGAGTCGCGGGCAACAGCTACTTGTCAATAAGGCTGTGCTTAATTGCCTGTTAAAGGAAAACTTTCTTTCTCGTGATAGATTAGATAGACAAAATTATAATTTTTAGTGTTTCGTACAAAAAACAAACCCTTCACTTCGGTGCCTATCTTTTTGACGGTCTGTCTGCGAATACAGTTTGCACTATGAACACAGTTTGTTACATGTATTGGGGTCGAAAATCCATACATTGCGTTATTATATTATTACCAAAGGTTATGTAATAGAATAGACAAATAATTTATTCTTCTATCTATTGTCATAACAAAATTTTAATCAAAATCTGTCGAGTCGTTGAACAGAAGGTTAGGTATATGCATAAGGCATGGCAAGAATATTATACATATAGAGATTTAACCGCCTTATTTCATGGTTAACAATGTTTGCGTTTCATGTAAATTCTAATATACAACTATACAACCATACTATCTCTATTTTAATAATATTGTTTTCACAAAGCCTTCGGGAATCATCACTCTACAAGGCTGCACTAATTCCATACGGACTATGAAACATTTCAACTAACATGATATTAGAGCATTAATCCAAGAGGAGCTGAAATTGGTGCCAATCGACACACAAACACACACATACACTAAAAGATAACACTGTCGTATACTATGAGTATGGGCATTGCTTTTTTACGTTTGTTTCCTGATAACGGTACCAATTCTGCGTGCACAACTAAACTTAACTTAAAAATGATTACAACTGATGGTGTATTTTGATTGATTGGCTATTTTGTTGTGCACATTTATATAAATTAAAATCTTTAGTCTTTATTAAAAAGTTTCCATAACAGGAAAGTTCAGTTAACTTTGCCGAATAGTAAATAAAATAATCATTTATGTTCATGGACATTTCACACAACGTCCTCTGGTCCCAAGCTAAGCTTATATGCTTGTGTTATGGGTACTATATATATGTACTACTTTTCTTTTACATAAACCACTCCACCACGAAGGCCGTCGATAGTGTTATCGACACTATCAAAATTCATTTTTCAGTTAAGTTTAGTTAATGAGTGCGCGTAGAATTTGTACCATTATCAAGAAAACCAGGTAAAAAAATTACGAAAGCAATGCCTATACTCGTAGTATACGACAGTGTTGTCTTTTAGTGAATGTGTGTATTTGTGTGTCGATTTCATGCGGTGCATGTGTAGCAAAACAATTACGATAGTGTTTGTGTGTATCACCTTAGCTATTCACCGATCAGGCAGTAAATTTGACAAAAAAAACAATGTTTAACTACTCCTGTGGGTTGATTACTCAAAGAACATAATCCTTTTACACAGAACAACAATTTAGTATCCAAATTCAACTCGTATCCGACAGACGATGACTAAGTTAATTGAGTATTTAATCTACTTAGAACTTAGCGGCTGCATAAAACCATCATGTTCTAACTAGCTTAAACATTCAATTATCTAAGTTAACAGGCTTTAGACATTACAACAATAACAGTAATCTATTCAAGTTCTCTTCAAGCTATAAATTTTAAATCGTTTGTTATATAACTTTGAAATTGTTTTAGAAATTGAAATAGATTCTTTTATCTGGTCTTGCGCAATTGTCAGATTTAAATGAGAAGGCACAGCGTGCTCTGGAGAGGGCTATGCTCGGTGTTTCCCTACGTGATAAGATCCGGAATGCGGAGATCCGTAGAAGGACCGCTGTGTGTACATATGACGATCTGACAACCCTTGGGGACGGAAGGTCCTCGAGTGGCGACCCGTTCGACCACGCACCGGACGACGCAGCGTGGGGCGGCCCCCAAAAAGGTGGACTGATGATATCGTCAAAAATACCGTAGCCACTGGATGCAATTAGCGCAGGACCTATGGGGGCCTATGTCCAGCAGTGGACGGAGAAAGGCTGTTGATAATGGATAGAAATGAAAAGGATTTCCTCACGGATTTAGATGCGTACCTATATTTGTATTTTTAGCACAATATTCCAGAGACTTTTCAGTCAACAAGGTCATGCAAGTTGTAAGGTCGGACTGATATAGGAACGCATCTAATTTCGTTAAAAGTTATTTTGTTTGTCAAATTCGTTGACATTTGTGTTTCTTTAGTAATCAGTGGTAATCAGTGTTATATCTATATTACTTTACTCTTTGTAATCAGTCTAGTTATGTCTGAAAGCAAACGTGTTTTAAGTATTTGAAAAAATTGTCTAAAACCTATTATAACAAGGCAACATGTTGTTGTTCCCCAAATTACAGGATAAGGACAGGAGAATGAACAATGAATACAAATATTCTCATTTTTATTTGAATCAAGATTATAAAAATACGAGCAAAGCTTTATGAGCCCGTTTCTTGAATATTAATAAAGTATGGTGTTATAAAGTAACTTAACATTATCACCATCAACAGGGAGTGAAATTCGGGCCCCCTTAGAAACGGTTCGCTTGTGATCTTAAGAATAATTTTAGACCTCTGTGTAATTTGCATTTTTCCAATAAGTTTTCAAACTGATAAAGACAACGTAATAAAAGTTAAACTTTATAAAGAGGAAGGTATTAAAAAATATCTAGAGTATCGAAATGTAATTGGTATTTTTCAATGTTGTTTTGGTAATTAAACCTAGCTAGATCGATTACCGCTCTGGAACACCCATGCGTACAAAATTTTATGAAAATTGTTAGACCAGTTTCCAAAATTCGGATTATATACATACGAGAGAATTGTTTGCCAAGGTACTAGATAATCATTGTTACTTATTGAACAGGATAGCTAAGATATTAATTGAGAATTGGACCAAGTTAGCCAAGGGGCTTAAATATGCGAACTACTGAATACTTACTCAATCAAGCTCTAAAACACGAAGGACAAACGAGTCACTTAAAATTTTCGATCAGAACTCCATAATCCTTTGCCTCACGTTTACTTAATGAATAATGGAAGCAATTAAATTATTTACTCATTTATGTCAACTTAAGTTTTCAAGAGAATTTAGAAATTGCGTTAATTATAGTATTTTGTACTTAAATATTGCTTTGAACAAAACTTGTAAGGCTTTATGAGAAATTTCCTTGCATTAATTAAATTTTAAAACATTCTGTCTCTCTCTACAGCTTTGTTAAAAGTTAATTTATTTTAACATATTTATGTTACACGTCCTATTTATACATTAGAATGTTATTACGTAGAAAAAATTGCACTGTATGACATGCCTTTGCGTGTAAATAAATTTTTTTTTCAGGATTAATGCAATATCTAGAATGTTACAAATTTTATTCAAATTTAAACAAAACAAGAATAGCATTTAAAATCATTGAAATAAGTAACGTAGTGCTAAAGAGAGCGTCAGAGGTTAAGATCTTAAAGCAGTATATGCTAAGATTTTGCAGCTGAAGATTAGCTACCATTGCAGCATTGGTACGGCAGCCGGAATAAACTCTAATAAAACCGTGGAACATTTTACATTCCTTTATTCACATTGCTTTTATACGGCTACATGTATACGTATTTTCTTGGCCGTAAATCAATGGTACTGTAGGCATTATATATTATGTAAAGCGAGCGTGTACAAAATGCGTATATGCTAATATGAGCCTGTAAAAGTTTGTCATGGTTCCATTGAACATAAAATGTTGACAGTAATAATACAAGACAAAGTAAATTATACGGATTTGTTATTACATACATAACCGTATTGAATTTGCTTATCTATACCTATATTTACTACTTACTAGCTGTTGCCCGCAACTTCATACGCGTGGAATTTGGATAGCAAACCTTAAAAAATATACAAAAACCATCCTCTTGATCAATTATAAATAATCGCTAATCTCAGGAACCACTGATTCGATTTGAAAAACTCTTTCAGTGTTGAATAGTACATTTATCGAGGAAGGCTTTACGCTATACAATATCACGCTGAGACCAATAGGAGCGAAGCATCAGTAAAAAATGTTGCAGAAACAGGGAAATGTTTTCTAAGTTCCACGCCTACGGTGTTGCCGGCTACAGCTTGTGAAATAGTAGAATTAGTATTTATGTGCTAGTGGTGACGAATAAAGAAATATAATAATCGTAAGCCTGTTTCTTCCCAAGGGTGCTGTGAGAGCCAGCTCGGTAATAATAAAAACATATAACATCTACTGTAATAGACATAAAAACTCGAAAACTAACCTTAAATCGAACCGTCTGGTGACTTTGGCATATATATACCAAAAACACGTCTCGAAAGATAGATTAAGAAATGCAAGTATGGAAAATGTATCAGTGACAGGCGAACGGGCGGTCAACGAAGTCTCAGTATTGGGGTACCATTCTAACTTTTGGTATGGAACCCTTAAAAACTGCATATCTTCATCATCATCATCATCATAACATCACGCCTTTTTCCCATGAAGATAAGCATAGACTATAGAGCGCCATCTGCTAAGATCCAAACATACTTTTTTGGCTTCACTCATACACGCCCGACGGTTATAGGTGCTCCAAACTTGACCTATATCATTTTTTTTTATTAGCGGACATTTCACACAACGTCATCTAATTGAAAGCTAAGCTTTTATGCTTGTGTTATGGGTACCAGAATACGGATATACTACATGTACTACTTTTCTTTTGTAAATACATACCTACTTATAATATATAGAAACACCCAGACGCAGAACAAACATTTGTATGATATTTATAAATGATATTTATAATGTTTCCGGGCTGGAATCGAACCGGCGACCTCGTGGAGTCCGTTACATGAACTACTAGACCACGAAGCCTGTCGATTATATTGCATTCCTTCTGCATACAAACCGATCATTTTTACCTTATTAACCACAAAACTTTATTTTCAGAAGTACAATATAGGGTAGATGAAAATTAAAGGTATTGTTCTTATAGCAATTCTGAAATAACTTCCACGACCTTCATTACACAGGTTAACAAATGAGTGGAACAATTTGAGAATTTCTCAAGAGACTAGTTGTCTTTATAACTTACCTGTTATAAATGACAATCGTTCAGGAGCGACATAGATAAGGAGAAATGTTTTTGTCCTGTCCCTTAAATTCCCTTGAGTACTTTCTGATATATAACTCATATCGACAAATATATTGGTCTTGCAAAAAAGATGATAGCAGCAAGAATAGTGACGTCTACTGTGATATAAAAATATCAACTGCTTATATAAGTTCAAAATAATTTCTGGTTCATAGGATACAAATTTTGGATACCAGAACTTTCAATAAGTGAGTTTTAAATATCTATCACGATTTCTTCATCCATACTAGATAAAGGCCCAAACAATAGAACGACGTGTGGTTCTTTAACGTATGCGATCTGTACGATAACATCGTTGTATCTTGTCTGGGGCCGCCCAACGCTGCGTCATCCGGTACACGGTAGCCTTTCTATAACTTTCCTCTATGGGCTTGCATCTTGGCCACTCTCATAATTTAGCTACAGGTTTAAATGATTAACGTGTACATTTTGATTTAGTAAAAACTTCAACCTAATAATACGCCTAAAGTTTGAATTTTAGAGACCATAAGAACTTTAATTAGAAATTGTTTTCTCTGTGTGGTGACGGATTAAGAATACAAGTGTCACCACCCCATCTCCTCCCCAGGGTGCTGTAAAATTCATCTAAGGGATACTGCACACAGATAACATCGTCTGTGAGAGACGGAAAACTTGAAAATAAACCCTGTGCGAACACGCCTGGTCAGCGCGACACAGTAGACTATAATCGCTCCCAAAGTGGAGGAGGCCCGTGCCCAACAGTGGGACGTAAATGGACTGGAGAGAGGGAGAGAGAGAACTTTAATACAGTTTTTAGTTTAATGAACACGCCTAGATGGCGATGGCGTCGATTTAAAAGTCGCTATAACTTAGTTACCTTCACATTATTGTTGTTTTTTAGGGTTCCGTACCCAAAGGGTAAAAACGGGACCCTATTACTGAGACTTCGCTGTCCGTCCGTCCGTCCGTCCGTCCGTCCGTCCGTCCGTCCATCCGTCCGTCCGTCCGTCTGTCACCAGGCTGTATCTCAAGAACGGTGATAGCTAGAGAGTTGAAATTTTCACAGATGATGTATTTCTATTGCCGCTATAACAACAAATACTAAAAATAAAATAAAATAAATATTTAAGGGGGGCTCCCATACAACAAACATGATTTTTAGGGTTCTTTACCCAGTATCTCAAGAACGGTGATAGCTAGACAGTTGAAATTTTCACAGATGATGTATTTCTATTGCCGCTATAACAACAAATACTAAAAATAAAATAAAATAAATATTTAAGGGGGGCTCCCATACAACAAACATGATTTTTTTACCGTTTCTTGCTCGATACTAATAACGTTGCCTTATGTTGCATAGATAATGGTACGGAACCCTTCGTGCGCGAGTCAGACTCGCACTTGACCAATTATTTAGATTTATTCATTGCAGGTAATAAATATTGCGGGCTGTATGTAGTCATACTAAAGGTAAGTTAAATATAGGTATTTACATGACGTAACACGTTCGCCCTCATATCGAGCTACTGGGCTATTGAGTACGGTTAACGATGCGAGATAAAGCAAATGATACGTACACTGGCACGCTTGGTTAATTTGTGGTTCAGAAATCTCCAAGATTATTTAGTGAGTGATTTTTGCAGCTTTTGCTTTTATTTTTAGCAATGAATGCTTTCTCGAAAAATAAGCTTTTCTGTTTACCAAAAATGTATAACGACCCTATTACTGAGACTTCGCGATCCTTCCATTCGTCCGTCCGTCTATCACCAGGCTGTATCTCTGGAACGGTGACATCTAGAAAGTTAAAACTTTAATAGTTTGGGTATATCACTTGAACCTCCGTCAACAAATACTCATAATTATCAATAATCTGCCCTTATCCCATTATTTGGGGTCACAATTTTATAATAATACATTATGATAATGTGTTTGTATATATGTTAGTATTATTTTTAGGGTTCCGTACCCAAAGGGTAAAAACGGAAACCCTATTACTGAGACTTCGCTGTCCGTCCGTCCGTCCGTCCGTCTGTCCGTCCATCCGTCTGTCACCAGGCTGTATCTCAAGAACGGTGATAGCTAGACAGTTGAAATTTTCACAGATGATGTATTTCTATTGTCGCTATAACAACAAATACTAAAAATAAAATAAAATAAATATTTAAGGGGGGCTCCCATACAAAAAACTGATTTTTTTTACCGTTTCTTGCTCGATACTAATAACGTTGCCTTATGTTGCATAGATAATGGTACGGAACCCTTCGTGCGCGAGTCCCACTCGCACTTGACCAATTTTTTATAGTTAAGTAGGTTAAAATAGAAATTATTATTACACGCCAGATAGGATACACCTAAATTGCCCTTAGCTGTAATTCCTCGACAGTTTCCATATATGTTGTCTGGAAGAGATCGCTATCAGCGATAAGACCGCTGCTTATACATACTAGCGTATGTGTAGTTTGTATTTTCTTTGGTGTACAATAAAGAATTTTGTATTGTATTGTATGGTATAATTATGTATTATGATAATAACAGCATGGAACCCTTCGTATGGGAGTCCAACTCGCACTTGACCGGTTTTTATTTCTATACGAGCTTGGGCAACTACGATATTTGGGTGCTTGTATAATATCATCATCATCATCATGTCAACCTATTGCAGTCCACTGCTGGACATAGATCTCTCCCAATTCGTGTCTCGATATATGGGCCTCCGCCTTCCATATCCAGTCCCTCCTTGTGACCTTCTTCAGGTCGTCGGTCAGTATATACATGTATTAAATATTTAAATCATCAATGCCTTGCTGTAAAAAAATTACTTCTATGTCAACACAATCAGAAAATACGACCAAGTTACGACCACTTTTACAATAATCAAAAAATATACAGTGTAAACTTGATCCATACCTCCTACTTTACTTTGTCATTTATGGCTATATTCTAGAGAGAATAGAGTGATAAATGACAAAAGTGAAAGGGGACAAGGGTAAGAAAGGACTTATCCTGGAAGGCGTCTGTTCTATATGGATGTGGGCAGGGTATATTATGTACTACTGGCATCTTGCCTGTGATTTCATACGCCTAAACAATGATTTTTATAACTTAACTAGCTAATGACCGCTGTTTCACCTGCATTTACAGTTACTGAGCCCCAATATACACCAAACCTTGATAACTCGGCTTCGTGGTCTAGTGGTTCATGTGACGGACTGCCGTTCACGAGGTCGCTGGTTCAATTCCTGCACGAAACAATCATTTGTGTGATATTTAAAATTGTCATACGAATGTTTGTACTGCGTGTGGTTGTTTTCTATGTATTACATATATGCATTTACGAAAGAAAAGTAGAGTATGTATACAGTATATCCGTATTCTGGTACCCATAACACAAGCATATAAGCTTTGCTTGTTACCAGAGGACGTTGTGTGAAATGGCCATGAACTTTTAAACCACTATCTATTTTTATATCCTCAGTGTTACGCCCTATTTTTTACATAATCTCTGTACTCTCATAATATAATTCCCTATATAATTTAAACTTGTAATAAAATAAATTGAAGCTTTTGAATTTACTTCAAACGCAGACGAATAAATAGCCCTTCTTACCTTATTTGCACAATCATTGAAGTGTTCTCAAACTTTCAAAGTTTGAGTGAGTCTGGACAGTTTGTTGAACTAAAACACCCAAACTTTGAACAACTGAGTTTGTGTTCTTATTACATTATGGATGAAGTAAAAATAAACGTCTTAAACTAAATTAATTAGGTATAGGTGCCGATTCTAGGTGCATAACTAAACTTAACTTAACTAAAAAATGAAAACAACTATTGCTGTATCTTGATTATTTGGCTATTTTGTTGTGTACTTTTATATTAATTATAATCATTAGTCTATAATAAACAGTTTTTATAACAAGAAAGTTCAGTTAACATTACGGAAAGCTGTTATTGACACTATCAATTTTAATTTTTTAGTTAAGTTAAGTTTAGTTGTGCACGTAGAATTGGTACCATAGTAGAGTAATAAACATTAAGAACAAGTATTAAACTCTATTTCTTTGCTTTATTGGATAGCTATATAACAATTACTAAAACAGTTACTACATTAGTAAATATTTTAAATTCACAGAATTTGTGTTAGTATCTGAACTCTATACCGCTATTGTTTGCTACGAAGTTTCGTTTAGGAATAACGCGTATTGGAAATACAACAAACACAATACGGGCGGGTTGATTTACGTTTCAATTTAGGTTTTGCATTTTCAAGCACTTTTATTTAGAATAACATTTTTCTTGTTTATTTACCTAGTGTGATTGCGAGCTGTATAACCTAAGAAAGTGAAATCAGAGTGGAATGATTGAATTTTCTTATTTTATATATGCATCTACCGTCTCTTACAGAAATCAGATGTTTATATAAACTTAACAGAACAATGTAGGTAGTCTTTTAATGACACTAAGCCTCACAGTGTTTCTCATAGCGAAAAACACACAATGTGAAACAAAATAATAACGATTTTAGACTCCTCATTAACAACGCCATCTACATATGTTTGTCAAACAATAACCATTAAAAATGTTGAATTCTTTTTTGTATAATTGCAGTGCATTAAATCTCACTCTAATCCGTTTGAGCACTAAAGAGTAACAGACATACGTACAATATTCGCCTTTGATATTGAAATAAATATGTATAGGTATATACACGCTAAATTTACCTATCGGCAATAAATATCTAACCTCATTATTCCTTTTTCTTCTTCAACCAAACGAGTTTCCAACGAGACAAGTAACAATGCGCTTATGTTGATATGCTATTTTGAGTGAGGCATCTGAAATAGATTAGAGACTGAAGTAAAAAGGCTTACAGAACAAACTTTAAAGTAGTTTGGAGCGTTGCTTCTTACAATACATTATTCACGTGGATCTAGACAAACTCATTACGCAAGTAAAGTTATTTATTTATACCTTATTTTAAAGCATAATAATTTTGCAATAACTACAGGCATTCCCTATAAGATATAGTACAATGGGAGGCCTTAAGGCTAACTTAATTTGTCGACACTAATTTACTGATTTATATAAATGCCATGCACACGCCTGGTGAGTAACTATAATAAAAGAGCAAATATTAAAAAAGTATATTATTAAAAAAAAGACGCGTGGCACACGGGTACTGCCGCGGTAAAGCTGTTGCATAGTATTTTTTATCAACTTATGCAATTATAATTATTTATTCATGCAAGAATGTAAATACCATAAACTAAAATAAGATTAATAATCCTTATTTACTGATGCTTACATCTGTCCATTCTTTATGGTAATTATGATAAAATAGCGATTGTCAATCAAATGTCAATAAAATAAAAACTAACGTCAAAACTGACATGAGTCACCAGCGCGAACAGCGAAACGGCGTATGTAAGCTGAAAGCTTATGTAGCGCTGAATGTAAGGTTTTTTCGTTACCTACGGAATTTAAATTTCGAATTTTGTGGATTTAGTCTCCACGCTCAAGGGCCGCGATAGAAGCTATGCAATAGCTTAAAACTAATGAAAAGAAAACAACCAAATACCTAATAACAATGGGCTGAAAAAATGTATTAATTTTACAATTGATTTACTACGTTTTAAGGTATAGGATATATCTATTTTTCATAAAACTAATGGGCTAGTCTTTTATCCGTGACTGAGAAGACCGTACCTTAGTTAAATTCCTACCCATGACTTTACTGTCTATTAGAAAAATATTGGTTTTAAGTTAAATCAATATTTTTCCTTTATACAATAAAAATATATGTTAATTTAATTAAAAATGAAAACATAAAAATAAAACGACGTCATATTATTTTATTATCGCCATATTCCTGTATTGTATTTACAGAGAAAACACGGTTGTATCATTTGCCTTTCATATTTTTTCGCAGTTACCAATATTTACAATGTAATAAAGCTAACCACAATAAAAATACATTGCTGAGCCATAATGGCCATTATAAAAATCTCACGGATTAACCATCTGTACTGTTTAAAACAATGACTTCTGTAAATATTGTTACTCGCGCTTCAATATTCTTTTAATCTGCTATAATAAAAGTAGGAAACTAATTTAGTTACTTCTGCTAATATAATAATGATAAAAATAATAGATCCGTCGCCTTTGAAGGCGAAATATCGCGGAATTTAAAACAATATTTTTCCTAGTCAAAATATAATACAAGACAAATACACTCTTGATATGGAAAAGACGTGGAGAAAAAGGTTTTCTAACAAGAAGAATAAATGTTTTTAAGAGGATACCAAAATAGCTTCATGCATTTTTCTATGTACGAAGTTTTCATTGTTTCTTTAGATTGAATGGCTAGAGCTCTAATTTTTAAGTATATGTTTTTTCAATATATGATCTAGGATCGCATAAACTCAGAAACGCGATTGAAAAAAGTTTTCTCGATAGAAAATCTTGGCGAAACAACCTCTCTATTTTTTTATTTTTTTTCATTTGTCGGTCTATTATCGCGTATTAACTAATAAAATAACTTTAAAAACATAAGTAACTATTATATATAGAAACACGTAAATCAGAATTAAAATATATTTAGTAGATTTTGAGTAAATAGGAAAAGTATCCCTAATTCTTCATTTTCTGTGCCTACTGGCTGTGTTAATATGTACGTGTCGACGATGATATACGATAATATTGATGTAGGCCCTTAATCTCTGTATATGCATTAGCCATATTTTTATGTCGAACCGACTATTTTGTCGTTTGATTTACATAGGATCTTGCACTGAACACTTATTGGCTAAGTTTTGTTGCTACAAAACAAAATTAATAACAGGCACCTCGCCTGTTTTTAATTCATTCTAAATAGACAACCGTAACGCGTAGTAGCCGTAGAGCGTAGTAGCCGTTGGGCGTAGTAAGCGTAGCGTGTATTAGCCGTAGACGTAGCTCGTATAGAGAGCGTACAGTGAAGCAGATGTAGCATGTAGCGTGCCTAGTGCACTGTAGATAGCCGTAGTGTGTAGTAACTGTAGCATGTAGTAGCCGTAGCGTGTAATAGCGGTATGGTGTAGCAGACATAGCGTGTAGTATGCGGACTCTAAAATATTTTGTGGTGATTATTACGAAATAATTTTTGGACTGGATTGCTAATTTGTAGGAGTTGTTTTATTTATATTATAGTATGGGCCATAAAGTACGGGCGCAAATATTTTTTTAAAGGGCATTGATTAACCAGATTATTGATAATCTTTTACCATTTTGTTGTGTAACAAGGTTAAAATTAAAACGTAGCAGTGTGTTTTAAGGGCCTACATCAATATTATCGTCGACATGTACATATTAACACAGCTAGTAGGTATAGAAAATGAAGAATTAGGGATATTTTTTTTGTTTACTCAAAATCTACTAAATATATTTTAATTCTGATTTACGTGTTTCTATATATAATAGTTACTTATGTTTTTAAAGTTATTGCATTAGTTATTACGCGATAATAGACCGACAAATGAAAAAAATAAAAAATGAGAGGGGTTGTTTCGCTAATATTTTCTATCGAGAAAACTTTTTTCAATCGCGTTTCTGAGTTCATGCGATCCTAGATCATATATTGAAAAAACATATTCTTAAAAATTAGAGCTCTAGCCATTCAATCTAAAGAAACAATGAAAACTTCCAACGTAGAAAAATGCACGAAGCTATTTTGGTATCCTTTTAATTTGCAAATAATTTGTTATCCGTAGTGTTGGCTTTACAGTATCATATCTACTATTTTGATATCTATAAGTCTTCTTTTAGTTATATTCATCTAAAACAATAGAATGTTCGTGATATATGACATAACATAAATCAGAAAATAATAATGAAAGTTCACATATTGCCGCTCGAGGATATCACACACAATGTAACAAAGAATCGTAGTTAGTGCAAAGTTCTTTAAGAACAATGTTTGGTTGATATTCTATAAAAGTTTTATGCTCTGGCTAATATTTTGTTACGTTCTGTTTATGTACCATTTAAAACTACGATAAATTTCATAGAATCTGAACTTTAAAAATTTAAGTCTGAGAAAGAAAAGCTAAATTCTTATTTCGGAAATTAAATCGAACTTAATTTTGACATATATCTCTACAGTCATACTTAATTTTTAAATTTAGAAATAAAACCAGATTTAATTTTGAAATAAAGATATACGATCAGACTTCATTTGGACATTTAGAATTAAAATCAGACTTAATAACTGAAATTCGTGTGAGATATTTATTGGTGAAAAGTTTATGTAACAGTTTTATACTTATCTCTTCGTGTCTTTTATATTAAGCACTTTTTGAAAAAAGTAAATCTTTTATTTAAATAAAATAGTATTGTAGTACTTACAGTAATAAAAAATCTGTGAAAACATATATTAAGACAAATATATTAAAATGCTTGTGAATGAAACGTCGTAATGGTCCCTAAGCAGCTTTACTTTTCATTGTAGATATTTTCAAAGTAAAAGAATGTGATGTTATTGGAAAGAAACATTTCTCAAGTCAACGTAATTGATTACTTTCGGCAAAACATACCAGAGTTATTTCATTGTTTTGTTTTTCTATTTTATTTATAGTTAGTACTCACTTTGTATCTTATTATGGTTAAGTAATTAAAAACTTTTCTAAACATAGCTGCACTATTCTTATCAATTATATAAAGTAGCTATTTTGTACGCGAGGAATAATAATAAATAATAATAATATATATTCACGGACATTTCACACAACGTTCTCTGGTCCCAAGCTGAGCTTATAATATGCTTGTGTTATGGGTACCAGAATACGGATAGAATACATATACTAGTTTTCTTTTGTAAACACATACTTATAGTACATAGAAACACCACACAATCGATAAATCACACAAATGATTGTCCCAAGCGGGAATCGAACCCGCGACCTCGTGATCGGCAGTCCGTCACACGAACCACTGCACCACGAAGCCCGTCAAATAAAGAATTCCGAATTCAGAAAGTTTTCCCCGTTTTTGTAACATTTTACATTGATGCATCGCTCCTATTGATTACAGCGCGATGTTATATAACCTACAGCCTTTCTCGATAAATCTACTATCTATTAATGAGTAAATTTTTCCAATCAGACAAGCGGTTCCAGTGATTAGCGCGTTCAAACAAACAAACGAACGAGCTTTGTATATAGAGTATAGATTAAATGTGAAAGTAGCTCTGTCTGTTTGATTTTCGCTCTTTCACGCCAGTACTAAACTTAATGATGAGTGTTGGAGTGGAGACCGCGATTCGGAAAGCGTAGGACACCCCCATGCCAGGTGGAGCTACGACCTGAAGAAGATCCCAGGGTAGGACTGGATGCGGAAGGCGGAAAACTGTGTTATGTGGCGCAAATTGGAAGAGGCCTACGTCTAATAGTGGACTGCAATATACTGACGTGACATGACATGAAGGGCTTCGTGGTGGAGTGGTTTATGTAATGGACTGCCGATCACGACGTCGCGGGTTCGATTCCCGCTTGGGACAATCATTTGTGTGATATCCATAAATGTCACACAAATGTTTGTACTGCGTCTGGGTGTTTTCTATGTATTATAAGTATGTATTTACAAAAAGAACAGTAGTTTATGTAGTATATCCGTATTCTGATACCCATAACACAAGCATATAAGCTTAGCTTGGGACCAGAGGACGTTGTGTAAAATGTCCATGAATATTTATTTATGACGCTAGTCTAAGAAAAAACTAATAATCAATTTCATTGTATTTCTACCATTCTGTTACTGCAAAACATTTTGACTGGTTATATAGTTTGAAAATTCTCCAAGGTTTAACGGGTTTGGATTTTATAGCATAACTTTTATATATGAAATTTTAACAATCGAGTAAAAAGTAGAGTAACGTCTTTATACTTTTTATTTCTTTGTGTATTCTCAGATACAATATAAAAGATATCTGGAAAATGCTTTGGCAAAATAGAGTAAAAGTGATACTTTTACTCTATTTTGCCAAAGCACGGATCTGTTTTACACGCCGCGCTCTAAAATACGAATCCGATTGCTATTTATTTATTTACTTATTTATGTACCATCATTGGTTCCATCAACATTATAATAATTACATATAGTGTCATTAAGATTTCACACCGTTGGGATCATTTAATATCGATATCATCAAATAACAGGATAAGGGCAAGAAAATGATGATGATGTATATCTATTGTTGTAACATCAACTGATATACCTACATATTATTATATATTCATTAAGGGCCTACATCAATATTATCGTATATCATCGCCGACACGTACATATTAACACAGCCAGTAGGCACAGAAAATGAAGAATTAGGGATACTTTTCCTATTTACTCAAAATCTACTAAATATATTTTAATTCTGATTTACGTGTTTCTATACATAATAGTTACCTATGTTTTTAAAGTTATTTCATTAGTTAATACGCGTTATTAGACCGACAAATAAAAAAAAAAAATTTGAGAGGTTGTTTCGCCAAGATTTTCTATCGAGAAAACTTTTTTCAATCGCGTTTCTGAGATTATGCGATCCTAGATCATATATTGAAAAAACATATACTTAAAAATTAGAGCTCTAGCCATTCAATCTAAAGAAACAATGAAAACTTCGTACGTAGAAAAATGCACGAAGCTATTTTGGTATCCTCTTAACTGTGACATTTTCAGTTCTCTAGCTATCACCGTTCGAGAGATAAAGCCTGGTGATGACCGACAACAAAGTCTCAGTAATAGTTTCGTTTACCTTTTGATACGGAACCCTAAAAACAAAATACTATAATAATAAATTCCTTACCAGACGTTAAACAACTTGCCCTAAATTGAAATTGACGATAAAGGGATTTCCAAAACAACAGACGATCGTAAACAATATTAAAACTTCAAAATTTGAAGAGAAAGTAAACATCAAACTTATAAATTTTAATATTTTATAAATGTGGTTGTTATTTAACTTACATTTAAGCCTCAGATCCTAGAATAAGCAGTGTTTAATAACTAAACTGTTACCTAAATAAAGCTGGGAAAATAAGATTGTTATTTTCAACTTTATAGTCTCGTCGTAATGAATGAATTTTAAGTAATTTATTCGTTCACGATTTATTCATTGTTCATTAATTCCAACTATACCAAGTTTTAGTTTAATCAACATAATATAGTTGTAGATTGTAGAGATTATGAAAGTTTTCATACCTGAATTGTAAACGAATTAATAAAATGGTGAATGATTGCGAAGGACATAATTATTCAAGATTCATTCATTCTATGCCAAAATTTAAGCCAATCGGCATATAGTTTTTGTTATAATTCGCGAATCAGTCAGCGGTGTTCCTTTTGTATATAATTTTTTGAGGAAGTTTAAAAAGTAGGGTAATTTATAGCCATAATTGTGGCATTTTTAACCAACTATAATAATATGGATATAAAAATCCATTTTTTTAATACTAAGATAACAAGATCTCCTATATATAGCTTTTAAACAAGAGTGAGAATGAATTGCAAACACAAAGATTTCCCAATTTTTTCTCATACAGCTTATAAATTTTTCCGTATATTTTTATAACATATGGCATCAACGTTATATTATATCTCTGAAGAAGGTTACAGACAGATTAAATAGCGTTCATACCTATATTGAACAAACAAGATTACGTCTTGTGCGTATAAGTATATTTATATGAAATTTCATCAAAAGTAACACCGAAGTTTTATAAGCTTAAAGGAAAGTAGTTACACACTTTTTAGAAGCACAGAATAAGGCTCAAAAAACCGGTTACGTGCGAGTTGGACTCGCACTTGAAGAGTTCCGTACCGCTATAATTTTAATATAATATTCGTCATAATTCTCAGCCCCAAATAACGGGATAAGGGCAGGACTACTTGTTGTTGCAACATCAACTTTTCTATTCTATACATATAATAAAACTGTAGAAATAAATTTTTGTCTGTTTGTCTGTGCACGCATCACGTAAAATATACGGCACTTTGGATAATAAATATTATACATAAAAATTGTACACAACTCAAGGTATTAGTCTTTGTTTTATCGCAATCGGTCCACTCAATCAAGAGATGTTTAGAAAATACGAAATTAGTATTAAGAAATTAAAGAACACTCAATTCATTTACTTGCAACGCCATCTAGCGATTCAAAATAGAATTGGAAGGTAGATGGCGGTGTACAGAAACCACCATGGTTTTCATCGCGGTATTGAGTGTCTCCGCCCGTATCATATCATACTTTCATGAAATAAGCATAAGATTTTGGTCGTACTAAAAAGAATAGAATAGAAAACAAACTTTTTTTCCCCTTTTTACCGCGGGTAACACCGCGGTGCACAGCTAGTATGCACATAAACTGTGAAATTTGCAGCTCGCTTCTTCTACTTCTCTACTCCAGCCCGTTTATGTCCCACTGGGAGAGATTATGGTCTACTGTGCTGCGCTGACCAGGCGTGTTGGCACAGGGTTTATTTTCGAGTTTTCCGTCTCTCACAGAGGATGTTATCTGTGTGCAATATCCCTTAGCTGACTTTTACAGCACCTTTGAGAGGAAATGGTGGTGACACTGGTGACACTTGTATTTTTAATCCGTCACCACACGGAACCAGCTTGCTTAATGCGGCTTATTTATACCATAAAGTTGAGGCCAATCACTTTATTCATTTCTTTATGTACTGTTGTATAAGTAAATAACTATATATCTATCTATTAGTTTCTTTTTCAGTCATCTTGTAAGTTTATATCATAACATTTAATAAAAGTATTTACCGGATGTTTTGGTTGCGTTGCCAGCACACTTATTTGATATCTATTTTCAAAAGTAAATGAACAAAGGAAAGCCTCGAAGCTTGCAATTTATCCTTTGTATCTCCTATTTATTTTACTAAGAAAATTATACTTTTATGTTCTTGACTGCTCAAGAACATACAAATAGAAAATTGATAAAAGGTACTAGAAAAAAAAGCATGGTATTGCTGACTGACTCTTTTGATTGTTATAATTTTCATAAAACTTACGCTTGTTTATAACTCTATGAAGTAGACAGAAGCGTTGCACGTCGGGGCGCACGGTTCCCTACAAAATGGTCGAGCTGTGCGGGGCTGATGTGTGCGTTATACTCATGAACGGGTGCCTTCTGCTGGGACTGGTCGATTTCATCCAACAAGGCTTTTTATTATTAAGTTAGTTTAAGTTAGTCGTGATTGTACTGATTGGCATCATTCTCACACCCCTGATACAACAGCTATGTATAATATTATTGAAAAACTGAAATGAAAAAAAAAAAACAATGGAGTTTCTCGTCTGTTCTTCTCCATAGGATTCGCGTTTGGAACAGACACCTAGTTTCTGACGTTTCAAAAGAGCTTGTAAAGCATGCCAACTTGAAATAAAAAATTTTGAATTTAACTTTGACATGCAAAATGATAAGCACAAGTAATTTTATTTTTCCTATTACTTAATTATACATGTTTCAGTACGCACTATGTACCTATTATATAGAAAACATTCTTGGGTGTTTAAAAAAGCCTATGCAAGATAGGTATTTAAAATTCTTATACAGATGTTTGTATGTCGTCTGGGTGTTTTTTAATTAAATGTTTGTATTTACAAAACGAAAGTAGTTTATGTAGTATATTCGAATTCTGGTACCAATAACACAAGCATATAAGCTAAGCTTGGGACTAGAGGACATTGTGTGAAATGAATATTTATATTCATAATGTCTGGTTTTGGTTTCAATGTTTGTTATTCTTACTCTTTGGAGAAATTGTAGCGAATGATGATTGCATTCTATTTGGAACAAAAAAAATTGTACAAAAACGAATTGTTTTTCTAATTATACAAATGAATACTTTATCCTTTGAATTGTTTAAATAACGTTTCTAACGAGACAGTTATACATTAAAAGGACATTGACGTGGACCTGAAGGTTCTTGCTTTTATTAAAGCAGTTAGCTTTAGCAGTCTCTTGAGATTTTTGTACTCAGATTAATATTAAATAACATTTGTGGCAAAATTATGACAAAATTGTAATTAGAAACTTAATTGATAATAACAGAGTAGTGTGTTTGTATGTGTGTATGTAACTCCGTGTGGTGACGGATTAAAAATACAAGTGTCACCACCCCATCTCCCTATTGTGCTGTAAAAGTCAGCTAAGGGATATTGGACACAGATAACATCTTTTGTGAGAGACGGAAATCTCGAAAATAAACCCTGTGCCAACACGCCTGGTCAGCGCGGCACAGTAGACCATAATCCCTCCAACGTGAAGGAGGCCCGTGCCCAACAGTGGGACGTAAATGGGCTGAAGAGAGAGGAGAGGAGGTGTTTGTATGGTGACAGACATTTTACCTACCAGAGTCTCCTCTTTCATATAATATATTGTTTTTAAATAAAGGGCTTGGTCGCTGGGCGACTATACCGCCCTGTCAGAACATAGATATCAACAGCGTCTCACAAAATTAATATTATGTAGTTACATTCAACAAAAAGAAAGTAAATATGATCTTAGCACACCAAGTTCGCTAAATTATACAAAATTCTGGCTTTGTCGCATGAGATGTGAGTAAGAATAGCATAAGCACGACCAATATCTATGTCTGTCCAAGTACCGAAATCCATATTTCTATCCACCCTGTTCTTAGAACACTCCCACAAGATGTAGTCTAAGGTTTCTATAAAATCCATTAATCTTTCAGGTATAAATTTTTTTAGGTGTCATCTGAACAACATTTTCAAATCGCGCGACTAGACATCGTAGTATTTACATACAACCGATCACATGAGCGCGCGTTAACACGCGTTAGCGAGCGTTGACGCGGCGGCGCTCAAAGAAAAATTCTCTAGACGCAGGCGATCGAGCGTTGACGCGCGCTTTGACATCTGTGTAACATCTGTTGACTGTTCAGTTGAGCGCGCGCTTACATCGCAATTGCACGTTTTTTTATGACTTGCTTTTGTATTTAGTTCAAAATGAGTGAATTAGACATTGGCATCGACTTACTAATTGACGAAGTCAGGAAAATGCCAGCGATTTCGCGATATAGCTTCAGAATCCTATAAAAATAAAATTTTAAAACGACCAACCCAATGTGTGCGTTTTCTTTTACCATTTTTTTTTATAATATAACCACAAAATAGTAGCATCTTCTACGTCCATTTTCTAAGCTCTATCGATACAGACTGACGAGCTACTCGCAACGCGCGTTAGCGCTTGTTATCTGAACTCTTTAAAATTTGATCGCGCGTTAACCTGCGTTAGCGCGCGTTACGTCATGTGAACTTAGCCTAAAAGTTTATAGAATTTTGAAGGCTCTATGTTCTACCTAAAGTTTTGCGCGGGTTATATTGAAAATGTATTAGATGGTATATCTTAGCTTATCTTAACTCACTGTACACAAGTTTCAAAACTTTAATCTATAGCACTTACGGTACTGTAAAGCTGAAGAGTTTGTTTGTTTGAACGCGCTAATCTCAGGAACCAGTAGCCCGATTTGAAAAATTCTTTCAGTGTTGGATAGTACATTTATTGTGGAAGGATATAGGCTATATAACATCACGCTGCGACCCATAGGAGCGAAGCATTAGTGAAAAATGTTGCAAAAACGGGAATTTTTTTCAAAATTCCACGCGTACGAAGTCGCCGGCAACAGCTAGTAAGCTAAAGAGTTTGTTTGTTTGTTTGAACGCGCTAATCTCAGGAACCACTAGGCCGATTTGAAAAATTCTTTTAGCATTAGATAGAGCATTTTTTTAAGAAGGCTTTATGCTATATGATATTACGCTACGACGAGTAGAAGCGAAGCAGTAGTGAAAAATGTTGCAAAAACGCGGACAAGTTTTCCAATTCCACGCGGACGGAGTAGCGGGCAACAGTTAGTGTTTAACTAATTTCCCATATCTTTACTTAGTATATAAAATATTCTAAAAAACAAAGTTACTTTTTTGTATGTATGTATGCAAATCCTTAAAACTATAAAGAATTTAGAAGTTCAATGCACAAAAATACTGGTAATTTTCACTTTTTAGGGTTCCGTACCCAAAGGGTAAAAACGGGACCCTATTACTGAGACTTCGCTGTCCGTCCGTCCGTCCGTCCGTCCGTCCGTCCGTCCGTCCGTCCGTCCGTCCGTCCGTCCGTCCGTCCGTCTGTCACCAGGCTGTATCTCAAGAACGGTGATAGCTAGAGAGTTGAAATTTTCACAGATGATGTATTTCTATTGCCGCTATAACAACAAATACTAAAAATAAAATAAAATAAATATTTAAGGGGGGCTCCCATACAACAAACATGATTTTTAGGGTTCCGTACCCAGTATCTCAAGAACGGTGATAGCTAGACAGTTGAAATTTTCACAGATGATGTATTTCTATTGCCGCTATAACAACAAATACTAAAAATAAAATAAAATAAATTTTTAAGGGGGGCTCCCATACAACAAACATGATTTTTTTACCGTTTCTTGCTCGATACTAATAACGTTGCCTTATATTGCATAGATAATGGTACGGAACCCTTCGTGCGCGAGTCCGACTCGCACTTGACCAATTATTTCATTATTTTCATATGTACATAATTTATGTATAAGAAAGTCATTTATCAAAATGAACTATCAATTTACTATTTAAATAGGGTAAAAATACCTTTAAGTACATAACAAATTTATATTCGTACAACCGGAAAGTTAGTCAAACAGTTTCCTGTATTTTACGAATAACGGAAGCGTTTTGCTGACGAATTTCACCCAAAGTTTTCCCTAGTCACATTAAGGTATCCGATGACATGCGAAGTTTTAATCATTTTGTTCACTCATGTAATACATTTCATACATATTTTTCCCTCTCGTTCTCTCGGTAAGTGTATCAATTATATAGAAATTTCTGGGGCTTTACAAATAGATTTTTTGTAGGTTTTTTGGTAAAACTTATATTTTAACTGAAAGACTTATGTATTTAACTAATATTGTTTTTTGTACGTTTGATAACGGATTAATAATACAAGTTTCTACTGTGACACTACGTCATTTCCTCCCCAAGGTGATGTAAGAGCCAGCTAAGAATAATTAAGTACATAATAGCCTCTATAAGAGACGAAAAACTCGATCGATTTAAACTCTACATCGATATGTCTGGTCTGGTTAGCGTACTAGACCATATAAATAAATAAATAAATATTCACGGACATTTCACACAGCGTCCTCTGGTCCCAAGTTAAGCTTATATCCTTGTGTTATGGGTACCAGAATAGGGATATAATACATATACTACTTTCTTTTTGTAAATACATACTTATAATACATAGAAACACCCAGACGCAGAACAAACATGACAGGATAGGATGACATTTATAAACATCACACAAAATGATTGTCCGAGGCGGGAATCGAACCCGCGACTTCATCATCGGCAGTCCGTTATACCACTAGACCACTAAGCCCGTCATATACCCTCATTAAGCAAAGGAAGCCTGCCCAAATATACTTATTTCACAATAAATATTCACAAAACATCTACCAGTAAATTAATGCAAATATTAATAAACTCACAAAAGGTAAGAATTTATTTAATATATTTTTAAGAATAAATTTCATTTGAACTTACTTCTTTCAAGTATGAAAATTATTTTGATTTGTTTACAACAAGGTTTTCTTCAAACATTTTCCTCGTATCTTCTTGTTTTTCAATAAAAAGTTTTACACACAATTATATTTAAAAAACTGTGTCGGTGAAATAAAAATAATGTTTACATAGGTACTTGTTCATTTATTTATGTTATCGACTGTTGTTATATTTGGTAATAATTTTTTGAAAAGAATTTAATAAAATATGATATAATTTTGTCCATGTGGTGACGGATTAGGAATATGCGTATCACCACCCCTTTTCCTTCCCAGGGAGCTGTAAGAGACAACTGAGGGATAATGTACACAGATATCATCCTCTGTGAGAGATGGAAAACTCGAAACTCACCTGTGAAAATACGCCTGGTTAGTGGAGGAGGCCTGTGCCCAACACTGGGTCGTTAATTGGCTGAAGAGGGAATTGATATGTGTATATAAAAGCGTGTTAGCTATTAAACCAAAATTTGCTATTGTTGGTTTAACTATTATAGTTAACTTTAATTTACTTTTTAACGCAATAGAATTGGCATTGGCAACAATAAAATTCTTGGACTGGCACTACAATACTTTTGTTGGTCCAATAAATTATATAAGGTATTAAATCAAAGCTTCCTCGTATATCCGACGAAATTGATTCAACTTCACATTGTTATTTCTTTTATAAGAAAGGCCTAGAGCTAATATTGGATAACATCTAACAACATCCCTAAACCTTCATACTGATTGAAAAACAATAGCACTAACAGCCCAAACCCTATACACTAGATTGAATGACACTCGAGTTTTTAGGTATGATTTTACGTCAAATGTATAAATAAAGTTTCGCCGGGCGTCGTCCCCTAGCATTTTCACTTACCTCCGTGTGGCATACACAATTTCGTTAATCGAACCACCAAAACAATTAAGAAGAAAAAAAACTTTATCTTAGACTAACCCAGGAATAAAAGACACACCAGCACAATATAAATATAGAAAATATTAAATCGAACTGGACTAACGAATTCATGCCTTTTGAAATTCCTACGAGAGCTCTGGAATGGAATTCTATTAAATGGGAAATAACACAAATTCTTTCGACGCGAATTATCGCCTTATTTTACGTTGATAAACTGTTATGGATATTGAAAACAATTAAACAGTGCTTGAAAAGAAATTTATGGAGAACTGGCTGTAAAAATGCTACTGAAAATAGAAATTGATTTTATATTACATTAGCAGATTGCTTTGACAATTTGATTTAAGGGATTTAATTAAAATTTTTAAAGTATTTTTGTACTTTGTATCATTTATTGATGGTTCTTACAGTACACACATGGTTGTACATGGTTCGTACACATCAGTTTTGTTTGAAATTATCACACTCAAAACTTCAAAAATGTGTAGGTCTGTTTATTGATAATTTACAATTAACTTGACGAACAATTTCGGCGTAGATCTTTTTAGGGTTTCGTACATAAAGAAACCCTTATAGGACACTTTGTTATCTGTGTGTCTGTGGATTAACATTTTAGTAACGGCAGAAAGTATCAAATTAAAACCCATTTTATAAATAGATCTTGCATAGATTTAAATATATTTATTTCATATTATTTTGTCTGTCATATCTTTCTTTTAAATGTTTCTAGACATCATATTATTATCTATGTTTACTCTTAATAACACGCTTTTATAAGTTCGGTGTGTACTATCAATGTATTAATCTATGTTACGGAATCTTTCAACGCGATTTTAACCACTTGCGATAGTCGGATTGATTTGAAATTTTGTTAGATAGATAGATAGCTAACTCTTTATTTGCACAAACACCAATTTTACACAGAATTTTAAGAATACAGTCTTAAGAGCTATTGTACAAAGGGCGGCCTTATCACTAATGTGATTTCTTCCAGGCAACCGTATAATGGATAGAATCTAGAATAGAATTTTATAATTTAGAATAGAATTTTAGAATTTAATATACAAATCAAGACAATGCAATAATTTAAAAAGTTATTCAGGATGTTCAAGCGTGTTTTTTAGTTTTTGCACTGAACGTTCTGAAATGAAATTTTTTTTTTCATAAATATTCTACATTACAGAATCCGTTCATTTTCCTTTGACTTTTCCCTATGCTATTATGTAACAATGTGAAAATAAATAGAATCACTAAACTCACTTCATACCACAAATTGAAAAACTATTGACAAGGGTAAAATGAATTTCCGTGTTCAGAATTTTATTTCAATTTTTGTGTAGTTCCATTTTATTAAGAAGTGATTTACTTTTCTTTAATTTTGTAACATTTTATAGATTGTCAAAAGCAGTGCAGACAAATAGAACAAACATGCCACTATGAGGCCCGTAGGCTTGTTCCTTAAAGGTAGTATTTAGTTCCATACGTATGTTGTGGACATACCACCTGTCCGTATTAAACTTTTTGGGTCGTCATTGTTGCCAAGAACTGCCTGGAATAATTCACCGATGTCTGCGTTCCATTACAGACTCCATTGTCGCTTACCATCAGGTGGTTTGGGATCAAGTGCCAACATGTTATATGTGAAAAAAATGCCGGAAGTTAAGTAAATTTTCACGTTGAAAATCGAATGACGTTTTCAAAACAAAATCAATGCTGATCGGTATCTTTACAAGAAGGAATTTGGACTACGATATTATTAGACTTGTTAGTTTTGTTTTCCGTACCTCCAGAATATTGTTATCTACCTATGACTCTTACAGAAGCTATGAGAAAAAATTTAATGGGCTGTTGGTATCTGTATCTTAAAACCATTAGAAAATTTTCTCTTTCCAATTTTCTACAATATTGGTACCTTGGGTTACATTCTCCTAATTAGGCAGTGATCTCTATTCTTTTTAAATAAAATATAGATTATATTCATCGGGGATAATGTAGATAATCGACGGTAAAAGAATTTTGTTAAACGGTCTATATTCGAAGCCTATACAATTCAAACACCTAATAATTTAATATTTATAATATTGGTATCGAATTGTTTATAGATTTAGCTCCTGTCATCAAAGGATCGAAGTTTGAATATGATGACTACAGTCAGTTATATTCTTGTTATCGAATAACAATAATCGATTAATCCATTAGCCACAAATGTCGGCTGTAATTAGGCATGTTGTGGTCGGACACCATTGATTAATGAAATAACATTTAGATTTAATCGCTGTAATAAGATAAGACGTAATTTCAATATAAATAACCTCTAATCTGTCCAAATTCAAACTAAAAATTAAGGTTCAAAATTAAAATATCATCATAGTGTAGTATAATAATAAGTGTTTTTTTTATCATTACATATTCATTAAAGCTTCCGTTTCAAAAGTTTATAAAACGTACCTGTGTACAAGTTATAGTAATAAAATCTACAAGACCCGCGCCTTAGGGGCCCTGCGCTCAGAAAATGTCAAAGTCAAATTTTTTTATTTCAAGTTGGCATGTTTTACAAACTCTAAATTAGGTAATTATCCCTACCTCCTGGGTATGCCAATGAACCCTTACTGAATTTGCCACGGGCACCGCGCTGTCCTGATTCGGCATTGAATAGCAACTCAATAGAAAATAGTATTGACGAAGCAATAGTTTATTTTTGTGAATAGTGTTAGACTGTTCAATGAACAGTCTCTTCATTCTACTTTTTTTCTGTCTCTTGTTCCATATTTTTCGAAGTACCTTTCTTAATAAAATTCAAGACAGTAAACATTTTTTTTAAGTGCTTTACTAAAGTGTAAAATAACTCGGAATATTTAAAGTTACAGGTGTTTCCAAGTATCCATAATGTTTTAACCCGTATTATAACAATTTGCTAGCCCAACGTTTGCGTAAAATATTACGTAAGGTGAGGAAAATAGGCTTCGTTCCTGAACATTTTATTTTATTACAATTTATGATCTCATTTAGCTCCATAGAAAGCTCTGTTCCGGGGCTTTAATGTACATTTGCAGGGTTATGTTAAAAAATAAATATGTTATAATTGAACTGTTTATTAAATGTGCCAGGTTAATGTTTTTGTGTGGTGACAGGTTACATAAACAGGCCAAGTGCAAATTGTATTCGCACATGTGGTGTTCCGTACAAGCATTAGCAATATATTTTAGTTTTATTATAAAACCTTCATGTCATAATCATAGCGTTATTGAGTTATACTGAAAATATGTGTTTTGGTTTTTTTATTTAACCGACTTCAAAAAAAGGAGGAGTTTTTCAATTTGTCTGTACTTTTTTTTTTGTTGAGCATCAACAGATTATTTGTGAAATTTTGAATCATGAATAATGATAGCTAAATCTATCATTATTTATGAGACTAGCCTGAGCCTAGTGACAGAGAGATTTACGAATTAAACACAGCTTATGAAAAAGAATGAAGTTAAAAATCTATTTGTACATTGTAAATTATATAAACTGATTATATTTAAAAAAAAACCTTTAAAATACGGTATGATATATTTTACTATCATAATAGCACGATATTTTATGTTATATGCATTTTCAGACTAAGAAAAGAAAACGTTCGTGCAGAAATATGAAAATATTCGCGACGTATATTTACGTTTCAATGGAAACGGCTCTAGGTGTTTCGCGCTTAAAGTTTTAAAATATCTTAATATTTTTATTGTATTTGCCATAGAATATTAAGTTAACAGGAGTAGCTACGTCGTTTTTCTTTGGTAAATATACTGCCAAGACGGAAAATAACGCACACAAGCACTAGCGTAATTCCACTGGCCGCATTGCACGCTTCTTCTCTGTCGTCTCGCTCTTGTCAGAAAGGTCTTGGTCACGCTGATGCATCCGTGTCATTGGTAGATGTGGATACGATTTTTTACACGACTGACCGCCATTTCTCCCTATTGCTAAACTGCCTGGTGCACTCCTAAAGTCTAGTTCACTTGGTGCACATTTCACTTGGTCAGTCCAGCGCATATGTGCCATACTCTTTCTACACTATGACTGTCTATAGGTATTGCTCTCGTACCTTTTTCGACTCCTTTAGGATGAATGCTCTAATGTATATTATAAGGGGAAATGAAATTTCCTTGACGTTTTATGTTTGTACGTTTAGGAATAGAAGAAAATATATTAAATGTTTCTTTTGCATTGAAATCAATTTTAAAATGTTATACACACAGAGACTATTATAACACAGGGATAAAATTAAAAGAGTTTTATTTTGTCTGGGCTCGTGATTTAGTGGTTCATGTAACGGACTGCCGTTCGAGAGGTTTCGATATCGATGCCCGCATAGGACAATCATAATTATTATGCATCATACTAGAACGTTTATGAAATGGATTTCTGAGTTTCATATATTGCACAGAATAGACGTAGTAGTTACCTATTTACTTGTAAACTTTGCCTATACGAAGCCAAACTAACACTCGCGAGCAAGTATCTGTTACACGAGTCTGATTTTATTAACTTTAAACTTAACATAATCTCCTTATCAATATTAAAATATTAAATTTTAATATTGATAAGGAGATTATGTTAAGTTACAGTTAAGCATAGCTACCCTAGAACCCTCTCTCTTTCTCCAGTTCATAAACGTCTCACTGATGGCACCCGTCTCTTCCACTTTAGGAGTGATTACGGTCTACTACGCCGCGCTGAGCAGGCGAATTGGCGTAGGGTTTTTTTCAGAATTCCATCTCTCACAAAGGACCTTTTAGAGACCTGGCTTTCAGAGCACCATGGGGAGGAAATGTAGTGATGACACTTGTGTTATTAATCCGTCACCACACGACCAACCTAGAGACAACGAGTGTTATAGTGTCAACAGTAAAATTATTATCTGTAAAAATTTCTACTCTAGATAATTACATTCATGAGATATAACTGGTGGCAGAAGGCCGGACGGAAGGACGAACGACGAAGTTCACTTTTACTCTTTGGTATGGGACTCTAAAAAGAAGAAACAGCTGAGATATTTTATTCTAACTTGACTGGTATAAAAAAAATTATATAATAATTTAAAGAAGTAAAAAACTAAAAAAATATGCCTAATGATCCTGGATATTATTTTACATTATTGTATTGTCATCGGTCCATAATTTATGTGTGAAAATTTCAGATCAATCCGGCGATTGCAAATGGATGAAAATCACTTTTAAAAAGATCCGATATACAGGTTAATAAATAGATAGAACTGTAAGAACCCAGCTTATAATAAATAAATAAATAAAATAAAATAAAATAAAAAGCCTTTTATTTCTTGTTACAATATAGGTTGAATATAGGTTTACAGTTGAACAAAAAAGAGAAAATGAAAAAAAAAAAACAAGTAAACAAGAAAACAGTTTGCATGCATTAATTAATTTGGTGCTTTATTCTTTTAGGTGTTTTATAATTATGGGTACAAGAACCCCTCTCAACAGAGGGTAAAGGCCTCCTCCAAAGATGACCATTTTTCTCTGTCTTCAGCTTCTCGCATCCAGTGTGTGCCTGCTATTTTTATAACATCGTCTATCCAGCGCGTATTTGGCCTACCTCTTTCTTAATGATTCTATTAGTTCCAGTAGACGTGAGTAAGTAGAAAGAGTTCTAACGTTATAAGTCGCTATGTATAAAGTGTTGTGGAAATTGTTGTATATGGTATTTGAAAAGAGTTTTGTTTCCTTTGGAGGGTTTTGGTCTTGATCTTCCACGGAGACCAGCCGGCTTGGAAGATGTGGTTTGGTAGTGTTTGTTTCTAAAATAGTGTTCGTTTCTGATATGTTTTCCGTGAGAGAGGGCGGTAGTTGCTATTGTTTATTATTTTCATTTGTTTGGTCGTTTGGTTGGTTTTTGTGGTTTTTGGTAGTTAAGAATCCGAGTATTCCTGGTTTAATAACTACCGCTAAACAACTTATAATAGCATGTTAGAAATATATAACAACAAAATATCTACTACCTTATAGTAGGGAGTAAAGAGTGTTTGTAAATTAAGATTTGAGTATTTCAAGTAACAAACAAATTTCAATTTAAAAGCGTTCCCAAGTTTTGACAGAAAGTATTTTGTATTTCAGTATTGTTGATAACAAAGACATCGCTTAAGAGTGCTTGTCGGCGGTTTTAGGCATTAATGAAATTTAGATCCAACCGTAATAATTACACTGGCACTGAGAATTTCCTTTGCAAAATGTAATCCATTATGAAATGAGCAAAAAATACACAACTTTGTTGAGATGTATTTTACGTTCACAATTATATTTTTGTAGTTAAAATGAAGTGAAAAATGGTTAAGTATGAGTTGGATTTGTACACAAAGGGTTCCTTATTGTTGCCATTATAATATTTCTGTTATAATAATTTTTATCATGTTATAATAATCAAATCGTCATCACAATACACAAAAAATATTAATAGCGTTTTTGGAGTTTCGTGCTAAAAGAACCCTATAGCTTAAATTTCAATACCGAGTGATTTTTGTGTTTAGGAAACGCGGATTTAATTTCTGTTTCGTGCAAATAAGCTTAGTTTGGGACCAGAAAACGTTGTGGGAAAGGTCTATGAATATTTATTTTATCTTAACATACAAAATCAGACATTGGTGCCAATTCTTGTTCACAACTAAACTTAACTTAACTAAAAAATAAAATTGGATGCTGTCAATAGCACAATATGTCAACGTTAACTAAACTCTGTTATTGTGAAAACTGTGTATTATAGACTAACGATTTTAATTAATATAAGTACATATGTACAACGAAATAGTAAATCAACCGAAATACACCGTAGTTGTTTTCATTTTTTAGTTAAGTTTAGTTGTTGCACGTAGAATTGGCACCATTAACTACTTTGCAGGCAAATAAATAAATGGAAGTAGTTAGTCAAGATATTAATTAGCAAAACGAGAAATAGCTAAGCACATAAGAACAAATTTGGAAAAAATAATTCACAAAATTTTATAAAGAGGCAAATAAAAGGGAGTTGCATTTAAGAGATTACAGTTTCAATCTGAGGTTTATCAAGATGTAGATAACGCGTATCTCGTTTTTTTAGAAAGTATTCCATGGCAGCCGCATAAATTACAATGTAGAATTTAAGAAAAGTCTTTTTAATAACTTGGCTTTACAGTACCGACCAAATAGGTCATCCATCAGCCTTTCTCTGTCCACTATTGGACATTGATCTCTCCCATAGAACGCCATAACCGCCAGCCGGTCTTGTGCTGCTTGTATTTTATGTATCTATTAGAACTATATATATTTACTATGTATTATAGTATGTATTTACAAAAGAAAAGTCGTTATTTATTATATCCGTATTCTGGTACCCATACGACTAGCATAATAAGCTTAGCTTGGGACTAGAGGACGTTCATTTCATTCATTTATTCTTTATTGTACACTCATACAATAAGGCAACATAAATAATGGTTATGTGAAATGTCCATGAATATTTATTTTATTTACTTGTTTCTAATGGCTCCCCGCGACCTTAACGATATCGTTGCTCCACCTTGTCGGGGCATCCTACCCTGTGTCATCCGGTCCGTAGTTGCCACTCTAGATCCTTTCTTCCCCAATGATTATCAATCCTACAAGCGATGTGACCTGCCCATTGCCACTTCAACGTGTTAATGCTTCGGGCTTTGTCGGGTAATGACCAAATAGGTAATTATTTATTAGTTTTAGTGTTCCATATCAGAAGATAAAACGGAGAACAAGTACTGAAAACGCTGTCCGTTTGTCCGAAGTTTTAGTAAGAAAGAGTAATAGAGTTACCATTTTGTATACGGAACTCTAGAGAACGCAAATAATTCGTCATCATCATCATCATACCGTCAAGGTTTCTTCCATGGGCTTGGGCAGAGACTTCCTTAGGAAAAAGGCATGACGAAAATTCATAACACTAAGAAATCTTCCAATAAAGTTATGAGCTTAGTTCAGGACCCGAGAAGGGTGTGAAATTTTTATAAACATAATTATCATCATCATCATCATAACACCACGCCTTTTTCCCATGGGGGTAGGCAGAGACTATAGAGCCTACAGTGAACATAAGTATTTTTAATTTAAATAATTACCTTTATTTCCTTTACTAGCTGTTCTCGCGACTCCGTACGCGTGGAGTTAAGAAAATTTTTCTTATTTTTGCAACATTTTTTAACTTCTGTTTCGCTTGTATTAGTCGCAACCTGATGTATTTAGCATTATAGTATTACTCAATAACTGTAATACCCAACAATAAAAGAATTTTATAATCAGATCAGTGGTTCCTGAGATTAGCACGTTCAAACAAACAAACAAACTCTTCAACTTTATAATCTAATATATAAAATTCACGTGTCACAGTGTTAGTTACCGTACTCCTCCGAAACGGTTAAACCGATCTTTATGAAATTTTACATACATATTCAGTAGGTCTGAGAATCGGCCAACATCTATTTTTCAAATATTTTTTTTTAGTATGTCAAAACAACGTTTGCCGGGTCAGCTAGTCTTATATATAAAATTCACGTGTCACAGTGTTAGTTACCGTACTCCTCAGAAACGGCTTGACCTATTTTTATGAAATTTTACATTAGTCCAGTCGTGGGAGATAATGACATGGATGTGGCTTGATGTACAGAATTTTTTTTTCTAATTAGTCCGAAAAAATGTACAGAATCCGAAAATCAACCTGCTGCGTGGGGAAATTTTTTTTTTTTTTTTTTCAACCTTTTTTTTTTTTGTTGATTTTTCAAGTCAAAATCAGTCATTTTGCAGTTTCCGTTTATTTAAACAAACTTCCCATTATTTTCCCCACGCAGCAGGTTGATTTTCGGATTCTGTACATTTTTTCGGACCAATTAGAAAAAAAAAGTTCTGTACATCAAGCCACATCCATGCACCTATCTTTTTTTGGCTCCCACGACTGGACTACATGCGTATTCAGTAAGTCTGAGAATCGGCCAACATCTATTTTTAAAAACTTTTTTTTTTAGTATGGCAAAACGTCGTTTTCCGGGACAGCTATTATTAGTGTATATATCTAAATATTTGATTTGTTGAAAATAAAACATTCGGAGACGCAACGGAATTACAAATATAGAACGTAGGCTTGAATAATTTAAGAAATGAGAATAAATGATCTCGCTGAAATTGTATTACGCAACGATCTTCATAAATATTTAGATTTTTACGTAAATAAATTAACAGTAACGCAATATTATCATATTTACGCAACTTCGTACGCCTGGAGTTTAGAAACCAAACCTCACAAATCTTTATTTTTATAAATCTTCTGTACGTGTGTTTGTAATTGAACTCCTCCTAAACGGCTGGACCGATTTTGATGAAATTTGTTGTGTGTATTCAAGGGGGTTTGAGGATGGTTTAGATTCACAATTGACTGGACCGATTTTGATGAAATTTTTCGTTGTTGATTTTTATACAGAATTGTATGGCAAAACAACGTTTGCCGGGGCAGCTAGTTATACATAAAAACCAACCTTTTGAACCACTCTATCTTTTAAAAAATAACGCGTCAAAGTCTGTTGCGTAGTTCGAAAGATAAAAAAATATTTATGGACCTTTCACACAACGTCCTCTGATCCCAAGCTAAGCTTTTATTCTTGTGTTACGGGTACCAGAATACGGATAAACTACTTAAACTACTTTTCTTTTGTAAATACATACTTACGATATAACGGGCCTCGTAGTCTAGTGGTTCATATAACGGACTGCCGTTCACGAGGTCTCGGGTTCGATTCCCGGTCAGGACAATAATTTGTGTGATGTTTTTAATTGTCATGCAAATGTTTATACTGCGTCTGGATGTTTACTATGTATTATAAGTAAGTATGTATTTACAAAAGAAAAGTAGTTTATGTATTATATCCGTATTCTGGTACCCATAACACAAGCGTATAAGCTTAGCTTGGGACCAGGGGACGCTGTGTGAAATGTCCAATGAATATTTATTATTATTTATTTATATAAACTTACATAAGGCCATACATATAAAAGGTAACGCCTTTGTTTTATTATAAGTAAATATATTTTTCCAAATATACTATGAGTTATTACAGTAAAAGTTGTCTAACTTTTTGCGTTACGTCAGCTGAAAACGTTGATTTACGAGATATAAAATAATTTATTAAATTATATACTTACTCTTGTTTCCTTAACAAAATGTAAAAAAAAACCTTACCATATAGAGATCAGATAACATTGTTTCCTTGGACATTTCACGCATTATCTTGTCGTCCATCGTTCATGATTTTCCTGCCCTTATACCATTATTGGATATCAGCGCAGCTTATCTTTTTCTTTCATACTCTTCTGTCAAACGTCATATATGTGGTAATTTCTCGCAAAAACTCTACCAAATGTTACTATTTCACGCGAACAATGTCTTGACCACTGTTCGCACAGTTAGTAAATTTAAAAAACATATTATATGCCAATGTAATTCAATAATTTGTTCTACAGTGTATAACAAAGTTAATTATTTTGTGGTAAAAGGTTTGCCCATATTAAGGTGGTTAAGTTATATTAGGCGCTTCATACATTTTCCATTAGACACAAATACGATTAATATGAAGACCCTTTTATACAGGATGTACAAACAATTTTGTGTAATAAATTCTGATTTAAAATGTTATTTTATGTCCTTTTATGGAACAACTATTTTTATAAACGACTGTACCTAATTAATAATTGTTAGGTTTTAGACTAAATAAAATTTGGTCTAACTTTGCCACGGCAAAAGAAAAAACTCAGCTCTGTTGCCGATTTCACTGTATATCCGGCCATCAATTGACTGTGTCTTACAAACAGTCATATCTAGAGAGTTGTAGTAGATAGAAAACTTTCACTGATATATTTTCGTGGTCTCTTACAAAGGATGTTATCTGTGTGCAATATCCCTTAGCTGACTTTTACAGCACCCTTGGGAGGAGATGGGGTGGTGACACAAGGTACAACTAAAACTTTAAGTACTAACTAAAATTTTTCAACTAAATGTTTTATGTTTATTATAATACATAATTTAGTCAGGCAGTGTACGGCCTGCTTGGAACTTCCATGATTTTTAAAAAGCTCATAATACGCCCGCAGGTGCTCACATACAACAAAAGTTTTAACTGGATGGACGAACGTACGAACAGCGAAGTATCAGCGGCCGTATCATGAGCTCTTATTCCCAGACCGTTTACGCCGTGAATGGAACTGCCTGGCAAATTCGTATTATGAGTATATTATTGACAGCGAATCAGTGGTCACGTGACTTCAGGCTGATATCGGCCCGACTTTTGTTTCACTGGCTGGCGTTAAGCGTATTACGAGCGCAAATTTGACATGTAGTTGATCGTTTTCACTATCTAGAAGTGACAAGTAAATCCATTCAATAGAAGCTGCGACATTGTTACGTATAATAAATTGTTTTGGTTTATTTAGAATTAAAAGTAACTATTATCTACATATTAACGATGGGCGATGAATTGGAGGTGTTTGAATTTTCGGAGAGCGACGATGATGAACTAAACACTAGTCGAATGCGAAATAAGTTAAATATAAAAAAAAATATTAATATATTATTAAAATAATTAATTAATTAATATAAATATAAATAATTAAAAAAAAAAAATTAATTAATATAAACATAATTATTATTTAAAAAATAATTAATTATTTATTACAATAATATCGCCATGTGTATTAAAGTTACTTTCATGCGAATCATCAAATAATAAATATTTTTTTAAAAACTTAAATGACCGTTCTAAGATAATGAAAAACTAAGCCTTATATTCCCGCCATGAAGGTATAGATAAAAAAAAGGAGGCCATACTTGGAACATCGGTTTGAGGCAAATACCTACGTATCTCTATCTCACTCTCTGTGGTCTGACCTCTCTTTTTAGTGTGGCCTTAGTACTGCTATCTCCTTATTAAAATCTCCTAGTAAATTCTTAAAAAGAGTCACCACACATATCCAATCACAAGTTAAACACTGTCATTTGATAGTGTTTAATCGTAACTATAAATAACTAGTTGAAATACGATGAATGAAATTAAAAATAATAAAATAGTAGATCACGGATGCTTTTCATGGTTGACGAATCAGTGAATTATTTTCCCCATTTCCTAAGGATTTCGTAATTTGGCAACATTGGTCACCATATGTCAAGTTGACGACAAAATTGTGCCAATATGTCGGTTGTTTACTTTACGGTTCACAGCTTCGTTTCAAATTTTCGACTCTAATTATTTTTATAATTAAAGAAATGGTGCAAACTTGTGTAGTGCGTGGTTGCGGTAGTACGTGGTGTCCAGGAGGTGATATACAATTTCACGCGTAAGTGTTTAGATCGTGATTTCTGGCATTGAATAACTGCAAACATATTTCTTTGTATTTTCAATTAAATACTTCATAAAATGATTAAACAATGTTTTCAGCATACTTCTAACTAACTATACTGATAACGATGTAAAGATCTAATAGTCTTACATTGAATTTCATGGACTTAGTGCAATTTTATCTTTCTTGTTTACAAGAAGTAATTTTGAAATAGTGTGACCATACTGAGGACATATCTAGGACTTTCTGTGGGACCTGAACTAAATTATACATGTTTGCTTAGTCATTTAATTTTTATTTCACATTATTTACAACATTAATATACTTACCTGCAATATTATTTTTTTAGATTTCCTAAAAATAGTACCCAGAGGAAATTATGGTTATCCATTGTACCATTGAAAATGAAATTTTATGAAAGTGCAAGGATTTTTTAAAACAAACAGCAGTTCCTACTATAATTACAAATCAAGAAGCAGTATCACCTTGCAAGGTAAAATTTCAAGTATCTATTTACAAACTCCTTTAATTGTCTCACATGTTATACAATGTTAAATATTTGAATTTATAAGGAATATAAAAACTAGTATGAAAAAAAATACCCCACCAGTATCAGGAACATTTTCCAAACTACCGGCGCTCAAGGCTCCAGAGATAATTGCTGCTTTCTGAACCAGCCCCCCCCCGATCCGACTGCCTAATGAGAGCCTTACATTATTATTATGTTTCAGAAATGTAGTAGTTCGAATATATGGCAAAAGGCTATATTTTGTAAAATATATTATAATTTTCAGATAGACAGTTCATTACAGGAAGAGTCTATGGGGCAAGTAGCTACTCTGGGTGTACCAAATCCTAGCTCTGGCATTTATGAAAGTAATCCTTCCTGATGGGCCAACTCAGAGAAAACAATATAGAAAACAAATTAATTAATGTTGTATCACAACATTTTATTCCTCTGTTGCAAGAAATGTTTAAGCATCCCATCACGGACTCAATTTATTGCAATGATTTGCATGAAAGCGTATTAATTAAGAAAATTGCAAATTCATTTTTTAACACTTAAAGAGTCATACAGAAAATATACTTAGTGATTTACGTGGTAAGAGACAGAAATTACACAAAACAATAATATTTAGTCATGTATAAAAGAAAAGTTATTAAATGATTTTAATTTGGAAAGTGCTGTTGTTTCTTTTTTGCCCTTTTTTTGTAACTTTATTATCGTTCCTATTATAGCCCCCTATGATATATGTCACAGTCAAAACTTATAACCACTCAATAGACTGTAAGCTCTCGACAGTAGTACTTTTGACTGAAATTATTCAAAACTAATTTTACCCAATATAGCTGTTTAAATGTAATTTTAACTGACTTGCCTAGCGCCAAGTAGTGGAACACAAGGCACAGGGAGCCAAGGACAACCCGACAAGGGTGGGTTAGGTTTTTAGCTCCCGTCATGCCATTCATGATAGGTTCCTTTAAACGCTGTAGACAGAAATATACGTAAAAATTGATTTTGACTGATTCTCCGTTCTTCCGTCAGCCACTTTTAACCACATTCATATTGTCAGTTAAAATGACTATTAACTACAGATTTTCCGACAAACTAATTTTAATCAACGTAACGTATTTTTTTTTCAGAAGTATTATTGACCGAATTTGCCCTTTAACTGACATTAATAAATAGAAATCAATGTATTTCTATTTATTAATGTCAGTTAAAGGGCAAATTCGGTAACCCAGAAATCTAGGAAAAACTATTGTCCAGTATGTATTCATAATGTTTAATTAATCTGCAAAATTAATGAAACATATATCTTTTGCGATTTCATGGTTGGTCCATAACAGTACATGTTTAAAAATATGAGTACAATAACCCTTTTTCGTTTTTACGCTACCTACACAAAAAGTTATGTTTCCACTTAGGTATGCCAAATAGATTTTATTGTGTAACTTGTTTTGTTTACTAAGAAATTACTAACACCTTGTTATTTTTAATCGGCTTCAAAAAAGGAGGTTCTCAATTCGTTGGAATCATTTTTCTGTATCTTTGTAACATGTATTTAGGTCTGAAATAAAGGTAAATTATTATTATTTTATCTCAAGCAGATCTCACAATCATTCATTAATTTCGTATTGCCGTAGGAACTACACCTTTGTTCTAGTAATTATCTATTTCCCACCAATATTCTATAGGTACATCGTACATACGAACTAGGAAATTTTACGTGTTTAAAAATGTAAAAAGAATAATAAATTTAACAACCGAACCTCCAGTTACTGTTAAAAAACTAGAATTATCCAAACTTTCACGCGATAACAAACAGTTTGTTTTTTGAGTATTTTTTTTACGCACAGTACATAAAGTATCTCGACATATAAAATCTATACGGGCTAGGTCTTAGAAGTGAACATTTTGTTGACACTATATGGAACACAACTACTTGAAGTTTTGTCCTGGAAGAAATACAATAAAGGTTACCCTACTTAGAAAGAAAGGGTTTGACCACAGTGAGCGAGATAGCCATACATCATTTTTGCTTCAAGTAGGTATTCAGAGTCTGGACTCCATTTTTATCTATACCTTCATGATTCCCGCTATATCAGCTGACAGTTCAAGTGACGGGTGTCGTTCGAAAACTAAATCCCAAAACATAGATGAATTATATAAAATAAAAAAATCTAAATATAAAAATAGATAATAGTATTACCGTTCTTTTCTTTTATATAATGGTCTAAGTATCTTGTGTTTAGCAAATATATTACATTTTGTATTATATTGAATACAAAAAAAATTGTAAAATATAACCGTAACTAGCCGATAAACACAATAATTAAGTTTCTGAACGACTCTATCAAAAAGCTTTACGCGGCCATAGACACTTATTCCATTAAAAAGTCGGCTAGTTTTATGTATGTCATAATACGAAATAAAAGTCAGGCCGTTTGCCGCCGTCAACAGAATCGCCTGGAACTTGCATGATATTTTGAAAGCTCATAATACGCCTGCAGGTCTCTTTTACTGTATGGTACGAAACTCTATATAGTAAAGAAAGTCTGATATATGAAAAGAATGTTCGTATTTTCTTCTTTATTATCTAAATATTAACGAGAATACTAGCTACCTCGTTATAAAAAATATCTTCGTTGCGACATTGCCAAAAGGTAAATATTAATATGAAATATAATATTATACAGAAATATTAAGGATAAACTTCTAAAGAAGATTATGCAAAAAATTTAGGTATATTGGTTTAGTATTAGAACCTAACTTTACGAGTAAGTAGAGCATGTAATAATTTGTTTGGCTTCATAATATATTGATTATATTGATCCTTTCTAGTTAATATTATAAATGAGAAGTGGCTTTGTTTGTCTGTCGCTGTGTGCATAATTTTTTTTGTCTTTCTCTCAGACCATTACGGTCTCACTGTTTGGCATGATCGTCTCCAATTTAGGAGAGTTTTTGCTTTACTATGCCGTGCTAACCAGGCGTGTTGGCATAGGGTTTGATTTTGAGTTTGTAGTCTCTCACAGATAATGTAATCTGCTTACACTATCCTCTAGCTGGGTTTTACAGCACCCTGGGGACGAAATGGGTTGGTGACACTTGCATTCCTAATCCCTCACCACGCCTAAATTACTGAACTGATTTAAATGTTTTGTACACAGACAGTACCTATAAAATAATGTAGCTTTATTTTCCATAGTTAAAAAAGAATTAAGAAAATAACGCATCGGCTAATAGAAACAAAAACTTAAAAGATTGTACGAATAAATCACCTATATATAATAATATATTATTAAAAAAAATCATATCGAAATCTATTGCGTAATTTGGAAGGTTTAAGCTCACATAGGGGCATACATACAAAAATAACGACTGTGTTTTATAAGTATAGATTGTTTACATTATTTATTTGTTTACATTTAATTTGCACCCTCTGCTCCCACTAAAACGAACTTCCCAAGAATTTCTATATCTATTTGTCTTCTCGTATCGAGACTTGACACAACATCTAGGCCGTAAGCAAACCTTATCACACTTATAAATCGCGATAAAGCATACGCACTTAATAGTTTCTTGGTGTCTCGAGAACATCATTAATTTTGCCAAGAGTTCTTTGTTTAGAAAAGTTTTAGTTACTGTTGAAGATAAATAAACAACTAAAATACTTTGATAGACTTTACTAATATATTAAATTGCTCTTTGTGAATCAAACTATCAATTTCAATGAAATTTCGCAGTTGTATAGCTTTGAAATAAGAATAACATATAGGACAGCATCACACTAAACACCTAAAAGTAATAAATATAGATACAATAAGGTTATAATAACATGTTGTGACGGATTAAGAATAAAATTTTTCACCACCCTTTTTCATCCCACAAGGTGTTATAAGAGCCAGCTTAGAGATATCATAAAGCACAGTGGTATTACCTATACCACTGTGCTTCTATCCGTATTTCGATACCCATAACACAAGCATAATAATTATACGCTTAGCTTGGGACCAGAGTAAATTGTGCGAAATGTCCATAAATATTTATTCTCTCTCCAGCCCATTAAAGGCAAATGACTCCTCCACTTTTTTGGTACAGGGTTTAGTTTTGAGTTTTACGTCTCTCACAGTAGACGTTAACTGCTTATATTGGTACCTATTCTACGTGCACAAATAAACTTAACTAAACTAAAAAATGAAAATTGATTGTGTCAATAACACAATTCCGTAATGTTAACGAAACTTTCTTGTTAGCAAATCTGTTTAATAAAGACTTACAATTATAATTAATATAAAAGTGCACAGTAAAATAGTCATATAATCAAGATACAGAATGTAGTTGTTTTCATTTTTTAGTTAAGTTAAGTTTAGTTGTATACGTAGAATCGGCACCATTGTCCCATAACCGTCTCTTACAGCACCCTGGGAAAGAAATGGCGTAGTGACAGTTGTATTCTTAATCCATCACCACATGGAGTAAATATTTATTATTATTTATTTATTATACGCACTTGATATTAACTGCAAGAATTGGAAAACTCGAAATTAAACCTAGGACTTTTGTCTACTATATCACAGTAACCAACAGGCCTAGTAGACCAAAACCATCCAGAAGTACCAGACGTCCATGACCAACAGTGGATCTTTAATGGGCTGGGTAGAAGGTACCTTATAAAGATTAACATTAATTTCTTCATAGCTTATATATCAAGCATATGAGTAAATATTATTATCTGTGTAAATACATTTGTATAATTAATCCACATACATAATGAAGGCTTGCCGCAATGGCGTCTTAACAATCTCACAGGAGACCCGAATTATAACCAAATACCAATATTCTGGTCTCTGTGTACGATAGTGTAGCTAACATTTACTAATTATAACATAGTAGATATTTTATTATTTGTTATTTAAAGCATTTTGTTATCAAAAAGTTGTGAATTGAACGAATTATTGAGCTATTTCTTCACTTCGTTTAAAATAATCAAACCTCTCCACTTTATCAAATTAGTAGAGATAGAAAATACACAGACGCAATATAAACATTAGTGTGACAATCCTTACTAATTTATAAGTGCAAAATCCGGATGATGACACAATAATAATTTTGACGAGTTTAAGTGTTAATGTGTGCAACAAAACGATAGCGCGATTTAAAAAACGTACAACGCCATCTATCGAGCACAAGAGCAAACTTCTGTTTCTTAAGGATTGATTTCTAAATTTTACGTGTACGAAGTCGCGGGCAACAGCTAGTATCACATAAATGTTGCGGGAATCAAATCTGCGACCTCGTGAACCATCAAGGCGCATTGAGTTAATATTTTCTAAATATATAATTCACAGTACATGAATAAGATTGGCTTATTCATCTCATTGAGTTTTATGTATTTTTTGATCCGTAAAAAGGTATGATTTTGACTCAGTGCTCTGGAAGCGTAACACGAATCAATCGTAAGCAATTCTTATATAAACCATGTTTTTATCATAAAGATTCATGATGACTTAGTACTGTTTTGATAAGAACATTATGTCTTCTTGTATTTATTGAAATAAAAAATAAAAACACTCGAATGAACGCGCTTAAAAAGTAAGTTTTCAAATTTTAACGTTATTTATAGTTTGTAGAATTGTAGACTAGCTTTATTTGATGTTTTTTCTACCTTTGTCATTGTTTTAAGGTTCGTTTATTAAACTTGACCCTTTTTATAATTTTTCGTCAATTTTTTTGTAGGTGTGACACCAGGCTAACGTATGGAAGGAAGGTTGTAACTATATAGCAAGAGAGTTAAAACTTTCACAAATCATATATGTATATCCAATCAATATTTCAATCATATTGATTGGAAATACATTACTTTCTATATTATGATTGGAGATACATCATTGCTTTTAATCATGTTATAGTTTTATGATTAACTAGACGATGCCCGCGAATTCGTACGCGTGGAATTTAGAAAATTTTCTGATGTTTCACTCCTATTGGTCTCAGCGTGATGTTATATATCCTAAAGCCTTCTTCGAGAAATGTACTATCCAACTCTGAAAGATTTTTTTAAATGGGATCAGTGGTTCCTGAGCTTAGCGCGTGCGAACAAACAAGCGGGACTCTAACCCATCCATCCATGACCCTTTCTCAGTCCACTGCTGGACATAGGCCTTCCCCATAGAACGCCACAACGAGCGGTCCTGCGCTTACCGCATCCAGCGGCTCCCGGCGTATTTGACGATATCGTTAGTCCACCTTGTTGAGGGCCGCCTCACGCTGCGTCGTCCGTGGTCGCCACTCGAGGACCTTCCGTCCCCAACGGTCATCAGATCGTCGAGCGATGTGGCCTGCCCATTGCCACTTCAGCGTGCTAACTCTTCGGGCTATGTCTTACACATCGGTCCTTCTACGGATCTCCGCATTTCGGACGTAGGGAAACTCGAACCCACGACCATGGTATTTTATACTAATCTATTGTGGTCGTACTTGTGGTTAATTTCTCCACTACAATGTTTCTTGATTGGTATTTTCTTTCTTTCTTTCTGTTGTAAATTTGCTCTATTAAAATATTTTAGTTAAAATTTTTTATATTGTGAAAGTTTTTAATTGCCTTAACTTTTTAGATAGGCCGTGTTAAGCAATTTTGGGTAGCAATATAGGTCAGGCTTTAGATTAAATGCAATTTGGCGTGGAGTATGGTAACCCTGTGTAATTGCTGTCCTAGTAAATCTACATAGCCAGTAAGATAAAGAGCATTTCTAGACTCGTAGATATTACAACAGTGCAATTTTGTTTAAGAAATTGACTTTAGAAAACGTCACTTTTAAATAATTTCAGTACACGTATAGGGCTTAGAAATTGAAATTAAACCCTATGCCGTTACGTCTGATCAGTAGACCTAAAATCCTCCCAAAGTGAAGGCAGCCTGTGCCCAATAGTGAGACGTAAATTGGCTGGGATTGGATGGTAAGCTTAGCAATAATATCAAAGTTATTAAATTTATATTTATGAAAGTACTACGTAACCAAACTTGACGAAATTATACAAAAAGCCGTCCTCTTAAATTTAAACCCGCATCGAAATCCGTTTTGAAGATGTAAGCTCACATGGGGACATACATATAAAAATAATGACTTTGTTTTATAATAAGTAAAGACATAAAATAACATTTATATAACTGTTTCGCAATATATTATACAAGCTGTCAGAATCATATCAGTGAAACAGACTTTAATAGAATTGAGAAACGACACCGCATCCTCTTACTATTCACATTGCAATTTTGTAGTATAAAGGATAATATTTTCACGTCATATTTCTGGTTGGCTTTTCTGAAGTGACATTTAAAGGAATTTCAAAGTTATGAAATAGATAGCTGTTGCACATGGCTTCTTACGCCTGGAATATATAATAACTATAATTATAATCTATACATCTCTCTCCCTCTCTCTCTCTTTTTCTCTCCAGCCAATTATTAATAACCCACTGTTGGGCACAGGCTTCTTACACTTTGGGATAGAGTATGGTCTATTGTGTCACGCTGACCGACATGTTAACATGGGGATAGTTTAGTTTTAAGTATTTCTTCCCTCACAATAATTGATGTTATCCGCTCAATTGCTCCGCAAAAAAAATGGTCGCGTACTTTGCCACCTGATATCAAGTGCTTAGCGCGCGTTCGACCCGGCGTCATTAAAACTTTACTTGTGACGTGCTTGATTGATGTATTGTAAAAATTTTAACTGTTATGAATAGCCAATGAACCAAGAAACAAAGCTCTGTTTAAATTTTTAATAATTCTTGTTACAATAATACATGTTGAGCCTTAAAACTTGAAGTACTAGCCATTTTAGACTCTCTGTAAAAAAGCGGGTTTTATTGAAAAATAAGATCGATAATAGCATAGTTATTTAATATATTCTTAAACTAGATACATTACTTATTATATTTAACAACATTTGAATGCAATTTATCCGTAAATATACATTTAAAACAATAGGTGAAACCTGGCGTAATATCACAAAACTTCACCGAACTTACTTCATCTGACAATTTTTTTAAATATTTCTTCCAACATGTTTATAAATCTATGCTTTATTCTAATAAGAATACATGTCTCTTTGATATAAATACGTAACAAATGGAGTCTATTACCACAGCATAGAGTTTTTATTCGAATAACATAAAAGTGAAGACCTGCAACCACAGTTGCACGAAGCAATTTAAAGGATTTTATTTTTGCAACTGTGGTTGCATGAAACAATTGAGCGGATAGGTACGAGTATATATCGGAGAAACGTCGTAGAAATCACTCATAATTAATTACAGCCAGAGCAGTCATCCATCTAAAGACCCTGTAATACTGGACAAACTAACTACGTTAACTACATACAACATAAATAAACTAAATCATAATGGAAAAAATGATAACCATAAGCGGGACTTGAACCCGCGACCTCGGAATGCCGTTCCGTCGCTCTCCCATCTGAGCTATTATGGTCCACGCAAATGTTTACCAAATTTTCCTATAATATATTAATATAACATACAACATTCTATTAACTACGATGAGATTGATCCGTGTCTTATGACACGTGTAACTGGTTTGGAAGGATCCTTTTATGAAATTTCAACGGGTCACCATTCAGTCTCACCAACTACAGTAAATAAACGAATTACTCACCATTGGCACCATTTAAGGACCCACTTCACAATCTTGGAAACTAAGTTAAAACTAAAAATCCTTTAGTAAACTATTTTAATCCAGTCTCCTACGACATACAATATTATCCACGAGCTGGCTAGGCTCCTAGCTGAGCTCCCTAGGGAGGAAATAGGTTGATTATACTTTTAGTCCGTTTCCTCACAGATATTAAGATATTATTATTATTTTTTTCAGAACCGTAAAATTGTTTTATTTCGATCAAGCTTTAATTTGGGTTTCGAAATAGGTACAGGCGGTACTAAAGTCATCCATCATATAATTAATGTTATCGTAATTATTAGTACAAAATGAATGAAAAGGGAAATTGGCAAATTGATAAATCGATGTAATCAACATCTACTGACTGTTGCCCGTGGCTTTGGACGCGTGGAATTTACAAATCAAAACTTAACAAATTATACGTCTAATAGAACTTCCAATTAAACCACTCTATCTAATACAAAAAAAACTGCATCTAAATCCGTAGCGTATTTTTGGAGATTTTAGTGATTTTACAAAAATGAATACCTTAATATGTTGCTAAGCGAAAGAGCTAATTTGCAGAACATCTTCATATTTCGCTGTCTACTAACTGTGGAAAAAATACGTGATGATACTGATGATATGTTGATGATAATAAATTTTAGTGCAATATTACATGAATTAATATTATTATTGTAGTCGTTATACAAAATGTAGGAATTCTCTTCAGCAAGAATTTATTGGAGTATATTGAGATAATTAACATTCGTACAAGAAGAAAATTTATTTGCGCGAACAAAGTTTATATCTAAGAAAGTTGTGATAAGGGTCGATTTTAATAACGTCAGAAAATTAATCGTAGTTGCTCAAGTTATTGCAAACGCATGTTAAAATACACTACTTTAGAATATTAATGCAATGTTCATAAAAATCGGATTCTTGTGGTGAAGGATTAAGACTACAAATGTCACCACACCATCTCCTCCCAAGGGTATCGAAATAGTCAGGTAAGGGATATAGCACACAGATAACATTTTCCGTGAGTGACGGAAACCTCGATAATAAACCCTTTGCCAACACGCCTGGTCAGTGCGGCACAGTAGACCATAATCCCTCCACAGTGGAGGAGGCCTAAGAGTGGGACGTAAATGGGCTGGAGAGGAGGAGGAGGAGAGGAGTTAATAAAATGGATGGAGGTTTGGATCGTAGCAGATGGAACTCTATTGTCTCTGCCTGGGGAAAAGCGTGATGTTATGATGATTATGATGATGATAAAATGACTGCAAATAGCGTTGGCCGCATGTTGTACCGTTCTATGGCTGAGCCCTATGTCCAGCAGTAGATGGAGTTGATGGACGGATGAGTAACAAAACCAGCCAAGTACGAGTAGTAATCGTGCACGAAGGGTTCCATTACCATAATAATATATTCAAATCATAATGTTTAACTGTCATCGCATCAAAATGTACCGTCTTAGGGTATCATCTACTGACATTGAAAGAAAGAAAGAAATAAACTTTTATTACTGCAGAACCCACAATTACATTACAAAGAGTAACTATTTAAATAAATTATAACACAGTAAAATAAACATTAGTTTTGCGTACCTATACATTTCACAGAAAGTGTTACGGGAACAGCAGCAAAGGGTGCCCATTTCAGTATATGCCTAGTCTTTTGGACTAGACGCTGGTTTTCAAATGGGCCCCTTGACTGATGCTACGGATGCCCAACAGGCATACATAACTTGTTATCTTGAAAATGTTTGTTGTATGGATGCTACTTTAAATATTTATTGTATTCCGGTTTTCAGTTGTATCAACAACAGATAAACATTTAATTCATTATGTAACTGTTACTTTATTTGACGATTCTAATTTATTGTAACGAATCAATTAGATAAGTTAGATATTAAGAAAAACCAAATGTGTACGCCAACCAGGAGATTTTGGAGAACTTAGTTGTATTCTATTAATTTTTACATCCTTTGTACCCAACTTCACACTAGTAAAGATTATGATTATTATGATTATCTATGAAAATTTCATCTCTCACCTATCACCTCTCGGCTATCACCGTTCTTACAGTCTGGTGACAGACGGAAGAACGGATGGACAGCGACTTAGCAATACCAGTAGGATCTTGTTTTACCTTATGTTACAGAAATCAAAACGTGTTGTAATGTCGACATACAAAAATTTACCAGCACCTAGCAAAATATCTAAGTAAAACGAAGATAATACACGTAGCATCAATAAAGAGCTTATTCCAGAACATTATTTGATAATTTTTGATCCTTTGCCGCTTAAAACACCAACGATTTAAAAGGCCACAATCACAAAGCCAAATGTTAAATTAACGTTAATTTTTAGTATACATTTCAACGTAACCCTAATTCTAAACTCTCGGAAAACAAAATAACACATTTCGTGGAAAATTATACGCGAAACATCTGCTCCTTTTAACACAAATAAAAGATAACGCTGGATAATTGGCGTGGCAATTATTATGGTATAAGTACGCCCACATACTCGTAGGTACGTATTATATTTTACAATTTGTAATCCGCTCCGGCTTCACATAGGTAAAGGTAGCCTTCAGAGATAAGCTTCGCGCGACGCTCAATCGCGACGTGTGGCTCGTCAAATGAAGTCAATTTTCACGTTGCTAAAAGTGGACAAGAATACATATTTTATGTTGGTCACACCGATTGAGTAGAGCTTGAGCGACCATAAGTGGTGCCAATTCTGCGGCCATTTCTGAGTTTATCCACGCCCACTTTTCGTACAACACAGTGATAGCTATGCTCGAGCGGTGCGGTATTTTCAGTACAAAATATGAGCGGGTTACGTTACACGGTCGCAAACATCGGGAGATCACCTTTACTTTATTGATAAGTAAAAAACAATAATATACATATTACAAACCATTATATTAACATAACATTTTATTAATGGCATTGATATTTTTAGTAAGAAAAGATATTCTTAAACATTATTACATTGTAGTTTTATTCTAAAGTACCTTATCAACCTACGTCTTATTTTAGTAGTAAATCAGAACAGCCTGTTTGCGTTCGCTCTTTCCTCTATTAGGTGCTTAAATAGGCTTATGTTCGACGTACCTACCTGGAAAATATCAAGTAACATTTTACAGGCAAGTTTATAGTGAAGTATTTATGCAAAGTTATTAAGACTATTTAGAAAATGGCTTATTTTCGAATTATCAGATTTAAGAACCGGTCAAGTAGGTACAAGTTGCAGTCGCACACGAAGTGTTTCGTACCGTAATACTAAAAATAAAGGGATAGGGCAGTAGAACGATAATGATTATTTATTGTTATAGTATCAGCTGATATACATGAACTGAAAATTTTATCTCTCTAGCCATTACCGTTCTAAACTTTAATCTTAACATCTGAAAGCGTATGGCGTATGTTCCCTATCGTATCCCCATGGCAAAGCATTCAGTGAAATTTATCAAATCGTTCCCTCGGTGGTTATTATTCAGCAAACTGTCACAGTCAATTTCCTAACGTATCAAGTCGTAATCGATAGGTATCTGTTTTCAGTCTAGTGAGCGCTGCGATAATGACAGATGGGTGTTATCGATGTTTTATAAGTTAGTAAAAATATTCGATAGAATATTAAAATTTATGTTATTAAATAAATAAGTACTTTGGACAATCCATACAACGTCCTCTGGTCCCAAATTAAGCAAAATTTCTGGGTAAATGTTTATTTTATGGGTACCAGAATACGGTTAAACTGTGTACATTATCGAATTCCTGAACATGAATCCGTAACATGAACCACAAGACCACGAGGGCTTAGGTGTCTGAAATGTTTTGGGCTTACCGTCTCACACAAAAGAAGTTTATGTTTATTCCTATCTTTGTAACTGCTTGCTCGGGAAGAAATGGGCTGGTGTCACTATTATTCCATAATCATAACCACACGGACTTGATTTATATAGATTATCTTTATTTTTACTTATTATAAAACAAAGTCGTTATTTTTGTATGTATGTCCCTATATGAGCTTATTTCTTCAAAATTACGCAAAGGATTTTGGTGCGGTTTTATTTAGAAGATACTGCGGTTCAAAAGTATGGCTTTTTTCTATAATTTCTTCAGATTTCGCGTATAAAACCGCGGGTAAAACCGCCGGCATTATTTTATTATTAGCTAGTCTATACTGTATAGTATTATAAAGCGGAAATTTGTTGTGTTGTTGTTTGTTTGTTGTTCCAAGAAACAAATTGTTTGTACACGCTAATCTCAGGAACCACCGGTCCGATTAGAAATTTTTTTTCAGTGTTGTATAGTAAATTTGTCGAGGAAGGCTATAGGCTATATAACAACACGCTGCGGTCATTAGGAGCAAAGCAGTAGTGAAAAATGTTGCAAAAACGGGGAAATTTTCTAAATTCTACGAGTACGGAGTTGCGGGCAGCAGCTAGTATAAAATAAAATATAAAACAAACTGCGAATAATCCTCAGTGCGAGAGTAATTTGTATAGATTAACCTAAAATCGGGATCATCACTGGGGACAGTATCCAGGCTGAGCTTTATCCCACAACGCGACTCGTCTTGAATAATTTATACATAGTTTGTATCTATCAATGCGCACAGTCGACACGTGATACGATTGCTTAATAAAATATGTTAAAGAAAAATGTTCAAACACTAAAAAACAGAGGTTTGAAATTGTAGCAACATTTTTTTTTTCATGAAATTGACGGGCCTCGTGGTGGAGTGGTTCATATAACGGACTGCCGATCATGAGGTCTCAGGTTCGATTCCCGGTCAGGACAATCATTTGTGTGATGTTTTTAATTGTCATACAAATATTTGTACTGCGTCTGGGTGTTTACTATGTATTATAAGTATGTATTTACAAAAGAAAAGTAGTTTATGTATTATATCCGTATTCTGGTACCCATAACACAAGCATAATAAGCTTAGCTTGGGACCAGAGGACGTTGTGTGAAATGTCCATGAATATTTATTTATTTTGCCATATAGATAGTATTCTGTTTCAGAAAGTATTTTGTTTTAGTTTATTTATCGTCTACTGTACCGTGCTGACCAGGCCCGTTTGTCATAGGGTTTATTTTCGAGTTTTCCGTCTCTCACATATGTGTTGTTTGTGTAATCTTCCTTAGCTGGCTTTTATAGCACCCGGGAAGGAAATGCGGTGGTGAGACATGTTTTCCTAATCCGAAACCATACGGACAGACAGATATAGATATAATAGACTACTTATATAAAGATATAAGAAGTTGAAGTATTTTACATAATAATCATAGATGCTATTGGAAATTTATGTAAGACTAACTGTTGCCCGCGACTCCGACCTCGTGGAATTTAGAAACTTTTCCCCGTTTTTGCAACATTTTACACTTCTGTTTCGCTTCTTCTGGTCGTAGCGTGATGTTATATAGAATTTTTTCAAATTGGACTTGTGGTTCCTGAGATTAGCGTGTTTAAACAGACAAACAAACAATCTCTTCAGCTTTATAATATTAGTATAGAACTTATATATGATGTATTTTGTATTTTTGCCTAAAGCCTTCCTCGATAAATGCCCTATCTTACACTGAAAGATTTTTTCAAATCGGCCCAGTGGTTCCTGAGATTAGCGCGTTTAAACAAACAAACAAACAAACTCTTCAGCTTTATTAGTATAGAAGTATGGATTTTGTCTTAAGGGCCTACATCAATATCATCGCCGACACGTACATATTAACACAGCCAGTAGGCACAGAAAATGAAGAATTAGGGATACTTTTCCTATTTACTCAAAATCTGCTATATATATTTTAATTCTGATCCACGTGTTTCTATACATAATAGTTACCTATGTTTTTAAAGTTATTTCATTAGTTAATACGCGATAATAGACCGACAAATGAAAAATATAAAAAATTTGAGAGGTTGTTTCGCCAAGATTTTCTATCGGGAAAACTTTTTTCAATCGCGTTTCTGAGTTCATGCGATCCTAGATCATATATTGAAAAAACATATACTTAAAAATTAGAGCTCTAGCCATTCAATCTAAAGAAACAATGAAAAGTTCGTACATAGAATAATGCATGAAGCTATTTTGGTATCCTCTTAAATAAACAAACACACATTTGAAATTATAATATTGTTCGGAAAACAGTAACAATAAGTAACAGAATTTATATTTGTGATATTATAAATCATTTTTGTTGCAAAGATTAGGTTCGGGGCTTAGTCAAATGTAAGCAAAAAGAGTTACGTGAAAAGTGAATTTCATAAAGAAATGTACTTTTAACTCGTATTGTTTTGTTTTTTTTTCTGCTGAAAGTTAAATTCAAATAAAAAAAATTATGGTAGAAAAATAAATAAGTTTGGTTTTAAGCGCGCTTCAGAACATTTATTCATAAAACGAATAAGCAATTTTAGTACGACCATAGATTATGAATCTCGAAGATAGGATACGTTAAGTTTGAAAGGAGATTTTACGTATGCTGATTTAAATTGTGCTTAAATAGTGTACTTAGGTCGTAGCAGATGGTGCTCTAAAGGCTTTATCTACACCTACGGAAAAAAGGAAATAATACAAAGCAGACCAATACTGTAATAAAACAAATTTACTTTTTAACATATTATAATACTTCTTTTCTAATTCTATTTCCTAATAGTGCTGAAAATATTTTATGTCAAGAGTTTAGATGGATGTAAGGATGTTTGTTCTTCTTTCATCTTAACACGATGGGTGCGAAACCCGGCTTGAGAGACCTCGCCCGTGTTTTGTCTTTACAGCGGTAAGGAAAAACTTAAACTTCTCTGTCGTGCGTGAGGCGTAACTTTTGTCTGGTTATACTTAGGAAAGAGATAACTATATATTTGAGATGTGCTATTGATTTTGAGTATTTTGGTATACCTAGCTTAATATCGGATGTTTTAGGCCTCGTGCCGCACTGAATAAATAAAAGTTTAATATAGTGCGGAACGAGATTCCGAATACCTCGTACCCCCACGGATCTCGTGCTGCACCCTACGCTAGCTTCACGCGGTTAGTGTTGTGCAAAACGTTGGACGCTGCGACTGCGACGCTATAATAAGATTTCAAAACGTTGCCGAAGAATATTAATTGATAAGTACAACAAGTCTAACCCTGCAAATAAATTAAACACTACACATCTGGGATTCTCAGGACCAAAAACACCGGTCTTCATTGCTGAACACCTATCTAGCTGTAACAAAGCATTACACATCGCGGCTAGAATAAAAGCAAAAGAAATTGGGTACCAATTCGTCTGGATACGAGGTGGCCGCATATTCATGCGTAAGAATGAAGAGTCCGCTCATATTCTAGTAAGAAACATGGACACCTTGCATAAATTAGTTTAATATTTATTTCTATTATTTTTCCTTTAATTTTTATTTTGTTTTTGTGCTGGATTTGGCAATACTTAATGTTTAAAATTCAATTCGCTAAGAATGTATTATCAAAATACGAGAGGCTTGCGTACTAAAACACACAGTTTTTGTCGACAGCTCGCTTGTGAGGAGTATGATGTTGTTATTTTAACAGAAACATGGCTGAATAGTTCAGTGTTAAGCACGGAGCTGTTTGACGATAGATATGTGGTGCACAGGAGAGACAGAGATAATCGAAAAAATGATGGCGGTGGTGTACTAATAGCTGTTTTAAATAAATTTAAATCAAAACGTATGTCACAGTGGGAGAGTAACTGCGAGGATCTCTGGGTTACTCTTGAGGTCTCTATAGCAACATCTATACGTCAGATAGCTCTGTGTGCCGTGTACCTGCCTCCTCCAGTTTTGCGTTTAGATTTAGAGCATTTTTTGGACGCTTGTAATAACGTGTTTGAGAAGTCTAGCTTACATATGTGTATAGTTGGGGACTTCAACTTGGGTGGTATTAAGTGGAACATGGTAAGCGATTCGGATAACAGTTATACACCATCAGGCATAAGTGAAACGTTAACTGATTTCTGTCACATAAACGGATTAGAGCAAATAAACAACATTTACAATAACTCTGGGCGCATACTAGATCTTGTACTTTGCAACATACCGTCTTCTTGTAACGTAGATACTGCCACCACCTCCTTATCTAACGTTGATCCTTTCCATCCACCCCTAGAAATTTTCATAAAAGCTGACAACGATGAAAGATTACCTTATAATAACGACAATTTGAAAATAAATTTTTACAAACTCGACTACGAAAATATACGCAAGAGTCTTGATTCAGTGGATTGGAACCATGCATTTGGTTGCTCAAGCGATGTTGACGAGTTGCTTGATGTTTTTTATGGCATCATTGATAATACTATCAAAATACATAACCCTATCAATACCCGACCCAAAAAGAAATTTCCACCATGGTTTACTAAACAACTAGTTCGAATATTTAACGAAAAAGAAAGAGTGAGAAGGCGTTATAAATTATATAAAAACCCAATTGATGCTGTAGAGCTCAAATTGTTGAGTAAACGCTGCTCAGTCGTTTCCACTAAGTGTTATAATAGTTATATCAGGAATATTGAAAGCCAAGTATCAACTAATCCAAAGCTTTTCTGGTCGTACATTAAGACAAAACGAGGCGGCACTAGTTCATTTCCGCTTATTATGTCCAATGATAACAAAACAACTTCTGATGGTTATGAAATCTGCGAAATGTTCGCTAATCATTTTTCCTCAGTTTTTTGTGATGATCGTGTAAGTCAAACTAAGCTAGTTTCTGATGGTCTCCATAGTCTTAAAATCAATAGTCTGGCGCTAACGATTCCGTGGATAACGGGGGAGGACTTGCTGAATAGATTGATTTCATTAGACTGCCGCAAAGGTTCTGGTCCTGATGGGATCCCGCCAATTTTTGTTCATAATTGTGCACACTCGTTGGTGACTCCTTTGTTGAAAATCTATAACATGTCCTTATGTACCGGAACATTCCCTCACGTGTGGAAAAAAGCCAAAGTCGTCCCTATTTACAAATCTAAAAGTAAAGATCATGTTAGTAACTACAGGCCTATCTCCATATTGTCCACTTTGGCCAAGGTATTAGAATCCCTGGTATGTCCTCATATTCATTCTCATTTTAAACTTTATCTCAGTGATTTCCAACATGGCTTTACGAGGTCTAGGTCCACTTGTACCAATCTAGTTACTTTTACAGAAACACTAATGGAGGCCATGGACCGTGGCAAGGAGGTTGACGTGATTTATACAGACTTCAGCAAAGCTTTCGACCGTGTCCCACACAGCATTCTCTTGGAGAAAATATCCGCATACGGATTCACTGGTTCATTTCTTTTGTGGCTGAAGTCGTATCTTGATAATCGTGACTTCTTCGTTGCGATAAATGGTTTCCAATCGAAAGTATACAAAATCATATCCGGCGTCCCACAGGGTTCCCACATCGGCCCCATCTTGTTTAATATGTTTGTAAATGATATACCTGATATCTTAAAATTTTCTCATTGTTTTTTGTACGCAGATGATCTCAAGTTTTGTAGACCTATATACAGTGCCGAGGATATAAAAGCTCTACAAATCGATATCGATAACTTAGTCCAATGGTGCAATGTTAATGGCATGAGCCTGAACACCAATAAGTGTTCGCATGTTAGATTCTCAAGAAGGACAAATTCTTTACCATCAACTTATCATATCGGCACTAATATCGTGCAGCAGGTTGACGAAATTGTTGACTTGGGGGTATTATTCGATAGTAAGCTGACATTTGTTCCCCATATAAACAACACAATTAAGAAAGCTTCCAGAATTCTAGGATTTGTGATCAGGAATGTGGCAGGGTTTCGATCTAATAAAACTAAAATAATCATATACTACTGTCTTGTTCGTTCTATCCTTGATTATTGCAGCCCGGTGTGGAGACCGCATTACGCTACCCACAAGTTGAGGATTGAGCGAATTCAAAAAAGATTTCTCTGGCACTTAGCATTCTCGAGTGGCCTTGCTAAGAAAAAAAAATCGTATGATGCAAGGTTATCACACTTCCGCATGGTCTCTCTGGAGAAAAGAAGAACTATTACAGACAGCGTATTTCTTTTTAAACTTGTAAGAGCTAAAATAGACTGTCCATCATTGTTAGAAAAGCTGAATTTCCGTGCTCCTAGTAGAAATCCTCGCCATCCCATCACACCTCTTTACCCTCCACTCCGTAGAACTGTATTCGGTGCTGAGTCCACTATTCCCCGCCTGTGCAGGTTGCTTAACGGTTGCAGTGATTTGATCGACATTAACACCGACTCGCTTGGCAGGTTTCGCAAAATTATACACCTGAATTTATAATGTTTACAGTGTTTTCCCATGATTCAATTTTTTTTGTCGATTGTTTGCTATCTTCCAAATCTTTCTTTGTAAATTTGTTTTTGTAAATATTTGATTTTTGTTTTCAATGTTTTTAGTACATGCGGTGCCTACCTCTAATTAATTGTAACGCTAGATGTAAGGTATGAAATGTTTTTGTTTATTTTGATTAGTTTTAGTGTTAACAATTGTTGGTAAGCCATTTTCAATAAATAAATAAAAATAATATTAATGATGATGATAAAGAGGAATCTAATTCAAAGTTAACGATATTTGAAAAACAGGTAAATTTTCAATCAATATTTACAAATTATACTCAGTCTAAGTGAAGTAATGGTGTAGGAATATAATAAATAAGTTTCAGCTATGTATATTTAAAATATGGTGTATCAATACGGTAATATGGTGTATATTGTATTATAAATTATACACTGTAATGTATTGTATGTTTATCCTGTTTTAATAAAAAAATTGGTCAAGTGCGAGTTGGACTCGCGCACGAAGGGTTCCGTACCATTATCTATGCAACATAAGGCAACGTTATTAGTATCGAGCAAGAAACGGTAAAAAAATCATGTTTGTTGTATGGGAGCCCCCCTTAAATATTTATTTTATTTTATTTTTAGTATTTGTTGTTATAGCGGCAATAGAAATACATCATCTGTGAAAATTTCAACTGTCTAGCTATCACCGTTCTTGAGATACAGCCTGGTGACAGACGGACGGACGGACGGACGGACAGCGAAGTCTCAGTAATAGGGTCCCGTTTTTACCCTTTGGGTACGGAACCCTAAAAAGCATCCATAATAAATATTAAATAAAATCTTTATTTTTACCATCAATATAAAAAAATAATACCCCTTTTCAGTGCGGTATGGGGTACATACGACCCCACCTTTTATTTTACGTATAGAATCTAAGCTAAATAATCTGCCCACAGGTGGCGGCAGATTTAGGTTGATCAACTCATTGATAACAATAATCGCGACAAAAACCGTACAATTTGCCTTATTTGGCGCCTAAAAAAGGATTTTTGTCTCCAGCGGGCGGTGGGGTTTACTAAGCCTCGTACCGCTTCAACCTCTGGTTCAGGACCAGGTTCCAAACGCCTCGTAACGCAGTAATGGAAAGTACATAGTATATAAATTAGCGCCGCTGGGAACAAGTTAAAACTTCTGACTGGAAATTAACAAAAATTTACAGTTACATAGCTTGAACATCAGAATAATTTGTTTTGTATCATTACGCTAAAATCCAAGAAACAGGAGAAGGCATATATGCCGGTGAAATCGTAGGTAATAAAATATTAGGTTTCCGTTCCGATTGTGATACATTTACAACAAGAATACGTTAAAAGGATGGAATAAATTATAAGACAATATCCGTTCTCTCCATTTTAGCGAGATCTAATTGTTTATGTCTTAAATCTCATACAATAAAACATACACTTTTATACGGTTTATAAGAGAATGGGTTTATCGTGTATTTGAAAGAAGATCGATATACGTGTGTGTGTGGTGATGGATTAGGAATACAATGGTCACCACTCCATTTCCTCCAAAACGTGCTGTAAGAGCCAGCTAAGGAATAATGTAACCAGATAATATCATCTATTTCTTCTCTTCTTCTCCAGCCCATTTACGTCCCACTGTTGGGCACGGGCCTCCTCAACTTTGGGAGGGATTATGGTCTACTGTGCCGCACTGACCTGGTGTGTTGACACAGGGTTTATTTTCGAGTTTTCTGTTGATCTGTGTGCAATATCCCTTAGCTCACTTTTACAGCACCCTTGTGAGGAGATGGGGTGGTAACACTTGTATTCTTAATCTGTCACCTATGGAAGGCGATAATATCATCTATGAAAGGCGGAAACTTCGAAGAAGAAGGTTGTAACTGTAAATAGTTCATGATATAAATTGTTCATGTGACTAAACTATAGTTATAGCTATGACTATTAAGAGGATACCAAAATAGCTTCGTGCATTTTTCTATGTACGAAGTTTTCATTGTTTCTTTAGATTGAATGGCTAGAGCTCTAATTTTTAAGTATATGTTTTTTCAATATATGATCTAGGATCGCATAAACTCAGAAACGCGATTGAAAAAAGTTTTCTCGATAGAAAATCTTGGCGAAACAACCTCTCAAATTTTTTATTTTTTTCATTTGTCGGTCTATTATCGCGTATTAACTAATGAAACAACTTTAAAAACATAGGTAACTATTATGTATAGAAACACGTAAATCAGAATTAAAATATATTTAGTAGATTTTGAGTAAATAGGAAAAGTATCCCTAATTCTTCATTTTCTGTGCCTACTGGTTGTGTTAATATGTACGTGTCGGCGATGATATACGATAATATTGATGTAGGCCCTTAATTACTGTACGCTTGTTATTTAATATAGCTGTTGCCCGCGACTTCGTACGCGTAGAGTGTGGAAATTTTTCCTCGCTTTTGCAACATTTTTCACTGATACCTCGCTTCTGCTGGTCGCAGCGTATTGTATATCTGATACCTCGCTTCTGTTGGTCGCAGCGTATTGTACGAGTATATCTGATACCTAGCTTCTGCTGGTCGCAGCGTATTATATATCTGATACCTCGCTACTGTTGGTCGCAGCCTAAATTGTATAGAGCATATAGCCTTTATCGATAAATGTACCATTCAAATCGGACTGGTAGTTCCTGAGAGTAGCGCGTTCAAACAAACAAACTCTTCAGCTTTATAGTATTAGTATAGAGAGATAATAAACGTTTTAGCATAAAAAGACTATTATGAATAACAAGTTTTGACAATTTTCGCGAAACGATTTTAGCGAACTTTTAAACCTCCGTTAAGTCATTATGAATAAGACCGTAAGTTTTTAGTTTAATTATAATTTTGGCTTAAATTTTCTGTCTTGTTTCATGATTTGAGTTTGTCGCCATATTTCTAAGATTCAATTTATTATACAAGAATTGCTGGTTTAAATCTGTTATATAAAATATACTTGGCCTACGTTGATAATAAAATAAAGAAATATGTAAAGCAATAAAGGTTATGTTCTTAATGCTCTACAGAGAGAGATCAGGTGAACATTAGGAAGCGGTGCTATATGTACACGTGGCTTAGAGCATGTATTCAATTGGAGTTGGTATTGTTCGGTGACCAACGCTGAAAAAGGTACAAGTTACCACACTCTATACTTCATTGAATTGTTATAATTTAAGGGCATTTTTTAGAGGACGGATCTTCATTTTTGGGACATGTCTCCACAAATGTCCCAAAAATAATGTTACGTCCTCTATCAATAGAAACTTAAGCCTCATTTTGAGGGATTGCTAACCTTATCCCCCAGCCGCATCTTATCAAAAGCCTCATCTTAGAAAAAAGGTGTTTTTTCGCGATATCTTAGAAATTATCCGTCCTATAAAAATACCTGAAGACATAATTTGTAGCAAATCGCTTTGTCAACTCCTATAACTTTTGGGCTAAATTCAAAATTAACAAAGTTATGTAATGTATGCATATCACAAACACACACTAACGGTCAATACGTGTAAATACAGTGTACTGTGACTTTTAGTGTACGCAGAGTTAAATTATTTGAGCCGTTTTGTGCGTGTGTGTGGCGATGTTATGTTTTATCTTTCTTTGTGAGCAATACCGCACCTTAGTGATCTTAGCAGTATATTTGATTAAGAAAAGGGGGTTTACTCCTGTTGGCTAAATGCTCAAAGACTCTTAAGTAATATATAAACTAATAAATTATAAAGGCGTGTTATATTCCTTCAAATACATCGCTTGTACATGGCTTATTGCGTTTCTTCGTATAAACGTGGTCATAAATCACCGGTGTGTAAGTATTGTGTAAGGGAGCGTGAATACAGTGTGTATGCTAATAATGTAACCGTAAAAGTACTCGTATGTCCTGTTTAGAAATCTAATAAAATTTTGGCAGTTAATAAAGTATAACAATTATATACGTAAATGTCAAGGGTGGCCGATTCATAGACCTACTGAATATGCATATAAAATTTCATTAGAATCAGTCAAGCCGTTTCGGAGGGGTATGGTAACTAACACTGTGACACGAGAATTTTATATATTACTAGCTGTCCCGGCAAACGTTGTTTTGCAATTCTAAAAAAAAAGGTTTGAAAAATAGATGTTGGCCGATTCTCTGACCTACTGAATATGCATGTAAAATTTCATAAAAATCGGTCAAGCCGTTTCGGAGGAGTACGGTAACTAACACTGTGACACGTGAATTTTATATATTAGATAACTTGTTACAAATTTAATTCACTCTTGACAGATTTTTTTTACATAACATCTTTTTTTGGAGTTGGAGTCAAAGATCGTTCAATGTTTCTGAAACCCACCTCCATAGATGAATAGAATAATTGATACATAATAAAAGCGTGTTAAATATTTGCTTAGTTTAAAAACTTAAAAACGCACTTAATAATCCTGCATATTTTCTTAAATTATTGCGTTGTAATTGGTCCTTAATATGTGTACCAAATTATAGATCAATCCAACTACTGAAAGTGTGTGCAAGTGTGTGCAATCGCTTTCAAAGATTCCGTTACATAGATTAATACATTGATAGATTCGTACCGTGCTAATAAAAGCGTGTCTAATGCTAAAAAAAGTGTAAAATAAAGTTTCTTGTAAGCAACAGGGAAGTGAAAGAACATATTTGCCCCTTTTATCTGTGTTTATTTTTAGATATAACCCTTATCAAAATATGTATTTGCTTTTGTAAAAATAGAGTGACATCGATGACAGCTCAATCTTATGTGACAATCACAAAAATTATCCGAATTAAATTTTTTATGAGCACATATTTTTATGTATTCTTTTGAATTTCTAAAATTTGTGGATTATGGTATTATTAGGGTTCCATTCTAGAATGTAAAATGAGACCATTTTATTGAAACTACGCTGTCCCTTTGGCAGTTCGTCTGTCACCAGGCTGTATCTCAAAAACGGTGATAGATAGAGAGAAACTACAGGGTAGGCATGCTACAAATACTACTTATGCAACTGATTTCATAAAAGATTCAAAACCGCAACTGTTCACAGAGCTTATAAGTAAAACGTCCTTTATCAAATAAATATTCTGTGACATTATCTTAACCATAAATGAAACAAGGATACAGTGTGGTAGGTGTACATATAATTTCCTTTATCTTACATCGTTAACCTTACTTAATAGGCTGGTAGCTTCACTATTAGGGGAACCACATGTTACTTGATGTGTGTACAATATTATAACGCTTTTGTCATTATATACTAGTATATATATTAATTAACTAGTATAGTATTATAGTAGCTTCAAAAATAACAAAAAATTAAAAAAAATTATAGTAGGATGAAACCCATTAGAAAAGGAGGAGAATATTATAAAAAGAGGAGGAAAAATAATTTACGGGCGATCAGAGGTCGGGAAGGGGATGGGGGGGATTTAAGGGTAAAAAATGTTTTTTCTCGATTTCCGGCAAAACTAATAGTCCTATGGAAAAAAGTGAAAAAGCAAAGTTGTAGGTAATAAAAAGATCTAAAACTTTTGTAGTCACACTTTAGTCACATAACCTCAAAATTTATGTGAAAAATTCAAAAAACCAAGTTTTTGGTTTTTTATTTTTTTTTCTTTTACAAAAATGTTTTTTCATTCACAAAATTTGGTGAAAACTTACCTTTTTATGTCCTTAATGCGCTCAAATTTATTTGATTAGAAATATTTATTTTTTCACCTTATTTTGAATTAATATCGAAAAAGCACCCTAATTTTCAATCGAAAATTCAGCTGTCAAAATATCAGCTTTTTCAAAAAGTTGGTATGCTTTCTGTTCTATACAATCTCTACTTTCCGATGGTAAAAAAAAATATGTTACTATAAAATCTTTTTAAAATCTTTTCAGAAAATGCTCTAAAATATCATTCAATTTTAATCTTAAGGTTATATGTTACGTTAAGCATACTATTTTTTAAAGAAAATATTACTATTTTTTGTTTGATTTGATTGATACAGATAAAAATAGAGACCAATCAATCAACTCAAACATAAAAATAGTAATATTTTCTTTAAAAAATAGTATGCCCTTCCCGACCTCAGATCGCCCGTAAATTATTTTTCCTCTTATTTTTATAATATTCTCATCCTTTTCTAATGGGTTTCATCCTACTGTGTTTTTTTTTATTTTAAAAATAATTATATTATAGTATAGTATAGTATAGTATATAAAAATATTATAGTAAATAAAATTCTGTTTTGTGTAAAAATATTATGATATCAAAAAATATTCTACTTGTTTAAAATGAATAGGCACTAAAAGTTCATGATCAATTTAAAAAATCTTACACAAAAACAAATATTTAATACAAAAACAAATATTTTAGGAGCAGAGAGTAAACATGAATTTAATTGAAAAAAAAGGAAACAATGAAAATAAAAAAATCTATGGAGTTTCTTGTCTGTTCTTCTCCATAGGATTCCCTTTTGGAACAGACGCTTAGCTTCTGACGTTTTAAAAGAGCATGTATTATATATCTTGCCTACTTAAAATAAAAATTCTTGACTTTGACTTTGAGCTTCTAAAGTCTAAATGTCTTTTTTGTAGTGTTTTGAAGTTATTTTGAAGTCAACCCTCTCTTCGTATTTGCAGCTTTTGTTCTTTATCAGGCTTATAAGTGTACCTATTTAAATCGTAAATGTAAATCTTAGAACAAAATTAGTAGTAGAAAGTACCGTATTATAAATAAAAAGTTAGTAAAAACGTAAAACTTCTTTATCTAATATACGGTATTTTCTCACAATAATCAACGGTACAATAATTTTATGAATGCATTCTAGTGAATAAAAGTGAAACTAACAAACTGCTCCGTAATCCTTTCGTAAAACTGGGCCGAGAGTGGTTTCAGAAAATCTACGCAAATTTAACCATCCATCAAGGATTTGTACTCATGGACAATTGCATCGGTTTTCAAAAGCTTACCCTATTGTTACAATTCATTCAAAATACATCTGTATACTAGAATTGAGTAATTAAATCAATAAATATTCATAGACATTTCATACAACGTCCTCTGGTCCCAAGCTAAGCTTATATAATTGTGATATGGTTATCATATATTCGTAAAATAGTAAAGTTAACTTGAACTTTATTATTTTGTAAATGCAAAAGTAACTCTGTCTGTTTGTTTGTTGTTCTTTCAAGCCAAATGCTCAATCAATTTGAAGGAAATTTGGTCGAGAGGTAAAAGCCTGAGAGTCCTGAGACAGGATATAGACTATTTTTTTTTGCGAAAAAGAGTCTGTAGTTTTTAGCAACAGCTAGTAGTAAAATCACAGCTACAATAAAATACTGTTGTAATTGAGTATTCTGGTGACTCCGAACAAAACAAAGACAGAGTGATAAATTTGTAAATAAAGCAGAGACGACGCTGGATAATCCATGAATATAAATCGTTTTAACGTTAATTGAAGTCAGATAATTTGTAAGCAAAACACAACAACGAATAATAATATTTTGTTGTTTTATTTTTCTTTTTATTTATGTGAACTCTGTACCATAAATTCTAAGAAATAATTTGCCCCGGTTTAAAAACTTAAAAACACGCTTGGTTTGCCATTTATTAGAATCGATACTAATAGTGCATTGCTATTTCTTCTTAATCTCTCTATCAAGTCCATTAACATCTCGCTGTCGGCCCCTCTCTGCCTTTGATGGGGTGATGGTCCAATTACTCGCGCTGGCAAAGCGTGTCGTCGCAGGATTTATTTATCGAGTTTTCCATCTCACAGAGGGTGTTATCTGTGTATTATTTCTTAGCTTTCTCTTTCAGCACGCTGGGAAGGAAATGAGGTAATGACACTTGTATTCAAATTCCGTCATCACATGGATGAAGTATATATACACTAGGGATTTAATATGAAAATATTTTCTACATAAAGACCGAACTAACTAACACTAATAGGGATGGAAAACCAAGATTTGGTTTATCAATTCTACGCGTACGAAGTCGCGGGCAATAGCTAGTAGGTAAGCCTATACTTATTATAAAGCAATGTGGTTATTTATGTATGTCCCTATGTGAGCTTATGTCGTAAAAACTACGCAACACATTTTCATGCGGTTTTTTTAATAGAGTGATTCAAGTGGATTATTTTTTTTACCATATATTATGTTCTTCTTCTTGTGGTGCCGTCTCCTATCACAGGTTGCCGATCATCATTATGATCTTGAGTCTGTCGACAGCGGTTCTAAACAGAGACCTGGTGCTAATGCCAAACCACTGTCTCAAATTTTTCAGCCAGGATATGCGGCGTCTGCCTGGTCTTCGGCCATTTGTTTCTACCATTTGTTAGGTTTTGGTTTTTAAATTACACGCGTATGAATTTGCGGACAACAGCTAGTATACGATGGAAAAATAAAAAAAAATTTTTGAATGAACCAGTCGCGCTGGTGTAAAAAGTCCAAGGTTTATTTACAAGATCGATATAAGATCAGTATACTATATAATAATCAATTCCATTTAATTGATAGTTATTGACCTGTGTTATATTTGTGCCATGTTCATATTGTGTTATGATTTATTAAATCGTGTTGACATGTCTCGAAACATATTATGTATAGGTACCGCACTGCGGACATGACTGTTAAATTTGGATAATGACAAATAAATAGACATAATAGGTTTCTTCTATTAGATTTATTATTTCGATAATTATAATGTGACGTACAGATTAAATAAATAAATAAATATATATTCATCGACATTTCACACAACGTCCTCTGGTCCCAAGCTGAGCTTATATGCTTGTGTTATGGGTACCAGAATACGAATAGAATACATATACTACTTTTCTTTTGTAAATACATCCTTATACATAGAAACACCCAGAAGCAGTACAAATATTTGTATGACAATTAGAAAAATCACACAAATGATTGTCCGGAGCGGGAATCGAACCCGCGATCTCTTAGTCGACAGTCCGTTACATGAACCACTCAACCACAAATCAATCAATCTTTACCTATTATAAAACATAGTCGTTATTTCTGTATGTATGTCCCTATGTGAGCTTATATGTTCAAAACAATGGATTTTGATGCAGTTTTTTTAATAGATAGAATGGTTCCATAGATTGTTTTTTTGCGTAATAAATTAGGATTTGTTTTCTAAATCCTAAGCGTACGAAGATGTGGGCAACAGCTAGTATCTAATACAATAACGTGGCATTTTTTTGGGTTTATGTGATTGGAAAAACAATGGTTGATGGATAGAACAATTACACTGACGGTACTTTATATTATATTATGTGGGTTCCGATATCAGACCCGAACAGATCATGGAACTACCTGAAATTACACTTACGACAAAAATGAATTTTATGAATGGACGTGTGTTTATTCATTAGGCAATCAATCAGTCATGACGTTTAACGTTCTTCTTCTTTATCACATCGTCACCCTTTTTTTCTTGGAGTGTAAGCAGAGAATAGAGTGCTCTATAGTCTGCTCTTATTCATCTAGGTTGGTCTTCAGGATTACAGATTAAGAATACAAGTGTCACAATCCCATTATTTCCCGATGATGAGGATGTTGTAAGGATATTAATCGAATAGAATCGGAGAGAGAGATACAATCTCAATTCTAAATCCTATGCCAACAACACCAGGGGCCAAAGTATGGTATTACAGCGTTGTCATAATGATCAGTCACTGATTGCATAATGGCAAATTTTATCAAGTTTGGTAGTCTACTATAATTTTTTTTGTATAATAAATGACGCTATTATGGCGCCATAATGGCGTCAGTGACTGATCATTATGACACCATTGTAATAGCAGACTCGGTCCCCTGGTGAACGTGGCAAACCAAAAACTCTCATACTGTAAGGGTCCTGGCTGTGTCAGTGTCAGCGGGCTGTGAATGGACTAGGAAGAACCTGGAATAATAAAATATCGATGCTAAGAATAACTTATATCCAGTGTCAGGTGTCAAAAATAAAAAAGATGTATATCACGTACAAAACATCTACGCCTGTCCTTTACTCGTAGACCGTATTCCGGTTATGTCCTAAATTTGTGCGCGACCCTGTTTCTAAGGATTTTTATTCGCTTTATTACAGTGGTAAAAACTTTTGTTGACGGATGAAATAACAAAATAGAGCTTAGTCAGACTGTCAAAGAAAATCCGAGCATCTCAGATAAAATTAGGTGAATATATAATATTTTGGAGAATTTGATACTTCTGAGATATCTTTTTTTTATATATTATAATGGCCTTATTCATAATGACTTATCGGAGGTTTAAAAGTTCGCTAAAATCGGTTCGCGAAAATTGTCAAAGCTTGTTATTCATAATAGTCTTTTTACGCTAAAACGTATATTATCTCTCCAATAAAATCTCCGTTTAAACCTCCGATAAGTCATTATGAATAAGATCATAAGTATTTACAAATTATTGTATACTATCTGTTGCCCGCAAGTTCGTACGCGTAGAATTTAGCAACCACGTACATTTGCGCACAATCACATTAGCACAATCGTACGCGTAAAATTTGATAAGTCAAATTTAACAAAAAACCATCCTCTTATCTATCTACTAGCTGTTGCCCGCGACTCCGTCCGCGTGGAATTTAGAAAATTTTCCCCGTTTTTGCAACATTTTTAACTACTGCATCGTTTCTACTGGCCGTAGCGCGATGTTATATAGCCTAAAGCCTTCTTCGATAAATGCCCTATCTAACATTGAAAGATTTTTTTTAAATGGCCAAGTGGTTCCTGAGATTAGCGCGTTCAAACAAACAAACAAACTCTTCAGTTTTATAATATTAGTATGGATTATAAAAGACCGCATTTAGTGCGGTCTTTTTTTAGTAGATGATAGAGAGATATTAGATAGATAGAGTTCAAGTAAATGGTTTCTTTACCATGGTCACGGGTACTACAAAGTCATGCAAGCATGTGCTGTTAAGTGTCCTCTACGATCAGTTGTTACAGGATTTATCTACCCAAAAGAGGTTGTATTTAAACAAATGGTTAATAGAAGACTATGGAAGAAAAAGACATGTTGACCCAAATAATGGGATAAGGGCAGGAGGATGATGATGAGTCGTGAAGAGTTAGAGAAAATTATTTATGTTCAAGTATATAATTTCTTTTCATTTTTACCTAATTCTTGGAAGAGAGAGCATCAAGTCTACTACCTAGTAAATATGAGTAGCTTATATGAATATTTAACAACCACAACAAAAGATTAAGCAAATTATGCAAAATAGTTCAAAGAATAAAACATAGACATTTTTCATAGTATAAATATTATCGATACAAATTATAATCATGTCATTTCATGTAACGTTACCACAAAAGATGATTAACAGTCAATGACTAGCAAATATGTCACTGTAAGAAAAGGAAAATCGACACAAAAACCTATATTAATCCATGTTGACAGCTACTCAATTACTTTAAGTAGTAAAACCGCACCCAAATGTATACTATCCATAGTAAGAATGTTTTTTAAACACTTGCGTAGTTTAAAAATTATAAAAAATAACGCTTGAAATTCCTGAATATTTTTTTAAAATTATTGGATTGCCATCCATCCTTAATATGTGTGAAGAATTTCAACAAACAATCCGAATACTGCAAGTGGGTGAAAATCACTTCTAAAAACTCCGTTACATATATTAATACATTTATAGATACGTATAGAGCTAATAAGAGCGTGTTAAAATAAAAACCGGCTACGGATGAGTTAGGTACACAAATGAAGGGTTCTGTAAATTCTTTATCATAATGTCATACTGTCATAATCATGCCATCTAAGCGTGTTATCAAGTTACACTAAAAAGATTTGTTGTATGAGAGCCCCTTAAATACTCGCTTTATTCTGGTTTTTAGTGTTTTGTTGTTATAGCATCAACAGGCATACAAACATAGAAAATTAAAATTTTCTGGTTATCATCATTCCACAACCTGGGGCCCAAGTGTGCTATTACAATATTTACAATGTTGTCATAATGATCAGTCAGAGACGCCATTATGGCGCCATAATGGCAATATTTATGACAAAAAATTAAGAGTAGACTACCAAACTTGATAAAATTCGCCATTAAGCAATCAGTGACTGATCATTATGACAACATTGTAAGATTATAATATTTTCTAACAATTGCGCGACTAATTTGTTTAAATAAAACTACTTTTTACGGACTTAGACGCGTATATTTGTTTTAATTTTGTAACATCATTGTAATAGCCGACTTGGGTCCCAGGTGACTGACGGACGAATGGTCAGCGAAATCTCAATAATAGACTCCCGTTTTTGAAACTTTAAATTTCGATTTTTTATAGACTAGAGTCGGCCTGCATCTCCAATAAGCGAGCTTCGATAAAATTATAACCGATAGAGACGTAAAAACTGTATGCAAATGAAGATGTCCCAAAGTTATCATTTTGATATATACCTTTATAATAGTACGCCTTAATGTAAGTAGTTTTCAGAGAAGATATGCAAAAACTATGTAGAAAACACAGTAATAAATCAATATTACGTAAGATATTTCCTGTCATCGAAGCAAGCGCGCCGCAATTATTGCAAACAAGTTAAGTAAGTGGGTCAAACTGATAAGATTTAACGTATAGAGAGGGATTTTATTTTTGTTTATGTGTTATGTGCTTTAGGTACTCCTGTTTCCTTGATTGTTGTATATTAATGGTCTTATTCATAATGACTTATCGGAGGTTTAAAAGTTCGCTAAAATCAATAAAAATTGTCAAAACTGTTATTCATAATAGTCTTTTTACGCTAAAACGTTTATTATCTCTCCGATAAAATCTCCGTTTAAACCTTCGAGAATTCATTATGAATAAAACCAATAGTATATTAGCAGGAATTTGGAAACCAAACCTTAATAAATTATACAAAAAAAAAACTATTCTCTTGAACCACTTCTATCTATTAAAAAAACAAATAAAATCCGTTCCGTAGTCAAGATCATCATCATCATCATCATAACATCACGCCTTTGTCCCATGGGGGTAGGCATAGAGCGCCATCTGCTACGATCCAAACATACTTCCTTGGCTTCATCCACACTCATACATCTGGTCATACATGCCCGACGGTTGTAAGTGCTACGCACTTGCCCCTTTTGCGTAGTTTAACGAAATAAGTGGAGATAAGAACATACATACAAAAATAATAACTATTACCTATAATAAGTAAAGATATATTATCAGTAACAATATTTTGTATCTTAATAAGTTTTGTTGAAACGAGCAAGTTTTGTATATTCATAATTCACAAAAAGCTCCTATACTGCTCTAACGATTTTAATATAATTTAACATAATATATATGGAGTTTGTAGGGCGAGAATGCGACCTCGCTTGGTTTAATTCTTAAAAAAAATTTGTTGTTGGTATTTTTAGGCAATCAAAAAAACAGCTTTCATAAGAAAGATTAAAAAATATTTCCTTTACGTACTAATAAATAGAGATCCATTGTTACTATACTGATTTACTAATTTTAAATCAATCAGCAAACATACGTTGTATAGTAACATTGCAATAATAATCGATACATGAATAAGCGATTCCTCCATTAGTGACAAATGTTTGCTACAATCAAACAAGGCTGTAGCTCGATATTAGCAATTAACCAGTAATAGATATTACTTATATATCTGCTGCCACTACATCTATACCAATATTAAAAAGCGGAAGAGTTTGTTTGTTTGTTTGAACACGCTAATCTCAGTACTCACTGGGCCGATTAGAAAATATTTTTCAGTGTTAGATAGGGCATTTATCGAGGAAGGCACGCGTATATAACATCACGCTTCAGCCAGTAGAAGCGAAGCAGTAGTGAAAAATGTTGCATAAACGTGAATTTTATAAATTCCACGCGGACTGATTCGCGGGCAACAGCTAGTCAAATATAAATAATTATAACTAGTAGGCGCGTTTATTTTATTATTTTTTGCAATTAACTTGCTATGTTTTTACTAAATAAACTAAATTATAGTGGAAAAATGATGATGATGAACGGTATTCCGAGGTCAAAACGTGGGTGGGTGGGTTCAAAAGTTCATGGTTATCATTTTTTCCACTATAATTTAGTTTATTTAGTAGTCGCGTGTTGGTCGAAACCGAACGTAATTTTATAAGATCAAAAGAAGACAAAGAATTTAATTCTTTTTATTTATCACACTCATTTGACTTGATTTGCATTCATAATATTATGTAACCATCTGGTCATACGTGCACGACGATGTTAGTATGTGCCGCATGCTTTTTGTAGGACATCGCCGATGATATCAGCTTCAGTGATCTATTCTTTTAAAACCCGACTGCCAGATTATGCATATAATATACTCAGAATATAAAGAAACCACTCTTAAGAGGGTACTGTACCTACTCCTAATTTAGATATTTGCCTTAGGTATTGCTATCCCTATTCCCGAGCACCGTGCTGAAAGGGACAAATATATCTGATCAGATTTTACCTACAAATTCTTTGAAAAAAAAGACGTTTCGTACTTCCCTTTTTTCTTCGCGAAAGTTTAACCGATTTCAATTGTTTTTACGCTATATTATAGATGAAGAGTATATCTATGCTTGTATCACTTTTTTTTTGTAAAACGTTACCAAATTTGTGTGATAGACGCTGCAACTTTATCTAAAGAAAACCGAAAAAAACGGAATTTTCGGATGGTCATATTTCTTTTAGTTATTATGTATTGAAAAAAGAAAGTGATATACTCTTCATCTTTATTATAGCGTAGAAACAATTAAAATTGGTTTAACTTTCGCGAAGAAAAAAGGGAAGTACGATACCCATATTTTTGTATGGAGCATAATTTGGTATCGTGCCCTCTTAAACCCCTAAATAAATGTGTGACAAATATATCACGCAAATTATTCGTAGATGCTGACGTTTTGTTTCAAAAGAGGCCTTAAAATTTGGTCTGAGAAATACTTTAATACGCAACCGACGCAATAAATCACAATAACTTCGTTATGATCGGTAATTGGAACCTGTATCATATTTTAGAATAATTTTAGGAAACTTTATTGTTTCGTTAAATATTCACAGAAGTCGGTGAAAACAACGTGTTTTGTTTGAAACATTTTCATAAGTTAGCAATACATACTCAAAATTACTTTAGTTTCATATTAATGTTTGCCCCAGTGAATTGTATTTAATTACTTCCTGGGTTGTCATTAATAAGCAATTGTTTTGCAGTACCTGCTCTACTGCATATCAGACTTTGTATATTTTATAATATTTTTTGGTTTTACGAAACCACTACATTTTCCAAGATATTAAATCAAATACATAATATATAAGTTCTATACTAATATTATAAAGCTGAAGAGATTGTTTGTTTGTTTAAACACGTTAATCTTAGGAACCACAAGTCCGATTTGAAAAAATTCTATATAACATTACGCTGCGACCAATAGAGGCGAAGCAGTAGTGAAAAATGTTGGAAGAACGGGGAAAATTTTCCTAATTCCACGCGTACGGAGTCGCGGGCAACAGCTATATAACATAACATTTCAGCTGTCTAGTTATCACCGTTCATGAGATAGAGCCTGGTGACAAACAGACGCAGCAGACGGACAGCGAAGTCTCAATAAAAAGGTCCTTCACCCTTTTATGTGCAATCGTAAAATAAATAAAATTGGCCAAGTGCGAGTCGGACTCGCGCACGAAAGGTTCGTACCATTATCTATGCAACATAAGGCAACGTTATTAATATCGAGCAAGAAACGGTAAAAAAATCATGTTTGTTGTATGGGAGCCCCCCTTAAATATTTATTTTATTTTATTTTTAGTATTTGTTGTTATAGCGGCAATAGAAATACATCATCTGTGAAAATTTCAACTGTCTAGCTATCACCGTTCTTGAGATACAGCCTGGTGACAGACGGACGGACGGACGGACGGACGGACAGCGAAGTCTCAGTAATAGGGTCCCGTTTTTACCCTTTGGGTACGGAACCCTAAAAATATGGTATTTCATTAATTTTAGATGCTTAAACGAGACAGTACCATTAAATCCTATCGAAGATTAATTAAACCTAAAATAGTATTACCTATAACTTCCCACGCTGAATTTACCGTAAAGCTAGTTCTTGGATTTCCTTAATAATTGTTAAGAAATTATATGAAATATATTCTAATATACGATACTTTACTCTTCAAAAATATATTAATACAATAAATTAGTTCAAAATCTACAAAAACACGCTTAAAACTCTTAAATATTTTTTTTTAAATGATTGCATTGTCATCAATCAGTCTTTAACATGTGTGCAAAATGTCAGATCAATCCGACTACTGTAAGGGTGTTAAAATCACTTTCAAAGAATCCGTTAAATTGATTAGTTGATAGATACCTACCGAACATATTATAAGCGTGTTAAAAAGGAAGCCAAAGAAGTGTGTTTGGATCATAGCAGACGGCGCTCTATAGTCTCTGCCTACCCCTATGGAAAAAAAGCAAGAGCTATTGCGTTTGTAATAATATAAGGGAGTTTGAAGTAGGTTTTTGACAGAAAATCCTTATTTTCCTGACCTTGTATTTAGGTGAAGTTAAGAATCCCTTCTAAGAATACTACTCGGAAGTCGGAACTCTAGTCATAAGATATATGACGTCATGATACTCATAAAATATGTATTCGTCCTTACATAAACAGTTTAAAATACAAGCCCTCACGTTTGATAAGCATTAACGAGCCATTAAGGGCTTCAAGTTAACACATACCCTTGTTGATTACTTCAAAGGATTATCAAAAGCAGAAATTTCATATGGTTGTAAATAAATCCTCTCGCATTTCAAAATTTTCAACGCATGAACCGCAAGCTCTTACCAAGCCCTTGATTTATTAACCGTTTGTTTACTAGGTAGTGTGTAAAAAGATCCTTGAGCTGACAGATTATGGCAAGTATCACTATCCCATTTTTCAGAGTACCGAGACTTGCTACTTGCTAACGGAAAATTTTATATCCATTTATCCCCAGGCTGGTCAGCAATAGCATTTACTGCCGCACTCAGAGACATTTAATGGTTACTTAGGGAGCTCTTTAGTATTGATTTAAAAAAGTAAAAGTTAAGTTAAAACTTTTTTAAATCAATACTAAAGAGCTCTTTAAGTAACCATTAAATGTTAATGGTTACTTAGGGAGCTCTTTAGTATTGATTTAAAAAAGTAAAAGTTAAGTAAAAACTTTTTTAAATCAATACTAAAGAGCTCCTTAAGTAACCATTAAATGTCTCTGAGTACGGCAGTTAGTCTACTAACGTAAAGTCTACCAAAGTAAAGGCTACTAAAGTCTATTAAAATAAAGTCTATTTAAGTAAGGTCTACTAAAGTAGACTAAATGCCTATTTTAAGTATTAAAGTTCTCTGCCCGATGTTAAAAGGCTGGGTAAAAAGAGTAAAAAATTGGTAAAGTACGAGATTGGATTATCATAATGTATTCGTCAATTTTTCGATTTCAAGTGACGTGATAAGGGCAGGAGTGTCACGACAATGGGTATTTGTTTTTATAGCGCCAAATGATAAACATAAACTGTGCACTTTTCAAGCTAGCTATCACCGTTTCGGAGATTACAGCCTAGTGACAGACTGACGGACGGATGGCCAGACCGCGAAGTTTCAGTAAAAGGGTCTCGTTTCACCTTTTAGTACGTAACCCTAAAAATAGATACTGTTAGGTATTTATTTTGCATAGTTTCTTGTTGGTAGAGTCATTCAAGCGCAGCCTGTGGAAACTTCAAATTCTCGATACCAAATTTTATGTTGCAGATATTTACAACTAGCTGTTACCCGCGATTTCGTATGGGTGGAATTTCGTTAATTTTCCCCGTTTCTCGAACATTTGTCACTAATGCTTTACTCCTATTGGTCGCAGCGTGATTTTATATAGCCTATAATCCACCTCGAGAAATGTACTATCCAACACTAAAACAATTTTTGAAATCAGACCACTTGTTCTTGAGATTAGCGAGTTTAAACAAACAAACTTTGTAATATGTATTTAATTTAATATATTATTTAATATTCATGGACATATTACACAATGTCCTCTGGTCCCAAGCTAAGCTTATATGCTTGTGTTATGGGTACCAGAATACGAATAAAATACATATACTACTTTTCTTTTGTAAATAAATACTTATAATACCTGTTTCTATAAACACCCAAACGCGGTACAAACACTTGTATGACAATATTTATGAATATCACACAAATGATTGTCCCGAGTGGGAATTGAACCCACAACCTTGTGATCGCCAGTCCGTTACATGAACCACTAGACCCCGAGGCTCGTCATATAGTCAATAATAGTCTATACTATTATTGACTATATGACGAGCCTCGGGGTCTAAATAATAATATGTAATATACCTACGAACTCATAACAATTTCACACATCCCACGTACTAAGACTAATACTCGTAAGGTGGGTGGTATATTATATTTTGCCGCCGGTATCTTTACAATAGCATGTAAATTTAATATTTACAATAGATGTAATTGTTATGAGTTCGTAGGTGTAGTACATATTATTATTTACATTACTACATATAGTGTACATGTTAATTGAACTCTGAACTTAAAGCATCAATCCAATAGGAGTTGGCATGGCCAGACGATATCCGCTGAAAAAAGTACGAGAGTACTCACTATACTTATAGTGTAAGGACAGTGTCCTCTATAAATGTTTTTATGAGGTTTTGGTTTACTATGCAAGATGGACCAGGCGTTTTAACAATGTGTGCTGATTTCGTGCAATACGTGCATAGCGACCAATGACATCTTTAATGCTAAATGCCTCTGACGGACTTAAAATACAAAAAAATACTTATAAAAAAAATGTATGTCTTTACTTAAGTAATTTATTAATATTGCAATTGACATGCTATGCTTTACTTAATAAATTAAATTATGGTGGAAAAAGTGATTACCGCAAGCGGAACCTGAACCCACGACCTCGGCATACCATTCCGTAGCTCTATATCGTTATTTTTACGTACAACGCCATCTTTCGAGAATGTTTTGCAACGTGTGTTCAGGTCCCGCTTGCGGTAATCACGTTTTCCACCATAATTTAATTTATTATGTCTTTACTTATTATCAAACTAGCTAATGCCCGCGATTTCACCCGCTTTTATAGTAATTGAGCCCTCCCTCCCCAAATATACACCAAATCTTAACAAATTGCACAAAAAAGCCATCCTCTTGAACCACTTCAAATCTACGCAACGGCTTTTTATGGGGTTTTTTAATAGATAGAGTGGTTCAAGTGGGTGGCAATTTTAAATTTTAACCGACTTTAAAAAAGGAGGAGGTTAGGTTAGGTTAGACACTACGATTTTATGGGCCCCAAACTGTACAATATGTTAAATGGACATAGTGATATTAGGTTTAATGCCAGCCGAGGTGTTAAAACTGTACTCAAACGATGGTTGCAGAGCTTGGACTATGCAGGGACGGAAAAGTTGCTTGAAAATGTCACATAGTAACTATTTTACAGCTTAACACACACATACATACACACATACATACACACATACATACACACATACATACACACATACATATTACAACATATTACGTACAATTTACACATGTGGACACACACACTGTGCACGGCCTCAACTTTATGAATTTTAATTTCCTATTATGCTGCATGCTAGATTTTAATTTAGGATTAAGTATGTCTCACGTATAACGGATGTATAACTTAGGCCCTGTAACACAGCTTTTTCAAAAAGCTAGCACGGGGTCTAATAGCTTCAATTCTGTAAAAAACTATATTAGCCAATAAAGAATATTATTATTATAAATTCGTCTGGATGTTTTTTTGGTTTTTTTTTATGCTTGTTACCTCATAAGTCATAACTTTTAACTGGACGAAGAGATTTTAATGATTCATTTTTTATTTTAAAGCTGGTGGTTTCCGTGTGTTCCAATGGCACTAAGTTAGGATCTCATGGCTCTGGAGGAATCGAAGAAAACTCTCAAATAACAAAGGCACATGAAGTCGGTTAAACTTTTGTTTAAAATACCTGTATATAAAGTAATTTATTGATTTTGCAATTGACATGCTATGCCTTACTTAACAACTCAAATTATGGTGGAACAAATTGTCCCGCTTGCGGCAGTCAACTTTTTCCACCATAATTTGATATACATGTATATATTTGTGTTCAATGTATCTTAAATGTTTGCTTAATTTTATTTTCATAATGTTTTTCTTCTCTACATTTAGCACCCTCACTGTTTATCTCTGCACTAACTTTGGTTGGCTGGTAGATAATGCGTAAGGCATTAAGTCCGCCATTGTACGTCTTATTTATATAATTAAAAACTTTCAGTACAAGATTGTACAATAAGCGGACTTAATGCTAAAAGCATTATCTACCAGTAAACCTAGGGTGATGCAGAGACATAAGTGGTAGGTGCGTTATTTGCTTAAAAAATAAACATCAAGGAACGAATAGACTAAATATGACAAATAGAATACATAATATTAACATAAAATATTAATACACACTAAATAAAAACATAATAACTATATAATACTTAGGTACATAAATAACTATTAAATACTATAAAATACTTGTAAATACAATACATACATACATAGCATATAATATACACTATATGATGTGTATGTCTTATGTGCATAAAGTTTTAATAAATAAATAAATAATAAAATACTCATACGCGTATAAAGTCGCGGGCAACAGTTATATTTCATTCATAAAAGTAATAAGTATTACATTCATTTCATCTTACGTGTGGGCTCTAAGCTAATATCGAAATGTTAAACCTTTTTGTTCGCATTCAGCCTATGAAATGACAATTGGCATTGTTCATATTTTTTTTAAACTCTTAATTCAAAAACCATTTCAGGGAATAGAGTTTCTGATTATGATCCATTAGTTTTTTTCGGAAAATTTGCTATATTAACGATAATTTTTCGAAAAAAGCAAATGATCTCTATTTGCCCTTGAAATGAAGGACTTAAAATATTAAGGCGTTCTGAGGGATATACTTATCTGTGGTGGAGTTGAAATTGATTTATTATATCAACTTGGCAACTTTGAATAGATGTATTGCAATCTGTCTTAAGTCTATCAGGAAAAGTCAATACACAGATTGCGTACAACGATGACGTCACAACATTTAAAATAATATCTTTAAGTATTTTTTAAAAATTCTATATAGTGAATATTTCAATAATATTGAAATTAGTTACAAAAATAGTCTATCTTTTCTAAAAAAAATATAAGAACAGCAGGTCAAAAATTATGAACAATGCACCTACACTTACTTACACCTACTCTTACACCTTACTTAATTTAATATTAGCTTCAAGTGAATTTAAGCTTTAACAAGAAATCTCTGATGAGTGTCTGCACATTTCAGAGAATTTTAAATTTTATTTGTAACATATGACGGGTTTACATAATAATAATCACTTCTAAATTGTATTAAGTAATCTATTTATGGAATTTGGAGCAGTGTGATAGATTCTCGATTCAGTATTTGCCACAGTAGACCATAATGCCTCCCAAAATGGAGGATGCCCCTACCCAATAGAGGTACTTTACATCACTGTACAATTTTTCATTTTAGCAAAAAAAAATATCAAAACTATTTACGTTAATCAAAATTTTGGAAAGTAAAATGAAATTACTTGAAAGTGACGACGAGCAAGGAATTTTTTTCAACAAACTCAATAAAAACAAGAAACTTTTGTGCCCGAGTCAGCCGTCATCTTGAAACTTCAAAAACAAAATGCTTTGTAAACATTAAAAGTTAGCTTTATGACTGAAATTCAAAAATAGAATATAAGAAATTACTACCGACTTCGCTTTGCCTTAAATTACATTCATAGAACATTTTCTCAAGTGCCCGTACAAAAATAGAAGCACAATTTTCCAAGCAGTTATTATAAATGTATTGCACAGATTTCCAGTTGCGCGTCTAAACTAGAATGAAGTTATTGCAAAACAAAGCTTTAGAAAAATGTATGATATATTTTATTATGAGTTTCCTAGATAATTCCCGCGGTTTCACCAACGTTTATAGATTTTGAGCTCCCCTTTCACCAGGATATTTTTCTCTCTCTATGTCCTATGTCCCCCAGGTGGGGCAGAGGGCGTCCACAGTACTTCTCTATAACCGTCTATCTTGGGCCACGCATTTCGTTTCCGTTCGTTATTTTAATTCTATTGTCTTTAACTCCGGTGCCAGGATATTACTAATGGTATAATGGATAGTACTAATGACTAATGCCTTCCACCATATACGCCAAACCTTAGCAAAATCGCATATTAAGACTCTCACCAAACGTTTGCGAAGATTGACTTACGTCATTTTAAAAATGGCATATTTCGCTCTTGCCCAGTCAATTCTTAATTACTGCATTGTTTCCTGGGGTAGTAGTTTTAAAACTTATCTTTTGTTTGTTGAACGTGCTTAAAGGTTGATCTTGAAGGTCATTTTGTGTAAGCCCTACCGATTTCCCACTACAGACTTATATTCTATCAGTAAAGTGTTGTCGATTCGCCAGTTATTTGTCCTGCAAACTACACAGCGCATGAGGTGACGTATAACCCTGACACTGAACTTAAACGTAGATCCGATCGTGTATGGTGATCCTGTTCGTTACCGAACCTCTCTGGCTGGCCGACAATACTACTGCCTAGCCCCGATATTGTACAACAGGATTAATCGAATTCTAAATATATACAACATGCCTGCTAGTAAACTTAAAAGAACATTAACTAAATGGTTATTATCTAATAACCATTTAGTTAATGTTCTTTTAAGGGCCTACATCAATATTATCGTATATCATCGCCGACACGTACATATTAACACAGCCAGTAGGCACAGAAAATGAAGAATTAGGGATACTTTTCCTATTTACTCAAAATCTACTAAATATATTTTAATTCTGATTTACGTGTTTCTATACATAATAGTTACTTATGTTTTTAAAGTTATTTCATTAGTTAATACGCGATAATAGACCGACAAATGAAAAAAATAAGAAATTTGAGAGGTTGTTTCGCCAAGATTTTCTATCGAGAAAACTTTTTTCAATCGCGTTTCTGAGTTGATGCGATCCTAGATCATATATTGAAAAAACATATACTTAAAAATTAGAGCTCTAGCCATTCAATCTAAAGAAACAATCAAAACTTCGTACATAGAAAAATGCACGAAGCTATTTTGGTATCGTCTTAAGTTTCAATGAAATCAAGATCTCTTGATTACAATGAAACAGAGATTCTTATAAGTCATCAACGCTAAGACTTGTTGTTATGAAATCACACACACACATTGCCATTCATACATACACACACACACACACACACACACACACACACACACACACACACATACACATATATTTAATTTGTAACTTGCATGCTATATTCACTAGATAATGGAATTTTAAATTACAGTTAGAATCAAATTAGTTACGATAAATAAAAATAAATACGTTGGCATCTAAATAAAAATAAATACGATACTTTGTAGTACATTATGTGTAAAGTGGAAGGCGTTGGCATCTGTGATACAATTATCATAATTAGTACAGATGCTAATGTTCATATTATATCAGTTACTATTGTAAAATGTTTGCTCAATAAAGTTATGTTATGTTAAATTATTCAAAAAACTCATCCTGTTGAACCACTCAAATTATTTTAAAAAAACCGTACCTATTAAAATCCCTTGCTTAGTTTTAAAGATACTATATGATAGTTATGCTCACATATAAAAATAATGACTGTGTTTTATAATAAGATTTGTTTTATAGTAAATATTGAGAATTTCAATATTCATATTAATGTTATTTGTAATATATTTTTTTTATTTTCACAGATGATATTATGTCTGTTGACGCTATAACAACAAATACAAAAAAAAAACCGAATTTGTCATATTATTATATTTAATAGGGCTCCCGTACAACAAACTATTTTAGTGTAACTTGATACCCCTGGACGACATGATTATGTCGGTATGATGAATAATATTACGATAATAACGGTATCGAACCGTTTGTGTGCGAGTCCAACTTGTACTTGACCGTTTTTTTAGTTATTGCGTTCTCATTAATCCTGGATATTTATGCTGAATTTTAAGTTCAATCCGAAGATCGGAAAATGATGGAAATTATGTACCTACGTTCAAATATTCCTTTATCTAAAGTTCTATTCTAAGTTAAAAATAAACGAAAACTTGACACATTTTCCTCGTGTTGTAAGTTTGTACCAACAAAATATGTTTGACTTAATTTGTTTGTGGATAAGAACCGAAAGCTATCGATATCTTTGAATGTATCCATAACAAATCACGCAATCTGTGTAATAATATTCCACAGAAGCGTACGCATAAGTGAATAAAATTGAATAATTTACGAGTAGGTTTTACCACAGAATGTCACAGGGGCGGTGATGTGAGATATCAAATTATAAGTGGTTGTATGCACATGCGCGGTAGTTCCATCAAGCTACGGCTTCCAGTCTACTCGGAGCTGTGTATGAGCGATCCTGCGTTATATGTTGATTTTAAAAGCTTAGAATAACTCGTGCTATACAAAATATAAGACATAATGTGAAAAGTTACAATAAAATTATTAATGTGATTTCTTATACAGTGATTGTGATTAACAGTTTAAAAACTTATGTCATTACGTCTTAATTGATGTTTGTTTTTAGTGTAGTGATAAGATAATTATTGGATATTTTTTGAAATTAATTGGTAAGTGTTAATTCAAAAGTTTTTTTTTATTGTACTTGTAGAACTGTGATTTTTTTTAATGTTAGAGATTAGAGATCGTTGTTTTTATATTTATAAATATTTAAATACCACCAGATGTCTGTAACTAGAGCATTGTTTTTTAATCGCTTTTTTTGCTATGTAAATATATATGTACTAAATACTTACGTATCTTTGTAATGGAGTAACATTTTTATTAGCTTAGTTAATATCTATCTATCTATATATTCATTTCGGAATCCATGTACAATTTTTGGAAGAGATTTTTACCCACTTAGATTTATCTAAAATTTGCACACTCATTAAACACCGATTTTTATATTCAGAATTTTATAGCTCGTTTCTTTAGTATTAAAGTTTAAGTAAGTATATTTGTATTCTGGTCCCCATAAAGCATTAAGCTTAGCTTAGGATCAGCGGTTGTTGTATGAAATGTCCATAAATCTCACTCCAACAAAATCTGTGATAAGTAATTATGAGTAATTAGCAGTATTTGTGTACCCGTATATATTGTATATGTATGTGATTATACTGTCAGCCAATTGACCTTATTTGTGCAAAACAAGTTAACAGAGGTCACAGATATCATTATTCTAGGAGCGTATTTGGAATTGTCATCACTTCATTTCTTCTTTAGTTATCTATTCTAAGATAATAAATTTGGTTGTTTGTTAGAACGCGTTAATCTCAGGAACCGCTGGTACGATAAAAAAATTCTTTCAGTATTGGATAGTATATTTATTAAGAAAAGCTATATGCTAAATAACATCACGTTGCGACGAGTAGAAGCGAAGCAGCTGTAACCAATGTTGCAAAAAGGGATTTGTTGCTTATTTTTTTGTTACGTGCGTTGCGTTAGTGGTTTTTAGGGTTCCGTACCCAAAGGGTAAAAACGGGACCCTATTACTGAGACTTCGCTGTCCGTCCGTCCGTCCGTCTGTCACCAGGCTGTATCTCAAGAACGGTGATAGCTAGACAGTTGAAATTTTCACAGATGATGTATTTCTATTGCCGCTATAACAACAAATACTAAAAATAAAATAAAATAAATATTTAAGGGGGGCTCCCATACAACAAACATGATTTTTTTACCGTTTCTTGCTCGATACTAATAACGTTGCCTTATGTTGCATAGATAATGGTACGGAACCCTTCGTGCGCGAGTCCGACTCGCACTTGACCAATTATTTAGAATCATTTGTTTACTCAATTCCACACGTACCAAGACGCGGCAGCAAATAGTCAATCAAGTAAATCATAATAATAAAGTCTTTATTTTGGTATTCCATCTAAGTATGTACCTGTGTGAGCTTAAATCTTCAAAACTGTGCAACGAATTATGATGCGGTTTTTTTTAATAGATAGTGTGGTTTAGGAGGATGGCTTTTTTTGTATAAATGATTAGGATTTTGCTCTATATTCCACATAGTTTTACATAAAAGGTGCTGCGTGGGTACTAGGGATATAGTATGGAGATATTTTCAGCATAGCAACCCAACTGACTAACAGGGCACTACAAGAGATGAAAATCTTGAAACATAACTTTGTAATCAGAGGACTTATCAATCTGTTGAACCAATTACTTCCCAATATATAAGAGAGCCGTGTTTAAAATTAGTATACGAGACATCAGGAGCAAAATTAAATAATGTTGGGTTCTTCCCAATGTCTCAGTTCCATGTTAAAAGAGCAGGGGGCCAAGTCTGCTAATGAATTGTGTCACAATGATAATTCAATGACATCATTATAACCACAAAAAATTACCAGTAGACTACCAAAGTTTACAAAATGCGCCAGTAATCAATCAGTTATTGCATTTGTTGCTTGCATAATAGCGAATTTTATCAAGTTTGGTAGTCTATTGTTAATTTTTTTTCACAAATGATACCATTCAATTGAACTTTCCTTGTGACACCATTGAATATTGAATAGCAGTACTTGAGCCCCAGGAAGCAGCCGCGTTGTGGTGTTTTATGAGGGAGCTCTATGTCCAGCAGTGGACGGAGAAAGGCTGATGGATAAATAGACGGAAAGACATTTATTTGACTGACGGGCCAACGCAAAGAACTTAGATGTTTTATACTGTTTCTGCTCAATACACACTTACCCCTTCCGTTAAGATAAGGCTTTTGGAAATTACGAGATGAAAATAAGTTTTTAGGACGAAATGCTGCCTGTATATCATTTTGAAGCGGCTTTACATGTGCTTATCCTTAATCAGTCACCACATAGACATAAAATTATTTACTTTTTTTTTAATATCATTCACAAGGTTAGGTTATAATTAAAGTTATAATTAAGGTTGTTATATTATAATTAAGGTTGTTAATAATTCAGGTAGTATTACTTTTGCGTTCAAAGAAAGAAAACAAACAAACAGCTGACATGTTCACATTTATCGTTTGGTAAGAATTGGAAAGACTTTAGTATATTTCTTCATATTTCGTGAAGATTAGGGAGATTTAATAAATGATTTAACAAACTTAATTGTCCATGAAGATCTGTCATTAATGAGGATTTTGTTAAAAAAATATTAAATATCTAGTTACATTCTATTCTCCTTGTTGTTTTTGTGACGTCGGCTTTCGACAAGCCTTTTATCTTATCTGGTAATGATTCAACGTGTCTTAGCATTATGTCTTCAATCTTTAATCCTCCTCAAGCGATCATAACATGTAGTCAATCGTCTATGAAAACGTATACTTAACGATTATATTTGAAAATTCTGTCAATCTTTATCATTTTGGGAGCTTTACATTTTTCTACACGAATACTGTTATAATTATGAGACATCTTTATTGATTACAAAACAAAGTTATTGTTCCTGCATGTCGTCCCTATCTTTCACATAGAAGAATATACAGCTCCCAAAGATTAACAAAATTGCGAAATACAAGTTTATTATTGTGAGTATAATTATTTAGAATATTTATTTACAGCTCAGTCTCACCCGTGACCATAGTGACTGCAAAGTCTCCGAAACGTCGGGCTAAAATTTAAAACAAATGAGTCCCGCAAGTGTTAGAAAATATTATATTTAGAATAGTTCTAAATAATAAAGCCTATTCCAACAAGCCTGGTCAGAGCAGCACAGTAGACTAATCAATAATCCCTCCTAAAGTGAAGAAGGCCAGTGCCCAACAGTGAGACGTTAGTAAGCTAGAGAGAGAGAAATTGTAGCTGGTTGCATTTTAGTTTAGCTTTAACACAAGAGAATTGACAATATTATTTAACTATAAATAAGCGTATTACATAAATGGGTTTACAATGACCTCACTAAGGACTATCTGGATTATCCTTTATCTTAGCTACAATACCGAAGGGATCCGTTTCAGACCTATAGGTATATATATAAAAGGTCACACAAAAATGTTTTGATATAAGTTGTGAAAATTCGAGTTGGAGTCGCACACGATGGGTTCTTTTTTTTTAGTTGCCCGCGACTCCTAACGCGTAAAATTTTGAAAAATATCCCCGTTTTTTGCAACATTTTTCACTAATGCTTCGCTCCTATTGATCTTAGCGTAATATTATATCGCCTATAGCCTTCCTTAATAAATGGAAAAAGAATTTTTAAATTCTAACTAGTAGTTCTTGAGATTAGCGCGTTCAAACAAACAAATTATTCAGCTTTATAATATATTAGCTGTTGCCCGCGACTCCGTCCGCGTGGAATTTAGAAAATTTTCCCTGTTTTTGCAACTTTTTTTACTACTGCTTCGCTTATACTGGTTGTAGCGAGATGTTATATAATCTAAAGCCTTCCTCAATAAATGCCCTATCTAACACTGAAAGAATTTTTCAAATCGGCCCAGTGGTTCCCGAGATTAGCGCGTTTAAACAAACAAACAAACTCTTGCGCTTTATAATATATAAGTATAGAAGTATAGATTCGTCATACCAAATCCAAATAACAGGGCCCCAAAAATTGGGTTAAGGGCAGGAAAATGAAGACGAGAAGTATTTGTTGTTGTAGCATGAAATTGTGATACGTAAACTGTGAAGTTTTCAACTCTCCAGCTAGCACCTTTCCAGAGATAAATGCTGGTGACACCTCCGTTTTCGTCATCCAGTCCCATCCCATCCTGCTATAATCATTTCTGTCCATATTATAAAAAGACCCATCACATTTGTTTTATAAAAATTGGTCAAGTGCGAGTCGGACTCGCGCACGAAGGGTTCCGTACCATTATCTATGCAACATAAGGCACATAGTTAAAGCGTCTACCTGTCAACGTTATTAGTATCGAGCAAAAACGGTAAAAAAATCATGTTTGTTGTATGGGAGCCCCCCTTAAATATTTATTTTATTTTATTTTTAGTATTTGTTGTTATAGCGGCAATAGAAATACATCATCTGTGAAAATTTCAACTCTCTAGCTATCACCGTTCTTGAGATACAGCCTGGTGACAGACGGACGGACGGACGGACGGACGGACAGCGAAGTCTCAGTAATAGGGTCCCGTTTTTACCCTTTGGGTACGGAACCCTAAAAAGCAATTAGTGAATTGGGCCTTTATTTCTTGTGCTATTTAAGAAATGAGCCTAATCAACCTAATTAGCTTAGATTTAGTCTACTTATACGAAGCTGATTAGAGGCGTTAGCGAAGGGTTTAGTTTCGAGTATTCTTTACTCATACAATGTTTTCTGTTTTTATTGCGAGTTGGCTTAAAAAGGTAGCAGCAGAATTAGGGTAACGATACTTGTGTTTTTAATCGTGTAACACTCACGGTGCTGTTTACCAGTTTTGTTGATTGTATTTATCTAGATACTCTACCATAACGATCGAAGTATTTTAAATAACATACTGGTACCAATTCTACATGCACAACTAAACGTAACTAAAGAATTAAAATTGATGGTGTCAGTAACACAATTTGGCAATGTTAACTGAACTTTCTTATTATAAAAACTGTTCATTATAGACCAAAGATTTTAATTAATATATAATGTGCACAACAAAATCAGCCATTTACTCAAAATTAAATTTTTAGTTTAGTTTAGTTTCGCACATAGAATTGATATTCTGACATAAGTCTTTCATTACATGTAAAATCGTTGAATCGTAGCATTCATCGTAGCTCATTATAAACATAATAAATTTATTCTTGCGAGGTTATTTCGGTTCCAGCTAAATTGGATCATCTTTTGACCTTTTTTTAAACGGTTAATTAAAAATATATTGGAATTCCATTGAAATCAAATTGTGTATAAAAATACTTCATTTTTTAGGATTCCATATCCAAAAAATAAAACGTCTGTCAATCCCTCTGTCTCTGGAACAGTGATAGCTAGAGATCTGGAATCTTTTTAGTTTGTGTAATCAAGTGATGCTACAACTATAACTTTTCATAATCATTCTTCTATCCTTATCTCAATGTTTACAGTCCCGTTTCTTGGTGTTATTTGGGGTCGGTATAAAGAATATATTATGATAACAAGCTGTTGCCCGCAACTTCGTACGCGTGGTATTAAGAAACCAAACCAAATTATACAATAAAGCCATTCTATTGAACCACTCTACCTATCAAAAACCTCATCATCAAAATACGTTGCGTAGTTTTGAAGATATAAGCTAACATAGGTACATACGACTTCGAGGTCTAGTGGTTCATATAACGGACTGCCGTTCACGAAGCCGCGGGTTCGATTCCCGCCTCGGGCAATCATTTGTGTGATGTTTTTAAATGTCATACAAATGTTTGTTCTGCGTCTGGGTGTTTCTATATATTATAAGTATGTATTTACAAAAAAAAGTAGTATATGTAGTATATCCGTATTCTGGTACCCATAACAAAAGCATATATAAGCTTAGCTTGGTCCAGAGGACGTTGTGTGAAATGTCCGTAAATATAAAAAAAAAATACATACAAAAATGACGATTTTGTTTTATTTAATTTTGTTTTATTTTAATAAGTAAGGATAACGATACAGAACTTTTCGCGAGAGGGTCGAACTCGTACTTATTTAAATTCTTTTTTCGTTAATTTGTCATGGTACCTTTATTTCTCCTTAACCTAATGGGTGAAAGTTGGAGATCTGTGTGGCTTCAATGTTTTATTAAGATGATTTCTACCATTCAGTTATTTTCCATTCTAAAGCTACATAATGATAGAGAACAGCCAGCTTTGATGTAATTTTAGCTTACAAGGCCATTTTTCTAAATCCATTAGGTACTTTCCTCTTTATAATTTTGGTATAGATTTAGAAAAATATTTGTTTTAGTTTTGCAAATAATATTTATCTTTACTTTAAGAACTATTAACTATTAATATTTAATATTTACTATACAGGATGTTTGGTACATCGTTTGCCAAATTAAATCAGCTAAAAGATAGTGTCATTTGCTATAGTTTTAGCATACTTAACTTAGTTTATGCGCCGCCAGTTTATTAATTGGCCATGGAACATTTTTATAAAAACATCCATACTGGGCTTTAAAACCCAAGAAATAAAAAAAAAATCTGTTACGCGCTTCAAATTATGCTTTAATTTTAAAGTTTACTATTGTGTTCTTCAATAAAACCTAGAATTATTTGAAAATAATTGATACTCTCCTTTTTATTTACCGACAAAGTTTTGAAAACGATAAAATTTAACTAAAAAGCCAACTTTACATCGCGATAAAAAAAAGTTACAATGATCGCGATCTTCCGTTTTGTACAAATATTCTCTAGTCTATCCTCTTTCAAATAGTATACAATATGTTATAAAAATCAGTAAATTTATTTAACAATTTTTTTTTGTCAGTGGCCAAGATTCACAATATTCACTTACCTAACTTTGTCGGTTTTAAACCTCCGATAAGTCATTATGAATAAGACCATTAGTGTTTTAAAATGAACTTTTTGAGCGAACAGAAAGGATTCCTTTGCTATAGAATATTCTGGCAATTAAAATCTAAACGAAATGTGAAAAACTACACATTTTTACTTAGATTACAGATACAAGTATACTACGTTTTTAAAAAATCACTAAATAAAAATTATCTTAAACTGGAATGATATTCCAGCTGGTCACTGTAAAAGATTTTTTCGGTCAACTAAAATCATAATTCACATCAAATTAAATTTTGTATATAATAGGAATTACTGGCTTATGTAAATATATATAAAATAGGAGTAAAGCCCGTCGATTACACACCTATGTGCTACAAGCGAAAGGGCACTCATGATCAAAGGTGTGTTAGTACAAGCATCCGAGCGTTAATTTACATCTCAGCGTGTTTTGATGTTTATGCTTCTGAAACCTGTGGTAAATACCTATATTAAACTTAATTAAGTGATTTTATTTTATGTTTATAAGTTACTGATTTCTAATCATCGCGTTAGCTAATTGCAATACAAGGCTTTAGCCTCATCATCGTCTGTCAGTCACCAGGCTGTAAAGGTAATAGCTAGAGAGCTGTACATTTGTGCAATTCATTGATGTATTGATCAAATTAAATTAATCAATTATTCGCAAGAATATGGTACAAATAACGATCTTAAGCAACATTTGCTGCTGCTTGATGCTAAAACAACAAATTATACTCGTCGGAGTATGTTATGGTAATATCAATACCGAACTCTTCGTATACGAGTTCATCTCGTAATGTACCGGCTTTTTCTTGCAATCTCTCCTGCTGCCAGAATGTCAACTCCTTTTTGTCTCATTTCGACTCTCAGACGGTTTTTTCTATATATTTTCTAATTTATATAAAAAAACGCAACGTCACTGTAGATAATAGATATATATTACGTATGTATTAAAAAAAAAGGATTTTAACTAAGTATTGTTTCCGTAATACAAAGCACATAATTTACCCTGTGCCAACACGCCTGGTAGGTAAGTGCGGCACAATAGATCATAATCCCAACAACTTCCGAAGCGGAAGAGGTCCGTGCCGAACAGTGACACGTAATGACCTGGAGAGAGAGAGAGAGGGAGACCTTGATTTGGTATCTATACGACATGTGAAGTATTGTGTGCCCTTTAGAAAAACCCGAAAAAATGATATAGTATCTTTGTGTTATTGACATTTCAAAGCTTAACAAGCAATTAGTTGGCCAATATTGAAATGAAATTCGCCATTGATGGTGTTACGTAAAGGTTACACGTGTCACCTACCACAAAACGTGCCTTTATAGGTACATCAAAGCCATTTTATTGACTCAATAAGCTCATCAAATATACAAAAGGGACCGTGGTATATTTTGTATTACTTGTTGGTTAAGAAATACATCATAAATGAGTAAGTTTATGACGATGTATGAATACTTATATTACTAATCTATTTTTAGAGTAATTTTTTTAGAGGAAAATTACAGGTTTCTTTCATATAATATCACCACTAGGCCACCAGCTGCAACTTCATACACGTAGAATTTGAAATATACACTTAACGTTAACGAAGATCTCCTCGAAAAGATCCGCTCTTGAACCACTCTATCTATTAAAAAAACCACATCGAAATATATTGCGTAATTTTGAAGTTTTAAGCTCACATTGAGACATACATACAAAAATAACGACTTTGTTTTATAATAAGTAAAGATAAATCTGGTACACATTATACAAGCATAGATATATAGCTTAATTTAGGACCAGAGGGCGTTGTGTGAAATGTCCGTAAATATACATATTTTTTAAAAATATTATAAAAATAACATTCATTCAAAATTAAAAAAACACAATAAACACTGGTCTTATTCATTATGACTTATCGGAGGTTTAAGAGTTTGCTAAAATCGGTTTGCGAAAATTTTAAAAATTGTTATTTATAATAGTCTTTTTACGCTAAAACGTTTATTATCTCTCCGATGAAATCTCCGTTTAAACCTTCGATAAGACATTATAAATAAGACCATAAGACAATATACGAGTACATACTAAAAAAAAAAAACATATCGCGTTCTTTGAACTTGTCTGCCCCATCGACCAAGTCAACTATCAGATCTTCTTACCCACAAACTTAACGACGAGCCTCGTGGTTGAGTGGTTTATGTAACGGACTGTCGATAACAAGGTCGTGGGTTCGATTCCCGCTCGGGACAATCATTTGTGTGATATTTATAATTGTCACACAAATGTTTGTACTGCGTCTGGGTGTTTCTCTGTATTTTAAGTATGTATTTACAAAAGAAAATTAGTTTATGTATTCTATCCGTATTCTGGCACCCTTAACACAAGCTAAGCATATAAGCTTAGCTTAGCTTGGGACCACAGGACGTTGTGTGAAATGTCCATGAATATTTATTATAAAAAAAACTAAATGTCACGAAGCAAGCTATGTTGAATAGCTTATATGAGCTTCCGCAGAGATTATTGTGAAAAATAATTAGTCAGCTACTGTTTTGTTATATGCATAGGACTATACTCGAAGATAGAAAAATTTGGTGAACACAATTCAAAACATCATAAAGAAATGTGTATTGTAATGCTTCTACGCAATAGTTATGAAAATTCTATTTAGTGTTGACTGTTTATTTAAGTGAAATTACGTGCCCTAATAATAATTTCAATTCGTTTACTAAAATTGAATTCAAGAATGAAGATAGCCTCATGAATAAATATTGAATTAGTGAAAGTGATTATATTTCTATTATGGAAGAAAACATTTTATTTTATGACAAATTGTTTGGTTATTTATTCTGTAATGGAAACAAAATTAAATTGCTTTTTTATAGATATGCTATTACTATGCTATATTTATTCTATTTAGTTATGCTATAATGTGTTCTATGTAGTTTGTATAGAAATAAAAATATATTAAGAGGGCACGATACCAAATTATGCCCTATACAAAAATATGGGCACATGGTCCTCTTTTTTCTTTGCGAAATTTTAACAGAGTTTAATTATTTTTATGCTATATTATAGATAAAGAGTATATCTATGCTTCCATCACTTTCTTTTTCTTCAAAACATTATAACTAAAAGAAATATGGCCATCCAAAAATCCCGTTTATTTCGGTTTTCTTTAGATAAAGTTGCAGCGTATATCACACATATTTGGTAAGGGTCTACGAAATAAAAAAAGTTATAGAAGCATAGATATACTCTTCATCTATAATATAGCTTGAAAACAGTCAAAATCGGTTTAACTTTCGCGAAGAAAAAAGGGGACTACAAAATGTCTTTTTTTTTTCAAAGAATTTGTAGGTAAAATCTGCTTCAGCTATATTTGTCGCTTTCAGCACGGCGCTCGGGAATAGGGATAGCAATACTTAAGGCGAATATCTAAATGAGGAGTACAGTACCCTCTTAAAGTTAATTTTTTTGTGAATAATTCGCTCTTTAGTATCGTACTGTATTTGTACATTGCACTTTATATTAAAAACGAAAGACGGAAAAAGGCTATCAAAATCATCAACACAAAATTTTCTGTCTGAATTGTTTTTATAAAACATTTTATCTAAACTTTGTTTTCAATGCACTTGTAAATTATTATCTGTGAAATAAAGATATTATTAAAATGATTATTTTTACACTTAAGAGGGCACGATACCAAATTCTGTTCCATACAAAAATATGGGTATCGTACTTCCCTCTTTTCTTCGCGAAAGTTAAACCGATTTTAATTGTTTCTACATTATATAAAAAAATTATATAATATAGAAACAATTATATAAAAAATTATATAAACGCTATATTATATATGAAGAGTATATCTATGCTTTTGTTACTTTCTTTTTTTCAATACATAATAACTAAAAGAAATATGACCATCCAAAAATCCCGTTTTTTTTCGGTTTTCTTTAGGTAAAGTTGCAGCGTCTATCAATCACACATATTTCGTAACGTTTTACCAAAAACGAAAGTAATACAAGCATAGATATACTCTTCATCTATAATATAGCGCAAAAACAATCAAAATCGGTTTAACTTTAGCGAAGAAAAAACGGAAGTACGAAACGTCTTTTTTTCAAAGAATTTGTAGGTAAAATCTGCTTCAACTATATTTGTCCCTTTCAGCACGGTGCTCGGGAATAGGAATAGCAATACCTAAGGCAAATACCTAAATTAGGAGTACAGTACCCTCTTAATTTCATTACAAAAAAAAATTACACAGCGAGCCCTCGCTTTGCTAAGCTTTTGCTAGTATTAATTCTGAATACATACTTTTACGAAGTGGTTATGCGGATTCACGTGGTATCAGTTCGCTTTTTGTATTTACGAAGCTATAAGCATGTTAGGTATTGCCAGGGCCGGATTTAAATTTGTGCCGCCCTGGGGCACTGAAGAAAATGCCACCCTATGAAGAAAATGCCTCCTTGTTTCTACTATTTAATCATATTTACATAATATTTTCTAACTCTTGCGCGACTCATCTGTTTAAATAAAACTACTTTTTACGGATTTAGACGCGTATATTTGTTTTAAATTTTGGCCCGACGTTTCGGAGACTTTGCAGTCACCATGGTCACGGGTGAGACTGAGCTGTAATGTGTCTTCTACGATCAGTTATTACAGGGTTTAGCCACATTCTGTGACTGCAAAGTCTCCGAAACGTCGGGCCAAAATTTAAAACAAATATACCCGTCTAAATCCGTAAAAAGTAGTTATATTTACATAACTTCAGGTAGACACACACACACAAAGACACTTTTTATCACTAGTTTCAATGTTCCAAACTATGGTTTCAAAGATTTCCAAAGATTTTTCCTGTGGTATAAGTACAAATTAAAAGTGAATGAGGCAATACCGCATTGCCTCATTCACTTTTAATTTGTACTTATCATAAAACGAAGTCGTCATTTTTGTATGGATGTCCCCATGTGAGCTTATATTTTCCAAACTACGCAATCTATTAGTAGTACTAGTGTTTCAAAATGGTTTCAATAGTTCTTTTTGGATGAGTTGTTAGGGTTTGTTTTTTAAATTTGTACAGATACGAAGTTCGAAACTTTCCGTGTCAAGTACAATAAGTACTTTGTATTAAATAAAATAATTGGTCAAGTGCGAGTCGGACTCGCGCACGAAGGGTTCCGTACCATTATCTATGCAACATAAGGCAAGGTTATTAGTATCGAGCAAGAAACGGTAAAAAAATCATGTTTGTTGTATGGGAGCCCCCCTTAAATATTTATTTTATTTTATTTTTAGTATTTGTTGTTATAACGGCAATAGAAATACATCATCTGTGAAAATTTCAACTGTCTAGCTATCACCGTTCTTGAGATACTGGGTACGGAACCCTAAAAATCATGTTTGTTGTATGGGAGCCCCCCTTAAATATTTATTTTATTTTATTTTTAGTATTTGTTGTTATAGCGGCAATAGAAATACATCATCTGTGAAAATTTCAACTGTCTAGCTATCACCGTTCTTGAGATACTGGGTACGGAACCCTAAAAATCATGTTTGTTGTATGGGAGCCCCCCTTAAATATTTATTTTATTTTATTTTTAGTATTTGTTGTTATAGCGGCAATAGAAATACATCATCTGTGAAAATTTCAACTCTCTAGCTATCACCGTTCTTGAGATACAGCCTGGTGACAGACGGACGGACGGACGGACGGACGGACGGACGGACGGACGGACGGACGGACGGACGGACGGACGGACGGACGGACGGACAGCGAAGTCTCAGTAATAGGGTCCCGTTTTTACCCTTTGGGTACGGAACCCTAAAAAGGTTATTTCTTTTTCAGGTATACGAAATGAAAACTAACAGCCTTGGATTTTCAATCTTATAATCTTTTCTATGGATCACTATTTGTAACACAATCTTAGTAAAAAACTTCTCATTATGTGGGAAACTAACGACAGTAAATCATGATGTCAGCGACTGCGTTGGTGTTGCTCTTCTGTCATTTAGGTGAGTTTTTTTTTTAATCATACATGCAAATATAAATTTAAATAGCCAATTAATAAAAATACGCCATTTTTGCGCTGTTGCTTTTATTTTTGACGGGCTTTGTGGTCTAATGGTTCATATAACGGACTGCCGTTCACGAGGTCGCGGGTTCGATTCCCGCCCCAGACAATTATTTGTGTGATGTTATAAATGTCATACAAATGTTTGTCCGGCGTCTGGGTGTTTACTATGTATTATAAGTATGTATTTACAAAAGAAAAGTAGTATTTATGTATTCTATCCGTATTCTGGTACCCATAACACAAGCATAATAAGCTTAGCTTGGGACCAGAGGACGTTGTGTAAAATGTCTATAAATATTTATTATTTATTAAAAAAAAAATTTTTTTTTTAAGTTTTGTTGTGCAAATAGAATTGGTACCTATATCTTCCTTACTACGAAACGGATTTTGATGAAGTCTTTTTTAATACATAGAGTAGCTCATAAGTGATTGTTTAATTTTCTGAATTCCACGCGTACGAAGTAGCGGGCAACAGTTAGTTTCTTGATAAAATATAGAGATATTCATAATATGTAGTATATTCAGTATAATATATTATTTGCTTATCGAGTCAATTGGGTTATCGTGGGACCGACCGCAGGAGCCGATGACGTATTGAGTAGATAATTGTTGATTATTATTATGATGATGATATTATTGGTGTTAACAATGCAGTAAGTGTTAATTGGTACGCTTATGATACAATTTAAGTTCAAGAGAAGGTGGGAGATATAAAGTAGTAAAAATTAAAAGTGTTTAAGCGTCTATATATCTACGTGTGGTGACGGATTAAAAATACAAGTGTCACGACCCCATCTCCTCCCAAGCGTGCTATAAAAGCCAGCTAAGGGATATTACACACAGATAACATCCTCTGTGAGAGACGTAAATCTCGAAAATAAACCCTGTACCAACACGCCTGGTCAGCGCGGCACAGTAGACCATAATCCCTCCAAAGTGGAGAAGACCCGTGCCCAACAGTGGGATATTAACGGGCTGGAGAGGAAGCGTCGATAAAGAGATACAATGATACTAATTCTACGCGCACAACTAAACTGAACATAACTAAAAAATGGAAACTTATAGTGTAAATAACACAATTCGTAAATGTTAACAGGATTTGTATTAGAAAATCTGTATATTATAGACTAACGATTTTAATTAATAAAAATGTTCACAACGTAATATCCAATATATCAAAATACACCAATGGTTGTTTTAATTTTTTAGTTAAGTTTAACTGTGCACTTAAAATTGGTACCACTATCCAGCAGTGAACGAAAAAATATTAATTGATGGATTTAAAAAAGATTTTTTCTAAATTCCCATGCACAATTTATTTTTAAATTTTTAGGATTCCGTATCAAAAGGTGAAATGGAAATCTATTACCAAGAAATTTCTATCCGTTCATTCTACAAGTCTACTAATTCTGCTATTACAATCATATTACAATGTTGTTATAATGGTCAGTCACTGACGCCATTATGGCGTCATTATGACAAAAAAAGTAACAGTAGACTACCAAATTTGATAAAATTCCGCCATTATGGCACCATTATGGTGTCATAATGACACCAAACTTGATTGTTTGTCACAGATGATGCCACTATGGCGTCATTATGGTGCTATTGAACTGTCATTGTGACACAATTCATTTACCGGACTTGGGGCCCACAGATCATGTAATATTGTTAATGCTACGACATCATTATGTCGGTATGACGAATATTTTATGATAATGACCTCTGGACCAATGGACCTCTTTGTGTGCGAGTCCAAATTGTAGTTCTAGTAAGGCTTTTCGATTCTCATATGTTCTTATGTAACGTATTATGAAAATTTAAATAACATTTCGTTTCTATCCTAGGATTGTCAGCAGGCGGTGGCGGTGAAAATACCGAAACAAGTTCTAGTACATTGATGTACGATGTTAACTCAACGTTATCAACGGAGAGTGTCGGACAGCCGTATTTCGATAATACTACTAAACGAGATTACACAGCCGCTGTGGGACAACCGGCTTATTTGCATTGTCGTGTGAAAAACTTGGCTGATAGAGCTGTGAGTACAAATTCTTACTTACCGTTACCAATATTTGCTGAGTATTATTAATGTGAGATTTACTTTGTCTGTCTCTCTGTTATTCTTCACGCAAAAACTACTAGATTTAAATGAATTTCGTTAGGAACACAAATAGTCCATAGTGTAAACAGGACATACGACATATTTTAATGCGTCTGAAAGGTGTGTAGTGATTTCAAATTCACAAGCGACTGCTGGTCATGATATAAATCAAGTTGGTTGTTGTCAAATTTATATCCTTACTAGCTGTACCCCGCGGTGTTACTCGCGGTACAAAAAGGATAAAAATCAGGCAGTAAAAGGTGTTTTTAGGACACCACTTCTTATCCCAGGGAAACTTGCATTTTTTCGGGATAAAAAGTAGCCTATGTTATTCTGACGTATAAGCTAAATTATTGTAAAGTTTTATTAAAATCCATTCAGTAGTTTTTACGTGAATGAGTAACATACATCCAAACATCCATACTCACAAACTTTCAAACTTATAATATAAGTAGGATATAAAAAGATGAGCTATGTTTATGGGTTGAGAATAACATAAAGTAAAACGAAAATGTTAATACTACTATTTAAAAGAGTTACTTAAAACTATTTTTTATTACCTTACCATGTCTTCTAACAATTACTTCAACAAAGTGTGTAGACATTAAAAATATAAAGTGGTAAGTTATAATTTTACAAACAATAAATAAAATGTAACAACAAAGTAAAACAATTAAGGTAAAAATTGCTAACACAACTTTTGAACTACATTTACCGTATAAATGTAGTTAGGACCGTAAAACGTCTATTTGACACTAGCACGCCACACGCGACTTAAGTGCCGCTAGTGAAATGAAAAGCTTTCTCACCAATTTTAACACACTTTTTTTAGGTCGGTACGTATATATCAATGTATTATTCTTTGTAAAGGAATCTTTAAAAGTGATTTTTAGAGAGATTTGCAGTAATCAGATTTGAAATTTTGCGCACATATCAAGGATCGATGACAATGCAAAAATATTATAAAAAAAAGACGTGTGGCACTCGGGGACTAAGCTATTGCATAGTATTTTTAATCAACTTATGCAATTATAATTATTTATTTATTTTATTTATGGAAGAATCTAAATACCTTACATCTGTCCATTGTTTATGGTAATTGTGATAAAATAGCGATTGTCAATCAAATGTCAATAAAATAAAAACTAACGCCAAAACTGACATCAGTCACCAGCGCGAACAGCGAAACGGCGTTAATGCGCATGCTACGCATGCGCAGTAGCGCCTATGTGTAAGGTTTTTTACGCTATTTCCGTTACGTACGGAATTCTAATTTAGAATTTTGCGGATTCAGTCTCCACGCTCAAGGCCCGCGATAGAAGCAATGCAATAATAAATAAATAAATAATAAATATTCATGGACATTTCACACAACGTCCTCTGGTCCCAAGCTAAGCTTGTATTGCTTGTGTTATGGGTACCAGAATACGGATAGACTACATATACTACTTTTTCTTTTGTAAATACATACTTATAATACATAGAAACACCCAGACGCAGTACAAACATTTGTATGACAATGAGAAAAATCACACAAATGATTGTCCCGAGCGGGAATCGAACCCGCGACCTCTTAATCGACAGTCCGCTACATGAACCACTCGACCACGAGGCTCGTCAAGTAATAGTTTAATAGTTAGGATTATCAAGCACGTTTTTAATTTTTGAACTAAGTAAACTACTTTTTTCAAAACCCATTATTGTCCCACTGTCGGGCACGGGTCTTCTTTACTTCCAGATGGTTTGTAGTTTAATATACCGACCGCCCTGACCAGGCTCGCTGGCACAGAGTTATTTTTAACACGCTTTTATAAGTTTGGTATGTATCTATCAATGTATTAATCTGTGTAACGGAATCTTTGAAAGCGATTTTCAGCCACTTGCAGTAGACGGATTGATCTGAAATTTTGCACACCTAACAAGGACCGATGGCAATGCAATAATTTAAAAGAATAATCCCAATTCCTTGATCAGAATTACTAGAATAGCATGTTGAAGTTTCTCTATGACCACACTTGTATTTTTAATTATACACGTAATAGTTTAATTGTATATGAGTAGACTCACCAAGATTATTGTTTCTACGTATGCCTTTCATATACAATCAGATAACTTCACATAAAAACGCTTTGTTTATAGAATCAAGTAAAAATATCATAATTGTTTACTTGTGTTTACTACTCGTACGTTTGTGACAACATGTGACAACAGAAACTTATGTCTCTGACAACATAAACTGTCAACGTTTTGTAAGTGGGTAGCATAGAATTGAGTATTGATGACAATGCAATCATTTAAAAAATATTCAGGATAATTAAGCGTAAACATATAAAATAAAATTTTTTATTTTGATAATTTCGATACACTTTTTCTCTTTCTCTAAGTATTCTAATTTCTAAGTCACAAAAAAGGCCAAATTAAATCTGCTAGATATTTTTGAATCACTTCAACCTTACGTTATATTATATTGGCAATATGGCGTAGTAGTTCGTGTATAGAATTTGATTTTCTATAGAACTTCTATTAAATTTAATAGGAAATGTCGCGTGAGCATGACCATCAAATAAAGTGAAATTGGGTCATGGCTCGTACAGTCACTCATTTTGGAAAATAGCCAACTGAAGTGGACGTGATTTAGGTGTATTTTAAAAGGACTGCAGTATTGTAGAATTAAATAATGTGAAAAAACGGTCAAGAACTAGGTGGAATCGGACACGTAGGGTTCCGTAACGTTATTATCGTAATATATTTGACGGGCTTCGTGGTAGAGTGGTTCATGTAATGGACTGCCGTCCACGAGGTCACTGGTTCGATTCCCGCTCAGGGCAATCATATGTGTGATGTTTATAAATGTCATACAAATGTTTACACTACGTCTGGGTGTTTACTATGTATTATAAGTACATATGTATTTACAAAAGAAAAGTGGTATGTGTATTCTATCCGTATTCTGGTACCCATAACACAAGCTTAGCTTGGGACCAGAGGACGTTGTGTGAAATGTCCACGAATATTAAAAAAAAAATCTAGTGTCGACCCCAAATAATGGCTTTTTGTATAAAGTTGCGAGTAACAGCTATAACGAATATATCACGATGATAACGATATGGAACACTTCGTGTGCAAGTCGAGCTCGTACTTTACCGGTTTTCAAATTTCGAATATGTTTCTTTTTTGTGACAACACCGCGCCAGTTACCGGCCAGTACCGTATAGCTGATATACTGATACATATGTAAATCTCATCGTATCAATCATGTCAACCCTTTGCAAAACATCGTTTTATGTAATAGGTTCTTATCATTGGCGTATTGGTCCTATTACATCATTCAGTCAACAAAGCAGTAAATAATATTATCATATGTAGTAGCAATTCTATAAAAATGGTAAGGATATGGCGTGTAATGAGACGAAAGGAAAGTAATATCGATAGGCTAGTTCTGCGAAATAAATGCGGAAGGAAAAAAGTTTAGAGGAAGACCTAAGAAAAGATGAATAGACTGTGTAAATGAGGGCATGAAAGAACGAGGCGTTACAGTTGTACAGCACCCTGGGAAAGATATAGGGTGGTGACACTTGTATTAATCCGTCACTACACGGCGTACATTTATTGTAGCTTAATTAAATTTTATTAAGAAAATAGCTTTTGCCTGCGCGTGGAATTTAGAAAATTTTGTCTGTTTTTGCAATATTTTTCACTGATGCTCCGCTCCTATTAGTCGCAGCGTGATGTTATATAACTTATAGCCTTCTTCGTTAAATTTACTATGCAACACTGAAAGAATTTTTCAAATTGGATCAGCGGTTTCTGATATGAGCTCGCTCAAAAAACCAAACAAACTTTAACTTAATCTAATATAATAAGATTCTCACGTCAGTGTCACAGTGTTAGTTACCATATACGCCCATACCATACCATATACCATATACACCCCTAAGTTATAAGGATTGTCCACCCCTAACATTTATATGGCAAAAGAAAGTTTGCTGGGTCAGCTAGTCTAATATAAAATTCTCGTGTCAAAAGATTCATTCCTATACTCCTCTAAAACGGCTTGACCGATTCTTATAAAATTTTATATGCATATTCAGTAGGTCTGAGAATCGGCTACTATCTATTTTTCATACCCCTAACTAATAAGGTTCGTCTACCCCTGACATTTGTATGGCAAAACAACGTTTGCCGGGTCAGCTAGAATAATATAGAATTTTCACTCTCAATACTATTAACGAAAATTCGCATAAAATGCGCATCTCTGTGTAGTTTAAAAGCCGTATCTCTATACGGTATTATTAAGTACAACTTTGTAGAACACAGGTTGCCACATTTCATGCCTCGATGTACTCTTGGCTAACGTAACAGCATTTAATTCATGGCTTAACTCGACCTATATTGCTTGAACCAACAGCCTCTTCACTTAGTAGTGCTTAGACGGTAATAAATTCAGATACTTTAACAGTTTACTCGGTAATTTATGCTGGTATATAAGTGTTTTATTTGTTTACAATGTTATTTAAAAGTATTTCTATTATAGATTTAGACGCATATATTTGTTATAAATTTTGGCGCGACGGTTCGGAGACTTTGCAGTCACCATGGTCACGCCTGAGACTGAGCTGTAATGTATCTTCTACGATCAGTTATTACAGGGTTATTACAGATCGTAGAAGACACATTACAGCTCAGTCTCACCCGTGACCATGGTGACTGCAAAGTCTCCGAAACGTCGGGCCAAAATTTAAAACAAATATACGCGTCAAAATCCGTAAAAAGTAATTTTATTTAAACAAATGAGTCGCGCAAGTGTTAGAAAATATTCTATTAGTAAATATTCTCTATTATAGAATTTATTCTCAGCCATTTAACGTAAAATCATATCATCGGATATAGAATTATTATATAACGTGGAATAGAAGTTAAACATTAAATGTTGATGTTAGTGTCTCGAGAAATAATGACATTATATTGATACCAATTCCAAGCGTACAATTAAACATAAATAAAAAATGAAAATGTATAGTGTCTACCACAATTCAGCGGCCGTATTATGAGCTCTTATTCCCAGGCCGTGTACGCCGTGAATGGAACTGCCCGGCAAATTCGTAATATGAACATAGCTCCCAGCCATCCAGTTCGCTAAAACAGTCATAGATTAATATGTTTATAGAGAAGGTACAACAAAAAGTTTAAGTACTAACTAAAATTTTTCAACTAAATGTTTTATGTTTACCATAATACATAATTTAGTCAGGCAGTGTACGGCTTGCCTGGAACTTGCTCGTAATACGCCCGCTGCACTGTTAACTGAACTTTCTTAGAATAAAAACTGTGTATAACAGACTTAAGATTTTAATTACATAATATAAATATGCACAATGAAAATTGCCGTTTAATCAAAATATACCATAGTTGTTTGAATTTTTTAGTTACGTTTAGGTATCTCTTATCTGATTTTTGCAGCATTCTAGGTAAGAAAGCGTTGGTGAACTATTTTTGTGGAGCCCGGCACCACATAACCTCGTAATGACATGTTACTGTAAAATAATATATCTTATTGTCCTTAGGTATCCTGGATTCGTAAACGAGATCTCCATATCCTAACAGTCGGTGTACATACATACAGCAGTGATGCAAGATTCGCTGCGCTACATACAGATGGTTCTAATGAATGGACTTTACGGGTTGCGCCTGCGCAACCCCGTGATTCAGGTTCATACGAGTGTCAAGTATCAACTGAACCAAAGATCAGTTTATCATTTAGATTGACTGTGGTTGGTAAGTATTGATTGATTGAAATACGTACGCAAGTAATTTTGTTTGAATAATACCATTGTTGGCGGAATCTATACGTATTAAGCTATGGTAACTGAAGTCTCTAAATCATTTTCTGGAATAACTTTGAATGAATTGGACAGAATCATGAAAATAAATATAATATATGCGGAGAAGCTTGTCATTGTATTTCTCTTTAGCAAAATGCATTGTTAACATAACTCACTTATAGCAAGAACACAAAAGCAACTTGATCAATTTATTTCGTTTTAGTATCAAAGGCAGAAATCCTGTCAGGACCAGAGTTGTTTGTGAGAGCGGGATCCGATATCAATCTTACGTGTATCGCGAGGCATGCCCCAGATCCACCCAGGTCAGTCTATTTGTGTTTTCATTTTAATATAACCCTCCTTAACATGGATTAAAATCGTTACTAAAAACACTATACTTTTTACATTTATTTTAACTAATCACAGTTAAGTATTAGGTACTACAATATTTGGATTAACTAAAGTGCAAATATTTTTGCATTTTTTTTTAAATGCTCTTTAACTAGTATCTTAATTATAAAATTGTCACCTTCTCCTTCTCCAGCCCATTTACGTCCCACTGTTGGGCACGGGCCTCCTCCACTTTGGGAGGGATTATAGTCTACTGTACCGCGCTAACGAGGCGTGTTGGCACAGAGTTTATTTTCGAGGTTTCCGTCTCTCGCAGAAGATTAACATCTTCTGATCTGTATGCAATATCCCTTAGCTGACTTTTACAGCAGCTTTGGGAGGAGATGGGGTGGTGACACTTGTATTCTTAATCCGTCACCACATGGAATATTGAAAATTGTTATAAATGCAAGTAATATAAATATCAATTTAGCACTCAAACTATATTTAGACGACGCGTGACATAACGATATCATAGTATAATTCAGTTTCTTTCCCATAGTTTTATCTACTGGTACCGTGGATCAAACGTAGTGAATTATGCCCAAAGAGGTGGCATAAGTGTGGAGACAGAACAGCGAACTCGTACCAGCCGTCTACTTATCGCTCGAGCTTCAACTCGTGACTCTGGAAACTATACATGTGCTCCTAGCAGTTCAGGTAAATAAAATTTGTTTAAGTAATAAGCTACCATTCTCTCCCATTTGAGCAACTAAAATGTTCTGCGAGAGATGTAAAATCAAAACTGAACTAAGGACTAACTACCAACACGCCTGATTATAATATACACCCCTAATATAGACAACAGAATACACTCCAATCTAAGGTTTCTCGACTTATACTACTAAGTAATATGATGTTTATAGAATGAAAAAAAAAATTATAGTAATCACCAAAAAGTAGTACAACAATACGATATTCATCACAATTTATAATAAACATTGTGTCTGGGCATCAAAACCTAGATCATATGCGATTCAGACACTATTATTTTTACTGTAATTAGAATCACTTTCTGTTCCTACAGATTCAGCTTCGGTAGTGGTTCATGTTGTGAATGGAGAACGTCCAGCCGCCATGCAGAGCAATAGCCAAAGAATATCACCTTTACCCTTATTGATTTTACTTACATTCCGATCATGTCCGAAAAGATCACTGTCCGAACTCATATTTTATCTCCTTATATTATTACAAAATGTTTTAGTTACTAAATTTCTTTCAAAAGTTAAACCTTTATGGAACAATTATTTTATTAGAAGATTCGTCACAAGATGACCAGTATTCATTAACATAAATAGTACTGTTTAAATGCATAGCATTGGAATATTTAAGTTTATAAAATAGTGTATATCAAATTGACGTATAAAGAAACGAATTATTGTAATAAGTAACTCAGGCAACAGTAACTAAAAAAATATAAATAGTTAAAATTAAATTATAGTAACAGACAGACACATATTTCTTTAATGTATAAAAACTATGTCTTCTAGTTAGCAAGAAGATAAATTCTGATTACTTTTAAAACCATCTGGCGGTAAACAGATACCAATCTGTTACCTGACTAATTAGTTGATTGCTACTTGAACCATCTGGCAGTAAACTGATATCAATACGTTATCTGACTAATTAGTTGATTGCAACTTGAACCATCTGGCAGTAAACATATACTTGCCAGAATAATTAGTAGATTGCTACTAGAACTACCTGGCGGTTAACAGATACCAATCTGTTAGCCGACTAATTAGTTGATTACTACTAGATCTATCTGGCAGTAAACAGATACTAATTTGTTAGCCGACAAACCGTTATATTGCTACCAGAACCATCTGGCTGTAAACAGATAACAATCTATTAGCCGACTACTTAGTAGATTGCTACCAGAACCATCTAGCTGTAAACACATAACAATCTGTTAGCCGACTAATTAGTAGATTGCTACCAGAACCATCTGGCTGTAAACAGATAACAATCTGTTAGCCAACTAATTAGTTGATTATTACTATAAACTATCTGCCAATAAATAGATACCAATCTGTTTACTGCCCAGATGATATATTTATTCGTGACGATGATAAAATTTAATTTGGTAACTGTAAATATTTATTTCTTCTAGGATAATGTCTATATGTTTCATTGAACATATATACGTAGTAATTAACATGTTATCAATAAAAGAACATTATAAATGTTTATTTTTAATGTAAATAATGTATTTTGAAGTTGTCACTATTTCAATAACACATTTGAAATTATGTAATTGAACAATTTTACGAGAAAATAATAAATTGGTAAGTTAAGTTTCGAAGTGAGTTGTTTAAAAATATTATTTACCATATATTTCTGATTTCATCACCTGGTTATATAAATACATGTCATTTATATTTTACGCTTAAGGTTTAGTGGAATAAGTCTGAAAATAATACTAACTTGTAAATACCGTTTGCAAATAAAAACATTTCACGTTCCTTGGTTTTATTTTTTAATTTAAAAAATTTAATGTTGTTTAAATTACCAAACCTAAGGTGATAAGTATAGTATATTTAATAAAAAAAAAGTATTATTTGTATGAAAATCAAATCTAATATGGGATCACAGGAGAGATGCAAGCTATCAAATAAAAACGAATCTTTAAAATCAGTTCATTGATTCAAAAGTTCTGAGGAAAGATAAAAAAAATATAGGGGAAATTGAGATCTTACTCCTTTTTGAAGTCGAGTAAAAAGATGTACCCTTAGCGTGCGTCGAGATAATGACAGTGATGCAAAAGAATGAGTGAGGGTAGTTTTGCAAATTTGTGTTTTCGAAGATGACTGTGACGCAAAGGAAACTACAGTAAACTCGTGAACATGGTCGTTCGTTAAGCGATCGAAATTTCGGTACTGAAATAAAGTATTGTGTCTTCAATTATAACAAATAATTAAATAAACGTGATAACTTATAGATAAAGTTTCTCTACTATAGTTATATTACTGAGAAAAAAATTGAAAATCGAAAAATGTCGTCATCAAAAAGGTACTGTTATATATGACTGTTAAGGTAAGTCTTTGCTTTGTATTCCATCACCTTGTTTTTGGAGCCTAAAATTAATTTGTATGGTAGAAATTACAGTGTGAATAAAGTTATGGCTAAATATCAGTTATTAATGAAGTGTATTTTAATTGGAGAGCTTTGTCGCTTAGCATCATATTGCACTAAAGGCTTTGTTATAGAATACGCATGTGTATTTTTTATCTATAAACATTTTTATAACCTTAAATTCTGTTTTAAACGAATTAGTACGTCGAACATTCCATCTCTCTTTAGCATATTAATTCCCCACTGTTTAGCACAGGACACTCTGAAATAGCCGCTCTATCTCTATAGCTCTGACCGGGCGTATTAGCATAGGGCTTATTATCGAGTTCTCCATCTCTCACAGAAGGAGGTATCTGTCTACAATATCTCTTAGCTGGCTTTTACAGCATTCTGGGGAGAAAATGGAGTGGAAACACTCGTATTCTTAATCCGTGCCCACACGGCCACGAAGACTCCATTTTATGTTCTAATATTAGGTCAAGTATAAATCCTTGTTCATACAAGGCATGTTAAGTTAGAAGCGTATAAGCCACTGTAGCGACTCCATGTTCAAATACAAACAAATTTCCAGAGTCTTACGCTACATATCCTCGCTCGTACAGAAACTTTGCTGTGTTATATAAACATAAATAAAGTTTCTGTGGCAGAGATAATTGACAAAGAACTTGTTAAAACTAATTACCACTTGGATTAGGTAATGAGAAAGTACTTAGAAAGGAAATTATACAAACTTTGTGCAAAGACTAAGTATGAGAACGGATGTTTAACTACAGAATTGAGAATTTAAATTCTATTCCTCATTTAGGAATAATATAGTCGAAACAAGAAAAAATAAATATAAACCAAATGTTTACTCCTTCGTGTGGTGACGGATTAACATTTAAGGTGTTACTACCTCATTTTCTCCTAAGGGTACTGTGAGAGCCAACTATAATAATAACACACAAGCCTGAAACTGTTAGACATTCACTCACTCACATACATCATTCTACAGAAAGCAATCATTCTTAACACAATAGGTTTGTTAGGAAATTTTTGTCAATTGACTAAAACCGGCTTTTGTGCTTGGCTATGGCCCGCACGAAAGCTTAGATATTACCCCAAAATAAAAAGGGAGAAACAAAAATGTTTTAAAAAATAATAATAATAATAATTTATTTTCATTAAATAGTACAGACATAAATAAGACTTTTACACAATCAATTATTCTTAATGTAAACTAAGGAATAGTTTAAGCAGATAACATTCTTCGTGAGAGTAGAAAACCTACGCCAACACGCCTGGTCAGCATGGAATTTGTAGACTAAATACACATAATATGGCCTAAAAATACTTTCATATACTATGGTAAATTCAAGTTCAAAAGTGTCTTCAAATGTAAGTTATAACTTACTTAACGATAAAAGAGACATCGTCTGTTCACATAAAAGACGTCTACGTTCCACTTTATTGATCTGTCCGGCTACCGAACTTTTTTAGTGCGTGGACGATGTACAAATAAACCAATGAGGTTCTAGTTTAAGTGCTTTATACACTCTAATAGAAGTTTAAGCTTCTCAACAAATCCGAATCTAAACCTACATCAGATTAAGTTATCCTAGGTATAAGACAGTTTTATAATAATGCATTGATTTGAAGCAAAGTCTATTTATAATATCCTCCAACACTTGCGCGACTCATTTGTTTAAATAAAACTACTTTTTACGGATTTAGATGCGTGTATTTGTTTTAAATTTTTATCCCGACTTTTTTGAGACTTTGCCGGCACCATAGTTACCGAAAAGTCGGGCTAAAAATTTAAAAAAGCGTCTAAATACGTAAAAAGTCATTTTTCAGTTAAATCTAGCAATGCGTGACGAGCATTATTATGAGAACAATTTAGGCACATAAAAATATAGTAAAAGAATCGCCCATCATCTTTTCACTATTAAAACGTCCTAGAAATAAATACATTATATACATAAACATCATCCTCCTGGCCTTATCCCATTATTTGGGATCGGCGCAACATGTCTTTTTCTTCCATAGTCTTCTATTAGCCGTCATGTCTGTGTCAACCCCTCTTTTTTTCATGTCCTCTTTCACACACTCCATCCATTTTTTCTTAGGTCTTCCTCTAGACTTTTTTCCTTCCACATTTATACTCAGAACTCAGAATTATATACATAAACATACATAAAGTATACAAACGAATGTAAAATATGTTTAGAACTTACAGGTAAGCTTTATCGAATCAAGATAAACGGCATTTCCTCGTTCCTGAACACGTAAAAGTAAGGGAAATCAAAATTTAGGTATCTTCAGTTTGTATCTAAATTTAGTTCGTCAATTCCTCTATTTTTACTTCAATAAATTAATAGATTTAATTCTAGTGATCTTATAAACTATTATCTCTCAGAAAATATTGCGCGTTGACTTAATAAAATAGTCGTAGATAACTATAAACGTGGTTTTGACAGAGATATTGCAAAATAAACTTTTTACGATTTCACTGAAAGAGACATATTAAATTGTTCTACATAAAGTTTTTACGATTGCCATGAAAACATGTGATGATAATATTATTATAGTAGGTTGGAAATCGATTTGAGTATTCTATCACATGTCTTAAAAAACACTTAATTTTTTTACTAAGCTAGGGGCTGCTTCTTAACTATTTTCTATTTAGTTCTAAGAACCATGTGGATGGTTACGTTTATGAAACAATCTCATCAATGTCCTGCCCTTATCCCGTCGTTTGGGGTCAGCGCAACATGTATCTATATTAGAATAAGTTTTGGCTGATTTTAAGGACCAGCCGTCTGCCTAATATCAACCCTTTTCGGGTGCAACGACTGGGGGAGCATTAGGTTCCCCTGTCGCGTTGCCGTGACCGACAGCCACATTTGCCGCGGCGTGTCTCGGAATACCGGCCCGCCTCGCGAACCTCGAACCCCCTCCAAGAAACTATATGAAGCTATCTGTGATAGTAATAATTGTATTAAAAGGTTTTGTTAAACTAGATATTAATACCAGAATCTAACGTCATCCAAAAAGGTATGAAAATTCACTAAAAGTTCATTTATCATCTTCTGAATCCCATTAATTAGATAATAGAAGGTTTTTTGTAGACTAAGATTTACAAAATTTATAAATAAAACTAGCTGTTGCCCGCGACTACGTACGCGTGGAATTTAGAAAATTTTCCTCGTATTTGCAACATTTTTCACTAATGCTTCGTTCCTATTGGTTGCAGCGTGATGTTATAACCTACAGTCTTCCTCGAAAAATGTACAATACTGACAGAATTTTTGACGATCCTCGTGGTTGAGTGGTTCATGTAACGGACTGCTGATCATGAGGTCGCGGGTTCGATTCCCGCTCGGGACAATCAATTGTGTGATATTTGTAATTGTCATACAAATGTTTGTACTGCGTCTGGGTGTTTGCTATGTATTATGAGTATGTATTTACAAAAGAAAAGTATACTGGTACCCATAGCACAAGCATATCAGCTTAGCTTAGGACCAGAGGACGTTGTGTGAAATGTCCATAAATAATTATTTATTTATTTATATTTATTTAATTTTTCAAATCGGACCCTGAGATTACCGCGTTCAAAAAACAAACTCTTCAGCTTTATGATATACAGTATAGATAAAGTTGTTCATTCAAATATCATTTACTCTTTTCAATCTATATTTACAGTTAAAATGATGTCATGTAACATTATAATGAAAACGAAACTGTACCTTTTCAACGCTGAGCGATCAGCATCATTATTAGGGGTGGCAACCTTCCATTACATTATCATAATATTTGCTGTGCTACATATTCCAAATTAATTTCCCATACATAAGCAAATGTATATGATATACGGTAAGAATAATGTTAGTAGGTAGGTACAGTTTATTATCATAATAAAGTTATAGATATGAAAATCTTTACCTATTATAAAACAAAATTATTGTTTTTGTATGTATGTATTTCTATGAGTAAACTAGGCAACGGATTTTAATGCGTTTTTTTTCTAAAAGATAGATTGGTTCAAAAGGATGGCTTAAATTAGTTGAAATTCCTCTTCTCTTATTCACATTTTCTTTACCCATATTGTTTCTCTAAGGTTACAGATTTATGTTATTGGCACCTCTAGTATATATTTTTAAGCTATTGCATAGCTTCTATCGCAGGCCTTGAGCGTGGAGACTAAATGCACAAAATTCGAAATTTAAATTCCGTAACAAAGATAGCGTAAGTAAAAAATACTACTATTTACACACTTTCGCTGTTCGCGCTGGTGACTCATGTCAGTTTTGGCGTTAGTTTTTATTTTATTGACATTTGATTGACAATCGCTATTTTATCATAATTACCATAAACAATGAACAGATGTAAGCATCAGTAAATAAGGATTATTAATCTTAATTTAGTTTATGGTATTTAGATTCTTGCATAAATAAAATAAATAAATAATTATAATTGCTTAAGTTGATAAAAAACACTATGCAATAGCTTTACCGCGGCAGTACCCGAGTGCCACACGTCTTTTTAGGGTTTCGTACAAACCCTTATAGGATCACTCCGGTGTCTGTCTGTCTGTCTGTCTGTCAAACTTTTTTAACGCAGCAACGGCTGATGGTATCATCTTGAGACTCATACGACATGTAGATCTATGGGGTCCCTTGCTGCAAAAAATGCAGTCAACCTTTCACCTCTACACATTTAAAAGATATAACCGAATTACGACCATTTTTAAGAATTTTTCGACTCATGCTAGGGAATCAAAATTCACAGGTTACTTCCCGTTGTCCTAGAGCCTTGAAATTTGGCATAGATCAATTCTATATAGTGCTGATATAGGGAAAAATCCAAAAACTTATAATTTGTAATCACATCACAAGTAAAGAAGTGTTTATACCAATACCAAATCTATGAAATAGCTGAAATGTAGGCGATTCCCTATATTTCAACTACAAAATTAAGTTGGTGAGTTGTTTTGAGTTTAATTAAATGATTATTTGAATGCAGTTACTTATGTTTATATATCTAGTAGGTACAAAACCCTAAGTGCGCGAGTTTACCTCGCTCTTGACAGGTTTTTTTTGTTTAGTTTGGTTTAGGTTTGCAAGTAGAATTGGCACCTATTGTTAACTCCCTCTCTACCTATTAGTAGTTCTGATGTAAGATTTAATTTTCTATTAGTACCTAGTAGACTTCTATTGTAGTGCGTATATTATTATCTATTTTAGTTAGGATAAGAGAAGGCTCAAGGGAATTAGATCAAGCTTTCAAAGTCTTAGCTTTACCGCAAGAGTTTATGTAGCACGTACCTAACATAGTTAGGGTTTAAAGGACTTTGTAGTTCAATGTTTGCAGTTCATTATCAAGACACTGGTTTTACTTTTAATTAAATAATTGTGTTGCCAAATTCTGTTGCGAACTCTAACAATTGTTGCCAACCTTATTGGAATGCGTTCTGCTGCCTTTAGAGGCGAGGCGGTGTCCTATTAAAAATAATTTATGTGTATTTTATAAATATCAATACTAATATAATAAAGCTGAAACCTTTGTTTGTTTGAAAGCGCTAATTAGGTACTCAGGAACCACTGGTCCGATTTGAAAAATTCTTTCAATTTTTTTTTCTTTCTCAATTTCAATTTTTTGTAACCCTATTTTATGTTTTGGAAATACCTTATATTGTAAATACTACTAATAAAATTTATTTGTTTACTAATTCAAAAAAATTTTTTTGTATAGTAGCAGATATTTATCAAGGAAGGCCAGTACCAAGAGGTAAAACGGATCTCTATTGTCCGTCAAACTGTCTATCCATCTGTCCGTCAAACTGTCCATCCATCCGTCTGTCAAGTCGTTTAATTATCATATTTTATTAATATTCTTAATGGAAACCGAGGCTATAGTTAGACATATCTAGTGTGAATAACTTGATTACCAAGATTATGATTAAATAAAGCTAGTGAGGGCGCTGTGACGCCGCAATCTGATCCACAAATAAGTAGTTCTCGTCGTCTGACATGTCCGTGACATCAAACTCAATTACTTCGAGTGTTTTCCCTACGGTACGTGTATAATTTCAGTTTGAGTGTAGTTTGATAAGAATTGTACAAGTTATAATTATATACTTTATTATATACACTCATAGCAATTTGAATTCTGTTTTATATTATTTTTAAATATTTTTATTATTTGACTAAACTACTTTTTTGGAGAATTTCAGATACCATAGTCACAATAAATGACTATGGTGACTGAAAAGTCTTTGAAAATAGAACGTCACGCTAAGATTTGTCTGTGTCAACTCCTCTTTCTTTCATGTCCTCTTTTACACAGTCCATCCATCCCAAGAAAAGATGGATGGACTGTGTGAAAGAGGACATGAAAGAAAGAGGAGTTGACACAGACATGACAGCTAATAGAAGACTATAGAAGAAAAAGACATGTTGCACCGACCCCAAATAATGGGATAAGGGCAGGAGGATGATGATGATGATGAGGCTGAAATTTTAAAAAGCATTTAAATATAAAGTCGCACAAGTGTTATGGAATATATTTTTATTATTTATCTATAATAACGTAAAACGTAAATAACTATCTATGTCGCCCTACTCCAGAGGTAAGTACGAAATGACCTGTAACAAGAAACAAATCACAAAGTTTAAAAACACATCTTGACATTGTTCGTTTTTAGGGTTCCGTACCCAAAGGGTAAAAACGGGACCCTATTACTGAGACTTCGCTGTCCGTCCGTCCGTCCGTCCGTCTGTCACCAGGCTGTATCTCAAGAACGGTAATAGCTAGAGAGTTGAAATTTTCACAGATGATGTATTTCTATTGCCGCTATAACAACAAATACTAAAAATAAAATAAAATAAATATTTAAGGGGGGCTCCCATACAACAAACATGATTTTTAGGGTTCCGTACCCAGTATCTCAAGAACGGTGATAGCTAGACAGTTGAAATTTTCACAGATGATGTATTTCTATTGCCGCTATAATAACAAATACTAAAAATAAAATAAAATAAATATTTAAGGGGGGCTCCCATACAACAAACATGATTTTTAGGGTTCCGTACCCAGTATCTCAAGAACGGTGATAGCTAGACAGTTGAAATTTTCACAGATGATGTATTTCTATTGCCGATATAACAACAAATACTAAAAATAAAATAAAATAAATATTTAAGGGGGGCTCCCATACAACAAACATGATTTTTTTACCGTTTCTTGCTCGATACTAATAACGTTGCCTTATGTTGCATAGATAATGGTACGGAACCCTTCGTGCGCGAGTCCGACTCGCACTTGACCAATTATTATATTTACACACCACAACACCGTCTATCCAATCGACATGTCCGTGCAGGTTGTCTGGAAGAGATCGCTGACAGCGATAAGACCGCCGATTGTACATTGATTGTTTGTATATAATTTAAAAATTCTTTATTATTGGTGTGCAATAAAGTATATTGTATTGTATTGTATTGTATTGTACTATATCTTATATATAAAATTCACGTGTCACAGTGTTAGTTACCGTACTCCTCCGAAACGGCTTGACCGATTCTTCTCAAATTTTGCATACATATTCAGTAGGTCTGAGAATAGGACAACATCTATTTTTCAAACTTTTTTTTTTTAGTATGGCAAAACAACGTTTGCCGGGTCAGCTAGTCTTATATATAAAATTCACGTGTCACAGTGTTAGTTACCGTACTCCTCCGAAACGGCTTGACCGATTTTTATGAAAATTTACATGCGTATTCAGTAGGTCTGAGAATCGGCCAACATCTATTTTTCACACTTTTTTTAGGGTTCCGTACCCAAAAGGTAAAAACGGAAACCCTATTACTGAGACTTCGCTGTCCGTCCGTCCGTCCGTCTGTCACCAGGCTGTATCTCAAGAACGGTGATAGCTAGACAGTTGAAATTTTCACAGATGATGTATTTCTATTGCCGCTATAACAACAAATACTAAAAATAAAATAAAATAAATATTTAAGGGGGGCTCCCATACAAAAAACTGATTTTTTTTACCGTTTCTTGCTCGATACTAATAACGTTGCCTTATGTTGCATAGATAATGGTACGGAACCCTTCGTGCGCGAGTCCCACTCGCACTTGACCAATTTTTATATTATGTTTTTTATTTGATAAAATAATAGCTGTTCTAATTATGATTATTAATTTTTTTTTCATTGGTTCTATCTTACAAACCTACTGGAAGTCATTAGATGTAGTTGCTTGTGATAATACTTAAGGGCCTACATCAATATTATCGTATATCATCGCCGACACGTACATATTAACACAGCCAGTAGGCACAGAAAATGAAGAATTAGGGATATTTTTTTTGTTTACTCAAAATCTACTAAATATATTTTTATTCTGATTTACGTGTTCCTATATATAATAGTTACTTATGTTTTTAAAGTTATTTCATTAGTTAATACGCAATAATAAACCGACAAATGAAAAAAATAAAAAATTTGAGAGGTTGTTTCGCTAAGATTTTCTATCGAGAAAACTTTTCTCAATCGCGTTTCTGAGTTTATGCGATCCTAGATCATATATTGAAAAAAAATATACTTGAAAATTAGAGCTCTAGCCATTCAATCTAAAGAAATAATGAAAACTTCGTACGTAGAAAAATGCACGAAGCTATTTTGGTATCCTCTTAAGTTATAATAATTTTGTAATATTTAATATTATTGTATAAACAAGTGCGAGTGGGACTCGCGCACGAAGGGTTCCGTACCATTATCTATGCAACATAAGGCAACGGTATTAGTATCGAGCAAGAAACGGTAAAAAAATCAGTTTTTTGTATGGGAGCCCCCCTTAAATATTTTTTTTATTTTATTTTTAGTATTTGTTGTTATAGCGGCAATAGAAATACATCATCTGTGAAAATTTCAACTCTCTAGCTATCACCGTTCTTGAGATACAGCCTGGTGACAGACGGACGGACGGACGGACGGACGGACGGACAGCGAAGTCTCAGTAATAGGGTTTTCGTTTTTACCCTTTGGGTACGGAACCCTAAAAAGTAACCACTTACGGTCTTATTCATAATGACTTATGGGAGGATTAAACGGAAATTTTATCGGAGAGATAATAAACGTTTTATCGTAAAAAGACTATTATGAATAACAAGTTTTGACAATTTTCGCGAACCGATTTTAACAAACTTTTAAACCTCCGATAAGTCATTATGAATAAGGCGGTATAACTAAAAATGTTAGAACTACTTTTTACGGATTTAGACGCGTATATTTGTTTCAAACCCTGGCCCGACGCTTCGGAGACCTTGCAGTCACCATGGTCACGGGTGAGACTCACCCGTGACCATGGTGACTGCAAGGTCTCCGCCGGGTTTGAAACAAATATACGCGTCTAAATCCGTAAAAAGTAGTTTTATTTAAACAGATGAGTCGCGCAAGTGTTAGAAAATATTATAAAAATGTTAGCTTTCGTCTGTCTCCATAACCAGGCTATTTCTTGTCTAAAACTGTGCCAAAATTCATACTTCTCTGTTCATGCAAAGCAACTTTCATAAAACAATACAGTTTATTTATGTGACGTATTGCAAAAACCAAGTAATGATAAATATGTATTTAAAACATATAGGCGTACGAGAAGTCGTTCTTTGTTTAGTACTTTAGTCGGATATCCGATAAAACATAATATTCAGATTCTAATAACTATTAACTTGAATATTCTTACGTACAATCATGTTCAAAGTATGCTAATATTTACTGAAGTTTTGATAAACAGTCTGTTCTTCTACTTCATAACTTAAATTATATTCTTCGTAGAAACGGATCACATATTTGTAGAATATTTACGAGATGTTTGATAAAATATGGTAGGTACCAACCTATTAAATCTCACTGTTAAGCACGGGCTTCCACCACTATGGGAGGGATAGGACCAGGCTTCTTGGCATAGGGTTTAAGTATTTTTAGTCTAAAAGTTTAAGCCTCAAGTCTAATTTTGCGGAGTATATAGGTAATGTTATGAATAAGATGAACATAAACAAGACGGTATGGACTGGGCACGGGCCTTCACTTTGGAAGGGAATACGGTCTACCGATGTGCCGCGCTGACCTGACGTGTTGACACAGGGTTTATTTTTGAGTTTTCCGTCTCTCACAGAGGACGTTACCTGCGTACAATATCCCTTAGCTGGCTTTTACAGCACCCTGGGAAGGAAATGGGGTGGAATTTGTATTCTACATCCGTCACTACACCTACAAACCTATTACCACATATTAAGTAGGTATTACAATTACGAACCTCAAAAAACATATCTACTTAGTCGATTTCAATACCTAATTAACTGAAACGATTCACAATCTTAAATAATAAAATAACAGTATTTTCTACCCAAGAAGTATTGTATAATGAATTTTGCGTCTACTAAAACTAATTTGAGAGGCTTCCTTTATAAATTGAATTGTTTTGACGTTAAACCTTTTAACAGATTAAGAATATCCTTAGATAGAACAAATGTGCCTATTTCGGGAGCCCCGACCTAAATAGAATCTGAGGGAATTTACTCAAAAAGCTTCCACGAGTACATTTTATTTGGCTATCATCTTTGTTAGAAAATGAACAACAGGATAAGGGCGATACGGAATAGTTCATTATAGTCTTACCTTTTTTACTTATTTCTTTTTGGTATAGTAATACTTTCATTAACCTAAATACATTCCTTTATTTTGTCACATACATCATCATCGTCATAACATCACGCCTTTTCCCCATGAGGGTAGGCAGAGACTATAGAGCGCTATCTGCTACGATACAAACATACTTCCTTGGGTTCATCCACACTCATACATCTGGTCATACATGCCCGACGGTTGTAAGTGCTACGCACTTGCCCCTTTTGGAGTATACCGGCGATGACATCGGAGTATATCTTTCTCGGGAGTCCTCTCCCAGCATTTTTACTTATGTACGCCGTGTTTCGTGTCCGCCTTTCGTTAATCTTCTCTCATTCATCCTCACCACATGATCAACCACCTAAGCATACTTTCCTCCATCTTAGTCACTACTTCCTCTTTCAGACCGCAACGTTCTCTTATAACTTCATTTCTTAATCTATCTTTTAAAGTCACACCACACAATACATACATCTTACAAGAGTGCATCTCTTTGTCACATATAGTTCTGTTAAATTTTATTTACTTTATTCAATACAGTGTCTATCATTTAAAAAGCTAGTAAGTTTAATAAATTGTTATCTCTAACCGAACTCCGGTTAGCACGTTATTATTATGTCAACATATTTAATATGAAAACTAACTGTTGCACACGACTTTGTGCGCATGGAATCTAGAGTATGTGTCCCATTTCAACAACATTTTTGTATATATAGCCTAAAGCCTTCCTCGATAATTGTACTATCCAACACTGAAAGAAGTTTTCTAATCGGACTAGCGGTTCCTGAGATTAGCGCGTTAAAACAAACAAACTCGTCAGCTTTATAATATTAGTATTGATATTTATAAAATACACATAAACAATTTTTAATAGGACACCGCCTCGCCTCTAAAGACAGCAGAATGCATTCCAATAAGGTTGGCAACAGTTGTTAGAGTTGGCAACAGAATTTGGCAACACAATTATTTAATTAAAAGTAAAACCAGTGTCTTAATAATGAACTAGTACCGATAACCGGTATAGATAACTAAATATATGGTGACTATAAAAGAGCGCTTTTAAAATAGTCTTTACTTCAAAAAAATCAGAAATGCTGAATCATTAATATAATACATAAACCTACAAGTAAAGATGTACAGCTCATTTAATTCGGAGTCATTTTTAACAAAGCGTGGATATTAAAATGAAAAACTCGTTCTAAATATTGACTAAACTACAAATATCATATTTAAGACCTTTTATGATCTTATGTTACAAGAGATTATGATCCGAGACAAACAATGGCACCAATTCTACGGGCACAACTAAACTTAACTAAAAAATGAAAACAGCTATGGCGTATTTTGTTTAATTATATTTTTTTAAAACTCTTTATACGAAAACCATTTTGGGGAATAGAGTTTCTGATCATGGTAAATTTTTTCTTTCGGAAAATTTGCTATATTAACGATTATTTTTCCAAATAAGCAAATGATCTCTATTTGCCCTTGAAATGAAGGACTGTAACGCTATATTAAGGCATTCTTAAGGATATACTACTCTGTGGTGGAATTGAAATTGGTCTATTAATATCAACTTGGCAACTTTGAAAAGATGTATTGCAATGTAAATGTATTCATTAAAATCGTTAGTCTATAATATAGTGATTTTCTAATAAAAAAGTTCTGTTAATATTGCCGAATAATGACACTATCAATTTTTATTTTTTAGTTAAGTTAAATTTAGTTGTGAATCTTAGAATCGGTACCATTGTTTGTCACATAATATCATTTTCTTGTACACAACGATATAATAATGTACTAATTTGATATAACTAGATAATGTCGTGTCTCTTTGCTGTAATATTAGCAAATGACAGTAATTAGAAAATTGAGTTAGGAGCAAATGTGATTTCCGGTTATTAACGCAATAATAATCTGTTGTAATCTTACTATCATATTTTACTACTAGCTGCTGCACGCGACTCTATACGCGTGAAATTAAAAAAAAAATTATGCAATTATAATTATTTATTTATTTTATCTATGCAAGAATCTAAATACGGCTGGCACGGGGTTCACTGGTTTACCGCGCGACGATTATTGGTGATAACACGGTGTCCAACCGTGGACCACCTGTCGACAACGAGTGGACGCTGTGGGATGAGGCGGTGCGGGGTGAGTGCCGGGTGGCTCTAATGACTTTTAATGGGGTGAGTGCCAACGGCCCCGGTGGAACCGCCCCGGTACCGGGGCCGTTGGGAAAAAAAGTTGCAACGGCCCCGGTGAAGCCGGGCCCGTCGTTCACCGGGGCCGTTGGCACAAATCATTTCCCAACGGCCCCGGTACGTTTCTAGCTTGACTGTTTTCTGTAATGAGCTTGTTTAACTGCTGTTATGGCACCATTCAGGCGGAGAGCATTCAAACACGGGTCGTACTAGCCGTTCGAGGCGAAGTTTGTAGCTTGTTGCGGATGGGACAAAGCAAGTCCTCAAAGGCTCTGCTGTGTGCTTAAATTGACTGTATTCTATAATAGACAAGTTAACGTCGTATTGTGACACCACCATAGCTAAATAGTCAATCATCAAACCATCGAGTTACCCCTTTAATGTCTGTCTGTCTGTCTAAATCCAGCACTGCAATAATTTTTCAGATCGAACAGTGTTTCTGAGATTAGCGCATTCAAACAAACTCTTCAGCTTTATAATTTTATAGTACCTATACAACTATAGATAATATTATATTATAGGCGAAAGTTTGTATATGTATGTGTTTGTGTGTATGTTTGTTACTTTTTCAAACGGCTTAGCGGATTTGAAACGAAATTGGATTCGTAATAAAGTATTATCTTTGAGACCACCATTTGGAATAATGATTGACTAAAACTCCAATAAATATAAAACTAGAAATTTACTTTAGAAATTCATAAAAAAACACATATTTCAAGAAATAATAAGATAACTCATTCAATATGTATGAGTACATTCTGTAAATCACTATTTGTGATTTATTGCAGCATACGAATTCATGTTAGCATATGAATGTCGTTTTAATTTCAAATATATTTTGCTTTTCCTGACTTTATCTATATTCAGTAATTCACATCTTATGGAAGATTCTATTTCTTAACGAGAACTATCTTAATATTATCTGATAAAAGCGGGAATCATTTCTTGTAATAAAACTCCTGTTTACGGTGGATGGTTATATTTTTTGTGAAAATCTATCTTGAATATCTTGATAGTCGGATAGTAAATAAAAAGTATAGATATAACATAACCATAGCCAGGAAAAGTTTTGTGGGTTAAATCAACCTTTCCTTTGAAATATCAGAAAATGGATCCTAAACTTCATATTTTTGAAAACCTTGCGATTTTTATTGTAAACTTAAATTCAGTTTATTAAATATTATTATAGCCCTTTGAAATTAAATTATGTTTTCTTTATAAATGAACTAGCTGTTGCCCGCGACCCCGTCCGCGTGGAATTTTAGAAAACTTTCCCCGTTTTTGCAGCATTTCTCACTACTACTTCCCTTCTACTGGTTGTAGCATGATCTTATATAGCCTAAAGCCTTCCTAGATAAATGCCCTATATGACACTTAAAGAATTTTTCAAATCGGCCCAGTGGTTCCTGAGATTAGCGCGTTCAAACAAACAAACAAACTCTTCAGCTTTATATATTTTTCGACGGCCCTCGTGGTCTAGTGGTTCATATACCGGACTGCCGTTCACGAGGTCTCGGGTTCGATTTCCGGTCGGGACAATCATTTGTGTGATGTTTTTAACTGTCATACAAATGTTTGTACTGCGTCTGGGTGTTTACTATGTATTATAAGTATGTATTTACAAAAAAAAAAGTAGTATATGTATTCTATCCGTATTCTGGTACCCATAACACAAGCATAATAAGCTTAGCTTGGGACCAGAGGACATTGTGTGAAATGTCCATGAATATTTATTATATTATTTTTTATTATATATTAGTACAGATAGGTTATTCAAAAAAAAAAAATTCCTACGACAGAACTGGGAGGATAGATATAAATATATAAAATTTATGCGACAGAATAATTGTAAACACTGCATCAAAACGGCAAAGCCAAAGAGACTACCTTACTTCAACATGCTTTAATCGAATTTTCGGTAATATTTTCTAACACTTGCGCGATTTATTAACTCAAATATAACGCTAAGCACATAGAGGTTCGCGTTTACAACCGTATAAAGTGGTTTTATTCGAATTTTAGGTTTTAATTAAACAGAATTCTTACACATAACACTATACATAAATATAACGTCCATCAAAGCAATCACATTACCTTAGAGATTAGGGAAAGAGAAATAAAGAGTGTTTTCTTTTCTTGGTGACGTCACGACACATTTACTGAGCGGAACAATCTCATTAACTGGAGGCGAATAGACAACATTATTCGCTAGGCATAAGTCTCATTTCCGTTTAGATTAAGGCTCGTAGATATTTTGAGCCAATTTATTTTATGAAACTTTATAGAGTGCCATTTTGTATTAACGCTAGTTGTTATTAAAATTATTGTAACAATGTCTTTGCATATTATAATGTTTGATATTTTTTTAAACCTTATAAAACAAAGTCATTATTTCTAAAGTAATTTATTAATTTTTGCAATTGACTTGCTATGCTTTTACTTAATAAACGTGGCGTTGTACATTAAAATGCGATGTAGACTCATTCGAGTAACATTGCAGTGGATAAATTGGTTACTGTTGGCACGGCCGCAATAACTCAGTCGGTAGAGCGACGGAACGGTATTCCGAGGTCGTGGTTTCAAGTCCCGCTTGCGGTGATAACATTTTCCACTATAAATTTTTTTTTTATTATAAAGCCATTATTTTTGTATGTATGTCCCTACGTGAGCTTATATCTTCAAAACTACGCAACGGATTTTGATGCGATCTTTTTACCAGATAGTGTGATTCATGAGAATGGCTTTTTTGGAAAATTTACTGAGGTTTGGTTTCTAATTTCCACGCGTACGACTTTGCGGGCAACAGCTAATTTATTATAAAACCTTGCCCTGTGCCACATCTGTCTATCTGCTTAAACTTATAACTTCAAAGATGCATCTAACTAATACACTCTTAGAACTCCACGGAACTCTATACCTAGGGCCGTTATTTACTGTCTAGAACCCTGGGCTATATTAGGATATACCTATGAAATCGCTATGAAATTTTTTTTTAGTATGGCAAAACAACGTTTGCCGGGACAGCTAGTCTTCTAAGTGTTCTAGTGAGTCTTCTTCTAGTGTTAGTTACCGTACTCCTCCGAAACGGCTTGACCGATTCTTCTCAAATTTTGCATACATATTCAGTAGGTCTGAGAATCGGCCAACATCTATTTTTCAAACTTTTTTTTTTAGTATGGCAAACAACGTTTGCCGGGTCAGCTAGTCTACTATATAAAAATAAGTTGGGTTTTCCTTCCTGACGCTATAACTCCAGAACGCACGAACCGATTTCCACGGTTTTGCATTCGTTGGAAAGGTCTCGGGCTCCGTGAGGTTTATAGTCAATTTTTTTTTTTTTTACTTTTTTTTGGTATGGCAAAACAACGTTTGCCGGGCCAGCTAGTCTAATATATAAAATTCACGTGTCACAGTGTTAGTTACCGTACTCCTCCGAAACGGCTAGACCGATTCTTCTCAAATTTTGCATACATATTCAGTAGGTCTGAGAATCGGCCAACATCTATTTTTCAAACTTTTTTTTAGTATGGCAAAACAACGTTAGTCGGGTCAGCTAGTCTTATATATAAAATTCACGTGTCACAGTGTTAGTTACCATACTCCTCCGAAAAGGTTAAACCGATTTTTATGAAATTTTTTATGCATATTCAGTAGGTCTGAGAATCGGACAACATCTATTTTTCAAACCTTTTTTTTTAGTATGGCAAAACAACGTTTGCCGGGACAGCTAGTAATTTATAGTTTTATACAATGTTTTCTTTATTTTAAGCCATCTAACTAATCAGAAAATATTAACGTGTATAAAAATACAGAATATACTGCATCACTCGCACAAAATGAATTAGCATATTGTCAGCTATATTGGATTTAGCAAACTGCAAACATAAACGGACGAGCTCTTAAGAGGATACCAAAATAGCTTCGTGCATTTTTCTATGTACGAAGTTTGTTATGTGTTTTTTTTATGAATTTCTAAAGTAAATTTCTAGTTTTATATTTATTGGAGTTTTAGTCAATCATTATTCCAAATGGTGGTCTCAAAGATAATACTTTATTACGGATCCAATTTCGTTTCAAATCCGCTAAGCCGTTTGAAAAAGTAACAAACATACACACAAACACATACATATACAAACTTTCGCCTATAATATAATACTATAGTTGTATTGGTACTATAAAATTATAAAGATAAAGAGTTTGTTTGAACGCGCTAATCTCAGAAACACTGTTCGATCTAAAAAATTATTGCAGTGCTGGATTTAGACAGACAGACAGACATTAAAGGTCATTAGAGCCACCCGGCACTCACCCCGCACCGCCTCATCCCATGGCGTCCTTTCGTTGTCCATTGTTTCTTTAGATTGAGTGGCTAGAGCTCTAATTTTTAAGTATATGTTTGTTCAATATATGATCTAGGATCGCATGAATTCAGAAACGCGATTGAAAAAAGTTTTCTCGATAGAAAATCTTGGCGAAACAACCTCTCTAATTTTTTATTTTTTTCATTTGTCGGTCTAATTATCGCGTATTAACTAATGAAATAACTATTATGTATAGAAACACGTGGATCAGAATTAAAATATATTTAGTAGATTTTGAGTAAATAGGAAAAGTATCCCTAATTCTTCATTTTCTGTGCCTACTGGCTGTGTTAATATGTACGTGTCGGATGATATACGATAATATTTATGTAGGCCCTTAACAGCTCTAAATAATGTAATTGGATTCAGTTCCAAGAAGACGTTTGTGTTTGTGACCATCTTTGTAAAGGCACTACTGTTGTGTATACTACGAATACCTAAATAATTGAATTATCACTGGCCATCAGAACAAATGGAACTAAAATGAATAAAAAAGGTTTTAACATTGCTATTTGATAGATTGCTTTTAGATATTGGCAACAATTCTATTGTGACTTTTAATAAACAGAGATTAGCTAAAATGACACCAAATAGGTACAGTTTATTTAGTTTAAGTGTTATTATATAGTAGGTACACATCTTTGAAAGTGTTTTTCACACATTTGGAATAGTCGGATTGATCACACACACAAATCAAGTACACCAGTCTTTGATCTGCAAGGTAATAATTAAATAAAAAATATCCTGTTTTTCAATCGTGTTTTTTGTTTTTAAACAAAATAATTATTACCATTTTATCTGTAACAAGATGAATAGCAGTCTTCTTATATTAATGACATCATTAGCGAAAATTAACTTATTCAGTTAAATTCTCAGGTACGTTAATTACGTCTGAGACGTGCATGAATTGGTGACTTGCTTGCAACCTTATTTATAACTCGGAGTATATATTAACAGAAAACATTGTGATGTTACTTTATGTTGGTTTCAATTGATGTATCATTGAGGTAATTTGTGAGTTTTAGATAAAATGATTAAATCACTCTGTCCCGTCGGTCATTTTTCGCCAATCTAATGTTAAAGTTTTATAAAAATAGTACTAACATTTATTGTTCAGTTGACGCCCAAATGTTTGCAAATTAGTATTCTCATTATAAGCGCAGCAAAAGTTTATGTTTCATAGTATCCTCCGTGTGGTGACGGATTAAGAATACAAGTGACACCACCCCATCTCCTCCCAGGGTGCTGTAAAAGTCAGCTAAGGCATATTGCACACAGATAACATCCTCTATGAGAGACGGAAAACTCGAAAAAAACCCTGTGCCAACACGCCTGGTCAGCGCGGCACAGTAGACCATAATCCCTCCAAAGTGGAGGAGGCCCGTGGAGAGGAGTAATATGATGTATGTAGTATGTATTTGCGATACAATTGTATTAAATAAAATGCATTTCGTGAATAATATAAATTTTCGCCTATCTTGCTAGCACAGATATTTAAATTATCTCTTGCTAAAATAAATAAAGGGGCGAATTCAAACAAGACAATTTAAATAAAGCCTTCAATTAATTGCAACACCAGTATTAGCACACATTGGGGTGTGAAACTAAGCAACTATTTTTATGTTATTTCTAGCAAATCTGCATTGCAAACAAGACAATAAAGATTAGAACATCGTAACACATTTGAGAATTGCTAATGAACTTATAATAATAATATGCATTTTAATGCAAATGAATATAGTATTAGAATAATTTGACTATTGGTTCATATTAATGTAAAGTTAGTTGCTTGAATGATTTTTAAAAGGAAGTGTTTCGAGGAGAGCAATAGAAATACTATATGTTTTGACAAATAAAGTTTTTTTCTCTACTTTTTATCTCCTTCAATTAAAACTGATAGAGCGAAGATATTCGTGCGACGACGGGCTTCGTGGTCTAGTGGTTCATGTAACGGACTGCTGTACAACTTACAAGACGTCGGGGTCCGATTCCCGCATCTGACAATCGTTTGTGTGATATTTATAATTGTGATCGAAATGATTGTACTGCGTCTGGATGTTATCCATGTATTTAAGTATGTAATTACAAAAGAAAAGTAGTTTATGTAGGTTATCCGCATTGCGGTGCCCAAAATACAAGCCTTAGATGCTTAGCTTGGGACCAGACGGTGTTGTGTGAAATGTTCATGAAAAATATTTGAGTAATTTAAAAAAGAAGTTTAACCGACCTCACCATGTGCCTTTTAAATTTGAGGTTCTTCTTCGATGTCTCAGGAAATAACCATCAGATCCTGACTTGATGCCAATGGAAACACACGGGAATCACCTATCAAATAAAAATGGATCACTCTAGACACCTAACCTTAGTCGAATCGACGACTACTAGTCACAAATATCGCTATATCTTTCGGACGCGTACGCCGATTATCTTGGCATCTCATGCCAACTCAGTGTTCGTCGTGCTCTTTCTGCAGGTAATCGCGTCCAGCGGGTAGGTACAAAATTTTTCGAAATATTACAAATATACTCGTCGATTAGACGAATGGTTAGGGTTTGTGTAAATTTTTATTTTATTTTAACATTGTATGTACATTTTTTTTCAGTTTTTACAATGGGTTTTAAACAACCGTTGTCAGAAGAACAGATTACGCATTTGTTATTAGACGAGGAGGATCTCAGCGTAGCAGAGGGTTCATCTGGAAGTGAAATAGAGGATGATGTGGAGGTTGATGATGCGGAAAATGACACTCAATATGAGCATTCCGACCATGAAGATGCTTCTCTGAACGTTCCAGAAAATTCTTCACCTGCTTTTTTGGATAATGTGCTGGAATCTCAAACACCGCCTATATCATCGGATACCAGTTCGGGTACTAATCCATGTATCATAACATTATCACAGAGCAATATCCGCAGTCGAAACCGTCACGTTTGGGCCACTAGTAAAGGGCGCGTTGCAAACAGAAGATCTGCAATGAATATTGTAGGTGTTCCCAGAAGAGGACCTACTCGTGGCATGAAGGATGTAGTAGACCCATTATTATGAAAAAATTACATAGGTACGCAGCTTGTGGAACCCTGGCTTAAAATCCGACGCCAAACCCGGACTATGCCGACACACGTCAAAAACAAGATCAAAGACATTTTAGGTACAACAAGTGATGAAAGTCAATTTCAAGGACTCGGCGAAGGTCAAGGTGAAGGTCAATCATCATCCACCTATAAATGCAGGCAATAGGAAAAGAAAGATTTGCGGTCTCTGTCTCTACCAAAAAAGGCCAATGACTATGTTATTCCTCAAAATGTAACACTGCAATTTGTGGTGAACATAAAGTTGATTTTTCCAAAGGTTGTGCTTCAAAAATTAGATTTTTGTTTTTAATATATATAATAAGACTTAAGATCTCTGAGTTTTGCTAAAGAAAAAGAGGCTATTTATGTTAGTTTTTTTTTATTTTTATTTTTATGAGTACTTGATCTCATTAAAGAAGTGCCTTACAAGAAATGTTATGTAATAAACATATTTATCTCGAAATGCAAACTATTTGTTTTATTTTCTAGAAGAATAATTGTTTTATCTACAATTGCATTAAAAGTAACGAAAAAAAGGACTTATAGATATAATAAAGTACCTCAACATATGTTCGTCGAATCGACTAATAGTTAGGTATAAAGCATTATGTTCGAATGTTAGGAGTCTAGGGTTAAAATCGCTACGCCCAGTTAAAAGTTACGAGGTAACAACCAAAAAAACATACAGACGAATTGAGAAAATTGACCTTTTTTGAATTCGTTAAAAAAAATAAAACATTTCTTTGGTATCCATTAAAGTTATTATTTATTAGTGTAAATGAATATAAATAAGTATATCACATAAGTTCTTAAGCTTGAAAACGTTATGTAGGATAATTTGATGTGACTCTTTCACTGAAATCGTAAAAAGTTACGTCATGCAATATTACATAGTTCAAAGCCACTTTTATAGTTACCCACGCCTATCTTATTAAGTCAGCTTCCGACCTTTTTTTTCGAAAACTCTTTTAAATATTTATAAGAAAAGTGGATTTAAATCCTTATGCTTATTCACTGTTGATAGGTTATATTTTTGTTATTACTATGCTACGCTGACCAGGTGCGTTGGCACAGGGTTTCGTTTCAAGATTTCCGTCTCGTACAGAAGATATTTTTGACGAGCCTCGTGGTTGAGTGGTTTATGTAACAGACTGTCGATCCAGGTCGCAGTTTCGATTCCCGCTCGGGACAATCATTTGTGTGATTTTTCTAACGGTCATACAAATGTTTGTACTGCGTCTGGGTGTTTCTATGTATTATAAGTATGTATTTACAAAAGAAAAGTAGTTTATGTATTCTATCCGTATTCTGGTACCCATAACACAAGCATATAAGCTTAGCTTGGGACCAGAGGACGTTGTGTGAAATGTCCATGAATATTTATTTATTATTTTAACTTATTATTTTAACTGTTTTTATAGTCCTAAAGCTTTGACAGCACCTTGGGGAGGAAATGGGGTGGTGATATTTATATTCTTAATCCGCCCCCCACATGAATATGATTTACATTTCATTTTACCAGAGAATATGACTATCTTGTATCATAAATAAATATAAAATGCTGTTCACGGGAATAGTAAACTCAATTAAAAATAACATCCCAAGTTACAAAAAAATCTACATTAGAGCCACAACCATGGCTTAATTAAAACATTCTGCACCAAATAAATTTCCTTACAACGATATAAAAATAACAAAGCTGTTACCACTGAGTTAAATTGTCTAACCTTACTCAGTAAGGGACACGTTTTCATTCAGGAGCAGTTTATTAAGGTTTAAAAATTTATTGTTCTAATATAATATCAAATTAATTTCGTATTTTTTTAGAGTTACTTAAAAGGTAGAGAACCCTATTAATAAGACACCGCTATGCGTTCATGCGTTTGAATATCACTAGGTTGCATGCTGTTTGCAACGAACTGAGATAGCTAGACTATTAAAACTTTCACAGATAATGTATACCTTTTTATGTATTTACTAGCTGACCCAGCAAACGTTGTTTTGCCATACAAATGTTAGGGGTGGACAACCCTTATCACTTAGGGGTATGAAAAATAGATAGTAGCCGATTCTCAGACCTACTGAATGTGCATATAAAATTTAATAAGAATCGGTCAAGCTGTTTCGGATGCGTATGGGAACGAACATTGTGATACGAGAATTTCATATATTAGATATCTATTTGAACTATAATAACAAGTACTTATAAATAATTGGTCAAGTGTGAGTCGGACTCGCGCACGAAGGGTTCCGTACCATTATCTATGCAACATAAGGCAACGTTATTAGTATCGAGCAAGAAACGGTAAAAAAATCATGTTTGTTGTATGGGAGCCACCCTTAAATATTTATTTTATTTTATTTTTAGTATTTGTTGTTATAGCGGCAATAGAAATACATCATCTGTGAAAATTTCAACTGTCTAGCTATCACCGTTCTTGAGATACAGCCTGGTGACAGACGGACGGACGGACGGACGGACGGACGGACGGACAGCGAAGTCTCAGTAATAGGGTCCCGTTTTTACCCTTTGGGTACGGAACCCTAAAAACAAAATAAAGTTTTATTTTAATAAACTCCGTACGCGTGAAATTTAGAATATTTTCCCGTGTTTTAACATTTTTTACTGTTTTCTCGCTCCTAATGGTTGCAGCGTGATGTTATATAGCCTATAGCCTTCCTCGATAAATGCACTATCCAACACGAACGATTTTTTCAATTCAAACGAATAGTTCCTGAGATTAGGACTTTCAAACAAACAAACGAGCTCTTCTTTGAGGTTGATTATAATAAATGATACAGAACCATTCATGCGTGAGTCCGTATCGCTGTTGACGTTTTGTAATTTTGTATGTCACGTTACAAATACACAAGTATGGCAGTTCTATCGCCAAATATTATTAGAAACTAGCTGTTGCCCGCGTCTCCATCCGCGTGGCATTTAGAAATTTTTTCCCGTTTTTGCAACATTTTTCACTACTGCTTTGCTTCTACTGGTCGTAGCGTGATGTTATATAGCCCAAAGCCTTCCTCGATAAATGTCCTATCTAACGCTGATAGAAATTTTCAAATCGGCTTAGTGGTTCCTGAGTTTAGCGCGTTCAAACAAACAAACTCTTTAGCTTTATATTATTAGTAGAGATAGGTAGAGATGTGAATGAAAAACAACAATAAGGATTTTTTTTACCTTGAGATTAACCCGCGTACTTCAATTCACATTTCACATAATCACACTATAAAACTTATACTTAGGGAATCTATCTATCGAAATACTAAACAAAAACTAATCGCCTTCAGAGCTAAAACCACAGAACATTAAAATTAATTAAAAGTTAATGCTTTTATTTATTATTATAATTAAAATTTTAATCAGAAGAATAATTAATTAGTGGCTTTACTCATACAGGAAGCTTTTGAGAGATTTGCTTTGCGTTATTCATAATCAGATTTGCTTTTGACTTTATGTTGTTTTATTTTACAGTTATGTATACAGTGATTTCACAAAAGAATTAAAATTTATAATAAACTAACTGTAGCACGCAACTTAACTTAAAACTTGAAGTATATAACAAGCCTAAACAAATTATACAAAAACGCTATCCTCTTAAACCACTATATCTCGAGCCTATATCTGACGAGCCTCGTGGTTGACTGGTTAAAATCAAAATCCGTTACGTAGTTTTGAAGATATAAGTTCACATAGGTATATATGCATACAAAAGTAACGACTTTGTTTTAAAAAAAAGACGTGTGTCACTCGGGGCTGCCGCGGTAAAGCTATTGCATAGTATTAATTGAAATAAGATTAATAATCCTTATTTACTGATGCTTACATCTGTCCATTGTTTATGGTAATTATGATAAAATAGGGATTGTCAACCAAATGTCAATAAAATAAAAACTAACGCCAAAAATGACATGAGTCACCAGCGCGAACAATTTAAATTTCGAATTTTGTGGATTAAGTCTCCACGCTCAAGGCCCGCGATAGAAGCTATGCAATCTTTATATATATAAATATCCTGTCACGATGTTTGTCGGCGAAGGATTCCTAAACCACTTAACCGGTTTTAAATTAAATTGGCACACCGTGTGCAATTCGACCCAACTTAAAAGATAGGATAGCTTACATTTCAATTTATAGTTAGTCGCAATATTATTTTATTGCAAATTATTTGTCTACTATTATATGGCAAAACAATGTTTACCCGGTCAGCTCGTAGCTTAATAAGTAAAGAAGATAATGGTCATTCAAATGGGTTTATTGTAATTTCGTTGATAAAAATTTATCCAGGTGATATTAGGTGCTTCAGCTAGTTTCTTATAAATAAAAGATAATACCATAATTCATAAACAGTTTTTATAAAAAATGAATCATGTCACAGCAAAGGTGAAAAGTATAAAAACATTTAATTTTCCGTATTTTCGTTTTATTACATTGTTGACAAAACTTTCAGTCATGTTTCCCGTGTATTCATTTCATTTCATTTTCATGTCACAGCATTTCGTCAAGATTCATTACTCGGATGGGACAATCAAAAATTTATGTTACTTCAAGAACATGCTACGTTCTTGAAGAAAAAACGACACAATTTCACGTTTTTTTAAGTAAATGCCTGTTGTTATTAATATTACGTCGGCGTCAATCTGACGGGGGGGGGGGGGGCTAATGAGTCGCAGTGAGCCCCTACGGATAGGGGGCCAACACTGGTCGGGTCATGGTAATTCCTGAGTGACTACCATGGCCCGGTCAAGGGCGAGGAGGAACACCGTGGGGTTTAGTGGTTTAGTGGGTAGTTCGGGTCCGTTTCTGACCCGGGAGTCCCACACAAAGTGCGTAAATATAATAATAATAATATCTTTATTTCGAGTAACACAAGAATGTCAAATGTTAGAATTGCAAAGTACTTAAATGTTAATTTTAGTAATAAAATTATATTAGGTACAGAATTTTGTTTAGAAATTATTAATTACATTAGCTAGTGCTTCCATCAATAACTGCCGTATCATTCCATGAGAAATGGCACAGCTGTGACCGATGTAAGCACAGTCAAATCTGTCAGCAATCATGGACAGGATCCTGTTGGGGCTGGCCCTCACCCGGCGCACCAGAGATGCACACCTTTTGCGCATGGTGGTGTAGAAGCAATCCACGCGCGCATCAGCGAACATCCGCGATGCGCTACAGTATCGGGGCAACCCCAACAGAATCCTGAATGCATTGTTATATTGGATACGGAGGGTGTTGTACGACTTTTGAGTATATCTGGCCCACGCGTGGTTGCACGCGTAGAAGGAAGTGCAATATGCTCTAAAAAGTGTGATTTTAACATTTGTTGAGCAGCGTGCAAACCTGCGCGTCAGCATGTTCGATCTTACGGACAGCGCCCTCCTCTCCCGTTCTATGTCATCATCGTCTTTGAGACCAGGGGTCAAGACATGGCCCAAATATTTAAAATTATATACCCTTTTTAGTGGGGTTCCGTTGAGCGAGATAGATGGCATAATGTCTGGACTTTTACCCCTGGTCTCAAAAACCATGACTTCACTCTTTTTTACATTGTAAATGAGTCCGTGGGTTGTCGCGTATCTTTCACACACTCCTACTAGTCTTCGCAAACCACAGGGCGAAGCACTTAACAAAGTCATATCATCAGCGTAACTGATATTGTTCATGCAGACTCCGTCTACATGACATCCTATGTTACTGCTGCTAAGTTCAATAATCAATTCATTTATGTACAGGTTGAAAAGTGTGGGCGAGGTTAACCCTCCCTGTCTCACTCCACACTCCAACCCGTACTCGCGCGACATCGTTCCCGACCATCTCACCGCATTGACCTGGTTAGCATACCAGTACTTTAAGATATTAATAATAATTGTTGATGGTAATTGTGACTTTTGCAGTTTATCCCATAGAATGTCATATGAAACCAGATCGAACGCCTTGGAGAGGTCGAGGAAAAAGCTGTATACAGAAGTCCCACGCTTAGCGTAGTAATCGACAGCATGCTTAAGACACAGAATAGCACCATCAGTTGATAAACCGGGACGAAAGCCGAATTGGTTGTCATGTAATTTTACATATTTTTGTATCTGTGTGTTAAGCATGCTATCGAGCACCTTGGATAATATCGTGGCGAGGGAAATAGGCCTGTAGTTTGATTTATCGGCCAAGTCTCCTGTCTTATTTTTAACAATAGGTACCACCACAGTGCGTAACATTTCTCTAGGTAAGTAACTATGATTTACACAAAAAGTATACAACAACGATAAGACTCTGGGTAAGTGTGGACCTGCATAGCAGAGATGCTCGATGCTGAGACCGTCATGGCCCGGTGACTTGCCCCTGGTCATTGACAGGATAACATCCGATATTTCTTTAGATTTAAACCTTATAAACCGTTCCATGCAGGGCTCAGCACTGCGCATACTCTTCGCCGAACCAAGTGGCGATGTTACACGAAAGTGATCCACAAACATGTTAGCAATCTGTTCAGTGCCTCTCACCCCGCCCACGCTCACAGGCCGGCCAGGTCTATGCTTCAATTTGTTAGTTTCTTTCCAAAAGCCAGAAAAATCCTTTCGCGAATGGTGTGCCGCAAGTATATCCATTTTAATCTGTGTTTCATGATCTTGACACCATTTTAATCTCGATTTGAATATTTTCTTAGACTCGTACATCTCATCATAAATAACGCCAACCGAGGGCCTGCCGTGCCAATTCCACAACAAGAATTTTTCTCTGGTAAATGCATTCCCCACGTAAAAAAACAAAATAAAACGTATCTGGTACCCATAAGACAAGCACATAAATATAGCTTATTTTGTGGCCAGAGGGCGTTGTGTGAAATGTCCCAAATATTTATTTAATGGGTTGAACAGTCTATCTCTATAGACAGATAATCTATTTACTTATAGGTATTTATTGAATAAGTTTAATACAAAAATCGTCTTATAAATAAATATATCATCGTTTTGATCCTCGATAGGCGACAGTGTATTCTTTTGTCAATCAGCTCTCTGATGTAGCTGACAAAGACATTCACAGGAAATTTCTAACATCTGTTCTTTTTACTGTTGATCAAGGACGTAAATAAAATCAATTCCCAAAAGAGAATAAAATATTCAGTCGTTTCTTTTCAAACTGAAGCAAAAAGGTAAATATTTCATTCAGTAATAAAAATCATAACTTTTGTAGTGTTTGTGAAATAAATATATTCTTTAAATACAAAATATACTGATAATTTAATGTTTATCAATTAAATTGTATAAGCAAAAGATCATATTGTTAACTAACTAGCTTTTATTAGCTTCGAACGTATCTATCAATGTATTAATCTATGTAACGGAAACTTTGAATGTGATTTTCACCCACTTGCAGTAGTCGGATTAATCTGAAATTTTGCAAACATATCAAGATATCGGTACGACCGATAACAATACAATCATATAAAAGAATATTCAGGATTTCCAAGCGTGTTTCTTAGTTTCTGAACTAAACGAATTATTTATATGGGTTTTAGTAGAACTTTAATAATAATAATAAATATTCAGGACATTTCACACAACGTCCTCTGGTCCCAAAGTAAGCTATATTTCTATGCTTGTATTATGGGAACCAGATACGGATAGACTACATAATTATACTACTTTTCTTTTGTAAATACATACTTAAAATACATAGAAAACACCCAGACGCAGTACAAACATTTGTATGACATTTATGGATATCACACAAATGATTGTCCCAACCGGGAATCGAACCCGCGACCTCGTGATCGGCAGTCCATTACATAAACCACTCCACCACGAAGCCCGTCAAACAGACAAATAATACTATAACAAATCTAGTTTTAAGCGTCAAACCAAAGAACACCTGTTCCAAAAATTAGCGGGTTTATCTCAAACTTAAGGTTAAATTATAATTATATTATTTTATTTGTATGTAGTCTATTGTATTGAAAGTTATTTATGTATGTAGTATTTAGCTATTATGTATGTATGAGCTATTATAATATATTTAGTATATATCAATATTTTATGTTAATATATGTATTATATTTGTTATATTATTATTTAGTTTATTCTTATAATCATATCTACAATGCATTCATGAATCACGTAAAGCAAGTAATGCATCTACTTCAAAGATCTCAGCATCCCCCTATGTTGATTGGTAGATAATGCTTTTAGCATTAAGAGGATACCAAAATAGCTTCGTGCATTTTTCTACGTACGAAGTTTTCATTTTTTCTTTAGATTGAATGGCTAGAGCTCTAATTTTTAAGTATATGTTTTTTCAATATATAATCTAGGATCGCATAAACTCAGAAACGCGATTGAAAAAAATTTTCTCGATAGAAAATCTTAGCGAAACATCCTCTCTTATTTTTTATTTTTTTTTCATTTGTCGGTCTACTATCGCGTATTAACTAATGAAATAACTTTCAAAACATAAGTAACTATTATATATAGAAACACGTAAACCGGAATTAAAATATATTCAGTAGATTTTGAGTAAACAAAAAAAATATCCCTAATTCTTCATTTTCTATACCTACTAGCTGTGTTAATAGGTACATGTCGACGATAATATTGATGTAGGCCCTTAAGTCCGCCTAATGTACAATATTGTGCTAAAAGTTTTTAAATAAATAAATAATACGTAACAATACAATGTATATAATATATTATATTTACATTTTCGTACGGTCAGATAAAATATAAATTATTTATTCTGTTTTAAAATTATTATGATAGTAAAAAAGTAAATTTACCGTTTAAATAGCTTTGTTTTAGTCTTATACACCATACTTCTTCTTATACACCATACCTTACTTAGTAAATTAAAGAAGTGTGTGAAATATTTCAGAATTTCAACATAATAGGTTTTAATGAAGACTATAGTACACAGGATATGTGTATGTAAGTATTTATTTTTAAGATTATTTAAGATCTAATTTTTTATTGAAATTGTGTTCAAAGTTATAAAAACGTATGTAAAACTTACAAAAAATATGTTAAACTAAAAAGAACAGAGAGAATAAAGTTAGGAAACTTCGGGCCAAAAGCAAAACCGACGTGCGGCGATCTCCCAAAAGTTTCATTAAAATTCGTAAATCCGGATAACTTTTGTACAAAATTTTGCTTCTGAACTATCCAAGTTGTGTCACTCAAAAATACCTACAAAAAGGTTGTTTTATAATGAAACATTTTTATCTAGGTATTTTATTATAGCGCAAGTATTTTTTTATTTATTTTTGTAAATTTCGTTAAACATATGTCTAATTTAGTGATACCGTTATGAAAAAGTTAAAAGGCAGTAGAGCAAACAAATCTAATTTTTGTAATGCAACAAAGATCGAATTACCAGTTACTAACCATATGCTAAAATAAAACTGTGTATACAACGTGTTTCAGAAAGGTGTAGTCATATTTGACCATCGTTACACATGGCCGGTGACTAGGCACTAGGCATGGATGAAATTACAAATACTAGTTATATTATGACTTTTATGTGTTCATACAAATTTAATTAATTTATTAAATTAATCGATCTTCTTTAAATACAACACTACTATGAGGTCATCTTTTATCGTAAGGTTCAATCGCATTCAATAAACCGTAAACATCTCATAAATGATGCGCTCCTGGTAGTTATTTAATATTAGGCTATAAACAACAAAAAACTTACCAACTGTATTTTTCTATGTGTAACTGTAATATTTATAATATTTAAGGCCTATCCAATGCAACCTTAAAATATGACTACACCTTTCTGCAACACGTTGTATAATAATTTGCTTAGTACTAAAACTAAAAAACGCGTTAATTTATTAATTTTTGTAATTGACTTGCTATGCTTTTACTAAATAAAAACGCGCTTGAAAATCCTAAATTTTTCATTTATTTATAGCAATATCATCTGTCCCTAATATGTGTGCTAAATTTCAGATCGCCCTGACTACTGAAAGTGTTGTAAAGATTCAAAGATTCCGTTACATAGATTATTACATTGAGCGTGTTAATAATATAAAAATCACCAATATCTTTATTAGATCCTTGAAAACAAGACGTTAAGTTTGGTATAACTATATTTTATGATATCTATAGAAACATAAGTGCGACCAGACGACCGGCTAAAGTTCGTGATAATATTATCAAGAGAAATATGGTGAGACGGACAAGAGTTGACAGGGGTTGCAAAAATCAAATTTGGCTGAGGGCCAGATTTTACTTTTGTAAATTTTATGTAAATTGTGGCTAATACTAGGTAAAAATTGGTCAAGTGCGAGTCGGACTCGCGCACAAAGGGTTCCGTACCATTATCTATGCAACATAAGGCAACGTTATTCGTATCGAGCAAGAAACGGTAAAAAAATCATGTTTGTTGTATGGGAGCCCCCCTTAAATATTTATTTTATTTTATTTTTAGTATTTGTTGTTATAGCGGCAATAGAAATACATCATCTGTGAAAATTTCAACTGTCTAGCTATCACCGTTCTTGAGATACAGCCTGGTGACAGACGGACGGACGGACAGCGAAGTCTCAGTAATAGGGTCCCGTTTTTACCCTTTGGGTACGGAACCCTAAAAAGTAAAAAACAAGCTGAATTAGATATACACAAGATCAAAATCATATAGTATGCAATGCAAATTTACATACAATGAGTATTATTTTAAAAGTTGAACCGACCTCATGTGCCTTTGAGATTTCAGGGTTTTACTCGATTTCTCAGGAGATAACCATCAGATCCTGACCTGGTGCCAATAGAACCAAACGGGAACCACCAGCTTTCAAATTAAAAAAGAATCATTAGAATCGCTTCACCCAGTTAAAATAAATGAGGTAACAAACATAAAAAAGATAAAATAAATAATTGGTCAAGTGCGAGTCGGACTCGCGCACGAAGGGTTCCGTACCATTATCTATGCAACATAAGGCAACGTTATTAGTATCGAGCAAGAAACGGTAAAAAAATCATGTTTGTTGTATGGGAGCCCCCCTTAAATATTTATTTTATTTTATTTTTAGTATTTGTTGTTATAGCGGCAATAGAAATACATCATCTGTGAAAATTTCAACTGTCTAGCTATCACCGTTCTTGAGATACTGGGTACGGAACCCTAAAAATCATGTTTGTTGTATGGGAGCCCCCCTTAAATATTTATTTTATTTTATTTTTAGTATTTGTTGTTATAGCGGCAATAGAAATACATCATCTGTGAAAATTTCAACTCTCTAGCTATCACCGTTCTTGAGATACAGCCTGGTGACAGACGGACGGACGGACGGACGGACGGACGGACGGACGGACGGACGGACGGACGGACGGACGGACAGCGAAGTCTCAGTAATAGGGTCCCGTTTTTACCCTTTGGGTACGGAACCCTAAAAAAGAACTTACAGACGAATTGAGAACCCCTCTTTTTTTAAAGTCGGTTAAAAATCAAAGAAATACACCATTTTAAATATAAATAAATCAGTTAAGAGGATACCAAAATAGCTTCGTGCATTTTTCTATGTACGAAGTTTTCATTGTTTCTTTAGATTGAATGGCTAGAGCTCTAATTTTTAAGTACATGTTTTTTCAATATATGATCTAGGATCGCATAAACTCAGAAACGCGATTGAAAAAAGTTTTCTCGATAGAAAATCTTAGCGAAACAACCTCTCTAATTTTTTATTTTTTTCATTTGTCGGTCTATTATCGCGTATTGACTAATGAAATAACATTAAAAACATAAGTAACTATTATATATAGAAACACGTAAATCAGAATTAAAATATATTTAGTAGATTTTGAGTAAATAGGAAAAGTATCCCTAATTCTTCATTTTCTGTGCCTACTGGCTGTGTTAATATGTACGTGTCGGCGATGATATACGATAATATCGATGTAGGCCCTTAAACGGGTCTCGTGTTTTGACTTTAGCAAGTGAAATGACTCAAACAAATAATAAAAAGTATTTGTTGAAAATAAAATCTTGTTTACCTTTTTGTTTAATGGCCGAGGTCAGACATCGGCATTTGTAAAAGTGTTAATTCAAATGATTTTGTTTCAACCGTGTAAATCGGTAACTTAAAAGCTCATTAATTTTGCATCTTCTTGTATTGCGGACACTTCAACGTTAATTGAAAATGCGTCCCGCATTAATTTAAGGTTAATTTATTGGAAGGACGGCAGCTGTTGTTATCTTTGGTTACCATTATAATGCAATTTTAATCGGCTTAAATTAGGTTATGGTTTTCATACTTAATGCTTTCCGTGCGATATTTAAGCTTTATAAGCTCGTTCCTTGATAGCATTTAAAAGATTTAATTGAGCTGTAATATAATAGTAGTGTTATAGTTATCTTGTGTTAATTAAAAACTCACCTAATTTAACTACTAGGTTCAATATCTAAATTATAGAAAGTAATGAATAAGTTTTTAAGTCATTCTTTATTTATTTACGACTAGCTGATGCCCGTTACTCCGAACGCGTGGAATTCTCGTTCCCCGTATATTTTCTTACCGTTCAAACCTTCCCTGGACTTTCATGAACATTTCAAGACCAAAATCACAAAAATCGGCCCAGCCGTTCTCGAGTTTTAGCGAGACTAACGAACAGCAATTGATTTTTATATATACGAGAAGAAGAAGATGTAGCTGATTCTCGTAATATTTAAAACCAATCTTATTTAATTAAATTGATATCCTTACTATGTAGTAAGCTAATAATTGTATGGATCTTACTAATAACTAGCTGTTGCCTGCGACTCCGTCCGCGTGGAATTTAGAAAATTTTCCCCGTTTTTGCAACATTTTTCACCACTGCTTCGCTTTTACTGGTTTTAGCGTGATGTTATATAGCCTAAAGCCATCCTCGAAAAATGCCCTATCTAACACTGAAATATTTTTTCATATCGGCCCAGTGGTTCCTGAGATTAGCGCGTTCAAACAAACAAATAAACAAACAAACCAACTCTTCAGCTTTGTAATATATAAGAGTACTATCTTGACAGATAGAGCTGTTGAGAAAATAACTATATCAGTCTTTCTTTCATGGGTAAACTACAAAACCGATAAAAAATATTTCTGTTCACAGATAGTCTATAGTTCTATACGATGTTCATTCATGGACATGGACATTTCACACAACGTCCTCTGGTCCCAAGCTAAGCTTATTATGCTTGTGTTATGGGTACCAGCAGTGGTATTCAGTAAGAAAAAGTAAAGTGAATTTTCGGTGAATATTGATCACGTGATCAAGATTCACCGAAAATTCACTTAACTTTTTCTTACTGAATACCACTACAGAATACGGATAGAATACATATACTAATTTTCTTTTGTAAATACATACTTATAATAGATAGAAACACCCAGACGCAGTACAAACATTTGCATGACAATTAGAAAAATCACACAAATGATTGTCCGGAGCGGGAATCGAACCCGCGACCTCTTGAAGGGCAGTCCGTTACATAAACCACTCAACCACGAGGCTCGTCATTTCGATGAGTATAGAATACTTTTTTTACCTTTTGACGAACAAAGTCGCAGGCGACAGTTAGTATGTTAGAAAGTGAGAACAGTTAATTATTGTAGCCTCTAAATTACTATGTCAACAACAGTGTAGTATGGCTTGAAAATACGAGAGTTACGTTTGATGTAGTATCAATAATTTAGAGATGTTGAGAGCATTGCTCTATGTTTGTGTGTGAGTTTGTCAAAACCGACAGAGGGCTGCCAACATGCTAATTGATTGCGTATTTCAATTACTGATAAACAAACGACTAGGGTTGTGCGATAGTTACACAGATTTGTATTGTATATTATACGCTGATACCCGTGGATTTAACTGCATTAATACTTAGCTTTTAGCGTGATGATATAGCCTATGTATAACTATAAACGATATAGCTGTATCATGAAAATCTATGAAGAAGTTTTTAGTAGGTAATTCAGCAACAAAAATATTACGTTTTGAATACAAACATAGGTAAATGACATACAAACACACATTCTTAAAAACATTATTATATTTATGATATTAGCAGGATTTTTTTCATACAGGCTGATTGAATTCCCAGTTTTGATACTCAGTTATAATACTAGAATTTGAGGATTTAAATGCTTTGGTATCTGCTTATGTAGAGACTTCTCAGCCGCCTTGATCAAAACAAAATTTTTTGCTCCAATCTATGAGATGTTTCCCTTATTTATCCGGAGTAATAGACCTCATTAAGACTTTCGTGGAATTACTGATTGCTATTTTCACGAAATTCCTGATTATTCTAAATATGAATGTCAATTATCTCTCCTGCAAAGATACTTGAAACTGCCAACTGTACAACAAAGCCCATTTTAAACCAAAATGCATTCAAAATTCCGTAGAATTGTCGAAACATGTTTCTCACTAAGAGCGTTTGGTGATAATTACGGTTGTAATCCTACCCATTTTTCACTACCCTAAAACTTGAACCAGCTTCGGTATTTATCCCCGAGTTTCAAAAGGATTAGCGACCGGTATTAAAATTATTACATCCCACAAATTGTGGGACTATAGAGTTACGTTTTAATATTTAATGTTTTTGAACATTTATTTAAATTATTTTGTTTATAATTGTAGAATCACTAATCTTTGTAATCGCATACCTTAATTCTTAAATGTTTCATCGAGAGATAAGACGAAATCGATCTCGTTGTAGATCCATCTAGATTTCTCTAGGTTGATGAGTAACGAGACCCTGTTACTGAGACTTTGCTGTGCGTTGTTCCGTCCGTCTGTCACCAGGTTGTGTCCCTGAAACAGTGATAGTTAGAGCCGAAAATTTCTCAGTTTGTGTATATCAGTTGATGCTATAACGACAAAATATACTCGTCATCATCATTCTCTTGCCTTTATCCTGGTATTTGGGTCGAAGTATGTTATGATATTACTATTATCATCATAACATACCGTTATAGGAACCCGGAACCCTTCGTGCGCGAGTCAACTTGTACTTTCTCCTCTCCAGCCCATTTACCACTGTTGGGCACAGACCTCCTCCACTTTGAAGGGATTATGGTCTACTGTGCCACGCCGGACGTGTTGGCACAGCGTTTAGTTTCGAGTTTTCCGTCTCTCACAGAGGTTGTTATCTGTGTGCAATATTCCTTAGCTGACTTTTACAGAACCCTTGGGAGGAGATGGGGTGGTGACACTTGTATTCTAAATCCGTCACCACACAGAGGACTTGAACTACACTTACTGTTAAACTTGTACTTGACCGGTTTTAATTCATACAAAGCATAATTTTATTTTATTGGAGCAAATAGGTTACTACATTTTATCCCATTTTATAAAGAAGATTTTGCGTATTAAAAAAATATATTCAAATTTAGAACGTTATTGCATTAAAATCTCCCCCTATACTGAATTCAATCAAAAGGTATTCCGAAAATCATAAATTACGTATCAATCACTATAACGATATCATAATATTTTATGACCAAAATCGCCCAAAACCTTCACAATATCTCGTTCTAACGACTTCAGTCGTCATTTTTAGGGTTCCGTACCCAAAGGGTAAAAACGGGACCCTATTACTGAGACTTCGCTGTCCGTCCGTCCGTCCGTCCGTCCGTCCGTCCGTCCGTCCGTCCGTCCGTCCGTCCGTCTGTCACCAGGCTGTATCTCAAGAACGGTGATAGCTAGAGAGTTGAAATTTTCACAGATGATGTATTTCTATTGCCGCTATAACAACAAATACTAAAAATAAAATAAAATAAATATTTAAGGGGGGCTCCCATACAACAAACATGATTTTTAGGGTTCCGCACCCAGTATCTCAAGAACGGTGATAGCTAGACAGTTGAAATTTTCACAAATGATGTATTTCTATTGCCGCTATAACAACAAATACTAAAAATAAAATAAAATAAATATTTAAGGGGGGCTCCCATACAACAAACATGATTTTTTTACCGTTTCTTGCTCGATACTAATAACGTTGCCTTTTGTTGCATAGATAATGGTACGGAACCCTTCGTGCGCGAGTCCGACTCGCATTTGACCAATTATTATTTGCAGTTACTGATATTTACAATGCAATAAAGGTACTCGAAGGCGAAATATATTGGTATAAGTTGACCCACATGGAAAAAAGATACATACACTAAAGGCTCTAATATGGCATATAAGTATATGAAAGAAAGAATTATTCTTGTATTTATAATTTTACTAGCTGTTGCCCGCAACTTCGTACGCGTCGGGGGTCGTCGAAGGGCAAGAGCCGGCGGGCCCTCTCGAAGAGGTAGTCGCGCGCGGCGGTTCAGTATTCAGGGACCCGCCGCGGCAAATGTGGCACTCGGCCACGCGACGGGGGGACCTATTGTTCCCCCTGCCGAGTCGGGCCCCGGTTAGTGGGGCCACTCCTTGCTGGGTCATGGTAAAGCTCAAGGCACCATCATGGCCCGGCAGGGCAGAGAAGAGAGGAAAAAGAAATTATAAAAGAAAGAACTTCGTACACGTATTTAGAAACCAAACCTAATTAATCATACAAAAATCCATCCTCTTGCACCGCATCATAATTCGTTGCGCAGTTTCGATGATATAAGATAGCGACATACCTACATACAAAACTAATGACTTTTTTTTATGTAGATATATTAATACTTGATTGATGGAACCAGAATATACATTTTATTTTCTCATACTTAATGAGTAGCATCTATCTCTCTCCAACTGATTAATCTCCCACTGTTAGGCATTACTCTCCTCCACTTTGGGTGGGGTTATACAGCTCTTTGAGAAGAATAATTTTTAACGAATAATTTTTAATAATTTTTAATTTTTAATTTTTTTTGTTGACGGACGGACGGACGGACGGACGGACGGACGGACAGCGAAGTCTCAGTAATAGGGTCCCGTTTTTACCCTTTGGGTACGGAACCCTAAAAAGGGGTATTAAAACTGGTATTCTTAATCCTTTGCCACATGGACCTCTGTATAGCTTACGTATAAAAAGAAAGAAAATGCGTTTATTTTGGTACACTCCACAACCTATTTTACAGATACCTAAAAATGAAAAAAATATTAAACATAGTGACAAAATAGAGATGCAGAGGGCCATTCTCAGCATAAGCTGCACACACTAAGACTTAGTCAAGGGTGTTGCAGCGCTGATTTTCAGAATGTGCCTGGGTGATGTCACGGGCAGCCACAACAAGTAACAATATATACGTATAATTTAATCGAAATCCATTCAGCAGTTTTTGTGTGAAAGACCCGCAAATATCCATTCATTAAAAACTTGTACATTTATTATGTTAGTAAGATATGACAGTGTTACAACCATAATCGACATCCTAAACAAACACTAGACCGTATTGACAAGCGTTTTAAGCTGCTGATCGTGTTGTCCGACGTTCCCCGGTAAATTTTCCTGTAAACAATAAATATTATTTACCTAATAATTCTGTATTTTATTGGTCTTATCTATTAAGATCCGCGTGGTAACGGATTGTATAGCTGGCTTTAAGCAACAAGCGACAACTGTATCTTTAGTTTCATTAGTGTCTAGTTAGATAACACTACCAGTGGCGTTATTTGTGTTCTCACTAATAGTCACTAAGTACTGAAAAATCAAAGAAAAGAATTATTTGAGTATTAAAGTAATTTATTAATTTTTGCATTTGACATGCTATGTTTTTACTTAATAAATCAAATTATGGTGGAAAAATTCAAGTGACAGATATGGTGGTAAATTTGAAGTGTTGCAAGTAGACCGCAATAAGCTCAGTTGGAAGAGCTTCGGAACGGTATTCCAAGGTCGTGGGTTCAAGTCCCACTTGCGGCATTTCACTTTTTCCACCATAATTTGATTTATTAAGTAAAAGCATAGCATGTCAAATGCAAAAATTAATAAATCACTTTAATAATGAACGTCGCGTCATTATTTCAACCATTCGTATTCTGGAAAGAATACTCAAGTGTTGGTCGAGATGGTGTAAAGCAATCTTGATAGATGGCGGTGTACGTAAGATATATAAACTCATTCGAGTGACAGATATGGCGGTTAATTTGAAGTGTTGCAAGTAGACCGCAATAAGCTTAGTTGGAAGATCTTCGGAACGGTATTCCGAGGTCGTGGGTTCAAGTCCTACTTGCGGCATTTCACTTTTTCCACCATAATTTGATTTATTTGAGTATTGTTTTAAAAATTAAAATTTGAGGATTTTCTTCGATTTCTCAGGAGATAACTATCAGATTCTGACCTAGTGTCAACGAAACCAAACGGGAACCACCAGCTTTCAAATAAAAAAAGAATCAATCAAATCGCTTCGCCCAGTTAAAAGTTATGTGGTGGGTAACAAATATAAAAAAACAATTAAAAAAACATACAGACGAATTTAGAACCTCCTCCTTTTTTGAAGTAGGTTAGAAATAGCCAGTAAAATAGCCAGTTTTAGGGAGACACCATTCATAATAATATGTATGGGTTCATCTATCTGTCTTATATAATATTCTGTGCTGGGGATTAAATGGGGTCACGTCACTTAGATTCTTCATCCTTTGCTCGTCACTTCAACACACGAACATAAATTAATATATAATGGAACAATTCGAGTGTATGAATCAATCTAGAAGAGCTGAAATTTCGTAATTATGCACATAGGCTTTACACTAATTATGAAACTGGCTGGTTTCCAAATAGAAATTTCAATATTGAAGTAGTAATTAAATCACTAATTTCGTATTGAAATTTTCGAGAGTTTGAGTCAATATATATTTGAGTCAATATAAAATAAATCACTAATAACAATGATAATTGAACTGTTGCTGAAATATAAGAAACATGCATACATTTGTATGTATCTACTCATCGTCCGTCTTTATTATTAAGAGGATACCAAAATAGCTTCGTGCATTTTTCTACGTACGAAGTTTTCATTTTTTCTTTAGATTGAATGGCTAGAGCTCTAATTTTTAAGTATATGTTTTTTCAATATATGATCTAGGATCGCATAAACTCAGAAACGCGATTGAAAAAAGTTTTCTCGATAGAAAATCTTAGCGAAACAACCTCTCTCATTTTTTATTTTTTTCATTTGTCGGTCTATTATCGCGTATTAACTAATGAAATAACTTTCAAAACATAAGTAACTATTATATATAGAAACACGTAAATCAGAATTAAAATATATTTAGTAGATTTTGAGTAAACAAAAAAAATATCCCTAATTCTTCATTTTCTATACCTACTAGCTGTGTTAATATGTACATGTCGACGATAATATTGATGTAGGCCCTTAACACACTCAAGCTCAGTACACATCTATCAATGTGTAATATTAATCTATGTGATGGAATCTTTGAAAGTGATTTTTACGCATTTGCAATTGTCGGATTATTCTGAAATTTTGCGTATATATTAAGGACCGATGATGAAGCAATAATGAAAGAAAAAAAATTCACGATATTCGAGTATTTATATTAATTTTTGAACTAAGCAAATTATTTATTATACTAGCTGTTGCCTGTAACTTTGTACGCTTGGAATTTAAAAAAACCCTAACAAACCATGATTAACTTTATATATTAATAAAAACCGCATCAAAATCCGTTGCGTAGTTTTGATAATATAAGCTCACATATGGACATGCATACAAAAATAACAACTTTTTTATAATATTTTATTGTATACATATATGGATTACTAGCTTACCCGGCGAACGTTGTTTTGCCATACAAATGTCAGGGGTGGACAACCCTTCTCACTTAGGGGTATGAAATATAAATAGTAGCCGATTCTCAGACCTACTGAATGTGCATATAAAATTTCATAAGAATCTGTCAAGCCGTTTCGGAGGAGTATGGGAACGAACATTGTGACACGAGAATTATATTTATAAGGTAATGTATAGATAGATAGATAGATAACCGATTCGGTTCACCTGGATTCAAGTCAGCTCAAAGGCCAAGAAAAATTGAAACGCTTAACGTATTTTATTACAACAATCTCACTCGTAGGCCTTTGTCAGTAATAATTTGTTGAAAGTGAATACCACAAAGTCTTGTTAAGTAGGACTTACATGTCTAAAACGCTTTGACCTCGAACTAAAGCGTATATATTATTGTTAAGACGTGGTGTAAAGAAAATTATGTGATAGAAATATTTTGTGATAATAATGGTCTAGGAGGTTGGTGTCTTTTATCTAATCTTCATCATCATCATCATCATCATCATATCATCACGCTTTTTTCCCATGGGGGTAGGCAGAGACTATAGAGATATAGATTTATCTAATCTTATAATTGTTTTATCCAATTGTTAGCCCTAAAAATCTTTTAAAGTAAGTCTGTTTGGATCGTAGTTTGATGTCGCCCTATAGTCTCCGCCTACCCCAATGGGAAAAAGGCGTGATGTTATGATGATAATTTTATATCTTCAGCTTTAAATATTGTTTTACATAATTTGTATAAAATCAATATAACACAACATTCGGAAAAATATTAGCCATTAAATATGTCATCTCTGCTAAGATCAATAATTGTATTTATTACTATCCTCAAGGAATCTGGATGCTATTACTAACTATATCATAATTTTTCGACAGCAGCGGAACCGGATAATTATGGCGGTAATAACATTGTTAATGTTAACGAAACGCTGCCCAACCTAGTTTGATTTGTCGTTTGACCTTTGACCTTTTACTTAGGATAAATAATAACTTCTGCAGTTAAGTGGATGTGGTAGCGGATTAAAAATACAAATGTCACAGTTCCATTTCCTTTCCAGGTATGAGTTAATTAAATCCACACCTCAGAAGTGAGAGAGCCGACTCTTAGGTATGCCTATTAGTGTCCGACCGAAACTGGAATGTTCGGCCGTCGTCATTCGTACACAATCTTGTGATGCATGTAACTCGTCTCCACAAAATATGTAACTCTTTCATGGGTCATTGTATATGTCGTAGGAGACTTGATTAAAATAGTTTACTTAGGGATCTTTAGTTTTAAGTTAGGTTCCAAGATTGTGAAGTGGGTCCTCAAATGGTGTCAATGGTGAGTAATTCGTTTATTAGATGAGAATGAATGGTGACCCGTTGAATATTCATAAAAGGATCCTTCCAAACCAGCTACACGTGTCGTAAGCCACGGATCAATCTCATCGTAGTACATAGAATGTTGTAGTTATCGTAGTTAGTTTATTCAGTATTACAATGTGTTTAGATGGATGACTGCTCTGGCTGTAACAACAGGTGATGTCTACGGTGATTTTCTCCGATATCAGAAGTGGGATCGAATAGTCGTTATTCGATTTTGTTTTGAAAAAAAAACTAGAACAGTAAAATTAACTGTAACCAGCGTTCTAGTAAAAATTTAAAGTTTTCGCAAAGTTTCTTTTTGGATAAAAATTACTTTGATTATATTAACAAGCAAAGATTGATAATAACAAGTCACAGGTAATTAGTTAATTACACTGTAACTACGTAACAAAAATTAAATGACAATGATTTATTAGTAATTTTATAAATCTACAGTGTTCATTTGCTTAATTTATCTCGTGTATCAATCAATAAATAATTGTGAAATCGTTTTACTTGATTGCGAACAGAAATATAGTGTGGCTTTATCAACATTCAACACTTCGTTTCAAAGTGTTCGTGAAAAAAGTTATAAAGAAAAATAAAGATTTAATCTCCGCCGTGTAATAATGTGTTATTACATATTCTAACGCGTTATTAAACTTTGTTATTTGTGACTGGCAAATAATATCGCAAGAAACTTTCACTTAGATGAGAGGTAGTGAGAAAATCTAAATCATGGTTGACTAAATACTCAAGATTAGACCAACATGTAGTTACATGTAGAAGATAGAGTTGTGATAAAAAGAGTTTGACGAAATATTCGTTTAAAATTTTAAATCCTTAGACAGCGAAAGAAAGTTTAGGAAATCTATATACGTGCCAGTCGTTTCAGAAATACTGTTTCGAAAAATCTATTTATCATTATGATCTCGACTGTGCTATTGACGTATGCAGACGTCCTGTAAGTTGTTAATAATATTGCCAACGCAACTTATTGTAGTGTACCTATAATATGCGGTTAAATTCGTCCTTTCTAAAATATCTAGCTATAAATACGAACCTGACGGTGCTATTGACGTATGGAGACGTCTAGTAACCATTAATAATTATTAACATCACTTTTTGTGGTGTATAGACGGGCCTCGTGGTCTAGTGGTTCAGATAACGGACTGCCGTTCACGAGGTCGCGGGTTCGATTCCCGCTCGGGACAATCATTTGTGTGACATTTATAATTCTCATACAAATGTTTGTCCTGCGTCTGGGTGTTTACTATGTATTATAAGTATGTATTTACAAAAGAAAAGTAGTATATGTATTATATCCGTATTCTGGTACCCATAACACAAGCATAATAAGCTTAACTTGGGACCAGAGGACGTTGTGTGAAATGTCCATGAATATTTATTATATATTTATTATAATGAGTTTTTGAAATCTTTAACTTACTGACGTGTGAGACGTCTAGTGAGGCAGTAATAATATTAATCACACGCTTTATTGTGGCTTACTCAGTCAGTTCGTGAAATATTCTGTTTAAAACATCTACTTACAAATATGATTTTGATAACGCAGAGACGTCTTGTAAACTATTAATAACATTAAACACACGTTTTATTGTGCTTTACCTATAACATGTTTCTAAAATTTCTAGTATAGCAGGTTCATCTTATTACAAATATTTAATTCCAAAATGCCTTTAATGCCCATACAATACTTCAGTTGTATTTTGATTTAAATGTATGCGACTAATATTATTGGTCTATGCAGGCTGAAAAAAAAAATTATCACTAGCAATCTGCAACTGTTTCGCGTGGTTCTCATTGTAAATGAAGTCTGCCGTTTGTTTTTAACTTTATTACTTTCCGTTTATTCGCGCATACGACCCTTATTACAAATTATCGAGGTGACAGGAGATCACCTCTGAGTATTCACGAGCATAACTTTTGACCTTATTTACTTGAACAAGAATCTGTTGTAGTGGATTGACTATAGCAGATCTACATACCGTAACAAATTATCTACCTCTTAAATTTTAATTTGCGAGCGTTTTTGGTGTACAGAGACGTTCAGTGAACTATTTATAGTATTAACAAAGCAGTTTACCGTGGTGTATCCACGAGTAAACTAATTATTATTATTAAAAGAGCTGTTGGCGCGTGGAGCGTTACAGTAAGCCAAAAATAAAAGATGCTATTGGCGTGTGGAGCCGACCAATAAGCCAAAAAAAAAAATGAAAATAAATCAATAAATAAAAGATGCTATATTGGCGTGTGAAGCCGACCAATATAAGCCACTATAATTATCCTATCCTGAAAGAATAATGGTCCCCTGTGTACGACGAACAGGACCGCCTATGGCACAGCATCAACCTATCCTTTTATTCCTAGGGCCCTTGCCTACGCGGCAACGTCGACCTTTCCCTTACCTATCCTTCCCAAACCCTTTATCCTTCCTAAATCCTTAATCCTTTCTATCCTTAAGACGCTATACTCATAAATATACCACGTTACGATACTATGCACCAACGGTTACTATTCACGATTTAAGAGTTATGTAGGCTTAACTTCTACTTGAGCTACAAGTAGGAGGTAAAGTAACTGTGTTTATTCGTATGCCACTACGAAAATTCTAAATTCAACTTTTTATTCACTGATAGTTTAATCATTAGCATTTAAACTAAATTAGAAAATCATTCCTTTACTGTTGAATCCGTCTAGATCAGCAGGATAGGCCAAACGGAAACCCTTCTATTAGTTTCAAGTGGATAGGGAACACACGAGGACGCGTGCCTTTGCAAAATGGCCGTGTGACAATAAGGACAAAGAGAAACAAAGGAAAGAAAAGAAAGAAAAAGAAAACAAAAATAAAAAAAAAAATTCTAATGCTTTTACTAACGTAGTTAAAAATCATTTTCTGAGTAATTTACGATTAATTAGCTAAATCCTAAATAATTAGTTATCAAATTACAGCCGAGCGGTTGTCTTTATGAAAATACAAGTTTAATGTGTAGTGGATTTGATGATTAGAAACCATCTATTGAATGCTACAATTGTATTGGCTCGATAAGTCGATACGAACCCACTACAACTTAAAGTTCGTTAGCAAAAATGTGAAAAACCTGACAACTAGAGCAGTCAGTATTATACGGGTCGTTACGCTGCCCAGTTCTATAACTTAAACAATTAGAATATCCTCCAAAGTGTAATTTCTGAGTGTGTATTTGTGATAAAAAGTGCACAGTAACGATAATGCGGAATTATTGTAACTGACTGAGTGTGAATGTTGAATTATTGTGGGAATTGTTATAACTGACCGACGAATGGAGATAAAAAGTTAGTTGTGGATTTCTTTATTTTGCGTCTTTATATTGGGTCAGAATTAGCCGAGCGGAAAAACCTAGCTCTATTGCAGATTTACACACGGGGACGTGTGTATTCGCAGAATGGCCGTGTCGTAGGAGACTTGATTAAAATAGTTTACTCAGGGATCTTTAGTTTTAAGATAGGTTCCAAGATTGTGAAGTGGGTCCTCAAATGGTGTCAATGGTGAGTAATTCGTTTATTAGATGAGAATGAATGGTGACCCGTTGAATATTCATAAAAGGATCCTTCCAAACCAGCTACACGTGTCGTAAGCCACGGATCAATCTCATCGTAGTACATAGAATGTTGTAGTTATCGTAGTTAGTTTTTCATTTCATTTCATTCATTTCATTTCACTAAATTTAAAAAATTCATTAAAACTAAATTATGTAAAAAGGCGTATTATAAAATTTCTGATTATATTAAAGATGATAAAGCTTGGGAGTAGGTTGCTCTGGAGCAATACATATTCTATATCGTAAAGTTATTAGCATTGTAAGTATAATTGACATTTAATTTAAAAATATTGATTTGATTAATAGCTCTGCTGAGTTTCTTACGCTGGTTCTTCTCAGCAGATTGCGTCCTGAACCGGTGGTAGGGAAAAAAATTGGACATGTCATAAGCACATAATTTTTCTGAAAAATTGTGTCTACGTGATTAGGTAAATGATTTTTCATTTCATTTCATTTCATTTCGTGGCTTCAGTTTCGGCCGAAACCGAAACTCACGCGGTCAAATATAAAATTTCTTAAAATACTGAAATTTGATGCATTTTACCTATTACTTTGCGTTGGAATCGTCTACCTATTTAATATAAATTAAAAAAATATTTATTTTATTATAATTTTTTTTAAATTATTTTTTCATAATTCCCGAACATGGCCGACAAAGCGTTGCCGCGGGAAACGAAGTTAGGCGAGGGTGTGCGTGAACTGCGACACAAGTTTGGTATCGGCAAAAGTTTCGGCCGATATTAACCGAAACCGAAACCTCCGCCGAAACTTGATTTTTGGCCAAAACTTTCGGCCAACCGAAACCGAAGCCGAAATTTCGGCCGAACACTAACACCTTTAATTATTGAGATTAAATTAGACTTATTTGAACGTAACACGGTTAGTTATAAGATTTACTTTAAGTAATAAAAGACAAACACACGCAATGGGCATTGTTCATATTTTTTTTAAACTCTTAATTCAGAAACCATTTCGGGGAATAGCGTTTCTGATCATGTTCCATTAGTTTTTTTCGGAAAAGTCGCTATATTAACGATTATTTTTCCAAAAAAGCAAATGATCTCTATTTGCCCTTGAAATGAAGGACTTAAAACATTAAGGCGTTCTGAGGGATATATTACTCTGTGGTAGAGTTGAAATTGGTTTATTATATCAACTTGGCAACTTTGAAAAGATGTATTCATCAATTCATCATGCAATCTGTCTTATGTCTATCAGAAAAAGTCAATACACAGATTGCGTACAACGATGACGTCACAGCATTTAAAATAATATCTTTAAGTATTTTTTTTAAATTCTATAGAGTGAATATTTCAATAATATTGAAATTAGTTGCATAAAATAGTCTATATTTTCTAAAAAAAATATAAAAACAGCAGGTCAAAAATTATGAACAATGCCAATTAATTAAGAATACGTGTGTCGCCAACCCATTTCCTTACCAGGGTGTAATAATCAGCAAAGGGCTTAGAGTATTGAACCAATAGGAGAAGCTACACACGATGTTTTCTATGACAGATATACTGCCACGTCGTAGTCGGCGCGGCGGGGTGCTGAGGTAACGCACACAATCTCTAACGTAATTTCATTGGTCAGCGGTCGTATTATGAGCTTTTTAAAAATCATGCAAGTTCCAAGCAGGCCGTACACTGCCTGACTAAATTATGTATTATGGTAAACATAAAACGTTTAGTTGAAAAATTTTAGTTAGTACTTAAACTTTTAGTTGTACCTTCTCTATAAACATATTAATCTATGACTGTTTTAGCGAACTGAATGGCTGGGAGTTATGTTCATATTACGAATTTGCCGGGCAGTTCCATTCACGGCGTAAACGGCCTGGGAATAAGAGCTCATAATACGGCCGCAGTTCGTCCGAAATTGCCTCACGCTCACTAAGAAATGACAGCGTCCGTAAAGAATAAGTATGATAACATCATGATCTGGGTGTTTCTATGTATTATAAGTATGTATTTACAAAAGAAAAGTAGTATAAGTAGTCTATCCGTATTCTGATACCCATAACACAAGCATATAAGCTTAGCTTGGGATCAGAGGACGTTGTATGAAATGTCCATGAATATTTATTTATTTTATTTATTATCATTGTTCTCGTACCTTTTTGCAGCTGGAGTCGCCTTATAACGTCACCTCCTTTTGGTTTAATGCTTTAGGGCTAAGTTTTATTTCAATCAGTCATCAACATCTGTCATCAACATCTGTGAAAAAACTCAAATCAAACTTTATACTATAATGTCTGGTCTGCGTGGATCAAAATATATTCCCAAAATGAAGCAGGCCTGTGCCCAACATTGACGAACTGATAAATAGAAGAAGCTAAGTAAACACATTGCTCAAATTCTCAACAAAGATGAATAAATGATAATTCTAGTGTCAATTCTATTTGCAGAAATAAATTAAACTAAATTAAAACGAGAATATTGATTGCGTCAATAACAAAATTTGGTATACATATTATTACTTTTATATATCATATTTCTTAAAAGTATTGTATTATAGGAATATATACTTCGTTTCTGTGGAATTTTTTTTTAGATCAGTTATTTATCAAATATTTTCCTCATAATATCATATTTCTAAATTGAAAACATAAAAATTGACGTCATTATATCTGGCGATACTAAAAAAATATTGATATAAAAGTATTTACGTAATATTATTCGACGATATTTTATTTCTCTTTTTCATTTGTTTGCATTAAGATTTTTGTTAAATATTTTCCTTGTGCTTATACAGTTTCCAAATAAATTTTGGAATATTTGAAAACAGAAAAGTCATTATTGTAAAATAATAAATATACCTATTCATGAAACTTTTATTATTTAGTCTCAAGCTAAAACTATTTGCTTGGGTAAATACGGATCATGACCTGTACTGTACTTTTGTAAATAGATACCTACTTATAAAATAATTGGTCTAATAAATAGCCCGTAACCTTCGAAGATAAATGGACTATCCAATACAATAATATTTTTTCATTTCCTACCAGTAGTTCCTGAGTTTAGCATGACCAAACATTTATCAGTGACAGCTTTATTATATAGTCGAAATCAAATATTTTTATTTCAAACTAGCTGTTGCCCGCGACTTCATATCCGTGGAATTCGTACTTACTTGACACTTATCGTCACGTTTTGGACAATTCACATAGTATCTTTATAAATTGTAGCCTTATTCTGAGCTACATTATTGTAAAGTTTTATTAAAATCCATTCAGTAGTTTTTGCATAAAAGACACATTTATTAGTAGTATATTAGTAGGATAAGCAATATTAACATGCTGTTCCAAAAGTGAATCCTGTGGAGAAGATCAGACCGGAAACTCTTTAACTATATACGAGTATGTGCTCCTGACCAAAAGTACCATTAAGAAATCTTTGTAAGCACAGAAATACAATAAAATGGCAAGTAATGCTAAATACACAAATTGAAACGAATTCCATTCAATCTATTAGCTAACAAGTTTCAAAATACATTTCCTTTTGAATTTACTAAAGCTTGCACTGAAATCTAAAAATCGAAAATCAAATATAACAATGTCGCCAATATACGAGTGCGCCCGAAGCTTAAAGGCTGGTAAACACCTATGACAAATAGAATTTCTCTGTCCTTCTCCGTTCTATTACTTGGACATTTTATTTCTTTTACCCAATAATGCTCTGTTACTCAAAAGGCATCCACAAGAATACACTAGATATAATACAGTTGTAGGTACAACAGAACTTATTACTATATAAACCAAATTATAATGAATGACTTGACCCTACGACCTCGAAAATACCATTCCGTCAATCTCCCAACTGAGCTACCATGACCAGCACATGATAACCAAATGTTCCACTACAATATTTCTCAATATGAGGATATGAATTAAATAAATATCGCTCAATGTTTTTATACAACGCCATCTATCGAGCAGTTTGCACTAACTCGATCGATCGATCACTTAGTGTTCTTTACAATGGTATACTAATGGTCTTATTCATAACGACTTATCAGAGGTTTAAACGGAGATTTTATTAAGATAGAGAGAGAGATAATAAATGTTTTATCGTAAAAAGACTATTATGAATAACAAGTTTTGACTTTAAAGATTTACTTTTAGTACATAACCCTAAAAATATCGTAATCATCTTATGAATTTAAAATCTTATTAACATTTCAATGATAACCCAAAAACTTTTGATGCTGACAAAGTAATCAAAATTCTCTCATTCATTTGTAAAGCTTATCAATTATTCTGAAAGCTTGGTGTATTTAAATTTAATTTAACTATGAACAAAACGGTTTTCAAATACTTCAGACATTGATAAAAAGTTCTCTGGAATTTAACCACTTCGTTTATGAAAAACTTTATTTCCAAAACATTATAATATTAGACGTTCATAGCTCAGTAGCTATGTAAGTCATTAAGTATTTTTTATTCTCATATCCCATTTAGAAAACTCTTTTTTACTAAAGTAATTTATTCATTTTGCAATTGACATGCTATGCTTTTACTTAATAACTTTTAACTTTTTCCACCACAATTTGATTTATTAACCTCTTTTTTGTATTTATTATCTCAGTAGATAACAATTATTTTCTTTAGTTTACTAAGAGCACCCTTGAAATTCTAAATTTTTTTTGAAATTACTGCATTGCAAGAATGTTAATTTTTCTGACTATTAATAGAACTGAAAGTCACTTTCAAAGACTCATTTATGTGGACACAGGATTAAACGGAGATTTTATCGGAGAGATAATATACGTTTTAGCGTAAAAAGACTATTATGAAAAACAAGTATTGACAATTTTCGCAAACCTAGTTAAGCGAACTTTTAAACCTCCGATAAGTCATTATGAATAAGACCGATAGTCTAATAAATAGACAGATAAACGAAGCAAAAAGCGTGTTAAAATAATAGGTATTTCCGTTTTAGAATAGCTATGAATAACACAAAGCATCTTTACTTATTATAAAACAAAATCGTTATTTTTTTGTACGTCCCGATGTGAGGTTATAACTTCAAATCTACGCAACGGATTTTGATGCGGTTTTATTAATAGATAGAGTAATTATATTATATTCATGGACATTTCACACGTCCTCTGGTCTCAAGCTTAGCTTATATGCTTGTGTTATGGGTACCAGAATACGGATAGAATACATATACTACTTTTTCTTTTGTAAATACATACTTATAATACATAGAAACACCCAGACGCAGTACAAACATTTGTATGACAATTAGAAAAATCACACAAATGATTGTCCCGAGCGGGACTCGAACCCGCGACCTCTTGATCGGCAGCCCGTTACATAAACCACTCTACCACGAGTTGTTCAAAAGGATGGCTTTTTTGTATAATTTGTTAAGGTTTTGTTTCTAAATTCCACGCGTACGAAGTTGCGGGCGACAGCTAGTATGCTATAAATGACTGTTAGAAAATTGCATACATTAATCACAAAGTTGGTGCATACAGAACAGGTAAAGTATTTGGTTTTAGTAGTTTCTTAGTTATTGCCTTCTACAGTCGACTCTATGTCAACTTCAAGAAACTTGTTCGATGTAAATTGCAACCAAGATTGTGTCAACATTGAGTTAGAGAACTAGAAACGATTTGCAATATGTAATGGGTGTTTAAGAATGTATTTACAAAGAAGAAGCAAGTTTATTAGTATTCTGGTTGCTATATATAATATATGCGTCTATACAAAATATTTTTTGACGGGCTTCGCGGTCTAGTGGTTCGTATAACGGTCTGCCGATCATGAGGTCGCGGGTTCGATTCCCGCGTCGGATAATCATTTGTGTGATGTTTATAAATGTCATAATAATGTTTGTTCTGCGTCTGGGTGTTTCTATGTATTATAAGTATGTATTTACAAAAAAAAAGTAGTACATGTTTTCTATCCGTATTCTGGTACCCCTAACACAAGCATATAAGCTTAACTTGGGACCAGAGGACGCTGTGTGAAATATCCGTGAATATTTATTTTATATATTTATATTTGTTTCACGATGTTAGTTACTAAACTCCTCCGAAACAGCTCGACAGATTTTAATAAAAAGATGGTACCTATAGATATACCTATGGTCTTATTCATAATGACTTATCGGAGGTTTAAAAGTTCGCTAAAATCGGTTTTGTCAAAAAAAATTGTCAAAACTTGTTATGCATAATAGTCTTTTTACGCTAAAACGTTTATTATCTCTGCGATAAAATCTCCGCTTAAACTTCCCATAAGTCATTATTATTCATAATACCGATAGCCTATAAATCAAAATACGTTATAGTTTTTATTTTTATTTTTTAGTTAAGTTTATTTGTGCCGGTAAAATGGGTACCATTGTATTACAACTTTTTATATAAACAAACATAATAAGAACCTTAAAAATAACCTACATAACACTTCTATTGTCAGAAAGCCAAATTTCTTTTTATTTCAATAGGAATCCATTTGAGTTAATGTTGAATCATTTATATGAAGATAAATATATGAACGGTATTTGATACATGTAACGATATTTATTACATTGAAAGGACGATTGATTTTACAGATATTTATATTTGTACGTACACAGTATCTGTTATACTATAGACAATAGACAGTGGTATCAATTCTACGTGCACAACTAAACTTAAACAAAAACATTTTTTTTTATTGCTTACGGTGGCAGACGAGCTAACGATCCACCTGATGGTAAGCAGCATCCGCTGCTCATGGACTCAGCAACACCAAGGTACAGCCAAGCCGCCACCTACCGTGAGAATATTACTCTTCTTAAACCTCGTTTGAAAAGGGCCAAGTCGTAGTATTGGGGAAACACCGCAGCAGGAAGATCGTTCCAGATCTTGCACGTACGTGGTAGAAATGATTTCTGGAACCGCACTGTAGTGGATGATATTGAATCCAGGTAATAGGGATGAACTCTACAGCGGTGTCGAGTGGTACGGTGGTAGAAGGGTGACGATAGTACCAAATCAAATAACTCCTTAGAGCACTCTCCATGAAACATTCGATAAAACACGCAGACCGATCCAAACTCTCTGCGTTGCCCTAACGAGTCCAAGTTTTCGGTGATATTAGAATCGTCGACGATCAAAACAACTATAGTATATTTTGTATAATTGGCTATTTTTCTTTGTACATTTACATTAATTAGAATCGTTAGGCTATGATAGACAGTTATGAAAGTTCAATTAACATTGCCGAATTGTGTTATCACTATCAATTTTTATTCAGAGTTAAGTTTAGTTTGTTTACCACGTGAAATTGGTACCAGTGTAAATTTAAACTGTTCTGATTTTAGAGTATGTAGGGTTTCGTACTAAAAGGTAATAATAAATATTTTTATAAATCTTTATTGTCAGACACAAGGATCCATAGGAAGATTACATGTTTAATATTAAAATTAAATTAATTTAGCATCTACCATATTAATCAATAATCCTATTACATTATTTTAATTACATTATACATTACATAATATGTCACTTACGTATTAAAAATATGAATTTAAATCAAATCAAATCAAATCATTTATTTACTTGAAACATGGTTACAATATATTGGTGTTATTTAAAAGAAAACAATAGAAAAATATACAGGATAATACAGGATCAGTATCACCAGGTTGAATATCTGTCTATCTTAGAAACGATGATAGTTAGGCAGTTGAAATATTCATAGATAATTTATTTCTATTGCTATAACAATGTGTATAAATTGCTAGAACAATATAACTATGACATTACTTAAATTGTTTCCTAAGTGAAAGAGACTAGTCTTCACCACACAGGGAATCCTAGTGTGGAGACTAGTGATTTATGGTCTTATTCATAATGACTTATCGGAGGTTTAAAAGTTCGCTAATATCGGTTCGTTAAAATTGTCAAAAATTGTTATTCATGATAGTCTTTTTACGATAAAATGTTTGTTATCTCTCCGATAAAGTTATTGTTTAAACCTCCGATAGGTCATTATAAATAAGACCATTAGACCTGTAATGTCCTTTCTCCGAACAATAAACTCGATAGATGGCGTTGTACCGTTTTTTAAATCGCGCTATGGTTTCGTTACACGCATTAACACTTAAGCTCGTCAAAATTATTATTGTGTCATTATCCAGATTTCGCATTTATAAATTAGTAAGGAAGATTGTGACTGAATGAAATTACGTTGATAGATATATTACGATGATGGTAGTACGGCACCTTTTGTGTACGAATCCAACTAATGCTTGGCAATTTTTTTATTATATATTACGATTTTTTACACAACTTTTTATAGAAGATAACCGCTTCAAAGTTTCTTGACCTTCGATTGCAATAAGAGACTAAAAATCTTTGTACTTTTCTTCAAAAGATAAAGTTTGCGTTAATGAGGGCTTTAGGGTATTTTGAGCTCTTCCTTAACGTTTATCCTGATATATCCTTTGATCTTAAAAATACTTAAAGATAATGAAATCATAAGTCTTCGCTTTTTTGCTAAAACCGTAGACTTAATTTAGGTAGATTTAGAGTTCTTTAAGATTTATATTTCGTAAACTTAGAGTATTATAACAGGAGTTCGTAATTTCAGCCGAACTCTGCTGAAAAAGAGAGAGCGGTGCTCATAACCGTATTTTTTGGATAGTATTGTCTCTGAGTGTAAAGGGGCCAACTTTATACAAATCAAACCAGTGGTTCTTGAGATCAGCGCGTTCAAAAAAACAAACAAACAAATTCTTAAGTTTAATAATAATAGTACAGATAACGTAATTACGGTAATTGATGATCATCAAGTTAGGTAGTCTATTGTTAATTTTTTGAGGTTTTAATGTGTCATTGTGGTGCCATTGTGACATTTGACATAGTTAGATAAATATCTCTACTTTGTAAGTTTATTGGAACACAATTAGGATCACAGTACGCGTAACGGATGCACTGAAGCATGATATTAAAAAGTTTGAACTACTCAAGTTGTGAACCGTCTTGACTCCAGGCTAAGGCAAAACAAATTGAATAAGTTAACTTTGTGTTAACTGATTGACCTGTCAATTTCAGTTTTCGGTAACCTGTTTAAAGAAGTTTCATACAAAGAAGTTCAAAAGTTTGTTTAGTTTTCCTTATCAAAATGTTTTTTTTAGATACCACTAAGGTGACGAATAGGCTTACTGACCGCCTGATAGGGATGCCGGAAACGAAAAAAATATCGATGTATTGATATATCGGCAAAATTAAAAAACTGGCTAAGTGCAAATGGACTTAAAAGGTTTCGACATCAAATTAAGAAGCATCAAATCGAGAGTTAACCAAAAAACAAAACAAAAGACAAAAAGTAATTTGTCAAAAAAATGTTAATTCCTATATAGAAAGTAGGTACCTACTTGGTTTTCGGTCTGAAAAAAATATCGATTTTTATTGATACTTGAAATTTTAAATCGATACATCGATATATCGAAAAATTTAATATCGCCGATATATATCGATATATTGTAAAAATAATATCGATATATCGATATATCGATATTTTTTCAACAAGCCTACTGCCTGATTGCACGCAGATACCGTAGCCTATAGAGGTTACTCTATTAACAAGACTCCACTGTCTGCCCGTCTGTCACCAAGCTCTATCTCATGAATGAAGATAGCTGGACAGTTGAAACTTTTACTAATGTTATAACAACATACAAAAAAACTAGAATATTTAAGGGGGCTTCAGTGTGGTGACGGATTAAGAATACAAGTTTCACCACCCGTTTTCCTTCCTAGGGAAAAGGCAAAAGTAAAAGCCAGCTATGGAATATTATACAGAGATAACATACCCTGTGAGAGACGGAAAGCTTGAAAATAAACCTTGTGCCAACATGCCTGATGAGCACGGCACAGCAGACTATAATCCCTCTGAAAGTGTAGGAGGCCCGTGTCCAACAGTGGGAAGTTAATGGGCTGGAGAGAGAAGGTGGTACGAAACCCTTCAAGTGCGAATTCCATTGGTAAATGACCGGTAAGTTTACAATTAGTATTGTTAGATAATGGTACCAATTCTAAGTGCACAACTAAACTTAACTAAAAATGAAATAATAAAAATGATTCGTTGTACACTTTTACATATTATTAACTAGCTAGGAATTAAAAAAAAATTCCCCGTTTTTCCAACATTATTAACTACTGCTTCGCTTATACTGGTCGTAGCGTGATGTTGTATAGCCTAAAGCCTTCCTCTATAAATGCCCTATCTAACACTGAAAGAATTTTTCAAATCGGCCCAGAGGTTCCTGAGATTAGCGCGTTTAAACAAACAAACAAACTCTTCCGCTTTATAATATTATTCGCTTTATAATATTAGTATAGATAGTATAGATTTAAATCGTTGTTGGTTTAAAATATACCTACAGATGTTTAAAAAAAAATGTTTTTCATTACCGAATTGTGTTATTGACGGGCTTCGTGGTGGAGTGGTTCATGTAACGGGCTGCCGATCACGAGGTCGCGGATTCGATTCCCGCTTGGGACAATCATTTGTGTGATATTTATAAATGTCATACAAATGTTTGTACTGCGTCTGGGTGTTTACTATGTATTATATGTATGTATTTATAAAAGAAAAGTAGTATATGTAGTATATCCGTATTCTGGTACCTATAACACAAGTATATAAGCTTAGCTTGGGACCAGAGGACGTTGTGTGAAATGTCCATGAATATTTATTTATTTTATTTATTTATCAATTTTCATTTTTTAATTAAGTCTAGTTGTGCAAGTAGAATCGGTACCATTGTTAGATAAAATGTAGTTAGTTTTAGTTAACAACATTATCACTGGCTCATGTATTCGTGATTATGAGCAAATAAAATCAGTAACGTACATGTTTGGATAACGCATTAATTATAATGTTGTGGTCTTCATTGATTTAACGCTACTGAGGCATAATGCATGTTTAATTAAGTTGTTTACTAAATTACTCTATATTAATTAATATAAATCCGTATTATTTAGGATTTTACATAGATAGGTACCTACTAGCAGACTCGGCAGTCATTGTTTTGCCACATAATTGTTAGGGGTGGACGAACCTTATCACTTAGGGGGACGAAAACTAGATGTTGTCCGATTCTCAGATCTAACGGATATGTACACAAAATTTCACGAAAATCGGTCAAGCCATTTCGGAGGAGTATAGTACAAACACCGTGACAGGAGAATTTTATTTGTTAGTAGACTAGCTGACCCGGCAAATGTTGTTTTGCAATACCATTTGTATTGCAAAACAGGGGTGGACAACCGTTATCACTTAGGGGTATGAAATATAGATAGTAGCCGATTCTCAGACCTACTGAATGTGCATATAAAATTTCATAAGAATCGGTCAAGCCGTTTCGGAGGAGCATGGGAACAAACATTGTGACACGAGAATTTTATATATTAAGCATAATATAATATAGATAATGCCGATGATAAGTATTGTTGTTGTAACATTAACTGTGAAATTTTCATTTCTCTTTTTTCAACTCTCCAGCTATCACCGTTCCAGAGATACAGCCTGATGACAAATGAACAGGCAGCGAAGTCTCAATAATAGGGCCCCTAGGAACCCTCAAAACCCACACTTTCATTAGTATTATATTGTATTTTAGCTTCTACCATATTTACTAATTCATTGTGTATAATGAATACATAATGAAAACCAGCAGTAATAGCTGTTATATTAAGCATGTGTTTATGAGGAAAATAATTTAATAAAGTGCCCATATATTATAGAAGAATAAAGCCAATTTAAGCTCCGTTAACTGGGGCATGTGAATATGTCAGTTTAAATAAAGGTTTCAAAAGCTACTTGAAATCCATTTACTTGTTTGGTTTAGAGAAACCTCACGATGAGCCTCGTAGTCGAGTGGTTCATGTAACGGACTGCCGTTCACTAGGTCGCGGGTTCAATTCCCGCACTGGACAATTGTTTTTGTGAAATATCCATGAAAAAATATTTATTAGAACGTACACTCTTAATTATCAAGTTATGCTTACATTTCATCTTGGATAATTTATTTACAATGATTTTTCTTACTACATAAATTTTATCCGAATATACGATTTATTAAATAAACACATACCCCCTTATTACAAAACGCGGCTCAACGTTAAACCCAGGTTTAACAAAATTTATTTACGAGGAATTGGATAGTTAGACCCGCTCTGACACTAGTTTGGCGTCGGTTTAAGACTAAGGTCGTTGTTAGATCTAGGATTTGAGAAAAATCTGCTTGAAATGCGCAATTGAAGTGTTTAAAAACCAGGCTTAAACTGTGGCTTAAACTTAGTCCACGTTTTGTAATAAGGCGGTTATGGTCTTACTCATTATGACTTATCGGAGGTTTAAAAGTTCGCGAAAATCGGCTCGCGAAAATTGTCAAAACTTGTTATTCACAATAGTCTTTTTACGCTAAAACCTTTATTATCTCTCCGATAAAATCTTTTAAACCTCCGATAAGTCATTATGAATAAGGCCAATAGTGTTTGCTTGCAAATTGTAAGATTAAAATGAAATGATTATAAGTAGAGTTTTGCTTTTCTATTGCTTTGCTCATATTCTTTTATTTCAATTCTTTTTCAGAATAATATAACTACCAGATTGGTATCAATATTATAAAACCCTAAATCGAAGAGTATTGGTATTTTCAAATAATATTCTTTGTAAATATTGTATAAAATTTATCAAACTTTAGTATGAATATTGGACACACCAACCTGTCATTTCAATTTATCTGTAAATAAAATTGAAAAGCGGATTAATTCCTTTCATTGATTCCAACTCACCAAAGCTCATGCTTTACAACTTTGAAGTCTAATGATATATTTTTAAATGGACGTTCTTTTGATATTAAGCTCTGACGGCATCTTAATAAATTCTCGCATGTTAAACTGTTTTTATGTTTTAAGGATTGTCATGTACACTATGAATATTCCGATCTTATTTTGCTTTGTTTAAAAATAAAGTAAAATAAATACAGTAGAGAGTGAGTACGTACTTATTGTACGTACCTACGTAATTGTAGGTACTTATTGTAAGGTTTAATGAAGTTAAGTCCATGTTTGAATTATCATAGATCTCCGTTACTCTACAGCAAATATTTTAAATAGATTATGTAAATTCGTGTCCATGAGATAATGAATAAATAAGTTAGAGGAGATTACTCTCTAATCACAACGCTATAATAGCAAAAACCAACTGAAAGAAATATTTTAACTGTTTGTAAAAAAATCAGCCATAATAAAAATGCTCGAAACCTGGGTCGACAACATCGATCCCAAAACAGGTAACATAATATTTCTAATTTGGCTCAATATCACGAAAAAAATCAGTAAAAATATATTGCACCGACTCCAAATAATTGGTCAAAGGTTAAAAGGAAAGTTAGCTACTCTAATGCACGAATACCCAATAACGAAATATGTTTGTACTGATAATGTTCTGTAATTTGGTCGTAAAATTCAGATAAGCTCCCAAAAAAATCTGCGCTCAATGGAACAAATTCATTCGCCAAACAAAGATTTCACAGTCTCATGACTAATTTTTTCGGCTTTTTATAGCAAACTCTATTGTTCGTGTACTTTAAAAAATATTCCAGACTTGTTGGGAAATTAAAATGTTACCTCGCATAAATATAGGTATCATGTAAAATAATATTTATTCACTTCAATTGTTGTCCGTATGGTGACGGATTAAGAATACAAGTAGGTACCCTATTTCTTTCTCAGGGTGCTGTAAAAGCCTGTTAAGGAATCTCTTATTCTATTAACATCAACTGTGAGATACTAAGAACGGGAATCTACACCCTGTGCTGACACGCCTGGTCAATGAGACTAAGTAGACCAACACCTTTTTGAGGTAGAGGCCCGTGGTTAGTGGACGTAGGCTTGGAAGGAAGGGAAGAGAACAGTTGATTCCAACAACGATACAATTAAACAATCATTGTCAAGTTAGACGGTAACCATTACGACATTACAAGATTCCCGCATGATATAGTTTAAATGCGACTAAAACAAACAGATACAGAATCACGTCCTTATCATATTTGTGGAGTTAAAACAGTGAATACAGGTAGCTGAGTGTATATTTTTCGATTTACAAAGCATTACACGTCACAGCTGTTGACAAAATGTTAAAAGGTACTTAGTTCTATGCAAATTGTTACGCAAAATTTTAGGTTAAAATGCAAAATCATGCGAAGTAATCTGCGATGTTACATAAGTAATTGCTTTGCAAATTTCTAAAATATGTAGATCATATTATTATTATACTTAAAATATGGCGCAATACCGATATTATATAATGTTATAAGGGTTCTGTTAATAAATGTGCAATTCTTTCCAGCCCATTATTATCCACTGTTGAGAGCACGACCCTCCTGTATGTCGTATGTTTTTTTTTTATTCTACTACGCCGCGCTGTGGTTGTGATCGCACTGGATTTCGATTCCAGTTTTCCATATCTCATTGTAGATGTTAACTGTTATTATTATCTCTTAGCTTTTACTGCACCTTGAGGAAGAAATGGAGTGACGACACTTGTATTCATAATCCGTCACTACACGCACGCTATATACATGTATATCTTTAATGAAGAAATTTATATACAAGGTGATACTAAAAGCCCTTATAAATTTCTAAATAAGCTAGCAAATACAGCGTTTCTTAGAAAGACAACTCCCTTTTAAGCTCCATTACCTGCGATACGTGAATACGTGAGTTTAAACAAGGATTTTCTAATTTGCAGACACGCTTGTGCGACGTAAACTCAATTAGTAGGTGAATGACTTAAGAAAACATGTCATTAATAATGTTATACGGATTACATACAATAACTTTTATGTACATTTTTCGTACAGAACGAAATCGTTCTGTACGAAAAATGTACATAAAAGTTATGTGACTTTAATTGGTAAAAAAATACTTTAATTAAATATTTTTTTTACCAATTAAAGTCATCATCATCATCATCATCATAACATCTCGCCTTTTTCCCATGGGGGTAGGCAGAGACTATAGAGCGCCATCTGCTACGATCGAAGCATACTTTCTTGGCTTCCTCCACACTCATACATCTGGTCATACATGCCCGACGGTTGTAAGTGCTACGCATTTGCCCCTTTTGGAGTATCCCGGCGATGACATCGGAGTATATTTTTCTCAGGCGTCCTCTCCCAGCATTTCCACTTACTTTCGCCGTGTATATGCCTTTCGTTAAGCATCTCACATCCATCCTCTCCACATGACCAAACCACCTAAGCATACCTTTCTCCACCTTCATCCTCTTTCAATTAAAGTGTAATTGCTTAATTAATACGTGTTGCAGTAGTAATTTTTCTCTCCAGCTCCTTAACGTCTCACAGTCGGGCACGGACCTCCTCCACTTTGGGAGGGATTATGGTCTACTATGCCGTGTTGGCAGAGGGTTTCTTTCTGAGGTTTCCATCTGTTACAAAAGATGTCTCTGAGTATAATACTTCTCAGCTGCTTTCTCCAAAGACAACTTTATATTAGTATAACCATGTTAAGGGGTTTATAGGTTAACTTATGAAACGAATAATTCGGTTGGCTAATTTTACTGATTATTATTTTAAGTGTCTAAAATAAGGCCAAACATAAGTAGTATAAAAGATTGTACGTAGGCCAAAAATATTTGTACTTAAAGGAATTCCAATCCACAAATTCTTGAACAAACGTTAGTAAAAAGTGCTACGTGGCTGTCAATGTAATCTCTTAGAAATACGCAAGATCTCTCACGTAATGGTAACAAATATGCTTCGCAAATATATTTTTGTAATATTTCCTTAGATATATTATTTTTCTATAGTAAATTTACATGTCTATTTTTATAAAGGCCCTGTTTTAAGGCAGATTTTTCGAAAATTTCTAACCATCAGTATCATCATCCTCCTGACCTTATCCCATTATTTGGGATCGGCGCAACATGTATTTTTCTTCCAAAGTCTTCTATCAGCCGTCATGTTAACTCCCCTTTCTTTCATGTCCTCGTTCACACAGTCCATTTTAAGCACTATCTAATTTTAAGAACTCATTATTTTTTGAGGCTGATAGACATTTTAGCTGAAATTAGTTATATGTAATTAGCCGATAAATTCATGGGCATAGATCATATAGCTCTTTACGTAATAAAAGCTAAAAAGTACAATGCTCGACTAAACCTGATCTACTAAAGCTTGTATACTTGTTGTTGCCCCCGCTTTCGTACGCGTGGAATTTAAAAAGCAAAATTTAAGAATCCTACATATAACTAGCAAGCAACGGAAGCTCTCATATATGGATAATTTTCCCTGTTTTCGCCACATTTTTTACTAATGTTTCACTCTTATTGGTCGTAGCTTGATGTTATTTAACCTAAAGCCTTCCTCGATAAATGACCTATCCAACACAAAAATATTTTTTCAACTCTAACCAGTAGTTCCTGAGATTAGCACGTTCAAATAAACAAACTCTTCAGCTTTGTAACAGCTATTATTGAAGATTCATTAATATTTGATAATAAATGTATAATAATGATACTGGAAGTATACTAGTAATATTTATTTGATGATGAGTTACCCCTTTTAATTAGTTTATATAGATTTAATACAATTCGACAGAGTGAACTAATATTAAGTTTAAATAAAACTACTTTTTACGGATTTAGACGCGTATATTCACCATGGTGACTGCAAAGTCTCCGAAACGTCGGGCCAAAATTTAAAACAAATATACGCGTCTAAATCCGTAAAAAGTAGTTTTATTTAAACAAATGAGTCGCGCAAGTGTTAGAAAATATTATAATATTGTTACGAACACACAAAACACAAAGGAGCTAGCGCCATCTAGCAGCAACTAGTAAAACCAATTAAAGAACCGAACAGAGTGAAACCCCTATTAGATACTAGATGGCGTTAGAGGAACTACCGTACATGCGCGAATCTTCTAGAAAACATTCGTTCCGGGCGATCACGTTCGCGCACAGTCGGGAACATTCTGGAACTCGTCTCGGCGCATATAAATAGCGGCAGGGAGGCGAGCCCGGGCAGTTCATTTCGAGCTACGATCGAAGCGACTTCGAGAGCGAAAACAAGTGATCAAGAGTGATACCAGTGAAACCTACGACTTGGCTACGACCTAGGACATTGTTAGTGCTTAGTGTTTGGACCTAGTGCTTAGTGTTTGGACCTAGTGCTTAGTGTGTAACTAGTGCTAGTGAATAAAGTCTTCAAAAAAGAGTCAGCAGGTCTTTCTCTCCAAATCCTTCGAACCCTAACACGTAACAACTGGTGTCGGAAGTGAGGTTTGGAGATGCCATTGACTCCGAGAGAGGACTTCGAGGGCGTCAGGACAAGGGCACAACGAGCTGCGGAGGCCACGCCCGCTGTGGACCAAGCCCCGCCCACTGGCCCCACCCACCAGGCCCCGCCCGCCGACCACGCCCCTCTAGACCCGCCCACTGGCCACGCCCACCATGCCACGCCCACCGACCACGCCCATCGGGCTCCGCCCACCCAGGCCCAGGCTCCGCCTACTCAGACTCAAGCCACGCCCACTGGCTCCGCCCACCTTGCCACGCCCACCACACCGGCCACGCCCACTAGACAAGCTCCGCCCACTGGATCCGCCCACCTTGCCACGCCCACCACACAGGCCACGCCCACTAGACAAGCCACGCCCACGAGCGGCGCCGTAGCGTCAGTGGCACTTCAATTAGGAAATTTAATTGAACTGATAGAGATGCAAAGGGCTGAAATTCGGTCAATGAAGGAGTTACAAGAACGCAAGTTCGAGTCACAAGAACGCAAGCTCGGCGCTTTGCAAGAATCACAAGAACGCAAGCTCGAGTCACAAGAACGCAAGCTCGGCGCTTTGCAAGAGTCACAAGAACGCAAGCTCGGCGCTTTGCAAGAATCACAAGAAAAAGTGCTTTGTGCTATAAGTGATGTTAGTAACACGGTGATTAAGCTTCGAAAAGATGTCGACGTAGTGGAAGAACGAGTTACCGGGTTAGGATTGGATGTCGAAAATGTGAAAACCGGCCTCATTGAACTACAGAAGAAAGTAGTGCGCCTTGAAACCACGGGAGTTGCGATCTCTAGTGGAACTATCGGAGTGGCACAAGGACCAAGAGTGAAAGTTCCGCCATACGACGGCACTACTTCCTGGAACGCTTATCGTCAGCAATTCCAGACGGTTGCTACTGCCAACGGATGGACGGAAGAACAATGCTTGACCGCTCTCACTGTTGCGCTCAGAGGGCAAGCTTTGTCGGTCCTGGAAGCACTGCCACATACAGGAAATGGGTTCCAAGACCTGATGGAGGCACTTGAATCCAGATACGGGGAGCGACACCTGGAGCACGTGTTCCGTGCCCAACTGCGTGACAGAGTCCAACGCTCAGGAGAAGGACTACAACAATGGGCGTTGGAAATTGAAAAACTCGTCAGAAAGGCACACCCAGGAGCCGACACCAAGATGGTAGACACGAATATTGTTCAAGCATTTGTCGACGGAATCAAAGACCTGGAGGTCAGAACTGCAGTGAGGCTTCGTCACCATACCTCGCTAAAAGAAGCATTGGCGCATGCTTTGGAGGTCGAGGCTGTTCGTTATGACATACGGCATACGCATAAGATCCGCGAGGTCTCTGAGGAAGTCAAGGAGGTTAAGGCCCCTACGAAGAAAAGTTCTGGAGCCATGTGCTACAAGTGCGGTGAGAGGGGCCATCTTCAGCTCAACTGCCCGCAGAAGGAAACCCAGATGGCCAGGATGAACAGACTCGAGGAACAAATAGAGGTGCTGAAGAAGCAGGGGGCTTTGTCTCTTGCCCGGGATCAGGGAAACGAATAAAAGCCAGGACTAAGGGGCGAGTACTGGCTGACGCGGAGGGAGCCCCGATAACTGTTATCTCCCAGGCATGCAGCGGGAATAGTCTTGCGATTCAGGGGACTATTAACGGGACGGATTGCAAAATGACTCTGGACACAGGAGCCTCTAGAACAATAGTGAACCCAACTCTGGTAAAAACCGCAACGGGACACAAGAGGAGAATTAACTGTCGGCTACTTACTGCCTCCGGTCAGCCAATACCCGTCCTGGGAGAAACGTCAGTTACGATGTATGTAGGGGGGTCCTCATACTCTCATAACGTAATCGTGGCTGAGATTGTGGATGATTGCATCTTGGGTTTGGATTTCATGAAGAAACACAACTGCAGAATTAATGTCGCTGACGGAGTTTTCAAGTGTGGTGAAGAAGAAATCTTCATTCTTGGAGGCGTCTGCGGGAAAGTCGCATGTGTACAGAAAGTCATCATACCTGGACGAGCGGAAGCTCAGGTACTGGTGGAACTGCCGCCAGCTGGAAAGAAAAAGTCAAACAGATGCGTGTTGATCGAAGACACACCTACCAAGACATCGTCACAAAAACTGATGACGGCGAGAACCCTTGTTAGTGGAAGCAGAAACGCTGTGGTCAGGGTTTTGAATCTTGATGATCGCGAGATCTGCCTGAACAAAGGTGATGTCATCGGAAAGTGCGAGGAAGTTGTCTGGATGAAAAAGTGTAGTTCGATGACAGGCGCAGACTCGGCAAACAGCAATAATTACGGTTTAGTGACTAAGCTACTCGATGACTGTAAGAGTAATCTGACTTATTCGCAGAGCATGAAAGCTAAGAAGTTTTTGCAGCGCTACGCGAATATCTTCTCCAGTCAAGAAGGGGACCTTGGAAGAACGTCAATGGTTCAGCACAGGATAGATACCGGAAGCGAGAGACCAATTCGTCAACGAGCAAGACGGATACCAATTGCAAAGGAAAAAGAAGTTGAAGGCCTTTTGGAGGACATGAGAAGGAATAAGATTATTGAACCGTCTACAAGTCCGTGGTGCTCACCTGTTGTATTAGTGAAGAAGAAAGATGGTAGCACGAGATTTTGTGTGGACTATAGGCGTCTCAATGATGTCACTAAGAAGGACAGTTACCCGTTACCTCGAATCGACGACACTTTAGATACCCTGAGTGGCATGAAATGGTTCTCGACCCTAGACCTGAAGTCTGGCTACTGGCAGGTAGAAATTCATCCAAAAGACAAGGAGAAGACAGCTTTCTCGACCGGTAAAGGTTTATGGCAATTTAACGTCATGCCCTTCGGATTGTGCAACGCACCTGCCACATTTGAGCGACTCATGGAGTGTGTACTGGCAGGCTTAGTTGGAGAGGCTTGCTTAGTCTACTTGGATGACGTCATAATTGTCGGCCGCGACTTCGAGGACCATTTGCGAAACTTGGAGCGAGTTTTCGCCAAAATAGAGGGAGCCAAATTAAAGTTGAACCCGGAAAAGTGTCATTTATTCAGGAGCAAGGTCAACTATCTCGGCCATATTATCTCCAGTGATGGAATCCAGACAGACCCGGAGAAACTGGAAGCAGTTCAAAAATGGCCTACCCCGAAGGACAAAACCGAAGTGCGGGCATTCCTCGGCCTATGCTCGTACTACAGGCGTTTTGTTAAGGGATTCGCAGAGATAGCCAAGCCATTACATCGGCTGACAGAAGATAAACGACAATTTAGTTGGGATGAGACTTGTGAAGATTCTTTTCAGAAACTGAAGAAACATCTGTGTGAAACACCAATCCTGGGTTATCCACAAACTGAAGGTCAGTTTATAGTTGACACGGATGCAAGCAACACGGCCATTGGAGGGGTGTTATCTCAAAAACAGGGTGAAAGAGAAGTTGTTATTGCATATTTCAGCAAATCTTTATCCAAGCCAGAGAGAAACTACTGTGTGACAAGACGAGAACTCCTGGCTGTTGTAAAGACGCTACAACATTTCAACAAATATCTCATCGGCAGACAGTTTTTACTACGAACTGACCACGCAGCCTTGAAGTGGCTACTGCAATTCAAGAACCCAGAAGGTCAAGTAGCTCGATGGATTGAACAGCTCCAGGAGTATGACTTCAAGACGGAACACCGCAGCGGAAAGACACATGGGAATGCCGACGCACTCTCACGAAGGCCGTGTTCGGAGGACTGCAAACATTGTGTTAAGCAGGAATGCAATGAAGAAACATTAAAACTAACGAGAACAGATCCTTTGAGTCTCTGGGAGAATGATGCTATGAGGGAGGCTCAAGAAAAAGATGACGACCTTCGGCACATCATCACATGGAAGAAACGGGGTGACGTAAAACCAATATGGAGTGAGGTTGCACCCACTGGCGCTGTCACTAAGGCGTACTGGGCGCAATGGGACAGTCTGATACTCCAAAACGGAATACTCTACCGGAAATGGGAGAAGACTAACGGCAGAGAGTTCCATCTTCAGATAGTTGTCCCAAGAACGAGAGTACCAGATGTTCTCCGTGAAATACATGATGGCGTATCAGGAGGGCATCTAGGTGTCAAGAGGACGTTAACAAAAGTGCGAGAACGATTCTACTGGTTGCATTGTCGAGATGATGTACAGGATTGGTGCCGCAAATGTACTACTTGCGCTGCTGTAAAAGGACCACAGACCAGGAGCCGTGGGAACCTGCGGTTGTATAACGTCGGTGCACCGTGGGAACGAATTGCAGTTGACGTAGCTGGGCCATTTCCTGTAACGGATTCGGGAAACAAGTATTTTATGGTCGTCATTGACTACTTCACCAAATGGCCCGAAGTGTTCGCCATACCAAACCAAGAAGCCACAACAGTCGCTTCTAAGTTAGTCGAAGAAGTTATATGTCGCTTTGGTGTGCCTCTGGAAATCCATTCTGATCAGGGCAGGAACTTCGAATCGCAGGTGTTCCAGGAAGTGTGCAGAATTTTGGGCATGCATAAGACGAGGACCACCGCGTACCATCCACAGTCTGATGGAATGGTTGAGAGATTTAACCAGACCCTTGAGAGGCATTTGGCGAAATTGGTAGATAACAAACAAAAGGATTGGGACAAGTATATACCACTCTTCCTTCTGTCTTACCGAACCGCCGAGCATGAGAGCATAAAAGCTACCCCGGCGTATGTCAATTTCGGTAGAGAACTACGAATACCAGTAGACCTATTGACAGGAGGGTCACCGGAGGGACCAAAGACTGTACAAGACTATGTCTGCGATTTAAGGGAAAAGATGCGCTATATACACGCCTTGGTTCGGGAAAATGGGTTACAGTCAAGTGAGAACATGAAAACCAGATACGACCGGAAATCGAACACGAGCGGCTTCGAGGAAGGGTCACTGGTGTGGCTGCATAACCCAACTCGCCGGAAAGGGAAATCTCCAAAGTTGCAGAACCAGTGGGACGGTCCATACAAAGTGGTTACCCGACTGAATGATGTGACCTATAGGATTCAAAAGCAACCAAGAGGGACATTCAAAGTGGTACACATAGACCGTCTGGCGCGTTACCATGGTAGTAACAACGATGCTCGGGACGAGCATCTCTAAGAGGGGAGTAGTGTTACGAACACACAAAACACAAAGGAGCTAGCGCCATCTAGCAGCAACTAGTAAAACCAATTAAAGAACCGAACAGAGTGAAACCCCTATTAGATACTAGATGGCGTTAGAGGAACTACCGTACATGCGCGAATCTTCTAGAAAACATTCGTTCCGGGCGATCACGTTCGCGCACAGTCGGGAACATTCTGGAACTCGTCTCGGCGCATATAAATAGCGGCAGGGAGGCGAGCCCGGGCAGTTCATTTCGAGCTACGATCGAAGCGACTTCGAGAGCGAAAACAAGTGATCAAGAGTGATACCAGTGAAACCTACGACTTGGCTACGACCTAGGACATTGTTAGTGCTTAGTGTTTGGACCTAGTGCTTAGTGTTTGGACCTAGTGCTTAGTGTGTAACTAGTGCTAGTGAATAAAGTCTTCAAAAAAGAGTCAGCAGGTCTTTCTCTCCAAATCCTTCGAACCCTAACACGTAACAATATTAAGTTTATATTAATTATTGCTGTTGGATCTACGTGGAGCGTAATTATTTAGGTAGTTATGATAATTATCTCGTGTGACAATCGTGATATAGCACAAACAGTTGATATTAAGCCCGCATAGTGCTATCTACTATCTATATGCATAATAAATCAAATTGTTACCTAACAGAAGCCAAAAACGTTTTCTGAATAGGTTTAGTAGTAGGTAGGACCAAAAAAAGTTTGGTCGGGATTTTATTAGGGATGGTTCATATCGCATAACGCCACGGGCCTAAGTCTGCTAATACAATGTTGTCATAATGATCAATCACTAACACCATTATGCCGCCAAAATGGCGTCATTAATGCCAAAAAATTAAGAGTAGCCTCTCAACTGGCACTTGACATTGATTTATAACGGAACATCTGGCACCACCCCCCGCCCGGCCCCCCGCTGGGTAACAATAGATGCATTGTTTCGAAGATTTCACAATGATTTTGTATAAACACCTAATAAGATGTATATATATTTGGCTTGAGTATAAAATTCTTTACGAATTAGTATTTAACAATTCTAAAGCTTAATACATAAATGTTTTTAAAACTTCCGGTAATTAGTAGGGTAATAAAAAATTGAGATAAATTTGTATAAATTATGGTATATTTTGAAATTGAAATAGTTTCATATTACAGTGTTTATTTTTTCTTATAGCTAAATGTTATATTTACGAAATGTAATAACCACATAACACGTTCACAAACATTTTTTTTACACTAGGGCTATAAAAACTAACGGTACAATCTCTCACAATGGCGGGCACTTAAGAAAAAAAACACGGTAGTTTCAAGTGGCTTTGTTATCGTACGGCTAGGGTTTCGAGTACCTAACATGTGTTGAGCCACAGTTTGGTTTATCTACTGTTTATATTATAAACAACAGATGTTTATCTTTGTTTATTTTTAAATACGATTCAAATAAAGCGACCCATTGTAAGTTTGGGACTCGAATCACCGACTTTACTACGATAATTTTTATTGAGAAATGTATGCCGTAATTCTTATTAGAATTTTTTTATATAAATAGTATATAATATTTTCTACACAATTAAAAAAGCTTTTATGTACTTACCATATAAGAATAATTAGAAAATAGCATCTAGAATTCTAGAATTCTAGAATTTGTCAAACAAATCTGAATGCCATGCAAAAATGACCCGTATTTACATAGCGCAACGAACAACTAGCACGCGACCATAATATGGTCGCTTGCCAGTCAAGGTGCGGAGCCAATTTCGGGATTGTGACATTTGTAACACACACAGAAACACAAACAAAAGGTATTTTTTGGTACACTAATAACACAGGCACAGAATAAATATAGAAAACCACGACGATTTCACATTAAAACCTTTAAGAACAATATAAATATGTCGCACTACTACACACGAACTGTCGCGCCGCGCAGGTAAACTGACACTGACCACAGTTTAAAATATTTATTATTATGTTAGACCACATTATCGGCTTGACTGCTGGCCTATTCTTTCCCATACACATTGTAATAGGTGTGAGAAAGACAATTATAATAGATTTTTACTTATTCGCTATAAACGCGACACGGAACTCGCGACCCGAAATGGGACGCGTGCCAGTTGCTCGGAAATTGTCGCATCCCGAGTCGGGACGCGTGCCAGTTGAGGGGGTAGACTACCAAACTTGATAAAATTCGCCATTATGCAATCATTGACTGATCATTGTGACAACATTGTAATAGCAGATTTAGCCCCGAGAACACTCGACGTACTAACGTATCATTAGTTGAGTGTGAACGTTCAAGTGTTTTTCTATACATTTGTCTGTTCTGGCGTCACGCAACCGGTAAAAGGCACCAAAAACGGCATATTACGATATATTAATATAGCTTGAAAGAGACAAACATATATTAATATACCGATATGTATCTATACTTATGACGTCACCGATATATCACATATATATTTCTCTCTTTCTCATCTCGTCTTTTTCCTATATACATTTGTCTCTTTCTCGCTATATATAAATATGTATGTATTAAGATGCCGCCTGTGACGCTCTTAATACGCGACGCATGTTCCCTCAGATACGAATCTTCCCTTTATATTCTACCTTTTTGAGGGCTCCGTACCAATTGGTACGCACTCCAACGTCTGTCCGTTTGTCTGTCTGTCGCCAGACTGTATCGCTTGAACTATTATATTAAAGCATGAACAGCAATACCTAGACAGTTGAAATTTTGCCTGATGATACATATCTTTTGTCGTTATATCAACAAATAGAAAAATTCTTACAATAGGTACTTTTTATGTGAGTACCTTGGCAATACGCTTATGGCGATGTCATTATAACGGCATCATAAGATGTCGGATTATAATAATGTGACGGTAATGATACAGAACCTCCTACGCGCGAGCAAAGCTAAAGACGTAAGTAATAAGTTATAAATCACGTTCTTAGTGAAGATTGCAATAAATCGAACATTATTAATAAATAACGTTCGATATTGTCTACATTCAATTGAGATAACTGAAACAAAAGGAAACTTGTACAATTCACATATCTCTAAGTTTGTGAACCAAACAAGAATTGCGTGTTATCTTCTTTCATTTATAACATAGATTTAATCTATTTGTTGAAGTTCCTTTGTATGTAATGTTCATTTGAACAATATATTTATTATAAATGATTCTATATTATGTATTTCGAAATTAAATTTTATTCTAGGTCCTTGCCGGTTGATATTGGTATTTATTCTACGTGCACAACTTAACTAAAAATGAGAACAACTATTGCTGTATTTTGATTGATTGGCTATTTTGTTGTGCACATTTATATTAAAATAGCTGCCCGTCCCGGCTTCGCACGGGTAAATATAGCCTATGTTACTCAGTGATAATGTAGCTTTCTAATGAAAAAAGAATTATTAAAATCGGTCCAGTACCTACTTTTTCAGTTTATTCGTTACATACAAAAATACAAATCTTTCCTCTTTATAATATTTTTAGTGTAGATAAAATCTTTAGTCCGTAATTGAAAGTAGTTAACATTGCCGTATTGTGTTATTGACACTATCAAAATTCATTTTTTATTTAAGTTTAGTTTAGTTATGCGCGTAGAATTGGTACCATTGAGTTCATTCATCGATTACAGACGTTTTATACTACGGCTTTGGTCCGAAAATGTTTGTGTAATAACTTTTATTTCATCATCAAATTAGCCTGTTGCAGCCTTAGAGCATTAGCCCAACAGGAGTTAACATTATAAGAAGACTCCCGCTGAAAAATATAAGAGAACAATGATCATACTCACTGCGTACAGACACTGTTGTGTCTTAGTACGCATGAGGCGATTTTGGCATGGCAGGTATGGGCGCAATCAACGACATATCTATACTAATATTATAAAGCGGAAGAGTTTGTTTGTTTGTTCAAACGCGCTAATCTCAGGAACCACTGGGCCGATTTGAAAAAAATTTTCAGTGTTAGATAGGTTATTTATCGAGGAAGGCTTTAGGCTATATAACATCACGCTGCGACTAGTAAAAGCAAAACAGTAGTGAGAAATGTTGCAAAACATGGGAAAATTTTCTAAATTCCACGCGGATGGAGTGGCGGGCAACAGCTAGTTACGATATACATATAAATAAAGCGAGAAAGAGACAGGTGTATATAGAAAAAAGGCGAGGCGAGAAAAAGACAGAGATATCTGTCTGTGACCGTTATAAGTATAGATACATCTCGGTATATTAATATATATCTGTTTTTTTCTCGCATCGTATTGTTTCTTTATACATCTGTCTCTTTCTCGCTATATTTATATCCTAACTAATTTATAAATGTGAAAATCGGAATTAAGCTTAATGTGTGTAATGTGTGTGTGTTAATGTGTGTAACCAAACAATAAGTTGTTGGGTTTGTTAAGGTTTAATTTCTAGATTTCACGCATACGAAGTCACGGGCAACAGCTAGTATATTAATATGCCGTTTGTGGTGCACTATAGTATTCGTGTGTGTGTACCTCTGCACCCCGCCGACGCGGTAGTATTTTTGACAAAACAAACAGTGTGTGCAACCAGCTCCTGTTGGTTTAATAATCTAAGGTTGCAGTCCACTGGGGGCCAAGTCTGCTATTACAATATTTACATTGTTGTCATAATAAGCAGTCACTGACGCCATTATGGCGCCATAACGACAATCTAAAATTAATAGTAAACTACCAAACTTCATAAAATTTCGCCATTATGTCGCCATAATGGCGTCAGTGACTGATTTATGCGACAACATTGTAATAGCAGACTTGGGCCCCTTGACACAGATCTCCCGATTCGCGCCACAATACACGATCCACCCCCTTCTACATCCAAATCTGCGACCTTCTACAGTTCGGTGGTCCGGGGCTATCAGTTTCTATTAATAGTCAATTATTTATTTTCATTATACCTAAATAATCCATTATAGCATTAATATGCTTACGAGCTATATGAACTTTTCAGTAAACGAGTTTTAATTCTTCCAAATCAGTTCAGCGGCCGTATTATGAGCTCTTATTCCCAGGCCGTTTACGCCGTGAATGGAACTGCCTGGCAAATTCGTATTATGAGTATATTATTGACAGCGAATCAGTGGTCACGTGACTTCAGGCTGATATCGGCCCGACTTTTGTTTCACTGGCTGGCGTTAAGCGTATTACGAGCGCAAATTTGACATGTAGTTGATCGTTTTAACTATCTAGAAGTGACAAGTAAATCCATTTAATAGAAGCTGCGACATTGTTACGTATAATAAATTGTTTTGGTTTATTTAGAATTAAAAGTAACTATTATCTACATATTAACGATGGGTGATGAATTGGAGGTGTTTGAATTTTCGGAGAGTGACGATGATGAACAAAACACTAGTCGAATGCGAAATAAGTTAAATATAAAAAAATTATAAAGCACAAAAACCCTAAATACGAATTAGTCACTATCAGATGCAAAGATATTCTCGTGCTTGTTTATGTATTATAAAAGGTTTTTTTCTACTTGAACTTGTTGAAGGCGAAGTACTCATGTTTTCGTACACAATAAAAAAATAGTTTAAAAAAACTAAAAAACACGCTTTATTTAATCGAATTATTTTATTGTCATCGGTCTTTGACAGGTGTGCAAAATTTGAATAGAATCTGACCGTTTAAAATGGGTCAAAATAGCGTCCAAAGAAGTCGGTTACAAACATACAAACATACAAACAAACATACAAACAAACATACAAGTGAAGCTAATATAAAGCGTGTAATAATATTAATATATTATTAAAATAATTATTCATTACAATAATATCGCCATTGGTATTAAAGTTACTTTCATGCGAATCATCAAACAAAAAATATTTTTTTAAAAAACTTAAGTAAATGCCCGTTCTAGGATAATGAAAAACTAAGCCTATGTTCCCGCTATATGAGCTGACAGTTCAAGTGACGGGTGTCGTTCCAAAACTAAATTCCAAAACATAGATGAATTATAAAAAATAAAAAAATCTAAATATAAAAATAGATAGTATTACCGTTCTTTTCTTTTATATATTATCTAAGTAACTTGTGTTTAGCAAATATATTATATTTTGTAGTATATTGAATACAAAAAAAAATTGTAAATTATAACCGTAACTAGCCGATAAACACAATAATTAAGTTTCTGAACGACTCTATCAAAAAGCTTTACACGGCCATAGACACTTAATCCATTAAAAAGTCGGCTAGTTTTATGTATGTCATAATACGAAATAAAAGTCAGGCCGTTTGCCGCCGTCAACAGAATCGCCTGGAACTTGCATGATATTTTGAAAGCTCATAATACGCCTGCTGGTGTTTTCCAAACATGAGCTAGCTTCATACCGTTTTGTACCAATTTGAAACCTTCCTCCTTTTCGAAGACGCATAAAAAGGAGTGAATGTCATCATCATCATAACATAACGCCTTTTTCCCATGGGGGTAGGCAGAGACTATAGAGCCCCATCTGCTACGATCGAAGCATACTTCCTTGGCTTCATCCACACTCATACATCTGGTCATACATGCCCGACGGTTGTAAGTGCTACGCACTTGCCCCTTTTGGAGTATCCCGGCGATGACATCGGAGTATATTTTTCTCGGGCGTCCTCTCCCAGCATTTCCACTTACTATCGCCGTGTATATGCCTTTCGTTAGTGAAAGTATCAACTAAATGCATAATTCAGTAAAACGTTCCAAAAATATCTTCAATTTATTGTGGAAATCTGAGAACAATTATATTTTTAATCTAAACTTAAGCATTCAAATTGTATTTACAAAAATATTGCTTGGCAATTTTTAGAGTTCCGTATTATAAGGTATAGCGGAACCCTATTATTGAGATTTCACTGTCCGTCCATCGATCACCAAGCTGTATGTTATAAACTGTAATAGCTAGACAATTCTTTTGCCACTATTGTTGCAGAAATCTTGTTAGGTTTTTAGTACTCGTATCTGTAACCACAAATATTAAAAACCAGAATAAATCAGATTTTAGGGGGCTATAGGGCTATAATACAGCAATTTTAATTAAACTCGATGACAGGCTTATTACGCTATAACGACATGTTTATGTACTTATAAATTAGTCGTTATTTTTGTATGTCTTTGAGCTTAAAGAGCACCACAAACGGCATATTACGATATATTAATATAGCTAGAAAGGGACAGATATATATTATTATATCGAGATGTATCTATACTTATGACGTCACAGACAGATATATCTGTCTCTTTTTTACTTCGTCTTTTTTCTATATACATCTGTCTCTTTCATGCTATATTAATATATATTAATACGTCGTTTGTGACGCCCTTAAATTTTCAAAACTACGCAAAAGATTTTGACGCTGTTTTATAAATATCTAGATAAAATGATTCACGAATGATTCAAAATTCCACACGTACGAAGGTGCTGGCAGCAGCTAGTAGTATTAGTGATGAATAGATTAAGATCTTCATGGCACAGAACCCTTTGTGCGCTAATCCAACTCGTACCTAGCCGGTTTTTCTGGGTTTTTCCTCGTCACTCTTTGATAAGGGTTACGATAAAAGAGGAAAGGGTCGTGATTACAGCAACCTTTGTTAAAATGGTGTAACTCTTTGTCATTATCTTAATTAAAGGTTAATGAGTGCTATTATTTTGCTCAGGTATGACAAACCTGTTTGGGGTTTTATTATAAATATGGTTTTTTAAATTTTCAACTATAAAAGAGAGCTATTTAAAGAATTGGGCGTTTCTTAAAATTGGTACTTAAGGGAGAACTCATAAAGTAATTAAAAGTAAAATGGATTTCAACCCTTTAGGATTTCAAGAGGTTTTTGAAGATAAATTAAGATTTTTGCAATGTAATCGGTTATTAGCGTGTGTGTTAACACATCAATCCGAATATTGGAAGCGGTTGAAATTCCCTTTCAAAGATTTCGTTACATAATACACAAATTAATAGATAGTCATCATAATCATCGTCATATCATCACGCCTTTTTCCCATGGGAGTAGGCAGAGATTATAGAGCGCCATCTACTATGATCCAAACACGCTTCCTTGGGTTCATTTACACTCATACATAAGTGACGTTTTTGAGTTTTACGTCTCTCACGAAGAATTTGATTTGAGTACAATATTCCTTAGCTGGCTTTTACAGCACCCGGAGAAGGAAAGGAGATGGTGACCTGTATTCTAATTATTTATTTTTATTTATTAAAACTTTATGCACATAAGACGTACAATGGCGGACTTAATGCCTTAGGCATTATCTACCAGCCAACCAAAGTTATTGGAGAGATAAACAGTGTGGGTACTAAATGAAGAGAAGATAAACATTATGAGAATAAAATTAATTAATTATATTATTATAGATAGACATAAGTAAAGCTTCTCAAAGTGTGTTAAAACATTATATCGTGAAATAACTTGAAGTTCGTAAGCGTAATAGCGATAATTTTGTATCAAGAAAAATTATTATACTTCAATATATTCTTATGATAATGTGAATACTTGCTAAAGCTTGCGGATAAATAGGCTTCAAACTTTGTTCCAAATTCAAACTTCTTAAAGATTTAAACTTATAAAACTGATATCTGTTTAGTCCCTTAGATTATTTAGACGCGCTTGTTCTGTCATAAGCTTTATTTACTACAAATATAGAGTTTTGTTCAATAAAACAAACCGGTCAAGAATGGGTTGGACTCGCACACGAAGGGCTTCGTACTGTTATTATCATAATATATTACCATAACGACCAAAATAACACAAAATAACGAGACCTCAAAGCTATATTTTATAAACTATTAATATTATTAAAAATTATAAAGCGGAAGAGTTTGTTTGTTTAAACGCGCTAATCTCCGGAATTACTGCTCCGATTTGAAAAACCTTTTTTTGTTGGTTAGTCCATTTATAGGGGAAGGCTTTAGGCTATATAAAACATCACGCTGCGATCAATAGGAGCAAAGCAGTAGTGAAAAATGTTGCAAAAACGGGGAAATTTCCTAAATTCTACTTCTAATATTATAAAGCGGAAGAGTTTGTTTGTTTGTTTGTTTGAACGCGCTAATCTCAGAAACCAGTGTTCGAATTTCATAAAAGGATCCTTCCAAACCAGTTACACGTGTCGTAAGCCACGGATCAATCTCATCGTAGTTAATAGAATGTTGTAGTTAACGTAGTTAGTTTGTCCAGTTTTACGGGGTCTTTAGATAGATGACTGCTCTGGCTGTAAATACAGGTGATGAAAAAATCTTTTTGTATTAGATAGTACATTTATCGAGGAAGGCTATAGGCTATATAACATCACGCTGCGACCAATAGCAGCGAAGCAGTAATGAAAAATGTTTGCGAAAACGGAAAAACGGGGATCCATTATCATTGTTTTACATTCCTCTAGTATAAACTCTAATGTACATACATAGTATAGTTATTTCATAATGTAACCGTAAGCGTAATTTCAATATAGAATATTTGAAGCTAAACACGCGTTGAGAATAATTTACGTTAGTATGTTGACATATTAAATTAATTACAAGAGTATGTAATTGACGTTTAACTACACCTGTGTTTGTTAACAAACTATCGTTATAATTAATAATTATATTAATAATAATTATTGATGTTGATGTTATTTTGACTTTGAAGGTGTACCTGCAAGCATTTAGTTACAAAGGCCTTAGAAATTAATCTTAACATTACGTGTTCATCATCATCAGCGCAAATCACGCCTTTTTCCCATAGGGTAGGAAGAGCCTATAGAACACCATGTGCTACGGTCCAAACACACTTCCTTGGCTTCATCCATCCCCATACATAAACGTGTTCATGCCTTTGTATCTATGAATATTTAAACGCAACTTTTATGCTCATAAACATCCTCTAACTAAACAAATATCAGATTTTCCTTAAAATTATCACCATGTTAGTAGGTACGTTCTCAAAAATTGGGAAACATTTGAGATATAAGAACAATGTACTTTTTATCAGTCTTTTATTAACTTTATTTGTATCTATCTATCTATTACTTCCTTAGAACTTGATTGTTTTATTATTCATTCGATGGTAATTCAATAATTTTGATGTTGGTCAGGAATTTTTCAAGATATTGGTGCCAATTCTACTTCATCAACTAAACTTAACTTAACTAAAAAATGAAAACTGATAGTTTCAATAACACAATTCGGCAATGTTAAAAGAACATTTTTTCATTTGAATCTGTATATTAAAGACTAACGATTTTAATTAATATAAATGTGCACAACAGAATTGCCAATTAATCATAATACGCCATAGTTGTTTTCATTTTTTTGTTAAGTTAAGTTTAGTTGTGCATGTAGAATTGGTACCATTTTTTAATTTTCAATTTAGTTAAAGATAAGTAAGTATATCTCAAGTAGTTTTGTAATTACTTACTTAACAATCAAGTCTTGTTCTAAATAAAACATCTAAATAAGCAGGGTTAATCTTTTAGAAAATAAAAGCAAAATTAAGGTACAAAATCTACTCGTAAAACTTGTACGTCTTAATTTGGATTACATTAAGACAATATTAATTACTTGTTTACGTATGTCGTTTAGATAACCGTCTTAATTGCGATTTCAGAAAACAATAGAGTGTGCTAATTCTGTAAGCCCACCTTAAGCTCCACCTTTTCATGTATAACATTTAACGAAGCTTAAGAGACTATATTTAAGCTCTGTTTATTTATCTGAGACGCAATATCTGGAAGGACGAAAAGAAAGACAAGGATGTGTGTTTAGATCGTAGCAAATGCTCTATAGACTGCGCCTACCCCCACGGGAAAAAGGCATAATGGTATGATGATGACGATGCAATATCTGGAAAAACATTTACTCCAAAAATACATGGTATTTTTTTAGGGTTCCGTACCCAAAGGGTAAAAACGGGACCCTATTACTGAGACTTCGCTGTCCGTCCGTCCGTCCGTCCGTCCGTCCGTCCGTCCGTCCGTCCGTCCGTCCGTCCGTCCGTCCGTCCGTCTGTCACCAGGCTGTATCTCAAGAACGGTGATAGCTAGAGAGTTGAAATTTTCACAGATGATGTATTTCTATTGCCGCTATAACAACAAATACTAAAAATAAAATAAAATAAATATTTAAGGGGGGCTCCCATACAACAAACATGATTTTTTTACCGTTTCTTGCTCGATACTAATAACGTTGCCTTATGTTGCATAGATAATGGTACGGAACCCTTCGTGCGCGAGTCCGACTCGCACTTGACCAATTATCTTTGAAATACCTCGGAGAAGATGAATTTGCTCTCTGCACATGTCTTTCCTTGCTCCTACGAAATCAGGTCTTTTAAGCGAGGCAAGAAGGAGCATCATGTCAGCCGACAAGGTGATGATGGCTAGTACATTGACAATGCAAAAGCCAGCCCCATATTTTCGTACGTAAGTACACATTCACTTTAGAAGTGTTTTTTATGAGTGATGTTTGGCGATTATTAAGATGTAGTTTTAGTAAAAATGTATAAATATTTAAAAATACACTATTTTCAATATTATAGGTTTATTGGAACTTTTCAAGAGCTTCTGTACGAAATTAATACAAGCATTGCTTCGAATAATGTCAGGCGATAGCATTTTTATGAGATTTTAAATATCCAACTTAAAACATACATTTTTATGTGGATACAATTCTATGCAGGATGCTTTAAACTTCTTTAAATAAAAAAAAAATTGATAAGATTTTCTACAGTAATAAATGAATACTACTTAATAACTTATGTTACTAATTCAAACCTATCCTAATTTATACATGTGGGGCACTATCAAGTCAACGAGACAATGCGTAAAGCCTCGGTCTAGGTTATAAGTGTATTTACGTATAGCTTAGTTGGTTATAAGTTGTGTGTAACTGGCACCTGGAACTTTTAGCACATTTACTGTTTTTGGAATTAAGAAAATTTTGATAAAAAGCCAATACATATATTTATGTATTTAATATTTTAAACCGACTTCAAAAATGTAGAAAGTTCTCAATTCGTCTGCATTTCTTTTTTTTTTGTTTGGTACCTCATAACTTTTAACTGGGCAAAGCGATTTTAACGATTCTTTTTTTATTTCAAACCTGGTGCTTCCCGTGTGCCTCCAGGTCAGGATCTGATGGTTATCTAAAAAAAAAATCGGGAAAAATCAATTTTCAAAGGCTTACACATTGTTTTCACATACCATGTATCTAAATGATAAAATATTTATTATGATAAAATATTATGTTCCAGTCAAAATAATGACACCTGGCAAAAAAAAACACGAAAAAGGAAAAGTATACTTAGGCTTTAAAAAGTACATATACACTAGCCTCTTCAACCTTGACATTAAGAGGGTACTGTACTCTTCATTTAGGTATTTGCCTTAGGTATTGCTATCCCTACGAGTATTTCCGAGCGCCGCGCTGAAAGTGACAAATTATAGATGAAGCAGATTTTACCTACAAATTCTTTGAAAAAAGACGTTTCGTACTTCCGTTTTTTCTTCGCGAAAGTTAAATCAATTTTAATTGTTTTTAATCTATTTTATATATGAAGAGTATATCTATGCTTCTATCACTTTCTTTTGTGGTAAAACTTTACCAAATATGTGTGATAGACGCTGCAATTTTATCTAAAGAAAACCGAAAAAAGTGGGTTTTTCGGATGGTCATATTTCTTTTAGTTTATATGTTTTGAAAAAAAGAAAGTGATAGACAAAAGCTATTAAAATCGGTTAAACTTTCGCGAAGAAAAAACGGAAGTACGATGCCTATACTTTTGTATGGAGCATAATTTGGTATCGTGCCGTCTTAACTAGAGCTCGGTAGTTAACATAATGGAACAAAACCACGAGCGTTGAGTGGCTAGTGTAGTTTAAACGTGCGAAATGTTTAATACATTTTGTTACAAACTTAGTTAGTTGTTACACTCTGTTGCCAACTTTGTAGGGCTGTCTCTTGTTAAAACCTACATACATTCATAATTCATGAATACACAATATCCTAGAGTCCCAAATTAAGCTTAATATGTATGTACTATGGGTAAAGAATTACAAGTAATTCTTTACCCACAGTACATACATATTAAGCTTTTCTTAGTGCGTTTTCATTGTCTGTGTTGGAACATTTTCATTATCATCGTCATCATTTTCAACCCAATTGTATTCTGTAAAGAATACTAGGTGGCTGGTCGAGATTGTTGCAAAACATTCTCGATAGATGGCGTTATACGTAAAAATGGGATATAAACTCAATCGAGTGACGATTATGGTGGCCTAATTTGATTACTGAAAGCACGACCGCAATAAGCTCAGTTGGCAGAACTACAGAACGATATTCCGAGGTCGTGGGTTCAAGTCCCGCTTGCGGTAATCACATTTTCTACCATAATTTAATTTATTAAGCACAAAACTGGCTAAAATAAAAGCTAGGTAACTTCTAAATATCAGTACATAAGTTAATGATTAAGAATGCAAATGTCACAACCCCATTTCCTCCTCAGGGTCAAGTGCCGATTATGAGACGCAAATCTGAAAATGAAATCCCATGCCAAAACGCCTGGTTAGCGCGATAATTGAGACCAAATAAATATCCTCTTAAAATCATGGAGGCCCATGCTCTACAATAGATATTGGATTGGAGACAGACGGCGAACGTTACTGGATCAAATCTAGACATGTGGAAAAGTTTGTCTTAGGTAGTGTGAACAAAAACTGAAACATTTCAATAAAATAAAAATCTTCTAAAAACTTTACGTGCCGTGAATAATTATTACCATCTTTTTTCAATATAAAAATTCTTCGCCTTAGAACGGAAAAATTTTAATCGAAATTCGCATTAAAGCGCTACGCAAAGTACCTCGACGTCTTCAGCACATTCAACATAAAATATGATCCCTTAATTATCCTGGAGTTTACATAATTATGATGTAAATTTTCCAACAAGAAATATATTTTTATAAATCTCTTTATTACTCAAGTAAATTAAAACACTGGTTTACTCAAGTGAGATCAAATATTTATTTTAGTCGTACCTACTTAGTCCCTTTTTTAATACCATTATTTATGTTTTGAGATGTTGCGATATTTTTGTTGAACTGGGATTAAATAATATTACAGGAGATTTTTCTTTATTACAGATTTATTTAATTTTACAAAATTTTTACTTACTAAACTCAATAATAATAATTATTTTTTTTAAATAAATATTCATGGACATTTCACACAACGTCCTCTGGTCCCAAGCTAAGCTTATATGCTTGTGTTATGGGTACCAGAATACAGATAGAATACATATACTACTTTTCTTTTGTAAATATATACTTATAATACATAGAAACACCCAGACGCAGTACAAACATTTGTATGACAATTAAAAACATCACACAAATGATTGTCCTGACCGGGAATCGAACCCGAGACCTTGTGATCGGCAGTCCGTTATATGAACCACTACACCATGAGGCCCGTCAAAATTTGAATTAATATGTTAACATTGAATCGTAGCGGATAGTGCTCTGATGTCTCCTCCTACCCCCATGGGAAAAGGGCGTGATGTTATAATGATGATGACATCTGTGAGTGTTCGGATGCGGGGATTTGGAATCACTGTACTACTAAGAATCCTATGTTGTTACTCTATCTGTTTACTATATTTCATTTATATCAGTTCAGTACCTAATTTTAACGCGAATACTACTACAGATAATAAGATAAGATAATCATTTATTGACTTCATAATTTGTACAATTGTCATTCTACAGTGTAACAAGATATAATAATATTAAACAAATTCATTTGGTTCCCTGCCTCTCAAACTAGGCTTGGCCTGTTTTTTTCTGAGAAGCAGTGTCCCTCCGTCTATTTACTTATACATTAACAATAATAAATTAAGTATCTGGCGGTAAAGAATGACGCGTATATTTGTTTTAAATTTTGGCCCGACGTTTATACTACCTCTATAATAATTAAAACTTTAGTCTATGATAAAATTATGTATGTTTCACCTTATATAATTTAAAAATTTCTTTATATTGTTACAATTTGTTAATGTATTTTAGAAACTAAAATAATGTTATTGATTTTATGTAGTCTGAGCACAATGTAATATGATATAGTTTATAGTAAAAGTCTATCTTTATCATAGAAGACACATTACAGCTCAGTCTCACCCGTGACCATGGTGACTGCAAAGTCTCCGAAACGTCGGGCCAAAATTTAAAACAAATATACGCGTCTAAATCCGTAAAAAGTAGTTTTATTTAAATTATTTATTTATTACTGCTGTGGTGCGCGACTTCTTTCACGTGTTTTAGATGACTTAGCTGTAAGAAACTAAAAGCAGGCTTTCTCGAAGGAATTCTATATTATCGTGGGGTCAATTGTAGCCTTTACTTTAAGTTAGATCTCTGCCAACAAATCACTGAAAACTGTATTTAATTCCATGCAATAGTTTTAGCGTGATGCGCGTACAAACATACGGACAAACACAAATTATATAAACCATTGTTTTGGCTTCTATTACGCCTATAAAGACCGCATATTCAGTTTTTTTCTTCAATATCTTCAAAGTACAGACATCATCTTTTTAGATTTTTATTATATGTATAGATTTGGTCTTATTCATAATTACTTATCGGAGGTTTAAAAGTTCGCTAAAATAGGTTCGCGAAAATTGTCAGAAATTGTTATATTCATAATAGGCTTTTTACGCTAAAACGTTTATTATCTCTTCGATAAAATCTCCGTTTAAACCTATGATAAGTCATTATGAATAAGACCAATAGACTAGTAAACAGAAAACGTAAATTTTTTTTCAAATATGGAACCACACTAGTATGAATGAATAAGGGCACCACAAACGGCATATTACGATATATTAATATAGCCAGAAAGACACAGATATATATTAACATGCCGAGATGTATCTATTATACTTATAATGTCACCGACAGATATATATACGCGCGGCAGGTTGGAGGGCCTGTCGCGCCAACAGCGGCGAACGACCTCTCTCCACGTGTTCCGGGGAGAGGCGTCGGACTGACAGGGGCCCGCCCCATCACAGTGAGCCCCCACCGATAGGGGTACACCCCTGGTCGGATCATGGTAATACCAGAGTGACTACCATGGCCCGGCCAAGGGGCGAGGAGGAACACCGTGAGGTTTAGTGGGTAGTCCGGGCTCGTTTCTGACCCGGGAGTCCCACACAAAGTGCGTAAATGACGTAAAAAAAAACCGACAGATATATCTTACCTCTCTTTTACCTGTCTCTTTCTTACCTCGTCATTTGTCTATATACCTATATCTGTTTCCTTCTCGCTTTCTGCTTCCGTTTGTGTAAATCCCTTTATGTGTCCATACAAATAATATCTTCATTTTGTTTACTGTTTCATTAGATTTTAATAAAATATTCCATAATATCTACTTTCAGTAATTCATCCTTTTGTTATTTAGAAGATAATATTCGTAGTAATAACAACGCTTTTCATATCGAAGTAAACAAAATAATTGTTTTGCTTATTTTAATATAAGGATTATGTATGTTAATATGTTTGCTACAATATTTTATAAACAAACATTATGTGTTTTGGTTATTTAATATTGTTGCTTGTATTGTAGGTAGGTACTTATATCTGTTATACTAAAGAGTTATACGAGTATACATAATATATATTTAAATACTTCAACGACAAAGAATTTCTTGAGCAAAATGAAAATAAATACCTACATAATTATCACGTCTCTTTCACATCTCTTTTTACATTGGTGATAATGTCATCAGTCTTTTCTTTCTTCTCATTCTATCAAATTTCCATCGCAAGGTGTGGAAATCTCCCAAAAAAGCAATATTTATTCGGACTCTTATATACCGTTTAGTTAGCTTTGAACTTTCCATCTCTCGTCAAAAATGTTTTACGCCTAGATTATTTCTTCATTAACATGGAAGAAATAGGGTACTTATATATCTTTAATCTGTGACTACACGGAATCACACAACCACAACCACCACCACCATACAACAATCACGAGGTCTCGGGTTCGATTCCCGGTTGGGACAATCATTTGTGTGATATCCATAAATGTCATACAAATGTTTGTACTGCGTCTGGGTGTTTACTATGTATTATATGTATGTATTTACAAAAGAAAAGTAGTTTATGTATTATATCCGTATTCTGGCACCCATAACACAAGCATAAAAAGCTTAGCTTGGGACCAAAAAAAAAAAAAAAAAAAAAAAAAAAAAAAAAAAAAAAAAAAAAAAAAAAAAAAATATACTAACTCTCTCGCTCACTCTCTGAAATCAAAATCAAAAATCATTTATTTATTCACATTCTCATTAAATATTCTCTTATTGCCAAAAAAATAAGCTCCTATGATATGTCCAAAAATTTCTTTCGACTTATCATAGGATCTTATTTTTTTTTTGGCAAAAAGAGAATATGCCTACGTGAATAAATAATTTTTGATTTTGATTTTGATTTCAGAGAGAGAGAGAGAGTTGGTATATTCCGTGTGAACCCGTTAACCCATTAACACATAACCCTGAAACCCATTAACGTCGTACTCCTGGCACGGGCCTCCTCCACTTAAGGAGGGTTTATGGTCTACTATGCCACGCAGACCAGGCGTGTTATGTGTTTTAGCTTCAAGTTTTCCGTCTCTCACAGAGGATAAATTATATGTGTCCAATATCCCTTAGCTGGCTTTTACAGCACCCTGGGGAGGAAATAGGGTGGTGATACTTGTATTCTTAATCCGTCATCACACGAAAGTATATAAATACCAACTAATCATTACATATTATAAGAATTCTCCTAAATACACCAATCCTGTAATTTCACTTTTGAAACTGTGAAGCATTTAAGAGGATACCAAAATAGCTTCGTGCATTTTTCTACGTACGAAGTATTCATTGTTTCTTTAGATTGAATGGCTAGAGCTCTAATTTTTAAGTATACGTTTTTTTCAATATATGATCTAAATCGCATCGCATAAACTCAGAAACGCGATTGAAAAAAGTTTTCTCGATAGAAAATCTTAGCGAAACAACCTCTCTCATTTTTTATTTTTTTCATTTGTCGGTCTATTATCGCGTATTAACTAATGAAATAACTTTAAAAACAGAAGTAACTATTATATATAGAAACACGTGAATCAGAATTAAAATATATTTAGTAGATTTTGAGTAAACAAAAAAAATATCCCTAATTCTTCATTTTCTATACCTACTAGCTGTGTTAATATGTACATGTCGACGATAATATTGATGTAGGCCCTTAAAGTAATCTTATGTAAATTATGTAAGTATATAGGTTTAGCATACCTACATTTCTTTTGCAAGTATACAACAAAAATCCATCTGTCTTGTAGAAGCTCTAATTAATATTGGTTATTCATGAAGTGCTTCAAATATTCACGTTCTTGTTCTAGAACATTCCGCCATTTCTTACAGTGCTGCTGAAATTATTTATTGCGTAATCGTATCACGCACCTTAGGGATGCGTTGTTATACGATCTACTGATTAATTATTCCACATGAGCTACGTCGGAGAACTCGACCGCAATATTATTCCAATGCTAATGACCTAGATTAGTCCAGATCCTCAAGCATTAATTTATTTATATAAAATCTTTGGCACTAACATAATAATGTATAATGGCGGATTTAATGCCAATGGTATTCTCAACCGGCCAACCACCAGTAGAGCAGAGATAATGGGGGCAGATGCTATTTTATTTCTAAAAGGTTGTTATAGAATAGTTTTTAATTAACAAAAATAACATAACTATTTACTTATCAATCCAACAGGAATTAAGTATTTTTAAATAGTTTAGAAATAAATCATTTGTAAAACTTAAAATTCGAAAACTTAATTTCCATAAGTAACGACTTACTTTGAAAATTAAACATATTTAATTACAAAGCTAGATAAAAGACTATTGGCCTTATTCATAATGACTTATCGGACGTTTAAAAGTTCGCTAAAATTCGCGAAAATTTTCAATACTTGTTGTTCATAATAGTCTTTTTACCCTAAAATGTTTAATATCATTCCGATAAAATCTCCGTGTAAACCTCCGATAAGTCATTATGAATAAGACCATAAGACTTTATTTAACTTGACCGGTGTAAATGAATTCGGAAAAGTAAAATTTTTACAGAGTTATTACTACTACGAGTTCTGTGACGAAAAGGGATAACGATATTCCAAAGTTCTAATGACTTGATAACTTTTCACATACGAATGTAATATGTACTTATAATACTCGTATTGATATTATTATAAATATCACGTTTTTAACTTTCGAGAGTTTTATAAAAACTGTCTTTGCGGAAATAGCCTTATCGAACTGCGATCACAGTCGATGTATATGGATTGATAAATAAACAAGTTTTGAGTCAATAATCTAACACAATAAAAACATAAGTATATACACAGTCAGGACCGTTATGAAACTTAATTGAAAATAACAAATTCTTTTAAAATGGTTTTAAATAATAATAGTTTAAAAAAACTAAAAATCACGCTTTATTTAATCGAATTATTGCATTGTCATCGGTCTTTGACAGGTGTGCAAAATTTGAATAGAATCTGACCGTTTAAAGTGGGTCAAAATAGCGTCCAAAGGAGTCGGTTACAAACATACAAACAAACAAACATACAAACAAACATACAAGTGAAGCTAATATAAAGCGTGTAAAAATTCATAATATTATCATTATCATAAAAGTCCACACCTACATAGAGACAAAGATATACCTATTAAATTGGGACGAATTCGTAGATACTATCAACGTTTAGACTGTAGTCGTAGCCTGATAGAAGTCAAAGTCAAAGTCTATTGGAAAAAGACGTGATAATAATAATAAAAAATAATTATGGACATTTCACACAACGTCCTCTGGTCCCAAGCTAAGCTTATTATACTTGTGTTATGGGTACCAGAATACGGATATAATACATAAACTACTTTTCTTTTGTAAATACATACTTATAATACATAGAAACACCCAGACGTAGTACAAACATTTGTATGACATTTATGGATATCACACAAATGATTGTCCCAAGCGGGAATCGAACCCGCGACCTTGTGAACGGCACTCCATTACATGAACCACTAGGCCACGAAGCCCGTCGATGATATTAAGTAAGTGATGATATTATTATGATGATGAGACCGCGAGGCTCGTCGTATGAAATTATAACGAAAATATTTCAGGTGCAATATAATATTAACGCTATTTATTTAACAAATATCACAATGTTACAAATCCTTTCTTTGTGCAGTAAAAAGCTTAACATTTCACTTGTATATCATATTACAAAAAAATAACAAATATATTGTTTCAAAAATATATAAAGACCTTTTCAGATGTAGCTTTTCAAAGGGCGATAAAAAGGAGATAAATGCTCCCTACGCGTGTATTTTTTCTACATTGTTTGAAATATAATGAGATTACATATCAGACATAGAGAATCTAGTGAGATATTGCTAAAAAGCCGTTTAACGAGGCATTATGAGATATAATATACTTATGATCTTATTCATAACGATTTATCGGAGGTTTAAAAGGAGATTTTATCGGAGAGATATTTAACGTTTTAGCGTAATAAGATTATTATGAATAACAGTTTTTGACAATTTTCGCGAACCTATTTTAGCGAACTTTTAAACCTCCGATAAGTCATTATGAATAAGACCATTTGTAGTTTATGATATAAACAAGCTGTTGCTCCCAACTTCGTACGTGTGGAATTCAGAAACCAAACCGAATTATACAATAATGCCATCCTTTTGAACTACTCTAAAATAACCGCATCAAAATCCGTTGCGTACTTTTGAAGATATAAGCTCACATATAGACAATTATTGTCCTACTCTTGTCCCATTATAGCTGTGGTCCGCGACTTCGAACTCATGGAATTTAGAAAATATTCCCCATTTTTGCAATATTTTTCACTGATGCTTCGCTCCTATTGTTCGCAGCATTATGTTATTTAGCCTTTCTTGGTAAATGTACTATGTAAAACTGAAAGAATTTTTCAAATGGGACCAGTATTTCTGTAAATCTCCTTTCCATGAATTGTTTATGTAGGTACCTAATTTGTTTGCATTTTTTTATTCACAAGTTGGAATCTATATGAAGTTTGCCATGGGACTTTAATGATGCTTATTGTGAGAAGAGTGTTAGAAAAAAATATTCAAATTAAGATGCACATTATATTATCCAAAAATTTCTTTCGACTTATCGTAGGATCTTATTTTTTTTTGGCAAAAAGAGAATATGCCTACGTGAATAAATGATTTTTGATTTTGATTTTGATTTCAGAGAGAGAGAGAGAGTTGGTATATTCCGTGTGAACCTGTTAACCCATTAACACATAACCCTGAAACCCATTAACGTCGTACTCCTGGCACGGGCCTCCTCCACTTAAGGAGGGTTTATGGTCTACTATGCCACGCTGACCAGGCGTGTTATGTGTTTTAGCTTCAAGTTTTCCGTCTCTCACAGAGGATAAATTATATGTGTCCAATATCCCTTAGCTGGCTTTTACAGCACCCTGGGGAGGAAATAGGGTGGTGATACTTGTATTCTTAATCCGTCATCACACGAAAGTATATAAATACCAACTAATCATTACATATTATAAGAATTCTCCTAAATACACCAATCCTGTAATTTCACTTTTGAAACTGTGAAGCATTTAAGAGGATACCAAAATAGCTTCGTGCATTTTTCTACGTACGAAGTTTTCATTGTTTCTTTAGATTGAATGGCTAGAGCTCTAATTTTTAAGTATACGTTTTTTTCAATATATGATCTAAATCGCATCGCATAAACTCAGAAACGCGATTGAAAAAAGTTTTCTCGATAGAAAATCTTAGCGAAACAACCTCTCTAATTTTTTATTTTTTTCATTTGTCGGTCTATTATCGCGTATTAACTAATGAAATAACTTTAAAAACAGAAGTAACTATTATATATAGAAACACGTGAATCAGAATTAAAATATATTTAGTAGATTTTGAGTAAACAAAAAAAATATCCCTAATTCTTCATTTTCTATACCTACTAGCTGTGTTAATATGCACATGTCGACGATAATATTGATGTAGGCCCTTAAAGTAATCTTATGTAAATTATGTAAGTATATAGGTTTAGCATACCTACATTTCTTTTGCAAGTATACAACAAAAATCCATCTGTCTTGTAGAAGCTCTAATTAATATTGGTTATTCATGAAGTGCTTCAAATATTCACGTTCTTGTTCTAGAACATTCCGCCATTTCTTACAGTGCTGCTGAAATTATTTATTGCGTAATCGTATCACGCACCTTAGGGATGCGTTGTTATACGATCTACTGATTAATTATTCCACATGAGCTACGTCGGAGAACTCGACCGCAATATTATTCCAATGCTAATGACCTAGATTAGTCCAGATCCTGAAGCATTAATTTATTTATATAAAATCTTTGGCACTAACATAATAATGTATAATGACGGATTTAATGCCAATGGTATTCTCAACCGGCCAACCACCAGTAGAGCAGAGATAATGGGGGCAGATGCTATTTTATTTCTAAAAGGTAAAAATGTTATAGAATACTTTTTAATTAACAAAAATAACATAACTATTTACTTATCAATCCAACAGGAATTAAGTATTTTTAAATAATTTAGAAATAAATCATTTATAAAACTTAAAATTCGAAAACTTTATTTCCATAAGTAACGACTTACTTTGAAAATTAAACATATTTAATTACAAAGCTAGATAAAAGACTATTGGCCTTATTCATAATGACTTATCGGAGGTTTAAAAGTTCGCTAAAATTCGCGTAAATTTTCAAAACTTGTTATTCATAATAGTCTTTTTAACCTAAAATGTTTAATATCATTCCGATAAAATCTCCGTGTAAACCTCCGATAAGTCATTATGAATAAGACCATAAGACTTTATTTAACTTGACCGCTGTAAATGAATTCGGAAAAGTAAAATTTTTACAGAGTTATTACTACTACGAGTTCTGTGACGAAAAGGGATAACGATATTCCAAAGTTCTAATGACTTGATAACTTTTCACATACGAATGTAATATGTACTTATAATACTCGTATTGATATTATTATAAATATCACGTTTTTAACTTTCGAGAGTTCTATAAAAACTGTCTTTGCGGAAATAGCCTTATCGAACTGCGATCACAGTCGATGTATATGGATTGATAAATAAACAAGTTTTGAGTCAATAATCTAACACAATAAAAACATAAGTATATACACAGTCAGGACCGTTATGAAACTTAATTGAAAATAACAAATTCTTTTAAAATGGTTTTAAAAAATTCATAATATTATTATTATCATAAAAGTCCACACCTACATAGAGACAAAGATATACCTATTAAATTGGGACGAATTCGTAGATACTATCAACGTTTAGACTGTAGTCGTAGCCTGATAGAAGTCAAAGTCTATTGGAAAAAGACGTGATAATAATAATAAATAATTATGGACATTTCACACAACGTCCTCTGGTCCCAAGCTAAGCTTATTATACTTGTGTTATGGGTACCAGAATACGGATATAATACATAAACTACTTTTCTTTTGTAAATACATACTTATAATACATAGACACACCCAGACGTAGTACAAACATTTGTATGACATTTATGGATATCACACAAATGGTTGTCCCAAGCGGGAATCGAACCCGCGACCTTGTGAACGGCACTCCATTACATGAACCACTACGCCACGAAGCCCGTCGATGATATTAAGTAAGTGATGATATTATTATGATGATGAGACCGCGAGGCTCGTCGTATGAAATTATAACGAAAATATTTCAGGTGCAATATAATATTAACGCTATTTATTTAACAAATATCACAATGTTACAAATCCTTTCTTTGTGCAGTAAAAAGCTTAACATTTCACTTGTATATCATATTACAAAAAAATAACAAATATATTGTTTCAAAAATATATAAAGACCTTTTCAGATGTAGCTTTTCAAAGGGCGATAAAAAGGAGATAAATGCTCCCTACGCGTGTATTTTTTCTACATTGTTTGAAATATAATGAGATTACATATCAGACATAGAGAATCTAGTGAGATATTGCTAAAAAGCCGTTTAACGAGGCATTATGAGATATAATATACTTATGATCTTATTCATAACGATTTATCGGAGGTTTAAAAGGAGATTTTATCGGAGAGATATTTAACGTTTTAGCGTAATAAGATTATTATGAATAACAGTTTTTGACAATTTTCGCGAACCTATTTTAGCGAACTTTTAAACCTCCGATAAGTCATTATGAATAAGACCATTTGTAGTTTATGATATAAACAAGCTGTTGCTCCCAACTTCGTACGTGTGGAATTCAGAAACCAAACCGAATTATACAATAATGCCATCCTTTTGAACTACTCTAAAATAACCGCATCAAAATCCGTTGCGTACTTTTGAAGATATAAGCTCACATATAGACAATTATTGTCCTACTCTTGTCCCATTATAGCTGTGGTCCGCGACTTCGAACTCATGGAATTTAGAAAATATTCCCCATTTTTGCAATATTTTTCACTGATGCTTCGCTCCTATTGTTCGCAGCATTATGTTATTTAGCCTTTCTTGGTAAATGTACTATGTAAAACTGAAAGAATTTTTCAAATGGGACCAGTATTTCTGTAAATCTCCTTTCCATGAATTGTTTATGTAGGTACCTAATTTGTTTGCATTTTTTTATTCACAAGTTGGAATCTATATGAAGTTTGCCATGGGACTTTAATGATGCTTATTGTGAGAAGAGTGTTAGAAAAAAATATTCAAATTAAGATGCACATTATATTATCCAAAAATTTCTTTCGACTTATCGTAGGATCTTATTTTTTTTTGGCAAAAAGAGAATATGCCTACGTGAATAAATGATTTTTGATTTTGATTTTGATTTCAGAGAGAGAGAGAGAGTTGGTATATTCCGTGTGAACCTGTTAACCCATTAACACATAACCCTGAAACCCATTAACGTCGTACTCCTGGCACGGGCCTCCTCCACTTAAGGAGGGTTTATGGTCTACTATGCCACGCTGACCAGGCGTGTTATGTGTTTTAGCTTCAAGTTTTCCGTCTCTCACAGAGGATAAATTATATGTGTCCAATATCCCTTAGCTGGCTTTTACAGCACCCTGGGGAGGAAATAGGGTGGTGATACTTGTATTCTTAATCCGTCATCACACGAAAGTATATAAATACCAACTAATCATTACATATTATAAGAATTCTCCTAAATACACCAATCCTGTAATTTCACTTTTGAAACTGTGAAGCATTTAAGAGGATACCAAAATAGCTTCGTGCATTTTTCTACGTACGAAGTTTTCATTGTTTCTTTAGATTGAATGGCTAGAGCTCTAATTTTTAAGTATACGTTTTTTTCAATATATGATCTAAATCGCATCGCATAAACTCAGAAACGCGATTGAAAAAAGTTTTCTCGATAGAAAATCTTAGCGAAACAACCTCTCTAATTTTTTATTTTTTTCATTTGTCGGTCTATTATCGCGTATTAACTAATGAAATAACTTTAAAAACAGAAGTAACTATTATATATAGAAACACGTGAATCAGAATTAAAATATATTTAGTAGATTTTGAGTAAACAAAAAAAATATCCCTAATTCTTCATTTTCTATACCTACTAGCTGTGTTAATATGTACATGTCGACGATAATATTGATGTAGGCCCTTAAAGTAATCTTATGTAAATTATGTAAGTATATAGGTTTAGCATACCTACATTTCTTTTGCAAGTATACAACAAAAATCCATCTGTCTTGTAGAAGCTCTAATTAATATTGGTTATTCATGAAGTGCTTCAAATATTCACGTTCTTGTTCTAGAACATTCCGCCATTTCTTACAGTGCTGCTGAAATTATTTATTGCGTAATCGTATCACGCACCTTAGGGATGCGTTGTTATACGATCTACTGATTAATTATTCCACATGAGCTACGTCGGAGAACTCGACCGCAATATTATTCCAATGCTAATGACCTAGATTAGTCCAGATCCTGAAGCATTAATTTATTTATATAAAATCTTTGGCACTAACATAATAATGTATAATGACGGATTTAATGCCAATGGTATTCTCAACCGGCCAACCACCAGTAGAGCAGAGATAATGGGGGCAGATGCTATTTTATTTCTAAAAGGTAAAAATGTTATAGAATACTTTTTAATTAACAAAAATAACATAACTATTTACTTATAAATCCAACAGGAATTAAGTATTTTTAAATAATTTAGAAATAAATCATTTATAAAACTTAAAATTCGAAAACTTTATTTCCATAAGTAACGACTTACTTTGAAAATTAAACATATTTAATTACAAAGCTAGATAAAAGACTATTGGCCTTATTCATAATGACTTATCGGAGGTTTAAAAGTTCGCTAAAATTCGCGTAAATTTTCAAAACTTGTTATTCATAATAGTCTTTTTAACCTAAAATGTTTAATATCATTCCGATAAAATCTCCGTGTAAACCTCCGATAAGTCATTATGAATAAGACCATAAGACTTTATTTAACTTGACCGCTGTAAATGAATTCGGAAAAGTAAAATTTTTACAGAGTTATTACTACTACGAGTTCTGTGACGAAAAGGGATAACGATATTCCAAAGTTCTAATGACTTGATAACTTTTCACATACGAATGTAATATGTACTTATAATACTCGTATTGATATTATTATAAATATCACGTTTTTAACTTTCGAGAGTTCTATAAAAACTGTCTTTGCGGAAATAGCCTTATCGAACTGCGATCACAGTCGATGTATATGGATTGATAAATAAACAAGTTTTGGGTCAATAATCTAACACAATAAAAACATAAGTATATACACAGTCAGGACCGTTATGAAACTTAATTGAAAATAACAAATTCTTTTAAAATGGTTTTAAAAAACTCATAATATTATCATTATCATAAAAGTCCACACCTACATAGAGACAAAGATATAGGTACCTATTAAATTGGGACGAATTCGTAGATACTATCAACGTTTAGACTGTAGTCGTAGCCTGATAGAAGTCAAAGTCTATTGGAAAAAGACGTGATAATAATAATAAATAATTATGGACATTTCACACAACGTCCTCTGGTCCCAAGCTAAGCTTATTATGCTTGTGTTATGGGTACCAGAATACGGATATAATACATAAACTACTTTTCTTTTGTAAATACATACTTATAATACATAGACACACCCAGACGTAGTACAAACATTTGTATGACATTTATGGATATCACACAAATGATTGTCCCAAGCGGGAATCGAACCCGCGACCTTGTGAACGGCACTCCATTACATGAACCACTAGGCCACGAAGCCCGTCGATGATATTAAGTAAGTGATGATATTATTATGATGATGAGACCGCGAGGCTCGTCGTATGAAATTATAACGAAAATATTTCAGGTGCAATATAATATTAACGCTATTTATTTAACAAATATCACAATGTTACAAATCCTTTCTTTGTGCAGTAAAAAGCTTAACATTTCACTTGTATATCATATTACAAAAAAATAACAAATATATTGTTTCAAAAATATATAAAGACCTTTTCAGATGTAGCTTTTCAAAGGGCGATAAAAAGGAGATATAAATGCTCCCATACGCGTTTATTTTTTCTACATTGTCTGAAATATAATGAGATTATGTAATCTGACATAGAGAATCTAGTGAGATATTGCTAAAAAGCCGTTTAAGGAGGCATTATGAGATATAATATACTTATGATCTTATTCATAACGATTTATCGGAGGTTTAAAAGGAGATTTTATCGGAGAGATATTTAACGTTTTAGCGTAATAAGATTATTATGAATAACAGTTTTTGACAATTTTCGCGAACCTATTTTAGCGAACTTTTAAACCTCCGATAAGTCATTATGAATAAGACCATTTGTAGTTTATGATATAAACAAGCTGTTGCTCCCAACTTCGTACGTGTGGAATTCAGAAACCAAACCGAATTATACAATAATGCCATCCTTTTGAACTACTCTAAAATAACCGCATCAAAATCCGTTGCGTACTTTTGAAGATATAAGCTCACATATAGACAATTATTGTCCTACTCTTGTCCCATTATAGCTGTGGTCCGCGACTTCGAACGCATGGAATTTAGAAAATATTCCCCATTTTTGCAATATTTTTCACTGATGCTTCGCTCCTATTGTTCGCAGCATTATGTTATTTAGCCTTTCTTGGTAAATGTACTATGTAAAACTGAAAGAATTTTTCAAATGGGACCAGTATTTCTGTAAATCTCCTTTCCATGAATTGTTTATGTAGGTACCTAATTTGTTTGCATTTTTTTATTCACAAGTTGGAATCTATATGAAGTTTGCCATGGGACTTTAATGATGCTTATTGTGAGAAGAGTGTTAGAAAAAAATATTCAAATTAAGATGCACATTATATTATTATGTTAGGAAAAGTAAAATTAAATACGAGTTTGCATAAATTTTAATGGTAACTAGCTGTCGCCAGTGACTTCGTATGCATGTAATTTAAAATAAGTCTTAAATTTTTTTTTTATTTTTTTTTATTATTTGATTCGTCATCATCATCGTCATCATAACATCACGCCTTTTTCCCATGGGGGTAGGCAGAGACTATAGACCGCCATCTGCCACGATCGAAGCACACTTCCTTGGCTTCATCCACACTCATACATCTGGTCATACATGCCCGACGGTTGTAAGTGCTACGCACTTGCCCCTTTTGGAGTATCCCGGCGATAACATCGGAGTTTAATTTTCTCGGGCGTCCTCTCCCAGCATTTCCACTTACTTTCGCCGTGTATATGCCTTTCGTTAAGCGTCTCTCATCCATCCTCTCCACATGACCAAACCACCTAAGCATACTTTTCTCCACCTTAGTCACTACATCCTCTTTCAGACCGCAACGTTCTCTTATAACTTTATTTCTTAATCTCTCTTTCAAGGTCACACCACACATACTTCTCAAAGAGCGCATCTCTACAGCATTTATTCTACTTTTGTGCTATTTTTTATTTATTAAAAAAAAATTTTTTTTTTTTCCTAAATTGTTAAAAAAAATATTTTTCAACAGTTTTCACTATTGCTATGTATAACAAATCAGAATTCTAAAAATATAAAGTTATAAATATGATTTTTATGCAAGATTAGATAATTGCGGCAACTTAAAATGAGCTGTTCAGATAATTGCAAACCGGACGTGTTAAGAATAACTTGAGCACTTTATGTAGCTTAGTGGTTTTCCAGCAAGTCAGTTTTTGACTAGAAATTAAGTTTGCTTTTCTAATACTATTTGACTATAACAAGATATTTTCGATTGCAACTATATCTTAGCTGGATAGCACAGCATTCTGCAGAAGAAATGGGGTGATAAATTATATTTCGTATTCGTACAAAGAATGTAAAAGGAACTTTTTTCCTTTTGATATTCTTAATAACTGAAATCGAGGGTGTATTATATAGTGTTCAAATAAACTGATTTTTTCTGAATGCCTTAACATTTGCCCTCCTTGTCCGTGTGGTGATGGATTAAGAATACAAGTGTCACTACCCCATCTCCTCCCAAGGGTGCTGTAAAAGTCAGGTAAGGGATGTTGCACACAGATAACATCCTCTGTGAGAGAGGGAAATCTCGAAAATAAGCCCTATGCCAACACGCCTGGTCAGCGCGGCACAGTACACCATAATCCCTAGCCCAGCAGTGGGACGTAAATGAGCTGGAGAGGAGGAGGAGGAGAGGAGATTGGCAGATGGATGGATGGACGGACAGCGTAGTCTCAATAATAGGGTCCTATTTTACCTTTAGGTACGAAACTCTAAAGACTGGCTTATTCAAAAGAGCTTTTCCTATTTTATTTAAATTGTATCGTATATTCCGAGATCGCTGACCGCTATTCGTACTAAAATTTTAACAAAATAATATTTGAGTTTCATCAAGAAAACACACAACTTAAATTGAAAGCAAGTATTTGTTCATTACATTTAATGTACTGCAGTAGTCTCAAAGGATCGTAACAGTTAATTTGAGATATTAAAATAAATTCAGCTTTGTAACGGAGTACCTACCTACGAGTTTTTCTTTCAACGTTTTCCATCTCTCACAGAGGATGTTATCTGTATGCATTATAGCCTGAGAGATAAAATTTTCATGTTACAATAATAAAGACTAATCATCATCATTTTCCTGCCCTTAACCCAAATTTTTGGATCCCGTTATTTTGGATCGATGTGGCAAGGTGAATATATTATGATAAGAGCGAAACCCGCGGTGTTTTTTAGATATTTTTTCACTCGCGAGTGCGACTTAAATTCATGAAGGATTAGATGTAAGAGGTAATAAGTACACAAGTGTCACCACTGCATTTTCTTCGAAGTGTGATGTAAAAGGCAGCTTAAGGATGTAATTACCAAATCATAATATTGTAATCAGTGTAGCATAGTAAATAAATAATAAATATTCATGGACATTTCACACAACGTCCTCTGGTCCCAAGCTAAGCTTATATGCTTGTGTTATACATACACCTAGTACTTATCTTTTGTAAATACATACTTATAATACATAGAAACACCCAGACGCAGTACAAACATTGGTATGACATTTATGAAAATCACACAAATGATTGTTCCGAGCGGTAAACTAAATACTCACCACAAACTAGGCAACCCGTGCCTAACAGTGGGATATAAAATACTTGAGAAAAAAGCCATCGGATGCAAGGGGCACAAGACTGCGCTTTGTGGCGTTCTATGGGGGAGGCTTATGTCCAACAGTGGACGCAGAAATGCTGATGGATGGATGGAGAAAAAAGACCGAAAAATAATTATTATGATTCTCACCTCATTAGAGTTTTCGACGTAAATTATAAGCCAACATTTCATTTCTTTTAAGCCTAAGAAGTATTTTCATAACGTGGTTGACATTTATTGTATTGACGTAATCATCGCAATAAGAATTCCTTCCATTAACTTGACTCACTGAAGTGTGAATTGGATAACATAAATGCTTTTACATGTAACAATCAATAGAAAGAAATATTTAAACATAATTACAATACTATGCAGTCTTTTTCACCTTCTTTCCTCCTCCAGCCCTTTAACGTCTCACTGTTGGACACGGACCTCCTCCACTTTGGGAAGAACTTTGGTCTACCATGTCACCCGGACCAGGCATGGTGGTACGGGGTTTATTTTCGTGATATAAGTGTCTCGCAGAAGATGTTATCTATGTAATATCCCTTAGCTGGCTTTTTCAAATACTTTCAGTGTTGGATAGTACATTTATCGAGGGAGGCTTAAAGGCTATAACATCACGCTGCGACTAACAGGAGCGAAGCATTAGTGAAAAATGTTGCTAAATCGGGAAAAATTATCTATGTTCTTCCGTTGCGTTCTAAATTCCACGCGCACGAAGACGCGGACAACAGCTAGTTAGTGATATTCTCTAACATTTGCCCGATTCTTGTTCAGTAAGTACCTCATATATCCACTTAAATATTCAATACATAATAATATGCCATATTGCCTTCGTGTGGTGAAGGATTAAGAATACAAGTGTCACCACCCCATCTCCTCCCAAGGGTGCTGTAAAAGTCAGCTGAGGGATATTGCACACAGAAAACATCTTCTGTGAGAGACGGAAAACTCTGTGCCAACACGCCTGGTCAGCGCGGCACAGTAGACCATAATCCCTCCCAAACTGGAGGTGGCCCGTGCCTGGAGAAGAAGCAGAATATGCTATATGCTTAATACTAGTTTAACGATAACACTAAAACATTGTGTAAAGCAACGCTTTATAAATCTCCTTGGTACACTGGCTGCACTTATTGTAAATTAAGAAAACCGCAGTGCTGCTCTTAATGGAACAACGAGGAAATAAATAAATGTGCTAACGATATGGTATTAGGGAACGATCATTAGTAGTTTTTATTAAGCTTTAACAGTATAAATAAAACTTCTTTTTACGGATTTAGACGCGTATATATTTTTTGTTTTAAATTTTGGCTCGACGTTTCGGAGACAGCAGTCACCATGGTCACGGGTGAGACTGACCTGTAATGTGTCTTCTACGATCAGTTATTACAGGGTTTACCCACATTCAATTTAATTTTGATTTGATTGATACGCATCTAAATCCGTAAAAAGTAGTTTTATTTAAACAAAAGAGTCGCGCAAGTGTTAAAAATTTTTTACAGTATTTTAACATAATGTTTTAATGGCAAAGTAGTCATTTACCACTTTTGTTTCAAAATAGCTTTTTCTGTTTGTCCCTATGTGAGCTTCTCTCTCTCCAGTTAAAATGTACAAGCTGGCTTTTACAGCATCCTGGGTACGAAAAGGAGTTGTGACGCTTGTAATTTGTCACCGCAATGACAATATTATGATCATAAAGTATTGTCCCTATTAGTGCTTAAAACTACGCAACGGATTTTAATGCGGTTTTATTTAAAATAGGTAGAGTGGTTTAAGAGGATTATATTTATGTAAAACTTGTTTAGGTTTTTTTTTTTAAACAACACGCGTTTGAAATCGTGGGCAAAAACAGAACAACAAAAATACTTATTCGATAACTCGTGTAAGTATAAATTTAACTTCATACAATGACCTAAAAACGAAAAGTAATATTTTCTCGATTATTTAATAACATACAATTATTATAATGGTTTTAATTGATAGAAGATAATAAAAATATGATATCAAATAACAAATAATATCGTAATGAAAGAAAATTATACAAATTACGAAACAAATATTATGCTACAATTAGAGCGTCTGTAATTGATTCATGAAAGGGATATTTGTTTATATACCTATATTTTTTTAAATTATCTGTACAATAAAAGTAATTGTTTCATTCTTTTTCATCAATAAATTGTATTTTGGCTGCATGATGTTTGATTCCTTTACCGTTTAATAACGGTTTAATAGCTAGGCTGTGTGAGGACTGCTTTTGCCGCTATTTGCATTTCGAAAGCTACTTTAGCCTGGATAAATTGTACTTCATAGAATAATGACATTGCATATGACGTAAAGCCTGTATCATAGACAAACATAGACACATTTTCATGCACACATGGATATGAAATTGGCTTCAAGCCGACTGAATAATGTAGCCATAGACTATACATCTGGTAAATATGTGTTTTACTCATAATGTTTCCATCAATACTTTTACATTGTGTTTTAAAATAAACGATAAAATGTAACACTGTGTGAAATTCAGTTTCTCCGACGTATTTGGTTTGAGTGGTCAAGGCTTATTTACATTTGGTAAACCAACCTTACGTGGTTCGTTTATTGTACAACATTATGTAAATCTGTTACCCATGTCTCTTAAATATTTAAAATAACACCCACTTAATCTATTCTAATACCTGCATTTCGACGTAATACAACTATCAATTATGTACAACTTATGTTTTTTTTTCGTCACGTAACTGTGTGTTACATTGAATTTAAAATCTACTTCATTTCTTTTTGTTTAAATTCCGAATACGCTCTGTGTTCATTAGAGATTTTGAATCTTTTCAGTATTCATAGAGACACAGATTAAAGGGGGTCCAAACTCCCATGACTTCATTTACACTCATACGTCTTGTCATGCAGCTCATACATACTACTTATAACTGTCGTGCTTGTATGACAAGATGTATGAGTGCATACATCTTTTCATACAAACATGATAGTTGTAAGTGATACGCACTCGAATCTTTTAATTGACATCGCTCATTTTTCTTTCCCTTCGTCCTCTTACCTTCCACTTACCTTCGTCTTTCTTCTCATCGTCTATCATCTGTCTTCTCCAACCAAGCATACTTTTTCCCACCTTATTCACGACATCCTCTTTCAATACTCGAATATTAATGACTTCAAATCACAAATACTCCATTGCATTTATTTATTTAAACTCTTTATGTACGTAGTAGGTACAAAGGCGGCCTTAATTCCAAAGGCATTGTCTCTCATTTGTTCCACTTAGGCATGAAAATTGTGTATCGACAATTTGTAAGATATAAAAATCCAATGATATATAAATGGAACAAAGCTTAAAGTTCAAACGGTACGAATAAAACTCCAACTTTCAAAGAACAATCGAAACTTACAGAGTAACAAGTATGAACAAAGTTACTAACTCAAACAATAAGTTATGTTTTAAGAGGACCATATTCTATTATCTCACGCGTGATTATAAGTAAACTGTGCCAGTGAAATGGGTCTGTAGGAAAATAAAGGACTTTTCATTTAATTTCAAAAATCGGCCAAGTACAATTTAGACTCGCGTTTGGAGAATTCCGTAGATGCCGTTAGGTATTACGATCGTCAGTCATTATAGTGATGTACTAATTCTACTCACACTACTAAACTTAACTAAAAAATGAATCTAACTATAGCGTATTTTGATTAGTTGTCTATTTCATCTACACATTTATTTTATTTAAAATCGTTAGTCTATAATACACAGTTTTTATAATAACACAAAGGTTTTTTAAAATTGCCAAGTTAAGTTATGAACATTAGCAATTTTCATTTTTTAGTGAAGTTAGCTTTTGTTCTGTACGTAGATTGGCACCATTGTAATGATACGAGGAAATTGGTTTATGTGTTGGAACCCTCTCAAATTATTTTTGGCTTTTGGTATTTTTTATTTTAGTAACAAAATTAGGTACCTACAACATTTGTGAAAATTTCCACCGTCTTCTGGCTATCACCGTTTAGGAGCTGGTGTACGACTGATGGACTGCGGAATCTTGGTAATAAGGTCTTATTTTACCTATAAGCAACCCTAAAAAAGAATGATGAAGAAAGAAACTTATAACTGTCTTGCTATCACTGTTTATGAGATTCAGCTTGGTTCAGGAGATTCAGACGGAAAGAGGTTCTCATTTTACCCTTTATTAAGGAACCCTAAAAAGGGTATGTACAGATTACATCAATTTCCGTATATGCCTACAATTATTAAACCTTGTTTGTCTATTTAATAAGTTTTAGGAGCGTTCTGAATCTCATTTGGAAAGTTCGTAGAGTTTCCTAACTAAATATTAATTTCCTAATTTAGGATGACCAAATTTTCCGTATTTAGGTACGTTATCTAAACTTTATAGCGCTAAGTTTCATTTAATTTTTGATAACCATTTGTTTAGGGACAAATCATTTTATGTTTGTCTTATTTCGTAGTAAAAATTGCTCCTAATTTGATATTCTATATTAAACGTGAAATATATGGTACAAATAATTATTTTATACCATGATTATTTTGTTTAGCTGTTGCCCGCGACTCCATATGCGCGTAATTTAGAAATTACTTCCCGTTTTTGTAAGATTTTTCTCTACTGCGTCGCTGCTATTAGTAACAGCGTAATGTTATATAGCCTATAGCCTTCTTCGATAAATCAAACACTGAAAGATTTTTTCAAATCAGGCCACCTGTTCCTGATATTATTGCATTCAAACAAACGAACTCTTCAGCTTTGTAATATAGATTTATATTGTACTAGCTGGCCCGGCAAACGTTGTTTTGCCATACCAAAAAAATTGTAAAAAAAAAAAAAAACTTAACTATAAACCTCACAGAGCCCTAGACCTTTCCAACGAATGCAAAACCGTGGAAATCGGTCCGTGCTTTCTGGAGTTATAGCGTCAGGAAGGAAAGCCCGACTTATTTTTATATAGTACTCGTAGATATTAGATAGAATAGTATAGATTATGACTGTAAAAAATATTTTTGTTATCCACCTTTTAATTTTAAATATCTCATGATATCATGTCGAAATATCAAGAGCAATTCATTCAGAAACATACTAACAGAGGTGATCTAATCTCTTACAGCCACTTACAGCTCACATCTTACAGATATAATGACATAATAACTATGGAAACCATCTTATACATATATAAGACGATAACAAACGATAACTATACCTATCAGAATAGGTAAAATTTTAGTTTAGTTTAACGTAGCATAAGTTATCTTATCGAGGTTCAAGTCCAATAAAGGTTATCTAAATTGTTTTTTACAATCCTGCAAAAATTATATCATTCCCATTTCAACTTTAGAGATTCGTTTTAGAAGGATAAGAATCTTCTGTTTTCTATCTCATCTAATAAATCTTTTAAAGTGATTTAAAAAGGGAATCAATCCTTACATAATAGTGAAAGTGTGTGTGTTTGTTTGTGACGTTTTCACGCAAAAGCTACTGAATGGATTGCATGAAAATCGGTATAGAGATAAGTTATAGTCCTGGAAATAACATAGGCCATATATTATTTCGCTAAAGACTCTATACGATGTACTCTGTACTAACACTCTGTACTAACACTCTGTACTAAATAAAACTTTCGTTTGTCATTAGGCTGTATCTCAGGAACAGTGATAGCTAGAGAGCTGAAATTTTCACAGTTTATAATATTTTTTATTTTCAGTTGGTGCTATAACAACAAATACATAATCATCATTCTCCTGCCCTTATCGCATCTCTCGGGGTCAGTAGGTAATATGAAGAATTTATTACGATACTAATGGTACGTATTACTTCATGAGCGATGCCAAATTAAAAATGGGCAGTTTTTTTTACTTAAGATTTGACTTCATAGACTATTCTTTTTTTATTTTAACTAAAATTAATATATTTTTACAATATTTGGCTAGAAGATTTACGGAGATACTGACAAAACCAGGATTAACATATATTATTATAAGTAAATAAATGTTTCATTCTCCCAGCTCTTATGATTTTCCATATTCATGCTACCCGTATTTGGAGACCTAATATACGACAGCAACATATCTCTCTTATTGTGACAGTATACACGAGTATAATATCATCTACATATATTTTAATATATTTGTATACCATAAGCAAAAGCAATACCTGGGAATATTTCTCTTATGAATAATTTAAAAAGTTATTTACCTAATTATTTTATTATTTTTTTGCAATTGACTTGGTATCAATTTTACGTGCACAACAAAACTAAACTTAATAAATCAAATTGTGGGGGAAAAAGTGATCATCGCAAGCGGGACTTGAACCAACGACCTCGGAATACCGTTCCGTAGCTCTGCCAACTGAGCTTATTGCGGTCGTTCTAACAGTAACCAAATTAGACCACCACAATCGTCACTCAATTGAGTTTACATCGCATTTTGACGTACAACGCCATCTATTGAGAATGTTTTGCAACAATCTCGACCAGCCACCTGGTGTTCTTTACAGAATACAATTGGGCTGAAAATAATGACGAGACTTTTATTACTGAAGTAATTTATTTGATGTGATCACTTTTTCCACCACAATTTGATTAATTAAGTAAAAGCAGAGCAAGTCAATTGCAAAATTAATAAATTCCTTTAATAAACTAAACTTAACTAAAAATGAAAACAACTATTGCTGTATTTTAAATACTTGGCTATTTTGTTGTGCACATTTTTATCAATTAAAATGTTTTATATAAATGTAAATAAAAGTTTTTATAACAAGATAGTTCAGTTAACGTTGCCGAAATGTGTTATCGACACAATCAAAATTTATTTTTTAGTTAAGTTTAGTTTAGTTGTTAGCGTAGAATTGGTACCTTCCTATGCTTTTACTGTGCTTTTCCTTAACATACAAAATTATAGCAGAAAAAACCTTGAGCGGGACTTGAAGCTCGGAATACCGTTTCGTCGCTCTCTTAACTGGACTATCATAGTTCCAAAGTTTGTTTACCAAATCTTCCACAACTTTTTTTTTCTATGTGCGTTATACAACGCATAAATGTTTTTAGTACAACGCCAACTCAAGTCTAGTTCGTACGGTCAAGTACCGTAAGTTTTTACCTATTAAATAAATAAATGGCACACAAATTTTGTCTTTCACTAGGTACTTTTCCACATAAGCTTCCATTTTACTTGATTCCCCATTCCTTAACACCAGCTTGTCAGAAAAATGTACCTACCTCTGTCTCAATCGAAAATAATTCACCCTAATTCGAAGTGTAATTTCTATTACTAGAAAATTGTTCCAATCAGTGTGAAACATGTAGACGACAGCTCTGAAACTTTACACCAAAACAGAAACTTTTCGAAGATTTAATGTTATAAAACTGTGCTATTCTCTAGGCCTTTAAATTATTTACGAGCTTCTGTTGTTTTGAACATTTATTTGTCATCAATTTAGAAATTATAAATACACGTCTAACGACCCAAATTGTGGAAAAACAAATAGAAAATTAGAAACATATTCAGGAACATATCATAAAATGTTCTCTGCCGGCGTATTATGAGCTTTTTAAAATCATTCAAGTTCCAGGCAGGCCGTAAACGGCATGGCTAAATTAGGTATTATCGCAAAAATAAAACTTTTAGTTGAAAATTTTTAGTTAGTACTTTAACTTTTAGTTGTACCTTCTCCTTAAACATATTAATGTATGACTGGTTTAGCGAACTGACTGACTAATAATTTGTTCATGATACGAATTTGCCAGACAGTTCAATTCACGGCGTAAACTGCCTGTAAATAAAAGCTCATAATACGGCCGCTGGTCCCCAAAACAGAAATTTAATACTATATACCAAAATACGGGTAGAATAGGTATTATTAGTATGTACTATTCTTCTTTTTTACTTATTATAAACGTAGTCATTATTTTTGTATGTTTGTCCCTATGTGAGCTTATATCTTCAAAACTAGGTAATGACTTTTCATGCGGTTTCTTTTAATAGATAGAGTGGTTCAAGAGGTTAGGCTTTTCGTATAATTTGTTAGTTCTTCATTCCACGCAAACGAAGTTGCTGGCGACATCTAGTATATTATATTCTTTTTAGATCGATCGCAAACTTACTAGTGCTACGATTTCCAGATTACCTAGTTGTTTTACGAAGGTTTTAAGTTTCTGGCTATACACTTAGCATCTTTAACAAACAACTTGACAACATTATTTTCATTTTGAGCGACATTATCTTGAAGATAAAGCCCACATTCTTTGTATTTTATTTTATTAAATAAATATAAAAAAAAAATACATCATTTACCTATAGATTGTGATGATTACCTTTACGAATACATTTTCAATAGTCTTTGCAATATTTTTACTTATGTTTCGCTCCTATTCGTCGCAGTGTGATGTGATATTGTCTTTATCCTTTAAGACTTAAGCCTTCCTCGACAATTGTACTATCTAACACTGAAACAATTTTACTACTACTACTATACTAGGTAGCTGGTCGAGATTGTTGCAAATCATTCTCGATAGATGGCGATGTACGTCGAAATACGATGTAAACTCAATAGAGTGACGATTGTGGTGGTCTAATTTGGTTACTGTTAGCACGACCGCAATAAGTTCAGTTGGCAGAGCTACGGAACGGTATTACGAGGTCGTGGGTTCAAGTCCCGCTTGCGGTAATCACTTTTTCCACCACAATTTGATTTATTATGTAAAAGCATAGCATGTCAATTGCAAAATTAATAAATTACTTAACTGAAACAATTTTTCAAATCGGGCAATCCATTCTCGAGATTAGAGCATTCAAATAAACTAAAAAACTAACTCTTCAGTTTTACAATATTAGTATAGTACTTATAGATTATGCTACTGGAAATTTGAATAGAGACAACTTTCCTTCATTACGGTTTGAAATATAGATGTCTCATATCTTCCCATGGGTTTTGTAAGCATAATATCTTCATGTCTCCTGAGAACCAAGACACATTAAATTCACGCCTAGTTGCCTGCCAACCGTGAAAATTTATGTATGACCACCATTACTACCTACCTTACTTTACTACTTTGACATTCAAAATATATGTATTACTCTGCCTTTCCCACGAGAGTGTTGTAAAATGAAGTTATTTTTTTTAAATATCTACGAGTATTTCAAAAATCATCCGATATATGCTTGTTTCTTCTATGGATACCAGATTTCATTAATAAATTTACATGTTAAAAAAAAAGATGTGTGGCACTCGGGGACTGCCGTGGTAAAGCTATTGCATAGCATTTTTTATCAACTTATGTATTTATAATTATTTATTTATTTTATTTATGCAAGAATCTAAATACCATAAACTAAAATAAGATTAATAATCCTTATTTACTGATGCTTACATCTGTCCATTGTTTATGGTAATTATGATAAAATAGCGATTGTCAATCAAATGTCAATCTGTTTTAAATTAAATGTCAAATGTCAATCTGTTGGTATACAATTGTAGTTTTGACATTATTTTACATTATTAAAATCTAAAATACGCTGTTATCTGAACATTTAGGATATATGTTGTCGATTCAAAATCCTTATTTTAATATATAAGATAAGATAAGATAAGATAATTCTTTATTTCTCACCACAATACTACATAATAAATTATAGTGTACATGAACAGCACAATAAAGTTACACTCACATGTATTGTGGGAGACTGGTACCTAAACTAGGCTTTGGGCCTGTATTTCAGGATACCAGGCCTCCCCCGTAGATATTGTCATTTAACATTAATTACCGTTACATATAGCATAATCAAAGTAAAAATAAAAATTTTGGTGTGACTAAAACATATTTTGATACATATTACAAAACATAACTTATCTTTGTAATTGTTAGTATTGTTAGTATTAAAAAATTTGCTTCAAAAATAAAAATTTTATTGTCATGTGTATGTGTATGGGTGCATGTGAAGGTATTTGTGTGTACAAGAAGAGTGTGGTATGTGTTATGTTGGTATGATAAATTGAGAATTACGTGTCTATAAATTAAATAAGTGAATTGAATAAATAAAATGGTAACCACAGCAGATGATACCAATTAAGTACATCCTAGGTTACTATAACGAGTAACTTTTCAGTTTCACCATAATTAAGACCCTTCAAAAAATTAGATATTTTCATTTTACATTTGATTTTATTAAGTTCGTAGATGGATAGAATTCCGTTGATTTTATTATATAGGAACGGCCCTAGGTGGCAGAAAAAGCGCATGGACAACTCTCTAGAGAATCGAGTACACGTAGGGTTAGCAGGCTTGAACCTTCTTTTGTTCCTACACAATGATGGATTATAGTTTAGGAGACAATGCTGCTTCAGTATCAATTCTTGGATAAACAACTGGCGCACTGTAAGCACATCCGCTTTTTTATACAATAACTCGGTAGGATACCTAAATGGTAAACACAATGACACCTTTAAGATCGCCCTTTGCGCCCTCTCCAGCTCCAGCATAGCAGTTTTGGTAGCACCACCCCAGGAGGCGATACAATACGTAAGAAGGGATTGAGCAACTGCGAAATATACAGATTTTTTGATATTATCGTCAGCTATCAGACGTAAAGTTTTAAAGACGTATATTAGCTTCCGCAACCTTTTGCTGAGTGTACTGATGTAACCCTGAAATTTTAGTCTACTATCAATTATAATCCCCAAATACTTGACCGCGTCAACCTCCTGAAGCGATAGACACTCGCCCTCAAGGCAATGTTGGTTTTGGCATTTGTGGGCAACTATGGAGTAAGGCTGTGCCAATGAGGATGGTAGGCTGCTTGATTTTAAATAAAATTTGACATATTTTGTTTTAGATACATTCAAAGTTAGCACATTACTTGTTAGCCATTGTGATACTCTATTGAAACCGACTTGAGCCGATGCATATGTTTCTTTCCACGTATCACCACTGAATAAGAGCGCAGTATCGTCCGCAAAAGTAATCAGTTTAGCTTCCGGGAAAGATATATTGCCAAGGTCATTCAGGTATATCAGAAAAAGTGTCGGGCCCAGTACACTGCCTTGTGGCACACCATATAAGACGGGGAGCTCGTCACTTATGTGATTTTCAACCCTAACCGTCTGCATGCGATCACTCAGATAATTCTGAAAAAGCTTCAGTTGAAGGCCCCTAATTCCCATCTGTTCCATCTTTGCCAGTAATAGTTTTATAGAAACGGTGTCAAACGCTTTGGCAATATCAAGGAAAATTCCCAACACCTTCCGTCCACCATCCAAATTCGTGACAACGTAATTTGTTAGATCATGTACTGCGTCGGATGTTGACCTACCGGCTCTAAAACCATATTGCGTCGGAGTGAGAATGCCCTTCTTTTCCAAATAGTCAATTAATCTGTTGTTTATAACACGTTCTAGAATTTTTGACAGAGCTGGTAGGACAGCTATTGGTCGATAGTTGTCAACCAGGTGTCTGTCGCCGCTCTTGAAAATTGGACGAATAATAGACTTTTTAAAAGCATTAGGAAACTTACCAGTAGAAAGAGCAAGATTGCAGATGTAAGTAATCGGTGACACAATAGCAGACAAGTGCTCCTTGAGGAAACTCACAGGAATCCTGTCCCACCCCATGGCACATTGATTGCGAAGTGATAATATTATATTTGATACCTCTGCCTCATCAGTGGGCAATATAACCATAGACTGAGAGTAACTAGAGTCATTACATAAAGTTTGCGCAGATTGAGCCCCCATTTTTTCAGCAAGCCTTTTACCAATGTTTGTAAAGTGTTTATTAATAATGTCCACTGATAGCTTAGGTGTATCACCAATCAACAGCAATTCCTCTGACCCCTCCCTCATAGTCACTCTATTTGTTGTTTCATTTATAGCCATCCATAATTGTTTTGTGTTTTTTCCTGCGTCCTTTATTAACTTTTTTTCGTGATCTATTTTAGCTTTTTTCGTCAGTTTGTTACAGTAATTTCTATATCTGGCAAAAATGGTTCTCAACATTAGGTTTTCTGGTGAGATTTTAGATTTTTTATGCAAGTTATCTCTATGGCGTAAGCACCGCAATAGGCCCGGGGTGATCCATGGCTTTTTAGTTTTTTTACGATTTGGTATTTTTATTATTTTAGAATTAGCGTTAATCACGTGCGACAAAGAACCAATCAAGATCTCTGCCGCCTCATCCGGGTCCCTAGACTGATAAATTGCATCGAAATTAATTAAGCTTAGGTCAGTACGTATTTGATCATTATTTACACGGACAGTTAATTTATTAGCCTTTTGTTGTGACACGTCCTTAGCCAAAAACAATAGTACTGTGTCATGGTCAGTGAGTGCTGTCTGGGCTACTAGAGAATAAGCGCGATGGGACGTTTTTAAGACAAAGTGATCAAGACACGTTTGCTGTCTTGTGGGCAATGTATGGGCTGGTAAAAGACTGTGTGAGGCTAGTAGATTTAAATAATTGCCTTTGCTTGTGTCATGAGATTCGTCGTGTATGTTAATGTTTAAGTCACCAGTTATTATGATATTTTTATAATTTACAAGTTTTTTAAGAATCGAATCTAGTGACATCAAAAACCTGCTAATATCCTTATAACCAGGTGGTCGATACATTGCCAACAATACAGTGTCCCGATCTATGTGAATTTGGAGACAGTTTGCGTCCATTTTATCGAGTTCTTCTACGCGAACATTAAGATTACTACAAACATAAGCGACCACGCCTTCATTCTGTGTCTGATTTATTCTAGTCGTATAAGACTTATATCCTTCTAAATTCGGTATATTGTGCACATTTTGCAGCCAACATTCCGTTAATATAATTACATCCCAGTCAACACGTGTCCTGGCCAATACGGTATAAAAGCCAGTCATATTTTTTGATATACTTCTAATATTTTGGTTAAGTATCTTTAAAGATTGATTTAGTGTAAAATTAGGGGGAATACAGTGATCGAGATCGCACTTGGATGATTCAGAGACCATTATTGCATCTATATATGAAATATTGTTTTCTATATTATCGAATGTTTATAATAATAATTCTAAAATTACATTTATGTTGCACAATTATTTTTCTACAAATGTTTAAAACAGTAATAAAAGTTGATGAAATTGACAGCCCTATAACAAAAAAGAATCCATACCTGTAATAATGTTCTACTGTGGGTATTTCTATAAAACTCCCGGCATAACAACCACAAGTCATCTTCAATGTGTTTAATGAGTTATGTACACAGTGAGGTTTCAAATACATATTGTGATAGTGATTTAAGTGAATTAAGGTTAGTTGAGTGTTAGTCCTATGCATAATAATCGTTTTAAGGTAATAAGATTGATTTAATTTATACATAAAAATACATAAAATTACTGATAATGAACAGTTAGAGATAAAACATTTAAATAGTCATTTTTGTTTACGTAAATGCATAATATCTTCTTCACATTTTATAAGACGACTAGGCAAGCCTTCTTTTTCACGTATATAGACCTTACCATTTGCTATAAAACATTGTTGATATGAGCTGCTTTTAATAAATTCTCTCGCAAGATAGTGAAGTCGTTTCGTTGTGGCAGTGAGCAATTCCGATATATAAATAGGTTTCTGAGTCCCTCCAAACAGAAGAAGTGAAGTGTTGAGCCGATTTGTGGAATTTAATTTGTTGTAGTTTATAGATGCTCGCAGAAACTGGTGTTTGATTTCGTGAGAAGCAAATTCAACTACAACGTTACCTACTGAATTATTATTTCCTTTCGGACGAAAAATATTTTTTATCTCTGTGTTAATAATTGGTTGGTTTATAGTATCACCTATTTTACGTACGACGTCATTGAGTGTCTCTCTATTTTCCGGGTTTAGTTTTGGTATATTTTTAATTTCCAGCGATGTTGACTTTGTGTTTCTTTCTAGGTGATCCACAGTTCGCTCCAATGTTTTAATAGTTTTTTGGTTTTTTAAGCACTCTTCTTTTAAATGGTTTATTTCAACCATTGCGTCATCATATTTTTCAGATAAAAATTTTACAGCGTTACGGATGTCTTCATTTTGTGTTCTTATCTCTGCGTTCTGGGTACTAATTAGGGCATTTTGTGATCGTATACCATCAAGGGCGGTGTGTAATGAGTCAATCTTAAAGTTTTGCTGTGACTGTTGGGTAACCATTTCCGTAAACATTGCTTTCATTTCTAGCACAGTATTTTCCAACCTCTGTAGATCCCCTTCATCACCACGCCTACGTTTCTTTAGCTTTTGTTCGGGTGTATCCAGATCTAGAGGTGATGGCGTTCGATTAGACTTCATATTTAATATTAAAGTAATTCGTGGTGTATAATTATCTAGTAGATAATTTTATACACTAAAACTCGTAAATGTTCATTTAAATTTGGTGTGAAGTGCCGTCCTTAATCCTTGTAGGTAGAAGCGAAAAAGGCAGATCATTGACCTTGTTTGTTACTATGCAGGTACATTGACACGATAACAAATGTATAACGCTACACAAATATTGCCAATATATCGAATTTACTTTGTTTATAGTTAAACTGGTGCAAGAGTTACTAGTCTCACACACTTAGCTACACAAACACAACACAAAAAACAGCAAATTGCGTTTTGAATCAACTTAAAAAAAATCTTTTTACGAGCACACTCCATTTACGTCTTAGTACTGTCACAGGCTGCGGGGGAGGAGATAATATAATATGTTGTTTAATTTGAGGAAGGCGTTTACCCTTGGTATCAACAGGATGAAATAAATTGCGAGGCGAATGGGGATTACGCATGCGCAGTAACGCCGATAATGTAAGGTTTTTTCGTTACTTACGGAATTTAAATTTAGAATTATGTGGATTTAGTCTCCACGCTCAAGGCCCGCGATAGAAGCTATGCATTAGCTTAAAACAATGTCGTTATTTTTATATGTATTTGACCATATTTGACCTTCATCCATCAACATTTCTTTGTTCATGGCCGGACTTATGCCTCCCCCATAGAACGTCACAACGCGCGGTCCTGCGGTATCTGTTTCCAGCGGCCCTCGACATATTTAAATATATCATCAGTCCACCTTGTTGGGCCACTCCACGATTTATTTCTGCTTAAATCTTTAAAACAGAGCTACTGATTTTGATGCAATTTTTATAATATATAGAGTAGTTCATGAGGAAGATCTAGGTATATACTTTGTTAAGGTTTGGTTCACATAATTCAGATGTACGAAGTTCCGGGCAACACGCAAACACGAAACATAAAGATACTATTTATTTAAATCATTAAATTGTGAAACATTTAAAGTTTTCCAATTATGATACTTAGAAACTACTTGATTTTCAATAATGTTTTCTTATTTGAGTACTTCTTTTAAAAGTGATTTCTTCTAAATTATCTCTAGGACTTTTTATAAGGACTTTCTAAGATACTTGAATAACTTTTGTAGTTTCATCATCAAATAATAAATACTCGAAGTACTTTACCTACATTTTGTATTAAATTTGCTTAAACTTTTAGTTTAATTAAAATAATTTATGTTCAATAACTATGTTCTATAAATTGGTCGACATAACTCGCAGAGCAAGCTCGCTTAAGTGGCAATGGGCTGGCTATATCTGCTGCAGAACCGATGGCCGATGGAGCAGACGAGTTCTGGAGTTTGCATAGGACGATTCGAGAAGCGTAGGGTAGGTCGCCCCCCTGCCAGGTGGACCGACGACCTGAAGAAGGTCGCCGGGTGGGACTGAATGCGGAAGGCGGAGAACCGTATATTATGGCGTGAATTGGAAGAGATAGGTCTCTTCCAATTCACGTCTAGCAGTGGACTGCAATAGGTTGATATGGTGATGATGTTCAATAACAGGCTTACTTAATTTAAATACGTTATGTAAGTAAGGTTATGTAAGCTTATGGCGTGGGGTGCCGGCATAGAATATTCTCCCCATCAAATGTAACGGGGCCGCTGGGTGCAGATAGCGCACGATCATGCGTTGTGGTGTTCTATGGGGAAGGCCTATGTCGAACAGTGGACGGAGAAAGGTTGATGGATCGATAACTGAAAATAAATATATTAAGCACAAAAGAGAAATGAAAATATTATATTTATTATAACACAGTTTATTATAAGGGTAGTGTAGCGGATTACCGCTCACGAGGTCATGGGTTTGAATCCAAAGGCATTTCCACCTTTCTAGCGAACACTGTTCATCTTGTACGGGATATAGACAAACAGATGGAGTCTCACTAACCGGTGTCCTGTTTGACCTTTTGGTACCAAAACCCTCAAAATATTGAACTCAGTGATGTGCACAAAAGATTAAAAACTAGCTGTTGCCCGCGACTCCGTCCGCGTGGAATTTGGAATTTTTTTTTTCGTAATAAAAGGTCTAAAGATTGTCTGTGCCAAATTTCATCAAAATCGGATGAGAGGTTTAAGCGGGAAAGTGTAACAGACAGACAGAGTTACTTTCGCATTTATAATATTAGTAGGGATACAGTGTCAATATTTAACTGCATGTGTATGTTAATATTCGCAATAAATCAATATCTGAGCATATGTTGTGAAAACGATTAATGTGCACTGCTTCGGAACAAATATTGTAAATCTACTATTGTCGGAAACTGTCCAATCGAAGTTTTTCAAAAACAATTTATTTTAATAGATCAGACAGATAGAATCATATGGGATTAATAATGCTTGAGAGAGAGAGAGAGAGAGTTTGATTGCAAATATCATTTTATGCTAAAACATATTTTCGTGGCTGAGTTCAAAGAACCACAAAAAATTGGTATTATACCATTAGAATTAAACACTTGGTTAAGTATTGAGAGATATCTTTACTTGTTTTTGTATTTATGTCCCTATGTAAGCTTATATCTCCAAAACTAGTAGTCAGTAAGATCTCAGACCGCCCTTTGTACAATAGCTTATAATACAGTATTTTTAAAATTCTGTGTAAAATTCGTGTGTGTTCAAATAAAGAATTATCTATCTTTCTATCTATTAGTACGTGCGAAATACTACTTAACTACAAAACTTTTTTAAAGATATAAATTCAACTACTTAAACTGCCTGCAAAAATATAGTTTTCTCACACAAACTTAACCCTGTTTATGGCATTTTTATGACATCAACGTGCGAATGCAAGCAATATGCAGTAAAGTTAAATGGAGCTATCTGTGATAAAGCGATGATCATAATAACTATTCTAAATGATATTATATCGAGCGATGCAATACGTTCTAAATTAGAAAAGCGCTTTCTGTTTATAAGATATTTATTTATCGCTTGACTTCTTAGAAGATTTGACTGTAAAGTTATTTAGAATAGTAAAGTCTCTACATTTTTCGTCTTCCCAGCCCATTTACGTCCCACTGTTAGGCACGATCTTCTCTCATATTGGAGGGCTTTTAGTCTTATTATTCCGCATGGATTAGGCGTGTTGGCATAGAATTTAGTTTCGAGTTTTCCGTCTCTTACAGTTGATTTTAACTGTTTGTAAAATACCTTACCTTACAGCCTTCTGGGGAAGAAATGGGGCGTTAACGCGTGTATTATTAATACTTTGCCATAAAACATTTACATTATACAGGAAAATAACCATTCTGTTACTAAGATTCAGCTGACGCTCCGTCCATCTCTTTGTCTGTCACCAAGCTATATCTTACGAACCGTGATAGCTAGCGAGTTGAAGTCTTGACAAATAAAGTATTTCTGTTCCTTCGTTCACGATTCTAACTCATTATTACCCGATTTATTATATCCAACTTTAAGCGTTTGCCTATTATTAGTTACTATCTGCTGCCTACAACTTCGTACGCGTGGAATTAAGAAAACAAACTCTAGCAAATTGTACAAAAAAGCCATCATTTTAAACCATTCTATCTATTAAAAAAACCGCATCTAAATCTGTTACGTAGTTAGATACTCGTATAAGCTCACATAGGAACTACAGAAATTATGACTTTTCTTTATAATTAGTAAAGATAATTAATCTAAATTTGCAAACCTAATTAGATTATATTATCTAACGCTCCATGAATATGAATATTAAAGCGTAGACTTCATAGTCTCAATTTGTAGGATGTACTAAAAATGGCCTCGACGCTAATCTCTCTAAAACCCAGGGATAAGCCCAAAAGCCGGTTCAAACTTTAGGGGCCGAAAATATGTAGAAGTTCAAGCCGTATTTATTACCCACAGTTTGTAGTAATACGATATATTTTGATGTTTTATGCAGATATATTGCTGTGTTCAACGAAATTATTTCAATTAATTACAGTTCTCTTTGTTTCATACATTATTTTAATCTTTACTTAAAAGAAAGAAAAAAAATTAAGATAAAGAGAGTAACTAAATGTTGGCTAGTGCTTTAATATTTTTGCTATTAAAAAATAAAGACGTTATGTTTGTATCCATGTATGTCCTTATATGTGAGCTTCTTATATTATCTTATTCTTAAACTAGCTGATAAGCTGACCCGGCAATCGTTATTTTGTTATACAAATGTCAGGGCTGGACCACCCTTAACATTTAGGGGGATGAAAAATAGATGTTGTCCGATTCTCAGACCTAACGAATATGTACCTACACAAAATTTCACGAAAATCGGTCGAGACATTTCGGAGGAGTATAATTACAAACACTGTGACAGGAGAATTTTATATATTAGACTATGCAATGGATTTTCATATGGTTTTGTTAATATATAGAGTGGTTCAAGATGATGGCTTTCTTTTGTAATTTGTTGAGGTTTCAAAATTTTAGAATTTTTCAGATGAGCCCCATGGTTCCTGAGATTAGCGCGTTGAAACAAACAAACTCTTTAGCTTTATGATATTAGTATAGATATTATATTATGTACATACACATAACTAAAACGCAAAAACGCAACTCTTTCTTGACAGTCAGGAAAAGTAAAATAGTTATAATGTAACTACCTAATTACTTAAAAACTGTAGAGAATTGTGATCTACTCATTAAAAAATGTAAAAAGAATCGGCTTTGTTTGAAGGTAGAATGTTACGACCTCTTCATGTTTTATTTAAAAAATAACTTTACTTAATTAAAAATTTCAGACCCTTTTATTTTTAAGCGATATTAAATTTAACATGGTACAAATATAATTAAGTTTTGGTTATTTTTAAGGTTTCGTAGCAAAGGTAAAAGGAGACTCTTTTTTTTAAATCCTAGGTTTCGAGCATATCCGATGCTCATTGATCCTATAAAAGTGAGTGTTAGCCGGTAACATAATATATATTTTTAAAATGACTCAAACTCACGAAAATTTTAAAACTAAAATGGCCTTTTATTAATTTTAGTTTTTAAATGACAACTACAGCTGAGATATGGTATACAAATAGGTTCTTATGTAAAAATGAAACCTGATTTTGATTCCATTGATTTTAAAAGGAAACAAAGATGGATGGATGATTGAGTGTGGATGAAGCCAAAGAAGTATGTTTGGATCGTAGCTCTATAGTCTCTGCCTACTCCCATGGGAAAATGGCGTGATGTATGGCGTGATGTTGATGTTGATGATGGCAAAGAAAACTTTTCTCAATAATTACAAAAGCATTTTTCTAATAAATACAAAATAGAAATTTAAAAGGTCCAAAATTACTCTTAAATTAAATATCAATTTTAAATACATTTTTCCTTTTAAATAAAGTTTAAAACATAATTTTGATTCACTTTAAAAGTTCAGACGCAGCTTAAAGTCACACTAATTGGGACTCATGGCGATACAATAATATAATAGCTTTGTCCTATTAAGGTAACGGGGATATTTATCTTCATGGACAGCATTTTTTATAACAAATAAAATGCTTTATTTTTTTATAGACCAGTTTAAATCAACAACTAAATAATATTTTGGTACAATAGATAAAAAAAAATTGTGCAATATTTAAAACATTACTTTCGTGAATATTATAAAAATATTGGTTGTCGAATAGTTTACGTATATTTTACGTTCCCTTTATGAAAGTATGAGACAATTTCACGGGGAAATTACAAGGTACTGCGAGTACATGAATAATTATTACTTCTTAGGTTAAAAATTACTGATATGTAGAAGATAGGCACTATATAATTATACCAAATTACTGATAAAAGAAGTTAGTGAGAGATAGTGTCGTGTGTTGTCAAAGTTATGACGATATTTAAAAAACTCAAAAAAATATCGTAGACCACTCACAAGAACCTAAACTCAAGGCTCTATGTGAGTAGTCTCAAGTTGTGGGCAGGTTTTTTAAAGTTTTTAATTGACTTGTAAAATTCATCTAATTTTACCGCCATAGTGCTTTTCTAATAAAAACGAAACACTGAGACTTTCACAGAAAAAAATATATCTGAATTTCCGAGATCATCTAATATATAAAATTCTCGTGTCACAATGTTCGTACCCATACTTCTCCGAAACGGCTTGACCGATTCTTATAAAATTTTATATGCATATTCAGTAGGTCTGAGAAGCGGCTACTATCTATTTTTCATACCCCTAAGTGATAAGGGTTGTCCACCTTGACATTTGTATGGCAAAACAACGTCTGCCGGGTCAGGTAGTAATCTGTAAAGATATTGGAACAAAATTAAAGAAACACGAAGCCGGTGGTTATTTTTTACTACATATATTTGTGGCGAACAAGCGTACGGCTTGCCTGATGGCAAGGGGTTACCGTAGCCTATACAGACGTCTACAACACCAGGACGTGACGTCTATATCACTCACGCGTCGCCGACCCTGCAGAAATCTCTTTACACCTTTTTTGAAGAACCCCATACTATACTCTGTGCCCATACTCTAATCCAATGGGAAAAACATGGCAGGTATAGATGTTTGGCGGATTTCGGTAATAGGCACACATAAAAATGTAGTTGTGATTTTAACATAAAAGTTCGTAATATATTAATGGCGTTATTCCAAACAATCTATTTCAGATTAGTGAAAGTATAAAAACACCATCTCTAAGATCACATTGAAAGTTTTAAGACAAAAAAATAATATAAAACTGGCATCGGTTAAATATTCTGCCAACTTTACAGGTTTTGTAGCAAAGTTTGTGTTTTAATTAATTTTTATCGATCGATCTGAGACTGTATTAGGAATTTTATTTTTTATCAAGTTGCTGTTTTAATTACAAAGTTATTTCAACCCTTTTCTTAGTTAATTAAAAACATATCTTCTTAGATTATAATTAATTAGTTCAGAAAGTCGAATCCGTCTTCGTAATGAGGAATTGAGAATACATAAGATATCACCTTATTTTCAGCCAGATGTGGAATAAGAGTCAAGTAAATAATTATTTTAATATCGTATTTAAAGACGGAAATCTCTTTTCCGCCAATGCTATTTAATAGAAATTTTGGCTGCGACTTCTTAGGCATGGAATTTAGAAAACAAACCTTAGCAAATTATACATCCTTTTTGTACCACTCTATTAAACAAATCCTAATTGAAAAAATTTAACCCACGACCTCAGAATACCGTTCTGTAGCTCTGCCAACTGAGCTTATTGCGGTCGTGCTAACAGTAATCAATTTAACCACCACAATGTTACTCGACTGTTTTGCAACAATCTCGACCAGCCACCTAGTATTCTTTACAGAATACACTGTTAGCACGACCGCAATAAGCTCAGTTGGCAGAGCTACGGAACGGTATTCCGAGATCGTAGGTTCAAGTCCCGCTTGCGGAGATCACTTTTTCCGCTACAATTTAATTTATTAAGTGTATCTAAGTTAGCAGATGTACAAACCTTTTTTCTATCGCAATAAATCGCAATAATTATTTATTTATTTAAAGATTTGAGCTCACATAGAGAATTATGTATAACATGAGAACTATCGTGGTAGTGAGACTAACCTTATCCCGTGAATTTATACTTATAGGCGTATGTGTATTTAGACATTTACAATATATATAAAGTAGATGTGTGTCGATCACATACAATCAATTAGCATATTGGCAGCTTCCGTTGGTATTGACAAACCGGACAAACAAACATTGACGGGCATGCTCTCACAAACTCTAAATAATTAAATTGGAATCCGTTTCGACACGCAACTCGTATTTTATTACAATTGCTGTAAAAGCTGCACATTGCTGAGTAAAATTTAAATACTAACAATAGGATTACCATCTATTAACACAAGATTTGGTCATCTATATTAATATTAAAAAGCTGAAGAGTTTGTGTGTTTGTTTGAACGCGCCAATCTCAGGAACCACTGGTCCGATTTGAAAAATTCTTTCGGTGTTGGATAGTACATTTATCGAGGAAGGCATCACGCATAACATCACGCTGCGACTAATAGGAGCGAATCAGTAGTGAAAAATGTTCCGAAAACGGAATAAGTTTTCTAAATTCCACGCGTACGGAGTCTAGTCGGAGATAATATAACATCTATACCTATTTTATAATATAAAACCTAACCCGCATCCTGCAGTGGTATTCAGTAAGAAAAAGTGAAGTGAATTTTCGGTGAATCATGATCACGTGACAGCGCTCCTCTATTACTATTGGAGGAGCGCTGTCACGTGATCAAGATTCACTGAAAATTCACTTCACTTTTACTGAATACCACTGCTGTCCTCATCCGATTATTTGAGGTCCTCTTATCTCAGGAACGGTGATAGCTAGAGCGCTGAAAATTTCACAGTTTATGTATATCAGTTGATGCTACAACAACAAATACTCACCATCATCATCATCACTTTGCCCTTCAATAAATAAAATAAATAAATATTCATGGACAACTCACACAACTTCCTCTGGTCCCAAGCTAAGATTATTATGCTTGTGTTATGGGTACCAGAATACGGATAAAACACATATACTACTTTTTTTTGTAAATACATAAAAAATATATATTATATAAAAAATATAAAATATAAAAATAAATACATAGAAACACCCTTATCGCATTGTTTGGGGGTCCCATTATTTGGGGTTGGTGTGTCGAATATATTATGGTGGGGAACTCTTCGTGTACATGTCCAACTCTTACTTGGCCGGTGATATTTTTTGTTTTTAGGGTTCATTAGCAAAAGGTAAAATGAGAATCTATATCCTGGGACTACCCTAAATATGAATAATTTCCCAAAAATCTATCCCAAGCTACGGTAAGCTCGGTCAACCAGATATTAAATGATTATGTACCCATATGTCTAGAGGAAAGTCTAGAGGAAGACCTAAGAAAAGATGGATGGACTGTGTGAAAGAGGACATGAAAGAAAGAGGAGTTGACAAAGACATGACGGCTAATAGAAGACTATGGAAGAAAAAGACATGTTGCGACGACCCCAAATAATACGATAAGGGCAGTAGGATGAGGATGATGACCCATATGTATACATATCTACTGTAACACCAAATCAATACATATACCTAAGAGCTGCGAAAGGGAAACACTATTGAGAAGGGTAAAACGATTTCAGCATTAGAAAATTCCATCGCGAGACCTATTTACATAAATTTTATTTAACAGGGTCAACAAATTGTCGGAATGCTGTGTTGTATTTTTACAGTTTTATACGCAGCAATATAACATTTTATATATTTATACTGTTTAAAATCGGAAAATAGGTTTAATACACTGAAAACGACACCACTAATAATCAAATAGGAAGGCCCTGCGTCAACTCGTTATCTTCACAGATAGCACTTCGTCCGGCAGGGCTCCAGGCAGGGGTTGTCGGCTCGCAATAGCTGGCGAGATTATAGAGATTTTTTAGTCATCATTAGTCACGGGCTGAACTAGGCAGACGTGACTGAGTCTCAAGTCTAAAAATGCTTTGATTAGCTAAAATACGTTTGGTTTGTTAAAATTAGTCATTCATTTTACTTCTGTTCAAATACTTATTTCTTGCTTGACAAATGTGTGCTTTTACTCCTCGCCAAATATTAAATTCAAAGCTTCTCATTCCAACATTCAATGTAAAACAAGCTTACTTTCATTTATTTCGGATTAAATACCGAAATTACGTATTTCGTATGTGATTGGCAACATAGCAAATCTTGAATGATTTATGAACCGACTTCGAAAAAGTAGGAGGTGCTTAATTTGTTAGATACTTTTTTTATGCATTGCGCAATTTTTCGAAAACGCCTAGACATAATTATTAATCTTCTTTTGTGCAAATCGTTTAAAAATAGAACAAGATTAGGATTTACAGCTTAAGTAACCGATCGTAAGTAGTATGCTAAGAAAGAGTGTGCACAAAAATGTCATATCGCAAATATTTAAGTGTTAAGATTAGAGAAAAAGTCTCTAGACGCGGGCGATCGCGCGTTGACTCGCGCTTTGACAGCTATGTAACATCTGCTGACTGTTCAGATGAGCGCGCGCTTCCATCGTATCTTCTATCTATTCTGTGTTTCCATCGCAATTGCATGTTTTTTTTGTGACTTGGTTTTGTATTCAGTTCAAAATGAGTGAATCAGATACTGACATCGACTTACTAATTGACGAAGTCAGGAAAAGTCCAAAGGCCAAGGAAAGGGTTATATCGTCCTGCATGAATTGAAATAAATTGTCGAATAATTATAGATATTCTGAAGTAATTAAAGAATTTAGATTTATTGTCTCTCAGATTCGAATATAATGTTGCAAACAAACTAGGTATTATTTTCAAAATTGGGTGAAACCAATGTGTGCGTTTTCTTTTGCCATATTTTTTTAAGAGCATAACCACAAAATAATAGTTTCTTCTACGTCCATTTTCTAAATTCTATCGATACAGACTCAAGTCACAGTGACAGCTCCTGGCAACGCACGTTAGCGCTTGTTATCTGAACTCTTTATAAATTTGATCGCGCGTAGACCTGCGTTAACGCGCTTTACATGTGAACTTAGCCTTAGTCTACTGATGCGCTGACCAGGCGTGTTGACACAGGGCTTCTCCCACAGGGGATGTAATCTGTGTACCATATTCCTCAGCTGATTTTTGCAGCACCCTGGGAAGGAAAAGAGGTGATGACACTTATATTCTTAATACACACCATACGTACAGGTCATAGTGTATACTGTATTATATCATTAACACGGTAGCTTTTGTAAAACGTATTTTAAAATTTTACTCAGTAACTTCAGCTTCATTAGATCTACGTCTTAATAAAATATTTTATTTAAAAGTTAAATTAGCAGAGTAAACAATAAACAATATCTCATGAAGTGTAAAAGTTTATTCTTAGCACGTCCGCTTTGCAATTAGCCGAGCAGTTTGTTTTATGTTGTCACAATAACCACTTTTCTCGATCTAGCGTCATCTAAAGACGTGCTTATTCCACTGAAAATATCTTTATCTTTGGTTATTATAAAACAAAAGCGTTATTTCTGTATGTCCCTGTGTAAGCTTAAATCTTTAAAACTACGGAACGTATTTTAATGGTTCAGGAGAAATAAAAAAATAAAATAAGTATTCATGGACATTTCACACAACGTCCTCTGGTCCCAAGCTAAGCTTATATTACTTATATGCCAGTGTTATGGGTACCAAAATACGGATAGAATACATATACTACTTTTCTTTTGTAAATACCTATAAAATAATCCGGAATCCGTTGTTCACGAGGTTTATCGAATTTTTTATAAAATATTATAATTCGTTAAGGTTAGGTTTCTCAATTTTACGCATACAAAGTCGGAACAAACCCTAATAAATTATACGAAAGATCCGCGCTCTTGAACCACTCTATCTATTACCACAAACCACATCGAAAATCCGTTGCAAAGTTTTGAAGATATAAGTTCACATAATCATTGTTAGTTGTACATACTATTACTACAGTTATGGACGTTAAAGGGTCGTTCCTGTTTCGTACTTATTTCTATTTCTTATTTATATAACTGACTGAAGTTGACAAGGGTTCACAAAATGCCAAATTTATAAAGCCGTTGAGATGATTTCCAAATAGTGGTAACTGTAATTTGTTTTGATGATACTTGGAGGAGTATATAGTTACTCCCGCGTTTATAGTTACTGCCTTCTCCTTAGGTTTCTGCGTGAGCATAATAGCTAATAGCTATATATGCAAAATTTCATATTTGCTCAGTAGTTTTTACGCGAAACAGTAACAAACATCCATACTTATAAACTTTCGCGTTTATCTTATTAGTTGGAAGTAATGTCCATGTAGTAACAGCTTAAGAATACAAGTGTCACCACCCAATTTCTATCCTCAGGGTGCTGTGGGAGCCAGCTAAGAGATTATTACTAGGCAGTTAACATCTACTAAAAGAGACGGAAACCTCTGAAAGAATTAGGTGTATACACGCTCCAAATTATGGAAATATTAGGCCACAATCAAAATAATATAACTAAAACTACATTAATAATACTAAAACAATAAATAACAATCTGAAACGATGTCCATAAATATTACCCAAGCAATAAAGCAAGATTTCTAACTCTCGTATACCGGCGATATAATAAATTTTGAAATTGTGCAGTTATTGAGACATTTCTAGCTGGCTGGAATATTTCTTATAGTTATTACTAGCTCGCAACTTTGTACGCGTAGAATTTACACAAACAAAACAAAACCTTAACAAATTATACAAAAAAGCCATCCTCTTGAACCACTCTATCTATTAAAAGAAACCGCATCAAAATCTGTTTCGTATTGTGTAAGTGTAAGTGTAGATGTAAGCTCACATAGGGACATACATACAAAAATAAAGACTTTGTTTTATAATAAGTAAAGATTAGATATACTAACATTTCTTTCCCAGGATGCTGTAAGAGCGTGCTAAGGAACAATAATTATAAGCAATTGACGTCTATTGTGAGAGATGGAAAACTCGAAGCTAACCCTGTGCCAACACGCCTGGTCAGCGGCGCACAGTAGACCATAATTTCTTCCAATATGAATGTTATGTACCAAACGATTAACTTATCATATTTTGTCTGCGCACGGGCATCTCTAATTATTGATAACGTCACTATCGATGACGTCGAGAACTGACCGGTGCATCTGTCCTCGTGGCTCGTTTCCGCGCGCGCGACACGGTTACCGAGCGCGCGTTGTCAGTCGTAAAACTCATCTTGTTGGCAAGTTACGTCGCGATTTGAATGCGATTGAAGCGTTTTCCTTGCAATTGTTTCGCGAGTTAAAAATTGTCACTAGAATTAATTGTTGATAAAACTAATTATCCTTGTTGTGTGAATCGATAATTACCATTGAAACAAAACCTTGAAATGTCATTGCGAAGTTGAGTATTCGCCATTTTTGTATGACAAAAAAGTATTATAAAAACTAGTGAATTTTGTGTCTTCATAATTAATACTATTTAATGTGAGTTGAACTGTTTGATAACTATAATTGTGATAGTATAATTGCATTAAGACGATTGGTGAAAGTTCACGGCTTAAGTCGCGCCAAATGTGGTCATTTTGAGGACTTAAAGAGTTCGTGTCTGCCTGCATAAAGTTAAGTATAGTTTGATTAGCATTCTGCGTTATTTTGGCCAATTTATCGTAGTTAGTTAATAAAGCTATAGCTAGGGCTTGACACAGTGAAGACATTGTTGAAGAACAAAACAGGGTAAGTTTGTACTATTGTAAATTTGTTAACGCTGTGATATACAGTATATGTTCGTTCCTCTCGCGCCTGAGAGATATCACGCTTCCACTTAACCTATTATTAATTAAAACACCAGGTTGAACGCAACATATTTTTGGTACCCAGAGCGTGGTTTAAACTCCGTTTCTCGAATGTTCCATGTTGAACAAACTATACCCTCATTATTTGTGAAAATTGATTTAATTAATTTAATTAATTTAATTTGATTAATTTAGTTGTTTGTTTGTTTAATCTAAATTGTTGGTATAGTTTTGAATAATTAATTTGAGCACTTGAATTGGCAATTAGATTTTAAAGGATTTGATAATTATTTGTGCTATTGCTAATCGTATTTGTCGTTGCTCAGGTTATTATTTAATATAAATTATTATTTAATTATTGTCTAATATTGAACAACGTTATAGTTAAATTGTGGCGTTGTGCGTTTGTATAATACAACATTTATTTTATACGTTTGTTTGTTTTGTTGGTTACCTTAAAATAAATAATTTAAGTCTTAAATTAATTGCACATTGGCAAGGAATTGTTTTGTTTGTTTGATTTAAAATATTTAAGATTTGATATTTGATTAGAGTAATAGCGGCTTGTCTCATTGAAAGATATTTTGTTTTTCGCTATTGTAATATTGTTTGTTTGTGAAAGATATTTGTTTTTTTTTTGTTGTTATTATAAGATTGTTTGTTTCGTGCCGTTTGTGCTTTGAAGATGTCTACCGCCGCGTATAATGTTGTCCGCGAGACATATTCCGGGATTGCGACTCATTTGAGATGGTTCACGTCAGCTGCCGCCTTGGTGAAAAGGGAGAACCGAATCGAGGCATTGTTGGACAGGCATGAGAAATGCCCTACACGACTTCAGGAGGTGGAGGCGCTTTACCGGCGCTTCATCTTGCATCTGGATGATGTGCCCCTGGAGTCATTCCCCCAGGAGCGACGGGACCAAGTCCACGAGGACTACGTCCAGATTATGGACCTTGCCGACGACATCGCCCAGCGCGCGCGGGAGATTTTAGCCTCGCGCGCCGGAGTACCGGCTCACCGGGCCCCCTTGAAGACTCCCGTGGGCCTTTTGACTAGATTACCCAATTTGGATCTTCCACGTTTTGATGGTCGATTAGACACGTGGATGGGGTTTATTGGTTTGTTTGAGAGCCTTGTGGACTCGAGGGACGATTTGGGTCCGTCTCAGAAACTGGCCTATTTACTCTCCGTGCTTGATGGAGAGGCGAGGGGCTTAGTACAGCACCTCCCAATATGTGACGGGAGCTATGGGATCGCGCGGGCGTTGCTCACCAAGCGCTATCACAATCAGCGCTGTCTGGCAGATACCCACGTTGACCAGATCTTGAACCTTCCCGTCGTGAGCAATGCTGCCCAGTTGAGGACCGAGCTGCTGAACCCCCTCCTAATAGCCACCAATTCGCTCAACCGCTTAGGACTGCCGGTTGCCAAGTGGTCTTACCTACTGGTGCGTATCGTACTCAAGCGATTGCCGGTGTCTTTGAGGGCACGTTTTGAACAGGGGCACACTAGGGATGAGGCATCTGCTCTCCCTACCTTTGACCAGCTCCTGACGTTCCTGGAGGACGAGTGTCGCATGGGTGACGTCATGGTCGCCGACACGCCGGTGGAAGCATCACGTCCCAGACCCACCAACCAACGGCGCAATGCTCAACCTGCACCAAGAGGAGGTACGGCCGCCCGCTTCGCTGTCGCTCAAGCTGCGCCACCGGACTGCCGGTTTTGCAAGTCGCAGGGACACCAAACGGTGCGGTGCCCAGACTTCGCGGTCCTGCACGTGGCCGCTCGTAGGCGTATTGCCCAGGCCCGCGGCTGGTGTTTCTCTTGCCTAGGGGACCATTACCAGCGCGCCTGCCCCGACACTCACCCGTGTCCTATTTGCGGAGGGCACCATTTGAAAATCCTGTGCGCCAACGCGAATGGCCGTCGCGACCACGCGGGGTCGCCTTCGGGCGGGTATGCCAGTGGACACCGGGACCAGTCCCGCAATTTGGAGTCCGGCTCATCACCCCCACGCCGCGCAGACTGTGCTGCCATCGATCGCCGAGTTGGTTCGGCGCGCAGCCCCACGGGCGGGTATGAAAGCGGGCCCCGGGTTCAATCCCGCACCTTTGTGTCCCGCTCGCCCTCCCCGCTTCCACGTGATCAAGCGAGATCACCTCCAGTAGTGTACCACGATTACCGTGACGCGCGTCCGGTACCACTACCGTCCCCCCCTCTGGCGGAACGTCCCCGTTTGGAGACGCGCAACCCTCGGTACGGACGCTCCAGGCGCTACGAACCGCCGTCTATGGCTCGTGGCAGTCGTCACCGAGAGGAGGCCGAGTTTAGGCACTACCCGCACTTTGATTTGCCGTCTCGGGACAACGGCGCTCAGTCGCCGCCACGCCAGCATTAGGATGTTGGCGTCTGCCCCCGCTATGCACCGCCCCCTTTTGAGACCGTCCTCTTGCCTACGGCCCATGTCAGGGTCTGGGGACGGACGGGCGCCTCGGTTGTAGTCCGAGCGATATTGGACACAGGCTCACAGGGGTGCATAGCCTCGTCTTGGTTGGTAGGGCAGACTGGCCAGACTATTGAAAAATATTCAGATGTAATAAGGGGTGTCGGGAACGCCCCCGTGGCCACGGTAGAGGGCCGCGTTTGGTTTGAGTTCTCCCCCTCAAATTCTCCACGTCCGACGTTGGAATCGTCGGCCATTGTGATGGAGAATATCTTAGGCAATCACCCGCAAGTTCGTTTGTCTGCGGATGCGGTAAAATTGACCGCGGATTTGAATTTGGCTGACCCTAAATTTGACCTGCCTGGCACGGTCGATTTGTTGCTTGGTGCCGATGTTTTGGGTAAAATATTACTCGGCAAGGATCGTGTTTTGCAGCCAGGTGGCTTGGTAGCCCTCCGGACCATATTTGGGTTCGCACTGATGGGGCCTGTATTGAGGACTCCCCCCCCTGCCGAACTTGGAACGGCCTTGATGGTGGGGTCCGCCCTTTCTGACGCCGTGCAGAGATTCTGGGAAGTGGAGGAGCCACCACAAGCTCCCCGCTCTGATCCGGAGCATGAAGAGTGTGAGCAGTTCTACAAGACCAACACCAGTTATCTCCGTTCTGGCCGGATCATGACAAGATTGCCATTTCTCGCCGTACGTCCGCCACTTGGCGTCTCGCGGCCTATTGCAGAGAAGCGTTTGTTGGCGATGGAACGCCGTATGAGCAGGGACCCACTACTCAAGGAGAAGTATATTGACTTCATGCGGGAGTATGAGGATTTGGGACACATGTCTGTGTCAAAATTGGATTGGCGTTCGACGGAGCACTTCTTTCTCCCGCATCATGCTGTAATAAAACCATCCAGTGGTAAGTTACGCACAGTATTTGATGGTTCTGCGCAGACTACTTCAGGAGTGTCATTGAACCAGTGTCTGCATCCTGGTCCCAAATTGCTGAAGGACCTTTGTGACGTCATCACGCGGTTTCGACGTCATCAATTTGTTTTTGTGGCTGACATCAAGATGATGTTCAGGCAAACGGTAATTCACCCGGATGATCGCCGATACCAGCTGATATTGTGGCGAGAAAACCAGCAAGATCCCATGCTTGTCTACGAGCTCAACACGAACACCTACGGGCTGCGGTCTAGTCCCTTTTTGGCTATACGTTCGCTTTGGGAGCTCGCGGATCGAGAGCGTATGTCGTTTCCTCGCGCAGCCGCCATTTTGAAGGAGGACCTATATGTTGACGATGTGTGCACTGGCGCGGCCACGGAGAGAGAGGCCCTGCTCTTGCGTGACGAGTTGATTGGCATTCTAGCCTCCGCAGGATATGAGTTGCGTAAGTGGATCTCCAACTTACCTGCGCTCTTGGACGGGCTACCGGACGACCACCAGCAGGATCCTCACCTATTTGAGAACCGTGACAACCCTACCATGATGTCAGTGCTTGGAATCCAGTACAGACCAGTCCAGGACATCTTTACATTTAATGTCAATTTGGATTCGCATCACACTTGGACGAAACGACTGGTTCTGTCGACTGTCGCGAGAACCTTTGATCCTAATGGCTGGATATGCCCGGTCATATTCTGGGCCAAATGCTTCCTGCAGAGACTTTGGACTGCAGGTCTTGGATGGGACGAGCCACTTCGCGAAGCTGTTTTGAAGGACTGGCTCCTATTTGCTTCCTCATTGCCTGCCATCAATAGGATATCGTTACCCCGTGCTCTGCTTCCGCCAGGGAAGCACACCGCGTCCCTTCATGGTTTCTCGGACGCTTCGGAACGTGGGTACGCAGCAGCCGTATACTTGCGCACCGTGACCACAGATGGTCAGGTGAAAGTGTTGTTGGTCATGGCGAAGAGCAAGGTCGCGCCTCTTCGAACTGCCTTGACAATCCCTAAGTTAGAGTTGTCAGGGGCGGCCCTTCTTGTTCGCCTTTTGAATCACGTCATGTCTACCTTGTGCACGTCAATTGACATTTCCACGATATATGCATGGACTGACAGTCAAATTGTGCTATGTTGGCTGAAGACGTCAGTTCACACCTTAGAGGTGTTTGTAGCAAATCGTGTCTCTCAGATACAGAAATCGGAGACCCCGTTGGTTTGGAGGCATGTGCCTGGCGAGGTCAACCCTGCTGATTGTGCGTCACGGGGATGTATGGCCCCCCCTTTAGTTGAGCACTCTCTGTGGTGGGGACCTGAGTGGTTGACCAGATCAGAATCTAATTGGCCGCGAACTCCGGCCTTAGACATTGTCGCACTGCCTGGGTTGCGAACGCTTGCGCTCGAACGGCAGGACCGTCCGTTCGACCCAGATTTCTTACTTAATCGTTACAGTTCATTGGACAAATTGTTGAGTGTCACCGCTTGGATCAAGCGCTTCATGAGAAATTGTAGACATCCACAGAACAAATGTTTGGAGGCCTTCTTATCGCCACAAGAGCTCCAAGATGCTCTTCTTCACTGGGTTCGTTCTGTGCAAGAGGCACATTTTGAAGACGAGATTGACATCTTGAGGAAAGGCAAATCCAAGCTGTCTGGAGCCATTTGTAAGCTGAACCCTTTTTTGGATAGTGAGGGTCTTTTGCGTGTCGGAGGGCGTCTTAGGAACGCAAACCTCCCTTATGGATCTCGTCACCCCCTCTTATTGCCAAAGAGTGGCCACTTGGTGAACATGTTGGTGACTGATCGTCACATCAAGAACTCCCACGCCGGCTGTAATGCCTTATTGGCCATTTTGCAACGGGAATTTTGGATTTTATCGGCCCGTCGGACGATCCGTAGTGTGGTCTTTCGTTGTATGCCTTGCTATAGGCTCAAGGCCCCTACCATGCAGCCTATCATGGGTGACCTACCTTCGGATCGGGTCACTGAGATAAGGCCCTTTGCTGGAGTTGGTACGGACTTTGCAGGCCCTTTTTTTGTTAAAACCTCGACCCTCAGGAACAGTAAAACTGTCAAGGCTTATTTGTGCGTCTTTGTCTGTCTGTCCACCAAGGCGGTACATTTGGAACTCGTCTCAGCCCTCTCGACAGAGGCATTTGTTGCGACGTTAGATAGATTCGTGTCACGACGAGGACTACCGTCCTTGATTCGGTCGGATTGCGGTACCAACTTCAAAGGCACAAACAACTATTTAAAAGCGATGTATGATTTTTTGTCGGCTAACGAGACTGAAATTGCGTCTAGACTAGCTACACGTAGAATAACTTGGAGGTTCAGTCCCGTGTCATGTCCCCACTGGGGAGGAATATTTGAAAGCGTAGTAAAGGTTGCTAAGACACATTTGCGACGGGTAATTGGCGAGTCTGTATTGACCTTTGAAGAGCTCGCAACTGTGTTTTGCAAAATCGAGGCCGTTTTGAATTCACGCCCGTTGTGCCCGATCTCTTCAGATCCTAACGACTTGGAAGCCCTCACGCCGGGCCATTTTTTGATTGGGCAGCCACTGAACGCCCTGCCGGAATATCCCCTTGTTGATGTGAGACCTAATCGTCTCTCGCGGTTTGAATTGGTCCAACAACTCACTCAGAGCTTTTGGAAACGTTGGAATTTAGAATATTTGCACATTCTCCAGCAGCGCGTTAAGTGGACTGACAAGACTGATCCACCTCATGTTGGTGACCTCGTTTTGGTTAAGGACGCTAACTCACCGCCACTGTGTTGGCGCAGGGGGCGCATTCTCAACCTCGTCTTTGGAGCAGATGGAGTGCCCCGTTTTGCTGAGGTCCGGGTGGACGGTTCAATTTTGAAGAGAGCTGTATCAACCTTGTCGCGACTGCCAGTGAATTAGCGGCCAGGTAGTCCTGGCCGAGGCGGGTAGATGTTATGTACCAAACGATTAACTTATCATATTTTGTCTGCGCACGGGCATCTCTAATTATTGATAACGTCACTATCGATGACGTCGAGAACTGACCGGTGCATCTGTCCTCGTGGCTCGTTTCCGCGCGCGCGACACGGTTACCGAGCGCGCGTTGTCAGTCGTAAAACTCATCTTGTTGGCAAGTTACGTCGCGATTTGAATGCGATTGAAGCGTTTTCCTTGCAATTGTTTCGCGAGTTAAAAATTGTCACTAGAATTAATTGTTGATAAAACTAATTATCCTTGTTGTGTGAATCGATAATTACCATTGAAACAAAACCTTGAAATGTCATTGCGAAGTTGAGTATTCGCCATTTTTGTATGACAAAAAAGTATTATAAAAACTAGTGAATTTTGTGTCTTCATAATTAATACTATTTAATGTGAGTTGAACTGTTTGATAACTATAATTGTGATAGTATAATTGCATTAAGACGATTGGTGAAAGTTCACGGCTTAAGTCGCGCCAAATGTGGTCATTTTGAGGACTTAAAGAGTTCGTGTCTGCCTGCATAAAGTTAAGTATAGTTTGATTAGCATTCTGCGTTATTTTGGCCAATTTATCGTAGTTAGTTAATAAAGCTATAGCTAGGGCTTGACACAGTGAAGACATTGTTGAAGAACAAAACAGGGTAAGTTTGTACTATTGTAAATTTGTTAACGCTGTGATATACAGTATATGTTCGTTCCTCTCGCGCCTGAGAGATATCACGCTTCCACTTAACCTATTATTAATTAAAACACCAGGTTGAACGCAACAATGAACAAGGCCCGTGCCCAGCAGTGGGACGCTAGTTGGCTGGAGAGGATACTAGCCTTTTATCCGCGACCCTATCCGTCTAAACACCGATTCTATAGTTATTTATTGACTATTGCTGTGTTTGTTTGTCTGTTAAGCTTTATATTTACAATAAGAAGACAACAATATCTGCGGGGTTATGGCTGGAACAAAGATTTAAAGTAACATAAATGTAATTACAAGGCTTGACAATATTTGTTTTCTTTATTGCTACAAGCAGGCGTTAATGTTTTCCGGGTAATAAAGTTATAATTGAAAAGTACTTAAGACCAGTCGTAGCATTGTAAAAAGATTTTGGTCGTACATTTTTTGTCATTTAATAATTAAATATCAATATTAATTTAACAAACCTTAGAAAAGATATGAACTCTAGGACTTTTTAAGGATACCTAATTATTATCTTTTGTTCTGGTCTAGAAAATCTGTAAAAGGTAAAAGATCTAATGGACTTATTTATAAATAATGACTCATCGGACGTTTGAACGGAGATTTTATCAGAGAGATAATAAACGTTTTAGCGTAAAAAGACTATTATGAATAACAATTTTTGACAATTATCTCGAACTGACTTTAGCGAACATTTAAACCTCCGATAAGTCATTATGAATAAGAACAATTACTTTTAAACTAAGAAAATAACTACATTATTAGTTTTGATGATTTTATGTAAAATTCCTTGTAAATGAATAAATGTATGTATTCTTTACAAGCGTAAAGAATTTTCGAATTTTCGTAATTAACGTTCATTCATTCATATTATTAAGGTTACTATTTGCTGCTATTTAAAATCATGTAACTCTGTATAAAAGTAGGGTTCTATTGTATTCCGTTGGGATGGTCAAGGCTTATTAAAATTTTGTAAGAGCTTGTTCACAAAATTATGTAAAGTCGTAACCCGGGTCACTGGAATAATTAAAATAGGCCACACTTTCGACACCTTTACTAATTCTCGACATAAATGAAACTTAGTTGTGATGAAATTTTTTTTTCTGTTTTTTTTTTAAAGTGGCAATAGCTTGTAGGACTGACGATCGTTGGGGAAGAAAAGTCCCAGAGTGGCGACCACGTACCGGACGACGCAGCGTTGGGCGGCCCCCGACAAGGTGGAGCGACGATATCGTTAAGGTCGCGGGGAGATATTGGATGCTGGCGGCACAGGACCGCGCGTTGGGGCGTTCTATGGGGGAGGCCTATGTCCAACAGTGGACGGAGAGAGGCTGATGGATGGAAGTGATGAAATTATTTACTATAGTAAAATTCGCCACCGGCTCTATTTTCCCGGAAACTTTTGTATCCCGTAGTAAATGAAAGCTATTGTCTAAATAAAGATTAAATAAAGTCATAGGAAAATCAACATATTTACGGGAAAGCTGTGCAGTTTTCTAACTTAATTTGATTTCTTTTTTCGTGACTGTTCTCTAACATTTGTGCGATTCATTTTTTGAGATTAAACGGCGCATATATTTACTACTAGCTGTTGCTTGCAACTTTTTACTGTCGGAATTTAAAACGAAACCGTAATAAATAATATTAAAAAGAATTCCCTTAGATACTCTATCCACTGCAAAAACCGCACTATAATCTATTGCGCAGTTTTGAAGATATCTTAGCTCACATAAGGATATACATTCAAAAATAACGACTTTGTTTTTTATGGAAAGATTTTATTTATTTATTTTTTATTTTTTTATCGTTTCGTCATACGATCATAATCATAGGTAATCATTAAATTAAATCAAGTTAGAAAAAACGTTTGTTGTATGGGAACCCCCTTATATAGATAATATATTCTGGTTATTAGAATTTGTTGCTTTAGCATCTTAGAAAATTTCAACTCTCTAGCTATTACTGTTCCAGAGATACAGTCTGGTGACAGATGAACGGATAGCAAAGTCTCAGGTAACATACTCCCGTTTTATCTGAGATATGCAACTGCAAAGTGTGGTTTTACTTTTATTAATTTTATTCATCGCATTAAGGGCCTACATCAATATTATCGTATATCATCGCCGACACGTACATATTAACACAGCCAGTAGGCACAGAAAATGAAGAATTAGGGATACTTTTCCTATTTACTCAAAATCGACCAAATATATTTTAATTCTGATCCACGTCTTTCTATACATAATAGTTACCTATGTTTTTAAAGTTATTTCATTAGTTAATACGCGATAATAGACCGACGAAGGAAAAAAATAAAAAATTTGAGAGGTTGTTTCGCCAAGATTTTCTATCGAGAAAACTTTTTTCAATCGCGTTTCTGAGTTCATGCGATCCTAGATCATATATTGAAAAAACATATACTTAAAATTAGAGCTCTAGCCATTCAATCTAAAGAAACAATGAAAACTTCGTACATAGAAAAATGCACGAAGCTATTTTGGTATCCTCTTAAACCGCGCGCGCTATGCATTCACTAAGAAGTTATATTACTACATAGATTTAATTACAAACGTCATTTTCATTGAAATTCCTAATTACGTTTAACTACGAAATTTACATATGCATGAATTCAGCTAATTTTAATTAATAAAAAAGATTTTAAATTAAGCTCTTTGATAGAAATTTTGATTATTTTAATTTAAAACCATATAAATTTACTTTTTTACGGACTTTTTACGGATTTAGACGCGTATATTTGTTTTAAATTTTGGCCCGACTTTTTATGTAAGCAAATGAGTAGCGCAAGTGTTAGAAAATATTTTGTTAAAACCATTTTATACAATATAAATATATTTTCTCCAAAATGACTTAATCTCTTACTACTTCTTATCCTTTTAAGATATTATACTTAATAACAACTTAGTTATGCATGAAACTTCAAAATGAAACTATAACCAGAACCGACAATCAATTTGTACCCAAATCGTTTAGTTCTGTTCAAACTGTGAGTACCGGGAACACTTGATTGGAAAGCCAATTCAATCAGAAGAAATGTAGGTACCCAGCTATGAAAAAGCTTTACTTCATAATTTCTATCTGGTATTTGAATTTTCTTTTGATTTATGTACACTGGCAAACATAACGTTACGTGCAAGCGTATTTATGGACTTTGTAACACAGGAAAAGAATATTCTAGATATAAGTCAAATCCTACTAATAAATAAATATTCATGGACATTACACACAACGTCCTCTGGTCCCAAGCTAAGCTTAGCTTGCACATTACATGCTTGTGTTATGGATACCAGAATACGGATATCCTAACTAATTTATAAATGTGAAAACGAGTTGATGGCACTACAGAAATTTTGACGAGCTTAAGTGTCAATGTGTCGAACGAAACTATAGCGCGATTTAAAAAAAAAACAGTACAACGCCTTAAACAACGCGAGTAAACTTCTGTTTGTTAAGGTTTAATTTCTAAATTTCACGCGTACAAAGTCGCGGGCAACAGCTAGTAATACTATAAACTAATACATATTATAAATGTGAAAGTTTGTGAGGATGTTTGGATGTGTGTTACTCTTTCATCCAAAAACTACTGAATGGATTTCAATTAAACTTTGCAATAACGTAGGTTATCTACCAGATTAAGTTATAGGCTACTTTTGATCCGGAAAGAATACCCGTGAGATAGCAAAAAAGAACAGATTTTTCATCCTTTTCACCGCGTGTAACACCGCTGCGCACAGCTAGTTCTAACTAAATGCTAAATCAAATTCGTTGATGGCAAATATAGCTATACAATAAAGTCATTACAAAAACATATACAGTTGGCAAAGGACCTACGTTTTGCCAAAATTGGCTTACAAATTAATAGCTGTTTGATCTATTAACATAGGTACAACCTGCTGTGGTTGTGTACATCTCCACCGGTCATATCTCCTACGTAAATGCGAATTGTAGAACAAACTATACTATACTATGTTCTTCTCTATTGGATTCCCTTCTCGACAGTCAGAAACTAGGCGCCTGTTTAGAACAGACGCCTAGTTTCTGACTTTTTAAGAGATCATGTTTTATCTTGCCTATTTAAAATAAAAATTATTAACTGTGACTTTGACTATCCATAAGCAACAAAAAAAAGTTGCGACGAAAAATGTGTTTTAAAAATATGTAACAAATCCGTTGCTTTCAATAAATTGGGTTACAAAAATAATCATGTGGTTATTTATATATTCCTCATTGGTAGGAATAAATCCAATTATTTTTGTATGGAGACTTAGTTAGATTCAGTTCTTATTTATTGTCATGATCTGTTACATCAGATAGGTGTGTATCTTTAGATCCAAAAATAGGTTATAATAATGCGGTGTAATGTCCTACCTAACCTAAGTATATTTAGTGTGCTTATAAACCAAAATTAATTGTTACTACAAAGAATGTGTTGCTCTTTCCAATAAAAAGGTAGCAGAAAGCAATCATAGAATTTTTTTAGAACGATCTATTTTGTAGTATACCTCTTATAAATGTGAAACTTCTACGAACTAAGAACTAGAACAATCTTTCTGTACCTTTTATTCCCGTGGGGACTTTTGCGATACGATAAAATTATTGACTAATATATTTTTCTTAAAACAAAACGCTGTCGACAGCTTTTTAAAAGCTCTAACTTTCTATTTGTAGGCCGCATTATTTATTTGGAATAATGAAACTACCATTTTAATGCAAACAATATTTTTAATAACATTGAAAAAGTAATCATCAACTTAGATAGCATCGTCACACGGTTGCTTCTGATTAGTTACTGTCCCACTCCTTTCCTTTTAGTTTGATTTTTATAGCTTACTAGCTGGTGCCCGCGACTTCGTACGCCTATAATTTAAAAAATGTTCCCCGTTTTTGTAACATTCTTCAATACTGCTTCTCTCCTATTAGTCGCAGCGTGATTTTATATAGCCTATAGCCTTCCCCGCTAAATGGACTATCCAACACTGAAAGAATTTTTCTAATCAGACCAGAGGTTCCTGAGATTAGTGCGTTTAAACAAACAAACAAACAAACTCTTCAGCTTTATAATATTAAGTATAGATGTGTAATTCTAATGTATTAACCTATATATCTACAACGTCTCATTAAAATCTATTCATTAATTTCTGTGTAAAAAAGAAAGAAAGATATATCCATACATTCCTTTCCAGCCCATAAACGTCTCAATGTTGGATACGGGCTTCTTTCACTTTGGGAGGGTTTATTAGTCTAGTATGCCTTGCTGACCAGATGTGTTGGCAATATAGACTTTACTTAATAAATTAAATCACGGTGGAAAAAGTGATTACCGCAAGCGGGACTCGAACCCACGACCTCGGAATACCGTTCCGTAGCTCTGCCAACTGAGCTTATTGCGGTCGTGCTCGAAGTAATCAATTAGGCCACCGCAATCGTTACTCGATTGAGTTTATATCGTATTTCTACGTGCACTTTTTCCACCGTGATTTAATTTATTAAGTAAAAGCATAGCATGTCAATTGCAAAATTAATAAATTACTTTATTACGAGTATATAGACTTTAGTTTACTTTACAGTATTCCTTCTATCACGTGGTTCAAATATCCCTTAGCTGGCTTTTACAGCACCCTTGTTGTGACGTCACTTGTATTTTTAATCCGTCACCACATAAATGAACATTCATACATTCTTACAAATTTTGCTTTTATAATATTAGTAAGATTTAACCTCTATATTTGTGACATTTTCGACATAAATTAACGAAGCGAAATATACGTTCCTACATAATCATTTTCTTCATCCCGCGTCGTTAAGCACACTCAATAGTCCGGTATCTGAGAAATTACACTGAACGCTCACATATTACATATACCACGTATATGACACTTTTATGATTTCAGAGGTTAGAAGGGTTGCGTTACGAGTGTAATAAAAGTAACATCGTTGTTTTCAACCATATATTTTGTATGTATAAAGCTTATAAGTAATCTGTACAGTTTAATTTTTGAAGTTTTACTCCTTGTAGCGTGAGAAAAATGTCTAGAGTAAATTATTTCGGTGAAAATACTTAAGAAATGTACGCGCACACCGACATGAAGTTAATAACAAACGTAGGATATATAGACGGTTAAAATAAAGAAGAAAAGTCGAACGAAAGTTTTGATGATCCATTTTTATGTAGATTAATCTGTTAAATAGTTTTGGCGTCAAAGAGCGATAGATAGACAAAGTTATTCTGCCATTTTTAATTGACTAACTGCTGCCCGCGACTTCATATGCGTGGACTGGTTACTTTCTTACGTTTTCTTTCTTCCTCCTTACACATTAAAAAAATTGGTCAAGTGCGAGTCGGACTCGCGCACGAAGGGTTCCGTACCACTATCTATGCAACATAAGGCAACGTTATTAGTATAGAGCAAGAAACGGTAAAAAAATCATGTTTGTTGTATGGGAGCCCCCCTTAAATATTTATTTTATTTTATTTTTGGTGTTTGTTGTTATAGCGGCAATAGAAATACATCATCTGTGAAAATTTCAACTGTCTAGCTATCACTGTTCTTGAGATACAGCCTGGCGACAGACGGACGGACGGACGGACAGCGAAGTCTCAGTAATAGGGTCCCGTTTTTACCCTTTGGGTACGGAACCCTAAAAACCGCATCAAATATCCGTTGCGAAATTTTAAAGGTATAATCTAACATAGGGACATACATACAAAAATAAGTGATTTTAATTTATAATAAGTATAGAATAGTACCTATATCAAGATAAATAGCTCTATTATCCTCATCGTTCTAAATTAAATCTAAAAATCTTATAGAGCCGACGTACAAATAAATCCCCATTAAGCGTCATGTCCTTCTGTACCATTACTGTTCAAGATGTCAAGACATATCTTGACATTATCATGGCAGTGACAAAGCTCTCGGAAGAATATTAAAAATAAATTACGTTTTCTTTTTGGGTATTTTTACTTGATTGTTATTAGTACTACCCTAAAGTGGCAATGGGTAGGCCACATCACTCTCTCATTTGAAATGAAATGAAAATCATTCAATCGTGTAAACGCAATTTTGAGCGAAAATTACGTGCTTATGACAAGTCCATAATTTTTTTCCCTACTACTGCTTCAGGACGCAATCTGCTGAAAAGAACCGGCGTAAGAAACTCAGCAGAGCTTTTGATTAAATGAGTGATGTGGCCAAAATTAGACCGCAGCAGCGATTATAGCCTTCTTTGGCCATTATTCACTGTCCAGTAATGAACAGCAAAATGCTGATAGATAGATGGTGTATTACGCAACCACAGATTTACCAAATAGCGGATTTGCGTTCAATCTTAAAGAAACGTAACTTTAGCCTGGCCAAATTCTACTTCATGGTCTAATAAACGATGGTTATTCCATAGTATGGTTAGTCTATAGCGACGCACTAGTTTTCGCAAACTACAAACGTCACTTTTAATGGCAATAAAAAAAAGTAAACGTATGGGAAGGGAAGATCTGTTTATTTAGTCTGTGGTTAAACTTAACCTGTGACACACATAGAACGCATTTCACTCACACATAAAACTGTTACTGATTTTTCTCTTAGCTGTATCGTTCTTTAGGGGAGCCCTATGTCCAGCAGTGGATAGAAAAATCAATAGTCAAATAAAAAATGGTTAATCATATAGAAAATGGATAGTCTATAATATATTTTATTAGTATGCAATTTATTAAACCATAAATAAAACTACTTTTTACGGATTTAGACGCGTATAGTCACCATGGTCACGGGTGAGTCTCACCCGTGTGGTGACTGTAAAGTCTCCGAAACGTCGGGCCAAAATTCAAAACAAATATACGCGTCTAAATACGTAAAAAGTAGTTTTATTTAAACAAATGAGTCGCGCAAGTGTTAGAAAATATTAGTCCGTCTGTCACCAGGTTGTATCTCAGGAACGGTGAGAGTTAGAGAGCTGAAAATTTCGTAGTTTATGTATATCAGTAGATGCTACAACCAACTCACCATCACCATCATCCTGCTCTTATCCCATTGTGTGAGGTCCCGTCATTTGGGGTCGATATGAATATTATGATAAAAACGGTTTTTTTTTTTACTTGGGGAATGCATTTACGCACTTTGTGTGGGACTCTCGGGTCAGAAACGGACCGGAACTACCCACTAAACCCCACGGTGTTCCTCCTCGCCCCTTGGCCGGGTCATGGTAGTCACTCAGGTATTACCATGACCCGACCAGGGGTGGCCCCCTATCGGTATCACTGATGTTAATAACTGTACAGAGCCTTCGTGTGCGAGTCCAACTCGTACTTGACCAGTTTTTTTTATGTTTTTCTGCCAAGAAATATACAGAAATATGTTTTCAAAGTATGCTAATATTTCTAAGCATTAAGTACTTGTAATACAGTGACACAGCATGTGGTATGAAATTACGTTTTTAAAGTCGTAAAATATAGCAAAATAGTGCTATATCGTGCAAAGCTGCAATAAATTATGACTGCAGATTTTTTTTGTTACGAATAAACATAAACACTTTGTAGTTTGTACTAGAACTAATTTTTTTAATAATACTAGCTGTTACCCGCGACTCGGTTCACGTGGTTTTTAGAAAATTTGATGTTATATAGCCTATAGCCTTCTTCGATAAATGCCCTATCTAAAACTGAAAGAATTTTTCAAATCGGCCCAGTGGTTCCAGGGATTAGCGCGTACAAACAAACAAACTCTTCCGCTTTATAATATGTTATTTTTATCATGCACTTATTAGCTTCATTCCTATCTATCTATTGGTTTTTTTTCTCTCCGCCTCCTGCCCTGCCGGGCCATAATGGTGCCTTGAGATTTACCATGACCCGGCGAGGGGCGGCCCTGTTAATCGTAGCCTGACATGACGGGATCACTAGATATGTCAAGGTATTATTTTGGGATCTCTGTAACGGAATGTTTGAAAGTGATTTTCACCTTATTGCAATAAATAAATATAAATACCCGACGGTAAATATCCAAAAAGTAATTAGTATTACCTATTAAGTATTAGTTTTTCATCTAAGCAAGTTATTGCAAATACTTTGCTATAAGTACTATTATATTGTAAGCGCGAAAGTGATTTTTAAAACTGACTTTAATAAAATTTAGTACATAGATAGTCTAGTGTAGAGCCTAAGGAAGTTAAATGACGTAGGTTATTTTTAATGTGAAAAAAGGTGATTCCTCAGGCGTAATACCTAACTTGCGAGCTTTTGCCCGCAACTTTATATGCGTATAATTTAGATAAGAAACCCAAACTAATTATACAAAATAGCCTTCCTCTTGAACCTCCCTATCGATTAAATAAAACCCGCATCAAAATCCGTTGCGTAGTTTTGAAGATAATTATAATCTCACATAGGGACATACATATAAAATAACGACTTTGTTTTAAAATTGTTTATAATTATAATATATTTCTGAGCAACGCCTTCCTACCTAAAATAATATAAAACAAATAATCTAAGTAATTTAAGTAATGTTGTTTAACTACCTCTTAGTGAAATTGTGAGAGTATTTTGTGAAGGTTCATAAAAGAAATTAACTTAAAATGCCTACACAGGCCTGAATATTAACGGAAATGAGACCCGCTTCTTGTGAATAGTGTCCTCTATTTTCCTCCATTTTAATGAGATTGTTCCGCCCTGTAGCTATGTTAGAACATCGCTCATTACATAATATTATTCTAAAACATTAAATACTATCTCTCTCTCTCTCTCTCTCTCTCCTGCCCATTAACTTCCCATTGTTGGGCACGGGCATCCTCCACCTTATGAGGAATATTATGGCCTAGCATGCTGCGCTGAGTTTTCAGTTTCTTGAGTTTTCAGTCTCACATAGAAGATGATGTATTGTATGCAATATTACTTAGCTGGTTTTTACAGCCCTCTGGGAAGGAAAAGGGGTGACAAAACTTGTATTTTTAGTCCGTCACCACACGGACAAAAGATTATATTCTAGTTATTAATTTAGTTATAAGATAGGTACATTTATTTTATGCGACCCATATTTTTCTTAAGTAAAATAATATTTTAAAAGTAATTTAGTGAGCGCAAATATTGAAAGACTTTCATCTCGGCAATGTCCGGGAGCCAGGTACATTTTTGGTCAATGATTTCTTCTCGAGTGAAACTTTGTAAAATACATAAGGGACTTATACTATGAATACTCGCGACCGTCAGCTGCGACTCCGTGGGTGGGTGGGGCAGTAGCAGCCTCCCAAACATGGAGAAAGAAAATTTTTTTCTGTCATTTCCTCGCATTTGAAAATTTGTCAGATTATAGTTTATCGAGTGCTTTGATAGAAAAACAAAGTCAGCTGACCATAACACGGTGGATTATACGTCAGCTGGCTACTTGAACATGAAAAAATAGTTATATTTTCAATGATTTCCTCTCAACTAAAAATTTACCTAGTGATTAAATAGCAAAAATATGATTTTCTATTTAATCCGACCGAATCAACAATTTTACCTGTAATAATTCTAGGGATCCTCCCTCTTCCAGAAAAATATAATAATGAACACAGCTAATGCCATTTGTAATAAAAATAAAGCAATTTCTTGCAATTTGTGCTTTTATTTATTATTATTTATGAGTATCAAGTAATGTTAAGTGGGTGGGTACTACTGGGTACCTAGTACCTACTATGACTAATGAGGAATTATTTACTATAAAACAATTTATCTATTAGCCTATGAACAAGAACTGTCATACTCGCTTAGTAGTACTTAAGAGGGCTCGATACCAAATTATGCTCCATACAAAAATATGGGTATCGTACTCCTCATTTTTCTTTGCGAAAGTTAAACCGATTTTGATGGTTTTTACCCTATATTTGAAAGTGATACAATCATAGATATACTCTTCATAATTTGGTATCAAGCCCTCTTAAGTACTACTAAGCGAGTATGACAGTTCTTGTTCATAGGCTAATAGATATATTGTTTTAAAATAAATAATTCCTCATTAGTCATAGTAGGTTTTTCTCTCCATGTTTGGAAGGCTGCCACTGCCCAACCCACCCACGGAGTCGCAGCTGACGGTCGCGAGTGTTCATAGTATTAGTCACTCATGCATTTCTCTAATTTTTGATTGGGAGGGACTTGGTCATGAAAATCTGTCACTGGCTCCCGGACCATATTTCATTTGCTGTATTTTTTATTTTACTCTAAATCTTAATTTTCAGAGCATTGAACTTTATTAAATAGAAGGGTATTTACCATTTAAATTCTATCTTTTTATTAAAAAATTTATTGGACGTGTTATTTTAATAAGATTGACGAAAAAAATATTTCATCATTTCTAAAGACAGCTTTGTATTGTGTGTTAAATAAGATTTACAAGCTTATTATCTCAGTATACTGGATATAAATATAAATCTAAAATTCACGTGTCACAGTGTTAGTTACCGTACTCCTCCGAAACGGCTTGACCGATTTTTATGAAATTTTACATGCATATTCAGTAGGTCTGAGAATCGGAAAACATCTATTTGTTAAACAACTGACATTTTTATGAGAAGGTTTGCCGGGTCAGCTAGTAAAAATATAAATATAAATTTTCACGGACATTTCACACAACGTCCTTTGGTCCCAAGCTAAGCTTATATGCTCGTGTTATGGGTACCAGAATACGGATACGGAAAGAAAAGTAGTATATGTATTCTACATATACTACTTTTCTTTTATATAAAAGAAACATATTTTTAAATACTTAATTGAAGTCCTAAACTACAATTTCTTAAAGTCATTATGCAATTACTGCCTAGTTGCCTGCCATTTCTAGTTTAAATTTTTGACAAAGTCCGTTACAATGCAAAAATTTTGCCAAATAAGGTAATCCGTGACAACTTCTATCTCACGAATACTGCAGCTATTATCAAATTTGGTAGACAAACCGTCTATAGCTTGAAAAAGAACACACTACTTTTTAATTGAAACAACACTAAGTAATTAATCAAAGTTTCACACTTACGAAGTCGGGCTTTTCATGTTTTTTTCTAAAAAAAAAAACACGGTGGAGCTTGTTCCATAGTGAGATAAGACGCACCAAACATATAAAAAGCCTATATATAAACCACTAGCTGTTGCCTGCAACTATAGGATTTGGAAACAAAACCACTCTATATATTATAAAAACGCATCAAGATCTGTTCTGAAGATATAAGCTCACATAGGGATATACATACAAAAATAACGACTTTGTTTTATAATAAGTAAAGATTTATGTTTTCAATCTAATATTGGTATTATAAAAATCCACGTTTAAGGTTTCATGTCATACGTCATCATTTGTAATATAAGTGAATCATGATAACAATCATTGTACTTCAAACCCATATAGAACATCGTCGAATAAAAAGCAGTTCTCTTTGTGTAATATTTGAGTTAACGTCAACAATAGAAATAACGAGATGTCCTTAAGCTTCGTATGACCCACTTTAGTTAAATGGGAGTACAATACGTAGGATAATTGTCAAGGATCCTAATATTCAATAAATTTTATAAGTACTTAACAATATTAAAAAGGGAGATATTACTAATTTCATGTTTATTTATTTCTCTTATAAGATTACATTTTTAAATTTATAAAATAAAAATACATTTAAAAATATAAAAAATTAAAAATCACCGCCCGACAGCGGGCATAGGTACCAAGCTACCGGTGGTCAAGGCTCATATTACTATACTAATTATTATAAATGATAAGCCATTGACTTCAGAGTCGCTGGAATAGAATATGTTGTCTTCATGCAAGTGCCGTTGCCGTAGCCTAAATGTTTGCTCTTCGAGAATCGTATTTCACGCGTCGCGTCGCCATCGACTTTTAACTAATTAACCATTTCATAGAAATTTATAATTTATATATGATACATAGGCTTAAGATAATCTTATTGGTTTTCAAGCACTTTATAAAAGTTTCTAAAAGGACATAAATCTTCAGCTATCGCGTAGTAGAGATTGATAGTTAGTATATAGTCTTGCAGTAAAAACAACAACTAAAATATTACTTTAACTAACACTCAACAACTGTTTATGAGCTGTTTGCATGTTATGAAAAAACTTGGTCTTCTCATTCAACTGAACAATAAAAGGTAAGATTATAATAAGAATAAAAACATTTCGAGCTCATAAATTACTTTTAATGACAATATAAGTTGACGTGAAATAGGAAGTGCGTGGAATATATATGATTACATTCAAATATCCAAACTTTGGTAACTTTTTCTCCACCTGAAATATTATAAAAGTATAGCATTTTGACCCATATACATAATTTGTTTTGCAATTATTGGAGCGCGGTTAGTTTGATGACAGAAAATAATGTCATTTTTATTATTTTATTTGACGGGCCTCGTGGTGTAGTGGTTCATATAATGGACTACCGATCATGAGGTCTCGGGTTCGAATCCCGGTCAGGACAACCATTTGTGTGATGTTTTTAATTGTCATACAAATGTTTGTACTGCGTCTGGGTGTTTACTATGTATTATAAGTATGTATTTACAAAAGAAAAGTAGTATATGTATTCTATCCGTATTCTGGTACCCATAACACAAGCATATAAGCTTAGCTTGGGACCAGAGGACGTTGTGTGAAATGTCCATGAATATATATTATATATATATATTATTTAGAAAACTTAATAATATAACTCCATACTACATATCGCGTTAAAGTAATATTAAAACATGAAAGGCAGAACTAAATCATTATTGTTTATAAAACAAAATTGTTATTTTCGTATATATTTATGTGTAATGTCCATATTTTAAACTAGATCGACGGGCCTCGTGGTGTAGTGGTTCTGGTAACGGACTGCCGATCAAGAGGTCGCGGGTTCGATTCCCGTTCGGGACAATCATTTGTGTGATTTTTCTAATTGTCATACAAATGTTTGTACTGCGTCTGGGTGTTTCTATGTATTATATGTATGTATTTACAAAAAAAAAATAGTATATGTATTCTATCCGTGTTCTGGTACCTATAACACAAGCATATAAGCTTAGCCTGGGACCAGAGGACGTTGTGTGAAAATAAAATTTACTGAGCATCTCCCTCTCTCTCTCTTTCTCCAGCCCATAAACGTCCCAATGTTGGGAATAGGCCTCCTCCGATTTGGGGGGATTATAGTCTACTGTGCCACGTTGACCAGGTGACAGTGAACCTAAATCTTCAAAACTACAAAATGGATTTTGACTCGTGTAGAGTGAGAGAGTGGTTCAAGAGGATGATTATTTTGTATAATTAGTAAAGATTTTTGTTTTCTAAATACCACGAGTACAACGTTGCTGACAATAGTTTAATACTTAAAATCCACCGGGAGCCGCTGGATGCAGATAGCGTAGGACCGCGCGTTGTGAGTTCTATAGGACAGGCCTATGTCCAGCCGTGGCCGGTGAAGAGCTGATGAATGCATGGATTGATGGACTTAACATGTTCTATTTTAATTAATTTATTGTCATCGGTCATTGATGACTGCAAAATTTTAGATTAAACCAACTCATTTAGAGCATCGCGTTTAAAGTTTCAATTACACATAGACAAAGAAAGCCAATATAAATAAGCGTGTTAATACCAATAATTATATTTTTAAATAAATTAGAATTCTTACTGCTAATAGCCATGCTTCTACATAATTTTATTAGTCACTTACATTTGCAAATAATTTGTACGTTAACGTAAAATAGAACTGCAATTAGGGAATTAAAATTATGACGCATGACTAAAGCACAACGGTTTAAAGCTTTTAACTACGAATAATTTTAAATGCTACAGTATTACAGTTAATTGTTATATCTGTATTGTAGTTATATTTTTGTATATTTATATTACTTAGCTGGGAGAGGACGCCCGAGAAAAATATACTCCCATGTCATCGCCGGTATACTCCAAAAGGGACAAGTGGGTAGCACTTACAACCGTCAGCATCTATGACCAGATGTATGAGTGTGGATGAAGCCAGGGAAGTATGTTTTGATCGTAGCAGACGACACTCTATAGTCTCTGCCTACCCCATGGGAAAAAGGCGTGATGTCATATGTATGACAATTATAAATATCACACAAATTATTGTTCCGATAGGGAATCGAACCCGTGACCTCGTGATTAGCAGTCCCGTCCGGTCCGAACCAATCAACCACGACGCTTGTCAAATTAGTAGATATATTTATTGTAGATTTCCGCTAGAAGCCGTAATTATAGATATTGTAAAGCGTACATAACTCATATAGTTACTACTGAAACAATTTTCCAAGCCAACACTCAAGAACTTTGTAATATTGAGCCCTTTCTCAGCAAAGTGTCAATTACATGGTCTTGTTGGTTTGTATAGCAAATTTGTATACAGGCAGAGCTACAATAAAGCGTTTTCTACTTCAATGATTTACGCGTCTAACTGCTAAATTAATTAATCAAATTTTGCAATGTCTCAATAGTTTCTAATAACTAACTACAAAGTAATTTATGTAAGAGTCATTATGTGTTATTGTCTATGTCATTTGTCAATTATTTCAATAGTTTCAAGCAATAGTTTGGCCTAAATTAAAACCTAATCTACTGTATTTTGCTGTTACTTTATCTTAATGTTAGCAAAATCTCTCTCTCTCTCTCTCACTCTCTCTGTCTACAGTTCTTTAAAGTCCAACTGGTGCTCACTGGCATTATGGTGTACTGTACTGAGCTAACCAGGCATGTTGGTACAGAGTTTATGTTCGAGTTTTCCGTCTCTCACAGAGGTTGATATCTCTGTGGTACAATATTCCTTAGCTAGCTTTTACAGCACTCTAGGAAGGGAAAGGGGTGGTGACACTTGTATTCTTAATACCACACAAAATGTTAGTAAAATCATTGTAACAAAAACAAATTGGTTAACACTTGCATGATAACAATAGCTAGATTACATAGGTATGAAATCCCCCTTGAGGCGACCACTAACTGTTCCTGCTATACTTAATATAATTTACTTATTTAAAAAACGAATAAATTCAAATAATAAATTACTGCTGTTTAATTATATTTTTTGCCAAAGAATGTCCATGTTCCTAAATGTATTATTTTTCTATCTAAATAATCTATTTGTAGAATATTTACATGGATCATTGAAATAATACCAGTATATATGTGTGTATTTTTCTCATTTTTACTTATTTATTTATTTATAATAAAACTAAGTTGTTATTTTGTTATGTATGTGAGATTATATCTTCAAACTACCCAACGGATTTGAATGGAGTTTTTCAATGTATAGAGTGGTTCAAACGTATGGTTTTTTTATATTTTTTTATTTCTTGGTGTGGGTATATTAAGAGGGTTAAATAACTATAAACGCAGGTAAAACCGTAGGCAATGGCTGATAACTTTGATACAGTCTTACAAGATTTTGACCACTATCTTAATATGATTATAGTTGTATATATGTCATAGACCCTTCAGGTGTAGTAAAAGGTTACGCTTACAATATCAGCCTTGATAACACTTATATCGTTATCCAACCCAAAGTTATTATATAACAATAAGACGTTTACTTTAAGCCTCACTTTGGCATACATAAAAGATGGAAAAAGATCTACTTATAATACATTCACACCAATTCGTCGATGCGTCTAAAACTTAACCTAAATTAAATAAAATCAACTACATTAAGAAATTTTTATTAACATTTCCGAATAGAGTTATTGACACTTTTAATATTCAGTTTTTAATTAATTTAGCTTAAGTTGTATCAGTAGAATTGGTACCATTATGTTATGCAGTGCACCAGTGGCAGTGGGACTGTGACTCTATTATTTATTTACTTTAATAAATAAATATAATAATAAATAAAATACTTTTTACGGATTTTGACGCACATATTTGTTTAAAAATTTTCCCCACGTTTGGTAAATTAAATATCCTAAGTGGGTAAATCCCGTAGCAACTGATCGTAGAGGACACTTTACAGCTCAGTCCCACCCGCGACCATGGTGACTGTAAAGTTAGCGAAACGTCGGGCTAAAATTTTTATATACGTCTAAATCCGTAAAAAGTGGTATTATTTAAGCAAGTGAGGCACGCAAGTGTTAGAAAATATTACCTTAATATAATTTCCATGTGGTAATGGATTAGGAATACAAGTGTCACAACTCCATTTCCTCTCCAGGGCGCTGTTATCAATGTTCTAGTTACTATATACATATATACAAAAATTGTACATAACAAGCTATATTCGCTTCTCTTACATTGGTGGATATTAAATGTACACACAAGCTATTCAGCGGTCATTTCAAAAGCGCTACAATTTCGCTTCAGAACCATCGCTCCAATTTCCTAGGAACAAGGATGTTATTATAGGTTACTGTAGTTTGATATTTAGGTATATTTAGTTTAGAAGGAACCCATATTGATGTATGATGGCGTATAATAGTAGTAGTCTGAGGAACCACTGGTCCGATTTAAAAAATTCTTTCAGTTTTGGATAGTACTTTAACCGAGAAAGGCTATCCCTAGTAATATAACTTTGTCTGTCTGTCTGTTACGCTTTCCCGCTTAAGCCTCTCAACCGATTTTGATGAAATTTGACACAGACAATCTTTAGACCCTGAGAAAGGATATAGGCTACCTTTTATTGCGGATAAAAGGGATGAAAAGTTTTCTAAATTTCTAGCTAGTAGGCTATATAACGAATCACGCTGCGAATAATTGGAGCGAGGCAGTAGTGAAAAATGTTGCAAAGGCGGTGAAAATTTTCTAAACTCTACGTGTATGAAGTCGCGGGCAACAGCTAGTTAGATATATAATTTCGGTGAGCTTCATGGTCTAGTGGTTCATGTAACGGATTGCCAATCACGAGGTCGCGGGTTCGATTCCCGCATGGGGAAATCATTTGTGTGATGTTTTTAAATGTCATACAAATGTTTGTACTGCGTCTGGGTGTTTCTATGTATTATAAGTATGTACCTATTTACAAAATAAAAGTAGTATATATGTATTCTATCCGTATTCTGGTACCCATAACACAAGCATATAAAGCTTAGCTTGGGACCAGAGGACGTTGTGTGAAATATTTATTTATTTATTTAAAATCTCTTTATCCGAACTCCTAATATATACAGAAAAACCAGGCATTATTAGAATGCTTTTATCTACTCGTTACGTATCTATCCAACCATGTAACGGTATATCTTTTAGAGTAATTTTCGCCCAATCAGAGTAACAATTTTAAAAATATTAAGGATATTCAAGCCTTTTGTTAAAATGAGATATTTTTTCCGGTTTCTACCACTACACTTTACCAAATACATACTATGTTTCGGTAACTAGTATTATACATCCTTAATGTAAAGGGCGTGTCAGCCGTCGGATATGCTTGAAACAGAAGGCTGTTGGGTAAATAACTACTAAGCCACTAAAAGCTTTTTCTAAGAATGAATTAGCAAACCTAATATAAATTCTTGAAAATCATACACACATATAATTGTCTGTCGTCATTTCAAATATTAAAGTATGTTGGTGTGATGATGATAGATTAAGAATTTAAGTATTTATATTTGCTATTATTATATTTGCTTCCCGGGTAAAAGTCAGCCAAGGAATATTGTATACAGGTGAGAGATACCAACACGCCTGGTTAGCGCAACATAGTCGACCAAAATCCCCCATAAAGTTGAGAAGGCCGGTGCCCAACAGTTGGGCGTTAATAGGCTTGGACAGGAAAAAAATATGTTCCTGTGGGATAATCGGATAAATCTACTATGGATCACAAAGAACCACATCTATGAACGAATTGAAACATTACGCTAAGACAAATACTTTACAGTACTTATATCATTTTTCTATCTTTAAAGAAAAAAGTAAATTATTAGGTACTGTAAAGTATTAATGTTCTTATTTATAATGACTTATTGGAGGTTTAAACGGAGATTTTATCGGAGAGATAATAAACGTTTTAGCGTAAAAAGACTATTATGAATAACAAGATTTGACAATTTTCGCGAACCGATTTTAGCGAACTTTTAAACTTCCGATAAGTCATTATGAATAGGACCATTAGTATTTAAAATGTAGTATTGACTAATTTCAATCCAATCCAATACCATATTTTATTACAAATGAATCTAGTAGGAAGGAAAACCCATATTATTTACTTAAGGGCCTACATCAATATTATCGTATATCATCGCCGACACGTACATATTAACACAGCCAGTAGGCACAGAAAATGAAGAATTAGGGATACTTTTCCTATTTACTCAAAATCTACTAAATATATTTTAATTCTGATTTACGTGTTTCTATATATGATAGTTACTTATGTTTTTAAAGTTATTTCATTAGTTAAAACGCGATAATAGACCGACAAATGAAAAAAATAAAAAATTTGAGAGGTTGTTTCGCTAAGATTTTCTACCGAGAAAACTTTTTTCAATCGTGTTTCTGAGTTTATGCGATCCTAGATCATATATTGAAAAAACATATACTTAAAAATTAGAGCTCTAGCCATTCAATCTAAAGAAACAATGAAAACTTCGTACATAGAAAAATGCACGAAGCTATTTTGGTATCCTCTTAACACTGTTGATTTGCATTAATATTATTACATAATTTTCTTTGATCAGAAAGCAATCAAACGGGAGCTTATGGTTTTATTTCCTGGTAACGAACCGCTCCCGGCTTTTCATGAATACAATATAAAGGAAGAACATGAGAATTCCATTTACCAGAAAGATATTAAAGTAATTTATGTGTATTTTATTACTTGACTGTATCTCCATTGGATTAAGAGGGTACTTTACTCCTAATTTAGGAATTTGCCTTAGGTATTGCTATCCCTATTCCCGAGCACCGTGCTGAAATGGACAAATATAGCTGAAACAGATTTTACCTACAAATTCTTTGAAAAAAAGACGTTTCGTACTTCCCTTTTTTCTTCCCGAAAGTTAAACCGATTTTAATTGTTTTTACGCTATATTATAGATGAAGAGTATATCTACATATGCTTGTATCACTTTTTTTTTGGTAAAACATTACCAAATATGTGTGATTGACGCTGCAACTTTACCTAAAGAAAACTGAAAAAATCGGGATTTTCGGATGGTCATATTTCTTTTAGTTATTATGTTTTGAAAAAAAGAAAGTGACAGAAGCATAGATATACTCTTCATCTATAATATAGCGTAAAAACAATTAAAATCGGTTTAACTTTCGCGAAGAAAAAAGGGAAGTACGATACCCATATTTTTGTATGGAGCATAATTTGGTATCGTACCCTCTTAAGTATTACGTTGTCTGGTAGTTAAGACTTTTATGTCGAGAACTCTTTAATCCCATCAATGCATTAATTGCAATGCAGTGGTGATCAATGTCGGGCGTCACGGTACAGTGGTTAGTGTACTGGACAGTCGTTCACAAGTTCGTGGATTCGATTCCCGCTTGGGACAATCATTTTTGTGATATTCATAAATGTCATACAAATGTTTGTACTGCGTCTGGGTGTTTTCTATGTATTATAAATATGTATTTACAAAAGAAAAGTAGTTTACGTATGTATTATATCCGTATTCTGGTACCCATAACACAAGCGTAATAAGCTTAGCTTGGGACCAGAGGACGTTGTGTGAAATGTCCATGAAAATTTATTGTTTATTATTATTTATTATTTGTGAGATATTTGTAACACATGTTTGCACTACGGTAGGATTTTTATATTCTAAGTATTTCCAAAAAAATACTACATATTTGAAGCTGTATTATACCCGTATTCTAGTACATATCTATAACAAAAGCAATAAACTAATTAATTTTCTGTGAAAAACAAAAGATACTTTCTGTTTCATAAATACAAATTCAAATATTTTTATTGTGGATCATAGGTACAAAATGTTGTTATACAAAGTCAATTATCAGCCATGTCCCGCCTCAAGGGCATACAATATTCTTAACATAATCATAAATTCATTTTCATTACATTATTAAATATCTATATAAATGAGAGATCATCATATTATAATGTCATAAAATAAGATTGACTGAATTAATTCTATTAATTCAGTCATAAAATCAATATCAATAGTCATAAGATTATTAGATAAGATTGATAATAAGCACCATATTTTATACTATTTTAGATAGAGACTCTATTTTCTCTACTTACTGCAATTGGACGAGTCCAATTGCGGTAAGTAGAGAAAATAGAGTTCGCGACCTGAAAGAATTTATCGAAATTCCCTTAACTCCTACAATAGTACTGATTATACTTGCACAACTAAACTTAACTAAAAATTTTAATTGATAGTATCAATAACATACTCGTAATTCGGAAATGTTAGCTAAACTCTTTTTTAGAAAATCTGTGTTTTATAGACTAACGATTTTAATTAACATAATAAATTATGTACAACGAAATAGCCAAATCAAAACACACCATAGTTGTTTTCATTTTTAGTTAAATTGAGCACGTAGAATCGGTTGGTACCACTGGTGCTTAAATGATATAAGGATAAAATTTAAAAACACTGATATATATACCTAAAAAAATGTATAGTAAACATTTTTCTAGGTATATAAATCAGAGTTTATACATATTAAGTCGTGAAAAAACCTTGTCTAACTTCTACGACGAATGTGTTCATAACTGTCTCTTTAGAACATTTATAAACGCAGTACTTTGTTAGGATTCATAAAAGAAATTGACTTAGAACGTCTACGACCCTTAATCTTAGGAAAGATTAGACTTGGGTGCAGCAAATAAACTTCTCTATTTTTCTTAATCATTATAAGATTAGTCTACCCTGTATTTTTAATATATATCCGACCAATCCTCATTCTCCGTGTGGTGACGGATTAGGAATTCTAATGTCATAACTCCTTCTCCTTCCCAGGGTTCTGTAACAGCCAGCTAAGAGATATTGTACACAGTTACGGACGCAGCACAGTAGACGATAATCCCTCCCAAAGTGGAGGAGGCCCGCGCCCAACAGTGGGACGTTAAAGGGCTGGAAAGATAGAAAGAGAAATGATCAATCTCTTGTCCTTATCCTGTTATTTGGGTTCTTAACTTTTTCATACGTGCGCTACATGTCTTTTTCTTCCATAGACTTTTGTTAGACGTCATATCTGTGGTAACTTCTCTTTCTTTCATATCGTGACTGTATGAGTGTTTAGTTAGATTATATTCTATCCAGCCCATTTACGTGCCACTATCGGCCACGGGCTTCCTACACTTTGGGAGGGATTAAGGTCTACTGTGCCGCGCTGACCAGGTATGTTGGCACAGGGTTTATTTTCGAGTAATCCGTCTCTCACGTAGGATTTTATCTCTGTGCAATATCCCTTAGCCTTAGCTGACTTTTACAGCACCCTTTGGAGGAGATGGGGTGGTGACACTTGTATTCTTAATGCGTCACCACACGGAGAAGATTATATTAATGTGGAATACTATGACATTTGCGCCTAAATTAAAATAATTTTTGTAATTACAAAATTATTTTAGATTAATTACGACCATTATGATAATTATACTACAAAGTTTAGGGTTCCGTATATTATATTAGATATTTTTTGAACCACATAAAATTCTTGATTCATTCAATGACTTGAATACTTTCTTGTCACGAGATATAAACAAATGAGACATTATTTATCGAATTACCTATGTATGCTTACTGTCATAATATAAAAAAAAAACAATAATTCACTTTTCATAAGAAATCTTTGAGTTTTGTATAGATTTTGTAAGTAAGAATAGAGAATTTCATTGTCGTCGGTTACTGTTCTTACTGTAAGTGCTACATTTCATATTTCAAAGATTCCGTTACATAGATTCAAACATTGATAGATACTTACCGAACTAATAAAAGCGTGTTAATAATATCAGTCAAAACAGTTGCTTATACACAGAATCTAAAAAGTTCCAGCTGAATATTTTAAAGCATAAGCCCAAATGAGGAATAAATTTTTAATAAGCAACTGATCACTCGAGAAGTTATTAACTTGTAAAGCGTACCTGTTTTCTACTTTCATTATTATTCTTTTAATCCTAGAATGAAGTCAACTGCTATGCATATGTCCCAGTATTTTTCTTTACAAATAAAGACACTAAAATATTGTGGTGTATGGTTCTTTATACCATATTCGATAAAAGACTTTCGATTTTGGTTTAATATATTGGTCAAAATATTTATTGCCATAACAGTATTTGTACTACCGACCTCTGCTCAACTTTTGTACGTTATTAACTTGATTTTAACAGGTAAAGCTGAAATACAAGAGATAGCTGGAATGTAAGTAGCTTTTCATTCATGTGTTTATTTATTTATTTTTAATATCTCTCTAATATATAAAATTCACGTGTCACAGTGTTAGTTGCCGTACTCCTCCGAAACGGCTTGACCGATTCTTCTCAAATTTTACATACATATTCAGTAGGTCTGAGAATCGGCCAACATCAATTTTTCAAACTTTTTTTTAGTGTGGCAAAACAACGTTTGCCGGGTCAGCTAGTAATAATATACAAATACAATGTTTTAATTCTCCGTGTGGTGAAGGATTATGAATACAAGTGTCACCACCCCATCTCCTCCCAAGGGTGCTGTAAAAGTCAGCTAAGGGATATTACACACGTATAACACCCTCTGTGAGAGACGGAAAACTCGAAAATAAACCCTGTGCCAACACGCCTGGTCAGCGCGGCACAGTAGACCATAATCCCTTCCGAGGTGGAGGAGGCCCGTGCCCAACAGTGGGACGTAAATGGGCTGGAGAGAGAGAGATACAATGTTTTTTTTTTAAATTAAAATAAGCAAAATTATGTACAAAGTTCAAAATAAAACATATAAAATAAAAGGTTCATTCATTAGGTTTTTATTTTATTTTTAACACGCTTTTATTACATTCGAACGTATCTACGAGTATCAACGCCTTACTCTATGAAAAGGAATCTTTGAAAATGATTTTTACCTACTTGCAGTAGTCCGATTGATCTAAAACTTTGCACATATAATAAGGAGCGATGACAATGTAATCATTTTACATTTATCATTTTTAGGGTTCCGTACCCAAAGGGTAAAAACGGGACCCTATTACTGAGACTTCGCTGTCCGTCCGTCCGTCCGTCCGTCCGTCCGTCCGTCCGTCCGTCCGTCCGTCCGTCCGTCCGTCTGTCACCAGGCTGTATCTCAAGAACGGTGATAGCTAGAGAGTTGAAATTTTCACAGATGATGTATTTCTATTGCCGCTATAACAACAAATACTAAAAATAAAATAAAATAAATATTTAAGGGGGGCTCCCATACAACAAACATGATTTTTTTACCGTTTCTTGCTCGATACTAATAACGTTGCCTTATGTTGCATAGATAATGGTACGGAACCCTTCGTGCGCGAGTCCGACTCGCACTTGACCAATTTTTCAGTTTTTAAATCAATCAGATTTTGGTGTATTGATAAGTATCCTACATGGCTTAGTACAAATCCATACCAATATTATAAAGCTGAAGGGTTTGTTAGTTTGTTTGTTTGAAAAATTCTTTCAGTGTTGGATAGTCCATTTAGCAAGGAAGGCTATAGGCTATATAACATCACGCTGCGACTATTAGGAGAGAAGCAGTAGTGAAAAATTTTACAAAAACGGGGAACATTTTCTAAATTCTACGTGTACGAAGTCGCGGGCAACAGCTAGTGTAATTTTAAATACTAAAGTTTGAATACAAATCCAGTTCCTTTTCTACTTACCTATATAAAACTGTATATAATAAATAAATAAATATTCAGGACATTTCACACAACGTCCTCTGGTCCCAAGCTAAGCTTATACGCTTGTGTTATGGGTACCAGAATACGGATAGAATACATATACTATTTTTCTTTTGTAAATACATACTTATAATACATAGAAAACACCCAGACGCAGTACAAACATTTGTATGACATTTATGGATATCACACAAATGATTGTCCCAACCGGGAATCGAACCCGCGACCTCGTGATCGGCAGTCCATTACATAAACCACTCCACCACGAAGCCTGATAATAAAACTACTAATTGCTTTCATATTATTATTTTAGCTTAAATTTAGCAATAACGGAGATCCAAGTACATTTGCGACTTTATGACTTATTCTCACGTCGTCATACATTGAAGAAAGTTATTGATGAAGTAATGAACAAAGATTTTCAATTTCACTTGAAACCCCAAAACAAGATGGTTGAAAAGACATTAATGCTTTCAAAAAAGCTATTTTGGGTATTATTGGTTAGTGGTGCAATAGATATTATAGGTAAGGATTTTTATGGTTATTGTTTAGAATCTGAATTGGCCATCTATACTAATAATAAATAATAAATAAATAAATAAATATTCATGGACATTTCACACAACGTCCTCTGGTCCCAAGCTAAGCTTATATGCTTGTGTTATGGGTACCAGAATACGGATATAATACATAAACTACTTTTCTTTTGTAAATACATACTTATATATACATAGAAAACACCCAGACGCAGTACAAACATTTGTATGACAATTAAAAACATCACACAAAATGATTGTCCTGATCGGGAATCGAACCCGAGACCTCGTGAACGGCAGCCCTTATATGAAACACTACACCACGAGGCCCGTCTAATATTATAAAACTGAAGAGTTTGCTTGTTAACGCGCTAATCTCAGCAACCACTGCTCCGATATGAAAAACTCTTTCAGTGTTAGATAGTACATTTATCGAGGAAGGCTATTGGCTACATAACATTACGCTGCGACTAATAGAAACGAAGCAGTATTGAAAAATGTTGTGAAAGTGCGGAAAGTTTTCTAAAATCCACGCGTACGGAGTCGCGGGCAACTGCTAGTTATATATTTATACAGTGGCGGTCAAAGTCGATATAGCCTTTAACAATCGGTTGCACATAATTAAGACAACGCGACACAGGCGTCGGATCTTCTACAGCTCTATCTCTATTATTATTATTAGCTACTTTTATTATTATTATTATTTAAATAAAGAAAAAAATACATAATAATAAATATTCATGGACATTTCACACAACGTCCTCTGGTCCCAAGCTAAACTTATACGCTTGTGTTATGGGTACCAGAATACGGATAGAATACTTAAACTACTTTTCCTTTGTAAATACATACATATAATACATAGAAACACCATAATATTATTATTATTATTTAGATGCTATAAACAAACCTATAAACATATTAATAAACACGTCGCTTAAATATATAACGACTCCTGTACTTTGGGAGGGCCTGGGAAGGAATAGGTGGTGGTGATTGTTAATAGTTTCAAGTCTCATTGCTAAAAATATAACTTTTGAATGGTGAAATGTATTTTTTTTTTACATAATACATGTTGATGTTTGACTACATTCCACCTGATGGTAAGCGGTGGTAAAGCGCAACACCTATGTTAGAAGCCTATTCACCCTTCTCTTGAATGCTTCCACATTATAACTGTCCGGAAACACAGACGCCGTCAGATTGTTCCAGTCTTTAGCTGTCGCCTGTCCGCCAAATAAAGGACGACGCAAAACGTTTAGATCGGGAAGGAGGTATATCCACAATGTAAGGATACATGCGTCCCGTTCGTCTGGTAGAGCGTTGAAGGAATGGAGATGGGGGTATTATTTATATTATATTTTGTTTCCAGTACAAGTTATTGTTGTACCCGGTTTGCATAATTTTGAAATCCTACCACTAAAAATGCATCTAATTTGGATAGATGTCGAAGATGAACAGTACTTCAAATATATTTTTGCTTATCAGGTAGGTAAGTAATGTCATATAAACTCAGTAGCGTTAGTGACACATGTATTACTCGTTTCAACTGAGAATAGGATGGATTGGCAATGACTTTTAGTTGTCAAAAGTGATTAGAAAAGTACTGTCAGCAACAATAATATTTTTTTCTTTTACCTAAACTCAGTAATTTGAAGCGAAAAACGTCTCAAATTATTTAGTAATAATAATATGTAGTTATAATATTATAAAAAAATTGGTCAAGTGCGAGTCGGACTCGCGCACGAAGGGTTCCGTACCATTATATATGCAACATAAGGCAACGTTATTAGTATCGAGCAAGAAACGGTAAAAAAATCATGTTTGTTGTATGGGAGCCCCCCTTAAATATTTGTTTTATTTTATTTTTAGTATTTGTTGTTATAGCGGCAATAGAAATATATCATCTGTGAAAATTTCAACTCTCTAGCTATCACCGTTCTTGAGATACAGCCTGGTGACAGACGGACGGACGGACGGACGGACGGACGGACGGACGGACGGACGGATGGACGGACGGACGGACGGACGGACGGACAGCGAAGTCTCAGTAATAGGGTCCCGTTTTTACCCTTTGGGTACGGAACCCTAAAAAGAAATACTATTTTCTTTCAATAATTTCGTTGGTGGATACTATGATATTAAGTTGTTTTGCCAACCGCCATTTTGTTGTTGTTGGTGTGCCTTGTCGAGTATATGAATTTTATGGCATGTTATTTTAAATTCTGTAAGATATGTTTTATTGTTTTTAATTGTATTTGTCTTGCTAATTGCTCGAAAATTAGCAAACGATAACGACAAAGTGATAGATAAATTTAAATAAAAATGAAACCCGTTTTCCGTTGTCACGACATAGCATGAAAACGGCTTGACCGATTTGGCTGAAATTTTTTGTGTGTATTCAAGGGGGTTTGAGGGTGGTTTATATTCACAATTGGCTTGACCGATTTTGATGAAATTTTTTGTTGTTGATGTTAGAACATTTTACACAGAACGTGGGACAGGACAACGTCTGTCGGGTCCGCTATTATATTATAAAAATGTTTTGTTTTGTGATCCTACCAAAATTGTTCAAATTGACAACTATAATGTCACAACATGACACGGGGTCAATCCTATTCTCATTTGAACGGCATAGTATGGAAATTGTAGGTATGTGTTTCTCAATAGATTATTACTAAATAATAATATGTGCAATGAAACATGTTAGTTATACATACTTCATTTTATATTATAGCAAATATGTTTTGATTTGTTAATATAGCTTAACATTCAACAATCCTGATTCTTTTTACGTTGTTGTTTTTAGGATGGATCCAGGATGCTTGTATTAATAAGAACAATGAACTTGAATCTTCTATGACTATATTTTACTCATCACAAACTTTATAACAATTATTCTTATATATATTAGCAGAGCGTTAATATTTCTACATCGTGTTCGTACAGCCATGCTACCACACAGTACGACAGTGTTACCATAGACAATGTTACCATAGATTATGTTACCATAGATTCATAGTATAATTCTAACATCCCCCTTCAATGTTAAAATCCCATTTAAAACATTGCCAGTTTAACAATAACAATAACTCCGAATTACATTAGCAAAAAAAAGTAACATGTTTCATGTTGCATAACACCATCCAAAATTATAAGTACTTTCATATCAAACAATAGTTTTAATTGACATTTAGTTTCTTGTTACAAACACAAATCTTAGTTTATTTAAATTAAAGTTTATGAATCCACTTAAAGTTTAGTACTAAATAGTTAAACTAAGTATAGAGTTAGATAGTTACATTTAAATAAGTTTTACATTCATAATAACATTATTCAAATCAACTAATCAATCAATCACATGAAATACAAAATAGGTTTACAAAATATGCAATTTTGATGAGAAGTAGTTATGTTTGATTTCACATAAAGGTTTTGTAAAGATGTCTGATACATTATGCTCTGTTGGTACATATGAAATTTTAATATCGTAAGTCTTAATTGCATCTTTGATAAAGTGGTATTTTATGTCTATATGTTTTGTCCTTTTTCCATTCTCTCTGTTAGATATTATTTTTATAGCGCTCTGATTGTCAATCAATAGTAGTGTTTCAAAGTTATAATTATAAAAATCATTTAGTATACCTTTAAGATAGATGAGCTCCATTGTGGCTGAAGCTGCTGCTATATACTCTGCTTCTGCAGATGACAATGATACGGTACACTGCTTCTTTGAGGACCAAGAAATTAAATTCTTACCAAAATAGATTGCAGATCCACTTACACTTTTGCGATCAGTCTTGTCACTTCCCCAGTCTGCATCTGTGTAAGTAATCAGCTGTTGCGGTTCATCAGTCCTAAAGTAAGTAAGTCCTTTATTAATAGTGTGTTTCAGATACCTCAATATCCTCTTTGCTGCTTTCCAGTGCTGTGCTGTTGGCTTGTCCAAATATCTACTCAAGAAAGAAGTTGCATAAGTAATATCTGGTCTACTGGTGACTGAAAGGTAAGTAAGACTTCCAATTAATTCCCTGTAAGGTACATTTATTATTTCTTCCTCTTCTGTAGTTATAGGTTCTTTTTCCATAGGTGTTTTAACTGTTTTACTATCTTCCATTCTAAATTTATTTAATATTTTCTTTATTAGTTTTTGTTGTTTTATACATATAGTATTTTTGTTTTTGTGTATTTCCATTCCTAGATATTCTTTCACTTCTCCAAGATCCTTTGCTTTAAATTCATTTTCTAGTTTTCTTTTTATATCTTCATAATTACCCATTAAAAGAAAATCATCTACAAATATTAGTGCCCATGTTCCTGGTTTAAAATAAAGACAAACATCATACTTTGACTGCTCAAAATTGTTATCAATAAAGAAATTGTGAATCCTTTCATTCCAACATTTTGGAGCTTCTTTTAACCCATACAAGGCTTTCTTTAGTCTCAAAACTTTTCCTTCTTCTTTCTTAATTCCTTCTGGATATTTTATAAATATTTCATTTTCTAACTTTCCATTCAAGAATGCTGTAGGAATATCCATTTGTCGAATTGGTTTATTTTCTTGAACTGATATACTTATAAGTAGTCTCACTGTAGACATTCTGGCAACTGGTGCATATACATCATAGGTATTTATTTCCTGAAATCCTTTAGCGACTAATCTGGCTTTCTTTGTTCCATCTGTTTTTTGCTTGAAAATCCATCTAGTGTCAATAGCTTTCTTTCCTTCTGGTAAAATAGAAGTTTCCCATGTTTCCATTTTCTTGTGTGCTTCTAATTCTTTTTCTATAGCTTTTTTCCATTCTGTATTTTTAGCTGCTTCATTGTAAGTAATTGGTTCTGTTTCAATATATGTATTTAAACAGTAGGCTATGTTAGATTCTGCACTTTCATAAGTTTCTTCATTATTTCCATACTCAGTTACATAGTCCTCTAAATAATTTGGTCTTCTAGTTTCTCTTTGTGGTCTTGCTTGTGTATTATCATTGTTATCTCTATGTTGAATATTCTCTCTTTGTATATTTTCCTCTTGTATTGTATCATCCTTTTGTCTATTTATTTCACATCCAGTTCCATGTTTTTCTTTTACTTCATCATAGTAATATCTTTGTTCTTTTTGTGTTATTTCTGGTTTGTATTTTATATCCTCTTCATCAAATCGAACATCTCGTGAAATTTCAATTCTGTTTTCTCTTGGGTTCCATAAACGATAACCATTATTAGAATAACCCACCATTCTCATCTCGTGTGCTCGTTCATCAAACTTGCTTTGTCGGGGTAGTTGTACTGCCCATGCTTTGCATCCAAAAACACGTAATCTGCTCAAATCTAGTGACCCAAACATCACCTCTGCTGGAATCTGATAATTAATTGCAGATGAAGGACATCTATTTAATTGATATGCTGAGGCAATAATAGCTTCTCCCCATAGATATTTTGGAAGATTTGTCTCCAACATCTGGGTTCTCGCTTTATTATATAAAGTTCGATTCATTCTCTCCGAAGTTCCATTTTGCTGGGGGGAGTAAGGGTGAGTGTATTCTATATTTATCCCTTTGTTCATGCAAAATGATTCCAATATTCTATTCTTGAATTCCCCACCATTATCACATCTAATTCGTTTAACTTTTATTTCTTTCTGATTTTCAATTTTTTTAATATAATTAATTAAATTTTGAGTTGCTTCAGCTTTAGTTTTAAGTAAATAAACTTCTACAAAATGTGAAAAATCATCAACAATTACCTGATAATATAATTCTCCATTAATTCCTTTTATGTTTACAGGACCAGCGACGTCAGAGTGTAGTAGTTCTCCAATGTGTGATGACCTCGGCCTGGGTGTGTGCGGAAATGGTAGACGAGTTGACTTACCAATCATGCATGGTCCACATTTCTTCTCAGAGACTGGAAGCTGCATACGTTTTAAACTGTACCTGTTAACATGCCCTAAACGTTTATGCCATAAAAAATCTGTACTATTTGTTCCACAAAAATTTTGTTCTACAAATAAAGATGCTTTTAAGATAAACAATTTTCCTTTACAGTACCCTGTTAGACATGATTTTGAATTATTTTTCCAAATTTTTACTGTATGTATATCAAACTGAACATGACAATTATTTTCTACAATTTTTTTAACTGAAATAAGATTAAATGTTAAGTTATCAATTATAAGAGCTTTCAGAGTTAGTTCACTTCCATTACACATCATTTTTATGGTTCCTTGTTTTCTAGCTATAACACAATCTCCATTTGCTACATAAATCTTTATTTCCTGTTGCAATTCCTTAACTTCACTCAAGTATTTTTCATATTTTGATTGAATAAGGTGCTCTGTGCATCCTGAATCGACTATCCACTCTATAGATTGTTCACTTTCTTTAGTGTAATTGCATTTGTTCATATCGCATAAGAAAGAATATCTATCCTCATAACAATTGTTTTCCATGCTACTCGCTGTATGACTGTAGTTCTGGTTTCCTCGACTATTTCCTCTGTATCTCCCTCGTCTTTGTCCTCTTCCTCCTTGACTTCTAAATATATGACCTTGTCCTCTAAATTCTCTTACTTGACCTTGTGTTTTAAATACTTGTCCTTGGTAGTTTCTGCTCAATTCTCTTGTGTTGTTTGACTGACATTCGTAGCTCTTGTGTCCTGTTTTATTGCACCTGTAGCATATTACTGTACTGCTTGATTTGAATGCTATCCCCTCTGTGTGGTCATTCTGTTTCATATTTTTTAATTCTTCATCTAATAGTCTGGCCTTTACAAAATCTAAGGATAGTTTCTCATTAACTGTTTCTAATGCGGTGACAACTGTATTGTAATTTTCAGATAAGCCAAGTAGTAAATAGGTTATTTTTTCTTCTTCATCAATTTTTTTGTCTGCGTTTTCCAATTCTCTTATTATGGTTTCAAATTTCAAAAAATATTCTTCTAATCTTTCATTGTGTAATTTTGTCGTAAGTAACTTTTTTCTTAAGTGTAAACGGCTTACCACGGATTTCCTTTGAAAAATGCTATCCAAGATGGCGAACATTTCTTTTGCTGTAATGGCGTCCTTTACCAAATCTAAATGTTTGTCGGTTATACATTGTACAATCAATGATCTTGCATGAGAATCGTTTTTCTTGTCGATTTTGGTATCGTCTTTGATATCTATTGTATCTAATAATTGCTTTTCTTCCAATAAGCATCTTACCCTAAATTTCCAATTGTTGAAATTCTCCGCAGAGAGTTGAGGCAAGTTGGCGTGGCTACCCATAACCTTTTATGATGGATCCAGGATGCTTGTATTAATAAGAACAATGAACTTGAATCTTCTATGACTATATTTTACTCATCACAAACTTTATAACAATTATTCTTATATATATTAGCAGAGCGTTAATATTTCTACATCGTGTTCGTACAGCCATGCTACCACACAGTACGACAGTGTTACCATAGACAATGTTACCATAGATTATGTTACCATAGATTCATAGTATAATTCTAACAGTTGTTACGATTTTTTTAAGTGTAATATATCTTATTTTTCAGATTCTATACAAACCAATAACTCTTACAACGTTCATTGCTTTACAAACATTCCCGTGGGCTGCTATGTTATTTGCAAGTAAGATTTTGTAATTATACCTAATTTGTAATCAATAATAACATCAAAACTGAGAGAACTTTTTTCACTCATAAATCGCATAGAAAAACGCTTTAGTATTTTATTAAATTAATACTCAAGTATTAATATGTATAATTATGTTTTATGTATATATTCCATGAATTTTTGTAAGCTTAAAATAATGTATCAATTAAATATTTTTTATCCTGTAACTGCTTTTCCAGTTGGGCAATTAGACGTTTTAATATGGAATTTAAAAAATATTAAAATGCTCGTTAGAAATTCCGACCTAGCAAAAAAGTTTGACCGTAACATGGCGTTTCAGGAAGTTTTCAAAGGATGTATTCTTCATCACTGTGCTATTATTAGGTAAGAATTTCGTATAATTTTTTTAATTTAAGAAATGGGAATCCACAGTTATAAAAGATTGTGTGTCTATAGCTACCTACATTACTCACCCGGCTTGAAGCCACATGAAGTATCTATGTGGAAGTGAAATATGTATCTATGTGGGGTCTTTATTCTCCGTGTGGTGACGGATTAAGAATACAAGTGTCACCACCCCATCTCCTCCCAAAGGTGCTGTAAAAGTCAGCTAAGGGATATTGCACACAGATAACTTCCTCTGTGAGAGCCGGAAAACTCGAAAATAAACCCTTTGCTAACACGCCTGGTCAGCGCGGCACAGTAGACCATAATCAAAGGGGAGGAGGCCCGTGCCCAGCAGGTGGGACGTAAATGGGCTGGAGAAGAGGTGAACGAATTGCGATTTAGCTTAGCTAAATTTACATGTCTCCAAGATATCAGGTAAATCTGTATGGAAATTTGTTTCCTGTCACCTGGATTTACTTGCCTAAAATGGTAAACAATACTGAAATACTATACTGTGTGAAAGGCAGTAATAGACGTTCTTTTTCTTTCAATATCAATTGTTTGACCGAAGTTTTAACTGCATTTCACAATAAGGTCAAGGCGGTGTCAAGGCGGATTAGTTGCACAGTTGATGAGAAAATAATTAATACAAGGATATATATATATATTAAACTAGCTGTTGCCCGCGACACCGTCCGCGTGGAATTTGGATTTTTTTTTTCGGTTATAAAAGGTAGCCTATGTCCTTTCTCAGGGTCTAAAGATTGTCTGTGCTGATTTCATAAAATCGGTTGAGAGCTTTAAGCGGGAAAGCGTAACAGACAGACAGACAGAGTTACTTTCGCATTTATAATATTAGTAGGGATTAATAATTTAGGACAAGGTCAGAAAAAATAACAATAAACAAAGCTGAATAATTTTTTGTACTTCTGGTTTTAATTTATAACTTAATAATAATAATACCCACATATAACAACAATTTTCCAAAGACATCAAAAAAAAATTTCAGATATACAAGAGCTTTACAAGAAGCTTTCAGTGGGCAATTTACTACAATAATGTGTTTGAATGCTATTATAATCTGTACTACGGCCGTGCAAATAATGTCAGTAAGTATTATAATTATCGTTCTGAACAATTTTTTTACACAGGTGATCTAGAAATTGTTGATTAAAATCATGGAATAAGTCTAATACTTAAGAGATAAGTAAAGTATAAAGTTTATGTTAATCAGATCTTAATCTATACTAAGACTAGCTGACCCGGCAAACGTTGTTTCGCCATAGAAAAGTCAGGGGGTTGAAAAATAGATGTTGGCCGATTCTCACACCTAACGACCGATTTTCTTGAAATTTTGTGTACAGATCAGACAAAACGTGTACGAGTACGGTAACTAACATTGTGACATGGAAATTTTATATATTAGATTATGAAACTGAACAGTTTGTTTGTTCGTTTGAACGCGCTCTTTCATCACAGAAACCACTGGTCCCGTTTGAAAAATTCTTTCAGTGTTGCGACTAACATGAGCGAAGTCTTAGTGAAAAATGTTTCAAAAACGGAGAAAAAATTTCTAATTCTACGCGTATGAAGTCGTAAGTAACAGATAGTTATCAGATAATTTACGCACTGAATAATTTTTTCCACAATCAGTAATGTCCAGTATAAAGTTCATTTTAATCATATCTTCATGCAACGTTTAACATTGATTCATATTTTCAGATTGATTCACCTTCACAAAATATTACTAACCTAGTGTGGGTTGTAGCTTTCCTGTCGATATTTATTGGCAATCTCTTCATTGACTGTTATTTCAGCAATGCTGTCACTACAAAAGTAAGTGCTAAATACCTATAATTTTTGCTATATATCTAACCTGTAAAGGTGAGGCATTTTGATGAAATGGACTAGCAATAATTGTACTAAGCTGTTAGAATGAATTACCCAAGAACCAAGCAATAGCTGTTCTCGTCTTTGGCAAGGACACTGCCTGGCGCCCACTGATCCTAAGCTAATGCGCGTATACATAATACAATTTTAGATTTTAATAAGTTCCTTTGGATATTTCCATTCATTTGCAATGTATGTCATATCGTAAAAATTTGATTAGAAAAATATAAAGCGTATATTTATAGAACCTTACCCTATAAAGCTGTTAAGTTTATTAAATCACTAGCCCACGACTTTATGCGTGGGAAATTTAGAAAAAATTCCATGTTTTTGCAACATTTTTGACTACTGCTTCGCTCCTATTGGTCACAGCGTGACCTGTAGTTTTTTTTGATAACTATGCTCTCCAACACAAAAAGAATTTTTCAAATCGTACCGGTAGTTCCTGACATTAGCGCGTTCAAATGAACAAACAAACAAATAAACTCTTTAACTTTGTAATACATATAGATTAATTTTAGATAGAGATACAATCCTTAATTGCGTTGTTGTCATTGATTTGAATTCAGAGTCGATACAACATATAACAATTTTTAAATAATCTATCATGCGTATAAAGCCTGAATCTTTTGTTTTTTACAAACCTAAAGGTAGCGGTTCGCGCCGCGACAGAGACAGGAGACCGCGACCGGAGACCGCGACCGACGACCGCGACCGTTACTTGACGTTAGGAAATGTATAAGCGACAGTTCGCGAGCGAGACAGAGACAGGAGACAGAGACACGAGACAGGAGACAGCGAGACGGTCGCTGCCTCGGACCAGTAGTGTCTCGTGTCGCGCTCGAAAAGCACCTGTGTTTAGTGTGAAAAAATGAATACTTTTTCTGACGAAGACTGTGAAACGCTGATTGAACTGATCAGACAGCACCCTCCGATATATGATGCACGACTAGACTCCTACTCGACCGACTCCTCCCTTAGTTTTGTATTTGTAATAATAGTATAAGAGCAAATCATCGTCTTCTTCTTCCTCCAATAGTAGTTCTATAACTTGGTTTTCCATCATGCATGACACAGAACACAACTGACTCCATCGACACACACTCCGTACTGAGACCGAGATACTTGGCACGGTCTCTAGTCTCGGTCTCGACCTACAGTACATGCAGAAGAGACCGAGACACTTGTCGCGGTCTCCCGTCTCAGTCTCTGGTCTCGGTCACTTGTCTCTGTCGCGGCGCGAACCGCTACCTTTAAGGTGGCGGTTCGCGCCGCGACAGACTAGACAGGAGACCGCGACCGGTGACCGCGACCGTTACTTGGCGTTAGGAAATGTATTTAATAAGCGATAGTTCGCGAGCGAGACAGAGACAGGAGACAGAGACGCGAGACAGTGTCTCGTGTTGCGCTCGAAAAACTGTGTTTAGTGTTTAAAAATGAATATCTTTTCTGACGAACACTGTGAAATGCTGATTGAACTGATTAGACAGCACCCTCCGATATACGATGCACGACTAGACTCGTACAGAGACGAAAATTAATAATAATTAATAATACTAGTATAAGAGCAAATCATCGTCTTCTTCTTCCTCCAATAGAAGTTCTACAACTTAGTTTTCCATCATGACACAGAACATAACTGACTCCGTCGACACGCCCTCCGATACTGAAGAGACCGATACTTGTTACGGTCTCCAGTCTCGGTCTCGACCTACTGTACATGCACAAGAGACCGAGACACTTGTCGGGGTCGCCGGTCGCGGTCTCCGGGCGCTGTCTCCGGTCGTGGTCTCCTGCCTCTGTCGCGGCGCGAACCGCCACCTTTACTTATCAATAATAATGCTAACTAGAAACTTCGTACGAGTGGAAATTAGAAAATAAAAAACCTTAACAAATTATTCAAAAAGCCATCTTCTTGAGCTACAGTATCTATTAAAAAAACCGCATCAATATCCGTTGCGTAGTTTTGAAGATATAAGCTCACTTAAGGACATAGGTCATATACAAAACTTACAACGTTTTTATAATAAGTAAAGATGCGTATATAATCAGATCATTGTCAAATGCATGGTTTGTAACGAAGTGAACGCGGCAATACATGACAATCTAGGTGTTGATACAGTATTACAAGAATGAACGCTATAAACAAAGGTTTGCCAATCATCCTAAAGAACCATCTAGCCGTCCAATTATCACAATCCGAGAGCGAGACACGTCTGAAAAGATTTACCATTCTGGAACCACAACATAAATGAAATACAATGAGTAGCACATCCTCAAAGGGGGATGCACTCTACATGACATAGATGCTGTCCAAACATTTGCTTCTAATAATACTAGCTGCGCCCCGCCTAGCTTTTTACCGCGGGTAACACCGCGGTAAAAAGGATTAAAAATAATGCAAAGTTTTATGAAAATCCATCCAGTAGTCTTTACGTGAAAGCACAATAAACATCCTTACATATCCAAACATTGGAGTATGGATAGAAGACCGAGCAAACGTTCGCGTTGCTTAGTCAACAGTTTAAGTATTTTATTTTATAGCGCGTAATTATTTTTTCGTCATATCTCCTAAGATATTCATTTAAATTGCATGTACAGCATGCAAAAGCAGTTATAATCTATATTAATTGCGTAAGCTAACTAAGCTATTTAATTTGATAAAAAATATGACTATTTAAATAAAACTCCTTTTTACGGATTTAGACGCGTATATTTGTTTAAATTTTTTTTTAAATTTGTCCCGATCTTTCGGAGACTTTGCAGTCACCATGGTCACGGGTGAGACACAGAAATATGACTATATAAACATAAATAGCTTTTGAAAACACCCTATTGACTTAGATAATTTTTTTAACATTATTATGCGTACAACGGGTTTCCCTTAAAAGATAGAAATATTATTATTATTTATTCATATTATTTATTCGCGGACTTTTTTGAAGAACTATATGTAACAAACAATTCCTCCATACATTAGTTTGTTGTACCTCACATAGGATAAGGCAGCGTTTTTATTTATAGCTCGCGCGCGTCCGAATTTCTCGGCAAATTTAATCATATCTCATCCAATATACAGTAAACCCCAATAAATTATGCGAAAAAAGCCATTCTCTTGAACCATTCTATCTATTAAAAAAAACGGCATCAAGCTCCGTTGCGGATTTCTGAAGATATAAGCTCACATAGGGACATACATACAAAAATTACGACTTTGTTTTATATGAAGTAAAGATAAAGAAGATGACTGATCGTAACTAAACGCTGAAAAGATAATAATTGGAGTATGGTATAATAATATTCAAATCAATTTCAGAGCCAACACCTATCGACAACAGTATACTCCTGTCCATGGATAGACATGCCGATGTCATTTAAAAAGAATATAATATTATTTATAGCAAGAACACAAGATGCAGTCGTTTTAACTGCTGCTAGATTTGTTCCTGTTTCATTAGACACGTTTACTAAGGTAGGCAGTATTTTAGGATTCCCTACCAAAAGGTAAAACAGGATCCTATCAATGAGACTTGGTTGTCCGCCTGTCCGTCCATCCGGCTGTCATTAGGCTGTATCTAAGGATGGTAATAGATAGTGTTTAAATTTTCACAGATCAAGTGAATCTGTTGATCCTATAATCGTATCGTATATATATATAAATCTCCTGTCACGATGTTTGTCCACGATGGATTCCTAAACTACTTAACCGATTTTAAATTAAATTGGCACACCGTGTGCATTTCGACCCAACTTGAAAGATACGATAGCTTACATTTCAATTTATAGTCGCAATATTATTTTATTGCAAATTGTTTGTACCCCTGACGTAATTTGTATGGCAAAACAACGTTTTCCAGGTCAGCTAGTCTAATACCTATATAAAATTTCGATGTCACAATGTTAGTTACCGTACGTTGCCTTATGTTTCATCCTTTTTACCGCGAGTAACATCGCGGGGCGCCGCTAGTAACAAATAATACAATAAAGCAGTCGATGAAAACTCAGTAGTATGATTTAACTAAACATTTTTTTTTTCATTTCACATATTATCGACAGGTTCTTAATGATGTGACCTCTTAATTGTACTGAATATGCTTCTATATTGATAAACTATTAATTTCAGATAATGAATTGGACATACAAAGGAGCAGCTCTTATGAATCAGATGAAAAAATAAACAAAAAAATGTATAAAAAAGAATAATTAAAATCGCTTCGCCCAGTTAAAAGTTATAAGGTAAAAAAATACAACGAATTGAGAACCTCCTCCTTTTTTGAAGCCAGTTAAAAATAACTGCCAACGAGTCAAATAATTGAGACTTTCAATATTGTTTCTTTATAGACACTACCGGTATATTGGTACTTTGTCCGTATATAAAATAAATATTTGAGTAAATATTGTTTGCATTATTCTCATTCATTTATTCCCTTATTTGTTACATATTTTTTTAAATAATTATAAAAATAACATTTATACAAAATTAAAAAAATAATAAATACACTACTAAATACATTTACAGTTTACACACTTAATAAAAAATACACACATTATAATCTTTGTTAAAAAATATATAATAAATAGTATGTAGTTTGCATATTTTTCTTAAGGAATATAATAAAATAGTAGAACTTCTACACTAGAACACAATTATCACCACCTGCTTTTTATCACAGCTGCTGTGCCTGTAAGAGCTTTACGCAAACACCATATCCAAGCTTAAACATAATTTGTGCGGAATAGAAAACCGCGAACACAAATGGAATGTTATGCTAACAGGCTCGAAGAATAATCATCATACTGTGAGGGTAGGTAGGGACTATAGAGCTCCACAGGGGCGTAGCGTGCCTTGGTGGGGCCCCGTATAAAATTTTTTTGAGGGCCCTTATGAAGAGTAAACATTTCTCAAAAAAAAATTTGCGAATAAAATTTCTGAAATAATAAAGAATTTTGAAAGTGTTTATTAATGTTTGCTTACGCACGACGGGGCCCCTTGGCCCGGGGGCCCCGTATAATTGATACGGCTGATACGGCGGTAGCTACTCCCCTGGAGCTCCATCTGTTGTAATCTAGGCACGCTTCTGGAACCTTATTTGCACGACTATACCATTCCTCTTAATGTGACGTTAATAGTCAAAGCAGAAGAAGAAGAATCAAACATAATTTTTTTAAATATTTAATTAGACATTACTATTTTCTTGTTATCAAATACAAATTTAAATAGTTTAACACGTTGATATTCTAGCCATTATTGTGCGAGACTATTAGCCTCTAGTACACATCCCAAACTCTCAAAGAACAATATAAACTAAAGACTAACAAGGAAGGACCGACAAGTTTGTAGCTCAAACAATCAGTTATGTTTTAAGAGGGCCTTGTTTAATGATTTCACTCGTAATTAAGGCAACTTTGATAATAAATGATTCTTTGAGGTACAAAGTGTGAATCGTAGCAGATGGCACTGTATAGCATCTCCCTGAGAAAAAGGCGAGACGAGGATGATGATGTGTGCACTGCTGTGTTACTATATATTTCTCTCTCTCCAGCCCATTTACGCCCCACTGTTGGGCACGGGCCTCCTCCACTTTGGGAGGGTTATGGTCTACTGCACCGCGCTGACCAGGCGTGTTGGCTCAAGATTGTTTTCGAGTTTTCCGTTCCTTCCCTCCCTCAGCTGACTTTTACAGCACCCTTGGGAGGAGATAGGGTGGACATGGAGTCGGTGACACTTTTCTTCTTAATCCGTCACCACACGAAGAACTATAATACTTATACTATAGTGACTATATACTATAGAGACTGTGAATAGTTGTCACTATTGGTATATTCATAATATTATTCATAATGACTTATCGGAGGTTCAAACGGACATTTTATCGGAGAGCTATTAAACGTTTTAGCGTAAAAAGATTATTATGAATAACAAGTTTTGACCATTTTAGCGAACTTTTAATCCTCCGATAAGTCATTACATATGAATAAGACCATAAATCTTTACTCAGTAGAAAACAAAGTTGTTATTTTTGTATTTATGTGTGCATATAAATATATTTCTCATAACCTGATTCTTCGGATTCAAAAAGTTTATTACATTTAAATTATTTTAAGCAAACTATCAATTAACAGTTTTGCAAAATTTAATGCTTGTGAAACGTGAAAATATCTCAGTTTCTAAGAATATTTACATAGGCTGTTAATATAAGCTTAGCTTTAATTTTAGCCTGAGTAATTACATAGATTAAACAGTAAATGATATGAAAACAATATTTTACGTATTTTATAAAACTTTCTTTAATAACAACGTCTACATAACAAACTAAATTATAATGGAAAAAATTGGTCAAGTGCGAGTCGGACTCGCGCACGAAGGGTTCCGTACCATTATCTATGCAACATAAGGCAACGTTATTAGTATCGAGCAAGAAACGGTAAAAAAATCATGTTTGTTGTATGGGAGCCCCCCTTAAATATTTATTTTATTTTATTTTTAGTATTTGTTGTTATAGCGGCAATAGAAATACATCATCTGTGAAAATTTCAACTGTCTAGCTATCACCGTTCTTGAGATACTGCGTACGGAACCCTAAAAATCATGTTTGTTGTATGGGAGCCCCCCTTAAATATTTATTTTATTTTATTTTTAGTATTTGTTGTTATAGCGGCAATAGAAATACATCATCTGTGAAAATTTCAACTCTCTAGCTATCACCGTTCTTGAGATACAGCCTGGTGACAGACGGACGGACGGACGGACGGACGGACGGACGGACGGACGGACGGACGGACGGACGGACGGACGGACAGCGAAGTCTCAGTAATAGGGTCCCGTTTTTACCCTTTGGGTACGGAACCCTAAAAATGATAACCATAAGCGGGACTTGAACCCGCGACCTCGGAATGCCGTTCCGTCGCTCTCCCAACTGAGCTATTATGGTCCACGCAAATGCTTACCAAATTTTCCACTACAATCATCTCAATGCGAGTTTTAACATCGTGCAATGTTTTTTCGTACAACGCCATCTATTGCGCGGTTTGCACCAACTCCATCAATCGATCAGTTAGCGTTCTTTACAGAACACAATATTGTGGACCATAATAGCTCAGTTGACAGCGACGGAACGGCATTCCGAGGTCGCGGGTTCAAGTCCCGCTTATGGTTATCATTTTTTCCATTATAATTTAGTTTATTTAGTGAAAAGCATAGCGAGTCAATCGAAAAATATTAATAAATTAACGTCTACACATTTAAGTTAATTAACATTTCTTATAATTGAAAGACTTACTTGTAGTTCACTAAAGAGAATAAAAGAATCTTGTTAAAAGAACTAATTTAATTAAATTTGTATAAAATAATAGGTACCTAACTAAAAACTGCGTAGTTATTAAAAAAAATTATATCATCATCCTCCTGCCTTTATCCCGTCGGCGCAACATGACGACTTGTTTATGTTGCGATGGGATTTGGCTGATTATACGACCGGCCGCCTGCCTGACGTCCACCTTTCTTGGGTATGCGACGTGGTTCTCTTGGTCGGTTCTTACGACACCCGCGGTCAAAATATGGGGGGGTGACACTTATATTCTTTTTGTCCATCACCCCATGGAGTTATTTATATTTCTTACATAATGAAATTTTTAATCAGGTTAAAGTTGTGCTTTACTTATCTTACACTGTACCCTAATGCAGTCGTATGTTGTGTGTGTTGTTTGGTTAATATGATTTGGTTTGGTTTGGTTATCATGGTAGCTCAGTTGGCGAAGCAACGAAACGGTACTGAGATAGCGAGTTCAATTCCTGCTCATGGCAATGATTTTTCCACTATAATTTAATTTATTAAAGTAAAATCATAGTTAGTCTTGCAATAATTAAGAAATTATTGTAAACAAAGAATAGGTACCTATTAATGATAAATTACTTTATAAAAGAAAACTAGTCACTTAACCATTCAGTGCCTAATTACGATTTCAAGATGATTGGTTTATGTGTATTTCATGCAAAAATTTAAATATTTTTTAAAGATTTACGCTTAAATAATAAAGTAATGATACCTGTAAAATATTAAATATTAAAGATAGCTCCGTTGTCCCAAAATTTGTAGAATATAATAATATTAATCCCGGTCGGCAATCCCTTTGAAACTTGGGGATAACCACAAAAGCTGCTTCAGGCTTTAGGAGGCTGAAAAATAAGTGGATTTTCAATCTGTAATTATCTCCAAACGCTTTTAGTGAGACAAATATATTTTTCCAATTTATGAACTAGGTGATTTCAATCTGAATTAAGTTAAAAGTATGTTAATTTCGGTAATTTGAACTTTTAATTTAACAAATTTTAATTTGCAAACTTATAAATGACTAGCTGTTGCCCGCGACTTCGTACGCGTGGAATTTAGAAAATTTTCCCCGTTTTTACAACATTTTTCACTGATGATTCGCTCCTATGGGTGGCAGCGTGATGTTGTATAAATCTTTTGTATATATAAATCTCCTGTCACGATGTTTGTCCGCGATGGACTCCTAAACTACTGAACCGATTTTAAATTTGATTTGCACACCGTGTGCAATTTGACCCAACTTGAAAGATAGGATAGCATATATTTAAATTTATAGTCGCAATATTATTTTATTGCAAATTATTTGTCTACCCCTAACATTTGTATGGCAAAACAACGTTTGCCGGGTCAGCTATAAATATATAAAAATTCATGGACGTTTCCACACAACGTTCTCTGGTCCCAAGCTAAGCTTTTATGCTTGTGTTATGGGTACCGGAAATGACTAGAATACAGATAGACTACATATACTAATTTTATTTTGTAAATACTTACTTATTGGTGGTATACGATGGTAAACATCCAGACGTAGTACAAACATTTGTATGTCATAAATATCACACAAATGATTGTCCCGAGCGGGAACCGAACCCGAAACCTCACGACTGCCCGTTACAAGAACCACTCGACCACAAGGCCTGTCAAATAATATATAGCCTGCTTCGATAGACGTACTATCCAACACAAATAGTACATTACGATATTAGTGCGTTAAGATGGGTAAAGGGCCAAAGGGTAAAAACGGGACCCTATTACTGAGACTTCGCTGTCCGTCCGTCCGTCCGTCCGTCCGTCCGTCTGTCACCAGGCTGTATCTCAAGAACGGTGATAGCTAGAGAGTTGAAATTTTCACAGATGATGTATTTCTATTGCCGCTATAACAACAAATACTAAAAATAAAATAAAATAAATATTTAAGGGGGGCTCCCATACAACAAACATGATTTTTTACCGTTTCTTGCTCGATACTAATAACGTTGCCTTATGTTGCATAGATAATGGTACGGAACCCTTCGTGCGCGAGTCCGACTCGCACTTGACCATTTTTTTAATTATTAGCTCGTTATTTTATTATTATTATTAACACTGCAGCTTCATAATATTAGTATAGATTGATTTTAATTACATTGTATTTGATCTCCTGGACTAAGTTCTGTCCTGTCCTGTAAGTACCTCTATTCCAGGAAAACAACCACGATACGAATTATCTTGTACATCTGCTATTCTATCGATATATAAATTAAGCTCATATTACTCTCAATATCAGTCAAGCTATTTTGCTAGAGAAAAAAAAAAATTCTCTCTAACAACCTATGGTCGTTTATATTTCCCCGTTTTTGGAACATTTTTCACCACTGCTTTGCTCCTATTAGTCGCACCGTGATGTTATATAGCCTGAATCCTTCTTTAATAAATTTACTATCCCAAACTGAAAGAATTTTTCAAATCGGTCCAGTGAGTGGTTCCTGAGATTAGCGCGTTCAAACAAACAAACTCTTCATTTTTATAGTATCAGAATAGACGTGTGTTCAAAATTATTGCCCATTTTGTATACTGCTTTATACTAAATCTTAACAGTACCTAAGTAAAACGATATACTTGTTCAAAATATACTTGTACAGTGTTAATGTAAAGGGCGTGTCAGACGTCGGATGTGCTTGAAATGGAACGCTTACTCTGTTGGGTAAATAAGCCCTCACTAAAAGCTTTCTCAAGAAATAAATTCAAGTCCGATCTAGATAATAACATTCTTTTATGCTTCCGCTACGATTTTCATTTGCGATTTTCAAAAGTTGTAACTCTTATACTGAGTTTCTTAAGAATCTGACTTTACAGAGATGTGGTTTTATAAGATTTGGTTATTTGATTAGTTTGTCCGTGTGGCGACGGAATAAGAATACAAGATTCACCATCATATTCCTTCCCAGGGTGCTATAGAAACCAGCTAAATGATATTGTACACAGATAACAGTCTCTGTGAGAGACAGATAACTCAATAAAAGCCTGTACCAACACGCCTGGGGCCAGAGTCTGCTATTACATGGTAGTCATAATTATCAGTCTCTCTCTCTCTCTCTCTCTCTCTCCAGCCCATTTACGTCCCACTGTTGGGCACGGGCCTCCTCCTCCACTTCGGAGGGAGATGTTATTTGCGTGCAATATCCGTTAGCTGACTTTTACAGCACCCTTGGGAGGAGATGGGGTGGTGACACTTGTATTCTTAATTCATCACCACACGGAGTGATCAGTCACTTATTGCATAATGTCATTATGGCGCCATAATGGCGTCATTATGACAAAAAATTTATAGTAGACTACCAAACTCGATAAAATTCGCCATTATCCAATCAGTGACTGATCATCATGACAACATTGTAATAGCAGACTTGGGACTGTATGGAACAGCATAATTCCTCCCAAAGTGGAGGAGGCCCGTGCCTAACAGGAATAAAAATGGATATAGAATAATAAATAAATAATAAATATTCATGGACATTTCACACAACGTCCTCTGGTCCCAAGCTGAGCTTATTATGCTTGTGTTATGGGTACCAGAATACGGATATAATACATATACTACTTTTCTTTTGTAAATACATACTTATAATACATAGAAACACCTAGACGTAGTAAAAACATTTGTATGACATTTATGAATAACACACAAATAATTGTCCCAAGCGGGAATCGAACCCGCGACCTTGTGAACGGCAGTCCATTACATGAACCACTACACCACGAAGCCTGTAAAAGCAATGTAAAATTTTATTTCATATTGCTTCTAAGTTTAAACTTATTCATTATTAAATAAACTAAATTATAATGGAAAAAATGATAACCATAAGCGGGACTTGAACCCGCGACCTCGGAATGCCGTTCCGTCGCTCTCCCAACTGAGCTATTATGGTCCACGCAAATGTTTACCAAATTTTCCACTACAATCATCTCAATGCGAGTTTTAACATCTTGCGATGTTTTTTCGTACAACGCCATCTATTGAGCGGTTTGCACCAACTCCATCAATCGATCAGTTAGCGTTCTTTACAGAACACAATTGGACCGAAGTAATGGCTGTACATGTATTTCTACATTAATTTATTAATATTTTGCGATTGACTCGCTATGCTTTTAATAAATAAACTAAATTATAATGGAAAAAATGATAACCATAAGCGGGACTTGAACCCGCGACCTCTCACATTGAGATGATTGTAGTGGAAAAATTTGGTAAACATTTGCGTGGACCATAATAGCTCAGTTGGGGGAGCGACGAAACGGCATTCCGAGGTCGCGGGTTCAAGTCCCGCTTATGGTTATCATTTTTTCCATTATAATTTAGTTTATTTAGTAAAAGCATAGCGAGTCAATCGCAAAATATTAATAAATTAATGTTATTCATTATTAATTAATTTTCAATTACAGCGCATTAGTATTTGTAATCCTACAGGGCTTTGAGTTAAGTCACTAGAGAATAAATAAAGCTTATAGTCACGTAAAACTTTAACAAACTATCATTCAAAGTACCTTCGACGCTCGTGATGGAGGTTGTTGTACCGAAATCACGAATATTATATAAATTTATACAAGTTTATACAAACTTTAAATAGCACTAGCTACTGTACAGCCAGGACCAACATCTATGAATATATTTGGTGCTCCAGAGACTTACACTAATTTAAATAATAACTTAATTTGATTATACGATTAATGAATATTTTATTTCAGAATTTTGAAAATACAAAGATGCTTACTACACTAGTAGAATAATATAAGCAAGTATTATACTATTTTAACACGCTTTTATATGTTCAGTATGTATCTACCTATCAATGTATTAATCTATGTAACGGAATCTTTGAACGCGTTTTTAAGAGGGTACTGTACTTCTAATTTAGGTATTTGTCTTAGGTATTGCTATCCCTATTTACAAGCGCCGCGCTGAAAGGGACAAATATAGCTGAAGCAGATTTTACCTACAAATTCTTTGAAAAAAAGACGTTCCGTAGTCCCCTTTTTTCTCCGCGAAAGTTAAACCGATTTAGTATTTTTTACGATATATTATAGGTGAAGAGTATATCTAGGCTTCTATCACTTTCTTTTTTAGTAAAACCTTACCAAATATGTGTGTAATAGTCGCTGCAACTTTACCTAAAGAAAACCTAAAAAAACTGGATTTTCGTATGGTCATATTTCTTTTAGTTAATAAGTTTTGAAAAAAAGAAAGTGATAGAAGCATAGATATACTCTTCATCTATAATATAGCGTAGGAACAATTAAAATCGGTTTAACTTTCGCAAAGAAAAATGGGGAGTACGAAACCCATATTTTTGTATGGAGCATAATTTGGTATCGTGCCCTCTTAAGTAACTTGCAGTAGACGAATTGATCTGAAATTTTGCACAAATATCAAGGACCGAGGACTATGCAATTATTTATAAATATATTCAGGATTATCAAGCGTATTTTAAGTTTTTGAAATAAGGAAATTATTCATTGTTGATATTGACAAAATTTTATGAACCGCAACCAACAAGTTCAAAAACCGCTTTTAAAAATTTTCTAATACGCAGAAAGAAATAAATAAATAAATAAATTTAACTAGGGATATAAAAATCGAGAATCGATAAACATGAGTCTCAGACCTATGTGATATGTATAAAAAAAATATCTCCATCCATTTCGGGGGAGTTTGGTAATTGACACTAGAATTTTACAAGAATTTTATTTTGTTTAGACATATTTTCCAGAAGAATAGTAAAGTTAGTGTAGCTCCTAATTTATTAACTATTCAAGTCATATAGTGTAAGAGCCATTAACTTTGAGAGGCACTGACGTAAAGTGGTTAAGTAAAACTTATATATAATCTGTTGTAATGTTGATGAGCAAAGGAAGATTAACACACAAGATCGTAAACACGACATGAGAAGATCGGGTACGTCATTAAATAATCTTGGTTGTGTTTTAAGAAGTAATTTCATACATTTTCTTGTAGTAAGTTATTTAAGAGGATACCAAAATAGCTTCGTGCATTTTTATATGTACGAAGTTTTCATTGTTTCTTTAGATTGAATGGCTAGAGCTCTAATTTTTAAGTTTATGTTTTTTCAATATATGATCTAGGATCGCATAAACTCAGAAACGCGATTGAAAAAAGTTTTCTCGATAGAAAATCTTGGCGAAACAACCTCTCTAATTTTTTATTTTTTTCATTTGTCGGTCTATTATCGCGTATTAACTAATGAAATAACTTTAAAAACATAGGTAACTATTATGTGTAGAAACACGTGGATCAGAATTAAAATATATTTAGTAGATTTTGAGTAAATAGGAAAAGTATCCCTAATTCTTCATTTTCTGTGCCTACTGGCTGTGTTAATATGTACGTGTCGGCGATGATATACGATAATATTGATGTAGGCCCTTAATATAAATAGCTGTTACCGCGACTTCGTACTTTGAATTCAGACAATTTTGCCCCGTTTTATTAACATTTTTTACTGATACTACGCTACTGTTGGTCGCAGCCTGATGTTATATAGATAAAAGCCTTCCTCCATAAATGTGCTATCCAACACTGTAAGTAATTTTCACGACGGACTAAAGCTCCTGAGTTTAGCGCTTTCAAACAAACAAACAAACTCTTCTGCTTTATGATAGTAACGCATATGATTCTCATGCGTAAACACTTAATTTTGATAAATAAATACATAACGTTATTAATAATGTATTATTAAATAACAAATTACAAAACAATTTATGATAGAACTATTTCTTATCTTAAGGCATAAAGAATTTTACGGGAAGCTGGACAATTCAGCTACTTTTTATAAGAACAACATTTGTTGCGCCAACTACGATATTGTGAACAGCCGGCGTATTATGAGCTTTTTAAAATCATTCAAGTTCCAGGCAGGCCGTAAACTGCATGGCTAAATTAGGTATTATGGCAGAAATAAAACTTTTAGTTGAAAAATTTTAGTTAGTACTTTAACTTTTAGTTGTACTTTCTCCGTAAACATATTAATGTATGACTGGGTTAGCGAACTGACTGAATAAGAATTTTGTTCATAATACTAATTTGCCAGACAGTTCAATTCACGGCGTAAACTGCCTGTAAATAAAAGCTCATAATACGGCCGCAGATTACTATTCAATACAAAAAGAAAATACTTCGTGAAATACTTTCTTATACAAGTACCTATTTTATTTAATTACACGATGACAACATAAAAAAAACAAATTTATGATTAAGAGGCATCTTATGGTGCTGTTGACTTATGGTCTTATTCATAATGACTTATCCGAGGTTTAAAAGTTCGCTAAAATCAGTTCGCGAAAATGGTCAAAATTCATAATAGTCTTTTTACGACAAAACGTTTATTATCTCTCCGATAAAATCTCCGTTTAAACCTCCGATAAGTCATTAATAGTCATTATGAATAAGACCATTGGAAGATATACAAAGACAAATACAAAACTAGGTTACAGGAAAAGTAAACAAAACAAAGCATATTTACCAATGTGTAATCAGTCAATATTAATGAAGGTAATAGATTAAATCAACTATATATTATTCGGTGACCGGTAGCCAACGTAACTTAGAGAGAAAACCCGAGGGAAACGAGGGATTACTTGATAATGAAAGATGAATGACTTAGGTACTAGTTTGTGACGGATAAAATAGAAGATTTTGGATTCTAGGTATAATACATTTATACAGGAATAATCTTTATTATTGTCACTACTTCTTTTGCTTTCCAGGGTGCTGTGAAACCAATTAAGGAATTTTGTACACAGATAACATCCTCTGTGAGAGACCGAAAACACGAAAATAACAACGCGCCTAGTCAGTGCGGCGTAGTAGACCATAATCCCTCCCAAAATACAGGAAGCATGTGCCCAACAGCAGGGCGTTAATAGGCTGGAGTGAGAGAATTTTTATAACAGATTATTAAAGAAAAGACCTTGCTTGCCTCCGTGTTGTGTATTGTTAAATGGTGCAAGTTCGTCATGCTCACTCAAATGTCTCGAAGTTGGTAGCGTTGCACGTCGGGTCGCACGGTTCCCTACAAAATGGTCAAGCTGTGCGGGGCTGATGTGTGCGTTATACTTGTGAACGGGTGCCTTCTGCTGGGACTGGTCGACTTGCTCTAACAAGGCAATCTTGTCTCTAAATTAGTTATTAATTGTAGTCTAGATAGCATTAATCGGCATCATCCTCACACACCTCCAACAATGTAAAATTATATTGAAAAAAAAGTATGAAGAGAATAGAAAAAAAAATCCATGGAGTTTCTCGTCTCTTCCTCTCCATAGGATTCGCGTTTGCAACACACACCTAGTTTCTGACGTTTCAAAAGAGCTTGTAAACATGCCAACTTGAAATGAAAAATTTTGACTTTGACTTGCTTACTATTCTCTTCGACAGCTGAACAGCTAATTTTTATGCAGTTTTCACAATAAGACAAATTAAGAACAAATGTCGCAGTCGCGAAAGTGTAAGGGAATTTTAAAGTAATTAAAGGTTTTGTTTATAATCGTTATGAATATTACTGATTATAATTTCACGAAAGCCAAATTAATCGAGTAGATAGCTGGGTAATGACAAACGACATACATACGACCTCAGCTCTATTATATGCTTCTTTTTGACTACCTAATATACGAAACTTTGAGCATGATATTATTCGACTTTTTTAGACGTTTTTGTTCTAAACTTAATCTGCCATAAAATATCCACAGGCTTACTAACTATAAATTATCTTATTATAGTGAAAAAAATTATCGCCATGAGCGGGAAATACCGTTTCGTTGCTCTTCCAACTGAACTACTATGAGACCAGCACATGATAACCAAATTTTAAAAGCATAGCAAGTCAATTGCATAAATTAATTAATAAATGTAAAACGATAATCTATTTCGTACCTCAATGATGGCAAACCTTTAATAACTTCTAGTATCACAAACACTCTACTGTAATCAAGGTCATCATACGAGTATAATCCGATGGCAAACAATTACAAACACACAATATTCGTACTCAAATATTTGCTTTGAACATACGGCTGCGGCTTTTCAAGTTTACGTTTATTGAGCTTTTGAGCTTGGTATTTGGTATTGATACATTTGTCTTTAGTAAGTATAACTTAGTTATGTATACCTAATACGTAACTTTAGTAATACATATACAATTTATTAATATGTATTTCTTTACACCCGTGATATCAAGACACATAACAACAGTCAATGCCTTTAAATTATACAAAATATGATTTCGATAGAACACTGCTTCACCTCGAAAGTCGGCAGGACGCACTCCGACGAGGTTGGCAACAGTCGACCGGAGTGGTGGAGCCTAATGGGAGAGAAACAGGACGGGCCAGCTGGAAAACGCTCGTATCTTATTTACACCCGACAAAAAGCTATTATTCTCAGGCGTCCATAAAATACGTTGCATTAGCCTATTTGACGGAAAAGGAGTAAAAACCTGCCCACTATGGAAAGAGCTTAAGCCCAGCAGAGAGCACTATAGGCTGTAGTTGAAAAAGAGAAGTTGGATTGAAGTCAGCGTAAATCCATTTATTTATTCTTATTTTCTCTAAAATTTTTATACCTGTTCCATAAATTATTTTTGCAAGCGGCATTTAATTGTTTTAATGTATAAAACAGTATATCAAAGTAGAATGTGACGAGAATTCTCAACGTAGGAATTTAGGTTAATTTCCATTTAATGGAATTCACGTTGGGACCAATTCTGTAGTAATTTTCCAACGCACGAATTCCTTAGTCCATTTTTAGGGTTCCGTACCCAAAGGGTAAAAACGGGACCCTATTACTGAGACTTCGCTGTCCATCCGTCCGTCCGTCCGTCTGTCACCAGGCTGTATCTCAAGAACGGTGATAGCTAGACAGTTGAAATTTTCACAGATGATGTATTTCTATTGCCGCTATAACAACAAATACTAAAAATAAAATAAAATAAATATTTAAGGGGGGCTCCCATACAACAAACATGATTTTTTTACCGTTTCTTGCTCGATACTAATAACGTTGCCTTAAGTTGCATAGATAATGGTACGGAACCCTTCGTGCGCGAGTCCGACTCGCACTTGACCAATTATTATTTAATAGTTTTAATCGTTATTATGTTGTTGGAGTGTCTTAGTATAATAATATTAAACATTAAGATCTATTTTTAAATACCCTTGGCTAAGGCCCTTTTCATTTTTTTCAACGGTTCACTGTAAAATTTATTATCTGCCACCCACTATCGCTGCCAATCCGTCGCCAAGCTGTAAGCGCATTCGCTTACAGCTTGGCGACGGATTGGCTTGGAGGATTATGGAGGTCCTATTGGTAATCAGAGATCCATCAATGAATCAATGAGTTGTTGTACAGTGGATGGTCTCCATTATTCTGTCACCGTAGCTACACGTTGTCCATTATTCCCTGATAAGAGTTATCCGAATAACGGTCGAGTGGATATTATTGCCTCTTTAGCATAATGCATCAGATCAAAAATTCCGTAATTTTTTAAATATACTACGACTAAATGGCACCACGAAAGGCATATTACGATATATTAATATAGCAAGAAAGAAACAGATGTATATAGAAAAAAGACGAAGTGAGAAAGAGATAGATAGATTTATATTAATATACCGAGACCTATCTATACTTATGACGTCACTGACAGATATATCTGTCTCTTTCTAACCTCGTCTTTTTTCTACATAATATATCTGTGTCTTTCTCGCTATATTAATATATTATTATGCCGTTTGTGACGCCCTTTATAATTTAACTTTCCCATATTTTTGAAGTAATATAGTGAGAAGACCTCAAATAACAGTTGTTTTGGACGTGGGGTATACCCTTATTTCATAATTCTATCAACAAAATTACGTACCTTAAAGTTAAATTAACTTATTTAACTTTATATTACGATTGACTGCGTTGAAATGTAGTTTCATTTAATTAAATGTCTCCGTTACAAGGTATTTACAAATTGTATTGTTTACAATACATTTACTTATTTAATAGGGATATCTATTACGAAAAAGTATTATTCACTGAAAATCTAAACCACGTGAATAATTTAACATCCGTGTGGTGACACATTTTGAACATATACATCATCACCCCATTTCTTCCCCAGGAAGCTGTAAGAGGTTATAAGCAGTTTACATACCGTGAGAGAAACTCGAAACCAAACCTTATGTTAACACGCTTGTCTAGACAACGCGGCATAGTACACAACAAACCGTGAAGGAGGCCCGTACCCAATAGTGGAGCTATAGTGGGCTGAAGAGCAATTTAAAGCAATTTTATGGCCAAACTTAATTCCTTTTATGAAAATAAAGGATAACAAATAAATAAATATTACGCACAACGTCCTCTGGTCCTAAGTTAAGTCTATTTGCTTGTGTTATGGATACCAGAATATGGATGACACCAAACTACTTTTTTTTGTAAATACATACTTATAATACGTAGAAACACCCAGACGCAGTACCTACAAACATATGTATGACCTTTATGAAAATCACACGAATGATTGTCCCAATGAATATTTCATAATATGCTGCCTAAATATGAAGGCTATGAAAATAAGGATATAAATGAGGACATCTTTAAAATAAGTTGGGTTTACCATTAAATAAACTGAGAAGGCTTTTGTGAGAGTGACATTGTGTAGGTAAGTAATTACCTTCTTTATACAAAAGTTTGGTGAAGTATTTTTTTGGATAACTTGAGATGAGATCATTTATCTTGACGAGAAAACTTGACCTTTTTATCTTAGAAGAATGTGTTTTATGCGTCACATCGTAACAAAATAATCTTGTGCAAATCATTTCCTGGTTTTGCCAATGATAATACTTACCTATACAAAAATGTATACAGAATATATTTGTCTTTTTAAATACAATCCTCTTTTCTGATATATAAAAAAATATACAGCCATATTGATAATGTAACAAAAGAAAATTAAAATAGAAATAAAATGAGTAAAGGAGTGAGAATAAAACATAAATAAAATAAAACATAGAACATTTCACAGTACATACGAACACCATTTTCATTCTTAATCGTTAAGTGAAGCAAAACATAAATAATTAATGAGTGTTTGAAGCTTCATGGTTAATACATATAGAACACTCTTTCGTAAAATCACCTCGTAAAAGTAGGCAATTTGCAATAAAAAGTAAACCTTTTACGACCATTTGCGATACAAGGGTCATAACAAATTAGAAACCGGAATGCTACTATTCCAACAGCAATCAAATCACCACATTATCATCTAATTTTTTTGTAGATAGCTGTTTTTATAGACATGTACTGATGGATTGAGAATACAAATTTCAACAGCCCACCCTTGGGATACTTACGCATTTAGATGGTGTAATAATATCAGAGGACTTTGCTATCTAAGTTGTCTGGCTGGAAATAATTTCTTGAGCATTAATTAATAATATCAATTAATATTTAGTTCGATTAAAAATTTATAATAATACGCTTGAAAAACCTGGATAATTTTGATATTATTCCAGAAGCATCTATCCTTACCTAATATTGCTAGTGGGTAAAAATCACTTTAAAAAATCCTAGCTGGAATTTCTCCTTACTTAGTATTATTGCAAGTAGATGAAAATTACTTTCGAAAATTTCGTTACATATACATATAGAGAGATTGACAGCAAGACAAGAAGAAAATAAATAAAATTACAGCGATAGTGCTTACAAACTTTAACATAGGTACATTTCGTAACTGTGAAAGTAGATTTGATGCAAACCCCCAAACAAAGAATACAAAGGAGTGTTAAAAGATACATGGCAGCTAGCGTATTTTTCATTGTGGTATTAACGCCATTCTATACACGTTTGTACAATCACAGGCAGAGAGGAAATCTGTATCAGCTCCCCGGAGACTCAATCCGGAATTACACCTACATATCTTTAAACCAAAACTTTTTGTAGATTGGAAAAGACTGTGTTTATGTACAAAAGAAAAGGGTTTTCTGATTGTATATTGATATTACTTTTGAAGTTCGTAATAAAACAAAATTCTTGACTATATACCTATTGTTAAAGTATCTATTTTATTTCAAGTTCTGTTTTTTTTAATTATCAAGAAATATAAACGGCAGTAAGTGGGACAAACATTTTGACTGACCGTGAATTGCATGGAATAAAAAGAGACATGACTGCACTCTCAAGATGTTTTGTAATACCCGGAAAACAAATTTTTAAAACATGGCGAAAAATTGTATTATGTATAGGTCGCGTCATGTAAAAAGAACGCTGGCTGTCAAGCTGCGCATAGGCGATTTATCGGTCTATTTGGTGACACGAGCCCGGGGGGGGTGTGCGGGTGCTATGGATGCATGAAGGTACTATATCTTCATGTATGGATGCCGGACACGAAAAAATTTGTGTACCGATATATCGATAGTTATAAAAATATCTAAATTAGAAAATATATTTTATTATTATTAAAAAGATATTTTTACTAACCAAGTGCGAGTAGGAATCAAACACAAAGGGTTTCGTATATACCTAGTTCCTTATTCCATCATCATCATCAGTCACACCATTTTCCCATGGAAGTAGGCAGAGTCGAAAGAGCGCGATCTGTTACGATGCGTATTCCGTATTACATTCGAGATGATTACATTGTCAATAGCACGTCATCAAAATCACTGTAAATTATGGGCCTAGATGATCTTAGCCTATATCGTCAAGCGTTGAGCTTATATTATAGAAGTCGGTCAACAGACGGACAGTTAAAATCTAAGGTTGAAACTGACAGACAGAGTGGCCAACTTAAAAACCACCATAAGTATCAAATTAAAAAGCATCAAATCAAGAGTCAACCAAAAAATAAAACATATGAAGTAATTAGTTATTAAAAAAAATAAGTATAAAAAAACACTTATAAATGTTTTCGACCTGATAAAAAAATTATCGATTTTAGATACTTGAAATTTTATATCGATATATCGATTTAAGGAAAAATTTATATGGCCCAAAATTATTGATATACCGAAAAAATAATATATAAAATAATATAAAATAATATAATAAAAATAATATATATATAAAATACATATAGATATTTCTACATTAATTTATTAATATATAATTTAGTTTATTTATATAGATATTTTTTCAACAAGCCTAATTGATGTGTCAGTTAGAAATACCATCGCGGACAAAAGTTTTAAATTACGAAATGTTATTTGGCGTTTACTGTGTTGCTAGGCAATTACATTTTTAAAATAGTCATGTCCTCCAACCGTTATTAAACAAAAAACTATACGTAAATCTTTAGCAGATTATATAATTTTGTAAATTAATTAAAGTATTAACACTTTATTTACATTTAACAATTTGCAATTAAAAATTTAAAAACAAAATATGTACAGTACCTATATAATAAATTAAATTAAAATTACATATATACTTAAAAACTAGGCATCAAAATACTATCATACCATCTATACTATCTACCATCGCTGTCGACCGGAAGTGTGCCCAGAAGGCTGGCGGCATTGCCACGTTGGATGGCAATGCTTATTTTTTGAACGAAATAAAGGCCAGCCTTCTGGTCACGACGTCGATCAGTCGGCCCGCTAAATATTTATAAAGATTCCGGGCACTGGGGCCCCACGACCCTAGTGTTTCGACCCCAAACGGCGCAAATATATAATCCCCTATGAGATTATTATACTTGCGCCGCTTGAGGATCTCCGCAGAGGCAGCAGCAGCACCGGCCGCACACCCGGTGCTTGGAAGATCTGATGGGGCAAGGGTGTCGACGGAAGTGGCGTCCCACACCAAAGGCCTACCCATCTTCCTAGGCAACAGGGACATACCACCATCTGGTCTCTTCCCATCGTCACGTGCCAAGCCATTAGAGCCCGACGGATAATGTCGTTTATAAGTATAAACGACATTATCCGTCGGGCTCTTTGCAAGTCATAATTATTATTTTCTTTTCGTTACTTTTATCAAAGCAAGTTTTGTTTTGGTTGCATTATCTAAAGAGACTCATATTTAAATACAGCAAAACAAATTAAACTTTTGATTGACCATTGAGTTTTAGAATTTTCGAGTTTTGGATTGTATAAAACCGAGATTATAATGAACTGAATTTCTTGTTTGCTTGGCGTCTATTTTTTTTCCCTATGCCGTTATTTTCTTCTAGCTCCTTTCTTTTTATAAAGTGGGTTCTTAAGGTACACTACTAAATTTTGTACTTGTTAATTTTCAAAACTTCAAACCTCGGTGATCGAGGACCGCTATGCTACCGGCAGATCTTGGTCCTATTGAGGGTTTTGTCAAAACCAATAACCAAACTTTTCATAGTTCGAGAACCTACTCAAACATGTTATTTAAATCTCGATCTTACTGTAATTTAATAAATAGAGATTATTACGATTATCTTTATAATATGAATTGAGTTATTTAATCTCACCTTCGTGCCAATTTTTTATGCCTACTTCCGCTGATTTATTAAATAGCGGGTATGCGTTTAATCTTAAGGAACCTTTTTAGGTTGGCTAAATCATACTTCATAGACTTATAATGTTTCATATGACGTATAGCTGGCATCAGAGACGCACATAGATACATATTTCACGCAGACAGATATTTATGTGGCTTCAAGTCGTGTGAGTGATGTTGCCATAGACACACACACATACACACACTGGTAAATATGTGTCCTACAGCATCCTTATTCCATAAAAAACAAATGATAATAATTCTAGTCAACGGTTATGAAATGATAAATATGATTTTAAGCCGTCTTAATTCTAAATACAAATAGATTTTAGTTTGTTATTAACTTCAAAGAGAATATGCAACTACAGGAGGTGAAAATGTTGAACGTTCACAAAATATAAATCAACCTTTACGCTTAGCAGCACTAAGGAATTTAATCAAGTTGTATTATATTCAACACAGGTGCTCTCCAAAGTGTATAACGTCTACATACATGTCTTAATGATTTAATGTTGAGCTTTTTATTGAAAACTAGATTTTTCCTGTCACTTTGTTCACGTTATTACATATGTGTCTTTTTTAAATAAATAAATATTCATACACATTTTATACAACGTCTTCTGGTCCCAAGCTAAGCTTCTTCTTCTTCTTCTTCTTCTTCTACGGGCGGTATCCACAACTCGACGACTTAAGTGCGCCTGTTTTGTGTGATGGAGGGTAGTGGGCTGGTTACTCCAGCCATCCCAGCTCCACCAGGAAGTTCCCCAGCTTCTTGACGTCGCCGAAGACCTCCCGGAGGCTACCCGGTGATCCCAGGTAGTTCGCCCGGTAAATTGCCACTCCGCTGCAATCTAGCAGCACGTGAGCGGCTGTCTCCTCAGCCTCCATGCATGCCCTGCACAGGGGGCTGTCCGTGATACCTAGGTTAAAAAGGTGTCTGTTAAAATTGCCATGACCTGTCAATGCGCCAGTTATGAGACGCATCTGAGATCTGTTTAGCTGTAGAAGTGCTCTTGTGAACCGACGATTTACTCTTGGAAGCGCCAGTTTGGCTTGTCTGCATTCCTCCAGGCTGTTCCAGAGGTCGTTGTGTAGTTTGTCAGTGCGTTGACGCATTTGCTTTCTGAACCAGCTGCTGGGGAGAGGAATGATCGGTTCTGGTCCTATTGGTCTCAATTCCTATCCCCTCTTTGCTAGTTCATCGGCTGCGTCATTGCCTCGTATTCCACTGTGTCCTTTTATCCATTGCAGGGTGATGTCGTTTGCCTGACAGCCTACCTTATTTAAGGCTAGGTGGCATTCGTAAATTAAACTTGACGTTATTACCTTGTTATTTAGCGCTTGTAGGGCCGCTCTACTATCGGAGAGGATGCGGATTTTTTGTCCTGTTACCTCTCTGGCGGCCACTGCATTTGCAGCCAGTAGTATGCCCATGCACTCCGCCTGGAATACTGTATTATACATACCCAGTGACATGGATAGGTGTATATTTAGGTCTTCCGAGAAAATGCCGCTGCCTGTGCCCGAGCTGGTTTTGGATCCGTCTGTGTATATATTTAGCTCGTGCTGCATGACGTTGGCATCTTCATCTTCTGTAAGATGGATTCTGTACTTCTTATCGAAGACAAAGATATTTTCTATCTTATCCGTTACTGCCTCAATCAGCGGTGTATCTTTCCATGCATCCGCTAAAATATTTGAGTGTTTTACCTGTTTGAACTTGACAAGTTTTAGATGTTTGAGTCTCAGCGCCGCTAGTGCTGCTTCTTGTTGTATGAACAGATGTAAGGGAGGGATGTTAAGCATAACCTCAAGGGCAGCTGTCGGTGCTGTTCTCATGCTCCCTGTAACTGCGCAGCAGGCAAGTCTTTGTAGGCTCTGTAGTTTGGCCCAGCAGGTCTTTTGTTTCGTCCTGGTCCACCAGACCACAGAGCCATAGCTTACCATTGGACGGACGACAGTGGTATATAGCCATAGCAGGATTTTCGGGGATAGCCCCCAGCGCTTACCTGCCATCCTACGGCATTGCCACAGTACCACGCTTGCGCTGTTTATCTTCTGATCGATGTGCTTGCTCCAGTTGAGTTTATTATCTAGGATGACTCCGAGATACTTTACCTCATTTGTGAGTTGGAGTGTAGTTCCGAATATTTTCGGAAGGTGATAGTTGCCTATGTTTCGTTTGTTTGTAAACATTACCAGTTGTGTCTTGTTGGGATTTACTGATAGTTTGTATTCCTTGCACCATTTCTCTACTATGTGTAGAGCCCTATGCATAGTGTCACAGATTGTTGAAGCTTGGTTTCCGACGGTTAGGATGGTTATGTCGTCGGCATAACCTATAGTGTAAAAGTGTCTTGAGTTCAGTTCAGTAATTAGGTCATTGATTACCAGGTTCCAAAGCAAAGGTGAGAGAACTCCTCCCTGTGGACATCCTTTGACGACCAGTGCTCCCATCTTGTCTTCCCTTTTGAGTCTTATGACCCTGTTTCGGAGCATGTTCAGTATCCAGTGGATGAGTAGAGAGTCTACTCCGTGTTTGCGGAGAGCTATCTCAATACTGGAGAAGTTTGTTCTGTCGAAAGCGCCCTCGATGTCAATGAAGGTGCCCAGGCAGATTTGTTTGTTGTGGATAGTTGATTCAATCATACCTACCACTTGATGTAGAGCTGATTCCGTTGATCTGCCGGTGCTGTACGCATGCTGATGTGGATGTATTGGGGCATTTTGCAGTGCGTTGCTCCGCAACTCTCTGTCGCAAAGCCTCTCCAAGGTTTTTAATAGAAATGATGTAAGACTTATTGGTCTGTATGATCTAGGGTTAGTATAGTCACTCTTACCTGGTTTGGGTAAGAATACCACTCTAACCTCCCGCCACACTAGAGGCGTGTATCCGTGGGCCAGGCAGGATTGCATGATCCATGCCAGGGTTAGTACAATCTTGTCTCCTCCCCACTGAAGTAGGGCTGGAAAAATGTTGTCAATTCCTGCTGATTTAAACGGTTTAAAGCTATTAATTGCCCACCTCACCTTATCCGGTGTGACAATGTCTTTTGCTCGTTGCCAGCAGCCTGTAGTTGGTTCCCGTGGATTGTCGGTCCAGTTTGGGTTTTGTATAATTAGGCAGTCTGGGAAATGGGTTTGTAGGAGGACGGTGTCTGTGTCCTCCTGATTTAGGGTCATGGTATTGTCTGGCTTGCGTAGGCTGCCCATATTACAGGGCCCTTGTTTAGCCAGAACTTTCCTTACCCGGTTTGCCTGTGTACTGGAGCTTATGCTTTCGGTGAAGTTTCGCCAAGATGCAGTGCTCCAGTATCTAATGCGTTTTTTGTATTTGGCCTTTACTAACCTGTAATTATCCCAGTCTTGGTCTGAGTTGGTGTTCATAGCTCTGTTTAGTTTCTTTCTTACCTTGGCCCTGAGTCGTTCCAATTCAGGACCCCACCACTTATTTTTCCCGTGATTGTGTGGTCTTGGGAGCCTCAGGGGACATGATAGGAAGTAACAGTCAGTAATCGTGCTGTTTAGGACACTTACCTGTTGTTCTATTTGCTCTGCCCCTAGAAGATCGGCAGTAGTTTGTAGTGTATCGAGTTTTTCCGCGATAAGTTGTTCATAGCGGCATCGATCAGTTTTCCTCTGATTCCTAAAGGGGATTGCTGTTTGTGTAGGTACCTGGATGTCAAAGCGGATCCATCTGTGATCTGAACAGGAGGCCTCTTGGGAGACATGCCAGTTATCGATTAGGTCCGCTGCTAGTGTTGTTGCAAGTGTCAGGTCTATTATGGTTCTACTTTGCCGTCCGACAAAGGTTGGTTCAATGCCTGTGTTTATTATCTCTAAATTTGTCGTGATTAGAAATTCAACTAGTTGGTTACCTCTGTTGTTGCTGTGTTCCATACCCCATAGAGGATGGTGGGCATTTGAGTCCGTAGATATAATAAGTTCAAAATTGTTCCCTTCGCAGAATCTGACCAGGTTGACCAGTTCCTCCGGTGGTGCATTCTCACCCTCTGACATGTAGGAGGATGCAAGCACCAGGTTGGGGTTTTTGATTTCTTGATTTGTTTTGAGCCTGACGACACAGAGGTCTCTGGAACAAAATTCCGTTAGTGGCTGTATGATAATGTTCTGTGAAATGTAGATACACGCTCTGACGTTATCTACCGTGCTAGAGATCAGCTTACCTCCAAGATTGGATAGTCCATGTATGTTACCGCCTCTGACCCACGGCTCCTGGATCAGGGCGATTGCTGTGTCGTTAACCTCCAGCCATCTTCGTAGTTGAGCCGTTGCGGTAATGCTGTGGTGGAGGTTGCATTGCACTAGTTTGGACTTAGACGAAGAGGACTCCATTTGTGGATTCCTCTCCCTCCAAGTCCAAACTGCCAAGATCCGGGATGTCCTCCTCGCTGTCGAGTGCAGCCTCATCCAGATCCTGGTCAGCGTCCTTGTCGTCGTCGGCAGCGTTTTGTTCGTCGCCTTCGACTGCTGTGGTTGTTGTTGTTCCTGTGTCGGGGTTTTTCTGTGGCGGTGTCCTCACAAAACGACCCCTTGCGTTTTGGAATTTCAGGTACACCGCCCCAAGTTGGAAAGAGAGGCGGCGACCTTTAGCAATGATTGTAGGGATGAGATCCTCCGGTACACTGACAATGGCGAAGGTGGAGTTGGTCTTTTCCTGCGGTATGATGGCGTGTACCAGCCAGCGTTCCACCATCGCCCATCTGTTCGCGACCTTGAGGACCCTTCCGATCCTCGAGGCGTCGCCTTGCCATACGTTTGGTAGCAGTATACCGCAGCGCACTCTTCGTGGCAGCTCTTCTGGAGGGAGCGCTATTAGCTGCTCGACCTCCGGGATGTTAATTTTGGGTACGGCTGCTTTCACCCAGTCGACCGTCGTCTGATCCTCACACTTTAAGTGAAGCGCGCCATCCGCAAAGGTAGGTCTTCCAACGAAGTGGGGCGCATCAACGTCTAGGTTGTCCCCGTCCGCGATCGCCACCACCATGGCTGTAAGTTGGTCCACGATTTGGTCTGATGTGGCCTGTGTGATGTGACCCCGGCTAGCAGTTGTCACTGCTATCCTCCTGTCTGTGGAGGCAGCTGCCGCGGCGTAGGTTGTAGGTTTGGGACCTTGGGGTGTCGAGGCAATCCTACGCCTTTTTGGTCCCGTTTTGGGGGTGGGTGTTTCGTCCACCCTGTCTCTTTTTGGGTTCGTCTTGGCTCCACTGGGGCCCGCCTGAGGCTGTTCGGCCGGTGGGTTACCCCGTGGTTCCGGCTTGGCAGCCTCAGGTGGGTCCCTGCTGATTCCAGTGTTGGGCTTCTCCGGATTGGCAGTGGAAGAGGATTTCTCTCGGCGGCGTCGCCTTCTCTTTTCCTGCTTTTTCTGAGACCGGTTTAGTTGTTGTTGTCTGTTGGGCTGAGGATTCCCAGCAGACTTGTGGGTTTGGTTTGACCCCTGGGTGCGGGGTTTGTCCTTCCTTTTGTTCCTATCACCGCTGACAACTGTCCAGTTCTGGTCCAGTTGCCGCCTCACCTCCGATGATGGACCAGGTGTAGGTGGTTGCATAGTATTATCTTCACTCAGTTTCCTGGGGAAGATAGGTAAGTTGGGTGGGATGGCCGGTTGCCCGACTTTCCCTCCCGTGGCGCCTTCCGGTTTCCCATCTGGCGCCGGTTTATTGGGGGCGGCCGGTTGTCCGGCTTTCCCGCTTTCTGTGCCCTTTGGATTTCCTCCGGGTATTATGTTGGAGTGGGATGGCCAATTGCTCGACTTTCCCTCTTTGTTATCCCTCCGGTTTCCCTTTGGGTTGTTAGTGTTTTGTGAACCTTTGGAGTCCATCTTGTTTAAGGGTATGTATTCGTCCCCCCAGTAACCCACCCTCCTCGGAGCCCGCACATTTGGGAGTGCCCTACGATAGGTGCACTAGGTACAATACTGAAGGGGATATAGGTACGCAGAGTTGGCGATAAAGCGCGACATCGGGAACTCGAACATGTGTGGCTGAGTAGTCGGTTCGTAACTACCCAGTTGGTCCACATAAGTCTTGCTCCGTCAGCATGACCCTCACCATCCCAGGAGATAGTCCCGGGACCCCCACGCACCTCGCCTAGCGGCCCTCTGACGGGACACCTTGACCATTTCCCTCCCACTGGCTAGATGGGAAGGCTACCGTTTAGCTTGGAAATCCAGACCAAAGAGGGCGTGTTGCGTTGTGCTGGTAACTATTCCGACCTGCACAAACACTCAACCCTCCAGGACTCCTTCATCCCCGCCCTCGGCGCTCAACTGCACAGGTCCTAGTGCAGGTAGGCCTAAGTATTTTAAGTCCGTAAGTCTGTCAGTGGTCCAGCTAAAGCACACTATTCGGTCCTACTTCAAATAGCGGCGTATGGAGGATAGATTCGTTTTGCTGTTTCAGTTATGTCTATTTCAGAGGGAATTAGACCAATAACAGGCGGCAACCACGTGAAGGATAACAGCGCAACTTGCCATGGGGATCTATGCGACCTGCGCTACTCCCATGACCATATGCCAGATTATCTATTGGGAAATATAGATAAAATAGACGGAGAGCCACGATTTGCACTCACGCAAACTGTGGCTCGCCGTCCGCCCCAAGCTAAGCTTTATGCTTATTATTTGCTTGTGTTATGGATACCAGAACAAACACGCACACACACACACACACGCACGCACACATACACACACGCACACACACACACACACACACACACACACACATCCGTATCCAAACACACTTGACAGCTTTATCCTATCGGATAAAGCTGTAAAGTGTGTTTACCTGTGTGTGTACCTGTGTGAGACAGGTAGGTACACACTTTACAGCTATATCCGATAGGATAAAGTTGTCAAGTGTGTTTGGATACGGATACGTATCCATGATTTTGAAAAATGCATCACATTTCACGAAAAGTAATTTAATTTAAATAGATTAGTCACGAAGTGTTAGAGAATATAACATTTGTAATGCAATTAAACTTAAATATATTTATTTTATTCACTTCTACGGTACACGAAAACGTTTATTACGAACTAGATTTAATAGTTGTACGTGAGTTTCGATTTTACGCTAGCTTTAATAAATTCAATGTACAGTCGCGAACATCAAAAAGTAAAATAAAAATAATGAAGCTTTTTCCCCGCAAACCTATATCATTAACCATGCTGGAGTCCCGCCAAGATCTGCAGTATTTTAAGTTTGTTACCATCTAAGAATACAAAATAACTGCGCAGCATTACTCCCTGAGGCTCTCATAAAATGTCACGTAAATAAAAATACAAACCAGATAATATATTGTAAGAAAATGTAAACTATACAAAACAACTTGTAGTTCCGTGGGGATGATTATCAAAGATATTATGTTCATATTAAGATATTATGTATATATTATATTATGTTCAGTAAGTCTTATGTTCTATTCCCAGCCTTGCATTTCAGTATTTCATCAACGTTAGGTGCTGTAACAGACAGCTCAGGAGTAATATAAGCATATAAGACAGATAATTCTTTCTTTGTACACCCTTTTACAAGAGCATTACATTACGATTAATGGTCTTATTCATAATGAATTATCGGAGGTTTAAACGGAGATTTTATCGGAGGGATAGTAAACGTATTATCGTACAAAGACTATTATGAATAACAAGTTTTTACAAATTTCGCGAACCAATTTTAGCGAACTTTTAAACCTCCGATAAGTCATTATGAATAAGACCGTAGTCGCTAGTAAAATTTCTTACAGGCAACCTTACTTTGTAATCAACATAATACTGGAAACTTAACCACATGACCCCATGACCATAATAATCATATTTTTATTTTTAACACGCTTAATTAAATAAATAAATAAATATTCATGGACATTTCACACAACGTCCTCTGGTCCCAAGCTAAGCTTATATGCTTGTGTTATGGGTACCAGAATACGGATATACTATATAAACTATTTTTCTTTTGTAAATACATACTTATAATACATAGAAAACACCCAGACGTAGTACAAACAATTATATTAATTCCGAACGTATCTATCAATGTATTAATCTATGTAACGGAATCTCTGAAAGTGATTTTCACCCACTTACAGTAGTCGGATTAACCAGAAATTTTGCACACATAATATATTAAGGACAATGCAATAATTTAAAAAGTATTTAGTTTTTGCAAGTGTTTTTTAGTTTTATTTTATCTATAGTAATCTTTACTCTTTATTACTTCTTATAAAACAAAGTCGTAATTATTGTATGTATGTCCCTATGTGAGCTTATATCTTCAAAAATACGCAACAGATTTTGATGCGGTTTTTTTTAATAGATAGAATGGTTCAAGAGGATAGCTTTTTTTTATAATTTATTGGGGTTTGCTGTATATTGGATGAGATATGATTAAATTTGCCGAGAAATTCGGACGCGCGCGAGCTATAAATGAAAACGCTGCCCTATCTATGTGAGGTACAACAAAATAATGTATGGCGGAATTGTTTGTTACCTATAGTTCTTCAAAAAAGTCCGCGATCGTATGTCTATCTTATAAGGGAAACCCGCTGTACGCATAATAATGTCAAAAAAATTATTAAATTCAATAGGGTGTTTTCAAAGGCTTTTTAAGTGTATATAGTAATATTTTTTTTATAAAATTAAACTGCTTAGTTAGCTTACGCAATTAATATAGATTATACAGTTATAATCTATATTAATTGCGTAAGCTAACTAAGCAGTTTAATTTTATAAAAAAAAGCAGTCTTTTTACAGCATGCAATTTAAATGAATATCTTAGGAGATATGACGAAAAAAGAATTACGCGCGAGAATATAAAATACTTAAACTGTTGGCTGAGCAACGCGAACGTTTCCTCGGTTTTCTATCCATACCTTTTCTAATGTTTGGATATTAATTTGGTTAATGTTGGATGTATGGATAGATTTTCATGAAACTTTCCTAAATACCACGCGTACAGAGTCGCGGGCATCAGCTAGTGTTATTATAAAGCTGAAGAACTAGTTTATTTGTTTGAACGCACTAATCTCAGAAACTACTAGTTCGAATAAAAAAAACTTTTTTATCTATTCCATTTATTTAGGAAGGTTATTTGCTACATAATATCACGCTGTGACCAATAGGGGCGCAACATTATTGAAAATGTTGCAGAAACGGGGAAAATTTCTAAATTACACACGTACAGAGTCGCGGGCAGCAGCTAGTCAATAATAATGGTCCAAGAATACCTCTTACTGTCTAAGTGTGATAATAATGCTTTCAAATACCGTAAGCCTCTTAATAATACTAAATATGAATGTTTATGACATTAGATATAAAAGGTCAAAGCCCAATGAAAGGTCAACATCCTGATATCTGGCAAAGCAATGCCTTTATACCTTTGAATTGTCAATGTTACACATTCTACTGAATAAAGACAATATAGATGAAATGGAGATGATAATGTGATAAATGAATAGAACATCAAGATAATTATAAACTGATTAGACACCTAAAAGCATCCACTGTACGTAGGTATTAACTATTCGAGATGTCTTGGTAACATAACGTCCATCCATCAGCCGCCCCCCTAGAACGTCACAACGCGCGGTCTGTGTCGCTTGCATCCAAAGGCTCCCCGCAACCTTAACGATATCGTATCAACCTTGTCAGGGGCCGCCCGACGCTGCATCCGTCGTCCGGTACGTGGTCGGCTCTCTGGGACTTTTCTACTTACTAGAGCGATAACGTACTTTCTAGAGGAAAAATGTTTTTTTGCTCTAGAAAGTACGTTATTGCTCTAGTAAGTAGAAATATTTCTTGTTGTCAAATTTTCTGGGACGAAGAAGTTTCTTTTTTGATTGTTATCAAAAACAGAAACTTCTTCGTCCCAGAAAATTTACGTCCCACTGTTGGACACGTTTATAGTTTCGGCCAAAATCGGCCGAAACTTTTGCCGAAACCGAAACTTGTGTCGCAGTTCACGCATACCCATCCGCGCCTAACTTCGTTTCTCGCGGCAACGCTTTGACGGCCCTGTTCGAGAATTATGCGAACATAATAAAAAATATTATAAAAATGTTCTTATTTTTTTTTTTTATTATATTAAATAAATGATTCCAACGAACTTAATATACTGTGTCTCCATTTCATGCCATTATCAATGCAAAATAATAGGTAAAATGCACTATATTTCAGTATTTTAAGAAAATTTAATACTTGACTACGTGAGTTTCGGTTTCAGCCGAAACTGAAGCCACGGTCGAACATTCGGTTTTGGTTTCGGCCGGAAAACCAGTTTCGGTCGGACACTAGTTATCATTGGAATACTTTATCATTTCTTAGTAACGTTTAATGAACTCCACGTTTCCTTTCTGATCATTTATCAGAAATAAGATAACATTATCTATACTGGCTTCCACGCATTTTTTACCTTGAAATGTGTCACAAATCACAAACTACGCATAATATGTAGGTATTATTGTCATATGGGATTGCGATTTCATTTCCAAACTGTGATTTGCGAGCGGAAGTGCGTCTCAATACACTATGCCAATAACAGGGGAGTAATAAACAAATATCATCATTATTTTGTTATGAGGACATAAACAAGGAAGTTTCTATTATACTATACTTATTTATTTATTTACTTACATAAACTTAGGTTTAGTAGTACCTGTGGTAGTACGTATTAAGATCCATTATCAACAGTTTTGAGTTTCTCACATGAGTGACCATCTGGTCATTGGTGTAACACTTTCTGATGTAATATTGTCGGTTTGTATATACATAGCACATAAAAATAGACTGTTTATTGGCGGATTTTATGTAACCTGAACCTAACCGTTTGGAGGTCCCGAAAAAGTTAGTGGTACGTGCCACATCGATGCAATATTCGTAATTGTGTAACTGTAAACTATGTATCATGGACGTTCAAGCTTTTTGGTGGTGAAAATTTAATATAGTCATGATTTATAGAGGTCAAACACGGCATAGTAATATTAACATGTGTTTTATTTTGTTTGAAATAAAAGGCTCTACCACCCGTAGTGAGTGTTGCGAGACTTTAAATTATGAATACGATGTTTTTTTATAAATTACTCTACAGCCTGTATAAAAATACACAGGATTTAAATACGTTTAAATACGTTACAATTGGTGGTTTTGATACATACTTCTAAATTAAAACGTTCTAAAAAAAGTTCTGAGACAAGATGTGAAACAGTTTTCACTTGCAAATATACAAATAACGAAATAAACAAATATTTCTTACAATTTTTTTTTTCCTTGACATAAAAAAAAAACATGTTTATATTAAAGCTATTAGTATCTAAGCGTAAACGTAGAGTTATTAGGTCTCCTTTGACTTGACCGCTGCAAAAAAAGTAACATAAAACTGTTCACATATAAAATCCTTTCTCGGATTCATACTAATATGTTACACATCAAAGTAATAACATAACCAAATTAGAAAAAACCTGTCTAAAGCGATCTTGATTGATTACTTTTGACCTAACATAAGAAAGCAATTTCGTCGAGATTTCTTTTCTCTTGTATACTTACGCAAATGTAGCGAACCAAAGTAATAGGTACATAATTTAATTTTTTCTTATTTTACACTATTTCGTACGTGTGGAATTTGGAAACCGTGCCTTAACAAGCATACAAAATCGCATCAAAACCCGTTGCGCAATTCTATAGATTTAAGCTCATATATGACGTTGTTATTTTTAGGGTTCCGTACCCAAAGGCTAAAAACGGGATCCTATTACTGAGACTTCGCTGTCCGTCCGTCCGTCCGTCTGTCACCAGGCTGTATCTCAAGAACGGTGATAGCTAGACAGTTGAAATTTTCACAGATGATGTATTTCTATTGCCGCTATAACAACAAATACTAAAAATAAAATAAAATAAATATTTATCCCATACAACAAACATGATTTTTTTACCGTTTCTTGCTCGATACTAATAACGTTGACAGGTAGACGCTTTAACTATTAACAGAATATTTGGTTCTATAACGTGCCTTATGTTGCATAGATAATGGTACGGAACCCTTCGTGTGCGAGTCCGACTCGCACTTGACCAATTTTTATTATATTAAGTCAAGATATTGCTTCTTATAATGAGCTAAAAGATTTCCACTAAAGAACAAAGAACTTATCACAATATGTGTTACAATTATTCAAAAGTAAGTAAGTAGGTAACCTATACTTCTATACTAATATTATAAAGCTGAAGAGTTTGTTTGTTTGTTTGTTTAAACGCGCTAATCTCAGGAATTCTTGTTCCGATTTAAAAAAATATTTTATTCTTAAATAGTCCATTTAGCGAGGAAGACTATAGGCTATATGGGAGCCTATATAACATCGCGCTGCGACTAATAGGAGAGAAGCAGTAGTGAAAAATGTTACAAACACGGGGAACATTTTCTAAATTCTACGCGTACGAAGTCGCGGGCAACAGCTATTTCAAAGATAATCTAAGTAAGTAAATAGGTATTTAATAATAAATCTATCATAGCTCATGATGTTAGTGATAAAAAAAAACACAGCAATTTTAATATTTGATAATGAATCCATTGTAGTATTTATAAGAACTTTGTACAGACTCATTACTTAATTAAATATTCTCAAAAGCGGGCTATAGCAATCAGAATATTCCAAACAAGAACTTTGAAGAGCTTTGAGAAAATCAGCTCATAATATAATCGACTTAATTTATTTACTTTGGCCTAGCATTCGGGTTCTTTTACATTAAGATGGTTTCATTTTATGACAATGGTTGATATTAACAGAAATAAATTCATTATTTTGAGATTAAATATGGTAAATCTAAGCCATGAGTGATGAAAGTATTAAGTTAGGTATATTATACACAAAATTTTCTAATCCAGTTGTTATATTTATCTATTGAAACAATGAAATTGTTGTTACTAGATATTACAAGGCTAAATAAGTATTTGATGGTGATAGTATTATCGGCTTTTTAATTTGCTATTACATACTAACAGTAGTTCTGAAAAACAAAATTAAGGTCTCACGTATGACTGTGCTCTTAAGATAACTAAATAAATAAATAAAAAATTGGTCAAGTGCGAGTTGGACTCACGCACGAAGGGTTCCGTACCATTATCTATGCAACGCGCAAACGGTAAAAAATCATGTTTGTTGTATGGGAGCCCCCCTTAAATATTTATTTTATTTTATTTTTAGTATTTGTTGTTATAGCGGCAATAGAAATACATCATCTGTGAAAATTTCAACTCTCTAGCTATCACCGTTCTTGAGATACAGAGATACAGCCTGGTGACAGACGGACGGACGAACGGACGGACGGACTGACGGACAGCGAAGTCTCAGTAATAGGGTCCCGTTTTTACCCTTTGGGTACGGAACCCTAAAAAGACGTGTGGAAGTGCCGCGGTAAAGCTATTGCATAGTATTTTTTATCAACTTATGCAATTATAATTATTTATTTATTTTATTTATGCAAGAATCTAATTTTCTAGAAAACACCCAGACGCAGTACAAACATTTGTACGACATTTATGGATATCACACAAATGATTGTCCCAAGCGGGAATCGAACCCACGACCTCGTCAACGGCAGTCCATTACATAAACCACTCCACCACGAAGCCCGTCGGAAATGTGCTCTTAAGAATATTCAAACTGCAATGATTTATGACGAGCCTCGTGGTTGAGTGGTTTATGTAACGGACTGCCGATCAAGAGGTCGCGGGATCGATTCCCACTCGGGACAATCAATTGTGTGATTTTTCTAATTCTCATACAAATGTTTGTACTGCGTCTGGGTGTTTCTATGTATTATAAGTATGTATTTACAAAAAAAAATTAGTATATGTATTCTACCCGTATTCTGGTACCCATAACACAAGCATATAAGCTTAGCTTGGGACCAGAGGACGTTGTGTGAAATGTCCATGTATATTTATTTATTTATACCAATCTGAAAATATCCTTACAGAAAACTGTACATAATATATTGTTACGAACACACAAAACACAAAGGAGCTAGCGCCATCTAGCAGCAACTAGTAAAACCAATTAAAGAACCGAACAGAGTGAAACCCCTATTAGATACTAGATGGCGTTAGAGGAACTACCGTACATGCGCGAATCTTCTAGAAACATTCGTTCCGGGCGATCACGTTCGCGCACAGTCGGGAACATTCTGGAATAGTCTGGAACTCGTCTCGGCGCATATAAATAGCGGCAGGGAGGCGAGCCCGGGCAGTTCAGTTCGAGCTACGATAAAGGCGACTTCGAGAGCGAAAACAAGTGATCAAGAGTGATACCAGTGAAACCTACAACTTGGCTACGATCTAGGACATTGTTAGTGCTCAGTGTTTGGACCTAGTGCTTAGTGTTTGGACCTAGTGCTTAGTGTTTTGACCTAGTGCTTAGTGTGTAACTAGTGCTAGTGAATAAAGTCTTCTAAAAGAGTCAGCAGGTCTTTCTCACCAAATCCTTCGAACCCTAACACGTAACAATATGATCACTAAATGTAATGTATTGGACCTGAACGTATCCAGATAATAGAGATAAACTTTGTTTCGTTGTCGAGTGGTAGGTACATTGATAGAAGGGAGACGTACCTGAGTATTAAGTCAAACAGCTCTTCAGAATACTCTCTAAGGAATTGACGATAACATACAGATCTAAAATCATATAACTTCATCCAAAATCTCTAAACAGTTTAACAACACCCATGAGACAAGTCACTAATTGTCTGAGGAAGATATTAAGATATTTGTGGAAAAGTTTAAATTCAAACGAGCCTCGTGGTTGAGTGGTTTATGGAATGAACTGCCGATAAAGAGGTCACGAGTTCGATTCCCGCTCGGGACAATCACTTGTGTGATTTTTCTAATTGTCATACAAATGTTTGTCCTGCGTCTAGGTGTTTCTATGTATTATAAGTATGTATTTACAAAAGAAAAGTAGTTTATGTATTTTATCCGTATTCTGGTACCCATAACACAAGCACAATAAGCTTAGCTTGGGACCAGAGGACGTAGTGTGAAATGTCCGTAAATATTTATTTATTTAGTAATTATTATCTATTGCCCGCGACTCCGTCCGCGTGGAATTTAGAAAATTTTCCATGTATTTGTAACATTTTTCGCTACTACTTCGTTTCTACTGGTCGCAACGTGATGTTATATAGCCTAAAGCCTTCCACGATAAATGCCCTACCTAAAACTGAAATAATTTTTCAAATCGGCCCAGTGGTTCCTGAGATTAGCGCGTCCAAACAAACAAACTATTCAGCTTTATATAATTATAATGTATAGATTACGTACTATTGCCCACAACATCGTTACACGTAAAATTTAGATACGAAACCTTTACAAAAAAGCCATCCTCTTGAGCCATTCTATGTTTTAAAAAAACCGCAACAAAATCCATTGCATAGTTTTGAAGTTATAATGTCACTTAAGAATATACATAAGAAAATATTTTTTTTATTATAATTAGTAAAGATATTTTCTTAATTTTCTGTCATTGAATATAAAAATATAGCTATTGCCATCGAATTCGTATATTTGCAATTTGGAACCACTGAAAACCCTTTTTTGAACAGACTTCAAAAAAGAAAGAGGTTCCTAATTCGTATGCATGTTTTTTTATGTTTGTTACCTCATAACTTTTAAATGGGCGAAGCGATTTTGATGATTTTATGTTTATTTGAAAGCTGTTGATTACAGTTTGGTCCCATTGGAGCCAGGTTAGGATCTGATGATTATCGGAGAAATCGATGAAAACCCTCAAATTTTAAAGGCACATGAAGTCGTTTTAACTTTTTTTTTTAAATACTCAATTATTTTCTCACTCTAACCTAAATATGTGTTTTTTAAATTATTTAGACTGTTGTGGTTGCTAGCAATTTCTTGTGGTATTTGTATTGCGGCAATTTATTTATCATTAGACGTGGAAATGTGATAATAACTTGACATATTCTTATTGTATAAATGTAGGGCCAATAATGTGATAAACTTTTATGTGAAGTCACTGGCTCCCGTAACACAGATTCTTACCTAGCACGGAAGTCAGGGCCCCAAGTGATGTAAATCTTATACTTGTAACCACGAAGTATAGATTGAAGGAGTCCGAACGGTATAGGCTTTTCCATAATATTTCGTGTACACAATAATAAACCCAGATCATAGTTCTATTTTCTGCCACTGGCTGCGCAAGTGTTCAGGGCGTACCGATGCTATTATTATTATTACATGTAAACACGCGCTGGCTCGTGAATGTTGAATTTAATTTAATTAAATACATTTAATTAAATACATAATATTATTTATAAATAAATAATAATATTATTTATAAATATAATAGAATTCAAACGAGTACTCCTTGAAAAATGGCGCGCTCTACCGGCAAAAAATCTGTCCCTTAAATTGAGACCATTCGTTCAACATTACGTTCGGACTCCTTCTATCTATACTTCGTGCTTGTAACAATAGAATTATTAATTATTATTATTATTGCATTTTAAAGTTGTTTATGTCCTTTCTCAGGCTTCATATTTTAATGTAGCTTTTGTTTAAGTCTATTCTGTAGTTATGGCGTGAAAGAGAGACATTTAGCGAAAATTACTGTCAGATTTATTATACAATCTAGCTGTTACCCGCGATTTCGTACGCGTGGAATTTAGAAAATGTTCCCTGTATTTGCAACATTTTTCACGAATGCGTCGCTCCTATTGGCCTCAGCGTGATGTTATATAGCCCATAGCCTTCCTTGATAAATGGGCTATCTAATACTGAAAGAATTTTTCAATTCGAATTAGTACCTAGTTGCTGAGATTAGCGCGTTCAAACAAACAAACTCTTCCGCTTTATGATATTTGTATTGATTGGTAAGGTTATGAATTACATACGATACGGCCTGTGGATACGGCGTATTTTGTCATTCCTTGTCAGTTCACGTCCATATGTAATAAAATAACCTGAATTAGTAATAACAGTTGAAAAACCTTTTAAGTAAATTAAACATATTTTATTGCAGTAAATCATGCTCGTTTTACTATCACAAATTAGATTAAATTTAGTTCAGATGCGTGATTCTATTGAAAAATGTGCAATTCGCGTGTGTTAAAGTGGTTTTTTTTTATCTGATCAGATTATATAGGCACTAATCGCTCCTCGATTTACTATTACAAGCGTAATTTGTTGTAAATTTAATAATATGGAGATTTTTAGAGTTTATTTTATACAGAACTAGCTGCCCCGGCAAACGTTGTTTTGCCATACAATTCTGTGTAAAAATCAACAACAAAAAATTTCATCAAAATCGGTCCAGCCAAATTTAAACTATCCTATCTCTCAAGTTGGATTGAACTGCACATGGTGTGCGAATTTTATTATAATCGGTTAAGTGGTTTAGGAGTCCATTGAGGACAAACATTGTGACACGAGATTTATATATTAATATATTAAGATTATGCGAAAATTTTAAGCGTATAAGGGCTTATTATTATTAATATTAAGCGTAAAAAAAAAGAAAAAAATAATCACACATACCTATATACCAAAATTCAAAGGTAGCTACTAAAATATACTTATGATTACCGACCTATTATTTTTTACCTTTACTTGTTATAAAACAAAGTCGTTATTTTTGTATGTATGTTCCTATGTAAGCTTATAAGCTTAAAGATATATCTTTAAAACTACACAATGGATTTTGATGCGGTTTTTTTAAATGATAGATTGTTTCTTAATTCCACGCGCATGAAGGTGCAGGCAACAGCTAGTATTTATTTAAATAATAAAAATAGTGACTCTGTCGCATTTCTTCTTCAGAACTGCCAAACCATTTTTTTATAAAATTTTGCATGTTTAAATATTTTGTAGTTCTGACAATAGGATGCAAAATGTAAACAAGGAGTTTTATCCAATCACTAGGTACTCAAGTAAAACTACTGGGCACAGCTAGTTGTAGATTCTTTATACTGAACTTGTAACTTTTCAGTCACAATGTGTAAGAAATTCATATCACGGAGCTCCCATCTCGGAGTTAGTTACTCTCCTTTGAAACGTCAGTAAAAGTTCTTGCAAGATTCGAATGAACACATGTAACAACTACCAGTGTATCTACACCGGCAACGTAGGCAATATCTTTACTGCCTTTATTTCGTTTTCTTTTTTTATTAAACTTAAGGTAGTACTAGGAGTTTTTTACCATATCCCATTATACCTATCTAAATAAAGGAAAACTAAAACACTCATTTTCACTCATCAGTTTTATTTTTTAAACACCATCTATGTCCTCACATTATGAAACATAACAAAAAAGGAATTATACAATTTAATGTAGTCATTCAGATATCATACGTATACATACATTTCGAAGATCCATTTATATAACCGAAGAGATTATACAAAAGTCTAGAGAAAGACCTAAGAAAAGATGGATGGACTGTATAAATGAGGATATGAAGAAAGAGGAGTTAACATAGATATGAAGTCTGACAGAAGACTTTTGAAGAAAAAGCCATGTTGCTCCGACCCCGAATAATGTGATAAAAGATATTAGAATTTCGTTCACAACAGTTGGGAACAAAGAGAGTACCTACTGAACTATTAAAATGTAAGATTAGAATAATACAATAAGAACTTCCCATTTACAGTAAAATTTAATAATACCAATATTTCGATGCGTAACATTGTCAAAACTGAATAGCCAGTTAAAATAAATGAAACACTTGAAACCATTCAAATTCAACGGCTCTGATGCTTTTGTGACATCTTAAATATTATTAGTATCCGTTTTCTTAGAATTTCATTAAAGTAAATAGGGCGATTCATTAACTAGATTTATAAAATTAAAAGCTTGATTAACTTGGACAACTTAATAAACTGTACCAAATCTTATTATTACTTTTGTAATTACTTGAAGGAAGTTTTGAATTTTGTAAATATAAAATCATTGTACTTAATTGATGGAGCTGACATCATTTAAATCAAATAAATAAATATTTATGAACGGTTCATTCAGTGTTTTTGGGAATCAAATCAAGTTAAATATGCTGCTACGGAAGAAAAAAGAAAATAAAAATACAGCATACCTTGTTTTTGTCTAAGGAGAGGAAGTCCATGGCTTTGAAGGGAATAGGTTGTGGCGTGGCGTGGGGCTGATCAAAAATTACGAATTACAATTTATGACCGCATATCCTACTGCTCGGGGTAAACAGAATGGAAGTGTGGGGCACTAAAACCCCAGCCATGTGCCTAAATCAACTGGGAATTAGGCACCGGTATTGCGGTGGTTCCGCCTTCGGTTACCCGCAAAGGCTGCTCCGAGAACATCATCACATGAGTGACGTCCAGGCATACGGGGACGTCATCCCTACACGAAGGGCAAGGGGTTAAATTTTTTTGTCTTTGCCCAATCTTCTTTATTTTTCTTTTGACTTTTTACCCGTTTGTCAAATTTTTCGCGTTTTGTTTTTATATATTTATATCTTTGTATTGTATAGCTTGTATATATATAATTGTTTAGTCTAGGTATACCTAACCCAAACAATTAAAACATAAACCTTCCCTAGCAATCCAGTTGAAAGATAATTATAATTGAATGTAGGTAAAGTTATGATTTTGAAAGCATCGTAGCAATTACTAAAGGCGATTAAAATAAAATTTTACTTCATAACGAGCCGCGAGTTTTTCTTATCTGTATAATGCAGCTTTATATTAAGATTCGCCAGCATGTTATCTTTGCAATTATATAAATTAATATTCAAATAAGCCTTTGGTTTAAGAATATTTTAGATTTCGTTGTACGAGGATACGACAGCAAGCCATGGTCTATACAAAAATATGGTCATCGTACTTCGCTGTTTTCGTCATGAACATTGCCTCCACAAAAACGAATTTTTCTGACACTATCTAGGTCTTGTATCAAATCTAATCAAATCAAAAGGTGGTCTTAGGAATGTACCGATTACGTTGTTAAGACAACCATTTGTTTACCACATACCTACTATGTACATCTACTATATAAAAATAAGTCGGGTTTTCCTTCCTGACGCTATAACTCCAGAACGCACGCACCGATTTCCACGGTCTCGGGCTCCGTGAGGTTTATAGTTCATTTATTTTTTTGTAACTTTTTTTTGGTATGACAAAACAACGTTTGCCGGGCCAGCTAGTAGGTACATAAAAATATATTCAAAACAAAAACTTTGAACACTTTTTCACCCAACACCCTCTAGTCCCAAGCTAAGCTCAATTCCTTTTGTTATTGGTCGAAAATTTCTGTATGTATAAATGTAGTGGTGGTTTCCAATAAAACAAAGCAAAACGCGACCCTTTTTCCCTCTTTTATCTAATGAAATGTGTTTAGGTTCAGTTGTTATAATATTTACTTTTAATTTAAACATCCTTATATTCAGGATTTTTATATTATTAGTCTTTGTTTTGACTATAAACTGTTGTTAGACCAGTGCAAAAGACCTACGCGGGCGTACTTTAGTCTGTACTTTCGGGCGTGTCCTGGGCCTCTTATATTGGACACCCGGCACTGGTTACGTTTGGATTTTATTTCTTTTTGCTTTTCTTCTTAGTTTCAGATATTTTAAATAAGAGCCAAGCCTATGTGTATGATGGTAACACCCAAAAATTCCGAAAAACTTTATTCCGAATTTTAAAATTCCGTCTTTCAAAAGTCTGAACTTCATAATACCAAAAAATTGTAATGTCTATTATTAAAAATCACGAAATATAAATTACCGAAAGTCATAAATCCAATTTGATATTTTTCCGATTTTCATTTGTCCGAAAAGTCAAATGCTCGAAGAGTTCTCGTTCCAAAAAACGACAATCCGATTTTTTATATTTCGAATAGAGTAAAGGTCAACATGTTGTGCTACAAAATTTTGCGACAAACGAATTACTGCAAAACCGACTTCACGTAGTCTTATTTGCCCTACACTCGAGTGCAATTTAAACCCGCATAGGCACGGAGGGCTGGGACGGCCTGGGGGTTGAGGAGCAGGTGGATCGAAGGCCCGGCGCAGAAGCTGCAGCGGTAAGCCTTCAAATCATCTGAGACGAGATAAGCTCACGTGGGTCTGCCTAAAGCCCGTAGCACCGGAGCCGTGACAGAAACAATGCTTGCTGCCTGCTTGCATGTTGCATGCCTGCATATTTGCATACTGCATGCTTGTTTGCATGCTGCGAATCCCCTGTATTATTGATGAATCGCTACTGTCAGGTTAAGGGAAACAAAATATTTTTATTCGAAACAAAACATTATGTTGATGTTTCGAATTATCAATAAGTTGGAATTTTTGTTTTTCGGTCTATTGAATCTCGGTATTTTGAGAATAGTAATAAAATGATGAACGTTAGGAATATTGAAATTTCGGAATTATGAAAATTAGGGTAAAATACATCGGAATTGTTATAGGTATTCAGAATTTTGAACCATTCGAAATTATGAAAATCAGTATTATGAAATTCGTATTTGTGACTTTCGGATTAAAGTTTTTCGTGGATATCTAGTGTACCTACCCGTATATTATACTAGTTGTTGTGCGAAACTTCGTACGCGTGAAATTCAGAAATTTTCCACCGATTTTTGTAACAATTTCGCTGTTGCTATGCTACTATTGATCGCAGCATGATATTATATATCCTATAGCCTTCCTCGATAAATATAAGTAACATAACAACACTGAAAGAATTTTTTAAATCGAACCAGAAATGTTCCCGAGATTAGCGCGTTCAAACAAACAAATTTTTTTAATATAATTTATAATTTAAGATTATTTTTATAATTTAAGATCTAACTTGTGTTATGGGTACCAGAGCCCTCACAAACATTTAACAATTTGTACATGCGTCGTGCTAGTTAATAAGTTCAGTATGTATCTATCAATGTATTAATCTATAAATCGGAATCCATGAAAGTGTCTTTAACCCACTTGCAGTAGTTGGACTGATTTGAAATTTTGCACACACATCAAAGACCGATAACAATACAAAACCAAAAACTCCAAAAAGTATTCAGGATTTTCAAGTGTGTTTCCAGTTTTTGAACTAAGTAGATTGTTATTTATAATCAAATGGTTACCCAATTTATTATCAATTAAAAATAATAAGTAGTAACAAAATTAATTAAGAAGAAAATTACTAAAACAAACGAAAATTCGAAGTAAAACTATAATTTAACTGATGTGTCAGTGACAATATATCTTCAGGTTTATAATATTAGTTTAGATTACTTTACTATCTCAATTAATACAAGAATTCGATAGCCCGTCAATTTTAAGATGGATATATCACACACATATTTGATGATAATCTGATGAAAATTGGATGACAAGGGTTACTAAAACAAACACCAGCTGACGATCGTCTAATAAATTGTTAATTCTAATTAAGTGACTGAACGAAATGGTGCGTTTCCATTCAATTAAGATCGAAGCGTCCACAGTATAGAATGACATGCAAAATTGATGAGCTTTTAAGCTGAGGACTTATTCGGACAAAACAAAACGTTTAAATTAACACTATTTCAAAGTATTACTTACTAAAGACAATGAACGAAATGTCTGGATTGTTTTGTTTTCATAGAATGTATAATTTGTTATTTATTTTAATGAAATCCATACCACATAATACTATAGATTAAAAAACCTGTCAAGAGCGAGGTGAACACGCACACTTAGGGTTCCGTACCTACTCGACTGAAAAACATAAATAAGTAAATATAAATAAACAGTTAATTAACCTTAAAGTTCATAGCTCATTAGAGCCACCCGGCAGCCACTCCGCACCGCCTCGCCTCGTGCGGTTAGTATTCTCAATATAGATTTGTATGGTTATGCGCTCACTAGATCAACTCCGTAGCGTCACCGGGTCGCCTCTGTCGTAAGCCCTCCACGCGCGGACAGCGGGTGGACCACTCGGTGACAACTCGCTGCTCGCATGCTTGCCTTGCGCTGACTGCGCATCGCCAACGCGCGGGTCCCCACCCTCCCTTCATACCAAGCCTTCCTTTTAAACAAGTCGGACGTATCGTTTTGCTTTCAAAATGACGATGATGTAGACGTAGTGCCAATTGTTAACAGACTACACGAAAATTCCTGGACTAACCGGCCTTAAGTCGTAGACCACACGGCGTCAACCAACGGCCAGCGTGGTGTCCACTGGTTGACCGCGCGACGATTATTGGTGATAACACAGTGTCCACCCATGGACCTCCTGTCGACAACGAGTGGACGCCGTGCGACGAGGCGGTGCGGGGTGGGTGCCGGGTGGCTCTAATGAGCTATAACCTTTAAGCTACTCACCAACTTAACTAAACTTTGTAGTTTCAATAAAGGGAGACGCCTACATTTCAACTAATTCATAAGTTGGTATTAGTTTAAACAATTCTTTCATGTGATGTGATAACAAATTACAAGTTTTTGGATTTTTCCCTATATCAGCACTATGTTGGCTTGGTTCATGCCAAATTTCAAGTCTCTGGTAGCATGGGAAGTAACCTGTAAATTTTGATTCCCTAGCGTAAGTCGAAAATACTCAAAAATGGCTGTAATTCGGTTATATCTTCTGAATGCGTAGATCTAAAATATTGATTGTATTTTTTGCAGCAAGGGACCGCATAGATTTACATTTGGTACGAGTTTTAAGTTGATACCTTCAGCCGTTGCTGGGTAAAAAAAGTTTGACGGATGGACAGACAGACAGACGGACACCGTAGTGAGACTTTGTTTTGTACGAAAAATTAACGCTGTTTGTCTGTTTGTTACTCTTTCAAACCATATCATTTTTTTTCAGGCTTAAGATATTAATAATTGTTATTTTTCGATTTATTGATAATTAATAATTTAAAAGTTACACCAATAAACGTCAAGTATTTTGCAAGAGTGTCAATGTGTAAATTGCCTCAAACTTTTTGATGACGACTGTAATTTGACGTCATAAATTTTACAAGCATTATATTGAATCAACTTGGTCGTAACTAGATAATTTTGCAATTAATATTAATAGAGAGATGGGATGGCTTACCAAGAAAAAATAAATAATAAATATTTTGGACATTTCACACAACGTCCTCTGGTCCAAAAGTAAGCTATAATTCTATGCTTGTGTTATGGTTACCAGAATACGGATATAATACATTTGCTACTTTTCTTTTGTAAAAACATACCTACTTATAATACATAGATCACACCCAGACGCAGTACAAACATTTGTATGACAATTTTAAACATCACACAAATGATTGTCCCGACGGGAATGGAACCCACGACCTCGTGAACGGCAGTCCGTTACATGGACCACAAGACCACGAAGCCCGTCGAAAATGGGTTAATGATGGGTTATTTAGTCCTTAGGTGCTGCAGCGACAGTTTTTAGCGTTCAGAACGAAAAGGTAAAATGGAGCCCTATTACTGAGATTTCGCTGAACTGAAAAATTCACAATTTATGCTATAACAACAAATATTCATCATTATCATTTTCCTGCCCTTACCCCGTTTTTTGGGTCGGCAATTTTACGAATATGTTATGACAATAACGATTCGGACCGACCGACCCTTCGTGTGCGTATACAACTCGTGCTTTACCGTTATTTTTTTTAGACCAATTTCCTTTGATCGTAAAACATTTTGCTTGAAAAATAAACATCTAAAGGTCTTAAGACCTTCTTTAAGATATATTAGCGTCTTTTATCTGCAATATCAAATAAAAAAACAGATGCGAAAATTCTTTGCGTATATATTTATCAGTTACTTCATACGTGTGATTGACAATAGAATATATTGGCACCTTTGAGAGATCAAAAACTGTTCAAAAGAAATTTGTTTGTGTAAGTGTACAAACAGCTGCTTGATTTTTGAATAGAAACTTAGGTACATGGAATGGTATTTTATTGCAGAAAAATTATTATCTCAGACAGACTTATTAGACAGACTTATTTTATTAACTCTGCCCTGTACTTTACCTGCACAAAATTTTACTAAGAATTTACTTTTCAGTCACGAATGGAGCTGACTGAGATTGACTTAGTCCCACCAGTGACCGTGGTAACTGACTAGTTTACAAAACGCCGGCCTCAAATTTAAAACAAATATACCTTGTGTAAATACGTATAAAGTTGTTTTATTTGAATGGAAATAGGCATATCACTAAACTCCATGTAATGGCGAGGTACTGTTTACCACAACGCAACGCTCTGATTTGTAGTGATGCCCAAAATTGAAAATACAAATAACTCTGTAATTTACATATACAAATACATAATTATACGAGTAGCATCTGTATTTATTACTTATTATTTCGATTATTTATTAACAAAGCCGTTATTTTTGAATGTATGTCTCTATTTTTTTCTTATTCTTTATTGTACATATAAAATATATTTACAGAATTTGAGATTTAAATCTAATGTACACAGGCGAGCCTAATTCACTATTGAATTTTCTTCCAGCAAACCTTATTATTAAGTGATTTGAGGAAGGTGGGCACATAATGCATAACAATAAACAAAAACAAAGCTAAACAAATACTTACTACCTACTTAATTTTTACAAGTTATTTATTTCTAACATATCAATACATAAACACCAATATTTACAGACGATTATCTAATAAAATATACATTTAAAATAAAGTTTCTTTATATAAACTACATACACAATACATAAATATAATATCTACTTACAGCAATGACAAGAAATTATTCTTAATTCTTCTTTTAAATACTTGAAGAGATTTGCTAGCTCGTATCGAATGTGGCAGAGAATTCCACAAACGAATTACACGAACAGTAAAAGAGCCACCATAACGGCTGGAAGTATGAGATGGGGTTTTGAGAAGGAGAAGTGTAGTAGTCCCTGTGTGCGCTTATATCTTCCAATATACGCAACGGATTTTGACGCGGTTTTTTTAAATGATAAGGCGATTCAAGAGGATGGCTTTTTTATATAACTTGTTAAGGATACTTTATAATAATACGCGTACGAAGTTGCGGGCAAAAGCTAGTAGATAAATATAACCAAAAATCAGCCTTATAAAATCTAACTCTAGCGAGAGCCAAACGGCTATCGATGTGGAACAATATGTACTAAAATCGTTAACATTATGGTACTGTATTCGTTCGTTTAGAGAGCGCAAACAACTGTGTTAAAACATTTCCACCGCCCTCCCTCGCCTCGTCTCAAGTACTTTAATTCATTAGTAGTGGCGCAAAAATGTTGTGCTTATTATATTGGTAAACATACTTACCTTCTCCTTCTGCTCCCATTAATGTCCCTACTATTATGGGCAGGGCTCCTCACTTTAGGTATGTATTTGGTCTAATTACGCCGACCCGACCAGGCGTGCAATAAGGTTTGTTATAGCTTTCTATTGTTCACAGAAATATTTTTCTACTGATTTTAACCCTGAGCTGGTTTTTTGAGGTCTCTGGGGAGAACAAGTATAGTGTATTGACTCTTATTTTCTTCTGTATTCATCACACAAAGAAATTTGTGTAATTCTAAAACCTAGAACTAAACTAAAAACTAACAACGATGGAAGGACAGCAAAGTCTCAGTAATAGGGTCCCTTTTTCTTTTTTAGTACGAAATCCTATAAAAACAGAGAAATTTTGCCAACATAAATCATAGTTAAGATAAAATATATTACATTCATATTAAATGATAGGCCTATGAAAATTAAATTACAAGGGTTACCAAAACAAACAGTAGAGCTGACGATCTTCTAATAAATTGTTAATTCCAATTAATTTGGCGAACGTAATGGTGCTTTTCCATTCAATTAACATCGAATAGTCTGTAGTATAGAATGACATGCAAAATTAATGAGCTTCTAATCTGAGGTCTGAACGATGAAACAAAACATTTAATTTTATACTATTAGGAAAGTGTAACCAACCGAAAACAAAGAAATTCGCCGTTAATTTTATTCCCATTACATTATTTCAAGTGTAAACGCATTTAGTGATTCCGTTTTATAAAAATCTGTTAGGATATAAATAATTAATAATGGTATCAAAAATCGGTGAAGCCAAGGAAGTGTGTTAAGATCGCAGCAGATGGCGCTCTGTAGTGTCTGCCTACACCCATAGGAAAAAGACATGATGGTATGTTGATGAATGTATGAGAAATTCATGATATTATACGCAACTAAGTTCCGTCTCTGTTAAGTTTGCCTATGTGGACCCTATTTCTTCACAAGTCATCATCATCATACCGTCACGTCTTTTTCCCATGGAGGTTGACAAAGACTATAAATAGAGTTTCATTTGCTACGATCCAAACACACTTAAGTGTGGTAAAAATCTAGCATATTTTGTGAGAGACCGAACCTCGAAAGCATGCCAGCACGTCCGGTCTGGTCTGCATGGCAGGGTAGACCAAATACCGTCCCGAAGTGGATGAGACCCATGGACCTCTTTCTCATGGCCTTTAAATTGCATCAAGTGTTATAAATTTTTGTAAACACTTATAAATCAGCTTTTTCTTTTTTAGTAGTTTAATAATGTTATTTATCTTTACTTATTATGAAACAAATTTTGTATGTGTGTCCATAAGTGAGCTTAAATCTTCAAAACTACGCAACGGATTTTGATAAGATTTGTTTTTAATAGATACAGCTGTCTGTGTTTTGTATAATTGCTATAATGCGGTGTATATATTTTCAATAACTACAAACGTGAGTGAAACCGCGGGCAGACAATCATAATCACAAATGATAATAATTTACTTAGTTCAAAAACTAAAAAACACGCTTGAAAATCCTGAATATTATTTTAAATTATTGCGTTGTCAACGGTCCTTGATATATATGCAAAATTTCAGATCAAATTGACTACTGCAAATGGGTTAAAACCACTTTCAAATATTCCGTTACATAGATTAATACATTGATACATACTGAACTTATATAAGCGTAAAAATACGATATAAACTCAATCGAGTGACGATTATGGTGGCTTAATTTGATAACTGAAAAGCACGACTTCAATAAGCTCAGTTGGCAGAGCTACGGAACGGTATTCCGAGGTCGTGGGTCCAAGTCCCGCTTGCGGTAATCACTTTTTCCACCATAATTTAATTTATTATATAAGCGTGTTAATAAAAAGATAATAATATCAACATCGATTAAATCCGTACACAGAGCATACGTTATACTCTAGAGCACCCCAACTTTCCAAACTTTCTTATATCACTATATCTACCGAAAACATACTTTGCACTTAAATCGGATTACAGCTTCTAAAGATTCGAGCAAAGTAAATGCGGTTCGTAGTGTTTGTACCTCTAAAATTTAAGTTACGGCGAAGTTGCTCCACTTTATTGGGTGTTCTAAGTATCAATGCAATACGAATGAAATAAAGTAGCATGAAGTGGTCAACTAAAGTAAAAGCGGCAAGCATTTAAAGTTGTTTTGGTACCAAATTTGTTTGTAGTATATTATTTTAAAGTTTCCGTAATTCCGTATCAAATCAAATCCTGTTTTACACAGGACCCTAATAATGAGACTTCATAGAAACACAATGCAAGCGACTAGGTTTACAAGAGCAAATATCGCTGTGTATCTAATAATTACCTACAAGATTATTTGTGTTTAAATTAAGTATACATAAGAATCATTGAAAATATTCAAATGAGGAAAAATAAAGAAAGTCTTAGATGTTTTTATATAATCATTCATGAGCACCTGTGCAAACAACTTGAAGAATTTAATGGAACAGCTTAATGGTTACCCAAAAATGAATGATGTTTCGGATCATATAATAATTTTCATCAGGTTTTAGGTACTTCATATATGTATATTATATATATATATTTCTTCAGTAATTAACTTCTACTATTTTATCGTTATCAAAAAACAATATACCTAAAGTAAAATTTTATTATTTAACATTTTCAATTCGTAGAGTATAATGTAATAATAATAATGAATATGCAGCGAAACAATTTGAAAATATTGACTAGAATTTTTTTTCTTATGATATTTTATAGTGTTAGTTCCTAAAAGAATATCATAATGAATATCACAAATAAGTATATGAAATTAAAACGCTCTACATCGATTGAGATGTAGCTTACTTTGTAGGTAGTGTATGTGAATGTCCTACTTATGATAGATGTTTTGTCAATTGATGATACGAAAAATAATTAGCAAATTCTTTTGTGGCCTTATTCATATTGAGTTATCGGAGGTTTAAACGGAGATTTTATCGGAGAGATAATAAACGTTTTATCGTAAAAAGACTGTTATGAATAACAAGTTTTGACAATTTTTGCGAACCTATTTTAGCGAACTTTTAAACCTCCGATAAGTCATTATGAATAAGGCCATTAAAATCTAATATATACTTCAGACACAGAAGAACTTCAGAGTAACAAATGAAAAGTAAAAACTAACGTTAAATGTAAATGTCACATACGAGTCGATCACTTACAAACTGCATTCCCAAGTCTACTTTAAACTTTAAAACAAATGAATCCTTACAAGAGTTTCTAAGTTAGAAAACTTTAGTTTGACTTAAATGTGCCTTTTAAAAAGACGGATAGAAAACCATTATATCAATTCGCAACTATTGAAAATGAATCTAACTAAACTTCTTGAGAATATATAAAATGTTTTAAATAAAATAATGACTTTTATAACACAGTCCCTACCTATAATATGTTAGCATTTCAATACATACAAAAAAACAATTAAAAAATCGATCAAGTACGAGTTGGATTCGCACACAAAGGGATCATATATCATAATATATTTGCCATACCGACAACTAATAGCACCAAATAACGGCATTCTCAAATAGTGGGATTAGGGCAAGAGTATGATGATAATGAGTAATTTTTATTTTAGCATCAACAGACTTACACAATCTGTTATACAAGCTGTTAAATTTTCAGCTTCCTAGCCATCACCGTTCCAAAGAAACAACTGGCGGACAGCGAAGCCTCAGTAATAGGGTCCGGTTTTACATTTTGGTACAGAACCCTAGAAAAGTAAGCGCTGATGACTATTTCGGGCTTAAGAAAGTAGACATATCCTTTTTACCAGGGATGCTGTAAAACTGAAGAGTATAGGAGAGTGTCTAAGCCCACAATAAATATGTTTGAGAGAAGAACTAAACCTAAACGCGATAGCAGCATACCTAGTCAAAGTCACCTCTAGTAAAATAATATAAAGGTTTGGCCATAACTAATATTAAACATAATAGCTTATAGTAATCGGTTATGACCAAACTCACATTATAATATATGAAATATTAACTTTACTAAATGCTAAATAGAAAGCTTTGTGAAGTTCTTTCATAATAATATTTAACTTTATTCCAAGTAACAAAAAGAATTGCTATTGCAGGGTGGAATTGTGACAGCTTCAGGCGCACCTACAAGTTTTGAAAAGTAAAAAGACGTTTTCTTTAGCTGCTTTGTAAGCAAGCACAATTCGTGAACATATTTCATTCAAAGTTTGGTATGGAAAGTCGGAAACATTTCTTTATGTACAAAACCACGAACATGTTTACTACAGAATTTTAGCGGCGATACATTTAACAATAGGTATATCACACGTAGGTATACCTATGTAACTAATATCTACAATAATCTACAATAAACGTTTTAATGGCAATGAATCATTTAATTTTAATATGTTTGTGAATATGTTGTGATTTAGTTTGTAAGTTTATGTAGTAGCGACACTATCGTATTAGGATGTACCCTGTAAAGATAGCTGTTAAGTTTTTAAAGAATAAATATATATATCATAAAAATGTCATAGAAATCACCTGTAATTATTGCCAGGGTAGTCTCCAATCCAAACACCCTGTAATACTGAATAAGCTAACTACTTTTAACTACAACATTCTATTAACTACGATGAGATTGATCCGTGGCTTACGACACGTGTAACTGGTTTGGAAGGATTCTTTCAACGGGTCACCATTCAGTCTCACCAACTACAGTAAATAAACGAATTACTCACCATTGACACTATTTGAGGACCCACTTCACAATCTTAGAACCTAAGTTAAAACTAAAAATCCTTAAGTAAACTATTTTAATCAAGTCTCCTACGACATATTAAATAATTAATTAATTAAAATTTTAGATGAATTGTCCCAATCCAGGTTCTAAGTCTACGTTATTAATGAGAATGCAGCTGCTGCAGTTTACTTTTGCTGTCTCTTTAGTCCATCCATGTTTTACTATTGGGAAAGGACCTCTTCATTCCTAACTTCGGGAGGGTATTTTGAGTAGGTCCATAAAACACGCTAACCACGGTTTAGTTTCGAAGTTTCCAACACTAGTATTCTCAATTGGTCACCACACAGACGCTGTAGTTGCTAGACCAGCCGTTATTAAGTTTTTTATTTAGTTACGTTCATTATTTTAATTTCATTTGACATGTTGGTTATTGTCAGCTTAAATTGTTTTATATCCAATTTTTGTTGACATATCCATGTGGAATTAATAGGTTCCTATATTATAGCTAAAATATTCATCCCTAATATTATTAATTAGCTAACATACTGCAGTTGGATTTAGTCAGGATTATCATTGGGTTGAATTTGAGTTTGCTAAAAAAGCGAATTTGTTTGGGCTCGCGCATAAGGGACTTGCCTACCCTATCAAGTTCTCACAGTCTCAGATAACCCTGGTCAAATGTGTGCCATACCTTATTCGCAACAAGCATTTTAATTGGCGCAATTATTAATTTGGGACGTACAACCAAGTTTTTAAATTTTCTGGAACTGTTAATTGAAATTCTGAAAATGCACACAATTTACAACAAACGAGATTATTTACCTGGTAACTGTTTAGGAGCCTGTGTGTGAACTTTGAATTAAATACATTAATTATATTCTATGAGGACGAGTAAATTCGAAGATATTCTTAATACCTACTGTTTGATACCAGAACAATAAATCATTTTGGGTAAAATTGAACAAGCTTTCTGCATTATGTTAGATCGAGAGAAACGGTTATTGCGGCATAACAAAGCGAGCAATTCTCGACTAATTGTGTATTGGACGTGCTCTGAATAAAGCAACTTTATACTTGAGATACCTATTGCTTACTGACTTCTCACTGCAAGTTTACATTAAACTTTGATATTACTTTGTTAGCAATAAACTAAACAAGACAGCTACGTAATTAGAATGATATATTTGAACATAGTTGAAGGATAATTAAGTGCCACGTTGATTTATTATCTGTTTTAAACTATCAAGCTATTTAGTTGCATTTACTTAATAGACAAATTCTGAAAACCTTAAAAATGTCCAATCGAGAAGAGCTTGTAGCTTACATACTAAACGAAAATCTAAAAGCTCAGCATAAAGGAAAATTTCTTTTTCCAAAAAAAATTCTGTGTTGATCTATTAAATTTGATAGAAGAGAGAAGCGATCGCAAGGGGCACTTTATTTTTCTATTTTACAGAGGAATTCTATGTCCAGCAGGGACCGGAGAAAAGAAAGGCAAATGGATGGATTATATTTTTAAAGTAGGCACGTACGCACCTACAAGTGTGAAAAGTAAAAAGACTTATAAAATCTAAATAAACTAAATTATAATGGAAAAATTGATAACCATAAGCGGGACTTGAACCTGCGACCTCGGAATGCCGTTCCGTCGCTCTCCCAACTGAGTTATTATGGTCCACGCAAATTATAAACGCAGCTTATAAAATCTTTTAGTCTCTTACATTTTTAAAAGCTGTTTCAGACGATTCCAAGACTTGCAAGTTGGAATAATGGGCTTCTATCTATCTTTTAAATGGTACATTTAAGTCATACCGGAACTTTACAATGTGAAAACCTTTAGAACTGACCTATTTCCATACCTACCTTCACATAAAACCTAAGTATTTGTTTTCTTCGTGTTAGGGCTCCAACTGCTACAGTAGCTATACTATACCCATAACTTGACCTAAACGAAGCGGTAAATGCAGCTACACTACAAAATGAAAAAAATACTTATGACGAGCCTCGTGGTTGAGTGATTTATGTAACAGACTGCCAATCAAGAGGTCGCCGGTTCGATTCCCGCTTGGGACAATCATTTGTGTGATTTTTCATACAAATGTTTGTACTGTGTCTGGGTGTTTTTCAACTATCTATTTACAAAAGACTTTTCTTTTGTTTTTATAGTTGAAATACTGCTATCAGTATAAGTATTTTAACCGTATTCTGGTACCCATAACACAAGCATTTAAGCTTAGCTTGGGACTAGAGAATGTTGTGTGATATGTCCATGAATATTTATTTAATTATAACTGTGCGATTTTTTTCACATCTATATGCGTTTGATGGCCGATAATGCGCTCGCTAACACGCTTCTGAAATTACATCAAAAAGATCCTACTATCCCATGTCGCATCTTTTCCAAAAATGACTTATTTACACGTCTCACTGCACAAAACAGACATAAATATTATACAAAAATGTGTGACGGGAGCACAAAACCACCCCCCTGGCGCCTACCTTTTGAATGCACTATCCATAAAACGTTATGGCCACCTGGGACTTTCTTCTTTTAAATTACATATGTAAATACGACGACACTCTATTTTATTTTAATAATTTTCTACTACAACATAATTGTCCCAGAGATGCAGTAGAATCATGTTAAAAGTATTAGATAATTAGATATGTAATTATTAATACCTACTAAAACGTGAATGTAACACATTGTACATGTTGTATGTACCTACATGGGTCGAAGTTTATAGGGTGCATAAAGCATTAGCAATAAAACACCCATTAGGGAAGAAAATGTAGACGAAAAGCTGTGATAAAAAATTTTTGTTATGCTATATTTTACAATGCATTTTACTAGGTCGCTTTTATTCTATTCTTCTTTAATGGCCCTTGTTATTTTACAGATTTCTGAACGTAGAATTTAGTATCAGCTGTTAAGTGTCAACGTCAATTGTCAAAACTGTCAAATCTGTCAATGTAATTTGTAATTTTGTCAAATTGAAAACATTGTCGTAGTGGATTCATATTATTGTGCAATTTATTTTGTGATTTCTCTAATATCTCTCTATTAATACAGTTATTCAATTTATCAGTACACCCTTCTATAACATATCTGCAGAAACACCCACCAACTGTCTTCAAAGCATTCAAAATGCGACTAGTAGACTCATCAAAACTTTTAGAACTTCAAAACAAACCCAAAAATATTCGAAATATTTGTATTGTGGCGCACGTGGATCATGGGAAAACTACTTTGGCTGACTCCTTGATATCTAGCAACGGTATTATATCGCAGAGGATGTCGGGGAAACTACGGTATTTGGATAGCAGGCCTGACGAACAAGAACGTGGTATAACCATGAAAAGTAGTAGCATATCGTTGTACCATGCAGTAGACCAGGAAGAGTACTTGGTAAACTTGATAGACTCACCTGGTCACATTGATTTTTCGAGTGAAGTGTCTACTGCAGTCAGATTGTGTGATGGGGCTATTGTTGTGGTAAGTAACCACCTAAATTAGTTTAAATTTCTTTGTTAACATGATTAAAAGTTAATGTTATTGATGTCTATAAATCTTTACAATATATTCTTATTAGATTGTTAAGGGTTAATTTGTTTTTCACTTTCAAAAACTTACTCTACCTGCACAAGAATTCAAAACACAATTTAAAATGTCATTGAAACTGAAACTAAGGAAGTATAAAAAATCCATGATCTTGTATCTAAAAATTAGTTACAAAAAATAAAAAATAACTTGTATGTACCTAATCAAACATAGGCAAAAAAGCAAGAATAATGAGCTGCTTTATTGCTAAGCATACATTCTTTCCAGTTCAAAAAATTCTATAATTAATAATATATTTAAAAATAAATGTTTCGCATAATATTTTCTAACATTTGTGCAACTTATTTGTTTAAATAAAACCAAAACATGGTTTTATTGAAATATTTCCCTTATTTTTTTAATTTTCCAGGTTGACGTTGTAGAAGGTGTAAGTCCACAAACACGATTAGTACTGAAACAGACTTATTCAGAAAATATTAAACCGATATTAGTTCTAAACAAAATTGACAGATTGATAGTTGAAATGCAGTTAACACCATTAGATGCATATGTCCATTTGACTCAAGTGTTGGAACAAGTTAATGCTGTTATGGGAGAGCTGTTTGCTACTGAAGTTTTTGAGAATGAAGAAACTACTATTGATAAACAGGTACTTAATATATTTTAAAGCATTAATATATTATAGAACTAGCTAATGCCTGCTGTTCCACTCGCGATTATAGTTATCAAGCCCACCAAACCTTAACAAATTAGAGAAAAAAGCAATCCTCTTCAACAATTCTATTTATTAAACAACCACATCAAAATCCGTGTCAATCAAAACCAGGCGTGTTGGAACAGAGCTAATTTTCGAGTTTTCTATGTTTCACAGAGTATGTTATCTGTTTGAATTGTCCCTTAGCAGACTGTTATAGCACCCTGGAGAAGAAATTATGTAGTGACATTTGTATTCTTAATCCGTTACCAAAAGGATAAATCTGTCGGCATACCGATAGTTTGTTGATTCTTGGTTTACTAGCTGTAAATACATTATCCCTTGTTGAAACTAATTCGTAATAATCTTAACATTTCTAGCCAAAGAATGAAAAGCAAGATAAAGAAGATAATAACTTTTATGACTGGACTTCAGCGTTGGAGGATTCAGATGATTCTAATTTATATTTCTCACCTGAACAAGGTAATGTCGTATTTGCAAGTGCTGTTGATGGATGGGGCTTTACTACACATACTTTCGCTAAGTTATTCTCAGCGAAATTAGGTAAGTATTCCATCCTTACTAATTGTAAAACAAAGTCGTTATTTTGTATGTGTGTGATCAAATCTTTGAAATAGTTTCGTGGATATTGGGGTAACTACAAATGCGGGTAAAAACGCGGGAATTAGCTAGTATGTATAAAGTAATCTGCAATATCGTCAATTAACTAAATAAAATAGAATAAATATAAAAGTTACTATTGCGATAAAGTTATGAATGTATAACCTTGAAATGGCGATTCGTTCTTGTGAGCTATCGTGAGGGATCTTGTCGGAGCGCTGGTATAAATCAAATACTATTAAAATTATCAACATAAAAGTAACATTTTATAAGTTATTCTATGTTAGTTTAAGGAGGACACAGTAAAATTATAGACAACTAATTTTTAAATTAATAGAGAAATTAATAATAATTTATCACATAATTTTGAACTCAAAAATTTAATTTACTGTAACAGAACTGTTGTTTAATTTCTAGGCGTTAAAGAAGAAATACTGAGAAAAGTACTATGGGGTGATTTTTATTTAAATACAAAAACCAAACGTTTTATGAAAGGTGCACAAGAAAAAGCGAAAAAACCTCTTTTCGTTCAAGTCATATTAGACAATTTATGGAATGTTTATGAAACTATTGCTTTGAGAAATGAAAAAGAAAAAGTGCCAGTCATATGTGAGAAACTCGGTATAAAGCTTACCACTCGTGATTTGAGACATACAGATGCTAGAATTCAACTCCAATCACTAATGGTACAATGGCTACCATTATCTCATACCGTATTAAATATGGTATGCAAAAAACTACCCTCACCTAAAGATATTTTACCAGAAAAGGTAGAAAAACTAATGTGCTCAAGAATAAGAGATTTTAATTCATATAATTTTGAAACACAGAAACTTAAAGAAGACTTTTTAGCCTGTGATAGTAGTAATGATAAACCTATTATTGTTTTTGTATCAAAAATGTTTAGTGTTGATAAGAATATGTTACCTGAAAATAAGCCGAAAGCTTTGACAGCGGAAGAAATGGCTTTGAGGAGGGAACGAGCGAGACAGTTACGTGAAGAAAAGAAACAGAACAATGCTAATAATGGAGCTCCTATGGAAGAAAAAAAAATTGATGATGAAAAAGTAGATAGCCAAAAAGAGGATGATAGTCAAAAGGAAGACGAAAATCGTCCAGTTTTTATTGCTTTTGCAAGGATTTTCAGTGGGAAGTTAAGAAAGGGTGATAAAGTTTATGTTTTAGGTCCCAAACATGATCCGTCCAAAGTACTTAATGCAAACTTCGAAGTTAATCCTAATAAGAGATTAAAAGATTTGATGAATGATGAACACATAACTTTTACAGAGTAAGTTTTTGAAAACTTTATCAGTATAAAATTTAGTAAAGCGATAATAATGATATACATATTTAAACTATATATTCAGCATTTAATATTGACTATCCATTCTCAATACATTCACACATTTTGATGATTTTCAATAAACATTTGACTATCCTAAATTCGGAATGGTTAAGTTAAATATTGACTTTTGTTAAAAAACAAAATCAAAAGTCATTTATTTATTTATTTATTTATTTTCTTTTTGCCAAAAAAATAAGCTCCGATGACATGTCCAAAACTTTTTTATTCCCTACCAACGGTTCAGGTTCAGTAAAAAATCTAAATTTGTGTATGTACTTAAATACTGCTCGTCTAAATTAGTGTATGTACTTAAATACTGCCTTTAATATTACCTTCTTTATCTTTCAGAATAAAGTCGTTATATATTTTGATGGGTAGGGAACTAGAAGCAATCGACGAAGCTATAGCTGGTAATATTGTAGGTATGTAAAAATTATGAGTTACTATGGCCTGGAAAAACTTGGAAATGTCTAATAAATTAATTTGTAGTGGAAAAATTGTTCACCGCTAGCGGATTTAATTCCACGACCTCGGAATACCGTTCCGTCACTCTGCCAGCTGAGCTATTGCGGCCGTGCTAACAGTGACCAATTTCGCCACTACAATGTTACTCGATTGTGTCTACATCGCATTTGATGTGCAACATCATCTATCGAGAATGTTTTGCAACAATCTCGACCAGCCTACAATTTAATTTATTAAGTAAAAGCATAGCAAGTCAATTGCAAAATTAATAAATTACTTCAGAAACATTTATTTGTTAAGGGCCTACATCAATATTATCGTATATCATCGCCGACACGTACATATTAACACAGCCAGTAGGCACAGAAAATGAAGAATTAGGGATACTTTTCCTATTTACTCAAAATCTACTAAATATATTTTAATTCTGATTTACGTGTTTCTATATATAATAGTTACTTATGTTTTTAAAGTTATTTCATTAGTTAATACGCGATAATAGACCGACAAATGAAAAAAATAAAAAATTTGAGAGGTTGTTTCGCCAAGATTTTCTATCGAGAAAACTTTTTTCAATCGCGTTTCTGAGTTGATGCGATCCTAGATCATATATTGAAAAAAAATATACTTAAAAATTAGAGCTCTAGCCATTCAATCTAAAGAAACAATGAAAACTTCGTACATAGAAAAATGCACGAAGCAATTTTGGTATCCTCTTAATCCAACCAACTGTAGTGTGTATCACACATCCACAAGCGTTCACCAATTTCTCTGTTCCATTATTTTCATATTTTATGTTTCAAACGTTTAATATCGGCTGACGATAACACAGGAGTTCAAAAAAAGCTGGATTCCTTAATAGGAAGAAGGGTAACAAAAATTTCCCATCTTCATATTCACCAGATATCGTGATAGTAACTCTGATAACTATCCTAAATAATGGTTCTCAAAGAAGCCTTTCAACTATCTAATGTAACCTTTTTATTTTCCTAGTGTTGGTTAAAAATTATTTCAATGTATTGATCTCGACTTTTCCGTGTGGTGACGGATTAAGAATACAAGTGTCACCACCCCTTTTCCTCCCAAGGGTGCTGTAAGAGCCAGCTAAGGGATATCGTTATGAGATAACATCTTCTATAAGGGACGGAAAACTCGAAATTAAACCTTGTGCCAACACGCCTGGTCAGCGAGGCACAGTAGACCACAATCCCTCCCAAAGTGGAGGCCCGTGCCCAACAGTGGGACATAAATGGGCTAGAGAGAGAGATCTCGACTATATTTATATTTCTAGGTATTGGTGGACTAGAAGACCATGTATTAAGAACAGCAACATTGAGTAGTACTATTGCATGTCCTGCATTCAGTGAAATGCAATATTCAGTTGTACCAATTTTAAGAGTTGCATTGGAACCTACGTATCCTTCGCAACTGCCGCAGTTAGTAAAAGGTAAATCCCTATAATTTGATTTCAGTTTTTTAGAGGCGTTTTTTTGCAGGAGTTTTATGTTGCAGTGGAATGTATTATTGTATTTACTGGTTTTAATATTTAATAATAAACATTCTTCTTCATGTATAATCCTTTATTTTTATCCTTACATTTTGTTACACATATTCTTCCATCTTGTGATTATCTTGTCTACTATTTTGTCTATTGTACACACAGAGTATTTAACATATTATAGAGTAAGTTACTTTAACACGTTTAACATATTAAATATAAGAGAAATAGTGCCAGTTGCCACGAGTAAATACCTCTAAATAAATCTTACTTTCGATATTTATAAAATTTGTATACACGCCATCTAGTGATTAATATTTGAACTCATGATGTGCGTGGTGCACTACCACGATGCATTTCGTGAGTTCAAAAACCACTCATGGAAATATTTTTTTCTGCTTTCATTAATATTTTTGCTAGAAATTTTAACGAATCTAGAATTTTTAATTTTTTCTGTTTTTATGACGGCTGTCGAAATTTTACACTGTGTATATTATGATTTCAGGGTTGAAACTGTTAAATCAAGCAGATTCTTGTGTGCAAGTGTTATTACAAGAAACAGGCGAACATGTTCTTGTGACAGCGGGACAAGTACATTTAGAGAGATGTCTGGAAGATTTAAAGTAAGTTAATAGTTTTGATCTCTACGAACATATAGACGCAGCTTAAATGTAGTAGACCTACACTTGAAAAACAAAATTAATTTTGTTGTTGGATTGGACAGTTGGTATTTCCACAAAAATAGTTTTTGTGAACACAAACTGCTTGAAGTCAGCAAGAATGCAATTTTGCGCCACACCACATCTTTACTGGCATTTTAGTTAGCCTATATAAATAATGCTTACCGGCATTCCAGTAGCTTAAGCTGTGTTCACATTTATTTGAAGTTAGACATTTCTTATGTAGAAAGTCACGTCACATCAGGAAAATGTGCATGCAGCTTTATGGAACCATTGAATGCGGTCCTGTTCTAGCCTCTATTGGCCTAATTCGTTGTTATGTCGCTAATTCATTTATGCGCAAAATTTGCGTTACTACTATCAAGATTTTTCTATTTCACAGTTATCAATATATTTTTTATTCTTCCAGGAACCATTATGCAAAAATCCCTATAACTGTATCAGAACCAATAGTACCATTCAGAGAAACGATAGTAGAACCACCTAAAATTGACATGGCTAATGAAGAAATAGACGACCAAAATGTTATTGACAAAGATATCAATAAAGACATAGATCCAGTTATAATTGTTTACTCAAATAACAAACAAAGCAGAATAAAGATCCGTGCAAAACCAATACCTAATGAAATAACAGCGTTATTAGATAGATCAAGTGATTTACTTAAAGCTATTTCACAGCATATCAAAACATTACAAGGACTGACTAAAAACAAACTAGAAACTAAATTTGAAGATTTGCAATTAAACGGTGTAAAATATGGCCTTTCAGATAGAATGTTAAAACTTATACAAGTGTTCATAGATGAGTTAGAAGCTATATGTAGTAAATTGAATCTGGAGTGGAAAGATATTGTAAAACAAATTTGGTCGGTTGGTCCTAGAAATTGTGGTCCCAATTTGCTTCTAAATCAGACAAATGATTATAGTACAAAGTTTTTAGAACATGAGAAAAATATTATAGATGATCCAAGGTTTGAATATGAGGGTAGTTTTGTAAATGGGTTTCAATTAGCATCTTTGGCCGGACCTTTATGTGATGAACCTATGATGGGTGTCGCTTTTTGTGTTGAGGAATGGACGCTAGATAAAGATGGCGGAGAAGATGTGTCACATACCTTTGGACCATTATCGGGTAAGAATTGGGATTGTTCATAATTTTTGACCTGCTGTTTTTATATATTTTTTAGAAAATATAGACTATTATAAGCAACTAATTTCAATATTATTGAAATATTCACTATATTGAACTTTCAAAAAATACTTAATGATATTATTTTAAATGTTGTGACGTCATCGTTGTACGCAATCTGTGTATTGCCCTTTCCTGATAGCCTTATGACAGATTGCAGTACATCTTTTCAAAGTCGCCAAGTTGATATAATAGAACAATTTCAAGTCAACCACAGAGCAGTATATCCTTAAGAACGCCTTAATATTTTAAGTCCTTCATTTCAAGGGCAAATAGAGTTCATTTGCTTTTTTGGAACAATAATCGTTATTATAGCAATTTTTCCGAAAAAAACTAATGGAAATCAGAAATAGAAATCAGAAACTATTCCCCGAAATGGTTTTCGAATTAAGAGTTTTAAAAAAATACGAACGATGCCAATTGACAGTAGTCAATTGGCATCGTTCGTATTTTTTTCATTTGTTTTCATTTTTTTCATTTGTATGACACAAACGCAATTCGAGTTATAGAACAAAAAAGTATTTTTGTTCTATAACTCGAATTGCGTATGACACTTCTTTGGCTTCATTTATACCCTTACATTTGTTCATGCACAACAATAGATTTTTGTCAATGGTACCTATTCTACGTGCTCAATTAAACTTAATTAAAAAGTGAAAATTGATAGTGTCAATAACAATACGGCAATGTTAACAGAAGCTTTTTATTAGAAAATCAGTATATTATAGTCTAACTAGATTTGTCCATCCATCCATATCCATATATGGATATGGATGGATGGACAATTATCCATACATATAATAATACTGTAGAAAAAAAACTTTGTACATTGAATATATTTTCAAAAAATATAGCCAGATGGTTAAAGGACAACTATCAGAACCCATTTCCAGCATTTTTGAAATTTTTGTCTGTTTGTCTGTTTAGATGTTTGTCTGTGCACGCATCACGTAAAATGTACAACACTTATAAATATAAATGTTATACGTAAAAATTGTACACAACTCCAGGTATTACTTAGTCTTTGTTTCATCGCAATCGCTCCACTCGATCAAGAGATATTTACATAATACGAAATTCCTCAATTTCGTTTTTTTCAACGCCATCTAGCGGCTAAAATAAAATCATAAAATTTATTGGGTCGATAGAAAAAAATCGATCCACGCGGACGAAGTCGTAGGCACAGCTAGTATTAAGACGATACCAAAATAGCTTCGTGCATTTTTCTATGTACGAAGTTTTCATTGTTTCTTTAGATTGAATGGCTAGAGCTCTAATTTTTAAGTATATGTTTTTTCAATATATGATCTAGGATCGCATAAACTCAGAAACGCGATTGAAAAAAGTTTTCTCGATAGAAAATCTTAGCGAAACAACCTCTCTCATTTTTTATTTTTTTCATTTGTCGGTCTATTATCGCGAATTAGCTAATGAAATAACTTTAAAAACATAAGTAACTATTATATATAGAAACACGTAAATCAGAATTAAAATATATTTAGTAGATTTTGAGTAAACAGGAAAAGTATCCCTAATTCTTCATTTTCTGTGCCTACTGGCTGTGTAATATGTACGTGTCGGCGATGATATACGATAATATTGATGTAGGCCCTTAATTAAAATGTGCACAACAAAATAGCTAATTAATCAAAATACGCCATAGTTGTTTTCTTTTTTTAGTTAAGTTATCATACTTCCAGCCGTTCAGGGGCCGTATTATGAGCTTTTATTTACAGGCCGTGAATTGAACTGTCTGGCAAATTGGTATTATGAACAAATTATTAGTCAGTCAGTTCGCTAAACCGGTCAAATATTAATATGTTTAAGGAGAAGGTACAACTAAAAGTTAAAGTACTAACTAAAAATTTTCAACTAAAAGTTTTATTTTTGCCATAATACCTAATTTAGCCATGCAGTTTACGGCCTGCCTGGAACGTCAATGATTTTAAAAAGCTCATAATACGCCGGCTGGTGGCTCTTTCACTGTTCGTGCAATTCGTTTGTGGAATTCTCTGCCACATCCGATACGAGCAAGCAAATCTCTTCATATATTTAAAAGAAGAATTAAGAACCATTTCTTGTCATTGCTATAAGTAGATATTATATTTATGTATTATGTATGTAGTTTATTTATAGTAACTTATTAGGTAATCGTGTGTAAATATTAGTGTTTATGTATTGATATATTAGAAATAAGTAAATTGTAAAAATTAAGTAGTAAGTATTTGTAGTTGCCTTTGTTTTTAGGGTTCCGTACCCAAAGGGTAAAAACGGGACCCTATTACTGAGACTTCGCTGTCCGTCCGTCCGTCCGTCCGTCCGTCTGTCACCAGGCTGTATCTCAAGAACGGTGATAGCTAGAGAGTTGAAATTTTCACAGATGATGTATTTCTATTGCCGCTATAACAACAAATACTAAAAATAAAATAAAATAAATATTTATGGGGGGCTCCCATACAACAAACATGATTAATTAAGTATTGTGTGTGTTGTTTGCTCATTTATTAATAACGTGTCTTATGTTGCATAGATAATGGTACGGAACCCTTCGTGCGCGAGTCCGACTCGCACTTGACCAATTTTTTTGTTTTTGTTTATTGTTGTGCATTACGTGCCCATCTTCCTCAAATTACTTAAATTATTAAGTAATTTGGTTTGCTGGAAGAAAATTCAATAGTAGTTAAAATTCAGTAGTAATTCAAGTAACTCTTTCATGGGGCATGGTATACGTTTTTATAACAAACTCCCTAATGATGTGAAAGAATAAAATAAATCTAAGTTTAAAAAATTTGTAAAATCTAAACTATGTAAAAAGGCGTATTATAAAATTTCAGACTATGTTAATGACAATAAAGCTTGGGAGTAAATTGTTCCAGAGCAACACATATTATTATAATTGTAATTTATATAAATTGTAAGAACCATTGTAATGATTATTTTAAAAAAAATATTAATATGACAAAAGATAACGATATCTGCTGAGTATCTTACGCCGATTCTTCTTAGCGGATTGAAAGTCCTGAACCGGTGGTAGGGAAAAAATTTTTGGACATATCATAGGAGCTTATTGTTTTTTTTTGGCAAAAAGAGAATATGCCTACGTGAATAAATGCTTTTTGATTTTGATTTTGAATAGTGAATTAAGCTCGCCTGTGTACATTAGATTTAAGTTTCTAACTCTGTAAATATAAATAAAAATAAAAAAATAAATATTCATAGACATTTCACACAACGTCCTCTGGTCCCAAGCTAAGCTTATTAAGCTTGTGTTATGGGTACCAGAATACGGATATAATACATAAACTACTTTTCTTTTGTAAATACATACTTATAATACATAGAAAACACCCAGACGTAGTACAAACATTTGTATGATATTTATGAATATCACACAAATGATTGTCCCAAGCGGGAATCGAACCCGCGACCTTATGAACGGCAGTCCACTACATGAACCACTACGCCACGAAGCCCGTCATATTTTATATGTACAATAAAGAATAAGAATAAGTTATGTTTAATTGCGCATGTTGAATTGGTACATTGTAAATACTGCGTAAAGTAATTATGAACCTACGTAAATTTTTATAATACTTTGTCATCAGGTCAAATAATGTCTGCTGTTAAGGATGGATGTCGAAGAGCTTTCCAAGCACAACCGCAGCGATTAATGGCGGCGATGTACTCCTGTGACATTAGCGTCGATCAGAAAGTATTGGGTAAGTTATTGTTTATGTATAGAAATAAAATGGCATTAAGGGCCTACATCAATATTATCGTCGACATGTACATATTAACACAGCTAGTAGGTACAGAAAATGAAGAATTAGGGATATTTTTTTTGTTTACTCAAAATCTACTAAATATATTTTAATTCTGATTGACGTGTTTCTATATATAATAGTTATTTATGTTTTTAAAGTTATTTCATTAGTTAAGACGCGATAATAGACCGACAAATGAAAAAAATAAAAAATGAGAGAGGTTGGTTGTTTCGCTAAGATTTTCTATCTAGAAAACTTTTTTCAATCGCGTTTCTGAGTTTATGCGATCCTAGATCATATATTGAAAAAACATATACTTAAAAATTAGAGCTCTAGTCATTCAATCTAAAGAAACAATGAAAACTTCGTACGTAGAAAAATGCACGAAGCAATTTTGGTATCCTCTTAACATTTTATTTATTGTACCTAATTAATACAACTGGACAACTAATGAGCACGGGATACTGAATTGTACTCACACAATATTTTTTATTAATTTTTTTCAGGATTTTGTATAATATTCTGTAATAGTACTCGCAGCTTTTCAGCAGGACTGAGAACTTATTAGGTTTTTTTCATAAGTGAATGTGCCCGAAGTTCAAGTATGGAATGGAACAGCGCCACCTAGTGGCCTCTAGCGGTACTATTCCATCTCGGTACAATTTCTAGTCTTCTCTCCGTCTCTCCATTCTTCTTTCCAGCTTAGTTGCGCTGTCTGATTAAGATTACCAGTGAAACTTGTATTCTACATGATATTATAAACAGATAACATCCTCAGTTAGAGGTGGAAAACTTGAAATTAAACCCTATGCCAAGACAACCAAAGATTGAGTATTCGGCGTTCGTTCGTTACCTATAATCCGAATAAATATAATAGTCGGAAGTCTAATAAATCACGTATGCAGACTATTCATTTTTAGTTTTATCTATTTAAATAGCAGAAATATTTTGGTTCGACGGAGGCCATTTTTTTTTTCATGTGATTCATTGAACTGTTTAATATTGAGTTTCTTTTCTATAATTTAATAATTGTATGGATTTTCGTTTGTTGATTTTAAAATGTTATTTGATTGTGAAATGTGTGTTGATAGTGTGTTTGTTAAAAATTAAAAATAACAAGTTCTCACAATTGTCATTCAGTGAAAAGATTCAAATTGTGGACAACTAAGACAGCAAAAAGGTAGGTAATGTAACTCGAAAATTTCATGTTAAAAGTTATGAAACGTATGTACATACGTACATGTACGTATGTATGTACGTACGTAGTTATTGTTTAGTAATTCTAGTACAGTGTGGACTGATTCGGGATATTCAGATTTAAATTTGTTCTGTTGGCATGGTTTCCGACTTAGAGATCCGTCGCGTGGCTATGCTAAAAATCTATAAAAGAAAAAGTTTTTGTGACTGAGTACAGCGCCGCATACCCTGAGTCATATTCCTGTGTACGCCACTGATTTTGGGAGGGATTATGGTGTACTGTGCCGCGCTGACCACGCGTGCTGGCATAGGGTTTATTTTCGAGTTTTCCGTCTCTCACAGAAGATGTTATCTGTGTGCAATATTCTTTAGCTGACTTTTATAGCACCCTTGGGAGGAGATAGGGGGGTGACACTTGTATTCTTAATCCGTCACCACACGGAGATTGCCGCGATTACCTCTCAAAAACATCTTTGTGGTGTATTTTTTAGCAAAACCCGTTATGATTTTGCCTAATTATTTAGATATAGAGTTCATAAAACAAACTATAAAGTCAGTTAAATTTATTGTATTTTTGTATTATTGTATAGTTATTGTAATTTATACGTCTAATATTTACAATTTGTTATTACTAAATTTAAATATGGTTCTTAAATAAATATTATAATAATTATTAAATTACCTAATTACTAAACATAAATGCACTTGGAAGTTACACACAATGAACCATAACGAATCTTATCACATATACTTTGTGTAAAATATTATTTTTTCTTTTTAATTAATCACCGTTATTTTGGTGGGGATAATATTATTAATGTAGGTTTTTAACCGAATCTTATACCTAATAGTCATGGTTAAATCTATGTTTCTGGCAATACTTTTATATTAAATTATAGGTACCGATAATAATTTGTTCTGAATAAAATCAATAGCTAACATTTTTTTTTACCACAGATCACCTCTAAAAGATTAAATATTACGAGATTTTTGTTAACGAATAGACGTTAGAAGAATGCACCGCGGGTTGCGAAATATGGTGAATCTATTTTTATTGGTCGTAGCAAAATTACACGCCGAGTTCTAATACATACAGTTCTCATACATATAAAATTTGTATTATGCGCGTAAATTATGTTCGGTGTGTGTTGTCTGCCTTGCGTGGTGTGTGGTAATCTATTAGTGGTGATCTGTGTTTCTAACACACGTTATTAGATGGAATAGCTAATTGCTGTCATAGAGTAAACATGTTTTTATTTGTTCGACACGAACATTTCTTTAAAAACGTACATAAGAAACTTGGTGGCTTATTAAAAATGTCCACAGTTGTCCAACTTTTGACTGAATATTCCAGTTATATAACTGGTTTTTCAAAATTATTTCATATTATTTAATACCGGTTATCTAAAGTCGTCATTATTTTTAATCTTTTGGAATGTTCGGCTAAAAATAAACTAAAAATTTATTAAATAAATTCATTTCTCTAGTCAGATCTGAGTGGAATATATTTTGAATTAATAAGTATGATTTAAGTTACTTTACACTTTCTTTTAGATTTCATGACAGATTTTCCGGTTTCCAGTATGTTTTACCGTGTAATTTAGTTATACACGTCATATCTATACTGACAGCAATTGAGCATTACATCTCAAGCACACAGGAGGAATCATTTAAACTTTACCAATCAAAATAATTACTGTATCTAATTATTCTAGTAAATGCAGTTGTACTGAGTATTCAATAGGCATTTGAGTAAATTTCACCACGCTAAACATCCACGTTTAGAATGGGAAAGTTAGTAAGCAACCGATTTTAAATTCGGTATGCGTAAGCAAAAAAGCGTTTTGCAATTAAATACATTAAAAGTATAAGTTGAATCCAAAGAGGCGGTAGAATAAAAAAGCCTCTATGGAACCAACAAACTTTTTTTATATATTTTAAATTTGAATTTCATAGAGTAGGTTAGTTTAATTGATCCAGTGTAATGATCGTGCTAGTTCGATAACTTTGTACCAAGGAAAAGGTGGATAGTCCGATGTTGATCGCCTAACTCTTGCCACCCTAGATCGCCTGTTGTAGTAAGGGTCGGTGTATGTGTGTGAGTGATATCTATTGTAGACTGGTTGCTTGTCGGAGTACGATTGTGATTGAGAGTAGTCCACTTTGTACGCTCCTGTAGTACTCTGCACATTGATGCCGGAAGTATATCGGTTTTTGTTGTATGCTGTCAAAATAAAATTTTGCTTTTAATATCCTGAAATTTTCTTAACAATTTTGTAGACTCTTCGTAGTTAAAGGAAACAAAATAACTTACGTGCGCGGTAAGTAGACGTAGGTCGTACACACATCATACCATAGACTCTGATGCCAGGAACAGATGCATAAGTAGGTTGGTCATGAGACATCGGCCCTTCTGCAAATTTGAAAAATAAAATAAGTTTGTAGCTAAAGGCAATTTGTAAAGCAAATATAGAAAAGGAAAGTCATTTTCATGTCAAAGAGTTTCAGTCGGGACATAATTTAACTAAATGTAATGATCGATTGCTGACAAATTTGTGAAGTGCGGTCCAGGATTGTAGGGAAATCTTGTTCAGCGCCATCTGTCGTCGTCGTTCCATAATGATGTAGTGACTGCTAATATTGGTGATGTTCGCTACAAAAGCATTCATATTTTACTTTTATTGTGGCCTAAATTAATAATTGTTAAATAGTTACCTAATATATGATCCTCTGGACATCTACATATGACCAAATAATGTGATTTCCCAGTTCTTATATTCTGTAATGCTAACAGCGACCAATCCCGGGGCGCTCTGCATTCGCGCATTTCTGATACCGCTTCACATGTTTTCACCAATGTAACTGCTTTGCTTGCGTACTGAAAAAGTAAGAATATTTGTATATGAAACTGATGCAAATTCCTGTCTGAAATTTAGTTGTTCTCCTTCTTCAAAATAATTGGAATATCCTTAGAACTATGTATGTACGAACGTAGTTCGAAGAGATAGAATCAAATATAAAAAATATTATTCTAAAGTTGAATGAATAGTCATTGATAATTTAGATCTGTATTTGATAAACCATACAGGCTTAAGTACTACTTTATAGGCTGCAGGAAAAAGCTTATGACCAACAACAAAGTTTTACCAATAGTCATTCGGTTCAAAAACCTTAATTAGATAAATCACATTAATAAAGTCTTTCGTTTCAGCAAATCATCACACAAACATCGTAACCAACGAACCGTTTCAGATTTCAAATCTATTCGTTTAAGTACTAACAGGTCAATTTCAATGACAAAAAGCATACGAGATATCTAGAATAAGATCTGTCGATATCGAAATCCAATTTCGTTTAACCATTTTAAAAAGTAGATACTCTATATTAAGAACAAGAGAACACTTGTGTTTCTTCACTTGCTATGATCTGGATCTTAATTGTTAATCTAAAAGTTCCCATATATCTACCTACTTGATTCCATTTACAGCACACTGTTGAATTCGTAATTTATATCGTCACCTTAATTCGTAAAACTGGAGTCAGGTTTTACGAATTAAGGTGGCGATTATATACTAGCTGTTGCCCGCAAGTTTGTACCCGTGGAATTTAGAAAACAAACCCTAACAAATTATACAAAAAAGCTATACTCTTGAACCATTCTGTTAATTAAAAAAATACCGCATCAAAATCCGTTACCTAGTTTTGAAGATATAAGCTCACACAGGGAAATACATACAAAAATAACGACTTTGTTTTATAATAAGTATAAAGTTAAAGATGTTTATGGACATTTCACGCAACATCCTCTGGTCCCAAATAAGAAGTTAATAGTTCTGCAATTTGCAAACTTAAGACCTACGTCTGTATGTAAATATTTCCAACGTTTAATACAATGCAGTCGATAATAAAATACGTGAAATAGACGCGTAATGTTTTGGAATAACCACAACTAACGGTTAATGCCTGTAAGCTTTAATATTGAAAATAAATCGGGTTCAATCGTACCTTCTTTTTGGAGTCGGTGGTAAGACGTGTGGTATGTAAATCGTCCGCATTAAGGCTGGCTGAGCAAGGATCTCGGTATCTATTTGGGCAGGCACAGAGAGGTTGTGTGTAATTTAGACGCACGTACACTGCATTGCAAACCTGAAACATTAACAGAATTTATCTTATTAAAACAATTTAAGTCGCATAAAACCTGCGCATATACCAAAGGAGGCTCGACGTTAGGCAGGGGGTCGTAAAAATTTGCCAAACATGTTGCGCCGGCCCCGAATAACGGGGTAAAGGCAAGAGAATGATGATGAAGTCCTATGCATTAAAGACTTATAATCTTACATCATCAACTGAGTAACATAAGATTCTTATTGTGAGATGAAAATACGTTAATAGTTTTTGAAAATGGAACTGTTCAAAGCATTGTTCTTTATGATATTGTTATGCTGTATATTTGAATCAAAAACTTATTGTTTTCACATTAAATGCATGACAAGAAGTCTATTCTTTAACATATCCAGGTCTTTGAAAACATCATAATGATTAACAACAGTGTTTTCGAGCGTTTTGCACAACTATATATAATTAGAAAAGACAGTTTTGTTCTCACCTGTTGAATAGCGCACTCTGGTAATAAATAGATGTGTTGATTGTGAGGATAGTAGTGGTATTTTGTTGGCTTTGCTAATACTGATGTTGACCCTGCAGGAAGAGGCACCGTCTGAAATAAAAACAAGATTTCTTTAACATTTTCAACAATCGTTGTGAATAGAATGTCATTTATCAATTAAAACTATTTTCGCAAGTAACATAAGCATGTTCTAGGAACGATTTATGTTGAAAGCGCGACAATTTATCCAAGACGTCATTAGTTATTAAAACAATGATGGGAAATTATTCGCACTTGGTCTTGGATCGCGAAACAATTATATTCGACCCGTTTATGTTACTGATATTTTCTGTAACGATTTTCTTATGATTATACCTATTATTAAATTCATATTTTGATGATATACGTTTAGGATGAGTAAGGACTTTATTGGCTTTTCAACAGTTAAAGAATTTAGATGTACTAGAATAGAAAAGGAGTTATTCGTGCGATTTGGTTCTTACTCGTAACAATGCTTCACGGTCATGTACCCTGCGATTTGTCGATTACTTCGTCACGTTTGTTGCTGGATCAGGTTAATAAACCTGTTAAATGACGATTATCCTTTGTAAGTTTTTTAACAGAAGAACATTTCGTTTTACTTTTTGCTGGTTTAATTTAATTTTGTACATAAACTTGTTAGCCACGGAATGAATGCCTTTAATTATATGGTTACATATTGTTTGGCGGACAACTTTTATTTTTCGTATTCATTTTCATTTGTTTGTAAGTCTCGCCTGTATTACCTAATTTTCGATTTATTTATAATTTCCTAAATCAGCAACATTAATGTTTACAGTACTTTGATCTCTACCTGTGAAAGATTCTTTCTGTGATAAGTAATATAATCAGTTGTAGGTATGCAGTGATCTGCCCCAGTAACCCGTATAGACATCCGATTAACTCACAACAATGAGCTTTTTATGATTGTAACCGCACACTGTATTTATTTGTTATTAAATTTTTCCTTTTACTTCACACAATAGCACTGATGTTTTTTGATGACTAGAGTTTTATTAATGTATTGAATTTTTCAGTCTATTCATATTTTGTAATAGTTCAATATATTTCATAAAGATATTATATCAGTCACACAATTATATACTTCAACTAGCTGTGCCTCACAATTTCAATTGCGTTCTTACTGGACAGGTAATCCGGGAATTGTTTTATTAACCAAAAATGTCACCCTATTCACTTACTTGCTGAATGTACAAGTACACGTTCTTGTATGTTAAGAATGGATTAAGCCCTTTTGTAGGATAATAGGGAACTGTGACACGACAATTTTAAATGTGACTGATTTTGTATGTTTATAAAAATTTCTCGAGTTTTCTGATCAAAAGTTATTAGAATGTTAACTGTAATAAATTTAGCTCATAATACTTATCTTTTATCGATATAATAATTCGATTCCTTGTCAAGTCTTTAATATATTTTCTTTTTAAGAAAGTATCAATTGAGAATATTTTTTGTAAGATTGAATAACCTAAAGCATCCGTACTACCAATTGACCTTCACGATTACACTATATAATAGAAAGAAATGCTTTATTTCTGATCCGAAACACAATTTTTGTTCTTATATTATTTAATCGTAATAAACTTTCACTTCTATCTGTAAAATTGGTGAACGTTGCTCGTTGTGATTAACTCTTGCTTTTTAATGATTATTTTATTTACAAAAATCGAACAGATTCACTTTTTCTATGTTGATTTCACTTTAAGTTTCATTTAAATACATATATAAAATTTTGTCTCACCATAAAGAAACACAAAAGTTTATTTAAAACACTACCGAGTCGGAAAGTCATTATGAAATCGGATACAATCGTTTTAGTTACTGCTCTTTTTGACCGCTTGTACCGTACTGATTCTGTAGCCGATAACAGGGTACAGCGGTATAAATGAGTCAGGAGAGGGCGAAGCATGTCAGGCTAGATCCTCGGATTGGCTTTTTTTCTACGAAAAATAGTACCGGACGTCACGTTCAAGTTGAACGATCTAAATTGTTCAGTGGTTTTACTTTGGGTATATTTCATCACGTGTTGCATCTTTTCTTTGCTATTGTACTTGTGTACTGCGTTAATTTAATTAGGTAAAATTTGTCGAAATATATCCAGTTTTGAACCTCTGCCACTTAAATGGGAGAAAGTTGCCTTGCTACCGCTCCGGTGAAACTGATTAACTTTGATTGTAATTGTGTTAATGCTTGATGACAAATCCGACCATTTTGAGCTTAAAGATATTTGATATTTAATAATCTGAAACATTTACCAGATGCGGTTAATTAGTATTTATATAGAACTGTTTTTACGGATTTAGACGCGTGTATTTGTTTTAAATTTTACCTCGATGTTTCGGAGACATTGCAGCCACCATAGTCTCGGGTAAACATTCTTGTGGATACTATTACATTGATTTTAAAATTCTTTGTAATTCAAAATTTCAGAGACTTTACGAGAGGGCTTTTGCTTTATTGAGAAATAATTATATAGATACTGTTTTTCTCACTGAATTGGACTGCGGATTAATATCCGCAGCATCGCTTGCATTACATAAGACATCTCTTTAAAAGAACTATTTTAATCATTAGCTACGCTTTTGAAATACGTGACGTGCAAAACTGTTTCGTTATAACAGTTACTATAAACAATTATTGCTCTACGGTTTATTTATCACGAGCAACATAGGGCGCATGCGATGGCAAAGGAAAACTTGACACGACAACGGTCATACAAAATATGATAGACGAGATAATAATAGAGAATCTTCGAGAGACTTTGTAGAGAATGTATCCTATAAAGGCAATGCCTATTAATAAGAATAAAATAATAATTCCAATTATTGAAGTATGTTTTATGTCAAAGGACGTAGAAGTAACTTTTGGCGTAGAAATAGATTTGCGTCCATTCCGTATCTCCGTAACACTAGCGCGTACGCCGCCGTCTCTATTCAATGACAGCCCGTGACTTTTTAATTTTCGTATCATCTAAGCTAGTGGGTTGATATGTTATTAAAATAAATTTTTGACATATATTATATAGGTATCACCTTTAAAACAAAAGTGGATTGCAAAACCGCGTTTGAATCCGTAAAACGTAAAGCTAGTTTTACGGATTCAAACGCGGTTTTTTGGTCCTAGGTTCAGTATAGAATTTTTCTGAGAAATTTTTTTTTTGTGTGTATGTCCCTATGTGAGCTTATTTCGGTATAACTACGCAACGGATTTTGATGCGGTTTTTTTCAATAGATAGGGTCGTTGAGGAGCATGGTTTTCTGTATACTTTGTAAGGAGTCTTAAGTTTCTACGCGTACGAAGTTGAGGGCAACAGCTAGTGTTATATAAATTATTCTCGTATACTTGTATGTTTCTTAATATTATAAAAACCTTGTCTTCTGGTCTTATAATTGGCAGATCTGAAACTGTCGTATGAAAATTGTCTGTCATCAAGTGAATAAAGTCTATGAATTGACATTAATCGAGATATATGGACGTACGTGCTTCTACGAGTTACTCATATTAATTCAAAACAAGCAATGATCAGCAATGAACAAGCAATGATCAGCTTTAACCAGATCAAGTAAAGAAATTAAAGCGTATTTTATCTACTTGGTACTTTGGAGAATCTCACTTAACAAACGATCAATAAAATTCAATAAAATAGTCAATTGGTGTAAAGAATTGCTAATTACTATTACATGAATCGTATCAAACTTCTTCTATCTATTGCATCACAGAATTCGTTATGCAATTTTACATCGCTCGTAAAATTATATCTATGTTTTATTGTATTCGATGCAATAGCATGTATTAACAATATCTTCCAATATGTAAATTATTTTTCATTCCGATCTAGACTCTGAACAATCGGTTATTATTGTCATGAAACGTTGTACATGTAAAGAAAAATCGTTTTATTTTAGGTAAAATGATAAAGGGTTTTGCCTATATCATTTTTCCTTTGAATAATGTTAGGCACATGAAAGTGTTGGCCATTGACCGTGTAATTTACTCTATGTAGTATATATCATGACGAATGCAATAATTTAATGTGCAGCAAGAATTATTGTAGTTGTTATTATCCTTTTATTATCAATTAAACGGATCAAGTTTACAGAGTCGCTGTATATTCGATTGCGAATTGCGTTCGTTGGCCGCGACCAGCCTCAATACAAGTTCATGGTTGTATTACGTAACGTAATTGCTTCCGACTCGTTCCTGATTTATTTACATATCCCGGCGTTTGCATGAGAAAGGCATAGCGATGTTTAATAAAACATTATTTGAATAAGTCTCAAGGAAAGCAGATAATTATGTTAATACATTTCAGTTGTACAAAAAGTTGTGTATAATATTTGCATATAGAGTGTTTCTCACGCTACGATTTTACTTGTTTCAGTTGATTACGTTCTAGTCTAATATGATAACGATAAGATATGTGTGAAGGCTTATTTTGAAATATTTTTTTTGCGTCTAATCCTTTTAATTATTTTGTTGGTACATTTATTGTCTTATTATTATACCGACTTTAGGGTATCTATGAGTTGCGATAAATTATGATTTTCCATGTAGCGATGGATTAAGAATACCCCATTTCTTCTCCTGCCCCTATGCGCTGTAAGAGCCAGCTAAGGGTTATTTGTTACCAGTGAATATCAATTGTGAGAGACGTAAATCTCGGAATTAAACCCTATACCAAAACGTCTGGTGAAACATAGGATTTGTTTTTCATATTTTCTAAATTGTATTATAATAACAATAAATATATAACACAAACTAAACAAAAAAGTTATTTCCAATAATATATTCACGAGTTATTCCGTTTGTTTAGTATTATTTACACAAATTGCTCTGCACAAAAGTAATTGCTAGAATAGCCCATCATTATTTCATCTTATACAAATTGCTTTTATCAAAGTATCCTTATTCTCTATACTATACATGAACTCCTTTCTGTATTCAGACTATCAAGTACAGTTGCACTCTATTACGCATAAGGGTCTTTAGATAACGGTAATATTATTTAATACTTAAGTTCGGTAAGATTGTCGCTCAATTTTGTATTATCATTGAAAATCAAAGAAATAAGATAGTGCTTTTAACAATGAGGTAGCTATCAAAAAAGTATAAAGTATGAAATATTTGCCAGAAGTTCAGGCTACAGATGTGTATTTTTAAGCTTCCGTACCAAAAGGTAAACAGAACCTTATTTTGCTGATACTTCTCTGTCCGTTTGTCCCTACGAAACTCTTCGTGTGTGAGTATAACCCGTACGTAGTTAACCAGGCCCTCAAGTCGCGTTTTCAATGGTGTCACTATGGCATCACAATGACACATTATAACCTCAAAAAATTTACAATAGACTACCAAACTTGATAAAATTCGCCACTAAACAATTAGTTATTGAGTGTTATTGCAAAAAAATAACTGTTTGCTTAGTGGCGAATTTTATCAATTTTGGTAGTCCATTGTTAATTTTTTGAGGTTATAATGTGTCATTGTGATGCCATTGTGACACCATTGAAATACGCGACTTGAGGGCCTATTTTTGTTCATAGTGTTTTCATACCTGCTATCGGAGGTGAGTGTCTCTGAGGCCTAAACGTAAGCTAAGTTTAACCGATCGGAATCATGATATAGGCTACCATCCACTTATAAGAAATGAGTTCCTAATTATTTGTCTTTCTCTATCTATTTATCTATCTTTGCTTTTTTATATTTCTTTGACTTTTCTAACTAACTAAAATTAATCAACTTAACAGTCACATTTCAACTACCACCATATTTAACTAATATATACTTTTCTAACTATAGTATTCATGGACATTTCACACAACGTCCTCTGGTCCCAAGCTAAGCGTATATGCTTGTGTTATGGGTATGAATACGGATATAATACATAAACTACTTTTCTTTTGTAAATACATACTTATAATACCTACATACGAAACACCCAGGCGCAGTACAAACATTTGTATGACATTTATGGTAGTAATACAGCTGTAATTCCTAACCTTATATGCAATTAGGTAAAGTGAGTTTCCTTCTATAAAACCTGGTTATAACACTAAACTGTACATTAAAAGGGAAGTCTAGACGGTTATATGAATATACATATATAGTATGTCTTTATATACCGTTGAGAATCCCATATAAGCTACGATCCAGAAAAATCTATGAATGGAAAAAGCCAATGATATAAAAACTGACAATTAATTTACATTATAACATGATATTGCATAGAACTAAACATAAAATAATGTTATCGTTTATGTGAGCGTTGAATATATCTGAATATCAGGAATTTCTCTTATACAATTGCGTGAAAAGAAAAATTAAAAGAAACCCTATACTATTAGCACGGAACGGACATTGGCAAGTCGTCTTAAGAAAAGACAGCCAGCTAATTCACCATTTAAGCATTTGTGTTACATATTGCTACTCCTATTTCCGAGCGCCACGCCGAAAGGGACAATTTATAAAAACTTTGATAAAAAGTCGTTTCGTACTCCGCCGTTTACTTCTCAAAAACTGTCCAAAACTGGGGCTTGCTGTCGAGACCTCTTAAAGCCATACATGGAGAAGTCAATTGTCAACCCGCTTCCTCATCGTGGTACAGTACATCCCCGTTGTGACGATACGTGGAACAGTTTCATGTAGACCTTTGGATTATACTTGCATCTCTATAAACACATATTCTTTAAAAGCGGCAATCATACTTAATCTTACTCTCAATCGTAGCGTTTGTACTACAAGTACAAAACTTGTATCGTGCCTTTGTACTCGTAGATACAGATGCGATCGGTTTTGTCTGTCCCTTGTCTATGTCATTTTGCAATTACAAATAGGGCTTGCATACCATAACATTTTCTATTTTATTTATAAGTAATAGTTACAAATCATCTTTCATTCTTTGTGTTTTTTGATAACCTATTTTTTCTTTTATCTGTTTCTTAAATGTGACGTTTTAGGGTATCGTACTAAAAAAGTACAAAAAAAAAAAATTTGTCCGTGTAGTTACGAATTAAGAAAACAAGTCGCCACCCGTTTTATTTCCCTGGGTGCTGTAATAGCCAGCTAAGGGGTATTGTACACAAATCACATCACCTGTGAAAGATAGCAACCTCGAAAATAAATCCTGTGCCAACACGCCTGGCCAACGCGACACTGAAGACCATAGTCCTTAACAAAGTAGAGGAGGCCCGAGCCTAACGTTAAGGCTTTAATGGTCTGAGAGCGAAAGAGAGGAGAGTTAGTGCAAATATTATCTAAATTGTTAATGCAGTATCTATTTTAATAGCTTTCTTATTACAAGCAATATAGCACTGAAATTCTAATCGCGTGTAATAACTTTAGCGAGTAATAAATCACAGTTGGTACATTATTTCTATAATAAATTCTAAAACAACATTTACATATTTTACTCAGATGTTCTCTTATCGCCTTCCTTATAGGCTTTTAGATTACAGGACAGAGGTTGACCTTTGACTTTACTTTATGCTCTCTTGGTAATAATAATGATTGCCAATTTATCTATAAGGTAGATTAGTATTTCAAGACTTCATTGTAAATAGTAACGGTCATATTTTATATTCATTTACGATAGTAGTTTATAATAATTTTGAGTACATAATTTGTTGCGTTACCACACAAAAAAATAGACTCCCCTTTTGTACCAAAATGTATAAAGAGTAAAATAAATAATTAATAGATTTTCACTACGAAATTGAGTTTTATCATTTAGATTCTGAATTCAAGAACAATATTATCACAAAGGTTCCTTTCAATTTAATAGGTAAGGTGTCCTCGATGTGCCTATGTTTCGCACTTAACCAAGTTTTTCATAGCTTGAGGTATAGTGTTTATACTATACAAAACGTTTTAATAAATACAATTCTTCACCTATTGCAACACTGTATTTGATTTCCTTACTTCAACTTCCCAACAGAAGGAAAAATAAGATAGTCCTATTGAATATAAATGTTTGTACTGCGTCTGGGGTGTTTTCTATGTATTATAAGTATGTATTTACAAAAGAAAAGTAGTTTAAGTGGTATATCCGTATTCTGGTACCCGTAACACAAGTATATAAGCTTAGCTTGGGACCAGAGGACGTTGTGTAAAATGTCCATGAATATTTATTTATTATTTATTTATTTTTATTTAATGAGATTTCACACATACGAGTACGTAGTAGCTTTTTTTTTGTGATTATTAGAAGTACTTTGTGCACATTGTGATATTTATTGCTACTTTTATCTTAAATGGATATCTTTAGCTCAGAAACAGTAGAATAAAAAACGTCTGCGTATGGTTATGTACGTACGTAAGAAGCCCTACTTCATTGTTGCAAAATCTTCGCGTTATCATACATTTGTAATTAATTTCAGAGTAATTGTGTTTACGCACATCTCTTGTTTGTTACTTACTCCGTGGTGATTTTGTGCTGGAGTCACCGCGTATTGGAATACATTAAATGTATCAAAAAAAAATCTTAACAAATTAAATAATTTACCGAAGTCTGTGTGCCCTGAGAGTTACAATGTAGACACAGACACGTTCAATAAAATGGTAAATAGGCTTCTTACTTAGTTGGTAGGTACGCTTTACCATCAAAGATTCCATTGTCGCTTACCATCCGGTGGCATGGAATGAAGTGCCAACATGTGTTATTAAAAAAAACGTTTTTAGGTCTTGATTCCTTTAGTATGGTAAGGTAAAAGTTAAAGTAAAAAGCTAAAAGAACTGCAAGAGACGAATGAAGGTAATCTTTGTATTTAGCGTGATAATATAATATTAATAAAATACATACATAGCGTATAGTTGTAATGTATAGCTTTATTGGTAAATCAATAGCAAAAATATGTACTCGTATTTGGCAATAAAGATAGCAAAAATTGTTAAACGCTGCAAAAAATGTTTCTCAAATAATGTTTTTTTTTACTTTTTGTAACAGCAGGCTAAGTTAGACCACCTGAGGTGTTATTACAGTCTGTGTGCTTTGGCTGTAACCGACAATTCACGACTGTTTATTCTTCAGTTTTTATTTGTAAATGCTCTGATTTCAGGAACTAGGTAAAGGATGTTTATGAATAAGAAACCTCTTTACACAGTTTACTTTCTCTTATCTTAATATTGTTTAAAAAATACAAAGTATTTGTATACTCCTATATTTAATTTTCGATGTTTTAGTTGTTTATTAAATTACTGTGATTACAAAATATCATTTTGTAAACTGTATCCAGTTTGAATAAAAGTAATATTAGAGGAATTTGGATTTAGTCTATTTTCACGACAAACTTTATTTATTCAGACACAAATACTTCACCTTTTAAACATAAGAATAAGATACTTGAAAGCTAATTATTATGCGCTAGTTATGCTAATAATGTTAATTCATAAGTAATTTTACTATTAATAAATATTATAGTCTCCTTTTCGAGATGAAATCTGTTAAAGACATGTTTTATTTGCTAAGTCAATTGTTTAGCATTGTGGTCTTCGACATTTACTCGGTAAAGTGATCTCGTAAAGCTGTTAGAGTGAGTTATTGAACAACTAGAGTGCTTTAACATCGATACAATGTCGTGGCGTTCAGGATACTAGAGAGATAAACAGTTGAGAGGTAAGCGTCCCTCAGATCAGTTTACAGATTGTCATGTAGCTGTCTGCCTTAGTATTTGTTACGGTACGCTCAAGTAGCTGGCTAACTTTAACAAGCACCAAACAAGGCGTGAAGGTTTTTTGAGGAGAATCAGACATGTGGCAAATTAATAGTAAGAGCATTGATTGAGATAAGGAATGGAACTTTTGTATTTACATACAAGGCTACTTGGTTATTCTATTTCTTAAATAGTTAATTTGTTTCGGCCAGTATCTAAAAATACATATGTTTTTTGGTGAATTAAATAAAGCATTTTAAATAGCAAATACCTAAGACGGTGTAAGAAAGGTTATCGAGAAGCGCTTTTCGAGAAACAAATTTATTGTCTACCTTCGCATTAAATAAAAGCGCATACTTTATTAAGATATTTGTTTGTTACGTATAATATACTGCTGTCGATAAAAATTAAAATGTAATTAAAATAAGTTGAACATGGTTTACCTAGAGAGATTCTTACTTCGTGTAATGAAAAAATCTTTGAGGGTGGGTCAAATGGTGGATATTTGTACGTACTTGGTCAATTGTTTATAACAGTTTACCTATAGATATTCTTTTTTATGACTATGCAATCATTGCTTAAATATTTGCGTCAATAACTTCCATTGTATAAAGGCCTAAAGCCTTTTTACAGTAGATATTATAATTCATTCCGCAAACATTTCTGTACTGAAGGATTAATTTTATTACACACTTTAATTCATCCCCTGTGTAATATCATCCATAATAAGTTGTTCTTATTTGAATAAACGTTTGCCATTTCACGCGTAGGACGAGGCCTGTGATTGAATGTTGGGCGTAGTAGGAGATGTGGCTTGTACGATAGCAGCCCACGCTGGCCGGCGACAAGGCTGCCACGCCTCGCAAACTTAGATAATCTTCCTTTAATAAGATAAATTGAGTTTATCTTGCATTGAATCTGCTTTTAACTACACGGTTAGTACGCACTTCGTCTATTTTATGCCCTTAAGTTATTGCATTTGCTAAGACACTTCTCTGATTTTGGCTGATTAGTTTCTAGATCCTGTTCTAATTAACTGCAAGATAAAAATTAAAATGTAATTAAAATAAGTTGAACATGGTTTACCTAGAGAGATTCTTACTTCGTGTAATGAAAAAATCTTTGAGGGTGGGTCAAATGGTGGATATTTGTACGTACTTGGTCAATTGTTTATAACAGTTTACCTATAGATATTCTTTTTTATGACTATGCAATCATTGCTTAAATATTTGCGTCAATAACTTCCATTGTATAAAGGCCTAAAGCCTTTTTACAGTAGATATTATAATTCATTCCGCAAACATTTCTGTACTGAAGGATTAATTTTATTACACACTTTAATTCATCCCCTGTGTAATATCATCCATAATAAGTTGTTCTTATTTGAATAAACGTTTGCCATTTCACGCGTAGGACGAGGCCTGTGTAATATCATCCATAATAAGTTGTTCTTATTTGAATAAACGTTTGCCATTTCACGCGTAGGACGAGGCCTGTGATTGAATGTTGGGCGTAGTAGGAGATGTGGCTTGTACGATAGCAGCCCACGCTGGCCGGCGACAAGGCTGCCACGCCTCGCAAACTTAGATAATCTTCCTTTAATAAGATAAATTGAGTTTATCTTGCATTGAATCTGCTTTTAACTACACGGTTAGTACGCACTTCGTCTATTTTATGCCCTTAAGTTATTGCATTTGCTAAGACACTTCTCTGATTTTGGCTGATTAGTTTCTAGATCCTGTTCTAATTAACTGCAAGCGATTTCTTTTTTTGGAATATTTTAATACATGTGCATGTGCTAGCAAATATATTAAGGGCCTACATCAATATTATCGTCGACATGTACATATTAACACAGCTAGTAGGTATAGAAAATGAAGAATTAGGGATATTTTTTTTGTTTACTCAAAATCTACTAAATATATTTTAATTCTGATTTACGTGTTTCTATATATAATAGTTACTTATGTTTTTAAAGTTATGTCATTAGTTAATACGCGATAATAGACCGACAAATGAAAAAAATAAAAAATTAGAGAGGTTGTTTCGCTAAGATTTTCTATCGAGAAAACTTTTTTCAATCGCGTTTCTGAGTTTATGCGATCCTAGATCTCTAGCCATTCAATCTAAAGAAACAATGAAAACTTCGTACGTAGAAAAATGCACGAAGCTATTTTGGTATCCTCTTAAGGTTTTTATTTATCCTGATGACTAAGAGACACGCTTATTACTACTACTACTACGAAGAAATAATGTAAGGTCATAGCCATAAAATGATGATTTTTTTTGTACAAACTAGAGGTGTTTCTATTTTAGGTGTACATTTTCATTGACAATTCTATCAGAACATGATGTTATCTAATATATAAAATTTCAATGTCAATGTTAGTTACAGAGGAGCCGTTTCGGAGAAGTACGTCCTCCGAAACGGCTTGACGGATTCTTATGAAAATTTTTATGCATTTTCAGTAAATCTGAGAATCGGCTACTATCTATTTTTTATATCCCTTAGTGATAAGGGTTGTCCACCCATAAGATTTATATGGCAAAACAACGTTTGCCGGGTCAGCTAGTAATACATAAATTCTATCAATTTTATTATGCTTTCAATCTGTCTATTTAATAAAAAGAACGTACTTCTAAAATTAAATAAAACTTGAGATTGTCCGTAAAATTAGTTTCATTTCAATTCATTACCAGGTTAAAAAATCGCGATTAAGTTGTCGGCAGTGACGCTACGAAAGTTTGGAAATTTCTTTTGAATTAAATACCTTATAGAACAATACGAACCATAGAAACTGAATGGGTATAGATTTAAATCTTAGGGGTCGACATTGATCTTCATTGTATGCGAGTTCCCAGCAGCATACAGGGCGAATGTGTAGACATGACAATATTGTATGCGATATCGTCTATCGGGGCAACCTCATCTATGTATGCAAAGGCACGCGCGGCTATGGGGAATAGATACCCCGATAAGGCGGTACCGATCGTATATTGCGCTTATCCAGGCCCTGTTCCCGCACCCAACGCCTATACATTTTACTCAACATCTCTATGTAATGAATACTTCGCCGACAAATAATTGGCTGGCACGACGCCGCTAGTATCCGTAAACGGCCCTATTTGCCTTTGCAAATAAATGTATATGCACGCTACTGACGCCCAGCTTGTATTCCACAGCTGCATATAAAACAATGCTCACGATTTCACTAAACTATGGGCTGCATTATTTCCTTAAGAAAAGCCATACAATTTTGCATCTAATATATTTTACAGCTACTCGATTGCTACACATTAGCAAAAAGCAAATACAATAAGTTCTTTATAAGAAGTCTATTATCTAAGTAAACAAGGCTAGTTCGCGGTACTTCGAAGCGACGTATTTTTTGTGTGCATCTAATTTAGCTGTCCGTGGTATGTATTTGTGGGCCGGGAGAGCCTACAAAAGCTTGTCCCGTTTTAACTGAACTTGCGGTAATCGCTGTCGGCATCAGACTTGGTTGGTAACTGCTCAATTAATCTGTTTTTCCAATCCATTGTTTTCTATGCTTATCAGTTCTGATTCTACGTTTGTATGTCACAAACGGTGAACATTATACAACCTGCCGTGTGACAGCATCAAAACTTTTTTCACCACATCAATTCATCGTCGTAATTCAATTTATATGGTGGTTACCGTTTAAACTTGAGATTGATTCTAGTGAACACTTCATGCTCGAAGCTAAGTGATGCTTGAACATAGTGGAGTAAATTACAATAGCTTTTCTTTTTTCTTTTTATTTTGACTATGGCCCATCGTCCCATATTTTTTATCATCATCTATCACAAGCAACTTCTTGGGTCCATTGAACCATTTAATTTTGTTTACTTCATTTATATTTTGATGTTTTAGGATCTTGTATCAACGAAAGTTTAAGTTCTATAATTCACTCACAGTTAGCAGTAGAAAGCTCAGAAAATAGCAAATTATTTATGTGCTGCATAAACCTCACGTTAATAGTTATGCGACATAATTGCGTTATTATCGGAAAACACTGTAATAAAATAATGTCTGTATAAGTTGTCTCCGTAACTTTCTCTTTCTTTGTTAGAAATCTCAGATAAATTTAGGCTTTTGCCAAATAATGAATGGCATTGTAGACAAGATAGGTTCCCAGCATTACAACTAATTCTTGTATAACTCATTCACACGTATATAGTCGTTATCAGTTGTTAATACACTCTGTGAATTAATGGTATTAGCTGGCGATTCTTGTTATTGTTGATGCGTTAAAGCCTTTCAGTGATATCGAAGATACTATTAGAGTATTTTAGAACTAAGAAGAAAATAAGATGGAACACCCTAAAATTTTAATGTCACAAGTTTTTTTTACAAAATTTCCACGAAAATGGTATTTACAAATCAATGTAAAACTTTCCAGACAATAATAACCTTATCTAATACGTAATAACCTAATATTTTGCGTATATCCGTTTCTATAAGTTGATTATCATATTGTGATTTAAAGTTTTGAGCTTCCTAGATCATAAGTCACTCTGTAGCATAAAGTTAAAAAACAATTATCTATATTATTGCTACTCATCAAAACAGCAGGTGTAATGATAAGTTTTGTTTTCCATTACAGATGCCATTCGTAGAAAGTTCAGCTTAATCAATATATTAAATTGGCGAGATAGTTTGATCACGATTAGAGGTACAGAGACCGCGATTCTTCGTAATATGAAACCGACATTTATTTCTGTCATGACAGCTTGTGCTATTCCGCTTTTATTAATTGATTAGATTAGATCGAGAGTAGAATAGTCTTATGTAATTTATGAACAATTAGTTACGTATTTAACGTATCTATTGCATCAAACTTAACCAACAAAAGCATTGCAAAATATTATAAGAATTCATATTAATGTTTCGACTTGTAAGTTTCGTGGCATATGTAGATACCTAACTAGGTATCAACATAAATCAGGATAATGTTTTAAATTATTGTTTTGTGTGTTGCATCAATGAAGATGAACACAACTTCGGAAAATTACTATTATATTATTTCCCTATATTTATTTCATACCCTATCATTTTACATTTTTAAAATGATTATAATACTTCATACATACAAATATAATAATTAACAAAAAATAAAATTATTATTACAAACACAATACACAACACATACACACATAATAATCAATTTAAAAATATAAAAAATTGTATTCCACCGGTATCGGGTACGGGGACCAAGCTACCGGTGGTCAGGGTTCCAAAGAGAGGAACTTCCTCACGATTCGCGCCGTACCGAGAAGAACTGCCTTCTGCATCACACAATAATATTATATTTATTCATAATAATTAGTCCAAGTAAGATTACCCATTTTATTTCATGACCAAACTTAAGTATCTGTTAGGTTTACATTTTTTGTAAAATTCCTGTAACAATATCCTCTTGATTAAGGGTTATTTGCACTAAACAACTTCCAAGATGAGACCTCTCATTGTAGGATCTTTTTGTTAATCTGCGGCATCGATAAGGAACTTATTCATTCGTAATAGTCAATGTGCCATGTGCAACTATATTTTTATTCCTATCTATAATACATTCTCATACTAATGAGATAAAATTCCAATGTCATTATTATCTGAAGTCTTAGTTATTTTATGCTAAATACTATAGGCGCTTTACTGGCGCACTATATATCGTATAATGTAGCCATCATTATCGTGATTTATTATTTCGTCTTTTCTGTAGACCACGACCGACGAGCTGCGGAACTTTTCTTTACAATTTCTGAGCAGCTTCGTGTTTAACGTTAACAAAGTCTAGAAAATTATCCTTTCTCAGGGAATGATTGCGGCTGGCTAATGCGGTGCCGCCTGTTGGAATAACACAGCGGTAGCTTCCGCGTACCTAAGAGAAATATTTATTTTGAGAAGATTTATGGCTTTGCAAAATAACTGATATTAAATTGTGCCCATCACGTCGTCTCTAACACTGATTTACTAGAACTGTATTTATGTTCTTTAAACTAATTTGTGTCTATATTTTGTTGGCTACCTAATGTTTATCATAAATGTAGTTAATGTTTCCTGGTTCTAAGTCCGTTTAAATGTAGTTGTTGCGATTTTCGTTGTTCCGTAAATAATTCCTAATCGCACATTTACCTAGATACCTTTAATACATTTATTCTTTGAAACGTAATCTTTAGTAAAACTATTTTGTTTTTCTTGGATTATTTTTTTAACTTTTATAACTTTAGTTATACCGTATTTTATCTGGGAATAAAATTCAGTCTAGATTGTTGACATGATTTTACCATTGTCTATCTCTGTTCGTGCATATGTACGCTCAATGCTTTTTCCGTTGAGCTATCATTCATTAGTTTCATTACATTAACATTGCACTTATATTGCTTACAATTTAATGAAAACTATTTACGTAGTTAGAAAGTTAACTCATGTATTACCCTTAACGCTCGCTTTCCATTCTGTCCCTTTTAAAGGTGCACGTAGTGAGAGCAATATACCTACAAATTTTACCTTTAAAAAGAGTTTAGTAACTTCATTTAACCTACTTGACTACCGTTTTCGTGACGCGTTGGAATTTTGTACTACATTTGAATAATCGGCCTTCGCTATCTGCTTTAATAAGAACTTCTGGAAAAACTAGATGTTTCCAATGAGGACGAGAAAAAAGTAATCACTTGGGACACGGTAGTGGTCGTGACTTACTAATTTTGATAAATGATTCACAGCTGATTAATGATCATTTCTAACTATTTATATACCCAACTAGTAAACAACATTGTATACAAATGACATAAATAAATGAAATGAATATTTGACGGTCCTCGTGGTCTAGTGGTTCATATAACGTACTGCCGATCACGAGGTCTCGGGTTCGATTCCCGGTCAGGACAAATATTTGTGTGATGTTTTTAATCGTCATACAAATGTTTGTACTGCGTCTGGGTGTTTACTATGTATTATAAGTATGTATTTACAAAAGAAAAGTAGTATATGTATTCTATCCGTATTCTGGTACCCATAACACAAGCATAATAAGCTTAGCTTGGGACCAGAGGACGTTGTGTGAAATGTCCATGAATATTTATTATTATTATTAAAATTGTGTATAAAATATTTGGTTTTGTCTAAAAGTTATTGCGATTTGTTATGTTACGTTCCATAAAATTCTTTACCTACAGTTCACATACTTTTAAAAAAGATTGTTACACTGTCTTCAGTGTCTTTAAGGTTTTCTAATAAATCTACATAATGTTATGTTTGACTGCTAATGAAAAATGACTACACTAAGCAAAGGCTCGAGATAGACTGTTAATTGAGCTAGTGACAAAAATAAAAGAGAGCGTTTGTATAGCGACGTGATGTGATGCGTTGAAAGAAACATCGCAAAAAGATTTCAAAAAGGAAAAGATTTAAGAGTTAGCGCAAACAAATGAAATAGAAGACTATTGTGTTCTAAAATATTCAAAATGTAGTTAAAAAGGCAGTGAATAATGGCCGAGACGATAGGGAGTTATTGAAAGGGCAGAAGATGAATCATAAGGATAAGATGATTAATTCAGTCCTAATCATTTGTTTGTATGTCTTTAGAAACATCACTTTTATATGCTAGCCAATGTTGTCTTAATATGTATTAATTATGTCGAAATACCCGATCTATTTCTAAAGAAAGGAAACATTTATTAGCAATGAAGCGTATCAAGTACTAACTACAAATTGATCATTTTTAATAAAATCTGATGCATAAAAACTTCATAGCTTGTAATACTAAGGCCTGTTAGTTTACAAAAAGTTTCAAACAGTTAAGTTAAACAAAAACTGGAGGTGACTGATACATTACTGTAAAATGTTTATAATACCGGATCAACAAAAAGCCTTAACTAGAAATTCAAATAACTTCCAACCTATACCCGTCCGGATGTTTAATTTACCAATAGACGCAAATCAACCGCGCTATCAAAATAACGAAGTATTAAGAGTCATTGTAATAATAAACATTGTGCCACAAAATAGAAAGGCCACAGAGAAAGGGCTCAACAAAAAGGTTTTAATAGTTTTTTACATTATTGTTCAACACTTACGTTTTTTTTTTATATTACCACAACACGTAACACATTGTGGCCAGAATCTACAATCCGTACATTTTCACCTATAATTTTGAATCTAAATTATAGTCTCCAATCGAACTTAGGCCCAAAGTATTTTTTGCCTTTCTATTGTCTTATTGAATGCATTACAATTCGATCATAGTATTAAACTTTTTTTGTAAATTATCTTTGAAAATGTATCACAGATTTTAATGTAAAGCATTTGGTATTCTTAGCATAGATAGTGCGCTATGGATATTACTTGTCACTAAGAATAATTTGTTTTCTTACTTCCACTCACGCATGTATAAAAAACATACGGGATCGATAATGACACTATATTTTTGAAATAAAGAAAATTATTGATCCTAATTAGGTGTTTCATTTACTAATAAAAAACTGAAATTCTCGTCTTACAAAAGTTGCCGAATCCTGAGCTAACAAAGTAATAAAAGGTTATGCCTTGATGAATTTAAAGTCTAAACTGTTCTTAAATCATAGCGGTACTCATATTAAAATAAACTTAATATTCTCAAAGTCAAAGATAGTCAAGTTGATATTATGAGCTTTTTTAAAGTGTCAGAAGCTGTCTTACAGCCGTATTCACAAACGTTACTGTGAGGTCTCATAGTAGGCATGGACGCTCAGGGGTAGCAAAATAATTTCACAAACAATACTTAAGTGGTGAAGTGCACTATGCGTTTGTTAAACTGAACGCATAGCTAAGTTTTGTCTATGAATACCAAGGCTCGATGAACGGAACGCACTGAGAAGTGTTACCCTTTGCACAGTGCATCAACACTTAAGTACTTACTTAAGTAAATATTGTTTGTGAATACGGGTGTTAAAGTCACATCTGACTGTTAACAATGCAAGATCATCGTACTGATATTCTAACACTTGCATTATAATCTATTGTTATAAGATCATAACTAAGCGGCGCCTTTAACATGAGCTATTTCAATTTCACACATAATTCATTAATCAAAAAAAACCTCGGTTATCTAACATCGTAGTCGTTTTGTTAACAGAAGTGCGCACGCGACGTAAGCCGAACTTTCTTCGATGCGTTCGACAAATTGCTTTATAATGATAACCAATTGATCGTTTTAGGATGATTTGTGCGGTTTCAAGTTTTTACCATCTCACTGATAGATGTATCGTGAGTTAAGTGTGAAGGCTGTCAAAATATTACCGCTAATGATTTGAATTTTTAACAAATATCGTTGGAAAATTTACACATTTTGTTTATCATGTTTACATGTAATAATAACATGTTTTATTAATCATAAAACTACTTTAGATTCTTTTTCGAAGCTAAAGAAACTTAGAGAAGACTGGGTTGTCTTTTTTCATCACTATTGTGGGTTTTACATATACATTGGCTTGCAAAGTTTACTTTAAAGTTATAAATTGGTAATATCAGAACTACTCTGACTTCGACTTACTTTTCGTAAGACCTAATCTTTAGAATTCTGATAGAAGTTGAAATATTCTTTATAGCATTTGTAAATAAATTTCTATATTTGGTTTTCTGTCTGTTATTTACATAGTTTATTTGTATTAAATCACAGTTCATGATCTAAGTAGAACTTTTGACTCTCTCAACTGAGTTTACATGTTAAATTTCTTTTTTACTGCATAGAACGTGATAATCCTATTACCTAAATTAGAGATCGCAGATAAACAACCCTAATGAATGATAATTATGATCGTGATTATGATTTTTATTTTTAACTCAGTACTTATGTTACATGCTCTTTTTGCTTCAGCAATAGATATCTGTTAAATAAACGCTAATGGATTTTAATAGGAGCTCGTGGTTAGAAAGTATTTTTCGGCAATAGCGTGTGGATAAATACTTTTGAAGTGTATAATTGCAACGCTTCCGGGTTTCATCTAACACTTTTCATTTTTATATTCGTGATGTGTGCGTAATACTCATTTTAGTATCGTATGTGTCATTTACAACTCGTTAACTAATACATCGATTATACTCTAAGAAAGATGTTTAAATAATTGTGTTTGTCATTCATTTTCGTCAATTACCGATTTGATTGCTACTGTCTCGGTTGAATGGTAGAAAGTTCATATAAATCGTGCAATTATAAGTATTCGAGTGATAGGAAAATAATTGTGACCTATTAAGAAATGAAGAATATTGATTCGGCGTCTTTATTTAACATAAGTTTCTATTAAATTCATTGTCATTGTCGTTATTACTGTCAATGGAACTTGTGGGAACTGGTTAGGAGTTATGGCATCACGTACACTGTACCACTGCACGCGTTTTTCCTTGCGAGTCTACTGCTACTACTTATATATTAATAAATACCTTATTTAACACCTAGGGCAAAAGAGGACCTGCTTCCGTAGCTCCTACATCAATAATGACTCTTTTTTTTTCAATTCAGTTGTTTTGTCGGGGCTATTCTGGGTTTTTTTTTGTTTTAGCTATCAACCCTTGTTGTGCTTGCATATATTATTTGTTTACTTACTTCTGATTTTTCAATATCACTAACATCACAGATCTATACTGATATTATAAAGCTGAAGTGTTTGTTTGTTTGTATGAACGCGCTAATCTCAGGAACCACTAATCCGATTTGAAAAATTCTTTCAGTATTAGATAGTAAATTTATTGAGAAAGGTTTTAGGCTATATAACGTCACGCTGCGACCAATAGGAGCTAAGCAGTAGTACGGAGTCGCGGGCAACCGCTAGTAATATAATAAACACTAACATCAAAATTTAAATCAAAAGTTTTGACGACACTAGATGCGTCTTTACTGTGACCATGATGGCTGAAGTCTCTGAAATATCTGGATACTTTAAAATCAAAATATTCCGTAATTGGTTTTATTTATTGCCACAATTTATGTGCCATAATTTATAAACGTGCTAAAGTACTTTCTCAACATTAAACACAAATACTTTGAGTTAATAATACCAGGCAATACTTTCACTTCCCTGGAAGGCAACCTTTCTCGTTGCTAAAGACATAAATTTAAGCCTGTTTCTTGGATTTTTGATTTGATTCCATCTTGGCAAAAGTTTTACGGTATTTTTACTAAGCCTAAAAATTATTTGTAACCGAATATTTTTATAAGATATTAACTACATATCTAAGTTAATTATTACCAATTTCTATAATTCCGTCATAAGAATTGCTCAAGTACAAAAACAGCAAAAACAAATTAATCTAGTGAAAGCCTGATTTTGGATCTTATTAGAAACTGAAGGTCTATTAAACGTAATGGATACCTTAGAGTAAGTATTAAGTATTGGCTTCGAGATCCCATCTCTAGTAACTGACCTAAAGTTATGATAGCTACTGAACGCACAATGGACTTCAATGTTCAATTTTTAACTGTAAATTGGATGTAAACAATGGAGCCACTGTTTTAAATTCGCTATCTACAAACAACATCTAAAGTATTGAATGAGTCAGGTATGTTTAGATATGTACAGCAATAATAACATTTAAAGTTGCGAAAGTACAAGAAATTTTTTTATTATATAAATGACATCAGTGTCGTGTAGTAACTAGCGGATTAAGAATATAAGTGTCACCACCCCTTCTCCATCCCAAGCCAACTAAATGATATTGTATCCAAATAACATCCTCTGTGAGAGATGGAGAAGTCGAAAAATCCTCGTGCGAACACGCCTGGGGGCCAAGTCTGCTATTACAATCTTGTCTCAATGATCAGTCACTGACGCCATTATGGGGAAATTTATCAAGTCTGGTAGTCTAGTATAAATTTATTTATTTATTATTCTCTTCCACAAAGTAACTTAGGTTTCTAGATACATAGTTAAATCAATTATAAGTATCTATAGTTATGATTCTAATATGAATGTTACAATACTCGCACAAATACAACAGTTTGTGGGAGACTGGTATCTGCACTAGGTTACCCTGTCACGCAGATTACCAGGCCCCCATACATCAATTAAATGTACATAACAAAATGGTCCAGACTTAAAACTAATTACAAAAGAGTAGCCTATACGTGTGTGTGTGAATAGATGACGTGTGAATGTGTGTGTGGATTTATAGTATGAGATAAGTGTGATTGTTACAGAATGGTGGTATTGATGTATCATTTTATAATTATTTTTTTAGCTTTTCAGTGTTTTCATAACTCAACTTCATTAAGCCATAATGGCGTCAGTGACTGATCATTGTGACAACATTGTAATAGCAGACTTGAGACCCTGGTCAGTGCGCCATTGTCGACCATAATAACCTCCCAATGTGGAGGGGGCCCGTGCCCAACAGTGAGAAGTTAATAGGCTCAGAGAGTGAAATATCACTAAAAATATGCCTGGATTTTCGAAGTATTCATACTTTTACTTATAGCAATTACCTATATCAGCAAATCAAATAAATTATATTATAGATTTATAAAGGAAATCTCATAGGTATACAGTAAAGTTCCTCGCAATAACTTCACACCATAAGTTTACTGTCAAGTCTAAGTTCTATTAGTTTAGTATAAGTCAATTTCTTACTTTAACCTCTAATATATTTATGACCACGTATGGCGTGTATGACCAGATTTATGAATGTGGATGAAGCCAAGGAAGTGTGTTTGAATCGTAGCAGATGGCACTCTATAGTCTCTGCCTACTCCCATGGGGAAAAAGGCGTGATGTTGTGATGACAATACATGAAAGCAAACTTTTATGATTTGAAACTTTTATTACTTTTATTCGTCATAATATTTACTTGTTTGTTTCAACGATGCTTATCCAACCAATAAAATTACATCAGTTATGTGTCGGATATAAATGTGTTCATACAGTATCAGTACTCTTACCAAATTTGACGGTGTATTAGTTACGGTTTTCATATCTGTAATTATTGTTAGGTTACCGTTTGTTCACTTGCATTTAAATTCCGTGTATAAAGTCTTACATTGGCCTATGAGTCAAATATTAAAGATGTTTCGATAATGGCAACATTAGGCACGCTTTATTTAACAAACTAATTGTATTTTGAAAAATAATACTAAAAAAATATGTAGTTATGTACACAAATATGTAATGCATTTGTTTTTTTTTTTTTAAACTAGATATAAGGCATTTCATTATAATTACACAGTACATAAGTACAGAATCGTAGCATCTTATTGCATACTGATGCTACGATTCTGTACATGAATAACAATTAAATTCAAGCCGCAGATGTCAGAGGCTTTTAGTGCAATTTGAAAACAGAATGCTTTTTTTAAATCTACGATTTTACTACTGGTGTTACCATTTCAAGCGTTTTGAGCTTTTGCGAAGAAAGAAATTGGCAATTTTCTGTTTATAAAATTTATCAACAAAAATTTTAAGAATGGAACTTTGGGAAAGTTTTAGAAATAGAAACCGACAATGCTAATTTCACATAAATAGGCCTATAATTTTTTTTAATACAGACGACCTAGAAAACCACATCCTACAGTTTGCTAATCTTAACTTTTTCACAGTAAAACTCAACTGTAAACAATGCGGCTTCGTCGATACCGCAAACACTTTTTTACAAACTTTCTTAGTTTATTTAAGAGTTATTGTCACATTTTTATATCTGGGTTTCTTTTTACGTACGCACGTTCAGTGCATAAACGCGTAAAGTCTTTATGTAATGCTATAAGGAAAGTGTGGTATCGCCTTTATTGCTATCATAATACTGTTATTAAATATCTTTATATACCATAAGTTATCATATATTACTAATATCTTATATGAAATACAAAGATGACTTGTTTTGATTATGTGTATGCTTATTAAAGAATGTATTTTTTTATAATCTTCGAAATATCTCTATACTTTCTTACAGTCGTATTCACAAACGTTACTGTAAGGTCTCATAGTAGGCATGGACGCACAGGGGTAGCAAAATCATTTCACAAACAATACTTAAGTGGTGAAGCGCACTATGCGTTTGTTAAACTGAACGCATAGCTAAGTTTTGTCTATGAATACAACGGCTCGATGAACGGAATACACTGAGAAGTGTTACCCTTTGCACAGTGCATTAACACTTAAGTACTTACTTAAGTAAATAGTGTTTGTGAATACTGGTGTGAGAAAATGCAGATTTTTCAATTCGCTACTTAGTTGGAATACCCATCTCGAGACTTTTAAGGTTCATTATTAGGCTGAAGCTACTAGATACGTGATAATCTAAAAACTCATAAGTAAAAATAGATATTTTCTCATTAAAATTCGTCTTAATAGGTATAAATTTTGCGTAATTGGCCAAGAATTAGCAGCGATCTCAAGTTCCTTGGGAAAGCCACAATTCTGACCCAATCTTAACCTGTTAATATTTTGTTTACACTTATAGTTATTTTCTTATTAAACTACATGTGTCTGTCTTCAATGGAACATGCTTGTAGTATCTCAATCATTTTCTATGTTGTATCGATCATTTTCATATGTTAATTATACATTTGGTTATTTCCATCATATTATTATGTAGGTTGCATGTTATTGTAGGTCAATGGAACGCCAGTTAGCATGCGCTGCGCTTTTCCCCAGATGTCAGAAATGCAGATAGGTGTTCTGAAGTTTCGCCGCAAATTTCCACTTGTTTATTTTCTAGCTTGATTTGCATTATATTTAAATAAACGTATTTAAATTCATGTGCGTTTACAGTATTATAACGTCTTAATCTCGGTATTCGTGTTTAGTCTTTATTTTTCTTTCTCTTTCTCTCTCTCCAGCCTGATAACGTCCCACTATTGGGCACGGGCCTTCCCCATTTTGGGAGAGATATTGGTCTACTATACTGCGCTGACCAGGAGTATTATCATAGGGTTTAGTTTCGAGTTTCAGATGTTATCTGCGTACAATTTTGAATATAATATGTAATATGGTATTTTTTTTTTTAGAATAACATTTTATTTAAAATATTTAACTAACACCAGTGGGCGCTTTGTGGGAACGTTTCTTTATCTTTTGAAAGTTTCTTTTTTAATAATAATAATAATAAATCTTTATTAAAACTTCATTTTTAAATATAAATTTTTACATTACATGCTTAATTAGCTGGCTTTTACAGCACCCTGGGAAGAAAAGAGAGGAGGATGACACGTGTATTTTTTATCCGTCAACATACGGGCAACTTTTTTAATTGCTACTAAATTTATTTTGTCTTTATTTCTATTTCTGATTATCTAAAGACTTAAGAGCAAGTATTTTTTTTTGCTATAGCTATTCGTGGGATATTTGAAGTCTTCTAAAACTTATTCTAAGTTCACGCATAGTAACAAAAGAATATCTAATACAAAAATTATATGAGTGACATACATGTACCGGAGAAAATTTATAATGTGAAACATGCACAATATAAAATTTGAGATTAAAATATTTATTTAACTCAATTAACACAATTTAAAACAATGGCAACTATTTCATTTAGATTTTTATCATGCTATCATAATATTTGTAGCCACCTAGATATAAGAAAAAGAAGAAATGCTTTGAATGCCATTTTAATTGCATTGATGACTTCGTCGAAATGTGCAGGGAGTCGCTCGATGTAGATTGCGCAGGACCGTGCGTTGTAGCGTTCTGTGGGGGAGGTCTATATTCAGCAGTGGAACGAGAAAGGCTGATGCACGAATGGTATTTTAATGTTATTATTCATTAATGTAATAAAACATTAACGTTGTCAATCAAAGGAAAAACTAAGCTAAATCTAATTGTACGTTTCCGTTCTCAGACACATCACTACTAATCGCAGAAACAATAAAAGGAAAGCTCATAATTACGAGGTGTGTGATTAAACTGATACGTAATGATTTCTTCCGAAAACATAGGGCGGAGTAATATGAAGTGTGCTTCAAAGGATTTACTGCTTTTTATATCACTTTTAGGGCTCCGTACAAAAAAGTAAAACGGAAACCTATTACTGAGACGCTGCCTGTCCGTCCGTTCTTCTCAGGCTGTATCTCTGGAACAGTCATATCTAGAGAGCTTTTCAGTTTTTGTATTTCACATGTTTCAACAACATTTACTCATCCTCATCGTTCTCCTGCCCTTATCGCTTATTAGTAATAATAATAATAAATATTCACGGACATTTCACACAACGTCCTCTGGTCCCAAGCTAAGCTTATATGCTTGTGTTATGGGTACCAGAATACGGATATAATACTTATACTACTTTTCTTTTGTAAACACATACTTATAATACATAGTAAACACCCAGACGCAGTACAAACATTTGTATGACAATTAGAAAAATCGCACAAATGGTTGTCCTGAGCGGGAATCGAACCCGCGACCTCTTTATCGGCAGTCCGTTACATAAACCACTCAACCACGAGGCTCGTCAAACGATAATACGATAATAATGGGGTGTGTGCCCTTCGTGTGCGAGTCCAACTCGTACTTAACCAGTTTTTATATTGAATGATTTAGATACATTCGCAATAGCCGATAAACATCTGTAACTATTGTTTTCTAATTTACTACACTATGAATCATTGGCTCGCAGCGAACTTCAATTTACTATCAAGCGATCAGCTTGACTTTCTTCTAATCTGTGTTTATCTGATTGTTGTTCAGATACTCGTTGTTAATTATCATTTTTGTTTGAGCTTTTTGTTTCTTACGTGCTTTAGTTGTATGTGTATTTTTTATTCACTCTCATTCATTCCGAGCCGTGTGATTTATATTAGATTTTCAAACTCCGAATACGCAAACTACATACGTTCTCTTTCAAGGTTAAGAACTAGCTGTTGCCTGCGACTCCGTAAGCGTAGAATTTACAAATTTTTCCCGTTTTTGCAACATTTTTCACTACTGCTTCGCTTCTATTGATCGCAGTGTGATTTTATATAGCCTAAAGCGTTCCCCTATAAATGGACTAACCAACAAAAAAGAATTTTTCAAATCGGACCAGTAGTTCCTGAGATTAGCGCGTTTAAACAAACAAACAAACTCTTCCGCGTTATAATATTAGTATGTATATTAGTATAGAATACAAAATAGAGTTTCAAAATTCTGTGCAAATACTTAAATTCCGCTATGTATTTTCAAGATCATATGATGACATTATGATAAAAAATAATTTAAATATGTTGAATATCTTAACGGAAAAGTATGCAAATATTATGATACGTATTACACTTTCATTCAAGGTCATGTGATATATTTTATATTTAGAATGTATAACAGCTTTCCCAAATACTGTACAAATAGTCTGAATAAAAACTTTTACGGTTCACTTAGCATAGGCAGCCACACTGGAGGCATCTGTTTATACATCTGGGTCAGTTTTTGTACCTCGTTTTCACTATTCAAACAAACGTAAGTCTACGTCATTTTTAGCTCTAAACCGTAAACATATATCATCATGGTTAATTGTGTGTGAGAAGCGAAAATGTCATATTCGTTTATGTTTTATTTCAAGTTCATGATTTCTCAGGAATTCATTTCGCTTTTGTTGTTAAATATTAGTGTGTTGTTGCTTAATTTCGGTTGAATGCGCTGTAATGAAAGTGTTTAACATAAAATAATCGGTTGCATTAATCGGTTTTCAGTGTTTGTAATTTTTTATTTAAATTTGGAATCGTAATAGTACGGGATCCGTAGTACATTTTTTTCACTTGATTACTATCAAGCTGATTTTCCGTGAGTAGCTTTATTATGACGAGACGCCCAATAATTTTCTATTCCAAAATCTTGATTGTGGTAGCTAACAGAGGTAACAAGGATAAAATATCGTACTATTACTGGAAAAAGCAGTAAGTGATTTTTTTGAAATTTTTGATGCAAGTTCACTTACGTCTTTTTTTTACGGGTAGTACGATATTTTATCCTTGCTATCTCTATTATCTACCACAATCGAGATTTTGAAATAGAAAATTATTGGGCGTCTCGTCATAATAAAGCTACTCACGGAAAATCAGCTTGACAGTAATCAAGTGAAAAAAATGTAGGTACTACGGATCCCGTACTATAATGTTGAACAAATTTTGCACATCATTTAGCATTTTTTTTAATGTTCTCAGCATTTTGTGGTTTAGTTGGGCGTGACGCACCGTTTTGTCGGCTGCTCTTGTCGATACGGTCTACATGCGATTGAGCATCCGTCAAGTAACCCTTCGTTTTGGCTTAAGTTTCTTCTTCAAAGGGAAAGCTATCAGTTTCTTGTTTCTCTGTATGTATTATTGCATCCATTATTCTTGTTATTTACTTTCTTCTGTAATCTCATTTGCAAAATACATCATCAAGCAAGTGTGAAATATTAACAAAATATACAACAATTACAAGAGCTAATTAGTTATTACCGCATCGCAAACTTCTTTTAGATTAACGAAATATGAATCACGTACGTTGTTTGTTTTCTCACGAGTTTATTGGTTATTCCACTGAAGCATTGTGAATAAATCTTTTGATGCGATAATAACTATTCAAATCATCTTCATAACATTTAATGGTTTATAACCTTTCTTTTTATGATTCTGTTTTATCAAGATTGAGTTCTTAAATACCATGTATAGCAAGTGTGGAAGTGAATTTTTATGTGCTACTGAATAATTAGATTTACTAAGGAAAAACATCACAAGCATCTGATTGTAATACGTTTGTATGTGCCTTATCATTTTAATTTAGTTATATAATTAGTGTGATAAATGCGTAATTACTTGAGATTACTTTTTAAGGTTCCGTACCCAAAGGGTAAAAACGGGACCCTATTACTGAGACTTCGCTGTCCGTCCGTCCGTCCGTCCGTTCGTCTGTCACCAGGCTGTGATAGCTAGAGAGTTGAAATTTTCACAGATGATGTATTTCTATTGCCGCTATAATAACGAATACTAAAAATAAAATAAAATAAATATTTAAGGGGGGCTCCCATACAACAAACATAATTTTTTTACCGTTTCTTGCTCTCATACAACAAACGTGATTAATTAAGTATTGTGTGTGTTGTTTGCTCATTTATTAATAACGTGCCTTATGTTGCATAGATAATGGTACGGAACCCTTCGTGCACGAGTCCGACTCGCACTTGACCAATTTTTTAACAGTGCCAATAAATAATGCTTATCTGTCTACTACAGATATTTAAGAAAAATCTCTTTAGTTCCGTTAAATTTAATCATTGTTTTTTTTTTCGATAGAACATCACCGAACTAAACGTCTCCTTTTTTACGTCATCTTCCATCAAGCAATTGAATAAAGTTATTTCTATGTCAAACCACAAAAAAAACAAACAAAAGTATTTTTTAGATGGTACGTTAGTTATGATATGGATATTATTTTTCATCAAAATAATTCAATCTCGTCTGTAAAGGCTATCGCGGCCGTGCTTATTCCACCGTTTCCATAATAGATTTCAAACTTTATTGTATTTCATTTCTGTCATAACAATAGTTACGTCGCAAGATTAAGCGGTACTCAGAACGGTATTACAGTTGGCGATGCAATTGAAAAGCTCATCGAGGTGGGATCTTTGGGCACGACCACAGCCCATTTATGGTGAAATGCAAGGTCGGGAACCGTTCATTTATTGTTTATGAACTTTTTGTCATACATCTCACCAAGTTGTATTGTTAGAAACAACTGAACTGTTTCTATTGAAATAGATAATATGCCGTGCGATACTCGGCTCGGAAGCGTTCTTTTTTCATATTATTCCGTGATGTTTGTTGATCGAGAGCTCTACTTATTCAACACAAATATGTGTTATGTGCGATTAAGCGCGATATGCATCATATAACACTAATTATATGACTTAGTAGCTGGCCCGGCAAACGTTGTTTTGCCATAGGTACCAAAAAAAAGTAAAAAAAAAAAAAATACTATAAACCTCACGCAGCCCGAGACCTTTCCAACGAATGCAAAACCGTTGAAATCGGTTTGTGCGTTCTGGAGTTATAGCGTCAGGAAGGAAAATCCGACTTATTTTTTTAGAGTAGATTATGCATCTTTGTTGGCGGACAATAGGGAATTAAAATAATATGTATATTTTTCTCCTGGCATATGCATTAAATCTTGCATTAATAATATCACATGTTACGTCTCAATTTTTTTCTGTCTTACTCAAAATTTTTTGTTATAAATAAATATTGTGGCAATTTTTATTTGGAACTAGCTGTGTCCCGTGTGTTAAGGGCCTACATCAATATTATCGTATATCATCGCCGACACGTACATATTAACACAGCCAGTAGGCACAGAAAATGAAGAATTAGGGATACTTTTCCTATTTACTCAAAATCTACTAAATATATTTTAATTCTGATTTACGTGTTTCTATATATAATAGTTACTTATGTTTTTAAAGTTATTTCATTAGTAAATACGCGATAATAGACCGACAAATGAAAAAAATAAAAAATTAGAGAGGTTGTTTCGCTAAGATTTTCTATCGAGAAAACTTTTTTCAATCGTGTTTCTGAGTTTATGCGATCCTAGATCATATATTGAAAAAACATATACTTAAAAATTAAAGCTCTAGCCATTCAATCTAAAGAAACAATGAAAACTTCGTACGTAGAAAAATGCACGAAGCTATTTTGGTATCGTCTTAAAAAGGATAAAAAATCTGTTCGTTTTTTAATATCCCACGGAAATATTGCATTTTTTCGGGATAAAAAGTACCCTAGTATATGTTATTCTGATGTATATGCTACATTATTGTAAAGTTTCATTGAAATCCATTCAGTAGTTTTTGCGTGAAAGAGTAACAAACATCCAAACATAGTAGGATCATACACCTCGTATAATTACCAATTTAACTGTTTATTTTCCTCTCTTAATCTATCTTGGATAACATTTTAGTATTTTTATTAGAGTTTGTTATTATATTTGCTGTGTTAAAATTACAAAAATTTTAAAACTCCATTAAAATCTTTGCATTAACTCTGAGTGGAATATGACGCTAAGTGCTTGTGGTTAACTTTACATCCAAGCTGAAAATGAGCTAGCAGTTAGTCTATTACTCTTCTAGCTTCAACCACAAATAGGCGAAGAGCTCTCTATAATAGCTTTTAGGTTTTACGTGAATATTTTACAGATGTCCTCAAATGCAACATGCCGTTATATCTATACGAACATTTTAATATGATATCGTGACAGTTATATGAAATTTACATTTTGCTACACGTTATGTTAATGTTTTGTAGATGTGTAATGTCATAGGTCTAAGAACTAGCTGTGCCTGTTTTTAGAAGCCAATAGAGTCATTTTACTCAATAGCAAGTCTTCTTGTGAATAAAGCTTTTATGAATTCTACAATGTTGCTAAAGAAATTACTATCAATATTTTGCATTGGAAATATCGCCCAATCCTCGGAAAAATTAATAGATGAAGTAATAAAGTTATCTCATTATAAAGACTCTTTAATTACGAATTGAGCTTATTTCCAGTAATCCGACTATTATATACTAATATGTTATTCTTTTAGTTAAACTCATTATAAAATTACATTTTTAAATTTAAAATTACAAAATAAGAATATAGTACGGGATCCGTAGTACATTTTTTTCACTTGATTACTATCAAGCTGATTTTCCGTGAGTAGCTTTATTATGACGAGACGCCCAATAATTTTCAATCCAAAATCTCGATTGTGGTAGCTAACAGAGGTAACAAGGATAAAATATCGTACTATTACTGGAAGAAAGCAGAAAGAAAGAAAGAATTAAGTAATTTTTTGGAAATTTTTGTTTGAAATTTTTGACGCAAGTTCACTTACGTCTTTTTTTACGGGTAGTACGATATTTTATCCTTGCTATCTCTGTTAGCTACCACAATCGAGATTTTGGAATAGAAAATTATTGGGCGTCTCGTCATAATAAAGCTACTCACGGAAAATCAGCTTGATAGTAATCAAGTGAAAAAAATGTACTACGGATCCCGTATTAATACGTTTAAAAATGTAAAATTATAAAAATACTAGCTGACCCGGCAAACGTTGTTTTGCCATCCTAAAAAAAAATTTTGAAAAGTAGATGTTGGCCGATTCTCAGACCTACTGAATATGCATGTCAAATTTCATAAAAATCGGTCAAGCCGTTTTGGAGGAGTACGGTAACTAACACTGTGACACGTGAATTTTATATATAAGAAGATTATTATTAGCTGAATAATTTGTTTGATTGTTTCTTTGAACACGCTAATCTCAGGAAACACTGATCTGATTTGAAAAATTCTTTTATTGGTGGATAGTACATCTATCAAGGAAGGTTATAAAACATCAAGCTGCCAATAGGAGAGAAGAATCAGTAAAAAATGTTGCAAGAACGGTTAATTATTTCTAAATCCCACTTGTAGGAATTCGCGAGAGACAGCTAGTTTTGTATTAAGATTATTACACAGCAAGCTTAGACGTAAAGGAATAAATAATTGTTGAAATAATGAGTTTCATCTTGAAAGTAATTGACGTACATCTTACTTACTTAGTACGTGCTCACAAAGTGCATATAATTTCATAACTTTTCCTAAAGGTCGAGATATAACAACGCCAGTCTTTTTAATTGGCTTGTATAATTCTACAGTGCCGTGAACTGTGAGTAACGGATTCTATATCTCTGATACCTACTTGGATTATTATAACCTTTTGACATGGTTTCTCAGAAACTCTACCGAATTGATTCTAAACTGCTTAAGATGCCCTAATACCAGCTTGCCCTATAACAAGAATACATAGAAACACATCGGTACCAATTCTACGTTCACAACTAAATTTAACTAAAAATTTTAATTGATAGTGTTAATATTACTATTCGGCAACGTTAACTGAATTTTGTTATTATAAAAATTATATTACTAACGTTTTTAATTAATATAAATATGTGCAACGAAATAGCCACTTAATCAAATTAGTTCTTTAAGTTAGGTTAAGTTTTAACGCCTAAGATTTGACCTCAAGATTGTGTCTATTTAAATTATTTTCTCAGCAGGTATGTCTCGTAAGAGTAACTGGTCACAAAAGACACCTTACAACTCAATTTACTTGAGACGAAAAGTCGCCGTAACGCCGATATTTATTTTAAACAAAAAACAACATTTTACGCATTTAGACGCGTATATTTGTTTTAAAAGTTTAACCCGTCACGGGTGGGTTTGAAACAAAAAAAGGCATCTGAATTCGTAAAAGAGATTTTAATTAAAAATTGCTCAAGTGCGAGTCGGACTCGCGCAAGAAGGGTTCCGTACCATTATCTATGCAACATAAGGCAACGTTATTAGTATCGAGCAAGAAACGGTAAAAAAATCATGTTTGTTGTATGGGAGCCCCCCTTAATATTTATTTTATTTTATTTTTAGTATTTGTTGTTATAGCGGCAATAGAAATACATCATCTGTGAAAATTTTAACTGTCTAGCTATCACCGTTCTTGAGATACAGCCTGGTGACAGACGGACGGACGGACGGACGGACGGCGGACAGCGAAGTCTCAGTAATAGGGTCCGTTTTTAGCCTTTGGGTACGGAACCCTAAAAATGAGGCGAACGTATGTTGTAATATTCTTATTAGATAATAGCATGTTTTATGTATCTGTTAACGTAATTCAGTTAAGTAGGTAATTAACTAAACGTTACATTATTTTTTATACTTTTAATTGCTATGCGTAAAAGTTTGTAACTAATTAACTGCTTGAAATAAAAAAATATATTAAAAATATAATATTACGCTTGTCTCCTTTCCGTAAACTGTTTGCATAATATTATATTACTTGCTATTTTTCGCAACTTCATATTTATGCAAAAAAAAGCCATCCTTTTAAACCACTCTATCTATAAAAAAAAAGGTTCGTAGTTTTAAAGATATAAGCTCACATAGAAAGATACATGCAAAAATAACGACTTTATTTTATAACTAGCTGTTGCCCGCGACTCCGTCTGCGTGGAATTTGGAATTTTATTTTTCGCAATAAAAGATAGCCTATGTCCTTTCTCAGGGTCTTAAGAGTGTCTGTGCCAAATTTCATCAAAATCGGTTGAGAGGTTTAAGCGGGAAAGCGTAACAGACAGACAAACAGAGTTCCTTTCGCATTTATAATGTTAGTAGGGATAAGTAAAGATAAATAGACACTGTTTTATAATAAATGGCCCGCGGTGTTATCCGCGCTAAAAAGGATAAAGAATAAGTTCTTTTTCGATTCCATTTTTCTTTGGAAAGTTTCATGAAAATCCTTCCAGTAGTCTTTACGTGAAAGTACAATAAACATCCTTACATATCCAAACATTGGAGTATGGATGGATAGAAGACCGCGGAAACGTTCGCGTTGGCGTTGCTCAGCCAACAGTGTAAGTATTTTATTTTATAGCGCGTAATTCTTTTTTCGTCATATCTCCTAAGATATTCATTTAAATTGCATGCTGTAAAGATATAATCTATATTAACTGAGTGAGCTAACTAAGCTATTTAATTTGGTAAAAAAATATTACTCTATGCACGTAAATAGCTTTTGAAAACACCCTATTGAATTTGATAATTTTTTTTACATTATTATGGGTACAGCGGGTTTCCCTTAAAAGATAGACATATCATATCGCGGACTTTTTTGAAGAACTATATGTAACAAACAATTCCTCCATACATTAGTTTGTTGTACCTCACATAGATAAGGCAGCGTTTTCATTTATAGCTCGCGCGCGCCCGAATTTCTCGGCAAATTTAATCATATCTCATCCAATATACAGCAAAGTCCAAAAAATTATGCGAAAGAAGCCATCCTCTTGAACCATTCTATCTATTAAAAAAAACCGCATCAAGATCCATCGCGTATTTTTGAAGATATAAGCTCACATAGGGACATACATACAAAAATTACGACTTTGTTTTATAAGAAGTAAAGAAAGTAAAGATAAAGACTGGCTGTTGCCGTTTTTATTCGCAATAGCATTTTACAAGCGTAAAAGCAATAAATAAGCTATAAAAGCTACTTTTTATTATTTATTTATTTAAAACTTTTTGCACATACAAAATAGTGTACAATGGCGGACTTAATGCCAATGGCATTCTCTACCAGCCAACCATCAGTGGTGCAGAGAAAATAAGAGGTAGGTGCTACTTTAATACAGAAAAGGTGAAGATAAATTTCAATTTACACTAATGACACTAATGGGATAATAACATTAATACTTAAACTATAATAAATAAATATAATATATACATACATATACGGATAATATAAACATACTTAGTAATAATACATAAACTACATACATTGTAATACATATATTATACTTAAATAACCAATAGAACAGAGAGGAATTACTCAATGACTAGATTCCGCCAGTAATGTAATGTAATGATTGCGAACTTTAGTTTTAAATGTCTCCCGGGACCTTGCCATCCTGATCTCAAGAGGAAGGGCATTCCAGAGAAGAATTGCTTGAATATTGAAGGAAGAATGTACTAAGCTAGAGGTGTGAGGTGGACATGTTAGAAGACGATTGTGAGAAGAGCGTAAATCTCGATCGTGGGTGGAAAAGAGAAATTGAAAAAGTGATTTTAAATACAAGGGAGAGTTCGGACAATTTAAAATGGAAAACAGGGTAGTCAGAGCTCGGAGGTTACGCCGCTGCCTAACTGGAAGCCATCTCAAGCGGGAACGGAATGTCGACACGTGATCAAACTTACGGAGATTAAAGACGAATCGAATGCAATTGTTGAGAAGGCGGTCGAGTTTATTGAGCAGATCTGCATTCAGGTCGAAGTAGCACACATCGGCATAATCAATGATGGGGAAGATTAAGGTATGCATCAGCGTTGTTTTGGTGGCAATCGGTAAAAAGTTCTTCAGTCGGTAGAGAGCTCGAAGAGTTCCTGTGACTTTCTGTGACACATTGGTGATTTGCCTTCGCCAATCAAGCATATTGTCCATATACAAGCCTAGGTTTTTCACTTCTGTGCTATATGGAATGACACAACTATCATAGATGATGGAGGGCAGTTGCTGATAGTCAATTCTTCGCACCATGTAAGGACTTCCGATTAGAAGTGCTTGACACTTAGAGGCATTTACTTTAAGACCGAAATTGGAAGTCCAGTGCAAGATAGCTGCGAGGTCCCGATTTACTTTATTCACTGCAGTCGATAAGTTCTGCACCTCAGCTTGCGAATAAAGCTGCAAGTCATCGGCATACAGATGATACGCACAACGAAGCTCACTAGTTAAGAGATTGATGAAAAGTGAGAAGAGAATAGGAGAAAGAATTCCGCCTTGCGGGACGCCAGAACCTAAATTCCGCCAACCAGACAAGACGTCGTCGATTCGGACTGCCTGCTGACGTCCCCGGAGATAAGAGGAAAACCACTTTAATGTGTCAGGAGAGAAATTATAGTACGATAGAATAGATAAAAGGATTTCGTGATTAACGACATTAAAAGCATTGGAAAAATCAATTAAAACTAACACAGTGACCATTCCGTTTTCAACACCTGCTCTAACATCACCAGTCACTTTAAGAAGTGCCGAGACAGTGCTATGTCCGGGCCTGAAGCCAGATTGCATTGGGCTGATTAGGTTATTACTGTTAACAAATCCGCGTAATTGTTGGTAGACGCAAGCCTCTAAAACTTTGGCTAAGAAAGGAAGAATTGAAATAGGGCGATAGTGGTTGGGAAGACGAGGGTTAGAAACTTTGGCTAAGGGGAACACATAAGCTTTACGCCATATAGATGGGAAGGTACCAGAATAAAGACAGAAGTTAAAAATATGTGACAAAGGGGAGAGTAATTGATAGAGAATAAACATTATCATTTGGCGACTGATTTTATCACAGCCAGTTGCCTGCGATTTTATGGCGAGAATTTTCTTTTTGATCTCTTCTAGTTCAATTGGGGAAAGTAAAAAAGAAGTAATACTGGGGTGCGGCAGAGAGGTTATGTGATCTACCGTTTGACATATGGTGACGCTGTCAAGGTTATCGGTAGAGACGAAAAAGTTGTTAAGATCATCTACAGTAACCGCTTGGGATAGCTGAGTTGGAGTGGATTTACCAATTCCAAGAGTTCTGAGGAATTTCCACACATCAGAAGGAGAAGAAGAAGAAGAGATATTCTGAAGTATGTGACGACGTTTAGCATTGCGTATCATCTGGTTACAACGATTCCTTGCAGCTTTATACGCGATCCAACCTGAATCAGAGCGGCATTTCCTATATTTATGGAAGGCTCTGTCTCTACGTCTCATCGCTAAAGTAACTTCACTTGTTAGCCAGGGTGCCGGTAGATGTTTTAGTTTAACCTGTCTTACTGGAGCATGAACGTCATACAGTCTTGTTACAATATCATTAAATATCTGGACCTTGGTGTCTACTGTACTCGCCGTCTCCATGTCTTTCCAATTTATTGCAGATGCATCAGCCTGCAATTTAAGAATATCCATCCGCGCAAAGGAGCGTAATTGCATCATCTTCGGTTTAAGTTTTGGGGGCTTCAGGATATAGGAGAGGTATAAAAGGTCATGATGGGAAAAACCGGGGGCTGGATATTGGCCGTAACAGGAGACTAAAGCGGGAGAGGATGTAAGTATTAAGTCCAGCCATGTGTCATCACCATTAGAGATGTGATGAGTTGGTTGGAGAGGTAACACATGGAGACTGGAAGAGGTAATGATGTGAAGAAGCTTAAGGACACGGGGACAGCGGGATACGAGAAGGTTTGTGTTAAAATCACCCATCATGACAATGTGCTCATGTTCAGACCCTAACGATTCTAAAACCGATTCCAAATCAGTGAAATAATCCGTAGTAGGGGGGCAGTAAACTACTCCCATTATTAGTTTCGATCCTCGTACACAAATCTCAATGAAAAGAAACTCCGCAGAAACACCATATTGAGACGGAGAAGAAGCGAGTATTTTATATGGAAAATCACTACGGAGGTATATAGCGACTCCTCCCCCTCTTCTGTCGACGCGATCGTTGCGAATTAAAATGAAGCCGGGAAGAGGATAAAAAGCAGATAAAAGATGAGGCTTGAGCCAACTCTCTGAAACAAGAATGGCGTGAATATTTGCTCCAGCAAAGGTCTCAAACAAGTCGTTATGATGGCTGGGAATGCTTTGAGCGTTTATATGAGTGATGTTAAAATTCGATCGATGGTCAATCTTGCTAAAATTCTGAGCTAAAACGTCTTTAAGACTATCAGTGGCCGAGCAATAACTATCGTCTAGTGAAGATGTTGAGGAATTATGAGCGGAATAAAAAGAGGAATCAGAATCTGATAATGTCATTGTGTAGGCTATATAATATATATATATATATATATAACTAAATTAAATAATAAAAATATAGACTAAATAATAATATCTACGACAAACTATCAGTTACTTTTTATTACGGTGATGCACTAACTATATCTCTGCACCACCCGCCAGCTGTAACAAGCAATAGGATTAACGGAAAAAAGAAATAAAAATTACAGTAGTACTTACAATCTATGGTCTACGTACACAATAGAAAAAAATTATAATAAAAAAAAGGGAAAATGCTAGATGTAAATTACAAGAAAATATACGCTGTTGCACCTGCTAAGAAAAACTAAACGTAAACGGCTGAAACTGAGCTATGCGAACGCATCCTTAACCTCAAAATATAAGTGTCAAGAATATGCCAAAGTCATGTCAAAACAATCAACCAATTGTGATACTGTCTGTGATGTGATTATTTATAAAAGTAAAAAAAAATATAAAATAAAAGTCTACCTGCTATACAAAATTAAATATTGTTAGGACTAACTTCTATAGTTAAGTCAAGGTTAACTAAACTCAATATCATATATGTAAACACAAACATATTCAATTCAATTGCGAACAGAAAATATAAAAGGGATTTTACCTGCAGGTGCAACGAGATAGAAGTAATAACATTTATGAATATAAACACATAAATAATATGTTATTTGTAGAGAAAACAAAGCAAATACTACGCTTTATTTTTAGCATATTTTGTTCCTGAAGCCGAAGTCGTTCCAGAAATAACGTTCGCCCTTGGGAAGTCAGATATGAGGGAGCTGATTGTATCCAGTGAATAAATCTTGTGACGACTTCCATTTGGGGCCTTCACAATAATTGTGCCGTCTTGTGTCCAGCAAGATTTGATCCCGAAATGCTGTCTGGCTTTAGTGAAAATTTGCTGCCTGACCTTAGTTAGGAATTCTTTGATAGAGATAGGGCTTCCTTTTAGGGCAGTCTTTGCCCTCCAGACGGTGGACCTAAAGTCAAGAGAATTAAATCTGACTAAGATAGGCCGTGGATGACTCTTGCTAGGTGAACCTAGCCGATGACATACAGTTATTGTGGATTCTGTTATGTCTTTCAATGCAAGTTTGTTGCGTATTATCCCACTTACAACACTTCTACAGTCTTCATTATCAGACTCGGCGACTCCAAGAACTAAGATGGCTTTACGACGGTGTTTGGTCTCAAGTACATCAACAGCTCGCGTACACTCATCAATCTGCTTGCGCAATATTTGAAGCATCTGGAATACGAGCTCTCTGAATGACCTGAAGTCGTCTGCTACCTTGGCCAATGTATCCTTGGATGATCCACCAGCTTGAAGTTGTGCTTCCAGTTCAGCCATACGTTTAACAAAACACTCCTCCAGTGACTTCTGTGCCGTTTCTATTTGTGATAGTTGAGACATTTTCAAGCGTGTGTAGCTGTTGTGCTGGCAGGCGGTGAAGTTGAGCTTATAGGTTACATAAACTGTACACCAACGTTAGTGCTGTGTATTTACACTAAGGTAAACTTTATTAACTTATAGAAAAGCAAAAATATTCTGTATTTCGAATTTAATTAAAATTTTAAAATCACTAGTATGTGTTAACTTTTCTACACCTACCGCCGATACCTACTTTTCCTATTGGAGTCTGTTAAATAATAATACCGTTTATTGTGAGCAAATGCCATATAGTAAATTATAGTTAAAACAAATAATGCTTAACCACAAACATTAAGTTCTTAACTCCTACGCAATTAAAGGCAGCGCATTGCATGTAATTGCATGAACGTGTGTTGTACACGTAATGAACTGAGTGATAATAATGTTATTATTTTTATTTAAAGTATACGAGGTAATATAACTAATAAGTAATAAATGATAAATATGCAAATGTATTTGGTCTTAAATATACTCGTTAAATAACATAATATTTTACAGAATGATAGGTGAAAATCAGTTAGTGTTTGAATGAATTACAAATATTATAATAATAATTTATCAACACTATCAACGGATTCTGTAGCTTTTACTTGGAGTTTATATTTCACATGAATGTTTTGAGTTTATTTAAGCTAATAAGTCGCGTATGTGTTACAGAATATTAATGCAGCAAATTGCAAAGATGTAGTACAAACAAGTAGAACAGACTTCTCCGTGAGGTGACGGATTAAGAATACAAGTGTCACCACCCCACCTCCTCCCAAGGGTACTGTAAAAGTCAGCTTAGGGATATTGCACACAGATAACATTCTCTGTAAAAGTCGAAAATCTCGAAAATAAACCCTGTGCCAATACGCCTTATCAGCGCGGCACAGTAGCCCTTAATCGCTCCCAAAGTGCAGGAGGCCCGTGCCCAACAGTGGGACATAAATGGGCTGGAGAGAGAGAGAGAGTACAGACAATAATAATTGAAATCGCGTATGTATAGAATAATGTCGTTACCTAGTAGTCATATCTCGTTCTTTTTAGAATTTAGTATCAAAGGATATAAAAGGACACCCTATTTCAGAACCAAAACAAGATAAATATTTTAGGGGTTCTCATAAAACACACGTTAAGTACGTATCTTGATGACATCGTTATGATTACCATGGCATGTTAAGTCGACGAATATAAAATAAATAAATAAATAATAACGGACATTTCACACAACGTCCTCTGGTCCCAAGCTAAGCTTATAAGCTTATTGAATATATTATGATAATGATGGTTACATCACATCGTGCGCGAATCCACCACGTTAGTACTTGGACTGTTATAAAATAACATTATTCTTGCTATAGGTCAACAAAAGTACTTTCCATATAATATATTTTATATCCAAACCAACAGATTCTCACAATTCGTGACCAACATATTAACACTGCGCTGACCCCAAGTGTTTCTCACGCCACTACTTCCCATTTCTAGGATTTCTAAATGACTTTAGTACCTTTGTTCTAGGTCTTTATAAATAAACATAAAGGGTAAATTGTTTTACGTTCTACATCGTTACGTCTTACTGATTCGAACTATTTAACTAAGAAACAGTATTATTAGTTTATTACACATCATCATTCATCATTGCTCTTGTCCCATTAATTAAGGGCGATGTAACATGTCGTTTATTGTGTATTTTTTATGACTTGCATTGTATTAGAATAGACGGGCTTCGTGGTGGAGTGGTTTATGTAATGGACTGCCGATCACGAGGTCTCGGGTTCGATTCCCGGTCAGGACAATCATTTGTGTGATATCCATAAATGTCATACAAATGTTTGTACTGCGTCTGGGTGTTTACTATGTATTATAAGTATGTATTTACAAAAGAAAAGTAGTTTATGTATTATATCCGTATTCTGGTACCCATAACAAAAGCATATAAGTTTAGCTTGGGACCAAAGGACGTTGTGTGAAATGTCCATGAATATTGATTTATTTATTTTATTTATATGCTTTAGTACTATAGGTAAAGAACACAATAAAAATACACATATATTTTGCTATGATGTTTAGATCGAATCTAGTGGTTCTATGGCTACTAAAGTAGAAAAATGGGTGGAAGGTATGATCATGATAATGATGTTTTAGAGAAAATCTACCAGTAATTTTCACTTATTATAAAACAAAGTAGGTATTTTTGTATGTATGTCCCTATATGAGCTTATATCTTCAAAACTACGCAAAGGATGATTTTGATGCGGCTTTTTTAATGATAGACTGTTTGAAAAGGATGGTTTTTTTGTATAATTTGTTAAGATTTGGTTTTTAAATTCCACGCGTACTAAGCAGCGGACAGCAAGTGTAGTAATAAACGTGTTTACATAATATTAATAATGTATGAATTTTATAGCTGTTGATATCATTAGACAAAATTGAAAGCATTCCAAAAATACAACAGTATTTTCAAGAGACAAAAGTCAGAAGCGCAATCTCTTCATTTAACGGTATAATCGATTTGAATTAAAACAAAGCCAACTATTTTGTATCGTGACAATGTTACGCTTATTTTCAATCAACTGTAAGGGAACGACCTTAATTTCTCTAACATTTTTAGTCATGTTTTAATTAAATCGGCGACGTGTTTCCGGTTTAATGGATGTTATTTTATAGGCCTCGGGAAATATAACACCAAATTGCCCATCGAAGGCAATGCTCGTCTTTATTGTGCGACCTCCGTGGAATTTGTAGGTAACGGGAAATATCTTGCACTTCAATGTACCATGATTGTGCGTGAGATGCATTTCGCTATGCTATCGATTTATAGATTCAGTGCTCGCCTATACAACGATATTCTTATTTCTATAAGCTATCAATTTTTTTACGGACATTTCACACAACTTACTCCGGTCCACAATTACATCATGAGAATATGGCTTTTTGCTGGTACCAGATTACAGTTATAATGCATACTTAGGAAAACCTAAGGGCAATAGTACGTCTCCAGGCTTGTTATTTAAATACTATATATAGCCAGATTTTTCTAAAAGGACTACATGTAACCGTACATTCAGCAATTAACTAAAGTTTAAAATTTATCTACTAAAGGTTTGCAGTGCGTGATTGACACAAATTGCTTAGAAATAGTTTCAAGTAGCACGTACGAGCTCGTACTATTGCTATTAAACATAGTACCTACTAGGAAGTTACGTCCACTCAATCAGTAGGGCAAATAAGTACCTGCAACAAAGAAATTTATTCGGTCACTGTTACAAGTAAACATATTGCATTAAAATGATAATAGTGCTCCTTGAACCACGATAATTAACGTCTTGTCGGTGCAGTCATTACCACGTTTTGAGAATATCTTTATTGACAGCTCAAAAGCGAGCACAAAGAGCATGTGAAAGCCACCATTGTACCACAGTACATCGATGACTTACACAATGCTACCGGCGACGCCTAATAATCCATCTGTAACTTTACAACTAGCAACTCATTCAGGAAAATGAAAAGACCGTTTCAATGAGATCTACTCTCCCTTATTGTTGTTCGGTTAGAGGTTGTTCTATACAATAGACGCGTAAGGTTATCAGACCGGATGATGAGGCCTTCAGCTGTGCTTTCACCTATTACGTATTCCTTTGTATGGGAGTTTTACTTCAAAAAATATCGACAAATTGTTACATCATGTTGAAATTAATTGGAATAGTAATCGTCTTTCACTCGTAATAGGGAGTGTTCTTTAACTGTAGGTACTTTCTCTCCCTTATAAGGCTGTAATATAATGTCCAAGTTGAACTCAAGGTTAATTATTACGGTTCATTGTGAGAGCATTCGCTGCTGTTTTGCCAGACGTCTATGGTATTTTAATTCGCTAATTCTGTAGCAATCGGTGTGCTCATTTTAACCGCAAATGTTTTAGTTAATATTCTTGCTGGAAACGAAATTGTAAAAGAAAGTTCTCAAAAGCATTTACAGGAACTTCTTTGTGAACGTATCCCTCACTTTGTTTTATGTACCTATATATGACTTCTATCGATACTTCGTATCCATTCATCCATCAGTTTTGCGCTATCCTCAACTGAACATACTACAACCGCCTACAACCAGCTACTCCCTGCGTTCGGCAATTATTAACTAAAAATTTTATAAAAATTGTAAATATTAAATATGCTAAATAAATTGTCGTCTATTCTATCCTATTATTTTGTAACTGTTATTTTTATTCAATATCATTTTTCATTACTATCAACGCTAGTGCCGTTACCATTACGTATTTTAGGATTATGCATAAAATTAATAACTTGTAAATTACCCAGAACGGATGGTGTTATTTTGTATCATTGGCTGTGCTAATATATCTTGTAGCAAGTTATCCGTTATATTAGTGTAAATAAGACACTACTCGAAGACTGATGCAATTTTCTATTTAATAAGACTTAATAATACGACAAATACTATAGTTGATGTTATCTCTAAGAAAGAAAGAAAGAACTTTATTGACACCAGTGTAAGTTTATAATATAATAGTATAAGTATTTAATCATTTACAACATGCTACGTAAATTATATACAAAATTTAAATATGAATTTAAGCTATATAGAAATTTTTACAACAAGTGCCAAAGGGCAGGCAACTCAGCATATAGTTAGATGGCAACACAAGACACCCAACGGTGATTTTCAGTTGCAACCAGTCTCTCTCCAGTCTATTAACATCCCATTGTTGGGAATGGGCCTCCTACACTTCGGTGCCAGTCTTTGTTTCGCTCACTGTAGATGCTAACTAACTGCATATATTATCTCTCAGCTGGCTCTTACAGTAACCGGGGGAATAAATGGTTTGGTTTCCTAGTGTAACTGGGTACTAGTGTAGTGTGGTAGTGTGTAGGTTACTAGTATATTTTTAATAGTGGATATACGATTGCTGAAGATGTATGATTGATATTATAGTTGCTTGCTGTTAAAGAAGTTCCCTACTGCGGCTTTCTGTCTGTTTGTATGTAATATATTAAAATGCCACTGAGTAGTGTTGTGCTGGTTAGTGGTTAGCAATAAACAAAGTGGTTTCTGTAAAAGATTTAAAGGTATAATTTAAATAAAACTACTTTTTACGGATTATTACACGGGTAAACCCTGTAATAACTGATCGTAGAAGACACTTTACAGCTCAGTCTCACCCGTGACCATGGTGACTGCAAAGTCTTTGAAACGTCGGGCCAGAAATTAAAACAAATATACGCATCTAAATCCGTAAAAATTTGTTTTATTTTTTAAACAAACGAGTCGCGCAAGGCGCCTCATTAGTTTAAAATTACTTTAGTACTGTTAGAGAAAATTAAGGTATAATTTGTTAAGGTTTTTTTAAATATTAGTTGAGATATAATCATAATTGCTAAGAATGTCATAAAAATTAACAAGCGTGCGACCTTTCTTTAAAAAAGTTGCTTTATTCGTAGAAATTTAACAAAATAATGTAACGTAACAAATAATGGCTTATGGCCTATGTTCAGCAGTGGACGGAGAAAGGAGAATGGATGAAATGTGACGTTTTTGTCTATACGAGTAGATCTGCATAAAATTCCAATGCCATGTCTATCTTTTATGGAAATCTTGCTATACCCATATTAAGGGCCTACATCAATATTATCGTATATCATCGCCGACACGTACATATTAACACAGCCAGTAGGCACAGAAAATGAAGAATTAGGGATACTTTTCCTATTTACTCAAAATCTACTAAATATATTTTAATTGTGATTTACGTGATTCTATATATAATAGTTACTTATGTTTTTAAAGTTATTTCATTAGTTAATACGCGATAATAGACCGACAAATGAAAAAAATAAAAAATGAGAGAGGTTGTTTCGCTAAGATTTTCAATCGAGAAAACTTTTTTCAGTCGCGTTTCTGAGTTTATGCGATCCTAGATCATATATTGAAAAAACATATACTTAAAAATTAGAGCTCTAGCCATTCAATCTAAAGAAACAATGAAAACTTCGTACGTAGAAAAATGCACGAAGCTATTTTGGTATCCTCTTAAGGAAATTACTTATACCCATACTAATTTTTGATAGTTCAAAGTTTACTTGATCAGTTAGTGATTCAAGCCATGCTCAATGATCGACGATTGAGCATTAAATTAATAAGTTGTATATTACACATTCTACCTTGTACCATTTGCGTTGGTCATAAATGTAAATAACGATGTAATACTCAGAGGTATGTTTGCATCAATGTAAACAGGATACTTCAAGATTATATTACGCTGTGAAAGCAATTTCCCGCTTATACTAATTTTAATAATCCTGTTCATCGTAGCAGGAGCTGTCTATATACTTATGTTATCTTTATTTCTTTACTTATTTATAATTGTGAAACTGAGCTGATAACAAAACGAAATCTTTTATAAGCTTAAATTACAACAGCGCCATCTCTCGAGCGGTATAGTAAACTTTTATTTGTTAAGGTTTGGTTTCTAAATTTCACGCGTATAAGGTCGGGGCGACTGCTAGTCTATGTATAAGTTGATGTATTCTTCTTCTCAGATCATAGTATACGTTCCTTTATTGCACACGGATTTACTTAACATTAGGAGCGTTTTCAGACCTTTTTTATCTTTACAAGTTGGTGCTTGGCAACATTCAGCCTGATAGAGCTGCAATATAGCCTTGGATGGTAAAATGTAATCACTATGTGTGGAGCTTATTCACGCTAGCCTTGAAAAACCTTAGCAAGCTGTTCCAATCCTTAGAAGCCCGCCACATAAAACCTAGCTGCTGTTCGCGACTTCGTACGCGTGGAATTTTGGAATTTTCCCTGCTTTTGCAACATATTTCACTGATGCTTTGCTCCTATTAAGCGCAGCGTGATGTTATATAGCCTATAAGCCTTCCTTTATAAATGTGCTGTGAACTGGAACGATTTTTGAAATCAGACCAGTGGTTCCTAAGATTAGCGCGTCCAGACAAACAATCAAACTCTTCAGCTTTATAATATTCGTATAGGCTATTGTGTTAACTAATGATTGCATGAAATGATGATAGTGCAAGTGATGTAAATGATGTACCTGTATGATCACTTAACACTCGCAACTTGACTATAGGGTCAAACGTTAGTGATATATGTAATGTAAACATTGACATAACACAAAAAATGCTCTATTGTATATATTTGATGTCAAGTCTTGTTTAAATCTCACGAACTTTACCGTTGCATCGGGTGGGCGTCTGACCCCATTCTAGAATGGTACCTTATAAGGGATCCATTATTTTCAAGACATAAAACCAGATACTATTGTGTTAGCCGTATAAGATCATTGTTAATATTATATCTAGGATATAAAATTTTTGTATAAAATAATGATATCTACTTTTTGAGCCTGCATCGTCTCCTTTATGATTTTTGGTAAATGAAAGCATTTAAATTAGATTTATATATTTAATTGCAATTTTAATGATTTTATACCAACGATATTTTCAAAGTTCATCTATCTACTGCTCAAATAAATGTTTAAAAATTTTAACGCTGTAATTCCGAAAATTTTGCCAATTAACATGATTTGACACTATTTCCATATAATTATATTATGTATTTAGAACTTTTTTGTCTCAAAAACTCCTCGGAATAGAAATGAACAATTGGAAACCCTCCACGAAGTTCAATCTTGGCTACGTTTATCCTATAAATTGTCTATAATACACATGTAAATACTGCAACGTTAACGTAAACGTTTTAGACAGGAAGCAATTGGTCACATCCTATCGGCGTATGCAAAATACTACAAATTATTCCGCTGAAACCAATTTTCAACACGCAATCACGGAAACAAGGCTGTCAGGGCTTAAATTATAGAAATTGGACTTGGCATTGTGATTATCTAGCTACAGTATTAAAACACACGTTAGTTATAGCTACGTTATTCGTGGTAATACTTTGTTCTTTAGAATCATTAATAGCACTTGGCAGTAGAGAAGAGTGTATTATTTCTTTAATGGGCATTGTTCATATTTTTTTAAAACTCTTAATATGAAAACCATTTCGGGGAATAGAGTTTCTGATCATGATCCATTAGTTTTTTTCGGAAAATATGCTATATTAACGATTATTTTTCCAAAAAAGCAAATGATCTCTATTTGCCCTTGAAATGAAGGACTTAAAATATTAAGGCGTTTTTAGGGATATACTACTCTGAAGTGGAGTTGAAATTGGTCTATTATATCAACTTGTCAACTTTGAAAAGATAAAGTGCAATCTGTATTAAGTCTATCAAGAAAAGTATAGACACAGATTGCGTAAAACGATGACGTCACAACATTCAAAGTAATATCTTCAAGAATTTTTTAAAAATTCTGTTTAGTGAATATTTCAATAATATTGAAATTAGTTGCTTAAAATAGTCTATATTTTCTGAAAAGAATATAAAAACAGTAGGTCAAAAATTATGAACAATCCCAAATGTATTCTGAAGGTTATATTGGAGTAAAAATACTGATATTGTTAAACTGGTATTTATTCGACGTATGGTATTAGAGTGTGGTTCACAAAACAGCATTACACAGCAAAACTTTTACACACACATCCGCCATATTTTAAAGTTAACAATCATAGAAACAAGAACTTAAACCATAGACACTTTTTAACAAGTGTTGCCAATAAACAATATTATATTGAAGTTATAATATCAACACCCCCCCTCAATATAATATCCATTTATCATAAACAACAAAAAAAAACTTATATCTTATTTATTCCACACATATTAATAAACTTAATTAACATGTTTTTATTTAGAGATTTTGTAAACATGTCTGCTATTTGGTCTTCAGTTTTTACATATTTCAATATTAGTTTACCTTTTTTAATTAACTCTTTAATATAATGAAATCTTATATCTATGTGTTTTAAACGCTTAACACAATCAGTGTTAGCAACCATTATAGCGCTCTGATTATCACAAAACATTAGCACTGGACAAACACTTTTAATATTAAAGTCATTTAACAAATTTATAAGCCAACAAGCATCTGCGGCAGCCATACTAATTGCCACATATTCTGATTCTGTAGAAGACAGACTAACACTAGCTTGTTTTCTTGAACACCATGAAATTAAGCAATTAGAATACATAAAACAATAACCCGACGTTGATTTTCTATCTACTAAATCTCCTCCCCAATTGGCATCACAGTAACCTACTAACAAATCATCATTACACTTATAGACTAAACAATAATCAATAGTGTATTTAATATATCTTAGAACTCTTTTAAGAGCTGCTAACAATGAATGGTTTGCTTTATTTTGATATCTACTTAAAATTGACACTGCCACACAAACATCAGGTCTAGTACCTAAAGCTGCATAAGATAAACATCCTATCATTTTTCTACATATGTTTTCAATATTTTTATCACATTTGACATCATTATTTTCTTCTAAAATTTTAGCGTTAAAGTTTAAATCAAGAGGTGTAGACATTTCTTTGCAATTTTGCATTTTAAATTTAGATAAAATAGTTTTCAGATATTCTTTTTGACATAATTTTGTAACTTTAGTTTGTAAATCCTGACTCACTTGTATGCCTAGGAAATTTGAAACACATCCTAAATCTTTCATTTTAAATTCTCTGTTTAACAATAACTTAAACTCAGATATTACATTATCATTATTACCAAAAAATAATAAATCATCGACATACAATAGAACATACATTTTGGAATCACTGGTATGCTTTGTATACAAACAAGTATCAGTTTGAGATTTCACAAAACCTTGCATCATTATTACCGAGTTAAATTTATCATTCCAATATTTTGGTGACTTTTTTAAGCCATAAAGAGATTTATTTAATCTAACTACATTGTCATCACCACTATATGCACCTTCTGGTAATTCTAAGTAAACTACTTCATCAATATTTCCATATAGAAATGCACCTGTTACATCCATCTGATAAATTGGTAAATTTAACTTTGTAGCAATTGACACAAATAACCTAAAAGTAGATAAATTTGCTACTGGAGCATAAATTTCAAATGAATCTAATACATCACTTTGCTCAAAACCCCTAGCAACTAGTCTAGCTTTATATTGAGTACAATTATTAGAATTTTTAATTTTAAATACCCATTTGCTACTTACAGTCTTTATGCCGACAGGTTTTTTACAAATGTCCCAAGTATGGTTTTCATTTAGTGTTTTTAATTCTTTGGATACTGCTGCTTGCCATTGTTCAGCATCTTGCCTTTGCATAGCTTCCTGATATGTTTTAGGTTCATTGTCCTCAGTAGAAACATGATTACATTGGTAGAAAGAGGTTTGCTTCCTAGAGCGTACACCTCTCCGAAGTTGTGTTGATGTTTCATCGTCTTCACTAACTGAGCCTTCATCGCTAGTGCATGGTACATACATACTCCCATCACTTTCTGTAGACTTGTTTAGACTTTCCTCCTGCTGACTGGACAGTTTTTGTATTTCAGAACATTCTACTAGTTGTACATTTTCTTTGGACTGATTGTCTCTTTCTTCCACATTATTCTCCAACGTGTGATCTTGTCCATCCTTTCCTAGTATGTCATGTTCAGGTAGTACCTGTTGTTCCGTAATCTCAGGTTGTTCTAGAAAAACTACATCTCTTTTTATATCCACTCTATTTTTATTTTGAAAGAATACTCTATAGCCTTTGACATCTTCTCCGTAACCCACCATAATTCCTTTCTCTCCTTTAAAATCCCACTTTCTCCTCTTTTCTTTAGGGATATGTACAATAACTGGGGTACCAAAAATCCTTAGGTCATAAATATTGAATTGTTTTCCATACCATGTCTCAAATGGTGTTTCATTGGGTACATTACTTTTGCTTGTTCTATTTAGCACATATGCTGCTGTTTGAACTGCTTCAGCCCACAATTTCTTGGGTAATCTTTTAGAAAATAGCATTGTTCTTGCTGCTTCAACTAGAGTTCGATTTTCCCTCTCAGCCTTCCCATTTTGTTCCGGTGTGAAAGGAACTGTTGTCTGGTGTATAATGCCACGTTTGGAAAACATTTTAGCCACTGCTTTGTTTTTAAATTCCAATCCATTGTCACTCCGAAAATACTGAATTTTGTTGTTTGTAGTATTCTCAGCTTTGTTTATGAAGTTTTCAATGCAGTCTTTCACTTCATCCTTCCCTTTGATAAAGTACACTGATCTGTAATTTGAATAGTCATCTTTCATAATAAGAAAATATCTTGAACCTCCCACTGATGGCACCTCCATGGGGCCACATGTATCAGCGTGTATAAGTTCACACGGCCTAGTTGTTTTTGTTTCACTAGTGTTAAAGGGTAAACGACTTATTTTGCCTTGCAAACAACTTTCACACTTTGTTTCTGTGTTATCTTTCACTAAAACATTGTATTTTTTAAGTACAGCTTTCACGTGTTGTAGATTTTGGTGAGCAAGTCTTTCGTGCCACTCGTTAAGGCTTGATTGTACATGAGACATGTTTGCTTTTTCACATTTATAGCGTACGTCCAGAAAATACATCTCACCATTACGATTAGCTATCGCACACAGTTTATTTTTCTTATAGAACTTGCACATGTCATCGTGTGCAATCATAACATAACCTCTATCTGTTACACAGTTCACAGAGAATAAATTAATTTTCAGTTCAGGAACGTATAACACATTATCTATGGTCGTGTCTATCCACTGTCGTCCGTCATAAACTTGCAGGACTACTTGACCATGACCTTTCGCACTTATTGCATTTCCGTTTCCGATGATCACCGACTTGTTTGACAGAGGCGAATATGATGAAAAAAGATGGCGTTCATGACACATATGTTGACTAGCGCCAGAGTCCACCAACCACTGCGATTTTTCAAAATGGCCACTCGAATGCACTATCACGAATGCGTTACCAATGTTACTGTTCTTTTCTTTATTTTTCTTGAACCAACACTCACTCTTTAAATGTCCCAACTTTCCACAGTAAAAGCACTTTTGTTTATTATTTTCACTGTTTGAATGGTTTTTATTATTACTACGATTTTTACACTCATTTTGAAAATGTCCGAATTTGTTACATTTAAAACACTTAACGTTTTTCTTGTTTATTTTATTTGCAACGAAAGCCGCTGATTCACTTACTTCTTTATTTTTTAAACGCTCTTCTTCTATTAACAATCTAGCTACGAGGTTGTCATATGTTTGCTTATCTTCGGGTGCAGATTCCCACGCAGAAACGAAATGTTTGTAGTCTACTGGAATTGACATCAATACTTTAGTAATTACGAATTTTTCAGATATATTTTCACCCATCTGCTTTAGCTGGTTCTTTAGTTCTTCAATTTTAGATAGAAATGTAGACATATCTGTCCCTTCTTCGAATTTATATTGAAAAAATCTTTGTTGAATAATATGAACGCTGGTTTCAGATGTTTGCTCATAAACACTAGACAGTTTCTTCCACATTTCAGCAGACGTTGTACATGTTAAAATATGCATCATCGCGCTTTCCGCCATTCTTGTGACAAGCCACGTTTGCGCTTTTGCGTCTAACTTTTCCCATTTTAAGATTTCTGTTGTATCTTTTGGTTTTAACATGATTCCTTGAACCACTTCTAATAAGTCTTGACTGCGTAATAAGATCATAGATTGAAATTTCCACACATTCCAATTCGACGCCCCTTCCAACTTAATATGTGATGACGCGAACTTGCTTTCTTCCATTTTAGCGTAATTTTTAAACTTTCCTTCCTTCCCGTACGTCCCGTCCAAAGTCCCGTCCTTGCTAACAAACAAGTAATATTGCCAAGTGTAATTTTTCTTCTTAGTGACGCCGTGCGGCCCGACTTTGTATTTTACGAATCAGTATTTTTACCAGACCAATAAACTTACGTGCCTGGGCTTCATAACCTGAAGGTTATATTGGAGTAAAAATACTGATATTGTTAAACTGGTATTTATTCGACGTATGGTATTAGAGTGTGGTTCACAAAACAGCATTACACAGCAAAACTTTTACACACACATCCGCCATATTTTAAAGTTAACAATCATAGAAACAAGAACTTAAACCATAGACACTTTTTAACAAGTGTTGCCAATAAACAATATTATATTGAAGTTATAATATCAACATATTCTTCTTTTGGCAAGTGATATGAAGTGAATTTCTAAGACATACATACCCAAAAAAGTTATCAACAGTTTGCTTTTTCGCCCTCATTATTAGTTTTTAATAAATGAGCTGATTATTTAAATAGCACATAAACATATTAGAACCTTAGCCATGAGTGATCATAAAACGAAGTTATGATTCTCAGTAATTGTTAAAGAATGTTTTTTATTGTTACTTAAAATAACACACGAGTTTCATGACACGTGAACATTTAGATTAATTTTCTTTCTCAACGAATTTGTAGTGAACTTGACCTAGAATTTAGTAAACATTCATTTGTAGTCTAAGATACTACACGGCACGAGCTAATAGTACTAGAATTTCGCTTGCATACGTGCAAGGAATAAATAACAAACATTGTCGATTCGCGAACAAACTTTGCATTCATTCCGCAGTGCAACACACTAGCACGAATAAAGTACGACTCGCGTCAGAGCAGGGAAACTCTTTCCACTGATACATACGTGCTCAACTAAATGTAGGTTGAAACTTTCGTCGGCTGACAGTCATTTTAACCGCAATGCAAACAAGAGCGCCGGTCACGTTTCCCCAATCGCCACTGATGCCGACTAGGCAGCGAATAATTCGGAACAATCCGAGCAACAATATGCCGCAAAACAAACCGACTTGTACAATTGGTAATCTATTCCGATTTCGCACTCAACTCAGTTGCTAAGACTATCGAATGATGACTTCCCACGTCCGCATGCTCCAAATACTGTTAATAACATTTTCTCTTGTACTCGATCACTCGCACTAGTCATGATAAATGGTAAATAATTGTTAATTGTTACCAACTAAATAACATTTCAAATTTTGTTGCACGCACAGGCAATTTTTTTTATTTACACCTATTTTGTATCGGGGTTTTCAAGAAACAAGGATATGTAAACCCTATGTTAGAAACACGCCTTGTTAGAAAATAAATTTATTTTCTAAAACATTGCCATATGATGGATCGTTGCCAAACTATTAATTATTTTTCTTCTATCGACTGTAGTAACTCAAGTAAGTTTCCGATTAATTTAAGACCAGTAAGTACCTCAAAAAGCTTGTGTTCTTAGCTGTATTTTTATTTGTTCATAATTTCCCTATTTTTAATATTAACTTCTCTAAAATTTCTGTCTCCTTGAAATACCCGTAGCTCGAACCAATTTAACTGTCTTCTTACTTCATTTACCATAGATATGTATTAAATACAGGTATATAGTATAACAGTTCCGAGTGATTCTGTCAGAAGTAATATCGCCATAATAGATTACAAGTTACAGTTACTGACGCCAGTGAGAGGTTTCCATTTAAGTACACTGTGTTCATTATCCGCTTTTTACTTGTTGATCTCGCTATTTATCAACGATTTACAAATAATAAACTCGAAACGAAAAGTGAACATATAACTTTATTAAAGTTTGATTTGACACTTTACAAATGTAAATGTTTATTTTTACATAAACTTTGTGCACGTATTGGTCCCATTTATGAAATAGGACCTTTACAAAGACAGATTTATTGCAAAAAAAAACATTCTCTTGTATCGCTTTTTAAAGTTAATATTAGTGTGAAACTTGGCGCAATATGTGTGGAAGTATAATTTTTGTAAATATATATATGGAAAGCTAGGCTGAAAATCTAATATTTATGCTTCAATATTTATTATTAGGACCTCTGACGTAAAAGAATTGAAGTTAGGAACATGGACATTAGAACACATTATGCCGACAAAATGTAGTAGAATAAGAGCAGGAGTACCATGGATGTTACATTATTTTAATAAAAAGACATACTGCTATGCTATTGACACAGAAACACACGCCATGACTTACAAAATAGCCCTGACCCTTGCATGTTACACGTCCGTGTTAATAGGTTCCTAGTACTTATATGTATAGTCTTTTCTTCCTCCCAACTTACATTTTATTAAGAATTATGGCTATAAGTTGAACGTGTATGTGTGAAAATGTTAGAGTTGAAGTGTGTTTTGAACATAACAGATGGCGCTCTATAGTGTGCATGTAAGAAAATGGCGTGACGATGATGATGATAATGCGGATAATTTTCCAATACCATGCAATCGCTCATTAATTTACTTAAAACCATTTAATAACATAAGTTTCAATTTTTAAACATCAAAAGCACCTATTATTTTGTGACAACAGATGGTTAAACACAAAATTGTTTATTACGGATAAGATGAGCTTATCGAATGCTGAAATCAAGGTTGATTGGATAGGGTTTAAGAAAAAATGCATACCGCTAACTGACACAGTGCTTTATTGAAGAAAATTCCGTTGAACGCAACGGTAGGCCTACTGAGATGTAGATGCTGTGACGAGGAACAACTTACAATGAACCGAGACTGATTTGTACGGTTTACATAATCGACTGATATTTACTAAAAACATAAACAAAAAATACACAATCTACAAATAATTGTATGAAGTATGATTATGTCTCCATTGCTCCGTAACTGACAAAATATTAATGGCGTTTCTTGTCCCCCTTTTAATACCTTGCCGCTAAGAATTGTCAACATTTACCCACTGCTGTATATTCTGTTAACTAGAATATCTTTGTTTGTCTATGGTACCAATTCTACGTACACAACTAAAGTTGACCAATAAATTAAAATTGGTGGTGCCAATATATCTATTATAGCGGCCTGTCCCGGCCTCGCGCTGGTGGATATAAGATTATTTTTATAGCCTATGTTACTGAGGGTGAATATAGCTTTTCAATAGTGAAAGAATTTTTGAAATTGGCGTAGTAGTTTTTGAGTTTATTCGTTACAATATTTCCTCTTTTTAACATTAATATAGATATGCTATTTCGTTGTACACATTTATATTAATTAAAATCGTAAGTCTTTATTACACAGTTTTTTTAATAACAAATTTCAGTTAATATTGTCGAATTGTGATAATGACGCTATCTATTTTATTTTTTTAGTTAAGTTAATTTAGTTGTGCGCGCAGAATCGCACCATATATCTATACCGCAATTAATTTTTAGAGCCGTGTTCATTTTAACACGTTTACGTTTAAGTTTGGTATGTATCTATCAATGTATTAATCTATGTAACGGAATCTTTGAAAGCGATTTTCAGGCACTTGCCAGTAGTAGGATTGATCTGAAATTTCGTACACCTAACAAGGACCGATGACAATGCAATAATTTAAAAGAATAATCCCATTTCCTTGTTCAGAATTACTAGAATAGCATGTTGAAGTATCACTATGACGACACTTTTATATTTAACAATACACGTAATAGTTTAATTGTATATGAGTAGACTCACCAAGATTATTGTGTTTCTATGTATGCCTTTTATATACAATCAGATAATTTGACATAAAAATGCTTTATTTATTAGAATCAGATAAAAATATCTTAATTGTTTACTACGATTGTGACATTGTTGTGACAACAGAAACTTATGTCTCTGACAACACAAACTTTTTTGTAAGTGGGTAGCATAGAATTAATATATAACTAGAATAGTGACTCGATGATCGATGACAATGCAATTATTTTAAAAAAAAATCAGGATTTTCAAGCGTGTTTTTTAGTTTTTAAACTACCTAAGTAGATTGTTAAATTTTAGTTCTTTTAACACGGTTTATTAGCTTTGTTAGTAACTATGTGTAGCCACATACTCATACCTCAGATATTAGTTTTTACGATATGATTACGGCACGGAGCCTACGGCCAACCACGCTCATCTACATATTTATGTACCTATCTATTAATATATGTATCAATGTACCGAACGGTAACATTGAAGCATATTTTTCACCCCATTCCGAATGTCGGTTTTATCTGAAATTTTGTACACTTTTCCTATAGGTCCTAGAGATGTAACAGCGCAATAGTAAAAAAAAACAGAAATTATTAGCACCTAGATAAATAGATAACTCTTTATTTGTATAAACACCAATTTTAGACAGAATTTTAAAATTACAGTCCTAAAAGCTATTGTACCAAAGGCGGCTATATAATCTAATATATAAAATTCACGTGTCACAGTGTTAGTTAACGTACTCCTCCGAAACGGCTTGACCGATTTTTATGAAATTTTACAAGCATGTTCAGTAGATCTGAGAATCGGCCAACAACTATTTTTCATACCTTTTTTTTTAGTATGGCAAAACAACGTTTGCTGGGTCAGCTAGTCTAATATATAAAACTCACGTGTCACAGTGTTAGTTACCGTACTCCTCCGAAACGGCTAGACCGATTCTTATGAAATTTTGTATACACATTCAGTAGGTCTGAGAATCGGATAACATAATTTTTAAAACCTCTTTTCTTTTTTTTTTAGTATGGCAAAACAACGTTAGCCGGGTCAGCTAGTTAAACTATATAATTATGACATATAATAGAAAGCATACACAAAACATCGTAGCTCTTGAGTTTTAAAGCGATGACATTTTTTGTCATGGGGCCTTGATTTCTTAGTAAAGTAAGATTTTTACATTTATAATTATGAATTTACGTAACACTTATTATACGCGCACTATGATATAAACTTTCTTTTATTTGAAGAAGTCTTGTAATTTTTTTTTTTTACTTGTAGCGACTATGTTAAACTTAATTGGATTTTGGTACTTAATTAAATCAATTTGAAATATTATATTTCGCAATGTAGGTAAAGCATTTTACTGTTATATTTACTTGTGTTACACATAATATTAATACACATTAATCCCTACTAATCCCTACTAATATTATAAATGCGAAAGTAACTCTGTCTGTCTGTCTGTTACGCTTTCCCGCTTAAACCTCTCAACCGATTTTGATTAAATTTGGCACAGGACAATCTTTAGACCCTGAGAAAGGACATAGGCTACCTTTTATTGCGAAAAAAAAATTCCAAATTCCACGCGGACGGAGTCGCGGGCAACAGCTATTATTCTATAATTTTTGGTCAGAAGTAAACTATGTATACAATTTTTTTTTTCAGTTGATTGTTTTTTCGCAATAAATTAATTTAATATGGGATGATAAAATCTTGTCGAGTTGATCCTTGAGATCTGGAATATGGTTGTCAGTAAGACAGTCCAGTAAAATTGTAAACATAAACATTAACAAAAATGGTTTCGTGTTCTAGTGATTCATGTAACGAACTGCCCTACAAGAGGTCTCGGGTTCGAATCCCAATAATTTTTGTGATATTCGTAAATGTCATACAAATGTTTGTACTGCGTCTGGTTGTTTCTATGTAATACATATAAATATGTATTTACAAAAAAAGTTAAAGACTTACAGTCTTATTCATATTGAAACGCTTATTGAAGGCATATTCCTATATTAGTTAAAACGTCTTTTAGGCTTATCAGATGTCAGATAAAAATCCTTATTCATATTCGTCTATTATACTTCCGATAACTATAAAATGTCTTTGTTGCCATTTTGTAGAAAAATGGTGAAATATGAATGGTAGCATTTTTCTACCATTCAAATTCGTTATGAGTTTTATCCCTGGTTTTGATACAAGTTAACAAAATGCATCTTTGACGCTGTTTGTAAATGTAAACAAACTTATTTGTTAATAATCTTATTATTATAAACTATTATTAGTTTTGATTTTCATTCATTACATTAGTTTTTCTGCTTCTTATTTTTTTTTTCTTGATTTATTTCTTTTTAGTATAATTTTTTATTTTCTCACTTAGTTATTTTAGTTTTATGAATCATTTTGGTGGTATGTTTCTTCCAAATTACAAAGCCATAAAAATTTCTCCGTGTAGTGACGGATTAAGATACAAGTGTCACCACCCCATCTCCTCCCAAGGGTGCTGTAAGAGTCAGCTAAGGGATATTGCACGCAGATAACATCTTCTGTGAGAGACGGAAAACTCGAAAATAAATCCTGTGCCAACACGCCTGGTCAGCGTGGCACAGTAGACCATAATTCCTCCCAAAGTGGAGGAGGCCCGTGCCCAACAGTGGGACGTAAATGGGCTGGACAGAGGGAAAGCCATAAAATAAGAAGAAAATTTGTAGTTTCGTAAACGTAAGGTTCACTTTTCTGCACGGATTAAAAGCAAGACTTTCAATCACCGCAATTGGCATTGTTCATATTTTTTTTAAACTCTTTATCCGAAAACCATTTCGGGGAATCGAGTTTCTGATCATGATCCACAATTTTTTTTTCGGAAAATTTGCTATTTTAGATATTATTTTTCCAAAAAAGGAAATGATCTCTATTTGCCCTTGAAATAAAGGACTTAAATTGTTAAGGCGTTCTTAGGGATATACTACTCTGGGGTGGAGTTGAAATTGGTCTATTATTTCAACATGGCAACTTTGAAAAGATGTATTGCAATCTGTCTTAAGTGTATCAGGAAAAGGCAACACAAAGACTGCGTATAACGATGACGTCACAACATTTAAAATAATATATTTAAGCATTTAAAAAAAAAACTATATAGCAAATATTTCAATAATATTGAAATTAGTTACTTAAAATAGTCTATATTTTCTAAAAAAAATATAAAAACAGCAGGTCAAAAATTATGGACAATCCCAATACTGTGTAGGATTTGTAAGGCTTGATATTTAAGAATTATAATTGAATGTAACAATTTTAAGGGCTTTTCTTTTCAACTTCTTTGCAAACATCAATAACTAGATGATGAAGATCAGCATAATCAAAAATTAAAGCATAATCCTATATTAGTTAAAAAGTCTTTTAAGCTTATCAGATGTCAGATAAAAATCCTAATTCATATTCGTTTAAAAAACTTCCGATAGCTAAAATGTCTCTAATTTACAGAATGTTACCATTTCGTAGAAACATGGTGAAATATGGATGGTAGAAAAAAAAATCTTACTAGTTGTCAAACTTGACATAGCGTTTATAAACAAACATTGTAATTTACACAATATTCGAGAAGTGTTATTGTAGTAAATAAACTACAGCAGGAAAGTGAAAATCAGGTAATCTTTAATGTATGATACAGTAGAGGCACCAGCTCATCCAACACCTGCAGATTTGCTGGATCCACTAATGTCTTGAGATTCGCAAGCGCTGGGTCCAAAACCTACAAACATAATAGCTATGATGAGAATAAAAAATCTGAAAATTTTAAGTTGGAGCAAGAATCACTCAAATATAAAATAGAATATCTACACCCCAAGCCACTCACACCGGTGTTCTTCGATGTTCAAGTTACGGGCTATTTCTATTAAAGAATTTCTTCTTTAATAGAAATAGCCCGTAACTCGGTAAATGAAAAACAATAAATTTATTAAATCAATCATTTTATTTTGTTTTATTTACTTGCAAGTAGGATGAACTTTGTTCATTACAAGGCCTTGCAATAAAAGTTTTCAAGATTGCGGCATTTCTACCTCACATATGGTTTGCATTTACTTTAATTGGCTGTTCCATTAGCCTTTCTATAATGGGCTCACTGTCCTCCATCGCATTGTAAACTACCACTTTCAGAATTCCTCATCTTCCAAAGAAAATATCTTACTTCTTTAGCGGTACACTTTTCTTCGCCGATTGTTAACAAGATTGTTAATGCCGCAATGCTTTGCAGGGTTCATAAGACATGTATAATTAAGCAAATTCCGTGTCGGATATTTATCGTGATTTATGCACGTATCACTATAATATTGTTACGTGCTAGGGTTCGAAGGATTTGGAGAGAAAGACCTGCTGACTCTTTTAGAAGACTTTATTCACTAGCACTAGTTACACACTAAGCACTAGGTCCAAACACTAAGCACTAACAATGTCCTAGATCGTAGCCAAGTTGTAGGTTTCACTGGTATCACTTTTGATCACTTGTTTTCGCTCTCGAAGTCGCCTTTATCGTAGCTCGAACTGAACTGCCCGGGCTCGCCTCCCTGCCGCTATTTATATGCGCCGAGACGAGTTCCAGACTATTCCAGAATGTTCCCGACTGTGCGCGAACGTGATCGCCCGGAACGAATGTTTCTAGAAAGTCCGCGCATGTACGGTAGTTCCTCTAACGCCATCTAGTATCTAATAGGGGTTTCACTCTGTTCGGTTCTTTAATTGGTTTTACTAGTTGCTGCTAGATGGCGCTAGCTCCTTTGTGTTTTGTGTGTTCGTAACACTACTCCCCTCTTAGTGATGCTCGTCCCGAGCATCGTTGTTACTACCATGGTAACGCGCCAGACGGTCTATGTGTACCACTTTGAATGTCCCTCTTGGTTGCTTTTGAATCCTATAGGTCACATCATTCAGTCGGGTAACCACTTTGTATGGACCGTCCCACTGGTTCTGCAACTTTGGAGATTTCCCTTTCCGGCGAGTTGGGTTATGCAGCCACACCAGTGACCCTTCCTCGAAGCCGCTCGTGTTCGATTTCCGGTCGTATCTGGTTTTCATGTTCTCACTTGACTGTAACCCATTTTCCCGAACCAAGGCGTGTATATAGCGCATCTTCTCCCTTAAATCGCAGACATAGTCTTGTACAGTCTTTGGTCCCTCCGGTGACCCTCCTGTCAATAGGTCTACTGGTATTCGTAGTTCTCTACCGAAATTGACATACGCCGGGGTAGCTTTTATGCTCTCATGCTCGGCGGTTCGGTAAGACAGAAGGAAGAGTGGTATATACTTGTCCCAATCCTTTTGTTTGTCATCTACCAATTTCGCCAAATGCCTCTCAAGGGTCTGGTTAAATCTCTCAACCATTCCATCAGACTGTGGATGGTACGCGGTGGTCCTCGTCTTATGCATGCCCAAAATTCTGCACACTTCCTGGAACACCTGCGATTCGAAGTTCCTGCCCTGATCAGAATGGATTTCCAGAGGCACACCAAAGCGACATATCACTTCTTCGACTAACTTGGAAGCGACTGTTGTGGCTTCTTGGTTTGGTATGGCGAACACTTCGGGCCATTTGGTGAAGTAGTCAATGACGACCATAAAATACTTGTTTCCCGAATCCGTTACAGGAAATGGCCCCGCTACGTCAACTGCAATTCGTTCCCACGGTGCACCGACGTTATACAACCGCAGGTTCCCACGGCTCCTGGTCTGTGGTCCTTTCACAGCAGCGCAAGTAGTACATTTACGGCACCAATCCTGTACATCATCTCGACAATGTAACCAGTAGAATCGTTCTCGCACTTTTGTTAACGTCCTCTTGACACCTAGATGACCTCCTGATACGCCATCATGTATTTCATGGAGAACATCTGGTACTCTCGTTCTTGGGACAATTATCTGAAGATGGAACTCTCTGCCGTTAGTCTTCTCCCATTTCCGGTAGAGTATTCCGTTTTGGAGTATCAGACTGTCCCATTGCGCCCAGTACGCCTTAGTGACAGCGCCAGTGGGTGCAACCTCACTCCATATTGGTTTTACGTCACCCCGTTTCTTCCATGTGATGATGTGCCGAAGGTCGTCATCTTTTTCTTGAGCCTCCCTCATAGCATCATTCTCCCAGAGACTCAAAGGATCTGTTCTCGTTAGTTTTAATGTTTCTTCATTGCATTCCTGCTTGACACAATGTTTGCAGTCCTCCGAACACGGCCTTCGTGAGAGTGCGTCGGCATTCCCATGTGTCTTTCCGCTGCGGTGTTCCGTCTTGAAGTCATACTCCTGGAGCTGTTCAATCCATCGAGCTACTTGACCTTCTGGGTTCTTGAATTGCAGTAGCCACTTCAAGGCTGCGTGGTCAGTTCGTAGTAAAAACTGTCTGCCGATGAGATATTTGTTGAAATGTTGTAGCGTCTTTACAACAGCCAAGAGTTCTCGTCTTGTCACACAGTAGTTTCTCTCTGGCTTGGATAAAGATTTGCTGAAATATGCAATAACAACTTCTCTTTCACCCTGTTTTTGAGATAACACCCCTCCAATGGCCGTGTTGCTTGCATCCGTGTCAACTATAAACTGACCTTCAGTTTGTGGATACCCCAGGATTGGTGTTTCACACAGATGTTTCTTCAGTTTCTGAAAAGAATCTTCACAAGTCTCATCCCAACTAAATTGTCGTTTGTCTTCTGTCAGCCGATGTAATGGCTTGGCTATCTCTGCGAATCCCTTAACAAAACGCCTGTAGTATGAGCATAGGCCGAGGAATGCCCGCACTTCGGTTTTGTCCTTAGGGGTAGGCCATTTTTGAACTGCTTCCAGTTTCTCCGGGTCTGTCTGGATTCCATCACTGGAGATAATATGGCCTAGATAGTTGACCTTGCTCCTGAATAAATGACACTTTTCCGGGTTCAACTTTAATTTAGCTCCCTCTATTTTGGCGAAAACTCGCTCCAAGTTTCGCAAATGGTCCTCGAAGTCGCGGCCGACAATTATGACGTCATCCAAGTAGACTAAGCAAGCCTCTCCAACTAAGCCTGCCAGTACACACTCCATGAGTCGCTCAAAGGTGGCAGGTGCGTTGCACAATCCGAAGGGCATGACGTTAAATTGCCATAAACCTTTACCGGTCGAGAAAGCTGTCTTCTCCTTGTCTTTTGGGTGAATTTCCACCTGCCAGTAGCCAGATTTCAGGTCTAGGGTCGAGAACCATTTCATGCCACTCAGGGTATCTAAAGTGTCGTCGATTCGTGGTAACGGGTAACTGTCCTTCTTAGTGACATCATTGAGACGCCTATAGTCCACACAAAATCTCGTGCTACCATCTTTCTTCTTCACTAATACAACAGGTGAGCACCACGGACTTGTAGACGGTTCAATAATCTTATTCCTTCTCATGTCCTCCAAAAGGCCTTCAACTTCTTTTTCCTTTGCAATTGGTATCCGTCTTGCTCGTTGACGAATTGGTCTCTCGCTTCCGGTATCTATCCTGTGCTGAACCATCGACGTTCTTCCAAGTTCCCCTTCTTGACTGGAGAAGATATTCGCGTAGCGCTGCAAAAACTTCTTAGCTTTCATGCTCTGCGAATAAGTCAGATTACTCTTACAGTCATCGAGTAGCTTAGTCACTAAATCGTAGTTATTGCTGTTTGCTGAGTCTGCGCCTGTCATCGAACTACACTTTTTCATCCAGACAACTTCCTCGCACTTTCCGATGACGTCACCTTTGTTCAAGCAGATCTCGCGATCACCAAGATTCAAAACCCTGACCACAGCGTTACTGCTTCCACTAACAAGGGTTCTCGCCGTCATCAGTTTTTGTGACGATGTCTTGGTAGGTGTGTCTTCGATCAACACGCATCTGTTTGATTTTTTCTTTCCAGCTGGCGGCAGTTTCACCAGTACCTGAGCTTCCGCTCGTCCGGGTATGATGACTTTCTTTACACATGCGACTTTCCCGCAGGCGCCTCCAAGAATGAAGATTTCTTCTTCACCACACTTGAAAACTCCGTCTGCGACATTAATTCTGCAGTTGTATTTCTTCATGAAATCCAAACCCAAGATGCAATCATCCACAATCTCAGCCACGATTTCGTTATGAGAGTATGAGGACCCCCCTACATACATCGTAACTGACGTTTCTCCGAGGACGGGTATTGGCTGACCGGAGGCAGTAAGAAGCCGACAGTTAATTCTCCTCTTGTGTCCCGTTGCTGTTTTTACCAGACTTGGGTTCACTATTGTTCTAGAGGCTCCTGTGTCCAGAGTCATTTTGCAATCCGTCCCGTTAATAGTCCCCTGAATCGCAAGACTATTTCCGCTGCATGCCTGAGAGATAAAAGTTATCGGGGCTCCCTCCGCGTCAGCCAGCACTCGCCCCTTAGTCCTGGCTTTTATTCGTTTCCCTGATCCCGGGCAAGGGACAAAGCCCCCTGCTTCTTCAGCACCTCTATTTGTTCCTCGATTCTTTTCATCCTTGCCATCTGGGTTTCCTTCTGCGGGCAGTTGAGCTGAAGATGGCCCCTCTCGCCACACTTGTAGCACATGGCTCCAGAACTTTTCTTCGTAGGGGCCTTAACCTCCTTGACTTCCTCAGAGACCTCGCGGATCTTATGGGTATGCCGTATGTCATAGCGAACAGCCTCGACCTCCAAAGCATGCGCCAATGCTTCCTTTAGCGAGGTATGGTGACGAAGCCTCACTGCAGCTCTGACCTCCAGGTCTTTGATTCCGTCGACAAATGCTTGAACAATATTTGTGTCTACCATCTTGGTGTCGGCTCCTGGGTGTGCCTTCCTAACGAGTTTTTCAATTTCCAACGCCCATTGTTGTAGTCCTACTCCTGAGCGTTGGACTCTGTCACGCAGTTGGGCACGGAACACGTGCTCCAGGTGTCGCTCTCCGTATCTGGATTCAAGTGCCTCCATCAGGTCTTGGAACCCATTTCCTGTATGTGGCAGTGCTTCCAGGACTGACAAAGCTTGCCCTCTTAGCGCAACAGTGAGAGCGGTCAAGCATTGTTCTTCCGTCCATCCGTTGGCAGTAGCAACCGTCTGGAATTGCTGACGATAAGCGTTCCAGGAAGTAGTGCCGTCGTATGGCGGAACTTTCACTCTTGGTCCTTGTGCCACTCCGATAGTTCCACTAGAGATCGCAACTCCCGTGGTTTCAAGGCGCACTACTTTCTTCTGTAGTTCAATGAGGCCGGTTTTCACATTTTCGACATCCAATCCTAACCCGGTAACTCGTTCTTCCACTACGTCGACATCTTTTCGAAGCTTAATCACCGTGTTACTAACATCATTTATAGCACAAATCACTTTTTCTTGTGACTCTTGCAAAGCGCCGAGCTTGCGTTCTTGTGACTCTTGCAAAGCGCCGAGCTTGCGTTCTTGTGACTCGAACTTGCGTTCTATCAGTTCAATTAAACTTCCTAATTGAAGTTCTACTTGAGGAACTGACGCTACGGTGCCGCTGGTGGGCGTGGCTTGTCTAGTGGGCGTGGCCTGTGTGGTGGGTGTGGCAAGGTGGGCGGATCCAGTGGGCGGAGCTTGTCTAGTGGGCGTGGCCGGTGTGGTGGGCGTGGCAAGGTGGGCGGGGCCAGTGGGCGGGGCTTGAGTCTGAGTGGGCGGAGCCTGGGCCTGGGTGGGCGGAGCCTGGTGGGCGTGGTCGGTGGGCGTGGCATGGTGGGCGTGGCCAGTGGGCGGGTCTAAGGGGGCGTGGTCGGTGGGCGGGGCCTGGTAGGTGGGGCCAGTGGGCGGGGCTTGGTCCACAGCGGGCGTGGCCTCCGCAGCTCGTTGTGCCCTTGTCCTGACGCCCTCGAAGTCCTCTCTCGGAGTCAATGGCATCTCCAAATCCCACTTCTGACACCAGTTGTTACGTGCTAGGGTTCGAAGGATTTGGAGAGAAAGACCTGCTGACTCTTTTAGAAGACTTTATTCACTAGCACTAGTTACACACTAAGCACTAGGTCCAAACACTAAGCACTAACAATGTCCTAGATCGTAGCCAAGTTGTAGGTTTCACTGGTATCACTTTTGATCACTTGTTTTCGCTCTCGAAGTCGCCTTTATCGTAGCTCGAACTGAACTGCCCGGGCTCGCCTCCCTGCCGCTATTTATATGCGCCGAGACGAGTTCCAGACTATTCCAGAATGTTCCCGACTGTGCGCGAACGTGATCGCCCGGAACGAATGTTTCTAGAAAGTCCGCGCATGTACGGTAGTTCCTCTAACGCCATCTAGTATCTAATAGGGGTTTCACTCTGTTCGGTTCTTTAATTGGTTTTACTAGTTGCTGCTAGATGGCGCTAGCTCCTTTGTGTTTTGTGTGTTCGTAACAATATAAAACCTCGTTAGTTTAATAACTTTTTGGTTAATTATTGTGACTCTATGAACAACACCTTTGCAAATGACGGGGCAAAAGTCAATATAAATAATCAGCTGATGAATATATACGCCATTTTTAGGGTTCCGTACCCAAAGGGTAAAAACGGGACCCTATTACTGAGACATCGCTGTCCGTCCGTCCGTCCGTCCGTCCGTCCGTCCGTCCGTCTGTCACCAGGCTGTATCTCAAGAACGGTGATAGCTAGAGAGTTGAAATTTTCACAGATGATGTATTTCTATTGCCGCTATAACAACAAATACTAAAAATAAAATAAAATAAATATTTAAGGGGGGCTCCCATACAACAAACATGATTTTTTTACCGTTTCTTGCTCGATACTAATAACGTTGCCTTATATTGCATAGATAATGGTACGGAACCCTTCGTGCGCGAGTCCGACTCGCACTTGACCAATTTATTTCACTAATATAGGCTTAAAGTAGGGTCGGAGCTTGTTTAAAATAATGTCACTTTATGGGATAGTTATAGAACGCTTTAGTGTAAAAAAGCTATTATGAATTACATTTTTGACAATCCGCTTATAGCTAACTTTTAAGCCTCTGAAAAGTCATTACGAATAAGACCGTAGTCGGAATAATGTCACTTTATCGGATAGATATAGAACGTTTTAGCGTAAATAACTATTATGAATTACAATTTTTGACAATCCGCTTTAAACGAAATTTTAAGCTTCCTATAAGTCATTATGAATTAGACCGTTTGTTTATGTAAATAAATAAATATTCATGGACATTTCACACAACGTCCTCTGGTCCCAAGCTAAGCTTATATGCTTGTGTTATGGGTACCAGAATACGGATATAATACATAAACTACTTTTCTTTTGTAAATACATACTTATAATACATAGTAAACACCCAGACGCAGTACAAACATTTGTATGACAATTAGAAAAATCACACAAATGGTTGTCCTGAGCGGGAATCGAACCCGCGACCTCTTGATCGGCAGTCCGTTACATAAACCACTCAACCACGAGGCTCGTCAAATATAAATATGTATTTACAAAAAAAGTAAAAGAAGTAGTTTATGTAGTACTCAGCTTAGGACCAGAGGACGTTGTGTGAAGTATTTATTTATTGATATAAAAAATATTCATTTCAATTAGTAACTTAATCTTTGTATTATTTAATTAATCTCAAAGAGTAGATAGATTACTGAAAATGAGATACCGTGTAAAAAAGGAGGCGACGCTAACACACTTACCTCTTCCCGCCTCAATAAGTTATTGTAACTTTGGTAGTTTTCCTTGTATATTGTAATTTGTTTTTGATACCCACGTTTTGAGGCCATTAGGTACTATGCAGCTAACCTACTACTTAGTATATTTTTTTATCAGAATAGCAAACTAAAATGCAGCTTGCACAAAAAACTTGAATAGAGACCGTGGACGCTTATAAATGGCGTGACGACAAAACAGCTAATCTGTTTGTACTGCTAGCTATAGAAGACATAATATTTAAAATAGAAATTGTTTTTCTACAATAAACTATAATAATTACAGTGATTTAAAATAGATTTTTATAATAAAACTAGCTGACCCGGCAAACGTTGTTTTGCCATACAAATGTCAGGGGTATGGGAGTAGGGAACGAACATTGTGACACAAGAATTTTATATATTAGAAGATAAATACCTAATTTGGCTGTGTGTTCACGAAAGCCAGCTAAAGAAGTCCTTTGTGAGAGACGAAACTCTAAAATAAACCTTGTGACTAACATTCCTGATCGGTACAGTTGATTATAATCCTTCCCGAATTGGAGGTAGCCCTTGACCAACAGTGTGGTTTAAAAGGGCTGGAGAGAGCTATATAATCTTTCAAACTGTAAGGGCTCGCCTGCTGTGGGAAACAGCATAAAATAGATTTTTGGAAATTTTACTCTTGAATGTATGTATGAGTATTCAGGAAACCACGAAATCTGTAGTCTTTTCCTACCTCCTTATAAAAAAGGTATAACGGTATGATGATGATGGTGGTACTGAAATCGGAATGAAAAATTAGACAAAAGTCTAATTTTTCATTTCAGCTAACTAGACCACATTTTACGGATTTTAGAAATATTACGGTTTTCCGTAATATTTCTAAAATCCATAAAATGTGGTCTAGTTCGCTGTTATTAATTTATGCCTTCAAGTTACCAGGATTAAATACGAAACTTGGTATATTACCATACAAAGTTACAGACACGTTCTTGCGCCTTGTACCTACTGTAGACATTAAATTCCTGCAGCGAAAGTAAGGTAGCGATGAGATTGGTAAGGATTTATGTGCATACATTGAAGCCTTGAAAACAGCTTAAGCAAACTGGGAAGTCTGTGAAATGTAATAATATTTGTTTTGAAGAATCTTGTGTATGGAAAATTATTTGACTCATTAGTGAGAGTTAAATAAATAAAGTCAAAGCATCTATTGTGAGAGACGTAAAACTCGAAAAGTAGTTTCAGGGATAGATGTACGTAACGAGTGGAATATATAAAAAAAATCATTCCATAGTAGAGAAGCCTGTGCCCAACCATGGGACATTAATGGTCTGGAGAGAAGAAGTAAATCAATATGAAATAAATTGAAAACATGAATGTATATAAACTCTATCGAAATATAAAGTTTAGTAGTACAAGATTTACGCACAAATCTCTATGGGGAACGCTTCCAACTTTCACCGATAATATACCACATAGCACATAGCCATTATTCTCGATATGATGAGAATTATAACAGACACAACTACAACAAGTCACGAAAGTGATGAATATTTCGATATATCTTCGCTACTATGTTACCCTAATTACGATGTAGTGCGAATTCTTCATATATACGGTAAAATAAAACTGAACATTGAACACAAGAATTGGCGATAAGACTACCATTCACGGTAGGCAGTCCTACCTTAAAAAAAAGTATATTTAGGGCATTGAATGCACTAAATATACAATTTTAAGAAAAGGTTAGTTATCTTCCTGCCCGTTACATTATCCAGATCACTTAGGGTCGGCGCAAAGGCGTTTTTTTAATCTTCTAAGTTCAAGCTTTGGCTTGAAGAATTTTTGCAGTGATAATGTTAAATGTGCTATTAAAGTCGATCTTCTTACGATTATATAGTAAAGTCTTGTAAGTGTAATTAGCATGTTCATACACCTCTTTATAAATTTGTTACGAAATTTCAATTATACACTATTAAAGGTCGCGACACACATCGCAATAAATCTAATTCTATGTGCTTTGATGTTTGGAACGTTTAATCAATTAGGTACTAATAATCTTGAAATAATTAATTCTCCGTGTGGTGATGGATTAAGAATACAAGTGTCGCCACCCCATCTCCTCCCAAGGGTGCTGTAAAAGTCAGGTAAGGGATATTTCACACCGATAACATCCTCAGTGAGAGACGGAAAACTCGAAAATAAACCCTGTCCCAACACGCTTGGTTAGCCCGGCACAGTAGACCATAATCCCTCCCAAAGTGGAGGAGACCCATGCCCAACAGTTGGACGTAAATGGGCTGGAGAGAGAGAATCTTAAAATAAGAAAATACAATGGTTGCTCGACGGACTGCTCATGCAGGATAGTGAATGGTCTACACTAATTAATCGGTCACGTGAACACTAAACAAGTTATCAACCGCTATAAAGCCATAAATATACTACACGTTCATGTGCTACTAACAAATTGCATTGTAAATTATTTTATGATTTTAATTTGTTTGATTGAAATTATGAGAAACTATTTGCTATGAAGTAATTTGATCGTAATTGAATTACTATTAAATTGGAAGTACCTTTTTGTGTGTTAACATAAATATGAATAAAACTGGGAAGTAAGAATTGGACTCGCACACGAAGGTTACGTACCATTATTATACTTCGTTATTTTCAGTCGTCATATTCCTGACCACAAATAACATGATAGAGGCAAGAGAATGATGATGATGATGAGTTTTTGTTATTGTAGCATCAACTGATATACATAAACTGTAAAATAAATAAAATAATATTATATTTGTATTGTATATTTGTATTGTGTTTTATTTATATGTCCTCTGGTCCCAAGCTTATATGCTTGTGTTATGGGTACGGTACCAGAATACGGATAGAATACATATAGTACTTTTCTTTTGTAAATACATACTTATAATACATAGAAACATCCAGACGCAGTACAAACATTTGTATGATATTTATAAACATCACACAAATTATTGTCAAAATGTTTAGCTCTAGCTAACGCCGTCCCAGAGATACTGCCTAGTGACAAATAAACAGTCAGATGGACGGTAACGAAGTCTCAGCTGCATAGTCCCGTTTTACGTTAAAAAAAAAGTTAAAAAAAAGAACATTTTGATAGTATAAAGAAGAAGCCACTCGGTTCCTTATTCACCTCATTTGTATATTAAATACATAAATAGTAGAACATTATGCATATATAATAAATACTAACTGTACCACAACATTCATTTGAACAGCTACGTTCTAACATCCGTATATTTATCCCAATTTGCTTCTAGAAGTAGACCAACAAGCTTAATACGCATACTTTCTGGTTAATAATTTTAGTATTTTAATTTGTTATAACATGTAACGCCTAGCTTCTGACTTTTTAGGGTTCCGTACCCAAAGGGTAAAAACGGGACCCTATTACTGAGACTACGCTGTCCGTCCGTCCGTCCGTCCGTCTGTCACCAGGCTGTATCTCAAGAACGGTGATAGCTAGAGAGTTGAAATTTTCACAGATGATGTATTTCTATTGCCGCTATAACAACAAATACTAAAAATAAAATAAAATAAATATTTAAGGGGGGCTCCCATACAACAAACATGATTTTTTTACCGTTTCTTGCTCTCATACAACAAACGTGATTAATTAAGTATTGTGTGTGTTGTTTGCTCATTTATTAATAACGTGCCTTATGTTGCATAGATAATGGTACGGAACCCTTCGTGCGCGAGTCCGACTCGCACTTGACCATTTTTTAAAGATCATGTCTATCTTGCCTACTTATAATAAAAATCATATATAAAAATATATCTCTTTATCCCAAATTTTTATTTTATTTATGGTGTTTTCTATGTATGATAAGTATGTATTTACAAAATAAAGTATATATGTAGTATTTCCGTATCGGGTACCTATAATACAAGCATAAACATAAAGCTTACTTTGGGGCCTTGGACGTAGTGCGAAATGTTTAAAAATTTAATAAAAGCAACATTGACGGGCCTCTTGATCGAGTGGTTCATATAGCGGACTGCCATTCACGGGGTCTCGGGTTCGATTCCCGGTCAGGACAATCATTTGTGTGATGTTTTTAACTGTCATACAAATGTTAGTACTGCGTCTGGGTGTTTACTATGTATTATAAGTATGTATTTACAAAAGAAACGTAGTATATGTATTCTATCCGTATTCTGGTACCCATAACACAAGCATAATGAGCTTAGCTTGGGACCAGAGGACGTTGTGTGAAATGTCCATGAATATTTATTTATTTCATTTATTTTCTGATTACGGCGTTCCAAAAAAAAAAACTGTTCGCTAGTCTGGAGGTTATATAAGTATTCATTTTAAAATACTTATTTTAAATTATTAAGTTAATGATGTACAAGTATGTGGATACTACTCCTCTCTTAAGGTGACAGGATGCATCAACTAAGTTGGCATGAATCTGCGAGAGCGTTGGAGCCGTGAGCTGTGATTAATAATATTCTAAAGGATACCCATTATAAAATGCCTTGCTATTAATAAATTAATAACACCTTGTGTAATTAGCTATCTTCTATGTAAGCAATTACAGGGGTAGTACTAACGCCAAAGCATTGCTCTATCTTAATATATATATTTCTTGTGTGCGTGTGTATGTGACTGAACTCCTCCTAAACGACTGGACCGATTTTGATGAAATTTGTTGTGTGTATTCTAGGGGGTTTGAGGATGGTTTAGATTCACAATTGGCTGGACCGATTTTGATGAAATTTTTTTTACACAGAATTGTATGGCAAAACAACGTTTGCTGGGGCAGCTAGTGTATCTATATATAATTACTAGCTGACCCGGCAAACGTTGTTTAGCCATACTAAAAAAAAAGGTTTGAAAAATAGATGTTGGCCGATTCTCAGACCTACTGAATATGTATGCAAAATTTGAGAAGAATCGGTAAAGCCGTTTCGGAGGAGTACGGTAACTAACACTGTGCCACGGGAATTTTATATATTAGAATATACTTACTAGCTACCTTTACCGTAGACACTATACCATCTCGCACCAAGAAATTTGGCAACTCATTTCTTTGTCACACCGCCAAGGTTTGGAATTCACTCCCTGCTCATGTGTTTCCTGATTCCTACGACATGGGGTATTTCAAGCGAGGCGTGAAAAAGCATGTTGTGAGCCGGCAAGGTGAGGGTGGCTAGTGCATTGACACTGTACTAGCCGTCCTAACATTTGGATTGGACCCCACTTATCATCAGGTGGAGTGTAGTCATTTGTCTACTCTAGATATAAAAATAAAAATAAAAAAAATTGCTGACCCGGCAAACGTTATTTTGCCATATAAATGTTAGGGGTAGGCAACCCTTATCACTTAGGGGTATGAAAAATAGATAGTAGCCGATTTTCAGACCTACTGATTATGCATATAAAATTTCATAAGCATCGGTCAAGCCGTTTCGGAGGAGTATGGGGACGAACATTGTGAATTCTGTATCATGTATCATGATATAATATATCACATTTGTATGGCAAAACGTTTACCGGGTCAGCTAGTATTAGTATTGAATAACTTTCACAAGGTTAGATAAGGTGTTTCACTTGATGTTAATATCCTTTTATAAGCATTTTATGCCTGTATTGCACACTAAAAAGTTAAATAAAACAGAAAGTTGATGGACAAAGGCTAATTAGATTTATGCTGAGATTTATTGCGTGAATGTACTAATATTGTCCTCGGTCTCTTTCGGATAAGTGAACGAAAGTCTGTAAACTCTAGCAAAGAATGGCTCTGAGTACAAACTTTATTTCATAATAGTAATAAATTACTTAAACATATTGATAATCAAAACATTTTGATAACGAACTCTATAAACAGATACATTTATTTCTTGACACTTTCCTTTAACATACGTAAAAATATAATAGAAATGTTACATCCTCCAATATTCAGTGATAAATTATCTATACTGAGAATATTGTATTTGTTTTTAATACTTATAATTAAACTATATTTAAAAAAATTATTACAATATTCTCGCTAAAACGGCTTAAAACATGTAGTTTTCAATAGTAGCAGTTCTAAGGAAATGAATCAGATTATGTAAGGACGCTAGCTGTTATTTACATTACAGCAACATTAGTTGGATTACGGTTAATAATTATATAGATCATAGACTGGTTGTTATTACTTGTTATCGTCACCAAGATGTGCTCAACTAGATCTGGTCAGTCTCGATTTATAATGGCTGCAAGCTTCCGTGTTAATTTGTTAAAAGATACTGATCAAGTACTGCAATACTATGATTAGAAGGAAGAGCAATTACCAAGCCACGATAGCTTATTTGGCCGCATTTGAATTAAACTACTTTTTATCTTACCGGACATTTCGGAGACTTTGCAGTCTGCGCTTATGTAATCTACTATGATCTTAGTCATTCTAGTCAAAGAAGTAAAATAAAACTTGCATCACTTTAAAGCAATAATTACAAGTTACTTCGTATAGCTTCTTTCTTTCTTTTCATCTTTCTTTCTTTTCATCTTCTTTTAAAACTTACAATTCATGTAAATTTTGCATAATAATTGAAAAACAAAATGTGTCCCAATGAGATAATGTGGCTACATTTTTTTTATGATAGGGGAATTTTTTCAGGTCTACTCCACTATTGGAAATAAGCGAAAATCACTTCCAAAGCACGCACGAAGCATCATTAGCGTCATCGAAACACATTGCATTGCTTTCATTTACTCTTATACATCTAGTCATACATACAAAGCGTGCTAAAAATATCAGTTTATGTCGTATTCGCTTGGTGCTAAACGAATGATTACAATCAACACTTGTCGGTGTGTGTCATAATTCCGTCAATCTCATATCAATTGTTGAATTAATTTCACTTTCAATTATATTTCAAATGTATGAAGAGGTCAGTAGTGCCGTACTTTCGCTCGAGGCAACTAATATAATGGCTGTCTATTAAGTGCGTCAGAATTCGTCATATTATGACATCATTATGTTTGTATGCTTTTTATTTACAGTTTTTTTTCTGTTACAGGTACGTATAGAAATGCTGTTCACTACTGTAAGTTTTCTTATATATCTTGGATTTCGGACACCGTTGTTTTGGAATATATTTGACATTTTGTGATGTGAAAAGACTGGACCTTTATTTAATGGTATATATGTATCCAAATCATATGAGTCTATCATTCATTCGACAGCCTTCCTAATGCAATGGCAAAATACTGGCCTAGTTAACGCGAAGGTTTAGAATCGACACTTCAAATGGGATAATAAATATTCTTGTATGACTGCGAATTAAACGTTTTGAATGAAAACAGCTAATCGCTGGATAAGTTTTCTTCACTATCACGCCAAAAGTATTGAACTAATTTGAAATGGAAATCAGCACAAATAACCTAGAGCCTCAAAAATATTATCTTTTTATGCAAAAATTAAATGTCTGTGTAGATGTCTGTGTAATACCCACGCGAGCGCTGTCATCGGAATATCTAATATATAAAATTCCCGTGTCACAGTGTTAGTTACCGTACTCCTCCGAAACGGCTTGACCGATTTTTATGAAATTTTACATGCATATTCAGTAGGTCTGAGAATCGGCCAACATATATTTTTCAAACCTTTTTTTTTATTTTTTACTATGGCAAAACAACGTTTGCCGGGTCAGCTAGTTTCTTATAAATATAGCTTCAATAAACCTGTAGCTATGTCTAACACCGATAATAAGACACACTAAGAGGTATCATAACAATAGATTGTGCTCCTTTGATGGTACTATTAATGGTATATCTCTAATGATTATATAATGCGATCATCTGCCCAACGAGCCTAATCATCATTTTACATCATTATATTTAACTGTAGGTTTTATTAAACTTAAGACTCGTATACTTTTTTCTAAGTAGAGATTCGATTAATTTTGAATTAAAGACATTCTCTTTCTGTAAGATATATAATACTGTAATTGCTTATTACGATACTCAAGTATATTTTGTATAGGTTTTAGAATAAACTTCTTTATTCGCGTTTGGAACAGACACCTAGTTTCTGTCTGACGTTTCAAAAGAGCTTGTAAAACATGTCAACTTGAAATAATAAATATGACTTTGACTTTGACTTTTAGCTCTCTTCCCAGCCCATTAACGTCCCACTGATAGGCACAGACCTTTTGGACTTTGGGAGGGATTTAGGTGTACTTTATCGAGTTACCAAACATATTAGCACGAGGTCTCTCAGCCCCGCGGCAATGTTGTAAAATTTTATCAGGTTATTGAATGAATGAATGAATGAATACTCTTTATTGTACGCCAGTAAAATATAACAATTAATTTTAACAAACAGTACTTATGCTAGGATATACAATAGGCGGTCTTATCACAAATTGTGATCTCTTACAGACAACCTTAGGATGGAAATAGTGTTTAAAAAAGAAAAAAAATAGTGTAGATAGAAATAGGTTATTATGATATTCATTACAATTCAATGTACTCAATTAAAATAATTTCTAGCTTTAAACAAACAATGGGTATGCATGTATACGTAACATAGTTCACGATGATTGCTATATACTGCTTTTTTTACACATAACTCAGCGCAGTAATTTGTTTCACATCCATTTTTATTTCCGTAGTTTTATATCAATAAAATCAGTTGCATAATATAGCAAATTTTCTCTTTGCATTCATATCTTATTCATATGATATTGTATCATTTGTGAGCACATAAAATATATTTGATTCTCACAAATCACTATTATTAAATCCGTATTGTAGTGGTTTGTTTGCCTTCTCTTTGTTTCACAATGGACTCTTACTTCCCATGAAAATAAAAATTATACTGACACTAAGGTCAAATACGCAATATTGCCAATATTATTGTAGATCTCGAATCGATTTATGTCACTTTCACTGTAAAGACCATTGTACTTTGCTAGTGTAAGCTGTTCTTGCGACTTTCGTAGCAATACTAAATCATAAAGTGTAGTAATATGCCACAGAGTCGCACGTATATCGGTAGGTCATTTAACAAAATAGCAAAATAGGGAAATCACACTTCGCTTTGCTAACTAAGGCAGTTAGCAAAGCGAAGTGTGATTTCCCTGTGATGGAAGATTGTTTAACACGCACAAACGTTTCAAAGCTTAATCGATGCCAACAAATAAAAGATCAAATCTTTCCCGTTCGAAGAATTAATACCTGTAGGTGATTTAAAAATTTCAGTAGGTAATATTTTTTGTAATACCGTATGCGACGTTGCACCATTTCAAAAATATTAAATAAAATGGCCGGCCATGATAGCTCGATTTTCCGAGACCCTGGGTTCAAATCCCACTCATGGTGATAATTTTTTTTCCACTATAATTTGATTTATTAAGTAAAATAATAGCATGTCTATTGAAAAATTAATAAATTAAAAAAAATTCAAATATCATTTAAAATGGGTAAAAAAGTTATGCTAATATTGACACGATCGCAAATTAGCACTTGAATAAACTGAAGTTGCTTATTACGTGTAAATATTTGAAACTGTGCCCGTGTTCCGTTGTTTAAAGTAGACATTGGTATTTGCTTAAGTTCTTCAATAAGTATCTCGTTTACATGGCACTTGTATTTTTCTGTCTTTGTGACAATTCTACTTGCTGCTCTAAATACATAGTAATTATTCACGTCTTGCTGAGAGTGAAAAACTTCAACAAACATTGACTATCCATTTAACATACTTATTTTTGCTTTCTAATGTTAAAAGTATAGTAACAATAACGGATCTCTTTGCAAATTGATTAGTATGAAGTTATTATTTTCTCGAGCAAATTGTGAAACCGATCTTATTAACGAATCGATTTGGTTACAGAAGCGCTAAATTAACTCTTTTGTAAATTTGGGCCAGTTTTATGTTCCGCTGCGAAGAGACGAGCTTTAGTTTTAATCACCTGTCAATCAGTGTTGCGTTCGGATGAGCTCAAATCAGGCTGAACCATTCGGATTGTCACCAATCTTAAGCATTCGGTTCAAAATAATCAAGCCTTTAAACTTTCAATTGTTTAGAGAAATTTCATTCAATGTTTCAGTGACTTGTTTGCGTTTAATCGTTTATAACAAAACATTTGTAAACTTTCATTTATTGTCGTAATTTATGGACCAAGTAAATTACTGACAGTTAATACAATTTATCTACCCCGCAATGTATTCTACGCGCTTCGCTTCCGACGGACTGCACCAAATTAAATAATTCTTTTTTATGTATTTGTTAGGCGATGTGTTTAGAAAAAAATAAAAAAGGAAAAAGATCTTTTCCTAACAAAAAGTCTTGTTCGAAAAAAATGCATTGTCATAATGTTGCGGTCCATTAGAAAAAAAAGTTTTGACTTTTATCCGATTCGGGTACCGAAAATAATATTTTTCCAACGAGGCTATCGCGTTATGTTACCGTGAAATTAACTATTATTAATAATACAGCACTAATTATTCATGTTTTGTAACCTGTACTGTAATATAAACGAGGAGAAAAATACACTCAATACATAATTCATTACTTTAACTAGAACGTACGACGACACAATAATAAAACCAGATTTAGTTTTCGCTTTTAATTTCATTTTCATTATTTTACTACAAGTTCTCTAAGATTTTGAATTATTGTAATTTAATATTTTTTCGCCATTTTTGTTTTGTGTTACAGCTAAAACCATCTTATTTATGTCTTACTAGCTGCGCCCTGCGGTGTTACTCGCGGTAAAAAAGGATAACAATCAGGCAGTAAAAGGTGCTTTGGTACTTGACACTCGTCGTCACATTTTGGACAATTACAACAATATCTTTATAAATTGTAGCCTATATTTTATTCTGATGTATAAGCTACATTCATGTAAAGTTTCATCAATATTATCGTCGACATGTACATATTAACACAGCTAGTAGGTATAGAAAATGAAGAATTAGGGATATTTTTTTTTGTTTACTCAAAATCTACTAGATATATTTTAATTCTGATTTACGTGTTTCTATATACAATAGTTACTTATGTTTTTAAAGTTATTTCATTAGTTAATACGCGATAATAGACCGACAAATGAAAAAAATAAAAAATGATAGAGGTTGTTTCGCTAAGATTTTCTATCGAGAAAACTTTTTTCAATCGTGTTTCTGAGTTTATGCGATCCTAGATCATATATTGAAAAAACATATACTTAAAAATTAGAGCTCTAGCCATTCAATCTAAAGAAACAATGAAAACTTCGTACGTAGAAAAATGCACGAAGCTATTTTGGTATCCTCTTAAAATTCATTTATTAGTTTTTGTGTGAAAGAGTAACAAATATCCAAACATCCATACTCACAAACTTTCACATTTATAAAATTAGTAGGATAGTATAATTAAAACTAAATTTGCTTTGATTTCCCTTTTATTGTTGTACTGTATTTTACAATTTTGTCTTAAATTTGTTTCATTATACCGTGATAGAATTATGATTATGTATGTTTTGCTTACTTTATATCGAAAATGTGTTAACCCCTAATTGATAATTTTCTTTTTGACATTTCTCTAATTTGTTAGTTTTTAGGGTTCCGTACCCAAAGGGTAAAAACGGGACCCTATTACTGAGACTTCGCTGTCCGTCCGTCCGTCCGTCTGTCACCAGGCTGTATCTCAAGAACGGTGATAGCTAGACAGTTGAAATTTTCGCAGATGGTGTATTTCTATTGCCGCTATAACAACAAATACTAAAAATAAAATAAATATTTAAGGGGGGCTCCCATACAACAAACATGATTTTTTTACCGTTTCTTGCTCGATACTAATAATGTTGCCTTATGTTGCATAGATCATTATCTATGCAAAAAATTGGTCGGACTCGCGCACGAAGGGTTCCGTACCATTGTACGGAACCCTTCGTGCGCGAGTCCGACCAATTTTTATTGTTGTTGTGTGTGAAGTTGTGAGAATTTTATTTATTTGTACGATTTGGTGAAGAATGCGTAAGTAATGTTTACGATTGCTAATGACCAGGATCAGCATATCATGTTGATGTTTATATTAGAATTGTTGTATTGACCTGATCATATACAAGAAAACAATTTTGTACACTTTCTATGTGATTATTTACTTGTTAGTTTCGCTTTCTTAGTACAGACTATTTATTTTATAACATTTGATGACGCTGCGGAACATCTTTGATGCTAATGAAATATGACATGCCATTTTATTTTAATTCCATACAAACTTTATACGATTGAGTTGTTTTTTTTTTTAAGTTTGTTAAATTTCATGACTATGTTACATTTATGCGTGCTATTACGTAAATTTGCGAAAATTAACATTAATTTTTTAACTGTATTCGTCAGTTATATAATTCAACATTAAATTAATGTAAATTGTTGTTATTAAGTTTATGTATTAAAATGTTTTCACTTTAATTCTCTATATTATACGTATGTGGTTTTTACACTGATCACTTTACAAGTAATACAGCTATGTTTTTTTACTGGCTATGCAACAGTTACGCGTGATTTATTCATGATAGTTGTTTATACGCGAGGAATTTAGAAAACATACGAGTACCTGCGGCCGTATTATGAGCTTTTATTTACAGGCAGTTTACGCCGTGAATTGAACTGTCTGGCAAATTTGTATTATGAACAAATTATTAGTCAGTTAGTTCGCTAAACCAGTCATACATTAATATGTTTAAGGAGAAGGTACAACTAAAAGTTAAAGTACTAACTAAAAATTTTCAACTAAAAGTTTTATTTTTGCCATAATATCTAATTTAGCCATGCAGTTTACGGCCTGCCTGGAACTTGAATGATTTTAAAAAGCTCATAATACGCCGGCTGAACAAATTATAATAAAAAGCTATCTTCTTGAACCACATCATCTATTAAAAAAAAACGCATTAAAATCAGTGGCGTAGTTTTAAAAATATAAAGGGGCATACATACAAAAAATAACGACGTTGTTTTAAAATAAGTAAATAAGAGAGTTTTAAAATAATTTTCTTCAATTAATTATTTATGGTTACGGACGGCATTAAATGAAAAATATTAAGATAAACGATTTAAGATAAAATTAGAGATTTAAGATTAACCAACCAATGTTTTAAGGAAACTAAAAAAATACTTAGTACCAAATTCCATGTACCAGATTGACATTCCTGTAGAACTGAAACTTAACTTATAGCTTACTACTTGCCCGCGACTCCGTCCGCGTGGAATTTGGAAATTTTTTTTCGCAAGAGAAGGTAGCCTATGTCCTTTCTCAGGGTCTAAAGATTGTCTGTGCCAAATTTCATGAAAATCGATTGAGAGATTTAAGCGGGAAAGCGTAACAGACAGTCAGAGTTACTTTCGCATTTATAATATTAGTAGGGATGGTTTACTCTCTCTCTCTCTCTCTCTCTCTCTCTCTCTCTCTTTCCAACCCTTTAACGTCCCACTGTTGCACAGGCCTCCTCCACTTTGGCAGGGATTATGGTCTACTATGCCGCGCTGACGTGTTGATATAGCGTTTAGTCTCGAGTTTTCCGTCTCTCTCACAGAGGATGTAGCTTTTAGATTTAGCTAGCTTTCACAGCATCCTAGGGAGCAAATGGTTTAGTGACACTTGTAATCTTTCTGCAGACTTGTGATTTACTAATAAATCAAAGAAACAGCATTTATCACAACTTTGATAATAATACAGTTAATGCAACGGCTACCATTCTGTAAGTAGATGTCTAAACGGAAACGGTAACTATGTTGGATGGGCAAGTTTCGCGTGTGGAATTCGCGTGTCATGCGTGCCAGATTAACGCATTATACGCCGCCAAACGTGACGCCACTTGTGTTGGCGTATAATCGATTTGATATATCATGTTCGTTGCAATGGAAAATCCTACCGAAATGTTCTATCTATATTGTTTAGATTTTTTTTCAGGTTTTGTTTTTCTAAACAAATCGTGACTTTGTAGCTATATTCAATTTTATTTCATAGTTCATAATCTGAGCTTGGTGTTTGTATATATATTACTAGCTGTCCCGGCAAACTTTGTTTTGCCATACTAAAAAAAAGTTTTGAAAAATAGATGTTGGCCGATTCTCAGACCTACTGAATATGCATGTAAAATTTCATAAAAATCGGTCAAGCCATTTCGGAGGAGTACGGTAACTAACACTGTGACACTTGAATTTTATATATAAGATATTAATGCATTTCCAATCTAAATATTAAGTACATTAACATTTATTTATTTATTTAAAATCTTAACATCTACCATTACAGGATGTCCTAATTCGATAGTATCGCTCTTAAACTCAAATCTTAAACTATACAATCTTTTTGACATTATAAAAATTTTACATAAATTCAAAATCCATAAAATATATAAAACACAATAACATTTGAAGACAACAACATTAGAAGACAGAGAGACTTCTCTAGCCCCAGTATGTTGATCATTTTTAAGCTAGCTGTTGCTACAAAACCTTACAATATTATACAAAAAAACCATCTATAAAAGACCCCATCAAAATCGCGTACCTATTTTTAAAGTTTTAGGCTCACATAGGGACATACATAAAAAAATAACGACTTTGTTTTATAATAAGTAAAAATACTGGAGAATATGTTTCCGATGTATGTACTCCTATACTTTTATCTAATTTTGTATTTGGTTCATAACTCGATACTGTTACCATACAAAATGCAATACATCTACTATGATTTCCTTATGTAAATAAGGCTAAGAAGTATAAGCAGTATGCAAGTCTATTATATTTATACTTTAACGGCACACTTATAAGAAGGAATACTAAGATCAATGTCTAAGATACCGTATAAGACATAGGTTTGTAACGTTCTTGTGGTTATACGTCGCCGCTTTCTATAATAAAACCGCTGAATACAGTGAGCTGAGACCTGTGGCAAAGTTACGCATAAATATTTTTATAAGTAACCTACATCGTGAGCCTTGCAACTATGCGATAAGTTTTACAATTTTTAAATTTTTAAATAATGAATGAAAGAAGAATTTTTAGTCAGAATTTCAAGTAAGATTTGAATAGGTCCATTTTATTTGGCCAATTTTAAGTAAGTATGTTACGGCGCTAACCCCGTAACATTTTTTAGAATATTTTTATTTTCAAACAAAAACAACAGAAATAGAATTAACTAATTTGGTACATGCGATCGGAACTTATGCATATACATACATACATAAATAAATAAATATTCATGGACATTTCACACAACGTCCTCTGGTCCCAAGCTAACCTTATATGCTTGTGTTATGGGTACCAGAATACGGATAGAATACATATACTACTTTTCTTTTGTAAATACATACTTATAATACATAGAAACACCCAGACGTAGTACAAACATTTGTACGACATTTATGGATATCACACAAATGATTGTCCCAAGCGGGAATCGAACCCACGACCTCGTGCATGGCAGTCCATTACATAAACCATTACACCACGAAGCCCGTCAAATAAATATAAATTTGCAGAATAGACCTAATGACTTCGCAAAAGTGACACCTATGGAGAATTTAAAAGTATGTATATTGATAATACCACTTTAGTATTTTCTAACATTTGCGCGACTCGTCAGTTTTAATAAAACTACTTTTTACGGATTTAGACGCGTATATTTGTTTTAAATTTTGGCCCGACGTTTCGGAGACTTTGCAGTCACCATGGTCACGGGTGAGACTCTCATCCGTCACCCAGTCTCACCCGTGACCATGGTGACTGCAAAGTCTCCGAAACGTCGGGCCAAATTTTAAAACAAATATACGCGTCTAAATCCGTTAAAAGTAGTTTTATTTAATACCACTTTAGGTTATTATTGAAGATTGTAGTGTGTAGATGGTGGGACCTTAGTATAGATGTCCTATACTAATAAATAAAAGATGTTGCGTGTTCACTTGAACAGTGTTTATTAACGAACAACTAACTTATTTCTAATCTTACATTCTAATAGAGAATGGTCAAATTTCATACATGAATTGGTTCTTAAGTAGCTATAAATTACGGTAATAATGTTTCAAATTTATTGCAGTTCTTACAATAGGGATCGTTACTTATATAAGCTGTGACATTTATGTAAAACACATGTACAATATAATAATGTCATCCCTACAGATAAGATCCGACAATAATCTTCAATCAGTCGAAAGGAATCAAGAGGACGCCCATATCAAATTGAAGAACATTGAATAAAAAATTACAATGGACATAAGAAACTTCAGAATGTATTCACGTGTATACAGTTACGTGAAACACTTTATGTAATAATGGATGGCCTTGAACGTATAATCGGAGTCAATGCCGGTCATGCGAGCGCAAAATACGACACGGAAACCAGTCTACTATTTCCACTCGTAAACGTTTCTTTTACGCATCGGGCCTTTTATTCGCACACTTCTCTTAATTGCCTCTTCATTAATAAGTGCTTGGTTCATTTTAATTAGTCGTTCTGTTAAACAAACATTTGACGCCTGTTTTCTTAAGAGCAATTAGATTTGATTTTTAAATTGAATTTAAAGTGTTGACGATGAAAGCTAGCAATTTTTATTTTTTATTTTAAGTGAATTTTTGTCTTAAGTAAGCTGTCTAATAACTTACTTTATTGGTACTTATCTAAAAAACCTGATAGTTAATTGTGGTTTGAGATAAATCTTTCAATTTAAAAACAATGTGAGGTTGCTACAAAGGATTCGTTGACACGCCATAGTCCTTTAAAGAAACGGACATCACGAAAGCAATTTATATTCTCTTATAATTTAAAGGTAAATGACACACAGTTCCTCTTAATAGAAATAAATACCTATCACAACAATTACGAATGTAATTGTCGAACGATAAAATCGACACTCGCTACAGCCGAGCGTACCTCTATTTCATTTCACCTCAATTGAATTTAGGCATGTATATATTCATATTGTGACTACAATTGTTAACTATCGATTCTCTTATTTTTATTACACAAATTAAATTTACAATTACGATTGTGGAACGTACAGATCGAATGTTGTGCAATGCATTATTTAACTGTTAAGTAGAATGAAAGTACGCAGATAACATCCGTCATTATTGATTTTTACAATAAAAATGTCACAAAAGAAAACAATGATTGGATGCGCATCGCGTTACGTAAAATGTCATGCTTTATATAATTACAAAACGAAAAAGTTTAGTGTTGAAATGAAAATTATATTGACTTCACCGTGAAGCTTTGGAACTGTAGAAAACAAAGGACAAGATCATCATGGTATATAGCATAAAATTATAAAAGAAAATCAATTTTGTTGTACGGATCATTTCTTACTGAAAGCGTATAAAAAATTGTGTGGCATGCAAATTTTCATTGAAATTTCAGTACTTTCCTGGTTCGATTCCGCATAATTTTAGTTATAATGCACAAATCGATTAGTTAAATGACGTTGATAGGTCCGTCTTTATCACGTGTTACGTTTAATTTTAAACCAAAATAGGGACGTTCTATAAAGTTTGAACTAAAAGATGTCTATCTCATTGCAACAAATAGTACATGCTCGAGCCGAAGATGGGCATCAGGCATGCTTGAAACCTGGACCGACATCATTGACCCTTAAACTGCAAGTGACAGCCAGATACCTAAATATAAGTTAAAAATACTGCGAAATTGGATAAATTTTCAAATTGTAGCGAAGTGTTTTGCGCAAACGAAGATGATGATTACGATGGATTTTATTAGCCTCATTGTCAGCTAACACAATCGAGTTCCTTAGCTACTGTTTCTTGAATACTATTTCCCCTTTCTCTTTAGATACTTTCTACCAGTAATGCGTACTGATTAATTAGTTGCGATTAGCAACGACCAATACCTTCGAATTATTTGCTTTGTTCACCAATTTAGATTTATTTGTGTAATATTTGCTTCCCACCATATTGGAAAGATTTTTTGTTTTTATTTATGTAGTTTCTGTGTAAATATGTGGTTGTGTAGATCAGTGTATTGTAAATAACAAAAAAGCGACTCGAAAAGAATAGGATTGTATTTTATGTACAATTTTAATTCTTACAACTTTCTTTCCGTTGTTATGCATGTTCTATGCAATTAATAAAGATGTTATGTGTTCGTACAAATATCTTGTGATTATTGTATGACTCTCTAATTACTAATTACATTCAGTAATATGACCGAGTTAAAAGTGGACTTTTTCAAGTGTATCTATTTGTTAATATAAATAACACGTCATCATTACTTTAACACTTGTTGATGACTTGATTATTAATTATAAGTGGCTTAAGGTGTGTACCTTTTTATTTAACTCACTTATTCTATTTGTTTTAATTAGTACTTATACGAATGTATAATTAAAGATTATCACTAGTCATCAAGTTTAGCGAACTGTGACGGTTATATAAAAATATAATTTTGACATGAAGCACTTTGAAGTTAATAATTCTTATGTGTATAAGACGCTGCCTGGTGTCGAACGGCGAAAAGACAAGCTTTTAAAGTCTATTGGGATTGGATTTTGTTGTCCTATACAAGTGTTGACAAACAACACCGTGGCACCTGGGCTCTTAAATACTTAAAATTGGTGCCGAACCAAGTAAAGGTGTTCATCAAAGACTTTAAGACCGAATATTTCTAATAAATCTAATATTATGATTGTTTACTTTATATAAGTAACGTAGTTCTATGACTAACTGCCGCACTCAGAGACATTTAATGGTTACTTAAGGAGCTCTTTAGTATTGATTTAAAAAAGTTCACTCTCAGAGTCAGATAACGGTTTATTAGGGTCCCTTAATCTGCCGCACTCAGAGACATTTAATTGTTACTTAAGGAGCTCTTTAGTATTGATTTAAAAAAGTAAAAGTTAAGTTAAAACTTTTTTAAATCAATACTAAAGAGCTCCTTAAGTAACCATTAAATGTCTCTGAGTGCGGCAGTTAATCAGATAACGGTTTATTAGGGTCCCTTAATCTGCCGCACTCAGAGACATTTAATGGTTGCTTAAGGAGCTCTTTAGTATTGATTTAAAAAAGTTCACTCTCAGAGTCAGATAACGGTTTATTAGGGTCCCTTTAAGACACACTTTTGTTAAGTCGCATTATAATTAAATTAATAATTATGTTTTATGCAAATAGGTAATTGTATACGTCCATAGTCATTCTACAAAACTTTATTCAAAACTTATCATATATTTCACAGATTAGTTTTTTTAAGCGCTGTGAAAACTTTTCCCTATTCATTACAAACGCGTAACAATAGTTATAAGCATAATGATTAAATTAACATTTTACAAAGTATATAATTACTACCTTACTTGCTCTAGTAATTTGATAATGGTGGAATAATTTCTGTTCTTTATATTTTAATCGTATCTGGCAGATATTCTAGCTTAACTTTAGTAGTGTATTCGTATCTATTAGCTTTAATATACAATTCATAATAACCTTTAATTAATTACATTAGATTATTTAGATTCGTCATTACATTACTCACAGTTCGAGTAGTTGAGAATGCCTTTGGCATTAAGTCCGCCTTTGTGCCTACTACGTACATAAAGTTTTTAAATAAAAATTAATAATACGGACCGCGTTCTAAGCCCCTTTTTCCTGCCCATTAACTGTCCTCCTCCACTTTCTAAAGGACTATGGTCTACTGTGCCGCGCTGACCAGGCGTGTTGGCATAAGGTTTGTTATCGAGATTTCCTCTCACAGTGGATGTTATCTGTGTATAATATCTTTTTGCTGGCTTTTACAGCACCCTTAAAAGCAAAAAGCGTGGTGACACTTGTGTTCTTAATTTGTCACCACACGACAAAGTTCTTAGACTAGGTGGTAAATGCTAGCTATAATTTTGTAAGATAACCATAAAGATCTTATCTTTATAGGTAGGTAACTAAGGAGTCTATATAGACTAAAGACTAAGAACTACAGTTAAATATTTCAAAATTGAATGATGCCGCAGTAAATAACGGTCCAAGTCACGTCTATTATGGATAAACGACTAAAATGCAAATATCTTGAAGACGGACATCCACGACTGTGACCGTTAGGTTCTCCCTATGGCGCCTACCACCGGCTAAGGTATGAGCACAACACTGTAATGAACCTATTTCGTAGAATAACGTATGCCTTGTATGACTTCTCGAGTTCGCGACATTTATTACTCTATTTTCTTGTTATTTTAGCTACTCTGTATTCGTATTATATTTTCGTAATATAAAGCTTTTATGTCTCGTTAAAGTTAATGTTTCTATAGCCTACCTAGCCTACCGTCTTTCTCGAGCCTATTGACGTCCCACTGTTGGGTACGGGCCTCGTTCACTGCGGGAGAGTTTGTTGTCTACCATGCTGCGCTACCCAGTCGTGCTGGCGTATGGCTTAGTTTCAAGTTTCCATCTCATAATGATATGCATGTAATATACCTTTGCTGGCTTTTACAGCACCATAGAAAAAAAGGGTGGTGACTTGTATTCTTAATCCGTCGCCACACGGAATTTTTGAATTCATTTTTTCGAAACTTACGTAAATAGTAAGAATCGTAACTTTACTCCAAAAAGAATGCGGTGCTTTAAATATCTTCTCTAAACAAAACACTATTTACATGTCAACTACCGCCATTACAATATTCAAATTTATAAGTTGCTATAGCAGCCTACTTGATATTAATAACGCATAATATATAAAATCAACCAAAATAGTTATTAATTTCAATGTCTGTGGTCACATAAATGTCAGACTATAATGAAATATTGAGGTTTACTTTTGACTCCAGACTAATCTGAAAAGTGATTAGGAGATAAGTCATTTGATCATTGAAAGGTCATTATTCAACCGAAATTTCTCATTCATTTGTCACAAGGAGTAGTGAAAGTTCTATACTGTCTCCGCGAAATTTAGTTCTAGTAAAATTTTCGTGGTATTCATCATATTTACATCGACCACAAACTTGCTAATGACTAAAAAGTACTGCCACAATATGAATTTGGAAGATCTTTTTGTTCGTTTTCTGCGAATCTTCTAGTTTCAGAAAATGCTTTCTCTAATAACTTTTTTCTGTATTGCGCAAAAAGCTTTTCAAGTGGTACTGATTTGCATTATTATTTATTAGATATAATGTCGTTAAGTTCTAGACGTCATTGTATATTGTTAAAATATATTACTAATGATAAAGCTGTATGCCATTTAGTATTTCTATGCTTATCTGATTTACAACTAAGTCGTTAGTCCTGTGTTACAAGTTTGTGCAATTGCAAAAATTGTCTTCCATTCTACCTTGGACAAAAGCGTTACAGTTTTTTTTTTTGTAGAAGGATTCTATACAGCAAAACCGTGGCTAGAAATAGACCTAATAGACAGCATAAGCCTGTTACGTGAGTTTAATTAATCTGTTGTTAAAAAGTAAAAAATTGGTCAAATGCGAGTCGGACTCGCGCACGAAGGGTTCCGTACCATTATCTATGCAACATAAGGCAACGTTATTAGTATCGAGCAAGAAACGGTAAAAAAATCATGTTTGTTGTATGGGAGCCCCCCTTAAATATTTATTTTATTTTATTTTTAGTATTTGTTGTTATAGCGGCAATAGAAATACATCATCTGTGAAAATTTCAACTGTCTAGCTATCACCGTTCTTGAGATACAGCCTGGTGACAGACGGACGGACGGACGGACAGCGAAGTCTCAGTAATAGGGTCCCGTTTTTACCCTTTGGGTACGGAACCCTAAAAAGCAAACGACAATTGGTTTAATGTTGTTTATCAGGTAACAAAACACATAACGTAACGTATTAATAACTATATTTCGTTGGGTTATAACACAATTTTATTAAATAAAACTACTTTTTACGGATTTAGACGCGTATATTTGTATTAAATTTTGTCCCGACATTTCAGTCTCACCCGTGACCATGGTGACTACAGTCTCCGAAACGTCGGGCCAAAATTTAAAACAAACATACGCATCTAAATCCGTAAAAAGTAGTTTTATTTAAACAAATGAGTCGCGCAAGTGTTAGGAAAACACTTTCATTAGTTTCCTTCCTATCTATCTATTGTATGTATGTGTTAATGTATATAACGGAATTAAATTTTTAAAATCGATTATCAGCAATTTGCGCACATATTAACAACTCAATTTCAATGCAATGATTACAAAAAATGCACGATTTATAAATTTTTTTTGTTTATACAGAAACATACAAAATATGTACTATAAAAATGTGTTATCTATATTTCGATAATGAAATTAGACGATATTGCTATGTATTGTTTGTTATTCTCACGTTTTATCTCAGGAATATAATTTTAAGAAATCACACTCGATCTAATATCTAAAAATTGTTATCAGGAATCGCTATTAAATTTTCATTGCCTAGAGCTTGCACAATGGATATGCATAATATAACAAGTGAATATGATAATAGACTTCTTTGTTTTATTTTTTGCAATATTAACATGTGATGAGTTTTATGCAAAATAATTTCAAGTTGGATAATGTTAAAACCTAATGACATGTAAATTACGTAATTACATATTTGAAATAGTTATTAGTTGAACTGTAATGTTACGGTAAAAATATAATTAGGTATTATTGGCTAACAGTCTTATTTGAAATTGATAATTCTGATATCTACGGAAATTGCAAAACATGTATTTTGAATATTTTGTTTCATAATTTATTCACAACTTTTCGTAACTGTTTTTTTCTGTTTTTAATGTACTTGTATGTCTGATTAACTGATAACTTTAACTACCTACTATCTAAATTAATATGTGGTGTTGGTGATACTGAAAAAAATTTATATTTCATGAGAGTAAAAATTTTGTTCTAAATGATGCCTACGTGAACAATTTTGATATCAACGTTTTTATAAAAAAATAATTAACTATTAGTTAATCTTTCTAAACCTTCATTTGTGACACGGACTTCGATTATAATTTTGTTGATTTTATCATACTCTGCTGAAAATGTTCATGTTTACCACTCTACCACTCTATTAGAGAGTGTAAATAAAATGCTCGCCAAATACAAACTATCTACGTATTCCTTCTATATAAATATTTTTAACTTCGACTTACAATTGACATAAATTTTTAAGTGTTATTTGAATAATTATCACCAGGCGATTTAAAATGCTTTGTACTATTTAACATCACAAAAGAATTTAGTTTACATATGATCATTGGGCGGAACGTAAAGCCTTTTTGTAAAGCTTTTTCATTATTGTATTATACGTCATTAAATTTCTAAGAAATAAATAATTGTTCGCAATTTGCACGCTTAATGTGAGAACATGGAAGTGGTGAATGTACAACAAGCTAAGGGCTCATTAGTTCCAATTTATGTTCTTTCACCGTTCTAGCTGGCAGAATTACAACGTAAATTTGCAAGAGCTTTTGTGTCATCTTATTTTACATTTTATAACGAATCGGATATTTATTTATCGATTAGTTTCACTTTGGTTAAACAAATTTACGATCTTTTAGAGAAAACAAGCTGGCGACAAACAGTAGGAAAGTTGTGGCTATTAGACTGTGAACAATTTACACAAAATGAAATAGTCTTAAATCACTAACCTCTTTCTTGGTCTGCTCGTTGATTTTAACATGGGTCTGCTGAGGCTTGTCACGAAGTGATAGATATCCTTCTCGGCTGTCAGCAGGCTCCATTGTGCTATCCGTTGCTGTGGAAGACTCCACAGCAGCGGTACTTGCTGTACCTGGATCCGTGAACCGTGTATCCTCGGAAGTACTTAATGTAGGTGCAGTCTCTTTAAGTTCATCTGCCGTCGTGCCAGAAGTATCGATATCAGAAACCGTTTCCGTACTATCAACGTTGATAGTAGTTTCCGTATCTTGTACCGTAGGAGTCTCCGTGGTGCGCACAATTGGGCGAATAGTGTAATGCTTGGTAGGGGGTCGGTTTGTCGTGACTTCTTTGACAATATACGTGGGTGGATTAGGTTTCGTTTGCGTCGTTTTTACCTCGACTGTAGTTGTTGGTTTACGTGTTGATTTTTTAGGTTTAGGTGATGTAGCTGTCGGGTTTGTCGCGGGTGCAGTTGACTTAGTTTTAGTCGATATTTTCTTTGCGAATGTTGTAGACCGCTCCTCTAATGTCAGTGGTGCGGGGGTGCTTTCTACCGTAGTGGTTGGGGGTGGTTTTCTATCGGCTGGTGGGTCCAAATTCGATTGTTTGGGAGTTCGCGACGGCGGGAAAAAATAGTCCATAACTGATGGTGATCGATTTCGGTTAGAGGGTAACCATGCCCACGGGTTGAAGTCGATAAGTCGGGGTCGCGGTAGGTCATTGGCTTTAGCTATGGTGAAGAGGGCGGCGAGCGCGCAGAGTACTATCAACGGACGATTCATGGCGCGGCGTGCGCGTGCGGCCGCGACGACGATGCAAGCGGGACTGCGTAAGCGTTGCTGAAGAGAACTCGCCACCGATTACCCAGCTCATTCCGCCCTACGAGTTACCGCTGCAAATGCAGTCGCTATAGTTCCTGTTTAATTTTCCTTTTGTTTTAAAATATGTAAGAGATCTTCATGCATTTAGAGTTGGATAATTCATTTTAATCCAATAATTGTGTACAAAGAATACATTACTATGTGTGTATACAATACAAAATGTTTCTGGTATAATAGGTTTTATTATCGTAAGTTGCGATCTCTTAGAAACGACTTGATTAAATACTTACAATTGGCTGTGTAGGTACCTAATTTAAAAAGTTTTATTTCTGTTGCCTGCGTTTGCTATTTTAGTGGAGCTTCTGTATCCTTACTACAACGCTTTTTTCCCTATTTGTGTCTGCCTTCTTGGTGCATAGTGCGAAAAGGTCGGATTAATTCCTTACTTGACAAAAATATTACTGTTATTGTTGTGTTTCAAAAATTACAAAAAATATACCTATGTACGACAAAAGTAATCTGTTTTATTAAGAAATGCTAAAGAGATATACCTATGCTAAACACATAATGATGAATTTAGATCAAGTGATACTTGTCACTTGACTGATTTCAGTGCTATTGGAACATTCCATTAACATGTACGTGAGATGACAACCGAGTGATTTTTGAAATTTCGCGCATAATATTTGACCTGTGGTTTGTTCAGCACTTGGCGGCAATAACAGTTATTCAATCAAGTCATTGAATTTTACTTACAGAAGAGTAATGCACGTATTTTATAGCAAAACTAGCTAAACATCCGCGGCTTTTCATCTTAATTATTTTTTTATAAAAAAAATATATATTAATAATATAAAAAATCTTTTAAAACGATTTATTTCAAGTCAATCTGTATTATTTATCAAGAGTAATAAGTAAGAAACTAGTAAGCGGGGTAACCGCTTACTAGTTTCTTACTTATTACATATTATGAACAAAATTGTGTATAATTTATGAAATGTCCTAACTCAATCTTACTTCGAAGTTCATTAAAAAGCAAAATATTCATAAGACGTATTTATGTTCATAATTCTTCTCCCTCTCCAGCTCAATAGCGTCCCAGTATTGGGCACGGGCCTCCTTCACTTACGATGGTCTTTGGTCTACCATACCGCGCTGACTAAGCGTTGGCGTAAGGTAAGCGTAAGGTTTAATTTCGAGTTTTCTGTATCTAACAGAGGATGTTGTCTTCTTATAAGCCCTTAGCTAGCTTCTACAGCACTCTGGGAATGAAATAAGGTGGTGGCACTTGTATTCCTAATCCGTCACCATACGGACAATCTTAACAGACAATGTTAATATCTACTACATAATTAATTACTAATATTAAATTTAACATAATTTTGGAATGTTTAAATTCTGACCAAAATACATACAAATAAATTTTATTTCTTACTATTGTATTAAAATTGTGATACTCCACCACAAATCGTAGCGTAGTCAGTCCCACAGAGAAGTTCGTTCTATACGCTCCATTTAGTTTCCAATCATTTTCTACAACCTTTAATGATATTTTAGTTCGATATCTACAAAAAGAAATTTTATAAAACTGTTAAGCTAATAACCTCTAATTTGTGAATTTGAAAGTAATTTTTACACTAATTTTAAGAATATAAATACCAAACAAAATAGCTAAATTATACAGCCTTTCTCAAAAACTTTAATTATTTAAATAAAACCACTTTTTACGGATTTAGACGCGTGTATTTGTTTTATCTTTAGCCCTTGTGGGTAAATAAACACTGTAATAACTGATCGTAGAAGACACTTTACAGCTCCGTCTCACCCGTGACCATGGTGACTAGGGTTGCCTCCTTTTTTCTTTGCAGATAAAGTACATTAGTTATTATAGGCAAGAAAAAAAGTACATAGTGTTAAAATAAAGTACAATTTATTTTTCTTTATTATAACATATAAAACATATTTTTTATTGCTTTTTGCAGTTTGTATCAAATTAGTATCTCTACTAAGCAATTGCACAGCATCTTTACAGGCTATATTTAAATTAAAGTAAATAAGTAATTCATTTTTTATCAAATTTAGAGAGGATTTGTTTAAACAAGAAATTAAGACAATGATACTGACATGACATTTGAGGTTAGATGGCGTTCAGAAAATGTTAAAAACGAGTACTTAAGTGATGTAGCGCTGGAGAGTGGCGACATCGATTCATCACTAATTTATACATTTCGTTGAACGCAAAAAAAATTACGACTAAACTTTTCAAAATCACAAAAATGTAAAATAAAGTATTTTCGCGTACTTTATTGTTCTCATAAAGTATAAAGTACAATTACCTGAAATAACGTACAATACTTTATTATAAAGTACGGGTGGCAACCCTAATGGTGACTGCAAAGTCTCCGAAACGTCGGGCAAAAATTTAAAACAAATGCACACGTCTAAATCCGTAAAAAGTGGTTTTATTTAAACAAATGAGTCGCGCAAGTGTTAGAAAATATTAACTTTAATTATTATTTTAAAATTATACCTAAACTAGCGGTTTCCTGCGACTTTATACGCGTGGAATTTCAGGACTAAACCTTAACAAATTATACAATTAACTTTCCTCTTAAACCGCTCTATCTAATTAAAAAAAAACCGCGACAAAAACGTTGATGAGGATTTATGATCACATATAGAAAAAAGCTACTTTGTAACTGACTTCACTAATTAGTAAAGGCTGTACCTACATGAATAAGTGACTTTTCTTTATTCCCTACTATCGAAGCCAATATCTTAAAAATTCTCAGCTGCGGTTTGTTTAAATTTGGATTTTTTTTTCAAATGAAATAAAATTACTGGAATTTTAATATCGTGTACTCAACTAGCAAAATTATCCAAAACTGTTACATGAATTGTTACATAGATATACTTGTGTACCAAGAATCCGCAAATTGGCTTAGTTACCCGTTTACATACAAAATTTACCCGTAGCAATTGCCGTTTGATGTTAATTATCGCTGTAATTAACGATATATACATTGGTATTTCTATCGTGGTACCGTTGTTAATACCAACAGCAATTGTAAGGCCTGTTTAGGGTTTGCTAATAACATCTTAGTTAAATATTAAATAATACTAATAACGGATTTAGACGCGTATGTTTTAAAGAATTTGCAGTCACCAAGGTCACGGGTGAGAGACTAAGTCTCAAACGTCGCGCGTCGGGCTAAAATTTAAAACAAATACCTACACGCGTCTAAATCCGTTCAAATTAGTTTTATTTAAACATCTTAGTTATATTTGTAGTAATTTTGGAAACTGGAAAATTAGAAGTAACTAGCTGTTGCCCGCATTCTTCTTTATAATAACTAGAGTAGGCAAATGACTACACACCACCAGATATTGCGTGTGATTTAATCCAAATTGCGTATTCGCACATGTAGAATTTGGAACTACTACTTCTGCCTTTCTGTTACAAAAAGTGTTATCTTATTTCCCATTAGAGGTCTCTTATATAACCCATGAAAGAAAATACACTATGACCTGTCATTTTTAACCCATCACTTCATAGAAATAACCACACAAATAACTCACTATAGCACTTAATAATATAACTATATTTTCTAAATGTTGAGCTTCGCCCAAGTTTTATAATTCGCAGTACAGTGCAGGATGGCTATAATCCTAACGATCTTTATCAACACATCGCGAGTTTACTAAAGCGCTCTCTCTGCAGTTTATGTCGCCATAATATTTGAATAAACTTTTCACATACTTTCATAAACGCATTGGCAGTCTAAAATAACATGTTATCGTCAGTTAGATTGTTAGAACCCACTGAAAGTATATAAGATGGTTTTTCGCCATAATAACGTCAGACCGCACTTATCTTTAGCCACTCAGCAAATAATGCCAGAGTTTGGTTAATGTATCCGCCGTATAGACCTGGCCTTGTACCATCAGATTTTCACCTATTTCGGTCTCTTCAGAATTCCTTAGTTAGAGTTAGGTAAACATCAAAAGGGAACAGCCAAAACTGCTTGTTGCATATTTTTGATCAGAAGTCCCAAAATTTCTACAGCGATGGGATTCTGTCACTACCTATAATATGGCCACAAATTTGTTTGTCAAGGTTTGGTTACTAAATAAAAAGAAGAAGAAAAGAAAAAGAAGCAAAACGTTTAAATCTCATGAATACAATTTTTTTTTTTTTATTTCTTCTCTCCTCTTGCCCTGCCGGGCCATGATGGTGCCTTGAGCTTTACCATGACCCAGCAAGGGATGGCCAATCCGACTGGGGGAGCATTAGGTCCCCCTGTCGCGTTGCCGTGACCGACAGCCGCGGCGGGTCTCGGAATACCGACCCGCCGCGCGCGACCACCTCGTCGGAAGGGGCCACGGCCGGCTATTGCGCGGCGGCGACGACCCCTGCCCGGGGCCCTGCGGTGAGGCAAAGTGGCGCCAGAAGCGTTCGCGCTCCCGCAGGGCCTCCCTCTTTGCCACCATCACCTCCCGAGAAAAGGAGGCGACGGCGGCCCAACACTGTTCGCTCTCGGCCATAGACGAAACCACGACCGAGACCGACAAGTTCTGACCCAGCACGCTGACGAGTTCAGCGCGCTGGGCGTCCGTGCATACGGCAAGGGTGTGCTCTGCCGTATCCACGGCCCCACTTCCACAATTGCGGCAAGCGGGATCCGACTCGATACCCACCACCTCCCACAGGTACTTGGCGAAACAGCCGTGACCTGTGAAGAGCTGGGTTAGGTGATACGTCGGATCCCGATGCTTCGCCTCAACCCAGTCTCTCAGGACTGGGTGGACCGCCTCAGCGAGCCGTCTGCTCGCGGTGGGGTCCGCCAATGAATACAATTGTTAATATCTGGATGAAAATTTTAAGATATGAAAATTATTTTTTTTTAACATTGGAGAACCTAATTACTTATGTATTATTTTCTGTTGATTAAGTTCTGCCTATCTACTCTTGCCGTGATGAATCTGTGTTTATTACGGTAACAACAAAATGTATACCAGTGTCATTGAAATATCGGTCAAGTTGAAGTTATGCACCATGTAAGCTCGACCACGTAAAATGAAACGTAGGTATTTGTGAACATTTGGTATAAGTACTTTCTTTTATTTGTCAGCCTGGCTTACACCTGAGGAGTTTTATTACTTTTATGACATACTAGCTGTTGCTCGCGATTTCTTATGCCCAGAATTTGGAATTTCCTTCTTTTTCATTAGACATCCTTTCTCAGACTCCAGATTATCTTTATACTAAATATTATTAAAATAGAATTAGTGATTTTTATATGAAAAGCGAGAATGTTTATAATATTAAAAAGCTGATGCCTGCGGTTTCACCCGCATTTATGTTTATTAACTTCCTCCTCCTCCAATATACACCAAATTATACAAAAAGTCACTTTGAACAACTGATCGCAGAGGACACTTTATTGCTCAGTTCTCACCCGTAACCATGGTGACTGCAAAGTCTCCGAAACGTCGGCCTAAAATTTAAAACAAATACATGCGTCTAAATCCGTAAAACTTAGTTTTATTTAAAAATTGGTCAAGTGCGAGTCGGACTCACGCACGAAGGGTTCCGTACCATTATCTATGCAACATAATAGGCACGTTATTAATAAATGAGCAAACAACACACACAATACTTAATTAATCACGTTTGTTGTATGAGAGCATGAAACGGTAAAAAAATCATGTTTGTTGTATCTATGACAACAAATACTAAAAATAAAATAAATATTTAAGGGGGGCTCCCTTAAATATTTATTTTATTTTTAGTATTTGTTGTCATAGCGGCAATAGAAATACATCATCTGTGAAAATTTCAACTTTCTAGCTATCACCGTTCTTGAGATACAGCCTGGTGACAGACGGACGGACGGACGGACAGCGAAGTCTCAGTAATATCAGTTTCACCCTTTGTGTACGGAACCCTAAAAATCACTCTCTGTAAAAAAATTGCAAGTCTCCGAAACGTCGGCCTAAAATTTAAAACAAATACATGCGTCTAAATCCGTAAAACTTAGTGTTATTAAAAATCACACTCTCTATGAAAAAATTGCATCAGAGTCCATTTAGTAGTTTAAAAGATTTAAGCGTTAATATAATAGGCATATACACAATCATAATAATAGCATAACGACTTTGTTTTATTATATGTAAAGATAATAAATACTTAGTACACGGTTAATATTTGACGGGCTTCGTGGTGGAGTGGTTTATGTAATGAACTGCCGACCACAACGTCGCGGGTTCAATTCCCGCTTGGGACAATCATTTGTGTGATATCCATAAATGTCGTACAAATGTTTGTACTGCGTCTGGGTGTTTTCTATGTATTATAAGTATGTATTTACAAAAGAAAAGTAGTATATGTAGTCGATCGGTATTCTGGTACCCATAATACAAGCATAGAAATATAGCTTACTTTGGGACCAGACGACGTTGTGTGAAATGTCTTGAATATTTATTTATTTATTTAATATGATCACGTAAACCTTTACATAGCTATAGACGAGCCTCGAGGTCTAGTGGTTCATGTAACAGACTAGTAGTAGATAGACTAGATAAGTAGTATATGTATTCTATCCGTACTCTTGTACCTATAACACAAACATTTAAGCTTAGCTTGAGAAAAGAGGACGTTGTGTGAAATCTCCATGAATATTAGTTTAAAAAAGACTATCAAACTTAATGTCATTACACCAATATCAAGTCCGATCTCATTAATTAGCAATGTAAACAAAGGTAACAAGTAACAGGTAACTAACGAACAATAACTGTTCAATTGTATCAGGCAGCAACACCCACGTATACAATAAATGTTATCGTTCGTTAGATACTTCAATGCTCTAGTAATTTAATATTAAAATTATTTAGAGCTAATTATAAATGTCAATCTTTGTTTCGTTGCTAATATTATAAATACAAAAGTGACTCTTTAATCATCATCATAACATCACGCCTTTTTCCCATGGGGGTAGGCAGAGACTATAGAGCGCCATCTGCTACGATCCAAACATACTTCCTTGGCTTCATCCACACTCATACATCTGGTCATACATGCCCGACGGTTGTAAGTGCTACGCACTTGCCCCTTGACTCTTTGAATAGTTCTTTTACACCAAAACGGCTGATTCTATTTGAATGTAAACGGGTTCTTACATGTATTGGCGTTTTATATCTGAAATTGGTAATCATCATCACAATTTAAACAACTGTATAATAATAATATATTTGCAATGCCCATATAGTTCGTCGGTTTCTCTCCCATTGGGCTCCACCACTCCGGCCGACTGTTACCAAACTCGTCGGAGTGTGCCCTGCCGCCTTTCGAGGCGACGCAGTGTTGTATCCAATAATATATTTATTTAATTTCTTCCACAAAGGTTACATTAAATTTAATAGAATAATACATACAGGCTAGTACGGTACAGTTCCTTTGTCGTAGACTGGTATCTGAACTAGGTAAACCTGTGTTACAGATTACCAGCCTCTCCTGACTCCAGATAAATAGATTTAAGACATTAATAATAAGTATAACAACTGTATGTTTAATGTATGTATAATAATATTCAGAAGAGATAGTTACTATGTCTGAAGTAATTATAGTGACAATAACACAACTTAACAAATGTCAATCGAAACTTACCAAAAACTGTGCGATACAGGAATAACAATTTCAATTCATGTCTGCATTATTTATCATGAAAGGTACAATATTATAAAATTAATTATCTTATATATGTTCTGCTTAATATCCTTATAGTTTCTCCTTCACATAAAACACGAGGTTTATGATAACCTCCTAATGGTTTCCAATTTATGTTCAAAGTTCCGCATTCTACAATTATGTGGGCATATAAGTGGCTTGTATATTATAGATCCTGAATAATGAATGCACCAGGAAATAGTATTCTGGTCCTAACGTCTAGTCTTACAATGACCATTGTATTCACTTGAATTATATTACCTACATACTATTAAAAAGCTTAACAGAATACTAAATAAGGTAGCGCTTGATGTACTTGCCCACAAAATGTAGGTTAACATCGTCCTTAGGTCAAGATAAATTTTCTTTGGTTTATAGAGTTACTGCCGCTAGATTTGGATCAGATTACAGAATTGTTCATTTAGGTACTTACTATATTAAATATTAATCATTTGTGTGATGTTTTTAATTGTCATACAAATGTTTGTACTGCGTCTGGGTGTTTACTATGTATTATAAGTATGTATTTACAAAAGAAAAGTAGTTTATGTATTATATCCGTATTCTGGTACCCATAACACAAGCATAATAAGCTTAGCTTGGGACCAGAGGACGTTGTGTTAAATGTCTATGAATATTTAAAAGCTTTTTGTAATCTATAGGTATTCTTAGATATAAAAATCAATTGCTGTTCGTTGGTCTCGCTAAAACTCGAGAACGGCTGCGCCGATTTTTGTGATTTGGTCTTGAAATATTTGTGAAAGTCCAGGGAAGGTTTAAACAGTGACAAAATATATGGGGACCTAAAATTCTACGCGTACGGAGTAGCGAACATCGGCTAGTTGAATATAAAAATTAATGTTGTGACGAATTAAGAATACAAGTGTCACCTCCCACATTTGCTTCCCAGGGTGATTTAAGTGCCAGCTAAAATATGACATATGCCTGCACGCCTTATCAGCGTGGCATGGTAGACCATAATCCCTCCTAAAGAGGAGGCGGCCCGTGCCAAACTGTGGGGCTTTAATGGGCTTGAAAAGATAGAGAATAATTTTGGTTTTTGAAAATAAACTTCGATTTACTAGGAGATCTCCACATTAGCCAATTTTAACATCATAAGAGCTAATTGCTCTACACGAGTTTAGAATAAAATACAATTTGTAACTTCAAAATAGTTAGTTCAGTATTTTTAAGCTGTTTTTTGTTAAATTGGCTAGATAAGGTAGCGGAATAGAAGGATTTCCACTAATGTATCCGAGTTTTATTTTTCCAAATAACCACTTGAAGCTTAGTCAAGCACTGATCCCTTGAAATTAAAAAATAAATTTACAATATTGATTACTTAAGTGCGAATAACTGTAGATTTAGGATTTTGGTGTTGCACAATAAAATTCATTCGTGTGCAGATACCAAAGTGTGACTTATTGTCAATCGTCGCAGCCGCTCCACTTGCGACGGTTAACGGAATTCGATGGTTTCACCGGGCAACTGGGCGTCGTTTGAATCCGGAACATCACAATATCCGCAGGAATAGCTTGTGTAAACAGAACGCATTTTATTTGGAAGTTTTACTTATAACATTTTATACTATACCATTGACGTACTGCTTTCTTTGTACGAGTCCAAGTTACTAATACAATAAACGCGAATATGTTTTGTCCTCTTACATTTTCATATTCTTTTCTCAGTCTATAAATGCCCTAATGTGAAGCATTCTCCTTCAAAATAAGAGGATAATTAGTTATACTTTGCCACACTGATCAGGCGTGTTTTGTTTCCGAGTTCTCCGTATCTAGCAGAAAAGTGTTACCATAGGAAAATATCTCTTTTACATTAATTGTTTACTTACTGTTAACTCTTAAGTAGGGAAACCTTGGAAATCAAATATTCTTGAAATATACTCCAAATGCTTAATGGCAAAAGTGCTACTAGAATTGTCTTAGTTTCTTCGTTTCAAGCTTTAAACGATTGGACTTATGTTTTTATATCAGAATTCTGTTTGAACTCGCTATTGGCTCTGAAATGTTTTCATGCTTAATGCACATAATGGGAAATGAGGAAGTGATTTGATAGACAATAATATTGAAAGCTGGGTCAGTGGCTACCATTAGTCGTGACTTGCTCTCTGACTCAATCAATTATCGCCATTCAAAAATGCATTTTTGTGTCAGTGGGTAAAACTGTAATGGTAAACTGTACTAGACTTCGTATCTTGTTATGTGTGGTACCGGTAAAGTTAAGTATATGGCACAGAAACCGTTTACTTAAAATATTCTAGTGGCTTTGCTCTCTTCGCAGCTTTCATGAGTTGGCCATTACTTACAAGTCACTATTGTAATCTTATTAGATGATTGCACACTTTCAGTAATTTAGATTGACGTATAAAGCTTTATTTATGCTTTCATTCTCCAATCCTTATCCCATTATTTGGGCTCAGTCTGACATGTCTTTTTCTTCCATAATCATTTATGCCATTACATACATCCATGTGTGTGTCATCGTTTATTAAACATATTTTTATTATTATTCCATCATAGTCAATCTTAATCGAATCGGTTTTCTATTTGGGAAAATCTTACATACTTTGGCATACATAATATGTTAATACATTAATATTTCTACAAATATATAATATATTGGTTACATTTTTGTGCGCAAGAGACATCTATATGTAAAATATTCTATATCGATTGATGCTGCAAAAGCGAGATAATATTGACACACATAATATCCTCTGTTCTTTTGAGTTCGAGTTTTCCATATCATAATAGAAAACTCGTAACCAAACTCGTTACCAACACGCCTTTTTAGTGCGGCATCGTAGACCATAATCCCACCCAAAGTGGAGGAGGCCCGTGCCCAACAGTGGGACAGTGAATGGCTGGAGAGAGGACAGTTAATTGAGAACGTGTGCTATATTATGTAGTTTTACGACTCCGTATGACTATAAGACTAAAATATGAATACGCCTACGATAGAGAGTATTTCCCACAGAATATTCAAAGCTGCAAATCACATACCGCTAATAGCAGCTCTAGCCAAGTTTTAAGTGGGTTTTTTACGAATAACATAATGAAGTGCCGTGTCGTTAATTTGCTTTAGTCTAACACATCACTTCTACTTTCATTGTTCTCTGCATAAGTATATTGTTCAACATTAATATGAGAAAAGTTTCGGTACAAGTAAATTGTTTCTTTACGACCTAACTAACATAATCTGGTTCGAGTAAAATAAATATTGTTTAATTATGATAACATTCTAACAAATATTATGGTATATTGGAAATACTATTTTCAATATACCAGCAGCTTGGAATCAGGTAAAAGTACTATACAAATTTTAGTATAACATAGGTATATATCACTAGCATAGATGCATTTGCATAGAAATATAGTTTAATTTGGGACCAGACGACGTTGTGTGAACGGTCCATAAATATTTATAAAATATTTATTTATTTTCTTTATTATATGTATGTTTTTATAATCAAACAGTACTCATTTGACTCAAACCAGATTATGTTCGTTGATTAGTTGAGGACTTGTTACGCGTAAGTTTCCTTTGCAGCGCAAGTGCTTGTTTTCCGTCTTGTATATCTTGAATATTTTGTAGTTACTTTGTAGCTAGTACAGTAATTGATCCTAAATACATCCTCTCGTTGATATGAATGTACAGATTGTGTTCTGACAGGTCAATTATCACGTTGCAAAATATGTGTTTGAGTTGAGTGGACATTGTTACTTTTTGCAAATAGCAATATTATAAATATCGAAAAACTCACCCAAACAACATTAAAATGTTAGAGTTGTTGTTCCAGCTTATTATATAGCTACCTTCAAACTGTCGTATTTTTCCTAACCTTAATATTTTTGAGCCACAAAGTTACTCGTACTAATATGACAGGATTCCTCATCATCATCTTATCATCATACCATCATGCCTTTTTGCCTATGGAGTAGGCAGATACTATAGAGCGCCATCTGCTTCGACGCGAGGATTCTAACATTATAATATGTAATCCAAATTAAACGTAATACAAAATCTCAGCCAGAAAATGAACGTATATGCTGCAAAATTAAGTCGCAAGTTGTTATCTAAACTTACATACGGGCCGCGTGATGGAGTGGTTCATGTAACGGACTGCCGTTTACGAGGTCGCTGGTTTGATTCCCGCTCGGGACAATCATTTGTGTGATCTTTATAAATGTCATACAAATGTTTGTTCTGCGTCTGGGTGTTTACTATCTATTATAGGTATGTATTTACAAAAGAAAAGTAGTATATGTAGTCTATCCGTATTCTGATACCCATAACACAAGCAAATATAGCTTACTTTGGGACCAGAGGACGTTGTGTGAAATGTCCATTAATATTTATTTATTATTTATTTATACATTGCAAGTTAAGTAAAATCTTGTAATAATTCATATCTCGTAAGAAAATGCATTGACGATAAGGCTGCCATTTGTACTAGTACGTAATGACTTAATCCTAATGTTTATGTAAAAATGTGTACAAATAAAGAGTTATCCATCTAATAAAACTCAAACTTGAATTGTAAAACTAAAGTTTAAAGTTCTAACATTTAAAAAACTGATAGCATAGTTGAATTAAGTGTTTATTCTATTAAAAGAAGGAACGTGAACTGAGTAAACTCATGGAACCGATCGTAATAATTACTGCTCGAGTACCAGTCAGGTGACATTGTTGTCAGTAATTATCTCAACATAGATGAATGAACTCTTGCGCAAATTAATTGATAGATAGGTAGGTGGTACGTATTATGTGTTAAATAAAGCAATCAGACGTCTAAATACTAGATATTATGTAATTTCAAGTCTTTGACTTAAAATAACCATGTATAGTGTATGTGTGGTGACGGATTGATAATTTTAAGTGTCACCACCCCATTTGCATCCCAGGATGCTGTTAAAACCGGTTAAGAGAACACAGTTACAAGAGACGGAAAATTCGATAATAAACCTTGCCTGGTCAGCGCGGCATACTAGACCGTAATATTCCTCCCATCGCATCGTGGTGGAGGCCCGTGTCTGGAGAGAGAGAAAGAGAGATAGTCTATCAAAAATATAATGTGCTTACAGACCCAGCAAACGTTTTTCTGACAAGGATTTGTAAGTACAGGGTAGAAAGCTAGTTCTACGATAAAATGTGTATTTATTATTTCTGCCATTTTTCGCAATTACTATTTGTTTTTATTTTAGTGGTATTTCGTGACCTGTAATATTGAAGCTACTGTAAAGGTCGTGATCATTGAATATAACCTATTCAATGATACAGGCCACTTATGGTTTATTTTTAAAAAAGTAATAAAAAATTTAAGGCTTTATAAATAATTGTATTCTTTTTAAATTCATATTTGTTTCACCATATCTATCTTTTCATCATCTTGAATGTCCTCTCGAATCCCCCATCTTTTTTCTTTTTTATTCCTTACTTAAAATTTTTATTACTTTTTTAAAAATAAACCATATGTGGCCTGTATCATTGAATAGGTTATATTCAATGATCACGACCTTTACAGAACTGTCATCAGCAATTGTTAAATCCAACTAAATTGTCACGTTTCATTTCGATACAATAGCAGATTACAAGTTTTTTTGATATGAGCAGGAATCGAACCGACTGAAGAAGGATTAAAAGTGATGTAAAATAAGCAAGAAAATACATCACTCATAACCGGATTTTGCTTTTAAACGTTTATCTTAAATTGAAGTTGTTTAATCTAGTACATATATCAGTACTTACATCAGAATGTAATATGATTTTATATTACATGGAAACACTAAAGTTTTGTTTCCATTTCTTGCAACTGTTCTTACTATCTTACTTTACAATAAAACATTTTCTAAGATTAAGCTTTCTAAGAAACAACACAAAATAGTTTCTCTTTGTATATTAAAGTATTCTAAACAATGTAACATGTTGTCCGTATACGCAGTTATCTGATGGTTATAAAATAGGACCTCGTAAAGGACAATGTAGAAAACTAAGGCTTTATTTATATCTCTTGGTTTTTTATTTACTAGCCTGCAACTTCGTACTTGTGCGATTTAGAGACCAAACACATATGGTCTTATTCATAATGACTTATCGGAGGTTTTAACGGAGATTTTATCGTTAAACGTTTTACTGTAACAAAACTGTTTTTAGTGAACTTTTAAACCTCCAATAAGTCAATATGAATAAGACCGTAACAGATTACACTAAAGAACCATCCATCCTCTTAAACCACTTGATGTATTAAAAAACAGCAGCATCAAAGTCTGTTACGTAGTTTTGAAAATTTAAGGTCATATAAGGACATGCATACGAAAATAACGACTTTGTTTTACAGTAATATTTTTTATTTATTTATTTATTTAGATCTGGGGGCCAAGTCTGCTAATTCTGCTATTACAATGTTGTTATAATGGTCAGTCACTGACGCCATAATGGCGTCATTGTGACAAAAAATTTATAGTAGACTACCAAATTTCATAAAATTTCGCCATTATGACACCATTATGGCGTCATTATGACACCAAACTTGATTTTTTGTTACAAATGATGCCACTATGGCGCCATAATGGTGTCATTGAACTGTCATTGTGACAACATTGTATTAGCAGGCTTGACCCCCAGGGTGTTAGTTATAAAGAATACAACCTTTCATTGTATATGTGTGGACCACAGGTTTACCAGATTGTCTCTGGCTACATTAATCAGTCAGCTTGAAGCCACTTACATATTATCTATTTGTGCGTGAAATACATTCTGTATGTCTATGATATACGGCACGACAGATATCTTCCCCAATGGAATACCTACTTGTTTTATTGCTTGTAAAAATGACTTCTGTAGTTAACGAAAACTACATGTCACATGAATACTTTATTTTAATAGACCCTGAAGTACAATTTAGCTCCGCTAAGGTAACGTGTCTTCAAGATTTGACGCGTACCTATTCACTGCCTGGTAAAACTGTAGGGTGGACAGGAAGTGTTCTAAATTTTCGTGCAGATTTAATATTACTTGATGTCCTAGGATAACATTATCACTGAACCCTATATTAACATTGACTTTTGCTTCCTCGCTCTGCAGGCACACATTATTATATAGCCCAGTTCCCATCTAATAGAGGCAGGTCAAATTATCTTTAATTAGTAATATTATCTGCAGTAATAACGCTCCTGAAATCTCATAACACAATGCAAATACAATGTGATAAGTCATGAACTAATCTCTTAGTGTGAGATAAATGCAACAACCATGGGTTCGTTCTCATAATCAATGTAATATACATGACAATAACTGAACCTAATGCCCGCAAGTCAAGATCCATAGTGTATTAGTGCAAACACCTAATAAACACATAACATTTTTCTGCAACATTACTATGTTATCTACTGATAGGTACTTGATTCTGATTTAGAATGTCTAATACTTTCTACTTCTTTTTACGAAAATTGCGCAGATGGAGGATTATGAAAGGAGTGCAAAATGCTAATCAACATCGTCATAACGTCACCCGTTTTTCCTATGGGGTAGGCAGAAACTATAGGGCACCATCTCCTAAAATCCGGACACAATTAAATATTCTATATATCTTAATTATGGTCGAATTTCAACCGATAAGTGACATGAAGCCTGCTCTAATATTAAAACAGCTTAGAATGAAAAACAATCATAAGTTAAATTCACAAAATATAGTGCGACCATTTTAAGGGTTCTTAATCAAAAAGCTCAATAGGATTCAATTTTTTTTTTAATATCGCCGTTTCTTTGTTATATACTAGCTGTTGCCCGCGACTCCGTACTCGTCGAATTTAGAAATTCTTTCCCGTTTTTGCAACATTTTTCACTATTGCTTCGCTCCTATTGGTCACAGCGTGATGTTATATAGCCTATAGCCTTCATCGATAAATGTACTATCCAGCACTGAAAGAATTTTAACGCGTTTAAACAAACAAACGAACAAACTCATCAGCTTTATAATATTAGTATAGATACTGGTTACCTACCTAATTAATTATTATTTTTATACGAAGATTTAATCATTCATTTATTTTCTATAAATTAAAGTAAACATAAAAATAAAAGCTTTCCAATGACGTAATTTGAATTAAAAGCCTGTAGTAACATTGCTAAAACTATAAAATAACACTATTGATTTTTAGTAGCCGTCTTTAGTTTTAAATTAGTTATGCAAACGATTTGCTCGAATTTGAACATAATATGTATAAATATTTACAGTAGCTTCTTTCTTTCGCGTTAAACTTTTTACAGAAATATGTTATTATTTTAATAGCTTCGTTTGACAGCGTTGACGTGAAAATTACTTTCTTTCTATCTATAAACTAAGATATTGGTGTTAAAAATATTTTTCTTAGCACTTAAAAACAAATAGAAAATCTCGACTTATTCGTGTTTCGTATTGATATAAGTGTAAAAACAGGTTTTCAGTTTCCATGTTTTGCAAATGTTAACAATTATTAAAAAGAAAAATATTATTTAATTATAGTTGTAGACTTAGCTTCCATTTATTATAATTATTGGTGTAAAAAGATGAACATTTTTATATATCAAAGAATATATTTTTCTTCCTGTCCTTTTTCCATTTTATTGGGAGTCTGTACTACTACGCAGTTTTTTTAGGCGTCTTTCTAATCTGTCAGAAATTTTAATCCTTTTTTTTCGTGGTTGTTATCTTTCACACCGTCCATCCATCTTATCTTTTAGTCGTCCTCTCATTTTCCTTCCAACAATTATATTTGATCTAGCTTTGACGGGCTTCGTAGTCTAGTGGTTCATGTAATGGACAACCGTTCACGAGGTCGCGGGTTCGATTCCCACTCGGGACAATCATTTGTGTGATGTTTATAATTGTCATACAAATGTTTGTACTGCGTCTGGGTGTGTTCTGTGTATTATAAGTATGCATTTACAAAAGAAAAGGACGTTTTATGAAATGTCCAAAATATTTATTTATTATCTAGCTATTGCCAGCGACTCCGTACGCTTGGAATTCAGAAACCAAACCGTTACAGCAGATTATACAAAAAACCATCCTCTTGAACCATTCTGTCTTCAGAAAAAACCGCATCAAAATCCGTTGCGTAGTTTCAAAAATATAAGCACACATAGACTTACATACAAAAATAACTACTTTGTAGTATAATAAGTAAATATTAAAAAACAAATGTATTGATGTAAATTTTGTATTCCAGTTTTTCTTTGTTACAAGTGAAAATTGATTGTACGGTGAATATAATTAAGTATTGAAACGGGGGCACTGTCTTGGTGTGACGGGTTGCCCCGTGAGACCTGTATGCCCTCTTGACACTAATTGTACTGGTGATCAGAGATGGGTAGAGGTGATTGCAATGATAACTACTGTTCATGATACCTACTATGCAATTATCGATTCTTGCGTCTAAGTCTTTTTAAATAGTAGCTAAATGCTAATGTATTTAATTTATAATAATGTTGAGCCATCGATGTCTGGGTTATTTGAAATTAGGATGCATGCCAACTGAAGAAAACAAATTTTTATTTATAACCTGTAATGTATTTATTTTTAACACACTTTAAATTAGAAACTTCCTTAATTCGGCTGATTGAAATTAATGTAAAAGTATGAGTGTGGATGAAGCCATGGAAGTATTATAGGATATATAAGGATATAGCAGATGGAGCTGTACAGTGTCTGCCTACCCCCATGGGTAAAAGGCGTGACATTATGTATGTCTGTATGTATGTAAGTTCTTAACTAAAAGTGAAAGCCTTTGTCACACCTTTTTTGCTAAAATTTTCTTCGTACTGAACTTGTTTTTCACAAAAATGATCCTATTTTAACCCGTCAATAATATTTCAAATAACTCGTAGAAATAAAATAACAACTCTGAACATATCCAGTCTTACATCCTTACAAGTATATATATTTATCTCCTTGATATACTTGTAAGTAGCTAATAAATCTATCATTTCTAACGTCTAACACAACTGAGCTCATTAATATTTTCAATATGTCTAACAGAAATATTATTATATCCTATTAGCATCTCGTTTGCTCTTATATTCAACATCTCTATTACTTATTCAAGTAAACCGTTTTTCCTATTTATCCATCATACCGTTTTCAACACTAAGTGGCTATTCCTTTGAGAGATAAAAAGGTTCCTGTATGGTAGAAAACGAAATAGATTCACGGGTGGTCGGCACTGATGATAGGGGGCCAGTAGCTTAGGATATAAAATCCTATAAATTAAGGGTTTGTACACACGCTGACACACCCTTTAGCTAAACAGAAATATGCATAGCTGACTGGCAAAATTGCACTGAAGCGTCTAAATTGCATCCGGAATATCAAAGTGGCACATTAGACTAATTGAAAGGTAGTGGTAGCAAATTCAATTCAAATTATCACATTTTGTTTATGTTAAGTGTGCATTAGAATATTGCTATTTGCTTGCTTATCATAAGACTCTACTATCACCATCGCTACCAAAGACTACCAAATCTATAATCAAAGGCGTCACTTACATCCTATCAAATATAAGCCTACCAAATAGAGGTCTCGTAAGTATGCAAGCAAGGTTTCCTAAATAATCACTTTTCATTTGCCATCTAAATATGTCGGTACTGTGCCTGTCGGAGGCATTATACGCCCTTGCCTTTATTATACTTTTATTATTTATACTTTCGCAGCATTGTTGTTCTAATTAAATTATTTTATACATACTAAAGCATTAATTTATCATGTTGACGGTACATCAGTCACGAATGGAGCTATTCACTATTCAATTACTCTGAGCAATAAGACTTGGCCAGAGAGAAATTAAAGGCGTGTTCCTACTATGATAATATTGTTCAACTAGGATAAATTCTGAGGCTATTTACTAATTAACTTATCTTCTACATGAAATAATTAACCATTTTAATTACCATCGGAGAGAGATCTACTAAAGTATTGATGATAAATAGTATAGGAGTTTCACTAAGCTTTTTACAGCAGTTTTTTCCAGTAAATTGACTATCCGGCCGCTCGCTCGCTGATCCAAAGTAAATATCCTGGCATATTGAGTTAATTTAAAAAATATAGCTTTAGTAGTCAAAAACTGCGGCTAAATCATATGGCTTTTACAATATCCCACACCATACGCTATCTTATTAACTTTTTTGTAATTTATAAAGATGATATACGCAAATTACTTTATATGACTTTCACAATACTCATTATTGGTGATGACGTCATTAAAATCTCCCACTAATATGACGAAACACAACGAAAATGACCACAGCCCACACAATTTCACTTTCAAAAAGCCTTGTCGTGACGATAACATAATGAAAATAAAACGTATTAGAGAGAATTCCATTAGACTTGTTATTTACTACGTGATTAGCCTTTTTCACGCTCACGGCCTACTGTTGTGACTCAATTGTATGCCATATATTCTATTATTACTAGTTTTTCATAGACATTTATTTCATAAAACCTATGACTACGAAATATTTAAACATAACAAGCCTGTAATAAAAATCACAATTACGGAAAATGTATAAAACATCTTTCTCACGAGAAACGATATCTATATCTTTTAAACCCATTTGAAGTACATATTATATCTATTGAGTAAAAGCTACATCCAATTACTTTGTCCTCCGGTCCCCAGCCTACTTCTTGCTTTTGTTTTTCGTTGCCAGATTACGGATATATTACATGTACTATTTTATAGGTATAAATACATCATTCAATTCGTTCTATATGGGAGGCATATGTCCAGCAGTGGACGGAATAAGTCTGATGGATAAATGGATACACATCATAGAATAGGTACCTAAATGTACCACGTTGAATCCGTTATATTCTTGAGTAAGTGTACTCATTTATTAGTTTTTAATTAAGGAAATTAAAAATTAACTTTTGTATTAAATAAAAAAATGTGTTATAATATGTTTGTAATATAACAAATAGAAATAAAATAAATATTTTTGTTATTCTAGAACTTAATTTTTCTAAAAACCAAATAGTTGTTGTATTAGCAAGAAAAAAGATCAAAATCTACAACGGGGTTTTTTGTACAGCCAAAAAAAAACAGCTTAGATTAATAACTAGAATTCTACAACACAAAGAAAACGGTTATGTTTCCACGTTCAAGCATTACTGTTTCTCTCTTATCATTTCGCTATCAGAAACGTGACTATGACAGATTTGACAGAACACACAAAAACGGAACTTTGCACAGTTTTAGTTGAATTACGTATTAATCGTCAAAAGAATCGACATATATTTTATGATATTGATAAAATCTTACTTTTCACGGCGCTCTAAGTAACCAGTCACGATTTGCTTTTATCTACAGCTTAAAAATAAATGGTCATGGAATTACACTGAATGTACGTGTGTACATTAAAATTTTAGTTCTTATAATTTAACTTAGGCTTTCTATGACTATTTTTGGTAATTAAGGTTGAGGTTAATATCCCTCAAATGAGTTGTCGTCTCAATTATGTTGGACCGACAAAACCATATATTAGTTTTCTCGGACTCTTCAAATAGATGTAAAAGTGGCCCACACTACCCTTTTGCATTCCCTTTGAGATGTGCGCCTAGGCATTAACCCCACCTTAAGAACAAAAGTGGTTAGAGTTTTCATCAAGGAAAAGCTGGCTACGGAAAAATCTTACAAAATATGTCCTATAAATGTAAATGGTTTTATTTTTGTTGCTCTTTTGTTACTCAAGCTTATAAATAATATAATAATATAAATAAATATTCATGGACATTTCACACAACGTCCTCTGGTCCCATGCTAAGCTTATTATTATGCTTGTGTTATGGGTACCAGAATACGGATATAATACATAAACTACTTTTCTTTTGTAAATACATACTTATAATGAATAGAAAACACCCAGACGTAGACAAACATTTGTATGACATTTATGAATACCACACAAATGATTGTCCCAAGTGGGAATCGAACCCGCGACCTTGTGAACGGCAGTCCATTACATGAACCACTACGCCACGAAGCCCGTCAATAAATAATTTATTATAAAACTTTACAGCTATGCTAGCTAGCCAGCTAGTGTATCTTATAATCTGGAAACGAAGAGTCATGAAATTACTTTCATTGTGCTAGCAGTGTTGGTAAAAGCAGCCAATAATAATAAAAAATAGACATAGGATTTTACTACTAACTATACAAAAGTATGCACTTATATCGCCTTTTAGGTAATCATTTTAAAACTCAGTAAAAGCTACCTAAACATTTTGTGCTTGTTAGTAGATATTTTATTTTCTTTATAGTAGGTCAGTTGGTGTCACGCTTTTATAAAAAAAACTAGCTGTACCGGCAAACGTTGTATTGCCATACTAAAAAAAAAAGTTTTGAAAAATAGATGTTGGCCGATTCTCAGACCTACTGAATACGCATGTAAAATTTCATAAAAATCGGTCAAGCCGTTTCGGAGGAGTACGGTAACTAACACTGTGACACGTGAATTTTATATATAAGATAAAAAAAACTAGCTGTCCCGGCAAACGTTGTTTTGCCATACAAAAAAAAAAGTTTGAAAAATAGATGTTGGCCGATTCTCAGACCTACTGAATATGTATGAAAAATTTGAGAAGAATCGGTCAAGCCGTTTCGGAGGAGTACGGTAACTAACACTGTGACACGTGAATTTTATATATAAGACTAGCTGTCCCGGCAAACATTGTTTTGCCATACTAAAAAAAAAAGGTTTGAAACATAGATGTTGGCCTATTCTCAAACCTACTGAATACGCATGTAAAATTTCATAAAAATCGGTCAAGTCGTTTCGGAGGACTACGGTAACTAACACTGTGACACGCGAATTTTATATATAAGAAGAAAAGAAATATCTAATATTAACTACGAATAACATCCATTTTGTACCTACGTATATGTGTACAATTGTACATAATTACAAGTGCGATATATCGTAGCAATTAATGATATTATGTGTATATGTTCCTATTGTTGTCACACACCTCCGGTAATCTGCAACGATTTGTCATACATACAATTTATCTCTACGATATATCGTTGCGTGCGTATCATGAATTTATGAAAAATAGACATGTCACCAAACTGGTCGTTCCAATGAGTACCAAATCGAGTCAGCTACGGGATAAATCCTGGCAGATGACATCTTTTCAAAGGAAAACTCTAAAGGCCAACTCATGTGGTGCATGTAGTAGAGCAAATGAATAATTTAAGCGAATGTACCTATTATCATCATCATCAACAGCATCATTATCATAACATCACGCCTTTTTCCCATGGGAGTAGGCAGAGACTATGGAGCGCCATCTGCTACGATCCATTATTTTAGTTTTCTTTTTACTTATCTTTACATAGGTAGTATAAAACAAAGTAGTTATTATTTTATGTATGTCCACATGTGAGCCTATATCTTCAAAACTACGCAACGGATTTTATGCGGTTTCTTTTAATAGATAGAGTGGTTCAGGAGGATAGCTTTTTTGTATAAATTGCAAAGATTTGTACGCGTAACAGCTCTTATTTTATAAACCATTATAGGGATTAAAGTTTCTTGTTATAAACTAGTTTCTGTTTATTTACTTACGTTTATGACTTGAGAAGAATAAAATAACCATTAAAATTGATATCGAAACATTTATTTTTTTCTTTCAATAATTTAACTTATAATAAAACAACCAAAAGGAAGACACGTTACATCCAGGGTATCATTTACACAAAAACCAACATACTGACATATTTACATACATACAGATACATTATTCTAATATCTGGAATATAAAATATTCGTTTTGTTAAAATCTACTTAAAAGAAAGCAGGTCAAAATTTTCATTGCTATTAATGTTATTTTCGGACTTATGGACTCGTGCAACACCAAAATATTGCCTATGCCAATTACTATAAGAAATCGGTTATTGTCAAAAATTTTCTAGAATGTACTAGAAATATCTATTTTTTGGTTTTTTATTTTAAACTAATAATTTCCAGTCAATTTCTTTTTGGTCACAACTAACTTCTCTTGCATATAATTTCGATATTTAAGATTTTTTTTTTTAATTTCAGTTTAGTTTTTTTACGCACATTTTATGATATTATTTTTAAAACACTATTTTTATATTATGGAAAAAAGAATAAATCAGTCCCGTAAATCATCATTAAATAACTGTTGACTAATAAGGAGTCTGTTGGACCTACTCTCTGCTAGAAATAGAAAACTATAGACAGTACCCAGTCTAACCAATATCCATCCATCAGCCATTTCCACCGCTGGATAACATAAATATAGGAGAAAGCTAATATGGCTCCATTTATATCATAATTACTACGGCTTAAAAATCACATACATTATATTAATCTTGCTTTATCTCTGATCTGAAAAACTTCGCTTGTATATATTATGTGCCAAATGCGAAATGCTAAAAAGGACATTATTTTAGGCGAATTTTATCACTGCATTGTAATTTCTTATTAGTGCGGTAAAAACATGCAAAAATCAACGTTATTACCTTATTAGATTAAAATTCAAATGTTATAAATATAAAATAATATTTGTACAGGCTTCAGAAATGGCTTAACACTACTGCTAGGAATACTAAGAAAAAAGGTTATAAAATATAATAAAAAAGTTATATATACAGCCAGTAACAAAAAGATTTTTGAAGTGAAAACTTCTTTAGAGTTAAGCACTTTTTGGTAGAAGAAGAAAAAATGGTCAACGACCCCAACATACGTAGCTAAATTCTAAGCTCTAAGTTTTCACTTTTATTGGCAGTTCCAATGACTGTTTTTAGGGTTCCGTACCCAAAGGGTAAAAACGGGACCCTATTACTGAGACTTCGCTGTCCGTCCGTCTGTCACCAGGCTGTATCTCAAGAACAGTGATAGCTAGAGAGTTGAAATTTTCACAGATGATGTATTTCTATTGCCGCTATAACAACAAATACTAAAAATAAAATAAAATAAATATTTAAGGGGGGCTCCCATACAACAAACATGATTTTTTTACCGTTTCTTGGTCTCATACAACAAACGTGATTAATTAAGTATTGTGTGTGTTGTTTGCTCATTTATTAATAACGTGCCTTATGTTGCATAGATAATGGTACGGAACCCTTCGTGCGCGAGTCCGACTCGCACTTGACCATTTTTATTATTATTTATATGCATATAAATGTTTATTATGTCAACATAAAAACATTTTGCAAGCACTTGGAAGAATAATATTTATTTAGACCTCTGAAATATCTAGTATTATTACCTCTATGTATGTATTACTGTTAAGCTATTAAAAACATACAATTCTATCATACTAATATATATTAACGTATTTTTATATAACAATAATTATTATTATACAACTTGTTAACATAATAAACAAAACAATGAACATAACTTTGCATCCTTGACTGGAATGGAAGACTGAACAAACGCAAAGGAAGATGCGTAAAATCAGTTGTTCTTTTTTTTTCACTTGTCATCTCACAAACAATCCTTATACGATTGTTATAATATGATTTAAAAAAAATGCTTAATCGATTACAGCATTTTTATAGCTTCGCTTTTTTTTGTATTTAAAAATAACAAGTATAAACAGAATTTTGAGTATGGCAGTTTATAATAAAAATATGAAAAAAATAATTTTAACTAAACATTTAGGAATGAATCAGCATACACTAAAATTATTTACACCATAATAACTTTAACAGTGTTGAAATTACTAAATTCTTAAATTATTTATTTACACATTATATTTATGTATTACTTAACAACGTTGTACATGCCTATTTAGTGACAGACATGCAGACAGTATCCAGTTTCTGAAAAGCAGATCATTGTAATATTAACTATCTATCAAACATCACCAAGACATCAATACTAGGAAGGACAAACACATGGCCAAGACATCAAAACCCTTAAGAGGGCACGATACCAAATTATGCTCCATACAAAAATATGGGTATCGTACTTCCCTTTTTTCTTCGCGAAAGTTCAACCGATTTTAATTGTTTTTACGCTATATTATAGATGAAGAGTATATCTATGCTTCTGACACTTTCTTTTTTTCTATAAATAATAACTAAAAGAAATATGATCATCCGAATATCCCGTTTTTTTTTGGTTTTCTTTAGGTAAAGTTGCAGCGTCTATCACACATATTTGGTAACGTTTTACCAAAAAAGAAAGTGATACAAGCATAGATATACTCTTCATCTATAATAAAGCGTAAAAGTAATCAAAATCGGTTTAACTTTCGCGAAGAAATAAGGGGATTACGAAACGTCTTTTTTTCAAAGAATTTGTAGGTAAAATCTGCTTCAGCTATATTTGTCCCTTTCAGCGCGGTGCTCGGGAATAGGGATAGCAATACCTAAGGAAAATACCTAAATTAGGAGTACAGTACCCTCTTAAGGGTCTCGTAGCAAAAACAAATAATGGTTTGTTTGTACGAATCCATAAAGCAAGTTAAATTTCGATTTACATCTGTCTGTTTGGTGTGCATTGGTTAAATAACATTTGACATAATTATGTAGTTAATGTGATAAGCTTTTCAAAAACTAGATCCAACACTAAAATGTTGTCTATTTCTAGCCAAGGTGGCATCAAAATCGGTTAAGGAACAATATAATTTGCAGTTTGCTTTCGCATAACAAGATAGTTAAAATAAAAAGCTACACCAATGTAAGCAAATAAGCGGTTATTAAAAAAAATATAATGTCTAAACGATAAGACACTTTAGATAGAGGCTGATTTTGGCTCAAATCTCTGTAGTTATAATTAGATTTTTAAAAAAATTGGTTAGGTTTTGTTGATCAATATTATTTGTCCTTGCATTTGTCATCACGTTTTATGGTTAGTAGCATTTATATAACATTTAAAACCTTATTAAATACAGAATAGCAATTACAAATTGTACAACACTATAAGTTAAATTGTAAAAAAACCATTTGTTCTTTTTGAAACTAAACATGCTTGACACTTTTTGTACTAAACAGGTAATGAGCAAAGCCAACATCGTTGTGTTTACTCCATTAAATGTCCATTTACATTTTCTTGTTGGATATCACACTATTTTAGTTCTTATTAATCACAGTCTCAATCTTTATCGCCTACAAATCTGTAGCCATCTGGCGAAGGTTCGGGCATACAGTAACCGTGATAAGTGCGAATGTCCTCTGAAGCGTACGTAATTCCTGGTAACACTCCCGTCTCCGTGTGATGTCTAGGACACGTATGCCCTCGGGGACATTGGCATATAGTGTTAGCGTTGACCTCGTCGATTTGTTCGTGACGCCTTCTCGCACTGAATAGCTTGCATGGTTCCTTTCTTGAACAACGTAATCTCTGTAACAGGATAATAATATGAGATTAACTTCGCACGTTGGCATTTACTCGCTATGGTTTTTGTTTGTCTATAGAATAGCGAGTAACTACAGGTTGTGGATAATTAAGGCATTTAATACTGCATTTACTAAGTTTATTTTAACCCATTATTAGATTTAAAAATAAATAAATAAATAAATATTCATGGACATTTCACACAACGTCCTCTGGTCCCAAGCTAAGCTCATATGCTTGTGTTATGGGTACCAGAATACGGATAGAATACTTATACTACATTTTTTTTGTAAATACCATCCATCAACCTTTCTCAGTCCACTGCTGGACATAGGCCTCCCCCATAGAACGCCACAACGTGCGGTCTTGCGCTAACTGCATCCAGCGGCCCCCGGCGTATTTGACGATATCGTCGGTCCACCTTGTTGGGGGCCGCCCCACGCTGCGTCGTCCGGTTCGTGGTCGCCACTCGAGGACCTTCCCCAACGGTCATCAGATCGTCGAGCGATGTGGCCTGCCCATTGCCACTTTAGCGTGCTAACTCTTCGGGCTATGTCGTACACACCAGTCCTTCTACGGATCTCCGCATTCCGGATCTTATCACGTAGGGAAACACCGAGCATAGCCCTCTCCATAGCACGCTGCGCGACTCTGAGTTTTGTTATGAGGCGGACATTCAGGGACCACGTCTCAGTTCCGTAAGTCATCACTGGTAACACACACTGGTCATAGACCTTTCTTTTCAGGCACTGAGGTATTTTGGACGTGAAGATGTGCCTAAGCTTCCCGAACGCTGCCCAGCCGAGTTGGATTCGTCGGTTGACCTTTTTCTCGAAGTTGGATTTGCCCAACGGGACTGTTTGTCCTAGGTAGACATAATGATCGACAACTTCGAGAATCGCATAAATACATAGGTACTTATAATATACAGAAACACCCAGAAGCAGTATAAACATTTGTATGACAATTAGAAAAATCACACAAATGATTGTCCCGAGCGGGAATCGAACCCGCGGCATAACTTAGAAATACTTTAATAAACACATAAAAACAGTAACATGTAAGAATACATAAATTCATTAAAATTAATTACATTAATACTTAATTCAAGAACAATAACTGTAGGCATCAATTTGTTCTGTGTACTAAGTATCAGAGAGAGACAGAGAGAGAGAGAGAGAAAGAGAGGGAAAATATATGAAACACTGTGTTTATAATTAAATTAACTTATTCAAGAATTTAAAGGAGACTCAACTAAATTAAACCCACGATATTAACTCTTTTTCATAAATAGAGTACCTGCTAGTTTTAATAACGTAGAAAAAGTTAAAATATTAAAAATTTGAATCACCTGCTGCTACTGAGAATTATGCCCTCTATCGCAAACTGCCGACATTACAACAATCAAAGTAAAAGTTCCACTTACGCTTAGCGGCGAGCACGCAAACTGGTACTGATTCCCTTGTTGGCCGCTAGGTGTCGTATACGGTAATTTCTTCAAGAGATAAGTGACTGAGAACTTTGGACAGTGGCAATTGACGATTTGCGCGGTTGCATTGCTGTCTGAGAACGAATAGATAATCCAAGCGGCGTCCTTGAAATATCGACATTTTGGAAGGCGTTTCACTGGTTCACAAGTCTTGTAAAGAGTCGTTTTGTCTGCTAACGTGTGGTTATCGTCAGCTGTTAGGTCGCTGTAATAGAATAAAATAAACAATCAAAATAAAATTTCAAATGATATCCTGTACATAACACAATTTTTCTTTAATTGTAATTAGCCATAGCACCACGGAGATAATTATTTTTATCACTAACAATTTCTATATAATTTCGTATAGGTATTAATTTACTAGAAATAGAGGAAATATCAGTCGCGGATGAATAATTAGCTAATTATCAATATTACATTAATAAATCAATAAACTATAATAACAATTTGAATATGATCAGGAAGTGGCTTCGAAAACATCCGAAACTATTACGATTGAGAGTCGAGCTTTAATTACATATAATATTATTTATGTTCACGCTTGATTGACCTATAAGGGGTAAGCAGAACATATTCTGTGTGTGAAGTTAATTTGTCCACCGTTTAGATGACTCCTCAGACCAATAATGTCATACTATTGGTCGTGGCCTTACTCCTCCTCGAAAGAGTATGCCACGCTGACCTGCTGTCTGTCTCTCACTAAGAATGTAATTGTCAGCCTGCTTAGGGATAACCCTAAGCTGGCCGACGCGCTTGTATTCACGGGCAACGAGTGCATTTGCACGGTGTAATTTCTCAAATTCCACGACGTTTTTGAAGGTAAGTATGGCCGATATGCAGATGACCTCATCAGCGATGTTCTTCAAATTGTCAGTTGAATGATGTTAAATTAAGCTAACCAAATTGTCACGGCACAGTCTACCTACTCCCATGTGCATTAGCATGAAGTTACTTATGTAAGTTCGTATAAATATTGGTCTACAGAATGTTCTGCATATTTATACGTACCTAGAACACGGCCTATGTCCTAAACATCGACACTTCCTCTCAATCCAGGGCTGTGTCGCATCATAGAGGTCCACTTTACTGCACACCTGTCTTGGTCTGCAGTCAGGCAGGTTCTCTTCTGAACCCTGGAATAAATGAGACGAATTCTTAGGATCATTGTCGTTGCCGTTCTTTGTAATTGCCATACAAATGTTTGTACTGCACCTGGGTGTGTTCTATGTATCTACAAAAGGTGTGTATGTAGTATAACCGTATTCTAGTACCCATAACAAAAGCATAGAAATACAATTTACTTTAGGACCAGAGGACGTGTGGCATGAATATTTATTTAATTGAACTAAACAGACACAAAATAAAACATAAAATTCAATAGAACCGTATGAAATAGTACCATACAATATATTTGAATGCTATTTATAAAATAAATATGTAACTTAGTTACATTTACGAGTATGTTAATTTCCTTTACAAAAATTCGCATAAGTAAATAATAATAATATTTTTTGGACTGATTAATGTAAATGTAACATTATTTTATTTGCAACATGTATACAATTGTAAGTCAGAGAATAAAAGCGTGTTCAATAGTTTGTTATTCAGCTCATATCACCAATATCGCCATTGATACGTTCACAAATAAAAGTTGACAGAGAATACGTAAAAGGAATCAATCATTACTACAAAAGAAGTCTGCGTGGGAAAAACGGAAGGTGTTCCACATTCACCTGCCTTCTAAGGGTACATAATGAAAGAGATTATTATGAGGTACAAAGTAGAATCGATGTTAATCATAACGATCCCTAAACGAATCACAGTACGAACATGTGCGCTCTGCATCCATTCATTATAATTTTTTTTTGTGACGAAAAGGACCATCGGTCGTACTTCCGTCCGGAAGACGTGCCATTCGACAACCTGTTAGCTGTGGGAAGATTTTTTTCCGCGCGCGACTTGCAGGGCTACTACCTTTACGCCGGCTGTAATTAAGTTATTAGTGCCTGTTATAAATTATTGTCTTTAATTAGAAACGATCAACTTCCGATTAATAATTTTTGTGTCGCTTGTTTATGACTGTTCTAGATGTAATTTGTGTCAAACGTAATTGCTTTTTGATCTATACACATATTTTTGAAGCTCTTGATATAACATAAAATTTGTTAGACTATAAATATAAAATCAATGTTTAATTTTGAACATAAATGATTAGTTGGTTCAATTTCCGACTTTATATCGGATATAATTCGTATGGATGACAAAATATTGTATAAATTTAAGATTGAAAACAACAAAAATAATTTCAAGGCAAAACTTTGCAATCGTTAGTCAGAATAATTACGAAATTATGCCGTAATCGCCATTGCAACTGTAATCGTGAGCAATATTGTGCTAATTTGGCGATTAGCTGATATTTAATATAGTATTTTTCTTACAAAATCCTAATGTTCAATAAATAATAATAATGTCCAAAAAATAATTTAATAAAAATTATTCTTTAAATGGTAGAAAACGCTTGTGTACCTGAGCCATCTTTCTTCAGGTAAAGAGCAGACAACTCGAAAGAGTTTAGTTTTATTACCTATCAAAGAATCGTCTACTATCTCCCAAGTAAATACCAAGTCCACCATAATCTCTATGGTAAAAAAAAAACAAAAATTATTTATTATTTTAAATACTAAATACATAATTTTTCTAACGTCAACTAATAATATCCGAATTTAACAAAACAATGTTTTGGGTCACAAAAACTGACAGCCCTGAATATGTAGGTGTGAAAAAAAAATGGTTTTTATGTTGTTCCGGATATGCTTCCCGTTTCTTGTGTATTGCGATAGATTTCGCGGAAATCGCCTCAGTTGGAATCTTCCAAACACCGGATACAGCCCTTTTGTGTAACAAACAAAAAGGTATACCCACATACTATGTACGGGTTGTTGACTTACTTCGTCAAGAGCATGCCTTTATTTAACGGAGCTTCAACAAAGACCCGAATGCTAATGACAGTTGTAAGAAAATTACGTTTCGGACGCTTTTGAATCCTTAATAAGGCGCACAAAAACAATAGTACTACGTTTCATTGTTTGTTTTATACAATTTTATTATCGAGTTCTGTAGTATGAACGATACAAATATTATTTGGACTTGTTATGCAAGAAACGAGCATAAGAGAATAATGAACACCAGTAACGTAAAATAGATGTAACACGTATCTAAATGATTATAGCGTTTGTCCTAAATTATTTTAATTTTATTGCGCAGTAATCATGAATTTAGACGATTTAAACCATTGATATCAATTATTTTGAGTTTGCTATGTTTAATCCAGCTAATATTGACGCCAGACTTACGTATTTAATATAAAGTTAATAAATGAATCAAACCGCGTGATGTAGGTCCTGACAGCTTTTAACGCTAATTTGAACATGAATAAAACAGCCCATTGTTGCTAAGGACAAATCTTCATTGCCTTAAGCCAGGATTCGCAAAACTAAACTAACGTCTGTTTTGTCTATATATAAATACGACATAAAATCGAATACCTGTGCAGTATATTGTGTTTTAAATATGTATCCCACTTTATAGCACAAGCGGTAAGCGGTAAAAATACGTACGTACGCGTTGTTTAGAAATATTTCCCCGCTTTAGCAACGTTTTTCACTGGTGCCTCGCTCCTATTGGTCGCAGCGTGATGTTATATAGTCTAGAGCCTTCCTCGATAAAAGGACTATCCAACACCAAAATAATTTTCCACTTTGAATCTGTAGTTCCTGAGATTTGCGCGCTCAAGCAAAATCTTCATGTTTTTAATCTTCTTATATATAAAATTCACGTGTCACAGTGTTAGTTACCGTACTCCTCCGAAACAGCTTGACCGATTTTTATGAAAATTTACATGCATATTCAGTAGGTCTGAGAATCGGCCAACATCTATTTTTCAAACCTTTTTTTTTTAGTATGGCAAAACAACGTTTGCCGGGTCAGCTAGTATTAGTATAGATTTCTCCTTATGATTCATTGATTTTATGTTTTTCTCGGATTATAAAAACGGACGAATACACAAGTTCAAAGTGTAGTCCAAAGTTGTGACTAACAGTTACTCGTAATTCCATTTTCTGGGTAATATCACGCCTGAAATAAGGAACACGTAGATTTTATCTAAATATATAAAAGAAAGTAGTGTTAGTTACACTTTTTGTAAATCAAGAACTGCTATACTGATTTGGCCGAGTTGGGGAGCTAGCTTAGAAGCAGGTGACAGAAATAGGATCTACTTTTTGATCGAAATAACTTCATAATCTTCATAATGGCGGAATCTAGTCATTGAGTAATTCCTCTCTGTTCTATTGGTTATTTAAGTATAATATATGTATTATAATGTATGTAGTTTATGTATTATTACTAAGTATGTTTATATTATCCGTATATGTATGTATATATTATATTTATTTATTATAGTTTAAGTATTAATGTTATTAGCCCATTAATGTCATTAGTGTAAATTGAAATTTATCTTCACCTTTTCTGTATTAAAGTAGCACCTACCTCTTATTTTCTCTGCACCACTGATGGTTGGCTAGTAGAGAATGCCATTGGCATTAAGTCCGCCATTGTACACTATTTTGTATGTGCAAAAAGTTTTAAATAAATAAATAAATAAATAATCGGTACACCTAAATTAAAAAAAAAATGCGTTTGGTGTATAGTTATTTATTATAATTATGTACGAAGACACGGCCTAGTTAGATATGAAAAGGATTCTCCCAAGTATACGCAATTGCTGTTCGCTGGTACATTAACCACAGCCTCAATCCCCTATCGGGTGTGGTAAGGGTGCGCGGGTCGGGGGACATGGTATCCGGTCCGTGGAACAGGTGGCGCGCGCGTAGCCTGCGCCGCGCCCACTCTAATGAAATAATTTGTTAGCCGCATCGACCTTCCACAACCTTCTCAATACATCTATCTCATTCTAACATGACATACTATCAGATTATCAAATCTATTAGCACACTCTGATCGAGATTGCAAATTGATTGTGCTTTACTGAAAATATAACAACAAAAAGTTCTGCTTATTTTTTTTTTTTATTCTCTTGTTCTTTTTTAATTTATTTTTTTTGTGTTATTATTACAAATTGCGTTATGTGTAATGATTTTCGCGATAAATTCTGAGAAAAACATATTGCTATCACTTTTTATACTAAACTGAATTAATGCTCCCGCCAACATGTTAGTTTAAAATGCCCTCTTGCAGTTACTGCTGTTAGTGACAGGAGTTTCACTGATTTTCACCCACTTGCAGTAGTCGGATTGATCTTTAATTATGCACATTTAACAAGGACTGATGACAATGCAATAATGTAATATAGTATTATGTAAATAACGTTTAAGTTTTTAAGCGTGTTTTTTAGTTTTTGAACTAAGCTAATTATTTTACTCAAAGTTTTAATAATCTTCTTCGTTTGAAATCGATTCAGAAGGGTAAGGTGCAACAGCTGATCTTGTCTGCGATTTATTATCGCGTGTTGAATATTTTTTTGGGTATCAAGTTTAGTAAGATTTCACGACAGATTGTGTATGTAGGTTTATAATTTCATACAGAGTTTAGACAAGCCATTTATTAGTGGCATGATAAATGGCTATCTTTTATATCGTTGACTCGCTTTTAACTCATCAGCTGGTACGGGAAGATAGTATTTTTTTTTAAATATGTGTTTTTAACTTCCATTAACTTCGCGTATGTCTACGTATAAGATTTTTTTAGTATACTAACACTTCCTCAGATTTTATTCTATTCTTACCAAGGTTCTCAAGAGTATCAATCTAACACCCGTATTCACAAACAATACTTACATAAGTAAGTAGGTACTTAAGTGTTGATGCACTGTGCAAAGGGTAACACTTTTCAGTGCGTTCCGTTCATCGAGCCTTTATATTCATACACAAAACTTAGCTATGCGTTCAGTTTAACAAACGGATAGTGCGCTTCACCACTTAAGACGATACCAAAATAGCTTCGTGCATTTTTCTACGTACGAAGTTTTCATTGTTTCTTTAGATTGAATGGCTAGAGCTCTAATTTTTAAGTATATGTTTTTTCAATATATGATCTAGGATCGCATAAACTCAGAAACACGATTGAAAAAAGTTTGCTCGATAGAAAATCTTAGCGAAACAACCTCTCTAATTTTTTATTTTTTTCATTTGTCGGTCTATTATCGCGTATTAACTAATGAAATAACTTTAAAAACATAAGTAACTATTATATATAGAAACACGTAAATCAGAATTAAAATATATTTAGTAGATTTTGAGTAAATAGGAAAAGTATCCCTAATTCTTCATTTTCTGTGCCTACTGGCTGTGTTAATATGTACGTGTCGGCGATGAAATACGATAATATTGATGTAGGCCCTTAACTATTGTTTTTGAAAGGATTTTGCTACCCCTGTGCGTCCATGCCTACTATGAGACCTCACAGTAACGTTTGTGAATACGGGTGTTAATAGTTTTATTTTCCATTGCAGTGTAGGAAGTATGTTTGTATCGTAGCAGATGGCGCTATAAAGTCTCTGCCTACCCTCATCGGAAAAAGGCGTGATTTTATGATGATGATGATGATCTCTTTTTTACAGTTTTTAAACCAAGTAGGTACTTTTTTATTTGTTTTTATTGATGTTTTTTCTATTGTCAACATTTAAAACTTTGGCGAATATCTCTTGCTTGTCTAATACTTGCGCGATGTGTTTTATGAATTATTTTGAACTATACGTTGTTGAACTATATTAAATTACCCAGCATCAGAATTACAATTTAATTATTTCAATTATATCAACTAAATCATTGAGTAATATATAAAAGCCATATAACTTGTTTATTATATACCGTTCTATAAATTATATACGATTGGATGCCTCGAGCGAAGGACGCCGGATGCTGTGCGCCATTCCGGGAACACAGGTAGCCGAGAACAAATTACTAATCCAGTAATTACCCTACAGCCTACGGGCACATGTTGTTAATTACGTCGGCAATTAGAAGAACAGCCCCCGGCTATAAAACTACCTAAAATTTATATTGAAATATTGAGGATGTGGATTTTAATTTGTTTTTTATAAATGTTGAGCTTTAGTTACTTGCGTTTCCTTTTTGTATAGCAATTTTGTACTAACAGTTGCCCACGACTCCGTCCGCGTAGAATTTAGAAAAAAATCCCCGTTTTTGCAACATTTTTCACTACTCCTTCACTTCTACTGATCGTAGCGTGATTTTATATAGCCTAAAGCCTTCCTCGATAAATGCCCTATCTAACGCTGAAAGAATTTTTCAAATCGGTTTAGTGGTTCCTGAGATTAGCGCGTTCAAACAAACAAACAAACTCTTCAGCTTTATAATATTAGTATAGGATGATTGTTATTACGTATGTCATGTTATATTTACGCTACGTAAATTTAAAAGTTCGCCTACCAAAGAATTTAAAGAGATTCTATCATTACATGTGCGGTCTACCTTTTGATTGACTAAAGAGAGTCTATGTTTCTAGTTTAATCTTTGATAGTCATCAACAGTCGCCTGTGTTTTACACTAGTTGTTGCATTTAGGACACAAAAAATTTTAACAAATTTTGCAAAAGAGCCATCCGTATGAATAATTGTATCTATTAAAAAAAACCGCATCAAAATCCTTTTTGTAGTTTTGAACATTTAAGCTCACACAAAGACGGACATACGTACAAAAATAACTATTTTTTTTTACATTATGTAAACCTAAAGATATGAGGCCCTCTCTTTCTACCACCATAGTTAAAATATTGTTCGGCCTTAGACATCCTTTTTATTTTTCAATTCTTCTACTCCACTTATCTATACATATAAACTACCAATATTTACATAATAATAATACAATCAATGAATTAACATGATATTATGCTAACAACCGTATTATATTAATTATTTTAAACACTAATTGTATTTTATTGCCACAATAACTCACAAACAAAATTAAATAATTTGAACAATATTAAAATTCATTAATATTTAAATTTTATTACGCGCCGTAAATCTCGTGTAGTATCTACCTGTAAATGTATTTAACAATTTTTTATGTTTATTTGTTACTTATTACGTGGATGTTAATATTAGTCCAATAAGTGTTTACATACTAATATACATTGTATATGCAGTAAACATAACTACTTTTCCTCTCCATCGTGGTTATAGACCTAATGATATTATTTTGTAATTATTTTTCCACCATTTTAAATACAGAACTTGCCTTTTCAATCAATCAAACTCATACGCAACAGTATTAATGACAATTGCGCGTTCAAAAGACATCAACGAGTCGTGTTTCAGTTTTTATCAGAATGTACGGGTTTATGAATGAACCGCCACGCGTGCCTTTGCATGTGTGAGTTTGTACATCATAAATAATACTTTTCACGGTAGGTCTACAAGACGGGCTATACTGTATACGTTATGTGGTGTGGACTAATGTAGAGGATCACATTTTACTAAAAAGCTATCCTAAACGTAGAATTGCGGCAAAAGAGAATATAACAAACAAATGGTAATAATGTGCTTACCAGGTGAGTTTCTGTCTCTCTAGCCGTCGTTAAAACTAGTTTATATCTAGCTTACATTGATAAATACTTTCGCAGTCCAGCAGATTGGACTGCATGTAAGATAGTTAATGGTTTGCTTTTCATTGTCATACAAATGTGTACAATGACAACGGCAGTTATGAAACAAATTACAATGTACGTACAGTATTATGCCTACGCGTACGTAAATAGTTTCGGTTTTGGTTGCTAAATAAACTAGAATACTATTGCGATATCTCAAAATAGACTACATATTTTTCGGGAAATAAAAAATTCAATATCTTGTGTCTCAATATGACCCACTTATGAAAATGACCTCACACCAATTGGGCTAACTTTTGGTGTTCTTTTCTAAGAATGGACAAGGTTAAATGAAACTAAGGCCTTCCTCAAAAATTTTAGTATCATATGGGTATCGTACTTCCGTTTTTTCTTCGCGAAAGTTAAACCGATTTTCATTGTTTCTACGCTATATTATAGATGAAGAGTATATCTATGCTTCTGTCACTTTCATTTTTTCAATACATAATAACTAAAGAAATATGACCATCAGAAAATCCCGATTTTTGCGGTTTTCTTTAGGTAAAGTTGCAGCGTCTATCACACATATTTGGTAACGTTTTACCAAAAAAAAAAGTGATACAAGCGTAGATATACTCTTTATCTATAACATAGCGTAAAAACAATTGAAATCGCTTTAACTTTCGCGAAGAAAAAATGGAAGTACGAAACGTTTTTTTTTTCAAAGAATTTGTAGGTAAAATCTGTTTCAGCTATATTTGTCCCTTTCAGCACGGTGCTCGGGAATAGGGATAGCAATACCTATAAGGCAAATACCTAAATTAGGAGTACAGTACCCTCTTAATGAGGACAAAAACCCATGGAGTGATTTTATGTGTTTCCCTATCCTTCTTTTAGAATTTTAGTTCCTCAAAAGAAAGAGTGCTCAACATACTACTCCCCTACCATTGACAAGGTGTAACGCGATTTTAATTAGATCCTCATTATTTAATCACATAACTCGTTACATTAATTACAATCTTTCACTTATATGTACCAAAAAGTATTTCGCGAATTCTTCATGTATTTTAATCAACAATACAGCCCTAATTTAAGAAAAGTCATATCTTTTTCTGTGGCAACGAATACTACAGTTACTTTTACGCTAGCAAGTATTAAGGAATTTTAAATATTCATACTTTATTGCACACCAATAATACAAAATTTATATACAAACGATTAATGTACAATCGGCGGTATTATCGCTGTCAGCGATCTCTTCCAGACAACCTGCATGGACATGTAATAGTATACTTTAAAGAAAACGTCTTAGTATTGTTATGTTTATTTGAAAATAAACAGACAATTTTGAATGACTTCAAATCAATGCACAAACACTTCAAATAAAGAACTTAAAATCTCTAAACATACTTCCTCTTATAACAGACAGGACGTGTATATACAGATTCTAAAAAGACGTAAGTGCATCTGTAGTAGTTATAGGGATATATAGGTGTACATCTGTATGTGTTTTTACTTTGTGAAGTTAGTATGTCGAAGTGTAGTGTCTCTATTGTGAGACGAGGCATCCGGAATGGTCCATTGAAGATGCACGTGGGTCCCACCTTGAGACGGATGCCGTCCTAATTCGACTTCAACGGTAATCTTGTCTGAGAACACTTGAGTTTATAAGAACGAAAGTAAAGACACTTATAAGAATTAAGTTGACACATCAGCTATTTAATTGTTGTTATTTTTGATATTTTATTTCCTTGTATGTATTGTACCGTATTTGTAATTACAGTGTAGATATTTATAATAGTAATTTAATTTTGAAATTATTTAAATTTCAATTTAATATAAATAATTAAAGAGACTCGTCGTTCTACGGCCCTACATTAATTGGGTCCGCGCAATAGGTATATCTTTTTCTGACATAGTCTTCTGTCAGATTCCTCTTTCTTTCATATCCAACATTCGCATCTCCGCATCGTGAATTTGTCTTTAAAGAGAAAACCTGCTAGCATGTTTTTAAAATACCGACCCATCAAAAGTGACTAAAATAGCATTTTGTTTAAATATATATTTTTTATTAACACTTATAACAAGAAGATGATAAAGCCTGTTTTGGCTTTGTGCGATAAATAAAATCAAGGAAAATAAATATTTATGATTATCAAAATTTTTAAATGCTAATAGTTCAATTAAATGGCGCCAGACTCTTCGAGTCCGGAACGATAAACAAAAACTCTTGGTAAACTGCATTGTGGTGAATTTAATTAATTTGTTTTTTTTTCACAGTCATCGCGATTTAACTTAAAAATGTAAGTTTCTTCGCTGATTTACGAGAATCCGTGTCGTGTGTACCTACTCACTTTTTTATTCGACGTACCATATCGAATTAAATTACTGTGCCAAAAAAATAAGTTTTTATATCATTGCATATTTATTTTGAAATATATCGAGGTAATTAAAAATCTCTAAATCGGTATTGGCGCCTTTTGCGTCCCAATTTAAGTTAAATTAACGGGGTCCATATTTTGGAAGATAAAAGAATGTTCTGAGATTACTGCTCGTCTTGATTATAATCTTCAAGTCTTAATCCATATATTATTACAGCTTAATTGTTTTTGTTCTTAATAATTATCATCAGCTCAATAACTTCCCGCTATTAAGCACGAGCTTTTTCCATATCGGGACGGTATTTGGCGTTGACCTATCACTGATCTGATCTGATGATTTTTATTTGGATGTCAATTTAGTAATAGTTTCAATTTTTTTTTTTCCTTTTAGAGAAAAGCATTCTAGCCTAGTATTTATATTCTATTCTTTCAGCTATTCGATTCTTTCGGCTACAATTAAGCTTAGACCTCATTTCGCACCCACATCTTTCCTAATATATTACGTAATGGAAAATTGGGTTGGTACAAAATAGGGCACGTCACCCCGAGGTCGTCATCTAATTGTATTATAACTATGATTAATGATCAACACACAGAGGCTGACATTTTATACAATCTTGTAACAAAACTGTTAACCTTTCCGGCGCTATCTTATTCAACGCTACCTGTATATGCTAGTCTCCAAATAGGAAAATCTTCGAACCTAGTTTCGAGCAGATTAATGGGGGTTAGAAATATTGTCATTACTGCTTAATATGGGTAAGTGTTCGAATGTACAACAATAACCGCTTTAGTAGGTAGTAATAATTTGTTGTTTTGGCAAGAATGTCCTTCAACCTGTATACGGAAGAGACAATGTGCAAGAGTAGGTATACCCATAAATAACTTTTGTTTTCAATTCAATATTAAGATCGAGTACGTTGCTTGGCTACAATCAAATTATTTGCTTACTCTATTCGAGCGATAAATTCCATTAACACATTAGGTTGTTAACCTATTAGTTCTGTTATATTTGAATACAGCTTATAAATATTGCAAGACGCTAAATCAAATACGGAATAACAATTGATTCGCTGAAGTTAACAATCGCAGCTACAATTGCAACACCATTATTCTATTCAGTTGTCGGATCACTCCTCACTCTTGAGACAGGCATGCAATTTGATTTATCCCTCTTGTATCTTTAACACTTTTAAATTGGCTCAAGATCCAATCTGGACAAATAGGGATGATGATTTATATCCGCAGGTTATGTGCTCACGTATGTTTCTCAACCGATTGTCTGGTTTATTGTGAAATCATGGTCACTCCTCACTCGTTGTTCACAAGAAATATCCAGATTTAGTTTCTCTACTCACTTGCTTCGTTGACTCTATGTAATTCTCTTGCTTGTGGTAACGGTTTAACTTCTGAAGTAAATACTTTAATACAAACCTTTTAGTAAAATTTCTGTGGATACTGAATCTAAAATAATAATGTATTGTGTAATTTTGTCAGAATTTCTAAGACCTTGATGAATAGCAATGTGGCTAAATCACGAGCACTATTTTATTATTCGAACATTTTAATACCCAGGCATTATTATTCGCATGACACTGACACCCGCTGTGTGACTGAATGTTAGACAATTAACAACACAACCGATTCTGACATGGCCAAATTATAAAAAACATAACTCGATAAATAACGATCAGTGAATCTGTATCTAAAATGAAACTTTAAATTCCATAGAAAAACCGAACGATCGAAAAGACCGTTACCAATGAATGTAAAGCATTGATAAAAAAAGTTTTTTTTTTACTAACCAAATAACACACACGGGCCGGGAGCGAGTCTTAGCCCGTAAGTCATCGAAGCTGTCAAGATAAGAATGAGTGAATGAACACCTGCCGCTACTGGTATTACGCGTGCGCCCACGCACCCGCGCAACGCTTCCATTTTATAATACCATTTAAAAAAAACTAATCCACTACCACTTTGAATTGTATGCTGCTTATGTTTAATGTCCATTTTCGAATATGCATATCGATATTTTAAGATTATTATCGAGCAAACGTCATTACGGACCTAGGTTAGAGCGATTATATTCTTGATTCAACTTTAAAATTAAGTATAATAATGATTAAGGTTGTTTTTTTAAAACATAACTGACGAGACCGAACATCCGGAACTACTTTTATTTTTATGGCTGTAAGTGCTTATTTGTTGTTGTGTTATGTGCTCATTTTTAACATTTTTTATTGAAATATTTGCGATTAAGAAATATGTTGTTACATCCGTTGTCGAGAATGTGCATATATTTTTCCGCGTCATTTCATTGAGCGTACTGTTTCTCAGTAGAAATTAATCATGGAGTCTTTCCGTGTTTGTAAAATTGACACGATATAAATTCTCGTACTACCTACATATTTTAAGGATTAATTGGGCTAATTGTTGACTAGAATCGTTCTTGGAAGACTTTAATTATGTTCTGGTTTCATAAACTGGGTATTTGTGCGTCACATTGTAATGTTGATGATTGTGTTTAGATCATTTCTTTCAACTCTTGCTATACGATGATCATGGTTGACCTATTTATATTGGCTTACGTGTTCACTGTGCCTTGTCTGTCTATGTTCTTTATTATATTTGTTTAAATTATTTGCGTATTTTGCACTACTTTTTCTACGAAGATAAGCAGAGACTAAAGGGTGACTGTTCAAACCGTACTTATGCATAAGTACATACCTAAATGTTAATTGATTTATTTATATTAAGTAATATGTAATTTAGGTGTCAAACGCGTAAGTAAGATTTAATAGAACTACTGGCTTTGCACCGAAATTTCACATAAGCCAAATCTTATAAGATGACAAGTATAAAAAGTAGACTTCGTATTCTCTTACCTACTCAAAAATTCATTAGAGCAAGTTGAGCGGTTTTAGAGAAAAATTACCACAAACACTGTGACATTAGAATTTTGTATACAGCCGTAATAATCCTGTTAGGTTGGTGGATTTCTATGATATCATTTTACTTTCCTTGTTTACTTACATTTCGCAGTAAACAGCTTTTACCAAAAAAATATTTCACGGCTCAATATATTTAGATATAGTCATTAAATTATATCGGTTTATTTAACATTTCCTTTCACGATCTTTTGCATTTGTATTAAATTGGTTTACTAAGGTAAATTAAAGTATTCAGACTATATTAGAGAAAGACCCTTTTAAGATCATTGGAATTTTTATATGTCTATTTGTCTTTAAGTCTGCGAAACTGCAGAGTTAATCGGTGTTCTAAAGGGGTAAAAAACTACGTTCTAAGATTTAATACATGGATTGGGTTTATATATACAAGTGAAACTTATAAAAAGATCTTATGCTTATTCTTCCTAGCCCAATAACGCCCCACTGTTGTACACGAGCCTCCAGTTTAGGATGATTTTTGATCTAATACACCACATTTACGAGTTGTGTTGGCATAGAGTTTGCCATCAATATCGAGTATGCCATCTCTCACAGAGGTAGTTATTTGCTTTTGATATCCCTTAGCTGGCTCTTACAGCACCCTGGGGAGGAAATGGGGTGGTGACACTTATATTCTTAATTCGTCCCGACATGAGCAAGTATCATATTATTAACTTAATAATAATACGTTTCCTAGAAACCTCAATATATATATATATTAATATTCATGGACATTTCACACAACGTCCTCAGGTCCCAAGCTAAGCTTATATGCTTGTGTTATGGGTACCAGAATACGGATATAATACATATACTACTTTTCTTTTGTAAATACATACTTATAATACATAGTAAACACCCAGACGCAGTACAAACATTTGTATGACAATTAAAAACATCACACAAATATTTGTCCTGACCGGGAATCGAACCCGAGACCTCGTGAACGGCAGTCCGTTATATGAACCACTAGACCACGAGGCCCGTCAATGGTACACATTTTTAAATAATGCATTCTGATGCATTTGTCATCATATCTTGTTACAATAAAATGTTTTGTTTGTCGGTGTTACTCGCATTCATATTACATAAGTTTCAATTTCAGCTATTTTCTTCGTAATGTTCTCTTGTTCGATTGGCACGCCATCTACGTAAACTATGTTAAGTTGTTAGCCTACTAACTCATGATGGCCACGATTTTACACCCGTTTGTATTAACTGCCCTGTTCTGTAGCATTTAGCGTGATGACAATACCATTATGTTTCATTCCGGTAATAGATTATTTATTTAAGAGGATACCAAAATAGCTTTGTGCATTTTTCTACGTACGAAGTTTTCATTGTTTCTTTAGATTGAATGGTTAGAGTTCTAATTTTTAAGTATATGTTTTTTCAATATATGATCTAGGATCGCATAAACTCAGAAACGCGATTGAAAAAAGTTTTCTCGATAGAAAATCTTAGCGAAACAACCTCTCTAATTTTTTATTTTTTTCATTTGTCGGTCTATTATCGCGTATTAACTAATGAAATAACTTTAAAAACATAAGTAACTATTATATATAGAAACACGTAAATCAGAATTAAAATATATTTAGTAGATTTTGAGTAAACAAAAAAAATATCCCTAATTCTTCATTTTCTATACCTACTAGCTGTGTTAATATGTACATGTCGACGATAATATTGACGTAGGCCCTTAAGCTGTGAAAGCTCCTTTAAAATTATAGTCCAATCAATACTATTCCGTGTGGTGATGGATTAAGTATAAGTACAAGTGTTATCACTTTTGCCTTCAAACCTGGATACTGCTTTAGGATGCTGTAAAAGCCAGCTAAGACATATTGTACACAGATAACATCCTCTGTGAGAGACGGAAAACTCGAAACTGTATCCTATGCCATCACGCCCGGCCCGCGCTGTACAGTAAGTAGCCCCTCCTAAAGTAGAGGAGGCTGAGCCCAATAATTGGACGTTAATAATAAATAAATAAATATTCATGGACATTTCACACAACATCCTCTGGTCCCAAGCTAAGCTTATATGCTTGTGTTATGGGTACCAGAATACGGATAGAATACATATACCTACTACTTTTCTTTTGTAAATACATATGTACTTATAATACATAGAAACACCCAGACATAGTAGAAACATTTGCATGACAATTAGAAAAATCACACAAATGATTGTCCCGAGCGGGAATCGAAGCAGCGACCTCTTGATCGGCGGTCCGTTACATGAACACCTCAACCACGAGGCTCGTCAATATGGAAAGCTAAAAATAAGAAAATAATGGAAAGCTGTTGTTACTTTTTGGACTCCTTAACAAACAAAATCATTCAATATTATAAGACACTAGCTGGCCCGGCAAACGTTGTTTTGCCATACCAAAAAAAGTAAAAAAAAAAAAAAATTTAAATCAAAATGAACTTTAAACCTCACGGAGCCCGAGACCTTTCCAACGAATGCAAAACCGTGGAAATCGGTCCGTGCGTTCTGGAGTTATAGCGTCAGGAAGGAAAACCCGACTTATTTTTATATAGTAGATTAAATTACGAATTAACCTCACTAACAAAATTTTACACATTTTTAAACATTTGAAACTTTCCGTATTTGATATTGATGGTTTCTAACGACTTCCTTTAATAAATTTCTATCACACTGATAATAAATCTTATCAACAGAAAAGTCCAGTAAATAATAGGTTATTAGTTATATCTCATAAACACAAAAATGACAATTATATAGTCAAATACAATCATAGCATTAACACTACGACAATCTTGATTTTGAGAAGGTTGTATTTCAATGCCAAAATACAATGTAACTATCTCACTTCCATTACAACGGGCCTGTGGTTCGTTTATCTGGTCGCGAGTTCGATCCCCGCACGTAACATACATTTGTGTGATGTTTATATATCACACAAATGTTTGTCCTTCGTCTAGGTGTATTTATGTACTATAATTTTCTGTGATTATAATTATTAGGTGTATATTTACGAAAGCAAATTGTATATTGTATACACAGGCATAGAAATATAGCCTAGCTTAGGACAAGAGGACGTTGTGTGAAACGTCTCTAAATAAATATTATTGCGAAGCATTGCGAAGATAGAATTTCTTATTACAAATAAGTACATACTAAACAAGTTTATACGTGTAATATCAGGATAATTAATAAAAATACAAGAACTTACCCCAGTTTGGTATAAAATCTTCAAGTCACCCTTCTGTGGTGACATTATTCTTTTATGTGGTAGGAACGATAGTTTCTCTGGTCTCCTTAAATGTAATTCAGCTGAAGGCCTAAAAGCTTCTAAAGGTGTTCTTATCACAGCCCGGACTCCGCAAAGTGCCCACGCCAACAGCAAACGGGTTAACACTTGCATTTTAACACTAAATTAAACACAAATAAACAACAGTTGTTTTAAAGAAAATTAACGTTAGTGTTATTTGAAAATGTTGAACGGTTTTCGATAGTTGTTCGTGCGTTTTGAAGTCGCGTGTGATGTGTCGCGTCGTGACGTCGGGCAAGCTCGGACTGGCAGCAAGCGCGCCGAAGCAGGTACGACCTAGCCTACGCGCCCGGTATAACCACCTTAGACTGCGACCAAAACAACTTGATACTTTTAAAGCTTTCCTGTAATTTGTTGCGACGATATAATGTCGTTATCTGTTATGTTATCTATACAAGACGAGATTTTTAGAAGTTATAAAAAATGTTCATTTAGATAATGTGTCACTTTAAGTGTAAATAATTTTGTGTAAACAATGTTTTGACCAATATTTATACAAGTAAAAGATATTATATTTGCTAATAATCAAATTGTACTATATGTATTAGACACTATATAAAAATTAAACTACAAGAATAATTCTAAGAGAGAAAAATAAGTAGTATAATATTCTCGTTCCTACCGATAGGTTATAGGTGAAATCATAGCATACGTAACTCTAATAAGTATTATTTATTTGAGTTCAAGTGCTATCCTTTAACTTAGCGATGAATTTTCAAAGTGGAATAAGAATTTTATTTCACAATACATACTTTGCTTTATAACTATTTATAAATTTTAAATAGTTGTGTTTTACACATGTCATATTGGTTATGCCACAAATCTCCATATAAAATATATTCTTAAAGGGTCAAAATTGTTTGATCCCATTGGGCTAACTTCCTACCGACGATGTTTTTTTTACACAATCTTGTTGCTCTGTGGCAAAGGTGTGTCCACATATATTGTGCGGTGTATAGAATAAACATTAGTAAAGTTAACTTTATTAATGTTTTATAGTCTTGATCGTTGTTCGTAAATTTCACACCTGTGTTTAAGAATTGAGTTAGCGTGGGTGTTGCTTATAAATTAGTAAACAATTTTATATCTTCTATAAATAACTAATTTATTTATGCTGTTTACTGTTATCCTTGTGTCTTTCTATAGTTTTAAGTAACAAATTGACACAGACCAATTTACTTTAATGTTTAAACATAATAATACTGCTGAATTTATAATTTGAACAAGCTCTTGCCTGCAACTTCGTACGCGTGGAGTTTAGAAACCAAACATTTACAAATTATACAGAAAATAAATATCCTCTTGAACCACTCAAAACCGCATCAATTCATTACTTAGTTTTGAAGATGTCAGCTCATATAGGGACAAACCTACAAAAATAACGACTTGTATTTATAAAAATGAAAGATGTTTGGTCATCTAAAAAGAAAATAATACATATATTTTTGTAATAAAAAAAAATTCATTGCGGATACTACCTTTCTGGGACAAATATGCTTACGTCAATAGTTAAGCTCTGGTACAGAAAAAGACAAACTCCTATTTATTTAAATTCTTATATTTTATTTTATTGTACACTACAAAAGAAATTTGCTAAGCTCCAAAGGAGTTGTTTGCACATTTTATTGATCTTCCTTTTACCACTATATTTTTTACGCCAATACCTTTATGTGTAAAAACCATAAACTTAACTCAAGCCATTACTTTCGAATAAGCTACGACTAACATTTTAGAGGCTTTATCGATTGTATCGATTTTTAAATATACACAGAATATATCGATATAATCGAATAAATCTGTTATGCGTCTCAAACCACTACGTGTCATTTTTCAAAGCCGTTATAAGCTCAGTATACAATAACTTAAAGTGAAGAAAGTGTGGTCTTTCTAATGCTAATGAGAAAAAAAAACAACAGATAATTCTAGCGATTGTCATTACGAGTAGACTAGTCGTTTCCTTCAATGGTCACTTGACCAACAAAAGCGCCACCGGCCATAGTGGATGTTCAATTGTTTTACACACCAAACAATACCATTCATACATTCGTAGAAGAGAATTTCAACTCATTGACGTAGATTCAAAAAGAATCCATTGTTAATGTAACACGACCTTATATCTTCCGTCTCTTTCGCTCCCATTCAGGTCGCGGCCGCATGAATGAACCGCTTCTTATGAATGGAAACAGTCGCTATAGTACTATACGTACCTACCTGCGGTTGTAGATATATTATGTTGTTTATATCAAGTTATATGAGTATCGGGGAACACAGTAGGTATATATGTATAGACATACCTAGATGTTGGGCTCGATGGCACGTGGTCAATCGACTTTTTTTTATCTTATATACTATACGTAATAAATATTCTAAGAGGCGAACGTCTGTTTTGTAATAAACCACGTTCTGCCAAGAGTGCAGACTTTTATATGATTTATGCTGATTATTTTATGATTTTGTAGTTTGCGATTCTGCGAACCACTTTTATGGGTAGGTTGAGCAACATTCTTAAAACTTGTCGGTTCATTCAAACCGCAGATGTATTGTTTTCGAATTTATATTACCCAAGATGTCGGAGAATTTCAGCTTTTTTGCTTCACTACCTAGTCGCTTTTGTATGTCTCCTACGACAATTTATACACTATTATATTTTAAATGCTTCTCATAAATAAGTAATATGTATAAAAAAATCTAATTATCAACATTTTTTTTTCTAATATTCATCCTACTTTTCACAAACGTAAAAGAAAATAAAGTAATGTTAGCGACTTCATTTCATCCCATCTTTTCTATCCCATCGTAGTTTTCAATCTTATATCAACGGTAATAAAACAAACACAATTTTTCTAACCTCGCAGAGATAGGCTGGGATAGAATTGTATAGGTTCGCTCTATCTGTCTGTCAAGATTGTCATTAAGGAAGGCTATAGACTATATAACATCACGCTGAGACCAATAGGAGCGAAGCATTAGTGAAAAATGTTGCATAAAACGCGGCAAATTTTCTAAATGCCACGTGTACGGATTCGCGAGCAACTGCTAGATATTGATTAAAGTGGCTGTTTCTGTAGATCGTGATTCATGTTTTTACTACGTTGGGTTATATTGTTTCGATTTAGGTAATGATTTCTTTCAATCCTTTGGTTATACAATATAAGGGCCATGTTCACCAGGTATAATGTGGCAAAGTGTCTGTGAATTTTTTTATCGGTCTATTAATTTTAAAGCCTATTCAATGTTAACAAACAATCAAAACTCTCCTTTTCATAAAACCATTATTCTGTCATTATTTATTCTGTGCTAAATATATAAATAAAATATCTGTCTCATTAAGGAGACATTCCACGTCTGTTGGAAAGTGTTTCTCTCAAAGGTGGTTCTTGAAGAATTTGATAAATTACTGTCTCTGTCTAGCCCATTACCATCCCACTGTTGGGCACCGGCCTCCTCCACTTTGGGAGGGGTTATGGTCAATTATACCACGAGCCGAGCGTGTTGGCAAAGAGTTTTTTTTTTCTAGCTTATGGATATTTTTATGAATTTATTCTTTAATTAACCTTCCTGTTGTTACCTTGATTCAATACAATAATTAATTATGTTAATGTGTCATATTTTGTTGTTAAATTTTGTATAAACTAAAATCTTAGTAACAAATAATGTTTACTTTTAATATTAATTGATAAGATTAGAGTAGTTTATTGGTAACATTGCATGTTATCACAAAATATTTGCCTAAATAACGCACAAACAAATTATACAAGAAATATGTTATGGCGACCTTTAACTTGTCCTTGCCTTTGTATTACACTGATTTATTGTATTTTTTTGTAAAATAGAAAAATATTGTGAAAGTAATTAATGAATAAGCTTACTATTTCTTCAGGGAATTATATTTTATATTACTGAAAATATAATCACCTAATAAATGTGAGGCATAATGTGAATAAATTAATAAACACGGAATGTTTAATTGTTGACAGAAAACAGTATTCGAATTGAGTATTTATATATCTGTGGTATTATAGCTTCGAAAGTTCAAAACGTTTAGCTTTAGATCGATTTGTTTGCGAAGATACCTATACTTCTTTATGAAAAATTTAAAGATTGACTTGAAAGAAAATCAAAAGAGTAGGTAAATTTTAACAATAATCACGCTCGCCGAGGCGTCACGAACATTGAGCGGATATTATGAAAAGTTACAAACTATGAGATGCCTAAAATAACGAAAGCGAAAGATTCATAAAAAAGTATAACTTATTACGTGCACACACACACACACACACTTTTTGTTTTAAAGAAGGCTCACACACACAAGTATGTGTGTATTTGTGTGCGTACAAAATTACACACATACTGTTTTGTTTTTAAGAAGCCTTTACCAAGATGTGAACATTATATTCTAATACACAGTCGCTTAAAAGCTATGAGATAATTTGTCAAGGTGTGCGAAATTTAAAAAAAAACTTAGCTATTTAATTTCACCATTTAAAATGCGTATTTCGTATTTCTTATTTTGTCGAAATGAACACAAAATAAATAATAGCGACTCACGTTTTTCTAAATCTTGACGAAACTTTTTTTCTGTGGCGAAGTGGAATAAAAAAATTCTCGGTATGGTCACGTTTCCTTGAATGGTTATAAACGTGGGTAACAGAGGAGTACTTGAGCTTTTGTGTAGAGTGAAATAGACAAAGGTGTGTAAAGAGCCACTTCACCTAAAGTTCTTTTTTTTTTGTAGTCGTTTGCACCTTCCAGCTAAGGTATCGGCACGCGCTCTGTAGGTACTTCACGACAGGGTTGTCGAAAATCATAAAAATATTCATTTTGTGCTTTTGTAATAAAACTAGTATTCAATAATAGAAATTCAACTCATCCATTGTTATAGGATTCGCAAATGGTGATTTCAAAGTGAAACCGGCTTTGATAGTTTAATTTTAGTTATCGTTTCAATTTAAGACGGTACGATACCAAATTATGCTCCATACAAAAATATGGGTATCGTACTTCCGTTTTTTCTTCGCAAAAGTTAAACCGATTTTAATAGTTTTAGTTAGTTGTTTTTATTTAGTTAGTTTTTTCAAAACATTATAACTAAAAGAAATATGACGATCCGAAAAACCGACATTTTTCGGTTTTCTTTAGATAAAGTTGCAGCGTCTATCACACAAATTTGGTAAAGTTTTACCACAAAAGAAAGTGCAATAACGCAAAAACTATTAAAATCGGTTTAACTTTCGCGAAAAAAAACTTTTTTCTTAAAAAGTCTTTTTTCAAAGAATTTGTAGGTAAAATCCGCTTCATCTATATGTGTCCCTTTCAGCGCGGCGCTCGGAAATAGGGATAGCAATACCTAAGGCAAATACCTAAATGAGGAGTACAGTATCCTCTTAAGATAATTATGCAATCTTGTTGTCCCATTTAGAATGATTAAAAAATTAAGTGTAAGCAATAATTATACCTTTTCTGACGTTCAGACGGGTGACGCCTATCTAAACTAATATTAATAAGTGGAAGAGTTTGTTTGTTTGTTTAAACGCGCTAATCGCTGGAACTATTGCTCCGATTTGAAAAATTCTTTTTTATTGGTTAGTCTATTTATAGGGGAAGGCTTTAGGCTATATACCATCACGCTGCGATCAATAGGAGCGAAGCAGTAGTGAAAAATGTTGTAAAAACGGGGAAATTTTCTAAATTCTACATTTAGAAAATTTCCCCGTTTTTGCAACATTTTTCACTACTGCGGAGTACGGAGTCGCGGGCAACAGCTAGTCTTTGTTATACTTTTTCTTGTTAATCTTATTTGCTAGAGCGGTTCAAGAGGAAGGTAGTATATTTATTTATGCAATTGTTTGTAGAGACCGTGAGATCCCTCCCATTCTTAAAGAAATGTCTGCATGTAGACCCGCAGGAGGAGAACGTGATAAGACATTAAAAATAGGAGAGTAGGATAAATAGGATGCATTTTACACTAAAATCAAAATTATTAAACTAAATTGCAGATAATTTCGCAATTTATAAATACATACAGGAATAGTAAAATAATCTATGCTGTTGGTGGTTCCCGTGGGCCCCTTCATTGGCACCAAGTCAGGATTTGATGGTTTAAATAAAAAAAAATCCATAAGTACTAATATTATAAAGCGAGAGTTTGTTTGTTTGTTTGTTTGTTTGTTTGTTTGTTTTAACGCGCTAATCTCAGGAACCACTGGGCCGATTTGAAAAATTCTTTCAGTGTTAGGGCATTTATCGAGGAAGGCTATATAACATCACGCTACAACCAATAGAAGCGAAGCAGTAGTGAAAAATGTTGCAAAAAAAAAAGGGAAAATTTTTAAACTTCCACGCGGACAGAGTCGTGGGCAAAAGCTAGTATTTTTATAGGAACTGCTACAGTTCAAACCAATAACTAGAGAAGTCAGTGAAATAGGTGTCTTGAAGTTAATAACTCGGTTTATATCTGTGTTAATAGGAAACAGATATTGAATTAATCAAGGAAATCGTTATCAAGCAACAGTGTGGGTTGTTGTAATGTAGTTTAAACAAGACTTGCTTATGATTGTCGTTTTACAACATTCAAATAAGCTATGTAGTGCATTATCTGCATAAGTTACAAGTTTAAAATTCCAGTTGGACTATTTTTAAGTCAATATTCTACAATTGAAGCATTGCCGTTTCCTCGCGTCTAATCTCCCCTTATTATATAACAAAGTCGTTATTTTTGTATACATGTCCCTATGTGAGTAAAAATTTTCAAAATTACGCAGGGGATTATGATGCTTTTTTTTCTTAATAGATAGAGTGGTTAAATAAGGTAATGACAATTTTCTTTTTTTTTTCTTTCTAATGTACGTAAGGTTAGAATGGTGACATTTTTCTTGTATATTTTTAAGGTATCTTTTATTGCCTAAATTCTACGCGTACGTAAGTTGTAGGCAACATCATATTATATATGACAATATTTCTGAACCAATTTTAATAAAATGTGATACCAAGATAGTATTAAACCCGATAAAGAACATAGCCTACATACATATGGTTTATAGCCAGCATTATGCTGAGTTGGGTCCGTATTTGTGACTACTCCTACTTTGTTTATATATTTTTACCTATATGTTAAGTGTTAGTGTATGTGTGTTTGTTTGTTTTTTTAAATTTTATGTTACATGCTCATTGAGTAGTTACAAATAAAATATTTCTTTCTTTCTTTCATTCTTACTTTGAAATTGAAAAAGACGATGCCAAATGTCACACGCCACTAAAGTCACTATCCTCAGCTGTTTATATTTTATAGTACGTATTTCGTCTGTGTGGTGACGGATTAAGTTTACTAGTGTCACCACCCCATTTCCTCCACAGGATGTTGTAAAAGCTAGCTAAGGCCATATCCTCCGTGAGAGACGGAAAATCGAAAATGAACCCTTTGTCAACACGTCTGGTTAGCGCGTTATAGTAGATACATAATTCGCTCCCTCCCAAAGTAAAGGAGACTCATACCCCACAGTGGGACGCTAATGGGCTGGAAAGAGAGAGAGTGTATATATTTCGCTTAATTTGAGACTATCGAATGTTCGTAAATGTAACCTATTTATAGACAAAGGAAAACTTAATCACTTGTGTTGGGTGTTAAAATTTTCCGAATCGTATTCACGGAACATTCGTGCTTGAAAATGTTTAGGCCTTGGTCTGTTTAACTTGATGATATGGAACACGAAAGTGATAATAACCTTCCTGTTTTAATTGTTAGCAAAAGTTTCAGTTTATTTGTAACTGTAGTATAAGTTACGTGACTATAAAGTCGAGTAAATTAGACGTATTCGGTTTTAGAAATGAGCTGAAACTTAACTAACTATATATTTTATCAGAAAAACTTTTAAAAGTTATTATAGCTGCCAACACGCGATTCTAAGGTTTTAGTATTAAAACCAACTGGAGTATTTTTATACGCGGATTTTAGAAGTCAAACCTTAATAAACTACACAAAAAAGCCATCCTCTTAAACCACTCTATATATTAATAACTAGCTGTTGCCCGAAACGCCGTACGCGTCGAATTTAGAATTCTTTTCCCGACTATGCAACATGTTTCACTATTGCTTCGCTCCTATTGGTCACAGCGTGATGTTATATATTCTATAGCCTTCCCCTATAAATGGACTAACGAACAAAAAAGAATTTTTCAAATCGGACCAGTAGTTCCTGAGATTAGCGCGTTTAAACAAACAAACAAACTCTTCCGCTTTATAATATTAGTACCTATAGATACCGGATCAATATATTATGTTGCGTTGTTTTTACGATTTAAGACGGCACGATACCAAATTATGCTCCATACAAAAGTATCGTATGGGTATCGTACTTCCGTTTTTTCTTCGCGAAAGTTAAACCGATTTTAATAGTTTTTGCGTTATATTATAGATCTCTTTATCTATAATATAACGCAAAAACTATTAAAATGGGTTTAACTATCGCGAAAAAAAAAACGGAAGTACGAAACGTCTTTTTTCAAAGAATTTGTAGGTAAAATCAGCTTCATCTATATTTGTCCCTTTCAGCGCGGCGCTCGGAAATAGGGATAGCAATACCTAAGGCAAATACCTAAATGAGGAGTACAGTACCCTCTTAAGCTCACATAGGGACGTATTTAAGTAAAGATACACACAAACATACTGACGTAATTCCTATGCTGCCTATCTGTAATTTATGAGTATGAATATTGTCCTCGTACTTTTTTCTAAAGGTGACTACTTTTGTTTAACACTTAAAGGGTGTAGGTAGGTATAATTTACTAGCCTTCTGCAAATAGTTTCGGCTGTGCCATAGTAGGTATGTTAATCAGTGAGACAGACAACTTTTTTATTAATATTAATGGACGTTTATTTAATATATTGTAATGGTCATTTTTAGGGTTCCGTACCCAAAGGGTAAAAACGGGACCCTATTACTGAGACTTCGCTGTCCGTCCGTCCGTCCGTCCGTCCGTCCGTCTGTCACCAGGCTGTATCTCAAGAACGGTGATAGCTAGAGAGTTGAAATTTCCACAGATGATGTATTTCTATTGCCGCTATAACAACAAATACTAAAAATAAAATAAAATAAATATTTAAGGGGGGCTCCCATACAACAAACATGATTTTTAGGGTTCCGTACCCAGTATCTCAAGAACGGTGATAGCTAGACAGTTGAAATTTTCACAGATGATGTATTTCTATTGCCGCTATAACAACAAATACTAAAAATAAAATAAAATAAATATTTAAGGGGGGCTCCCATACAACAAACATGATTTTTTTACCGTTTCTTGCTCGATACTAATAACGTTGCCTTATGTTGCATAGATAATGGTACGGAACCCTTCGTGCGCGAGTCCGACTCGCACTTGACCAATTTTTTTTATTTGACCTAATTACAAATAACTAATAAAGCACAAATTTTAAAGTTTCATATAAATATGTATAGCCAAGCTTAATTCTATTAAATATAAGTTATAGTTGTTTCTTATATACTTATTGCGCCTATTAATAAAAATTAAACAGGTAACAATATTGTTCGTACTTACGTTAAATTTATTAAGATTTAATAAATCAAATTAATAAATCAAAAAGTGAAAGCATTTCACTTTTTCCACCATAAAAGTAAAAAGCATAGCATGTCAAATGCAGAAATTCATAAATAACTTTATTAAGATTTGTTATTTTAGATTTTAAACGATTATGTGATATCAGATTTATATTATAAACCCTCTAACACCTCGCCGCCACAGCTTTGCACGGGTAAGCTTATTGACGAAAATTATTGTCGGTTCTGACCATATTTTTCTTACTACTCGTATAACTTTTATAGCCGGATAAATTTACCTTATTATTTTAAATAATTACATTTAAATCCGAACGTCTTCAGAAATATAAACCGTATACCCAACTATCTGTTGCCCATGTATTCGTACGCATCGAATTTATAAAATTTCCTTGTTTCTGTTAAATTTTTCACTCTTGCTTCGCTCCTATTGGTCACAGCGTGATGTTATATAGCGTATAACCTTCCTCGATAAATGTACTATCCAACACTTAAAGAATTTTTCAAATCGGAGCAGCGGTTCCTGAGATTAATGCGTTAAAGACAAACTCTTATGCTCTTATTCATAATGACTTATCGGAGGTTTAAAAGTTCGCTAAAATCGGTTCGCAAAAATTGTCAAAACTTGTTATTCATAATAGTCCTTTACGCTAAAACGTTTATTATCTCTCCGATAAAATCTACTTTTAAACCTGCGATAAGTCATTATGAATAAGACCATTTAGCTTGATAATATTAGTATAGAATATAGATAACCAATTACGGTTATTTGACCTCGTATAGGTTACACGTGCAACAGATCCTGATTCAGGCCACGTGTAACTGTCATGAATGAATCCCAAATTATACCCCATAATCGTGTCTAATGACGTTATTTTACTTTTATTCATCTCTGCCATGGCATGTTTTCGAATATATTTTAGGAGAGGATAGGCAGAAAGCTATACACTTTCAGTTTCAATCATATTTATACAGTTTTCATCAGCATTAAGTCGTTATCATGATGTTAATACATCAAGATGACGACTGGACTGGACTGGAAAAAATAATTTAATATTTATGTAGCAATAAGCTAATTTTGCAGTCTATCCCCGATTTTAATCAAAGTCATACTAATCTAACCTTTTGTCCTTACTTGCATAACAATAAGCTACTGATGACAGCATTCTATAATGAATATTTAACAGGAGATAGAAATATCTATACTAATCCATGCTAATATTATAAAGCGGAAGAGTTTGTTTGTTTGTTTGAACGCGCTAATCACAGGAACCTGTGGACCGATTGGAAAAATTCTTTCAGTGTTAGATAGGGCATTTATCGAGGAAGGCTTTAGGATGACATCACGCTACGACCAGTAGAAGCGAAGCAGTTGATAAAAATGTTGCAAAAAAACGAGGAAAATTTTCTAAAATCCACGCGGACGGAGTCTCGGGCAACAGCTAATCTTACGAGTATATACTGATAAACGAGGATAACAACATATCCGTAATAGTAGATTGATTACTAAAAACGACTGTAAGAGATTTTATTACATAAACAAGAGAACTGTAAACCTTCGATAAACTCAATTAAAATCTATACTATTTTATAAAGCTGAAGAATTTATTTGTTTGTTTGAACGCTCTAATCTCAGGAACCCCTTGTCCGATTTGAAAAATTCTTTCTGTTTTAAAATACTACATTAATCGCGGAGGGCTAAAAGCTACACGACGCACGCTGCGACCAATAGGAACAAAGTGTCAGTAAAAAAATTTGCAAAAACGGGAAAGTTTTACTATATTCTTGTTGTCTTATTATGTTAAAGCAAATCCAAATTGCGTTACATTTCCGTATATATTCTCAACCATATATATACAAATGTACCGCCTATAACTAGTTGTATGATAAGTATCTTACGACACATACTGCACAGACTGCGTTGGATGTCGCAATGACATTATGTAATGTTTTTACACCTACCCACATAATATCATCGGGGTTGTAGGTTCGAAACCCACTCGAGAAAACCCACAGCTTCCTTCCAAAGATCACATATATGGATACCTCAGTAAACTAACCTTGGAATAAGTTTATACAATTTGTTTATACATTTTAATACATAGTCGATTCGCAACTCTGGAGGTAATATTTTATTTGTGGGATGAACAAACAGATTAATTCTGTGTCAGTGGCATTAGAGTGAGTTCTACATATAAAATTATTTATATTTGTACATGTTTACGAATCTTGTCTTATCTGATCTCCGTAACACAACATTAAATATTAGGTATTTTCAGTTTGGAAGTAACTTTTCTTTTACTAACTTGGTAAAAGCTTGTGTGATATTTTCTAATAATAATTTGCTTAGTTCAAAAACTTAAAAACACTTTTGAAAATCATAAATATTATTTTAAATTATGACTCTGTCATCAGTCCCTAATACGTGTGCAAAATTTTAGATCAGCCCGACTACTGCAAGGGTATAAAAATCACTTTGAAAGATTGCGCCTCATAGATAGGTAAGTACCGAGCGTGTTCAAAAACAGAAGCTTAATAAAACCAAATGAATAGGCAATAAATGTATATAACAAGCCTTACGCCCACTCGTGAGTCTGCTCTGAATAACTAAATATAGAGGTTGCGTATAAGGCAAACGATATTATAACATAGTACGCGAGACTTATTTGATTGTACATACGTAGGCTGATTCAGGCCTTACGTAGTGCCTCACTGACGTTTATTGTGTGACCACCTGGTTGGCCAAGTCTGGTAATTCTGCTATTACAATCATATTACAATGTTGTTATATTGGTCAGTCACTGACGCCATTATCATTATGACAAATAAGTAATACTAGACTACCAAATTTGATAAAATTCCGCCATTATATGACGGGCTTCGTGGAGTAGTGGTTTATGTAATGGACTGCCGATCACGGGATCGCGGATTCTATTCCCGCTTGGGACAAGCATTTGTGTGATATCCATAAATGTCATACAAATGTTTGTACTGCGTCTGGGTGTTTTCTATATATTATAAGTATGTATTTCCAAAAGAAAAGTAGTATATGTAGTCTATCCGTATCTGGTTCCCATAATACAAGCATAGAAATATAGCTTACTTTGGGACGTTGTGTGAAATGTCTTGAATATTTATTTATTATGGCACCACTATGGTGTCATAATATATCAATAAACTTGATTTTTGTCACAGATGATGCCACTATGGCGCGATGGCGCCATAATGGTGCCATTGAGCTGTCATTGTATATATATTCATGTACCGGACTTGGGGCCCTGTTCATGACATACTCAGTAATACATTTTATATTGTTTTGTTAAGAACGCCATCTGTTGTTAAGTAGCGTCATTTATTTACATCTCCTTTACTAGTTCCCTTGATCCTAGTATCGTGTACATCTAGTTGAGTTTGGTAAAGGATTTTTTTTGCTTTGATAAATTAATTTTGTTAATTTTTGTTAAGTATGCAAAATTTCGAAGTAATTCCACATTTTTTTATTTAAACATGGCCGTATGGTGATGGATTAAGAATACAAGTGTTTTTTCTTGCTAGGATTCTATAAAAGCCAGCTAAGGGATCTTGTACACAGATAACATAGGTACTCTGTTAGATTAGAGATGAAAATCTCGAAAGTAAGCCCTGTGCCAAAACGCCTAACGCCATAATCCCCGCCAAAATGAAGGAGGCCCGTGCCCAACAGTGGGACGTTAGTGGACTGGACAGGGAGAGAGAGAGAGGTGTGAAAGATTAAAATATGGCTACGATTGTAGGTCCTAAACGATTATGTTAAATTTTACTTTAGGTGTCTTAGTTTGCGTCATATAATTATGAACTGATAGAAAGAAGCACTTATTCGAAAAGTAACAAAATAAATCACAAAGTTATTATGAAACATCCTCTATAGTGCAAATACCAATTAGCTTATTTAGTTGTAACAATAACAGACTACTCCGGAAATTGCAATTTCCGTTTTTGAACGTATTTCGCAAGAAGTGTTTGTTAATGACATTATAATGCAAGTCTCAAGAGTCCTTTATTAATCAGGCTAAAATTTTACAAAATGTTTTTTTTTTAATTATTTAGAAGGCAATTGTAACGTCAATGTCTGAAAATATATTAAGCCTAGATATAAAGATACGCGGTTTTAAAATTTTAATTGTTCATCATTTGAAATTAACATGTAATTATAATAACACTATTACCTGTAAAAGTCGAATCCCTACTTCCCTACTAATATTTTAAATGCGAAAGTAACTCAGACTGTCTGTCTGTTACGCTTTCCCGCTTAAACCTCTCAACCGATTTTGATGAAATTTGGCACAGACAATCTTTAGACCCTGAGAAAGGACATAGGCTACCTATTATTGCGAAAAAAAGGGATGAAAAGTATTCTAAATTTCACGCGGACGGAGTTGCGGGCAACAGCTAGTTTAGAATAAAATTTAGCACAACAATGACTTTCCGTGTTTGATTCATAAATAAATCCATACCAATATTAAAAAGCTGAAGAGTTTGTTTCAACGCGCTAATCTCAGTAACTACTAGTTCCATTTGAAAAAATCTTTTTGTGTTGGATAGTCCATTTATCGAGGAAGGCTTTAGGCAATATAACATCACGCTGCGATCAACAGGCGCGATTCAGTGAAAAATACTGCAAAATTATTGTATAATTGTGAATAATTTTTAGTTATTTCTTAACTTAGAACCCTGAAGGTAAACTTAAGACCGTCATAAACCTTTATCTTTGACACTTCCTCGAGTAATGAGCATTAAGGGCCTACATCAATATTATCGTCGACATGTACATATTAACACAGCTAGTAGGTATAGAAAATGAAGAACTAGGGATATTTATTTTGTTTACTCAAAATCTACTAAATATATTTTAATTCTGATTTACGTGTTTCTATATATAATAGTTACTTATGTTTTTAGAGTTATTTCATTAGTTAATACGCGATAATAGACCGACAAATGAAAAAAATAAAAAATGAGAGAGGTTGTTTCGCTAAGATTTTCTATCGAGAAAACTTTTTTCAATCGCGTTTCTGAGTTTATGCGATCCTAGATCATATATTGAAAAAACATATACAGGGTGTCCCAGAACGTAACGTAGCTGGGAAGGGGGGTGATAGGGGGGGTCACAAGGGTCACCAGAAAAATAAAATAAAAATTCCCCTCTGGCTATTTAAAAAATAAATGGCATTTTTTTAAAAACTAAAAATTTTACACCTTGTGGGGCTATTTTGCTAACTGTACCTACAAATATAGCTGTTTAAAAAAAAAAGATGTTATGTAATCCTCAATAACCCTTCATCAAATTGAATTAAAAAAATAATACATATCCAACCAAGATTTTAAAGAAAATTAAGTTCTTTTCCAGTCAAGGACTTAGTAATTACAATTTCACTCAACTTTCTCCAAGTGTACTGAAAAAAAAATGTACTATGCAGCTCCGGCGTGTAACTTAAAAAGATAGGTAATTTTATTGCAATTCCAAAATGGTATAACACTTATTTGAAAAAATCATACTTAGACATTTAAAAATAATTTTCGGGAACAATACCCCTGCAAAACAAAACATATCAATAAAACAATAGTCTCAAATTCCTAAGAAAATACGTTTTTAAATGTCTCTTCTGTTCCTCTAATGTTACTGCCCGTTAATTCTCAAGATTGGAGTACTGTACATACCTCAAACACTCAAGTACAGTCTAGGCCAGATAAAGCTTTACCATATTTTATGACAGGGAATTTAAATGAAACTCGAAAATAAAACAAAATTGTAATTATTTATTCAAAATTATTAATTCAAGCAAATAAGCTTAGCTTGGGACCAGAGGACGTTGTGTGAAATGTCCATGAATATTTATTATTATTTATTATTATTCAAATTAAGTGCTCGAAATGTGCACCACCAACATAAATGCACGCCCTACATCGTTTTAAAAATGAGCGGGAAATGTGCCGAGCAAATCTTCTATTATTGATTGATTCCGCGGCCTCTGTGATCCTCGCCTTCAAGTCACTCAAGTCCCTGATGGGTTTCCCATAAACTTTTTCTTTTATAGCACCCCAGTAAAAGAAGTCCAACGGGTTTAAATCCGGTGAACGAGCTGGCCACGCTATAACACCGGCCCTTCCCATCCACCTACCAGGATATTCGTTGTTTAGGAAATCTCTTACTGGGCGTGCATAATGTGCTGGGCACCCATCATGCTGGAACCACATATTCCTTAATGTTTCCAGCGGCACATCTTCCAATAAATTGGGTAATTCGTTTTGTAAAAAGTGCAAGTACGCCTCGCCAGTCAGTGCCTCAGGTAACTCAAAGGGTCCGATTATTTTACCGTTCAGTATTCCGGTCCACATGTTCACTTTAAAACGATATTGGGATCGATCTTCTCTAATAAGGTGGGGATTTTCTACGTGCCACTCGTGTAAATTATGTAGGTTCATGTAGCCGTCCTTTTTAAAAGTAGACTCGTCGGACCACAATATTTTATTAAAAAATTGAGGGTCCTCCCTATGCATGCGCAGCATCCTACTACAAAATGCAAGTCTCGCAGGAAAATCGCGTGGTATCAGACTCTGTACGCGTTGCACGTGGTACGGGTGGAACTTTTCTGATTGTAATATGCGATGAGCAGTACTTTTTGATACACCTGTATTTGCTTCAATTGTCCGAACTGAAGTACTCGGGTTGTCTGCGACGGTTTGAAGCACTACATCTTGGACATCGAACCGAGATCTGCGTTCATTAACCATTTGATGTGGAAGTCGACCCTCAGACAATAGTCGGTGGACATTGACAAAAACACGGCTATCCGGGTGACGTGGGGCGTTCGGATATCTTTCTCGGTACAGTCTTGCTGCAGCACCGGCATTACATCTACATTCGCCGTAAATGAGATGCATGTTCGCATATTCATGTGGAGTGTACGTGGGTGGCATGGTGGCACTGTATCACACACTTTAGTCCTTGAGAAAGCCAAGTCGTTGGAAGAAATCACAAACAATGTCCAAAATCACAAAGAAATAATCAAGTCCAGAAAGCGAAGCAAAGTTGTTAGTACTAAATGAACACAAACGAATACAAAGATGTGCAGTAAACGAGAGAGCTTAATGTACTGCCCGACTATTTGGCTAACCAGAGACAGCACCCCTACTTTTTCTCTTCCTTTAACGTATCTACCTGTCTCTTTCACTCCCTGAACTTGTTTTGTTTCATTGTTCTCGCGCATGGCTAACGGTACGAGAGGGGTACCTGCCTACCTGCCTGTACAAGGAACAGGAATATTTGCTTAGGAATTTGAGACTATTTATGTTGGTGGTGCACATTTGGAGCACTTTATTTGAATAAATAATTAGAATTATGTTTTATTTCCGAGTTTCATTTAAATTCCTTGTCATAAAATATGGTAAAGCTTTATCTGGCCTAGACTGTACTTGAGTGTTTGAGGTATGTACAGTACTCCAATCTTGAGTATTAACGGGCAGTAACATTAGAGGAACAGAAGAGACATTTAAAAATGTATTTTCTTAGGAATTTGAGACTATTGTTTTATTGATATGTTTTGTTTTGCAGGGGTATTGTTCCCGAAAATTATTTTTAAATGTCTAAGTATGATTTTTTCAAATAAGTGTTATACCATTTTGGAATTGCAATAAAATTACCTATCTTTTTAAGTTACACGCCGGAGCTGCATAGTACATTTTTTTTTCAGTACACTTGGAGAAAGTTGAGTGAAATTGTAATTACTAAGTCCTTGACTGGAAAAGAACTTAATTTTCTTTAAAATCTTGGTTGGATATGTATTATTTTTTTAATTCAATTTGATGAAGGGTTATTGAGGATTACATAACATCTTTTTTTTTTTAAACAGCTATATTTGTAGGTACAGTTAGCAAAATAGCCCCACAAGGTGTAAAATTTTTAGTTTTTAAAAAAATGCCATTTATTTTTTAAATAGCCAGAGGGGAATTTTTATTTTATTTTTCTGGTGACCCTTGTGACCCCCCCTATCACCCCCCTTCCCAGCTACGTTACGTTCTGGGACACCCTGTATGTACTGAAAATTAGAGCTCTAGCCATTCAATCTAAAGAAACAATGAAAACTTCGTACGTAGAAAAATGCACGAAGCTATTTTGGTATCCTCTTAACCAATAAGTTTTTTTTTTACAAAATCCTGTGTTGAGGTTTTATAGCGTACCTAATGATATAGACGTAATGGCAGGTGTCCTGCAGGAAATAAGTTCTTAGCGGCATCTGGACACCGGCAGACGAGATAGTCTCGCTTCCCTCCACTGAGATATTTCTCAGATGAACTGTGTGAAGATGCTTGTAAACGGAACTTGATGTATTTTTTTCCTTATTAAAAGATTACTTGTAATAGCGACAACATCTTATCAACCCTTTGAACAAGTTTAATTTGTGAAAATGGAGTCAGCTTCGAGCAGCATAGTGATAAAATTCTTCCTGTTAGGATTATATTTATTGGCACAATAGTAAAGAAACTAAATTTCTTTGTTGTTATATAATAAAATTAATAGGTAGGTTTTAATACAGGTTTTTAACTAGGTTCAAATTTAAAGTTTTGTATTCATATAGATTTTATTATTACTGAATATTCTTCTGCAAAAAATCTCATCAATATTAGATGAATTCGTAATAGAAAACTCGACGGAACCTATTTAACTTGCTACTTTACACATTGCAGCTAGTATGAACTAGTGTCTAGTTAGTTTTATTGACACTATGCTTATTCCCGGCAAAGTTGTAACTCTTAATTTTGAACGGAAAGGGCAAACTTGTGTCATTATAGTATATCCTACTGATCGGATTTAATTTGTTCTTATGTTATGCGTTATCGTGACGGGAAACTGTCGACAGGAAGCGGGTAAAAATGTTATGTCGGTCGAGTAATGGCAAGCCAACACGGATAGGCTTTTTACTTCGCTCCGTTAGGGTTGTACTAGAATTGAGATAAATATTTCTAGTGATTGATGTATGAATGTTTGATTATGATAACTTAGTATAAAGTAATTTATTAATTTTGCAATTGACTTGCTTATTAAATAACTGTCTAACGTATCAAAATAAAGGCCTATGTTTTTACTATGATAGAAATAAATAAATATAAATGCATAGTATATTAGGAAGTTAAAAGCTCGATTTATGAGGAAAATATCTATTAATTTAGAATTGATTTCAATTAATATTGTGCCGATGAGATTTCGTGAGATTTTTGGCAATATTTTGTAATTACATATTACCAATTAAAGTAATGTATAAAGTTGGTAAGAAACTATTCGTGAACTGATAATATTCGTAAACCGTAACTATTATATGTACCATAACCGTAACCGTAACTACATATTATAATATTGACGAGCTTCGTGATTGAGTGGTTTATGTAACGGACTGCCGGTCGCGGGTTCGATTCCCGCTCGGTACAATTATTTGTGTGATATTTATATTTGTCATACAAATGTTTGTACTGGGTCTGGGTGTTTCTATGTATATATGTTAGTATGTATTTACAAAAAAAAAGTAGTATATGTATTGTATTCTATCTGTATTCTGGTACCCATAACACAAGCATAATAATATAAGCTTAGCTTGGGACCAGAGGACGTTGTGTGTAATGTTCATGAATATTTATTATTATTATTTATTATTATTCGTTGGTTTACAGTGCTATTAATAGTAATGTGGTTAAAACAATTATTATTGTTTATGGTGGAAGAAACTCTTGTCAGCCCTGTTGGTCTGGCCGTTGGGTGACAGATTACGCTTCAGCGGTTTGAGTTTCCGATTTGATGGAATCTACCGCATTTTCAAAGAAACGACTGCAATGCTAAGGTTTTTATACGTAATTGCATGACCAAATGATAAGTGTCGAATAACAATCTCAATGTACAAAAAACTGTCGGTAATTTAGACGTTACTAGTGGCTGCCTCTCGACCTCAGCAGATAAATCGGTAGTCTTGTGAAGTGGCCGTTCTGAGTATGAACATCGAGCTAAACCAAACTTAAAATTTAATTAAATATTTATTTATTTATTTATAAACTAGCTGTTGCCCGCGACTCCGTACGCGTAGAATTTAGAAAATCTTTCCCGTTTTTGCGACATTTTTCACTACTGCTTCGCTCCTATTAGTCGCAGCGTGATATTATGTAGCCTATAGCCTTCCTCGCTAAATGTACTATCCAACACTGAAAGAATTTTTCAAATCGGACCAGTGGTTCCTGAGATTAGTGCGTTCAAACAAACAAACAAATTCTTCAGCTTTATAATATGAGTATAGATTATCTGATTTATACTATCGGATATTGACTGACTTGTAAGACTGACAAAACGTTCACATGTGACAGCGTCTACTGAATTTTGTTGTTTGTTATGTTTAGAAACCTATTCTTAGGTCCTAAAAAATATTTACCGATTTCCTATTAAGTTCTAGACTAGTCTAAGTGTTTGAACCAGAATAGCTACTGAAAGCTTTACTAACAAAAAACATTATAATATTCAAGAATACTGCATACCTTTACAGATGATTTAACATGCTTGGTACCATAGTAAGACAACAAATCACAAAATATTATATATTAAAGATATTTTTATTTTTTATATTTTTTACTCTCTCTGTCTCTCTCTCTCTCCAGCCCATTAACGACCCACTGTTGGGCACGTGCCTCCTCCATTTTATTTATTTATTTATTTATTAGGAAGACCAACAGCATTTAACAATGGATCATAAAAAAAATCAATATGCAACGTACAGCCAATTATAGGTCTTCACCTATAGTGTTTCAGTAGAACAAATCAAAAATGTGACAGTAGAGCACATCCACAAATTAATACATACATAGTACATTGATAAACATAATACACTAAATAAGTAACAACTGTAACAACAAAAAACAATATATAAGTAACAACTATATAAACAATAATTTAAAAGAGAGAATTTGCAAATCTACAGTAAATTATCCCAATTTCTACTATGAAACCTATTAAAGAAATCAAGGCTAAGCAACCGCCTCACTAATGCTATCTTTGAGTTAAAAATGTCAAAGTCGTGCATTTTAATTGCTGAGTTTACGGTCTTGCAAGCTCGCACCAGAAAAGAATTCTGCCGGTAATTAGATGTCGCAGAAGGTAGTTCAAGAGGTACATAGTGTCTCAATGGTCTGATAGGTACTTTTATATTAATTTCTGATAGTATAAATTCACTGTCAATTCACTTGAGAGCGATTATGGTCTACTGTGCCGCGCTGACCAGGCGTATTAGCACAGGGTTTATTTTTGAGGTTTCCGTTTCTCACAGAGGTTGTTACCTGTATGCAATATCCCTTAGCTGACTTTTACAGCACCCTCGGGAGGAGATGGGATGGTGACAATTGTATTCTTAATCCGTCACCACACGGACAAATATTTACATATTTTTTACTCATGATTGTCTAAATAAACTTACTTATAACTTGGTACATCGGTCACGTATATACAAATTATGTAATAATTATGAAACGTTGCTCATACGTGATCCCTTGTATCATGATCACTAAGTAATGGTAGCAAAAAAAGTTATTAATAAAAATTTCTTGTAAATTTTGCAAAAACCGCCCCATAATTTTTTTTACACAAAAAAATAAAAAATCTGATGGGTGTATTTTTCATTAAATTTCAGAAATGCATGTGCAATATGACAACAATCTCACCTAGAATATTAATATCTATCTTAATAATAATTAAATACTGCAAATGCAATGATTATATTACAAGTATAGATAAAAACTACAATACCTCGCTACGATATTTTTTTATTTAGCTTTTTTTATTTTAGTTTATCATGCATCGCACTATAGACAGATGTATTTTATGTATTATTTACAGTTAGATAAATACCCTATTAGGTCTACACCTGGATCTGGGCAATATAGAATAAGACAATAAAGTGATCTTATTCCATATTGCCTAGTTCTAGGGTCTACGCCGCTTCAGTCGAGTGAAGCAAATATCAAAATTCCCTTTCTCGCTAAACTAGGAGGAAATAGTTACTTTTGCATTCCGCGATAACCTCTTTGTGAGTAATGAGACTAGTCTTGACAAAATTGCTGCTTTTAGAATCTGCCTACTGAATACAATTATAGTATAATCGAAATTAGCAATGAGGCCAAGCTTAAGTTAGAAATTTAGGTCACATTTTGACTATTGTTTTCTTCGACTAATGCCAATATTATAAGATCTTTCCTGGCGTCTTGTATGCTAACGGTACTAGAATCGTGGGAAAATAATAAATCAGTCGTTGTACGAGTAGGATGTACAATGTAGTTTGTATAGCACGGCTAGTGTACCGTCCGCATAACAATGTTACATAGAGACAAACATTTACATAAACATGTTCTCGATTCGCAAGAATTTGTCTAGAATAGTATTTTAAATGCCTTGTGAGAAAACTTCCAATATCAATACAAAATTTTATGTTTTTTGTGTATTTTTGATAACATTACGTTAGTAGTAAGTAGTAGTAATAGTTAGTAAGTACCTAGTAGTACGTGTTATGCAAAAAAAAACGGTCAAGTACGACTTGTAATCACACACGAAGGGTTTCATACCGTTATTATCATATTCGTCATAGCGACCTCAAATAACACCAAACAATAAGGGCAGGGTGATGATGATGAGTTTGTTGTTGTAGCAATAACTGGTATACACAAAATGTGATATTTCAGCTCTCTAGCTATAACAGTTCCTGAGATATAGCCTGGTGACAGACCGACCAACAGCGAAGTCTCAAGAAAAAGATACGTGGGAAATAATCTAGTATAAAATAAATTAAGTTATCAAATAAGGGATAAAATAATTATTTAATATCTCATCTCCAACCGTATTGAGAGCTTTTTTACTTCCATATAAGCGTTACGTACGTGAGCATCTGTCAGACGGATGTCCTGTCCGTTACGCGGATAGGGATATAGGACACAAACGGTCCATCCACCTATCCACTGGTACTACAGGTGTCTGATATTATTCTTATTCAATTCAACAGTATGTTCGCGGACTAACTGTAAAGATTTTTTATATGTATAGAGATGAACTATCCCTTGTATTGGCTAGTAGGTATACGGCTATTTTTACATCACACCTCCAGAACGAAAGTAATTGAACTCAATTAGTGAAAAATTACAAAGTTTTTAAAAAGACTTTCATCTGCTCTCTGTAACGATTTTTTGTAACATGTTTTTCTGGATATAACTTTACAAGCTTTTACCTGCGACACGTGGAATTTAGATAATTTTCCCCGTTTTGCAAAATTTTTTAGTAATGCTTCGCTTCTATAGCCGTCCTCGATAAATGGACTAGGTATCCAACACAAAAATATTTTTTCAATTCAAACTAGTGGTTCCTGAGAATAGCGCATTCAACCAACCAAACTCTTCAGCTCAATAATATTAAGTACGTTTTATAAAGTGGGTTGAAATATACCATATTTTAACAACATTTTTGGGTCTTGTCTCCACTGTAACTAGCAAAGATGTGTCTATCACACATTGTCGTGCAACTATGCTTCAAATGACTGTAAAACTGTTGTTATTCTATTCTGGCCGGAAATAGCAAGGCCGATTCGTGTGTAAATAGGTTTAAATCGTAGAGGAATGTATGCATACACATTAGTTAGGGTGAAGCATTATAAGTAGTAGTACCTACAACAAGCGTTTACAATTCATTCCTTTAAAATAAAGCCGAGATATTATGCCTGGTTTATTCACTTTGTCTTTACTTATTATAAAACAAAGTCGTTATTTTTGTATGTATGTCCCTATGTAAGCTTATATCTTCAAAAGTACGCAACGGATTAGAATGTGGTTTTTTTTTTAAATGATAGAGTGGTTCAAGAGGATGGCCTTTTTGTATAATTTGTTAAGGTTTGGTTTCTAAATTCCACGCGTACGAAGTTGCAAGGAACAGCTATAAAACATATTTTCTTGTATGACTTTTAATCTGTGTAACTTTAGTTCTCGTGTTTATGGAACAGGATTTTGAAACCCTAAAGAATAAATATTTTGATTTTAAAAGTTTTTGTGTTAAAGAGGCTTAGGAGAAATTAGGTTTTCCCGTCCTGGGTATGTCGTAAACACGCAATCACACATAGATTATAAGTATATTATTATTTCTCATTTAGGTTGAAGTATAAGTAAGTAAGAAAAATGAACTTAAAGCACTCTACAAACTTATAAGTAAACGTATCAACCTAGACTACAAGGCGCACCGTAAAAAAACCATCGAAAAACATCTTAATAATACAAATAGCATTAAGAAAGCATTTAAGGAATTGAGGACACATAAACTATGGATTGAAGAGTTGAAAGATCAAACGAAAAATACCAATAATAGAACAAAAATACTGAAAATAGCAACAGATTTTTACAAGAAATTATATAGTGCTCCAAATCAATATGCAGATCAATTACAAGACACTAGTAGAGTAGAAACGAGAGAAGTCCTAGATGAATCTGAAGTTCTTAAGGGGATTCAATCACTAAAAATGGAGAAAAGCCCAGGTCCCGACAAGCTTACCAATGACGTCATAAAGATTGGATGCGAATACCTTACAAAACCGTGCACTATCCTATTTAATGAGATACTGAAGAACTCACTTGCCCCTCATCAGTGGTCAGAGTCTCATATCATCCTACTTTACAAAAAAGGAAACCCAAATAACATAGGTAACTACAGACCGATAAGCTTGTTACCTTCATTATATAAATTGTTCTCCTCGATTATAGAGAAAAAAATAAAAGAAAATACTGAAAAACGTCAACCTATTGAACAGGCGGGCTTCAGAAAAGGTTTCTCGACAGTAGATCACATACACTCGCTAGAAATGCTGATAGAAAAATATAATGAGTTCAAGAGACCGCTCTACATTGCCTTTATCGATTACCAAAAAGCTTTTGACTCTCTGCTCCACTCATCGATATGGGAGGCCCTGCTTTCTCAGGAAGTTCCACTAGATTATATAAAAATCCTAAAAAATATCTATAATAATAGTACTAGCAGAGTCAGGCTGGAAACTCTGGGGCCGCCCATCCAAATAGGAAAAGGCGTTAGACAGGGAGACCCACTCTCGCCTACTATCTTCATAGCGGTCCTAGAGTCTATCTTTGGTAAACTTGACTGGGAAAAGGTGGGGATAAATATTGAGGGATGTTACTTAAGTCACTTGAGGTTTGCCGACGATATAGCCCTTCTTTCAGAGAGTACAAGTCAACTTCAAGTAATGATAAATAGTCTATATAAGGAAAGTCGAAAAGTGGGCTTGGAAATCAATCTAACAAAAACTAATATCATGACTAACTATATCGAAAGACCCATATATCTAGAAAACTCACTTCTAACATACGTTGATTCTTACACTTATCTGGGGAAGCAAGTTTCATTCAACCAACAAAATAACGAACTCGAGGTGGAGAGAAGAGTTAACATTACATGGAGAAAGTTCTGGAGCCTCAAAGAAATATTCAAAAGCGATATGAGCATACGATTGAAGGCTAAGGTTTTAAACACCTGCCTTCTCCCATCATTAACTTACGCCTGTCAAACATGGAAATTTTCTAGGAAAGTAAAAAATAAAATTACGTCTTGTCAGAGGAGTATGGAAAGAAGCATATTAAACATCAGGAAAATTCAAAAGATCCGTCATACTCTTATAAGGAAGAAAACTAGAGTGATCGACGCTCTTAGCTACTCACAAACACTAAAATGGCGATGGGCTGGACACGTGGCGCGGCTCAGCGACAATCGATGGACTATAAAGACAACGTCATGGGCAGGCCCACAAGGTCAGAGAAAAAGGGGCAGACCCAATGCACGCTGGGCAGACGAGATCGTGAAGGTGGCAGGCATTCAGTGGATGAGAACAGCACGGAATAGAGAACAGTGGTCAACTCTGGAGGAGGCCTTTACCTTTCATTGAGAGGGTTCTTGCTGGCAAAATATTTTTATATACTTAATATTATTAAATTAATGAATCGAATATAAATATTGTAATTATTAATCAAATTTCATTTTAATACTCTATGACTCTAACTTATTTTTATTAAATTTCAAAATGTAATTGCACGAAGTTTTTAAACATATTTATTATTTTTAATTTTCAATTGCATGATGTTATGTACTCATTTTAAATAATCATTTTCAAATTGTAGTTTGGCAAGAAATAAAAGGCTTTTTATTTTTATTTTTTATTTATTTATTTTATAAGTAAGTAAGTACTTACTTATACTTCAACCTAAATGAGAAAGTGAACTACATAAAGGAGAAGATGTCTCCCACAATGAGACTCTCCCTTATAATTTGACCCATATAAAAATTTGTTTATAGAATAAACAATGATCGCAGATGAAAAAAAAAATCTCACACATTGTATCTATAATACAATAATAATATACACAATAAGTCATACATAATACTTATGTACATGAATACGCACACGCAATTTTACACCTAAACACTTAAAATCAATACAAAAAAAAATGAACAAGTTTTAATATCTTTAGTACATTCCACGCATTCTTTCACATAGCTATTTGATCTGAACGCAGTTAATCCTATAAATCGATTTACCACGTCAATTTCGCCATCATCACAATCAATAGTTCCGTCTAAAAAATAACTTTCTCATACATAGATAGTACACGTCGGACCATTCATAAAGAATAATTGCTATTTACTGAATGAAAACCGCAGGAAATGGGTTCCTCTCGGCCGAGTCGAATTGCGACCACATTTGATTACGTCACTATTAGGCGGCTGTTTATAGTAATGGACCTGCAAGACGTGATCGCTGGATATATTTTATGAAACGTCTAGAAAGGTATTTTAACGGGAAATCAAATATAATTGTTTTAGCAATACTTGCTGTTAAGGAACTTATTTTAATCGACTAATCATACGTTTTTTCCACGTAATAAAATTGCCACCAAAGTAACTATTTCTGATAGACAAAGTCACATCCAAAGATGTAGTAATAGATATGAACCACAATCAATAATAATTTATTATGGTACTAGCATAGCATTCCAATCATGTGCGGCCTAATCAAATTACAATTTCTACAATCGTTTGTCTTTACGTCCACAAGCTTGGCGTGTAAAAATTTGGATGCGTCTATTCTGCCTATTATATTGTTCTTTGTTTTCCGTTACCATATGTCATTATTTTTTTCGTTAACATTCTTAACTGTGTGGTGCGAGCTCAAATCTCTGTGTCTACAAAAAGCTCCCTTATTTATTGTACAAATACGAGCGTAGTGCTCTCTAGATGTCTTGCGGACGTGACCAATTGAACCGGATGCACGCCCATGACCGGAAGTCCCCCTTTCATCTCAAAATGGCCGCGTCGAATCTGTAAGAAGCAAGGAATTTTTCTAGGCCGCTGACCACTGAATATTTGTCAAACGACCCGGCGATATCACGAAGCGAACTTTTTATGTGATCCACAACTTTTTAGGTTTCCTGCAGACTTGCGGTTTTTCGTCTGTTTACGTCTGGCCGTCTGCATATTTAAATGCAGCAGATTTTTAATTATGCAGGAATGTTTATAACTTCCGGTATGTCCGGTCGTTTTAACTTTTTGGATCCTGCATGTATTATATATTTAATGTATGTATTAAGTGCGATTTTGACGGTTTTATGATCGAAGTTATTAATTTTATCGTTGTCCCAATCTTTTCCAGGCTATTTCGATTTACCCTCAGATTATAATTTTTTTTTTTGGACATTTCACACAACGTCATCTGGTCCCAAGCTAAGCTTATATGCTTGTGTTATGGGTACAAGAATACGGATATACTACTTTTCTTTTGTAAATACATACTTATAATACATAGAAAACACCCAGACGCAATACAAACATTTATATGACATTTATGGATATCACACAAATGATTGTCCCAAGCGGGAATCGAACCCGCGACCTCGTGATCGGCAGTCTATTACATAAACTACTCCACCTTTTAGTTTGATTAGTAATGTAACTACATAGATTTGTGTTTGTTATGTGGGATAGTACACTAAATGAAAAATGTATTTAAAAAATTGGTCAAGTGCGAGTCGGACTCGCGCACGAAGGGTTCCGTACCATTATCTATGCAACATAAGGCAACGTTATTAGTATCGAGCAAGAAACGGTAAAAAAATCATGTTTGTTGTATGGGAGCCCCCTTAAATATTTATTTTATTTTATTTTTAGTATTTGTTGTTATAGCGGCAATAGAAATACATCATCTGTGAAAATTTCAACTGTCTAGCTATCACCGTTCTTGAGATACAGCCTGGTGACAGACGGACGGACGGACGGACAGCGAAGTCTCAGTAATAGGGTCCCGTTTTTACCCTTTGGGTACGGAACCCTAAAAAAATGTCATTACCTTTGGGTACCTATATGTATACGTATGATATTTTCATGATAACACCAGACTGTTTTTATAAGACACCGATCATCTACAAAAAGTTAAAAAAATAATGTTCTTCTTAACTGACTTCAAAAAAGGAGGAGGTTCACAATTCGTCTGTATGTTTTTTTTATGTTTGTTACCTCATTCATAACTTAACTGGGCAAAGCGATTTTAATGATTCTTTTTTATTTGAAAGCTGGTGGTTCCCGTTTGGTCCTATTGGCACCAGGTTAGGATCTGATGGTTATCTCCTGAGAAATCGAGGAAAACCCTCAAATTTCAAAGGCACGCGAAGTCGGTTGAACTGTTGTTTAAAAATACTCTTGCGACTGTTAAATGGCATGCAATACGAACTAAGTTTATTCAATGAGAACTAATAAACCTTTGTCTAATTTTCAGGTAAACTGTACGCAGCGCTGGGTCGTCGCGGTGGTCGAGTTGTTGGTAGTGATCTGCAGGGTGGCTCAGCATCGTTCAGAGTACAAGCGCTGCTGCCAGTAGCCGAGAGCTTCAAGTTTGCACTCGAACTCCGAACTCACACTTCAGGACTCGCTGCACCACAGATGTTGTTCAGCCATTGGGAGGTCAGTATGCAGTTTTATTACATTACCTTTACCTTATATTTTTAAAACACACGCATCAACATTAATCGACTATCAAGAAAGTCATATTAAAGTAATAATTAAGAGAATATCTACATTGTTTTTTAAATTATAAGATTTTCGTCGGTGCCGAAGAATTGCACATTAATATGTATTTAAGAAAATTAAATAATTTTTAGATTCTGTTATATAAATACGAACGAGGTTAATAGAAATGTTTAGAGCGTGATTTATATAATTTATTAAAGTAATTTATTAATTTTTGCATTCGACATGCTATGCTTTTACTTAATAAATCAAATTATGGTGGAAAAAGTATAGTATAGATGGCGGTGTACGTAAAAATATATAAAACTCATTCGAGTGACAGATATGGTGGTTAATTTGAATTGTTGCAAGTAGACCGCAATAAGCTCAGTTGGAAGAGCTTCGGAACGGTATTCCGAGGTCGTGGGTTCAAGTCCCACTTGCGGCATTTCACTTTTTCCACCATAATTTGATTTATTATATAATTTATTTTTATGGGTAGCCTCCAACCACAAAATTAGACAACAGTGTACAAAACATGAGCATAAATGCCTATAACTGTCAAAATTGATAAGATTAACTTTTTATTAAACTTTAAAATTGAGTTCTTCCGTTGCTTGTTTTTAAATTTCAACACGCACTTAGTTTTAAATAGCATGTACATTTAATCATGAACAATTTGGTTAGTTACGTCTTATCGTTTAAATTATAAGCCATCATCGCAGTGCTAAATACATAATTATTTAGGGAGTTCGTTTGATTTTTATCGTGACCTTTAGACTATCTGTCCTTCAATCTATGTATAGACTGTTTTAAAATTTAACCACGCTAATTACTTGGAAGCCAGTTACTAATTTAGTTGAGAAGTATGTGTGGTGTGACTTTGAAAGAGAGATTAAGAAATGAAGTTATAAGAGAACGTTGCAGTCTGAAAGAGGATGTAGTGACTAAGGTGGAGAAAAGTATGCTTAGGTGGTTTGGTCATGTGGAGAGGATGGATGAGAGACGCTTAATAAAAGGCATATACACGGCGAAAGTAAGTGGAAATGCTGGGAGAGGACGCCCGAGAAAAATATATTCCGATGTCATCGCCGGGATACTCCAAAAGGGGCAAGTGCGTAGCACTTACAACCGTCGGGCATGTATGACCAGATGTATGAGTGTGGATGAAGCCAAGGAAGTATGCTTCGATCGTAGCAGATGGCGCTCTATAGTCTCTGCCTACATGCCCCATGGGGAAAAGGCGTGATGTTATGATGATGATGATGATGATGATATATAGGTTGACAAAATACAAATAATTTTTGTTCCAAAACTGTGGGGTTCAATTGTCAATATGCAATTAGGCATGCTTCGTACAGAAATATTGACGCTTGCTCTGTATGAAATAGTCGTAGGTGTCATCCACACACAGGACAAAGTATTTGTAAGATGGACACTGATATTTAAAAACGCCTGGGTGTATTTGTATCGTATTACGCTTAGTTTAGAATCTTTAGAAGCATACGTTTAAAGCTTTGTCTGCAAAGCGTAAATTTGTCAAACATGCTTAAACATTTACATATATATTATGCAAAGTTACTAAATGAAAAATTACCTTAATCGGCCTGATGTTTATGGCTTTAGCAATTAACAACATATTTAGAGATTTGATGAGATTATTCAGCATTAAAGGAAAAGATTAATTATTTTAATTATTTTCTGGTTTAGCAAATAACAACATATTTAGAGATTTATTATTCATCATTAAAAGAAAAGATTTATTATTAAAATTATTTTCTTAAATATTTCAGGTAATAGACATCGATCCATTCTGGAAGCCGCGCACTGAAGAAGAATATTTACATTGGGGCGAAAAATGGGACGGAGTGAACCGTGCTAAGGCTTACATGGACTCAGTACGTGCTAGGAAAGGCCTGGCCACAGACAAACAATTGGTCCAACATGCAGAAAAACAAAGAACTTTGTCCAAGAATAAATAGTATTTATATCTTACTTAGGCAACTTCGTACGTGTGGACTTAAAAAAACAAATCCTAACAAATCAGACAAAAATACCATCATCTTGAACCATTCTGTCATTAAAAAAAACCGCATCAAAATCAGTTACGTAGTTTTCAAAAAACTATATTTAAATAGGGACAAACATACAAAAATAACGACTTTGTTTGTTAATAAGTAAGGGTGAGAAATATACTAATAACGGAATTATGTAATGAATTAAAAATGCCATAAAAATATGCTTACCTTTTGAAGTAACATAGTAACATCATAATTTGTAAATTATTATAATAATTGTTACTAAAATAGCATATATTATGAGTTACTTTTAATAGACAATAATATTTTTAGTTCAGTTACGTGCTTACAAAATGGCATTCCGTTATTGATGGCTGACATATTAAGCTATCATTAATTATACTATAGGTATGTATATTACACACTAGAAAATTATCTACAGAGAACGCAGTATACACGCAAAGATATAATATAAAATTTTTTGTTCCAATAAAGCTTCGCTTGTAAAACCAAATTCATGCTTTTGCCTGAGTTCTTTACAGTTATCTGTTTAAAAGTACTTAATACAATTATCACTCAAAAAATAATATTTCATTTCTAAGTAATATAAAATAAATAATATAATAAATAATATAGCTTATAAAAAAAAGACTTTTTAAAATTTCCAAAAGGTTTTGATAATGTTATTGCGCTAATGTCTCAATTATAATGTACTCGTATGTATGGCATATGTATCTTCGAAGGAGATTAGTACGGGATCCGTAGTACATTTTTTTCACTTGATTACTATCAAGCTGATTTTCCGTGAGTAGCTTTATTATGACGAGACGCCCAATAATTTTCTATTCCAAAATCTCGATAGTGGTAGCTAACAGAGATAGCAAGGATAAAATATCAAAACATTTGTATGATATTCAATCACACAAATGATTGTCCCGAGCGGAAATCAAACCCGCGAGGACGATAGCTAGAGAGGTGAAAATTAAACAGTTAATGATATAACAAAAACACTCATTAGGTACTTTTATTCACCTGTCCTTATTCCAAACGTGGAGTCGGGAATATGACGAATATATTATAATAATGACGCTACGGAACCTCGTGTTCGAGTCCAACTCGTATTTGACCGGGTTTTTTAATAGGTCAACATCAAAATAATCACAATTATCATCAAAATAATCTACTATAAACATTAATTTAAATATTTAATAGACATTAGTTATAATATTAGTCAGTGGCCAAATAATGTAAAACATTTTTTAAATAGGCTGTAATTAATAGTACTCATTATCAAGGCTAAGTGCAACTCGGCCGAAACGTTGGGGTAAATAAAATGGTTGTCGTATTTTACTTGTATAAATAAGTCAGTAAAATAGAACTCAACCTGTATTCTAGATAATTATAATTTAATTAGCTAAGTGCATTTAATTTAGTGAAATTACTATCCATCAGCCTCTCTCCGTCCTCTGTTGGACATAGGCAGGTATTTACATAAGAAATAGATTTGTATAGCTTCATTTTATAGTTATTATAATATAGTCTTCCTGGTTGGTGTGTAAAATCTAAGTAAATTTGAATTACCTATCAATTATTTAGTTTTTGATCATGAACGAATCTGCTTCCATGCGCCTGTATATAATCTCATAGGAAAATATTCAGTTAAACTACTTTCAACGTTTTGCTATGAGATTTTATTCAGACGTATTCTTTTCCGGAGATATTAAATTTGTAAAGTAAAGTATTGAAAGTTACCTAACTACTGTTTAGACAAAAGGCAAATATACATTAAGATCAACACATTTACCTCTATAGCTTTTTATTAAGCGATCCCTTAAGGCCAATGTTTATACTTTTCTACATTTTTAGCCTAGTGTATTTAGATTAATATTCATTAACAACAATAACAACATGTAGGTACTTATAAAATATTTAGATAGTTTCGCAGACAGATATACCAGATGGTGGGTTGACGTTTAAAATTGAGGACAAATATCTTTAAATCCTGACCTGGCTAAATCGCACTTCATAGAATATAGCCTTTACCACAGATACATATTTCACCACCACATAGATATATAAATAGCTTCAAGCTGACTGAGTGATGTAACTATAGACTATACATCTGGTAAATATGTGATCTTGCTTAAATACCAACAGCATAGCTACTAATTGTCATTGATAATAACATGATAATAATATTATTTTTTTTTCTTTATTTATTTGGGACTTCGAACTACTATGAGTTCATATCAGCCCCGTAAATGGTATTAAATAACCTTATAACACGTAAATGACGAGCCCCGTGGTTGAGTGGTTCATGTAACGGACTGCCGATCAAGAGGTCGCGGGTTCGATTCCCGCTCGAGATAATCATTTGTGTGATTTTTCTAATTGTCATACAAATGTTTGTCCTGCGTCTGGGTGTTTCTATGTATTATAAGTATGTATTTACAAAAGAAAAGTAGTATATGTATTCTATCCGTATTCTGGTACACATAACACAAGCATATAAGCTTAGCTTGGGACCAGAGGACGTTGTGTGAAATGTCCATGAATATTTCTTATTATTATTATTTATTATGACAATTTTAATTTTTTTAAACTATTGTATATAAACTTATAAACTAACTTACATTTAACACTGGTAGCATCAGACAATACAGCTTGAAATACACCTACATCTATAGAATTTAATTTCAGATTGTTACATAGCTGTATTCTCTCTAATTTATTACGACTACAGTACATAGGTATGTGTTGTACATCTTCGATAATAATATTATAATATTCTTCTTCTGTGTATAAATGACATTGTTTATTTTATATACTACCTAATAGCTGACCCGGCAAACGTTGTTTTGCCATACAAATGTCAGTTCGTTGAAAAACAGATGTTGTCCGATTCTCAGACTTACTGAATATGCATGTAAAATTTCATAAGAATCGGTCAAGCCGTTTCGGCGGAGTACGGTAACTAACTAACACTGTGACACGTGAATTTTATTTAAAAGACTGGCTGTCCCGGCAAACATTGTTTTGCCATACAAAAAAAAAGGTTTGAAAAATAGATGTTGGCCGATTCTCAGACCTACTGAATATGCATGTAAAATTTCATCAAAATCGATCTAGCCGTTTCGGAGGAGTACGGTAACTAACACTGTGACGCGTGAATTTTATATATTAGATGTTGTATATTATGTGTAGTACCTAGCTATTTTTATAAAATACTTATAGTCGTGTTGTACCTAATTCAGAATTCTTCGCTTAATTTATTACAATAAAACTATTGAAAATATTATGTCTTTTTTTGTTTGTAAACCTAAAATCAGTCTATACTTACACTTCACTATGTAACATTTATTTATGAAACGAGCAGTCTTAAATTACTATTATTAATCTGTGACACGGATGAATATTGATGATGATCTGATGGTATAACACAGCCACATTTAGTGTGTTCAGCGGAACCCTAGGGTTCAACGTTATTCCTACAAAGGAATTTAGAAAAAATAAACAAAATACAAAATATTCGTGACATATTGTAAGACCGTCAAGAATTTCGCTTTCCAAAAGGGTTTCGTTCCGTCACTAAAAGTTCGAATTTTGAAATAGTAAGAGGTAAGTATACATTCGCTAAACTCTAGGTTTAGTGAACAATTTCAGACTGCATACCAGGATTGCAGAAAGAAGAAGTGTTGTCCACTAAGAAATAATTTTTTAATCTACCCACACTTTAGAACTACCTTCATTTTGGTTTAATGAAAAATTTCGTTATATGTACCAGCCGGCGTATTATGAGCTTTTTAAAATCATTCAAGTTCCAGGCAGGCCGTAAACTGCATGGCTAAATTAGGTATTATGGCAGAAATAAAACTTTTAGTTGAAAATTTTTAGTTAGTACTTTAACTTTTAGTTGTACGTTCTCCTTAAACATATTAATGTATGACTGGTTTAGCGCACTGACTGACTAAGAATTTTGTTCATAATACGAATTTGCCAGACAGTTCAATTCACGGCGTAAACTGCCTGTAAATAAAAGCTCATAATACGGCCGCAGGACTGTAGATAGATGGAAGAAGTGTTTCCCAATAACAAATAAAAACCTACCCTCAGCAACACTAAAGTGAAATTCCGCTTTTACTCTATAATTTGATACAAAATGTACCAGGGTTCTCGAACCATGTAAGAGGTTATTGTTATATTATTAGACATAAAATAAATTTTATTACTACCCACATCAAAACGGAAGTTGTTGGAGTAAAAAAGTTTTCTGCAAGAGTTTATTAGTTGGCAGTCTTTCTTTAAGTTTTACTTCTTAGCGTTTTAGAGATAACAATGATTTTTTTTTATTTAAATAGTACACCTATTGACATATGGGGGGGCTTAGGGCCCGTCCCGTCACAGTGAGCCCCCACCGATAGGGGGCCACCCCTGGTCGGGTCGTAGTAATACCTGACTATCATGGCCCGGCCAAGGGGCGAGGAGGAACACCGTGGGGTTTAGTGGGTAGTTCGGGTCCGCTTCTGACCCGGGAGTCTCACACAAAGTGCGTAAATGCAACCTCACGTATAAAAAAACAACTATTGATGTAGGGACACAATATACTGATTTCATTGTTTGCAAGTAGACGTATGTCAACAGGCCTACGAATGCATAAAGACCATTGTACTAGCCACCTAAGTTATTATATACAAATATATTATGTATGGATTCATTGTGTGCAACACTATGCGTGTCAACAGTATTAGGAATATATAGAAACGATTGTTCTCCTTACCTATATAAGCTATTACTATATCAAATATATTGAGTCGCAAATAAACGCCATTCAAGTCCGGACGTATTTCATTTTTATCCTTTAACCAACCACACGACATATAACATAGATAATTTACCGTAACTTATCCTAATCTAATAGTTACCGTACTCTGTAACAAGGGAGGCACATTGCTGCAGTTTAAGCTTTATTCTCTATAACTATTAAATTCAGAATAGATGATGAACAAGGAAATATAGGCAAAGGTTATAATTTAACAAATAAAACACCTTTGGATATTCAATTAACTCATTTATCTAATATTTACAAAAAAATAAACAAATCACAACTTGAAACAAACAAAATATACAAACACTATATCATAATTTTTAATACGTTCATTATATTTCTACGCGGTAGAAATTAACTAACAAAATTCTCACATAACATATCTATCACCTATGGCTAACAATGTTTTATTTATTTCAATATTTCTTTAAGAAAATAATGTTTTCGGAATTTTTTATGATTAATTTCGGTAGATATTCTAATTTTACAGTTTGTTTAAACGGAAAAAAATAATGGTTAAAAAACAATGTTAGCAAAATATCTATATCGTCCATGGACATCGAAAATCATTTGCTCCTAAATTAAGCTTCATTACGGACATATAAAAAACAGTTAAGCTTAATTTGTTAAAATATCTATGACATTCAAAAATAAAAATAAAACTTAATAATTCAAAAAAATTCTAATAAAATCAGGCTTAATTAACTGCAACAATTAGTTTATAATACCCAATCATTTTCTGTTTCTATGTACTACACTAACTCATCACATAATTCAACAAAAATGATAAAAATCTCTTCAAAATAACAATATAGAAAACATTGCATCCACCTATTGCACCAAAATAGTTAAAATTTACAAAAAAGACCATTATAATATTTACATTGACAATAATTAAAAAAATAACAACTGCTATCTAATAACTATTGTACAAACCTTACTATTTCTACTTTTTTTTTATTTCAATTAATCTATCATTTTGTCTTTGGCAATATTAATTATTCCCGATAATGACTCGTACAGTTGTAAACAGCCTTACGTAACATGAAATCGAGGAACGATAGTGTTGTCCCTACTTAGTATCGATATTTTTATCGATTTAAACTTATCGATTAAAGTTTAAAACATTAAAAACTCACAAGCCTTAGCCGGTACGACTAAATTGTTATAAAGGCCTAATTAGTAATTTTGGAATACAGCATTGGCCGATTTTGGCACAGATGGTAACTTATTAGGCCTTTAACGATTTTCTAAACAATTCGTACATAAAAAACTATCGTTTTATTTCAATTAATATAATCTAGCATGTCTAGTATACAATTTACGCAGAATATTACTTTAATATCAATTATTAATAAATATTTTAATAGTAACATTAATAGGTTTAAAATGATTTGTTAAGTATGATTTATATTGGGTAAAGAAAATCTATATTATTCGCATAAGTATTTTGAAACTCAAATACAGGGATATCGTCGTAATGGTAATATTTAATTCTCCATTATTCGCAAAACAATCCCATAATTTAGTAAGTTTAATATTCTAATTAATTTCAATGTGCCAACTAAATGTTTAGATTATTATAAAAGAATGCCCCATGTTAACTTCATACAATCAAATAACAAATCCTTGAGCGTTACCAAAGACTAGTATAATATTAATAAGATATTTACGTTATTTATTTACTAAAAACCAACACTTAAAAATTTTTCAAAAATGCTTGTCTAACAGAAACATCGATACTATTCTAATACCAGTAACATCCCTAGTACTGTAATCGAGCGATTTAAAAATCTAAATAATTCTGTATCGATTTCGATTACAATTTTTTATCAATTCTATTAAAAAGGAAGTAATATATGTATGTAGTATGTAATCTACGAAAGTAGTGATCCGATATTATATATATGTTATTATATTTTTTTATTTATTTTTAAGTCTACTCTTATCTGTATCTTGTTGTCTGTGATTTTAAATAACGGCCCAGCGGAAGACCAGAGCTGGTCTTAACAGCAATCAAGCCGAGCTGTGGCGGACACATTTGTTTTATTTGCACAAATAGCTGTTTTTTCTCTTGTCTCCTTTTATTTTATCTTTATTTTACCTGCTTGCTATTGTTATTTTTCTTCTTTTGTTATCTTTCTGTGTTCGTTGCAAAAAAAATTATTTTCTTTCATATAAAAATTGTTACACTAATAAGAATTCAGTCTTCAAAAGCGCTATAGGTTATATTTAATTTCTATGTTTATATGTGATTTGAAATTCAAGGAGTACGGAGTTACGGGTGTAGCAGTATTTATGTAAAATTTATATAATTTTGATTTCTAGCTTTAATAAAAAGTATATAAGCCTTTTGTCTGTGACCTCGCTCGTCTAAACCCTAATTATAAAGCCTACAGCATTCTCGAAGTCTGTAGCTTTCTATTAGTGAACAAAGTTTCAGGACCAGACCATTACTTTTAGAAATTACATACATATCATAAACTTTACCTCTTTAATAATAGAATAAAAATAAATGATTTATAGAGTTGGTACAGAAATATTAGATTATAATTTCATGCTCTATACAATAATTGGCAAGATATTGTTATGAAATTTGGCAAACGATCGGTATAAGCGAACATTTGGCATCCACACTAAAATGGTTTTAAAGGAATGTTGGTTATAATTATTCTTATTTAAAATACTAGCACCGCCTTTAGATATTATCATAATCACAATTTATTATATTCCGTAAAATAAAATAAAAATGTATTTGCACAAGTCCGTAAAAATTTCTACTTCTTTGTTTATTCTTTATCTTAACGTGTAAATTGTCTTGAAGTTGTTGATTTTAATGACGTATGCGAGCTTATATGTTCAAAACTATACAACGGATTTCGACGCGGATTTTTTAATATAGAAGTGTTCAAGAGGATGGATTTCTTTTGTATAATTTGTTAAAGTTTGATTTCTAAATTTCATGCGTATGAATTCGCGGACAACAGCTAGTTTTTCTATAAACAAAAGAAGTATATTTTCAAAAACTTAGCAATAACATCCCTAGAATGCCTTAAAACGTTTATTACATTTCGCTAAAATGCTAAAACATTAGATCTGACACTAGCAAAAGGGCAATGAAATCGCAAAACTTTATTCTTTCGTAAGTGTACCACGTCTATTGCACTTAGTTTTTAAATGTAGTTTTACTAGTCAAATATAAGCTCTTTATCGTATGACAAATAGTACATAGTGAGATTTATTCGCAATACTTTAATATATACAAAAATCTTTAGATAATTTCTAAGCAAAATAATTTTGTTCTAACATAATATAACAAATTGTGATTATAACAATATCATCATGATCGAGACGAATAAATGCCTTTAAAAATGATTGAATAGTTAATAATAAAGTAAATAAAATGCATAACCATATTTCACCGACTGAATATAAAATTATATAACCACCTCAAAGAACTAGACTCTAGAGCAGATTTTCCCAACATTTTTCTCGTCTATTGACCCCCTATTAACGAAAAAAATTATATGACCCCAATTTAGATAATAATCAGCATTTTCGTATTTTTGTTACTAAATTGTAATTATAAATCATTATTTAAAAATATTGATTGAAATAAAAATTTCTCCCTATTTTTCTAATTTGACCCCCTTTTGATTCAAACTCGATATTGCCGCCATAAAAGCAATAATTTGAAAAATTGTGCTCTTGAGGTTCTTAATTTGGTTATTTATATTATTTTTATACACCAATAACTTATCTAAAACAGACTTGAATAAATACCATTTCACTAATTAAAAGACACAGTCAAAAGATTTTAGAGTCATTTTGTTCGCAATCATTTTGCATGTTTAATTATTATCAAATTCGGCTCGATCGCAAACGCTTATTAATCTAAAAGTTTTGTGTTTGACACAACTTAATATGACATAGATGTGCCTTACAGACATCGATGCGGTCTAAACAGACCTTTACTCGTATATACAAATCACATACATGACAGTAACATGATTTTTGATACATTTTAATAAGTTGAATTTTTTTTATATAAATACGTATTAAAGGCTATTCATTTATTACGTAAGGGATCAATATTGGAAAAAATAATTGTTAAATGAAGCTATTTAATTCTCATTAAGAGAGATTTCTATATTGATTAAAACCTGCAAAATAATTTAAGATGTTTGCTAGAACTTATTCAATGCTCAAAGTAATTCTTTTCTTTTATTATTAATATCGTTCATTAGCAGAGGAGCCTCCAATACCACCTTATATAATATATGAATAGCTATATGTCTACAGATTAGAATTTAAGGTACAGTCAAATAACATTAGTAAAATAAATTGAGATTATGATAGCACGGAATCAGTTTCATATTCCTAATAAAAATAGAATATAGCATTAAAACGGGTAGCCTACTTTTATGGTCGAATTACGAATTTCAGAGCAAATCTCCGAAAGTATCTATATAATGTAATTGTTTAGTTTATTGATAAGACCGCACCTTAATCAAAATAACATGCTACAAAAGGTTAAATCTGTATACAAAATTACAAGAGCGATGCAAGCAGATAATGATGGCATAATATTGAAATTAAATGCAACAATACTGATTTGCTCGCCTAAAAAAAACATCACAGTTCCTACTTTTTTACTATTATTCATTAAAATGAAATAAAAAAGTTTGTTCTATTAAACTTTCTATAGTAAAGGCGACTAAAGGAGACGATTAAATTTTCAGGGGTCCAAAAGGGTTCATATGGCGGCCGAAACTTTGAGAATTTCTGTACTGACAGTTTCCTCGTACCACATACACGTAACGACAGCTATCGTGGACTGTATAAGGAAATTATCGCTTACTATTTTAAGGTAGTGATAATATCGATATGAAACATGGTAGCGGTCGGATAGTTTACAACGAAGTACTTATTATGCTTTATATATACGACACTTAAAATAGCTATGTGTGAATGAGATAGGATGACTACTGAGAGAGATAGTCTCATTTTGAACTTTTTGATAGCTGATAAATTAAATTGTAGTGGAAAAAGTGATCACCGCAAGCGAGACTTGAACACACGACCTCGGAATACCGTTCCGTAGCTCTATTCGTATTCCGAGGTCGTGTGTTCAAGTCTCGCTTGCGGTGTTCACTTTTTCCACTACAATTTAATTTATTAAGTAAAAGCATAGCAAGTCAATTGAAAAATTAATAAATTACTTTTTGATAGCTAGTCTTGTCTTTATTCTCTTTAGCCTTTTTTCGTGTGTCTATATTAAGGTCACTTTTAAACCCAACTTTTAATCAGCTCGTTTAATTGGTTTTACTTATAGATGGAATTAATATTGGTGTCACTATATAACTGATAAAATCAATAAGAAAATAATAAATATTAAGTAATTCTAGTATCACTTCATAGTCTCACTGATATATGACTACAATTTCTATTCACGTAGCCTGATTCTGCTCTAGATTAAACAAATATTTAAAGATATTTCTGCAGTCGTTAAGAAACATCATCATCATAACATCACGCCTTTTTCCCATGGGGGTAGGCAGAGACTATAGAGCGCCATCTGCTACGACCCAAACATACTTCCTTGGCTTCATACACACTCATACATCTGGTCATACATGCCCGACGGTTGTAAGTGCTACGCACTTGCCCCTTTTGGAAGAGACGAAGAAACAAACTATACTAAACTGAAATAAGGCTATAAATAATACTTTTTGTAACCACATATGCTCATAGCTCGTACAGAAAAGTAATTGAACCTTATAGGCATTACAATTACATGAGAACTGTAAATCTTCATAGTATTTTGAGTACATCCTTTATACTTTTTTTTTACTTCTAGCGGCTTTTGAAATTCGTTTCAAAAAGCCAACAAATCTCATGCATGTACAAGTTACTGTATTTATTTTTTTAAATGTCTAAATGCATTTACAGAATCAGGCAACGTGAAAAACAAAGAAATACACATACAAATCTCGTCTCAAACATAATTAAAAAAAACTCCTATTGCAGCGATTTAGCTTTCCGTAACCTAATTTTAATCCTAAATACTGAATTTCAGTATATATTTCTATTAATTTAGGGTTAACTGAAGACGGTATCATTAGGCACGTCAAAGTTCATATCTACCATGCCACTTTGAGCCATGTCGGTTAATATCACGCCCGACAACGCTTCTAAAGATTGCCGCACCTGAAATACATAAAATCATATTTTGACTTCATTTTTTAGATGTTTAACTTCATGTTGAGATGTCCGACTTCAATCAGAATTGTCTGACTTCTTTTTGAAATTAAATGGTCTTTTAAATGAATTCACATTTATAAAATTTAAGTCGTGCATTCAATTTAGTCCAAGTCGAGATATTTATTATATGGGAAATGAGGGCAATTAGCTATAAAACTTTGAGAATCTTTGAGAGGACAACAATTTGTTATATAAATAAATTAGTAAGATGGTATTACCTTTGTAAGTAACAGAAGATTAGTAGTAAGAAAGGCATGCAGTTCATTAGCAGCCCTTCCATGTAATCTCGCTCGCCATCGGACTAACTCCGAGTACAGTTCTTCACCAGATAACCTCGATACTTCCTCAACCTGTAAATTAAATAAAAAACAAAAATTTTACGATATAAACTAGTGAAGGACAAATATATAAATAGTATTCTTTAACAATGCGTTTATTGACTCCCTTGACATAATCGTTTAAAATAATCTAATAAAATTAGGTCAGTTTTGGTATATGAATACAGCCGCAAGAAATTGCTTCATAGAGTAAATTGCTTCATAGTGTAGATTGCTTCATAGTGTAAATTGCTTCATAGTGTAGATTGCTTCATAATGTAATTTGCTTCATACCAGTTCATAGTGTAAATTGCTTCATAGTGTAAATTGTTTTACAGTGTAAATTGTATCTCAGTGTAAATTATTCCATAGTGTAAGTTGTTTCGTAGTGCAAATTGCTTCATAGTGTAGATTGCTTCATAGTGTAAATTGCTTCATAATGTAATTTGCTTCATACCAGTTCATAGTGTAAATTGCTTCATAGTGTAAATTGTTTTACAGTGTAAATTGTATCTTAGTGTAAATTATTTCATAGTGTAAGTTGTTTCGTAGTGCAAATTGCTTCATAGTGTAAATTGTTTCCAAATTTAAATAAAATGTTACATTTGCTTTATAGTGTAAGTATTAGTGTTAGCTTGCATAAATTTTTTAAATATATTTATCATTCATACCTGTGAGTGGTATGTGGCTTGGTACAGTCTATAGGCGAGAAGTGAAGCTGACAGAGTAAGTATCACCGTAGCTACGAGGAGAAGACCCCACCAAAGAGAACGTCCACGGGTAGTACCCACAGCTGTAGACCCCGTACCTCCAGTCAGTAAAGCTGGTTGGATAACTGCCGCGCCACCTTTAAAATTATACAAAATACTTCAAAACTATGAACATAATACTTTTTATTCTAGCATTACATTCAATAACATCTATCCAGCCTTTTAAAAATGTATGACCTAGCACCAAAGACTTTTCAAACATCTTACGTTATACAAATGTCACACTACTGGGCCAGGCTTCGTAATGCATGGCAAGTTGGTTTACAATACCATGCTGACCAAACTTGTTTGCACAGAAGTTATGAGGCTAAATCAGAAGTAATCTGTTTAGATTATCTATTGACTGATCCCACGGAAGCTAGGTTGATGGCATGTAAGTATAGTGGTCAACGCCAATTTACCAATTTACATTATCCCTTATACGGAATTAAGAAATTTAATAAAGTTGCAATGTCCAAGTTGCGAATCAGCGATGTCTTCGACTGTACATTTTATGTGATTTATTCAATATGTTTGCGTCAGTACAGCGTTGTTAAAAAAATCGGAAACATCAAAACAATGACAGGAGATACGAAACACCGGTTTTGCAATTAACTACAGAATAAGGTTTAACAGGCCTTGTAGCTTCGATTACAAAGCTGACAGCTACTTGAAGGTCATTTAATACCATCTAAAACAAACATTTTTGTATTGTTGTATAGCCTATTGATTTCTATGATATGAAATTTATAAATTATCAAAATAATAGCTAAATATCTTCCTCTAATAAAATAATTCAATTGAATTTTAATTATAGTTTAATAGTTATTACAATTGAGCACCATTACAAGTTTCCAACATTTAACATTTCATTAATTGTATCATCAGTTTACTCTAAGTTGGAGTGCTGGAGCCTAAACTAGGCAGAGCCTGTGACCATAGTGACGGAAGAGAGAAATCTATTTTTTTATTTGCGACTAATAAGCACTTAGTCTATTTTTGTAATGGGGGCGATTAAAAAGGTTTAGAAATTCTGCTTTAAAAGGTGTACAAAAACGAGCTATATGAAAATATTGTCATAGAACATAGAACACATAAAACAAAACATTACCAGCGGCAATAATAGCTTCTGATTCTCGTCTCACGGGCGGGGTTGGTGCATCTGCACGATCTCCACCTGCGGAACTGCTGTCATCTTCTGGAGAATACTCCGACACTTCTACTTCGGATGCTGGAACATCCTAAAAAAATTAAGACAATTACATTTTTCTCCTTTCGATGGTTATTATCACAATGAGAAAGTATTTCGGTTTGCTATACCACGCAGACTTGGCCTAACAGCATGTAAGGTATGATTGAAGCCTTGAAGGTAACAAATAATCCGTCGCAACACCTTGATCCAGGGCTATATTTAATCTTAGCCTCCTCTAAGCACAATAAAAGCCGTTTCATTTAGAAAAATCCAATTTTATACTCCCACTGGAAGATTGTGGTATATTTTTTCTGGCAATATTATCACACGTTATATACAGGTCCTTTTACACGGAATTTAATTGGCAAGAGCTGTTAACTTACCGGTGCTTTAGGTGTAGCCAATTCAGGTCCTCTCGCCGACTTCCACACATGTGTCATCAACTTATAAGTGGAATCTCTCGAAAGTAATGAACCGAAGACATGCCTCTCATCTCTCGTGCATACTCCTACAGCATTGGGAATTATACGTGCCACCTTCTCCTTTGTGATTCGAAGGACCGATGTCGTTGGTATTAGTAACTGCAAACGTATAATTGAAAAGTAAATATTTTGACTATGTTTAGTATATAAAGGAAAAAGTTTGATCACTACTTAAAACTGGATAAACCTAGACTTTTTCGAACCCAGTAGGATTATTCCAATGATGTCTAAAAGACAAGTATAGTTCTAACACTAATTTATTACTAAGCAGGCACATAAATTGTTCTTCTCATCATGTTGTTGCCCTTATTTCCCATGGGTGTAGGCAGAAATAGAGACTAGAGACAAAAAAGCACATAAATTTCTTTTAAGTTACTATAAATAATAATAATAAATATTCAGGACATTTCACACAACGTCCTCTGGTCCCAAAGTAAGCTATATTTCTATGCTTGTATTATGGGAACCAGATACGGATAGACTAGATATACTACTTTTCTTTTTATAAATACATCCTTATAATACACAGAAAACACCCGAACGCAGTACAAACATTTGTATGACATTTATGGATATCACACAAATGATTGTCCCAAGCGGGAATCGAACCCGCAACCTCGTGATCGGCAGTCCATTACATAAACCACTCCACCACGAAGCCCGTCGACTATAAGAAAACATAGAAAAGGATTTCATTTCCGTATGGTTTCAACTCTTTTTAGATATCATATACCTATCTTACAGTAAACTTAACAACATTCCCATAATCTTATTATTTTTTCAAAATGCATTTAACTAGACTACCCACGACGCTGACGACGCATGCCTTTGAGCTTGCCAAGCTGTAAACATGTTATCCATCGTTTGCTAAGTAAGCATTGTGAGTAAACGCGGCTGTTATGAACAGTCGGTATGTGGTGTCAAATATCCCGACATCTGGTGTAACATTATCCCCAATAAACATCGTTATCTATTTGTGCGATGAGGTCAAATGGTCACATCGTGGAAAAATTTACACATGGCCAGAGTTTAGTTCCAATACAAATTGGTTATTAATAAAATGCTAATTTGGAACTGTAAAATTAGTTTCGTCTTGTATAATCTTGTCTTAATCAATAAACGTTCCGCTATTGTCAACTATTTTATTTACTATAATAATATCACGCTATCCAAGATGGTTGCATCAAAGTGTGGCTAGAACGAAGGGATTGGGGGGTTCAGACAAATAATATAAAAAACAGTAACGTAAATCTCATGATGACAGTATTTTCTGCAAATTCACCGCTGTTTCGGAAGTTGATACTTATAGGGTTTGTTCGCTTTCCGTCTCACGTGAATGTTGCCTACTTATTTCTTAGCAGATTTTAGTAGACATGCCACGAATATTCGGCTACTATTCGGTATTCGGCCTATTCGGCCACTTTGTTTGGTATTCGGTATTCGGCCGAATAATAGGTACTATTCGGCCGAATACCGAATCCCAAATCATGGAAAAAAACGACACATCATATTAATCAAGATTTGTATTTATTATCAAATTACAATACTTTAATAAGTGAAATTCATCAGCGGTAAGTTGTGATGGATAAAAACAAGCTTTTCAGCATTTGACGGTAGCAAACGATTACGCTTTTCGTCGTAAATGATACCAGCTTCAGAAAATAACCTTTCACTATACACGCTACTCCCGGGAGAAGAAAGATAAACTTTAGCAAATTTCGAGAGATTTGGGTATTGTTTTTCATTTGCTGACCACCACTTGTAAGGATCAGCTTTCCGATCTAGGCGAATTCAAATCCATCTCATTTTGCTACAGTATTCTTCTCCACTCTCACACACATTAGCATGTACTTAGTGCCGAATATTCGGCGCTTCGACCGACAGCGTTACCGAATATTCGGTATTCGGCCAAATCACTATTCGTGGCAACTCTAGATTTTAGTACACCTTAGGGAGGTGACAGGATAGCCATATTTGTATTCCAAATCTACCACTATACAGAAAAGTCACTAATATTATAACTATCAGCTTATATCGTGGTCTTGTACAACACCCAAACTATTAATTATAATCTTATGTTATAATCTACTACTATGAACTAATCATTGATCATTTTAATCACTGGTGGGTGAGGTTGACACAGATAAACTAACTCACCTTGGTGACGTAACCGAAAACATTCGAGTAGAAAGCAAAATAGTTCTTCGTTATGTACAGGTGACCTTGAAGTAAGAGATCGCCGACTAGAGCACATGAATAATCTGTAACATAATATTATCTTAATTAGTTTAGAAACTAATAATTTGGTATTGGAGTTATATTTATCCAGGATTTTCAATTGTAAAGTAGATTGACTGAGAATCGAAGCTAAAATCAGTATCGTATATGAAAGGATCATCAATCACTGCTATATCTCTGTCAACTGTAGCACAAAGCACATCAAGACTACTAATATATTTCATACATATATTATTTACTTATTATAAAACAAAGTCGTTATTTTTGTATGTATATCCCTATGTGAGCTTATATTTTCAAAACTACGCAATAGATTTTGATGCGGTTTTTTATAAGACAGTGGCTCAAGAGGATAATCTGTTAGGTGTTGCTTCTAAATTCCACGCGTACGAAATTGCAGACGACAGCTAGTTTCTTATATATAAATCTCTCTCTTCGGCCCATTAACGACCAGGCATACTTGTACGTGGTTTGTACTGTGATTATTTTCGAGATTTCCATTTCTCACAGAGGATGGTACCTGTGTACCCTCTACTGGTTACAACAGCACCCTGGGAAGGAAAAGATGTGATGACACTTGTATTCTTTAGCCACCACCACACGGATAACAAGTATCTACTAAAACGTTATGTTAAGGATCTTAAATATGAGCCTACGTTTCTTATCGCGATTCGCCATTGAGGTCATGTGTTTCCGTTAATAAATTATAAATGTAATTGAATAAATGTGTAAGTGTAATTGGAGGTCATTGTTTGTACGTACATACTTGGTAACATCGACATTAAATTACTATTGGGTATGTCTCGGCAACCCAAAGTCACATAATATGAGAAATCATTTTCACACCTATCAACAGACTCTGAATTAAATAGGAACAAATAACTTGAAACTAAAAACTGAAAACTAAAACCACTTGGTAGCCGCTGTGGCCTGAACAGTAAAGTTGAAAATGCATTCCCCAAGTAAAAAATATATATTTTAACTTGGTGTGGTAATTATGTTAAGAATAGTAAACAAATGCCCAATAGTGGGCCACAAACAAATGATTTACACTAGAGCCAATACATAGGGCCTAATATTAAGTGGCCATATACCCTGATTATTATGTGGGAAGTCAAGCTAGGCAAGCCTAGCTGGTACTTCTGTAATAGCATGGTTGGTTGTTTTAATTGTCAATCCGTTCTTTTTAATACAGACGGCCTTCACGGTAAAACCACGTAATAAATTCTCGTATACTCACTTTAAACAAAACAACATAAGTAGCATAATAATTTTCATCTCTTATAAGTATCTTTGTTATGTACACCGTGAAAATTTATGTAAAAGATAAAATGTATATTGCCAGAAGTACAAAACAATAATGACGTTAGATTGCTTAATCAGAATGTGGAGTTATAGCTGAATCAAGAGCTTCGGAATATAGTAATCGAAGTGGAAAAACAATAATTGGACCCAATTAAAAACTAAAAAAATTGGATAGTTGCCACGACCCGTAGTACCGAGTCGTTGAAGCGTTGTTTATTCATGTTATTGAAACTTCTCCAATTAAGATACATTCGTAGGAAGTTCGCAACAGTAATTTATTTTGCCCATAAACTTCAAGTATCGCTTCGAAATTCAGATTTATTACGATAATAGAAGGCAAATAGGAACATTTATCACAGGAATAAATCTTTGTGATGTACGCTTTCGTGTAAAGAATCGCTCGTTAAATGTATTATCGTGCAATCTACATAACATCACCATGTAATTACGTAGATAAAGTGACTGACCGAAGCATAAACGGAAACTACCGGGGCTAGAAATCTGAAATAATGCACGTTAATCCATTTCATACTGCAGAAAAGGAGGAAATACTCACAATTGAGCACTTTCTCCTCGGGCCCAACCTGCGGGAAATGTCTTTGGAACTTCTTCTGTCGCGCTTTGCTGGGTTGCTTGCCATCTTTTGTTTCTGCGGTATCACTCGTACCCGACGCACTTAGATTCGACACGCGGACTGAAGGCGCTGACCCCGAAAGAGGTTTTATCGCCTGCCTGCAAACAATATGAAATAGATTTTAATTATGTTAGAAAATAATCAAACAGATTGTTTTTGCCCCGTCAGAACCAGTACAAAAATTCCAGAAAAACGTTCCATCTTTGATAAATTGCATTTTTATATCAAGGACAGTAGAGTCAGTTAATTTAAGCTCAAAAGAAAATATAAATAGGTCGACAATAATTACCGCAAGACATCCTTGAATGAAGGCTACCTTACCCAATTCAGGCAATCAAGTTTCGAAGAAATTTATGACATATAAATACCCACTACGTAAGTGATCACTCTTGGCAATTTTCCAAACCACTACAGCATTTAGTGCTTGTCTAAAGCGGTACACAAAATGAACATTAGTATCTACTAAACGGTTATTTTACTTTCGTTTTCATACCCGAAATAGTTAAAGTTGCTCTATTTTAATGACATAGATCATCACATCTAACTTAGGAACTCTATAGATGGTGAAAATTATTGAATTGAAGATCACCAGATCAGCTGCATTTACATACAAATTAACTAATAAGCCAAGAGGAAAAGCAGTATCGTTATATGTCTAACACCAATGTAAAGATGTAGTAACAAAAGTTATGCAAAAATCTATCAAAATTAAAGCATTCCAACGTTTAATAGGACTACATATAATCTTCGCAACCACATTTACAATTAATATTAGATTTATTGTCAAAACAGGACAAAAACCAGTTCTTAGCCTTGAATTGCTAATGGGTTTATGGAAGCTGATGTATTTTGCGTTATGCTACGATTACTGCGCACATGACACAGTGACCCGCTCACAATTAATGACAGCATACATCACATCAATGATACAAAACTAGATGGTACACTCATAGGGAAAAACGTAAATGAAGACGGAATTTTTGTCACTTTACATCGTATTCTTAAAGACAAAATTTTCAATTCACCATGAAATTTTGAGTAGATTGAATTAAATCAGATAGGTAACATTATATTTGTCTATATTACGCCAATGATTTTGCTTAGTTATATTTAATTGACAGAAAAGCAACATTAAGAGATTTTCAAAGTGTATCTATAACACCCTCGAGTTACTTAAGTAAGTACTTAACTACAATATTTAAAGTCGAAAATATATGCACAGGCACACAAATAGGATAATTTATAAGACCACCCTTTTATTACCGGACATTAAGTTCTAAGACGACAGCCATTGAGCACGGATAACGTTATGACTCGTTACTTGCTCCACATTATTATCGCATGTGTTCCATACTGATAGACACCGTTATTCCAAGAAATACATACATAAAAGATTAGCTCGAAATCTCAGCATATCTTTAGGTAGTATAATTAAAAACTATCGTTTTCATATATTTTTTCTTTCTTAGATATTATACAGAAAGTAATTAATGTGCGCAGGATTGAAGCCCTTAGGCCAGTAGCTAATGTTAGCCACTGGTTTGAGAATTTAATCAAACCTTGATACAGATGGAAAAGACAGTATTGAAAATATAATATATTTAGTTCGTTGCATTTATCAGTTGGGGTCATTTTATTCCACACCTATGGAAGCTAAATCCCAAAAACAAAATCTTGGCTACCTGGGAATTCCCCCAATTCGTCTATGAATTATACCAGCTCTGTATGTTTGTCCAACAAATTGGTTTAATACTGCAAGGGATTTTCCGTATTATGTGTGTCAAGCATAAAATAATGAACACTGAACTCCAATTCCCATCGGATTCTCGTCTTATTGCGTGGTAAACATACAAATCTTCGTCTGACCAGTCTATCTCAATGAAAATTAAATCTGTTCGCGAACTATGTAAGAAAGAAATCAACATTTCTAAACGTATTCCAAGTTGCGGCCCGTTTATAATTTTATAGTGAGTAATAAAATATTAATGAGAAAACAAAACATTAACACGCTTTTATTTGCTTCTCCTATGAATGATGTTTGATAACGGATCTTTATATACGTAATTTATCAAACACTTTATTTCCAGCATCAGTCAAAATTAACACAAAAATAAAAAAATGGTTACGAAAATAAATGTTCTTTAAGAGAAACGAACGGTGCCAAAGAGATTTCTTTTATCAGTCCATCTAATTAGGCAGGTCAATTTGCTTGATAAACGTAAAAGCAACCGTTACTAAATATAAAACTATGTCATTTTAGATAATTAACAGAAAGTAGCAAGTAACAAAATATAAATACACTTATAATAAACTAGCTGTTGCCTGCAACATCGTACGCGTGGAATTTAAAAACCAAAAGCAAATAAATTAAACAAAAAGTCCATCCTCTTGAACCACTATATCTATTAAAATAAACTGTATCAAAATCGGTTGAATAGTTTTAAAGTTCAAGCTCACATAGGGACATACAAAAAAAATAACGACTTTGTTTTATAATAAGTAAAGATAAATCCCATGATTTATCTTTACTTATTAGCTTGTACGAAAGTTGGACATTTCTTAATTAGACTATTCATTCTCTTGCCCTACACTTCGGGCATAGATTGGATAGTTATGAAATATGTAGCAATCAAGTAAGACAAAATTTTCTCAATAAGAAACCAATTGTTTTATTTATCAATCAAGTGAATAAAATATGTAACTGTTGTTGCAAGTGAAGTAATAAAGAGATAAATGAACACAATGATCGATTGATGTTCAACATTGTTATGAAAACGGAAACAGATATGGTAACCGAAAGGCTAAAGGTTGAGCGAATGTATGAGATGGTCAAGTAGCTAGCAATATGTATCTCTGTTGTTAACCCACTTTCAACAAAACAAATATTTGTGTTATACTTAGTTGATTGTTTGTATAATAGATTCATTGAATACTTAGTGTTAATTTTCATATATTGTGTATTAAAGTAATATCTTAAAGGCAACTTATTGGCAGCACCAGGTATCTGATATTATATTACCTAATCCTACTAAGGACGCATATGGAACCTTAACCTTAACGCATATGGAAAACAAACTAATAGCCAGGTACTCATAGTTTGGGATTTCCTTACCTAATACATTAAAAAATTAATTGGTTTCCAGGTGTCGACTATTAAACAGTTTTAATTTAGCTTAAAATTATGACTGACTGTGTTACCACAGATAAAACTACTGCCTAAATTTCAGCAAAATTCATAAGAGACTTTATAACAAATTCTTTACTTATTATAGTTATTATAAATCAAAGTCGTTATTTTTGTATGTATATACGTCCTTATGTAAGCATCTGCATTCTGCAAAACTACGCAATGAATTTTGATGCGTTTTTTTTAATGGCTTATTTATGGCTTTTTTGTGCAATTTATTATGGTATTTTTATTTTCTAAATTCAACACGTACGAAGTTGCGGATAAAAGCTTGTATAGTATACATAATAATAAAATCTCCCTATGTGTATGTGTGCATATAGCACGTATACATATATAGGTATACAGCTACTCAATTTGTAATTCATATTAATCTCGAAGTACTGTACGAGGGCCCATACAAAACAATGTTTTATTCATGTTGTGTTCAGTCTCTCAAAGCTGGAGTTTCAAGACCTTTTTCAATTTACATTTTAACTTCAACATACATTTTTAACGCTACAGAATTATTTTTGGGTTTTTATTAAAAGTAAATTGTTTTTTGGCAATAAGAGTTTATTTACTAGCAATTAATATTTAGACTATGATGTCCATATAGTGGCAGATTAGGAATACAAGCGTCACCATCCTATTCCCTTTCCAGGGTGCTTTGTGCCTGTTAAGGGATATTACACATATAACATCCTCTGTGAGAAAAGGTAAGTACTTCCGTCCGTCCACGTGGTAAGAAAGAAATTATATGCCCAGCAACGAATTCCATGATTAACTATTTTAAATCAATTGTGAATGCATTGAATGTTAGGAGAGTTCTGCGTATAAATGTGGAAGGAAAAAAGTCTTGAGGAAGACCTAAGAATATATAGATGGGCTGTGTGAACGAGGACATGAAAGAAAGGGGAGTTAACACAGACATGACGGCTGATAGAAGACTATGGAAGAAAAAGACATGTTGCACCGACCCCAAATAATGGGACAAGGGCAGGAGGATGATGATGTGAGAAAAGGAAAATAAAAAAATTAACCCGATGTCAACACGTCTGGTTAGTGCTGCATAGTAGACCATAATCCCTCCGAAAGTGGAGAAGGCCCATGCTCAAAAATGGGCTGCAGATATAGATTGTTACGAACCTGGTACCAAATACTGCATGGGTTATATAAGAATTAAGAGAAACAGGGTGGAGGTGCCGACAAGTTTACAAATTCTGCTTTATTTAACTCAGAAATAAGATCGTTTTTTAGTAGTGTTATAAGTAAACAAGTAACTTGCTGTTGCCCCCAACAACGTACTCGTGGCATTATGAAAATAATAAAAACACCTAAAATTTGTTTAAAAATAATTGGTCAAGTGCGAGTCGGACTCGCGCACGAAGGGTTCCGTACCAATATCTATGCAACATAAGGCAACGTTATTAGTATCGAGCAAGAAACGGTAAAAAAATCATGTTTGTTGTATGGGAGCCCCCCTTAAATATTTATTTTATTTTATTTTTAGTATTTGTTGTTATAGCGGCAATAGAAATACATCATCTGTGAAAATTTCAACTGTCTAGCTATCACCGTTCTTGAGATACTGGGTACGGAACCCTAAAAATCATGTTTGTTGTATGGGAGCCCCCCTTAAATATTTATTTTATTTTATTTTTAGTATTTGTTGTTATAGCGGCAATAGAAATACATCATCTGTGAAAATTTCAACTCTCTAGCTATCACTGTTCTTGAGATACAGCCTGGTGACAGACGGACGGACGGACGGACGGACGGACAGCGAAGTCTCAGTAATAGGGTCCCGTTTTTACCCTTTGGGTACGGAACCCTAAAAACATTCTCTTGTACCACTCTATTTAAAAAAGCCCGGACAAAAATCTATTGCGTAGTTTTGAAAATAAAGTTATGAGCTCGCATAGGGACATACCTACATACAAAAATAAATACTTTGTTGAATAATATTATGTAAAGATACACTTATAATTGTAGGTATTTATGAGTGTTTATCATAATTAATTCGTAAACAAGATACGATAATATTAAATGAGTGAGTGATAAAGTTTACAATGATATTTTTTAATTTGTAGGTATTATTTAAGTGGGTAAACCGACAACTGGATTTACGTAGATATTCATATATTTTTTGCTTATGTAAAAAGGCACTTTTAATAATAGCGTTGTATATTAAATTTAAAGTAATTTATTTCTATTTTCATAATCTTAACATAAATTATCACTTTAAAACAATGTATTGTATAGTCCTAAAAATCGAAAATTTTGTAAAGAATGCTTTGTAATTCATTATTTAAAAAAATAATCTTAATAGTTATTGCTTTTTTATACATATTTAAACATATACTGTTATATTGCTACTTTAGAAATAAAGAAAACAAAACTCTTACTTTTTCAAGAAAAACACACCCATAGTTGACCCGCCGAAATAAGAACGTACACCGAACGAAGCAACGGCGACACTAATAACTGACCGCGAACAGAATTCGCTCCAGATTATAATGCAACAGACCATACGGGACTTAGGAGCCCATTTCAAAAACATCTCAAAAACACCAAAGGAAAACACACCTTACAATATGACATGAAAGTCGATTCCAGGGGAGTGATAAAGTTGTGCTAAATACATAAAGATTCAATGACGCATGTACGTAAGTTATTGAATTTTAATATTGTCACCAAGAGGGAATCGATATTTGTCATTCGGCGCTCCAAAGAGTGATCCTGCGCAGATGTTGTTGAATTATTGATAAATACGTAGGACAACCGAATCTTAACACCTATTTAAATTTCAAATTTGTTATATTCTTTTCTAGGTTGGTACACTTTTGTAAGAATCACTTTGCCCGAGCTACCAAATGCATCGCAATAATCATAACACAATGCAAAGGAGCTTGAAAGCTATTTTCGCATTGCATCAGTAAACTGGCAAGTTTGGAAGAAAAACCCATTGTGAGTATGTAGTTATTAGAACTATAACAAAACAGAGGCTTAGTGTTTTTAAGAGACCATAAGTAATATTCATAATATTATCTATTGGAGATAGATGGACAGTATAGTTTTAAAGACTTACGACAAGGTACTTGTAAAATATCAAGTCTATAGGTTCTTTATTACATGATATTACAGTGATCAATATCTTACCCATTGGTACGTCCATAATTATTTTCACCCTCACCGCTAGATTCTTCAGAATATTCAAAAGAAGCATTATCCACCATTGTTTTTAATATACTTCACTCACTGATTAATTCGGTCTTTAGCATTTCGTTCATAGTGACTTGAATTTAGTACACTTTGTTATTTACTACACGCATTATGTAGTAACACTAAAACAAACATTTGTCAATAAGATTTGTGTCATGCCAAATAATTAATAATTTAGAATAATTAGGAAAAAAAGCAGGTATATTTCCATTACTTAATAAATAAAATTGTGGTGGAAAAAGTGATCACCGCAAGCGGGGCTTTATCACTTTTTCCACCACAATTTGTTTTATTAAGTAAAAGCATAGCAAGTCAATTGCAAAATTAATAAATTACTTTATATTTCCATTATTTAAATTAAGTTCTTAGTTCCCCCTAAGTGGTTGCAGACAAAAATGACAACCTACTTCATAAAGCGAATGGATATTTCTTAAAGAACAACATTAAGACGATACCAAAATAGCTTCGTGCATTTTTCTATGTACGAAGTTTTCATTGTTTCTTTAGATTGAATGGCTAGAGCTCTAATTTTTAAGTATATGTTTTTTCAATATATGATCTAGGATCGCATCAACTCAGAAACGCGATTGAAAAAAGTTTTCTCTGTGTTAATATGTACGTGGCGGCGATGATATACGATAATATTGATGTAGGCCCTTAAATCTGAACTAAATTGGCTGGCGTCTCATTTGTTTAGTTTCATTCCAGATTTCGTAGTTTAATAATAATTATAGAAGTGTTAGATAGTGTACAAAATTGTAACCCAGTGGGGTCTGCTAAAATAGGTTAGTGAAAGGAAATTGAAAAAAGGGTACCGATAAAATAGCACAACTACTTTGTATAAGTCAATGCCCTTTGAACTCTGAAGACCTAATAATCACTCGCAGTAACAAAGCACCAAGTTATGGGGCTGCGTTATACTACAAAGTATAGAAACATATAAACTACAGGCGTTCTTTAAAATTAGAACTAAAGCCAGTTGAAAATCTTAAACTATGCAACTCTCTTGAGGGATTCAGAAACTTAGAATCAGATAATATAATTAAAGTCTTAGACGCCGGTTAGGTTGGTTAAAAACGTGATGCGAGAAACCCAAATAATATGGAACAGGGACAGGAAGAAGAACAAGACTGTCATCCATTTAAGTTACATTGATACATACATTCTTCGAAAGATAGCAGTCAAAAAATACCATTGTTATTAGACTTGATTATAAATTTAAATGAATTTATAAATCTTTGTAACTATCATACTTATAATACCCTAACATTAATAGTAGCATTCGGTAGTGTAGTTATTATACTATTTAATACATTGTATACTGTTTAGTCGTCATTGTAAGCAAATACTCAAAGGTAAGCTCATATTTTAATGCGCATAAAATATTTAGTTACAAATGACGCCAGACTCTACATCCTGCCAAAATTGCTGACGGTCATAAAAATATTATGTCTACGAATAAAATGCCAACAAGGCAAGTAGGTACAAGGTTTGTGAATTTTATTATTTTATTGAACTGACTAACGGGACAAAATACAGAATTATATAGTAACTAGTATTATAAGAAGGAATCGTTATATGTATATCAAAAGATAGGCTGATAAAGAGCGTCTTCCGGTTCACGCGGGAAAAGTAAACTCGTATCCTTATTGCAGAGTAGAGACCTAAATATGTAGAACGAAAATTTAAAATTACTCAGACGGAAACGCGACACGTGTTGCAACTACAAAATTTTGATCGATACCAAAAAAAAGCCAGAAGTTATTACAAGGTTAACTCCGAGTTTATACCAAAAATTCGGTATGTTTATTTGAAAATTATAAAATTATTTTAAGAAAAATTATGATTCATACGAAACACTCAATTCTCATAACATTTCAATCATATATCTAGGACATCTGAGTTATGTTGGTAAAGTTTCAAGGCAAAAGTCAAATGACGGAACGAGGGTAAAAATAAATCAACAAAATTCTTTTCCTGATGACATATTGGAGGATATTTACAGTATAATATCCAACTGTAACAGGCTAATCAGCGGAGAAGCAATGGAAGTCTATTAATCAACAACAACAATTCAACGCAACAACATGGGTTATGAGAATATACCTAGTTAGTTGAAAAAATAATTATGAAAATGTATAAAATAAAAACAAGAAATTTCAAACTATTAATGTGCAAATCCTACGCATGTACTACTTCTTGAAAATACTATAAGTGTAAGTGAGAAAACTATAAAACAGTTCTATGACATAAATGATCACGCCGCCATGCAATGCAGGGTCAGTGGAAATTGTTCAATTGAATAAAAGAGGACGCTTGAAACCGGTCTTGAGAATATTCTACAGGTACGATAGATTTACAGCTGATAGTCAAAGTTATACGATAGGATTTAAAAACTATATAAACAAAAGTGACAAACAAAAGCGATTCGAATTGAGGATCACGGTTTTGCTAGCATATTTTGGTAAAACTCGTTAATAGTTCAACAAACTGACACAAATCTTAGTCACAAAAACACTTTTTATCGTATTCCATTAGAAGGTCAACACGATGCGTTTTCACGGACGTCCACGGAATAATTATTATGAATTAAAAACCGAGTAGTAAGCACTGATGTAGCGGTCTGTGTGCGCTCGCGAGAATAACTGTTGAAAACACTTCAACATAAATGTATCTAGTTATAATATCGATTGTGTATCGAGTTCGAACTAATTTATCGCCACGATAAGATAGCAAGTTACGACGCGAAGCAAAACATTATAAAATTATACGCGTGTTGAGTATTTTTCCAGGAACTATTGAAACTATCAGTAAGAGTACGGAAATGAGAGTATGAGCAATACATTTAAGATGTGATGAAATTATATCAAAATTTAATCAAACCGCTGTATCTATGTAAGATACATTAGCATGCGTGCCTTCTACATTAAGATCTAGTGTTATTGACTTCGATTTCATAAGAGAAAGGTAACGCTAGAATCGTACGATCGTCGGAAGACACGAATTACCTGCGCCCGCATTCACTCTCCAAAGCACCGAAACGGTACAGTGCAATGGCGACGCAAATTTACACTGGCTCGAAAAAGTGTTTGCAAGCAAGTATAACGTTAATGTTTATAAACATTTAATGTACAGACAGTAGACAATGAATCATAAAACTGAGAGATTTCTATAAAACTAGCATTACATCATTCCAAATAGTAAACATTTTTTAATGTAATAAAATTATTTAAGTACGTACACTTACAAAATTAAAATTATTTGACTATAAATATAAAATTATTTTGAAATTATCAAAACGGGAATATATTAACAATAGTTAAAAGAATACAAGGATAAAACTGTTTGAACTAACCACATTAAGTAAGCAAAATGCACGAGTTGATTTTGTTACAAACTTTTTAGGTTCTAAGATGTTAAAATTTTTCAGTATTCCACGAAGATCAAAAACAATGTCACAATAAGTGGAAATGGGAACAGGATGTTTATTCTTAGATATTGCAAGTTGCTCTGAACAGTACGAAACAAACTTGAAACTGAAACTTGAAACTGGAAACGTGGTCTTGCAACTCAACACATATTTTCAAGGAAATCGCATTAACATTTTTACGTTTTTCAATTGATGCTGATTTTACTTCATTTATCATGTACCTATGCGTTTTTTTATTTTTATAAATACACCACAAAGAGTTAAAATTAACTAAATAATGTATCACACGGTTTTCTATGATTTCATTTTCGGTACATACGTTTTAACTTCACAGCAGTAACCGAGTGTGAATATTGAGCCTTAGATTCAAATAGGAAAATAATAAACCCTATAGAATACATGCAGAAGACAGCTTACACTAAAATGTATTTGAAAATAAGTGTTGCCTAATCACTTAAAATCCATCTTATCCATTTAAATTGTAAAACAAGATTGAAAATAATTGTTTTTTTTTTGCTATCTGTACGCTACAGTCTATTCGCGCAGTCAACGAGGGCACGAAGAGTACATCAATATTATCCACGTTGATTGGACAAATGGGCACAACAACTGTATTACTTTACACGTGACTAAACAATTATTATTTAGTTACATACATACACTATTAATCCTAATCCACAAGGTTAATTTCCATTAATATGATAGATATAGTAGTTACCGTAATTAGCAAACATCGGTATATTCGCGCAGTCAACGAGGGCACGAAGAGAATATTATCCACGTTGATTGGACAAAGGGGCACAACAACTGTATTACTTTACACGTGACTAAACAATTATTATTTAGTTACATACATACACTATTAATCCTAATCCACAAGGTTAATTTCCATTAATATGATAGATATAGTAGGTACCGTAATTAGCAAACATCGGTATCTTTTTGTTGATTTATGATAAATTCGTGGCTTGACAAGTCGCGCAACCTATGGAATTTAAAAATATGTACAGAATATATTTATTATTTTATAACAGTGGCTAAAAATTTAATGTTTAATGAAATTTCCATTGGAATGGTGTTTTTAGCTAAACTGTTAAATATAATGTCACGTAATAATGATATGAAAAGCATTATTAATTTTAGTCTACATCAAAACATGTGACTCAATCATATCAGCTAATTCATACTATCAAACAGCTGTGGCGAGTTTTACGACCTATCCATTTAACATTCAAAATCCAATGTCGAAGTGTTACGAAGGCGACGAATATAAAGGGGTAGGCTTACACTTGACTGATTATTATTATTAACAGTAATTTACTTTTAAATTTATTAAACTCTATATTTTTTTTACATATCGGATTTTATAGAAAGATGGCCAATAAAAAATGTTAGGAGCGTACCCAAGGCTATTATAGGACGGCCTCCCATGGACACTCTTTGATAAAGAGTCATAACATAATATGTCTAACAAAATACAGTTATTTGATACGTGATGTGATCGACGATTGCGTCGATAATGTTGTCGTCTATATTCGACCTACATTTCATAGAGGCGCATCAATCGGAATCTTTACCAAAATCGAGGCGATTGTCATTTACAAATCATAGTAAAAGAATTTTGATAGGATAATTTTCGAGTTTTCTGTCTCTCCCAGAGGATATTATCTGTGTAGTATCCCTTAGGCTTTTACAGCACCCTAGGAATCAAATGAGGTGGCGACACTTGTAGTCTTAATTGGTTACCACACGAACCAGCTTGGAGTTTGAGTCTAAACAGTCTTCAAAACTGTGAATCCTAAGAATTGATTGCAAAGATTGCGAGCTTCTCGTTTAGAAGCTCTCAAAATCTTTGCGAAGATGCCAAAATCGAGTTCATTATAAACTATCAACATGAACTCGTGCTAGGGCTGGCTACATAACAATATCACCACTGATTAGATAAAATAGGAAAAATATGGGCCTGCTTGCTGGACTATGGCATCGGCATCCTATGCATCCAGCCATTAGAGTGGAAGCAGTTTTCTAACCCAAAACATAAATATTGAAATTAATTTCTATCGTATCTAATATTAGGGTCTTCTAATCCTTAAATAAGTTTATTGGCTAAACGATAACGCGTTTAGCCGATGGGGGATAGAGTAGGCTTTATTTATAATTTTAACAATTGTTACACACGGAAACTACAGCACGAGACGTGAGACGAATCAAGACGTATGTAATATAATATTAAATAAGAGCCGTTAGAAAACAATTGAAACTGACGTTAGAAACTCATCCGAGAATATTCAAATGACGTTTATCTCTTCACGGTTTATTAACCACATCTTTTATTTCTAATTGGCACGAAATTTTACACGAAAAACTTAAAATATTATTTTACAGCGCTGAAAATATCCACACGTTGCTGGGACGAGAATAATATTAGATTTTAACCAATAAATTACTAAAGCGTCTAATATTTTTAATGTATTTTCGTTTATGTGTAATTCATTGCTGACATTTTCGATTTATGCATCGCATAGCTTTTTTATATAGGAACATCGAAATAGCTATAACTATCTATACTTATAATAAATCTGTAGAAAGGTCAATTCTGTACATGAAATATATTTTCAAAATAACTATCAGGGGGTGATTAGTGATCGATACTGATGCCAAAAATGCAACCAGTAAAATTTTTGTCTGTCTGTCTGTCTGTCTGTCCGTCTGTATGTTCCTTATAGAAACAAAAACTACTCGACGGATTTTAACGAAACTTAGCACAATTATTCTTCATACTCCTGGGCAGGTTATAGTATACTTTTCATCACGCTACAATCAATAGGAGCAGAGTAGTGAAGGGAAATGTTGGGAAAACGGGAAAAGGTGCTCCATTTTTTAAGCTTCCGTCGCGTGTGCAGCCTTAATGGTTAAAGTTACATAGAAATCATGTATGACGGAAATATTCTACATAAAATTGTCTAAAAAATATCCCGAAACAACACATATCTATATTTTATGGTTGACTCACAATAACACGTGTAACTCCTGATAGCTTAGCAGTTCGTTCATTCTGATTATATTTGTTTACTCTTACGTTTATATTACTCTCACTCAAGCAGTAGTTAAAAATGTTGCAAAAACGGGGAAAATTTCCTAAATTCTACGCGGACGGAGTCGAGGGCAACAGCTAGTAAGTAATAAATTCTTCAAAACATAATAAGTAAAAGAAATATGACGATCCGAAAAACCCACTTTTTTCGGTTTTCTTTACATAAAGTTGCAGCAGCGTCTATCACACAAATTTGGTAAAGTTTTACCACAAAAGAAAGTGATAGAAGCATAGATATACTATTTATCTATACTTATAATAAATCTGTAGAGAGGTCAATTCTGTACATGAATTATATTTTCAAAATAACTATCAGGGGGTGATTAGTGATCGATACTGATGCCAAAAATGCAATCAGTAAAATTTTTGTCTGTCTGTCTGTCTGTCCGTCTGTATGTTCCTTATAGAAACAAAAACTACTCGACGGATTTTAACGAAACTTTGTACAATTATTCTTCATACTCCTGGGCAGGTTATAGTATACTTTTCATCACGCTAAAATCAATAGGAGCAGAGTAGTGAAGGGAAATGTTGGGAAAACGGGAAAAGGTGCTCCATTTTTACGAAGAAGCTACATAGAAAAAAAAAAATGGTTAAAGTTACATAGAAATCATGTATGACGGAAATATTCTACATAAAATTGTCTAAAAAATATCCCGAAACAGCACATATCTATATTTTATGGTTGACTTACAATAACACGTGTAACTCCTGATAGCTTAGCAATTCGTTCATTCTGATTATATTTGTTTACTCTTACGTTTATAATACTCTCACTCAAGCAGTAGTTAAAAATGTTGCAAAAACGGGGAAAATTTCCTAAATTCTACGCGGAAGGAGTCGAGGGCAACAGCTAGTTTACAATATATTAATATCAGCCTGCAAAGTTATATTGTTGTGAAAGAGTAAGTTTCTGAAATATTTGACTTGATTTCAAATAACATTTTTACTGCTCGTTTATGTAAAGATTTATGGTCTTATTCATAATGACGTATCGGAGGTTTAAAAGTTCGCTAAAATCGGCTCGCCAAAATTGTCTAAGCTTGTTATTCATAATAGTCTTTTTACGATAAAACGTTTATTATCTCTCCGATATAATCTCCGTTCAAACCTCCGATAAGTCATTATGAATAAGACCATTATTCTTTGAAATAGAAAGAGGATCTGCTTCTCAAATTAGCAACATATTATTAATTTTAAAAGCAGAAGTATGCAAAAAACAAGAAATATTTTTTATCCTTGACTTCGAAAATTTTAATAGCGTGCACGGTGCACGTGCCTTACGTGCACATGGAAATCAAATACATAATATTGCACTATAAGCAATATATTGTTTATTTAAATTTCTATAGATGTTAGTCGTTCATTACTAACCGGTCTTTAAAGCAAAATTTTGATAAAAACTCTACACATGAGCCATGAAGTAACCTTTGCGCACGTTTTTGTTTTAGTTACGTCAAACAAGAAATCGAATATCACAAATAATATGCAAATTTTGTTCCGTCCTCTTTGTGTAGTTCTTTATCTCAAATTATTTGGGAATCGGTGCAACAAGTGGTTTCCTTTCCGGCAACTACTACTGTTTTTATTTTATCGCTCGCACATTTGATAGTCACATCTTTCTTCTGGTGTTTCTCTCAATTCAACATTTATATTCTTCCAAATGATTAGTGATAGTAATATTTACAAGAAACAAGCCATGAGCTATTTCATGAAATAAACAAATCGGTTCATAAGAAAAAAATAAAAAGGAAGTTTCACGACAAATTAGAAAATTTCTTCCTATGCATTTAGATAATTTGAACAAGTATATATCACTACCTACCCTACTATACCACTACCTACCTATGGAAAAAAAGCATGACGGTATTATGATGATGATTGTTTAGATCGTAACAGCATTAGGTATAAGCTTGGTTAGCTTTGATGTGTTATTGGATTTTTCCGTTCGGAATCTACATTTACAATATGGCAAACTCGAAACTAAATCATATCCCAAGCCCAACACACTTGGTAAGCGTGGCTGGAGAAGATAATATTCCATCCCGAAGTAAAGCACGGTGTCTAAAAGTAGAAAAGCATTAGGCTGAGGGAAAAAAACATAATAGTGAATCTTTGAATTTTATCACGCACTTAATCTAGGGTTGGAACCGCGTGACCTTATTCTGTCTCTAATATTTGCGCGACTTATTTATAGAAAGTGGAATGAAATGAAATGAAATGAAAAATCATTTAATCACGTAGACACAATTTTTTAGAAAAATTATGTGCTTATGACATGTCCAATTTTTTTCCCTACCACCGGTTCAGGACGCAATCTGCTGAGAAGAACCGGCGTAAGAAACTCAGCAGAGCTTTTAATCAAATCAATATTTTTAAATTAAATGTCAATTATACTTACAATGCTAATAACTTTACAATATAGAATATATATTGCTCCAGAGCAACCTACTCCCAAGCTTTATCATCTTTAATATAATCAGAAATTTTATAATACGCCTTTTTACATAATTTAGTTTTAATGAATTTTTTAAATTTAGAATTATTTAATTCTCTTACATCAATAGGGAGTTTATTATAAAATCGTATACAATGACCCATGAAAGAGTTACATAGTGGATTATAATATCTCAGAAATATATTAGGTACTGAGTCTAGGGCTCAAAATGTGAGTCCATAATATTCTCTTAAATTCGGGCGACTAATTACTGCAAATTATGTGTAAACATCAATATAAAAAGAAAAATACCTGACTCCTCCACCAACAAAGGTCATTAACCTCACTACTCTCCATCCAAAATATACTTCATGTTCTTCCAATTCCTGGGACATTGTGTCAAATAATAACGCGAACACTAACCCATTCCAAAACTAGAATATTTCACAACAATATAACATCACAAACAATAGTTCAAAGCACAATGTTGATAAAACACAAGTATCCTTAACAATATCGTAAAAACAACTGATTATAAACGTATCATAGTCGTCGCCAACCGATTATTCAATGATTACTTTAATCATACAAAAATCAGATACCAACCGATAGAGAGAAATATTAAATTTGCCGTGTAATTACAGATCTAAATATAAAATTTACCTAAAAATATAATTTGAATTAGTAAAATTTTCTGTGGCAACGTAATAATACAAAAAAAAAACTATTAAGAAAAAAGAAACAATATAAAATATATCAGGAGACTAACGCAATTGCCATGACATTATGTTGCAATAATTTGTAAAAACACTAAATATGTGAATTTCTACTTTAATTTTAAGTGATTCACATTAGCTTATTGCAATACTTCAAACAACATACATGCGGCAAACTTTGTGATTCTATGGTCCAACAATAACAAAAAGTGCCGTCTAATAATGACCTTCACTTCTGATAACGAAACGAGATTATATTATCTGTTTTATCAAATTTTATTGATTTCTGAACACGCCTACTTTATATAGCCAATTGAATGGTATAACCTTTTCATGCGGTTCAAATTCCAGACCCGGTTACAAGCAGATTTCATAATATTTTTACTAACTGTTGCCTGCGACTTCGTACGCGTGGAATTTAGAAAATATTAAACAGCCTATAGTCTTCCTCAATATGTAAATGTAATATCCAACACTGAAAGAACTTTTCAAAACGGACCAACGGTTCCCGAGATTAGCGCTTTCAAACAAACTCCTCAGCTTTATAATATTAGTTTAGATATATATGTATATAATCTTTATATTTTCTTTACTTCTTATAAAACAAAGTCGTAATTTTTGTATGTGAGCTTATATCTTCAAAAATACGCAACGGATCTTGATGCGGTTTTTTTAATAGATATAATTGTTCAAGAGGATGGCTTTTTTGCATAATTTATTGGGGTTTGCTGTATATTGGATGAAATATGATTAAATTTGCCGAGAAACTCGGACGCGTGCGAGCTATAAATGAAAACGCTGCCTTATCTATGTGAGGTACAACCAACTAACGTCTGGAGGAATTTTTTGTTACCTATAGTTCTTCAAAAAAGTCCGCGATATGTCTATCTTTTAAGGGAAACCCACTGTACTCTTAATAATGTCGCAAAAATTATCAAATTCAATAGGGTGTTTTCAAAAGCTATTTATGTGTATATAGTAATCTTTTTTATCAAATTAAATACCTTAGTTAGCTTACACGTTTAATATAGATTATAAGTGCTTTTTACAGCATGCAATATAAATGAATATCTTAGGAGATATGACGAAAAAAGAATTACGCGCGACAAAATAAAATACTTTAAACTGTTGGCCGAGTAACGCGAACGTTTCCTCGGTTTTCTATCAATACTCTAATATTCGGATGTTTGGTTAATGTTGGATTGTATGAATGTAAGGATGTTTGTTGTTTTTTCACGTAAAGACTGGATGGATTTTCATGACACTTTCCTAAATTCCACGCGTCTTGTTGTTATTCTATTTCCTCATAGATCTGTTCACTTAGAACACTCTCGAGGTATTGTGATTTCCATGATTTTATTATTAGGTAAGAGTAACTAGTTGTTTGACTTACTTGTCGTGCTTGCCGGTGCGTGGTGGATTGGGTTCGAGTTGTAGAGGGGTGGCGGGGGCGGAGCGCGGTGCTCCACACCCGCCACCCACTGCACCCGCTGCGAAATTGCCGGTTGACCTGCAACAAACACACGATATATTAATATACTTTCAAGGTATTCAATCTTATATATAAAATTCACGTGTCACAGTGTTAGTTACCGTACTCCTCCGCAACGGTTTGACCGATTCTTCTCAAATTTTACATACATATTCAGTAGGTCTGAGAATCGGCTAACATCTATATTTCAAACTTTTTTTTTAGTACCTATGGCAAAACAACGTTTGCCGGGACAGCTAGTCTATCTAATATATAAAATTCACGTGTCACAGTGTTAGTTACCGTACTCCTCCAAAACGGCTTGACAAATTCTTCTCAAATTTTACATACATATTCAGTAGGTCTGAGAATCGGCCAACATCTATTTTTCAAACTTTTTTTTGTATGGCAAAACAACGTTTGCCGGGTCAGCTAGTAATACTATAAAATACATTAATAATAACGCAGAGATTCTAATGTCTCCACGATACCCAAAATTGCGTAAACAAAGAATTCTTGTATAGTTTAGTTTCGGACTAGAAAATTCGGAAACATTCATACACCAAGATACCTGGCCAATAAATCCCGACAAACTTCTATGCACAGGGCAAGAACCGAGTCCTGAGAAACTAGGACATGGAACTATTTACAAGATATAGACCAAAAGCAAACACGAAACTACTAAACCCTAAAAACAAGATTTCTGAACATGATTCAGACGGGGAAGTGAACCGCTCCACGTTCAATCCGCTCCCGAACATGATTTGTGCATATCTGTCAGTCGGTGGAGTAAGACCCATAGCACACGGCGTATTTTAAACGCGCAGACGACGCGCGTATACGTGGTTTAAACGAGATTTGATCGCAACCTTGTAACTTAAGCACACGGGGCGATTGTAAAACGCGCCTCTACTGCGCGTATACGCGCAGGTACAGCTGTACAGACGCGCTGTAGTCACTCGCAGTTTTTTCAGCGTTTCGATCAGACTCGAGAGGCGCGGGCGCACTGGTGGCGTGAGCATCCCAGCCCCCCTCTGACCGTACACCGCTCCTTTGTACGCGCGTTTGTATCGCTTCAAATGCGCGTATACGCGCTTCATGCGCGCGTTTCTATTATCAATGCAAACGCAACAATCAGCGTTTACGGCGCCGAAGAAGCGCGTTCCTGAAACGCGCGTCGTCTGCTCGCTTAAAATACGCCGTGTGCTATGGGCCTAACAGAACACATTATGTAGTTACAGCATAGAAAAAATACTTAACTAACCATACCTCTTTGCCTTATAACTCCTCTGTCTTATAAAAGAAGACTGAGTCACCACGTAAGAAGGATGCAATCGATGTTTCTTAGGATATCGCATTTTAGTCATGGTTCTGTCATACACATAACAAGTTCACTAAAACTGAGCCTCGCGAAACAATTCTAGCACTGAATTGATGAATATAACCGTCTCAGAACAATGAAAGTTATTTCTATTATAAAACTTATATTACAAGACGCTTCTCACGGCAAGCACGAGGACTAATGAACACATATCCAACTAAACTTTCACAAGAACCACACAAGAACAGAAACCTGATCGTGTCAAAAACATCTTCATAATTACGAGTATATAAAGTGACAGCCAGTGACATCTAAGTATCAGTTGCAAAAATAGATCACATCTGTTCAAATAATAACTTCTACGTCATCGGCTTTACACTCCACGATTATTATAAAACGAACAAATATTTCTTGTAGTTAAAACCTTATATCATAATTCAGAATCATAGAACTATACGTAACGACAGATATAATAGCAATGATAAACTAAATAATTATAAAAACAACGTAACAAATACTGTTACTATGGAAATCGATATCGGCTTCTTATTTCTGGTTTCAAGTTACCTAACGAGAAGAATTAAAATAACTTTAAAATTATAATTATTAATAGTTAACTAATAAAGTACTCAAGGCCAAAAACTAACCAGAAAACGTAATGTAATGAAACAGTATAACTAACTATAAAAGACAAAATAGTTAAATAGAAGAATATTTACACATATCTGTAAGACAAAATTAAAAAGAAATGCTGAGAAAAAACGAACAAAGTAATTAAATGGCTGTGAAGAAGAGGAAGGCCAAAGAAAATATGGATGGACAGCGTGCGAAAGATATGAAAGAGAAAAGAGTTCATGAAAGGGTGACGGCTGAAAAGTGAGCTTAGAAAAACGAACGTTGCGCTGCCTCCAAATAGCTTAGGGTAAAGACAGTAAGAAGAAGAGTACTTAGTGCAAAGACCACGATTGATGAGTTTTGAGTAAAACATCGAGTAAATATGCAGGTATTAAATACCCTTAAATACCCTAACTAAAGTCACAGGAAGTACTAATATGTACTCAGAAAGAATTCAAAGAAACCAAAATACTATTAAGTACTAATTGGCATTGTTCATATTTTTTTAAAACTCTTAATTCAAAAACCATTTCGGGGAATAGAGTTTCTGATCATGATTAATTAGTTTTTTTCGGAAAATTTGCTATATTAACGATTATTTTTCCAAAAAAGCAAATGATCTCTATTTGCCCTTGAAATGAAGGACTTAAAATATTAAGGCGTTCTGAGGGATACTACTCTGTGATGGATTTGCAATTGGTCTATTATATCAACTTGGCAACTTTAAAAAGATTTATTGCAAGCTGTCTCAAGTCTATCAGGAAAAGTCAATACACAGATTGCGTACAACGATGACGTCACTACATTTAAAATAATATCTTTAAGTATTTTTTTAAAATTCTATATAAATTAGTTAATATTTCAATAATATTGAAATTAGTTGCTTAAAATAACAGCAGGTCAAAAATTATGAACAATGTCAATTAAGCAGACTGGAATTATTCTGCTAATACCTACGGTAGGATAATTTCTAGTTTGCTTAAATAGTAAATAATTCATAACAACAACAAACCCACGCATGTCAGGTAGATTTAGGGAAGTTGTAGAGATACTGTTATGGTTACATTCCCCTTGACCTCGTTATGTTGATTGTCTGAGAGAGCCCGGATACGACCGGGAGGCAAGATATTACATAGGTTTGTATATATTCAAGGGCACATTCTACATTGTGTAATGCCTTATCTTATAGGTCGCGAAATATATTTATTTGTCATTTAAATTATACGATGTGTTACACAAATTTGAAAGATTTTCGTATATTTCTCTGAGGAAAATATTTTGTAATTCATGTACTGTGTACAGTAAGGAATGATAAGTAGGAGTTATTCTAAAAGTTAATAAATATATATCTATAATGCTTAGAATTGCATAAATAAATAACTAGTTATTGCATTTTAATAAGCAAAAAATTTCTAAAATAGAAAATAAGAAAAACCATTGCAGTAACTTCTAGAAAAATCTCAAACGAACATGACGTGGAGTTTTATAAATACATTAAGATAAAGATAATGGAAATAACATGTTAGTCACCTTGAATCTAGTGTTTCGAAATCAATATATCGAATGATAAAAACGCGGAGACAATGCAAAGATTTTAAGATTAGCAACTTAAGAGAACATAAAGAAACTCGATGAAGACGATGTTGAAATAATTTGGAATGACATTTATAGTTAGTTAACAAAATTAACGATGAAATAAATGTTTAGAGATTCTTTAGTTTTTATTTCAAGTTATGTTTTGTTAAATAATAAACTCGTCGTGAAGTGAAACTGTGTGACGCTGGACTAGCAGAAGTCGCAAATGATGTTAATAAAAAAGATATAAATAGTTATAATTTAAAAGGCACAAAATATAAATAAATAAAAATAAAAGTTATCATAAGCAGATGTTTTATAAGATCACGATTTTATTACATACAATACAAAGAGAAGACAGCTACGATGTGATTAGCAATTCTTCAAAAGGGGTCAGGTCCGAATCAAAACTGACATGCATGTATAAATAAAGTAATACAGAAAATTAGGGAAAATATTGGGCAGTACGCATTTGCATGAAACTTAAAATAAACGTGACTGAATCCGTATAAAAGCAATTTTAATTGCTGAAATAACTTGTTACGGACTTACATGTAACTATATTATATTCATAATATGTAGTTGCCTTTGAATAATGCATTAATGTACAGTATTCCGTAATAACTTATTAACTAAGAAAAGTATTATTAGCTAACAAGTCTATTAAGGAAGCAATGATGACGGCCAGAAAACAAACATTGAGCCTCTGAACATCTGCCAGTGTTATTCCACTGTACCTACCTCTATTCTTAACTACTTAGTTTAAATTTATAATAAACAATAGTAATCACTCAATACTCACAGATCTTTCCACGAAAACTAACATTAACCACGTCTACCAAACTATCTAGACACCTTTATGTTTTGCCAGAGCTACAGATTGTAAAATATGACTGAAAGCAACAGGGAAGTCAATTTTCATACGAAATTGGTAATCGAATTTAAGATCTAAGATCGTCTTTTAATTATCTAATGACTAGGAGAAATCATATTTCTTATCGAAATTATTTTAAGTTTTAACGCGTCACCAATCCATGGCTATTTACTATTGATTCAACTTTAATCATTCTTCCACACAACCTTTAATCTTGATCTTTATGAGGAAAAATATATTAATCATCTTCAGACGATATCCATCGATCGAGTTATAACAGACAAGTAGTTATGAAAACCGTTTCAAGTTTTATTGGATAGGTTTAGTGCCGTACGTACGACGTGATCGTGTCTTCACAATTTGTCGGCGCCTAATAAAAATGATCAGAGACATTTGGCGTAATGCAAAATTGATGAGTCACATCATTTGAATCTAAACGAGGCGATAGACTTCTTCGCTTTCTTGCTATGAACCATAGCATTATTAGATTAGTACAGACCGTGCGAATAGCAAAACGATAATCTTGACAACTTACTAAATATTGCAATCGTATCGTGCAACAAAATCACATTCTCTTTACGTTTTCTATTTTAACTTTAACGGGACGGCACGGAATTAATTAATGCTAAAAAAATATCTTATGTTCATAAATAATGGACAAGGTAGACTTTTCGTAACAAATATATCAAATAAAATGGACTACTATGATTCAACAAGGATAATAATTATGACATCACCGGTCCCAGCCATTATAGCCAATTTATATGAGGTCAGCGCAATAAACCTAGCACCTCTGGTTGATAGAAATAAGAAACATTTATTTGTGAAAAAACGAGAACGGCCCAAACAAATAAATATTCTAACCTTTGTCATATTCAAAGACCGGAGGCATGAGAAGTGATATTGGACTAATATATCTTCTCAAGAAGCTCAAGTTTCTGAATAAATTTTAAGAAACGCCTAAATTTTAAGGTACGAGTATATCCAGAAAATTTTTATTATCAGACTATTTTTATAAATGGAGATTTTACCACTTGTAACGAATGTTGAGAAAACTTGAAACAGACAAAAACTTACGTGGCCAAAAGGGGTTTCCATAAGCGGACTCTTCGAAATTCATTTTCGAGTCACTTCTAATTCAACTGAGGCATTTGTTCAGCTAATGCTTTATTGTTACTATTAAATAAACTATGGTTTCAAAACAAGAAGATATTTGAGTAACACCACTCGTATTATATGAAACACGTTTTGTTTTTAAAATAGAAAAGTAATATGAAAGCAATAAGTGCCGGCTCATTTGCACAGCGAAAGTGTTCTAATGAAGTTCATTACACTCACAACACTAGTATTTCTTAAAATACTTCAAATTGAAAATGTATGTAATATTAATTCAGTAACTTTTGTGTTTGTACAAATAGTTTAGTTCTTTTTTGCTTGTAGCGAATGCTGCCATTGAATTATGAAAGTATAGATCCCATATCGGGAGCCCGACATGCTATTAACATGGAATCAGACCTAGCAGATACGATCGACAATGAGAATGAAAAAGTCATTGGCTTACACATTGAAGATGAACATGATAAAGAAATTGAATCGAAACAAACTACTAAAAATGTGAGTTAATATTAAAATAAATTCTTTGTTTTTAAACGACTGCTGAAAGGATTAGTTTTAAATCGACTGCTGAAAGGATTATGGTTGTATTTATACCGATCTCTATTTCTTTAATTTGACCTGTAACCGTGTTAACTATATGGTTCAGGAGTACTGTGTGATAAACAATAAACAGCGTTTCACTTTAACATCAGTGTAATTTGCGAATAAGCGGTCATACTCGTATTTCATTTCTCATCTGGTTTTCCATATCAACGATTATATCGTGTTCCATAATTACAGCCATGTGCAATTGTGGTGTTATCCAGCGTTCAGAATCCTTCAATGCAGTCCCTGTTACGAAGATATCGATATAACTCTAACGGTCAGTAACTGTACTTGATACATTTTTGGACGATTACGTCCAAAAATACAAAAAAGCAAATATTGATAGAACATTAGTTCTATCAATGTTTGCTAAACTTTTAATAATCTGATTAACAATCCAAATAGTCAATATATACAAGCGCACAAGCGTTTAAAAGTCTAAAGAAATGTCCAAATTAGTGCCAAATAACACTAATTCTCTCATAAGACTAACTGAAACTGAATTCCTACGTCCTAGCCCATGCTATTGAGCGCAAATAATTTGAACAAAAAGATAATTATGCTCATATTCCCATATTACATAATTGTATGAATTTGACCGCAATTAAAATATTATCAATCAAATAAGGATTTAATTTGCAAGCTTTCCTGTGGTGTTTTATTGTCATACATTGGAATACGGGCTTTTTTAACGATAGGGAATAAATATGCAACGAGGAAAACACACGCCATGAAAAATGGGCTAGGAGCCCATGCTCTAAGCGCAATAGTAACAATAATATTACAGAAAGCTGAGAAGAAAGATGGTTTTATGATTCTTCATATTTTTTCAGGTATTCTCATTCCTAGTAGTGTCAAGTACTTTGTTAAGCTGCCGCAAGGTTTACGTGAATCGCCACTCATTGTTCCGCTTAATGACAAAGCTTTCTCACCTTCAGGCGGATTTGTTAGGTATTTAAGACTTTCTATTTTTATTAACCTAGAATTAATTGCTCCTACAGAATAATAGAAATAAGCAGAATATTATTTTTTATTGATATCGAGTGTTTTCATCGTCTTGGATAGAGATTATAGATATAGATTTTCCCAACTGTCAAAGAAGACTTAATCAAATGATTGTATAGTTACTAGAAATGTTTTGAAATTAAATTAACATTTGAACTAATAAGATTTTACGAAATGCAGTATGCATGTGTGTATCTTTGAAGAATTTTTATTAAATTTCAGATATTACAAAGAAGTTCCGCCTATACCTTACTCATGGTGATACATGGAAATTTATGACTAAAATTAAATAATGGCATTGCGAACACAGCGTATTGTTCTGATGATAACCATTTCTATTATCGATCATTTTAACATTTGTTATCATAAGATGTATTATATCTATTGTATTGACACCTGCAAATTATTATAAAACCTTATAATCCTCATTTAGATACTCCATATTGATACTAGTTAGTGATAATTCTTACTATTACGATCACGCGCCGGAACTGCAGACATTCTATAGATAACAACTGTAATTTACTATAGTTATTCCAGCTGGAATTACTAATTTTCAACAGAAATAATATTTTTGTAACTTAACTACGTACTACTGTTACTATACAAAATTGTTTTTTTACTAAGAACTGTAAATCTGTGCCGCACTGCATTACATCTAAGCACAAAGCTGCTTACTAAATGTATTTTTAAAGATTTAAGCGCTTTTTTGAAATTACCTTATCGTTTATTATATTTTTAAACACAAAATAAATTGAACGAAAAGATAATTATGCTCATTTTCCTTATTATTATATATATATATTATTATTATTTCCCATATATGAATTTAATTTGACCGCAATTAAAATAATATCAACCAAATAAGGATTAAATTTGCAAGCTTTCCTGTGGTGTTTTATTGTCATACATTGGAATACAGGCTTTTTTAACGATAGGAAATAAATATGCAACGTGGAAAACACACGCCATGAAATTCCGCAAGTAGTTACATTCCGTTTAATATCAATATAGGTCTCGGGTAAGTTACAATGGATTTCCGCCAAGTAACTACATAACTAGTTAGTTATCGCTTTTTCGTATTGAAATTTTCATGAGTTTGAGTCATATTAGAAATACTATATTACCGGCTAACACTCACAGTTTTGGGATCGAAGATGTCGACCCAGGTTTCGAGCATATCCGATGCTCATCTTCAGGACGAGTGCGCAGCGGCGTCTGCGACCTTCCGGCGTGCGCCAAAACTGTGAGTGTTAGCCGGTAATATAGTATTTCTAGTTATCGCTTTGTATCGCGTTATATTGTTTGTTTGTTTAAACGCGCTAATCTCAGGAACGTCTGATCCGATTTGAAAAATTCTTTTAGTGTTAGATCGTCCATTTAGCGAGGAAGGCTATAGGCTATATAACATCACGCTGCGACCAAAACGAGAAGCAGTAGTAAAAATGTTACATAAACGGGGAGCATTTTCTAAATTCTACGCGTACGAAGTCGCGGGCAACAGCTAGTACAAGTATAACCTAAGGAAAAAGTAAACTAATTAGATGATTCACATATTTAAGTATTGTAAACAGACAACTTACTATAACAAACAATAAAGATAATTTTATTTTGCCAATGTTATTTCAAGTACTGGCTCAATGTCGTCAGATATAATCTTATCTACATCAACAGGTGTGCGGTTATATTAATAGATATCGACAAAACACCCTTAACAAGATATCTCTTCTAATAATGCCTTATATAAAATAACCAACACTATGTTGTTTAGTGCGATTACGTAGAATCAACTTAAAATAAACTACTTGTCGAAAAATTGCCAGAGAACTGTTAAAAAAAAATTGGTCAAGTGCGAGTCGGACTCGCGCACGAAGGGTTCCGTACTATTATCTATGCAACATAAGGCAACGTTATTAGTATCGAGCAAGAAACGGTAAAAAAATCATGTTTGTTGTATGGGAGCCCCCCTTAAATATTTATTTTATTTTATTTTTAGTATTTGTTGTTATAGCGGCAATAGAAATACATCATCTGTGAAAATTTCAACTCTCTAGCTATCACCGTTCTTGAGATACAGCCTGGTGACAGACGGACGGACGGACGGACGGACGGACGGACAGCGAAGTCTCAGTAATAGGGTCCCGTTTTTACCCTTTGGGTACGGAACCCTAAAAAAAGGGGTTTAAGGGATTTTGGGAAATCGCAAGACCCTGGAGCCTACTGCTACAGTAAAGGCTAATCATAATTTAATACTAACTATTTTGTCAATTTGGCATTGATTTCTCGGCACAAGAACGTGTCACCAATCACATGTCATCATATCATATTGTTAAATAAATTTCACATTTCTGCTTATTGAATTTCAATAGAAGTGCTCAAAATTGGCAAAAAGCCAACTTTAATATACATATATTAAAGTGAGTGGAGAACGAACTCGCGAAGACTATAAAATAAGATTCACTGTGATACTTTAATGCGTATTATGACATGTATACCAAGCTCGAGCTATATAGGACATAAATAACATTGAACCGGAGATTGCAACCACGACCTGAAACTAGAGGCCGACCCCAATGTATGGCAACAACTACGATGATGAATTGCGGCGTCGTTTATATAAAAAGCGGATACGCCACTACATGGGTCGTAGTGCCTTTCAACTTTAATGCTGTACCAACAATGGGTAATAAGTTTTTTAGACGACACCTGTGTATAATCAGTATTTTTATAAGAAAAGACTTGGGGCTTTTGGCAATATTAAAACAATGACCGCCGACTCAATTGAAGTATTTAGACAAAATATCTATTGTAGTATTGTTCTTTAAGTAACCCCCCTAAATTAGATACCCTCACTGTTAGGGAGGGCCTACGCGAGAGCGATACTCCTGATGTTGCAAACGTCCATAGGCTACGGTAACTGCTTACCATCAGGCGGGCCGTATGCTTGTTTGTCACACCTTTAGTAGTATAAAAAAAACTTGTAAAACAGCCAATGACAAAATTTTAAACTTACCTCTGACCAAAGAAGGCATACTATAAAATACATGAAAGAGAATCAGATAAAAATTATATATCATTGCAAAGATATGCATGATATCAGAGATATTCAATATCCAACTTTACCAGTTCAATATTGACGCCCAGATCGCAGACACAGAGACAAAGAGCATTAAGTTTATGACTGTTATTGAGTGGTCCGGATTTACTGTACTGAAACTATTTGCTTGCAATACGGAAGCAAATTGAATATTCCTTAGAGCAATCAAATTTCTAGACTTAATGAAAGCATATAAAGAAGAATTGAAATGAGAGCGACAAAGTAATAACGGAAAAAGCTCTTGTAGTTAAGTTTTCATTTAAGTGATATTTCACTACAATTCGGAATAAACCTAAAAATTTAACATTTGAAAAATTCGGTTTGCTTCAGAACACTCGCTTTCAAATATAGCATTAGAGTTCCTTAATCTCTGTGTATTTATCTCACGACCCATATTTTAATCTAATTTGGCAATAAAAACTGGTGACGTAGACAGAGCAAGTACTTCCTACAAATCTGGTTCGCCTCAACCAGTCAATATAAACAAATTTGTTTTAAAGCTTCTGCGTCATTATGTTTTTGTACGAATTATTTATTTAATAGCCGCAATCACAACCACAGTCATAACGTCTTCCACAATGGGCTTTTTTTCATAACGGTAAACAGCTCCTTGTTGTTGGTGCATTGGGTCTTACTAATGGCAAATATAACGTATGTACAAGGATTTACTTACATCCACATGAACTTTAGGACAAAGAAGTAGAGTATATGCCAGCGCCCGTTGAACGGAAATAACAAAATTCTCTTTAGCTGAATATGCGCGGTGCAAAAGTCGTATTCGCCTAACTGATAGTTCGATACTGATAAAGTTAGGCTTCATTATCACTACTATATTGGCTCAACACACAAATAATGGATTATTATTATTATTACGTTATTGATTTTCAAATATAATGTATGCGTATAGTCGTTCTATGTTTTCTAGAAAGAGAGTTAGTAGTTAGTATTTTCTTTAAATTGTGAAGCTTAAAGTTAATTTTAAAGAAATTAATTTATACTTTAACTCAATATACGCAATCCTTAGCGTGCGAGTTTCGCTCTTTAACCAACAATTCAGTTATTACTGATCAACTCCTCTGTTGTAATTTTAGTTTTTTCTAATTAGTTATATTGATAAATGTAACCAAATCTAATTAGTATTTATCATCCTTCTTGGATTACATCATAATATATTCTACTTTATGGTCATATGTTTATTTGTCACCACAAATATCAATATGACCTTAGAATGGAATTTATAATGAATAAATTTTATTATAGAAAACACAACAACCTTGTATCATTTCACTTTTCATTCTATGTAGAGTAAAGGACGAGTATGATTGTCAACATCAGAATAAAACATTGAACACTACTAGTGTGGTTTGTTCGTAACAAACTACGGATAACTATAAAAGTTCCTGACAAGGTGGAGCGTCAACATTATCAAGGACACAGCCGCTAGATGCGAGTGGCGCAAATACGCACGATTATCTATGAAAGAGGTTTCTATGTCCAACAGTAGACGTAGAAATGCTGATGGATGGCATAATAATAGTTATTAGTCTTGACTATTCATGAAGAATTAGAAGTCATATCAACCATGATACATTATTTGCTATAAAGATCATATGAATTTTGGATTTTCTAATAAATATATAAAATAATCATATTGGATTTTCCAAACTATATTTGAATTTATTCTGATTCACAATCCAAAATACACATCTGTCAAGTTATGAGTTACTTCTTATATCTACTTAAACATACTGAGTCAACAGACAATAATAATCTAATCTTTAGCAAGATATTATTGCACAAAGATCAGAAGCTGGTTATAAATGACAAAAATAACCTCAACCTCGGCTAGCATAAAGATTGTGAAAGGTTTACGGTCGTTGTTTATCATATCAATTTTATCGAAGATTATTGGGAATATTGCTTTTGTTCACGCTGTGCGATGATCTGAGGAAGAATTGAGTTGAGAATAAACATATTACATTCACCGCCTCATACCCTCTAAAAGAACTTAGCTTACTCTAGTAAGCTAAGTTCTTTGGGACGTGACGCTTGAAACTACGAGCACCAACACTGACAAAATTATGTTCTATTGTTGGGATGCTGCTAATATATTGCGGATCCCCACCAGCTGCACATTCAAGGGCTATGGTTTCTTTTATTTCAACACTAACTAACCAATTACGGAATAAATTCCACAACCAAAGAACCCTCAAAAACACACCGGCGCACACACCTTTATCTTTACCAAATACATATATAGTTACACAATGATTGAACAGCTTTTAGGCAAATTATAGCTCTATCTGATACCAGCATAGTTAGACAAAGAATAAATTTTATTAAGGAAAATTTTCCTTTTGTTGGGAACATTTGATCGTAATTTTTTCTTTACATACTCGTGGTCAGTAAACGCGAGTAAATCAGCCGCTGACGAGATCATAAAATTATAGTTAATGTCTAAACAACCATCAACACTATTTCGCAACATAAAACAGATTAGCTTACATTTGTAACTAAATATAATAAATTATCTGAAAGTAAAACAATACGGTTTTTTGTGAATTATAGTCTAAAACTACACTGCCTTCTACACAGTAGTTATCAGGTTAGCAAAAAATCTAGTTCTATATCAATGGTTATGGTAAAAAGATTTTCTATCGGTAAGTTTATTAGACTTGGCATCTTAAAGAATAAAGATCCTTAGGAATTCGTTTCTGCATCGGCGCTCTCTTCGTCTTGTATTTAACGCAGAGCCACTCAGGGTGATATGGGAGGATCTTTGTAAGATTAATACAGGTACAACATTAATATCTGTGTATTTACATTTCTACATATTTGAGGGTTGTAATCCTCTACACGTGGCGCACTTATCTTAACAATCGACCCTGAGAGCAACGGTCGGCATTTTGCCAACTTCCATAAATGTATGGGAATAAAGCTATATGAAGTAAAATTTATACCGAAACGCGTTACACCCAACCAATTTGAGTAATACAATAACATCAAAGAGGAACGTTGCGTTATACTCATCTTTAATTCAGAAGGTTTAATGTTTATGTAGTCACGTATTGTAAGTGCGATGGCCTTGGCACTGGCTCCATATTCTTTAGCTAGGAGGAAAATAGTCACGTATTGTGCAGTAACTATTACATAGCGCTAACTACTAGATAAAATGTTTTTGCTATATTGTATCATCAATTTCATTCAAAAAACTAAAACGTAGACGAGGCGTAGTTACTTGTACACTGAAATTCTATAACAAATACAATGTGCAAAACAGCACAAAGAATATCGGGCTATTTCTACTATGCTACGGAATATACACATTTTCCAAATGTCTTTCAGAGTATTCTAGGTGTTTTCAAAGTCTCTTTTATCGCCTTAATATCTTCTCTTGCCTGTATCTATTATGTAACAGCTGTAGTGTTCGATACTTAGCTATTGTGACAATCAATATTGGGACAATCATTTGTGTGATATCCATAAATGTCATACAAATATTTGTACTACGTCTGGGTGTTTTCTATGTATTATAAGTATGTATTTACAAAAGAAAAGTAGTATATGTAGTATATCCGTATTCTGGTACCCATAACACAAGCATATAAGCTTAGCTTGGGACCAGAGGACGTTGTGTGAAATGTCCATGAATATTTATTTATTTATTTATTTATTGTATACCGTCGCTGGATTGTTTTTTTAACAACTGTTAATATCTATCATGTTGAATCTAGCAAAATGTAAAAAGCCCTTCAAATGGTGGGCGTCATGATATCGCCCCGCCAAAATCAATGTTAGGAAATTCGTCGCCCGTTCCTAACAACGTTATAACGGATATTACATTAGCGGAAACTGTAATATGAAATCGATATTAAAATGTTTTGTTAAGGCCTACTGCGATAAATAGACAGTGCCTTTACGATTTAATGTAATGATGTGCGTAAATAACTATTTAAATCAAAAAAGAATTATGTAATCAATGAATAAAATTTGATTTTAAGGGCTAAATTGATCACAATACTTATGCAATTCTAGTCACTTAACACACACTACTTTTACTGCTCAACATTCGTGTGTTAAGAAAAAATCTCTTTCCAGTCCGTTAACTGTAGGGCACGGGCGCTGGATTTTACACCACCCTGGGAAGGAAAAGGAGTGGTGACACTTGCGTTCTTAGTCCGTCACCACACTGCCAAAAACTATCAGAACAAATACTTAACGTTTAATTACAATTGTATTTAACTTACGATATCACAGAATTATTCATATTTACGGTTATTGTACGGTTTATTCAAGAAAATTTGATAATATTACCGGGACTATAATCACGTTAATAACTTAAAATTTACCTAAACAACAAGCGAAAAATTAGAGGCAATTGACGGGCTTCGTGGTGGAGTGGTTTATGTAATGGACTGCCGATCACGAGGTCTCGGGTTCGATTCCCGGTTGGGACAATCATTTGTGTGATATCCATAAATGTCATACAAATGTTTGTACTGCGTCTGGGTGTTTACTATGTATTATAAGTATGTATTTACAAAAGAAAAGTAGTTTATGTATTATATCCGTATTCTGGTACCCATAACACAAGCATATAAGCTTAGCTTGGGACCAGAGGACGTTGTGTGAAATGTCCATGAATATTTATTATTATTATTTATTTATTAATTATCAACACTAATACATTTTTTTACATTTTATTAGAATACTTTAGGAAGTGAAGATTAAATACATTAACGCATCTAGGATTGCATAATGAAAAATATATACTCATGTACAAAATAGTGTCGAAAAAAATAGTGTCTAATGGCTATATGCTTTAAAATGTAAGCCACAAAATTTCCATGTCCAATCCAATTGAAACAAACGCTATAAAACTCGCAAGTTTATTTTACACAAGGTTAAAAAGAAGCTCTATAATTTTAATCCAATAACTTTGCCTAATTTTATTTGTCATTGACACAATTTTAACCTCCTAAGACGGAAGGATGTTAAAATTACAACGTGAAGTTAAGACGTAGATACTTAATTATCATGTATAGATATTCGCCATATGTTATTTACCCGTATGTTTTTGTTTAGATTGATCTAAAAATTTTGGACACATATCAATATTATTATTAGCCGATGAAAATGCAATAATTTTCAAAAATATCCATAAATACTTAATTTAGTTTTTAAACTAAGCAAATTGTTACGCAACTTTATTAGCTTCATTCTTATCTATCTATCTATAACTATAATCCATCACAAAATTCGAAATGTTATTTGACAGTTAGTAATGTCAAACTTGAAAATAATGCTGCCACATTTTTGGCAATAGTGCTGGCCAACCGTAATTTTTTTATCCCGGTTGTTACCGATTATTCGAAACGACCAGAAATGTCGTACTAGCTATTGTTTGCGAAGTCGTACGCGTGGAATTGGAAATCCCTGCTTTGTATAATATAACAAATTAAATGTGGTGTCGTGGGACACCAGGTAGGAACGAAGTTCCTTCGGCTAATGTAGAATCGACACAATTTGCAAAAAAAGAAAGAAAGAGAAAGGTATTATACACTACTCGCTTGTGTATACGACTGTCGCGCCTGCGCACGTCTCATTTAACGGTTTTATTCCACGGACTTTTTTCCACGGTATTTTTCTGACGGTTTTACTATCACATTTTTTTCAGTTCGGTCGCGCAGCAAAATCCCTATCACCTCCAAGCCTGCCGTTAGGAACTTCGTTCCAAAAGTAAAATAAACATGTCTTCAAAAACAAACAAGGTTAATAATTCGCCATTCTATGGTTGGTCATTATTTGATTCTCGTTGCATTGTTCTATGATTCTGGCGAGCATAGCACCATGCTGAACTCTACTAAGGTTATTAGTTATTTGTTCGCGTGAGTGAGTTTACACAGGGTTGCACTGGTCGTATGAACCCGTAAAAATGGTTAACTTTAATTAATTTACAAAATTATATAAATCTGCTAAAGATTTACGTATAGTTTTTTGTTTAATAACGGTTGGAGGACATAACTATTTTAAAAGTGTAATTACCTAGCAACACAGTAAACGTCAGATAACATTTGGAACTCTGGGATAAGCTATAAATCTAAAAGGGCGACCACAGTCTTAATTAGAATGAGATTAGGGCACAACTGTGCACCGGATCATTTGGCAAGAATGAAACTCCGACCGAACCCGCTATGTGACTGTGGTGAATTTGGTGACTTAAATCATATATTTTTCTCGTGTGCCCTATATGATCACTGTCCATTGTTTAATGACTTAATAACTCTAAATATTGCTCTCCCAACAAATATGAATATCCTTCTTTCTTCCTTAGATCCTTCCATATATGAATCTCTATCATCCTTTATTGTAAATAATAATATTTTATTGTAGGTAGCTATTATTCTAGTTTGTATTCTTGTAAATATTTTCTTAAATGTACATACATAATTATAAAATAATAATTTACTTTATTTATTTAAAATAGATAATTTTCTTTATTTTAAGTATTATTAGTTTAATTTGGATTTATAATTATTTTATATCCTGAAACCTCACCTGATCCCATCCTTTTTCCAAATTGAACGTTATTGTTTCTAGTATTACATAATTCTTTCCCAAATTTTTTAATATGGCAAAAGCTAACACCGACGCCAAAAACAAAAAAAAAAAAAAAAAAAAAAAAAAAAAATAAGCTATAAATCTATGTAACCACGGCCACCTCGACGAGATCACGATAGATTAAATTAACGGAGAGCGACTCTCAAACCACCATAGCTAGAAGATCACTAAAGTCTACGTACACAAGGTCAGCTACTTCCGCTCTAGTGATCTCTAGAAGTAGAGTATGGATAGATTAGTCTCCAACACTGTATAGCACGTAATCTAATCTACGTTACGTCATCACGTAAATTTGAATAAATGAGTCGAGCAAGTTTTTTAGAATATTAGACATTAAGTACCTACTTACTTACTTTATTAAATTAAAGTATTTCTTAGCAAATAGTTACTACACTGTAAATAGCATTATTGAAGGTTATTGCTAACGCACAATTATATAAAATACGTAATACATATACATATACTTGAAATGATTTGTATTGACCAATTTCCTTTTCATTTGATTAATATATTCGATAAGAACAACAAACAGCTAAACAATGTTGGTATTTCTATTTATAAGATAAGGCCATAAAATTTAATTATAGCTAATTAGAACCTACATATTTTTTTTGCATATAATCACGTAGCGAGTTGCTTATTTGACGTCATCAGTAACTTAACTAACATAACCTGAGAGTATGAAACAGACAAGAGCAGTTATACACAACATTTTCTAACACTTGCGCGACTCATTTGTTTAAATAAAACCACTTTTTACGGATTACGACGCGTGTATTTTTTTTAAATTTTAGGAGACTGCAGTCACTAACTCCGAAACGTCGGGCTAAAATTTAAAACAAATACACGCGTCTAAATCCGTAAAAACTGGTTTTATTTAAGGAGTTATACACGCTATTTTCTTTGAGAATCCATTCGGCGAACGCACACAAACACGATAACATAATTTCATTGGTCGCTACGCACGCGCCGCATAAATCACTTCGCGCACACTAAGAAACGACAGTGTCCGTAATCTTATATATAAAAATCAATTGCTGTTCGTTAGTCTCGCTAAAACTCGAGAAAGGCTGGGCCGATTTTGGTGATTTTGGTCTTGAAATATTCGTGAAAGTCCAGGGAAGGTTTAAAAGGTTTAAACAAAATATATAGGTAGGTATCTAAAATTCCACGCGTACGGAGTAGCGGGCATCAGCTATCTTATATATAAAAATCAATTGCTGTTCGTTAGTCTCGCTAAAACTCGAGAACGGCTGGGCCGATTATGGTGATTTTGGTTTTGAAATATTCGTGAAAGTCCAGGGAAGGTTTAAACGGTTCCTAAAATTCCACGCGTACGGAGTAGCGGGCATCAGCTAGTCTACTATATAAACATAAGTCGGATTTTCCTTCCTGACGCTATAACTCCCGAACGCACGGACCGATTGCCACGGTTTTGCATTCGTTGGAAAGGTCTCGGGCTCCGTGAGGTTTATAGTTCATTTTTTTTAATTTTTTTTTTTTACTTTTTTTTTGGTATGGCAAAACAACGTTTGCCGGGCCAGCTAGTAGGAGTATGAATATTACTCTCGTACCTCTTTCAGCGGGGATCGCCTTATAATATCAACTCCTATTGAATTAATGCTCTAATAAACTAACCAAATCACTGCAAGTCAACATGAGATCTTTACTTATTATAAAGTCTTTATTATAAATATAATCTTTAATATAATTTTTACTTATTATAAAATTTAATATAATCTTTACTTATTATAAAGTCGTTATTTTTGTATGTATGTCCTTATGTGAGCTTATATTTTGAAAACTTTTGATGCGTTTTTAATACATAGTATGGTTCAAAACGATGGCTTTTTTGTATAATTTGTTACGGTTTGTTTTCTTAATACCACGAATTGCGAACAAATTGCGGGCAACAGCTAGTATTTTAATCAATCGCACCATTAGGTGTAAAGTCTAAGAAAGCAAACCAATCCAACCAATAGCAAAATCTACTTCCAAAAGCCCAGCATTCAGGGGAAAAAATGGGGCGAGAACTTATATTCTTAATCCATCATCACACATGACGATTATTATTGACTTGGAATCAAAGCTGGGATTTTCATAATTTACAGGTAATTTTGAAGTAGGCAACTTTGCAGAGTTAAATTTTGTTGAAAAATAGAAAATCGATTATGGTAATATCATGTAACACAAATTAGACAGTTAACAAACAGAAATTAGAATAAAGTTATAAGCGAAAATCAATAAAGGTATCGACGCTACGTTATTAATAGTCAAAGAGGCCACCCACGGACATATTGGACGTTTCCTTCCAACAGTGACATCATTTGCACGGGACCTGAATTCAAATCACATAAAGGCCGTCATAAATGCTATGCTAAGATGAAAGGAAAAATTCATTACATATACCTAAGGTAGATAATATTTCATTATAATAAAATAATTAATGCTAAATTATCTAACTAATTAAACAATTGTGAATTAAAAGCATGTAGATATTTGCGCTCACGGTTTTTCTAGCAGTTAATTATTTTATTGTAACTAACAAACGAAAAATATCTGAATAATTATATTCGAGTAAATACCTATCTCAAGCTTATATTGAAAACTAACTAATGCCGGCGGTTTCACACGCGTTTTTAATTATTGAACCCCTTTTCCAATAATTTGACGGGCTTCGTGGTGTAGTGGTTTATATTGCGGACTGCCGATCAAGAGGTCGCGGGTTCGATTCCCGCCTCGGACAATCATTTGTGTGATGTTTATAAATGTCATACAAATGTTTGTCCTGCGTCTGGGTGTTTCTATGTATTATAAGTATGTATTTACAAAAGAAAAGTAGTTTATGTATTCTATCCGTATTCTGGTACCCATAACACAAGCATAATAAGCTTAGCTTGGGACCAGAGGACGTTGTGAAAAAAAAAAGAAATATATATGTATACACCAAACCTTAACAAATTATACAAATAAGCCATCCTCTTGCACCACTCTATCTAATAAAAAAAAACGCATCAAAATCCGTTGCGTAGTTTTGAAGATATATGTATAAGCTCACATAGTACTAAACACATACAGTATACTAAAATAACGACTTTATTAATTTATACGAAGTAAAGATAAAATGTAAGATCATTTGCTGGTAACGCTTTTATCAAAAACTTAACATTTTTTATAAATTTTATGACTTATTAGTCACCTATGTAGTAATCTTTAAAAATTAAGATATTTTAAGTCATATTTCATGCTAAAACCACAAAGGTATAACCATGAAGTTGAAAGAAATCGCGAGTGTGACCAACTAATACATAAAGGTGCAATATTTAATGACAGCAATATAAAAATAGTACACAAGGTGGTCAAAAGGTGGTGTCTTCGCCTGTATCTTCACTGTGCGTACAGCCGGCGTATTATGAGCTTTTTAAAATCATTCAAGTTCCAGGCAGGCCGTAAACGGCATGGCTAAATTAGGTATGATGGTCGAATAACGCGGATAAAGGCAGGAGAGCGAATGATTAGCGTCATGATAATATCGAATAAGCTATTTGACGAGGTTTTAACAAACCGGTTATTTAACTATCAGCGTTAGTATGTATAATGTTACTAACTAGGTCGATATCACATGGTAATTGGTAAATATCTATCATAAAGTTGCTACATACACAATAAATGCGATACGCTCATGTGCCTTTTCGTTTCATGATTGTTTTATGGGCTAAAACAATAGTTTAAACTTAATAGTTTACCTATTGAATAAACCCTGTGCCAACATGTCTGGTTAGCGCGGCACAGTAGACCATAATCGCTAACTAAATGGAGGAGGCCCATGCCCAACAGTGGAACGTTAATGGGCTGGAGAAGAAGAGAAGAATTGTGTTTCAATTTTCATTTTTAGTTGATTTGTTGCGCCTAGATTTGGTACCAATGCGATAGTATCTATGTATGGTATAATATAATAAACATAACAACCTGTTTTGACGAGCCTTGTGGTTGAGTGGTTCATGTAACGGACTGCCAATCAAGAGGTCGCGGGTTTTATTCCCGCTCGGGACAATCGTTTGTGTGATTTTTCTAACTGTCATACAAATATGTTCGTACTGCGTCTGGGTGTTTCTATATATTATATGTATGTATTTACAAAAAATAAGTAGTATATGTATGTATTTTAACCACATAACTAAATAAAAATGTGGAGAAAAATGTGAATTTTAATTATAATGAACCGGTTGTTTCATAACAACATTTTATTTATGTAATAAATGTCTAGAATATGTTTAAGAATACATGAATAAAGTCAACTAACCATGTGAATATTACGTGTGGCGACGGATTAAGAATACAAGTGTGCTGTATCAGGGTGCTGTAAGTCAGCTAAGTGGTATTATACAGAGATAACATCCACTGTAAGAAATGGAAAACTCAAAAATAAACCTTATACCAACAACTGGTCACAAGCCTGGTCTCCTCCAACCCATTTACGTCCCACTGTTGGGCACGGGCTTCCTCCACTTTGGGAGGGATTATGGTCTACTATGCCGGGCTGACCAGGCATGTTGGCACAAGGTTTATTTTCGAGGATGTTATCAGTGTACAATATCCCGTACCTGGCTTTTACAGCACCCTGGGTAGGAAATGGGGTGGTGACACTTGTATTCTTAAACCGTCACCACACGGACCAAGCCTGGTCAGAGTGCCTAAATAGAACCTAATCCGCCCTAAAGTGGTGGAGGGCCGTGTCCAACAGTGGGACGTGAATGGACTGGAGGAGACCAGGCTTGTGAACAGTTGTTGGTATAAGGTTTATTTTCGAGTTTTCCATTTCTCACAGTGGATGTTATCTCTGTATAATAGCTTATCATCCCCTTAGCTGACTTTTACAGCACCCTGATGTGGAAATAGGGTGGTGACACTTGTATTCTCAATCCGTTGCTGTGTGCGCGAGTGAGGAGGATGATGTGAATATTAATACAACTCTGTCTCTCTTAATTTCGTTTTATCTTGTGACGTCATAGTTGTCAATGATAACAATATTATTGTACCGATTCTATATGCATAACTAAGTGCTTATCTAAACTTAACTAAAAAATTAAAATTGATAGTATCAATAAAACAATTCGGCAATGTTAGCTGAACTTTTTTATTAGAAAATATTATGTGTATTAGTTATAGACTAACGATTTAAAATAATAATAAAATGAAATAGAAAGAAAAGAATAATAAAAAAATTGGTCAAGTGCGAGTCGGACTCGCGCACGAAGGGTTCCGTACCATTATCTATGCAACATAAGGCAACGTTATTAGTATCGAGCAAGAAACGGTAAAAAAATCATGTTTGTTGTATGGGAGCCCCCCTTAAATATTTATTTTATTTTATTTTTAGTATTTGTTGTTATAGCGGCAATAGAAATACATTATCTGTGAAAATTTCAACTCTCTAGCTATCACCGTTCTTGAGATACAGCCTGGTGACAGACGGACGGACGGACGGACGGACGGACGGACGGACAGCGAAGTCTCAGTAATAGGGTCCCGTTTTTACCCTTTGGGTACGGAACCCTAATGAATAAAAATTAAATGTGCACAACATAGTAGCCAATTAAACAAAATACATCATAGTTGTTTTCATTTTTAACACCCTTATACAATATGTTCGGTATGTATCTATCAATGTATAATCTATGTAACGGATTCTTTGAAAGTGATTTTAACACACTTACAGTAGTCGGATTGATCTGAAATTTTACACACATGTTAAGGACCGATGACAAAGCAATAATTTAAAAAAATATTTAGGAGTTGTAAGCGTGTTTTTTTTTAGTTTTTGAACTAAGCAAATTATTTAGTTTAATTTAGTTATGCACGTAGAATTGATAACAGTGTTTATATTGTAAGGTTGGCTCACGTGCTTTTAATCGTAGGTAGCTGTGTTATCTTAAAACAGCTACAATACAAACTAGAAGTCGTGAGATTTATTAACGTGCAACTGTGTGACGTAACTACGAGTATATTAAACTATATTATTTTTCACTACGTTGATTTCACGTGCGATAATTTTTAAAAACAATTATTAAGGTCCACTACGAAACTTTTGTGGAACCAATGATTTAAACCATTAATATAAACTAACGTTACAAAGCGGAAGAGATTGTTTGTTTAAACGCGCTAATCTCAGGAAATACTAGTCCGATTTGAAAAATTCTTTTTTTGTTGAATAGTCCATTTATAGGGGAAGGCTTTAGGCTATACAACATCACGCTACGATCGATAGTAGCGATGCAAAAGTGAAAAATGTTGCAAAAACGGGGGAAAATTGCTAAATTCCACGAGTACGAAGTCGCGGGCAACAGCTAGTTACCTAATAAATGTAATTGTAGTGAAAAAAGTGATCACCGCAAGCCGGACTTGAACCCACGACCTAGGAATTCCGTTTCGTAGCTTAGCATTCATTACCGTTTACATAAAATAACTAGCTTTCGAAGCTTTAGAAATTCGTTGTTCTAGAGGCAATATTGACGAAGAAAATAGCGGGCTATGATGTCCATATTTTTGTATGGAGCATGGTTTGCTGTGCCTCTTAAGGGATATTCCAAACGGATATCATCTTCTGGCATAGACGGAAAACTCAGACAAATAAACCAAGCGGCATTATGGTATGGTGGTAATTAAAACTAGTTTAGACCAAATACACACCGGTTGTAGGGAAGGCCAGTGCCCGGGTCCAGTGCGATATTTTTGGGTTTTGATACGCAGGCTGCCATTCTAACGGCTAGTATGCGAGATCGCTCAAGATTAAAAACCGATTTTCATTTCCAGAGATCCGCCGTTAACTAATTACTCAATATAAAAATCAATTGCTGTTCGTTAGTCTCACTAAAACTCGAGAAAGGCTGGGCCGATTTTGGTGATTTTGAAAGTGCAGGGAAGGTTGAAACGGTATCAAAATATATGGGAATCTAAAATTCCACGCATGTGGAGTAGCGCGCATTAGCTAGTTACATTATATATATATATGTTTTAAAAAAACAGAACATGACTAGATACCAACACATTAAAAAAATTGAAACGAACTACTATGTAAAATACCTATAGTTTCACAAAAAAATACGAATGATATTTGATAAAAGCTGCCTAGTCAACCTTGAAAGTTCAATTGAAGGCTATATTGAGGGGGTCCCCCACCCCATTACTTAGAAGGACAGTTTTATTGACAGAGTAAGTAATTTATTAAGCAATAGCTCTATTCTAATATTTAAACACGTTTTTATTGGCTCGGCACGTATCTATTCAATGTTTTAATCTATGCAACTCAATCCTTGAAAGCAATTTTCACCTGTTTGCAACAGTCTATGTTTTGATTTTTGCACACTAAGGCAGATGTCAACAAAATCATTTAAAGTATTTTATAAAAAGTTTAACTAACTACATGTGCCTTTGAAATTTGAGGGTTTTCCTCAATTTTTCAGGAGATAGCCATGAGATCCTGACCTGGTGCCAATGGGACCATACGGGAACCACCAGCTTTCAAATAAAAAAGAATCATTAAAATCGTTTTGCCCAGTTAAAAGTTATGAGAAAACATACAAAAACGTACAGACGAATTGATGTCGGTTAAAAAGGTACAGCATTTTTAAGCATGTTTTATGGTTTTAAACAACTATACAAGTTACAATTTAATATAGTTATCGTTTCATGTAGAAGTTAACTAAACAAGAAGGAATTACGTCATAATTTATGTCACCAGTAATAACAATAAAATATCATGACGCCTCATGCGGATATTATATTACCCAGTGACCAATATTTTTTACATTATATTTCCATTAGCACACACATTACCTAGTAACTAAATAACTATGTCTCATTTAACTCTTGAGTGAAAAAATGAGAAATATCTCTAATGTTCTTACACTACTATTTGTATTTAACTATGTTAGATAGATATTATTCTGTTTAGACTAAATAATTATTGTCTGAGATAGTTAACCATGGGAGTATTTGAATTGCACCTATTGGCTTTAGACGAATGTGTCAACACTTCAAGGTCCCATTTGAAAATCAGAGTCAAGTCCTTGAGACTTGACATTATGGTAAATTGGGACTAGCTGCTGACCGCACATAACTACTGCATTCGGGTGTTCTATTTCATGAGACTACTTATCCCCATTAACTTGGTTAATTCTTTCATGTTCATATGCAGAACACTTAACCAAAGTGTCATTAACTAACTATACATATAACTCGGATGGGCCTCGTGGTCTAGTGGTTTATACATATAACGGACTGCCGATCACGAGGTCTCGGGTTCGATTCCCAGCCAGGACAACCATTTGTGTGATGTTTATACTTGTCATACTAATGTTTGTTCTGCTTCTGCATGTTTACTATGTATTATAAGTATCTATTTACAAAACAAAATTAGTATATGTAGTATATCCGTATCTGGTACCCATAACACAAGCATAGAAATATAGCTTACTTTGGGACCAGAGGATGTTGTGTGAAATGTCCAAAATATTTATTTATATAACTAGTATCTGAAAAAAATTTAGATAAAATATAGATTTTAAGTAACTATTTTATATAATTACAATATAGTAAAAACTATTTCTCAAGAATCTACAAATTGCAAGGGTTTGGTTTAAAATTAGTTTTGATAATTACTTATCTAGTTACCTAACAAAAATCTGTTATCTTTAAAATGAACAAGGAAAAATTATTTATGTTACACTTATCATTATTGGAAACCTCAATACAATATGCACACAACAGGAAATACAACAATAATTAGTTATATGCATATTGATATACCAACATATAACTATAACTAATGTAACAGAATTTAAAATTGTTCTTAAAGTAATTTATTAAAATTGTTAACCAATTAACTAACATAAAATTTTATAACTTTTTTCTTTATGTGGACACTACAAGCACTAATCACTAGAAGCCATGGACTGAACATCATAGCATGTTGACCATAGTTAGTTACGTATTAGTTACGTAGTTACTAATATTATAGAGAGTAGTTTGTAATAACTTGTGCGCCATAATAAGGACCAAAATTTGTCAAGCGACCCCAAAGAAATGAAAACTAACCTAAATACATTTAATGCTCTTGCAGCTCTTGATCATTGATATATGGATAAGCTCATAAATCTCTATCATATTTGTCCTTCCTGCTTTGTTTTTGTGTGTGCTTGCTACAATAGGAATAAAAATATAATTACCAAGTCTTCCTAATGGTCAAAAGCGCCTTTGCTGGCCTTTTACCACTTGCATCAGTAATGACGGAGAACCTGTCACTGAAACTCCTCTTCACGTCACTGAATCGATTTCCAGATGATAACCTTAATGATTTCCCAGAAACAAGCGCTGACGATTTTTTATTGCGAATTTCCACGCACTGATCGTCCTCACTTTCTCGGTCTTTGACTGGCAAAGACACTCGTTTACGTTCCTTGATGTACTTCAAAGGAGGATTTGCTACATTGTTATTCTCACGGTTTTTACCATAACCATGTTCACCATCACCAAATCCTTGGACAAAACACAGCATAATTTCATCTGAGTAGGTTTCCTTCATTTAGAAGGTCATACTTGAATGTTCAACTAAATATTTCTAAAATATCACTTAAAACACAAGTAACTGTTTAAATCTGCCTGTTTTGTATGTTGTTTATAGCTTATTCACCGAATTAGGAATTAGCACACACTTATTAGTAAATTCATGGCTGGGAAACGAAACACTTGTGACTTCACATTAGAGTTCAATATTGAAGAGATTATATTTGCGCAAATTCACTATCCCACTAAATAATACCAATAAAAAAGATTGTTTTTATTAGATTTTATTCAGCAAGTCGATTTATCGTGAAATTCACGAATAAAATGACATTTCATTGGGTCCGTGGCCGTCGTGTTTCGTTCGGAAACACGATTTAACACCGCGTCGGCTGTTTGCGAACTGACTGCTAACAGTGACACGACGCGACACCGGGTCGGTTTGGCTGCCGAGCTGGGTTGCCCCCTCTCGGCTGAGACACGCCACCAATAAAATTTTAACCAGTCACATTCTACGAGATAAAATAATTATATTGAATTATAATGAATAAAGAAAAGATCAGAGCGTGTGAAATATTAATTATTGACGTTAGGAAAAGAACAAGAAATAACTTTTTCGTCAAGCGCCAACGAAGTCTATACCTAGGCAGGCTATGTATGAAGCTTGGTAGGCACTTGACTATATTATTTTACTCTTTGAGTTAGGCATCTATATAATTATATTATATATCTATATATTTATATAGTTAGGAAACCTAGATCAGACTACTTAACAGACTCATTCTTTGTCGTTAGGGTACAATTTTCAGCATCAGGAGGGTTTCAATCACCATATTCCAAGCTGGGATATAGCCGTAAAATAGGTACCTAGGTATTTAAGGTAGCTATACGGTCCGTTAGGGTTATCACAACGCGGCAACAGAATCAAATCCCATAATATGATAAGATAATATGAAGCTAACAAGATAACAAATCCAATAATTTAAAGTCAAAGCAAAACAATCTTTACACATCGTCAGCTCCAGCACAGATAATATAATAAAGATATGTTTTTAATTTGTAAAAAAAACGACAAAATTTCTTACTTTACCTACTGTTTTGCTATTATATTAATAAGTACAATTGAAAAATAAAACTAAATACTTCCTTAAAAAATATAAATGTTAAATTTATAGCTTACTAGCTGACCCGGCAAACGTTGTTTTGCCATACTAAAAAAAAGGTTTGAAAAATAGATGTTGGCCGATTCTCAGACCTACTGAATATGCATGTAAAATTTCATAAAAATCAGTCAAGCCGTTTCGGAGGAGTACGGTAACTAACACTGTGACACGTGAATTTTATATATAAGATATTAAAATTTACGTTTAAAAACTTAATTTATCGTAAATAATTGTGTTACTATAAATTTATTTAAAATCATAGCAAAACATCAACTTCGCACGCATATTTTTTTATACACTAAATCTAAACTGATATATCAAAAAAAAAACAACCTCTTGAACTTTTCTATCTACTAAATAAAACCGCATCAAAATCAGTTGCGTAGTTATAAAGACATAAGCTCACATAACATACATACAAAAATAAGGACTTTGTTTTATAACAAGTAAATATATTAAAGTTAAATAAATCTGGTTAGGAATTTAATATCCTGTGAAATCCCTTTGCGTGTCGACATAATACGATCGATAGCAGGACTGAGGACTGCCACGTAAAAGAGGGATTGCCAAGGTTACCGGGAAGCAAACTTAGTTAAGAGCCTACATCAATATTATCGTATATCATCGCCGACACGTACATATTAACACAGCCAGTAGGCACAGAAAATGAAGAATTAGGGATACTTTTCCTATTTACTCAAAATCTACTAAATATATTTTAATTCTGATCCACGTGTTTCTATATATAATAGTTACCTATGTTTTTAAAGTTATTTCATTAGTTAATACGCGATAATAGACCGACAAATGAAAAAAATAAAAAATTAGAGAGGTTGTTTCGCCAACATTTTCTATCGAGAAAACTTTTTTCAATCGCGTTTCTGAGTTCATGCGATCCTAGATCATATATTGTAAAAACATATACTTAAAAATTAGAGCTCTAGCCATTCAAGCTAAAGAAACAATGAAAACTTCGTACATAGAAAAATGCACGAAGCTATTTTGTTATCCTCTTAAGTGATGATGCTATGACAGATATTATTATGAATAGTAGTTATGTAACTCAAACTAACACTCTATTGAGGTTTCTCTTAATCTATTGTATAAAGTTGTGTGTGTCCTTAAAATAAGAAATCAATCAAGTTTATGATTATCATTTTAATTATATCTATAGAACTATTATTCTTATTCTACTAATATAAAGCTGAAGAGTTTGTTTGTTTGTTTGAACGCGATAATTCGTTTTGTATTAAGTAGATAATCCATTTATTGAGGAATGCTTTAGTCTATATAACATCACGCTGCGACTAATGGGAGCGAAGCATCAGTGAAAAATGTTGCAAAAACTGGGAAAATTGTCTAAATTCCACGCATACAAAGACGCGAACAACGCTCAATTCACCCTATAGTGGAAATCCTATAACCGACTCGTACTACGTAGGTACCTCTGATGCTGATGTTACAATCGTCTAAAGCTGCACTTACCACCTGGACCAGGCGAACCGGATGCTTGTTTGTCACCCTAGCAGTATAATAAAGAAAAATTTTTGAAACATTTAAGAGGATACCAAAATAGCTTCGTGCATTTTTCTATGTACGAAGTTTTCATTGTTTCTTTAGATTGAATGGCTAGAGCTCTAATTTTTAAGCATATGTTTTTTCAATATATGATCTAGGATCGCATAAACTCAGAAACGCGATTGAAAAAAGTTTTCTCGATAGAAAATCTTGGCGAAACAACCTCTCTAATTTTTTATTTTTTTCATTTGTCGGTCTATTATCGCGTATTAACTAATGAAATAACTTTAAAAACATAGGTAACTATTATGTATAGAAACACGTAAATCAGAATTAAAATATATTTAGTAGATTTTGAGTAAATAGGAAAAGTATCCCTAATTCTTCATTTTCTGTGCCTACTGGCTGTGTTAATATGTACGTGTCGGCGATGATATACGATAATATTGATGTAGGCCCTTAATATTCATTCTTAATATATTGTCAACAGCTATTTTCTTAGAAACACTACGCTTGTGACTATATTTAGTGCCTCTGTATATTCGTAAGTCTGTAAATACGCGCGTGTTTTAGTGGATCACTCACTAAAAACCGGATTTTTGATCATCGATAATTTTATCCAATTTTAAGAACTGTTGACGGAAATCTCTTAGGAATTTGCCGACAACACATTAAAAAAGCTATTAAGTATTTGTTACTCAGAAGTCTGGTAGATGTTTTTGAACAATAACAATGTACTGCATTGTAAACATAGGTACTTTTATACTGATGACAACAACAAAAGTAAGAATGTCACTTTACAGTTTCCTTTTACGGCTGTTTTTCGCTATTGTTGTTTCATAAGATAAAAATATAAATAAACATTTGTGCTCACTAGCTCTTTTATGCTACTGACGGACAGCATTTCCTATTGAGACATGATCTGTATTTAAACCGATAACCGGGGATAACAACCTACCTGTGACCATGATCCACAGATTGATTACTGGAAATGGGGATTGTTAATTATTTTTGACCTACCGTTTTTATATTCTTTTCAGAAAATATAGACTATTTTAAGCAACTAATTTTAATATTATTGAAATATTCAACATACAGAATTTTTTTTAAATTCTTGAAGATATTACTTTAAATGTTGTGACGTCATCGTTTTACGCAATCTGTGTATAGACTTTTCTTGATAGACTTAATACAGATGGCACTTTATCTTTTCAAAGTTGACAAGTTGATATAATAGACCAATTTCAATTCCACTTCAGAGTAGTATATCCCTAAAAACGCCTTAATATTTTAAGTCCTTCATTTCAAGGGCAAATAGAGATCATTTGCTTTTTTGGAAAAATAATCGTTAATATAGCAAATTTTTCGAAAAAAACTAATGGATCATGATCAGAAACTCTATTCCCCGAAATGGTTTTCGAATTAAGAGTTTTAAAAAAATATGAAGAATGCCCATTATCGTTAGGGAACTTTACTGAAATCAAAATATTTTCTAACACTTGCGTGACTCATTTGTTTAAATAAAACTACTTCTTACGGATTTAGACGCGTGTATTCGTTAATCACGTGAAATCAAATATTTAATGACACCGGACAAAATATTAACAATTTCTTATCTTAATCTTCATCTTTATTACATAACTAGCTGACGCCCGCTACTCCGTACGCGTGGATTTTTAGGAACCGTTTAAACCTTCCCTGAACTTTCATGAATATTTCAAGACCAAAATCACCAAAATCGGACCAGCCGTTCTCGAGTTTAAGCGAGACTAACGAACAGCAATTGATTTTTATATATAAGATAGCTGATGCCCGCTACTCCGTACGCGTGGAATTCCATATACTTGGTCACCGTTTAAACCTTCCCTCGACCTTCACGAATATTTCAAGACCAAAATCACCGAAATGGGCCCAGCCGTTCTCGAGTTTTAGCGAGACTAACGAACAGCAATTGATTTTTATATATAAGATAAAAAATAAAGTCGTTATATTATATTATTTGTATGTATGTCCTTATGTGAGCATAAATCTTTAAAATTACGCAACGGTTATTTTAAGATTGGTTCAAAAGTTTTTTTTAATCATCATTTGTATTGTTAAGGACTTTTTATTTTCAAAATTATAGCCATACGAAATTGCAAGCAACATCTAGTGTTTATATTTAAATACATACATACATTCCGTTACAGAATTTAGGTACCCTAAACTGCCCCTAGTTTTTGTTATTTCTAACTTCACGAACGTATTTATGTAACCAAATTATATTCAGCGGACGCTAAAAGATTGATACTTAAATAGCCTACATGAAAAGCTGACACATATAGGTCAGCTGTAAACCTATTAACTGTGAAACCATTACTTGTTCACGTTATAACAACCATGAGTCAGAATTACTTTAAAACAAACACATGCGCTTCCAGAGTTTAATAAAATTACATGCGGAATGGTATTCAGAATAACTTCACTGTTTATTTTCAGTGCAATGTTTTGTTCTAGAAGTAGATAGTTTGGATAACGGAGAACTAATTCCGATATATAGGTTTTGATTACACAAAGTAACTAAACGTGTTGCCGTAAGCTAAAATTTTGTTGCAAGGATAAAATAATACTTTAGAATCTCGTATCAATAGAAAACCAAATCAAAAAAATTTATGATGCAAATATTTTAAAGGAATATTATTTTTAGGAAGGCGGTGCGGTAATTTTAAGCTATTGCATAGCTTCTATCGCGGGCCTTGAGCGTGGAGACTAAATGCACAAAATTCGAAATTTAAATTCCGTAACAAAGATAGCGTAACTAAAAAATACTTTATTTTATTGACATTTGATTGACAATCGCTATTTTATCATAATTACCATAAACAACAGACAGATGTAAGCATCAGTAAATAAGGATTATTAATCTTATTTTAGTTTATGGTATTTAGATTTTTGCATAAATAAAATAAATAAATAGTTATTGATAAAAAATACTATGCAATAGGCGGCAGTCCCTGAGTGCCACACGTCTTTTTTTATAGTTATCAAACTATGAAAATGTTACTCTAAGCACAGATAATATAATAAAGACAGATACACGAATTAGAACATTAATATTGGATCACCCTAAGTCTCTAAGCTATTATACGTCGTGCGCGTCGTGGTCAGGCCAATAAATCCATACTTGTATTATAAAGCTTTGTTTATAAGACTTTGATTATTTGTTAGTTTGTTTGTTTGAAGGCGCTAATCTCAGGAACCATCTCAGGTGTTAGATAGTACATGTATCGAGGAAGGCTATAGGCTATGTAACATCACGGTGCGATTAACAGGAGCGAAGCATCAGGTAAATGTTGCAAAAACAGGGATTCTAAATTTCACGCTTACGGACACGCTTACGGAGTCGCGGGCAACGGCTATTTTCTTTAAAATCTTGATATTCCCAACCTCAAATAACGTGATAAAGGTAGAAGAATGACGATTCCGAGTATTTGTTGTTGTCTTCAAGGCTGTGCCCACCTTGTCTGTCACTCCTTTGATATAAGGTAAAAAGGCTGGTGCTCTGTCAACGCCAACTGGTTGTGTCCTCTTTTTTGAGCGTTTCAGTCGCTCCTGATATCCATTGTGCTTTAGGAGCGACTGAAACGCTCAAAAAAGAGGACACAACCGCTTCGCTATTATTGGTCGGAGCGTGATATTATATAGCCTGTTGCCTTCTTCGATAAATGGACTATCCAATACAAAAAGAATTTTTCAAATCGAACCCAAAGTTCCTGAGATTAGCGCGTTTAAACAAACAAACCAACTCTTCAGCTTTATAATATTAGTTTATTATAGATGCTTATAATATAGTACGGGATCCGTAGTACATTTTTTTCACTTGATTACTATCAAGCTGATTTTCCGTGAGTAGCTTTATTATGACGAGACGCCCAGTAATTTTCTATTCCAAAATCTCGATTGTGGTAGCTAACAGAGATAGCAAGGATAAAATATCGTACTACCCGTAAAAAAAAGACGTAAGTGAATTTGCGTCAAAAATTTCAAAAAAATCACTTACTGCTTTCTTCCAGTAATAGTAAATATAATAAAGCTACTCACGGAAAATCAGCTTGATAGTAATCAAGTGAAAATAACAAGTGCGAGTCGGACTCGCGCACGAAAGGTTCCGTACCATTATCTATGCAACATAAGGCACGTTATTAATAAATGAGCAAACAACACACACAATACTTAATTAATCACGTTTGTTGTATGAGACCAAGAAACGGTAAAAAAATCATGTTTGTTGTATGGGAGCCCCCCTTAAATATTTATTTTATTTTATTTTTAGTATTTGTTGTTATAGCGGCTATAGAAATACATCATCTGTGAAAATTTCAACTCTCTAGCTATCACCGTTCTTGAGATACAGCCTGGTGACAGACGGACGGACAGCGAAGTCTCAGTAAGAGGGTCCCGTTTTTACCCTTTGGGTACGGAACCCTAAAAATGTACTACGGATCCCGTACTATGTTTGTTTCGTAGCACCAAAATTGTATGCCTAGGTAATTTTATGATGTTTCATATACAAGTTACAGAGATAAGTTCATATAAAAAGAAAAACATTGATTATTAATTTATTTACGGCAAATCTAAAACCTTATAATAAAACAAAGTTGTAATTTTTTTTGTATATACATATATGTGAACTTATATTTTCAAAACTACGCAATGGATTTTGATGCGGTCTTTTTATAGGAAGGTTTTTTTTTGTATAATTCCTCGCGTACGAAGTTGCGGGCAACAGCTAGTCTCCAATATAATGGCGACATGGTATAGAAACATAGTTGTGCAATACATTTTTATAAAGTCATTCAGTAGTTAAATATACGCGGCAGGTGCGAAGGCGTCTCTGACGTCATTGACGTAAATATTTTGGCACAAACACGAGGGAGTGTCTGATTGTCGCAGCGTCACACTTGGCATCAACATAGCCAGACAAATACACGTCATTAAAAAGGTTAGCACTTTCAATTTTAATAGTTCCTTGATGTTTATTAAAGCGCTCTTTAGACCTTGAAATGTTTTGTATGGAATTAATTATCTATCTACGTAATAGTAATTTTTTTTAATAACACATTTTGTTTCTAATGCACTTACTCGTAATCCCATGCCACCTGATGGTAAGCGACAATGGAATCTTTGACGGTAAAGCATACCAACTATGTAAAAAGCCTATTTACCCTTTTTTAGGGTTCCGTACCCAAAGGGTCCGTCGCTGTCCGTCCGTCCGTCCGTCTGTTACCAGGCTGTATCGCAAGAACGGTGATAGCTAGACAGTTGAAATTTTCACAGATGATGTATTTCTATTGCCGCTATAACAACAAATACTAAAAATAAAATAAAATAAAAATTTAAGGGGGGCTCCCATACAACGAACATGATTTTTTTACCGTTTCTTGCTCGATACTAATAACGTTGCCTTATGTTGCATAGATAATGGTACGGAACCCTTCGTGCGCGAGTCCGACTCGCACTTGACCAATTTTTTAATGTGTCTACATTGTAACTCTCGGGGAACACAGACATAACAACATATTGACGATAGCTATCGCTTGATTGTCCGCATCCTGACGGATTAAGAATACACATATCACCACCCCATTTTTTTCAGAGGCAGCACCTTTGGTAAGTAATAGATAAATGCCAGCTAAGGGATGTTGTACACCGGTAACAACCCTTGTAAGAGACGGAAAACTCCAAAATAAACGGCGAAAATTAAAAATATCGGCGATGACATCGGAGTTATTTCGGAGATATTTCTTGTAGTTTAAATTATATTATTATACGTCTTAGTGGAAAATTCTTTACACAGGTATGTTTTGTAAATATAACGCCGACCAAGGTCAAGTTTACTTTACCCTTATTTTTATTAATTTTTTTATTTTTTTTATTTATTCTTTATTGCACACATACAAAACAAAAAACAATTACAGACATAAAACAAACAGCATGTACAAAGGCGAGCTTAATTCAATAATGAATTTTCTTCCAGCAAACCACAATGATGGAGAAAATTGAGGAATATGGGCATATCAGTGCACAACAAAATTACTAGCTTAAAAACTAACATTCTTATTATATAGCAACATACGAGTATAAATACATACATACTACTTACCTTTACTTTTATACCCTTCACCTTTAATCGTACATAACATTGTTATTTTAATGACCGACTGAATTAACAATGCTTTTAAATGCTATAAGTGAAAAGCCCATGTCCGTTACCATTGGTAATGTGTACTTACATTTTTTAATTTTTAATTTATATTTTCTTGTAATTATAAATGTAACATGTACAAGATTAGGTACTACCTAATTGGGACTATTTATTTCTTTTAAATGGACACTTAGACATTTGTGTTTAAAGTGTTATTTAGTATAATGCAAACCATAATGGAAAAAGGTCTAGAGGAAGACTTTAGAAAAGAAGGATGGATGCGTCGACCCCAAATAACGGGATAAAGGCGGCAGAATGTTGCAAACCACCAACTAGACATAAAGTAAATAAAATTGTACCTTAATGTAACATCAATCTATACGGATATTGTAAAGCTGAAGAATCTGTTTGTTTGGTTGAACGCGCTAATCGCAGGAAACAGTAGTCGGATTTGAAAAATTCTTAGTGTTGGATAGTATATTTATTATCGAGAAAGAGGCTAACTATATAATATCACGCTGCGACCTATTGGTCCTATTGGACGGAAATATAAGTGAAAAAGTGTGAAAACTACGCAACAGACATTAATGCGGTTTTTTTATAGATGGTGTTTCAAAACGATGGTTTTTTTTTTAATAATATGTTAGTCTTTATTTTCTAAACTCCACACGTACGAAGTTGCGAACAACAGCTAGTTTTAGACATAATATAAATAAAATTTTACCTAAAATTATAACAAGTATAAAGTCACGTAAGAATGTTGCATGCGTGTGTCGCGTTCACCCTTAGTAAACATAAAAATCATAACCGTGACCGTAATGATAAAAGTAGGTAATTAGTTTAATAATTTATTAATGCTCCTAGCTGAGTTGCCCGCAACTTCGTATCCGTGGAATATCTTATAAATAAAATTCTCGTGTCACAATGTTCGTTCTCATACTCCTCCGAAACGGCTTGACCGACTCTTATGAAATTTTATATGCACATTCAGTAGGTCGGAGAATCGGATACTATCTATTTTTCATACCCCTAAGTAATAAGGGTTGTCCACCCCTAACATTTTTATGGCAAAACAACGTTTGCCAGTTCTGCTAGTAGAATATTAAAATCTAACATATTATACAAAAAGCCATTATTTATTTATTTATCTACGGAAAAACTGCAGCAAATTCTGTTGCGTAGTTCTGAAGATATAAGCTCACATAGGGACATAATACAAAAATATCGAGATGGTTTTATAATAATTATTGCTACGTAGACTGACGACTAAATAAATAAACGTAGGAGTATATATTAACCTATGCCCGACCAACCACAACACAAATTTTAAACAGAATCGGTGAAGTCGTTTCGGAGGACTTTGGTATCTATATCACCGTGACACGAGAATTTTCTACAAAATATTTATCCTACAATTAATTATAACATAAATACACATTTTATATAAAACAGGGGGAAAACAGGGGGTAACTTAAAATTAGGTATCAAAAAATTCATCCGCATCGCAGTCATTGGGAAACGTGCCCAAAAGACTGGCCGCATTCCCTCTTTGTATAGCAATGCTTATTCGAATTGCTAAATGCAGGCCAGCCTTTTGGTCACGTGAAACGTCGACCAGTCTCTTAAAAAGATCTTTATAAAGAGACTGCGCACTCGGGCCCCATGATCCAAGCGTCTCGACCCCAAACGGCTCAAACAAATAATCCGCAGAAAGATTACTATATTTGCGCCGCTTAAGGGCCTCCGCCGATGCAGCAGCAGCGCCGGCACCTACCGAAGTACTTGGTAAATGAGATGGCGCAAGGGTGTCAACAATAAAATATTTCGGCGACGAGCCTCGTGGTCCAGCGGCTCATATAATGGACTGCAATTCACAAGGTCCCGGGCGTTCGATTCCTGCTTGGGACAATCATTTGTGTGATATTTATAATTGTCATACAAATGTTTGTCCTGCGTCTGGGTGTTTACTATACATTATAAGTATGTACATATTTACAGAAGAAAAGTAGTTTATGTATTATCCGTATTCTGGTACCCATACCTAACACAAGCATAATAAGCTTAGCTTGGGACCTGAGGACTTTGTGTGAAATTTTCAATTAAATTGACTGTTAAATAAATAAATATTCATGGAATATTTTATTTATTTATTAACAGTCAATTTAATTAATAGATAAATAAGCGTTTTCATTGACATCAGGGAATCAGTTTTTTTTTTAAACTAATCAAATTTTAATTGATCCTGTCATTTAAGAATTACGATAACTTAAACTTGATAACGTTACATAAGGCTAGTTATGCGTTTGTCCGTGTGGTGCCAGATTCAGAATACGAAAGATACCCCTTTTCCTTCCCAGGGTGCTGTAAAAGGCAGTTACGGGATATTGTACAGATGACATCCTCTGTGAGAGACAGAAAACTTGAAAATTAACCCTGTGCCAACAAACCTGACGGCCAAATCTGTTACATATTACAATGTTGTCTTAATGATTAGTCACTGATTGCATAATGGCGAATATTATCAAGTTTGGTAGTCTACTATTAATTTTTGTCATAAATGACGCCATTATGGCGCCATAATGGTGTCAGTGACTGATCATTGTGACAACGTTGTAATAGACTTGAGCCCCTGGTCAGCGTGGCACAGTAGACCGTAATTCATTCTAAAAGCGAAGGAGGCCCGTGCCTTACCCTGAGAGAGAGAGTTAAGCGTTTAACCAAAGTTTGTTATTTATTAGACTCTTTGAATTACGTCTTGACATGCTAATAGCAGTGGCTAAACACTTTGCCTTTATTAAACTGCCATAGCAGCCCAGTTTGAAGAATGTCTAACTGGCACGATTTAATTAGAGCACAATAGTTAGCGAATTTTCATTACAGTTATTATTTATTCACACTTGGATATAAACAAGTCTAAATTTATGGTGAAAGTGGTAAAATGTTCAACAAATATTTGAGTGAAGACACAAACATGATTGGTACTGTGTACTATGAGAATTTACTAACTTAATTAAATTATTTTACTAACATTTACTATAATTAAAATATTAAAAGGAGACTACAGTTATAATTTATATATTTGCCTTAGGTGTAGCTATTCCTATTCCCGAGCGCCGCGCTGTAAGGGACAAATATAGTTGAGGCAGATGTTACCTACAAATTCTTTGAAAAAAAATGACGTTCCGTAGTCCTCTTTTTCTTTAAACCCATTTTTTCTGCATAAATTTGACTCGCCTTGGCCTTGACACTTGGTAAACTAAAATACGCCTAAGTTGAATTCCACTCGAAGAATACAAGAAAGATCAGAAATATAAGAAATTTATAGCAACAGTAATATAAATTCTAGAGTAGGTACTAATGAAAAGCAATGATAAATGAACCACATTGGTTCAATATAAACAATCGAATGAAGGCAATTAGTCGACAATTGAACAATCGAGGATATTGGGTCAGCGGTGGTGGGCGAACACCAATACTGTAAACTTAATTTCAGTCAGGAATAAATCAAGAAGATTCTCAAGTAGCTTTTATTAGTTTTGATTGCATTTAAACTAATTAAGTGAACCAGACGCAAATGGTAAGTGATAAATTGCTGCTTTTAAAAATGAACTGTGTTAGGGTTAGGTATTTTTTAAATAAACATGTTAATAGGCTTTTACTAAATAAACTTTACGTTCAGTTGCTTTGCCAACTAAGCTATCATAGGATCTGCTCATGTTAACCAATTTTTTCCACTAAATTTCATATATTAAGGAAAAGTATAGCATGTCTTTACGTTGTCGTTGCTCCGTGTGGTGACGGATTAAGAATACAAGTGTCACCACTCCATCTCCTCCGAAGGGTGTTGTAAAAGTCAGCTAAGGGATATTGCACACAGATAACATCCTCTGTGAGAGACGGAAAACTCGAAAATAAACCCTGTTCCAACACGCCTGGTCAACGCGGCACAGTAGACCATAATCTCTCCGAAGTGGAGGAGGCCCGTGCTCAACAGTGGGACGTAAATGGGCTGGAGAGAGAGATAGCATGTCTTGCATTATTTTTCTTTCTCTATAATAATTTTTAAAGTGGGTTCAAGTCCCGCTTGCGGCAGTCATTTTTTTACACCATAATTTGATTTGTTAAGTAAGGCATAGCATGTCAATTGCAAAATCAATAAACTACTTAAGACTACAATAAAATTTTTAAAGATATTGTGTGAATAATAATAATAATAATATTTTATTTTTTTCTAAAATGATTATTTTTGCTTACATAACTCTGGATCCCGTGCTAGTAGAAACTGTATTACAGGATCCAGTCTTCTCACTAATTAACATTTTATAATAAACTATGAGTAAGCGAAGTTACACTATTTGAATTTAAACAGGTAATACATACACCATTTATTACAATATAAATATTCATGGACATTTCACACAACGTCCTCTGGTCCCAAGCTAAGCTTATATGCTTGTGTTATGGGTACCAGAATACGGATATAATACATAAACTACTTTTCTTTTGTAAATACATACTTATAATACATAGTAAACACCCAGACGCAGTACAAACATTTGTATGATAATAAAAACATCACACAAATGATTGTCCTGACCGGGAATCGAACCCGAGATCCCATGATCGGCAGACCGTTATATGAACCACTACACCACGAGGCCCGTCAAATAATAGGTGTACAAATTAATTAAAGAATACTTTATTGAATAAAAGGCATGCATGTTAGTAAGTAAATGTAGTTAACAAAAGATCAGGTACAACATTTAGAACTTGAAAGAGTCTATATTCTTATCGCGACCACAGAAATCTACTCGGACGAAGACGCGGGCCGCAGCTAGTGATATAATAATAATATATTGTGTTTCAGCATAATATCTGTATTAAAATATCTATCCAATATTTACGAGTTGAAATTCTTTTACTACGTAAGTGAATTCTTTTGGTTGTATTTTAACGCAACAACAAATAAAAACTGGTCTATTAAAAAAATGTTGTAGATAATCAATCTTTAGTAAAAGTGTTTGTTGAATAAAATCTAGAACGGATTCAGAACGTGTGGTATGTGTTGACCTAAAATTAGACTCAGCGTAAATACTTTATCTCAAATAATGTTCTGATGAAAAATATTGTGAGTTCTTTTCAAGAATTTAACATCTAGAAGTTAGATTTTATTCTAGAACTGCACTTTTTAACTAACACAAGCATTAAATATTATATTAAATAAATAAATAATTATTTATTTATTTTAATGAACTAGTGATGTCCGATGAAGTAAACCCGATTATTAGAGTTTATACACAGCTGTAAAAGAAAAGGAAGGAAAAGAGGTGGCACGTGGCACTTGTATTCTTAATCCGTCACCGCTTGGATGTTCACAGCATATGTTTCTTAGAAGATAAAAAGAAGACAGGACGTTGTATGTAATGTCCATAAAAATATACACTTTTAATGGACATTACACACAACGTCCTCTGGTCCCAAGCTAAGCCTATTATGCTAATGTTATGGGTACCAGTATACGGATATACTACATATACTACTTTTCTTTTGTAAATACATAGTAAACACCCAGACGCTATACAAACATTATAAAAAATCACACAAATGAGTGTCCTGTGAGCGCGACCTTGGACAGCAGTCCGCTACATGAACCTATAGACCACGAAGCCTGTCACACGCTGCCTTTAGAGCATTAATAAGACACTGCCAATTTAAATAAAACCCTAACAGTTTATGATTTATTTAAATTACGATAGCAAGGAGGATGTTCACAAAATTTTTACGCAACTGCTGTTATGATATAACATTTACAATGCATATCTAAATCAAACAAAAACAAGATATGAAGCAAGCATAATAATTAGCTCATTTCATTTATGAAGCCTCAAGTTTATAAATAAATGGTTGGTTCTAAGTCATTTCCACTGGTGCGTTTATTATTACAGTTTATAATTATAGTGCTAGATGGAACGAAGTTCCTTATCGCGCGTTACGAAAGGGGGTTAGACGGAAAAAATTAAGACCAAAAGTTGTAACGACACTTTTTGTTATATTCTTTATTTATTTTTGTAATAACGAATAGACAGTGGTGCCGATTCTACGTGCACAACTAAATTTAACTTAACTAAAAAAAAAAAAAATAATAAAATATTCATAGACATTTCACACAACGTCCTCTGGTCCCAAGCTAAGCTTATTATGCTGGTGTTATGGGTACCAGAATACGGATATAATACATAAACTACTTTTCTTTTGTAAATCCATACCTAAAATACATAGAAAACACCCAGACGTAGTACATACGTTTGTATGACATTTATGGATATCACACAAATGATTGTCCCAAGCGGGAAACGAACCCGCGACCTTGTGAACGGCAGTCCAGTACATGAACCACTACGCCACGAAGCCCGTCTTAAATTTATAATAAAATTGATATTGTCAATAGCACAATTCGGGAATGTTAACAAAACTTTTTTATAAAAAAATCTGCATAATATTATACTACACTAACGATTTTAATGAATAAAAATGTGCACAACAAGATAGCCAACTAATCAAATTACACCATAGTTGTTTTCATTTTTTAGTTGTTTTTTTTTCTGGTGTATTTATAATTTATTTGTAATATAAGAAACAATATATTTTATTTTATTTAGTTAAGTTTAGTTGTGCATGTAGAATTGGTACCATTATCTTTATTGCTTTTTCCAATGTAACACTTATATATGAGACTAGCTTTTGCCCGCGACTTCTTACGCGTTGAAGTTAGAAAATTTTCTCCTTTTTTTGCAACATTTTCACGGATGCTTCGCTCCTTTTAGTCACTGCGTAATATTATATAGCTTATAGCCTTCTTCGATAAATGTACTATCCAAAACTGAAGGACCTTTTCATATCGGACCAGTGGCTCCTGAAGTCCTGACATTAGCGCGTTCAAACAAACAAATAAACTCTTCAGCTTTATAATATTCTAATCCTAATTTTATAAATGTGAAAACGAGCTGATGACACAATTCTAATTTTGACGAGCTTAAGTGTTAATGTGTGGAACGAGACGATAGCGCGAGATAAAAATAGTACAACGCCATCTATCGAGTGTTATTGTAAACTTCTGTTTCTTAAGGTTTGATTTCTAAATTTCACGCGTACGAATTCGCGGGCAACAGCTAGTTATATATACTGAAGCAAAAGCTCTTAAGGAGAGATGAATCTCTCCAGACGATACCCAAAACCTTCGTTTTCCCCAGGGGAGCATTATTAGGATTCAAAACCCTTTGAAATGTCACAACCAATTAAAATTCAAAATCTGTAGACAACTTATCATATTAAAATAATTCTATCCAATATAGATACATAGTTAAGTACTAAAGATGAATTACGGCATAATAATTGTTCTGGAAAACATCCAACAGCACATCAATGAAGCTCAACAAATAAACCATACCTACACTATTTCTTAAACTACTTAGTTTAAAACTAAAAAACACGCTTGAAAACCCTGCATATTTTTTTTTAATTATTGCATTGTCATCGGTCCTTGATATATGTGCAAAATTTTAGATCAATCCGACTACTGCAAGTGGGTTAAAATCACTTTCAAAGATTCCGTTACATAGATTAATACATTGATAGATACATACCGAACTTATATAAGCGTGTTAATAAGACAACTTAGTAATACTTAATAAAAAATTTGAGACTTTATTTCTAGAAGGCTTTACGAGCATACCCATTCGGGCCAATCAAACCTACAAAATGGACAAATAAATCTTCAAAAAACTTACCGTCTTCTCCATAGTAAATTATCAGGCGAGATACCGCGACCTGTTTTAATAACAGCACGTCTTATAGTAGCTAAAGGTAAACTGTCACGTCTCAAAGACCATCGTACTGTCTTCAGCAATGGTATAGCATCCGTATTTTCCATTTGATTTAACACAGGCATTATTAACTTCAAACTCTTTGAGTACATTCAAGATATTTTTCCTTCCATTTTCTTATCACTTAACTTGCCTAACATTCTGAGACGATCGAAATACGATATAAACGAGAGAAAACTAAATAATTCTAAGCGTTATCTACACTATTTCAGTCACATTATTTACATTTTAAGATAATTATGTGATACGGAAGACATAATTAGTATTAATTTAGTATGTAGCAATGGAATGCCGTAGAATTACAAGAACTGCATTTTTCTTATTAAACACTTCGTAGAATTTGCTTTAACAAATTATAAATAACTATAAAACAAGTAATATGTTGAAGGTGTTTTCAAAAGAGCATTCAAAAATACATATTATAATAATTTGATAGTCTAAAATTATTTTACGTCTTTCTTTATGCCTAGGAAATAAGTAATTCACTTATTATTTAAAGTATCTACCTAGGATGGAAAATTAATTACATTTATATTTAAGTGCTTAAATATTATTATACAAGCACTCTAGTTAATTGAAGTCCTTAATTGTGGCTTAATCAAATTGTCTCTTTCTGAACGCTTTATAAACTATGTATGTTTAAAGGTAGGTGCCGTTTGCTCGTAATTAATTTTATAAATTAATAGTAAAGAACCTCTTACTTAATAACCTCAATTTAACCCTAAAAGTAGAGTGAATACTTTTTTTAGGGTTCCGTATTTCATTTATGTACAAAATATTCTTTTCGTCATAATTTCCAAGAATGTTGAGTTAGTATAAGTACCTTATTTACCGCGTAACAATTAAATACTTTACCTTTGACGATATTAACCGCATTACAATTTCTTTAAAAGAACTGCTTGATTTAGAGGTTTCCTTTAAAAAATCTTCTTCTATCATGTACTTAAAATACCTATGCAGGATTTAGATTGCCTATATTTGTCTAATGAAATATTAAATTCACGCACTATCTACCCCTGACGTATGACTCGTAGCTAACCAAACATTCGCCCCAGGCAAAGATATAAAAGGACACCGAAAACTAATAAACTATGATCGAAACTAAAAAGCTTACTCCACAAAGCGTGGTACCTATATAAGTTCATCTCAAAAGTTCTGAGATAGGGATGTCGCTATCCACTTTAAAGGCACCGAATATCGGAAATCTAGGGCGGCTCATGTAAGATTTTCAGAAGCGCAGCCTTAATATTTTCCGTGTTGATTAAGAATGTAAGTGTAACCATTCCATTTCCTACCACGAATGCTGTAAATACTAGCTATGAACCTATAGCTTGATCAGTAGTGTTACTGAGTAGATCAATTACCTTTCATAGTTCAAGGAGGATCGTGGCCTATGGTGGGACATTGACGGGCTGAAAAGAGCATAGAACAGTTTAAGTATTATAAAGTTTCAAAGTACTTACTGTCCAGGGAAAGCTGGTGTAGGAACTCTTAGATGGTGGGTCTTGCGGGGACGTTCAGCGTCGCTGCCGTCACTTGCCTCCTCTTGACCGACGGCGCTACTCGACCCTCCCGCCGACCTACCCGGGAGAACGATTTTATTAACGAGTACCTAATAACTCTTAATCACACTACATTAAATACATTTAGTAACAATATATTCAAAATGATAGGTATTTCTGCCCAAATAGACAACGTTCATACTTTTCACATTAACTCTATATTACGAATTACAGAAACTGCGTATGACGAAGGCACAACAAGAACATCAAACACAAGGACGTGCCTACACTACCCCAGGTTAATAATTACGCTATTGACTATTTTATTTCATGATTTTTTCTTTATTAATAACACAATATGTACAAAGTTTAAAAAAATCTAATAAGCAAATATTATGTACAAAGCTGAAAATATAAAAGAGAAATAAATCTCTTTTTATTATAATTTTTTATTTCTTTTATTGGTAAAGTAAAGTAGGTCATTTCAAAGGTGAAAAAATACAAAAACTGTCAATGCTGATTTGAAAATACATTTTGAAAATTACGCCTCGGCAACGATGATCCTATTATTTCCTCAGTCTTTATGGATGATAAATTTTATTCGGTCCATTTGCGATCCTTTCAAGTTGGTTTCTTATTCTTTGGTAATCTGGTAGTTTATGGCGTCAATAATGGAATGGAATTGGGCGTTAATTAAATATTTAAGTGTGTAATTATACGTATAACATATTCACATTTATGTAATCTTCTTCATTAGTGACAAAGGACTGTTACTGCGAGAGTTGTATTAAACCGATCGTTACTGATCCGCTATGTTTTTGTATTTTGAAACCAGAATATTGTTTTACTAAAAACTAAAAGCTTTGATCCAGTAAATCACGTATGTATGGTGTAACTTAGAAAGATAGATTTACAAACAAAGACAAGAGAACATTATGGTTTCATAGAAGTAACCGATAGTCTACTCGCAGGAGCTCCATTAGTTCCAATACCCTAAACCTTAGGGTATTGGAACTAATGGAGCTATAGACATAGGGCACTTTAGGGCCTAAAGTACCCTATGTCTTTTGTAAGTAAAGCTCAGCCCTATCTCACCTGTCTGGATGTCTTCTATCTATTCTTAATCTATATTGGGTTATTTACAAGCGAGTACGTTCATAATCAGCTGCAGTCTACACAAGCATTAATTACTAGTTTAAAACCAAAGTCAAACCATAAGACGTTATATACCTTGAACATACACAGATAACAATATATTTTAGACCATAATCCTAATAGTACCTAGGTATAAATAGAACTAACACCTTTTAAAAAAATTCCAAACAAATTCAATTTTAGTTTTAACAGATATATATATATATATATTCAAGGACACATTAATCTTTTCATGTAAATAATACAGTTTCTTTTTGTATCGATAACATCAAAATTTATATAACCAACCGAAGAAGTTCGAATTTCTGTTTGGTTATTTCCGTTAGACATGATACCTGTTATCAACTTGGAAATTATATTTATAGAGAAACGTAACGTTTCTGAATTATCATTACAGGTTTCCAATTGTATTTACTATTGAAAACTGTCGTTATTTACTTACTATTTCATATCTTTAGTCATAATTATATTAAAAATAAGTATTAGTTAACACGGAAGCCGTTTCGTAGTTTATTTAAACTGCACATTTGAGCTTATTTTCCTACTAAATGCACCTTAGAGTTTCTGTGTTGAGAACCTCATGATTGCTTGAAAAGCATATATCACAACATCTGTTTATTACTAAGAAACATGCCTAAAAATCCTTTTTTTTTAATTATGCATTTTCATTGATCCTTTATATGTGTGTAATTTCAGATCAATCCAACAACTGCAAGTGGGTGAAAATCGCTTTCAAAGATTCCGTTAGAAGGTTGACTGATACGTACTATAAAAGCGAATAGAATGTATACATAGAGTAATAATAAATAAATGTATGATATTTTTTCAACTTATTCATATTTATTATTTTTTATTTCATAAGAAAGTATACTTTTTGATCACACTATTATCCAAAACTGCTATGATATACACATATGATATACGTAGTTGCCTATTTTTAACACGCTTATTGCGGTACGTATCTATCAATGTAATTTATCTATGTAACGGAATCTGCCTACATCAATATTAACGTATATCATCGCCGACACGTACATATTAACACAGCCAGTAGGCACAGAAAATGAAGAATTAGGGATACTTTTCCTATTTACTCAAAATCTACTAAATATATTTTAATTCTGATTTACGTGTTTCTATATATAATAGTTACTTATGTTTTTAAAGTTATTTCATTAGTTAATACGCGATAATAGACCGACAAATGAAAAAAATAAAAAATTAGAGAGGTTGTTTCGCTAAGATTTTCTATCGAGAAAACTTTTTTCAATCGCGTTTCTGAGTTTATTCGATCCTAGATCATATATTGAAAAAACATATACTTAAAAATTAGAGCTCTAGCCATTCAATCTAAAGAATAATAATAATAATTCACACTGGTTAATTCCGAAGTACTATGCAAGTCCGATGCTATAAACGCTTGGAAAATGGCTAGTCCAAGAACTGATTTACCCGGCGATCCATCCTCTCAGAGACAGTGGGATGGGCCGTTGTGCGGCGCAGTCAGGACTCATTTACTGAGTACGGCTGGCAGCGCTGCGGAACGTGCCCGCTTGCTGGCTGTGGGAGAATGGGAATCCGGTCTCTGGATTCAAGCACTTCCATCGTCCAACATTGGTACAATGTTGGACGATACAACCTTCCGCGTAGCTACGTGTCTGCGTTTAGGTGCACCATGCGTATCTCCGCATCGTTGTCATTGTGGAGAAACAGTCGACAGCCTTGGGCATCACGGTCTATCGTGCAGTAGAAGCGCCGGTCGTATACCAAGACATACGCAACTAAACGACATTATTCGTCGTGCTTTTGCTGCCGCTAGTGTACCGGCCTTACTTGAACCTCATGGTTTGGTACGCACGGACGGTAAAAGACCAGACGGCATGACGTTGTTGCCTTGGAAATTGGGTAGGCCTTTGGTGTGGGACGCTACCTGCGTCGACACCCTTGCGCCATCACATTTACCAAGTACTTCCGTAGGTGCCGGCGCTGCTGCTGCATCAGCGGAGGCCCTTAAGCGGCGCAAATATAATCTTTCAGCGGATTACTTGTTTGAGCCGTTTGGGGTCGAGACGCTTGGATCGTGGGGCCCGAGTGCACAGTCTCTTTATAAAGATCTTTCTAAGAGACTGGTCGACGTTTCACGTGACCAAAAGGCTGGCCTGCATTTGGCAATTCGTATAAGCATTGCTATACAACGTGGCAATGCGGCCAGTCTTTTGGGCACGTTACCCAATGATTGCGATGCGGACGAATTTTTTGATACCTAATTTTAAGCCCCTTCTTTTTTATTTTTATTTGATATAAAGTACCTATGTATTTATGCAAATAAAAACCACTGACTTAAATGTTAAAAAAAAAATCTAAAGAAACAATGAAAACTTCGTACATAGAAAAATGCACGAAGCTATTTTGGTATCCTCTTAAGGACCTATGACAAAGCAATAAATATTCAGGATTATGCATGGTGTTTTTTAGTTTTTGAACAAAGTAGATTATTAAAGTAATTTATTAATTTTGCAATTGACATGCTATGCTTTTACTTAATAAATGATAACTTAGTAATGAAAGTCGCGTCATTATTTTCAACCCAATTGTATTCTGTAATTTTTGTATTCGGTGGCTGGTCGAGATTGTTGCAAAACATTCTCGATAGATGACGTTGTACGTAAAAATACGATATAATCGAGTGACGATTATGGTGGCCTAATTTGATTACTGAAAGCACGACCGCAATAAGCTCAGTTGGCAGAGCTACGGAACGGTATTCCGAGGTCGTGGGTTCAAGTAATTTAATTTATTAAGTAGATTATTTCGATTTCAGCACTATATAGGCTTATTCAATGCCAAATTTAAAGTCTCTAGGGCAACGGGAAATGACCTGTAGGTTTTGATTCCCTAGGCTTACCCTAGGGGATCAAAACCTACGAAAATGGTGTTGAAAAAAAAGTACATATTTACAGTACATTTCTCTGATTTATGTAATCTATTATTATTCTTGATTTAATAAGTGTATATTATTATGTTGCGTGTAATATATATCGTATATACGCGTTAAAAATCTATTTTTGCACCACTTAAAGTTGATTCGTTCTAGAGTATGCTTGTGACATTAAACCCACCTTTATACAATGCTTAAGTATGTACTATATTATGTAAAGTTAGAAATAAATAAATGCTAATTACAAATACACGGAGATTTAAATAGAAAAGTAACATGCAACTCCTAACATCGAGTAAAAATAATTCTCTGCAGACGTAGTAATTAAAGACTTTGCAATTTTTTTTTTACTTTGGACCAATTTTAGAATAAAGTCATTTTCTTTAAACTTTTGTCATTATTAAAGCTAAACAAAGTATTTAAAATTGAATTATTTTTTTGTAAAATGCTGTGTTAAATATTACTTAAAAAGAACTTATGGATGCAAAATAAATATTTTGGTATTTAGGAACACCACCACAATACAACTTTGGTACCTTTGCATCTTCAAACCATTTATTTCTTTAGCCGAAGGATATGAACTTAGCAGTCCTTTTTCAACAGTTCAAATTATAAACATGTTTACAAACATCTTAATTTATTATATTTAATATTTATTAAAAACTGCTTAGGCAATCACATTAGAGAGTTAATAATAACGGCTACTACATAATGTAATGGCTTTAAATACATAATTATAATACATTAACAATAATGACGACATAAATTACAGACTAAGACGTGCACATGCAAACAATTTAGTACCTTGGCATTATAAGCTCTCAAAAAGCTGCAAGCGGGCTATATCTCGGTTATATGGTAAGTAATATACTTGTCGCACTCCATGCCGTACCTAGAAAATAAGGGCATAATGATTGGCATAAACTACCTCTAATAATGTGTGATAAAAATCTGTGGTCATACATGAAATGTTGCGTATAGGAAAGTAGTAATATTTGATTCAGGTTATAATCCAAATCATGGAGATGCGAATTTTGTTTCAATTTTAAATCTTTACTATGTAAAACAAAGTAGTTTATTTTCGTATGTATATCCATATTATATTAGCTTTTATACTCAAAACGTTTTTAATAGATAGGATGGTTCAAGAGGATGGCTTTTTAACCGACTTCAGAAACTAAATTATGTAAAAAGGCGTATTAAAAAATTTCGAATTATATTTAAGATGATAAAGCTTGGGAGTAAGTTGCTCTGGAGCAATACATATTCTATAATGTAAAGTTTTATTAGCATTGTAAGTATAATTGACATTTTATTAAAACAATATTGACTTGATTAAAAGCTCTGCTGAGTTTCTTACGCCGGTTCTAGGAACATTTTCAGATTGCGTCCTGACCCGGTGGTAGGGAAAAAAAATTGGACATGTCATAAGCACATAATTTTTCAGAAAAATTGTGTCTACTTGACTAAATGATATTTGATTCATTTCATTTCATCATTCATTTCATTTCATCATTCATTTCATTTCATCATTCATTTCGTTTCATCATTCATTTCATTCAAAAAAAGAAGGAGGTTCTCAATTCGTCTTGGTTTTTTTAATTTAATTGTTATGTTTGTTACCTCATAACTTTTAACTGGGTATATCTATTTGAAATTCGTTGTTCCCGTTTGGTCCTATTGGTACCAGGTTAGGATCTGATGGTTGTCTACTGAGAAATCGAGGAAAAACCGCAAATTTCAAAGGTGCATTAGGTCAGAAGAACTTTTTTTTTTAAATACTCCATTATTTATACAATTTGTTAAGATTTTATGTATATTTGGTGAGATAACTAAAAACGTAGATGAATTGGCGAGCATTAGCTAGTAAACTTGTAAGTGACTACGCCAACAGCATTTTTTTTTACGTGGGGTATGCATTTACGTACTTTGTGTGGGACTCCCGGGTCAAAAACGATCCCGAACTACCCACTAAACCCCACAGTGTTCCTCCTCGCCCTTTGGCCGGGCCATGGTAGTCACTCAGGTATTACCATGACCCGACCAGGGCGTCAATGGCATACTTATAAATTGCAAAATTTTCAGCAATCTAGCTATCACCGTTCCACAGATACAGGCTGGTGATAAACTGAAAGGATTTTTCATTAAATATGACCACAAATTTCTACAAGGTGTATAATATTTTATGGAACTAAATTTATTGTTTTTGGTAATATCTAACTAAAATGTATGCATGAACTCAATTATATCGATGACTTTATAAAAAAGAAAACTTGAGATTGCTAGCCTACAAGTAACTATATTAGTTTATATAAACTAGATATATACGTAAATATAATATATTATTTTATTAATCATTATTGTGAATGTATAGAATATAATTAGGAATAAATATTAGTACCATATTTTTTTTTTACAAATTGCTGGCTTTACAAAATAAATAAAGTAAAAAAGTTTGTTGCACCTATGGTTTTCAATTCTAACTATATTTCATTGGATTAGTCCAACATAGATTATTTAAAATATTTTTTTTTATTAATTAGACGACAAAAAATTGGCAATTAAACAAAAAAAAACATATTTTGAAGTCTGTGAACCCTATTAAACCCAAAATTAGTAATTTATATAGCTTTAACAACCTAAGTAATACTGTAAAATACTACTGTCTCAAGTACCTAATTCAGATTCAAATAAAAAATTTCACTTACCGAAATATTCTCTTCAAGCGACTAATGACTTGATATTTTATGTACTCGTTTTGTACAGAAAATTACTATGGTGATTTCAATATACACTCCATATACATAATTTACATTGTGATGTTACATAAACACATTTTGATTAACATTTAATATGATAAAATTAACTAATACTGAAAAGCTATGAAGTAACACTGTTAATACATTAAAACTTAATCAGTGTTTAGTTATTTATATATAGATAGCATATAACTATAAGCCAATAATGTACAATTTAGTAATCTTTACGATAAATATTATTATCTGTTTTAAGATCGTTCGAGCGTTATTCATGTTAATAGTTACGTTAAATAATTTCTTCAGTAGGGGGTCAGTATCAGTTTATGTTACAATACCTAATATCGGTAAGTTAACTAAAACTTGCTTTGACAACTTCTAATATATAAAATTCTTCTGTCACGGTGTTTGTAATTATACTCCTCCGAAATGGCTCGACCGATTTTCGTGAAATTTTGTGTACATATCCGTTAGGTCTGAGAATCGGACAACATCTATTTTACATTCCCCTAAATGTTAAGAGTAGTCCACCCGTAACATTTATATGGCAAAACTACGTTTGCCAGGTCAGCTAGTCTTTTTATAATACTAACGACTTTTTTTTATAATTAGTAAAGACTTTGTTTTTTTTTTTGTAAGAAGAATTTTTTTTATAACTATAGTTTTATTATTAGTTATTTTTTAGTTAATTATAAAAAGATGACGTTAGTTTTGTATGTATGTGAGTATGTCCCTATGTAAGCTTAGGTATATCTTCAAAACTCCGCAACGGATTTTAATGCGGGTTTTTTTTTAATAGATGGTGTGGTTCAAGAGTATGGCTTTTTCTGAATAATTAGGTAGCGTTTGGTGCATATTGGGGGCGGGGGTCGGAAACGCGGAAGAACTCCTGGGATTAGTTAGTTACTCTAAATGTCATATAGATCTTTGTACAGCGTCTGGGTGTTTGCTATGTATTATAAGTAAGTGTTGATAAAAAAGTCTATATTTATGAAGTATATCCGTGTATGGTACCCATAACACAAGCATATGAATATAGCTTACTTTGATACCGGAGGACGTTGTGTCAAATATCCGTAAATATTATGTTTTTATTTATCGGTCATGCCAACATTCCTGGTCAGTGCAGCATAGTAGATCATAATCCCTCCTAAAGTAGAGGAAGCCTGCCCGTGCCCAACAATGACACGTTAATGGGCTGGAGACAATAGAAAAGAAAACTTTCTTAGCTGCAAACAGAACGCTGTCAATATAAATGTGATAAAGCTGTCGTCTACTGATCTATCTATCTATACAAAGCTGAAGAGTTGTTTGTATGTTCGTTTGTTTGAACGCACTAATATCAGGAACTAATTATTCGAGTTGAAAAATTATTTTTGTGTTACATATAGCCTTTAACCTCCCTCGATAAATGGACTACCATTTATCGAGGGAGGTTAAAGGCTATATGTATAAACATAACGCCGCGACCGCAGCGATTGCAAAAACGGGGAAAATTTTAATTGTTTTCTAAATTTCACGCGTAAGAAGTGACGGGCAACACCTGGTATGTATATTATTATATAGCTCGTATCAAGTTAGGTTTAGTCAGTTAAGGGCCTACATCAATATTATCGTATATCATCGCCGACACGTACATATTAACACAGCCAGTAGGCACAGAAAATGAAGAATTAGGGATACTTTTCCTATTTACTCAAGATCTACTAAATATATTTTAATTCTGATTTACGTGTTTCTATATATAATAGTTACTTATGTTTTTAAAGTTATTTCATTAGTTAATACGCGATAATAGACCGACAAATGAAAAAAATAAAAAATGAGAGAGGTTGTTTCGCTAAGATTTTCTATCGAGAAAACTTTTTTCAATCGCGTTTCTGAGTTTATGCGATCCTAGATCATATATTGAAAAAACATATACTTAAAAATTAGAGCTCTAGCCATTCAATCTAAAGAAACAATGAAAACTTCGTACGTAGAAAAAATAACGAAGCTATTTTGGTATCCTCTTAACGCGATGACTTACAATTTCATTGGATTACATGCACGTAAGACATTGAATTTAACTTTCATTACAATGAGATATCTTCGACTTTTCTTGTAACAATCTAATTTATTTCAATATAACTGCGACGAATATAACAATGTGACGAGCTTCGTGGTTGAGTGGTTTATGTAATGGACTGCCGATCAAGAGGTCGCGGGTTCGATTCCCGCTCGGTACAATCATTTGTGTGATTTTTCTAATTGTCATACAAATATTTCTACTGCGTCTGGGTGTTTCTATGTATTATGAGTATGTATTTACAAAAGAAAAGTAGTATATGTATTCTATCCGTATTCTGGTACCCATAACACAAGCATAATAAGCTTAGCTTGGAACCAGAGGATGTTGTGTAAAATGTCCATGAATATTTGTATTATTATTATTATTAAAAACTAGTTTAGTTTAGTTTATTTATTGCGTTCCATAATTTATACAATGATTGATTAAACTAAATATTTAAGATACAATTATGGACCCTGTCGGGCACAGCAATTAAGATCAGAAGACAACTACATAGTTAAAACACGGAATATAAAAAAAATCATTCTAGGTCAAGCACGAGTTGTACTCTGGACGAATATATACGTCATACCGATCCCAAATAACACCACACAATGGGATAAAGGCAAGAGGATAGTAATGATGAGAATTTGTTATTACAGCATCAACTGATATACGAAAAATTGAGAAGTTTTCAGCTCTCTAGATGTCACCGGTCCAGAGCCTGGTAAGACATGCATGGACGGACGAAAGGACGGCGAAGTCTCAGTAACAGAGGGTTCCGTTTAACCATTTGATATTGGACCCTAAAAATTATTTTAGCGAAATCTGGATGATCGAGATCATTATCACACGTGCCCTATACCGAACCTAGTGTAGGTATTTCCTTTTTATATTTCTTATTTGATTTGTGTACTGTGCCACGGAGCGAGTTCGTCATGATCACTCAAATGTCTCGAAGTTGGTAGCGTTGCACGTCGGGTCGCACGGTTCCCTACAAAATGGTCGAGCTGTGTGGGGCTGATGTGTGCGTTATACTCGTGAACGGGTGCCTACTGCTGGGACTGGTCGAATTGCTCCAACAAGGCTATTTTATTATTAAATTAGTTTTAATTAGTCGTGATAGTACTGATCGGCATCATTCTCACACCCCTGATACAACTACCTATGTATAATATTATTGAAAAAAAATATATTAAAAGACACGAAAAAAAAAGTCCATGGAGTTTCTTGTCTGTTCTTCTCCATAGGATTCGCGTTTGGAACAGACACCTAGTTTCTGACGTTTTGAGCTTGTAAAACATGACAACTTGAAATAAAAAATTTTGACTTTGAGTTATCTTTCATTAATATAAGTAGTCCGAGGAAACGCAATGAAACTGAATTTTAATTTATTTATATATATTTTTTTTACAGTTGCCAATGATTTATAACAATACACATTGCATCTGTGAGTTTAAAATTAAACGGCGTAGGTAAATTAATTTTAATGTTTTCAGTCGTAAATACATAATAAGCTATGTATATGATTATTAGGCAAAAAAAGTTAAGTTCCATAGACAAGGTTGAAGCTAGAATTATGTTTTACAATAAAATTAATGCTCATATAGAAAGGTCCAAGTTTTTCAACCCTATATCGCATATAAAATAAATTGGTCAACAAATTAGTCAACAGATAAACACATGTTCAATACATCGTATCTAATAAAACATAATATACGAGTAGATACTTAGAGATAACTTATACTACAATAAACCGATAAGTGAACACTTTTTATTTTGACAAATGTTAATCAAAATGGTTTTTTATATAATTAATGATGTTGAGTCACCTATATGAATCACTACGTCACTATTTCGTAAATATATAGGGCACACTTTTTTTAACTCAACACAATACTTATATTTCACTGTTATTTTTATAATAATGTAAATTTAGTCCATTCTTTGGATATACCAAGTACACACTGAGGGTTATAAAATGCCGGGGATCTGTCAACTAGGGTTTAAAATCATATTCAAGGGATATTCAACCTTTACTATATTTAATTAATGTTTATAGTAAAAGAGAAGTCCACTGTTTGTAGTAGATATGCGCAGTGTTGTACTGCGCATAATATCGATTCCAATCATATGTATGATGGAAAATGTGGCGGAAAATTTGATTTTAATTTTCTGAACACATTATTATCTAGTGAAGCTGTTATTAGTTGATTTAAGGTTATTGCCACGCAGAACTAACACCAAACTTTCTAGTAAGACAGATTAAGGCGAAGCCATATATGAGCGACATACAAAGCATGTTACACCAGCGAAAGAAGACAATAAAAGAATATCCATAGACTAACGACCAATAAACAGATAGTTACCAACTTTAGGTAGAATTAACTTGTAGTTAGATGCAAAGCTGAAGCATACTTTTATATCAATTACTTTGCTATATTAACTGTAGTAATAAATTAAAAAATCATAGCACGAGTACTAATTTAATATTATGAACTTATATCCATATTTAATGTTGTAAGGTGTCAATAGTAACTAATATCTTAGCTTATGTCTAAACTGATACTCAAAAAATGCTTAAAAATAACAATATGTATTTACATGAACAAACGTGTGCTTTGTATAAACTATATAAAGGCGGCTCTGAACTTAATTAATATTCAAATTTACTACACGATAAATTCGAACTTAATTGATTAACAAATGAACGGTTCGTTTTGATTATAATATATTTATATGCGTATTTTAGGTGCCGTTAACATATTATTTTGTGCTTGATATTACATAATTACACTGGTGCATTATTTTCCATTGGTATTTGCTAGGCAAAGACTTTGTAGATTGCCTTCTTCTAAGATCTAAACATCGTCTTTGATTTGTTACTCATGTGTCTGGATATGATTGCTCGACTGTTGTACAAGTTCTGTGCCGTGGACTGTCATGACCCTTTTATAGAACACCACTGACTGAGGCGATCAGAGTATTCTTTCTCGAGATTTTTAGCATTCAAAAAGTTATACAAACATTACTGACTAAAAGCAAGTATATTATGAAAGCTTTACTCACGTGATATGTAGCGTACATCTGGGTATTTGAGTTGACTTGGTGCCAAATGGCTGCAATGAGCGCCGGTGCGAGACCGACGGGATGTCCAGGTACGCCAACTCCAGATCTGCGTGTTGACAGACAAATTATGCCATGTGGGATGAGAAATGTTCTGTGTTAGGTGAACTTCGTGTGAGGTATAAATGTTTATACTTACTTATTATGAAATAAAGTCGTACGTTATTTTTGTATGTAAGCTTATGTTTAGAAAATCCCGCAACGGATATTGATGCGGTTTTTTTAATAGATAGAATTGTTTAAATAAAACTACTTTTTACGGATTTAGACGCGTATATTTGTTTTAAATTTCACCACAATTGTATATTGTCTCACCCGTGACCATGGTGACTGCAAAGTCTCCGAAACGTCGGGCCAAAATTTAAAACAAATATACGCGTCTAAATCCGTAAAAAGTAGTTTTATTTAAACAGATGAGTCGCGCAAGTGTTAGATAGAATTGTTTAAGAGGGTGGCTTATTTGTATAATTTGTTTGTATTTCTTTCCAAAATTTTACGCGTATGTAGTTGCCAATAGCGGCAATAGCTAGTATATAATAAACTGCTTAACAATCATTATTATCTGTTAAGGATTGCTAATGGGCAGTTACATTCTGGCACTGTTAGCGAATGCAATCTCGAGACAAGATCGCAAATTCGAAATTTCTCTTTTTTCTCTGATTTTCAGAGTCTTGTCAGCCCGATAAACAGCAGTAGGCGCACGAATTACTTAGCAGCTAAGTAGGTAGGTACCTTGGTTATTAGTCTTAGCATTGTAGGTATGTAACTATGTGTCTATGTACCTACCTAGTTATATAAAAGCCGGTCAATTGCGATCTCTTGGTATGTGAGACGCCATTGGCAAAATATATTCGTCATATCGACCCATAATAACGGGATCCTAAAAAATGGTATAAGAGCAGGATGACGATGGTGATGGTGAATATTTAGTGCTGTAGCATCAACTAATATACACAAACTGATACAGGTCTCTGTCTAACACCGTTTCAGAGATACAGTCCTGATGACGGACGGACAGGACAGCGAAGTCTCGGTAATATGGTCCCGGTTTACGTTTTGGCGCAGGACCATAAATATGTTAGTGTCAAAAAGTTACTAATGATTTTCAGAATCTTTGTTTGAAGTAGATGACGTTATAGCTTTATTTTTAAGTTGTAGAGGTATCTAACGAATTTTAAGTACCTATAATAAAATGAATTAAATTGTAGTGGAAAAAGTGATCACTGCAAGCGGGACCACGACCTCGGAATACCGTTCCGTAGTTCCGTGTTAGTCGCCTTGTGTGTCCGTAGTCCGTTGGTTCAAGTCCCGCTTGCAGTGATAACTTTTTCCACTACAATTTAATTTATTAAGTAAAAGCATAGCAAGTCAATTGCAAAATTAATATATTACTTTATAATAAAATGATTAGATTAATATAATCAATCATACATTTTTATGTCGTTTTCTATTTTAAGCTTTGAGTATTTATTTTTGTTTATCGAGTAAAACGAGTTCAATAATACTTGCCATTATCGACGATGGAACACAACCCGGTCTCAGAGACGGAGCGACCTCGAGGTCTAAGACCTGGCTGGTTCTTCTTGAAGTAAGACCAGTGACGTGCCACCGACGAACGCACCAGACGATTGAACCTATTTGATATAGAATTATGAAGTAAAATACTAAAAATACAAAATAAAAACCTTTAATAAAAATTTCAGAAGTGGTATGGTGACGCTTCGGATTTTCTATGTTACCAACCCCACCATAACACCAATTACCTCTGAAGAATTGTCTGAGTAATTCGATAATATTATGGAAAACTAAATTTAGAAAAACTTTTATTGTGTGGTTTTCAATTCTTTTCATGGTTTACCTAGTAACAACAAAATTTCGAATTCTTGTAGTTACTATAAAGAATTTCCTTTGAGGTACGGTTATGTGATGAGAAGAAAAATATTGAACCCTTTTTATGTAAATGGGCATTGTTCATATTTTTTTTAAACTCTTAATTCGAAAACCATTTCGGGGAATAGAGTTTCTGATCATGATCCATTAGTTTTTTTCGGAAAATTTGCTATATTAACGATTATTTTTCCAAAAAAGCAAATGATCTCTATTTGCCCTTGAAATGAAGGACTTAAAATATTAAGACGTTTTTAGGGATATACTACTCTGAAGTGGAGTTGAAATTGGTCTATTATATCAACTTGTCAACTTTGAAAAGATAAAGTGCACTCTGTATTAAGTCTATCAAGAAAAGTCTATACACAGATTGCGTAAAACGATGACGTCACAACATTTAAAGTAATATCTTCAAGAATTTTTAAAAAATTCTGTATAGTGAATATTTCAATAATATTGAAATTAGTTGCTTAAATAGTCTATATTTTCTGAAAAGAATATAAAAACAGTAGGTCAAAAATAATGAACAATCCCCATTATGCACGATCTACACTTCCACAGTTTAGGAGCTCAATTCATGTATAAACATAGTATTATACACCTTATATCTGACAAGCTGCTGACCGCGACTTCGTACGCGTGGAATTTAGATTTTTTTTCCGTTTTTACAGCATTGAACACTAATGCTTCGCCTAATGACTGCTAATGCTTTCGCCGCTTTAAAAAATAACGCTTATTTTATATAGCCTTCCTCGATAAACGGACTATCCAACACTGAAAGAATTTTTCAAATCGTTTAAACAAACAACCAAACAAACAAACACTTTAGCATTAGTACTGATTTCATAAACTATTCGGAAGTTATATTAAGTGTAAGTATTGAAAATAACTTTTATCAGAACCCTTATCTTGTTGATAGCAAAAATGTTACAAAATACTCCACAAAATAGTTGTATCAGATCGAAGGTATCTGCTTAGTCATAGTCATGTCAAATTTATCTAATATCTGCTGGTTATAAGTACCTATTCATTTAATATCTAGATTAGAAGCCGCATACGAAGTCAAAAATTTTCTGAGAGATTTCGCTTCGATGTTTACTCTCCTCGGGGACTATAGAAGTCCCTGAGGAGGACTACAAGATGAAGATTCCAGTATTATAGGTTCAAGTTTATCTTCCAACAAAGCGGAGAAAAAATGCGATTTAGTTCTTTAGTAGCGACGATATCCCCAGCCAGAGTCGCGGAGAACTACTGGACGCAAGCGGTGCAGGACCACGCAATGTGGCTTTCTATGGAAAGCCTATGACTAACAGTGGACGGGAAAAGGTTGACGGAATGGACTTAAATTTTAGTGTAGTCGATGCTTTTAACGGAGTTTACCCAATTAAACTCCCTTGACTTGTGTGAATATGGAAAATATATACGTTCCCACAGTACGTTCCTATAAGTAATCGTACCTATTCTATATCTACTTAAAAGGATTATAATCAGCATATTATTATAACAAGTCTGTGTTCCTTACGCAAATAATTTATCGTAGAAATTGAATTGAACTCACAACCTCATGCAGAACTACTGCTATGGGAGGAGGCTCGTAGTGAACTTCTCTCCTTTCATATCAATTTTGATGTAAACGGCCCTAACACCTTTGAATTAATTATAAGAGAAGTATGAAGGAGTTACAATTACTCTAAGAATTTCAACTAACTAGCACGAACATAAGACGTGCCTCTGACATTTTTTATCAAATAACTATAGCAAAAACATCGCAAAAAAATAACTTGATATAATATGTAGATAATGATCGTTCTTGGCGAATTTATGCTATACCTATTTATTGTCGAGATTTAACACATTTTTTTCTGAACACAATCATGGAAGATATTGGCATATTGGCTCAGAGTACGAGTGTTTTTAACACAAACGAAAAAGAAGAAACAAATAAAAATAAATAAATAAATAAACAAACACAAATATTTGTACCGCGAATGGCTGGCTTCTCTGTATTATAAGTAGGTACAGATTGTAAAAAAGTACTAGATATATTATGTACCGTAATCTGGTACCCTGGACCTTAACTGAGTATAGAAATATAGCTTAATTTGAGAGTAGAGCACGTGTGAACATGCACAGGCAGCTTTTAGTATTTTGCTATTGCGTCACAGTCATTAATAGTCCCACTGTTGGTCTGCTTAAAAAGGGGAGAGTTTAGTAGTAGTCTACTATATTACGCAGGCTGTATGTGTTGGCATGTGGTTTAATTAAAAGGTTTTTGTCACTCGCTAACATGATACGTTAATATTTTTCCATCTATAGATAGGTGATCATTAAAACACTCACGACAGGGAATGCGGTAGTGACATAAATGTTTAAAGTATTGCAGGCCGTCTACACACCATTCACCGCCTGCTAAAACCACACTATCACCTATCACATTTGTTACGTGGGCTTATTGAATTCATTTTCTTAGCCACCTTAATTTCCTCGTGAAGGTTATGGATGGGTGTTAGAACACCAGAATACTCAAAAGATCACATACAGTGGTGGTCACCGAAGCTTTACTAGTTTCAAAATAAAATCGCTTTCACATAATTACGCTTGTATTACTAGGAAGCGGCACCAATTTACGATTGTTTTCTGAGCAAATATCGTACTAAAAGTGGTGGTGTTCTTGCCTATGCATATCTTTAGTTTAGAATATATACCAGGATCCTTACCTTCGGAGTGGCGTATCAGAATTCTCTGAACTAGTAGTTGATGTAGATGATTCACTATGACTAGAATTCAAATGTACATACATTTGACAACTTGCACTTTTCCGTAAACTCACTGTCTTTTCCATCCGTGACATTGTATTAACTTTAACACTATAGTAACAAGAATTATCTCACAAAACAGTACAAGTAGTTAACTGTGTAAAATCACTTGAAACACTAATACGACCATCGGTATGGATAACGTTCACATGAAAATTTTGTCACTCGCAATCTAATTTTAAAACCGAGATGTGGACTGACGGCGCCCGCGCATTTCGCATAGCACTTGAAATATTGACTCATCTGTAAATTACATCAGAAGCGAAAGATTCTAAATGTTTTTGATCACACATGTATCACGATAAACATTTTCGATAACACTACTAGTAAACAAGTTAACTGTGAATCTGTTAACGTGAGTTAATTCAAGTTCTTTGAGATAATCCTACCTATAGTATAGGGTTTATATCTATCAGTATTTTATCTTATTGATGTTTTAGATAATAAACATTAAAACTACCTTCAAAGAAGAGATTTGTTGTCGTACTAATTTGGAGACATGTAATACATCTACCCACATTTATTTTTAAAGAAGGTAGTAAATCGTAGTGTTTGCTACACACGTTACGTTATATCGGAGCGGTAGATCTATCGCAGAACAGACATGACATGTAAGTACGATGTAAATAAAGTTAAAACATTTAGTTTATATCGTAGCAAATGGCTCTCTATTTACTCTGCCTACCCCCATGGGAAAAAGCCGTGACTAATATATATATGATTTTGAGATAAACTACGATAAAACCTATCTACTGAATGTCGATGTCTGTGTGGTGACGGATTAAGAATACAAGTGTCACCACCACCCCATCTCCTCTCAAGGGTGCTGTAAAAGTCAGCTAAGGGATATTGCATATAGATAACATCTTCTGTGAGACGGAAATCTCGAAAATAAACCCTGTGCCAACACGCCTGGTCAGCGCGGCACAGTAGACCATAATCCCTCCCAAAGTGGAGGAGGCCTGTGCCCAACAGTGGGACGTAAATGGGCTGGAGAAGAATTTCGATTTACATAGCACTATCGTATTATTATACGCAATAGCCGAGTATATACCACTATCATCTTTAACCTGACCTAAACCAAAAATTGCTGTGATAATTTAGATAAGACAACGATATTTTTTATGTTTGGTAGGTATAAAAATTAAGGGCCTACATCAATATTATCGTATATCATCGCCGACACGTACATATTAACACAGCCAGTAGGCACAGAAAATGAAGAATTAGGGATACTTTTATATATATAAGGGGCTATTTACTCAAAATCTACTAAATATATTTTAATTCTGATTTACGTGTTTCTATATATAATAGTTACTTATGTTTTTAAAGTTATTTCATTAGTTAATACGCGATAATAGACCGACAAATGAAAAAAATTAAAAATTTGAGAGGTTGTTTCGCCAAGATTTTCTATGGAGAAAACTTTTTTCAATCGCGTTTCTGAGTTGATGCGATCCTAGATCATATATTGAAAAAACATATACTTAAAAATTAGAGCTCTAGCCATTCAATCTAAAGAAACAATGAAAACTTCGTACATAGAAAAATGCACGAAGCTATTTTGGTATCCTCTTAACCACTACATTGCCAGGCTTCTCTCATAATAAAACAACAAAATTATTAATTATTCATTTATTATAATAACAACACCATAACATAATGGAAATGGAAGATGTTTCATATAACAATATCTTTTGACAATTTCACTAATCAATCACTTAATTTTAATAAATCATTTACAAATAATTTTTATTATTAACTTAGATAAGTTTTATCGTTGATCTCTATGTTCAAAATATCATTAAAGAAAATTTTGATATCTGGAAAATATCGTAGTACTGACACTAATTTTCTAGTTCTGTTACCTTTCATAGTAAACTTGACTTCGACATAAAAATAAAGGAACTCGTAAGAGATGGCGCTCTACAGACTCTGCCTACTCCTATAGGAAAAGGCGTGATTGTATGATGATGATGATGATTATATATAAACTTAGTTTAAATAAAACTACTTTTTATGGATTTAGACGCGTAATTTGTTTTAAATTTTAGCCCGACGTTTCGGAGACTGCAGTCACCATGCATGGCATTAGAAAATATTATAAATAAAGTATTTGTTACAAGACCGCTTGAAACTAAATTAAGTCGTCTAGTTAAGAAACAGTTTTCTTATAATTGCGCGACTAATTTTATTTAAATAGAATCACTTTTTGACTGGTACGTACGTAGATGTTTTAAATTTAGCCCGACGTTTTAGCGACTCTTGAAAAAAAACACCTCGTAAAAAGTTGTTCTATCTTAGTCCCAGTTTGATACACAATGAATACTTTGTTAGTATTTTTTACCTAGAGTAAAAGTAACAACATAGAGATCAATAAAATTCCATAATTTATTTTCATCCAAATTCATCACCATGTTTTACTTGATAAACATCGCAATTTAAAATATCGGCTGTTAAATTAGCATGCTTTTTTAACATTATACGAGAATAAACTCAAATAAATCAATCAAACAATCATTGCTTAAATATAATAATTATACGTTCGGTGACGGATTAAGAAGACAACTGTCACCACCCCTTTTCCTCCCCAGAGTGGTGTAAAAGTTAGCTAAAGAATACAAATGTATAACATCCTATGTGAGAGACGGCACTCGAAAACAAACCCTGTGCCAACACGCCTAGTGGCCAAGTCTGCTATTACAATGTTGTTATAATGGTCAGTCACTGACGCCATTATGGCATCATTATAACAAAAAAATAACAGTAGACTACCAAATTTGATAAAATTCCGCCATTATAAGTAAATAAATATTCAAGACATTTCACACAACGTCCTCTGGTCCCAAAGTAAGCTATATTTCTATGCTTGTATTATGGGTACCAGATACGGATAGACTACATATACTACTTTTCTTTTGTAAATATATACTTATAATACATATAAAACACCCAGACGCAGTACAAACATTTGTATGACATTTATGGATATCAAACAAATGATTGTCCCAACCGGGAATCGAACCCGCGACCTCGTGATCGGCAGTCCATTATATAAACCACTCCACCACGAAGCCCGAATTATGGTGTCATAGTGACACCAAACTTGATTTTTTGTCACAGATAGTGGCATACTATGGCGCCATAATGGTGCCATTGAGCTGTCATTGTGACACAATTCATTTACCGGACTTGGGGCCCTGGTCAGCGCTTCTTCTCTTCTCCAGCCCATTTACGTTCCACTGTTGGGCACGGGCCACCTCCACTTTGGGAGGGATTATGGTCTACTGTGTCGCGCTGACCATGCGTGTTGACACAGGGTTTATTTTCGAGTTTTCCGTCTCTCACAGAAGATGTTATCTGTGTGCAATATCCCTTAGCTGACTTTTACAGCACCCAGGGGAGGAGATGGTGTAGTGACACTTGTATTCTTAATCCGTCACCGGATTCCTTCCAAAATGGGGGTGGTCCGTGCCCACTAGTGGGACATTGTTGGCTTGTTGGGCTGGAGAAGGAGAAGAAATAATTAAGTGACAATAAACACAAATAATTCAATCAATCATTCATTGCTTAAAATATAATATACTTAGATAGTACATAGTAAAACAGAACGTGACAATTCATATTAACTATAGAATTAAAATAAAATCTAACTTAATTTTGTTTATGAAAACAGTAGCTATCAATAGTAGGGCCGCCGTGGATTATTCTGGAATAAAAAAGAACAATTTATTATCATCGTAGGTACCGCGATTATCATATCGTTTATAGGTATAATCAGGTTACACTGAAAACGATTGTTGTATAGGAGAGACGGAAAACTCGAAAATAAACCGTATACCAACACGCCTGGTCAACGCGGCACAGTAGACCAAAACCCCTTCCAAAATGGAGGATGCCTGTGCCCAACAGTCAAAGTCATTTTTTTATTTCAAGACGTCATGTTTTACAAGCTCTTTTAAAACGACAGAATCTAGGTGTCTGTTCCAAACGAGAATCCTATGAAGAACAGACAAGAAACTCCACAGACAGAAAACTAAACTTTGGATATTAAAAAAAAAGAACAGAAAATGAAAAACACAAGAAACAAAAAAACAGAAGAATGGGCTGTGTGAGAGAGAGAGAGAGCAAGTGAGAGAGAACGAGAGAGAGATCAAATGAGATAGAGAGAGAGAGAGAAATATAGTATATTATAAATGTTTCGTATCACCCCAACTTACCAAAGGATTAGGTCTGAATCGATACGCCAACATCATTCTCTTCCTGTACGCATCAAACTCGTCATCTTGAGGCGACACTACATCAGACGTATCTGCTCCCAAACCAAGATTAGCTACTGGTTGTTTAGCTCTGAAAGAAATCAACATCAATTTATTAATATCTCATATCACTTACAAGCGTCCAGGGGGCCAAGTCTACTAATGAATTGTGTCACAATGATAGTTCAATGACACCATTATAACAACAAATAAAAATTGGTCAAGTGCGAGTCGGACTCGCGCACCAAGGGTTCCGTACCATTATCTATGCAACATAAGGCAACGTTATTAGTATCGAGCAAGAAACGGTAAAAAAATCATGTTTGTTGTATGGGAGCCCCCCTTAAATCTTTATTTTATTTTATTTTTAGTATTTGTTGTTATAGCGGCAATAGAAATACATCATGTGTGAAAATTTCAACTGTCTAGCTATCACCGTTCTTGAGATACAGCCTGGTGACAGACGGACGGACGGACGGACAGCGAAGTCTCAGTAATAGGGTCCCGTTTTTACCCTTTGGGTACGGAACCCTAAAAATTAACAATAGACTACCAACCTTGATAAAAATCGCCACTAATCAATCAGTTATTGCATTTGTTGATTGCATAATAGCGAATTTTATCAAGTTTGGTAGTCTATTGTTAATTTTTTGTGGTTATAAAGGTATCATTGAAATGATACCATTCAATTGATCTTTCACTGAACCTTGAATAACAGACTTGAGCCGCTGCACGTATGGCTAGATGTATGAGTGTGGATGAAGCCAAGGAGTGTGTCAGGATCATAGCAGATGGGAAACGGGCACGACGTTATAATAATGACGATGAAAGATAAAAGGAATATGGTGTTCTAATCGTCGTCAGAGAGATGTGTATGGTTATACGTAGCACGCTGGCAACAACTGTGATTGAAAAGTCTCAAAGTCCAAAATGTCTTCGGGCTAAAATTTCAAACAAATGTAGGCGTTTTCTCCGTGTGGTAATGGATTATGAATACAGGTGTCACCACCCCGTTTCCTGAAAAAGCCAGCTGAGGGATATCATATACACAAATAACAACCTTTGTAAGAGACTGTAACTTGAAAATAGTGCCTATGTCAAGTAGAGCATAATCCCTCCCAAAGTGGAGGAGGCCCGTGCCAAACAGTGGAATGTCAGAGAGAGAGAGATATAATATCTCCTATCAGCCTTTTAAAACAACCAAGATAAGAACATGGAGTGATGTCATGTGAATTCTTGATCCAATACTTTTATTTTTTTCAAGTAGACATAATTTTTTAGAAAAGTTATGTGCTTATGACATGTCAAAATTTTTTCCCTACCACCGGTTCAGGACTTAATCTGCTGAAAAGAACCGGTGTAAGAAACTCAGCAGAGCTTTTAATACTAGAAAGAAAGAAGAAAGAAAGTTTTTATTCCTCCCCCATGGGGACACAACGAAATACATAATATTACAACCAAAAAAATACATATACGAGTAAAAAAAACCAAAAATCACAAAAGAAAACAAAAAGATACAAATAAAAAGATAATTGTACTGAATTTACTTACAGAATAGTGCTAATGTGTCCCACCCATAGGAGAAAAAAGGGACGTTACTCAGCTTTATGTTGCGGTTTATGTAGCCGTAATAATAATTATTTATGTACTACTATGTACCAACATGCAATAAGCGGTAAAATATTAATTCAATAAAACTTACTTAATTAAACACTTAATTACTTACTTACTTAATCAATACTTACTTATTAATAGGTTCCACTATACCGGATCCCTCTGCACCCAAACCTTGGCCCTCACTCCAACCCAGTTTCTGCAGCATTTTGAAACCTAAAATAAACATTTAGTTTTAGTTTACACTAGTTGTGTCCTTCGCCTTCCTCCGCGTAAAATTGAGATCATTAAAGTCATTTGAAAGGCTCAAATTTTAATATCGTCAATGAGGACTATTTTGATGTGTCATTAACTTATCCTAACTAAAATTTTATTTATTTATTTAAAATCTTAATATCTACTATTACAGGATATCCTAATTCGATAGTGTCGTTCTTAAACTATAAAATCTTATTGAACTATACAATCTTTTTATGACATTATTAAAAAAAAGTAATTAACATAATTTCAAAAACAATAAAATATATAAAACAGAATAACACTATACATAGCTATCTAAATATATTCAGTCCTTTAATTAACTTAAATAACTAATTACAAATAATAAAACTTTTGAGAGTTCACTCAATTTGGCCGAAAAGATGTCAATCCTGTCATGAACTTGGTTCACACAAGAAGGTTATAAATAGGGAGTAACAACTCGGGAACATAGATTTGTTCCAAGGCAGGGCCGCCCTGTTTATGGTTTAAAAGTAAAAAAGTAAATAGTAGCCTTGCTTTCTCTTTTACTCCCGTTCAAAAAGAAAGAGATAGAAAGGCTACTAAATCATTTATTTTTCTTAATGTGTTCAACTAAAAAAAGCAGCAGGCCGGATTCGTTGTACCGAGTGTTACGTCTAGATCTATATATCCTAAGTCTATGATGGGTTCACAACGAATTAAAATAACTATGGTGTTTTGGTTAATTGGCACATAGTACATATAAGTATTAATTAAAATCTTAGAACACAATTTTGGTAACAAGAACTTTCAGTTACCATGGCCGAATCGAGCTATTAACACTACTAGCTGCTGCCCGCGACTCCATCCGCGTGGAATTTAGAAAAATTTCCCCGTTTTTGCAACATTTTTCACTACTGCTTCGCTTCTACTGGTCGTAGCGTGACGTTCTATAGCCTAAAGCCTTCCTCGATAAATGTCCTATCTAACGTTGAAAGAATTTTTCAAATCGGCCCTGTGGTTCCTGAGATTAGCGTCTTCAAACAAACAAACTCTTCAGCTTTATAACAATATTTAGTATAGATAATAATTTTCATTTATTTAGTTAAGTTTAGTTGTGAACATCTCCGTGTGGTGACGGATTAAGAATACAAGTGTCACCACCCCATCTCCTACCCTGGGTGCTGTAAAAGTCAGCTAACGGATATTGCACACAGATAACATCCTCTGTGAGAGACGGAAAACTCGAAAATAAACCCTGTGCCAACACGCCTGGTGAGCGCGGTACAGTAGACCATTATCCCTCCCAAAAGTGGAGGAGGCTCGTGCCCAACAGTGGGACGTAAATGGGCTGGAAAGGAAAACGAAAAATTGTGCACATAGTGTTAGTATCAATATCCATACAATTATCTTTATATATACTAGCTGCCCCGGCAAACGTTGTTTTGTCATACAATTCTGTGTAAAAATCAACAACAAAAAATTTCATCAAAATCGGTCCAGCCGTTTAGGAGGAGTTCAATTACAAACACACGTACAGAAGATTTATATATATAAAGATAAATCTCCTGTCACAATGTTTGTCCACGATGGATTCCTAAACTACTTAACCGATTTTAAATTAAATTGGCACACCGTGAGCAGTGTGTTCCAACTTGAGAGATAGGATAGCTTACATTTCAATTTATAGTCGCAATATTATTTTATTGCAAATTATTTGTCTGTACGGCAAAACAACGTTTGCCGGGTCAGCTAGTTTAATAATAAAACTTACCAACATTGTCTTCTTTAAGTTTAAATTCTTTGTAATCACTCAAGTCCGGTTCCTTGCCACTTTTTACAGCTGAATATTTTTCCATAAACCTGCATAAAACAAACAAAATTAAACTAAAAGAGGCTTAGGTTATGTATAGTATATTTTAAGTAATATTTACTTAAGGGCCTACATCAATATTATCGTCGACATGTACATATTAACACAGCTAGTAGGTATAGAAAATGAAGAATTAGGGATATTTTTTTTGTTTACTCAAAATCTACTAAATATATTTTAACTCTGATTTACGTGTTTCTTTAAATAATAGTTACTTATGTTTTGAAAGTTATTTCATTAGTTAATACGCGATAATAGACCGACAAATGACAAAAAATAAAAAATGAGAGAGGTTATTTCGCTTAGATTTTCTATCGAGAAAACTTTTTTCAATCGCGTTTCTGAGTTTATGCGATCCTAGATCATATATTGAAAAAACATACTTAAAAATTAGAGCTCTAGACATTCAATCTAAAGAAACAATGAAAACTTCGTACGTAGAAAAATGCACGAAGCTATTTTGGTATCCTCTTAAGTATTTATTTTATTATTATAATAACATTATTATTATTTTTTCTTCCTTTACATTAATATACTTGTACACTGCAGCCCCACTTTATTTTAGTCCCTAACTTTTCTTTCCATCCCATGGTTGCCTGGAAGAAATCACTTTATGTGATAAGGCCGCCATTTGTACCTAGTTTTAAGCTTAATTTCAATTTCTTGTAAATGTGTACAATAAAGAGTTTATCTATCTATCTTAAAAAGAAAGACATTCCATTGCTTGGGATATGACTAACATTCTAATACCATTATTTTGGTTAGTAATATTAAGGCCAATTCTGCATTAAAAATCTAACCTAACGAATATGAAAACAATTATTTACCTACACATTTTATGAGGAAGTTTGGTTAACATTGGCGCTAATTCCATATGCACAACTTAACTAAACTAAAAAATGAAAATTGATTGATTTTCAGGATCATATTATGTTAATAGTTAAAACATATGATACTTACTTTTTCAGTTCCTCAGGAGGCAAAAAGTCTCCAATGTGATGTTTTCCGGCTGCCTGCTTTGTTAACTCTGTTGCCCATTTCTCTGTCGCATTCATTTCTTTTGCACGTAACCTTAAATAAAATTTAAAAATATTCAGTAAAATAATCACAATTAGACAAAAATTGAGGTTCATTTAATGACATAAATAATTTAACTTATATAAAAAGTTATATATATCCAATATGCATCCGTATAATTTGAGTATGAGCATTGTTCTCGTACCATTTCACGTGATCAATGCTCATACTTTTTTTTTTTATCCTGCAATCAGTCATAACGACTATAAACAGATAGGATGCAGTAAGTATCAGCCTCGACCAGACTCCCAAAGATGAAAATGCCAACGTCATGCAGCACGAGCTAAGTATATATACAGACGGATCCAAAACTAGCTCGGGCACAGGCAGCGGCATTTTCTCGGACGACCTAAATATACACCTATCCATGTCACTGGGTATGTATAATACAGTATTCCAGGCGGAGTGCATGGGCATACTCCTGGCTGCAAATGCAGTGGCCGCCAGAGAGGTAACAGGACAAAAAATCCGCATCCTCTCCGATAGTAGAGCGGCCCTACAAGCGCTAAATAACAAGGTAATAACGTCAAGTTTAATTAACGAATGCCACCTAGCCTTAAATAAGGTAGGCTGTCAGGCAAACGATATAACCCTGCAATGGATAAAAGGACACAGTGGAATACGAGGCAATGACGCAGCCGATGAACTAGCAAAGAGGGGATCGGAATTGAGACCAATAGGACCAGAACCGATCATTCCTCTCCCCAGCAGCTGGTTCAGAAAGCAAATGCGTCAACGCACTGACAAACTACACAACGACCTGTGGAACAGCCTGGAGGAATGCAGACAAGCCAAACTAGCGCTTCCAAGAGTTAATCGTCGGTTCACAAGAGCACTACTACAGCTAAACAGATCTCAGATGCGTCTCATAACTGGCGCATTGACAGGTCATGGCAATTTTAACAGACACCTTTTTAACCTATTTATTTTATTTTTTTATTTATTTATTTATTGAGATAAAAACGAATTAACCACTTACATTTATCTCACAATAACATTAGAATAAAAATTAAATAATATTAGAAGCATGCAAATAAATGTTATACATTTTACATACATTTATATTAAGATATGAAATAAGTAGTTGGATTTAATTATCCACATCATGCACATCGGCGTTGCGTCTATCCCATTGGTCTATTAAATTTTCACAATATGTTTTGAGCGTTGAAGCTATAATATGCCAATTATCGGCAATAATGTCCAAGTTGCTGTCATTGGCAACGAGTGCATTAAAGTGTCGACGCGCACGAATTAGCGGTGACATAGAATGTGCTACAGTGCGGCAACACTCGACATGAAACAGATCCGGTAACCTTTCACGTCTATTACGATGAGCCCCAGGCTTATCAGGCACGGTGAGAGTACACAGGTGGTCGTGCAAGTTCAATGAATCCACCAAACCTCTCAGCACCTTAACAGACGTGATTAACTGTATAAAAATCCTCCTCACCTCAAGAGAATTGCAACCAAGTTGACCAAGCAAGAATTTAGAAGGGTACCTGGACGGGTAATAACCGTAGACTTTCTTATAAAGTGCCCGTAAAAATACTTTTTGGACCTTCTCGAGTAGTCGAGTGTAGGTAACATGGTGTGGATTCCAAACACATGCGCCCACCTCAAGTTTGCTTCTGACTAACGCATTGTACAGAGTTCTCATCACTTGCGGGCTTTGAAAATTCTTAGAATTCCGCAGAACAAAACCCAGACAGCGGAACGCTTCCTCAGCTAAGGTAGGTTCCTAGGTATCACGGACAGCCCCCTGTGCAGGGCATGCATGGAGGCTGAGGAGAGAGCCGCTCACGTGCTGCTAGATTGCAGCGGAGTGGCAATTTACCGGGCGAACTACCTGGGATCACCGGGTAGCCTCCGGGAGGTCTTCGGCGACGTCAAGAAGCTGGGGAATTTCCTGGTGGAGCTGGGATGGCTGGAGTAACCAGCCCACTACCCTACATCACACAAAATAGGCGCACTTAACGCATTCAATGCTGAATAATTTGCGAATTTATAGTCAATGCTAATAAAAGAGTCATTCGCCCAGTGCTGAAAACGCGTATGTGCGTTCAAAAAATTTTTCGCGTAGTGCTAAGAACGCTTATGTGCGTTCATAGAAAACTCGCGTAGTGCTAAGAACGCTTATGTGCGTTCATAGAAAACTCCCGCAGTGCGGCCGACGCTTATGCGCGTTCGGTAACTTTCGAGTTTTATGACTGTCATATTGTTATTATTATAACAATTACGGGTAATATAAAGGGTCTTTCACATTGGTGTTTTTTGTACTTAATAAACTTTTAATATAATAAGTAGGTACAGTATATAAATATTTACCCAATTTTTTGTTGGATAGTCCATTTAATGAGGAAAGCTATATAACTTCACGCTGCGAACAATGGGAGCGAAGAATCAGGGAAAAATTTTGCAAGAACGGAAAAGAATTTCTAAATTCCACGCACCTACGGAGTCCGCGACTCCTTTACATACAATATCCTAATTCCTAATCTTTTTTCTAATAAATAAAATTCTCGTGTCACAATGGTTGTTCCCATACTTCGCCAAAACGGCTTGACTGATTCATAAGACAATTTTATATGCATTCTATCTATTAAAAAAAAACGCATGAAGATCCGTTGCGTATTTTTGAAGATATAAGCTCACATAGGGACATACATACAAAAATTACAGCGCATTGATTATGGGGAGCCCTGGTGAAAGCATCTCAGCTAATCATCAGGGCTCCCATATTAAACTATGAACTTTTCTCAAGTTTTTTATTTTGTCATAACCTTATCAAGCATAGGTTACTTGTCATCGCATAAAGTCTGTCATCCGTTTGACCATCGTCGGACGACGGGTGTACACAAAGAACAATGTTCTGAATTAAGATAATCTATCTGTATATGTATATACATATAATAAATCTATAGTAAAAAATATTTGTACATTAATTTTATTATATTTTAAATCTTTGTTTCATCGCAATCGGTCCACTCAATCAAGAGATATTTAGATAATACGAAATTTCTCAATATGGTTACTTGCAACGCCATCTAGCGGCGAAAAAGAGAATAAAAAAAATGATTAGGTCGATCGAATAAAAATCTATCCACGCGCACGGAGTCGTGTGCACAGATAGTTTATTTTAATAATATTACACAAAACAAAATACATAATATACGATACATCAAAAACAAATTCAGTCCAGTGTACACTCTCCTTTACAAACCCACATGTTAATATAATAATAAATCATTTATTTGTCACCACAATAATAACAAGCAACCAATCACAGTAAGCTGAAGTTGTTACAACCAAGGTTATACAATATTGTAATGATAATTACTATTATATATTTCCGAAAGTATACTACTGTGGGACACTGGTGCCTAAGCTAAGCCAAGGCTTGTGTTTCAGGACACCAGGTCTCCCACCCTGAGCCACAGATTCAATCTTAAGTTAAGTCAATGGAATTAATGGTGTCGGATATTACAAAATGTAAACAACAGTGTGTGCTTGTGTATGTCAGTGCCGCAGACAAGAAAGAAAAACATTGAAAAGAAAAGGACATACTGGTTACAATTTAATGGGGAACGTATTTATCAATGGATTAATCCATGCAACGGAAGTCGGAACCCTTGAATGGGATTTTAACCCTCCCGCAACAGTCGGAACGAACCGAAATTTGCATACACATTGAGTACCGATGACAATGCAATAATTAAAAAAATAATAATAATAATAATAATAAAAACGTTAGTTAGTTTTAGAACTAATTAGGACTGTATAGTCATAACACTTTCAGTGTCATCATAAGAGAGCGTCAATAACCAGTCTGTAAGTTTGCCCTTCAGGGAATGTTTGTTCAAACGAAAAATGTCAAGTAATCGATTAACCATGTTATACAAACGGGCACTTTGAAATAAAATCTGGCGTCTGGCAAATGAAGTACGACATCGAAATAGGGGGCAGACAGTTAATGATTTTTTGCGTTTTGTTAGGACTATCTTGTCTAAATTGATTGAAGCATGACGACGTAAAATAATTCTCATTATGTAAAGTTGACGCACATTTAGGACTTTTGCCTCGGAATATAGTTGGCTGGTAGGATAATCGCGTCGTTTAAAGTAGATTACTTTAAGAACAGCTCTTTGAGCACGTTCCACTTGCAGCAAAATGGATTTACAGGTACCACCCCAGACTGGGATGCAATAGGTGAGTAATGAAACACAAAGACTCTGATATACAAGGATCAGGGTTTCAGAGTCAGCCGAATGCCTAAGTTGCTTAAAAATATATATTAGTTTCCTAACCCGTGAGCATAGATTTGTGATGTGTAGGTTCCAGGTTAGGTTCGAGTCAATATAAACACCGAGATACTTTGTGTCTGAATCTAAGTTTAAAGAGGGGCAGTTGCAGCCCGCGCAATTCGTAAGCAGACAGGTTGAGTCTGCGTGGAATTTAACACAACGAGATTCAGATGGTGGTGGTTTAGTGTGGGGTGGATAAAATTGTAAAATCTTTGTCTTATCAACATTTAGGGTCAGCAAGTTTGACGATAACCATGTCCTCACTTGGTAAAGAGAGTGCTCTACTCTAGTTCTAGCAGCGTCCCAATCACCATCGTGCACTATTAACGCAGTGTCATCTGCATATACAAATATAGAGCAGTTAGGGATAGACATACTGCATAGATCATTTAAGTAGATTAGGAACAGAGTAGGCCCCAGAATACTACCCTGCGGCACTCCAAAGTTAATATTCAAATCATCACTGTATAGGGAGTCTATTTTAATACATTGAGTTCGGTCAGACAAGTAGTCTTTGAATATATCCAAGGCCACGCCTCTAATCCCAATGCGTTCCAGTTTGTCTAAAAGAAAGGGTATGGACACCGTGTCGAATGCCTTGGATATATCGAGAAAGACTCCAAAACATTTCTGACCCTCATCCAACCTGCTCACCACCAAACTTGCGAGATTTGAGATAGCATCTTCAGTAGAAATGCCCTGTCTAAAACCGTACTGGTTATTTGCTATAATTTTATGTTTTATGAGAAATGAAGTAAGGTTGTTATTTAAGATTCGTTCGAGTATCTTAGACAGGGAGCTCAAAACAGAAATTGGTCTATAGTTGTTGATTAAGGATTTATGGCCACCCTTATGAATGGGATGAACTATTGCTTTTTTAAAGGCTCTGGGAAAGATACCGGATTCCATTGCGCGGTTACAAATATGACTAATGGGGACGGCTAAGGCTGAGCTGGATTGTTTCAGGATTTTTGAATGGATATTATCTGCTCCAATAGAACAGTCACCACGTAGACCCTCTATAACGGACTTCACCTGTTCAACATCAACAGGTACCATTGCAAGGGACTCACGCGGTGATAACTGCGGAAGTTTACGGGTTTCAGATGGACACTTGATATTAGCCGCGAGAGTTTCTCCTATGCTGACAAAATGTTTGTTAATGCTATTCAAAGAGGTTTTGATGTCAATGGAGTTGTCTAAAAGACAAGTTGAAGAATTAGAAGAGCTATTCAAGTTTGTGATTGCTTTAATAACTTTCCACGTACCTCGAATACTATTTTTAGTTTTTAGGAGCTCATTTTTCTCGAAAGATCTTTTCATCCTTTTTAGGAGCGCGTTGAGATAATTGCGATAACGAGTGTAAGTTACTAAAAGAACATTGTTTCCAGGTGATGCCTTAGCCTTTCTATGTAGATTATCCCGGTTTCTGATACAACGGACCAAACCGGGTGTCATCCAAGGTTTAGTGATTCTGTATTTTCTAGAGATTTTAACCGTGTGACTATTTTTATTTATGATGTCTTGGATTGTAGAGTTAAGTAAGTCAGTGGCAAGGTTAGGATTGGTTTCATTTAAAACAGGACTGTAGTCTAGGGTGTCCAGATTTTTCTTTATTGTCGGGTAATTAAGACGCAGTGAGTTGTTAAAATATTTTTGGTGGGATTTAATATTTTTCTTTTCTAAGCACAAAACAACTGGAAAGTGATCGGTTATATAGCTTTCAAGAACGAGTACGGTGGAGTGATGTTTAGTTTTCAGAAAGATGTGATCCAGGCAGCTACCTAGTCTTGTAGGTATGTTATGAGCTGGGAGTAAGCCTAACGAAGCACATAGAGTAAGGTAAGCATTTGAATTACGGTCATGGTTATTAGATTTAATGTCGATATTAATATCTCCAATAAGGGCAATACTATTAAATCTGTTTAATGTGTGTACTAAACTATCCAGACTATTATAAAACTTGTCCAGATCCGTGTATGAAGGCGAACGGTAGACGCAGATAATGGCAGTGCTATTAGTAGTACACACAAGGCAATTAGCGTCAAGTAGAGAAGGTTCATAACAAGTGGATTTAAGAGATGCTTTACTATATATCACTACCCCGTCGTTCTGTAGCTTATTGTTATTTGTTGCATGAGCTGAGTAACCCTTCAAGCTGGGCAGTGGACCAGAAACTTTCAACCAACATTCTGTTAATGTTAATATGTCGAAATCAATATTAGTGGAAGCAGTCATTGCTATAAATTCATCAAGGTTCTTATTGAGACTTCTAATATTGATGTGAATTATCTTTAAATATTGATTTCCCTGACTAATATGTGTCAAACATCGATTCGGGGAGCAAATGCGGGCATCAGCCAGACAGAACTCATCAATCTCATCACCTACTCTGGTATTACGGTTAGTCATCATGGTGGGTATATACACAACAAGCTGTGATGACTACAGTCAGTGGACAATAAAGAATCTCTCCTGCGTGAAAATTTATAGCAAAGGTGAATAGAAAGTCCTATATTTGCTGTAAACAGTGCATCCATGGAGGAATTGACAATAGAGTACCGACAGAAGTGCAGTAATGTGTGTTTGTATATGTGTTTTTGCGTATATGATCGCGTGCTTGTCGAGTGTGATACAATCAGTAGAAGGTTATTAGAATTAAGAAAATAATAAAAAAAGAATACAATAAAACATGCATAAACAAGAAACATAACATAAAGTCCAGAATGTAGTCATTCTTTCGATGTCAGCATGGCAAGAGATTTCTCGTTTTGGATATAGAATGGTTTATCATCAGCTTTCTTGCGGAGAAGGATTCTGCCATTAGAATACCAGCTGGAGTAATTGTGAGCTTTAGCGAACTGACGAGTGTCATAAAACAGCTTTCTAGCAGTAGGCGTTAAGTGCTCGTCCACATACACCGGTCTCCTTTCGCCAACAATACCGATAGATTGAGTGTTAAGCTTGTCGTCTATCTTGCGCTCCTTGTTGAATTGCCGTACCTTAGCCAGAAACTCATTTCTAGTCAAAACAGAGTTGAATTCAATTACGATTGGCCGCGGCAATCTCGTTGCTCCAGGCAAACGGTAAACATCACGAATATTACAAGGTGAAACATCCAGGTTAACCGCTTTTCCAAGTTTTGAGACAGTGTCAATAAGGTCTTTGGTATTTTCCTGCTCCTTGCATGGTATATTACGGATCTCAATAGTGGCCTGTCTTGACTCAAAACGCAAATCCTCCATATGCTTTTGAATATAACGTATGTTATCACTATTAGAGGCCTTTTCCTTTTCCAACTTCGTGATCTTCGAAGTGAGGTCCTCATATTGCTTATTTACAAATAGTACACTCTCCTCAATTTCAGAGGTCTTCACTTGAATCGAGTAACATTGTTCTTTAAGTTCAGATATGTCACTAACTATCTTAGACAAGATGACGTCCTGGTCTGATTTCCATGAGTTTAACATCTGATCGTGCTCAGATTTCCAGTTGTTGAGCATATCCATTAGTTCCGATTTAAACTCATCAAACACGAGCGCAGATACTGGTTCAGCCATACTACGCGGGGAGTCCTCAAGTCGAGGGCGTTTACCGCGCGTGTTCACATTGTCACCCTCAGCATTAAGACCGGCAGTAGCCGTTAAATCGGGATCAGATTGCGATTGAGTTTGGCGCAAGCTTTTTTTCGGTGATGGATTGCGATTCTTAGGCATTGCTTTAGTACTTATTAAATACCAAGGGAGTTAAGCAATTGCGAACACTTGCAAAATATTTAAAGCAAAAAGAAACAAATATCAATAATAATAGAAAGAACGTTTCAATAAAATGAGAAAAAAAAAGGAAGGAAATATTCCAAAAAGTTCCAAGCAGAAACGCTGGTTTTGAACGCCAGGCTCCTTGTTTAAGTTTGGCGACGACTTAACGCACTGTGCTACGTTCACATCAAATCAAACGTTGAAATTGATGATAGCTTGCTCGCATAATGTCAAACTCAAACTTTAACTGTGGGTAGTTATGAAACACTTTCAGTCAAACGTAATGTGTTTACATCTGATATCATTTATGAACAGTTCAATAACTCACTATATAAGATTTATTATGTCACTTTAGCTATCACAAAACTATTCCCGCTTATTATGTTAGCACTCAACGTTTGTTTGACTCGGAACTTTGCAGTAGTTACACTATAATCGAATATTAAAGTACAGAGACAAAAAGATGCGTTCGCACACGATTCTAGCCGAGGGGGGAGAATGTGTTACGATGTCTTCGAAACAATAGACACTCAGATTACGGGCTATAAAACGCACAGGTGCTAGATTTTTTTTATATGGACGCACATACGCGTTGGTCAGCACTTGGCGAATATCCAAAAAACGCGCATAAGCGTTTTCAGCACTAAATGCGTTAAGTCGTCGAGTAGTGGATACCGCCCGTAGAAGAAGAAGAAGAAGAAGACCAGACTCCCATTGGAGTTGGAACCTATTTTTTGTTTCTTATTATTATTTATATTTCTTTTTAGGGTTCCGTACCCAAAGGGTAAAAACGGGACCCTATTACTGAGACTTCGCTGTCCGTCCGTCCGTCCGTCCGTCCGTCCGTCCGTCCGTCCGTCCGTCCGTCCGTCCGTCCGTCCGTCCGTCTGTCACCAGGCTGTATCTCAAGAACGGTGATAGCTAGAGAGTTGAAATTTTCACAGACGATGTATTTCTATTGCCGCTATAACAACAAATACTAAAAATAAAATAAAATAAATATTTAAGGGGGGCTCCCATACAACAAACATGATTTTTAGGGTTCCGTACCCAGTATCTCAAGAACGGTGATAGCTAGACAGTTGAAATTTTCACAGATGATGTATTTCTATTGCCGCTATAACAACAAATACTAAAAATAAAATAAAATAAATATTTAAGGGGGGCTCCCATACAACAAACATGATTTTTAGGGTTCCGTACCCAGTATCTCAAGAACGGTGATAGCTAGACAGTTGAAATTTTCACAGATGATGTATTTCTATTGCCGCTATAACAACAAATACTAAAAATAAAATAAAATAAATATTTAAGGGGGGCTCCCATACAACAAACATGATTTTTTTACTGTTTCTTGCTCGATACTAATAACGTTGCCTTATGTTGCATAGATAATGGTACGGAACCCTTCGTGCGCGAGTCCGACTCGCACTTGACCAATTTTTTTTTTTATTTCAGATTTATTCGGCTCATACAATTTTTAAAAAGAAAAATGATGAACGAAAATAGATAAAAAAGATGACAAAAGTATGTACTTACTTATGCTCCCAAGTACCTTCCGAAGTATCTTCATCGCTGTCATATTCATATTTGTACTTGCCAGCTGCAGCCAAACGCTCTACTTCATTTCTCTTTTTCAACATATCCTAAAGGCAAATACTTACATTATTGTTATTATACAGAAACCCCAATTCGGGTAATGAAAAAGGAAAAGAAATGAAAAAGCATCTCAGATATGTATGATGAGATGTATGAGAATAAGCAATGACAAGAAATTATGTGGACATATGGCCCAGGATGATAGTCTGTGCGGACTACGTAGCCATATAGACTTAAAGCTACTTTTTCTCCATTAATTAATTGGGCTTTAAATATTATGGATTCTGAGCGCTAATTTACAAAATACGTCCAGTACCGACTGGAGAGATAAACATAACTCTATTAAAAATATAAATTATTACTTTATAAAAAAACAAAAAATGGAAGGAGATATAAGCATTTGTAAGTGTAAACAACTGAAATTATGTGTGTTCCTTACCTGATATAATAAATTAAGTTTGAAATTATCCTCGCATTTCTTCCAATCCTCACCGCTGAGATTGGTAGTACCATAGTTTGTCAGTGCGTATTGCATCAATGCTTGATTATTGCGATTCACAGCACCTAATCTCATGCCTTCTTCATCAATCGTTGGCAGTTGACCTAAATAGTCAGATTTAAATTGTTATAAATTTTTTTTTGTCAAATAATGCAAATAAAGGTATTATTAGTTTTATTTGATAAAATTACATTTCACAACAAAAGAAAATTTTTTCTAACTAGAAAGAAAGGTATCTAATATAGCAGAAAAGCCGATTATCACGAGTAGGATTTAAACTCACGACATTTGGAATAACGTTCCACTACTCAAAACCAACCAAGCTATAGTGATATTCCCTTACGTCCTTACTTCTGAAATTGGTTCTACTACATTTATAACACTTTTATCGACGCCATCTATTGAATGCAAAACACAACTTCTAAAAATATGTAAAACCTTACTGTTCGGTTAATAACGCTGTCATACCTGGATTTGTACTTAAACCCATAAGACTAGGTAAAGGTGCAACTATTCCAGGTGGTTTAATATCAGATGCAGGTGGTTCATCACTCCACCTCGACTTTTTCTTCTTACGTCTTTCTCTTTTGTTGTCACTTTCCTCATCACTTTGAGAACTAGCTTGCTCACGTTTACCAGAGTAACTTGGCTGATTGTATGGATAACTGGAGAAGTAAAAATAATAAAGTAAAATAACACATGTTAAAACTAGGTATTTAAACTGAAAATACTAATGGCAGTTTGATTTTTTGAGTAAACTAAAGGGCTTTACACTTACCCAACACAAGCACTGTAATGGACAAAAAAAGAAGTAGAACATTCTATGTGATTAAAAACAACAATGTGTATGCCTGTTATTGTAACATCATAGTAATTATGTCGAAACAAAAAAGGTCCAGTAAGCAAAACTTGAACTTTGACAAGATTGACAGATATAGACCTTGCACATTGTTATTTGGAAAGCATTATTAACTCTTTTCAAATGGGATAAGATATTAAAGCCATTATTTAACAAGATATTTAAGCCGACAATATACTTTTATTCATACTGATTTAAATACTGCAATCAGACCTAAAATTAAAAGCAGTGTAGGTAGGAGTGTTTGCATGTAGACTGTGCTTATTGAGCATAACTACTCAAGACAAATCAACTACGTCCAAGCCTTATTAAAAAAATTAACAATATAGTCAAATAACTAATAGTAATTACCTATCTGTTCTCTCTTCCTTAAAATATGGTTTTTCATCATTGCTATCATCGTCTTGTAAGCTGAACTCTGGTTCATATTTATCATCTGGATTCACCTCAGGCTTACTATCTTCATGTTTATATTTATTCAGCAACTCTTTATACATCTTGTATTCATTTGAATTAGGGCTGTGAAGAAACCTGCAAGGATTCACTTTGTAATTATCTTATGTAGAGCGCTAATAGTAAATAAAGGAAGGTTTTAATGGCTCTTACCCTTATAGCCTAAAGGGACTAAGTACTTATCTGAGCAAAAATATGTTAAAATTACTATTGTTGTATTTTTTTACTATATTATGTGATTTGTATAGCTTAGTAAAATGGCAGAAAGGAGAAAAGTAACAATAATACTTGCTGTAACAACATTTAATTATAGTACGGGATCCGTAGTACATTTTTTTTCACTTAATTATTAACAAGCTGATTTTCCGTGAGTAGTTTTATTATGACGCGACGCCCAATAATTTTCTATTCCAAAATCTCGATTGTGGTAGCTAACAGAGGTAACAAGGATAAAATATCGTACTATTACTGGAAGAAAACAGTAAGTGATTTTTTTGAAATTTTTGTTTGAAATTTTTGACGCAAGTTCACTTACGTCTTTTTAGGGTAGTACGATATTTTATCCTTGCTATCTCTGTTAGCTACCACAATCGAGATTTTGGAATAGAAAATTATTGGGCGTCTCGTCATAATAAAGCTATTCACGGAAAATCAGCTTGATAGTAATCAAGTGAAAAAAATGTACTACGGATCCCGTACTATTACTTTATATGTATTTGAGTAGGTAAGTTTGAAAGATATATTAAGGAATGAAGTCATAAAAGGATTCTGTAGTTTGAAAAAACGTGCAGTGAAAATAGTTAAATAGAATATGCTTAGGTTGCTTAGTAATGTGGACGGACTGTATGCCAGTGTATAGACGGTTAAAGAAAGGTTTAGGGCAGAGGCAAATGGAAACAACAAGACGTCGTACTAAATAGACATCCATGAAGTTTTAAGGGCCCAGTGCATAGTACATATAACAATCTTTAATATAATGTATGTATGAAATGTGCCATTTTCTCAAGCCATAGTCGTCTAACTTTACGACTTTCCGAGTTATTCATTGGTGGCAAAAGCAATGTAATAAATGCAAGGTTATTTTTTACATTATAAAATAGATCAGTACAAAGTCCCACGATATATTGACAAAAAAAATATAATAAATAAAAAAGAATACAGCATGTATCCTCCTGTTGGGATCAAAGATATTTTTTTACCACAAGGATTGATCTTGTGTGTGTATTGCTTTCAGGACATTTTCCCAGTGGTCGCCATTGCACGCAACTTCAGTGGCGGCTCGCTGGACGGCCGGCGGGATCGAATCTGTGAGAACTACACACCACGAGTCAAAATATGCCTGCGCTCCAATCGATACTTCTGTACAATCGATTGTATCAATCGCAATGTTATCTCGATAAAATAAATGTCTTTGCTTAACTTCAACCCACCAGAAAAAAATTTAAAATCTCTTTAAATTTATAATTTAATCAAAAAGATAATTGACTCAAATGTTGGCCATGCCTCTAGGTATGTTTTTATGTGATAGACATTCAATTGTACAGAATTTATATTACTTACAATATTTCTGATATTCAAATACTTAATACAAAAAACTACATAGATATTTATAATAAATATATTGTAACCAAGTTTACAAAACTTTACGCACTTATATTAAGTAAATTGTTGATATTTAAATAAAACTAATGTTACGGATAAGTAGACGCGAAAACAATGGAAACGGACGTTAGTAAAGATTTGAAAGAAAGTTGAATATCAGAGAATATTGTTTTTAAAGACAGCTTTTGCATTATTATAGGCAATAACTAGAATAACACAAAAACAAATAAACAGCAATATGACAATGTTTACCTTGGCCTAATTTCATAGATGGTTTTACATCCATTTCGTTGTTTTGCATTGGAGGTAGTGGCGGTTGAATATTCATAGGCTCATTCTTCATTGAGATGTTTTTCTCAAACGGTTGGGAATCAGAATTAGTGTTTGGTGGCAGCGGTGGATTTGGAGGCATAAAAGGCATAGGAGGACCATTTCCATTGCCGAAGTTCGGTGGGCCATTAGGCGGGAACGGTGGACGTGGCCCCATAAAAGGCATATTACCATTCATCATAGAATTAGGCGCACCATTGGGACCCATCATAGGATTGTGAAATGGAGGACCATAGAAAGGAGGCATAGGACCATTTGGCCCCCCAGGTCCTTGCATATTAGGACCGCACATATTAGGCGGCATGGGACCACAAGGTCCATTTGGACCCATAAAATTCGGAGGCATAGGAAAGTTGGGCGGACCGTGAGGACCCCCCATAAAGGGTGGCATTGGCCCACCAGGGGGCATAGGCGGCATAGGACCCCTTGGTCCCATCATAGGGCCTGGACCCATATTTTGACCTGGGCCGAAATTTGGTCCCGGTCCCATATTTCTCCCTGGTCCCATATTTCTACCTGGACCCATGTTAGGCCCTGGACCCATATTAGGTCCTGGTCCCATATTATGTCCTGGACCTTGACCCATATTAAATCCTGGTGGCCTCATTGAACCTGGACCCATATTTGGACCAGGTCCTAAATTGTGGCCATGACTCATGTTGGGACCTGGTCCCATAAGACCTGGAGGCATAGGTGGTGGGCCTAATGGTGCTTGACTCATGTTACAAGGCGGTTCATTAGAATCATGATCATCTTCAGAATTAGGCGATGTTATCCATGGTTGATGATCTGAATCAGATTTGTTATTTGGTGGACCAACAGGGAATTGCATAAGAGATGGGATATTGCGGGAGCCGCTTTGGTCTCCGAAATCCGGTCTATCTTCAGCCACAGGTGTAAATGGACTATGCTCGCGATTTCTGCCTCTATCACTCCATCTGCGTTGTTTTTCCCTGTAAATAAATACACTTTGCATAGAATTGAGTTGGGTAAATTACCCATAAAAATAATGAATTATATTAGTAAAATTAATTGAACTTATAAAATACTAGCTTCTGCCCGCGGCTTTGCACGCGTTAGTGGCCGAATCGAGTTTGAAATCGAATCTAAAATAATAACAGAAATGAAACTAAACCGAACTGAACTTAACCGAATTTAACTTAATTTAACCGAACTTAACTTAACTTAACCGAACTTAACTTAAAATTAACCGAACTTAACCGAAATTAACCGAACTGAACTTAACCTAACCGAACTTAACTTAACCGAAATTAACTGAACTTTAACATAACCGAACTTAACCGAAATAACCGAAACTTAACCGAAATAACCGATTTTAACCGAACTTAACCGAAATAACAGGAACTTAACCGAAATAAACGGAAATAAACGGAAATTAACCGAACTTAACCAACTTAATTTTTAATTTATAATTGTTATTAAAAGTGTAAGAAATTATTAATTCAATATTGAAAAAAAAACAACGTAGTAGGTTTAGAATATAAATACATAACTGTTCCAACCTCTTTAAATAGGAAAGCATTTCAATAAAAAAAAGGAAATGGAACTAAGTACCAACAAGGAGTTTGTATTCCGAATAACCGCGTAAATCGCATGTGTCAGTCTGGGATCAAACCCTTCGTGGCCAAATTTAAAAAAAAAATTATAAGTTGACTGCTTCTAAGAGTTGCAGGACTATAAATTATCTGTATACCAATTTTCGTGCAATTTCATTCGGTAGATTTTGCGTGAAAGCGTCACAAACGAACAAACAAACAAACTCACTTTCACATTTATATATAAGTCACCATCCTTGGTGGCAAACGCAAGTATTTCGTGAATCAATGTGCGTGGGATAAACCAGATTTCATATATAATACTCATTTGACTAATTTCAGAAAAACTAACTAATGTAATGGAAAATTAAATCACTTCTTTGATTATATTATTAGGCTATTTAGCCTATTATAACACACATTATTCCAAGACCCAAGGCCCGCTCACGGAAATCACTTTTCCTGCTATCATTTAATTTCTTAAATACAGGCACAGTGAGTCAATTGCAGAATTGATAAATTGAATATAAATTTATAATATTTTTTAAATATTCACCTATTCCCCCTATCTGCAGATTTTCTTCTATCATCTGCATTAGAATTTTTGTAATCTCTTTCATAATCATTATCTGCAGAATCAGTATGCTCATCTTGTACCTCCTCAATGCGTTTCTCTTGTTCTTCTTTAGATTTTGTTTCCTGCTTCTGTTTTTCAAGAAGAGCTTTAAATTGGTTCATAAAGCTGCCATCATTAGAGAATATATTAACTGAAGTTTTATCATCACTTGAGGTTGGTCTACAAAAAAAATAAACTATTAGTTAATTTTTTGAAGTGTATTAGATCACCATAGTTATTCCAGGACACAGGACTACAGCATGGGGCTCTTCAAAAAGGGCGTCAAAAGGCTCCTACAGGGTCGGCAACGCGCGGGTGGTACCTCTGGTGTCTGGTGTAGCAAGCGTCCATAGGCTACGGTAATCGCTTACCATCAGGCGAGCCGTATGCCTGTTTGTCACCCTAGTCATATAAAAAAAAATTCCTTTTACCTACTTAAGAGCAATTATGGAAAAGAAACATGGGGCAAAATAAACTCATAACAAATGAGAAAATCTGTACTAGGTGTATTTCCATGACATTATTAGACAAAAATCTCTTAAGAGGATACCAAAATAGCTTCGTGCATTTTTCTATGTACGAAGTTTTCATTGTTTCTTTAGATTGAATGGCTAGAGCTCTAATTTTTAAGTATATGTTTTTTCAATATATTATCTAGGATCGCATAAACTCAGAAACACGATTGAAAAAAGTTTTCTCGATAGAAAATCTTGGCGAAACAACCTCTCAAATTTTTTATTTTTTTCATTTGTCGGTCTATTATCGCGTATTTACTAATGAAATAACTTTAAAAACATAGGTAACTATCATATATAGAAACACGTAAATCAGAATTAAAATATATTTAGTAGATTTTGAGTAAATAGGAAAAGTATCCCTAATTCTTCATTTTCTGTGCCTACTGGCTGTGTTAATATGTACGTGTCGGCGATGATATACTATATTATTGATGTAGGCCCTTAACTGTTACTTGAATTATTATTAAAATCAATAAGAACCATTGACAAAATTTCAACTCAAAATTTTATTACTACTTCAGCTCATGAAATGCATAGAGACGTCTTTTGACATAGCTTTTATTTTTCTATTATCTAGTCATTCAATCTAAAGAAACAATGAAAACTTCGTACATAGAAAAATGCACAAAGCTATTTTGGTATCCTCATAATATTATCTAGGTAAATGAAATGTTATCACTAGGAATATTACTTAATATATTACGACGGTGCAGTCGATTATAAATCGTTTGTGGATAGAAAGAAGAGGTGGGAGGCCGACGCTGGATTTGACAAGGCAAGAAATCAAAACACCAAAATATGATTCGGGTAAACGCAGTACCATCCATTATAAGTAAAAATAAAAATAAACTATTACGGAATTAAATAACAAATTACATTTGTAACTTACTTATTTAATTTTGCATGTGCGGCGAGTGCGGCGGCTTGCTTTTGAGCTTCAGACTTAGCTTGTAACTCCATTTTCTTTCTTTCTATAATTTGTTCCTGTTTCGACATTTGTGCCCATCTTGTACTTAATGCCGATTTGTTTTTGCTGTCTTTAGAATTATTAATCATTTTATTAGACTAAATTTGATTTAATAAGGCAAAAATGAGAAATTCATCAGGCTTCAGCTTCAGTTTGGCTTCAGTACAATCACAGACTGCAGGGGCGGTTCGCTTAGAACAAGCCTATATTTTCGTCACCGTAGTGCCATCTGTCGTTGTTGCTGTACTATTTTTGCCCGTCATTTTGGATGACGTCATCATGTTGGTTTTTTTTTATCCCTTGTGGCAACCCACTGACTAACGGATTATTGCCAGGCTCACGTATGGTTTTTTTTAGTACTCTGTAGCTGTTTTTCATTCATTTATCTATGATTCGCTGCCATCTTTCTTGTCATATTTGTCAGTTGTCAATTTTAGGGATGTGACATTGGACCTAAAAAATCGATTTTTATTTAATCGATTTTTTATGGGCCAAATAAATCAAAAATCTAAAAATTGATTTTTCTTAAAAAATAATCGATTTTTTTATTAACCGATTTTTTTTAAAGTTGCTATTTAATTTATATATAAACGCCAACTTAAAATCTTAATAATGATTTTTTCAATAAATGAGCTTAGACCTATCGTCCGTGTGGTGATGGACTAAGAATACAAGTGTCACCACCCCATTTTTCTCCAGGGTACCTGTAAGAGCCAGCTCAGGGATATACTAGACCATTAACCCTCCCAAGTGAAAGAGCCCCCCCCCCGTGCCCAACAGTGCGCCCAACTTTAATGGGCTGAAAAGATGACCTAGAATTTTTTGCACCCTGTAAGCGCAAAGAAATTGCTGGATTATGCCACTCTTGATGTACTTCTTTGGCATAATCAAATAATCTACAATGGAACTAGAAGTCCTGGATAGAGGGTGAACAATGTAACTTTCTGTGATGATAAAGAAATATAAGAAAAATATATCAATTGGTTTATTACGAGTAATTAAAAACAAGCAACAGAAATAGTAGGATCTTATAATATAACCAACATAAAATAAAGTTTTTAAATAACCTAATATGTATATAAAATTCTCTTGTCATTCCCATACTCTTCCGAAACGTCTTGACCGATTCTTATGAAATTTTGTATGCATATTCAGTAGGTCTGAGAATCGGCTACTATCTGGTGAATATATTGTTAAATAAAATATCTATAATAATTCAAAAGTACAAAAGAAATGCCTTAATGCCGTCATAGACGCAGAGATAACGTTAATATAAACTTATGGAGGGTGGCAGTTCGCCATAGATTAATGATATGTGTATACTTGTATAGATCAATAAAAGATAAGTTCGCGTTCCAGGCCTAGGTACCGGGTCTGAAAACCAGACTTTATACCGGGGGTTGCAAATAAAAAATCGATATTATATTTCGATGTGTCTAGTCGTCCGGTAAAAAATCGTCCGTCAATCGTGGATTTGACTAATTGTACGGCTTTTTTTTTGAATGAGTATATTCATACGGATATTATTATTTTTTTATTATTAAATTTATAACTAAGAATTTTTTTCGTGAAAAAAGTGAAAATCTTTTTCGACACTGTCCACGGAGCTGAAGATTACACTACTAAGGAGGACTAAGGAGCAAAAAGAAAAAAATGCGGAGTTATTAGATCTCGAAGCTAACCGAGTGAAGGTTAGGTTAGGGATTTTCTTTTTTTTTTTTCGAAAACCTTCATTTTATTTAATTTCTAAAGTTATATGAAACGTAATTAGTACAAATAATAAAGTAAACGATTAAAATATTTTATTAATCGGATAACCGGACGATTAATATATTTTATTCATCCGATAACCGGACAAATATTGAATATTAGTCGTCCGTATAACCGGACGACTAGCAACAGCCATTATATTTTGCCATGATTATAAAAAAAATCGATTATTTGAAATAAAAAAAAAACGCGTAAAAAACGAATTTATCTAAAAAATTATCGATTTTTTATTGATTTTTTTAATAATCGATTTTTTTTTCACATCCCTAAGTCAATTTAAACTTCAAGTTTGACAGTTATGGCGGTTTACAAATTCGAAACGTTGCTCATTTTATTTTATTTATTAATTATTGATTCATATCAAATATAAAACTTAAGTTAAATTTGTCAAATTTACTCTAATTAAAATTTGTTTCCTTATTAGTTTCGTTAGTTACCCAATAAATTAACTTTACTTGCTTATCTTCGCAATGGTTGAACATCGTAGAAACAAAAGTTTGTGATGCTTTAGGTAAGTTTTGTTTGTGATGCTTTAAATGTGCAGTGGATAAACTAATCAAGCAATATAGTTGTGATTATTCTTATACTTATTAACGTTTTGTCTTATTTTCAGTTTGTATTCGTATATCGATTCAGGGGGTTTCCATATCCTCAAAACATCCTTTCTTATTTGCTGGTTGGAGAAAGGACTAATAGGATAAAAGGAAATATACAGCGTCAAAAGATTACCTATGTGTTTGTTCACTATTTTGAGTGTGTATTCAAGATATAATATGTATACGAGTATATAAATAATGGGATAAGGGCAGGTGGATGGTTATTAAATTGTAAGTAGAAACTTTTCTTTCGAAAGGTAAAATATTTCGTCTATCAAAATTATCTCTAGTATTACTGACAGCCTATTTTATTGTACTATAAGAAAAAGTTACTAAGAATTTACTGGGTTATTGGTGGATAATGGTCTCATTAGTGGTGGATATTTAGACGAGATTATAATTGATTTTTATTAATTTTCACTGAAAAAACAACATTTGTATATAAATATTTAAAACTATAAATATTTAAATTTGTAATATCTAAAACTGAGCTAGATTGATTTAAAACTTGAGACTTCCTGCATATCAAATGTCATGAAAATTGTTGCAGTACGTTAATACTAAGCTTCACCTGCACTGCAAAATTTACAGTATTTACTTATATTAAAATTGAAATGTATTACAGGTGTTTAGCGATCTTGTCTGGGATTGTGGACAAGTTAGAACTTCACATGATGTCATAAAAAGAGCCATCGCCAGGTTTATCAGAGTACAAAACTACATCAGTGATGACATATAATGTAGGTAAACAATTTACAGCATTAATACAACATTAATTGGATCTTTACAAATTAGACAATGGTATCGATTCTATGCACATAACTAAACTTAGCTTAACTAAAAATGAAAATTGATAGCGTCATTATCATAATTCGGCAATGCAATCTTATCTTTGTTATAATGAAAACTGTGTAATATAGACTAACGATTTTAATTAATACAAATTTATAGTATGAAACAGCCAATGAATCAAAACTTAACTAAAAATTATTTTAATTATTTAGTTAAGTTTAGTTTAGTTGTGGATGTGGAGTTGGTACCAGTATTTGAAAAAAATGTTGTTAATGTTTAGAAGAATTGTGTGGTGTCTGATTAAGAATACTAGTGTTACTACCCAATTTCATCACCAAGTATCAGGCAATTTTATTTAATTTCACTTATTATGAAAATGTCACAAAGAAACACCCACTTTCACTTTCATTATAAGTCTGTTATTTATGAAATTAACTTGTTTACTATTTATTTTCAGATAATACTTTCCCTTACCAGAAAAAGAAAACTCCTAATCATCAGATAAAGATGTGATATTAATTATTTGTATTGTATAATATAAATTAATAAAGCATTCTTCAGATTATGTGGAGTTGTTGACTCATTAATTTTTCGAAACTATACATGGCATAAGGTACGTATCATTAGTTTACTTGTAAAGCTCACCAAATATTTTTAGATGATGCTGAGCTGTTATCATAATAATACATAATAAAGGCAACAATTGTAAATATTAAATTTACAATTCAATCCATAGAATAAAATGTAATATCTCAGTTTACATGTTATTCCATGAATTAAATTTTAAATATAATATAATATTCACAATTGTTGCCTTTATTATGTATTGTTATAACAGCTCGGAATTATCTAAAAATATTTAGTGAGTTTTGCAAGTAAACTAATGATACCTCTATAAAAAATAAATATAGCTATAGGTACGTCCCTAAATGTCAAAAAAGTTTTTCGGAACCGTCGCCGCGCGGCAATACTTTCCATACATGCACGTTTAGGCATAGACCAGCCCCTCTTGTTATATCTATATTATTATACTCTTTGCACAGACTACTAAGAGAACTACGTTCAATCGAAACCACAGAATACAGGGCCCTGAGTCGGGTATTTCAACGGTGTCACAACTGTACCATTATTGTACCATTATGGTGCAATAGTAAAGTTTTTGGTAGTCTACTATTAATGTGTCGTCATAACGACTTCATCATTGTCTTACAATTGTCAAAGTGACATAAATTGCTAGTCTCGTACACAACTGCTTCACAATTGCAATTCAATGACTGAAATGTTTCGGTAGTCTGCTATTTTGAATTTGACAGTAATATTTTTAAATTGTCCTGTGTCGACAGATTGCCATAAATAAAAAATAGATAGATAGAAATATTAGAAATTGTTCTTTGTAATTTATTGCAATTTACTAATCTCCTAAACTTCACATTGCTTTTTATACTAATAAATAGTATGTACAAATATATTTAAACGAAGTCTAGCATGATTAAATGTTTAAATTTATTAGTAGTTTTTCGAAAATCACTTCAACTAACGCATTTTTTAAAAACGGCAACACATACATACCATTCTAACACAATCCATAGATAAAAGAGACCGAAAATTCAATGCATAGATAAAAGAGATCGACAATTCTATTACCATTGAAAGACCGTTATGACGGCATATAGCAGACTACGGATATTTGACTTCAATTGCAACGGTATCGTGCCGGTATTGTGCCGGTATGACAATTGTTCCAAAATAGTGGACTTGAGCACCAGATCGAAACCACACCACAGAATAGATAGAAGATACTACGTATCAGAACGGAAACTCCGAAGAACGGGTCTATTAAAGAGGAGGGGTGTTTTTCATTCTGACAATGGCTGTTTTTTTTTTTGTAGTTTTTACAATGGGTGTTTTGCATTCTGACAACCGTCATTTTTATTGAACGTGCGTTTACAAAGCAAATTAGATATTTCAGGACACTGTACTGCCTCGCTGAAACTGAGTACAGCAGTAATAATTAAGCCATTAAATATTAACCACATGTTATAGCCATGTAGCCACATATTTTACATAATAGATAATTAAAAAATTACAACTATCTGGTGACTGAATTGTTTTATTGTAAATGACAAAACAAAATGAACATATCTACGAAAATACACTTATAAATATATATATATTATATAGGTACACTGAGGTCAGAGCAAGCCCATATAATTTTAAACACTAAACAATATGTATTGCCCCAGAACTACTTACTCCAAAGATTTATTTTATTATCATTATCATATTCGAGTTACATGCATTACAAGATCGTGCTTATGCCTGCTGTTAACAAATGGCGGTCGATTATTTAAAATAACAACAATATTTTTTATAAAGTACAATAAATTTTCGTCTCTCACAGAGGATATGTGTACAATATTTCTTAGCAAATTTGTACAGCACCCTAGGAACAAAAAAGGGGTAGTGACACTTGTATTCTTCACCATACGGACAACAGAAACAGAATTTACAACAGTAAATTGTTAATTTTAAAATTATCTAGCTGACTTAATAAATTAAATTAAGACAGAAGACCTGGGTACTAACTGACACCCTGTATTGCAGATGGGTCTTGGGATTCATATCTAGCAGCAAATGCGTCGGTCTCATTTCCTCTTTTAAGAATGAAGTAGGATATAAGAATTGCCAGCGCCGTAACATATCGTAGTTCACAGTGATTGTTACACACATATGACGATCTTACTTGATCTTCCGAAAGGCCCTTCAAAAGAGCAGAGTCGATACTCGAAATCCACTTCTTGGTGACTGTTACTCGAAGCGCAAATTGGTGCAGAGCCACATTCTTTTGCTTGCTTTTGCATTTAGGAATACAGCATGTCGTCTTCATGATAAAACATATACGGAATATTGCAGTTTTGAAGAGAGCAGATATGCTCGCAGAATATACTCTTGATACATTCAACTTATATCCAAAATTATAATTAAAACAAAAAAATATAAAAAATTTGCAAATTAAAATAATAAATGGTGTCAACTATGTGACCACACAGATGACAAGGTGACAAACGGTGACAGTCGCAGAAAGAATAAAAAACAAAAGTTCTCTAAAAAGTTCTTATTCTTCCACTACATCACATAGGGCTCCTTAAAAGAATGCCGCACTTCGTGATCCTGCGCTGTTTGCACTTCTTCAATCCCGAGATCCCAAATAAATCATCACAATGTATGAAACAAAGACAAAAATCGTCACCCTTTTTTATTACATTTTTTAAAGAATTTAATTTTTGAATGAATTTAGTTTAGTTTGAGAATTTAGTCCTTTGGAGGAGCCCTATTAACCCGAGGTGGATCCAAGGCTACTATCAATCTTCGTCGTCCGGTTTGTGGCCGCCGCCTAAGTTCTTACAAATTTGAATCATGGATGAACTGTGCTCTTAAAATATATCACAGAAAGGTTCGTAAGGAACGTTCGTAAAGGACGTCCGCTGTCACAAAATCTGTCTATGGTTTCTTCTAAGATTCCGGGCAGTGATCGAAACGAAACGGAAATCCATAGACAAATAAACTTTGACTTTCCTACCTTGTCAATAGTTGTCAAATATGTCAGCAATCTGTCATTCTCATAAACCCTCTCAACTGGCACTTGACGTTGATTTATAACGGAACATGATTCGTCTGATTCAGATTCTTATGATTCAGATGAATCTGAAGAATTTTTTACAGGCATATTTCCGCTAATAGATCACAATTATCATAAACAATAAATTTTTGTTTTATTCAAATGCTCACCCAGAAAAACCCTATTAATCTATAATATTTTATAGAGGAAATTATTTACGGGTACGAAGTCGCGGGCAACAGCTAGTGTAATATATGTTAATATTAAATACATTTTAGGGTTATATGTCGTGTGCGTCGGTTAAGGCTACCACTGACGATACTTCCATTTAGTAGACTTCCTTTTGGATGCACTCCAAATGGAAATTTATCCAGATACGGTACCATTCACAATACTTCCATTTGGATGCATGGCGTCACTTCGAACTTTGCAATCGTACGGAACGGAAATAAATAATACTATGGATAACAATACTTTACTGGTGGCAGCAGCTGTGTATTTTATTAAAAAGACAAAAAAAGCCTAAGAGAAAGTGGATGAAGGATTGGTTGAAATACAATTAATACATTAAATAATTGACAATAGAAATACATTGACAAATACACAGCACATGCACCACCATCGACATCAAAACATAAACTGAAACAATAACCTCAACAAAATGGACGCCGTTTCGCCCATTCACGGACAATTCGGACTGCTTCCATATGGCGTGGCGCACGTTTCTGCCATTGACGGACGGCCGCGGATGACGTTCATTTGGCCTGGACGCATGGATTTCAATCCGTTTGGAAATCCAGAGCTGCCTGACGTCCATCCAAATGGAATATTTTTTTACCATTCATGGGACGATTTTGGAAGACATCCACTCCATTTGGATTGATGGACGTATCGTGAATGGGCACCTTTAGAGGATAAAATGAAATACGTCCGGACTTGAATGGTGTTTATTTGCGACTCAATATATTTAATATAATATTAGCATATATAGTTAAGGAGAACAATCGTTTCTATATATTCCTAAAACTGCTGATACGCTGAGTGTTGCATACAATGAATTCATACATAATATATTTGTATACAATAAATTAGGCGTCGAGCAAACAATAGGACCATACATACTGTAATAAATATATTTGTTTATTATAACTTGGGTGGCTAGCACAATGGTCTCTATGCATTCGTAGACCTGTTGACAAACGTCTACTTACAAACAATGAATTCATACAATGTGTTCCTACAGTAGCCTCCCCCTTAAAAGAAATGCACTTTATATTACATTTAAAACACAAAATAAAAATGACAATACAATGTATACTTAAAATATAACCAAACAATAAAACAAACAGTAATCTAGGACAGTATGTAAAATGTATATAAGGCAAAAATAATTAAAACAGTGTTTACTAAATAAGCTGACAATTCAATTCGCAATAAACTCGTACTAATTACCATATTTATGATATAGAAAAAATATAATCTAAGTCATTCAATACATATAGTTTTATTTTACCTTACTGATACAGTTAAGTATTTAAAACCAATAAAGCATAATTAATATGATACATAAACATAGAACACACTTAACAAACTAGTCACAATAATATACGATAAGCTAAAGTAAAAATCTTATCGGTCGTTTGACCAATCTCCCCAAAGAGTAAATCTCCCACTGCCCGTGGTACGACTTAAGGGCTTATCACTAGGTAATACTTTCTTAGATTTCTTCTTCTTGGTTACTGTTACGGTACTAATATCTTTTAATTCAAAAGCGTCAGGTCAACCAGTTGCCCCATCTATCACCGTAAGTCAGTATCTATGACCGCTAGCCGCTGTCGTAAACGGTCCAACATTGTCAGCGTGGATATGTTCGTTTAAACCGGTCACACGCCTCAAATTGTCCTAGTCGCGACACTGTGTGTTGAATAACCTTCGAACTTTGGAATTGAATGCAAGTTTTGGTCCAATTCCTAACGTCTACATTCATATTCGGCCAAAAGTACTTGGACGCAACTAATTTTGTAGTAGCTCGTATTCCTGGGTGAGATAAATCATATACAGAGTGAAATGCCTTTTTCCTAAACTCCGTAGGTAAATAAGGCGTAACACTATTCGTAAAAAAACTCACACGTAAGCTCATTATAAGCATCCGGCAAAACATTGCGCTTGAATCATAAACTATCGTTCTTATCAGCTAACAACTTCGTTAGTTCTCTGTCCGACCGTTGCGCTATTGCTGTCTTCAAATTCGAGTGTTGACGGATAAACAAGGGTCTCAGCACGCGAGTGTTCGCGACAGCATTATCGCTACCACTTATGTGTTGAATATTTGTAGTAAATTAAAAGTACATATAAATTAATTAGTTAAAGTTCCGTTTACTGTGCACAAGTTATATTTCCACTTTTTATCGGTACGATCACACAAACTATTTTTATACACAGGAATCACTGATAAATTAGCCCCAGTGTCTATTAAAAATCGCATACCTGTCTGTCTGGCGCAAACTATAAGGCGGGTGTTTAGTGACGACGAGATTCGACTTGGCTTCGTCACAGAGCATCTGGTATTCGATGACGGCTTCAAACTGGATGAACCGGAGTCGCGTTTGGTCCACCCAGAACTTCGGAATCCTTGAAGATACGGTTATGGCTGCTAAGGCTCTGTCTCCATTGTTGCTAATAAGACTGGCTACAAGAACTTCAGGTTTCTCCATGTTGTTAATCAATTTCTTTGTCCGGTATTACTTTAAAAAAAAGTCGTCTCTAACACAATCAATCACGTCGGGTTCACCACTTTAGGGTTATTTGTCGTGTGCGTTGGTTAGAGGATAAAATGAAATACGTCCGGACTTGAATGGTGTTTATTTGCGACTCAATATATTTAATATAATATTAGCTTATATAGTTAAGGAGAACAATCGTTTCTATATATTCCTAAAACTGCTGATACGCTGAGTGTTGCATACAATGAATTCATACATAATACATTTGTATACAATAAATTAGGCGTCGAGCAAACAATAGGACCATACATACTGTAATAAATATATTTGTTTATTATAACTTGGGGGGCTAGCACAATAGTCTCTATAGATTCGTAGACCTGTTGACAAACGTCTACTTACAAACAATGAATTCATACAATGTGTTCCTACAGCAGACTACGGACATTTGACTTCAATTGCAATGGTATTGCAGTTGCGTCGTGTCGGTATGACAATTGTTCCAAAATAGTAGACTTGACCACCAGTATATTAAAAAGTGTCCGCTGAAAGGCAGTAAATTAAGGTGGCGCCATAGTAGCAAGTGGAAGAATTTTAAAAAGACCGCCACAATTTATTAGAAAGGAAAGAAAAACTTCCCCTTTGTTACAGCGCAGTTTTTTAAATTGTTATATTATATAGACAAACATTACTATGAAATAAATTTATATTAATTATTATTATAATTATACGGTGTTTTTAAGTACCCCAAATATTTGTAAATAGCAAATAGTATTAAAGAATTACCGCAACAGTAGCACACTTCACTCTGCTTATAACTGCTACATTCATATCATTCATCTTGCTACACTAGCGCTATTTCGGTGAGTGTTATTTGCTGTTTACAAGTGGACACTTTTTGGACTGATCCCCCATACAAGATTTTCCTCCTTTCTTCTAGTCTCCATGGATTAAAAATTAAAACATATATTATACGGAGGATTAAACACATAGATTAAAAATAGATAGATTAACTCTTTATTGTACACTTTACAAGAAACAGAAAATAGAACTTAAGCTTATGAGTACTTAAGATCTCTTAGGATCTCTTCCAGGCAACCATGGGATGGAAAGAAAAATTAGGGACTAAAATATAGAAACCACACAATCTCTATGGATTTAGCACAGGGATTTAGCCCCTATACTCTTCCTTAGAGTATTAAGCAAACAGGAGCTGTGACACACGTTGTTTTTATGACAAATATAGCCGTGTCTGCGGGGTATTGAGGTAAGGCACAAAAATTCTATAACGTAATTTCGCGGGTCGCTGCGCACGCCCCGCTAAAATGGTCTCACGCTTACTAACAGACAACAGCGTCCGTATAGTGATGATAATTGTTCCCATACCTTTTTCCTTTTTTTTTAGCAGGGGTCGCTTTTTGTTAACGCTTCCTGTTGCACTAAGGCTAAATGAGATAAAGAATGCTCGAAGATTAAACTGCGAAAGAACTTAGAATACACACAGGTTCCATCATATCTACCTTTGTTGGGGTTTAAACTTAGTGCACAACTTGGCGTATAAACCCCTTTTTTAAAAACCCCATTACTATAATAACTAATTTTATGACCGTGATCTTAATATACTTTGGTCTCACATTTCTATATCGTGGTCTATTATACCACGCTGACCTGGCTATTAGCATTCACCTCATAGATGTTAGTAATCCCTTGGCTGGCATTTTTCAGCACCCTGAGAAGATAGAGTCATGCATGACACATTGTAAGTTGTATTCATAATCTGCCACACCCACCACACAGATCATGCTATACTTACAAACTCCTTCAATTCCACTTACCATTTGGTCTTAACTTCGTGTCACTAGGGGAGGTTAAAAGATACTTCTTATGTAATAATATTTATAGCGTAGGTAATTCTATGACACACCAGCACACGTAAATATCAACGCTCGCTAACGTAGCTGTTTTTAGTAGTGTAGCAAAAAGTAAAACTGGACCTTACTAAAGACATAATTAAAGTTATCTGTGCTTATTACACCAGGGCCCTAAGTCCGGTAAATGAATGGTACCACGAAACAATTAGTTATTTAGTGTTAATGCCAGCTGAAAAAATTTCAGATTATGTAATATTAATCATCATGCGAATGCTCCGTGTGGTGACGGATTAAGAAAACAAGTGTCACCACCCCATCTCCTCCCAAGGGTGCTGTAAAAGTCAGCTAAGGGATATTGCACACAGATAACACCCTCTGTGAGAGACGGAAATCTCGAAAATAAACCCTGTGCCAATACGTCTGGTCAGCGCGGCACAGTAGACCATAATCCCTCCTATAGTGGAGGAGGTCCGTGCCCAACAGTGGGACGTAAATGGGTTGGAGAGAATCATCACCAGATACCACTGTTTGGGGGCGGTATGACGAATATATAACACCGGTACAGAATCCTTCATGTGCGAGTCTCGTAACTAACTCGTACTTAACCAAATTTTAATTTTGTTAGTTCACACCTACTAGATATTTATTTTGGAAGTTCCTAACTCACTTCAGATTCAGCGTCTATTGGGCATCTTTTGGTGTCATTGATTTTGTGTTGGTCAACTTAAAAAGTCGTTCATGGTCATCACGTGGTGTCTTTAGCCAAGTTCATGCGGGATACTTGTAGTGGTGTAATATTAGGTCATAATAAAAAGAAACCTGGCTTAGCAATGGTAATAACATAGCCGTAAACACTAGTTACGGACTAAAATAAAACATCAGAACATCATTGCATATTATTCTTTTTATATTTTTTTTTCATCAGTTTAAATGGAAAATACAATTTCATTTATTTATATTGTTGTCATTTATTTATTGTAAACAAATATATTATAAAAGATTTACATATTACTATCAAAACAAAATATTCACAAAATGGCAGACTAACTAAACAATCACTTAGCTGTTTCATCAAGCATGCTAACAATTGCATCGTTTTGAGCTAAACAAGAAGGAGAAAGTTTGGCACTGATCCCATTTATCAAATTAAACATGAAGATGGCATAAATGCATATTGTAGCAAAGCTATGCAAAAACAAGATAAGTTAGTCTGTTTGTCCAGATTTTGAATAGGTACCTTTTATAACGATACTCTTCACAACCTCTCTTCAGCTCATATATTGCAAGATCTAATACTGACTACTTATTATATTTTCACGTAATCACCGCAGACTGCGTAAGTTTTCAAAACTATTAGAGGCATTTCCAAAGTTTACAAAAACTATTTGGGGCAACGCCAAAGAGAGCCTACAAGTGACTATTGTTCCTGTGGTAACTTGACAGTTAATAACTAATCTGCTGCCTCATTAAATCGAAATTCAATATGACTTAATTAAAAAAAAATAACAATCTCTGGCTCCTTTCATAACAATACAAATTCCATTGCATGGATAATATTAACTCAATTTAAAAACATTCAAACAAATCAATCAAATCAAATTAAAAAAGTACCTCTTCACATTTCTGCATTACCCTGCCTTAACAAAATCATATTATACACTTACGACAGTTTGACAAACAAAAAAGCAATGGAAGAGGATAAATGAGCAAATTAAATCACAAAATACTATAAAGAAACATTCGACAATGTGTAAGGTTGTTGGAGTTACTTGGTGCTTTAAGGCTTCCAATTAACATAAAATGAGCTTGCAAAACTTACAATATTTATGTGTAGCAAAAAAGCCTTATATCTCTTCAACTGTTACATGAAATGCCGAAAAGAAAAGTATAATTCATAAATTGTACCTATACTTTGTTTATATTCTAATTTTTTTTTACATTTTAATAATTTAAAAACAACCAGTACTTGGTCGAGAAATTTATATCCATTTTTTTTGTGTATTTTATATTTTGATGAAATATTTATAAGCTAATTAACGTGAGCCGATGTCAGGATTCATAGCTAGTCGTCGTTCGCTCGAAATGGGCCGACATGTATTCGGTGCAGCCGGTCCATGTCGAGCTAATATAACGTATATATCTATACACATAATTATCACTACCGCCTCTTCTATACATCATGACTCATAAATAATGCACTGATATTTCGTGGGGCACAAGGAATATCGCAGCATTGTTACATCGCGCCATTGCGCCGCAGACCAACAACGACCTAACCGACTCTTATATTACAGTATTATTTAAATATATTAATAACCTTTTACAGGCAATTTTTGCATTTCACCGCATAACAACAAAAATTGCCAAATGTTATGCATTGTTAAATGTCATACATTTAACAATGCATAACATTTGGCAATTTCGTACATAAGCCTATTTAAAAAAAAAAAAATTTAACTTCCCAAAATTTTGATAATTAAGTTAAGATACAACGTTACCGTATAAGGAATGACCTTAACCCCTAAAAAACAATTACAAAAAAATTTACACAGTTTTCAAAATGTTGTAAATGACAGTTAATGTGACAAATAAGTTGACAGTAATAGGTTATTAACAGTTTTAAATTAAACCTGCACATCAATATCTCCATCATATACATTTCATAGCAAATAATATAACACTAACATTATATTTATAAACCTTAATGGGGACTAAATGTCTAATTCGTAATTTCTATATACATTTGACATAATAAACATTGTTCGGTTTTTTTTTCAACAACGGGTGTATTGAGAGTACAATGGCGTGCCTAGATCCGCGGCGCGACATACCTTTTATACATGTTTACTGTACAGCAAAATTTACAATAACATTTTGATCAAATACGCAAACTCAAAGATCTATATAAATCTAAAAATTAAAGTAAGGATCCGTCAATCATTTAACGCCCGCCTTTAAGCCATTTATTAATATCAGCTATGTTAATATAACAAGAATTCTTTGCATATGACAAAAATACCACTATACAACATTATTAAGATCAACGAATTAAATAATATAGGCCACTTTCATTGTTGCGGTTTGATACATATGGGGTCAACATAACCAGATATGACGGTATACAACAAAAACTACAAAACAATGTGGCGCATTTGTCATGCGGCAAACATTTATGTATATATATATACCTGGCAATTAGTATTCCTAATATAACTAAGATTTTATGATGATATTACTAGATACTAAAATATCTTCTAACTGTACAATGAACTATGATATATATTATTGAGATATTATTTTTCCTTTGTATAAACATGACAAAATACAAATATTTATGTCCAACTTTATAATAGCTTAATCGGTAACAATCGAGCAACATTTGACATTTTTATATGTCACTCCCTTTGTGACAGTAAAGTTAGATTATTATATTGTATATTATGTTTTAATGGCATATCCTATTTTTTTAATAAAGTAAGAAATGTAAGGCCTAATCTAAAACAGGCTAGTGTGAATTTGACATGATATTCACATGTCATTTTGACAGTTTACTTACAGTATGTAAATAAAAGAGGCAAAATTACATTATTAGCCTGGGGTTAAGTTGAGTGGTGTAATAGAAAAGTTCTAGTATTTATATTCTCATTATCTGTAAAAATATATTCTGATAGGTTATCTGTTTTCTAAGTGCTTTAAAGAACAGTGTTTGAAACAAAACGGTTTTGTAAAATGGAATGCATAACAATATCCACTTTTTTTTTATAAATCCACAACCTTCCCAAAATATTCACAGGCAAAGTTATTATTAATGACAAAAATAATAAAATAGTGTTTAAAAAGTTCAATAATTACGAATTTATATATAAAAAAAAAACAATTGATAGTTCTTAAACTAGTGGTAACAATAACATTTTAAGTGGTTGTTCGAGAAATTTATTTTAAAGCGTTATTATTAAAAAAAAAAGAACAGAAAGAGCACGAAAAGCAAATATTAATAGACTTTATATGAGATGATAAGATTTGCTCGCAAAAAACAAAACGTGACTTTTTATGTCGTTCATACTTCCGAAGAAAAGAGAATAAGGTCAAATAATAATTAACAATGCATAAATAAAAACAATTTATTATTTATATAATTATTTAGTGCAAATGTTGATTATTATTGTTATATTAATGCTACCTATAAATATGCAAGTTTATAAATGAATGATAAAACAAAATCTCACTGTATTGCCATATAGTGCAGTTGAAAATAAATAATAAAATAAATAAAAACTCACAGTGTGATTTAATTATCTAATATCATGGCCTTTTATATTGAGCATTATAATGAGTAAAAAGCGAATACATAACATTGTTATTATGAGCAACAAAAGGGCACTTAACATTTCAATTGACCAAATAACTTCACATCACTAATAAAAAATCTACATCTCCGCATATATACATAAAAACAATTGACTTTATAAAATGGGAAAAATGAAATTATGCCATGTTGACACATTAATTGACAAAGAAATTAACACAATTAACTTTTTAGCATTTAACAATTAATCCATAAATTGTATGAAAGTACATCATTTTTTATACTATATATAAATATACGCATATAATAACAAATAATTTATATACAGTGGCAAATCAATTTTACAAATATTAAAATTTAAGGACGCATTTGCTGTTGTTTTTTAGAAAGAAGTTTAACAAATTGTATTTGGAATAAGGTAATGGACATGAAAAATAAGAAATTCACTTAACGCTAAATCATACTGAATATGGACGTATTTTAAGGACAATAATTATTATGCAAGACGGCTTCCCCATACATTTGGACCATTTTCTGAACATATAATGTTCTGAACTTTGGTGATGGTAGTCATTAAGTCCGAATGTATACTAAAATTTAATATTATTGAGTTTTGGAGGGTACTTCCAAAAAGGACCAGAACTTATTTTCTAGTGGATGTTCAAAACTGGCCGGTTGTAATAAGTTGGGCATTAAGAAAATTAACATTCAGAATTTGGCAAATTTCTAATTTGTTACTATGTCGTGATATTAACGATAACGTTCTAATACTTATAACTGAGCCATCGGACTATAAAAGTCAATTTTTGTGACGTTTAATGAGATACTATAGAACAAAATATATACAAATTTCCAAACACGATAACATCACGACACAGTGCAAATAATAAATACTATATATAATTATTAATGTTAATAAAACTGAATTATTAAACTAGTTGTAACAAAATTTAACAAGAATTCGATATAAATTTTCTTTTTATGATACTACTATATACAACATGCGAGCCGGGCAAGAAAAATAAAATAGACGTCCAAGTTTAAAAGATGGATGGATTATTTAAAATGGGACCTAAAAGAATGCAATAGGTTTAATTTATTAAGGTAGGTATTACACTCATTTGTAATGACGAGTTGAAATAATTTTCATAGACCTTAAATTCTGTTAGCAAAGTACCTAATTTCTTGGCCTTTGCATATACAAAACTATATGATAAAGACTTTAATTGTGTTGTAGTCAGTGAATTTTGAACAAAATTTTTATATCTCAACTCCAAAACATAAAATTGGAATTCCTCTTCGACACTAGATATTAGCTTAATTTGAATGATTTTTTTATTTATGGTGAATAAAACATTAATAATGAATTTTAGAAAAAATTATTAATTCAATATCTCATAACATAAATAAAAACGCAAAAGTTAAAATCAAAAGGAAATTTATTGATTTCCTAGATTACCATGCATTGAAATCGATATCAAAGAGTGTAATACCTTGAAAAAAATTTAATTTTTAAATGACTTCTAACAAATTGCCGAAGTTTACAGCTGCCTAATCTAAAGTTTTGTATTTGTTGTTTTGTATTTTGTATTTCACTGTGTTTGTATTTCACTAAATTGAAAAATAGAAAAATAATAATGTAATCAGTATTTACAAGCAAAAATTTCATTTTGGACAACAATCAACATTAGACGGCAACCATTTTCAACTGGAATTAAACGCGGACGAACACATATCTATTTATTGGACTATTAAATACTCGATAATTTAATTTTTTTAATATATATAATTAATATATACACTGTTAGACATTTTTATTTTAAATCAGACAAACACGGAGATTGTTTTTTTTTTTTATCAAAATTCTAGTGACACTTTTTTAATTTTGTTTTTTGTTGATACTAAGTGTGGTTATTTAGAGAAGAAATTATTATAATGATAGTATTAAGGGTTCCTTTCAATATAATCATTCGATTTTACTATGATTTTATTTGATAGTTATAGGCAAATAGTAGGTAATAAGTAAGTTAGTCTAGCCTATCCGAACGGCCTGGGTAATCGCCTAAATAGCATCTATGGTGGTATTGGGGCATATAAGAACTTTGAAATCGTTCATTAAGCCCGTTGTGCACCATACGTCTTTCTATACGTCCTGTTAAGATAATGCACGATGACAAAGTCCCGTGAACAGGCTGGTCTAACGATGAATATTAATAATTATTGACATAATTCAAGTCAATTCACTGGACTATTGCATCGTGTATAACCTAGGCGGGACGTACAACAACATGGATGGTATATAACACACTTTAGATACGTGCCTAGATTACTGTAGGAATAAATTTGTAGTAAGATCGAAAACACAAATGGATATCAATATTTTTAGAATTATACTAGCTGACCCGGCAAACGTTGTTTTGCCATACTAAAAAAAAAAAGTTTGAAAAATAGATGTTGGCCGATTCTCAGACCTACTGAATATGCATGTAAAATTTCATAAAAATCAGTCAAGCCGTTTCGGAGGAGTACGGTAACTAACAATGTGACACTTGAATTTTATATATTAGATTTTTATATTTTCTACGTCCAAGCTAAAACCACTGAACAAAAGAAAACTCTCTTTATACGTGGTTTAAATCCTTATATCAGTTGCCTATACTAACAAAGTTTCATATCAAATCGAAAGTAATTTAAAAATTTTGAGTTTATAAATAATGCGTTTACAAAGGGGATAGTAATCTGTTAAAAATTAATGGAAGAACGATGAAACTTAACATACTAGTATGTAACGTAATTAACTATAATGAGAATGACTAAAAACAGAACAAATAATTATCTTAACTATTGTGTTGCCACATCTAGATATTAGTAGGCGATTGTATCTTTTACAGAATTAATTTTATTAAGTTTATAACCATAATTTGTGATACCTTTTATACATAAAAATTAACAACTTGCACATTTGATTAAGAAAACTAAAGATGATTTACTAATCCACTCAAAAAATATTTCATAAAATTTTATTATGGCCATTTTTTATACCAATTTTAGGTCAATAGTCTCTACCTACCCCTATTGAACAAGGCATTAATGTAAATTGTTACTTATTATGTATAAGAGTTATTTTAAAAAGGTCATTAATTAAATCAGTTCTGTTTAAGTAACATAACTGACAGTAAGTTGGTGTAATTTCTAATCTATTTTATGACCTTGAACTATGCATGATGGTCAAGGTCATTATGGTGGTGATGGTCAACTTGGTTCAAGGTCATTACATAATGACTTTGAACCAAATTAATCAATTACCTCATTGGTACAGTGTCATCTATGAACAAAGCAAAACTAGTATTCAATAAGTATTAACAATATAGACCCTTGCAAAACAAAAAAAAAAAACACTAATTGAATTGAAAATTATTCCAGCATACTATGATTTCCGTTTCCTGTAAAAAAAAACTTCGATAAAACACTGACTAACAGCAACGACTTTAAAAGCAATTTTTATTAATGACCTTGAAATATAAGTTCCATTTTCAAAAAGGTTAACGATTTTTAAAAATTCGTGTTCTAGAACATTCCCTTGCTTCTTCGAATCTTCGAGGTCATTTATTAAATAAATTCTCAATACATATTACATTTGTACGCGAGTACAATACTTTCATTTTTGTCCTTGTGTAAAGGTCATATTCATGTAGATGTTTGGTAGAAGTTTTACTTTGAGATTTTAGAAAATATTGTAAAATTATCTTACTGTCATGCAGGGGTGTAGCGTGCCTTGGTGGGGCCCCGTATAAAAATTTATTTGGGGGCCCTTATGAAAGGTAAAGATTTCTCACAAAAGAAAAAAAAAATCTGCGCATAAAATTTCTGAAATAATAAAGAATTTTGAAAGTGTTTATTAATTTTTGCTTACGCACGACAGGGCCCCTTTAGCACGGGGGCCCCGTATAATTGATACGGCTGATACGACGGTAGCTACGCCCCTGCTGTTATGTTATATATTAATATACAACCATATGCCTTACTAAATAAATACAAATTCTTGATATTAATACCTGTCTATATATTGTCTAGTTTGAACGCTAGTGTTGAGTGAAAATTATTATGTACTATACTTATCAATTAACACTTGCAGTTTTAACTAAAGAAAATAACAGGTTATTTAATAACTATATTGTGTAATGTTACTCAATAAGATAAGCCAATATGCATCTATCAAAAGAGTTATATAATAGCTGTCTTTTGTAATATTTAATTATCTATGTATAAAGTTATTGTATTTATGTTCGTGTGTCTTTTATAAGAGTTTACATCACGCTACGGTCATCTAAGGAGAAGCAGTGTCTACAAAAACGCTGTTGAATAAGGCACAGTTGGTTTTGTTTGCATATTTCGTTTTTTTTTTATACATCAAAGATGTTTTTTAATTTTTTACACACGTGACTCACTGCTTCGTCTGTCCAAAGACAATAATTTTAGTAATATGTATATGCTAAATATATAGTAATATACGATTTTAATAGCACTACAGCTTACTTTTACTATGAATTAATTTCAAAATGTAAAATATTTGTATATACTAGCAAGTATAAATTTATTGCATTTTATAATATTTATCTGAAGACATCCATATACTACATTAAAAGCAATATAAAGAAATTATTCATATTGAAAGTGATGATAAAAATTTATTTTATGGTTACAAAGATAAAATTAAATAAAACATAGAACTAAATGTATTTGCGTACCTATATAATGTTCAGAACTTTTGTAATTGTAATTCAGTTCGAATTACAAATACAAAAGAAAAATAACACTATTACTAGTTCAATAATTTTGTAATACTTAGTAATTCGTAATACTACCAATTAAAAAAGTATTGAATCATAAGAGAATACGTTAAAAAGATGATATCAAACAGCTAAAAACACAAGATAAATTGGCTCATCAATATCAAGGCAACAATTACACAAAACAAGCACAAATATCTAAAAGAATCGCAACACTTGGTACAGTCAGCGCGGCTTCTAGAATGTTCTTCGACAAAATCCTTATATTAGTTGTATATATAACTCTGTCACTATGCGGGAGACACTGACTTGTATAAAAACTATACATCTTATATTATATAAAAGTCCAGTATGTATGTCGGTATGCTCGTGTAACCTCTTGTATGAAGTACTATAGGCATCGGGCGGGCGGCGAACAACTCGGGTGTCAGTACGCTTGCGTTGTACTTGCGGTTGAAACACGTTCCGGTTTCAGATTTCGCTGTAATAGAAAATACTATATTTACTAAAATGTACCTACACTATATTTTAATAGTACTAACTACTTACCACAGATCACCCTTAATAGATTCCACATACAAGGCGATCAACGCATACCGAACGCTATACTCGCATAATTAACGTATGACTACACAACACCGCGAGTGATTTTGCTAGGATCAATGAAATGCATTATTCCGAACTCCTCAACCCGCACCTTCCTTCAATGATGATGTGTTTAGTAGTTCTATTGGGGATGATCTGTGCTACTTACTAACTACTTATTTAGTCCTACTTCATGCTGCAAACTACTTTCTACAATTACACTCGTTACCACGGTTGATCGAGACGTTGGACCCAAGACACGTAAACTTCTCTATCGCGTAGAAAACCCGGTTATTATATGCTAATAGATGGGAGGTTATTCTACTATGCCATGCCGAGAAGTGTTGGTATAGAAAATTCGAAGTTTATAGGAGATGTTATCGACTTACCGAACTCTTAATGCACCCGACAATAATGTGTTTCTTTTGTCATTATATAATGATGATTTTACGCCGATAAATACCCTAAAGGGTAGGAAGGGTCCTGTGAGAAGAATAGTAAATAGAAAAATTAAGAAATGAACTACCTACTACAGAAAAAGCAAAAATAAAAAGGAACATAGAGAAAAATAGTGATTTGAAATGCCAAATAGAAAAAAGAAATAAATAATTATACAATTGTAGTGTTTTATTGTAATAACCCATATTCTTATTAAAGCTACTTAGATAAAAAAAAATCCTTCAATTACCAATCAAAATGCATTCGTACATAATCGCGAGCACAACATATGTAAAACAAATCGTTTATCATATCTACAAACACATATCGCTAATACTACACAGATATGTCACTCTATTATCTAAACTAAATAATATAATTCACGCGATCTTGTTGTATTTGAAGTCAGCATTTTATTTTTATCTATAGAGTAAAAGTTCCAAAACAATTTATGGCTAGTAGAAACTACAAAAATAATTCCTAAAACCACAATTCTATATATTGACTTCATAATGACTTATCGGAGGTGTAAAAGTTCGCTAAAATTGCCAAAAATTGTTATTCAGAATAGTCTTTTTACGATAAAATGTTTATTATCTCTCCGATAAAGTAATTGTTTAAACCTCCGATAAGTCATTATAAGACCATGTGTCTTAACCTAAACTGGAATATAAATCTCTACAAATATTATGAAGTTGAAAAGTTTGTTTGTTTAAACGTACTAATCTTAGGAAACGCTAGTCCGATTTGAAAAAGTGTTTCAGTATTGGATAGTACAGATGTACTATCCAATACTTATTGTTATATAGTTATTGTTATATTTGTTTTGTTATATAGCCTTCCTTGATAGATATCAAGGAAGGCTATATAACATCACGCTGTGACCAATAGGAGTGATGCATCAGTGAAAAAGTTGCAGAAACGAGGAAAGTGAAAACTAAAGTTATTTATTAATTTTGCAATTGACATGCTATGCTTTTATTTAATAAATCAAATTGTGGTGGAAAAAGTTGATCACCGCAAGCGGGACTTGATCCCGCGACCTCGGAATACCGTTCCGTAGCTCTGCCAACTGAGCTTATTGCGGTCGTGCTAACAGTAACCAATTTTTTTTTTACATTAAACATGTTGGCACTTGATCCCATGTCACCTGATGGTAAGCGACAATGGAATCTTTGATGGTAAAGCGCACCAACTATGTAAGTAGCCTATTTACCCTAATAATTAATTTTTTAATTAGACCACCACATACGTCACTCGATTGAGTTTACATCGTATTTTGACGTAAAATGAAAACTACTTAACTACCGCTCATTTCTCTTTGAATACTAGAGTATTCAAAGACAAATGAGCCTTTTTGTAGGGTTGGTAGACCAACCCTACAAAAAGGCCTATTACACAGTAGGGATTGGTTTAAATGCCCTATTGTGATGCCTATATTTAATGCATTTCCCTTAACACTAAGATCAGTGAATTATACATTCATTTCATGCACGTCATTACTTTCCTGTGCTAAATTTACAGTTGCTTGAAGTCTACTTGATATAAAAACTTACATTTCCATAATCCTTTATATGCGTCGTCACAGACTTGAAATTAATAATTGGAGAATGCTACAAAACTCTATAATTACGTAGAACTTTTACAAAAACCCTATTTAGTGATAGTAAGTTACTTTTTAAACATAAAATAACTATCATATTAGCAATTTACTTTTGATGTTGCTGAAATTGGATCTAATTGTAAATCTTCCTCCCGATCTTTGGTAAAATAACTGCTTGCTATCGGTCAGGCAGTAAGTTTGTTTGGCAGGTTATCACATTGTCTTTTGGTATGGAACCCTTAAAATGCACATCTAGCAGTAGGCCACAATAGATTAGTCTGTAGTCTGTAGTAATATTTACAATAGTGGTAGCAAATACTAGCAGATATAAGATAGCTCGTCAATAAGGAAAGAACATTGAATGAATGGTTTATGTTAGGTTTTAATTCTTTCATTTGTTCTATGAATATGGTACAAATGAATGAATTAGTTGGGTTAGGTTGGGTTATAAATACATTCGTTCGTTTATTATGATCAAGTACATATTACAAGTGAATGAATGGGTTAAGTTAGATTGGGTTATGATTCATTCATTAGTTCATTATGAATGAATGATCGTTTTAAATATGTTTATATAATTAAAAATACTCACCAATTGATCGTACTGCGTGACCATACTTTTGATATGATTAAGTTTGCGATGTAAATAGTTGACGCGCCGCCTTTCTTGTTTGTACGCTGGGTCGTTGTTCACTCGACGATATTCATCCACGATACGCTGTTCTATACTCTGTTAGAAATAAATTATTAATAATAATTTTAGAATATGTATTAAAATTTTTGTTTTACAGTGGTCATATATATTTTACTAGCTAATGCCCGCAATTTCACCCACGTTTAAAGTTATTGAAAACCCAATAACCAAATCTTAGTCTTAAAAACCAATATTGATTTTCTTAATGAGAGATGCCCTATGTATATTTTATTATGAGCCATTCACATTTCTTTTCATCTTCGTTTGAACATCAAATGCCTCAAAAGAAGACCAGCGAAGAATTCCGCTCGCATATAAAAATTATAGGATTTAAAATGATGACAAAATGCTTTACAAACCCCATTTGACTTGGAAATTTGACGTGCGATTGGTTCTACTCTGATCAGAATTATCAATTAACTTGTTTTATTGTAATAGTATACACTAATTGCTGCCCGCGACTCCGTATGGGTAGAATTTAGAAAATTAACCCGTTTTTTCAACATTTTTCACTAATGCTTCGCTCCTATTGATCGCAGCGCGATGTAATGCCTATAGGCCTATCTCGATAAATGTACTACCCAACACCATCAGTAAGTCCTGAGATAAAATGTTGAAACAAATAAATGTTCGTGTGGTGACGTATTAAGAATACAAGTGTCACCAACTCATCTCCTCCCAAGGGTGCTGTAAAAGTCAGATAAAGGACACACACAGATAACATCCTCTGTGAGAGACGGAAAACTCGAAAGTAAGCCCTGTGCCAACACGCCTGGTCATCAGTGCGGCACAGTAGACCATAATCCCTCCCAATGTGGAGGAGGCCCGTGCCCAACAGTGGGACGTAAATGGGGGAGAGAGAGAGAGAGAGAGAAAATATTAATATAGAAGTATATATTTACCTGATGATGTGGAGACATAGGTTGCGCTCGTTTTAGTTCATGCTCTAATCTTGTAAACAATGCAGCCACTTGAGCGATACGAGCGTAAAGCGCGCGGTATTCTGTATACAATTCAGCGAATTCCTTCTTGTACGCGCGACGCATACCCGAACTTGTGATCATTGGGTATTGCCTGAACAAACAAACAAACTATTTATAAAATCAATAGCTTAGACCCGGCAAACGTTAGGGGGTGAACAAGCCTTATCACTTAGGGGTATGTAAAATAGATAGTAGCCGATTCTCAGAACTTTTGAATATGCATACAAAATTTCATAAAAATACAGGAACAGAGGAGTATGGTATTGTGACACGAGAATTTTATATATAAGAGATACTAGATGTTGCCCGCAACTTCGTACGCGTGGAATTTAGAAACCAAACCTTGACAAATTATACAAAAAAGTCATTCTCTTCAACCACTCTATCTGTTAAAAGAAACCGTATCAAAATTCGTCAAGTATTTTTGTAGAAACAAGCTCAAATAGGGACACACATACAAAATTAACGACTTTGTTTTTATAATAAGTAAAGCTGAATCTATGAACATAAAGTGGGATTAAACAATAGTCAGAGAATTTTTTTAAAGGTATAATTACAACCATTTATAAAACTTTTTAAAACAGACCAGCAACTCCTGTTTTTTTTTAATTACAAAAATTTGCCAAGTACATTTTGTACTCGCACATGACGGGTTTCGTATACCATTATCATCATCATTGTGCTATAATAGGCACATCGCGATAAGTATACAATATATAGGTGTATATATAATATATAAGTATATATTTACAAAAAATAAGTATATATGTAGCATATCCGTATCTAATACCTATAAAGCAAGTATAGAAATATAGCTTACTTTGAGACCAGAGGATGTTTTGTTAAATGTCCATAAATATTTAAAATAATATATATATATCACCATAAAAAGGTCTTAGTTTCTTGTTACAGCGGCAACAGATTAACAGTCTAGCTATCATCGTTATGTATTTTTACTAACCTTTCAATCTCCTCCAAACTTTCAGTCACATTCTCATCGGGAACTGGCGCTAGTTCTGTATTTTCTAAAGGTTCATTATTTGTGATGTCTTTATCTGAAACATAAACAACAACTTAAATAAATTCATTTCATAAGTTCTTTTTTTTCCAACTCCATTAACGTCCACGTAAGCTTTGATATTTGTAACATTACTAGCTGTTGCCAGCAACTTTGTACGTGTGGAATTTGAAACCAATTCTTTACCAACGATAAAAAAGCCATCCTCTTGAACCACTCTATCTATTAAAAGAAACCGCATCAAAATCACGTACACCCACAATAATAACGTCTTTGTTTTATAAGTAAAGAAAATAATATAATATATGTCGGCTAGGCGTAAAGGACATGGGTTTTAAAAGAATATTAAAGTGTTTATAACCAATTTGTAGGTATACGAAATTAGTTCTTGATTTACTTATGCCCAATTAGTTAGTTAAATCTCATTTAGATTAGTATCTGATTAATGTCGAGATATTAACTAAAAATATGCCCTAAAGATATTGAAGATTACATAACTCTTATCATGGCCGTAATGTTAAGATTGTATTATGTCGCAACTCCCCCACTACCCCCACTCGCAAGTTGCTTTAAATACGATAGGCGAACGTGGCTGAGGTTCAGTATTATTCGAGAATTCGTGCTGTATACATCACGGCGTGTTAGTGTGTGTGTAGAAGTTGGTATTGTACGAGTCGTCGCGCTGCTCAATCTCCGACGTATCGGCATTGAGCTGGTCCTTATAGGCGTCGGCGTGGCGTGTATCTGTGTGCGCGTGTGTACGTGTATTGTGTAAAGTCGTCATGTACGTGTTTGCGCGTACATGTATTCCTCATTGTGTGAACGTAGTGATGATTCTTCGTTGCGAGGCTTGGGCACTGGCTATAAGGGGTTGATGTGGAGGCCAGTTATCCTTATAAGTGTGCAAGAGTATGATAGATTGAGGTGTGAATATCGGTAAGACAGTTCTTACGCTATGTGCTCGGATTCCTGTTCAGGCCTCTGGTCTATTCTCCGACATCAGAAGTGGGATAAGAACTACACGTAGCCCACATAGTGATCGCGAGGGTTTGGGAGTGTATTCGTAAAAATATAGGTTAACAGTGAACAGTGTGCGAAAATAAGTAGTCATGATTTTTTATCCATGGTCCTATCGAGGATTGGTAGTAAAATAGTGCGTAAGAAATGGTGATAGTGGCAAGGAATTTAGTGTCCGAAGCAGCAGGCACGTGAGTACTGAACGTCGTATTCGGTAAGCAATATTTTTTTACTATAAGTGAGTAAAATGTTTAAAAGTAAACGAAAGTGGGTAGCACAAACCGCAAAGAATATTTGGGCGTTATTAGCTATCTAATTTACATGCAATGTTTGTTTCAAGTAAAATGTCGAAGTTATTTATAAATAGAGATGTTAAAAAGAAAGAAACATAAAGCTATCTGAAATGTTACGATATGCCTAGTCTATAAATTTAATGCTTAGGTACAGTAAGAAATTATTAACAGAGATATTTTGATATACGTTATGAACAGATATTGTTGAATACTGAAGATATATTTCGATGCGCACTAGATATACTTTGGGGAAACATTACGTGATAGCAATCGTATTATAAAAGCAGAAGTAGGTAACTGCCTGATTAAAATTCAGTATGTGATATTTGATATGTGCAAGGAAATAGGTAACCTATAGAGTTCACTCGTTTAATGTTTGTCACTGAACGATTCATAGATCACTGCAGTTCATACATCTCTGATCAGAGTAATATTTTCATAAAGAGCAGAATAAGTTTAGTAATGGCGCCACATACTTTCAGTCGGATCGGTGCATATCAATAACCGAGTAGTTATTCAGTCGGTTCTTTTATGTAAATACTGCCAGGCAAACTTAACGTAGGTAGGTACTTGGTTTGTTCTACCGCCTTTGATATGTGAAAGGTGTTGCCAGTATAGAAATATTTGAAAAGGATTTAACATTCGTTAGAAAACCTAGTAATTGTGTGGGCGTAATCTAAAACGAGAAAGCATCTTGAGAATTATTTTATTCTTTATAAAACGGATAATCACGTTTTTTTTCCTGAAGTGTCCCAAAAGGATGCCAAGTCAAAAAAAAAAAAAAAAAAAAATAAATAACAAATTGATATGAAACTATTTTTGATAAAACATTATCAATTTAGTTTGGCTGTGTGAGACAATTCCTCTGCGTTACGTATTTAAGGGTGATGTATTAGTTTCCTACCGTCATGGTGTTTTATAAAATACTTCTGTAAGTACCGTCAGTGTTATGAAAATACAAAGTTACTCCAATTGTGGGACCTTTAAAACCACATAATAATTACGATTGTTTTGTAATATGCGTGTGTGTGTTCAACATGTATCATACATGTACTCTTAGTAGAAAGAGCGGGACAAAAATGACTTATTTTAACACTAAATTTGAACTGGTTTATTATGATTTAAAATAATGTTGTAAACAGTAATGTGACATAGTAAAGGACATAGAGGCTGTGTCTGTCGTGAGATATTTTGTGTTTGCTTATTCTATCGTTTTATTTAATGTAGTTACTCGTGCCGAGATAAATCATTGAAAGTTTACAATTAAGTTTAAAGTGATATTGTACGCAAAATACCTACTGGTAAGTGAAAAAGAGTTTTAAAATTTTGAAGTTAGTGTGAAAAGTGCTTTGTGGTAGATAAAACACCAACCTTGGTGAAGTAAGTTAATTCGAATCGATTAAGTTATTTCGTGCTTTCGTAAATAATAAACTGACACCCTAATTAACATTGACGTGACCAGAGAGTTAGTGAGGATAAATTTAGATCACGTTATCTAAAGATGTAGGGCTTATACCTGTTACTAGTTAAATGTAGGTGATATGAGTACTTAAACTGAGTGATGAGTATAACAGAGCGTTTACAATTTTAGAACTTTCAGTTTGAAACTTTAGTATTGTTGTCGTTTGTCAAATTTGTTTTTGACTCTTGTAATCTACTTAAAGGTCAGGTAAGTTCATGAAGACATATGTAATGTATGGTACCAAGTGTTAGCTTTAAACAAATTGAATATAGACTACAGTGACGGATATATGGTTTAACACCAGATAATCGTATGACCGCGGAGTTTGCTGCGTGGTGCTTTTACTAGACTATAGCTACCTGGAACCGCTTTAGATTTTAGAGAGGTTTTTTTTGGCTAACTATAATACTATGCGCCTTTAAACTTGATGATGAAAGCAATATCCAAAGCAGCCATGTGTGTAGGCTTAACACCCATTTGAGTTACACGAAGGTAAGGTTGAAAGATCTCTTGGACATTTATCTTCTACATATTAACTTTCAACAGTAATTAAAGAGGAAGGTTTCTCGATTCAACCGTGTTTATGCTTTTTCGTCGTTTGTGAATCGATATTGGTGATACATTTTTTGAGGAAAGATATTTCAAAGGTGTGTCTGTGTTAAAGAAATAGGGCTATGTGAAGTCAATTTCTTTTTGTTAAAAATTACATCACAAGTAAAGTAAAGAGTAGGTACTATTTATTTCTGTTTATTTCATCATAAAGGTGGTACAGCGGAGGTCACCGACGCGACGCTTTAAAGAATTTTACTTGTGCAAGGCCTACTTAAATAGTGCTTATGGTTGGTGGTCAATGGCGTCTTTAACAGTGGATGCGACTGTGGTATTACGCGATGACCTGACGATAATTTTATGATACCCAATAATTTTGTTTGACGAATACTTTAAATCTTTGAGAGGTGCGTGTGTGGTGTGGCTTTGAGGGATAAATAAATGGATAACCATGGACGTTTCGCGCAGCGTCCTCTGGTCCCAAGCCGAGCTTATTGTGCTTGCGTTGTGGGTACCAGAATACGGATGGAGTGCGTAGGTTGCTTTTCTTTTGTAAATATACACTCGTGATACACGGTAGAGGCCCGGACGCGGGACAAACGTTTGTATGACATTTGTAAAGATCACACAAATGATCGTCCGAGGCAGGAATCGAACCCGCGACCTCGCGGGCGGCGTTCCGTTGTATGAACTACCGGACGACGAAGCCCGTCGATAGATTAGGAGATGGAGTTATGAAGGGATGTTGCGGTCTGAAGGAGGGCGAGGTGGCCCAGGCAGGAGGGCGAGGTGGCCCAGACAGGAGGGTGAGGTGGCCCGAAATAGGGAGTGGAGTGGCATAGTGGCCCAAAATGTGGATGCGAGGTGTCAAAAACGGAACGGCTAGGTGGCCCAAATGTTAGTTGGCGAGGTGGCATAATGATAAAGTAGTGAAGTATGACTAAAAGGCCACAACCTAATACATGGCCGTGGTTATTTAGAAATTGTCTATTGTTATTAGTTACTTAGTACTATAGTAAGCAACATGTTAAACAACTTGTTAAACCACTTGTGAAAAGGTCACTAACTAAATTGAGGAAGTGTGCCTTATTGAATCGTCCTTTTAATTATTTTTAACACTCTTTTATGTGTTCGGTGTGTGTCTGTCGGTGTATTTCATTCAGAGTCGCTGGAGTGGCTCGTTGCAGTGTCACTGTGAGCACACTTGTGTGTTTGGTTATGCACGTAATAATTTTGTTGTGTATGAGTGGACTCACCAGGATTGTTGTTTCTCCGGTATGCCTTTCATATACAGTCGGAAAGTTTCACATAGGATCGCTTTGTTTGAAGAATCAGATGGGAATGTCTTGGTTGTTTGCTAAGATTGTGACAGCATTGTGACGGCGCAGACTTGTGTCTCTGATGGCACGGGCTTTCAGCTTTTTTTGTGGGTGGGAGGCATAGAATTATTTTGTAGCTAGAATAGCGACTCGGCACTCCGGGTCGGGCCGCTTCTTTTTAACGCACTTATATTGGTTCGGTAAGTGTCTGTTAATGTCGAATTGATCTGAAGGTTTGCACACGTTTTGGGTATCGATGGCGGTGCAGTCATTTGGAATGGTATTCGGATTTTCAAGCGTGTTTTTAGGTTTTTGAACTAAGTAGATTATTCTATGCGAAAGTGACGCGGACAGATGCAGGATGGACGAGCGGTTGTATGAAGAGTTTTGTATATTCCAATCAAACCCAAGTTTATTATCGCCCGAGGACGGTCGCTGGTCAGAATGGCCGTGTCGGCTAGGCGTAAAGGACATGGGTTTTAAAAGAATATTAAAGTGTTTATAACCAATTTGTAGGTATACGAAATTAGTTCTTGATTTACTTATGCCCAATTAGTTAGTTAAATCTCATTTAGATTAGTATCTGATTAATGTCGAGATATTAACTAAAAATATGCCCTAAAGATATTGAAGATTACATAACTCTTATCATGGCCGTAATGTTAAGATTGTATTATGTCGCAACTCCCCCACTACCCCCACTCGCAAGTTGCTTTAAATACGATAGGCGAACGTGGCTGAGGTTCAGTATTATTCGAGAATTCGTGCTGTATACATCACGGCGTGTTAGTGTGTGTGTAGAAGTTGGTATTGTACGAGTCGTCGCGCTGCTCAATCTCCGACGTATCGGCATTGAGCTGGTCCTTATAGGCGTCGGCGTGGCGTGTATCTGTGTGCGCGTGTGTACGTGTATTGTGTAAAGTCGTCATGTACGTGTTTGCGCGTACATGTATTCCTCATTGTGTGAACGTAGTGATGATTCTTCGTTGCGAGGCTTGGGCACTGGCTATAAGGGGTTGATGTGGAGGCCAGTTATCCTTATAAGTGTGCAAGAGTATGATAGATTGAGGTGTGAATATCGGTAAGACAGTTCTTACGCTATGTGCTCGGATTCCTGTTCAGGCCTCTGGTCTATTCTCCGACATATATAATATATAAAAAATAATAAATAAATAATATAATACATACCTGTAATATTAGTTTGCTCTACTGGGGGACTACTTCTAAAACCATTCGTCTTCACAGGACTGGGGCAAAGTTCCTTAACAGTAGTATAATTGAGTGTATAACCGTTGTCCTTTTTCACTGTAAAAAAACATAATAATATGGTTCATTTTTTCATAAAAATAAAGAAAGAAAAAATATAAATGACTTATCGATAACTATCTTCCTTGCAATAGAGAGCAAAGAGCCAGGAAGAAAAATAAGCTTGAAAATCCTAGATACGTTTAGAAATTTCAACTTACACACGACGGGTTCCCCAAACTTAAATAACAGGATAAGGACAGGAGAATAATAATGAGTATTTTTTGTTAAAGCATAACTGATATAAACTGTAGTCTCTAGTTATCACCGTTCCAAAGATACAGCTTGCTTCCATGCAAGTGGGTTAAAATCACTTTCAAAAATTCCGTAGGGCAATAGATACGAACGAAACTAATAAGTTTTGCGCCGGCCTCAAATAAATGGGTTTGTATTATGGAACCGGCATAGTCTTGTTAGGACTAAAAGCTTCTAAATAAATAAAGAAAAGAAAAAAAAAGTGGTATGTATATTATAGAATGGCGGAAAGAAGTTAGCATGGCTGTCATGCCATGTCATGTATGTAATTCTGGGGTTGGGTCGAAACAAGGTAGTATGAATCCACTCACCGTTGGTCCGATCATCCTCATTATCAGAGGCGTGTCTTTCACCAGACGATGTAGTCGCATATCCGGACGATGTCGGTGATGGTCGCCGTTGGTAGTGTGAGATGCGCTGTTTCTTTGCCGCTGGTGGCTCAACTTCCACACTGGGCACTACTGATACGGCCGCCGCCGCTGCCGCCCCCGCAGTGTTATTGGACACCGGCCCACTGCGGAGAAAAAAATGTTAATTTAATAACTGATTGCAAAAAGGAGGGTAGTTGTCAATTTGACTGGATTTTTTTTGACACCACATAGCTTTAAAATGGGGGAACCAACTTAGACGATTATATTTTCGATTTATACACTGTCCCGTTCTGAAAATGGGATTCATGAGAGAAGAAAATAAGTATTATTTTTTATTAAGTTTGGGGCAGATTTTTGCAAAATGTCTTAATGTAACATTTGTAAACTTTACTAAATAATAAGAACTTGCATCAGAGAATTAGATACACTCTTGATAAAAGGGCTAAAAACCATCCACACAAAAAAATATCACAAAATCATTAAACTAAATTGTGTAAAACAACAAGCTACATCAAAAAGGGCCAGCCTTTAAGCAATGTCAAACTTATTCTTTTTTGTTTGTTCAATGCAACCGTATTCACAGAACCACGACGTTTACTTAATAATATTTATATTATAATGAGTTAAATTAATTACAATTAAAAAAGATAATAATGCAAATGAGATTAACGTTGACGTTAAGCGCTGAATTAATATATTTGTTTATCTTTAAAATGTACATAATTAAGAATTTAATTTCCTATATCCCTTTGTAGTTGTAAAGACTTTATTGCTAATTTCTGATAAGATTATTGTATTTTAGGCGTTAATTTTAATACATCTTCCGTTAAATGCGATTAAGTCATTTTAACAGTTAATAGGCGAAAACATACAACATTATTTTAAAAATTTTTCTTATTTCTTATTTTTTATACACAATTTAACTATACAACCGTCTTGCATGTATGACTAGATATGTAAGTGTTAATGAAACCAAGGACGTGTTTTTAGGGTTCCGTACCCAAAGGGTAAAAACGGGACCCTATTACTGAGACTTCGCTGTCCGTCCGTCCGTCCGTCTGTCACCAGGCTGTATCTCAAGAACGGTGATAGCTAGAGAGTTGAAATTTTCACAGATGATGTACATATTTCTATTGCCGCTATAACAACAAATACTAAAAATAAAATAAAATAAATATTTAAGGGGGGCTCCCATACAACAAACATGATTTTTTTACCGTTTCTTGCTCGATACTAATAACGTTGCCTTATGTTGCATAGATAATGGTACGGAACCCTTCGTGCGCGAGTCCGACTCGCACTTGACCAATTTTTTTTAATAGATAGTAGCGGATGGCTCTCTAAAGTCTCCCGAGGAAAAAAGGCATAAAAAAGGTATGACGATAATGCTTATGTAAAAGAAACAAGTACTACGTGTTAAATGGTAAAAGTCTATCTTTATGGTCAATGTAAAATTAAATTGAATGTGGGTAAACCCTGTAATAACTGATCGTAGAAGACACATTACAGCTCAGTTTCACCCGTGACCATGGTGACTGCAAAGTCTCCGAAACGTCGGGCCAAAATTTAAAACAAATATACGCGTCTAAATCCGTAAAAAGTAGTTTTATTTAAACAAATGAGTCGCGCAAGTGTTAGAAAATATTATACTACTTATTACTTCATAGACGATCATTCAAAACTTTTAATTCACCAAAATTCATTTTGGAATGACAGAGATTACGTTCATCATTGTGGTTGAGTTTGTAGTAGAGCCCAATACAAAATTAACGTCACGTATAAACGAAAATATTCGAGTACAAAAGCACCATTACATTCAATAGAATAAACTAAAACAGCTTGATAGATTTTCTATTGTAACAATCATTGCACGACCTATGAACATCGACAAAAACTTAAATCACGAATTGGCGGTCGAATGATTTCTTCATAGATTAAAAAATAGACACTATAATACCTAAATGTTGGCTAAGTGCACTTTAAAACTGTAAATTAAGTAAAAGTACGCAACACGTAATAGAAATTTGTATATATATAAACCCGAATATTGTTATTATTTAATTTGAATAAATACATAGAAAACGCAATATATTGTAAATATTGCATGTGATTTTTTTTGTGTTTAAAAAATGGTAAAAACAAAGTTTTACATCATATTACAAGCAAATTTAGCTATATTTATAAAAGAGGCTATAAATAAAGCCGGCAGATGTTGAAGAATACTTTTGCAATTACAAATTCATTGGCGAAACTTGCACGAGCCCGTTTTTAAAGGTAAATAAGAACAGGAGAATGATAACGAGTATTTGTTGTTGTAGCACCAACTGATATACACAAATTGTGGAATTTTCAGCTGGTGACACACGGACGGACAGCTTAGACTCAGTATAAGGTCCTGTTTTACCTTTCGGACCCTAACCCTAAGAATGTTTCGTGGAGGGTTAATTATCCCTCGTTTCACTTTCCTATGCCTCCAAAAGGATTCAGTCGTAAATAGATAACTCTTTATTGAATAAATACACCAATATTACTTTCCTCTCATCCTCATACCATGACCATATTTACTATACATATTATAAAACACCCGTTGCTTGCAACTTCGTATGCGTAGTGTTTATAAAAATTTCCCCGTTTTTGCAACATTTTTCTCTGATACCTGATGTTATATAGCCTACAGCCTTCCTCGATAATTGACTATCCAACACAAAAAGAACTTTTCAATTCTAACTGGCGGTTCTTGAGATTAGCGCGTTTGAATAAACAACTCTTAAGAGGGCTCCAAATTATGCTCCATACAAAAATACGGGTATCGTAGGCCCCTTTTTTCTTCGCGAAAGTTAAACAGATTTTAATTGTTTTTACGCTATATTAAATAGATGAAGTATATCTATGCTTCTATCATCACTTTCTTACAAAATCGGTTTAACTTTCGCGAAGAAAAAAGAGGACTACGTCTTTTTTTAAAAGAATTTGTAGGTAAAATCTACTTGATCTCTATTTGTCCCTTTCAGCACGGCACTCGGGAATAGGGATAGCAATACCTAAGGCAAATACCTAAATTAGGAGTACAGTAGATACCCTAGTTTTTATAATATTAGTTAATATTTTAACACATATTTAAACACTGTCCAATCGACATGTCCATGCAAGTTGTCTGGAAGAGATCGCTGACAGCGATAAGACCGCCGATAAGACCGATTGTACATTAATTGTTTGTATATAAATTGTAAAATTTTGTATCCTTGGTGTGCAATAAAGTATATTGTATTGTAAATATTTACCTGTTGTTATTGATGGTGTTGACCGGCAGCGGCGCAGTACTGATACGTTTGCTCGCACTGGGTGATGCGCGCGGTGAAAGGGAATTGGCCGAGTCGCTACTAAGTGGTGGTGTCAGGTTTTGAGGTTTCCGCCTAAACATACACTTATGTTATTAATATGAAAGTAAATTATCTTTTATTTTAAACAATGTCATCTTAATACAATAGAGCATTAGTTTCTAGGGATTTCGAGAAAACAAAAACAGCGCCATATTCCTCCTTGTTGCGCTTGCTTATATACCAAAGAAATCATTCAACAATCTATTTAGTTCAAAACCTAAAAAACATGCTTGAAAATCCTTAATATTTGTTTTTATTACATTGTCTCCAGTACTTAATATGTGTGCAAAATTTCAGATCGATCCGACTACTGTAAGTGGGTGAAAAGCACTTTCAAAGATTCCGTTACATAGATACATTGATGGATACGTTCCGAACTAATAAGCGTGTTAAAAATTGTACTATAGGTAATTTACATTGTACTATTTTGTTTGTACTAAGATAATCTTAAAAATAAAGCTCTGAGTAATAATGTTAACGATTATTGTAACTTAAAACATTAACTGTAAGATAAAAATGCAAATTATTTAAAATTATCCGTAATACACATGTAAAGTATAAATAAAATACATTCTTCTAGAAACTCACAAAATACTAAGCCACATCACACCATATGTTCATAAATATTTATATCATTAAGCAAACGTTAATTAACATAATATCGAATGTTGATAGAACTTGGTCGGCCCGAATAACTGCTTATATTTGTTAATTCTTATCTAAGTTTTCGATATCCGTTAGTAGTACTATTTAAATGTAAAAATTTGATATAACGGGCACGCTATTGCTTGGATAAGGATACAACAACCTACTAACTAGATGTTATTCAATATTGTGCATATTAAAGAATCGAAATGTTTCGCTAATAATATCATGAGACTGTTATTTGGTAGTTGCTGAATTGTTCAATATTCATTTTTTCTCTGAGTGTCCTGACGATGTTTCGTGGAGAGGCGAAACACGTTTGCGTCTGTTTAGTTCTGGTCCCAAAGTAAGCTTATTTGTTTATGTTATGGATACCAGAATACGGATATATACATAGAGTTATGAAACAATTTGTTACTCTAAAGCTAGCTAAATGCGTCAGAATTTTTCTTATGTATGACCATGAGGCGTTTAGGATCATGAGCCGATGTTAGGTCTCTGCCTAACCCCACGTGAAAAGGTGTGAGTGACCGTATGATGATAACATCAAAACATGAATGAACATGAACTAATTTAACATATACATATGTTATGCAACGATATGTTCTATTTCGCAATTCGTATTTTACATACACATTCTTTTTTATGCAACTAACGTAATTAGCAAACCTATTTAATTTTTAATATGAAATAATTATAAATAAAGTTTCAGATTTCACATTTTCAGTCTTGTTGTTAATAGAATCAAATATCAATTTTATACGTTACGAAATATGTACACTTTTAACAACGTTCATATTACACTTTGTATAAAAATTAAACATATTTTTTGTAATATTTCGTGGTCTTATAGTTGTCTAGTGGTTCACATAACGAACTGCCGTTCAGGAGGTCTCGGGTTCGATTCCCGGTCAGGACAATTATTTGTGTGATGTTTATATTTTGTCATACAAATGTTTGTACTGCGTCTAGGTGTTTCTATGTATTATAAGTATGTACATAAGAAAAGTATGTATATGTATTCTATCCGTATTCTGGTACCCATAACACAAGCATAGTAAGCTTAGCTTGGGACCAGAGGACGTTGTGTGAAATGTCCATGAATATTTATTATTTATTTACAAATTTTCTAGCAGTGGACGGAGAAAAGCTAATGGATGAAGGATGGATAGGACATGAGCCTCCTCCACTAGAAAAGATTATAACTATAAATAAAATAATACAAACCTCTTGAGCATACGTTTCTCCTCCTCTGTATAGAACGGCCAGTCCTCATTGACATCATTCCAAATGTTCCTACGTAAATGGTAACAATTATCCTTGAGCGTACTAATTTGTGGTAGAATCTTGTTCACTAAAGTGCGCTCCTTTTCTTTGATACCTTCTGTAATAATTTAGGTCGTGAATCAATCGTGTTATGTTTGCAATTATAACATGCAAGCCTTTATTGAGAATCGCAACTTACCACTGTTAAGCCTTGAATACAATTCGGGCTTCTTGAAAGGTTTCAATGCTAATAACTGTATAAGTCTTTCTCTGAAAAAGAAAATTATTATCTTATATATAAAATTCACGTGTCACAGTGTTAGTTACCGTACTCCTCCGAAACGGCTCGACCGATTTTCGTCAAATTTTGTGTGCATATCCGTTAGGCCTGAGAATCGGACAACATCTATTTTTAATTCCCCCCCCCCCTGACTTTTGACAATACAGAAAATAATAGTATTGGGTAGGATCATGGTATTTATTTTAGAACTATGTAGGTATCTGATATATTTTTTTAAATAACAATATGTCAAAGTGATCGCATTGTTATGTAGAAATTAAACTAATTATCACGGTCTATTGGTGCCTATTCTATGTGCAGAACTAAACTTAACTTAACTAAAAATTGATAGCGTCAGTAACACAATTCGGCAATGTTAACAGAACTTTTTTAATATAAAAACCGTTTATTATAGACTAACGGTTTTAATTAATATAAATGTGTGCAAAAAAAATAGCCAAACATTTAAGATACAGCATTAGCTGTTTTCATTTTTTAGTTAAGTTTAGTTCTGCACATAGAATAGGCACCATTGTCAATGTTACAATGTCTTAAATTCAGATGTTATTTAAGAATATTGCTGCCCATTTCTACGTTCGTTGTAACTTCATAAATTCACAATTTGGTCATTTGAGTGATGAAGACAGAACCTAGTTGTAAAATATACATTTATATAACAGAAAGGAAATTATGTCGCTGCCTATGCGATCATTAATTAGCCATAGACGATATTATGTGAAATTACAGCTAATATTCTAAATAGTAAACTAAACAAAGAGATAATATATTGGTTGTGAAATTAATTCGTATAATACATTTAGAAAGTTATCGTGTTTGAATAATTAAAAGGTTTTATTTTTATGTCCTTTAACATAAAAATAATCTTTCTATGCGGTTTATAAACATGTTTTGCTAAAAACACTGGTAAATTACATTCTCAAGTAGAACACAGCGACATAGGTAATGTATTGTGTCCTTGACTGTGACTCACACTCGCTAATAATCACATTGACTATAATAGTTTGTCAAACACAAGAAAATGATATATTGACGTCAAGTATATTTGACGACATACTATTCAGTCTAATTAAGATTTTGCATAACAATATCAAGTTAAACAGTAAATTATCTTTGGTGACAATGGTAAAATTAAACTTAATAATATCGACGCAGTTAGCCAACAAGTGATAAGACCATGTTTTATTTGATTTTTGTGTGATATGAGAGCCAGTTAAGGTGTGACATAAGCTGATGATAACTTTATAAATGATGGCTAAATAAAAACGTAGAATAAAATTGTGCTTAATTACATTCTTGTAACGAATTTTTTTTTCAGAAAGTCAGCTAAGGGATATTGCACACAGATAACATCTTCTGTGAGAGACGGAAAACTCAAAAATAAACCCTGTGCCAACACGCCTGGTCAGCGCTGCACAGTAGACCATAATACCTCCCAAAGTGGAGGAGGCCCGTGCCCAACAGTGGGACGTAAATGGGCTGGAGAAGAACGATTTTTTGGGTAAACTAAAACTTGCCAAAATATTGCATTGTTTATACACAATAAAAACTGTAGCTCGTTTCGTCCTTTGATAAGTAACCGCAAACTATCGTTTTGGTTTTTTGATAGCGAACGATAATATTTATTTTGTTATAGTTTCTATGCCACTGAATAAAGTTACTGTAAATTATAAACCTCTATAAATAATTCATTGCCAGCTTTTATCATTATCATGCTGTCAGGTCTTTTTGCCCTGGGAGTAGGCAGAACTACAGAGCGTCATCTGCTACGATCTGCTATAAGTTTTCCCTTTTTTCTCTCCTGCTTCTAGTCATAATATTTATCAAGGTTATTTTACATTTTATTTTACTACAACGTAATACGAGTAAGTGTGTATATGCATATACAGCAAGCTCATCATTTCTGTTCAAGCATTGTTATGAATGAAATATAAGTACTTTATTAATGAAGTCTTCAATTAACATTTGCGTAGGTATTAGATTTCATTTTATTTTATAAACAAGTCAGCAAAAACATTGTTATAACGACATATGTTTTATAATGTAAGCAATTGATAAATCGATGTATTTAATTTTAAATTTTACAGTTCTGTGTAAAAAACAACCCTATTTATCTCATCTACGTAGCTGATGATGATTTCATATGTGTGTTATTCTTATTAGAAATAAATTTTTTACACATTAAGACAAATCTACGTTTTTTCGAGCTCTAGGCTGTACCCGTTGGCTTCAGTAGTTTTGGCATGTAAGAGCGAAAGACAACTAGTAGCTACTAGGTATATAATATTGCTATTAGTCATTGAAAAACAATCAAATATAACGTTTTGATTATACCTTCTAAACAGTACATATCACACAAGGAAAATTCATTGTAATAAGTAAAACGAATGACGTAATGGTCAAACCCCGAGCTGTATTTCTTCCACAGTTGTTCAACGTTAAGAGGATACCAAAATAGCTTCGTGCATTTTTCTATGTACGAAGTTTTCATTGTTTCTTTAGATTGAATGGCTAGAGCTCTAATTTTTAAGTATATGTTTTTTCAATATATGATCTAGGATCGCATGAACTCAGAAACGCGATTGAAAAAAGTTTTCTCGATAGAAAATCTTGGCGAAACAACCTCTCTAATTTTTTATTTTTTTCATTTGTCGGTCTATTATCGCGTATTAACTAATGAAATAACTTTAAAAACATAGGTAACTATAATGTATAGAAACACGTGGATCAGAATTAAAATATATTTAGTAGATTTTGAGTAAATAGGAAAAGTATCCCTAATTCTTCATTTTCTGTGCCTACTGGCTGTGTTAATATGTACGTGTCGGCGATGATATACGATAATATTGATGTATGCCCTTAAAGTAATTATCAAGTGCATTCAAAGAAAACGGTGCACAATCATGTAAAACTCTACACGCATATTACAACTAACTGTACTAACTAGAAGATACATAATTGTATATTAATTTGCAATCCATATTACGTGTTTGCTAGATGCACTTTAGATTAATAATATTCTCAAAACTTAAAGAAACTAATGATTTTTCCACAAGTAAAAATCTAAACAACAACACGTATTTTGTATAACATTGAAACTATTTGATTTATTTCATGGCTCAATCACGGAGCTCTTTTTAGAAACATTTTGGTTTTGTAAATGCTCCAACAAATGAGTTATAAGCTGTAAAGCATATATATACGGCATTTTGGTATCATATCTCCATATTTATCTATAACCCTGTCATTGGAACAGCCACGTCTTGCGTATTCGATATACGTCAACAGATAACACTTTAGCATTACATACATTTTAGTATTTTTTTGGCTAAGCCTGTTTAGAATGGCTGGCAATGCATACAACAGATTTGGTGCGAATTGTTATGCATTAAAAGAATATTATCATTTGATTACTGTAACTCGTTGTAACAACCAAGTTAAGACCTATTAGATATCAGCGCAGATAAAATAGTATAAAGGTTTTATTGTGGATTAATATTTGGTATAATATGATTGACTTACTTCAAGGACCGCCTAGTGAGATCCGGGTTAGGGGGTGGCCGTTGAGGCAGATGAGGATTGCTGTGCTGATGCTGCGGGTACTGTTGGTGCGGTGGTGGAGCGGGTTGTGGAGCCGGGCGGGGAACGGCCGGTACCGGTCTCTCAATCCGATCCGGCCTTTCAACCCGTTCAGGTCTATCTGACCGTTCCGGTCGCTCCGGTCTATCTGACCTGTCCGGCCTATCAGGTCGGTCAGGCCTCTCGGCTCTTTCCAACCGTTCCGCCCTTTCCGCAAGTTGTGTTGCGCCCGGGTAAGGATGTGAAGAACGAACTTTGACGCGACGTCCAATATCATTCTGATTAGGTTTAATCACGCGTGTGCTGGAATATAAACATGAATTTGGATAAGCGAGCTAACGCAATAATATATGAAAAAATATTGACTGTTTAAACATAAGCAAAATTCAAATTCAATAAGAATATAAAGTGCAATATTCATCGTACAAATTAACCTCGTTCCATTCTCTACCCAGTAAGTTATCGCCTGGTTGAAATAAAGTAAAAATTATGGTTAAACACACAAGCTACTGCGATATCAAAGAATTTCAATAACCTCAATATGTCGTTAAATTATGGATGTTACAGCAAACATTAATTTGCATTTTTCCTGCTGTTATCACCTATAGTAAGATCCACTGAATAATTTTATACAAATTCATTTGTAAAACAATAATGCGGGTACTTTTCTGTTCTTTTTACCCAGATTATGTATACTTTTTTAGTTAGTGTTGCGTATAGACGACTAAGTAGCTTATCTACTGTTACACTTCTCCATTATATATCATATCAATAGAATCCAGCGCAATTGAAAAGCCGTCATCCATGAAACGCAAACAAACAAAAAACTTTAATTAAGTCAAGACTTGATACTTAAAATTAACTTTTTTAAGTTCACAATTTGTGTTTTTAATTTGTTAATCATAACTGTATCAACAAGGTCGATGCATATGATTATGTGGCCAAAAAATTGTATGGTACATTACATACAGGCTTGACTATCACGGATCCCAAATTTCTTAGTAACTTTTTGGTTTCTTTTTCAGTAAATTAAATTGTATACACACCATTTACTCTGCTCCGCGGCAACTGTTCTCGCCATACGGTCCTTGGTTGCCTCATACGAGTCGTCGTTGGCCTGAACACGCATCCTGCGTGGTAATGGCCCGCACGACTCCAATCTACGAACACCTCCACTTCGGACGCATTCGAATGAACCCTGGAATATATTCAAATCAATATATTGTCGCGATACTTATAAACACTGTCATTTATTGTTACAAATATTTGTTTTGTAACAGTAGAAATATTATTAAAAGCAAGTATGTAATATAACTACCAAGTGTTATCGTTGCTATTCTACACAGTATCGTACAATTATTATCTGTGTGTATTATCAGTATTAACTACAGAAATTTTTTTAAAAGCTATTTTGAAGAGTAATAATGGATAGCATGGGTTAAATAAAAACTGACGGGCGTAATAATAGAAAGTAGAAAAAGCTTGTGATCGTCATTTCTTATTCTACGGAATCGTAGTATAAAACTCTCCCCTAAACAATAATAATCATTGCTAACGGTATAAGTAACCCCAGAGACCTTTGAGACTGAAATATCTACAAACGCGTAGGAGTATCAATATCAACCCACGCCAAAAACTCTTAAGAGGATACCAAAATAGCTTCGTGCATTTTTCTATGTACGAAGTTTTCATTGTTTCTTTAGATTGAATGGCTAGAGCTCTAATTTTTAAGTATATGTTTTTTCAATATATAATCTAGGATCGCATAAACTCAGAAACGCGATTGAAAAAAGTTTTCTCGATAGAAAATCTTAGCGAAAATACCTCTCTCATTTCTTATTTTTTTCATTTGTCGGTCTATTATCGCGTATTAACTAATGAAATAACTTTAAAAACATAAGTAACTATTATATATAGAAACACGTAAATCAGAATTAAAATATATTTAGTAGATTTTGAGTGAATAGGAAAAGTATCCCTAATTCTTCATTTTCTGTGCCTACTGGCTGTGTTAATATGTACGTGTCGGCGATGATATACGATAATATTGATGTAGGCCCTTAAGTCACATTAAAGTAAATGCGATTTCTTCACGGCCAAATTTTATCCAGGTTTATCTTTTAATAAAGTAATAAAAAATGAGGTTCTTGGTGATGCAATGTATGCGCTGAGCGACTCAATTCGCACTTTCTAACGGGTGTTGGGTAACGTACTAAGCGACCCGCGTCGCTGCATTCCGATTCAAGTAAAATTTCCATTATTTCGCGAATACTTGACCACATAGCACAAATAGAAACTTGTAAAGTAAATTTAATAGTAAATGTATACAATAATATATGGTCACTCAGAGGATTGACATCAAATATGTAGAGGGGCCCGTTCGAATAATGTGACTTAGAATATCATTCTAAACTATAGTTAATTTGGATTTGAGAAAGACATAATGTAATACACAAACATGTAAACATTGCTATTTGTGAGACTAGGCAGATATGTGTTATATCAATACATAGTTATATATGTTTACTAACAGCTTTATATCACGAAAACAACGATAAGAAAAGTGTAAAGATTCAGTAAAAACTTGACTCGTTGCTTCATTTCGAAAACATAAAAAGTTGTTTCAACTGTATTTCGCCAAAAAACCCTTTTCTATTTGTAAAGTCTTTTGGAGCAGTGTGCAAACTACTTATCTTGGTTATGTAGAAACAAACAAGCACGGAGAAACAAACATTTTTTAGGCTATTCTTTTAAAAACTCAGAACTATCTAGAACATCTAGCAAGTGCGATATAAATGTAACACTAGCAAAAAACCGCCACTGCTTTGTACACCTTTTGACGGTGCTAATTTTATTAGACTTTTTACGACATTTTATAAATGAGCATAATATAGTCGACTCTTGTTAATTCAAACCTGCGATAATTCGAACCTCTCTATAATTCAAAGTTATCACGAGTTCCCTACAAAATCTCTTTATATTTCGAACTAAATCAATACATTTTTATGTACTTGGTAATTCGTACGAAACAATCATTGCTATGTAACAAAACCACGCGTTTATTCGAAGTCATAGGCGTCCAACACTCGGCAATTCAAAGTTGCAGAGAGAAAGAGGCGGAATGATTGTTAGTACATATAACAGAGTTCTTTCAAAAGATTAATGAATTCACATTATAAATATGTACGTACATGTATGGACACGAATGTACCTCTAAACTTTTGTCATTGTTATAGAATATGTAGCAGTTAACAAATACTAATGGATCAACACTTAATAATTCAAAGCTCTCTCACAAATTTCGAACCATTTGATATTTCAAACACTCGATAATTCGTAATATTTTAAGCCTCCCTCGAGTTTCGAATTAACGAGAGTCGACTGTACTAGCTTTTTACCCCTGACCAAACGGTATGAAAATGTTCAATCTATATTTATAATAAAAAGTGACTATAATAAAAGAGAGTTTACGGGTAGAGACAGTGGCCAGTACCTACAAACAATACATTGTTAACTGAAGGATTTATGTATGTCAAGCATGATAACAAGTGATAACTTTTAAAATGAAATAATTATTATAATTGCACTGTACATTGAATGAGACTAACAATATCACACGAATGTAATAATTGCAAAAGCTTTGTTACATCGTTTAACTGTCAAGATAGAAATGATTTTGCAACATATTTTGATGCAATTTAGTGTCACTATTCACTGATGTTCGTTATTTTACCAAATAAAATCAAAACCAAGACGGACGTTTAAAAGTTTATCTTTGTTGTACTTTACAATTAACTAAGTATTGCCGATTGTTATGGACAATTTAGTCTCACATCAAATTGTTGTCTAGATCAACAAACTCAACATTAAATACTTGATGCAATAACTACTTTTGGTATATATTAACAAGCATTGATCATTTGTAAACCAATTGAAATAAGGATAATCATTTGTAAACATCTTCTCCAGTGAAACGACAAAAGAAAAATAAAATTGTTGGTGTTTTTAGCTGACTCAGGACAGATTTGGAATATCAGACCAGAGTTATTATACAAATTTGGTAAACCAACCAAACCTCCAACTTTTCTATTATTTAATTCTGTGAGAGTTTTGGAATGTGATGGAAAAGTGCATTATGAATTCTATTAGAACTATAGGACGGTATACCTACCCTACTCGGTCCAATAGATTTTCATCCTGATTTTAAATTAGTAATCAATCATAGTCGCGATTTCTAACAATAACACTTAGTAAAATTTTCTATGATCACGTATCAGAAAAATGGTGATAGGTCCATCTATATAACTCTAACATACGACTATTAAAATTTTATTTACTTATTATAGATAAAAGAATATTATGTGAAGATAAAAAATAAAATCTCAAGTTTCAACTGTGTAATGGTTGTTTGATAACGCCCGCATGACGTAAAACACCGGTTTTAATCAAGGTGAACTGGGATGTATGCTCAATAACATTATGACTTGTTACAATTTTTATTCTAAATATTTTATCAGAGCTAAATAAATACTTGCATTCAATTCGATTATAACAAAATACTAGTTGCCAGCAACTTCGTATGTATGGAATTTAGAAACCATACATAAAAAATTGGTCAAGTGCAAGTCGGACTCGCGCACGAAGAGTTCCGTACCATTATCTATGCAACATAAGGCAACGTTATTAGTATCGAGCAAGAAACGGTAAAAAAATCATGTTTGTTGTATGGGAGCCCCCCTTAAATATTTATTTTATTTTATTTTTAGTATTTGTTGTTATAGCGGCAATAGAAATACATCATCTGTGAAAATTTCAACTGTCTAGCTATCACCGTTCTTGAGATACAGCCTGGTGACAGACGGACGGACGGACGGACGGACAGCGAAGTCTCAGTAATAGGGTCCCGTTTTTACCCTTTGGGTACGGAACCCTAAAAAGCCATACTCTCGAACCACTCTATCTATTAAAAACAAACCGAATCAAAATCTCTTGTGTGGTTTTGAAGTTATAAGCTCACTTATGGAGATACATACAAAAATAACGACTTCGTTTTGTAATAATATAAGTAAAGATTCCAATGTACGGCGTGGACTTTCTTAAAGATACCACATTAGAACTTCAAAATGACCAATAAGTCTAAAATGTCACTATTCCACGACCAGCGCATAACAGCAATAATGTTATAGACAAGTTTGACGAATGTATTTTCAAAGTTGATTCAGGTGAAGCAGTATACATAAACATCAACATAATAACAAAAAGTACCATTCCATTTTTATATATTTTCACGGTTGTTATGTAATATCACAGTGTAATATACATATTTACAACCAATACTGTGAGTATCTTCTACCGGAATTTAAAAAGCAAACTAACAAATTATACAAAATAGCCATTCTCTTGAAATTCTCTATAATTTACCGCAACATAATCCGTTGCGTAGTATTGAAGATATAAGGTCACATAGGGACATACATACAAAAATAACGAATTTGTTTTAAATAAGTAAAGATAAATAAGTAGAATAAAAAAATTGTTCTTTCTGTAATCAATCTTGTGTAACAATGGTATGTATCAATGTTTACTAAGTGAAGCAAGTAAACAAAACTGCAATAAAACTTATGCATTGTACAATTTTTAACCGTGTTTATGTGACATCTTTGCTATAAAGTAGTTTTCGGATGAATTAACAGACAATACATTAAAAAGGGAGGAATTATGAATTTTACTTCCAGAATTTAGATCTTTAAATACTAAAGCACAATATAGTTAAAGAGTACATTATTTCCAAACAGTCAAGTTTTGTTAAGATGCTGTCCAAAAAATGGCTTGCCGCTTTGGCAAGCCTAAAATCCTACATTTTAAATAACTAGGGCAGATTAAAAAAATTCACATTAAATGACACAGTCCAAGAGAATTACCGAGTTCCAATGCCCGTTGCAACTCTGTAATTTTATATAAAATTATTTTTAGTTTCTTTCTTCTTTTTAAATAATTTCGTATTTCATGTTATTTTTGATTCGACACTTAATGCAAGGAATATAAAGTGTACCTGTGGACCCTCCATCTCAGCATTACTGTTGATGCTGAAGAGAAACGTCGCCTCACCCGACTGCCCATTGCCACTACTTGGCGCCGGAATGGAGATTTTCTGAAATGAACAATAACATCAAATAAATAACTGAATCAGTACTTTTTTCATTTATTCATGGAGATGGATGTTGTAGTTTCCATAGTAAAATAATAAAATAAGTATCTTCAAAGAATATAATCTGGCACGGGGCATAATAGGACATGAATAGTTTGCAAAGAATCTGTTTATTCGCGTACCTAAGAAGTAACTATGTAGTTTCAACGTGGGAAATTGGCACGAGATCTTGTGTGAATCATACGAGGGTAACGGTTAGTAAAATTACGAGGACTGTTTTACAAAATATGTTAGATAGTGTAATGTGTTACGTTTTATTTTCTTTCTGAAGGTTAAATCGAGTGATATGAAACGAGTATTGATGGAATATTAAAACAACATGGCATGGAAATTAAACAACTTGTAGATGTCACTATAACTAAACGGAACAGTTAAGGAAGTGGAGGATTTGAAGTCCCTCTTGACCCCTTTTGATTTTATTTCATTTTAGTTCTAAACTAATGTAACTTACAAAATATACGAAGTGAATTTACTGCGTTGATTTTAGAAACTTATTACAATTTGCTTAAGTGTCAACTTATAACAAAACGATTATAGCAATATCCATGTTTCGAAATTCGTCTATTAAGGTCCCTGTGAGTTCTTCATGGTTGGGTACGCAGTGCCAGAATATAAATGTACCTACTCAATTCGTCTCGTCAAGATTTGTCCCTTTCATAAATATGTACTACAAAAAGGCACATAGGGATAACGTAACAGTGATATATGTACATTCTTCGTAATCTAGCTTAAACAGACATGCACCGTACATTTTATATTTTTAGGTATATAATTATACTAGCTGTGCCCCGCGATGTTACCCGCGGTAAAAAGGATAAAAAATAAGTTTGTTTTCTATTCCATTTTCTATTGGAAAGTTTCATGAAAATCCACCCAGTAGTTTTTACGTGAAAGCACAATAAACATCCTTACATATCCAAACATTGGAGTATGGTTAGAAGACCGGGAAACATTTGCGTTGCTCAGCCAACAGTTTAAGTATTTTATTTTATAGCGCGTAATTCTTTTTTCGTCATATCTCCTAAGATATTCATTTAAATTGCATGCTGTAAAGAGCAGTTATAATCTATATTAATTGCGTAAGCTAACTAAGTTATTTAATTTGGTAAAAAATAGTACTATATACACATAAATAGCTTTTGAATACACCCTATTGAATTTGATAATTTTTTTGACATTATTATGGGTACAGCGGGTTTCCCTTAAAAGATAGACATATGCCCTCGCAGACTTTTTTGAAGAACTATGGGTAGCAAATAATTCCTCCATACATTAGTTTGTTGTACCTCACATAGATAAAGCAGTGTTTTCATTTATAGCTCCCGCGCGTCCGAATTTCTCGGCAAATTTAATCATATCTCATCCAATATACAGCAAACCCCAACAAATTATGCAAAAAAGCCATTCTCTTGAACCATTTTATCTTATAAAAAAACCGCATCAAGATCCGTTGCGTATTTTTGAAGATATAAGCTCACATAGGGACATACATACAAAAATTACGACTTTGTTTTATAAGAAGTAAAGATAAAGAAGAAAAAGATAAAGAAGATAAAAAAAGATAAAGAAGATAAAGAAAGATAAAGATTTGATTTCCGTCAACAGAGAAAACGATTTAAGCTTAGTTTCGTTCACATATAAGAATTTTATTTAGAATGTTATGCATTTAAAATACACTTTTGAGTCGTAGTTTTTTTTTATTTTCCAAATTCACGTTTAGTACCTCTAAGTTGGTCAGGAGAGGAGGCCGAGCGCGGCGGGCTGCTACCGTGCCGAATGTGACACACGTGATGGGGGGGACCTGACGCTGAGCCCCTCGTAATGGGGCCACCCCTTGCCGGTTCTTGGTCAGGCTCAGAGCACATACCATGGCCCGGTTAGGGTGAGGAGAAAAGCATAAAAAAATAAAAAGCACTAAATTGGTACTAAAATGTGAGCTTTGAAATTTTTTACAAAACTACGTATTTGCCAAGTGGTTTTACTTAATAATTTATCTGTATAAAATTGCCACTAAAATTCATTACAATAAAACTGCTGTGACTTTGATATTAAAAATGCGCATCCAATATAGATATCAAGAGTAGTCCATGCACGTCTTATTTGGTATCGCGTACACCTACATGCGCGGCCGCGAGTCGTTCTAAGGTCGCGCCTGACATGTGTGTCAGCCAGCACCACAATGTCAGGCAATTAACCTATTAAAGAGTGCGTTGTAAAGTGGACAGTGGTGGAGCAATAGCCTAACAAGTCCCACCACTAACATATTAATCATATACTCAGATTATTTACTTCATTATGGTCTGACGCTTTACAAACTATTTTCTTTAGTATAAGTTTGCGAACTTATTTTTTATATTTGTTGTTTTACTGTGGCATGTATGTAATGTGCATTGTATTTACAGCGATTAAACAAAATAAAAGTGTGGTTTTTTAGGCATATAAAGGAAAATCACGGTTCGGTTGTTATATAAAAAACTGAGTCAATAATGTACAAAGCAGCGACGTTCATCACGCCAACCAACTGTGATAAACGCGAGGTAAAGGCATAGCATAGAGCATTATATGGAATTATGAAGCTAATGAGGAAAAAACCCGCTACGAATGAGCAGCACAGACTGCGGGGAGCGCGGGGCGCGGCTTTCTCTGCGCCACAGCCGACCGATATAAAGAGCGCTTTGCGATGGAACACTTCGGCATTCGGTCAACAGCCGTCTCGCCCGCATCGCCTGTGCCTTCCATGGATTCCTCTATTGTTTTGCTTGGTTGCTTTATTTTGTTGATTTTTGTGACTCCCCACTAATACAATAACAGATATGATTAGATAGTTATTTATAGGTAAATGGTTTACCCATTTGCAATTTGTATCATGTCAAGGTCGGTAGATTCATTGTGTCTTTTGATGAAGGTCGGACAACTCTGTTGGCGGAAAATAGGTATACATGAGGAAATCCGCTGTTCGTTTTTCAAGACATAGCAATGCGGCCTAGTCATTTGAAATTTGTATATGTGTCTTATCAAACTTCACATGACAGCTATGGTTGTAAACCTCTTACGTCATATGCGTAAACAGCTGTTTTCAGTTGATTCTTTTAAGTTTTTCAATCGTAGCAGATTTCTTTATTGTGTGGCCCGTCATGCGCAACGTCTGTGCCTTTTGTTGGTTACCTAATTTCATAGTAAGCGGTGAGCGGTAAGTACGCTGGCTTGCGAAGTGAGAGGCCGTCAACGCAACCGGTCTGCTCGGATCACTCGACCGCTTTATATACAATTATACACAACTACGTAGTTACATTAAGTACACAGCTCTAGATTGGCTTTATCAATTAATTATTCACGTCATTAATACAAACAACATAATGTCATAATCACGGTTTTGTTTCTAAGTAAATGTCTAATGTAGTACAAAACAAGGAAGGTATTTCACAACTCAAAGGGGCAAACCCGGACGCGACAGTCGTGTGCCCCGAGCTCAGCGTTAACCTGTTGTCTTACTGACGTAACCTCTCTGTTGGCACGGAGCATACGTTTCAAATTAGGCTTTAACAATAGGAACTGTGGGATCATTATCATTCGTACTAATATTGGCATACGTCAATGGTATACAATAATAATAAATGGTTCAATATAGTATAAATCTAAGCGGAAAATCCACGCGACTAGCTTGTGATTGCTGCCTCATTAATTGCTTACAGACTTGTTATTTTCTTTATTTAATAATAATAATAAATAATAATTAGTACTGGGGACTTATTATAAACTTGTTTATTTACAACTATTAAGGTATTCATTAAAACGTTTTGTATCATGTCTCACAAATTCTGTGATAAAACATCGTCACCAGTAACGTGTCCAACCAATAATATCTTCCTTTGTTCGTTGTAAAACCTTGAAGTTTAAAACAGTACAATGGTAGCGACAATACGTAAACATTTACACAATTTAAAATATTTTCGTAACAGCAACTAAACCTAAATTAAACCAAACAACTTTCAATAGCAAAATCAATGCAATAAACGTAAAATCACGCGATAACAACGCATAAAAATAGTAATAATTTGAGAATGAAGACTGTCAAAGTGGTATAGTTTTCCATGAAATACAGAAGCGCGATAATTAGTAGTAGTTTAAATGAGTGTATGTAAACACTGTACTGTAGCCGACATGTTGATAAACAATGCATGTAGAGCTATGACAAGATGTTTAAAGTTTTGTGATACAAAGTGTCTTTGAGAAAGGCAATTTCAAATCAACGTTATGGAGAGCAGAGAATTTGGCAATGCGTCCGCGGAAGAAATTGTTCTAACACAATTTACTAACGGTAATAGTCACTTTCATCGTAGCAGACACATTTAAAGGCGAAGTGAGTGGCCAGCTATTCGTGAGGTTTCTACGATACTATTTGCATATTCGCCGACTTTCTAATGGACGATGCGGCCGCTCTTGTCGCAATCGTCGGCAGTGGTGAGGTAACACCAATTCATTTAATTATATACTTACTAATGTTGAAAAAATAAAACAAGTATTCGAGCCCCGCGCATTGTTGCCATTCAACAGTCTCGTGCGCGAACGCCCGTCTAGCTCACTTCTTTTTGCTTTATTCGCGCATGTTGATTGGCTACTTCGAGGTTTATTAAAAGCTGCATTCGAAAACTAGAATACCTTGCCTTCACGGTTACGTTCCACCCGATAACAATTATAAACAGCAAACAGAAATAAGCACTGCTAAAACAAATGTATACTAAAATAGTTGAAGCAGTGCAGTTTCAATTTCTTACCACTGCATCGGGGTGATATTTCGTTAAATCTATTTCAAATAATAATTCCGGTGAATGAACTACATATGTTAATTATTTGCGCGTGGTAAATGATAAGATTGCTATACTGAGGCCACTTCAGTGTGGTTTTGTTATCAATACTTCCTATAACTACGAGATAGCAAGTGATTACGTCAAAATAATATCTTTGGCAAAATGATAAAATATTTGTATAGTAGGTATGTGTTGTTTGTATAGACGAGAGGGATATGTATGTAAATTTTGTGTTGCATTATATAGCATGTATTTCGATTGACGGGTGGGTTTTAGCAAGGATGCATTCTGGTGCCGTTCTCCTTCGTGACGGGCGCTCGCGACCTTCCGCCATAGGAGGGGCACCTCTCACCGGCGACGTGACTGCAACCACGGCCTTACGTCGCGAGGTTGTATCGAAACCTCTACGTAACGGAGCTGTTACCAGCGAGTGGCGGGTTACTCAATGCCCGATAGTTCCGTCGATACATACACACTTGCCTTCGCTATACACACCACCGACAGATCACGTGATTTACTTGCGTAACAAATTATTGCCGGCACACCTTTTGATACAACGTGAAATACATAGAAATCTTTCATTATTGAGACACATAATAATGGTGAAACTATCAGCAGAAATTGCGAAAACGAATAACATTATCGCAGTCTTAGCTTCTGATTCGTCATTGTAGATAATATGAACGTTATCAATACACTGAAGCGATTGTCGATTGCTATCTAATGAGAAACTTTAGTACTAGGAATGTATTAACTTTATAATGAAATAAATTAATGCGAACAAAAATATGATGCGAGATCTCGTCAAAAACAATGGTAAGTAAAAGGCGAATGAATGTTCCCACTACGTAAAAGACGACGCCATTGTGCTAGACAAAGTTACTTTTACTAACTATAATACAAAATAATGATTACTTGTCTCATTATACACAAAACACATTAACCGACTTAGAGCAACTCAATTTCTGCGATTTCTTAATAAAAAAATTGGTCAAGTGCGAGTCGGACTCGCGCACGAAGGGTTCCGTACCATTATCTATGCAACATAAGGCAACGTTATTAGTATCGAGCAAGAAACGGTAAAAAAATCATGTTTGTTGTATGGGAGCCCCCCTTAAATATTTATTTTATTTTATTTTTAGTATTTGTTGTTATAGCGGCAATAGAAATACATCATCTGTGAAAATTTCAACTGTCTAGCTATCACCGTTCTTGAGATACAGCCTGGTGACAGACGGACGGACGGACGGACAGCGAAGTCTCAGTAATAGGGTCCCGTTTTTACCCTTTGGGTACGGAACCCTAAAAAAAAAGAGTTTAAAAGGTTAAAGAAACGAGATTAATTAGGGCCATGGGTTCAGAGATTTTTAAAAAATTTGAATATGTTTGAACGGCAGAAACAGAAAATTTGAATAATATGGCGGTAATCTAGTAGACGAAGGAATTAAACACTTACTTAAATCTAACTTGACAAAAATCAAAGCGCTGGTTTTATAAACACATATTTTGGAGTAAGATCCATTGAAGTTGCACGCTAAAATAGATTACACAACACTGAAAATATAACAGCGAATCTGAACAAAGATATCGTTTAAAAAATCGATACAGAGATGGAAATTTTATTTTTGACCACATTTCTTAAAATAAAGCCATACAATATGATCCAACCAAATATGCGAATATCGTTATCGCTGTCTAAACACGTCATACGCCCTTATTTATATTTCGCGTACTTGTTTATGCTCTACATCACATCTCGGTACTGGGCATAATCTTTATTACGTCACAGTTTTCAGGGAGGAAGAGGCGTGTCTCACATGTAGCCGCCGCCCACTCCCACGGAGATTCTCATTACATTATTTTAAATTTAGTTACACAATAGCACTTCTGATATTTACACATTATGTGTAACAATTTATCAGAATAAGCACAAACATACTCCTAAAGCTACATATTATGTATAATAAAAATCCGGTCAAGTATAAGTTGGACTCGCATACGAAGGGTTCCCGTACCTTTATCTCTATGCTTAATATAATAAAGCTGAAGAGTTTGTTTGTTTGAACGCGCTAATCTCAGAAACCACTGGTCCGATTTGAAAAATTCTTTCAGTGCTGGATAGTACATTTGTCGAGGAAGGCTATAGGCTATATAACATCACGCTGTGATCAATAGCAGCGAAGCAATAGTGAAAATGTTGCAAAAACGGGAGAAAATTTCTAAATTCGACGGGTACGGAGTCGCGGGCAACAGTTAGTTATCATAATATACTAAATAAATAAATATACGTCATACCGACCCTAAATAACAGGTCAAAAAGCAAAATCAAAATTCATTTAGGTATTCAAGTAGGTACTAATTTTTTTGCCAAAAAAATGAGCTCATGATATGTCCAATAGGTTTTCAAATATTGGGATAAGAGCAGGATAATGATGAAGATGAGTTGGTGTACCTAGTATCAACTAATATACATAAATTAAATGAAATTTTCAACTCCCCAGATATCAACAACTTGACGGGCCTTGTAGTGGAGTGGTTCATGTAACGGACTGCCGTTCACAAGGGTGCGATTCCCGCTTGGGAGAATCATTTGTGTAATCTTTATAAATGTCATACAAATGTTTGTACTGCGTCTGGGTGTTTACTATGTATGATAAGTATGTATTTACAAAAGAAAAGTAGTATATGTAGTCTATCCGTATTCTGGTACACATAACACAACCATAGAAATATAGTTTACTTTGGACCAGAGGACGTTGTGTGAAATGTCCATTAATATTTATTTATTAACATTAGCCTGGTGACAGACGGACAGCGAAGTCTTAGTAATATGGTCCTGTTTTATCTTTTGGTTCAGAACCCTAATATAGTAAAACAAACTACTTAAACGTAAAACAAACTAACTTTACTAGGTCACAGATTTTACACCAATGTCTAATAAAAATGTTATATCATATAACAAAAACACGAGAAGGTTGTTTGTATCAAAAACATAACAGGAAAAAAGATCATACGATAATTCAAAACGTATAGTGGTAAGAAAGGGGATTGACCGAGGTTATTTCCCTCAGGACGCGGCGGTAACGAAAGGTTACGCACAAAATGAGATTGTATGATAGGAGCAAAAATTACGACTAACACTATCTCATGAGCATTTACTTTACAGTCATAATACATAGAACACTATCACGCATGTATATCTTCAACAGGGTAAGCAGTTTACTAGTATTAACATCAATTAAATGTGCATACACAAATTAATAGTAGAATTCTCACGTAATAGAAATAGTGACTTAATTCCGTCATGAATATTTCTAGATTTTATGTAAATCTGCCAAAAATTGTCGACAAATGGTCAAAACAAGAAACATTTATTAGCATTGACTTTACTATTAGACAGTCGATACAGCCGATGCAATAACTGACGTACAATAATAACGACGAGACCAGATAATGTCGCAAGTATTTAGATCAAGGTGCGAAACACGCGTCCGAGAGTCGAGATCGGATCCGAGGAATTCTATTGAAGATCACGCTCACTACGTTAAAGCGCATAATATTAAATGTAAAACCAAATCCGAATTAATTAGTTATATTACACTGATACAAACGATAAGATAACTTTCTTAAAGTTTAAGTATCTTCTAAAAATAAACACATGGACAATAAATACATAAGACTGGATAAAAACTTGCTTGGATTTTCAAACAGTTACTAAGATGTCAGTCAGAGATTTGATATCGGTGTTTTTTACTTTATAAATGGATAATCCTAATCAAGGCTTACGATTTTAAAAAAATCAGTACAACGGAATCCGTTAAGTTACTAAACCCGTTAACACTGAGAAAACCTTTAGTCATCGAGACATTGATAAACTGTAGTGATTAATCATTATAATCATACCCAAATAAATAAACGTGTTTTGTATTTCTCTTCAGCACTGGCCAGCGTAGTATAGAAATAGCAGTAAGACTACAAATAGAAAATACAATATTAAAATAAACATTGTAGTCGACCTGTGTAAAAAATTTCAACTCTCTAGCTATCACCGTTCTTGAGATACAGCCTGGTGACAGACGGACGGACGGACAGCGAAGTCTCAGTAATAGGGTCCCGTTTTTACCCTTTGGGTACGGAACCCTAATTATAGTGAAACACGATAGTCAAGTTTCACTGGTACCCAGATCCACTATGAAAATTATGTTGTGTGTGAACTTGGTATCCAGAACAATCTACGTGATACCGTCTCGGCGCCGAGGCGACGTGACGCCGACCACGCCCCCCAACTACGGCTTTATATTGCGCCTGCTGATATTTGACTATCGCGGCCATATCATTATTGATGTCAAAGGAAGCCAAAATCTACACAAGTACCGCTAACGTTTGACTTCATTTACATTATTGAACTCTGGTATTTAACACAACTTTCTTTGCTATTTAAATTCTACGGTCAGATAAGTAGAGGAAGAGACAAGATAAATGGATTTTGTGATAGAGGATATAAAAGAAAAGTAAGCAAATGACGGCCGAATAGTATCGAAGAAAAAGACATATTGCGTCGACCATATAATAATGGAATAATGGTAAAGGAACAAGAAATTTATAAATTTATATTACTTTGCCCATAGTTATTTCAAAACATAACGTAACTAAGTAATCCTGAGTAAAACATTTAAACGCACTAATAACAATTAGTAAGATAGGAAAGAATAACCAAGTAAGATTATTACAAAAATTAACATATTATGCGCTATTAGATCCAGTACATAATTATGTTAATTTTAACTAAGATGTATGAGAGGTGAATAATTGTAATAGATCCATTTTAAATTTGGTCAAGGCTGATAGAAAGTGGTACGTACGTACGTAGCACGATTACGAATTTAGTGCAATGAAAATACATAACTGTCACAACCATCAAATAAGAAACCGTTTATTACGTATTATTGACTTCTAACTGTTGTAACAATTTCATAAATTCTATACTTGTAATTGTTATAAAGGTAGAGCTTAAGTTTAGCTGTGTGAATAATCTTCTGTTTTTCAAAGATTCTCTTCAATTATTTGATTTTTTTAAAATTACTTCCATTATTTGGATTTATTACTTCTTATTCTTTCTAGTCTTAGAATCACCATATTTACATGGAACAAAATATGACGCAATTGTAACCATAATCCTCGTTCCAAGATCCGGGTTTTCAAATTGTTAACTGTGCACAGATATTCACATATCGATTATTATTTAACGTTACTACAATACAATAATACAGGTATAGTTTAGGCAGTGAAATAAATCAACGAGATAGCTATCAGGAATCTGAGAGGCAAACAAAATAATACAGACAATAAAGCAGACAAATTGACTGCGAAACTACACCCGGTGACTGAATTCAATATGCCGCGTCGAGTTAGGTGTGTCGCATTATTGTTTTCAACTATCGTTTGTTATATTACAAGCCGCGACAGCAATCAATTTTGGAAGTTACATCAAGAAAAAAAAATACACAACACTACTGAATGTAAATATTAAACGTCGCTTTACAAAATTTTCGCAAGTCACTTGCAGTTAGTAGTCAGTTGTAGCGAAGTTTGTTTGTACTGTGTTTCAACACTTTTTTTGTTTCTATTAACGTCAAAATTCAGAAGATACTTCTAGATACCACTCGCTAACATAAATTACTTAGCAAAAATTACATCACGTTAAATTAATTTGCAACATACCGTAAAATAGCAAAACTGGGACTTTTGTTCAGTTTGGATAACATGGACAAGGTTGATGTTTGATTCCACGTTAACAATGGATCTGTTAGAAAATAGTTGACTATCTGAAACCAGCCCTGATAAAGTAAAAACAAACAAAAATTTCTGATTAATTATCCGAATAATGTTTTACGATAAATTAATTGGACGATTAGATTAGTCACATAACGGCTAACTTAACAGTTAAAGCGCCAAAAACATCTGCCTTTGATACAGGTTCCTGTAAATTAGCGCAGTGTTCAACAATCTAGTTATTGATCAAAGTTCTTACAAATTAGAGCAGTGAGTGCTGAAAAAAGATTTGGAGGTAACTAGTTAGTAACTCCTGAAATTCCGTAAAACAGTTAGTAAGATTTGTCGCTGACACTGTAACTGACATCCATACATCTATTCATAATATACGAAAGGCGAAAACACTTGCATGAAAACCGGTTATTGTACGAGAGCAGTGTTCGTGTCAGATCAAAGATATTCCTGAAAGCGCTTACGCAAAAATCTGCAATTATCTAATTATTACGCAGCAAAGATATCTGTGTATTTATATATACTTATAATTTAAACGTAATTTAACAATATTCTAATATATAAAATTCACGTGTCACAGTGTTAGTTACCGTACTCCTCCGAAACGGCTTGACCGATTCTTCTCAAATATTGCATACATATTCAGTAGGTCTGAGAATCGGCCAACATCTATTTTTCAAAACTTTTTTTTTAGTATGGCAAAAAAACGTTTGCCGGGCCAGCTAGTTTAACAATATATTATAACAACAAACACGTTCAGGAAAATCACTGTCAATGTGTTGTCACAATTTATTTTGAACGTCATAGCGAATTATAAATGTGGAAATCGGTTCAATAGCCTATGTTTTACATTCAAATGGATTGTACGGGCAACGGACGAACGAAGTCAGATTATAATGGATACTAGTTGGTATTTAAATTTATGAAAAATATATTTCAGTGTTTACAGCATCAAGCCGTTGAAATAAATACATAATTTAGAATAAACTGATGCATCAGACTGCTCGTTATATCATCGTGACGATAAATCTGTAATATGGGTTTAAAATTCCAGATACGTGACGTGTGTCTTACATTAGTATTAACTGTGTTTTGAACTTTCATTTTGTTATTTGATTTTAATTTTGTCGACTAAATAAATTATTTAACTAAATAGAAAAGAACTGTAATAGTTGATGCAGTTTATTTTGGCTATTTAATAAGTGCTAATTTCATACCACATATCTTCAGAATGATATGGAGCATACAGCAGATGAATAAGCAATTAACGTTTTAGTACCCCGCCTAAATAAAAAACAGACAGTGGAATTTCTTTATTTTTACGAAAAAATAGCCTATTGTTTAAAAATACTGTCTAACCGTGAAGTTCAGAATAGTGCTTAAAGCGAGCGGTTACTTTTACATGCTTACGCAATGCCAGTCACAATTTATTATCGGCTTCGCTGCAAGCTTTCGTAATGCAAGCCAGAACTACCACTCTAAATCTTTTTGTCTCTATACCCGGAAGTTTTAGGTCTAATTACATAAAGAGCAGAAAATTACCTAAGGAAGTGTCATTAAGCCTACTATCCACCTATTTATGTATTTACATTTAGTGACAATCATGCAAATGCCAGCGACAATCGTTGTGCTGCCATCAATTTATCTCTGCAGATTTTTGAATAGAGTCCCACAAAGGAAGAACATTTTTCTTATAATTAATTCAAATGTACAGGAAAATGTATTAATATGCTATATGTATGCTTCAATTTATAAAATTAAATTAAGTATATCTCTTCAATAACTACTGTACTGCACAGGTTAATTTCCTACACTTAAAACATTGCTCTAAGTAGGTCGCGTAATAAAATCTATCACGAATAACTGAATTATTACAGTTATATTCCATTTAAATAAATAAATAATTAATATTCATGGACATTTCACACAACGTCCTCTGGTCCCAAGCTAAGCTTATTTGCTTGTGTTATGGGTACCAGAATACGGATATACTACATATACTACTTTTCTTTTGTAAATACATACTTATAATACATAGTAAACACCCAGACGCAGTACAAACATTTGTATGACATTTATGGATATCACACAAATGATTGTCCTGACCGGGAATCGAACCCGAGACCTCGCGATCGGCAGTCCATTACATAAACCACTCCACCACGAAGCCCGTCAATTTAGTTTAATAACTTATTCAGTTGATAAAATTAATAAAGTATGTAAATTAAATAGGCATAATCTTGGATATTAAAAAACCTATTACCTAAATTATACGGAGCAGCAATTATAAACAAACACGAATGAAACAGCGGACGTTAACTTGTAGGACGACTATGATTTGAAATCACATATTAATATAAAGATTCAATGCAATTAACAGACAAAGATCAGACGTACAAGAAAAATAATCGCCTATATGTTATTCAACAATATCGCTACATCCATTATCAGTAGGTTAAAAGTGTAAATGATGGATCACATGATGCACTATAAACCTTGTACAATTGATATAAGGTAACAAATGTGAGTGCATGCTGCTGGTGCGGTAATAAGCTGCAATGTCACATGGCACGCAACAGTTCATGCAGTGATCTCATTGCCTGCCAAACTGAGTAAATCTACTGCAAAGTGCTTTCTGATAACAATATGTGCATACAATGTAATTTATTATAAAATAATTTACACAATAACTTTGGTGCGTAATGTAAACGTGTAAAACTAGAGAAGTCAATGCTCAATAGATTTCATTTTCTCTCTAGAAAATTAATATACCACCGTTGTGGACTATGCCGTGCTGACCAGGCGTGCTGACATAGGGTTTTAGTATCGAGTTTTCGAACCGCCTCTCGCAGTAGATGTTAACTGCTTATAATATCCCTTAACTGGCTCTTACCCTGGAGAAGAAATGGAGTGGTCAACTTGTATTCTTAATTCAGACAGGATTTAATATAAAAGAGTTAAATTAGGTAGTATTTCGATGAAAGAGCAATATGCAGGCTACATTTATCGGCGACCTGACTATCGTTTAAAGAAAAAGGGTCCAGAGTGGCGGCCATGAACCGGATAAACTGTAGGGCGATATCTTAATAGGCCCTTGGATGCAGTCGACAAACTTCGTGTTGTAAAGTTATTTGGAAAGGGTACTATGTTGACGGAAAAAGCAGATGGTTATGAATGCAATCCTAAATTAAAACTTTATATAAACCGCGAATGAACCGAGATGTACGAGTGTGGATGAAGCCAAGAAAGTGTGTTTGGATAGTAGCAGATGGCGCTCTGTAGTTTCTGCCTTACCCCCACGGGAAAAAGACGTGATGTTATCATGATGATGATGGTCTAATGTAGTTGCTTCTATTCTAATTGATAACATGCGTTATTGTAACATGCAAAAGACACGTCTTGGAGATAGCTACAAAATCTCTTTTGAGAAAATTTCTCAACAGACTGATTACAAAAATCTTAATTAATCGACACATCTGTAAAAACATAACCCATAAAAATAAAGCACTATACCTATTTATAATACAGCCAAATCTATTTTATTTATATATCTTTGCATACACGTTAATAGCTATTTATGTTCACACACATCAAAGGCGTTTTATTTACTTTAAATGTCACAGTATAAGTAATCTTTAAGGAACATTATTACCTAAACTTTGGTTTTCTTTCATGTGGAAACATTTATCACTTAGTAGTTGACGGAAAACATCTCGAGGAAACGGCATTTCTAAGGAGAAATTGACGACGCGTGTTATATGCATTCGATAGATTACTTGTAGAGGTGACTTGTAAAACTACTGGATATAAATGGAACTTCTGTTTATCTATAGTAACACACATTACAAATAGAAAACATTGTATTATTGTCTGTTTGTAACGAATAAACTCAAAAACTACTGGACGGATTTCGATAATTCTTTCACTATTAGATTGCTACATTATCGTTGAGCAACCGAGGCTATATTTAAAAAAAAATGCCTTAACATGACATGATGAAAAGCCGGAACGGACTGCTAGTGGTTTATGCGTTAGCAACTGTCACGCATGTGTCACCTTTGTTTATTTAGTGCATTTATGCAAATCTGCGATTAAAGTTCTGAGACATAGAAAACGCTTAGGCATGCAGTATTAATATAATGCAAGTTTACAATACTGCGTTATCAATGTCGTGTTAAGTAATGAATGATCTATGCAAAGATGGCCATGTGGAGATAAAGCAAGTATGACACAAGTAATTTGAAGCTCCAAAATACATACAGAGAAATGCTACAGGCGCAGTTTAGTAAAGCGATATAAAAACACGATGTAGTAATTCACAAAAATGTATTTTTATAATGAACATGATTGTTGCATTTAAGTGCTGTATGTACCTACGAATCAACAGGAAAGCGTAAATTTTTTCTAAAACTTACTTTTTACGGACATAAAAGTTTATCAATATTTATTAAAATTATGAGTAAAATATCTAAACTAAAAGAGCAATTACACACTATCTAAAAATAAAATATTGATGTCAACAAATATATAAACTAACATAAAAAACAAAGTTTCAGCTAAAAATTTTGCAAATTTTGCAAATTTTATTGATTTTAGTTTAGAATAAATAAGAGTTATTTATTATACCCGCTTCTTCATGGGATATCGAAAGCGGTATTAGCAACGTATGAAGACGCAGTGTGAGTATACAGAACGACAACTTTCCCTTCTTTAATGGAAAAACAACACTAAAACAAGAGGTTTACGGATAAAACTCGAAAGGCTTAACACGTACGTTGGATATCGGCTGCGTCACAAATTTTACTTAACATCATGACAATAATATTTATTCTATATAAGCTACTTTTCTCTATCTGTCTTCAGCACATTGACCTTCCTCTGCCGGGCACGAACTCGAAGCATATTTAATTCCCATGAAAAAAGCAACATCTAATCTGTCCCAATTCAGGTTAGTGTTAGTAGTACAGAGCTATTATTTCTGCAACATTGTACTTGAAAATGCAGTGGACAGATACAATAGAGCCAGAAAATCTATTTTGGTTCAGATTTTCACTTCCTCAACATTCATAATTCTTATCTAACTACAGGCTTGACACCACTTTCCATAACGTTATCGTAATTTTAACTAAAATGTAAGTTAAACCTGATGTCATCCTGTACCTACACTTTACTTTCGAATTTTATATTTGGTTTGCATACGGCATTCCACGTGTCTGAGCTGAGAACATAGATATTTAAAATTTTTGTGCCAATACTTCATATGACCTATTATATCCTTTCAAAAAATTCAGGACTTCATAATTTTTTTTAGAGATACAAAAGTTACAAGGAATATGTGGATACAGTACAATGCAGCGTACATCAAATAAGTGTGTTCTTTGTGTTCAATACATAAATATTTGTGCGAGTGGAAATCGAATCTACTACAACGTAAGTTAATGCACAGAAGTTAGTTAGAATATTTGACCTATAGATTGCACAACACAGCAAAATATATAAGTCACCAGTGACAGTATATAGTGATAATAAGTCACCAATTCCCTCTTATAATCATATCAGCATTATTGATTCAAGCTCAAAGTAACGTTTAAGATTTAAAGGTTTTATCGCAACTTTTTGTTACATTTGCATAATATTAATGGTGCTTGTGCAACATTAGTACAACAAATCGTACTTATTAATTTTATTTAAAAGCCAGATAAAATAGGTCAAGTCAAGTAAGGTCGTAATAATGACTCGTCAACTATGAAAATCGTTGGAAACCAATGCCGAAAAGTGAAAGCTTGTAAAAACATTCGATAATTTTAGGTAGTCGTACTTTGATGGATATCAACATGGAGACTACTTACTGGTCAACATTTTTAACACCTGTAGGTCACAGAATATAAATAAGAATCGTCTCCAAATGAGAGCAGAAAAAATTCAATAACTAAAGAAAATCCTTTTATATGCATTTACGTGCATTAAGATGTCTCGGATTCGAACTTGACATTGCCACCTTCACATAATGCCGTGGGTTATTTACCTAATTACCATAATATACATCACTGTGAATAAGAAGTATTGACCTGGCAAGAACTAATAGAATTTTAAGCAAAAACTGATTTGATTGAAACATTTAGTGGACTTACAGTATACTAAATGTATGAACACTTGAAGGAAACCCTGGCTATAACAAAAACATCGCAAGTATTTACGGTGAAAGTACTCCATCATTATATAAGACAGTAATGTATATTCAATTGGTGATTTTACGGTATAAGTAATACATCAGCGCATTGCACCACCCACATTCATACATTTGTGTCTATGACATCATGTTGCAATTCTTTACGTAGGTTTTTACCCCAGCTAAGGAAAATACAGAACATTTTTTTAATGACTTTCTATGATTTTATTGTTTAATTTTAGTATACGAGGCACGGCCTCAATTACAATCCAAGAGACGCCCAAAATTGACGTCGTTGTGTACATTTGGGTCCAATAGCAAAGCACGCGCTGCGAAGTGAAAGTGAATAGCGCGCACGTACTTATGGCCGACTCGGAGCCCCAATAAGACGACACCCGCTGTCCGCATACTTCAGCAATTACCACGAGGAAATCAGTAATGTGCTACCAACTTACGCCAAAACTCCTGCCTTACGATATGCAACAACTATCTAGTGACACATAAACAGTGATAAATGTAAAAATTATATAAAACAACAAAAAATTGTCAGCAAACGCTCAAAGTCTGTTTCAATAGAACCTGGAATCAGCCAGTATTATCACATTGTTCCTAAAGGTGACCAAGAAACAATATTAAAGTAATCAATAGTAACTACATTGTATAAAAGAGTTGGAACTCTGGGGCTTCCTTTGACAAACTGTTATTGTGTTATAGCTATGTAAATGGACTTTGAGAACGAGCTAATGAACCTTTAGGTAACTAATAGATCAACTAAGCCGCTGGAGTATCGAAGCTACGGTAACATGGTCGTTTTGATTGAGATGCAATCGAATTTATAAATTTACACTATAGCGGAAGTCTTGCCATAGATGATAGTGGAACGCAGCCTCAGGGGGAAACAATTGAATATTATTACCAACCCTGAAACCAAGGTTGGATAAAACATATATGTAAGCCACTGGCCTCAGATATTGATTTTAAGGCTCTTCTAAACATTTGTTCCGGTTCGCGCGAAATTGATTGGAGCTTACATAACTCTTAACGCAATACCATCTAATGATATTGAATTAATGGATAGAAAATATTTAAATTTAAACAAGGCCGATCATAAATACCTGTAGTGCAATTCATTTTGTTTCCAAGAGACAAAATCTTTATTTTATTTGATTCAATATTAATGGAACTATTCAAAGTAAAGTGATTGATGCGGCTGCCTATATTGCCTATCGATTACAAAACGGGATTATTTCGTAATCTACTCAGACCACGATCTTGATCGTGTAATCTACGTCTTACCATAATCGTATTTGAACTAATTCTGATATAACAATTGACAAATCACAACAAGTGACCGAGGTCTTGATATTACTTAATCCGACTAATTCATCCTATATTTACCGGGCATTTCTATTAAAAACTAATGAAAGTAAAAAAAAAACTACGGCTGTAATTTGGTACGGTCAAACACTTAGTTAAAAATATTCAAGTGTTGAATATCAAACAGCGAAATGACGTCAACTTTGACGATTCCTATAAAAACATACACATAACGATTGATGGATAAAAACTAAATAAGTATTAGAAAAGCTGATTATATTTTTGTAAAGGAAGTAAAAGGCAATAATTACATAACATTATCGAGGATCGTTTTACATACAATGAGCATGTGAATTAAATGTTTGTGACTGTTGTTAATGGTAGCCAGTATGGAAATCGCTTAGCATAGAAGTTTAAATTCTATTTCACGCAAGCAATGATTTATTTTTGTAATTTTGTCAAATGAATTGGTAGAAAAATAATATTAAATGATTATGAATTTTAAAGTTTCAAAGAATGTGGGTGTTAAAATGCTACAGATGATGATGATGATGTAAACATAGATTGTAAGAAAACTGAATCAAATCTCTTTACACCAACTATAGGCTTGTCTTGGATTTAAGTTTACAAAACCAGCAAATTTTCATTCTCAGACTATGCTTGGTTTGCCTGCGCCGTGAAGCACATTATATGGATGAGTTTATAGCAATATTTATTGGTTTCATGTCAAATCTGTGCTAATAACTTTAACTACATGGTCTGCTTCAAATTCCAAAGGCGAGCAAAGTGCAAGAAACAGCAAAAACTCTTTTAAAAGGAAGACCAGCTGTCGTTGCTTTATAACTAATTATGTAATTAATGAATTTAGATGATGTAGATTTTAGGAGTAGTGACAATAAAAAAACTGCGTCACGCATAACGTTTAATTAAATTGAAGCAAATGAAAGCAAAGTTGTTCGTTCGGTATCTATTAACCGTTATTTACAAGCTAGTACATATATTTTTTTTGCTTACACAAGGCCTTTACGGAGTGAAGCAAGTATATCGCGTACCGTTCCGAAACAAAAGGTCTACTTTGATATCTTTTTTACCAAAGTAAGTTCAGTATGTCCTTGTAACGAATGTAAACACTATTGTTTTGTCATGTGGCTGTACCCATTATCATCTGATAAGGGGTACAGACTAACCTAGCATTGTTCTATATTTAAGAACTATTTCAGCAACGATAATTAACTATTTATGTTGTTTATGGGACTTAAACTTTTTTGATTGGGATGATAGCGATCTTTAGTGGAATCAATCACAGACCTGTCACTCTATCAACCATTCCTCTCTCATTCTCAATAACTAACATTGAAACTCTTTGAGGGAACGATGCAATTAACCTGATAAATCTGCATTCACTTCTCTTCGCCTAACTTCTTAAGTTGTCCAGTTTATGGACTCACAAAAACCTTTACTTTTCATTGCAATTGTAATCAATGAGAAAGCTAAAAATGAATAGTAGTGACGATGTTAGTAATTGAACTATACTTAGTCCAGCAATTAACAATTATGTAAATAAGTGACCAGTTGTTTTGCCAGATCAAACAAGGTTCTAGAGAAGGTTATAAGAACATTTTTTTAATGTTATGCAATACAGAGAAATCGTCCAACTAGGCTAACATCTAACCTTCAGGCAAGAAGAGTAAAATGCAATAGGTAATTAATTGAGACTTACAATTGAATTCTATGCAGATACACTATTCGATACTAGTATATGACCGTGCACAATCGTACTACAATATATCTATGTACTTGAGGTAATTGGCCTGAAGCTGGATTCAACAAACTGTTAATCAACGGTACATTTTGCAATTCCCGACAAGTTGAATTTAAAACACAGCTAATAAGGAAGAGATTTTTAAGACATGCCTGAGTTATCGTATTAAAAAAAATAAAGAAACACTTGATACAAAATCGAATCCTGTTTTCAAGGACTGTAATAATGTTCCGTAAACCGTTGGTGAAGGTAGTAAAGTGTTGGGAGGACAACGACCTGACCGAGTCAAGACTTATTCCAACTAACAATGTGAAGTATATTCAATTTTATATTAAAGAACATTGAGTTCAATGTACATAGTGATGGATGAGTCATTAGATGCAAAGATAAATCAATACAAGTGTTAGTGATACGTTATTTCAGTTATTCCACTCAATTAATGCGTATAATGTTAATGAAATCGAATATTGAACGATATTATCTGTACCTAGCAAGACTTTATTAGTTGTAAAAACAAGTCAATTTTTCAACTAAAAAGAGTATCTAACTAATTTGTTTCGTAAGTAATTCCACTGAAAAATATTGCAAGAAACCTCTTGTTTATATATTTTATATTTGAGCAAAACTGCTAAATGAATGTAGGTAAGAATTTTATGCAGCATTGTCACAAACAAAAACATTTTCTGATTATAAAAGCTGTTATCTGATACAGTAGTTCAGTTGACAAAATAAATATAATAGATAAGTTAAAGAATACTCATGCGACATGAGGTAAACATAATCGCAAAGGGCACAATGACCGTACCTGTGAGGTGCACCGGCACACTAGCGACTGGAACCATATCTATTTTTACACGTCCACTCTATCTTTATTTACTATTCTGGTCTGCGACTCATTGAATTGTGGTTATTATGTGCAAGTTGGATATGTGCCAGCGACTCTCGAACCTAACACACCGATACCGAGATATTCGAGGAATGATGGCAAAGCGATTTCATAAAACGTTATTTGTCTCTATATACCAAAATTCATGAACGTAATGACACACTAACGAATTCCTATACATAACAAAGAAATTACAGATTTCTTTATGCTGCTGTCCCCCTATAGTTTCTTGGAAATACACATTTTTGCGTTATTTTACAGCCCACCAAGAAAATATTGTAACAGATTTAAAGTGATACGATTTAGCCTACATCTCCTTGTAATATAAAATGCTTCTTACGAAACTGTCAACATACACAGGACTCTAGAAAAGTATGTTTATTTGGTTTTATTAAGTTTCTACATTCATATTTGACTCATATAACTACAGCGAAAATATTGAGAAGTGACACTAGATTTTGAATAAGGTGGCGGGGTCGTTTACATATGATACGAGTGACTCTTGTCCAGATCACGTCAAACCGGCAGGCGAGTCAAGCGGTGGCAACGAGCAAACCGGTTGAAGGCGCCGGCCGTCGGGCTTGGGGATCCACTGAGGATTAACACCTTGTAAACAAAATTGCATTCGCTATATTTTTTATAGCGGGCAAATTGGTAGTGTTTATAGTATAAAACCGTGGCATTGCACCGAAATAAAATGGTTGCAACAATTTAATATTATGCAATCCAGATAATAATGTGTTTCAACATAAATTGTTACTTAATCAAAGGGTTTGCTTTCAGATTATTTGATCACAAAGTTATTAGTTAGTTGAAACTTACTTTTATCGTAAACAATGACGTCTAATGTTTTAATGCAAAATAAATTGAATACAATAAGAGAGAAAAATAATGACATACATTGATAACGTTGTTCACTAAAATACAATTTATGATCGCTACACAGAGGCATTGAATGACGAGGACGTTAAATTTATGTGAAGGTGTTGCTTTCAAATCATTATTCGATTCAATTTAGGGTAAAAAGTTTAATAGACCACCGACCGCAGTGTCAAGCAGTAAATCGAAATTGACTAAGTGGGTCATCACATAATTTCGCAAGCGTATCGAGTGCCGCAACCATTAACTGGTACGCTAGAGTCGAGTCAAGGCCCGTACGACGATGAACCCAAGATCCTGACAATGGTGGAATGCTATGAAGACGCCTAAATAACAATACTAGTATGCCTGCACCTATCTAGATAACAATAACTATTCAATGACACATCCAATGTGGATTTCACTTAACGTTTATAGTTTCACAAAGAAAACGGTCTTATTTATAAGATCTTCAAAATTTAAGCACCTTGAACAAAAAAACGAACGGTCTTCTGACAAAATTTATTAGGAGATGAAACGGTAGAATTTCTAGACCATTTTGTATCCACATTACAATTGCATGTTACTACGCTATAAATGTTTTGTTAGTATTATTTAGGTAGTAGAATGTAGCCGCGTTTTCGTGACATGCCAATTGTTTAGTAATTCGCAGCAGCCATGCGAAGTTGCGAACGTATGTTTTTAATAATATTTCCTAACATTAGTTCGAAGCGTCATCACTGATAAGGTCATTGAATTATGTAAAATGAACATTAAGTACGTGCAAAGCAAACAATTGTTATATCACACATCTTGGGAAATTATAAGAGCAAAATACATATATAGAATTAGATTATAATATAAGTAACACAAATAATGTATAATTTCACTGCTATTACGTGAATTCAAAGTATAAACAATTAAGTGATTCGTAGGCTCAATGGTCAACAACAAAATTGTATTTGGGATACACTAAGCGAAATCTGTCTCGAAAATATTACTACGTTTATAATTCTCAATAGCAGTATGAAATTATAACGTGCGTCAATAAGCTTCCCCCGATTACGTAATAGTTAATCCATTGTTGAATGAAAAATTGGTCAAGTGCGAGTCAGACTCGCGCACGAAGGGTTCCGTACCATTATCTATGCAACATAAGGCAACGTTATTAGTATCGAGCAAGAAACGGTAAAAAAATCATGTTTGTTGTATGGGAGCCCCCCTTAAATATTTATTTTATTTTATTTTTAGTATTTGTTGTTATAGCGGCAATAGAAATACATCATCTGTGAAAATTTCAACTGTCTAGCTATCACCGTTCTTGAGATACTGGGTACGGAACCCTAAAAATCATGTTTGTTGTATGGGAGCCCCCCTTAAATATTTATTTAATTTTATTTTTAGTATTTGTTGTTATAGCGGCAATAAAAATACATCATCTGTGAAAATTTCAACTGTCTAGCTATCACCGTTCTTGAGATACTGGGTACGGAATCCAAAAAATCATGTTTGTTGTATGGGAGCCCCCCTTAAATATTTATTTTATTTTATTTTTAGTATTTGTTGTTATAGCGGCAATAGAAATACATCATCTGTGAAAATTTCAACTCTCTAGCTATCACCGTTCTTGAGATACAGCCTGGTGACAGACGGACGGACGGACGGACGGACGGACGGACAGCGAAGTCTCAGTAATAGGGTCCCGTTTTTACCCTTTGGGTACGGAACCCTAAAAACGTAAATGATGATAGGAACATGAATAATTTAAAATATTAATAAAGAGTGAATCATAGTCTGACTGATGCCAAGATCAGGACGTCAGTAACAGGACTCTATAATAATTGGTCAAGTGCGAGTCAGACTCGCGCACGAAGGGTTCCGTACCATTATCTATGCAACATAAGGCAACGTTATTAGTATCGAGCAAGAAACGGTAAAAAAATCATGTTTGTTGTATGGGAGCCCCCCTTAAATATTTATTTTATTTTATTTTTAGTATTTGTTGTTATAGCGGCAATAGAAATACATCATCTGTGAAAATTTCAACTGTCTAGCTATCACCGTTCTTGAGATACTGGGTACGGAACCCTAAAAATCATGTTTGTTGTATGGGAGCCCCCCTTAAATATTTATTTTATTTTATTTTTAGTATTTGTTGTTATAGCGGCAATAGAAATACATCATCTGTGAAAATTTCAACTGTCTAGCTATCACCGTTCTTGAGATACTGGGTACGGAATCCAAAAGATCATGTTTGTTGTATGGGAGCCCCCCTTAAATATTTATTTAATTTTATTTTTAGTATTTGTTGTTATAGCGGCAATAGAAATACATCATCTGTGAAAATTTCAACTCTCTAGCTATCACCGTTCTTGAGATACAGCCTGGTGACAGACGGACGGACGGACGGACGGACGGACGGACGGACGGACAGCGAAGTCTCAGTAATAGGGTCCCGTTTTTACCCTTTGGGTACGGAACCCTAAAAACTACGATTTGTTTATGTTTACCCGATTCCTATTTCAATATCATTATCATATCAGCCTTTTGCAGTTTACTGCTGGACATAGGTCTCTCCGAATTTGCGTTACAATACACGGTGTTCTGCCTTCCGCGTCACCCTTCGTATTTACATGTCCGAAATTAACATCGTATCAAGACACCAAACATTGAATTTCATCGTATTAGATGATAGTCTATGATTATCCAATAAACTATAATTATTATCTAACGCATATCAGTGTTATTTAAACAACGTTATTCGCAAACTATGGTCGAGATTATAAACACGATAAATTCTTTGATAAGTTCTTCAACAAATGTTATTGTCAGGATACGCCCATGACTTTTCACAATATAAAATTAATTGCTTTCATCGTCTCAAGATGAAGTGATAACTCACAATATAATTATGTTAAAGCATTGCCAAATGACAGCTAAGGTCTTATAACGAAATAACTAAGTAACTATAAAATATTATTTATAATTTTAATAATATAAAGACTATGAGTTATATATAAACTTACCCCTTCATTTCCGGATAGGAACTGTATTTTAGGTTTTGCTAATCTGTCCTGAAACAAAAAAGGTTAACATTAACACTTGACGTATTATATTGCTTAAAGTTACGTTTTACAAGATCCTGCATTAATACTTGACAAATTATGATTAACATTGTTTATTTCACTGCATGGTTAGATACATGGTTAGATATATAAACATAATATATCATATCATCTACCCCAGGGCTGTCCAAACAAAGGCCCGCGGGCCGCGGCTTGTTTTCATGCGGCCCGCGACACGCATTTTAAAGACTACGATACTATTGTTAAAGATAAATTAACGAAAAATCAATAAACATAGAAAGACAAAATTACGCTGTATTATATTTACTAGACAACTGAAAATATTTTTCTGGTCCTCCAGCTTTTGTATGAAATTTAATTAGCCCGCGAAGGTGTATAGTTTGGACAGCCCTGATCTACCCCATCTCAACGATACCAATATTTTCATTAGCGTTCTTGAACAATTTGGTTAGAAATGTTACAATTTGTTATAATAAACAAATTGCAACCGTACCACAATACTTAGCTGAATATTTTACGTAAAGATACACATTATAACCTCTAAAAGTAACTAGCCAATAACTACAATTAAAAAGTCTTGCTTCAAATGTAGTAAATTGGGATTGTTCGTAATTTTTGACCTGCTATTTTTATATTTTTTATAGAAAATATAGACTATTTTAAGCAACTAATTTCAATATTATTGAAATATTCACTATAGAATTTAAAAAAAATACTTAATGATATTATTTTAAATGTTGTGACGTCATCGTTGTACGCAATCTGTGTATTGCCTTTTCCTGATAGACTTGAGGGAGATTGCAATACATCTTTTCAAAGTTGCCAAGTTGATATTATAGACCAATTTCAACTCCACCACAGAGTAGCATAAATATCCCTAAGAACGCCTTAATATTTCAAGTCCTTTATTTCAAGGGCAAATAGAGATCATTTGCTCTTTTGGAAAAATAATCGTTAATATAGCAAATTTTCCAAAATAAAACTAATGGATCTGATCAGAAACTCTACTCCCCGAAATGGTTTTCGAATTAAGAGTTTCAAAAAAATATGAACAATGACAATTACTAAAACTGATTTTTCTCAAGTGTATAAATATTTTGAATACAAAGAACTCGGCATTTAGGTGAATCAGTAACAATCGTGTTAACAAAATTTCCGTGTAAAATACAAATATAAACATTCTAGCAAAATTCTGAGGTTTATATTAGCAATGGCGTAACGGATTTGTAAATCCGTAGAGCTTGAAAATCTCTACGTAAACAGAACACTGCCACCATGCAGCACGAAATGGTATAGGAAAACCAGAAGTTGGACTCCCACAATTTGGAATATCACACGAGATTAGAGAAAATGTTGTTTCCGCAGTTACTAATTAAAGTTAACAATCAAGCTGCAATGATCTACGCAAGCGGATACGTTCCTAATTTCTTGGGTCTCGTAATTTTGCAGTTTTTGGATACAGCTAATATGGTTGTGAGTAGGTGTTAATGCTAGGTGTTAAATAAACAATATGCGTTAAAACAAATTGGGCTTGTAATATTGTGCGGATAAATAAAGAGTAAAAATTTCCACATAATTACACGGCCTAACCTAATGAAACGTCGTAATTAGACGACAAGAAGCCAAACAAGTTGGGCAACGAGTTGGGTCGGCTACAATAAGCAAGTGTCGGCAAGTCGTGGAGTTGCACAACCGGCGATGGTCGAACGCGAGAAACATAACTGGGCTGGGCGGCAGCGCTGGTGATGTAAACTTAAAAATTGCTTTAGTTACTTACTTAACTGCAAAACTTAGTGTGAAATTCAACTAGTTGCATTGCTGTCTAGACGCAGAGTAGGTAGGGATGACCCGGAACTTACAATAGTACGCATAAATAGATGTAATGCGAGATCTCTTCACGATTAAACGATTTCTATGCAAATACGGATAAAATAAATCTATAATTAACAACAAACATATCGGACATTGTTGCTATAACATCTAGTTTAAGGTCTCTATAACTTATACATATAAAGTTACTGAAATCTATCCTGCAAATTACGAGATTTGTCAACTTTAATATTATAAGATCTTTAGCGGCCATCAAACTAGTTTTTAATAGACAAGGTCGCAGATAATAAAACATAGGTACTTGGTATTAATATTCCTGACTTTGAATTGTAAGTAGGTTTTAACACATTTATTTATTTGAAATAAATTGACATTAAATGAGTGTGTGACTTAATTTTACAGGACCAGTTCTGGTTTTACCTATGTTTAACGGAAATATGGGAAGAGGCTTGCTCTTTTCCTGCTTAGAAAAAGAAAAAACAAACGCAAATAGTGACCACGAAATGACGAAACTCTAAGAAAGTAAGAGGCATAAGAAAAGGAAAAAATACGCCAAAAAGCGGAACATGATATATACTAACTTCAATTTTTTTATTTCTTCAATAAATCTACTACAAAACCGGGTATCATTCTCATAAATAAAACAGATTATCTTTGATTACATATCGGATAGTTAATTAGTACCTATATGAAAAACCTACGAATTTGTAAACAACATTGGATAATAATAAAATGACGTCTGACAGAAGAGTATGGAAGAACGTTGCGACGGACGTTGCGCGTACCCCAAACAACGAGATGAGGGCAGATTAGAATAGTCTTTACCTTTACTATTTAAAACAAAGTCTGTAAAAGCGGTCGGGCATGTATGACAAGATGTAAGAGTGTGGATGAAGCCAAGGAAGTATATTTGGATAGTAGCAGATGGCGCTCTGTAGTCTCTGCCTACCCTCATGGGAAAAAAAGGCGTGATGTTATGATGATGATGATGATTAAAACAAAGTCGTTATTTTTGTTATATCCATATGTGAGCTTATATCTTAAAAACTACTCAAAGGACTATGTTGCGATTTTTTTATCGATAAAGTGGTTTAAGATGGCTTTTTTGTATAATTTATTTGGATTTGGTGTACATATTTCAGATTTAACGCGTACGAAGTTGCGGGCGACAGCTAATTACTAATAAAATAACTGTAAAAAGAAAATAAAGAAATGTTTGTATATAATTTTGATTTTGAAGTAGTTACAGCGAGATCATCCATGACTATAGCTTACAATGGGTAAACAGACAAGTGGAGCTAAAGTAGACGCCAGTAATAAGTATTATTTTGCAGAGCAAAAAATATAAAAGCAATTTCGGCCTTGCGTTGAATTGCTGCGTTGTGCTGTGTGAGGCAATAAAATGCCTACATAATGTGACCTTAACGGAATATAGCGATGACCTTTTAGCAAACAAAAACACAAAGCTTTTACATTACTAAGTTTCGTTTATCAAAAGTTACACTTATTACGCCTGTTCAACCAAGTTGGGGTAGGCAGGGATGTATAGATAATAATAATAACTAACTAACTACATATATCTTTCTACCTTACAGTATGTACATAGCTAGTTAACTAAGTTTATTTATTTATTTAAGTTAACATATATAGACGAAACATTTGAGTTATTAGTAAAAATATTAAGTGTTAGGCAAGTGTATGTGTTAAATAAAATAGAGACTATTACTATAAATATAGTATACTGGATTGGTACTTTTACTAACGGTGAGAAAAATAAATAAACATAACTAATTTTATTTTTAAGTACGTAACGCCCTCTATTATCGTAATTTTAATTGGTATTATGTTTCCACAACCCTATAACTAGATGGCGTTAAATGATTGATAAACTTATTTTACAACATTTCAATTTACCAACACGACAATTACTCAAAATAAAGAGATATTTGATTCAAAATACAAAATCACATAAATCAAAATGATAAAAGTACCTATGCTTCTCTTTTTTTTTACGATAGAAGCTCAAGGCATTTACTCAGAATACTCATTTATTCCTAACGCTATTATACGTCTCATGTTATTCTCATGCTCTGGTCTATAATCTCACCCATCCTATTTAATTTATGCTTTTTATGTTGCGTTCATTGAATAACTTATAGATACTGATATTCGTATATTAGATCGAGCCCAGCAGAATTCTGCAAGTATCAGCAGGATTTAAATTCTAAAATACTTGAAGTGACGCATTATTGCTCAACTTTAAACATATTTTTTTTAAGGTTTAATTCTGAACAGACGATAAAAATACAGTTTGAATTGTAAAACAGTAAAAACGTTTAATATTTTAAACAATATGTGGGGTGGTTTTGTCTACCTGAACATCGTCACGTCTCAAAACTAGAAAAAATAAAAGTTGTTTTTGTAGTCAACTAATTATTTTTACTACTTATTTTAACTACGCTTTCTATTTTTAGAACTAGAGCATTATAAAGAAGTATGCAAAATAATTAACTCAATTAATTAATGTATCATTTTTATCAGGCTCTGTCTTCATTAGCCCTTATTAGTCTATTGATGAACAGAAAAATCCCGTAAAAGTCGAAACGAGACTCCTACCAAACGGTTACGAATTTTTATGTGCGGAATTGGAATTCAATATTATAAATTTACTAACTAAATAAACAAATTTAAAATGTTGGAAATTACTAATGGTCTTATTCATAATGACTTATCGGAGGTTTAAAAGTTCGCTAAAATTGTTAAAACTTGTTATTCATAATAGTCTTTTTACGCTAAAACGTTTATTATCTCTCCGATAAAATCTCCGTTTAAACCTCCGAAAAGTCATTATGAATAAGACCATAACAGTTTAACTCTAGAAATGTTTTCACGTTCTGTGTGGTGACGGATTAAGAATACAAGTGTCACCCCATCTCCTCCCAAGGGTGCTGTAAAAGTGAGCTAAGGGATATTGCACACAGATAACTTCTGTGAGAGACGGCAAACTCGAAAATAAACCCTGTGCCAACACGCCTGGTCAGCGCGGTACAGTAGACCATAGTCCCTTCAAAGTGGAGGAGGCACGTGCCCAACAGTGGGACGTAAATGGGCTGGAGAAGAAGAAGAATGTTTTCACGATATCTAAAACGTAATAGCTAAGTATAATCATGCCAGAAATACAAGAACAATAGAATAATAACATTATATAATATGTGTACATGCTTCAATCAGGCTGTATCAACATTATCATTAAGTTAAATTATAATAAGATGACGAAATTTGAAAATTAAAACTCCAGGATGTAAATAGATTATGGTGCGGTAGTTTAAGTCTAACATCTGTTCACGAATAACAGCTTAGGGACAACCAGGTGCTTAGGATCGGGGGACGAAGGGTGCGACGACCTCTGGCGGCCCTAACCCATGTTCAGCGGCTCGCAGACATCCGTTATCACATGCCAATACTTGCTCTTAGACGATTAATTTAAAGATCAAAATTGATAGATTACACAAAGCAAGAAATGCATTACAATACAACTGGGGTGTGTATGAAGATGTTGGACGCGAAGTATAAAAAATTATCATTTTTACTTTCATCAATGCCAGACGCAATGTTACTGAGATTTTAAAACGAAATATACAATAATACAGATTTTGTTTTGACGATTAGATACGCTACAAAAAATTTTCACTTGCTCTACTTCTATTCTAAATTATTTTTAAAAAATAAGCAATTTATTAAGGTTGCATTTGTTTGTTACGTTCTTAAGAGGATACCTAAATAGCTTCGTGCATTTTTCTACGTACGAAGTTTTCATTTTTTCTTTAGATTGAATGGCTAGAGCTCTAATTTTTAAGTATATGTTTTTTCAATATATAATCTAGGATCGCATAAACTCAGAAACGCGATTGAAAAAAGTTTTCTCGATAGAAAATCTTAGCGAAACAACCTCTCTCATTTTTTATTTTTTTCATTTGTCGGTCTATTATCGCGTATTAACTAATGAAATAATTTTAAAAACATAAGTAATTATTATATATAGAAACACGTAAGCCGGAATTAAAATATGTTTAGTAGATTTTGAGTAAACAAAAAAAATATTGCTAATTCTTCATTTTCTATACCTACTAGCTGTGTTAATAGGTACATGTCGACGATAATATTGATGTAGGCCCTTAACTTAAAATGTTTTTCGAATAATAGTACAACGGGATATCCGTTATAGATACCTACACCTCAAAAACGTACGTGACATATCAATTACTTACTTTATTAGTTGAATCGTACTATATTATACTACCATTAATTCTAATAAAATGATATGTGATCAGGATAAGTCTACAAAATTGGCTACTATGCAAAGAAGCAATTCTAACAACATGCGCCATGATTCATTCAATTACAACCAATGGCCGTATTCTTCTAAAAACGTTACAGTGGACACTCATTCGGCAATGCTACAACAGTGATTCATAGCTTTCAATACATAGAAAAAATGCCAGGTGGCACACTCGCAAAGACGAAAAAAACAAGCAGCTAACAAACCTGACCGATGTTGGTAAAAAGTTTTAAGGGAAATTAGATTGTATTATCACAAAGAGAATGTTGTTAATTGTTTAGCACAGGTATATAATAGGAAGCCGCGATCATAGGCCAACACAAAAGATATCGTATCATTGTTAAACACGTGCATAGCAGAATGAACAACAATCAGGTGGGCACAGCCACCTTGGACTTATGCGGTTTTTTTTTAAATAAAAAGGTACACTTCAAGTTTTTTTGCTTATTTCATATTTCACGATGGCAACATTGCCTTCTATACTATCACCATAAAATATCGCTTTGGATACTACCTATCACAATTTACACATTTGCAGTTATTGAAGTTGCTAAAAGAATTGAGGCCAATTCACGTTTAGAATAGTTGCTTGTAAGTTCTATTACATTAGGTTACGTATCATAGTTATATTAAATGTAAAACCTTAAATACTTGCCTTGGACAAGATTCCTAACGAGTAATAGCTATTACAATACACGTCACAAAATTTTAGTAAGAATATTCAATGTACGTCCACTGTGCCAATTGTTTTTAGAGTCGCGGTGAATGTTATCTAACATTTACAATCAACTTTGAAACTTTTTAACACCGGATTAGTCCAGATTATCATGGTTCTTTAAAGCAATATGGATTATTTTGTAAGCCTTACTTGGTGCGGTTTTTGTTTTAGGAATTCGTTAGCAAATAAAAAATAAGCATAAATGTTACATGCTAAATGTTATTACTGTTTGTAAATTTTCTAAGGATTGAAATTGTAAATTGAAAAAAGAACACCATGAGCGCTGACTGAATATTTACGCCAGAGTGAAGTTCTTAGAACAGACAGGTTAAAAATTGGATAGAATAAAATTAACTTACACTATCTATGCTATAAAAATAGTAAAAATATGCAGCCAATGCTAATATAATAATATGACCTAAGAATTTTCTAAGAGAAAGCTACTAATGTGTAAATGTGGTTACGTCCAAATATTTTTTTATTTGCTGTAACTGTAGGTATGTTAGGACCGAAAAGACATGTGCGATTCATGTCATAAGTAACTGTACTATATTAACACCTTTCTATTTCTATTGTGCTAGAAATAACGCTAATTATTTTGCGGCATTTCGGGACAGTCAAATCCAGGGTGTGGTATTAAAATTTATTTCAAAGACAGGTAAAACACCAGATGGGTAACAGTGAAACCAGCTATAATAATAAAATGCATAGCTCCGTCCCTATCGCCGTCTTGTTATAAGGTTTAAGATTTGATAAATACGCAAAAGGTTAGAAACATTTTTTTTGTTTAAATTTTGACAAAATATTTTCGACCTCACTGTTTAGTTACGACAAAACGGTAGTTGTATTTGCTAACACAATAATAATATTGATCGTAAATGTATTTTATAACTTTAATACCAAAAACTGCAATAGTTAGACTGACATTTAAGTAGGTAGTTAGTTATAATTTTAATGACAACAAAATTATACCTACACAGCAACTATTTAATTATAAACAATCCACGTAAGTATTACTTAATTAAAACAAGTATCATATTATGCCTAAATGCTTTGAATGCGATAAATATCACAATGAAGTAAGCTTGTTTTATAATAAATCGATACGTGATCTATGATATAAACAATAAATCGATTACACATTAAAAAACAAATAATAGGTATTAAGCTACCGGACGCTAAGTTGAAAGGAGCTGATTTTATGCAATAACGACTTTTTTCGAAAAGTTTAAACTTAATTATATGCCAACCTGTACAAATTGTTAGCGTTAATAACTCATTTAATTAATTTTTAGGGTTCCGTACCCAAACGGTAAAAACGGCCCCCTTTTACTGAGACTTCGCTGTCCGTCCGTCCGTCCGTCTGTCACCAGGCTGTATCTCAAGAACGGTGATAGCTAGACAGTTGAAATTTTCACAGATGATGTATTTCTATTGCCGCTATAACAACAAATACTAAAAATAAAATAAAATAAATATTTAAGGAGGGCTCCCATACAACAAACATGATTTTTTTACCGTTTCTTGCTCGATACTAATAACGTTGCCTTATGTTGCATAGATAATGGTACGGAACCCTTCGTGCGCGAGTCCGACTCGCACTTGGCTAATTTTTTCAGTGTTCATTCTCGCCCCTATTGGGCTAAAGTAGTGACTTGAGCCTGACCATGGCCCGACGAGACAGAGAGAATTTGCTCTACTCATGCTATGCTGACCAGGCAACTTGAGATAGGGTTTAGTTTCGAGATTTTTATCTCTCACCTGGTGAAGAAATGTGGTGGTGATAACTTGTATTCTGTATCTAACTATTATCAATCAGAATGACACGAATGTAAACGGTAATTTACCGTCCGCGACGTCACTAAACATTTGGATAAAATGATAATGACTAAAATAATTGTCTCGTTCGGAAGTTTAGTCATCAATAGAAAAAACTAAGTCAGTGACAGTATATTGCTAACAGTCGTAACTTAGGCCTTAAGTTACGACTGCTAGCAATGTATGTTGGATGTATCGTTTTGGTTTAATTAAAATAAAACGATACATTCCTAGTTTTCTTTGACATAATATATAAGTTCTAGTTAAAGCTTCTAGTAATTAACTACCAAAACTTTTATACTTAAGTACTACTAAATTTAAATTTAGATTTTCTATGTTAGCTCAAAAATAATAATTGGTCAAGTGCGAGTCGGACTCGCGCACGAAGGGTTCCGTACCATTATCTATGCAACATAAGGCAACGTTATTAGTATCGAGCAAGAAACGGTAAAAAAATCATGTTTGTTGTATGGGAGCCCCCCTTAAATATTTATTTTATTTTATTTTTAGTATTTGTTGTTATAGCGGCAATAGAAATACATCATCTGTGAAAATTTCAACTGTCTAGCTATAACCGTTCTTGAGATACTGGGTACGGAACCCTAAAAATCATGTTTGTTGTATGGGAGCCCCCCTTAAATATTTATTTTATTTTATTTTTAGTATTTGTTGTTATAGCGGCAATAGAAATACATCATCTGTGAAAATTTCAACTGTCTAGCTATCACCGTTCTTGAGATACTGGGTACGGAACCCTAAAAATCATGTTTGTTGTATGGGAGCCCCCCTTAAATATTTATTTTATTTTATTTTTAGTATTTGTTGTTATAGCGGCAATAGAAATACATCATCTGTGAAAATTTCAACTGTCTAGCTATCACCGTTCTTGAGATACTGGGTACGGAACCCTAAAAATCATGTTTGTTGTATGGGAGCCCCCCTTAAATATTTATTTTATTTTATTTTTAGTATTTGTTGTTATAGCGGCAATAGAAATACATCATCTGTGAAAATTTCAACTCTCTAGCTATCACCGTTCTTGAGATACAGCCTGGTGACAGACGGACGGACGGACAGCGAAGTCTCAGTAATAGGGTCCCGTTTTTACCCTTTGGGTACGGAACCCTAATAAAAACTATCATGACACTTTTAGAAATTAATATTATAACTAACTAGTATTGAAATTGAGGCTAACAGTTTTACTAACAAGCATTTATCCCGCATACGTAAATCCTTAATTAACTAATCACAGTCATTTTGATAACGTTGTTTAATCAATAATGATAAACAAACACAGATTCAAGATGATATGTCGTAAATCATATAAACGAGGTCATGTGCCATTTGTATCGTAATTAAAATCCTTACACTTAATTGTCAACAACATTCGCAGTTAAAAAAAAACCGAAACGATTTCGAAAATTGTATTAAGTGTGCATACTAATAGTTAAACTCACACAAAACAATTTACGTAACATAATTATTAAAGCAATCCGTTAGTTGCCAATTCTTGATATTTCGTCATGAATTTCAGCTTGTCTTTAATAAAATTTAGTTCTAATTTATTTCCATAAATGATGTTAGGTGTAGTTGCAACTTATACCTTTCGAGGTGTCGCCAAAACATTGTAGTTTGCGTCTATGGTTTTGATACGGTTACCTAATACAGTAGTTGCGAAACTGCACCAAAGATAAAGTGCCTACGATTAAGAATAGAGAACTGCTGTTTTACTATTTTACAAGATCACTCTTGCCAATGCAATCAAAACCAATCATTATCAATCAAAACCTATCTAGGGAATACAAACCTACAGGTTTCTTCTCATTACAAGTTAGTCATTAAATCAGCCAAAAATAAAGGACGTATAGAAAAAAACTATTAAACCTCACAATTTGTTGCACAAACTAACTATGATTATAGTATTGTGACTTTAAGAGGTGTAACTAACTATAAATGTCATATACTGGAATAACTAGATATATACTGATAACCTATCTGCCTAACCTGATATAAACTATAGGACATGTAATGGACAATTCACTTTAGAATATAAATGATTTATATTTATTGGCTCTTGTATTTACGAAAGATCATAACTAATATTGAAATTATTAACCAAAAGGTTTCAAATTCTATTTCTTTGAATACGGTAGCAAGATTATTTAAAGCATTGTTTTATATTTTAAGACAAAACAGCCTTAAAAGTCTTGCTATTTTCAAAAAGATGTTAAGAGGGCACAATACCAAATTATGCTCCATACAAAAACATGGGCATCGATCGTAGTCCCCATTTTTCTTTGCGAAAGTTAAACCGATTTTAATTATTTTTACTTTACATTATAGATGAAGAGTATATCTATGCTTATATCACTTTCTTTTTTCAAAACATAATAAGTAAAAGAAATATGACCATCCGAAAATCCCGCTTTTTTCGGTTTTCTTTTTATAAAGTTGCAGCGTCTATTACACACATTTGGTAAGGTTTTACCAAAAAAAAGAAAGTGATAGAAACATAGCCTTATTATTTTCATCTATATTATAGCTAGGGTTGCCACCCGTACTTTATAATAAAGTATTGTATGTTATTTCAGGCAACTGTACTTTATACTTTATGAAAACAATAAAGTACGCGAAAATACTTTATTTTGCATGATTTGATTTTTTTGGGATTTTGAAAAGTTTAGTCGTAAGTGTTCGTGCGTTCAAAGAATTTGATCGATTAGTGATGAATCGATGTCGCCACTCGCCAGCGCTATATCACTTAAGTACTCGTTTTTAACATTCTCTGAACGCCACCTAACCTCAAATGTCAACAATGCCAGATGTCAGTATCATTGTCTTAATTTCTTGTTTGTTTTGTGCAAAGCAGTTGGAAATTTTTGAATTCAATAGGAATATGATTTAAAGTTTTATAAATTTATGCTATAGTAAATCATGGACTCTTGTCCACTAATTTGATACAAACTGCAAAATACAATAAAAAAAATGTTTTTAAAATAATAAAGAAAAGTAAATTGTACTTTATTTTGACACTATGTACTTTTTCTTACCTATAATAACTAATATACTTTATCTGCAACAGGTGGCAATCCTAATTATAGCGCAAAAACAATCAAAATCGGTTTAACTTTCGGGAAGAAAAAAGGGGACTACGAAACGTCTTTTTTTTTCAAAGAATTTGTAGGTAAAATCTGCTTCAGTTATATTTGTCCCTTTCAGCGCGGCGCTCGGGAATAGGGATGGCAATACCTAAATTAGGAGTACAGTACTCTCTTAAAATTGAAAACACTTACGCAGTAGGTACATTCATAGTTAGTAATGAAAAAATGTTTATCAGTCACATAACTAATTATAACCATGTTCTCTCTCTCTCCAGCCCATTTACTTCCCACTGTTGGGCACGGGCCTCCTCCATTTGGGAGGGATTATGGTCTACTGTGCCGCGCTGACCAGGTGTGTTGGCACAGGGTTTATTTTCGAGTTTTCCGTCTCTCACAGAGGATGCTATATGTGTGCAATATCCCTTAGCTAACTTTTACAGCACTTTGGGAGATGTGGTGAAACTTGTATTCTTAATCTGTCACCACACGGAAAATACCATGTTAATCTGTAAGAATAATTAATCATCATTATAATTCAAACACCCTGTTTACTATATAATTTTATTTCTAATAATATATAAATATAGCTACAACAGCATAAAAGCAATGTTCATACTACACTATGTAGCTCCAGGTTTCAGTGACCATTGTCACAAAATTTTATCAAAATTAATCTATGTGTTTGCACAATGACGATGAAACAAATTAACCTCAGAAACTTTCGCATTTTATGTAAGTAGTTATAACTAAATTATACTTAGCAATATGTCTATTTTTATACAATCAATAAATGCACACACAACTTTATCAAAGTTAATTTAAAAACTAGATTTTCTGTAAGATACTTATAAATCATTTTATAACAGCAATGTCCTACTTTTATTGCTCTGTATCACCTATTATAGGCTTTATTACCTTATATGCCTAATTAGATTCAATTAATGTTTCAATTAGGTATAAAAATAAAAAAGTAGGTTTTGTGCAAAATCTTTACAAACGATAATTAGAATTCTTATGTGTATTTATTGAAATGAAGACTACTTTTTGTTTTAGTTTAACTTTCTCTGAGCCTATACTTGTAAACTACGTCTAAAGCATTGACAAATCCAGTAAATTTCATCATAATTAAAGAAATTTTTTTTTTACCAAAATACATAGTAATGTTAACTAGTTCGGTATATTGTTTTTAAAAGTAAGTGGCACAGGCATTTTAATTATGCCATTGATTACTTTATTGATAACTAACTATATAAACATGAAATAAAACCTTTACATTAAGTTTATACTACAAATAATACCTTAAATACATTACTAAAACTATGTAATGTCAATAAAAAAAATACATTTGAATTTTACAACTATCTTCTATCTATCTAAACATAATTTATTTGCAAATAGAACTAAAGTGCCTTTATTTTTTATTTCCTATTCACGTGTTTAAAATTAAGATAAGCATAAAAGTTACTTTAAAACAAATTACTAAACCATTGGTAATCTTAACAGTCACTGTGAAAATACAGCATTCCTACTAGCACTAATAAGTTTACGAGAATAGATGTTTCTTACTATTTTGATGGGATTATTATAAATTCATGGTTAAATTTCAATGGTTCAAGTGAATTTTTATGAGTTTTATGATTCTGGTCCCTAGTCCCAACTTTATCATATTTATACTTGATAATAAATCACGGTGCGGTGGCGTGGTCATTAAGGAGAATTGACCAGGTTTTCTGACGGTTCTGAGTAGATAAGAAATATTTCTATTATTTTACTGTAACTAATTGGTGCCTGTAAATCTTAAATACAGTTGTGTCTAAATACATGGGCTGAAAATTATGGTTATATGCATATCACTGTAAATAAAACTACTTTTTACGGATTTAGACGCGTATATTTGTTTTAAATTTCGGCCCAACATTTCGGAGACTTTGCAGAAAATATCATATCACTATAAGTAAATAAAAAATATGAAACTATCATAGAAAATTATGAAAATACTTTAATTATAATATACTTTAATTAATATTTTAGATTTTACACATTTTGACTCATAAAAATAAAAAAAATCGTGTCAACTTAGTAGCTCTTGTGATAGAAGGTAGGTCTGAAGGTGAGTGGAAATTCCAGCATGAATAACAATTAATCATGTAACATAACCTGGTTACAATAAGTAGAACAATGTGTAGTAATTTTGTGGGCCACAAATGCTTTATAAAGCATGCTTTATAAGGCAAAATGTTTTCTAGTAACAATAAATAATTGGCTTAGTTAAATTACATAATTTAAGTATGTACTTGTATTTGTGAGCACAGCGGAAACCTTCTGATATCAGAAAAAGGACATAGTTATTGTAATTTGTGAATGTGATCATGATGAAAGTGTATTCAGCTTATGCTGAGAATGTACCTCGTTTCAATCCTCTACTTAATCATATATTATGGTAATTATTAACATTTTATATTAAGTTTTTATTGTACTATATGTTGTAATATACTACTTGTTGTATTTTTTCTTCTTTCTTTCTAATTAGTTTTCCATTTTATGTCTCATAATAAATGGTTAATGATATTATGGTGCTGATGAAAATCTATTTTATAGTTTTTTGAGTCCACTGCAAATAGAAAGACAGAACTAGTTACTGCTTTAGGTCAAAATCATTTTGATGAAATAGTTGTTTGCTGAATCAACTTGCTTTGATTTTTACGTTGTCTTCATTTAAAAATTTATTTTAGATTTGTTTTCAAATTAATCCATAGTAATTAGTTAGCAAAAACACAAGTCTAAATTAGGTTTTTAAAGTCCTAATCATGAAGTACTACAACAGATGCTAACATTGACACAATGATCTCTATTTAATTTTTATGGGGTTCCTAAATTACTGTGTCTAAGATTAGACTAACACATTTCAATGTTTATGCCAACTGTCTACTTTGAGAGTTTACTTTAATAGTGTTTCTACAACTTTGTAATACTTGGCATTACAACCAATTTAAATGAGTATGGAGTGAACGGGAAATTATTTTAACGTAACTATATTTTATATTGTCAGAAAGTTCAATTTAAAGCCCAAGTTCGAGTCTTAAGTCTCTTCCAAAGTATAGTCATCAGTATAGGTCATTGGATTTTTTCCCATTAGGTTGCAATGCTTCTGTCAGCTGTTGCCAATCACATCAGTGCATCCTGTCTCTGGGAGGAGTGTTCTACCCTAACTGTCCTGTGATTTCTAGTACAATATACTTCCTGGTTAATGCAGGTCATGTTTAATTGTCCTCATTTATGTTGATTATCTAATATATAGAATTTCCATGTCACAATGTTAGTTACCGTACTCCTCCGAAGGTCCTTTACCGAAAGGTCTGAGAATCGGCTACTATCTATTTTTCAAACCCCTCCCTCCTCCCTGATATTTGTATGGCAACAAAACGTTTGCCGGGTCAGCTAGTTAATTCTATATAAAGACAAGTTGTTCTATAAGGATGACTATGATGCTACTTTAGTTAAAACATTGCAAATAATGATGTTTGTCTTTTTAATACCATTTATTATAGGTATTTCCTGAAAAGAATATATTGAAATGATAAAATTTATTCTTGATCAAATTAGCTTTAGGTCTTTAGTTGAGTTGGCTTTTTTTTTCTTATTTGTATATTGGAAATACAACCTTTAACTTTTATACTGCATGGTATTCCGTTTTGTTCTCAATAGTGTGGCATTTCACAAAGTAAAATCATCTAAGCAAACTAATTCATAAAAATTGAAACCTCAAGGCCAAAATTTTTCAACATGTGTTAATTTTTACTTTTAACAATAGTAATCGTTAGAATTTGAAAGAATAACATTCATTGTCTTAAAAAGTAACTTAATCAAATCAAATTATGGTATAAAATGACTGCCGCAAGTGGGACTCGGAAGTACTTTGAATTAAAGATAAGACCTTTCTAAAGAATTGTCATATATTTATGAATAAAAAAAAATAGATATTTGTGTTTCATTAACTAAAGTAATTTATTTTGCAATTGACATGCTATCCCTTACTTAACAAATCAAATTATGGTGGAAAAAATTGACTCCCGCTTGCAGCAGTAAATTTTTTCCACCATAATTTTATTTCATTAACTAATTACATGTAAAATACATTACATAAAAATAAAATTATGGTGGAAAAAATTTACTGCTGCAAGCGGGAGTCAATTTTTTATGTCAATTTTTTTATATATAATATTTATTTTTTCTCTATGGCACATTATTAACATAATAATCTATGTCATGGGTAACAATATGTTTAAATACAAAATGACATATTAATACAGACTTTAAAATACTGATGGTAAACAAAAACGGTAGTTTTAGTTCAAGATAATTACTTTAACTTTAGCTAACTGGCAGCGCCATCTATTGATGTAATTTAAAACTATAAAAGGAAACAAAAAATGTCAAGATAGTAAATACTGCCTTCAATATCACTTTAAGAGTAAATATCTACATTATCTATAATACTGATAAATCCTAATTATTTTTATTATTCAATATGATGAAATCAACATAAAGATTTTCAAGGTTCATACACATTTACATGGTTGTATAGAAAGTAGTTATTTTAGGGGACTTGCATTTTCTAAACTGATAAAGATTTGAAAACGCTAATATTTAATTTATTTTAGTGACACACCTATATCTGAAATATTAATAAACAGATTTTTAGGAGTTACAAAACTCGTAATGATAGAAATCGATGACCTTTTCTTAGAAATATTAAGTTTTTGTTACACTAGGCCTATTTATCAACTATTGTCTATTGAATTAAAACTCGAATCATAATTCGGTCTACTTATAAAATATACATCGCTATCTATTCCAGTATTTTCCAGCTTTTAAGTCCGAGAATACGATTTGTGGATGTCGAATGTTTTTATTCTGATTACGCTTTTAAAATCTTCAAAAATGCCATGATATATTTTCACGGGAGATGATAACGATTGAAAATGCACAACCTGTAACATTACTCCACGATAAACGACGAATTCCGCAACAATAAGTCTGAATTCTCTAATTATAGCCGTATGAAATGTAAATCTGTGAATATAACAGAGCAAATTTTCTACATGTTGACGTGGCGTGACATTGGAGACGAGTTTATAATAGAGTGTTATTTATCTAAACTTGATTTTAAGCAGTTGTGAATTTAAAAACAAGCATACAGTTTAATAAATCTGTGTTATTTGCAGTTTCATTTCAATTACTGTAATAAAAGTATGGCGCCTGACATTGTTGGCTTACCTATCTTTATTTTGGTATAACAATATGGCGATTGTACTTACCCTATTATTCCTAAGGAAGTCTTCAATAGCTTTTAACGCTGAATCCGTTAATTTCACAAACACTAGTTCCTTGTTTTCTTTATAACTAGACTCCGATGATAACCCATACTGAACACCTGCTGGCAAGGCCGCCATTTCTTATTCACTATTCGCACTGTGGACCAGCTGACTCCTTTGCTAGCCGTCACGATTCATATCATTCACACATTTCTTAACCGTAATCACAAAATCACAACCTATATAAAATTATAATTACAACAACAAAAGGGTTAAAGAAGTCCAAATTAACAATCTTTTAGTAACCCCATCGACTCGGCCTTTGTTGGCAGCGCACTCAGTCTGCAAGGCCGCACTGACTGTCATGCGCAATGGCTCTTTTGACAGGAAACGCGAGCATTCACTGCAATACTAGCGCCACTTAGCGGTTGGCAACAAGTATTTTGTTTTGTAGCTAACTTCAGACACATTCAATTTTACAATATTTCTTTATTTTTCAGGCAAAAACAGCTGACTATCATCAATTTGATTACTCAAAAACCTTAATTGTTGATTACTACAGAGTTTTGTCTCGTAATAATTAGGATATCGAATTGTTTTGCAGTTGGTCAATTAAAAATTATTTAGAGGTTATGTTTCACTTTTATTTCGTAAGCCAATTCAATTCAATGAAAACTTCACATACGTGTTTTAAGAGTTAGCTTTACGGCTATTGCCATAAGAATTTATATTAAATATTGTTATTTGGTACTCCTAGAATATTTATATTCAAGTAATAAGGTGAGACTTTTAAAATAAATGAATTTATTTTGTGTTACTTAAACCTATTCGATTTTGTGAATGTAACCTAAAACTTGTGTTTCCATATTTTTCAGAATTTGCAACCATGTCTACGTGGGAGGAAAAAAAGCAACTAATAACTCGAAATCTGCAAGAAGTCCTAGGGGATGAGAAGCTTACAGAAATCGTAAAGCAAAGAGATCTTAAAATTTACTGGGGGACAGCAACTACAGGTCGACCCCATGTCGCTTATTTTGTGCCTATGTCGAAGATAGCAGATTTCTTGAAAGCTGGTTGTGAGGTAACAATACTTTTTGCTGATTTGCACGCTTATTTAGATAACATGAAGGCTCCTTGGGAACTGTTAGCACTTCGCACCCAATACTATGAAGCTGCCATAAAAGCTATGTTACAATCTATTGGTGTGCCCCTTGATAAGTTAAAGTTTGTTAGAGGCACAGAATATCAGTTAAGCAAGGAATACACATTAGATGTTTACCGTATGACCTCAGTGATAACTGACCATGATGCTAAGAAGGCAGGTGCAGAAGTCGTGAAACAAGTTGAACACCCATTAGTTAGTGGACTTTTGTATCCTGGTCTACAGGCCTTAGATGAAGAATATTTGAAAGTAGATGCTCAATTTGGTGGAGTAGATCAGCGGAAAATATTCACTTTAGCTGAGAAGTATCTGCCACAGCTTGGTTATGCTAAGAGGGTACATTTAATGAATCCTATGGTGCCTGGTTTAACTGGTGGTAAAATGTCAGCATCTGAAGAAGACAGTAAGATTGATCTTTTAGATAACCCTGCAAATGTTAAGAAGAAACTTAAGAAGGCTTTCTGTGAACCTGGCAACATTGTTGATAATGGTGTTTTATCATTTACAAAGCATGTTGTGTTCCCATTAATGAAAAAAGATGAGACATTTAAAATTTTAAGGTCTGCTGAGCATGGTGGTAATTTAGAATACTCTAATTTCGAAGATTTAGAGGCTGCTTTTGCTAAGCAAGATATTCATCCAGGTGATCTGAAAGCAAGTGTTGAAGCGGCTATTAATAAACTGTTAGCTCCAATTCAGGAGGTATTTAAAGATCCAAAACTTCAGGAACTTACTAAGAAAGCTTATCCACCACCAGCAAAAACTAAAAGTAATGCAGCAGTGGTCGCAGATGAAATAATACCGTCTAAATTAGATATTAGAGTGGGTCGTATTGTTGAGGTATCAAGACATCCAGATGCTGATGCTCTTTATGTTGAAAAAATTGACCTAGGTGAAGCTGAACCTAGGACGATTGTATCTGGATTAGTAAATTATGTACCGATTGAGGAAATGCAGGACAGGTTAGTTGTTGTACTGTGCAATTTGAAGCCTGCTAAAATGCGTGGTGTTGAATCTAAAGGAATGGTACTATGTGCTTCAATTGATGACCCAAAGCAGGTAGAGCCCTTATTACCACCTGAAGATAGTAAAGCAGGTGACAGAATTGTTGTAGAAAGCTTCGAAAGTGGAGAACCAGACGATGTGTTGAATCCTAAGAAAAAAGTCTGGGAGAAATTGCAGGTAGATTTGAAAACAAATGAAAGTCTTTTGGCCGTGTGGCAAGGGAACAAACTTGTAAGCAAATTAAATGGTAATCCTGTTAAAACAAAATCTATGAAAAATGCACCTATAAAATAAATTGGCTTCCACTACCAGTGTACTGTATAGTACATTATTATTTATAAAATGTTCTTATTTTTGCATTATACAGACTTGTTGAAATATATTTTTTTTATGTACAAGCACAGCTAACAATAAATTATTTATTTGAGAAAAATGTGTTGTAATGTTTTGTGTGTTGGTCCTTTTCTCTTACTCAATCCATGTCTTCAATCTTCACGGTTCTTGCAAGATCTTGTTCTTGTTCTTGTTTGATGGCTTCTTTAGAAGCGACTTATCGTAGTGTTAAAGTCGCGACTCTGCCAGTATCCTTAGTGATAGTGTCACAAACTAAAGGGGTTGTGGTGTTTGTCTACCAACGTGTAGAGATCGGTTGAAATTTTGGGAGATTCCGACAACCAAGGTAATTTAATTAGAAATTTAAACTATATACAGACCAATACTGAGTCAGGAGGTGTTAATGTTTTTAATTTGTTTGCATGGTGTCTGTCAGTAAAATGTCTTTTTCGGTAATACGTGAAAATAAGGAATACGTCTTCATATCAGCAATTCGAAAATGGCTGAAATTCGTCTTTCTCATTACTAACTTTATGCTAAAATGCAGTATAGCTATTTTTGATTTCTAAATACATTCTAAGTCAATTTTCAAATATCTACCTAAATGTGTTTAAAATTAAAATATAAAGATAATTAATTATTTAAAAACTTGGATTCTAAGTACTATAAACTAGGTATAGAAAGCTGTCAACAAAAGAATTTTTTTTAACATACAACATCCTCTTTCCCTAAGCATAATATATAACTTGCGTTATGGGTACCAGAGTACGGATATATTACATAACTAGAGCGTAAGTCAATACTTTAAGATTGCAAATATTACATAGTAATTGATTGTCCCGGGCGGGAATCACGAACCTGCAACCTCGTGAACGGTAGTCCGTTACATCAACGACTCGACAACGAAGCCAGTCAAATTCCGCATTTTCACTCATAAGTCAATCCCGACTTTACAAAAACTTATCAGGCTGCTGCAGGCAAGAAACTTAATTTTAACTTCTGCTTTAAAATGAATATACCTACATTCGGCGACTTAAGGCAATGTTGGCAATCGCCTTAAGAAGCATCGCTATTTTCATGCGTTTGATCATAGATTAATCATACGTCGGATATATAATGCAAAAATATACTAAATTAATGGAGAAAGAGCAAATCATTTGCGAAGGCTTGTGCCGCCTCTTGCAGTCTGCTGCCTATGGCCTCTATGGCCCTAAATACGCCACAACAAACAGGACAAATCCGAGGAAACCGTAAAGAGAGGAGACCCGGACGAACGGTAGCCCTGGCTCAGGGTGTACTTTGACAAGTTCATGGGTAGGACATGGGGTGGTGACAATAATATTTGTAGTACTGTATACCTACTTATTATGTGATGTATGGGTTGAAGCATATAAATATGATCTCTATAACATCTCTTTGGTACTGTTCTTATTCTCACTGATTTACCATGGATTTACCTTATTCTTTACTCCAAGTACTTATATAAACAAAATTGGAAGGAACAAAATTAGAAAAGATTTAATATTTCACATAATATTGTAAATCAATTTAAAATACTTAAAAAGCATTCTAGAAATCCGTTTTAGGTATACAGGTATTAGGTACAATATGCTTAAAATAAATTAAATAGGTCAGACAAGTCCGACTGTTTGAATAATGAGGCTTAGACTGACATACAGCGTATCTAAATAAATGCATAGCGGTAAGATTGGATACTCGATAAAAGGAATGGGGCGAAGGTCCGCCATTTTGGAGTTTTCGGGTGTAGGGGAGTCGCACATGCGCAAATCATGCACCCGCGCCCTGTTAGGGCTGGGATCGTATAAGTGCGATGTCAAAAAACACGTTAATAAGTCCCCTAATTCTACTAACCTAGTACGTCTTCTTAAGAGAAATTAATAACACCCCGGGTTTTGTCATTTAAAATCCGCTCTGTAATCCATATCCAAGAGATACGGATTACTTGAAGACTCTTGTAATATTTATCAGTGAGAACAATGACATGCATCGGCTGATTAAAAAGTGATTCATTTGTGATAATATTTATGTGTGATCCCCTGAATATATTAGGGTTAAAAATCAAAAATTAATGGACTAAATCCTTTACAATAGGACTTTAAATGAGCAAGTTCAGTGACGAGTGACTACTTGTGCTTAGATTGGACAATCGGTGCAAATTATAATGGGATGACATTAAATACAGATGGAAAAGGTCTGGCGTCGGGTTGGTCTCCATTCCTCCCGCAAGAAGAGGGATGGAAGCGGGACTAGTCAAGAAGTAACAACACCGGCACCTCAAGAGGCTGAGTATCAGAATATACATACATTGAGAACAGCTGACTTGATAAGACAAAGACAGGGCGAAGAGAAATCAACTCTACGGTCCTCATATATTATTAGAAACGGAGATAATTTTATATTGGTGGAGAGGAGACGCAGAAGGCGTCGTAGAAGTGGAACGAGAGCGTCTTCCGGGAGTAGACATCACACCCCTCCAGTTGAGGAACCACGTGCTGAACAAAAGCGTCGCCCGCCAGCCAGGCTAAAAATATTTGGCATACAATGGCCTCTACATTCCAGTGATTCTAGGTAAACGCTAATTTATTCTCATAATATTTTATCAGTTATGTTCATTGTATCCCAGTCTAAGAACTATTTAGGCTTATGTAAATGTGCAATGCAACTGCATTCGCTAACAGGTAATTCGTAAGTGTTAAAATGCGTGATGAACCACATCAAATAATTATTAAATTATATCTTTCAATGATGCGGAACTGTGCTTCTTACGTATTGTTTAGACTTAATACCAAGAGTATTTTAAATATTTTATTTATGGTGTCTTGTTTATGCTTATTTTATCCTTATGTCTTTGTAGGGCATATGAATTAGGTAATACATAATTATTTAACCAATTTGTGTAAGACAAATGCCAAAGAAGACTATTTTTGTATTTGCGCTGAGAGACCATGAGGATATCAATGACGCTCTATAATCTCTGCCTACACCCATAGGACTTTATAGCGCGACAGTATGATGATGATGAAATGATGATACATATCTCTGTGAGAAACGGAAACTTTAAAATAAACCCTGTGCCAATACGCCTGGACAGCGCGGCACAGTAGACCATAATCCCTCCCAAAGTGAAGGAGGCCCGGCCTGTGCTCAGCAGTGGGATGTAAATGGGCCGGAGAGAGAGAGAGAGCTGAATAATGTCTTTCCAATAATTACGCTCAATTGCGAACCATGTCGTCACAGCTATCGTAAATGTCCTCTCTCACTAATGATCAGTTGCATGTTGCTTTTCTTTGCTTGCATTACTGCAACTTCTTAGACCACGAACGACTTACAGTTGATTTTGAACGTCCTTTACAATGACTCCCTTATAACGAAAAAGGCTATACCTAGTTAGTAAGGCAAAGGAAGCTTTAGGAGAGGTAACTATTTCTTGCTAACCATAATATATTTTTACAATAAATATTTTTATTATTTATGATGCAACAAATAACATTACAAATGCCTATGATATACCTTTCTACATAAATATAAAACTATATAAAGCAAAGCCACATAATCGTCCCTACTATAATCCCCAAGAGAACGTTCCGGAACGGGTTGATAAATGTGTGTATCCAGATTTCTAGCGTGTTTATATTACGGTTCAAAGAGATGCCCTCTATATAGGGCGTACCTTTTATTATATTACATACCTCATTAGTTAAACCATGTATTGTTTATTATAGACTAGTAATCCATGACTACTTTGCTCGGCTAAGATTAAATTATAAAAAAATTGCCGATGTGCACTGGCCATTGCCAGACTGCCACCGGTGAAAGATTCATTTTTAAGTAGCTATAATTTTCTGACACCGTTAGCAAAAGAGCTAAAAGCAAGAGTTGTTTTGCAAAAGGTCCGATTTTAAAAATTCTTTTAGCGTTGGATAGTACATTTATCGAGGGAGGCTACAGGCTATATAACATCACGCTGCGACCAATAGGAGTAATGCGTCAGTGAAAAATGTTGCGAAAACGAGTATTTTTTCTAAAATGGACGCGTACGAAGTCGCAGGCCACAGCTAATCAAACAATAATTTGTTATTCGTATTACTTCTTGCAGGTAATAGCGAATTCCACAACATTTCTTAAATCTGTTTTAACAAAATGCCTCACTTAGAATATGATTTTATTAGGGACTAGCTGTTACCCTCGACTTCGTCCGCGTAGAATTTAGGAAATTTTCCCCGTTTTTGCAACATTTTTAACTACTGCTTGAGTGAGAGTATTATAAACGTAAGAGTAAACAAATATAATCAGAATGAACGAACTGCTAAGCTATCAGGAGTTACACGTGTTATTGTGAGTCAACCATAAAATATAGATATGTGCTGTTTCGGGATATGTTTTAGACAATTTTATGTAGAATATTTCCGTCATACATGATTTCTATGTAACTTTAACCATTAAGGCTGCACACGCGACGGAAGCTTAAAAAATGGAGCACCTTTTCCCGTTTTCCCAACATTTCCCTTCACTACTCTGCTCCTATTGATTGTAGCGTGATGAAAAGTATACTATAACCTGCCCAGGAGTATGAAGAATAATTGTACCAAGTTTCGTTAAAATCCGTCGAGCAGTTTTTGTTTCTATAAGGAACATACAGACGGACAGACAGACAGACAGACAGACAAAAATTTTACTGATTGCATTTTTGGTATCAGTATCGACCACTAATCACCCCCTGATAGTTATTTTGAAAATATATTTCATGTACAGAATTGACCTCTCTACAGATTTTTTATACGTATAGATCATAGAATCACCCTTTTAATTTTTGCTAAATTATCTTAGAGTAGCTTTTAACTATAAACTCTACTCAAACAGGCACCAACCTGCATAGACAAAAATGAATAAAAGCTTAGGTATCAAAGCTTAGATATCAATGGCTTTTATTAGTTCCTGCTGGATTATCGAGTTTTTGTTATTTTATTAACGCCTTTAACTAAGCCCTTTGTAAAGGGATAGTAGCTTTCATATTGTTTAAAATGCCGCTGTTCGTTATTTTATGGCATCTACAATATGCGCACCAAATTTCTTTAAGTAACTAATAATATAGAGTCGACGAATATATACCAACATTATATTAACAATTATTGTTTTATTGCATGGTTTAATGTTACTGTCTTATTTTATAAAGGCTAGAACAGCCCTGTACTAGCGATTTACTGCCATTTCATAGTATACTCACCATCTTCGTCGTCGGCGTAGCCACAAAGGTCCTTTAGGATTTCAACCCAAAGAATGTGGAAATACTATAGGTACTATATAATATTACTAGCTGTTGCCCGCGACTCCGTACGCGTGGAATATAGGAAAGTTTCATGAAAATCCATCCAGTAGTCTTTACGTGAAAGAACAACAAACATCCTTACATTCATACAATCCAACATTAAGAGGATACCAAAATAGCTTCGTGCATTTTTCTATGTACGAAGTTTTCATTGTTTCTTTAGATTGAATGGCTAGAGCTCTAATTTTTAAGTATATGTTTTTTCTATATATGATCTAGGATCGCATAAACTCAGAAACGCGATTGAAAAAAGTTTTCTCGATAGAAAATCTTAGCGAAACAACCTCTCAATTTTTTTATTTTTTTCATTTGTCGGTCTATTATCGCGTATTAACTAATGAAATAACTTTAAAAACATAGGTAACTATTATGTATAGAAACACGTAAATCAGAATTAAAATATATTTAGTAGATTTTGAGTAAATAGGAAAAGTATCCCTAATTCTTCATTTTCTGTGCCTACTGGCTGTGTTAATATGTACGTGTCGGCGATGATATACGATAATATTGATGTAGGCCCTTAACCAAACATCCAAATATTAGAGTATGGATAGAAGACCGAGGAAACGTTCGCGTTGCTAGGCCAACAGTTTAAGTATTTTATTTTGTCGCGCGTAATTCTTTTTTCGTCATATCTCGTAAGATATTCATTTAAATTGCATACAGTAAAAAGCAGTTATAATCTATATTAAACGTGTAAGCTAACTAAGGTATTTAATTTGATAAAAAAGATTACTATATACACATAAGTAGCTTTTGAAAACACCCTATTGAATTTGATAATTTTTGTGACATTATTATGGGTACAGTTGGTTACCCATAAAAGATAGACATAATATGCCCTCGCGGACTTTTTTGAAGAACTATAGGTAACAAACAATTCCTCCATACATTAGTTTGTTGTACCTCACATAGATACGGCAGCGTTTTCATTTATAGCTCGCACGCGTGCGAGTTTCTCGGCAAATTTAATCATATCTCATCCAATATACAGCAAACCCCAACAAATAATGCAAAAAAGCCATTCTCTTGAACCATTCTATCTAATAAAAAAACCGCATCAAGATCCGTTGCGTATTTTTGAAGATATAAGCTCTCATAGGGACATACATACAAAAATTACGACTTTGTTTTATAAGAAGTAAAGATAAAGCGGAAGAGTTTGTTTGTTTGTTTGTTTAAACGCGCTAATCTCAGGAATCACTGGGCCGATTAGAAAAATTCTTTGAACGTTAGATAGGGCATTTATGGAGGAAGGCTTTGGGCTATATAACATCACGCTACGACTAAGAGAAGCTAAGCAGTAGTGAAAAATGTTGTAAAAACGGGGAAAAATTTCTAAATTCCACGCGACGGAGTCGCAGGCAACAGCTATATTAAAATAAAAAGATACATATACAGATAACAGTAGTTCTGTGCAGTAATTGCTACCTTTCTCTAGGCATTTTTTTCTTAAACTGTGAACGGAAATCCGAAATTGCTTAAAAATTGTAGAAAGGGTCGAAAAGAAAAAAAAATGTAAAAAATTTATTACTATTCATGGTAAAACAGCTCCTTGTTCAGAATAAGGGCAACGAAAGAGTTTATGTGATCGGTAGTTATTTATTCAATCATTGACGTTTTTCTTTATTAAAAGGAAAAAAAAACATAACTTTTTTCATTCTAATACATTTTATACGATAAATAATTCATTTAGAGGCCAAATTAAAATCTCGTATTTCCTTGTTTATTTAAATAAACATTACAATGCACAGAATATTAATGTCTGCTTATTGGTGGACTTTTTTTGCAACACTGCCTGGCTCGCTGCTTGGGATTTTATAAACAGTAACTAAGTAATATTAAAAAAAATGTTTTCGTCATCAATACTGGTTTTTACAGGACTCATAAAATTATTCAGTTTATGTTTTTTGTTCTATCCTGTGTATTTTTATTCCATTATACGTAACTAAAACGGTTAATAATATTAAATGTATATGTATTTCCGTCTTGTACGATTGCAACAAATTATCTTTATACCAATCTTAAAAGTATTTTATGATGTAGGTACTTAGTATGACGTAAATATTCTATAGTCATTCCGACTATTGAGGTCCTACGCAAATGCAAGCGGTGCGAGACCACATGCTGTAGTATTCTTTGCGTGCAGGCCTGTTATCAGCAGTGAACAGAAGAAAGAATGAACGGATGGATATGCTCTTAGATCTTATGATATCCCTTAGCTTACACTTACAGCACTCTGGAGAGGAATTAAGGGTGGTGAAATTGGTATAGGTAATTAATACCGACAAATTACGTCACCACACAGTCCTTCTATAAGACACCGAATTTTACGAATGATAACTAGAGTATTTTAAGTTAGTAACAAACAGTAACTTTTTTCATGTTTATAACTGTACAGTATTGTAAGTACCATGACCATCTCAATGAATTTTTTTGTGTACCTATCTTATTTATGACGGGCTTCGTGGTCTAGTGGTTCATATAACGGCCTGCCGATCACGAGGTCGCGGGTTCGATTCCCGCCTCGGACATTCATTTGTGAGATGTTTATAAATGTCATACAAATGTTTGTTCTGCGTCTGGGTGTTTACTATCCCTATTAATATTATAAATGCAAAAGAAACTCTGTCTGTCTGTTACGCTTTCCCGTTTAAACCTCTCAACCGATTTTGATGAAATTTGGCACAGACAATCTTTAGACTCTGAGAAAGGACATAGGTTACCTTTTATTGCGAAAAAAAAATTTCCACATTCCACGCTTCCGCGTGGAATTAAATATTTTTTTTGGAGTCGCGGGCAACAGCTAGTGTATAATAAGTATGTATTTACACAAAGAAAAGTATTTCATATATTCTATCCATATTCTGGTATAACCCACGCAAATTGGTAATGCGCTGGAACCTTGTCAAATTAACGCCCTTGTGACGTCATCAGCAAAGGAAAAGTACAGCTAACAAAATATAATGTTCTCATCTATCTATGTTCTCCAACGTCACTATGACGTCACCAACATGGCCACCAGGCGCATTACCACTTTGTGTGGCTTATACCCATAACACAAAGCGTAATAAGCTTAGCTTGGGACCAGAGGACGTTGTGTGAAATGTCCATAAATATTTATTTATCTAACAATAATACATTTTAACAATTTACCTTCGTTCGTGTTTCCGAACGTGCAAAATGTAGAGCAGGGCCCCGAGTCCGGTATCACAATGGTGTCTCAATGGCATCACAATCACACATAACCCCAAACAATTAACAATAGACTACCAAAATTGATAAAATTCGCCACTAAACAATTAGTTATTTAGTGTTATTGCAAAAAAATGCAGTAACACTAAAAGTCTATTGTCAATTTTTTTAAATTATAATGTGTCATTGTGATGCCATTCTGACACCATTATGATACCGGACTCAGGGCCCAGATTACCATCCATTGTAATACTATAGCTTATTCTATAGAATGCTATTATCTGGCTGGTGTAAATATAAATAAAAAAATATATACCTACCCACCTTTTCCTTGTTCGTAACTTTAATGTAGCTAGAGCTTATAGTAATAAAACGATAAAATATTTTACTAATAGGAAGCTATAGTCTTCTTTTATGTCTATATTCTTTAATTTTGGTAGTGGTTCCAAATTCTACACGTACGCAGTCACGGGCTAACATTAATATTTTTCCATTTTGTTATATTTACAATTAATCTCCATCACAATAATATAACAGGGAAAACAACTTGATCATTACCTGTAAATATATTAATTTATACCTTTTATAATATTACTTACGCATATATGTATATACAAAGTACCTACCAACTATAAGCTACAATTTTCCTTAATAATTAATTATCTCTCACTCCAGCCCAATAGCATCCTACTATTGGGCAGGGCCTTCTTCACTTTGAGAGGGATTATGGTCTACCACGCCGTTTTGACCAGGCGTGTTGGTATAAGTTTTATTTTCAGGTTTCCGTCTCTCATAAAGGATGTTATATGTGCAATATCCCTTAGCTGGATTTCACAGCAGCCTGGGGATGCAATGGGGTGGTGACACTTGTATTCTTACCACCACCACTCGGATAAAATTCTCTGTAACATAATTATAAGATATAGATTTGAAAAATTATAAACTTGTGAAATGTGCATAAATAATATAATTTATTTACGTATTTATTTACCACTAGCTGTTGCCCGCGACTCCGTTCGCGTGAAATTTAGAAAACTTTTCATCCCTTTTTGTCGCAATAAAAGGTAGCTTATGTCCTTTCACAGGGTCTAAAGATTGTCTGTACCAAATTTCATTAAAATCGGTTGAGAGGTTTAAGCGGGAAAGCGTAACAGACAGACAGATAGAGTTACCTTGGCTTTTTTAATATTTAGTAGGGATGTATGCGTTATACGAATAAGCCACTCACAGTATACAAAAACAATATATTTGCGTATTTTTTCCAACTGAAGAAAAATATATTTCATATTTTTTCCAACTGAAGAAAAATATATGTCAGCTGGCAAAACCCATTTTATGTATTTTTTATTTATATCACATTTAAACCTCACGAGAAGGGTTGAATTTGACACGTGATAGACATGCGACATCCTTGCAACTCCCGAAATTAACTTTCAACACAACCATAGAACACAACTAATTAAAAATGGAATAGAATATACGAAGCCAACTAACTAAATTATGGAAACATAATGTAATTCAAATAATATTAAAGGCAGATTTTTTGTCTTTTGCCACTAGTAAAGCAAATTATTAGCGTGATTAACTAAAAAAGTTTTTTCTTTATTCAGAGGTTAGGTATGATTAAAAATTACCTAGCATAACGATATACACTTACATATTATTATTAAAAGAAGAGAAAAATTTGTAAACCCCGAGTATACGAACACCAAATGATTTGTTTTTAAGAGGGTACTGTACTCCTCATTTAGGTATTTGCCTTAGGTATTGCTATCCCTATTTCCGAGCGCCGCGCTGAAAGGGACAAATATAGATGAAGCGGATTTTACATACAAATTCTTTGAAAAAAGACGATTCGTACTTCCGTTTTTTTTTTTCCGAGAAAGTTAAACCGATTTTAATAGCTTTTGCGTTATATTATAGATAAAGAGTATATCTATGCTTCTATCACTTTCTTTTGTGGTAAAACTTTACCAAATTTGTGTGATAGACGCTGCAACCTTAACTAAAGAAAACCGAAAAAAGTGAGTTTTTCGGATCGTCATATTTCTTTTAGTTATTATGTTTTGAAAAATAGAAAGTGATAGAAGCATAGATATACTCTTTATCTATAATATAACGCAACTATTAAAATCGGTTTACATTTCGCGAAGAAATAACGGAAGTACGATACCCATACATTTGTATGGAGCATAATTTGGTATCGTCCCATCTTAAGTAAGAAGCAAGTTGTACTTTTGTCAGCAATTAATTAGCTCTAGCTATTTAATTACAGTTTCAAACTGTATTTAAATTAAAACGATGTTTTGATGAAGACTATACTTATAAAGAGGAGTCGTAATTGCCATTTAGTTAGTTGGTATAATATTTTCTAAAGAGTTTCAAACTTACAGTACGTATATGAGAACTAAGCATCCCCTTAGAACCTAGTGGTATAAAAAATATAGCAGGAAATGGGGTGGTAACACTTGTATTCATAATCCGTCACCACACTATTGGTTTGAACACAAAATTTCATTAAAATCGGTTAAGCAGTTTTGGAACTTTTGGAGGAGTATGGTAATAAACAACGCTACACGGGAATTACATAGTAATTGTTTCTTACCATTAAGATACTACTTATAAAAATATAATATTCCGTAATACATTACGTTCTTACAAATGAAATACCTACTGTTATGTAATAGTATCGATACAGAATTGTATAAATAATTCCAATTTTATACGCGTGACAATGATATGTTGTAAGAGTTATACCTATATTAATGACTAGCTATTGCCCGCGATTTCGTACGCGTGGTATTTAAGAAAAAAAATGATATATATTAATATAAACCACTATCTAATTTTTCACGTTTTCGCAGAACCGAAATGGTGGTCGCGCGCGGCGCGTCGACATCCAGACATTAGGCATAGATAGAGGATTAGGTGCCCCGGCGCGTATCGTGTCGTGCCCCGATTAGCAGGGCCACCCCTCGCCAGGTCATGGTAAAGCTCAAGGCACCATAAAGGCCAGGCCGGGCGAGGCGAAAAAAAAAATTTCGCTTATGCTTCGCTTCTATTGGTAGCAACATGATGTTATATAGCTTGAAGCCTTTCTCGACAAATGGACTATCCAACGCAAAAAGAATTTTGTTTATTAAAATCAGTAGTTCCTGAGATTAGCGCGTTCAAATAAACAAACAAACTCTTCAGGCTTATAATCTAATATATAAAATTCACGTGTCACAGTGTTAGTTACCGTACTCCTCCGAAACGGCTTGACCGATTCTTCTCAAATTTTACATACATATTCAGTAGGTCTGAGAATCGGCTAACATCTATTTTACAAACCTTTTTAGGGTTCCGTACCCAAAGGGTAAAAACGGGACCCTATTACTGAGACTTCGCTGTCCGTCCGTCCGTCCGTCCGTCCGTCCGTCCGTCCGTCCGTCTGTCACCAGGCTGTATCTCAAGAACGGTGATAGCTAGACAGTTGAAATTTTCACAGATGATGTATTTCTATTGCCGCTATAACAACAAATACTAAAAATAAAATAAAATAAATATTTAAGGGGGGCTCCCATACAACAAACATGATTTTTAGGGTTCCGTACGCAGTATCTCAAGAACGGTGATAGCTAGACAGTTGAAATTTTCACAGATGATGTATTTCTATTGCCGCTATAACAACAAATACTAAAAATAAAATAAAATAAATATTTAAGGGGGGCTCCCATACAACAAACATGATTTTTTTACCGTTTCTTGCTCGATACTAATAACGTTGCCTTATGTTGCATAGATAATGGTACGGAACCCTTCGTGCGCGAGTCCGACTCGCACTTGACCAATTATTTTTTCTTTTTTTTAGTATGGCAAAACAACGTTTGCCGGGTCAGCTAGTATTAATATAGATATATCATTATGAGCACGTGACAAATCGTGTGTCGGACTATCTTGATAACGTTTACTTTGTTTATCAGTTTTTAAATATACAAATAAATACAAGTAAAGTGTCTCTATTTCGTAATAAACATAGGAGTAGGTACATAAATGTCTTTCTTTAGTACAATACATGCTAAGTTATCCAACAAAACTCTAGTTACTTTGAATTTCTGGTCACCATAAACTGTTAACTATAATATTTTAACTACGATTTACGGATTTAGACGCGTATATTTGTTTAAATTTTGGCCCAACGTTTCGGAGACTTTGCAGTCACCATGGTCACGGGTGAGACTAAATCCGTAAAACGTAGTTTTATTTAAAAGAATGAGTCGCGCAAGTGTTAGAAAATATTATAATATTTTAGTTAAATTATGGGTTTATAGTACGAGTTCTATCAATCTGTGAATCTGTGATCTGTGTCAAATCAATGACTCGTTGTTGACCGCGACTCCATACGCGTGGAATTCAGAAAGTTTTCCCCGTTTTATAGCCTATAGCCTTCCACGATAAATGTACTATCCAGCACTGAAAGAATTATTCAAATCGGACCAATGCGGCAGTGGGTCCAAAATACAAAGTGGGTTTACAAAATTTGTATAGATTCCAAATCCCCTAAGAGCCATATAGGTAAAGAGCTGTCCGTAGAGTTTTCCTTTGTAATCGAATCAGAAATGGGTAAAATCCAGTGACTTTAATCTTAATATTCTAATCGATACTAGTCGATTACGACAAATATTAATTAATTGTATTATTATTTATAATTTTACGTTATACACAATGATATTTACGATAATAATGGTGACACATTGTATAGATGATAAAGCTATTGTCGAAAATACTAGCTCGTCAGAGCAGTGCTGTTTTTAACTTTTAAATATAGAAACTGTTCTGAAGAACTTCTAATATTTAAAATTCTCGTGTCACTATGTTCGTTCTCATACACCTCCAAAACTTGACCGATTCTTATGAAATTTTATATGCATATTCAGTAGGTCTGAGAATCGGCTACTATCCATTTTTTATACCCTTAAGTGATAAGGGTTGTTAACCCTTGACGTTTCTATGGCAAATTAACGTTTGCTGGGTCAGCTAGTATTTAATAAAAGTTTTAGTTAGACTGCTTATTTACTCCTATGGATATAACCTCATACCTCATCATTATAGGATCAACGAGGCAGCATGAAATAGTAGACCTATTTGAGCGATTTCTTATGGCCAAATTAACTTTAATAACACTTTATTAGCATAAATCACTTAATATATTACATTATGTTCTCTGAGCCCTAAACTAGGAAAACCTGTGTCGTAGGACTTAGTCTCTACCCAAATTGAATAAATAAAATTGTATTTAATATCAATGTGTATCTATTTAGTCTGCCAGAAAGCTATTCCAGACATGAAACATATTAAGACGTTTTGTTTCCGTAGGCATACATCGATAACTCGTCGTTTTTGTCGCGGACGTCGTTCTCGTGAGGACAACGAGCTTTACCGTTCTAACAGCTTCAAGTTCGAGAGATTCACTAGAGAACCACCAGCTGATGAATCTGCTACTGGTTCACAGGTATGACTTATTATACTTTTTAATCGACTTCGAAAAAAGGAGGTCTGTCGTCTGATCGTCTGTACACGAATTGAGAACCTACTCGTTTTTTCAGTTACTTTAAAAAAAAAATTCTTGTTTGTTTGAAGCGATTTTAATGTTTCTTTTTTATTTGGAAACTGGTGGTACCCGTGGTTATTTTCTGAGAAATCGAGGGCAACCTTCAAATTTCAAAGGCACATGAAGTTAGTTGAACTTTTTTTGAACTTTTTTTTTTTATATTTTTTTTAAATTATGTATTTGACCCCTTAAATATGGAGTAATAATCTATTATAATATAGCGATAAGCATAACCTACTAGAATGGTGATCTCTCTGCGAGAGATGGAAAACTCGGAACGAACCCTGTGCAAACTCGCCTGGTCAGCACGGCACAGCAGATCGTAATACCTCTCAAAGAGTGGAAGAGGCCCAGGCCCAGCAGTGGGTCGTTAATGATGGAGAGAGAGAGTTTATTCTGTATGTAATTACTAGCTGTTGCCCGCGAATTCGTACGCGTGAAATTTAGAAATCAAACCTTAACAAACAGAAATTTACTATACCACTCGATAGATGGCGTTGTACGTACGTTTTTAAATCGCACAATGGTTTCGTTACACATATTAACACTTATGCGCGCCAAAATCATTGGTGTGTCATTAATGTCATTATCCGAATTTCGCATTTATAAATTAGTACCAAAGGAGTGGTAAGGATAATAAATAAATATAAAAAGGCCAGACAACTTTCGGTATCTTTTCGATGATATGGGAGTAATAAAAATGTGCCAGAATGCTTTAAAAATATTTAAACAACTCAAACGATTCAATAACGCATTATTCGCGTGCAAAATTTTTTATCATCATATCGCGTGTCTCACATGGTTATCTAAAATCGTGTTTCATTACAGAACACTATATTTTATATATTTAGCTTCAGGACCCTTATTAGTAATATAAAGTAATACGTGAATAATCGAGAAAAACTAGAGCAAAAGTTGCAACGGACCACACTTTCCGATACATAGGTACTATAGCTATGTTTCGTAGGTAAGTATATTTCGTATAGTTTATTATCTGGAAGTACACGTTGTTGTCCGATGATAAAGGAGAGAAATTGATAGACAGATCATTGAAACATCGTGAATAGGACTCCTTTCACTACTCGATCTGCAATAAATCTCAATTTCTTATCTAGTAGTAACAGCAGTTTCAAAATGTTAGTTCTGCCAAAATGAAAATTTCTGATACATTTTAACGAAACCGCTACCTCAGCGAGGCTAGGGCGATTTGCTAAGCACTAAATTGGTAGACAGATCATTGAAACATCGTGAATAGGACTCCTTTCACTACTAGATCTACAGTAAATGTCACTTTCTTTAGGCATGAGCTGATAATGAAAGGCATATGCTTCACCTAAAGAGCGCAGGTACGCATGGTCCTTGTAATTAGTTCCCTGTGATCTTAATCGTATCGTCGCACCACCTATGTTTATGTTCATTATTTAGTTTTTATGGTATTTAATTTGGAATGGTACTCAGGTCATGAACAAGATGTTAAGGAAGTGGTTTTAACTTATTAAAATAATTGCCCTGTCAATTTGTAATGGGGTTAAATTAAGAATAGTTGATATAAAAGCCAGCTAAAGGACAATATATGCAGTTAACATCTACTGTGAGAGACGGAAAACTCAAAACTAAACCCTGTGCCAACACGCCTGGTTAGCGTGGCACAGTAGACCATAATCCCTCCCGAAGTGTAGGAAGCCCGTGCCCAACAGTGGGACGATAATAGACTGGTAAGGAGGAGGAGGATATAAAACGCCAAGATCGCAAGAACGGTTGTATCAGATATAGATCAAAAGTTGGCACGTTGTTGTAGTAATGGACAAGCCGCGTCACTGAGAAATTTGCTGTGGAAGAAAGGTTCTTGCGTAGCGACCACCTACTGACCGACAATGGGTAGTGTGGCTACGAGTTACGAGTTTGTCGGATGTTAGACAAATGTCTCAGAAAGGCTGAATACAGGCAACATATGACAGCGCTTTATTATGAATACATTCCTAGAAGAAAGATCGGTAAATAGAAGTAAAACTAGCGCCAAAATAATGATTATGCCGTGATCACAAAGTAAATTGCGTCTTGAGATTTATCTACAGACGTAACAACCAAACATTCGTCGTTTATGTTTGTAGTATTGTCCGAGTTTGTGATAGGGCTTTGATATTTGCGGCCTGTTTACGTAACTCTATTATAACAACTACAATATTTATATAACGCAGCTGTAAGTTGACTGGTCCGAACATTCACTGCAATAATATAAAACTTAATTTAATTGTGAATGTACACTCTAACTTATAAGTATCACATATTACCCAGGAGGATTAAATAAGTATATTATTCTAAAGTAATTTATTGATTTTGCAATTGACATGCTATGCCTTACTTAAGGGCCTACATCAATATTATCGTATATCATCGCCGACACGTACATATTAACACAGCCAGTAGGCACAGAAAATGAAGAATTAGGGATACTTTTCCTATTTACTCAAAATCTACTAAATATATTTTTATTCTGATTTACGTGTTTCTATACATAATAGTTACCTATGTTTTTAAAGTTATTTCATTAGTTAATACGCGATAATAGACCGACAAATGAAAAAAATAAAAAATTAGAGAGGTTGTTTCGCCAAGATTTTCTATCGAGAAAACTTTTTTCAATCGCGTTTCTGAGTTTATGCGATCCTAGATCATATATTGAAAAAACATATGCTTAAAAATTAGAGCTCTAGCCATTCAATCTAAAGAAACAATGAAAACTTCGTACATAGAAAAATGCACGAAGCTATTTTGGTATCCTCTTAACAAATCAAATTATGGTGGAAAAAATTGACTGCCGCAAGCGGGACAATTTTTTACACCATAATTTGATTTGTTAACTAAGGCATAGCATGTCAATTGCAAAATCAATAAATTACTTTAGTAATGAACGTCGCGTCATTATTTTCAACCCAATTGTATTCTGTAAAGAATGCTAGGTGGTTGGTCGAGATGTTGTAAAGCAATCTTGGTAGATGGCGTTGTATGTAAAAATATATAAACTCAGTCGAGTGACAAATGTGGTGGTTAAATTGAATGTTGCTGGCACGACCGCAATAAGCTCAGTTGGAGAGAGCTTCGGAACGGTATTCCGAGGTCGTGGATCCCGCTTGCGGCAGTCAATTTTTTCCACCATAATTTGATATATTATTCTAATTCTTTGCATATTACTGCAACGAATGTGTCTCTCTTTCTCTCGCCAGACCATTAGAGTACCGCTATTGGGCACGGGCCACCTTCACTTTGGGAGAGATTATGGTCTACTATGCCGCGCTAACCAAACCTGTTAGCACAGGGTTTGTTTCGAAGTTTTCCATCTCGCCGGTATACTCATGTATGAGCAGATGTAATGACTGTGGATGAAGCCAAGGAAGCATGTTTGGATCGTAGCAGATGGCGCTATAAAGTCTCTGCCTACCCCCATGGGAAAAAGGCGTGATGTTATGATGATGATGATGATTTTCCATCTGTTACAGAGGGTGTTATTTGTGTACAATGTCTCTTAGTTTGCTTTTACAGGACCCTGGGAAGGAAGAAAGGGGTTGTGATGCTTTTGTTCCTAATCCATCACCAAATAGACTTACACCGAAAAAGTAATGTATTGTGGTTTCAATACAGTCATATGTCAGTTGTTAGTGCTCAGTAACTCGCCCAGGTTTGACGAGGGCAGCACTTTCGTTAAAATGTACCAGATGTTTCCATTTTGGTAGAGTAAAAATTTTAGAACTTCTGCTACTACTATGTCTATTCTAAATAGTTTTCCTTTTTAAATATTATGCACTTCCTCGACAAATATATCTAACCCTTGCAATTTTGCATAGGTATTATATTTTGGTAAAGGTAGAATAGCTAGATATCTGATATAGCTTCCGGTAAAAATCTCTTAAGGAATAAACCAGCGTACAGGATCACAGCAAAATCTGAATATAAATTTGTAAGGGTTTGACATTAGTCTGACGCTCTCACCATAAAAGCGTCACCCACTTATCTAGATGAGCTATCTTTACCCACAAAGGGATCTTTCTACAAAGTCGGCTCGAAAGCTTTTCTTAGAGCCCGCTGTCCTCTATTGAACTCCAGTGGCATCAAAATTTCGTATTGTGAAGTCACTGTGCCGATAAATTGATGTTAGAAAAGAGTGGTGGTTCTAAAATAACAGATAAATAATCTATGAAATAGATTTTTATATAATTTATCTTTAAATAGTGACAGATTCTATGTCACAAATCCATTACCCCCAAACAGACAACTATGAAGTCAAGGGTTATTCTAAGGGAATGATATTTTCATTTTCCTAGGGTAACATCACAGTGTTATAGTCAAGGGTTTCTAGATACTAACAATCATAGGATTGAGTATATATAAGTAAATCATTAATGCGCCGTAGTTAATAAAACAAACACAATTTTTAAAACTATCTAGATTCTACATTATACATAGTCACGATGTTGCTCCAAAATAAGAAAATAGTCAATTATTTACCAAATATATATTAAAAAATTAGCACGTTTCTTTTGTCGCCTCTTCAAATTATTGGAAAAAGACCAAAATATTAAAAATGACGAGTTTGGCTGCTTCTGGCAGATTGCTGCTCCAGTGGTCCTAGGCTAAAAACACCGCTGGCTACGCCCATAATTATAAGTATTTCAATGATATAAAGTGATAATTTCCACCAAATTACGTATTCATTCAGTCTAGTACCAAATCTAATCTATTATGAGATAATATGAATTTGATCAGCGAATCACCATATTACCTGGAATTCCTTATCTCTACATACTATTATGTGCGATAGGAGTACTAAAATAATATGCTGAATAACAACAAGGCATGTGCCGAAAGCATGACACTTAATGCTACAAAGTACTTTATTTGAGGAATAGTAGTGATATTTCAGGGTAAGAAATGCCCAAAATAGTATCAAAGTCTCAAAATCTGACACTACTTTCTACAAGTATACGGCTCTTTTGTATCAAGCCCGCCCCAAAACAAAATTATGGCATCGCTCTACGCACATACGAGTATCAACAACCTGTGTCAACAACACTCTACATATTACTTATATGGTCGAACCAAAGAGATATAGTTGAATTATATATTTTTTTTAAATAGAGAGTAATTAACTTTTCTGAAAGTTTTAGTTTACTTGTCGCTAGATTAATACAATATTTTGATCGAGTGGTTATCGTTGTAGTGTACCTGGTAGTGTCTGCCTAATTGTATCATAGATTCTGTAATTTTCGTTAAGTAATATTATGTTATTATGTTTCTATAAACATTGCAGGAACATAAAGTTTAAAAATTCCTAAGTGAAAATTACACGACAATGTAAACATTGTAAACTAGGAAAAACATTAAACTGTTGTCGTGTTTTTGAAGCAATATAGTTAAGATTTCCGGCTCTCGTTATATTTGTCATCTTTTTAAAAAATAGATAACAAAAATAAAATAAGTTAAGAGGATACCAAAATAGCATATAATAATTTTTCTGCGTACGAAGTTTTCATTGTTTCTTTAGATTGAATGGCTAGAGCTCTAATTTTTAAGTATATGTTTTTTCAATATATGATCTAGGATCGCATAAACTCAGAAACGCGATTGAAAAAAGTTTTCTCGATAGAAAATCTTAGCGAAACAACCTCTTTAATTTTTTATTTTTTTCATTTGTCGGTCTATTATCGCGTATAAACTAATGAAATAACTTTAAAAACATAAGTAACTATTATATATGTTGGAGTAACATAGATGAGGATGGAATTGCCATGTTTTAAAATCAGTCTACAAATTGTAGACACTGTCTTTAAGATGTTCATACATCAATCTGACATTCTCTTTCACACATAAAAGGTTCCACAGCAGGTCTCCAACCAAATCCCCTATAACCTGCGCCTCTACCACCAAGATGATGTTCACACAAAACGTCACCTCTCAATCGTCACTTTACACTTTCTCACAAATACACACTTTATAATTATACACTCGCGATTATGACCGGAATAAACTATTTATCACTACTGTGAGTGAGCAACTAGTCGGGCAGAGATTCGCCCAAGAAAGGTCCGTACTGTACGGCGGCTCGAGTGTAACTGCCCCGATTGCCCACCGTGCGGCGGTATTTATAGTGCCGGCGCACGTGCATGTCATTCGGTCGTACCTGCACGTGTTCGTAAGTTTTTAGGTTAAGTATTGAATTTACAATGACGTTATTTTTACATCGTAATAAACCCTAAAGTAATCAACTTGGTGGTTTGTAAATTAATATTGGAACAATCAAATGGTTTAACTTAATTATTCTAGGTTCTCTAGACTAATTATTGTGGTTGCGCCGACACGGCCATTCTGACAGGCGGTGCGCGCTCTGCACCTGGCTGCGATGTGATGTGTGTTATCTGAAATTAAGAGTTTTCTCTGAGATCGGTATCTGTAAGCAACCCATGTTGCTCATTTTGAAATGGTTATTGTTAGGACAGTACACAAAGACATTTCCAATGTACTGACTTATTCATTTAGTATCTGTGGTGTGTACGTGTCCACTCATGGCTCCACAAGGCGTCCCAACGGTATCTCATGGTTCACATGTGGATGCATCAAGGATCCGTGGTTAGTTCAAGGGTAACACATGGTTTAGCTCAGAGGTACCACTCTCCAGATATTTTGTTCTCGTAGATTATTATTACAGAGATGTAATTGTGAGGTTAATAAGTATAGTAAGGTTATTAGGTTCTCAGAGATTATAACGAAAGGATTTCGAAGGTTCTCGTAGAGTTCTCGGAGGTTCTCGTAGCTTTTCGTTGGATCTCGTCGATTCTCGTTGACCTGAAAGAAGAGAAATAACTCCTTTTGAGTAGTACATCTGTAAGCAACTTATGTTGCTCATTTTGAAAGGGTTATTGTTAGGACAGTACACAAAGACATGTCCAATGAACTGACTTATTCATTTAGTATCTGTGGTGTGTACGTGTCCACTCATGGCTCCACAAGGCGTCCCAACGGTATCTCATGGTTCACATGTGGATGCATCAAGGATCCGTGGTTAGCTCAAGGGTAACACATGGTTTAGCTCAGAGGTACCACTCTCCAGATATTTTGTTCTCGTAGAAGTGAGGAAGGTCGATGCTGGGGTCTGGGCCTTATTATTATGACCGTGGCCCCAGAGCCTCTAAAGATCAATAGGATAAGAAAAAGCTAATACGAGCAGATAAAATGAATCTGACCAAAAGGATGTCAGATACAACGCAACAATTTAACGCTTATATCCTCAAAGATATAGTCAGAAGACTCAAGAGCGCATCAAAACTATTTGATTCGTGAATTTGATTGTTAAGAACCCTTAACATCCATTATTAAAATTATTAGCGAATTTCTTGTATTCGCTTTTTTTTTATCACTTTAATATTTTCGATAAAATTGCTATCACTAAAAGTTGTCAACACTGACTTCATTATTTGTATAGAGGTAAAAATATTAATCACACACCGGAAATCACTGTCTATTAGTTCCTTATTTGATTTAAGAACTATTTTTAAATAACTGACCGTAGATTTTAAAGAAATGGATTATGTGGATTTGTTATGAAATCGTCGACTGTAAATTATAATCAATCTATTCCAATTTCTTTCAAAAAGAAAAATGTTTAAGGTTGAAGCGATTTTTAACTTGTTCCAAACATATTGATTTAATTGGCTATTACTAATCGACTCGCCTCTTATTCGAACGATGTCTCGATGATAAAATTAAAATAAATCAAAACGTTATCTATAAAGATTGAAAACTGCACTATATTTTTGAATTGATGAAAACTGGTGCACTATATTCTAGTTACGGTAACGTCTTCGTTATCAAAATGAAATTCTCAACTTTGTTTATCATTTTACAATGTGTGTGTAATTGTCGAATACAAAATCTATCGATTTAATCACAATTGTTAACTTTTCTACCAAGTCAAAATTGATGACGGTAGTTCAACAAAATCATATTATTATAAAGTTCATTTCGGTAGTGTAGCAACCGGTAGTGAAAACGTTGATTACGAACGAAGCGCATCTAAGCGATAAAATTACGTGGTGTTATTGAGAAACTTATTCAGTTTTAAAAGATAACCAGAGAACATTGTTTTTTTTTTTATAATGAGTACTGAATATGTGGTGATTTATCAATTAAGTGTTTTGTGATAAATTTTAAACAAATTGAGTAGTTATATGGAAAGAGATAAGTGAAGTGAAAAAGCATTGTGAATACGTTTTAATTTACGCAGTTATAACATGGGGTAAGTACTTGTGGCTTGTTTTTATCAATCTTACTTTGAAAATAATCAAAGCAATATAAAAAGTGTCTATTAAATCTGTGTATTGCGCAATTTTACAATAAACTTAGCCTTGTTACGTGACGTTTTATTTTCTTATTACGAAGATGAACTAGGCATATGAAATGTCATAACAATATGAAATTTCATGTCGAATTTTGGTATTTTTATTGCACCACAGCTTATTATTGCAAATGACTTTTTCTCTCTCTTTTTTTTTATAACTATTAGAAGAATGATACTGCTTACCGAGTATGATGACGTGGTTCCATAGCCACAAGTTGCTGCTTTAAATATCACCTTTGCTCATTATGACGACTATTTGAAAGTAATAAATTTTACTCACTTGTGGAGACACGTTTTTAACTACTTTTAATTATTGGTAGGAACGCGGTTATGCGCATATCCTACTATTTATTATTACGACGGCAAAATTGCACGATATCTTTACTTTTGATTTTAACAATTTAAACGTTTTACACTTATTGAGTTAGTCGTAGGGGCCGCCTCTCGGGTTTTTTATCCCACACTTCTGATGTTGGAGTAACATAGATGAGGATGGAATTGCCATGTTTTAAAATCAGTCTACAAATTGTAGACACTGTCTTTAAGATGTTCATACATCAATCTGACATTCTCTTTCACACATAAAAGGTTCCACAGCAGGTCTCCAACCAAATCCCCTATAACCTGCGCCTCTACCACCAAGATGATGTTCACACAAAACGTCACCTCTCAATCGTCACTTTACACTTTCTCACAAATACACACTTTATAATTATACACTCGCGATTATGACCGGAATAAACTATTTATCACTACTGTGAGTGAGCAACTAGTCGGGCAGAGATTCGCCCAAGAAAGGTCCGTACTGTACGGCGGCTCGAGTGTAACTGCCCCGATTGCCCACCGTGCGGCGGTATTTATAGTGCCGGCGCACGTGCATGTCATTCGGTCGTACCTGCACGTGTTCGTAAGTTTTTAGGTTAAGTATTGAATTTACAATGACGTTATTTTTACATCGTAATAAACCCTAAAGTAATCAACTTGGTGGTTTGTAAATTAATATTGGAACAATCAAATGGTTTAACTTAATTATTCTAGGTTCTCTAGACTAATTATTGTGGTTGCGCCGACATATATAGAAACACGTAAACCGGAATTAAAATATATTTAGTAGATTTTGAGTAAACAAAAAAAATATCCCTAATTCTTCATTTTCTATACCTACTAGGTGTGTTAATAGGTACATGTCGACGATAATATTGATGTAGGCCCTTAAAAAGATTTAAAACTCACATAATAATAATTTCTTTAAACTAAAAAAACACGCCTAAAAATCCTGTATATATTTTTAAATTATTGCATTCTCTTCGGTACTTATTTATTATGTATGGAAAATTTCAGATCAAGCCGACTATTGCAAGTGGGTGAAAATCACTTTTAAAGATTTCGTTACATAGATGAATAACTAATAGGTACATTGATAGATATGTACCGAATTATTAAAAGCGTGATCGTGCAGCTGGCGATAGATCTTATCGCGTATTTAAATGACAAACAAAATCAATAACGCATTAAAATCAATACTATAGATAAAGTAATAGACCTATCTAGACTGCTGAATTTTGAAACAATATAGGTACCTATACATATTATAATTATGTACTAACGTAGTATGGTGATAAATAAACTATTTTGAGGCTACAAGTTAATAACAATAGTGATACCATGAATTATAAAATGGTTATTGCTTACAAATTATATAAACAAGATTAATAATTGTGAAGTACATTAGTGTACGCAGTAAATTATAAACTGTGTCCACCTATGGTGTTTATTATCCTGTTTACAGTCTTATCATGGTTATATTCCGTCAAAAATTCTTGAAGCTGGTAAAATGAAAACTGTGTACAGATTCTTTTAAACCCATTTAGCCTTAAAAACCAACCGATATCTCTTTACCATATACCAGTAAAACCATCAATTGACTCTATTTAAATTGCTCGAGTACCATTAGAGCCAGTGGCGGATTTACCCTAAGGCCCGGTAGGCCCGTGCCTAGGGCGGGCAGATTTAGGGGCTGTGATTTATATGGTGGATGCTGAGAAAGAGGCGGCTAATGGCCTGGGGCCTAGAGCGGCTAATGGCTTGGGGCCTAGGGCCGCCGAGACTGCAAATCCGCCACTGATTGGAGCCTAAATATATATATATAATGTGCTCAAATATACATTTTATATACTAAACATATTCATAAACAATGTATTACTAAAGATTAAACAATAAAAATTCCATTTATTACATTGGTATAATCAAAGGATGTTACCAAATATTACGAAAGTTTTATATTATTGTTACTCTTATTACTTGTAGCGCCACCTATCGTTTATTGAAGCAAACATCTGGGCGTGAAGTGTGTGTAGTGTCAAAGTTTCGTGATATCCGTATTAATATCTAGATGTCGCGCTCAATGTTTGTTTGTGTTTAAACAAGTTTCTTCTAGATGTCACTACTGCACTTTAAATGAAGCAGTAATATTGTTAGAATGTTTAATAATCACTCTCAATCCGATTTTTGAGAAATTTTGATTTGTATAAAATAAATTTTCTATTTCAGTTTATTTTCAAATCAACCTATTTTGTATACCTCAAGGTTAAGCGGTTATTGTTACACACACGCTTTTGTTTTCATCACCTTCTTCTTTCTTCTTTTTTTCAAGTTCAATGCACGTCTTCCATCAAAAAACATTTATCCACCCACTTTTAGGATGCTAAACTTCGTCTAAAGTACGCCACAACACTTACTTGGTCTAGGACCGTTTTGCATTTAAGGGCTTTTGTATGACGCCACACGATCATAATGCATAACAATATTATTATAGGTACATGATCTCTATTTTAAAGTTTTCCTTCTCTCACAGTGACGGACGGACGCCTCATCACGCAGACAAGATTAGTTTGAATAGTTTTTAATAATTATTAAAAATCTTCAAATAGAAAATCTTAATTTTAATGAAGTCGGTACCTATCTACGAGTATATACCTAATATTAAAGTGAAAACCTGCAATATTATGGTTAGCTTAACCACAGTTTAACTGGCAGCAGCTTCGTCTGCTGCCGTGGACGCTATGGACGCCGCCCCCACCTAATGTGTGGGCGGCGTCCATCCGTGTAGGCCACGCGCGGTAGGTCAAGGGACCTGCCGCGCCTAATGTGGTGTGTGGCTTCTCACCTAGTGTTTCGATGAGAGGCCATTAGCTTAAGCTGTATGCGGTGGTGGGGGGGCCTAATGTCTTCCCCTATCGAGTCGGGCCCCATCTATGAGGCCACCCCTTTGACCTGGGTCGTGGTAATAGGTACCTGAGTGACTACCACGGCCCGGGTTTCTGGGCGCCGAGAAACACCATGGGGTTTAGTGGGTAGTTCGGCCGCCGCCGGGAGGCCCACACGAAGCCCGAAGGTTGCCCCCGCTACTGGACAGGCGAAGTGCGTCAATGCATTCCCAATGTAAAAAAAAACACAGTTTAACTATGCGTATCGAATTTGTCTCCGAATATGCGACGAGGGTATAGGGAGCATAGAGCAGCACATAGCAGAGGTATAGGGGGGGGGGGTTTATAGTATAGTTCCAATGGTATTGAAACATAAATTGTGTTCGCACATTGCGTACGGAGGGACATTAATATCATCTGCCCTATCAATTACACCAGCGCGGCAGCGGTCACCGCCGACAGCCTGTCGAAGGAATATACGTGAAAAATTTGACACACGACCCTAAATTAGCTGTAGAGTATTTGGGTAGGGTTACCTCTTGAAGACATCTTAGGAATAAGTATATTCTCATTAAATAAGCTCGTAGTTATGTATGGTCAGATTAAGAATACATATGTCATCACCCCATTTCTTTCTCAGGATGCTGTAAGAGCCAACTAAGAGTCAATATAAAAGTTAACGTCTGCTGTTAGAGACGTTAAACTCGAAACTAAACCCTGTGCCATCACGCCTCGTCAGCGCGGCACAGCAGACCATAGTCTCTACCAAAGTGGACGAGGCCCCTGCTCAGCAGTGGGACGTTAATGGGCGGAAGATAGAGAAAGAGTTACGTGTGATGATGGTAAGAATAGAAGTGTCACAAATATTTAAAAAAAAAAATTTTTTTCTTCCCTATGTTTGAGAGCTAGCTAAGAGTTAAAAAAAGAAAGAGAAGAAATTTCTTTGTGGTTTGATAATTGAACAAAGAATAGATTAAAGAAAATATAATTCATCACAAACGGCTGATAAAACATTACAATACGGTTGATTTAGAATCAGCGCTGACCTTCCACTGCGCCGCTTAGTGATTAGGTATTTAATTTTAGTTTCCTGCACCACTTTGACTGGACATGTGGTAAAATTGAGGTTCTGAATTCGCCATCTCGTGGAGTAGACGTCATCTGCTTAGATTCTTTCCAAACTCATAAAATACCCATGGCAAGATTAGTTATCATGCTTAGTACCATGTCTACGTGATGAGAGCTAGAGTTATTTCAAAAAAATCTCTTATAGTTACTTTTACACTGTACAACCCTGTCAGCTATATAAATCACGTTATCCCCGTTGTGATCGCGATTGCCTCATCAACATACTAATGCGAAAGCGCCAGATGTGCCCGCTAGACTTATAAAAGTCTTCCAGACTTTGTAATGTTGGCAAATAGATTCAAATTACCTTTCTGAGTGCTTTAGGGGATAATAAATAAATATAAATATTCATGGACATTTCACACAACGTCCTCTGGTCCCAAGCTAAGCTTATATGCTTGTGTTATGGATACCAGAATACGGATATAATACATAAACTACTTTTCTTTTGTAAATACATACTTATAATACATAGTAAACACCCAGACGGAGTACAAACATTTGTATGACAATTAAAAACATCACACAAATGATTGTCCTGACCGGGAATCGAACCCGAGACCTCATGATCGGTAGTCCGTTATATGAACCACTACACCACGAGGCCCGTCGATAAGAACGTGTAGACAGAATAATTCAATAATATTGTGGTCTTAAGAAAGGTTTAAGATCAAAGGGTAGCTAATTTCCAATATATTTATTAATAATGTTTGTTTGCTAAATATACATCATTTGAATTACTGAGAGCATTAATCATAAACTTAAATTTGGATTCATTTTATAATGTTTTCCTATCAACAGCTTCAGCTAAATTATAAACACTCAAGATTCTGAAACTACTACCTCGCAGACTTGTCACACACATCCGCTACAATGCTAAAGAGACCACGAAGCCATAAAAATGAAAACTTAACAAAAAGAGTAGCTTGTGTAAGCTACCCGTACTCTCCACTTTCGTTATGAGAAAACTTGGAACATTCGGTATAATAGTGGTTATATTTCTATACACATAGTTTAAAGTACGCATATGTACGTTAGACGCTTTCTACAGTCCTAGGTGAAAGTTTTGTAATTCATTTTTTGTCCCTGGAAAATATTGAATCGTTTTAGTTTGTAACTTCGCGACATGAAAATTGCAACAAAAATCAAGCAGTTGTGCTTTGAGTTTCAGGTGTTTTAAACAATATTTCGTGTAAGTTTCAATGTAAGTATATATGTATTTGTTTTTTTTTTAGTAAATAAATAGTAACAAATTTAATATTTACGAGAATTTCATACAACGTCTACTGGTCTGAAGCTAAGCTTAATTGCTTGTGTTATGTGTACCAGAATACGGATACAAACTCTCTTTAAAATATTGACATTTAAATCTGCAACTACATGAGAAAATTATTTAACAGTTGTTAAGCGATAATTATGTGCTAAATGACGGTTAATTTCACGATTCCAGTCGTTAGTTTTTAACTCGATTCCAAAATGCGTATTAAACCCGCTCGGCTATTCCCTTCAGGGCTGCTGTAATCAACTTCGGTTTCGGATACGTTGTAATTGAAAATGTCGAGTCGGTACGATGTTCATTTTCCACTAATTAATCGCTATGATGACATCGCTGCTACCCCTAGTGCTGAACGCATTGTTGCATTGCCAAGTTTCGTAGACGCTATTCGATAAGTACGTACGAGTATATATAGCTTTCATAAAAATAATTTTATTTATTGCAATGGGCGATGGATCTTTTACAGAATAAAGGTAGGAATCAAATACTAAGCTTCACTTAGTCAAACTTTTTTATCTTTCTTTACTTCCCGTGATATAACTGTAAAATGTAGAGCTCTCTGTAAATGGCAACTGAAAAAAAAAGTTGTATGTTATTTAGTTTATCCTTAAATAAATACTGATTTTATATATTGATTTTATCTTTTTCCGTTCCTTTATGTTTTTCTACAAAGTTATTTAACGTACGCGATGGTGTTAAGTGTATTAAGACTTTTCAAACGTTCAGGTGCTTTGAATTATATTTATGACACCACACGTTTTTTACGCATTGTATATACAACACAAGAGAGCGCATACAATTTAATATTGTACAGAGAAATATTAAGATGCTGTACAAATATTTGTGTAGGAATTGAATCGAATATTATTGAACAGAAAGTAGCTACTTGAGACGTATCTGTAGATGACTTAGCAGTAGTCATAGTTGAGGGTATTGAGCGAACAATAACAATTATGTTTGTGACATTCTATGATATATTTTTATTAAAAGTCTTGTACGATGATTTATGACTACTAGATTCATAGCATGGAGTTTCAAATACTATGCTTAACCAGAGCGCGTTCTCCATAAAAATATTTTGACTCCGTGAACGAATGAATAAGAAAGATAGACATTAGCCACTTGAATTGTATTTTATGTGCAACACCGAAGGAAAAAGGTAAACAGCGTCCTTACAAAGAGTAATAAAAATAGCAACGATGCGGATGGCTCTCCTGTTTTGGTGACCAATATTTTACCCTATAACGTAGCTTATAATTCAATAAACCTCCTGATTAAAAATAACAATCACTGCCTCTGATCTAGGGGCTGGAAAAGCACAACAAAATCACTGCTCATTGCGAGTATAGGTCTTATAAGACCTCGATATTACGGAGTACGGAATCCATATACATATAATAAGATACTAACAACATTCTCGATTCATACTAGGTAATCAAACAACACAAACGTTTTCGCATGAACCCAGTTCAAGTTCACGAATACAACATCTTGACAAGATATTCTAATTTACTTTGTCTCAGCCGCTGTTCTTAGTACTAAGATAAAATCGCAGTTGTTTTTTGTGAGTCAACCTGTTTTGGCTTCCCACGTACCTAACTATTTGGACTTCGCGGAGAGCTGGCTTGACCAACCTAAGTTATAATTATCTGGATAAAGTTTGTTCATGTCAACTCACCATTGTTTATTTTAATTTGTTTAGATCTTTAAAACGAGAGTAATAAAAAAATAAAGCAGGTAACTTTTTTTGAAGAGGTTATCTCATGGAATATATTCGGGACTTAAATAATAAGTATGTCGGGGGGGTTCCCCGATATACTATATACTAATTATTTAATTAAAATGATTTGTCAATCTAAATTGTTAAACTTACAAAATCAATGCTCATAACAGAAAATTATAATATTTTTAAAATTTTTAGTCTGCTACCAATTCGATTCATCAAAATATTATTTAAAATAGTTTATATCTGAAATAAAATACATGTATAAATAATTTAGCATTACTTCGTAATAGCAGTGTTTGACTGAAGTTCATATAATGCAAATTTACTACAAAGTTACTACAGCCAAAGTTCAAATCCTTTGATTTTCAACATGTCGCCCAAGATATCCTGACATTTATTTAGACGGCGCGTGTGAATTGATTCCTCCTATATTGGTAAAGTTTGTCGCAGTAAATCTCGAGTAAACCTCTGTAAAGGGGAAGTCTCACTACATACCAGGCAGGTGTTACGTATTTGTCAAGTTTAGTAGAGTTCTGAAAGATAGAAATTAAAATGATGTTAAAGTTAGTTTTGTTAGCTTTGTTAAGGAAGATAAGCCTGAAGTATGAATCAATAAATACATAAGTAATCAGAGTATTCACGTACATTTTAGTTAACATCGTCTTTGGTCCAATTATAAGCTTAATAATTGTGCTACTGGTGCCACTGTGGATTAAAAACTTCTTAATAACATAGAGAACATCTAGACTCAGTACATACTATTATATATCCGTGTTAACCAAAAAAAAATTGTGTGGAGATCGAACTTCTGACTTCTTGACTAATAGGTTGAATTACTACCGCAATTCTTATAAATACTTTTATAATGTTTTAATATTGTTTTATAATAAGAAAATAATACACACAAGGAAATGTCATCTCACCTTGCGTACCATTCCGCAAAAAACGTTATGTGCGATGTTTACAAAACTGATTATACAAGGCAATTTGGGTCATTCTATATGTTTACTTACACTACAGAGTTGTAAAAGGTATTGTTATTTTCTCAAATGCTCAAAATATCCTTCGACACGACAAAACCACATTACGTAACACAAACCTTTACTGGTCATAACCGTTATAGGTAAACTTTGATCATTTCATAGAACCCTTGTGGGTTTAATGATTAACAGTCAATAAAGGTTGAAAGGGGCTTGTTATAGCAGATAATGATTCCTAAAACTATTATCTATCCTTTGTTTACTTATATGTATTAGCTTTTATAACGCACTTAGGATAATGTGACCAGGTAGGAGTGATCCAAAGCATAGTAAGGTTATTTCGACAAACAGCTATTATTAAATAACTAATGACCGTAGTTTCATCCGCATTTATAGTTATTAAGCCCCCCTTCTCCGAATGTACTCCAAACCTTAACAAATAGTACAAAAAAGAACAATCCTTTAGAACCGGTTCATCGATTCGATCGATTTAAGCTCATATAGAGACATATACACATACAAAAATATCAACTTTATCTTATAATAAGTAAAAACTTACTTACTTTATAAGAAACTAGCTGTTGCTCGCGACTCCGTCCGTGTGGAATTTATAATTTTTTTATTCGCAATAACAGGTAGCCTATGTCCTTTCTCAGGGTCTAAAGATTGTCTGTGCCAAATTTCATCAAAATCAGCTGAGAGGTTTAAGCGGGAAAGCGTAACAGACAGACAGACAGAGTTACTTTCGCATTTATAATATTAGTAGGGATGGATGCTTGTTTAGCTTGCAAAAAAATAACAAATGTGTTCATATTAAAAACCTCAAAAGAATACTTCATTAAACAGTTGAAACTAAAAGCACCTCGAAATAAAAGGATGTCGCAAAAGTCATAACATGGAAGCAAAAAAAAATAACTAACGTGAAAATCAGATGTTCGGTGAAAATCACTCGTCCTCTGTTCACTTTGATCTCGTAACATTAGAATTTACATATTTTGCGTGTATACTTCTATTTGCGTTACCTCTTTGATGTCCTTTCCGTTGTGGTTCGTATTCACCATGTATCGATGGTGACTTGATAAAACATTCTTTATGCATCCAGCCAACTCACTTTGTCGCTTTGTTTTGTTTTTGCTCTTCGTTAAAGGCTTTTATCTCTTTAGTATCTTTGGAAATGTTTATGTTTCAAAAGTTGGGAAGAGATTTTTATAGTATTAACATTAATTTTCGATAAGATTGCCGATAAGTATATGTTCTTGTAATCCTTAAACTTCTGTATAACTTTATGGTGGCAATAAAGAGTATTCTATTCTATTAATTTTCCTTAAAAAATGATGTCTTATTTAGTACTCCTAATCTTTAATTATTTAAAACAAAGTCGTAATTTTGTATGTATGTCCGTATGTGAGCATAACTCGTATCTTCAAAACTACGAAACGGATTTTGATGCGGTTTTTTATTAGTTAAAGTGGTTCAAGAGGTTAGTTTTTTAGGGTTCCGTACCCAAAGGGTAAAAACGGGACCCTATTACTGAGACTTCGCTGTCCGTCCGTCCGTCCGTCCGTCCGTCCGTCTGTCACCAGGCTGTATCTCAAGAACGGTGATAGCTAGAGAGTTGAAATTTTCACAGATGATGTATTTCTATTGCCGCTATAACAACAAATACTAAAAATAAAATAAAATAAATATTTAAGGGGGGCTCCCATACAACAAACATGATTTTTTTACCGTTTCTTGCTCGATACTAATAACGTTGCCTTATGTTGCATAGATAATGGTACGGAACCCTTCGTGCGCGAGTCCGACTCGCACTTGACCAATTATTTTGTATTATTTGTTAAGGTTTAGTATATATTATATACCACGCGAACGAAGTTGCGGGCGCCATCTAGTTGACTATAATATCCACCCTTTTTACTTTTAGACTTTCTGTTTTCAATGTCACGGTACACAAAGTATTTATTCGTATTTTAATACTATTAAAAACTTGCACGACTAATGCGTACTCTTTCATTAAATTGCTTGCATTTCTCTTATAGCATTTTGGAAGTATTAAGAATCTAAAACATACATTATAGGAGTAAGCGAGGCTTCGGCCAGTGTCAATTCTCAATCATTGTTGTTTATTTATACACTGGGGTTATAAAATTGTATTAACACTGCCTTTTAAGGCATATAACATGGACTATAGCATGGGGCTCTTCAAAAAGGGCGTTAAACGGTTCCTACACGGTCAGCAACGCGCGAGTGATACCTCTGGTGTTGCAAACGTCCATAGGCTACGGTATAATATATAATCGCTTACCATCACGTGAGCCGTAAGCTTGTTTGTCACCCTTGTAGTATATTATTATTATTACCCATATGCCCATACTTTACTAACTTGTGCAATGATTAGACGACAGTGTCATCCAAACAAGGTTAGCTAGAATATACGATGTAATTTGCGTAGTCTGCAGACGCGACGCAATCAGACGAGCGTATTGTGTGAGGCTCTTTGTACTGTTTTCTTAGCACTAAACACATAGAATTTGCTAAAGTTATATTCCATAATATATTCATACTATATGTTATGTTCTGAAAATGAATGTAGTGGGAATCAAAGGTAAAGGAAGGCCGAAGAAACGATGGATGGATTTTGTAAAAAGGATGTGAAGGATATGAAAGAAAAGTATATAACTACAGAAATTAAATAATAATAAAGCCATTTATTCCGAGACTTATTACAATTTTTTATTTTTTATTTTTTTTTACTTATTTTTTTTTTATTTTTTTTATTTCAATTACTTTTTTTTTTTATTCTTATTACAATTTTATTTTAATTTTATTAATTTTTTTATCCGAGACTTATTTAATTTTTAAATAAAGTACTAGATGTTACAATATATCCCTCTGCTCGGTGTGCCTTGCGGCAAAGGCCTCCTCCAACGATTTCCACTGTGCCCTGTCCGTTGCCACTCTTAGCCATAGTAGATCCACTGTCATACAGAAATTGTGTCTTGGCAAATGAACATGGAAGAAATAGGCATGTTGCGCCGACCAAGGTAAGGGCAGGACAATGCTGATGATATTATGTTTTAGTCTGTATATCATTCAAAATAAAAATGATATAAAAATGTTATTAGTATTGATATTGAAAACCTAATCTTTCTTTAAGTAAACTGTTCGGCCAACTTATGATTATGGTAGTTTGTTAGTATTTTTTCACCTGTAATTTTGGTGTGATATTCTAATATCGCTGTGAATAAGTATATAGCGTTATCTAGAACATTCATTTTTTAACTTGTTTCGTCTCGTCTCCAGCCCATTTACGTCCCACTGATGGGAACGGGCCTCTTCCACTTTGGGAGGGATTATAGTCTACTGTGCCGCGCTGACCAGGCGTGTTGGCACAGGGTTTATTTTCAAGTTTTCCGTCTCTCACAGAAGATGTTATCTGTGTGCAATATCCCTTAGCTGACTTTTACAGCACCCGTGGGAGGAGATGGGGTGGCGACACTTGTATTCTTAACCCGTCACCACACGGAGGATTAACTTGTTTACTGCAAGGTAAAAAATGAATTTTCGACACTAGATAATTAGAATACTAGATATGAGATGAGATCCTATCCTACGTACTACACGTACCTACGCGCTGTAAGATGATATTTATTTGCATATACTTATATCTAACACTGCAAAGCTAAAAGTGCTTAAGGGCCTACATCAATATTATCGTATATCATCGCCGGCACGTACATATTAACACAGCCAGTAGGCACAGAAAATGAAGAATTAGGGATACTTTTCCTATTTACTCAAAATCTATTAAATATATTTTAATTCTGATCCACGTGTTTCTATACATAATAGTTACCTATGTTTTTAAAGTTATTTCATTAGTTAATACGCGATAATAGACCGACAAATACAAAAAATAAAAAATTAGAGAGGTTGTTTCGCCAAGATTTTCTATCGAGAAAATTTTTTTCAATCGCGTTTCTGAGTTCATGCGATCCTAGATCTTATATTGAAAAAACATATACTTAAAAATTAGAGCTCTAGCCATTCAATCTAAATAAACAATGAAAACTTCGTACATAGAAAAATGCACGAAGCTATTTTGGTATCCTCTTAAAGTAATATGCAGTGACGTGTTAATTTGAGTAGATGCACAAAGCACTCGCGGCGAGGGGACCTGAATGCAGTTTAGATATTATATATCTTCGTTAAGTACCAGGTGTAAAATTTGTTTATAACTGTGTAGGGTTAAAATAATTTATTAATTTTGTAATTGACTTGCTATGCTTTTACTTAATAGTTTACTTAATAGTTCCGTAGCTCTCAGAGTTACGGAACGATATTCCGAGGTCGTGGGTTCAAGTCCCGCTTGCGGTGATCACCTTTTCTACTACAATTTAATTTTCTGTGTAGGGTTATTTAAAAAATATTTTTACAGATATCGAAACAGTTAAATTAAATAAATAAATAAATATTCATGGACATTTCACACAACGTCCTCTGGTCCCAAGCTAAGCTTTATATGCTTGTGTTATGTTAAATTGGTAAATTGATCAAAAAATAAGTACATTCTTGTTGTAGATTCAAATTATGCTTTGTAAATACGTATTTTGATTACGCATAAATTGCCAAGATAAGTAAAAAAATGCGAGACCAAACCCAGCATTTTTTGCATAGGAGTTGCGTGGCGTTATCATCTACTCTACGCTACCAGTTATGTCTTAAAAATACTTCATATAATATTATTTAAGTAAATTAAACAAGCAATATCAAATTAATATTTTTATCAAATATCATCTTAAACATTTAGTTCTGTGATCTTAGAAATAATAATAATAATAATAATAATACGGAATCATATCCTATCATCACGGACAGGACTATTGTTGCTAATAGACCTGATATCGTGGTGGTAGATCGATCAGCGCGCCGCGCAATGATAATCGATGTCACCATCCCTCATGACGAGAACCTCGTGAAAGCAGAGAAAGATAAACAAATGAAATATCTGGACTTAGCTCACGAGATTGTCGACATGTGGGATGTAGACTCGGCGATCATTGTACCGATAGTCATATCAGTCAATGGACTAATAGCCAAGAGCCTCGACCAACATCTAGAGAGGCTCGCGTTAGGCAGTTGGGTCAAGGGTCTGATGCAGAAGGCAGTCGTCCTCGATACGGCTCGCATAGTGAGGAGGTTCCTGTCTCTGGATCCCTGACCGCCGGCAGCTTGGTCCCTGTACCCGATGCCGGTGGTGCACTATTTTTTATATATTTTTTTAAAAAAGGTTATAATGTGTGCATGTTTTTATTAAGTGTGTATATTGTATTTATAGTGTGTTTATTGTGTTTTTTTAATTTGAATGAGTGTTGTTTTTATAATCTTTTTTAAAAAAATATGTAAATAATAAGAGAATAAATGAATGAGAAAATAAAAATAATAATAAATATTCATGGACATTTCACACAACGTCCTCTGGTCCCAAGCTAAGCTTATATGCTTGTGTTATGGGTACCAGAATACGGATAGATTACATATACTACTTTTTTTTTTGTAAATACATACTTATAATACATAGGAACACCCAGACGCAGTACAAACATTTGTATGACAATTAGAAAAATCACACAATTGATTGTCCCGAGCGGGAATCGAACCCGCGACCTCTTGATCGGCAGTCCGTTACCAGAACCACTACACCACGAGGCCCGTCTATAATATATAATCCGTCCGAAATAGAAGACATAGTTAAATATTCCGACCAAAATAAAATACACAAGCATTCAGATTTAAGTCTTCAAATGTTTAATGGGGAGGTAGAGTTTTGTTTAATTAAGCTACAAATAAAAGCAACTGACGACGTAATTTGAATAACAATATGAATGGTTGTTGAAATTTTCAAATCCCTCATTTTCTTGAGCGAGCTTGCGTTATTTTTCCTAAAGACCTTTGCACTTTCATTATAACTGTTGTTTAATTTACTTCCACTGTTTTTGTTTCACTCTTTTTAGGGTTCCGTACCCAAAGGGTAAAAACGGGACCCTATTACTGAGACTTCGCTGTCCGTCCGTCCGTCCGTCCGTCCGTCCGTCCGTCCGTCCGTCCGTCCGTCCGTCCGTCCGTCCGTCCGTCCGTCTGTCACCAGGCTGTATCTCAAGAACGGTGATAGCTAGAGAGTTGAAATTTTCACAGATGATGTATTTCTATTGCCGCTATAACAACAAATACTAAAAATAAAATAAAATAAATATTTAAGGGGGGCTCCCATACAACAAACATGATTTTTAGGGTTCCGTACCCAGTATCTCAAGAACGGTGATAGCTAGACAGTTGAAATTTTCACAGATAATGTATTTCTATTGCCGCTATAACAACAAATACTAAAAATAAAATAAAATATATATTTAAGGGGGGCTCCCATACAACAAACATGATTTTTTTACCGTTTCTTGCTCGATACTAATAACGTTGCCTTATGTTGCATAGATAATGGTACGGAACCCTTCGTGCGCGAGTCCGACTCGCACTTGACCAATTATTTAATCATTTTCGTTGTCTATTACTCAAGCTTTATATCAATTTGGTAATGGCAACCTAGAATTAAACGTCTCTTATCCAGTAATTTCTTTTTTAATCATATTACATTATACACCATAAACACCCACTGCTAACCTAACACTTTACCTTTCTTTAAGACTTCATCCCATAGGGATTATACACATAGGGACATACGAAGAAAGCTAAAACAAATTCTACACCACGTTTGGTCTGCTATGGAAGACTAAATAACTTCTTATATTGAAGGAGGTTGGTTTCCACCACTGAAAAAGGCCAAAAGCCTTGTTACAATTGGGATTGTTCATAATTTTTAACCTACTGTTTTTATATTCTTTTCAGAAAATATAGACTATTTTAAGCAACTAATTTCAATATTATTGAAATATTCACTATACAGAATTTTTAAAAAATTCTTGAAGATATTACTTTAAATGTTGTGACGTTATCGTTTTACGCAATCTGTGTATAGACTTTTCTTGATAGACTTAATACAGATTGCACTTTATCTTTTCAAAGTTGACAAGTTGATATAATAGACCAATGTCAATTCTACTTCAGAGTAGTATATCCCTAAAAATGCCTTAATATTTTAAATCCTTCATTTCAAGGGCAAATAGAGATCATTTGCTTTTTTGGAAAAATAATCGTTAATATAGTAAATTTCCAGAAAAAAACTAATGGATCATGATCAGAAACTCTATTTCCCGAAATGGTTTTCGAATCAAGAGTTTAAAAAAATATGAACAGTGCCCATATCCCCTCATCCCGTCCAGGGTGTGCGAGAAGACAACAGGAGGAGTTCAGTGTCCAGTATATTCATTGATTTATTAGTATTTACTGTTACACGTAAGTTAGCCTCAAAGAAAGTCATGTGATCCAGCTCCGCTTGCCTGCAATCTCTACAAACTTGACTATTTATATCGTCACGCCAAACATTAATAAGATAGAAGCAGTAGCACCTGATTATATCATTAATAGTTACGAAAAGTGTTAAATTTTATAAAAAGTTGCTTTAAAATAATCGTAAACACAAAGGTTTCAGCAAACAATATGTTTCGTTCTCTCCAAGTTTCCAACAACAAATAAAATGGGCTTACGAGGCAAGTTAATAGAGTTTTTAATAGGTTTCATCTTAACAAAGAGGCTTTATATACGAGGTATTTCATTTATTTCTCTTTGAAATAGTGTTGTTTAATCTTTTTTATTATTTATGATGCTTGGAACCTCATACGCGTGGAATTTAAAACCAAACCTTAACAAATTATACAAAAAAGCCATCTTCTTGAACCACTATTAAAAAAACCGCATCTCAAACCTACTCAATGGATGTTCCATTGAGTAGTTTTGAAGATATAAGCTCACATAGGGACATACATACAAAAATAACGACTTCGTTTAATAACAATAAAGAAATTACGAATGACTGATGTCCGAAATTCGACCACATAAATTTTGACCATGTTTTAACTTCTGAAAAGCAATCAATCACAAATAGTTTCTAACCTTCAAAAAATACCTCCAACTGACTGTAAAGATTTTAGATGATTGAAAGATTATCTTAAATTGTGATGACACTATTATAATATCGTGTAAACTCTCCTTCAATTTGAATTACGAGAAGTTAATAATTTATTTTCAGCTAATTTTGTAAATTGATATTATATTTATATTTAACAAAACTATCGTCTTTAACCACACTACATATTAAAAATTTGCATACAAATTTGTTGCGTAGTTTTGCAGATAAAATCTTATACTCATATAGGGACATACATACAAAAATAACAACTTTGTTTTATAGTAATTAAAGATTTACTATTGTCTACAAACCAGGGACAATCGATCTGTCATCATTGCATCAATTAGAAAACTTATTAAGGCGTATTAGTGTTACGAGAAAACTAAGAAATTCTTGCAACGTTCCGCTTTCAATATGGATAGCGAGATGATACATCTGAAACACTCACGCGATCTTTAACTTATGCTTTCGATATCATATCTTAAAACTATCTTTTTAATTGCAATTTTGATTTGTATTCATTAATATTCATGGACATTTCACACAACTTTTTTCACACAACCTTTGCGAATAGAAGGTCCTTGAGTGGCAACCAAGTACCGGACGACGCAGCGTGGGGCGGCTCCCAACAAGGTGGACTTACGATATCGTCAAATGCGCCGGGAGCCGCTGGATGCAGTTAGCGCAGGACCGCGCGTTCTGGCGTTCTATGGGGAGGCCTACGTCCAGCATTGGATGGAGAAGGGCTGATGGATGTATGGATGGATTTCACAAAACGTTCTTTGAATGAATGAATAAATGAATGAAAACTCTTTATTGCACGCCAACATAACTTACAAATATTAATAACAATAAATCTTATATTAGGTACAAAAGGCGGTCTTATCGCAAATGTTGCAATCTCTTACAGACAACCGTGAAATGGAGTCGATTGAATTTAAGAGAGGGTATATTGTGGCGTACCTAAAACTTAAAAACAAACTTACATTACATTACTAAATAAAATATGTATATATATTTAAATATAGAGGTAAAACAATTTACATAAACATACATGTAGTAGTATGTGTAGTATACACATACATACATATATAATACATAACATACTTATTATAGCGACAGGTAGTGTTCTTTAAGATTTTTCTTAAACGATGCTTTAGTTTGAGCACCCCTTATGGATTCTGGCAGCGCATTCCACAAGCGAACTGCCTCCTTTGGTTCTAAACTAAATTACTTTTCTTTTATAAAATATAAAAAGTAAATAGTTACATAAAGTGCATAAATCACTAGAGCACGAGACCCGTCTTGAAGGAAAAAGTGTTATTTTTTGCAATTTTATAGTTTGTAGTTTTATTGGTGTTGTTTTAAATATAAACTCGGAAAGTAGCAGCAAAACAGTTAACATCATTTCGAAGTTATAATCATGTCATTTAAAAATATAAATATTTTCTTTGGTATTAACATCATATTTTAAGTCTTAATATTATTGTGTTATTAGCAGCACAGGTATAAATGTACCTGCTAAGCCTAAAATTTATGTCGATCCTTCGAATCCGACGATATCTATATGGGTTATTATTACGATGGTGGCCATTCATATCGTTTCATGGTTTTAGTAAAACGTATATATGTATAGAAATGTATGAAATCGTATAGAATAGATCTAAGTTATCTTAATGGTACCTAATGATCTCGCGATAATATATCCGTGTGGTGACAGATTAAGAATACGACTGTCCCCCCTTTCCTTGTTAGGGAGCTGTAAAAGCTAGGGTATGTACACACTGCCTACCCCCATGGGAAAAAGGCGTGATGTTATGATGATGATGATGATGATGTACACAGATCACATACTCGGTAATAGACGGAAAATTCGAGAATAAATCCAGTGTCAACACGCTAGGTCAGCGCGACACAGTAGACCATGATCGATTCCAAAGTAGAGGAGACCTGTGCCCAACAGTGGGACCGATTTCAGTTATTTTTTTCTCTACACATACGAACCATTGATTCAAGTAATATTTCGGTAGGGGTTTGAAAAAGATAAAATTTTAAAATCTTTATTTTTAATTCTTACTATTAATAAATGCATAAGATATATTTACAAAAGTTATAAAATAATATTTAAAATCACAGAATTTTGTCTTACAATTTTAATCGTAGATGGGGGGAATGTAGCTCTTTAAAGAAGGGCCAGCTCGACCTAAAGGCGGTAAATTTACTTTTCTTGGAGGTGGATTTATATTTCTTCTATGCCCATCCCTATCTTCTGTGTGAGCTAAATTATTATTCCTTTGTAATACTTTGTAATTTTTTATTGCACCACGTAATTCTTCGTGTTGTTGTAACGTACGATAGCTTTTTGTATTTTGATTTTCCATTTCTGGTTCCTGATTACTCGTAAAATACTGCATCTCATTCTTTTGTTTATAATTATTATTACCGTTTAGTTGTTTAGGCTTAATTCTCACTTTATTAGATTCAAACTGATTCCTGGATAAGTAATTCATAAATTCTGCCATATCTAAATTCTTCTTTTTAATCAATTTCATTTCATTATGATCATTTACATCTACTAATTTAGGGCTAGGATGATAATCTGTATTTAATTCTTCGATTGGTTTTACTTGCAATTTCTTAGATACCAAACTATCTATTTTATTATTAGTTGCTTGTTCATATTTATTAGGTGTAAAAATATTTTTTAAGAAAATATTGTCTTCTAATATATTTTCCATATTATCTTCTGTGGTAGTTGTTGTTGATTTTGTTTGCATCTCAGGCATTATAAATATAGGCTTAAAGTCAGTTTTATCTTCAGGTACGATAAAATCAGAAAACTTCAATTTTTGTTTATTGCTAAAAGAAATCGGTTCATTTGTGGCAAATAGTACAGGTTCATTTTTAGACACATTAGTTTCAGGTGCTATATTTTGTACTGATTTTTCATACTTTAGTGGTAAAACATTCAAATCATTGTAGTTGCTGTCATAATATGTGTTTTTATGAAGAATTTTTGTTCGCCTTGATTCAAAATCATTGTTATCATAATTATAAGTTTGAGTTACCGTTTGACTTCGCGGTATAAATTGCTCTTGAGTTATAAGTTTAGGCCGAGCGGTTTGATCAATTTCTTCTTGTGATTCTTCCATATTTTCCTGATAAATTTTTTCATGAGCATCTTGATTTTTAAACCAATCTGCAGTGGAAGGTATAATTTTCTCAGTTGAGTAGTGAGTTTCGAATGTTACAGGGTTTACTGTGCTATAGCCGTTAATATTGTTTTGATAATCATTTTCTATGTTAGAGAAGCTCTGTAAATTATTGTGTTGTTCATTTTTGCTATTAAGCCTATATTCATGTGGAATCTCCGGAGTTCTTGCCGTGTTTGGTTCTAATTGTTGTTGAATTACTTTTGAGTATTCATCCACAGTCATATCTCCGAAATTTATACTTATATCATCGTCACCTGATGACCTAGATATAAGATTTTTATTTATATTCTGATTTGCATTTGCATTTATACCGTATTGCCACCTCCATAGCGCTTTATTGTTCTCTTTATCCGAATCTTTTATATCAGCCTCATAGTTAACTATTTGAGGCAGTGAAGGTCGTTCAGTTGTAAATATTCTACCTATGTTTTGTTGTGGTTGCTGCTGGGAACTTACAGACGGAACGTGAGCGCCTTGTGATGCAGCAAAAGTTATTTGTGGTGAAATTGTTCCACTATTTTGTTTACTTTGCATTTGATTCGTGAAATCTACGGTTTGTATTGGAGTTTGTGAACTAGCGGCAGCTACTAAATTATGTTGAGAGTTTGCAGGTTGTGCAAAGTTATGTGAGAATGATTCAGGCGTTTTCCCAGTGAATAGGCTACTAAGATGTGGCGGTTCGGTGACAAAACGGTGGAATTTTTGACTTTCGCTTACTTCATTTTCTTTTTCTTCGTCCCTCCATGATTTTAAATGTGGCGGCTTTTTGAGTTCTTCTGCTAAATTATACTGTACGGCTCTGTAACAAGAAATATACTTTGAGCTACTTAAATACTTAAACACTCACTTATTTTAGTTCAATGCATATTAAATCTGAATTCAAATTATTTTGATATTGATTGGATTTGATTAAGACTGCACAGTAATGTTATGTTTATCACATTAAAAAAATATTTAATATTTTACTAACCTCTGAATAATCTCAGGTACAGGTGGCGCCACTGGTAAATGATCACCACTTGCTCTAAAACCGTTAGAGTCTGCGATGTAGTGTACGGTATAAGTTTTCCCATTATCACCAACGTATGAATATGATCCTTCCACTACTTGTTCTTCTTTATCAGCACCCGCATTTTCCATTCTGCTGTGTTGCACGTAATGGGTTTGATCTGCACCCAGTGCTCTGAAATATTAAAGACATTTTAATAATTATGACTCATGCTCTGTAGGTTCAAAAGTTTATAAATTTTTTACTCTTACTCGTAACTAAAACTTCCATCCAAGTCCATTTCATTAGATAGTCGTAAAATAGGAATGGCAGTTTCTGTTGTCGAGATGAATACATTAGATTGAGGTAAATATTGAGGTCCTTGAAAAGAGGCAGCCTTCATCTGATCAAGACTGTGATCCCTTTGTATATCTGAAATTACAATACTCCTTGGTTGCATTAATTGCATACCTAAGTTTTGTGTCTTCATTTCATGATTATTATCGAATTGAAATGGTAATTTTGTATCTATTCTGTCAATAGGATGTTGAAAAGGTTTGCCTATAGGCCGCAATTCTCGTCTTTCCGAATTTGGACTTGGCTCTTTTCTTTGCGTTCTATTATACTGATTTCTAGCATATTGTGCAGTAGATACATCATCGTCATTATCTTCATCTTTATCATCCAATACAGGAAGTAATGTTGTTGACACTAATAAAGGGAATGGACTTGGTGATCCAGGCGCCATTTTCGTCATAGTTGGTGGCAGATATGGAAATGGAAGTTTATTAAAATTCTTAGCAGGAAAATATGGTATTGGAGAGTGACTTTCCGCTGGTAAATAAAATTGTTTATTTGAAGAAAATGGTCCAGGTTTCTGAGCTTGATATTGAGGTGGAAATGTAAATGATTCCTGAGCATCATTATCAACAGCTAAATTTATCATCCAAAAGATGAGAGGTATCTGTAAAAATGTAAAAAATATCGTCGTTATTGGAAAAACTTACAATTTTTTAAAGTGATCCAAATAAATCCATTTTCACTTAAATTCACGAATACATTTCACTTACCAGCTTCATTTTTCCTGAAGCTGTGATAGTTCTTTTACCCACAATTTTCACGTCACAATGTTACACTTGTAAATAATAGACTGGTAATGAAAACGAATTCCGCATTAATTTATATATGCACGCGAGATGTGCCCAGGCATTCGTGAAAGAAATTTTCCATCGTTTGAGCGTTCTTATCATGTTTTTAGAAAATAATTGACGCCATCTATAATTACCTACCTACCTTTGTGGGTAACAAAGCATAATAAGGTATGAAAAACATTAATGTATTAATGGTTTCCATTGATCTATAGCATTGTATTACACAAAAAATTTGCTTTTGCGTATAACATGTCATTTTGCAAGAAAATCTGCGCAGATAACTTTTTACTTGTGATTCTTTGGGCATTTTAGCGTAGTGCCATCAAATTTCTTTCAACACTTTCGTTCTGTTCTGTTTCAAAATAAAGGATTAAATACATATTTTTACTATAAATGAAATACTGTAACCGTAGCACAAGCGCTATGCTTAGTTTGAGACAAGATAACGCTGTGTGAATTATGAGTCCTTAAAAATACAGTAATATATTGTTTAACTAGCTGTTGCCCGCAACTTCGCACGCCTAGAATTTAGGTTCTAAATAAACCTCTACCAAATTATACAAAAAGGCCATCCTCTTGAACCACTGTTCAAAACTCTGTCTGTGAAAAATCTACGCTTACATACTTAAAAAACAACGACTTAGTTTTATAATAAGTATAAAGATAAACATAATTTATGAAAACTTTACCAATTTCTCGAAACTGTGATTGTCTTAACTGCCAATAAATAAGTGATGTATGAGATAGTGAGGTGATTTCATCAAAGGAGATACAAAAAGGCATGTGATTCATTGCGTTTAATTAACGAAAAGGATCATAACCCCTGAGGCGATTGAAGGGGCAGCGTTCGATAAATTGCATTATATATTGATGGTTTTTATGTGGTCAACCGAATCCGTATAATATGTATAGTGATGCAAGTTTTGTAATGGTCAAAGGCAAGTCAATGTCCCGAAAACCGGTTGCGAAGTATTTCGGTTAAAAACAACCCGCAGTGAATTTGCCAGTCTCATGTAAATATTTTTTTATTTACTTTATAATAAAGTCAAGTGACTCTCGAACGGTGCTTTATAGAGCCGGAAAATTCATGCTTTTTGCACTAATTTTAATATTTGTATAGCTTTCGATGGATTTTTAACTATTTTCAATGAGTACGATATGCGATAATTTAATATAAGATATATACAATTGTTGAAATAATATTACGCTCTTTTTCTATTTAAAAAAGGTACTTAATTAAAAAAGTTTTACTGATGTTTTAATTGCTTATTTCATTAAAGGCTGTTGATAATCGCACGACAATCGTATGAATAAAAAATAATTATTTATACGACTACTTTATTATTTGTACTAATTACGTTTCATATAACTCTAGAAATTAAATATAATAAGGTTTTCGAAAAAAAAAAACCCTAACCTAACCTTCACTCGGTTAGCTTCGAGATCTAATAACTCCGCAATTTTTTCCTTTTGCTCCTTAGTTAATCTTCTGCTCCGTGGACAGTGTCGAAAAAGATTTACTCATTCAAAAAAAAAAAGCCGTACAAATAGTCACAACCACGATTGTCAGATGAATAAAAAAAAATTTATTATCCGATAATTGTAATAATAGACACTTCCATCATTAAATATTATTAGTAGAATAATTAGTTTTCGATGGATTCTGGTTCAAATTTCAATTAGGTCCTTAAAATGTAGCTATAGTACCTAGGTGCACATTCGGACGTTGTCAAAGGTCTCTACATAGTCTTTATAACAGTAATGGTTATTTTCTATTTATCTCCACCAATGGGATTATACTGACTGCCAAAACTACTTATTATCGTGACGAATATTTGGGTTCCGTACCAAAAGGTATTGCTAAGTTTGTTACATCATTCCTTCAAAGAATGACCAGAGGGGAATTATAAGATAGACTGCTAAGTTGCATCTAATAATGGCTCCACTTATTTTAGCATGTTAATAGATTTGGTCTTGAAATTTCATTGAAATCGGTTCTAATTCTTGCGAGCATTTCAAAATAAATAATACATCGACTTGGCTACCTTTTGAAAAATTTGTGTACCAACACAGAATCTTTTGTGTCAATCGAATCTATGATATAAACGATTGTGTGTTAATCGTGGGTTATGTATGTAAACAATTCACACTCTGAAAGCAGTTGATTATGGTAATCAAAGCAGTAGGGAAAAATTAAGACTATTCAAAATACAATTCAATCATAAAGAGCTTCTTAAATCTTTAAAGAAATTCAACCTTCCCATATGTCATCGATTTGACATCCCTGATATACGTAAAGTAAAAACTCAATGAAAAGGCAAAATAAATTATATACAAAACTTATTTATTTATTACCAATACAAATATCACTGGTTTTGAATATACAATATAATCACAAACCTGTTCATTTATCAGCGATCAAATTCACAATTCATAATCGTGACCAAGATCACTGAAGCTTTGATTCAATTCATAGTTTCAATTGATTAAATTTCAAATCATTAAAATTACTTATTGAAATCGTTCAGGGGTAATATTACTCGTATACCCATAATATATTGTCCGTCAAAATGCACATATTTTGGGTTATCAAGTTTAAATATTAAAAAAAATATATAAATAGCTGTTACCATGCTGTTACAAAATAAAGTCAATGTCATGGACAAAATTATTCCAAAATTATCTAAAATCAAAGTTCTTCTAATATGAGCACATTAGTAACAGAATAAAGAAAAAAATATAATGACAACAAACAAAATATGTTAAACTGTGAATCAAAATAGTAGTTACACTGCACACTGATTAAATTGGTTTCACAAAAACTAGATTAAACAGTTTTAGTGCGAAAATGTAATGGAGTAACCAAATATTTGAAAATTTGTTTAATAAAGTATTCATCAGACTTCATTAAATAGATTTCCAAAAAATAAGTCGCCGTACTTAATCAATTACTAATCAGTAAGATACTAAATTGCTACTATCCGTGCATTAGTTCAACTCAATACAAATTGACGGACATTAGAATTATTAAATTTATTAAATAATCTCTATAGTAGATGGCTGTGGTATAATCACAGTTTAATATTGCTTATTAAATTACTAATATTTGTAGTTCGATGCGACTGTTGGTTGATAATACCGTTTTCGAGAGTATTGTTGCTGTTGTTGGTATTGTTGTTGTTGTTGGGATTGTAACTGTTGTTGGTATTGGTTTTGTTGTTGGTATTGATTTTGTTGTTGATATTGATTTTGTTGTTGGTATTGATTTTGATGTTGGTACTGATTTTGTTGTTGATATTGGTTTTGTTGTTGAGTCTGTGTTTGTTGTTGTACCTGTTGCTGCTGTTGTACTTGTTGTTGGTGTTGATATTGATTCTGTGGGTAGTAAGTTTGTTGTGGCTTATTTTGTTGAGGAGGAACAGTTTGTTGAGGAATGGTTTGTGGTGCATTTGTAACTGGCTGTTGTGGCTTGTTTTTCTCATCTTCCTTCTGTTTGTCAAGAGCACTGCAACAAAAATAATTTTATAAAGTTAAGATATTAAACAAGGCGTTATTTTTGTATGTATGTCCCTACGTGAGCTTATATTTTCAAAACTAGCTGTTGCCCTCGACTCCGTCCGCGTAGAATTTAGGAAATTTTCCCCGTTTTTGCAACATTTTTAACTACTGCTTGAGTGAGAGTATTATAAACGTAAGAGTAAACAAATATAATCAGAATGAACGAACTGCTAAGCTATCAGGAGTTACACGTGTTATTGTGAGTCAACATATGTGCTGTTTCGGGATATTTTTTAGACAATTTTATGTAGAATATTTCCGTCATACATGATTTCTATGTAACTTTAACCATTAAGGCTACACACGCGACGGAAGCTTAAAAAATGGAGCACCTTGTCCCGTTTCCCCAACATTTCCCTTCACTACTCTGCTCCTATTGATTGTAGCGTGATGAAAAGTATACTATAACCTGCCCAGGAGTATGAAGAATAATTGTACCAAGTTTCGTTAAAATCCGTCGAGTAGTTTTTGTTTCTATAAGGAACATACAGACGGACAGACAGACAGACAGACAGACAGACAAAAATTTTACTGATTGCATTTTTGGCATCAGTATCGATCACTAATCACCCCCTGATAGTTATTTTGAAAATATATTTCATGTACAGAATTGACCTCTCTACAGATTTATTATAAGTATAGATTACGCAACGGCTTTTGATGTGGTTTTTATTAATACATAGAGTGGTTCAAGAGGATGGCTTTTTTGTATAGTTTTTATTTTTAAATTCCACACATATGCAGTTCCGGGCAACATATAGTATATGATGTATATTCAGAATATCTATAACAATTATTGGGTCCTCTAAAGTAATTAATATGCACTAAACTTATAACTTTGAAACTACCACTACTGTTCTCTATTTAATGAAAACAATTTTGTGATAGAAACATTAACGCTACTATAATAAAGTGCATAGCAATGTTGTGAACTGCTCATACAATAAATGTAAACGGCGTTGTTAAATTAACCGAGGCGATAATATAAGAAATTCTGACACATCTTCACAAAGGATACAATTTTTTTCATGTTAGCCTACTATACCTTATCATTTATCTGACTACTTTTGTTAATCAGATTTATCAAATTCTCTTAATAAGTACTGTCTGCTTAATAAATCAAATTATGGTGGAAAAAGTGATTACCACAAGCACCGCAATTATCATCACTTTTTCCACCATAATTTGATTTATTAAGTAAAAGCATAGTATGTCAAATTCAAAACTAATAAATTACTTTACTGTCTGCTTAGTTAAGAGGGCACGACACCAAACAATGCTCCATACAAAAATATATATTATAAATATATTCTCATGTCTATTTCCTAATATGGTATATATTTTAATGACAATATCTGATGTAGTATGTTGTTAGAATACTATAACAACTATATATACTATAATTAGTATTGATCAATGTGCGTGGTGTGTACGTACTAACAAAAACTACATTATGTAATAAAATTAAATTATTATTAGTATTTTTTCTGTGAAATTTTACGTGTAAAACATTTTATCAATAAATGAGTATTTGAGTATATAACTAAAAGAAAAATGACCATCCAAAAATTCTGTTCTTTTCGTTTTTCTTTAAATGAAGGTGCAGCGTGTATCACACAAACTCGTATTACTTTCGCCTATTAAGGCAAATACCTAAATTAGGACTGTAGTCTCCTCTTAAGCGCATTGATAAGTTGCTTTTTACAGCACCTATATAAAGCAATGACGATATAATTTTGATTTATTGCAGTGTAATCAAGAAGATAATTGTACTACAATATAATTCTAAAGTTTATTGACTCTTAGATCACTATAATATGATTTATGGTTAGTTTTACAAGCGTGTTCAAAACCACTGATTAGTCATAATATGTTGTGCCATTACGATTTGATTTGACAGATATGTTATGTGAATTTCTGTAATACTGTTAATGTACTATTGTATTTTATAGAAGTATATCGTTACGTTCTCGCGCAGATTAATTACTAAGATATTGCTTTTTTGTATGTAAAATGTAGAGACGATTTGTACACGTTTTTTTATCGCTGTAAATATTATTCACGTTTTGTATTTTTAAGTATGCAATATAATATTATGGCCATAAGTATACGATATTTTAAAATCCTTTTTTAATAGTATCCTTGCGCTGAAATTGGTAACACATACGTTCTGAAACTAAACGTAAATAATAAAATAGATTTTATCTAAAGTAATTTCATGTCGAAATACTTTATATATACTATCGCAAAAGTATGTATGTCATAACAGGATTTCCGCCTTGGACATCCTTTAGTCAAAGTAACTTGTCAGTTCCTTCTTTATCTAAAACATGAGTGTATTTGATTTACCATTAAATAGATTTTCTAAGCATACACTTAACTAAACTGCGATAACTACTTTATTTATTTTTAGTTGCAACAATTTAAAAGAGTGAGGCCGTTGTCTCTATTTTAGTTACAAGTGCATGTGCTTACCGAATAAGTAAATTTTTACAGTTTAGCTAATTAGGTTTAGAATGTTAATAAATACAAATTAACATCTACTTACGCCTGGATCGCAGCAGGTACGGGAGGAGGAGTTGGGAGATGATCACCAGACGCATGGAAACCAGTCTTGTCAGCCCACCAAGTGACGGTATAAGTCTTGCCATCAGCAGCAACAAAGGAGTACCAACCCTTCTTTACTAAACTCTCTTCTTCTTGTTTAGGGTCGGTGAAATAACCTTGTTCTCCTACATGTGTACCATCTCCGATTTGGTATCTAGAAGAAAAAGTAATTATAAAGATCAAGTGAGATGTGATCACTAGCGGAATTTGAACCTACAGTCTTTGATTTCCGTTCCGTAATATTCTACGACGAATCTATCGTGGGCAGTAATTCCGCTTTGATTTGTTAAAAACAAACAGTCTAACGCTGAATATTTGAAAATAGTATAAAATATTAAAGTGTAAGTTACAATAGCTGGTAAAATGGGCAGGTAAGAAACCAAAGCCTAGATCAAAGTGTATTTCCGTGACTCTCTCTCCAGCCCATTGACGTCTCACTGTTGGGCACGGGCCTTCTCCACTTTAGGAGGGATTATGGTCTACTGGGCCGCGCTGACCTGGCGTATTGGCACAGGGTTTACTTTTGGGATTTCCGTTTCTCAAAGCGGATGTTATAGGTGTGCATTATCCCTTAGCTGACCTTTACAGCACCCTTGAGGAGATGGGGTGGTGACACTTGTATTCTGTTATCTCACACGGAGAATTTCCATGACTAGATCTTAAGAAATAATCTTTTTGTTGTTGATATCTTCATATCTTGAATTGATTAATTTAAAGGCTAAAGATTGATCCAGATGTTTTTAAAATATTTAGAACCTATAAACATACTGTAAAGTAAAATCTTTGACATAAATTTAATGGGCTAAGTGATTGTGGTTATAGAAATATTTTGCAAAGACTTATAAAACTGTCAAATATGAAATAAATCTTTTTGTTAATCAAAATAAACATCCTTATAATATCACAATAAGACTGGTAATAAAGGTTCTGTATATAATTTGTAGGCATATATATCATTGCCTCTATCCTGCCAAGGACTACCGGACCATAAAGATTAGAATCATACATATGTGCGCGACATACTTGACAGTTTTTTATTCCTTTTATGTCTGGACATTAATTTATATACCACTGAAGTTTTGATAAAACATAATATGTTTTATCAAATAATATAATATATTATATGCCCTTATTTAACTAAGATATCAAAAACTGCATCAAAGATCGGTACAACATCTGAAAATGCGTACTATGCTTTTACTATTTGTTAAGTCAAATTAACAAAGAACATATTATCATCTCATTTCCTGTCAAGAGTAAAGTGATAAGTCGGCTTACTTGTTAAATGAAAGCTAATAAAATCTGCTTGCAGTTCGGACGACGGACTAAGGTCGTGAAAGAGGCAAACGGAGGAAGCCCGAATCTAGTTCTTCATGGTCAGAAGACTAGATACTAATGGTCTTATTCATACTGACCGGATGGTGGTGGATGGATAGGAGGTTTAAAAGTTCGCTAAAATTGTAAAAAAAAATTTTTCATAGTAGTCTTTTTACTATAAAATGTTTATTATCTTTCCGATAAAGTTATTATTTAAACCTCCGATAAGTCATTATGAATAAGACCAGAATTCTACATGCTCTATATCTCCTGTGATTGTGACCAGAGTTGGGTCCTGACTGAATCACGCGGAAAAACGTAAATACCGGAGCGTTATAAATCACATAGCTTATGAAAAATTTGACACAAATTTTATTATAATTAGTATTTAATTTTATATTTATAAATATAAATTGAAAATGAAATTCAAGATTATATTTAAGATTTTGCCGCTAAATTTACCGTTTTCAATTCTTTTGTATTTATTATAACTAGTTTTTATTTAGGTATTAACTAAGTTGATTAGATACGAAGTCCCATATATGAGGGACACTAAAAATTTATGAGTCTATAAATTTGCAATTCGTTTATCGCATATAACGGTAACATCTTATTTGTTAACTTGTTTTACCCAAATGTTGCTGGAACAGTTACTGTGATTTATGTCAAATTGAAACCTTTACACATCATCAACGGATGCAATGAAATGTAATGTTCATTAAATTATATTGCATACATTATTTTTTAATGTACATGGACATTTTACACTACGTCCTCTGGTCCCAAGCTAAGCTTATATGCTTGTGTTATGGGTACCAGAATACGAATAGAATACATATACTACTTTTTTTTGTAAATTCAAACTTATAATATATAGAAACACCCAGACGCAGTGCAGTACAAACATTTGTATGACAATAATAAATATCACACAAATGATTGTCCCGAGCGGGAATAACCTGCGACCGCTTGATCGGCAGTCCGTTGTCTGAACCACTCGACCACGGGACCCGTCATATTGATTTTATTACACATAAAAAAGCAAAGCCACTTACAATGAGGAGTTAAAACAGATATAAGGTCTAACAGAAGGCTATGGAAAAACATGTTGCATCAATCCCAAATAACGGGATAAGGACAAGAGAATGATGAGCTATTTAAAAATGGAAATGAATTTTAACGTTAGAAATTTGTAGGTAACAGAATTTAAACAGGATCTTAATTATGCAAATATCGTCTTTTCTAAACCATGTATTTATAACTGTAAACGAATATATTTATTTTTACGTCTCATATCTCACCAGGACTTAATGAACAGAACACATCAACTACAACCGACGACACCATAAAACCCATACATTTTGTTCGCTTAGATTGATTCTTAAAAATATTTTATATTTGATTCTTCTTTTAAATTGATTCTTTTTCAATAAGCAGTAAAAATAACAGATACTGCATGTTGTATTTTGTAAGTGTTTGTTTTTTTTATAGAAATTCTTAAACCATCAATTTTCCAGCTTTATCCTACTTCTAACTACACTCAATTTCTTCTACATTTGATTAGTCATGATACTAAAATAAAATATTGAAAAGCACTTACTCGTATTTGTAGTCTCCATTACTGCCGTAATACTGCTCGTTCTTGATCACTGGAACTGAGGTTGTTGTGGACGATGGAGCTTGGGTCACCTCATCATACTGTACGTTAGTTGGTGGGTTACTCCAGTTATTGCCTTGGTTGCTCCAATTGTTGCCTTGGTTGCTCCAATTGTTACCTTGATTGCTCCAATTGCTGTCTTGGTTGCTCCAGTTGTTACCTTGATTGCTCCAATTGTTATTGTTGGCGGTGTTGTCCCAGCTGTTACCTGTCTGTTGCTGACTCTGCCAGTTGGTCTGTTGTTGCCATCGTGGATAATAAGCTGCAGCTTCCCGTTTGTTTGGTGATGATGCTACTGCTTCTAAATCTTCTACTTTTTCGATAATTTCTTCTTTAGCCAATGTGAATGCCAGAATGGCAGCAAGTATGTACAACTGCAAAGAAATCATCAGATTTAGAATGTAAAAAAATATTGTAATGGTTTAGAATATTAGTTTATAACGTTCGTATTAATATTCGTTACTATGTATAGCTCCTAGTTATTTTCTAGATTACCTTTTCGAACTAAATGTTCTACCATATATTATGTTTTAATCCCTTTGAATTAGATATTTTAACAGATCAATTTATTACATCCTAGTTTATTGTATATCCATCCATCAATCCATTTTTCTCCATCCACTGCTACATGGCTGGACATAGGCTTCGCGCGGTTAGTGTCGCTTGCATCTAATTGGCCTATTGTATGTTATAAGGTTCAAATTACTGTCCAACTATAAAGCTCAAACCTAAATTTTATACTAACTTAAGTACGAATATTCTATCTATCGAATACAGATTTATTTTATTTCGATTATATTTTGCTAGTCCACGTGAGCCAATACTGTTTTATTAATAGCTTTAGTTAAGCTGTCAGAAGAGTTTATCATACTTAATTAGTTTTTACGTGATTTAGATAATGATCGAGATAACGCCACTGTTTTGTATGTCTTAAGCAAATAATAATTAAAAGTGATGTTCAGAATCCAACGGTATGTGTTTGGTATGTGGTATAATTTGTATGTGGATTAGCATATCCGATTTTTCCAAATTTCTTTGCATTACCAAATAAAAATCTTTTAGTCTATAATCTATGTATCCATCCTACTATTGGGCTTCTTCTATAACAGGAAGTTATTTGGTCTAATATAATAGATACTCTAATTAAGTATAAGGTTTACTTTCAAGGCATAATTATAGAGTAACGATAATAATGTTAATTTTTTTCGTCCGTTGATAAAATCCGAGAACTCGTTAGTCGTAGTGTGTGGAACCATTTATTTTTCTTTCTGTTTATTTTACCATTGGATTTCACCTAAACTTTTTAATTCTTAGTAATATTTCATAATATTTAATACAATTTAAATGCAAATACCATTTCTTTAAAGTAAAAATGTAATGTAAATATTAAACTTTTCCCGACCCTTTACCGTAATTCTTAAAAATTTGCGTGTTATTTGAAATTAAAATAATGAGTTAAACGAAAATTAACTAATTAAAACCGAAACAATCTTGAAGATTAATTGAGATAAGCCTTTAATTGGACAGACGAGGAAAGGAGATTTATAACTTAAATACAGTTATCAGAGGTTTTTATATGTGAACAGATATTTCGGTCAATGAATTATTGTATAAATATGTATCACTTAAATTAAGTGGTCATTATCAATCTATTTTATTTTGCGGATGTTATTTTATATGGTATGGTCATGTTTAAACGTAGTGTAGAAATGAGATACGAAATAGAAACAGTTTTTTTGCTAATGATATCGGTGGTTCCTAGTAACGGAAACACGATGTTTCAGTTCTAAAATTAAAGTATTTGGTAAGATATAGACCGTAGAGAGTAAGATACTTTGATATTAATGATAGTAAAGAGAAAAAAATTTCATCGTAGTTATTCCGCTATGGAAAAATTTCGCTTCTCGCGACCCTTTTATAATTTACGCTACATTTTATATTTTTTAATCGCAATCGCAATTTACCAAACTTTTGAAAATAAAAAGACGACAAGTACAAAAATTTTGCTTCCCGATACTGTTTTCAATAGCAGGTTGCATATTTTTTTGCAAAATGAATACGCTGCTATATTTAAGTAGAATTGGACTAAATCTAGTTTCATTGACTGAACTTTAGTGTTAGGTACTTTTCAGAAGGTTTTGTAAACCAAAACAAAGTTAGAATAAACAAAGCTATAAACTAGATATTTATATATAATATTTAATAATTTTGTAAATCTGTACGTGTGAAAAAAGAGGCTGATTAATTGACTGACTGACGATTACGTACCAACGCCCAGCGAAAACTACTGAAGCTAGGATCCTGAAAGTTCACGAACTCGTTCTCGAACTATTTACATTGTTTGCATTAAGAAAGATTTTTTGAAAAATCGAACTATCACGGTTAAAGGTACAAATTCGTCATTTTCAAAAATGGAACTATTTAACTCAATATTTAGGCAGGAAAATGCTAGTAAAATATATAATGCAAAGAAAACTCTAGCAGGATTTTTTAGTACCATCCCACAAAAAATTTCCTACGTGAATCGAACCTACGACCTTACAAAGTAATACCCACAACAACGCAGTGTGCTATGAAATAAAATTATTTTGTCTATTATATAAATATATTTGGCAAATATCACGAAAAATGTTATCAATTTTGATGGTTTATATTTTTCCGTTTGGACTAACTTTTCCTTGTTTATTTTTTTAGCACTGATTTTTTCACTTAACACTTGCACAATATTTGAAGGACTCACCAGCTTCATGTCTAAGTCCTTCCGAGTCGAATCCTCGTTCAATACTGTGGTGTCATGGATTCGTCCCACATTTTTATAGCAAAATATCCTGCGATCTCATGTGTCCGCGCATCTCGGTTTGCTCATACGTCGCGAGATACAATGACCTCGCTCTTAGAAGAAACACACATGATTAAAAAATATAATTTAAGGTAAAATTATCAAAATACTATTCCTAACTTCGAACTAATGCAATGAATATGAAAAAACTTTAAAAAACCTTTTTTTTTCCTCTTTAGTTGTTTAGGAGCTCTTAGTCCTAAAGGAACTTTATAGAAATAAACTCAAAGCTAATTAAAGTACACTTTTCTTAGCACAAGCATTGCTGTAAGGGTTAATTTGGGACAAAAGGACTTTGTGTGGAATATTTAGATGTGTTTTTATTCTTTAGCCAAATCGTCCTATAGGTTGAGAAAATTTTCTTATAATAGGATTTCAAAATAAATCCGCAAAATTATTTACACATTTCACGGAAATCAGTAAATCGGTTTTAGCATTTTTGCATGTCATATATGTGACACTTACAGTCTATTAGAGGTTAACTGTTATCGTTTAAAATGCTAATTTATAAATATTATATTAATAATTTATACATTTCCAATTAAATTTAACATAAAACTCATTATTAATATCCATTAAAAGGTATTTAACCCTTCTAAGTAGGCATACCATAGCAATGATATTTACATAAAAATTTTAATATTTTTTTTGATACAGCTAGTTTAGTTTTTAGTTACTTTTCTTGGCAAAGAAGGAAAGTGATTAAGTTATAGATAACACTTCACATTTTAGGGTTCATTTGGTTCAATTGGTCAAGTGCGAGTTGGACTCGCGCACGAAGGGTTCCGTACCATTATCTATGCAACATAAGGCAACGTTATTAGTATCGAGCAAGAAACGGTAAAAAAATCATGTTTGTTGTATGGGAGCCCCCCTTAAATATTTATTTTATTTTATTTTTAGTATTATAGCGTTATAGCGGCAATAGAAATACATCATCTGTGAAAATTTCAACTTTCTAGCTATCACCGTTCTTGAGATACAGCCTGGTGACAGACGGACGGACGGACGGACGGACGGACGGACGGACAGCGAAGTCTCAGTAATAGGGTCCCGTTTTTACCCTTTGGGTACGGAACCCTAAAAATAAGTCAGTTATAAAATCCTGTTCAATATGACTAGGTGACACTAACCTTAAAAATATTATAGATAAAAGATGGACTTTACAATAATAACCCGGCCCTTTTGAGCACACGAAGTCAAGGACAACATTTACGTAATTAAATAAACAACTATTTGTCCTTATTATTCTTTATAATGAAAGTGTTAGAATTTGAGTCACTGACATTATTTCAGCAAAGTAACCTTGTAATAATAAAATTTCCCCTTAAAATGAGTACTAAACGGAACTTGAAACCAATTACGTTCTGATTAGTAATATTGAATCACTTGATGCAAGCGGTTTAAGACCGCGTGTTGTGGCGTCCTATGGACGGAGAAAGGCTGATGGGTGGATGATACAGAACGGTTAGTTTTGGACATGCATAGAGTTCTTTGTCATTATGGTGACGGATTAAGAATAAGTGTTCCCTTTTCCTTCTCAGCATGCGAATAATATACTCTGGTAACATCCTCTATTAGAGACTACTCGAAAATAACCCTGTACCAACAGGCCCGGACAGCGCGGTACAGTACACCATAATCCTTCCCAAAGTGGAGGAGGCCCGTGCCCAAGAGTTAACAGGCTGGAGAGAGAGAGAGAGAGAGAGAGAAAGAGAGAGAGAGAGAGATAGAGAGATATAGTTATCGATTCCTGAGCACGTACAATTTGTTTACACAACAATTAATTATATTGGGCTCGGTCCAACCAAGAGCAATAGTATCACATGGCAATACCGTAATGCTCAAAGGTCACTTAAAATGTGATAATAAGTAAAGCTCTCGTGTAAACATACGTAAAATACGTAATGAGTATTTCAAAAAGATATTTATAGAAATTACGTGACAGTAATTTTTTCGTAGATCTTGGTTTAACATCCCTCAATTTATAAACATTAACATTTTAGCCATGAAAATTGTCTAAATCGGGTTGTGACAAAAATAAATAATAATTAAAATAATAATAATTCGTTTTTTTCTGTATATACAGTTTGGCTAACTGTTAGCTGGATGCATGGCAGAAGATTGAGTGATAACATGGCTAGGAATTCTATTAGGAATACTATTCACAGATCCCTTCCATTTTTATGGCTATAATCAGTATCGCTAGTATCAAAATTTAACATCCGATAGAGTCACTTAACCGGTCAATATAAATAAATATATGCAAAGTATTAAAAAAAATCTCATTCATAAGTTTCGTGGGTGGTGCGAGTGTTTACATAAATGTTAAGTAAGTAACCAAAATGAGACGCCGAGAATTGTTCTAATTGGTTTTTAAGGCTTGTACTTGATGTTAGTCATCAATGTTGGATTACTTTGCGTAGACACCAAGGTTAACATAATGATCATTTATGGGTAACATTTTACGTCTTTTTTATTTAATAAACTACATATGTATTTAAGGTTGGGCAACAAAAGGACTTAGACTTAGCTGTCCGTCCATCCGTTGTTATCATAACAATAAATAGGTACTAAATACCAGAAAAACATTAACTAGTGAACGGGGATCCCATATAACAAATATTTTTAGTATTCTGATAACATGGACGAGTCCAGCTCGTACTTGGCCGTGTTTTTGTTAATTTATAAAAAAGTATTTAAGAAATAATGTAATAAATTCTGATTTAGACTGACTACTCCGGATAAAATCAATCATCATTTCCTATTGCTGTTTTAATACCTGGCACTATGCGGGTACTTACGAGTACATGGCTGTGTCATCAAAGCCTCCAAATTTAGTTGCTTTAAAAAAATTCTTATGCGGCTGTCACCCTATTCACAAAAATCTGTTCAGCCGGTCAAAAGTTATTAGCTTTATGGTCAGGGTCTAAGCAAATAAAGTGATATTATCATGTAGATAAAATGTTATCAATGTTTAACAAGATTTCTTAAAGTAAATCCCTCGATTTAGTTAACCATTACACTTACTAAGTTAGAATTTATTGATGCTTTTAAATTACGCTTCTTAGCGTCACCATAAAATTTGTGTTTTTAATTCAATTCAGGTATATTTTGAATCAACGTCCGACACCTAACACGATAGCAACTAATTATGTGTCCCAAGTCACAATTTTCAAATCGACAAGATCCTATGTTATGTATGATAACGTTAATTCCTTTTGTTCTCACTTGTTCATTATTGTTTCAAAAATGTTCTATACCATTAATAGGGCCAATCCTTTTTCCTCTTTTTAGCCTAATAATGTCTCATTAGGCACGGGCATCTCTCACTTTTGAAGAGTATTTACTAAACTTATACCGCTTTGTCAACATGGTTAGTTTTGAGCTTTCCCCTTAAATACTTTGTATCAATCTGAAACTTTTCACTGTTGTCAAGGACAAAACACGAAGCAATAATTGCAAAAAAAACTTAAGCTTTCGAATATCAGTTTAACGTTTATTTTTTGATCCTGAATACTTGTTGGGTGTGTCGTTTTTAGTTTTTATGCTAATCAGTTGTTATTAGCGATATTTAAAAAGCAATTTTGTGGACTAGTTCTTCTGTCTTAAATATTAAGTATTTTTGATTAGCCACCTTATTAATCAGTTTACATATTAGGTTACACAGACAATATAAAGCAGGATCATTCATTTTTGTATAATAATTCTATGCAACCTTTTAATTGCCTTTTTGGACTCACAATGCAAATTGGCCGTTAGAATGACACAGAGTAATGACGCAATATATTGTAAAATATTTCAGGTAAAATTTTGGGTTTTACACTCATATCTCACGGATTATATTTCAGATATGACAAAAACTTATACGGGTTATGGGACAAGGATAATAAGGATACGTGCAAGGTTAGATCATTAACCTCTAACGTCGACAAATGAGGGGTGTTATCAATTTCACGACTATGTATGGCATTTTATGTTTTAAAGAATGGAAATCTTTTAGAGGGATTGCGAACCATCTTTTTGAAACTCTTCTTTTTAGAATGTAAATGTATAGAAATTAAAACATGGCTCAAAAGGTAAAATAATTGTTTTATATGTGTGACGTCATATTTTGCATCCTTTTTACGGAAATTACGCAATTAGTCCAAAGAGATATACTTAGACGAGAAATAATCACAGTTTTGGTTTATATGAAGATATAAAAAGTAGGGACAGCTAATATTTTTACGGAAGCCTCAATGACAAATTTACCACGCTTTGCACTGGCGTTCACTAATTAATAATAATTAAAATAAGTGATAAAAATAAGAGCTAATAAAAAAAGTTACAAACTGTACATTACAGTATATACATTATCTAGTCCCCTTAAATGGAACCAAACTAAACGATTATGTTTATGAAGTAACTAGCTGTCCCGGCGAACTTCGTACCGCCAATTAAAGTTGTCTATACTTTCTGATTATCTAAACAATTTTTATCATCATCATCACAACACCACGCCTTTTTCTCATGGGAGTAGGCAGAGATACGATCCAAACATACTTCTTTGGCTTCATCCACACTCATACATCTGGTCATACATGCCCGACCTGCCACAACCAACATTCGCTTCCATACACAGGCGACGATACCATTGTGGGTCGTCATTCGAGCCTTTTCAGTAATCGCTTAGCTGGCCACAATAGCTTGCAAGGCACCAATCAGTTTATTTCCCGCTAACATCCTTCTTTTCACATCAGCGTCAACCTTACCGTCGCTTGTAAAAACACTTCCCAAACGCACACACAGACAACCACTCATCTTTGTAAAACACCATAACTATCGTCTTGCTTACTTTTAATCTCTATGCGTCATTCATTCTAGTTACCATTTCTTGCAGCACTGGTATTCAGTAAGAAAAAGTGAAGGGAGTTTTCGGTGAATCTTGATCACGTGACAGCGCTCCTCTATTTTTATTGGAGGAGCGCTGTCACGTGATCAAGATTCACCGAAAATTCACTTCACTTTTTCTTACTGAATACCACTGCAGTTCTTCTGAAGATGGTGCAAGTAGAACTTGATCATCCACGTAACCAAGACACTGAATAGGCAACTCACCCATAACAAATCCATTATCATTCTCTCTCAAATCTTCCAGGCAATTATCTATGCATAGAATAAACAGCCATGGTGACGCTACACATCCCTGTCTCACACCCCTAGAGATGCTGAACCAGTCCGTGTATGCTCCATTTATCCTGACACAGGCTCTAAAATCCCTTTGAAGACATTTCAGTGCCTACACCAAGCGCCCGCCAACTTCATACATAGATAGTGTCGACCACAATTCATCTCTCCACATCTTATTTCATGTGCCTTCTCCAAGTTTTAGAAAGTATAGTAGACTTTATTGTGTTTGGCCAGATGTTTTTTTCGGCTATACACCTTAGGGAGAAAATCTGATCTACACATCCCATTCCTTTTCTGAATCCTGCTTGTCCCATAATTTTTGATCTGTCATACCTACTCATCACTCTATTAATCAATACCTAAAGAATCTAAATACCATAAACTAAAATAAGATTAATAATAATCCTTATTTACTGATGCTTACATCTGTCCTTTGTTTATGGTACCTAATTATGATAAAATAACGATTGTCAAAAAAATGTCAATCTGTTTTAATAGACCAAGATCCGAGGGGCAAATCCTTTGACTTATTTTTTTTTTAATAAATACTCATGGACATTTCACACTGGTCACAAGCTAAGCTTATGTACTTATGTTATGGGTACCAGAATACGGATAGAATACATATACTACTTTTCTTTTGTAAATACATACTTATAATACATGGAAACATGCAGACGCAGTACAAACATTTGTATGACAATTAGAAAAATCACACAAATGATTGTCCCGAGCGGGAATCGAACCAGCGACCTCTTTATCGGCAGTCTTTTACATGAACCACTCAACCACGAGGCTCGGCTCGTATTTTGTCAACAATGATTTCATTGTTGACAAAATACGAGCCGAGCCTATTTAATTATTAATATATTTATATTGAATATACATTATTCTGGTCCCCCTAGCCCTACCTGTGTACATAACATGTGCGTAACTCTAGCCTGTGTACATAACATAATTGTAGAAATACCCGTAACTCTGTCCCGCCGGCTGTAATTAATACAAAAAATTATTACGTCAATTTGAGCAATAAAAAATATAAAGTTAGTAATATTTTTACTAAACTTCAGCATAAAATTACTGAAAAACGGCCGACGGCACAGATCTGTGGGTATGTTTGCCATGATATTGCGTACACAGACGATCTTATCCAATACATTTCATAGCTAAGAAAATAAGTCAAATGATTCACTCCTGGGATCTTAGTCTACAATTTTAGTTCTGACAATTTTCTACATTAATAAAATCTAAAATACGTTGTTATCTGAGCATTTAGGATATATGTTGTCGATTCAAAATGCTTATTTTAATACGCTATTTAATTTGAGAAAGGTGTTTACCCTACATCAATAACTTCTAGGACATCTATCTTTCTAACATGACCGATGATTGGCGATTGGTTTATGAATAAATTTTAAATCGCTACTTATTATAAAATTAGTATTTATTGATATATCGACACAAATTTGTCATTTTTTTACACAAAAATTTGTTGTTGAACGACGTGAATTTATTATTTCGAGCTTTAAAAAAATATTTTTGAACATGATATTTATGACTAATAACATATGATTTTCATTCCATTTTAACAGCTATGCAGTCTGATTTATATACGTAATTATATGTCAAAATAAGTTGGACTTTCCAACAAAAAATATAATGAATAAAATTGGTCAAGTGCGAGTCGGACTCGCGCACGAAGGGTTCCGTACCATTATCTATGCAACATAAGGCAACGTTATTAGTATCGAGCAAGAAACAGTAAAAAAATCATGTTTGTTGTATGGGAGCCTCCCTTAAATATTTATTTTGTTTTATTTTTAGTATTTGTTGTTATAGATACAGCCTGGTGACAGACGGACGGACGGACGGACGGACGGACAGCGAAGTCTCAGTAATAGGGTCCCGTTTTTACCCTTTGGGTACGGAACCCTAATAATGACAAATTTTATGCGCAAGATTTTTATGATTAAGGAAATTATTACTAGAGACATAACTACAGTTACAGGTTGACTTATGTCTGATTTTATAGGAAAATATTATTTTAATAAAAATTATGAGTGTATTAATCTTGGGTTAATAGATTTAAGAAAGTATTAGTTAATTGGTAGCACCACAAGAAGTGGACAAATTTTGCAAAGTCACAGAATTACTTGCTACGTTTTGACAGATGTCATATATAGCAGCTGAGAATTGTTTGATTAATAAAACGCATAACTAGCACTGTAGGTATCAAAGAAAACAGCTTAAGTATTATATTTTTTCGTAAACCCAGTAGCCTCGATAATAAAAATAATAATTGGATTACATATTGTTCCAGGTAAATGATCGTAAAGGGTAAAGGATTGAGGTAATCGGATTCTGACCGTGGCTGAATTAATAATAAAATTGTATGCTTTGGAAATAAATGAATCGTGAAGGTAAGTCGACGAAAATTAAGTAGCCATATTTCGTATTTGTCCAGATTCACCTTACAGACGAGGATCCCGCTAATACTGAGAAAAATGAATCATAAAAAGGCTAACTGTTTTATGTTATTTGCAAAAAAATTACGCAGTGATGTAAAAAACAGCAAAAATTAAAAGGGTTTATTATCAACTGTTTATAACTTGAGACGTTGTTTAAGTAATTTGAAAGGTAAGTATTAATAAACCGTGTGTTAGTGTGCTTACTGTGTAATAACCGTGTGGTGACGGATTAAGAATTCAAGCGTCACCACCCCTTTTCCCTCCTAGGATAGCTGTAAAAGCCAGCTAAGTAATATTGTACATAGATAACATCCTGTGCGAAATGGAAAACTCCAAAATAAATTCTATACCAATGTGCCTGCTCAGCGTTGCATAGTAGAACATAATCCTTCCCAAAGTGGAGGAGGCCCGTGCCTAACAGTAGGACGTTAATGTGCTGGAAAGAGAGGAAAATTAGTGGGCTACTTTTATCTGGAACATAAGTAAATATTACGAATTTGGTACTACGGCAAGCATGCACTTTTATTGCGTGGCATCGAGTTGAAAAGTTATTTTACCTCGAGCTTTTTATTACCAAACACATATTTAGAACTATTTTGGTAAATAAGTACTAAGACGCTTTTGAATAAAAGTAAACACATCATTTTTCAATTTATATAGATCAATAATTTGACACAGATATTTTGTATGTACATATTTTCACAATAACTGTCTGTGATATAAAATAAGATTAAAAAATAATTACTGTCAGTCAGTTATTTAGGTGATAGCAGCCTGAAGTATAAACAAACTACATAATAATTTAGCTTATAGCTAAAACTACTGTTCAAATATTTCTTGCCAATCTGGTAAACACTGTAGACACAAATAGTAACGGTTTACTAAATATTTCGACGACTACATTTTATTAATGGTTATAAGAGCTATTGAGCCGACACGTAATATTAAAGTTCTGTTATACGATCAAAGTGTTAGTAATGACGTTTTATAGCCTTAGTTTAAATTTAAATAATATTATTTTTTGACATCACCAAAATTTATTGAAAAACAAATTGAAGCATAAAGAGGTAAAGAGGTTTCTCCTCAAATTCTTATAACGAATATTTGAAACTAGAGCAGATCAAGTGGCTATCAGAAGTCGGATTTGACACCTTGACGCGGGAAACCATTTTAATGCTTTTCCCACTAAGCAATCGTGAAACCCATACAGTATTTAACAGGTTTTTCTATTATATTATTGAATCACTTCCTGTTTGGTATTTACAATCGATTGTACATAATCGATTATGGTTCCCTAATGATTGACCAAAAAATTTTTGACATATGATAATTTGACAAACAACGTTTCACCAAATGATCATTTGGCAAAGAATACACTTGACAAAAGTATCATCTTACAAAAACTTACTTAGCAAATGATCCATTAGCAAACACTACACTTGACAAATGTGTTAAGTATTCAAATGTCATTTGACCTTTTTTCATTTCACCAAATAATATGTTTCGTAAATTATGTTGTTTTAAATGTATCGTTATCATCATGCATCATTATTAATGGGAGAAATGCCCTAAAGTCGCTTCTGGCACTCGCCGGCCGCTGCCGCGGCATGCTCGCTTTGCTCGCTCGGCTCGTGCTTTTTGGGTTACAGTTCTAACCTAACCTAACCCAATCTAATAAAAGAGATATACTCGTATATCTCCAAACACGAACGGGTAAATAAGTAAATATTTTTCAAATAATGTAAAATATCATTTTTTTCATTGTATCTATATATATTTAATAAAATATATTAATTAATACTTATAGTATTTTCTTTTAGGAATATCCAGAGCAGTGGCTTTGCAAAAAGATGTGCAAAATGTGGTCATTTTGACAAAAATACCAAATTGTTTGACCAATAGTAGATTTATCAGATAACTCAGTTTTGTAAAGTAATAATTTATAAAATGTCAATTTAAGTGTTGATCATTTGGCAAAATGAAACATTTGTAAAATGATCAGTAGTAAAATGATCAATAGGCGATTTCATTGTTTTGTCAAACGTTGTTTGTCAAGTGTAGTTTTGCCAAATGATTTTTGGTCAAACAATCGGACACCTCGATTATACCTACTAAGGTAAGAATAGGACGTTTATTTTTAATTCCTTATACTACCATATGCCTTGTGTAGGTTGTAATTTTGTATAAACGTTTGACTTATATACAATCTCAAAGGTCAGATTTCCTTAAAATATTACGCCTTTATTGTGACATTGTTTTCCTAAAACCAAAAGAAGACAGAAAATTATCTGATGATATCATTTAATAATGATTGACCCACTCCGGTTTAGTACCAAATTTAAGGTTTATTTATGTGTAATTTAACGCCTTAAATCTTATCTTAAATGCACATAAAATCATCACTTATAATTTTTGGTATAAATAAATAATAAATATTCATGGACATTTCACACAACGTCCTCTGGTCCCAAGCTAAGCTTATATGCTGGTGTTATGGGTACCAGAATAGCGATAGAATACATTATACTACTTTTCTTTTGTAAATACATACTTATAATACATAGAAACACCCAGACGCAGTACAAACATTTGTATGACAATTAGAAAAATCACACAAATGATTGTCCCGAGCGGGAATCGAACCCGCGACCTTTTGATCGGCAGTTCGTTACATAAACCACTCAACCACGAGGCTCGTCGTTATGTTATTAACTTCCTTTAGTGCGTTAGGGAAAATTATGTCAACAAAATGTACACACGGCCTCATAAAAACAGACACCCTTTAGTTATCTAGTCAACGTTTAAGTTTTTTCAGTGATAAAGTCTGAATTATTTTATATATATTTTTAAATCCTGCTATTAATATGATATTGTCAGAAAAGGACAATTTTTAAAATTCTTTTATTATTATTGGTCTTTGCTAAGTATGCAAAATTCTTATTTAATCCGCGCTTTTAAGAATAGCGAATATAGTTAACTCAGACATTGCAGACCCCGCAAGCTTTCGCTATTATCAGTTGATAAGAGTATATTACTTTATAGCTGCTATATCGTAATTTTCTGCAAGGAATTCTACTCTCACGAATTTTCTTTAGTTGTCCTCTATCCCTATCCTCCATTCTCCATTCAAAGAAAGAGATCCCGTCGTTATGATATCATTATGGACCACCTTATTTCTAGGATACCTTGGAATTCGTAATACCCGATAATGGCTAAAGCTCGCAAGATCCTGCTATTACAACGTTGACCGAAAATCACGTTTAAATATTCCGTTAAACAGATATATGTATAAATTCCTAGACACATAGATCTGTATGTGAGAATATGAAGTTTATAAAAGTATTTTAAAATAATGTACATCCGCTAAGAGTTCGTAAAATTATATCTTTTGCTTTGAAACTTGAATAAACGTACCGAAATCTGTTTACTTATTATATATATAACAAAGTCGTTATTTTTGTTTGTATTTCCCTATGTGAGTAAAGATAGATCAAGATCTTCAAAACTATGCAACGGATTTTGCGCGTATTAGCTCGGTACGTATCTATCAATGTATTAATTTATGTAACGGAATCTTTGTAAGTAATTTTCACCCCATGCAGTTAGTAGTTGGATTGATCTGAAATTTTGCACACTTATTAAGGATAGATGACCATGCAGTAATTGAAAAATATGTTCTAGATTATAGAGCATATTGGTTAGCTTTTAAATTAAGAAAATTATTTTTAATAGATAGAGTGGTTCCAGAGGATGTTTTTATCATATAATTTGTTATAGTTTGGTTTTAAATCCCACGTGTATGAAGTTGCCCGCAATTCTTCTCCTTCTTCTCTAGCCCATTTACGTCCCACTGTTGGGCACGGGCCTCCTCCACTTTGGGAGAGATTTTGGTCTACTGTGCCGCGCTGACCAGGCGTATTGGCACAGGGTTTATTTTCGAGTTTTTCGTCTCTCACAGAAGATGTTATCTGTGTGCAATATCCCTTAGCTGACTTTTACAGCACCCTTGGGAGGGGATGGGGTGGTGACACTTGTATTCTTAATCCGTCACCACACGGATAGTATCTACTATAAAATATAAATAACACAAAGAATTTAGGACAACATGATGAGTGCATTACTAGTATAGAACAACGAGTATGCTAATATAGCAATATAAATATTGAAATTAGCATATCTTTTAGGCAAATATTAAATTGAAAGATATTCTTTCAAATTATTATTTTATCAACTAATTTTAATAAAAGATAAATGTTTATTTTAACAGTTTAGTATCTAGTTGTTGAAAAAATGCATATAATTAACTTAGTATATAAAGGTATAGATATACTTAATATATATTATTTATGGTTGATAACAGTGGTGTAATCAAGCCAAAATAAATAATAAATAGTAATTAGGTTACACGAATATAGACCGTAATAAGCACTTACTAACGAGACTCCAAACAACGGGATGAGGGCAAGAAAATAATGATGACAGGTATTGTTATTGTAGCATCAACAGATACACACAAACTATAACATTTACAGTTTACATCATTCATATCATCATTTCAGAAATGCAGCTTGGTGACAGACGGACAGACGAACTACAAAGTATCAGTAACTAGCTGTCGCCCGCGACTCCGTCCGCGTGGAATTTAGAAAATTTTCCCCGTTTTAGCAACATTTTTCACTACTGCTCTGTTTCTACTGGCCGTAGCGTGATGTAATATAGCCTAAAGCCTTCCTCGATAAATACCCTATCTAACACTGAAAGAATATTTCAAATCGGCCCAGTGGTTCCTGAGATTAGCGCGTTCAAACAAACAAATAATCAAACAAATAAACAAACAAACTCTTCAGCTTTATAATATTAGTATAGGTAGGGTCCATCTTACCTTTAGGTGCGAAACCCTAAAGAGTTACACTACCGTGTGTATGCACGCAGAACTTTTAGCTTCAAGACAAGGCAGTTTTTAAAAGTGTAATTTAAATAATGTTTCAATAGCTTATTTCTAAGTATCAATTTGAGTTAACAGTGACGCTAGTAGTCTTGAAATGTATTTATTAGGTTTTTAGGGCAACTTAATGTGTGCAATGATTTCAGGATGTGGTTTTCGGGCTAAATATGAATCAAATTTTACTCATTCAAGGTTTTGATGATGAAATATGATTATGAGAGAGTGTACTTAAATGAAGCTAAGGAATGTATATTTGGATAGTATCAGATGGTGCTCTATAGTGTCTGCCTACCTTAATGGGAAAAAGGCTTGATGATAACATCACGACAAACCTATTTATATTTCGCTCTAACAGCTAGGTTATAAAAGACACTGAAAGAGATTAAAATAAAAACAACGCATTCAAATTTAGAAAAATACATAATGTATTTAGGTATTCTTTAAATAGATATAAATGTATAACCAAAAGACTGATGATATTACCAGGTTATATGATAATGCTATCTTTTATGCGGTGAATAAACCAGTATTCTTTTTACCTGATTCGTACAGAGTAAAATTGCGATTTCTCAGGATTTTGTAGTACAAGCATATGTGCTGTTTGAGTTTATACCCAAGTTGTTTTAATTTTAAATGTTTTGTCCTATAACTTACTTTTTCGTTTTATAATTCGTCAAACTGACCAAACAGATGCCGTATAAATATCTATCTAGAGTGATAGAGTTTTTTAAAGCAAACGTAGCGATAACGTAGACATTGTCTTAAAGCTTTCGAATATTTTACGTGGGAATATATTATTATATATAGCTATTGCCAGCAACTTTGTACGCGTGGAATTTTTAAACTAAATCCTTACAAAATAAACAACAAAGCCAGCTTGAACTATTTCTTCAATAAACCGCATCAAAATCCGTTGCGTAGTTTTGAAGATATATGTTTACATAGAGACAAACATACAAAAATAACGAATTTGTTTTATAATAAGTATAAAGATTTTAATTCGTCATTACGTGTCATTAAAAAGTACGCATTTAAGAGGATACCAAAATAGCTTCGTGCATTTTTCTATGTACGAAGTTTTCATTGTTTCTTTAGATTGAATGGCTAGAGCTCTAATTTTTAAGTATATGTTTTTTCAATATATGATCTAGGATCGCATAAACTCAGAAACGCGATTGAAATAAGTTTTCTCGATAGAAAATCTTAGCGAAACAACCTCTCTCATTTTTTATTTTTTTCATTTGTCGGTCTATTATCGCGTATTAACTAATGAAATAACTTTAAAAACATAAGTAACTATTATATATAGAAACACGTAAATCAGAATTAAAATATATTTAGTAGATTTTGAGTAAACAAAAAAAATATCCCTAATTCTTCATTTTCTATACCTACTAGCTGTGTTAATATGTACGTGTCGGCGATGATATACCTACGATAATATTGATGTAGGCCCTTAAGTTAGATTAGGCGAATTTACGTTCACCTGTTTATTTACATACTTGTCTTAGTCATTACGTTATTTTAAACAAAATTAATGCAACATAGGGATAATTTTATAACTTCACATCCATGGTAATAAAATATTAGCTTTTACTGTCACATTCCAGTGCCAGAATATGGCGTAATGATGTGTGTTCATGAATGTACAATATATATACTACATATACCAGATGGCGGGTTGACGTTTAAAATGGAGAACAAGTAATTTTAGCCTGGCTAAATCGTACTTCATAGAATAATGACATTTCATATGACACACATAGATACATTTTAACGCGCACATTTAATACAAGTGGCTTAAAGCCCGCTGAGGGATGTAGCCATAGACACTTCATCTGGTATATCTGTAATCTATCCTATTTCTTCTATCGTTATCAGTCGCAGTAAGTCAAGTTTGATGATAGAAATTGTTTGTTAGTAGCATTTCCTTTCGATAGATCGTTGGTTTTTTTTTTTCATCCGTCTATCCCTGCCGGGCCATTATGGTGCCCTGAGCATTACCATGACCCGGCGAGGGGTGGCCTCGCTAATCAGGGCCCGACCCGTCGAGGGGAGCGTTAGGCCCTGTCGCGTTTGCTGCGGCGGGTCTCTGAACCGACCGGCCGCGCGCGACCTCCTCTTCGGGGGGTTGGCGTCGGCTATTGCGCGCCGACGACCCCTGCCCGGGGATAGATCGTTGGTAGAAAAATGGAATAATACCTATTCTAAAAGTTCTGGTGATTCCCACTCGTTGTAAACTCTTTTTATGATTTATTTGATTTGTTAAATATGCGAGTATCTTTTCAACACATTGAGAGTAAGACAATGTGAACTTTAAGCGTATATGGATTCCATAACGAGCAAGGTGACCGATGGTTTGTGGGTGTACTCATTTCAGAGTGATCTTTTGTTGTCATTGTCCAGACATTATATTATTCATCACCACTCCATATAAAAAGCCCAATTTAGGATACAAACACTCATAAAGTAATCAGAACCAATTTGATTATTGCTTTCAATATACATTAAATTATGTTAAGGATACATTAGTAAGATATATGAAAACTTGATAATCCTATAAATGAATATGCTAATTTTAGAAGGAATAAACGTGTTATGAGCTTACAAACAAATCTAAGAAACGGTTCTTACATTTTAAGAACCATTTACCACATTCGAAAATCATTTTAGTCAATTTTCACTTTAAAGATCTCCCCCTCATCATCGTCATCATAACATCACGCCTTTTTCCCACGAGAGTAGGCAGAGACTATAGAGCGCTATCTGCTACGATCCTAACATTCTTTCTTGGCTTCATCCACACTTATACATCTGGTTATACATGCCCGACGGCTGTAAATACTACTCATTTAAAATCTTTTATCATTTATTGGGTAGAGTTTAGAGCTACTTATATCTGAACATTTACAAACTGACTGATTTCTCAGTATATAGACTAAGAATTCGGTAAAAAGGACTTTAATCCCTTTTCAATATACGAGTATAAACTAGAATAATTACAATTTATAAAAATAAATAAAGATTATTTTTACCCGAAATCAGGTTTCCTACATCAAAGGATTTATGCAAATACAATATTTTAAATATAAACCTGCATTTGTAATTCCCAAGATTTACCAATTGAATACCGTTTTCATGACGTCATTCACTCAGGGAGTGCACTGCCAGAAATTTTATCGGGAACAATAAATAATGAACCTTGCTTTCGGAAATATTTAATAAAATGCGCCCACGTTGTGGTCAAGCGCAGATAACTTTTACAAGAGCGTCGAAAAACATTTTGATAAATGGTTTAAAGTATTGCTAATATCGAAAACAAATAAATCTTGATTTAACTTTATTAAAATACCTTATCTAAGGCTTTTTTAATGTGTTTTATACATTTATTTTTGAATTCTATTAAATGTTTGTCACATATATTAGATAAATATAATAATATAATGTTTTTATAATAAGTGTTTGATATAAGTTTAAAAAGCTCACATAGGGACATACATATAGAAATAACGACTTTATCTTTACTTATTATAAAACAAAGACGTTATTTTTGTATGTATGTCCCTATGTGAGCTCATATCTACAAAACTACGCAACAGAATTATAACAGATGGAGTGGTTCAAGAGAATGGCTTTTTGTAGAATTTGTTTAGGTATAGTTACTAATTTTGAAGCGTACGAAGTTGCGGGAAACAGCTTGTTTCGTGATAATAGACGAGTATATGCAATACATATTGTGCACACGTTTAAAAAACTTATACTTATTCAACCTCGCAAGTACAGCTTTAATGCATGAGAGATGCATCGTTTAGGAGGATTATGAACAAATTCTGGTACAAAAAATCCAGTATTATGATATTTTGAGTCATAAGCTACCAGTGTCAGATTCGTGACGATTAAATATAAGAATAGCATTAACTTACGGGGTAATTTTATTATTAAAAATACTTCAATGTTTCGTAAAAGGTTAGCATCAGAATAAATACAAAATTATTCTTTGAAATAATTTTTGTTATTTGTACAAATCTCTTAGACTATAGATAGTTATTTAGTAATTTATTGCATAAAATTTAATTGGCTACTAGTAACAGTACCTACAATCCCTTGAAATAAACAGAACTTTTGCGATTCTTCTCACTTACATTACGTAACTGTTCTATATTGTTTACCCCAGGATTGCCTTGGTTTGTGATATGCTCTTGCAAAGTAATAGTCTTTGGGTATAGGTGTACTGTTCCCACGAGTGGAGATTAGTTGTGAGGTTTTTCCTCTTTATAATGAAACAATAATTCACAGATAAGGATGCGTTAATTATACAAGCCGTTAAGATAAAGAAGAAAAACTGTCGTTGTGTCAATTAAATTAAATATTTTTCCATTAACATTTGTTTATGGTGATTTCTGTATCACGTTTCACATTAAAATGCTAATAAATGAGGTATATAATATTTTTGGAGTTCATATCGAATTGTAGATATATCATTTTGATGCGCATATTGTTAAAAATAACTAAATATATGAATGATGAATAAATAAATAAATATTCACGGACATTTCACACAACGTCCTCTAGTCCCAAGCTAAGCTTATATGCTTGTGTTATGGGTACCAGAATACGGATAGAATACATATACTACTTTTTTTTTGTAAATACATTCTTATAATACATAGTAAACACCCAGACGCAGTACAAACATTTGTATGACAATTAAACACATCACACAAATGATTGTCCTGACCGGGAATCGAACCCGAGACCTCATGATCGGCAGTCCGTTATATGAACCACTCCACCACGAGGCCCGTCTAATATAAAATAAACTATAAAATAAACTTATACTATTTTATTTTATTTTATTACTATATAAAATAAAATAAACTTGAGCGTCTCCAAAATTTCTGCATAAGGTTTATATTTGGCCTAAGCAAATATAATCACGTCTCGCAGTTCAGAAAACAACTCAAGTGGTTATCAATACGCCATCGCCGGAATGCTCATATACTCCATCTTCTTTATAACATTCTGTTTAATCCTTCATACCCTCCCTATCTTAAGTCACGCTTCGAGTACTTAGATGCTACCATACTCGTAGACAGGAGTGTTAGGTCATCATACAGGCTGCGACTGAAGATGTCACAGTATTCCACATCGTTCTTCCACAAGTCGTTTACCAGCACAGTTACGAAATTGTGGAATGCTTTGCCCTTAGCTATTCGCCAAACTAAGACTTTAAAATAGTTTAAGTTGTTACTAAAGGAACACTATTTGGAATTATCTATGTAATTATAAATACTTTTTATTATAGTACCTAGTAAATTTATCTATTATGTAATTATGTGTATGTGTATTTAAAAAGTATATGTGTATGTTTTGTTAGTATATTTTAACGTGGTGCACGTTACGTACAACTTCCACTTACTTCTATAAAATGTCCATGCTCAGGTTGCCTGGAAGAAATCGCTTTAAGCGATAAGGCCGCCCATTGTACTTGATATTTTAGCTTAAGCTAATTTTAAGATATATGTATGGTGTACAATAAAGAATAAATAAATAAATAAATTCTTCTCGAACTTAGATTATGTATCTACCTCTCTTTCTACAGCCCATTAACGTCCCATTGTTGGGCACGGGCCTCTTACACTTTGGAAGGGGTTGTTTATGGTCAACTACGCCATGTTGACCCCACGTGTTGGCACAGGTTTTCTTCTTGAGTTTTCTATGTCTCACATTTGTGTAAAATACTCTTTGGCTGGCTTTTACAGCACCCTAGGAAGGAAATGGGTGGTGATACACACACATAAGATAAGTAAGTAACTACAAGTGCGCGTATTTAAGTAAGAACTGTTCGTACAAGTGAGAACAATATATTTTTCTATTCTAGCAAAACATGCAGACGAAATAACGGAAAAAGGGACATGTTTTAAAAGGTTTAACCTCTTCTCACCTGAATATCGAAATTGTTCTACATATTTTGTGTATTTAGTTTTTAAAAAAAAAGTATAGAAACGACAGCTCAGTTCCCCAATTTATCTACTTATATTTTGCATTGTGCCACCGATGCGATACTCATACTACGATGACTGCGATGGTGCACTCTATAGTTACTTATATACCTACTCTAAATTCTATACTTTTATGAAGAATGAGTTATAAATAATGCATTAGCGATAATATTAAGAGTGATGAATTTAATAAGATATTTAAATAACAGTTTGTAAATATAAGTTGTCGCTAAAACGTCAAGACGAAATTAAATGTCAATTAGTTGTAATCTGCTTGAGGAATTATGTTTGGAATCTTATCGTCTTATGGTTTTATTTTGTCGCCTCCTGCCCTGCTGGGCCATGATGGTGCCTTGAGCTTTACCAAGACCCGGTGAGGGGTGGCCCTGTTAATCGGGGCCCGACCCGACTGGCGGAGCATTAGGCCCACCTGTCGCGTTGCCGTGATCGACAGCCACATTTGTCGCGGCGGGTCTCGGAATACTGACCCGCCGCGCACGACCACATTACCGCCTGTTACATTTTACAACTGTTTTAAAGAGCTGAGATCAATAATTGATAGCTTGTAAATTTATTTATTTATTTATTTTACACTTTATTGTACACCATAAAACTTAATTAAATAGACGTTTCTTAAATTTATACAGTACAATGGGCGGCCTTATCGCTAATAGCGATTTCTACCAGGCAAAATTTGGATGGAGATGCCTGCAGGAAAGAGCGGTAGCTGTTGGTGTACTAGAAGATATTATAAACTCTATATAACTCTAAATAAATATAATATAAACACATATTTAAAATATAAATACACATACATATATAAATACATACACAAATGTTCCGAAATCATGACTGCAATTCAATATAGTGCTTTTTGACCCCTGATTTAAATGTAGCTGGTGTCTGAGATAGAATATTATAGGTAGAAAACGACTAGACGCATAGAGTATAGCACTAACTACTTGCTTATGTCTGAAACGTATACATGTATAATCTATAGGAAGTAACGCACTTGCTACAAATATCTCTGCATCATCCTAGCTTGACTGGTAGATAATGCTTTCATCAATAAATCCGCCTAATGTACAATATTTTGCTGAAAGTTTTAAAATAAATAAATAAAGCCAGACCAGACATCTGTGTTCATCATAGACATAGTTGTTTTGTGCAAGCATAGAACCTGCGATCTTGTGAATATATAGAGACTAGCTGACCCAGCAAACGTTGTTTTGTCATACTAAAAAAAAAAGTTTGAAAAATAGATGCTGGCCGATTCTCAGACCTACTGAATATGTATGCAAAATTTGAGAAGAATCGGTCAAGCCGTTTTGGAGGAGTACGGTAACTAACACTAACACGGGAATTTTATATATTAGATATATATATAACTAGCTGACCCGGCAAACGTTGTTTTGCCATACACAAAAAAAAAGTTTGAAAAATAGATGTTGGCCGATTCTCAGACCTAGAGGATATGTATACAAAATTTCAGGAAAATCGGTCGAGCCGTTTCGGGGGAGTACGGTAACTAACACTGTGACACGGGAATTTTATATATTAGATATAGAGATAGAGAAATAATTCAAATAGCGGGCTCACTTTTATGATAATTTGTATGGGGTGATTTATACTATTCATATTTCTTTCAGTAAGTATATGACTTTTTATCGAGTAATCTTAAAATCTAGACTAAAAAAATCAAAGACTTTTCGTGCTGTGCATGAAACAAATCTTAGAATATAAGTTGGTGTTGTATATTATAGAAAATGCTAACTTATGTGACAGGACCACCGCCTTGTTAGGCAACAGGCGGAATTTAAATTATACGTTTATTAATACCTATGTTTCCATTAAAAACTCATTCCGCAAAGGAAGAAACAAAATAAAAACAGATAATCTAAGTTCATTGTAGCAATATTTTTCACATTTAACTAACGTTTTTAACTTATTAAACCTGAATATCTTTTGGGTGACCTTCCCAAACTGGTTCGGGTACGGTTCGAATACCAACAAACCATGCCCAGAATACCGATATTGGTGTCAATTCTACTTGCATAGCTAAACTAAACATAACCAAAACATAAATGTTTATAGAGTCGTTACAATTCGATAATGAAAAATGAAATTTTTTTTATACAAAAATGTGCAATATGAAATTACAACAGAATAGTTATATTATGTCTCCATGTGGTGACGTATTAAGAATACAAATGTCACTACTCCTTTTCTTTTCCAAGTTGCAGCAAAAGTCAGCTAAGGGACATTGTATACAGATAACGTCCTCTGTAAGAGACGGGAAACTCGAAAATAAAACTTGTGCCAACTCGCCTGGTCTATCAACCTGGAGTTAGCTCGTGGCCAACAATGAGGGGTTAACGGACTGGAGAGAGAGAGAGAGACAGAGCATACTTTATCAGGGGTTTCATTTTAGTTAAGTTTAGTTTAGTTCCTGACGTAGCAGAATTAGTACCACTGTCAAATATATTATTTAAACTAAACTACTGTCATCATAAATAATAATATGACATACTTAACAGTCTTTACTAAGTGAGCTTAAAGTCTGTCTAGGCATTTCCATAGAATAATAATAATATACATGCATTTTAATGTAGGTACATACTCATACATCCTTCCGCAACGTTCGTCCGGTAAGGAAGGTCTTCGAGGCGACCACGTACTGGACGACGCAGCGTGGGCGAGCTTAAATAAGATAGAATAAAGATCACGCGTAGTGACGTTCTGTAGGGGAGGCTCAGAGTCCAGCAGTGGATGGAGAAAGGCTGACGAGTCAATGTATGGATGAGTCATAAATCTTATATTTCTTTATATTGGGGGATTTTTTTAGAATTTAATACTACTTAATAGGTCTACTTACTACTTACTACTTAATAGGTCAAGTATTAAGGAAAAACTCTTAAGAGGATACCAAAATTCTTCGTGCATTTTTCTACGTACGAAGTTTTCATTGTTTCTTTAGATTGAATGGCTAGAGCTCTAATTTTTAAGTATATGTTTTTTCAATATATAATCTAGGATCGCATAAACTCAGAAACGCGATTGAAAAAAGTTTTCTCGATAGAAAATCTTAGCGAAACAACCTCTCAAATTTTTTATTTTTTTCATTTGTCGGTCTATTATCGCGTATTAACTAATGAAATAACTTTAAAAACATAAGTAACTATTATATATAGAAACACGTAAATCAGAATTAAAATATATTTAGTAGATTTTGAGTAAACAAAAAAAATATCCCTAATTCTTCATTTTCTATACCTACTAGCTGTGTTAATATGTACATGTCGACGATAATATTGATGTAGGCCCTTAATTGTTTATTTTGATACAGCATGTATAAAACCCACAGGGTGTGGGTCATTATTTAGATCTAAACCGGCATTTTTCATTTACGGATAATTCACAAAATGTGCTGTTGATAGTAGGATATTAGATAAATCATTTAACTCTTGATTCATATCGAAACGAGTAACATAAGTATTTCTTTACGGTTTATGCCATGTAACGTCATAGTTTAATTTTTAATTTAAGCTAATTACGATCTTTGACCGCAAAAAACAGAAGTTACCGTTTTAACAAGTAAATTATTCAAATTTGAAAGACGCGTGACAAATCGACATAATTTAGAGATTCCGTTGGTTCGCTATTAATAGTCTATTAATATGTAAGCATACAAAGTTCTAATTAATATACATATGTAATTATTTAATGATATGTCCGTATGGTGACGTATTGAGAAGACAAGTGTCATCACCCCTTTTCCTTCCCAGGGTGCTGTAAAAGCTAGTTAAGGAATATTTTACACAGATAATATCTTCTGTGAGAGACAGAAATCTCGAAAATAAACAATATGCCAACATGCCATAGTCCCTACAAAAGTGGTATAGGCCCGTGCCTAATAGGGGGCCGCAAATCGAAATAATTTAGAAATTCCGATAGTTTGTTTTTAATAGTCTGTTAATAGTTAAGCATTTAAAGTACTAATTAATATATTAAAATTTCATTATGTCTATGCCTTATATGGTTTGGGTCGTATATTAGAACAAAGCTTTTAAACCACTCTGTTAGCCTTAAGCAGTTAATGACATTAGTGCTCGTTTTAACAACATCCTTTACACTCTCAACAGATTTTTTTAAACTAGATTTAAAATATCGGTCAAGTTAGATTTGGAATCGCGCAAGAAGGACTCTCAATATTCGTTATTATATTATGGCATTAACGTTTTATTTGTTATTTATTTATTCTTTAAAATTGCTTTAAACTTAATCCTCTGTGAGAGACGGAGACATATCGGCATAGTAGGTAGACCAAATTCTCTCCCGAAATAGAATCATAATCACGTCTTTATAAAAGCATATCATCAAGATACGCCAAAAATATAAAATTTTGTTGTATGGTATTGGCGTTTCGTTTATAAAGGCGACAGAAATATCTGTGAAATTTTCAACTTTATAGCTGTCGCCTTTCATAAGATGCAGCCTAGTACAGCGAAGTCTCAGTAATAGGTAATAGGATCTCGTTCTACTTTTTAGCGTAGAACCCTAAAAATTAACATTATAACTTTTTAACATAACAACTAAAGCCTATTAAGATAAAACAATTTTGATTCGTATAAACAATAAAATTATACGATATGCAAATTTAAAATTTCTGTTAGCACTAAAGGCCTATTTGCATTGAAAAATAGAGCAAAATTCGTATTGCAGAGTTAAACTATACAATATATTTTTATATCATGAGTTGATGTCACAATTTTACGGCCTCCTTTTATTGGTCTTATTCATAATGACTTATCGGAGGTTTAAACTGAGATTTTATCGGAGAGATAATAAACGTTTTAGCGTAAAAAGACTAGCATGAAACACACAAGTAACAAATTTTGACAATTTTCGCAAACCTATTTTAGCGAAATTTTAAACCTGCGATAAGTCATTATGAATAAGACCATATATATCTTTACTTATTATAAAACAAAATCGTTATTTTTGTATTTATATCTGTCTATATGAGCGCATATTTTTTGCTAAACTACGCAACGAATTTTAATGCGGTTCTTTTGAAAGAATAGAGTGGTTCAAGAGGCTTTTTGTTTAAGGTTTGATTTATAAATTTCACACGTACGATGATGGAGGCAACTGCTAGTAGGTAAATATAAAAATCTAGCATAGTAAAGTTTTCGAATATAACGTATTTACATCCCACTGTTGGGCATAGGCATACTCCATTTCGGGAAGATCGTTCTGTTTAGACCACGATGACCGTGCTTGCTAGCATGGAATAGTGTTGAGTTTCATTTTTCACAGAGAATTTTTTTATCTTCTTTTTATCCCTGATCTGGCTTACGGCAACCCGGAAAGAAATTGACGTGAAGTTAAGTGGTAAATTGTAATATTTGTAATTTGTTGATACATATACATACATATTTTTTAAGAGTTACAGGTAGTGTTAACTTTTTCAACCTTGAAAATCAAGACATTCTTGTAGAATGAGAAATAGTTTTGCATCAAGATGATGATTAAAACAATATGAATTAATAACAAGTTATCAAATTCTTTCTAAAGCTCCCGTAAACAAAGTTATAAATATAACACGTATGAGTAATTCTGCGTAGCGTAAAACTTGTAAGTCATGCATCTCAAGAATTTCTACGCCATAATAAACGGCGCGTTGTTGTCACTAGATAAATATTTTGCCGTCAATCTAAACACGTTAAATAAAAGCATGTTATATTCACATTAAAAACGGGCCTAAGGTAAGGTGTTAACAATATGTGCGCATTAAAAGTGTTTTCGTGAAAATAACTTTACTTAATCAGACAACAGAATTTTTTGTGTTTAATTTGTTTCTTTTTAACGGACTATGAAGCGATCGCTATCTTCTATCTATGGGTTAATTTTTTGTGCGACGAAGACAAATATTTGAACTGCAACTAAGTATTTCTATGTGTTTACTATAGCAAAAAGTTTAATCCATATTCTGGTACGTATTGCAAGCTTAGTTTAGAAGCGGAGAACGTTTTGTAAAATTATATTATTTATATAAGGAGGAAATAAATGTTTTGTTTGTTTAAGTAGTAATTTTTCGTAAGATATATCAATAGACTATACATAACATTGGATATACTTTCAATGTTTTTTTAAATAATTTACTATGACAAATTGTAACACAATTATCACAATTTTATTATTTTAAACGGACCACGGCAGAGTTAATCTGGCGCATACTATTTCATGTTACATTATTCAGAGGTTTCCCTACCTCACAGGCACCTCGTAAATCCCGTAGGATCATGATGTAATTAAGTTTTCCGTACATTTCAATATGTCTATACAATGGATAACAAAAATATGGGTTTGAATCACGAAATGATTTATACTATAAGGAGATAATTCCTATGTACTGCCAGAAATCCCTTTACGATGGTAATATTTATTCTTACCCGCGTTATGCGATGTCTAAATCTATGCCGATATGCCGATATATTGTCAAAATGTTCAATTAGTCATTAAACATGTAAAATTAATTGTATGTCGTAAAATACCAGATTTTCTGACATTTTATGACTTAAATAATTTAGTGAAAGTATTTTGTTTTGTTTTGAGTTGGACATAAAATATATATTAGTTAGTCCGAACAATATTATGAATAGAGCTAAAATTTAAGATGAAATACATAAGAGGAACTAGTCTACAAAGTCGTTGACTATAAGAATTATTTGAGTTGAAAAAAGAGGTAAATGGTTGTATAGAAATAATATTCGCGGAACATTGTCACATTTTAGACTAACAGCGGAAAAATGTCACGTATATAAGTTATGTTGTATGTTAACTGGTTTCTCGTGTTATTGACCTTTTTGATGATTCACCTGTTTACCTTAACACTACAAATTCGGGCTTAAGATGCGATCGCGCTTGACTTGAGATATTCGAAAATTTATGCGATTTGACATGCCATTGTTAATTGGATAGCACATTAAAAAATGCAAGTATATTTTACGAAGCATTTTATTTATTCAACAATTGATAAGTCTGGTTAGTGTTAATAGCTGGCCTTTGTGGAGCATTTAATTTTGAAATCAGAATGTTTCAGATCGGAAATCATAATTATCAATTACAAGTAAAGATATAGATTTTAGAATTACTGGGTAGTTCGGCTCTCATTTGAGATCCAAACGAAGCCCGAAGGTTGCCTCCGCAATCAGACAGGCGAAACGCGTGAATACATTCCCCATGTAAAAAAGCCTCTCTACATTTGCTTCTAAATGTGTCATTTGGGTCAGTATTGTTATATCAATAGTTTCTGTAACATAATAAAAACATTAAATATTTGTTTTATTATTAATGCCTGTAAATTGTTTAAACATGTTCACAAATGGCCCTATTTATAAGATGTAGAAGTTTTATGTACACATTTAAAAGAACACAGACCTGTCTTGAATATAATGCTCCTGAATGACAATGTTATTTATACGGGCTAAGCGCGAGTTGGATTTGTGCTCGAAGTATTCAGTACCATTATTATCATAATTAAATTTGTTAATAATGCCGTAATATTACATCGTCCTAAGCCAAGTTACGCAAAATAATGTTTGTGGTATGGAAGCCTCCTTTTATATTATATTCTAGGTTATAGTATTTGTTGTTATAGTATCAATATACATGATCTGTGAATATTTCAATTCTCTATATATCATTGGTTCTGAGATAAAGTCTGGCCATAGATGGATTCTCCAACGGATAGAATGCTTAGTCTTGGTAACAAGACCGCGGATCATCTTTTGGTACGAAACCCTAAAAGTTATTAAATTCGTCTCAGCGAACAGCTTTTATTAATAACCGTTAAATATGTAAAGTAATAAGTTACAAAATAATATTAATGTTTCTTCCGTAATGACTTACAAGTTATTAAAGATATTCGTCAAGATGATTTTTAATATTTTTTGCTATCATATGACTAGTATATGTCTGTGCTTTATGAATATTGAAATACGAAATGCTTATTTTATTTTATATTTAATATCAAAGTGATTAATACCTATAATATTACGACATGGCTAGGATGTAGTTTTTTTTGAGATTTTGCAGTCTATATAAAAAGTAATAGAAAAATACAGCAAATAATTTTATACTATATATTTTGAGGTTTCCGTTTGAACCCTACTAACGACTAATATCAATATTTGTCGTCATCATGACATTTATCCCCATGAAGTAGACAAAGACTATAAACTAACTGCTGCTGTCTAGATACTCTTCCTTGGTTGGGTGACTTCCTTCCTTTCGTAATAATATTTACACTCATACATGCACGATTAATTACGTGAGGCATTTTTGAGAATTTTGCGACCCCCCTCCCCCTTTGGTAAGAATTCGTAAGATTTCCCTCACTTCAGTCAAGTTACTTAGTGACTTGACTTTTCTTAAGGACATCGTCGATGACATTAGAGTTGAGTAGAGTATGAAAGACCATTCTCTATTCAATACCAATGATTTACATATGATTTGTGCAATACTTAAACTATACACCTGATTCCCATATTTCCTGTGTAACTTATTACCGTAATAACTTAACGAATATGACCAGTTTACAAATTTAAAGGAAAGTAATAACTCAAACAGTTTGTTTGAGAATTACCGTCACATAATAATGACCGTGCATAAAGCGGCTATATAATTTCCTTAATTCATTATGCGGTTAAGTTTAAAAATCCGGCCAAGTAAGAGTGGGGCTAGTTTACGAAGGGTTTCATACCATTATTTATTTATCACACTAATATATTAATCATGATACCATACCGTCGTAGTCATATTGTACAAGCATATCTTCATTGCACACAAACATTAGTTTTTTTTTAATTTTTTTATTTTTAGATAAATATTCATGGACATTTCACAGAACGTCCTCTGGTCCCAAGCTAAGCTTATTATGCTTGTGTTATGGGTACCAGAATACGGATAGAATACATATACTACTTTTCTTTTGTAAATACATACTTATAATACATAGTAAACACCCAGATGCAGTACAAACATTTGTATGACAGTTAAAAACATCACACAAATGACTGTCCTGACCGGGAATCGAACCCGAGACCTCGTGAATGGCAGTCGGTTACATGAACCACTAGACCACAAGGCCCGTCAAAGTTGTACGTAAACTCTTTAAATATTTAATTCGTTCTGTGCTTTTTTATTCATTGATATATGGTCTGTGAAAATTTCAACTATCTACCTTTCATGGTTCATGAGATGCTTGATGCAGCCTAGTGACTGACGGACGGACGCAATGCGAAGTCGGAGTAATATGTTCAATATTTATCCTTTGGGTCACAGAATCCTAAAACAAATACAACTAAATTAATAATTAAAGTAAATATAATCGAGACAAAGCATACATAAGACATGTTATCATGTTGCTAATATTATATTATCAGTTATCACAAAGAAAGAAATTGTTTCAATTAACATCATTTAAAGTACTAAACTTATAAAAAGTCAACGAACTTTGTTAAAAATTATTCAATATTTACTTAAAGTATTGAATAATATTTCTTTAACTTGTAAGTCATAACGAGTCTTTGTTTATTTTACTGCATCGAGTATTGAGATTATCATACACGGTTTTTCATAATTTTGTGGTGAAATTACACTTAATTTCTTAAAGTTTATAGCAAATAAGAAGTAACTAATTTTATAAATTTAGTGTCACAAATAGATTTAAGGGGTCAAATAGGACAAATAAAAGAGTTGGGGTTACCAGACACTGTAATTGAAATTAAACTTGTTTTATAAATTGACCCCAAAAGGCTTTAGTGGGTTCCATCGATATTTAGTTGATGCATTGCATCCGGTTATCCTCACTAATGTCATATTATTCCTTGCAAAAAATAATTTAGGGATACGTTATTTAAAAAATCTCAACGGGATAAGGGCAAAAGAATGATGAGATAGTCTAAGAGCCTAAGAAAAATAGGCTGCTGTTTAATGCGAAAAAATGTGATTACAAGTTAAACGCATCATCGCAGGCAAATTTAAGTGTCAAATAAAATGCACTACAACTTTTTGTTTCCTTTTTTGCTATACAAGTTTTTGCCATGTTTCACGTCTGTCACATTTGAGTGGTGGGATGGTAACATCGTTGGTAACCACGCCTCAGAAACACTTATTGGGATGAAACATTTAAATACTAATTGAAGATGTAGGTGTAACTATTGTTATTGGAGACACATACATACACACATTATCAACGCTACATATTGGTCTAAGAGGCGTTCATATATATTTCAGGTTCACCGATTTGAGTTGGTACTGAATGAAAATTAAATATACTCGAAGAAAAAAAGTTTAGAACATGTCCTGATAAGGTTATAATAAGAAATATAGTCAAGTCGGTGCTTTGATTTAAACTCATGACAATTAATTACAAAACAGGACAATTATATGTTGAATATATATATTTGTACCGCATCTCGAACATTTCTTATTTATAAATTTTCTAATTGACTTTAATTATAATTGACGGGCTTCGTGGCGTAGTGGTTCATGTACTGGACTGCCGTTCACAAGGTCGCGGGTTCGATTTCCGCTTGGGACAATCATTTGTGTGATATCTATAAATGTCATACAAATGTTTGTACTACGTCTGGGTGTTTTCTATGTATTATAAGTATGTATTTACAAAAGAAAAGTAGTTTATGTATTATTCCGTATTCTGGTACCCATAACACAAGAATAATAAGCTTAGCTTGGGACCAAAGGACGTTGTGTGAAATGTCTATGAATATTTATATAAAAGAAAAAATATATATATATATATATATATATAGTGGAAATAAATTGGTCAAGTGCGAGTCGGACTCGCGCACGAAGGGTTCCGTACCATTATCTATGCAACATCCTTATGTTATTAGTATCGAGCCAGAAACGGTAAAAAAATCATGTTTGTTGTATGGGTTCCCCCCTTAAATATTTATTTTATTTTATTTTTAGTATTTGTTGTTATAGCGGCAATAGAAATACATCATCTGTGAAAATTTCAACTCTCTAGCTATCACCGTTCTTGAGATACAGCCTGGTGATAGACGGACGGACGGACGGACGGACAGCGAAGTCTCAGTAATAGGGTCCCGTTTTTACCCTTTGGGTACGGAACCCTAAAAATGATTCCCATGAGCGGGACTTGAACCCACGACCTCGGACAAACTTTCCATAACTAACTGAGCTATCAAGGTGGTTTTTAAATAAATAAACATATCACACATTGTCCTTTGGCCTCAAACTTAGCATCAGTCTGTGCTATGATGGGTACCTCCATTAAGCAGGTCAGTGAAGGTCAATGTTAGCTAGTATCCTGTACCATAAAGTAAGAAATACTGTTAAATAATTTAAAATTATAATGAAACAAATATTCTACGTATCTAATACATGTTTTGGAACAGGCCTACTTTACTAGATACAACCATTAACCTAATAAGATAGGTTAAGTATTTCTGAATTAAGCTTATTCAATAATATTATCAATAAAATTTTAATTATTTTTTTACGTTAAAGGATATTTTAGTTTCACTAGTTTCTTGGTTTCAAAAGGGACTTAACTTACAAAAGGTAGTATTTTTACTATGTTATTTAAGCTGGTAAAGGCTTAGATTCGGTTTTCCGTTTGTCACTTTTTTATCTACTTTTTAGGGTTCCGTACCCAAAGGGTGAAAACGGGACCCTATTACTGAGACTTCGCTGTCCGTCCGTCTGTCCGTCCGTCTGTCACCAGGCTGTATCTCAAGAACGGTGATAGCTAGACAGTTGAAATTTTCACAGATGATGTATTTCTATTGCCGCTATAACAACAAATACTAAAAATAAAATAAAATAAATATTTAAGGGGGGCTCCCATACAAAAAACTGATTTTTTTACCGTTTCTTGCTCGATACTAATAACGTTGCGTTATGTTGCATAGATAATGGTACGGAACCCTTCGTGCGCGAGTCCCACTCGCACTTGACCAATTTTCATCTATTTAGTGATTTTTAGGATCCAATAGGTACATGCTATTTTATTACTAGCTGTAGCCCGCAACTTCGTACGCTTTGAATTAAGAAACCAAATCCTAACCTTTGCTTATTAGATAACAAAGTCGTTATTTTTGTTTGTATATCTCTATGTGAGCTTATATCTTTAAAACTGCGCAACGGATTTTGATGCAGTTCTTTTTAGTAGATAGAGTGGTTTAAGAGGATTGCTTTTTTGTACAATTTTTAAGGTTTGGTGTATATTTGGAGAGGGGGGAGGGGCTCAATAATTATAAAAGCGGGTGAAATTGCAGGCATTAGCTACAAGACTATTAAAAAAAAATCTTATCATATACTATCTATTAAAAAAGTCGCAGCAAAATGCGTGTCGTACTTTTAAGATATAAGCTTACATAGGGACATACGGCCCTATGTAAGGTCGGTAGGGTATACATGGTTGATTGAGTGGTTGATTGAATATTTCAATAATATTGAAATTAGTTGCTTAAAATAGTCTATATTTTCTGAAAAGAATATAAAAACAGTAGGTCAAAAATTATGAACAATCCCAATTGCAATGTATTTAATAAATTAATGCAATGTATTTTTTAATTCAAATAATGTACCTAATCTTATTCTAATTTTTTGACTTGTAACTTATGTTATCAATTAATAAATGAAATGGAATGAAATGAAATAGTAATCTAGTTTACTTTAGTACGTTTCATTTTACCGTTTCCAACCCTGACGGTTTCCTGTTGTTTTGCATAAACAAAATGTAGGCCACTGGTACAAAAGCCTTCAGCCGTGAACGTCAGAGTTCAAAAGTTGTTTATTATTTTAATTTATCTATACAAATAAATAATATTGAAGTGACTGTCTGTGTAGTAACGAATTAAGAATACAAGTGCCACCACCTCTTTTCCTGCCTAGGGAGCTGTAAAAGGCTAAGATATATTCTACATAGATAACATCCTCCGTAAGAGATATAAACTTGTTGCTTACACGTCTAGTCAGTGCGGTACAGTAGATCTAAATCCCTACCAAAGTGAAGCGGGCCCTTGCCCAACAGTGGGACGTTAATGGGCTGAAGAGAGAGAGAGAGAGAGAGAGAGAGATAGAGAGAGAGAGAGATAAGTGTATTTAAATGATTAGGTTTTATTAAATATTTCCAAATGTTTACAATAAACAATTCCAAGACAGCAGTTAAAAAATTGTCTGTCTGTTTGTTTATTTAAAGTAATCTCTGGATCACCTAGATGTCAGTACAGATTTTAAACTTATTACTATATAAGTACAAATGTCCAAACATCGTAAAAAGATACTGTAAGAATTTATAACATAATATTAAAGATGCGATTAACGTTAGCCATTTTTGTAAAACATAAGTTGCTACTGCGCAAACTGAATTTCATTACAAAATCATACATTCACTTCATGTGTATATAATAAAGGTGTAACTAGCTGCTGCCTTCAACTTCGTACGCGTAGAATTTTAAAAACAAACCTTAACAAAATAATACAAATCAGCCATCCTCTTCAAGAACTCTATCTTTAAAAAAAGCCGCATTTAAATCCGTCGTAACGATAGAAGCTCACATAGGAACAAACATACAAAAATAACGACTTTGTTATATAATAAGTGCAGATATTGCATATTGTACAAGTAATATAAAATCGTCAAGGGCATCTGTGTAAGAGTTCTAGAGCAACCCACGCAAGTAGCAGTTTGCCCATCAAGCGATGATAATCTAGAATTTATTCGTGCCTAGAAATATTAAGAAAATTTGATCAATGTTCAAAGATAATCGTGTCACGTCATCATGAAACGTTTAATCTGATATTTTGATCCTGGTCTGATATAAATTGCTTTCGGGTCGATAATTACAGCGCAGATTATATTCGTGACATCGTCAATGTAATCTACATAATCGATAGGCACACATGATGAATTTTAAGGCCATATGAATTTTCATGTAAATTCCTAATAATCGCTTGCTTTAACTATCTACACCAATATTATACAGAGGACAGATTTGATTGTTTGTCTGTTTGGATCGTAGCAGAAGGCGCTCTATATAGTCTCTGCGTACCTTAATGGAAAAAGGAGTAATGTTATGACTTTCTTTCTACTATGATCTTTTGGACTGATTTAAAAAGTTATTTTACCGTCAGTTAAATGGTCATGGACAAACGTACGAAAAATCGAGAATCAAGAGATCGCACAGTTTTATCGTACGATAATTTGGTGCGCGCTAAACAACGCACATTTGACGAACGATTCGATTTGCAGTGTATAGTCATACATTAAGAAAAAAATTGGTCAAGTGCGAGTTGGACTCGCGCACGAAGGGTTCCGTACCATTATCTATGCAAATGAAATGAAATGAAATGAAATGAAATAAAATGAAATTTATTTGCTTGAAATATGGTTTACATAATATGTAGATGATAGCACACAATTAGTTTCACATATTTCGTTGGGGATACCAACATGCAAATGTCATTATTAGTATCTAATAAAATTAAAGTTCAATTATGTAGTTTATTCATGCATTAGTGAAATATTCATTGATATTATAAAAACATTTTCCAATAAGCCATTCTCTTAGTTTTGTTTTCATTTTCTTACTAGGTAAGTCTTTGATTGATTTTGGTAGTTTATTATAAATTTTAATCATCATAAAGTAACAATTTCTCTGAAACAAAGTAGTTGAGCATCTGGGCATTTGTAGCCTTAAAGGGTCCCTATTTTTTATAACAGAGTTAGGCTTCTCACTAAATGTACTAAAATATGAACTATGATCTCTCACAAAACACACTGCTTGGAAAATATATAAACCGGTCAATGTTAATACCTTTAATTTTTTTTAAAATGGCTTACATGACGTTAAAGGATAGATACCACAAATAGCTCTTATGGCTTTCTTTTGCACTATGAAAGCTCTGTTAACATCAGTTGAGTTACCCCAAAGAAGAAGTCCATATCGCAAAACTGAATCTACATATCCATAATACGCAGTGAGAGCAGTACTTTGTCCCGAAATACGTCTTAGCGTTTTAAGAGCATAGATAAATTTATTAAGTTTTTTACAAATACTATCAATATGTAACTTCCAGTTACAGTGTTTGTCAATTGTTATGCCTAAAAATTTTACGTTGTCAGTTTTTTCTATTAATTTATTATAACATGTCAAATTTAGAATTGAATTATAATTACTGTTGTAGTTACTAAATTGTATGTAATTGGTCTTTGCTGTGTTTACTCTGAGATTATTAGCCTTCAACCACTCGGTAACTGATAAAATTTCTTTGTTTACTAGGTCTTCATAGTCAATTAAATTAGATTTTTTTGCAATCAAAAGTGATATGTCATCGGCAAACAGTACGAATTTCTGTTTCGTAATATTTGGAAGATCATTTATATTTAATAAGAACAGTAATGGGCCTAATATACGCCCCTGTGGCACACCAAACTTATTACACCTATTTGTAGACTTATATGAAGTGGATAATAAATCTTTATCTAGATTTCCGATTTCTACACATTGCTCACGATTTTTAAGATAGCTATTTAGCCAATTTTGAGCTACACCTCGAATACCATATTTGTCACATTTTCGGAGTAGCAGATTATGATCAACAAAGTCAAATGCTTTGCTCATATCAAAGAATATCACCGTAACAGGTGTACGTCTATCAATGTTTTCTACAATATCTCTAAGTAGCTGAAACGTAGCAAGTGTAGTCGACTTTTTCTTTTGAAATCCATTTTGTTCCTCTATAATTATTTTGTTCATATCCAAAAAATTACTAATGCGTTCATACTTTTCAAAAATTTTTGCGTAAATTGGTATTAGGGTAATAGGCCTGTAATTACCTATATCTTTTTTATCGCCCTTTTTATGAAGTGGTTTAACTACCGATAACTTAAGACTATTTGGATATACACCCTGTGAGAATGATAGATTAATAAGAAAAATTAATACATTACATAAGGCAATATAAGGCAACGTTATTAGTATCGAGCAAGAAACAGTAAAAAAATCATGTTTGTTGTATGGGAGCCCCCCTTAAATATTAATTTTATTTTATTTTTAGTATTTGTTGTTATAGCGGCAATAGAAATACATCATCTGTGAAAATTTCAACTGTCTAGCTATCACCGTTCTTGAGATACAGCCTGGTGACAGACGGACGGACGGACGGACGGACAGAGAAGTCTCAGTAATAGGGTCCCGTTTTTACCCTTTGGGTACGGAACCCTAAAAATGAATACCCAAATTGAACTGCACAGTTTTGTCAGCCGACTTTTCTTTCGATAAATAATCGGGGCCATTAGCTACATCATCTCCGGTAAACATAGGCTAAATTTTATTTAAAAAAGTATCACTAGTATTTAACAGCTTTGTACAGAGGATTTCTTGTTCATTATATGCATTTAATTACTCTGTGGTGGAACTGGTGGAGTTGAAATTGGTTTATCATATCAACTTGCCAACTTTGAAAAGACGTATTGCAATCTGTCTTAAGTCTATCAGGAAAAGTCAATACACAGATTGCGTACAACGATGACGTCACAACATTTAAAATAATATCTCTAAGTATTTAAAAAAAAATCTATATAGTGAATATTTCAATAACATTGAAATTAGTTGCATAAAATAGTCTATATCTAATATATAAAATTCACGTGTCACAGTGTTAGTTACCGTACTCCTCCGAAACGGCTTGACCGATTCTTCTCAAATTTTGCATACATATTCAGTAGGTCTGAGAATCGGCCAACATCTATTTTTCAAACTTTTTTTTTTAGTATGGCAAAACAACGTTTGCCGGGTCAGCTAGTTTTCTATAAAAAATACAAAAAACAGCAGTTCAAAAATTATGAACAATGCCAATTTGTGCTAAATATTTAAAAGTAATCGCTTCCTTGTTTCATGAATATAATGGTAGCGGTCAGCATAAGTACCCTGTTTTATCGATAAATTAAATTTCAAAACGTCACTAATATTCAAATTTTATCGAATTCGAACCCTTTTGTTAGGGCACGCATTTGCATTGAGATGCTAACTCCATTTCGCTGCATCATAAGAGTACAGTTATTCACAAGTGTTTTAAGAATGATGTGGCAAATATTTAGCTTGAAAAAGTACTTTATGATTTTTATGATTTTTTTCTGGCTTCAAAAGATTTATTGATTTTCGTTGTGAACTTTTAAATATATACTTACCCTTTTTTCTTAGTGCCCCTCTACTGGCTATAGGCCTCCTTCATGGTGGGATAATATTTAGTTTAGATAATATAAGTTCGCAGGGACATATGTACAAAACTAACGACTTTATTTATTTTATAATATGTAAAGATGTCCATTTTTAATAAAATTTTATTAAGATACAACAAGTATTAATCTTTTGTTCTCCATAGGAACAAACTTAAGAAGTTTAAAGTCAAGCCTATTTAAAAAAGCTTTACGGTAGTAAAGCTTTTTTATTTCGAATGCGACAATGGAAGCGACAATGGAATCTTAGGTATAAGATTCCATTGTCGCTTACCATCAAGTGGCAAGGGAACAAGTGCCAATATGTTACATTAAAAAAAATTAAACAATTTTAAATTTTAATTCAAATAATTAAAAAAAGTTGAATGTCTTTGCCCTTAGAATACTAATGAATTACTGAAGTTGCGAGATAACTGACCTTCGAACAATACGGTTTAATGATGCCATAAGCAATGAACTCTCCTTTAGTATCAAACATCAATGTACGAATCAACATTCTTTAGCCTTAATATTTTTATGAATATAAGAATAATTTTGGAAATTTTAAAAACTAAAAGTATGTATACCAGAATACGGATATACTACATAAACTACTTTTATTTTGTAAATACATACACATAATACATAGTAAACACCCAGACGCAGTATAAACATTTGTATGACATTTTTTTTACCTACAAATGATTGTCCCGTGAAGGAATCGAACCTCGTGACGACGGTCGGTTACATGAACAACCAGACCTCGAAGCCCGCCTTGTGAAGTGGTTCTACGGTTTTTCTTTAGTACTGTTATTATTAAGTACGCGTAAGATATTATCATGACTGAACTTAAACATCGTAACCATCACAGTAACAAGATTAAGTTAGCGGCTCTCTAAATCTCCCACTATAATTCAAATGATTTTTTTGCACAGCGTCCTCTGATCCCATGCTAAGCTTATTTTGCTTATGTAATTCTCACCAGAATACGGACGTACTACATACAATCATTTTCTTTTGCGGCCATCCACTACGAGAGACTTTTTAGTAATTTTTATTAGCTGGCTCTTACAGCACCCTGGGAAAGAAATGGGATGTTTACACTTGTATCTTAATTAATATAAATAAGTATTTGGCAATAGAATATGTCAACTGACGTCCACCAATGCAATTGAATTGTAATTTTGAAATTTTTGCAACAATTATTGATCTTAAAAATACGCAGAAAAATTATGGGAGCAGTTAGTATAAGCTCATAAATTATCTTTTGGCTCTTATTCTTTCTGGCTTATTCATTGTAGTAGTATTACATTACATCATCTTAATCTTATGTCATATATTTTAATGCAAAATCAGGACAATTTTGTTAGTTTTATGTATTTTACGTCATAAATTTCTTATTCGCTAACACATGACTTTCTATATTGTATTGATCTTTATCACTTTTGTTCAGGCTTACGTTTTATTTCTTCATTTCACCCGTCAAGTGTATCGTGATTGGATTTATATCTTGAGATGAATTGCGTACGCCTAAGTACATTTCTTAAGCATACGACGATATATATTTGCTGATTCACCAATATTAAAAAGTATTGAAATACTAGTTGTTGCCTCGGACTACGCGTGGAATTTAAAGAAAATTCCCCGTTTTTGCAATATTTTTTACTAATGCTTCGCCCCTATCAGTCGCAGCGTGATGTTATATAGTGATAGACTATATATATAGTTATATAGGCTAATGGCCTTATTCATAATGATTTATCGGAGGTTTAAAAGGAGATTTTATCGGATAGATAATAAACGTTTTATCGTAAAAAGACCATTATGAATAACAAGTTTTGACAATTTTCGCGAACCTATTTCAGCGAACTTTTAAGCCTCCGATAAGTCATTATGAATAAGGAGGTATATCTATAACAAAATAATAACTATACAAGGTGTCAAAAAATTAACTTGTCATATTTTTAGGAGTTGTTTTGAATAATATATCATGAATAATCGCGGTGAAAAAGTTAAGAAAAATGTTACCGTTTTGAAGATTTGTAATGATTTACATTACGCGTAAATGTTATGCGCACTGTACCACAATACACTCGCTGTCGTCAGCTGCGAGCTGCGAGCTACTTTATAGGGGTCGGTCGGCGCAAGCGACTGCAGACGAGTGAGACTGAACGGCATAGTACCTACATTATTTTGTAGGTAAGATACGCATAAAAATATTTGATGAAATCCTTTTATTTCGTGAAAAAATGAAATTGCTCAAAAAATTTTTATTATATTTTTAGCGTGTTTATTTTTCGATACCAACTATCCTCACAAAATTTGACAAGTTGATTTATTTACACCTTATATAACATAGACTCTATAGCCTTCCTCGATAAATGTACTATTGACAATGAAATATTTTTTTAAATCAGACCAGTAGTTCCTGAGATTAGCGCGTTGAAACAAACAAACAAACTCGTCAGCTTAATAATATTAGAATAGATTTAATTTATATTAAATTGCGTGGTCATCTTAAACTTCTTTAGTATTCAAATTGTGTATAGAGATTCGCGCCAAAGGGATTCAGTGCAGCTTATTTAATATAATAAAAATTAAGCCCAATTAATAGGATCCCGTTTTACTTTTTGGTAAGGAATCCAAAATATCTATATAACAAATAGCTGTTGCCCGCGACTCCGTTCGCGTGGAATTTAGAAAATTTTCCCCGTTTTTACAATATTTTCTACTACAGCTTCGCTTCTACTGGTCGTAGCGTGATGTTATATAGCCTAAAGCCTTCTTAGATAAATGCCCTATCTAATACTGAAGGAATTTTTCAAATCGGCGGTTCATTCGTTCCTGAGATTAGTGCGTTCAAACAAACAAACAAACTCTTCAGCTTTATAATATAAATATAGCAAACATATAAAAATTAAAAAATAAAACAAGCCATACATATAAATCAAGTTAAAATATTAGTCATCTTAGTCCATATGTGCAAAACAACACTAACAAATAGAATTATGTTGATAGCTTCATTTATCATGACAACATCTTTACCTGAAGCATATCGTGTTACATATACTTAATGTTTGATTAATATGTGTGATGTCTATATAATTCAACACTTTGTAACTATTAATTATAGGTTAACTGTTTAACCACAAAAATGCGTTTAGCAAACAGGTGATTATTCACGACATGAGTTTTTACTTAAGGCTTTTAATCTTTCTTCTTCTTCAATCTGCTTCTTGGAGTATTACTGTTCTAAGGTTTGTTAATATTATTATTTCTCTCACACAATATGTTAAACTATTTTCATTAATAAATAAATAAATAAATATTCAGGACATTTCACACAACGTCCTCTGGTCCCAAAGTAAGCTATATTTCTATGCTTGTATTATGGGTACCAGATACGGATAGACTACATATAATACTTTTCTTTTGTAAATACATACTTATAATACATAGAAACACCCAGACGCAGTACAAACATTTGTATGACATTTATGGATGTCACACAAATGATTGTCCCAAGCGGGAATCGAACCCGCGACCTCGTGATCGGCAGTCCATTACATAAACCACTCCACCACGAAGCTCGTCAAAATCGTAATAAACCACAATAAACTCTAACTCCAAGGATTTTAAAATAGGAACAATCATTTTGTTTCTTAATTTATTTCAAATATAGAATAGTAATTTTTTAAAGTAAATATTTATATGACGCGTAGACCAACAAGGTTTTAATCCTCGTTAATTTGGTCTTTAAAAGCTTTTTTTTAAAATAAAACCGTATGTATTTACATAGAGAAAATACCAAGAACGGAGAATCAAGCGACTTTGAAGTATTTTTTTAAATGTGTTGCGTGTTAACAATAAAGAAAAAGTGAAAATTGGCGAAATACCACTAATCTTAGTGGTTTAAGATGAACTTATACTAATAAAACTAAAATAAACTTATACATAATTAGATTTATTTATTGTTAGTTTATTAATATTCAAATTAAAGTAGTGTTTATATTATTATGGGTAACATTATGAATACAAGATTTACCTGTGAGGGGTTCGGGTTTTATTTCGGGTTATCCCCTTCTTTATAAAATTGCTGGTCTATGCGTCATACACGTAAACCGTTGCCAACAACGGTGACTGTCAAATTTTATAATAATAGTCGCGTGCGTATTGTGTTACAATAATCTATTATTTCTTTAATAGCGTCCTGCCGGCGTATTATGAGCTTTTTAAATTCATTCAAGTTCCAGGCAGGCCGTAAACTGCATGGCTAAATTAGGTATTATGGCAGAAATAAAACTTTTAGTTGAACAATTTTAGTTAGTACTTTAACTTTTAGTTGTACCTTCTCCGTAAACATATTAATGTATGACTGGTTTAGCGAACTGACTGAATAAGAATTTTGTTCATAATACTAATTTGCCAGATAGTTCAATTCACGGCGTAAACTGCCTGTAAATAAAAGCTCATAATTCGGCCGCTAGTGATTAAATTCGGCCGATATTTTTTTTTTTAAGTTTATTTTCATCTCTCTCTTCAGCCCATTAACGTCTCACTGTTGGTCACGGGGCTACTTCACTTTGGGAAGGTTATAGTCTGCTACGCCGCGCTGGCCAGGCGTGTTGCCATAGCATTTATTATCGAGTTTTCCGTCTCACACAGAAGATGTTATCTGTGTAATGTTTCTTAGCTGACTTTTACAACACCCTGGGATGGAAATGGGGTATTTCACTTGTATTCTTAATCTGTCACCACATTGCTTAATATTAATCTAAAAATAACTAGATGTAAGTCGGCTAGTAAGCATGATTAACAAACTCTAAAAAAGACAGAGGCTAAGTGTCTGTTCCAAATAGAATGAATCATAATAAATAGAGAAGAACAGACAAGAAACTCCATGCATTAAGACTTTTTTGTTTTTTTTTAAATCCAATATTTTAGTTTTAAATAAAGAATAAAATTTTTATCACCATCTGTCTCACAGCATATTGTTTGAACTCTTTTCTTAGGGTCCAAAGATAACACTTACATGCTTAACGTATTTAGTTAATCCAACTTTATTACTTAGGACACGATGACCGTGAAACCATTAATATTATCTTAAAAACAAATAAAATAATAATAAAATTCAATTTGAGACAGGAATACCCATGGCTTGTTTAAGATTTGTTTCCTCGCTACAATAATTACTTAAATAATTCGAATATAGTATGACACATAATAAACCTGCAATGTACGCCCATATGTATTTAATATTTTTAGGAATCCGTATAAAAGGTAAATCGGAACCCTGTTACTGAGACTTCGCTGTTCATCTCAGCAATCTCGGGCGTGGTTAGTATTTGGATGGGTGACCACCTGGGAAGTCCACGTGATGTTGGCTTGATGATATCTAGAGAGCTGAAAATTTCACAGTTTATGTAAATCTGTTGACGCTATAACGATAATTACTCATCATCATTATTCATCTGCCCTTATACCGTTATTCGGGGTCAGAAATATGACGGGTATATTACAATACTAGCTGTAGCCCGCGACTTCGTACGCGTGAAATTTAGAAATGAACCCTTAACGAACAGAAGTTTTTTTTTTTTACATAAAACATGTTGGCACTTGATCCCATGCCTCCTGATGGTAAGCGACAATGGAATCTTTGATGGTAAAGCGTAAACTATGTAGGAAGCCTATTTATTTATTTATTTATTTATTTATTTCAAACTTTTTATACAATAATTGTACAAAGGCGGACTTAATGCCTGGGGCATTATCTACCAGTCAACCTTGGGAGGTGTAGAGAAGTTCTGTAGGTGTATTCAAAAGTTATAATTTAGAAAATATAAAAAACCTAATAAAGTAACACTATAACGACATTATTATTCCTAACTAACTTATACACTACCTTATTACACATATATAAACAAATAACACAATATAATACACATAGGCAATACAAACATACATACTAATACATACACTTACATACATACATATAATACATACATATACATACATATACCTACATATATCTACATAGATGCAATAATGACGACAGATGTTCTAATCATTGTCGAGACATGCCAGCAATTCTATCAAGCAACAGTTGCTTGATTCTTTTCTTAAAAAGGAAACGGCTGTTGCAAGTTCTTATTCGAAGGGGGAGTGCATTCCATAAGATAACAGATTGGACCGGGAAAGACGAGTGGACAAAACCAGTTTTATTGGGAGGGCAACTAAGAAGAGGATTTTTAGAAGACCGAAGTATTCTGTCGTGAGTATCACAAAGGTACTGAAAATAGGGTTTCAAGTATGAAGGAGAAGAAGGGGATTTCAGTATTGAGAAAAGAGAGGTGAGAGTACGTAGATCACGTCGTTGGCGTATTGGCAGCCATTTCAACTGTGAGCGGTAAGCTGACACATGGTCATACTTGCGGAGATTGAACACGAATCGAATGCAGTTATTGAGAAGCCGGTCAATTTTGTTAAGAAATTCTGCATTCAGGTCGAGATAACACACATCACCGTAATCGATTATAGGGAAGATTAAAGTATGCACAAGCGTCGTTTTAGTTTTTTGTGGTAAAAAATTCTTAAGGCGATAAAGTGCGCGCAAAACATTTGTAACTTTGGAGCAGATATTTGTAACTTGCGCTTGCCAGTGAAAAGTAGAATCGATGACAAGACCCAAGTCCTTGACAGGTGAAGTCAGTTCAACAGTCGCTCCATCAAAAACTATAGGTGGCAATGATAATGCGTTAAGTCTGCTCATTAAGCGCTGGCTGCCAATTACAATGGCTTGACATTTAGTCGGATTAATGGTGAGACCGAATCTGTCCGACCAGCATTTTATGTGTTCTAAATCTTTATTAATTAGGTCTATAGCCTCTGAAATAGAGTCGACACTAGCTTGGCAATACAACTGCAGGTCATCGGCGTAGAGGTGATACATACATTTAAGGTTATTCGTGACAAAGTTTATAAATAACGAAAATAATAATGGAGAAAGTATACCACCCTGAGGGACACCGGCAATTAGGTTACACCAGTTTGATGTGGTGTCGTCAGAACGAACCATCTGCTGACGCCCTTGAAGATAGTTAGCGAACCATTCCAGCTCCTTGGCAGAGACCATCAGGTGGGATAGGATTGAAAGAAGGATTTCGTAACTGACGTTGTCAAAAGCGTTAGAGAAGTCGACTAAAACTAGGACGGTTACTTTTTTATCCTCCATTCCCGCCCTGACATCACCAGTCACTTTAAGAAGAGCGGAAATAGTGCTGTGGCCAGGTCTGAAGCCAGATTGATACGGACATAAGAGATTATTTTCATGAATGAAAAGGGATAATTGCTTATGTACACTGACCTCGAGCACTTTGGACAAGAAGGGAAGAATGGAAATAGGTCGGAAGTGACTTGGTAAGGAGGGGTTAGATGTTTTAGGTAGAGGAATTACGTAAGCTTTACGCCAGAGGGAAGGGAAAGAACCTGTGTTAAGGGAAAAATTTATTATGTGGCACAGCACAGGCAGGATGTGGTCTAGGATGGGAAGCAACATACGGCGGCTGATGTTATCGTAGCCAATCGCATTGGATTTTATGGATAGGATAGTTTTTTTAATCTCTTCCTGAGAGGCCGGCGAAAAGAAAAAAGGGGTAATGTTGGGACGCTGCAGATCCGCAATATAACTCACAGTATCCACGACAGTGAGATGATTCGGGGGAGTAATTGACGTGAAATGCTGATTGAGAACGTCTAAGCCAATAGAACATGTATGCCAATAGAATCCGTATGTTGCTGCCTTCCGATGCCAAGAGTACCTAAAAACTTCCAAATATTGGCAGGCGACGAGGAATTGATATTATCATGAATATGTTGACGTTTAGCATTCCGTATCAACAAATTACACCTATTCCTAGCAGATTTATAAAGATTCCAGTAATAGTCAGACCTATTATGTTTAAATTTTAAGAAAGCCCTATCTCTTCGTTTCATAGCCCGCCGAACTTCATCTGTCATCCATGGAGCAGGAAGACGTTTTATTTTAACCTTTTTAACAGGAGCATGTTTATCATAAAGGTCAAGAATTTGTTGGTTGAAAATGTCAACCTTTTCGTCTATTGTGACAGCTTCCGTTAAAACAGACCAGTCAAGTCTCGAAGCATCCTCATTGAGTCTTACGACATCCAAATGAGCATAACAGCGCAAGTGCAAGACCTTAGGTTTGGGTTTAGGAGGTTTTAAGATATAGGATACAAAAATCTGGTCGTGACGGGAAAAACCGGGAGCGGGATGTTGACCATGGGACGAGATACGGGAAGGTGTAGATGTGAGGATTAAATCAAGCCACGTATCCTCTCCATCAATGTTAAGGTGAGTGGGCTGAAGAGGTACGATATGGAAGCTGGTGGACTCTAAAATCTGAATTAGTTTTGATGAACGGGAAGTTTTTATGGCAAGGTTTGTGTTGAAATCGCCCATGATAATATGATGTGTGTAATCAGACCCCAAGGATTCCAGAATCAATTCGAGACTGGAGAAGTAATCAATAGTTGGCGGACAGTAAACAACACCGAGTGCCAGCTTAGCACCCTTTACACAGACTTCCAAAAAAAGAAATTCGGCAGAGGCGGAATCATCGAGAGCGGAAGAGGCGATAACTTTATGTGGGAATTCACTGCGAAGGTAAATGGCTACACCGCCTCCTCTTCTATCGACTCTGTCACGTCGTAATAGAATAAATCCAGGAAGAGAGTAACCAGTTGAAGGAAGATTGGGCTTTAGCCAGCTCTCCGAGACTAGAACTGCATGAACGTGAGAGTCAGAAAATGTGTCCAGCAGCTCGTTGTAATTACTGGGAATGCTTTGAGCATTAATATGGCACACATTAAATAAATTACGAGGTTCTGGATTAAATGTTTCCCGCACAAAATCTCCTAGCGTCCCTGTTACTGAAACAAAACTATCATTATTTGACGAAAAACTAGAATTAGTGGCGGATAAAAAAGAATCATCACTGGTTTGCATATTATAATAAATGAATAATAAAATAAAATATATATATATAAATATAAATACGCGTTAAAACTAAGTGCCTAAAAATTAAATAATTATGTTAACGAATATGCTTAAACAAGTTATCAATGAATACAAATTCTTTGTCTACACCACCCGCCAGCTGATACACTACAAAAATTATAAAATATTATTTATTAATTATCAATAGAAATACAGACCATAGACAAGTACAATTTTTCCTGTTGACAGTTGTCAAAAGACTATAGTCGGTCCATTATGGGACCTCAAACAAAAAAAAAAGGTACTCTATAATCTATGCATTGAGAATGTAAACAAAACTGTGTGAACAAAAAGAAATATAAAAAAAAATGAGATTTAAAATGTGATTAAAATTCTAAATAAAACAATAAATCACGGTAACAATGTTATAGGAAGGAATTAAAGAAACACCTTGTAAAGTGAAACAGACTTTTCAGCCAACAGAGAACTGTCAGCATGGAGGAGCCAATGGCCTAAACACTGCCCCCAGCGACATCTCCACCATCATTTGAAGAAGTAGCAGCTTTGGGATACTTATCAGTGATGCGTTTCAGGTCTTCAATGTGTGTAATTTTGTGGCGAATATTACCAAGAACCTTGACGACAATGACTCCGTCCTGTGTCCAACAGTCACGCATTCCAAAGTGCTGTCTTGCTTTAGCGAAGATCTGCTGCCGGGACTTAGTCAGAAATTCCCTCACCGAGATAGATGTACCTCTCAGCTTGGACTTGGCCCTCCAAATGGCAGCCTTGATGTTAAGATCTGAGAGTTTAACCAATACAGGTCTGTGATGATTATCCTGAACTGTGCCAATTCGGTGACTAAGGATTATATTTGCTGCTGTAGTCTTCTTTAGACCCATGTTGTGGATGGTGTTTAATATGATCTTGTGACAGTCTTTCTCAGATTCAGGAATACCTAAAAAGATGAGATGCTTTCTACGCTGTTTACTTTCCATGACATCACGTGCATGACAACACTCATTAATTTGTTTTCTTAAGAGACTGAGCATAGAAAACACAATCTCACGAAATGTGCGAAACTCCTCCGCCACCTTCGCTACTGTGTCTTTGGCTGGTCCGGCAACCAACAACTGAGCCTCCAGTTCAGCCATTCTCTTCGTGAAACATTCCTCCAGGCTAATCTGGGATGATTTAATATCAGCCAACTGCGCCATTGCTAAGGTGAATGTAAAATGTCTTGAGGTAGTTGCAAATCCAGGGTAAGTATATTGTGCTGGTAGGTGGTAGTGTTTTAATTTTATACTTAGGGTTACATTCAATGACTGCAAACACTTGTACTTAATATTTGTTCAAATTATAACCTTTAATCACTAAAATCAAGCGTCAATTATCTATTAAATTAATTATAACTAAATCTTCTAATTCAAATCATATGTTAACTTTTCACACCTACCCACCGAGAAAAAACCTATTTACCCTTTTTTTGAACGTATCTACATTGTAACTCTCGGGGAACACAGACATCGGTAAATTATTCCAGTCCCTGGCAGTTCGTGGCAAGAATGATGATACAAAAAGTTTATTACGGACAGGTGACAAGTTTACTATACCACTCGATAGATGGCGTTGTACCGTTTTTAAATCGCGCTATCGTTTCGTTCCACACATTAACACTTAAGCTCGTCAAAATTTTTATTGTGTCATCAGCTCGTTTTCACATTTATAAATATAAACCCTTCGTGTGGTTAACTGTGGTTGATTGTCCTACTCGTACTTGACCGGTTTTATTTGTTATACATAGTTGCGCCATCGTTGTTATGACTTGATTTTGTAAAAAAAAAACCTACATGTATTTTTTATTTAGAAACTGATGATTTTGCATTTAAAGCGTATTTATTTGTTCGTTAAAATCCTCACAAAACGTTTTTGATGGACCTCGTGGTCTAGTTCACGAGGTCGCAGGTTTAATTACCGCTCGGGACAATCATTTGTGTGATATTTATAATTATCATATAAGTGTTTGTATTCCGTCTGGGTATTTTCTATGTATTATAAATATGTATTTACAAAATGAAAGTAATATATTTTTAGGTTCAGAAGTGGAATTTTATTAAAAAAAAACAAATTAATGTGAACACAGTCTATTTAGTTACAATTTTTAAATCAAGAAAACAAATACTGCAAACTTCAATAATTAAATGATTTTATCACAATTTAAATAACAACGAAATGGCTTACGTGACCTTTATAACGACCAACACTGATTATCCCAGAACGTCTGTACACTGCGAGAGCCAACGAGCCAATGGGCCGTGCCGTCAGCGCGCGCTCTTTTTATAGGCTAACGCGGGGCGGCGGGTGACGTTGTCTGGAGACTCCTTACACGGCCTCTCCTGACGTTGAGTCGTCCTCGACACAAATTTCGTGAACAGCACCACTAGGACCCGCTACTGGAGAGGTCGGTGGGTCGGTATTAACATCACCGTCCAGTAAGGGCATGGACAGAGCAGCTGTAGGATTAGCTACCTCTGTTTGTACGGTTTCCTCGTCATCATTCATCTCATCATTGTTCATCGCGTCGCCATCTGTTTCGCTCTCAAAATTAAAACAATCATTAGTAAATATTCAGAGACACAAGGTTGAAACATTCAACCTTTATGACTACACAGTGCATCTCCTTTTAGTCAATTCATTCATCATTCTTTCTCACATTTCTCACACATGTAACACTCATAAATCATTCTCAATAAAACAAAATAAAGCATTTTCCTGTAAGTTTTCCAATGGCCTGTTGTATGCTTTAATCTCGCCAGTCGACTTCATCATTTGGTCACCATCGGATTCTGAAACATGGTCTGCTAAACAGACCCACTCATATGAAGACCGTATTCGAACATATGAGTGCATTCCACACGCAGACCGTATTCGAACGTGTGAAGCTTCCCGGCACGCAGACCGTTTTCGAACGTGCCGAGGCATCCCGACATGTGGGTCCATAATCCCACATGCAGAGGCATCTCAACATGCAGATTAAATCAAACAAGTGAGGTATGCAGAGAGTAATCATCATGTGAGCCCTACAGGCTCGGCACAACGACAGCAATAACGTGACGGGTTATACTTACTCTCAAAAAATGCGGCACACGCCTCGGGGCTCCACACAGTACTGCCTCAAGGGCCACAAGGTACGCATACCTTAAAAAAAGGAGGAGCACGACTCACAAGTCCACTCGCCTCCCCATGTTAACTTTTATAATGTGAAATCACTTAAGTAAACTGACAAGGCAATAATAAAGAGTTTGATTAAAGCTAATGGAAGTGTTTTATTGTATATAATATTTACAGTAGATTATGCGAGAAAATATATATTTTAATTATTAAGTTTATGTCAAACAATATTATATTTTAAACGTAACTATGGATACATGTTACATAGTACCATAGACTAAAATATACAAAGAGGTGATATATACTCTTTACACCCTCGGAACTTTTTAGAATTTTGTAATTCTCTTTATACCAATTCTTCCACTTAATTCTTCCAATCTTGGCCCAAAGAGCGGTTTCGTAAACATATCAGCCAGCTGTCTGACTGATGGTATTTGTTTTACTTCAAGTTCACCGTTGTTTACGCATTCACGCACAAACAGATGCTTTATCTTAATATGCTTGGTCCGTTTGTGGTACTCATATTTAGGATTGTGTGAAAGCTTTATAGCTGATTCGTTATCGAGATAGAGCAGAGGTTTTCGTAAGTCAGCCATGTCTTTCAATAGGCTGTTCAGCCACAAAATTTCTTGTGCAGTTTCGCTGGCTGCGATTATCTCCGCTTCAGTTGACGACAACGATACTAAAGTTTGTCGTTGGCTTCTCCAGCTAATAGCACCGCCTGACAGTAGACACACCATCCCAGATGTTGATCTGCCCGTTGATTGATCTCCTGCGAGATCGGAGTCAGAGTAACATACCAAATTGTTTGGTGTATCTGTTGTATACCTATATACCAGACCTTTGTCTGTAGTTCCCTTGAGGTATCGAAAGATCCGTTTTACTAGCATGACATCATTTGTAGTAGGTGTCTCTAGGTTTCTGGATGCTTTACTTACTGCATAGGCTATATCTGGCCTCGTTCCTACTGCCAGATAGGTAAGAGCTCCAACGGCCTTTCTATACGGAAAATCCAGCCTGTTTTCACTGTTAGGTTCTGTATCATTGATAGATTCTTTAATTATTGGTGTCGCTGTGGACTTACTGTTCATCATACCAAACTTTTCAAGAATCCTTTTTGTATAGGCTTGCTGGCATAGAGTTATTCTGCCTTTTTCCGCTTTTATTTCCATCCCCAAAAAGTAGGAGACAGGTTTGGTTGTAATTTTGAAACGAGCTTTAAGTTCGTCAATAAACTCATCTCCCGCAGCATTTGTGTTTGCAGCCACCAGGCCATCATCAACGTAAAGTCCTATTAAGACTTTGGATTGTCCTCTAACTCTGGTGTATAAGCAAGGGTCTGCTTCATTTTGTTTAAACCCAGTTTTGGTTAGAAACTCCGCAATGCACGAGTTCCAGCATCGAGGCGCTTGCTTAAGTCCATAGAGACTGCGGTGTAGTTTACATACCCGTTTAGTTCCGTCTTGGAAGCCTTCGGGCTGTTTAATGAAAATCTCTTCGTCTACAGAGCCGTTCAAGAAAGCTGTTGTTACATCAAATTGACGAAGGTTTAGATTTTCTTTAGCACTAATCGCTATGATTGCTCGTATAGTGCTGAGTCGAGCAACAGGGCTAAACGTCTTATCATAATCGACGCCTTGTTGTTGTGAATAGCCTTTAACAACTACCCTGGCTTTAAATTTGTCAATGGAGCCATCAGGATTTGTTTTCAATTTATAAACCCATTTGCAAGGTAGTGCTTTTCGTCCTTTAGGTAAATCCACTAAGTCCCAGGTTTTGTTTTCTTTTAGAGAGTTCATCTCTTTCTGCATGGCTTCGCACCATTTCGTTTTGTTAGGCGAATCCAATGCTTGTTTGTAAGTTACTGGCTCTACAGGCAAATTTTGAACTTCAGCAACAGTGGCCAGTACAAAGTCATCATACCGTTGGGGCATTCCTATTGCTGATCTATCTCTAAGACCGTAGTTATTTGGTTCAGATTCAAATTCTGTTTCAGCTGCATTTTCATCAAGATTCTCATGATCAGAGATGTCATGGTACTGTTCATTATCAGTATCAGTTTCTTGTTGAACTGCTTGATCATTGAAGGTTTGTTCATCAAGATGTTCATCGTGCTGAGTAGAATCTGCATTGATGGCGTTTTGTTGAGTGTCATCAATATCTACCTGTATTTTATTTGTTTCTGGAGCCGAGTTACTATCATTGTTTTCATTGTATGAAAATATATTGACATTGTCTGTCGGATTTGAGTAGTAATTTCTCATAAGAACCTTTACGTCTTTAGAAATAAGGCTTTTGCGTTTGGATGGAACATAAACCCTGTATGCTTTGCTGGTGTCAGAATATCCAACAAACATTCCTGGTATTGCCTTGGAAGCAAACTTATGACCCGTTGGTCCTTTCTTTAGTATAAAGGCTTTGGAGCCAAAAGGGTGGAGGTGATTTACGCAAGGCTTTCTTAGAACCCATTTTTCGAATGGTGTTTTGTTGTCAATAGCACTGTTTACAGATCTATTGGATAAGTAGTTTGCAGTATTAACTGCTTCCGCCCATAGATGCAGTGGTGCTTTTGCGTCAATAAGCATAGCTCTGGCTTTCTCCACTAGTGTCCGATTTCTTCTTTTAGCGATACCGTTTTGATGTGGGGTATAGGGTGCGGATAAGCGTCGCGCGATCCCGTGTTCCTTTAGATAGGCCTGAAATTTCATATTGACATATTCCGTGCCATTATCCGTTTGCAAATGTTTAATTTTGTTTCCAGTAAATTTTTCCATTTCTTGTTTATACTCTTTGAACTTGTCTAATACTTCCGATTTATTTTTTAAGAAATAAATCAGCCCATACCTACTGTAGTCGTCAATGAAAGTGACGAAGTATCTATTTTTAGCGTCAGAAGGTGTACTGATTGGACCACACACATCGCTGTGGACAATTTCTAGACGTTCGGTAGTTTGAGGAGTAGTTCGTTGGGGAGGGCTTGGCACTCGAGTCATTTTCGATTGAATGCATGTTTCGCAATCTGACAAAGTCTCATTTTTGTTGAAATTTAGTCCAATCAATGTCTCATTATTCAGAGCCAGGTGAAGATCTTGGTTGTTCATGTGTCCAAGCTTCCTGTGCCAGTCTTGTATGGACCCACGCTCTGTCTTTGTTGATTGATTAGAAGTGATTGCCGCATAACTTCGTTCAATGTTTAGCGATCTGACATAATAGAGGCCATTTGACTTTATTGCAGTCAGTAGTAACTTCCCCGTTTTATTACGTATTTCTGCTTTATCTGCTTTAAATACTACTGAAGCACCGTGACTTGTAATGCTCGGTACGGAAAGTAGATTTGTAGACAAAGTAGGGACAAATAACGTGTTTTCTAGGTGTATTCGCCCAAATTTATTATTCAGCGTAACTCTGCCTTCGCCCTTAATCTCAGTAGAATAAGCTTCTGATGCAAAGTTAAGTTTTCTTGACACAATCTTCATGTCTTTGAAGTACTCATGCTGAGGTGTCATGTGAGAGGTGCAGCCGCTGTCAAGTACCCAGTCGTCCTGGTTGCGACGGTTCGAGGTTAGAAGACACTCTTCGGCGTAGTTAGTGATATCGTTTTTGTTCGTGTAAGACTTCTTTTCTTTGTTTTTCTTCCAGCAATTGGAACATATTTTGTGTGTCTTTTTCTGAAAGATATGACTTCCAGTCTTCTTACAAACTTTACAATGAACGTAGAGTGCGTTTTCTTCTTTATAATTTAGTTGACTCGATTCAAAGTTTTTATCATTGTGATGACGAGCGTCACTCTCTTCTATAATTTTAATTTTAAGTTCTTCTGGTTTTGGCAGTACGTCGCGTGACTCTATAGCAACACGAAAATTTTCGTATTCGGAGGATAAGCTGTATAGCATCATAATTGTCAGTAGATCCTCTTGAATTTTAACGTCCATGTCTGCCAGTTTATCAACCGTGTCCATAAACTTGTTTAAGTGTGCACGTACATCATTTCCTTCAAGTTTTGAAAGAATTAATTGCTTAAGAAGATGTGCTTTACGTGCAGGACCTTTACTCGCATGAATTTCTTTAAGTTTATCCCACAGTTCCTTTGCAGAGGTGCATTTCTTTATTGATTTAAGTTGCGAAGGAGCGATTATTAGGATCAATTCCGATTTTGCCTGTTTATCTCCATCCACATCTTCAGCACTCGCGTTTGGGTTTAGGGGACTTTCTACGTATTTCCATAGCTTGTTTTTAATCAGTACGGCTTCGGCCTGTATTGCCCAAGTGTCATAATTGTCCGTATGTAGTGGATCAATGTGAAATGTCTTCGACATATTTGCAGCACAGACGTTAGAGTTCAATGCCTATTTCCATATGTCTTGCTTGAAAACGTTTTTCACTTTATTTGCTCTGCTACCATGTTAACTTTTATAATGTGAAATCACTTAAGTAAACTGACAAGGCAATAATAAAGAGTTTGATTAAAGCTAATGGAAGTGTTTTATTGTATATAATATTTACAGTAGATTATGCGAGAAAATATATATTTTAATTATTAAGTTTATGTCAAACAATATTATATTTTAAACGTAACTATGGATACATGTTACATAGTACCATAGACTAAAATATACAAAGAGGTGATATATACTCTTTACAATTTTCTTTTACGGCACCATTAACCTGGTAGCTGCTTGGTCATTACCAAAAAAGCCAGCCGTTATTACTAGTTCGTACTCATTACGTAAGCAGCACAAACTTTCATCCTCCGTGGTAAGGCATACACCTTACTAAGTCACAGCCTGAGCGCTGGCACCAAACAGAAGGCGTTGCTCATACCGCCTTTGTGGCCGAATTCACAGCAGTGCGTTTGTCACCGCAGTTTAACTGGCTAGTCAAAGACCAACACACCACAATTATTCACATCGGAATCTAGGAAGCAAAATGATAGAATCAGTGTACTTCGTAACAACGAGTACGTTATACATAAAACACAAAACAATCAAGTAAATAAGCTGATAACAACAAATACTTTCATTTAATATCCATATTGTAGGACATCATAAAAACAATCAGTCTACTACTTCAAGCAGATTTAAAATGATGTCACAGATTCAACTGTTCGCTGTCATCCTGTCATCCACACCAAACGTGTGTACATAATTTCAGCTCCATCTATTGAAGATAACTACTGTAAAATAATTTCAGATTTTACCCCAACTTGTACACACACTGCGTTGCAAGATAAGTAAAGATCTGTAACATGTTAAGAAGACATTAATAATAATCACTTTGTCTACATTTTGTAAACACAGAAAAACCAACTCAAAATTGTTTCACATTTGTAGGTATCGGTGCATTTAGTAACATCACGACGTTAATGCTCGGCCTCGCCTGACCATAAATCACTCAAATATTAAATTTTACAATACTCGCCACGTCATAATTAGGCTTGGAAATAGAGACATTACTAGAACTCATTATTTGTATCAGTTTTACGTTTTGTATATAACTGCTTGAACATGACCTGTAAGGTTACCAAATACAAAAACCATCGACCTTCATCAAACAATTCTATCGACGTTTTCCGTTTGAATTAAATGACATAATAATATTCTGCTCCTTACCATTACTACACACATTTCATAAGTACGGCATTAATTCAGATTGTTGACTTTAGATCTATAGAGAATAATTTAATTAAGTCGTCAGTTATGCATATAAGAGGTTAGCATTACTAGCGACGCTCAGATATAGGAATTGGTAATGCCAGAAATCACAATAGCTGGTGTCAAGTCGTCTTTAAGACTTTGCTCAATAGGTAATTTTAATAAGGACTTGCGCGCATAGCGTAAGTGGAGAACTTATCAGACTGTACTCATGACGTCATAAAAAATATTCCAATATCAACAGAACGCAGGCAGAGTTATCTACCTCTTGACACCACGTGTCGACGTCATGGATACTTGGATCAAAATCAGAAACAAAATAATGGTTTGATCTCACCGGGAATGTTATCATGGCATTCAAGAAGCGTTCAGAAACGCTTTTGGCGTCGCTTTCAGACGGCAACGGGGTTATAGAAGGCTCTCGCCCCGTGTTGCCACGCGCTGCACCTCGGCGGGTTGTGGAGGGCCCCGCGTCTGATGACGTCGTGTCTGATCCGTTTACTGTACAACCAGACTCCTGTCTTGTAGTCGAATCGTGTCACAGGTCATTCCTGCGCGTTCGCTCCTCTAAATCTTGAAGTCTCCTCAAGATCTCGTCGAGCTTGTTAGGTGGCGAACAAGATCGTGCAGGACGTCTCTCTTTCCTTCTAGTATTGGAAGGCATCGTATCACCTTTATACTTAAAACAGTTGGTTAACACGTTTACCCACACGTTTAACACGAATCACTTTTAAATCAGTAAAATCACTTTTAAATCAGAAAAATCACGGTTAGAATATCACAGCAGATTAGGTGCCCATAGCCACCAGATTATCAGACAACCGTTCGACCGTCCTCTATCTCGTTATTTCTCTTCTTGCCTCACGATTTGGAAAGCTAACTTCCATAGAAACATAATTATTGCTGTGAATTATACTCACAATCACAGCCACGTTGGCCGTTGGAAATACTACGCGATCGACGTCGTGGAGAACTTTCTCCACTCGAATCATCAGATCGGCAGTGTCTATCATGCCGTGGGTGAGAGCGACTTGATCGTTCCATTTATAACAAAAATGTAACGTAACACTGGTGCACTAAGTTTGTAGAAGTTCAAAAACTTTTTCACTAAAAAATATCACTACCCACACACGTATTTTGAATGAATAAAAATTTTGTCAGGACACTAGTGGAAGTGTTTTCTTTATCCCACTTCTGATTTTAGGTTCAGAAGTGGAATTTTATTAAAAAAAAACAAATTAATGTGAACACAGTCTATTTAGTTACAATTTTTAAATCAAGAAAACAAATACTGCAAACTTCAATAATTAAATGATTTTATCACAATTTAAATAACAACGAAATGGCTTACGTGACCTTTATAACGACCAACACTGATTATCCCAGAACGTCTGTACACTGCGAGAGCCAACGAGCCAATGGGCCGTGCCGTCAGCGCGCGCTCTTTTTATAGGCTAACGCGGGGCGGCGGGTGACGTTGTCTGGAGACTCCTTACAATATGTATTCTATCCGTATTCTAGTACTCATACAACAAGCATTTAGGCTTAGCTTGGGACTAGAGGACGTTGTGTGAAATGTCCATCAATGAATATATTTTGAGTGTGGAATTATTTCATTTCCAGCAATATATTGACACAGTCTACGTTTAACAGCCGTTGTCCTTACTTTCTCAAAAGTAGTTACTTCCACATTAAAAACTGTTATCTTCGGAGATAGGATAAAGTATAGATCTTAATGTTTTAATATAATTTGAATCGATGTAATATCAATAAACCGTCTGAAGTACAAAATAAAATATAAATGTCGGTTTTTATAAAAGGTGCGACCGGTTATGTTGCGGTTAGTGCCGGAAATCCGTCGACGTCCAAAACGACATTATAATGTTAAACTTATCAATCATTTACAAATAAATGAAATAAAAATATTTGTCTGCAATTTTAATTATAATAGTTTTACCAAGTCCGTGTGTCTGTTATATTCTCTACCTTTTAAATAAACCCCTTTTTGCAGATTTGGACGTGTATATTTGTTTTATTTGAACAAGTGAGTCGCGCAAGTGTTAGAGAATATTATCTACCTAATAGATAATATGGTATCCAAAGAAAAGTTTTAGTTTTTATCCAAACTACTCCACATATGCTTTTATATAACGTAAATATATATGACATCTAAATTCAAAGCTTCCTGAAATTTACGGATTAAACCCATATCTGACCACAAATTAATAAACTTTTATAACTTAACCAAATTTTTTACCATATCTGTCAACTTCGGTATTAATTATATAAAAAAAAAATATTTTTTTTATTCACAAACGTTATGTGATGATGCCAACGGAGCTCAAATACTTTAAATAAGGTCAAACTTGTTACCAAAGTCACATTATTTACTTCATCCGTGTCCAATTGTTGTTTTTATTAGACTCGTATTTATATATACTATAATATTCTAAAGCTAAAGAGTTTGTTTTTTATTTGTTTGTTTATACATGCCAATATCAGGAACTGCTAGTCCGATTTTTAAAATTTTTTCAGTGTGGAACAGAACATTTACGAGAAAGGCTTGCGCAGTGCAGCATCAGCATGGTGTTATACAGTTTGTATATAAAATCACGCTGCGACCAATAGGAGCAAAGCATCAGCGAGAAATATTGCAATAACGGGGAAAATTTCCTAAATTCCACGCGTACAACGTCGCAGGCCACAGTTAGTAATATATATTATGTAAAGCATTTTTAAGTTCCAGTTGCTTATAGAAAGCACACAAATCGTGTTGTGCTTGTAATCAAGTGCTATTGTATAAACTGAGCAGTTTTCTGGAACATTTTTTAGAAAAACTATTACACGTATAGATTTCTGTGTTGACATAGTAAAATTAGATGATTTCATTTCATTTCATTTACTCTTTATTGTACACTCATACAAGTAAGGCAACATAAACAATGTTGTTACAAACGTGCACAAAGGCGAGCTTAACTCATATTGAGTTTTCTACCAGCAAACCCTTGAGTGTATGGAGAAATTATTATAGGATATAATATATTATAGGATAGATAGGTGTACAACAAGAAAGTACCAATAAAACAAGATCAATAGAATACATACATAGACTAAATAAATAAAGTTACACAAATACAGATACATATACAACGTGTTGCAGAAAGGTGTAGTCATAATTTAAAGTTGCATTAGATAGGCCTTAAATCTTATAAATATTACAGTTACACATAGAAAAATACAGTTGATAATTTTTTTTTGTTTGTTGCCTACTATTAAATAACTACCAGAAACGCATCAATTATGAGATATTTACGGTTTATTGAATGCGATTGAACCTTACGATAAAAGATGGCTTCATACTAGTGTTGTATTTAAAGAAGATCGATTAATTTAATAAATTAATTAAACTTTTATAAACACATACCTAAAAGTCATAATATAAGTAGTATTTGTAATTTCATCCATGCCTAGTGCCTAGTCACCGGCCATGTGTAACGGTGGTCAAATATGACTACACCTTTCTGAAACATGTTGTATATTTACACAAATAAAATGCTATAACACATAAACACTACATATCTGGTGGTTCTGAAAAAAAAACAAAAATAGCAAAACTCAGCGTTTGCCAGTAAATGTTTTGTGTGCATTTTCTATTCACAGACTCCTTTTATGTTATTTTGTCTAATTGATGATTAGTAATTATTTCCAACGTCTTATTTTTCGATTTACTCGCGACGTTAGTATATTGATCAGTGATCTCAGATTAAAGAATGCTTTCAACTTCATTAGATATTTTCCTTGTAGTCTGTCTGTTCTTTTGGTATGGTATAAGTAAGTTCATTAAAGCAGGCAGCGGAGAAGATAATAAAATTATTATGAATCACAAAACTGCCAAATATGTAGTTGTGTGCACAGCTAAACTTAACTTAATTAAAAATAAATAAATAAATATTCATGGACATTTCACACAACGTCTTCTGGTCCCAAGCTAAGCTTATTATGCTTGTGTTATGGTTACCAGAATACGGATATAATACATAAACTACTTTTATTTTGTAAATACATACTAATAATACATAGAAAACACCCTAAGTGAAAATAACAATGGCGTATTTTGATTATTTGGCTATTTCGGTATGCATATTTTTATTAATTAAAAACGTTAGTCTTTATTATACTCTATTCTAATAAAAAGGTTTTGTTGACATTGCCGAAATGTGCTATTGACACAATTGTGCTATCAATTTTCATTTTTGAGTTAAGGGCCTACATCAATATTATCGCCGACACGTACATATTAACACAGCCAGTAGGCATAGAAAATGAAGAATTAGGGATACTTTTCCTATTTACTCAAAATGTACTAAATATATTTTAATTCTGATCCACGTGTTTCTATACATAATAGTTACCTATGTTTTTAAAGTTATTTCATTAGTTAATATGCGATAATAGACCGACATATGAAAAAAATAAAAAATTTGAGAGGTTGTTTCGCCAAGATTTTCTATCGAGAAAACTTTTTTCAATCGCGTTTCAGAGTTCATGCGATCCTAGATCATATATTGAAAAAACATATACTTAAAAATTAGAGCTCTAGCCATTCAATCTAAAGAAACAATGAAAACTTCGTACATAGAAAAATACACGAAGCTATTTTGGTATCCTCTTAAGTTTATTTGTGCAAGAATCGGTAGCATTTTAAACGGAATGTACGTAAAATTTCTTCAATCACATATTCTTTTTTTAGTAATTTATTAATACATTCACTTTAATAGTGGTGTTCTTAAAAATTTGGCACGTGAAAGATCCGAGAATATCGTTTTTGTCGATTCATTTTATTCCTTTAAATCAAGTTTGACAAAAAGGTCTAATTGATAAATCGACTTTACTTTTTTATAATTCCAATTCAATGTAGCTAATGATACTGGAATAAAATATGTATCGTTATTTTTGCAAATACATGTAACGTGTCAAAATTTTTAGTAGGTAACGAAAAAATCATCTTGTTGCAAATAGGGCTGACTTTTGTAGAACGACTAGCATAGCATAACTAGCCCTGTGCATATTAAATTTATAGGCTAGTAAGAAAAAAAATAAAGCAATAACCCTGTCCAAAAAGCACATAGTTATGCAAAAAAATGCTATGCATTTCATAGATTGTAAGTGCATCATGTATTACCAACAAAATACCTACAACAACACGGCTATTGTGTACCAGGTGCGAGCTTTCATGAACATTGACGAATATACATGTATATTCGTCAATGTATGTATGTATACAAAACATTCATAGATTCCCTAGTATGTCTGGTTTAAATTTGCACTCAAGCCTAGCTTCTGGTTGCCATTGATCGTTTCTATATGACATGTATATAGTTCTTCTATGTTTGTATGTAACACAAATCTTTCGAACAACTTAATAGTTTTGGATTGAATTTTATTTGGTAGACCCGATGTTTGCTTTCAAGTTTTATATTTTCCAAGAGTTGCTGACAAGTGAATAAGATATTTATAAATCACAATTGGCATTGTTCATATTTTTTTGAAACTCTTTATTCAAAAGCCATTTCGGGGAATAGCGTATCTGATCATGTTCCATTAGTTTTTTCGAAAAATTTGCTATATTAACGATTATTTTACCAAAAAAGCACATGATCTCTATTTGCCCTTGAAATGAAGGACTTAAAATATTAAGGCGTTCTTAGGGATATATCCGTTCAAAATCAAAATTTCAATCAAAGTTTCAAAATCCGTTGCGTAGTTTTGAAGATATAAGCTCACATATGGACATACATACGAAAGTAACCATAACAAGGAAAGATGATTGATTAAAACAAAATTATGAATCTCTTCTTAAAGTTCCTATTGTGGACATATTGGAAAATATGGAGCGGCCATTTTGATATTGGAATTTTCACCGCTTTCAGATGTCGATAAAATCCGTTATGAAAGGAGAGATTATACGGCGTGCTGTGTCGTGTAATTGAAAATGACAAGCCTAGTTTTACGCCCACATACAACTGACAATCAGGAATATAGTTTTTAATCTACTTACTTAATAAAGGTAGTTTTTGTATGAGGATTCTTTGTTCGTAAATTTTTTATCACATTTTTTTTCCTTATTACAATTTTAGAACATGAAATTCAAAACTATTATCATCGGCCTAGTAAGAACATCCTTTATTATAAAATAACTTAATATACTTTTTTTTTAAATCGATTTTGCATTGAGATATTTTGAACCACTGGATGCAGCACAGAATTACTTACGAAGGTTTTATTTAGAGAAGGTGCATGCTCAAGAGTGAGTTAAGAAAAACACACAATATTTGTATGGTCAAAGATTTTTAATTAAATAAATAAAACATCACAATTACTTGAAAACGTGATCAATTTTATTAAGCTCCAACATATCAGCAGGAGACACTAAACACTTGCCCATCTCTTCATGCGTCTATATCTTGTTATAACGTTACTCGTCTCTTTATCAAATAAATCCAACAGTATTTTTGCTCAACTTTTAAATTGAACCAAAGAAAAATGTTGATTTAAAAATGCTAAATTAATATTTACAATATTTTTTATAAATATTATCTTACATCACAGGTAGGTAATAAAACAACCATAAGCAACGACACTCAATAATCCAGAGAGGGACTCTAGGTACAATAATTTATGCTTTGTTCCCTCTATTTCGTTACATAAACACCATGTACTCACCCCTATTGTTTAGGGATGATAAATTAGCAGCTTACCTGTCATGGATTAAGCCTATACGATCGACACCCCTAGTTTGTAATGTTTTTATTTACATGATGGCTTGATTATTTGAACAAAAGGATGTTTGATCGTCTCTTTTTGAAGTGGATTAATGATTTATTGAGTTGCATCCATAGACAAGAATGTAGGTACCTACGTAATTATGCTAAAATATTGTAAAGCTTCTTCTTTACATTAATTTATAATAATAATTCAAAATACATTTAATTAATTCGTTATATTTTTTATAATAAAGAAAAACTATTTTACAATCATTTTTCAACATCCTCTCTTCATGTCCTATTCACATCTCTCTAATTCTTTTCTTTTTCATTTTCAAATTTTAAATTTTTTATTCCTTTTTTAAAAATAAATCTTAAGTGGCCTGTATCATTGTATAGGTTATATTCAATGATCACAACCTTTACAATATCTATAAATTAGATCATATTATTATCCATTACTATCCGTGTGGTGAGGGATTGAGAATACAAGAGTGTCATCATTACATTTTTTCCCCAGGGCGTGGTAAAAGCCAGCTAAGAGATAAGGCATATAAAAAGCAGTTAACGTACCGGACATACATACAAAAATAACGACTTTGTTTAATAATAAGTACAGATAAAAATTACACTATTACGTATTTATATACTTTTAATGACACAGTCCTAGCTTCAATCTTTTGTTTATGAAGATTACGAATACAAGCGATGAAAAATAAACATAATGTAAGAATTTATTTTAAAAGAAATTCTGTAAAATTGAATTTACCTCGACAGCAACTTTTAAACTAAAATATAACGATATGATCTCTGTGACAATGAATTATGAATTTAAAAGTTATTGAAGACACAATAGTACATCTTATTTAGTGGGAGACCAGCGTCTCGGCGAGTTTTTGTCAAGTCGTATATGAGTTATAACGACAACATATATCTAGATGATAAATCATGCAGTCCAAAACAGTTCACGTTGAACTTTTAAAGTTCAGTTGAGTGTATTACAAATGATTTACTAAGTTTAGTTTTTATATATTTAGAAAAGAATACTCTTAATTTGTACAAAAATTACTTATGTAGTTGCAATGAGTAAATTTAATTAAACAATGTGAAAAAAAAAAATTTGTGGATGGGGGGCGTGTGTAGGGATTTCTAGCCTTGTGTTGAGTAAAATAATAGAGGCACTGGTTATAACAATTGTATTTCACAGTTCACACCACAAGTAAAATAGTAAATAAACTGGTACAAATAACTCTATAACATTGCTTATTACATTCATAGGTATTCCACCTACTGACATCCTAAAGGAATATTAATAGTACAATCAGACTGTATATGTCTTGAAACCTCCATCTTGAATAATCATAAAAATTACAAATCTATTTATGTTGACATATTTACATTCTTATTATGAAAATTTGAATTTAGACATGTTAAGTCCGAAACGTTTTCACTACAAAAGTTTAAGTATTTTAACCAAAAAGATTTAATGCAAAAACAATGTTCCCACATATTTTATTATCCTTATCGTTATTTATTATGAAAAATAGTATTTAGGAGAACAAAGTCTATGAAAAAGGCCAGATAATAAGAAATATCTGTTGCCCGCGTCTTCGTACGGATGGAATTTAGAAAAATTTCCCCTTTTTTGTAACATTTTTCACTGAGGCTTAGTTGCAGCGTGTTGTTATATAGTCTATAGCCTTCCTCGATAAATGTATTATCCAATAATCAAGGAATTTTTCAAATAAGACCAGCGGTCAGTCACGAGTCTGATGTGATTTGGAGCCAAAGATCATTCGCAAATGATGATTTGATGTATGGTATATCGTAGTATTTTAACAACAAATTTTCTTTTGTTGTTCCATTTTTATCATCAATTTCATTATTTTTTCTTACACCATTTGCTATCGTATAAATTGGTTATGAATATTATATCTTTCCCTCCATAAGCCATATGTGACGTCACTCATGGATCTTGTATAAGCTTTACATAAATATATTTTGAAAGAAAACACAAGTATATTTATATATAGCTACAAAATAATAGCTTATAGCTAAAATACATAATATGTAGTGTTTTATTTTTTACTTGTCAAGGTAAATAAAATAAAACATTATATAATTTGTGTATCAGCTTTAAGCTTTATTTTGTCAAGGTAAAAGCTTTATTTTTAAGGTTCCGTACTTCCTATAGATAGGAAGTACCGTCCTCTTGTATGTCAACTCCCCGTCTGTCCAATCCATCCCACCTAGACTAGACTTTATCTTATGGATAAATCTTCACGTCTCTAAATAACTGCAGAGACATATAAAAATGTTGTTTGTTTGTTTAAAGGCGCTAATCTCAGGAAACACCTGTTCATTTTGAAAAATTCTTTCTGTGATAGTACTATTATCGAGGAAAATTTTAGGCTATATAACATGCCGCTGTGATCTACAAGAGCAAAGCATTAGCGAATAATGTTGAGGTCGCTGGCAACCTGGTTAAAACAATTGGAAGGCGATATAAGCGATTATACCACTCAATCCTCATTATCGGGTGGCTTTACATACAGAAATATTTCAAGTAGGTATGTCATATTCAGCAACAGTTGATATAATCCTATTTCTACGTGATTTCATTAATTTTTTATGCTACAGTAGTCCGTATTTATCACCTCGCTTAAAAATACAGGTTTTACCTATCTGCCAAGAAGAGATATGTTATTGAAACGTATCTTGTTTCAGATTCAATTCCTTAGGGTGTAAAAGCGTAGTTAAAACTTTGTAAATATTCTCGTCATTTTAATTCCTAAGTATAAAGTTATGAAAAACTGAAGTCACAGGCAAGAAGTTAGTTTCATGATAATGCTGCTTCGTATCAATTTGGAATTAAGTTGCAATCTAGAAAGAAAATCTGTTACACAAGATAAATCGAGAATTAAATGCTAATGTTGTATGGTGTTATATTGTGTATCAGCTCGATGTCGACTCGTGAGATTGATCATGAAAAAGCACCTTGTCAGATTACATTTCGATTGTAACAAATCGATCAACGTATGACATGAACGGATTTTGATCGGAAAATGTTATTCGATTAGGAAATCAATTCACCCTAAGATTGAAGAATTCTTTCTATTGGCATTTTTATAAATGCCATTTTCTTATTACATAATAATATGAATTATATACAACGACGTATTTTTGTATGTAGTAGAATTTAACATTGTTAAGAAGACCATTTTTAGGGTTCCGTACCCAAAGGGTAAAAACGGGACCCTATTACTGAGACTTCGCTGTCCGTCCGTCCGTCCGTCTGTCTGTCACCAGGCTGTATCTCAAGAACGGTGATAGCTAGACAGTTGAAATTTTCACAGATGATGTATTTCTATTGCCGCTATAACAACAAATACTAAAAATAAAATAAAATAAATATTTAAGGGGGGCTCCCATACAACAAACATGATTTTTTTACCGTTTCTTGCTCGATACTAATAACGTTGCCTTATGTTGCATAGATAATGGTACGGAACCCTTCGTGCGCGAGTCCGACTCGCACTTGACCAATTTTTAGTTTATTGTAATAGCTATCGCCACTTCGTATCCGTGGAATTCTTACTTGACACTTATCGTCACATTTTGGACAATTCACACAATATAATTTTAAATTGTAGCCTATGTGTTATTCTGATGTATAGACATTATTGTAAAGTTTCATTAAAATCCATTTAATCCACATCCATAACCATACTCACAAACTTTCACATTTATAATATCAGTAGGACTAGCTGTTTAAATAAAACTACTTTTAACGGATTTAGATGCGTATATTTGTTTTAAATTTTGGAAGTTAAAGATTAAAGTTAGAGAATATTAGGACAATAGCTGTTGCCTGGGATTTCGTACGCCGGTAATTGGCATTGTTCACATTTTTTTAAAACTCTTAATATGAAAACCATTTCGGGGAATAGAGTTTCTGATCATGATCCATTGGTTTTTTTCGGAAAATTTGCTATATTAACGATTATTTTTCCAAAAAAGCGAATGATCTCTATTTGTCCTTGAAACGAAGGACTTCAATATTTAGGCGTTTTTGGGGATATACCACTCTGTGGTTGAGTTGAAATTGGTCTATTATATCAACTTGGCAACTTTCAAAAGATATATAGCAAACTGGCTTAAGACTATTAGGCAGTGGCGTGCACATAAATTTGAAGCAGGGTAGGCTCTTATACTGTAGGTAGTACTCTTATAGATTTTTAGCATAGCCACGCGACGGATCTCTAAGTCGGAAACCATGCCAACAGAACAAATTTAAATCTGAATATCCCGAATCAGTCCACACTGTACTAGAATTACTAAACAATAACTACGTACGTACATACATACGTACATGTACGTATGTACATACGTTTCATAACTTTTAACATGAAATTTTCGAGTTACATTGGTGCCTATTCTATGTGCAGACCTAAACTTAACTTAACTAAAAAATGAAAATTGATAGCGTCTATAACACAATTCGGCAATGTTAACAGAACTTTTTTTATATAAAAACTGTTTATTATAGACTAACGATTTTAATTAATATAAATGTGTGCAAAAAAATAGCGAAACATTTAAGATACAGCAATAGCTGTTTTCATTTTTTAGTTAATACCTATTATACCGTTGTCCGTCCAGCTGCTCGTGGCGCTGATTCGATCGGTACCGCGCTCGCATGTTGTAACAAAAAACCTTTATAGCTTCTTATCTATAATACCTAGAGTGAAGACAAATACTACGAAAAATTACTAGAAGACTACAGATGAAATCTATCTATTTTTTAAGATCTGAAAATTTATTTTAAAGTATTAAAAATGAGAACAGAAGAGGACAGAGGAGAAAACATAACAATTCAAAATATAACTCGATTTTACTCTTAAAACTGTGATATGTATGCTATATGTATACTTAATTATAAAGCACAAATCATCTAGTTTATCTTGATGTATAATAATATTAATAATCTATGAACTCATAAATAAAACTAAACTACTTACGACAATCTGCTGGAACTTCAAAACCACTTGTTTACTAAACACAAAGCGTAAAGTGGACTGAAGATAAAAACTGCCATCTAGTGATTATGGATTGTGAAGTAATTCATCAGCTATCTATTACACAACTTATAGACGCAAAAAATAACGCAATTTGTCCATAGATGTCGGTATATCTAATCGTAACTGACTGTTGATACTCGTTTCGATACGAGATTTACCAAAAGTATTTAATTTTAAGCTTTCTTTCTATTTTTTTATATTTTATTCTTTGTCGCGGAATGGAAATTATTTAAATCTGAATATCCCGAATCAGTCCACACTGTACTAGAATTACTAAACAATATGCAAGGGAAACAAAATAATTTATTCGTGTGTACACAACCACATAGCCAGTTATACGTTTCATAACTTTTAACATGAAATTATCTAGTTACGTTACCCTTTTGTTGATTAAGTTGTAACTCGGGTATACATCTACCTATAGACACAATTTGAATTTTTTCACCGAACGACAATTGTGAGAACTTGTTATTTTTAATTTTTAACAAACACACACTATCAACACACATTTCACAATCAAATAACATTTTAAAATCAACAAACGAAAATCCATACAATTATTAAATTAAAGAAACTCAATATTAAACAGTTCAATGAAACACACGATAAAATAAAATGGCCTCCGTCGAACCAAAATATTTCTGCTATTTAAATAAATAAAACCTTACTAAACAAAAATGCATACGTGATTTATTAGACTTCCGACCAGTGTTGCCAGAGTGATTTGGTCGAAAGTTACGTTGGCATCCATGAAAAGTTACATTTTTAAACTAAAACTTACGTAGTGGTAATTTTATGAGTGTGAATGTAACAGCCATTAGCCAAATTTATAATTATTTACAAATAGAGTAAATAATTAATAAAAGATTTTTTTTAAATGCGCATTTAAAAAATTTTCAAATTAATAAATGCATTTTTTATAAATATTATTTTTTAAATTATTTACTCTATTTATTAGTAGTTTTAAATTTTTCTGATGTCTGCTACATTCACGCTCATGTAATTTTCAGCTCGCAGATCAAAAATTATTATTATTTTATTTTTTCTTGTACACAATAATTTAAAAAAAATTATATTTATCAATATAATTATAACCTTTTTAATTTTTTGCGGTAGTTTTTGTTTTCATTAAATAAATTTAGATAAGAATATTTTAATTTTTCAAGATTTTTTTTTCATTTTTACCTCTTTTGTAATTCTTGAGAAGTTACTTAAATCTAACTAAAATTGTTTCTTACATACATGTTACATGAACTGATCAAAAGTTACGTAAAATGTAAAAAATGTAACCTTCTGGCAACACTGCTTCCGACTATATTTAATCGGATTATAAGTAACGAACGAACATTGCCGAATACTCGCGATAACATCCGATCGCGAAAGCAGACGGCAGGATTTTCAGTATAAATCGTCTTGGATATGTAAGCCTGTGTGCGTTTGGGAACTGTGCACGGACACCAAAATTTCTACACACATATGAACTCATGGCAGGCGAGCGGCGTGGAGCTTGTCCGACGCGTTCGTCCGACCAATATTATTCCTTCGCCAAACGCCTGGCAAAAAACAATTTGCAAGCACATATTGGTGCTATTTATGAATTATTAGGTAGGCGTTTTTAAGTTATAATATTTTGTTTAATTAATAGTAAATACATGAATAAATTCATCTAAATCATACGAACGTTTTATTAAAATATCTGTGAATGGCAAGTAAAGCAGAGCCTATCAGCTTGTATGGAGTGCACGCCACTGCTATTAGGAAAAAGCAATACCCAGATTGCGTACAACGATGACGTCACAGCATTTAAAATAATATCTTTAAGTATTTTTTAAAAATGTAGTGAATATTTCAATAATATTGAAATTAGTTGCTTAAAAAAGTCTATATTTTGTAAAAAAAAATATAAAAACAGCAGGTCAAAAATTATGAACAATGCCAATTAGGAAACCAAACGTTAAGAAATTATAGTACGTAGGAACCTTTATCAGAGATCGAATGCGTAGATTTTAGCTCACATAGGGACAGATTAGTATTAATAGTTTTGGTTAATTGCTATCGTAGCATTCGTTAATATTTTTAACAAGTTAATATTCTGTTTAACTTATTTGGATCGTAGCAGATGGCGCTCTATAGTCTCTGCCTACCCCCATGGGAAAAAGGCGTGATGTTATGATGATGATAATGATAATATTCTGTGTCGCGAACGCTTGTATGACCAGTTCTATGAGTATAGATGAAGCTAAGTAAAAATGTGTAGACATCGTAGCTGATACCATTTTGTATTTTCTGCCCTACACTCATGAGTAAAGGCGTGATAGTATGAACGTTTGTAGCGTTTGTGTTTAAAAAAAGACATGTAGATGTCTATTAGCAAAAATCATCAAAAAATTTATAAGACTTGTAAACTTTTGTTTCCAAGTCGTATCTTCTATGTTGTGTCTGTATAAACTTTGGCTTTATTATGTTTAGTTTAGTAAAAGTAATAAAAAACATAATACTGAACACGATGTAAACCACAGTAAGACATAATTACTGTAAGAATAGGGTTGCCTCATAATATATTTTTGCTGCAAAACAATTTTAAATTTTGAAATGTCTAATTCTGCGATTAAAATATTATACCTACCATAGATATAGTTTTTACAACTTGATTGTGAAGTCAAAAAATTCTGATATAACCATATTTACACACTTTTTCTGACCAAATAACGTCTTAGCCTCTGTAATTTTCGTGTAATTATCGATCTAAAGTAACATTTTGATGCAATTCAATATAAATTCTTCACATATCAGGATGTTGGCAACCCTACAACATCATAGTGTAATTAAAGGACAGAGTATGTACTCCAAGTTAATTCTCGGTGTAACGTGGATCAATCAGGGGTTGTACAGTCGATACATTGATTTCTGAACATTTAACTTGATTGTTTCTTAGTTAATGCACTTGAAGATTGAGTGAGATGAACTCAACAAATATATCATGATGGCTTTGTTTGTAAAAGTGATTACTAAAGCGGGACTTGAACTTACGACCTGGTAATACTGTTCTGGCGCTCTCCCATCCGAATGGCCAGTCCTAAGCATGCGATAAAGTTTTCTTACTATAATTTTAATTATAAAGGAATGGCAGTGCCTGTTTAAGTAATAAAAATAATAAGTTGTTCTATACTTTAGGCAACAAAGTATACCGCAAGTGTACAAATTGTGGTGTAAGCGATTACGTGTTTTTGTAAACATCATTACAAATACTCTAAAAATTCAAATGAAAAATATGTGTACAAACAATAAAGTAACGTACCCCTTCCTCCAGATGTATTTTTTGGGGTATAATAATATCTCCCCGGCGCGGTAAAATATTTGGCCCCGCGAAAAGGCAAATTAAATCATACACCGAGCGTCTCAATTATTCCAAACGCGCGGTATATGCCACAGGCAGTTACAAAAAGAATGGTGGCGCTGGTCCTTTGAAAGGCCCATCAGGGGGCGCTCTCAAAGCTGTCACCCTCAGGAGTACACTTCACTACGATAGTAAACATTCAAGTCTACGAAAACACGCTCACCAACATCCATTGCTGTTTTACTTTGAACAAGTATCACTAATGCATACAATTGGAACAGCAATGCATACAGTGAATAGCGAAGGAGAGTAGGACATCGTTTTGAGATGTGGTACAGGCGCCGTGGTGGCTGGTAAAACGCGCATGCGTGTAAAATCTCACCCTATTGGTCTAGGATGACGTCATCGGGGTGAACCCGTACATCTGAGTGACACCAACAGTCACCCCTGAGCTGTGCTTGGGTAGTCTCGTGTATGCAGTGGTGATACAAAAACAAACGTTCAATGTACTCATTCAGTTAGTGAAATACAACAACAATTTCAGTAACAAGTGAAATTTCTATACAGTGTGAACTGTTTTCAAGCTTAGTATTTAACCAGAAGCCTCGACTTCGTTGAATAAGGTAACGATATTTCACATTGTTTACAAGTCCATGTCACTACTGAATGATGCCACCTCGTGTAAAGCTCAATTATATTTAGAAAATTTAAAGTCACATTCAGACAGTCTATAATCTATTGCATTTCGTTCAAAATTTTGTTAAAAAATTGTCGTAAGATGAGAAAGTATTTCACTCATTCGAGACAGTTTGTCTGTAGAAGTTACAAGTGTGGTTAAAAACAAGAATAAAAGCAAGGAAGCGATTCGGATGAAGATAAAATAATAACTCTGAAACTTTTCATCTTAAGTGTCTACCCGAAATGTTGAAGAATGTTTCATAAGATTTACAGTCTTATTGTTTCACTTTGAAGAAATAGCGCTTCTGTAACAAGTGGCTAAATGTTGCTGAAGTGTATAGCTTTTATAATTAATTTTAAATTTTGTGCCAGATAATGTTACCGATTCTATGAACAGAACTAAACTAAAAAATTTTAACTGATAGTGTTAGTAACATAATTCGGCAATGTTAACAGAACTATTTTATTAGAAAATCGGTGTATTATAGACTAACGATTGTAATTAATAAAAATGTGCACAACGAAATAGCCAATTAGTCAAAATACGCCATAGTTATTTTAATTTTTTAGTTAAGTTAACTTTAGTTGTGGACGTGAAATTGGTACCACTGTATGTTATTATAGACTTCCAGATAGAAGTAGCTATCTTATATATAAATTTCACGTGTCACAGTGTTAGTTACCGTACCTACTCCTCCGAAACGGCTTGACCAATTTTTATGAAATTCTGCATGCATATTCAGTATCTGAGAATCGGACAACATCTATTTTTCAAACACCTCCCCCCCACTGACATTTGTATGGCAAAACAACGTTTGCCGGGTCAGCTAGATTATTTATAAATGTCGTATTATATATAGATACTAGCTGACCCGGCAAGCGTTGTTTTGCCATACAACAAAAAAAATTTTGAAAAATAGATATTGGCCGATTTTCAGACCTACTGAATACGTATGCAAAATTTGAGAAGAATCGGTCAAGCCGTTTCGGAGGAGTACGGTAACTAACACTGTGACACGTGAATTTTATATATTAGATAACACTTTAAAAAAATTTAAAACAAAAGTAGTTGTTTTTATTATCTGTCATATCAGTTTTAATAAATTGTTAATATTTTCCTCGTGATTTTTTATGGCATTCGAATTCGGAAGGAAGGAATTTTGTATGTAAAGGCGGTTGAATGAATGTGAAATATTGCTTAAAAGGAAGAGAGAAGACGTCTACTAAATTTTTTATGTAACCGAACTCCATCAAGTACTCAAGTTACGCGTTCAGTATCAATTTATATCAACAGTCACGGTTTGTATATTGAACGAGTAGCGGTATGCTGTAATCTAATACTTTCTATAAATTAACATCCCCGATATGTATCCATTTCGACGCTAACCAACCATTTCCGACTTCATATCCATTTGAATATTGAAGATGCGGGTTAATAATTGTGGTTAGCCACAATAGCGATTTTACAAAAACATCTCTAAACTAAACTCTTCTGGTCAGTATGACATAAGTAGACCAAGGCTCAAGTCTGCTAATCAATTGTGTCACAATGATAGTTCAATGACACCATTATAACCACAAAAAATTAACAGCAGACTGCCAAACTTGATAAAATGCGCCACTAAGCAATTAGTTATTGCATTTGTTGATTGCATAATAGCGAATTTTATCATGTTTGGTAGTCCATTGTTTATTTTTTGTCACAAATGATACCATTCAATTGAACATTGAATAGCAGAGTTGAGCCCCTGGTTCCTCCCCAAATGGGGAAGGTACATTCCCAATAGTTGGACGTTAAAGAGACATTATTTTATAAACTGACTAGCTGTGCGTACCTACGCGTAGAATTTATAAATCAAACCTAAACAAATTATGCAAAAAAGCCATCCTCTTGAACCATTATATCTATTAAAAGAAACCGCATCTAATTCCGTTGCGCAGATTTAAAGATATAATAATAATAAATATTCAGGACAATTCACACAACGTCCTCTAGTCCCAAAGTAAGCTATATATCTATGCTTGTATTATGGGTACTAGGATACGGATAGACAACATATACTACTTTTCTTTTGTAAATACATACTTATAATACATAGAAAACACCCAGACGCAGTACAAACATTTGTATGACAATTATGGATATCACACAAATGATTGTCCCAAGCGGGAATCGAACCCGCGACCTCGTGATCGGCAATCCATTACATAAACCACTCCACCACGAAAGAAAGAAAAGATGCAGTATAATTCAGAACATTTATTTTTCTGTCTTATATTTTATTTACTACAAACTGTTGCCCGCAAAAAGCCACCCTCTTGAACACCTTAATCTATTAAAAAAATTGCATAAAAATCCCTTGCGTAGTTTTAAAGAAATAAGCTCACATACAGACATACATACAAAAATTACGATTTTGTCTAAGAAAAGATTTATTAATAGGTGAATTTTTAAATCTAATATATAAAATTCACGTGTCACAGTGTTAGTTACCGTACTCCTCCGAAACGGCTTCACTGATTTTTATGAAATTTTACATGCGTATTCAGTAGGTCTGAGAATCGGCCAACATCTATTTTTCAAATTTTTTTTTTGTATGGCAAGGCAACTTTTGCCGGGTCAGCTAGTATAATATATAGTAATTTTAACACTAATATTTTCTAACGCTTGCGCGACTTATTTGTTTAAATAAAACTATTTTTACGGATTTAGACGAGTGTATTTGTTGTTATGTCACCCGTGACCATGATGACTGCCAAGTCTCCAAAACGTCGGGCCAAAATTTAAAACAAATATACGCGTCTAAATCCGTATAAAGTATTAGTATTTTTTTACTTAATGTGCGTAAAAGTTATTCCATATTATATTAGAGTCATCTTTACTTTCCATCTAGCTTCCCTTGGTAGGTACTATTTACCGAAATGGGTAAAGTTTGAGATAGGAGCGCTATCCGTCCCATTTGATGTGAGTAACTATGTCAACATTGTTGGGATATATATTTTGTAAGGGTAACAAGGTTATAGCATACAAAAACTACAAAATTTGATAGCTACCAAAGATATTAGCTAAAAGAACAGCAAGCTACTGAAATATATTACCTACCTTAATTCTTAAATCGAATGATTTGTGTACATGTGTATATTGTTACTTTTACCAAATATTTCGCCGTATTCAGAATTTAGTTTAGTTTAAAAGTTTTGGTCTTTCACAGAAGATCTTATTTGCTTAGATTTTTCTTAACCAATTCATGTAGCACCCATGAGACGAAATATTTGGGTGAAAAAATGTTTGTCTGACTGACTTTCTATATTTAATGAAAAGTTTATAATTAAGGTTCAATTACAATGGGGCTACAAGATCCTAAGTCATTAAGGAACTTAAACTTATGACTATAATTAAATAACATTTAATGTCTTAACAATTTATAAATAAATAAAGAAATATTCACGGACGTTTCACACAACGTCTTCTGGTCCCAAGCTAAGCTTGTGTTATGGGTACCAGAATACGAATAGCATACATTTACTACTTTTCTTTTGTAAATACATACGTATAATACAGAGAAAACACCCAAACGGCAGTACAAGCATTTGTATTATAAATACAACATAAATTATTGTGTCTTGCGGGAATCGAACTCGAAACCCCGTGAGCGGCAGTCCGTTACATAAACCACTAGACCGCGAAGCTTATTCAAATTTACAGAAATGCTTTTAATTTAATGCGTCATTCTATTTCTTTTCTAATTCGCATGATTGGTATTTCTTGACCTAAATTATTAAGGAGCGGACCTATTACCCTGACCTATAAGTTTGTGACCACTTTATGTTGTTTAGTTGGCATCGCTAAAGACTACAATTTATAACTTGGGTTGTTTATTTGCATACCTATTTGGATAAATAACTTAAGCGTTATAGCGGTCGTCTCATGGTTTCTGAAGATTTTTATAAACGCTTTTACCGGTACAATTGTTTTCTCAAATTTAAGGGTCATACAAAACGAATTGCAAAAGTATCACTTTCTTGTCCGTCTGTCTGTCTATTCATCAGTGATTCGTTTAAATAAAACTACTTTTTACGGATTTAGAAGCGTGTATTTGTGCAATGTGGGTAACATCGCCGGGCACAGCTAGTATTAAATAAAAACGTAAGATTTTATGAAATTCTTATATAGTTTATTTTCGAAATACCATCGTTATATTATTATCTAACCAATTATAGTGTACCTAACGCTATATTCACTTGTACTGATAGCGACATCCTCATTAAAAACAAATTTTGGTAGAAAATTTAAGTGTGAATTGTAATTATACCTTTTATGTAAATACTATGCACGCGTCGCCCCTTTTTAAGTAAAGACACGTGATGATAATAGGTCAATTAAATAATTACTTCGTTCCCGTTTGTAAATTAAATTAAATAACATTATAAGAGTAAAAACATACGGTATCGTTGTGCATATTAAATTATATATGATAAAAAATCTTGTGAGTAACACACAACGTCCTCTGGTGCCAAGCTTGTGTTATGGGTACCAGAATACGGATATATGTACTACATATACTACTTTTTTTTGTAAATACGTACTTATAATACATAGAAACACCCAGACGCAGAACGAACATTTGTATGACATTTATAAACATCACACAAATGATTGACCGAGGCGGGAATCGAACCCACGACCTCGAGAACGGCAATCCGTTATGTGAACCACTAGACCACGAAGCCCGTCAGATAATCAGAAAATCGGACAGAAAATCGTCCCTCAGAGAATCGGATCAGAAAACCCGTCAGAAAATTGGTTAAGTAGGTACGAGTTGGACGGTACGGTAGTAGTTGCGAGTTTATTATCATAATATTATAGTCGTCGTACGGACCCCAAAAAACTGTATGAGGGCAAAAAACTGTTGATGATGAGTATTTGTTGTTATAGCATTAACTGCTATACATAACCCGTGAAATTCTTAGCTCTGTAGCTATCACTGGTGACTGACGGACGGACGAACGAGCATAGAAGTGTAATAGGGTATGTAATAGTGTAATAGGGTATATAATAGGGTTCCGTTTTACCTTATGGAGCGGAACCCTAAAAACAAATTATGATTCGTAATTTAACCCGACAAGAGTACTTTACTTCATCTGTTGATTGTCGAACACACATAGGTTCAATATTGAAAATATGTCATTTATCGAAATATTGATATGACTAAAAACACACAGTGATAATAACTATTAACAAATCAAATTCAAGAATATTTTATCCAATTTGTTTTGATCCCAAATTAAGCTTACGAAATTAACAAATGGTATTATCAGATGACGGATACACTACCTTCTTTTTAAGCTTCATATTTTGAGCAGTTGTTTTGCAAAAAAACTGCGATAAAAAGTAAGTAATAAAAAATTGCCAGTATTGGCCTATACCAAGAGTTAAACAATTACCTACCATAATTATACAGACAGTTGTTTAAAGTGATTTTTCAAGTACATTATTATCTTAGATTGATAAACACGACGAAGAATAATTCACATTTTTTGCTAGACTAGCGATTTTGACTTACAATATAAATGACATAGGCAAGCAAATATAAATGGGCACTTAAATACCACCGTTAGGCATGACTGTATTATAATGGCTGCTAAGATAGTTACATCATTAATCTAATTTTTAAGACTATTAAATAATCTAAAGAATAATTTAAAATAATATCAATACTCGGTCATAGTCGGGTTGGTCTCAAAGAGCCTCACACAACACCTCGAGAGGCTCGGCGGCAATAGCAAGTCGGTGACGGCCCAGATGCAGATAGCAGTCTTGCAGACTTTAGACAATGCCCGTATAGTCCGTCAGTTTCTCTTCCATTAGGCTTCACCACTCCGGTCGACCGTTGCCAACCTCGTCGGAGTACGACTTACCGCTTTTCGAGGCTAGCGAATGATGTATCCAAGTTAATAGTCACCGACATTTCATAAAAAGCTTATTTGCTTGTAAAGGTATCAAGACAAAAACGTACATAATAATGAAAGACCAAAAATATCTTACAAATATTTGTATGTATTAATGTATTGTTGTATGCGTGATGATTTACAATTCAAATATGGATTAACGGAAGACCAGCGCTAGTTTGAACTAGCGCAATGTTGAGTTAATCCGTTTTTTGTAGCCTACACTATTTATTTATTTCAATGAATCACTCTTCCGTTTTCTTTCAAATATATGTATGATAAGTATAAATATCATATAAATAATGGTCCTGTGTGGAAATCAAAGTCACTAACCTCGTCAACGTCAATGCACCATTGCACCGCGGGGCCCGTCCACATCAAGATTATTACGAATTCATAGACCTAGGTCTAAGCTTCTTAAGTCCTTGTTAGTTTTCTGAATCCAAATCTAATTGTGTTTCAATCTATAAAAATAGATGGTACCTGAATAGATGCTATAACGAAATAAAGCCAATTTATTGCTAAGAAGGCAGGCCACATGTGTGTAGAATACGAATAATTGGAACTAATCACCGATACGAAACCTGGAAAGCTATTAGATTGTGTGTAAAAGATAGACTAGTTTTATCTATTTGTAGAAAAAATATATTTAAGTACGTGCAATTTTATCAAATTCAGATTAATAGATAAATCTCGTGATGAGAATTTTATTACCAAAAGTGCGTTCTTGTATCTTACCTAACTTGTGTAATTTTTTTATCATATGAGAGAGATAGAGTCATATAACTCTCTATTTAGAGTAAGATATTTTTAAATAGGTTAAGAAGTGTTTCATATCTATATGTCTTCTGAAATCCTTCAGGCAAATCAATTTTGGGTAACTACACAAAGGATTTTGTATCAAATTAAGAGAGAAGATTGCTAAAAATCTCCGTAGCGATTCAGTAAAAGAATTTAATCCGTAGATTAGCTTCGGCAGCGATCGTTCAAACGAGTCCTGATCGGAATCGCTCGATAATCGGTCCTAATTTGATTGGCACTCGGGCAGCTGGCAACGACGTGAAAACTCTATCACTCGACAACTTTGTTGGGTTTTACGGACCTTCAAAGGAAATTTAGTATATTGATTGACCTGTTTATTGACCTGGTCATTTAACATTGTTGTTGTGGTAATTTCTAGTATTATTTGAATTTTTCTATTCCGTCTAATACTTAGACAACAGAGACTTCTCATTACAGTAAAAAAAGTATACTAATAAAAGAAAACTCACAATTTGATAGTTTTAAGATACAGATATTGTACTAATATCTATATTTATTTGGACTCGTCATCTTCATTCACACAGTCCTTCCATCCATTTTTGTTTGTATTTCTCTTTTAGAATTAACACTATTTCTTGCCTCTTGTCACATAACACGGCCATACCTGGACAGCCGCTCAATCCTCACATCACCTGGTATCACTTTCAGATAATCTATCTATCTGAATCAAAGTGTTTCTAAAAACGCGAAACCTTCAAAACAATACGTGACGTTTGCTTGTTTTCGTGTAATATGTTTCTATAACTAAGACTTTAAAGCTTAATATCTTAGTAAACATGATATATATTAATATGTCGGCGTTTCACTTTTATATCCAGTATCCATCTTGAAACTGATAACATCTGTTCGTGTCAAGTTCAAAGATTTATGATAGAGGGGTGTTTCAGAATCCGTCCTTTCATCATAATCGAAGCTGACCTCTAAACATATTTGCTGAGAATTTTGACCAAAATATTAACAAATCGAATAAAGAAGATAAAGTTATTAAGATTAAGAATGGAAAAAAATAAAAAGCTTAGCAGGTTTGCGCGATTTATTCATTTAAATACAACTACTTTTTACGGATTTAGACGCATGTATTTGTTTAAAATTTTTGCCTAACGTTTCGGAAACATTACAATTACCATGGTCACGTGTGTCAGTTAAACCCTATAACATTTGATCGTAGGTCTCTACGCCCTATAAATCGTCTTTACGTCCTATAAAGAGTCTTCTTTGGCTCTAGATCTCGACGTGTACGTATAAATTACAGTTTAGAATAGATTAGATCTCTATTCTCTCAACGTGGACGAGGAGCTTAAGTGTCCAAATTAAAAAGTAAGATTTATTTACTTATCTAATGCACTGTTTGTTTTACCCGCCGTCGATTGCCATTAACAAATTAAGTATCGGAACATCGCTAAGCATATATGGGAAGTGATTTTTCATGTTCACAAAGTGAGGGAAAGGTTTTCTTTAGTGATTTGCTTCATTAACTTACATACATATAAGTAGGTAGATGTAGTTTCAATGAAAGAATTGCTCCGTACTATTGTATCTTTTTGGTTCCAAAGCTATTATAGAAATACTATCTGTTACCCGTGTCTTCGTACGCGTAGAATTTAGAACATATTCTCCGTTTCACAGATATTTTGGTTTGATATTTTGCTTACGTGTTAAGGTACGATAAGAAAACAATAATTTTGAAAAGTATCCAGTATGTTATGACGTGTTTTTAAGTTTATAAGCTAACTAAAATATTTGTTTAGTGACATCATTAATTCGTATGTTCTTATACCTATTATCTTATATATAAAAATCAATTGCTGTTCGTTAGTCTCGCTAAAACTCGAGAAAGGCTGGGCCGATTTTGGTGATTTTGGTCTTGAAATATTCGTGAAAGTCCAGGGAAGGTTTAAAAGGTTTAAACAAAATATATAGGTAGGTATCTAAAATTCCACGCGTACGGAGTAGCGGGCATCAGCTAGTCTTATATATAAAAATCAATTGCTGTTCGTTAGTCTCGCTAAAACTCGAGAACGGCTGGGCCGATTTTGGTGATTTTGGTCTTAAAATATTCGTAAAAGTCCAGGGAAGGTTCAAACGGTCCAATTAAATAGGGATCTAAAATTCCACGCGTACGGAGTAGCGGGCATCAGCTAGTCTTATATATAAAAATCAATTGCTGTTCGTTAGTCTCGCTAAAACTCGAGAACGGCTGGGCCGATTTTGGTGATTTTGGTCTTGAAATATTCGCGAAAGTCCAGGGAAGGTTTAAACGGTTAGAAAATATATAGGGATCTAAAATACTAAGCGTACGGAGTAGCGGGCATCAGCTAGTTTTTAATAAGAATAAACATTGAATTTACGAGAAAACAACCCAGTAATTTATACGTCAACATTATAAACCATAAATTCTGCATCTGATTACCTACTGTCCCCCGCTGTGTAACAATGTCATATTTACATAGGGGACAATGGGATGTGCCATGTGTCTACCTGTCACAATGTCGATTGTAGCAATTATAACTTGTTTGTACTATTTATTATCAGCTTTCTTCGTAAGATTAAGAAATTTTTATGTTGTTAAACAACAGAATTGACGATAAAACCCTTTTCTTTATTTCATCAGTTCTAATAAGCTGAAATACGTTTAATAAACAAGACTGAAATAGGAAGTAATATAATTATTTCTAAAGCTTCCAGCGAGAAATCGTCGTTTTTAGGGTTCCGTACCCAAAGGGTAAAAACGGGACCCTATTACTGAGACTTCGCTGTCCGTCCGTCCGTCCGTCCGTCCGTCTGTCACCAGGCTGTATCTCAAGAACGGCTAAGATAGCTAGAGAGTTGAAATTTTCATAGATGATGTATTTCTATTGCCGCTATAACAACAAATACTAAAAATAAAATAAAATAAATATTTAAGGGGGGCTCCCATACAACAAACATGATTTTTACTTTTGACTCGATACTAATAACGTTGCCTTATGTTGCATAGATAATGGTACGGAACCCTTCGTGCGCGAGTCCGACTCGCACTTGACCAATTTTTGTAACTAAAAGACACATAATGAACTTTCGCTATAAAAATGAACGATCTGAGACGTTAAAAACAGTAGGGGTGTGCTATTATAAATCATTTTAACTTAATGAAAACAGAATATATCAATCTTTTGTTTCAAGATTGGGGCGGAAAAAAATTAAGACTATATAAAACAGGCCAGGAACGAGTTTGACTCGTGAACAAAGGATTCCGTATCGTTAATTAATGAATGAATATGGAATTCCTTAATTAATGATCAAATTGTACAGAAAAGCCATCCTCTGGAACCACTTTATCTATTAAAAAAACCCGCATCAAAATCTATTGCGTAGTTGTAAAAATATAAGCTCAGATAGGGACATACATACAAAAATGACAACTTTGTTTTATAATAAGTAAAGATTTCAAAAAAAATTTAATACCATCATAACCATGCCGTATAATGGTATCATCAAGTTACTTTGAAAAACGTTTATTGTATGGGTACCCTTAAATATCTATTGCTAGCTATCATCGTTTCTGAGATACAACCAGGTCTCAGTAATAGGGTCTTATTTTACCGTTTGATAGGGAACCCCAAAAAGATCGTTCACCATGTAAATATTATTTGTTTAAAAATAAAAATGTTACGTTAAAGTAATGAATTAAGGTAGGTAAATGTATCCTCTTTGTGAAATTAAATTTCTCATTGTGGTTTCAGTACACGTAATTTGTCAGGCTTTTGGGTCTTTTGTAAATCGTGGTTGCTTTTTTGGTGGAAATTGAATTAAATGGAGACTTACTTATGTACCTTTTAGTGGCTACTTTTGTAACCTAAATAAATTACTTTAGAACAGGGCCCCAAGTCCGATAAATGAATTGTGTCACAATGGTAGTGCAATGGCATATTATAACCTCAAAAAGTATCAATAGACTACCAAACTTGTTAAAATTCCCCACTAAGCAATCAGTTATTTAGTGCTCTTGCAAACAAATGCAATAACTGATTGCTTAGTTATACACAAAAATAACAAGCTTAACATTGGACTAGAGGACGTTGGGTGTAATGTCCATGAATATTTATTTATTTATGTAATATGGGATTCAGTCGATTCATTCATATATTTCTGTCCACTGCTGGTCCCTCCCATTAGATCGACCGACACGCGGTTCTGTGCCACCTACATCCATTTCAGTGTCTATTGTAGTCAACACGTTCGTAGTTGTTATACTATTTCCATATCTTCATTTTCCCGATGACAGCGTCTGTTTTCCTTGAATAAGCGTATTTTGTAAAATATCAAGAACTATCTAATGCCCGCGATTTCAACTGCGATTATTAGGCGCCCTACCCCAATAATCATTGGTCTTATTCATAATGACCTATCGGAGGTTTAAACAATAACTTTGTCGGAGAGATAATATCCATTTTATCGTAAAAAGACTATTATGAATAACATTTTTTGACAATTTTAGCGAACTTTTAAACCTCCGATAAGTCATTATGAATAAGACCATAAACCTTTACAACAAAACCATCCTCTTGAACCACTCTATCTACTAAAAACAGTAGTCTATCAACTAAAAATAGTTTGACAGATATAAGCTCACATAAGGACATGCATACAAAAAACAAATTTGTTTTATAAAAAGTCAAGATAAAGATTTAATAAAACGTCATAGGTATAACCTGGTTTATTACACCAAGTGTGAGTATCATGCTTACAGTATCGCTGTTTTATATCTCCTAAATTGTTACTAAACATTTTGAATTTATTAAGCAAAATGTTTTCCCTTCGAGCGATATGCGATTGAAAAATTGTCGGCTTACGTAATTTCATCGTGCCTGTGAGCCCTGATATGAGTCGAGGCTCGTTCTCATTTGCCTCGGGATATAAAGGGACACGGAATACAGTAACTACAAGCAACGTTATGCAACACTGATTTTCGATGGAATTATTTATACATTATTTCGATAAAAGGGCTAGACAATTTAGCGTTGATTGATTTGGTCTTCCATGTGACGGATTAAGAATACTAGTGACGCCAACCCATTTCCTCGCTAGGGTGCTGTAAGAGTCAACTGAGGGTATAAGCAGATAACATTTTTAAGAGATAAAAGACTTGAAATAAAACCATATGACAACACGCCTGGTTAGCGTGGCATAAAAATACACTTCCGAGGTGGGAGGTCAGTGCCCAACAGAGAGACGTCAATACTTTGTCTAGTTAGCTTACAATGCTATGTTGCAGTCGCTAATACGCTCAATTTTCTAATTGCAGTTTTGTATTAATACGTAAATTGACAAAGTCTGATTTTATAGATTAAAATTCATAGTATTGTAGATTCGTCCAACAAAACAACAACAACAAGGTTAAAAGAATAACTGAGGAATAGAATTGAAGAGAAATGGTTAATTAAGAAAAGCAAAACAATCAACTGCCATCGAACAATTAAATGACAAAAACAAACTCTGTGTTAGATCAATTGAAAAGTATGAAAAGCTTGCAGATATTGTAGACTTAAAATAATTAGATCTTGCTGCGTTTAAAATAGGTAGGTGCGATTTTACAATCTGTTAAGACTATTTTAATAGAGACTCGTGTCCTTTGTCGTACCTATAATTTAGACACATTTTCAGACATATATTAATATTATTTCTACCAAGTCAAGATTTTGTTACAACAAAATCTTGACCTAAGAACTTGTATCCGACAGTATAGCAACTCGGCACTGATCGATACGATATGACTGGCGAGCCTCGTGGTTGAGTGGTTTATGCAACGTACTGCCGATCAAGAGGCCGCGGGTTCGACTCCCGCTCGGGACAATCATTTGTATTATAAGTATGTATTTACAAAAGAAAAGTAGTAAATGTATTTTATCCGTAATCTGGTAACTACAACACAAGCATATAAGCTTAGCTTGGGAACTGAGGACGTTGTGTGAAATGTCCATGAATATTTATTTATTTATTTATATAACAGAATGCTTAATATAAACTGGTACTAAGCTTTTCCACAAATTTGTGACTACTAGCTGTTGCCTGTAATTTCGTACGCGTGGAATTAGAAACCTAACATTAAGAAATTGTACAAAAAAGGCATCCTCTTGAACCACTCCCTATTATTTTTTAATGATATTTCGTATTTTTAAAGACCAAATAAGCTCACATAAAGACTCTCTCTCTCTCTCCAGCCCATTTACGTCCCACTGTTGGGCTCTGGCCTTTTCCACTTTGGAGGGATTATGGTCTACTGTGCCGCGCTGACCAGGCGTGTTGGCACAGGGTTTAATGTCGAGTTTTTCTTCTCTCACAGAGGATGTTATCTGTGTGCAATATCCCTTAGCTGACTTTTACAGCACCCTTGGGAGGAGATGGGGTGGTGACACTTGTATTCTTAATCGTACCTATATAAAGACGTACCTACATACAAAAATAAAGACATTGTTTCATAATAAGTATAAAGATATCTACTTATATACCTGGACGTTTCTATACTTTAAAATATTAAGCTCTAATTAACTTCTACACCTGTCTGTACACCAGCCGTGGCCCCTGATTCATCACGTTTGTTACTAATACAGGGGTTAAAATCGCATTAAGTCCGGCACTGCATTGAGAGTACAATTTGTACTGTGACGGCTTGCTTTTATTGGATCTGACAATAGCGTATACGTTTTCAGTAGAAATGTTGTATAGGAACGAGCGTCTAGAAATATTTAGCACTCTATTTTGTATTCCGGGATTTTAATTAATAAAAACGTAGTTTACTATTTTGTTAAATCATTTGTGATGTTTGTCAAATGGATTTTGACTGTGGTAAAATCATCAATCGGGTTAAGGACGTCACAAGCGGCATATTAATATATATTAATATAGCGCGACAGAGACAGACGTATATAGAAAAAAACATGAGGTGAGATAGTGACAGATATATCTGTAGGTGACGTCAGAAGTGTAGAAACATCTCGGTTTATTAATGTATATATATGTCTCTTTCTCACCTCGTCTTTTTTCTATATGGAACTACCTCTTTCTCGCTATATTAATATATCGTAATAAGCCGTTTGTGGTGTCCTTCAAGCTCTTAGAGTTTAAAAGAAGAAAAAAACCGAGAGCTCATAATATAGGATCGTTGCGTTAACTGTTATCTGTTACGGTAAACAAAATAAGTCATCCAATAATATCCATACCCAGCAGGGTAACAGTACAGTAATGTAGCAACATTACTGTACACAATGTATGATATAAATATTTGATACTTTGCCTATATCATCTGTGATAGACAAATGTAATGGCACTTACTTATGTAGTGCTTAACATTTTGTATTAAAATAATGTGAGCTGTAAATAAAGAGGAGTTTAAGTGAACAAAAGCGTGTTTTATCAACACTGTAACGTCTGAAAGCTTCTTAGGAAGCCTGTCACTTATAAGCAAGGGCACTCGTTTGTATTTGGTAATAAAAGTGGAGACATGTTGTGGGGGCTTGATGGGTGGTATCTTGTCAATTCGGGTTTCAATGTATTAGATACAATTTTCAAACGAAATATTCTACAAATGTATTTGTGATATTCATATTACAATGATGTTGAACAAATAAATGTAGTAAAGTCAGTGCTCATTTTAGTTTTACCTTTAACATTCATGCAACGTTTGCGTTATTCAGACGCGATTTTCGCCTCCTTCAAACAGTCGAATTAACATGAATTTTTATTTGTACATTTGCTTTTATATTACTTTCATATAAGTTTTAAAGTACCTGTAGAAGGAAAATAGTGTAATATATAATATATTCTTATTCCGTCACCACGTGAACAGTGCAAAAATATTCTATATTATGTGTTTTTTAACTAACGTTATCATAGTTCCAAACTTTTACAACGATGACTACATAGTAATGGGATAAGCACCAGCAAATGATAAGCCATTTGAAGCTATAATATTTTCTAACAATATTTTATTAATATTTTCCATTTGAAGCTATCAAAACTCTCAGTTTATGCATATTACCAAGTATTCCTTGTTTATTCAGACATAGAGTATGTATTGGATCTCTGTAGAGAAACTGGCAAAAGCACATTTTATATATTTATGCATTACAAGATCTCTTGAGGGTTGGTAAGCAACGTTTTCGGACGGAACCTCTCAGACATTCTAATGAGGAGGTCGTGTGTTAAGAATGGTTCAAACACTTTGTATTTTCCAATGCAAAGAGCATTTGTTAAGGACTTTAACTTTATAAGTGCAGATGTTCTTATGGTTGTTATGAGAAATTGAATGACTGTTCCTTAAAATAATTCTCTACCCCCTGTTTTAAAAATTCGATAGGAAATGCATGGAATTAGATTTATAATCAATTGTTAATGTGATTTATTATTTCGAGCTTCAATATTATTCATTGCAGAAACTCTATGTGTCAGAACTTATCTAATGCGTAGTAATTAGTGTTATGATTTTTTTGTAGGTACCTACGTAATAAAATAAAATAAAAATAATAGTTTAAAAAAACAAAAAAACACGCTTTATTTAATCGAATTATTGCATTGTCATCGGTCTTTGACAGGTGTGCAAAATTTGAATAGAATCTGACCGTTTAAAGTGGGTCAAAATAGCGTCCAAAGGAGTCGGTTACAAACATACAAACATACAAACAAGCATACAAGTGAAGCTAATATAAAGCGTGTAAAAACTATATCTTCTTTCATATAAACTACTTCCTTTAGCAGGTACAAAGTTTTACAGTCACGTATTCAATGGCACTAAACTATACCTAATTAATCTGTATTAAAATAATAACATACAAATTATGCTACCGTCACAAATTCATCTTGGCTAACCATCTATTACAATTAACATGTTGTGAATATTTAGTCCAATTACATAACATACAGTACATCCGAAGATTAAGTAGCTGTCATTTCAGCAGAATATTATTCTACTCATCATTCATAATGAGATTATTGTGTTAACTGTATAATCATGTAAGTACATAATCTGGAGAAAGGGCAAACTTGAAACTAAAATTGCTGACATACTTGATCAGCGTGGCTTATTAGCTTAAATACCTTCAAGAAGTCGAGAATAATCAGCCCAAGAGTGGGATGTTATTGGCCTGGAGATAGAAAGAAAAAATTGTTAATTTTTATTTGAATTTATAGAAAATTAGTATTTATTTTAAACTAAAAACTAAATAATTAAAATAAATACTAATTTTCTATAAATTCAAATAAAAATTAACAATTTTTTCTTTTTAATATAAATTATTTAAATCTTAAACCAATAATTCTTTTTAAAATTTCTTGTTATTATGTAAATAATATTGTATTTAAGTATATAAACTTAGTTTTGCTTGCTATATTGTATACTACCTCTATAATAATTAAAACTTTAGTCTATGATAAAATTATGTATGTTTTACCTTATATAATTTAAAATTTCCTTTATATTGTTACAATTTGTTAATGTATTTTAGAAACTAAAATAATGTTATTGATTTTATGTAGTCTGAGCACAATGTAATATGATGTAGTTTATAGTAAAAGTCTATCTTTATGGTCAATGTAAAATTAAAGTCGAATGTGGGTAAACCCTGTAATAACTGATCGTAGAAGACACATTACAGCTCAGTCTCACCCGTGACCATGGTGACTGCAAAGTCTCCGAAACGTCGGGCCAAAATTTAAAACCAATATACGCGTCTAAATCCGTAAAAAGTAGTTTTATATAGTATAAGCATTTCTGTTTATAACAAATTTTTGGTTGTTTGTGACCATTACATCTACGATCTCGTGGAAGGCAGACGGCTCTACTATTGCTATGGTAGGAAACCCATCAATGGTCATGTATTTAAATATCAATCGGAATAGCGTTTAAAATTTCCCAACCCTGAATATTTTGCATGGAATCGTGGAACGATAGTTTTGATAAGTAAGTTCGTAAAGATATTGAATATATAAGTGTCAAAATTATAGTCAATTTTCTAGATAAAACCTACTAAAAACATTGTTACCTTAAATTATTTGTAACAAGATAAACCTAATATCAAGCGCATGAACACCAACAGCGCAATAATTTTACAACACTGTAAGTTAAAATCTGAACCGGCATCCCCTCGGTGGTTTATCCGTTCTCTAGTTAAACAGAACACGTAGCTCGTATGCAATATTAATAGGAATGCACCCCTTGCAAGGGAGGGCTCGACTAACGCTAAATTCATCACAAGTATTTAGTGTAGTATCTACTTAACGCCCGCCAGATTAAATATTGATTGAGCAGACTTTAGGACACAACATAATTACATTGTTGGGTTGCCTCTTAATATTTTGGTTGTCTATATTAATATTATACATAAGCAAAATCCCTACTGATATTATAAATGCGAAAGTAACTCTGTCTGTCTGTCTGTTACGCTTTCCCGCTTAAACCTCTCAACCGATTTTGATGAAATTTGAAAATACCTTTTATTGCGAAAAAAAATTTCCAAATTCCATGCGGACGGAGTCGCGGGCAACAACTAGTTTGTAATATGTGTGAAAGGGGTAATAGTCAAAAGTAGTAGCATTATCCCAAAAACCACTAAAAAGTTACATTTTTCCTGAGTACTTGAGGCTATAATTTTTATGAAAATTGTACTTAGTTTTGGCAGTCGAAGTAACCTTTTGATACCTTTTTGAGTCAATTAAAAATCCTAAATATTTTATTAGAACTTCATCATCATCCTCCTAACCTTATCCCATTATTTGGGATCGGCGTAACATGTCTTTTTCTTCCATAGTCTTCTATCAGCCGTCATGTCTGTGTCAACTCCTCTTTCTTTTATTTTATATTATTTATTTTATTAGAACTTATAGATTAAAATAGAGTCTGCCATTGTATATTTTGCTTTGTCTAAATGTATTACTTAAGATAATATTACGAACTCTGAATCAAAATTTACTCTGGAAAACACAGATAATGCCACACTAGTAGCATAAAAGTAATATGGCGTTTGTTGTAAGACTCATTAGCCTTCGTTAGCTAAATGAATACTTCAAAGCACAATCTGTAACGTACTACATCACTGTGTGACATCATCTCATCATTATGCAGTAGAACGGTCCTTGCGTGTATTTTTCTACCTCTGTACTACTTTATAGGTATAAACTCTGTTTGTTCTGAGTGTAGCTGCAATGTTCATAATACATAGCTCTCTATGTACAATAGGTAGTCGTTTTAAGTGGATTACACTCAGCATCGGACAATGCTTTAGTTTTTATGACCGCTTAAGCTCTGAAACGGGTGAGGGATGGGTTGTTAGTGCTTTTTGTTATGGCCTGAGGGTGTAATTTACGAGTATTGTTTGCTTTTGTAGATTAAGATTTTTTTTTGTCAAAGGTTTTCGTCCATCGAGCCTAATGTTTCTGTCAGCCAATGAAAATATTTAGTCATTCTATGCTGATCACTGCAAATAAAACATCTTGATTGGCCAGTTTCAATTATTTATTCGAAATTATAATATAGAGGCATAATTATGTTTGTATTAACATTATAATTTTTTTAAACACGCTTTTATTAGTTTCGAACGTATTTAATACAGAGGGTATTAATCTATGTAATGGAATCTTTGAAAAGTGATTTTCAGTCGACGAATTTATCTGTATTGGTCATTAATTTATGCGCAAAATTACAATTTTGCGCATAAATTAATGACCAATGATAATGCAATAATTTAAATTAGTATTCAGGATATTCAAGCGCTTTTTTTAGTTTTTGAACCAAGCGAATTATTTGGATTTTAATTTGCTTCGACTTAAGCTAGTGTTCTATTTTTTCTCGACTCTACCAAAGCAGCTAATGTGGTTGTTGTAAAAGAAAATGCTGAAAATTTCACCGATATTTGTTTGTTCGTTTATGTATCAAAAAGAGAGGTATAGTTTGTAATTATAGTTACGATATGTAATAAATTAAAGGTATGAAATCAAAGGTGTAAAACACACCCTAATAAATTATACAAAAAGCCACTATTCTACGTACCTATTAAAAAACCGCATCATAATCCGATATAAGCTCATACGTGGACATACATACAAAAATAACAACTTTATTTTATAATAAGTAAGGATTTAAATTCGATATTATCAACATCACAGCAAAAGACTATGATAGTAATATATATTCAAATCGAGTTGTGATTCTGAATCATCTTTCAAATTTAAATCGCGTTATGAAAATTTATTCTATTTCTTGGCATCTAAGTAGATTTTCTAATACAAATATAATGTAGTGTACACGTGTCAATATATTTTATTCATGTCAGGACAGTAGATTGCATTCTGAGATTTCATATTTGTGAGCAACAGTGAGCAGATGCAAAATACTTATATTATTGTTTATTTATGTTGTAGGTATAATAGTAGTACATGTTTAAATAAATAAATAAATATTCATGGACATTTCACACAACGTCCTCTGGTCCCAAGCTAAGCTCATATGCTTGTGTTATGGGTACCATAATAACTAAAAGAAATATGACGATCCGAAAAACCTACTTTTTTCGGTTTACTTTAGATAAGTTGCAGCGTCTATCACACAAATTTGGTAAAATTTTACCACAAAAGAAAGTGATAGAAGCATAGATATACTTTTTATCTATAATATAACGCAAAAACTATTAAAATAGGTTTAACTTTCGCGAAAAGAAAACGGAAGTACGAAACGTCTTTTTTCAAAGAATTTGTAGGTAAAATCCGCTTCATCTATATTTTGTCCCTTTCAGCGCGGCGCTCGAAAATAGGTATAGCAATACCTAAGGCAAATATATATAAATATATATAAATAAGTAAGACCTAAATGAGGAGTACAGTACCCTCTTAAGTTCAAAGTACTTTTAACATGCAAGTTGAATTATGTTGCGGTTTTTCATCAAGAATATAGCTCGAAAAATAAGCATAGCGGTTTTTAGGATCTCAGTGTTTTAGTAAGGTTGAAGTTCTTTTAGTTTTGAAGGCTTTTTGTCAACCACTGTGTAGCCTTTATGTTGTATTTTGTTTTTACAAGCTTTAAATTGAGATTTTTAGGCCAGCTTTGAGGATTTATATATCCCTCTTACCTCAGGTACCTTTACCTTGGCTATCAAATAACCTACGTAAAATAAAAACATCACACTCGTTGATATTATAATCATTCTTTATGATGAAAAAATAAAATAACGATAGGAAGTCAGTCTGAAGTACATGAAATAAAAATATATGTAGAGTACCTACATCTCAAAAATGGATAAACAAGGACTGGCGATGATGATGGACATACGTCTTTTTCATTTGTGTAGCTTGTCAACTTTTTCTCATATGCTAATAATCTAAAGTACAAAATTAAGCTGGTGAATTGAATGAATTGAGTGAATTTATTTGGCTGTAGTAACTTAATTATTGTTTTCGATCTAATAGGTACGAAACCCTGAGTGTGCGAATCTATCCCAGTCTTGACAGGTTTTTTAAAAACACATTATTATATGGAAAAGATCCAGACGCAAAACGTAGTTGGCAGTAGATTATACGGTATGTCTTTTACCAAAATAATAAAAAACATTAAATTAATAAATCAAGGTAATAACAACAGAAATATTTATTAAAATAGATATTTATTAAACAATTTATAATAAGTTGGATATTAACCTACTTGAACTATTGAAAAAGTTGCCAAAATAAAGATAAATATTGACCATAGAATGTCTAAACACTTACATAAATCACGAAACGGGCGATTAAGATGTGTACTGTTAGATTTTGTATCTTTAATATGTATCTTTCTAATCGTGATTCCGTTATAATAGTTATTTTCCTTGTTATGGTATTCATGAAAAATAGCAAACAACTTTGTCTAATGTAATTAAAAGCATTATATTTATTGCTAACAAGGTGACACGTGCGGTTTGACTTGTATTAATAGCTATGGCCAGCGCTAATGAGTTTTAGCATAATTTGAGCTTTATTTAATTAATTAGCATAAGCTTAAATTAATATAAACTAACACATACTTACATAATTTGTTAATATTACCGGGACTATGATCACGTTAATAACTGTTAAAAATGCACAATACCTCTACTCCCTAACACTAACACATGCAGTTATTATCCTCAAAAACAGATAAACAATAAAATTAAGCCCGCCTTTGTATACCTTGTGTTGTGCATGATGATTAAATAAATAAAAGCATAAAAGTTATTGTATATTACTAGTTGTCTTTTTCGTACCTGTGGATCACCTTTTTTGCATCAAAATAGACTATTTCTTGTGTCAGGGTCTGGACTATATCTGTAAAAAAACTTTCGCGTAGGCATCCTCCTTCATTAAAACACATATTCTAAGATTGAATTTATCATCCTGACCTAGTATTGAGTTTTATTTCGAAAATTATCGTCTCTCGTAGTATTTTAGCAGCAATTAAAATATCAAGCCTCACAAAATCATCAACAGCATCGTTTAAATCAAAAGATAGTTTAAAAACATACCATGAAAAGTAACTGAACATTTTTATACAAACTCACTAACGAGCATATGGACATACGGACTACGGAATATATTATTATGAAACTCTCGAGTAAATATTCAGATAGCTAAATCAACTTGTGTGGGACGTGTCGACTCTTTATTTCAAAACTGCATCTATTTCATGGCGGCGGCATCGCGAGGAATTTACTTTAGGTATCAAACTTCAAAAACTCCTGCTTTTTGGATTCTTATATGAGCTGCTAACCACTGAGTTACTTCTTTCAAACTTCTAATTTATAAAACTTCATAATTACTGATCGCCTACATACATAGAAAACACCAATAAACGACAATACATACCATACTCAAGTCTAGTATTAGAATTAAGAAAGTTTCCCCCATCTTTTGTAACATTTTTCACCAATGCTTCGCTCCTATTAGTCGCAGCTTGATGTTATAAAGCCTAATAAAGCCTTATAAATAATATATAATAAAGCCTAATAAAGCCTTCCTCGATAAATGGACTATACAACACAAAAATAAATTTACAACTCGAACCAGTAGTTCCTGAGATTAGCGCGTTCAAACAAACAAACTCTTCAGCTTTATAATATGACGAAAACCTTAATATTCTTAACATGTCAATCTTTATAAAAACAAAATGTATTAAATACATATTTGTATAGCCATTGACAAATTGAAGTATGTGGCTTCTAGTCGGTAACAGTGGCTATTTATGTAAATGTCATCGAACCTATAAGACTGATCACCTACCATTTAACACAACATTTTTAAAACTAAATTTACTAACAAAAAAGTTAAAGAATTTTTCATACTGCTGTTAAAATCATTAATAATAGCTGCTTAGTTAAAATAAAATATTGTATTGAATTAGATTATCTGTCGTCGATTAGGGCATTCTAAAGTAATTTGTTATATTTTGTAAAATTATAAACTATTATATTATTAAACTTGACAGGTCTTAAGGTGTATTGATACTGATAATTGGCATTGTTCATATTTTTTTAAACTCTTAATTCGAAAACAATTTCGGGAATAGAGTTTCTGATTATGATCCAATAGCTTTTTCGGAAAATTTGCTATGTTAACGATTATTTTTCCAAAAAACGCAAATGGTCTCTATTTGCCCTTGAAATGTAGGATTTAAAATATTAAGGCGTTCTTAAGGATATACTACTCTGTGGTGAGTCAAAATTGGTCTATTAAATAACTCGGCAACTTTGAAAAGATGTATTGATAATATATTGTCTATCAGGAAAAAGCAATGCACAGATTGCGTACAACGATGACGTCACAACATTTAAAATAATATCTTTATGTATTTTTAAAAAATTCTTTATAGTTAGTATTTTAAAAATATTGAAATTAGTTACTTAAAATAGTCTATATTTTCTAAAAATAAATATAAAAACAGAAGGTCAAAAATTATGAACAATCCTAATTGACTGACCGACTTCCGTACATGAGATCGGCTCTATATTTATACTGGGGAATGCGATGAACAAAGAATATGTTAGGACTGCGCCTGCGTCTGAATTTCTGGATGTCTTTTACATATTCAATTTTGACGAGCCTCGTGGTTGAGTGGTTTATGTAACGGACTGCCGATCAAGAGGTCGCGGGTTCGATTCCCGCTCGAGACAACCATTTGTGTGATTTTTCTTATTGTCAAACAAATGTTTGTACTGCGTCTGGGTGTTTCTATGTATTATAAGTATGTATTTACAAAAAAAAAAGTAGTATATGCATTCTATTCGTATTCTGGTACCCACATTACAAGCACATAAGCTTGGCTTGGGACCAGAGGACGCTGTAAAAAAAATAATTACATTTAAGCAAAAAAATATTTGGGAGACATTTCGAATAGCAAATACGTGTATGCAATTAAAATATTAAGCACCACACTTATCATCTACTGCGATATATCTTTTAAAAAATTGGTCAAGTGCGAGTCGGACTCGCGCACGAAGGGTTCCGTACCACTATCTATGCAACATAAGGCAACGTTATTAGTATCGAGCAAGAAACGGTAAAAAAATCATGTTTGTTGTATGGGAGCCCCCTTAAATATTTATTTTATTTTATTTTTAGTATTTGTTGTTATAGCGGCAATAGAAATACATCATCTGTGAAAATTTCAACTGTCTAGCTATCACCGTTCTTGAGATACAGCCTGGTGACAGACGGACGGACGGACAGCGAAGTCTCAGTAATAGGGTCCCGTTTTTACCCTTTGGGTACGGAACCCTAAAAAAGACCGTTAATTTAAATATTTTAAATCATAGCACGTAGGTATATAAATATCACTGCCAACGAGCTAACGAGCGTACAGCAAATGCAGGAATTAAATGCTGGAATATAGATAAACGTTGGTACTCTCCAGAGACGTCAGGTTTAGTTTCAGGAACGACTCCAATTTTTAACTTTTAATTTTTAGTGTATGACACAAAAAAGGACTAAAGTAGGAAATAGTGCTAAATCTGGTCTTATTGGCATACATACATTTACGACGGTATATAGAGCATGAGTAGAAAGTAAAAAATATTCATGTGTTAAAAAAAATTTGTACCTAATCAAGATGTCTAAAACTTTTATTTATTCATCTTCTCAGTCCATTAACATATGATTACTAAAATGACACTGATTTCCATCACATTTAGTTTAATTAAGTATATTTTGAAATCGAAACCACTAGGTACTCTTGTATGGAAGAAAATTATATAGGTACTGAACCGGTTGCGCCAATAGACAGCTTGATCTCATTCTGCATTATATTTATTTATTATACTTTATATATTACACAGTCGTTATTTTTGTATGTAGGTATGTCTCTATGATGAGAGCTTATATCTTCATAACTACGCAACGCATATGGATGCGGTATCCTTTAATAGATTTTAAGAGGATGGCTTTTTGTATCGTTTGTGAAGGATTAGTTTTAAATTCCACGCATTCGGCGGCAATTAGCTAGTGCGTTGATAAAATGAAACAGATTTATGAAAACAACAGCTCAGTGCCTCAAGTCCCGTATTGTGAGACCATTGAAATACGGGACTTAAGGCACAGTTCTAAGCAACACGTCTGCATGTAATTTGCAAGCACTTTAGGCGCCGGCGGACAAGATAAGGGTTTTGTTTGTTGTTAACTTTAATATTGCCATCGTCTTATGATAAGGTTAAGTTGGGATAAGATTTTCATTACTAGCTTCTTATATGAGTTTTGTTACTTTACACTTTGTTTTTACCTGCTTTGCATGTATATACACCATAAAAAGTTGTGAAATGTTAAGTGTTTTAGTTAACAAGAGTAGAAGATGATCGTTTAACACACGATGTTATCTCACGTCGACGTCTCTATCATTAGGTGTATTCATGACAAAACATGCAAGTTTATTTTCTAACACTTGCGCGACTCATCTGTTTAAATAAAACTAGGTAATTTTTACGGATTTAGACGCGTATATTTGTTTTAAATTTTGGCCCGACGTTTCGGAGACTTTGCAGTCACCATGGTCAGTCTCACCCATGACCATGGTGACTGCAAAGTCTCCGAAACGTCGGGCCAAAATTTAAAACAAATATAGTAGTTTTATTTAAACATGCAAGTTTGTTTTATGTACGAATTGCTTTGAGCGATTGACTTTGAGCTTAAGCATATTAATTTTATTATTTTAAAGTACATATTGTGGACGTTTTATTCTATGGCGCAGTTTTAGTATGTAATTATAAACAAAATTAGAGATTTAAGTTATGTTAATTTTACCATCTCTCTTATTCGAGGTTTTTATATCGACGCCTTTTAAAAAAGAAAAGCAAATCGACAAAACACTTGTTAATTTATTCGTGGCTGCAAGGGGCTATGGGAATTAACATTAAAATTTGAGCCTTGTCAGGTGTTAAGTCCATAATTTCCCGGGGGAACAATCCGGGATCGTGTTTTAAGGGTTTCCATGAATGGCAGTTCTAATTCTGTAGTCGCATGTCTTGTTTTAATCTATTTGTTTTAATATCCTGTGACCACGAAATCTTAGTAAACAAATGAATGCTCTTCATTAATATTAAGCTTCGCCATTGAGCTGATATGAAAAAAATTACTTTTTGATAATTCTTTAGAAATCAGCGTCGAAAGGAAAGTTAAGACACTCTTTGTTTAGCAAACGCCTAAATAAATGTCCCTGTGTTATAAGTTTTAGAGTTTCTTAGTTAGTTAGTTATTTATAAATAACTTGAAATCAAATAGCAAATTCAAAATGTACACATACAAATGTTGGTTGTTTAAGTCTTATGGTCTTATTCATAATGACTTATCGGAGGTTTAAAAGTTCGCTAAAATCGGTTCATGAAAATTGTCAAAAATTGTTATTCATTATAGCCTTTTTACGCTAAAACATTTATTATCCCTCCGATAAAATATCCTCCGATAAGTCATTATGAATAAGACCATTAATCTATAAGAATGTAGATAGGTAGATACTGGTAATATATTAGGAACCTTTAGTCTTTAGGTATATGTATGTAGGTCCGTGTGGTGACGGATTAAGAATACAAGTTTTACCACCCTATTCCCTTCCGAGGGTGCTGTAAGAGCCAGCTAAGGGATATTGTTATAAGATAACATCTTCTGTCAGAGACGGAAAACTCGAAAATAAACCCTGTGCCAACACGTCTGGTCAGCGCGGCACAGTAGACCATAATCCTTCCCAATGTGGAGGAGGCCCGTGCCCAACAGTGGGACGTGATGGGCAGATGGGCTGGAGAGAGGTATATGTATTAGCCTATAGTTTTTGATATCTAGATGATACTTAAGTGTGATATTTGTTGTTTCAGGTAATACTAGCATCAATGTAAGAAGTCACGTATGTGGTAAGACACGGTATACAAAGTAACTGCCTATATTTTATTTGTAAAACGTTTCGTGGTTAACTTTTGTAGGCGAAGTTCAAGAACCGTCCGCTCGTTACAAATTTATATGCTTGTTTAACTTTGACTGTCTGGAGTGGTTTCTATAAACCACAGAATATAATGTATACTATCATATAGGGAATGATGATCTCTATCATTATAGATACGGAAATCAGGATAGTATAATTGAAGTGGATAAAGAGGTGAATTTATTTAGTTTATTAGTAAAAATAAATAATACTTTTAATACACATTTTTATTTAGTTTAACGGTCTGATTTTATAGTAAACTATTTTGCTCTTGCCTTTCGAAAAGGTGTTGAAAAATTGTCGAAGGAAAAAGGACTAGAAGAACAGTCAACAAATGCCTGTAACAAAAGACTAAAATATTTAGCACTAATTTGTCTGTAATATCAATCAAATTTAATATATTGTAGCAACTTTTGAATTGTTGTCGGTACATAATACAATACACTAAACTATTTTGCTAGAGAGTGGTTATTAATACTTTTAAAAATAAACCAAACTTGAGAAAGCCGCCTTAAACTTGTAAACTGTCAGTCTAAGTGACCCTCAAAGACGTTAATGTAAAGTATCTCAAACTTTCAACCGACTTATTTACATAAAATTAGTCGGCAAAGACGTAAAATGCAGACTTCAAAACGCCACACCACTTAAAGTATGACTTAAAATTTAATATTAATTAGTCTCTAGCTTAGACCGCGATGAGGTTAACTTTTATTTGGAGTTTCTTGTCTGTTCTTCTCCATAGGATTCCCTTTCGGAACAGACGCCTAGCTTCTGACTTTTTAAAAGAGCATGTATATCTTGTCTACTTAAAATAAAAATCTTTGACTTTGACTTTTACAGTTTTTAAACTTTGCAAAGTGGATAGAAAATTTGACTTCGATAGCGTTTTCAGAAGCTTATGATCTTCTTATTTGGGTAAGACAAGTCAAAAATGCATAGATTCTTGCTAAGTAACCTTTTTATATTAATAACAGCTCTTATTTCAAATGCAGTTTTTTACAATATTAGATATTTCAGCCAGATTTTGTCATTTGAAATTTTGTCAAAACCACAAATATAAGTAATAGAAATTTTATTATAACTCTCATTAGATCTCGTGATATAGTAGTTCATGTAACGACCTACCTTTCACGATGGTTTGATTCACGCACCGGAAAATCATTTATGTGATATTAGCTGTTGCCCGCGACTCCGTCCACGTGAAATTTAGAAAAATTTTCATCCCTTTTTTTCGCTATAAAAGGTAGCCTATATCCTTTCTCAGGGTCTAAAGATTGTCTGTGCCAAATTTCATCAAAATCGGTTGAGAGGTTTAAGCGGGAAAGCGTAACAGATAGCCAGACAGAGTTACTTTCGCATTTTTAATATTAGTAGGGATTAGTGGGGATTTATGATTGCCACAGGATTGTTGCATGAAAAAAAGTTTATGTAGTCTATCTGAATTTTGGTACCCATAACCCAAGCATATTATAAGCTTAGCTTGGGACCTGTGGACGTTGTGTGAAATGTCCACAAATATTTATTTATTAAAATATTTATTAGTGTAGGAATAATTTATTATAATAACAATGTTGTTTATATTATAACAGGCATACAAACTTAATATTGTATGTTGTTTCATTACAACGGTCAAGTTCGGTTCGTTAGGTTTCTAGCGTGGAAGTTTATCGGAGGCTCAATGGAAATTTCACAAGATCTGGCAAAGTTAACCGTGACTCGACCGCTTGTTAACGAGTTTAGTAGTAGTTGTACTATGGGTGCAACTGCAAGACGATACCTATTAGGTTTTGATTATGCTTTCATTTTTTGACTTGTAAATTATGTAAAAACAGTTATGCGTTTAGTTGTTAAGGTAAATTATCGTTACTCTAAAAAATGTTATGCCTATTTAAATAAGTACAAAAATTGTTATGCTTCCATGCAAAATTTTATCAACATTACATCAGGTTGGTTTTTGGTTTATATTTAAGATTTAATTTGCATTAGGAAATGTTTCCAAGCAAGATTTAGATCAGGAGGTCTCAGATTAGATTACCTACTTGTATTATTCCTTAGTTAACTCTTTAAATGGAGAATGGGATAGGTAGGTACCTAGTGATTTTTATTCTGTATTGCGCAAAATTTATATCGACTAACGCTTTGTTTTGCTATTAAAAAGCATTACGGCAATCGCCTGTAAGGGTATTCATATTTTGTAGTATAATCTTTGTATTAAGCTAATAAATTTGATTGTTTATAATTTCGTTTCTAGAAGGCTTAGCTCATTGAACAGAAAAATCCATTGACCCGTTTATTTCAACGTTAACAATTAAAAACTTGGATTAATAACTTTGCTTTTCTAATGAAATCCAACTTTGTTAAAGCGATAACTAGGGGATTGAGCATTCCTCAGCTCTTTAATTACTTAACTTGACAACGATACCTAATGAATTTTTGGGACAGTCGGAATCAAAAGTTTGTTGAATTTATTTGACGTCGCTGGGGCCCCTGGCTGTCAAAGATTAGAATGAAGGGAGTGTTCGAAACGACTTTGTTTTTAAATAAAAGTTGATTGCTATAAATCTCAGAAAAAGAGAGGACATTTCGAGATGGTGGGGTTAACTTACTTCAGAGCTCTGATAGAGTGCAATGATTGTTAATTTGAATAGATTATAAGTATTTTCTTTATATTATGAGTAGATCTAAGAGCAAAAATATCTTACGGACTTATTTAACTTAGTAATTTTTTAAATAAAACTACTACACGCGTCTAAATCCGTAAAAAGTAGTTTTATTTAAATAAATAAGTCGCGCATGTGTTTGAGAATATTACCTAGTAATTTTTATTGTTTTTATTTGTTTTTTTATTGAAGGGCTTTGTCGCTTAGCGACTATATCGCCCAAACTCAGTAATTTGTGCAGGCTAGTGCAAGGCAATAATTATATTAAAGACAGAAATTAAAAAAGATACACCAAAACTCTTTTTTAAAATAAGGTAGGCCAGTTCTATAATATCAAATTATGGAATGAATATATTAGAGGAAGTCTGAAAGTGATGCCAGCGACTGAAAAATTGAAGAATGAGCGGATGTTCTGGTAAGGGTATGTCATGAGACGAGAGGAAAGTAATGTCGTTAGGAGAGTTCTGAGTATAAATGTGGAAGGAAAAAAGTCTAGGGGAAGACCTAAGAAAACATGGATGGACTGTGTGAAAGAGGACATGAAAGAAAGAGGAGTTGACACAGACATGACGATTGACGGGTAATAAAAGACTATGGAAGAAAAAGACATGTTGCGCCGACCCCAAATAATGGGATAAGGGCAGGAGGATGAGTTCTATGATATCAAAAACAATAAAACAGCAACAAAGTTATATATTTATATGACGGGCTTCGTGGTGGAGTGGTTTATGTAATGGACTGCCGATCACGAGGTCGCGGGTTCGATTCCCGCTTGGGACAATCATTTGTGTGATATCCATAAATGTCATACAAATGTTTGTACTGCGTCTGGGTGTTTTCTATGTATTATAAGTATGTATTTACAAAAGAAAAGTAGTATAATGTATTATATCCGTATCTGGTACCCATAATACAAGCATAGAAATATAGCTCACTTTGGGACCAGAGGACGTTGTGTGAAATTTCCTGAATATTTATTATTATTATTTCAACTAAGAATGGTAGGTTAATTCGAATGTATAATTATAATGCGTAAAGCAAGAATAAATTTACTGTCGCCTGATAAAGCAATTCGACCTTCCCGTTCCTCATTGCTTATATTTTATATACAAGGCGCTTCAAAATTGTAACTTTAATATTGGTATCCGAAATTATCAAAATTTACAATGACTTCACTGTTCATCTTCATTAAAATTCCCACAAAGAATAGTGAATTTCTGTAGTTGCTTGTAACAAGTAATAAAAACATACAGACGAATTGAGAACTTCTTCTTTTTCTTGAAGTCGCTTGAAAATAAAAAAATGGTCAAGTGCGAGTCGGATTCGCGCACGAAGGGTTCCGTACCATTATCTATGCAACATAAGGCAACGTTATTAGTATCGAGCAAGAAACGGAAAAAAAATCATGTTTGTTGTATGGGAGCCCCTCTTAAATGTTTATTTTATTTTATTTTTAGTATTTGTTGTTATAGCGGCAATAGAAATACATCATCTGTGAAAATTTCAACTGTCTAGCTATCACCGTTCTTGAGATACAGCCTGGTGACAGACGGACGGACGGACGGACGGACAGCGAAGTCTCAGTAATAGGGTCCCGTTTTTACCCTTTGGGTACGGAACCTTAAAAAGGTTTAAAATATCAGATTTTTATTTTTTTGATTTTTATTTGTGATTTTATTTATGTGGTAATTCAAAATGTGGACATTTTCCCCTAATATTTAATGAGCAAATATACTATTTCTAATTATAATTGTTGATATGTGATCCTCTGTGAGTACTTTTTCATCGTGGAAAAAATAATTCTTTATGAAATATAATTTTGATGATGGTATCCTCCTAACGTGTTTGAAAGCGATACTTAGGTTGTAGGTTCTAATGAATATGTAAGTTAAAATTTGATTTTAGTACGTTTGGTTTAAAATTTCTTGCTTTGTTCGGTAATGAGAGAGAAATCAATATGATAATAGCATAATTATTTTAGACTGATATTCCACCCATCCGTGGATGCTATTAAAACATACAATAAAATTGGTCAAGTGCGAGTCAGACTCGCGCACGAAGGGTTCCGTACCATTATCTATGCAACATAAGGCACATAGTTAAAGCGTCAACGTTATTAGTATCGAGCAAGAAACGGTAAAAAATCATGTTTGTTGTATGGGAGCCCCCCTTAAATATTTATTTTATTTTATTTTTAGTATTTGTTGTTATAGCGGCAATAGAAATACGTCATCGGTGAAAATTTCAACTCTCTAGCTATCACCGTTCTTGAGATACAGCCTGGTGACAGACGGACGGACAGCGAAGTCTCAGTAATAGGGTCCCGTTTTTACCCTTTGGGTACGGAACCCTAAAAAGGAAAATTATAAGGCATCGTAGATTATGAAATTCTGCAACTTTTATTCAGTTTTAAATAAACGCATATAGAACCACAGATTTAATATAATATATGGTGAGTACGCGTTTTTACTTTTTGAGTTTTGGTTACTTTCAAATTAAAATTATTAAATAATAGCTGTTACCCACAGCTTTTTACCCGTGGAACCTAAAAACCAAATCCTAACAAATTATACAAATAAACCATCCCCTAAATCACTCAATCTATTACAAAAAAACTGCATTAAAATTCATTGCGTAGTTTTTGAACATTTCAGCTCACATGTATACATATACATACAAAAACAATAAAATTGTTCGAAATACAAAGATTGCAAAGCATATTTACGATTTTCAGCGACTATTTCTTATGTTAAATTATACCTATACTATAGTCTAGTGCTCCTAGTGTTACGGTGAAAACACTTAGCATAATAATAATGTAGTCGATCGTTTGACACGTGACAGGGCCACGGTTGAGTACACCTCTACGTCTAAGCGAGCCCTTGACAATGCCAACTCAGGAACCGCACCTTTCTGCCTCAGATACTACTTAGGTCGACGAACTCTTTCGATATTTTCATGATCAATTTGCAGTAAAAATAAATTTTATTCGTCAGATACTTTTTGCTGTAAATGAAAGGATAGGATTTTAATGGAGTGAGTTGCATATATAAAATAAACGCATATTTGCTTAAAATGATAAGTTTTATGTAAAAAGATAAGTTGCGCGATCCTTAGATTAAATAATTTAATTAGGTTATTACATTCACTATACAAAATATTTATTCACCTTAAGAGGATACCAAAATAGCTTCGTGCATTTGTCTATGTACGAAGTTTTCATTGTTTCTTTAGATTGAATGGCTAGAGCTCTAATTTTTAAGTATATGTTTTTTCAATATATTATCTAGGATCGCATAAACTCAGAAACGCGATTGAAAAAAGTTTTCTCGATAGAAAATCTTGGCGAAACAACCTCTCAAATATTTTATTTTTTTCATTTGTCGGTCTATTATCGCATATTAACTAATGAAATAACTTTAAAAACATAAGTAACTATCATATATAGAAACACGTAAATCAGAATTAAAATATATTTAGTAGATTTTGAGTAAATAGGAAAAGTATCCCTAATTCTTCATTTTCTGTGCCTACTGGCTGTGTTAATATGTACGTGTCGGCGATGATATACGATAATATTGATGTAGGCCCTTAATATAAGAATTGTTTAAAAGAACTTTGTAATTTCATAACTTCGTGTCTGAATAATTTCATGTGAGATAATTTATTCATCATCATCATAACATCACGCCTTTTTCCCAGTGGGATAGGCAGAGACTATAGAGCGCCATCTACTACGATCCAAACACATTTCCTTGGCTTCTTCCACTGCGTATAATATGCATATATAAAATCAATAAGGGAGCTATGTTTTTACAGCAGGTAGGTAATATAAACTGTAGATATACATAGCGAATCTCGTCAATTGTCACTTTCACTTATCTTCTTCGTCTTAGCTCATTGTCATTGTTGTCTTACTGTTTGGCCCGGACTTCCTCTGCTTTAGGAGGTCTGGAGATCTGGTCTGCTATTCCACACAGGCCAGGTGCATTGGCACAAGGTTTAGTTACAAGTTTTTCTTGTTTTAATTAAGTTTAAAATACAGGTTTTAAATATATAAACTGTATTTTATTTATAGGTCACCACCTATAAATAAAATACAGTTTTATTCGATCAATTATCGGTTACGAGAAAATAGCGTATAAATAATAGCTGAAAGCAAAGGTATACCGTAAAAATACAGAGAATATCAGCGCTACCGATAAATATTCCAATATTTATGAAGGTCTTTAAAGGACTAAAGAATGTAAATCTGATAAATCGTGTGAACATACGTTAGGGCTGATATCGAAGTTGGCTCAATCAAAGTCATCTGAAAGCAGATAGAATACCTACTTAAACACTAATGGATACAACTTCTATACATAGTAAGTTTACGATACTAACAGTTTAATTTGTAATTTGTTTTTACCTTTCTCTCTCTCTCCAGCCCCATTATAGTCTTACTATTGGTCACGGGCCTTCTTCACTTTGGGAGGGATTATGGACTGCTGTGCCGCGCTAAGGCGTTTTGGCACTTGGTTTATTTTCGAGGTTTTCTTCACTCACAATGGACGTTATCTGTGTCCATTATTCCGTAACTCGCTTAAGCACCCTGAGTAGGAAAGGGGGGTGACACTTTTACTCTTAAATCCTCACCTCACATATAGGTAGACTATTTAAGCATTAATACATACACTTATATACCACGCAAACGTTGTTTTGCAATAGGAATATTGAGGGTGACAACCTATCATTTAGGGATATAAAAATAGATAGTAGCCGATTCTCAGACTTACTGAATATGCATAAAAAAAATCATAAGAATCGGTCAAGCCGTTTTGGAGGAGTACGGGAACGAATATTGACACGAGAATTTTTTATATTAGATAAGATTAAGCATACGACAATAACAGGTTCGGCAAATTGGGATTTTAGACTCAATCCCAGCTCTGTGGGCTATAGTTTTCTTTATCATGTCTATTTATGTAGTAAATTGTGCTTATTGTTATATTTAAATTCTTTATTCTTTTGAAAATTGGAAGCTACATCACGATTTTTACAGAGAAACAGACCCTTTTTAGGCACATTGTACCTCTGATCGGCGATATATGTCAGAAGCTGCCATAGAATTTCAATATGTACCCATAAAGGCGCGGGGTGTCTCTTACTGCCTCTAGGGAGACTCAAGAAGCTTTACGATTACATTGAATGACTGTTTGCCAACTTTACTTTTTATAAAACAAAGTCATGATTTTTTGTATGTATTCAAAACTTCACACGTTTAAGAGGATAGTTTTTTTAAATATATATTTAAGTTATGGTACATGTTGAGGGAGCTAAATCGGGAGATAAATCGTGGGCATAACTTCTATATGAAAATAACTTTATTGGAGAAATCTACTATAATAATAGTTAATAGTAGAAAGTAATAGCAGAAATTCTAAAACAAGACCTAAGAAAAGATGGGATGGACTGTGTAAATGAGGATATGAAAGAAAGAGGAGTTATCACAGATATGACGTCTGACAGAAGATTATGAAAGGAAAAAACATGTTGCGCCGATCCAAAATATTGGGAGGGCAATGATTATTCAATAATTTAGGATTTAAATTAAATAACAATTTAATTGATGTAGAATCTAGTTTATTTCTGATTTTTCAACTTTTGTAAACTTGAAAGTTCATTAGTGTAATCAGTTAAATTCAAACCACTGAATCAAAAGTGAAGTAACTAGATTTGGAAGTAGTTCAATTCCTGAATATATTTATCTATTATGTAAAAATTCACTGTTTTGTGGAAAGAGACATGGAAGACAAGAAGATAAAAGAACAAATATAAGTTAAAATAAAGCTGAACTTGTGAGTACCGCCTCTTTAATATCGCAGATCTATAAGTATGTATTTACTTACAAAATTCTGTCAATTTCTTCCAAGAAACATAAGGGTGTATGTGAGTATGTCTGTGTGACTTAAACAATCTTTACCGGCAGAGTAACATAACCGACATAAAGTATGATTCAATGCGATAGCTCCCATTTAGATGAGTGGCAATAACATGAACGGTATTGTACGTAATATACATTTTGAGAGAATTGCTGAGGTTTTTCACGGTACGAGTACAAGCAATAATAAACACAAAACATTTCTATACTTAAGGGCCTGCATCGATATTATCGTCGACATGTACCTATTAACACAGCTAGTAGGTATAGAAAATGAAGAATTAGGGATATTTTTTTTGTTTACTCAAAATCTATTTTAATTCCGGTTCACGTGTTTCTATATATAATAGTTACTTATGTTTTGAAAGTTATTCCATTAGTTAATACGCGATTATAGACCGACAAATGAAAAAAATAAAAAATGAGAGAGGTTGTTTCGCTAAGATTTTCTATCGAGAAAACTTTTTTCAATCGCGTTTCTGAGTTTATGCGATCCTAGATTATAATTATATTGAAAAAACATATACTTAAAAATTAGAGCTATTCAATCTAAAGAAAAATGACAACTTCGTACGTAGAAAAATGCACGAAGCTATTTTGGTATCATCTTAACTATAAACCTGAAGAGTTGGTCTGTTTGAACGCGCTAATCTCAGCAACTAATCTTGCGATTTGAAAACTTCTACCTGTGTTAGTTAGTACATTTATTGAGGAAGGCTATAAGCAATGTAACATCACGCTGCGACCAATAGGAGCAAAGCATTAGTGAAAAATTTTGCAAAAACGGTAAATAGCGTAGGAAATCGCGGGCAACAGTTTCGATAATAGTAGTTAGAATTATCTCGTAAATATGATAAAGTGTTACAAGACTAACTATTTAATACAAGAAAGACATTCACTTAATATCGAACAAATAGAGGCCTATAATGAGCGAATCCGTGTACAAATTCTATAGGCAATATTACCGTTTTTATGAGGAATTCGGAAAACGTGTAATGAGTTTGTAACTTGAACGAGCTACGTGATAATGTAGAGGCACTTGGATAAATGAAGTAGTTCGGAACATAATGAAGTTATAACGATATAATGACCGATTACAATTGTAATGACTGTTAATATGACTTTCAAAGTAATTTGCGCACCTTTAATTGGACGTATAATACTTTATTATGTATTATGTCTTTATGACTATAGTGAGAGCTTTAGGCACATAGCTTTTATTTACAGCATGGCTATTCAAAGTGTGGGTGTATTTGCATTGGTAATAATAAGCTGATAGACTAATAGAAACAAATTTAATGATGATTTTAATAAGCGACCAGCTAGTTCTTTTTCGGGACAGAATAAAAATACAAAATTATCGAAAAAATATTAGGGATTTTTAAAGCCAAGATTTTTTTTTTTATTTTTTTTTATTTTTTTTTTACGTGGGGAATGCATTTACGCACTTTGTGTGGGACTCCCGGGTCAGAAGCGGACCCGAACTACCCACTAAACCCCACGGTGTTCCTCCTCGCCCCTTAGCCGGGCCATGGTAGTCACTCAGGTATTACCATGACCCGACCAGGGGTGGCCCCCTATCGGTGGGGGCTCACTGTGACGGGGCGGGCCCTAGGCCCCCCCGTCAGACCGACGCATCTCCCCAGAACACGTGGAGAGTGATTGTCCGCCGCTGTTGGCGCGACAGGCCCTCCGACCTGCCGCGCGCGGCCTCCTCGTCGGGTGGGGCCGCCTGCTATTGCGCGCCGACGACCCCTTCCCGGGGGCCAAGATTTTGTTAGCAGTACGTGAATATTTAGGATATATAAATACACTTTAAGAAATAGAACGCTTATAAGTTTAGCTGACCCGTAATATTTTTGCAATATCCCAAACTATAAAGGTTAGATATATTGAAAATATTTCAAAAATTCCTATGCATAAACCCATGCCTTTACAATAATAAATAGCAATTTAACTCTCAGTTCTACCGTTTTAATACGAAGACATTGGTATTTCGATAATGCGTCTGTTATCTCCTATGTCTCCCCTCAGTAAGAATTTATCTGAGGGTGAACATGCGAAAAAATGCCGTAATAATGAGTATTGGGGACAGTATTCCTTAATTTACGTCAAAACTTCTTGAAGTTGTCGGTGCTTTACTTACTAGACGTGAGTGTATCAATATATAGCAACTGATATTATTCCTGTGGTGTCAGATTAAGAATACAAATGTCAAAACTCCATTTTTTGCCGCTAAGGGATATTATATTCAACTAGCTGTTGCCCGCAACTTCGGACGCGGTATAATTTAGAAACAAAACTTTGACAAGTTATTCAAAATACCATCCTCTTGAACCACTGTCCATTAAAGAAAACCGCATCAAAATCCGTTGCGTAGTTTTGAAGATACATAGAGACATACATACAAAAATTACGACTTTGTTTTATAATAAGTAAAGATTAACATGAATTGGCAGATACGAAACTGAAACATGAAAATAAATCCTACGCCACGTCTGGTTAGTATGGCAGTAGACTACAGATACTCCCGTAAAGGAGAAAATGTGATGTCGTGATAGTTTGTTCGTTTTAAAAGTCAGAATTGAAACAGAATTGACTTGATTGACAGAATTGATTGACAAAATAGACAGAATTTCAATCCCAAAATTGAAAGATTCGTGTCGAAATTGTTGTCAAATATACCCCAGTAAAGTATATTCAAAAATAATAATCCGATTCACCTAAATCTACCAACCAAGTAGGACAAATCTAATCGACATATCGATAGAATCGAAATGTCAGCAAAAGTCATAAAAACAAATCGATAACACGAATTTAACCCTCCGTTAGAGTCCCCTCCCATTTTCCGCATTTTGATTTTCCGTTGATTGGGTTTAAAATGCTCTCCCGCTATTTTGATAAAGCCCACAACAAAATATCGGATCATTCTGACCCTTTTGAATGTATGAATCTCTAATAACGATAAGTATCAATTTTGTATCGTTTATTCGTGGAGTTTCATATTGTCTTTTGTGTTGATACCAATTATTTGTTATATCAATATCGTTACATAAATTGTATCCTTGGCTCCATATCATTTCAAATTTCAGTCATCGTCAGGTGCTATATTACCGAATTTTTGAAAAGTTGATATTTTTATAGTAATTTATTGTTTTTTTGCAAATTTCTTGCTATGCTTAGACCGCTCTGCTCATGTTAACAGTTTTTTTTACCAATTTGATTTATAAGTTTGTTTCAAATCGTAGGCCAAAATCAGTAACTTTGCTGGGCAGTAAAAAATGACACTTTTCTGCTGATTCCTGTAGAATAGAAGACTTGTGTAACTATTACTGTTTTTTATTGCGAGGATAATAATTATAAACTAAGTTATGGTAGCTATACCGTTATACATTTAACTAAATATTTCCAAGCTTACATCTATCTTACCTAAGGGCCTGGGTAACAAAAATGTAGACTAAGTAAGATGTATAACTCGTGGTGATATTTCATTACTATTAGCAAAAATAAAAAATAAAATAGTGATGGCCAGTGTATATTAAAAACAAAGTCTGTCAGCTATTATTTATGCATACAACCATCATTGAGGTACTGTTAAGTGACATCAATTCAACCGCCACTCTTCACCCACTCAAAGATAATGGAAAATTATGATATAACAAGACATTAAAAGTCAAACAAATTGTGCCGCAAAAAAAGCGGGTTTAGCGCAAAAAAACATAAAACCGTATTTTATTTTTACAGGCTATTGCGTTTTTACTGTGGCCGCTTTCGTAACATTTGTTGACGATGAAGGAATAACAAATTGGCTCTGATATTTTTTCCGACTCTGTGTTATAAGTTATAACACATAAACGTTAAATGAAACTGCTTGAGTTGCTGCTATTAACATGCTAAATTAGGTTCGTTTTGTTTTTAAGGGCCTACATCAATATTATCGTCGACATGTACATATTAACACAGCTAGTAGGTATAGAAAATGAAGAATTAGGTATATTTTTTTTGTTTACTCAAAATCTACTAAATATATTTTAATTCTAATTTACGTGTTTCTATATACAATAGTTACTTATGTTTTTAAAGTTATTTCATTAGTTAATACGCGATAATAGATCGACAAATGAAAAAAATAAAAAATTAGAGAGGTTGTTTCGCTAAGATTCTCTATCGAGAAAACTTTTTTCAATCGCGTTTCTGAGTTTATGCGATCCTAGATCATATATGTATTGAAAAAACATATACTTAAAAATTAGAGCTCTAGCCATTCAATCTAAAGAAACAATGAAAACTTCGTACGTAGAAAAATGCACGAAACTATTTTGGTATCCTCTTAACACGCTTTTATAAGTTCGATATGTATCTATCAATGTATTAATCTATGTAACGGAATCTTTGAATGCGATTTTCACCCACTTGCACTAGTCAGATTGAATTGAAATTTTGCAAACATATCAAGGACCGAATACTATGCAATTATTTAAAAATTTATTCGGGGTTTTCAAGCGTGTTTTTTAGTTTTTGAACTAAGTAAATTTCTTGATACTAAACTTTGGTGATAAGAATAAGCAACATAAAAGATAAATTTTTTGAAACTTAAAAAATTCCTTTGATGAAACTCAGAAAGGCAAAAATTATGTATGTTGGGCAAGAATAACTGTCGGTTATGTTTGTCTATAAACGGTTTTAATATAGCTACATATAAAGTATTACTAAAACTAAGTTTAAAAATTTATCAATTCAAAACTCTATTGAAATTAATGCTATAAATTATTGTAGTACTACCTAACTACATTTACTGTGCCATTTTTACCAAATTCTTTCAAATTTTGTGAAATAAATTTATTTTCTTTCTTTCTGAAATATGTTTTAAGTATGTGTTATTACTCAATTGTATAACTATCCAAAAAGTATTGCAACATATGGCTATATATCTATAATGGCAGATTCAAGGCAATATTAATCACATATACACTCTATTTTATTTCAAACCATGAAACGTGAAATGAAAACCACATGAAAGCAGTACCTTCAGAACTGTTTGAAGGTCGAATTACTATTGAAAATAAAAAGATACATGGTGTTTTATTTAGGGTGAATTTGTTGGTGTCATCGTTGCAGCTTTGTAACATGTGCCACGTCAGCTTTTAGGGTTGTATCTAGTGGTTTAATTTGACAATAACTTGTGTAAGTGGTTACTATACCTAGTATAGAGCGATACATATGCATAATAAAGATTAGAGTATAGCTAATAGAGCACGTAGGTAGGTATATTTTAATATTGACAATTTCGAACGGCATTACACAGTGTTTTTTTTAGATCTGGTTAAAAGAGTTAGTGCTTGTGTGTGTGTGTATGTGCTTTTTAGTCGTCCGTCAAAGAGTGTTCTGATTTAATACTATAAATTTACAATGGCGTTTTACATCTCTACAAGCTCTTTTACATTTACGTAACAAATTTTTTACGAGATTTTGAAGTCGATCGAAACGTCATTCTGTTTACATACTCATCACGAACTAATGACAGGAAAAATCACATACCAAGACTCAGACATATGAAGCACAAATTTCCAGTCTGCGCAGTGCGCTGGCCTGTTTTGCGGTAAACAAACAAACAAATAAAACGGAAACCTTATTATTGATGTCAAAAAAGCAAATATTGTTAATTCCTAATGAAAACTTTCTAAAAGTACCTACATTTGAAATTTGTAAGTCGTAACCAAAACAAATTTCATTATGAGATATTTTTAAAAAGAAAATTCTGACATTCACCATTTTGTATTACCGGTATTTCAATTGTAATCTCAGTGCTATGGTTAATAAGGTTAAGATTTGTTGAAATATTGTAAAAATGATACATGTTTTCATTTTCGCGTCATGACAGGAAGGGGAGACGTATGATGGGAGCCCGCCTACAAAATCCAATATGACAAATTCGGAAGTACGTGATTGGAATGAGTGTGGGTTGAGAATTTTATTTTTGGCCTGCATTGCCGAATTCCGGGACACCTGAGTCGTTACTATGGTTGAATGAATCAATGACTTTCAGATGCGAATTATTAAAATAAGAATTTTTAAGAACTTTGAGGGTAGCGGCTGTAAGAGGGTAGGTTGGTAGACATATTGGATCTTTGTAAAGAATACTTCAGTAAACTTTATTCATCAGTAGTATTTACAATATTATTATAAAAAAAAAAAAAAAAATTAAATAAAAAAAAAATTAAAAAATTAAAATTAAAAAAAAAAAATTTAAAAAAAAAAATAAAAAAAAAAATTATAATAATTAAAATATAAATTTTTATTTAAATTTAAATTTTAATTAAAATTAAAATTAAATTAAATTTGTATTTGTAAATCTTATATATAAAATTCCCGTGTCACAGTGTTAGTTACCGTACTCCTCCAAAACGGCTTGACCGATTCTTCTCAAATTTTACATACATATTCACTAGGTCTGAGAATCGGCCAACATCTATTTTTCAAACTTTTTTTTTTGTATGCCAAAACAACGTTTGCCGGGTCAGCTAGTATATGTATAAAAATACTCTATGAGAGAATGCATTAAGCAACCTCCTTTTCTTTAGGACAAACATTTGTAAAATTTTCGTAGATATCTGTAGGTACTACTATTACTTACTAGTTATTTAGTAGACCGATAAAGACTGACGGGCATCGTGGTTCAGTGGTTTATGTAACGGACTGCCGTTCACGAGGTCGCGGGTTCGATTACCGCTCGGAATAATCGTTTGTGTGATATTCATAAATGTAAAACAAACGTTAGTACGGCGTTTGGGTGTTTTCTATGTATTATAAGCATGTATTTACAAAAGAAAAGTAGTGTATGAATTCTATCCGTATTTTGATACCCATAATACAATCATATAAGCTTAGCTTGGGACCAGAGGACGTTGTGTGAAATGTCCATAAATATATATTCAATAAAAAAAATTGTCTAACACTGTAGTTCAACGTTTAGTTTGGATAAAATTTAACAATGTAGCTACATAGAATGCAATAATTCATACTACAAGTTCTTGATTAGCGTATAATACATAAACTGTTCAAATGTTTCTGAACAATTCAGTTATACAGTACATTACACTAGTTGGAAAATACAAATGAAACTTGCAGCTTAATTATGTAAGGGTATAATGACACAAAGTTGTATTAATTTTAGTTACAATTGAAGCAACTAATTTAAGCTCAAATTCGAATTAAAATGATGTCGGAATAAGCTATAAAAACCCTCGGGAAAATTAAATAATATCTCAAGCGCAAGTAACTGTGAAGTTTCTTAGCTCTTTCTTGGTTTTACAGAAGTAATTTTTTCGTAATCAGATAATTTAATTTAGAAATGGTCTTAGGAAAAATTCTTGCTAATTTTGAACTTTAGTTAAAACAGTTTGTGGGAGTCGATGTCTGTACATTGAATATATGGAAAAAAATTGGATAGGCGATTTTTAGGGTTCCGTACCCAAAGGGTAAAAACGGGACCCTATTACTGAGACTTCGCTGTCCGTCCGTCCGTCCGTCCGTCTGTCACCAGGCTGTATCTCAAGAACGGTGATAGCTAGAGAGTTGAAATTTTCACAGATGATGTATTTCTATTGCCGCTATAACAACAAATACTAAAAATAAAATAAAATTAATATTTAAGGGGGGCTCCCATACAACAAACATGATTTTTTTACCGTTTCTTGCTCGATACTAATAACGTTGCCTTATGTTGCATAGATAATGGTACGGAACCCTTCGTGCGCGAGTCCGACTCGCACTTGACCAATTTTTAGAATAGAATAGAATACACTTTATTGTATACCATAACATATTCCATGTCACGACGAAGAACGAACGAAGTTTTAGATAAATCTATAATTTTGTTACTTAAGAGGATACCAAAATAGCTTCGTGCATTTTTCTATGTACGAAGTTTTCATTGTTTCTTTAGATTGAATGGCTAGAGCTCTAATTTTTAAGTATATGTTTTTTCAATATATGATCTAGGATCGCATGAACTCAGAAACGCGATTGAAAAAAGTTTTCTCGATAGAAAATCTTGGCGAAACAACCTCTCTAATTTTTTATTTTTTTCATTTGTCGGTCTATTATCGCGTATTAACTAATGAAATAACTTTAAAAACATAGGTAACTTTTATGTATAGAAACACGTGTATCAGAATTAAAATATATTTAGTAGATTTTGAGTAAATAGGAAAAGTATCCCTAATTCTTCATTTTCTGTGCCTACTGACTGTGTTAATATGTACGTGTCGGCGATGATATTGATGTAGGCCCTTAAGTGACACGCTATAAAAGCCAAAACAATGGTTTATAGTTTATGTAGCTGTGAGAAAATAACGATAATATTTATTTGTATTTCATTGCAAATGTTTTAGCTATATATAACACAGATATATGAACGTAATATTAGAAAGTAACTAGGTCCTCTTGCGACGTGCTTTATGTACTAACTAGAAATATATTACACTTAGTCTACTGTATTATTCAGTAGATATTGTATCATATATTCAAACACTAGATAACTTTAGCTCAACAAATGCAAGGAAATTGCAGGATCTTGATCTTATGTAATAGAGATTATAGCATCAATTTTCTTCTTTCAGTCCGTTTATGTTTCGCTGTTGTGCACGGGCCTCGGAATGGTTTACTAAGCTATGCTGGCTAGGCGTGTCTGTGTAGGTTTTTGTTATTCTGCTCTTATAGACGATATGCTATAGTTATATATTAGTTTGACGAGCGTCGTGGTTGAGTGGTTTATGGAATGAACTGCCAATCACAAGGTCGCGGGTTCGATTCCCGCTCGGGACAATCATTTGTGTGATTTTTCTAATTGTCATACAAATGTTTGTCCTGCGTCTCGGTGTTTCTATGTATTTTATGTATGTATTTACAAAAGAAAAGTAGTTTATGTATTCGATCCGTATTTTGGTACCCATAACACAAGCATAATAAGCTTAGCTTGGGACCAGAGGACGTTGTGTGAAATGTCTTTTAAATTAAAAAATTAAAAAAAAAATGTCCATAACGAACTTTTGGCACCCTAGGAAGAAATGGGGTCGGCTACACTTATATTTTTTATTTAACACCATACTGAATATAGTCTAACTCTATAAAGTAGGTTAGGTAATTTTTATTATCAATTACTTCATTTGTTTATTAATCTTTTATGCAAAAACTACTGAAACGAATTGGATGAATTTTGCACAATGTAGGTACATAATTATGTTGTATTATACTATCCCCATACAAACGGCACGGTTATCAACTGTGACCTTACATAGAGGTTTGTATAGATGAACAAAATTGTATAGAGTCGACGTGAAAATCTTCGTATGCAAATGATTTTCGTATTACCTGCTTTCGGGTTTGGAAAATGGAATTCGTTTTGAAAAGAATCGCTTTTTAGTCGATGTAATACAGTTTTTCAGTTTTCATCGAATAAAACGTGAAGTGAGATGTGAATACGTAATTTAAACAGCGAAATATTTTATATGTGGAGCTGTAATTTACAGATAGCTGTTCAATGCTAAGTATATATAGTTTTTAACCCTATCCTTGATATAGAGCAATCATGAAAGAGCTGTATTCTTCACCAGGCCATTGACGTCTAAAGCTGGGCACGGGCCTCGTCCACTTTGGGAGGGATTATGGTCTACTGTGCCGCGCTAACAAGACGTATTAGCATAGGGCTTAGTTTCGAGTTTTCTGTCTCACACAGTAGGCGTTAACTGCTTATATTTTTCGTTAGCTGGCTCTTACAGCACCCTAAGAAAGAAATGGGGTGCTGACACTTGTATTCTTAATCCCTCACAATACGAACCAATGAGTTGTATTACACAAAATAAAATAACGTTTTTAGGAAATAGCGTCAATCGTTCACTACTGTATGACGTTCGCAAAATGACGGCATTGTTAGTTACTGGCCAAAGCTTTATAAGAAAATCTAGCTGACCCGACAAACTTTTTGCCATATAATTGTTAGCGGTGGACTACTCTTAACATTAAGGGGGATGAAAAATAGATGTTGTCCAATTCTCAGATCTAACGGATATGTACATAAAATTACACGAAAATCGGTTGAGCCATTTCGGGGTAGTATGGTTACAAACACCGTGACAGGAGAATTTTATATATTAGATTGATTAGCAGAAGAATTTCGATTGTTTTCAACTTTTTCGTCAATTGTACATCCTTAACTGTTTGTATTTAGTTAAATAGTTGATAATTGATTCTGTGTAGTTCACAATGAAACATTAAGTTTGTTACAATAATTAATACTCATACATATAGGTACACATTTATTATAGACATTTTTTGTAATGAAAGCACGTATACACAAAATAAACAATCTTATATTTGTTAACACTGCAATAAGAGTATCCGAAAGAGCTCGAACATTAAATATTTGCCGTCGACAAGCGGATCCAACGACCGGAGAAGGTTCCCAATTGCTAAAAGTAACACTAAAGGGCTTGTAAAACAGCCGCGGGGCATGGAAGATAAATGGACACCTCTAACGTCGACAGGGTGCAGTTTCGGCCTGTAATTGCAATGGCCAAAAATAGTTTTTTCACTGAAATACCTACTTAATCTCTATGTATTGAGCTAGTCTATGTATTGAAGTACCTTTGAATATAATTTCAAATCGGATTAATGTCAAATTTTGCACACCGACCAAAGATCGTTGAGAAATTCACAACTAAAATTCAGGAATTTTACGACCAACGTGAAGCGTGTTTTTTTTATAAATTTTACACGTATTTGTTTAAAGTTTTGTTTATTAACTAATAAACGACAGCTCAATTTTATATATATTACTAGCTGACCCGGCAAACGTTGTTTTGCCATACTAAAATTAAAAAAAGCTTTGAAAAATAGATGTTGGCCGATTCTCAGACCTACTGAATAGGCATGTAAAATTTCATAAAAATCGGTCAAGCCGTTTCGGAGGAGTACGGTAACTAACACTGTGACACGTGAATCTAATATATAAAATTCACGTGTCACAGTGTTAGTTACCGTACTCCTCCGAAACGGCTTGACCGATTCTTCTCAAATTTTACATACATATTCAGTAGGTATGAGAATCGGCTAACATCTATTTTTCAAATTTTTTTTTAGTATGGCAAAACAACGTTTGCCGGGTCAGCTAGTCATATATATAAAATTCACGTGTCACAGTGTTAGTTACCGTACTCCTCCGAAACGGCTTGACCAATTTATAGGAGATTTGACATGCACATTCTACTGAATGTGCATGTCAAATCTCTGAGAATCGGCCAACATCTATTTTTCAAACCTTTTTTTTTTTTTTGTATGGCAAAACCACGTTTGCCGGGTCAGCTAGTTTTATATATAAGATATAGGTAAGCATTAAATGGTATATATATAGACTAAGTTTACATACTAAGGAAGGAACATAAACGTAAGGCCCGGAGGTTATTACGAAAGGAGCAGTCCCAGTAGTATTGTTTAATTTCAAAGGCTCTTGCAGGATTGTTCAGTGCCAACAGAGTTTCGTAGTTTTCTTATTACGACACAAATATTTTCAATTTAATTGAAATTCCGTTTTTATCAATTCAATTACGAATATCTTATTACATAGGTACCTATATCAAAACATTTGCGGCCCCTATTCAGAAAAATTTTTACTTCCCAAATTGCTATTGACAAAATAGTTGTTAGTCAATACATATTTTTGAACCGTTCTATATAATGAAAATTAAAGTAGGTACTGTAAAGGTTGTGATCATTGAATATAACCTATACAATGATACAGGCCACTTAAGATTTGTTTTTAAAAAAAGGAATAAAAAATTTAAAATTTGAAAATGAAAACAAAAGAAGGGAGATGTAAAAAAAGGACATGAAGTGAGGATGTTGAAAAATGATTGTAAAATAGTTTTTCTTTATTATAAAAAATATAACAAATTAATTAAATGTGTTTTAAATTATTATTATAAATTAACGTAAAGAACAAGCATTACAATTGGTGGAGGCGCGCCGGGTATAGCGGCCCGATTGGTAAACCAGCTCCTACGCCCAGGGATGTGTTGACGAACAAAGGGTCGACACAGGATAAATATTAATTATCAGAGAAGTAGCCGTATCTTTTTATTAAATTTTTATAAATTATTTATAACTAAGATGGAACTAGCCACGATAACTTTCGGTGGTTGCGCACAGGAGTGCCTAGATGAATTCGAAGAAATGTTTTACGCTTTAATAACTTTCAAGAGATGCTTGTCTGAAGAAGAAAAATTATCACTATTGCCCTCATTTTTAAGGGGTAACGCCTTACTTTTCTTCCGGGGCATTAAAGACACGTGCAAAAGCGTGCAGGAGGTATTTGATAGACTAATGGAAGAGTTCCAAGAAGTAAATTACCAAGAATTGTTCTATAACGAAATAATTACTTGCATAATGATGTAAATTGGTTTAGTGATTCGATTAGATTAAGGTTATATATATAGTGATAATTATAATTTACTAATATTGTTTTATTTTGGTGTGTTTCATATTGTTCGGGATCGGCGAGACTTCATAATGACGTCAGCATATTTGTACTTAAGAAAGATGCAATGAAAAGGAACCACATCAAAAATTTAATTATTTTTTTCATATTTATATTTTGAATGTTTAGTTAAAAATGTGAGATAAATATATTAACATAATAATTGGATAGTGAGTATTTCGTGCTAGGTTATGATTATAGTATTAAGGTAGAGCGATTAATAGGTATAATAATGGGTTGTATTGAGTTATAATGTCGAAGGAAGTGGCTTGGTAGAGTTAGTTGGATAAGTCGTATCAACGGGTAATATCTTTGAATGCAACATGGTAAGGCCATAGGCTATTTGTCATGGAATCCTGTTTTGGGATATCACGCATTTTAGAGATAGAACTCATAAGATAGGATTTAGGAAAGTAGGTGCTAGAGTAAAGTATTTGTTCATTAGGAGAGAAATGTGAAAGGTTGAAAATTGAAAGAAGTTGTATTATAGTGAGAGGTTGCTGATAATATTTTTTATTTTATTTATTGGGTAATAGTTAGATAATAATGATTAGCGAATAGTTTATAATTACTTAGATAATAGAATGATTGATTATTTAAAACGTTACTTGTGGTAGAAGAATGGTTGGTAAATTTATCTCACGAGAAGGAATTCTAAATGTGGAATAAATTGGTCATTCCCGAGCATTCAGAATTACTTAGTAGAAATTATACCTAAATAATTGAAAAGAAGGTTGAGTATTATCTGAGCATACTTTAAATTTTAATTTGATAATCTCTGGATTCTATCAATTATAGTGGTTTCTTATGTAAATTTTCTCATTAAGCTGGAAAGCTGTTAAATTAGCATATCTTTCGGATCTATGATGCTGACCTCATAATTGAAGCTCGACAGTTTTTATAAGAGCATTGATTGTTTGGTAATGAACATTTTTCTGATTGATTGTTGATGATATATGCTTTGTGTCTTGGTGTGATAGTTTTAAGGATGCCTTATCACTCTTGTTTATTATTGGATAAATCAATTTTAAAGATGAAGTAGTTTAATATTTTATGAAAAGAGTGATATGATATAAGGGCATCGTAGTTAGTGTGGTTCGGATAACTAAGATTAGAAAGGCAATTTTTGGTTGGTTTTTTGCTTTTCAAGTTTTTCGAAATGTATTGCTTCGAAAAGCTAGGTCCTAGCTGGATCTAATCTGGTTCATTCTAGTTTGTTATCATGCTTTCCAACCTTAGGTAGGGTGTCCAGTATTTTGTAACTTAGAAAAAAAAATTTTTTTTTTTGGAAAAAAATTTTTTTTTTATCCTCTAAGGGGGGGAGAATGTAAAGGTTGTGATCATTGAATATAACCTATACAATGATACAGGCCACTTAAGATTTGTTTTTAAAAAAAGGAATAAAAAATTTAAAATTTGAAAATGAAAACAAAAGAAGGGAGATGTAAAAAAAGGACATGAAGTGAGGATGTTGAAAAATGATTGTAAAATAGTTTTTCTTTATTATAAAAAATATAACAAATTAATTAAATGTGTTTTAAATTATTATTATAAATTAACGTAAAGAACAAGCATTACAGTACTTACATTTTTCGGCCTTAACCGCCTTGTCCTACACACATTTTGTTTTAGCCGAGGCCGAAAGTTATGGTCGTTACAAAGAACTCCCCATTCTTTGTATTCCGGTGACGGAAAGATTTAGAGGCAATAACGTACGATGTTCGCTAGAAGCAATACGATCTTATTGTTCGTTCGATCGGATTAGTATCGTGAAGATTGGTCGCAACGCAGTCGGGCATTGGAAAGAATGTAATCAACGATACACAGTGGATCTGTGGGAGGCAATACTGATGTATGTCTCCAATATATATCGTCGGTAAACTGTTCGAATCAATCAGGGTTTCTATGAACAAAAACGAGATTTTGTCTATAAACTAAAAAGATTTGCACATGGTTTTTTTGGACATTCATGGCAATCCGTGGAACGATTTCCTTGTCTCTATCGATTCAAACTATTTATGAGAAATTACAAGTATTCTTTTCTTAATATGCTTTTATTAATATTGTTCGTGTCTATGTGATGGATTCTTTTAAAAGTGTTTACCATCCCTTTCCAATCGTCGAAATAAATAAAATTTTGCTCACTAATCAAGAACTGATGATAGAGTAATGATGTTACAAACAAGTTTGAATTTTTTAGGGTCAATACGTTTTAAGGGGTATTTTGTACGCAACCAATTATTTTATAAATAATAAATTAATGGTTGATTAGCCCTGTTACAAGATTTCTTTCGCTCCTTTTTGGAAAATAAAATCTTAATATTTGACCGAAGCTAAAACCTTCTTATTCCAAGGTCAATTACATAGGTAGCCACTGTTGCATAAGGTCTACTTTTCCGTCTGTAGTTTGTTAAATACTAACAAAGAAAATTGCACGAACTAATCTCTCTCGTGGCTCATTTAGTCAGTTTCTTAGGTTGGGTTTGTGAATTCATTGTTTAACTCAAATAATTAATGTTCATGATTCCATTATATACACTAATATTGTAAAACAGAAGAGTTTGTTTGTTTGTTTGATCGCACTAATCGCAGGAACTTATGGTTCGAATTGAGAAATTATTTTTGTGTTGGATAGTCCATTTATCAAGGAAGGCTATTATTTATACACATATAAAATCACGCTGCGATTAATAGGATCAAAGCATTATTGAAAAATTTAATAAATGAAATTATAGTGGAAAAAGTGACCACCGCAAGCGTGACTTGAACCCACGACGTCGAAATACCGTTCCGTTGCTCTACCTACTGAGCTATTGCGGCCGTGCTAACAGTAACCAATTTCTCCACTACAATATTACTCGAATGAGTCTACAGCGCATTTATTAAGTAAAAGCATAGCAAGTCAGTTGCAAAATTAATAAATTACTCTTAGTGAAAAATGTTGAAAAAACAGCATAAATTCTCTAAATTCCAGGCGCACGAAGTCACGGGCAGCAGCTAGACTGATTTAAGCGATCTTAGTTGTTTCCGTGTGGTGACATATTAAGAATACAAAGGTCACCACCCCATATCCTCCCAAGGGTGCTGTAAAAGTCAACTAAGGGATGTTGCACACAGATAACATCTTCTATGAGAGACGGAAAACTCGAAAATCAACCCTGTGCCAACACGCCTGGTCAGTGCGGCATAGTAGACCATAATCTCTCCCAAAGTGGAGGAGGCCCGTGCCCAACAGTGGGACGTAAATGGGCTGGAGAAGAGAAGAGAGTTGTTTCCTATCTGTAAAAATTAATGAGTAAAGTTTGCGGAATTTACAAATAAACGGTATTTACCAACCTTTTCTGAAGTTTCGAATCTCACCAAGATAAAAGACGCATTGAGTTATGTGATAATCAAATTGTGTAAAATACGAAGGATATATTTCTTAGGGTAAAAATTCTTTAATAAAATGTTATTATCATCGTTCAAATGTAATTTCTAACTTTTCTGCTTAAACTTTTATGAAGTTAGAAGTTGTGAAGATTTTCTCCGCTTGAAACATAATTATGAAGATTAAGTGATCGGCAGTCCACACAACACAACACTAACCAGTCAATTACGAGGCTCGTCAAGTCGTCTTGTTTGCGACTTATTAATTTCATACTTTCATACATTTTAATTGTGCTTGTGTGTAACATATAATACAGTGGCCACTGTAACAATCTTTGTAGTCCTAAAAAGAAAAAGCTCAAGAAGTCACTAACGATGATATTTACATACATATATTTTAAAGTATAAAATGAAACGTCCCAAACATAAAATAGGAAGAATAAAATAAAACTTGGTCTATGCTCGACCCCGAGGATCATTTGTAAGGGTGCTCCCAAACCTAATAAGGATAAACACGGGGATGCAAGTCACGCACTGGGTGAATTTGCCTAGGACTCGTCTAAGTAATTGACTTTCAGACTCACTTGATGTAGTAGCTACTGGAAAACTTAGTTTGTACATTCACTTTTGTTCTTTTGGGGTAGGTTCAGTTGATTGAAAAAAAAAAGGAAATACGGATGTAAAAATTTTAGGGAGCTTTGGGTATTGATTTCGATGTCTATTGTAAATTCAAATACAAGTACAGTAGTTCCAAACACTTATTCTTAAATAAAACATTGAAATTATACACTAGTGTATATTTTATTAACATCCTTATGTGCGATTCCTTTAACCTCTAAAAGTGAAATCATCCTGTTTTGTACCTATTTTGTATTTGTTTTCAGATTAAAATGTATTTTCATTAAGTATTGCTACAATTAAACAAAGAATCGATACCATTTTTATATGTTTTCTGGTCTACACTAGGAATATGTGTATGTGGGCCTAGGTTTACCTTAATACAATCGTAATTCTTACTAACACTTGCGCGACTCATTCTTTAATTAAAACCACGTTCGATCGTAGAGGACCTTGATCATGGTGACTGCAAGGTCTCCGAAACGTCGGGCTAAGCTTTAAAACAAATACACGCGCCTTAATCCGTAAAAAGTGGTTTTATTTTAATGTAATCGATTACGCTATCCTAGTTTATTGCTAGTATCAATAGCTAACAAATGTAGAAACCATGATCTCTGGATCAAAACACTTATTCATACCTACATAAATGTCTTACATGTCTTTTTAATTTGGTTAAGGGCCTACATCAATATTATCGTATATCATCGCCGACACGTACATATTAACACAGCCAGTAGGCACAGAAAATGAAGAATTAGGGATACTTTTCCTATTTACTCCAAATCTACTAAATATATTTTAATTCTGATCCACGTGTTTCTATACATAATAGTTACCTATGTTTTTAAAGTTATTTCATTAGTTAATACGCGATAATAGACCGACAAATGAAAAAAATAAAAAAATTGAGAGGTTGTTTCGCCAAGATTTTCTATCGAGAAAACTTTTTCAATCGAGTTCATGCGATCCTAGATCATATATTGAAAAAACATATACTTAAAAATTAGAGCTCTAGCCATTCAATCTAAAGAAACAATGAAAACTTCGTACATAGAAAAATGCACGAAGCTATTTTGGTATCCTCTTAAAATGACGTTGTTTCAAAATGAACCAAGTTAATAAAACTCACTTATTTTTTATGTGTATTAAATTTTTCTGCCTTTGCAAACGACAGTTAGGAAGCTTTAATAAAGAAACCACACTCGCTTAATAACACCATTTGAATTGTCTTCCCTTTTTCATTTCAACCGTCAAAGTGGAGATTCTGAAGATAAAATTTAAATAACGGTCATTTTCTCTTTTAAATATCAAATCTTTGCCATTCGAAACGAGTCGAATACATTTTAAATGTGGAATACCGTTAAGGAATGCATCTGAACATTTTAAAAATTGTAACAGAATTTCTGTACCTACTTTATTTTTAAATAGCTTTACTTATAAATAATTTCACTGCTTTTGTTTTAACGGATTTTGGCACCGTTTTTAGCAGATGCAATTTTATTGATTATGTACACTAGGTACATCATTTAGTTCATAGGTTGTTTCGAATTCTCTTTCTATTTGTAAAAATATATTCAAGGAAGAAAATTCGAACCAACCTATTTACTAAATAGTGTAGTTATTATTTTTGTAAGTATTTGTTTGTATGTACTTTTGAAGTACAAATTTATGGCTTGTTAATAAATAAAAGTTAATAAAAATCACTAAATGCAAATACATTTAAGTATCCTATTTCCCTTATGTATAAACGACAATAACACACAAACAACCCAATGTCATTCAGAATAAAGTTGTTTACTTCGGCGATAGTATTATTCTCCTGAAAGCCATGAATTTGAGATGAATTTAGTATGAAGTAAGTTCAATTTACCTCGCCAAGCGTTTACATACATAAAGCATGAGGCAAGCATTGTTTATCTTTTACTTTAATATTTTCAGTAAAGACGGAAGCTAAAGCAAGTTACATACTTTAATTACTGCCCGTGTGGTGACGAATTAGGAATATAACGTCACCACCTCATTTCCTTCTCAGGGTGTTGTAAAACCCAGCTAAAGGATATTGTTATCAGATAACATCCTCCGTGAGAGACAGAAACCTCCAAAATAAACTCTAAATTAACAAGCCAGGTCAGTGCTGCATACTACATCTTAATCACTTTCAAAGTGAAGAAGGCCGTGCCCAACAGTGGGACATTGATAGGCTGGAGAGATAGATAGCTTAATTAACTATAATCTTAAGCACGGAAATCACTTTATTTTTGTTACTTTTCAAATACTACCTAAAATGACAAACACAATTTGAGTAACTTCTTTAAATGTGACGTGAAGATGGAAACAATATTTACATGTGGCCAATTATTATTATCATGAAAACCGATAGCTGAAATATATTGTTTTCGACAATTTCAATACGAAGATGTACGCTAATTGCGTAGACCCCTATAATTTATTAATATCTTCCAGTTTTCCAGTGGTTTAATATTAATCCGACAGCAAAACATATTTAACTTACATTAAATAAATAATAATTAAACTGCTTCAATTTTACAAAAGAATGTACGCCCTGTCAGTTTTCCAGCTTAATTACTCAAGAAAGCTGTTTTATATTATCTTCAACCACGTGACAAGAAAATCTTTAAGAAAAAATCACAAAAAGACGTTCAAAATCCCTCTTGAATATCACATCACTCACTATACCCTTAAGTCAGTCGGTCATTCTTTTCTTAAAGACCGGTACAGAGAGGGTGAAAATGAAATTAAATTCTCAATGAAAGCGGATCTCGCCGTGAGATAAAGGGGATCTTCTATGAATTATATCCCCTTGAAGACGAGAGGGTCCCATAGAACAATAGTATAATCGTCCAATTAAGTGTTTGTATGAGTTCAAAGGCGTCTCCGCTAAGAATGTGAACCAGCAAAATTTATCTTATTTCTAATTGTATTGTTTTAGACTATGTTTATATATATCTGTATTCCTAGACGACTACGAAGGAATACGAGGTATTACCCGCAAGTTAAAATTTATATACATATAGTTAAGTATTTTAGAAAGACGGAAATCTCGAAATTATTGCATTATGCTTGGTCAGCGGAGCATAGCAGATTAAATAAACTGTCCAGTCCAGTCCTTTGTTATAACAAATGTCTATTTACGTAATCCAATGATTTATTGATCTCAGCTCATAATCATATATATTGGGCAATAAACTCTTTCGTGACGCGAGCGTATTTGATATTTGTACCACGCCAATTAAAGTTTACTTACAAATTTGCAGTTGTGCCATCTTAATAAATAAAAATAAATAAATAAATATAAGTAAATATTAATGGACATTTCACACAACGTCCTCTGGTCCAAGCTAAGCTTTTTATGTTTGTGTTGTGGGTACCAGAATATAAATAGAATATATAAACTATTTCATTTTTGTAAATACATTTTTGTAATACATAGTAAACACCCAGACGCAGGACAAACATTTGTATGAAAATTGTAAATATTAACTTAAAATTTTAATACGTACCTAATGCCCTAATGTAATTAATGTACCTAGTGCTAATGGTGGTGATATGCCTAATGCGTCACTAAATTAATTCTAATGACAGGTTATATTCTACGCTATAGATTTCATTTAAAACATGATTCTGTCGTCGGCGGTGTTCTATAGAGATTGTTCCACTTAGTCGGACGTTGTTCCAGTTTCTGATTCCAACAGAATTTGTGAAGCAAACTTAATTATTTATTCCAGGCTACGTTTATGACTTACAATTTCAAATATTTATAAATAAATCAATATTTTCCATGTAATCATTTGTGGTGAGGAATTAAAAATACAAATTCACAACCTCATTTTGCTTCCATTAAAATTGTAAACAGCTATTTCAAAAATTATTATCAAAACGCCTGGACAAAATGGCATATTAACTTTACAAACTCCCAGTGTAAAGTTTTAAAGACAAAGTAAGAGGATTCCGATGCTAGTATTGAATATAGAGTCTTTGAGCTGAGAAGATATATCATAACTAGCTGTTGCCCGCTACTTCATGCGCGTTTAAGTTAGGAAAATTTCCGCTTTTTAATACGCTTTGTGCTTTCCTATCAATGTATTAATTTACGGAATCTTTCAACACGATTTTCACTCACTTGCGATAGTCGGATTGATTAGAAATTTTGCATACATATAAAGGACCGATGACAATGCAATTATTAAAAAAAATATTCAGGATTTTCAAGCGTGTTTTTTAATTTATGAACTAAGCAATTTTGCAACATTTTTCACTAACGCTTCGCTCCTATTTGCCGCAGCGTGATATTATATAGCCTTCCACGATAAATGCTTTATCCAACTCAAAAAGAATTTTTTAATTTAAACCTAGTTCCTGAGATTAAACAAACAAACTCTTCAGCTTTATAATATTAGTATTGATTAGGTATAATATACAATATTCAAAGGATATATTTCCTTTAAATTATGGTTACGTCGAAAAATTACAATCATTATTCTCAGACTCATATTTACCCAATTAAATCCTACAATCCGATTCAAATTGTTATCGATTCCACGTATTAATGTAATTCATTCATATTCATATCTGACGTTGCCGTAAATTTTGTGGTGGAACTGCACCCGACGTCCCTGCTCTGAATCGGTCATAATTTTCGATTTTCCACACAATTGAATAAGATCGGCACCTTTTAGCAGCAGTGTACGCTTTCATAAGTTGTAATTGTGTTTTAGTTGATAAAGCTTTTGTGTTCTCAGTTTGAATTATATAAGAGCTTTGAAGCTTTGTTCACCAATGCTTCTAAGCAAACCATTACATATAAAAGCCTAGGTTGGGCAAAATTTATCAATGTAGAAATTAACCATGCTAACGCCAAACGAGAATTTGACACGGGGTTACTGATTGTCATATATTTAGATTTAATTGTGTAGTAAAGAATATAGAATATATAAAACACAAATAAACAGATTATAGGTCAGGAATGATCATTAAGACTTCTTTAAAAAATTTAATGAAATAAACCTCAATCAAAAAGAAAAGAAAGAAAGTTTTTATTAGTCTAAAAGAAAATTAACTTATAAAAACTTTCTTTCTTTTCTCTAAACCTTAATTGATATGTAAAAAATAAATTATCTAATGCCGTCATATATTACGACTAAATTGTTAAATAATTTTATGCATTTATGCACTAAAAGATTAAAAAACCATCACAACCCTATTATTTATAGCTTCTAGCGACATTGTAAATGCATAGACCTATCATTCATGTGATATTACCACCCTTCAACCCTAAGCCGCGTTTGCTCGTCCCCTTTTGCAAGAAGCTAACCTAAGTAGGCATCACTTTTACGAAAACAGAAATCGCGCTCTAAAATACTTATTCTGTATCAATTCATGATTTTTAGTTACGGAGATAGTACATTAAAAATAACTACTTAATTTAGAAAATGGAATTAGACCCTCACACGAAGGGTAATACCGCTATACTATCATTATATATTTTTCATATCGACTCCAAAAAACCCCCATAAAAGAGATATGGGAGGAAAATGATGATGATTGTTTTGTTGTTGTAGCATCAACTGATGTACCTACATAAATTGTGAAGATTTCGACCCTCTAGATATCAACGCATTTCAACGAACTTTTTGGCGAATCCAAAAGTTTACGCCAAAAAAAAACCAAAATCTATGTTCAATTCTGAAATCTCTATTTTTCTTTTCATTAATGCTATAAGACTAGCCTTTGATAAGAAACCAAATTCTCAGATTAATCCAATATTTGGGTATGGGGTAAAGATTACGTTTTCAAAATTCCTTTACACACGACGAAAATAACAGCATAATATTCTCACATACTAGAGCAAACCATTTATCTAAATTAAACGTTTCATTTAGTCCTATTCATTGATTTATTAGTTTTTCACTGATTGACAGCCCTGTATGTAATTGTACTGGTTTATAAATTGAGTAAAACAATAAAATTATAAAAATGTTAAGTTTTACTGCCTATAGTCTTAAAACCTGTCCAAATTAACGTACAGAATCGAATATTCTGTGCTATAACGGTCGCATTTAAGATTTAAATTCTTAATCCTTTTCGTTACCTGTGAGCTAAATTGGTTCATTTCACTGTGAGATCAAATTTACTTAAAAGAGATTGTTTGAGGTAATATCCCATTTGACATTTTATCCATTCTTACAAAGAAAAGATTAAAATAAAAGGATTGTTTCTCATTCTGTTTTATGTTTATGGTAGTCTTAAATTTTTAGGGTTCCATACTAAAAGGTAAAAACTATTATTAAGAGTTCGTTGTTCGAACATCCGTCTGTCACCAGGCTGTGTATCTCTGAAACGGCGATACCTCCTCCAGCCCGTTAACGTCCCACTGCTAGGCACTCTGTTCTCCTGCTGTTATCCAATTATTTGGTTTTGGGAATTAGACCTATATAATCTATATCTATACTTATGATAAATCTGTAGAGAGGTCAATTCTGTACATGAAATATATTTTCAAAATAACTATCAGGGGGGGATTAGTGATCGATACTGATGCCAAAAATGCAATCAGTAAAATTTTTGTCTGTCTGTCTGTCAGTCTGTATGTTCCTTATAGAAACAAAAACTACTCGACGGATTTTAATGAAACTTGGTACAAAAATTCTTCATACTCCTAGGCAGGTTATTGTATACTTTTTATCACGCTACAATCAATAGGAGCAGAGTAGTTAGGGAAATGTTGGGAAAACGGGAGAAGTTACTCCATTTTTTAAGCATCCGTCGCGTGTGCAGCCTTAATGGTTAAAGTAACATAGAAATCAAGTATGACGAAAATATTCTACATAAAATTGTCTAAAAAATATCCCGCAACAGCATATATCTATATTTTATGGTTGACTCACAATAACACGTGTAACTCCTGATAGCTTAGCTGTTCGTTCATTTCGATTATATTTATTTACTCTTACGTTTATAATACTCTCACTCATCCCTAATATAAAGAAGTTAACATTATTACCTATTCAATAAAAAAAGAATCATAGAAATCGGTATAGAAACACCAAACTTATACATGAAATAAGCCATCTCGCCGTCGCACGTGAAAATTTTCTAAATTCTACGCGGACGGAGTCGCAGGCAACTCAGCTAGTATATAATATATTCTGACAATTACGTCACGAAACCCTTTGTATGCGAATCCAACTCACACTTAATTATCCCATCAAAGTCATTTAATTTTTTTCTACATAACATAATAAACATAATCTGTAGGCTATAATCGTATCTCATTAAAATCGCTTATTTTAGGACTAAAACCGCAGCGTGCATGTGCGGTTTCCTTATAAGATAAATAAATAAATATTCATGTACATTTCACACAACGTCCTCTGGTCCCAAGCTAAGCTTATATGCTTGTGTTATGGGTACCAGAATACGGATAGAATACATATACTACTTTTCTTTTGTAAATACACACTTATAATACATAGAAACACCCAGACGCAGTACAAACATTTGTATGACATTTATAAATATCGATTATAAAGTTCTATTTTAATATTTAGCGGCTATTTAACATAAAACAAACAACTCCCATTCTAAATATCTGTAACATCATTGTTTTTCGATGGTTTCCTAGTTCGTACAACATAAATCTTGATAATATGCAAATTTTATTTCATTAAAGCGGTTGGTCTATAAGCAATATTGCCCTGCTGAGTTACTGCGAAACCGCCCTCGGATTAACTAATGGCTGTTTATCTTCTAAAGAGCCCTACCTAGAGTGCTACAGAAGGATCAGTTCGAATTATTAATTTGAACCTTAAATTGGTAAAGGTAAATTATATTGGCTTTTAGAACAACCAATGACAATTTTAGAACATTTTAGGAATGGATGACACAAGCTAACTTTGCTTAATTGATGTTTATTATTTGTTAAGTAATCCATTAGGATTACGTACGTTCCATTTTTCAAATGTTAGGTTTTTGTTCATGAAGACCATGGTAGGTCTCAATAAATGTGGTGATGGATTAAGAATACGTGTGTCATCATCCCTTTTCTTTCAGGGTGCTGTAAATGCCAGCTAAGGAATATTGCTCAAAGATAACAACCTCTTTGAGAGACGGAAACACGAAAACAAATCCAGCGTAAACACGTCTGGTCAGCGCGACGCACTAGACTCTCCCAAAGTAGAGAAGGCATGTGCCCAACAGCAGGACATTGACGGGCTGGAGAGAGAGAGAGAGAGATAGGCTAAGAACATTTAGCAAGATTCATATAACTGTTTCTAATACAATTCTGATATCGAATGCAAAATTCAATATCATGAAATACGTAATAATAAGTTGTGGAAAAATGAAGTAATAATCCACATTACATCATAACTTGTTGATGTTCTTAATTACGTAATAGTCGAGACTCAAGGTCAACATTGGAAGAATATAATATCAAAAATCGCTAACGCGGCATGAGTTGGCAATAAGGTGACATAACTAAAGTTACTTATGCAATAAACATTGTTTTATACAATCATATAAATGACTTTCACAAGCAATAATCCAATATTATTTTCAATAAAATAATATTTCGATTCTCGATTCACATGATAATAGGTATGTCATATCTAAAAAGAAAGTCTAGTATTGGTGGAAGTATTGCTCTAAGAGTTTTAAGTGTGGTGACGGATTAAGAAAGAATACAATTGTGACTACCCCATTCCTCCCCCTGGGTGCAGTAAAAGCCAGTCAAAGAATTTTCTTATCTTAAAACATACCTAAAACTATGCCAACGCTAGTAATACTAGGCTAGTCAGCTCGGCAAAATAGACGAAAACCTCTCCCAAAGTGGAGGGATCCCGCGCCCAATGGTTAGACGTTAGTAGGCTGGGAAGGGGAAGGTATGGATAGAAATAGGATAGCTGCGACTAACCAAGAAGTTGTCTTTACTAGGCTTTCCGTCAGTAAAGTCTATCTGTAACACATTTCTAAAGCCGAAACATTTAAAGTAGCTAAAATCAATTTTAACTATTTCAGTAATGTTAAGCCTATGGAAATGTTTTTGTGTACATTTTGAAATCGGATGTTGCATTTTCATATCGATTATTTATGTGTGTGGAAGTAAAACGATGCGCTTTTGTTCAGAATTGAATTCGAATGGGTTCTGTTCTATTGTGTTGATATACCATTCATCCATGTAGCTTTTTATTTTCAGTCGATGTATCATTGAATACGATCCACTGTTAGCGCTATGTTTAAGTACATGCAACTTCCCTATTTTTTTTAATTTCTCCGTGTATTATCGAACAGTGTTTAGAAAAAATATTAAGCTATGGGACATGAAAACGAGATTTTGTATAACTACTTCAACTAAAAAAAAATTCAGTATCTTTGTTCTTTTTAAGTTCAATAATGCCTTTATACTGCTGATTGTCTCAAGAATGGAGACAGATAGCAATGGAATAAAAAGAAAAAAAAAATTATGCCTTTAGTGATTTAACCAACCATCAAGGTTTTTCTGATGCCTGATGATGATTCAATCACGTCCCACGTAACAAGGCCACCCTGGCATGGCTCATGGCACGACTTTGGCCTTGATATGGTTAAAGTAAGAGATTTAGTTATTTTAAAATAAGTTTAATTTTAATCTCGAGTTTCCAAAATATCTATCTCACGACAAAAATTCGTTATGAAGGACTAATCAGTGAAATTTTTGATACTACAATAACTTTTGGTACAGAGAATTAATTAAGACAAGGCGTTCTACAAAGAGAGAAGCAATTTTCACCGTTCATACACACAAAGCGTATTCTGTACGCACCTCTTTAGTAAACCATTGCTCTTTTCGAAATGAAAACCACTGTTTATGTTTCACATAGTGATTAAAGTGAAGTGTCAAAAACAAAATGTAAGCTCAACACTGTATGAGGGAACTGCATTTTTTTTCATCATACGGGTATAATGGGCTTTGACGGGGTGTCGATAGCATTCAACTGAAGATTATAATTTCTTTGTTGTCTTTGTAGTTGATTCGTTATATTATAGTAGTCTAGATATATTTTATCAAAATAATGTTCGCCATGTGTTATCAGTTTAAAATAGTATTTTGTAGGATAAAAAATTATTCCCCTTTTCTTTCCTAGGGCGCTGTAAAAGCCAGCTAAGGGACGTAGAACACAGATAACATCCTCTGTGAGAGACGGAGAACTTGAAAATAAAGCCTGTACCAACACTCCTGGTCAGTGCGGCATAGTAGACTGTAATCCCTCACTAAGTGGAGAAGGCCCGTACCCAACAGTAGGACGGTAATGGTCTGGAGAGAGAGAGAGAGACATTACAAATTTAGTATAATATTTTAATAAATGGGTGTAGGTTTTTTATAAATTGTCAAAGTACAATTTGCAGTATTTACTATACAGAATGCCACTTTGAAGTTCTGTGATGTACTTTGACAAACAACCTGTTTCAATGTTATGACGTCACTCGTTATTTGCATGGTAAACTCATGGTTAATAAATAATGAGAGCTTTTAGTTATAGGAGTTTATTGCGATTAATAATTTAGTTCCACTAATTCTTTTATGCTTCTTTATTTGTCGAAGTCCATTTTCAAAGGCAAGGGAATATTGTGTCCTTCGTCGTGCCCTTCTTTGTCGTAGAATAAATATAGATATTTCATTTCCTCTACTTTCCAACCGTGAACGCTTTGATGTTAGTCCTTACTAAGGATAATTTGTTTTTTGGTAGTCGACCTCGATGGTGACCTAAACAAATATAATAAAAATTTCATGAATATTTGAAAAGGATTAAAATTATATAAGATGCCGATACAATATCGTGCAAATAAATGTCTAAGAAGAGGTGAGACTACTAGTTAAACTATTTTTACAAGTTGCACTTAATGGTAATCATCAATTTTGAAGTAGAAGAAAACTACAGGTATTTATTACATTTATAAAAACATTAGCTATCGCCCGCAGCGTAATGTTATATAGCATAAAGCCTTCCTCGATAAATAGACTATCCAACACAAGGAGTATTTTTCAAATCGGAAATGCGGTTCCTTAGATTAACGCGTTGAAACAAACAAACTCTTCAATTTCATAATATTAGTATAGGTTATCTTCTTTATTTTATACGCTTCATTCTGAATAAAATATAGTAACGTTACGTCTTGAACTCATCTTAAATGCAATTCGAATTGTGTTTTTATTTTTGAAAAAATGACTATGACCCGTTTAGTTCTCAAATTGTGAAATCCTTAAGACTTACGTAAAATTGGTAGAGCATACTAAGAAAGTACTACGAATGAGTGAGAGCTTATTCGAGATACGGTTTAAATTGCGCAAATTCTGGAACGGCACGAATTTATGTGAAGGTATAAAAGATGATTAATATTTTAACACCTATTTATACTTTAAATTATAATCCAACAAAATTACTCTTCATAAAATTATGGTAATGAACATTTTGTTTAAATATCACGTCATCAATTGATAGATTTTAATAGCAATGTCTTCAAGGGGAGCGCATCTTATCTGAAGAATGCAGACTTTTTTAAAAAACAAAAAGGGCATAGCTCTTACTATCATAGGGGTGTCGAGAAAATCCGGAGAGATTACGTTCTGAGTGATTGCAGTTCCTAAACTCTTGCGGCAATATTCAGTGGAAGTGTATGTTAATGAATGGCCTATAGTGAGATATACTTACCTTCTAAAGAGGAACATACCTGGGCCTAAGTCTGCTAAATGATTTATGTCACAACGGCAGCTCAATGGCACATTATAACCATAAAAAATTTACAATAGACTACCAAACTTGATAAAATTCGCCACTAAGCAATTAGTTATTTAGTGTTATTGCAAACAAATGCAACTAAATGAATAAATGGTCGCGGGTTCGATTCCCGCTCGGGACAATCATTTGTGTGATTTTTCTAATTGTCATACAAATATTTGTACTGCGTCTGGGTGTTTCTATGTATTATATACCCATAATATAAGCTTAGCTTGGGACCAGAGGACGTTGTGCGAAAAAAAAAACTTAACTTAACTAAAAAAGAAAATCAACTATGGTCTTTTGATAATTTGGCTATTTCGTTGTGCACATTTTTATGAATTAAAATCGTTAGTCATACAGATATACAGATATTCTAATAAAAAAGTTCTGTTAATATTGCCGAATTGTATTATCGACACCATCAAGTTTCATTTTGTAGTTGAGTTTAGTTGTGCGCGTAGAATCGGTACCATTGAAGTCAGAAGTTTACTATACGTCTAGATAGATGGCGTTTTACTGTCTGCTAAATCGCACAACGATTGCGCTTCACACATTAACAATAATTAACCTCTCGATAGATGGTGTTGCACGTAAAAATATGATATAAACTCAATGGAGTGACGATTATGGTGGCCTAATTTGCTTACTGAAAGCACGACCGCAATAAGCTCAGTTGGCAGAGCTACGGAACGGTATTCCGAGGTCGTGGGTTCAAGTCCCGCTTGCGGTAATCACTTTTTCCACCATAATTTAATTTATTAAATAATTAAGCTCGTTAATTTTTTTTTACTTATTGAGTTCGGTTTCGTAATTATTAATATACGGATTTAAGAGGGTACTGTACTCCTAATTTAGGTATTTGCATTAGGTATTGCTATCCCTATTCCCGAGTGCCGTGCTGATAGTGACAAATATAGCTGAATCAGATTTTACCTAAGTGATACTCTTCATCTATAATTTATTATAATCAATTAAAATCGGTTTAACTTTCGCAAAGAAAAATCGGGAGTACGAAACCCATATTTTTGTATGGAGTATAATTTGGTATCGTGCCTTCTTAAGCGTTTTACAGACGGACGGACGGACAGCGAAGTATTAGTCCAATTTTACCTTTTGGTACGGAACCCGTACAGTTACTGTTTACAAAAGCTTTTTCATTATTAAAAATACTTCACATATACAATATAGCACATAGCACGTAACATTAATACATTCAATGTTTTGCCTATACAACAGTAGTTCGACATGTGCAGTCAAAAATAGATTTTAGCCTCCCAATATTGAGGTAAATAAAAGCTTGTGATTATGGGTTGCGTGAAATTTGGATATTGCCATCTCTGTTCATGCTGTGATGGGAAAACTTTTCTTATTATTTTTTATTTATTATATTCCCTGCTGTTTTACGCAGTCTAGTGTTATTTTATGTGACGTGTATTTTTCATAAAGCTGACAGTTTGAAGATGTTGCAACGGTTATTCATTGGTGATAAAAGTATAATAAGTATTCGAGATTATGATGATTGAGAATCTTGAGTATTGTTACTTATAACTTTTTGATTTGTAAAAAATAGATCAACAACAATTTATAAAAAGTTAATGTAAGAACCTTTAGATACATCATATTTATTTTACCTTTAGATATATTTTTGTACAATTTTATACTAATTAATTAAATAAATATTCATGGACATTTCACACAACGCACTCTGATAACAAGATTGATTATTTGCTTATGATAAGCGTACCAGAACATGGATATACTACATAAAATAATTGTCTTTTGTAAATACATACTTATAATACATAGAAAACACCCAGACGTAGTACAAAAATTTGTATGACAATTACAATTATCCCACAAATTGGACGGGCCTCGTGGTGTAGTGGTTCATATAACGGACTGCCGATCATGGGGGTCTCGGGTTCGATTCCCGGTCAGGACAATCATTTGTGTGATGTTTTTAATTGTCATACAAATGTTTGTACTGCGTCTGGGTGTTTACTATGTATTATAAGTATGTATTTACAAAAGAAAAGTAGTTTATGTATTATATCCGTATTCTGGTACCCATAACACAAGCATATAAGCTTAGCTTGGGACCAGAGGACGTTGTGTGAAATGTCCATGAATATTTATTTAAAAAAAAAAAATAAAAAAAAAAATTTAAATGATTGTTCCTTACGGGAATCGAAACCGCGACTTTGAGAATGGCTGTCCGTTACAGAAAACACTAGACCACGAAGCCCATCAGATTTTGATTAGGTTCAGAATTGATCGGTTTAATCCAATAAAAAAGCCATCTTTTTTGTCACTATGCTCATATACCATATGCTCTATAATGCGACTATTATAGGATATATTTTATAAGCTTTCTCTGTTGTATATAGCCAAAATAATTTATGTTATTATCTCGATCTTCTTGTCAAATGTTTTTCAAATTATGGATATCATTTATTGCTTTCACATAACACCTATTTGAACGAATGAATAATCTATCACAGTCTGAAGGTCATGCCAAAGCTAGCGGAAATATAAAACCCTGTGAACGACACCTGATAGTGGAATAGCGCGCCGCTAGCCGCATCCGGTAGCGCTGTGCGTTTCCGGTCTACGCTTGATTCGTTTGCACCCCATTGTTTATTTAATTTGTAATCAAAGCTAGTGTTTATGTAATAAAAATTAGTTTTACTTACTCCTGGAGGGTTTTAGAGTGTGTTTGTAAAGGATTTGTGAAGGGCATAAATTATTGGGGTAAATATTAAATATTGTAGTGAACTGTTACTGGATGGACTGTGTGAGCGACGACATAAAATAAAAACCGACATAAAATAAGCACATGTTCGTACCGTTATTATAACTCGACCTCAAATTACGGGATGAGGTCAGGAAAATGATGACGATAGTATTTGTTGTTATAGCATCAACTGATATACACAAACTACAAAATTTTCAAGTAAATCCACAACAATATACAACGTCTTTACATTTATTAACATTTTGTTTTGTTCAGAAATATATCTTTATTTTTGCAAATATGTTATATAATTTAATAAATATAATGTACAAGTTTTCTTTGATTATATGAAACAAAATTTTATATTTCATCTTATTATATCGATACTCGACCTTTCTTTGATGTACAACATCAGATTTGAGATAATTTATTTCAATTATTCGCTTCAAATATTATGTCTGTTGGACTAAGCTTATTATAAAGAGCCTTTTTCTGCTCAATCTCCCTGACTGAATAAGGTATGCGATGGTCATTGTTAAAAGTGTCCAGTCAGCGATAATAAATATAGAATATATTTCGGTTGAGATGAGAATGTAATCCGGATTTAGAGGAGACGTTTTTGCTGAACGCCGAAAAGGTGGAGTGGCAGTGACAGCGAATGACAACTCTATATTTGAAATTATATTAATGTATAATTAAACTGGATTCTTTACTGTAAAGTCCAGTGCAACTATTTTAGACTTCACAATGATTTTTAGCAATAATTTTTAACTGGATTATGTCATTGTGCTTATGAAGCTTTGATTCGGAAATTTTAGTAGATGCGTTTTTTTATCAATTTTGTTACAACTGTATACCTAACAAGGTTTTGTTAAATATGCTAATTATGCTAAATTTATAAAAATGGTAGAAAAAAGAACATTGTAGCGCTGTGATAAAAATAATTCTAAAAATACAATTACTAATTGTATTTATAATACTTTTATACAATTAATTCAATATCTCATTGTATTTAAGATATTACAAGGCGAAACTCAGTTATAGTAGGATCGTAATCAAATATTATTATATTAAGTTTGTTAAAAATGTTAATTTTGCTAAATTTATTAAAATGATACAAAATAGAACGTTGTAGTGCTGTGATTAAAAAAACTCTATAAATACAATTACTAATTGTATTTTGAATAACTTGATACAATAAACGAAATATCTCATTGTATTTAAGATGTTACAAGGCGGAACTTAGGTAAAGTATGATAGTAATTAAATATATTAGAATTAAATAAATCTAGTTTTGTTCAAGTTATATTATTTTCATTTATATATTAAGATTAAACTTAGCATTAGCAAAAGACATAAATATATAAAGTCGCTGCAACTAACACCGCAAAAATATACGCTTATAAAAATGCGCATATCATATGACCGAGAAAAGGACAGTTTTGGGTAAATCTCGCTCTTTGTTACCGGTGTAATGTCATTTTTTGTGAATCACAAAATAAAGATATAAATTTATTGCGCATAAATATATTTGGATAAAATACCGTTTTTTTACGATTTACAAATTAGTTGAAAAGTAGTTTAATTACATTAGATTAGGTATAACTAAGCAACTATTAGGGAAAGCAGCTTAGCATACAAAGAAAGATAATTCAGTTATATTATTATGTTATTGCTGAAAAATTTCCAATTTACTTTTTCCAAATAACCTTCTTAAGAGGATACCAAAATAGCTTCGTGCATTTTTCTATGTTTACGAAGTTTTCATTGTTTCTTTAGATTGAATGGCTAGAGCTCTAATTTTTAAGTATATGTTTTTTCAATGTATGATCTAGGAGCGCATCAACTCAGAAACGCGATTGAAAAAATATAGATAGAAAATCTTGGCGAAACAACCTCTCAAATTTTTTATTTTTTTCATTTGTCGGTCTATTATCGCATATTAACTAATGAAATAACTTTAAAAACATAAGTAACTATTATATATAGAAACACGTAAATCAGAATTAAAATATATTTAGTAGATTTTGAGTAAATAGGAAAAGTATCCCTAATTCTTCATTTTCTGTGCCTACTGGCTGTGTTAATATGTACGTGGCGGCGATGATATACGATAATATTGATGTAGGCCCTTAATTGTTGATTTCATCTATACGTCTATACTGATATTATAAAGCTGAATAATTTGTTTGTTTATTTTGTTTAAAAGAGCTAATCTCAGGAACTACCGGACGAATTTTAAAAATTCTTTCAGTGTTGTATAGTACATTTATGGATAAAGGCTATATAACATCACGCTGCGACTAATAGGAGCAAAACATAGTTGAAAAATGTTGCAAAACGGGGATAATTTTTGAAATTCCATGCGTACGGAGTCGCAACTAGTAAAATGTATTTTACATCTGATTCTACCAAAAAGTCACCTAAAATCGTAAATGTTATATTTATGTGTGTGTGATAGAATTATACCCTAATTCTATCACACACACATAAATATAACATTTTGGTTGGTTGGGTTTGGTTTTGAAAAACAAGTATTATGTTGTGTGAAACTGCCAATTAAATTCACGTTAGTCGGATGTACAACATAAAGAGGGTTTTGATGGCGTCCCCTGTGCTCACGAAATTGCTATAAAAACAATTAGGCAACAGTATTTTTTTCTGAGCACGTATCCCTGTAATTACCAACAGATGGCGTTACTTGTTTCAGAGAGCAAAGGATATTATTCATTCAATGTGCTGTTTTATATTTATTGGGGAGCGTGAATCGATATTTATCTATTTTGCTGTGTATTTAAATTAAAAGGACTATTGCTTTGTATAAAAATATGGCTAGAATACAGCAATAAAATAAGTTTTTCCAACAAAAGACTTTTCCTAGAAAAGTAATTGGGTTGTCGATAAATTTATGCATTCTTAATCCGTAACCACATATTAACCACATATTTTCTCCATGTGGTGACGGATTAAGAATACAAGTGTCACCACCCTATCTCCTCCCACGGGTGCTGTAAAAGTCGGCTAAGGGATACAGGCACGCAGATAACATCCTCTGTGAGAGACGGAAAACTCCGAAAGTTTCCACCCGTGTCAACGGGGCACAGTAGACCATAATCCCTCCCAAAGTGGAGGAGGCTCGTGCCCAACAGTGGGACGTAAATGGGCTGGAGAGAGAGAGAGAGAAAGAGAGAAAACCACATATTATAATGTTGTTGATATAACATGTATCCCTAAGCCATTTACAATGCGTTTATTTCACTACATACACTAACTAGGTACACTATGAAAACAATATTAGCCACGGTTTTATTTACCCTACAGCGACGTAAGCATGACTGTCAAAAATAATAATCTCTAGAAGTATCAATAACTCCACACATCGGATACTACTTTGTATCATATTTGTAAAAGAAACAGATGTCAGTGATCCTTCAAAACCATGTCATTTCTCGATTCTATAAACAGGGGTTACAAAAAACATTTTTCAAATCTATATTATGACTGGAGTTTATTCTCTTTGTAAAAGTAGATAGTGGAAGAGGCCTATGTCCAGCAGTGGGTGAAAAAGACTGTTGGATGCAGTGGTAAAAGTATAGCAAATAAAATTCCAATAAATACTTTTTTACTTATATTTGATACTAACTGTTGCCCGCGATTTCGTCTGCGTGAAATTTAGAAATCAAATCCGAACAGAAGTTTCCTCTTCCACTCGATAGATGGCGTTGTACATCATTCTTCTTTTTTATAATTTAGTACAAACATTAAATAAATAAAAAAAAAAAATTTTATCATTGCAAGTTCTGTTTATTTTTATTTAAAAAGTACTTTATTACTAATTAATCAACAACTAGTCCCGTATTAGTATTTAATCGATTTGAATATGTATTGTAAAGTGCTGACAAAAGAGTAAATAAACTCGGTTGTCACAGAGCGCCACTGTCTACAAGTAAAGCGGACGATAAAAAAAAATATAAAAAGACGCGTATATTTGTTTTAAATTTTGGCCCGACGTTTCGAAGACTTTCCAGTCACTGTAAATAAAAATTAACAATTTTTGGTTTTTAATATAAACCAATTTAAATCTTAAACCAATAATTATTTTTAAAATTTCTTGTTATTATGTAAATATTACATATTGTATTTAAGTATATAAACTAGTTTTGCTTGCTATATTGTATACTACCTCTATAATAATTAAAACTTTAGCCTATGATAAAATTATGTATGTTTTACCTTATATAATTTAAAATTTTCTTTATATTGTTACAATTTGTTAATGTATTTTAGAAACTAAAATAATGTTATTGATTTTATGTAGTCTGAGCACAATGTAATATGATATAGTTTATAGTAAAAGTCTATCTTTATGGTCAATGTAAAATTAAAATCGAATGTGGGTAAACCCTGTAATAACTGACCGTAGAAGACACACATTACAGCTCAGTCTCACCCGTGACCATGGTGACTGCAAAGTCTCCGAAACGTCGGGCCAAAATTTAAAACAAATATACGTGTCTAAATCCGTTAAAAGTAGTTTTATTTAAACAGATGAGTCGCGCAAGTGTTAGAAAATATTAATATAAAAAGAACTAAGACCGAGATCATTGATGAACTAGTTCGCATAGTTCACCTAAAGGAGCGCTCTTTTGAACTAGGTCGTTCGCGAACTACCCAAGACTACGCCCTGTACTTGCCCTTGTACTGTGTTAATTTAAGAAATGTCTAGTTAATTAAGTTTATGGTGTACAATAAAGTGTAAATAAATAAATAAATACTGAACTTTAGCAAATGCTTTATTTAATTTATTTGTAGAGCTTGCTTAAAATAATTCCATATAAAAAGGTTTAAAATATATTGAAGAAGGCTTTTTAAGCTCGTCAAGATTACAAAAGACGAATTTAATATCTTCAGTAATCCTTCAAATAAACTATTTTAGTCTTAATGTTAATAATCTTAATTTTAGTGTAAACTCTATAATAATACAGTCTACCTTTTGACTGTTGTCTCCCCTCCTCTCCACTCTCCTAAGAGTAGAGAGGATTCAAAGAGAGTGACCTAGCATAAGTGCTGAAAACTATTATAATAATAACAATTTAATCCATAACATTATTGTTACCCATCTATAAGACAAATTATTTCACAAACTATTTCACTTTGATCTTCGTAAACGAGAAATCTTAACGAAGACATTCTTCATATAACGCAAGTCATGATAGGGTAGTAAAATAATTAATCGCACAAATTCCATTATGACGTCATTAGACACCCCAAATATTGGACCAGCATTCAGATAGGCGGTTATACGGAGAGATAAAAATAAATAACTAAAGTCTTGTACATTTTATTTATACTATAGTTCCTTTAATGTGTAACTTTCATATTTAAATTATTATTACATTTAAAGTTGTTTAGAAGAAATAAATCGTATTGGTGAAAAGCCCTCCCTTCCTTTGTTCAATACTTTTAAGAATAATTAGATAAATACTAATGGTCTTATTCATAATGACTTATCGGTTTAAACGGAGATTTTATCGCAGAGATAATAAACGTTTTATCGTAAAAAGACTATTATGAATAACAAGTTTTGACAATTCTCGAACCGATTTTAGCGAACTTTTATACCTCCAATAAGTCATTTTGAATAAGACCATAATTATATTAAGGTAGATAAACTAATTAAGCGTTATCTATTTTCAAATATATAATCCTAGCCAAGTACGAGTTGGACTCGCTCAAAAAGGGTTCTTTACCGTTGATATCATAATATACTCGTCATATTCCGGAACTCGTATGTCATACATTAAATATTACATAAATCAAATTTCACAATACAATGTCATACTCAAATACATATTAAATTATTAAATATAATTGATAAAATCAGCATAATAAAATAATAATAAATAAACAAATAATTAGTATTTTGAAGAAATAATCAAATAAAAACAATTCATTTAATATAATGTCGGTATAAATTCGTCGACTCTATAGAATGCCTGCTTGACAAGCCAACGCTTTAACCGCAGTTTAAAAGATTTCGTAGATGGTGCAGTAATTATATTTTGTGGCAGTCTGTTATATACAGAGGGGCCCATAACATGAGTTGTCTTGCTCGACTTTGTCAGTTTTCTCGCCACACTCACCAGATTTTCGCAAAATCTAGTGTTGTACGAAGTTACAGCACTTCGCTTTTGAAATTTATCTAAATTCCGTCGTACGTACACAGCTATCTGATAAATAATTATTGCGGGCAAGGTAAGTATGCCTAGTTTTATGAAGTACGGCCTTACTGATGTATCCCGCGATATTCCAACGATGGCTCTAACCGCTCGCTTCTGTATACGAAAGGCTCGGAGCCAGTCTGCACCACGTCCCCACAGCTCAGCTCCGTACTGTAGCAAGGAGTGCACTGTAGCGCAGTAGCAAGCACGTACCTCCCAGGTCGATACTATACGAGATATTCGACTAAGCGCAAACGACTGCACGCACTGCCGAGCCTACCACAGACTCCATTAATGTGCTTGTCCCATTTTAAGCCTTGGTCTATTTCAACTCCAAGAAAAACAGTTGACTCTACCTGTTCAATTCCCCTTCCATCTGTACGTACAAACAGAGGTTTTGTGGGTCTGCCTGACAGATTGAAATGGACAACTTGTGTCTTTCCTAGGTTCAGTGCTAGGCCGTTTATCGTAAACCACGTACAAAGATCTTGAGCCACTTTATTTAGTTTGCATTGCAAATAGTCCTCCGATGGTGCTAGAACCAGTGCCGCCACGTCGTCTGCATACATAAAAATACTGGCGTCACTAACAGCACCTGGAAGGTCATTCAAAAGAATTGAAAACAGGATGTTCGAGACAGATGAGCCCTGTGCTACACCTATTTTCGATTTCAACGGATCTGACTTTACGGTGCCTCCGCCTGCCATTACTATCTGCGACCTGTCCCTTATCAGATCCATGAATAACGAGTGTGCTGCACCACTCACGCCATAATGGCCAAGCTTGGCTGCGAGTACACCATATATATACATATACACAGCTACAGCACAGATACAGCCTGGGGCTCAAGTCTGCTATTGAATATTAAATGGTGTCACAATAAAATTTCAATTGAATGGTATCATTTGTGACAAAAATTAACAGTAGACTACCAAACTTGATAAAATTCGCTATTATGCAATCATCAAATGCAATAACTGATTGCTTAGTGGTGAATTTTATCATGTTTGGTAGTCTACTGTTAATTTTTTGTAGCTATAATGGTGTCATTGAACTAGCATTGTGACAACATTCATTAGCAGACTTGGCCCCCTGGTCACGGACGAACGAATGGAGGGACAGCGAAGACTAAGATATGTGTCCCGTTTTAGCTTTTACAGCTATAGAATGGGCTTTAACCGACCAATTGCGAGTGGGACCCTACTTCCATCCATCTAAATTATTATTCTAACAATAACACATTATACCAATTAATATTCCCTAAGTAGGTACAGATCAGCGGTTCCCATTAAAGATTTTATCTTTAAATTACTGTACCTCATTAGCATCTACTTAATTCCGTACTTATACAAAATGCTTTTGTATTTCGCTACGATTCTGTATTTTTCAATACCAATGTTAGGGCTTATTTCAACTTAAGGACCGTTTACATGGTCATGTCGTTATTTTTAATAACTTGTCTTTAAATACGCAGGAAAAAATGAGTTCATTATTTAAATAAAGGAACAGTAATTTCTCTGCTAATAAAGGCCTTACTGCTAGATAAAGGGCTTTTTCAACAACAGCAGTGTAATTGGTCTATCACACCATTTTCTACTCTCGCTCTCTCTCTCTCTTTAGTCCATTAACTTATATTTTTTTTAAAACAATTTTGTTGGGCACGGGCCTCCTTCACTTGGGGAGGGTTTATGGTCTTCTGTGCCACGCTGATCAGACGTGGCACAAGGTTTATTTTCGAGTTTTCCGTCTCTCATAGACGTTGTTATCTGTGTACAATATTCCTTAGCTGGCTTTTACAACACGCTGAGTAGTAAAAGGGGTGGTGACACTTGTATTCTTAATCTGACACTAATAACTAATTACTAAGATATATTGTATAAAAAAATTAAAAGACAGTGTAACATCTCCTTTATAATGTTTTAATGTCTCCCCATTTCTTTTCAATAAAGTTTCTCAGTAAGAGCCTTTCGGAATATTCATGACTTGTCTGTTCTTTTCAGGTAGGTGTATTCAATTGGTACTGTGCGGTGAGTAATTTTATACCTTTTTTACAATGAGGTATCGTCTCGACCATGTAAAACTTAGTTATAAATTATTTCATTTACAGTTCGTTTAGTTTTTCTAGAAAAAGTTACTGCTACTCAAAACTACTTAATATTCCTTCTACAGGCGATTTTGGCTTTTGTCTCGAAAGACACTAAGTATAGCCTTATCATAATGTGTTCGAGTTTAATTATGTGTGAAATGTTCATGTGAGTTTGAAATATTTCTTATTAATATTAATACACATTTTAGGGTTAGGGGAAGGGAACCCTTATAGTATTATTTCGGTGTTCGTCTGTCTGTCGGTCTGGCAGTCCATCTGTCAAACATTTTTTACTCAACAAACAGCTAAAAGTAGTAAATTGAAACTCAAAGTACATGCGGTCCCTTGCTCCAAAACTCAACCATTTAGATCTACGCATTTAGAAGATATAACCAAATTACGGCCATTTTTGAGAAATTTTTATTTTGCGAGGGAATCCAAACCTGTCGGTTGCTTCTCATTGCCATAGAGGCTTGAAATTTAGCAAAGATCAAGCCTATATAGTGCTGCTGATATAGGGAAAATTCAAAAAAGATGTAATTTATTATCGCATTACACGAAAAAATTGTTTATACTAAAACCAACTTATGAAGTAGTTGAAATGTCGACGATTTCAACTACAAAATTAAGATAATCAATTTATTTAAGCTTATTGACGGTTTATTTGGCCCTAATTGTGTGAGTTTATCTCCCTCTTGAAAGTTTTTCTTTTTATCAGGAACTCGAAATCAATGTATTCATTTTCAATATTATAAGTTTAAAAGCTATAGCGATCATATTACATTATAGACCTAATTTTACAGTAACATGACATTAGACTTATATTAGACAGTTAACTATGACCTTTTAAGACCTTTATATCGTTAACCTGTGACCCCATTACGTGACGGGTATTACATTAAATATGTATTTAAATTTATAACATAAAGGGGTGGGACAGAGACAGATAGCTTTCTATAAGTCTTGTCCTTTTAATTAATTTACAAAGGTCCAGTATTCCAAATTATAATAAGTACGTTAGAGTTTTGAAAGTGCATGCAGGCATAAGGTTTCATGGATCTTAATAATAACAGCAGCGGAGCTTATGATAATGGATTTTGGCCTGTTTTATATCACATTATTATTAATTTTGTTTCAGTTGCTTACTAATAGAAATAAAAAGTGATTTGTATCGCATAATAAGTGTAAAATTTGTCATAATATTCTTAAAATAGTTTATGTTTATGTAAATAAACAAACAGACACACAAACTCTTCAGCTTTATAATATTAGTATAATTATATACTTTAACCTACTTAATTATTAATAGACAGTTTGTGAGATAAATACGAAAAGAAATAAGTTATTCTCTATCTCAGTATCCGCAGTCAACGCACTAACACTATATTCCGTTGTCATAAACTGTTCAAATAAAATAGCAAGATCTGCAAACAGTCATTTCTTGCAATGAAAAATTACACCGATTTTATGTGCACAAAAAATCAATTCACGGATATTTTAAGACGTGCAGAAGTCACGTCTCACTGTCCGTGGGCAGGAATGACACCCTAGGGAGTGGACGTAAAGATTAACGTCCTGTCTGTCCTCAGGCCTAAATCACATTATGGTCCCCCTACTCTTTGTGTAATACCACCTTAAGAGGAGCGGCTATCTAACAAACTAAGATTTTTTTGTCTAGACTGACTTTCAAGCAGATTTATTTAATCAAATAAACTTAGTCATTTGTGAATTCTATTGTATAGTTTTATTTTATTAGACGTTTCGTAAAGTCATACTGATTTTTAAACATTTGAATTCTTGGCAAGACATTAAAAGAACAGATTTTTTTTTAACCACTTTTTCCTTTATAGACGTGTATATTTGTTTTAAGTTTTTGTTTTAAATCCGTAAAAAGTGGTTTTACTTAAACAAATGAGTCGCGCAAGTGTTAGAAAATATTATGAATTATTTTTTATAATAAAGTTGATATTTAATTAGGTATACATGTATTGTGGGATATACATGTACAAGTCTATTTAGGCATGAATTACAGTTATTTATACGCCTGGTAATATGGAATTTACCTCAAATGAGAATCAGACAGATATTTTATTTAAATGTAGAGCTTCAACCATAATTTGAATTTCGAGAACCCTGAAAAACTCGGATACAATTAAACAATTATTTCTAAACGTAATAATTCCACTGCTCGGTTACACAAAAAGGTTATACTTTTTGTCAGGCCGTGCACAGACCTCTATAACGACATATTTATTAGTCAGAGGTCAGGATATGTTATTGTGCTAAAATGTGAATACCCGCGGTTTACATGATCGAGCCTCTAATATTCTGTTGTTAGACCATAAATATAATTTATTGTACATTGTTAATAATGGCTATTTCGATGCACGGTGGAATATATTAAATAATTTGTGAAGAATAATGGGATTTTCGGAATGTTTAATTTGGTAAGTTTTATGATTTAAAGGTTGCTATATATATTCGTTATTATATAGCTTCAGAAATATAAAAATGTTTGTTATTTTGCATGTATTTATTAACACGCTTTTATTTTTGCTACGTCTCTATAAATGTATTAATCTATGTAACGGAATTTTAGGAAATGATTTTCACCCACTTGCAGTAGTCAGATTGATCTGAAATTTTGTACACATAATAGGAACGATGATAGTGACAATAATTTAGATATACAGTTTTTCAAGGGCATTTTTATTTAGGAAAAGACATAAAGAATACAAGTGTCTGTACCCTTCTTCCCAGGGTGCTGTAAAAGTTAGCTAAGAGACATTTTACACAGACAACATTTTCTCTGAGAGACGGAAGTCTCGAAAATTAACCCTGTGCCAACACGCCTGGTTTGTGCGGCATAGTAGACCATAATTGACAACAATGGAGAGAGAGGGAGAGAGAGAGAGTGATGGCACGGTATGTCGAAAGTCGGTAAAATTATACCAAATATTTACAAAAAGCTTGTAAACGCCTAAATGTATAATATTAAAACATCTATCGGAGAATTCTTATCAATGCCTTATTCTTACTAAAGGGTAGTAAATAACAAGAGTAGTTATAAAATTTTTATTATATTATTTCCGTTATTACGAAATAACAATCTAAACATTAATTAGCATCTGCCGATCCCTTCGAGTTTAGAGGCGTGATAATAAGTATGTATTATATCAAAACAAGTGTATAATGGGCTTAAAATTACGTGCAATAAATCAATAAGCTGTTCACGTATGTTTGCACAGATTGCAGGGTCCGTTAATGACGTGCAGCATGCGATGTTTGTGCACCTTGTTTATGTTATATATGTATAACTATTCATACACGTGTAACATACATATATTGTGCTCGAACACTTGTGCGACTCATTTATTCAAATGAAACCAGTTTTTACGGATTTAGACACATCCCACCCGTGACCAGGGTAACTGAAAAGTCAGAGAAACGTCGGCCTACGATATATAAGAACAGAAAATAAACAGAAAAATTTAAATTTAATGTCATTTTGTTATGTCTCTAAGGGCCCCGCGCACTAGGCAGCCAAGAAATCTCGGCTGCGGCAGCCAATGAAGCGCGCCTGTATGCACGGCAGCCAGCTGGCTGTGCGGTCAGTCTCCGCGCACTAGTTGTAGCAGCCAGACATACAAGCATACAAGCTCGCATAGGAGTATCAATGCCCTTGATTGAATTTCGTATTTTTTCCAAAAGGCTATCAAACGATTGCACTGACATCCTCGTGTACTTTAAAAACCGGTACCACACTATAAAAAATTATCAATATCGTCATAACTTCACGTCTTTTCCCCATGGTGGTAGGTAGAGACTATAGAGCTTCATTCCCAACTATTGAAAGAACGCATCAACATCCGTTGTGTAATTTTGTACTTTTGAAGATTTACATACAAACATACAAAAATAACGACACTGTTTTAAAATAAATATAGATATGAATAGTAACTGCTGTTCTTCACCGCTCTGATACGATAGGAAACGGTTATTTTGCTATAATATGTGTATTCACTTTACGAGACTGTAACACCTGCGAGGGTGGGTATAATAGATGGGTGAGAGGAAATATGTTAGCTATTTGGTTGGTCATCGAGTTTAAATTACCTAATGTCAATGGAAAATTCATACATAGGTAAATTTGTTTATTTTTTGTTTTATAGCTAAGCCAGCAGAATAGAAAAAAAAAATCTACAATTTTTATAATGTCGCAAACTAGGAAATAGTTTAAGGCAGTGAAAAACATTTTATAAAGTCTTTTCCCCTTATAGTAATATACAGAAAGTGTAAAAAAACGTTGAGCAGTTTCTGAAGAGCACGACATGAATTGATCATGTAATTTTGAAACAGAAAAAACTTCATCCACACAACTCTCCTATTTTAGTTCTGTTTTTTTTATTCTTTATTTTTCTGTTACTTGACAGGGCTGGAATATTAAACCCGTAATCTCTATAATAAAATAAAAACACGATGTTCATTTTTGTATCACGAAAAATTTTATAGAAAATGTGGGGTCGATAAACTTTAGCGGCATCGTAGGCAGTAAATCAGTTCATGACGTCATAGCGCTACGCGAGCCTCGCTACGTAATGGTCGTAGCACGTAGCGTACCACCAATATTAAACAAATATAGATATGAGTCATTTCTGTTAGGCTGCTGGTTGGTGTAATTTTGGAAATGTTTGGTACAATTGATATTTATTTTTGGTATGATTAAAATACAAAAATAAATATGGCTAGCTATATATATACTAATATTATAAAGCGAAAGTGTTTGTTTGTTTAAACGCGGTAATCTCAGGATCCGCTGGTCCGATTTGAAAAATTCTTTCAGTGTTGGATAGTACATTTATCGAGGAAGGTTATAGGCTATATAAGATCGCGCTGTGACCAATAGGAGCGAAGCAGTAGTGAAAAATGTTTCAATAGCGGGGAAAGGTTTCTAAATTCCACGCGTACGGAGTCGCGGGCAATAGTTTCTTAATAATGCAATGGTTTAAGAAGCAATGTAATTATACACAACTAATAGTTATATTATACATAAGTAATAGTTTTACATCACCATAGTACCTAAGTTTTTAATTGGTTTAAGAAAATTTTGTAATCGAAAATATTAGAAAGTTTTGATTCACTATAGGATGTATATTTTTGATATTTTTCTAAGCCTAAAAATCGACTTATACTTTTTTATTTGAGTTTGCTTTTTACTTTATTCATATTATTAATATTTTGTATGTTTAAATTTTAGTTAATTTGTGATTAATATGTTTTTTTTGTATGATTGCACCCACTTAATTACTTATCTCTGCACCACCACTGGTTGACTGGTAGAAAATGCCAACGGCATTAAGTTCGCCATTGTATCCACGATGCATTAGGTATTAAATAAATAAATAAATTTTCAGACCAGGTAGTGATTTCCTGCAGGGGAGAGGTGAGTTTGAACCACCTAAGACAAAGTGGTATATGTCACGCATGTTTAAAATTTTTTTTTTACTTATTTATACTTTGCCAGTGGTCGTAGAAATCCAACCACTGCTGCACTGCACTGTAATTTTGACAATGGCTAGAGTTTATTAAAGATAACAGACTTATACCCGATCAATTCTATATAAAAGTAAGTTTATTCAGACAGAGTTACGTAAACAGTAGATAGCAACAACACATTCTGTTTGTTTGTGTCGTCATAAAAACAGTTAACTATTGTGACCTTCATTTATAGATAGTGTCGTTTGTATTATGATTCACCGACATAATTCAGTTCGTCCTTGCATTTATATGGATTTATTAAAACACAATGTCATCAATATCAATTTAGATTATTTTACTATCTGTCCTATACGTACATTTTTTATACATGACTAAACTAATTATAAAATTACCTATTTGTGCAGCTGTTGCAAAATGTTGCGTTTAGTTACGATCACTAGATAACCTGTACTTATGTGATTAGATTAGAAAAAAATCGTGTGGTAAGTTAGAAAAAATGACTCACTATTTCTCAATTTTAACACCTACACTGTACTATTCTCTAAACCTAGCGCGACTTATTTGTTCAAATACCCCGTGAATGCAAAGGCACTGAAACGTCGGGCTAAAATTTAAAGCAAGTATCTTAATCAGTAAAAAGTAGTTTTATTATCACTTATTACTGTAAAAATTAATTACTGTAAATCTAAATAATAATTCATCATATATCATCCGTGTGGTGAGGGATTTAGAATACAAGACAAGTGTCACCACCCCAGGGTGCTGTAAGAGCCAGCTAAGAGATATTATAAGCAGTTAATATCTACTGTGAGAGACGGAAAACTCGATAATAAACCCTATCCCAACACGCCTGGTTAGCGCGGCATAGTAAACCACAAACTATCCTGAAGTGGAGGAGGCCGTTTATAGGCTGGAGAGAGATATATACAACTATGACTTTTATCTATTATTTAGCACTAAAGCATTTATTTTGACGGGCTTTGTAGTCTAGTGGTTCATGTAACGAACTGCCGTTCACGTGGTCACGGGTTCAATTCCCGCACTGGACAATCATTTGCGTCATACAAATGTTTGTTCTGCGTCTGGGTATTTCTATGTATTATAGGTATGTATTTACAAAATAAAAGTAGTATGTATTTAGTATATCTGTATTCTGGTACCCATAACGCAAGCGTAAAAGCTTAGCTTGGGGCCAGAGGACGTTGTGTAAAAAAATATATAAATTACTAAATATATTAAATTGTCACTTGTCATTTATTTTCGTTTCCTATATGTAGTGAGTATGGCTACCGATTACGGAATCACATATTCTGAACATTTACGAGCGTGGTGTATTGCGGTTTTATTCATAATGACTTATCGTAGGTTTATTCGGAGATTTTATCGGAGAGATAATAAACGTCTTAGCGTAAAAGACCATTATGAATAACAAGTTTTGACAATTTTCGCGAACCTATTTTAGCATACTTATAAACCTCCGATAAGCAATTATGAATAAGGCGGTTAGTGTTTTATTTAATTTGAATAATTTCTGATTAATGTAACAATGATGTACTTAAACCCTACCTTTCAATATCTATTTCTGCCTCTGTTGCAACGTCTATTTATTTACTTGAGAGTTTGGCGACATCGAAAACCCCTTTACAGATGTCACGCAAAGGGTGGAGGGATTGTCCTTTGTGGAGGGTGTAACTTAGAAACGAATAGATTTTGTAGAAACTTTGAAAAATTAGATTGCTGAGAATTATTTTGTAGCATAATTTGAAAACAATTCCAATAAGATGCTTGTTAAAAACATTTTGTAAATATTTATCATACAGTCATGCTTTTTTCCTATGCCTGTAGGCAGAGATCATAGATTTAAACATACTTCCTTGGCTACCTTAACACCCTTTTATACCTGGTCATACATGCATTACGGTTGTAAGTGCAACGTACTAGTCGGTACTAGGCTCTTTTGAAGAACTTCGTAGAGGATATCACGTCTCATGCAAAAAATTTTTTGTAATGTTAATAATTTTATACAGATAAATAAATTAATATTCATGGACATTTCACACAACGTCCTCTGGTCCCAAGCTAAGCTTATAGGCTTGTGTTATGAATACCAGAATACGGATAGAATACATATACTATGTTTTTTTGTAAATACATAGTTATAATAGATAGAAACACTCAGACGCAGTACAAACATTTGTATAATCAATTAGAAAAATCACACAAATGATTGTCCCGACCGGGAATCGAACCCGCGACCTCTTGATCGGCAGTTCGTTACATGAACCACTCAACCACGAGGCTTGTCATATATGTATTAGAATGAACAGTGTTTTGAACATTTAATAAACTCTTGACAGTGTATCTCGTCACTTTGAAACGGGTGAACGTGTTTTGATGACAGTTCGTCAAAAACACAAATTCATGCAAAATAAGTTTAAAATAAATATGTCGATATTAAACTTAGAAGTATACCCATAGAGACAGACTTTATCTGTAAATATTATCTAATTTTTCAGCTACTGCGTTTCATAATAGATTTTCTACAATTCATCAATGTATCACGCCATCTATTGACAACATTTGCAGTATTTCAATATCATAGGTTCTTGATGTTCCTGGTGATCACTTTTTCTGTTATACAGTGTAGTATATTGTTAAATAATCAAAATAATGGTTGCATTTATTTCAAAACTTATTGTTTCCCGCAACTTTATACACGTAAAATTTAGAAATAAAACCTTCTCAGATTATAGAAAAAACCAATCCTCTTAAACCACTCTGTCCGCTTAGAAAACCGCAATAGAACTTGTTGAGTAGTTTGTAAAATATAAACTCACTTATGGATATACATACATATATTATATTACGTTACATTGTTTTATATTAAGGGCCTACATCAATATTAACGTCGACATGTACATATTCACACAGCTAGTAGGTATAGAAAATGAAGAAATTGGGATATTTTTTTTGTTTACTCATTATCTACTAAATATATTTTAATTCTGATTTACGTGTTTCTATATATAATAGTTAATTATGTTTTTAAAGTTATTTCATTAGTTAATACGCGATAATAGACCGACAAATGAAAAAAATAAAAAATTAGAGAGGTTTTTTCGCTATGATTTTCTATCGAGAAAACTTTTTTCAATCGCGTTTCTGAGTTTATGCGATCCTAGATCATATATTGAAAAAACATATACTTAAAAATTAGAGCTCTAGCCATTCAATCTAAAGAAACAATGAAAACTTCGTACGTAGAAAAATGCACGAAGCTATTTTGGTATCCTCTTAAGTAAAGATCAAGTATTACAAATATTTTGCAATTCATAGCCTATATACCCTAGATACGATATTATTATTATGTTTTCCAATATAAATTTTGGGTCGTATCCAAATTTGACGGATAATATTAAGCATCTACCTATATACTGATATAGGTTTTTATATGATGTAAACTAAATTGAAATAGAAGCTCAAAGCAAGATACATATTGAAACAGCTTTATAATTATTTCAACGTTGAAAGACAAGAAGACATAATATTTATATAAACTAACTATAAAACATAAAATGTGTACCTATTTTGTATTAATTACAATAATGACTACTACATTATTCATTTATGTTAATTATGTTCTCCTCAGTGTCTCACAAAATGTAAATTAATTAAATGCCATTTGTATTGTCCATGTGGTGACGAATCAAAAGTACAGTGTATTCTTAAAATCAGCAATGGTATTCAGTAAGAAAAAGTGAAGTAAATTTTCGGTGAATACCAGTGCTGTTCCCAGCGACTTCGTATGCATGGAATTTAGGAAATAAATACCCATTTTGCAACATTTTTCACTAATGCTTCACTCTTATTAGTCACAACGTGATGTTATATAGCCTATAGCATTCCTCGATAAATGTTCTATCCAAAACTGAAATAATTTTTCCACTCGGAGCAGTAGTTCCTGAGATTATTGCGTTCAAACAAATAAACTCTTATATTAATTAATATTATATAGTGTAGAAGAAGATATTTCCGAGATTCCAAATATATCCTTACTTATATATAAAAGTGAAAGTGAGTTCGTTTGTTTGTTCGTTGGTGACGTTTTCACGCAAAATCTACTGAGTGGAATATTGAAATTATAACTAAATATATTTACTCCAGTGGCTAAAAGCAGATTATATAATAAACAGAGTGATAGTCGATACTCTACTGGCTAGTCGCAGTCTCGCTTTTAATACATGGAGCTACTAATCTTAAAATAGTTGAACGAACGATGCTAAATATTTTTTAATACTGCAACGTTTGCGCTGAGTATGTATACTGTCTTATTCTGTTTTATTTAAATAATTAGGTGGAATTGATTTTTTAGTAGCTTCATACATTAAAGTAATTTATTGATTTTGCAATTGACATGCTATGCTTTACTTAATAAATTAAATTATGGTGGAAAAAGTGATTGCTATTAAGTAAAGCATACTCGTAGCATGTCAATTGCAAAATCAATAAATTACTTTAGTAATGAACGTCGCGTCATTATTTTCAACCCAATTGTATTCTGTAAAGAATACTAAGTGGTTGGTCGAGATGTTACAAAGCAATCTTGATAGATGGCGTTGTACGTAGAAATATGATATAAACTCAATCGAGTGACGATTGTGGTGGTAAATTTGAATGCTACAAGCACGACCGCAATAAGCTCAGTTAGAAAGAGCTTCGGAACGGTATTCTGAGGTCGTGGGTTAAAGTACCGCTTGCGGCAATCACTTTTTCCACCATAATTTAATTTATTAACTTCATACATTGCCAAGTTCTTAAACATTAAATTCGAACTATACTATTGTTTGCTTATTCTATTATACTAAAAGTTATTAATTAGTAGGGTTTTGCAATTAAACAACATTGAAATGTTTACGTTTCTCAGAATTTATATTAATTAAAGTTTATGTTAAGTTTACTATGAGTATATTATTGCTATTTTGCTTTTAATTTATGCCTTTGTTGTTCTTAAAATTAGCGCGTTAAAACAAACAAACAAACTCTTCAGTTTTATATTATTAGTTGTTGTATCCCTACTAATATTATAAACGCGAAAGTAACTCTGTCTGTCTGTCTGTTACGCTTTCCCGCTTAAACCTCTCAACCGATTTTGATGAAATTTGTCTTAGACAATCTTTAGATCCTGAGAAAGGACATAGGCTACCTTTTATTGCGAAAAAAAGGGATGGAAAGTTTTCTAAATTTCACGCGGACGGAGTCGCGGGCAAAAGCTTGTAGATAATAAAAGAAATAATGTCTTTACTATAAAAAACATCGCAACACTATACTATATATACAATATACTAATATTACAGAGCTGAAGAGTTTGTTTGTTTGTTTGTTTGAACGCGCTAATCTCAGGAACCACGCGTCCGATTAGAAAATTTTTTTCATTGTTAGATAGTACATTTATCGAGGAAGACTATAGGTTATATAACATTACGCTGCAACTAATAGGAGTGAAGCAGCTGTGAAAAATGTTGCAAAAACGGGGAAGTTATCTAAATTCCACGCGTACGAAGTTACGGTCAACTGCTAGTATTATATAACACTATATTCTTACAGTCTTATTCATAATGACTTATTGGAGGTTTATACGGAGATTTTATCGGAGAGATAATGAAAGTTTTAGCGTAAAAAGACCATTGTGAATAACAAGTTTTGACAATTTTAGCGAACTTTTAAATCTCCGTTAAGTCATTAGACCATTGGTCTTTATTGTACACATAAAATACACTTACAAAATTTAAAATAACGTAAATCTACGTACACACTCAAGCTTAATTCACTATTGAATTTTCTTCCAGCAAACCTTATGATTACGTGATTTGAAAGATGAGCACGTAATGTAGGTACAACTATATTTGAACAAAACAATTTACTTAACTATAACGACTTATTTCTAACATATCAATACATAAATACTTATATATAACACATTAATTAATACTATACTTACTGTTAATAATAAAACTACCACATCCAAAAACCGTAACTTGATGGAGACGCACACAAATACGTTAGTATATTGTCTCTCACTCAAAGTATCAGGTGTACAACATGAATACCTAATCTTAATGGAGTACGAACATGTACTACAGATAAGGGTAGGAATAAATCATCGACTGAATGTTTTACCAACTTCCCGTGGGAAGAAACAGATTGTGAAGTTTGGAAGAAATAAAATGGTGTCCGGAGAAAGGGACTTATATTTTTTATTTACGCACATCTTAGGTACAAAAGATGTATAGATTATGCGCCTAATTTCGATTTATTACACTAAATAATATCGCCATAGTTATAAATATTGCGTTTTAATTAAAATAAAACAAATATATTTGGCAACACTAATGCATTAGGGTTAACCTGTAATAATAGCTGCATTGTGTTAATAAAAAATTGGTCAAGTGCGAGTCGGACTCGCGCACGAAGGGTTCCGTACCATTATCTATGCAACATAAGGCAACGTTATTAGTATCGAGCAAGAAACGGTAAAAAAATCATGTTTGTTGTATGGGAGCCCCCCTTAAATATTTATTTTATTTTATTTTTAGTATTTGCTGTTATAGCGGCAATAGAAATACATCATCTGTGAAAATTTCAACTGTCTAGCTATCACCGTTCTTGAGATACTGCGTACGGAACCCTGAAAATCATGTTTGTTGTATGGGAGCCCCCCTTAAATATTTATTTTATTTTATTTTTAGTATTTGTTGTTATAGCGGCAATAGAAATACATCATCTGTGAAAATTTCAACTGTCTAGCTATCACCGTTCTTGAGATACTGGGTACGGAACCCTAAAAATCATGTTTATTGTATGGGAGCCCCCCTTAAATATTTATTTTATTTTATTTTTAGTATTTGTTGTTATAGCGGCAATAGAAATACATCATCTGTGAAAATTTCAACTCTCTAGCTATCACCGTTCTTGAGATACAGCCTGGTGACAGACGGACGGACGGACGGACGGACGGACGGACGGACGGACGGACGGACAGCGAAGTCTCAGTAATAGGGTCCCGTTTTTACCCTTTGGGTACGGAACCCTAAAAAATGAAATTAGATCATTATTTTTTTGTCTTTGTGATATTGTCAGGACAAGGTTTCTGTAAAAGAAAATTAAAAGAACATATTTTTTTACTAAAAAGAAATAATTACATATTGTAATTTTTATTGGTTTGCAATTTTTATTTCATACTTACTACCGGCCTTATAGCTTTGTGGTTAAAAAAAGTTAACATCTTATTCTCAGACCTAAATATACGCACACAATTTCAAAACAATCGGTCAAGTCGTTCTGGAGCAGTACGCAATAAGACACGAGATATTCAAGTGGATACGAAAGTCGAAAAAGATAATAACCTATTCCAACTTTTCTAATTAAGTTTTGATATATATTTCTTTTTTATCTTAAACACGATTAAATAAACTAAAAAATTCTGTAAACCTATTTTTTGTGCAACATTTTTATGAAACTGATCTTTGCACCAATAACCATAAATTATATTTTAATGGTACTGCAAAATATCCCAGTAGATAATTCCTGTAATAACAACATTACACCTAAGTGCTTTCTGTTAGAGCCGATGATTGTTTGGAGAAGGCTTTAGGGGAGATGAGGCGCCAGTGCTCGTCACGTTTAAATATGATTTATGTAAGTAATTTAGTTAAGTACATATAGACATTACAAGCTGTGCGTGTTGGATAGATTAAAATGTTCGTCGCGGTTCCTTTGTGGGCATCCTGCTCTGACAACACGATAAATTATGTCTTCATTAGCAGATAGTATGTGTGGTGACGGATTAAGAATACGCTTTACCACTCCATGTCCTTCCAAGGGTGCTTTAAAGCTAAATGATATTACACAGATAACCTTCTGATATCATCCTCTGTGAGAGAAGGAAACCTCGAAAATAAACAGAATGCAAACACGACTGGTGACCGCGGTATAGTAGGGAGGGGGTTCGTGGTTGCATAGGCCCATGCTCAACAGAGGGGCGTTAATGGGTTTGAAAGATAGAGAGAGAGTTTAAACAAGAAAATTGTATATTTTACTACATAAGATATACTCGTAATCTGTAATATTGTGATATAAAACAATAGAGTAAAACAAGAACTATTGTCGTTTCGCTTCTATTGTCGTCGACAATGCCTTCGGGTGCGACGTAGTGCGAACAACGTATAAAATTTCCATACATAGAGTTCAAGGCTTTGTGTTATCTGATTTATAAGATTAAGCGGTGCTAGAAAAAGAATTTGAGAAATACAATCTACCTACACAATTTATGAGATAGACGAAAATCTGGAATAAAAAAGTAATTTTGATTATTAGAAATCAATGCCAGGATCAAACAATGTTTTTTTAAGCCCGTTTACATTGCTCTTTTGGGCATGTTGTCTATTACCATGCCGATCAAAATATATCGGTATAGTGTTTTGTTTCAAACTTTCCATCTCTTTTAGTCACCAAGTGGTCTATTTTTATAGACACTCAAATCGCTAAAAGACTATAACTTAAACCACAAACTATGAGTCATCAGCTGCCTTGCCTGGAAAACTCTTCAGCGTGTCACGTTACCAACGCGTGACGTCAGCGTGCGAACACTATTGACACTAGACATTAATATGCGCATTTTGTTTCATAATTCATTAGTTATGTCTTTGACCATAATATGTTGCTTAATGGAATATTTTCATTTGTACAGGAAAAAAAATAGTCATTTTATTTTAATGTCTTATGTTTGTGATAGAAATCATGAACATTGTAATCGGAAGAGTTGACGGTTTGGGGAGTTATGGATTCGATTTCTATTCAAGTTTAAAATCAGTATGGTGGTTACTATGATACTACTTATATTGGTACGTACTGAAGAATATCCTGTATTGTGCTATTGGTACAATAATAAATAGTGTACCTACAATAAAGAATATAATAAACTAGCTGATGCCCGCTACCCCGTATACCCATATATTTTGTCACCTTTTATACTTTCCCTGGACTTCACGAATATTTCAGGACCTTAATCACAAACATCGGCCCAGCCTTTCTCGAGTTTTAGCGAGACTAATGAACAACAATTGATTTTTATATATAAGATAAATAATAATATTATAGTTACTTTTTACGGATTTAGACGCGTATATTTGTTTTAAATTTTGGCCCGACGTTTCGGAGACTTTGCAGTCACCATGGTCACGGGTGAGACTGAGCTGTAATGTGTCTTCTACGATCAGTTATTACAGGGTTTACCCACATTCGATTTTAATTTTACATTGACCATAAAGATAGACTTTTACTATAAACTATATCATACATATTACATTGTGCTCAGACTACATAAAATCAATAACATTATTATGTAGTCTGAGCACAATGTAATATATATGATATAGTTTATAGTATTTATATTTAAACAGATGAGTCGCGCAAGTGTTAGAAAATATTATAATATTATAGTTACCAGAATAAGCACTATTTATGGCAATATTAATTTATAGTAAGTTTAAGCCAAAAACCAATTAGTCTCATGGTTATTAAAGCTAAAAATAACAATTTGCTTAGTATAAAATCTAAAAATACGCTTGTGAATCTTGGATATTTTTACTTAATTATTATATTGTCATCTGTCCTTCATATGTGTGTAAAATATCAAATCATCAGACAATTACAAGTGGGTGAATAAACTTCTTTCTCCGTGTGGTGACGGATTAAGAATACAAGTGTCACCATCCCATCTCCTCCTAAGGGTGCTGTAAAAGTCAGCTAAGGGATATTGCACACAGATAACATCCTCTAGGAGAAACGGATAACTCGAAAATAAACCCTGTACCAACACGCTTGGTCAGCGCGGCAACGTAAGACCATAATCCCTCCCAAAGTCCACTTTGAGGAGGCCCGTGCCCAACAGTGGGACGCAAATGGGCTGGAGAAGGAGGAGGAATAAACTTCTTAAGACTTTCTTGATTAAATACATGCATTATACTACAAAATTTGTGTGATATCCACAAATGTCATACAAATGTTTGTACTGCGTCTGGGTGTTTACTATGTATAATAAGTATGTATTTACAAAAGAAAAGTAGTATATGTAGTTTATCCGTATCTGGTACCCATAATACAAGCATAGTTGTGTGAAATGTCCCGAATATTTATTATTGTTATTATTTATAAATACATGCACTACATTTATAGCTTTAAGAGACTAGCTGGCCCGGCAAACGTTGCTTTGCCATACCAAAAAAAAATAAAAAAAAAAAATGAACTATAAACCTCACGGAGCCCGAGACCTTTCCAACGAATGCAAAACCGTGGAAATCGGTTCGTGCGTTCTGGAGTTATAGCGTCAGGAAGGAAAATCCGACTTATTTTTATATAGTAGATATAAGAGCGTATCCTTACTAATGTATAAGTGAGAAATCCGGATGATGACACAGTAATAATTTTGACGAGCATATGTGTTAATGTGTGGAACGAAATGATAGCGCGATTTAAAAAACCTACAACGCCATCTATTGAGCAGAAGAGTAAACTTATGTTTTTTAAGGATTGATTTCTAAATTTCAGGCGTACGAAGTCGCGGGCAACAGCTAGTAAATAATAAGCCGTGATAATACAGTATTAGTCTACGAATTGTTTGGTGTTGCCCTGTATTCATTTTTATTTTGTCACTGGCTCTTGCCTACAAGATCGTACACATATAAACCCAGAGATTAAAACTAGTTGCTAATAAAATGATTAACACCGACATTTTACCAAACAATTGCCGCCAAACTTACATATTACTTTATTTATTTCTTCTTACAACTTACTTAAGGGTGGTCCAATGATGTATTGCAGTAATATATGGCGATTAACTTGCAGTTTCTGCCCAACCCCTCTGATACAAGTGCAAAGATACTGGTAAAATGAATGCTGGGATAACACGCGATAGTAATTTGTGGAAGATTTAGCGGTTGGCACATATCATCTATATTATGTTTATTTAAGAGTCTTAAATAAACATAATATAGATGATATGTGCCGTAAAAGTAGTCACTTGCCATTAATGTCACCTTTCAGTATAAATACCCAAAATCCGTGTGTATTTTCAAGATAATAATTATAATTTATCGTATAAGACGGTACTTGACGAGAATCTGGACTAAATCTACAATGGTAAAAATATTTCTCTGACAGGTATTGCACTAGGACAGAAGTACTCAAACTTCTGGAATTCATTTATTCATGTCTGGAATAATAGGCTTTACTAAAAATAAACAGAAAACTTCATTCAGAGTTTGGATATAATTCATATAAGTAACAAATAACATATTATTACTTTATTGAAACTTATCAATTACACAAAAAGTTTTTGATATATACTCGCACAGTATACTCGTAAGCAAAATAACATATACATATTCATTTACAATTTTCAATGCAGATTAAAAATAGTACAAATTCATTTCAATAAAAGTCCACGTTCTTTTTCAGCTAGTGAAATATGGCTTTTATTTGTTGCACAATTTAAATAAAAACTGTTACAAAAAGCCAGTGTTTCAAAACAACAAATTCTACTGTTTTTATTTATATCGTTATTTGTTTTTTATGTTTTAGTAGGTACTAGACTTATTGGCAAACTATGTAAATCGTTTCGTTAAAAATGCTCGTAAAAATTGCAATAAATGTTACATTGCTCTTAATACATTGTTTATTTAAATTTATTACTTTTTAATTATTTAATTTTCATTTAAATACAATGTAGAGATAATAGTTTTTATTAGAAATATTTAAAATTTGTCAACTTATGCTTATTTTAGATCAGAAATGTTCTACTTGAATAAAAAAACAATCACAGGATGAGCTTTCAGGCACCCTAACATTTTTTTTCTGTCCGTTCTCGGCAAATGAAAAGTGTTCGGTTTCCAATTAGCGATATAGAGATTTTCCACGTCGTCGGTTGTAATACGATCCGTCTGTAGTGGAGCGAAAAAACCACTTGACTTTTGCGCATCTAAATTACTTTTTTGGTGTTGAGTACATTTGAACTTAATTAGTTTCAAACTATTTGCAACCATTCAAGTGAAATGTATATGTTGGCATTATCGTAATATCTTCGCCGGAGAAGGGGAAATAAAAAAAAAATTAGAAAAAGAATTATATACTGCGGCTTGTTCTGCATTACTAGTTAGGTATATTAGGTTTGTGACTGCTCTGTCTATACATGTGTCTGTGCTTTTGAAGAGTATAATCTTAAGAGGATACCAAAATAGCTTCGTGCATTTTTCTATGTACGAAGTTTTCATTGTTTCTTTAGATTGAATGGCTAGAGCTCTAATTTTTAAGTATATGTTTTTTCAATATATATGATCTAGGATCGCATCAACTCAGAAACACGATTGAAAAAAGTTTTCTCGATAGAAAATCTTGGCGAAACAACCTCTCAAAATTTTTATTTTTTTCATTTGTCGGTCTATTATCGCGTATTAACTAATGAAATAACTTTAAAAACATAAGTAACTATTATATATATAGAAACACGTAAATCAGAATTAAAATATATTTAGTAGATTTTGAGTAAATAGGAAAAGTATCCCTAATTCTTCATTTTCTGTGCCTACTGGCTGTGTTAATATGTACGTGTCGGCGATGATATACGATAATATTGATGTAGGCCCTTAATCACATAATTGTTTTTTGTGGAATCTTTGAAAACGATTTCCAACCACTTGCAATAGTTAAATTGATCTAGTGATTTGCATTATGTATGCAAATCACTAGATCAATTTAACTAAGCACCGATAACAATGCAGTATATTATAAAATGGTACATCGAATTTCATCTGATGAAGAACCACTTTGATAAAGTCATCTGCAATTACTTGTATTGCACGTCAGTCTCTAGGGCCATTACCAAGATGGGTTAGCTTCTTTGCCACACGCGAACTCTCGTGTCTATCTACGTAAAAACAGATTGATCCGGGGATGCTCGGGTCATTAAGGTGAAAGGTTCTGGGGATTAGCAGGGGGTACTGAAAAACACTCTCATGCTTTTGAATATGTGATATTTTATAATTTGGAGGTGTTTTTGCCCGTCTAGCCGTGGTATAATTAGTTGTGTTTATAAAAAGAGTATCCTGTTTTAATTTAGATGAGTTGATTTTGAAACAGGTTTATGCAAACTTGATATGGGTAGAATGAACAAAGGAAACCTGACATATAGAATTCTCATATCAGTAGGTTTGTCCCTTTAACTTTTGAAACGGTTTTACCGATTTCATAAAATTTTATGTGTATACTTCGTACGCGTGGAATTAAGAAAATGTTGTCTGTTATTGCAACATTTTTCAATAATGATTTACTTCTATATATTGCAGCTAGATGCCTATAGCCTTCTTGGATGAATGTGCTATCCAACACTGAATGAATTTGTTAGATCAGCGGATCAAGCGGTTTCTTATATTAGTGCGTACTAACAAACAAACTGTTCAGATTTATAGATTTAGTAGGTCTGAAAATAGGCTACAAATTGTTTTTATGTGCCACAAGGTCATAAGTACGGTGAGCTCTCCTTTTTACTGAAATGGGACAGAGACTTAATTAGTGAAAATTTGGGACTCCTTCTTCTGTTGGGAATATAATGCTTAGATCTAAAAGCAAGTCTAAGTAATTTAAAGAAAATTGTTATACTAACGGCAAGAATCCAGTGACCTAAAACCTTACAGTTGACTTACTTTACGTCAGTGATTTGCATAATATGAAACTACGTACTGAGTATAAAAATTTCTTGAACTAATTTCTTAGGCGCCAGTTAAGCTATAAAGATGTTAATTGTTATCTTTTTTAGGTATTAAATTTGTAGAATTACCACCAACTTATTCTTAAGAACGTTATTCATAATTAATGGCTGAGATATTAAAAAGTGGGGTCTAAATCAAGAGTTACTTTTGTGACATATTACAGTCTATTCTTGAATTGTTATAGCTTATTCACGGAATAGGTGGGTAGAGTAATGTGAAAGAGTTTGTAAAAAATTAATAAAGACTGTGACAGAGAAGAATGGAACAAAAAGATATATTTTGTTATATAGCATGTAGGTTTAAATACATTAAAGATTATTTCCACATATGGATCAGACATAAAGTTACAAAAGCTAATAAATAAATTCATCAAATTCTTTGTGGAATAACCTCACATTATATTTTAACACTAGCTAATGTCCATGTTTTCACTCGATCTAATAGTTCTTCTCTTCTTCTTCTGCAGCTCATTTACGTCCCACTGTTGGGCACGGGCCTCCTCCAGTTTGGGAGGGGTTATGGTTTACTGTGCCACGCTGACCAGGCGTGTTGGCACAGGGTTTCTTTTCGAGTTTTCCGTCTCTCACAGACGATGTTATCTGTGTGCAATAACCCTTAGCTGACTTTTACAGCACCCTTGGGAGGAGATGGGGTGGTGACACTTGTATTCTTTATCCGTCACCACACGCTTATAGTTATTGAGCCCAAAATACACATTAAACCTTAACAAATTGTACAAAAAAGCCATCCTGAACCACTTTATCTATGAAAGAAAACCGCATCGAAATCCGCTGCTCGGTTTTGAAGATATCAGCTGACATAGGGACATACATATAAAAATATCGACTTTGGTTTATAATAAGTAAAGATTACTGTAAACTCATCCATCCAGCTACCATCTTACAAATTCATCCAAAGGTTGTTTGTAAGAAATCGTAGTATGCGATAAGATTGCCATTTTTGTACAGGAATATTACCACTTAAGTGAATTTTAATATGTATGTTATATTGGTGTACAATAAAGAACACAAGAATCAAATAAATACATTTGAGTTTATACAGTGTAAACATAACAACTTCTAACAGTTACTTTTAAAAGGGGTAACTCATCATCAAATAAAGAATACTAGTATACTTCCAGTATCATTATTATACATTTTTTATCAAATATTTATGAATCTTCAATAATAGTTGTTACTTTTATAAATTCAACACAAGCAATGACAACTGCCAAAATATGCGTATTTCGAAAAACACTTCAACGCATAGACGACCTCCTTCTTAAGATTGTTAATTATATGATATTCTCCTTGGTGCACCTTACACTTTGTATATTAAATTGTTTACTTATATAACACAAGGCTCTCACACGTGTAAACAATGTACAAGAGAAGCCTTACACAATTGTAACAACAAGATTGTTATAGAGGGTCATAGTTTAACTTGTAACTGCGTCTCTTACTTTCAGATGATTTGATTTACATATTACTGTTATTAAGATATTATTTGCTCTATTTGTTTAACTTTACTTAAGTCGTAAATCTTTACTTATTATAAAACAACTAGCTGACGCGGCAAACTTTGTTTTGCCATACTAAAAAAAAAATTTTGGAAAATAGATGTGGGCCGATTCTCAGACCTACTGAATATGTATGTAAAATTTGAGAAGAATCGGTCAAGCCGTTTCGGAGGAGTACGATAACTAATACTGTGACACGTGAATTTTATATATAAGAAGTACTTTCTTTTGTTGACGGGCTTTTTGGTGGAGTGGTTTATGTAATGGACTGCCGATCACGAGGTCGCGGGTTCGATTCCCGGTTGGGACTATCATTTGTGTGATATCCATAAATGTCATACAAATGTTTGTACTGCGTCTGGGTGTTTTCTATGTATTATAAGTATGTATTTACAAAAAAAAGTAGTTCATGTAGTCTATCCGTATCTGGTACCCATAATACAAGCATAGAAATATAGCTAACTTTGGGACCAGAGGACGTTGTGTGAAATGTCCTGAATATGTATTTATTTATTTTGGTATGTACCTATGTATGTCTCTATGTGAGTTTATTATCTTTAAAACCACGCAACGGATGCGATGAACGATGCGGTTCTTTTAATGGTTAGAGTGGTTTATGAGAGTGATTTAAGTGATTTGTAAAGGTTTGGTTTATATTAGTTAGCTTAATAACTATAATTCGTTTGATCTATAAATGAAGCTACTGTAATGTAAGGTTTCAGTATGGTCGTTCACTCTACGAAGAGTGTAGTGACGAAGAACCAGTTAAGTTAAATGGGTTCCCTACAAAACGTTGTAGCTTTTTTGGGGTGGTCTATTTCTAACTGTGGCCGATGAAAGACTTAGATTAATAGATATCTTTATGTATGGTCTTAACTACACCAAATTTGATAAAATTAAATTTAACTCATACCTCGTTGCTTTATATATAACGTCATGATCAAAGAGTATTCCTGTTATGTACACGAAATATCATGGATGAATGCGAAAGCCTGATAACTAATAAAAGTTTAATAATATTTATAGGCTTCAATAAAATTACATACGTTTTTTTCCTGGATATTTTAATTTTACTATATAGGTGGGTTCATACAACATTTGCCATAACTTACGTTGTGATGCTACAAGAATTTTTATGCAAAAAAGTGACATAAATAGTATCTATTGTTCCGATCAAGCACGTCATAAATCTAGTTGATCCGCATAAGAGATCAGCTCGCTTTCTACATGATAAATGGCCATTTTTACCGAAAATATCGCATGCAGCAAACGCAAGGGAAGCCATATACCGTATGTTAATGGGATAGAGGGTTAAAACAAAAGAAAAAAGTGATTTATTTATGATTGTACTCGTAGTGTTCCAATATTTATAATTATACACATTCATTTATAGCGTAAATCAAATTTCATTTAAATTCTAACTCTATTTCCATAAAAAATAAGCTTAAGTCCATGTTCTACAACGGAGAAATTATCTAGAATAGCATTTTTAAAAACTTCAATGAGAAACTTTATAAAACTTTCATAAAGTTTAAATTTGACGTCGAAGTCTCCCTTGTTAGAGGTTGTCCCACGCTGCGTTGTCCGGTATATCTTGACTCGAGGATCAGGGGCTGCTGGATGCTGATAACGCATAACCGCGCGTTGTGACGTTCTATGCGGGTGTCTTGTGTCCAGCAGTGCATGGGTACAAGCTGATCGATGGATGGATGGTTAAATTGATGGAAATGGTCCTACAACTAACTAACATAATTTTATAATTAGGCCTTTGGCTAAAATTTCCTAGAGGTACCTACAGAAAAGTAAAAAAGCTAATAATCTAAACTAATGAATGTACAATAACAAAACCTTTTTATTCTTGTTAATTTTACTTTATAATTGCATTTAATTATATTTCACATTAATGATAAAGGTCCTCATGTGGCCGAACACGAGTGTAACAGGACGGACATACCTAAATAAAAATAAAAATATTATAAACATTGATCATATTATGATATTAAACCATAGTCACGTGTTTTGTGATCATCTAAGCACCATTCATTCCAAGAATTGTATAATGACGCACTCTGACGGATGGCCACAGATTTTTCTGCAATGATTCTGGTTATATGTAAATGATTTGATTCATAAATGATCGTGGGAAATGTTGAAAGGGAACTTTAGGTACATAATTTCTTGGTAAGGTTGGCAAAAAAATTATTTTATATGCTTTTTTTTAGTTATAACAAGCAACTTAAGAAATGGTAATAATTAAAAAAAAGACGTGTGGCACTCCGCTGCCGCGGTAAAGCTATTGCATAGCATTTTTTATCAACTTATGCAATTATAATGATTTATTTATTTTATTTATGCAAGAATCTAAATATGTACCATAAACCAGAATAAGATTAATAATCCTTATTTAATGATGCTTAAATCTGTCCATTGTTTATGGTAATTAGGATAAAATAGCGATTTTCAATCAAATGTCAATAAAATAAAATAAACATTATTTTACATTATTAAAATCTAAAATACGCTGTTATTTGAACATTTAGGATATATGTTGTCTATTCAAAATCCTTATTTTAATACGCTGTTTAATTTGAGGAAGGTGCTTACCCTTGGTATCAACAGGATGAAATGAATTGCGGAGCGAAGAGGGGATTACGCATGCGCAGTAGCGTCGATAATGTAAGGTTTTTTTCATTACATTATTTTCGTTACGGAATTTCTGGATTCAGTCTCCACGCTCAAGGCCCGCGATTTCAGTCTCCAAGCTTCTATCGCGGGCCTTGAGCTTAATAATAATTTTCAAGAAAGGAAATATCAAATTATAGAAGTATTTACTATAAAAACTCTGTATAATGGGCAGTGATAGTGTGGTATATTGAATTACTATATATGGCTTCAACAACTACTCAACTTTTTCGCTCTCTTTCGACAGCACTTTAATGTACCAATACTGGGCCCGGGTCTCCTCCACTTTGAGAGGGGTTATGAACTACTGTGCCGCGCTGACCAGGCGTGTTGGCACAGGGTTTATTTTCGGGGATTTCTTCTCTTACTGAGGATGTATGATTATCTGTGTACAATATCGCTTAGATGGCTTTTATGCCTGGGAAGGAAATGGTGCTAATACTTGTACTCTTAATCCGTCACCATACGGACCCGTCATCACACAGATAAAGGATTAATTTGAATAATCCAACTAATATTATAAATTTGAAAGTTTGTGAGTTTAGATGTTTGGATGTTTGTTACTCTTTCACGCAAAATATAATGAATGGATTTTAATGAAACTTAATATTTTCTAACACTTGCGCGACTCATTTGTTTAAATAAAACTACTTTTTACGGATTTAGACGCGTATATTTGTTTTAAATCAGTCACGGGTGAGTCTCACCCGTGACCATGGTGAGTCTCCGAAACGTCGGGTCAAAATTTAAAACAAATATACGCGTCTAAATCCGTAAAAAGTGGTTTTATTTAATCAAACTTTACAATAGTGTAGCTTATACATACATCAAAACAACACATAGGCTACAATTTATAAAGATTTTGAATTGAATTGTCCAAAATATGACGATAAGTGTCAAGTAAGTAGGAATTCCACGGGTACGAAGTCGCGGCCAACAGTTAGTTCAATATTGAAATACTTTCGACCAAGTATTTACTTGTCTAAAGTTTAACTGTCGTATTTATTTTATAAAATATTCTTCTGTTACAGGTACACATAAAATCTTAATTTTAAACTGTAAGTACGTAGCTATTACGAAACTAGCTGTTGCCCGCGACTCTATCCGCGTGGAATTTAGAAATATTTCCCCGTTTTTGCAACATTTTTCACTACTGCTTCGCTTCTACTGGTCGTAGCCTGATGTTATATAGCCTAAAGCCTTCCTCGATAAAAGCCCTATCTAACACTGATAGAATTTTTCAAATCGGCTCAGTGGTTCCTGAGATTAGCGCGTTTAAACAAACAAACACTCTGTCTCAAGTCTTCAGCTTTATATATTGTTACAGGTACACATAAAACCTTAATTTTAAACCGTAAGTACGTAGTGGTTACGAAATTAGCGCTGACTATATGCAAACAAAAGTAACAGAAGTTCTAAAAATATTCTTCTAAGAAGCAAAGACCGGTAAAGTTTATAGAAGTGTTAACTTTATTTGTTCACAGTACTCGACTAGTTATTGGAAAAGGATTACTTCGTAGTTCTTGTGACTGTTACTATTATGACGTTATTCTAATTTTGTCGATCTACATGTGTTAAATTAGCAATACACTATACGAATATTATAAAGAAAAAACGTTGTATTATATATATTTGTATGTTTGTAACGAATAAACGAAAAAACTACTGGACGGATTTCTATAATTCTTTCACCATGCTTAAAAAAGTTATAGTTTTAGAAAAGAAAAATCTATAAAATATATTAATAATACACTCGCTGTTCAGTAATTATGTAATCTTAGTACTCTTCTCCATGTTTGGATGAATTAGAAATACAAATGTCATCATACCATTTCATTCTCGAGAAGATATCAGTACTCGCTAAGCCGAAAACCTCTTCTTTGAGAGAAGGAAACCTCAAAAATAAACAAAGTGCCAAACCATGGATTTATTCCAACATAATCTGGATGATGATGACAGATGCTTTGACAGAACTAAATGTTTTTACTAATTGACATTTTACACAACGTCCTCTAGTCCCAAGGTAAGCTATATTTCTATGCTTATATTATACCCATAAGATATGGATATACTACATATTTACTTTTCCTGGGTAAATACCTACTTACTTTTAATACACAGTAGACACTCAGACGCAGTACAAACATTTGTATCACATTTATAAAAATTCGCTCAAACATTTGTACCGTGCAGAAATCGAACCCCAGAGCTCGTGAACGGCAGTCCGTTACATGAATCACTGTCAAATGTAACTTCAAACTCAAGTTATGGTAAGCACCTTTGGGAAGAGATGGGGTGGTGACACTTGTATTCTTAATCCGTCACCAATACAATATTCAGATTGAAATAAACTTCCCAGTACTAGAATCTATATTAAACATATTACTTCAACTACAAGATCTATCGTGTACAATAAGCAGGCAAATTCTATTTCTTAATCATACATAATCACGATTATAAAAATACCTTTCTGAATATATTAATATCACAGTTCCTGGAACGATCGATATTAGTACAAAACAAAGGAATCATTTATAATCTAGAAGGTCGTATGACTCATACCATATAGAAATTGGGGCATTACTGTTTTAGTAATATTAGTTACACTAGTTGTACCTCGCAGTGTTACTCATGGTGAAATAGTTTGATCGAAAGGTATTTCATCTCGTTCATCTTGCACACCCAAAGGGGTTGAGATGAAATATTCAAGGATAAAGCTTCAAGGAATTGTTTCCTTCTGCAGTGGGAACTGCGCTGACCACGACTGTGACCAGGTCATCAGGTTTAAGGGGGTGGACCCCTGTTCAATAAGTGGCGATGCCGACTGGAGGGTCGGCGATAATCTCCCTTGGGAGTAACTTGGCACGGCGGCGATCTGGTGGGCGCGCAGGAAAAATATTTAAAAACGCATTAACTCGACGCTAACGCCATCTAGATGTAGTTGCAAAATTAGAAACAATATTTGAGTTATTCCGTTATTTCAAGAAAATTAACTATTTTTATGAGATTACGATAATTGTTAATCTAGATTGTTTTTCCTAGTGCCTTTTATTCAGATACGTTGAGGCATTTCAGCATAAAAGAGTTACAAACATGCACACATACTCATACAAAGTTTCGTATTTAAAATTCAGGATCACTGCATTTTTCCTGATATTTAAAGCGTAGAGTTAAAACGTAGAGCTTCTACTTTAATCCTATAGACTAGTACCCAATTGCATTTAAATTTATTAGGCCGTTTGAAAGGAAAGGAGTAACAAACATTCAGATTTCACCTTTATAATATTCGTATTACGTCTAGGTAGGGTAACAGTGCCTACTAATATTAGAATATATACTAATTCCACAGTTAATATCGTTTTTAGTGGTAGTTATGAACCTTGAACTTTTGTGAGTCATAGAAGCTTGACTGTAGTCCTTGTGAATTTGCGTAAGCAATCTAATTTGCATAATAATGTATAGGTATGTGTACTAAATGTATTTGACCTATGCTAATATTCTTTACTTACATTATTATATTTAAATTAGCTGTTAGCTACTTTGTAATTATATTCGATATAATAAATCTTGACTACGTTGAATGGAAGGTCGTCGTCAAGATCACAAGGAAACGTTGGATGCAAATGGCTTAGGACTAGCTTTCGTAATATTCTATAGGAGGCTCTTTAACAGCAGCGGAGAAAGGCTGATCGATATACCTACTATAGATGGTATCTGAGTTTTATAGACTGCCTCTATGGCTAATGATTAGAAAAATTTATCAAAAAATTTATTTCGTTAATTTTAAAGTAATTGTATTATTCTCTACGGGACACGCTATAAAACCATTTGTTTTATTATCAGTATTTACAGTGACAACTACTTTATAGCTTGTTAAAATGATGATTTGCAATGCATACAGTCTTTCTCCATTCACTGCTGGACACAGGTCTACCCCAAAAAAACCACAATGTGCATCTTGTGCCACTTGAATCCAATGGCTTTTTTAAGTAATTTATTATGGACGCCTCATGCTTTATCATCCAGTTCGTGATCGCCGATCGAAACTGTCGCAAACTTGTGTACAAACCAAGACTAATATTCGATAGCATAGTAATACATAAAAATAAATATATTATTTGCATTGTTGCCATTTGCTGATTTAAACAACCTTATACTTGGATAGATTACTACAGTTATTTGCATGTATTATGGGCTCGTGTAGCTCAACACGCAACTGAAGCACGCAGGTATAAAAATAAATTATGTTGCTAGTACATTCATAAGTACTCTTCAGTTCTTTATGTAAGACGATAAAGTATTAGATTTTTTATATAGCTACTGATTTTATAACGCTACTAGCTGACCCGGCAAACGTTGTATTGCCATACTACAAAAAAAAAAGGTTTGATAAATAGATGCTGGCCGATTCTCAGACCTACTGAATATGCATGTAAAATTTCATAAAGATCGGTCAAGCCGTTTTGTAGGAGTACGGTAACTAACACTGTGACACGTGAATTTTATATATTAGACTAGCTGTCCCGGCAAACGTTGTTTTGCCATACTAAAAAAAAAAGTTTGAAAAATAGATGTTGGCCGATTCTCAGACCTACTAAATATGTATGTAAAATTTGAGAAGAATCGGTCCAGCCGTTTCGGAGGAGTACGGTAACTAACACTGTGACACGTGAATTTTATATATTAGATTTATTTCTAATCCTTCTCCAGTCTATTAAAGTATCGCTGCTGAGCAAGGGCCTCCTCCACTGTCTGAAGGATTGTGGACTACTACACCGCACTAACTAGTCGTGATGGCACAGGGTTTATTTACGAAGTCATATGTTCCGACACCTATAGGTAAATTAGTATTATTATCTATCTTTTTGAAACTTATAAACATAACTGCTAGATTCGTGCTTTTTCCGTGAGGTATTTATTAATATGCTACAACCAATACCACGTAACCCAGTAGATCTCATGTAGTAAAATGTTAGTTTAAGATGTCGTTATTCCATTCATCCATTCATCAAACTTTTTCCGTCCACTGCTGGAGATAGGCTCGCACAACATTTCACGATATCATTAGTCCACCTTGTTGGGAGTCACCCCACGCTGCGTCGCTTGGTACGTGGTCGCCACTCGAGGAACTTCCGTCCCGAATGGTCATCAGCCACCCTAATGCTCGTATTTCCCAAAGATGTTATTCGTTTTAATTTTTATAGAATTATTAATGCATCCCTACGCAAATGATTTGCTTCGTGTTATTTTACAAGACCATAAAAGTTAAATGAAGCTACAGTTAGATCGAGTGTTAGTAAGTAAGTGTAAGATTCTCTGAACTTTCCTTACATTAACTTTATCCAAACCAAATATATTTATACTAAAACGAAGTGTCCAAGCTTAAAGGTAGATGGGGGACAAGATAAATACTACTATCTTGGTTTAATGGCTTTCTGTCTTGCGTTAGGGTGTCCACGTCTATCGGAGAGTGAAACATGCCGGCAGGTCCGAGGCTTTGATTTGTCTTCGTTACTTAGACATGTTCAGTGCCATGAACAGAATTGATCTTCACAATCCATTTGTTAAGAATGTTGTGGTAAAGGCTTTGCTATAATTGATTCAATTCCTAAATCGTTTCAAGAGTTTTTTTATGCCAGTTTGTGCTAAATATATTCGGGTATCAGATTTTATCTGGTAGGTACTTAGATTATGATTTGTGACGCACTTGATAAATATATCGAATGTGACAAGTCTTATCTAAAATGAGGATGTCCGATTAGATTTGAAGATTTCTTTACTGCAATATCTTTGACAAGAATTAAATTCACAAGACATTGTTTTGGAGTCCCTTAAGCTAGATTTTTTGTATCCGAATTTCCAAGGCATCTACAGATATTAAACATTTTTATATATGTCTTATTTACATTGTATGATAACGTAAACATAAGTTTAAACAGTTGGTACTTACAATGAAACTTACAGAACTCGTCATTTGAAAAATTCATTTCAATATTTGGTCAAATAAACCCATCCAAATTCTTTTTATAATACAAAGGGTATTGTTTGCAGTAACGTCTCCATGCATAAATGTCTCTCAAGTATAAACGTGTTCAAATATTTAACGGTTTAAACGCCTCCATTGCCCGCTATTTCACACTTCTCTTATTCTCGCGAACAACATTTTATACCCAAGACTTATGCGTAGCGAGTGCAGGGTGCATTTTTCTGGTTTCTATTATTCACACAAACAATGAAATATGAACTTTAGAATGTAATATTTTAGGGTGAACGTAGTATGTTTAAAAGAAAACAAATAAGTCACCGTCGTCACCTGAACAAACGTTCCCCCCAAAACAAGTTTATATCAATTTTCTAGAGAGTGCGTCTGGGTGCTTTGGAACATTTAAAAATAGAATGTGAACCTCTATGTTCTTTTAAAACTCTTTTATTTTCAGCCAGTATTCTTTGAGAGAGACATTAAAACATATCAATAAGGTTCACGGTCGATGTGAAAGTTAAATATTTTTATTTCTCTGTGAACGAAATTTTAAATATGAATTTCGTTTAAATGGGCACTTTCAACAGGTTTATCTGTTTGGTTATAAACTTATTTTATGGTTAGGATGAAAGTGTAGTGCATATTTCGGTGATATAAACATAAATTCTACATGTGAAATGAGTTTGTCAACCGAAGCTGTTCACTGTATTTTGCCGGTTCTGAAACCAGCCGATTCTAGTTAAGAAATCAATTAACAAAGAAATACCTACATATTAGATTTTTTCTTCATCAACAAATTATGTCGAGAGCAAGTAGTCTCGCTAAACATTATCTCTTATACAATATGATAAGAATATTACTTAACATGTTATCCATCAACGTTATAGAAGTTTTTTCTTGTATGCTTCACGTAAACAAAACACGCGTCAGCAGGAAATTTTTTATTTTATTGAAGTTTATGCAACTTCATTAAAATAATTTTTTTTATTAATTTACGAGATTGAAATAAAAATTAGAATAAAGCATAAATACTAAAATTTTTAGACAAATGTAATGGGAATTCCCCTTTTCAGCCCATTATTATCCCAATGTTAGACATGGGTTTGCTTCACTTATGCTGCGGTTATTGTCGCAATCTTATTTTTTGCTCTTGGAACTGATGAAAATAACGAAAATTACGTAGCAAGAAACAGAAGATTAAGCAGTCATAAATAAATAAATAAATATTCATGGACATTTCACACAACGTAGATCACACAAATGATTGTCCCGAGCGGGAATCGAACCTGCGACCTTGTGAACGGCAGAACGTTACATGAACCACTCAACCACGAGGTCCGTCAAAATAAGTGAAGAGATGACTGCTGAGACTGCTTCAGTCCCAAAAATCGAAATCTAATACAAAATATCGGATTTTCAGAAGCATGTCAAGTGATACTTAGCTGTTAGCATTCTCAAAAGCTCTTCTTGATTTATTTCAGCTTAGTCTTCAAAATGGTATCTTATAAAAGTCACTTAAAACTGGAAAAAGTTTAATCCAGTGAGAAAGTTATATTAACCATAAATCTATACTAAATGCTCCTGTACGTTTAATTATGGTAATATTAAGAGCCCTAAAATGAGCCCTAAAATTGGCAAGGGTAAATGAGAAGATATATGAGATTGCACCAGCGTCTCAGTAAGCTTAGAACGACTGAATTCTGCTGCAATTTTAGATATTTATATCTTAGCGTTATTGGCCTAGTAATATTGCTTGCTTAGTAACAACAATAATCACTAGGAACATTCACTTACATAGTATATAGGCACACAAGTAATTACCTAAAACAACATAGGTACTCTAAATTGCTTCCAAAGTACGTCAATATTATGATTACAAGTGTTTTATACTGATTGGATTCCATATTGTACCTAAACCAATTTGTTAGACAAACAACTTTGTTCAGCTAATCGCAAACATCAGTCTCTTGTTAGGTTTGACAAGAAATGTTTTTGTTATTTATTGTGTTATATGGTTTGTGACATCTAAGGGAACTACCTCTTAGTCCTGTAATACTGGCTATGGTTATCATAGGAGTACTAATTCTTAAAACTACTCAATGTCATGCAATTGAATACAATATTATACTATAACCCCGGGGTGGGATTAAGGGCTTCAAGTGATTCTCCATCGCGATCGAAATGAATGGACCCTTGCAAATAATTAGATTTATCTAGAATCTCCTTTTAACCTATCAAGTATTCTATTGGGCACGGGAAACCTTTACGTCTGGTGGATATTTGGTCTATGCCACAATCACCAGAAGTCTTAGCATAGGGTATAGTTATAAGTTTTCTGTCTCTTATTGGTGATTATTATCTGGCTCTTATTTACAGCTCCCTATGGGAGGAAATTAAATTAGGACACTTGTAATCTTTATCCATAAATGTTGATACCTCTATAAAAACTATGTGTATTTCTTGCTCATTACAATCATGATGCTCAATAGGTTTTATGTATATGCTGCTAGGATTTACGACAAGTGTAAAAGAAATGTTTACAAGAATCATGAACAAACAAGTTGTTATCCCTTATTTTCGATTGCTGATTTGCAATATGGCGACTTTGGTAACGATTCTTTTACCTCTATATATTTTTTTAACTTCAGTTATGAAACGAAAGTAAACAGAATTCTTAATGGTTTTCTTGGCATACGCGTGTCCGCAATTTAGGAGAGACTTAATTAGAATACATAATATTAAAACGTCGACTTAATTTTTGGGAAGTTTTAAAAGATTTTTGTCAAATTCTGATATTATATATTCAAGGTCTTTTTAGAACTTGCCACTCTTTCACACTCCAGTCCATTAACGTCCACTGTGGGGCACAGACTTGTTCCACTTTGGGAGGGATAGTGGTCAACTATGGGTCACTAGGGGTGTTGGCATAGGTTTTATTTTCGAGATTTTTATCCCTCATCATGCCTGTAATAAACAGTATAAAATATAATTAACCTCTAGAATAATTACATTATATTTGACTTCAAAAGCACCACTCTTATAACCAGTCATTTGAGTATTATGTGCTTCTGTTTTAACGACATGCTTAGACTGCAATAATACACCCGAAATGCGTATGAACTTCAATTGAATATAAATCTGGATGGTCTGGTGGTCAGTTGCTGAAAATATTCGGCTTTATGTCGTATATTTGATTTGTTTTCCATACATACATACTTATATAACTGAAAAATTTAAGAATGAGTTACATGTCATGTATGGTACGGACATGTAATGTATGTAATGAAATGTGGAGGATAGTAATGTCGTTGAGAGTTCTTCGAATAAATATGGAAGAAAAAAAATCTAGGTGAACACCTAAGAAAAGATGGATGGACTGTGTGAATAAGAAAGAAAGAAGAGTTAACTCAGATTATGACGGCTGACAGAATACTATGGAAGGAAAAAGACATGTTGCGCCGACCCCGAATAGTGGAATAAGGGCAAAAGGGTAAATAGCTAGCCCTATCTGCTTCGATGAATCATTTATTTTGCATGTATAATTAGGTTTGAAAAGAAAAATGTAATAGATTTAAAAATAACTATGTTTGAGTACTTTGACTCAATGATCTGTGGTTCGTGATATGAAGGTATTTTAGTTCTATTATTAACAAAATGATTGTATTCAAATAAATAACCAGTTTTCAATGTTAATTAGATACATATATACATTCATTATTACTGTTAGTGATATTGTTTAAGTATCACGTGATAAAGTAATGTATTAGACTGATCTATGCTGGAAACGAAATTTTATTAGGTAGGAGCCAATTCTGTTACGCGAAGACTGTACTAAAATGAAACCCATTACTTACGGTAGGTATTAATTTGAAACCTTAATTATAACACTGTAGACATTCTAATAATTTTAGAGTGTTATTTAGTTTTATAAATTTTGTAAAATAAAAACGATCACAGATATTGGTACCAATTCTACGTACACAACTAAACTTAACTAAAAAATTAAAACAACTATGCTGTATTTTGATAATTTAGCTATTTTGTTGTGCACATTTATATTAATTGAAATCTTTAGTTTATAATACACAGTTTTCATAACGAGAAAGCTCAGATATTGTGCACTTGTGTTATTGGGAATTTCAATTTTTATTTTTTAGTTTAGTCGCACACGTAGAGTTGGTACCATTATTTAATCGTATTAAGAGGATACCAAAATAGCTTCGTGCGTTTTTCTACGTACGAAGTTTTCATTGTTTCTTTAGATTGAATGGCTAGAGCTCTAATTTTTAAGTATATGTTTTTTCAATATATGATCTAGGATCGCATAAACTCAGAAACGCGATTGAAAAAAGTTTTCTCGATAGAAAATCTTAGCGAAACAACCTCTCTAATTTTTTATTTTTTTCATTTGTCGGTCTATTATTGCGTATTAACTAATGAAATAACTTTAAAAACATAAGTAACTATTATATATAGAAACACGTAAATCAGAATTAAAATATATTTAGTAGATTTTGAGTAAATAGGAAAAGTATCCCTAATTCTTCATTTTCTGTGCCTACTGGCTGTGTTAATATGTACGTGTCGGCGATGATATACGATAATATTGATGTAGGCCCTTAATCTCTATGATAACGTGATGAGACAGAAGGAAATGGCATAGTGACATGTTAATTTTAAAATTTCAACGTATTAAATTAAAATAACATAGTAGTTAAAAAATACTGTCTATACTAAAATATACTAATATTATAAAACTGAAGGGTTAGTTTATTTAAACGCACTAATTTTAGAAACTACTGAATAGATTTGAAACATTCTTTCAGTGTTGGATAGTACATTTATCGCGGACGGCTTTATAATATAACATCACGCTGCGACTAATAGGAGCGAAGCATCAGTGAATAATGTTGCAAAGATGGTGGGCAGTTTTCTAAATTCCACGCGTACGAAGTCGCAACAGCTAGTAATGAAATAAAGCAATACAACGTACAGTCGTGTCGTATTTAGCGTTATTATATTTTTATTATTGCAGCAATTATTTGCAAATGGCAGTTAAAGCAATTGAATTTTTTACTTCTGTTGCAATTGCAGCCATACTTAAAAGGTACCGTGCACAAAAGTGGTATGCAGGAAAACGATTACGCATCCCTACCGGATAGGGCTGTGCAATTTTGACTACATACATATAAATTGTTACGAAAGGGGAGAGACAATAAACAAATAAATATCTGTACACATACTTAATGTGACCATTTTTTCTTTGATTTAAAACGGGACATCGGTTTATAGGTACTTAAACTAAAATTAAATGAAAAAATAACACTTTTTAAGTTATTTATTCGCAAAAAGCTAGTAGTGTCATAAAATATTAGGTTTAATTATATACTCGTATATACTGGTGATGATTTCAAATAGGAATGATATTCTGGGCATGTTTCTGTTAAATTAACCTTCATTATCAACTAAAACTGATACCTGTAACTGAGTTTTCTCAGACGTCCACAATTTGTTCATTACGGAAAATACTCTTTCTACTGGTGTTCGGTTTCTGAAAACGGGACAATTTTGCGTCCCAGAGGTAGTTTCGGGGACACCGGGACTCGTAGTTGTAAAAAGGGACAGTCCCGTTTAAAACGGGACGTCTGGTTACATTACACATACTGTAAATATTTATACAGGCAGAATAGAAATGTTTAATTGCATCTATTGTATAAAATATCTTTAATAGGTATTCATATACCTATATATTCATATATATTAATGATGCATTGATCTAGTATTATGCACTGGAGTCACAGATCACCCCTAGTAAATTCCTCACGCAAAGCGATCAACGCATACCGAATGTATGCTCTATTGTCGCTTATGTAACGTAAATGAATATTATAATCGACATGTGATTTTGCTACGGCCTTTGAAAGTGTATAACCCACGCCTTTAACAAAAATCTTGTAATATTCTCTCTATTGGAATATAGTAGTTGTGACTAAAGTGTAGTGTATGCACTAAAGATTGCTAGACTCGCAATAAGGGCCTACATCAATATTATCGTATATCATCGCCGACACGTACATATTATTTGACGGGCCTCGTGGTCTAGTGGTTCATATAACGGACTGCCGTTCACGAGGTCTCGGGTTCGATTCCCGGTCAGGACAAATATTTGTGTGATGTTTTTAATTGTCATACAAATGTTTGTACTGCGTCTGGGTGTTTACTATGTATTATAAGTATGTATTTACAAAAGAAAAGTAGTATATGTATTCTATCCGTATTCTGGTACCCATAACACAAGCATATAAAGCTTAGCTTGGGACCAGAGGACGTTGTGTGAAATGTCCATGAATATTTATTTATTTATTTATTTATTTATATTAACACAGCCAGTAGGCACAGAAAATGAAGAATTAGGGATACTTTTCCTATTTACTCAAAATCTACTAAATATATTTTAATTCTGATTTACGTGTTTCTATATATAATAGTTACTTATGTTTTTAAAGTTATTTCATTAGTTAATACGCGATAATAGACCGACAAATGAAAAAAATAAAAATTTTGAGAGGTTGTTTCGCCAAGATTTTCTATCGAGAAAACTTTTTTCAATCGCGTTTCTGAGTTGATGCGATCCTAGATCATATATTGAAAAAACATATACTTAAAAATTAGAGCTCTAGCCATTCAATCTAAAGAAACAATGAAAACTTCGTACATAGAAAAATGCACGAAGCTATTTTGGTATCGTCTTAATATAGTGCCTCAGATTCTAAATGTGAAGTAGGTATAGCCATATTTAGCCACAACTACAATATAGCTGTAAAGGATGATTAACTTATTCAATTTGATTCTCTACACTTAAAATAAACAAGATTACCGCAGTATCATTGAGCCAATATTTTAATCAATTGGAATCATAGTTAAGATCAAAGTTTTCCTGATTTTATTGTGAACTAGCCAGCGCCCGTAACATCGTAAGCGTAAAATTCGAAATATACACTAAACCTAAATAAATTAAATAAATAAAACATCCTATCGAACCATTCTATCTATTAGAAAAAACCGCATCAAAAACCATTGCGTAATTTGGAAGATATAAGCTCACATAGGTACATAAAAAATAACGACTTTTTTACATTAAGGTTTTTTTATATTATTTATTATGTATATTGAGCGGTCCACAGAGTTCTGATTAGTTTACAAAATTTGACTCATTACTTAGCTATTGGTGTAGAAACCCTTAAATTTTAAACTAACATTAGCTACAAAAACTGTTCTTAGAAAAAAATATACCTATGGACGTCTCCGCTGTTATAACTAGTCACTTCAAACACACCACAGTTCTAATTCTAAGAACTTTAATTAGTAACTTTAACTGACCCAACTGATGTCATAGTTATTTTAAAGAACTTTTAATTCTGAAGACATTCATTGAAATAAACAGACGTGAAGGAACTATCACTTACTTCTTTAGTATTCAAAATGTTTAGTAAAAAATCATAACAAATAATTAATATCTACCTATGTCCAACACTTTTACTCGCGTACTTACTTTTTGTGTAGGAAAACGGAATCGTTTGTTTTTACCATTCTCATGATTTTTCTGTATTACCTTTTAAATGTTCCCTATATTTCCACTAACACTTTTTATTCAATATCAGCTAAATCCGCCAAGCCGTTTTCGAGTTAAAACTAACAGCGATGTATTTTAAATATACATAGCATCACAACATAGCAATATCGATAAGGAATTTAAGGTATTTGCAATAATCATTTAGTATTTCTATACAAAGTAATGAGTGATAAAAAATGGAGATATGTAAATGGGACAACCTTAAATCATAATATATCGCCGATATCGCGGCAGCCCTAACAACATTCGAAGAAAATACTTCTAGTGGCAATTATACATGTGATACTCGTAGTTCCCGAACAATTTGATGTCAGCATTTTACTTGCTAATACGTTTCCATTGTTTTCCTGTGATGGTATTGATGATAAATCCCGAAACATCATTTTGAAGTTATTGTAAATTTAAATGCAAACAGGTTGAATTTAATTTTATGTAATAAATATTTTGTAAGATTGCAAATTAATTGTTCTCGATTTAAAAACAATTAAACGTGTAAGTCATCTGTAAGTGTCTCGTGATCAGCATATTTAATTGTGTTGGGCAGGAAGTGTGACGCAATTTGCTGATCATATAGTAATTTTGTCCGTAACACTGTAAACATACCTTTTAGCGTAGGCATGTATTAAAAAAGCAAAGTCAGCGGTAGTCAACAAGACCCAGCCTTGATTACAACACGAAAATATATTTTATGTTCGTGCAGCAGTTTTCAGCAATTTAGCAACCGTGTCGCAACCGTGTGCTGGCCAATTGCTTTTATTTCTTCCTACGAGTATGCTTGTATGTAACAAGCCAACGTTAATTGAAAATGGTGCATTTTCTACCTAATCCGATATGTTCGCTATAATCGATTTCGATTTTAATTCATTGTGTTCTTATTTGACTAACGCGATGAATGAAGGATCCAAATTATAATTAATTTTGAATAAAACTATGTACAAAGAGTACAATTAGTTAACCATACAGCTCCGATTTTGATTCATAACTCTTCTTCTGGGTTCAAAAATGTTTTTGGCAACTGTGGTAGACAAAAAAAAACGCTGTCATTTAGCCTACCTATACTACGCTGCCCTTACTTACATGGTATAAAAATTTATTATACTTAAAATCAAGGTTCTATTTTTAAAAATTTATGGTTTTTACGGTTCGAAAATTATGAAATTATTTTCAAATAATAAACAAATGAAACAAAAATTATGTAGAAATTTTAACAATACAATCCCCTAAATGTTTGCGCACTCAATACCCCTCGAGTTTCCTAAACATACTAGTACTAATAAAATCATTAGACTGAATAATTTTGAGTTTAACATGCGTAGTTTCAAGTGAGCTTGTTCGAATATGAAATTAGTTTGTTGTTATTAAACTGTTCAATGTTATTCTCAATCATAGAAGTATTGAGTGGCTTTTCTAAAAGAATTGTGTTAACTTTTTTACCAGTAATTTCATTTTATTTATTCCTTACTAGCTACTTCGTACACGTAGTATTTAGAAACAAAACCTTAACATATTTTACAAAAAATCATCCTCGTCATCTATTAAAAAAACCGCATCAAAATCCGTTACGTACTTTTGAAGATATAAGCTCACATAAGGACATACATACAAAAATAACGGCTTTGTTTTTTATTAGGTAAAGACTGTACAGTTAAAATCTAGTACATAAGATACATCATTGATGTTAGCATGAACATGTCCAAACATACACAAGTACACAGGCGAGCTTAATTTATATATAAGTTTAAAATTTAAAATTTCAAAATTTGGTTAGCTCAATATATTTTTTAATTTCAGTTTATAGAAAAACACCAATTAAACGATTTTAACTCATCTAATCGAATCCCTTAATATTGCCAAGAAGAATCTTGTGTTTAATTTTCCATTATCAATTATAGTAATATGATAAGTATAACTTGTTGGATTTGTGACCTTATTATATGAGTGTGTACATTGAAGAGTATTAATTCCTTACTAATTAATAATAATATTATGAATTTAAACGAACATAAGTATCAATGCGTGTAGCGAAACCATAATTCGATTTAGAAAAGTAGTACAACGCCATCTATAGAGCAGTATAGCAAACTTCTGTTTGTTAAGGTTTGGTTTCTAAATTAAGGCGTACAAAGTCGCGGGCAACAGCTAGTAAAATAAAACGACAGTTCTTCGAAAACATCTTCTGGTAAGATATCATTATATTCTAACCATAACAAGATTGTAATGGTTAGAAAGCTGATGGCTATTAGCTTTTCTTACTTCACCATTGCAAAATTATCTTTCAACAATTAATATAAATACGTTTGGTATATTTTCCACGTACCTATATACATAAGTCATATAACTTAAATAAATAAATAAATATTCACGGACATTTCGTCCTCTGGTCCCAAGCTAAGCTTATTATGCTTGTGTTATGGGTACCAGAATACGGATATAATACATAAACTACTTTTCTTTTGTAAATAGATACTTATAATACATAGAAAACACCCAGACGTAGTACAAACATTTGTATGACATTTATGAATATCACACAAATGATTGTCCCAAGCGGGAATCGAACCCGCGACCTTGTGAACGGCAGTCCAGTACATGAACCACTACGCCACGAAGCCCGTCGTATTACTATGTTAGTCTGCAAACCTATTCTGTCAGAAATAATGCTATTACTTAGGTGAGTAGCGTCTAGTCAAACTCGATTAGATCTAGACTGTTATGTAAGTCAGTTATTTCTGTCAGTGCTTTCATAAAATATAGCAGTTGCCGGCGACTTCATACGCTTGGAATTTGGAAAATTTTTTTTTTGCAAAATGTTTCACTAATGCTTCGCTCCTGTTGGCAGCGTGTTATATAGCCTTTCTCGATAAATGGACTATCCAACACAAAGAATTTATAAGATTAGCACATTCAAACAAAATAAGTTTAGCGGGGCTGGAGAAACTGACGCTGTTATCACTCAGTTATCGACAAATTATGATTTCATTAATATTATAAATATAAATAAATAAATTATAATCTAATAAATTATTTTAAATTATAATCTAATGGTATTTATGGAATAATTTCCATAGACAATAATAGTCCCCACAGAAGTATAGATATTGAGTGTTAACTGGTATAGACCAGAGTCTGTACCAGTAATTAAGTTAACAGAAACTTTATTAAACTGTCGTAGCCAGACGCTTCAGATTATTAAAATATACACACAAATCTGCTTAACACTCATGAAATATTTAACAAAAAAAAACAATTTTGAATTACAAACAACACTCAAAGTTCTTCATTTTCTGGGAAAATGTCTCGTCAAATGAATTTTTGAAGGCATTCATTATAAAGCATATGACAGATATTCGGTACAAAAACCTAATGTCTTTCACAGATGTGATGCCTCGTAATGTGGCACTTATCAAAATTCTGAAGGACTTCTTTTGTTGGCAGTGTTTTCATAATATAATCTTCACGAACTTGTCAGAACATACTGTACTCTTATCAAGAGCTCATTGTTTGAGGATTATTGTAGGTTGTGTCAAGCTTGTGTAATAGGGTGGTTTCAGGATAAAGTTATTACTAAAATAAACAATGATATCAATCCTAAACTTAACCTAACTAAAAATTAAAAATGATATTTTCAATGATACAATTCGCCAGTGATAACTGAACTTTCTTATATAAAACTGTATGAAAGACTACAGATTTTAATTAATAATATCTGGGCGACCGAGCTTCGCTCGGGTGGTGTGGCCAAAAAGAAAAAAAAGCAATAAAATGACATTTTCTAAAAATGATTCCAAGCTAGATCGATTTATCGCCCCCGAAACCCCCTATATACTAAATTTTATGAAAATCGTTGGAGCCGATTCCGAGATTCCAATTATATATATATACAAGAATTGTTCGTTTAAAGTAATAAGATAAACATGTAAGAGAAAATTACTAATTAATCAAAATACACCATAGCTGTTTTTAGTTAAGTTTAATTGTGCTTTAGTTAAGTTTACTTATAAGTAGCAGCAATATTTTACTTAAGTAATAATTTCTCTAACACTCTTTTGTTTAAACAAAACCACTTTTTACGGATTTTGATACTTTAACCAGACGTTTCGGAGACCTTTTAGTCAAATGGGTAGGACTTGTAACGTCTGCGTTAAAATTTCAAAAAAATATAAGCGTCTAAATCCGTAAAAAGTGATTTTATTTAAAGATGCTTTTTAAGTAAGTACCGCATTAAAATACATATTATTATTTGTAATTAAATTAAAATACATCATAGTTCGATACATTTTAAATTTAGTTTCGTTCTTGACGAACAATATTGGTAACCAATACCTAGTAAAAATATAGAAATTATTCAATTTAAGAGTCAGCTAAATGTACAAGTGTCATTTCACTGTGAAGGAGTAAGTTTAAAAGGATAGATAAAAATTTGTATTTGTACTTATTCTACTAACAAAATGTCGCAAAAAAGTATGTTAAAACGCTACAACGTATGTGCGTATAATTTGCATATTTTCTAATATATCTATGCTATAATATGGTTAGAGCGATCCTCCGACCTGCTTGTTGACAAACAGCGAAGGGTTAACAGTCTGCTGCGTAACAGAGGGTGTTTGTAAAAGACACATCACATACAGGCTTAATAAAAAAATAAACTAAACGCAGGTGATATTTTTGAACCATAAAGGGGGATTTTTTTCATAACATTCATGGTTTGTTTGTAAGAGCTGTGAATTTTTTAATTAAATAAATAAATAAATATTCATGGACATTTCACACTACCTCCTCTGGTCCCAAGCTAAGCTTATATGCTTGTGTTATGAGTACCAGAATACGGATACTACTTTTCTTTTGTAAATACATACTTATAATACAAAGAAGACATCCAAACATTTGTATGACAATTAGAAAAATCACACAAATGATTGTCCCGAGCAGGAATCGAAACCGCGACCTCTTGATCGGCAGTCTGTTACATGAACCACTCAACCATGAGGCTCGTAAAATAATTAGGTATATATTTTACCTACATTAAAACATCTAAAAGCTTCCAAATCTTAGTCATGTGTGTTGTATTCGAATAAACTATTTTCCGCTATTTTCTTCTATCACCCATTTTATGCCAACATTTATCAACACCACACACATAACCTTCCATCATAACAAGCAATTTATTTACTGCTATTTATAACACTGTACAAATAGACGTCAGGCTTTTACTGATGCGATATAAATCAGTGCCTATGCACCGATACCCAGAACCTCATCAAATTGATAAATGCGTGAAACTCGAGAACTTTTAGACTTACTTGTATTGATTGTATATTATGTAACATAGATTGGTGTACTTTTATGGGAAGTGACTTCAGTGGTCGTAGATTTTCTTAGAATAAGATACGTTGTACTTATTCGGTCTACCACTACTTGCTGATCGTGTAATTCGCTTTTAAATTATTCAACTCTGGTAGAAGTTTTCTGCCTTAGATTATTTCTGAACCAACTTTCTTAACATCCGTGGAATGTAAAATAATAGTAAATAAACAAAATAATGACTAGGAAAAATAATAACATATGTATCTTCATACCTATACATTAAGTTAAAAAATTTCGTATACCTAGCCGTAAAATAGAAAGTGGACGCATCAGTGTGGAATCAGTACAAAGTCACACTAGGTTGTAAGACTGTCTTGTAAACTTATTAAGATGTTATCAATTTAACATACAGGCTTTTTACTTTGTTGTTTGAATATTTATACCCCGAGGTCCATTAGCGTTTCAACGCGCATTATGTAACGCAGAAGTAGCCCAAGTAGGTAATGTATTCCAGCGCATTTGACCACAGTAGTTATCATTACCAATTATGCAGATGGAGCTATGACTTTATTGAAATTTGTAATTTTTAAACTTTATGAAAAAAAAAATCTGGAGAGGTGTCAAGGAACACCCGGATGGAACGAAGTCCCTTTCGATTAATTTATTAGTGAAGTAATTGTAATAAAATTTTATATAATAAATTATTATTTATTATAATAGATACTCAATAATTCATAAAAAATAATATATTATTATTATATTCATGATTCAGAGAGAAAGAGAGAGAGAGAGAGAGAGAGACAGAAAAACGCACGACTTATAACTATAGCAAAAAGTTTCGTTACAACTTTTGGTCTTATTTTTTTCCGTCTAGCCCCTTTCACAACGCGCGATAAGGAACTTCGTTCCAATAACTGGAATGAAAAGCAAAATGACAATAAATCGACGCGGAATACAGTTACAGTCCAGGGCCTCGAGTCCGGTAAATGAATGGTGTCACAATGGCACCACAATGGCACATCATAACCTCAAAAAATTAACAATAGACTACCAAACTTGATAAAATTCGCCACTAAACATTTAGTTATTTAGTGTTATTGCAAACAAATGCAATAACTAATTGCTTAGTGGCGAATTTTATCAAGTTTGGTAGTCTATTGTAAATTTTTTGAGGTTATAATGTGTCATTGTGGTGCCATTGTGACACCATTCATTTACCGGAATCAGGGCCCTGAAGCAACATACGTTTATGGTTTTGGTCCTACTCCCATTTCATAGGATGTACATTAATGGGGAATTTATAGCGGCTACACTTTAAGTTGATGGTATCATAGATGTAATTTATCATCGTTTTATCTCAAGATTTTTCCCTTCGACTAAGTGTTGGGGTAAACGTTAGTAAGTGCTGGTAATAAATTATATTTTTCTATCATTAATATATATTTTTATTACATTTGTGGTTGTGATCTTCTATTAAAGTAACGTAAAACTTAATATTAAAGGCAGTTATGCCGAAAATTTGTCATGGCAAACGATCTTTTCATGATTTTTTCACAGAAAAATTTCTTCTAGTAAACTTCGTGTCTTTTTTTATTTCTATGTAACTAAACAAATATTTTAAGCTTTCATCTATATTATCAATGACAAAGAGAGATCAATTCGTTATCAAAGTTTTTCTAAGTAGGAAAAAAATAAATTAAGACTGGTCCTCTTTCTAAAAGTACTTCGTAAATGTATTTTGTCAATTGTAATAATTGGCATTGTACATTTTTTTTAAACTCATAATCCGAAAACCATTTCGGGAAATAGAGTTTCTGATCCTATTACATTAGTTTATTTTAGTAAATTTGCTATAGCTATGATTATTTTTCAAATAAGTAAATGATCTTTGTTTGCCCTTGAAATGAAAGACTTACAAATAAAGCAAAAACAGACAAAAAACACTACGTAAAAATAAAGCAATTCAAAAGTTTAGGTGACGTACTTCTGCATAGACTAATAAATCAACTTGACAAGATATAGATTATTGTTTTGTAAAAGTTTATTAGGCAAAGGCAATACACAGTCTGCATACAACTATGACGTCACAACATTTGTAGAAAATATTTTCTTAAAGTATTTTTAAAATATTCAATTTAATGAATATTTCGATAATATTGAAATCAGTTTCTTAAAATAGTCTATATTTTTAAAAAAATATAAAAACAGCAGATTAAAAATTATGAACAATGCCAATTACCAACCAAGATCAACCAGCTTCTATAGACTTAATAAGTGAATGTCAAAATTTGAATCAAGCATGCATATGATGTATGAGCTTGTGTCATTCTGATAAAAATATCAATAGGTAATAGAATATCTATCTAAAATACATGCAGTATTTTGAGTTCTGTATTCATACCAATATTCCTAGAATACTCGGGTTAGTCTCAAGAGAATCCAAAGTATTCAAATTCCGGCAAGGGCCAAGATTTCCATTTGGAATTAACTTGAAATTCGCTACCTACAAAAGTTAGATACAGATTGAACTGAAATCAAGATTTTTTTTCTTTAGTAGTTTGCTATTCGATATTCATAAATTCATATTTTTTGTAAGTTGAACTGAACCCAGTTATGAGCGAAGATATTTGAATATCTGAGTAACAGCGTTATTGTGAAATATTTTCTATATCAGTTACGCTACGGACCCAAGGTTAGGTGAAATTATGTTGTTGACATTTTGTTATAAGAAAAAATGAAATGATGATTTACATAACCAATGTGTCAAATAGCGTATTAATTTCTCCATAATAAGTAGGTACCTAAGTATGACTACACCTTTCTGCAACACGTTATGAATAAAGACTCAGAATATTAATTCAGATGTATAAGCTAGTTGTAAATCATTCAAACTGTATCAACTATGTGCTGCTCATTTGAGAAAAATAAACTCTTTGAACCTACTTAAATAAATAAGTTACTTATTCTTGCGATTAATATTTTTGATATTATAAATGACTAGCTGTTGCCCGCGACTTCGTACGCGTAAATTAGAAATCAAACCGTAACAAACAGAAGTTTACTATGTCACTCGATAGATGGCGATGTACAGTTTTTTTTAAATCGGACTATGGTTTGGTTACACACATTAACACGTAAGGTCGTCAAGGTTTTTTTAGTTTATAATTCAGATTTTCGCATTTATAAATTAGTAAGGATAATAAATTCCAATCGCATAATAACAAACTATTATCGTGTACTCTTGTATTTTATAGTAACTTTTTGGTTCTAATATAATACCAAAGGTTTAATGAATATCATTCACAACAACTAACAAGTACTATACTCGTGGTTGAGATTACTTTTAACTTGACAAAAGATCCTCACTATAGGCACAGCTATTCTATCAGAAGCAAGGGAATGCAACAAAAGAGTTCATTCTTATCTACTCTCTACAATGTGAATCTGCAATATACTCGGAATTAAAAAACCATCCCTGGATGTTCAGAATTCCCTGAAGGGTTCTCAATGTCTGAGGTTGAGGGGCGCAGAGTCCGAGCGATTGAATGTGGTCAATGCGGTGAAGGGGGTTGGAAATTTGCAGCTTAGAATCATACGCTGCGGTACGATTAAACTATGCTAGTGTTTAGGGATGGGTCATGAAAATACTTAGCAAATGCTACTGTAACCTTTTTTTTCTAACCAATCAGGTTCTTTAATCGATAGAAAATATTTCTCTCACTGTTACTGGCTTAACCCTAACAATTGTATATGATGGTCTTATCCATAATGACTTATCGGAGGTTTAAACGGAGATTTTATCGGACATAACATACTTTGATAAGAGACTGCTTCGCATCGAAATGCAGGATACACTTTTAAAAGATTTTCAACATTAAACCGAAATGTTTCCGTTTATTCGGAGATGAGCAGTTGAACGATTAATGGCTATGGCCTCGCATGACTGCTTTCTACATCTGTCATAGACTTAAAAATTAACTTGCAATCTGTCAAGTACCGTTAGACTGTAAGAGACTCTTTGTACCAAAATTTACAGATTTTAATACTGGGATTATTTCTGTCGATACTATCCTCCACAAACTGATAATCTCGAGGCCTAGATCCAAGTTTTTCTTATATGCTACAGACTGCACGATATTAATTTAGTTCTTTAAAATTTAAATATCATTGTCATGAAGTTTTTTATACTTTTTGCATATTCCCCTTTTAATTGTTTACGCTGTTATATGGCAGTAGCAACTAAATTATCTTTCTTTGTCTTAGTAGATGTCTCCTTGGGCTATCATCATTAGAAGTCCAGTGCGAAATGGTGTGAAATAAAATTTGTAAACATCAAAACTTTATTAAGCTTTTATGGACTTCATTTGAAAGGGACCATTTTTTTAGGGTTCCGTACGACAAGATGAAAGGGAACCCTATTATCGACACTTTGCTCTCCTTCCATTCGTCCGTCCGTTTATTATCAGGCTGTATTTCTGGAACGATGATAGCTAGAGAGTTGAAAATTTTACAGTTTATGATTAAGATTCGATGCTATCGTAACAATTAACAAAAAATAACAAGCAAAGACGCTGTTAAAATAGTAACAAAACATGTAGATCTCTGGTGACCGTGATAAGATTGAACTTGTGTTATGGCCACCAGGAATCACTTACAATTTTATGTTAGCATGTTGATTACAAACTAATTTGAAAAAGAAGAAGTACAATTAGGTATAGAGGATTGTGTGTGGTATTGTGTAATGTGTGTATTAGTATGTTTTGAGTATATGTATGTGTGAGAGTTATACAGCTTGATGGCATTGTGTATTGTGAACACACACACCTATAGGTATATTATATACTTATTTTTAATAGGTTTTCAGTATCTCTATATTTTAACTCCATTAGCTAATTACTCGTAATCTTTTTACAAAGCAACAAATACTCATCATCATCATTCTACTGCCCTATTCCGTTATCTGAAGTCGCGAATATGACGAATATATTAATATAACAATGGTACCTTTTGTGTGGGAGTCCAACTCCTACTTGATCGGTTATTTAAATAAAAATGATAGATTTAAAATATTCCATTGTAAAAGGGCTCACATTAATTCAAAGGGCACATTTCGTTTCCTGTCTCAGTGAACACTGTCGAAATGTTAATTTACCGGAAATTAAAGTTGTTTCGACTTGTTACCCTTTGGACGCGACTCTTTTGCTGTGTTTATGTGACTCTCATGAATAAAACATGTGTTTTTGCTTGTTTTTTACGGACATTGGTGTGTAATTACTTTGAGTTTCCATGTAGGTATCGAGTATATATATTGATGAAAACCTAAGATACGCAAATACGTCTTTAATTATTGCCGTGACAAGCTTATGAGTGTTCGACGTCAAGCCATGCTTCATTGCAAAATATATAAATAGCGAAGTGCGACAACACTTTTTCTAAAATATTTTATAGGTAAAATCTAGCTAATCTATAGTTGTCCCTTCGGCGCGGTGCTCAGGAATAGAGATAGCAATACTTTAAGCAAATTCCTTAATTGTGAATTTGTCAGGAGTAATTCACAAATAAATAAATAAATAAATATTCATGGACATTTCACACAACGTCCTCTGGTCCCAAGCTAAGCTTATATGCTTGTGTTATGGGTACCAGAATACGAATATAATACATAGACTACTTTTCTTTTGTAAAAACATACTTATAATACATAATAAACACCCAGACGCAGTACACACATTTGTATGCCATTTATGGATATCACACAAATGATTGTCCTGACCGGGAATCGAACCCGAGACCTCGTGATCATTTGAATTCCTCGAGTTCTAATCAGTAAGCTTCTAACTCAAATATCTCGACTGTCCAAACATTTAGCAAAATATTACCTACAATGAGATCTGGCATGCTAACTTAAGATTAAGCGTCAAGATTTTCTTTTCGTCTTCTCAAAAGCGAATCATTATAGGCCTTTAACAGTTCTCATGGGAAATGAAATGCTAGATTAAAATTAACAAAATTGTACTGTCATCATCATCACGTGTTTTTCCCATAGAAGTACGTAGATACTATAGACCGCCATCTGCTAAGATCCTAACACACTTCCTTGGCTTCATTTACACTCATACATCCGGTCAAACAATGGTTGTTAGCTACACAATTTCAAGTTTTAATTTTTAAAATTTCTTACTTGAAATAGTACTATTGCAAACACAAATACAGCAAATAAACAGAGATCGATGATAATTACATTATTAATACCTGTCTGGTCCACTATACCCGATAAATCCATTTGTATCATTATTAAATCATGATCAGTAAGGTTTCGTTCCCGTCGATGTAATTAAATAGTGTTCGAGTAAATGATCGCGGTTGCGGTATTAACAACTCTATATAAATATAGGCTTAAAGGCACCACAAAAGGTATATTAATATATGGAGAAAGAGACAAATATATATTAATATACCAAGATGTATCTATACCTATGCCGTCACCGATAGATATATCTGTCTCTGTCTCGCTATAATTATAGATATTAATATTCTGTTTGTGACGTCCTTTATTCAATGATGTTATATTTCCATCTACCTTTTTTTAAACAATAATGTCTTTCCATCTTTTTATCAAACTTTCTCCGTCCACTGTTGGACATAGGCCTTCCCATAGAACGTCACAACGCGCGGTCCTACTTTAACTGCATTCAGCGGCACAAGCAACAATGCTCAATTCAAAAACTAAAAATCACGCTTTAAAATCCTGTATATTATTTTATATTATTGCATTGTCATCAGTCCTTAATATGTTCGACGGGCCTCGTGGTGGAGTGGTTTATATAACGGACGATCACGAGGTCTCAGGTTCGATTCCCGGTCAGGACAATCATTTGTGTGATGTTTTTAAGTGTCATACAAATGTTTGTACTGCGTCTGGGTGTTTAATATGTATTATAAGTATGTATTTACAAAAGAAAAGTAATTTATGTATTATATCCGTATTCTGGTACCCATAACACAAGCATATAAGCTTAGCTTGGGACCAGAGGACGACCATAAATATTTACATAATCGAGATATACCATTAAATATTATTTTATTTGTTATTGTATGTAAATAACTATTTTGTAAAACAAGGTCAAGTGTCATTAGTATTTAGTTCATTACCTATTAATCGATAGTGCAAATATGCAGCAACAAAACTATTTAACATTTTTAATTATACTATTTATTTTTACAATTTTCCTTGTTCAGTCAAAGTTGAAATCTAAAGAGGTAGTCGTTATTCAAGCATGTAAATAAATAAATATGACCACACCATATCTTTGTCTTACAGTTCCAAAATTAAGCTTTTTAACTGGAGCGTTATTTTTTTTTGTAAATTGTAGAAAATACAAAAATACAACGTGTTTCAGAAAGGTGTAGTCATATTTGACCATCGTTACACATGGCCGGTGACTAGGCACTAGGCATGGATGAAATTACAAATACTTGTTATATTGTGACTTTTATGTATTTATAAAAGTTTAATTAATTTATTAAATTAATCGATCTTCTTTAAATACAACACAACTATGAGGTAATATTTTATCGTAAGGTTCAATCGCATTGAATAAACCGTAAACATCTCTTAATTGATGCGTTTCTGTTTGTTATTTAATAGTAGGCAATAATAAAAATAACTTACCAACTGTATTTTCAACACATAGAATGTGTAACTGTAATATTTATAATATTTAAGGCTATCTAATGCAACTTTAAATTATGACTACACCTTTCTGCAACACGTTGTATAAAGCACCAAAAGATTTTTGGTCTATTGGTTCATGTAACGTTCACGAGGTCGCGGACTCGATTCATAATTGATGGTTGGATATTTTTATAAGTGTCATGTATATGTCTGTACTGCGTTTGGGTGTTTTCTATTTATTGTAAGTACATATGTATTTATAAAAGAAAACTAGTTTATGTAGCCTTTTCGTGTTCTGGTACTCATAACACAAGCCTATAAGCTTAGCTTGGGACCAGAAGACGTTGTGTGAATGTCCATCAACATTCTTAGTAAAACATCAATATGTTTTTTATCGCAGCGTGATGTTATATAGCTTTCTTCAATAAATGTGCTATCCAACACTGAAAGAAGTTTTCAAATCGATCCATTGTTCCTGAGATTAGCACGTTTAAACATACAAACTCTTCACCTTTCTAATATGAGGATTACATATGTTTCTTATGTAAGTTATATTTAAAGAAATTATCTTTGTAGTTTCTGTACCGAATTACCAATCCTATCATAATAATGTCAATCATAGGTCACACAATAGCCGTTTGATCTCTCCCATCGGTGTTATATCTATGTGTATCAGTAATCTCAGCTCAGACACTGTCCTATTATTGGTTATATAATTAATATTCTGCGTATTTTGGATTGTTGTTAATATCTATAGTAATATAATAAAGCTGTAGAATTTGTTTGTTTGAATGCGCTAATCACGCTAATTAGAAAATTGTTTCGAGGAAGTTGAGTAGTAGAGAGTTATGTAGTAGTAGAGTGCGATGTATTTTGATGCGGTTTATTTTAATAGATAGAATGTTTCACGAGTTCAAGATTTTTGTATACATTTGTAAGGTTTAGTTTTTAAATTCCTCGCGTGTTAAGTGAGCAATAGAAGTAAACTGCTTCACATATCATGACTTTACTCATAAATTCAATAATTTAAAAAGTAATTATTACCTATTTCAATCATTTAAATACAATCAATACATTCACAAAACATTTTGGCAAATCAAAGCTAATACAATGACCCTTGTTATCAAATGGTTTAGACTGAGCTGACTGCTCATCAGAACTCCTTTAATATTCATGAAGCCTAATCTTTATCGTTCATTTCGCATCATTAAACCATGGACCTAAAGGTTAATAAATCACTCGCTTATGATTTTATGCTATCCTGGTAGCTATGATGGGTAGTTAGTTAAGCTATTGTTCGAAATATTAACATAATCGAAAATTTTTTGTTTATTGATGGGCTTCGTGGTATAGTGTATTATGTAACGGACTGCCGTTCACGAGGGCGCGGGTTCGATTCCTGCATGGGACAGTGTATTGTGTGATATTTGTAATTGTCATGCAATATGTTTGTATTGTGTCTGTGTGATTTCTATGTATTAAGAGCATGTATTTATAAAAGAAAAGTAGTATATCCGTATTCTTGTACCCTTAACGCAAGCGTAATTATAAGCTTAGCTTGGTAACCAAAGGACGTTGTGTGAAATGTCCGTGAATTTTTTTTTTTTGTTTATTATTTCTGTAACTGTCATGGTTTTCTACATTTTAATTTTAATAACCTTATGAAGTGATGGATGCGTATGAAATATTTCACAAATATTATTATTAAGACTCGAATTTCTTTAAAGCATTGGTGTTTTATATTGCCTTTCTAATGTAGCTTTTTTTGTACTGAATTAATATTCTTTTGTATATATTTTGAATATCGACGCATAGATCTTTAATGCACTGTAAAAAAACTGCTTTTGTGTGTATCCCAGCACATCTTTTAACTGAATCTAAAAGAAAAAGACTAGAAAGGTAGCTTTACTACACTATGTTTTATTTTACTTTTACATAATATTTATTAACAATTGCGCGACTCATTTATTCGCATCTTGATCGCAGAGGACACTTTACAGTTCCGTCCAACCTTGGTGACCATGGTAATTGAAAATCTCCGAAACAACAGGCTATAAATTTAAATGAAACATACGCGTCTAAATCCCTTAAAAGTATTTTTTTTTTCACCTTTACAGAAAAAAGAACCATTTTTATCTCACTTTTGTGTCTGTATATCGATATTTTGCTTGCAAAGAAAATCATTATACCATCAGATTAAGTTAGCATCATTTAGTAAGTATACAATTGAACGCGTCACGGAACCTTGGACAGTTGATAAAATAATTAACTATTAGGGAGGGCTGTACGCCCTTTGTCATTGATAATTTTATCTATCCGCTCTACTGAACTGTGACTCATAATAATCTGATTCGAGGGGACCTCTACCTCTCCTCGACTCATTTTTAACTTAAACTGTTACCCTACAAATTAATAAAAGAAAATACAACTCTGCTTGTTTTTATTTGTCCTATACATAACGATCAATACCTACTAATAATATCGTATTGTATATACTTGAGCCTAAGAGTAACCAATACGTAAAATTGTAAGGTATTTTTTTAATGAAGTGTTTACCTATATTTTCTTACTCGTATAGGATTATGGATAATGAAGTAACGTTTTGAATAGATCATATTTTAATGCAAGCTCATAAAATTATTAATTTGTTATATTTTTGGTGGAAATAAACTGTCTAACATACTATTTAAACAGTGTAAATATTTAAAAACTTATTTAAGTGTTAGTTAATTAACTAAATAGCTTTAATTGGAGAAAAGAATTTTGGGATCGGACCTCTACTTTCGGACATACAGCTACAGTACAGCTAGAAACTAGAAGTGAATGGATATTAAAAGTAAATAATATAGATAATTATAAATTTGTGCTACAATAATCTTGTGTACCTACTCTGTATGCAAAATACTGTGGCACAATAATATACAACTGCAAAGTAAGTATTGTGAAATAGCCAGACGCATCACCGAGCGTCATCTGCAGCCTGTCTGCATAACTTAATATCATAAACTATGCTCACATTTCAATATCAGACTTAACGAGAAGCCATTATCGATAAAATATTTTACAAAGAATTCCTAACGTGTTTGCTGCAGTTTATTTTAAATATGTACACTACAAGCAAAATAAAGAATATAAAAAAAATGCGTAGAAGTTTATTTAAAACTACCGGTTACCCACGTCATCGTACGCAGAGAATTTAAAATTCCTTTCCCGTTTTCGCAATGTGTTTCACTGATGCTTCGCTTCTGTCGGTTGCAGCGTGATGTTATATAGCCTTCCTCAATAAATGGTAGACCATTTGATATGGTTTGGATTTGGGATAGACCCAAACTAAAAAAACTTTACAATTCGGAATAGCAGTTTCTGAGATTAGCGCTTTCAAACTAACAAATTACACAAAAAAACATTTACCCTATTGAACTCATCTATTAAAAAAAAACTGCATCAGAATCCGATACGTAGTTTTGAAGATATAAGCCCACATACGGACATACATACAAAAATAACGACTTTGTTTTATAACAAGTAAAGTTACCCACTAACAACCGTAAGTACATACATGACTTTCAACATCAAAGCTTTCCAAATACATATATAATATAAAATATACTGTGAAGAAATAATCAGTTTATAGCAGAAGTTAGCAACATTTCGCAAGTATATAATTAATGATCGCCAAAGGTTTCGTTCAGGAGTGCGAAACGGCTCACAACAAAACAAAAAGATAATTGTGCCCAATTAATTTTGACTCTTTGTAAATGAGGGTCCCTTTTATGTCCCCGCTGAGCTTTTATTGGTTTTAGACGATATTTATTTCGAATCGATTTATTTGATTTAGATTCTCTATGTAATGAATTTCCTTTAATGAAAGCTTAGACAAATTAATATTTTATATTTGTAGGAACAAAGGAAAATTATTTTTTCTTTATTTAGATGAGTTCTTTAATTAATACTAATTTTCTAAAAAGTTTGTTGAAGATTTTTTGGAATTCTTCTGCTTCAGTTTCTTTCAACACACTCTTTTAATGTAAAAAATATTTCACACAGTAATCTCTCTTCTCCCTTAGCTCCATCTTGATATTTTGCGCCTCGCAAATCAAGATAATAGTAATAAAGTAATCTTTCTGCGGATTATTTGTTTAAGCCGTTTGGGGTCGAGACGCTTGGATCGTGGGGCCCGAGTGCAGTCTCTTTATAAAGATCTTTCTAAGAGACTGGTCGACGTTTCATGTGACCAAAAGGCTGGCCTGTATTTGGCAATTCGTATAAGCATTGCTATATAACGAGGAAATGCGGCCAATCTTTTGGGCACGTTGCCCAATGACTGCGATGCGGACGAATTTTTTGATACCTAATTTTAAGCCCCATTTTTTTTCTTATTTTATATTATGTGTGTAATTATGTTATAATTAAATATTATAAAATACTAGCTGACCCGGCAAACGTTGTTTTGCCATACAAATGTTAGGGGTAGACAAATAATTTGCACACGGTGTGCAAATCAAATTTAAAATCGGTTCAGTAGTTTAGGAGTCCATCGCGGACAAACATCGTGACAGGAGATTTATATATATAAGGATTAATAAATAAAATTAATAAAAAATATTAATAAATAATTAACGCATCTTAGCAGTTTTGTTTAGCTTCATACAAAACATAAACTATGTCATAATTCCAAACAATATGGTTTATAATAATTTCTAAAGTAAGTTAAACTAAAGTAACCTCGAACTACATATACATTATATGTTTCAAATATTTAGGTACAAGAAAACTTCGCGTTCTGCAGAATGTTGTAGTACGTGAGAAATCTAGTTAATCCTTTCTCGTCGAGTTTTGTAAGGCCGATCACGCAACATAATGTTGTCATGCTAACGCTAACCTACTATGTTCTCAAATATGTTGTGTTTACTTTATCAAGTACTAGCTGCGCCCTGCGGTGCTACCCGCGGTAATAAGAATAAAAAATAAGTTCATTTTCTATTCCATTTTTCATTGGAAAGTTTTATGAAAATCCATCCAGTAGTCTTTACGTGAAAGCACAATAAACATACTTACATATCCAAACATTGAGTATGGATAGAAGACCGAGGAAACGTTCGCGTTGCTCGGCCATCTGTTTAAGTATTTTATTTTATACTGCGTAATTCTTTTTTCGTCATATCTCCTAAGATATTCATTTAAATTGCATGCTGTAAAGAGCAGTTATAATCTATATTAATTGCGTAAGCTAATTAAGCTATTTAATTAAATAAAAAATATTACTATATACACATAAATAGCTTTTAAAAGCACCCCGTTGACATTGATAATTTTTTTGACATTATTATGGGTACAACGGGTTTGTCTTAAAAGATAGACATATTATTATGCCCTCGCTGACTTTTTTGAAGAACTATAGGTAGCAAACAATTCCTCCATACATTAGTTTGTTGTACCTCACATAGATAAGACAGCGTTTTCATTTATAGCTCGCGCGCGTCCGAATTTCTCGGCAAATTTAATCATGTCTCATCTAATATACAGTAAACCCCAATAAATTATGCTAAAAAGCCATTCTCTTGAACCATTCTATCTATTAAAAAAAAACCGCATCAAGCTCCGTCGCGGATTTCTGAAGATATAAGCTCACATAGGGACATACATACAAAAATTACGACTTTGTTTTATAAGAAGTAAAGATATTGATTTAACTTCTTCACGTGTTATACAAAGTGTTTAACAAAGTCTCTTTTTTGTATGTACCTATGTCCATAAGTGAGCTTATATCTTTAAAACTACGCAGTGGATTTTGAAGCGCTTTTTTAAAAGATAGACTGGTTCAATAGGATGATCTGCGGCCGTATTATGAACTTTTATTTACAGGCAGTTTACGCCGTGAATTGAACTGTCTGGCAAATTCGTACTATGAACAAAATTCTTAGTCAGTCAGTTCGCTAAACTAGTCATACATTAATATGTTTAAGGAGAAGGTACAACTTAAAGTTAAAGTACTAACTAAAAATTTTCAACTAAAAGTTTTATTTTTGCAATAATACCTAATTTAGCCATGCAGTTCACGGCCTGCCTGGAACTTGAATGATTTTAAAAAGCTCATAATACGCCGTCTGTTGAGTATAATTTGTTTGGATTTTCTTTTATTTTAAAAATTCCGCTAGTTTTTCATAAAACGAAGTCATTTTTTGTATGTCATTATGTGAGAAATCTTTATGACTATACAAAGGATATTAATGCGGTCTTTACTACATTAGAGTGGTTCAAAAAAGGTATATTAATAAAAGTTACGGTTTAATTCCAAAATCCCATGCTTACAAAGACAAAAACACGAGCAACCGCAGCAACAACTAGTTATACATATATAAGTTGTTACCAACGACTTCGTATGCGTGGAATTTTGAATAAATTAGCTTATAGCTCTAATGGAGGCTGTAGTGTCCCATTATGAAAGAAAACATCAATATAAGATCACTACTTTCATAAAATCGGACCTTAATAAGAGTATAAATGTTAGTTATTTTATTAAATACCTTTTTATTTTGTTACAGGCAGCCCTTTGTGCCGACTACAGTGTACCCGTTGACTGTGTATCCGCTGGACCTGCACCTCGTCCTAGTTCATTTCACGAAGGGTCTGCACCTAAAGTAAGTCAACCATCTTATTTATTTTATTTATTTAACAAATTTTACACTTAGTAACATATGTTGAAGAAGGCATTAAAGCTTTAGTGTAGGGGTCTACATATTCCTTAAAGAAATCTCTACCCGTAGACCCGCGAGAGGAGATCGTGAGAGAAGTATCAGGCATGGGTGTGTAGTGCAGGGTGACAGAAGTAAAGTAAACTAATTATTATATTAAAAATACAAATACTTAATACATAAATATACTTAAAGACTAACATATACCTACATAATATACGTACATCTTTATATCTTTCCAGTTTATATCACGAACGCTTAGTATCTGTTACCTGGACATGCCTTATTTTATTTATTTTTATACAATGGTGGACTTAATTTCTTGGGCATTCTCTAATAGTGGAATAAACGTGATGCAGAAGACACATGAGGGAAACTTATTTTGAAAACCTTAACAACTACTGTACCTATTAGATTGTAACAGCTTTTTTCAAAGGCAGTTAAAGGACATACTATTTTCTTTTAAAGGAATATTCATAGAATGTTATAAGAAAGTGCTATTTTCAGCTAGATGTTTAAAGCAAAGCCCTACTGTTACGATAGACACAAGACATTAAACACCCGTAACTTTTCCTAAACTCTTATTTATGGCCTTATTCATAACTAGCTGTTGCCCTCGACTCCGTCCGCATAGAATTTAGGAAATTTTCCCCGTTTTTTGCAACATTTTTAACTACTGCTTGAGTGAGAGTATTATAAACGTAAGAGTAAACAAATATAATCAGAATGAACGAACTGCTAAGCTATCAGGAGTTACACGTGTTATTGTGAGTCAACCATAAAATATAGATATGTGCTGTTTCGGGATATTTTTTAGACAATTTTATGTAGAATATTTCCGTCATACATGATTTCTATGTAACTTTAACCATTACGTCTGCACACGCGACGGAAGCTTAAAAAATGGAGCACCTTTTCCCGTTTTCCCAACATTTCCCTTCACTACTCTGCTCCTATTGATTGTAGCGTGATGAAAAGTATACTATAACCTGCCCAGGAGTATGAAGAATAATTGTACCAAGTTTCGTTAAAATCCGTCGGGTAGTTTTTGTTTCTATAAGGAACATACAGACGGACAGACACACAGACAGACAGACAAAAATTTTACTGATTGCATTTTTGGCATCAGTATCGATCACTAATCACCCCCTGATGGTTATTTTGAAAATATATTTCATGTACAGAATTGACCTCTCTACAGATTTATTTTATGTATAGATGACTTATCGGAGGTTTAAAAGTTCGCTAAAATCGGTACGCAAAAATTGTCAAAACTTGTTATTCATAATCGGGCCTCGTGGTCTAGTGGTTCTGGTAACGGACTGCCGATCAAGAGGTCGCGGGTTCGATTCCCGCTCGGGACAATTATTTGTGTGATTTTTCTAATTGTCATACAAATGTTTGTACTGCGTCTGGGTGTTTCTATGTATTATAAGTATGTATTTACAAAAAAAAAGTAGTTTATGTATTATATCCGTATTCTGGTACCCATAACACAAGCATATAAGCTTAGCTTGGGACCAGAGGACGTTGTGTGAAATGTCCATGAGTATTTATTTATTTATTTATTTATTATTTATTTATAATAGTCTCTTTACGATAAAACGTTTATTATCACTCCGATAAAATCTCCATTTAAACCTCCGATAAGTCATTATGAATAAGGCCATTAGTATTTTAAAATCTGTCTAGTGCTTTCATACACATGTTTTTATTTTAATATTTTATCTCCTTCCATCCTACCGAGCTATGTTGGTGCTTTGAACCTTACCATTACCCGACAAGGGTGGCCCTCATTTATGTGAGGCCCGACTCATTGGGCCCCCCGTTGCGGTAGTTTTCATACACAAACATATTGCAAACACTACTATAAAAATAAAAATTCGAAATTAGAGCACTTATCAATACTGATGTAGACGTAAATATTCAAAAGAAATTAATTAAATATTAGGTTAATAGATTTCTAATTGTTTTGTTTACAATTAAATAACAATAACATATCTAATCTAACATTCTAATAAAAAAACACAGATAGTATGATAGTTAGTAATTAGAAATAGTCTTGTATTTCTTACAATTCAATTTTACACGCTGAATTACATGATACAAATCTGAACTAATCAGAAATCGTTAAAAGGAAAAGGTAAAGATATCGCTATCGTTTTAAAGATATCGTGATTTAATCTTTCACGTGGAAAATATATTGCCTTCTAAAGAACTTATTTATAATCTGTGTACAAAATAAACCGAAGCTTAGTAGGTAGGAACACGAATACTAAGCCCAAGCTGTCAGTTACTTTATCTTCGTATTCGTTAGATAACATTCTTATCTATAGATAAACCCATATGGTGCTATGATTAAGATTCAACTAGATATTACTACCAATAATGCTGTTTTATTGGAAACTGTAGGTACTTAGACTTACACATTACTTTCATTATTTCTATGCTCAGCACAGTATAGTAGAGCATAACCACTACCAAAGCGGAGAAGGCCCGTGGGCAACAATGGAACTTTAAAGGTCATAACTCATTAGAGCCACCCGTCACCCACTCCGCACCGCCTCGCCTCGTGCGGTTACTATTCTTCATATGGATTTGTATGGGTATGCGCTCACTACATCAACTCCGTAGCGTCACCGGCTCGCCTCTGTCGTAAGCACTCCACGCGCGGACAGCGGGTGGACCACTCGGTGACAACTCGCTGCTCGAATGCTTGCCTTGTGCTGACTGCGCATTTTTATGACTACACGAAAATTGGTTGACGATGCGAGGTCATAAGACGTTTATTGGTTTTAACGCGGTGTCCACCCGTGGACCACCTGTCGACAACGAGTGAACGCCGTGCGACGAGGCGGTGCGGGGTGGGTGCCGGGTGGCTCTAATGAGCTATGACCTTTATGCTGGAGAGATAGAGAGAGAGAGAGAGATTCATTCTATTAAATGGAGGAATATGCTATTCAAATTTTCAGTTAGAGACCCAATAACTTCTTAATATGAATGGCACCGCACCCAATCTAGAGACTTCTATAGGCTGAGAAAATCTACCTAAGATTTAGACATTTTATGAATACCTTCTTCTCGGTCCATTATGTTGTCCGTTACCTATGTCTACTGTTAATGGGATGGTGACAGTTGTATTCTTAACTCATCACTGCACGAAACGAAAATCATGAATATACTTTAGACTAGCTATTTCCGGCAACTTCGTAATACAAAATATACATAAAGCCCCAAAAAATTACTTTATCTAGAGATTTTTGCTATAAAATATTTTATATCACTTACGTCATAATAAAAGAAGATGTACAACGGACATGAACAATCATAAATATTATCGATTTTTTTTATGTTTTATCTATCGATACCAAAAATGCTGATAATATTGTATTTGATTTTATATTGATAAATATGAGTCAACAAATTACACTATATGTTTTTGCTTATTGATATCACTGAAGGTATACCTATATTTCATTAAAATTATCTAAACTTACTATAATATTATAAAGCTGAAGAGTTTGTTAATTTAAACGCGTTAATCTCAGGAAACGATGGTCAATTTGAAAAACTCTTTTAGTATTGGATAATACATTTATCGAGGAAGGCTATATAACATCACGCAAAAACGGGGAAACATTTTCTAAATTCCACGTGTACGGAGTCGCGGGCAACAGCTAGTATAAACATGGTAGTCTTTTTTTTTTCAAATATAAGAAATTAAAATGTTGTTTTAAATAATCGCAATGAAAAAAAGGCTCAGTTTCAATTTTAGGGGTTGTAATCAATGGGTGTCTGTTTCACGTTGTATAGCGTACGTTTAATTAATATTGTAACAGGTCATTTTGTACTTAACCTCTCATTTTCGTAAGTAATAATAATTCAACTATTGCATATAAATTGTTATTTTCGTTTAACAATTAGATATTATCTACGTACAGTCTTTGTTTCAGTCAGATTTTTCGGTAGTATCAGAAACTTATGCAAAAGCAAGTAAGGAAATTACTTTAGAGTCCGTATCTAGTACCAGTAGCAAAATAGACAAAATATTGAAAAGCTGTAACAGTCTACTCAATTTTTATGGGAAATTAAGATTGTTACTCAACGAATGATGTCAACTAAAGTGGGATGCGCCTATAAACTTTTAATGGCGGTCATAAAACTCTTTCTCAGATACTTATATTTTGATTCAGTAATGCCATTTTGTAGCATGAAAATGGCGTCATATTCGACAGAACTTATATAGTAAAATGAAACTCTTTACTGACACTTGGCTAATGGTATGTCCGCCTATCTGTCACCAGGCTACAACTCATAAATTCAAAAAAAAAAAAAAAATCGTTTATTTCTACCAAAAAAAAAAATTTTACATCACTTAAGGATATCCCTGGCCCCTACGCTAGTAAAAACTGTGTTGCAGGAGCCAGTGTCCACCCCCATTATTGCACAGTTTAATGATTTATAATAAACAGTAAATTAGTTAATAATTGTAAATTAGTTATTAAAAAAGAAATTCATAAAGTAAAATAAAGTAATAATTATAATAATTTCATATAGTAAAATAATAATTCATTATTAAATAGTATTATCATTATATATATTTCAAATAATGACCCCTGTGCGTCTCTCTCTGTGTGTGTGTGTGTGTGTTTGTGTATGTGTGTGCGTGATAGTCTGTCAATTACGCTGTTAAGCATGTTGTTAAACAACAACATTAAGAAGGTTTTCTGTGCTGTCATAGTCCAATGTTTTCAACCAACTGAAAACTGTATTATTAAAATTTCTATTATTTAGTTTAAATAAGTTAAGGGTCTTATTGCATTTATTGTAAATTAAAGGGGCTAGGAAACGAAAATGTCTTTGACCAAAAAATGGTGATGGATAGATAGTTTAAATTTTCACATATGATATTGTGTTGCTGTTGACGCTATAACAACAAATAATAAAAACCAGAATTTAATGAAGATTACTTACATGATTATGACGGTATATTTTGGTGAATATATTACTTTATTTTATTTTATAATTCATGGAAAACTTACAGCTAGATACATATATAGAAAAACAAAATGGTAAAAATATGGCCAGTTAAAAGTTTTCACAAATATATATATATATATGTATAATAATAAGAAACCTTTCGTACGTGAGTCCGACATGTACCTACCTAGCTGATTTTTAGGGTTCCGTACCCAAAGGGTAAAAACGGGACCCTATTACTGAGACTTCGCTGTCCGTCCGTCCGTCCGTCCGTCCGTCCGTCCGTCTGTCAGCAGGCTGTATCTCAAGAACGGTGATAGCTAGACAGTTGAAATTTTCACAGATGATGTATTTCTATTGCCGCTATAACAACAAATACTAAAAATAAAATAAAATAAATATTTAAGGGGGGCTCCCATACAACAAACATGATTTTTTTACCGTTTCTTGCTCGATACTAATAACGTTGCCTTATGTTGCATAGATAATGGTACGGAACCCTTCGTGCGCGAGTCCGACTCGCACTTGTTATAATGTTGTTGTCGTCAAAGAGTCAAAAACCTACGTCATTTAGGTAAGCCTCTGCTCTTCTGTGATTTATTAGGTATGTTTATTAACAATATCGTAGATACGTATGTACATATTTCATTCTATAAACTCATTCACGTCAATGGAGGTAATATTTTATCACCAGAAGAAAGTGTAACAAATTAGTCAAGAGCTTTAAATAAGTTTCACCCACACAACCATAATGACACACCTACACAATTGTGAGAATAAAAATCAATGAACAAGCTTCACGATGACCTTTTCAAGAACGTTAGCGTTGTGAAAGAATGATTCACTAAGTCATTCAACTTTACTACGTACGATCTTTTAATAAAATCTACATCAAACACGACATCATTCTAATGTTCCATATCCATTACTTAGTCTTTCCGCGAATTGCAAAAATTTGTCTACTAATGCAGACAAAAAACTGCGATGGAATAAAAAGTACTGGACTGGGTATAGCAACAGATATTCTCGGTGTAGTGTGTTGAAGTGTTAGTCGGTCAGTCTACTTGCTCACAAGTTGAATCCTTTTTAAGCCCATGACTCAACTAAGTTTAAATATGTTTATCTAAGTAATGAGGTAGGATTTTGGTATGTTAGTAAGTAACATGTTTATGTGATGGCATTTGTATGTCCAATCTTGAGTCAAGTATTCTCAAGTGCTCTATATGTACGCAATTGACAAGCATTTAAAAGTGTTTGTAGGGTGTCAGGGTGTCTTAAAGACTAATAGTCTTATTCATAATTACTTATCGGAGGTTTAAAAGTTCGCTAAAATAGGTTCGCCAAAATTGTCAAAACTTGTTATTCATAATAGTCTTTTTACGCTAAAACGTTTATTATCTCTCCGATAAAATCTCCGTTTAAACCTCCGATAAGTCATTATGAATAAGACCGTAAAACGTAAAAATAAGCAGACGTGTAGATAAACTGCACTTATTTTTAAGCTTGTATAAAAATATAATTGACAATCTGTTCATAAGGTAAAAGAATAAAGTTTTGATTTTAGCGATGACTTACTCATGCTTTACTAAGAACTTCCTTTTAAGTAATTAATTTCTTCAATATTGACAAATGAAACTTATCGGACCTTCTCTCCAGTCCATTAACGTCCCACTGTTGGTCACGGACCTCTTCCACTTTAGGAGGGATTAAGGTCTACTGTGCCACGCTAACCAAGCGTGTTGGCACAGGGTTAATTTTCGAATTTTCCGTCTCAAACAGAGGGTTATCTGTGTACAATATACCTTAGCTGGCTTTTACAGAATCCTAGGGCGGAGATAGGGTATATATATATATATAGGACAATTGTAGTCTTAATCCGTCACCATATCGAATTTTAAAATCACTTAATTATTTAATTTATGAACCTTAATTAATTAAGCATTTAACTAATTTATTCACCACTTAAAACAGATACAGATTAAATAAAACTACTTTTTACGGATTTAGACGCGTATATTTGTTTTAAATTTTGGCCCGACGTTTCGGAGACTTTGCAGTCACCATGGTTCATCACCATTGTTATTATGTAAATAATATTGTATTTAAGTATATAAACTTAGTTTTGCTTGCTATATTGTATACTACCTCTATAATAATTAAAACTTTAGTCTATGATAAAATTATGTACGAGTATGTTTCACCTTATATAATTTAAAAAATTTCTTTATATTGTTACAATTTGTTAATGTATTTTAGAAACTAAAATAATGTTATTGATTTTATGTAGTCTGAGCACAATGTAATATGATATAGTTTATAGTAAAAGTCTATCTTTATGGTCAATGTAAAATTAAAATCGAATGTGGGTAAACCCTGTAATAACTGATCGTAGAAGACACATCAGTCAGTCTCACCCGTGACCATGGTGACTGCAAAGCGTCTGCGTCTGCGTCTGCGTCTAAATCCGTAAAAAGTAGTTTTATTTAAACAGATGAGTCGCGCAAGTGTTAGAAAATATTAGATACAGATTAAATCAAAATCATTGTTATAAATTGTCACAATAGTGAATCAGTCATTTGTATATTAAAACTAATGATAATTATACGTTAAGAATTTAAATCAAGCTATAAAAGTAGTTATAATTACAACTTACAAGACTATAATACGGTTCAATGATTCATCGATTGTAATCGATTAATAAAACATTCTATTGATTTGCCTGATTGATTCCTTGATGAGTCAGGAAGTCAGGACACGTAGCTTGTGAGTCAGTCATTAACATGGTTATGTTTGATTATTAAATAGGAGTTATATCTACAATACCTTCATTAGTATTGATTTGATTGTATTTAGACCTGATTTTTACTTTAATATTAAGCAAATAAAATGAACGGTTCCTGTCATTATAAATAAATAATAAATAAATAAATATTCACGGACATTTCACACAACGTCCTCTGGTCCCAAGCTAAGCTTATTATGCTTGTGTTATGGGTACCAGAATACGGATATAATACATAAAATACTTTTCTTTTGTAAATACATACTTATAATACATAGAAACACCCAGACGTAGTACAAACATTTGTATGACATTTATGGATATCACACAAATGATTGTCCCAAGCGGGAATCGAACCCGCGACCTTGTGAACGGCAGTCCATTACATGAACCACTACGCCACGAAGCCCGTCAGTTATCGTTATCACTTCTTTTAATTTGCACGAGTAAGTTGCATCCACTTTACAATGCAGTCGGAAGAAGAAGAGTGATTGGCGGGACGGCCTGATAGCTGATAACTGTACACTTGCATAGAGTACATATACTCAGATTGAATTTTGTAATATCTCAACACAAGATTTATATCTTTAGATTTTGTTTATAGGATACAGGACCAACAAGCTGTAATTGCGGTACAGTGATAGCGAAAGAGCTGAATATTTCACAATTTATGTCTATCAGTTGATACTATAAAAACAAATACTCATCATTATCATTTTTTTGCCCTTATTGTTGTATTTGGGGTCGGGATTAAGAGGGCACGATACCAAATTATGCTCCATACAAAAATATGGGTTTCGTACTCCCCATTTTTCTTTGCGAAAGTAAAACCGATTTTAATTGTTCTTACCGAAAACCGAAAATCCGGTATTTTCGGTTTTCTTTAGGTAAAGTTGCAGCGTCTATCAGACATATTTGGTATGGTTTTACCAAAAAAGAAAGTGATAGAAGCATAGATATACCTACTCTTCATCTATAATATATCGTAAAAACATTTAAAATCGGTTTAACTTTCGCGAAGAAAAATGGGGAGTACGAAACCCATATTTTTGTATGGAGCATAATTTGGCATACCCTGCCAAAGCGGAGAAGGCCCATGCCCAACAGTATAAAGTCTATGGGCTGGAAAGAGAAACAGAGACGAAGCTCTAGAGAAAGCTATTTCCATCCCTATAAAATCTATTTTTTATTTCAAAATGCGTATAAACATAGAACAATAATAAAATATTTTTAGTTCCAATCTAAATTGAGCTACTATTATTACACATTGACCTCTGGTTATATGAGTCAATTCCTACATCCCTATATAGTCAGGCAACACGTCATGCTATGTGTAACACTATTGAATGGGGGTGTGTCATTGTTTAGGCTAACGACTATTGTATTATATAAACAACTAATTGATATTTCATAACATATTTTTATTCTAGAAACGTCTGGTTTGATGAGTAACTATAAAACTGAAAGTCACTGAATTAGGTACTTATTTGACACGTAAACGCATGTCTAGACTCTGTTAAGTTGGAAAAGAGGACAGCAGGATAGGTCTAAATGCAGAAAGCGGTATCGAGGTGCGTTGTCCCAGCAATTGGGAGACAGCTGTGTCCACCAGTATTATTATCGGTACTATTATCGGTACTTAAAATAATGTTGATGAATCTTGTAATTTAATGAATGCCTTGCTTTATGTCTAGGACAAATGTTATATTTAGGACGTCAACGTATCTATACTAATATTAGGCAGCTGAAAAGTTAGTTTTTTGAACGCGCTAATCTCCGGAACCATTGCACAGCTCCGATTTGAAAAATTCTTTCAGTTTTGGATAGTACATTTATCGAGAAAGCTATATGATATGACATCACGCTGTGTCTAATAAGAGCGGAACATCAGTGAAAAATGCAAAAAGGGTAAATTTTCTAAATACCGTACGAAGTCGCGGGCAACATCTAGAAAGAAAGAAGGAAACAATCATTTATTTGTTAAAACATGTGTACAATATGATGTACTTAGATATAAGAAAATTGGTTCAACATGTTCTGTCTAATTAAAGACGTACAAATTAAAAACATAAGAATAAGAATATAAAATTAATAATATACCTACTAGCAAAGAATACATACATCACATGCAACTACTTAAAATTAAACATTGTAATATAATCTTTTTACGTCAATCAAATTGTATAAATATAGTTAATAAAATAAGTTGATGTCAAACGTAGAATTAGTAGTCAAAATGAAGTCAATAGAATTATCATAGAATTATTAATTTAATAAATAGATTTTATATTATATAAATTTATATTTGACTATCGTCCAGAAACTCTTTGAGTGGATAACAACATTTTTGTGTCAAGAGTTCCCTCATTTTTTTTTAAACATGCTAATGTTGAAGTCCTTATAGAAGTTAGGTATTTTATTGTAGATGATGGGGGCCATACAAAAAATGCTTTTCCCCAGAAGTGATGTCTTAGCTTTATGCATGCAAAGTCTATACTTATCACGCTGATTGCGTTTGCTAATTTCTGACAGATTTGGAAAGAGGTTAAGGTTAGATTTAACAAAAACCGCTGTTTCGTATATGTACAGTGAAGGAAGCGTCAAAATCTTACGTGTAACAAAATACGGCTTACAACTGTCTAGCAAGTAAATAAATAATAACAAATCCATCTTTAAAAATATAAATGTATCCAAGTAGAGACCTTTACTACAAATTTATAAGTAGATATTAAAGGTGTATATATCACTAAAAATAGATTCTTTAAATAAATACGACCTTTGATAAAATAAAGTTAAAATTACTGTTTCTGAAAGGCTATCAATTTAATTATCTTTCTCTTTAGGTCGCATCTTTAAGTGCCTGTGCACTTATACTTTATACTTTTGCAAAAAAATAAAATGATTGATAAGTAATTCTAGTCAAAGTTATACTTTTTCATCATTTATATTTTGGATAGACACAGGCATAATACGAGATTACTTAGTTATTTAGCTAATGAAGATTACATTTCGAGCACTACTTTTTTGGAGGGCGTGTTACGATTCAAATGTGGTAAATACTGACATTTTCTGCATACATTCCCAAAAACACACCCTCAGCAGCTGCACCACTCATGAACTCAAGTTATGGGTCGTTACTCTAATAATTTTAACTATAGCATAGGATAAACTATGTTCTAGTGATTTTCTTTAACATTGCTGATTGCTGAAAAGTTTGATTATGAACACAAACCTCTTTATTCTGGTTGAATAGAATTTTTTCTTATAGCAAAATCGATATTTTTTTATGTAAGTCCCTATGTGAACTTATATTTTCAAAACTACGCAACGTATTTCGTTTTTTTTTAAATAGATAATGTGGTTCAAGGAATTCTTTTTTGTATAATTTGTTTGGATTCTAAGTTTCCCGCGTACGTATTTTAACGCAAAATATAGTCTTGAAGTATCAATAAAGATTATTTCTCGTGAAAGAATAACATGATTTTTACAGCAATATTTATCGTATCACGCGTTAAATGAATGTACAATATGTACTTAATGTTATCAATTGTTTTACGTATATTAGAGGTTAAATAGGTTACAAGTTCAAGATGTTCGTGTTTTAAATAAGAATATAAATAAACGTTATAATCTATTTATGTATATTTTTGCCTACATGTAGTGTTTGATTTCTATGCTAAGGTTAAGTTCCTAGCAAAAGCGGAGAACGGAAACTGTTTTATAGATGATGATGTAAATCATCATCTTTACCATCATAGCATCACGCCCTTTTCCCATGGGTTTAGACAAAAACTACAGAGCTCCATCTGCTTAATTCACACTCATACAAGTTATACACCTGATCAAATCAATCATGGTTCTAAAGTTGCGCTATTTTACTACAGCGCAAATTAAACTACAGTTTTTCTCTTACTAATTTTAAACGATCTGATAAAAAGAGCTTTAAATCTTCAACTTTTTCATATAATATATCTCTCTCTCTCTACATACTACTTACGTCCCGCTGTTGGGCACGGGCCTCCTCCACTTTGCAAGAGATTGTAGTCTACTCTGCCGCGCTGACCGAACCTATATATTTTCGAGTTTTCCGTCTCTCACAAAGGATGTCATCTGTGCTGAATATCCTTTAACTGGCTTTTAAAACATCCTGGGAATTAAAAGGGATCGTAACATAAAATATTTGATATTTTTATTGATTGGTTTAGTTGTTAAATAACGTATTAAAGTGTGTCAAAATAACTACTAAAGATAAATATGTTGTAAGTTATCCCTGACTAATATCTATGCTAATGCATAATGTTTGCATTAAATTGTTAATATGCAAAAAATATGTCTGCTATGTTATTAATCAATCATCAAAAATACCCGGTTTTTATGCGTCATACATAAAAGCCTTCTCTGCACGCGTGACATCATGATGACGTTGGGAGACGTCAGACATTTGTTGAAGAATTATATTGAAAAATTTTTGACGTAATATTACATTTACTCTTGTTACTTACCGAATTATGACTAACGGGGAATCCGTTCGGCATATGCTTTTGGTTTATTTAATAAAAACTAGCTGTTGCCTGTTACTTTGTACGGTTGGAATATAGAGAACGCACCTTAACAAATTATACAAAAAGACAATCCTCGTGAACCACTCTATCTATTAAAAAAACTGTATCAAAACCCGTTGTGTAGTTTCAAGGATTTAAGCTCACATAGGGACTTACAGAAATAACGACTTTGTTTTATAAAAAGTAAATATGGTCATACATACATGATGGTTGTAAGTGCTATGCACCTGAGTTAACTTAACCTTTTTAAAGGACATCGCTGATGAGATCAGAGTATGTTCTGTACGATTTTGTCTTGTAGCTTTATTCAGTTTATTTAAAGCGATGTTTTGCCACTTTTTGGCATAGGCTCTTTCTTCTATATCACAAGGGTATTTTATTTGACAAATCATAGTGGCTAGGTATGTAATAAGAAGCTTTTCCATGTGGTGACTAATTAAGAAGTATTATCTCTCTCTCCAACCCATTTACATCCCACTGTTGGGCACTGGCCTCCTCCGCTTTGGGAGAGATTATGGTCTACTCTGCCGCGCTGACCAGACACAGGCACAGGGTTTATTTTCGAGTTTTCCGTCTCTCACAGAGGATGTTATCCCTTAGCTGACTTTTACAGTACCCTTGGGGTGGTGACACTTGTATTCTTATTCCGTCACCACACGGAGATATTAGATTTAAGAAGTATTACTACCCCTTTTTCTTCTCAGGGTGCTGTAAAAGCCAGCTAAGGAATATTGTACACAGATAACATCCTCTGTGAAGGACGGAAACCACGAAAATAAACCCTGTGCCAACTGTCGCATAAGAAGGAAGAGAAAATTCATTTCCTTGGCTGACTCTTGAGATATTATTCTTAAGAGGATATGGGGTAGTGATATGACAAATAGTCAAAGTTGATGTATCTATTTACATCTTTACTAATTATAAAACAAAATTGTTATTTTCGTATGTACTCGTATGTCCCTTTATGAGTTAAATCTTCCACACTACGCAACTGATTTTGGTTCAGTTCTTTTTTATTACACGCTTTATATTAGCTTCACTTGTATGTTTGTTTGTATGTTTGTATGTTTGTATGTTTGTAACCGACTCCTTTGGACGCTATTTTGACCCACTTTAAACGGTCAGATTCTGTTCAAATTTTGCACACCTGTCAAAGACCGATGACAATGCAATAATTCGATTAAAATATCCGATTATCCTGGTTAGATTCGCCAGGATTCATTAATCTCTTTCCGGATCCTTTGCATGAGAGTAAGAGAGAGGGCTAGTACGTGAACTACGCATGCGCGCATTTCCAGAGAAACTCTTTTTTCTATTTTTTAGTTGGGTTTTCTATATAAAGCGTGTTTTTTAGTTTTTTTAAACTATTATTTATAGATACTGTGGTTCTAGAGGTTGGCTCTTGTGTCTGATTTCTTAGGGTTTGGTTTTACATTCTACGCGTATAAAGTTGGGGGCGACAACAAGTTACTTATCAAAACCACAAAAATATTAATCCAGTCATGAAACAAAGCTCTTACGTTAAAACAGTATTAGTCAACTTTTGATTATCCTGTTTCTCAGCTGTTAATTACTCACTTGACGGGTCCTTACAATTTGTAATACTTTTATTACTCATTGATGTTTCAACAGGCGTGGTGATGTAATTTCAAGGAAAGTTGTGTCCTACATTTTGAGGACAGTGACAGGCCGTACCTTACAAACTTTACCATCGACATTTTAAACTTAATGCTGACTAAGAACAGCGCTTCCAGAAAATAATGGGTTTGATTTTCCAGTCCTAAATCCTTTCACCATAAATTCTTTATGCTTATAACATACTAGCTGTTTTCCCGCGACTGCGCTCGCCTTTACTCCTTTTTTTTCATACATAATCAATACCACTCTTGGAGAATGTAGCTTTCTATAAGTGTAATATTTTTAGATCAGACCTCTATTTTTAGAGGTTAGCCATAGCCATAGCATAGAAACACCCAGACGGAATACAAAAAATTGTATAGCAATTATAAATATGACACACATGATTGTCCCATGCGGGAATCGAACCCGAGACTTCGTGAATGGCAGTCCGTTACACGAACCACTAGACCATGAAGCCCGTCGAAGATATCCTATTTATTATTTCGTAACACATTAGATATAGATTAGTAGTTTAAATAATATAGTACTACATAGTACCATACCATGCCTAATATGTACCTACTAAGTATGATTAATACCATACCTTATAAAGCATATCCTGGCATAAATACAACTGCTTGTTCTTAGAAATCGATCAGTTAAAATGAATGAGAATAAATGAAGCCAAGGAAAGTGTCTTGTTTGCCTACTCCATAGAGAAAAAGGCGTGAATTTGAAGTTTTAAACAATTCAGTGGCTGTATCTTTCACTTGTAGTTACAATATATAGACATCTAGCGCATTATAAATTTATAAAGTTCTTATTTATTTATTTAAAAGATTTTACACCAGGAAACCATAGTAAATACAGACATAAGAAAAGTAGTGTAGGGATCCACATATTTCTAAAAGAAATCTCTACCTGTAGACCCGCGAGAGGAGATTGTGAAAAAAAAGATTGACCATGGGTGTGTAGTGTAGGGTGACAGAGATACGGTGAACTATTTAAGTTAAAATAAATTTATACTAAATACATAAACATACATAGATCCTTAACAAGCCTACATAATATATACAATAAATACACAGTACATAAATATATATATCGACCAATAATAATAATACATAAAACATACACATACAATACATACAAACCTATAAAAGCACATAATACAAACATACTAGTTGAACAACACAATACGATGACACAATTACGAGATTGTTGATAGGTAATGTTGACGGGTCTTCAGTTTGAATGTAGAAACGGAACGGGACTCTCTAATGTGGGACGGTAGTGAATTCCACAATCTGACTGCATGTATAGTAAAGGAGTAGGAGAAAAAGTCAGTTTTGTGAGCAGAGTATTTGAGTAGTGTGCGAAGGTTTGTCCTAGCATCGGAAGAATGAGCGAAAGAGAAACGCTCACGTAGATAAGAGGGAGAAGCAGGATTGTGAAGAATATTATAGAGAATGCATAGAATTCGAGTGTTCCTACGTAGTCGTATAGGGAGCCATTTCAGTTTTTTGCGATAGTGAGAAACATGATCATATTTTCTAAGATTAAAAATAAACCGTTCTTCTCAATTAACCTTATTTAATTTTCACCTATGTCTATACCAATGTTTTATATATATATAGCTGAAGAGTTTGTTTGCTCGTTGGCAGGTTGAGCTGCTCTATTTCGATTTGAAATTTTTTTTTTGTGTTGAATAGTCCATTTATCGAAAGGGCTATAGGCTATATAAAACCACGCTGCAACCAATAGGAGCAAAGCATTAGTTAAAAATGTTACAAAAACGGAGATTTTTTTATAAATTCACGCGTACCTACAAAATCGCGGCCAACAGCAAGTACATAAGAAAACTAAATGAATATGAGGAAAACTAAACACCGTTGTCTGATATTTAACGTCACAAACATGAAGACAGAAATGTGTGTACCTAAAAATAACAAAACTGTCATACGCTACACATTTACCCTTTGTACTACAGAGCATTGAACACCTGCGACTATACGACATAATGACTCATTAAATTCACGTGAGCAACCGGACCATATGTGACCCGGCAAAGGTTGGGAACCACCGGCAAAGTGGCTTCGTGACTCATTGATAACAGCTTGTAAATACATGTAATGTAGTCCATAGTGACTCATTGATAGCGATTACTTAACGGGGGTAATGTAGTACAAGATAATGGTAGGTACCGATTCTACTTTTACTTAACTAAAAAATGGAAATTAATTCATCATCATCATCATAAAATCACGTCTTCTTCCCATGGGGGTAGGCAGAGACTATAGAGCGCCATCTTCTACAATCCAAACATACTTCCTTGGCTTCATCCACACTCATACATCTGGTCATACATGCCCGACGGTTCTAAGGGCTACGCACTTGCCCCTTTTGGAGTATACCGGCGATGACATCAGAGTATATTTTTCTTTGGTGTCCTCTCCCAGCATTTCCACTTACCTCCGCCATGTCGTTAATCGTCTCTCATCCATCCTCTCCACATGACCAAACCCTAAGCATTTACTTTTCTCCACCTTAGTCACTACATCCTCTTTCAGACCGCAACGTTCGTCTTTATAATAGTGTCAATAACACAATTCGGTAATATTAACAGAACATTTTTATTAGAAAATCTGTAAACTATGGGCTAACGATTTTAATTAATTAAAATGTGCACAACGAAATAGCCAGTTAATCTAAATACCTCATAGTTGTTTTCATTTTTTTAGTTAATTTAGTTATGCACGTAGAATCTGGAAGGTGTAGGAAGGCTCAAACCTTAACATCATTCAAAAACCTCGTTAAGGATCACTATATGTCACTCTAAACCAACTCAGAGATCCATGTGAACATCGTTATGTATTTGTAGGTATATGTATTTATGTGTATGTATGTATATTATTATGTACTTATACTCGTATGTATGTATGCAGATAATGTATCTAAGTAGGTCTATTTAAAAGTATGTAATATATTTATTTATATTGTATTTGCTACTATTTTCACTCTTCCTTCTAAGTAACTATTAAAGTACACCACAAGTCACCTATTCTGTCTCATTCATGTCCATCTTAAGGTTGTCTGGTAGAGATCGCAGCCCGCTATAAGACCGCCCATTGTACCTATGTAGTTTAAGTTTAGTTAGTAAGTTTTGTAAAACTATCTGGTGTACAATAAAGAGTATTTTACTTTTACTTTTAGAATCGGTACCAGTGAGAAAGAAAATAAGTTTATTGTCTTACATTTCAATGATAGTATGATAACATAGCTATTACCTATGTACCTATATACAATGCTAGTTATTGCCGGCGATTTCGTACGCGTAGAATTTTGAAAACAAATCTATATTAATCTATGTTTCTATATTAATATTATAAAGCTGAAGTTTGTTATTGTGTTTGAACGCGCTAATCTCAGGAACTGCTCGTTCGAATTGAAAAAAATCTTTACCCCGTTATTGCAACATTTTTCACTGATCCTTCGTTCCTATTGGAAATGAATAATAAAATAATAAATAAATATTCATGGACATTTCACACAACGTCCTCTGGTCCCAAGCTAAGCTTATTATGCTTGTGTTGTACCAGAATACGGATATAATACATAAACTACTTTTCTTTTCTAAATACATACTTCTAGTACATAGTAAACATCCAGACGCAGGACACACATTTGCATGACAATTATAAATATCACACAAATGACTGTCCCGAGCGGGAATCGAACCCGCGAGCTCGTGAACGGCAGTCCGTTACCTGAACCGTTAGACATCTAGGCCCGTCAAATTAAAAAATTATAATTTTTTTTTTTTATTTCTGCGCGAGATGGAAATCTATTGTTACATTTTTTTTTCTTCTTTTATTGCAATCTGTTTTAATTAACATTCAGCAAATGATTTAGAATGTGATTCGGTCATTTAAGGCCAGGTCCAGTGACAGAAACTGCCTATTTATTTCTCATCTCTAAAGGTCACCTGGGGTTTTTCTTTTCAATCTTATAAATTTACATTTGGTACATTGGTAAGCGTGGGCCCCATAGAGGAGCAAATATCATCGTAATTTGGAAAAGGCCACTGCTGTCTTTTTGAGCATAGAAGAATTATTTGAAAGTAGTGTGCCAAAATTATAGAAATGTGATTGTGTCCGCAGCGGAGGTATATAGATATGCGCGTAATTTATGACACGATTGTATTCTTTAGACAGCGGGCGTATTATGAGCTTTTTAAAAATCATGCAAGTTCCAGGCAAGCCGTACACTGCCTGACTAAATTATGTATTATGGTAAACATAAAACATTTAGTTGAAAAATTTTAGTTAAAACTTTAACTTTTAGTTGTACCTTCTCTATAAACATATTAATCTATGACTGTTTTAGCGAACTGGATGGCTGGGAGTTATGTTCATATTACGAATTTGCCGGGCAGTTCCATTCACGGCGTAAACGGCCTGGGAATAAGAGCTCATAATACGGCCACTGAATTTAAAATGAGATTGCATAAACTCATCTGATTTATTTGTCTAATAAGGCAGAATTTAGAATGAGATTGTATTTTAAGCTATTAAACAATAATTAGAAATTAAAATATTATTGTAAGCTATTTGACAGAATTTTAAATAACTCATTGTTAAAATCGATCGACATATCCGGTCTAAGAGTTACGTCCTCCTTATTCAGTACAAAGTTCATAATGTTGTCATATTACACATTATTGTGTTGTCGCTACTTTATAAGGGTATCGTATTACTTTTCATCGTTCTATTAGTTTTAATGAATGACTGGTTTGAGTGTAGTTATGTTGAAAGATATCCGTCTAGCGTATTTCTTCAACAAAACTTCATACGTGCGGAACTTAGAAAGTAAAACAAAAACCTTAACACATTTACAAAAAAAATAATATAAACAACCGCATCAAAATACGTTGCGTAGTTTTGAAGATATAAGCTCACATAGGGATATACCTACACGTGTGGTCTTTATATTCTTAATCCGTCACCACACGGAGGTGGTGGCGGATTAAGAGTCACCAAATCGGTGTCACCACCCCATCTCCTCCCAAGGGTGCTGTAAAAGTCAGCTAAGGGATATTGCACTCAGATAACATCCTCTGTGAGAGACGGTAAACTCGAAAATAAACCCTGTGCCAACACGCCTGGTCAGTGCGTCACAGTAGACCATAATCCCTCGCAAAGTGGAGGAGGCCCGTGCCTAATAGTGGGACGTAAATGGGCTGGAGAGAAAAAGAGAGGGATATACATGCAAAAATAACGACTTCGTTTTAAATAAGTAGGTACAAATTTACAATATTGTGCTTAAATATATGTGTGGATATTCCAGAATACTCTAGACAACGTGAAAGGAATGATGGATGAAAAGAGAATTACCTTGTTAAGTGTAAAAGAAATGTTAATGATTTGAGTAAAGCAATATGAGATAATAATATTGTCAAAAAACAAACTAAAAAAGTTCCGTAATGATCTGTATGGATAACTAGGGTATCTATAGTACCTGTATTTTCTATCGGGGCACATTTCCCATGTCATCATATCATAATAACATGTAGGAAATTCACCGTGACGAAACATGAAACCGCGTGAAATAGATATTAAACTGTACCAGTTCTATTTAATTGGATTCCGTACCTACTAAATAGATTTTAATTTTAAGCATTAGGTCACAGTAACAATTTTTTACTGTAGTAGGTATGTTATTACTCCTTGTAAATTTCAGCAAAAATCGTTTTGCCTAAATTTGCTGGCCATGGAAGCGTCAAGCATGATTCTTTTACAAACACCAAGGCATCACAATCATAACATAGTTAAATTTATATCTATCTTAATAAATCAAATTTTGGTGGAAAAAGTAATCACCGCAAGCGGGACATGAACCCACGATCTCGGAATACCGTTCCGTAGCTCTGCCAACTGAGCTTATTGCGGTCGTGCTAACAGTAACCTAATTAGACCACCACAATCGTCACTCGATTGAGTTTACATCGTATTTTGACGTACATCACTTTTTCCACAACAAATTGATTTATTAAGTAAAAGCATACCAAGGCAATTGCAAAATTAATAAATTACTTTATATCAATCTTCGCAAAAAGATAATCAATGTACAAAGGGTTTCTCAATAGTAAAGAACTCTAAATTGGCGGCTTAGTGACAAACCATACGAGATTACGACACAAACGTTTGTTGTTTTGTAGCGTGATTCACTAAAGATAAAGTTGATAAAGAATAGTTCAAAATAATATTTTTTTCATATCGTTTCACTGTGAGCTATTGACAATCTATCTAAATGGCTTAGATAACAAATCAAGTAAGCCGAATTTAAATAAATATATATGCCAAAATGTCTGCTAACTAAATAACGTTTCCCCTTTGATAGTATGTAGGTTATTTGGTAGTAATCTTTAAAAGTCATGTAAGGGATATTGTACACGATAACATCCTCTTAAAGAGACTCAAACCTCGAAAACAATCACTGTGCCAACACAGTCAACCAACAAGTTAACTTATTAATATTATGCACGATGAAAAGTTACTATTATCCGTTTCAGAATTCCAGGAGTGATTTGTCATTTGCTAATGTCAAACCCGTTAATAATGGTGCATAGACATTAGAAATATAGCTTTTCACTTAACTTATATGTTTATTTTTATTGGTATTCAAGTAGAGTCATATTGATAACACAATGACCGAAGTCGAATAACGAGTGCATTCACCTTCATGGTTAGATCATCGCTTGTAACATAGTCGCTTTGCCCGACTTTGCTCATGTTTAATTAATAAAGATTTTTAAACATTGTGAGGAGCGTTCTGCAATTGAATCTAGATAGAATTTTAAGTAGAAGAAGGACGTCGAAGAGGTGGCTGAAAGGTGTAAAAGAAAGAAAAAGGAGTAATCATGGATATGAAGTCTATAATGATGACTAAGAACAATAAAGTATTGTTAGTAATTTCTTATTCCTCCCCGTAACCCGTCTATTGGACATGGGCATGGGACTCTTTCACAGCGGTATTTGATTATCTTTACGCTCACCAAATGAGTGGTATTTTAGTTGCCTGTTGGCCATTTGTGGCAGAATTTACCCTTTAAAATTATTACTGCCTCTTCATACTCTCATTGAATTATAACAAAGTAAACTGTATTCGATAGCACATTATATTACAAACTTATAAAGTAGGTATTACAAAGTGGATGATAGATGGATGGACTAAACAAAAATAAAATTCGCAATCCTAAACTATTCTTATGAATACAATGATGACCTGAAGTTGCGAAACATTTATGACTCAACATTATTCCTATTATCCTTTTACAGGTAATTAAGACTAGATTTTATTCCAAGATTTTATTACAAAGAATTAAACTCTTATTATTTTTAAAAAAGACAAACAAAATGCTAATACATATTTGTTTGTGAAGATTGTATGAGTCACCATAGACTATTTTATTTTTATTCACACCAACTGCAGTGTGGGAGTGAATAGATACTAGTGAGCTAGGGCTGTCACTTTTAGTTTGTAATAAACTATTAAAAATCTTTATTTTACTTATTATAAAACAAAGTCGTTATTTTTGTATGTATGTCCCTATGTGAGCTTATATCTTCAATACAGAGTGATTCAAGAGGATGGCTTTTTTGAAAAATTTGTTAGTGTTTGCTCTCAATTCTACATGTAAAAAGTTGCGGGCAACGGCTAGTATTATTTAAAGAAAAAAATCATAATGGTGTGGTAGATTGGTTGGATTAGTAGGTACAAATTATGGCTTAGTTTAATTTAGGCAATTATATTCGACTCTTATGTGTTGTAGCAATATGGATTTTATTCCAAAGTTTAAGACACAGGCATGTTTTGGAGGTAATCGTTAAAAAATCATATCTACTTCTTAGTCTAACCTTTGAGAACTATCTGAACTTCTTTTCTGCTTTCTATCTGTTTACAAATACAAGAGAGATTAAAAGAGCCTAACATTCAATCAAGTAAGTGATTACTTGCATTTAGTTAAAGTTTTTATACTACATAAGAATGGTTCAAAAAAGACTAAAAAGTGTTATCGTAATAATGAAAGCAGGAAAAAAAAAAGAAAAATAATAGAGAAGCAAAAACATATAAAGAAGAACTAGAAAAAAGTCTAAACAAAAGGATAGTGGGATTATCAAGCATGCATGTAAACATAACTTGGGGCAGATGAAAATTAATTCTTCTAACTAATATTACATCATCGGAGGAACCCAATTAAAACTGACTTACATGTTTTCCTTGTAGTTTCTATTTTTACGCTTATATGTACCATATATTTCTGGTAAATTTATGGAACAATGTAGATGGAGAATGACCAAGGAAATATGTGCTTACAGCACATATTTCCTTGGTTCACATTCTTGGTTCACAAACATTCCCGTAGAGTATTCAAAGATTGATTATGGTTTGGTTTTAGTTAGTAAATTATTATCGTCTCGTTTTTCTAATCCAATTTACCACTATTGCACGGGCCTCTTCCACTTCGGAAGGGTATTTGGTCTGCTATACCATGCTGACCAGGCTTGTTGACTAAATGATAGCTTGTTTACTATTTTCAGGACAGTTTTATATACATATAGTAGGTTATTAATATAGGTTTGCCGGGTGGTAAGGCTCAAGGCACAATGACTGGGTAGGGCTGAAGGAGAAATTGGAAACCAGTAGTATAGTATAAATTACTATATCTATCGAAAGTATATGAGTATAGATATTATGGTACGGATTATAGATTAAAGGGTTCCTACAGGTTTCGGAACACGAGAGCGACACTTCTGGTGTTGCAAACGTCCAATAGGGTTCAGTTGCTTTCCTTTCTGGGCCGTATGCTTGTCTCCATTTTGTAGTATACAAATGTTTTACATCCTTATTATAAAACCAAATGTAGTTAAAATCCTGGAACAGCATACTTAAAGGATTTATTATTACGTTAAAAGCTGTTTGATCTGATCAGTATCCCGACCGTAATCGAACATGAAGATAGAAAAAATCCTCACTTATTAACTAGTCGTATTTATATATCGTAGATTTTTTCTATAAGTCGCCGTCCTTGTCGTGTTTTGAAACTGAGAAGTGATCCGCTTGAGCGTTCTGTTTTAATTGCATGCCAATTTAAGAATTCTTTATTCATTAATTCAATCCGTTTCGGTTTAGGAGATTCACAGTGATGATTCATTGTTTCAATTCATAAAAAGGTTTTTTTGATACACATAGCTTTGTAGTTTTAGAGATAAAGTAACCGTTGTTTCTGTCATTCATAACTTAATGAATTCTAATGATAGGTAGTCATATATAATAATTATGTTTTGTTTGTCGCATAATTATACAACGTTCGTAAAGATAAATAAATAAATGTGTACGCATATGCGCGTAGGCACATTTATATATAGGTTAATATTTGTTGTAAACAGAAATGAGTTTTCTCTTATTTTTTTGCAAACTCTTAGAACAATTTGGAAAAGTCGTATTGACCATCCATTGGAAGTAACTACTTAAAATAAATAAATAAATATTCACGGACATTTCAGACAACGTCCTCTGGTCCCAAGCTAAGCTTATATGCTTGTGTTATGGGTACCAGAATACGGATAGAATACATATACTACTTTTTTTGTAAATACATACTTATAATACATAGAAACACCCAGACGCAGAACAAACATTTGTATGACATTTATAAACATCACACAAAATGATTGTCCAAGGCGGGAATCGAACCCGCGACCTCTTGATCGACAGTCCGTTATACAAACCACTAGACCACGAAGCCCGTCATTAGCTACTTAATTATTTCTTTAGTTAGTTCTTGTCTTCTCATTACTTAGTTCTTGTCTTGTATTCTAGGAGAAACCTGTCTTTGCTGCAAAAATGTAAGTCTTTGAAAGAACAATATTTCAAAGAAAGTCTGTTTTTGTATGACAATGACATGATGATGACAATGACAATGACATGACAATGACAATGACAATAGAAGGCCGATCGGCAGATTTTAAAGAACGTAGCCAGAAATATAGGACACGCTTCGGCTATCAACATTTCAACATACCCATATTGAATTTAAAGCATTTTTACCTTAGTAGCGGTTCTCAACATTTCACTGCCCATAAACGATTATTAAGAGTCAGTGCAACAAGCCTTAATCTTCCATAACCTCTTGGTGGTCGTCATATTTTCTCCTCTCTCTTTCTTATGCTCTTAATACAGACCATTCATGTTTTCTTCATTTGATAAGTGATTTGGTTTCATCTGATACAGTTTTATCTTCAGTTTTTGGGAACAGCTTTTGAAGTCATTATTTTTTTTCATTTTGATTTTTCATTTTTTTTTCATCACTTGTTAAAACTCAATTAAAAATATGAAATTGCCTTCAGAACCAAGAATTTTACAGCTCAACAAGATCATGTTTTAACTTAACTTTCTTGCATCGATTTCATCTTGTCTGTCTATATGAATTTGTACCTAAAATTTTGGAGTCATTTCAGTGAAGAATTTGTAAAAATAGTTCTGTGCAAAATTATACCTTGTGTTTATATAAAGCCACTTTTTACGGATTTAGACGCGTGTATTTGTTAGAAAATATTATGTTATACCTTGTGATTACCCTATGGCTATTCTTTGTATAAATAGGTATAATGTATGATGACCTCAGAATAACATAAATTTTATATTTAATTATCATTATAACGTTTACTTTTAATATTGACCGTCGTGATTGATGTTTGTGCAAATAATAATGTTATCATACAGTCAATAACTATGACTTTTCTGAGAGTCACGTTGAAAATCAATGCAAAATACAAAGATAAACAACTTCTGAAATGAGGGAATCTTTATAAACTAGAACAAGAACTAGTACTTACGTTGTTTTATAAGAATCATAGAAATGTGATCCTTTGGTGACCATGTTCAAATTAATCTAAAGACGCATTACGGAAAAGGGCGCAAACGCAAGTACCCTTTTGTATTCCTTGGGTGCTTCTACTCTAAACTAAAGTAAACGCATATAAAGTATATAAACGTATCTCGTGGTGGACACATAACATGCATATTTTAACAGCAAGTTACGCAAAACATGATGTCTGTAAAATGTCGCCACACAAGTGCCAACCTAACATTTTTATATTAAGAAGTCTTTTATTTAACTTTTAACATCGAATGCTATTAATTTCTTCATTCAAGCTTCAAGTTCTATCCTAAAGAATCATCGGTCAGTAAACTCATTTTACTACTTAAATTGCAGCTTATATCAACCACAACACGGTATATTTGTTTCGAAAGCGTTTGCAACTATTTCTAATCTAGTTCGAATCTATTTTAATTACAAAGTGGGTAAGAGAACAACGCATACCGTTTGTTTAAATGTACTCGTAAGATAAAACACGATGATCTATCGTTGTTTTGAATTATACGGTATTCATTGTTGCATAGAACGCGTAAACGACCTCAAAACGGCATTCGACCTAGTCGAGTGTAATCTAACATAACTCAAGTTGAGCCGAAATCTAAACGGGAAAGTTTACGAGTAGATTCATTTAATTTGAAATACATTTTGTGCTTTAATTTATTTGTGTTAAAGTCCATTATTGCTTTATATAATCAGGGACACGTGCGGAATGGAGGTATTAATGGAGTTGCTTGTATAGAATAAAGCATTAAAGCGCTTTATAATTTCCTTTGGTTTTGTTGCGTGTTCACTATCGTTATTCTACCTCAGCGCTTCAGCGCAACTAAAGTTATTTCTACTGCGATGACTCAAGCCTCGGTAAACAGTATGCGGGGCGATGAGTCACCGTTTTACACATTCGCGTACAGCGTTTGAGTAGTGTTGTCAGTCTACAGTTGGTCTCTTCAAGTAAACGCACCGTCCTAGGCGTTTATATCGCAGGGTTACTGCCAAACGCCTAGACTACACATTATTGGCAAGATAAGCTACTGTAGTAACAAACATTTAGTGTGCATTCAACAAGAACAAGTTTGTGTGAAAGTGTTGTAGGTCTAGTTTTATAACTTCTGTGTGTGCGTGTCGATAGTGAAACGGTCGATAAAGTTAGTGATCGTTGCTATTTGTGTGTGGATGCCATACATACCGTTGAATTGGATTGTTATAAACTTGGATTTATGATTTAACAATGCCTTCAAACAAGAAACTTATATCTAAGATGCGCCAGATCGCGCAGCTAATTCTAGTGGTGCATGTGGTAAGTTACGTTATCAATAGTATGGATTTATCAATAGCATTGAAGCTGCTTCATAAAAATTTTTGTATGTTAACGATAAAATACTGGCTACAACAATACTTGATTCGTTACTAAGTCACAATGATTATACTAAATTGTTAATAAAGAAAATCAAAGAGAACCAAAGAACCTATCAAATAAATATTGATCAGGAACTTGAAGCTCTCCCGGGACCGACATACCTAACTCACTTATAACTTGGTAGAGCAAAGTTTGCTTCTAAACGAGAAAAGCAACAACAAATGTTATATGTATTATATTTATCGATATTGCATCTCGATATCATAAATATTTTATACCATTTATGGTATCATTAAAATACAACAAATGAAGATGACAAGATTATTCTCGATGTGTGGAAAAAATACGAAATTAAATTGCACTTGGGTAAACATTTCCAATAATTTAAATTTCAATCAATTGTATTACCTTAAACAAAATGGAATAGCAAGTAATGATAGTAACTATGTTGCCAAGTTTGTAAGCTATGTCGGTAGTCTCATTTTTACTCTTTTCAACATGTAATAGGTACCTAATCAGACTGGGATAGAATATCACGCCATATAAATGCTCGAGCAGCGACGCCAGCGACAGACGAACAATGTTCACAAAAGAGTAAATCCGTGTCCCTTTTTTACAGTCACAAAGGATGCGATCTATTCAGAAAACCATGGAGACAAGCTATTCATTAAATATTGTTATCAAAAAAAATCATGACACATCTGTGTATTGTGTATTTGTCAAATACATACAATCAAGAGCACTCTCTTAGCTTTGGTTCTCACTAGAACCAAAGCTAAGGATATTATAACAAGATTGAGTAACTATCTATTGTATAATATTTTATAAATATCGACACTTAAATTTTGGCGTAATTGTCTACAATCTCTAAAGCAGGATGACCTTTTCAAGTAGCCGTTGAAAATTTCTTCGATAATTGTTTCTCCCATTGTAACATTTGTAAGGGTCTACTTAAAGTCCCCTTGCCCTTCAAGTGAATCGGACGGGCAACTTGGTAATTAAGCTTATTTTCTTCGCTGTTTTCGCACTTTCAACAAATTGTGCGCTCTCTTAGATTAGTCACTGAAACGTGTTCGCCAGAATGTATGCCAGATAAATATACTTCGTATCATATAAAAATACCTCACATTGGTATTTGATGATTCAGTGAAACATTTTTTTCATTTCTTATTCCTACATTGAGAGTAAACAAAATTATTATGACTCTGACTAGACATGTGACAGACGCAGGGCTTTGTGCCAATGTCAAATTAAATAACGTCCCCGAAGCCCATGAAAGTGAAAAAAGTAAAATGCAATCTGTTTAATTCAGTTGTGTGGAACTTGTTTGCGGTCTCTGGTTTGTTGAACGTGACCAGACAGTCGCTGGAGGTCTAACTATGACCATGCCAATTGCCGACTGGCAAATGCAATTTCAATCCACCTAACGAATCCTCGTGTATTTGAAATTGCATTGCAATGTTTTTATTTTCATTCTTCCTTTTTCTTGCATAATTCAAGGAAAACTTTAGAGATTTGTTCTCGTTTTGGTGTAGTTATCGTTGGGTCGCCTAAAATTTTAATAATGGCAGCAATATTTTTGGAAACTACATTTATGGCCGTCCAAAATTGAATAGTTCCAAAATAGCTAAATAATAAATAAGTACCGTATGTTATTATTATGTTAGCTCGCATCGTCTGAAAGTATAAAATTGTTAGACGTTGTGAATAGTAGATTTATATGTATAGATCATAATTATCTTTCTTTGTCATCATTGTTATTGTAAACAACACGGACAATTGTCGCAGTGACTCACCCTGTTGCTATATGCTTTTCTGCATTCATTCTTAATTGGTTTACATCTTTCGTATCATAAAGATAAGATGTTATGTCTTTGAAAGCCAAGACAAAACCCAAACAATTTTGGCATTCGGCATTGTTCGCTAACGTGGAGTGAATTATAAAAACGCAAATAACTATCAAAATAGTTTAAAGGCGTCCTAATTTATATTAATGATTCATCGACCAAAAATATTAATAGGTATGGAAAAATTTACGTAAAAAAATATATAGTTAGGAACGCACATTACCATATTAAAGTCACGCGACACCGCGCTATTTTCGTTTGGGATCTCAGGAGGCGTGTCTCCGGTATTAATACTCAGTCGAGCCAGTGAGTCATTTGGTTGTCTAAAAGCTCCGTCTTGTCCCATATCCTTCATACTGTTTGTATTACTCATACTGGGTGAACCCGGAATTGTTTATATGGATGACTTCCTCGGTATCTAGAACTAGTTTATTATTAACTGCAGACGAGTTGGCATTGCTACGCCCAGTTACTTGATTATGTCGATGACAATGTTTATAACAAATATTTATCTCTAAACGTATCAGTTTTTGTGACAGACATTGTAAAGGGTAACAGATGCTAAAAGTCCATAACCTTCCTAGTGCTCTTAATAAATTATTATTGACTTCAGTTAAAACGAAGTTAACTGCCTTGTACCTAATACTCTAAATGCAAAAATCTATTTTTGATGCGTCATATTACCCAAATTTTTAGAGAGAGTTACTTACAAACCTATGTCTTGTAAAATCAATGGCTTAACTCGATAGATTTGATGTTATGCGATTTCCCGACAGTAGTTACTTCATTTGGAAGTTTCTTAAACTATGCTTGTAATGATTCATGGTAAAGGATGTCATGTTATACGTGTTTTGAAAATTTAGAAGCAATAATATAAGCACTTACATTCCAAAGCGTCTAAGAAACTTTTACGTCAACTGTAAATGGTAATACATGCTAAATACCTTTGTTGAGCTATGGTTTTGGACTTATCTGACTCATTTATTTCCTGATAATATTATTATGTTCTTTAAACTACTTGCTCTTAATGAAGGCCGCAAGTTTATCTTGTTTCGATTCTCTTCCTAGAATTACAATTCAACTTAATATTTATGTGTGCCTGTACGTTTCCGATATCTTCTTTGCATTCTTTATTAGAATTATGTCGTTGTCACACATTTTTATTTGTCAAAATATTTAATTGAGCTGGGTTTCGAAATTTTTGGTATGTTGAAAGAATTCCGTTGGCAATAGAGATCAACGAACAGCCTTGCTGTTCGTTGATCTCTATTGCCTTTCTTTTATGTATCGTTGTTGCAAATTCTCGCTGACAATGTATCAGGAAACTAATTATTGTTACTTACAATGTAGGTACTATTCAGCTCTATTAGTATACTGTGTATGTATAATATAAACTCAGGAAGTGAGCTGTTGACTACTCTATCCACATTACACGATACAATTGATGAATAGCCAGATGCGAGCATGTGTGCTTGAGCAGAATTCAATTTGATCCCTTTCAAAGTTAACCCTTACATTTGAATGGTGGTATTGATTTGAATTTGTAAATGATATAAAGAATGGCTCTAAAAGTTGCAAAATTTTGTTCATCACTAGCTGTGTTGTATGTACCAATAATTCAACGTGATTTTAAACCGGTTTTGAGTCGCGCCAAATTTGGGAAGTGATTTATGATCGCGGAAACTGAATTATTACTGGTAAAATTAATTTAACCAGTAAGTTATAGTTAGACAGAGTAAATCTATACATAAAACGAGAAAATAAGAAATGTTGTAGGTACTTTAAAGATATTGAAAATAAAATGGATAGGCGATCTTTATTGGCGTAATAGAAGCCAAAATAATGGATCATAGAATTTTTGTCTGTCTGTCTGTAAGCGCATCACGCCAAAACCACTGCATGGAACTGTTATGTGTTGGTAGAGATCTAACTTAAAGTATAGGCAATCCCGGGATAATATCCAATTCCTTCGGGAAAACCTGCTTTGAGTTTCTTACTACCCAGTCATTCAAAATTTCACGCGAACGAAGTACCGGACAACAGCTACATGTAATAAAAATTGGTCAAGTGCGAGTTGGACTCGCGCACGAAGGGTTCCGTACCATTATCTATGCAACATAAGGCAACGTTATTAGTATCGAGCAAGAAACGGTAAAAAAATCATGTTTGTTGTATGGGAGCCCCCCTTAAATATTTATTTTATTTTATTTTTAGTATTTGTTGTTATAGCGGCAATAGAAATACATCATCTGTGAAAATTTCAACTGTCTAGCTATCACCGTTCTTGAGATACAGCCTGGTGACAGACGGACGGACGGACAGCGAAGTCTCAGTAATAGGGTCCCGTTTTTACCCTTTGGGTACGGAACCCTAAAAATGGTGTGTAATGCATAATTTGAGTACACTTGCACTAGCCGATCAGTTTCACATTTTATCAAACATTGGTAACATGATAAGATTAAAATATAGATTAAATATGATAATTTTGTTAACCAATTTTTCCAGCCTTGACGAGTACGTTAAGATTTTGTCGTAAAAATATCTGTTTAATTTTATAGGCCGTTTTAATTAAGCATCGGAATATGCAAATATCGCGTGAAATTTCTGTAGACATCGCAAATCAAAACCGAGGGTGAAACGGACGGCGTTTAATTATGTAAATAAATTTTCATGTATAGCAAGGAATCGTTAAACAATGTGCCAGATGAGTCATGCCTACCCTTCTAGCGAAAAACTTTTAAGAGAACTGCCCTCGAGGCTAAAGGGGTATAACCCTTTTATTCTTTTTATAGAAACGCTGCTAGTTTTTTTACTTTATTTTATAGCTACTAAACTAAATATTTGTTTGGATTCATTTATTAACACGCTTATACGAGTATAAGTTCGGTATGTATCTATCAATGCATTAATCTATGTAACGGAATCTTTGAAAGTGATTTTAACCCACTTGCAGTAGTTGGATTGGTCTGAAATTTTGCATATAATAATATCAAGGACCGATGACAATGCAATAATAAAAAAAAATATTCAGGATTTTCAAGCGTGTTTTTTAGTCTTTGAAACTAAGTATATTATTATTATCTATTTTAAGCTATTGCATAGCTTCTCTCGAGGGCCTTGAGCGCGGGGACCGAATCCAGAAATTCCGTAACGAAAAAAACCTCACGCTCCCCACTCCGACGGGCACGGAGGTGTGGCTTGAAGGCCGTACATTGTCTAACGTCGTTTCTTTTCGGCAGTCTTCGACACGGTGTTTGTGTGCGTGCAACTAGCCGTATTGTACGACTCTACGAAGCTCGCACGAATCGAGACGAGCTGCTCCGAAATCGGACGAATACATAAGCAGCTGTTTATGAGAAAGTATATAGGTGTATAGGTATTTATGTACAACAGATAATTATAATTGCATAAGTTGATACAAAATGCTATGCAATAGCTTTACCGCGGCAGTCCCCGAGTGCCACACGTCTTTTTGTTTACATAAGCGTTACAATAATATATTAAATAATTAGGCTGATTTAATTTTCAGAGTTAGCTACCCACCAATATACAAAAATATAGATATTGTGTGGTATTTAACTTTGTTTTATGGAGTATTGAACTAAGTACTATGTATATATAAAACAAAACAATATAAAATGACTATAATCTTTTTGTATGAATGAATGAATGAATGAATGAACTTTATTTCACTTAAAATAGATGGACTATTGTAACAAATTTATGTAACAAAGGTGTTGTTGCGTTCAACCTGGTGTTCTAATTAATAATAGGTTAAGTGGAAGCGTGATATCTCTCAGGCGCGAGAGGAACGAACATATACTGTATATCACAGCGTTACAAATTTACAATAGTACAAACTTACCCTGTTTTGTTCTTCAACAATGTCTTCACTGTGTCAAGCCCTAGCTATAGCTTCATTAACTAACTACGATAAATTGGCCAAAATAACGCAGAATGCTAATCAAACTATACTTAACTTTATGCAGGCAGACACGAACTCTTTAAGTCCTCAAAATGACCACATTTGGCGCGACTTAAGCCGTGAACTTTCACCAATCGTCTTAATGCAATTATACTATCACAATTATAGTTATCAAACAGTTCAACTCACATTAAATAGTATTAAGTATGGAGACACAAAATTCACTAGTTTTTATAATACTTTTTTGTCATACAAATGGCGAATACTCAACTTCGCAATGACATTTCAAGGTTTTGTTTCAATGGTAATTATCGATTCACACAACAAGGATAATTAGTTTTATCAACAATTAATTCTAGTGACAATTTTAACTCGCGAAACAGTTGCAAGAAAAACGCTTCAAATCTCATTCAAATCGCGACGTAATCTGCAAACAAGATGTGTTTTGCGACTGACGACCGAGAAGGTCACCGCGCGGCGCTCGGTAACCGCGTCATCGATAGTGAAGTTACCATCTCCTAGGGACGCGCGCGCGCAACTTGATACAATAGGTTAAGTTTGGTACATAACATCTACCCGCCTCGGCCAGGACTACCTGGCCGCTAATTCACTGGCAGTCGCGACAAGGTTGATACAGCTCTCTTCAAAATTGAACCGTCCACCCGGACCTCAGCAAAACGGGGCACTCCATCTGCTCCAAAGACGAGGTTGAGAATGCGCCCCCTGCGCCAACACAGTGGCGGTGAGTTAGCGTCCTTAACCAGAACGAGGTCACCAACATGAGGTGGATCAGTCTTGTCAGTCCACTTAACGCGCTGCTGGAGAATGTGCAAATATTCTAAATTCCAACGTTTCCAAAAGCTCTGAGTGAGTTGTTGGACCAATTCAAACCGCGAGAGACGATTAGGTCTCACATCAACAAGGGGATATTCCGGCAGGGCGTTCAGTGGCTGCCCAATCAAAAAATGGCCCGGCGTGAGGGCTTCCAAGTCGTTAGGATCTGAAGAGATCGGGCACAACGGGCGTGAATTCAAAACGGCCTCGATTTTGCAAAACACAGTTGCGAGCTCTTCAAAGGTCAATACAGACTCGCCAATTACCCGTCGCAAATGTGTCTTAGCAACCTTTACTACGCTTTCAAATATTCCTCCCCAGTGGGGACATGACACGGGACTGAACCTCCAAGTTATTCTACGTGTAGCTAGTCTAGACGCAATTTCAGTCTCGTTAGCCGACAAAAAATCATACATCGCTTTTAAATAGTTGTTTGTGCCTTTGAAGTTGGTACCGCAATCCGACCGAATCAAGGACGGTAGTCCTCGTCGTGACACGAATCTATCTAACGTCGCAACAAATGCCTCTGTCGAGAGGGCTGAGACGAGTTCCAAATGTACCGCCTTGGTGGACAGACAGACAAAGACGCACAAATAAGCCTTGACAGTTTTACTGTTCCTGAGGGTCGAGGTTTTAACAAAAAAGGGGCCTGCAAAGTCCGTACCAACTCCAGCAAAGGGCCTTATCTCAGTGACCCGATCCGAAGGAAGGTCACCCATGATAGGCTGCATGGTAGGGGCCTTGAGCCTATAGCAAGGCATACAACGAAAGACCACACTACGGATCGTCCGACGGGCCGATAAAATCCAAAATTCCCGTTGCAAAATGGCCAATAAGGCATTACAGCCGGCGTGGGAGTTCTTGATGTGACGATCAGTCACCAACAGGTTCACCAAGTGGCCACTCTTGGGCAATAAGAGGGGGTGACGAGATCCATAAGGGAGGTTTGCGTTCCTAAGACGCCCTCCGACACGCAAAAGACCCTCACTATCCAAGAAGGGGTTCAGCTTACAAATGGCTCCAGACAGCTTGGATTTGCCTTTCCTCAAGATGTCAATCTCGTCTTCAAAATGTGCCTCTTGCACAGAACGAACCCAGTGAAGAAGAGCATCTTGGAGCTCTTGTGGCGATAAGAAGGCCTTCAAACATTTGTTCTGTGGATGTCTACAATTTCTCATGAAGCGCTTGATCCAAGCGGTGACACTCAACAATTTGTCCAATGAACTGTAACGATTAAGTAAGAAATCGGGGTCGAACGGACGGTCCTGCCGTTCGAGCGCAAGCGTTCGCAACCCGGGCAGTGCGACAATGTCTAAGGCCGGAGTTCGCGGCCAATGAGATTCTGATCTGGTCAACCACTCAGGTCCCCACCACAGAGAGTGCTCAACTAAAAGGGGGGCCATACATCCCCGTGACGCACAATCAGCAGGGTTGACCTCGCCAGGCACATGCCTCCAAACCAACGGGGTCTCCGATTTCTGTATCTGAGAGACACGATTTGCTACAAACACCTCTAAGGTGTGAACTGACGTCTTCAGCCAACATAGCACAATTTGACTGTCAGTCCATGCATATATCGTGGAAATGTCAATTGACGTGCACAAGGTAGACATGACGTGATTCAAAAGGCGAACAAGAAGGGCCGCCCCTGACAACTCTAACTTAGGGATTGTCAAGGCAGTTCGAAGAGGCGCGACCTTGCTCTTCGCCATGACCAACAACACTTTCACCTGACCATCTGTGGTCACGGTGCGCAAGTATACGGCTGCTGCGTACCCACGTTCCGAAGCGTCCGAGAAACCATGAAGGGACGCGGTGTGCTTCCCTGGCGGAAGCAGAGCACGGGGTAACGATATCCTATTGATGGCAGGCAATGAGGAAGCAAATAGGAGCCAGTCCTTCAAAACAGCTTCGCGAAGTGGCTCGTCCCATCCAAGACCTGCAGTCCAAAGTCTCTGCAGGAAGCATTTGGCCCAGAATATGACCGGGCATATCCAGCCATTGGGATCAAAGGTTCTCGCGACAGTCGACAGAACCAGTCGTTTCGTCCAAGTGTGATGCGAATCCAAATTGACATTAAATGTAAAGATGTCCTGGACTGGTCTGTACTGGATTCCAAGCACTGACATCATGGTAGGGTTGTCACGGTTCTCAAATAGGTGAGGATCCTGCTGGTGGTCATCCGGTAGCCCGTCCAAGAGCGCAGGTAAGTTGGAGATCCATTTACGCAACTCATATCCTGCGGAGGCTAGAATGCCAATCAACTCGTCACGCAAGAGCAGGGCCTCTCTCTCCGTGGCCGCGCCAGTGCACACATCGTCAACATATAGGTCCTCCTTCAAAATGGCGGCTGCGCGAGGAAAAGACATACGCTCTCGATCCGCGAGCTCCCAAAGCGAACGTATAGCCAAAAAGGGACTAGACCGCAGCCCGTAGGTGTTCGTGTTGAGCTCGTAGACAAGCATGGGATCTTGCTGGTTTTCTCGCCACAATATCAGCTGGTATCGGCGATCATCCGGGTGAATTACCGTTTGCCTGAACATCATCTTGATGTCAGCCACAAAAACAAATTGATGACGTCGAAACCGCGTGATGACGTCACAAAGGTCCTTCAGCAATTTGGGACCAGGATGCAGACACTGGTTCAATGACACTCCTGAAGTAGTCTGCGCAGAACCATCAAATACTGTGCGTAGCTTACCACTGGATGGTTTTATTACAGCATGATGCGGAAGAAAGAAGTGCTCCGTCGAACGCCAATCCAATTTTGACACAGACATGTGTCCCAAATCCTCATACTCCCGCATGAAGTCAATATACTTCTCCTTGAGTAGTGGGTCCCTGCTCATACGGCGCTCCATCGCCAACAAACGCTTCTCTGCAATAGGCCGCGAGACGCCAAGTGGCGGACGTACGGCGAGAAATGGCAATCTTGTCATGATCCGGCCAGAACGGAGATAACTGGTGTTGGTCTTGTAGAACTGCTCACACTCTTCATGCTCCGGATCAGAGCGGGGAGCTTGTGGTGGCTCCTCCACTTCCCAGAATCTCTGCACGGCGTCAGAAAGGGCGGACCCCACCATCAAGGCCGTTCCAAGTTCGGCAGGGGGGGGAGTCCTCAATACAGGCCCCATCAGTGCGAACCCAAATATGGTCCGGAGGGCTACCAAGCCACCTGGCTGCAAAACACGATCCTTGCCGAGTAATATTTTACCCAAAACATCGGCACCAAGCAGCAAATCGACCGTGCCAGGCAGGTCAAATTTAGGGTCAGCCAAATTCAAATCCGCGGTCAATTTTACCGCATCCGCAGACAAACGAACTTGCGGGTGATTGCCCAAGATATTCTCCATCACAATGGCCGACGATTCCAACGTCGGACGTGGAGAATTTGAGGGGGAGAACTCAAACAAAACACGGCCCTCAACCGTGGCCACGGGGGCGTTCCCGACACCCCTTATTACATCTGAATATTTTTCAATAGTCTGGCCAGTCTGCCCTACCAACCAAGACGAGGCTATGCACCCCTGTGAGCCTGTGTCCAATATCGCTCGGACTACAACTGAGGCGCCCGTCCGTCCCCAGACCCTGACATGGGCCGTGGGCAAGAGGACGGTCTCAAAGGGGGGCGGTGCATAGCGGGGGCAGACGCCAACATCCTAATGCTGGCGTGGCGGCGACTGAGCGCCGTTGTCCCGAGACGGCAAATCAAAATGCGGGTAGTGCCTAAACTCGGCCTCCTCTCGGTGACGACTGCCACGAGCCATAGTCGGCGGTTCGTAGCGCCTGGAGCGTCCGTACCGAGGGTTGCGCGTCTCCAAACGGGGACGTTCCGCCAGAGGGGGGGACGGTAGTGGTACCGGACGCGCGTCACGGTAATCGTGGTACACTACCGGAGGTGATCTCGCTTGATCACGTGGAAGCGGGGAGGGCGAGCGGGACACAAAGGTGCGGGATTGAACCCGGGGCCCGCTTTCATACCCGCCCGTGGGGCTGCGCGCCGAACCAACTCGGCGATCGATGGCAGCACAGTCTGCGCGGCGTGGGGGTGATGAGCCGGACTCCAAATTGCGGGACTGGTCCCGGTGTCCACTGGCATACCCGCCCGAAGGCGACCCCGCGTGGTCGCGACGGCCATTCGCGTTGGCGCACAGGATTTTCAAATGGTGCCCTCCGCAAATAGGACACGGGTGAGTGTCGGGGCAGGCGCGCTGGTAATGGTCCCCTAGGCAAGAGAAACACCAGCCGCGGGCCTGGGCAATCCGCCTACGAGCGGCCACGTGCAGGACCGCGAAGTCTGGGCACCGCACCGTTTGGTGTCCCTGCGACTTGCAAAACCGGCAGTCCGGTGGCGCAGCTTGAGCGACAGCGAAGCGGGCGGCCGTACCTCCTCTTGGTGCAGGTTGGGCATTGCGCCGTTGGTTGGTGGGTCTGGGACGTGATGCTTCCACCGGCGTGTCGGCGACCATGACGTCACCCATGCGACACTCGTCCTCCAGGAACGTCAGGAGCTGGTCAAAGGTAGGGAGAGCAGATGCCTCATCCCTAGTGTGCCCCTGTTCAAAACGTGCCCTCAAAGACACCGGCAATCGCTTGAGCACAATACGCACTAGTAGGTAAGACCACTTGGCAACCGGCAGTCCTAAGCGGTTGAGCGAATTGGTGGCTATTAGGAGGGGGTTCAGCAGTTCGGTCCTCAACTGGGCAGCATTGCTCACGACGGGAAGGTTCAAAATCTGGTCAACGTGGGTATCTGCCAGACAGCGCTGGTTGTGATAGCGCTTGGTGAGCAACGCCCGCGCGATCCCATAGCTCCCGTCACATATTGGGAGGTGCTGTACTAAGCCCCTCGCCTCTCCATCAAGCACGGAGAGTAAATAGGCCAGTTTTTGAGACGGACCCAAATCGTCCCTCGAGTCCACAAGGCTCTCAAACAAACCAATAAACCCCATCCACGTGTCTAATCGACCATCAAAACGTGGAAGATCCAAATTGGGTAATCTAGTCAAAAGGCCCACGGGAGTCTTCAAGGGGCCCGGTGAGCCGGTACTCCGGCGCGCGAGGCTAAAATCTCCCGCGCGCGCTGGGCGATGTCGTCGGCAAGGTCCATAATTTGGACGTAGTCCTCGTGGACTTGGTCCCGTCGCTCCTGGGGGAATGACTCCAGGGGCACATCATCCAGATGCAAGATGAAGCGCCGGTAAAGCGCCTCCACCTCCTGAAGTCGTGTAGGGCATTTCTCATGCCTGTCCAACAATGCCTCGATTCGGTTCTCCCTTTTCACCAAGGCGGCAGCTGACGTGAACCATCTCAAATGAGTCGCAATCCCGGAATATGTCTCGCGGACAACATTATACGCGGCGGCAGACATCTTCAAAGCACAAACGGCACGAAACAAACAATATTATAATAACAAATAACAAAAAAAAACAAATATCTTTCACAAACAAACAATATTACAATAACGAAAAAACAAAATATCTTTCAATGAGACAAGCCGCTATTACTCTAAACAAATATCAAATCTTAAATATTTTAAATCAAACAAACAAAACAATTCTTTGCCAATGTGCAATTAATTTAAGACTTGAATTATTTATTTTAAGGTAAACAACAAAACAAACAAACGTATAAAATAAATGTTGTATTATACAAACGCACAACGCCACAATTTAACTATAACGTTGTTCAATATTAGACAATAATTAAATAATAATTTATATTAAATAATAACCTGAGCAACGACAAATACGATTAGCAATAGCACAAATAATTATCAAATCCTTTAAAATCTAATTGCCAATTCAAGTGCTCAAATTAATTATTCAAAACTATACCAACAATTTAGATTAAACAAACAAACAACTAAATTAATCAAATTAAATTAATTAAATTAATTAAATCAATTTTCACAAATAATGAGGGTATAGTTTGTTCAACATGGAACATTCGAGAAACGGAGTTTAAACCACGCTCTGCTACCAAAATATGTTGCGTTCAACCTGGGATTTATAATTTATTAGTTTTGTGGAAGCGTGACAATTCTTCAGATCAAGACGAACGAACTTAAAATCTGCGTTTCACAGCGTTAACAAATTTATAATAGTACAAACTTACCCTGTTTTCGTCTTCAACACAGTCTTCACTTGACAAGCCCTAGCTATAGCTTCATTAACACTAACTACGATAAATTGGCCAAAATAACGCAGAATGCTAATCAAACTATACTTAACTTTATACAGGCAGACACGAACTCTTGAAGTCCACAAAAGACCACTCCTTTGGCGCGACTCAAGCCGTGAACTTTCACCAATCGTCTCAATGCAATTATACTATCACAATTATAGTTATCAAACAGTTCAATTTACATTAAATAGTATTAAGTATGGAGACACAAAATTCACTAGTTTTTATAACGCATTTATGTCATACAAAAATGGCGAACATTACATTTCGCGGTGACATTTCAAGGTTTTGTTTCAATTGTAATTATCGATTCACACAACAAGGATAATTAGTTTTATCAACAATTAATTCTAGTGACAATTTTAACTCGCGAAACAGTTGCAAGAAAAACGCTTCAAATCTCATTCAAATCGCGACGTAATCTGCAAACAAGATGTGTTTTGCGACTGACTCGCGCTCGGTAACCGCTTCGCGCGCGCGCAACGAGCCACGAGGACAGATGCACCGGTCAGTTCTCGACGTCATCGATAGTGACGTTATCAATAGTTAGAGATGCCCGTGCGCAGACAAAAATATGATAAGTTAATCGTTTGGTACATAACATCTACCCGCCTCGGCCAGGACTACCTGGCCGCTAATTTACTGGCAGTCGCGACAAGGTTGATACAGCTCTTTTCAAAATTGAACCGTCCACCCGGACCTCAGCAAAACGGGGCACTCCATCTGCTCCAAAGACGAGGTTGAGAATGCGCCCCCTGCGCCAACACAGTGGCGGTGAGTTAGCGTCCTTAACCAAAACGAGGTCACCAACATGAGGTGGATCAGTCTTGTCAGTCCACTTAACGCGCTGCTGGAGAATGTGCAAATATTCTAAATTCCAACGTTTCCAAAAGCTCTGAGTGAGTTGTTGGACCAATTCAAACCGCGAGAGACGATTAGGTCTCACATCAACAAAGGGATATTCCGGCAGGGCGTTCAGTGGCTGCCCAATCAAAAAATGGCCCGGCGTGAGGGCTTCCAAGTCGTTAGGATCTGAAGAGATCGGGCACAACGGGCGTGAATTCAAAACGGCCTCGATTTTGCAAAACACAGTTGCGAGCTCTTCAAAGGTCAATACAGACTCGCCAATTACCCGTCGCAAATGTGTCTTAGCAACCTTTACTACGCTTTCAAATATTCCTCCCCAGTGGGGACATGACACGGGACTGAACCTCCAAGTTATTCTACGTGTAGCTAGTCTAGACGCAATTTCAGTCTCGTTAGCCGACAAAAAATCATACATCGCTTTTAAATAGTTGTTTGTGCCTTTGAAGTTGGTACCGCAATCCGACCGAATCAAGGACGGTAGTCCTCGTCGTGACACGAATCTATCTAACGTCGCAACAAATGCCTCTGTCGAGAGGGCTGAGACGAGTTCCAAATGTACCGCCTTGGTGGACAGACAGACAAAGACGCACAAATAAGCCTTGACAGTTTTACTGTTCCTGAGGGTCGAGGTTTTAACAAAAAAGGGGCCTGCAAAGTCCGTACCAACTCCAGCAAAGGGCCTTATCTCAGTGACCCGATCCGAAGGAAGGTCACCCATGATAGGTTGCATGGTAGGGGCCTTGAGCCTATAGCAAGGCATACAACGAAAGACCACACTACGGATCGTCCGACGGGCCGATAAAATCCAAAATTCCCGTTGCAAAATGGCCAATAAGGCATTACAGCCGGCGTGGGAGTTCTTGATGTGACGATCAGTCACCAACAGGTTCACCAAGTGGCCACTCTTTGGCAATAAGAGGGGGTGACGAGATCCATAAGGGAGGTTTGCGTTCCTAAGACGCCCTCCGACACGCAAAAGACCCTCACTATCCAAAAAAGGGTTCAGCTTACAAATGGCTCCAGACAGCTTGGATTTGCCTTTCCTCAAGATGTCAATCTCGTCTTCAAAATGTGCCTCTTGCACAGAACGAACCCAGTGAAGAAGAGCATCTTGGAGCTCTTGTGGCGATAAGAAGGCCTCCAAACATTTGTTCTGTGGATGTCTACAATTTCTCATGAAGCGCTTGATCCAAGCGGTGACACTCAACAATTTGTCCAATGAACTGTAACGATTAAGTAAGAAATCGGGGTCGAACGGACGTACCCAGAGCTGTACACCAAAAATATGTTGCGTTCAACCTGGTGTTCTAATTAATAATAGGTTAAGTGGAAGCGTGATATCTCTCAGGCGCGAGAGGAACGAACATATACTGTATATCACAGCGTTACAAATTTACAATAGTACAAACTTACCCTGTTTTGTTCTTCAACAATGTCTTCACTGTGTCAAGCCCTAGCTATAGCTTCATTAACTAACTACGATAAATTGGCCAAAATAACGCAGAATGCTAATCAAACTATACTTAACTTTATGCAGGCAGACACGAACTCTTTAAGTCCTCAAAATGACCACATTTGGCGCGACTTAAGCCGTGAACTTTCACCAATCGTCTTAATGCAATTATACTATCACAATTATAGTTATCAAACAGTTCAACTCACATTAAATAGTATTAAGTATGGAGACACAAAATTCACTAGTTTTTATAATACTTTTTTGTCATACAAATGGCGAATACTCAACTTCGCAATGACATTTCAAGGTTTTGTTTCAATGGTAATTATCGATTCACACAACAAGGATAATTAGTTTTATCAACAATTAATTCTAGTGACAATTTTAACTCGCGAAACAGTTGCAAGAAAAACGCTTCAAATCTCATTCAAATCGCGACGTAATCTGCAAACAAGATGTGTTTTGCGACTGACGACCGAGAAGGTCACCGCGCGGCGCTCGGTAACCGCGTCATCGATAGTGAAGTTACCATCTCCTAGGGACGCGCGCGCGCAACTTGATACAATAGGTTAAGTTTGGTACATAACATCTACCCGCCTCGGCCAGGACTACCTGGCCGCTAATTCACTGGCAGTCGCGACAAGGTTGATACAGCTCTCTTCAAAATTGAACCGTCCACCCGGACCTCAGCAAAACGGGGCACTCCATCTGCTCCAAAGACGAGGTTGAGAATGCGCCCCCTGCGCCAACACAGTGGCGGTGAGTTAGCGTCCTTAACCAGAACGAGGTCACCAACATGAGGTGGATCAGTCTTGTCAGTCCACTTAACGCGCTGCTGGAGAATGTGCAAATATTCTAAATTCCAACGTTTCCAAAAGCTCTGAGTGAGTTGTTGGACCAATTCAAACCGCGAGAGACGATTAGGTCTCACATCAACAAGGGGATATTCCGGCAGGGCGTTCAGTGGCTGCCCAATCAAAAAATGGCCCGGCGTGAGGGCTTCCAAGTCGTTAGGATCTGAAGAGATCGGGCACAACGGGCGTGAATTCAAAACGGCCTCGATTTTGCAAAACACAGTTGCGAGCTCTTCAAAGGTCAATACAGACTCGCCAATTACCCGTCGCAAATGTGTCTTAGCAACCTTTACTACGCTTTCAAATATTCCTCCCCAGTGGGGACATGACACGGGACTGAACCTCCAAGTTATTCTACGTGTAGCTAGTCTAGACGCAATTTCAGTCTCGTTAGCCGACAAAAAATCATACATCGCTTTTAAATAGTTGTTTGTGCCTTTGAAGTTGGTACCGCAATCCGACCGAATCAAGGACGGTAGTCCTCGTCGTGACACGAATCTATCTAACGTCGCAACAAATGCCTCTGTCGAGAGGGCTGAGACGAGTTCCAAATGTACCGCCTTGGTGGACAGACAGACAAAGACGCACAAATAAGCCTTGACAGTTTTACTGTTCCTGAGGGTCGAGGTTTTAACAAAAAAGGGGCCTGCAAAGTCCGTACCAACTCCAGCAAAGGGCCTTATCTCAGTGACCCGATCCGAAGGAAGGTCACCCATGATAGGCTGCATGGTAGGGGCCTTGAGCCTATAGCAAGGCATACAACGAAAGACCACACTACGGATCGTCCGACGGGCCGATAAAATCCAAAATTCCCGTTGCAAAATGGCCAATAAGGCATTACAGCCGGCGTGGGAGTTCTTGATGTGACGATCAGTCACCAACAGGTTCACCAAGTGGCCACTCTTGGGCAATAAGAGGGGGTGACGAGATCCATAAGGGAGGTTTGCGTTCCTAAGACGCCCTCCGACACGCAAAAGACCCTCACTATCCAAGAAGGGGTTCAGCTTACAAATGGCTCCAGACAGCTTGGATTTGCCTTTCCTCAAGATGTCAATCTCGTCTTCAAAATGTGCCTCTTGCACAGAACGAACCCAGTGAAGAAGAGCATCTTGGAGCTCTTGTGGCGATAAGAAGGCCTTCAAACATTTGTTCTGTGGATGTCTACAATTTCTCATGAAGCGCTTGATCCAAGCGGTGACACTCAACAATTTGTCCAATGAACTGTAACGATTAAGTAAGAAATCGGGGTCGAACGGACGGTCCTGCCGTTCGAGCGCAAGCGTTCGCAACCCGGGCAGTGCGACAATGTCTAAGGCCGGAGTTCGCGGCCAATGAGATTCTGATCTGGTCAACCACTCAGGTCCCCACCACAGAGAGTGCTCAACTAAAAGGGGGGCCATACATCCCCGTGACGCACAATCAGCAGGGTTGACCTCGCCAGGCACATGCCTCCAAACCAACGGGGTCTCCGATTTCTGTATCTGAGAGACACGATTTGCTACAAACACCTCTAAGGTGTGAACTGACGTCTTCAGCCAACATAGCACAATTTGACTGTCAGTCCATGCATATATCGTGGAAATGTCAATTGACGTGCACAAGGTAGACATGACGTGATTCAAAAGGCGAACAAGAAGGGCCGCCCCTGACAACTCTAACTTAGGGATTGTCAAGGCAGTTCGAAGAGGCGCGACCTTGCTCTTCGCCATGACCAACAACACTTTCACCTGACCATCTGTGGTCACGGTGCGCAAGTATACGGCTGCTGCGTACCCACGTTCCGAAGCGTCCGAGAAACCATGAAGGGACGCGGTGTGCTTCCCTGGCGGAAGCAGAGCACGGGGTAACGATATCCTATTGATGGCAGGCAATGAGGAAGCAAATAGGAGCCAGTCCTTCAAAACAGCTTCGCGAAGTGGCTCGTCCCATCCAAGACCTGCAGTCCAAAGTCTCTGCAGGAAGCATTTGGCCCAGAATATGACCGGGCATATCCAGCCATTGGGATCAAAGGTTCTCGCGACAGTCGACAGAACCAGTCGTTTCGTCCAAGTGTGATGCGAATCCAAATTGACATTAAATGTAAAGATGTCCTGGACTGGTCTGTACTGGATTCCAAGCACTGACATCATGGTAGGGTTGTCACGGTTCTCAAATAGGTGAGGATCCTGCTGGTGGTCATCCGGTAGCCCGTCCAAGAGCGCAGGTAAGTTGGAGATCCATTTACGCAACTCATATCCTGCGGAGGCTAGAATGCCAATCAACTCGTCACGCAAGAGCAGGGCCTCTCTCTCCGTGGCCGCGCCAGTGCACACATCGTCAACATATAGGTCCTCCTTCAAAATGGCGGCTGCGCGAGGAAAAGACATACGCTCTCGATCCGCGAGCTCCCAAAGCGAACGTATAGCCAAAAAGGGACTAGACCGCAGCCCGTAGGTGTTCGTGTTGAGCTCGTAGACAAGCATGGGATCTTGCTGGTTTTCTCGCCACAATATCAGCTGGTATCGGCGATCATCCGGGTGAATTACCGTTTGCCTGAACATCATCTTGATGTCAGCCACAAAAACAAATTGATGACGTCGAAACCGCGTGATGACGTCACAAAGGTCCTTCAGCAATTTGGGACCAGGATGCAGACACTGGTTCAATGACACTCCTGAAGTAGTCTGCGCAGAACCATCAAATACTGTGCGTAGCTTACCACTGGATGGTTTTATTACAGCATGATGCGGAAGAAAGAAGTGCTCCGTCGAACGCCAATCCAATTTTGACACAGACATGTGTCCCAAATCCTCATACTCCCGCATGAAGTCAATATACTTCTCCTTGAGTAGTGGGTCCCTGCTCATACGGCGCTCCATCGCCAACAAACGCTTCTCTGCAATAGGCCGCGAGACGCCAAGTGGCGGACGTACGGCGAGAAATGGCAATCTTGTCATGATCCGGCCAGAACGGAGATAACTGGTGTTGGTCTTGTAGAACTGCTCACACTCTTCATGCTCCGGATCAGAGCGGGGAGCTTGTGGTGGCTCCTCCACTTCCCAGAATCTCTGCACGGCGTCAGAAAGGGCGGACCCCACCATCAAGGCCGTTCCAAGTTCGGCAGGGGGGGGAGTCCTCAATACAGGCCCCATCAGTGCGAACCCAAATATGGTCCGGAGGGCTACCAAGCCACCTGGCTGCAAAACACGATCCTTGCCGAGTAATATTTTACCCAAAACATCGGCACCAAACGTAACTCGCGAAACAGTTGCAAGAAAAACGCTTCAAATCTCATTCAAATCGCGACGTAATCTGCAAACAAGATGTGTTTTGCGACTGACGACCGAGAAGGTCACCGCGCGGCGCTCGGTAACCGCGTCATCGATAGTGAAGTTACCATCTCCTAGGGACGCGCGCGCGCAACTTGATACAATAGGTTAAGTTTGGTACATAACAGGTGTTACATAAATTTGTTACAATAGTCCATCTATTTAGCCACTGAAAGGCATGTGAAAAATTGCAACATTTGACATAACCAGTCAAGTCACATAGATACATAAATTGTCATCGTAATACATAGATATATATTATTATAAATGTGGATATAAATTTTATTAATTATTATTTATCAATCAATAATATAATAATTTTATTACAGGTGCCGATTTTAGAACCCTAATTTTTTGTTAAAATCTAATCCATAAGATGAACTGTCTATATTATTTTACGTAAACAACTTGCAACAAATTCATTCGAACTGCTACTAAATTAACTCTAAATGAGAACTTTGAGTAAAAGACCCTTCGTGTCCGGAGGCGCGGAAGTGGGGAACTCATCACCGTCTCTAATGGCCTGAAACCACCCCCGGGTTAACTAAACAGATATCATCTTATTTATAAACAGATTTGAAAAATTGAAAAAAATATATTAACAGATTTTATATATTTATTTATAAAATATAATATTATATAAATATAAATTTATAAACAGAATTAAAAAAAAAATTATAAATATATAAATAAAATAAATATTCATGGACATTTCACACAACGTCCTCTGGTCCCAAGCTAAGCTTATATGCTTGTGTTATGGGTACCAGAATGCGGATATACTACATAATACATATACTACTTTTCTTTTGTAAATACATACTTATAAATACATAGAAACAACCAGACGCAGTACAAACATTTGTATGACAAATATAAACATCACACAAATTATTGTCCCGAGCAGGAATCGAACCAGCGACCTCTTGATCGGCAGTCCGTTACGTGAACCACTCAACCACGAGGCTCGTCGAATTATAAACAGATTTCAAAATAAAAATGTGCCTACCTTGATTGTACTATAATTATTTCGTCGTAAAATGTTTTACTACGGTTTACTTAATTACAATAATTACCTAATTGTAGTTAGCTAACTATAGTTTTTTCTTATCTTTATACAATTCATCTTATGTTACTCTGTTCTTCGGTTATCTATCTTTGGTTAGGTATATATAGCTAGCAATTTCTTTCTAGTAAAAAAAAAAATGTTGTATACGGGCGTTTTAATACAGATAACACTGTAGAAATAGTTGTAGTAGTTATTTAAGTTTAAAGTCCTCGTAAATTCATATTTAACCCTGCACATTAAAGGGACAACACAGAAATGTGCGATAAAATTTGTCTTTACACGAAAAAAATTTGGCAATGTCCCTTGTAATGTTATCACCTCATAGTATAGTCCATCCAGGCACAATATCTCATAATATTCTTTATATCCGTCCCCATAAACACAAACGGGTCGTGGTAATGACGCCATGTTGAGGGGAGAGAAAACGTCTAACCGGCCGTTACCGACGCTGAATATGTGACCGCTGCATTTTATTACCACTTTACTCTGCCACATATTCGACCTTCATGATGAAAGGCTTTCGACTACGACAAATAGTATGCTTATGCTATCGTTTTCAGTCCTACAAGGATCGTGGTCTTTTAGACGTGAACCAAAAGTAAATCGTAGTAACCATATTTTATTGATTTCGATCAATGCGGAGATCTCAGAGACAGCTATTGTTATTATGATATTAATATTAAAAAAAAGTCAATGGCAGATAACTGTGCCATAGATTTTGATAGTTACATAACTACTCGTAACTGTCTAATGTTTCCGTAATATAATTAGGAGCCAACTAAATAATTTTATTGAGGTAGTTAGTAAATAAACGAAGTTCTATTGTTCTAAAATTAACATTCTTTTCTTTTTGTTTTAGGTTGAATTTATAGAAGCATATTGTACACCTCGTGACACAGCCCGTCGCTCCCCACAACGTAGCCGTAGATCCAGAGAACCACGACGTTCACCTGAAGCCACCAGATGGCGTAACGATTCCCGGCGTACAAACTACGATTTTGACTCTTGCCGTCGCCCGTACGAGTACGAGACTCGAAAATACTACGGAAAGGGTTACGACGATAATTCTGGGAGAAGACCTGAATTTGACCCAGAATCGGCTCGTAGACGCGCTGATTACGAATCTGCTAGGAGAACTGACTTTGATTTGTCAGCTCCCAGTGTTTCAAGAAGGAGTCCCGAGAGTGCCCCTGAGGGTTCTGTAGAGTCACCACCGGAGCCTGCCCCTTCAGCTCCTTACAGACAGGACAAACAGTCAAGACATCGTTCTCAACCATACTACGAATCTGGTAAGCATAATGTTTATTATGTAATAATATACAAGTAAACAAATAACAGTCATTCTTACAACACTTACAGAAGGTATAGTCAAAGTGTAGAATTTTATTAACTACATTTGTAACACTGAATCATTGCAAATTATTTTCCTTATAGCTAACTGTAAATATTAAGAGGATACCAAAATAGTTTCGTGCATTTTTCTATGTACGAAGTTTTCATTGTTTCTTTAGATTGAATGGCTAGAGCTCTAATTTTTAAGTATATGTTTTTTCAATATATGATCTAGGATCGCATAAACTCAGAAACGCGATTGAAAAAAGTTTTCTCGATAGAAAATCTAGGCGAAACAACCTCTCAAATTTTTTATTTTTTTCATTTGTCGGTCTATTATCGCGTATTAACTAATGAAATAACTTTAAAAACATAAGTAACTATTATATATAGAAACACGTAAATCAGAATTAAAATATATTTAGTAGATTTTGAGTAAATAGGAAAAGTATCCCTAATTCTTCATTTTCTGTGCCTACTGGCTGTGTTAATATGTACGTGTCGGCGATGATATACGATAATATTGATGTAGGCCCTTAACGGATATCCCACCATGCATATACCAAATAATTTCTTCTTTAGCCTTCGATTAAGTGACGCAAGCATTTCTGTAAGATTTTACTCCATAACACAAGTTACAAACAATTTTAATTGATACAAACGATTTTGGCCCTAGTTCTAAATCGAAACTATTGATGACACACGATTTAATCCACTCACGTCTTTATAAATGACAGTAGTGATCTTAAACTGGAAAGTTTAAAAAGTGGCGTTGCTGTCATAATTTTGCAAAGTAAGTTTACCAGAAACCTTAGCGACAGTAGTAGTGATACCACGTGTAAACAAATTGCTATGTCCGGAGAAATGGAGTAGGTAGTGTTTCATTTTCTTGGTTTACATAATAGAAGCTCTCACAGTTTTAAGAACGTCCTACGTTGGTTGGAACAAAAGATCCATTCATCCACTGCAACAATCATGGTGGAGTCTAGTTAAGCTATTGTTTTCACAGTGGCTAGGCTGCATTTGTGTTTTTTACTATAGAAAAATCATACATAAGCTTACAAAGTAATTTATATAAAAAAAATGTGGTGTACTTAGATGTGCTTTATTTTTGTTTTGCGGGGTTTCGAAATATAGTGCCAGATTTAAGAGAATTAACAAGATTTAACTAGTTAGATTAGCAAAGCATACGAGTACTTTAAAGTAGCACATCATTTTACAATGATGGGGTTTTAATATTTTGATACATCTACGTAATTGTTTTACGTAATTGAACTAACATTGAAAAAAGATTGAGAGTTCACGTGTAGCAGTTTAAAAAAAATGTTTTAAGAAAAAAACTAGGCAAATTTTCGTGGTAATAAATTCTGAATATTTGTTCATGTATGTTGTATGGATAATAATTTATTATATATCGCAGTTAGTAATGAACCTCACAGTTGCATACATGATGATATAATAATAAATGCTTACTATTACATTAAAATCTCGCATATTTGAGTTTTAAACACCAATTTGATTATGTAAATAATATCAGTAATACTCGATTTTTATTTCCGGATTTGAAGCTGTTACAGTTTTTATAAATCTTTTACTTTTACTAAATATTTTTGAATATCAAGTGATAAAAATACTTCCGTACATTTTATTAATAGTGATAATTAAAAACGCGAGGTAAAAATCACTTCATTCTTTTTATTATCCAGAGAGAACCATCCTCTAACACAGCTCGTATTGATGCTACAATAGCAGGTTTTAATCATCCCTTTTGTCGTTTGTCCGTCTGTCTAGACTAGCTTGGAAATATCCGGGATATTATAATTAACAGAAGTTAATTCATCTCCATGTTATTTTAAATTTTCTTTCTAATAGTTGCAGACAAAGTTTGATTTAATGTGTGTAAAGAAATTAATAAAACTTTCTGTCTTCAAAGGAATTAGTCTCTCACCAGGTAGGATTTTGTTGATGTAACGTATGGCTCGATTATCTAACCATTCCCCGCCAACACGTTTCAGAAAGACATTTAACACGTTAATCGCAGCAATTTAACAAATTTGAGTTGCGCGGCCTGGTCATTCACGCGGCAAAGTAATTACGTCACGTAATGACGTCACTTTCCCTCCCATCTGCACTCTCCTCCAAGCTAATAGACAATTTGTTCAGTTTTTGAAACCGTTTTGTCCAATCGATGTGACGTGTCGATCGTTTGAACAGCCCTTTAAGATGTATAATTTAGCAGAGATTTTAAGTAGTTGTTTCATAGATTGTAAAATATAAAATCTAATTTCATCTAGAGGGTTATCGGCTTGATAAACGAGCTAGAGACGAACAAGGAATAATAAAATAAAAGTAAACAAAAATAATGAAATGCCACGTTTTTCCAAACTAAAAGAATACTACGTTGTATTACAATACAAACGAAGCAATGGTAAATACAAAAAAAAAACAAATGGACTTATTTATAAAGAGCATATTAAAAAGTTTATTACAAAATGGCATACTACGACAGTCTACGATTCGTTAGTTCTTTCCTATCGTCGCTTTTAAAATTCATACTTTTATGTTCATGATGCATTCAGAAGGAGTCCTTTGTTACATGAAGCAAGGAATTCTCGTTAGGGGTTTTAGTCGTGCCTTTGAAATAACATTAGCCTCGCGTGTAGGCGTATGTTTAAGGGGTTTATCGTATTCATTAGCTCAGGTAAAAGTACTTGCTATTCAATAGAAATGGGCATGAATAAGTTATGTGGCCTGGATCTTGCAATTTATTTATTAGTCTAACGTGATATTTATTTTGTTATGAGTTAAAAACTTCTGTGATAATAAAATATTTTCAGGTTGCATAAAATAATGTAGTAATTTATATTTTCTATTGTTACAGAAACGTCATCAGACGACAGATCGACAACATCTGAAGAAGAAGAGGAAGAATTTGGCGAATTTGATCCGTTTGCAACCGCTCCATCATTACATTCTCCAGACAGCACTCGTTCGGATCCGCGTTACGCTAACGCACCTCGCCGCAATCCTAGTCCTTATTATTACGGTGATCTGTTTAAAACATCAGCACCTCCACCTGCTCCATCTGCTCCTACCATTTCTACAACTTCATCATCTCGTGGTCCACGGTATAGAAAATCAGCTAGCTTAGACGCTCCGCACGTAGCACCACGACCTAACCTTCCAAAGAGATTCTCAGTAGCGGAAGATGGTTTCCGCGAGTTAGAGCGATCATCATCTTCGTCCGGTGAGAGCTCGTGGATGCCGCCGAGGCGTCGTGGGCGCGACGCGGCCGGCTGTGCGTGCGCCGCGCCCGAAGATGTAGAGGAGAGTCGATCTTCTCGCAGCGTCTTTTACGTGCCGGCACCGTTGCCTCGCTGGCCGCAAGAAATGACCACCAGACAGATCTACGAAACAGCTTTCGACTGTAAAATTGCACGTTCAGATGATGACTTAGATGATTTTGACAGAGTGAGTAATCATCCTGCTCTTTTGCAAGCAGAAGGTCGTAAAGTTATTTCTTCCGCTTCATCTGCATTCGAGGCTGTAGAACACAGTGAACCAGACTACAAAGGTCGCCGAAAGGTGACTATGAAAACTGATAGTGTCCGAAGATCTAAGATTCCAACAATACGTCAAAAAAGAGAAAATGAGAATAATTCTTGTGCCCTATCTGAGGAATTGGAGAGTGTGCATATTGATGTAGATGGTCGAACTGCCTCAGCATCACAGTTACCACTTCGTGGCTATACACCATCGCCACCATCTACAGCTCCATTGCCGACAAAATTTCAGCAGAAGGATGGATCTGCTATGAATAGTATCAAAAGCGCTCCTAACTTACCTCAATCGCAACCTGCACATCCTCGTCTGAAAGACTTGAGGTTGCCTGTCAAATCGTTACGTGCTCGTGACACACCAACAAGCAGCGAAGCTAGCATGGTGGATGTTAAGGGCTCTGCAGATCTAGATCTTGGACAAAGACTCAGGGATTCAAGCCGTGAATCACGTGATGGTGATGATGAAGGAGGGCAATTAAAAGACGGTATTTTTTTAGAGATTAAGGGTCGACCCACTTCCGATTCTGATACACCTGAAATGAATCGGTACACGGGGCCAAAGGGGGTCGGCCCTATAATGGAGTTTAAAGGAAGGCCTGGCGTAATACGTCCGCGACGCAAATATTCAAGTACAGAAAGCATGGCAACAAGTAGCAGTGGTGGTAGTATGGAATCGTTGCGAAGTAGCAATAGTGAAGGAGATAGGAGTAGTAGTAGTTCCGAAAGCCGCCATTCGTCCTCTTTAAGTTCACATAGTTCGGATTCTGGAAATGTTCCGTTTACTAAATCACACCATATGCAACTGTCGGGGTTTGGACATCATCCAGCTAAATTACATATTTTAAGTCCGATCTCTGACAAGTCATCTCAGGAACCAGCTTCTGAAACATCTGACAACAATAAAAATAACAACTCACAAAAAGTATCTCCAGAGGATGCCGAGACGGGTAACATAACGACCCAAACCACTGTTGAAATTGTTGCCAAACCAAAACGACGTGCGTTACAAAACAGGAACATTTTAAATTTGACTTTTAGACATTCCACGACAGGAGATGCTGAAATTCAAGGTTCTGATAGTGGAATTTCAATACACTCTCGAGAGGGAGTCGATTCTCGAAATGCTTTTATTAATTTCAAGAACAGTAATACTGAAGAGGAAAGCAAAAATGAAGACGTAGACCTATCTGATCTTCCATTCGACATGCCGAAATTAAGGAGGCGACGAGCTGAAGCCGAAGCCGACTTGCGATCCTTGCCATTTGATATGCCTAAATTACGTCGAAAGCTACGAGGGCAGTCATTGCAGCTAAATAACGATTTTGGAGGAGCTATCTCGAATGCATCTTCCAGCCAAAGCGTACAAGATCTAAATCAAGGTTAGTTTTTTCTTAAATAACATATTATTAATCAATTTCAAAGTTGAATCCCAATTCAAAATTTTTGTTCTGCTTGTAATGTAAAACTTAGTAACACGGTATTCACAAAGACAAAGATTTCTAATATAATAAAAAATTTAGTGTTCCTATGAGCATTTGTTAAGAAATAATTCTGTCACAAAAATTTACATGTCAATCTTTAGGGAAAAAAGTATATACTAGGGGTCTGTCAGCTCTGATTGTTCGCTATCCTCTAACTCAAAGCGATCGCTACTGCATTATACCGATTAAGACGTATGACTTTGGACTGTGCCACAAGAATTTCTTTGGTCCAACGCTCATTCAATATTTAATTTGCTTGAGTGCTTTTTGAGCGAACTTTTCCTGTACATGTTGTGGGCAATTTGTAAACGTTCAGTTGAGTTAGGAGTTCATAAGTGCTGTAACTTGCGTGTTGTTTGACATCTTCTATGAGGAAACAACTTAATATTTATAATGTAATACAATTTCCAACCCATTAATCACTTTGAGCAAAAAAATCAACTGTATTTTATTCATTTCAGAAAATAAACATAAACCGAATCTGAAGTTGAATTTCGAAAGTGGCAGTGGTGGTTCAGGCAGTTCTAAAGGATTACGTTTGAACTTGGGACCTATAGCTCCGCCTCGGGACCTCATTGATGCGTCCCTTCCACTTGACCGACAAGGGTAAGCTTCTTAATACTTGAAATTATATTAACTATACAGTGATTTTATCCTGTAAAACATTATACGTATTATTAAAAAAAACATCCTGATTTTTTTTGTATTTGGTTACAGGTGGTACCACGGGACCTTAACTCGCGTTGAAGCTGAGAGTTTACTTCGAAATGCGGACGAGGGCGCCTTTTTAGTTAGAAACAGCGAATCGGCGAAACATGATTATTCGCTTACGTTAAAGTGAGTATTTTTTCTATATTGTATACAGCATTATATTTATATATTTTAATATCTCATTTCTTTTTGTCTGAATTTGTAATGTTATGTAAACATTATGAAGCAAATTAAATTAATTATTTTATTTACAGATCAACACGAGGTTTTATGCATATGCGTATTTGCCGCAATACGGATGGCTACACCTTGGGTGGTGCTGCGACAGCATTCCCCACAGTCCCAGCTTTGATGAGGCATTACGTCACTGCTCAAAGGCTCCCAGTTAGAGGTGCAGAACACATGGCATTGTCCACACCCCTACCAGCCGTCCTGCTATGAAAATCCTATGACCAAAATGGGATTGAATTTTGAAAACAGAACCTTAACCAAATCGGTTGGTTCGTAGTACTTCGAAGTCCGGAAAGAAGGTGTAAATAACAGCAGTCGTAAATTGAAAATGTATATTAATTTGACTGCTAACGAGCACGGAGACGAAGAAGTTGTTTATCGTATTTATATAGCTTTAGGTGAACCCAATGAATAATAATACCAAAGAGTTTAATAAGGTAATTGAAATGATTTGCTAAAAATCTGGCTTGTAATATTTTGTATACGTTCAGATAGCACTGTAATAATTATGCTAGTCTTAATATCGCAGCAGAATATTTATGATTATAATAATTATTTATTCGCATATAATCATTTTCAAGTTATCAATATAGTCTTTAAATAAATAGGTACTTACGTTCTAATGCTTACTCATATATATAATTTTATCTTATGCGTTCGATATGATATGTTATAGTCAGCATTCACTATGTGTATCATGTGTTTATTTGATATTATCGCAAATAATGATATTAAAGTAGTTATAACAATGAATGACGATGATTTTGCACACAGTATCAAAATGAATCATCAGTGTTATCTTTCTGATGACCTTTCTGTTATTTTGTAATAATATGGCCTAAGTGATTATGTAGTGACGCAAATTGATTTGGCCTCTTATAAGTGCGGCAACATTTTTAATTTTATCATTTATGTTAGTTAACTGCTAATTAATAGGAGTTTTTTTTTTAACGTTTTAAATGACTTCTTTATCGTGGACATTTTCACGTTGCTTTTTATTGATATATAATTTACCATTTTGTTTTTTAAAATCAATAATAGATTGGAAAGACATATGGTCTTATTCATAATGACTTAGCGGAGATTTAAACGGAAATTTTATCGGAGGGATAATAAACGTTTTATTGCAAAAAGACTAATATGAATAACAAGTTTTGACAATTTTCGCGAACCCATTTTAGCGAACTTTTATACCTCCGATGTCATTATGAATAAGACCAATAATCTTTCCACGTTTGCTTAATCAATCAGAGTATGACATTGAAGACAATCTGTAAACAACTTCAATGGAAATATTAAGATCAATAACTATGAATCATAGCTATCATACAAGTGTAAAGAACCGTGTCTGAATATTAAATATGTTAAACAACTATGACTCATTGCTATAACATTTAACTTTATATTAAAAGCGAGTAAACTGCTTACGTAAACGTTATAGCCGAACATCAAGGTTGATAGCATAAATATGGTAAATTATTTATGTCGCAAACAAAAATAGTCAAGTAAATTGGTCACATTTTGTAAATATACTTTGATATTATGATAACAAGGTTTAGTTTGTTATTGTATGTTGAAATGATTCAACAACACGTGGGAAGGAAGGAAAATTATAACATCGATTTAGATTTGAAATACTTTTATACATATTTGAAATAATCACGAATTAATGTGACAGCTACAGTTGACTTAGCCACTCAATACTCGTTATTGATAGACATACATGTATGTATGTGTATGTTTATTGTATGTAGAAAACTTATTGAAAATATAATTAAATATGTCTTAAATAGAACTTTTATATGTAGTTCCTTAATCAAATTATTTCCATAACTTTAAAGTAGTTCGCCTGTGTAAAATGAAATAACTAAAGTTGTGTCGTCAACTCGATTATTTTAGTCTCGAAGATCAAGATCTTCCTTCATAAAAACATTATTTCTTTTACTAATTTGTATATTAATATTTTCTACTTTTTCTTTGCAACTAGCAGCTGTTAGCTTAGAACGATTTGTAACTGTAGATTTATTAAAATGTGCTAAATTGATAGTATTTGCTACATTTTCATTGATACAGCTAGCAGCAAAAAACCTGATTATTTATTTAAAAAATAATGACTATTATAGAGCAACCTCCTTCAAGCCGTAGCTATATTTAATTTTAAAAACAAAAATATTAATAAGGTTGAACATTTGAGGTCTTATAATTGGCCATTAAAAAAAGAAAGATAAAAATTACATTGATGTTTAAAAAAAGAACATCATAATAATGGCACATAATAATTTAAGATCTTAGAAGAAGATTTGCACATGTTATGTAATTTTCACATGATAATGATTTATATTTTTTGTTAAATTTAGAACTTAAGTAGAATAAGTCGAAGGTCATTTGGGGCCCTTAACAAAATTAGTTTAAGCCCTTTTAGTAACTGGGATTGGGAGAAGTAAAATACCTTTCAGAGTTTAAAAATCACTCGATACTAACAACGACATCTAGTGTTATACGAAATTGAAGGTTTAAGATTAATTTTAACAGTTGTTTCTGTGATTTTGTGTTTAATACAATAAAAGCCAAAAAAATGTTGTGTATTTCATACTAAGTTATTTTATTGTATTCATGCTTAGTTTAACCAATGTATTAATATTGAATGTACGTAGTTATGTAAAGTAAGATCTCATTAAATACTTCCTATGTATGGTTTGGTTACCTTAGAATTAGTTTTGATTGATTTGTACCTGATTTTTTGAAAATAACTTTAATTCAAACTTAAAATATATATTTAAGCTTTAACAGATTTATTTTGTTAAATTTTAGTGATCATTAGACTAATAATAAAGTAGATTTGTATGAGAATGAACGAATTTTTTCAAACGTATGTTACTAATAACCACCGCAGAGCAGCTTTTGCAAGCATGCAATTAATTTTAGCATAGAGTAATAAAATAATTAGTAAGGTATGGTACTTATTACATGAGATAGACATTATTTGGGTCCAGAAAGTCATGACGATTTTTAAAAACTGTTGCAGTAAAAAAATCTTTAAAATTCATCTCGTGTATTATGTACGATATGATTGTAAGCGCATAATGGATGAGTTCTTATATTGGAAGTTTTGAAAACGTGTCAAAAAATTTTTCATGATTGTAGGACTTGGTATGTAATTAGGTAAAAATAATAGCTTATAGTAGTTATAATCAACAGTAATTTTGAAGGTGTAGTTTGAAATTGACAATGAAATAAAATAATATATAAAAATATAACTGTTGTTTTTTTTTAATAATGATAATGCCTTACTAGATAGGTAGGTTTTTCTGAAACCGACTTTTCCAATAATAATAATATTGTTTTTCCCATTTATAGCTATGAAAGGTCCGTTATATTCTAGAACAATCCGCCGCAAATCTTAATAACCCTTGCTCGAAAGCTATGGCTTGCGAATCTCCTCAGACATCATAGAGTGAGTCATACTTCTTTATTAGTCTATTATTGAGCTAGATTAGATTATTAGCTTCCATTACGTGCAGTGGCGGATATACCCTAAGGCCCGGTAGGCCCGGTCATAGGGCGGCCAGATTTAGGGGCGGTGATTTATATGGTGGATGCTGAGAAAGGGGCGGCTATTGGCCTGGGGCCTAGAGCGGCGAACGGCTTGGGGCCTAGCGCAGCCAAGACTGCAAATCCGCCACTGATTACGTATAGGTACCATATCTCCTTATCAGGCCATGAAGTACGATGTAGGGAGGTTAAATTTTACATGTCATCAAGATTGGACACGAAGGTATCCGCTATCTGATAAATTAATGCCTTAGGTACTTTTATTTGGACTATGAGAGGCATATAGAGGTACTATCAGGCCATATTGTTATAGTTATACAGGCTATTTTGTTTCATCAGGGCATTGTTATCCTTAATCGAGTACGATTAAGGATAACAATGCCCTGAAACAAAACGTACCTAAGTGATGTCTGATCAGAGATTTGATCATTCGAAGAGTTTAAAAAATTTAACGTTTTATCGTGGAAATATTAAACAGAAACTTAGGTATGCATAAGTGCCTCTCCAGCCCATTATCGATTCACTGTTGGGCACGGACATCCTCCACTTTGGGATAGGTTATGCTCTACTACAGCGCTGACAAGGCGTGTTGGCATATGGTTTAGTTTCGAGATTTCCGTCTCGCACAGAGGATGTTACCTGTGTACAATATTCCTTAGCTGGCTTTTATAGCACCCTGGGAAGGAAAAGGGCAAAACTTGTATTCTTAATCTGTCACCACACAGACACACACAGAGAATCCTTACTAGAAATCTTGATCGAACTGAATTAGTTTTTTTAGCATTTTAAAAATATTTGTATTTTAGGGTGTATATGTCGTGTGTCGTCGGTTAGAGGATAAAATGAAATACGTCCGGACTTAAATGGCGTTTATTTGCGACTCTATATATTTGATATAGTAATAGCTTATATAGGTGGCGAGAACAATCGTTTCTATATATTCCTAAAACTGCTGACACGCATAGTGTGCATACAATGAATCCATACATAATATATTTGTATATAATAAATTAGGCGGCGAGAACAACCGTCTTTATACATTCGGAGACCTGTTGACATATTATGTCTACTTGCAAACAATGAATTCATATAAATAATTAATTTATATAAATGAATTCATTGTTTGCAAGTATAATAATAATAGTATAATTATATAGTTTATATTTTTATTTGATAAATCCTAGTCAGTATACATAGCAGTAGGGCCCCATTTTTTAATTTGCCCAGGGCCCATGGTTATCTAACTACGCCACAAACCATCCACAAACTATCTGATATGATACCATGTAGTGGTGGATAAAGATATTATGTACCAACTACTTTATGCTCAGGAATAGAAATTTATAGAATAAAATCTACCCATTTAATGCATGCAGTATCAAGGTTGAATAAATACTCGACAACGGCCAAATATTTTTAAAATAAAGTCGGTATTGTGATAAACAGATAACAAAACCGAACGATTCCCAACTGTCATAAATAAGTAGATATCTAATTAGATAATGAAGATAGTAATAAAAATATTATTTACATAATTATATCGATAATTAATATCTAATTACTTACCTGCGTAGGCTGGTGATACAATACAGATATAATACAGGTACCTGTTGGTAAATAGATAATTATGCTTACTATTCAATCTATACTAATATTAAAAGCTGAAGAGTTTGAAGGCGCTAATCTCAGGAACCACAGGACCGATTTCAAATAAATATTGAGTGTTGGATAGTACATTTATCGAGGAAAGCTTTAGGCTGTATAACATCACGCTGCGACCAATAGGAGCGAAGTATCATAGGAGCAAAGAATCTTTCTTAGTTCTCACCTACACAGTTAAAGAGATTCTTACATATTGTCAGCTTCCAAGCATCATCTTTGGTGCTGCTTTGACTGTACGCTGATAAAACAGCCAGTCTGCGGTTAGGTTCTTCCAGCTTCCTCTAAAACTAAAAGAGACTAAATTCCTAAACAATAATGATTTATTAAAAAGGATCATCTTTTTGAAACATCTAGAAATACTAATACTTGTAGATCTAACAGTGTTATCTGTTTGTAAAAGTAAGAACAAAATTTCAATATTGATAATAACAATAGCTTTTAAATTTCCAAAAAGATTAAAGTAATTTATTGATTTTGCAATTGACATTCTATGCCTTACTTAACTTTTTTCCACCATAATTTGATTTCCAAAAAGATTCTTCATTTATTACTCTATTATTAATACGTTATTTAAATAATGATCTTAAATCCCTTATATTTTGGTTACATTTTATTCTTGAATACAAGCAATTTTATTTTGTAATTTATTTTAGCGCCATCTAGTAAAAGATGGTATAACTTATTAGAACAACACTCACGAAATATTTTTACTAGTACAATGCTTAAAGTTGTTTTGTTGTGCCACAATAGATGTCGCTAGTTATAGTTTGAAAAATGTAGGTATGTATGTAAAATTCTTTTAAATTTTGAATAAAATACCCACTACAAATCTTCCTGTATTTTCAATACAATTGTCATAAGTCCATGTAAAGATCTATAATATTCATGAAAGGATCTAAAACAAAATTAAATGTTCTGAAAAAAGCTATTAAATTTATGTCTATCATTGTTAGCGCCGATGCGATGTCAAAAAGAAAATTAATGGATTAACCCTTCTGTAGCAAGTTAAGCCTTTTTAAATGACTTCCGACAATTTTTCATCTGGAAACCAATATGTCGATTAAGAAAAGGTACCTACATAAGTATCAAAAAATCTACAAATTTAAAGAAAGTAGGTAACGTTTTGAGTTTGCTCATAATCTATAAGAACTTTTTTAGAGATTTTAACTATCAATAAAACCACTTTTTAAAGAATTAGACGCGTAAATTTCTTTAAAATTTTCATGTCCACGGTCGTGGGCGGGTGTGTCTAGCTGTTGCCCGCGACTTCGTACGTATGGAATTTTGAAAATTATACCTGTTTTTTTACAACATTTTTCATTGTTGCTTCGCTCCTATTAGTCGCAGCGTGATGTTATATAGACTAATACCTTTCTCGATAAATGTACTATCTAACGCTAAAAGACTTTTTCAAATTGGACCAGTAGTTCTTAAGATAAAAGCGTTCAAACAAACAAACTCTCTCGCTTAATAATGTTATTATAGATTTATCTTTAAATAAATCTTCTGCGTACTAAATACATACTTGTCATCATCTGAGTAATAATTTATTATTCTTCTCCAGCCCATTTACGTTCCACTGTTGGGCACGGGCCTCCTCCACTTTGGGAGGGATTATGGCCTACTGTGCCGCGCTGACCAGGCGACACAGGGTTTATTTTCGAGGTTTCCGTCTCTCACAGAAGATGTTATCTATGTGCAATATCCCTTAGCTGACTTTTACAGCACCCTTGGGAGGAGATAGGGTGGTGACACTTGTATTCTTAATCCATCACCACACGGAGGGATTTATTATTAACTAAGGAAGGAAGGATTTATTATTAATTAAGACCTAAATATTCTAAATTTTTAGTTCACGTTTACTTCTTTTTTTTTACTTTATTTAATTTTAATTTATTATGAAACATGTTCATCAAAAAATATTGTAACATGGATTACGCATGTTGATTTCATTTATGTCCATTTAATAAAACAATGCTGACAATTTTCCCTTTGAACATTAGGACAAAATGTGGAGTATGAATTGATGAATTAATTTCAAGCAATTAACTGTCTCTTCACACGAATGGGAGCTTGATAAAGAACAATACGTAAATGGAAACTTGCAAAGTTGAAGCTTTATACGTGGTTAAATCGTAAATAAAGTTTATTTTGTTTGAAGATACTGATATCATACTCTAATCTATACTGATATTAAAAAACAAATTTGAAAAATACAAACATCTTTTGTTGGATAGTAGAGAAAGGTTTCAGGCTATTTACCATCACGTTACGACCAACTGGAGCGAAGCATCCATGACATCGTACGCGTGGAATTTGAATGAAGATCCCGTTTTTGCAACATTTTTCACAGGTGCTACGCTATATATAAATATGCTATACAACAGTGAACGAATTATTCAAATCGGATCAGTGGTTCCTGAGATTAGCGCGTTTAAACAAACAAACAAACTCTTCAGCTTTATAATATTATTATTAAAAAAAATCGTAATAACACGAAACTTAAGTGAATTAAACCAATTTTTCATTTCATTAACTCAATCAATATGATTTCGTTTACGGTTGAAGTAATGGCGATGTTTTAAATGTTCTCAAGAAGAAATGTTGGGAATTCGTGCGTACCAATTACAGTACGGCTAAATAAATATTGGCCTCTGACGTATAAAATATGATGTGAAAAACAAACACTTTACATTCAAATTTGTTCTGAATATCAGCGTATACTTTGTATTTAGGAGATTGGAAATTGAAAACAACAGCTGACGGTAGTCCCACGGATTTTAAACAAAGGGATGTTTACAAATAATATTTCTCTATGGATAGCTACATAGGTATATAATATACTTAAGTTTAATACTAACGTTTAATTTAAAAAAATCCTAGGTAATTATTTTCTATAGATATGACGGAAAGTCCGTGTGGTGACGGATTTAAAATGAAAGAGCCACCACTCCGTTTATTTCTCAAAAAAGATGCTGTAAAAGCCAGCTAAGGGATATTACACAGACAACATCCGCTGTAAGATACGGAAAACTCGAAACTAAACCCTATACTAACACACCTGGTCAGCGCGGCATAGTAGACCATAACCCCTTCTCTAATGTAGGAGGCCCGTGCCCAACCGCGGGACGTTAGTGTGCTAGACAGAAAGAGAGATATGACGGAACGGGATAATCCTAGGTTTTTACTTAAGAGGGTACTGTACTCCTAATTTAGGTATTTGCCATAGGTATTGCTATCCCTATTCCCGAGTACCGTGCGGAAAGGGACAAATATAGCTGAAGCAGATTTTAGCTACAAATTCTTTGAAAAAAAGACGTTTCGTAATCCCCTTTTTTCTTCGCGAATGTTAAACCGATTTTGATTGTTTTTAGGCTATATTATAGATGAAGAGTATATCTATGCTTGTATTACTTTCTTTTTTGGTAAAACGTTACCAAATATGCGTGATAGATGCTGCAACTTTATCTAAAGAAAACCGAGAAAACGGGATTTTCGGATGGTCATATTTATTTTAGTTAATAATAACTAAAATAAATATGACCTTACTTTCTTATAAACTTATAAATATGACCTTTGTTACTTTCTTTTCTTCTATACATAAGTATAGAAGAAAAGAAAGTAACAGAAGCATAGATATACTCTTCATCTATAATATAGCGTAAAAACAATTCAAATCGGTTTAGCTTTCGCGAAGAAAAAAGGGAAGTACGATACCCATATTTTTGTATGAAGCATAATTTGGTATCGTGCCCTCTTAACGTTAGATATACAATGCAAATTAAGAAATAAGCATTTTAATCCTCCAAATTATGTAAGTAGATCATCTTTTTAAATGGGGTTGGCGGCGCATGATAATAATTTAAATGCAAAAAACCGCAAAATTTTAACACAGCTTCATAACAAGACGTGAATTCTAGTCTTTAGTACCTACATGTAGGCATGGTATAGCAATAAAATCTTTTACGCATATAAATAAACCAAAACATAGGTAATAATGATGAAAGTTGTTCTGTATGTTGACGATAAAGAATACAAGTGTCGACCCCTCGTTTACTCCCCAGGGTGCTCCTTGAGTAAATCAAGGGTTAATTATAATTAGACGTAGGTAACTTAAACTCCACAACAAAAAATATTTAAGTTTGGAATCATAAACAAACAATCAATTCCCAATACTTTCATGATTTACGTAAATAGTATTATTTTTCTTCTCTTCTTTTGGCAACGCGAAAATTGATTCGATATCACTGGTCGCGCGTCGCGTACATCGGAAGGCCACCTTTGTGCTACTAATCACAATGGGCAAGGTATATTCTCTAGATGCCTGCAGGGATTTTAAATCTTTACCTAATATTAGACTGCAAAGATTTAGGATAGTTTAAAGTAAGTCAACAGAACTTTGCTTAGGTTTTCATTTAAAGAAGCCGGATTTACCTTCAAAGACTTAAACTTTACTAATATAGCTCTCGAAGTAGTTAGTTAAGATAAATTAGATTTAGTTTAAGACACACGTTTGGATAATGTTACAATACTATACGGTTACGTACTAATTACATTACTTTGTTGTTGTAGTCACAAGTTTATATTGGATGAGACATTGCCTCATCTCAAACAGCAGGATTATTATATGAGTAAGTACTAAGCCAACAGTAGCAGTTGCGCTTATGCTTTAAGTTCTTTTAGGTCTTTTTATTATACATAGACGAGAGATAAACAATATCCATACTCAGTGCAGTCCAAGAGCTGTATTAGTAACACAAGTAATTGTCCTTTACGGGAATTACAGGAAATGAATTTCTCGCAAAAAATATAAAATTTGTTTTGATAAAACCTTTCAGTTATCGCTTAGAAATTAAAAGATTATAAGTGTGTAGGTACCTATGTTTGTGTAAATATCATTAACATCATATACTTAAATAATCCCTCTTATCCCTCAAATCCCTTAAATCATCTAAAATTGTGCCTTATAAAGTTTCTAAAGTTTCGTTCTACCTAAATATAATATTGTTATATTCCTTCATGTGTCAATCAGTGATCGAGTGAGATAAAACAATTCTACGGATAAAACAATATTGTGAAAACTCTATCCAAATCAATGTCATGTGCCAACAACTTGTAAAGCAATTTATTACATGAAAAGATATACGATATATTAAATTACTATCGATTCACTGAGTCGTGTGACATTTCCACTCGATACAGACTACAGCCGATATGTACTCGAAAATTTCTTTGATTCGTTCAAAAACAGATTCACTCGAATCTAAAACTGTAAGAATAATCGATTATCGAAAAATTCGATTATTATTTGGTGGTTGTAAAACCGTATTCTTTTATATTATCACTTTTTGCAGTGCTGCGGTAGCGTAACTGACTACCGTTCTCGTAATTGCAGTTTCAAGCCCCGACTAGGATAATTTATTTGTTTTAAAAACACAGCTTATTGATTCTATTTTGTTATCTGTCTGTTTCCTTTAGCAAACTTATAGCTCACATGACAAGGAAAGAGGTAGTGTTTATGTCTCGTATTAAGCCATCACCACTTGACACATTATACACCATTCTCTTGCCTTTATCCCGTTATTCGGGGTCAGTGCATTGCAACATTATATTCATGTAGAAATGGGATTTTGCTGATTTCGACGATCGGCCGCCTTCCTGGCGTCAATCTTCCTTGGGTATGTGCGCAGGTGTTATGCGACGTGACATGGGGAGCTCTTGGTACTTGCGTGATGAGTATATGAGTATTTGTCCGTTACCCCACGGACGAATACTTAACACCACTTGATTAACTTATTTAATTATCTATAGGCTACAATTTCCTCTACTATCAATGGCTTTTTCGCCACCTTAGTATATAAAAAATAAAAAAAGAAATAATGATATCTTTCTGGTGCACCAATGATTATGAACCTGGCTTTAGTATTAAAGCTCATCTCGAAGTGCAATCTCATTAAGACGCAAGTGGGCAGTTTTATAACTTCAGCATTATATTTCATATTTTATTATATTCTTACGACGCTTACGGGAAATATAGAGAGGCAATATTTTTGGTGCCTTGATTGCATAAGTTATTACAACAGAACAAACAAAGGGGAAATATAAGCTTAAATAAATATAGGTAAACATTCAAACCGTTCTCAATGGGTTAAGCAGTGATCTATGGTAGATATTTTCTATTTAATCAAGAGATTAGTATCCTAGTATCTACTATTTTATGCATGGAAAGTGAATAAACATTTGAAATTCAGAAAGCAGTTTCATCAAATAATGAACAAATTCTGTGAATTTAACAGCAGAGAGGCTAAAACAAGTTCATGTAGCCCTTATTCCAGCCCTTTTGTTCTAACAATTGCTAACAAAGGGTATGTGTGATTTATCTCAGTTTTATTTAACAAAAGGATCACTTACAAAGTTATATTGGATTTAGATAAAGAAAGAATAGATAAAAGTCTAAATTGTTTTACACAAAAGGCGAGTCCGAAATTTAAACAAATACAATCGAGTAACTTCTCAAAGTATGTGTTAATACATTTAGCGAATGAAAAAAGGACTTTTATAAATTAAATCTGCGCTTAAGTTAAATGGCGCTTGTTATTTTTTTCTGATTCTTCCCATTATTTGGATGACTGCAATGTCTAAAAACCTCATAAAAACAAAGTTAGTATGCTTTGCGTGTTAACCGAATAAATAATAGTTTAAAAAACTAAAAAACACGCTCTATATAGAAAACCCAACAAAAAAATAGAAAAAAGAGTTTCTCTGGAAATGCGCGCATGCGTAGTTCGCGTACTAGCCCTCTCTCTTACTCTCATGCAAAGGATCCGGAAAGAGATTAATGAATCCTGGCGCATCTAACCAGGATAATCGGATATTTTAATCGAATTATTGCATTGTCATCGGTCTTTGACAGGTGTGCAAAATTTTAATAGAATCTGACCGTTTAAAGTGGGTCAAAATAGCGTCCAAAGGAGTCGGTTACAAACATACAAACAAACATACAACAAGTGAAGCTAATATAAAGCGTGTAAAAATACCTAAAGTAATTTATTAATTTTGCAATTGACATGCTATACTTTTACTTAATAAATTGAATTATGGTGGAAAAAGTGATTACCGCAAGCGGGACTTGAATAATACTTACCAAAACTCGAAAAATACCTTTTATAACTTTTATGTACATGCAAAAAATGCAAAATATTAATTCCGTATTTTAAATAATTAATTAAAGTATTTTAATAGAAAACCATATAAGGGAATTAACAAATTTTGGTCGTTATTGTTTACTCATCATTTTACATTGAACTGGAGTTTTAACTGTTCATTGCTACGTAAATGAAATACTTGTAAGACAGATATTTCGTCAGCTTTTTCTTTTGTATAGTTTTATTATACAATGCATGTTTTTCCCCTCACTGCTCCTTCACCATTCCTAAATCGCAGCACACGAGCAGGTCTTAGATACCATCCCGAACGAAAAAAAAACTCCCTGTAACACCTACAAACAGTGGAATAAGATCCATGTTATGTGTTTCCCTATTCTTACGATATGAGGCCTTTCGAGCGAGGCGTTAAGAGGGCACGATACCAAATTATGCTCCATACAAAAATATGGGTATCGTACTTCCCTTTTTTCTTCGCGAAAGTTAAACCGATTTTATTTGTTTTATATATGAAGATGAATATATTATAGATGAAGAGTATATCTATGCTTCTGTTACTTTCTTCTTTTTAATACAATAAATATGACCATCAATATGACCATCCGAATATCCCGTATTTTCGGTTTTCTTTAGGTAAAGTTGCAGCGTCTATCACACATATTTGGTAACGTTTTACCAAAAAAAGGAAAGTGATACAAGCATAGATATACTCTTCATCTATAATATAGCGTAAAAACAATTAAAATCGGTTTAACTTTCGCGAAGAAAAAAGGGAAGTACGAAACGTCTTTTTCTCAAAGAATTTATAGGTAAAATCTGCTTCAGCTATATTTGTCCCTTTCAGCACGATGCTCGGGAATAGGGATAGCAATACCTAAAGCAAATACCTAAATTAGGAGTACAGTACCCTCTTAAGAAGCATATTGTGGACCGGCCAGGTGAGAGTGGCTAGTGCACTGACAATGTACTAGCCGTCCTGACATATGGATTGCACTCTCACTTAACAGGTAGAGTAGTCAGTCAGGTAGAGTGTAATCATTAGCCTAACCTAGCTAAAAAATTGCAATAACTCTAATCACCAGAGCTTTCTTGCAATTCAAATACGTTTATCACGTTTATTTTCAGTCTATATTGATCCTATCGTCAACTAGAAATAAACGCAATAGAAGCCATAAAAAGAGTTTTATTTTTATAAAAGTCAGATATTATTGGAGTACTCATATTTCTTCACCTCAAGTAAAAATAGCTTGATAACGGCCTATAATTTAAATATTATACATTGTTTTGTATTGTGTTGGTTGGGTCAATATTAGAGCATATTTTATTGAAACTAGGGCAAATAAGGGTCAGTAGAAACTTGCACCCCTCTTCATAGAATACCGGTTGGGGACGACGTATGTAAAACTGGACATTTACACATTATTGTTACCTTGCCAACGTGATAACAATACTTTTGTTTCTACATTAACAATGTGCTGATGGTTTTATACTTTTTACTACTAACACAGCCCACACACTATACACACTAACTATATTGTAACTTATACAAACTATTAAAAAGACCTGACTTAATCAAGTCATTTTAATAGTTTGTATGTTATACTTAAGTTACAATATAGTTCTTATATAAAACTGCAAATTACTTCATAACATACAATACAAATGACTTAAACATAAAAAGCGAACACGGCGTTCTAGGGTTTATGCATACGGATAGCATGCAAATAGGTACCGGTGCATTCACCTACTTTAACACCGTACTAGAAATAGGTGCATGCGGTTAGAATAATGTAAAATAGACCAGAACATTATAAAGGCTTAAATTGGATTTGTTTGTTCAGGTCAAAGGTGAAGGAACTGTAGCGTGATCGACTGTATCGCGTCAGACTGCAGCGTCGTGGCTTTATAAACAGAATGATATGGCAAAATATATTAGTAGTGTTTACTTAAATTTATTGTAAGTGCAGTTAATAAATAATTTTAAAAGGTTTTGAAATTTCCAGAGTAGTTATTATATATATTTCTCCGGCTGGTGACGGATTAAGAATACAAATGTCATAACCCCATCTCCTCTCCTGTAACCGCGCTGTTTCTGTGGAACAGTGATAGCTAGTAATAGCTGCAACATTCGCAGTTTATGTATATCAGTAGCTATATCGACATATACATAGATAGATAGATAACTCTTTATTAGTACACCAATACACAAAGAAACATAATTACATTATTAGCCTTACTATTATTGTACAAATGGGCGGACTTATCGGTAATGCGATCTCTGCAAGGCAACTTTGGGATGGATTGGAATGTATTTGACTGACAGAGAGGTAGTCAATTGGTGTTGTATAGATTGAAATAAATACACTTTAATCTAACTCTTAATTATACAAAGTCAATAAACATACATAATTTAACTAACCATACTATATACTTATGTATATACTTACATATAAATTTATAAATATATACATACATACAAATAAATAAATACACCATTAGGAAAATGAAATTATACTACTGTGAGTTTAAATAGTGTTGCGATAGTCTATTTTTAGGGTTCCGTACCCAAAGGGTAAAAACGGGACCCTATTAATGAGACTTCGCTGTCCGTCCGTCCGTCCGTCTGTCACCAGGCTGTATCTCAAGAACGGTGATAGCTAGAGAGTTGAAATTTTCACAGATGATGTATTTCTATTGCCGCTATAACAACAAATACTAAAAATAAAATAAAATAAATATTTAAGGGGGCTCCCATACAACAAACATGATTTTTTTTACCGTTTCTTGCTCTCATACAACAAACGTGATTAATTAAGTATTGTATGTATTGTTTGCTCATTTATTAATAACGTGCCTTATGTTGCATAGATAATGGTACGGAACCCTTCGTGCGCGAGTCCGACTGGCACTTGACCAATTTTTTAAAAATTGCGAGTGTCTTTGCCTGTCTATATGTCTGTGTATATACTCATCACTATCATTATCCTGACCTAATCCTTATATCAGGGGTCGGGAATGTAACGAATATTTATCTATACTAATAACAAAAAGCTGAAGAGTTTGTTTGTTATCCATGTGGTGAAAAATTAAGAATAGAAATGTCACCACCCCATCTCCTCTCGAGGGTGCTTTATAAGTAAGCTAAGGGATATTGCACACAAATAACATCCTCTGTGAGAGACGGAAAGGCCCGTGCCCAACAGTGGAATGTAAATGGGCTGAAGAGAGAGAGATATTATACAAAGATCGGGTTTTCTTCAGTATTTAAGTAAATAAATAAAATAAATATTCATGGACATTTCACACACCATCCTCTAGTCCCAAGCTAAGCTTATATGCTTGTGTTATGGGTACTAGAATATGGATAGAAAAGTTATACCAACTTTTATTAAATAAATATATTATTTTATTTATTTATGTATCAAGGTACGATATTTCACCAAGTCGGGCCCCAAGTAATGAGGCCACCCTTAGGCCAGGTTGTGGTCAAGCTCAAGGCACTATACCATGGCCTGGTAAGGGCGAGGATAAAAAAAAAACTAAATAGGTACATAATTACACACTACCTGATTTTTTATTTATTTATTGAAAGGCTTTGACGCTGTGCGACTCTACCTGATTTTAAATCTCTTCACTCTTTTTTTGAAGAACCGCATGCTATAGTCCAATCCATTTAATCCAAATGTGTACAGTAGAGGGTACAAAATTGTATTATGGCTCAAAAACTTTATAGCGAAGACTCACTATATAATATTATGTCTAAGAATTGTAGTGATTCGAAATTCGAAATATTTCACAAATAAGATAGACTCTATGAATCACTAAGTGCTCCGAGTGTAAGGAGGATTTCTTTGACAAGATATAGGAATTTTAGTTAGTAGATTGGTCCTTTGGACCTTTATCATAATGAGTGACATGTGCCACATACATCTAAAAATGATTTATCTAACCCAGTGTTTTATAGGACATTATTATATTAAAAAAAAAATATTTGGTGTATCAGGAAAAATGGTAAGACCAAAGTTACGAGTCGTGCACACATTACGATGACTTTGTTTTATACTAAGTAACGACAGACAAAATAAAATTGGACTAGCTAATTGGGGCTAGGGTTCTTTTGATTACGATCAAATATCAATCGATATATGAGCTTATATCTTCAAAATTACGAAACGGAATTTGATGCGGTTTTTTTTAGATAGTTCAGTTTTTTGTTTTTTGTATAACTTGTTAAGGTTTCTTATTTTTTTCATTAATCATCATCATCATCATCATCATAACATCACGCCTTTTTCCCATGGGGGTAGGCAGAGACTTTAGAGCGCCATCTGCTACGATCGAAGCATACTTCCTTAGCTTCATCCACACTCATACATCTGGTCATACATGCCCGACGGTTTTAAGTGCTACGCACTTGCCCCTTTTGGAGTATCCCGGCGATGACATCGGACTATATTTTTCTCGGGCGTTTCCACTTACTTTCGCCGTGTATATGCCTTTCGTTAAGCGTTTCTCATCCATCCTCTCCACATGACCAAACCACCTAAGCATACTTTTCTCCACCTTAGTCACTACATCCTCTTTCAGACCGCAACGTTCTCTTATAACTTCATTTCTTAATCTATCTTTCAAAGTCACACCACACATACTTCTCAAAGAGCGCATCTCTTCAGCATTTATTCTACTTTTGTGCTTCTCCATTCTCCTCCAGTGCTTCTCTATTTTCAATAATACGCGTACGAAGTCGCGGGCAGCAGCTAGTTACATATAAATAGAAGAAGTACCTATAACTTTTTTATTGCGTGCATAATTTATATATGCTACGTTTATGTAATTAAATAATATAAAAACAAATTTCTTTACTTCTGATTAATGTCTGATAGAATGTATCAGGACACCGAATAAAGTTAAGTAACATTTTCGCACGCTATGTTGCTAGAGTCATGCACAGTTGTAGTTCTTAACTAATATTTATTTTCAAAATAAGTAATGCTTTGTGTATTTAAAAGTATTATTTACATAAAGAGAGGGAAGTTGGTAGAAGAGTTCTAAAGATAAAGAGATCTTAAAATAAGATATGAAAGAGTTAGCAGTGGTATGACGTCTGATAGAAGACTGTGGATGAAAAAGACGTATTGCACCGACCCCACAACATTTATTTATTTATAACATCAGGTGGAGTGTGGCCATTTGCCAAAAAAAGTTTCCTTAAGTTTGACTAAAGGACTACGCTAAAATGACGAATAGGTAACAATGTAGTTCACGGAGGCTTAGCGTTGGTTGAGGGTTAGCGTTAGCTTAGGCATGTTATAGAGGCTTAGCGACAAATCCCTTCAAGAATAAAAAAAAATAGTACCTATACTTCAAAAATATTTAATATTGTGCACACTTCACTTCGTAGCTTCAATTCCCAAGTGCACAGACAGGTTTCCTAATTTACTGACACCGGGTATCCGTAAGATAGTGGTGTCTAGTCTGTTTAATTTACAGTTCCGCTACTCTATACATATTAAAAGGATACCAAAATAGCTTCGTGCATTTTTCTATGTACGAAGTTTTCATTGTTTCTTTAGATTGAATGGCTAGAGCTCTAATTTTTAAGTATATATTTTTTCAATATATGATCTAGGATCGCATGAACTCAGAAACGCGATTGAAAAAAGTTTTCTCGATAGAAAATCTTGGCGAAACAACCTCTCTAATTTTTTATTTTTTTCATTTGTCGGTCTATTATCGCGTATTAACTAATGAAATAACTTTAAAAACATAGGTAACTATTATGTATAGAAACACGTGGATCACAATTAAAATATATTTAGTAGATTTTGAGTAAATATGAAAAGTATCCCTAATTCCTCATTTTCTGTGCCTACTGGCTGTGTTAATATGTACGTGTCGGCGATGATATACGATAATATTGATGGAGGCCCTTAAAAGGTAAAGTATTTACAGCTAGCTTGCAGTTTCACTTGAATACTACAAATTATAACCTATTTCTGTGAAAATAGATATTTAATTTTTAATAACAAAAATCGTAATTAAAATTTCATATGGTAGCGTGGGATAAGCAGCCTCCGGAGGAGGTCAATACGTGGCCAATCCTCCTCTTTTTAATATTTTGACTTCATTGTGAGTATTACGTTAGATAAATTTAAATGACGATATTCTAGAAAATGTGTAGGAATCATCTTTTTAAATAAAACACCAATATATTGTGTTTTAAATATAAATCAAGCATGTTTGGATCGTAACAAATGGCGCTTCATACTCTGCCTACACTCATGGGAAAAAGTCTAAAATTTGAATCAAAAATACGCGTCTAAGTCGGTAACATTTGCTTTAAGCGATAAGGTCGCCAATTGTAAATTCTATTTCTTTTATAGTTGTTAAAATGATATACATAAATATATATACACCAATAAGAGTAAGAGTTAATAAATAAATAAATTAATAAAATTGTTTTAGTAAAATTCTAAATCGATTCTAGTTAAATGGATTAAACAAAATAATAGACGGTTTTTGTCCCAATCTTTTTTACCAAACCAGGCAAATTGACTGAGTTAGGTCTTTCCTCTTTACTTCAATCATTTCTCATACTTAAATAAATTCTTATTAGAACGTTAGTAGAGGCATTCAAAGGGAGATGATTCAGCTAATAACGAGAGGCACTTCGACTTAACCGTCGAAACTCTTTACAAGTCTTCATTAATTCTTTGAAGCTTATAAACCGAGCTTAGTGCCTCTTTGGGGCTTAATTTAAGCGTGAATTTACCCAATTTCTTTGATTTATCAGTCACACACCTAGTAGACAATTTTTAAGCTTAAAAGTTCGGAATATGTTTGACATCACTATAGATTTTACTTATTTGTTAGCACTTTCACCTGCATTAAAAATTACTGTCTCACTCTTTGGCTTTTAATTTCATCAAATAATATAGCGTATACATAGCAGTAGTACTGTTAATTATCATTTTTATAATTGACTTGCTATGCATTTACTTAATAAATGAAATTATAGTGGAAAAATGATTAACATGGGCGGGAATTGAATCCACGACCTCGGAATACCATTCCGTTCCTCTGCCAACTGAGCTATCATAATTATCGGACATGATAACCTAGCTAGTCTAGGTTATCATGTCCGATTCTATCTCTATATATTATATCTCTATATTCAAGTTACCAGGACTCATTTTTATTAGTCAAACTTAAGACTAACAGTAAGGATTTCAGTTAACAAAATTATAATAGATATAAAAATGCACAATTACAATAGATATGTCATATAAAATATTCCTAAATTCATATAAAAAAGAAACACTAAAAAATCCCATAAAATAAAAATTAAAATTATACAAAAATTTTAAATTCATAAATGTAAAATTATAAAATTCACATAAAATAAAATGCATTTGTCAATAAAATTTTCATTAATAGTCAACATTCATATAAATACATATTATGATAAATTTTATACCTTATAAAGTTATCTAAGTAAATCAGGAATAGAGCAGAACCATGATACAGTTTTAGTCTAAAATATTTGTTAGATGTAACGAACGTTATTTGATACATTTTGTATGCGTCTCCATGGTACGTGACCTAAAAACCGGCTGAAAGGAAATGTTTCTAATTAAAAATTGACGGTCGTCAGCCATCGTTTCGAGCCCTGAATGAATGAAACTCTGTGATTGAATACGGCAATTGAATCAAATACACAAGAAGTGAATCAAAGTGAATTTTTCATGCGTGTGCTTAACGAATATTTAATATTTTTTCCTTGACTAAATAATGTATAATATAATAATGTATATAGTCACGCAAGTATTATTATTATAGTCAATAATCTACAAATATTATATAAGATCAAGATTATCTCAGTAGAGTTTTTTGCTTAGTGAATTATTTTGGTAAAAGTTCTGCGTTAATTTTCTTTGTTTTCTAATAGGGATTTTATCTAATGCGTCTAGCTCTTAGCACCTAGTACATAAAAATAAATGGGGCTATATACTCTCAGTCTCTGACAGCACAGACATTTCTTTCTAGTGTAATAAAATCGATAACATATATCAAACAATTGTCTTCAAATGATTGTTTTAGGGGGTCGAAGATATCATAAAAGTTTAGGACAAGCCCGCTGCGCGACTGACATAAAGATTAAGTTTATTTTTTCAACTCAATGTAATTTTGTCAAACTTTTATGGTATAAAAAAACTAAACTTACAAAACTGCACTACTGCATTATCTAATTTAAAATAGTTATTTTATCTTCCTCTCCTTCCACAGCCTATTAACGTCGCAGTATTGGGCACCGGCATTGACCTTAATTTCAAGTTTTCAATTATGTAAGTGATTTCACACACAATCTTCACTTAAGTAAGTGGTTTTATTTCATGTTAATTTCTGTAGTTTATTCAACTTATTAAAATAAATATTTTTTTTATTTTTATTTCAGATTATAAACATCCATATAGTGTTATTGCTCCGTCATATAAATTTTAGCGAGTTAAGGACCATTTTCCGTGTAATGAAGAATACAAGTGTCTTCACTCTATTTTCTCCCCCGGTTACTGTAATAGTTAGTTGTTAGCAGTGAATATCAACTGTGAGAGACAGAAAATTTGAAATTAAACCCAACCCGCCTGGTCAGGCCGGTACAAAAACCCTTCCAAAGTAAAGGAAGCCCATGCCCCACATGGAATGGGAAGGACCCTTTTAATATAATGAAATGACACATTCGACAAAAAAATTTACCAAGATTATCTTCTCCGAATATCATTACTTTTATTTGAACATCATGCCACGCTACCCCTTGAGATTTAAGTGGGACGTCCGACAACGAGGACAAGTGCTGGAGGCGATCTCTACAATAGAACTTCTTTTTGTTGGACAAAGAACGAAATATCAATTTACATTTGAATGTTTCCAAGCAAATCTTAAAGCGATTATGTAAATCTGAGTGTGAATATGAGCAAGGAAAGTTATTCAGTATTGTTCAGTGTATTTATTTCGCACATACCGTAAGTTAACTGTCTTAAAAATCTTTTCCGTCAAATAGGTCTTCTTCTCCTTCTTCTTCATCCCATTTACGTCCCACTGTTTAGCATGGATCTCCTCCGCTTAGGGAGGGATAGGAGTATGGTCTACTGTGCCGCGCTGAGCAGGCGTTTTGGCACAGGGTTTAGTTTCGAGTTTTCCGTCTCTCACAGAAGATGTTATCTGTGTGCAATATCCCTTAGCTGTCTTTTACAGCACCCTTGGGAGGCGATGGGGTGGTGACACTTGTATTCTTAATCTGTCACCACACGGATAACAAACAAACTCTTCAGCTTTTTAATCTTTTAATATAATTTCCATGTCACAATGTTAGTTACTGTACTCCTCCGAAACAGCTTTACCGATTTTTACCAAATTTTATATGCGTATTCAGTAGGTCTGAGACTCGGCTACTACTATATACATTTTTCAAACACCTCCCCCCCTCCCTAACATTTGCATGGCAAAACAACGTTTGCCGGGTCAGCTAGTATTAGTATATATGTGGCGGACTCAACCAGGGCACGACCAGTACCCGTGGCTGACTTTTGCCTGACTTTTGACACTAGCCTTCTTAGGTACGAGGTACCCCGCCGGTAGCTAGTGTCCTACGCACCCCTTTATGCGAGGAGGAAACTTCCACACTTGCATCAATGAAACACCAATCTTAATTAGAAGAGGTGGCAGTCTTCTGAGATCAATCTTCCTTTTATTACTGCGACTTTTTATCCCTTTTTGTTCTTGTTTCTTTTCCTGTTCCTTGTCCGTTCTTGTTCGATCGTGTTCGTGATCGTCCGTGTTCGTGTTCGTAATTAATCAAAGCAAGAGCCCTACTTAAGTGGCTCGGCCCTTTACCGTATTGACGGCTTTGTAATTTTGACCCTTTTGTCTTTGAAATTTCACTTGATCGATCTCTTAAGACTCCTTCCCTCTCTTTTATTATTATAAATATCCTTATACATCTTATGTTGTTGGATACGTCTTACCTTACTATATTATTGTTACGAACACACAAAATAAAGGAGCTAGCGCCATCTAGCAGCAACTAGTAAAACCAATTAAAGAACCGAACAGAGTGAAACCCCTATTAGATACTAGATGGCGTTAGAGGAACTACCGTACATGCTCGAACCTTCTAGAAACATTCGTTCCGGGCGATCACGTTCGCGCACAGTCGGGAACATACTGGAATAGTCTGGAACTCGTCTCGGCGCATATAAATAGCGGCAGGGAGGCGAGCCCGGGCAGTTCAGTTCAAGCTACGATAAAGGCGACTTCGAGAGCGAAAACAAGTGATCAAGAGTGATACCAGTGAACCCTACAACTTGGCTACGATCTAGGACATTGTTAGTGCTTAGTGTTTGGACCTAGTGCTTAGTGTGTAACTAGTGCTAGTGAATAAAGTCTTCTAAAAGAGTCAGCAGGTCTTTCTCTCCAAATCCTTCGAACCCTAACACGTAACAACTGGTGTCGGAAGTGAGATTTGGAGATGCCATTGACTCCGAGAGAGGACTGCGAGGGCGTCAGGACAAGGGCACAACGAGCTGCGGAGGCCACGCCCGCTGTGGACCAAGCCCCGCCCACTGGCCCCACCTACCTGGCCCCGCCCACCGACCACGCCCCCTTAGACCCGCCCACTGGCCACGCCCACCATGCCACGCCCACCGACCACGCCCATCGGGCTCCGCCCACCCAGGCCCAGGCTCCGCCTACTCAGACTCAAGCCACGCCCACTGGCTCCGCCCACCTTGCCACGCCCACCACGCCGGCCACGCCCACTAGACAAGCTCCGCCCACTGGATCCGCCCACCTTGCCACGCCCACCACACAGGCCACGCCCACGAGCGGCGCCGTAGCGTCAGTGGCACTTCAATTAGGAAGTTTAATAGAACTGATAGAGATGCAAAGGGCTGAAATTCGGTCAATGAAGGAGTCACAAGAACGCAAGCTCGGCGCTTTGCAAGAGTCACAAGAACGCAAGCTCGGCGCTTTGCAAGAGTCACAAGAAAAAGTGCTTTGTGCTATAAATGATGTTAGTAACGCGGTGATTAAGCTTCGAAAAGATGTCGACGTAGTGGAAAAACGAGTTTCCGGGTTAGGATTGGATGTCGAAAATGTGAAAACCGGCCTCATTGAACTACAGAAGAAAGTAGTGCGCCTGGAAACCACGGGAGTTGCGATCTCTAGTGGAACTATCGGAGTGGCACAAGGACCAAGAGTGAAAGTTCCGCCATACGACGGCACTACTTCCTGGAACGCTTATCGTAAGCAATTCCAGACGGTTGCTACTGCCAACGGATGGACGGAAGAACAATGCTTGACCGCTCTCACTGTTGCGCTCAGAGGGCAAGCTTTGTCGGTCCTGGAAGCACTGCCACATACAGGAAATGGGTTCCAAGACCTGATGGAGGCACTTGAATCCAGATACGGGGAGCGACACCTGGAGCACGTGTTCCGTGCCCAACTGCGTGACAGAGTCCAACGCTCAGGAGAAGGACTACAACAATGGGCGTTGGAAATTGAAAAACTCGTCAGGAAGGCACACCCAGGAACCGACACCAAGATGGTAGACACGAATATTGTTCAAGCATTTGTCGACGGAATCAAAGACCTGGAGGTCAGAGCTGCAGTGAGGCTTCGTCACCATACCTCGCTAAAGGAAGCATTAGCGCATGCTTTGGAGGTCGAGGCTGTTCGTTATGACATACGGCATACCCATAAGATCCGCGAGGTCTCTGAGGAAGTCAAGGAGGTTAAGGCCCCTACGAAGAAAAGTTCTGGAGCCATGTGCTACAAGTGCGGCGAGAGGGGCCATCTTCAGCTCAACTGCCCGCAGAAGGAAACCCAGATGGAATGGATGAAAAGGATCGAGGAACAAATAGAGGTTCTGAAGATGCAGGGGGCTTTGTCCCTTGCCCGGGATCAGGGAAACGAATAAAAGCCAGGACTAAGGGGCGAGTGCTGGCTGACGCGGAGGGAGCTCCGATAACTGTTATCTCCCAGGCATGCAGCGGAAAGACACATGGGAATGCCGACGCACTCTCACGAAGGCCGTGTTCGGAGGACTGCAAACATTGTGTTAAGCAGGAATGCAATGAAGTAACATTAAAGCTAACGAGAACGAATCCTTTGAGTCTCTGGGAGAATGATGCTATGAGGGAGGCTCAAGAAAAAGATGACGACCTTCGACACATCATCACATGGAAGAAACGGGGTGACGTAAAACCAATATGGAGTGAGGTTGCACCTACTGGCGCTGTCACTAAGGCGTACTGGGCGCAATGGGACAGTCTGATACTCCAAAACGGAATACTCTACCGGAAATGGGAGAAGACTAACGGCAGAGAGTTCCATCTTCAGATAATTGTCCCAAGAACGAGAGTACCAGATGTTCTCCGTGAAATACATGATGGCGTATCAGGAGGTCATCTAGGTGTCAAGAGGACGTTAACAAAAGTGCGAGAACGATTCTACTGGTTACATTGTCGAGATGATGTACAGGATTGGTGCCGCAAATGTACTACTTGCGCTGCTGTGAAAGGACCACAGACCAGGAGCCGTGGGAACCTGCGGTTGTATAACGTCGGCGCACCGTGGGAACGAATTGCAGTTGACGTAGCGGGGCCATTTCCTGTAACGGATTCGGGAAACAAGTATTTTATGGTCGTCATTGACTACTTCACCAAATGGCCCGAAGTGTTCGCCATACCAAACCAAGAAGCCACAACAGTCGCTTCCAAGTTAGTCGAAGAAGTGATATGTCGCTTTGGTGTGCCTCTGGAAATCCATTCTGATCAGGGCAGGAACTTCGAATCGCAGGTGTTCCAGGAAGTGTGCAGAATTTTGGGCATGCATAAGACGAGGACCACCGCGTACCATCCACAGTCTGATGGAATGGTTGAGAGATTTAACCAGACCCTTGAGAGGCATTTGGCGAAATTGGTAGATGACAAACAAAAGGATTGGGACAAGTATATACCACTCTTCCTTCTGTCTTACCGAACCGCCGAGCATGAGAGCATAAAAGCTACCCCGGCGTATGTCAATTTCGGTAGAGAACTACGAATACCAGTAGACCTATTGACAGGAGGGTCACCGGAGGGACCAAAGACTGTACAAGACTATGTCTGCGATTTAAGGGAGAAGATGCGCTATATACACGCCTTGGTTCGGGAAAATGGGTTACAGTAAAGTGAGAACATGAAAACCAGATACGACCGGAAATCGAACACGAGCGGCTTCGAGGAAGGGTCACTGGTGTGGCTGCATAACCCAACTCGCCGGAAAGGGAAATCTCCAAAGTTGCAGAACCAGTGGGACGGTCCATACAAAGTGGTTACCCGACTGAATGATGTGACCTATAGGATTCAAAAGCAACCAAGAGGGACATTCAAAGTGGTACACATAGACCGTCTGGCGCGTTACCATGGTAGTAACAACGATGCTCGGGACGAGCATCTCTAAGAGGGGAGTAGTGTTACGAACACACAAAACAAAGGAGCTAGCGCCATCTAGCAGCAACTAGTAAAACCAATTAAAGAACCGAACAGAGTGAAACCCCTATTAGATACTAGATGGCGTTAGAGGAACTACCGTACATGCTCGAACCTTCTAGAAACATTCGTTCCGGGCGATCACGTTCGCGCACAGTCGGGAACATTCTGGAATAGTCTGGAACTCGTCTCGGCGCATATAAATAGCGGCAGGGAGGCGAGCCCGGGCAGTTCAGTTCGAGCTACGATAAAGGCGACTTCGAGAGCGAAAACAAGTGATCAAGAGTGATACCAGTGAAACCTACAACTTGGCTACGATCTAGGACATTGTTAGTGCTTAGTGTTTGGACCTAGTGCTTAGTGTGTAACTAGTGCTAGTGAATAAAGTCTTCTAAAAGAGTCAGCAGGTCTTCCAAGGTCTCTCCAAATCCTTCGAACCCTAACACGTAACATTATGTAATATAACAATAATATTACTCTAGAACATAAAAACTTTCTAGTACATTAACATAGAAAAATATTGTAAAAATCACAAAGACCAAACTTAAAACTATCATAGTTTTATTAATACTAAGTCAATCTACATGATTTAAACGTTATTTCCATCTCTAAACCCTACCCATTATCACGATTTTCATAGTACAAATTCTTATTTCTAAATTATTAAGTAAAACCTTATAAATTAACACTTATCATAGTTTTGTTACATAATATCTCTTAATACACATAATGTTTCATAATTAATAATTAATTTTTACAGATTTAACAATTCAAACAGGCGAGTTTTTGTGGCGCGTAACTGCGTCGCCGACAATATATATAAAGATTAGGTCAGGATAATGATAATAATGAGTATTTGTTGTTATAGCTACTGATATACATAAACTGCGAATGTTTAATCTATTACTACCTATAACTGTTCCAGAGATTTAGCCCGGTTATACACAGATGGACTGAGTATCATTCTCAATTAATATTTAGTTAATTAATATATTTGCAATCTAGTCAATATAAATCACGTTAGAGAAATAGTTGCAATCTTAACTTGACCCGAACTAAAACTATATACTTGGTAGTTGTCCAATAGAGACAGATAAATTGCCTCCCTAACCTTTAGAGCCTAATTGCAAACGACGGTTTTGGGGTTTTGCTGATGACTATTGATTAGATTCCAAATATATTGCAGTATTCAATTAAGGTTGATAATTGATACTGAACGTAATTAGAACAGCTAAATAATAGGATACAAATCGATAACTCTCTCTCTCCAGCCCATTTACGTCCCACTGTTGGGCACGGGCCTCCTCAACTTTGAAGGGATTATGGTCTACTGTGCCGCGCTGATCAGGCGTGTTGGCACAGGGTTTATTTTCGAGTTTTCCGTCTCTCACAAAATATGTTATCTGTGTGCAATATCCCGTAGCTGACTTTTACAGCACCCTTGGGAGGAGATGGGGTGGTGACACTTGTATTCTTAATCCGTCACCACACGGACATGGAATCATCATCTTCTATGAGAGACGGAAAACTCGAAAATAAACCCTGTGCCTACACGCCTGGTCAGCGCGGCACAGTAGACCATAATCCCTTCAAAGTTGAGGAGGCCCGTGCCCAACAGTGGAACGTCAATGGGCTGAAGAAGAAGAAAAAGTGATTCCATGCGTATGAAGTCGTGGGTAACAGCTAGTGTAAGACAAACAGTCGAGTGGTTCACCAGAGGACGTTGTGTGAAATGTCCATGAATATTTACCTAATAAACAAAACAAAGACTTTTTCTACAATAACGTAACGTTGTAACAGTCAATAGAATTCACTTGAATAATTGATAAGGAAAACTATGCAATTAAAAATAATTACAAAGTATTTTTTACTAACAAACTTTAATGTTCTAAGAGAAATTCCTAAGTAATTTGTTACCATAATGGCCGCGGTGAGTCTTGTTTTCTTATAAACTGCCATTATAATGATGGAACATTATAAAGTAACATTCATTTTCCTTTTATTATAAAGTGACATTAATAATAATGAACGCCCCTATTTTGTTAAATACCTCGCCTCTAAAATGTTAGATAAGTATTGTAGCTTTTGTGTGCGATATGGGTGCCAATTCTACGCGCACAACTAAACTAAACTTAACTGAGAAATGAATTTTGATAGTGTCAATTACACAATTCGGCTAGGTTAACCGAACTTTCTTCATAAAACTACTGTTTATTATAGACTAATAAAATAAAATGTCGGCCTTATAACAAAACTCAGAGTCGGGCAGAGTGCTAAGGAGAGGGCTATGCTCGGTGTTTCTCTACGTGATAAGATGCGGAATGCGGAGATCCGTAGAAGGACCGGTGTGTACGACATAGCCCGAAGAGTTAGCACGTCGAATTGGTAAAGCGCAAGCCACATCGCTCGTTCACCCGACGACCATTGGGGACGCAAGGTTCTCGAGTGGCGACCAAGTACCGGACTGTGCAGCGTGGGGCAACCCCTAACAAGGTGGACTGGCAATATCGTCAAATGTCCCGGGGGCCGTCTTATACGTCTACTTATTTGGTATTTCAAGATATGTCTTTACTATCCATCAAAATATGCATATGTATGTGCGTGCATACGCATACATTGGTGACTAATGTAGAGCGTAGATTAATATGCATATAGGGCAATGCTAAGTGACACGTTCAATTTGTTTTGATACAAGTGCGAAAATATGAAAATGCTTTTCCACGTACCAAATTGCGATACTAACTAATAAAAAATATAAAAACGTTAAAGTTTATTTGCTTTTTGTAATGGTAACGACTTGTCTATTGTTGGTATGATGACAGAATAATAATACTAGTAAACCCTTCCATTTCTTTTCCAGGGTGCTGTAAGAGCCAGCTTAGAGGTAATATAAGTAAGTAGATATCTTCTTTTTCGGAGATATAAAAATCGAAATTAAAAACATTTGCTAACACGCCTGGTCACACGCATAGTAAAACAGAACCCTCCTGGACTGAAGTAGGCCCATGCCTCATAGTGGGACATTGTTTGAGTTCAGAAATAGAGATAACTTTTAGCTCTAAAAAAGTTGTTTGCTTGATTGCAGGAGCCAAGCAGCTCAAGAAATAGCTGTTAAGTTGTTTTTGGACGACTCTATCATTGACAGAAAACGGTTGATGGAAGTTTTGCTTAGTTACTGACAACAGTGCTATTAGATTTAATTTCTTTATAAACCAACCCTGTACCCGTATACAATTATGAACTAAAAGAATAATAATTCACCCACATCGTGCAGTAGCAAGGATCATTTTGGCTGAACAAATTTACAGAAGAAATATATACCTAATGATATATTGCTTGCGACATGAAATGGTAATTACAGTCTAAGGTAAACTCCAAAATCTCATATTAAAATTAATATCTGTAGCGGTATAAATGTAAACAGGAATGTTTATTTCAATTCCACAAGGCACAATACATTAACTCTGAATAAGAAGGTGATTACGTCCCTCGCCATACCGGAGATTTACTTTATTTAAAATTTTAGCAAACAACAGCTCTTTGTATTGTTGTGATATTATGATATAAATTTAAAAGTAACAGTTTAGTTGGTAATCAAAACGTAAAATTATTTAAAGACTAACTCGGACTATGGGGTCTGACGACTCCATCCTTTTTCAGGAAATTATGTTAAGCACAAACCGCCTTATTACAAAACGTGGACTAAGTTTAAGCCACAGTTTAAGCCTGGCTTTTTAAACACTTCAATTGCGCATTTCAAGCAGATTTTTCTCAAATCCTAGATCTAACAATGACCTTAGTCTTAAACCGACGCCAAACTAGTGTCAGAGCGGGTCTAACTATCCAATTCCTCGTAAATAAATTTTGTTAAATCTGGGTTTAACGTTGAGCCGCGTTTTGTAATAAGGGGGATCGAGTTTAAGACGGTACGATACCAAATTATGCTCCATACAAAAGTATGACTTACCTTCGGAGTAAATATATACGTTCAGTCAAATGTGTAAATCATTATCAATATGCACATGTACAAGTACTGTAAGGTTGTGTATAGGAGACAAATGAAACGCTCAAAGTTCAATGATACACTGACTATATTTTAGAGACTACATGCTTATTATATACCTTACAACTACTACATCACACCTCCCCTGTTAATAAAAAAAATAATAATTGTACACAGTTATTATTTTGTATACCTAGTTACTTACTAAATAAAGTTTGATTACATTTGATTACATATTATTATAATACTAAACAAGATAAAATAATTGTAATAATACATATTATTATTTAAGGATCTTATTTAAGTCTACAAGACATCATAAGATGATATAATGAAAAAAAAAATGTTTACAAACTTAGACACTTTTATAAAGCTTAGTTCTATTCTTATGTGTAACGTATTCTTTATTATTTTTCAATATTTTTACATTACAATCTAGGTCATCAATTACTATATAAGGTCCTAAATATATTGGATCCATTTTATTATCAGAAGTATTTCTTAATAATAATAAATCACCCTTTTTAAAATACACTGGGTTTATATTGTTATCATAATCATTCTTTCTTTTAACTTTATTTTTAATTAAGTTGTCACGTGCATCTTTTTGTGCTAATTGGAGTCTATATTTTAGTTCGAGAGCATAGTTGTCGTGAACATATAAGGGATCTACGATATGACCTTCTAAATTTGCGGGCAACACACAACGTTTACCAAAAACTAATTCATGCGGTGTGTACTTGGTCTCCGTATGTACTGTATTGTTATATGAAAAACACCAATATGGCAACCAGGTACTCCACGCAGCCGTGTGATTGTTACAACTTATTCTAAGATACGCACCCATTGCTTTGTGGTTATTTTCCAGAGCTCCTATACTCTCGTGATGGTAAGCTGTAGAGGAAGTTTGAGTGATTCTTAAGATTTGGCATATTTCGTTCATAATACTTGAAATAAATTCTGACCCACGGTCTGTCGCTATTTCTCGGGGTATACCATATCTTAAGATAAAATTATCAACGAATGCTCGCGCTACACTTACCGTGTCTTTGTTGTGTAATGGATACGCCTCTGTGAATTTTGATAGCTCGCATTGCAAAGTCAATATGTATTTATAATTATATATGTCCTGTGGTAACGGTCCGACTATGTCTAAATAAACCTTCTCTAATGCTGAATTTGCAGTCGTTGTGACTTTCATAGGCTGCTTAATGTGTGTGGAATATTTCTGTTTCTTACATTGTTCACACTTCGACACAAAATCGATAACATCCTTTTCAAGACATGGCCAGAAATAATACTTTTTGATATTATTTGTCATTCGCCTAATACCTGCGTGGCCACTAGTGGGCAATAGGTGGAAATCATTTAATATTACACGCCTATTATCTAAATTATCTATTCTCTGAACATTACTCACTACACAAATACGTGGTCCGGACCACTTTTCATAACTCTTTATTTCATTTATAAGCCCACTGATAAAATCATTATTATTATCATTTCTTAATATGCATAGCTCATTTATCGATATCTTTTTACATAAACATAACAAGTCTCTCACCAATACGGCTCGCGTGATCGGAGATCGAGATATTGTTTGTATATAAATTATTGATTTACTGGGCACATATATAAAATATTTAAATTTTTCTACGCTTATTCCACTTTTTATTAAATTATTTTCCTGCCTAGGGTTTATTAACGAAAGTTCGGTAATATTCCTCGGTTTTTTAATTATTTCCACCACTCTTGGTTGATCAGGCCTCGAGTGTGTGTCTATATTATCCACCGACGGATTATTATCGCTCTTACTACTATCCATGTTTAATTGACGCAATTGCGCTCTAGTCATTACACTAATAATATGCTCATTCATTGATTTTAATTCCTCAGATGTTAGTGTTATTCGCGATAAAGCATCTGCCACTGAATTTGACTGTCCCTTTATATACTCAATTGTATAATTAAATTCTTCTAATTGCAATCTAAATTTCAATAATCTACTAGAAGGATCTCGCATGGAAAACAAATAAACTAGAGGTCGATGGTCAGTCTGTATCTTGAACCGTTTTCCGTATAAATAAGGTCGAAAATACTTAACACTCCAAACGATTGCTAAGAGTTCCTTTTCAATGGTAGGGTAATTAATTTCGGCTTTATTTAAACCACGACTAGCATAAGCTACTGGCCGTCCATCTCCATTACACAATACAGAACCTATCGCTGTACCTGATGCGTCTGTTTGTAATATAAACTCATTGTTTTCTGAAAAGTTTGGATATTGCAATACTGGCGGGTTTATCAAGGCTGATTTTAACATCTGAAACGAATGTTCGCATTCCTTTGTCCACACAAATTTAACATTTTTACAGCCTAATTTGTTCAAGGGAAATGCAAGTTTGGCAAAATTCCTAATGAATTTTCTATAATAGTTAGCGAAAGCTACAAAACGCTTCAATTGGTCCGCATTTTGTGGCTTTGGGTAATTATCTACAATTTTAATTTTTTCTGGGTCTGGTAAGATTCCTGTACCTGACACTATATGTCCTAAATAAAGAACCTCTTTTTGTAGAAATAAACACTTAGCAGGGTTTAATTTTAAATTTACTTTTCGCAACCTAGTAAAGACATCCATCAAATTTTGATTATGTATAGATAAATTTCTTCCTATTACGATCAGATCATCCTGATAAATGAGACATTTATCGTAGTTAAGACCTGACATTGCTATTGTCATCATTCTGCTAAAACTATTGGGACTAGATTTTAACCCCATCGGCATTCGAGTCATTTGATATTGATTTTTACCTGTAGTGAATGCCGTACATGGTCTACAACTTTCCTGTAATTTAATCTGAAAAAATCCTTGAAATAAGTCTAAATGAGTAAAGTACATTGCTCCCGATAATGAGTCAAGTATTTCACTAATGTTGGGAAGAGGAAATTTATCATCCTGTATACTATTGTTTAGCTTTCTATAGTCAATAACGACACGCCACTTTGCAACTCCATTTTCATCACGTTTTTTCGGAACGAGTAACAATGGACTGGACCATGCACTTTGAGATGGTTCAATTATTCCATCGTTTAACATATTTTCAATTTGGTTATCTAATTCTGGTTTTTGAGCATAAGGCAAACGATAAGATTTTGTGTAAATAGGTGTGGTATGTGGTTTCAAGTCAATGGTCTGTTCATATATGGGCGTAGTAGATAATTTATCACCTGGCAAATGAAAAATGTCGGGAAATTTAGCGCAAATGTTTTCTATCGACTTTTGTTCTTCAATGTTCAACCCTTTCAAATTTAATAAATTAAATAAGGTTTTAACCCTTTCCGAATCAATCGCAGTTTTATTAAACTGACAAATAAAATAATTATTTAAATTACTAGTGTTTACCTGAAAATAATTTAGTCTAACGTTTTCATCCCTAGTGTTTAAGATACGAATAGGTATTTTCCCGTTTATTGGTTTGTTTATACTGCTTGCCAAAAATACACCCTCACATAATTGCTGATTTGACACTACACACTCTTGTTTTGAGTTTGTTTCAATAAAATGTATTGACTCGCTACGTGCTGGTACCGTTAAATAACATGTGTTATGATTTGTAAAATAATTATCAAAGGATATAGTAACTAACTCGGACTCATCAGTAAACAATTGCAATGTATTGATTTCAAAATTTAAAATGGCTCTATAAAACGATAAAAAATCTTGACCTAATATACCGTCCGTCTTACATGGTAAATCCTTAAATACAACGAATTTATGATGGAATTTATACTCGTTATAATTGAGTGTTAAATTTACACAACCTTCTGAAAGTACATTACCACCTATTCCTTTCACACTAACTCTCTCTATATGGTAAGGAATTTGTAAACGATTCAAACATTCTAGCTTCACTCCCGATATGGATGCGCCGGTATCAATTAGCCAGCTATGATTATGATTGCAAATCTCAAGTGATACTTTGTTTAAATTGTTACACGATAAGATGACATCATTCACGAAAAAAATGATTTAGTGATTCATTAGTTGATGTCTCTGTTGCTACCTGTCTATTTCCAGTCATGAAATTCATATTTCGTTGTAACGCGATGCCTCGATTGCGGTTACCACGTGGGAATCCATTAGATTCACGAAAGTTATTGTTATAATTACCGCGAAAATATTTATTACTAAATTTATGAGGTACCTGGGGCCGATGACCTCGTTGCTGGTAACCTTGGTGCCCACTTCTTGCAGCAAAATTACGCTGTCCTCGATAACCTCGCTGGGCTCTCTTAGTCTGATAAAACGAATGTTTATACGTACCTATCATCTCTGCTGAACCGCTTGGACCAGGTGTCTCCTCATCTTGGGCCGTCTGGATAGCTTCTGTTAAAGAAGAACAGTTACGCGAGGCAATAATTGTGCTTAGGCGCCGATCTCGCAAACCATCAGCGAATCGCTTAATTGCTAACTTTTCATTCATAGGTTTTAATAATGCATACTTGGCTGAATCACTTTCGGCTTGCGATATCGTCAAATTCACAAAGAGTTCTGAAATTTCTTTGCCGTAATCTGTAACTGTTTTATTATATTGTTTACAGTTTTGCAATTTAGTTTGAATAGATATGTAGCTTTTTTGTGGCAACAATAGTTTACGCATATCCTTTATAAGCTCATCGACAGTTTCATATTTTGATGATAATAATAATTTTGCACGCTGGGATAGCCTGTTTTTCAAAACAAACTGAATGAGCTTAATTTTACATCCTGGTTTGTCTAAAACTGAATCGTAATATTCAATACTCTCAATAAGTTGCTTGGTATTGTCAGAACTATCGTCCATAACGGGCAAAAGATGTAACGCCGTTTTAATTTCGAATATGTCTGCCATGGTTTGTAACGAAAGCTCGCCCTCTCTTGTATCACTACACCAACAAATTATCTCTGAATATAGTTTATCAAATTCCTCACAAATCCTAGTAATTAATAAAATCTCCGAATTCGTAAAATGTCTTAAGTTTTCTTTATAAATTTTAACAAATTGGTTATATTTTAATAGACTACTGTTAGCCTCTTTTCTTTTAATGTCCAAAATCTTGCCGTGTCGACGGCTGGGACCTATTTTTATTAAGTAACTTCTTATTACTCTTAATTCGTTTAATATTACGTTTAAATCCTCAGCCATACCACGTTAGTGAACTAATTAACAGTGGACTTTATTTATACTACATAATTTAACTAATTAATACCCGAAGATGCACATGATATTTTTTTTTTTTTTTTTTTTTTAACCATATATATTATTTACTCACAACACATATAGAACCTTGGACCTATCACATCACATCACTACCGTAAGATATTTGCACTGAGCCGACACCGCTGCTTGCCCAACGTTAGAATACGCACCTCGAAGATATCATAAGCTACACGTCGATTACCTCGGCCATGCCAACCTGCAGCACAGGATCCTTGTTTGCCTGGTGTCGTCGCAGGATACTGGAATAACGCCTCAATGTGATTTCATCTATGCGACGCTGTATTATCTTTTTATGGCAACGGTTATACAGCTTGTATACAATAATCACCACCCCAAGTGTCAAAATGGTACATATAACCACGAGAATTGTGTTCGTGATTTCTTGCTGACGGGTATGGGCCGTGTTACTACCGACTCCGGCGCTCTGGGCAATCACTACTTCTTCCTTCGAACTAGAACCACCCATTTTTCTCGTAAATGTTCCTAGACGACGTAACTATAAAATACGTTTTATTGAACGGGGACCTGATCACTCTTTGTTTCATTTTAAAGTCCGTAGTAATTTTCCACCAATTGTTTTAAAATACCGTTTCCATATTAGGAGTACACGCGCGCGCGGATCGCTTAGGTTACAGGCAGGGTCGCCATGTAAGGTTGTGTATAGGAGACAAATGAAACGCTCAAAGTTCAATGATACACTGACTATATTTTAGAGACTACATGCTTATTATATACCTTACAACTACTACATCACAGTACCCTCACTTGCGACAAGTGAAGTTGACTGTTTGATATTACATTTGTTATGCATTTGATTTACTTTTTTCTTTTAAAACTGTTTTTAACCACATTATTAATTACGAAATGCATATTTTATGCGTATAAATAAAAAATAAAAAAAAATATTTTATAAAGATAGAAAACTCAGGATAAAGTTTTAAGCACTAACAATATTTTGCTACACGACTTTTGTAAGGATTTTCAAACAAAAATATTTTTTTTATACGAAGCATAAATTGTTTCAGTGACGGGTGTTTAAATATACGTAAAATTCATATGATTAAATAACAAAATTAATGAACTATATCTTTTCCTGCTAAAATGGTGTTTATAGGTGGCCTAAAGTTGGCTATGCCCTTTGGTAAAGTTTTACCACAAAGTGAAAATGATAGGAACATAGATATACTCTTTATCTATAACATAACGCAAAAACTATTAAAATCGGTTTAACTTTCGCGAAAAAAAAAACGGAAGTACGAAACGTCTTTTTTCAAAGAATTTGTAGGTAAAATCCGCTTCATCTATATTTGTCCCTTTGAGCGCGGCGCTCGGAAATAGGGACCTAAGGCAAATACCTAAATGAGTAGTACAGTACCCTCTTAAGGGTTAAAATTAATACCTGTGATATTTCACCAGTCACTTGTGTACGTATTGGGCAAAGATTGAGACAAGATTAATGAATGTCACTTTATGTTTACGCTAGGTTAATCGCTTCTAACCTAAAATAGCACAAATGGACAAACTATTAATCTTTCTAAGATTCTTTATTGGACGTTAGTGGTTTTTCTTGTAGCGATTTTTCCAACCAGCATTTGTGAAAGTCACATACAGGCATAGATATCGTATACAGAGTGTGATTAAAGAGCTCGTAATTTATTTGAAACTCACTGTGTGCTTCTTGCATAGGTTTCTTTTCATTGAAAATAAATGATAGATAATTTTAAGTCCATGGTGACAGCTATGAATACAAGTGTCACCACCCCTTTCCCTTCCCACTGTGCTATAAAAGCCAGCTTAGGAATGTTGTACACAGATGATATTTTCTGTAAGAGTCGCAAACTAGATTCTTTGTTCGTTATAAACACACAATTATAAAATAGGACCTGCTCCAAATTATCTCGGCACCAACTTAAGTTGACTGGAAGAAAATTCCATTTTCAGCAGTAAGACCAATTCGCTTTCGCAGGAATACACATATTCTTCTGTTGCTTTACAACGTATTATCTTGTCCCATTACTCCCCCTTACCTCAAGGAACGTTATGTGTTCCGTCATGAAACACACCCAAAAGATCTGCGGTCAACAGAAAGTTTAAGGCTCAACATTCCTAAACATTCCACAAAATTTTATGGTAACTTATTTACTGTACAAGCCGTTATTCTGTGGAATCTGAAACATGATGAAAATCTCCCGGTAGAGGGAAGACAGGCAAAGTAACTCGCAATTTTTTAAAATAGACTTACGCAACACTATTTAAACTCACAGTAGTATAATTACATTTTCCTAATGTGTATTTATTTATTTGTATGTATGTATATATTTATAAATTTATATGTAAGTATATACGTATGGTTAGGTAATTTATGTATGTTTATTGACTTTGTATAATTTAGAGTTAGATTAAAGTGTATTTATTTCAATCTATACAACAACAATTGACTAGCTCTCTGTTAGTCAAATACATTCCAATCCATCCCAAGGTTGCCTGGCAGAGATCGCATTAGCGATAAGGCCGCCCATTATGTACAGTAATATTAAGGCTAATAATGTAATTTTGTTTCTTTGTGTATTGGTGTACAAATAAAGAGTTATCTATCTATCTAAGACCGCCGTTGTACCATAAAAAGTGCATAATAAATAAATAATAAAATAAATAAGAAACCCTGTACCAAGACGCCTGTTCAGCCATAGTAGACCATAGTAGACCATAACCCAACCAGAGCCCCGTGCCCAACAGTGGGATGGTAATGGGCTGGAGAGATATAAAATTGTAACAGATAAAATATATTGGAAGTGTATTAGTCAATGTTTATCTTCCCGGAAGCCTTACACTCCAAATTGGATCATTACATCCGATATAAGCTCTCGCTACGTACCAGTTTTAATCTCATGTGCTTAGTATAGTTTATTACTGCGTATTATTCACTTCATAATATATGTAACTCTGTTACGTAAATTGCGATGGAGATTTTGAGGATATTGTTAAACAAGGCTTGATATTCTGTAACACTTGCGGGACTCATTTGTATACATTAGGGCTAGTACTTCCAGCATGATGTTAAATTTTATTATTCACATCATGCTGGAAGTACAAGCCCTAATGTATTCCAAGGAATGTGCAGCATTCGCAGTGATCGTGCATGTAGGACTATAATGAATATAAATACCTAGACGCGTGGATGTATAAAGGATTTATTTTTTAAAGTTACTGACATTTCACACATCATCCTCTAGTTCCAAAGATATACATATATCGATACGGATACACAAATTATTTTATTTTGTAAATACATACCTATAATACACAGAGAACACCTTATACGAAATACAATTGCAATTATTGTAATTTTATGACTTTGCAATATATTTCATAAATTTAATTCATGGCTCCATAAATCTATGTCATATATCAAAATGTATTCTGTTTTTGTAAGGCTTAATAAAGTTATAGAGATTATTAAGATGACATTAAACTTTACATAATTTAATTAAACTCTACCGTAGCCGACTAACCATTGTTGTTAAAATTTAATATTTTCCTCATGAATGAAATGTCGAGAAAATTAAACCTTCAACAGGGTTACTCGTGTGGTTTAACACAACGCGGACGAATTATATATTTCCTTTTAATATTACTTAATTTAATACAAGTTTGATTTTACTGTACTTTGTATGTATATATCGTAGAAGACACTTTACTGCTCAGTCACACCCGTGACCATGGTGACTGCAAAGTTTTCGAAACGTCGGACTAAAATTTGAAACAAATACACGCGTCTGAATCCGTAAAAAGTATTTTTAGGTATATCTATCTTCATAGCTAATCAAAATAAAACTACCTTTACAGCATACATGTTACATGTGAGGAGATTTTATAAGACCCTTCTTTTGTTGAGCTGAAAAGGAAAGGAGTGGATAAAAAAGTAAAGCACTTACTTGATTTGAAAAGCTATTTCTAATCTCGTAGAAATCCTCAAACTTACCTTCTTGCAACATTGTAAGTTTGAACATCTTGTGGTAACACGTATGTCAAAGGTATATTTAGTATTGAAGTGATAGGTGTGTAATTTAGTATTTAAGTTTGGAACTGAGCCTCATTTATTGATTAGTTAGTGTTAAATAAAATCGATTAATATTGGTATTTTTAAGTGCCTACTACGCATTTACTAAATATTATTGAATTGAAGATAACTTATGTTGGTAGTTACGTGTCAATTATCTACCTAACGGATTACCGATTCCTGCTCCAAAAAATGGTTGTGTGATATTTTCTGCAGGTGTTTTATAACTTTTATCATCTAAAAAAATACGTGTGTTATCTTTATGTTTTTATAAACTTTGAATCTCCAAAATCTCTTATATTTATAGTAAACTATATTTACTTTATACATTTAACAAACAATCGACGTTTAATATTTGTCTGTAATATTTACCAAATAACATACACGAATGCAAGCTACATAAAATGTTGTATAAACTTGGTAACAAACTATTAATAAGCTTCGATTCCCCTAAGTCAATACTTGGGAATAAGTTCAACATTCGACTACGCGAGTTATATTGTAATGTATTATTCAGAAACCGATGTGCTACAGACATCTTTATGAATTACAGATAACATCGATTGTTGATTCGACTTTTTTGTTTTAAGTAATTATCAAATTAAAAACACTATTAAACCACTCATAGATTAATTTATCAACTACTAGCTTTGTTCGTATGTTTTACTTGAGTTCTTTCTAGAACCTCACCCCACACCCTTTATGACCTTGGGAAAAATGGATAATGGTCGATTTTAAGAAGTACCCGATATGCACACAAGTTTTGACTAAAATCTGTCCAACCTTTTCAGTAGCCGTGACAAGAGAATTTTATAGATTGACTGGTTGATGTGACTCGTGGCATATCAATAGTATGTATTTAGTTTAGTGCATACTGTGTATTGTTTTTTAAAACTATTGTTAATATTATTATTTCTTAAGATCCATCAATTAGCGTTCCCCCCATAGAGCGGCTCTCGGCACATTTGACGATGTCTTTATTCTACCTTGTTGGGGGCCGCCCCACCATGGACGACCGGACGATGCACGTTCGGTACGTGGGCGTTGGTGCCACTCGAAGACCTTCCTTCCCTAACGTCGTTGGAACGTTGAGCAATATGGCTTGAGCTATGGTAAAAGGTAGCTTAAAGGTAACACTCAATATGAAATAAAATTTGACTAAAACAGCAAGGAGAACCCAAATATACCCAAATATATGCGTATATCAAGTGGCAAAAACTGAAATGTTTTGTCGAACTCAGTACCTCAATAGACTGTTGAATTGAAAGTGAATTTATTAATATAGCAAGAAAAATCCTACAAGAAAACTCACTAACGTCTTGTAAAGATTCTTAGAAAGATTAATAGTGTATCCAGTCGCCGTATTTTATGACCGAAGCTGTTAACCTACACCAAATGTCAAGTGACGGTTATCCTGGATGTCCTTGACTGAAACATTTTTCATGTCTCGATTCACTAAATCGAATTCACAGGTTGACAGGTCACTATAATATGTTTTGTAAAAATATTTATATTTTTGGTTGAGGTATTTTCCGTATAGTCACAGAAGAATATCGTTTATGTTCTTCTTCATCATCTAATCCCATTAACGTTTCACTGTTGGAGATACTAGATTATGTTATCAGCTCATTAATACCCCGTAGCTGGCTTTTACAGCATCTAGGAAAGATAAAGGGGTGCTAGCACTTGTATTCTTAACTCTTCACCACTATATCATTAAATAACGACACAAGAGCAGGAAAATGGTGTTAAGGAGTATTTCTTGTTGTAGCGTCAGCTGATATACATAAACTGTGAAATTTCCAGCTCTTTAGCTATTACCTTTCCAGAGGAACAACCAGTCTCAGTAATAGGGCCCCGATTTACTCTAAAAAGACTAAGTTTCGACAATTCTAACACACAATCATGAATCATGATGGTTAATAATATCGAAACTAGAGCCTACAAAACCCATAAAACTGTTAGAATAAAATATATACCCACTATTTTTAGTACAGGTGCAATCTACTAAAATCTTGGCAAATAAAACTGTCAGTTCCCGTGGCTGTTACAATTTGCCACAATTAAGGTAGCACTTTTACCGTTCTATTTATTTTTCCTGAGAAAGATCGGACCGCTAACTACATAATATTATTATATGTTCACTGTTTAGAGCATTAACCCAACAGGAGTTGGGATTAAGGCGACGCCTTCCTTGATGGCATGTGGAGCGCAAGAAGATGCAGCGCACTACACGGTAGGAATTCGTACTGCCTGACAGGCGCGACGGAAGGACTTGAGACGACCCTTGAGATTAATAAAACTGTAAAATGAAAAATGCTTGATTGCTGAAAAAATTACGAGAGCAATGCTCACTCATTGTGTACAGACACTATCGTATCTTAGTGGGCGTGAGACGATTTTAGACGGGATATGCGTAGCGACTAATAAAATTACATTATAGGGTATCTGACTGTTAGTACCTCGGCAACTAACCAATGCGGCGATATTTTTGTAAAAGCAAAGAGCGTGTGTAACAGGTCCTGTTGATTTAATACTCTTAAGATTCGCTGGGATGTAATTGTGTCATTATTTTAATTGCTTTGGGCAAGCGTTATTTGTGATGATAATGTTGTAACATTAGTATTATAGTACCTATAGCGTTTATCGTTATAGGCTAGCCAAACTGTTGTTAATAGTGAGAATAACATTTGATAATTTAGTAACCTACTAACTAAACCACTCTTTACCGAAATAATTTGTTAAGTTCAAAAACTAGAAAACGCGCTAGGAAATCCCTAAATATTTATTAAAATATCACGTTGTCATCGGTCCCTAATATGTGTACAAAATTTCAGGACCAATCCGACTACGGCAAGTGGGTGAAAATTACTTTTAAATAAATTAATTTTACATTCAACATTATCGATCTATTACTAAAATTAAAAGAAGCTGAAGGTTTTGTTTGTTTGAAAGCGATAATCTCAAGAACCGCAGATCTGATTTGAAAAAAATTTTCAATGTTGAAAAGTACGTTAATTGGAGGAATGCTATAAACTTTATTTTATAACATCACGCTGCGACCAATAGCAACAAAACATCAGCGAAAAATTTTACAGACACGGGTAAAATTTCAAAATTCCAAGTTTGCGAAGTCCCAATTGTGTTATTCATATTTTACTTAAGTTAAGTTATGTTCCGTGTGGTGACGGATTAAGAATACAAATGTCACAGCCCCTTCTCCTCCCGTTGGTGCTGTAAGAGCCACCTAAGGATTATTGTACATAGATAAAATCATTTGTAAGAGACGGACAACTCGAAAATAAACCCTGTGCCAACACGCCTGGGCAGCGCGGCACAATAGACCAATATACCTCTGAAAGTAGAGGAGGCCCGTGCCCAACAGTGGGTCGTTTATGGGCTGGAGAAGAGAAGAATTTTTGTAAAGAGTTTATTTAGTAAAGAGAATTTTAAAGAAATAAAGAAACCAGACAAGTTAGAGTTACACTGTGGTTTGATCGAGTTCGAGAGATGCGGTGAATAGATGAAACTCGCGGTATTTCCGCCTTTTCGGATAAGATGATTAAATTCCTACGCCAATTAGATTCTTTGCAGCCAATTAAAATCTTTACCAATTATTCCATTTTTTGAATTCTTATTATTATATATTAGCTTTTTATCCTCGATTTCATTTGCATAATTCGGTTTACAATACCTATACCTACTACTCAGAAAAAAAGTAACTTTCTATTAGGTTTTAGGATAGGACCCCAATTTTTGAAATCATCCCGGAATAAATGAAATATTATAAATTGATAATTTTATAATTGATTTATGTGATTATTGGCTAAAACAGTAACGTACATAATATTTTTTTTTTTTAAATTTTATATGAAATTTATTTTAACAATACTGCTGACTATTTTATATGACCTATTTTTATTTTATTATTATTTTTAATAAAATTTTGTTGGATTTTAATTTGTAATTCTGTCTGTTATGTGTTTAGTTTAAATTAAGATCATTTTTACAAAATATGTTGTGACATAGTAAGCACTAATTTTTAATTATATTATTTTATATATTACTAGCTGACCCGGAAACGTTGTTCTGCCATACTAAAAAAAAAAAAGTTTGAAAAATGGATGTTGGCCGATTCTCAGACCTACTGAATATGTATGCAAAATTTGAGAAGAATTGGTCAAGCCGTTTCGGAGGAGTACGGTAACTAACACTGTGACACGTGAATTTTATATATTAGAAGATTATTCATTTAAAGTTATATGTATTTTAAATCTGAAATAAATTATTTTGTTTTGATTTGATTCAATAAATAATATTTTTACCACTATGTTATTATTAACAGTAGGTATAGAGTGATTGTACTTTAATTCTGGCAAATTATGAAACTAAAGTACACGATACGATGTCACTACAAGCTCCATTTAATTTTGATAGGTTATATTATTATTCCTCTAAAAAATTTATAAACTAAACGTGTATCAATATAATTTTTTTTCTATAAAAGTTTCAAACAAAATCTATTTGGTTCGAGTCAACAAGCTCGTTTTAGCTTTGAAGAGATTTTCTAGTGCATTTTTGTCGAGGTGTTCAAAAACTGGTGTTAAATTTAAACCCGAACAGATAGGATTTATAAAACCGTTTTGGCTATGTATTGATTGCATTGTTTCTATTTATTGTGGTAAAATTAGAAAGTAGTCAAATATCTATCCCTATAGATCTTACTAGCTGCAATTAAAATGATGTTTTTCATAATCATAAAATAGTCCGTGTGGCGACGGTTTAAGAATATAAGTGCCATCACCCCATTTCTTTCCCAGCTATGACACAAATACAGTTTCAGTCAGTTTTATGTCCTCTGTGAGAACGGAAAACTCGAAAATAAACTCTATGCTAACTTAATGGGCACAGGCCGTACTGAACAGATGCGTCGACTTGGGATAGGGTTTGGTTTCGAGTTCTCCGTCTCTTACGAATATGCATCTTTAGAAAGAAATAATGGGATATTAAGGTTTACTATGCGACGCTGACCTGGCGCGTTGGCTTAGCATCGGGTTTAGTTTCAAGGTTTCTTTCTTTTATGAATGCTGTTGCCCGCGACTCCGACCGCGTGGAATTTAGAAATTTTTTCCCATTTTTGTAACATTTTTAACTACTGCTTTGCTTCTACTTGTCGTAGCGTGATGTTTCTTGATAAATTCCCTATCTAACACCGAAATAATTTTACAAATCGGCCCAGTGTTTCCTGAAATTTGCGCGTTCAAATAAACAAACAAATAAACAAACAAACAAACTCTTCCACTTTTTAATATCAGTATAGATGCATTGGCTGATTTTACAGCACCCCCAGGAAGAAATAATGAGGTGGTGACATACGTATTCCTAATCCGTCACCACGCTACTAAAATTAAAATCATAGTTACTTAAATTGAATTTACTGTAGAAATATACATCTAATTTATTTAATAGATATTAACAAACCACAAAACTGTGGTTTGGAGTTAATCCCAATAGGTTAGAGAGGTAATTCAACTGTCAATTCCGCCTATGTGGCTGATGTAGAGTTTTAGATCGAATAACATAAAAATATGTGTGTTAAATTGTAAACATCTTTCATCCAGATAGATGTCAAAAATTTATATCTTAAACATAGTTATCTAAAACATAGTAAGTCATACTTCTATGAAACTTATAAAAAAGGTTTGCAGTTTACAAATCATCCATCCATCCATCAGCCCTTCTCCGTCCAATGCTGGACATTGGCCTCCCCAACGCGCAGTCCTGCGCTAACTGCATTCAGCGGCACCCGGCGCATTTGACAATATCGTCAGTCCACCTTGTTGGGGGCCGCCCCACGCTGCGTCGTCCGGTACGTGGCCGCCACTCAAGAACCTTCCGTCCCCAACGGTCATCAGGTCGTCGATCGATGTGGCCTGCCTATTGCCATTTCAACGTGCTAACTCTTCGGGTATGTCGTACACACCGGTCCTTCTACAGATCTCTGCACGCATCGCTGGTTCACAAATAACTATAAACATAAATATAATAATATAACATACAGACATCGTAGTGTTCCGTATCAAAACGTAAAACACACAAATATTAAGACAGTGGTTTTTTTGTAAATAAAAACTCTAACAAAATAGATTTGAAATACCTAGCAGAAATAATTCTGTGCTCATCACACAAATAATAATACTATTGTATTGCGCAGTAAATAAACTCGTAACTTCTTAAACGTTAATCAAATATCTACACTACCAATACGCCACGAGGACCTTTTTATAAGATTTTTAAATTCGAATCTTAATGTAATTTAGATTTATGAGTTAATGTTAGTGTTTTTGAAATATTTAATACTTTTTCACTAAGGCAAGACTAAGAAAAATTGTGTAAAATACCTGCTTAAAACGGACTCCACAAAAGGAGTAATAAAAGAGATTTGTGATAAGAAGTTTTTTGGGTCCTTGATTTAAATGTCTTTGGTAACTTGAAAAGTAGGCTTTTTCAATTGCCGTAGGGCTTTTCCGATCAAACTGGAGATACTTTATTATTATAGCCTCGTAACTTTTTAGCATGCCATATTTCACTATGCCGTACTTCTAATACATTCGATAAGAAGCAATTTCATACTTATTGCACTTTGCAATTATTTTATAAAAAAAATTAAGAATTACAGATATTATAAATATTACTTTTGTTTGTGCTTCTTCTTTATCTTTATCTATACTTATATACTAATATAAAGCTGAAGAGTTTGTTTGTTTGTTTGAACGCGCTAATCTCAGGAACCACAAGGAATTTCAAAAATTCTTTCAGTGTTAGATAGGGCATTTATTGAGGAAGGCTTTAGACTATATAACATGACGCTACGACCAGTAGAAGCGAAGCAGTAGTGAAAAATGTTGCAAAAACGGGGAAAATTTTCTAAACTTCACACGGACGGAGTCGCGGGCAACAGCTAGTTTATTATAAACTAGCAGTGCCCGCGACTTCGTACGCGTGGAATTAAGAAAAGAAAAATTAAATGAACTAACAAAAACGCCATTTTACAGCTAATTAGTAAATCGTCAGTGTGGTTCTCTTTTCTTGCACAGTTCTAAAGAAGTAACACACATGGCCCAATGTCATTTTAGTAAATGATATCTCAGAGCTTCATCATGCCTTTTTAGGTCTTTGTACAAACCCTTATACTCTCAATACGGTGTCCGTCTGTCTGTCTATCCACTCGTTAATCTTTTTTTTACTCAGCCACGGCTGAAGTTGTTAATTTGAAACTTATACCAAATGTTTGTTTCTATGCGGTCCCTTGCTGCAAAAGATACAATCAATAATTTAGATCTACGCATTCAGAAGATATAACCGAACTACAGCCATTTTTGAGTATTTTCCACTTTCGCTAGGGAATCAAAATTTACAGGTTACTTCCCACTATCCTAGAGACTTGAAATTTGGCATGGTCCAAAATGAATAAATAAAAATACGTCATTATATTAAAGCATATATAAATAAAAATTTTCCACACAATGTCCTATAGTCCCAAGGTAAGCTTTATATGCTTGTGTTATGGGTACCAGAATACGGATAGAATACATAAACTACTTTTCTTTTGTAAATACATACTTATAATACATAGTAAACACCCACCCTTATAATACCATAAACATGGCTCTTAATTTTTTTATCCGTGAGGACATATAATACGCTTGCTGATGAATATTTCTTTTTTGTTCATATTTATTGAGAAGCTGTTGGTCTTCCTTGAAATAAATAAATCTCATAAATAAATGAAAAATTGGAATATTTTGTTGTTCTATCTTTTAAAGTTTAAGCAGCGTAAGCAAAATAGTTAACTCTTTCAGTTGATTTTTTTCCGATTCCCAAATATTTTACGGAACCCTAATTTTTCCAAAATAAAATCTAGCCTATTTTAAGCGCAGATAATGTAGCTTTCAAATGGTGAATGAATTTTAAAAAACGGTCTAGCAGTTTTTGGGCCTATTGACCATACGCCGACGCCGACGCCGACGCCACTGTCGATGCCAACACCTATAAAACTAACTCAGCACCGATACGTCGGGGTTTGAGCAACGTAACGTCCATACGCTGGAGGCGTCGGCGAAGCCGGCGCCGACGCCGAAGCCGACGCCGACTACGACGCCGACGCCGAAGCCGACGCCGTCGACGACGCCGACGCCGAAGCCGACGCAACGACGACGCCGACGCCGAAGCCGACGCCGTCGACGACGCCGATGCCGAAGCACACGCCGACAACGACGCCGAAGCCGCCGCCGACGCCAACGCCGACGTCGTCGCCTGCGTCGCTGTGGATGCCAACGCCTATAAAAACCAACTCAGCACCAATACGTCGGGATTTGAGCAGCGTAACGACCATACGCCGACGCCGACGCCGATGCCAACACCTATATAAACCAACTCAGCATCGATAAGTCGGAATTTTAGCAACGTAACGACCATACGCCGACGCCGCTGTCGATGCCAACACCTATAAAAACCAACTCAGCGCCGATACGTCGGGATTTGAGCAACGTAATGACCATACGACGGAGGCGTCGGCGAAGCCGGCGCCGACGACGACGCCGAAGCTGATGCCGACGCCGACGCCGACGCCGACGCCGACGTCGTCGCCTGCGTCGCTGTAGATGCTAACGCCTATAAAACCAACTCAGGACCAATACGTCGGGATTTGAGCAGCGTAACGACCATACGACGGAGGCGTCGGCGAAGCCGGCGCCGACGACGACGCCGAAGCCGACGCCGAAGCCGACGCCGAAGCCGACGCCGAAGCCGACGCCGAAGCCGACGCCGACGCCGAAGCCGACGCCGAAGCCGACGCCGAAGCCGACGCCGAAGCCGACGCCGACGTCGTCGCCTGCGTCGCTGTAGATGCCAACGCCTATAAAAACCAACTCAGCACCAATACGTCAGGATTTGAGCAACGTAACGACCATACGACGGAGGCGTCGGCGAAGCCGGCGCCGACGACGTCGCCGAAGCCGAAGCCGAAGCCGACGCCGACGCCGAAGCCGAAGCCGACGCCGACGCCGACGCCGACGTCGACGCCGACGCCGACGTCGTCGCCTGCGTCGCTGTAGATGCCAACGCCTATAAAAACCAACTCAGCGCCGATACGTCGGAACTTGAGCAACGTAACGACCATACGACGGAGGCGTCGGCGAAGCCGGCGCCGACGACGACGCCGAAGCCGACGCCGACGCCTATAAAAACCAACTCAGCACCGATACGTCGGGATTTGAGCAGCGTAACGACCATACGCCGACGATGACGCCGGCGCCTATAAAGACCAACTCAACACTGATCCGTCGGGGATTGAGCAGCGTAACAACCTGTACAATACTGACTTTTACACACACTAAGACGCCGTGACACGTGGTATCTTTATAAATTATTGCATATGTGTTAATCTGATATGTAAGCTATATTATTGCAAAGTTTCACGAAAATCCATCCGTCTTTACGTGAAAGAACAACAAACATCCTTACATTCATACATTCAACCATACATCGAAACAATGGAGTATAGATATATGACCGGGGAAACGTTCTCGTTGCTCAGCGAACAGTTAAACTTTATTTTATCACGCGTAATTCTTTTTTCGTCATATCTCCGAAGATATTCATTTAAATTGCATGCTGTAAAGAGCAGTTATTATCTATATTAAATGCGTAAGCTAACTAAGGTATTTAATTTGATAAAAAATGTTACTATATACACATAAATAGCTTTTGAAAATATCCTATTTAATTTGATAATTTTGTTGACGTTCTTATGGGTACAGCGGGTTTTCCTTAAAAGATAGACATATGGCCTCGCGGACTTTTTTAAAGATCTATAGGTAACAAACAATTTCTCCATACATTACTTTGTTGTAACTCACATGGATAAGGCAGCGTTTTCATTTAAAGCTCGCGCGCGTGACTTTTTTCCCCGTTTCTTGCAACATTTTACACTGATGCTTCGCTTCTATTCGTTGCAGCGTGATGTTATATAGCCTATAGCCTTCCTCGATAAATGTACTATCCAACACTGAAAGAATTATTCAAATCGGACCAGCGATTCCTGAGATTACCGCGTTTAAACAAACAAACAAACAATCAATCAAACAAACAAACAAACTCTTTCGCTTTATAATATTAGTATAGAAAAGCCTTTTTGTATGTATGTCCTTATGTGGGCTGATATTTTCAAAATTACGCAACGTATCTTGATGTGATTTTTTTAAATGACAGAGTGGTTAAAGAGCTTTGGTTTCCAAATTCCACGCAAACGATGTTGCAAGCAGCAGCTATACATTAATATTATATTGTACAATCTTTACTAATATATATAAACAAACTGAAGAGTTTGTTTGTTTGAACGCGCTAATCTCAGGAATCACTAGACCGATTTGAAAAATTATTTCAGTGTTGGATAGTACATTTATCGAGAAAGGCTATAGTCTACATAGCATCACGCTGCAACCAATAGGAGCGGAGCATTAGTAAAAAACATTGCAAAAATTGAGAACATTTTTAATTTACACGCGTACGAACAGCTAGTATAATATATTTTTTATTAGCCGTTGCCCGCGACTTCGTACGCCTAGAATTTGAAATCCCTTTTTTTCGCTTTAAAACGTAGCCATAGTAATTCGTTCTAAGGCTTATTGATTAAACATTTACACAATGCCGTTAAAATCAGCACAATAGTTTTAGCATGGAAAAGCGATAAAAACCAGACAGAGTTAATTAACATCGCATTTAAAATAATGGTAAATATAACTTACAAGTCATTCTTTAAAAAACTATTACCTACTAAAATTGTAGCCATTATAAAAACAATGATATAAATAATCAATGAGAAATATTATTTTAATTAGAAGTTTCTAGAGTTACAATGTTAAAGAATTTAAATACCTAATTTCCAATAAATATTTATTGTGTTAAAATTAATATCTTACGTAAACGTGTTTAATGATAACGTATAGCGATAATGTGCGAAATAATGAATAAATTAAATTCTATTTACCATTGTAAGGGAAATACAAAGAGGTAATTTGTATATATGAACTGGTTAGATGTTGATATGGTATTAGTTTTTAGTACATTTACAATACATATCAGAAAAAAGATATTCTTTAGAATAATGTTAACCATATTAAAATCGTGTGATAAACTCGAGAGATAAGATAACCGTGAAAAACGGGTTACTTGAATGATCAGAATAGTTCTTTTAGTAATCATGTTTTGGAAAAAAACTTAAAAAAGCACAGATATATCAGATCTAGATACTGTGAGAAAAATTCGTAGCTCACGACATATCCATTTATTATGAAATTTTCGGAGTACGATGTCTATATTTTTTATGGAAATTGGCTTGCTGTCGTACTCTCATAATGACAACATAATCATAGAAACATTGTATGATATAACAAAGGAAGTGAAGTACTTAGACAGCAAACTATAATCATGTATGCAAATACTATTAACGGTCGTTTTTAATATTTTATCCATCAACGATTGTCGCTGATACAGACAGAAAAAAAAACTTTTCCTTACTTGCTTTTCAATAAATTACTAATCGATAGCATTTATATTTTACTGATAACCGGAGATAACTTCTTCTCTTCTCCAGCCCATTTGAGTCCCACTGTTGGGCACGGGCCTCCTTCCCTTTGGGAGGGATTATGGTCGACTGTGCCGCGCTGACAGGCGTGTTGGCACAGGGTTTATTTTTGAGTTTTCCGTCTCTCACATAAGATGTTATCTGTGTGCAATATCCATAAGCTGACTTTTACAGCACCCTTGGGACGAGATGGACGGAGATAACTATCTGTCTGTAATCGTAAATTAGTTTTTGGAATCGGTTTTCAAATTGACAGCACAAAATTTCATAATAGCGTAGTACAGCTACGAAATTATAAAAGGAGTTTAAAAGTACTACGCTCGTAGCTGAAAATTTGAACATCTACGAGGTACAAACATTCTGTGGTCAGTAAATCATCCCAGGTACGATTTACTAACATCTTAACAAAATAACAAAGTATTTCTTATGTTCCTAACACTTGCATCGTATTATTAGATTTTCTATAGCCTTGTTTTCTCCCGTAATAATATTAACGTCTTTTATGTACATTATACACCATCTGTGCGCAAATGTAAATAGCGCTTGTATTAAATCTATGTCGGCAAAATTTTAGATTCTATGTTGTACTAAGTATGTAAAAATATTAAATAATACAACTTTTTACGTATGTAGACGCGCGTATTTGTTTAAAATTTTAGCCCAACGTTTCGGAGACTTTGCAGTCACCATGGTTACGGGTGAGACTGAGCTATAAAGTCTCCTCTACAATCAGTAATTTCAGGGTTTACCCACATTCGATTTTAATTTTAATGTTATATAGCCCTCTTCAATAAATGTACTAACCAGCACTGAAAGAATTTTTCAAATCGGACCAGTGGTTTCTGAGATTAGCGCTTTTAAATAAACAAACTCTTCTGCTTTATAATATTGATATAGATTACTTATTTATCTGTGAATTCTGTTGCTTTGCTCTGCACAGACCGAACAATAGCTTTGAAAATCATATCGTATTTTATTATATAGCTTGATGTATTGAGTTTCAATCAAAAGTTTTATTGTCAGATTCCAGTAAAACTACAGATTGGCTTACGAAGTGATTGAATTTAATATAACAGTAATTTTATTGTGGATATAAATTGCTATCTGTCTGAAACTCGTTGACCAATAAGTTAAAATTTCACAATTTAAAATTTACGACATCAGAAAAGATGATTAAGTGATGTTTTCTCAGGATGATTTGTGTGATGTTTGTTAATTGAGTCAAAATTAAATAGCAATAACCAGTTTTTTAATAAAAAAGAACAAATTTTCTTTTATTCCTTCCCAAGGGTGATGTAAAAGCCAGTTGAGGAATATGAAAAGCAAATATCATCATTTGTGAGAGACGTAAATCTCGAAACTATAACCATGTGGCAACACGCCTGGTCAACACGGTACAGTAGTCTAGATATCTTCACTCTGGGAAGTTATAATATATATATAAATTTTTCTTCACACGAGGAGCTCTGGGTGTCGCTGGATGTCACCACTTCACCTGTTCACTGTGACTCCACCTCGTGCGCCTCTAACATCGCTCAGCCCCGCAAACAGTTGCACATCGCATGCGTTTATTTGCCGCATAACTTTGATCACTTATTGAGCCTCCAAACTTTTCTAGAAAACGTATCCCAACTAATACTTGCTCACCCTAACGACTCTTTTGTATTGCTGGGCGATTTCAACATTACGCACGCATCATGGTCGTCTGCAGATTATTGTGGAAGTTTAAATATAGACTCAGCGGTACAGGATCCTGCTGTGTCAACTATTTCAGACTTTTTGGCTTTTACATCCCTCTCTCAGTATAATCACTGCCTAAACAACAATGGCCGCATATTGGATTTAGTTCTTGCCAATATTGACTGCACTGTTCAGGCTGCCTCCCATCCCCTTACGACTGAGGATGATCACCACAGGTCTTTAGACATTGTAATATCCGTTTCACAGTCAACTAATCTAAGGGAAAACTCAAGACAGAAAGTGCTTTTTCATAGGGGCAACTACACCGCTATTATCGGGGAGTTGGAGCGGACTGATTGGACGCCGTTATATACTCTTGGTGTGAACGATGGTGTTGATCACTTTTACACGGTAATAAATAATCTTATCGATCGGTACGTCCCTAGAGTTTTCGTCAAGAACAATTGTTTCTATCCACCATGGTTTTCATTGCCACTCATTAAATTAATTAAAGAAAAGAATAAACTACATAAGAGATGGAAAACATACGGCAATTTAAGAGATTATAACGAATTTAAAATTCTCAGATCTCGCGGAAAGGCGTTAGAGAGAGATGACCACAAAACCTACATAAAAAACGTTGAAGAAAATATTGCGAAGAACCCGAACCGCTTTTGGACGTTTGCGAAATCAAAAGTAGGTCACAACAGCATTCCCGATAGAATGACGGATGGTGTGGTAACATATGACGACGGTGAAAAAATATGCAACTTGTTTAATACTTACTTCCACTCTGTCTTTAACACACAAACAAATACTTGCAATCGTAACACTGCTATTGTGCCTAATAGCACATCAGTCGATATCTCGACCATTTACGTCTCCGAAGACTTGGTCCTTGGGCAACTGATGGATGTGGATACTAGAAAGGGTGCCGGCTTTGATGGTGTTCATCCACTGTTCATTAAATCATGTGCCAAAGTTTTATCGACACCACTCTTTATAATATTCCAAAAATCACTGACAGATGGCTGTTTCCCTTACGTGTGGAAGAAGGCGATTATAACTCCAGTTTTCAAGGGTGGCGATAAATCAAAGGTAACTCAGTATCGTCCAATTTCCAAGTTGAGTATTTTCGGTAAAGTCTTTGAGAAAATTGTTACTAAACACTTAAGTGAACACGTTCGGCTGCACATATCTCCTTTCCAACATGGTTTCGTCAAGGGTCGAAATGTCGAAACAAATCTTCTTACATTTACTGATTTTGTTCTCTGCGCTCTTGAGGATGGCCACCAAGTGGACGCCGTATACACGGATTTCTCGAAAGCATTCGATAAAATCGACCATGTAATATTAATAAATAAACTCGCCCGTATAGGGATACATGGGGACCTTCTGCGTTGGATCCAATCATACATAGAGAGAAGATCGCAGGCGGTTGCGCTCAGGGGATATCTGTCCAATTTCTTGGATATAAGTTCTGGCGTTCCTCAGGGCTCTCATCTTGGACCACTGCTCTTTATACTGTACATTAATGACATAGGAACAGCTCTGAAACAGACGCAATGTCTCCTGTACGCAGACGACATGAAACTGTACAGTGTTGTGAGGACCGTTGACGATCAGATGCGTCTGCAAGAAGATCTTAACAGCTTAGTGCACTACTGTGAGTCCAACTCACTGTACCTAAACGTCGCTAAATGCCATACTATTAGCTTTTCTAGAAAACACAACATTCTCGTCTATGATTATAAGTTAGCTGATAAAAATCTATCACGCGAGGACACAGTCAGAGACTTGGGTGTCTTACTTGATACTAAAATGCATTTTAATAATCACATAGACTTCATTTTGAAGAAGTCTTACAGGATGTTGGGGTTTATATTGCGTATATGTCAACCATTTCAAAGTTCCAGTACATACAAGACGCTTTACTACGCATTTGTTCGTAGCGTATTGGAATTCTGTAGCATCATTTGGAACCCTTATTACATTGTGCATGTGGACAGAATAGAGAAGTTACAAAACAAATTTTTAAGAGTACTAGAATACAGAACTTGTCACGATTTCATAGATTACGAATCAAGTCGTGACCGCCACAAAGTAGTCTCCTTAAATTCTAGGCGAGCGCTAAATGACGCTTGCTTCCTATACAAAATTGTCAACAATCACTTCAATTGTCCCGGTTTACTGAAAAATATAAATTTCGGTGTACCGCGAATCTCCTCACGTAACAAACAATTTAATTTTTATGTGGGCCTTGGTCGTACCAACTATGCAAAATACAGATTCTTTATCCGCAGCCCTGATCTTTATAACACTAGACTTGGTGGTATAGATATCTTCCTGGAGAAATTAGGCTCTTTTAAAAGTAAGGTGCTGCCAAACCTGTAGTCTTGCTTGGCTGTAGCTTGTACGACATATTAAATTTAATTCTATTTTAGTTGTGACATTTCTGTTAAAATTATCTTTTAATGCTTGGTAAAAAGCGTTACTTCTGTAGGTGACCCGTGCTGTTGCAAGAGATGCAAGTAACTGTAATCTATGCATGTTCAACATCCATAAGGGCCAATTACTAACTTCCTGATCCTAAGTTTTCATCTCTTGTAACATCACGGAGTTGATTAAGTTATAATGCATGACACTATAGGTCTTATTGTATTTGACTTTTATTGTTTAATAAATGTAACATGACTGTATGCTGTCTGAATAAAATAAAATAAAAATAAATGTTTCTTTCTTTCTTTCTTTCTTTCTTTCTTTCTTTCTTTCTATATAAACAACTTTGATTTACGTTAAGTATAAATTATAGACTACAGGTAGGCAAAGATAGATATATTACAGATTATTATTGATTGTTTCCTTTATATTAAAAGTGAAATATAAAACAGTAAATAGACTGTTCTTTGTGTGTTTGTATCAACGTCAAATAGGTTAATCCTAAAATAACCACCCACATTTAATCTGACCTACTTATCAGTAGTGAAATCGATATTCCAGCATGAGTTATCTAATAACCAATTCAATTTTTATTCAAGAGGCTAATGAATAAATCACTGGGCTTTATTAAAAGACGTTCTCTTAAGAATTTTCAGAAAAAAATGGCAGTCTATTTATAAAATTAACGGGCTTTGTGGTATGGTGGTTGCCGTAGCAAACTGCTATTTACAAGGTTGCGAGATCAATCTCTGCACAGGACAATTATTTGTGTAATATTTACATTTGACACACAGATATTAATTTATATTTCGACTGGCTATTTTCTGTCTGTTGCAAGGTAGGGTGAAAAATATTGTTGATGTTTTGTGTCCATATTCTGGTACGCATAACGCAGCCAAATAAATTTAGCTTGGAACCAGAGGACGTTATGTTATTGTGTAGAATATCCATGAATATTTATTTACTATTCTAAAATATCATTTAGTAATGTGAAAAGTCTTTGCATACTTGGGTTTTTAACTGGATTTTGTTAAGAACTTTAATTATTATGATAAAACTTTTCCATTTTAAAGTTCACGTATTTTTAAATTCTAACTTTCTTATCCATTTTATTTTGTTCAGGAGAAAAATAGTAAAAAGTTAAAATAATATTAATATTTTTTGCTTTACCATAAACAATACAAACATTTGAGATCATCATAGATATCTCATAAGTCTTGAAATATCTTTAACTAATGATATTTCAGAAAATACAAAAAATGTTTGCCAACACTAGAAATGACTATTAAATATAAACCGCGTCACAGAGTTTTGTAACATACCTCTCACAGAACTTCTGCTACCATAACATTGACATAAAATTTTAATATATCATAACATTTTCGGATATAACACTACCTCGCCTTGAAAGATGGCAGGACAAACTACGACGTGGTTGGCAACAGTCGGCCGGAGTCGACAAAACTGCTTTCTGCATCTGGGCAGTCACCAACTTGGTATTGACTCCGAGCTTTTCGAGGTGTTGTGTGAGGCTCTTTGGGACTAAAACTCATGAAAATTTCAATACTAAAAATCCATAATATCTGTACACGAAACACTCCTTTATCATTTTATTTTGTCATTTTAAAGTACTAATACTATATGCCTTTATAAAGGTCAGAAGCAAACCCACTCTTTGTATCGTTCGTATTGTGATTCATAGGACCGTAACGCTGCAAATCAGTGCGCAAGACTGACTCCACAACATACACACTGGCCTTTACCTTTGACATAGACAAATAAAATCTATAGAACTATTTGTAATTTCACTCATGTGTTAAGCTTTCTGTTAGGTTGGTTTTATTTTAGGGTTATCTTTAAATTTAATTTTAGTTTAGTGTCAAATTACAGCAGGGAAATAAAATACTTAAATAAATATTAACACGACCCCCTCAGCTCCCTAGCTAAGCTCGTTATTTGTATTTTGTTGCTTTTTCCTCCTCGGCCTTACTGGCTCATGGTATAGTGCCTTGAGCCAGACTAGGACCTGGCAAATAGATGATCATCCTTCTAGGCTCGACTCAGTTTCTAGACATTAGAAACCCATCATGAGTTTTCAGTTACTAATCTAGGCCTAACCTAGGGTTAACCTAATATTGTCTCATCTAATTCATGTTCTAGAAGCATATAATTTAAAACTAGACGTCTATTTTCTGCCTGTCTATTTTTTATTTATTATTATTAGTTCATTCTATGTCACTTCAGTCATTCGTTTAGTACCTACTTCTCGCTAGATTAACTCTTAGATAAACATTTTCTCAAAATCTTTTCGTCAATAAACTAACCTCGATGTTTATATAAATATATATTTACACAATTATATTTACACAATAAAGACGACATAACATAATTAATTAAAGTTGTTATTACTTTTAAATTGAGAAAAAACATAATCCAGCCGGTGGCAATAGGATAATTAATTGTTTGAGGCATGGATTTTATTTTTTTCCTAAAAATGAATCCAACGCCTTAGTCGCTTAGTTACAAAAATCAGCGCGTCATGCTACTAAGTTTTTTAATAATTCAGCCTTTGTAAGTGGGTCAATCTGTTGTACCTGCAATTTAAGTCTACACTGTATATAATTATGAAACTAGCTGTCGCCCATGACTCCGTACGCGTGGAATTTAGAAGATTTCTCCGTTTTTGTAACTTTTTTTACATATGCCTCGCTCCTATTGGTCACAGCGTGATGTGATTATAGCCTATAGCCTTCCTTGATACGAGTACATGTACTATACAACACTAAAAGAATTTTTAAAATCAGACCAGTCGTTCCTGAGATTAGCGTGTTTAAATAACCAAACAAAGTCTACAGTTTTATAATATTATAGTATGGATTGTTAAATATACATAAATATACGTTATGTCTAACGTTGTGATATGTTATGCCCGTTGTGTCGGGCATGTATGACCAGATGTATGAGTGTAAATAAAGCCAAGCAAGTGTGTTTGATCCTAGCATATGTCGCTCTATATTATCTGCCTACTCCTATGGGGAAAAGGCGTGACAATAATAAACAACAATTTATTTACAGAAATCTCAAATATCCTGGAGCAAGCTCTTACAGCAACCTGGGAAGGAAATGGTGTGGTGACATTTGTATTCTCAATCTGTCACCAAATGGATGAATTAATGTTCTAATAATCAATTATAGTGAATACCATTATGAGAGAAACAGAGTAAGTACATAAAAAATATCTATGCAAGTAAAAATGATTTTCTTATTGATATCCAAAGCCAACATAAGGGTCCATAATGAGATTCCATTGAAAGCGTACCCAAGATTGAAATAATATGAAAGGGATTAATATTATCTTCGATAATAAATCTTTTGTGTTTGATACGCATATGCTTTTTAGTTTATTAAAAGTCTAAGGGCCTCGTTCACCATCTTCAAGTAAATCGTTGATTAGTTACTTATCGATTAGCGTTAATTGTCAAGTAATAGTTACGAGTATCTTCTGTCAATTTCAATTTTTTAATCTTAAGATTACTGCTACTCGAACGTCGTGAACGTCGCACGTGTAGTTACTGACTTTAAGTAGCGATTAGTCTACTTGGCGCTTTACTTGAGAATGGTGAAAGAGGCCCTAAGAATGGCATAAACAATGTGTATAAATGATAATGCGGTATCTATACTAATGATAATTATAAAGCTAAAGAGTTTGTTCGTTTGAACGCGTCAATCTCAGGAACCACTTGTCTGATTTAAAAAATTCTTTCGGTGTTGGATAGTACATTTAGCAAAGAAGGCTACAGGCTAAACAGCATCACGCTGCGACTAATAGGAGCGAAGCATCAGTGTAAAATGTTGCAAAAACGGGGGAAATTTTGTAAATACCACGCGTACGAAGTCGCGGCCTACAGATAGTAAAAGATTATCTACGGAGTACCGACCCCAAGTAATTTGATACTAAAGGATTCATTCCATCTCAGACCATTTAACGTTCCACTGTTGGGCACAATTTGGGGGGATTCTTAACACGCTTTTATAAGTTCGGTATGTATATAACAATGTATGTAATGTAACGGAATCTTTGAACGCGAATTTCACCCACTTGCGATAGTCGGTTTGATTTGAAATTTTGCATACATAATCAAGTAAATAAAATAATATATATATATATATGGATAAAAGTCATAAGAACAGCAATAAGGCTAAAAATATTATCTAGTTCAAAATTCAGTAGCAGTTTTGGTTAGCAAATATTTTGGCTTAGGTATATCAACAAGAATAATATTGGTGACTAAATTGTGGATCTATTTGTATTTACATCATCATAAAAGCAATAGCTAATGTATTTGTATATATATTTACATTATTATATTGTTTTCGTAAAAGTTCTGATAGATTATATTTCGGTATTTACTTTTATCTTCATCAAGATTTTGAACGCACGAGTCAATAATAAATAATATATAGGCTCTGTAATAATATTCATATTAGTAGATCTTTTATGCGTGACTTTAAGCGCGTGGTATTCAATTAACAGGGAATTGAGTTATTTTTTCTGTAGTAAAAAAAGGACATATTGTCCTTCAATACATTAAATTATTAACGATAGTATTCAATTCTATGTAGTTTGATCATATTATGAGCGTGTAAATGTAGACAGACTATTTTTCGAACTACATATTACCCTTTTTTTCAGCCCAAAAATATCCCACAGTTGGGCATGGGCCTGTTCCATATTGGGAGAATACTTGGTCTAGTTCCGAGTTTTCTGTCTCTCATCATCACGCCTTTTTCCCTTGGGGTAGCAGAGACTATAGAGCGCCATCTGTTACGATCCAAACATACTTCCTTGGCTTCATCCACGCTCATACATCTGTCTCTCAAAAAAGGTTTTTGTATTTTTTTTTTGTATTTTTTTTTTTATATTTCACGCGTACGACTGACAGCTTGTAGAAAATAAATTGGTCGCTAAACTATTACGTAACTCACATGTATTAACAATGTCATAATAATTATAATATTCATTGTATACTTAATATTATGTGAGTACAGAAATCAGGTCAGCTATTATCTACAGTTCAATTCACAGAATATATGCCATAATCATGTAAATTAGACTTGGAACTAACCACCGGAAATGTCTACCGGCTTACAGTATTTATGGTTATGAAGCCGTAAATCTATTTATTAACATACGCTTCACAATAAGGAACTGATCTTCTATGTATTTAGATCGAAGTTGACTGACATATGAACAGGTTAGGAGCCGGGCTAACATCGCTCTTTACAGTGCCAATGAAATCTTTATTTTATGAAAGCTGTGTAATATGCAACTTAGTAATCGTAGTGTATGGTAAGAATCCATCGAATTCGAGAAAATTCTTACCATATAGTTCATCATAGAAACAAAATATGAAAACAGAAAAATAAAATAAAGTATACGCGTGTTACTTTTATGCTGTAATGAGGTTATGAAAAGATAAAAAACTTTATACATATATTATAGCATAGATTAGCAAGCCTATGCCTTCATCTGTTTTTGTAGTTATAGGTGTCGCTTCTACATGCACAACTAAACATAACAAAAATAAAAATGGGATTTGATAGTGTCAATAATAATAACATAAATAATATTAACAGAACCTTTTAATTAGAAAATCTGTATATTAGGTACAGATTTAGGAATTTAGTCAATAAAAATGTGCTCAACTATTAGCCAATTAATCAAAATAGGCCAAAGTTTTTATCATTTTTAGTTAAGTTTAGTTGTGCACTAAGAATTGGTACCTATGTCTTGCTCATTGACCGTTAACGTGTTAATATATTATCTAGAAACTAGAAACTATCCTCCGTGTGGTGACGGATTAAGAATACAAGTGTCACCACCCCATCTCCTCCCAAGGGTGCTGTAAAAGTCAGCTAAGGGATATTGCACACAGATAACATCCTCTGTGAGAGACGGAAAACTCGAACATAAACCCTGTGCCCACACGCCTGGTCAGCGCGGCACAGTAGACCATAAACCCTCCCAAAGTGGAGGAGGCCCGTGCCCAACAGTGGGACATCAATGGGCTGGAGAGGAGAGGATCGAGAAATTATACAGTTGTAGAATCCATTCAGTAGTTTTCGCACGAATGAGCAACAAACATCCTTACACCCAGACATTCATACATTCTTATAAATTTTCACTATTTTCATAAGTAAAAACTATCATTTTAAATTCTAAAAAATCGAAGCGGAAATATATTTTTATATCCTACAAAACGAGATAATTTAGCCTATACCCGTAAAACTTAACACTAAAACCTGTATAGTCTTATCTACTAAACCTTTTAGTACAATTGAAAGCTACTTTTTATTACAAGAAAAGCTGCAATCTATTAGCCTTTTTCATTGATATGACTTTTCTTAAGATTATGCTTTTTATGAAAAACTTGCACCTATCTCATATCAAAGAGCTTGTCGCTAACAAGACACTCTAGCCTTTTGTTTAAAATGCTTTTCTTTGCTTCAATTTTGCTTACTATTTTAAAGTAAAATGCATTTATTTCATTTACATAAAATGAAAATTGAGAATATCTGTATCGTTATTGTATATTCGTTATTGTATACATATATGTGTGGATAATCAAAATTAGTCCTTCCATATTTTTGTAGTATGTTTATTGAGAAAATATGTAAAATGTCAACCTAAATAAGTTTTTGTTGAGATAATATAATTATTATTCCATAACGGTATAAGTAGTTTAGTAGCTCACATAATAGAGTAATATTCCCGTAGATCCAAAAACCCTGTCCCGGACATTTTTGCCACATATTTTACTTAAAATTCCATTATACGCGTCCGTCTATATAAGAATTCATTCTTCCACTAGGTATTATTAGTATGACACTTTATAAATATAAAAAAAATCGTTTCAATTTTAATCGTAACAATTACAGTGTAAGAAGTTATTACATATTTATGTGCATTTCACACAACGTCCTGTGGTCCTAAAGTAAGCTATATTTATGTTTGTGCCATAAGTACCAGATACAGATAAAGTACATAAACCCCTTTTTTTGTAAATTCATACTTAAAATACATAAAAAAACACCTACACGCAGTAGAAAATAATATTTGTATGACATTTACAATATCACACAAATTATTGTACTGTGCGTATATCGAACCTGCGACCTCGTGATTGGCAATACGTTTTTAAAAGAACTACTTGGCTACGAGGCCGAAAGGAAGTAACTGAGACGTGAATGTTAAATGAAAGAAACTCAGAATACAGAACAAAGAAATTACTAGAATGTAATCTGTACGAATAGAACATTCTAGAAACATCTTATTTAAAGCTCATTGTATAACATGCTCATGTTCCAGTTTAAACTTATTTTAAGAAAAACAAATTACAGGGCTCCATTTCCAAGATTAAATTTCAACTTATTTCAGACTTTAGAACTCTTCCTGTTGGGAATTTTCCTACGAATAGGAAAAATATTTTCAAGAATGTTCGCTTTAAATGAAGAAAACTTTACATTTAAACATGTTTCAAGTTTTGTATCTCACTCTCTCCTCCACTTTGGGAGGGATTATGGTCAACTATGCCGCACTGACTAGATTATGTATTATTAGTCGACTTCAAGTAAATGAAATTAGAACAATACTCACATTCTGAACTATTTGTAACAAAATCAGATTAAAAATCCTACTTACTCTCCTAGGTTTCATCATTAAATCTTGATTTAATGACCTTAGGACCAAATTAAAGCAAAGTGGGGTTTATTTCCTCTACAGAAATAAGAACTTAACAGTATTGAGAAATCAGTGTTTTTTTTTAATTATGTTCACGTATGGAGGGCTTATTATAGTGGTGAGAGTGACGTTGTACAATATCCCTTAGCTGCCTTTTACAGCACCTCGCAAAGGAAAACGGGTGCTGACAATTGTATTCCTACTCCGTCAGCACTTAGAGGATACATATTTAAATATTTAAATCCAGTCATTTTCAGTTTTTTATTCTACTAAGTATTGTTTACTGATTGTATTGTGAGTTTCATTGTCAACTACACAATCAATAGTCAAAAACTTCATAAAATATGAATTATACATATCATTAAGTAGTTATTTTACGTACAGGTGTCTACGATAGGCTTTAGAAAATACATGGATTTGTTAGTACTGATAATATTATGAACTATAAAACTAGTCAGTTTTTGTTTTGCTGTTTGTGTGGTGACGGCTTAAGAATCAAAGTGTCACCTCTGGCATAAAAAGGGTATTGTTACGGTGATCTAAGGGATATCAAATAAGCTAATTATATTATATTTTGTGAGGAACGCTAAATTCCGAAAATGCCCCGTGTTGGCGCGTCTGATTAGCATGGCATTGCGCACAAAGGCAATTCTCGTATAGGTAATGTGTGAGGACTCGGCGTCTAATTTTGCTATACTAATGGAAATGGATTATTACAGATGCCACAACCCGCGCCTTCCTGCAACGTTCGTGCGTCTATACATGAATGATGTGATCTGTGACTAAAAGCCCTTCCGAATGGAGGCTGGGTGTGGGGCCCAATAATTGTACAATACGTAGAAATTTTAAGTAGTAAGAAGTAGAAGGTTTTAGAAGACGATCTTAAAAAAAATACTCCTAGGAAGTAAGTAAGCAAGTTATTTAATAAAACATTTTCTTTAAACTCAAAATATATCTTAAGGAGGAATGAAGCCAAGGAAGTATATTTGAATCGTATATGTCAGAGTAACATAATAGAGAATGGAATTGCTTATGGTTTATAATTAGTCTACATATTGTAGAAACTATATTTTAGATGTTCATACATGAATCTGACATTCTCTTTCACACATAAAAGGTTCCACAGCAGGTCTCCAACCAAATCCCCTATAACCAGGATACTGATGTTCACACAAAACATCACCTCTCAATCGTCACTTTACACTTTCTGACAAATACACACTTTATAATCATACACTCACGATTATGACCGGTATAAACTCTTTATCACTACTGTGAGTGAGCAACTAGTCGGGCAGAGATTCGCCCTGTCTAACGTCTCAAACGATACTGACTATTAGCTCTGTGGCTGTCTCGATTTTATACTGACTGCGAGGTGGGGCAGCGTAAAACACAAGGTGGGGAAAACACGTGTTAGGACTTGTCTACAATTCTTTACGTAGTATTAGACGTAGCACGCTGTAGTAGAGTAGGTAGTAAGTTAGCTAGGGGAGAACTGTAATATTATAGAAAATTCATCATCATCATCATCATCATTATAACATCACGTCTTTTTCCGCTGGAGGTAGGCAGAGACTACAGAGCGGCATCTGCTACGATCCAAACATCCAAATAGATAAGATGTTAACACCGAATCCTTTTTGTCTGTTTGTTTGTTTATGGTTAAAAATCTCCGGATCAACTCGACCGATTTTGATAGAACTTTTATCGGTAGACAGAATTTACAAGAAGTTACTTACTGCTTTGTGTTTAGAAAAACAATTGTGTACCATAGAAATAATAAATCAACCTTTTATGTAACAGTAGCGCCTTACAAACGGTTTCACTGTCATTATTTTTATGCAGACGAAGTCGGAACGTTCACTTAATTGAATAATAAAAATGTTTACAAGGAAGTGACAAATATAACATGAAATATAATGTCACTCATACGTTAAATGTCAATGTCGCAAATACATTTATTATTTACGAGTTTATTATTAGAGTTGTTTGACATTGTTATTTGGCTAGGGACCTTCCTTAAGAATTTAGATAGTCAGCTAAAAGAGCTGAGCTGGCTCTTACAGGACAGAAACAGAAGAATTAAAAGGGGTGGTGGTGGTGGTGACACTTCCATTCTTAATCCCTCACCACCTTGACGAGTGTAATTTTTTTTTATTCTTTTACTTTCTAATCCATACTAATTAAGGCTTAGCTTTTTAATGCCATTATTATACAAATTTACGCATAAAAACAGTGTTGCGCATGGTAATATTTCGCAAATATTTTTACTTTATCTGTAATCAGATCACGAAGTGCGTTTACACGAAATGGTATTTTAGATTTAACTCATAAAATTTCATTCATTTAAAAAAAAAATATTGACCAGGAAATTGAAAATGGTAAAAGAAATGTAATATTTCTCATAAATTACAAAAACTTATTGTATCTGATTTGTATTATTTTTATAATGAGGTTTCTTATCACTTTAATCTTTGATTCTTCTTGTTCATATTAACAGAAGTCCGGAGATAGGACCACAATTAATTTTACACAAATATTTTAGACCAGCTGTTGGCCAAGACTTCGTTCGTGTATTTAGAAATTTTTCCCGGTTTTCGCAATATATATCACTGATGTTTCACTCCTATTACTCGCAGCCTGATTATATTTAGCCTATAGCCTTCCTTGATAAATGTACTATTTATGACTTAAAAAATTTAACAAATCGAACTAGTAGTTCCTAAGCTAAGCGCGTTCAATTAAACAAACAAACTCTTGAGCTTTATAATATAAGTACATGACCATTAAAAACTTTGCGTCATAAAATGTACAATTACATCCCTCATATAGCTCCATATTTGCGTTACAAAGACTTATGTCAATACAAATACAATACGGGTGATTGATTATTGTGCATTGTATGAGGGACTTAGAGCATTAATACAACAGGAGTTGAAATAACAATGTACGGACACTGTAGTCTTGTTGTGTGTGAGGTGATTGCGGTTGTGCTTAGTGTCCAAGGAAGTTGGTTAGTAGACCAGCCATTTTAGGGGTTTCACCTTTAAAATATTGTATCAAAACTCACAAGTGGCATTGTTTCGGCGTCTTAAGATATTGAAGGTCATGAAAATTAGTTTTAGAAACCAATTTTTCGTGACTTTTACCGGCAATATCTTAGAAACTCTTAGAACGACAAAACAAAGGTTTATACTATTATACAGCCCATCTTTATATTCCGACATTTACCCCTACTTTTCCCTAAAATGACTGGTCTATAGTATTTTTGTAAGTTAAGTTGGCACCTCGCCTTCCCAGTAGTAGGTATATTGGTCAAAGAAAGCAGCGTGTGTGGTTACTCCTGTTGGTATATACTCTTAGATTAGGGATTATTAATTAAGAGTCAGCTTATCAGCTTTAGTTATGTCTAACTGTCCTAATGACCGAGAGATCGTTATAACAGTTATTTTTAACTCCGTACAAAGCATAACAGTATTATATTTATAGCTAAAATCGTTTTAATGTTGTATTTTTTAATGCCTTTGAAAAATAAATTCTGGAAATTGCGTATAACGTCCTTTGGTCCCAAGCTAAGCTTATATTCTTGTGTTATGGGTAGTTAAAGAAATACGGATATAATACATAAACTTATTATACTACTTTTCTTTTGTAAATACATACTTATAATTCACTAGCTGTTGCCCGCGACTTCGTACGCGTAGAATTTAGAAAATGTTCCCCGTTTTTGTAACATTTTTCACTACTGCTTCTCTCCTATTAGGCGCAGTGTGATGTTATATAGCCTATAGCCTTCCTCGTTAAATGGACTATCCAACACTGAAAGAATTTTTAAAAACGGACCAGAGATTCTTGAGATTAGCGCGTTCAAACAAACAAACAAACAAACTCTTCGTATAGATAGAAATACCAATGATTTTTTTTTTTTATATTATATCAACCTCTAGACCATGAAGCCCGAATATGTAACTAGAGGTATAAAGATTTTGCAGAATCATTTCTAAACAACACTAAATTCAAGAGTAAGGAGTTGATAGCAATCTTAATGTAAATTTAAAGGTTTTAACAGCTCTCTTGTTACTGTTATTCAGCGTTATTCAAAGTTACTTTTACCTCTTTTGATAAGAAAAACAGTACTAAAAAGTAAAATTGGTTTTATTTGTGACTAAAGTTTACATTTTAATGTATGTACCTACATATTTTTATATGATTTCTTGTAAAAAAACAAACAAAACAAAAAGATTTTTATTCACTTAATACATGCATATAACAAATAATTAATTTCTACTGCCAAACTGTTACATAGTTTGTTGGCAGTTGCAGCTCCGGTTATTACATAAATTGGTTAAAATTATACATAACTACATATTATATTGTCAAATTTATCTAAATTACATAAATATTATGTCAGTCGTAAAAATTGCATAAATATGTAAAAAACAAACTTGCAACGAAGGGATCTATCAGTCTACTAACAGTGATAGGGTACTTTAAATACTAACTCTACTAATAATATTATTAGAGCAAGGGCCTCGTCCACCATCTTTAAGTAAAGCGTTGATTAGTTACTTATCGATTAGCGTTAATTGTCAAGTAATAGTTACGAGTATTTTCTGTCGATTTCAATTTTTTAATCTTAAGATTACTGCTACTCGAACGTCGTGAAATCCGCACGTGTAGTTACTGGTGACTTTAACTAGCGATTAGTCTACTTGGCGCTTTACTTGAGAATGGTGAAAGAGGCCCTTAGTATAATTTGTTTCTTTGAACGCGCTAATCTCAGAAAATGTAGGTCCCATTAGATTTTTTTTCCAGTACTGGATAGTACATTCATCAAGGAAGACTATAGGCTACATAAAATCACGCTGCAACCAATAGGAGTGAAGCATCAGTGAAAAATGTTCCAAAAAATAGGGGAAAATTTCTGAATTACACTCGTATGAAATCGCCGCCACCGGCAACAGCAAGTTTTTTTTTTATAAATAAGGATTAACACATACTAGATGCCTTAATGTAACTTTGATATATGCGTTTTATTGTATTAAACATTTTTTTTTAAATAAAACCATAATTACGGATTAGCCTGAAGATTTTTGAGTTCAGTCCCACCCATGATCATGGTGACTGGAAAGTCTCCGAAACGTCGGACTAAAATTTACGCGTCTAATTCCGAGAAAAATAATTTTGATTTAGTACGTTGCGCAATATAAGGGAAAACTTAATATTTGTAATGAAATGATTATTATTGTCTAATAAAAAGTTAATAGTTGTAATATTATATTGCTATACTATTGGTTTTGGTTAACAGTTTATTAAGTTAATTTCTTCAATCTTCACGTCAAAGCCAGCAGACAGGCTAGCAATGAAGTGACGAAAATAGGCCACGTCAATGTCCAACTACAGCGATATTATTAAGTTGATAAAATGAAGTAAGTAACACTATGCCTACTTCTATTAGGTGTAAAATAATTTGCTTCATTTATGAACTAAAACACGTTTGAAAATTCAAAATATTAAATCTTAAAACTTTAATTACTAACCCAAGGACCGATATTAAAAAAACCAATGATTTACAGTGTATCTTATGAATAACATAAATGCGCTTATAATACCTACGTGTATTCTTAATCTACTGCTAAAATATATTATCATCATCATCATTATAACATCACGTCTTTTTTCCATGGGGCAGGCTTAAAGCGCTATCTGCTACGATCCGAACACACTTCCCATATTTCATTATAGTTAAGATAATGATATTGTTTTTCACTTTTGAAATAATTATTAAAGCTTAAACTATTCCTGAGCGCCACGGCGAAGGGGAAAGAAAACCGAAAAAACGGGAGTTTTGGATGGTCATATTTCTTTTAGTTATGTTTTGAAAAAAAAAAAATAGAAGCATATCTATGCTTCTATATTTTTTTAGTTTATAATAAGACCTAGGTACTGTGAAAATAATCGTTTCTCTGGAGGCAATATCCACGAAGAAAACAAGGGACTACGATGCCCATATTTTTGTTTGGAGCATAATTTGGTATCGTGCCCTCTTAAGGCACTTTAATAATAAAATTTATTTTTGAAATTTTCACTTATAATATTTAAAAAGCTATTTCTTAGAAGGTATAATGTTTCTTTTAGATGATATCTTGCACAACGTACTCCAACGGGACATAATCAACTTTTTTTATCCTGACTTAATGTATTGTTCCTAGGGGAGTAGAAGACAATTTTACTGTTTTTGTCAGCCATGACCCTGAATATTACAACATGCAACTCTCAAATGATTCAGGCTTTTAGTTTAATGAATGCCTATTTAAATACTTAAGTTTATTCAATATTTTGCTCAGTGTTTGAGTATAAACCGCCTTCAAGAAAAGGAGGATGTTTCTTTTTTATTATTTTTTTTTCTTTTTTTATTTGAAAGCTGGTGGTTCCCGTGTAGTGCTATTGGAGGTCAAGATTTATGGTTATCTCCTAAAAAGTCAAGGAAATACCTCAAATTCAAAGCCTTATGAAGTCGGTTTAACTTTAAAAAAAAATACCCAATATTAATGAATAGATCTCGTTTTTAATGGAACTAGATATTCCATGTGGTGACGGATTTAGAACACAAGTATCCCCGCCTCATTTCTTTTCTAGGTAAGAGCCAAGTAAGGGAATACAAGCAGATAACATCTGCTGTAAGAGAAGGAAAACTCGAAACTAAAACCCATGCCAACAAGTCTGATCAGCATGCCATAGCAAACCTAAATACCCTCCTGATGTAAAATAGGCTCGTACCCAACAGTAGAACGCCATTGGACTGAAAAGGAAAAAACATTTAAGTAATATTTTTATTTTCAAACCAATTAAAACAGGTCATGTAAGAGTTGGACTCGTACACGAAGGATTCCATACGGTCATTATCATAATATTATATTCGTCATATTTCCAACACTAAATAACGAGATAAAGGCAGAAAAATGATGACAACAACTATTTGTTTTTTAGGGTTCCGTACCCAAAGGGTAAAAACGGGACCCTATTACTGAGACTTCGCTATCCGTCCGTCCGTCCGTCCGTCCGTCCGTCTGTCACCAGGCTGTATCTCAAGAACGGTGATAGCTAGAGAGTTGAAATTTTCACAGATGATGTATTTCTATTGCCGCTATAACAGCAAATACTAAAAATAAAATAAAACAAATATTTAAGGGGGGCTCCCATACAACAAACATGATTTTTTACCGTTTCTTGCTCGATACTAATAACGTTGCCTTAAGTTGCATAGATAATGGTACGGAACCCTTCGTGCGCGAGTCCGACTCGCACTTGACCAATTTTTATAACATCAATATAATAACGAATATGAAATATGTAATATGAAAAACTGTTTAAACATTGTCGTGTAATCGATGTCTTTAGTAAAATTAAAATGTTTGTCCTGTGTGAGGAGGTTGATAAGATTCCTTTAGTAAAAGAGCGGCATCGGCCGCCACAACTGCGTAGTCTTACTTACCTATCGAAGTATGTAATACCTATGTATAACAATGTATACGGCAAACGCACATGGCAATGTATGTTGCCCACTATATTAAAACGACTTACAGGACGATATTGAAACAAAAATTGTGATTAACCCAGGCAAATGTAAATCAATTCTTAGATGTTCATACCGCCAAAGAAAAAAAAAAAAGAAAATGTTTGTGAGTGAAGACAGCGACACATACCTAAACATTTATAGTTTCTGTTGCTGTAATGTATTGTATTTTTAACATGAATAAATTAAAAAAAAAAAATATACATGAAATGTGTAATTTTCTGCTCTCTAGCTATCACCTTTCCAGTGGTGAAAGACGGATAGACGAACTGACACCGAAGGCTCAATAATAGAGTCCGGTTTTATCTTTTATTACGAAATCCTGAAAATTACCGGTTTCAGATATATTTTTATATAATTAATTTACTTACATATTTTACACACAAAAGAAAACATCAAGAAAGACTCCTACAAAAGATATTATTAAGATTAGAATCACTTATTCTTAGCAAAAACTACAACAAACACAGAATTACTCTATCTTCGTTAGACAAATGTAATTTAGGTTTAATTAACATTGTTTCTTTAGAAGTTGTACAAATTATGTTTCGTAGATAAACACTGAGTTATTATTCTTTTTATTTAGATGAAAAGAATTAACGAACTGTTAATTCTATTTACAAGTTATAACAGAAACGTGATTATAATATTTTATTAGCAATAACAAGCTTGTTATTGCAACACGATACTTTATAAACCATTAAAATGTGTTATTATACAAACTTAATGTTATTATTAAAATCAAGTAGGTATAGTATTTCACATTGTTCCAAGTTTATTGCAATAAAGTATACTTCATAAAGCTAATTAGGACCAAGAAAAACTGCAATAGTTATTTATTTATTTATTTATTTATTTACACTTCGCACAAACAAAATTTGTACAATGGCGGACTTAATGCCAAGGGCATTCTCTGCCAGTCAACCATTGGGTGGTGTAGAAAAAGTCAGGGGTAGGTGTAAAACAATACAAAACACAAACACTACTAAAATACTTAATAATAAACTTACCTACAATCAAATAAACACAAACATAAACACATAATATATATAATATATATATATCACATAAACATACATATATATATATATACATACATATAAATACAAATAAATAACGATAGATTCAATTGATATTACTTAAAACAGTAGGAAATTAAGTAGTAGGAAAATACGAAACTAGTTTGACTACGCTGACAAATCTAAATAAAGTTGACGGACTCTACGCTTAAATAAATTCCGGCTACCGGACATCCTGATCTCGCGAGGAAGGGCGTTCCAGAGAAGAACGGACTGAATGATGAAGGAGGAATGAACAAGGCTAGAGCTATGTCGAGGGCAGGATAAAAGAAGGTCATTGGAAGAACGAAGATTTCGAAGGCAAGTTTCAGAGCGTTTTAGGAGGTAGCAAGTCAGATAGACAGGTGCATCAGGTGCATTTAGCAGTGAGTAAAGCATGCTTACAGCATGTAAGCTGCGGCGCTGTCGAATACGGAGCCAATTCAACTGCAGACGAAATTTGGATACATGGTCATATTTGCGGAGATTAAAAATGAACCGAATGCAATTATTGAGAAGTCGGTCAAGTTTGTTGAGGAGATCTGCATTCAGGTCGAGATAGCACACATCACCATAGTCGATAGTAGGGAAAATCAGGGTCTGCACAAGCGATAACTTAGTCTTGTATGGTAGAAAATTCCTTAAGCGATATAAATACCTTAGTATTGCTGTTACTTTGCGGCTTACGTTTGCAATCTGAGTTTGCCAATCAAGAGTAGCGTCGATATGGAGACCCAAATCTCTCACACTAGGGCTAATAGGTATAACTGTACCATTAAAAGTAATTTTTGGAGCCGATGAGATATCGGCTCTGTTCATTAAACGCGAGCTACCGATGAAAATTTTCTCATTCCCAAATGAAAACTGCATGCCAAAAATATTGTTTAATTTATATTCATAATATATTCATATTCATTTATTTATAACATTATAAACGTAGTATTAATAATTAATTAAATTAACATAGGTAATAAATAAATACAAACATAATAATATTAAATTACAGTGTATAAGCAAAATAAGATAAAATAAAAAAAATCAATATATAGAATAAAAATAACAAAAAATAATATATAAACGCATTACATAATTATACTTAAGCTTATTCAGATCAGTTGGACATAAACTCCCTAAAAGTATGTACTGATATATTAATTAAAGCCACCATTAAGTGAGTTATAAAATACGTCTTATGTTGTCATTTATTTAATGGTATCTTACAATTAATATGCGGCCTGCCAAAAACGTTATTAAACTTTATCAGCGAGTTCACCGTTTTAATCTTGATTCAGACATATCTTTGTGAACTAATTAAATTGCCTCCGCCTAACTTGCAAGTTTACCTATTGTTTGAAACACACGAAAATTATATTCTCTGTATTTACTATTGAATAGAAACTTTGTCAGACTCAGTATCATACTCTGTTTCTTGAACTTACTGCCTACTAACTGATTATAACAAAGTTTTGTTTATATCTTTGCTACCGTATACAAATTTATAGGTCTACCTATAGATGATGGTTATGACAAAAATAGAACAGTAAAATCGTTTATTTTCAGGTTTATCACTTACCTAATTAATTTGATTACTATTATAAGTTTGGTATTAACAAATAAAAAAATACTATTTATTTATTTTTATTTATTTATTCATTTATTACACACTTTATTGTACACCATAAGAACAGGTCACAACAAGGTCAGGGAAAATTTTAAAATGTGACACAGGATTGGCAGGATTTCATCAAGGATGGGAAGGATCATGTTACGGCTGATACCATCTGTCCCAACTGCATTAGACGTTATCGCGATTACGTTTTTCTTAACACCACAATCAGTAAACGGATTAAAGACAAAAGGTGAGTAATCGGGTGTAGGAAGCGATGAAAGATTATGGACCGTAGTAGCTTTCGTAGTCCTATTAAAATTGGACGAAGCAGAGAAGTGTTGATTAAGCGACTCAATATTACTACTCTCTACTATTTACTACTATTTACTACTCTACTAATACGACTATTTACTACTCTCATGTAAAGGTTTTCGTATGAATGAGATAGAACACCAAACATTCATTCATTCAAAGGACCACTCTGCAAATAAGTCTTCCGTCAATTTGTAGAAAATTTGAAGTAACGTTGATTCAAAAGGATGTGGTAAACCGGGACTACCTTATATTTCATGATTGTAACGTCTTTATTATGAACTGCAATAGGTAGAGTTGTTATTATTATAATATATTATACCTAAATGTGACGTACCCATATACCCCGTACCATAAATAAAACAATATTTTCATCTCTATTTTTGGCCAAAAGTGCACAAATCATTTTGAGAAAGTATGATAAGATGTAAAGAGAGGTTATTTTAAAATAAATATATAAATTATAATAGACACACAAACAAATCTAATTAAAGCGTGTTATAAGAATAAGAACTAAAAAACGTAGCTTTTTATTGGATTTATTTCTTGTTACTTAATGGATATGATGTAATAATGAACTGAAGCACTTCTTGAGATAACAAAGTAATGATATTATCTACAATCTGGCGTAAATCTCAGCGTGAAGTTGATACAGAGTTTAATTCAATTTTATCTTTCATTTAGTTACATGTATGTTGGACGTCTTTATTTTTCCCTTTAATAAGATAACGTGACATCTTAGTCCTATTTGTCATTTGTGTTGGAAAATATTACCACCGGCCCCTAACAAAGAGCGACGCTATCATTAAAAAACAAAGACTAGTATTATTGAAACTATTAAAATTCTTCTTATAATTTAGTACAATTATTTATTTTACTACATTAGAAGATGAATTTTAATAGTTTTAGTAATATAATTATACTATTCTTCGTATACTGATATCTGCCCATTACCCAAAAAAGTATTACGAGCTTGGGCTTGGGACCAGAGAAAGTTGTCTAAAATGTACATGAATATTCATTTATAGTTGTGTAAGCAGGATTTTAAAGGACTGGAAAGAGAGAGAGACGGAGAAGCAGAATTGCTATTCACGCAATAACTTCAAAAGACTATGACCCACAGGAGTGGAACACAATTGAAAAAGCTATATATTTACGCTGACGATAGCTACACAAGCTAGTGGAAAAATATAAAAGTATAATAAGCTTTTATGAACACCGAATGTACGAACTCGGCTTAATTGTAAATTCATGCCACTCAATCTTGTTCAGATAAACTGAACAAGATTGAGTGGCATGATAGCTACACAAGCTAGTGGAAAAATATAAAAGTATAATAAGCTTTTATGAACACCGAATGTACGAACTCGGCTTAATTGTAAATTCATGCCACTCAATCTTGTTCAGTTTATAACGCTGAGTCAGTTTGAGTTGTCTTGAAATTGTGAGAGTCGAGGAAGTATCCGTCTCGGGTACTTGATTTTTAATTTTCTTATTACGATGGCTTTTCAGTCTGTGAGATTTATGATAATATATTTTATGCTTATAATTTATATATCCGTAAATGGAATTCTCATCTTAATAATACGGGATGAAAAAAAAAAATTATGAACGTATAAATGTGTCAAAATCATACCTATATACACCTTGGCTGCGGAGTGTAGCGGCCAAGTGCGCAACGGCAACTGTGATTTTTCAGAATCCTTATGTATATTGCCGTGAAGTAGAGGATATTTTAAACGAAATGAAATTAAATTTATTGATGACACATAAATAGGCTTATAACATTGCGAGTTCCTTGGCACCTGTGCTGGTATAACTGTGTTACAGGTACCAGAGTCCTCCCATTACAGAGTCGCATAATATATACTTATTATTAAAATAATTATGTGATATTAAACTATATTAAAAACACAGATAAAATTAATTATTGCTAATGTGTATTTGGATAAGTATTTGGATTTATTTGTAGGAAGTATTTTCTCATTTGTGTCATATCTTCTATGTCTTTGTAATTTTTAGACTGTAGCCAGTTATTTAAATGCTTTTTCAAGTCTTTGTTGCTTAGAGACTTCAGAGGATATGATTTGCTTACAACGTTGTATATTCGCGGAGCCTGTACCACAAAATGTTTTCTTGCTAAAGAGGATTTAACCCTTGGTACTGGACAGCGATCCACTCTTCTGAGTAAGGGTATGGTTTTTTATGGTAACGAAGGATTGATACGTAAACATACATTCTTCTTACAGACAGTACTTTGCATTTTTCATATAGCGTCTCAGTCGGGTGTCTGAAGGGTAGGTGCATAAGTACTTTGAGTAAGGCGCGTTGCGCTCGTTCCACCTTGAAGAGGTATGTCTTCCCAGCCCCACCCCATACACCAATGCAGTATCTAATTAAACATTCGCACAGTGCTTTATAAGTACGGATCAATAATTCTGTGTTTTTTAAATAAAAAACAAGTGATTATTTTTTTTTTCGAAAAATCAAATAGGAATAATTTAATTAAAAATATTAGCGGCCACATTTTGATTGGCAACCTGGTAGATATACATTCAACCTAATGGGTTAAGCCGAGATTTTTAAGATATTGGTTTTCTAAAGTTTTATTTAATTGCATACAAAAGAAGGTAGTTTATTTTAAGCTCTAAAAATGAAAATGGGTTAGGAAAAGTCATTTTATTTGAAACTGTAAAATAATTCTTGAAATATTTAATCCCGGTCTGAAACTTGTAAAATAAACTGAGCTTAACAAAGTTCGAGAATCCATAATGACATTAAAAATTTACTAGACCTGCATATTAATAAGTTAGAATCGGTAAAATAAATAATTACTTATATGCTAAATAAATATTTTTTTTTTTATAAATCAAATTATGGTGGAAAAAGTGAAACGCCGCAAGTGGGACTTGAACCCAAGACCTCGGAATACCGTTCCGAAGCTCTTCAAGCATAGCATGTCAAATGCAAAAATTTATAAATTACTTTAGTCATGAACGTCGTGTCATTATTTCAACCATTCGTATCCTGGAAAGAATACTCAAGTGTTGGTCGAGATGGTGTAAAGCAATCTTGATAGATGGCGCTGTACGTAAAAATATATATATCTAATATATAAAATTTCCATGTCACAATGTTAGTTACTGTACTCCTCCGAAACGGCTTGACCGATTTTTATGAAATTTTACATGCATATTCAGTAGGTCTGAGAATCGGCCAACATCTATTTTTCTAACTTTTTTTTTTAGTATGGCAAAACAACGTTTGCCGGGTCAGCTAGTATATATATATATGTATATATAAACTTATTCGAGTGACAGTAATGGTGGTTAATTTGAAGTGTTGCAAGTAGACCGCTTAGTTGGAAGAGCTTCGGAACGGTATTCCGAGGTCGTGGGTTCAAGTCCCACTTGCGGCATTTCACTTTTTCCACCATAATTTGATTTATTAAGTAAAAGCAAAACAAAAAAAAAGCTAAATTAATAAATTACTTTAAATAATTTTTGTTACTGAGTTAATGCTACCTATATTATACACGCTAAAGTAAAATACAGTTAGTTTTATGTTTAAAAAAAAACTTAACCAACTTCTTCTACTTAACAAAAAAATCTACAACCGAACATATAACCTCCTTCTTTTTTGGAAGTCGGTTAAAATTGATGCTATTGGATTAAAACTGTTCCAATATATTAAATTAAAAGATATTAAAATATCCATGAAAAAATTCTAATCTGACTTCAAGCTAGACCTTAATATAATTTTTATTAAAATCTATCATTTGCGTAGATATTGCTTTTTATTCTTCTAGATATAAAAAATATTATTCAGCAGACAACAAAGTAATAACTAAAATTAAAATTACTATAGATTTATTTAAAATGGTGATTGCTAAATAAACTACTTTTTAAAACAGTTTTATAAAATGTTCATCATAATCTTACCTTTTGCTATAAGCATAAACAAACGATGATATTTTCCTGTAAGTGGCCACGAAATAAAAGCTGCGGGGCACAGCTCGTGAGGGAAAATATGTAGGTACAATGTACATGTACGTAGTATATGTTTGTCCTACAATTATTGGTGTCAATTACAAAAAAAAATTGACCCTGTGTAGATCAATACATGCATCGCAAAAAAAAACATCATTAAAAAATATTATATGCACCATAATAAATCCAAAGCCATAAACATGTAATAAATTAAAATATGGTGGAAAAAGTGATTACCGCAAGCGGGACTTGAACCCACGACCTCGGAATACCGTTCCGTAGCTCTGCCAACTTAGCTTATTGCAGTCTTGCTTTCAGTTATAAAATTAGGCCACCATAATCGTCACTCGATTGAGTTTATATCGTATTTTTACGTCCAACGCCATCTATCGAGAACGTTTGCAATAATCTAGACCATCGGTAATAACTCAACAATCGGTAATCACTTTTTAAAACCGCAAAATTAATAAATTACATAAACATGTAAGTTCTAATAACAAGGACGGGGGTATCCGACATAGTCCGAAGGGTAAGCACGGTGAAGAAGCAATGGGCAGACCACATCGCTCAAAGCCTCAAAGGACTTATGACCGTCGGGGAAGAAAAGTCTTAAAGTGGCGACCACATACCGGACGACACAGCTTTGGACTGCCCCCAACAAAATAGAGTGCCAACCGATATCGTCAAGGTCACAGGGAGCCACCGGATTCAAGCGGCGCAAGACCTCGCGTTGTGGCTTTTTATGTGAGAGGTGAACCTCTCAACCTGCTGAAGCAGTAGACAGAAAAAGCTGATGAAAACATGTCACTGTAACGAACAGTACTTATCTATAAATAGATATGCTATTTGCAATTAGTAACGGTTCGCTTACCTTTACATTAATGAGGTGCGATATTTAATCTGTTGCTAAATTGCTCGCTATCAAAGATAAACACAATTAAAGTAGTCAAGGGCGCGAATGATCGATGAATATTGAATTAATATTTATCGTCATTTTACCAATTACAATGAAAGATATTTTATGTTTTGTAAAACATCAATGGCGCCGATTCTATTTGCACAACTAAACTTAACTAAAAATGTAAACAACTATGGCGTATTTTGATTAAGGGCCTACATCAATATTATCGTCGACATGTACCTTTTAACACAGCTAGTAGGTATAGAAAATGAAGAATTAGGGATATTTTTTTTGTTTACTCAAAATCTACTAAATATATTTTAATTCCGGTTTACGTGTTTCTATATATAATACTTATGTTTTGAAAGTTATTTCATTAGTTAATACGCGATAATAGACCCACGAATGAAAAAATAAAAAATAAGAGAGGTTATTTCGCTAAGATTTTCTATCGAGAAAACTTTTTTCAATCGCGTTTCTGAGTTTATGCGATCCTAGATTATATATTGAAAAAACATATACTTAAAAATTAGAGCTTTAGCCATTCAATCTAAAGAAAAAAATGAAAACTTCGTACGTAGAAAAATGCAGGAAGCTATTTTGGTATCCTCTTAATTGGCTATTTCACTGTGCATATTTTTATTAATTACTAGCAGTTGCCCGCGACTTCGTACGTGTGAAATTTAGACCTCAACAAACAGAAGTTTGCTATGACAATCGATAGATGGCGTTGTACCTATTTTTTAAATCGCGCTATAGTTTCGTTCGACACATTAACACTTAAGCTCGTCAAAATCTCCATAGAACTCGTTTTCGCATTTTAAATTAGTAAGGATATTCGTTAGTCTATAATAAACAATTTTTATAACAAGAAATAGGCATGTGATATACCTGCGATATTCTATACCCGGGCTCAAAGGTATGGGTATGGCCGTATACCCAGTACTAAAACCCAGTATTAAAATACCTATAGGTATTTTCAAACCTGGTCTAGAGGTTTCCTTTTAGAAACTCGATTGAACGACGTTTGGAACATTTAGATGAGAGTTTTTGAATGAACACCAAACCTTCCAAAAATTATTTTGGAAGGTTTGGTGTTCAATCAAAAATTCAAAAAACTGTTCGATTTTGCTTTACAGATTATAAAATCTGTAAAGCAAAATCGGACCAGTACATAAAGGACTGTCAACTAAGAGTTTAGTGATAAATATGAAAGAAGAAAGAAAGAAAAATATATTTATTTAACGGTCGAGATGCAGACACAAAAAAAAAAGACAAAACGATTAAAAAAAAAAATTGTAGGTAACGCTTATTTAAAATACTGGTAGCTGGCCTAGATCGTTATCCACAAAAGTAAGCAAGATCTCTTCGGCAGTACAACACTAGCTGGTCTAGATCTTTACTCAAAAGAGTAAACAAGATCCCTACAGCTCTCCAATAGCTGGTCTAGATCGTTACCCACAAAAGTAGGTAAGATCCCTACAGCACAAAACAAATAAGATATAATCTTCACACAACAGTACGTAATTATAGATGTACATTCAGACCCGTAAAGGCGCCGTACTCAGTACTGTCATACGATTTAGTTTGGCGTTAATCTCGGCAGTACATTTGTACCTATCGGGTACGGACCGGGTTTCTGCTATACATACCCAATCTGCGTACTGGTATACTCATACTGGGTATTTATACCTGTACCAGTATATACGTGTCATCCCTAACAAGAAAGTTCAATTAACATTACGGAATTGTGTTATTGACTTGACACTATCGGTTTTTATTTATTATAAGTTTATTTGTGCACTTAGAATTGGTACCATTGTCAATTTTATTGTGTCTACAAGTAAATGTCGGCAGTTTTGCACGCATTTATAGTTATTGCTGGCACCTTGGTAATTACCTTGATGATATATAGCCTATGTATTTTTCTGGTCTGTAAACTACACAGCTGTAAAATTTTATTAAAATGCATCAGTAGTTTTTGCTTGAAAGAGCAACAAACCTTACATACATACATTTCTATATAATAGGTAGGCAATATCTGTAGGTATTTATAATATTATTATTATCAGTAGCCCTCCGTGTGGTGACGGATTAAGAATACAAGTGTCACCACCCCATCTCCTCCTAAGGGTGCTGTTACAGTCAGCTAAGGGATATTGCACACAGATAACATCCTCCGTGAGAGACGGAAAACTTGCTTCAAATCTGTCTTTCCATCTGTGATTCACCCAAAGTCAGTTTCAACCTCAAATTTATCCTTAATCATCTTTTATCTAAGAACTAATTGATTGATACAGTTTAAAAGGTTAGTGTGATTAAGTTATAACATTACGATGATTTAGTAGGCATATTTGAATATTCTACAATATCGACGAATTGAATCAATCATCGAAAACTTAAGTAATCTTTACGTAACAGCTAGTAAACCGATAAATTAAGACAGGAATAGATAATTTCAACGAAAGATTTGATAACTTAAATACAATCTAGGCACGGCCATTTCGGTATATTAGGATCAAATGGCGTAGGTTTTCAAAGCGGAAGTCCCAATTTATGTCGCATAACTTGGCAAATACTATTTCATTTTCGATCTATCGTTGTATCAGATTAATTCCTTATTCATACTAGAACAAAAAAAAGAACTACTGGTAATCTCTAATTCTGCTTTCTATAGAGACATAAATTAAATTTAAAAAAAAAAAATTGGTCAAGTGCGAGTCAACCTCGCGCACGAAGGGTTCCGTACCATTATCTATGCAACATAAGGCAACGTTATTAGTATCGAGCAAGAAACGGTAAAAAAATCATGTTTGTTGTATGGGAGCCCCCCTTAAATCTTTATTTTATTTTTAGTATTTGTTGTTATAGCGGCAATAGAAATACATCATCTGTGAAAATTTCAACTGTCTAGCTATCACCGTTCTTGAGATACAGCCTGGTGACAGACGGATGGACGGACGGACGGACGGACAGCGAAGTCTCAGTAATAGGGTCCCGTTTTTACCCTTTGGGTACGGAACCCTAAAAAGAGGGTAATAATTTTAAATAACCACAGAAACATAATGAAATACCGCATTTGTTGGTGTAATATCGATAAAAAAAAACCTAGTGACCACGCTCCAGCTAAGGTAGGTATGCAAAGTTAAACATAACTGCTTATGAAATATTCTCTAACTGTAGTACTTCAATATAAGGTAATCCGTTGACAACGACAGACGAGGCAATAGGGAGTAACAAATTTTGTCCCACAGAGCTCTCGTGTGACCACTGTTACGCAGTTTCATAACTCGGTATGAGCAAAATAAGGTGAATCTATCTATACTAATATTATAAAGCGAAAGAGTTTGTTTGTTTGTTTGTTTGTTTAAACGCGGTAATCTCAGGATCCGCTGGTTCGATTTGAAAAATTCTTTCAGTGTTGGATAGTACATTTATTGAGGAAGGCTATAGGCTATATAACATCACGCTGCAACGAATAGAAGCGAAGCATCAGTGTAAAATGTTTCAAGAAACGGGGAAAAAAGTCACGCGTGCGAGCTTTAAATGAAAACGCTGCCTTATCCATGTGAGTTACAACAAAGTAATGTATGGAGAAATTGTTTGTTACCTATAGATCTTTAAAAAAGTCCGCGAGGCCATATGTCTATCTTTTAAGCAAAACCCGCTGTACCCATAAGAACGTCAACAAAATTATCAAATTCAATAGGATGTTTTCAAAAGCTATTTATGTGTATATAGTAACATTTTTTATCAAATTCAATACCTTAGTTAGCTTACACATTTAATATAGATAATAACTGCTCTTTACAGCATGCAATTTAAATGAATATCTTCGGAGATATGACGAAAAAAGAATTACGCGTGATAAAATAAAGTTAAACTGTTCGCTGAGCAACGAGAACGTTTCCCCGGTCATCTATCTATACTCCATTGTTTCGATGTATGGTTGAATGTATGAATGTAAGGATGTTTGTTGTTCTTTCACGTAAAGACTACTGGATGGATTTTCGTGAAACTTTGCAATAATATAGCTTACATATCAGATTAACACATATGCAATAATTTATAAAGATACTATGTGTCACGGCGTCTTAGTGTGTGTAAAAGTCAGTATTGTACAGGTTATTACGCTGCTCAACCCCCGACAGATCAGTGTTGAGTTGGTCTTTAAAGGCGCCGGCGTCATCGTCGGCGTATGGTCGTTACGCTGCTCAAATCCCGACGTATCGATGCTGAGTTGGTTTTTATAGGCGTCGGCGTCGGCTTCGCCGACGCCTCCGGCGTATGGTCGTTACGTTGCACAAATCCCGACGTATCGGTGCTGAGTTGGTTTTTATAGGTGTTGGCATCGACAGCGGCGTCGGCGTCGTCGTCTGCGTCGGCGTATGGTCGTTACGTTGCTCAAATTCCGACGTATCGATGCTGAGTTGGTTTATATAGGTGTCGGCGTCGGCGTCGGCGTATGGTCGTTACGCTGCTCAAATCCCGACGTATTGGTGCTGAGTTGGTTTTTATAGGCGTTGGCATCTACAGCGGCGCAGGCGACGACGTCAGCCTCGGCGTCGGCGTCGGCGTCGGCATGGGCTTCGGCGTCGGCGTCGGCGTCAGCGTCGGCTTCGGCGTCAGCGTCGTCGTCGGCTTCGGCGTCGGCGTCGTCGTCGGCTTCGGCGTCGGCGTCGTCGTCGGCTTCGGCGTCGGCGTCGTCGTCGGCTTCGGCGTCGGCGTCGGCGTCGGCGTCGTCGTCGGCTTCGGCGTCGGCGTCGTAGTCGGCGCCGGCTTCGCCGACGCCTCCGGCGTATGGTCGTTACGTTGCTCAAACCCCGACGTATCGGTGCTGAGTTAGTTTTAAAGGTGTTGGCATCGACAGCGGCGTCGGCGTCGGCGTATGGTCAATAGGCTCAAAAACTGCTAAATCGTTTTTTAAAATTCTTTCACCATTTGAAAGCTACATTATCTGCGCTTAAAATAGGCTAGATTTTATTTTGGAAAATTAGGGTTCCGTAAAATATTTGGGTTTTTCGGAAAAAAATCAACTAAAAGAGTTAACTATTTTGCGTACGCTGCTTAAACTTTTAAAGATAGAACAACAAAATATTCTATTTTTTTATTTATTTATGAGATTTATTTATTTCAAGGAAGACCAACAGCTTCTCAATCAATATGAACAAAAAAGAAATATTCATCAGCAACGAATTATAGGTCCTCACGGATAAAAAATTAAGAGCCATGTTTATGGTATTATAAGGGTGGGTGTTTACTATGTATTATAAGTATGTATTTACAAAAGAAAATTTGTTTATGTATTCTATCCGTATTCTGGTACCCATAACACAAGCATATAAAGCTTACCTTGGGACTATAGGACATTGTGTGGAAAATTCTTATTTATATATACGCTTTAATATAATGAAGTATTTTTATTTATTCATTTTGCGATTAACTTTGGGTTTAAGTCCTGTTTATGATAATTCTTATTTTGACAATAATTTCAATCAAGTGTTATTCGCCGGGAAGGTGAAGCATTTTTCTTGATGGCTTCGACTGGTACAAGGAAAGAAATACGTGATTATCATCTGTTCTAGGATTGTTGTAATTTTACTACCTCGATTTAACTCATGAAATGCAGTGATTTCAAATTCCATGTGAAGAAAGTCGCATTCAATAATTTAGCAACGGAAGCAATTCTGTCTCTCTGTGACTCTTTCGCGATTATCTGCCCAAATTATTAATTATACCTCGCTCTTGATAGGTTTTTGTTAGGTAGGTTACCTAACAAAAACCTATCAAGAGCGAGGTATACTGGAACGTTTAGGATTCCGTACCTACTTGACCGAAAAATATAAAGAACTAAATACAAATAAACAGTTAATTAAGCATATAGCAACTCACCAACTTAACTTTGTAGCTGCAATAAAGGGGATCGCTTACATTTCAGCTACTTCATAAGTTCGTATTAGTTTTTAGAAAATCTTTCATGTGATGTGGTATCAAATTATAAGTTTTTTGGATTTTTATCAACACTATGTAGGCTTGGACCATGCCAAATTTCAAGTCTCTAGGATAGTGGGAAGTAACCTGTAAATTTTGATTCCCTAGCGAAAGTGGAAAATACTCAAAAATGGCTGTAGTTCGGTTATATCTTCTGAATGCGTAGATCTAAATTATTGGTTGTATCTTTTGCAGCAAGGGCCGCATAGATCTACATTTGGTATAAGTTTCAAATTAACAACTTCAGCCGTGGCTGAGTAAAAAAAAGTTTAACGAGTGGATAGACAGACAGACGGACACCGTATTGAGAGTATAAGGGTTTGTACAAAGACCTAAAAAGGCATGATGAAGCTCTGAGATATCATTTACTAAAATGACATTGGGGCCGTGTGTGTTACTTCTTTAGAACTGTGCAAGAAAAGAGAACCACACTGACGATTTACTAATTAGCTGTAAAATGGCGTTATTGTTAGTTCATTTAATTTTTCGTTTCTTAATTCCACGCGTACGAAGTCGCGGGCACTGCTAGTATTTTATATATGAATTACAAATGATGAAATTCTTTTTGCATTTGTGAATGTGTGATGAGATATAGTATTCTATATATCCATAAATAGGTAACCAAACATATAGGTTTTTTAACTTTTCATATGAACCGAATGATAAAAGTTTTATAGTATAGGTAAGTACTAGCTGTAGCTTGCAACATTTGTACGCGTGAAATTTAAAAACCAAACTCTAACAAATTATACAAAAAGCCATTCTTCAATTATCAAGCATATCTATCTGTAAAAAAAATCGCATCCAAATCCGTTGCATAGTTTTCAAAATATAAGCTCTCAAAATGAAATAAATAAATCATGATTTTGTTATAAATTAAGTAAAGTCAGATAAACCACTCACTTTTTTTACAAATAAGACCCTTCCAATAGTTTCAGAGCCTAGTCGTTTCAAATAAACATACAATACAGTATTTCCTTTTTCTAATGCTTGTATAAAAATCACAGTAGAGACCCAATCAAACTGAGATGTATTTTGCTCTTACGCGATTTTTGTTATATTTGACTACTGGCTGAACTACTAAGCCATGAAGCTTTTTTACACCAAGAGAATATTCCTCCTATGTCTCCGAATCATGAATAAATCAAAGGCGGCTTCTCTGTCACTTTTCAAATACTCCATAATGTTCTTGGAATATTAAATAAGAAAGGTTTTCTAAAATATATAATATATTTCTTTTGCAAAAAAATATGCGACCGAATCTTGTGTTTTCCCTAAAACCAATGAATATAGGAGCTTATTGTCATAACCAGTTAACCACCAAGCTGGATATGTGAGGTGGCGATTGCAGCAGCTTATATTGATACTCAGGAGAATACTGGTGTCTTGAACCATGGTGATAATTTTTTCACTATATTTAGATTTACTAAGTGAAAGCATAGCAAGATAATTGCAAAAGTTAATAAATTAATGTAAACATAGTTAAGGCTAAAATCCAACAACTATTAGCAACGAATTTACAGTACAACGTCATGTTTTCAGCAGTAGTCACATAGGTACTCAACTAAACTGAAACATTGATTTCAATATGGGTTCAGGAAACTATCTACAAGTTTGACTGAGGCAATATTCAATCTGTTATTATACATTATACTAGATGTTGCCCGCGACTCCATATGCGTGAAATTTGGAGAATATTCTCCGTTTTTGCAATATAATTCGAACAAGTAGTTCCTGAGATTAGCGCGTTCACATAAACAAACTTTTTATTTTTATCCAAATCCTATTATAAATATGAAGGTTTGTGAGTATGGATGATTGGATGTTTGTTACTCTTTCACGCAAACTACTGAAGTATTTGGAAGAAAGTGGTCTACTACTACACCATGCTGACCGTACATTATCACTTAGGGCTCAGTTTCATACTTTGTAATAGTATTATACTTAAGCTTCTGTTCCATCTGCGTGATTGGTAGTAATACCGGTTGAAGCTATAGCATATGAGTGCATTAAGGTAACAAAATTCAATAAAATTTAGCCTGGTACTTAATTTGCGTTTAGCATCTTCGATAGCTTAAAAAGGCGCAAGTAGAGCTTGAGCTTAAAAATGAGCAATTTACCGCTTGCCAGTTATCTTGCTGTCGTTGCCATAAGGTACCTACCGGAGAATAGATTGACTTGCTGACATTAAGACGGCACGATACCAAATTATGCTCCATACAAAAGTATGGGTATCGTACTTCCGTTTTTTTTTCGCGAAAGTTAAACCGATTTTGATAGTTTTTTAAAATTAATATTTGCTTGGATAACTTAAATACCTACATTATTAGGTGGACTACGAGCAGGTATATAACACGTTAAGAGGGTACTGTACTCCTCATTTAGGTATTTGCCTTAGGTATTGCTATCCCTATTTCCGAGCGCCGCGCTGAAAGGGACAAATATAGATGAAGCGGATTTTACCTACAAATTCTTTGAAAAAAGACGTTTCGTACTTCCGTTTTCTTTAATAGTTTTTGCCTTATATTATAGATAAAGAGAACTTTTAACTTTTAACTTTTTTAGAAAACTTTTTTTTTTGTGGTAAAACTTTACCAAATTTGTGTACCATTTTATAGATTATTCAATTAAAAGGCTAAGATATTTACTACGTTTATAATCGTATTTTATTAACTATAAGTCATGTACTACAAATAAATGGCATTTATTTTGAAAATAACCTACCAGAGACCGATGAAGAGGATTGAACATTATTAGCTCCATAAGCTAAGGCCAAACCAATGCGTTCAACTCGCGTCTGCGGTGGCGTGCACGGTGGCGACCAGTTGTTGCGAACAAATTTGTACAACACGCTTATGTAAGTTCAGTATGTATCTACCAATGTATAAATCTATGTAACGGAATCTTTGAAAGTGAATTTCACCCACTTGCAGTAGTCGGATTGATCTGAAATTTTGTACAACTAACATGGACCAATGAAAATCCAATAATAAAAGAAAATATTCAGGTATTTTCAAACGTGTTTCTAGTTTTTTGAAATAAGTAGGTTAATTATGTTAAAGTCAAGGTAACAGATGATTTTTTAAATAATTTTACAATTAAATTCAGTAATCTACCTTACTGCCTTTTATTCGTATAAAAATATTTCCACTTCACACATTTAAAACAATCTCATCAATGCCAGGCAATTCTGCGCTATAGCTTACATCTAATTAGCTTTACCTTAAAAGCGATGAATGCCATTTACGACATTTTAAAGGTCTAGACAAAAAATAGATATTTTGGTGCCATAGAAACATCATTATGGTTATAGCATTTTAAACGTCTGTCAAAAAGAACTGGTTTGCTGTAACCTCCATTATTTCTGAAAGTAATTGACTTAGAAGGACATCTTTATAGCTAACGTATAAGCAAAAAAAAAAAAAACACGTGTTTAAAATCGTGCTCCTACTACTTATAGTTTCGGAAAAATGATTTTTTTTCTCATTTTTGGAAAGTTTTTGGGCTCTGGTGAACATTTCATGTTTTGGTGCTTACAGCAAATACGTTTTCCTACGTCGATATGTGTTACCACAGATTTATTAGTTAGAGTATCTGTAGCTACATCACTCTTTTGGCTTGAAGCCTAGTAAATGTATATGTGTGCGTCAAATACGTTCTATGTGTGTCTATGATACACGATACAGGTTAAGTTGAACCATAGACTAATGAAAAAGTTCTCCCCTTCCCAATAGAATACGTGATAAAGTGACTTTAAAAGTGTCGTCTGTAGTTTACAAAATCTATTATGTCGCTATAGATTAACCATACTATAGAATAACCATTCCTTATTAGACCATGAAGTACAATTTAGCCAGGCTAAAATTACGTGTCTTCAAGATTGAACGCGAATACAAGGCAAATCTCTGCGTGTTACTATTTCATGCATTAACGCGTTATGGTCTCGTTTAGTCAAACGTGTATAATATCAATTTCAATAATCATTTGCTGTAAAAAGGAAGAGGTAATCCTCCGGTGTCGGTGGTCGAAAATCGTATTTTTAATACAGGCCGTAAATTATTTGCTATAGTTTTTATTTCATTTTATGCTATTATTATTATGTACAATTTTTTTTTATACATAACTATTTTCTTTTTAAAAAATAATGTATTCCAAAACAGAAAACTGAGATGGTTTTAATGATGCTTGGGTGGTAGCAAGATTCCCGTCAAAGTGGCAGTTCTTCCTTCTATCTTGAAGACATATTATTATTGGCCAATGATCAGGTAAAGTGGCGGAAAACAGCTAGATATGAGCACCAAAGGACCAGTTTAATTTAAAATAAATATCTATCAGCGTAAAGACTTTGACGATACGATCGCTCTACTGTGTTGGGGGCAGCACAACACTACATCATACAGCACATGGTGAAAGGTCACCAATCTAGGATCATCTTTCACAAAGTCCTGCTTATCTAGTGAAATTGCCAGGACATCGCCAATTCAGCGTGCTAACTACATGACTCAAATATCTAAATAAAACAAAACTATATAATAACTAAATATCTAAGAAAATTTCGTAAATTCCCCTCCATACTCCGAAAGTACTACAAATATAAGACTCTTTATTAAAGAAAAAATCAATGCGGCAATAAATTATGAAGGTAAGACTCACTTAAGATTCGCCAGGCGGCAAAACTTGTTAACTACGTAGAGTTTAAAGGTACGTAGATTTTGTAACAAAGCCTCTGTACGCGTCACAGCTTTTATGCCTATAGAAAATAAGCAAAATGATTTTTGTCAAAGTAAAAAATCTGAAACGCGAACTATTTCATTCAAAATATCAATCTCATCAATTTTGTTATGACAGTGTAAATGTTGCTAAAGATGCAATATATTTTTATATGTTCGTATCTTTACTTATTATAAAACAAAGTCGTAATTTTTGTATGTATGTCCCTATGTGAGCTTATATCTTCAAAAATACGCAGCGGATCTTAATGCGGTTTTATTTAATAGATAGAATGGTTCAACAGGATGGCTTTTTTGCATAATTTGTTGGGGTTTGCTGTATATTGAATGAGATATGATTAAATTTGCCGAGAATCTCGGACGCGCGCGAGCTATAAATGAAAACGCTGCCTTATCTATGTGAGGTACAAGAAACTAATGTATGGAGGAATTGTTTACTACCTATAGTTCTTCAAAAAAGTCCGCGAGGGCATATGTCTATCTTTTAAGGATAACCCGCTGTACCCATAATAATGTCTAAAAAATTATCAAATTCAATAGGGTGTTTTCGAGAGCTATTTATGTGTTTATGGTAATATTTTTCATCAAATTAAATACCTTAGTTACCTTACACGTTTAATATAGATTGTAACTGCTTTCTAAAGCATGCAATTTAAATGAATATCTTAGGAGATATGACGAAAAAAGAATAACGCGCTATAAAATAAAATACTTGAAACTGATGGCTGAGCAACGCGAACGTTTCCTCGGTCTTCTACACATCATACACCAATGTTTATGTTTATTGTGCTTTCACGTAAATACTACTGGATGGATTTTCATGAAACTTTCCAATGGACAATGGAATAAAAAATGAACTCATTGATATCCTTTTTACCGCGGGTAACACCGCGGGGCACAGCTAGTTATACGAGTATATAACCCTTAGAACTTTTTTTGACACAAAGAAAGCTATTCTAAACTTAATTTTACGGGCCCTGTGGTCTGGTGATTCATGTAACAGGCTGCCCTACACGAGTTCGCAGATTTTCATCCCCGCACGGTACAATAAATTGTATGATATTTATTAATGTCACATAAATGGGTGCAATTGCATCTGGGTGTTTTCTGCGTATTATAAGTATGTATTTATAACAGGAATTTTTTCAAGTGGTATATCCGTTATTCGTATATATCCGTTTGTTACCCATAACACAAGCAAATAAGCTTAGCTTTGGGCGAGAAGACGTTGTGTAAAATGGCCATAAACATTTATATTTAATAATTAAAATACCAGTTTTGCTATAACTAAACTGTGCACAAATAGCTTGTTACTTTAATACTTAATTTGAGAAATTAAGAACAGATGAACAATATTTTTACACTTTCATTTTTCCTTTTTCTTTCTAGAGAATAAGCACTTATAATTCTTAAAACAACTTAGCACTAAGTGTTAGTAAAATAACTATATAAATGTCTGTATAATCTACGTTACAATAAACCTATTATAATCTTACATTTTATGAGAAATCGTAAAACGTCTTTTACCTGTACAAGTAAAGCTACGGGCGTAACTTCTATTGTCATATATATCCTGTATTTACGGCACTAACGCGACCACAACGTAAATTAGTTAACCACGAACTTACTCGGGCTAATATTTACGCAAGCAATTTAAAACGATCGAATTACACTGTGTCTTTGTTGTGTGCTAATTATTTACACACAAAACAAAATGTTGTATGCGTGTGTCTATTATAAATATGTTTATGTATTTATTTATATAGTAACTTTTTTATGAAGTTTTTTAATATTGGTAGTACATCACTAGTAAAATATATAAAAAGCAAAAGTTTGAATAGAATACTAGAATAGTAATTTATTATTTGTTCAAGTCCCGCTTGCGGTGATCACTTTTTCCACTACAATTTAATTTATCAGAATACTAGAATATCAAATGGGAATCATTGATAGTTTTTGATTTGTTATTTTCAAAAGAAAAATTATTTAAATAAATATAAGTTACCAATACGTTATTATACGCCTTGTTTTCGCTAACACAAATAACATATTTACGGCTACATAAGAACCTAATTATGTTAAGTTACTACTAAGTTACTAACACTATCATAAAGAGAAATTTATGTATCCGAGATTTCTACACAATTTTATTTTGATTACTTTTCCTGTAAAAGAACCGATTGAAGGAGTAGGAGCAGAGTTATATTTTAAACATAGGATACCTATAATGGCAATGGGCAGGCCACATCGCTCGACGATCTGATAACCGTTGGGGACGGAAGGTCCTCGAGTGGCGACCACGAACCGGACGACGCAGCGTGGGGCGACCCCCAACAAGGTGGACCGACGATATCGTCAAATACGCCGGGGGCCGCTGGATGCAGTTAGCGCAAGACCGCGCGTTTTGGCTTTCTATGGGGGAGGCCTATGTCCAGCAGTGGACTGAGAAAGGTTGATGGATGGATGGATACCTATAATATAAAAATAAATCGCTGTCTGTTTTGTTGGGCGCAATTCTCGTGAGTTATTGAACTGATTTCACTTAATCTGTTTTTACAACGATCGAGGCATGTTCTTCTTGAGAAAAATAAAAAAATATACCTGAAAACAGTATGCAAGAAAAACGGCGGGGCATAGCTAGTGTAAAATAAAACTCTGCTTAGTTTGTTACTTTCCGTCTGGCAGTGGCGTGCGCTCTATACAAGCATATAAGCCCTGCTTTACTTGCCATTCACAGATATTTTAATAAAACGTTCGTATGTTTTAGATGACTTTATTCATTTATTTACTATTAATTAAACAAAATATTATAACTTAAAAACGCCTACCTAATAATTCATAAATAGCACCAATATGTGCTTGCAAATTGTTTTTTGCCAGGCGTTTGGCGAAGGAATAATACTAGCGTAGCTAGCAAGCTCGACATCGCCCGCCTGCCATGAGTTCATATGTGTGTAGAAATTTTGGTGTCCGTGCACAGTTCGCAAACGCACACAGGCTTACATATCCAAGACAATTTACACTGAAAATCCTGCGGCCTGCTTTAGCGATCGGATGTTATCGCGAGTATTCGGCAATGTTCGTTCGTTACTTAGTCGGAAGTCTAATAAATCACGTATGCATTTTTTATTTAGTAAGGTTTAATTTATTTAAATAGCAGAAATATTTTGGTTCGACGGAGGCCATTTTACTTTTTCGTGTGATTCATTGAACTGTTTAATATTGAGTTTCTTTAATTTAATAATTGTATGGATTTTCGTTTGTTGATTTTAAAATGTTATTTGATTGTGAAATGTGTGTTGATAGTGTGTGTTTGTTAAAAATTAAAAATAACAAGTTCAACAACTAAGCCAGCAAAAAGGTAGGTAATGGTGCCTATTCTATGTGCAGAACTAAACTTAACCATTCACACGTTCAAGGATACTTTGATATTCAAAAAAAAAGGGCAATTTACGTCCAAGGTTACTTTTATATCCATAGCGACATATTTTATAAAACCGACATCTATGGACAAATTGCGTTATTTTTTGCGTCTATAAGTTGTGTAATAGATAGCTGATGAATTACTTCACAATCCATAATCACTAGATGGCAGTTTTTATCTTCAGTCCACTTTACGCTTTGTGTTTAGTAAACAAGTGGTTTTGAAGTTGCAGCGGATTGTCGTAAGTAGTTTAGTTTTATTTATGAGTTCATAGATTATTAATATTATTATACATCAAGATAAACTAGATGATTTGTGCTTTATAATTAAGTATACATATAGCATACATATCACAGTTTTAAGAGTAAAATCGAGTTATATTTTGAATTGTTATGTTTTCTCCTCTGTCCTCTTCTGTTCTCATTTTTAATACTTTAAAATAAATTTTCAGATCTTAAAAAATAGATAGATTTCATCTGCAGTCTTCTAGTAATTTTTCGTAGTATTTGTCTTCACTCTAGGTATTATAGATAAGAAGCTATAAAGGTTTTTTGTTGCAACATGCGAGCGCGGTACCGATCGAATCAGCGCCACGCGTAGCTGGACGGACAACGGTATAATAGGTATTTAGGTCGGGACGTGGGAATGGTTATCTTAAGGGCCTACATCAATATTATCGTATATCATCGCCGACACGTACATATTAACACAGCCAGTAGGCACAGAAAATGAAGAATTAGGGATACTTTTCCTATTTACTCAAAATCTACTAAATATATTTTAATTCTGATTTACGTGTTTCTATATATAATAGTTACTTATGTTTCTAAAGTTATTTCATTAGTTAATACGCGATAATAGACCGACAAATGAAAAAAATAAGAAATGAGAGAGGTATTTTCGCTAAGATTTTCTATCGAGAAAACTTTTTTCAATCGCGTTTCTGAGTTTATGCGATCCTAGATCATATATTGAAAAAACATATACCTACTTAAAAATTAGAGCTCTAGCCATTCAATCTAAAGAAACAATGAAAACTTCGTACATAGAAAAATGCACGAAGCTATTTTGGTATCCTCTTAACTAAAAAATGAAAACAGCTATTGCTGTATCTTAAATGTTTCGCTACTTTTTTGCACACATTTATATGTTAAAATGTATGAAATGTTAAAAGTTATGAAACGTATGTACATACGTACAATACGTACATGTACGTATGTATGTACGTACGTAGTTATTGTTTAGTAATTCTAGTACAGTGTGGACTGATTCGGGATATTCAGATTTAAATTTGTTCTGTTGGCATGGTTTCCGACTTAGAGATCCGTCGCGTGGCTATGCTAAAAATCTATAAAAGAAAAAGTTTTTGTGACTGCCTACCCTACGTTAAATAGCAGTGCACGCCGCTGCCGTCTGGGTTTTTTGCTTCATGTTATCTGTTAATTAGATAAGATCAACACACAAGAACGGTTTTAAAAATATTACTATTCAACGCACGCACGATACGGAACGTAGGTATTAAATAAATAGATTTAAATAGAAAAAATCAAACAGGAAAATTCCATTTCGTTTTCGTGATACTTTGACATAAAATTGGAACGAGAAAATTCAATAGCAACCGGTAACAATCAAGAATCAAACTTTTTATATAAGTAGTGAATGGAGCGAACTTTATAGCATTTATTTTCTATAACCTTCTCTAACATACACTCACTTACAACTTCACTTACACACTTTTATTAGGGTTCCTTATGTAAAAGGTAAAACGTCATAGTATAAGTTTTAAATCTTTGCTAATTCTTTGCTCATGAATCGTGATAAAAGTTAATATTTTCACAAAGGATGCATTCCTGTTGTCTCTATAACAATATTTTTTTATGTACTCTTTTACGGCGAAACAATAGAATTGTTGTAAATTTAATTTCGTATCAGGTAGTATAGTTTGACCTTTCTAGGGCAGAAAGGTCAAAAACTCCTTTTTGATGCGATGAAAACTGAATGCAAAGCGCACGAAGCAATGTAAAGAGCTACTAATATATAAACTTGCATCAGAAATGCCACGACCAAGCAAGCTCTACTCAATTTCAAATTCATGTCTCAAAATCACGCTCAGTAGAAAACGCAAAGCGAATCGGAGTTGTTCCGAAGTTTAGAAATGTGACAAACTTTCCTTTAGTCATGAACTTACATTTTTAATAGCTTTGTTAAAACTTTATACTATAGTGTGTCGAAAAAGTTTGTATTAAATATGTTAATTTCTTATTCTTGAATGTAGTGTTATAAATTCAGTTTGACTATATTTTGTATTTATAAAAGGGCCACCCTAAATAATTATACACTTTTAAACTCTTAAAAATTTCATAAATATTGAATAAAAAAATATTAAACAAATTATTATGTAGCATATCCCTATTCCGGTACGCAGAAAGCAAGCTTAGCTTCAGGCCAGAGGACGTTGTGTGAAATGTCAATGAACATATTTGTTTATTTAAAGAATCTTTGTAATTAAAAGCCTTAATTATTGCAATTATCTTCAATTCTGTTGTTTCTGTTTAAGATAAATGAACTGTAAGTAACTACAATAAAGATAAATGTAACCAAAGTTACTCTCCATAAATCGTTTGTACAATTAATTGTTAATGAAATGCGAAAGTCACAGGTAATTTACTAACTTTGCTATACTATAAATAACTATAAAGAAATATGTAGAGCAGGCCCGCTGTGCCTATAATGGATCAGAAAATTTTAAATTGATGTTAAGACGATACCAAAATAGCTTCGTGCATTTTTCCATGTACGAAGTTTTCATTGTTTCTTTAGATTGAATGACTAGAGCTCTAATTTTTAAGTATATGTTTTTTCAATATATGATCTAGGATCGCATAAACTCAGAAACGCGATTAAAAAAAGTTTTCTCGATAGAAAATCTTAGCGAAACAACGTCTCAAATTTTTTATTTTTTTCATTTGTCGGTCCATTATTGCGTATTAACTAATGAAATAACTTTAAAAACATAAGTAACTATTATATATAGAAACACGTAAATCAGAATTAAAATATATTTAGTAGATTTTGAGTAAATAGGAAAAGTATCCCTAATTCTTCATTTTCTGTGCCTACTGGCTGTGTTAATATGTACGTGTCGGCGATGATATACGATAATATTGATGTAGGCCCTTAAATGTTCTATCCAACACAACAAGATAACCATTTCTACCTGAGTAGAAAAGTTTTCTACCTCAAAGGGTAGGGTATAGTGGTTTTCGAAGTCCTTTTATGTGTTTTATGCAGTTTAATTAACAACTCTTTATGTGTATATGCAAAAGGAGAGTTCCAATTTTAAATTAACATGTTTTCGTCCAAAAATACCGCAAATATATCTAGTAAATAAGATTCTGGCGTTTAGTTTTTGACGGAATTTCAATATTTACTAAGTTATTCTTAAAAGAGCTGTCACCTCCTACGAGGTCGCATTACTGTGCCTTTTTAACCGACTTCAAAAAAGGAAGAGGTTCTCAAGTCGTCTGTATGATTTTTTTATATTTTATTTTCATGTTTGTTACCACTTAAAATTATACTGGGCGAAGCGATATTAATAATTTTTTTTATTTGAAAGCTGGTGGTTCCTGTGTAGTCCCATTGGCACCAGGTTTGGATTTGATGGTTATCTCCGGATAAATCGAGGAAACCCATCAAATTTCAGAAGCACATGAAGTAAGTTGGACTTATTTTTTAAATACTCATTATGCTTAGAAAAAAGATTCGATTTATTTGAAAATTCCAGAAAGGTTACATAGGTACATTTAAAAATGGTTGAAAAAAATATGTGACATTTTCAGTCTTCATATTATAGATTAAAAAATTCGTATTATACACATTACATCTGAGAGCTCTGTAAAGTTCGTTAATACACATTAAAATAAATTTCATTCGCCTCGCGCAGTAACTAAAGTCAGGTCGTTTTGACTACTAATTTAGCTCATTTCATATTTAAATCTCTTGCAGAATACCTTAGCTAGGTTAATAATTTAATAGGCACCGCTTTCTGGCATCTCCTTGCATCAAAACTTTAGATAATATACCTTGTTCTTATATTTCTGTAATACATTATGTACTCTTTTCGCAAATCACTTCTGATTACAGTCATTTTAAAACATTTCTTGTATTTTAATTATTTTTAGTTAAAGTTTAACTTAACATTTAAGTTTACTCGTGGTATTCGTGACGGTAAAGTCTTAGTAAAGTCAGTGTGTTGACATAGGGTTAAGTTTGGAGTTTTCGGGTCTTTGTGACATCTACTATATATCGTAAGCCGACATTTACAAAACCTAATCAAATGAAATAATATGTGTAAGTGACCTTTGCGTACTAAATGTTAAATTTATTTTTGATTGTTTTAAGTAAATCTGGTTATATACCCAACAAATAAATAATCATGGACACAGGACGTTGTGTGAAATGTCCGTGAATATTTATTTATTTATTTCACACAACGTCGACTAGTCCCAAGCTAAGCTTAGATGCTCGTGTTATGGATACAAGAATACGGATATAATACATAAACTACTTTTGTTTTCTAAATACAAACTTATAATACATAGTAAACACCCAGGCGCAGCACATACATTTGTATGACAATTATAAATATCACATAAATGATTGTCCTGTGCGAGAATCTTACCCGCAATCTCGTGGACGGGCAGTCCGTTACATAAACCACTAGATCACGAGTTCCATATACTTTAATAATACCAATACTTTTGGCCCTGTTGCAGAAGGCGACACTCGGCATGGCACGCATTGTGAGGAGGTTCCTTTCTCTGGAGTCCTAACCACCGCGCACCGGTGACTTGGTCCCTGTAGCCGACACCGATGGTTCGCGTAATTTTATAATTTTAAATGTATTATTTTATTGTTTTAGATTTAAAAAAGTAATATTATAATGAGTATAAATAAAGAATACATAAAAAACTGATAATTTTAAAAAGCATATAATTTATGAGTACGATTTTCAAGTTCGCTGGGCCTAAATGTAAACATAAACTCATTATATTTTGTGTTCCTTTATAATGTAATCACTGAAGATAGAAATAAACATATAAAACTGTTAACGTGTGCGTTCTGATACAGTGCAGAATGTTTACGTTATTTTACAAATCCGACAAAGTTAAACATTTATCTACAGATTGTTTACTCTTCGTACGTATACCAAAATCAATGCGAGAATTTTAAGTTAGTTAACTTAAATAGCCCTATTTGCAATCTCAAAAATCGAAAAATATTCAGATTTAATTAAGGTCAAGACTTAATCAATGTCGTTCTCCGTGTGGTGACGGATTAAGAATACAAGTGTCACCACCCCATCTCCCTCCAAGGGTGCTGTAAAAGCCAGCTTAGGGATATTGAGCACAGATAACACCCTCTGTGAAAGACGAAACACTTGAAAATAAACCCTGTGCCAATACGCCTGGTCAGCGCGGCACAGTAGACCATAATCACTCCAAAGCGGAGGAGGCCGGAGCCCAACAGCTGGAGAGAATCAATGTCAAAAAGTCATTAATTTAAATATCTAATTTTGGATCGGAGCAGACGGTGCTCTATAGTCTCTACCAACTCTCATGAATTAAAGCGTGATGTTATAATGGTGATAATGATGATGAATAGTGATATTTAGCTTCTGTGGTAATTGCTTAATAATACAAGCATAATGCTTTAGGGGTCAGTTAACGAAAAAACTAACCAGATAACAAATACATTTTTTAAGACAGTCGTCTTCTCACTGAAAACTAAAACCTATTAAAAATAGATTTTATACTAATAAATAACCATGACATACAATACGCACCGAAGCCCTCATACATTTAGTGCTTAGCAATAGAATGAATGCAAAGGGATGGGTGGATAAGGAATCGAAGGTTAGAAGGTCGAAGAAACCATGGATACATTATATCAAAGAGGATATGAAAGAACGAGAAGTATATACACATACACTATAAAATAAATAAATTAGTTAGGTTAAGTTAGGACCCACTGCACATGCTGAGTGGGGACCTTTTGGCACAGCGGCGGTTGATTTGCATTGAGTGTTGTATGTATTTGTGATAAAATTTCCATCTTACTAATATTCTTATATATTATATATTAAATATAATGATTGTAACTATTGAACTTAGCTGTTGTATGCCAATAAATATTTTCTTTCTATATTATTATACAGAAGTGACGTCTGACAGAAGAGTTTAGAAGAGAAAAGTATATTGCGCTAACCCCAAACAGAGGAATAAAGGCAGGGCAATGATAAAGTGGTTGAATTGTCTAAATTAATACACACCTTCTATATGAAAAACGAAATTACACACTCCATAAAATTTGTATTATTATTTATGAAGTTTACAAACCCATTTGTTTCGACAATCTGGACCGTTCTCGAGGGGATAAAATATAATGATATTGTGTCTCTACCGCCCAGAGACCTCACAGTAATTCACGTGGTTGCTGTGTAATAATATATTAAGAACTTTTCTTATTAATGCAAAAGTTAACTTTTGTGAAGTGATTAAATTACACGCTAAACATAACAACTTTTCGTCGCACGAAAAAATTCCTCTTGAGCCTTGTTTGAAAGTTTTATTATTTCTGTTTAGAAGTGGACTTGTCCGTATGTATGTTCATATGTGAACAATGGACCAAGAATAATTTAGGAGATATTGTTTAAATAAAACTACTTTTTACGGATTTAGACGCGTATATTTGTAAATTTTGGCCCGACGTTTCGGAGACTTGTCAGTCACCATGGTCACGGGTGAGACCCGTGACCATGGTGTCCAAGGCTTAATACAAAAAATAATCCATACAAAATAACAAAATTCAAAATAAAACAATATTATAATATATCCATACAAAATTTTACAAAAAGATTTTTATGAAATTTAATTTTATTATTATCGACAGATAATGTGACATGATAATTTAATATATATGAGTATTATTAACACGTAGAATATATTATATTCTCTTAAACAATAGATCCATGACCGACATTTATAATTGGTTTATCCGATTGTTATTCAGGCTGGCGTGTGATTAATGTAGTTATACTGTTAGGTGCTTTTCTCTTCTTATTTATAACTAGCTCCTCCTTGTGATTTCATACGCGTGAAAAATTAGAAAATTTTCCTCGTTTTTCAAGAGTTTTCACTGATGCTTCGCTCCTATTAAAGGCAGAGTGATGTTATATATCGTAGAGCCTTTCTCGATAAATGTACTATCCAACACTGAAAGAATTTTTCAAATCAATCCAGCGGTTCATAAGATTAGGGCATTCAAACAAACTCTTCAGTTTCATAATAATAACGGTATTGCTAATTCAATGATGCACTTCACGTCATAACATTTCAGTAGTAATTATTTTTGCAAAACATGTTGACTATGTATACAGATAGTCTATAAACACAGCTCAATACAACATAACAATGCTATCAAATTAATCTCAATCCATTGTCTGCTAGCACATTTCCCGCATTTCTGGCCTACCAAAATCCCGTTGCATGTTTATTTTGCTACGAATACCTTTGAATTTCCTTTTAACAGACAGCACTCGAGCATGGCTTTCAAAGATAAAACGAGACACATACCACTATCTCTTTCTATCACATATTGAAAACACAATGAGCTTTTTCAATCATGCAACGAGTTTACAGAAAGAATAGCTTTCAGTCCGCGTATGAGCGGCAAGGCTCGCGGACGTGACGCCACGCCGCATGGCTGATCTTGCCGCGATATTTGAAACGCATTTCGTAAAGACGATATAATTTGCAAGTTGAATTGGATTTGCAAGTGTACGTTTAAATTTTTCTATATAATTAATTTTTGTTTAAACGATAAAATAATTAAGTTACAATAAACTCATACTGCACTTTGGAACATATGTAAGTGAATGCGAGAGTGAATAATAATATTCAGTGCATAAAGTTTATTTTCGTCGTTTCTCCTTCTTGTTTGTTTTATGCATATTTCCAAACATAGCGTAAATTAGAACAAAAGTTTAGCTAGTTTTCTCCTATTGACTTTACCTGTATGGTCCAATTATATGACTTAATAACCCTTGATATCAGTATATCATATCCTATACCTTAGTATTGTTTTGTAACAGTGTATTGTGGACCAAAAATATACTAAATAATTAGTGTAGTGCTTCATGTAAATAGTAACGCAACATATCTAGTACCAAGATTCTACCATCGAAGTTTATCCAATACGAAGACTAATTGATATCGATTTTTCACATATACAAGGTAAGACTAATTTATTATGTCTGTTTGGACGGCTTCGTACAAATTTATTTACAGAAAACATTAAATAAATGGACTAACCAATCTATTACTATTCTCTAGGGTAGTCCTACCTAAATATGTAGCGATATGGATCATGTTAAACTAATGAAAAATGACAAAACAACTATGCTAATGTTATTCAAAGGTGAAAGGTAGAGTTAGTTTTGTAGTGAAATTTATAAGGAATTTGGGACAAAGTTTGGAACAAGTTTTGAGGATGGCTATACTCATGGAAATCAGATCTCAAACAAGTTTTGAGTAAGGATTAAGGAGCTGACAAAGTTAAATGAGTTTTATTGTTGTCTTTCATAATAGAATGTAGACAGAACATTTTGAAAACGAACGCAGTGATGTTTTGTTTTGTTTTTGTTTTCACTTAGTGTCTTAAGATTTTAAAAGGGGTAAGTTTAATGTAAACATCTGTTTCTGTGTGTCTGTTAAGATCACAACTCCCAAATAGCAACACTAATAAAATTTTAATTCCGAATCTTGCATAATTTTTTTTAATTATTTATAAATACGTAAATATTAGCATAGTAATGAAAATATCACTAACTGCATAAAGTACAATACTAAAAGACACAAAACAGAAATAAATACATAATTTCATTTATTTATTTCTTATATTATTTAGAGGTAACGTTGTGTTTTGGAATGCTTGTAATGAATAAACTCAAAAACGACTAGCCGGTTTTCAATAATTCTTTCACCATTCATTAATGCGTGGTTAGTCGTTTTTAAGGTTATTCGTTATACTACCAGAAAGGAAGAAGGGTTTTAAGTGCTTTAACCCTTTCTTAGCGGTCATGAAACAGAAATATGCTGCACTATAAATTGTAATTTCACTTAAAATATACAAAGTACTATTATTTATTAAAGACATTTATTATAACAGTGTTGTGGCTTAAGCATACAATTCTCAACAAATAATAGCTACAAATTTGTTTACGACCATTTCTCACGAATTTCAATCTGCGAGAAAATTTGTTTGTAAATTATTTCATGAATATAAACAATCTTAAATTAAAGATGATTATATAAACTTGATATATTGGATATTTAAATGAAATTATAGCGGTTATATTTACGAACTGAACGTTGCAACGTAGGCTGGCCCAAAATAAGGTAGAGCCAAGGTATCATTACGATTGCAAGGAGCCGCTGGATAAAGGAGGCGCAAAGTTGTATGTTGTTCTGTTCTATAGGGAAGCGTTATGTCCAGCAGTGGACAGAAAAAGGCTTACAGATAGATGTTTGAGAATTTCTCATAAGTTTGTACAATGAAACTCTCCTGTATGTAGTCATATTTAGTAACCATTTACACACTTTGTTTCATTGCTTCAGTAGTTACGTTTGAGTTTTGATTCGTCAATCAGTCAACTCCTTCTTTTAAATATAGTAACTGGTTATGCTAGGCTGTTTTACTTGCATTCTACCCGAAAACTTTTGACATCAAGTATACAAAAATTAATAATGATTCTCGAACGGCTTTGTACTAGGGATAGCAATACCTAAAACGAAGAGTTACCTATAATGTGAATTTGCCAGCTATTGAGTCCGCTTTTAATCGCTATGTTAAATTGTTATGCGAGTAAAAATCTTAACAACGCGAAACGAGACTTTTATACTACATTTTTTTTGTGTAAAATAATTTGTTTCTGAATAATTTATAAATCATTTTATTAATCGGCATATTATCAATGTAAGATTCGGTCACCTTGACTTACACATTTTATGAATAGTAAATAAATCGATACATGTGTATTTAATATTTAAACAATGTCAGTCAACTTAACCTTTTGTATGAGTATAACATTGTTTATGACCTTAAGCCTGAGTGTGACAGCTTTATTCAAAGAAAAGAAATAGTTTTCCAATTCAAAGTGGAAGCACTTAATTTTTTTATATTCGATTAAATATTATTTATAAATATTTGACTTAACAAATTTTTTTTTCACGGACAACTCACACAAACTCCTCTGGTCCCAAGCTAAGCTTATATGCTCGTGTTATGGGTACCAGAACACAGATACAATACTTATACTACTTTTCTTTTGTAAATACACACTTGTAATACATATAAAACACCCAGACGCAGTACAAACATTTGTATGACAATTATAAATATCACAGAAATGATTGTGCTGTACTGGAACCGTGACCCTGGAAACGGCAGCCCGTTATTTAAACCACTCGACCACGAGGCTCGTCGTTTCAATGTTAAAGTTACGCTTTTAATGAATCTAGTTTTGCATTAGAAATCGTTGAGATATCAATGTAATCTAGAATAAATAGTTTGTAAAAAAGTCGATAAAAATGTCAATGTTAAGGCGTAATAGTAATTACTATGGTGTAATTTTTTAAATTTTAATTTTAAGGAAGTTAATATGAACAACGTCATAGATACACGATAACGTATGTTTTTAAAACGTATCACTGATGCTCCAAAAATAAAACGTTATGTAACAATATTGAGATGCTAATAAAAAATTAATACACTCAGCTGCAATCTACTTTTAATCCCTCTAACTTAACTTGCAAAGCTCGACTAAAAGAATTTAAAGAAAGAAAGAAAAGAGAATAATTTCTACTAACCAAAAATAGTTCAAGTTTCCCTGAAATATCTATAATGTGATTATAGTGGTGGAATAACCACAATATAAATATCACTACCTACCGTGAAAATACCAAAGCAAATAGCCTAAAATACCACAACCTTGAAATGTAATAAACATTACACTTAGGGTGTTTTTTTTTGCGGCCATTCCTTGAACAATTTGAAACACTATTGAAGGCTGCTTAGGCAATATTCTGCAAAAATGCCAAGGCTCAAAAGGTCATTTTAGTTAGCTTCACCGTCGTTGCTTGCATTTGACGAGCTTCGTGGTCTAGTGGTTCATATAACGGACTGCCGTTCACGAGGTCGCGGGTTCGATTCCCGCTTCGGACATTCATTTGTGTGATGTTTATAAATGTCATACAAATGTTTGTTCTGCGTCTGGGTGTTTACTATGTATAATAAGTATGTATTTACAAAGAAAAGTAGTTTATGTATTCTATCCGTATTCTGGTACCCATAACACAAGCATAATAAGATTAGCTTGGGACCAGGGGACGTTGTGTGAAATGTCCATAAATATTTATTTATTTATTTTAACATTACAAATTAACTAAGACTTAAATTGCATATAAATGCATATAAATAAATAAATAAATAAAAAAATTGTCACAGGAATTAGAATCATTTTTTATTGTATTTACCAATAAATACTTACATACTTAGAACAATATGAAGGCAAATATAATTTAGGGAGATAAAAACATTCTCCATGTGGTTACGGATTAAGAATACAAGTGTCACCACCCCATCTCCTCTCAAGGGTGCTGTAAAAGTCAGCGAAGGGATATTGCACACATATAACATCCTCTGTGAGAGACGGAAAACTCGAAAATAAACCCTGTGCCAACACGCCTGGTCAGCGCGGCACAGTAGACCAAAATCCCTCCAAAGTGGAGGAGGTCCATGCCCAACAGTGGGACGTAAATGGGCTGGAGAGAGAGTGAGATAAAACGCAGTTCTATCAAACAGCTTTTAATAGTTTTATTGACATAATTAATTGATTTGAAGGGTAGACAGAGACTATAGAGCGCCATCTGCTACGATCAAAACACACTTCCTTTGCTTCATCCACACTCATACGAGTACATCCGATCATATATGTCCGACGTTTGTAACAACTGCGCACTTGACTCTTTTAAAAGAAAAGATAACAAAGGGTTAGTTTTCATACCTAGTAAAAGTAATTCAAATTTTGAAGCATTCTTATTTTGTAAAGTTAATCATGAAATATTATAATAAAGATAGAAGGCATCAGTTCATTGAGTTGTAAATAACAGCAATCAGAACTAATAAAATCTTGGCAATGAAAATGACGTAAGTCTTTATGACGCCATATCTAGATTCAAGACTGTAACCCGTAAATAAACTGCTATTAGGCCTAAGCCATCGTTGCTTTTAGAAATGCCATAATCTAAGTATTAGTATGTTTTGTATTTTGCATCATATTTTGCGATTTTTCGTTTGCGTTTAAATTTTGTAAAATTTGTTTTCTAAAGTAAAACGTAAGTTTTATCACTATTAGGCGTATTATAATATTTTTGATTATATTAAAGATGATAAAGCTTGGGAGTAGGTTGCTCTGGAGCAATACATATTCTATATTATAAAATTTTATTAGCATTGTAAGTATAATTGACATTTAATTTAAAAAATATTGATTTGAATAAAAGCTCTGCTGAGTTTCTTACGCCGGTTCTTCTCAGCAGATTGCGTCCTGAACCGATGGTAGGGAAAAAAAAATTGGACATGTTATAAGCACATAATTTTTCTGAAAAATTGTGTCTACTTGATTAAATGATTTTTCATTTCATTTTATTTCATTAAACAAATATTACTGAATAAAGTAAAATGTTTACCGAAAGTACCTACTTGTAAATATGATCATAAAAAATGGTTTTTCTAACAGCTATTTGGGTGAGGGACGATTTTGAGTTTTATTATGGAGGTTGAGCTTTCAAATCGTCCATTAAATATGAAAATAGCAACTAAAAACATTTATTTTACTGTAAATTACCATTGTTTTATTTTTACAAGCCGCCTCCGGCATAAAGCTACTACATACATTCATACTCGGGGTCGAATCCCAGTAAAGTCAATCATTCGTGTGATGTTTATAATTGTCATACAAGTATTTGTACCGCGTCTGGGTGTTCACTATGTATTATTAGTATGTATTTACAAAAGAAAAATAGCATATGTATTATATCCGTATTCTGGCACCAATAACACAAGCAAATAAGCTTAGCTTGGGACCAGAGGAGGTTGTGTGAAATGTCCATGAAGATTTATTTATTTATTCCTGGCATCAACTACTTTTAACCACACCTTAAAAATCAATGGTAAAAGAACTAAACCAAGTAACTTAATATGCCAAGGCCTTGGTTTTCCATATTCATTATACTTGATGCGTTTTTGCTACCATTCGAAATGCTGTTGAAGGTTACTCTAGGCTATATTTCACTGAAATATCAAGGGCTGCTCAGCAAGGGCGTTAGATTTCCCATAGGTATTCCATATATCTAAAGCTTTGAAACTAATTTCATAAACTTATAAAACACTTCCTACATAATTTCTATTTAATTCTAGATAATCATTAAATAAATAAAAAGTGTGCTTATAGTACAGTAGTTACCGATGTCATAGATGCTTTCCATCTCTTATGTAGTTACACAGTACACTTTATAGTCGGGAATAATGACGGCTGAAAATTTTACAAAATGTCAGTAAGACAACTATATTTGTTGAATTGATATAAACAAAATAACATGCATATGAATCAATGAAAAATGAAAAGTCATAATATGAATTGTCTGGGTGGAAAAGTATGTAAAACATCTACATATATATATATCTATCTTTATGGTCAATGTAAAATTAAATTGAATATGGGTAAACCCTGAAATAACTGATCGTAGAAGACACATTAAAGCTCAGTCTCACCCGTGACCATGATGACTGCAAAGTCTCCGAAACGTCGGGCCAAAATTTAAAACAAATATACGCGTCAAAATCCGTAAAAAGTAGTTTCATTTAAACAAAAGTGTTAGAAAATATTATGTAAAACATTTTGGTATTTCTGCATTTATTTTTTTTATTTCTTAATTTTTTTTTTGTCAATAACTTCACGGAATTTTTACAGAAAGTGTAAACCGCGGAAGGTCGTTTTATTTCGCGGGTAATGTGATATCATGTATCCATCCATGCGTCAGGGCTTCTCCGTCCACTGCTAAACATACTGCTACTACACCACTTGCATATAAAACACAGATACCCATAAAAAGTAATTTAAGGTGTTAGACTTGAATAGTGTTACGATATCAGTCACAAGTGAACGCTATACGTTTATAACAAGTTTTTTATCTTTTAATCTTATTTATTAATTCGTTGCGTATATATAAATGTAATAATCTATATAACGGAATCTTTGAAACTGCTTTTCACCCACTTGCAGTGGTCAAATTAATCTAAAATTTTGCACACCATATTAAGGACCAATGACAATGAAATAATCTAAAATAATATTTAGGATTTTCAAGCGTGTATTTTAGTTTTTGAACAAATTATTAACATCAGTGTGCCACGATTACTGCAAACGACATTATCAAGGTTAATTACAAATAGCTAATAAGAATCACGACATATAAAAGATTTTTGGCAGCTTTCTGTAATGGGTAATCCAAATAGCATCTTAGCCTGGTAAGCCGCAACAAGTTCATTACTGAGGATTAATGCCGTGCCCTTTTGATATAGATTTTGATAAACGACAGAGAACTTACTTTCAATCATTAGTTAACTTATAAGCTACTAGCTAATGCCCGCGACTCCGTTCGCTTGGAATTTGGAAATTTTTTTCGCAATAAAAGGTAGCCTATGCCCTTTCTCAGGGTCTACAGATTGTCTGTGCCAAATTTCATCAAAATCGGTTGAGAGGTTTAAGCGGGAAAGCGTAACAGACAGCCAGACAGAGTTACTTTCGCATTTATAGTATTAGTAGGGATAAATGTTATGTTATACGTAACAAGGCACGTTGAAGAACATGTGGCGCGTAATATGTTACGACACTATTCGATATTCGAAAATTAAAATTGTGGTCATTGAAAAATTTTGTTATAGATGAAGAAATTGATCTGATACTTATTCTACCTTTCTCCAGCCCATTAACGGCCCACTGTTGGGTATGGGCCTTCTCCGCAGCGTAGGTTTATTGTCTACTATACCGCGCTGACCAGGCGTGATGGCATAAGGTTTAGTTTCGAGGTTTTCGTGTCTCACAGTAGATGTTAACTGCGACACCTTGTATTCTTATGGTCTCATTTATAATGGCTTATCAGAGGTTTAAACAATAACTTTATCGGAGAGATAATAAACATTTTATCGTAAAAAGACTATAATGAATAACAATTTTTGACAATTTTAGCGAACCTATTTTAGCGAACTTTTAAACCTCCGTTTAGTCATTATGAATAAGACCATAAACTCCTTCACTCTTCGGACGAAAGTTAGTTACCTGCTACTGATTTTAAAATTTTGAAAGCACTATTAAAGTCACTTCAGGGAACGTGCTATTGGAATGCCAAGGGCTTTAAAGGGCATTAGGCTCACCTTAGTATTTTCTATCAGTAAATTACGTAGGTTGAACAAACACCGTTCATTTTTTGTGAAAAGAAAAACAAACATGATAAACCATTAATATAACTTTACAATTTAACAATGTAAAAATTCACCTCTGTAAAAATGTGACTCACACATAATTTCTAAGTATTCATTTATACACACAAGTATAACGTTTAGTATGTAGAGTGTCTTCGTCAGTACAATCGGCATATACTATTATTTTGTTGACAATCACAAAATCATAAGTCATACAGTAAGCTTTCATTGAAACGGCTGCTTTAGCCACTTGTCGTTTTACTGAAAAACATAATACTAGCTGAACCTAAATCTATGACTCTTAAACTGTTAAAAAAAGGTGGTATTCATCGTTACATACATAGAATAATTAATAAACACTATGAAAAAAATTAAAAAACCATTTTAATATTTCCGTGTTGTCATAATGTCTATCTTTCGCCAAAAGCTTGCTTAGTTCAAATAATTGGCAGAACAAGGACTGACAAGGTAAAGTTTTAATTAAAAAAAACTGCTCGCATATTATTCTGCTAAAATAATTTGTTGATAGCTATTACTAACGGGCATCGTGGTCCAGTGGTTCATGAAACGTACTGCCGTTCACAAAGTAGTGAGGTCCATTACCGCTCGGGACAATCATTTGTGCGATATTTATAACTGCCATATTTCGTACATACATTTATACATTTATACACGTCATTAATTGTAAGAAATTATATACAAACATACATTAACAAAAAAATAATAATAATAATATTTAATCTACTATATAAAAATAAGTCGGGTTTTCCTTCCTGACGCTATAACTCCAGAACGCACGAACCGATTTCCAAGGTTTTGCATTCGTTGGAAAGGTCTCGGGCTCCGTGAGGTTTATAGTTAATTTTTTTTTTGTCGTATGGCAAAACAACGTTTGCCGGGCCAGCTAGTAATAAATTACTATAGATAATTTACTTAGATAAAATACTCACTCTGACATGAATATTTATAAATAAATATTCATGTCAGAGTGAGTATTTTATCTAAACTTACTGGACTTAATTAGCGGTAATGGACCTCATTAGTGAGGTCCATTATCGGGACAATCATTTGTGCGATATTTATTACTGTCATACAAATGTTTGTACCGAGTCTCTTCTATGTATTATAAGTATATATTTACGAAAAAAAAGTAGTTTATGTAGTCTATCCGTATTCTGGTACCTAAATCACAAGCATTATAAGTTTAGATAAAATACTCACTCTCTGACATGAATATTTATAAACTATTAACTATTATTATTATTATTTTTTTGTTAATATATGTCTGTATATAATTTCTTATAGTTAATGACGTGTAAAAATAATAACGAATAAATGAGTATTGAGTATTAGATTAGCTTGGAACCAGATCAACCAGAAGATGTTGTGTGAAATGTCCATGAATATGTTTTATTAAAAAAAAACTAACGAAAAACAAAACTAAACATGATTACGTAGTCAAGAGTCGTACTTTCATTACGTAAAATATTGTTAAAGACAGTAATTTCTAGGTCAATCGACGAGTCTCACTTACCGATACATATATATATACTTATATATACATATATTATAGACGGGCTTCGTGGTCTAGTGGTTCATATAGCGGATTGCCGTAACGAGGTCGCGGGTTCGATTCCCGCCTCGGACATTCATTTGTGTGATGTTTATAATTGTCATCCAAATGTTTATTCTGCGTCTGGGTGTTTACTATGTATAATAAGTATGTATTTACAAAAGAAAAGTAGTTTATGTATTCTATCCGTATTCTGGTACCCATAACACAAACATAACAAGCTTAGCTTGGGACCAGAGGACGTTGTGTGAAATGTCCATAAATATTTATTATTATATTATTACATACATCTATTTGTACTACAGTTTAGACACTTACAATATTGTAGTAATCGACAAAATATACCCCATGAGTGCCACATCAGCCACACCCCGGTTATATTCACTCAACTGGTTGTTTCATAAAATTACTAGCTCTGGTCCCCAACTGCGTACGATTATTACGAAGTTTTCAAATCAGACCAGTGGTTCCTGAGATTAGCGCATTCAAACAAACAAACACCTGAGCTTTATAATCTAATATATAAAATTCACGTGTCACAGTGTTAGTTACCGTACTCCTCCGAAACGGCTAGACCGATCTTTATGAAATTTTACATACATATTCAGTAGGTCTGAGAATCGGCCAACATCTACTTTTCAAATTTTTTTTTGTATGGCAAAACAACGTTTGCCGGGTCAGCTAGTATTAGTATAGAAATATAGATACATTATAGGTATAAAGGTAGCTATTTTATTAAAAGCCTTTCATTTCCAGTTCAATATCATTTAGCAAGATGAAAATAAATTGAGCTTGAGATTTATGGACCGGAGTCAACGAATTATTAATATTACATTTTATACTTCATGAACTTATTCAAAAAGGATTGAAAAAGAAAATTATTACGCACTATTTTTAAAAGATGAAGAAGTTACGTGTGTCTATGTGGTATATTATGAGGCACTGTAGCTCTTGAACGACTAAAATAATCAACGACATTATATTATTATAATCTCATTCATTATTTTCACACTGCTGAAAAAAACATGCAGATATACTAAAATAAAATCAAACAGTATGGTGAATTTTTTTAGTAAGGCATCGTTAGATGTCGTTCAAATATTTAACGGGGTTGCTGAATCTGAAATTTAAATAATAAAAAGAATCGTGGCGTTGAATATATTTGCGACGAATAAATCTATTTGGATGAAAATAGAGTGATTTTACAAAATATTTTAAAGTGTACATAGAAAAAATAGGATTGTGGGGTTTGTGTATTGGTTATTATATCAAGTAACTAACAAATAAGCCCATATTTTAAGGTTTTTGATAACTACTTATGTTACTACTTGGATTATTACTTTGATTAAGTACTACTTTGATTTCTACTTAGATTTCTACTTTGATTAGGTACTACTTTGACTTCTACTTTGATTACTACTTTGATTTCTATATTAACTTCCTTTTTCAGCTCTCTAGCTATCACCGCTTATGATGTACAGCCTGGTGACAGACAGCGAAGTCTCAGAAATTGGGTCCCGTATTCCCTATTTGTACAGAACCCTAATAATAATGCTGGCATGTCTGTCCTAACCACTTCGTACAGTTTTAGCTAAACAATATAGTAACAATTTATAAAACCAGCTGCTATTGTGCTTATATAATTTACAAAAATTTCAGGGTATGAATATGTTACAATGTTCCTATTTTATATACAAACTTTGTTTATGCAAATTATAACCGAATGGATGTAATTCGTTTAATGTCTGCTCTTTAGGTTAAATGTTAAAAGCTTTTGAAAAACTTCCCATGTTATATATGCGTGATAAAATGTTTGCAGTAAACCTTGCTGTTTTTTTCACTAATTTTCGAAAAAGTAGATTTTCAAATTATAGACACACTTTATTACATGAACAACGACAGGGTTACTTAGGAAACAATGGTCCGGTGTTTTTAAATGTTCGGATTGATTAGAACAATCACTTTTGTTTTAAAATTATAAATATAAATATTCATAGACATTTCACACAACGTCCTCTGGGCCCAAGGCGCCCAAGCTAAGCTTATATGCTTGTGTTATGGGTACCAGAATACGGATATAATACGTAAACTACTTTTCTTTTGTAAATTCATACTTATAATACATAGTAAACACCCAGACGCAGTACAAACATTTGTATGACAATTAAAAACATCACACAAATGATTGTCCTGTCCGGGAATCGAACCGGAGACATTGTGAACGGCAGTCCGTTTTATTAACCACTAGACCACGAGGCCCGTCATTTTCAATTAGTCAATTATATACATTCACGCCTCTTCTAATGGAGGTAAGCAGATACATATCTATAAATATAGATACACATTTTTTTATATTTAAAGTTATTAAAATTTAAATCTTCCCCAATAATGCATAGTTACGCAATATTTTTTACTCTCTCTCTACAACCTGTTAATATCCCAATGTTGGGCACCGTCCGCCTCTTTGGGAGGGATTATGGTCTACTATTACTAGATTAAGTCAATACTATTTATCGAAACAATAGTTTACCTATAGATATACGTGTATTTATTTGTATTTAAGTGTATTGTATATAGTTATATATGTTGAAGTATTCTATGTATTTAACTGGTTTTATGTAAGTTTATCTTTATAATAGAGTAGTAATAGTGACACCTAACTACCTCATCAGGTCAGACACACTCCTATCCATCTAAGGTTGCCTGTAAGAAATTGCATTAGCGATAAGGCCGCCATTTTGTACTAGTACGTAATGACTTAATCCTAATGTATTGATTATGTAAAAGGTGTACAAATAAAGAGTTATCTATCTATCTATCTACTATGCCGCGCTGCTTAAGCGTGTTGGCATAGAGTTAATTTTCTTGTTTTCCGTCTCTCACGTAACAATATACCTTAGTTGGCTTTTACAGCACCTTAGGAAGGAAATGGGGTGGTGAAACTTGAATTCTTAATCCGTCACTTAATCCGTCCGTGAATTTACGTCCCCTTTATACCATCGTTATGCTAAACTACTCTAACCCACTAAACCATGATTTCAATATTCCATTTTTAGACACTATTGACTTAAGAGCCTATAAATTTGAAGGTTAGGTATAGGTTAGTTGTTTACTTTATATTATCCGTGTTTAGGGTGAGGCCTTTGTACAGTCCAATATTGTCTTTTATATGACAGAATAAATCTGGGAATTTTTTTTTGTTCTCAATATTTTTTTATGCGTGGCTTTTTCTTTGACTGACTTTCCGTAAAATGTCTTGCAATGTTTTGATTACTATACATTATTCTATGCATGTTACAAAATTTGTAAAACGTCATTAAAATACAAATATGAATGCTTGTTATCCTCTAAAAAAATCTAATTTTTTAGAGTACAACAATCATAATTATTTACAATACAGAGTTTATTATATTGCTATCCTTTTGACCGCAACTTCGTTCACCTAAATTATAATTTTCACTGTATAGCTATATATATATATATAGAAGACTGTAGATTTGTATAGTGATAAAAGATTTTAGATTATGTACTACTTTTAGAGATTACTCCCTCTATGCATATTACATAACATCTGTGGTGGATTAAGAATACAAATATTATATAATAATTTCTTCCTCAGATTCCTAGAAGAGCTAGCCGAGGGATAGTAAAAGTAAGTAGTTAAGAGGGCACGATACAAAATTATGGGTATCGTACTTCCCTTTTTTCTTCGCGAAAGTTAAACCTATTTTAATTGTTTCTACGCTATATTATAGACGAAGAGTATACCTATGCTTCTGTCACTTTTTTTTTCAATACATAATAACTAAAAGAAATATGACCATCCGAAATACCCGATTTTTTCGGTTTTCTTTAGGTAAAGTTGCAGCATCTATCACACATATTTGATAACGTTTTACCAAAAAAAAATGATACAAGCATAGATATACTCTTCATCTATAATACATATAGCGTAAAAACAACTAAAATCGGTTTAACTTTCGCGAAGACAAAGGCGAAGGAAGCTACTACAGTAATCTATTAAGGCCTTGCGATGTCTGTTGTATTATAATCGAGGGAATGTATGTAATTTAATATCTGCTCGTTGACGAGAACTGAAAATGTTAAAAGCTTTCGAAAAGGTACTGTGTTCATTATTCATTTTACTGTTGGTATACTACATGTATCTTATTCATAGCCATAGTAATATTAGTGTTTTAAAAGAAATTTTATGACATTTATTAAACCGAATTTCCTCAGATTTTTTATATTAATTGGAATATTTCAAACTTAAGAAGACGACGTTACAAAACTAAACCAATCAAAATTGATAATGTCATTGAAACAATTCAGCAATATTAACTGAGTTTAATAATTATTAGAACTGTGTATAGACTAAAAATTTTAATTAATATAAATGTATAACAAAATAGCCAATTAATCAAAATAAATCATAGTTGTTTTCATTTTAGTCGAGTTAGTTTATGTTTTTGACGCATCAGAATTGATCTCAATGCCTCAAAATAAATTTTAATTTTTACCAATATTAGTATAGCTTTTTTCAGTTTTATTTATACCTCTACAAACTCTACATGTTACATGGTTTGATTTAGGTATCTAAGAGTTATTACATAAGCAAATAGAAATGATATTTGTTATACATTACTTAGGCTGATAAAGCTACTGTCTTTGTCATTATTTTAAAGAGAACTAAGTTACTAGTTCTTAACAAAAAGTAAACTTAAAATATAAACAAATAGTTCACGATTTAGTAAACGTCTTACACTCTAAATAAAATTATATCCGATTGGAGCCATGCCAATCTTATGATAGGTTAACACAACGAAAATGTAAACAGTTTCGTTCATCACTGAAAACAGCGTGCAGAAAACTAATTTACAGGACAATTTTCAGCTTCTGCAATATTGAGAGACAGCCAAAACGTACAGCCATATGCTATGGAATAACTAAAGGAAGTTTTTGTCTAACTTTTCTCCTTCTAAATCGGAAATTTAACTTGATTTAAAATATAAACTACAAGTTAGCTAGGTGTAGTAAACCAAACTAGTCTCTTTACGGCAATGCCCGGTGCCCAACAGTGAAAGTGTTTGAATAGACAGTACAAATAGTTTTATATACCTCCCTAGGTATATTTTCTGTATACACAAAAAAGTTCAAAAATACTAATAGTTAAAAAATACGTACATACATTTAAATGTAAAATTATAAGTGTTAAATTTTATTAAAAAAAATCATCACGTAAAAATATCTAATCACAGTTTAAAATATCTCAAACAAAATTATATGAAATAAATTACTAGTTCAGTTGAATTTATTTGAGTAATGAAAATTTACAACTATGAACTAGGATTTATTAATATTTACAGCGTTCAGTGTGCGCTTAGAAGTTATAAGAATATTACTAGACGTTAAAAATATTTCGTGCATATAAAGCTGTCTAACATTAATCATAGCGAAATCTGTCTCTCAAGGATATATTTAACGTTTTTGTAGATAAAGAAAAGCACTACGGAATGGATACACAATTTATTTGATGGTAAAAGACGTTTGCTTGAAGATAAAATATGCTCTATGCGTATCTTAATCTTATTTTGATTGGAAAGTCACAGAAAGTACTTCTTGTATGCAAAGTTGTGGTGTCATTGTTAGTTGTCATTATCTTCTGAAAATGTTTGTACAATTCTTATGACAATTTCTGTGTATGTTAACACGTATATCATTACATTCAATTAATTCTGAACTGAGACTAGCATCTTTTATGATTCAGCTATATTGGTGATGCATTTATTGTAGATAAAATATTAATGTCTGGCTGGATACCTGTGCATGACAATTAAATTAATTAAACTAAATGCACACATTATAAGCTTTTTTTCAGTAAGACCGCAAGTAAAACTGCAGGGCACATTTAGTTTAATATAATCAGACTTCGACGAATTAGCAATCAAAGTACTACCGAAACTGCTTGTGTTAGGCCTTACACCTTAAACAAGCAGTAAGAAAAACAAATAGTTTACAATTACATCCTTTTAGTTTGTGGCCAAAAGGGAAGACTGTTGTTAATAACTATTTTAAAATAGATTTATGAAAACTGTTTTTGCGAGCAAAGTCGCTGATAAAAACCTAGTGTTATAACAAACAAAACATAAAACCAGCATACCTAAATAAGCTCTATTTGTCATACAGATTTCAACTGTCATAATATGACATGAATGAAATCCGTTGGGGATTACTGGGACAGATTGTATATTTTAATATGTCCCAACAAAACTCTGAAATCTTTAGGCTACCAAGTTGTTTTTTAATGAATACTGATAAAAAAGGGGATATATTACTAAATTCTACTCGTACCCAGTCGGGGGCGACTAGTACTATATAATATCTTTTTGAATTTTACTTCTTTGTTAATAAAAATGCGGAAGTCGTTACGATGCGTTCACTCCTTTAAATCCTTCAATAACCCGACAATCCCAACACTATGGTGTAAGCTACAAACGTAGAATAGCGCGAAGGATAAACACAGAAGTAAAACTTCTTTCGTGCTTGGATAAAGACAGATTCAATTTCGTCTGACGTGAAGTCTTGCACAGTTCTCATAGCGCATCAGATACATGTTTATGTCATATTAAATGTTTTCTTAATTTTGATATATTGTTTCATATATTTTTGTTATTATCTTAAGATTTTGTGTCCGTGGTCATGCAATGTTGTAAAAGGTGATTTTAAATAGCATTCATAGAAACGTGACCAATATTTCCCATTAAATTTGAAGTAGCATTGTAGCGTCATTGTGCTGCTGCGTAATAAATGATTCCTCACACACGTTTATACAATGATGGTGATGGCGGCAAAGAGGGAGGCCCTGCGGGAGCGCGAACGCTCTGGTAGCACCTTGCCCCCCCGCAGGGCCCCGGGCAGGGGCCGTCGGCGCGCAGTGGCTGGCCGGCCCCCCCGACGAGGTGGTCGCGCGCGGCGAGTCTTTATTCAGAGACCCGCCGCGGCGAATGTGGCTGCTGGCCACGCGACAGGGGGACCTAGTGCTTCCCCTGTTGGGTCGGGCCCCGATTAACGGGGCCACCCCTCGCTGGGTCATGGTAAAGCTCAAGGCACCATCATGGCCCAGCTGGGTAGAAGGCGGAAAGATAAAAAAAAAAAAAAAAAAAAAGGCGCGTAAATCCCCTCTTGCTTAGTGCGGTCTGACACTGAAAATCATACAATCAGGGCCGGATTTAGGGGTCCAGAGGCCTCGGGGCAACAAAGGAGTGGAGGCCCCCTTGCCCCAAATTATTTTCCAAATAAAATGAATAATTTTTTTCAGTCGAGTTTTTCAATAAATAAATTATTGTGAAACCAAGTAGATTCTTTTAGTATTTAACAAACACATATAAATATAACCGGAAACAAGAATTATCTGAAATTAAATTTTAGTGTTAACGAACGGAACCTTTCGAGCTTTTTTTGCCGAAAAATCGTTGATGATTTCGCTGAAATCCAGTTCTCGGAGTAAATCGCTTTCAATGCTCAGGAGAGAAAGCTTTGATAGACGGTTTTGTCCCATCGTGGTTCGAAGCCTATTTTTTATAATTTTCATTTTTGAAAATGAGCGCTCTCCAGTGCAATTTGATACCATCAAAACCAAATACATTCTCAATGCAATTTCGAGGTTTGGGAATGTAGCTCTGAAATTTTGATCTTCGAGAATTTGGTAGTAAAATAGTTCCATTTGTGAAATAAGACTGACTCTAAACATCTAGTACTGACATCTGTTGTTTTTCTAGTGTAGTATTTCATACGGTATCAAGTTAAACTCTTCAAGCGTTCAAATAGTAATGCATTTTTGCGGGAGATGGCATTATTCCCAACAAATTTTTACAACTTTGCGTGTGGTCACAACTGTTACCGGGACGCTTGAGTTTACGTGGTAACACTTGTTACCACGGACGGCGGAGTGGATAATCAAATAATCATGTATGTATAAAGTACTTTAGGCTGTAGGTAAAGGTAAAAGCGAAAAAAAAATATCAAAGGAAAAGATGTTTACCAGGTTTACTAGTTGAAATTTGAAAGATTTTTTTTTCCGAAGTCTCTATTGTGGAGGCTGTTTGTGGAGGCCCCGGGGCTTTCGCCCCGGTTGCCCTCCCCTAAATCCGGCTATGCATACAACTAGAGATAATAGTTTGACATTCATTAATCAAAGCAAATACTACAACACTGAAGGACTAGTCTTATATATAAAATTCACGTGTCACAGTGTTAGTTACCGTACTCCTCCGAAACGGCTTGGCCGATTTTTATGAAATTTTACATGCGTATTCAGTAGGTCTGAGAATCGGCCAACATCTATTTTTCAAACCTTTTTTTTTGGTATGGCAAAACAACGTTTGCCGGGTCAGCTAGTTATTATTATAATTCTCAATTCTCACATTACAATAAAGCCACCATATATGTTGAATATGTTTGCTAAAGAGAATAATATGCCGAATAGAACTTTCCTATTATATTGCTGCTATAATAGACGTTTAGATTGTTTGATTCATATGTGTCATAGGAAGGGACTATTGGACTTATTGGTAAGAGATTATCTTGATAAAGCTCAAACAATTAGGAAGGTATTATTAATTAATCTTTAAGATAGGTATGTATCGATAATGATCTTCCATAAATCAATTCAGAATATTTTTGTATAATATAAGTTATACAAATCCACTTTTTACGGATTTAGATGCGTAATTTGTTTTCTACTGAGCTGTAAGATCAATGACCTTACAGCACAGTTACACCCGTGACCATAGTGACTGAAAAGTCTCCGAAACGTAGGGCTAAAATTTTAAAACAAATTCACGCATCTAAATCCGTAAAAAGTGGTTTTATTTGAGTAAATGAGTCGCGCAAGTGTTAGTGAATATCTGTTTATGCTATTTGTGTTCTAATAAACTGATAAATATCTGATTTCTTAAGTATTTAAACATTTTATTAAATTCTTATTTGTATTTTTTATCACGCATATTGCTTGTATTTTCGGCCAACCTAATGCAAACACGACAACCATTAACCACTAACCAATTTACTCACATTTACTGTCTTGCAAAAGACAGCAATCGATTTTCGAGTAGGAGTTATATTTAGAACACTCTGAAATTGGGTCATGTTATACTAAAAGTTACAAATATGAATTAAATTAATGTTGGTTTACGTCCGTCTTGTGAGTAATTAAATGTTTAAAGAACCGTCTGAGAGGTACTCTACCTACTAAAACTTATCACGCCTCCTACTGTGAAGTATGTGATTCAGAACAAACTTACAATACTTACGAGTATTCAAAGTTACCGTTCATTTTTAGTTTCTTAGTCAAGGAAAACAGAAAATACATTAATTATTTATTTAACAAAATAACGGGTAAAAAATATATAATAGTGAATTGAGAATATATTAATGAGTAAGATCACGTCAAGTGGACCCCCCATTTACCACTTGATCATAAAAATTTTATTTATATATATTTTTCATAAGTACTTATGATGGAAAAATGATCCACCAACTTTTTTTTTTATAATGAAAATTTTAAGCACTTTTAATTAAAAAATGGATTAAAAATCAACCGTAAGAGATAAATTCATGAAATTTTCAGCATCCATGGTCAAATGTCTATACTTTAAGAATATATAACGACTTAAGATTATTTGTTTATTTTCGTATTGTTAACTAACTTTTAAGTTGGTAAAAAAATGCATTTTTTTTTCATCGGTCACATGCTTTATTCATTTAAGTTTAAGATTCCGGAAGAAAATTTCACTGCTCGCCATTAGTTTAAACAAAATGAATTTATTTATGACAGCGCGCCAGCCGCCGAGCGCTGTGGAAGCGCCGCGCTACCGAGCGTCTCGTACTGCATTGAAGCTTTTATCAGTGATAATTTAAAATAATAATACAAAATATTATTTTCACATTCCGCTCTAGAGTTCGCTCACTCTAGAGCGGAATTTCACAATTTTGAAATTTGTGCTGGGTATTGCTATCCCTATTCCCAAGCATCACGCAGTAAGGGACCACTATCAGATCAGCCAGATTTTCACAATAAAATCTTTAAAAATAACGACCTTCCGTATATAGCTGTTTTCTTGATGAAATATGGAGCAATTTTAACAATTTATAATCTGTTCGTATATACTATGTAAATATAATAAGCATAGAAAAGAAGGTCGTACTACGGTCTTATATTTTGTTTGATTTTCCTATTTATGATTGCCGTCGAACCCTTATGACTTTTTGCTACCGGGATATCATCACAAGCCTAATCAAATATGCGTACTTACACATCCGGATAAACATGCATAATATTTGCTAGACAAACTACTACAATAACAGGGCTACTAAGTGCTAGCAGAAGTTAGAAGCCCTTTTAAGTACGCTTTTGGTCAGATTTTTTCAAATATTATTTAGAAGAAAATAAATATTTTAATTAAAAATTTTAATAAAATATTCTTTTGTATTCGTTATTATTTTGTCAGATAAAGTGAGAACTTAGGTACACAAAATGTAATCTTAAATTTTAATTTGTATTACATTCATTTTTCTTAAATATTGCAAGATAGAAGATTTATACGGAGAAAATATAAAAGTTATATCAGTACTGCTGAGATGTGTGAACCTATATAGATTTGAGACTTACAGACGCTCCGAGGCCCGTTCTTCGAGCATCATTATATTTACTAGTGGTTCTTCGATTTGAACGTTATTGAAAGACATTATTATAATTGACATTTGTATCTTATATATAAAATTCACGTGTCACAGTGTTAGTTACCGTACTCCTCCGAAACGGCTTGACCGATTTTTATGAAATTTTACATGCGTATTCAGTAGGTCTGAGAATCGGCCAACATCTATTTTACAAACCTTTTCTTTTTAGTATGGCAAAACAACGTTTGCCGCGTCAGCTAGTACTTTTATAAAATAGATGCGAATTTCTTTGTGTATTAAATTCATATTAGAGAGTTTTATAGATTTAATTATTAAAATGCGAGGCGTGAAGAGGGCGGCTAGTGCTTTCGCACTGTACTAGCTGTGTTCACATTTGGATTGCACTACACTTAACATCGGTTGGAGTGTAGTCGTTTGCTTGACCCAAGCCATAAAAAATGCGTACATAATATACTATTAGTTTAGTTTTTTTTTGTTGAACAATTTTTTACGTGCAAGCGAAGATGCACGTTTTATTCGTTACTCTAGATCTCTTTTAGATAATTTAGCTAATATTATAAAGTTGAAGAGTTTGTTTGTTTAAACGCGCTAATCTCAGGAACTGCATGTCCGATTTGAAAAATTATTTTAGTGTTGGGGAGTAAATTTATCCAGGAAAGCTATATAACATCACACAGCGACCAATAGGAGCGTATCAATAATAGATAATGTTGCAAAAATAATAAAAATTATAAAAATAAAATTTTCTAAATTCCACGCGTACGAAGCCGGCCAACAGCAAATTAAATAATAAAGTTTTCGCTTCGCGTCAAGCAATAGAAGTTTTTTTTGTACTTAAAGAAGTATTGCTTCTTATCTATGCAAAACTATGGCATATTATACTTCTCTCTCTCTCCAGCCCATTCACGTTTCACTGTTGGGCACGGGCCTCCTCCACTTTGGGAAGTATTATTGTCTGCTGTGCCGCGCTGACGAGGCTTGTTGGCGTAGGGTTTAGTTTCAAGTTTTCCGTCTCTCAAAGTAGACGTTAACTGCTTATTATATTGACGGGCATCGTGGTCTAGTGGTTCATATAACGAACTGCCGTTCACGAGGTCTCGGGTTCGATTCCCGCCTCGGACATTCATTTGTGTGATGTTTATAAATATCATACAAATGTTTGTTCTGCGTCTGGGTGTTTACTATGTATAATAAGTATGTATTTACAAAAGAAAAGTAGTTTATGTATTCTATCCGTATTCTGGTACCCATAACACAAGCATAATAAGCTTAGCTTGGGACCAGAGGACGTTGTGTGAAATGTCCATAAATATTTATTTATTCCCTTGCCTCTTTTAGCACCCTGGGAAAGAAATGGGGCGGTGACATTTGTATTCTTAATTCGTTACCACATTATATTTACGTGTCATTAAAAGAGTGTTCGTCATAAATCTATTTAATGAGGTCATGTTTGTCCAACACTCATGAAATTTCATTACGCACGTTATGTACATTGCTATTCATCCACACCGCATTTCTCTACTCAGGAATGAACATGAATTATTACACAACTTTGTTTATTTATGATGCGTAATGGAAATGGATTGCGTTTAAACAAACCGTTTGGCAATAAAGTCCAACAATGACGCCAATTCTATTGTGCCTAAAACTAAACTGAAGTTAAACTTACGAACGTTGCGGTCTGAAAGAGGATGTAGTGACTAAGGTGGAGAAAAGTATGCTTAGGTGGTTTGGTCATGTGGAGAGGATGGATGAGTGACGATTAACGAAAGGCATATACACGGCGGAGGTAAGTGGAAATGCTGGGAGAGGACGCCCGAGAAAAATATACTCCGATGTCATCGCCGGGACACTCCAAAAGGGGCAAGTGCGTAGCACTTACAACCGTCGGGCATGTATGACCAGATGTATGAGTGTGGATGAAGCGAAGGAAGTATGTTTGGATTGTAGCAGGTGGCGCTCTATAGTCTCTGCCTACCCCGATGGGAAAAAGGCGTGATGTTGATGATGTGATAATGATGAAGTTAAACCTGGTATGGAGTATTGTGGTTTGTGTGTGATTAAGAATACAAGTCTTACCACCTCATTTCTGTCCCAGGGTGCTGTAAGAGCCAGCTAAGGAACAATATAAGCAGTTAACGTCTATTGTGCCGCGCTGACCATGCATGTTTGCCCAGGGTTTATTTTCGAGGTTTCTGTCACTCACAGAAAGACCTATCATTATATTATCTGTGTACCCCCAAGGTGGTGTTATCTGTGTACATGTACACCCTGAGGGGAGGATATAAGCTTGTGACACTTGTAGTAAGTAGTCAATTTACTAAGATATTCTATTTTCTGTTTGTTGCTATTGTTACAGTCACTTATTGGAAAAACACTTGAAATCTAGTGACAATAACAAAATATTCTTACAAATCAATGAATGATCACAAAAAGTAGGATTAAGAAGCACTCAATGATTGCTTGAACTGCAAATGAAAATAAATTCAAATCCATTTGTAATAACAACAAAAGTTTATACAAAACTCTCGCCTTACTTTATAAACACGTCGAATTTTGATTTCTAAATAGTAGAGTTTGTGCTGGAAACGAATGATCTGATTTTATTACTGAAATCTTCTTAGAATTTGTGTATTGGTTTGTTTCATAAACTGACCTCGGCCTTTGAGAAAGTAAAAACTTTACTTGTTGAAAAACAAAGTCGTCAGAGTCTGAATCAGAGTATTCTTTATTTGTGAGCATAGGTTTACAATAAGTGGACGATACAGTACAAGTGTTAAACATTAAAACCAGCTATGTTCTACCGCTTTTGGTGTACAAATAATTAAAAAAACGAAAATAATACAGTTCTAAAAATAAATACACATAAAATCACAACACAATGTCAAGAAATAATTCTTAATTAATATTTTTTATAATTTTAATAATTTTTATTTCTTATGTTTGTATACCTATTTGTCCCTATGAGAGCTTACCTATGTCTTTAAAACCACGCAACGGATTTGAATACGGTTTTCTTTAATAGATAGAGCGGTTCAAGCGGATATTTTTTATGTGATTTGCTAAGATTTTTTACTTTCTATATTCCACGCATACGAAATTGCAGGCAAAAGCTAGGATGTTATTAACTTATTATTACTGTATCCACTCTTATCACGTATGAATATCGTGTCTATCTCACCTTTAATAATATCGTAAATCCGAAAAAGCCAATATATATCTGATGCTGTTTCAAGTTAAAACTACAGATAGAAAACTATAGACCGATTTGTAATGAAATTTTGTATAAAGATCTATAGTCTATAGTTTGGAAAAAGCTTAAGGTAGGAAAAAGGCTGAAGACACTTGTATTCTGAATCCGTTTCAATATTATTACAATGAAATATAACGTGTTCTACTCTAATGTAACACAGGTATTACCTACCTGTACCTATGCATATCTCAAAAACCCGGTCAAGTGCTTTTACTGACCCTTGTTATAATTCTAGCATACGTTGAAATATCTCAAGCGCGGACAAGTGACGAGAGACCACACAAGAGGGCGGTTCATAAATCGCAAGGTCAAGATTTGTGAACGCTATAAAAATTTTATATAAAGGTCGGCTTAAAGAACTCGGAAAATTATTAACATAGCATTATATAAAGTTTATTACAGTGTGGCGGCGGAATAAGATACTTCCTGCCCGTATCCCAAATTACTTGGTGTCGGCGCAGTACGATTTTTTCTTCCAACCTCTCCGTAACCTCATAAGATTACTTCACATATTACATAAAAAGCGGTCTAGCAGTTTTGCATGCCAGAACGACAGGCACTCATAGGACAATAACGATAGTGTGACGCGAGATTTTAATACACTTTTTTCGTGTAAATTCAGCCCGATACGAAACCTAAAAGCTTGCTAAAAGTGAATATACCCACTTCGTTTACAGCTATAATATAGAACTTCTTATTTACTTAGAACAATTCTGATAAATAACATAATTTTACAAATTAACGTATACACCTAGAAAAGGTTATTGTCAAGGTCCACGCCGAAATATCAACAAAGGACTAATTATATTGAAATATGATGTTTAAGTTTAATGAAGCTGTATTTATTGTCAAATATATTTTACACCTTGACCTTAAAAATTTCTAATGTTGATCCTATATACCTTAACCTACAAACAAAACAGCTGATGTCCTTACTTGCGATCTTGACTTACAAGTTACAGGTTCGATTCTCGTATAAAAAATTACATAAATGTAATTTAATGTATAAATTGAAACTTTTTAGTATAGAAAAGAAGGAAAATTTGTTTTTGAGTAATACATGACACATATTTATGTCGTACAACCTGAGTCGATTCTTAATGTACATAAAGGTTGTAGCGGCCCACATATTGGATTATTTAAATGCCACCGACCGCATTTGCTATTGTACTGTAGGTATATAAATTTCCTGTTTCATTAGTTCAATATGTTGCAATGAATATTGCCTAAATATGTTTATTGCGAAACTCGGAATGTATTCATTATACTATGTATATAGTGTAAAGCTTCTTCTTTACATTGAAAAACTTTTATCATATTTAATTTGTTATATTTTTTATAATATAGAAAAACTATTTTACAATCATTTTTCCACATCCTCTATTCATGTCCTTTCCCCATCACACTCTCAAAATTCTTTTCTTTTTATTTTTAAATTTTTTATTCCTTTTTTAAAAACAAATCTTAAGTGGCCTGTATCATTGTATAGGTTATATTCAATGATCACAACCTTTACATTCTCCCCCCCTTAGAGGATAAAAAAAAAAATATTTTTTTTAAAAAAAAAAAATTTTTTTTTTCTAAGTTACAAAATACTGGACACCCTACCTAAGGTTGGAAAGCATGATAACAAACTAGAATGAACCAGATTAGATCCAGCTAGGACCTAGCTTTTCGAAGCAATACATTTCGAAAAACTTGAAAAGCAAAAAACCAACCAAAAATTGCCTTTCTAATCTTAGTTATCCGAACCACACTAACTACGATGCCCTTATATCATATCACTCTTTTCATAAAATATTAAACTACTTCATCTTTAAAATTGATTTATCCAATAATAAACAAGAGTGATAAGGCATCCTTAAAACTATCACACCAAGACACAAAGCATACATCATCAACAATCAATCAGAAAAATGTTCATCACCAAACAATTAATGCTCTTATAAAAACTATCGAGCTTCAATTATGAGGTCAGCATCATAGATCCGAAAGATATGCTAATTTAACAGCTTTCCAGCTTAATGAGAAAATTTACATAAGAAACCATTATAATTGATAGAATCCAGAGATTATCAAATTAAAATTTAAAGTATGCTCAGATAATACTCAACCTTCTTTTCAATTATTTAGGTATAATTTCTACTAAGTAATCCTGAATGCTCGGGAATGACCAATTTATTCCACATTTAGAATTCCTTCTCGTGAGATAAATTTACCAACCATTCTTCTACCACAAGTAACGTTTTAAATAATCAATCATTCTATTATCTAAGTAATTATAAACTATTCGCTAATCATTATTATCTAACTATTACCCAATAAATAAAATAAAAATATTATCAGCAACCTCTCACTATAATACAACTTCTTTCAATTTTCAACCTTTCACATTTCTCTCCTAATGAATAAATACTTTACTCTAGCACCTACTTTCCTAAATCCTATCTTATGAGTTCTATCTCTAAAATGCGTGATATCCCAAAACAGGATTCCATGACAAATAGCCTATGGCCTTACCATGTTGCATTCAAAGATATTACCCGTTGATACGACTCATCCAACTAACTCTACCAAGCCACTACCTTCGACATTATAACTCAATACAACCCATTATTATACCTATTAATCGCTCTACCTTAATACTATAATCATAATCTAGTACGAAATACTCACTATCCAATTACTATGTTAATATATTTATCTCACATTTTTAACTAAACATTCAAAATATAAATATGAAAAAATAATTAAATTTTTGATGTGGTTCCTTTTCATTGCATGTTTCTTATGTACACATTTGCTGACGTCATTATGAAGTCTCGCCGATCCCGAACAATATGAAACACACCAAAATAAAACAATATTAGTAAATTATAATTATCACTATATATATAACCTTAATCTAATTGAATCACTAAACCAATTTACATCATTATGCAAATAATTATTGCGAACATTCTTGGTAATTTACTTCTTGAAACTCTTCCCTTAGTCTATCAAATACCTCCTGCACGCTTTTGCACGTGTCTTTAATGCCCCGGAAGAAAAGTAAGGCGTTACCCCTTAAAAATGACGGCAATAGTGATAATTTTTCTTCTTCAGACGAGCATCTCTTGAAAGTTATTAAAGCGCAAAACATTTCTTCGAATTCATCTAGGCACTCCTGTGCGCAACCACCGAAAGTTATCGTGGCTAGTTCCATCTTAGTTATAAATAATTTATAAAAATTTAATAAAAAGATACGGCTACTTCTCTGATAATAAATATTTATCCTGTGTCGACCCTTTGTTCGTCAACACATCCCTGGGCGTAGGAGCTGGTTTACCAATCGGGCCGCTATACCCGGCGCGCCTCCACCAATTGTAAAGCTTCTTCTTTACATTGAAAAACTTTTATCATATTTAATTTGTTATATTTTTTATAATATAGAAAAACTATTTTACAATCATTTTTCCACATCCTCTATTCATGTCCTTTCCCCATCACACTCTCAAAATTCTTTTCTTTTTATTTTTAAATTTTAAATTTTTTATTCCTTTTTTAAAAACAAATCTTAAGTGGCCTGTATCATTGTATAGGTTATATTCAATGATCACAACCTTTACATTAGTATGCATAGTAACTAACTATATTCTATGGTATATGCATGAGGATGGGAGCAGATGACAGCGTCGTTATTAGAGGGTTTAATAATGATACAATCATCTATTTTGTTAGTTGTTAATCAATAAGATTTTTAACTTTCTAGTGTCATTTACCTAAAGTTTTACCTACTGTAATTTATATTGGTATTTAAACATTACTGTAGTAGGCAAAAGAACTAAAATATTGTTGATGTCACAAAATATATTTCTTTGACCATCTATATTTTACGTATACATGACGAAGTTGGGTAAATCAGGAAGTTAGATATAAATCTTATTTAGACCCCAAATCTTGCTGATGATCTTGTATCTGCTAGCCAGAATAACAATAAATATATGGTCGATCGCAATCTTTTCTCCGTTATCGTTATTTCTATACGCGTTTTATTTTTATAGATTTATCAAATCTTTGTATTTGAAATTCATCATTTCAATTTCTTTGAAAAATGATTTCATGTTTAGAAAATAATGGAATTTGCACAGATGTATAATAATATACTGATACACCTATAATATATCACCCAATCCTATCTGAAGATTAGGATGGAAGTAAATATTAGGTTTTCTTAAAAAAAAATGGATACTAATATTACATATTAAGGCATAACCAAGTGTTATTCGTCTATAAGTTCATAAAACAAGTTCATTCATTCATCATCCTTACTTCATCTACTACTGTAAATATGTCTTCCCAATGGAATGCCGCAAGGCACGCTTTTGTGCCTCTTGCCTTCGGTAGTGCCTAGCGATACTGACGATATCATGGCTCAGACTTGTTATGGCCAACGCTTTATATGGCGTATTCATTGAGTCCGTTATGTTTTGTAACTAATATTTCAATCGTAATATACGAATATGTTTATTGGTGTCAGACAAGAAGATTAGAGTTGACAACAAAAAATGATAATCCGTATCGAAAAATAATGATGATCATAGACTACGGAAAGCAATTACTGTAATAGAACCATGATGCATAGTTTTGTACTCACACTTTAGTTACTAAAACAAAACAAACAATATCTAAATGATATACAATTTTCACTGCCGTATACATTAATATCATGTTATAAAAGTATAACTTTGAAGCCGTACAAAATACAACTTAATTTTGATATGGGGGTTGGCAAGGACGTACTATTCGACATGAGGCGTTTGATCAATATTGTTTTCACGATGTCAGTCACGTGTATCGCCTTTTTGATTAGACTCGCTTGTTTTTATCATAGCCAAATAAATATGTCTTAACACCTTTATTCTCAATACAGATAAAACCACAATTTGGAAATTTTAGTATGTTTGTATTGCGTTTCGTCATCATTATAATACCATCACACCTTTTTCCCATAGGGTTAGGCAGAGATTACAGAGCACCACCTGCTTCGTTCCAAATTTGTAGTTAAAGTGGAGAGTTGATTTATTTTAAATAATATATTTAAGGATTTTGAGCTATGAATTGATTTACGACTATTTATTTTGAATAATACATTCACCCATGCCTTTACTAAACTGGTAGGAACTAAGTATAGTAAATACGGACGGAATGTTGTCAATATATAAACTAATAATAAAAAGCTAAAAATTTTGTTTGTTTGAAAGCACTTATCTCTGAAGCCTTAATATATTTGTAAAAAACATTAGGTAAGTAAATGCATAGTATCTATTCTTAAAAAAATATTGACCACGCTCACACTTTAAGCAACAACTAACAAAATTTCATTATGAACGAAGGGCAGGCCAGTTCAATGACTCTACAGCTAATTATATTAATACACCCGCGCGCTGTACTCAACATTTACGTGTAATAAGAATAATTTGGCAAAAATAATCTAAATTATTTTTATAAGAGAATTTAATAATATTTTCTGACAAGATTTTTGCTTATTTTATTTTAATTGTGTTAATATTTAGTAAAAATATCTTCAATTTAGGATAAATTTTATTGCACGCATTTTCTCGGATGTAGGTTATAAAAGATTCCATATAAGAACCAGCATATTTTTAAATAGTATGTTTGATAAATCTTTAACTATTTTAACATATTTATTACAAAAAAAATACATACATGTTTATTTCTAGACGCTGAAAACTTGTACATGAATAAAAGCAGTTCGAGACGTAATATAATTATCATGATCTTGGTAGTTGAAAAGATAAGTTAGAGACAGCTTTAGAACTACAAGTACATAAATTGTGTCGTAATAAAATGTTACTTTTAACACCTAAAATAATTGCTGGAAAATCGAGGACATTCTTTTTTTCAGAATTATTGCATTATTATAAAGACTTAGTTTTTAGGGTTCCGTACCCAAAAGGTAAAAACGGGACCCTATTACTGAGACTTCGCTGTCCGTCCGTCCGTCCGTCCGTCCGTCCGTCCGTCCGTCTGTCACCAGGCTGTATCTCAAGAACGGTGATAGCTAGATAGTTGAAATTTTCAATAGATGATGTATTTCTATTGCCGCTATAACAACAAATACTAAAAATAAAATAAAATCAATATTTAAGGGGGGCTCCCATACAACAAACATGATTTTTAGGGTTCCGTACCCAGTATCTCAAGAACGGTGATAGCTAGACAGTTGAAATTTTCACAGATGATGTATTTCTATTGCCGCTATAACAACAAATACTAAAAATAAAATAAAATAAATATTTAAGGGGGGCTCCCATACAACAAACATGATTTTTAGGGTTCCGTACCCAGTATCTCAAGAACGGTGATAGCTAGACAGTTGAAATTTTCACAGATGATGTATTTCTATTGCCGCTATAACAACAAATACTAAAAATAAAATAAAATAAATATTTAAGGGGGGCTCCCATACAACAAACATGATTTTTTTACCGTTTTTGCTCGATACTAATAACGTTGCCTTATGTTGCATAGATAATGGTACGGAACCCTTCGTGCGCGAGTCCGACTCGCACTTGACCAATTTTTTTAAAATCAATAGCTCTGTTGCCAGTGCATGAAAATTACTTTTTAAGTTTCTGTTCGTTCGTCTTAGGTAGATAATAATATTAAGCTAGATAAGGATAATACATAGCTAAATCGATAGATAGCTACGAACTAAGCTAATTAAATCGTGTTAAAATAGTAGTATTATTAGTTTTACTCAATTGCAATGTAGATCAGCCCAACCTTTTGTTACATAAATATATTTCTAATTTTACGGTAGCACAGACTATAGGTCATATGAAAGTTTTAGTAGACGTCTGCTTATTCACAGTGCATTGAACTTGGCTTGAATATAAATTGACTTTAGTATCATCAAATTAAATCGACAATTAGCTCTACTGGCAAACTAATGCCTTTTACACACGTAACGATTTATCGTAGAGATTAATCTGTGTGCATAAATTAACTGTTTCTCACGCCTCTAATAATCTGCATTATATAGCATAAAAATTACGAACAGATATCTTCCTCATCATCATTCTCCTGCCCTTATCCCGCTATTCAGTGGCAGCGCAACATGACTATTTATTCATGTTGCAATGGATTTGGCTGATTTTTACATCCGGCCGTTGCCTGACATCAACCTTACCTGGGGTCCAAGTCTGCTATTACAATTTTGTCACAATGATCAGTCACTGATGCCATTATGACGTCATTTGTGACAAAAAATTAAGAGCCAACCAAACTTGATAAAATTTGCCATTATGCAATCAGTGACTGATCATTGTGACAACATAATAGCAGACTTGGCCCCCTGGACATGTGCGCAGGTGTCATACGTCGTAGTTGCCTCGGTCGGTTCTTACGACCCCCGCGGGAAAGACATAGGGAGGTAACATGCGTATTCTTTTTGATCCTCCTATGTAGTTAAATGTCTGTTAAATTCTTTGATACAATTCATAATCCAGATCCACTAACTACTACATATAAGGATATGAGAAAATTCTCTAAATCATTAATTTGTATCATGTATTTTGACACAGATTTACCAAATGCAGTGTCTATAGCTACATCGTGGTGTTGGCTTGAAACCTCTCACATATCTATGTGTGCATGAAAATATATATATGTGTGTCTATAGTATAACGGTCTAATTCATAATGACTTATAGGAGGCTTAAAATTTCGTTAAAAGCGGATTGTCAAAAATTGTAATTCATAATAGTTTTTTACGCTAAAGCGTTCTATATCTATCCGATAAAGTGACATTATTCCGACTACGGTCTTATTCGTAATGACTTATCAGAGGCTTAAAAGTTAGCTATAAGCGGATTGTCAAAAATGTAATTCATAATAGCTTTTTTACACTAAAGCGTTCTATAACTATCCCATAAAGTGACATTATTTTAAACAAGCTCCGACCCTACTTTAAGCCTATATTAGTGAAAAAAATGGCGTATATATTCATCAGCTGATTATTTATATTGACGTTTGCCCGGTCATTTGCAAAGGTGTTGTTCATAGAGTCACATTAATTAACCAAAAAGTTGTTAAACTAACGAGGTTTTATATTATAGTGATACGTGCATAAATCACGATAAATATCCGACACGGAATTTGCTTAATTATACACGTCTTATGAACCCTGCAAAGCATTGCGGCATTAACAATCTTGTTAACAATCGGCGAAGAAAAGTGTACCGCTAAAGAAGTAAGATATTTTATTTGGAAGATGAGGAATTCTGAAAGTGGTAGTTTACAATGCGATGGAGGACAATGAGCCCATTATAGAAGGGCTAATGGAACAGCCAATGCAAACCATATGTGAGGTAGAAATGCCGCAATCTTGAAAACTTTTATTGTAAGGCCTTGTAATGAACAACTACTTGCAAGTAAATAAAACAAAATAAAATGATTGATTTAATAAATTTATTGTTTTTCATTTACCGAGTTACGGGCTATTTCTATTAAAGAAGAAATTCTTTAATAGAAATAGCCCGTAACTTGAACATCGAAGAACACCGGTGTGAGTGGCTTGGGGTGTAGATATTCTATTTTATATTTGAGTGATTCTTGCTCCAACTTAAAATTTTCAGATTTTTTTATTCTCATCATAGCTATTATGTTTGTAGGTTTTGGACCCAGTGCTTGCGAATCACAAGACATTAGTGGATCCAGCAAATCTGCAGGTGTTGGATGAGCTGGTGCCTCTACTGTATCATACATTAAAGATTACCAGATTTTCACATTCCTGCTGTAGTTTATTTACTACAATAACACCTCTCGAATATTGTGTAAATTACATTGTTTGTTTATAAACGCTATGTCAAGTTTGACAACTAGTAAGATTTTTTTCTACCATCCATTTTTCACCATGTTTCTACGAAATGGTAACATTCTGTAAATTAGAGACATTTTAGTTATCGGAAGTTTTGTAAACGAATATGAATTAGGATTTTTATCTGACATCTGATAAGCTTAAAAGACTTTTTAACTAATATAGGATTATGCTTTAATTTTTGATTATGCTGATCTTCATCATCTAGTTATTGATGTTTGCAAAGAAGTTGAAAAGAAAAACCATTAAAATTGTTACATTCAATTATAATTCTTAAATATCAAGCCTTACAAATCCTACACAGTATTGCGGTGATTGAAAGTCTTGCTTTGAATCCGCGCAGAAAAGTGAACGTTACGTTTACGAAACTACAAATTCTTCTTCTTATTTTATTGCTTTCCCTCTGTCCAGCCCATTTACGTCCCACTATTGGGCACGGGTCTCCTCCACTTTGGGAGGAATTATGGTCTACTGCCCTGTGCCACGCTGACCAGGCGTGTTGGCACAGGGTTTATTTTCGAGTTTTCCGTCTCTCACAGAAGATGTTATCTGCGTGCAATATCCCTTAGCTGACTCTTACAGCACCCTTGGGAGGAGATGGGGTGGTGACACTTGTATCTTAATCCGTCACTACACGGAGAAATTTTTATGGCTTTGTAATTTGGAAGAAACATACCACCAAAATGATTCATAAAACTAAAATAACTAAGTGAGAAAATAAAAAATTATACTATAAAAGAAATAAATCAAGAAAAAAAAAATAAGAAACAGAAAAACTAATGTAATGAATGAAAATCAAAACTAATAATAGTTTATAATAATAAGATTATTAACAAATAAGTTTGTTTACATTTACAAACAGCGTCAGATGCATTTTGTTAACTTGTATCAAAACCATGGATAAAACTCATAACAAATTTGAATGGTAGAAAAATGCTACCATTCATATTTCACCATTTTTCTACGAAATGGCAACAAAGACATTTTATAGTTATCGGAAGTATAATAGACGAATATGAATAAGGATTTTTATCTGACATCTGATAAGCCTAAAAGACGTTTTAACTAATATAGGATGAAGCCTTCAATAAGCGTTTCAATATGAATAAGACTGTAAGTGTATATCATATACGTGATATGAAACGTACTTATATTTTGGTAAATATTATGTTTATTACGTAGTATATTTCAATATTTAGGTATAAATACACTTTCACACATCCCTATACAATTTTATTATTCAAGGATAAAGCGTTGCAGATTTCAATGGGAAGGCTTTTCAATAAAAATGGTAACTCATATTCTAATATCATATTTCAATAAACTATTGTATATTATTGTGGTAACTTATTCGGCGGTTTGAGAAGAAAATGCAATCTCCTATTTTTTTGTATTTTTGGTGATTCTGTAAGATTCGTTACTTAGCTAAGGTTAGAGTGTGGTAATTTTATCAAGGCTATTATACTTAATCTAGCTATGTAGTTATTTGTAGTTTCACTTCACTAATAGAATTTCCTAATTACCCGTGCAGAATTACCGCAATTACCTAGCTGTAGAGTATAATTTGAGTTCAAAAACTACAAAACATGCTTAAAGATCCTGAATAGTTTATAACGCAATAATTATAATTATTGCATTGTCAATAGCCATGTATGTATAATTGACATGTATGTATCTGTTTAATTGTATTAATTTACGTGTATCTCTATGTATGTGTATGTAATGTACTCTTTATAGGATTTATCTATGTCAATAAGTCTTTAACAACTATAATCTTTGATAATCTAGCTTTATTTGTTACACTTCTACCTTCCCTTTTTCTGCACCACCCTATGGTTGACTGGTAGGAAATGCCTTAGGCATTAAGTCCGCCTTTGCATAGTTTAAGCATAAAGTGTAAATAAATAAATAAATAAATAAATAGCCCATAATAAAAAAAAATATTGTTGTTGATGGTTGAAAATGACTTTCAAAGATTCCGATACGTAGATCAATAGGTACATTGATAGATACATACCGAGCTAATAAAAGCAATATACATATTGAGTTAGTCTAAGACTATATGATATCCACTAAGATTTAATAGAAATCGGTCGAGCCATTTTGATGGAGTTATAAATACTACTATAATTTTTAAATCTAAGCTTTAATCATTAAATCAATCCAGTGACATAAAATTGTGAATCTCTATCTCTTACCAGCCCATTAACGTCCCACTGTTGGGCACGGGCCGCCTCCACTTTGAGAGGGGTTATGGTCTACTGTGTCGCGCTGACCAGACGTGTTGGCACAGGGTTTATTTTTGAGTTTTCCATCTCTCACAGAGGATGATATCTTAGTGCAATATCCCTTATCTGACTTTTACAGCACCCTTAGGAGGAGATAGGGTGGTGACACTTGTATTCTTAATCCGTCACCACACGGAGAAAAATTGTGATAACAATACAAAAATATGTGAGTAGTTTTTAGATAATTTGGTCTTATAAATGCTGCTTGTATTCGAGGCGCTAGCATTATCTTCAAAAATGATCTCAGGTACTTGTACCTATTTGACATCAAAGGCAAGGATATAAGGCATAACTCTAATAAGATATAATGAGATAATAATATATAATAAGATATAATAATAATAATAAAGCCTCATTTATTTCCTTAAATACATTTTTTTTTTTCATACGTCAAATACATTTCATAATTTTTTTTTTTTTTTTTAAATAAAATACATTTCTTTTTTTTTTTTTCTTGAAAATCGTCATATTTATGATAATATATTAATTTGTATTATTAAGGACCTCTCTACGAGTAAAGGCCTCCTCCAGTTGTCTCCATGTGTCCCTCTCTTCTGCCTTTTCTGTCCAATTTGTTCCTGCGACTTTTATTATTTCGTCCTTCCATCTCTCCACTGGTCTTCCTCTGCCTCTCTAATATAATAAGATAGAACAATCATTTGTGTGATGTTTATAAATGTCATACAAATATTTGTTCTGCGTCTGGGTGTAAGTATGTATTTACAAAAGAAAAGTAGTATATGTAGTATATCCGTATTCTGGTACCCATAGAACAAGCATATAAGCTTAGCTTGGGACCAGAGGACGTTGTGTGAAATGTCCGTGATATTTATTATTATTTATTTATATAACTTGTAAAATTACGACTTCGACTATCTTTTTCGTGCATAATATAACTTGTTGCTTGCTCTTTACATTATATATTTGGTTAAAAAGGCTCAAATAAAGTTTGAAATTGATAAGGTTTGTTGTAAAGGCAAAATCAAGTCCAGCTTATGAATATAAAACAGTGAACCTTACAACTTTGTGTTTTTAAGAAAATAAGCAACGTATTTCATTAACATAAATAAACATGAGAATATTTTACCTTATAATTTGATCAGAAGTAATAGCAAAACTGTAGCTGTATATGAAATAATAATAATAATATTCACGGACATTTCACACAACGTCCTCTGGTCCCAAGCTAAGCTTATATGCTTGTGTTATGGGTACCAGAATACGGATATAATACATAAACTACTTTTCTTTTGTAAATACATACTTATAATACGTAGTAAACACCCAGACGCAGTACAAACATTTGTATGACATTTATGGATATCACACAAATGATTGTTATATCTTATTATATATTATTATCTCTTTATATCTTATTAGAGTTATGCCTTATATCCTTGCCTTTGAAATAGGTACAAGTACCTGAGATCATTTTTGAAGATAATGCTAGATCCTCGAATACAAGCAGAATATAATGAAGGCTTCATTGACGAATAACAATATCTAAAACTAAAAAACAATTCTAATCGGACCAGTGCTACAGTGCATCCAGAGTGCAGAGATCAGCGCGTTCAAACAAACAAACTCTTCAACTTTATGATATTAGTACAGATGTTTAACTAAGGATCTATTTTGCGTTTTCGTTACATTATCATTAGACATAAGCAGTCATTTTTAGGGCTTTATTATGAAAAAATATGCAAAGTTTTTTATAGTGATATTACTAGAAATAAATTGTTATATGTTCAAATAATTTGTTAATAATACCTATGTATTATTTGTTTTAGGTAATAATAACCTTCTGGCGTTTTATTAATATATTACAGACAGGTAATAGATATACAGAAAGTAGCTAATAACAAACTAAATATAATTTCTCAAATTATTTAGGTAAAATCTTATATATAAAATTCACGTGTCAGTGTTAGTTACCGTACTCCTCCAGTACTCGATTTTCATGAAATTTTACATGCATATTCAGTAGATCTGAGAATCGGCCAACATCTATTTTTCAAAGCTTTTTTTTTGGTATGGAAAAACAACGTTTGCCGGGTCAGCTAGTGTTTTATAAAATGTAATAAAATATTTTTCTATGTTTACAAAATAATAGTTATGCCCTTCTGTATTTAAGTAAAATAACATCTTTTTTTAACAAACTAATAATAATTAAGCTTAAGTCTTTGTGGAAAACCACAAGAAGCTTAAAAACCTATTATATAAATTACATTTCTTATCAAAATTTACGTTTGCTAAAGTGAACTTACTAATAAAAATCTCTGCGCTTGCCAAAGATATAAAAACAATTAAAAGTTCAGCGTTTGGGCTTCTTAACCTTGAGATAATTAACGTTCGCCAGTTTTAGCGAGACTAACGAATAGCAATTGATTTTTATATATAATCCGTATAGTAACGGATCAAGAACAGCATCACCATCTTTTTCTCCCCCAGCGGGCGTATTATGAGCTTTTTAAAAATCATGCAAGTTCCAAGCAGGACGTACACTGCCTGACTAAATTATGTATTATGGTAAACATAAAACGTTTAGTTGAAAAATTTTAGTTAGTACTTAAACTTTTAGTTGTACCTTCTCTATAAACATATTAATCTATGACTGTTTTAGCGAACTGAATGGCTGGGAGTTATGTTCATATTACGAATTTGCCGGGCAGTTCCATTCACGGCGTAAACGGCCTGGGAATAAGAGCTCATAATACGGCCGCAGGTTGTTGTAAAAGCTTGCAAAGATAATGCAAATCTCTAAACTTACTCGTAACTTGTTAGACCAGACCAGATCAAAAGCTCTCCCGAAGTGGGCCGAAGTGAAGGTGCAGCTTAATGGGCGACGTAGAAGAAAATGATGTTTATATAAAAACAGGATTGGTTGCAAATGCATGATATAATCTTGACGAGCCTCGTGGTTATGTGGTTCACGTATGTTCACTGCCGATCAAGAGGTCGCGGGTTCGATTCCCGCTCAGGACAATCATTTGTGTGATTTTTCTAATTGTCATACAAATGTTTGTACTGCGTCTGGGTGTTTCTATGTATTATAAGTATGTATTTACAAAAGAAAAGTAGTATATGTATTCTATCCGTATTCTGGTACCCACAACACAAGCATATAAGCTTAGCTTGGGACCAGAGGACGTTGTGTGGTATGTCCGTAAATATTTATTTATTTATTATTTATGTAAAAGAAATTTTAATGCGTAACCTACATGAAATAAAATATGTGTAGTTCAAAAACTAAAAAACACGCTAGAAAATCCTGAATATTTTTTTTTTATATTATTGCATTGTCATCGGTTCTTAATATGTGTGCAAAATTTCAGATCAATCCGATTACTACAAGCGGGTGAAAATCTCTTTCAAATATTCCGTTACATAGTTTAATATATTAATAGATACATACCGAACTTATAAAAGCGTGTTAAAAATTAAAGTTAGTCTCTGGATATCATACAATATGTAATTCAACGTTTTCATATTACTCAAGTGTAAGCTAATAGAATAGTAAAACATAAGGAATATAATTATGTATGTAAACCCTTTTCAGTCCAACGAAGGAGAAAATTGGGCTGGACACAGAGTTATATCACACAGAATCAGAGCGATTTTATTTAAAACACTATTTTGCTAAAACCCTGCTTGTATTAATCCTACCATGTTTGAGTTCTGTTGTGGCTCTATAGTTAGTAAAATATAGGGCATTAAATGTAAGTAATAAAAAGATGGCAATTATTAGCGGGCATTAATTTGGAAAAATTTAAAAAGACATTTCAAATATTAAAATTACTTACAAACTGAGTTCAGAAAAATACTAGCAATATACTTATATTCGAGACAATTTGATTTGCTATAGACAAGATCCCTTCGAAATTTAAAATATTGAAAGATATCAAAAATACAATTCATTAAGATTTTTTTTTAATATACGGAACTGAATAATTCATTTCTATACTGTTGTTGGAATACCGTTTCAAATAGATCCTGATATTTAATAAATATGTTTTGCATTTCAATAATAAACTGAATAATTTCAAATATTGTTTAATTGGTACCTGTAATTTGATTGCGTCTTTGTTCATAGCTTAATTGAAAATGAATTGAATGCGGCAATTCCATATCGGTTTGCCATTTACATACATTATATACAATAGCCCATTCTGAATTGTATTTCTTGAAATATTGAGTAACGGAAACGATCAATTTACATAGTATTCAGTGAGAGACAGGAACGATCAAAGCAATAAAACGATGTATTTGATAGGTGGGGATTGTACGGGAACGATTTATGGAATAGGTAAAAGCCTTTTTATTATGCGTTGAAACTACAATCACAGGTGAAACATAATATATTACTAACTGAATATTTTATAGAATAATACCATTTTTTTGATACCGTAGAGTGACGGGTGCTCTGTGTAGTGACAATTAAGACAAGAGTACCCCCCCCCCTTTTCTTTCTAAGGTGCCGCAAAAGCCTGATAAGGGCTTATTGTACACGGATAACATCTTTAAGAGACGGAAACCTCAAAACTAAACCATATGCAAATATGCCTGGTCAGCGCGGCACAGTAGACCATAATTCCTTTCAAATTGAAGGAACGCATTCCCAACAGTGGGACTGTAATGGGCTGGAGAGAGAGAGGTACAGTTAATAAAGTAAAGTAAGTTATATCTATAATCTACATATTATCTTAAATTTGTTAAAATATTCATTATTAATATGTGACTCTTTTAACTAGTGTTTCTTCTCGAGCCCATTTACGTCCCACTGTTGGGCACGGGCCTCCTCCACTTTGAGAGAGATTATGGTCTACTGTGCCACGCTGACCAGGCGTGATGACGCAGGGTTTATTTTCGAGTTTTCCGTCTCTCACAAAATATGTGATCTGTGTGAAATATCCCTTAGCTGACTTTTACAGCACCCTTGGGAGGAGATGGGATGGTGACACTTGTATTCTTAATCCGTCACCACACGGAGAACGACATTGATTAGTCTAGGGTAGTATACTAGACCATAATTCCTCCCAAAGTGGAGGAGACCAGTGCCCAACAGTGGGACGTTAATGGACTAGCTGGAGACAGAGAGAGAGAAAGAGAGAAACGCGACCTGCTAAAACTAAAATATAGTATAACAACGTGAACACAAAAATTAAAGTAATTATGTCACAACATAATATATTCACTTCACATTTTATTTATTTATTTATTTTATTTTTTATTTTTTTATTTAAATAAATATTCATGGACATTTCACACAACGTCCTCTGGTCCCAAGCTAAGCTTATATGCTAGTGTTATGGGTACCAGAATACGGATAGAATACATATACTACTTTTTTTTTTTGTAAATACATACTTATAATACACAGACACAGACACAGTACAAACATTTGTATGACAATTAGAAAAATCACACAAATGATTGTCCCGAGCTGGAATCGAACCCGCGACCTCTTGATCGGCAGTCCGTTACCAGAACCACTACACCACAAGGCCCGTCAAATATTCTTTATTGTACACCATTTAGTTTTACATTACAGGATATTCTTAAAATAATGTAGTACTAATCGCTTTAAGCGATAAGGCCGCCCACCTTATCGCTTAAAGCGATTTCTACCAGGCAACCTTTGGATGGATACATGATATGGATAAAGCGGTAGTTGTGGGTGTACTGAATTAATTAATTATTAATGAATTTATAACCTATCTATAAAATTACAAATACACATACATACAAGATACACACGCATTTATATACATATACATACACACATACATACATAATATATACCATACATACAGTACATATATTATATTAAGGGCCTCTTTCATCATTCTCAAGTAAAGCGCCAAGTAGACTAATCACTAGTTAAAGTCACCAGTAACTACACGTGCAACGTTGACGACGTTCCAGTAGCAGTAATCTTATGATTAAAAAATTGAAATTGACAGAAGATACTCGTAACTATTACTTGACAATTAACGCTAATCGATAAGTAGCTAATCAACGCTTTACTTGAAGATGGTGAACGAGGCCCTAACAGTAATAAGCGACAGTTATGACTGCATGTCTAGGTAGTAGTTTTTCACTTTAATTTTAAAGGTAGACAATGTAGTACAACATTTTGTATGTTCATATCATAATTTAAAATGTAAATAAGTTTGAATGTTCTCGCTTCATTGAAAATGTACATTAATTTGCTTTGAAATTCGTTAAGCAACAGATTAACTATATTTCAAAGTCACTTTAACATTTACAACTCATTTGTTAATTTAAATTTGCTATCACGGATCACCCTAAATAGATTCCGAACCATTACTGAACATATGCACTAATCTGGCATAAGCAATGTATGAATGTACTGTGGTGTCAAAATTAACTAGTTTGTGTTTACAGTTATGTAGAAAGAAATAAAGAAAGCCTCTCTCCGTCCACTGTTGTACATAGGGCTCCTCCATAGAACGCCACAACGCGCGATCTTGTTTCGCTTGCATCCAATAGCTCCCCGTGACCTTGACGACATCGTCACTCCACCCTGTAGGGGGCCGCCCAACACTGCGTCGTCTGGTACATAGTCGCCATTCTGGGACTTTTCTCTTCTCCAACGATCATCAGTCCTACGAACGATGTGATGAATAATTTAACAAAAAAGTTATATCATAGTGATCGCTATAATATCAAAATATCGGTCAATGTGCTTGAAAGTTGAAATTATGCCGAGGTCACACGCGATGTGGCTATTAAAATGATCGTACAACTTAGCATTTATAAATATTAGTCTAAGTTACTTTAAAACGAAGAATAATAATATAAAGTAGACTAGAACATTTGCCACTATTTAAATAATAAATAAATAAATATTCATGGACGTTATACACAACGTCTTTTGGTCCCAAGCTAAGCTTATAATATATGCTTGCATTATGGGCATCAAAAAATGGATAGACGGCATAAACTACTTTTCTTTTGTAAATACATATTTATAATACTCGTAAATAGAAAACACCCAGATTCAATGCAAATATTAGTACATTATGACAAGTATGTTATAAATATGACACAAAATGATTGTCACATGCGGGAATAGACCCGCGACACCACGAGACCCGTCTTATAAAATATATCGTATTCGTCTTAAATGTCTGGTAGATATTTATTGAGGAATATGTATACTTATACATAAAATTAAGGTACCTAACCTAAATAACCTAAATAATTTTTATCTTATCTTATTCGCTAATTGTCCCTTCCCAGGCAATCAACGTCACATTGTTTAGTACAAGCCTCCTCTAATTCGGGAGGGATTTGTTCGTGTTGTTTTTATATTATGGACACTTTACACAACGTCCTCTGTTCCCAAAGTAAGCTATATTTCCATGCTTGTGTTATGGATATACCAGATTTGGATATACTACATATATATATGTATACATTTTTTTTGTTAATAAAATGTTTTTTGTATATTATTATTTATTGAGAAACCTATAACCAAGAAAGATTTCTTAGCATGTTTTCAGTCACTGATTGAATACAAGTTACTGTTACTGCCAATAATCTATCAACTGCTAAGACAATGTGTAGTCTATTTCCGTTCTGTGACACTTAGGATGTTAGAGCATTAATACAATACGAGTTGATACTATGAGGCGACTTCTGCTAAAATGTGATGATCAATGTTCATACTCATTGTCTACGGACACTCTTTGTATGCGCAAGGTGACTGTGGGCGGGGCGTGCGTAGCGACCAATGAAATTACATTACCGTGTTTGTGTGCATTGCTCGGCACTCCGCCGACATTACAGTATATTTTTCAAAGAAAACAGCGTTTGTTACAGCTCTGGTTGGTTTTAATACTCTGAGCTTAAGACGGACCTATATTCATAGCATGTGTGATGCACTTTGTATGAACACGGCATCTGACTCATATAGTTTTAAAATGTCAGAACCGATTCACAGAACCCAGTAACATATTTTATTTATAGCAAATTGATTAGTTACCAATGAAAAGCAGTTTTATAAGGAATTTTAATTTTCATAATAATTATTAATAGTATTTTATAGTAATTCAAATCAATACTGATTATCGTCGATAGAATTTATACGTAGTTATTTACGTAATTATAGGTTACTTTCAGACATTGCCTTGGTACCTACGAGTACAGCGGCGTAACCTTCAAGCTCTGACTACCTTGTTTTCCATTTTAAATTGTTCTAACTCTCCCTTGTATTTAAAATCACTTTTTCAATTTCTCTTTTCCACCCACTATCGAGATTTACGCTCTTCTCACAATCGTCTTCTAACATGTCCACCTCACACCTCTAGCTTAGTACATTATTCCTTCAATATTCAAGCAATTCTTCTCTGGAATGCCCTTCCTCTTGAGATCAGGATGGCAAGGTCCCGGGAGACATTTAAGACTAAAGTTCGCAATCACTACATTACATTACTGGCGGAATCTAGTCATTGAGTAATTCCTCTCTGTTCTATTGGTTATTATAGGTATATGTATTATATTATGTATGTAGTTTATGTATTATTACTAAGTATGTTTGTATTATCCGTTTATGTATGTAGATATTATATTTATTTATTATAGTTTAAGCATTAATGTTATTAGCCCATTAATGTCATTAGTGAAAATTGAAATTTATCTTCACCTTTTCTGTATTAAAGCAGCACCTGCCTCTTTTTATCTCTGTACCACTGATGGTTGGCTGGTAGAGAATGCCATTGGCATTAAGCCCGCCATTGTACACTATTTTGTATGTGCAAAAAGTTTTAAATAAATAAATAAATACATACTTACATAATATAAAATTTATTTCTTTGTTATTAGTATAGATATAATAGCTTTGATGAAGTTTACACGTCCGTGTGGTTACGGATAAAGAATACAGGTGTCACCATACCGTTTCCTTCCCATGGTGCTTTACAGTAGGTAGTTGCTATAGCTACGCTAACAATTACGATTACAAGAGTCATTATTTTCAAAATTTGCCATCAGTAATAAAGCCATTTTAATAACTTTGGATCATAGCAGATGGCGCTCTATAGTCTCTGCCTACTCTCATGGGCAAAATGCATGATGTTATGATTATTATAACGATAATAGCTAGCAGTGTTTTGATCATGTACCTACTCGAAATGACAAGGACAATACGCCTTAATTTAAGCTTTTTATAAACAGTTAAGTGCCATTTACTTTCTTCTACGAATTAGTTTTACATACAATTCCTACGGAGTATTTCTTACTTTCTGTTTTAAATCACGTAAATAAATAAACATTCTTTTTAATGAATTTCATCGCGTGTATTTTTAACTTTATAAGTTTCTTAACCCTATGCTTAGGAGACTTTGTGATTTACTTTCTAGTTCATGGACCTACCTATGGTATGTGATGAAAATGTACACTGAATCCTTGTTACCATTACCTACAGATACAAACATATAAATATGATGTATTTGACGGGCTTCGTGGTCTAGTGGTTCATGTAACCGACTGCCGTTCACGAGGTTGCGGGTTTGATTCCCGCTCGGGACAATCAATTTTTTATAATAATATTGTCATACAAATATTTGTACTGCGTCTGAGGGTGTTCTATGTATTATAAGTATGTATTTACAAAAGAAAAGTAGTATATGTATCATATCCGTATTCTGGTACCCATAACACAAGCATAGAAATATAGGTAGCTTAATTTGGGACCAGATGACATTATGTGAAATGTCCAAAAATATTTATTTATTTTGTTTATTATTTATTTACACCATGGTCACGGGTGAGTCTCACCCGTGAACGCGGTGACTGCAAAGTCTCCGAAACGTCGGGCCAAAATTTAAAACAAATATACGCGTCTAAATCCGTAAAAAGTAGTTTTATTTAAATTCTTTCAGTGTTGGATAGTCCATTTAGCGAGGAAGGCTATAGGCTATATAACATCACGCTGCGACGAATAGGAGAGAAGCAAAAGTGACACACGTAACAAAAAACGGGGAACATTTTCTAAATTCTACGCGTACGAAGTCGCGGGCAACAGCTAATTTCTGATATTTAAAAGCACAATGTCAATACAATCAGCCTATTAATGTACCACGGTTAAACACGGGGCTCCTCCAATTGAGAAGAATATTTAGTTTATTACGACTTTACTTTCGCTTTTTTCTAGTTATACTTACTACTTTTAATACACCATCCCTACTAATATTATAAATGCGAAAGTAACTCTGTCTGACTGTCTGTTACGCTTTCCCGCTTAGACCTCTCGACCGATTTTGATGAAATTTGGCACAGACAATCTTTAGACCCTGAGAAATGACATAGGCTATCTCTTATAGTGAAAAAAGAAATCCAAATTCCACGCTATATTGCTGTAATTTGTCCGAATGAAATAGAATATGAAATGAATACTAAAGATTTTAAAAATGTCTGCTTTTGTCGAAATTATTACAAAATTAATGATACAAATTTACCAACCGCCACATAATTTTCTTAAATTACAAACATCTGATCTATCAATAGACTAACAGATATCCGTTTCTTTATTTATTACGCAGATTTATTTAGTTTAAAATTTGTTTAAACAGAAGTCTATTAATAACTATGTAGTAAAAATATATTACCTTGCTATATCATATTGGTACCACAATCTTTTAATTTTGTGCCTATTCATGCTTTGCTAAAAGTAAGACGTTAAAATACGTATAATGTTTAAAATATGTATTAGGACGCATCTATTATAAAGGGTATAACTAGTTTGGGCTTTATAATAGCTGTGTTCTTCTTGAAGATGTTATGACCATGCACGGAACCCTACACGCGATTGCAATTCATACTTGGTCGGATTTTTTCTTTATCTTCATTTTCATAGTAGAGAATAAATCCGACATAGATATGATGATGAAACCCAGTTTTTGTTATTAGTACAAGTGCTAAGAGTGTGGTGGAGATGGTATGTACGTAGACACGGTGGAATTAGGTGGAGACGATGGGAGAAGACACCCAAAAAAGACATATTTTGATGTCATCAGCGATGTCGTTCAAAAGGGTGAAGTGTGTCTCACTTATGACAAAACTATCGTTGTGCATGTAACATAAGATGTACGAGTCTAAATCCCAGGGAGTATGTATATGCCTACTCCATGGGATAAAAGCGTGACGGTATAACGATCTTATCGAGGTGAATGCACCTCATTGATATCACATCTATATGATTTTATGAATGACAAGTTTTCTCTAAGAAATTATGTCTAAGCAAGCAGCATAACCATAAAATTATCGGTATATTTATAGCTCAGGAGATCACAGTCTCTGTGAATTTTATGATTTCGGCCTTCATCTTGTTCTTATTACAAGATATTGAATCATAAAGTTTATGCTTGGGCAAAAGTGTTTTCAATATTACTTGTACATGATAATATTATTATAGGTAAGGTAAAGTTAATATCTAAAGTCGTGTGGATATGTGGAATAAGTTATGAGGAGTTACGTGACGTGGGTGATACATTTTATAATATTCTGTCGTGTTATTTCTAGTCATAATCTATAACTAAGTTTCGCTTTTTTATTGGTGGACCAATAAAACAATAATTGAAAAATAATATTAGAATTGATACATTAAAAATATACCTACTTGTAGACTTAAAGACATGCGGTAGCGTCATTAGCCAAGTTCAAGTTTCGACTATACTAAGAAATGTGGCGTAAGAATGATGCTCTTAAGGAACATTCGTTTAATTTTATTAGAGTTGCGTAAAAGTGTATAAAGTTCAGAATTCATTTTCAGTAGAAAAGTCAGTACGTGTGGAGGCGGATTAAGAATGCAAGTGTCACTACCCCATTTCCCCTGGATAATGTAAACACCACCTGGATGCTGTACACAGACCATCTGTAAGAGTGGGAAAACTCGAAGCTACACCCTATGCTAACACGCCTGGTCAGCAGACTAGATAGTAGACTAAAATCTTTCCAAAGTGGACGCCGAGCCCAACAGTGGGACGTTAATGGACTGGAGAAAAGAAAATATGAAAAGTAAACGTGTAACAAAAGTTTATCATCTGAAATTATTAAAAGATGCTATAATATCAACTATTTCTTCCTTTAGATTTATCACGTAAAAATGTTACGATAAGTCACCTTAACATTGAAATTTTCATAACATTATTCTAGCGAATGGGAACTTTGTTCATTATCATATTTCTTATAAGACTTGACATTTATAAAAGGGTACATTGTTACTGCAAGCTTAACTTTCATAAAAGAGCTTTTAGCATACAGTAAGTGCCGCTAGGTGACGTACTTCTGAAATACTTCATTCAACTTATATTAAGCTTAATGTTACAAGAATATTTTCTGTTTTATTCAGGTACTTAACTTTTCATAACGTAATTTCACGGTAAGATTTTGAATAATAGATTTATTTTCGACTCTTGTTTGGGTTTTAATTGTTATGATTATTTTTATGAAATAACTGGCTGCTGCCCACGACTTCGTAAGCGTGGAATTTTCTCCGTTTTTGCAACATTTTTCACTACTGCTTCGCTCCTATTAGTCGCAACGTGATGTTGTATAGCCTATAGCCTTCTTCGATAAATATACTATCTAATACTGAAAGAATTTTTCAAATCGTACCAGCGCAAATTCCTGTGATTGTGAAACAAACAATCTCTCCAGCTTTATAATAATAGTATAGAAGTACCATAGATAAATGAAAAAAAATTACTTATAACGTTAAACCATTTATACTACTGAACCTAATAATCTAATCTGTGGGCTACGTAGAGTTAATAAAATAAATAAATGGTGTCATGTCTTTAAAAGAAATATCGAACAGTTTTGACTTTATCCAAAAGTTAATTGAATAACCGTTTTATAAATGAAATAAGACAAAGTAGGCGGTAATATTAATGGAACGTTTTAAAATTCTTTTTCTTAGCAATTAACTACAAAATATAAAATATTAAAACGGAGTAGGCTTTTAATAATTAAAAGCTTTTACTTAACCGCTAAATTTAGCTACAAAGACTAATGATTTACTTACTATAAGGCAGCCTCATCTTGTAAGGTAGTAGGACGTTCTCTGAAGTCGGCAACAGGCAGCTGGAGCGGTAGAACCGATGGACTTATTCGTCATTGTTCATCAAGACTGTATTTTGATGCTGGGGTGTCACTGACTTGCAATTAACGCCGAGTCTCTCGGGATGCCTTGAGAGTTACTATCTTCTTCTTCAACAAAGCCCATAAAAGTTTGACAGTTGGCCCATACCTCCTTTACTTTGGAAGGGTTCTGGTCTATTTATGCCACGCTGATGAGACGTCTTCGCTACGGTTTACATTCGTATATTCTCTTCCTCAGAGGTGTTTTCCGTTTACATTGTCCCTATGACATTATTTTGTTAAAATTGTATAGTTAGTAAATACGTCAACATTTGACTGTTACAATTAATTTAATCTCTTTTAGGAATTCTTGACTGGAAGTAAGATATTTCCGGCTACGATTTACGGTATTTCAATATTCATTCGTTACATTATCTTAACTCTATTTCTGACTCTTTCTACCTAATGTAATTGTCAGTCGGTGCTCGTAAATAAATCGATCACGGACGTTTTATTGCAAATTGGTGCTTATTTGAACCATTTGTGATTCAAACAATGAAGTGAAATCTGATATTATTAGGTTAATTTGTTTGTTTTACTTTGTATATTGGCGTATTTTTTGTAGGTTTTTATGGTTCTGTATCGAAAAGCCAAAAGGGGATCCTATTACTAAGACTTCGCTCTCCATTTGCCCGTCTGTCCATCTGTTACCAGACTGTATCTCAGGAATGGTGATAACTAGAAAAGCTGAAAATTTCACAGTTGATGTATCTATATAAGTTGATGCTACAACAACAAATACTCATTATCATCATTTACGTGTCTATAATGATCTATTACCAAATAATGGTATTTAAATATAATATATATTAAAAAAACGGAACCCTTCGTGTTTAAGTCCAACTCGTACTTGACCGGTTTTATGGCATGGTTCCATATTCCAAACGTAAAACGGGATCATATTACTACAGACTACGCTGTCCATCGTCTGTCATCCAGCCATCCATTCATCAGCCTCTCTCCGTCCACTGTTGGACATAGACCTCCCCCATAGTCTGTCTGTCCGTCTGTATCTAATGACCTATAATATAATAAGTATCGTGCAAGACGAGCTTAAATATGCTTGTATTATGGGTATCAGAATATGGATAGAATACATATACTACTTTTCTTTACTAAATACATACTTATAATACATAGAAACACCTAGACGTAGTACAAACATAATTTTTTTATAACATTTATAAATATTACACAAATGATTGTCCCGTGCGGGAATTAAACCCGCTACCTCAGGATCGGCAGTCCGTTACATGAACCACTCAACCACGAGACTCGTCGAACAAAGGCGTTACAGTTCCTGGAACCATAAACGGACCACATAATGAAACCTCACCTACCTTCTCATACAAAACTTTTAAAAGAAGTTATTGTCAAACTTCTAAATCACTAAGCAACAATAAACATCTGGAAGTTTCTTGTGTTGTCACCAGTGTGACAGCGTTTCACAAAATATTAAGTGAGTCGCGTTCCGGATGAGGAAAATTGTCGTATTATATTGAGACAAGTGCGGTGATCTATAACTTTATTAAATAACTACCTTTTACCCGCGACTTCGTTTGCCTGGAATTGAGAATCAACTATACTATAGATATAATATTTTCATCAACTGTACTCATCAACTATACTCCAAAAGGGTCAAGTGCGTAGCACTTACAACCGTCGGGCATGTATGACCAGATGTATGAGTGTAGATGAAGCCAAGGAAGTATGCTTCGATCGTAGCAGATGGCGCTCTATAGTCTCTGCATACCCCCATGGGAAAAAGGCGTGATGTTATGATGATGATGATGATGATATAATATTTTATGGTCTAAAGTATTAAATATGAAAATAAATTTGCTGACATTCCTCCTTATGTCTTATATCGGGATCCTTGGATTTGTGCGGGTGTCATGCGACATGGTTCCCTCAGTCAATTCTCACGACCCCCGCGGGCAAGACATGGGGTGGTGACATTTGTTTTATCCGTTACCTACCTATAAAAAGAAATGCTCAATATAATACCAAAAAAAAGAAACGGAAATAAAAATGTCATCCTATCGCAGTGACTAAGATCTTGTTGACTGGTGGCAGATAAATCGACTTTTGTTACATTAATGTGTCCGCTACCATATGGGGAAAAGATTTATCAAATTAGGAAGCTTCAGCTATTATAGAATGGGGTTTATTTTATTTATTGCGATATCTTTTTTAGCTTTCCGTGTGGTGACGGATTAAGAATACAAGTGTCACCACCTCATCTCCTCCCAAAGGTGCTGTAAAAATCAGCTAAGGGATATTGCACACAAATAACATCCTCTGCGAGAGACGGAAAAGTCGAAAATAAACTCTGTGCAAACACGCCTGGTCAGCGCGTCACAGTAGACCATAATCCTTCCCAAAGTGGAGGAGGCCCGTGCCCAACAGTAGGACGTAAATGGGCTAGAGAGGGAGTTCTTTAGCTAAACTGCTGATTTTTCTACAGTGGTAATACTCGAAATAGACGTAATATTAATCTATGTGTGCGTGAAACATGTATTTATGTGCGTCTCTGATACAGGCTATACGATAAAAAACATTATAACACTATAAATTCACGTGTCTTCAAGATTGTACCATTTAAAACATACCATTTGGTTTTATTTTAGTTTAGTTTTTTTTTCATTTGATTTTAATATATGTATTTAATAGTTTCATTTTAATTTAGTTCTTGACGCGACCAAAGTGATGCTATTGACAAGTAAATCAATGATTACTCAAAAGTCACAATTTCTTGTTCTTCAGCTCAATAACTTCCCACTGTTGGGTACGGGTCTCCTCCACTTTAGGAGAGAATAACATCGACTATGCAGCGCTGAAAAGGCTTTGTTGCATAGGTACAGGCTTAAGGTTTATTTTCGAGTTTTTCACATGTGTACAATATCCCTTACCTGAATTTTACAGCATTCTAGGAAGGAAAAGAGGTGATACTTGTATTCTTAATCTATTACCACCTGGACAAGTCGTAATTAAGCTTCTCGTACTGAAATTAATTTTTTCTGAAACAAAAATTCGTTAGTACTATAATTTCACAAATAGAAGTAATGTAGCTTTCAAGTAAATACAAATATTTTTATAAGAAACACAATTCATCGTGGTTAGCCAGATGTGTACGACGGCTTATAAGATTATTGATGTAATACAAATTATATGCAATATGTACAACATTCAGTGATTTATGATCTTAAGCTGTCACTAAATATTGAAATCATGAACGTTTTATTTATACTTTTGGCTTTTTACTATTAAATGTTATATTATTATTTATGATGAGAGATTTTAACCGCAATTTTTTTTGATTTTTGTATTAATAGCCATCACGCCTTTAAAGCATGGGGTTGGTAGAGTCTAGAGCGTCATATGCTGTAAACTCTCCATACTTCCTTGCTTTCATTTGTACACACTTTTACGGCGTTTAGGTGCTTTACAACTGACCCTTTTCACATGATAGTTTCCGCTTGCCCCCGCCATGTATGTTAATAACAATAACACTTCCTTCCCAGTCTCTTAACATCTCACTGTAAGGCACCTCCTGCACTTAGGGAGGGTTCTAGGTCTACTATACTGCGCTGATCATGTGTGTTGGCAAAAGATTTAATTTCTAAATTTCTGTTCCTCGCTGTTGATATTCACTGCTAATAACATACCTTTGCTAGCTTTTACATCATCCTGTAAAGAAAATGGGGTGGTGACAGTTGTATTTTTCATCCTCCACCACACGGATAAGTACCAATAAACGCTGGCAATTACTTACTAATTCGCGTTAACCTTGATGTGCTCACCGACGTTTACATAGCGAACAAGTAATAAGAAATATTAGAGAACTGTACTGCCTTGTACTCAGTTTTTATTTATTTATTATATTCTTAATTGTACACCATACATATAAATAACTTAATAATGAAATGCAAGATGGTACAATTGGCGGCCTTATCGCTTAAAGCAATTTCTTCCAGGCAGCCTAGGTATGGATCTAAATGAGTGAGTGCTGTCGGTGCACAGATATTATAATTATTTAACATTTTTTCCACACTCAGTATTTTCCCTAGAAAAGTATTTTTGTAATATATTTGGGTTATAAAGATTGAAGTAAATGTCCATTAAGATAAGAGTTAAAGACTTGCCTTACAATGTTTTCTGAAGAACATAATAATTCACACTTGAATATAGCTTTCAAAATCTGAAATACTCTCTTGAAATGAGAATTACTAAGAAGTATTTTGATACCATTACTCAACATAAAGAAATGTGGGGTTTACTGAGCAGTTTCTTGATTGTTTTTAATGGTTCTACTAAAGAGTGGATTCTTAAAAATGGGTCAAGTACGTGTTAGATTTGCACACGAATGGTTCCGTTATATTGTTATCATAATATACTAGCTGCGGCCCGCGATTCCGTACGCAAGAAATTTAAAAAAATCTTTTACTTTTATGTACTCTCCATTTCTCTAAAAAGTCTGCACAGATTTGAAAATTATTCTTTTGCTTGATAGGGTTATACTTTCTATGTGTTCCCTCGACAATTATATTAAGATCTCAACATGAGACCGGGATCAGATTTGTTTATTATGTGTTTCTAAATTTATTTTTAGTTAGCCACTTTTTTACTTCAAAACACAACAACATATTACACACAACACCAATCGTTCAGAACTACATCTTAGAAACCTTCGCTCTTCAAACGACGTTCTTCTTTCTTGCCCTAGACTAGTCACGTCCATTCTTCTTTCTTAATTCAATCTATACTCCTCTGGAACGCACTCCCTCGTGATGTCGGGATGTCTACCACTCGTAGTCTTTTTAAACGCAAGGTTCGTCAGATCTATTTTAAGCTTTCGGCAGAAACTTAGTAGCTTTTCTCGCACTACATTAATATTATTTATATATGTATATATTTATGTGTATGTATTTGTGTGTTATTATATTGTGTATTTTTATGTAATGTCTATTGTTTTTAGGCTGTAGGTATGTATTTGTTGTTTAAATATTATTACTTTCGTTAAATTAATAACACCTACCAGTAGCACTTTCTTTACCTACCAATGGTTGTCTGGTAGAGAATGCCCTTGGCATTAAGTCCGCCATTATACAACTTAATTTTGTGCATAAAGTTTAATAAATAAATAAAAAAATAAACAACTATATTCAGAAATAATCATGTTTTTAGCGCATTCATTTAGAATCCTTAAATTAGGTAATCAAATTATAACAGAATATTTTATGTCATGAATATTTTGGACACATGAATGTGTCACATTGTTTTGTAGTCAAATTTATTATCATATTAAACAAAGCACCATTGTTCAACGAGAACGTAGGATTTAGTAGGTAAATCTATACACAAATATTTGTATAAGTCTTCTCTATCCAATGGAATACTTGTTTTATTGCTTGTAAAATTGATGTGTGTAGTTTACGAAAACTACTTGTCACAGGAATACCATATTTTATTAGACCCAGTATAAGACCCTGAAGTTGCAGTAGTAGTAGAATTTAGCCAGGCTAAGGCTATGTGTCTTCAAGACTGAATGCGTATTCACTGTCTGTTATATCTGTAAGATTTTTTATATTCAAACGTAGACTACAAATCTTTTTTTGGAAGAATTATACCAGAAGCCGGAGTGCAAATTAAATTACGCGATGAAATAGTACTAAGGTTAAAGCAGATCTGTTCAGGACAGTACATTTCGACGCCGCTGTTCCAACCCCATGATATTCACGCACTCACTCCTTTACTTAGTATAACTCATTCATACTGATGTAATTCTTCAAACAAATATTTTGTATTTATCAGTATAGTAGCTCTAGGAAGCTAAAATGTTGCTGTAATAAAAACAAATGCAATACTATAAAGTTTTATTAGCATTTGCATTTGTTGTATCTGGATCGGCTCAATCCAATTTAAAAGTAATGTATTTTCAATTTTATGATTGCACTATGTTTTATAAAATATTCTATCAGACGTCTAGTCTATTCAAAGTGCATCGAACCTGGCATGAAAATAGATTCGCTTTAAGTGTCACTAAAATAAACCGGCGATTGACTTCATAGTTAGTGCAGTATATAAAGGGCGTCACTAACGGCATATCAATATGTATTAATATAGCGAGAAAGAGAGAGATGTATATAGAAAAAAAAGACAAGGTGAGAAAGAGACAGGTATATCTGTCTGTGACGTTATATTATAAGTATAGATACATCTCGGTATGTTAATATGTATCTATCTCTTTCTATATATTAATATATCGTAATATGCCGTTCGTGGTGCCCTTTAATGTGATTATTTAATAATAGCTTTCCTTAAATTTGTTTTAAATGAGCCTACGTGTAATTAGGATATTCTCGAGTAAATGACGCTCTGATCTTTGGTAAAGACCGTTGCAAATTTGGAGGATATAAGATTTCGAGGATGCTGCGACCACTGTTATATTGATACAAGTTTTCCCTAGTAACTACTTTTAACGAACGTGGGACATATGAAGCTAGGCTCTAAGCAGCTTCAATTTTTTTGTATTAATGTGACGGTTGAATAATGTGAGATTATTGTACTGTAATTAGGGTTGAGTCACAATATTTTCTATTTAATTAAAATAAATACTAATTTTCTATAAATTCAAATAAAAATTAACAATTTTTCTTTTTAATATAAACTAATTTAAATCTTATACCAATCATTCTTTTTTAAAAATTCTTGTTATTATGTAAATAATATTGTATTTAAGTATATAAACTTAGTTTTGCTTGCTATATTGTATACTACCTCTATAATAATTAAAACTTTATTCTATGATAAAATTATGTATGTTTTACCTTATATAATTTAAAAATTTTCTTTATATTGTTACAATTTGTTAATGTATTTTAGAAACTAAAATAATTTTATTGATTTTATGTAGTCTGAGCTCAATGTAATATGTATGATATAGTTTATAGTAAAAGTCTATCTTTATGGTCAATGTAAAATTAAAATCGAATGTGGGTAAACCCTGTAATAACTGATCGTAGAAGACACATTACAGATCAGTCTCACCCATGACCATGGTGACTGCAAAGTCTCCGAAACGTCGGGCCAAAATTTAAAACAAATATACGCGTCTAAATCCGTAAAAAGTAGTTTGCATTTAATTAGGGTTGAGTCAATTATTTCATCAATCGATTAATGAATTCAATTAATTTTTTCGACTCTTGTAGACTTATTTTAGTGTTTTTTAGTTTTTTAGTGGATCTTCCATAGTAAAAGAAAAACCACGATTCGGTTCGACGCAAACACTGTTTTTTTTTGTATTTTCAGTAACTGCCTTTATTTTTCATACCTTGTTATTTTTAGTTTCGTTGTTGTATTATTGTATTCATTGGGCATCAGTTGAATGTATACCTATGTTTTTAAGTGAATTTATTTACGTGGTGGAGTGGTTTATGTAATGGACTGCCGATCACGAGGTCGCGGGTTCGATTCCCGCTTGGGACAGTCATTTGTGTGATATCCATAAATGTCATACAAATGTTTGTACAGCGTTTGGGTTTATTCTATGTATTAAAAGTATGTATTTACAAAAAAAAAGTAGTATATGTAGTCTATCCGTATCTGGTACCCATAATACAAGCATAGAAATATAGCTTACTTTGGGACCATAGGATGTTGTGTGAAATTGCCTGAATATTTATTTATTTAAAAATAACTGTTATTGCATAATATCTCTCACCTGAGATGCTTCCGACAGCAAAAAACATTTGAGCTATAAGAATATAAAGCTGCAATCAACTTAACCTAGTTCCATTGTTTGAGGTTGGAGCAGAATATTATGTTTCCAATTAAGTTACTTTTTATGTAATAAAATCTTCATTAAAATTTTTCTTAATTTCCCTAAGAGTAGTCATTTTACATTACGTAATGTTTTTCAGCTTATTGTCCCACCGTTGGGCACAGGTTTCCTCCAGCTCGGAAGGCTGTTTGGTCTAATATGCTGAATAGGCGTATATATATTTCTATATTTTTGGGTTTTATTTTCTAACAGAGCATAATATCTGCCCATAATCCAAGCAAGCTTGAGCACCCTGGTTTGAGGAACTGCGATAGTGTTTCTCATATTCTTAATCCGCCAGCACACGCTTATAAGTGCATATTAAATTATGTGGAATCCTGTCAAATTGATTACAAAAATAAATAAAATAAATAAATATTCAGGACATTTCACACAACGTCCTCTGGTCCCAAAGTAAGCTTCTATGCTTGTATTACGGGTACCAGATACAGATATACTACATATACTACTTTTCTTTTTGTAAACACATACTTATAATAATTACATAGAAAACACCCAGACGCAGTACAAACACTTGTTGACATCTATGGATATCATACAAATGATTGCCCCTAGTTATCATGGTCCTTGTACATTTCCCATGTCTCACTTATGGTAATCATTATTGCCATTGTAATTTGTTTAATAAGTAAAAACATGGCATGTCAATTGCAAAAAATTTTAAAATACTGTAGAAAAATCATTTCAGTTGTATACACATCAGTCAGTATATTAGTCTACGGAACTCAATCCTATATTGAAAAAAAATATATTTCTTGATATATTGAGAAACATAAACGTTCCATTTACATAGCATTCAATCAGAGACAGCGACGATCAAAGTAATAAAACGAGTTTGATAGATTGTGATTGTAAAGGAATGATTTATGAAGTAGGTAAAAGCCTCCCTATTATACCACGATGCAGGTGAAATATAGACATTGCTTTTGTAGATGTTTTAATAGAAAATAATTAAAAAAATACCAATTCAAGATTTGTTTTAGTTTCATGAGGACTAAGTAATTACGTTCTTATTTTTTCGAAAGAAAATCCATTACAAAGTGCTCATTAGACTAACTCTCTCCTAACGTCCCACTGTTGGGCACGGACTTTGAGAGGGTTTGTGGTCTACTATGCTGTCGAGATTTTTTTCTCTCGCATAGGATGATTTGTGTACAAAATCCCTTAGCTGGATTTTACAGCGCTCTGAAGAGGAGTTATGATGGTGAAAAGCGTGTTCTTAATCCGTCACCACATGAACTATCTACAGAAATTTGTAACGTTAGGGGGTAATTGCCGATAGTAATTGTCCGATATTTCACAGTCTTCAAGAAGATGTTAGATATCATTATGTCTTTACTTCAATTGGAAATACCAGGCGTACGAAGTCGTGGAAAAAATGATAACCATGTGCGGGACTTGAATCCACGACCTCGGAAACCGTTCCGTTGCTCTCACCCGCTCGTGGTTATCATTTTATTCCACTATAATTTAGTTTATTTAGTAAAAGCATAGCAAATCAATTGCAAAAAAAAAATTAATAAATTAATGTAGAAATACATGTACAGTCATTATTTCGGTCCAATTGTGTTCTGTAAAGAACCCTAAGTGATCGATTGATCAAGTTGGTGCAAACCGCTCAATAGATGGCGTTGTACAAAAAACATCGCACGATGTTTAACTCACATTGAGAAGGTTGTTGTGGAGGATTTTGTAAACATATGCGGGAACCATAATAGCTCAGATGGGAGAGCAACAGTACGGTATTCCCAGGTCGTGGGTTTAAGTCCCGCTCATGGTTATCATTTTTTCCACTATAATTTAGTTTATTTAGTACGAAGTCGTGGCCAACAGCCAGTTTTAAAATAAATCCTGTTTATATTAAACGTAATTAACAAAATCATTAAGCTGTTTTAACAGAAGAAAAAGAAATAATTATTACGATAACGAATAGTCCTTTCTTTTCTCATGATTGAAAAGGAAATAAAGGATACTAGTAAAAGAAATTTCTCGAAATATTCAAAAGAAAAATTACTTAAGCAATTAAATCAACATTTAAAGGTTCGACTATTTTTTTTATTGACACTTTTTCTTCTGATTGTACGCTCAAATATTCATTATCCATTTGCTTTGCAGGAAAAGAATCACTGGTTATTAAGAAACTAGATTCTTTTAAGTTATATTCTTTTGATGGGTCTTTTAACGCGTTGTGATAAAGATATTTTGAAAGTTTTTAATAATTTTAATTGACATTTTCATAATAAATCAAATTGTGGTGGAAAAAGTGATCACCGCAAGCGGGACATGAATCCACGACCTCGGAATACCGTTTCGTAGCTCTGCCAACTGAGCTTATTGCGGTCGTGCTAACAGTAACCAATTAGACCACCGCAATAATCACTCGATTGAGTTTACATCGTATTTTGACGTACAACGCCATCTATCGAGAATGTTTTGCAACAATCTCGATCAGCCACCTAGTATTCTTTACAGAATACAATTGGGCTGAAAATAATGACGCGACTTTTATTACTAAAGTAATTTATTAATTTTGTAATTGACTTGCTATGCTTTTACTTAATAAATGAAATTGTGGTGAAAAATGTGATCACCGCAAGCGGGACTTGAACCCACGGCTACGGAATACTGTTCCGTAGCTCTGCCACCACAATTTGATTTACTTTACTTTGATTTGCTTTAGCTTGGGACTAGAGCACGTTGTGTGAAATATTAAGTACATACTTACAGTATGTACCTAATATTTATTTATTTTATGTCCTTAAGTGAAAAAACTCCGATGTCAACGCGAAAGATAAGCACTTTAAAACTACAGTTACATACTCGTAAGTACATACAGTTTTTTTATATATTTGCAAAAGTAGGGAATTCGGATTCCGTTTTTACTCTAGACATAGATAGAATTTAAAATACTAAATTCAAATCTATAAAAGAAATTATATTTAATGTAATGCTAGCTTTTGCCCGCAACTTTGTACACGTGTAATTTTAAAACCAAACCTTGACACATTATACAAAAAAGCCACACTCTATCATTTAAAAAAAAAACCGTATCTAAATCCGTGGCGTAGTTTTGAAGATGTAAGCTCACTTATCGTCCTAAAAGAAGTAAAATTTTAAAGTATAATAAATGAACACAACACATATAATTGTTCACTTAAAAATATTTGTTTACACCACATTAAAACGAAATGAGCTCAACATTCAATTCTCGCTATTAAATGTTTGTTTGAGAACAAACATAACCTCTGCCCGAAATGTTACAAAATTAATGATACAAATTTAACAAGTTCAACATATTTACACAACACAAACAACAGATTTATCAATAGACGGATATCTTTACCACATATATTAATGGTCTTATTCATAATAACTTATCGGAGATTTAAAAGTTCGCTAAAATAGGTTCGCGAAAATTGTCAAAACTTGTTATTCTTAATTGTCTTTTTACGCTAAAACGTTTATTATCTTATATATAAAATTCACGTGTCACAGTGTTAGTTACCGTACTCCCCCGAAACGGCTTGACCAATTTTCATTAAATTTTACATAAATATTCAGTAGGTCTGAGAATCGGCCAACATCTATTTTTCAAAACTTTTTTTTTTGTACCTATGGCAAAACAACGTTTGCCGGGACAGCTAGTAATACATAGAAATGCCCACACTACAAACATTTGTATAACAGTTTAATTATTTGTGTTATAAATATCACACATAATATTATCCCGTGCAGGAACCAAATACGCGACCTTGTACGGCAGTTCGTTAAGTCCGTTTTTGTCTTATTGTATTTATAATTGTGTGTATATTATTAGGTTCTTCACAGATCCCCTCTAATAGACTATACAGTGTGTGTTACCAGCGATGACATGCGGAACATAATGGTGGTCATTGAATATCCGCCTCATAGCTAAACTCAAGGTTGCACAGCGCGCCATGGAAAGGTCTATGCTCTATATTTTCATTTATATTTTATCCGATATAGCCCGAAGGGTTAGCACGCTTACGCTTAAGTGGCAATGGGCAGACCACACCGCTCGTAGGACAGATAATCGTGAGAGAAGAAAGATCCTAGAAGGGCGTTGTGCCCCGATAAGCGACGATATCATCAAGGTCGCGGAGAGTCATTGGAAGCAAGCGATACGAGACTGCGCATTGTGGCGTTCTGTAGGGAAGGTCTATGTCCCAACAGTGGAAAGAGAAAGGCTGATGGTTTGATGGAGACAGAACATTAAGAGATGTTTGTTAGCGACTAAATGCTTTTCCATTGGACTACAGCATGAGGCTCTTCAAAAAAGGGATTAAAATATTTCTGCAGGGTCGGCGACGCGCGTGTGACAACTCTGGCGTTGCAAGCGTCCATAGGCTACGGTAACTGCTTACCATCAGGTAGGACGTAAGCTTGTTTGCCACCTTAGTGGTATAAAAAAAAAGTGCACCAACGTTGGAGGAAGGCGCGGGTTGCAACGTGTGAAATAATGCATTTTTATTGGTAGCAGCAAAATCGCAGCGCATATTCGCCGAGTGTTGACCGCCTAACGTGCGGAATATATTTGGGGTTATCTGTGATTGTAATATTATGTTATTAAAGAGCGTTCACTTTATATATCATTTCTGATATAAGCCTTAGATTATTATCTGTACTTATTGGTTTAACTACTTTTAATATTGCAAAATTGATCTAGCTTGGGGGCTTATTCTAGCTTGGGGGCTTATTCTAGCTTATTTTCTTCGAGGAAACGTGAATTTATTTTTAAGTAGGTATATTACTTTAAGTTGTAGTATTTTTAATTATTTTTTTGTATACTTATGGACATTTTACACAACTTCCTCTAATCCCTAGCTTAGCTTTTATGCTTGAGTTATGGATACCAGAATGCGGATATAATACATTTACCTACTACTTTTCTGTTGTAAATTAATACTTATAATGCATAGAAAACACCCAGACGCAGTACAAATATTTCTATGACGATAATAAATATCACACAAACGATTGTCCCGAGCGGGAAGTGAACCCGCGACCTCGTGAATGGCAATCCGTTACATGAACCACTTGACCACGAATCACTAGTACCTAATTAACATACTGTGTATTGTGTAGTGGAACTTGTTCCAATGAACACAGAATGGCGCTCTTTTGTTCTCTCAAATGAGCTATCGTGAGGTCTGCAAGTGATATTCAATTTCTCTGATAAATTGTTTCTCCATTAAGTTTGAATGCGTCATTGTTTTGTCAATAACGTACAGATCACTTTTTCTGCTAGATATGTTTAAAGGAGCATAGGACTGAACGTTTATTTGATTAAAATTTTAGCCCGACGTTTCGGATACTTTTCAGTCACCATAGTCATTGGCGGGACTGAGCTGTAAAGCGTCCTCTGTAATTTGTATGTGTCTGTGTTATTTAAATCAACAGGTGTTAGAAAATATATTAAGCATACCACTATGAGAACAATTTAAATAACATCACTAAGGCACTCGGTAATGAAGAAAACTCATAATTATAACAGTTGATCACTCACACTCACAACTATCTCTCTCTCTCTCTAACCCATTATCGTCCCACTGCTGGGCACGGGCCTCCTCCAATTTAGGAGAGATTATGGTCTACTGTGCCACGCTGACCAGATATGTTGGTAAAGAGTTTAGTTTCGAGATTTCCGCCTCTAACAGTAATTCACTGTTTATATTGTCCCTTAGCTGGCTCGTACAGCACCTTGGGAAAGAATTTGGGTGGTGATACTTGTATTCTTAATCCGTCACCATACAGACCAACTCAAACTCCGTGGACTTTATTTGACGATATAAGAGTAAATGGATGTCCTAACCTATTAATACAGCGTTTAATAGTGATTGAGTGGTTTTCAGCATCCTGGAAAAGAAATGGGGTGGTGTCATTTGTATTCTTAATCTGTCACCATACAGACCAAAAACTCACTGGACTTTATTTAGTTAGATAATAGTAAATGGATGTCCTAACCTACAGCGTTTAATAGTGATTGAGGGGTACTCAGTGTGCTACGATCTCGTAGATTGGATAACAACTACTTTTTGTTTGAAGACAATAGAGTTCTCTATTCCTTGAGGTCAAGGTGCGAGATCCTTAATTTATATTAATGATGGCAACTTATCACTGTGCAGCTTATATTTCTTACGAGATATCCACAGGGACAAAAAACTCTATATTTTTATATGTATGTTATTTAAATAGCCTTCCCAGAGTGCTGTAAAAGGCCAGCTAAGGATTATTCTACTCAGATAACTTTCTATATATCGTAAACCCGGTGCCAAAACGCTTGGTCACGGCGACAACAGTCACCCTTTCCAAAGAGCTGCTACCTGTAATAAAATAAACATGTGGAAGCGACTCTAAGTATTGAGATAAAGACATGAAAATGATGGGTTCTGAAATGTGATCACGAAACACAAAAATAATATGAAGACGGAAAATAAAATACGTAAGAAATACATAATGGTTATCACGTCTTTGTAAGCTCTCATAAATGAACCTTCCAAAAGAACAATAAATTGAGCCAAGTTACGAGTGAATTCTTTTTATGTGCAGAATAAAGCTGTGGCTATGAATATGTCTGGCAATGAAGATAAAAACAACTACAGTCATCAGATAAAGCTATATATTTATTTATTTATTAATATACAACTGCTTACCCCACTTACAGTTACCCAACGCGTGAAGTAAGCTACATACACTTAATACAGTTTTACATTGCATATTATGAAAAGTTTACATAAATTAAGAAATATATTCAAATTGTTGAAAAATATATCAACCTCAGGGCACTGAGCAATCAAAGCATTGAGTAGACTTATTGCCTGATTAGAACGCAGCCGTGTGTATTGGTTAGGTGCCGAGAGAGCACAGCGAGATAATTTATATATATAAAATTGTCAAACCTATTTTAATGTATACTGGATGATCAGACGAACTTACCAAGTGAAGTTCGATCTAAATTGTCTAAATTATTGCGAAGATATTAAAATATTATATTGAAACATTAAGAGGAAAGATTCAATTGTTAGTTTCGAATGATAAGACTCCGAAACTACTGGAACGATTTTGAAAATTCACTCAGCACGTTGATTAGGTTCATTACATATTGTGAACATAGACGACTTTTAAAAATATTATGAATAAGACCGTTAGCTTTTAACAAAACTTTATTCTCCTTTGGAATATTGGATATTCCAAATTTTGTCATTGACTCTATCAATAGTTATGTTTTTAGTTTAGTTGTGCAAATAAAATGTTATTGGTCTTATATCCGTTGTCTACTGTATATACCACATAGTAAATGAAACCTAATTTGAGAAAAAAAAAACAAAAAAAAATTAATAGAAGTTATTGGCAGATAGGAACAGCCATGTAACAGAATTTGGAAAAATGTATCAGAAACTTATAATGTTACCCGTGCGAAGCTGGGGGGAGATTTTTAGTGTTAATAAAAGCAAATTTTGTAATGTGTACGTAGTAATTGGCTTCATTTCAATAAACGAGTTTCCCAAGCTAGAGAATACTATTATAATAAAGTTCTAATAAGCTTCACAGAAGAGACTGGTTTAAAACATCTTTATACTAAAAGTTTCCTAGAAAAAATATACAGTTATAATAAGGCTGCGCCATCCTTTAAATAACAGACAGTTTCTAGAATATTTTTAAAACATTATTGAACATTGATGTATTGTACAAGTAAAGACTTAGGTATAATAATTCCTTGAGTTTCATGAAAATCTTGCGTAGGCAATGATTTTATGGAATACAAATCACCCAAGTGAAGGAATTATTAGTACTAGATTTCACTTAAAATTCTCTGCCTAACCCCTAGAAAAAAGGCGTTATGCTGCATGATGTATGCTTAAAATGTTCATTGTAGCTAATGAGATACGATCACAAATAAGAGCTGTTTTAGACGGACTGCTAATTATCATTGACAACACAAACGGTACGAAATTAGAAGTTCGTTGTTTGAAATGGCACAAAATAATGTTCAAATTTTGGTTGTAATTACATTAATGGTTAAACTTGGTTTTCTTGTGATAAAATACTTACTATTTATTCTAATCACCAGACATTATATCTATCGAGTGGATATTAAAAGTTTGGGGAATAAAATCACTATCCTATTCCAGTCTTAAGGTAGTACCCATATTATTTCTATGTTAAATCTTGAGGTATATTGTACACATCCCCTGCTCTCTCCCCGGTCGGGTCATGGTAATACCTGAGTGACTACCATGGCCCGGCCAAGGATCGAGAAGGAATACCGTGGGGTTTAGTGGGTAGTCCGGGTCCGTTTATGACCCAGGAGTCCCACACAATGTGCGTAAAAGCATTCCCCACGTAAAAAAAAATCCCCTGCTCTCTCTCTTTCCAGCCCATTAACGTCCCTCTGTTGGGCATTGGCCTCCTCTATTTTGCGAGGGATTATGGTTTACTGTGCCGCACTGAACAAGCGTGTTGGCAAAGAGTTTATTTTCAAGTTTTCTGTCCCTCACTGAGGTTGTTATCTGTGTATAATATCCCAAAAAATATAATTTTTAGTTCAAATTTTAATATCAACAATAATGGTAGTATAGCAAGAAAAATATGCAATTATACGTGATATACGCAAAAGCTTTTGTTAAACAAACCATTATCATCTTTCTATATAATATTTTTACATCCATACTAATCAGATCGAAGCCATACTAATACAAGTTAATTTCGATTTAATACGGGGGTTTGCAAGGACGTGGTAATATGAAGCGTTTGATCAATACTGTTTACACGATGTCAGTCACGTGTTCTGAGTTTTGATAAGATCGTATATTTAGATCATGACCTAAATTAATATTAGTTTACACCTTGTTATTGCATTGTTGTTTATTATATAAATAAGATTTTATTTATTTATTTATATACTTCATGCACACAAAAGAGATGCATAGGCGGACTTAATGCCGAGGGCATTTTCTACCAGTCTACCTTTGGGTGATGCAATAAATTAGTTTAAGTAGGTAGGTGCACGAGGCAGTTCTCAACAAACTCGACTTATAACTTGCAAATCAATAGATAATATTTATAGTATACATACTTACACAATACTTGTACATACAATAGTTATAAAACATATACAATCAATACATATACCCACGTATATATATAGTATATCTAATATATAAAATTCACGTGTCACAGTGTTAGTTACCGTACTCCTCCGAAACGGCTAGACCGATTCTTCTCAAATTTTGCATACATATTCAGTAGGTCTGAGAATCGGCCAACATCTATTTTTCAAACTTTTTTTTTAGTATGGCAAAACAACGTTTGCCGTGTCAGCTACTAAAAATATATATATAAATAAATAACAGACGACTAAATAAGATTTTAGTTAGTAATATCAACATTAATTTATTAATTTTCGCAAGTGACTTGCTATGCTTTTACTTAATAAATCAAGTTATAGTGGAAATTATTTGCTTAGTTGAAAAACTAAAAAATACGCTTGAAAATCCAGAACATATTTTTAAATTATTACATTGTCATCGGTCCTTGATATGTATGCAAATTTTCAACTCAATCCGACTACTCCAAGTGGGTGAAAATCGCGTTCAAAGATTCCGTTACGATCAATACATTGATAGATTCATACCGAACTTATAAAAGCGTGTTAAAAATGATCACCATGAGCGGGACTTGAACCCACGACTTGAATCTATACCATTCCGTTGCTCTCCCAACTGTATAGTATAGATTTAGTAATATCAATTTAAGTATAGTTAAGTTACAATCTGTATTATGGCAAACATTCTATTAGATAAGCGAGTAATAATTTCGAAGCTATAAGCAAATTCTTCAGTCAGAAACTAGCTGTTTGTTCCAAAAGTGAATTCTATGGAGAATAACAGACAAGAAACTCCATGGATTATTTTTACTCTTCATTTTCTTTATTATAAAAATCTAAATTAACTACATTATTATTTAAAAGATTAAGGTTACAATCATTAGAGACGTAAAATTTTGTTGCATTATTTACTTTACCTCAAGGGCTTTTCAGGGAATTACGACCTTGGGACCTAACAGGTATTACCTACTATCACGCGATCTTTGTTCCTTGCGAAATAGAACAAATTGTCTATGTAATATCAAGGGAGATATAGTTTTATGTAGTCGATTAGTCTATTAGTGTTCTATTTATAAAAAAATAGTCTATTTAAAAAACTATTTCTAAAATAATAGATACAGTGAACCTTAAAGATAAGTAAAGACGTCTTATAGCAAGGCCAGAATAAGTAGTCTTGTTCTTATAGCGTGGCAAACAGTAATGTAAATAATGTTTATAAAATACCCGAAAAAGAATTCTGTTTTACGATCTGGTAGATTAATATTTAACTCAAATACTACTCAAAGAACCGGCTAAACACGAATCGGACTCGCACACGAAGAAACTAATATAGGTAACTAATCTTGTCTAATATTCGTCATACCAACCATAAATTATACAAAATAACGAAACCCCCAAATAACGTTATTAGGGCAGGATAATGTCGATGTTGAGTATTTGTTGTTGTAGGATAAGTTACTATACACAGACTGCAACATTTTCAGATCCCATGCTTTCCCCGTTACAGAGATACAGCTTGGAGACTGAAGGACAGACAGCGAAGTCTAAGTAACAGAAGTCTCATAATATTTTCTAACACTAGTTTATAGTAAAAGTCTATCTTTATGGTCAATGTAAAATTAAAATTGAATGTGGGTAAACCCTGTAATAACTGATCGTAGAAGACACATTACAGCTCAGTCTCACCCGTGACCATGGTGACTGCAAAGTCTCCGAAACGTCGGGCCAAAATTTAAAACAAATATACGCGTATAATCCGTAAAAAGTAGTTTTATTTAACAGAAGTCTCGTTTTACTTTTTCATACGGAACTTTAAAAAGAGCAAAATTGTCTTAGTAAAGTCAGAGTACATTGACCACACTACAACAGAACTGCCTCATGTATCAGTTTTTTTTTACGTGGGGAATCCATTTATGCACTTCGCTTGCTTCGTTGCGGGGGCAACCTTCGGACTTCATGTGGGACTCCCGGCTTATTACTACCGCACTACCCTTCGAAACCACACGGTGTTACTCCTCGCCCTTAGCCGGGCCATGGTAGTCACTAAGGTATCACCATAACCCGGCCAGGGGTGGCCCCCTATCTATGGGGCTTACTGCGACGGGTGAAGCCCCCGGTTAAATTGACGCTTCATTCTATCAGTTACGAAAAAATTAAACCTAGAAACAAACATATGAAAATATACTATATATAAAAGCTACTTAGATAAACGAAAACCATAAACAGACCCTTATAATTAGATTAGACAAAGAACATATCTTGGAATAATAATCATTGTTTTATGGAGAACAATGCTCACTAAATATTTCGTATGTGTGGTAAATGAAATAATAATGTTTCGTCACATCCGTAGACAAATGGCCGCTTCGTCTAGTGGTTCATGCAATGAACTGTCGTTCACGAGGTCGCGGGTTCGTTTCCCGCACGGGATAATAATTATTTGCGTGATATTTATAAATATCATACAAATGATTGTATGTACTGCGTCTGGGTGTTTTGTAAGTATTATAAGTATGTATTTACAAAAGAAAAGTAGTATATGTAGTCTATCAGTTCTGGTACCCATAACACAAGGATTATAACTTCGGACCAGAAGACGTTGTTTGAAATTTATGTCAACAAAACTGTAAAATATGTTACATTTGCAGAAAAAATTGTCCAGTTAAACTTCCCCTGGCTGACTTACAAATAAGAGGCAATGGGACTTACAAGAACTCGATTTTTAAAACAATGAAGTCTAAATTTGTGATAATTTGTCATGAACCTTCCGAAGTAAAACCAAATGGATTAGTACAATGTAGGTACATAGAAAAACTATAGGTACACAATTTAATTTCATTAGCTAATGTATCTCCAAAATTTGTTGGTCTGGTTAGTGAGTATTGGCACCAATTCTGTAGCGTCAAAAACTTAACTAAATTGGAACCAACTATAGTGTAGTTGTTTCGATGAATTGACTATTTAGTATCTCCACATATCTATAAATGTTCAAAGATTGATTAAAGATTCTATTGCCAACCATATCGAGTGCCAACATGTTTTTAGGGTTCCGTACCCAAAGGGTAAAAAGGGGACCCTATTACTGAGACTTCGCTGTACGTCCGTCCGTCCCTCCGTCCGTCTGTCACCAGGCTGTATCTCAAGAACGGTGATGGCTAGACAGTTGAAATTTTCACAGATGATGTATTTCTATTGCCGCTATAACAACAAATACTAAAAATAAAATAAAATAAATATTTAAGGGGGGCTCCCATACAACAAACATGATTTTTTTACCGTTTCTTGCTGTCATACAACAAACGTGATTAATTAAGTATTGTGTGTGTTCTTTGCTCATTTATTAATAACGTGCCTCATGTTGCATAGATAATGGTACGGAACCCTTCGTGCGCGAGTCCGACTCGCACTTGACCAATTTTTTTGAATAGTGGAAGTGATGTTATGTGAACCTATCAATAAAATTTACTCCAAAAGACACATTCTTTTTGGCAGGTACCCATAACCTATTAGAGTATTTCTAATAGGTTAAAAATAAAAATAGAATAGGTAAATAGCGAATACAATGTATAGATATGTTTAAAATCGTTAAATTTTTTTTTTTATTTTTTTTATTTGCAATTACAATTACAACACAAACACATTATTACATAAACAGGTAGCCATAAAAACTTTAACAAGTTTGTCTCGGCTACCCTCGGTCCGCTGACAATCACTCGTGCGACACAAGCAAAGTCTTGCAATAAATACACTTTATACAGGATGTAACTTTTATTTTATATATTTGATTAATTTATAATTAATTAATATTTATAATATATATATAATATTTAATATTTATTACACTGTTATTACACTGTTTTTCATTAAGTTATCAAATTGTGTTAAATAAATTATCAATATTTCGGTTTGGTTGGACTAGTAGAATAGAAACCTACCTACATGAAAAAATACTTTACCTAATATTAATATGGCGTATGACACAACCTATTACAGTTTATTAAATTATTCATATAAATATACATAGTTAAGTAATTAATTTAATAACTAACTTAAGATGAGATATGCTTCAAAATTGACGATTCGTTCTCACGAATATTTAAAGTTAGAACTTTGAAAACTGTAAATTAACGTTATTGTTTTATGTACAATTAAAGTTTACAAAATGCTTTATATAAATATCGTTGCCGAAACACGATTAAAGAAATTTGATTCGATAGAAAAAAATCGGAAACTTTCCCAAAAATCGCCCTATTTCACATTCTCGTCGGTGGAATCAATCAATGCCATTCAGTTTCTATCAGCAATATTATTACAAAAAAAAATATATGTAAGCAGAACAAACATTAAAATCGAATTATAAGCTCAGTTTTTTGGAAAAGCCTAAGATCATTTGTAGAAAAAAATTCAAAATAAATATTGAAAATATTTCAAAGCGCGCACGCTGAGTATGCAGGCATTACCATGGTTCCCGACCCCCGCCAGTCAGCCGGAGTGCATTGGCGAGAGCAGACGTGTACAGCTTGTATCGAACCTCCAGCACGCCGGGTGATCGACTACATTTAGTCCGTATCAAGTAGAATAGGTTTGGTAAGCAACCTACTTGTCTTCAAGTGAACATGGGAAATAAAATATGTAGAAAAAAAAAAACAATCTGTTCGGAAGTACAAGAGAAGCAGATTATTGAACTTGAAGAAGAATATGTAAGTACCTACCTACCTACTTGTTTTCATTCATTGTCTTTGCGTAGGTAAGTACCTAACTCCTAACACTTCTAGTATACCTATCTAGTATCTAGCTACCTATAACTATAGCTATAGCTATCTGTAAGTGATTATACGTAGTATGACAAAATATTATATGATGATGAAAGTAAGGTGACCATAATAATGATTATGATTCTTGGTTACGATTCCAAAACTAATATGAATAATATTATAATAATTTAAATGAAAAATTTGCGCTGCAGCAGCTGGCCACCCAAGAAAATGTATGTATAAAAGAATGTGGTCTTTTTGTAGACCATGAGTTCCCTTACATGGGTGCCACGCCAGATGGAGTAGTAGCAGATAATACAATCGTGGAGGTGAAATGCCCAGTTGCTGCTTTCAAAAATAGCGTGGAGAGTGCTATAAAGCAAAATAAAGTCCAAATTTTAAAATACAATAAGAAAAATGATCTTATTACAATTAATAAAAATAGTAACTGGTACTTTCAGGTCCAAGGCCAGTTACGGATGACAGGGAGACAGAGATGTCTATTTGGAATATGGGGAGGAGAAAATGAAAAAATGGAAGTCCTGTACATCCAAAAGGATGATGACTTTTGGATAAAAAAAATGCAGCCCAAATTAATCGAGTTCTACAACACTCACATGCTACCAGAACTAGTAGATTCTCGTCAAGACCGTGGCATGCCTTTGAGATATTCTGAAAAGTGAAATATTGCTTCACTATTTAGAATCTCATCGGCATCGAGATATTTTTCAGTTATCAATAACATGTCTATTGAACAGCTGACATTTATTCAAGCTTTCAGAATTGATGCCATAGTAAAAGTTGTTATTACAATACTTATACGGATTTAGTTTGATTTTTAGACGACAATAAAAATTATTTGGATATACCGCTATTTTTTATCATACCGGTATTTGATAAAAACTGAGCTGGTTGTGTCAAATACCGGTTTTCCGCGTTCAATCCCTAGTTTTATTCATAACACGGCCCAAGGATATTTCTTTGGTAGGTGTGCCAAAAGGTGTTGTATTTAGTAAACCAAGCTGTACTTATTTATATATTGTAAGCTGTTTGCTCTATTAATAGATATTCAAATCACATCGCCATTGTCATAATCTTTACACCATACACCATACCATAACATAACACCCTCACAAATACAAACACATACACTCTCACACAAACGCCCTTTCTCACACTTGTTTATAAAAAAAAAATCGCTCTTTTAAAAAAATAATTAATTAAATAATTAATATAATATAATGAATTAATTAAATTGCGAAATAACTTAATTTAATATACTGAACTAATTTAATGAATATTAAAAATGATAACAGTAATAGTTATAATTATTGTCTTCTAGCTCGGGGGAGCACACATCTCTGAAACACAAGCATATTATTATTATGCTTAGTTTAGAGATACGAAGCTCACCACAATTATTGTAGCATATCATTCAAGTATTTGTTTCAACCACAAATAAGTATGTGTAAATCATGTGTATGCATAAATTTTGGTAATTTGCCGAAGTGCTACTTTTGTCTTAATTTTGTAAATAAATAAATTTGAATTTGAATATTGCAAGAATTTGCGTAACACGTATCAACGCATCAGACAAACTATCAATCAGCATCGGCACAACCACGAAAGAAAGATAAACAAAAATTAATAAAATTAAATGTTTTCTTTCTTCCACGCGCACAATACGCAGAATACTATCAAATAACCATCCCGCGCGCGCGGGTGGCTAAGCTGGCTAGACCCCTTGCTCCGCCCGGCGATCTACGTCTGCTTCACCCCCTCAAAACCTGTGCAACGTCGCTCCCATATCACCTTAAGAGGCTACGATAGCGAAAACTACTCAATACAAAAATTATGGTCTTCGTACTCCGCTGTTTTCTATGTAAATATTGCGTCCATAATTTTTCTCACAGTATCTAGGTCTTATGTGTCCACCCTTCTATTACTTTTAGTCTTCCAAAATATGATTACTAAAAGAAGTATGACGATCCAAAAAACCCGTATACACAGTTGTCTTTAGATCAATTTCTTGTAAACAAATATTTTAAAGTTTTTTTAAAAACAAAGGTAATAGCAGCATAGATATACTCATTTGGCTATGTTCATAATGATTTATCAGAGGCTTAAAAGGTGATTTCATCGGAGAGACAATAAACGTTTTACCCGTAAAAAGTTTCATTTCACACATTAACACTTAAGCTCGTCAAAATTTTTATTGTGTCATCATCCGGATTTCGTATTTATAAATTAGTAAGGATGAATTATTAATTATTTGATTATTTTATTTAATTTTGAGTTAATAATTCAGAATATAACAGCAACAGCTAGTCAATTGATATAAATACTTACTAAAACCATAAATATTTATTGAAGTTTTTCCACTTTTTGTCTTACAACACTTTGGCATGAATAATGAAACTAAGTTTTACTAACTTTCTTTGTAACAAAGAGACACAACAGTTCCCCGCGAGTGCTCACAGCGGACGCGCGTCTCACAGCTCGTTTGATCCGCTCCCGTGTTTACATTCACGCGGCACAAGACTACCCACTTTATTATTATTATAGTGAAAAAACATACATAGGGTATCTCCTGGTGACAGGAGACCCTATAAACAATTATGAATCGTACCTCAATGTCTCAAACCCCCACAATGTCACTACTAAATAAAGTTACCGAACCACAAACAGTTACTGAACCACAAACACAACCGAGAACATCAAGTTATGCCAATGTTACGTCAACCACTTGTTTCCCGAAGAAAGACCAGGCCATCGTACTAGATGCCGTGGAAGGACTAACCCTCAGGGAGTATCTTATTGCATTATCATCGTTAACACCTGCGACATCTATTCGTTTTATATCTCGCATATCTAATGCACGTATTTGCATTTATATGGACTCCAAAAAAACAGCTGACTTTTTAGTAGAAGAAAAGAAAAAGTTAATCCTAAAAAATAATATTATAGAAATCAAACCTTTAATTACTAGAAACAAAAGAATAGTGTTATCAAACGTTTGTCCCGTTATACCTAATCATGTAATTGAAGAAAAATTTGAAGATCTTAATATTAAAATAATGTCACCGATAACTTTTATGAAAGTAGGGGTCGTTGACCCCGGGTTTTCACATATACTAAGTTTTAGAAGACAACTATACATAGCACCAGATGACGAACGTCATTTACCAGAATCATTCCAATTATCCTTCGAAGGAACTAATTACTGGATCTATACTTCAACTGACGCCTTAAAATGTTTCACATGTAACACATTAGGCCACCTTGCAAAAAATTGCTCTCTGAATATTACAAATAACCAGACTCCTTTTGAAGAAATGGACTCACATACTTACCAAGAACCAAATGTAATAACTAATGAAAATATTGAACCAATAACTACTCAACCTATTACGAATCCTTCTTGCACTGAAACTACCTCACAAGATTTTGTTCAACCTAACTTTATGCAACAATACTCCAAGGGAAAGAAACGGACACATTCACCAACAACAACTGAATCTTCTAAGATAGAAATCCAAAAACAACTTACACAAGAAGTAGACTCCGATAGAATGGAATTTGAGACTGACGAATCAAGTAGCAATATTTCTCTAGAAGATGAAGAAATAAAAACAAAGACAAAGAAAAAACTAAAGAAAAGTGACACTAGAACTGATGAAGAAATTTGGAAGAATATCGTAGAAGCCATAGCAGAACTAGATAACGACAACACATTCCCTATAAACTTAGACCAATTTATTAGTTTACTGGATAACGCGCGAGGTAGACAAAATGTAAAAGACTTAGTTTATTCATATACAGATAATATTAAAGATCTAATTAAAATGTGTAACAAACTACATTGCAAAATGAATAAAAGTTTGAAAAACAGATGCTCACGTTTATCCAGGAAACTACATGAAATGCTCCCCACTACTATTATAACTACAGATAATAATTAATTAATTTTTTATTTTTTATTTTTTTTAATACATTTTGTATTAAAACTTTTCTAACTTATATTTAGGTTTATATAACACACATTTTATAATTAATAGTTATGGATATTGTTATGTACCAAACTTAACTTATCGTATAACTACGCGGGCAGTACGGCCCTGCGCGGACGCAGTCCGGCCCCGCGCGCGACGCGGCTGTCGAGCGCCCCTCAGTCTGTAATCGATCTTGTGAGCGAGAACGTGCGCCGTTTTGTTAAAATTGTACGCCTAAGATACGTGTTCTTGCAGCGGTTTAAGAGTTAAAAATTGTTACTATTAAATTGTTTGCTGATAAAACTAATTATCCTATTGTGCGAACCGATAATTAGCATTGAGATCGAACAGTGAAATGTCATTGCGAAGTTGAGTATTCGCCATTTTGTATGACAAAAAGTATTATAAAAACTAGTGAATTTTGTGTCTCCATACTTAATACTATTTAATGTGAGTTGAACTGTTTGATAACTATAATTGTGATAGTATAATTTCATTAAGACGATTGGTGAAAGTTCACGGCTTAAGTCGCGCCAAATGTGGTCATTTTGAGGACTTGAAGAGTTCGTGTCTGCCTGCATAAGGTTAAGTATAGTTTGATTAGCATTCTGCGTTATTTTGGCCAATTTATCGTAGTTAGTTAATGAAGCTATAGCTAGGGCTTGACACAGTGAAGACATTGTTGAAGAACAGAACAGGGTAAGTTTGTACTATTGTAAATTTGTAACGCTGTGATATACAGTATATGTTCGTTCCTCTCGCGCCTGAGAGATATCACGCTTCCACTTAACCTATTATTAATTAGAACACCAGGTTGAACGCAACATATTTTGGTACCCAGAGCGTGGTTTAAACTCCGTTTCTCGAATGTTCCATGTTGAACAAACTATACCCTCATTATTTGTGAAAATTGATTTAATTAATTTAATTAATTTAATTTGATTAATTTAGTTGTTTGTTTGTTTAATCTAAATTGTTGGTATAGTTTTAAATAATTAATTTGAGTACTTGAATTGGCAATTAGATTTTAAAGGATTTGATAATTATTTGTGCTATTGCTAATCGTATTTGTTGTTGCTCAGGTTATTATTTAATATAAATTATTATTTAATTATTGTCTAATATTGAACAACGTTATAGTTAAATTGTGGCGTTGTGCGTTTGTGTAATACAACATTTATTTTATACGTTTGTTTGTTTGTTGGTTACCTTAAAATAAATAATTTAAGTCTTAAATTAATTGCACATTGGCAAGGAATTGTTTGTTTGTTTGATTTAAAATATTAAAGATTTGATATTTGTTTGGAGTAATAGCGGCTTGTCTCATTGAAAGATATTTTGTTTTTCGCTATTGTAATATTGTTTGTTTGTGAAAGATATTTGTTTTTTTTGTTAATATAAGATTGTTTGTTTTGTGCCGTTTGTGCTTTGAAGATGTCTACCGCCGCGTATAATGTTGTCCGCGAGACATATTCCGGGATTGCGACTCATTTGAGATGGTTCACGTCAGCTGCCGCCTTGGTGAAAAGGGAGAACCGAATCGAGGCATTGTTGGACAGGCATGAGAAATGCCCTACACGACTTCAGGAGGTGGAGGCGCTTTACCGGCGCTTCATCTTGCATCTGGATGATGTGCCCCTGGAGTCATTCCCCCAGGAGCGACGGGACCAAGTCCACGAGGACTACGTCCAGATTATGGACCTTGCCGACGACATCGCCCAGCGCGCGCGGGAGATTTTAGCCTCGCGCGCCGGAGTACCGGCTCACCGGGCCCCCTTGAAGACTCCCGTGGGCCTTTTGACTAGATTACCCAATTTGGATCTTCCACGTTTTGATGGTCGATTAGACACGTGGATGGGGTTTATTGGTTTGTTTGAGAGCCTTGTGGACTCGAGGGACGATTTGGGTCCGTCTCAAAAACTGGCCTATTTACTCTCCGTGCTTGATGGAGAGGCGAGGGGCTTAGTACAGCACCTCCCAATATGTGACGGGAGCTATGGGATCGCGCGGGCGTTGCTCACCAAGCGCTATCACAACCAGCGCTGTCTGGCAGATACCCACGTCGACCAGATTTTGAACCTTCCCGTCGTGAGCAATGCTGCCCAGTTGAGGACCGAGCTGCTGAACCCCCTCCTAATAGCCACCAATTCGCTCAACCGCTTAGGACTGCCGGTTGCCAAGTGGTCTTACCTACTAGTGCGTATTGTGCTCAAGCGATTGCCGGTGTCTTTGAGGGCACGTTTTGAACAGGGGCACACTAGGGATGAGGCATCTGCTCTCCCTACCTTTGACCAGCTCCTGACGTTCCTGGAGGACGAGTGTCGCATGGGTGACGTCATGGTCGCCGACACGCCGGTGGAAGCATCACGTCCCAGACCCACCAACCAACGGCGCAATGCCCAACCTGCACCAAGAGGAGGTACGGCCGCCCGCTTCGCTGTCGCTCAAGCTGCGCCACCGGACTGCCGGTTTTGCAAGTCGCAGGGACACCAAACGGTGCGGTGCCCAGACTTCGCGGTCCTGCACGTGGCCGCTCGTAGGCGGATTGCCCAGGCCCGCGGCTGGTGTTTCTCTTGCCTAGGGGACCATTACCAGCGCGCCTGCCCCGACACTCACCTGTGTCCTATTTGCGGAGGGCACCATTTGAAAATCCTGTGCGCCAACGCGAATGGCCGTCGCGACCACGCGGGGTCGCCTTCGGGCGGGTATGCCAGTGGACACCGGGACCAGTCCCGCAATTTGGAGTCCGGCTCATCACCCCCACGCCGCGCAGACTGTGCTGCCATCGATCGCCGAGTTGGTTCGGCGCGCAGCCCCACGGGCGGGTATGAAAGCGGGCCCCGGGTTCAATCCCGCACCTTTGTGTCCCGCTCGCCCTCCCCGCTTCCACGTGATCAAGCGAGATCACCTCCGGTAGTGTACCACGATTACCGTGACGCGCGTCCGGTACCACTACCGTCCCCCCCTCTGGCGGAACGTCCCCGTTTGGAGACGCGCAACCCTCGGTACGGACGCTCCAGGCGCTACGAACCGCCGACTATGGCTCGTGGCAGTCGTCACCGAGAGGAGGCCGAGTTTAGGCACTACCCGCATTTTGATTTGCCGTCTCGGGACAACGGCGCTCAGTCGCCGCCACGCCAGCATTAGGATGTTGGCGTCTGCCCCCGCTATGCACCGCCCCCCTTTGAGACCGTCCTCTTGCCCACGGCCCATGTCAGGGTCTGGGGACGGACGGGCGCCTCAGTTGTAGTCCGAGCGATATTGGACACAGGCTCACAGGGGTGCATAGCCTCGTCTTGGTTGGTAGGGCAGACTGGCCAGACTATTGAAAAATATTCAGATGTAATAAGGGGTGTCGGGAACGCCCCCGTGGCCACGGTTGAGGGCCGTGTTTTGTTTGAGTCCTCCCCCTCAAATTCTCCACGTCCGACGTTGGAATCGTCGGCCATTGTGATGGAGAATATCTTGGGCAATCACCCGCAAGTTCGTTTGTCTGCGGATGCGGTAAAATTGACCGCGGATTTGAATTTGGCTGACCCTAAATTTGACCTGCCTGGCACGGTCGATTTGTTGCTTGGTGCCGATGTTTTGGGTAAAATATTACTCGGCAAGGATCGTGTTTTGCAGCCAGGTGGCTTGGTAGCCCTCCGGACCATATTTGGGTTCGCACTGATGGGGTCTGTATTGAGGACTCCCCCCCCTGCCGAACTTGGAACGGCCTTGATGGTGGGGTCCGCCCTTTCTGACGCCGTGCAGAGATTCTGGGAAGTGGAGGAGCCACCACAAGCTCCCCGCTCTGATCCGGAGCATGAAGAGTGTGAGCAGTTCTACAAGACCAACACCAGTTATCTCCGTTCCGGCCGGATCATGACAAGATTGCCATTTCTCGCCGTACGTCCGCCACTTGGCGTCTCGCGGCCTATTGCAGAGAAGCGTTTGTTGGCGATGGAGCGCCGTATGAGCAGGGACCCACTACTCAAGGAGAAGTATATTGACTTCATGCGGGAGTATGAGGATTTGGGACACATGTCTGTGTCAAAATTGGATTGGCGTTCGACGGAGCACTTCTTTCTTCCGCATCATGCTGTAATAAAACCATCCAGTGGTAAGTTACGCACAGTATTTGATGGTTCTGCGCAGACTACTTCAGGAGTGTCATTGAACCAGTGTCTGCATCCTGGTCCCAAATTGCTGAAGGACCTTTGTGACGTCATCACGCGGTTTCGACGTCATCAATTTGTTTTTGTGGCTGACATCAAGATGATGTTCAGGCAAACGGTAATTCACCCGGATGATCGCCGATACCAGCTGATATTGTGGCGAGAAAACCAGCAAGATCCCATGCTTGTCTACGAGCTCAACACGAACACATACGGGCTGAGGTCTAGCCCCTTTTTGGCTATACGTTCGCTTTGGGAGCTCGCGGATCGAGAGCGTATGTCGTTTCCTCGCGCAGCCGCCATTTTGAAGGAGGACCTATATGTTGACGATGTGTGCACTGGCGCGGCCACGGAGAGAGAGGCCCTGCTCTTGCGTGACGAGTTGATTGGCATTCTAGCCTCCGCAGGATATGAGTTGCGTAAATGGATCTCCAACTTACCTGCGCTCTTGGAAGGGCTACCGGACGACCACCAGCAGGATCCTCACCTATTTGAAAACCGTGACAACCCTACCATGATGTCAGTGCTTGGAATCCAGTACAGACCAGTCCAGGACATCTTTACATTTAATGTCAATTTGGATTCGCATCACACTTGGACGAAACGACTGGTTCTGTCGACTGTCGCGAGAACCTTTGATCCCAATGGCTGGATATGCCCGGTCATATTCTGGGCCAAATGCTTCCTGCAGAGACTTTGGACTGCAGGTCTTGGATGGGACGAGCCACTTCGCGAAGCTGTTTTGAAGGACTGGCTCCTATTTGCTTCCTCATTGCCTGCCATCAATAGGATATCGTTACCCCGTGCTCTGCTTCCGCCAGGGAAGCACACCGCGTCCCTTCATGGTTTCTCGGACGCTTCGGAACGTGGGTACGCAGCAGCCGTATACTTGCGCACCGTGACCACAGATGGTCAGGTGAAAGTGTTGTTGGTCATGGCGAAGAGCAAGGTCGCGCCTCTTCGAACTGCCTTGACAATCCCTAAGTTAGAGTTGTCAGGGGCGGCCCTTCTTGTTCGCCTTTTGAATCACGTCATGTCCACCTTGTGCACGTCAATTGACGTTTCCACGATATATGCATGGACTGACAGTCAAATTGTGCTATGTTGGCTGAAGACGTCAGTTCACACCTTAGAGGTGTTTGTAGCAAATCGTGTCTCTCAGATACAGAAATCGGAGACCCCGTTGGTTTGGAGGCATGTGCCTGGCGAGGTCAACCCTGCTGATTGTGCGTCACGGGGATGTATGGCCCCCCTTTTAGTTGAGCACTCTCTGTGGTGGGGACCTGAGTGGTTGACCAGATCAGAATCTAATTGGCCGCGAACTCCGGCCTTAGACATTGTCGCACTGCCTGGGTTGCGAACGCTTGCGCTCGAACGGCAGGACCGTCCGTTCGACCCCGATTTCTTACTTAATCGTTACAGTTCATTGGACAAATTGTTGAGTGTCACCGCTTGGATCAAGCGCTTCACAAAAAATTGTAGACATCCACAGAACAAATGTTTGGAGGCCTTCTTATCGCCACAAGAGCTCCAAGATGCTCTTCTTCACTGGGTTCGTTCTGTGCAAGAGGCACATTTTGAAGACGAGATTGACATCTTGAGGAAAGGCAAATCCAAGCTGTCTGGAGCCATTTGTAAGCTGAACCCTTTTTTGGATAGTGAGGGTCTTTTGCGTGTCGGAGGGCGTCTTAGGAACGCAAACCTCCCTTATGGATCTCGTCACCCCCTCTTATTGCCCAAGAGTGGCCACTTGGTGAACCTGTTGGTGACTGATCGTCACATCAAGAACTCCCACGCCGGCTGTAATGCCTTATTGGCCATTTTGCAACGGGAATTTTGGATTTTATCGGCCCGTCGGACGATCCGTAGTGTGGTCTTTCGTTGTATGCCTTGCTATAGGCTCAAGGCCCCTACCATGCAGCCTATCATGGGTGACCTTCCTTCGGATCGGGTCACTGAGATAAGGCCCTTTGCTGGAGTTGGTACGGACTTTGCAGGCCCTTTTTTTGTTAAGACCTCGACCCTCAGGAACAGTAAAACTGTCAAGGCTTATTTGTGCGTCTTTGTCTGTCTGTCCACCAAGGCGGTACATTTGGAACTCGTCTCAGCCCTCTCGACAGAGGCATTTGTTGCGACGTTAGATAGATTCGTGTCACGACGAGGACTACCGTCCTTGATTCGGTCGGATTGCGGTACCAACTTCAAAGGCACAAACAACTATTTAAAAGCGATGTATGATTTTTTGTCGGCTAACGAGACTGAAATTGCGTCTAGACTAGCTACACGTAGAATAACTTGGAGGTTCAGTCCCGTGTCATGTCCCCACTGGGGAGGAATATTTGAAAGCGTAGTAAAGGTTGCTAAGACACATTTGCGACGGGTAATTGGCGAGTCTGTATTGACCTTTGAAGAGCTCGCAACTGTGTTTTGCAAAATCGAGGCCGTTTTGAATTCACGCCCGTTGTGCCCGATCTCTTCAGATCCTAACGACTTGGAAGCCCTCACGCCGGGCCATTTTTTGATTGGGCAGCCACTGAACGCCCTGCCGGAATATCCCTTTGTTGATGTGAGACCTAATCGTCTCTCGCGGTTTGAATTGGTCCAACAACTCACTCAGAGCTTTTGGAAACGTTGGAATTTAGAATATTTGCACATTCTCCAGCAGCGCGTTAAGTGGACTGACAAGACTGATCCACCTCATGTTGGTGACCTCGTTCTGGTTAAGGACGCTAACTCACCGCCACTGTGTTGGCGCAGGGGGCGCATTCTCAACCTCGTCTTTGGAGCAGATGGAGTGCCCCGTTTTGCTGAGGTCCGGGTGGACGGTTCAATTTTGAAGAGAGCTGTATCAACCTTGTCGCGACTGCCAGTAAATTAGCGGCCAGGTAGTCCTGGCCGAGGCGGGTAGATGTTATGTACCAAACTTAACTTATCGTATAACTACGCGGGCAGTACGGCCCTGCGCGGACGCAGTCCGGCCCCGCGCGCGACGCGGCTGTCGAGCGCCCCTCAGTCTGTAATCGATCTTGTGAGCGAGAACGTGCGCCGTTTTGTTAAAATTGTACGCCTAAGATACGTGTTCTTGCAGCGGTTTAAGAGTTAAAAATTGTTACTATTAAATTGTTTGCTGATAAAACTAATTATCCTATTGTGCGAACCGATAATTAGCATTGAGATCGAACAGTGAAATGTCATTGCGAAGTTGAGTATTCGCCATTTTGTATGACAAAAAGTATTATAAAAACTAGTGAATTTTGTGTCTCCATACTTAATACTATTTAATGTGAGTTGAACTGTTTGATAACTATAATTGTGATAGTATAATTTCATTAAGACGATTGGTGAAAGTTCACGGCTTAAGTCGCGCCAAATGTGGTCATTTTGAGGACTTGAAGAGTTCGTGTCTGCCTGCATAAGGTTAAGTATAGTTTGATTAGCATTCTGCGTTATTTTGGCCAATTTATCGTAGTTAGTTAATGAAGCTATAGCTAGGGCTTGACACAGTGAAGACATTGTTGAAGAACAGAACAGGGTAAGTTTGTACTATTGTAAATTTGTAACGCTGTGATATACAGTATATGTTCGTTCCTCTCGCGCCTGAGAGATATCACGCTTCCACTTAACCTATTATTAATTAGAACACCAGGTTGAACGCAACAGATATATTACAATGGAATGTAAATGGTTACTATAAAAGACTTGAAAATATCAAACTATTATTAAGTCGTTTACGTCCCACTTGCATTTGTTTACAGGAAACAAACTTCACCGCTAACAATTGTGCTTCTATAATAGGTTACGATAATTTTCACAAAAATCGGTTGCAAAGTAATAGGGCTAGTGGTGGTGTAGCTATTTTTGTTAAGTCTCACACAATACCAGAACAAATTATTTTGAATACAAATCTAGAAGCGGTTGCTATTAAAATTAAATTCCCGATACCTTTTACACTATGCAACGTTTATTTACCAAATAGTAACGCTCTTAACAAACACGATTTGAATGATCTCATCAAACAACTTCCACCTCCTTTCTTGATTCTGGGCGATTTTAATAGTCATCATTTTTATTGGGGTTCAAATAGATGCGATACCAGAGGTAGAATAGTGGCAGAATTACTTGACGACAATGACAATTTAACTTTACTAAATAATGGCCAACCAACACATTTTGATAGTAACACTGGTCACACAAGTAATATAGATCTTACTTTAGCTTCACAAAATATAGCGTCATATTTTGAATGGAATGCTTTAGATGATTTATATGATAGTGATCACTTTCCGATTTCAATTAAATCTCTTCTTTTTAATGATAATGTCACAAATACTATTAGCTTACCTAAAAAATGGAAATTTGACAAAGCTGATTGGTCCATGTTCTGTGAAGAAATTGATCTGAATATTTCTCAATTACCATCACTAAATACTGTTAACTGTTCTATCGATGTCATTGTTGAAAAGTTCACTAACATAATAATTAATGCGGCAAATAACTCGATACCTAAAACTTCTGGCAGATTTAAAAAAAATAATTTACCATGGTGGAACGAAGATTGTAAGACCGCGAATAAGGAAACTAAAAGAGCTTTTAAACTATTTAAACAACATGCTAGAAATGACCCGAATTCCACATACAAAATAGATTATAAGAAAAAAAGAGCATATTACAGAAGACTTATTAAAGAGAATAAGAAAAAGTATTGGGAAGAATGGGTATCGTCTATTAACAATAAAACTACAGTACAGGATATGTGGAGAAAGATCCAAAAATTAAATCAACGTAATACTAAATTCAATGACATAGTACTAGAAAAATCCGATGGTACTTTTACGGGCAACCCTAAAGAAACGTCTAATTTATTAGCTCATGCCTTTGCAAGCAATAGTAGTACAGATAACTATGATCAAGAGTTTATTGTATATAAAAATAGACAAGAGATTAATCTAAACTATGACTTTCATGACAACAGTAATCCTATTAACACGGAAATATTGATGCATGAATTGTTTTTAGTACTTGAACAACTGAGTAACACTAGTCCAGGGCCAGACAATATACCTAACATTATCATTAAACACTTACCGGTTAAAGCTCTTGAATACCTACTAGGGATTTATAACTATATATACAAAAACCAAGTCTTCCCAAACTGTTGGAGGGAAGCTTTAGTTGTACCAATTTTAAAACCAGGAAAAAATCCCAGCTCACAGTCAAGTTATAGGCCAATTTCTTTAACATGTAATTTGTGCAAAATACTGGAAAAAATAATAAGCAAACGGATCAGATGGTATGCGGAATCAAACAATTATTTCTCCCAAATTCAATTTGGTTTTCGCCAGTTTAAATCAACCACAGACCATTTAATGAATATCGAAAGTGAAGTACTAGATGGCTTTGCAAATAACAACTATGTAGTTATTGTAGCTTTAGATATTGAAAAAGCTTATGAAATGCTTTGGCAACATCGAGTTTTAACACTATTGCAAAATGTAAATATTAATGGCAATGCCCTAGCGTTTATTAGCAATTTCCTTACCGGTAGAGTAATGAGAGTAAGAGTCCAAGATATTTTAAGTAACCCAGTGCCTTTACAAAACGGCTTACCTCAGGGATCCGTTCTTAGCGTAATCTTATTTTTGTTGGCTATTAACGATGTTTACTTACATATAGAGAAACCGGTTAAAGGGTTTTTATTTGCAGATGATCTAACAATAACTTGTAGTGGTAGGTCAATAAAACCCACCTTAAAACTTGTACAAAATACTCTAAACAAACTACAAGATTGGTCTTTCAAAACTGGCTTTATATTTTCCAAAACAAAAACTGAATATATAATACTTAGTAATAAGAAAAATAGAAATAGAAGTTGTAATTTGGTTTTAAACAGACACAATATTAAAGAAGTAAGTAACTTAAAAATCTTAGGATTAATATTTGATAAAAAACTTAGTTGGATTTCACATATTAATAAACTAAAATCTGAATGTTATAAAAGATTAAATATCATAAAAACATTATCTTCAACTACATGGGGATCGGATAGAAAGTGTTTGATTACCACATATCACGCTATAATAAGGCAAAAAATTGACTATGGATCCGTAATTTATGATTCAGCAAAGAAACGTACACTTGATTCTCTAGAAAGCATCCAAAACACAGCTCTTCGGCTAAGTCTAGGTGCATTTAAAACAAGCCCAACAAAAAGCATACTAGTTGAAGCTGAAGAAATGCCTTTAGAATTTAGAAGAAAACAACTTGTTACTTCGTACGCTGTGAATGTATTGTCCCAACCAGAATCCATGACCTACGATAACTATACTAAAATAACAGCCGTAGATACAGAATATGAATTAAACCCCAATCTATCACAACCTTTACGCATTAGAGCACGGAAGTATATGAACGAATTTCAATTTAAAGTGCCAAAAATTTTTCAAAAGAAGTTACTTACTTCTGGTCCATGGGAAAACATTGAATTCCCTATTAACTTAGAATTAGCAAAAAATCTTAAAGATGATACTCCTCAATATATACTTAAACAATTATTTCACGAAATGAACTGCAACTTCACAAATTGTAAAATTTTCTACACCGATGGATCTGTTATAAATAAAAAAACAGGTTGTTCAGTAGTTTCAGGAGGTGAATATTATCGCTTTAAGTTGGGCGACTTTAATTCTATCTTTAGTTGCGAAGCAATTGCCATTCTTAAAACTCTAGAACTTATTAATAAAGAATCTAATCAAGTTAAATACATAATTTATACCGATTCAAAATCATGTTTAAACGCTATACAAAATCCAAAAAATACAGATACACTTATACTAGAAATTAAAAATAGAATTATTAACCTACCCCCTCAACTGGCACGCGTCCCGACTCGGGATGCGACAATTTCCGAACAACTGGCACGCGTCCCATTTCGGGACGCGAGTTCCGTGTCGCGTTTATAGCGAATAAGTAAAAATCTATTATAATTATCTTTCTCACACCTATTACAATGTGTATGGGAAAGAATAGGCCAGCAGTCAAGCCGATAATGTGGTCTAACATAATAATAAATATTTTAAACTGTGGTCAGTGTCAGTTTACCTGCGCGGCGCGACAGTTCGTGTGTAGTAGTGCGACATATTTATATTGTTCTTAAAGGTTTTAATGTGAAATCGTCGTGGTTTTCTATATTTATTCTGTGCCTGTGTTATTAGTGTACCAAAAAATACCTTTTGTTTGTGTTTCTGTGTGTGTTACAAATGTCACAATCCCGAAATTGGCTCCGCACCTTGACTGGCAAGCGACCATATTATGGTCGCGTGCCAGTTGTTCGTTGCGCTATGTAAATACGGGTCATTTTTGCATGGCATTCAGATTTGTTTGACAAATTCTAGAATTCTAGAATTCTAGATGCTATTTTCTAATTATTCTTATATGGTAAGTACATAAAAGCTTTTTTAATTGTGTAGAAAATATTATATACTATTTATATAAAAAAATTCTAATAAGAATTACGGCATACATTTCTCAATAAAAATTATCGTAGTAAAGTCGGTGATTCGAGTCCCAAACTTACAATGGGTCGCTTTATTTGAATCGTATTTAAAAATAAACAAAGATAAACATCTGTTGTTTATATTATAAACAGTAGATAAACCAAACTGTGGCTCAACACATGTTAGGTACTCGAAACCCTAGCCGTACGATAACAAAGCCACTTGAAACTACCGTGTTTTTTTTCTTAAGTGCCCGCCATTGTGAGAGATTGTACCGTTAGTTTTTATAGCCCTAGTGTAAAAAAAATGTTTGTGAACGTGTTATGTGGTTATTACATTTCGTAAATATAACATTTAGCTATAAGAAAAAATAAACACTGTAATATGAAACTATTTCAATTTCAAAATATACCATAATTTATACAAATTTATCGCAATTTTTTATTACCCTACTAATTACCGGAAGTTTTAAAAACATTTATGTATTAAGCTTTAGAATTGTTAAATACTAATTCGTAAAGAATTTTATACTCAAGCCAAATATATATACATCTTATTAGGTGTTTATACAAAATCATTGTGAAATCTTCGAAACAATGCATCTATTGTTACCCAGCGGGGGGCCGGGCGGGGGGTGGTGCCAGATGTTCCGTTATAAATCAATGTCAAGTGCCAGTTGAGAGGCTACTTGATAAAAAATATAACTTAGAGATAATATGGATTCCAAGCCATCAAGGAATAATTGGTAACGAAATCGCGGATAGGGAAGCTAGACATGCCGTCAATGAGGATAATAGCAGGACTGTAAATGTATCAACACCGTCTGAACTACAGAAATACTACAAATGTAATATTAGAATTGCTTGGGACCATTATTGGAGGAGAGAAAACACTTCAAAGTTATTCAATATTCGAGAATCTGTTTTTGACAAAGCTCCTACATCATTTTTGTGTAGAAAAGATCAATCTATAATTACCAGATTACGTATTGGTCACACAAATATGACCCACATACATATAATTACGAAAACTGACAGAAATAAATGCAAGTGCGGACTAGACCTAACTGTTGTACATGTGTTAGTAGAATGTTTAGAGTTCAATGAAGAAAAACGCATCTGTAAACTCCCTAACAATATAAAAGACTGTCTAAATGAATGTGGATATGAACAAACATTGGAATTTCTAAGAATGATTAATATGTATAAGTTAATTTAATTAAGTAAAAACTGTAATAATATAATATGCTGCCAATATGGTGGTCGTTAATGACCCTAGTTGTTAAAAAACGACCTTAAATAAATAAATTAAAAAAAAAAAAAAAAAAAAGAGACACAAGACTGACAATATTAAATTTTAAAGCCAAGTATGAAACTATAAAAATTCGTACCACAGACAATAAAGTGTATTCTTTGGCGTAAAAATTTAAGTTTCTAACTTTCGACTCTGTAAACTGTGATAAAACCTAATAATGCAAGGAATTCGGGTTCTTTTTCTAAGATGAGTAAAGTTTAATTAGGCAGAGCGGCCTTGATAGTCTTCACTACTGTTTCTTTTTACCGTAATGTAATCCTATTAGAATTAACTAGACGGTAATTAACCGACTTCAAAAAAGGAGAAGGTTGTCAATTCGTCTGAATTTTGTTTACATTTATCAAGCTACATAACATTACGGTGCAAAAACTGAAAACATATTCTAAATTCCACACGTACTAAGGCGTGGACAACAACTAGTTAAGATAATAAGATTTGAACAATGTTATTGCCATAATAATATGCTTAGATGAAAAATGTTTACTAAACTGTCTTTCAAATAAATACATTATTGATAGATATTATTTTTAACACGCTTTTATAAGTTGTATGTATGTGGTATGTATCAATCAATGTATTAGTCTATGTAACGGAATCTTTGAAATCGATTTTCAGGCACTTGCAGTAGTAGGATTGATCTGAAATTTCGCACACCTAACAAGGACCGATGACAATGCAATAATTTGAAAGAATAATCCCATTTCCTTGTTCAGAATTACTAGAATAGCATTTTGAAGTATCACTATGACCAAACTTTTATATTTAACTGTACACGTAATAGTTTAATTGTATATGAGTAGACTCGCCAAGATTATTGTGTTTCTATGCATGCCTTTCATCATATACAATCCGATAATTTCACATAAAAATGCTTTATTTACAGAATCAGATAAAATATCATAATTGTTTACTTGTGTTTACTACGATTGTGACATTGTTGTGACAACAGAAACTTTTGTCTCTGACAACACAAACTGTCAACTGTTTTGTAAGTGGGTAGCATAGAATTAATATATAACTAGAATAGTGACTCGACGATCGATGAAAATGCTATTATTTAAAAAAAATATTTAGGATTTTTAAGCGTGTTTTTTTGGGTTTTAAACTAAGTGGATTATTATTATTCTCAACGCACCGAGGTAATCAAAAGAACAAAAATCAGCTTCACTGTCACGTCTTGTAGGCACGGATTAGACCAAATCCAATGTTTCATCAATTTTCCTTAATTTATTTCAAGAAAATATAACTTGTTGCTAGCACCCTCTCTATTGAAACAGCTTAACGAGGCTCAAAGTAAACAAACTTCGCAATTGATTAGGTTTGTGGTAATGACCTTTGTATATCAAGGTAACTATATAAGACTCAAGCCGCCTTATTACAAAACGTGGACTAAGTTTAAGCCACAGTTTAAGCCTGGCTTTTTAAACACTTCAATTGCGCATTTCAAGCAGATTTTTCTCAAATCCTAGATCTAACAACGACCTTAGTCTTAAACCGACGCCAAACTAGTGTCAGAGCGGGTCTAACTATCCAATTCCTCGTAAATAAATTTTGTTAAATCTGGATTTAACGTTGAGACGCGTTTTGTAATAAGGGGGAATAAGTTTGTAATTATAGATTAACAAGCTCATACACAATATTGAGAGCATCTATACTCATGTCTTGGTTGTATTTTTTTTAGTTATTTATCTTTTTTATTTAGAGAATACGCGTACCCGTGGCACTCACAGATCAAACGTTATCAAAATATACAAAAAAGCCGTTCTCTTGTTGTCTGCTTTATCTTTAAAATAAAATCGCATCAAGATCCGTTGTGTAGTTTTGAAGTTTTTTTTTCTAAAAGACGTGTTATAGGTATCCATTCTTCTTCATCTTCCGAGCATTCTCGTCTCACGACAGGGGATGTTTTTCTTCTATTTCACCCTAATTAACATCTCTTCTGTCAACCCAAAGCTTTCCATATCTTAGTGACCAAGCTCAACCATCGATACGAACTACCTCTTCGCTGGCCAAGCATACTGCGTTTAAGATCACATTTTATCAGTGATTTAATAATTTGATACATATAAATATTCGATAATACAACGTTTTTATTAAATTATAACATTAAACGCTTGATAAAGTTATTGTTCATTACCAAAACCACATACTCATGTTTAATCTATTAACTATAGTAGTAGTAATACCTAGAAGCAGGCAACATAATGAATGATTTTTTCGTAGAAAATATGATTAGACAGATATTTTAAAAAAACTTTTACGTGTATTTGTATCTATATTGATATTGTAAAGCTAAAAAGTTTGTTTGTTTGTTCTCTAGTCCGATTTGAAAAATTCTTTCAATGCTCGATAGCACACTTATTAATAAAGGCTATAGGCTATATAACATCAAGCTGCGACCAATAGAAGCGAAGCAACAGTGAAAAACGTTGCATAGACGAGACATTTTTTTCCAAATTCTACGTCTACGAAGACTTGGGCAACAGCTAAATCCCTACTAATAGTATAAATGCGAAAGTAACTCTGTCTGTCTGTTATACTTTCCCGCTTAAACCTCTCAAACGATTTTGATGAAATTTGGCACAGACAATCTTTAGACCCTGAGAAAGGACACAGGCTACCTTATATTGCGAAAAAAAAAATTCCAAATTTCACGCAGACGGAGTCGCGGGCAATAGCTAGTATGTTATAAACCGAAATCATTTTACAATAACGTATTTACCATTACAATAATTACGAGGGATAAATAAAATTATGTGACCTTTAATTTAAATCCATGAACTTCCCAAGTTTATTATTTTGTTGCCAGGTCGGTTTAAATTTGCTACGTCGGACACAATGTAGCAACATGTTAATTAAATTTTGTGGTTAAATTCAAAACGGTAACTTGTTAAAATTTATATTATTATGCAAAATTTTACATTTTATTAATTATTGAGTAATTAATGTTATTGTTTATTACAGAATGACGTTTTAATTAACTGTTTTGTGACAACCTATGTGTATAATTAAATAATAAAAATATGTTTCATGTTTTTAATTGACATTTAGGGAGGGTTGTCTTTCATTTTATTATGTATGATTTACGAATAACATTTATTAATTCGCAACCGATGCATGGTTTTAGTATTTAAATTTTCGTGAGTTCGAATCATCTTAGAAAATTTTAATTAATACATAATTTGTGTGTAAAAATAATAGAAGATATTATTTTCTATATTGTGATAGCTTAGCCTTTGGTGATATTTATCATGTTTTCGATTTCAAACTAAAGAACAGCCATTTATTTAGAGAAAATCTAGTTTAGTAACAATTCACAAACTATCGAAAACCATCCATCGTAGAAAATATAGATGTGAATGGTCGTCCTGATGTCCAAATTAGAATTTTAACAATAATATGGTAATACAATAATAAATTAAAATTAGTGTTATTTGTGTATATACTGTTAAACCAAACTAAACGGAACCAGCCTATCGATTGTCAAAAACAGAATTTAGTTAGGTTAAATACATTCTCTTGTTTAAGACATTATAAGTAATTTATTAATTTTGCAATTGACATGGTATGCTTTTACTTAATAAATTACGTATGCACGTAAAAATACCATATAGACTCAATCGAGTGACGATTATGGTGGCCTAATTTGATTACTGAAAGCACGACCGCAATAAACTAGGCAAAGCTACGGAATGGTATTCCGAGTTCGTGGGCTCAAGCCCCGCTTGCGGTATTCACTTTTTCCACCATAATTTAATTTCTTAAACATTAAAAGTACTCTAGTGTATTAGTGCTCTAAGCTGAACTTTTTATTATTTTTATTTGGTATGTGCTAAATGCTAATGTAAGTCAATTATCAGCTAAAATTGTTGCAACCGTAACATGTCCCTTGGGAGTACTACAAACTTCATTCATTTGTACAAACGTAATAACATTCTGCTCCCTGAAATGCAAAGTTACTTTACAAGTGTGTTTCTTTCTTCTGAGTGTAAAACTTTCTCGTAACCTAGTTCTCTTCAAAGTATTCTGCGAGAAACAATGTTGCATTTGTAAATATTATGTGACAAATTATCAAATAATTTGTTTTAAAAAAACTTTTATGTAAATATTCTTATCCTTACTTGTTATAAAACAAGGTCGTTATTCTTGTATGTATGTCACTATGTAAGCTTAAATCTTCAAAAGAACGCAACGGATTTTGATGCGGTTTTTTTAATAGATAGAGGAAATTAAGAGGTTGGTTTTTATGTATAACTAGCTGTTGCCCGCGACTCTGTCCACGTGGAGTTTCGAAAATTTTCCCCGTTTTCGTAACATTTTTCACTACTGCTTCGCTACTACTGGTTGTAGCGTGATGTTATCGAGCCTAAAGCCTTCCTCGATAAATATCCTATCTAACACAGAAAGAATTTTTCAAATCGGGCCAGTGGTTCCTGAGATTAGCACGTTCAAACAAACAAACAAACTCTTCCGCTTTATAATTCTTTATATTAAATATAAATCTTCTGTACGTGTGTTTGTAATTGAACTCCTCCTAAACGGCTGGACCGATTTTGATGAAATTTTTTGTTGTTGATTTTTACACAGAATTGTATGGCAAAACAACGTTTGCCGGGGCAGCTAGTATTAGTATAGATTTAATATGATTTCTAAATTTCACGTGTACGAAGTTGCGGGCAAGGGGCAATTAGCTAGTTGTTATATAAAATATTGTAATTTATGACTTGCCTCATGAAAACATTAAAAGGTAGAAAAGAAATAAATATAGGTAAGGTAGATACAGTAAAGGATAAATTCTGAAATAAGGATCCTGGTAATTTTTCCAAATTCTAGCTAACTAGCTCCAGGTATTTTAAAATATAGGTCCATATATATAATTTACCGATTATTCGTGTGGTGAACGATTAAGAACACGAGTGTCACCACCTCTTTTTCTTTCGTAATTAAGCTGTAAGAGCCAGCTAAATGATATTTTAACATCCCCATTGAAAGGCGGAAACCTCGACACTAAACCCAATGCCAACACACTGGTCAGCGCGGCACAGTAGACCAAAGTGGTTGAGTCTCGTACCCAACAATAGGACCTGAATGCGGGGAGAGAGAAAGGTACAATTTACATGTCCAGATAATATCTGTTACAACAATTATCTATCCGAAATAAAAATAAAATAACGTAAAGTAATTTCTGTTTTCATAGGAGAGGCACTCAACTTCAGATTGTTTGCCTAACTAAGTGTAGTTTGGAAAACAATTCGAAGGATAACAACGACTTGACATTTATATTCCTGAGCTCATTATCCGGTGACTTTGGTGAGAAAACAAAGACACCCACGTTCATTTATTATTTTGTATCCATTTCAGCATACATATTTTATTGTAACCAATATACTAAATCATATAGGTGTATTTTATGTATCCCGCGTGGAATTTAAAACACTTTGGCCGTTTTTGCAACATTTTTCACTAATGCTTTGCTCCTATTAGTTGCAGCGTGATACTATATTGCTTATAGCCTTCCTCGATAAATGTACTATCAAACACTGAAAGAGTTTCTCAAATCGGACCAGCAGTTCCTGAGATAAGCGCGGTCAAACAAACAAACTCTTCAATTTTATATAACTAATAAAAATAACAGCTACTTTACTGTACGCAGTTTAATATCCCACTGTTGCGCACGAGCCACCTCCACTTTGGACCTACCACGCTGACCAGGCGCGTTAGCTAAGGCTTTAGTTTCGAGTTTTCGATATCTCATAGAACATGTTCACCTCTTCAATGCCCCTTAGCTGACTTTTCCAGCACCCTAGGGAGGAAATGGAATGCTAACATTTGTATTCTTAATCCGTCACCACACGTAATATGACTTGTGGGTATTAAATAGCTGAGATCTACTCGAAAACTCGTAATCATTAGCCGTTAAAATGATAGTAACAAAAACTGTGACACCAGATTTTTTTTATTTGGTCTTTTGCCATGATAGAGAAAGGCCGAAAAAAAATGGATGGCTTGTGTAAAAATAGACATGAATTTTAAAAGGAGTAACCAAATACAATATGCAACAGAAGATTATAGAAGAAAAACACATGTTGCGCCGGCCCTAAATATTGGGATAGGGCAGGAAAGTGATCGTGATTTTCATATTATTATGGTGTAACTGAACATCTAGAAAAGCTGTATAAGAAAAATAAAAACAAGTTATGGAGTCATTAAAATCCTCTAAAAAGCAATGTTATTATTAGACGTACAAATGAACAGATTATTTTTATATCAGTTATTAGCTGTTGCCCGCGACTTCGTACGCGTGAAATTTAAAAATCAAACCTTAACAAACAGAAGTTTACTATACCACTATATAGATGGCATTGTTCAGTTATTTTTATATCGCGCTATAGTTTCGTTCCACACATTAACACTTAAGCTCGTCAAAATCTTTATCCGCTCGAGTGTCATCAGCTCATTTTCACATTTATAAATTAGTTAGGATTAGGATTATAGTCGTCGAATTTTATAATAGACGTTATTACGTGATTTGAGAATGGTTTCTTCCTGAGGTTTAAAGAATGTAAGGATGTTTAGAACAAATTTTTGATGATATTTTGATTTATGTTTGATATTTAAATAAAATAATAATAATAAATAATAAATATTTATGGTTACGCGGTTATCTATAGTTACTGCTTAATTCCTGGAAGTTTCATTAAATTCGATAGTAATTATTGTATGAAAGAGCTACGTACATCATTTCTGTACATTCATCCATACGTTCTAACAAAATATCTAAACTACTAGCTGTTGCCGGTGACTTCGTACGCGTGTAGTTTAAAAAAATTTCCCCGTTTTTGAAACATTTTTCACTGATGCTTTGCTGCTATTGGTCGCCGCGTGATGTTATACAGCCTTCCTAGATAAATGTTCTATCCAACGCAAAAATATTTTTTTCAAATTGGACCAGTATTTCCTGAGATAAGCGCATTCAAACAAACAGTTCAGCTTTATAATATTACTAGCTGTCCCGGCAAACGTTGTTTTACCATACTAAAAAAAAAAGGTTTGAAAAATAGATGTTGGCCGATTCTCAGACCTACTGAATACGCATGTAAAATTTTATTAAAATCGGTCAAGCCGTTTCGGAGGAGTACGGTAACTAACACTGTGACACGTGAATTTTATATATAAGACTAGCTGACCTGGCAAACGTTGTTTTGCCATACTAAAAAAAAAAAGTTTGAAAAATAGATGTTGGCCGATTCTCAGACCTACTGAATATGTATGCAAAATTTCAGAAGAATCGGTTAAGCCGTTTCGGAGGAGTACGGTAACTAACACTGTGACACGTGAATTTTATATATAAGATATAAGATTATAGGTAGTACAGATGTACTGAAATACAAAGAAGATAATACCATAAATCACATAATTGCGTCGTAATAATAAAAACGATGTTATCTGAACATTCATAAATATATTATTATTGTACGTGGGCTTATGTCTTACTTAAGAAATCCTTGGCGAAAGCTTCAAAATGTGCCGTGTGTACATAATGTTATTGAATATTTAAGCAAACATTCTTACACAAATAAGTTCATAATAATATGAGTAATATCTCTCCAGCATAATAAAGTCCCACTGTTGGGCGCGAGCCTCTTCTAATTCAGGTTTGTATACAGCTATGACGCGCTGACCAGGCGTGTTTCAAGTTTTCCATCTTTCACAACAGATGTTATCTGCTTATAATATCTATCACCCTGGGATGATATGGAGTGGTGACACTTGTATTCTTGTACTAAGTTGCATAACACCTACCATACTAGCTTGCACGGTAAAATCAGCTAAAATCCACTGCAACATGAACAAGAAGTCGTGTCGCGTCGACCCTGAATAACAAGTTAAGGGCAGTCTAATAAAGATTATCACTATACGACGCTAGCCAGACGAGTTAACATTAAATTTAATTTCGACTGATGCTTGTAGAAAATTATGTTTTCTGGTTAAATTACCTCTTATCTAGTTAAGACATGGGGAGGTAAATATAGCACTTATATTTTTTATCTGTGGCCACACGACTCTATTGCATCTCTGTTCGTTATCCTTACTAATTTATAAGTGCGAAATCCGGATGATGACACAGTAATAATTTTGACGAGCTTAAGTGTTAATGTGTGGAACGAAATAATAGCGCGATTTAAAAAACGTACAACGCCATCTATTGAGCAGAAGAGTAAATTTTTGTTTGTTAAGGATTGATTTCTAAATTTCACGCGTACGAAGTCGCGGGCAACAGCTAGTATATACTAAAATAAACGCATTTAAATCTGTAGAAAGTAGTTTTATCAATCGCCTTTAAAATAAGGAGTTATCAATATATATTTTTTTTAAAGATGAGTCATGCAAGTATAACTATTGAAATAAATTGCGTAGTTCAAAAAAAAAATGTGCTTGAGAATCCTGAATATTTTTTAAAGTTACTGCACAGATCATCGATCCTTAATATGTGCGCAATATGTGAAAATAGGTTTTAAAGATTCCGTTACATAGATTGATACATAGATACCACGTACCATGCTAACAGTAGCGTTTTAAAAAGTATTTTATGCTAACGGAAACTTATAAACAAATTATACTATTGACCTTTGAGAACAATATTATGTAGGTAAATTGTTTAGTTCTAATTATTTACTTTACAATGTCGCCAGCTGTTAAACATAATGTGAAGTAGTTTGCTGTGTTGCAATAAAACTTTATTGTTGCTCTAAACTCGGTTACAAAGTTGACACTATACATTCGTTTTGTTTGTTGAAAACCAACAGAATATCAAGTAGATAAGGTTGACAATTTATTGCTTTAATTTGTCACTGCGTATTAACCCTGGAAAGATAATCTGCGTCAAATTGACGCATCGGCTTTGGAAAAAATGCTCTCTTTTTCAAAATAGCGGGATTTCGTATTAGTGCGTTTAGGACATTTCTTTTGGAGCTAAGAGCTACCGAGAAGGTAAGTCTTACCGATTTTGAGATATTACACCTGTATGCGTGAAAACTACGCATGATTATCTTTTCCGTACATCTAAATAAGATTATCTTTCTAGGGTTAAAATGTACTGTCATGTTTGCAATACGTTAGCATTGTGGTTTTATATGAAGCAAAATGTCTCCTTATAACTGTTACGAAATTGTTACCTTTTTGGCTATTATCTTGTTATAAGCAACTATGTTGTATAGTTGCTTATGACTTAGCTGGTTCTTACATCATGGTAAGAAATGGGGAGGAAACAATTGTATTTTTAATCCGCCACCATACGGAAAACTGAACTTATAGAAATTTTATTCTGAAGTTTTGTATCCACTCTCTTATTATTTACGAATCATTTAGAGTTTTATTTCATTTTCATATTGACTATTTTTAACATAAATGCATAAAAAAGTAACAATGAACTCTATGCATCGCATAATTCAAAAGCTATTTCCATATTTAACAATAACTGTTCAGATGTTTTGTATCTTGAATGATTGAAAATGTAAAATAGTACATTTACATCTTTAGTTCTGTTGAATGAACAATCAAAGGAAAATATAAAGTCGATGAAAGATGCAATTGCATTGGTCTCTGATAAAAGTAAATTTTATTATTCTTTGAAATAAACGTCGATAAATCGAAAGCTACATTATTCAACTTTATCACAATAAATAGACAACTTTATCGCAATAAATGGTGCAGCCTGTTAATATATAAAAAAGAATATCATTATTTTTTATTTTTATCTACAACGTTTTTAGGGTTCCGTACCCAAAGGGTAAAAACGGGACCCTATTACTGAGACTTCGCTGTCCGTCCGTCCGTCCGTCCGTCCGTCCGTCTGTCACCAGGCTGTATCTAAAGAACGGTGATAGCTAGAGAGTTGAAATTTTCACAGATGATGTATTTCTATTGCCGCTATAACAACAAATACTACAAATAAAATATAATAAATATTTAAGGGGGGCTCCCATACAACAAACATGATTTTTAGGGTTCCGTACCCAGTATCTCAAGAACGGTGATAGGTAGACAGTTGAAATTTTCACAGATGATGTATTTCTATTGCCGCTATAACAACAAATACTAAAAATAAAATAAAATAAATATTTAAGGGGGGCTCCCATACAACAAACATGATTTTTAGGGTTCCGTACCCAGTATCTCAAGAACGGTGATAGCTAGACAGTTGAAATTTTCACAGATGATGTATTTCTATTGCCGCTATAACAACAAATACTATAAATAAAATAAAATAAATATTTAAGGGGGGCTCCCATACAACAAACATGATTTTTTTACCGTTTCTTGCTCGATACTAATAACGTTGCCTTATGTTGCATAGATAATGGTACGGAACCCTACGTGCGCGAGTCCGACTCGCACTTGACCAATTTTTTTTATCTACATCGTTTTTTGTGTCTACTACGTTTATAACTTCTTCAATACATTTATCTAATGGTAGATAATGTCATGTATGCTATATTTCAAAACAGAAACTTACTTTAATTATTCGTGTTGGTTATTTATGTCTTTTTTAGGGTTCCGTACCCAAAGGGTAAAAACGGGACCCTATTACTGAGACTTCGCTGTCCGTCCGTCCGTCCATCCGTCTGTCACCAGGCTGTATCTTAAGAACGGTGATAGCTAGAGAGTTGAAATTTTCACAGATGATGTATTTCTATTGCCGCTATAACAACAAATACTAAAAATAAAATAAAATAAATATTTAAGGGGGGCTCCCATACAACAAACATGATTTTTTTATCGTTTCTTGCTCGATACTAATAACGTTGCCTTATGTTGCGTAGATAATTGTACGGAACCCTTCGTGCGCGAGTCCGACTCGCACTTGACCAATTTTTTTTGTTTTGTTTCTCATTTATTGCAAATTACCGCAATGAAATGGATTGGATTTTTATCACCTTACCGTCACGTCTTCTTCCCGTGGGGTAAGCAGAGACTCAAAAGTGAAATCTGCTGCGATCTATATACACGTTTTTAGCTTTATTTACACCCATGTTTATACCTACGCATGACGATGAAAAGTGCTACGCACTTTTGAAGAACTTTGCGGATGACATAAGAATATGTTCTACTTGGGCACCCTGACGTTTGAGCAGATTTTTAAAAGCCTTAACCGATTTATGGAAAAAAAATAATAATCATCACAACAGTTTTATGAAGAGCCGCGTGGTTGATCCATGTAACGGACTGCCGTACAAGAGGTCGCGGGTTCGATTCCCGCTCGGGACAATCATTTGTGTGATTTTTCTAATTGTCATACAAATGTTTGTACTGCGTCTGGGTGTTTGTATGTATTATAAGTATGTATTTACAAAAGAAAAGTAGTATGTACTCGTATATGTATTCTATCCGTATTCTGGTACCCATAACACAAGCATATAAGCTTAGCTTGGGACCAGAGGACGTTGTGTGAAATGTCCAATAATATTTATTTATTTATTAAATCATCAATTTTTGCGATTATTACTATGCTTTTACTTAATAATCAAAAATGGAAAAAATGATCACCATGAGTAGGACTTAAACCCAAGATCTCGGAATACCGTTCCGTTGTTCTTCCAACTGAGCTACCATGGGACCAGCACATGATGACCAAATTTTCCACTGCAATATTTCTCAATGTGAGTTAAACATAGCTCGATATTTTTGATGATTTATTAACAACAGTTTTATTATTAGGTTAATTTAATTAATAGTTTATAAAAAATGCCTAAGCAGGCCTGGTGTAATTTAATCTAACCGTCCGCACTTGCACAAGAAAATACCTTTCTATATAAATAATTTGTTTTTGCAGTGACAGCTCGAAATTTATCACACAGACAACTAGATTTATATTATATCAACCAGACAAATTTAAGACAAGTCCTAAATTTATATTATTTAAGCCTGAAAGGTAAATTTTCTGGAACATGTTTTGTTGTAAAATGGAAATTGTAATATATTTTATTTTTATACATGTAGTAATGAAATATCGATCTATGTATTTTTAACCGACTTCGAAAAAAAGAGGAGGTTCTCAATTCGTCGGTATCTTTTTTAGGGTTCCGTACCCAAAGGGTAAAAACGGGACCCTATTACTGAGACTTCGCTGTCCGTCCGTCCGTCCGTCCGTCCGTCCGTCCGTCCGTCCGTCCGTCCGTCCGTCCGTCCGTCCGTCCGTCCGTCCGTCCGTCTGTCACCAGGCTGTATCTCAAGAACGGTGATAGCTAGAGAGTTGAAATTTTCACAGATGATGTATTTCTATTGCCGCTATAACAACAAATACTAAAAATAAAATAAAATAAATATTTAAGGGGGGCTCCCATACAACAAACATGATTTTTAGGGTTCCATACCCAGTATCTCAAGAACGGTGATAGCTGGACAGTTGAAATTTTCACAGATGATGTATTTCTATTGCCGCTATAACAACAAATACTAAAAATAAAATAAAATAAATATTTAAGGGGGGCTCCCATACAACAAACATGATTTTTAGGGTTCCGTACCCAGTATCTCAAGAACGGTGATAGCTAGACAGTTGAAATTTTCACAGATGATGTATTTCTATTGCCGCTATAACAACAAATACTAAAAATAAAATAAAATAAATATTTAAGGGGGGCTCCCATACAACAAACATGATTTTTTTACCGTTTCTTGCTCGATACTAATAATGCCTTATGTTGCATAGATAATGGTACGGAACCCATCGTGCGCGAGTCCGACTCGCACTTGACCAATTTTTTATGGTTAATGCCTGATAACTTTTAACAGGGCGAATCGATTTTAATGATTCTTTTTATTGGAAAGCTGGTGCTCCCCGTGAGGTCAAATTGGCACCAGGTTAGGATCTGATAGTTATCTCCTATGAAATCGAGGAATATCCTCAAAAAGGTAATTAAAGGTAATTAAAGTGTAGACTACCAAGGTGACCTCATGAGATTGGTTCAACTTTTTTTATAAAATACCAAATTATTTTTTATTTTAAATATCATTCTGTTATCTATAATAATGTCATGTAATCTTAGTAATAATGATAAAAATTTAAATAAAAATCATGAAGGATGGCAATAAGTCGAACCTCGTAGGAGACCGATGAAATGTCGTTTTTTGGGTAAGTCGGGTGTAGCTAGAGATTTAGAGTGCAGTTTTAGGGCAGCAGACAAAAAGATTCCCATGTTCATTACGGATGTCCATGTGTCTACGGTAGAAAGCGATAAAAGCGATATATAGCCTCGAAGACAAACTCCATTTCGTAGTATACTCATATTTCCTAATACGATAGAATAAATATCTATGTACGAATAGATATGTTTGAGTACAATATTGTGTTTTTATGTGATAAAAATAAATTGCATCAGAAACATTCTAAAAATAGATATAACTTATTTTTTTAACTTATATTTTATTTTATAATACACTTATTCGTTAATTCAAAACAAAAACAAAGTAATTTCTATAGCGGTGTCGTACTGTGGTTGCAAGATGTTGTTTAGGTACTTCCTTATTTATATTAATGATGTCTCCGGAATTCACGAGCTAATTTAAGAAATATCCGGGCCTTTGGTAAGCTGACATGGGTCCAACATGCAGAAACCTCGAGAGAATTTTAATGTTGAACACAATGTTACAAGTACCGAGGGCATTAGAAGCTTGCACGTTATTAGTAGGTATGTCATGAAATGCAGAATACGCACTATTTTATTCTATTTTCTCTGTACTCTCCAGCCCATTTACGTCCCACTGTTGGGCACGGGCCTCCTTCACTTTGAAAAGGATTATGGTCTACTGTGCCACGCTGACAAGGCGTTTTGACACCGGGCTTATTTTCGAGTTTTCCGTCTCTCTCAGAAGATGTTGTGCAATATCTTTTAGGCGACTTTTACAGTACCCTTGGGAGGAGATGGGGTGGTGACAGTTGTATTCTTAAACCGTCACCAAACGGAGGATATTTATATAATAAATATTTAGTATAACGATTATGTACCATATTTAAAACAACCGGTCACGTACGAGTAGGACTCGCACACGAAGTATGAACGAACGTACGGTTAGGATCATAACATTTTCGTCATACTGTCATATAATGTCATCTAGAGGCTTCACGAAGTTACATTGAAAACGTTTGTTAGGTACCCATAATACAAGCATTTAAACATATAGCTTTATTTGAGACCAGAAGACGTTGTGTAAAAATTTCTATAAATATTTATTTTTAGGGTTTCGTACAAACCCTTATAGTCTCACTTCGGTGCCCGTCTGTCTGTCTGTACGTCCGTCAAACTATTTTTACTCAGCAACGGCTAAAGATATCAACTTGAAACTCATACGATATGTAGATCTATGCGGTCCTTTGCTGCAAAAAATACGATCCACCTTTTACATCTACGCATTTAGAAGACGAATTTTAACATTTTGAAGAATTTTCGACTTATGCTAGGGAATCAAAACCTACAGGTTACTTCCCGTTGCCCTAGAAATTTTCCATAGACCAAACCTATACAGTGCTGATATAGGGATGAATCCAAAAACTTGTCTTATCACCACATTACACGAAAAATCTGTTTATACTAAGTCCAACTTATGAAATAGCTAAAATGTAGGCGATTCGCTATATTTAAACTACAAAATTAATTTGGTGAGTTGGTTTAAATTTAATTAACTGATTATTTGAATCCATTTATTTATATTTTTTGGTCTAGTATGTACGGAACCTGAGTGTGCGAGTTTACCTCGCTCTTGACAGGTTTTTATTTCAAGCTAGACACTTTTTTAAAGTAAGAAAATAATTTGAAAACTTAATAATTAATACCGACTTGGCCCATATATGTGAGTGGAGTATATGGAGGGAGGATATGGTCTTAACGTAAACCCTTTAAAAACCCAAGCTACTGTTATTGGTAGTCCCAAACTAACAGAAAAGATAAACTGGACCATACTACCTCAATTATTTTTTAACGGGATTAGACTCGAAATAAGCAGCAAGGTTAATAATCTTGGGATTTATTTGGATAACACTCTATCGTGGTGTTATCAATTACAGGAAGTAAGTCGTAAACTCTTTGCTTCAGCGGGCGCCCTACGAAGATTGCAATACTTTTTACCTATACCTACTAAAATCGCGCTAGCCCAGTCTCTTCTTTTGCCAATAATTGACTGATCTGAATCTCACTGAAGCACAACTTGATAAACTTGAGCGGCTACAAAATGTATGTATAAGGTTCATATTTGGACTTCGCAAATATGACCATGTCTCTGAATTTTGCAAAAAACTCAAGTGGCTTCCAATTCGCTTTCGCAGGAATACACATATTCTTCTGTTGCTTTACAACGTATTATTTAGTCCCAATACTCCCCCTTATCTCAAGGAACGTTTTGTGTTCCGTCATGAAACACACCCAAAAGATCTGCGGTCAACAGAAAGTTTAAGGCTCAACATTCCTAAACATTCCACAAAATTTTATGGTAACTCATTTACTGTACAAGCCGTTATTCTGTGGAATAACCTCCCGGTAGAGGTAAGACAGGCAAAGTCACTCGCAATTTTTAAAAATAGACTATCGCAACACTATTTAAACTCACAGTAGTATAATTTCATTTTCCTAATGTGTATTTATTTATTTGTATGTATGTATATATTTATAAATTTATATGTAAGTATATACGTATGGTTAGGTAATTTATGTATGTTTATTAAATTTGTATAATTTTGAGTTAGATTAAAGTGTATTTATATAAATCTATACAACACCAATTGACTACCTCTCTGTCAGTCAAATACATTCCAATCCATCCCAAGGTTGCCTGGCAGAGATCGCATTAGCGATAAGGCCGCCCATTTGTACAATAATATTAAGGCTAATAATGTAATTTTGTTTCTTTGTGTATTGGTGTACAAATAAAGAGTTATCTATCTATCTATCTATCTATCTATCTATCTATCTATCTATCTATCTAATAATGTCTAAGATGTGTATCAAAACGTATAACGTATTTCCCTCACTTGCTGATTTACACCTTAATACTGGGCACGAGCCACCACTTTGAGAGGAATAACAGTCTACTCAACCGCCCTGACAAGGTGTGATGGCACTGTTTTTATTTTTGAGGTTTTCGTCTCTCACAGTTGATGTTAACAGCTTATAATATCCCTGCTTATATCTTGGTTTTATTTGAGTCGGTATGACGAATGTATTATAAATAAATAAATAAATATTCACGGACATTTCACACAACGTCCTCTGGTCCCAAGCTAAGCTTATTATGCTTGTGTTATGGGTACCAGAATACGGATATAATACATAAACTACTTTTTTTTGTAAATAGATACTTATAATACATAGAATCACCCAGACGTAGTACAAACATTTGTATGACATTTATGGATATCACACAAATGATTGTCCCAAGCGGGAATCGAACCTGTGACCTTGTGAACGGCAGTCCATTACATGAACCACTACGCCACGAAGCCCATCAATTATATTATGACAATACATGACCGTTTTTTAAACGTTTTTAATAGTGTAGATTAGTTTTTACTGCTTGTAACTTATTTTCTTAAAGTGTTGAACAGGGACTAAGGGCTCTCTGTTATTATGTACCTAATGTATACAAATATGGCTTTATTTATATTACTTCCGCCGTTTACCTTTTATGTGTAGATTGTAGGCATACGTTATGTTAGTGATGAATTAAGAATACGAGTGTCACCACCCATTTTTCTTCCCATGGTGATGAAAAAGTCCGCTAAGGAATTTTGTACGCAATAACATCCGCTGTGAGAGACGAAAAACTCTAACATAAATCCTGTGCCAACACGGTTGTTCAGCGCATCACAGTAGGCCACAGTCTCTACCATAGTGGAGGAACCCCGTGTCCAACAGTGGAACCTTAATAGGCTGGAGAGAGTTTACAGAATATAAAAAATTGTTTCCCACAACTAGTCGTCTAAAGATTCTGTTAAGAGGCTACCAAAACAGGTTCGTGCATTTATCTACGTAAGTAGTTATCATTTATTCTTTAGATTGAATGGCTAGAGCTCTAATTTTTAAGTATATGTTTTTTCATGTTAAAAAAGTTTTCTCGATAGAAAATCTTAGCGAAACAACCTCTCTCATTTTTTATTTTTTTCATTTGTCGGTCTATTATCGCATATTAACTAATGAAATAACTTTAAAAACATAAGTTCTTATTATATATAGAAACACGTAAGCCGGAATTAAAATATATTTAGTAGATTTTGAGTAAACAAAAAAAATATCGCTAATTCTTCATTTTCTATACCTACTAGCTGTGTTAGTAGGTACATGTCGACGATAATATTGATGTAGGTGTAGATGTACCCTTAAACAAAAACTATTAGATTTTTAATTTACCTACTCGATACACGTTGTCTTTCCTTCGATACATACTGTAAATGTTTTAAGTAGAAACCAGTCAAGTGCGAAACTAACTTGCGCTCTGAGGGTTTTGTACCTACTGGACTGAACTGAAGCAAAATAAAATTGCTTTAAAATAAAAATTAAACTGCATAACAAACTTGTTGTTGTTGAAATATAGGTTACGTGTATGCCATATCTAACTCAATATTGTAGTTAAAATATGGGCATACGACTAAACTTAAGCCAGAATCATAATATTTTATGTTTTACTTGCTGTTTCCCGCGACTTCGTACGCGTGAAATTTAGAAATCAAACCTAAACAAATAGAAGTTTCCTATGCCGCTCAATAGATGGCGTTGTACAGTTTTTAAATCGCACTATGGTTTGGTTACACACATTAAGCTCGTCCAATTTTTTGGTTTATAATCTGATTTGACATTTATAAATTAGTAAGGATGAATACATGCAAAGATGAGGTGTTTTGTTTACGAGCCTCGTGGTCGAGTGGTTGATGTAACAGAATGCCGACCAAAAGGTCGCCGGTTTGTTTCCTGCACGAGACAATCATTTGTGTGATATTTATAAATGTCAGATAAAGTTTTGTACTACGTCTGGATGTTGTCTATGTATGTACTTACAAAAGAAAACTAGTTTATGTATTATATCCGTATTCTGGTACCCATAGCACAAGCATACGAAGCTTAACTTGAGACCAGTGGACGTTGTGTGAAATGTCCGTGAATTGACTTTCAATTGTAGTTGCAATGATAAAAAGTGCAATCATTAGAACATGACCGTACCTTTGGCAATACTTCTGGGAGTATAGAGAGTTTTCATTGCATATCACTCTTTCTCTTGTTGGGGTAAGCAAGAGCTATAGTTTTTTTAGGGTTAAATATACTGTCTACCAATAATTACAAAAATCGCTGAAGGTCAGTGATATAAAGTAATTCCCTGCTAATAACAATGATTCAACCTTTACCTGCATTACTTACTGCAGTGACAGTTGGGAACGTATTACACAAAGGAGTAGATTTATCTGTATCAATGGAAGGGTCTATTTAAATGCGTAAGGTTCTCTCTCGGGAACAGTATTCGGAATAAAAAAAAGAAATTCTGAGCTTATTTATGTAGGTTACATGTTCACACAACATTTACAATGCATATTTTCTACGCATACATTTTCAAGCTTGGTCTCTTGTGAGATGTGTCGATTATTTGAGTTTCACCCATCATACTTTTTCTCGTGGGTCAAGACAAGAGACAGAAATAAAAAAAAAATATGCCGTGAGAAATTTTGAAACTAAACCTTGTGGTTCTCGTGGTCCTTGTGATCTCCTGTTTATGTGGTCGCGGGTTCAATCGCCCGTAAGGGACCATGACATGACCATCTTATAATACCATGTGGGAAAGATGTGGGAAAGAAAAGGGTAGTGACACTTGCGTTTTGATTTCCTTATTACATGACCATTACTTAGCTAATCGATTATTCAATTAAAAAACATAAATTCCTTACGAACTATTTGATAAATTGGTAGGCACTCAAGAGTAGTTCATAGCTACTTTCAACGAAGCAAATAAAATTTTAAGTACAATTTTCTATCTGGACAAGTTTTACGATGGTAGCTATTATTTTATTCGTGTCTCGTAAAGAGTGCAATTTATGACTGTACATTCTGTTTTTATGTTCAAGTCCTACACATAATGTTTTAAGATCAGTATAAGCTGTTTCTGTTCAAAATAGTTGCTTATTTTACTCTAAGTCTATCTAAATTACTTGATAATTAAATTTGTATGAACTATTCCCGCCCAGAGTGCCGTAATAGCCAGCTCAGGTTCAATATTATAAGCGTAAAACGTTATCAATCTACGGTGTTTTCTATGTATTATAAGTATGTATTTACAAAGGAAAAGTAATTTATGTATTATATCCGTATTCTGGTACCCATAACACAAGCATAATAAGCTTAGCTTGGGACCAGAGGACGTTGTGTGCAATGTCCATGAATATTTATTAAAAAAAAAAAATCTGATTCAAAAAACATAGTCTAAAACATAGTCTAAAACAAAAAATAAAATATTAGAATGTAAATCATTTCATACTTCTGGTCCACAACTAAGCTTATACATATGCCTGTGACATGCATGTATTATAATAAGTATGAATTAACTAAAGAAAAATAGTTTTAATTTCTTCTATGTCTGTAAAATGTAATTAAAAGTTATAAATAAATCAATATAAATATTCATGGGCATTTCACACAACGTCCTTTGGTCCCAAGCTAAGCTTATATGCTTGTGTTATGTGTACCAGAATACGGATAGAATACATATACTACTTTTCTTTTGTAAATACATACTTATAATACATAGAAACACCCAGACGCAGTACGAACATTTGTATGACAATTATAAATATCACACAAATTATTGTCCCGAGCGGGAATCGAACCCGCGACCTCTTGATCAGCAGTCCATTACATAAACCACTCAACCACAATTCTCGTCAGAATGAACGTATTTAAGAATAGAACGTCGTTATGAACTTAGTCTGTTTCTATTTCCTAGAGCTTCAAGACGAATGTGGAGAAGTAACCACCCATTTAGATCTTATTGAAGTCAAGGCATATGGCACATATGGAACTTGGCTTTCATTTCACATTAATGTTTTTGATAGAATAACTTCATACATGCTTACTTAAGTAGAAACACACGTTTTGTAATAAAATAAAACTATCTGGTACATCTGATTTCCCAAGTGGTTTAAATTGTAACTAGTTTACTGTATTAACAAGATACAGAAAGACGTTCAAGTCAAATAAAATCAAATATTCATTCACATCAAACCATCAGATATCATTATAATTTAAACTTTAGCCATATTATGTATTGATAAAATGTTTGAATATTGACGGTAATAAAATATTGATTTAAAAGCTCTAGATCCCATACACGTTTAATTTTACTGCCAAGATTTATTATATATTAAGATTATTATTTATTTATATATTTATTATTATTCTGAACTGTAAACTTTACCTAAGTAAAGTTCTGAAGATTTACAATAAAATCTATTCCGTAGTTTCTGCGTAAGAGAGCAATAAACATGTATATATCATCATCATCATCAAAACATCATGCCACACTTCCTTGGCTTCATTCAGACTCATACATTTGGTCATACATGCATGTCCTGCGATTGTAATTGCTACGCACTTGAACCTTTTGAAGTATGCCGGCGATATCATCGGAGTATATTCTTCTCAGGTGTCCCTGCCATATCCATTCAAAATTTTAATAAGCTCCTTCTCGGTTTCATTTCTTCTTTCTTTTTATTTTTTTATTCTTTCTACAGGATCAATAGAGAGTAGAAATTAGAGTTAAAGTAATTTATTGATTTTGCAATTGACATGCTATGCTTTACTTAATAAATTAAATTATGGTGAAAAAAGGGATTCCCGCTTGTGGCAATCACTTTTTCCACCATAATTTAATTTATTAAGAAATTAGAGTTATCAAACCAAAGCATAGCAAGTCTATTAGACTTGCTCTTCTTGTTAATAAATGACAGTAATTTAATATCGTATAGGAGGTAGAGACTTACAAAGAAACGAGGAAAAGTTCTTAAAATTTTGAATCTCACACAGTAATAAAATTGAGTATTTTAAATTTTAACAGGCCTAAGTTCTACAAATCCTTACGTAATAACAATGAAAACTCTAACGGCTATGCTGTTTAGAGGTGTTTAATACATTTTATTAAATTACATAAGAAACAGTTTGGATTTACGAAAGGATGTTCAACTACAGATGCAGCGGTTGAACTGTTAAAAGGTATATTCTCGGCCTGGGAGAACTCGCAAGATTCGTTAGGTGTTTTTTGCGATTTGTCCAAAGCTTTTGACTGTGTACAACATGAAACCTTAGTTAGGAAACTACATCATTATGGTATCAGAAATAAAGCACTCGATCTTTTAAACTCTTATTTAGACAACAGAATTCAGAAAGTTGATGTTAACGGTAAACGATCTCCAGGAGCTGCTGTTACATTGGGCGTCCCACAGGGCTCCATTCTCGGTCCATTCCTTTTCCTTACTTATATTAATGACTTACCGTACTATGTTGGGAACGATCAAGAGATTGTTCTGTTTGCTGATGATACTTCCTTGACTTTTAAAATTAATAGACAAATGCGTGATTATGACGAAGTAAACAGTGCACTCTCAAAACTTGTACAATGGTTTAATGTTAATAACTTATTGTTAAACTCTAAGAAAACAAAAGTAATAAAATTCTCCATGCCAAATGTTACCCAAGTAGAAACCAATGTACATTTGAGTGGTGCGAAATTGGAACCAGTACATTCAACTATATTTTTAGGAATCACTATTGATTCGAAATTACAGTGGGGCCCACAAATTGAAAAAATGTCTGGCAAACTTAGCTCTGCGGCATATGCGGTGAAAACTATTAGACGACTTACGGATGTAGATACGGCTAGAATGGTTTACTTTAGTTATTTTCACAGTGTAATGTGCTATGGAATTCTTCTTTGGGGAAGCTGTGCGGACATTAATCGGATATTTGTGCTCCAGAAACGCGCTGTTAGAGCTATATATAACCTAGGTCCGCGGGATTCTCTAAGGGAGAAATTCAAAGACATAAATATTTTAACGGTCGCTTCGCAATATATATATGAAAATTTATTGTATGTTCATAAAAATATTCATAATTTTACAAAAAAAAGCGACCACCATAATGTTAATACAAGGCATAAACACAATCTTGTGATGCATGTAACCCGTCTCCACAAAATATGTAACTCTTTCATGGGTCATTGTATACGATTTTATAATAAACTCCCTATTGATGTAAGAGAATTAAATAATTCTAAATTTAAAAAATTCATTAAAACTAAATTATGTAAAAAGGCGTATTATAAAATTTCTGATTATATTATAGATGATAAAGCTTGGGAGTAGGTTGCTCTGGAGCAATACATATTCTATATTGTAAAGTTATTAGCATTGTAAGTATAATTGACATTTAATTTAAAAATATTGATTTGATTAAAAGCTCTGCTGAGTTTCTTACGCCGGTTCTTCTCAGCAGATTGCGTCCTGAACCGGTGGTAGGGAAAAAAATTGGACATGTCATAAGCACATAATTTTTCTAAAAAATTGTGTCTACGTGATTAAATGATTTTTCATTTCATTTCATTTCATTTCATTTCATTTCATTTCATTTCATTTCATTTCATTTTATTAAGTAATTTTCTGTAAAAGCACTGAAACTTGTTAAGACCTTATTTACTTTTAACCCATCGGGCGAATGCCAGTGTGATAAATTATTTTTATACACACTTCGATTCCTAAACCCATCTAAGTTAGGTTTAGGAATTTTTTCCCCGTTTTCGTAACATTTTTCACCGGTGCTTCGCTTCTATTAGTCGCAGCGTGATGTTATATAGCCTATAGGTTTCCTCGATAAATGTACTATCCAAAATTGAAAGAATTTTTTAAATCGGACTAATGGTTCCTAACACTAGCGCGTTCAAACAAACAAAGAAATAAACTCTTCAGCTTTATAATATTAGAAAAGATTAGTGGTAGGGAAAAAAAATAGACCTGTCATAAGCACATAATTTTTCTTAAAAAAAAGTATGTCTACTTGATTAAATGATTTTTCATTTAATTTAATTTCATAGGAGGTTGCGAAGGAGGTTGCGAATAATAAAACTAATATGCTATTTTTAACCTTATTTATTTCATATTTTAATGTACTATGCCGTTCAAATGAGAATAGGATTGACCCCGCGTCATGTTGTGACGTTATAGTTGTCAATTTGAACAATTTTGGTAGGGTCACCAAAAAAAGACATTTTTATAATATAATTTACCTATCACTTTGTCGTAATCGTTTGCTAATTTTCGAGCAATTAGCGAGACAAATACAATTAAAAATAATAACAAATAACGACAAGTTCAAAATAACAACACTAATAAACAAAAACAATGAGAAATAACAACAAATTAATTTTTTTAACGGGAAACAACTACATAACTAACAGAATTTAAAATAAAATGACATAAAATTCATATACTCGACAAGGCACACCAACAACAACAAAATTGCGATTGGCAATTCAACTTAATATCATAGTATCCAACAACGAAATTATTGAAAGAAAATAGTATTTCTTTTTTATTAATATTATAACTATTATTACTAAATAATTTAAGACGTTTTTCGCTTCAAATTACTGAGTTTAGGTAAAAGAAAAAAAAAATTATTGATACGCAACGTTGCTGACAGTACTTTTCTAATCACTTTTGACAACTAAAGGTCATTGCCAATCCTATTCTCAGTTGAAACGTGTAATATGCATATACGTAGCTATTTACAATATGCTCTCTGTTGTTTATGGTATTTCTTAAGATTTGAATTGTTTTGAATATAAAGGATTAACCCTCTGATAAAATATCGGTTAAATTTCGGTCTTAATTATTAAGGTCTTTTCTTTACTTTCAAGTTATAACATTTCATATCAAGCTTTGTCATTAGACGAAACCTACAATTATATTCAAATATATGCAAGAACTATTACTAACAGTGGCCTTGACATTTATAGATAACAGAACCAATACAATAATGCTTGTATGTAGGTGGTTATCAACTAAATATTAAGCATAGTTTAGTTACTACATGGTAAGTTACTTATCGCAGGTGATTGAAGATAAAAAACATATAAACGATAAATGGACCTATAATACACATGCCTGTAATTCATATGCACACACATGGATGTCACCTGTTTGTCATTGCCTAAATTGCAGAAACACAGAAGGTATAAATAAAAGTAAAAATTAAAAGCATAAATTTTACAAAAGGTATAACGTATTAGATATACGATACCTATATATTATGTATACAATTTATGAAAAACGTTAATTTTTTGCCGAAATTTCACGAAGGAAAATGGGTGATGAATTAAGAATACAAGTGTTTTTTCTTTTCTTTCCCCGAGTATTATAAAAGCCAGCTTAAGAGTACCTATTGTATACAGATAAAATCCCCTGTAAAAGACGGAAACCTCAAAAATAAACCATGTGCCACGCTACGCCAGGTAAATGCGGCACAGTAGACCATAATCCCTTTCAAAGTGGAGGACGCCCGTGCCTAGTAATGGGAAGTTAACATATTTAAAGAGAGAGAAAGGATATTTTTTCATCTTTTCTGCCAACAAAAGTATCGTAATATATCGTAATATTTTATTTCCCCGGACTCATTACAAAGCCCTCCTGTACGATCTGCGGACACTCTAAGTCAAGACTGGGGAATTGCAAGCCGATGGCAGCCCTAATGATGTCAATAGTATTAAGCATGGAGACTAGAATTAAGGAGAAATATCTTGTATGGGGGATCAGTTCAAAAAGTGTCCACTTGTAAACAGCAAATAACACTCACCGAAATAGCGCTAGTGTAGCAAGATGAATGATTTGAATGTAGCAGTTATAAGCAGAGTGAAGTGTGCTACTGTTGCGGTAATTCTTTAATACTATTTTCTATTTGCTATTTACAAATATTTGGGGTACTTAAAAACACCGTATAATTATAATAATAATTAATATAAATTTATTTCATAGTCATGTTTGTCTATATAATAGAATAATTTAAAAAACTGCGCTGTAACAAAGCGGAAGTTTTTCTTTCCTTTCTAATAATTTGTGGCGCTCTTTTTAAAATTCTTCCACTTGCTACTATGGCGCCACCTTGATTTGCTGCCTTTCAGCGGACACTTTTTAATATATTGAGATATTCCTCCTTACTTCTAGTCTCCATGGTATTAAGGGAGCAAAGTAGTTAGCATAGCAACTCAAATACAGAGTAATATGATAATATAAATCATATAGATAAAGAGATAAAGGCATACAATTACGATCTCTACAAGACTTCACTTGAGTGTCATTGAGCCACAGAATAGATAGAAGATACTACATTGAGCGTTCTGCTGTGGCTTCACCATTACATTACTCAAGTACTAATTAGAACATAATTAATGCCTGCCTACTATGCCTAGGCGTATTTACACTACTCCTAAGGAATTTAATATAATGGGGCTTTCTGCCTAAGGTAAAGGAATAAAGGAGGTAAAGGAAGAATGAGAGAACTTAATTTGAGGTCTACGTATTTATGAAAGTTAGTAAGCGTTATGGTTATGGTTGGTAGCGTTTGAAAGTAAAAACATTAATATCAATCTTGAAATTGCTTTACAAGATTTTTTTTGTAGATAAATAATAATAAACACAAAATATCCGTGCATGTGCAAAAATGCATGTCTACTGTGAAATCACAAATCACGCTTATTGATTTGTGATTTCACAGTAGACATGCATTTTTTCCGCCATTTTTTCCGCTCTCATAAATGATTTAAGCATCTTTTTGAGGGATGATTAACAACCTATGATGGCTATTACCCATTAATTAAGCCATCACGGGCCATTGATCAGTCCCTATGCAACTTACGCCCTAAAGTAATGTTGTAATTCCTGATATGATATTTTAGTAACAGCTATTATTTTCAGGTACATTATTAATGAAAGTAGTTTAGGAGGTAATATATTATGGGGTAGCATAAATCTCAGGTAGGTTAATACTAACACCATACCATACATAATTTATAGCTAAGATATTGTTAATAGCTACGCACTTATTAAAATGTGATCTACTAAATAATGTCTGATATCCTCTCCAGCCCATTTATGTCCCACTGTTGGGCACGGGCCTCCTCCACTTTGGAGGGATTATGGTCTACTGGTCTATTTATATTTTGAATTATAACTTCTTTGATTTTTGAATTCTTCTGTCAGGCTCTACACAATTCATGTACCTGTGTATTTTTATTTAAATGAATTCACTCGGTACTCAAAAAGTAATATTGCTTATATTGCATATAATATACACGGTTAAACCACTTTGATAAGTACTTATTTTATATACCTATGGTTTCGTTTAACATTATAAAAAGACGTAATATGAGACATACTACGACGGTAAAGCAAACATTGTACTAATTTCATGTCATTTATATTATTGTAAGATGGCTGTATTCCCAAAACATAATATTTTCTTGCAATTTAGAACATTAAAACCTATTAGAAATCCATTTTATGTTTCGAATTCTCATTCTGTATGTGACTGTAATCAGTAGGGTACTTAATATTATGCAAAGTCTTATCTTCTATTTCGGTCTCGGATTTCATTTTGAACTATTTGTAAAGTAAATCCAAAAAGCAGAACTTGAAATCTACCTTTCCTTGTTACAGATAAAAATGTCGGTGCCAACAACAGATAGCACTGAAGCCATCACAAATTCAGGTTATGGAAGCAGTGACGAAACCGCAAGCCTTCTTGTTACTGGACCCTCAGTCACTGTAATTGTGCCATCAGAAAATAGATCCGTCAAACCAGTTCTCCAAAGGCAAGATTGCACTACACATTTGAGGCCACAATTATCTGGCGGACCGGGTAGTGAAGAGAGCGCTGCATCTATTAGAATCGAAGATCAAAGTGCCAGAAGTGTCCCTGACATCGAATTACAATGCCGCGAACCGCCAGCAGACCGCCCTCAGACACTTATTTCCCCCGTCGCGACTTGCTCACACAGAGGTTCAGTGACTTGTCAATTAGCTCCACAAACATATTCGAGATGTCGTGTTTGCGAGCGGCGACAATCTACAGCGCCTATGTCGGCTTTGCAACTAGCGCGATCTGTTTCGCGGGAGAGTGTTCGATCAGCTTTACAATACCCCTGTGGATGTAGTTCACTTCACGCTGTTAGTACGTGTCCTGTTATTCAACCACCGGCGCTGCTGCTACCTACAACTAGTACGAGAATTATCCGTCAGAGTTCGCAACCAGAGTCCAGCGCATGCGCGGCACACTGTCCACACCACGCCCATCATCACCCTAGCGCTTCGCTGCGACAGTTAAGAGAACCAGGGGATGGCATCGCTGGCATCGCTGCCGACTCACTACGTATCAATGGAGGCATGCGGCCTTTTAAACAGGTAAGCTTTGAAATCACTAGATGGCGTAATATATCTAAACCGAGTGTTTCATTCATCATAGCATTAGGTAGAAAATTTATAGTTATGAGCGCTATGTGTTTATTTTTTTGATGCTTTTGCGTTTTAGGATTTATTAATCGAGAGAGTACGTATCATAACTAAATAATTTACTGAAAGTTATTTAACTACACTTACAATTTATTTGGTATACAAATGACAATGAAAGAAACTGAGACACAACCAAGTTCCTAACTACCTTGCCATTTAGATGTCTGAACATTTTAGTTTAAAGGAAACCCTAACAAATCCTACAGATATAATAAACGCATCCCCTTAACCTTATTTGTTACCTCAAACTCGGACTAAGAAATTTCACAAACTGGTAACTCTCCCTGCGTTTAACATAATTGTGATATACACAGACAAAATAGTAAAAGCTGTCCTTAAATAAATTAATAGAGTTAAGTCACTTTCGATTTTTAACATGCTTTGAACTGATAGGTACTTTTATAGATATCAGCTTATCGATGTTTATAGCAAAAAAAAAAATCTTTTGCTATTATTATGCCGCGATTTATTTATCATCGTCGAAATTTTTATTAAGTTAGGTACTTGTATTTATCCCAAATAAAAATCCAATGGCGTGTACGTGCTGTGTATTGATGGGTTTTCCCATATATAATAAAATCAAATCAAATGGTTTTGAAATTTGATTTGATTTCTGTTTTTAACCTGCAGGGGCTGCTCCTATGTCCTCAAACCCTGTCGCAGACGCGCCGAGCCCGACTGAGACGTGCATTCACTGAAGCCACGGGAGATACTGTTACCTACGTTAGAACGGTGGGCTTCAAAAACATTCGATTATGCACAGTCGAATACCGCTATCGATTGTACAATCTATACGATTAACTTTACTATATTTACTTTAACCGAAATAAAAAAAAAACAACGTATAGGTTAAAATTATACTAAAGAATGTCATTTTAATTTTTGTACGAAATGATTTCATAGCTATAAGTTCATTAGATCAGCATGCACAGAATAATAGTCTTATTCTGTGTCAGCATGTTAGAGAATCACAATACATGCACACTTTTGGGAGTCATACAATTAATTCTAGATTATTCTAATCAATTCTAGATTAATCTATCGTTAGAAAATCAGGTTGTACAGTCGAATTGCTGGTATCTGTGGATTTATCACTAAAGTAATTTGTTAGTTCGCGAATGTGTCGTCCCTATAGCTTCGTTTAACAACCAATGTTAGTCACCTGCCCCTGACATCTTACACTGGCACCAAAATTGCTTGTCACGAATAAATCGTTTTCTGTTCACTATATTGAAGCAAAAATATCACCGCATCATCAAGCACATTTTACTATATAGAATAACAAATTGGCTTGGAATGTCAAGTTTCTTAGCAGAATGTTAATTACAGGCAGGTACTTTGACATCATCACTCAAAGTTTATGAAAATGTTTGTTTCCGATTAACTGCAGTTAAACGATTTGTTACTGCTGCGGGAACCCATTAACAAAATACACAGCACCTACACATTCATTAGATATATTCATTTGCATTTCGATGCATAACTATCGGTAGAGCGATGCACATTAGATAAAGTTAGATTGCACAAAAATGTTGCTTATCAATACTTAGATGTTTTATTTTATGTCGCGATTCAAGCTAATATTAATCCCGAAATTTTAATAAAAGAATACATATAGCCGAATAATAAAAACTCCAACACTTTTACTTTTAAAGTGTTTTTAAGAAAAATATGATGCATATTTCTCAAATAAAAATATTAGACAGAAAAATATTTTTTTCGAGGTTATTCTTAAAATATTAAATAAATAAGAATATAGAGTCATTTTTCTGGCTGTATTAAGTGGATCTTAATTAATTAGGCAAACAATTTTCTTCAATTAATTATCCTACTAATGACTTTTTTTACTTCCGCAAAAACCGTCAATCACTTTAGAAAGAAAGGATTTATTCAATGTCACTTTTAATTAGACGATATTTATTTTACGATCGGTTCTTATTTATTATTATATATTTATATTATAAATTTATATCATATCCACTAATGCATTCAACAATTGTTTTTTTTTGCCTTTGTGTTTGTTTAATAGAATAAAAAAAAAAAACATAGATAGATAGATAGATATAGCTCTTTATTTGCACAAACACCAATTTTACACAGAATTTTAAAAATACAGTCTTAAAAGCTATTGTACAAAAGGCGGCCTTATCACTAATGTGATTACCGTGTGTTAACCGTATAATGGATAGAATCTAAAATAGAAACATATGCTATGAAAATTCAAATTTTCAAAACCTGAACAAAGATTTTATTTTAAATGTTGGTAGTTATAAAAAATATATAGGTACGTAATATATTTTAATAAACAAATTAAAATTTGGTTGTGTACCAGGACAATCTCCAAATTAAAAGTATCTTTATTACAATGAATGGGAATTTTATCGCAGATTCAATATTAACAGCTATCATACATTTAATTCATTATCGATTGCAGTAAGAGGTTGAAACTGAGGCCAAATATTTCGGAACGGAAACGTTATATAACATACCACATTTCATGTATTTATTTGAATTACTCGATCTGCATAACTGTTATTGACCACTATTTGTTGTGCCATATCGCTACCACAACTCGTTTTCAATAATTGTTCGTGTTTTAATATATTCTCGTTGACCCAAAAATGCATCAATTTTATAAATATAACACCAATCAATACAGACTCGTCTAGATTTTAAAATAGACAACGAATTTTCACTGATGCATTTGTAAAATGTATTTGAAATAAGAATTCTTGTCGCCGGTAATATAACACACTAGCTGTTCAATAAATAAATGTACTATCCAACACAAAGATTTTTTTCAATCCGAACCATTAGTTTCTGAGATAAGCGCGTTCAAACAAACAAACAAACTCTTTAGCTTTATAATATAACTAGCTGTTGCCCGCAACTCCGTACGCGTGGAATTTAGAAAACTTTTCCCGTTTTTGCAACATTTTTCACTACTGCTTCGCTCCTATTTGTCGCAGCGTGATGTTATACACCCTATAGCCTTCCTCGATAAATGTACTATCCAACACTGAGAGAGTTTTTAAAATCGGACCAGTGCTGCAGTGATTCCTGAGATTAGCGTGTTCAAACAAACAAACAAACTCTTCAGCTTTATAATATTAGTATGGAATTAGTATACATATTGTTGCTACGCACGTAAGGACTACGCAACTGTGCAGACCAATCATTACATGTAATCAACATTACTGAAAAATAATTATTTTGTAGCATATACATCTATATTTTATACACAGTGACTAAAAGAGTACTAGAAAGATTAATAGTATGTATGTATAAGACTTTTAGGCGGTTATATGTAAGATAACTAACCGTGATATTGAAAAATAATATCGCGTGAAAGTGGTATAATGTTAAATAAGATAACATAAACTATAATCAACTCTATTATCATAAGGATTTAAAATTTCTTTTAAACATCATTATACTTACTTCTTCTAAAATAATAAGCATGAACGTAACTCTGTCCGTCCCTCGCCCATTTACGCTAAAAATACTTAAGGGCCTACATCAATATTATCGTCGACATGTACATATTAACACAGCTAGTAGGTATAGAAAATGAAGAATTAGGGATATTTTTTTTTTACTCAAAATCTACTAAATATATTTTAATTCTGATTTATGTTTTTAAAGTTATTTCATTAGTTAATACGCGATAATAGACCGACTAATGAAAAAAATAAAAAAATTGAGAGGTTGTTTCGCCAAGATTTTCTATCGAGAAAACTTTTTTCAATCGCGTTTCTGAGTTTATGCAATCCTAGATCATATATTGAAAAAACATATACTTAAAAATTAGAGCTCTAGCCATTCAATCTAAAGAAACAATGAAAACTTCGTACGTAGGAAAATGCACAAAGCTATTCTATATATATCCTCTTAACCGATTCAAAAAAATTTGGAACACATTCAGATCAGAATTTGAGAAAGGTACATAGGCTATATTTTAAAGGAAAAAAAGTTTCCTTCCAAATTTTACGCTTACGAAATCGCGGCAAATAAAAGTCAAAATTCGGTATATTATTATATTTTCAAACTAAGTTAAGCAAATTAATTCTGCCGCAATGACCTTAACATTAGACATTTGTGATACAATTTGGCTGTAGACCAAATTTTAGTCGAGCATAATTGCTTAAATAACACAGATTTGACACAAAACGTGTTAGCTTGACTAGGCGTATGCATTATTCAATATGCTTACGTAATTGTTTAAATTTAGTTAAAGAGATCATTCAGGTTCTGAAACAAAATAGTTACTAAGTTAATATAAAGTATTTTCCCCGTGAGTTTGGTGTCAAAATTAGTTTTGTTTAGGGACTTCTAGAGTGTGATACTACTTCCAGTTTTAACTACCAGTACCCGAACCTTGTGGTCCGTGTGGTGACGGATTAAGAATACAAGTGTTACCACCCCATTTCCTTCCAAGGGTGCTGTAAAAGTCAGCTAAGGGATATTACACACAGATAACATCTTCTGTGAGAGACGCAAAACTCGAAAATAAACCCTGTGCCAACACGCCTGGTCAGCGCGGCACAGTAGACCACAATTCCTCCAAAAGTGGAGGAGGTCCGTGCCCAACAGTGGGACGTAAATGGGCTGGAGAGGAGGACCCGAACCTTATGTATTCAAAAAACCAAACAAAGTAGGTATGTCAAGGTAAACTCAAGATGAGAATTATTAGTGTTTCATAAAAAATATCTAATTAAAGGTCCAAGAATAAAGTTTTAATAACTTGAAGCAATAAATTTTCTGATATAAGATATAGATTAATTAAATCTAGTTGTTTTGTATATTTATCTAACACACACTCAACATCTCTTCAACATTGTTTGAATGGGCAACAACTCGTAAGTGAGTGAAGTTTTTGTTGAACATGACGGCAAAAACTGCAATTAGAATTATCTAAAGATTATATACCGACATATTATGGAGATTTTTTTAATCTATACTTAGATACTTGATTTCCTGGTACAGTTAACTATAAAATTAGCATTCTCATTGAAAATAAGATAGCTGATCATTATACCTATTAGACCAGCAAGTACGCGGAGGTTAAAACAATAAACGGGACTATGAAAAGGCATTTAAATGCTTAACACGTAGTTAAAATCGAATTTTCTGTAAAACAACGATCTGATCTGATTACAGAACTTAAGCTATATGTACCAGTACAAATTGGTTTATCTCTCACTCTTCAGCCCATTACCGTCCCAATGTTGGGTACGGTACTCCTCCATTTTGGGAGGAAAGTATAGCGTCTCGCTGATCAGGTGTGGCACAGCGTTATTTTTGCGTTTTCAGTCTTAACACAAAGGATGTTTTCTGGGTACCATGTCCCTTAGCTGGCTTTTATAGCACCATGGGAACCCTAAAAACATATCTAAACTAATATTATAAAGCTGAAGAGTTTGTTTGTTTGTTTGAACGCACTTATCTCAGGAACGGCTGGTCTGAGTTTAAAATTTCTTTCAATGTAGGATAGTACATTTATGAAGGAAGGCCATAGGCATAACATTAAACTGCGACCAATAGGAATGTAGCTTCAGTGAAAAATAGGGTTGCTAAAGCTTGGAAAATTCTCTATATTCCACGCGTAAAAGGTTGCTGGCACCAGTTATTCCTTTTTTTTAATTCCGCGCCATGAAAAAGAAAGTATAAAAAATACAAAATCGTACATTATCTCCACAGGCCAACGTTCACGATAGCCAATAAAAGTTCTAAGTTAAAATCCAATACCAACTGTGGCTATCCATAACGATTGAATTAATAGCTAATTTTATTTTATATTTTATGATTTCGTTTTAGCCCTTATAATATCTTACTTTTCACACTTGCTAGGGATAGTAACGACTTCAATATTTCTTTTAATTATGGTTCCATATTCAAAAGGTACAAGGAGAGCTTTTACTAAGCCTCCGCTGTCGTTTCGTCCGTCTATAATCCATCTTTTACAGAGGATATTTCATGAATCGTGACAATTAGATATATGAAATTTTCATATACCTACTATAATTGTCTTTATAATAACAAATATGTACCAAGAATCAGGTTAAATAATATATATGGAGTGGAGACATAATTATTCGTGTAACTTGATGATATTAGCTTCTGGCGTCATAGTTATGACATGTGTGATTATGAAGAGGAATTTATACGAATATCGTACGGAATCTTTCCTGCGTAAATTCAAGTCTTACTTGGCCTGTTTTTCAATTCATTCATCATTATTTCCTCAAACAAATTTAAACAAGACAGTTATAATTATGTGGATGCTGTAAATTATTTATCTATTTTGTTTTAAAATAATCCAAATGATAAATCTGTTTTCATGAAATACTGAATTTCAACAAAGCTCTAATATGATTTATGTTCTATCCTTTTGACCTTTTGTGGTTGTTTTGATGTGTAAAAATGTGTAAAATTATTAATATTAAACATAACATTGTGTTTCTTTTAAAATACGTTTTTATTAGCTTCATTTGGATCTAGGTAATAAAATCTTATATAAAAATAAAATCTTATATAAAAATAAAATCTTATATAAAAATCTTATTTAAAAATAGGTAATAAATCTTAGAGAATTATTAACAACTCATTTTAAACGATTTAATGCTGTAAAACTTACGATAGTAATAATTTCTTATTATTACATAGACAAAGTCAAAGTCAAGGATTTCTATTTCAAGTTGGCATGTTTAACAAGCTCTTTTGAAATGTCAGAAGCTAGGTGTCTGTTCCAAATTCGAATCCTATGGAGGAAGAACAGACAAGAAACTCCATGGAATTTTTTTTCTCTTTTCATTTCGTTTAGGTTTTTACACTTTGTTTTTTAATTTTTAAGGCAAAAGAAACAGTAATATAGTGAGGCTTATAATAAAGTACCTGAATAGATACGGACAACACTCCTACTAATAATACAGAACAATAAATAATATTATAATGAATTTACTGTGTATTCATTCTATAATAATTATTTGATATTAAGCTTCTATTTGTGAGTTTCAACATTTCAAATGAATTTACAATATTGTTCAAGAATTTTACTTGTATCAAATAATACAAATTTGTATCATACTAATAATAGAACGATAGAATAGATAAAAAGGATTATACTCATATTGTAATTAAAATATACAAGCTTGTTGCAATCTAGGTTACTAATTTGTACATGATATTCGGGCTCTATTAGAGGCTTAACGCGAATACCTATTATCGATAGTGTTGTCGCTGAACACAGATTATACACATGTATGTAACATTTTTGCTTTTCCCAGCCGTTAATAGGCTATCAAGCTATTTGGGCTTATATATAATACCCTCCTGACGTAGAGGAGGTCCTCTACGTCAGGAGGGTATTTGAAAACTACGCGAAGCTCTGACTAAAGGGTTTATATTCGTTTATTGTAGGAGCTTTGACTTAACGTTATGCTATTGGTTTATCTCTTAGTTTTGTGCTCTCTCATTTAGATTTTCTTCTCTTAAAGATGTTATCCCTGAACTGGCTGTTACAGCACCCTAAGTGGAAAATTGACTGGTAAAACTTGTATTTTTAAACACTTATCACATCGAAAATCTGACAAATTAATAATAATTGGCCGCATTTGAACTTTTTTTGAGGCAACGGTATTCTGGCGCTTATAGCCAGTGCAGTTTTTTCTCTTGTAAGTGGAGCCGTAGCACCATACTATAGTTACTACGGTAATAATAGTATTTGGGTGTCTGAGACAACAGCGATTTGGTATTGATTTCAGCTATCTTTGTACGAACTACAGACTCTGTGCCGAAAGTTGATTGCTACGACTATTTTTAATTTCTGTTAATTTCATCACTTTGTCCTCTTTTTCTATATATTTTAACTAGCTGACACCCGAAACTTCGTACGAGTGGAATTAAAAACCAAAGCTTAGCAAGTTATATAGGTATATCTATATTGTAATTATTTATTAATAAGACTGTAAAGGTGTGAGTATTATGCCGAACCTAGTGTATTTCCTTTGGTTATGTATAATTGTGTCTAAAATGCTTTGTGTACTGTGCCACGGAGCGACTTTGTCATGCTCACTCAAATGTGTCGAAGTTGGTAGCGTTGCACGTCGGGTCGCACGGTTCCCTACAAAATGGTCGAGCTCTGCGGGGCTGATGTGTGCGTTATACTCGTGAACGAGTGCCTTCTGCTGGGACTGGTCGACTTGCTCCAACAAGGCTATTTTATTATTTTGTATTATTAAGTTAGTTCTAGTTAGTCTTGATTGTAGGTACTAATCGGTATCATTCTCACACTCTGATACAACAATGTATAATATTTTTGGAAAAAGAAATGAAGAGAATAGAAAAAAAAATCCATGGAGTTTCTTGTCTGTTCTTCTCCATAGGATTCGCGTTTGGAACAGACACCTAGTTTCTGACGTTTTAAAAGAGCTTGTAAAACATGCCAACAACTTGAAATAAAAAATTTTGACTTTAACTCTGACTTTAACTTTATACAAAAAGTCATCACTCAGGTCTAACTATTAAAAAACCCGCATCAGAATCTGTTGCGTTGTTTGGAAGATATAAGCTTACATAGGGACATACATACAACAATAACGACTTTGTTTTATAAGTGAAGAAGAGATGTTTTATTGCAATGTTATGTCATTCTATTGCAATTTATGAATTGCTGTGTATAGTTCAGAGGCGTATTTACCCTAGGGCCATAGGGCCCATGCCCCGGGGCGGCCAGCTTACGAAGGGCGGCGAAAGCCTTTAAGTTTAAAATTTAGCTCTATGTCTACTAATTTATAGGGTGGCTAATTAAATTGGCCCGGAGCGTGAAACATATTTTCAAAATACGCCTTTGGTATAGTTTTTTATGAAGAGTGCAAAATTAGAATAGGCAAGATAGTTTCACGTCTGCTTAATAATGAAGAAGAAGTAAAGAAAAAATAAGAAAGAAATACTTAATCTATTTTCGTTTGATTATTTACGAATTACAATAGTTATAGTGAATGTAACATTTCCTTTTTATTAATAATTAGCTGTTGCCCGCGACTCCGTCCGCTTGGAAACAGGAAATTTTTTTTTCGCAATAAAAGATAGCCCATGTCCTTTCTCAGGGTCTAAAGATTGACTATGCCAAATTTCATCAAAATCGGTTGAGAGGTTTAAGCGGGAAAACGTAACAGACAGACAGACAGAGTTACTTTCGCATTTATAATATTAGTAGGGACTAGCTGTTGCCCGCCGCAACTTCGTATGCTTGTAATTTATACAATTTTCTCCGTTTTTGCAGCGTGATTTGCTATAGCCTTGGAAGAAGGCCTTCTTCGATAAATGTACTATCTAACAGTGAAATAATTTTTCGATTCAGACCAGAGGTTTCTGAGATTAGCGAGATCAAACTAACAAACTTTTCAGCTTTATAATGTTAGTAGGTATAGACAAATCAGCCACCCAAAAATAAATTAGAATTCATTTCAGTGTCTTAAACAATAGTAACGTGTAAACTTTGTTTTATGATATATGAATACAAGATAATTATTATTTGAGTCGAATAACCTGTTGTTTTTGGTTTTCAAATAATTTAGATAAGCAATTTTATTAATTGTTTTCGAATATCTCAATATTAAACTAACATTTTTATTGATTTACATAAATTACTCTTTAATTATGACGCTGCATCGTCCTCAAATAATGAAATAGTTGCACTATTTCGATATAATCAAATGCATTTAAAGCAAATTTGAGGCAATCGCTGCCGCACGGTTAACTCTAATATGATTGTCTGACCTAATACCTGAACTATGCAATCACAATCGCTGAATTGCAAATTTAGACATTTAAAGCTATTTAAACAATAAGATAAATAATGTGAGTGATACTAGTTATATTAACTGTACATATTGTAGTGGTCTTCAATTTTTTTGAGGTGCAACGATTAGTGTAATGGACTGCTGCCCGTCACAGGGTGCTGGTCGCAGGTTTGATCCCTGCAATGTATGGTATTTAAATTTGTTACACAGATATTTATAATGCGTTAGGATGTTTGTGCTATAATATATAATGTGTTTGTATTATAAGTATGTATTTACAAAAGAAAAGTAGTTTATGTATTATATCCGTATTCTGGTACCCATAACACAAGCATATAAGCTTAGCTTGGGACCAGAGGACGTTGTGTGAAATGTCCATGAATATTTATTTATTTATTTATAAATTTATATTTCCAAAAAGAAAGATTGAACGAATCTGATTTAACCTGTGGAGGAGCGTGGGTGATCGGGCTCCTCCAACCACAAATGGAGAATTCTCCGACCAGGCTAGATGATCAGCACTGGCCAGGGCTTTCGCTCCGCTGTTGCACGTTCAGATGTTGTAGGTATCTTAACTCGTATGCAAATCTTGCTTGTGCAATGTAGGATTCATTGTGACGTCACATTTTGACATTTAACGCCATCTGTCGTTATTGTGCTGTACTGTGTAGTGACAGCTATTGTTCACAAGGTGTCGCTACAAACCCATATATGAAGTATTCTGGTACCCATATATGAAGCTTTGTACCTAGATTGGGACCATAAGACGTTGTGTTTGTCTGGGAATATTAATTTAGAAACCTATTATTCAAATTTGTGTAGACATAATTACAGATTTAATGCAGTTATCTTTTACTAAGCCATAAAAAGTATATTGATTAAGTTCTAGTTTAGTCGTTGCAGCCTATATCCAAAATAAACATATTGGTTTCGAGTATTCGGCTGAATATCAATCTTCAAATTCAATACATGTTTGCTTATGTTTGGACGTTAGCACATATTTGCAAATTCGCTCGATTGTGATACCATAAGTCTATCGTGAGCTATTTTTTGCATATTGATCTCACTTTCATTACGTGTCAAGTAAATGTCTTCCCTGTTGTTTCCTCATGTTTGAAGGTTGTGACCACCATGGTCAAAACATTTCACCAACTCCCTCCAGGCGTCGCGGCTTTCAGCGTGTCTGGTAACAGCAGGGATATCGGTGTTCATGGCCTGTAAATGATTCGACAATCCGTGTGTTTACGAACCAAGAATACAAGAGTCACGCCTCTTCCTTCCCAGGGTGCATACATGCATTTCCTACACCGATAAAATCCTCTGAGAGGCATCAACTAACATCCTCTGCCAACACGCCCGTTCAGGGCGGCACAGTAGACCATAATTCCTCCAGAGTGAAGGAGACTTGTTCCCAATATTAAGGCGTCAATGGGTCAAAGGGAGAAACAGAGAGAGAGAGATAAACAAGACAAGAATATGCAGACTTTGTATAATATTGTAGAAATATGGAAAGTTTAAAAACATTAATTTGGTGACATTTTTACTCTACGACATGAATAATTTTATTCGCCCTTTCTACAATTGGGTTAGTAACATAATAGAACAAGTTACATAACTTTATCATTGAGTCAATATACTCAGTCGTCTCTACAACACAAAGCCATCTAATTGCTAAAGTTATTGCTTCAAAAATAATGGTTTTTGATGTATTATTGAGTGATGATCATAGATTACACCCAATAGATTCCACATGCAAGGCGATCAACGCACATCTATACTAATATTACAAAGCTGAAGAGTTGTTTGTTTTTTTTTTTTATGCGCTAATCTTAGGAACTGGTTGGAAATGACAAATGCTTTTTGTGTTGGTTAGTCCATTTATCTACGAAGGCTATATATAACACATCACACTGCGACCAATAAGAGCGAAGTGAGAAAAATGTAGCAAAAAACAGAGAAAATTTTCCACGCGCACGAATTCGCGAGCAACTGTGACTCGAACAAATTGCGCAAACAAGCTTATGTATTAGAACTCAGTGTGTGATTTTGTTACGGCTAATCATCATTATAATTTCGTATGGTATCCTGTTAAAACGCCTACTTATATAGGAATGTCCAGTTGGTGGAGCCAGTCAGATAGTTTACACATGCAGCTCGACCAAAACTTTGGCGAACTACGCATAGAGCAGTCTTTAACGATGTGCTGCATAGTTTGGTCTGGTACATCACAGTCGCGATTTACGCCCAATGAAAATGTATCATTTATTAAACCAGAAACCGCGTCTTACTCCTACGTTTCTACATTTAATCGTTAAATATTATAATGCGGTATCTATTGTAGGTGATCTATGGTGATGATGAAGCGTAACACGCGATACCCTTACGTATGTATACAATGTAAGAAACTATTGATTTATGATATATCAACCGTTGTATAACTTTGGACTTTATTGATCATGTTAAAATATTTCAATACAGTTTTTCTTTAGGGTTTCGTAAGAGATTAAATCCACCCTTTTTGCTTCCCAGGGTAATATAAAAGCCTAGCTAAGGGATATTGTACGCAGATACAATCCTCTGTGAGAGACGGAAAACTTGAAAATAAACCCTGACTCAACACGCCTGGTCAGCGCGGCACAGTAGTCTATAATCACTCTCAAAGTAGAGGAGGCCCGTGACGGACAGCGATTTATAGTTTAACAAAAAAGTCCCGACCGTCCCTGGGTAGTAGTCTACATACATAAACACATAAACATACCTATCACGTATGGATTTATTATTCTCAAGTCAGCTTTTTATGAAGATATCGTACCTGGACGTGACTATAGTGTATTTGAACTAACTTTATTTTCATCACAGCACATCCTCCACGTTTTACGAGGTATTATCTACAGGCGCACTATAATTTATATGACAAGATGCCATTGTAGAGGTTTGGAACTATGCCATATTCTGAATAAACACGGATATATGAATGCTGAACTTATAGTACCTACCTACCTACCCCTTACATAAAGTTGACATCACGCGTAACGAACTTAACAGTTTTTAAATAAATTCCAAAAATGTATTAAGGGTACCGTTCCAAAAGGTAAAACAGGACTATTACTGAGACTACATTCGTCCGTTCGTCCCCCTCGACCCCTGTCTATAGGCTGTATCTCTGGAACAGTGATAGTAGCCAAAGAGCTGAAAATTTCCTAGTTTATGTCTACCGGTTGACGTTATAAGAACAAATTATCACAGCTATTATGTTTAATACATCTTAATTTTGACCTCGAAAAACAAATCTTTCATCACAAAAATTATGTTTTCTTATACAAACAAAAATACTAAAGCATTGTTGCAATTATATCAATATGTAGCGTCAGGCTCCGACATTGTTAATTAAAACAAACACAAAAGTCTTCACACAATCACTTTGCTTATTTCAAATAACAAAACTTTAAACTTCAAATTAATTTTAATCGTAATTTAGTGGTAGGGTAGGTGTGCACTGGGCGACGGTCGGCTAACGAATGACAAATCGTGCGCGCGCGCTGCTTTATATAGGGTCGCTGCTCGTTGTTTTCAAAACATTTGATGGTGGCGCCGTCACGGCCATGCTGACATACGCTCGTCCTCGAGCGTCTTCTGAGTGTCTGAGAATAAGACAACAAAATGTTCGCTCATCCTGACTCACTTAGTGACTAGTTTATAAGTTGTGAGGTTAATAACAAGATACTCAACAATGTGCTGGTCCGGCAAGCCCTTCAGCATACTAGAACTATTAATCCCTTCTCATCAGTCTCAAAACCGGAGACCGTATAAATCCCTCTCATCAGCTTTAAAACCGGAGACTGGATAAATCCCTCTCATCAGCTTTAAAACCGGAGACTGGATCCGTGCCAGACCGGAAATCCCTTTAGCTGACAGAGCTAGACCAGATTTCCCTGTGGCGAATGATAGACCGGATTTGCAATCCCTATAACCCAAAAGGTTAGACCAGAGTGCAATCCCTATAGCTGAGTTATTGGACCGGACTCCCTTCAATAACTTTTTCCTACATTTTTTGATATATTAGTTCTCTCTCTTTTCTAATTCTTTTTCTTTACTTTAATTTTACTATTATTATTTTTATAATTAATTATCGTGATGGACAATGGCAGTAGTTACAACAGTAACCGAATCAGGTTACTCTGATGATGAATCCTCTAGACAATCGTTATTAGCGCTTAAAGTACGTGTACCAGTTGACTGAATGCTACCATCAATTGATAAATTGTTACTATCAGAAAATTCATCCTCAGCGTCACCAACCACAACTAAGCTAGGACCACTGCGATCGACTTCATGAACACCATTATTTTGACTTACATCCGCCGTCACGTCATCATCATTATAAGTTTCAGTTACTTCTACAAATCCTAATGGGCCCCGGGGTACTTCGCGTAAATTTTCATGGGCAATTTTGTATGTTCTATTGGTTCCGTTAACATGCTTCAGTTCGTACCTATCGTTTTCTAGGATAGCAGTGATTTTATAGGGGGTCTTTATACTTTGGGTCCAACTTAGATTGGTGTCTTTCTTCACTTTTCGCAAAAACGAAGTCTCCAACAGAATAGGGTCTTATTTTGGCCTTACCCCGGTTAAAACGAGCGACATCAGACTGAGCCAGTCTCTTTAAATTTTCTGACGCACTAGACCGTGCCGCTTCTAAATCTAGTCTGGCAGGACTTTCGGCACCTGAAGCAATTCTGGAAATACCTAACGAGTTACCTTGTATTCCCAACATCAGCTCGATTGGGGTAAAGCCAGTTTACTCTGCATCGAGTACTATTGAGAGCTAGTTGAATCTCGCCTAATTGTTCTTGCCACGACCTATCGGAATTACCTTCGGCTATTGTAAGTAGGCTTTTAAGAGTTCGCATAACACGTTCCACCTGGTCGTTGGCTCTGCAAGTACCCGTGGCTATAAAGTGTAACTCAATATTGTTGTCTTTACAAAAGTTCCTGAAATCTGTATTGTCGTAGGAGCGTCCGCGATCAGCTATTATTCTCTTCGGTGTTCCAAACAAATGAACAGAGTCTTTGACAGCTTCAATAGCATCAATGGAATTGAGTGTTAATGTGTGCTTCAGAAGGACATATTTTGTAAAGGCATCAATAGTGACAGAACAGTACTCCTTGCGGTCACTCTTACCACTGAGTTTACCTGTGAGATCTAAGTGCAAAGTATGCCACGGAAGTGGAACCTTGGGAATCGGGTGCAAACGAACTTGCTGGGCACCTGATGGACCCTTTGAAGACTTGCAAACCACACAGGAATCCACGAACTTCTTAACATATTTGGACATTTTACTAAACCAATAAAGGTCATATAATTTATCTAGCGTCTTTTCATAACCCATATGTTTTATGTCACTATGGACGTGGCTAATAAGCGACCATATTAAAGAGTGTGGAAGGATTGGTAACCACTTAGTAACTTTGGCGCGTTCTATTTTACGGTACAGTATGCCTTGCCTAATGTCGTAAGTATGGGCGATTTCAGAGGGTAATTGATTCGATTGTACTTTTGAGATTAAGTCTAAGATTTCAGAGTCTCGTTGTTGTTTTGTTTTGTTTCTTTTCATCTATTCAAAAATAAGTTAGTAAAAGGTAGAATCACCAACATGTTAGCCAGCTCTACTGTTTCTTCCGCCCATATGGTCATCATGGAACAAAAACGTAATAACCGCTCGTCCATCCATTTTGGGTCAAAATCAACCACTTCATCATTATCATCCACTCAAAACACTGCTGCCAAACTCATTCTACATGGTCTTAAAATTCTATTTAGAACACAGAGGATTTCAAGTAAAAATTGGAGAAGAATTATCTAAACTATGTTACATAAACGCATTGGTGCCACGAGGATCTGTATTGGGACCAGTTCTATACTCCATATACACTGCAGATATGCCCGAAACTCCAGGTATCACAACAGCAACATAGGCAGCTTCACTTGGGCAAAGCACACTAAAGCAAAAAGTACTGAAGCAAATATAGAAATAAGAAACATGTCATGGCTCCTTGACAATCTCGCCTCTCGCTCTTTTACAAACTCTCCAAGTACCTTGTTGTAAGTCTTTTACAAACTCTCCAAGTAGCCTTGCTGGAACCGATTTGGATGTACGGCGTGGAACTCTGAGGATCATAACTAACATAACTCATAACAAAAAAAAACATAGAACATAGAAATAATAAAATAATAAATAAAATAAATAAAATAATAAATCGTAAAACTCTAACCAAGAAATTCTTCAAAGTTTCCAAAATATTGCCCCGCCAACAATCTCAAACGCACATTAGTTTGTCTAAAACAGTGAAATTCATTAATTCCTAAAAATGCCTGCAGTAAGAGGAAGTGAACAACTACTGCAAGAAGTATAAAGGGCTATTAAACCAAGATAACAATGCACTTGCCAGGGGCTGTCATATTGTTGCTGCAGCAGAATGACATTACTTAATGTAGTGATGCCATAATTTATACCAAACCCGTGAAAATATTTATTTGAGCAGCATTATTTTTCTGAAATTCATCAACCTGTAAATTGGGCCACAAAAATAAAGCTTCATATTTATCAAATCATTCTGTACTGATTACCCACAAAGGGTGGTTTCAGCATCTAAATCATATTAAATTAATTATTACAAGACATAATTAAAATATTTTAGTATGTGTAGCAAAATTAGAGGAACTTTAACTTCAACTTCTTGTTCTTAATGGCATCATTCCCAAGATGAAGCAGATCAGGAGTTAAATCATTTTCAAAAAGGAAAAGGTTTAATGTTTAAACGATTTTGTTTTGTTCAAAACAAATTGATTTAATTGGCTATTACAAATAGACTCTACTGTTTTATTCGAACGATATCTTGATGATAAAATTAAAATAAATCAAAACGTTATCCATAAAGATTGAAAACTGCAGTATTATATTTTGAATTTATTAAAATTGCTGTGCTATATTCTAGTTACGGAAATGTCTTTGTTATCAAAATTAAATTCTCAACTTCGTTTATCATTTTACAATGTGTGGGTAATTGTAGATTACAAAATCTATCGATTTAATCACAATTGTTAACTTTTCTACCAAGTCAAATTGATGACGGTAGTTCAACAAAATCATATTATTATAAAGTTCATTTCGGTAGTGTAGCAACCGGTAGTGAAAACGTTAATTGCGAACAAAGCGCATCTAAGCGATAAAATTACGTGGTGTTATTGTGAAACTTATTCAGTGTTAAAAGAGAACCAGAGAACATTGCTTTTTATAAAGAGTGTACTGAATATGTGGTGATCTATTAATTACGCAGTTATAACATGGGGTGAGTACTTGTGGCTTGTTTTTATCAATCTTTCTTTGAAGATAATCATAAAATATCAAAATTGTCTTTTAAATCTGTGTATTGCGCAATTTTACAATAAAGTTAGGTTTGTTACGTGACGTTTTTATTATCTTACTGCGAACATGAACTAGGCGTATGAGATGTCATAACAATATGAAATTTTAGTCGAATTTTGGTATTTTATTGCACCACGGCTTAGTATTGCAAATGACTTTTATTTTTCTTTCTTTTTTTTTTAACTCTTAGAAGAATGATATTGCTTACCAAGTATGATGACGTGGTTCCATAGCTATGAGTTGCTGTTTGAAATGTCACTTTTGCTCACACTCACACAATAATTTTTACTCACTTGTGAAGACACGCTTTTAACTACTTTTAATTATTGGTAGGGACGCTGTTATACGCATAACCTACCATTAATTATTACGACGGCATAATTGTACGATATCTTTACTTTTGATTGCACGATATCTTTACTTTTGATTTTAGCAATTGAACGTTTTACACTTTTGAGTTAGCCTTATGGGCTGTTTCTCGGGTTTTTTATCCCACACTTCTGATGTAGCGTCAGGCTCCGACATTGTTAATTAAAACAAACACAAAAGTCTTCACACAATCACTTTGCTTATTTCAAATAACAAAACTTTAAACTTCAAATTAATTTTAATCGTAATTTAGTGGTAGGGTAGGTGTGCACTGGGCGACGGTCGGCTAACGAATGACAAATCGTGCGCGCGCGCTGCTTTATATAGGGTCGCTGCTCGTTGTTTTCAAAACATTTGATGGTGGCGCCGTCAAATACATAAATTTCAACAGTAAATTATAGCTATTTTGTCTCAGACAATGGCCTGCATAATGATCTCAGCTATCTTTGAATAAAATTCAAGCTCAGTGCCAAAATTTGTGCTTCTCCTATTATTGTCATAAGTATTTCACCGAGTTTATATAGTGCAGAATACTATTGCATTAATTTCACTCTCTTAAAACTTTTTATGGAAGGTGATTGAAAGACATAATGTTATTTCTTAATTAAAAATCGGTCAAGTACGAATTGGACTTGCACAGCAAGAGTTCTGTTCCGGTGATAATTCATCGAATAACGATGTCATCAAATGACGGGATAAGGGCAGAAAAATAATAATGATGAGTGTTTGTTGTTATAGCATCATTTGGCATGCAGAAACTGTGAAAGTTTCAGCTCTCTAGCTAGCACTGGTACAGATATACAGACTGGCGTCAGACAGACGAACTGACAGTCTCAGTAATAGGGTCCATTTTACCTTTTCATCTCTCTCTCCAGCCCATTAACATCCCACTGTTGGGCACAGGCCTCCTCCACATTGGGAGGGATTATGGTCTACTGTGCCGCGCTGACAAGGCGTGTTGGCACAGGGTTTACTTTCGAGTTGTCCGTCTCTCACAGAAGATGTCATCTGTGTAAAATATCCCTTAGCTGGCTTTTACAGCACCTTGGGGAGGAGATGGGGTGGTGATACTTGTATTCTTAGTCCGTCACTACACGAACCCTACCTTTTCATACGGGCCCTAAAAACATGCCTAAATAAATATATGAAATAATCTTGAATCGATAAATGTTAAATTTTCAGAATAATTTTACTAATGTGGTCTAAGTTTAAAGACTATGGTCTTATTCATAAGGACTGATCGGAGGTTTAAACGAAGATTTTATCGGAGAGATAATAAACGTTTTAGCGTAAAAAGACTATTATGAATAACAAGTTTTGACAATTTTCGTGAACCGATTTTAGTCAACTTTTAAACCTCCGATAAGTCATTATGAATAAGACCATAAGTCTAGACACATACATACAACGGAATGAACTAATAATAATAATGCATGTTAAAAATAAACAACTCGAATAAAATGCGTAGTTCAACCGATGGATAGAAATAAATAAAAAATTATAATAGAAATAAAAATATAATAAAAAAATAAAAAATAATAGAAATAGAAAAAAAAATTGATACGTTACATTGTTTGTAAATGAACCAAAAAATACCAATCGAATTACCAAGTCCCTTAATAGAAGTCGATTAAGGATAATAATTATTATACGAAATAAATAACTTGCGTCAAAATATAATACCAAAAATCTATCTGTATAGATAATACAGTCAGTAGATGTACTCGTATGTTTTCAGTCTGGACGTTGGTACATATTTGCGAATTTGCTAAAATTGCACTTTCATACGTATATCAGAAGCTATTTTCATAATGAGTGTAGTAGCTTTCAGGAAATGTGTACAGTAATATGAAGCTTTTCAAAATGTATGCTGGAATTATGTTGGGAAATCCGTAAGGTATTAAGACAGTAATGTTCTAAAAATACATGTTATTTTTCTTATGAAATTTTCTTCCAAATATAAATTAGGTTTTAAGCTTCCCAAGAGCTCATATAAACTGAAACAAAATGTTCAAAATGTGTGCGAATTTGACTGTGAAGTGTGTTTTTGCAATCTGTGCAACCATAGCTGCTAAAAAGATTAGAATGAAATAAACTCATACTAGTTATATCCAAATCTATTAATTTTTAGGGTTCCGTACCCAAAGGGTAAAAACGGGACCCTATTACTGAGACTTCGCTGTCCGTCCGTCCGTCCGTCCGTCCGTCCGTCTGTCACCAGGCTGTATCTCAAGAACGGTGATAGCTAGAGAGTTGAAATTTTCACAGATGATGTATTTCTATTGCCGCTATGACAACAAATACTAAAAATAAAATAAAATAAATATTTAAGGGGGGCTCCCATACAACAAACATGATTTTTAGGGTTCCGCACCCAGTATCTCAAGAACGGTGATAGCTAGACAGTTGAAATTTTCACAGATGATGTATTTCTATTGCCGCTATAACAACAAATACTAAAAATAAAATAAAATAAATATTTAAGGGGGGCTCCCATACAACAAACATGATTTTTTTACCGTTTCTTGCTCGATACTAATAACGTTGCCTTATGTTGCATAGATAATGGTACGGAACCCTTCGTGCGCGAGTCCGACTCGCACTTGACCAATTATTAGATAATCAATAGTCAGAGAATTTTTTAAATCGATCCATTAGTTTTATAGCAATTTTGTAGAAACAAACGATCAAATCTTTTTTCTTTATTAATTTAGTATAGATTAATTTAAAATAAAAAAATTAAATACAATTAATTACAAATGTAATAAATTACACAAAGGTAAACATAATGAAACACCTGAGCAACGACGTGGATGCAATTGACACAAGTGACCCAGTTCTATGTGGACTCTATTAGTATACCTAACTACTCATAACTTGAATTGTTTCCGTAGAGCAATAAATAGCTAACATGGAGGTCATGATTTTCATGATTTTTTTTTTGATAAAACTAGCTCTTGCACGCAACTTTGTACGCGTGGGACTTAGAAATCAAACCAAATTATATAAAAAAGTAATTCTATTGAACCACTCTATCTATTAAAAGAACCGCTTCAAAATCCGTTTTGTGTTTTTGAAGATATAAGCTTACATAGGGACATACATACAAAAACGACGACTTTGTTTTATAATAAGTTAGGATATTAGTCCGTATGGTGACGGACTAAGGATATAAGTGTCACCACCCCATCTCCTCCCCAGTGTGCTGTAAAAGTCAGCTAAGGAGTTTTTACACAGATCACATCCTCTGTGAGAGACGGAAATCTCGAAAGTAAACCCTGTGCCAACACGCCTGGACAGCACGGCACAGTAGACCTTAATCCCTCCAAAAGTGGAGGAGGCCTGTGCCCAACAGTGGGATGTTAATGGGCTGGAGAGAGAGAGAGGATACTAGTATATGGTGGTACAATTTTGGATAAATATTTTGTATAATTTTGTGTAGGTATAAATCGTTTGATGTAATGTAATGTACTCCTTGTAGGTTAGGTGAATTTTTATTTAATAAGAGACTGAGTTGTATGTAACGTCACCCACTGGTTCCAGCGGAAGACCAGCGCTCTTTATTCAATAAGCAGCATTATGCTGAGCTGGGGGCTTTGTGGGATTGTTGTAAACTGTTGTTTTTACTGTGTATATATATCTACTATGTCATTGTAATCCTTTTAACCTCAATAAAATTATTTTCTTTCTTCTTTCTTTCTAGTAGCAACTTTGGCGATAGAATTAGTAACTACTTTGAAAGTCTTTAACTCTACTATTTTGGACTAAAATTTGAAACCTGGCTCTATTACTAACACTTTGCTGTCCGTCAATCCGATTGTTTATCATGAGGTCGTATCTCATGGATGGTGAAACAAATAACGTATTTCTGTTGCCGCTATAAAGGCTCCCATACAATAAACATTTTTTGAGTTTTAACCTATCATGAAGTTACCGAGGTTGTTTAGCCACAATGGTCACTAGTGAGAACTTAGTAACTTATCATTTCTCCTTGTGGTGTCGGATTAAGAATTTACAAGAGTCAACACCACATGTCTTCCCAGGGTGCCGTAAAAGCTAGCTACAGACAACTCGAAAATAAACCTTATGCCAACATGCCTGGTCTACGGGGTATAGGAGACTATAATCACTCCCAAACAGTGTCGGAAGCCCAACCTCAACAGTCTGCCGTTAATGGGCTGTAGATAGAGAGATAACCTATCTATCATTTGTGAAACGGTGTTACGGTGGCCGAAAATAATAATGGCCGAATTTAAAATACTTAACATTAAACTGCTTTTTCCTGATCTAAATGACTTTTAAATCTTTATGGGAAGGATAAATCTGAAAATAATATTTTTAACGTTAACCCTGTTGTGGCAACACGTAAATTTTCCGCTACAATCCCATATACACACAGGATAATAATGATAGGAAGGATGCAGAATGTATGAAAATGTTTCCGTGTATTTGGTATGCGAAACGGTTAGCGGGTTTAACGTAAATACACAAGGATCTTTTTCATACAATACCTTGCAACTTCGTAGAATTGTTTGCCTTGACTATATATTTATAAGAATATGTAAAAGCAAAGAATTCTCTCTTATTCTCCGGCCCATTAAGTACCACTGTTGGGCACAGGCCTTTATCTTGGAAGGGATTATGATCTACTATGCCGAGCTGACCAGGGGCTTTGGCACTTGGTACTAGGTTTATTTTAGAGTTTAACATCTCTCAAAGCGGATGTTATTTGTGTAAAAGATACCTTAGGTGGCTTTTACAGCACCCTTGGGAGGAACTGGGTTGGTGACACTTGTATTCTTAATCAACACAAGGAAGCTACTACTACTTTTAATAATAAATCACAATACATTATTGTTTAAATGGCAAATATTCTTGATTATTTATTTTTGTTATGTGGGCTTATGACAGTACTGTTATTGAAAAAAGAAATATTTATATGGACATTTTATTCATAATTCACGAATATAATTTAAAACATAATTTATTCATTCAGCGTGAAAAGTCAACAGTCAAACAAACAACGTTGTTAAGTAAGCCAAGGTTCTTAGGTTGCGTATTTATAAACTACAAAGAACAATATCTCTGAATTCTTTGAGAGACATGTCATAGATTTTCTCTCTCGATGACTCCTCAATAAAACTCTCAATTAAGATGTATTTTGTTTCCATAGTAGGATAATAATTATTAATTTAATAATAATTATTATTCTTTTGTTTCTAATATGATAAATTATACGAAATATATTTTAATGTTGTAGAGTATTACTAAGAAAATAACTATCATAGAACTATAGTGTAATAAAAGCAGCTTGTGATAGACTATCGTACAAAATACTGTCGGGTTTTAAAAAAATGATACAGTTATATTTATCGTTTATACCGATTCTAAGGAATAGACCTAATGAATGAATTATTTTGTGTTGTTCTTTAGTTGGACTGTGGGAGTTATCCTTTGAATTTTGATATTAACATGGAGTAATCTTTTCAGTTTCCATAATTTTTCTGTTTTACGATTTTGCAGCGAAACAGTACCATCACTTTGTATAAATAAGTGTCAGTATATATCTACAAAAAATTTTGAACGATGTATTGAAACCCAAGTTCATCGTTCATGGAGAGTAATAAATACGCTACCGAGTTGTAAGCCGTCAAGGCCGCTATCGTAAGTTTATGTGTAATATAAACCAAGGCTGGCAAGCCATTTTGTCAATGAGATAGGGCGGAAATTTGGGTGAGTTTCGATAGGGGCTTCTACTAGGATGTTATTTATGGTGCTAGATTTGATTCCTTTATCTAACAACATTAGGTCACTGTGAGTAGGATCCAATTATTTAGAATTGTGATATTTAAAAAATCTATCTTTATTTTTCTTAATTTGGGATTCGGATAGTAAGTAAATTTTTGTGTATAACTTGGATAATAACACTAAAACACTGGTTTCAAAATTTATATAATTTAGTGAATAGAATAGGTTATTTCTTTGCTTGAAATAAATATTTTGACAAAATCATTGAAATCGTTAAAATTGAAAGGAAATAAACTGACTTAAAAGAATTGATTTGGGCAAAAACACTCGGTACACCTGATGGTAAGCGGTCATTGCAGTCTACAGAAGTCTGCAAAACATTAAATTTAATCGATAATAATTGCTAGATACTAAAAAACATACACATAAAGATGGTATGGTAGATGTTTTAAAACATGAAGTAAATTGATATAGCCCAAACAACTCAAATAAAATAGTTCTTAGATTTCAAAGGGAATGCATTTTATATCAACATTGAGATTTCCACAGAACGAAATAAGGTGAAATAATACGCATTAAGTTGCCGACTCGACGTCCAAAACAAATATTAGATGGACGTTGAAAGCAACTCGGTATTTGTACTGCCAGTATTAACTTTGATGAACTATATGACGTAGGTTTTCAGCTTATTTACTCTGTGGTATATTTTTTATTTTACATTTAAAATAAGTCAAAGCTTTGACTACAGAGTAAACAGCGAAATAATTTTGACTAAGCTAAGCTCATCAGTGTTTTAAAATTATGGCTATAGAAATACTAAAGTAGAGATATTTATTTTTTATTTTTCGTGTATTTTACTTACTTTAAAACAAAGTCGTATTTTTGTATTTATGTCCCTATGTGAGCTTATATTTTGAAAACTAGCTGTTGCCCGCGACTCCGTCACCGTGGAATTTAGAAAATTTTCCCCGTTTTTACAACATTTTTCACTACTACTTCGCTTCTACTGGTCGTATCATGGTGTTATATAGGCTAAAGCCTTCCTCGAGAAATGCCCTATCTAACACTGAAAGAATTTTTGAAATCGCCCCAGTGGTTCCTGAGATTAGCGCGTTTAAACAAACAAACAAACAAACTCTTCCGCTTTATAATAATATTATAAAGCGCTTTATAATAATACTAGCTGACCCGGCAAACGTTGTTTTGCCATACTAAAAAAAAAAGTTTTAAAAATTGATGTTGACCGATTCTCAGACCTACTGAATATGCATGTAAAATTTCATAAAAATCGGTCAAGCCCTTTCGGAGGAGTACGGTAACTAACACTGTGACACGTGAATTTTATATATTAGAAGATATAAGTATAGATTTCGCAACGGATTTTGATGTGGTTTTTTTTTGACTATACCCAACTTACTATTGGAAGACATTGTGAATAAAGGCTATTTTTAAAAAATGCACAAAATACAAAATTTTTGTAGTAAATACACAATTAGACCCTTCCTTCGAAATCATGTAAAAATGATATTGATATCTATGAAGAAACTGATATTTCAAACACTGCTGTTACACTCGATAACCTAAATCCAACTGACCCTGGTTAGTCACGTTTCGATTTCCTAGTGTCAATATCTATGTTAAGTATATGTTATGTAAAGTTCTATAATGTTCACGTTAAAGATATTAAAGGTCCGGTGACGGATTAAGAATACAAGTGTCACCACCCCATTTCTTCCAAACGGGGCTATAAGAGCCAGCTAAGGAATTTTGTTAACATCTACTGTGAGAGACGATGACGAGAGATACCAACACTTCTGGTCAGCGTGGCACAGTAGACCATAATCCCTCCAAAAGTGGAGGAGGCCCTAACCCAGCAGTAGGACGTTGATGGGCTCGAGAAAGAAAGAAAAGAAAAATATTATTTATTGCATCTCCGTCACCAAAACAGACGTGAACCAAAATCACTTACCAACCATATTACGGCACCTGATAAAATTAGCTCCTATTCAAATCACTTTCGTTCAGGACTTTTAATCCGCTGAGAAGAACCGGCGTATGAAACTCAGCAGTAATCATTATCTTTAGTCACATTACTTTTTTAACACGATTTTATAAGTTCGGTATGTATCTATCAATGTATTAATCTACGAGTATGTAATGGAGTTTTTGAACTAAGCATATTTTTTAGTTTTTGAACTAAGCATATTTTTTTTAATAATTAATACAATAGTCAATTAAAATATGTGTTGCTCTGGAACTATTTACTCTCCCAAGCTTTACTGTCATTAACATAGTCTAAAATTTTATAATACGCCTTTTTACATAGTTTAGATTTTATAAATTTTTTAAACTTAGATTTATTTAATACTTTCACATGATTAGGGAGTTTGTTATAAAAACGTATACCATCCCCCATGAAAGAGTTACTTATTTTGTGGAGACGAGTAACATGCATTACAAGATTGTGCTTATTTCTCGTGTTAACATTATGGTAGTCACTTTTCTTTTTAAAGTGATGAATATTATTATGAATGTACAATAAATTTTCATATATATATTGTGAAGCGACTGTCAAGCGACTGCAATTAAAATAAGTTTACATAAGATGCTGTTTACTGCTTGAAATCCCAAATGCACGTGAAATAATAAAAGTCTTCAAAAGCCGTTTAAGGAAAGTACCTTTGAAAGATTTTTATAAATGAAATTCTGTTTGAACGTAGTCTTTATGAACCTATATAAAAAATTTGGCCAAACAACACAGCGATTGAAACGTTTACCGAGTACTTTTCCATTTATGAAATTATAGATTTAATAATTAATTTGCTATTGCTCCCAATTGGATCTGAAATTTCCATTGTTATTAGTACGAATAAATAAATATTCATGGACATTTCACACAACGTCCTCTGGTCCCAAGCTAAGCTTATATGCTTGTGTTATGGGTACCAGAATACGGATAGAATACATATACTACTTTTCTTTTGTAAATACATACTTATAATAAATAGAAACACCCAGACGCAGTACAAACATTTGGATGACAATTAGAAAAATCACACAAATGATTGTCCCGAGCGGGAATCGAACCCGCGACGTCTTGATCGGCAGTCCGTTACATGAACCACTAAACCACGAAGCCCGTCAAATTTATTAGTACGAGTACCTTTAAAATGGCTTCTTCCTTTATTTATTTTTATTTTTACGCATTTTTCTCTTATTTTTTGTTGTTAAAGCCAAAAACAAGTTATATTTTGAACTGACTTCAAACAAAAGGAGGAGGTTCTCAATTCCTCTCTATGTCTGGATTTGTTTTTTTTTTATGTTTGTTATCTCCTAACTCTTAACTGAGAGAAGCGATTTTAAAGATGCTTTTTTTATTTGGAAGCTGGTGGTTCTCATGAAGACCTATTAGCACCAGGTCAGGATCTGATGGTTATCACCTAAGAAATCGAGGAATACCCTCAAATTTCAAAGGCACAATACATGAAGTAGGTTTGACTTTTTTTAAATAGCCAATTATCAATTAGTAATATGGGCTATTCTATCTAGAATATAAATAGAATTTGATTACGCAATATATTTTATAAATTAAAAACGTTATTACGAAAAAATAATATTGGCGTTTTCAAGTGTCTCTTACTTCAAGGACCTTGCTTGTTGAATCAAAATAATTTTAGAAGGTTTTAAGATGCTTTAAGGAAAAATGTTTAGAAAGAAAGAAAGTTTTTATTTCTAGTTTACTGGCAGTTCCCTAAATAAATATTCTACAATATTCTAAAATTACATTTATATTGACACAAGCTGTTGCCAGCGACATCGTACACACGGAATTTAAAAAAAAAATTTGGTTTGCAAAATTTTTACTTACGCTCTGCACCTATTGACTGTAACTTGCCTTGTTGCAACATAACTGATTGTAGCTTATAGCCGTCCTCAAAAACTAGACTATTCGACAGACAAATAATTTTTCAATTCGAACCAGTAGTTACACAATTCCAAAACTGTAAATAAATAAATAAAAATATTCATGGAAAAATTCACACAACGTCCTCTGGTCCCAAGCTAAGCTTATATGCTTGTGTTATGGGTACCAGAATACGGATAGAATACATAAACTACTTTTCTTTTGTAAATACATACTTATAATACATAGTAAACACCCAGACGCAGTACAAACATTTGTATGACAATTAAACACATCACACAAATGATTGTCCTGACCGGGAATCAAACCCGAGACCTCATGATCGGCAGTCCGTTATATAAACCACATGTAACATGTGACATGACTGTAACATGTATTGCTACATAGGCTATCATGTAAAACAACAATCGTACGACGTTAATAAGTAAGTCACTTTTACTTAGTGGAGAAAACCCAGTAATGAGAATTTAACTGATCATATTATGCTATCTTGTCAAGAAAACTATAGCTGATTTTTCAAGTTTAGATACAAAGCGTAAATGACTCTCTCCAGCCCATTTACGTCCCACTGTTGGGCACGGGCCTCCTCCACTTTGGGAGGGATTATGGTCCACTGCACCGCGCTGACCAGGCGTGTTGCACAGGGTTTATTTTCGAGTTTTCCGTCTCTCACAGAAGATGTTATCTGTGTGCAATACCCCTTAGCTGACTTTTACAGCACCCTTGGGAGGAGATGGGGTGGTGACACTTGTATTCTTAATCCGTCACCACACGGAGAACTTTAACTGATCATATTATGCTATCTCGTCAAGAAAACTATAGCTGACTCAACTTCACTTCAAGATTAGATACAAGACGTAAATGACTAAACAAAGAAAAACAATTTCTTATAAACTATTTTACTGGCAGAGATGTCTCTATTTAAGTTTGGCGGGCTTCGTGGTGGAGTGGTTTATGTGATGGACTACCGATCACGAGGTCGCGGGTTCGATTCCCGCTTGGGACAATCATTTGTGTGATATTCATAAATGAAACTAACGTTTGTACTGTATCTGGATGTTTTCTATGTATTATAAGTAATGTATTTACACAAAAAAAAAAGTTGTTTATGTAGTCTATCCGTATCTGGTACCCATAATACAAGCATAGAAATATAGCTTACTTTGGGACCAGAGGACGTTGTGTGAAATGTCCTGAATATACACTTATAGTTTTAGGAGTAAAATTAAAAAAATTATGTTAGAACATCAGTTTAGTCAAGAGAATTTGAGACATGATACTAGTGTGCTGTAAACCTCTCAACTATTATTATTGTATCTTAGTCTAAGTCTGTTTCATATGCAGAAGTTGTGATGGAGTTGAATATGAACCTAAAATCTGCCCTAAAATCTATGTAACCAGGTGTGCTTTCTGTATGAGAATTATTTGTATTGGGTTAGGTCTGTTTTGTGCCTATTTTATATGCCTTATTTATTTATTTATTTTATATGCCTATTTTATTAATTAAATACGGGACTTTTTCTCTATAAAATTACTTACGGGACTTTTTCGGTTCCATTTGCTGGGGTGGTGAGACAAAACACATCTGCTGTCCTTTGATGAGTATTATAAATTTAGTATGTGGCGCTTTTAAGTGCTTGCCACCGTTTGCCACCGTTTACCTGGAAATTCATATTCCACATATAAATTACCACTGTGTATTTAAGTTTATGAGTTATCTAATATATATATAATGACGTTCGTAACAGTTCAACAAATTGTTTGGTTGTCAATCTTGTTATTAATATGAAAGACTCACTTTTTGTTTTTCACTCATTCGTTGGGCAAATCTCGCAGCACCTTACAGGCTACGGAACGTTCCAAGACTGATACTTGGTGTCCGTATTATATAGGAGTCGTATAGTGTGCGTATACTATTGTGGCGTTTCGTTTATGTTATTGTTTTCAATACACAACACTTGTCCAATGTATTTTAAGTTAGTTCTATAATGCTTATTACGGTGGGCATTGGCCGATGCACGTGTAAACAATTAAACATGTGACGTGATGCACACTTGTGGGGTCCGCATCTGTCAGTGTCAACCTGTCAAGTCAATGTCACTTTGGTGTTGACCATAGATTGTTAAGATTTAAAGTAGGTATCTTCACTATATTTTACTAAATAAACTAAATTATAGTGGAAAAAATGATAACCATGAGCGGGACTTGAACCCACGACCTCGGAATACCGTTCCGTTGCTCTCCCATCTGAGCTATCATGGTTCCCGCACATGTTTACCAAATCTTCCACTACAACCTTCTCAATGTGAGTTAAACATCGTGCGATGTTTTGTGTACAACGCCATCTATTGAGCGGTTTGCACCAACTCGATCAATCGATCACTTAGTGTTCTTTACAGAACACAATTGGACCGAAATAATGACTGTACATGTATTTCTACATTAATTTATGAATTTTTGCAATTGACTTGCTATGCTTTTACTAAATAAACTAAATTATAGTGGAAAAAATGATAACCATGAGCGGGACTTGAACCCACGACCTCGGAATACCGTTCCGTTGCTCTCCCATCTGAGCTATCATGGTTCCCGCACATGTTTACCAAATCTTCCACTACAACCTTCTCAATGTGAGTTAAACATCATGCGATGTTTTGTGTACAACGCCATCTATTGAGCGGTTTGCACCAACTCGATCAATCGATCACTTAGTGTTCTTTACAGAACACAATTGGACCGAAATAATGACTGTACATGTATTTCTACATTAATTTATGAATTTTTGCAAATTGACTTGCTATGCTTTTACTAAATAAACTAAATTATAGTGAAAAAAATGATAACCATGAGCGGGACTTGAACCCACGACCTCGGAATACCGTTCCGTTGCTCTCCCATCTGAGCTATCATGGTTCCCGCACATGTTTACCAAATCTTCCACTACAACCTTCTCAATGTGAGTTAAACATCGTGCGATGTTTTGTGTACAACGCCATCTATTGAGCGGTTTGCACCAACTCGATCAATCGATCACTTAGTGTTCTTTACAGAACACAATTGGACCGAAATAATGACTGTACATGTATTTCTACATTAATTTATGAATTTTTGCAAATTGACTTGCTATGCTTTTACTAAATAAACTAAATTATAGTGGAAAAAATGATATGTAAAAAAAAATGATGTCATACAAATGTTTGTACTGCGTCTGGGTGTTTTCTATGTATTATAAGTATGTATTTACAAAAGAAAAGTAGTATATGTAGTCTATCCGTATCTGGTACCCATAATACAAGCATAGAAATATAGCTTACTTTGGGACCAGAGGACGTTGTGTTAAATGTCCTGAATATTTATTTATTTATTATATTATTTATTTATTATTTATTATGACAATGTATTAGCCATGTTAAAAATAAAATTTATTTTATTTCTTTCTTTCTTTCTATTATTTATATTCATAAGTTTAGCTCTTTTTAATCGACTTTAAAAGAAGGAGTTTATTTATTATTCGTCTGTATGTTTTTATGACAATGTATTTTGAATTATAAAAAGCTTAGTAAGATAGTAAACTCGTAGAAACAGAAACTAAAAGATGTTTGAAAATAAAGTAAGATTAATTTTTCGATTTAATTCGTATGCATTAAATATTGAAAACAATATAGCTATAGATTATATTTATCTACTATTATAGCTAATAAATAGGGAAACGTAATGTTCTTATTAATATAATGGCAAATATTAAATTTTTGAAATTCGAAATTGGAATTGAGAATTATAAATTTATTATTTTTAGGGTTCCGTACCCAAAGGGTAAAAACGGGACCCTATTACTGAGACTTCGCTGTCCGTCCGTCCGTCCGTCCGTCTGTCACCAGGCTGTATCTCAAGAACGGTGATAGCTAGAGAGTTGAAATTTTCATATATGATGTATTTCTATTGCCGCTATAACAACAAATACTAAAAATAAAATAAAATAAATATTTAAGGGGGCTCCCATACAACAAACATGATTTTTAGGGTTCCGTACCCAAAGGGTAAAAACGGAAACCCTATTACTGAGACTTCGCTGTCCGTCCGTCCGTCCGTCCGTCCGTCTGTCACCAGGCTGTATCTCAAGAACGGTGATAGCTAGACAGTTGAAATTTTCACAGATGATGTATTTCTATTGCCGCTATAACAACAAATACTAAAAATAAAATAAAATAAATATTTAAGGGGGGCTCCCATACAAAAAACTCATTTTTTTACCGTTTCTTGCTCGATACTAATAACGTTGCCTTATGTTGCATAGATAATGGTACGGAACCCTTCGTGCGCGAGTCCCACTCGCACTTGACCAATTTTTTTAATATATAACGACCGGGTCTACTCCGCGGGAAATAGTGTTTATTTTAGGTACGATACCTGTTTTGTCCCGACGGTTCACCCGTGACCACGGTCGATACAAGTCGACCGAAACGTCGGGACAAAACAGGTATCGTACCTAAAATAAACACTATTTCCCGCGGAGTAGACCCGGTCGTTATATATTAAAATGTGTGAAAGCTGCGAAAGTTTAAAAACATTAATTGACCAATTTTATTTTACCGTTTCTTGCTCTCATACAACAAACGTGATTAATTAAGTATTGTGTGTGTTGTTTGCTCATTTATTAATAACGTGCCTTATGTTGCATAGATAATGGTACGGAACCCTTCGTACGCGAGTCCGACTCGCACTTGTTTTTCTTTTTATTTCCTTCCTTCTTTCAAACAGAAGGGTTGGTTTCGTCTTGCATTCGCCAATCAAACTTATTTAACGCAAAATATGCTACATCACTAATATCTTGTAAGTAGATATTTACTCATATTATGTAATGACATCAATGTAGTCTAGTTCTTTATATTAATGACATCAATGTAGGTATTGGATAATACTGTAAAATCATGGTGGCTAAATTATAAAACCTAGTGGTTTTCAAATCCCATACTTAATGTATATATTTTTATTTTTGTTATTTTATGTGATAATACATAAAAAAAAGTAAAGCTTTATTCGAAATTCGAATCCAGAATTAAGAATTCCAAATTTATGTATGTAATTTGATCTATGAACCGTATTCAAAATATACTCCATTTCTCTCATTTATTATGACAGGCAAGTGGACGGTAACAAGGCATCTAACATTGTAATTAATTCCAAACTGAATCCACATTAGCATTGCTAATGAGACATGTGACAGTCATTATCGCAAGCAATTGAATGACGTTCTATATCAGTTCTGGGAAATTCGTGATAATATGGAGGTAACTGCATATTATGATTAATTAATTGCAGACTGAATGTTTAAATTACGTAACATAAAATGTGTAGGTATAATGGATGCATTTGTGCCTTTTGAAAAAGACTGAGCAAGTAAGCTTAGCTTGGGACCAGAAGACATAAAAATACAATTAAAGTTACGATTTAGGTAGACAATTATTTTTATTAACACGCTTTTCTTAAGTCGGTACGTATCTAACAATATATTAACCTATATAGCGGCATTTTGAAAATAATTTTCACCCGCTTGCTGTAGTCAAATCGATAAAAAATTTTGCAATAATAATAAGCACCGATGACAATGCAATATTTTAAAAAAATAATAAGCAAATTGTCATTATCTACTTACATTTAAATAATTTTTTAAGGCTCTTACACCTGCTCTTACACTGTGCAAAGGGTAACACTTTTCAGTGCGTTCCGTTCATCGAGTCTTTATATTCATAGACAAAACTTAGCTATACGTTCAGTTTAACAAACGCATAGTGCGCTTCACCACTTAAGTATTGTTTATGAAATTATTTTGCTACCCCTGTGCGTCCATGCCTACTATGAGACCTCACAGTAACGTTTGTGAATACAGGTGTTAATGTCCATTAGGAAAAGATTGGATAGTTATATGACTGCTTATACGTATTTTTAGTAGATACCATTATTTTAGTACCTTGTATCGAAAAGGAAAATAAACCTCAATTTGTTAAATGTCATAACTACAAAGATTGCTTTTAAAATAGAGCGAAGAAAGTAAAGCCCTTTGTAATAAAAATAATAGTGACAACTTAGAGTATTTGTAAGAAATTGGTCTGAACTTTGTAGAGGGAATGAACTGGCAATGTCTAGACTTGTTGAAAACTATATACAAGATTGTTTGTCGAAAATACTTTAAAATAAATGTTTTAATTTCTTTAGTTATACGTGGTACGTAACAATCGCTATTAAATGATTGCTGAAAACATTGTATTTAGTCATTTATTGACAAACATTGACAAACAAGACCACCTTTTAAAGATTTAGACGCGTATGTTTATTTTTAATTTTAGCCTGATGTTTCTGAGACTTTTCTATTACCATGATCACGGGTGATGGCTAAAATTTAAAACAAATAGACCCGTCTAAATCTGTAAAAGTAGTTTTATTTGAATAAATGAGTCGCATGCGTGTCAGAGAATATTAAACAAGACAGTAAAGAATAATAAAATGTCCAACTGCAAAAACGAATGCTAAAATTATTCTTAACTAGACCCCGGCTTTGCACGGGTAGCTTTATTAATATGAGGTTTTTTTTTTTTTTGTTCTCCGCTTTGCCCTACCGGGCCATGATGGTGCCTTGAGCTTTACCATGACCCGGTAAGGGATGGTCCCGTTAATCGGGGCCCGACCTGATGAGGGGAGCATTGGTCCCCCCTGTCGCGTTTGCTGCGGCGGGTCTCTGGATGTGTGGTTGCTGTTTTTTACACCTTAACACATATTTTTCAAAATTTTGCCATTTTGGGTTACATTGTATCTATTTAGGCAATGATTTTTCTATTCCATTTTAGGGTTCCGTACCCAAAGGGTAAAAACGGGACCCCATTACTGAGACTTCGCTGTCCGTCCGTCTGTCCGTCTGTCACCAGGCTGTAATCAAGAACGGTGATAGCTAGACAGTTGAAATTTTCACAGATGATGTATTTCTATTGCCGCTATAACAACAAATACTAAATTAAAATAAAATAAATATTTAAGGGGGGCTCCCATACAACAAACATATTTTTTTTTACCGTTTCTTGCTCGATACTAATAACGTTGCCTTAGCACCGTTATGAAACAACATAAGTGTTGCATAGATAATGGTACGGAATCCTTCTCGGAACGGAGTCCGACTCGCACTTGACCAATTTTAAAAGTAAGTTAAAACCTCCATCAGCGATAATATAGCAAACCGTATTTTTTTTTTATTATAGCCCGCGCCCCCGTCCAGCAAGGATAACGTAGCTAATAAAGTAATTATATATATACTAGCTGACCCGACAAACGTTGTTTTGCCATACAAAAAAAAAAAAGATTTGAAAAATAGATGTTGGCCGATTCTCAGACCTACTGAATATGTATGTAAAATTTCATAAAAATCGGTCAAGCCTTTTCGGAGGAGTACGGTAACTAACACTGTGACACGTGAATTTTATATATAAGACTAGCTGACCCGGCAAACGTTGTTTTGCCGTACAAAAAAAAAAGGGTTGAAAAATAGATGTTGGCCGATTTTCAGACCTACTGAATGTGCATGTAAAATTTCATAAAAATCGGTCAAGCCGTTTCGGAGGAGTACGGTAACTAACACTGTGACACGTGAATTTTATATATAAGATATTTTTTTTTTATTACCTACATTAAATTATTGTGGAATAAAATGATCACCGTAAGTGTGATGTAAACCTACAACCTGGCAAACCCGTTCCGTCTCCCGCCTGAGCTATTGCGGCGTTAAGGTCACACTAACAAGGTTGTAGGTCAAAGCCTTAGTTGGAATTAAATAATTTGTTTAATTCAATCAAATTGATCCAATTTTTTTTTTTATTATTGCATTGATTTGTCATAGGTCCTTAAAAAGTGTGTAATTATTTTAGATTAATCTGACAAGTGCATGAAAATCACTTTCAAATATTCCGTTACATAGAATAATACATTGATAGATACGTACTGAAGTAATAAAAGCATGTTTAAAATACTCGTTGTGTGTTCTGGAGAAGATTCGAGTCCATTAAGATGTTTACAAAAATCCCTCAAACAAAATAAGGTAGGTATGCAAAATGAGTTAATTCAAGTATAATCCGACATAATAAGTCACTTCTAAGCCGATTCATTTAGTATAAACAAAACATTTGCTGCAAAGGAAAAGGAATTAGGTCATATTCATATCTTTTAATAAAAACTTAACTTTGTTAGTACAAAGCTTAGTTTAAGCGGCCTGTGACGGATTATGTCTAAATAGAGGCTAATATTAACTAAACAATGTCAGAGCACTTAGAGTATTAAACCGAAAGGAGTAGCTATACATGGTGTTTTCTATAACAGATATATTGCCACGGGTGCTGAGGTAACACACATAAATAATATAACGTAATTTCATTAGTCGCTGCACAAGCTCCGCTGAAAATCCTCTCACGCTCACTAAGAGACGATAGCGTGCGTACAAAATGGGCATGATAAATAAATAAATAAATATTCATGAATATTTTACACAACGTCCTCTGGTCCCAGGATAAGCTTATTATGCTTGTGCTATGGGTATACCAGAATACTAATAAAATAATACACAGAAACACCCAAACGCAGGATAAACATTTGTATGACAATTAAATATCAATTATATCACACAAATGATTTTCCCGGGCGGGAATCGAGCCCTCACGGACTGCCGTTCACGAAGTCACCCTCGTGGACGGCAGTCCGTTACCTGAACCACTAGACCACTAGGCCCGTCTGTGATCATTGTTCTCGTACCTATTTCGGTTTGGGTCGCCTTATAATGTCACCTCCTTTTGGTTTAATGATTTGAGTTACAGCACAACCGAGATTGTGTTGGTTGCAGACATAACTTATATTGGATTAAAATGTACTAATCCTTTGACATTGGTTTCGTACATTGGATCTAGAATTAAAGTTAAATGTTTGTTAGTAATTTTTCATTTAAATATTTAGCTGCATTTGTATTCATTTACAATTATTGTAGAAACGGCTGTAGAATTATTGTAGAAATTGACGGGCTTCCTGGTGGAGTAGTTTATGTAATGGACTGCCGATCGCGGGTTCGATTCCCGCTTGGGACAATCATTTGTGTGATATCCATAAATGTCATACAAATGTTTGTACTGCGTCTGGGTGTATTCTATGTATTATAAGTATGTATTTACAAAAGAAAAGTAGTATATGTAGTCTATCCGTATTCTGGTACCTATAATACAAGCATAGAAATATAGCTTACTTTGGGACCAGAGGACGTTGTGTGAAATGTCCTGAATATTTTTTTTTATTTTTTTTATTTCAAACAACATTGTGGATTTGTTTTATATAATAAGCAGTTGATGAGAGAAAGAATGAAAAGCAGAGTTAGTAAAAGAGTATATGAGAAAATCTATACAAAAAAAACATCTCCCTGCCAGCGCAAAGACTTTTTCAAACCAGACCACTGGTTTCTGAGATTCGCGCCTTCAAACAAACAATCTCTTCAGCTTTATAATATTAAATATAGATATAATACCGAATACCACCAACGAAGTATGACGATAATGTTGTTAGAACAAGAAAATCAAATAATAAACTGTCTAGACAAGGCGACTATGTATAATAAATCAGTTCTTTTGTAATTATCTGCCTTAGCTTATGATTTTGATTCAAGCTAACATGGTTATGTTACAAATAACATTACGCTATTATCATGATATTTTTTTAAAGACATATTTTTTTACAGTTTATTGCACTTTTTCGAAAATAACTAAAGCTAAACTAACTTCGTATTTCTGGCTTTTAGGTTTATATTTGTTATTTTCATGGTGTTTCCTAAGACATGGGTACCTATTCCTAACCTGTATTGGATACTCGTAATACTTACTGATTATGATAGATGTGAATGTTTAAGTTTTGAATAAATAAATGATTAAAATATACACATTACCTAATGTTGGTTAAAAGAGCAATATTGTTTATATGACATGACGTATTTGCGTAAGTGACAATATTAATATTATATTATACTAGCTGTCCCGGCAAACGTTGTTTTGCCATACTAAAAAAAAAAAGTTTGAAAAATAGATGTTGGCCGATTCTCAGACCTACTGAATATGTATGCAAAATTTGAGAAGAATCGGTCAAGCCGTTTCGAAGGAGTACGGTAACTAACACTGTGACACGTGAATTTTATATATTAGATTATATATTTTAGACAAGTTACGTTTGAACATAGAATCGACACAATAATCCGTTGTTTTCCGCTTAGCTATAGCGATATTTTTAAAGAAATTTCTAACAGTACTCACAGATTCAACTATCAACATACACAAATAGAGTTCGAAACCAAATCCAGTGATACAAAAACAACTAAAGTTCAATGCTGATTACTGCCATTGTTAGAAACAGAATACATTTAAAAAAATACGCGTTTACTTTTAAAATTCAAAACATTGTAAGTACAATATCAAATAACACAATATTTTTATTGAAAAATACTGTAAAGTTTATTTTAAATGCATATTATAATATCGTTTGATTTGTTTGATCTATTTTCAATATTGATTTCTCCAACGCTAATTAGTTTTTTTTTCAAAATATTTTACAGAAACCCGAAGCAGGCTAGCAGTAAAATAATAACCGGTAACAAAGTTGTATGGCCGGCCAATACCTAGGACGATGCGTAAAATAATTCTATGCTAGTCTATTTTCACAAAATTTCATATTTATGTAGGTATGTAAGAATCGAGTTTTATAATTTTGCAAAGATAGTTTCTTTTCAGTTGGACAGTCCTGAAAATTAGCATCGGTAAAAAACAAATAACAGGAAAAAAATCATTATGAAGATTATTTTTAGACGCCATAATGATAATTCGCAAAGCAACTTTCAGAGTTTATACTGTGACAGTAATCTGGCAGTCACGAACTTTACCGCCTTATTTTCCATTTTAACTTTGACGTAGATAGCACAAACATTACAAGTATATAAAATAAAATTCATACTTGTATATTTATCATGGGTTAAACAGCATTACTTAAAATATCTTTGATTCGTTTACTAGTGCATACATCCTACTAATATTATAAAGGCGAAAGTTTGTAAGTATGGATGTATGTATGGATGTTTGTTACTCTTTCACGTAAAAACTACTGAATAGATTTGAATGAAACTTTACCACAATATAGCTTATACATCAGAATAACACATAGGCTACAAATTGGCTGGACCTATTTTGATGAAATTTTATTTTATACAGAATTGTATGGCAAAACAACGTTTGCCGGGGCAGCTAGTATTAAATATCTACAGAAACAATATCTACAAGTAATATTTGCTAAAAAGTTATCCATATCCTAAATATCGTCAAGCTTTATACCATAGGGATAAGCAGAGAATATAGCCTGCCATATAAAATTAAATGTACTTACATAACTTCGTTTATACTCTTATCGCTGTTTATAGGCACATGTACGGGTGTTAAATGCTACACACTTGACCACTTTCTTTTGCCTGATCAAAACGAGTCAACATTTTACTCAACATAGATCGATCACCAGTTCCGCAAACACTTAAGAGTTATAGAAGACTACAACAGTAGTAATTTGAGAATGAAGGATTAGCTGACCGACAGAATAGTAACATACTACTTACCTTAGTGTTAGACCATTTTAAGCTTATTTATCTAATTACTTGGTAAAAAATGTATTACTTTCAAAGCTACCTACGAGTATATAAGAAAGATTAAAAGTACATATTAGCACTTACCTTGGTATTAACAGCTTGCAAAGAATTCAGCTCTAAATGGCAGCCTATTTTTAAGTTCAAACTGTAGGTACTTAAAAATAGGCTTTTATGTACAGTGTCTTAAAGTAACCACAATTCTATTCATTACAGATGCAACATAAATAAATGTAAAAAATACATAGTACTACCAACAAAGAGGTATTTTTTTAAATACTTATGTTAAATAAATATTAATATGGAACTAACCCCCAAATATAAAACTCCGATGCTAAATTTAATTTTAATGAGGAAGTTACATCCTTCCTAACTGCTCGCCTATATTAAGAATATTAAAAGTTAAGGCAGACAAAGTTGCAGTCAAAGGCTGGTATATAACCAAAATATATTTTTAAGTACTATATATTTGTTTGTTTGTTTGTTTAAACGCGCTAATCTCAGGAACCAGTGGCCGATTTGAAAAATTGTTTCAGTGTTAGATAGGGCATTTATCGAGGAAGGCTTTAGGCTATATAACATCACGCTACATCCAGTAGAAGCGAAGCAGTAGTGAAAAATGTTGCAAAAACGAGGAAAATTTTCTAAATTCCACGCGGACGGGGTCGCGGGCAACAGCTATATTTTATAATTATTCTTTGACAAGCCTTAGAAAGCAAATTTGCTCAAAAAAGTTAAGCCAAGGTACCCATTGCTGGAGAGAAAATAGGTCAAGGCGGTCAATATGTAAAATATTTATAAAATTTTCTTTTTAATACTTATTTACGCTCAAGTACTTGTAAATTCTTTGTAAGTATATAATTTTGATTAATAAGCACACACAAAGGAATGCAATATGCAATTTAATGAAGATTCTACACAGATGACTATTAATAGATATCACGTTACGAGTTTTTTATTAAAAACTGGCTTTTGCCCGCAACTTCGTGCGCGTGGAATTTAGAATACAAATCCTAACAAATTAAACACAACATCCATCTACTTAAACCATTCTATCTACTAAAAAAAAATTGGTTAAGTGCGAGTCGGACTCGCGCACGAAGGGTTCCGTACCATTATCTATGCAACTTAAGGCAACGTTATTAGTATCGAGCAAGAAACGGTAAAAAAATCATGTTTGTTGTATGGGAGCCCCCCTTAAATATTTATTTTATTTTATTTTTAGTATTTTTTGTTATAGCGGCAATAGAAATACATCATCTGTGAAAATTTCAACTCTCTAGCTATCACCGTTCTTGAGATACAGCCTGGTGACAGACGGACGGACGGACGGACGGACGGACGGACGGACAGCGAAGTCTCAGTAATAGGGTCCCGTTTTTACCCTTTGGGTACGGAACCCTAAAAACCGCACCAAAATCCGTTTCATGATTTTCAAAATATATGCTCACTTAGAGACTTAGTTTTGTGAAAAGTCCATAATTATTAAAAAAAAAAAGTGTTTTCATTGATAACAAAATTGTAACACGCCAGTTCTAATACATTTATCTATGCGAGAATAGTGCATATGTGGATCGCCTTGCGTGTGTAATCTATTAGGGGTTATCTGTGAGCACCCGTAATGTAGTTTATGAGAATTAAGTGGTAGTAATAGTCAAACCTTGCGTTATGGAATATAATTAAAATTTTAATGGCAATAGCCACAATTCGGTGTTACAAATTGCATGCATGCATTGCATTAAATAGTTATGGTGTCTAAACTACTGAAAATCTTCGAAATATAGATAGGTACATGTATTCTGGTACCCAAAACACAAGCATAAAAGCTAAGCTTGGGACCAGAGGACGTTGTGTGAAATGTCTATGAGTATTTATTTATTTATGTACAGGAAATTAGGAAAATGTATAAAATGAATTTATCATTATTATACCGTCACGCCTTTATCCCATGGGGGTAGACAGAGACTATATAGCACCATTTGCTACGATAATCAATCTGCTATTGCTATTTTAATCTTTACTTAGTATAAAACAAAGTTGTTATTTTTGTAAGTTCGTCTCTTATGTGTAAGCTCATATGTTCCATACTACGCAACGGATTTTGATGTAGATTTTTTCGATATATATAGAGTGCTTCAAGAGGATGGCTTTTTTGTACAAGGGGCCTCAATAACTATAAACGCCGGTGAAATCGCGGGCAATATCAAGTTTATCTCTAAAATATTTCTAACTATTGTCATGTTTTCAATAAAGAATGCTGTCATTAGTAGCATACATACATATAGGAGTGATATACGCAATTAAGGATAAAAGTTTAGATTAGTCTGTCAGTGGCGGCGAGAATTGAGGATGGATAAAATGTTAAAAATGACCGATAGACTACTTCGATATTCCACAAGATCTTAACTAATAAATTTTGAATTAACATATATCATAACATATAACATACATCATATTTATATTTATTTATATCATTAAATCAAAAATAACCCGTCAAGTTTGAAATCGTTTTTTTTTATAAATATTCATGGACATACCACACAACGTCCTCTGGTCCCGAGGTAAGCTTATATGCTTGTGTTATGGGTACCAGAATACGGATAGAATACATATACTACTTTTCTTTTGTAAATACATACATATAATTTACAGTAAACACCCAGACGCAGTACAAACATTTGTATGACATTTATAAATATCACACAAATAATTGTCCCAAGCGGGAATCGAACCCGCGACCTCTTGATCGGCAGTACGTTATATGAACCACTACACCACGAGGCCCGTCAAAATATTTTATAGTAGTCTAGTCATAATAGAAGTAATTAACCTATAAGTAAGTGGAACCAGTCACTAAAGTAATGAGGACGAAGCTATTGACGCCTTCGATATTCCACATGATTTATAGTCTCTTAGAGATGACGTTGTACTAGTTTCAGAGCAGATTCTGTAATCTTCGGTAGCGAATGAATATTTATTATCGATAATTTTGTCCAAGTTTTATGAAGTGTAGTTAAAGTTTTCCAATAATCGGCATGATTTGCGATCTTTAGAGTGCATAGATAAAAATCTACTATATAAAAATAAGTCGGGTTTTCCTTCCTGACGCTATAACTCCAGAATGCACGGACCGATTTCCACGGTTTTGCATTCGTTGGAAAGGATCTCTGTGAGGTTTATAGTAATTTTTTTTTTTTTTTTACAATTTTTTTGGTATGGCAAAACAATGCCGGGCCAGCTAGTGAAATATAAAATTAATATAACTCTTGATCATTACATAATTCTAATAATGTAGTACTTCTGTAGCATTAAAATGTGGATGAATATTATTCAAATGTTTGTTATATGGTTTCTCAAGTTCTGTATCGTCATCATCATCATCATAACATCACGCCTTTTTCCCATGGGGGTAGGCAGAGACTATAGAGCGCCATCTGCTACGATCCAAACATACTTCCTTATATCCTTATATATCTACTTCTTTATGTAGGTATGTTATTATATTATAGTTAAACCGCTATAGTCTAAAAATAAATAATCATAACTCACTCAAATTAAAAAGTTTATAATTATTGTCAAATCTGCATCGCAAGCGAAATCTTCAATTCTATATTATTTTTAGACATAAGATATTTTGACTTATATAACTTTAGCATATTATTATCTTGTTTGAAACATTTATAACTTAGAGGGTTAAGCCACAAATTTCAAGCTAATTATATTGTCACGAAAACTTTGAGCAACTTACTAATAGGTAAATTAGATTTCATCTTAAACTTTAGTATTAATATTTTTAAGGTTAACAGCCTGAACACTTGTGTATTAGTTTAGGATGACATACTTTTTAACACGCTTATATCAGTTCGGAATCAATGTATTATTCTATATAACGGAATCTTTGAAAGTGATTTTCACACACTTGCAGTAGTCGGATTGATCTGAAATTTTGCACATATCAAGAACCGATGAGAATGCAATTATTTAAAAAAAAAATTCGAATTTTCAAGTGTGTTTTTTAGTTTTTGAACTAAGTAGATAATTAATAGCTTGTAAAAGTGAAGTTTTTTAGTTTGCGAAAACTACTATGTCACCTGAATTGAGAATACCTTAACGATGATTTAGACTTCAAGATTAAAGGCTTCGTCAAACAGAACGCGTACTTAGCGCGCGTCAGAGCGCTAAACTGACGGCGCGCTATGACGCCGAGATGTGTTGTACTATTATTGTAATTACTGTCAAACAAAGCGCCACCGCTAGCAGTACGCAACGCTCTGTCTCGGCGTTAGGACGCTTTGACGTCAGGCGTTGTATTTTTTTACAAATTTTATTTTAGCGTCCGAGTGAATTGTGTGTTAAAATACTGCATAATGTCCGAAAAATTGATAGAATTAGTTAGAAAATACCCATGCTTATACAATACGAAGGATAATACCTTAGAATAAACCCTTTCTCTTTTTATTGATGTCATGCACCCATACTCTTTTTTTCTGTGACCGTGATAGAGCATATAAAAGTAACAATTCTTCCACATCTGAATCACCCGACATCTTTATACTTTTAAATTTTCACACTCTGCTATCGATAGGCACTATGATTTGGCGAATGGTACGTTGCGTCAAGGAGCGTTGGGCTCATCTAGTCAATTTGTGTGACATGAAAAGAGCGCGACGTCAAAACACGGCGCTATTACGCAGCGCTAAGTACGCGTTCTGTTTGACGAAGCCTTAAATGAGTACGCACTATCTGGAACATCTCTGACATAGCGTTTAAAAAGTCATAAAGTTTTTTTAGTTCTTAGCACTCCCCTTGAGCATACATTCAATCATTCATCAACAAATTTTGAATACTCCATTAATAAACAGCTGTCACTAAATTCTTCTAAATTTAAAAAGAACTAACATTCTAACTAGTATTCTAAATTTAAATTATAAATTCTTCACCTTCTAAATTTTAATAAATGTAAGCAAATAAAATCGTACATTACTTTACGAGGGCTAGCTTTAGCAAAAAACAAACGTAAATAAAACCACGACATAAAACGCACAATTTCGCTTGGACCCTAAATCACAAACTTGCTTGCCAGTTAATTAACTTTTGTAATAGCGTTTAGACGGACCATGTACCTATAACATTTTGCAAGTTTTCACGACACAAACGAATGACTAGTAGTAACTTTAGTACTGTTTGTTTAAGGGTTAAATTTCAGTAACGAACATTTTCAAAGGCAAATGATTAACTTAATTAATATACAGGACAACGCATGTGTATGATGCTATGATTATGATACAAGTAAATTAAAAATGAAATTTATTCATCTGAGAATGTTTATTTATTTTAAAAATAGCTTTTACGTCTAACTTCGTCCGCTATTAAATAAACAGCGATCTATTTTAAAAATAAGGGATTTTCAAAAATTTGTCTTTATATTTCACCACCTTATAAGTACAGAGCCGCAACCCTAAGAATCTTTAGAAGCAATAAAAGGATAAAAATCCGTTCTTAGGGTTCGCCTACACACTGTGTTAAATAATCAGGACGTTAGCTTTAAGTTTAGTGTTTTTTCCCACCTGAACTTCTCTTTTCGGCCCATTAACGTCCCACTGGGCACGGGCCTCCTCCACTTTGGGAAGGATTATGGTCTACTATGCCTTGCTGACCAGTCGGCTTTAGTTTCGAGTTTTCCGTCTCTCACAGTAGACATTAACTGCTTATATCGTTCCTTAGCTGGCTCTTACAGCACCCTGGGAAAAAAATGGGGTGGTGACATTCTTAATCCATCACCACACGGACAAGTAACAAGGACACCTAAACTTATTTTAATATTATTTCCAAAACAAATTTTTTTTAAACACTTTAGTTTCTATAACAAAATGTTAACATAAATGTTGCAAAATTGATGCTAATAACAATATCTTATGCGCCATATGCTACCAAACGCGTTTTATCTTACTCTTTTCAAGTAAGGTATATACAATTTATAGGACATAAAATTGTATCGGTACAATAAACATTGGAGACGGCAGTCACTGAAACAAAGAACAATAAACATATTTATTACAACAATGATAAAGTTAGATTGTGTCTAATATATGGCAGTATACATATTGGGTACAAGATATATAGTATACAGTTATAAGTTCTTGAAATATATGTAAAATAAGTTGAGACATACTCTGTAGCCTATACGTGATAGAATATTAGGTGTGGTATCATCTTATCCTTCTAATATAATTAGCCGTTAACCGTAACTTCGTACGCGTGGATATAGAAATCGTCTTGAATCACTCTACCTAATGAAAAACGGCATCATAATTCGTTGCGTAGTTTTGAAGATAGAAAAATAACAACTTCGTTTTCTAATAAGTTAAGATATTCAATTTACATGTAGCTGTGACCCGCAATACTATTTTTCAAGTATTTTTTACCATACTGCATTTCTATACTGCAACGAAAATTCTAAAAAATGTGTTAGCTAAATGGATTCAGCTTGTCTCGAAATTTACGCCCGGACAGTCAGTACGGCATAATAGAGCGAATACCTTCCCGGGAAGGGCAGTAGTCAGCCCAAGAGTGGAATGTTAATGGGTAGGGAAGTACGGTTGCGACGAGAGCGCTGCCGTGCTTAGTAAGCCCCATGTCTACATAGAGAGAAGAGATTAGATTAGTCTAATCCATACTCTAATTTCTGCTTACAAGTTGAGATCTAGAGCGAAAGTAGCGGAGCTTGTCTACGTAAACTATAGTTATACTCTAGCTAAGGCAGTTTCGCTAATATATACTGGTCGTAGATTGGCCTATCGTCATCATCGTCATCATAAAATCACGCCTTTTTCCCATGGGGTTTAGTAGAGACTATAGAGCGCTATTTCCTACGGTCCAACAACTTCCTTCGCCGTTACTTTAGTCTATCGTGGACGAGGCCTATTACAGTTTTAAATCTAAGAGCTACTTAGATTTTTAACTTTGACAAAATAATACGCTCTAAGGATATTAAATAAATAACAAATCATGGACATTTCACACGACGTCCTCTGGTCCCAAGCTAAGCTTATATGCTTGTGTTATGGGTACCAGAATACGGACAGAATAAATATATTACTTTTTTTTATAAATACATACTTATAATAGATAGAAACACGCAGTACAAACATTTGTATGACAATTAGAAAAATCGAGAAAGGAATCGAATCCGCGACCTCTTGGTCGGCCCTCCGTTACACGAACCACTCAAGCACGAGATTCGTCATATTTGTAACTAAATGTTAGTTTCATGCTGTATTTGATTAAATTTGATACTGTGTTTACTCAAACGACAGATTATCCAATATTTCACCTTCAATAAATTGCGTTTCAATGTGCGAAGTTAGTAAATCGTTACTATTTATTCAAGTCACGTTCTAACCTTACAAGTAAACTACTCTATCAGTTACTAAATGTTATATGAGGGGTCGAGAAAACTAGATATTAATATTTCAAAGAATGTTGAACTGACATATTGCTTATTTATTTAGATTTACACTTACTAAAACAATCATTTTGAAAGCATCTCATGTCCAACCTAGTTTTATGTTATGTTTAATTATTGTACAAGCAAAAATAAAATTATCTTATCATCGGTAATAGGTAATTTTATTGTCTTACTCTAGAATCCCGTTGTCTGTGTGGTGACGGATTAAGAATACAAGTGTCACCACCCCATTTCCGCCCAAGGGTACTGTAAAAGTCAGCAAAGGGATATTGCACACAGATAACATCTTCTGTGAGAGACGGAAAATTCGACAAAAAACCCTGTGTCAACACGCCTGGTCAGCGCGGCACAGTAGACTATAGTCCCTCCCAAAACGGAGGAGGCCCGTGCCCAACAGTGGGACGCAAATGGGCTGGAGAAGAAGAAAACTCTAGAATCAATATTGCCTTTCTTCTACCCACCTATGACTTCCTGTTAAGTCCCTCGTCCACGTAGAGAAATAAGAGATAGACAGCTTGGAGACTAATCTAATCTATACTCTAAATTATTATAGGTACACGTAGAGATCATTAGAGCGAGAGTAGCTGAGCTTGTCTATGTAGACTGTTGTGAAATTTTAGCTAGGGTAGTCTCGCTAATGTGGACACGCCGAAGATTACCCTATGAGAGTCGCTCTCCGTTATTTTAATCTATCGCGAAAGAGGCATATTAGATTTAATGATGTCTGTAGGATCAGTTCGGCGAGATACCTCTAGTGTTACAGATTTCTATAAGCTGCTAAGACTACCCACCGATAGGTGAAATGAAGACTTTTTTGTTACCTTAAAAGTATAAAACAATACCCTATAGATTAGTGACTTCAACCAACTATACGTTAATAGTGTCTTTTTGACTATTATTTTCATAGAAAACTCTAAAATCAACTGCCGTCACGAGTTATTCAATAATAGGTTAAGCTGCTCACTTGAGCTGACAAACTAGACAGCAACGTGTACAAAATTCTAAAAAATAAAAAAGAAATATCCATTTGAACAACAATCTGTATTCGTAGAAATGTGGTGATTCGCCAAAAACTGTTGGAGCAGAAACAGTTTACTAACCTTGGAATTTTAAGCGTGATTTTTCTATAATATCCAAAACTTTCATTACCATTTTGAAAACTGAAAATAAAACCGCTTTTAAGGATTTAGACGTAAATATTTCATGAAATATTGTAAATATATGTTATTTCCAAACAATATATTATTGTGTATTTGCATGACTTATCAAAGATTGTGACAGTAATTATATCACAAAAGCCCCTTAAGCGTATTATTGAATTAAATATATTGTCGGTACAAGTAATAACAAGGGGTTGGGATCACAATTTTTATTAAATTGTTATGTTATGTGTCGTATCGTATAACATCTGCTTAACCAATTTATTAATTAGTTACTTTAGGAAAACAGACAGTTACTTTCTAATCATAAAAATTATTTAAAAAATATTAGACTGGTTTCATATTAACTTAAGCTAAATAAAGAAAATAAGTGTCTTAATGTAACACAAATTCAACGATAATATGCAGAACAATATAGGTCATGTATTCTGGACATGATCTTTTAATACACAAAAATCATTTAATATAATAATAATAATACGGTTTGTAGATATAATTTTAGATATTCCTGATTAGTTTCAAAGGCATTGCAGTGCTATGTAGGTTTTTAGTATTACAATTATTTTTAAATTGCTTTATTATCCGATACAGGTTATCACAAGCTTTATTACCAAACACCTAGATTAGACTTCTGTATTTAATAAGAATTGTATAAACAAAATAAGTAAATAAACTAAATAAACTAAATTATAGTGGAAAAAATGATAACCATGAGCGGGACTTGAACCCACGACCTCGGAATACCGTTCCGTTGCTCTCCCATCTGAGCTATCATGGTTCCCGCATATGTTTACCAAATCTTCCACTACAACCTTCTCAATGTGAGTTAAAAATTCAAAAATTCAAAAATTCAAAAATTCATAAATTAATGCAAAATAAGTAATTTGTATAAGTAAATTAATATGAATTTTTTATTTTTAATATTCATGGACATTTTACAACGTCCTCTGCTCCCAAGCTAAGCTTATACGCTTGTGTTATGACTACCAGAATACGGATATACTACATAAACTACTTTTCCTTTGTAAATACATACTTATGATAAATTAAAAACACCCAGACGCAGTACAAACATTTGTATGACATTTATGAATAACTCACAAATGATTGTCCCAAGCGGGAATCGAACCCATGACCTCGTGAACGGCAGTCTGTTACATGAACCACTTCACCACGAAGCCTGTCAAATTGTACAGGAACAGTGCCGGATTAAGCCAGTGTGTGGCCTGTAGCTGACTGACTATGAAGGGGCCCCTTGATTGCTATACCGTACCTTGCTTTACCCTTGTATCTGGGTTAAAAGTAATGAACAAAGTGTAGACCCCTAATGGCGCAAGACCCGTAGCATTTGCTATTTCTACTATATGGTTAACCCGTCTATTACCGAGACCTTAAGATTATATGCATTTAAGCATCATTTTTCAAACCTTATCCCGTTATTCGGGGTTGGCGCAACGGGACTACTTGTTCATGTTGTATAAGGATTTTGCTAATTTTTACGACCAGCCGCCTGCCTGACATATAAGCATGATCTTTTATTTCTAGAAGAAAGTGGCAATCAAAAATGTAAATACCAATTAGTAATTCTCCATTAATAAAACATAATGATTTCTGTGTTTAGCCAAGCATGAATGTAGTCGCAATCATTATCATTCATAAAATAATTTCCATAAAATGTTATTACATACCTACTGCGGTACAAAATGAAATATCGATCGCTATAAAATTATACAAAGTATTATTGAATTCTGTTTTAGGCCTGTTCTGGACCACGAGATCAGATGACACAGGTATCGATTTCTTATATATAGTTTCCTTTGGATAAATATAAATTTATTTTAAATAGTTTTTGAAGCTTTTAATTTTAGTATCGCTTTTGATATCGCTTTTTGATTGATTTATCGTTTATAGTTATACATTTTAAAGCTGAATTACGCCATTTTGTTAAGTAGTAAATAATGTTAGGCTTTTTAGAATTTTTGTGTTTTTACATAAGCAGTGATTTGGATTTAAAATTTAATGTCGCCATGTCCTGGAGCGACTATCTTTTGTTTATTTTTTATTTTTGCCTAGCTTTTTAAAAACCGATTGAAGTTTAACTAGCGACTATTTAGTTCAGTGCTCATGAAGGTTATCTCAATTATATAAAGTACTAGCTGTTGCCCGCGACTTCGTACGCGTGAAATTTAGAAATTAAACCTTAACAAACAGAAGTTTACTAAGACAATCGATAGATGGCGTTGTACCGTTTTTTTAAATCGCGCTATAATTTCGTTCGACACATTAACACTTAAGCTCGTCAAAATTTCTATAGTGTCATCAACTCGTTTTTGCATTTATAAATTAGTAAGGATAAAGTCGATTAAATCTCTCTCACTTTCGTGCCCAATAAATGTACATTGCTGGTCCCCTTGCCCAGCAATGCACGTTTATTGGCCTTTTCCACTTTGGAAGGGATTATGATTCACTCATTTATTGTCCCTTTTTACTTTTCTCTAATGTAAAAAGGTAGCATTAGATTGACCGGTAATTCAATCATGCATCACGAGGAACAGAATAATACAGTTTTATAATTACGCTATCCACAGATTAACCAAATAGTGGGTACGCGTTCAATCTTAAACACACGTAAATATAACTTGGTTAAATAGTACTTTATAGACTAATATTGTTTCAAATTACTTATAGCCTGCATTAGAGACACACGTAGATAGATATTTGACACACAGATAATTATGTGTCTTCAAGCCGGCTGAGTGATATAGCCATATACACACTATTTGATAAATTTATTTTTATTTATTTATTTATTTAGGTTCACCAACAATTGTTAACATTAGATAAAGTAAAAATTACATTCAAAAACAAAACAAATGAACATACAACAATTACTTATAGGCAAACACCGCTTGTACACAAAAAAAAGTCTCAAAGTGAGTTCAAGACTCACAAATGCCGCATTGGTCAAATAACATTGGATAATAATTAAATAATCAAATTACAACAAAAAAATCAAATTACAACAAAAAAATCAAATTACAACAAAAAAAATATTGGTGACACTCTCGTCATGGTTGAGTACTAAAGACAGAGCCTTTGTAAGCGTCAAAATATTGAAACAGCGTAACTTAATAGGCATTGTCCAAAAGAGATTATCATATTCATTATTTTTAGTTAATTAAACATAACATATTGGATGAAAAATAATATAATAATCACACCTCACTTCTTACTTTTATCAGGCCTCTTTAGTACCAACGTACTAAATATGTTAAGTAGGTGTTTGGAATTGGTAAACTGTTGATTTTTTCTGGATATTATTAATAATGCAAGTGAAAACAGAGATTATTTTTAAAATTTATTTAAGAAAATCTTTTAATTGGAATCAAAATTTAACTCCAGAAAATTGGAATACTGAAAAACATATTTTATTTTATTTATTTATTATTCTTTAGGAAAAACAAACAGTCTCGTTACAAATAAGTTTAAAAAATTCCATTTTTTAAATAACATAAATGTGTCTTACATAAGTTAAAAATTAAATTAATTTAGGTTTTATTAGGTTTTTTAGTTTTATTAGGTTTTATTTAGGTTGCATTAAGTTCACTGAAAATTTTGTTTTTTAATTTCCTTTTAAGTTAAATAAACTAAATTATAATGGAAAAAATGATAAACATAAGCGGGACTTAAACCCGCGACCTCGGAATGCCGTTCCGTCGCTCTCCCAACTGATCTATTATGGTCCACGCAAATGTTTACCAAATTTTCAACTACAATCATCTCAATGCGAGTTTTAACATCGTGCGATGTTTTTTCGTACAACGCCATCTATTGAGCGGTTCGCACCAACTCCATCAATCGATCAGTTAGCGTTCTTTACAGAACACAATTGGACCGAAGTAATGGCTGTACATGTATTTCTACATTAATTTATTAATATTTTGCGATTGACTCGCTATGCTTTTACTAAATAAACTAAATTATAATGGAAAAAATGATAAACATAAGCGGGACTTGAACCCGCGACCTCGGAATGCCGTTCCGTCGCTCTCCCAACTGAGCTATTATGGTCCACGCATTCCTTTTAAGTTGTTAAGCTATTTCCGAATAAATCTATATTTATGAATTCTTTATTATATACATATTTCCACACTACGCCTAAAGAAGTTGTTACATGTATAATTAGTTCTGTATAAAGGTACCTCAAATAATTTTTGTGAACGAGAACCAGGTCTAGGCACTCTTAGGGCTATTTTTTAATTTATTTTATAAATTAAATCAAATTATAGTAGAATAGATGATTACCATGATCGGGACTAGTAAAAGCATAGCAAGTTAATTGCAAAAAATATATTTACTATATTTTATTTAGTCTAAATAATATAAGATAATAAATAATACTCTACACTTTAAAGCAATAAAAAACAAATCAAAACAACTACAAAATTATTTGCAAGGTTAGATGAAAATAGAAAAGTTAGTATGGAATTAAGAAATAAATGATAATTAATTATTACTCTTACATATAACTTAAACAAACACGCATACATATTCTAGATTTTCTTAAAACCACAGATTTATTAAACATTACTTTGTCACAGACAGAAAATATTTTGGAGAGGAATATGTGATATATTCCCCTCCAATTTACCAATTCTTCAACATAGATACAAAGAAGCTACTAAAAATTTATTAAAATAATTGAAAACTATTGAAAACACTCATTTTTAGGGTTCCGTACCCAAAGGGTAAAAACGGGACCCTATTACTGAGACTTCGCTGTCCGTCCGTCCGTCCGTCCGTCCGTCCGTCTGTCACCAGGCTGTAGAGTAGTAAGTACGACAACTATATAATAGTTATGTTCATGGATAATATACTTTGTACTAGCTGTTGCCCGCGACTCCGTACGTGTGGAACTTAGGAAATTATCTCCGTTTTTAGGGTTCCGTACCCAAAGGGTGAAAACGGGACCCTATTACTGAGACTTCGCTGTCCGTCCGTCCGTCCGTCCATCCGTCCGTCCGTCCGCCCGTCCGTTCGTCTGTCACCAGGCTGTATCTCAAGAACGGTGATAGCTAGAGTGTTGAACTTTTCACAGATGATGTATTTCTATTGCCACTATAACAAAAAGTACTAAAAATAAAAATAAAAAAATATTTAAGGGGGTCTCCCATACAACAAACATGATTTTTTTACCGTTTCTTGCTCTCATACAACAAACGTGATTAATTAAGTATTGTGTGTGTTGTTTGCTCATTTATTAATAACGTATGTTGCATAAATAATGGTACGGAACCCATCGTGCGCGAGTCCGACTCGCACTTGACCAATTTTTATGCAAAAGCCACTAGTTCGGAATGAAAAACAAACGTATTAGCGTACACGCTATCAAATGATTACTGTAATAGCCTACGTATAGCCTTAGTACGATTATTATTATTATTTGACGGGCTTCGTGGTGGAGTGGTTTATGTAATGGACTGCCGATCACGAGGTCGCGGGTTCGATTCCCGCTTGGGATAATCATTTGTGTGATATCCATAAATGTCATACAAATGTTTGTACTGCGTCTGGGTGTTTTCTATGTATTATAAGTATGTATTTACAAAAGAAAAGTAGTATATGCAGTCTATTCGTATCTGGTACCCATAATACAAGCATAGAAATATAGCTTACTTTGGGATCAGAGGACGTTGTGTGAAATGTCCTGAATATTTATTTATTTTATTTATTTATTTAATTATTTTATCCGTATTCTACTACCCATTACACAAGCACATAACCTTAACTTAGCTTAGCTTGGGACTAGAGAACGTTGTGTGAAATGTCCATAAAAAAGAGTAAGTACAGAAATAGTTTTAAACTTGAGTATGAACATTGGCTATTTATAATGCAAACAATGTGCTTAGTTTATGCCACTAGATAACGCTGTCGCTATTCTACACGATTTTGTCTTCTACGTAAATGTCGTAGCATCAACTCCGTAGCAGTGTTGTAGCACCTTTTGTTAATAGCCTAGTTCTACGATCTTGTACCACACAGCGCTACAAAAAAAGCATAATATGGATTACGCTTTTTAGGGTTCCGTACCCAAAGGGTAAAAACGGGACCCTATTACTGAGACTTCGCTGTCCGTCCGTCCGTCCGTCCGTCCGTCCGTCCGTCCGTCCGTCCGTCCGTCCGTCCGTCCGTCCGTCCGTCTGTCACCAGGCTGTATCTCAAGAACGGTGATAGCTAGAGAGTTGAAATTTTCACAGATGATGTATTTCTATTGCCGCTATAACAACAAATACTAAAAATAAAATAAAATTAATATTTAAGGGGGGCTCCCATACAACAAACATGATTTTTAGGGTTCCGTACCCAGTATCTCAAGAACGGTGATAGCTAGACAGTTGAAATTTTCACAGATGATGTATTTCTATTGCCGCTATAACAACAAATACTAAAAATAAAATAAAATTAATATTTAAGGGGGGCTCCCATACAACAAACATGATTTTTTTACCGTTTCTTGCTCGATACTAATAACGTTGCCTTATGTTGCATAGATAATGGTACGGAACCCTTCGTGCGCGAGTCCGACTCGCACTTGACCAATTATTTCCTCTCCGTGTGGTGACGGATTAGGAATACAAGTGTCACCACTCGATTGCCCTCCTTGGGTGCTGTAAAAGTCAGCTAAGGAACAATATAAATAGATACACATCCGTGTGCGAGAGACGGAAAACTCAAAACTAAACCCTGTGACAGCAGAGCCTGTGCAGGTGACCTGTGCCCAACAGCCGGGACAAAAAGATAAAAAAAATCTTTTACTTTTTCAAGTAATTGTTCACTTATCAAATATTATATATGACTAGTTGACCCGGCAAACGTTGTTTTGCCATACAAATGTCAGGGCTGGACAACCTTTATCACTTAGGGGTATGAAAAATAGATAGTAATCGATTCTCAGATCTACTGAATATGCATATAAAATTGAAATGTTTAGGAGGAGTATGGGAACGAACATTGTGACACGAGCATTTTATATATTAGATATATATTTTTTTAAATTAGTTGTACAAAGTTCCAAAGTTGAAGAGAAAATCTTTTTATTTCATCGTATTATGTAGAAAAGCATATAAAATGTTGATTGTACAATGTACTACGTGAGCTCTGATAAAATAAATGTTATTATCTCAATACTTCGGTGAACAATATGAACACAATTATCAAAGTTGTATCTCATATACGATTATGTTTTATATCGTACTGGAGTTTAATTTTTTTTTTTTTTTAATTTACTATTTAATTTAAAAGAAATTACACTATTACAAGCACTATTACAAGTTTTTGATATACAACATTTCATTTTTATCATCAGTTCACTCTAGATTGGAGTGCTGGAGCCTAAACTAGGCAGAGCCTGTATTTCAGGACGCCAGCACCCCGTGACAAGTACAATATAGTTGCGCACATTATTTAAACATTTCCTACATAGATTAAACAAACAACAATGCAGTCATAGTTAGTAGGTGTTGGTGTGAGTGGGTGTGTGTATGAGTGTGTATGTGTGTGTGTAGTGTGTGTAATGCGCGTCTAGTGAGATTAAGTATAGGTTTTATTTAGATAATAAGAAAGTTTTAAGGGCCTACATCAATATTATCGCCGACATGTACATATCAACACAGCCAGTAGGTATAGAGAATGAAGAACCAGGGCTATCCCTTCTGCTCACTCAAAATCCACCAAACATTTCAATTCCGATTCACGCATCTCCATACACAACAGTCACTTATGTCTTTAAAGTTATTTCATTAGTTTATACGCGATAATAGACCGACAGATGAAAAAAATAAAAAATTACAGAGGTTGTTTCGCTAAGGTTTTATATCGAGAAAACTTTTTCAATCGCGCTTCTGAGCCCATGCGATCCTAGATCATACATCGAAAAAACATACACTCAAAAACCAGAGCTCCAGCCATTCAATCCAAAGAAACAATGAAAACCTCGTACGTAGAAAAATGCACGAAGAATTTCGGTATCCTCTTAACGTGGTACAGTTAGGAGATCTTCAGTTGTTTCGTAGGTCAAGGTCAACAAATATTCGCGTGTTTTTATTTTACATTGTTTTTTTGTTAGGAAATATATAGATTGAGTTAGATTGATTTTATTATACAGAAAATAGCCAAGAAAGCAGAAGAAGCGGTTAGTTAGGAATGTATGAAAATTAATATTAGTAGGGGTTACTGGGTTAAAGCGTCTTTTAGATAAATTTACCTTTGAATTGAAGGTTAGCAATGAATGTTGTTTTAAGACGATATGGAGTATATAGAGCTGGCGTATTGTCAACACTTTGCATTTATCGTAAAGCTGGGTAGTAGGGAAACGATAGGGCAGGAAATATGAGACCTTGAGTATTGCACGCTGAGCCCTCTCCACTGATGAATTATGTGCTTCTGATAAATGAGTCTCATACTTGTGACATAATGGTTATGACATTTGCCTAATGTTATGTTAGGTATAGAAGTGTTTCTTTTTTTTTCATTACTTTTTGGTATCTGTATAATAAATAGATAGATAGTTCTTATAGAAAAAAAATTGACAGAAATTTTACACGGTGCATGCGTACACCATCACATAAAGTTAAGTTGCCGTGAAGTTATTTCAACGTAGGAGAAGTCCACACTCAGACTCTGAAGTTACGTACATAATAGGAGGACGCAAAGGCAAACTAAGAATTATAATTTATTACGTGCATACATAAGCACATACATACTTTTTCTATTACGTATTTTCATTAGTATCTCAACAAAGATTCTACATTGCTATTAAATGGGATGTAATAATTAAATGGTAGTGTTAAAATTATAAATATTTTTAACGCCTGAATTAACTACTTAAAACAGTGAAAAGACAATAAAAATATTAGAACTCTGTCGTAATTTTAATACAAATCCTAATCCCAAAACTCAAATCAAAATCAAATATGGAATTAGGAGTTTTTGTCTTTAGCCAACAGCCCGTTGGACCTACACAGTTTTATACATTTTACATCAGAAAATTAACGCAACGTTATTCATAATATTTAATCCGTCCGCATATTATAAACTAGCTGCTGCCCGCGACTCCGTCCGCGTGGAATTTGATTTTATTTTTTGACGGGCTTCGTTGTGGAGTGGTTTATGTAATGGACTGCCGATCACGAAGTCTCGGGTTCGATTCTCGGTCAGGACAATCATTTGTGTGATATCCATAAAGGTCATACAAATGTTTGTACTGCATCTGGGTGTTTACTATGTATTATAAGTATGTATTTACGACGAAACGAAAAGAAAAGTAGTATATGTATTTTATCCGTATTCTGGTACCCATAACACAAACATATAAGCTTAGCTTGGGACCAGAGGACGTTGTGTAAAATGTCCGTGAATATTTATTATTTTATTATTATTTAGAAAAGTTTCCCCGTTTTTGCAACATTTTTCACTACTGCTTTGCTTCTACTGGTCGTAGCGTGATGTTGTATAGCCTAAAGCCTTCCTCGATAATAGCCTATCTAACGCTAAAATAGTTTTTAAAATCGGTCTAGTGGTTCCTGAGATTTGCGCGTTCAAACAAACAAACAAACTCTTCAGCTTTATAATATTATGTATAGTTGTGAAAGTAGCTTTTTCTGTCTAACACTCTTTTACGCCAAAACCACTCAATCGACGTAGGGGTACACAGACAATCAAGGGCTTGAGAATGGACATAGTCTACTTGTTAATGCGATTAAAGGTAATTCGAAATTTCACACGTTTGAAGTCGCGCACATCTGCTAGTCCAATATACATCTGATAATTTTATAAATTGAAGTTGTTATTCTATGATCATGATTCTATATACAGTAATAATTCAACATTGAGGATCAAACAAAAACATTATTTTTCTTTTTCTTTTAGTTTATGGCTTTTATATTATACAATTTTGCCAACGTCGCGTAACAGGATAGGATACCAAAAATAAACCGGTAAAATCAATTCATAAAATAATACTACATTCAACTGCTAAGTGATGCGATTACACTGAAACATCAAAAAGATACTTATCGGCTCTTAGAATGCAGGAAAATCGATATTAATTTAGTATAGGTAGTAATCATATACTTAAAGATTTATGTAGGCCGTATGCCTCGGAACGATGATGACAAGCTATGAATACAAATATGTTCAACCTATTTCCTTCTATAACTAACGAAATTCAGAGATGTATAGAAATCGTCGGTGGGTCTCGGGTTCTAGTGGATTTTGTAACTGACTGCCGTTCACGAGGTCGCAGGTATGTTTCCCGCATTTGACAATTATGGCAAATAGTGTGTTTAGATTGCAGGAGACGGCGCTCTATCAAAGTCAAAGTCAACGATTTTTATTTTAAGTAGGAAAGATATACATGCTCTTTTAAAATGTCAGAAGCTAGGCGTCTGTACCAAAAGGGAATGTTATGGAGAATAACAGACAAGAAACTCCATATAGTCTTTGCCTGCCCCCCAGGAAAAAAAGCGCAAAGGCATGATGATAATGAATTTATAAGGTCTAACTAACTAACTAGAGGCAATATTGGTAGGTAACTTCTTATAACTAGAGGCAATATTATTAAAGAAATATACAGCGTAAATAAATTATTAGTTTTGCCATTTTTAAGGTTCTTATTATTGAGACTTCACTGTCCATTCGTTCATCCGTCTGTTTATCACGAGGCTGTATCTCTGGGTCAGTATAACTAGAGCTGAAAATTTCAGTTTTTGTATTTATAGTTAAAGCTACAGCAACAAATACTCATTATTATCATTTTCCTGCTCTGATCTCGTTATTTGATATTATTTGAGGTCGGTTTGACGAATATATTACAATATTTTTTTTTTATATTTTAGACAAAATTTTATTTAAATACATTTTAGACACAATTTGCTACGAAGTGTGTTACGGTAACATACGATGAGATAAACGTAGAAAACTGTTTCACGGTGTGTTTATTCGAAGATTGGAACGTGTAAGAAGCTGTCGTATCAAATTATTCAACCGTGCTCGGCACTTAATGTGATCTGAAAATAGGCAGCTTACTACTTAACTGCATCGTGACTTGTTTTTTATGACGATTAACTTTAGAAAAATACATTTAATAGGGTTCGTGGTCTAGTATTTGATAAAACGGACTCCTGTTCAAGACATCACGGGTTTGATTCCCGCACAGGTCACTCATATAATAGATTGCTTAGTTCAAAAACTAGAAAACACGATTGAAAATCCTCAATAAAATCTGCGCAAAATTTCAAATCAATCTGACTACTGCAGGTGGTTGAAAAGCACTTTTCAAAGATTCTATTAAATAAGTTAATACATTGATAGCACCGAGCTAATTAAAGTGTGTCCAATATATAGAGCCCTCCAACAAGGTGGACTGACGGTATCGTCAAATATGCCGGGGGCCGCTGGATGCAGTTAGCGCATGGATGGATGTAAATATATACTTATTATATATAAAAAACTCCCATACGCAGTAGAAATATTTATGTGATAAATATCACTGCAATGATTTTCCTGTACGGTAACCAAACCTGCGACTTTATGAACGGCAATCATTACATGAGCGACTAGACTATGAAAGCCATTGCATAAATGTATGTAAAATTGATTGTTTCATATAAAATTCAAGCAATGTATGCAGAAAGGTCACACATTAAGACCTCTCTGGGGTGTGAATACATTATTGTGTGTTGCATGTTCATGTTTTTTAAAAGATGTATGTACTTTGTCAACTACAATGTCGTTGTAACATGACACTTACAGAACGACCGGTAAACTAGATAGGGAGGTAGAAAACACGATTGATGCAAGGTTGAAAATAAAGATACGGGTTACATTTGCAATTCTCAAATACCTAACTATAGAATTTATACAGTTGCGTCAATTCTGTTGCATCAAAAATTTAATCGAAATGAACCAACTATGATGGTTTTCAGGGTTTCTGTACCAAATAGTATATTTTGCCTTTGAAATTTGAGGGTATTCCTCGATATCTTAGCAAATAACCATCAGACCCTGATTATGTTACACGGGCACTACCAGATCTCAAATAGAAAAAGAATTATTAAAATTGCTTCGCCCAGTTAAAAGTTAACATTTAAAATACAGGTTAGGTACTATAGGTACTATAGTTTGTTGTTAACAGAATTAATAAATAATAAATAAATAAATAAATATTCATGGACATTTCACACAACGTCCTCTGGTCCCAAGCTAAGCTTATATGCTTGTGTTATGGGTACCAGAATACGGATAGAATACATATACTACTTTTCTTTTGTAAATACATACTTATAATACATAGTAAACACCCAGACGCAGAACAAACATTTGTATCACGATTAAAAACATCACACAAATTATTGTCCTGTTCGGGAATCGAACCCGAGACCTCGTGATTGGCAGTCCACAATTACCGCTAAGAGTGATACGAAAATGTAAAATAACATTAATTATTCATGGACTTTAAAGAGATTAGAGAGGCGCCACTAGGTCAGACATAATGGTTGAAGTTACAATGTCCCGTGAGGCTACGAAACCTGCCAAGTACAAATTAGATTCACGTACAAGAGATTCCCTACCGTTATTCTTTTTTAAATATAACACTGCTTTTGGAAAAAAAAAATGAAAAGAATAGAAGAGAATAGAAAAAAATATCCATGGAGTTTCTTGTCTGTTCTTCTCCATAGGATTCGCGTTTGGAACACACATCTAGTTTCTAACGTTTCAAAAGAGATCGGAAAACATGCCAACTTGAATAAAAAAAAATTGACTTTGACTCCTCGAAGGGAACAGGACGCATTCCAATGAGGTTGGCAACAGTCGGCTGGAGTGGTGGAGCCAGATTTATTATTTTTATTGTATAGCTGTTGCTTACAAGTTTGCACGCGTGGAATTAAGAAAACAAATGATACATGAACCAATAACACAGCGCACGCAACGGAAACCTTCAATTATGGATAATTTTCCCTGTTTTTGCAATATTTTTCACTGATGCTTTGCTCCTATAGCCTCCGTAGCGTGATGTTAAATAACCTAAAATCTTCCTCGATAAATGGACTATACAACACAAAAAGATTTTTTTTAATTCGAACCTGTAGTTCGTGAATGTAGAGCGTTTAAACAAACAAACAAACTCTTCGGCTTTATAATATAAATATTAGTAATAAAATCATGCTGTAATAATAACACTATCTTTAACATGACATACGATATGATATATGATGATATGCCTTTAAATTTTATTGTATTCTGGTTTTTAGGGTTCCGTACCCGAAGGGTAAAAACGGGACCCTATTACTGAGACTTCGCTGTCCGTCCGTCCGTCCGTCCGTCCGTCCGTCTGTCACCAGGCTGTATCTCAAGAACGGTGATAGCTAGACAGTTGAAATTTTCACAGACAATGTATTTCTATTGCCGCTATAACAACAAATACTAAAAATAATATAAAATAAATATTTAAGGGGGGCTCCCATACAACAAACATGATTTTTTTACCGTTTCTTGCTCGATACTAATAACGTTGCCTTATGTTGCATAGATAATGGTACCGAACCCTTCGTGCGCAAGTCCGACTCGCACTTGACCAATTTTTTTTAGAATTACGTTGTTAGAGCATTAACAGATTCTGATGTACAATTTTAACTGTTTAACCGTTCACCGTTCACGAAATACATCTTAGTGACAGACGATTAGATGGACACTAGAGTCGCAATAATGGTAGTGCCTTTTGGTGTGGAACCCTAAAATACGTTAATGCATAATACATCAAATTATGGTGGAAAAAGTGAAATGCCGCAATTGGGACTTGAACCCACGACCTCGGAATACCGTTCCGAAGCTCTTCCAACTGAGATTATTGCGGTCTACTTGCAACACTTCAAGTGTTGGTCGAGATGGTGTAAAGCAATCTTGATAGATGGCGGTGTACGTAAAAATATATAAACTATATAACTATATAAGCTTTGGGCCTCATTTAATATGAGGTCGTGAAACGTGTATTCTTATTTCGTCACCACATAAATCCCGTTGCCGGTATTGTTTAGTCGTAATACATCTGACATCTGGAATTTAAAACACAACCCTAACAAACTATAAAAAAGACATCTTGAACAACTCAAATCTGTTGCGTAGTTTTGAATATATAAGCTCATATAGGGACATGCATACAAAAATAAAACTATAATGAGTAAAGATTCTATCCAAGTTGTAACTAGGAGAATAGAGATTTCGTATATATAAGAGTTTTATATCAAAAGAAAATCGCCAAGGTAAAGCGTTTCTTACTTCCTATTAAAGGCAATTTTCGATAAAATGCTTTTTGATTCCTATTTTACAACAACAAAACGTATTAACAAAGCCGAAAAAATATAAAAATTCTTTGACCAACAAACGAACTGTGAAACCTAGCAATTAAAAAATACCATTTTATTTACATTTTGTTAATGGATACGTAACAAAAAGTTATTTAAACTTACACACAATGATATAAAATGGACTGTACGTGGTTTGTTATAGGGTATTTTTCTTTACATGTCTGAAATATCGATAAGTTGTTAAGAAATAAACATTTTAGAGTAGCTGTTTCATTTAGGGTGGGGGATTATGTAATAAAACGAATATTTTCCAGTGTCTGGAGTCACTCGACGATTGTGTGCTGTAAAGTATGATAGCCGTATATCCTAAACGTTTGTATTATATCAAAATACGTGTAAGTATAACACGTACAGTGTGTGATTGTCTTGAGATTTAGTTAGAAGATTACTGTCTTTAAACGCTTTCGATAACGTGCATCAATAAACCTTATGATTGTCAAATCTGTGCTAACCGATTTGCTCTAATATATTCCTACGGAATATCGTTATGTATGTGGTAAGTAGGTATAGTAAATAAATGGCCAGTTTAAGTAATATGTAAAAAATGTTACTCGCCATTTAAAAAAAAAAATTAGGAACAGCCACGCGAATTTCGATTTAGATTGATCGAAGAATATCTTGAGAGCTTTCCAAGTAAAATTCTTTCTCTGAATGTTTGTCATAAATTTTACGACTTATTACATAAACAGCTTTTATTGCCACGGTTGGTTAAAGAATGTCACATTACGAGTTTGTCGTAAAAGTGGAAATGGACCTAGGTTGATAACAAAGGAACGATGCATAATGCGTATTGAGTTTTGCAATCAGTTAGAGAGTAATGTGATGGTTTGAGCAGCAGACTTACAATGAAGGTATCTTTTATGTATTTATTATATTTATAGATATAGATACAATGCGTTTCTATACTAATATTATAAAGAGGTAAAGTTTGTAAAGCAGCTTAACTAAAGTAGAAAAAAAGTATGCTTATGTGGTTTGATCATGTGGAGAGGATGAATGACGATTAACGGAACGCGTATACACGGCGAAGTAAGTGAAAACGATAGAAATGTCAGAGAAAAACGTACTGCGACGCTATCGCCGATGTCCTCCAAAACGGCTTGACTCTCTTAAAGGACTTACAATCGTCGAACATGCATGACCACGTGTTTAATGTGACATATTGTGTAAAGTGTGAATTTAATTTATTCGTATTTTAATAGCCACCGTAGTGTGTTTATTTAGATCATAGCAGATGACGCTCTATAGTTTTTGCTTACCGCCATGGGAAAGAGGCGCGATATTATGTAGATGATATGTCATTTTTTATTACATATGTAGGGAATCTGAATTACTCTTCATGAGCAGATAATTTTCAAGACGAAAGGTACGATTAAAAAAATTGGTCAAGTGCGAGTCGGACTCGCGCACGAAGGGTTCCGTACCATTATCTATGCAACATAAGGCAACGTTATTAGTATCGAGCAAGAAACGGTAAAAAATCATGTTTGTTGTATGGGAGCCCCCCTTAAATATTTATTTTATTTTATTTTTAGTATTTGTTGTTATAGCGGCAATAGAAATACATCATCTGTGAAAATTTCAACTGTCTAGCTATCACCGTTCTTGAGATACAGCCTGGTGACAGACGGACGGACGGACGGACGGACGGACAGCGAAGTCTCAGTAATAGGGTCCCGTTTTTACCCTTTGGGTACGGAACCTAAAAAGAAATATTACAATTAAGTTTCTATCTCCGAAATTGCGACTTACGAAAATTACAGATTAGGAGAAAGAAGTTATGGGCAATGCATCTATTTATTGTGCAATAATTTAAAAAATAAGGCTGAGTGCTTTAGGGTGTACTAGAAAATCAAAGTTTACTCACGGGTCTCAGTTGCAGTCATTAATGCAAAATGAAAATGTTTCTAAAGGGAAACATTTTCATTTTTTTAGTACCTAAATAAAATCTTTATTCACAACATGATAATAAATTAAATCTGGCCTAAATATTTGAATCCAATATTATTCTTCTGTATATTGTATACTTGTACGTGTAAATAAATAAAGATCAGTCTACAAAACAGTATTTACTGATGAAAATTTGATGAAGACGCCAAATTGATGGATTGTGTTGGGAGTAAAGAAAACAACTAGAATTGCTTTTCTGGCTCTGGAGAACATAATTATTATTTATTGTAAGAAAATATATGGAAAGTTCCGTTAAATTTTTTCATTTTGTTTTGCTTTCGATTTTAGACCGATTATGTATGTATTTATTTATTTACGACGGCTCTCGAGGTCAAATGGTTCATATAAGGGACTGCCGTTGACAAGGTCGCGGGTTCGAATCCCGCACGGGATAAACATTTGTGTGATATTTATAAATGTCATATATTATGTTTGTACTGCGTCTGGGTGTTTTCTATGTCTTATAAGTATGTATTTGCAAAAGAAACGTAGTACTATGTATTCTATCTATATTCTAGTGCCCATAAGATCAGCATTATGTGCTTGTGTTATGGATATAATTGCTTAGTTTAGGACCACAGATCGTCGAGTGAAATGTCCATGAATATTATTATTTATTATTATTTAAGTAAGCATGTTTAAGAAACTAATGTTTTTGGATTTAGACCTGTACAGTTTGTTTCAAACCTAGTTCGATGTTTTGGAGATTTTTCAGCCATCTGAACTGACGTTTATGGTGATTAGTTGTGATTAGTTGTTACTATAGATACTAATGTTTGATATGTGATATGAATCCTGGCCATGTATGACCAGATGTATGAGTCAAGTCAAGGAAGTGTGTTTAGATCGCAACAGAATGATGTCACTCTATAGTCTCGGCAGTGGCGAATTTACCCTAAGGCCCAGTAGCCCAGGCCTAGGGCGGCCAGAATTTCATTATGTAGTTTATATGGTGGATGCTGAAAAAGGGGCGGCTGGTGACTTGGGGCCTAGGGCGGCCGAGACTGCAAATTCGCCACTGAGTCTCGGCCCATCTGCATGGGAAAAGGGCATGACGGATGATGATGATTCCTTCCAAGCCCACGTCCCACTGTAGGGCATAAGTTTTCTGCATTTCTGGATTTTAGTCTAATAAGCCGTGCTGATTATGCGACCATGCACCACTTTCATTCGGTTTAGTTTCAAGTTTTTCTTCTCTCAATGTTGATATTTACATTCCCTTGGGACCTTGGAAGGAAATGGGGTGATGAAATTTGTATTTGAATAATACGCGATATTATATATATACAAGTTATAATAATAATAACTTCGTACGCGAGAACAACTCGTACTTCGAGTTTTTCATGTCAATCCGGCTACAACGACGGATTAAAAAAAAATTTCATTTCGAACAAGCTAACACCCATTACACCTTAGGTAATCGCTCAATTTTGCGATTTAATAACTTTATCTTTAATTAGTTACTTGTTAAAGGTGAAAGACCGTCGCTCACAAACATCATAGTTATGAATACATAGATCACCATCCAGTAGATAGAGCATTACGAGATTTTTGGATCTTTTTTATTTATTATAAGTATGAATTTGCAAAAGAAGTATATACATAAGTAGTATATTACGAGTATTATTGTAAAACAAAACCGTTTTTTTATGTATTTATATCCATAAGTGAGCTTATATTTCCAAAACACACAGTTTTTTTTTTATAGACAGACAGGTTCAAGAAGTTGGCTTTATTGTATAATTACTTTATTGAAGTTTATTTATAGTATCTAACAAATCTATATACAATTAAAAACTAAAACATGTACAGTATAAAAAAAATATGTACAGTATTAAAAAAAATTAAATTAAAATTAAGGTTTAGTTTCTAAATTTCACGTGTACGATTTTGCGAGCTTCCGTGTGGTGACGGATAAAGAATACAAGTGTCACCACCCCATGTCCTCCCAACGGTGCTGTAGAAGTCAGCTAAGGGATATTGCACACAGATAACATCTTCTGTGAGAGACGGAAACCTCGAAAATAAACCCTGTGCCAACACGCCTGGTCAGCGCGGCACAGTAGACCATAATCCCTCCCAAAGTGGAGGAGGCCCGTGCCCAATAGTGGGACATAAATGGGCTGGAGAAGAAGAAGAGAAGATCTTGCGAGCAGTATAATATATACTACATAATTTCGTATCTGGTACCTATATTACAAGCATAGAAATATAATTTACTATGGGACCAGAGGGCGTTGTGTGAAATGTCTGTAAATATTTATATATTTTATTTATTTTATCTGTTAACGACTAATATGGTAGGAAAGCGCGGGATGGGTCTATTTTCATTGGTTTTAGCAAAATCACACGCCGACTTGTCATAATTAGACGGGCTTCGTGGCGTAGTGGTTCATGTAATGGACTGCCGTTCACAAGGTCGCGGGTTCGATTCCCGCTTGGGACAATCATTTGTGTGATATCCATAAATGTCATACAAATGTTTGTACTACGTCTGGGTGTTTCTATGTATACAAACAAAAGTAGTTTATGTATTATATCCGTATTCTGGTACCCATAACACAAGCATAATAAGCTTAGCTTGGGACCAGAGGACGTTGTGTGAAATGTCCGTGAATATTTATTTATTTATTTTATTTATAATTATATTACCTATGCGAGAATAGCGCATGCATTCCATGAGCGTTGATAGCCTTGCGTGCGGAATCTATTAGAGTATAATCTATGTTGATATAGAAACGTTTGGTCTTAAAAGTTCACTGAACTAGTGGCATACAATATTAATATAATCTGAATATAAATGAAGCATTAATTTTATTATTTTTGCTTTAGACTACCAACTGTGATTTTTAATAAATTGTAGGTACCTGGTTAACAGAGCATTTCTCGGTATTGATTTTTAAGAAATAGATGTTATAAACAAAGTCAAATAAAAGAAAAAATAGTGAAAAATAATATTTAGCTTTTCAACTGCAGTTTTACCAAACTAAACTTAACTCAAAAATTAATTTTGATAACACAATACGGCAATGTTAACTTAACTTTCTTGATATAAAAACTGTTCATTATAGACAAAATATTTTAATTAAAACAAAATAGCCAAATAATCGAAATAAAGCAATGGTTGTTTCCATTTTTTAGTTAAGTTAAGTTTAGTTATGCACGTAGAATTGGCACCATTGTATGCCAAACTTTACGATAATTGTATCACATCTTAACATATATACCCATATATTTTCATAACATAGTCCTCAGGAAGATAGCTTTCTATAACGTAAAGTTTAAGGATCGGAGCATTACTTTCGTAAATTACCTTTTTATAACATTAATATAGAAAATAAATTGTATATAGAAACATGTAGGTCAAAGGGTGTGGACTGATCAGATTACTGCAATCAACTTATTATGCTTCGAACACACACCGTTAAATAAAATTGACGTGTTTCGTTTGATGACCGACAGGAATATAGGCCGGGAAAACCAATGCTATAGCTGTAATATAACTCTTTTATCCGTAATAATCACTTTTATTAATATTTTAAATGCGAAAGTCTGTCTCTTTATCGCTCACACACGCCTCAAACCAATATCTTTACTTATTAAAACAAGGTTGTTATCTTTGTATGTATGTGAGGTTAGCTATGTTGCTATTTAAAACCTTTTGTCTTAGTTCCAAAGTTACAGAACACAGCTTAATAACAGAACAAGGGTGTAATTATACGTGGAAGAGATTAACATCCTTGTTAGGCAGACAACCAAAATATTGACTCTAAAAAAAGTTAAAGTGAATATTTTAATATTTATGTAAGTTTATATTTTCGCGTAGAAATATGCGTTAGAAAGGTTGAAGCGATAACGCTCATTCACGGCCTTCAATAAAGTTAAATTTAATCACGTGGGAGCTTTGTATGTTAGCATTTAGGGATCTAACGTTATTTTTACTTTCATTTAGCCTTGTTTCTTGAAAATAATGTATAGACAGAAAAATCACTATACAGTAGCAATTTATTCAGGACATTGCACTTTACATACGTATGTAATCATCTATACTAAAATATTATAAAGCGGAAGAGTTTATTTCTTTGTATAAACGCGCTAATCTCAGGAACCACTGGGCCGATTTGAAAAATTCTTTCAGTATTAGATAGGGAATTTATCGAGGAAGGCTTCATATAGGCTATATATCATCACGCTACGACCAGTAGAAGCGAAGCAGTAGTGAAAAAAGTTGCAAAAACGGCGAAAATTTTCTAAATTTCACGCGGACGGATTGGTGGGCAATAGCTAGTAAAATAATAAACGTCTAGTAAAAGTAAAATGGCAAAATGTTACTATTTTTACACTATTCAGTGTCAACACTGAAAAATAAATGACTGGCCACGTGGTCTAGTGGTTCAAGTAACGGACTGTCGGATTAACGGACTCTGATTCACGGGGTCGCGGTTTCAATCCCTGCACAGGATAAGTGTAGATATTTATAATTGTCATATATTTTTTTGTATAGCGTCTTGATGTTTTCTATGAATCATAAAAAAGTAAGTACTTACAAAAGAACAATATTATATTATTATGTAAAAAGCAAGTATATTTTAATTTGAGATCAGAGGATGTTGTGTGAAATGTCTATAAACATAAAAAATATAAACATCCAGTGTAATTTTCTAATAAAGATCCAATGTCCAAAAAGTCAAACAGATAACGCTAAGTCCTTGAACTCGAGAAAATTCAAATGTGTAAGGAAACTATGGGCCATTATATGAATTTATATATAATGTCGTGGACATGCGTATTGGCTGCTTATACGAACCGAGGCACGAATCTTCTTCACCACAAACCGTAGTACAAACAAAGTTAGACTCTGGTTCAATGAAGTATGATTCAGAATAAGGTTGGTATCGCGGCGAGCAAGCGCTGTATGTTGGGCGGAGGCACTGACTCGGGGGTGATTCAGTTGAAAACTCGCTGTATAAGGGGTAGTATCGCGTTCTTGCCCCGCTCGATACATAATCACTGATAAAAACCTTTCGAGATGAAACTCAGTAGATTCAGGAAGACAGTTGTTTAAAATGTCAGTGTTTTTAGTGTTTTTGTAAACTTACATCGTAAACATAATCCACTGTAACATTTTCAATCACCGGTTGTCAAAAAACCAAAATGTATGAGTGTCCTTCAGTTACATATTATTGTTATTGAAGTCTAGGAAAATGAACTTAACAAAATCTGACTAAAAAAAATTGCTAGTGTAATTTTTTGTAATTTACTTTTTGAAGTGTTAAAGATTTACTTTTGAATAGATTGGTAATTTTTAAGTGATCGGTTACTACGAAAACAATACATGGATATACCTAATGCCGAAGTGCATCTGCAATGGCTGTGATATAAGCCTTCGCCACTGGGTATAATTTTTTTTTTTTAATATTTTATCTTGATGGCCTTGTAGAAATATTTGGTGAAGCAGCTTTTTTCTAAACACAACCCTTTAAATGTTAACAGTCAGTTTGTCTATCACATATTTTGATATATAGCAACATTGCAACAACTGTTGTTGCAATGTTGCTATATGTATATAATTATGATTATTTCAATACACTTTTAATAACAAATACACTAATTTTATCACATTTTCTATAATACTGCTTCTAGTAGAAAACAGAAATTTAAATAAATAAGAGAATTACAATCAAAGCACACAAACTACAGTTTATTGTTTAGCCTTTTGCCTGCGATTTAGTGCATCTTGCACCTACATGGAACTAACAGCATATCTCGTGAAATTAAGAGGGCTTGACAGCAAAGTTTGCTCCATATAAAACATGGACATCGTAGTCTGCTGTTTTTTTTCATAGATATTACCTCTAGAGTAACGAATTTTTCTCACTGTATCTAGGTTTTCTGTAGCATATATATCATGATAACTAAAAGAAATATAAAAATCCTAAAACATGTTTTCAGGGTTGACTTTAGAAGAATTTCCAGTGTCTATGACACAAATGTGGTAAGAGTTTTTCCAAAAAGATAGAGTGTTGCAGATATGCAACATGGCGCATAGAAGGGTTGAATGATATAATAGCTAATAATTACAATAATTACTATGGTCATTAAGTTAGGATTTAATTATATGCGATGAAATGCAGATAATTCTTCGAACATTATAGGAAGATGTAGGCCTTTAGTTATCCGTATTGTGTAGTGTAAAGGAATTCGATGATTTTGAATTTTTTTTATGTTTAGATGAATATTTGGATAGATATATTTTTAATATAATTTATATGTATGAGTAATATGTGTATATCTCATAACCATCATCATCATAAATATCATCATGCAACAATTATCAGTGTGACCAGTTTACTGATCATAAAAGTTACTCACTTACGGCCTGCGTCCTACATTTTTACGGCTTCAACCTACATGGAAAAGGCATTACTAAATAGAAATAATAATCTTAACAATAAATCAATTAGAATTTTCTGTCTTTTCAAAGTATAGCACCACTTTTTTATTGTTTATGTGTGGTATATGACAAAAATGTGAAATGCACATATTTTATTACGTTATTTTGATAAATAAAACTCGTTAATTCGTTTGAAATTCATTTGCTGACTCAAGATAACTAAAAGTATAATCGAGAGAACGAGTCCTAATTATAGAGGTTTTACCATACTCTAACAGAGATTAATTTATTCCCAAAGTGTGAGGATGAGTTCCGCAGAAGTTCAATACTTATTCAAGTCCCACTAAACCAAGTTATACTGTATAATAAATTAGGTAATCCAAAGGGAAGATTGATCAGCAATCAACGCAATCAAGCCGGATGTTTGCTTTCTTGCAACCAATAAATTACAGATCGGCTGAACTTTCTACATACTTTACATTACTAATTACAAATCAATCCGATAACTATAAGCGAATGAAAATCACTTTCAAAGATTCTGTTATATAGATTAATACATTGATAGATACATACCGAACTTATAGAAGCTTGTTAAAACATGATATTTCCGTTATAATTATGTTTTAAAAGAATATCATCCAATTATCAGCTTTGTTATTTAATTCGTTTTAATTAACAAGTGCAGTACACCTTACCCTTACTAGAATTTCAGTAATTATTTTTAATTAATGAGAGTCGAATGAGATTCTGTACAAATAAGGTGAAAAAATTAGAGACACACGAATTAATTTGACCTTTGCCTAATTAAAATATTACCGTAGAGCAATCCTTACCGTATGGCCTCACAATTTTCAACGTTCTATTCGGGAATATTGTCCTTAGGGGATAGAGATAAACTGCAATAAAAAAAGAAATATGTAAAGGACAATTTAATATATTTTTTTCTTAAACAAACTCACCAATGACTAAATTAATGCCAGAGTTGTCTTAGAATAGAAAAAAAGACGTGTGGCATAGCATTTTTTATCAACTTATGCAATTATAATTATTTATTTATTTTATTTATGCAAGAATCTAAATACCATAAAGTAAAATAAGATTAATAATCCTTATTTACTGATGCTTACTTCTGTCCATTATTTATGGTAATTATGATAAAATAGAGATTATCAATCAAATGTCAATCTGTTTTAATATGATCTGAAATCTGTCCGAAACTGACACGAGTCATAAAACGGCGTTTTATGACTCATGTCAGTTTTTGTTTTGGTTTTGGACAGCCGGCCGTTTTACGCCGATTACGCATGCGCAGTAGTGCTGATGATGTAAGGTTTTTCATTACATTATTTTCGTTACGGAATTTCTGGATTCGGTCTCCACGCTCAAGGCCCGCGATAGAAGCTATGCAATAGCTTAAAAAATCTGTGTCCTTGTAAAATTAATGTTATCTCTTACTTATTATTTTATTAACTGTTGTCTGCAAACTTTTTTTTTATAAACCAAACGAATTTATAAACCAAACCTTATCAAATTACACAAAAAAAAAACACTCTAGAACCACTCTATCTATTAAAAAATTGGTCAAGTGCGAGTCGGACTCGCGCACGAAGGGTTCCGTACCATTATCTATGCAACATAAGGCAACGTTATTAGTATCGAGCAAGAAACGGTAAAAACATCATGTTTGTTGTATCGGAGCCCCCCTTAAATGTTTATTTTATTTTTAGTATTTGTTGTTATAGCGGCAATGGAAATACATCATCTGTGAAAATTTCAACTCTCTAGCTATCACCGTTCTTGAGATACAGCCTGGTGACAGACGGACGGACGGACGGACGGACGGACGGACGGACAGCGAAGTCTCAGTAATAGGGTCCCGTTTTTACCCTTTGGGTACGGAACCCTAAAAAGACCGCCTTAAAATCCGTTGCTTAGTTTTAAAGATCACATACATACAAAAATAACGATTTTCTTTTATAATATATAAAAATGCTACTTAATGTAAAAAAAAATGTATACATGTTGTTAAAAAAAACATTCAAACTGCTAGCTTCTACATTTTTATTACTTTGCATCTAAAATGATGAATACCAAATACGAGAAGGCGTATGTATGTTTTACGGATTTACGAGTTTCCTGTCAAAACAAATTGATGCTATCGAAGATATAATAACAAGATAATATAAATCTGAGTGTATTTTAAAAGGATAAACTTTACTTTTTACATGTTTTCTTGATCAAATTTGTGGTATCTACATAGTTTTATAATACTCTCCGATGCGGACTCCCTCGTGCCCAACAGTGGGACATTTTCTAGCAGAAAGAAGAATAATAATGACGCATAAGACTTTGATACGCTTGTACGCAAAATTTTATGAGTTAAAAAAATATATATTTTCGCTCATAAACGGACTTGGAAGGTTAACGAGTTAGATTGTCGGTAAATTATGTCTAGTTATTCGAACAGTTGTCAAAAAATTTATAAAAGTGTACTTTTCTATGACCGCTTTTAGAAACGTGTTTATAATATCTCTAAATAAATGATTTTGTCTAATAACCAAACTAAAAATATTTGTGAGAACTGAGAATATTTGTTCATTAAATCGAAACGAAATAAGAATGATTTCTTAGCTGACATGCAAATAATCAATGACCTATTTTTGTTATAATACAGAGACACAATAGGAAAGAGTAAATCAATCATCCGCAACAATAATGATATAGCTTATACCTATTTCATAAATGTATGGTACACTCATAACCTATTTTAATATAATTTATTATTGTATACTTCTAAATCCTTTTTGTTATATTTTTTTTTATTATATGCTTTTACTAACTTCGGTTCTATCAATGTGCCCATCTATCTATTAGTCTATGTAACAGAATCCTCGAATGTGATTGTTACCCCTTTCCAATCCTATGATGGGATTTTTCTAAATAATAAAATCACAGAGTTGCCTAATTTTAGGCGTGTTTTTTAGTTTTAACTTGGGAAAGAAATTGTTACACTTTCATTTCTTGATAGTAGACTATAGAGCGTTGTATTAAAAAAAAATGCATTATTTTAAAAGTTACTAGTCTATGTCTCAATTATAAACAACGTATGAAAAATAGCAAAAAATCTTTTATAGAAGTATTTGTGAAGCATGTTTCATAATTATCCTCAGGATGGTGGGATGGGGAAATGTGCCGAACGCTTCTAAAGGTTTTATTGTGACGTGCATCGACCGCCCAACCGACGCCAGTTCGTCTCCCGCAATCTTGGATTGCTACAGTAAATACATAGAGTAAAAAATTATAGACATGCCTTTTATTTTATGCTGATCGTTACCAGTGACTTACTACGAGTGGAGAGTAAAGCATTTCTCGGGGATTATAAATATTTTTTGTAATAGAATCCAACTTTTATTTCAAGGAAGATCTCCAGATACAGTTTTCTTAATCAATTTCCGCACTGATCAAATACAAGCCCCTCACAAAGAATAATTAAAAAAATACAAGCCTGTAAGTTTTCTAGAAAAAATAAAAATAGCTAAAATAGGTAACTAATTAATGTTTTTTAAATTGTTATTGAGGTCATATTTCTCAAGTTTTTTTCAATATGTTTTCCGTAACGAACTTAGTTCTATACTATATTAAAATAAACAAAATATAGTAAACAAACTATTGGTTCAAATGTCTTAAAAAAATACATAAAAATTTTAAAAACTTGTCAAACTTTAGAGTTAATGATAACGAGACTGGTGTAGGTAATGTTATGCTTAGAAAACCATCTGCGTATATTTGTTCTATGAGAATAATAAAAGGTTGGCGCCATCCAAGTACGAGTAAGCAAATTGAGTGAGGGCACAAATAAATTTGTTTGGTAACAGCTACGTGCTAACACGTTTCACTCTGACATTAAATTGGCCTGCAATGAGAGTTGTATCACTTGTATCACATTTTTACTTTTGTGTTTTGGTCTCGTTAGCGTAAACCTTGACAGACTAAGGTGCAGTTCCTAACGATAGCGTGACTGACAATTTTGCATACATGCCAACCTCAATATGTTTATAGTAAAAGAAAAAGTGAAAACCTATGTTCTATTATGTTCTATATGTATTATAAGTATATATTTCCAAAAAAAACTATTATAATATGTAGTATATCCGTATTCTGGTACCCATAACACAAGCATATAAGCTTAGCTTGGGACCAGAGGACGTTGTGTGAATTGTCCGTGAATATTAAAGTAATTTATTAATTTTTGCATTTGACATGCTATGCTTTTACTTAATAAATCAAATTATGGTGGAAAAAGTGAAATGCCGCAAGTGGGACTTGACTTGACTTGCATTTCACTTTTTCCACCATAATTTGATTTATTATAATATAACTTGCGGCATTTAGATAAATGGTGGTTAATTTGAAGTGTTGCAAGTAGACCGCAATAAGCTGAGTTGGAAGAGCTTCGGAACGGTATTCCGAGGTCGTGGGTTCAGGTCCCACTTGCGGCATCTCACTTTTTCCACCATAATTTGATTTATTAAGTAAAAGCATAGCATGTCATATGCAAAAATTAATAAATTACTTTAATAATGAACGTCGCGTCATTATTTCAACCATTCGTATTCTAGAAAGAATACTCAAGTGTTGGTCGAGATGGTGTAAAGCAATCTTGATAGATGGCGGTGTACGTAAAAATATATAAACTCATTCGAGTGACAGATATGGTGGTTAATTTGAAGTGTTGCAAGTAGACCGCAATAAACTCAGTTGGAAGAGCTTCGGAACGGTATTCCGAGGTCGTGGGTTCAAGTCCCACTTGCAGCATTTCATTTTTCCACCATAATTTGATTTATTAAATGTCCGTGAATATTTATTTAAAAATAAAACCAATGGTGTATTTTGGTTAATTGGCTATATCATTGTGCACAATTATAATAATAAAAATCGTTAGTCTATAAGACACAGTAACCATAACATAAACGTTTAGTTGTGTTAATGACACAATTAATTTTCATTTTTTGTTTAAGTTTAGTTGTGCACATGCAATAAAATTGGTAGCAATGTGTACTAAATTTAAAAAAAAAAATTGTGCTTTTTTGCAATTATGCTACTGAAATGGCATCTAAGATACAGTTAGACAATGTCTAGGATGCCATCTTTTATAAAAATTGGCCTCAAAGTCAAAGAAATCAATGCGAATGTCATCACAATTGTATTTCCACTTCATATCCTATAGGAAATATCTTCCTTGAATGCAATGACGTTTGAAATCGTTTTATCAATTGCCCTTTAGTATTTTCTAAAAAATTCTTTTTTACAATAATAAACTAGCAGTATTTTTTCACTTGTTTTATTAAGTTTGGTATGTATAATTTTGTATAAAAATAATAACAGCTGCGAATATTTAGCACAGATGTCTCAAAATGCAACATTTTCGTAAGGTAAATATGTTTCCCAGTGGTCCACAATGGTCATATTTATTTAGTGGTACAACAGTATGGTACTCTACCATATCTAATAGTTTTCTTGGGTTTTCTAATGTGCTTATCATAACCCTTATTTACATAAATGGTTATAAGAGGGTGCTTAAACTTTCACGTACATGTCGAAGAAATAATGTAGTGTTTAGCTACAAAACATATGTGTTTTTTCACTTCAGATGCTACAGAAGCTAACTGTCACCTTGCGAAGAAATTTATTTGTACCACACGTATTTTGCGATTGTAGAGAGGCCAGCAAGAACTGCTAAAGCGAATCGTTATGTGTATGTTGTTATAGTAAAATAATTACTAAAGTATTTTGGAATCTATAAACCAAAACAAATCTTATAATGTTATAGGTAACTCGCGGCTTTTAGCTCTGACACTTGATATGTTAGATATCCGTAGCTATATATAAAAGTATTGACTTTGTTTATAATAAGTAAAAATTTATTTTCTTTTTTAGGATTACGTATCAAAAGGGAAAACGGGTCCCTATTACTGAGACGTCTCTTTATCTGTCCATTCGCCTATAGAGAGTTGAAATTTTCACAGTTTAAGTTGTTAGAATGCATATTACCAAAGTACGTTTTTATTTATTTTTATCTGCAATAACTTTTTCTTATTTTATAGTAAATACTTTTATTAAATAGGAGTTCACACAGGACACATTTTACTAGTTTTTATGTTATATTGACCTCAAAAGAAACTAAACCTAAACATCCCTGTAAAAACAAATATATGTAATAAAAGCTTCGTCCTCTGTGCAATTCCTCTGGGTTTTGTAAACAGTAAAACAACGTAGGAGAATTTATACGTGTAAGTATCTAATTATTTACAAGCTTAACAACACGGAGATGTAATTTCATTATCTATCACAACCAAATTCTACACGATATAACTTAAATGTCAGCAATTAGGAAAGCAAATGACTTGTCTTACTCATAAACGAGGTCGTAAATTATAACTTTTGTTTTTGTTCAAAGATAAAAAAAGTTTTTTGCTTAAAAATAAAAGGTATAATAACATTTTAATTGGGTTAAATATTGATAAAGCGTTTTCGAGTAAAGTTTTTTATGAGACTTTGCTATAATAATAACTTTAAGATCTCTCTCTCTCTCTCTTTCTGCAGTTCATTAAGGTCCGACTGTTGGGCATGGGCTTCCTCTACTTTGGCGCAGGGTTTATTTTCGACACTCGTAGTGGATGTTATCTGTGTACAGATAACAGGATTGCTCGTTTTTATAAGACCCTAAGAAGGAAAATGGATGATGAGACTTATATTCCTAATCTGTCACTACACCGATAATTTAAGACAGGATAACATTATTAAACTAATAAATTTTAATATATTTTTCTCTCGATCACACATCTGTACCTTTGCTCTCTGCACCATCTAAAGGTTGACTGGAAGTAAATGCCTGTGGCATTAAGTCTGCCTTTGTACAATTAATGTATATGAAGTGTGAAATAAATAAATAAATATAAATGTTTATGGTTGTCGCTGTAAAAACTGCATCGAAAATTTTTCAGTAAAAATTGCATTTATAATTGAATTCTTTAGAAAAGTATAAACATTTTAACTACCTATTGTAAATTTCATCTCTGATGAAAATATAATAACAAGATTTAATAACTAACAAAACAACAGTATAAAATGTATTTAAGAAACACTCAATTTGTAATTAAAAAATAATGTTTACAGAACAAACGATTTATTAGATAATCTGCTTGTAAAATATTTTAATGCGATGTTGAAAATTGCCTCTTCAGATGAAAGAAAGTTTAATTAATTCTACTGGCAAGCGAAGTGCCAATAAATCGAACCAAATTGGAAGCTAAGACAAATGCTAAACAAAGCTTAAAGTAAACACTTAAGGGCCTACATCAATATCATCGCCGACACGTACATATTAACACATCCAGTAGGCACAGAAAATGAAGAATTAGGGATACTTTTCCTATTTACTCAAAAATATATACTAAATATATTTTAATTCTGATCCACGTGTTTCTATACATAATAGTTACATAGTAGTTATTTCATTAGTTAATACGCGATAATAGACCGACAAATGAAAAAAATAAAAAAATAGAGAGGTTGTTTCGCCAAGATTTTCTATCGAGAAAACTTTTTTCAATCGCGTTTCTGAGTTTAAGCGATCCTAGATCATATATTGAAAAAACATATAATTAAAAATTAGAGCTCATTCAATCTAAAGAAACAAGTAAAACTTCGTACATAGAAAAATGCACGAAGCTCTTATGGTATCCTCTTAAGTAAATGTTCTGTTATTTGTACAAAATAGAAAAAAAGTAGTAAAAAGAATTTCGCCACACATTTTAGAGGATTTGGTTTCAAGCTTGCACTATATCCGGTAAAGTTTTAATTTTTATTCTCTCACTCTCTTTCTCGCTCTCTCTTGCCTATTTAAGTCCCACTGTTGGGCACGGGCCTTCTCCTGTTTGCGACAGCTCATGATGTATTATGCTGAGCTGACCAGGCTTGTACAGGGTTGATTAATAAGTTTTCCGTCTCTCACAGTCGGATGTTATCTGTATACAACATCCCTTAGCTGGCTTTTACAACACATTGGAAAGGAATAACATTGATTGAAATGTAGTAATTTATCACACGATAAATTGTGTAGAAAATATTTCAGTTATATGATTAAAATCTCATTACAATGTTACTGTATTAAGTTCTAGCTATGTAGTATAGAACTTGATCGATGGCCTGTAGAACAGCTGTCGACTCTAAACAATTTAGTTGAGACGCTAGTGTATTCGGCTTAGTTTAAACTACGAACAATATTACCAACCTATTTTCAAGTAGACTGTTTCATACTTGTAGCTTTTGTTGCTACAGGAATATAACAAATTGACGCCTTTAATCAGATAGCAAGACTTTAACTTATCGCGTAATTTATATTTCAATTCGCTTGTAACTTATTTAAATATTTAATTAATTTTTATTTGACTTTGTATTTAAAATATACTGTTCTACACAGTGACCTAAATGGAACAATAGTGATAGTGAAGTGTTTAAACTGCGTGTAATCTGATGACAAATTTACTATTCGAGAATGAGGAACGAAAAGTAAAGGGGGCCAAGATCAATGCAACACTTGGCTCAATACAACCGGAACATGCCCTGTCGACGACATCGCCGACTTATTTATTCCTCTAGCTGATGCAGTGAAATATCACTGTCGATGATAGTCTGCTTTGTTGCTGAACTTACGTCGTTTCAGGTACGTTTATTTATCCTTAGATTACAAACTATATAGAATAACACAGCATGCTTGTGTAACTTCACTGCCTTAATTATAGTACAATCCCTACTCATATTATAAATGCGAAAGTAACTCTGACTGTCTGTCTGTTACGCTTTCCCGCTTAAACCTCTTAACCAATTTTGATGAAATTTGGCACAGACAATCTTTAGACCCTGAGAAAGGACATAGGCTACCTTTTATTGCGAAAAAAAGGGATGAAAAGTTTTCTAAATTTCACGCGGACGGAGTCGCGGGCAACAGCTAGTTTACAATAAAAAGCAAAAGATGCAAGATTTAGTTTTAAGGTTTGCAATATATTAACGAATTTGTATATGTAAAAAATGTATAAATATATATATATCTCTTTCCAGCATATTAATGTCCCACAGTTGGACACGAGCCTCCTCCTCTTTGGAAGGGACTATAGTCCGTACTGTGCCTCACTGATCAGGCATGATGACATAGAGCTTTTTTCGAGTTTTCCGTCTCTCAGAGACGATATTATTGTACAATATCCCTTAGCTAGAATTTGCAGCACCTTGGGAAGGCAAAAGGGTGATGACTCGTATTTATAATTCGTCACCAAACGAACGAGAAATATGCAAAGAAATAGCACTTATTTGCGCTCAGATTTTTGCTATCGTTTAAGGAAAAATCCTCGCCGTTTTACCTTTAGCGTCGACGTTTGGTAGGAAAGATAAAAGTAAGAATATTACAAATGCAACATCGGCATTTTTCGCGTTTGCGGAAAACGCAGATTCAAGATATTCGTTTTAGAAGTGCAAAATAACACTTCCTTAATAGTAATAGTGTTAAAACAAATGTTAGAACTCGTCGTCATCATTTTTCTTTTATTTGTCCATCTATACTCTTCTTCTGAGAGTTTATTTTCGAAATGACCGAATTAATAACCTTTCCATTCTTTTTAATTTATGATTAATCAAAAAAAAGTATTTTAAATTGATCCAAATATTCCTATTTAATGTTTAATTTCTACCAAAATTACAAATAACGACATTTTATACACAAAAAGTAAATATTTTGTTCAAATACATTAGGTGTAAAAAAACGTTTATTAGACCATCATCGCGTGTTGTTCGTGTCCAACCCATTTCCAAATTACTGGTCGGCATGCGTGTAGCTACCCTATCTTGAATATTTTAAGACAAACACTATGTTTAGAATACGGTCATTTTGTTTTATTCCGTTCTAACCGAATTTTACATGTTTTAGTATTTCAGTGATAGCTAAAAAAGTGATCATATTTATTACTAAGTTTTTTTTTAATGTAGCTTATTTTTATCAGAAGATTAATAAAAGAAACTATTGATTCAGTATTAATTTTTATTTTATAAAGTTAAAGAAAGAAAAATGAAATTTGAAAATAAAAAATATGGCAAGAAGTTTTAAGACACACCGGACTTTATCAAAAAATGTTGTAGATTTATTATTTTGGGTAATTTTTGTAAATCTCTCTCTAACGTTCTCTAGCCCATTAACTTCCTACAGTTGTACTCGGAAGGGATTATATCCTACTATGTCGCAACGAGCAGACGTGTTGGCCCAGAGTTTATTTTCGAGTTTTCCGTCTCTCATAGACTATGATTTTTGTGTCATATCTTTGTTGACTGAAACAGTATTTCCTGGGTGGTGACACTTATATTCTTAATCCTTCACACACAGACTGTGTTTTTAACGCAATCTACTTCCTTTTTACAACTGATTTTGTTTTACAATATATGTATGTGACTCTTTCTGTCTAGAATATAAATAGTAATTTGGTTTGCACTCTATAATACATATACTACAGGTATAGAGCTATTAATATTTCTCTGGAAAACTAAGTACTAATTTTATTTAACTTAAAATATTTACAATTTCAAGTAAAACAAGAAACGTATTTCATTCAATGTATGCGATAGCAATAATTCTAACCAAATAAAATAATTTCGATATTTTATTTTTTGTTGGCGTCTCGAACGATACGGTTCATCGCTTATAAAGAGCGAAAAGGGAGTCTAAGGAATATCATCAAAAAGGGATTCCGACTATTCTATAGCTACTAAACAGCCTTCGTTTTATTTTATATTCTGTCCAAATATTTTTGAAATGTGCAGTTTAGCGGAAAATTAAATGGATTGTTGTAAAATTTTATAAGAATCATTCTGAGATAAATCAAATTATGGCGGAAAAAGTGAAAATGCCGCAAGTGGGACTTGAACCCACGACCTCGGAATACCGTTCCGAAGCTCTTCCAACTGAGCTTATTGCGGTCTACTTGCAACACTTTCAAATTAACCACCATATCTGTTACTCGAAATGAGTTTATATATTTTTACGTACATTCTGAGAATTTTATTCTTTTAAGTTGTCACTTCCATTATATCACACCATAATTTTGTACATTATTGTCGTTGAATACTTTTATACATACAATACTGTTTTCTACAGTTAAATAAATTCTAAAAAACTCTTCAAAATCCTATTGGTATCGTGTCATAATATATATAAATAAATATTAATAAATATTCATGGACATTTCATATAACGTCCTCTGGTCCCAAGCTAAGCCAGTATGCTTGTATTATGGGTACCAGACTACGGATAGAATACATTATACTACTTTCTTTTGTAAATACATACTTATAATACATAGAAACACCCAGACGCAATACAAACATTTGGGTCACAATTAGAAAAAATCACACAAATGATTGTCTCGAGCGGGAATCGAACCCGCGACCTCTTAATCGGCAGTCCGTTACATGAACCACTCCACCACGGCGACGCTCGTCGAATATCAAAGACTAGCAGTTTGTTTGCAACTTCATTCATCTGTTTTATGATTTTCACAATAGTCAGTAGTAGTTAAGAAGAATTGACCACCGTATTAATAAATTAAATTAATATTAGACTACTAGCTTTTGCCCCCAACTTCGTACGCTTATAATTTCAAAACTAAACAAAAAGCAATCCTCTTGAACCACTCTATCTATTAATAAAAAATTGGTCAAGTGCGAGTGGGACTCGCGCACGAAGGGTTCCGTACCATTATCTATGCAACATAAGGCAACGTTATTCGGTATCGAGCAAGAAACGGTAAAAAAAATCAGTTTTTTGTATGGGAGCCCCCCTTAAATATTTATTTTATTTTATTTTTAGTATTTGTTGTTATAGCGGCAATAGAAATACCTACATCATCTGTGAAAATTTCAACTGTCTAGCTATCACCGTTCTTGAGATACAGCCTGGTGACAGACGGACGGACGGACGGACGGACAGCGAAGTCTCAGTAATAGGGTTTCCGTTTTTACCCTTTGGGTACGGAACACTAAAAAGCGTATCAAAATCCTTTGATCCGTGAATGTTAAAATCCATTTGATGACTCCGTGCGTACCTATGAACATTGAACATATAAGCACACATAGAGACATACATACAAAAATAACGACTTTGTTTTATATTAAGTAAAGATCCTTCAGTTATCTCTCACTGCAACCTGGGGAGGAATAGGGTAGTAACACTTTTATTATTAATCCATCACCACACGGACGATTTCATTTAAGTACTTGTTTATTGTGTATAAAATATCAACATCATTTATTAAACAGGAAGTTCCGAGGACGTCCAACCCCAGTTAGTTATGACGACAAACTCCCCTGTGTTTCCTCACAAAGAGGTCACTGACAAACAGCTGTATCGCGTGCCTGAATGTGGAGTAATAATATAACAATTTTATTATAACATCATTAGTATTATACCTACAGCTTTATACTTTGTCAAGATATTAAACATTTTTTTTTTAATCTTACGCCCAGCCAATGTGGTCTTAGCAGATTTGTGGTAAGAAGTATTATGACAATCGAGAACTGTTCCTCCAACGAGAAGACAATTTCTTATTTATGTTATACCGTCTACTGTAATATATCGTATATAATTATGTCTCTGGAACCTTCTGTAATTTATAGTTTCACATAGATCTATTGCAAGGCTGTGAGTGTGAGCTAAACATAAATTATATTTTCATCTATTTATCATCTTCTAGTCTAGTAACGTAGTCTGGTAATGTTTATTTATCTCCAATTAAAGTGAACTTTAGTATGAACTTAATCAATTCAAAGTACAAAAACCACTTAAAATATGACAAGTAAAAAAAATATATGTAACTGAAAAAAATATTGTAAATATTTTATTAAATAAATGATTATACTATCTTAGGTACTATGTATTACTGAATAAATAAATTAAATTTTAAAGAAACAGTTTAAGATGACATTTTCTATTTCATTTGCTCAGGCTAATTCATTTGGTGAGACAATTTTATTATAAATTAGTGCAGACGGAAGTAATTTTGCACCCTGAGAAATTGCTTTCTGTCATTTATTTAAAACGTTTCATGGCTGTTTAGAATTTAAATTATGTAACGCAAATGCCATAGTTTATGATAATATTACTGCCCGCTCCTATTATTTTCGCGTGATATTCAGATCCACATCTGAAAAGGTTTTTTTTTATATTCATGGACATTTCACAAAAGGTCCTCTGGCCCCAAGCAAATATTGCTTGTGTTACCAGAACACAGATAGGTACACTACGTAAACTTCTTTTATTTTGTAAATATATTCTAATAATACATAGTTAAAATTCAGTAGTTTTTACGTGAAAGAGCAACAAATATCCTAATATCCACAATTTCACACATCCCTACAAACTTAAAAAAATCACGATTAAATTATTGGTAAGATTTATTTTAAGGGCTTACATCAATATTATCGTCGACATGTACATATTAACACAGCTAGTAGGTATAGAAAATTAAGAATTAGGGATATTTATTTGTTTACTCAAAATCTACTAAATATATTTTAATTCGGATTTACGTGTTTCTATATATAATAGTTACTTATGTTTTTAAAGTTATTTCATTAGTTAATACGCGATAATAGACCGATAAATGAAAAAAAAAACAGGCAGTCATGGGGACTGCCGATAGAAGTGAAAACTATTAACTTATTAACTTGCGACCGACCGATAGCATAGCAGGGATGCACAGATTAGCATGTCGGTGACGCGAACTAAAAAGAAGTTTTTTCCCTCCAAAAACGCCCAACACGCCTAAAGAAGTATTCACTTCAAAAACCTTGTTATATTATAGGTACAAAAGCCATCCTCTTGAACCACTCTATCTATTAAAGAAACAGTAGGCCCAGGCATACATTTTCGCCGCGCCGTAGAGAGGGGATAGCTGTCTACTCTCCATCCGTCTTACGCTTTTTCGATCAGGTCACGTGTCCTGACGCGAGTTTAAGATTTTATACCCATTACAGAAAAGTGCTCAACGCCGCTAAAGAAGTTTTCACTTCAAAAAATGAGAGAGGTTGTTTCGCTAAGATTTTCTATCGAGAAAACTTTTTTCAATCGCGTTTCTGAGTTTATGCGATCCTAGATCATATATTGAAAAAACATATACTTACAAATTAGAGCTCTAGCCATTCAATCTAAAGAAACAATGAAAACTTCGCACGTAGAAAAATGCACGAAGCTATTTTGGTATCCTCTTAAGGTGAGATGTATTCATGTAATATTTGTATCTAGGAATTATCATATGCTTACATGTGTTCAGGGGTGAGTAGTTTAGGAATAAAACCATTTTTTCATAATAACAACTCGTCAACATGTGTTTTTTAAATCTTTTAAAGTTTGAAGTCATTACGTGCTTCATTAAATCAAGTGTACTCTTCAGAAAGCGGTAACCGTCTTTCTTGGCGAGGTATTCACTTCAACGATCGTTTGGATGAGTGTCGAGTATTCTTGAGATTTTCACGTAGCTTATAAAAATATTTCTTTAGATATTTTAAAAATAAACAGGATTTAATAAAAGGGTCTACGTAGTCTGTCCATCAGCCCTACGGACTTAAGCCTGTATCTCATGAAAAGCTAGGTAGTTAAATTTTTCGCAGTTGATGTATTTTAGTTGACACTATCACAGCAAATACTGTAGAGTGTAGAGGATACACTAATTAACTTTAGGGGACTCATAAAACGAACACTTTTGTGTATCTAAATAATTTGCTTATGATGACGTGATTATTATGCTGTCATATAATAATAAAAATGTCATTATAAATATTGGTACGAAACTCTTCGTGCGCGAGTTTACCGTACGTTACTCATACTTTACCGATTTTTTTTTTATAGAACAGACACTCTAGAGTAAGTTTAGACAGTTACTAGTTTAATATTAATAACTGTCAGCCATAAAATTAATCTTTACGTCCAGGCCCATTATTGGACAAGGGTTTTCTTAATAATGATGCCCTTAAGTAGTGTTGAAGATAAATGTTATAGACGGCAGCAACAAATCGCTTCTTTGACACGCCTATTTCATAACATACTATAAGTGCTCTGACGATGGATTTTTACGTGTCAAGAAAGATGCTATTATAATTATTCGTCTTTGTCTTATGTTTATCCCTACTCCTTTCTAATTAAAATTATGACGAGCTTAAGTGTTAATGTGGGGAACGAAACGATAGCGCGATTTAAAATCGTACAACGCCATCTATTGATTCATCTTGTTAACCTATTGCAGTCTACTGCTGAAGCATACCACATCCAGTCCCACCTTGCGACCTTCTTTAGGTTGTCGATTCACCTAACAGGGGGCGTCCTACCCTTCGCCTGCCGAGTCGCAGAACTTGCCAGCTCCATCGGCCATCGGTTTTGCGGGATGCTATTACTATTATGTAACTAGTATTATTTTATTATCGGCCTATCACTAAGACATTTATAAAACACCATATTGCATAGCCATGAAGAAAATTTACCTGTATTCATCACGCAAATAATTGTCTTCAGTGAGAATCGAACTAGCGACCCCGTGAATGTCGTTTACACAACTATATCCGTAGCTCGTCAATATCAAAATACCTATTTCATTTAGTTTTACTATGTATATAGTTACGGATTCGAAAGTAAAATTCCTTTGAAGAAAATGAAAGATATCATAAGACGAAATAGCCTTCGGCCTGTTGCCACTTTTCAAAAAGAACCCTCGAAATATCAGATAATATTATTAAATTTTGTTGTAGTTATGAAGGATGAATCCTTTTAGTCTACAATCAAGATTGGAGACGTACTCTAAAAGATTGGCTTTTCGTATTTATTGGATTTTGTGCTCAATTAAACGTGAAATTTTCAGAATGGTAATGGAAACGCAAATGTTATCATTTTATTATTTTGTATTTTATAAAAGTCATATCTGAAACAAAGTGTTAAAAAATATTTAAATGAATATAAAATTGTTAAATGTATATATCGCATAACACTGCCTCGTGGATGTTAATTTAATTTGACTGACCTATGTAAGAAAACAATACAAAGATAAAAATAAATAAGATAAACCAGTAGTATTTATTTAAGTTACCTATTATTTAACCATGCCGCTCTCTCTACAGAAGCAAATTGACAATTATTATTATTATAATATATCTAATATATAAAATTAACGTGTCACAGTGTTAGTTACCGTACTCCTCCGAAACGGCTTGGCCGATTCTTCTCAAATTTTGCATACATATTCAGTAGGTCTGAGAATCGGCCAACATCTATTTTTCAAACTTTTTTTTTTAGTATGGCAAAGCAACGTTTGTTAGCAGCTAGTTTAATATAAATTTCAAGAAAAGCTCGAACAATTTATATGAAACTAGCTGTCCCGGCAAACGTTGTTTTGCCATACAATTCTGTGTAAAAATCAACAGAAAAAAATTTCATCAAAATCGTTCCAGCCAATTGTAAATCTAAGCCATCCTCAAACCCCCTTGAATACACACAACAAATTTCATCAAAATCGGTCCAGCCGTTTAGGAGGAGTTCAATTACAAACACACGTACAAAAGATTTATATACGAGTATATAAAGATTTTGCGGCGATTTATTGATTTAGCCTAGGTAATAATTCTTTACAAAATAGACGATCAACAAAAAATAAAATACTGAGCAAAGCACAATCATTAATTTATGAATTTTTGCAATTGGCTTGCTATGCTTTTCCTAAATAAAAGGAAAAGCATAGCAAGCCAATTGCAAAAATTCATAAATTAATGTAGAAATACATGTACAGTCATTATTTCGGTCCAATTGTGTTCTGTAAAGAACACTACGTGATCGATTGATCGAGTTGGTGCAAACCGCTCAATAGATGGCGTTGTACACAAAACATCGCACGATGTTTAACTCACATTGAGAAGGTTGTAGTGGAAGATTTGGTAAACATATGCGGGAACCATGATAGCTCAGATGGGAGAGCAACGGAACGGTATTCCGAGGTCGTGGGTTCAAGTCCCGCTCATGGTTATCATTTTTTCCACTATAATTTAGTTTATTTAGGAAAAGCACAATCATTCAGGTACTTAAGCACTGAATTATAAGCACAATCTGTACAAATACGGCTCTGTATTATGACGTCACACACGTTGCAAAAACGGATGTCCTCTACAGGAAGAGAGTAATTGATACAGTAATTTAATTCACCACCACACACTGGTCACAGAGGTTGCTATATTTAATTTCAATAGCGCATACTCGTTTGACCTAGAATGGAAAAGATTTAATCAATATTTATAAATATATGTATGTTTATATTTATGTATGTGTATGTAGTATATTATAAGAAAGTATCAATATATATTTTGTAACGTATTGTATGGATGTAGGTAGTGGTATGTATGTATTTATATGTTGTTAGATAATAAGAATCTTAGTTTTTAAGCTAGTAATTTTGTTGTGCACTGTATATGTCCATATTCTTCAATTTTCTCCATCATTGAGTTTTGCTAGAAGAAAATTAATTATTGAATTAAGCTCGCCTTTGTACATGATATCTCTTTTATGTCTGTATTTTTTTCTGTTTTGCTTTATATGTGTGCAATAAAGAATATAAATAAAAAATATATGCTTGATTAATTAGGTACCTATTATAAAATGACATATAATTTGTACGCCTTTGCAAGGCAAAACATTATATAACAACATAGAGATACAATTTCTTTGTTCCAACTTTGTTTATATATCTATGTTAAACAAATAAATGAATTCAATTGAATTATGTACTACATTCAATTAACTTCAAATTATCAGTAACTAACTAGTTGTTGCCCAAAACTTCGTACGCGCGGATTTTAGAACTAAAACTCAACAAGTTGCACAAAAAAGGCATCGCTTTAAACAACTCTATCATTAAAAAATTCTTGTGCTTGAAAATTTTGAATATCTTTTTACATTATTGCATAGTTATCGGTCAGTTATGTGCAAAATTTCAAATCAATCCGAATACTGCTACTGTGAGAAAATTATTTTCAAAAATTCCGTTACCTACATAGATTAACATGATTATTGTAGATAAAGTACTAAGCCAATATAGGCATGTTAAATATATATAATTCTACTAATACTAGGCTAAGAAAATTCTATTAAAATATGAGTCTTGAATGATTTGCTGGCAGGTAATAAAATAATTTTCCAACGCAGTAAAAATTATGAACAATTTTATTCGCAATTAACGTGGCGTACCTTACAATTTATGAAACAAGTTTAAATTTTGTCGTTTGATAATGTTTGTAATAAAGTTATAAATTAAGTAACTTTGTAAGAACACAGCTTCACTTTTTTTACACGTTTTATTAGTTTGGTGCGTATCGATCAATGTAATAATATATGTCTATCTTTGAAAGTGATTTTCACACACTTGCAGTAGTGAAATTGATCTGTTTGCACACTTTTTAAGGACAGTTGCAATGCAAAAATTTTAAAAAAATATTTCGGATATTGTAGCCTGTTTTTACACGCTTTATATTAGCTTCACTTGTATGTTTGTTTGTATGTTTGTTTGTATGTTTGTATGTTTGTAACCGACTCCTTTGGACGCTATTTTGACCCACTTTAAACGGTCAGTCTCTATTCAAATTTTGCACACCTGTCAAAGACCGATGACAATGCAATAATTCGATTAAATAAAGCGTGTTTTTTAGTTTTTTTAAACTATTTTTTATTTATTTTATGAACTAAGCAAATTTCACAATAGAATATTAGGCCATGATAACGACCGGAACTATTTATTTGCGAGTCCAACTCGCACTTAGCTGGTTTTTCTTTAAAGTCTAATGGTCTTATTCATAATGACTTATCGGAGGTTTAAACGGAGATTTTATCGGAGAGATAATAAACGTTTTATCGTTAAAAGAATATTATGAATAACAAGGTTTGACAATTTTCGCGAACCGATTTTAGCGAACTTTTAAACCTCTCCGATAAGTCATTATAAATGGACATTTCACACAACGTCCTCTGGTCCCAAACTAAGCATATTATGCTTGTGATAAGGATAAGACCATAAGTCTGTTGCATATAATCTGTCTATAACATTTCCTTGGCCTGTCTTTTAAAATTATAATGCAGATACGACTACTTTGTTTCGTTTTACAAGACCCTTGGTACTATTAACTGGTAATATTTTATAACACAAGCTCACCATAAAAATATACTTTTCCTTTGAACTGCATTCATTATAAATATGAATAATACTGGTACTTTTACAACACAAGACACGCACGACACGCACATAGTTGATTTAACACAGAAGTCGATTAAACCATTAATTTAAATGGAATTAATTTGTAAGAAAAGTAATAAAATCGTATTTTTAAGCTATTAGCTTCTATCGCGGGCCTTGAGCGTGGAGACCGAATCCACAAAATTCGAAATTTAAATTCCGTAGGTAACGGAAATAGCGTCAAAAACCTTACACATCGGCGCTACTATGAATAACAGGCCTATGACAGCGTTTAGTACTTTAGTTCCAAAAAATGCGTTACGGCGCGGCTGTCAGCAGCCATAATGATAGATTGACACTAGACTGACTGTGATAGTACATTACACGCTGCTTGTTACTTGTGCTTTTTGTTTATTTTATTAATCATATTAAGCTTGATTTGTGGGATTTGAAACCAAAATCTTTGAAATTCCATTTCACTGCTTTGAACCAATGAGCTGCTGTGTGTTCTTTTTTACATTAAACAATTATATGCGTCGCTTATATTTATTTAGTAAATATTAGTGTACCTACTGACGACTCGTATTAAGCCTTATTTATATTAAAGATATGAATACCTACAAAGAATCCTTATTATTGGTTATGTTTGGTAACATAACTTAGGTTAGTTCCTGAATAAAAACAAATACAAAACGGATACGTCACCGTTATTTTGTTTCAAATTATCTTTTTTTAACAGTAGTACGAGTATATATAGTAAACAATAACTGAATATGCAGCATGCGTTAGTATTAATTTAGAAAATAATTTCTAGTTCCATATATAAATCTTTACTTACTAATATTAAAAAGCGGAAGAGTTTGTTTCTTTGTTTAAACGCGCAAATCTTAGGAACTACCAGTACGATTTGAAAAATTCTTTTTTGTTGAATAGTCCATTTATAGGGGAAGTCTTTAGGGTATACAACATCACGCTGCGACCAATAGGAGCGAAGCATCAGTGAAAAAAGTTTTATAAATTCCACGCGTACGGAGTCACGGGCAGCAGCTAGTTTATAATAAAAGTCAATTTTCTCGGGAGGTATTATTTTTGTTTAGCCCAGTTCCTCTTTAGAATATGTAGTTACTATATATGAATACAATACTGTCAAACACAGTATTGATTAGTTATATAAATAGAAACATTTCTACAGTACCTATTCTAATACGACCTCTTCCCAATTTAGTACGATTTAATGTTGCTAAATTCTTAGTCCAGTAATACTTTAAAGGTTGTGAGTTTATATCCATTTGTTCTCAATCAGCTTACTCATTGTTAAAGGTAAATGCAAACAATAATCCAATTATCGTTTCGTAACTTTGCACAGGAAACAAACATTTACAATACATAAATAAGTCACAACACAGAACGAAATTTGATCAAATCCGATGACGAATATAAGAATCTTAAAAACATTTTCGTATTTCCAAAGCATAAAGTTATAGGGTTCCGCAGCAAAGGATAAAACTAAACATTTTAACTGAGATTTCACTCCATCTATCCGTCTATCCACCGCCCTTCTGTCTATTACGAACGGTGAAAGCTAGACCGTTGAAGCCGCTATAAAACTAAAACAATGGATAAAATTATTATTATGGGGCTGAAAACAAACTCTTTTCATATATTTTAATGATATACTCGTACTTAGAACAATGTAATTTTTACGGCATTATCATAACGGCCTATATTATAATATTAATTTTATTGTGGTACAAGACCCTTAGCACTCGAGTGCGAAGCGTACTTGGCCAGTTTTAAAACATTAATTCTCGTTTAGGAAATGTTTATTTTGTACGTTACGCAGATAAAAAGTTAAAGTCAACTTTTCTGCAAGAAAAATTATTTTATTTACAAAAACAAATATTTGCTGGAATCAATGTAAAAGGTACTACAGTAACACGCTTAAATTACATAACCCTATTGCGTAGGATATTTGGTAAAACGGGGTACATATAAACAATTTCGACCCTTTCACAACAATAGAGGCCGAATGGACCATATCTACATATTCAACAACGACTAAATTTTCTCTACAAGGATATGAGGCGTCTTTTTTTCATCGCTACTTTACCAATCCTATTTCAGATAAACAAAAAATTGTTTTACACATAAACTTAAAGGAAATTCTGAATATACTGGTTGTTGCCCGCGACTGCTATGCTCCTACTGGTCGCAGCGTGATGTTATATAGCCTATAGCATTCCTCGATAAATGTACTATCCAACACTGAAAGAAATTTTAAAATTGAATTATAGAATCCAGAGATTAGCGCGTTCAAACAAACAAACATACTTTTCAGCTTTATAATCTAATATATAAAATTCACGTATCACAGTGTTAGTTACCGTACTCCTCCGAAACGGCTTGACCGATCTTTATGAAATTTTACATGCATATTCATTAGATCTGAGAATCGGCCAACATCTATTTTTCAACCCTTTTTTTATTTAGTTTGGCAAAACAACGTTTGCCGGGTCAGCTAGTCTTATATATAAAATTCACATGTCACAGTGTTAGTTACCGTACTCCTCCGAAACAGCTTGACCGATTTTTTTGAAATTTTACATGCGTATTCAGTAGGTCTGAGAATCGTCCAACATCTATTTTTCAAGCCTTTTTTTTTAGTATGGCAAAACAACGTTTGCCGGGACAGCTAGTCTTATATATAAAATTCACGTGTCACAGTGTTAGTTACCGTACTCCTCCGAAACGGCTTGACCGATTTTTATGAAATTTACATGCATATTCAGTGGATCTGAGAATCGGCCAACATCTATTTTCCAAAGCTTTTTTTTTTAGTATGGCAAAACAACGTTTTCCTGGTCAGCTAGTCTTATATATAAAATTCACGTGTCACAGTGTTAGTTACCGTACTCCTCCGAAACGGCTTGACCGATTTTTATGAAATTTTACATGCATATTCAGTAGATCTGAGAATCGGCCAACATCTATTTTCCAAAGCTTTTTTTTAGTATCTCAAAACAACGTTTTCCGGGTCAGCTAGTATTAGTATAGATAAGAATGAATTTTTTAACTGTTAGTTGTGGACTTATTTTTGGCAATGTAACATATTAATGATTGTCATAGTTTTTTCTGGTGTTAAATAATACAGGGTGTTTGATACATCGTTTGCCAAATTAAATCAGCTAAAAGATAATGTCGTTGTTAAAATTTGAAGCGTGTAACAGCAATTTTTTATATATTTTTTGGGTTTTAAAGCTCAGTATGGAATTTTTTTATCAAAAATGTTCCATGACCAAAAAAAAAAATCTGGCGGCGCAAAAACAAAATTAAAAAAGCTAAAACTATAGTAAATGACACTATCTTTTAGTTTATTTAATTTGGCAAAGGATGTACCAAACAGCCTGTATAACCTTGAAACGTGAAAAGCGTAATGCATTAAGAATCATTCAGTTTTGCTAATGGGAGCGGTAACGTAGTAACAATACAGGTGTCAACACCCCATATCCTTCAAAGGGAGAGTCCTTGCTGTAAGTACTTCTTGTAAGAGTCAGCTAAGGTATATTATAAACAGTTAACATTTACTGTGAGAAATGAGAAACTCGAAACTAAACCCTAGAACCCAACACGCGTGGTCAGTGCGGCATAAAGACAACAAGCCCTCCCAAAGTGGAGAAAGCATGGGCTTTCTCCACTTAACGTATCATCATTAGGCATGGGCCTAATGATGATACGTTAATACGCTGGAGAGAGAGCTACGTTATCGTATATACGTATCTATTTGTGTAAAAAAGCATCAAAAGTTTTTACTCTTTCTTCATCGGTTAAAGTTTTAAAAATACTGTATTTATTTTGCATTTTCTAGTAATAAAATATCATAATAATTTTAATTTAAAATAAAACGTCCAATCCATACTGTGATAGTACGATAACAGGCTCTTCGAAACGTAGCTAAAATTCTATAGTCCTTTGAGGACCTTTATTTATTTTTTCATTTCACAGTCTCCTTCGTGGCATTAAATTGATTCTGTAAAATACCATTTAATTTACTAACTCACTGAGCAAATTGGAAGCTGCTGGGTACAGATTAATTGGAGGCGATTCTGATGAGACTTTACTGTCAAATTCAAATACGTTTTGTTCTAAATGGCTGGCACAGGTTTTGAATATTCAAATACAATTCTTTTACTTTCGTTATTTGTTTTAGAAATATTGAAATTTCGTAATTTATTACTTTTGTTGTGTAATTATATGCAAATATTTTGTGTTACGTTGAACTGTTTATTTTTTCAATAATTTGTGGAGCTACGGTAACACACTGCAATCTTATCAAAACTAAGATGTACATACGATGACAGTTTGAAAAAATAGTCACTACCCCATTTTCTTAACAGGGATTGTATCTCATTAGAAAGAGGAAATCTTCATACAAACCCTATGCCAACATGCCTAGTCAAATTAAAATAAGTAGACATTTTTCCAAAGTGAAGTCGGCTCACGTCCAATTAGTGTTCAATTTAGTGGGTCATTAACAGACTGAAAATTTTAACGAAGATATTTATGTTTCAAATTGTTTATTTCTGTTATGCTTACGACTGAATCAAAGTACTTTATATTCATTTACTATTAATATAAATAATAAATATTAGATTCTATTTATGTTTAAAGATTACTATTTGCTAAAGAAGAACGGATTCCTTAGCTACGTAAATCTTCAGACCTATAGAAAATATTTGGTAGAAACAGATGTTTTTGTGAACAAATATGCGTTAGAGCTTTTTATTTGACATGGAGATTATAGACGGTGGGAGCTACGGAGTTTTACCTATATCAGGTAACATAATAATAAATTTTGTTAAAGATAACAATTTGCTTGCTAATGGTTTTAGTAGATCTAATATATAAAATTCTCAATTCTCCTGTCACGGTGTTTGTCATTATATTCCTCCGAAATGGTTCCACCGATTTTCGTGAAATTTTGTGTACATATCCGTTAGGTCTGAGATTCTAAATCTATTCTATATTATATATCTAGATCTATTTTTCATCCCCCTAAATGTTAAGCCTGTACGAGATCAGAATGGCTCTCAAGCAGCTTAAAAACAGTAAAGCACCGGGCGATGACGGAATCACTGCGGAGCTCCTGAAGGCGGGCGGCAAGCCGGTCCTTGTGGCCCTTCAGAAGCTGTTCGATTCTGTCATCCTTGGGGGCATTGTTCCAGAGGCGTGGATCAGGAGTGTGGTGGTGTTGTTCTTCAAGAAGGGCGATAAAACCCGCTTGAAAACTATCGACCTATCTCGCTATTGAGCCACGTCTACAAGTTGTTTTCGAGAGTCATTACAACTCGACTTTCACGCAGGTTCGACGACTTCCAGCCTCCCGAACAAGCCGGTTTCCGAAAAGGCTTTAGTACCCTAAACCACATACATACGCTGCGCCAGATTATACAGAAGGCTGAGGAGTATAATCAGCCTCTGTGTCTAGCGTATGTGGACTATGAGAAGGCCTTCGATTCAGTTGAGATTTGGGCGGTGCTGCAGTGCCTCCAGCGGTGCCAAATTGACTACCGGTACATCGAAGTGCTGAAGTGTTTGTATAGAAACGCCACCATGTCAGTACGAATCCAGGATGGGAGCACAAGACCAATTCCACTGCAGATAGGTGTCAGACAGGGGGATGTAATTTCCCCTAAACTGTTCACCGCTGCATTGGAGGATGTCTTCAAGCTCCTTGATTGGGCCGGACTCGGCATCAACATCAACGGCGAATACATCACTCACCTTCGATTTGCAGACGATATAGTGGTCATGGCAGAATCCCTGGAGGACCTTTGCACAATGCTCAATGACCTCAGCAGTGTTTCCCAACGGGTAAACAGGATGAACATGGATAAAACCAAGGTTATGTTCAATGTCCATGTCACTCCGGCACCAGTATCTGTTGGGAACGCGATTCTCGAAGTTGTCGACCAATACGTCTATCTAGGACAAACAGTCCAGTTAGGCAAATCCAACTTCGAGAAAGAGGTCAACCGATTTAAAAACTAAAAAAAGTGCTTAAATTTCCTGAATATTTTTTAAATTATGGCATTGTCATCAATACTCAATTCTATGCTACCTACTTACAAAACGTTGACAGTTTATGTTGTCAGAGAACTCAGAGACATAAAGAACAGCACACTTCTGTGCTGTTCTTTATGTCTCTGAGTTCTCTACCAGAAGGTGGTTTGGCGTTTAAAATTGAGAACAAGTAAATTTAGCCTGGGCTAACTTGAATTCATGGTCTAAAATAATATGGAACTATAATATAGTGACATCCCGTGATCACAGTAATTTTTACCTAATTGTTGCAATCTGTAAACGTCACTTTTGAACACACTGATACAAGAATTGCATTTAAAATCAAGATCTGTTTTAATACACCATATTTACAGCGTACAGCATTGTCAGTTTGTAGTGTGAACGCCGCCACGGACAAAAAAACAAAAATGAAGAAATGCGCAGTGTTTGGGTGTTCTAGCATATGAGAATAATTAAAAAATGCCACAACATAGGATTTCACAAGTAATTTTAACTCAAATAATTCATTTTCACATCAAAAACACAATTTATCAATTTAATGACAATCATGTTTTGACAGACGTCAATAATGTTGCCCCAGGCAACCGGGCAACTTCACTTTGTACTTCACACACATAATTTTTTTTTTTACCTCAAGCCGGGTCATTGAATTAGCCGTAGACGCACTGTCTTGTATGTCTATGATGAAAAGCAAACGTGGAAACACAATAACCTTGGTGAGTCTACTCATATACAATTAAACTATTAGGTACGTGTATAATTAAAAATACAAGTGTGGTCATAGTGATACTTCAACATGCTATTCTAGTAATTCTGATCAAGGAATTGGGATTATTATTTTAAATTATTGCATTGTCATCGGTCCTTGTTAGGTGTGCAAAATTTCACATCAATCCGTCTATTGCAAGTGGGTGAAAATCGCTTTCAAAGATTCCGATAGATTAATACATTGATAGATACACACCAAACTTAAAAAAGCGTGTTAAAAATATGAATAATGTATAGACATTGTGTTGAGGGTTATACATAGTAACGTGTTCCTATCAACTCAATATGCGTATGTTTCGTCACGTCTCAGATGTTATCTCCCTTTCTCCAGTAATATTTAACATTTTTCAAAATGGCACCGTCCATAATTTTTAAATTTAGATGTTGGTTGTGATAGTGCTAAATCACAGGTATACCAGATGTAGTGCCTATGGGTACATCACTCAGTCGGCTTGTAGCCACTTATGTATGTATGTGTGTTTATGATACAGGCTATACGTCATATGAAACGTCATTATTCTGCAAAGGCGACAGCCTGTATAGCTCTAATATATAAAATTCTCGTGTCACAATGATCGTTCCCATACTTCTCCGAAACGGCTTGACCGATTCTTATGAAATTTTATATGCATATTTAGTAAGTCTGAGAATCGGCTACTATTTATTTTTCATACCCCTAAGTGAAAAGGGTTGTCCACCCTTAACATTTGTATGGCCAAACAACGTCTGCGGGGTCAGCTAGTTATAATAAAGAAATGTTAAACCAAAACATACACATTTGGTTTAGAAGCAACAGATTTAGTGGTTATATATTAACTGAATGTTATACAAAATATTACTATTTCTACCTTGGCTTCTTGTTTTTCTGTGCTTCATTTTCACGAAGGACGATTGAGCAATTTGTGTACGGGTTTTATTTCTTGATCCGTGTCCTTTTTCCCGTTGATCAAAGGACCGAGGTATTTATTTTGCCACTGAGGCGTTAAGGTTTTATCATCCGAGGTCAACTTATTGTTAAGTCAAGGGTCAGGATTGTGCATTATTACAGAGAAGTTATAATTTTTATAGATAATTCTGGAAAAAATATCATTGGTTTATCTTTTAACGACGAACACCAAAGAACATATTGTTTACTACATTATTATTATAAAGCTGAAGAGTTTGTATATTTTTATTTGTTGTAACGCGCTAATTGCAGCAACTATTGGTTCGCATTGACTTTTACTTAATTAACTAAATTATAGTGGAAAAAAATTGGTCAAGTGCGAGTCGGACTCGCGCACGAAGGGTTCCGTACCATTATCTATGCAACATAAGGCAACGTTATTAGTATCGAGCAAGAAACGGTAAAAAAATCATGTTTGTTGTATGGGAGCCCCCCTTAAATATTTATTTTATTTTATTTTTAGTATTTGTTTTTATAGCGGCAATAGAAATACATCATCTGTGAAAATTTCAACTCTCTAGCTATCACCGTTCTTGAGATACAGCCTGGTGACAGACGGACGGACGGACGGACGGACAGCGAAGTCTCAGTAATAGGGTCCCGTTTTTACCCTTTGGGTACGGAACCCTAAAAATCAATAAAAAAAATTGGTCAAGTGCGAGTCGGACTCGCGCACGAAGGGTTTCGTACCATTGTCTATGCAACATAAGGCAACGTTATTAGTATCGAGCAAGAAACGGTAAAAAAATCATGTTTGTTGTATGGGAGCCCCCCTTAAATATTTATTTTATTTTATTTTTAGTATTTGTTGTTATAGCGGCAATAGAAATACATCATCTGTGAAAATTTCAACTCTCTAGCTATCACCGTTCTTGAGATACAGCCTGGTGACAGACGAACGGACGGGCGGACGGACGGACGGACGGACGGACGGACGGACGGACGGACAGCGAAGTCTCAGTAATAGGGTCCCGTTTTCACCCTTTGGGTACGGAACCCTAAAAATGACCACCATGACCGGGACTTGGACCCCCGACCTCGGAATACCGATCCGTCAGTCTACGGACTGTCTTACTGGACTGCTTAGGATGATTAACGTGTCTGTTTTTGTATCTCGTTGTCTTTTATTCCGTACATAGATTAATATCAGATCAATCCTACTATTGAATAAATCTAAGAATATAATTGCATAAAATAGGAATAATAATCTTGAGCGCACAACTCGCACTTAGCAGACTAACTTTTAAAACTTCTAAATGATGTTCTTGACTTATTAGTAGTCTATTCAGGAATAGCTAAAGATATTGCAAATAAAAAATCGGACGTTAATATAAAGCTTTTCTATACGATTGCAAATCATGAAAGCTTTTGGCTTTGCCGGCATTGCTTTCCGAAGTGAGCACTTACCACAGGAAATGACTTTCTAAGAATCGGAAAGCAATAAGAAGACAAATATCGTAGTAACTACGACAACTATATAATAGTTATGTTCATGGATAATATACTTTGTACTAGCTGTTGCCCGCGACTCCGTACGTGTGGAACTTAGGAAATTATCTCCGTTTTTAGGGTTCCGTACCCAAAGGGTAAAAACGGGACCCTATTACTGAGACTTCGCTGTCCGTCCGTCCGTCCGTCCGTCCGTCCGTCTGTCACCAGGCTGTATCTCAAGAACGGTGATAGCTAGAGAGTTGAAATTTTCACAGATGATGTATTTCTATTGCCGCTATAACAACAAATGCTAAAAATAAAATAAAATAAATATTTAAGGGGGGCTCCCATACAACAAACATTATTTTTTTACCGTTTCTTGCTCGATACTAATAACGTTGCCTTATGTTGCATAGATAATGGTACGGAACCCTTCGTGCGCGAGTCCGACTCGCACTTGACCAATTTTTTAAATATTTTTTGCAAATGCTTCGCTCCTATTAGTCGTAACGTTATGTTATACAGCCTATAGCTTTCTTCGATGATTAGATTATCAAACACCAAAAATTTTTTTTGAAATCAGCCCATTGGTTTCTGAGATTAACACGTTCAAACGAACAAATTTTTTAGCTTTATAATATTTGTAAGTATATAGATAATGATATTAGAATAATAGAGAATATTTTGACTTCACATAATAAATTGTAAAACATTGTGTTGAATAAATGGTATTTATTGGGCTTTAACTTAAAGCTAAAAGATAGATTGTAGAAAATAATTTAAGCAGATCTATTATGATAACCCGGATGTGTTCGTTATATCAGTATCGATTATATGTAGTATTAATTTCAGTTCAGATTTCAGTTTTAACTTTACGTTCGATTCCAATTTCTATTCGGCCACTAATGCGTGCGAAGCCGCGGGCAGAAGCTACTTAAATATATTGGAATGTTTCATTTCATGCATAAATATATGTATAAGAATTCAATAGCCAACTTAATGTTATTTACTTAAACAGTTTAGACATAATATTTTAAAATAAATAAACCGACGATTTAGTTAAAGTAAAGTTTACATTTGACCTACCCTGGCGTCAAGTAAACAAAGCTTTTAACGTGATAATTGTCTGTAAATGTAACATTTTATACTGAAAAATAAAAGTGTTGCTTCTATATTCTCTAACATACCTAATATTCTGTAACACTTGCGCGACTCCTTTGTTTAAATAAAAGTACTTTCTAAAACTGAAACTACTTTCTATTGCTTCTATGTTTTATAGTTCACTAGCTGTGGTCCGCAACTTCGTTCGCGTGAAATGGAAAACAAAATCTTAATAAATTATACAAAAAAGAAAACCTCATTATGTTGAACCACTTTACCATTTAAAAAATGCATTAAAATCGGAATCGGAATCAGAATAACGGAAAATATAACCTCACATAAGGAAATACATACAAAAATAACGACTTTGTTTTATAATAAGTAAAGATTCATTTAACACTAATCTTTACTAACATTTTGGTAGCAAATAAGTGCCAGGACTGTTATTAATATGGTATGAATATTTTTTGTACGATAAAAAAATAGTTTTTCGATAATTACAAAGTCCTAACTCTGGACTTTGTAATTATCGAAAAACTATTAATAAAAAATTTGCTATCCACTTTGCGTCAAGAATTTTTTTCATTATTAAAAAAACCTATTTCGTTCAATTCCTGACAGCCATCTCATTTGAGATTGATGATATACGAGTATAGCAGAGACTGTAATGGCCGTCCAATTAGCGAAGTGAGTGCTACGCAATTTAAAAGGATTAGATGGCAGTTAAAAGACAGGATGTAAAAGATTTGCTTTTATTTGAAACAAGTATTACTTTGTATGTTATAAACGTTAGTACATGCTAAAAGGGGTAACTGATCATCAGATATAAAATACTAGTATATTTTGAGTATCATTCTGTATATTTACTATCAAAAATTTATTGAAACCTAATATATCTCATAAACTTAGTATATTATTTATAACTGTTGAATTCATAGAAAAACAAGCAACGACAACTATAAAAAAAATCGCATTTATAAGACTTTGACCCATAGATGACCTCCTTCATAAGATTCTTAAATAAATGATCACCTTGGTGGACCCTAAAATAAGTACATAAATAAAACAACTTTTTACGGATTTATTTAAACAAATGAGTCGCCGTGTTAGAAAATATTATAAATACATAAATTGACATATGTACATTAAATTTTAAAAGTATTTTCTAAAACATACGTTAACTTCAGCACTTACCAATAAAAAAAAAAAAATTAAAATAAAATACCAGATTTTAGCAACAAATTGCTGGCAAACGGCAGACGAGACAGAGTAGTGGTTATTTTCACAATGACAACCTTACCGACCATAATTATTTCATCAATGAGAAAGTAAGTAAAAATATTCACCTCCCGGATCTCGTTACGTATCCAGTAATAAATATATTAAATATCGTATCGTATACAGAAATAACATAACACTAGCGGTTGCCCGTGACAACGTACGCGTGGGATTTAGAAAATTTTCCCCGTTTTTCTACATCTTCCATCAATCCTTGCTCCTAGTGGTCGCAGCGTGATGTTATATAGCCTATATAGCTTTTTTCGATAAATAGACTATCTAACACAAAAAGAATTTTTCAATTCGTACCAGCGATGATAATACGGGTCTAGTGAGAAGACTTCAAAGAACAAAACCGTTTGAACTAGTTTTTTAATAGTGATAGTGCTAATAGTGCAATAAGTGCTAGTTTTAAACACATGAACGAAGTGTCTTCGCCTTAATAGAGACAGTAAGAAAAGTGTTAATGGACACATTCTTAGTCATATTCTATTTAGCAATTTAAGTTAGTTTAAAATTACTTATTAGCCTTTGTAGGCTAGATTGTAATTAATATGATGATTTGGTTCTCAAAATCCAGATACGTCATGGAAAAAAAAAAAAAAAATTCCTACCAGCAGTTCTTTAGATTAGCGCGTTCAAACATAAAAACAAACAAAGAAAAATTTTGTACATGTGATCTGAAGTTATAAACGTACAAATGATTCGCAATATTATTCCATTTCATTACAATTCAAACTCGATGTTTGTACTCTAAATAAGCCTTTAATTCGGGCACGAGGTATACCTCAGATTTCATTAAACGTTACCTGCCAGTGCATTTATCTATGTAGCTGTCCTATTTGACGGGCCTCGTGGTGTAGTGGTTCTGGTAACGGACTGCCGATCAAGAGGTCGCGGGTTCGATTCCCGCTCGGGACAATCATTTGTGTGATTTTTCTAATTGTCATACAAATGTTTGTACTGCGTCTGGGTGTTTCTATGTATTATAAGTATGTATTTACAAAAAAAAAAGTAGTATATGTATTCTATCCGTATTCTGGTACCCATAACACAAGCATATAAGCTTAGCTTGGGACCAGAGGACGTTGTGTGAAATGTCAAAAAAAAAAAAAAATTAAGTGGGCACAATTAAAATCAATTACGATCTCTGTATGTCGATTTTTTATATACACTTTTCGCTTATTTTAGTTCAATATCGAGTAATCATAGGCAAATAATTCATTTTAATTAGCTTCAAAACGAAGAAAGATTTCAGTATAATCTTTTTTTTCGTAAACACATAGGTAAGATTTACGTTTACGAAAATGTTCACCCGTTTCGAAAATGCTTTTTAACACCATGTAAGAAGTATATTTTTAAGTGGTCGCATGGTTGATGTCCAATAAGCTATTAGGTACCTAACTATTAGCTTAAATATAATCTTAAGCTTAAATATTGAAAAAAAAAAACTTACCACAAATTCATGTTTAGGAACATCAACTTGCAATTTATTAAAAAAATACATAATCACCACTGTCCAAATTTTAAACTAAGCACTTTTGTTAAACATTTTACAGTAAAACATATAACGTATTTTACACAGACATAGGCAATTACATCGTTGACTTAGTTTATGGCTTTCAGAAACGCCCGATGTTATTGGCTGACTTAAATAATGACAGTAATATTTCATAACTAGCTTTTTGCGGATATAGGCTTGTTAACATTTTGTATTGTTCTTTTGTTAAATCAGTTTCAAAAGGGATATTTAGTTTATGTATTTCTGGCTAATAGTCATTACAATCCATACCAAAATGGGGATTTGTCCTGTGCCCATTAGATATTAATTAGGTACAAACGAAAAGTATAATCGGGTAGATTCGAACTATAGTCTTCTGTTTGGGTCCCTCCGATTGCTCACATAAGTCATCATCATAACATAACCCCTTTTTCCCCTGGGGGTAGACAGAGAATATAGAGCGCCATCTGCTAAGATCCTAACACACTTCCTATTATCCACACTCATACATCTGATTATACCTGCCCGGCGGTTGTAAGTGCTCACATTAGCTAAAATTAACATCAAACAATATCAAAAGGGATGAGTAATAAAACAATTTGCATCTCAAGTTTTCGAATAAAAAAATAAGAGAAGCATATATGTATATGACCTAGATAGTGTGAGAAAAATTCGATCTAGAGGCAATAGCCACAATGAAAACAGCGGAGTACGATGTCCATATTTTATACGTAGTCTGGCTTGCTGTCGTGCCCTCTTAGTTAGAAGTTTAAGGGTCGTAATATTTTGTTTATTTCTAATGGGTTGAAAGTAATCAAATATTAATGACTTGGTAAAATAATTTTATCTGCCTTTATTACTTAAATTAATATTAATTATAATTATTTTATAGTGTTCGTAACATTTTAAAGATAAAATAGGTTTCGATTTTGTTTTTAAAGTAACTAACTAATCAATAATTTCAAGATATTTAGAGGAAAGAATGTTTAACGCTTTAAACCCTAATTATTACTGAAATATTGAAAAACAATACCTGCTTGACCGAAATTGGGTCGGCATAGCTTTTTCAAATCATATTTTTATGAAATTGAATTAAAAATTCTTATTATTATTCTATGAATAAATGAATAGGTACCTAATTTATTTGCAGACTATGGGTTATATGAGTAAACAAAATTTATGAAGTGTGAGGTTATGATTACAGCAGGGGACTGCTGTAATCATAACCTCACACAACACAATAAAATAAAGAAATGGTTGAACATGGGAATATTCAACCATTTATTTAACATTATTTAAAATCTCTCCTTACTAATGTTATACCACTAAATTTAAAAGTATATTTAACTGGCTGTTGCTTTTTTGCCTCAAGTCTAATAAATCGATTTATTAGAAATTTTGTACTTACATAATTTAAGAAAATACACGCTACTTCTTAATGCAAAATAATGTGATTCAAAACTGGACACGTATTTTGCGAGCTATTGCTAGTTATTGTACAACACAAACAATTTTCTTTCAAACTATTTGCAGAGAGGAAAGTACACTTCACTGTCCAATTTAGTTGAGTTACATCCGTTGAGGACTGGACCCGGCGCTACAAGCCACCTTGGCTTGCGTCCATTATTAGATTGTTAACAAAGAACATAATAGAAAACTGTAGATAGGTATATGTTTTGTTCTATTTATGTTTCTTTTTTTTTCATTTTCACCTTTTGACCATATCGTAGGCAATGTTTTATACCTAACTAGCTGATGCCCGCTACTCCGTACGCGTGGAGTTTTAGATCCTCATATAATTTGTCACCGTTTAAACCTTCCCTGGACTTTCACGAATAATTCAACACCAAATTCACCATAATTGGCCCAGCCTTTCTCGAGTTTTTGCGAGACTAATGAACAGCAATTGATTTTTATATGTACACCTAATATATGAAAAATAAGAAAGAAAATTAGTTTTTCAATATAGAACTCTACGAGGACCGTCAAAAATTTAAATATAATTGTTAAATAAAAATTAAAAAATTGGTCAAGTGCGAGTCGGACTCGCGCACGAAGGGTTCCGTACCATTATCTATGCAACATAAGGCAACGTTATTAGTATCGAGCAAGAAACGGTAAAAAAATCATGTTTGTTGTATGGGAGCCCCCCTTAAATATTTATTTTATTTTATTTTTAGTAGATGTTGTTATAGCGGCAATAGAAATACATCATCTGTGAAAATTTCAACTCTCTAGCTATCACCGTTCTTGAGATACAGCCTGGTGACAGACGGACGGACAGATGGACGGACGGACGGACGGACAGCGAAGTCTCAGTAATAGGGTCCCGTTTTTACCCTTTGGGTACGGAACCCTAAAAAGTATAAAATTTTGCCGCTTTCATGAATTATCATAATAAAAGTAAGGTTAATATAGGCAACAGTCAGTTCGTGCTGTAAAAAAGAAAATTGGTTAAGTGCGAGTCGGACTCGCACACGAAGGGTTCCGTACCATTATCTATGCAACATAAGGCAACGTTATTAGTATCGAGCAAGAAACGGTAAAAAAATCATGTTTGTTGTATGGGAGCCCCCCTTAAATATTTATTTTATTTTATTTTTAGTATTTGTTGTTATAGCGGCAATAGAAATACATCATCTGTGAAAATTTCAACTGTCTAGCTGTCACCGTTCTTGAGATACAGCCTGGTGACAGACGGACGGACGGACGGACAGCGAAGTCTCAGTAATAGGGTCCCGTTTTTACCCTTTGGGTACGGAACCCTAAAAAATCAATTATAAATTTAAAAGTTGATGTCTGATTTCTTATATAGAGTTAATTTTATTTAAATTTATGCAAACTTTGTACGCTTTATCGTAAGCGTTATGCTATGAACTAAAGTAAAAATATAGCTTTTTATTTTACTTTCGTTGTGTTGACGGTGGATTGTAATCGATACTAACATTGAATTACTGCTTGTATTATCGCTACTGGAGCCATGTCAACCTCTCCAACAACCGCCCTAGAAGCTATACTGAACTTACCGTCCCTTCACCTTCACCTGTGGATGGAGGCAAAGTCCAGCATGTATAGGATCTCGGGCGATAGGAAAGGAAACTGGCTCTCGAAATCCCTTAATACACTAAGGGAAACACTAAACGATATCTATGTGTTAGGGGTGCCCACCTATGCCTTACCCCTTACACAGTGTTTGCAGAAATTTAATTCTCTCGAATTACCCGCTAGGGAGGACTGGTTAAACAGTCAAATAGAATGGGAACCAGGAAGCCTGAAGTGGTTTACCGATGGCTCCAAATCCGGAATAGAGGTAGGATGCGGAATATATGGTGAAGTTCCCAATAGGGCGCTCAGTGTGAACCTAGGAACATACTCATCTATATTCCAAGCAGAAGTGTACGCCATCATTGAATGTGCAGTAGCTAATCTGCAAAGTAACTACCTCAATCGTACAATCTATATAAACTCCGATAGCCAGGCGGCTCTCTTGGCCTTGTCTTCTGATGCTATTAGCTCGAAGTTGGTCATGAACTGCAGGCAACTATTAAAGACTCTGGGTGTAAAAAACAGAGTAATATTACGTTGGGTCCCAGGGCATGCTGGGATCGAAAGCAATGAAAAAGCCGATGAATTAGCACGGGCAGGAGCTAAAGGTGTTCAGTTTGGTCCTGAACCCTTTTGTGGAATACCCAAAAGCCTGGCCAGACTGACCCTGAAGGCAGACTGCATACGCTCAACTATTCAACTGTGGAGAACAAATTGAATTTATTTGTACAATGCCTAGGTATAATGTTCTCAAAATTCACGAAATATAAAAATGTATTAAAAACAATCTTAATTCGTTAAAGTTAATTAATTTAATCAAAACAAGTTCTTTTAAATGCCATAATCAGGTAATATATAGGTAAAGGCTTACATAATAATCTAATATATAAAATTCACGTGTCACCGTGTTAGTTACCGTACTCCTCCGAAACGGCTTGACCGATTCTTCTCAAATTTTGCATACATATTCAGTAGGTCTGAGAATCGGCCAACATCTATTTTTAAAACTTTTTTTTTTAGTATGGCAAAACAACGTTTGCCGGGTCAGCTAGTAATCTATAAAAATATTACGAAGCTGAACAGTTTCTTTGTTCGTTTGTTTGTTTGAACCCACTAATCTCAGGAACCACTGGTCCCATTTCAAAAATACCTTCAATGTTGGATAGAAAATTTATCGAGAAAGGCTATAGGCTATTAAACATCACACTGTGAACAATAGGAGCGAAGCAGCAGTAAATAATGTTGCAAAAACTGGGATTTTTTTTATATTCTACGCGTGCGAAGTCGCGGGCAACGGCTAGTATATTATGTAAGCTTAAATACACTAAAACACCATGTTATATATTATATTGTTTTACTGTAAATAATAGGATATTTACAGTAAAACACTATAATGTGGTGTGATCCATACTGTAAATTACATCACGTATTAAAGTAAAAATTAATTCAACCCACATCTGTTACCAAATATATCTCACGGGAAATGTTTGGCTTTGTTTATATCCCGTCATGTTGAATGGTTAAAATAATATGTCCTTTATAAATGTAATTGTAACAGCAATTTTATGGATATTCAGTATCATTAACAACAACTCGTATTTCTTTCTCTAATTAACTTTAAAATTTTTGTCGCCGAAGTTAATACCAAAGTGCTTAATTTTCCAGATATATTTTCAATTTATCTGTGACATGATTTTAATGTTAATTTAACTCAATTGTTCCAGATTTTTATCCAAAGAATACAATTTTTAAAAGTTGCATGTTCAAAATAAGTGTAAACAAAATTACAAAAAGGAAACGAGGTAGACTTCCTATTTAAATTATTTATTTATTTACTTACTATCGCAACACAGCTAATGTAATAAAAATGATTTAAAAACACTAAAGGGCGTCACAAACGGCATATTAATATGTCAAGATGTATCATTCTATACTTACGACGCCACCAGCAGATATAGGTATCTGTCTCTTTTCGCCTCGCCTTTTTTCCTATATACATCTGTCCCTTTCTCGCTGTATTTATATACATATATTATATTAATATGCCGTTTGTGGTGCCCTTAACATAATATATATTACTATGCTTTGAATCCAGGTTTACTATCATCATCATGTTCATAACATTACGCCTTTTCCCTTGGGGTTAGGCAGAGACTATAGGGAATATGCTATAAATCATTCACTGATCAGTCGATAGAATATAAAGTGTATTGCTCAATAGTACTTGACTAACTCGCAAATGTCTAACAAAATTGTCTATGAATCTTTAAAAATATTTGATTGCTTTTAAATGCCAGCTAAAATGAAGGTACAAGGTACAAAACCAGACAGAGGAAATTGTAATTAATTACAGACCTTTATTATCTATTGTTATCGAAGCATTTATAATTGGACAATACCCAATGAAGTTATTGCTTGGTTACAAAAATAGTAAGTTTATGTAATTTGCCTCTTTACTTAGGTTTAGTATCATATAGTATATGGGTATGGCACACAATATATTAAAGACCAATGACTAGCCAATAATTATAAGTTATGTTTTATAGTTTTTAAATTAAGCATTTTTATGAAAATTATACACTTAAATAAACTTTTTTTCACGTTTCATACAACATCTTCTGGTCACAAACTAATTCTATCCAATATATTAAAGCAGTAATTAAACAAATCTTATTTGTTATGGATAAATAAGTAGCGATTTTTTCCAAGTAAGTTCACAAAAACAAAACTGATTTATATCCACTGTCATGATCTTCGATGCGAAGTAAATTATACAATCAATTAGAGATTTTCAGCGTCATTAACTCTGTCAATATTTTATATCAAATCTATAAATTTGGAGAATTTTTATTCGTTTTGAAATTGATGCGAAACATTTGTTATGATCCGTTCAAACTTTTTTCGTAGTCTATTTTGAGGATATTTTTTGTACAAATAATTATGTGTTCTTAAGCAAATCGACACTAATATTATAAACCTGAAGAGTTTGTTTGTTACGCGCTAATCCCGCAACGCGCTAATCTCAGGAAGTAATGTTCCGATTTGAAAAAAATATTTTTGTTTAATAAAAGTGAATTGCCGCAAGCGGGACTTGAACCCACGACCTCGGAATACCGTTCCGAAGCTCTTCCAACTGAGCTTATTGCGGTCATGCCTGCAACATCTCAAATCAACCACCACATTTGTCACTCGAATGAGTTTACTTATATATTTTTACGTACAACGCCATCTATCAAGATTGCTTTACAACATCTCGACCAACACTTTAGTATTCTTTACAGAATACAAATGGGTTGAAATAATGACGCGACGTTCATTACTAAAGTAATTTATTAATTTTGCAATTGACATACTATGCTTTTTACATAATAAATCAAATTATGGTGGAAAAAGTGAATTGCCAAGCGGGACTTGAACCCACGACCTCGGAATACCGTTCCGTTCGTTGATTTGAGATGTTGCAGGCACGACCGCAATAAGGTCAGTTGGAAGAGCTTCGGAACGGTATTCCGAGATCGTGGGTTCAAGTCCCACTTGCGGCAATTCACTTTTTCCACCATAATTTGATTTATTAAGTAAAAAGCATAGCATGTCAATTGCAAAATTAATACATTACTTAAATATTTTTGTGTTGGATAGTCCATTTATCGAAGAAAGCTTTAGGCTATATAACATTACGCTGTGACCAATAGGAGCTAGTGAAAAGTGTTGCAAAAAGCGAAAATTTTCTAAATTCCGAAAATAAGAAATATATCTGTGTAAATATTTGATTATATCTGGCTGGAAGAAAATACTTAAGGTATTGAGCCCGTCTGTGCAATTTTTAATGCATAAAGTGTTAAATAAATAAATAAATAAATTTTGGCACCAAATTTTTCTAAATATAATAATACAAAAGTAAATAGACTTTACTGTGATAAAATGTTATATTAAGTAAAGTATCTTTACTCTTCGTATTTTATAATTCAAAAGATAAGTAATGGAAAGATAATACTGAAGTTTAGTGACTCTTGACACAATCACAATTATCTCACTGAGAAAAGACAAAAGAAAGAATATTTTGATAAGGGTGTCCTAAGAAAACTATCTCATTTAAAGCTCATTCGATTTATTAACTGAAACGAATCCGTTCTCTTATCGGACAGAACAATTACAGTTCTTTTCTTTTATGTAGCAACATACACATATAAGACACGGTAAATTAACTCGAAAACTGTCTTAATTAACACCAGAATTTGGGGTGTTATACAAAAAATAAAACCCTATAGAATTGTTTTGTTGTTTTAACTATATTTATCTTCGTAACGCGGGAATAAGCGAAGTTGAAATCGTCCTTAAGAGCAAGCTACAAGCATACTAGACCAAAATACACCAAAATACTTGCGAACCATAAGTAGTGGATTATTATAATTTCATCATACAACCACTATACCACCTTAGGCTTTTATGAAATCTAAAAAATAAGGCTAAGTAACAGCAGTTTGCTGTCACATAAAACACTTTCTATTATGAACAAACTTAAGCAGCTGAAATATAGACGGTAATTTCAATTACGAAATTAGTTTGACCTTCATTTGAAGACATTTTGTAACGCTTTTATCGGTCTTGTCGAACAAGAACTTCTAAGACATTACAATATTGTTTACATTGAACTAACTGGTTTAGTAAACACTAGTATCATTAGACAAGACTGGCATCGAATAAAGGTATACCCACAGTAGCCCAGTAGAGATGTCGGGCCTGTGAGTTGAGAAATCGATGGATTACATAATCCAGCAAAGCTGCTTTCTGGATTCGAGCTGTCACCGATTTCACTATAACGCTGAAACTCTCAAAGTGTCGAGTTAGTCATTTTGGATCAAACCGTTTACGGATACAACTACCGAGATTATTTCTGGTAAAATCATGTCAGTAAGATGTGAGAATTCACATAAGACTTTTGGATGGCTGCAGTCAATAGTGCAGTCATAGCGTTATGGACTATTGAGAAAAAAAAAACAGATAGACTATGGGCCCCGTGCGAGGCAACACTGCTTTCCCCATCTGAGTCATCACTAGCTGCATTTATTCCCAAGATATTTTGAGTAGCTTTATTGGAAGAATTAGTGGATATTATTAATGCGCGGATACAACTTCTGAGATTATTTCTGTTGATATCATGTCCATAACCACATAGGCCAGATACTAGAATTTACATAGGACACGAACTCGCGTCTACGACAGAATGCAATCTTTTAAAGTTGGCTGCAGTCAATCATAGCGTTATAGATTATTGAGAGAAAAATTTTCAGCCTATGGGATCATTGCCAGGCAACCCTGCTTTCTTCATCGGAAACATTCCCAACTTATATCTAACTACCGCTGAGATTCCCAAGATGTTTTGTGAAGCTTTTAAGGAGAACTAATTTTCATTGATTGGCTTACGTAGACTTCTTCTTGACGTGAAGAAGCCTCATGTTCAACATGTATGCTACACGCGTACGAAGTTGGGGTCAACAACTAGCTATTTATTATTTAGAGAAAAAACCCTAATAAATTGTACAAAAGAATCGTCCACTTGAACCGCTCTATTTATAAAAAATCCTCATCATAATCCGTTGTGTAGTTTTGAAGGTTTAAGATTACATAAGGAGATACATTCAAAAATAAGAACTTTTGTATTAGAATAGGTAAAGATAATACTTTCTAATGACAAATTAATTCAATTATATTAATAAGTAAATGTATTTGCTTAAACTCTTTTGAACTAGGTACAGCTTTTTGAATGATTAACGATCAAAAAGAGTTATGGAACTTTTTAAGGTCGTGTGTAAATCGAACTTGGCTCAGCTAGTACAGTGTCACTCTAACATACATTAGCGACGAGACATCGGCGCGACATGTGTCGAGTAAACGTCTAGGGGTTCAAATTAGCAGAGGATGGGAAAATTTTATGCCTATGAGTTGAGAATATGTGATATTCGTAATTTATAACCAGTTAGCTATCGCCCGCAACTTGCTACACGTAAAGATTGAAAAATATACACCAAACCTGGACAAATTGTATAGAAAAGCCATCCTCTTAAACCACTCTATCGATAAAAAAGACCGGATTAAAGTTCTTTATGTAGTTTTGAAGATTTAAGCTCACATAGGGACAGTGAAGTCGTTATTTTGTATGTATGTATTTTTGAAGTAACTAAACCATAGGCCAAAGGTGTTATTTGCTTACGCATTTCAAGAAAAAAAAAAAACGGTTTTTAGAAATTTTTTTCTATTTTCAAACTTAATGAAACTTGTTTGAAACTATTATTTGATCATTGAGGAGAAACAAACATACGCACTTACAAACTTTTCTAATATTAGGTAATATAGATGATTGAAATTACAGAAGAGTTTACTTTAGACGTGATAAAACCACTCAGTGTGATTAGGTGAAGGAATTGACGAAGTTTGTTATTCAACAAGAGTTTTAAATATCTAGCACTTAATGAAGGTTCTATTCTTGTCTGAAAATACTGTAAAATAGGAAAGCGAATAACATTGACTGATTGAGTATTATTATTTTATTATTTTTGGCCCATATTAACGTTTTTATGGCAAGTAAATAATTATCTATGATTATTATTTTATTACATAAAAATATACAAATACATTAAAACTTTAAGTCATCTATACTAATATTATAAAGCGGAAGAGTTTGTTTGTTTGTTTGTTTAAACGCGCTAATCTCAGGATCCACTGGGCCGATTTGAAAAATTCTTTCAGTGTTAGATAGGGCATTTATCGAGGAAGGCTTTAGGCTATATAACATCACGCTTCAGGTGTAGAAGCGAGGCAGTAGTTAAAAATGTTGCAAAAACAGAGAAAATTTTCTAAATACCACGCGACGGGATTGCGGGCAACAGCTAGTCTATCTAATATTACAAAGCTGAAGAGTTTGTTTGTTTGTTTGTTTGTTTGAACGCACTAATCTCAGGAACCACTGAGCCGATTTGAAAAATTTTTTCAGTGTTAGATAGGGCATTCATCTAGGAAGGTTTTAGGCTATAAAACATCACGCTACGACCAGTAGAAGCGAAGCAGTAGTGAAAAATGTTGCAAAAACGGGGAAAGTTTTCTAAGTTCGCTAAGCGGACGGAGTCGCGGGCAACAGCTAGTTAATATTATAAAGCTGAAGAGTTTGTTTGTTTGTTTGCTTGAACGCGCTAATCTCAGGAACTACTAGTTCGAATTGAAAAAATCTTTTTGTGTTGGAGTAGTCCATTTGTTGAGTAAGGCTATATGTAGGCTATATAAAATCACGCCGCTACCAATAGGAGCGAAGTATTATTAAAAAATGCTGCAAAAAGAGGGAAAATATACTAAATTCCACGCGTACGAACTAACAAACAAATAAACAAACTGCAGTTGTATTCAGTAAGAAAAAGTGAAGTGAATTTTCGGTGAATCTTGATCACGTGACAGCGCTTCTCCAATAAAAATAGAGGAGCGCTGTCACGTGATCAAGATTCACCGAAAACTTCCTTCACTTTTTCTTACTGAATACCACTGCTGTTCAGCTTAATAATATTGGTATAAGAGTATAGAAACTAAGTTCATTAAGTCAGCTAGTGCAAATAAACATAATAAATAAAATAAGTACCTCAACTCTTATGATAAATATTAAATAACACAAACCTATTATACTAAGGACTGACTCACACGAATCGTGTCGAAGCTCTTGTTAAAGCGTTAATAGGACCACGCTACAGTAACACACAAATTTATTTATGACCAAACTTTTACTGGTTTCACATGTGCCTTTATTTACTATCCCGCCGTAAATGGTATACAACTATATAAGTCTGTTCAAAACAGATATTTTATATTCTGCGAGATATAAATAATGGCAGATTTTGGATATTAGACCCGTTATTCGAGGTCGGCGAAACATTTTCTCCTATGGCTATGTGTTGCATTGAAATTTGGCAAATTTTTAGGACCGGCCATCTCCCTGACGTTGAAAACGATGGTTTAAAATGAATCATTTGTTAAGATTTGATTTCTGGAAGAGTAGTAGTAGAGTTAGTTTAAACTATATTATGGAAACATAAAACGCAAGTAAATATAAGACTTGAAAAACGTACTTCAATTTAACACCTGCGATAACATATACCTTCTAAAATGGCTAGTTCATCCCAAAGCGAGAGATAAAAAATACATTCACCGACCTTTCTGGTTAGCATTGCATGGTAACACAGATTAAACCCAATAGATTGCGGACGCAAGGCGATCTACACTCATCAAACGTATGCGCTATTATTACATACGTAAATTATAAGAACTCGGCGTGTGATTTTGCTACGATCAATGACACTGCATTACTCTGTATCCCATAAACCGCGCCTTCTTCCAAATGGTAGCTCCATCAAGGAAAATATCAGACTTAAACAATCTTTCAAAAGAGGACATCTATTCGTCTAGGTTTTTATTTAAAAAACGATTGCTTGACAGTTGGCATTGCTTGTAATGGGTCCTCATAGAACTAGGATTTACATAATATTTACATACTCAATCCTGCTAGGGATATCTACGTAGTATCTACTATATATTATGTGCTATTCTGTGGGATTGTCTAAAAACAACAACTATTATTCATGAGTTATACATTTTTGCAAGTAAATGCAATGCACGTAACCCGTCTCCAAGAAATATGATGTAACTCTTTTATGGGTCATTGTATACGTTTTTATAATAAACTCCCTATTAATGTAAGAGAATTAAATAATTCTAAATTTAAAAAAAATCATTAAAACTAAATTATGTAAAAAGGCGTATTATAAAACTTCTGATTATATTAAAGATGATAAAGCTTGAAAGTAGGTTGCTCTGGAGCAATACATATTCTATATTGTAACATTTTATTAGCATTGTAAGTATAATAACATGTAATTAAAAAGAAAATATTGATTTAATTAAAAGCTCTGCTGAGTTTTTTACGCCAGTTCTTCTCAGCAGATTGCGTCTTGAACCGGTGGTAGGGAAAAAAACGTTTGGACCTGTCATAAGCACATATACTCGTATTTTCTCAAAAAATTATGTTTACATGATTAAATGATTATTCATTTCATTTCATTTTGTAAAATAAATGTGCAGAATATTTTTTCATTTAAGTAATAATCTTTAATTAGCAAAGAAAGTACATATACACCTACAATATTATATCTTATCATCATAGGATATTACTCGAGGTATACCAGTAATATTTATTTGATGATGAGTAAAACCTTTAAAATGTTGGTATGTTTAGTCGTTAACAAAAATGCTTATTCTACTGAAGGTGATCTACGTATGGTAATTACAGGAGTAACGTAGCCCAATTTTTGTGAGTTACACAACTCACCTTTGTTCTACATATCTCTGAAAGATGAGTTGGGCGTACCTACTGCAAGGTTTATGCTAATTTATCACATTTTACTTGTCATTATAAATTATCCTTGAGAATACTAATGTACTGACTTACCATTATATACCACGGACGGGCTTCGTGGTGGAGTGCTTTTTGTAATGGACCGCCGATCACGAGGTCGCAGGTTCGATTCCCGCTTGAGACAATCATTTGTGTGATATCCATAAATGTCATACAAATGTTTGTACTGCGTCTGGGTGTTTTCTATGTATTATAAGTATATATTTACAAAAGAAAAGTAGTATATGTAGTCTATCCGTATCTGGTACCCATAATACAAGCATAGAAATATAGCTTACTTATATTTTATTTATTTATATTTTCTTTATATATTTTTTTTTTTCGTGTAAATTGGATTGAAGAACTCCAAACATGATATAAGTTTGGTCCGACAATAATAATATTACCGTGTGGTAACGGATTAAGAATACGAGAGTCACCATCCCATTTCTTTCCACAGTGTCTAAGAGGCAGTTACGGAGTATTATAAGCAGTTAACTTCAACTGTGAGAGACAGTATAATACCGAAACTAAACCCTATGGCAACACGCCTGGTTAGCGCAGCATAGTGGACCAAAAGCCCTCTCAAAGTGGAGGAGGCCAGTACCCAGCAGCGGGATGTAAATGGGCTGGAAAGAGAGAATTTTTTTTTTCTCTCTTGCTTTTCTGCGGTCGGTCGCCAGGACCATGAGCAGATATGTTGAACGATGAAGACTTTAGAGTGGAGCGGCCAATGCCGCTCCTCCTCCCTAGAGTATATGGTCGCGTTTCAGCCGCTTGACCACTGGCATTTCTAGCATCTCTGTAATTAGCCTGTTGGGATGTTGCCGCAGACGGTGTTTGTGGCTCTCGCGGTAGCGCTCGATTTCTGAGTTAATAGTAGGCATATTTAGTAGGTATTTATGGATCTCATCTGATTTTGTGAACCACGGCGCATTAGCTATTGACAGGAGTATGCCGTTTTGTAGTCTTTGCAGGCAGACTATGTTCCTGTTACTGGCTACGCTCCAAAGTTGAATGCCATACGTCCAAATTGGTTTTAGTATGGAATTGTATAGTAGAAGTTTATTATCTACTGATAGCACGGAATTACGTCCCATGAGCCTTGATGATTTGACTTGAAGAGATAAATAAATAATTAAATGTGTGGGAAATTTCATACCCCTCCGATGGCACCATTTTTGTAAAAAGGAATCCAAACTATCTCTTGGTTCAATACAAGAACCTATAATTGGACATAAAACAATTTACTTTGTTTAACACAAACCTATAGATTTTTCTTCTATTAATCCTAGCATAATATATGCTCACAAAGAAAGGTCACGTTCCAACGCTTAATATAAGCTAAGAAAGCACTTGGACTTTATACGGTTTTACTTAGAACAACTTGCGTGAAACACCACATATGAAACTTTTATATTATATTATTATATTTTTGGGGTTCCCTACTAAAACAGGACCTTATTACTGACTTACTACGCTGTTCGCTCGTCTGTAAAGCCTGTATATGAAGGGATGATAGCTAAACAGCTCAAAATTTCACAGCTTATATAGATAATTTTTGCCTTTTTGTTTATTTATTATCGAAATACAGCTATTATCAAAAGATAACCCTAACGCAACAGTGTAACTAAATACATTTTGTTTTATATTAATTAAACTAGCTGTTACCTGTTATCGTACTTGTGGAGTTTAGAAACCAAACCTTAATAAATTATACAAAAAAGCTATCCACTTTAACCATTCTTACTACTGAAAAAACTTCACCAAAATCCATTCCGTAGTTTTGAAGATATAAGCTTACATAGGGACATACATATAAAAATAACGACTTTGTTTTATGATAAAAAAGATTATCACAATATTTACATGTACATATTACCACTATATTACCTATCCTAAATGTCAGTTAACTATATTTGTTCGGTAAGCATCTACCAATGAATTAATCCATGTAACGGATTCTTTGAAAGCGATTTCCAACCACTTGCAGTAGTCGGATTGATCTGAAATTTTGCACATATCAAGAACCGGTGAGAATGCAATAATAATACAAATACTTAGGATGATTTTAAAGCGTTAAGTTTTTAAACTAAGTAATATATGATTAATTAAGATTGAAGACGCCATAACTACGTAGTTGATGCCATAACTACGAATACTTATCTCTATCAATCTCCTGCTTTTATCCTGTTCTTTGGAGTTGTTTAGGGTCGATACGACGAATATATTATGATAATAACGGTACAGAGCCCGTTGTGTGCGAGTTCAACTCGTACTTGACCGATTTTTTGTAGTGTAGCAAGAACAAGGTCACATGAGCGATCACTATATGGTCACGTGTCGTGTTTAGTTTCATATACTTTCATTTATTTAATAGTTTGCTGATACTATTCGACATAATATTTTCTTTTCTAATAATAACATGCGTATACGCCTTGGTTCTTGGTCTGGAAGAGTTCACAAATTGCTATAAGACCGCCTATTCTAATATTTTCTTGTAACCCTTAATAAATAAATAAATAAATATAAATATTCATGGACATTTCACACAACGTCCTCTGGTCCCAAGCTAAGCTTATATGCTTGTGTTATGGGTACCAGAATACGGATATAATACATAAACTACTTTTCTTTTGTAAATACATACTTATAATACATAGTAAACACCCTTAAACTTATGTATAACGTCATGGTGTGCAATAAAGAGTATTTTTATTCCCTATTCTATTCTAATAACAGGCCTCATGAAGTGGTCGGTAGTCAAAGAAGGTGTATTCCATTCCTAAAAAATACAATTAATGTGTAACGTAAAGACAGTCAAAATTAAATTTTGCGATTGGAGAATAAGAATAACCCTATATACATATAAAATATAGTACAATTATCAACAGACCGCTACGCCCTTTTGCCAAAGGGTAAGCGGAGAATATATAGCGCATATACTACAATGTTAACATGGCTTCGCTTACACTCATATATCTGGTCATACATACTTGAATACGGCTGTTGAGTGGTGGATGAAATGAAATGAAATATACCTATATTTATTTATGTAGCTATTTCATACATAAAATAAACTTACTACAATTTATGTACAATTCAAAATACATACGACAGTATGATTGGCATTTCCTTCGTAGCAAAGAGCTTTTAATGAAAATGGTAATTATAGAAGTCGATATTTGCTATAAGAAACAGGCGTTTTGCAAAAGCATTCGCGTGCACAAACATAATTAAATGCATGTTTTCAATTGACAAGAAAATTCATTCCGGCCTATAATTGAACACAATTTCTAAGTAAACAGTCTTGTGATGTTTCAACGTGTCAAGGTTTTAACTCGCTCATTGATATTCTTTCGTTTATAGATAGTACAAAGAATTATCGAGTTGGCTTAAAAAATATGTGTAATACAAAGCTACTATCTTGTCTGATCTGTTCCCAAATTAAGCTTAGGATTGGTAACCTGATGACAAATATACGTACATTAGATATTTTTTTCATTAATTGACATTTAATAGATAAAAAAGTAATCTTTATTATATTTAATACCTGCATCACTTGCTATATACTTATTTTATTATGAAGTAAAGACGTTATATTTGTATGTATATCCCTATGTGAGTTTAAATCTTCAAAACGACGCAACGGTTTCGGTGCGGTTTTTTATGACATAGGGTGGTAAAAAGGATAACATTTGTGGATAATTTGTTAAACTTTGGTGTTTATCGTGGGAAGGGGTCTCAATAACAATAAACCCGGGTGAAATCGCAGACATTGGTGCCAATTCTACACCCACAACTAATTTTAACTAAATAATGAAAATTGATAGTATTAATAACACAATTTAAATGTTAACTGAAATTTCTTATTATATAAACTTTGTATTATATGCAAAAAAATTCAGTTAAGATAAATATGTACAACAAAACAGCAAATATTAGATATATTGACAAAATCAACTTTAAGTTTTAATTGATTTTGTCAACTAAATAATTAACTTATTATTAATTAAATTATTTTGTTCACGATTAACGAAAAGCATATACACGGCGGAGGTAAGTGAAAATGCTGGGAGAGGACGCCCGAGAAAAATATACTCCGATGTCATCGCCGGGACACTCCAAAAGGGGCAAGTGCGTAGCACTTACAACCATCGGGTATGTATGACCAGATGCCAGCCAAGGAAGTATGTTTGGATCGTAGAAGATGGCGCTCTATAGTCTCTGCCTACCCCCATGGGAAAAAGGCGTGATGTTATGATGATGATTTTTTAGTTAAGTTTAGTTTAGTTTTGCACGTAGGATTGGTATCATTCGCTGTATATCATAAAATATGAACGTTCGTGACTACGTCTATTAACTCGATACCTTTAAAAATTTGTTATTTAAAGAAGTAATAAAAATACTACAAACAGTACGATGAAATGGTTCATTGACTAAAGTTCACGTTTTTAATGGAGGTTAGTCGTTATTCACGACAAAGATGGACGACTTCGGTTTTGGGTGTAGAACATTAGGAAACATTAGTAGCTTTGTTTGTTACGTGATGAACGTTTTAAAAACAGACGCTAATAATAGCTATTTACCTCTGGTAAAAAAGCTTTAAACAGTGATAAATCTATAGAAACGACGTACGAATATATAGTTTTCATGCATCGTTCCATGCTGTTGTGGGAACATTGCTTTGGCATTAAATCTTTTTGGTTAAAAATCTAAACCTTTGTAGTGAAAACGTTTCATATTGAGAACGTAAAATGTCAACTTAAATACAAGAAGGTTATAAATAGGGAGTAACAACTCGGGAACATAGATTTGTTCCAAGGCAGCGCCGCCCCGTTTATGTTTTAAAAGTAAAATAGTAAATAGTAGCCTTGCTTTCTCTTTTACTCCAGCTCAAAAAGAAAGAGTTAGAAAGGCTACTAAATAGCCTCTTTGTCATTTATTTTTCTTAATGTGTTCAACTAAAAAAAGCAGCAGGCCGGTTTCGTTGTACCGAGTGTTACGTCTAGATCTATATCCTAAGTCTATGCTTAAGAGGATACCAAAATAGCTTCGTGCATTTTTCTATGTACGAAGTTTTCATTGTTTCTTTAGATTGAATGGCTAGAGCTCTAATTTTTAAGTATATGTTTTTTCAATATATGATCTAGGATCGCATGAACTCGGAAACGCGATTGAAAAAAGTTTTCTCGATAGAAAATCTTGGCGAAACACCCTCTCAAATTTTTTATTTTTTTCGTTTGTCGGTCTATTATCGCGTATTAACTAATGAAATAACTTTAAAAACATAGGTAACTATTATGTATAGAAACACGTGGATCAGAATTAAAATATATTTAGTAGATTTTGAGTAAATAGGAAAAGTATCCTTAATTCTTCATTTTCTGTGCCTACTGGCTGTGTTAATATGTACGTGTCGGCGATAATATACGATAATATTGATGTAGGCCCTTAAATAGCTTTGTAATTTTTATGATGATTCAGGACGGAGAATTCAAGAAATACAGTCTGATTGTACCTACGTATTTACATTCCCTTAGGATGTCAGTATTCCTAAGCAATGTTGTAGTGTTATTTATGCTTTCTATACCAGTTAATTTACTATTAAGTACACTTATGGTGTGAACTGTGAAACAGCTGTGAAATACAATTATAACCAGTACCTCTTTTAATCTACGTATTTCAAGAATAGAAATCCCTACACACGCTCCTTCTACACGTTGCTTAGAAACCGTTCTATGCATTATAGATTCTTAATGTTAGAAATTTTCCACAATAAATATCTCAATAGATAGGGGTTTGTCAAAAGGTTGTTGCTATTTAATGGAAAATTATACAACGTGTTGCAGAAAGGTGTAGTCATAATTTAAAGTTGCATTAGATAGGCCTTCAATATTATAAATATTACAGTTACACATAGAAAAATACAGTTGGTAAGTTTTTTTTGTTTATTGCCTACTGTTAAATAACTACCAGAAACGCATCAATTATGAGATGTTTACGGTTTATTGAATGCGATTGAACCTTACGATAAAAGATGACCTCATAGTAGTGTTGTATTTAAAGAAGATCCATTAATTTAATAAATTATTTATACTTTTATGAACACATAAAAGTCATAATATAACTAGTATTTGTAATTACATCCATGCCTAGTGCCTAGTCACTGGCCATATGTAACGATGGTCAAATATGACTACACCTTTCTGAAACACGTTGTATAAACGCCTTGTCTTAACGCATTGTTTCTCATACATTGCAAAACAGAGTGAGTATTTTTCAGAATTAATTAAGAGGTAAAAGGTAGGTATGGCTAAATACGTACATAATATTATTATTATTATTGTATTATATTCTTTATTGTACAACATTTAGTTTTACATTACAGGATATTCTTAAATAATGTAGTACAACGGGCGTCGATAATGTCTACCAGGCAACCTTTGGATGGATACATAATGGGTGTACTAAATGAATTAAATAATATAAAATAAATATAAAATAACAAATACACATACAAGATACACACGTATTTATATAAATATACATACACACATACATACATAATATATACATACAATACATAAAATATATTAATACTAATAGGCGACAGGTATGACTGGTCTAGGTTTTTCACTTTTATTATTATACTTATTATCTAAAAATTTACAAGCATTTTGATAAGTATCAACGAATTTAAACATAACGAGATGATGAAGATTTTAATAATTATAAGTTATTGGTACCAATTCTATACGCACAACTAAACTAAACTTAACTAAAAATGAATTTTAATAGTGTCGGTAACACAATTCGGCTCTTTTAACTGAACTTTCTTGTTATAAAAACTGTTTATCATCATAGACTAAAGATTTTAATTAATATAAATGTGCACAAAAAATAGCCAAACACCTAAGAGCGGGTACACATTAGGCGCTTTCAAACGCGCGCTTTGCTAACGCGCGTTTTGAGAACTAGAGTTTCAATTGATGTGTACACATGCAAGCGCGCGCTTCTGATCAAGCGCTTAGTTTTGGATACAATGTTACAATCATTCCATGCGTTAGTCTATCTCGTAATATTGGGTGCACCCAATATTCTCTTTGCCTCTGCCGTCGTCTTTTATAGCGACGGTAGCGGTAGACGGAGCCACACACAAGCAATCACCTCGACGTCCATTTCCAGACTGAGCCAGTAGTATGGACTTCTTGTTAAACGCTCGTAAAACGCCGTGCTAAGGCTGTGTATGTACGTTACCAACGCGCGCCGAATGCAACGCCGAGCGCCCAATGTGTACCCGCTCTAATCGTAATAAAGCAATAGTTTTTTTTTTTCATTTTTTTAGTTAAGTTTAGTTGTGCATGTAGAATTGGCACCAATAGTGGTTCATGTAACACCAAACTTTAACAGGTTACTTTGTAACTTGTTAAAGTTTGGTGTATATTGAGAGAAGGCGCACAAATTAAATGTGCGATATTTATGAATGTCATAGGCGTCTGGGTGTTTTCTATATACATACTAGCTGACCCGGCAAACGTTGTTTTGCCATACTAAAAAAAAAGGTTTGAAAAATAGATGTTAGCCGATTCTCAGACCTACTGAATATGCATGTAAAATTTTATAAAAATCGGTCAAGCCGTTTCGGAGGAGTACGGTAACTAACACTGTGACACGTGAATTTTATATATAAGAAGAAGACTAGCTGACCCGGAAAACGTTGTTTTGAAATACTAAAAAAAAAGCTTTGGAAAATAAATGTTGGCCGATTCTCAGATCTACTGAATATGCATGTAAAATTTCATAAAAATCGGTCAAGCCGTTTCGGAGGAGTACGGTAACTAACACTGTGACACGTGAATTTTATATATAAGATATGATAAGATTATAAGTATGTACTTACAAAAGAAATACGTAAGTAGTATATAGGTACGTATCTAATACCCATAACATGGAAGGGACATACATTGGGACCGAGTAGTGTGAAATGTCCATAATTTTTTTTTTCTGTCAACCTCTGCAATTAGGTGTGCAATACGACACTATATCTTAAGCTTCTATATAATAAAATACGCATACCAGTCTGTCAGCGTCTTTGTCGGATGCAGCTTCATGAAAACTAGGTGCTTCAAACTTAGTTCGTAGTTTGAAACTTCTACAAACTGAGTTCCTTGCTTTATTAAATCTCTCCAATGTTGTCTATATAAATAGTTACTTTAAAGTTACTACTATGACGACTGGTTTAACTTTTGTCTCATCGTACTTCAGTTATTTGAGAATAACATTATTAATTTCTCAGAAAGATCCAAAAGAAATTGAATCTTAAAATGTTACATAATTTTAAGGTAAGTAAGAGTATGCTGTCAGTTCGTCCGACTGTCGGTTTTCAAACGAATACTTACCCTAGGAGGATTATATACTAACTAATTCTATGGCTATACCTCATCAACGGCGATAGCTAGATAGTAAAAATATCACGGAGAATAGATAGATAGATAGAAAACTCTTTATTTGTACACCACAATAATACATTTTACTTACATAATAAATTCTTAAAGTTAGGTTGTACAAAAGGCGGCCTTATCACTAGTATTGAGGATGTTATTTCGTTGCTATAATTTGAAAAAAGATTTCATTTATAACCGCCAGGCATGCATGACTAGATGTATGAGTGTAAATGATGCCAAGGAATAGTGTTTGGATCGTAGCAGACGGCATTTTACACTCTCTGCCTACCCCCATGAGTAGAAGACGTGATTTTATGATGATTGTTTATATTATTTCTAACAAAAAATCACTAATATCTGTAAGTGTACTAACTGTAAGCCCAATGAAGGCCAATCCGAGTAATAAATCAGTGAAATAACTTTAGTAGATAAGGCACTTTATCATTTAAAACAATCTAAGGAGTGAAATTCATTGTGTTTTCTTTCAGATCCAATCTCTTAAAGGTGGGAATAAATTAAAGAAATGATATTTCTGTCAGCGGTCGTAAAATACAGTTGATATCAGACGGCTTTGATCACTGCGAAGAACTCACTTGACATTCGCAATAAGTGCTATTTCTGTTTTACCTTTACTGCTTACCGCTTTTATGTGACAGTAAAGTGGCTTTCTTAAATATTGTCTTAATATTATCGATTTAATCTTAAACTTTAACTAAAATATATATATATAAAAATCTTAAACTAAAACTAACATGAGTTATGTTGTTTGTCGTTATGTAAACTTAATAACTTTAGTTATCGATGAAAATAACAGTTACTGAAATAATACTTGTAAATATTGTTTACGCTAATACTGACTGGAGTGGAGAAAAAAGGTGTAATTAACTTATTATTTAAGAGGTACTCCTAATTTAGGTATTTGCCTTAGGTATTGCTGTCCCTATTCTCGAGCGCCGCGCTGAAAGGGATAAATATAGCTGAAGCAGATTTTACCTACAAATTCTTTGAAATAATTGGTCAAGTGCGAGTCGGACTCGCGCACGAAGGGTTCCGTACCATTATCTATGCAACATAAGGCAACGTTATTAGTATCGAGCAAGAAACGGTAAAAAAATCATGTTTGTTGTATGGGAGCCCATCTTAAATATTTATTTTATTTTATTTTTAGTATTTGTTGTTATAGCGGCAATAGAAATACATCATCTGTGAAAATTTCAACTGTCTAGCTATCACCGTTCTTGAGATACTGGGTACGGAACCCTAAAAATCATGTTTGTTGTATGGGAGCCCCCCTTAAATATTTATTTTATTTTATTTTTAGTATTTGTTATTATAGCGGCAATAGAAATACATCATCTGTGAAAATTTCAACTGTCTAGCTATCACCGTTCTTGAGATACTGGGTATGGAACCCTAAAAATCATGTTTGTTGTATGGGAGCCCCCCTTAAATATTTATTTTATTTTATTTTTAGTATTTGTTGTTATAGCGGCAATAGAAATACATCATCTGTGAAAATTTCAACTCTCTAGCTATCACCGTTCTTGAGATACAGCCTGGTGACAGACGGACGGACGGACGGACGGACGGACGGACGGACGGACGGACGGACGGACGGACGGACGGACGGACAGCGAAGTCTCAGTAATAGGGTCCCGTTTTTACCCTTTGGGTACGGAACCCTAAAAAAAGACCTTTCGTACTCCTCAAGTGATACAAGCATAGATATACTATAGATAGCATAGATATATATCTATAATAAAGAGTAAAGAAAAATGGGGAGTGCGATACCCATATTTTTGTATGGAGCATATTTGGAATCGAGTCGTCTTAGGGAGTAAACGCTTGTAAAGATTTTATTTATTTAATTGACCTCGTGGCTGAGTGGTTTATATAAAGGACTGCCGCTGACAGGTCGCGGGTTCAACAATCATTTGTAAAATGTTGTCGTCATGATATTTATAATTGTCATACAAATGTTTGTACTGCATCCGGGTGTTTTCTATGTATTATAAGCATGTACCTATTTACAAAATGAAAGTATTATATTTATCATATCCGTATATAAGCATAACTTGGGACCAATGGACGTTGTATGAAATTTCCATCAATGTTCATTAATTATTTGAAGTTTATTATACCGCTACTTTATGTTTTACAATTTTCCAAGAAGTCAGTGTTAATATACAAGTTAATATACAGTCAATATTATGACCTGGACATAGGATTCTCCCAGAGAATACTATAACGCGTAGTTTGACGCTGCTTGCGTAATATCGTTTTAAACGAAAAAGGCTCATTAATGATCATCTTGAAACAAAAAGAAAATTCGCAGAAAATTGCAACTTCGCTGTTTAATACTGCTGACTTATAAATAGTTAAGTAACTTTTGCTGCACTTGGAAGTTTATTTTCTGATACTGCGTAGCATCAGCAATTTATAAAACTTTTCTTGCATCCAGCTTGTTTATTATATACCTACTCTCGTTGTTTGATAAACATAAACTTTTTATTGTAGTTAAATAGGAAAAGTAAGAAATTGGAGTTGAAAAGGGAGACGAGTAAGAAATAACAACATTTTATTAAGTGTTTCAATAAATGCTTTAGTCCTACGGTAAACATGTTTCATACAGATACTTCAATAACTATTTTAGTTTGTAAATATCTACATAAAATTAATAGACAGCGAACAAAAAGAAAGAAATTACCTACGTTATAATACCTACATAAAAAACCTTTATTTGCAGTTCATTTCTATGTCAGTAATTAAGTTAATAATTTAAATAAATATCACAAAAGACCTGTGCGGAAATCTAGTCCGCGACTCTAACCTAACACCAGATTCATAGGCCACAACGTTGTTTCGCTGTGTATGAATTATTGAGTAACTGAATAATCCCATGTCTGTGTAGAAACTTATACCAAAAGTAAGGGGATTTTCGCACCCTTGAATTAAAAGCGAGATTATCCCGGTTTGATGTTAAAGTATATCCGACGTTAAAACAACCAAGTTATTCAACAAACACCACACCTTTTCTTGCTTCCGTTAAACATTGAAAACGCTTACGATTGTCATAAATCACAATGACATATGCTATTAGCTTTTAAAGCTTCCGTTAGTCACCAAGCAGGTTGGTATCTCACGAACTGTAAAACTGTAATAGACAGAAAGTTGAAATTTTATACAGAATAAATAGCTATTTCTACTGCGATGCAAAACAAACACTAAAAATCAGAATACTGTAAATATTTAAGAGTTTCCATACAACAAAGACTTTTTGTGTATCTTAATAATATTACAACAATACAGTTATCTGGACTATCTTTACTTATTATGAAACAAAATCTTTATATATATATAAATCTCCTGTCACGATGTTTGTCCGCGACGGATTCCTAAACTACTTAACCGATTTTAAATTAAATTGGCACACCGTGAGCAGTCTGGTCCAACTTGAGAGATGGGATCGCTTACATTTCAATTTATGGTCGCAATATTATTTTATTGCAAATTATTTGTTTGTATGGCAAAACAACATTTGCCCGGTCAGCTAGTCTTTTATATATATTTGTTCCTATGTGAACTTCTACTTGAAAACTACGCAACGGATTATGATGATGCGATTTTTTCAATAGATAAGTGCTTCGAGAAGAGGTTTTTTTTAAATAATTTTTTAGGGTTTGGTTTTTAAAAGCCACGCGTACGAAGTTGCGGAAAACAGCTATAGCTTTGAAAAGCATTGTGGTAAGAATACTTGTGTTGTTTGTATGCTGTTCAACATTGTATACAAAGCTCCAGAAAGCTAAATGTGGAATTCATTGCATGCTCACACGTGATTGCTTATCAGGTAATTACAGATTGTGACGTTCATAGTTGATAAAAATATTATTTAATTATTGACGTCAAACGAATATAGAAAAAATGGATCAGAGATTACTTGTGAGCTTAGCGTCCTTAAATAACAATTATTTTTAGATTTATCTGATGATTTTGTCACATGTACTTAATTTGTGATAGTTATATCTTATTTAAGTGTATACTTAAACATGTTTTTGTCAGATATTGGTACCATTTCTATGTGCACAACTAAAGCTAACTTAACTAAAAAAATGAAAATTGATGTGGTCAATAATATACCTAATTACGCATTGTTACCTGAACTTTCTCATCATAAAACTGTGTATAGACTAATAGTCTTATTCATAATGACTTATCGGAGGTTTAAAAGTTCGCTAAAATTGTCAAAAATTGCTATTCATAATAATGTAATTTTTACGCTAAAATTTTTATTATCTCTACGATAAAGTGACATTATTTTATTGTTTAAACCTCCGATAAGTCATTATAAATAAGACCATAACAATAATAAAATAAATAATAAATAAATATTCATGGACATTTCACACAACGTCCTCTGGTCCCAAGCTAAGCTTATATGCTTGTGTTATGGGTATCAGAATACGGATAGAATACATATACTACTTTCTTTTGTAAATACATACTTATAATACATAGAAACACCCACACGCAGTACAAACATTTGTATGACAATTAGAAAAATCACACAAATGATTGTCCCGAGCGGGAATCGAACCCGCGACCTCTTGATCGGCAGTCCGTTATATAAACCACTCAACCACGAGGTTCGTCAATTTTGCTTAGTTATGTAAATGAGCACAATGGAATAGCCAATTAATCAAAATACCTACACCATAGTCGTTTTCACTTTTTAGTTACCTAAGTTTAGTTTTGTACACGAAGAATTGAGTCCATTTGCTAGGATTATGATTTGGCAAGCAGAATTTTAGAACTCACAGTTACGACGATATGTAATAGTAAAATTTCGATATGTAATAGTAAAAAAGTTAAGTAAAAATAAATGTTATATTTTTTTATAATAAAACATGTTAGCACTTGATCCAATTCCACCTGATATTAGGCGGCAATGGAATATCTGTAATATCCTTCGTATTTATCTAACTCCAGAGTGTTAATTTTCTGTGAGTGCAGTGTAAAAGTTTACATTCATCATTTGTCCCTAATATGCTAAGTAGAAGTACAACTTGAAAAGTAAAATTTCTATCTAACGTTGTATTCAGAACTCATCGTTGAAGTGCCCACACCCATAACAAAAATGACATGGACTGGTCACGCACAACGAAATAAAACTATATAACAAAATTATACCATAGAATCTTTATAACAAAAGCTGTTTTAGCACATAAATACTTTACTGAGCCAATGGCCTCGTAACAATTTATTATTACTGACAATGTTATCAGGCTAAAATAAATTCTGATTTATTTTAATAGTAATTTAATTATTGTATCTATGTTGTACTCCCTTTATAGAAGCGTTTAAGATCTTTGTTTGAAAAGGATACTTCTTTATCTCTCTCTTTCCCTTCTGTCTCCAGCTCAACAACGACCCATTGTTGGGCACGGGCCTCCTCAACTACGAGGGTTTATGATCTTCTATGCCGCTCTGACCAGGCGTATTAGCATATAAATTCTAGGTTTCCGTCTCTCACAGTGGATGTTATCTGCTTCTATAATCCATGCGGTTGCTTTTATAGCACCTTGTGGACATAATGGGGTGGTGACACTTGTATTCTTAATCCGCCACCACACAGAATTTATACCATAATAATCTTACAAAGGAGAAATATTTAATTTATGATTTTATAAAATCAATAAGAGTTGGCTGTTTGTTTGCATTGAATAGGCTCCGACACGACAGACACACGGACTGATTTAAAAAATAATTCCCTATCGGAAAGCTGCACTATCTCTGCTAAACATGGACTATATTTTATTTTAAAATAGAATAAATCTTTGTTTATCATGAATAATATAACTTAAGGTAGGAAAACTTCGCCTAAAGTCATTTTTTGCGTGTACTGCGAAAACTAGTGATCGTTGATGCCCTAACTCCCTCCTCGTTCCCTTTCATTTGTGTAGACCTAAGAAGAAATAGAAGTTACATTCAAATGTTTATAAACGAAAGACATTTTTAGCGCGATATTCTGTGACATTAGTGAAATAGCAAATTCGTTTTTCCATATAACAACTTCCTTCCTTAACAACTTATAATGTCGGGCAACTTATTTGATCAAGAGGATAGAAATTCACATAATATATTATCATTATATGGGTGAATTATTTTTTTGTTTACCACACATACGGTAACACAAAATTCTGTTACGACGCAAAAACATGAACAATAAAAATATTAGCTTGACTTTTACAATATTCGATTAGATTAACCATGAACGGTGTCTAAGATTTTCATTATTTCTTCATGTCGAATATTGATGCCTTTTTAACATGCTTTAGAGTTATAATTTACGGAATTGAAAAGCTGTTAATTTACTCTACCTCTGTCCCTCCGGGCTAAAAAGAGAGAGAGAATCACAGGCCTTTTGCCTGTAAGAGTAAAATAAAGTATGGACCAACGTCCCATTGTTGGCCAAAGACTTCGTTCACTTTGGGAAAATTTATGGTCTACTATGCCGCACCGTAGGTTTAGGTTGCAAGTTTTCCGTCTCTTACAGATGATGATATCTGTCTGTATTATCCCTCATCTTAACTGTATTATCTTGTCTTGACTTGTCTGTATTATCCTTTCAAAATTGTATTTATTGCAAGAAAATAGAACTACAGTGTGAGTTTAAAATTATTCCTCTTTGTAGCGCAACAAGAAATTTTTGTAAACATCCGCTTGATAGGTACTTTATTGAACCTTAAAATCAATAGCCGAAGTTTCTAGTAATCTCTAGAGGGTACAAAGGTGAAAGCGAAACTTATTACATTAATAAAAGAGCAGTAAGGAAGGATGCACAAAGTATAGGAAATTCTGGATATTATTAAAGTTAAGGAAGTATAATATACCTATACATAAAGATATTCTATTCTATTATAAAGCTAATGAGTTTGTTTGTTTGTTTGTTTGTTTGTTTGAACGCGCTTATCTCAGAAACTACTGGTTCGGATTGAAAAAAATCTTTGTGTTGGATAATACATTTATTGAGGAAGGCTATAAGCTATATAGCATCACGCTGTGACCAATAGGAGTGAAGCATTAGTGGAAAATGTTGCAAAATCGGGGAAATATTTTTAACCCTGTTGTACGGAGTTGCGGACAACAGCTAGTCTATACATGAAAATATTCTATTCTCGGGTTGATGTAAAGAAAATTTCAAGTCAAGAAAATATTCTAGTGCTTTTATCGGAACTTTATATAACGTACAAAATATAGTAAATGTGACATAAAAGAGACACTACTAACATCACGCTTCGTTAAACCAGACAAACAGCGTTCGTGCAAAATCCTTGCATTCGACGCTTTGATTAAAATGTTAACATTTAAAAGTTTTTGTGAAAAAATTCAACTCAGTTTAATATCCTCTTGAAAGCTAATTTTTTTGTTCACAAACATTTATTTTATTAATATTACTCCGTTTACTAAAGTAATTGATTAATTTTGCAATTGACATGCTATGCTTTTACTTAATAAATCATGTCAACGTGCAACGCCATCTATCAAGAATGTTTTCACGTCAAAATACGATGTAAACTCAATTGAGTGTTGATTGTGGTGATCTAATTTGGTTACTGTGAGCACAACCGCAATAATCTCAGTTAGCAGAGCTACGGAACGGTATTCCGAGGTCGTGTGTTCAAGTTCCGCTTGCGGTGATCTACTTTTTCCACCACAATTTGATTTATTACTCCGTTTGTTAAGAAAGAGGAGTTAACATAGATATCAAATAATGGAATAAAGTCAGGAGAATGACGTTTGTTATTTCTCAAAATGCGTTTTTGAAAAAGGTAAATCCAATTGTATGATTTCTTTGTTTTAAGTAGGAAAGATTAGTAAGCTCTTTTAAAACGTCAGGAGCTAGGCGTCTATTCTAAACGTGAATCGTACGAAGAAGAACAGACAAGGAAATCAATGGATTTTTCTTTTTCATTGTTATTTTTTATAGTTCATTCTTACTAATGAGCATAGTAATAAGCTTAATCTCCATTTAGAAGACATGGCAACCCTTAATTCGTAGCTTATATTCTTAAACCACGAAAGTTATCAACAATATTGTAAATTCAAAAGAATCTGAGAGAAAGGGTTATTCTCAAGCAGAAATAAAAGTTCTTCTAAGACTCTAAATAATTTTATTGTAAAGCTATTTTTTACAATAACTGAGAGAAAATCACTTCGAAAATAAAATACTTAAGGAACACCTCTATTAACCTCAATTGGATAAAGAATAGACTAAAAGAATTGGGGCATCAAGATTTACATTGGCATGCTAAATCAATGTCGCATTTTCATTTTATAAAAGTTTCCTTCCGTGATAAGAATTGGGTAAAATGGTAAATTATGTCGAAATTCTTTATTCTGAGCATGAAGGAAATACCTGAGCAGACTGTCATCATCAAGTCTCATAATTTAGATAAGTATCGAATTTCTTTCATTTTTTATTTAATCGGCAAATCATAAAGGAAAGATCGGTGTTGGGTGGATTGACAAATAAACAAAAATCTTTGAATCTAGTCTTACCTACTTGTTTTTAATATTCCTATGGTATACCCATGCAATAGAGATAAAACAATTTTCTTTATAGTATCCTACAAATAGTGTAAAAAGTGAGGAAATTCGTATATGTATAATATCACTAGTCCACAACAACCGGTGTACGTAATATAATAACTTTACGAAGTGTTGTTGTATTATTTACATTATAAGAAGGCATAAAATTTGATCCCAATATGCGGTAGATAATATAAAATAAAATTTATGCTATAATATCAGGTCTATCCGTCTCGTTTATTTCAAGATACCAATGACACAAGGGAATTACCATATTCGAATGTTTCGAATGTATATATTTTGCGCCACTATTCCAGTTTACGAGTTATCTGGGTTAGTAGATGGACACTATCGCGGAATAAACTAGCTGATTTACGATATCCGCCAATCTATACAGCTTGTTACACCTATATTTTTCCCATACTCTCGTGTAGGTGATTACCTGTTCGTAGTATTTTATGACCAAGATAATTTATGTATCTATTGCAACCTTTCTGAACACATTTTTTGTCGTCTGTATCACTAAACCTGGAATACGAATAACACTGGTTGGAAGGGTACAATGTTATTAGTTCTACTGGGAGAGACGTAATAAGGGAGGAAAAGGAAGGAAAAGTAAGGATAATGAAAGTGAGCATATTACAATCAGTTTAAAACAATTGTGAGATACGGAAATCTCGAAAGTAAACCTGAGATGGGGTTGAGTTTCGAGATATCCGTCATCCATTTTGATCTGCACCAAAAACTCTCGAAGAATTGCATAATATGTTTTGCTCTATCATTAACGATGTACCTATAGTAACATAATGTCAATTTCGCAGCATTGTGTTTTTTTTTCACAATAAAAGTTAAAAAGAGTTAATAATATTTCTTTCGTGATCTATTCCTTTACAAAAGGGCGAAGTATTGTAATAAAAGCGTGTAGCTCCCTCATTGCCATCCATCTACTTGAGTTGGATAGTATAGGCACGCGCACGACATTGACAGATGAATAGTCCTCAAAGCAATAAATGACAATGGAAATCATTGATTATATTGGACAGCTTTTCCAACATTATTTTTACTTTATGACGTGTTTGATTCAAAAATATAAAATATTTTATATTTTTGAATCAAATATATTTTTAATATTTTGTTGTCCATATTCTCTCCCTCTCCAGACCAATAATGTCCTACTGTTGGACATGGGGTGCCTCTGCTTTGGGAAAGATTATTCTACTGTGCCGCGCTGAACAAGTGTGTTAGCACAGGGTTTATATTCGAGTATTCCATCTCTCACAACGGAAAAGACAAATAAAAGACTTAAGGAGTATTTATATACAATTTACTTTAGCTTTACATTACCCTGAGAAGAACAAGGGCTGGTGACACTTTTATTCTTAATCCGTCACCACACGGACAGTATTTTACTACACGAACAACTTTATTGCTGCTTAATCGCAGTTATTTACAAGTTAAGAGGACACGATACCAAATTATGCTCCATACAAAAATATGGACATCATAGTCCCCTGTTTTGTTCGTGAATATTGTCTCCAGAGGAACGAATTTTTTTCACAGCATCTAGGTCTTATATATCTATGCTCTTATAACTTTCTTTTTTCAAAACATAATAACTGAAAGAAATATGACCATCCAAAAATCCCTTTTTTTCCGGCTTTCTTTAGATAAAGTTGCAGCGTCTATCACACAAATTTGGTATGGTTATACCAAAAAATAAAATGATAGAAGCATAGATATTCTCTTCATCTATAATATAGAGTAAAAAAATTAAAATCTGTAAAAAAAGGGGAGTACGAAACGTCTTTTTTTCAAAGAATTCGTAGGTAAAATCTGCTTTAGCTGTATTTGTCCCTTTTAGCACGGCGCTCGGGAATAGAGATAGCAATACCTAAATTAGGGCTAAATTAGGGCCTCTTAATTCTAATTTTTATAACTGAGTAGGCCTACCCAACAGTGGAACGTTATTGGGCTGGAGAGAACGAGAGGGAAATGTAAAAAAAATCAGTAAATAATTGAAAGTTTAATTATTCTTAAATTTTAAGAGAATTTAAGTTTTCACGTATCTTCTTTATTAACTAAGTAATGTTAACTTCGTTTGATCGTAAATGGAACTGTTCAATAGTTTGATTACTGTTTCATACTATTACCAATTTTATTGATCCATTACGAAAGGTACACAAGCGAGCTTCATAAAAATTTTATGCGTAATTACTTGTTACTAAAGCGAGGTATATTTTTTATTAAGTGTTTGAACAAGTTGAACAGTTATTTTGAATATTTTTAATGTAGGGTGTTGTTTTAAAATTAGAACTAAGTTCCATTAATCAAACGAAAGTATGCATAAGCTGCATTTTAAACTTTTTATTGGAAATAAACATAATTAGTTGAATAGTTAAGATTGTACACAAATTAGGGCCTTGAAAATGTACTTTTTAATATATTATAAAACCATCCAAGTACACGTTGGACTCGCACATATAATTAAATAGTTCTGTACCATTAATAACATAATATTTTTGTCATACCAGTAATATATTACCAATACCTTAGAATAGAATAAAATACTCTTTATTGTACATCTTAGAAATATTACAGTAGGTAATTAATATTATACAATTTTAGAATTTATAGATAAGTACAATAGGCGGTCTTATCGCAAGATGCGATCTCTTCCAGACAACCTTTGGATGGACTGAGAGGAAAGAAAAATTTGGCTAATTGTGATGTGTTTGTTGTATAGGGCTCCCATACAATACACTTAAGGGCACCACAAACGGCATATTACGATATATTATTATACTGAGATGTATTTAGACTTATGAGGTCGCCGACATATATCACCCGTATTCACAAACGTTACTGTGAGGTCTCATAGTAGGCATGGACGCACAGGGGTAGCAAAATCATTTCAAAAACAATACTTAAGTGGTGAATCGCACTATGTGTTTGTTAAACTGAACGCATAGCTAAGTTTTGTCTGTGAATATAAAGGCTCGATGAACGGAACGTACTGAAAAGTGCTACACTTTGCACAGTGCATCAACACTTAAGTACTTACTTAAGTAAATATTGTTTGTGAATACGGGTGTAAATCTGTATCTTTCTCGCATCGTCTTTTTTCTATATAAATCTATATTTCTCGCAATATTAATATATCGTAATATGTCGTTTGTGATGCCCTTAAGTATATATCTACATATAAAAACGTGTTGCGCAGACTCCAAATAATTTGGGATAGGGGCAGGAAAAAGATTTTTTAAAAGACATTACGTTAATATTTGAGTTATCATAACCGTTTTATTAGAAATACTGAGGCAATTTTCTATATTATTGCCATCGCCTGGTCATCAAATACTCATTATAAATCTATATAAATTATTACACCATCCGTAATAATGTACAAAATATTGTTACGTGTTAGGGTTCGAAGGATTTGGAGAGAAAGACCTGCTGACTCTTTTAGAAGACTTTATTCACTAGCACTAGTTACACACTAAGCACTAGGTCCAAACACTAAGCACTAGGTCCAAACACTAAGCACTAACAATGTCCTAGATCGTAGCCAAGTTGTAGGTTTCACTGGTATCGCTCTTGATCACTTGTTTTCGCTCTCGAAGTCGCCTTTATCGTAGCTCGAACTGAACTGCCCGGGCTCGCCTCCCTGCCGCTATTTATATGCGCCGAGACGAGTTCCAGACTATTCCAGAATGTTCCCGACTGTGCGCGAATGTGATCGCCCGGAACGAATGTTTCTGGAAAGTTCGTGCATGTACGGTAGTTCCTCTAACGCCATCTAGTATCTAATAGGGGTTTCACTCTGTTCGGTTCTTTAATTGGTTTTACTAGTTGCTGCTAGATGGCGCTAGCTCCTTTGTGTTTTGTGTGTTCGTAACAATATTATGAGAAATTACATAAACTTCAATTCTTGCCAAAATCAGATGAAATATAAAAACTCTGGAACTGGGCCACATATTAAATGGTATCAAGCATTGTAAATGGCTTTCTGCATCGCTCCCTAGTGAGAACTATGGCTTTGCCAAATTTTATACCTCAACGACCGTGACGTCGTGTTTTTTGTAAAAAAAGAAGAAATCTAGTGGTGGAACATAGTGGTATCACTATATCTTTGATTTCTAAAGTAAACTTCGTAAATCGTCAAAACATTTTCATTGCATCTTTTTTACAAAAAATTGGTCAAGTGCGAGTCGGACTCGCGCACGAAGGGTTCCGTACCATTATCTATGCAACATAAAAATAAATAAATAAATAAATATTCATGGACATTTCACACATCGTCCTCTGGTCCCAAGCTAAGCTTATTATGCTTGTGTTATGGGTACCAGAATACGGATATAATACATATACTACTTTTCTTTTGTAAATACATACTTATAATACATAGAAAACACCCAGACGTAGTACAAACATTTGTATGACATTTATGAATATCACACAAATGATTGTCCCAAGCGGGAATCGAACCCGCGACCTTGTGAACGGTAGTCCAGTACATGAACCACTACGCCACGAAGCCCGTCGTAACATAAGGCAACGTTATTAGTATCGAGCAAGAAACGGTAAAAAAATCATGTTTGTTTTATGGGAGCCCCCCTTAAATATTAATTTTATTTTATTTTTAGTATTTGTTGTTATAGCGGCAATAGAAATACATCATCTGTGAAAATTTAAACTGTCTAGCTATCACCGTTCTTGAGATACAGCCTGGTGACAGACGGACGGACGGACGGACGGACAGCGAAGTCTCAGTAATAGGGTCCCGTTTTCACCCTTTGGGTACGGAACCCTAAAAAGAAACACGCCGTCGCGGCTTTTGAAACAATAATGTGCAAGACCTATACGACCTCTATCTATTATTATTATTTTTACTATGTATAATAAGTATGTATTTACAAAAGAAAAGTAGTATATGTATTCTATCCGTATTCTGGTACCCATAACACAAGCATATAAGCTTAGCTTGGGACCAGAGGACGTTGTGTGAAATGTCCATAAATATTTATATTTATTATTATTATTATTTATCTATAAAAGTCATGTCAAAGCTCATCATTAAATCACGAATATGAAAAAAATAACCTTTCGAACAATTTTTATTAGCTCGATACGTATCTATCAATGTATTAAATTATGTGACGAAATTTTTGAAAGAGATATACAGCCATTCTCAGTAGTCGAGTTGATCTTAAATTTTACACACATATTAAGAGGGTACTGTACTCCTCATTTAGGTATTTGCCTTAGGTATTGCTATCCCTATTTCCTAGCGCCGCGCTGAAAGGGACAAATAGAGATGAAGCGGATTTTACCTACAAATTCTTTGAAAAAAGACGTGTCGTACTTCCGTTTTTTTTTCGCTAAAGTTAAACCGATTTTATTCGTTTTTGCGTTATATTATAGATAAAGAGTATATCTATGCTTCTATCACTTTTTTGTGGTAAAACTTTACCAAATTTGTGTGGTAGACGCTGCAACTTTATCTAAAAAAAACCGAAAAAAGTGGGTTTTTCGGATCGTCATATTTCTTTTAGTTATTATGTTTCGAAAAAAAGAAAGTGATAGAAGCCTAGATATACTATGCATAGATATAGCATAGATATAAAAACTATTAAAATCGGTTTAACTTTCGCGAAGAAAAAACGGAAGTACGATACCCATACTTTTATATGGAGCATAATTTGGTTTCGTACCGTCTTAAGGATCGATGACATTGCAATATTAAAAAATTCTGGAGTTTCAATTTGTCTAGTTCAAAAACTGAAAATTACTTTTCAGTTTTTGAACCAGACAAATTATTTTAATTTAATTTTAACAGTGCTAGTGTATATTGACACATGTACGTAATACTTTTATTAAATAGTAATAAAAAGAAATATTTACCAAAGTAGGTTTTTATAAAAATACATCATCATCCGATATTTTTTGAACACTTAACTACCGACAAAGTTATCTTGATTTCATATCTATGAATTGGAGAGACATTATATTCCGGATATTATGTCTGAGTACGAGTAACTTAAGTAGAAATCGATAAGTTCTATCGACTCAACCAGTATGTTTTAGTTGGGATTGATACAACAATATCAGTTTCATACAAATTCCGATGTCTTAATTTATAATTCACTAGCTTTGTCTATGATTTCGTACGACTGAAAATGGTAAACATAATAAAATGTTTATAAAAATGTTCAAAGACTATAAACAAAACAAAAATCTATTATTTGAAGTTTTCAGCAAAAAAGTTATTATACTTTGATACCCCGTTTTATCCCCCTTTTCTTGCATATGATTGCATTTTCTTCAGTCAATCTCGTTTCGGTCAACACTGTCATGGTAAGAGCAGCTAGTGTATGACTAGCCGATGTCTAGATGAACTAGATGATATAATACTGACTAAATCTAACTGTTTACGTCTTTTTGGAGAGACTCTGGCAGAGTTTCACTGTTCTATACTTTTTCTGACACATCACCTCTACATAACCTTTTTCAACCGTTTACATCCTTTTTTGTATTTTAAAGTAGCCTAAAATTTTACTGTACTGCCAGGCGGCTTTTAAATTTAAAAAAAATGTAAATACTAACATTAAGTTTAGAATCCCATTTAATTTCGAATTGTAGCATTAAGTTTGTATTGCAGCATAATATGGCGCTCTTTAGTCAACCATAATAATATACTCTATAGTCCTACCACCACGAGAAAAAGGCGTGAGGAAAGTGAATATTGATGATAGTGTTAAGTTAACTATATAAGTATTAGATTTGATTTAAAATATTGCACAGATATTAAGAATTATATTATTATTGATTATAAATTAAGGTGTAGGTATACTTCGTATAGTATCTGTAGCCATAAACCGCTAAATATTCTTCCAAATACTTTCACAACAGTGTCAACACTTCGCCTAATAATCTGTACCCAAAGCTTACCTAATTCTTACAACGTATATGACTTGGCAGCGGTTCTTCCATTACTTTCCTTGTTAGTTTTATGAACGTATGTTAGTCTTCTCTAATGTATAAATGTAATTCAAGCAAAACCTACAAAAATATTTTGCCAAACTATTTTATGTTTATATTCCTCTATAGTTTACTTCATTTATCACCTTGTTCATGACAATATCTTTAGAAGTAGAAGTAATTTTATTTATTAAGAAAGTCTGACAATGGACGAATATTTTGTTCACATTATTTAACCAAAGCAATTGTTTTAATATATTAATATACACTATAGACTATTAATTAGTAGTAAACAACTAATGCATTGCAAAATTTGGATAAAACATGTTGTAATTAGTTATTTGATCATCCGTTGAGTTATCCTACAAAAAAATTGGTCAAGTGCGAGTCGGACTCGCGCACGAAGGGTTCCGTACCATTATCTATGCAACATAAGGCAACGTTATTAGTATCGAGCACGAAACGGTAAAAAAATCATGTTTGTTGTATGGGAGCCCCCCTTAAATCTTTATTTTATTTTATTTTTAGTATTTTTTGTTATAGCGGCAATAGAAATACATCATCTGTGAAAATTTCAACTGTCTAGCTATCACCGTTCTTGAGATAGGTACAGCCTGGTGACAGACGGACGGACGGACGGACGGACGGATAGCGAAGTCTCAGTAATAGGGTCTCGTTTTTACCCTTTGGGTACGGAACCCTAAAAATGTCAATAAAAAAAAATACTGTTTTGAATGTTAGATTCCGTATTTTCTTCTTTTTATTCTCCTCTTAGATTATAAAGGTTATACTGTATGTAGGCCAGTAGCATCCATGTAGTAACGAATAAGGAATACCAATGTCACCAATCCATTAAATTTTTTAATCCTAGGTAAGTGCCAGCTCAGCGATAGAGGTAAATAATATCCTTCTTAAAACGGAAAACTCGAACTAAACAACGTACCTAGTCCGCGTGGCATAATTAGACTAAATACCTTCCAGAATGAGAGGAGCTTCGTGTTCAACAGTGGACGATAATAGTCTGCTATGGGTAAATAATAAAGAGCAGTGCCCTAAGCCCTAATCTACTACAGGAAAAATTAATTGATCTATTACAATATCAGGTTGACCAAGCGTGTTAATAATATGATATTATTTCACTTCAAAATATAATAAAACAAAAATCTAAATAAATACTACATTTGAATTGCTTTAAGTCTTTGTTTTTACTACGAAAGAGCGTTTATTTTTCCTTATCATTATGTTACCATAACACATAGGTATTTTTTCCGTTTCATGGCATAAAATATGCATGTTGTAATAGATGGTAATACGTAAAACATTTATAACTGTGAACAGCTTATATACCGATTCTTCTCAAATTTTACATACATATTCAGTAGGTCTGAGAATCGACCAACATCTATTTTTCAAACCTTTTTTTTAGTATGGCAAAACAACGTTTGTCGGGTCAGCAAGTCTTATATATAAAATTCACGTGTCACAGTGTTAGTTACCGTACTCCTCAGAAACGGCTTGACCGATTTTTATGAAATTTTACATGCATATTCAGAAGGTCTGAGAATCGGAGAGCATCTATTTTTTTTCAAACAGTTCCTCTCCACTGACATTTGTATGGCAAAACAACGTTTGCCGGGTCAGCTAGTATTTTATAAAACTTAAATGTTGTCATAGAGAGTTGTATATCATCACGCAGTAACTACAAAAGGGGTTGATCTACGAGCATTAGTTAGTGTTTTATTATAATACAATGTAATAGAAACACATATAGGTACAAATAATATAACAGAAACATAATGTTAAACATTGTAATATAAAAAGTTAGAAAAGTTTGTACGATGCGAAAAAGTTTTATATGCGGTATGAATGTCGAATAAATGCCCTTGTTTGTTTTTAAAATATGTTCATTATGAAATTATTTGCGTACTGTTTTCGACAAACATTATGAGCGAAGTATCTTTTTGAAAATGATATTCATTTCTAAAAGTATTTAGTTTTATTTTTCATTTCATTTGAAATATTTTTCAATTGATTTGCCAAACTTTCCTGCCAAATTGGATTCCGCGAGCATTGGTCGATCTGAGCAGACGTGTTTTACTAATTTCTAATAAATATTAAGTACTTGATTAGTGTAATTTCGACTCTGAGATATTAGCGTTAAGGTTTTGTTTTGCAACACATCGATTGCACCACTTGTGATATTAAGAAGCCAACAGCTGCAGTTGCACGAGGTACGTTTATTGCATTCAATAACTAAGGATGAGTTCACAAAGAGAGACGCTTAGCGATAGTGTAAGCGGTACGGTACCTGATTTATCGCTGTCTCGCGAATCTGTTTTTGCAAGTCAGAGAAAGCGCAAAATGTCCAATATAGACGACGTCAAACTGGAGCTTAGGCGTCTCCGGGAGGATATGGTTTCCTCTTTAGAGAAAAAAACTGAAACGCAAAATCAGCAAATAGCCTTACTATTACGCGAAGAATTGGCAGAACTTAAGACTGATATAATATCCATTAAAGAGATAAATGAGAAACTGATACAAGAAAATATTGAAATACGTACCGAATTATTAGATGTGAAAAAATCTAATATGTCTATGCAGAAGCAAATAAAAAATTTAGAAAGCGATTTAAATTGTTTAAAAACCGGTAATATTGATAAAAATCCACAAATACAAATTTCACGTTATGAAGACACTATTCGCGAAGTGCAAGAGCGCGCAGATCGCCAAAAAAATATAATTATTGTGGGTATAGATGAACTGGAGGCTGGTAATATAGAACAGAGACGTAAGCATGACTATAATGAAATTTTGAAGATCCTTAAATCAATTTATACCGAGTGTCCATGTCCGGTAAAATTATTTAGACTGGGAAAATCCGAGCCAGGGAAACACCGTCTGATTAAGGTTTGCTTTAGTGCAGTAGAAACTGCCAAATACTTACTACGTAAACAAGATAAAGACCGAAGTAAAGTAAGACTATTTTCAGATCAAACGCCTGCCCAAAAATCTTACATGCAGCATATTAAAGAGGAGTTAGCCCGCCGTGAAAGTAATGGCGAATTAAATCTAACAATTAAATATATAAGAGACATCCCTCAGATTGTGAAAAATTATCCAAAAAACGACGTCAAGAAGTCATTACCAACAAACCACTAAATAATCAAGAAAATTCACACGCTGTCTCTCATAACTATGACAGCTTACCTTCTCAAAAATCAACTTTAAACTTTTTTTACGCTAATATTCGCAGCATATGCAAGCCAGGAAAATTTGATGAACTAAGGAGTATTCTCAAGTCAATAAACTCAATAACTCACCTAGTAATTCTGACTGAAACATGGATAAAGAGCAACTTTGAGGCCCAAACATTTAATTTACCAAACTATACACACGTTTATAATTTTAGACCAGATAAAAGAGGTGGAGGAGTGTCAATTTTTGTTCACAACAGTTTGCAATATGATGTATTGGAGGATATTTGCGAAGACAATGTTCACTATTTATGGATATATCTAAAAAAATACTCATTTAATATTGGTGCCATTTATAATCCTGGTCGAGCTAATATAGATGCATTCTTTAATAGACTCTCGAGACAGCTGGAAACTAAAAAGCGATGTATTGTCATCGGTGATTTTAACATAGATCTTTTATGTGACACGAGCCACACTTCGGAATACAGAGATTTATTGGCTGTAGCCGGTTACGACTTATTAAATAAAATAGATGTCAGCCACTGTACCCGTGAAACTAACACGACCAAAACCATATTAGATCATGTATCCACTAATCTTCGCGATGAAAAATTCCATCTAACTATAATAGATTCGCCTTTATCGGACCATAAGCAAATATACCTGGAATTACTTAATCGCAAGCATGACCCCTTGCAACGTGTCTCATACGAAGCTATAGATTACATGTCACTATATAGAAGTTTAACAGAAAATGCTCTAATAAACGAAGAATATAATTACGAAATTTTTGAATCATACATACTGGAGCAGATTAATTTGAATAAAACTATCAAAGTAAAAGTACTTAACCTACCACAGAAGGAATGGATAAATAAAGAAATAATTGACAATATACGAGAAAGAAACTATCTATGGAAGAAACTCAAACAAGAACCTACTAACGAAGATATAAAACATACTTTTTTGGTAGCTAGAAACAAATTACAAAAATTAATTAAACACACAAAACAAAAATTTTATCATGAATCTTTTAATAACTGTAACAATGACTCAAAAAAGCTATGGAATTTGATAAACACTTTGGCTAGCAATAAACTTAAACTAAGTTCACATCCTCCTAAGTTGATTATATCTGGTAGTGAATTTCATGATGGTGATGACATATGTGAGCAATTTAATATATTTTTCTCGGCAATCGGTATCGAATTATTAAATAAAATATCAAACAACTGTTCAAACGTGCCGTTCTACACAATGACTTATATAGATGAAGAGCCTAAACACATATTAACCAATTTTGAACCTTGCACTGTTAATGAAATAAATCAAATCGTAAAGGGATTAGACAAAGCCTGTAGCAGTGGTATTGACGGTATTAATACAAAATCACTTATTTGTATAAGCAATTCAATAGTAGATAATCTCACAGGCTGTATAAACAAATGTTTAGCAAATGGCACTTTCCCAGACAGTTTAAAAATAGCTAAAGTCCGCCCAATATATAAATCAGGACAAAAAACAGATCCTAGCAACTACCGCCCAATATCGGTCCTTCCTATTATGTCAAAAATTTTTGAAAACGTTTTATACACACGCTTGAACACCCACTTAAACAATCTAAACTTCCTGACACCTTATCAATACGGCTTTCGACACAAATCTAATACACTATCTGCTGTAATTGATTTAGTAACTAAAATCAATACAGAAATTGATAAAAAAAACTTCTGCTTAGGGGTCTTTATTGATTTAAAAAAGGCTTTTGATGTCGTAAGTCATTCTCTATTATTGGCAAAGTTAAGGAACATAGGGTTAAGGGAGTCAGCATGCGCCATATTTGAATCGTATCTGGCAAATAGATTACAAGTGGTTAAAATAGGTAGTGAATACAAAAGTAAATTTCAACGTGTGAACTGCGGTATACCACAAGGATCGATAATCGGACCGCTATTGTTCTCAATTTATGTTAATAACATAAGCAAAATTAACCTAACCGGCGAGATAACTTTGTATGCTGACGATACATGTCTTTTTTATTTCGGAAAAGATATTAATGAGCTATTTAGCCAAGCACAAACTGATCTAGACCAATACAATTTATGGTGTCAATGTAACTTGCTAACAATTAACACAAAAAAGACCTCATTCATGATCTTTGCCGCAAAAAATAAAAATATTCCAAACAACTTGACTTTGTCTATCAATAGTGAACCAATTCAGAGATCTCACCAAGAAAAGTACTTAGGCTTAATATTGGACGACAAGCTCACATGGAAACCTCACATATCATTTATACGCAATAAAATAACACAACTTACTGGTGCATTACGCAAAATATCATCATGTATACCAAGTAACAATCGACTAATGCTATATAATGCACTCATCAAGTCCAATCTAACATACTTAATTGAAATATGGGGTTCTGCTGCAAAAACAAATATAATGCCCTTGCAACGTGCACAGAACAAAGCTATCAAAGCACTATTTCATTACCACAAATTTACATCTACCAATACACTATACAAGAAAACAAATATTCTCAACTTGAAACAGCTTTACACACTAAGCATATGCATACTAATAAAGAAAATAATATCTGGCTCCATCCACTGTCACACTAAAATAAATAAAACAAAATATACACGTAGCATTAGAAATTCAAACAAATTGACATCCATAATACCGAGAACTGAGTATGGAAAACGAAGCATCTTGTTTGACGGTATAAAAATATACAACCACTTGCCAAATAACATAAAAGAATCAAAAACTGTGACTATCTTTAAGAATAAACTAAAAAAACATATACAAGACAGCATAGTTAGTTAGTGTCCTTAAATAATATATGTAATGTGTGTGTGTGTGTATGTGTGTATTATTATAATCAATAAAAAAAAACAATAACAATACTTTCTAATTCTCTATATCTCCATAATACTCTATAATAATAAAAAACATACAGATATGGAATGTTACCTATATGTATAACGTATTGCTGTGACAGTAAACTCATTTACATAATTTTAACTATTTAACAGTTAATCTATAATGTATAATAAATCAAAACAATCCTTTTAAATAACAAAATTATATGAATAAATAATAACAAAATTAACTTAAATAACTAATTACTTAACTTTCAAGGAAAAAATAATAAAACGATAGCGTTTGGTTAACATATTATATTTATTAAGACATTTACATTAGTTTTAGCAATTAGTAAATAAGATAAAGAAATAATAAGCATTAAGATAAATAGTATATTAAGCAAATAACTAAATAACCATTAAAAAAAAATTTTTAAATTATTATTCGTCATTGTGGCATAGGCCTTATGTTGGCGTTATGTTTAGTCGGTCCGAAATCACATGAATCTACCCTCACTTTTAAATTCACTCGCATATTTTTTCATATCGTCGTTGTAACAAATTGGCGATTTAAAACAATTTATACATTTGCTTCTTTGAGTCATTGAACCAATGCAAATGATATTTACTAATAGAAATGTAAGTAAATATACTCTGTAAGTGAACTTAATGTTCTTGAGTAATAAAGATCTTTAAACACAAACTTTTTACTTTAAATTTCAACAAATCAAATAAATCAAGAAAAGTAGTTATCACGAGTGTGATTTGAACCCACAACCTTTAGAAATTCATTTCACTGCGCAAAAGAGCTGCTGTCACATTCCCTTGCTTTAACCAATTTTTACGGGCGTCGTCGTCTAGTGGTTTGTGTGTGGTTTTAGTTGTTTAGTAGCATATCGTTATTAGACAGACCAATAAGCGGGGTCTTTGGTTTATAGGAAACTTATATTGTTTAGTTTATGATTTACCTAGTAGATGTATTATTATTCGAGTTTCACTATAAACTAGGCATATTCTCGTATAGTTGCTCAACTGCGTAATTTGGGTGTAGACGCTTGAGTGGCTTGATAATGTGATCTATCGCTTGATGTCTCCTAAAATTACTCAAGCATTATTATGTAGAAAGTGATCATAAGGTTAGGTATATTTTTTCGACACAATATTTCATAAATTCATGCTTTTGATAACCGATATTCAATACTGCACTAGGCCTTAAACCTCTCTTAAGTCATGCCACAAAGGAAGAGGGAGAGATGTCCAGCAGTGGACGGCAATAAGCTAATTTGATTTATTAATTGACTACATAGACGGTTATAAAATGTAAGTGTCAACACCCCATGTACTCCCCAGGGTGCTTTAAGGGGCTGTCTTGATAAGGAATATTACGATGACATAGTCTTCTGTTAGAGAATATAAACTTGAAATAAAGTCTTATGCTAACACGCCTGGTCCGCGTGGCATAAGTATACCAGATATTCTCTTAAATTGGAGGAGGCCTAATAGTGGGAAAAAATGTGCAGGGATGAAACGTGATTCCACTATTACGAATCACTGATATTATTATAAAAAGCATATAAGCTATGTAGTTTTCCTTCTAAATGTCAAGTTGATGGTTCCAGTAAATATATTTGCAACAAATTGGCCGTGATAGACAAACAAATTGACACACGACTGAATTTATGTGGACCTTTTTTTATTTTGACACATAGAGCACTGAAATTGCCAGTAGCAGTTCAGAATTTGGAAATGTGCCCAATGCCTAGCAATAAAAACATACAGGGTTACGTGTAGCAAAAATAGTAAAATCATGGGTGTATTGACATTTTTTAACGTGCTGCAAAAGCAGCGGAAGGCGTCGGCGGCCGCCTACGGGTTCGTGACTGAAGGGGCTTTGCGCCTCGCTTTGTATAACTACTAGCCCAAACCATACCAATTATTCTTATTCTATCAAGCGCACGGAGGTTTTAATTTCGAGGGATGTTAAATAACGATATAATATAGGGATCTGCAGTATAATTACGCTTAATTTCTGCCTAACTACGTAACTGTTGGAAATAAAAGGGCTTCGCCAAACTAGTCTCGTTGACGTGAAGACGTCCGAATTTAACTTAAATATTAATGGTCTTATTCATAATGACTTATCGGAGGTTTAAAAGTTCGCTAAAATCGGTTCGCGAAAATTGTCAAAACTTTTTTCATAATAGCCTTTTTACGTTAAAACGTTTATTATCTCTCCGATAAAATCTCCGTTTAAACCTACGATAAGTCATTATGAATAAGACCGTAAAATTGCATTTGAGTATATTCTAAGCAATGCTAATAAAGGAATAAAAATTAACTCTAAAAAAATAATCAAAATGTTTGAACATTATCTAATGTGTAAATATTTTTTTTGTTTAGTTCAAAAACTAAAAGAACACGCTTGAAAAACCTGGATATTATTTTACGTTATTGCATTGTCATCGGTCCTAAATATACGTGCAAAATTTCAGATTAAGCCGACCACTGCAAGTGGGTGAAAATAAATTTCAAAGATTCCGTTACATATATTATTACATTGACAGGTACGTTTCTAACTAAAAAAAGCGCTTTAAATAGGGCAAATTCAAATCAAATCAGATCAAATTTTTATTTATTGTGGTCATAGGTAAAAGAGGTACAAAAATATAAAATACAGTATCACTATGTCCTGCTTAAAGTGCATACAATATTTAAAAACAAAAAATAAAGATATACACAATTAATATTATTATTATCAATAATTTATTAAACTATTAATTAATAATCGCTCGATCATTAAAGAATTCTTGAATAGCCTTGTCATATAAAAATGTCAGTAAATTTTTCTTAAAACTTTTTATGTCAGAGGTTTGTAAAATAGTTCATGGTAATTTATTAAAGATTTTCGATGCCATACCAAAAAAGCCTTTATCAAATTTTGCAGATTTATGAGGTATCGCTGCAACGTGTAATGCATTTCTCCTCGAATTGAGTTTTTCAAAAAGAGTTTTGTTGGTTTTTATAAAAACACTAATTTCGAAAATGTAGATTGATGTAAATGTCAAAATTTTTAATTTTCTAAAATATGGTTTACATGAACTAGGTATAAGTATGCTCGCCAATGCTCTAACGCATTTATTTGCGCTTTAAACACTAATTCTCTGTTTGTGGTGTTACCCCAAAATATTATACCATATCTTAGTGTCGATGATACATACGCGTGATATGCTGTTAGTGCTGCAGGTTTGTCTACAACTTTCGCTAAGTTGTATAAAGCATATGAATATTGATTTAATTTCTTACATATAGTGTCAATGTGCGTTTGCCATCTCATATCATTATCTATCCAGAGTCCTAAAAATTTCGTACAGTTAACCTCCTCAACTTGTGTTGTATTATACTGTATGTTTAGAGTATTACAGTACTCTTTTGAAAATGTCATAAGTTTTGTTTTATTTAAATTTATAACTAAATTATTTTCTGTCATCCATTTTACAATTAGATTAAGATTCTCATTAATGTCAGATTCAAAAGTATTTAAATTATTTCCCGTAAATATAGCAGTACTATCGTCAGCAAAAAGTATCATGGGATTTTCTAACTTAACCTTAGCGGCCTTAACGAAATTATCATGTCCTGTCGTTGATGTGCGAAATCAGCCTAGATCCGCCACTGGATTTCAGTATGTTTGCTGTTTGTGTTGTTAGCAACGCAAAAAAATTAAATCTAGAAATACGTCATAATGTCATAATAATTAATTTATGTAATAAATATACTTGGGTAACATTCTCATGATAGAAAGCTCTTTATATTTAATACGCATTTATATAAAAAGCCGTGTCATTAATTGAAAGCCACAGATTATCCAAGGGACAATTTTACTTTTAAGAAGATAACGGATATTTTTTTGTGAAGAAGGGTAAATTGTTATGAGTTCTTTCATAAAACACAATTCACAGATATTTCGCTTTTATATGGGAAGGTGCGATTTAATTCTGAACCTTCTGGACAAAGTTATGTAACTACTTGTTAGCTCTTTTAGAAAATATAATGATGTACGTTATAAAAAGTATGAAAAAGAACTGAAATAACAAAACCTACTAAATTTATTTTCTTTCTTGCTATAAATTGACGCAGATTGTAAATACAGATGTCTCCTCTGCTTTTTTTTTCTATTGGTGCTCCAAATATTTACAATGTCGATGAAACAAAACTCAAATCAAATGATCAATGTTGTAGTTAATACATCACGTTTGTGAGTCTTGGGAGTAGGTATTATGCTCAACAGTGGGACTGTAGCTTGACAATACAGTTTTCTACCTCTGTGCATTAGAGAGCATTATCACAATTATTACCCACTGAGACTAATTGTACTCCAATGTACTTATAAAAATAATTCTAAACACTAATTCAGAAATGAAAAAACTAATACCTACGTTTATATTTTTGTCGGTAAAATGTTAATCAATTTTATATCAGAATTTTTTATCAATAACGATGCCAACAGAAAATCATTTGTTTCTTCAATCATATATCAAAAACAATTTTAAAAGATAATATACCTACAAATAACGTAATTATAAAAAAATCTCTAATTTTGTTCTAGAGCATTATAATCCATTTTCTTTGGGCGATTTATGGAATTTGATCCAATGTTTTGTTTTGTAATTTTCCAGTCCATTGTATAAATGTGTCTAAATAATACATCAAGCCCAATAACAGTAAATTCACTGGAAGTGAAATATTACACTTTTATACTAGTTGCCAGATTTGACAAATTGTTGACAGTACATTTCTGTGAATTTCAGCTGCGGAAGCCGGTGTCGACGCTCTCGATCCCCGGCGCGATGAAGGCGTACTCTAGCGGGGGAAGAGACGCGGGGGTCGAGGAAGCTGGCGTCGCACTAGTTGGTGTTCACAGCGAGTACCCTCGCTTCGGCGAAGAACGAGCGCTTGGCGGCGGCACATACAAGGGCGGGGGGACAGCTAAACACAAACCGAATATAGGCTATAGGTGAGTTTTCAGTTCTTTTATTGTAATTGGAGTGAGTTTTGACGTATAATGTTTTTACAGTTATTAATTTTTACGATTACGAAACGAAACTAGCAATTTGTACCTCATAAAGAACAGCAGTAATTGAGGAAATTCGGTCTTCTGCACTATGATTAAGAGTTTCGGGTTTATCGTCTCTCGAAGATGTTATCTTCTTAAGCTATCCTTTAACTGGCTCTTACAACCTTACTTATAATTAATGGCTACCTGAGAAATATACATAATCCATCCATAAGTCATACAAGCAATTTACGCAATTTAGGTGCTTTTATTGTAGGGAAAAATGACCATAATACTCCTCCTGGCATTAAAAAAAAGCTGTTAAAATACTATACATTTAATCTGTTCAGAAATGCAAATAGACATTTTACTACAAATATTTTGAGTTTAATACAATGTTGAGGATTAATTTGAGCGAAGAATGTCTTAAGTATTTTGAAAAGTCAATCAATGAAATGATAATGAAGCGAACAAAGTTCAGCTCTCGAGTATAATTGGAGGACGTCTTTGTTAAGCCCACATCGCTGAGTTTTACTTTTTGTCATGTGAAATGACTTCAACAATTTCTTAGAAATCTATGAGATAGGTATTGAAATTGATAAAAAATATCTTTTATACGTTAACTTGCTGTTGCCCCTAACTTCGTACACGTGGAAGTTAGAAAGCAAAACTTAATAAATTATACAAAAAAGCCATCAACTTGAACCACTCAATCTATTAAAAAACCGCATCAAAATCCATTGCTTAATTTTACATACAGAAATAATAATGATTTATAATAAGTAAAGATATAACATTAACACCTAATTTGACGAGCTTCGTGGTTGAGTCGTTCATGTCGTGGACTGCCGAACATGAGGTCGCGGGTTCGATTCCCACTCGGGACAATCATTTGTGTGATGTTTGTAATTGTCATACAAATGTTTGTACTGCGTCTGGGTGTTGTTATGTACTATAAGTATGTATTTACAAAAGAAAAGTAGTATAATATGTATTCTATCTGTATTCTGGTACCCATAACACAAGCTTATAAGCTTAGAATAGAATAGAATATAATAGAATAGAATACACTTTATTGTACACCATAAATTACATGTCACTTAAAACTAATGTAACAATAAAACATGTACAATTGGCGGTCTTATCGCAATATGCGATCTCTTCCAGACAACCTTTAGATGGACTCAGTTTATTTGGAAAGGGGTATTAGTGGTGTACTTGCTATGTATAAATTCCAAGTAAGAAGAAAAATCTTATATTACGCATAATCAATACATACTACAGATATACATACACATATAGAGATATAGATCCATAAACGTACATAAACCTATACATAATTCTAAATAGATTATAATACTTAAATATATACATAAACATAATGATGAGAAGTTTGGATTGAATTTTACGTGGTTTGTAGCAGTAGATAATGTTCATTGATACGTACGAGCTTAGCTTGGGACCAAAGGACGTTGTGTGAAATGTCCATGAATATTTATTTATTTATATTTGTTTATTAAAATAAATGACACAAATAATAAATATTTACATAAAACAAGCTTGATTTCGAAGTATTTTTAAAAATTTACCTTGTAGTTTGTCCTCTTTAAGAGGCTAGTAATATTTCTGTTTGGTTAGTTGAATTCACATACATATTTCCGTAATTCCACAACGCTTTCTATCGGTGCTATCTGACTTGATATGAATTTTAAAATACAAAACTTTATATCTAACAATACTGGATAGGAAATAATAAAAACGAAGCTGCAATAAAATGCTCACGTATTTTTGTCGCCCGGCATGTGTAAATATTTTCTGTCAAAACTATCAAGTGTTTGTGTGCTCTGGTTTACAAATAGAGCATGGTGTCATCCCACACTATCTGATCAACCACAATTTCAAACCGCAAACCAACGAAGGATTTATAAACCAACCGGTTTGGACCAATTTCAATTCTGTTATGGAGCAGATTGGGTGAATTAAATTAGCATGCTTTGTCATAGCAGATTTCTGTCGATTACTCTCGATCTGAAACTTACCTTGCGGTTTTCTGAATAGTACTAGGATAATGATAATTCTAAAGATTAAAATCTAAAACCAGAAAAAGCTTTGGTATTTTTAGTATCGTTATATTTACATGAGATACAATCTTAAACAAGAAAAGTACCTAAGCAATAAAAAACCGGATAGCATAAAAAGTGAACTCAAACTTTTTTCCCAAAAAGTATTTTAATGTTTTAACTTCTTTGCCAGACGTTTCAAAATTGGACGAGTACCTAGTATTAAGAGCCTGCAAGTTTTTTGTTTAAGGCCCTTATGGACGAGAATTTTTGATAATTATTTTATCCTTTACGTCCTATAAGTCATAATAATAATTAATAACTATACCTGAGACGTTCAGTTTGCTGTGTTGAAAAGTTGTTAAATATTAATTCAGAAAGTGAAACCTTGAATTAAAGTTGTGTTCCTTATTTGTTTAATACAAAGTCGTTATGTTTGTAGGTATGTATGTATGTCCCTATGTGAGTGATGGCACTTAAAGCTACACAACGGATTTTGATCAGGTTCTGTTTAATAATTAGAATGGTTCAAGCGAATAGCCTTTTTTGTATAATTTGTTAGCGTGTCTTTTCTAAGTTCCACGCGTACGAATTTTTTGTACAAAGGTAACAGCAAATTTTCTATATACATATTTTGATTCTTGAAAAGTATATACGTATTTAATAATGTTACTCGCTCGTTAAAGTCAGCACACTTTTCAATGGGATTATGCTCTAGACGCATTACACGTCGTTTCGATATGGATTAAGTTTTCAAGATCAAGAGCTTCCGTATGGTAACAGCTGTCTAAGCCTCCTAATAACCACGAGTCATTTATAAAACATTATGCAATAATCAGTTGGTAATATGGGCTCTAGGAAACAGCAAATTACTTTCGAAGTAATTACCGAAGTAATATAGAAATGATCACAAATATAGTGGTGGAAAAGTTTGTTGATTTATTGCTGTCAAGATAGGATAACTTCTAAAAGAGGATAGTTGAGATAGTAGACACGGGTTAAGAAGTTTCATGTCATCGCCCTATTCGACCTAGATTCAAAGTGATCATGTAAATAGTAAAATTAAAACTGGTCAAGTACGAGTTGGACTTGCACACGAAGGGTTCCGTACCTTTCTTCAGCCCATTTACGTCCCACTATTGGGCACGGGCCTCCTCCACTTTGGAGGAATTATGGTCTACTGTGCCGCGCTAACCAGGCGTGTTGGCACCGGGTTTATTTTCGAGTTTTCCGTCTCTCACAGAAGATGTTATCTGTGTGCAATATCCCTTAGCTGACTTTTACAGCACCCTTGGGGGGAGATGGGGTGGTGACACTTGTATTCTTAATCCGTCACCACACGGAGGGCCTAGTAGCCAGCTACTAGGACCTACTAGCTAAAACCCGCGGTATCATCCGCGTTTTTCATTACCACATTATTCGTTGCGTAGTTTTGAAGATACAAGCCCACATAGGGGCATACATACAAGTATAACGACGTTGTTTTATAATAAGTAAAGATTTTCAATCAACTACAAATGATCGGATAACGCTAAGAGAATGATGATGATGTATTTGTGGTTATAGGTGATGCTATCATCAACTGACATACATAAACTATTAAATTTCAGGCTTACTTGCTATAACCGTTCCAGATATATAGCCTGAAAGACGGACGGACAGTTATAGAGCCCCTTTTGTCTTTTGGTACAGAACCAATAGGTAAACGTAGTTCCAATGGGAGGAAGCCAAAAAGCTTTATGTCATATACCCTCTTGCACAACTCTGGGTTGTCAAAAGAAATAACAACATTTTACTTGAAACTTGATTGTTATTCAATACACAAACAAATTCCAGCACGATAGTGTACTTTTTTCGAGTTTAAAGTAGATTAAAAAAGCGTTCAAAAGCTACCTATCGTACGCTCTGACTTTTTATGCTGCACGTAAATGTATTAAATAACTAAAATCACTCAGTTAAAAGCAAATTCGTGTTCATTTTATGGATGAGATTAAATATGCATTCAGGTCTTAGTGCTTGTAAGCTTGAGTTTAAGACCTGCATATGTGTATTTGACTTCGAAATTCAGTTTTATTTCAAAGCTAAGAATTTTTATAAACTTACGTTATATTAAGTAGGAACCTGACTCATAGACATAGAGAAAAATATAACACTTAGCACTTATAACCGTCGGGCATGCATGACTAGATGTTTGGATGTAAGTGAAGCTAAGAAAGTGTGTTTGGATCGTAGCAGATGTCGCTCTATAGTCTCTCTCCTCATGGAAAAAGAGCGTGATTTTATCATGATAACACATTTAGGTTATAAAATTAGATAATATATTAAAGCTTACCTTAACCTTACTTGTTTCGTCACGGTCTCTCTCTCTCTGTGTGTCTCTCCAGACCATTAACGTCTCACTGTTGGGCATGGCGTTTCTCCACTTTGAAAGACATTATGGTCTCCTGTGACGCGCTGGGCATTTTCAAGTTTGGCACAAGATTTATTTTCGAGTTTTTTGACTCCTATGGTGGGTGTTTTCGGTGTATAACATGCTTTAGCTGGCTTTTACAGTATGCTAAGAAGGAAAAGGGCCGGTAATACTAGTATTCTTAATCCGTCACCACAAGGGAAGTAATTCAGTTTGTCAATATAATAAAAAGGACTAAAGTATTGTCAGCAATATGTTGCGAATGCATACGGTATATATTATAGTTAGCAATATATTGCGTATTAAAAGTTTAATAAGAAATCCTTATACATTTCCACAACAAGTATTTTCTTATATAGAATTCTTAGTACCGATAAAAATAAACGTTCGTAGAAATGCTGTGATTAGTTTTATAAAAATATGTGTACGTGTTTATTACAATAATGAATAACACAGTTTCTCATAACGTGTGTACTTCATTGTTTTGCCGATATTACGGCGGTCATTTCATTATGTCTCCTGGGTTATATAAAACCAATAAGCAACGTAATAAAGCTGAGGTCAATTCTTGGCCGAAAACTGAGGAGTTTAATCCCTCGAGACTAGAATACATAAACAATGTATCATCCTACGTGAAATCGAAACTTGTTTAGGATATATAAACCTACATACATCAGATTAATAATGTGACAAATAAGTGGTTTTCCCAATAATATATACTTAAAATATAACAAGCACAATAGACCTCCTTAAAGGACACTACTACTCTCCAGCCCATTTACGTCCCACTGTTGGGCACGGGCCTCCTCCACTTTGCAAGGGTTATGGTCTACTGCGCCGCGCTGACCAGGTGTTTTGGTCCAGGGTTTATTTTCGAGTTTTCCGTCTCTCACAGAGGATGTCATCTGTGTGCAATATCCCTTAGCTGACTTTTACAGCACCCTTGGGAGGAGATGGGGTGGTGACCCTTGTATTCTTAATCCGTCACCATACGGAGGAAACGAACTACTAAATATTAAATATAAGAATTATTAAGCGACACTACTAAATATTACAAATTCTGGTTTACCAGCACTCCTGCTTTAAACTAATTTCTAATTACATCTGGAAGAAGGTATAGAAAAACTGTACTGAAATTATTTTTGGCATAATAAAGACAAAAATTTAAATTTGAAATTCATTTTATGCTTCTTGATTATTGTTTCCTTTGAGTGCTGTAGGAAATCTTAACAGATAACGTTTTCTGCAAGAACAGAAACTTTGAAACTGAAACTTAATCATATACCTGATAAAAAAAAAGTCACGTATCCAATTGCCGTATGTTTATTGGCATAAAGAACATGATAATCTTTCTACATTCCATTATACGAGTACGTATCACTATTTCAAGAATCAGGCATAACAAAATTTGCTGAATTCGCTTGTATATAACACCATTTACAACGATATGTAATATTATTCAGCTCATTGTGAGCAACCGTTAACTTTGGACATATAATGAAGAGGGATGAAACGCATTTGAATAAAAGGGTGATAAATATAAATGTTGATGAATACAAAGGGAGAGGAAATTTAAAGAAAAGATTAATGGATTGTTAGAGGGATGATATGAAAGAAAAAGGAGTGAATGATAGCGAAAAGATACGGATAGCTGACTGAGAAGGATCGAAGAAAACAATATAATAATAATATTAGGTGATACCAGACCAGAACCAGAATCGTAACCTTTTTAATAATAGGCATAGGTCAGAATTTATACGAAAAATATTGTATATGACTAAAGATGTCCGTGTGGTGAAGGATTAAGAATACAAGTGTCACCATCCTATTTCATACCTAGAACAGAGGCGTATTTTAAAAATTAGCGCCCAGGGCCATTTACCCTGCCGACAGGCGTGTCGGGCGTGTGTCAGGTCCGTGCGGTTTGGTAGACCATAATCCTTCCCGTAGTGGAGTAGGCCCATGCGCAACGGTGAAATATTTACGGCTTTACTTTTAGTATCGTTGAACTTGAAATTTATTAAATATTATTAACATTAATATTAACTTCATTGGTAATTACAATGGTTTAGTCACAAAACAATCAGTCATCTTATATTAAGTTTCAAAATATTTAATTAGTGCCATAAAACTGAAACATAGTTACTAAACGAGATCGAATCAAATTATAGAAAAATATACTAAGCTTGTACTTGACCAGCCATGAAACAGGGCAAGCTGCAATATTGTCGGTCACGAAATCAATACACTAAATAAATCTAACGAACTCAGCGTAGAAGTGTTTTAATAATGCCTTACGTAGCCTTGAACCAACGGAAATAACTTGCATCAGGGCCACATCGATTTTATTCGTCTTTTAAGTAATGTAAATGCAGTATGTATAGATTTATATTTAGCACTCATTAGTATATATACTATTCTCCGTGTGGTGACGGATTAAGAATACAAATGTCACCACCCCATCACCTCCCAAGGGTGCTGTAAAAGTCAGCTAAGGGATATTGCACACAGATAGCATCTTCTGTTAGAGACGGAAAACTCGAAAATAAACCCTGTGCCAACACGCCTGGTAAACACAGCACAGTAGACCATAATCCCTCCCAAAGTGGAGGAGGCCCGTGCCCAACAGTGGGACGTAAATAGGCTGGAGAGGAGAGAGGAGTATATCTAGGTATATAAAAGGAGAACTGACTAATTCACTAAAGTATCAAAGTATTATTATATTTGTATGCCGCTTTTACTTTTACAATAAATATTAATTCATGGACATTTCACACATCGTCCTCTAGTCCCAAGCTAAGCTTATAAGCTTGTGTTATGGGTACTAGAATACGAATATACCACAAAAGCTAATTTTATTTTGTAAATATATACTTATAATACATAGAAAACACCCAGACGTAGTACAAGCATTTGTATGACCATTATAAATATCGCACAAATAATTGCGTCGCGCGGTAATCAAGCCCGCGAGCTCTTGAACGGCAGTCCGTTACATGAACCACTAGACCACGAGACTCTTCGATATGAATACCAAGAAAGAATTTCCGAAAATAACACACTGGTAGCAAAAACGAAGGTGAATGATTTAATTCGATTCTGTGCTACGGATTTTCACGTTTTTCACCAAAGATGTAAAAAATATTTGAAACTTTGTTTAATAGTTAATTAATTAATTTCAAGTTGTTATTAAAGCCGGTACAGCTATGAGAAATTTAAATATAGATATACGTAAATACACATAATATCAGTTCATCTCCGAAGAAACACGCAGAGTTTAATTATTATTTACACTGTTTTCGTAAAGTAAATACTAATACATACACTAAACTAACAATTTCTTAAAACCCTAGGGATTTGCTGTTTATATTACACTAGATGTCACCCACAACTTCGTAAGCGAAGGATTTAGAAACTAAACGTTGACTACTTATACAAAAAACCCAATCTCTTGAACCAATCTATCTATTATGTGGTGACGGATTAAGAATCCAAGTGTCACCACCCATTTTATTCCCAGGATGCTGTAAAAGCCAGCTACGGTATATTACATAGATAGCATCCTCTGTGCAAGACGTAAACTTGATAATAAACCCTCGTAAAACAGGCCTTGTCAGCGTGACATTGTAGACCGATATCCCTTCCAAGGTGGAGAAGGCCCTTGCCCAACAGTCGGATGTTAAAGAGATGAAGAGAAAGAGACAAAGCGCAATAATGTACAAACCATGTATTAACGAATTTGCTTCTTTTTTACAGGTTAGGTAGAAGAAAGGCGTTATTCGAAAAAAGAAAAAGAATAAGTGACTATGCATTAGTAATGGGAATGTTTGGTATAATAATTATGGTTATAGAAAATGAACTCTCAAGTGCCGGTGTATATACAAAGGTAGGAACTTAATGTTAAATTATTTTATTTGTATAGAGTGACTGTTAAAATATCGTTTACAGAAAAACATGGTACTGTGGATCATATATGTAAAGGTTTATCCTATGAAAATGTAATGAAAGCAAAATTTTGACAGTGATCCTTATTAGCAGTCCAAAATATTCATAAATTATGGTCCCCAAGCTACAGTACGCTAGTTTATTATCCTGTTACAGCTAAAACTACGATCGCAACGTCCAATCAAGGAGGAATGTGTGGAAAGTGAAGATAGTAGCCATAAGTAAAAAATAATCACAGATATTTAAGTAAAATATTTAGTGCAATTAATTTTATTGAAACCAAGCAATGTCCTGTTGGTCTCTTCTTTGCCTCATTTTTTAACTGTTAACTGTATTAAAATTATTACGAATCAGTCAGTTTATAATTTGTTTATTACAGGCATCAATATATTCGCAGGCGTTGAAGACGCTTATATCAATGTCGACTGTGATTTTACTTGGCCTAATCGTCGCGTATCACGCTTTAGAAGTACAGGTAATCAAATAATATTAAATGTTACATTGTTTATTCAAAATTAAAATTTTAATATTATCGAAATTATAAGTCAATAGTCACTATTAAATATTTTTGATGAAATAGCCTAGTTACTAATAATTTAAATTTAATATTTTGTTTAATGTAAAGATAGTTTTATAACCCTAACATAATTACAGGACGTAAGATTATCAGTCGTAGATTATGACGTTTAAAAACATTTTGAAGATAATAAAGATAAACAAAATAGAGTGTCATTAATAGTTATAATTATTAATTTTATAAAAAAATTATGACTAAAATAAATTTTTGCAGTTATTTATGATAGACAACTGCGCTGATGACTGGAGGATAGCAATGACGTGGCAGCGAATAGCCCAGATCGGGCTCGAGCTTGCGATTTGCGCCGTCCACCCTATTCCAGGGCAATATACCTTTACTTGGACCACAAAATTGGCCAATAAGGGAGGAGTTATTGGTGTCGAAGTTGTAAGTATATAATTAAATTATATTGAGTCTTTTTCATTATTACTTTTAAGTAAACTAGCTCTATTTCACCTGCCATCTTAGTAAAACCTTACGTTGCAGTTACTAGAGCTCCCATAGCGTTGAAAATACTTTTTTTTGCGCTAAAACTGCCACTCTTACGGAGTCAGATGCGTATATTATTTTGTTTTTGTTTAGAACCAACCCAATGTTTTATGAAAATATGAGCGTCTCAGTCCGTAAATGTAGTTTTTTTTTGAGTGACTAAGCGCAAGTTTTAGAGAATATAATATTAATTTGTAATTTAGACTTAGCATTTTACACTGACTGTTTAGTTCTCTTTTCTTTTTTATGGGTTCTTAAACGACATTTCTATTATAGAAAGACCTAACGTCTTTATACTTTGTAATTCTATTAGTAACTGATATTCATTTTGGATTTTTCTTTAGGGCACGATGTATAAACAAATCCAGGTCTGTATTTTTGTTTAGAAGTTTTGAAACAGTTTTAAAGCAATGTGAAAGTTATCGTCCTAAGCATGACCCAATTTATGTAAAAGAATATTGTGTTTTTTATGTGATATTGGTAATTTTATGTGACTAGTATAATTTTGTTTGTCACGTTCATTACTGTTTTACTCTGCTTGGATTTTTAACGTGTAGAAAGTCAAAATATTTAATAATTACATCAGCACAATACTATAGTACTAAATGAAAAATAATATCGATAAAACCTTTTATTACATTTTTTTTCGCGGATATTGGATATTCAAAAAAGAAAAAATACATAAAATTCTGATTATATTTAAAACTGAGGCTTACGCAAATTACAAATTATCTAGTATAGGAATTTACTTTTATTAATATCTCATTCCGTGTGTTTGTGTTTGAGTGTGTATGTGTTTTTGTAAGTGTGTGTTTTTAAGATTTTTGTGAAACAATATTTAGAGACACTTGTGTGCTTATAATTACTTAAATAAATACAGAAATTATGTAGGTATTAAATTGATTCAACATTCTTGTTAATTGTTTACAAGTTTTAGCTTACAAATCACATGCACATATTGCACATAGCACTTATGTAGTTATAAATATTGTTAATTTGAGCAGTGCTTACCATATCGGCATACGTTTAAAATACGTGACGATTTTACCGTACCTACGGACCTTCGAACTTTGAATTAAAAATAAATTGGTAGGTAGGTATAAAAAATAATTTGCTTAGTTGAAAAAATAAAAATCTCTTCAAAATCCTTAATATTTTTTTATATAGTTGCATTGTTATCGGTCCTTAAGAGGGTCCTGTACTCCTAATTTAGGTATTTGCCTTAGGTATTGCTTTCCCTATTCCCGAGCACCGTGCTGAAAGCGACAAATATAGCTGAAACAGATTTTACCTACAAATTCTTTGAAAAAAAGACGTTTCGTACTCCCCTTTTTTCTACGCGAAAGTTGAACCGATTTTAATTGTTTTTATGCTATATTATAGATAAAGAATATATCTATGCTTGTATCACTTTTTTTTTGGTAAAACGTTACCAAATATGTGTGATAGACGCTGCAACTTTACCTAAAGTAAACCGAAAAAATCGGGATTTTCGGATGGTCATATTTCTTTTAGTTATTATGTATTGAAAAAAAGAAAGCGACAGAAGCATAGATATACTCTTCATCTATAATATAGCGTAGAAACAATTAAAATTCGGTTTAACTTTCGCGAAGAAAAAACGGAAGTACGAAACCCATATTTTTGTATGGAGCATAATTTGGTATCGTGCCCTCTTAATATGTGTGCAAAATTTCAGATCAATTTGACTATATGGGAAAAAACCTCTTTCAAAAATTGCGCTAGATAGATTAATGCGTGTTAATTTAATATAATATAAACCATTTATTTTGGACCTTACTCTTAAACTTCTCTCTCTCTCCAGTCCATTAAAGTCTCACTGTGTCTGTGAGACGTGCGTGGAGGACCACTTTGGGAGGGGTTGTGGTCTACTGTGCCGCGCTGACCAGGCGTGTTGGCGCAGGGTTTACTTTCGAGTTTTCTGTCTCCATAGAGGATGTCATCAGTCTGTGTGAAATATCCCTTAGCTGGCTTTTACAGCACCCTGGGGAGGAGATGGGGTGGTGACGCTTGTATTCTTAGTCCGTCACCACACGGAAACCTTTAACTACTATTTCTACAAAATTAAGTCTTAGAAATCTAATCGTAACGTAAAATCAAAATAATATAAAACCATAAATAACTAAGATTTTTAAATACATAGATAAAAGCAATTAAAAAACTTGCGAATTTGAATTGAATTTAAAAATGGCACTATGGTAAATTAGTTACCAAAATTTTTTGTGATGGCTGATATTATTTAATATAATTTATAAAACTTTCACATGTTAAATGCTTTCGTTAAATATCATATAATTCCCTTCGTTTTACTTTCTCCTAGTAACAAATAAGATCTTAGGACCCCCTTACTCTAAAAGTGACTATCTCAAAATATTTTACTTTTGATTTTACGTTTTTTTTTTACTTTTAATACTAAAAAAAATCCCTTGTTCTTTTTAGGAAAGTAGCTAAAGGAAATGTTTCATTCAAGTTAATGATTTACCTTCTAATTCCAGGTTCCGTATGACGTCACACTGTCTTTACCGATGTTCTTTCGCCTATATTTAATATGCAGGGTCATGTTGCTTCACAGTAAATTATTTACTGATGCTTCGTCCAGGAGTATAGGAGCTTTAAACAGGATTAACTTTAATACTAGGTAAATCTATTCTATTAATCTATCATTGATCATTTACAACATTTTGAATGTTTTACCCTTTTAACGCATTAGAGAAAAATAATAATAATAAATATAAACGATCTGTACTCACAGTATCATAGAAAGCAACACTGTGGAGTTAGTAACAAACGTAGGACAAAAAAAAAGAAGAAGAAAGGAGTGAAACTTCTTTTGAGCGTACATAACCACAAGTACATCTTATTTTTTCCATTTCTTGGGTTGTCGTCTTCTCGAATGATGTAATTGTTTTCTTTATATTTTTCAGGTTTGTTTTGAAGACACTTATGACAATTTGCCCAGGTACTGTGTTACTTGTTTTTATGGTATCTCTATGGATAATTGCAAGTTGGACACTTAGACAGTGTGAAAGGTCAGTACCATTGTTAACTGTTGTTGATCTTATTTGCATTAAGTGTAATAACTGATGTAAAACCTTTTTATAAAAAAATAAAGCTACTGTTTCAGATGTTGAATTAATTTGATTTTTATTTAGATATGTATCATTAAAAGTCGTTTATAATATTGTTGTTTTAGAAAACATTTGCTTCGTTGTTTTTTTTTTATTTGATATCCACATTCAAAGTCTTACACTTGACTCAACAAGTTTAAGGATCACCATTCGATTGCCTTTGTGGCATGCTATGTGTACGCTTTTGTTATTCTGGCGTTGTAAATATACCTATCCCAAATTTTGCTTTCTGTTACCACCGTGTATTATATGTTTTCAATATAATTTTATGATATCTACGAAGAGTTTACTGCGATGCTAGGTTCATAATCATCACTTTAAAAACAAGAGTTTGACTTTGACAAATTTTGCAAACATTTAGTTTGTACATTGTAATAAAAACCACAAGTGTTTTGTTGTGATCTGTTTTATTGTGTATTAGACGTAGTAGTTAAATTAAATCGATGTTGTAAAATAATGCTTGTCATATTGTAGATATTATATCAAGTGAATGAAACACCATGATATTTGTACTGGAATTAAAACTTGGCTGTAATAAAGCCACATTCAATTGTTAATAAATAAGAGATCTAAGCACGGTTTACAGATGCTAATATAATATATTTATAAATACAAAATTTTATTTCGAACAAAATATATTCAGTCACGCACAAAATGGCTCTAGGAAACAAATACACTCAATGTTAGATTGCTTCTAATTTACCACCAAAAAGCACATGCCCATTGCACATTATCACATCATGCATCAAAATAAGTATCTCTTCTTGCCGTTTAAAGCAAATCGCTTGAGAGTCTTTTACGTGTATCATTTCTTCTTGTTAACATACCTATATCTATTAAACTATTTATCGATTCTATAATATCCTTCACCTAAGGATCCAAATTTACCCCACGCATGGCTATGTATTCAATATTTACTATGTATTCAATCCAGATAAATGTTTAGAATGCACGTTGTATTTAAATATCTATACGATATTAGTAAATTGATGTGTAGAAGGAAAGTTTTGTTTACCAGTAGGCATGACAAAAGTTTCTTTTGTGTATGGGAATTTATTGTCCAATTGATTTCTTGTAAAATTTAATTCTTGTAAAATAAATTAAAATAAAATTCTTAGAAAAAAAATATTAAAATATTAAAATTCTTGAATATTAAATTCCAAGTTGCAAATTTGCCGCAAATATAAAGTTGAATCCTTTTTTATTTCAAGTATAAGATCTGTATGTATCTTCCAATATTACATATATTTTGAAGTACTTATGTTGACTGTAGTAGATACAACGGTTATCTGTGGTCTTGTCGGGCATTTTGGCTCTCAGGTTCCACGACGAAGATCATGCCAATTTGCTAAACTCAATGTGGCTGACGGCTATAACGTTCCTCTGTGTTGGCTACGGTGATATTGTCCCCAACACTTACTGCGGCCGTGGCATTACCCTCACCTGCGGTATGGTGGTATGTATAAAAAATATAGTAGGATATTTTGGGTGGTTTAATCAAATTCATACTTTCATTCGTTTTGTGTGGATAGGAACAATTTGTGTCAGACCTAGCAAGGAAATTTTTTTTTCAAATTTATTAAGTCAAAAAATTTTAAACTTGCTTAGTCTTGCAAATTTTATATTACGTTGGTAAAGGTGAGCCATTTTATGTGTTGTTGTTTCTGATGTTAAATGTTTGAAGCAATTCAAAATTATTTCAATCAAAGTCAAACTCTTCGATAGGAACGGACGTTTTTATTTCTTTTTCAAGCTCTTTACACATAATTGCAAAAATATAGCACAAATAAACTTGCGTGTGGCGGTTTAGTAGGTTGAATGAATACTCAATAATCGGTTGCTACTTTGAAGTAGACAGGTCGATGAGTAAAGCGTTGAAATTTATTAACCATTCAGGTTTCACGATGAAGAACACGCTAACCTTCTGAATGCGATGTGGCTTATTGCAATAACGTTTCTCTCCGTCGGTTTTGGTGACATAGTACCAAACACATATTGTGGCAGAGGTATAGCTGTAAGCACCGGCATAATGGTAAGTTCTTACAAACAAAATTTCAAATGTGTTGACTGATTTCTGTTTTAAAACTTAATATACTTGACTGCTATGTGTGCCAAAACATTCTGACTATATGGAATTGACACCATATTTTGTTGGATTGGTTTGCCTTAACAATTCAAATGTGTTCTTATTTTAAAAATTCAGTCAACACTTATGTATCAATGTACTAACAACCACACACTACACTAAAATGCTTAACAATATCGACGTTTTACGCTAAATTCACAAAATTTCTCGGTGTTATCAATGTCTTCAGTTAATATTTTGATGTTTGCAGATCGTTGTAAAAGGTTGATGTAATATTATTATGTATATGTTCATACACTAAAAGTATTATCACCACTTCTGTAACTTACACTCAGTTTACACAACAGACCGTAATATTTTTCTCATAGTTCTTACAGGCAACAACAAATATTTGGAATATAAATACTAAGTACGATTTTAAATGTTTTTTTTAATAAAACTTACGTCCATTTCCCTGTTAAAGCCAGCTATTAGAAATTATATAATTTGTAGAATGGAATGCTTCATTTCTCCTTATATTTATAGCTCTCTTTTCACTTCAATATTTCACTGGATTGCACAATACGTTTGTTTTTAAAATGGCTCACTTTTCCTAAATTAACCTTAATACAGAAGTGTATAATAAAATTTTATTGCACCTATAATAGTGTTTGTGTTAATGTTGTTATTACTAATTAAATGTTCCTGGTGGTAAAATGGCAGTGATGTTTGACTGATATCGCTATATGCACCTGCTAAATGGAAATACACAAAAAATGACAATAAACGATCATTGTTTATCGATTAAAGAATATGATTGTTTATTCGGAATAATAAGAGAAGGAAAACTTTGTTATGTAAAATGATACAAGACCGGTAAGATGTTTCCTTCTTTTATAAATTAATTTATAGTAATTTTCATTTTAGCTCTAATGATTCTTATTGATATAAGCAAATTTCATTAATATTAAGATTTAAATAGTAAATATTAATAAATCAGAAATAAATAGGGTAATTGAGGCAATCGAATAATAAATTTGAATAAAGAATTCAATTAAAAATTTTACTACCAATAATTGTGTCTGTTACCCTTAGTAATTTTAGATTAAAATAATAAAAATAAAATAATTAAAACATAGCACATAGCAAGAAATAGTTTATTTTTGATTTTTAGCCTTCGAAATTGCGTTCCTGGAATGACTAATTCTCAATCGCTTGTACACGTTCGCTTGCATTTTACATTAAGGTATTCACTTAACAGGGAGCTGGATGCACAGCGTTATTAGTCGCGGTTGTTTCAAGAAAATTAGAATTAACTAGAGCCGAGAAGCACGTTCATAACTTCATGATGGACACACAACTTACTAAAAGAGTAAGTATTATTGTGTTATAAGTTCATCACAATTATTGTTAATCTAATTAACAGGGGGCAGGATGTACGGCATTATTAGTGACGGTTGCTTCGAGAAAATTAGAATTAACTAGAGCTGAGAAACACGTCCATAACTTCATGATGGAGACACAGCTTACGAAAAAGGTAAGGTGACTGTTACCATACTTGTAACAGTTGATGGATAATAAAGGTAAGAATTATATACTAGGTAAAGCTACAGTTTAAAAAGAATCTTAGTATTTAAATGACAATTTCGATAATCTGCTTGTTAATGGCGCACGTGTTTGACACATTAGAATAACTAGAATGTTTGAATTTAAACACAATAGTAGCGACACATCGCTAAAATAAAAATATAGAAAAGAATTACCCTTTAATTAAAATTATAGTTTGAAAATTCAAATAGTTTGAAGACATTTTGAAATTTTGATTAAATGACATTGTGTCGTCTTTGTATTTTCATTGTTTTTTTTATTATTTCGTTTTGTACCAGTAATAATTTAATGATTACAGCTGAAAAATGCAGCAGCTAACGTGTTGCGAGAAACGTGGTTAATATACAAACATACAAGACTCGTGAAACGAGTCCATCCAGGCAGAGTAAGGACGCATCAGAGAAAGTTTTTACTAGCAATTTATGCGTAAGTTAAATTTTGTACCATTCTGAAGTTCTATGTGTTAGTATACATTTGACAAGTGTATGTAAATTGTTATATTATAAATATTTTGTCGTTCTCTCACACTCTTTTTGCGTCTCTATCTCTCGTTCTTTCTCTCTCTCTCTCCATTCCATTGTCCATCTAGTCGTCTTCGATTACTAGTAATTTATTAGTATCAGTAATGTTAGTTGTGATTTGTTTGTAATGTTCTAAACTAAAATTTTTAGCATCGAATTACGTAATATCGTGCTTTGTTCTAAAACATTGGCATACGTTTAACAGTATTTTAACTTTTACCTTTCTTACTTTAATTTTTTTTTTCTGTAGTAGAAATCCTCTAAAAATATTGGTCTGGCTATTAAAATATTCTAAACCACTCTTGATTATATTTTTAAAGATCATCGCGAACAATAAGCTCCCTTTTACTACTATAATATATTCTCTCTTAGTGTAAACATCAAAATCTTGCGTTGATAATAACCACATAATATTATATACCAATGATACAGGGTGTATTGCTCAATTTTTATGCTATACTCACAAATTTTCAGATTAAGAAAAGTCAAAATGGATCAAAGAAAGCTTATGGATAATGCTAATACGATAACAGATATGGCAAAGGTACGTTTATGTCCATAAAATATGTTTTAGGCCATAGCTACACTCATACACTCATTAGAGATATAGATTCGTAATTATTGTAGCTAGCACATCAATTTCAATGGAAATTAGTTTCATTGTAATACAGATAAAATTCCCATTTGTATGACCTTAGTAGAATTTTATTTAAAATAACACAGAGATCTAAACTAGTTAGATTCTTGTTCATACTATTTTTAAAATATTAGTGCTTGCTATATATTAGGTATAGATTTATTCGAAGTATCGCTAACTAAACTTAAACCCTCATTCATTAGCTTCGCGCATGTTTAACAATTACTATCTGCATGGTACCGTTATTTTCCTAGATATAATTGGATACATCAAACATATAAATTGCATTGTTTTATGCCTAGATTATACCTAACCAGATTTGAAAAAGATTTCTTTCTATACACATACACACGAAGGTATAATTAGAAACTACAATAAAAATTGAACTACAAAACGATTGATATTAGGACCCCTTTCTTTTGCAGACCCAGAATACAGTCTATGAAATTGTATCTGATATGAGTACAAGACAAGATACTATCGAAGAGAGGCTGACTAGTTTAGAAGAAAAACTAACTTCATTACAGGTGAAACTTAATTCATTTTAATAGTTTCAAGAAAATCTTAAGCTGTTGGTGATTGATGCTTTAAAAACTGACTAGTTACTAAAGCGATTTTTAGTTTTTTACTTTCACAGTCAACATATTGCACTTTCCAGGAACAAGTAAACAGCCTGCCGGATGTAATGGCGCGGTGTCTACAACAGTGTTGGGAGAGGGCAGAACAACGAAAGAACTTCCTTCATCCCGACACTGCTGCAGTGCCTACACCGCCAGCATCTACTATTACACCTTATACTAGGTATGAGTTGAATAAATTGTCACTTCTTCCTCTCTTCTTCGACACCTTTAACATCCATTTGGGCACGAGCCTGTTCCAATTTTATTATTATATATCGTTTCACGTTTATGCTGCTAAACATGAGTTTATAGAATCTTTTATTTATTTTTTCAGGACTTTAGCGACAGTGTCACATCCATGGCCGCCAAGTCCAGTGTTACAACCAGCTGGACGAACACATTCAGCTCCTGAGAGCACTACTACTCACACACCATCATCTGTTCAACCACAACCCTCGAGCCCCGCTCCTCATGCATCGCGACCTCCTCTACCCAGCTGAGTACCGCCTTCCAACTCCGAACTTCTGTGCTGAACTCGACGAAACTCGGCGCCCGTCCTCTGACCCCCCCTTTACAACTACGCTCCAATGAGGTTGGCGGGGAAGTTGTTTTACTACAAAAAACAGATCTTTGAGAATACCAGCTCAATGAGCGCTTTGTACAAGAGGTATTAAAATGAAAATGAGTTCTGAAACCACTGAACACAATATTGTTTATAAAGCAGCGCTCACGCATGCAACACTTGTAATAAACTGGTTATTTCATCTCTTGTGTTCTATTGTTTTTATTTGTCAATCATTTGCAATTATGATAAGAAGTTGCTCATTCAACTGTTAACGTATAGAATACAAATGTATTTTGTCACAATGTTATTACTATTTTTCAAATCTTTGTCTTCTGTTGGTGAAGAACGGAACAACTAAAAGTGAAACGATTTTCTCGACATACTGATGGACCACATCGCGGTGCGAGACAAGGTCAGCCGTAGTTTTCTTCGCTGTTCCCCAGTTTCGGATGTGCCAGACTGTTCTCTAGTGATATTGCTTAGATAGTGAATGAAATGAGACGGTACGGACTTGCTGTTGTGATTATACAAGATGCTTTATTGATAGACGCTTTAGCTAATTACGTTAGATGATATTTTGAATACTTATCAACATTAGTATAGGTAGTTTACCTACACGTATTTTTCACATTTTGTCAAAAGTGTAACAGAACCAAGTAAATAATATTAATATTATAAGCTGAGTGATTTGCTAAAAAAATTTGTTTAATTATGCCTTCGCCACTGAAATATTTTTAAACAATTAAAAATTTAGACAATATATTTATCTTGACGATTAGGCACATAGTATATCTATAGAGGTTAATAGACTTATAGATACTTACACATAGTTTTTCAATTTTGTTAATATCGCGTACCAGTGGCGCTATTCTATTGTATTATGAAATAAAGCATTTTTATACTACAGAGTTAATTTCACCAGCTTTTGCAACCAGAAGATTTTCCAGTATCACTTGTTAAATTTAGCATAATGTTTTGCTATATTAAAATATGTTCATAGTGCAATTAATTGAATTAAATGCACGTTAGCTTCACGTATGGTCATATATGGTCACTTATTTATTATTAGCCTAAAGGACACCATATTAAATATTGGATTTAGTTCCTCCAATAAATTTAGAAAAAATAGTCATCTTTGTAGTTTGGTTTGTGTATTATTCTTATGCACATTGCTGTGGAATAATAATATATACCTAAATATTTTGATTAAATTTGTTAGAATTTGTTTTATAAATTATAGACTCAATGTAGTAAGAACTAGAACCCCCACACTGCTTTTGCAAGTGGACTAAAAGCTGCTATAGATCAAATTATTACAGAAAATGACTAATAAAAATTTTACATATTGAAAGACGTGGTTAAAGACCATATAAGTGATATCCATATTAAAATAATAATAATATATTGAAATAAGTTTACATTTATATAAAAATATTCAGAAATTGTGTATGCCGGCTGTGGTAGTGCCGAGCAAAGCGGACTACGTAACGAGGAGAGATATTAAAGTGTTACGTTACAATTTTCACATATATTTTTTACGAATAACAAATACATCTAATATAATATTCGTCATCCCAAATAAGTATTAAATACGTCTTAAATATGTAACATTTTTATCACGCACTTAATAATTGTTACAAAGATATAATAGAATTCAGATACAACATAGCGACACGATAATATTATTGTGCACACGGTAGTGTCATTATAGTCGAAATACAAAAAATGGTTCGTTTTTGTTAATGTCAGACTGTTGGTATCGAAAATGCAAGAAAACACTAACTAAAATCTGTATACACATTTTTAGATTTATAATTAGATAAATTAAATTGTTACTACCTGCCTATTGACATGTAGATTGTAAAGATTTTTTTAAAATTTAGTATAATTAAGGCTTCGTATAAGATATAAGATTGATGGCTGTCTAAATAGTGCCTAAAACACTACGAAATTTCGATAATTCAGTTTTATTATCTTAATCTTATGAATGTAAATAGATATAATTAAAATTGAGGGCATAATATTTAGTATACATTTGAATTTTGTAGCTATATGGCGTGGACAGAGGGATCAATTTGTTTGTATATTTCAATTTAATCTGTTGGTATTCGTTGAGAAAATGCTTTTTGTTATAGTTTATAACTTTTTCAGATTGTATTAGAAACGAGTCGACTAGTGTCATAGATGGAAATCTGTGCTTTTTGACTACAAAACAGTTAATAATCTACTTCAAAAAAGGAGATTATCTATTATTCTGTATGTTTTAGATATGATGATACAGAATCATTTGTATGCTAACATTTCTTTTATGGTATGTATTTGAAAACTGAAATTAAATTACCATAAAAACAGTTCAAAATATGACACCAGTATCATACCAGTCATCAAGTTCATCAGTTTTTATTAATTTTACGAGTGCCAACATTGTGCTTAAAGTTATATTTTCACCTATCATACAAGTCGACTCAAATTGTTCAGGAAGTTTTGCGAATTTTGCTCAAGCACTGATCTAAAATTCAAATCAGAATTGTTAGTTATTGCACACATCTTTTACATAAACAGGATTGGTTAGAATTAGATCCAGTTGAATTAAAATAGAAAATAGGTGCAAAACAAGATAGACTTTACATTAAGAACCTTTTTACTAACAGCGTAGGTATGCAAAGTATAAATTTAATTTTGACTACAAAGTTAAAGAAATTCGTCGTATTCAATACTTTAGTTTTAATAGGTAAGTTATGGACTAATCCTATCTTATAGTCGTTCGTAATATTATACAAAACACCAACTAGTATATTTAGATATAATATATCGGATTTAAAGTAGATATAAAATATATTTCCAGCAAATTGTATTTATTATTAATAAATTCTTATCCATCTTGTTAAAATTTTTCCTAAAAATGTTCATAAACAGTGTTTTCAAAATCTCTCTATACTCCTTATAATGTTTGTAACTACCTCGTGTTTTTTACAAATTATGCGTATTTACCTATATTTTGAATTGCCACTTTAATATTGGCTTTATGAAAAATAACTCGTTATTACCTAAAAGATAGTTGAAAAGACAAGTACTAATCCTTTTCCTTTCTTAACTTTATTGAGAGGTGAATCGGTCTTTGGAATAGGTACGAAGTTAAGAAATATATCGCCATCGATGTGACCATGTTGTTCTGCAAGTGCGAAAGGATCACCTACCATCATTGTTAAAAGATATTTTAAAGTCAGCTCTTTTCTACATCAAAACATAACCAATATTAAAATAACACCAAAATGTAGAACAAAAGTATATTTTTGCTTGTATTATTTTTTACAAGAATTTAGACAACAATTCAAAAAAAGCGGTGAAACATCGGGTTTTTAGATGATTTTATTTCTTTTAGTTAGACAAATTATCTTTTTGAAAAAAGGAAAAAATAAGGCAGTTAATAATAAGACCAAGAAATAAAATCTTTACATTCGAAGAAATCAGTGGAATACATTTGTACGGAGGAAAGCCCCGTGTTTGAAAGACCGAGACCCCCTCTTAAATATATTAATATGAACACACACATAAAAGTTTTCAAATTTTAAACGCACAATGATATATTACCTAAAGTGGCATTTCAATGAAAATATAGTTACCATTATTCTAGTCTAATGGATTTCTCCATTACAATGAATTCTTGAAATCTAGTCATTAATTGATTGCTTTGTTGTATGTTACATATATTGGACAATTTTTCTCAAATATTTATATTTGTGTTATACTTTTTCACTTGAACTCTTTGTCCTACCGAATAGAATAAATTATACTTACCCTAATATGAAATTCAAGATGTAACTATCTTTAAAACACTTGCAAGTGAGTCCCAATTATAGCTAAATTAAAATAATAAACCTATTTATTTATAAATAAGAAATTGACCAAAAAGTTGTTTAAGAAATGTAGAATTTGTAAATAATAAGCGAAATATTAAGACACTATGTATAAATTATTAATGTAAATATCAGTTGTATTTGCGAATTTTAATGTAAATAATATAAAATAAAATGATAAAATATGGTTCCAGTAAAATTATTTTTAAAAAATAATGTTCAATTGTATAAGGAAACTTTAAGTTGTATGCCAACGGATTATCTATGCGGTGCGTAACAAAAGATATGAACCTTTTGTGATCATTGTTGAAGAAATGAAAGTGTAACTTCGATTATATGAGCTGTAGTATTTTCTAAACTGATTTTTATTTACCCTTCTCTTTAACTTCCTTCCCATCAAAGTTTCCAATGCCGCTTACCATCAGGTAAAATAAAAATAGAATCATCGTTAATATAAAAAAAGGAGCTGATTTGGTCTCACTACTTCTCCGTCCATTAATGTCCTACTTTAGGGCATAGGCTTCATCCACTTTGTAAGTAGGTTTTCTAGTATACTTCTGCCACGTTATCTACGATATCTTGGCATGTTGGAAATGATTCGAGTTTTCTTTCTCTCATAGAAAATGTCTTGCTTATGTTATCCCTTAGCTGGCTCTGACCACATACGCTACTGTTAGTTTAATATGACCCGTGTTTGTGATGTACGCATCACACAAGCATCTTGGCATGTTAAGTTAACTTACGAGTTAACTTAACATGCCAAGATGCCATCTTGGTTTTGTATTAGATTGGGATCCAAACAAATTCAGTACCTGTGACTGCTATATTCCTTTACATCCTATGTGTTATTCTACGCTTAAAAAATATTGGAGAAGTTAAGATCATGTATACAGCTATTAAACATCTTCCGGAAAACTTTCGTGATTATGTGATGCAATAAACATACATACAGATAAACATTCATATACTCATTAAATTACATGTTAGTAATATGACGTTATAGATTTTTAAAAGACAAAACATCCAGCGTTTTAATTTATTCCGATTTATTGCATTTCTTTTGGCTTTTATTTATTTATTTATCTTTATGCATATAAAAATATATAATGGCGGACTTAATGCCTTGGTCATTCTCTAACAGTCAACCATGGGTGATGCAGAGAGGATTTGAGGGAGGCACATTAAAAAATGCGAGACACAATTTAAAATAGGAAATAATAAATACATACCTACATATACAGAGTAAAATAAAAAAAAACGAGAAATAGATAAATTATACTACAATTACTACATACACATAATTTAAACATATTCGGGGCCACGCGAAAGATATACAATACATATACTCAACAAATATATACAAAAGAATACAATATTACACATAATACAAACCATAATAATATAACTACACAAACACGCACACACACACAATTATAAACACACTAAATTCCAAAATATACACACTATATCATACCATATTAGGTCAGCTCATTTAAAAGATGTTGTCGAACTTTTAGTTTGAAATTAGAGCGATTATTGCACAATCTGATATAGGGAGGGAGGGCTTTTGTGGCAATCCATCTTATAATTAAAATAGGTGCCTACCAATAAAATGTACTCGGACTAATAAATCATTAGAACCTTTATCCAAACATGACACGTGTCTCCGTAAAACAATAACATAATGCCAAGATAATAAATATGATTCACACTTTATAATTTGTTTTGACATTTTTGTTTGATTTATTTTGGAAGTTTTTAAGTTCTCTACATAAAGTTTAGGATAAGATCTTCATTTTAATTTCATAAATTTAATAACTTAGCCTACTTCCTAACTAGAATCGCGTGTCATTTATGTATTTTTGTATTTATGACGGTTTGTATTTTTTTCATTTATGTATTTATGACGGGCCTCGTGGTGTAGTGGTTCACATAACGGACTGCCGATCACGAGGTCTCGGGTTCGATTCCCGGTCTGGACAATCATTTGTGTGATGTTTTTAATTGTCATACAAATGTTTGTACTGCGTCTGGGTGTTTACTATGTATAATAAGTATGTATTTACAAAAGAAAAGTAGTATATGTATTCTATCCGTATTCTGGTACCCATAACACAAGCATATAAGCTTAGCTTGGGACCAGAGGACGTTGTGTGAAATGTCCATGAGTATTTATTTATTTATTTATTTATTTATTTTAAAGACTGCAAAAACAGTTTTTTCGACATTTTTTGTGCTTGAAGGACAAATAATTTTTACGTAACGAAAAACCGACACCATGAAATTAGCTTCAAATACAGAATATATGCGCTTGCGGAACTTCGCTCTGAAGTAACAAACGTAGTATAACGTCAAGAACATTCGAACGTCGAACGTAATTACAATACATTTTTGTTATAAATATAGTTCAAAACTGATTTGTAGAGACCCTGACCTTTAAAACTAAAGACAAATAAACGCGTAACCTTTCAAATTAAACGTAAGTTACAATTCTTAGTAATTACATTGTACATGGACTAAATGTCATACAATTAAATAGTCACAAATAGCAGTTCTACTACCACGTTAAAAAACAAATTACGAACGACTTTATAAAATCCTGTTTGTAATAATTATGATATTAAGTAAGTCCTAAGTTTATTTTGTTAATACTTTTAAAGGTTTCGTACCAAGAAGTAATAACTGGACCTTATTAGTATGAGTTCGCTTTTTGTACGTCATTCACCAGGTCGTATCTCTGGAACGGTAATAACAAGAGACCTAACAATTACATAGGTACTCATTCTCGTGCTCTTATCTCGTTATTTGGGGTGAAGAATATGACGAATATATAATATATTACTTATATATAATAACGTAATAACGGTAATAATAATAATTTATAATTATTAAAAAACAAAGTCGTTATTTTTGTATGTATCTCCCTGTGTGAGCTTATATCTTCAAAACTATGCAAGGGATTTTGATGCAGTTTATTTAATAGAGATCTAAAGTGGTGCAAGAGGATGCCTTTTTAAATAATTCATTTAGGTTTAAAATAAAAATAAATATTCTTTATTGCACACCATATTGATTTACAAAACTTACTAGATATAATAACAATAACAAAGGGCGGTCTTATCGCGAGCTGCGATTTCTCCCCGACTACCTTTGGGTGGACTTGACCGAGGCTGAATAGGTAAATAGCTGAATAGATTTATGGTCTTATTTATAATGACTTATCGGAGGTTTAAAAGTTCGCTAAAATCGGTTCGCGAAAATTGTCAAAACTTGTTATTCATAATAGTCTTTTTACGATAAAACGTTTATTATCTCTGAGATAAAATCTTCGTTTAAACCTCCGATAAGTCATTATGAATAAGACCGTTAGTGTATATAAAATATTCCACGCTTACGAAGTTCATCAGGCTATTCACAATGACAATTTTTTATGCATAACTACAGTTTAACATAAACAATATTTTGTTTATGTTAAACTGTAGTTATGCATAAAAAATTGGAAAAAATAAAGATCTCTATTTCGATAAAAGTATCGTTTCAACGAATATAAAAAGAAATCTTTGTTCAAAGTTATGGTAGCTAGTAATCTGACAGCAGATGTTATTGTCACCCTATCCTCCTATTATATTGCTTTAAGCGTTCTCGTTGAGTCACGTTCTTTGTAATAGCTTTTCTGAATAGAAAATGCATGCAATATTACATATTATATGTCAAAAGCTATTCGGGTTATTGTACATCATTATAGTTGGATTAGGGAAAAAGGTAGAATTATTAATGAATAAAACTACCTTTTACGGATTTAGACGCGTATATTTGTTTTAAATTTTGGCCCGACGTTTCGGAGACTTTGCAGTCACCATGGTCACGGGTGAGACACCCGTGCAAAGTCTGCAAAGTCACCATGGTCTAAATCCGTAAAAAGTAGTTGAGCTGCAAAGCAAGCTTATTGCAAGTAGACCGCAATAAGCTCAGTTGGAAGAGCTTCGGAACGGTATTCCGAGGTTGTGGGTTCAAGTCCCACTTGCGGCATTTTCACTTTTTCCACCATAATTTGATTAATTAAGTAAAAAGCATAGCATGTCAAATGCAAAAATTAATAAATTAATTCCTGTAACAGTTTAGTGGTGCTTATAATAAAACTTTATGTACCTAAGTGCTCTAAAGAGTGAAGTGTTTCATTTTAAGTAGGTACGATTATAACAGCAGATTATAATATCTATAATATTCTGAAATTTGAACTATTCCACATTATAATTAAATTTTATATTTATTTTATTATATTTTTTTTTATCTTTTTTATTTTTTATTTTTTTTCCTTTCCCTTTTCAGTCCAAGAGCGTCCCATTGCTGGGTACAGCGGCCTTATAATGAGCTCTTATTCCCAGGCCGTTTACGCCGTGAATGGAACCGCCTGGAAAATTATTCGTATTGTGAGTATATTATTGCTAGTGTGTCAGTGGTCACGTGACAGCTGCTGATATCCGCCTGACTTCTGTTTCACTGGCTGGCGTTAAGCGTATTACGAGCGCTTTGACATGTACTCGTAGTTGGCCGTTTTAGCTGTCTAGAAGTGACAAGTGAATCCATTCAATAGGAGCTGCTACATCGTTACGTATAGTGAATAGTTTTGGTTTTTTTTATAGCTGGGTAGGCAAATGACCACACTCCACCTGATGTTAAGCGAAAGTGTAATCCAGACATGAGGACGGCTAGTACGTGGAATTTGTGATTTAAAGTAACTATTTGCTATACATTAACGTTGGGTGATGAACTGCAGGCGTTTGAATTTTTGGAGAGCGACGTTGATGCACAATATACTAGTCGAATGCGAAATAAGTTAAATAAAAATAATAATATTATAATATTATTTTAATAATTATTAATTATTATTATTCCGCCATGCGTATTAAAGTTACTTTCATGCGAATCCTCACAAAAAATATTTTTTAAAGAAGCTTTATTACCCGTTCTAGGATTATGAATAACTAAGTTCCCGCTAGATCAGCTGACAGTTCAAGTGACGGGGACTATTCCAAAACTAAATCCCAAAACATAGATGAATTTATCTCCCAAAATTTCAACCGATCTACACGTTGGTAGACAAACACCACAACCCCTTTAGTTTGTGACACTATCACTAAGGATACTGGCAGAGTCGCGACTTAAACACTACGATAAGTCGCTTCTAAAGAAGCCATCAAACAAGAACAAGAACAAGAAGATGAATTTTATACAACAAAAAGAATAAAAATATAAATTAGATAATAGTATTACCGTACTTTTCTTATATACAATGGTCTAAGTAACTTGTGTTTAGCAAATATATTATATTTTGTTGCATTTTATATTTAAAATGCAACAAAATATAATATATTTGTTCACATATAATAATATTAAATTAATATATTAATATTAATATATTAATATTGTATAATATATTTGTTCATTTAATATGTTTGTTTTTTCACGGTTATATTTTGCAATCTAATTGGTATTCCAATTAGATTGCAAAATATAACCGTGACCAAACGATAAACACACTAATCTAGTTTCTGAACGACTCTATCAAAAAGTTTAAGACAGCCATAGACACTTAATCCATTAAATAGTCGGCTAGTTTTATGTATGTCATAGTACGAAATTAAAGTCAAGCAGTTTGCAGCCGCCAACAGAATCGCCTGGAACAAGCATGGTATTTTGAAAGCGCACAATACGCCTGCAGGTCTTTTCCATTTTGGGTCCAGGCGTATTGGCATTGGGTTTAGTTTTAGATTTTTCGTCCTTTAACGTTAACGTTATGTGCTTATAATACCCCGTACCTTCTGCCCTGATGAAGGAATGAGGGGTAGCACTTAATCCGTCCGTGTTCTTATCCGTCAACATGCGAATAGCCTAATCTTTTATTAACTACAGTTATCTTTAATTACGGATAGATAAAATTTTTGTAACATGTTTTAATTAATCAATCTGTTCCAAGTGACATCTTTTGTAGTTTCACAGTTAAAATTATATTAGAATCTAGCAATATCATACTTGTAATAACGTAGGTAAATGATATGAATACTTAAATGCTTCCCAATAAGCCTTCTGGGATTTGCTAACACAATGAGATAACAAAATATATTGCTTAAGTAATAAATCACGTAATGCTTTGCATAAATCGAAATCAATAAGGCTTATAAAATCAAATTGAAAGTTTAAAGTTAACGGTGCTAAAATGAATGATTCAGTTTTTACCATTTTCTGACTTTGATACGAGACCAAGCGCCTCGGAAAAAAAGAATAGCAAATGAGTATTGATAATATCATTTTAAACTCGTGATAAAATGATAAATGATGATTATATTTTGATCTGATTAAAAATTATTGAATGTTTTCGATGTAGGTATCTTTGCTTTATAAAATACAGGCTTTCGCTCGCAACTTCGTACGCGTAAAATCTGAAATAAATAAAAAATACCAAACCTTGACAAATACAAAAAGGCCATCCTATTGAACCACTCTGTTTAATAAAAACAAACCGCCTCGAAATCCGTAGCGTAGTTTTCAAGATAATATATACGCTCACTTATAAACATACATACAAAAATTAGGCATTAGCGTTATATTAAGTACAGATATCATAATTTTCCTGCCCTTATCCTGATTTTGGAGATGGGACAATATCTTATTCATTCCTAAAAAAGTTGCAAACATTCATTCATACAAAACTTGGGAGTAAGTTTTTGCAGAGCAACACATAATGTAATTGCGATTTATTTAAATTGTACCTACTTAATGGCATTTTTTATTTATTTTTATTTATTTATTTCATGTAATTACAGTTTATAAAACTAATGCGTTATACACAAAGCAATCATACAAAATCAGGCAAATTATAAAGTAAAAGTAAAAGTAAAATATTCTTTATTGCACACCATAATGATTTATAAAGCTTACATAACAGACATATCATAGGTACAAAGGGCGGTCTTATCGCGAGCTGCGATCTCTCCCAGACAACCATAAGATGGATTTGACCGAGGCAGAATAGGCGACTTTTGGTGTACTTAAAATAAGTGAATATACTATAGTAGCAGATATATACAAAAATACATATACATACATAACACTTACATAAATATATACTTATATACATATTTTGACATATACATACATACACAATACATACATATTATATACATACATAGAATATTCATATGGAAGTATATCAATTTATCGGTAGGGACAAGTAGTGTTCCTTAACAAGTTTTTTGAATGTTGATATGGTCTGAGCGTTTCTTATCGTCAAAGGTAAGGCATTCCATAGCCGCGCCGCTTCTACTGTAAAAGATTTAGTAAAGAATCTAGTCGAATGCGTAACTACAGTCAATGTTAGGTTTTCCGATGATCTGAGGTCCCTCGTATGTGTGTCATGTAGAAACGTGAACCGTTTTTTGAGGTAGTCGGGAGTGTGTGGATTGAAAAGAATATTATAAAGAAGGCTAAGTATATGAGTATTCCGTCGAAGTCGGATGGTAAATTATAGTACTAAAAAGACAACATTTAAATTACAAATCAAAACAAAATACTAAAAATAAACAAAAAAGCAATAAAATGACAAATAACAATAAACAATTTAACACAAAGTATATTATGCACCATAAAAAGTAAAACACCTTAATTTAAACAAATACCAGTTAACTGTCATTCATCATCTCACAGAACTTAAGGCACGCACGACGCACATCCATCCAAGCACTTGCAATGGCATTGTAAGCACTATTGTATTGATATTAAAACAAAAAAGTAATTTAAAACGATATGTGCTGAGTTTCTTCCGCCGGTTCTTTTCAGCGGATTGAAAGTCCTGAACCGGTGGTAGGGAAAAAAATTTGGACATATTGATACAAATTTGGACATAGGGCTCATTTTTTGGCAAAAAAATTGTGCCTACTATATTATGTGGTGCCTACATGAATAAATGATTTTTGATTTTGATTATTTTTTATTTTGAGTATGGATGAAAAAGATGACATAAGGCGGAAGATAATTATTATGACATCTGACGATGTCATAATAATATTATTTCACCGTGACGGAGTAAGAATATTTACAAGTGTCACCACCCCTTTTCCTTTTCAGGGTACTGTAAAACCCAGCTAAGGGCACACACGCACAGATGGCGTCCTCTGTGAGAGACGGAAATCTCGAAATATTTACCTACATTTCTCTAAGGTCTACCGTGTAATAAACTAAACCAATATTTGCATAAACCAATACGACTATTCCTTTTTACTTGAGGAAATGAATTTTCTTTAAAACCTTCTTGTATAGATTATAAAGAATGTTACAAAGTAGTATTATTTTATACGGTAGTCCTTTTTTATAAATTTCCTTGCACCCAGTTCAAGAAGGGTTTGAGCTTTAACGAAAGGGGCATCCCCTTTTTGCAGTCTATTCTAATCAAGAGTGAAAAGGATCAAACCATAAAAGTAGGTCGCAATAGATTAAGTTATTTTCCTAAATAATGTACATTGTTGCTGAGATTTAATGCTTCTACTTATTTGCTATTATGTTTGTTCAACCTCTTTTTCACTTTAACAGTTAAGTCACGATACTCAACAAAAGATTCAGGAAGCAACAACGTAATTTATTTACTGTATCCTTTTAAGCCTACATAACTGTAGGTACGCTTTTTAAATATTAATTAATATTCTTTTTAGGGTTACGTACCGAAAGGGGTGGTGACACTTGTAAATATTTTTAATCCGTCACGGTGAAATAATATTATTATGACATCTGACAGCCTTATTGAAGGTTCCATAATAATAATTGATTACCAATTACCTAACATTAATATAGTTGTCAGTAATTTCAAAACAAGCAATGAATTTAATTTGATACCTCTCAGAAATAACATCGAGGTTACCAGCTGATCAAAAAACTAATGTTTTATAGCCTTATATAAACAGTCATTATAATATGTATCAAATTTATGTTGATTTGATCAGGTTCGATTTCAAATGCATAATTATCTATCATAATAATAACTAGACAGCCAATGGCAAAAAGTTTATCTAAAATTACGTAAAAAAACAGGTTTAAAGATGCAATTATTTTATGAACACGATTTGTGGCGTACTGACACTATAACAGGCTTCCAGGTGCAAGGCCGTGACTTGTACAGCCAGACATTCAATTATTTTTGTACTGCCATCATTGTCATTGCCTTAGCCCTGTACTTGGGAGCCCGTACAACATGTCTTTTTCTTCCAGTATCTTCTTTCTTATGCGTCTTTTTAGGGTTCCGTACCCAAAGGGTAAAAACGGGACCCTATTACTGAGACTTCGCTGTCCGTCCGTCCGTCCGTCCGTCTGTCACCAGGCTGTATCTCAAGAACGGTGATAGCTAGAGAGTTGAAATTTTCACAGATGATGTATTTCTATTGCCGCTATAACAACAAATACTAAAAATAAAATAAAATAAATATTTAAGGGGGCTCCCATACAACAAACATGATTTTTTTACCGTTTCTTGCTCGATACTAATAACGTTGCCTTATGTTGCATAGATAATGGTACGGAACCCTTCGTGCGCGAGTCCGACTCACACTTGACCAATTTTTTATTTATGCGTATATACTCCTCTATTACACAATCCAACCATATTTTGGAACTTTATCTGTAATCGATTCCTTCCATATTAATTTTTAAGACACACCTAACCACATTATTATTACTATCCTCCTGTTTAATTCCAGGTTTTCTATTATTTTCAGACATACTCATTTCTTATTTTGTCCGTTTGCGTCACACGACACTTATTATTTGTATACTTGCCTTACCTTGATGAGAGAAAATAACTCTGTTATAGTTCCATGCCCTAATAACATTGAAAGTTAGTTTGATATTGTACTAAATCCTACAAAACTTAGGTGACATGTAATCTACACCTCCATGTTTACATAAGGCGAGCGAATGTTATATCATTACACCCCATTACGTTAATAGGTCTGAAAGTACTAAACTTCACTTTCTCTTTTTACGCAAGTTATATAAAATCACTAATGGTTTATCGTTAAACGAGAAAGTGGGCACTGACCCTCAACTTTGATATTCACATTATCAATATTAATTTACATTCGATATTCAATTGGGCTCATTTGCGATGATATATAAAAACCGACCAGGTACAAGTTGAACTCGCACACGAAGAGTTACTATTCGCTATACCGACCCCAAATAAAAACAAATAACGGGGTCCCATATAATGGGATAGCGATGATGATGAGTATTTGCTTTTGTAAGATCGCTCTCTATCTTCGTCTTCTTTTCCAGCCCATTCACGTCCCACAGCTGGGCACGGGCCTCCTCCACTATGGGAGGGGTTATGGTCTGCTGTGCCGCGCTGACCGGGCGTGTTGGCACAGGGTTTATTTTCGAGTTTTCCGTCTCTCACAGAAGATGTTGTCTGTGTGCAAAATCCCTTAGCTGGTTTCTACAGCACCCTTGGGAGGAGATGGGGTGGCACTTGTATTGTTAATCCGTCACCACACGGAGAACTCTAACTATCACCGTTCCAGAAATATAAGCTATAGCTTAATGATAGACCAACGTACGGACATCAAAGTCTCAGTAATAGGGTCTTATTTTTTCGTTTGGTACGGAACCTTAAAAACTAGCTGATGACTTCGAACACGAGGACCTTGATATCCACTTCCAAAGTACCTGTTAAGCTTTGTCCTTTCTCGGGTTTCGCTTATTTTTCTGTCTGGTCTAGTTTAGATAATAATTACTAAGTAGTACGTTAGAATGTCGATACTACACTATTGTAATAAAACTAATATCCGTGAATTATCTGAATCAAGGGAAGAATATATTTGGCAAAACCACCATCTTTTTAAACGTTAGTTTTTTAAGTATTAAATAATACTTAGTAATGTAATTACCTCAGAAATACTGGCGATACATTGAAGTCACTTATAGTTACTGAGTAGATTTTGATAAGTGAGTAGACTTTTAAAAGTGGTGCGTGGCAAAAATACGAATAATTTACCAACCGATTTAAAGAATATGGTGATATTTTTTTAGAATCTCAACTTGATATCTCTCTCTCTCTCCACGCCTATGAACATCCCACTGTTGGGCACGGGCCTCCTCCACTTTGGGTGGGATTATGTTGCGCCGTGTCGTGCTGACCAAGCGTATTGGCACAGGATTTATTTTAGAGTTTCAGAAAAATTCAACTGTCTAGCTATCACCGTTCTTGAGACACAGCCTAGTGACAGACGGACGGACGGACGGACGGACGGACGAATAGCGAAGTCTCAGTAATAGGGTCCCGTTTTTACCCTTTGGGTACGGAACCCTAAAAAACTAGTTGAGGCGATCTAGGGCGCTATTCATAGCATTATGAAGATTTATGGCACACAAAAGTCAGTGTCATACATAATACCACAAATTTTGTTAGATGTAACACCTTTCTGCTCTATCTTTTGGAAAGATATTAATGAAATGTCATGCAAAAGAAACTTGCCAAAATTAAAAAAAGCTGCGGCTCTTATTTGACGGGCCCTGTGGTCAAGTTTTTCATGTAACATTCTGCTGTTCACAGTGTCGTTTCCCACACAGGTCATTTCTTTTCCATCCATCCATCAGCCTCTCTCCGTCCACTGCTGGACATAGGCCTCCCCCATAGAACGCCACAACGCGCGGTCCTGTGCCGCCTGCATCCAATGTCGCCCCGCGACCTTGACGATATCGTCGTTCCACCTTGTCGGGGGCCGCCCAACGCTGCGTCGTCGTCGACTTTTCTTCCTCAACGATCGTCAGTCCTACGAGCGATGTGGCCTGCCCATTGCCACTTCAGCGTGCTAACCTTTCGGGCTATGTCGGACACGCCATTTTTACTTGATGTTTAAAATAGTCAAATATGTAAGAGGGGCTTCCACAAAACATTAAACAAATATTTTCAGTCAGTCAGTCATAGACCAGATGAATATTACGGCATGACATTTTGTGGTTATAATTATGATAAAGAACTCTTTATGCAAGAAGCCAATTAGTACATAGCCGGTTATTTCTTTTATCATCCAATACATTTACATTGAAACAGTACATCCAAAATTTATTTGGTCTTTCTTTTTTTCTTACAGCCTTTCCCTTCTCTTTCTTTGTGTTTATTTGGGGCTTGTTATTGTGTTAAGATAACAAGATACATATGCTACTTTTTTTGAAAATACTTACTTATAATACATAGTAAACACCCAGACGCAGTACAAACATTTGTATGACAATTATAAATATCACACAAATGATTGTAAAGTATAATAAAAAGTAGATTATATTTACGAGTACATTTGTGCAGCTTGAGTTTTGTCTTAAATCTCATCACAAACCATAATTTATTTACTAGTGTAGATATCAAAACGTAATCTTTATATAATTAAATCGTAACAGCAATATCGCAGTATATTTTTGTACATAAGCGCTGACAAGCAAGTCGGAACGAAAACTGGTTGATATAAACAATCATGTTATATTTTGGACAGTTGGACACTAATTGCTTACAAACTTGAGATAAAAAACTGGTTATGAATTGACATTAATCTTTGTTTTATTCTGTGTTATTTTATAATATAAAAATTACCGTGTGATAAGTATTTAAGCCGTGGTAAGTTTTTAAATCTATACCTACTTATAAATATTATAAAGCTGAAGAGTTTGTTTGTTTGAACGCGCTAATCTCAGGAACCACTGGTCCGATTTGAACAATTCTTTCAGTGTTGGATAGTACGTTTATCGAGGAAGGCTATAAAACATCACGCTACGACTAATATAAATAATAATAAATAAATATTTATGGACATTTCACACAACGTCCTCTGGTCCCAAGCTAAGCTTATATTGCTTGTGTTATGGGTACCAGAATACGGATATAATACATATACTACTTTTCTTTTGTAAATACATACTTATAATACATAGTAAACACCCAGACGCAGTACAAACATTTGTATGACAATTAAAAACATCACACAAATGATTGTCCTGACCGGGAATCGAACCCGAGACCTCATGATCGGCAGTCCGTTATATGAACCACTCCACCACGAGGCCCGTCAATAGGGGCGACGCAGTAGTGAAACATGTTGTAAAAACGGGGAATTCAAATTCAAATGATTTGAATTTGGAATTGATTAAAATTCCACGCGTACGTAGTCATGGGCAACAGCTAGTCTTTATGTATGAGCTTAAAATATTTTGTATTAATAGATAAGTACACTAAAACAAAATGCCACTTACAAAAAAATTAAACGCTTGACCGATAACTTCCTACTCATCAGTAGTCAGTGCGGCATAGTAGACTACAATCCCTCTCAAAGTGGAGAAAGCCCGTGCCCAACAATAGGGCGTTAATGGGCTGGAGAGAGAGAAGTAAGTAAACTCAAATTAGTATTTTTAATTTTATTCGAGACAATATAATAGTCATAGAAGATAGGGAAAAATATGTACAAAGGAAAAATCAAAACAATGCAATGCAACAATTATTAAGTGAAGTCAATAAAATAACAGGAAAGGACTTTGAAGGAAATAACTTTAACGATTACCTAATTATATCTACGAGTTATTAAATTGTTCGTTATTTTGTACTAACAACTAGCTGTTGCCTGCGATTTCGTACGCGTAATTTAGAAACCTAACCTTAAGGGCCTACATCAATATTATTGTCGACATGTACCTATTAACACAGCTAGTAGGTATAGAAAATTAAGAATTAGGGATATTTTTTTTGTTTACTCAAAATCTACTAAAGTAATTTCATTAGTTAATACGCGATAATAGACCGACAAAAGAAAAAAAAATGAGAGAGGTTGTTTCGCTAAGATTTTCTATCGAGAAAACTTTTTTCCTTCGCGTTTCTGAGTTTATGTGATCCTAGATTATATATTGAAAAAACATATACTTAAAATTAGAGCTCTAGCCATTCAATCTAAAGAAAAAATGAAAACTTCGTACGTAGAAAAATGCACGAAGCTATTTTGGTATCCTCTTAAACCTTAACCAACTGAGTCCATCCAAAGGTTGCCTGGAAGAGATCGCAATATGCGATAAGACCGCCAATTGTACATGTTTTATCCTAATTTCGATATATAAGTGACATGTAAAATGTTTTGGTGCACAATGAAGTGTATTCTATTCTATTCTTAACAATCAATTCTATACCTATTGGTATAGAATTGTTTGTTAGTTAGATTAGCGCATTCAAACAAACAAACTATAATATTTTAGAGTTTGTTTGTTTGAACGCGCTAATCTCAGGAACCACTAGTCCGATTTGAAAAATTCTTTCAGTGTTAGATAGGGCATTTATCAAGGAAGGCTTGAGGCTATATAAAATCACGCTGCGACCAGTAGAAGCTAAGCAGTAGTGAAAAATGTTACAAAAACGGAAAATTTTATAAATTCCACGCGGACGGAGTCGCGGGCAACAGCTATTTATACAAATAAACAAATATTTTTTTTTATGTATGTCTCTATGCGAGCTTATATCTTCCAAATTACGTAACAGATTTTGATATAATATAGGCGAGCCTCGTGGTTCATGTAGCTAACACTGTGACACGTGAATTTTGTATATATAAGACTAGCTGTCCCGGCAAACGTTGTTTTGCCATACTAAAAAAAAAAGGTTTGAAAAATAGATGTTGGCCGATTCTCAGACCTACTGAATACGCATGTAAAATTTCATAAAAATCGGTCAAGCCGTTTCGGAGGAGTACGGTAACTAACACTGTGACACGTGAATTTTATATATAAGAAGATTAGAAATAGAATGGTTCAAGAGGATGGTTTTTTTATAATTTTGACGGGCCTCGTGGTGTAGTGGTTCTGGTAACGGACTGCCGATCAAGAGGTCGCGGGTTCGATTCCCGCTCGGGACAATCATTTGTGTGATTTTTCTAATTGTCATACAAATGTTTGTACTGCGTCTGGGTGTTCCTATGTATTATAAGTATGTATTTACAAAAAAAAAGTAGTATATGTATTCTATCCGTATTCTGGTACCCATAACACAAGCATATAAGCTTAGCTTGGGACCAGAGGACGTTGTGTGAAATGTCCATGAATATTTATTTATTTATATTTATTTATTAGTTAAGCATTGGTTTCAAAATTCCAGGCGTACGAAGTTGCGGGGAACACTTAGTTATGAGTAAAGCTTAACGATATTGTTTTTGTGAAAAATTATTGTGTTTATACGGCTTCAATAATTATCCATCACAGTCAAATTACATTAGAATTTTTTTTTGGTTCTATTGTTTAAGAGATCATTGATTTTTTGTTCTGTTTTGTTAAGATGAATTCTAAACAAAATGACATGAATAGTTATACTACAGTTAATTGTCGTTTTTCTCTCAAAGTAATTATCATACAAGTGCTTAGTGTTATTTTTTATCTTACTCAGAATAAATAAACAAATGAATATTCATAGACATATGACACACCGTCCTCTGGTCTCAACTTAAGCTTATACGCGTGTGTTATGAGTACCAGAAAACGTAAATACATACTTATTAGTTATTATACATAGCTGTGATACTAAAGTAAGTATACTAAACACCCAGACGCAGTATAAACATTTGTATTACATATACATATATAAATCTCCTGTCACGATGTTTGTCCGCGATGGATTCCTAAACTACTTAACCGATTTTAAATTAAATTAGCACACCGTGAGCAGTCTGGTCCAACTTGAGAGATAGGATAGCTTACATTTCAAATTTATGGTCGCAATATTATTTTATTGCAAACTATTTGTTTGTATTGTATAGCAAAACAACGTTTGCCGGGTCAGCTATTTTATTATAAATACCACACCAATAATTCGCCTGTGCTTGAAACCAACCCGTGACTTCGTGAACGGCAGTCTGTTACATGAACCACTAGACCGTGAGGCCTGTCGAATAACTTACTAGAACCAATAATTTTAAGGGCGCTACGTAGTAATCTTTCTCTGTGGTGACGGATTAAGAAAACATGTGTCACTACCCTATTTCTTTATCAGGGTGCTGTAAATCCAGCTAATATTTTACACAGATAACATCCTCTGTAAGTGACGGCAAACTCGAGAATAAACCCTGTGCCCACACCCCTGGTCAGCGTCATAGTCATAGGCATAGTCATAATCCCTCCCAAAGTGGAGGAGGCCCATGCCCAACAGTGGGACGTTAATAGGCTGGATAGAGAGAGATACGTAATAATTAGTAAAATCTTTGCAGCTAAGCTTTAACCGCAATAAGTGTTAGCGGAAATATGCCACGTATATTATTATTTTTATACATTTTTGTAAATTATGAGAAAATTATGTGCTTATAACTAGTCCAAACATTTTTTTTCCCTACCACAGACACAAACAGACTTCGCTTTATAATATTAGCATAAATATAGATAGTATAGATATGTAGAAAACTTGAAACACTAAGTGAGACGTTCGCTTTCCCAGTTTCTTTTTATGGCTTGCTCTGATTGCAATTTTATTTGCTCGTAAAAGAAAAACTTTAGATATAAATGTCCATTTCATATAAAAAGATCTAAGTGCAGTGACAAAACGGTTTTACAGACTAATTCTAGCGTTATAGCTATTTGAGGATAATTTTGTAAGGTTCTTAAGAAAAAAATATTTATTCATTTATTTATATGTAGGTAAGTGGCTTCAAGCCGATTGAGTAATGTAGCCGTAGAGACTACATCTGGTACATCCGTGACTGTGGACTAATTGAAAATGTGATTTTAACTATGAGTATTAATGTCATACAAATTTAACGCTCAAAAATATGCATAAAAATATTTTCTAATAAATTATCAATATACTTATTTCAAACAAGCTCTAATAAAAATAAAATAATATTTCGGCTGCAAAAGTACACAAGTATTTTTTCGAAACCAACACTTTAACACACAACTGACTGAGATTTTCGTGATTCTTTTGTAATATTCTTCATTTTGATACCTCACTCGATAGGTGTAATTATTTTTTTTATCTTTGTGTTACTATTTCGCTGCAAAAATCAATCATGTAGTTTTTTTTTAATACTTATCTAAGGACACTCCGGTGATAAAGACAAATCTATTGACTCATTAACTGTAAATTTCCATCCATGCATACAAGATTGTCCGTGTGGTGATGGATTAAGAATACAAGTGTCACCACCCCATTTCCTCCCGAGGGTGGTGGTAAAGCCAGTTAAGACATATTGTACACAGATAAAATTCTCCGTAAGAGACGGACAACTCGAAAACAAACACCGTGTTTAAACGCCTGGTCAGCGCTACACAGTGGACCATAATTCCGTCCAAAGTGGAGAAGATTCGTGCCCAACATTGGGGCGTAAATGGGCTGAACAGAGAAGTACAAGATATGCACAAAAACATGACCTTTCTTTGACAGTCGAGTAAAACACGTATTCTAAATATAAATACAAATAGGTTACAAAAGCCAACCACAAAATAAACAGTATTATGTTTCAACTAATAGAACATGGTTTTGTGACAATTCATAAAACCACAATACTGATATCGACCAATAAGATAAGTACTACACAGTAATATGAGAAGCTTAGTTCTATGAAGCTTATCACCATTGATCAATTGATAATCAAGTGATATTTTTTTTGTATTTATTATCTAGTTTGTTTTTATTTATACAGTAGCAATCACCATTGCTTTACCAGTTTGAAAACAATATCGCTTGCAAAGAATTACACTTATGTTACGGGTACCAAAATACAAAATATAAATACCAAAATAAAATATATTTTTTTTGTAAATACATACTTAAAATACATAACACAACCAGACGCTGCGCAAATATTTATGTAAAAAGCACAAACAGCATTCAAATACTTGTACTTACTGTGCGAGGATCGAACCCGCGACCTCGTGAACGACAGTCTTTTACATGAACCACTAAACTACGAGGCCCTTCGACTAATGATTAAATTGTTGATCATCCTCCTGCCCTTATCCCATTATTTGGGGTCGGCGCAACATGTCTTTTTCTTCCACAGTCTTCTATTTGCCGTCGTGTCTGTGTCAACTCCTCTTTCTTTCATGTCCTCTTTCACACAGTCCATCCATCTTTTCTTAGGTCTTCCCCTAGACATTTTTCCTTTAAATTGTTGTGATGTGATAATATCAGAAATTGACAGACAACTTACCTCTTACTTATTGCTTACACCTTGTTTCTTTGTTTCAAAAACAGCTACAGTCAGATATTAGACAATGTCACCTCTTCGACTGGAATATAATATTCATATTGTTAAATAAATTACCATAATATTTCGTGAGCACGATTCCGTCTCGTTTTTTGGTTGCAAATACCGCAAGAAGTCAGCGTTTTTTCGATACTAATAATTATAGTATTCTATACAATGATTTAGACCTTCGCTTTAATTATTATTATCTTCTTAGTATATTAATGATCTTGTCCCTTTGGCGACGGAGTAAGAATAAAAGTGTCACCATTCCATTTTACGCTGCAGTAAAAGCACACTTAAAGATGTTGTTATCAGATAACTTCCTCTGTAACAGACGGAAGCCATTTGCTGACACGCCTGGTCTTCGCGGCACAGTCACAGACTATACTCTTTTCTTCCAAAGCGAAATAGGTCCTTGCCCAAAAGTGGGACTTTAACGGGCTGGAGAGAATGATCCCCTATATACTTGTGTACAGAAATCTATTAAAAAGGGTAAAGGATCTGTCTCATAATACAACCCATATCACTGAGGGGTATGAAAAATAGTAGTATTATGATTCTCAGACCGACTGAATATGCATGGAAAATTTCATAAGAATCGGTCAAGCGGTTTCGGAGGAGTATGGGAACGAACATTGTGACACGAGAATTTTATATATTAGAAAGATATGCAATAAACTTTCATGATACATTCTACAGTTTATGCAGGTTAAGTTATTTCAGGCATTACGAAAAGGTTACACAAATAGACACAATAGGCTATACAATAGAGCATAGAAAATGATGATTGACATAAAAGGTTATATAAAAAATGATCCGATATGGGTGCTAGAATGGTGATTATTATTTAATGTAGTGTACCGATACGGCTTTCAGTAGAAATTTACACAGATGTGAAATAAAATATCATTGTATTTAATTGTATACAAGGAATATTACATAGGTATAAGTATTAAACAATTGAATATATTGAGTGCAACTACTTATGATTCATTGCACTATGTCTTTTAAATGTATCTTGAAAGTTCAATGACTTACGATTTAAAATATTTTTATCGGTCACTTCTTTAAACTGGGACAATTAGGTTAGGTAAATCCAACATGAAGAAAGAGATCAATCGAAGAATTCAACATCTGATATTCTACATTACCTAAAGACAAAGGTCTATGAATAATGTATATGTTACTAACGATGACATACAGAATACAAACGCGGTCTCTGAATGTTAGCCTCGTATCTAAACTCGAGATTGTACAACGTGCTTATGGAGAGGACTATGCTTGGTATCTCACTATTGGATAAAATTCCAAGCCAGACTAGAACTATACCTAACTAGTCTCATCCGTGACCATGATGTCTGCAAAGTCTCCAAAACGTCGGGCTAAAATTTTAAACAAATACACGCGTTTAAATTCCGTAAAAAGTAGTTTTATTTAAACAAATGAGTCGCGCAAGTGTTAGAAAATATTAGAAAATATTAAATATAACTAACACTACTATAAAATATAGGTTAATAATAATAAAACCCTTGTTTATGGCTAAACAGCTTTTTTAAACGCTTTAGCGCTAAACAATGCTTTTCTCAATTAGTTTTAAATATAGATTTTAATCAGTGTATATTTTGCTTTACCATTGTCCAAACTAACGAGTTTGATGGTGTAGTATTTAAATTCCATAGCGCATAAAAATGTAAACTGAATAATAAGATTAGTTCAAAAACTAAATATACACGCTTGAAAAACCTGAATATTATTTAACATTTTTTTGGCATTGCTATCGTTTCTTAATATTTGTGTAACATGTCAGATCAATCCAACGACCAACAGAACCGCAAGTGGAGACAATCACTTTCAAAGATTACCGTTACAAAGATTTTTATACATTGATAGATACCTGTACGCTGTTGGGCACGGGCCTTCTCCACTTTGGGAAGGATTATGGTCTACTGTGCCGCGCAGACCAGGCGTGTTGGTACAGGGTTTATTTTCGAGTTTTCCGTCTCTCACAGAAGATGTTATCTGTGACCAATATTCCTTAGCTGACTTTTACAGCATCCTTGGGAGGAGATGCGGTGGTGACACTTGTATTCTTAATCCGTCACCACACGAACTTCACAAAGAGTCCATTAATATGTATTAATTACGGTACATAATTCTAGAGAAGACTAATAAACTAAACGAGATTACTTTTGCGCCAAAGTGGCCACTGCACTATTTTTGTACGCGTAGGTTTTAAGTTAAATTAACGCCACGACAAAGAGCGTCAATAAGAATCTAAATATAAAAAGGATTGGACATGTTTATAAATATTTATTTTCCTATTTTAATTTTAGAAATAAAGCCGCTAGGGCTGTTTTTATTTATCACTACTTATATTAGAAGACCAATCAGCAGGACACACCACTATCGACTACCTACTCTATGCAGATGAGATATATAATTTAAAAATAATAATTACACAGGGTTACAAAAGTCTGATAATATTAGAAAGAAGTCCGAAAATATCGAGAGAATAAACTATTAATTTTTGGAACCTTCCAACTATCCTGTATATCCTACTAATATTATAAAGGCGAAAGTTTGTAAGTATGGATGTATGTATGGATGTTTGTTACTCTTTCACGTAAAAACTACTGAATGGATTTGAATGAAACTTTACCACAATATAGCTTATACATCAGAATAACACATAGGCTACAAATTGGCTGGACCGATTTTGATGAAATTTTATTTTATACAGAATTGTATGGCAAAACAACGTTTGCCGGGGCAGCTAGTATATAAATAAATATTCATGAACATTTCAGACTACGTCCTCTGGTTCCAAACTAAGCTTATATGCTTATATTTTGGGTTTGGAATACGGATATACTACATAAACTACATTTCTTTTGTAAATACATACTTAAAATACATAGTAAACACCCAGACGCAGTACAAACATTTTTATGACAATTATAAATACCTATTACACAAATGACGGTCCCGAGCAGAAATCGAACCCGCGACCTTGTGAACGTATAGCGCAAATTATCATCATCATCATCAAAACATCACGCCTTTTTCCCATGGGGGTAGGCAGAGACTATAGAGCGCCATCTGCTACGATCCAAACATAAATACATATTTCATAAAACAATTCATAAGTTATATATTCATATTATATTTTTATTATTATTTTTATATTCATTCTATTCAACATATTTCAATCCAAACATATTTCATCTACACTCATACATCTGATAATACATGCCCGACGGTTGTAAATATCTAAAGTAATAAACTACTTAGGTCTAAACATAAAAATATAGCTAAAAGTAAAAACAATACAACTCAAACTAAAAACAAATTCGGTGTAATTGGGCAACGTGCCCGAAAGACTTATTTAGACAAATTTTAAAGAATCGAATCGGCTGGGCCCTGAGTCGGGTATTTCAACGGTCTCACAACTGTACCATTATTGTACCATTATGGTGCAATAGTAAAGTTTTTGGTAGTCTACTATTAATGTGTCGTCATAACGACTTCATCATTGTCTTACAATTGTCAAAGTGACATAAATTGCTAGTCTCGTACACAACTGCTTCACAATTGCAATTCAATGACTGAAATCGGGTAGTCTGCTATTTTGAATTTGACAGTAATATTTTTAAATTGTCCTGTGTCGACAGATTGCCATAAATAAAAAATAGATAGATAGAAATATTAGAAATTGTTCTTTGTAATTTATTGCAATTTACTAATCTCCTAAACTTCACATTGCTTTTTATACTAATAAATAGTATGTACAAATATATTTAAACGAAGTCTAGCATGATTAAATGTTTAAATTTATTAGTAGTTTTTCGAAAATCACTTCAACTAACGCATTTTTTAAAAACGGCAACACATACATACCATTCTAACACAATCCATAGATAAAAGAGACCGAAAATTCAATGCATAGATAAAAGAGATCGACAATTCTATTACCATTGAAAGACCGTTATGACGGCATATAGCAGACTACGGATATTTGACTTCAATTGCAACGGTATCGTGCCGGTATTGTGCCGGTATGACAATTGTTCCAAAATAGTGGACTTGAGCACCTGTTCATAGTATTTTCCGCCTACCTCGTAAGGAATCTGGTGTAATAATTCATCAGTAATATATTCGTAACACCAACCGATTTAAACGATACACATATATCGAAACAACTACATTATTCTCGATTACGTGGGTCTTCTAAAAGGTTTACCATAATCATTTATCTTTGTTTGCCATCGATTTGAATAAAAGGTCAAAGAACTATGAGTTCAGAAAGCTTGAATGACAGTTGTATTATTAAGATCGATGAACGAGTTGTCCGATTAGATTTGTTGAATTCTATAAGTAATTAAAAAGACTAGAGCTGATCTAACATAAACTTCTACCCATCTGATACATAATTATTTATTTTATTTATTTATTTAACTTTATGCATATAAAAATATACAATGGTGGTGTTTAATAGCTTACCGGCCTTGGTAAGCTAAGGGCTGTACTCCTTGTACTAGGAGAAACTTGCGAACAATTGCCCTAATGGGTAACTAAGATGCTTGAATAAAACAAACTTGTTACTTGATCTGTATATATTGTTTCTACAAATATTTCTCCTTTTCCTTCGATACTCAAATTGTACTAATTGATCTAGCTCAGTTATATAATCCTCAGATCTGAATTAATTCACACAAAAATAAAAACATTTGCACTTAAAAATAGCTCGACACAAAACAATGATGTCGACTTTTAATTCTACCACTAGCGCCACCTATCGGACGTAATGCGAACTACAAATTATTATTGTACGTTTAAACATACCGCCCACCAAGGACGTTTAGTGAGGAAACGTACTTTACGAATTGATTACAATATTATTTAAACTTACAATAATCGAACTGAAGGAGTTGAACTTATACATTTACATGTGAAGTATTTTACATAAATTTCGATTCAAATTACAAACAAAATAACAAGTGTATATAACGTTTAAAAACAGGTATTGTAAAAGTTGATTTAAAACATTAATGTATAAATAAAATATGATGCATAATAAAAATTAAAACATGTAGGTATAAATACAAAAATCTTATTCATCTACAACAGGCAAAATACATAATTTTGAAGTTGGTCTTTTTATGATTGAAGAACTTGTCCGTAATGTGACTACACGTGTGATACCATCTTTACCGGGATGCTTGTGCTCAATGCGACCTAACAACCATCGACTTGGCGGCAAGTCGTCCTCTTTAATTAAAACAATGTCACCTATTTTAGGTTCTGAAACCCTTGCAGACCATTTGTAACGATGCATGAGGTTTGACATATATTCCGACGACCACCGTTTCCAGAATGATTGTAGCATTTTTTGCACGAATTGCCATCTCGTCAAGCAATGAACATTTGCCTCTTCGAAGTTGTAGTCAGGTACATTGACCAAAGGTTCTCCAATTAAGAAATGACCCGGTGTTAACGGCGTCTGTTCACTAGGATCAGTTGTACTAATTAACCTTATTAGGCGTGAATTTAAGCATGTTCCCACTTGAAAAGTACCCTAAAATCCGTCATAGGTGAGCTTGGACTCCACTATGACTGTTCTCATTCCAACAATATCAAGGTAAGAAAATAAAATTTTATTTTACTTTTTGATTGTACCAATAATTTCTTTTGTTCTTTTGATTTTACAACATCTTCATTATTGCTTTGCTGATTCTTGATTCTGTAAATAGATTTAATTAATAGGTATGTCATTAATAGTGACACGTGAATTTGACCTAACACATTATCCTTGTTAGATAGATTACCGGTGTGGTTCCAGGTAAGTAATAACATTTTGCTACTATTATCTTGTTTAACTTGAACTCTAGATTCTCACATGTACTCGTACCTTTTACTAATCTTCTTTTTGTTCTTATTTTGCTCTGCTTGAATAATAATCTATAAACTGTCCTGATCATTGCTGCTTCGCCTTAAAATTAAATTTATCCTTCTGTAATAATGATGTCACTTGTTTAAGGATTTCAGCTCCTTCCTCAACGGTGTATGTGTGTAAGTATGTGTGTGCACGTACTTAAGTATACTACCTCCTATATTGTACCTACTATCTTTGACCTATACTAATCTCGTGTGTCCTATATGTATTTAAATTTTAACTTAGTATATTCTTCCTTTAGCTTTATTCTTACACCATCTTTTTTCTAGTGGCCTATATCGTGCTTCAGCTTCGTCTCTTGAGTTGCTCGCTTTGCATAGCTGATTAACATCTTTAAAGTGAAATCTGACTAGGTCTCTTCCGAATGTATTTCTTTCTGTTGTTACTGCACTTTGCTTTTCTTCTTCGGACCTAAATGATTTCTTTCTACTAACCTTTTCTTTTAACTTCCAAAACGACTTAACGAAGTTGTTCTGCTTGACCTGTGCATGCATAACGCTTATATTTTTTGACACTAGTTTTGCCTGATTTTCAGGATTAACTACACCGGTCAAGATCCACCCTAAGGCGGTATTCTGTGCTACTAAAGTGCCCTTAGGACCTTTCACCATACCTTCCTGTATGATGGAACTGTATATGTCCGCACCCAGCAAAATATCAATTTTGTGAGGTGTGTTGAACTGCGGATCTGCTAGATATAAGCCATTAGCCGTGATCCAATCAAAACCTTCATGACTGATGATCCTTTCCGGTAAATACCCGGTGAGCTTATTTAGTACGTAAGCGCGAAGCTGTATGTGAAAGGTTGAATCAATTCGAGACTGAATGTTAACATAAACCATATGCTTTGCTATGGTTGACCTATTGTTACCTATCCCAGTCACAACTCCTTGAATAGGAATACGTTTTAAACCAAGCTGTTGTACTGCAGTATCGGTAATAAAACTAGCCTGAGAGCCTTGGTCAATCAAAGCTCTCAGCGTTTGTTGATGACCGATTTGAGAGTCGGCTTTTATTAGCGCTGTGGGTAATATAACCTGACGTGGTTGGTTAATTGTGCTTGTTGACAGGCATGATACAATGGTCTCATCACTATTAGGTTGCATCGAAGTAATGTCAACAGTATCATTCGAAGAACTTCCGAGGTGCAACAAAGAGTGATGTCGTTTTTGACATACTCTGCAAGTGGTGGGGTTTCTGCAGTCGTACATGGTGTGATTACCACCTAAACAATTAAAACAAATATTATTTTTAGCTACGAAGTCGCGTCTTTTATCTACTGGTTGTTTCGCAAACTTCTTGCAGAAACATAGTTTATGAGACGACTCTTTGCAATATTCGCAACGCTTAGCATAAGATTCTGTCACTAATAAAACTTTTTTATTATGTCCTGCTGTCTCCTTGACCTGATGAACAGAATGTCGGTTCGGTTCGATAAATTCTAAGGCACGGAATCGGTTTTCTATAAAAGATTGAAATTGTTTTAAAGTTGGCAATTCGTTGTTATTTGTAGAACCTAAAGTTAATTCCCACTGTTTTTGTGTCTCGTGATCTAATTTAGAAGATACGATGTAAATAATAATGATGTCCCATGTAGTCACATCAACGCTCAAATTCTTAAGTGCATTTATACAATCATTCATCGTATCAAATAATTCCTTGAGCCCTGTACCAGACTCAGTAAGTAAGCGTTTCTGATCAAATAAACGTTTTAAAATATTGTTAGCCAAATACCTTTTATTATTGTAACGTTTTTCTAAAATGTCCCAACACTGAGCATAATTCGCATCACTGATTGGCGTGTGCCTGATCAGTTGTTCTGCCTCACCGGTGAGGTGATTTTTTAAATAGTGTAACTTTTGACAATCGTCAAGGGACTCATTCTTATGAACTAAAGCTTTAAATAAATCATTAAATGTAATCCATTCACTGTACTTTCCCGAAAATATGGGAATTGATATCTTTGGCAACTTAACTAAGGAATTACGTTTATTTTGACTATCAGTATATTTTTGTTCTGACGACACACTAATAGAAAATTTATTGCTTGATGATTTTAACAATGACTTGTAATCAATATAAACAGATTCAGCTGACTCATAAATATTATCAATCATTTCGCTAGTCGCCGAATCGCAATATTTTTCGACAAACTTACTATAATATTCTTCGAATTTTGCCCAATTTTGCTCAAGTAACTCTTGCCTGGTTTCAATATATTCGAAAGTAAGTCTCTCTTTCGGAGACTTCTTAAAATTGGTAAATGCTTTTTGGATTGTGTTTTCCATTTTTTGCAATAAATTAACTAATCCTTCCATATTGAAAGAATAAAAAAATACAGCAATTCAATAAAATAGCGACAAAACTACAAGCTTACTAAGCTGATAAATAATAAAATATAAACGTAAAAAGCATAAAATGTATAAGCTGAAAATTTGTACTAATGTAAAAAATGTAAAAGTAAAAATCCGAACCAATATTGTAAATACGGAACTCTAAAAATGTAAAAATAAACTATGTATATAAAAGCAACTATGTACTAGCAATAATCTACACTAGTTTAGGTTAAGTTGACACGGCTGTTCTAAAACAATTTAAAATTAAAAGGTCACAAAACACTTAGAAAAATTCATAAACAAAGGCGGAATTTTGCGTAAAAAATTACAAGTGTTTGAGACTTATTTTACTATCGGCGGAAAACCGGCATGGATTCCCCGTTCCCCCGTTTTTTATAAAACTATTCTAAGTCTAAACTTAACAACTAGCATGCACACAGATAAAATATTACAAGTCCTTAAATACAACAGCAACAATAAACTAAAATTTTTCAAAGTCCAATATTTACGTAAAAACGTCTATGTTAAAATCTTAATGGAAATAAAGTTCTAATTTGCTTGGCACTAATGAAGGTCCATCTCCTTTGCACTACTTGTTTATAAATAGTAAAATGTACTTACAGTTTGCACTTCACACAAAACTCACTGCGACGGACGACACGACGAAACCCAACTTATGGAACACGTGCTGCCATCTGTGTTTGCAATGTTGTACTTCAGTTTCTTACGCCGCTTAACATGCGCTTATTAAGCGCTTTAGATACGTAGCCACGTCTCGCTGGTCTTGGTAACCAGTACTTTTGCCGCAGCGATCCACTGCGAATACCGGGTGGTCTAGCTTGATCTGCTAGTCCTTGATCTTCAAAAATATGTTGTCCTCTAGTCCGACTCGACAGGACCAAAATGTTTAATAGCTTACCGGCCTCTACCTACGAAGAGGAGGTCTACCCCATTCCTTTTCCAGGGTGCGGCAAGAGCTAGCTAAGGGACAATATAAGCAGTTAAGTCTACTGTGAGAGACGGAAATCTCGAAACTAAACTCTGTGCCAACACACCTGGTCAGCGTGGAACAGTAGACCATTATCCCTCCCAAAGTGGAGGAGGCCCGTATCCAGCAGTAGGACGGTAATGGGCTGAAGTAAAATAATGAAAGAAAATAATGAAAGGAAATGAAAAAAAAAATCCATGGAGTTTCATGTCTGTTCTTCTCCATAGGATTCGCGTTTGGAACAGACACCTAGTTTTTGACGTTTTAAAAGAGCTTGTAAAACATGCCAACTTGAAATAAAAAATTTTGACTTTGACTTTGACTAAGTGGAGTGGAGGGGAGATATTAATTAAATACATGGATAATAATAGTCTATAATTGACATTAAAAGCGTGTCAATGTAATATAATCATCTTAATTTATCTAAAATCATGCTAAATTCACAGTTTATTATACCATCACATGTTTCTAAATCAGACAATTTCATTTTCTTACTGATAAAGTGGAAGACGCAGTATAAATTGAAGGATTTTGTCGTCTAGAGTCAAATTCATTCAACATTACCATTCCCTTATATTGAATACGATAAAATCTAATTTCATTATAGCTATTTTCGATTGGAATACGTAGATATAATATATTATTTAAAATATAGCTTGATTAAATAACACGAAGAGATTTCTTTCATATTGATGCGGAAGTTGAATTAAAAATAAAGAATTACGCCTTCACTACAGCTTGTTTTTTCTAGAAATATTAAATTTTATATTGCACTTTCAGACATGCTATTTAGGTTAAATAATTCTCTCTCTCCATTATTGTCCCACTCTTGGGCACGAGCCTCCTCCACTTTGGGAAGGTATTTGTTCTACTATGCCGTACTAACCAGGCGTGTTGGCACGAAGTTTAGTTTCGACTTTCGAGTTTTCCGTCTCTCACAGTGAATATTATCTGCTTATTAATTTATTATACCTTAGTTTGCTCTTACAGTAGACTCGGTATGACATCGAGTGGTGATACTTGTATTCTTAATCTGTCACCACATGGACAACAGAGTTTAAACAAACAAATTTATTTCAAAGTTTCGATAATACACGAAAACCTAACTTTATTCTTCACAAAGAATTAACATTAGCTTATGAAAAACAATTCTTTTCTATCTCGTTTTCTTTAAGTGTAATCTATACTTATAATAAATCTGTAGAGAGGTCAATTCTGTACATGAAATATATTTTTAAAATAACTATCAGGGGGTGATTAGTGATCGATACTGATGCCAAAAATGCAGTCAGTAAAATTTTTGTCAGTCTGTCTGTCTGTCCGTCTGTATGTTCCTTATAGAAACAAAAACTACTCGACGGATTTTAACGAAACTTGGTACAATTATTCTTCATACTCCTGGGCAGGTTATAGTATACTTTTCATCACGCTACAATCAATAGGAGCAGAGTAGTGAAGGGAAATGTTGGAAAAACGGGAGAAGTTACTCCATTTTTTAAGCTCCCGTCGCGTGTGCAGCCTTAATGGTTAAAGTTACATAAAAATCATGTATGAAGTTATGTAAAAATCATGTGTTATTCTACATAAAATTGTCTAAAAAATATCCCGGAACAGCATATATCTATATTTTATGGTTGTCTCACAATAACACGTGTAACTCCTGATAGTTTAGCAGTTCGGAGCATTACGATTATATTTTTTTACTCTTACGTTTATAATACTCTCACTCAAGCAGTAGTTAAAAATGTTGCAAAAACGGGGAAAACTTCCTAAATTTTACGCGGACGGAGTCGAGGGCAACAGCTAGTAATGAAATAAGTAAAATTACACACCTAGCAAGTTTCAAGTTATTCATAATAACTAAAACAAGAAGACTAAACATTACCATGAGAAATATGCGACTGATTCAGTGTATGAATATCCATATGTTGTCTGGGACTAATATTGGCAAATTTCCAAGGAGACATTAATTTCGTGATGCTAAACCTTCTCAGAACAGACAAACATAACATAACAATTTTTTAGAAAACATATTCAAAGTCATTTTTTTTTATTTCAGGTTGGTATGTTTTACAAGCTCTTTTGAAACGTCAGAACCTAGGTGTCTGTTCCAAATCAAATCTACCAAATACCGTTCCTAAAGCTAACTAATAAGCTCACATAGGTGTCCCTATGTGAGCTTATATCTAGAATTAATTAAATAAAAATTTATACTGACGCTGATTTGAACCATTTTTATGAAAAATCTAGCTGTTGCCTAAAATTTGGTACGCGTGGAATTTAAAAACGAAACCTTAACAAATTATACAAATAAGCCATCCTCTTGAACCACTCTATTTATTAAAAATACCGCCTCAAAATCAATTGCATAGTTTGGAAGATATAAGCTCACATAGGGACATACATACAAAAATAACGACTTTATTTTTTTATTACAACCAAAGATTTGCTCTAGCAGGCAGATTGATTTACGTAGGTACTTATTTCAAACACATGTTTTAAGTTATTCAGTCCACTCACTGTATTAATTACTTACGACGCGACGTGACGAATTTCGTGGTTGAGTGGTTTATGTAACGGAATGCCGTTCAAGAGGTCGCGGGCTCGATTCCCGCTCGGGACAATAATTTGTGTGATATTTATAATTGTCATACAAATGATTGTACTGCATCTGGGTGTTTCTATGTATTATAAGTATATATTTACAAAAGAAAAGTAATATATGTATTCTATCCGTATTCTGGTACCCATAACACAAGCATAATAAGCTTAGCTTGGGACCAGAGGACGTTGTGAATGTCCGTGAATATTTATTATTATTATTTATAAGACATTTCATGCAAACGAAGACTAGTTTCAATATCATCATCATAACATCACGCCTTTTACCCATGGGGGTAGGCAGAGACTATAGCGCGCCATCTGCTACGATCCAAACATACTTTCTTGGCTTCATCCACACTCATACATCTGATCAGACTAGTTTCATACATACAAAAGTAAATTATTATTGTAATAGAAAACACACAATCTATACTCGACGGGATAAATACGAAGCTAAACCTGCTCTACATAGCGATTAGTACCTAATCTATTTCTAAATATTATTTTTTCCGTTATTTTTATTTAGGTACTACCTTTTGCCCACAACTTTGTATGCGTGTAATTTAGAAACCAAAATATTACAAATTATACAAAAAAAAAAGATGTTTGGCACTCGGGGACTGCAGCGGTAAAGCTATTGCATAGCATTTTTTTTTCAACTTATGTATTTATAATTATTTATTTATTTTATTTATGCAAGAATCTACATACCATAAACTAAAATAAGATTAATAATCCTTATTTGCTGATGCTTACATCTGTCCATTGTTTATGGTAATTATGATAAAAAGCCATTGACAATCAAAGGTCAATCTGTTTTAAATTAAATGTCAAATGTCAATCTGTTGGTATACAATTTTAGTTTTGACATTATTTTACATTATTAAAATCTAAAATACGCTGTTATCTGAATATTTAGGATATAATATGTTGTCGATTCAAAATCCTTATTTTAATACGTTGTTTAATTTGAGGAAGGCGAGGAAGAGGAGTGTCAACAGTATGAAATAAATTGCGGGGCGAAGAGGGGATTACGCATGCGCAGCAACGCCGATAATGTAAGGTTTTTTCGTTACTTACGGAATTTAAATTTCGAATTTTGTGGATTTAGTCTCCACGCCCAAGGCCCGCGATAGAAGCTATGCAATAGCTTAAAATCCATCCTCGTGAACTACTCTATCTATTAAAAGAAACCGCATCATAATCTGTTGCGTAGTGTCAAAGATATGCTCACCTAAGGACATACATACAAAAATAACGACTTTGTTTTATAATAAGTAAAGATTACTGATATTGGATCAGGTATCTGGTATATAAATCAGTATATTATTTTATATACCGTTTAAGAACATCACGTCTTGTTATTGAGCAAAAAATAAATATAAGATAAATTACAAAAAGAAAAAATACACAACATATTACAGATTTATAAAATGCTTTTATAAGCTCGATATAAGTAGCAAATGGAATGGATTATGTTATACTCGCGTATTTAATCTGAAAATATGGCTACATGTTCACATTCTAAATACTGACAGCTTCAATGATTATAATTATGAAACACCCCAATAAAAATTTAGCAACTTTAAAACCATGCCGCCGTCACCTCCTTTGCTCGGGAGGTGATGGCGACAAAGAGGGAGGCCCTGCGGGAGCGCGAACTCTCTGATGGTACTTTGCCCTCTCGCAGGGCCCTGGGCAGGGGTCGTCGGCGTGCAGTAATCCGTGACGAGATGGTCGCGCGGTGGTTCGGTATTCAGAGAGACCCGCCGCGCCGCCTAGTGATCCGCCCGTCGGATCGGGCCCCGATTAACGCAGCCACCCCTCGCCTGGTCATGGTAAAGCTCAAAGCACCATCATGGCCCGGCAGGGCAGGAGGTGGAAAATACTTTAAAAACATAGTTAAATTGTAAAAGAAAATAATTATTCTTGAAAACTCTTTCACCATGATAGTAGTAATTTTGTACTAATTCTACGGTTCTTTAATTTAATTATAATGGATTTAAAACTAAGAAACGAAGTACCTATTAAAAGATTAGCGAAAGGTTAAAAGATAAATCTTTGAGCGGGACTTGAACCCACGACCTCGGAATACCGTTCGAGGTTGTGGGTTCAAGTCCCGCTCATGGTGATCGTATTTTCCACTATAATTTAGTTTGTTAAGTAAAAGCATAGTCAGTTTCAAAAAGTAATAAATAAATGTGTCACAGTCTTTTTCTTCAACGCTAGAATTAAAATGAAGTTTAAGCAAAATATTGTCAAGGAGTTCTCTAACAGGTCTTGCATTTTTAAGGAATATTCTTTTTTTTTGAGGAAATCGACCGACTAATATGATTTCTTCTATATAATCCAGTTTACAGTCAACAAAGTTGCCTGTCTATTCTTATTGATAATTTGTAAGGTCAAAGTTAAATTAATTTTATTTTACATTCCAATTTAAGTTTATAACGTCTTCAATATTTATAAGTAGTCCTAGTTATTCCTTTGTCTTATAACATTTAAATCCAATAACTTTAAATTCAGCATTTGTAATTCGAATTTTGGTATTTTGCTCTAATAAACTAAACGTTTAATCCGTTTGATGTACCTAAGTAAATTTTGAGAAATGAGAACGCACAGCAGCCTTTCAGCATAGATAAATCAAAAAGTAACTAGATTATGTATGGACAAGGGTTATAAACTTGTTTTGACTTTTAAAATGTAAGCGAGCACTAGCGAGAATTTTTAAAATGCACCCGAGGAAACAAACGGGTTGCATAGTTGTAGTCTTATTCCTAATGATTTATCGGAGGTTTAAAAGTTCGCTAAAATAGGTTCGCGAAAATTGTCAAAACGTTTTAGCGTAAAAAGACTATTATGAATAACAATTCATAATAGTCTTTTTACGCTAAAACGTTTATTATCTCTCCGATAAAATCTCCGTTCAAACCTCCGATAAGTCATTATGAATAAGACCGCTATAATAGTCTTAAACTTTGCTGTTATAGAAGTTATTAGAATAGTGAATTCTATTATACGCGTACGAAGTCACAGGCAATAGTTAGTTTTCTTTATAGTATTATTTTTTTCTACTTGGGTAAAGCTGGTGTCGAAATTAAAAAGATATTGTTCAAATGCAAATAACATTTATTAAAATGTCGTGTGTAATATGTACAAAAACCTTGTGTATTTTGGCAATAGACTTTGACAATGTATTATACACAATAAAATTCTAAATAGGTATGTACAATATTTTACAACGTAAATTCTACTTTAAATTGTTCTGATCAAACTTTTCGTTTAAAAGATAAAACCATATATAAAATCTATGAAAAAGAAAACTATCAGGTCAAAACAGCAGTAAGCATTTTTTATCAATACCGTAAGGGTGCCTTTCGAAAGTTCCGCGACTGCGACACTTTCAAATGGCACCTTTAAGTTATTGATAATAGTTGCTGTTGCCCGCGACTGCGACGCGTGACCCATCAAATTAGTATGAATTTTCACGATGCCAAAAGAAGATAAGAATACATTTGACAACTGTAAGTTAGCTAACTGGGATTGTTCATATTTTTTGACCTGCTGTTTTCACATTTTTTTTAGAAAATATAGTATAGGTATGTCAAGCAACTAATTTCAATATTATTAAAACATTCACTATATAGAATTTTTAAAAATACTTAAAGATATTATTTTAAATGTGGTGACGTCATCGTTGTACGCATCCTGTATATTGCCTTTTCCCGATATACTTAAGACAGATTGCAATACATCTTTTCAAAGTTGCCAAGTTGATATAATAGACCAATTTCAACTCCACCACAGAGTAGTATATCCATAAGAATGGCTTAATATTCTAACTCCTTTATTTCAAGGGCAAATAGAGACAATGCGAAAAATAATCGTTAATATAGCCAATTTTCCGAAAAAACTATTGGATCATGATCAAAAACTCTATTCCCCGAAATGGTTTTCGAATTAGAGTTTAAAAAAAAATTAACAATGCCAATTCTATGCATTTACGTCGGTCACACTGCTGTCGCAATGTCAAATGTAGGTTGCGCGACCCGACCCCGACACCGTCGTGCTGTGAAGTGTGCCAATTTTGCGGGCCCTTTTGGGTTTAGTGACACCCAATTCTCAAACATAGCAACGAGAACCTGATCGCGATATTCTGAATGCCACCTTAATACAGGCGAAACCAAGGCAGATTTCTAGTATTTCATAAAGGTCCCAAACCCTTTGTTTATTATGTTAATATTAAAACAGCTGTCCCTTTTAATTAATAAAAATGTTAAATCTAATTAAATGGATAATCCTGACTGATTGTTATACTCACAAAAACTTTATAGGCTTATCGTGTTTAAGGTACTAAAATATACTGTGTAATATAAGGGTTGGATCACAAGCAAGGGGTTGGGCCCTAAATATTGATCAATATAACCCTTTACTCTACAATGAGTTTCAAGCACATAAAGCACATTTGCATGCTGAGAGTTTTTATATTATACGTCGTTTCGCACTGGAAGGTATAAATGATCTGTTTAGTTACAAATATGGCAAGGTGACTGAAAAGTCTCTGAAACGTTTTAGAATTTGAAACAAATGTATAGGTCTGAATTCATAAAAAGTGGACTTAATTGCATAGTTGAGTACTGCAAGGTCACAGGTGGGATGATACCTAAAAATATTCTCCGAAACGTTGGGCTAAAATTTAAAATAAAAACACGTGTCTAAATCCGTAAAAAGTGTTATTTGAATACATGAGCATTGAATACATGATGAGTGTTAGGGAATATTAAGTTATCGAATATTATTTGATAATTTCGGAAATTCATATTAGGTACGCTGTTCTGAAAACATTTTAGGCTGGTAGGCCATTATGAACAGTAGCTAAGCCTGGTACAATACTGAGCTAAATTATTGTGCTTTCAGTATAAAAGCCAGTTTCTAAAAACTACAGTATTATTGTGTCTTCGTCCTATCCTAGGACGTTTCACAATCCTTGAATAACCAACGGATTATGCTAAAAATATCTTATCTTAATCTTCTACTAGGACCTAAGCTTGTTTTTATTATAATAACATCGAAGCCAGGCTATTGTGGTCCTTGCAGTACTGAATCTCATCTAGATATTCTAAGAGAGTGCAAGCCAAAAATTTTACTAAGAATGTGTTTTTGTTTTTCACTTTTATGTCTGTATAATAATTATGTTAAGTCATTGCTGACTATGCCTTGGTAATATATTTATAAGTTACAATTTAGTAGAAACATAATATTGGCTATTTTGTTGTGGATATTTGTACATTTTTAATTTTTAGACAATTTTTTCTAATAAAGACATCTTTTACTATATGAAAGTTCAGTTGAGATTTCCAAATTGTGTTATTGATACCATCAATTTTAATTTTTTATTTAGTTCAAATGTGCGTGTAGAAATGACATCATGGGCTACATAAGTTAATATTTATGTAGAAGTAACGTTAACTTATGTATTTAATGTGCAAACAAAAACAATCTTTAAAATTAACCAGCGGTTTAATATTAATAATTGTCCTGCGATTCTAATTTATGGAGCATTTTGGGCTTTAATTGAGCTTCTGTTAAGAAATAAATCAGTACACTATTGTGCAAAAACTACTTTGTTTGTAATATATAAATAATTATAGCTATCAAACTAAAGTAATACTCATGAATGTGGAATAAGTGTTCACTTTCCTCAGCTTAAATGTTACTCGCACGATATAATCCGCTTATTTTGTTGACTTTCTAGGATTTAAGTACGCTCGTTTATACACTACTAATAGACTGAATAAGCTATTTGTATATAACGGTATATTTTTCGGTTTCGGTGTATTTGACGGGCCTCGTGGTCCAGTTGTTTATATAACAGACGTCGTTCACGAGGTCGAGGGTTCGATTGTCGCACGAGACAATTATTTGTGTGATATTTATAAATGACATATAAATATTTTGTTACTTTGTACAATTACTTTGTAATTATGTATTTTACTGAATTCTACACCTATAAAATTTTTTTTTTTCATTTGTCTATATTTGTTATAATGTATGTACGAGTATAAGGCAAAAATAAACTTCCTTTCTTTCTTCTTTCTTTTTTCCTAAATTATTACATAAAGTCAAAGTGTTACCATATACAGATAAAAACAATTACTTTCCTGGGATAGTCGTGTAGGAGGTAGTTTAGAACAAATATTTCAGGAATGTTTTGGAAATGAAAATGCTTATTACCCTAAATTTTTATTCACTCTTCTATCATCACAAATATAAAATATGAAAATACTCCGCGTCAACGTTTGATAAGATTTTGGTGAAATGATTTACAAAAAAACTGACTAAGCACGAGCTGGACTCACGTACAAAGAGTTCCGTAACATTATTCGTATCATTACATCATGGAGATCAGTTAAATATATTTAAATATTCAGTTAAATAGTTAAAGAAGAATTATCTGGTTTTTAAAACGGCAACAGAAATACATCATCTTTTTATTATTTGTCGTTAAAGTGGCAACAGAAATAAAATCTGTGAAAACTCCATTTCTGCACCTATTACGGTATATGAGATATTGCTTGGTGATAGATTGATGGAAGGAGAGCAGATTCTTAGCAAAATTGTGTATTATACCTAGCTTGGTGACAGACGAACGGAATTGTTATTAGCAATGGTCTCATTTTACACTTTGGATATGGAACCCTATAAATAATATACAAATGCATCGTTTCCTTATATCAGCTGTCACTGATATGTTCACTGAAGCATTGCTTTGATACAGTTTTGGTCCAATACACAAAATATTATTTTGTCATTTGACAAAATATTTTTCCTTACTCGTATTCGCATTTTCAGCTAAAATATTTGTATGATCTTTGTAGATTTTTGGGATATTTCTTTTTTACTACTAATGCTCTCTACCTCATTTACGTCCCTCTGCTGAGCACGGGGCTCCGTCATTTGGGAAGTATGTGGTCTACTATACCACGTTGCCGGTTTATTTTGGAGATATCCGTATCTCCAGTAGACGTTACCTGTTTATAGTATCCCTTAGCTGGCTTTTACAGGACGCTGGGAAAGAAATGGGGTGGTGATACTAGTATTTTGATTATATTATATTGAATAGTAAAATTATATTATGTATATTATGTTGATCGATTCTCGGATTTACTCGAAATGCATACAAAGTTTTCCTATGCCATCGCCTTATTGGTGTTTGTTTTTTTAGATCTAGCTGGAGTAGGCATGTTCCCAATAGTAAGACAATAATGAACTTAATTTACGCGTAATTATTTACAAAATTCTGACAAAGGTACAAACTTAGTCTTGCTTGTAATAAGAAGTTAGTAGTTCTTAAAGTGATATATTGACTGATCGACCTTTGTTCAAATAGTCACGTAAATTTTGCAAAAGGAATGTTGGCTGTCAAACTAAATATTGACTAGCTTTGTTGTTTCTAAGAAAATAATGATACTGGTGACAATTCTGCTGCGTCACCCGACATAATTAAATATCTAAGATTTTTTTTTTGCTATTTTGGCCATTTCACAGCATATATCTACGTATGATCAGAGGTAAGAGCGTAAATTAAGGCATCGAAGTGTATTTAGGTCATAGCAGATGGCGCTCTATAGTCGTACACTTCTACGATGCCATTGTCATACGCCCACATCATTGTGATTATGTCCACACATTTCCCACGTTAAAATACGCGGCCATATGACAATAATGTCGATGGCATTAAAATTATGTAGTTAAAATCACTATTCTGTTTTACATAGTTTGTTTAACAAGAAAATTTCTTTGAATAGGGATTTTAACCACAATTTAAATTTAAATGTGGAAGGAAAAAAGTCTAGAGGAAGACCAAAGAAAAGATGGATGGACTGTGTGAAAGAGGACATGAAAGAAAGAGTGGTTGAAACAGACATGACGGCTAATAGAAGACTATGGAACAAAAAGACATGTTGCGCCGACCCCAAATAATGGGATAAGGGCAGGAGGATGATGATGAGGGATTTTAACCACATAATCACAGAATTGGTATCTACTATTATTTAAGTTTAAAGATAAATCCTAGAGATACTGTTATTGGTATGTCATAAAATAAATAAAATATACCGGCGTGTGTATATCCCTTGACCAAATGAGCTCGTCACTCTCAAAATATAAGAAAAAAGTGGAGTCAAGATTGTGATCTTTGTAAAAGGATCTCAAGGATGAGAGAGCTTGGAGAACGTATTGCGTTGATCCCATAATACCATTATATATCTCGTGATAAGGCTGATAAAATAATAACATTTATTATGTGTAAGACGGTAGCTTTCTTGGTATCTGAACTCATTTTATAAAGCTAAAGAGGTTGTTTGTTTGTTTGAACGCGGAAATCTCAAAACCGATGGTCTGATTCGAATAATTCTTTTACTGTTGGATAGTAGATTTATCGACGAAGACTATGGGTGACATAAAGTCACGCTGCGACTAATAGGAGCGAAGCAGTAGTGAAAAATGTTGCAAAAACTGGGAAAATTTTCTGAATTCCAAACGTACGGAGTCACGGGCAACAGCTAGTGTCTAATATGAGTGTGTGTGTATGTGTGTTTGTGTTTAATTTAAATAAGCTCAAATCAATAGTTCAATGTAGTTTTTAATAAAGAATTTATCTCTTAAGAATTATTCGTTTACGCTGATAAATGTATTTTCTCTAAAATAATCATTGAATGAGAGACAACTAAATGTAATGAAATAGAATGTTGTATCTCGTCTATCGTCTTGTTATTTACATATATTTGAAATGGTAGCTTTATCAAAACGAAAATTGTATTAAATCTATAGGTATTAATATTATAAAACTTACAAGTTTGTTTGTTTGTGTGAACGCCCTAATCTCCGGAATCACTAGTTCACATTAATATAATCGTATTTGCATAGGATAGTTCATTTATCGAGGTAGGCTTTAGGCTATAAAAATCACGCTGCGAACGATAGGAGCGAAGTATCAGCGAAAAATGTTACAAAACTTTTCCAAATTCTTAGCGTATGAAGTCACGGACAACAGCTAGTCAATTTTAAAATCAATCAATTTGAAAACGAGCTGATGACACAATAAAAATTTTGACAAGCTTAAGTATTAATTAATGTTTTTAAACTTTCGCGGCTTTCACACATTTTAATATATAACGACCGGGTCTACTTCGCGGGAAATATAATTTATTTTAGGTACGATACCTGTTTACCTTACCTTTTGTTTACCTGTTGTTGTGTTGGGAAGCGGTTGAAATTAAAAAACATAAGACCTTCAACTGTGAGGACGGATATCGGTTATCAACATCTTGGAACCCTGTTATCAGCAAGTGCACACGTTCCCATAAGAACGCGGCCAGTGGTAGGACAGATGTCGTTAGTGTTGTGTGTCGAAGTACCGACAAAATGAACAAAAATAGTTATGAAGACCAAGTGCGGGTAGTTTCCGAAACTCGCGCGCCACGGAGCCGTCGCCGCTGCCGCTCACCAGTTCACCCGTGACCACGGTCGATACAAGTCGACCGAAACGTCGGGACAAAACAGGTATAGTACCTAAAATAAATTATATTTCCCGCGGAGTAGACCCGGTCGTTATATATTAAAATTAAGTAATAATGTGTGGAACGAAACTATAGCGCGATTTAAAAGGCCATCTATCGAGTGGCATAGTAAACTTCTGTTCGATAAGGTTTCATTTTTAGGGTTCCGTACCCAAAGGGTAAAAACGGGACCCTATTACTGAGACTTCGCTGTCCGTCCCTCCGTCCGTCCATCCGTCCGTCCGTCTGTCTGTCACCAGGCTGTAACTCAAGAACGGTGATAGCTAGAGAGTTGAAATTTTCACAGATGATGTATTTCTATGGCCGCTATAACAACTAATACTAAAAATAAAATAAAATAAATATTTAAGGGGGGCTCCCATACAACAAACATGATTTTTTTAACGTTTCTTGCTCTCATACAACAAACGTGATTAATTAAGTATTGTGTGTGTTGTTTGCTCATTTATTAATAACGTATGTTGCATAGATAATGGTACGGAACCCTTCGTGCGCGAGTCCGACCCGACTCGCACTTGACCAATTTTTTTTTAAATTTGACGCGCACGAAGACGCAGACAACAGCTAGTATTTTTATATATCACTTGCTTACTAGACGAATTGTCTGTATATTATCATAATGAATTTATCATTTTTATCGTTTTAATGCACTTATTCAGTCAATTTTTAAAATAGCTGTTCTACAAACTGTTCGCTGCCTGAGAGCATTAATCCAACAGGAGTTTAACATTATAATGCGACCTGCTGTCGTATTATGAGCTCTTATTTCCAGGCAGCTTACGCCGTGAATTGAACTGCCTGCTAAATTCGCAATATGTACATAACTCCCAGCCAGTCAGTTCGCTAAACCAGTCATAGATTAATATCCTTATAGAGAAGGTAAAACTAAAAGTTTAAGTACTAACTAAAAATTTTCAACTAAATGTTTTATATCTGCCATAATACGTAATTTAGCCAGGCAGTGTACGGCCGGCCTGGAACTTGCATGATTTTTAAAAAGCTCATAACACGCCCGCTGAGTGAGCCACTTGTACCTTTTTGTCACCTTTTTCGGATCGAATGGAATCAGTATGAGCATTGTACTTACAACGATTATACTCATTGTGTACGGATACGGATATTGACGGGCTTCGTGGCGTAGTGGTTCATGTACTGGACTGCCATTCACAAGGTCGCGGGTTCGATTCCCGCTTGGGACAATCATTTGTGTGATATTCATAAATGTCATACAAATGTTTGTACTACGTCTGGGTGTTTTCTATGTATTATAAGTATATATTTACAAAAGAAAAGTAGTTTATGTATTATATCCGTATTCTGGTACCCATAACACAAGTATAATAAGCTTAGCTTGGGATCAGAGGACGTTGTGTGAAATGTCCATGAATATTTATTTATATATTTATTTACTGTTATCTCAAAGTATGCGTAAGTCGATTTAAGATGGGGCGATCAATCAAATTACGTAAGTGTTTATTTGTATACCTTCGTTGATACGGCGGTCAGTAGGTTTATTTGTCAAGGAAAACAGCGTTTACTATATAACTGCTTTAGCAGGACCCATTGCAAGACATATTATAATGTCTTTTTAAATCAGTCCCCACGCGAAATATTCTTGTTGTAATCTGTGGTAAATATTAATAATCTGTATTTTAATTTACCATGCGCCCTCTACTGGCTTTCTATAGAAAACTATATACTCTTTATTGATTGGTAGATTAGATGTCAGTGTCAATAAAATGATTAGTGTGAATTGTCAAAATGACGTGTAATGCATTCTTCCCTTTTTACGACGATTGCCAACTGGAAGCCATTTAAATGTACTGTACTAGTAATCAAGAATAAATAAAGCTATTCAATAATACAACGTCCTTTAATTTAACCTACTGCTAACCACTTCCTCCAACAATTCTCTATAACACATAGACTAAAGATTAAGATACAAATTAGAAGACTTTACTTACTAAAATTTTGCATAATATAGACATAATTTTCCTAAAATAAATAGACCTATCAAACCAAGGTAATCCTCATGAATTTTGAATAAGCGTTCACTTTACTCAGCTCATACATCTCTCCCTCGATGAAATCCGCTTATTTCAAGGGCTCTCTGGAATTTCAGTAGGCCTGTTTACATTCCGATTATACAATCAATGTGCAAGTCTGTTTAAATTGTAATCTATTTTCCAGTAAGAGAATTATGTCAGTATTTTAACTGGCATTACAATATCTAAGTTGATAATTTAAACTAGTTTTTTTTCCAAAGAAAATGAATACTACTGACAACAGCTAAATAGTAAAAATATATTCATCCCAGTAGATTTTCATTTTAACTAAGTTGGAGCTCAGTTAATATTCTTTGGAGTCTAGTTGTTGCTGAAGATATTTAAATCCCTACTAATCTACTATATAAAAATAAGTCGGGTTTTCCTTCCTGACGCTATAACTCTCTGGAGTTATAGCGTCGGTGTATGTATTTTTATATAGTAGATTTTACGCACGAACCGATTTCCACGGTTTTGCATTCGTTGGAAAGGTCTCGGGCTCCGTGAGGTTTATAGTTATTTTTTTTTTTACTTTTTTTGGTATGGCAAAACAACGTTTGCCGGGCCAGCTAGTCTACTATATAAAAATAAGTCGGGTTTTCCTTCCTGACGCTATAACTCCAGAACGCACAAACCGATTTCCACGGTTTTGCATTCGTTGGAAAGGTCTCGGGCTCCGTGAGGTTTATAGTACATTTTTTTTTAACTTTTTTTTGGTATGACAAAACAACGTTTGCCGGGCCAGCTAGTAATATTATAAGTGCGAAAGTAACTTTGTCTGTCTGTTACGCTTTCCCGCTTAAACCTCTTAACCGATTTTGATGAAATTTGGCACAGACAATCTTTAGACCCTGAGAAAAGACATAGGCTACCTTTTAATGCGAAAAAAAATTTTCTAAATTCCACGCAGACGGAGTCGCGGGCAACGGCTAGTAATACTTAAAAAATTTAGTTTGAGTCGAGCTTCGTAGTCTAGCAGTTCATGTAAATAAGTGCTGTTCACGAGGTCACGGATTCGATCCTCGCACATTACAAGTATTTGTCACATATGTTGTGTGATATTTTTATTTGTCACATAGGTAAATATTTGCGTATGAGTGTTTTCCATGTATATCGTTGTTTATCATTATTTCAGTACCCACAACACCACAAAATAAGATTAGCTTGGGACCAGAGGACGTTATGTGTAAATGTCCATATTATTTTATTTCTATAAATTGTCACTACGAAAAAAGGTATATATTTTCGAAACAAAATCGTAAACCACAGGCTTTACGACGGTTTTTTTTAACTTAAGGCTGGTTTACACTTTGATTAGTGCGAGTGCAGGTGATTAGTGCAGGTGCTTAGTGACTAGGTGTGGACAGCGACTGATTAGTGCAAGTGGCTGTGTAGTAAAGTGAATAGAAGCGTGTTCTATTTTTTTGCGAGTGGACTGCGAGTAACCACGTCCCGCGCACCCTCCCTTCCCCCTCACTCGCAGCGTGCCTGCCACTAAACACGTCTCGACAAGAGTGTTTAGCGTTTAGTGTGTAGCGTCGGACGCTTGTTGTTGTACAAAATGGTAAAGTGGACCGAAGACACAACTTATACATTTGTGCAGGAGTATATAAAAAATGAATGCCTTTATAACTGTAAAGCCCCTAGGTACAAAATTAAGGGAGCCCGAAATACCGCCCTTGTGCGTATAAGTGAAGCTATGAATATACCAGGGTTTGGAAGTAAAGCAGTTTATACTAAAATAAGAAACTTGAAGTCTACATATGCGCAAGAGGCTAAGAAAATTACTGGCAGTGAATTGGACACTACTCGCACTTCCCAACCTGTACTCGCACTAATCACCTTCACTCTCACTAATCAAAGTGTAAACCAGCCTTTACACGATTGTACTTGTTGCTAAAAGACCCTTTTTAAATGTACTTCTTAAAGTATTTGGGAGGTACCGTAATACATTCTAAGATGTTACTGCTTCTAAAGTGTCTATTTTTCCCGTGGCACACGTTTACGACAAAGAAATGTAACAGAAATTGTTATTGTATTTTTGTGATAAAGTCACAGTAGAATCACGGCATCTGCAAATGTGAGTAATGTATTTATTAGTATTATTAGTAATTAAATATTTATATTTGTATTCTTATTCCGCCACCTTTACGGAAAGTAAAGATTACTACTCACAAAATATACATATTTCATAAGAAAATCTACACGTTTGTCAACTACGTTACTCAAGGTCAAAAAGTCAATGGTAGTACAAACGTATTGTTTAACTAAACTGATACAATTACAATTATATTAATTTTCCGCTACAATGAAAAGATAAAGAGTTTAATGCTCATAATATTGCTAAGATTGTATGACAGTAGTTATCTTTGATAGACTTATTGCGTGCAGAAAATGATTGAATACGGATACATTAAACTATTGCCAATAACAAAATGAGGCAACTCGATGACATTCTTTTGCAAAAACTATACTATTTTAACATTTATTTATTGATAATATTTACTTGTATTTTCAAATAATTATGTTTTAATAAAGTAATAACGTGAGCTTGCATTGCATCTAAAAGAACGAGAAAGTGTAGGTTTAGTGTTATTAACTGCTCATAAAGTTTTGCATAAAAAAAATTTGGGACTATCGTTTTAATTGACATAAAATATATAACTTACATTTTATTGAAACCCCTGGTCTTTGACCTAACAGTGTAGTTTTTCAAAGACCAGTTGCGTTCCCGTTTTACACTAATATAATATACATTTTACAAAATATACTGTGTTTTTTTTTGTGCATGTGTGTGTGTGTGTATGTTTCTGTGTATCTCATCTGTGTGTGTCATTTACTCACTATCATCATATTTTTAGTCATATCATAATTATATTTTTGCAGCCAATTAGTAACAGTTTTCTTAAACCTGCTATTATTCATGTTTTTAACATTGTTTTCCTTGTCTATTTTGTTATAAATGTAATAAGGTGCTAATACACTGTATTGTTTTTGGACAAAAGATGTTTCAAAATTTAAACTTTATACTAATATACATATTTATCACTGTTCTAGAGATAGAGGCTGGTGTCAGACAAACGGATAATAAAGTATTAATAGTAATCGATAATAGATTTCAGTTTTACCTTTTGCTGCGGAACTCTAATAAAATAATTATTATGCTGATCCCGTAATCTATACTTATAATAAATCTGTAGAGAGGTCAATTCTGTACATGAAATATATTTTCAAAATAACTATCAGGGGGTGATTAGTGATCGATACTGATGCCAAAAATGCAGTCAGTAAAATTTTTGTCTGTCTGTCTGTCTGTCTGTCGCTCTGTATGTTCCTTATAGAAACAAAACCTACCCGACGGATTTTAACGAAACTTGGTACAATTATTCTTCATACTCCTGGGCAGGTTATAGTATACTTTTCATCACGCTACAATCAATAGGACCAAAGTAGTGAAGGGAAATGTTGGGAAAACGGGAAAAGGTGCTCCATTTTTTAAGCTTCCGTCGCGTGTGCAGCCTTAATGGTTAAAGTTACATAGAAATCATATATGACGGAAATATTCTACATAAAATTTTCTAAAAAATATCCCGAAACAGCACATATCTATTTTTTATGGTTGACTCACAATAACACGTGTAACTCCTGATAGCTTAGCAGTTCGTTCATTCTGATTATATTTGTTTACTCTTACGTTTATAATACTCTCACTCAAGCAGTAGTTAAAAAAGTTGCAAAAACGGGGAAAATTTCCTAAATTCTACGCGGATGGAGTCGAGGGCAACAGCTAGTATCATAATAAATCTCTTGTTAAGAGTCTAGACAAACTTAATGAATATTCATTACGTGTAACACTTCAGGGTTTTTAGGACCAAATAAATAAATTTTGATTTCACCCGAATTCTTAGTAATTCGGGGCAGTGTTATAATTAATTGTTAATCTCCACATAATTAATTCAGAATATAAGGCTTATCATAAAATTATTCAAATAATAAAAATATAACACTTTTTGCCGACGAAAGTAAAATTTGTTATTATTTGTTATTGTTGAATTGAATACAATTCAATAGATAAGATAAATAGAGAGAGAGAAATATCTCTCTCTCTCTCTCTAGCCCGTTAACGTCCCACTGTTGGGCACAGGCCTCTTCCACTATGGGAGGGATTATGGTCTACTGTACTATACCATGGTGACTGCAAAGTCTTCGAAACGTCAGGTTTTAATTTAAAACAAATATACGCGTCTATATCCGTAAAAAATGGTTTTATTCAAGTAAATTTTTGTTTCATATTTGACTGACCCAAATTATACTGCTTATATTCTAAAATGTAAAGCTAATTTGAACATGAGAACATGTTTTTTGCATAATTTATTGATTCAGTTTAGGAACTGTCAACATACGCATGTTGTAGATAATTAATGTCGTCTTCATAATTCAATAGATATATAAATTGTGTGAAAGGAAATATTAAAAATGTAAAGATAGATGACGTCACATAGAAGAGTGTGATTATGAATATGTAGAGTCGATGCCGTTAGTTCAAGGCCGAGATTATTACAAATATTTTATTTGTGTTCGTAGGTTTATTCAGTATATTGTTTTTAATAGCTGATAACAATTAACATTAAAAAACTTAGACATTTTATTTTTTGCCAAGAGACCAAACTCCACTATTAATTACATAAATACAACAAAGAGTTTTGAGTGCCGCTCTGCTTAGCCAAGTCATATTTTAGTAGGCAATTATATATATAAATCTCCATACATATATAAATCTCCATAGGAATCCATCGCGGACAAACATCGTGACAGGAGTGTCACGATGTTTGTCCGCGACGGATTCCTAAACTACTTAACCGATTTTAAATAAAATTGGCACACCGTGAGCAGTCTGGTCCAACTTGAGAGATAGGATAGCTTAGATCTTTAATTATAGTCGCAATTTTATTTTATTGCAAATTATTTGTCAACCCCTAACACTTGTATGGCAAAACATCGTTTGACGGGTCATTTTTGAACTAGGCTTTCGCTGACGAGTCGTGGCTTGGTACCTACATATTTGTAATTCTTAATAGGTATTACATAGAAAACCGATAAATCGCCTACGCGCAGCTTGACCGCCAGCGTTCTTTTTACATGACGCGACCTATACAAGCCAGCAAACATGCTTCGTCATTTTAGCATAAAACCTAGATTATATTTTACAGCCGTTGTTAAGAAAATCTAATAATATTTTTTTTACAGACTGAGAAGACACAAATGAAATTGAAAAACTAATGAAAAACATGAATATCAACTTACTAAACATTTATTTCTGTATAATCCAACATATCTATCGATACAACGAATAAATAAACAAAATATATGAATACACTGTTTTACAATCTACGTGCTATATATAACTTATAGTTTCTGAAATAACATGAAAATATATGACGTGTAAAAACAGAAGGCCTTATTTATATGTTTAGGAGTTTTCATAACACAAGAAGTTTGTTTTCCTTTGCATACATAATATTTTCATTCTGGTGAACATCTCGGAATTTTTATGCGAGTTGACAAAGAAATGTTCGATTACACTTTATTATGTCTATTGCGTTTATGTAAAGGAATATCTTGGGTATATTTTTATTGAAAAACTTCTTCTGCCTGCCCTTATCCCAGTGCTACTTGAAGTTGGCGCAGATCGTATTTTTCCTTCCAGCCACTCCTATCAGCCGTTGTACTCTCATCAACTCTTTTTTCTTTCATATCGTATTTCACACAGTCCATCCATCTTTTCTTTGGTCTTTCTCTCCTTTTCAGGCCATCAAAATTCATACTCATCACCTTTTGGCTTAAATTCTCTTCATCCCTCCTCATTACGTAGCCATACCAGGGTAGAATATTCCCTTTTGATGTTTCTACTACTGGCGCCACTTTCATGCGTCCTCTTATACTCATTTCGTACTTTGTCCATTCTAGTCACTCTACACTTTGAAAAAAAAAACATATTTAGGATAGATATTATACAAACCAAAATATTTTAATATTGTGGATCTTACTTAGCAATAGTATAATAATACTTAATAGCCTTTCTCGATAGATGTACTATCCAACACTGTAAGAATTTTTGAAATCGGAACAGTGGTTCCTGAGATTAGCGCGTACCAACAAACAAACTCTTCAGCTTTATAATATTACTATAGATTTATTTATTTAACTTCATATACACAAAAAGTAGTATACAAACGGACAAATCTTACAGGCCGTTTTGATTATACCAAACAATTTGATTGGACCATTATAGGGTCTAACTTTAAAATATCCGTCTCTTGTAAAAAAAAAGTGCATAGACATTTCATTAGTTGACTCTTATCGATATCGTCCACGATAGATCAAAATAACGAAGAGCGACTCTCATAGGCCAATGTTGAATGTATTCAAATGACCGAGTTTATCCTAGCTAGAGTATCACTACTACAGTCTACGTAGACAAGCTCCGCTACGCTCGCTCTAGTGATCTCTACGTGTACGTAGAAATTAGAGTATAGATCAGATTAGTTTCCAAGCTGCCGTGGGTGGATATTAGGAAAGGGCTCTGTCGAACAAAATGAGTACCTATTTTGACCTAGAAATATTATCTATAAAAGCTTGTTATTTAATAGTTAGAGAATAGATTACGTAACAAAATGATAACACTGTTTGCGGATTACCGCTAAAAGCGTCGCATCGATTCATTGTCATAAATAAACTTAGGTTTACAGTTACTTATGTCTATGACATACGCTGCCCGCGACACCGTACGCGTGGAATTTCGAATTTTTCCCCGTTTTTGTAACATTTTTCACTACTGCTTCGCTCCTAATGATCGTAGCGTGATGTTCTATAACCTATAGCCTTCCTCAATAAGTGTACTATCTAATACCGATTTTTTTAAATCATAACAAGGGTTACTGTGATTAGCGCGTTCAAACAAACAAACTCTTCGGCTTTTTAATACTATAGCTTTTTAATAGTATAGATCAATTTTATGGGTAGGTACCCTTTTTAATTTAAATACTATCCTAATGTTCTTAACACGCTTTTATTAGCTCCGGTCACATCTGCTTATGTGTTTATTTAAATAACTGAATCTTTGAAAGAGATTTTCATCTAATTGCAATAGTTAGTTTGGTCTAAAATCGCACACATGATGAGGAACGATGTCAATGAGTTAATTAAAAAATAAATGTTCAGGATATTTAAGCGAGATTTTAGATTTTAAGCTAAGTAAAATGTTATTTATCTATCTATCACCAAATATTCTTCCATTGTGGTTGAAGTCCGTGCCTACGAGGAATCTCTATTATTTAGTCATAATTTACTACTTCCGTGACATAATAGCAAATGTATTAGCCATTTGGGATTATAATTCAGCCGAAACTACAATAAGACATGTACGGGGTATATTAAATCTTTAACAGATAGTAGTTATGAAATATGTCAGACATTCGATAATAATGACGTATCGCATGAAACACATATAATTCATGGACATTTTACACAACGTCTTCTGGTCCCAAGCAAAGCATAAATACTTGTGTTATGGGTACCAGAATACGGATATAATACATATACTACTTTTCTTTTGTAAATAAATACTTTTATTACATAGAAATACCCAGACGCAGAACAAACATTTGTATGACAAATATAAATATCACACAAATTAGTCCGAGCGGGTATCGAACCCGCGACCTCTTGGTCGGCGGTCCGTTACATGAACCACTCAACTAGGAGGCTCGTCAATTTCATGTATAATGATTACTCCGTCCATGGAACACACACTCTCTGGCCAGCCCTTTATTGTCCCACTTTTGGGCACGGGCCTCCTCCATTTTCGAAGGGGTTTTAGTATACTATGCCGCGCTGACCAGGCGTGTTGGCATAGGGTTTAGTTTCAAGTTTTCAGTCTCGCACAGAGGATGTTATCTGTGTACAATACTCCTTTGCTTGCTTTTACAGCACCCTGAGAAGGAAGAGGAGTAATAATACTTTGGAACACACACACAAAGTCTATATTTATAGAGAGTTAAAAAATAAATTATGGATATTTAATAAATCAAATTGGGGTTGAAAAAGTTGATCACGCAAGCGGGACTTGAACCCACGGCCTCAGAATACCGTTGCGTAGCTCTGCCAACTGAGCTTATTGCGGTCGTGCTAACAGTAACCAAATTAGACCCCCACAATTGTCACTCGATTGAGATTACATCGTATTTTGACGTACATCACTTTTCCCACAACAATTTGATTTATTAAGTAAAAGCATAGCATGTCAATTGCAAAATTAATAAATTACTTTATGGATATTTATTGAGTAAAAATAAACTGTAAGCTTTGCAATTAATGAGTAGGTGCCAGAGTATTTTTCAGTTTTACTTATTAGAAAGAAAGAACAAGTCACCAATGACGTTCCTTGTGACACTATGACAAATGAGCAAAGGAAAAGCCTAAGAATTGTATTGACAGATACACACATGGTTGTATAGAGCAATGAACTCTGAGTCTTAGGGAGATGATCTTTATAAATAAGGCGATGCGACGCTGGTCGTTTAAAGTCCTAGAGTATAAAAGTAACTGTAGATTGAGTCTTTAAAAGTAGGAACAGTCTTCAAATTGTTTTAGGGCTGGTTTGTCACACGAACATAAGTAGTGTCAACCCACTCTAAGGGGTAGATCTAGATTATAAAAACGGCCAAATACGAGTAGGACACGCACACGACGGGTTAGCGTCATTATCATAGTATATTTGTCATTTGACCAAAGAAAGTATGAGAGGCGATATGAAAGAAAAAGGAGTTGATAAGAGTATAACGGCTAATAGGAGAGGTTGAAAGGAAAAAACGTGCTGTCCCGATCCAAAATAGCTTGGAATAAAGACAGGAAGAAAAAGGAGAGACTCGTCATAACATCAATAATTTCTTCTAAGGGTATCGCCAAGTTATACTTTAAAGGTTTGTTGTTCAGTAGCCCTCTAAAATATATATTGTATTATCATGAGTTGCTATAGTGTCAAAAATGTGAAAATTTCATATCTCCTACTAGCTTAGTTCCTGAAATGCAGCCTGGTGACACACGGACGGATAGTACGGTGTTAGTAATAGGGTCCCGTAAAAACATTGTCATTATATTGTTGTCTTAAATAATACGAGATGAAAACGTACAAGTTAATTCTAAATAAAAAACACAATATTAATGAAATTGTAGTTGCGTTAGAATAGTTAATTATTTCGGAGATAAGTATGCAAATATAATGTATTGCTGGTAGCGCATGTTACGTTATGTAGAATCTACTAAGAATAAATGACAAATTCTAACATAGGTACTTAGATAGATAGACAGAGCCTCTTTATTGTACACTTTTTAACCGACTTCAAAAATAGAGGAGGTTCCCAAATCGACTGTATATTTTTTTTATGTTTGTTACCTCATAACTTTTAAGTAGGCGAAGCGATTTTAATGATTCTTTTTATTTTAAAGCTGTTGGTTCCCGTGTGGTCCCATTGGCAACAGTTCAGGATTTGATGGTTATCTCCTGAGAAATCGAGAAAAATCCTTAAATTTTAAAGATATATAAAGTCGATTGAATTTTTTTTTAACTACTCAACTATCAAGAAACATAAAACATAGAAAAGCTTAAGGTTAAGTACAAATAGAGGCTTATCACATAAAGTGATCTCTACCAGGTAGCCATCGGATAGAAAGAAAAATTAGAGACTTAAATAAAGTGGGGCTGCAGTATAAATAGATTATTGAATAAAAATGCTACTAAAAATGTACTTTAAATTAACTACTCATTTATCAATAATATTATATAAGCTGTTTAATATATATAAAATTCTCGTGTCACAATATTCGTTCCCACTTTCCCATACTCCTCCGAAACGGCTTGACCGATTCTTATTAAATTTTGTATGCATATTCAGTAGGTCTGAGAATCGGCTGCTGTCTATTTTTTATACCCCTAAGTGATAGGGGTCGCCACCCCAGACATTCGTATGGCAAAACAACGTTTGCCGGGTCAGCTAGTATACAATATATACCTAAACAATTAATTACTAGATTGTAATTAGTAATTGTCCGTATGGTGATTAGAAGCCAGATATGTGATGTTGTGCACAGATAGCATCTTCTGTGAGATACGAAGTACTTTAATATAAACCCTATGCTAACACGTCTGGTCAGCCTGGCACAGTCGACCATAATCCCTCCCAAAATGGAGAAGGCCAGTGCCCAAAAAAGTGCGACTCGGGAGAGACTCATACCATCACGCCAAATTATCAAATTCAATAGGGTGTTTTTAAAAGCTATTTACGTGTATATAGTAATATTTTTTATCAAATTAAATAGCTTAGTTAGCTTACGCTATTAAAATAGATTATAATTGCTTTTTACAGCATGCAATTTAAATGAATATCTTAGGAGATATGACGAAAAAAGAATTACGCGCTATAAAATAAAATACTGCGTATACGTTACGTAAATTAATAATTATACGTTTCCTCGGTCTTCTATCCATGCTCCAATGTTTGGATATGTAAGGGTGTTTATTGTTCTTTCACGTAAAGACTACTGGATGGATTTTAATGAAATTTTCCATTGAAAACTGGAACAGAAAATGAACTTATTTTTTATCCTTTTTACCGCGGGTAACACCGCGGGGCACAGCTAGTAAACTATATAAACACAATGGTTGGTAACATTCACCTGTTCAAGCAAAGTAAATCGAATATTATGTCTGGTTGAATAGTAATATAAATAAAATAATACATACTTGCTTAATGCCAAAACAGTTTGGAAACAAATGCTTGTTCAAAGAAAATTTACACAGTTGTAAACATAACTGACAACAGTAAAAATATCGATATAAATCCACAACAAACGGCGCTATAATATATATTAATATGAGTCATAGGTACCAATTCTGTTGGCACAAATAAACGTGACTTTACTAAAAAAATAAATTTTGATGGTATCAATAACATAATTCGACAGTGATAACTAAACTAAAGCTCTCCGTGTGGTGACGGATTAAGAACACAAGTGTCACCACCCCATTTCCTCCCAAGGGTGCTGTAAAAGTCAGCTAAGGGATATCGCACACAGGTAACATCCTATGTGAGAGACGGAAAACTCGAAAATAAACCCTGTGTCAACACGCCTGGTCAGCGCGGCACAGTAGACCGTAATCCCTTCAAAGTGGAGGAGGCCCGTGCCCAACAGTGGGACGTAAATGGGCTGGAGAGAGAGAGGATCTGTTTAATAAAGAGTAATCTATTTATTTTATTTATTAATGATTTTAATTTATATGTGTACAAAGTGTCAGTCATTAAATCAAAATACAGCTTAATTTTTGAAATTAGTCTTATTTAGCCAAGTTGGGTTAAGTTTCTGAATGCATGGAATTTGAAAACACTTCACTCCATATTTTGGTATTATAAAGTAGCCTATGTCCTTTTTAAGCCTTCTTGAGTCCTCAGTGGAATATTCCCGCATGGTATATCATATAAAAAAAAATTAACCCTCTTCATGAGACCACCTCGGTAGACTACTCTTAGATTAGATTGTATAATATGTGAAAACAATTTGTATACCCTTGAAATTTAAGGGCTTTTCTCAATTTATTTGGAGATAACCATGAAATCCTTACCTGGTGCCAATAGTACAACACGGGAAGTATCAGCTTTCAAATAAAAAAAGAATCATTAAAGTCGCTTTGCCCAGTTAAAAGGTATGTTATGACTTAAAAAAAAATATACAGACGAATTGAGAACCTCTTCATTTTTTCAAGTCGGTTAAAAATGGATGTAGATCGATCCTCAGAGCTCACCGAACGTGACCACAAAATTTCACAAATATAAGTAACAGTAGTGTGTCGTAGGACACAAAAATTTTAATTTTCGGGTGAAATACACTCTGTGGCAGCTTCCTAATAATAAATTTTAACTATTATACATAATTATGTACGTCTGGTAACGGATTAAGGATATAAGGGTCACCATCCCATTGCCACCTATGTAAAAACCAGCCAGGGGATCCTCTGTGACGCCTGGTCAGCGTCTTACAGCAATCCTTAATCCCTAACAAAGCGGTGGAGGGTAGTAGGACGTTAATGGGCTGGACAGAAAATATAATTTTACAGCATCGTTTATGTATACTATATACTATAGATATTGGAGTGAGCATTGAATATTTTCAGTGTTACTTTGTCAGTGGCGTAATTTAGTCGCAGTCGAGTTTCCGCGGAGGGTTGTCGTGCGAAACCCATTCAGTGTGAACGGATGTCGGCAAAAAGTTTTATTAGTTTTGTGTGAGTGTTAAACAGTTTTATAGTTAAATTGAAAAAGATTTTTGATTTGGAACATTTATTAGTTTATGTTAAGCTTTGGAAAAATATATGTAAGTATAATTTTATTATAGTTACTTTACTTAAGTGATAAAAATTTGTATTTCGTAATACGATTTTACAAAGCTTTTAAAAATTATGTTTTTTATACAAAAGCAAAAAAAAAATTTTTTACTTTTTGAAAATGCTATAATAGTCTTTTGATTTAAAGTTCTTGTATCGATATTTATACAATTAGGCCTTGTAGCAATATTTTTAAATAGGTATGTAAACCAGTGTTAACGGATAAAATAACATAAAAAATGTAATTAAGAAAAATGTAGAATCTGTATGGACATATGTAACGATTTTTTAATATTAAATTTTTCAATAAATCATTTTGAAATATAATAACTTTTTGAGTAAAGTGGAAATGATTTTAAAATGTGAGAAAATTACTTATAAAAATAAAGAATTGCGATATAAAAATATACTATATCTGATTAATATATTCCTTTTGTGAAACTTTATGAACATTTAATAAAATATGTACTCGTTGCGCCTGCTACAAGGAAAGTCAATAAAAATGCATAAAGGAATCTAAAAATAAAATTCAAAGAAAATAAACAAAGACAGAATTTTCATTAGTACTATCAAAATAATAAAGTTGGTAAAATTTTTTTCGCAGATTTATTTTTATCTCTTAAGCCTTGTAGACAATTAAAGTATAATAACCAAGGCTGTTTTACATAAGCGTTTGTAATTAGCTTATTATGTACGGATGAAAACTGAGATGTCATAAACGTACAAAAATATAAAAATATGAGTTAATAAATACGTAAAACTAAAGAAGGTTAACCAACTAACATCAATATGAAAGAATACTGAGTTCTGTAATAAACACCAAATTTTTTAATGCAAGATTTTATTACATTTTACATATCTACTAAAATAATAAGTATACGAATTAAATGAGACAAAATTCGGTGGAGTTGTGTTGCTAGGGGTTTCACCTCGAAATGAAAGATAATAAGCTATAAATTGATATAAGCCTTTTTGTCGATCTAAATATTGTCTCATAAGTCACAAATGCTATCGTGTCCACGTCTTAAGATATTTAAAATTTAGAACACATTTGGAACGATAAAACAAAGGCTTATACTAATTCACAACTTATGATCTTTCATTCCGAGGTTGACTCTATCTATCTCTATCTATCTCTATCTATATATCTATAAATGGATTAATCGATAACAGAATCTTTTAAAGTGATTTTAATCCACTTGCAGTAGTCGGATTGATCTGAAATTTTGCACATATATCAAGGACCGATGACAATGCATAATTAAAAAAAAAATTGGATTTTCAAGCGTGTTTTTTAGGTTTTTGAACTAAGTAGATTTTAGGGTTTCGTACAAACCCTTATAGTCTCACTACTGTGTCCCTCTGTCTGTCTTGAGACTTGCAATAAAAAAACTATAGAACGACTTTTGACGTAACCAACTTAACGATAACAGCGGGACAGTAACTATAAACGCGTTGAAACAGCGGGTGTCAATTTAGTTAGTAATCTAGTCAACGAAAGCTATTTTATTATCTAATCAAGCATAGTAATTATTTCACCGATAATTTGTTGTAAAAATGTCTAACATTTATTGTTCTCTTCTCTCTCCAGCCCATTTACGTCCCACTGTTGGGCACGGGCCTCCTCCACTTTGGGAGCGATTATGGTCTACTGTTATTCCGTCACTACACGGAGTATTTATTGTTACTAACTTCAAAACATTTGCATAAATTCAACCTTGCTGCGAGATGCAAATATGTGAACAAAAATAGAGAATTTTAGAAAAATATTGCCTTAAAAAATGAGTGATCCAATCGTAGGATTTGCTAATAATAGAATTAATGCTATTCTTTTTCAAAAATACAAGAAATTTATACAATTGATTCGTAATTGACTTGGACATCTCAAGTATTTGCACAGAATAAGAAGTATTTGGTATGTGATTCTTCGTCAATTAACTATACCCAAAAAAAAAATACAAAAAAGCAGTCATTTAAAATGTATTCTAGTATTCGGATTACATTTCCTCCCAAAACAACGTGGAGTGTATTTAGTATACTATATTTTTTATTTATACGGATTGTAAAAATTCATCTCTTTGTTATTATATTTATTTATTATGTTTATATTGTGAACAGATTTATATATTGTGTATTTATCATGGGTAAGCCTGGATTTGGAGACGCATTATTCTCGACAATTTAGTTTGAACTTCACTTACAAAGTTCGTTTGATCATCCAAGTATTGTATATCTATTAGTCTTAAAGTATAGAAGTAGTACTTATAACTCTAAGCTATTCATAGTTTTCGACTTAAACTACTACGTGGTATAAATCCAAGCTTATTTTACCTGTAACTAATTTTAAAGAGAGAAAACATAAAATAAGTCTCACTAACTCTGGTACCAATTCTACGCGCACAACTTAACTAAAAAAAGAAAACAGCTACAGCGAAGTTTGATTAGTTGGCACATTTTTGTTAATTAAAATCGTTATTCTATAACATACAGCTTTTCTAATAAAAAAGTTCGTAGCCGAATTGTGTCACTGACACTATCAATTTTCATTTTTCAGTTGAGTTTAGTTGTGCACGTAGAATCGGTACCTCTATATTTAGCCAAACAGCCCTCCTGGGTAAAAACTTCTGGCTTGCATTTATAGGATCCATTTGCAAAGAGCACTTCCATACATTACCTGTTAAGTATGAAAGTTAAGTAAAACAAAATGTAAGTAATTAACCACACCTGTAGAAAATGTTGTTTTCTAACTCAAAGTATTGTAATTACGAAGTATTACGAACCGTCATTTTATACATAATTTCAATTGAAATGTCTTTATATTTCTTTAATTTTACCTCTTTACTTATAATAAAACAAAGTCGTTATTTTTGTTTGTATGTCCCTATGTGAGCTTATATCTTAAAAATTACGCAACGGATTTTGATGCGGTTTTGTATTAGATTTCGTGATTCAAAAGGATGGCTTTTTCGCATAATTTGTTAAGGTTTAGATTCCAAGCGTACGAAGTAGCAACAGCTAGTTTTATACAACATTAATTCTGTTGTAATGTCTTCAGCATTAGAATTCTTTGATGTTACTTATAATATTATACACGAAAATGAAATTCAAGTTATAAAGAATACTGAAGGCGATATGTCAAGATTTCTAAAGCATTTTTTCTTAAGAAATCTGGCCTTTGTACCTTACTATTTGCATATCGTATTTATGTGACTAGTTTTTTGTCATAGTCTGTAATTAGCTTACAAAAGTCTGGCTATATTAAGACATTCAAGCGTTATTATTTGTTTTGCGTTTGTTTGTCTTTGGGCGGATACAAATATATATGTCACAAACTTACCTATTTGTTAAACGATTTGAAAAAAAGGAGGAGGTTCTCAATTCGTCTGTATGTTTTTTTTTATGTTTGTTACCTCGTAACTTTTAACTGGGCAAAGCGATTTTAACGATTCCTTTTTTTATTTGGAAGCTGGTGGTTCCCGTGTGGTCCCATTGGCACCAGGTCAAGATCTGATAATTATCTCCTGGGAAATGAAGGAAAACCCTCAAATTTGAAAGGCACATGAAGTCGGTTCGAAATTTTTTTAAATACTCAATTATTATTATGCAATTTCTTACCTCTCTCTCTCTTCAGCCCATTACGTCCCACTGTTGGGCACGGGCCTCCTCCATTTTTGAGGGATTATGGTCTACTGTGCCGCCCTGACCAGGTGTGTTGGCACAGGGTTTAATTTCGAGTTTTCCGTCTCTCACAGAGGATTTTATCTGTGTGCAATATCCCTTAGCTGACTTTTACAGCACCCTTAGGAGGAGATGGGGTGGTGACACTTGTATTCTTAATCCGTCACCACACGAAGAATTTTTTTTTATTTAACAATTTCTTACCTAAAACTGAGCAATTTTCTAATACTGGTATAAAAATTCTTGACTTATTTTAATTTATTGCTTTAATTTTTGGTACTATGAGTAAAAACCACATTTAAGGAATTTGTTAAATAGATTAAAAGCAAAGATGGATATATTGATATGAACGAAGCTACATTAATTTATGAATTTTTGCAATTGACTTGCTATGTTTTTACTAAATAAACTAAATTATAGTGGAATCTCACATTGAGAAGGTTGTAGTGGAAGATTTGGTAAACATATGCGGGAACCATGATAGCTCAGATGGGAGAGCAACGGAACGGTATTCCGAGATGAACGAAGCTCATAAAAAAGCGTTAAAAATATACACAGAAGCTTAAGAATTTTCTTAACTTGACTTTAAATGACGTACTTACCTGAATGGTTTTTAATAGACCGAACCAAAAGGTAAAACACGGCTTAAGTCTCAGTAATAACTGAGACTTTGGTGACCAGAGGGACGGGCTCCCTCTGTTACATGGCTGTGTCTCTGGAAGAATAACAGCTCGAAAGCTTAAAATTTCACCGTTTTTTTAGAGAATATTAAATTAAAACACTGTTATTTATTTATTGGTTTATTTGTTTGTTTGTTTGTTTGTTTATTTGTTTTGTTTTTGTTTACAAGTCTATATTTAAACAAATTACAATATGGCAGAAATTTTCGTAATATTTTGTATTTGTTATTGATTTGACGCGGTCCACTGAAAATTTCTGACGTTCAAATTTATGTAATAAGGTAGATTGTCCACGTTACAATTTTATACAAAAGTTATATTGATGTTCCGAAACCTATTGTTATATATTATATTGAATCTGTTTTATAGTTTGCTCATATTTTCGACGTATTGTGCTCGATATACAATGGAAATAATTTTAATTGTTATATGCTACCTTTGAAATAAGATATATATTTACATTAATATGTAAATATATATCTTATTTCATCTATATATCTTATTCCTTGTCACAGCACGCTTTAATAAGCGTGCTGTGACAAGGAAAGATTCTAAGAATTTTAATATTATCTTCAATTCATTAAGTAAGTAGTAATAAATCTTACGTCATGGAAACATTTTATTTACTCTTATAAATATTTTTATTTAATAAATACAATTTTATACAAAAGCTTTGATGAAACCAAAAAAAAAACATCTAATAAATAAATGAATGATTATGACATTTTTATTATAATTTAAATAGACATTATTATGATTATAACATTTCCTTCGATGTCTTCTGCTCCCAAGCTAAGCTCATATTCTTGTGTTATGGGTACCAGAATACGGATGTACTAGATATTACCACTCCCAGAATACAAGTATCACCACCCCATCTCCTCCCAAGGGTGCTGTAAAAGTCAGCTAGTGGATATTACACACAGATAACACGCTCTGTGAGAGACGGAAAACTCGAAAATAAACCCTGTGCCAATACGCTTGCTCAGCCCGGCACAGTAGACTATAATGCCTTCCAAAGTGGACGAGACCCGTGCCCAATAGTGGGACGTAAATGGGCTGGAGAAAGCAAGAGAGATAAACTACTAACAAAGTCGTTATTTCTGAGCTTATATCTTTAAAACTACGCAACGGATTTTAATGCAGTTTTTTTTATAGATAGAGTGGTTCGAGAGGATGGCTCTTTTGTACATTTTTTAGGTTTGATTTCTAAATTTCACGTGTACGAAGTTGCGGGCAACAGCTAATACTTCATAAGATGAATTCACAAGCCCTTGTTAAAAGTTATGGGTTAAGAACTCACCTTGAACCAATCTCATTCCACAACGTGTTTTGTAACTGAAATCTAAACAGATCGCGTTATGAAAACATAGTACATCTAGTACTATGCAGTAACAGACTATCTCAAGTTGATTGAAAACAGGACAGTTGCTATCCCATTCTTTTTTCCAGTCATGTAAAACACAAACGTTTGAATATTTCACCGAGATAATTCAAGTGCCGTGTTATCGATGTAGCAATGGGCTATTTTCAATCGTAATTCTTGGAAAAGCTTTCATGTGTAAAGAGGTTTAGGTAATGTAATGAGTGAGACAAAGCGATTAACTATGTAACTAATATCTTTTGATTAAAAGGGCAACCGCTTTGTAATCTACTTTATATTTACATACGTACATCTTATATATAAAAATCAATTGCTGTTCGTTAGTCTCGCTAAAACTCGAGAAAGGCTGGGCCGATTTTGGTGATTTTGGTCTTGAAATATTCATAAGAGTCCAGGGAAGGTTTAAACGGTGACAAAATATCCACGCGTACGGAGTAGCGGGCATCAGCTAGTCTAATATACAAAATTGTGTTACAGTGTTAGTTACCGTACTCCTCCGAAACGGCTTGACCGATTTTTATGAAATTTCACATGCGTATTCAATAGTTCTGAGAATCGGCGAACATCTGTTTTTCAAACCAATTTTTTTTTAGTTTGGCAAAACAACGTTTGCCGGGCCATGATGGTGCCTTGAGCTAAAGCTCTGGTAAACCATGACCCGGCGAGGGGTGGTCCCGCTAACCGGGGCCCAGCCCGATGGGGGAGCATTAGGTCCCCCCATCATGTTTGGCGCGGCGGGTCTCTGAGTACCAGTCCGCCGTTCCTCTTTGCCGCCATCACCTCTCTAGCGAAGGAGGCTACGGCGGCCCAACACTGTTCGCTCTCGGCCATAGACGAAACTACGGCCGAGAGCGACAAGTCCTGACCCAGCACACTGACGAGTGCAGTGCGCTGGGTATCCCAGGCCGTGCATAAGGCGAGGGTGTGTTCTGCCGGGTCAGCTAGTAATATACACTTCGGCACAATTAGCGCAACAGAAAAAAAAGTGAGACTATGAGATAATAACGCATATGTTTGACGAAAATGTAATTAGACACAAAATAACAAATTGATTAACATCTTTTAACAACGACTTTGAAAAGTCTTCGTTATTTTTTATTGAAAAATAAAGAAATTCGAAATAAGTTAAAATTTTTGTTGATTATGAACCATCACAAAAAATAAAAAAAAGTAAGCATTAAATGAATTAACAATAAAATTAAAGAAAAATTAATAACGAGTGTTTCCCCCTCTTGCTCTGATTACGGTTTCCATTCGTCTGGGCATGCTACAGATTATGTTATCGATGATTTCTTGAGGCAACCGCTCCCACTCCTCAAGTAATGCGTTTCCAAGTTCATTCAGATTGGGGGGTGGCATTCTGGATTTAACCCTTCTTTTTAGCAAGTCCCAGACATGCTCTATCGGATTCATATCGGGGGAATTTGCTGGCCACTGCATCACCGGTATACCTACGTGGCATTTGACATTTTTACAACTTGGAGTTCGTAGGAATACGCGATTAACGGCTGTACAAGCTCGAAATGAACTTTTATGAACACTTTTTTTTCTGTTCCGCTAATTGTGCCGGTGTGTATATATATGTCTTCTATTGCTATCATTTCTTTTCTTATCCTTTATGTAAAAAGATTTCTATTAATCACTTGTTCATCATTATAATCATAACATACATCTGGTCATACATGTCTGACGTTATATATCACTTGTTAAAAAGAAAATTATTTCAAGACTTCTCTTCTGTTCTCAGTCTATTTATGACCAGCCCTTTTCCACTTCGGGAAGGTTTTCAACAGCTATGCTACGCTGATTGAGTGTTTATGGCATTTCGTTTCAATTGATGTAACTGTTTGTAATATACATTAAATGGCACTTACAGCACCCTTGGGAGGGTATGGGGACCATATCATCTTTGCTTATTAAAAAACAAAATCGTTATTTTTGTGTGTATGTTCCTATGTGAGCTTATATCTTCACAATTACACACCGGATTTTGATGCGGTTTTCTTTAATAGATGTAGTGTTTCAAGGGGATGGATGTTTTTTATAATTTTCTAAGTTTGGTATCTAAATTCCGTGCATATGAAGTTAGGGGTAGCAGCTAAAACCCTATATCATGTCATGATGAAATATATTTAATCCGTCACCCCACACCGAGTGACCGCTGCTTATTATTAAACACATGCAAAGTATGTTTAGATTAATAGAATTTTAATTAAAATTTCTTTTGAAGCAAATTATTATCAAGACGAGCCTCGTGGTTGAGTGGTTAATGTAACGGACTGCCGATCAAGAGGTCGCGGGTTCGATTCCCGCTCGGGACAATCATTTGTGTGATTTTCTATCTTTATATGTTTCTATCTTTATATATAAAAATTACGTGTCACGTTGTTTGTCGGCGATGAACTCCTAAACTACTGAACCGATTTTAAATTTTATTTGCACACCGTGTGCAATTCGACCAAACTTGAAAGATAGGATATCTTACATTTCAATTTATAGTCGCAATATTATTTTATTGCAAATTATTTGTCCACCTCAGTCTACCCCTAACATTTGTATGGCATAACAACGTTTGCCGGGTCAGCTAGTGTATTATAAGTATGTATTTACAAAACAAAAGTAGTATACCTATGTAGTATATCCGTATTCTGGTACCCATAACACAAGCATATAGGCTTAGCTTGAGACCAGAGGACGTTGTGTGAAATGTCCATGAATATTTATTTATTATTATTTGTTAAATTTTATTATAATATGCTCTAATTAAACAATTTAATAATTAGTACAACGTACGCATAACATTTGTATTAAATATACAACCTGTAATTCAAGCGTTCTGTTCGCTTATTAAAGTCTCAGCTTTCACTTAATATGAGATGATGTAAATTGTTCGTAAATATTTCAATTATGTCACACTACGTAGCTCGCTTAATTATCCCAGACTACAATATAAACGCAAACAATATATTATTTCTCTACGAAAATATTGGTTACTGGTTATCCATGACTTCGTACGGGGGAGGCCTATGTCCAACAGTGGACGGAGAGAGGCTGATGGATGGATGGAAGTTCACATAGGGACACCATACAAAACTAACGACTTTGTTTTATAATAAGTGAAGATAAAGATAAAGTCTAACAAGATGGCTTTCTATATAATTTGTCAGGGTTTGGATACTAAATTCCACGCGAACAAAATTGCAACAGCAAGTAAGCTGATAAAGCACTAGAGAAATCGCGGCAAACTCACATAATATGTTTGTATATATCACAGTTCATGTAGTAGACGCCATGTCTTAAAACTATGTTACATATAGAGTACTTTGATTCTACATCAAATACAACTTATTTCCATGTCTAACAAGATTTATAAAATTCCTTTTATTAAAAAGAGTGATTTTCATTTTCGTGTTCAGTTATTTTTGTCTGCATGAAGTTGGATGGTCAAATGATATTATTTAGATGAAAATGGGTGGCGAAATCATATTTTATCATTATCCAGCGCACAGTAAATTTTATTTCATATTCGTTTTATTAGATTGTCTTAAATTTAGTTTTCATTGCAAAATTTTATGAGATACGGCAATTTATAAGGTTTGGTTGAGGTTTAAAAGTTCGCTAAAATAGGTTCGCGAAAATTGTCAAAACGTGTTATTCATAAAAGTATTTTTATGCTAAAACGTTTATTATCTCTCCGATAAAATCTCCGTTTAATCCTCCGATAAGTCATTATGAATGAGACGATTAGTGTATAGAGCATTATTAAAGTGGTTACGTTACAGCTATTAATAAATAATAATAAAAATAAATATTCATAGACATTTCACACAACGTCCTCTGGTCCCAAGCTAAGCTTATTAAGCTTGTGTTATGGGTACCAGAATACGGATATAATACATAAACTACTTTTCTTTTGTAAATACATACTTATAATACATAGAAAACACCCAGACGTAGTACAAACATTTGTATGATATTTATGAATATCACACAAATGATTGTCCCAAGCGGGAATCGAACCCGCGACCTTGTGAACGGCAGTCCAGTACATGAACCACTACGCCACGAAGCCCGTCAAAAGATATTAGATAAACTCGTATATTTACAGTTTTTTCTATGGGTAATGGCTAGGTAGAGACAATAGAGCTCTTTTAGTACGATCTGGTACACTTTGATAGGTTAATTTATACTCATACATCTGCAGTAATTTATAAATATTTAGTGGAACAGTGCCAAAAAAATAGTCCCGCTCATGGTGATCAATTTTTCACTATAATTTGAATCACACATGAGAAAACTCAAACTCTAGAAACTTCGTGATAAACATGTACGTTCAGCCACCAGGTAATTTCCTTGCATCAAGTTGAAACAAATAAGATAAATTATTACCGAAAATAAAACATTGAAACATAGACACATCGAAATGAACTGCTGCCATTTTCTTTTATTAAATGTACCAGCTGTCTGCTGGTACATTTAATAAAAGAAAATCAACATTTCAAGCAAACGGGTAATAAATTCGAGAGTTTTCCATACTAAAGGGACAAATAAATAAATAAATAAATGTTCATGGACATTTCGCACAACGTCCTCTGGTCCCAAGCTAAGCTATGCTTGTGTTATTGGGTACCAAAATACGGATATACTACATAAATATACTACTTTTCATTTGAAAATACATACTTATAATACATAAAAACACCTAGACTCAGTACAAACATAAATAAATAAACACAATAACATAAATGAATTTTGATTAGCGGTGGCGTGTCAAGCCAAGTTCAAGAAATAGAACTGGCTAGCAGCATCGTGTTCAATATTTACGGGAATTACACACAACGCACACTGTATCCAAACTAAACTTATGTGCTATCATACCTACTACATATATTATACATTTTTTTGTAAATATCTATAATATAAAACACCAAAACGCCGTAAATGTCTATTAATTCTAAAATTTATGGACACAAAATAAGGTTTCCATTTTTTATATATTTACATCATTACATTTTTCTATGTGAAAATTTCATTTTCTTTACCCAAAAATTCACGACCGTTTTATCAGGTTTCAACTAACAAGGCATAGGTACTCGGGAATTTTTCAAGATTTTACAAGTACCTACCTACCTAATGAGATGAAATTTCGCAGGTACAGTCTAGGTCTAGGGAGAGTTTGCTGCCTCATTTCTCCCCAAAAGCGTTGTAAAAGCGTTGTAAAAGCCAGTCAAGTGATAATATTATAAGTAAATGAGATATTAAGTATTAATAGTACTTTTGTGGGAGACGGAAAACTCGAAACAGTCAGCATGGCATACAAGACCCCCCCGCCGAAGTAGAAGAAGCCCATGCCCAATTGTGGGACATTGCTGCTCTGAGAACTGAAATAATGCCCAACCGTGGGACATTACTAGGTCAGAGAATAAACAGAATATTTCGTTCTATTACTTTGAAAAGACGGGCCTCGTGTCGAGTGGTTCATACAACGAACTGGTTCGATTCCCGTTCGTGACAATCATTTGTGTGATATTTATAATTGTCATGGAAATGTTTGTACTGCGTCTGGATGTTCCTATGTATTATAAGTATTTATTTACAAAAGAAGAGTAGTATATGTATTATATTATTATCCTGGTACCCACAACACAAGCATATAAGCTTAGCTTGGGACCAGAGGATGTTGTGCGAAATGACCTTAATAATATATATTAAAAAAACCGTCTTAACTACTTATTATTAATGAAATTCTAACATAAAAAAGACGTGTGTCACTCGGGGACTGCCGCGGTAAAGCTATTGGATAGTATTTTTTATCAACTTATGCAATTATAATTATTTATTTATTTTATTTATGCAAGAATCTAAATACCATAAACTAAAATAAGATTAATAATCCTTATTTACTGATGTTACGATGATTTATGACATTGTTTATGGTAATTATGATAAAATAGCGATTGTCAATAAAATGTCAATAAAATAAAAACTAACGCCAAAACTGACATGAGTCACCAGCGCGAACAGCGAAATGGCGTTACTGTGCCAATGTGTAAGGTTTTTTACGCTATTTCCGTTACCTACGAAATTTAAATTTCGAATTTTGTGGATTTAGTCTCCACGCTCAAGGCCCGCGATAGAAGCTATGCAATAGCTTAAAAACTATTTGTTTTAGTATTATATACAGATAGTTTTCAGGAACTAGAAGTGGTAGGCTTATGTTGCGGTTATTGGAATATACAAGATAGAACATTGTCTTACAAGTTTGTGTTTAATAAAGTTTAATCCCTAAGATTTGTATTAAAATTAAGTTGATGTCTTGCCAAAACTGAGAATTATGTGAAACAGACAAGATGTTTAGATATTCCACGAATGGTTGCAGAATGAATTTTGAGGAATATTACAAATTACCATGCGTAATGTCAGATGTTTTTTTCCCACAATCACACGTTTATTTAGTATTAGAAGTAGATTTTACCTACAAATTCTTTGAAAAAAAGACGTTCCGTAGTCCTCTTTTTTCTTCGGGAAACCGATTTTAATTGTTTTTACGATATATTATAGATGAAGAGTATTTATCTATGCTTCTATCACTTTCTTTTTTGGTAAAACCTTACCAAATATGTGTGATAGTCGCTGAAACTTTACCTAAAGAAAACCGAAAAAAACTGGATTTTCGGATGGTCATATTTCTTTTAGTTATTATGTTTTGAAAAAAAGAAAGTGATACAAGCATAAATATACTCTTCATTTATAATATAGCTATAAGAATATCTAATATATAAAATTCACGTGTCACAGTGTTAGTTACCGTACTCCTCCGAAACGGCTTGACCGATTCTTCTCAAATTTTGCATACATATTCAGTAGGTCTGAGAATCGGCCAACACCTATTTTTCAAACTTTTATGCATCGCAAAAAAAAATACATTTTATGTATCGCAAAACAACGTTTGCCGGGTCAGCTAGTATATATTTATATATATATAAGAACAATTAAAATCGGTTTAACTTTCGCAAAGAAAAATGGGGAGTACGAAACCCATATTTTTGTATGGAGCATAATTTGGTATCGTGCCCTCTTAATTTTTTTTTTTGGATTGTTTTTTTTACTGGTAGCGGGACTTAAACCCACGACCTCAACCGTTCAATTGCTCTCAATTAAATTTTTCTACAATAATTTGATTTATTAATTACCTCTTTTTAACATAAGATATGCAGGGAATCCTTGATAATGTCATTAAACTGATACAAAATAAAAGGTATGTAAATCTTAAGTAATTTCAATTTTCTTTAATCAAAACAAGAAGTAATTAGTATGTAATGAATCGTATTTACATGTAAATTGAACCGCTATCTGCATTTTAGTGTGTTGTTCTTTGTCTTAATTGAAATTCCGAGGTCATATAATTTATGTGAAATACAATGAACGGCACTAAGGGCACTAACCTTATCTTATTAACAACCATTTTCAATAATATATCTTTGATTACGGATAGATTGTAATCCTCCTTTATCAGTTATATGTATTCTCTTGTCAAATTTTAGATAGAGAATGCTGTCATCAGAAGCTTATTGATATACAAGCAAAGACAAAAGTTTAGGTTGGTTTGATTGTGAAGATAGATAAAATATCGATAACGGCCGTAAAATCTCTACTAAAGATGGTTAGAATAATTTCTGAATGCGAAAAGCATGCGAGACCCAATTTAGTAATTAATTTTAATTTCGTGATTTAATTTAAAAAAGAAAATTAGACAGAACCTATAATTGAACTGTTGTCCTTTTAGAAAAAAATCCATTAAAAACTCGTTCACCTATTTTCTTTTTGTTACGTATAGACCGTAAATTAATTGAATTAATTGGGATATCGATCTGTCCTAAAACACGGAATCTTCCCACGTATTAATGATCACTAACTAATGATTATTTGGACGTTATACAATACAATCATTGTGGGTTTAATACATAGCAGATGACGCTCTACAGTCTCTGCTAATCCCCATGGAAAAAACGTAACACTTATGATGATAAATGGATGAGAAACGAATGCATGTAACGGAAATGCGAATGTTGAGATGGATGTGCGGGGTAACAAGGAAAGATAGAATTAGGAATGAGTATGTCAGAGGAAGCATGAAAGTAGCACCCGTGAATGAAAAGTTGAGAAGCATGCGTCTGTCTTGGTATGGACATGTTATGAGACAGAATGAGAGCGAAATTGCCATGAAAGTTTTAAATATGAAAGTGGATGGATGTAAGGCCAGAGGCAGACCAAAGAAAAGATGGATGGACTGTGTGAAAGAGGATATGAAGAAGATGGATGTAAATCCACAGATGACGTGTGACAGAGGAGTATGGAGGAGGAGGACATGTTGCGCCGACCCCAAATGATTGGGAGAAGGGCAGGAAGGAGGAGGAGGAGGAGATGATGATGATATATGTGGAAAGCTATGTTTCTAGGCTTTTCTTAATGAGTTAAGCAGTTTCTATATGGATAATACTTTTTTGTTAGTTAATCTGATTTATACCTACTAAAATTATAAAGCTTAAGCTTTAGGAGAGTTTGTTTGTTTTTGACGGGCTTCGTGGTCTAGTCATATAACAGACTGCCGTTCACGAGGTCGCGGGTTTCATTCCCGCCTCGGACATTCATTTGTGTGATGTTTATAAATGTCATACAAATGTTTGTTCTGCGTCTGGGTGTTTACTATGTATAATAAGTATGTATTTACAAAAGAAAAGTAGTTTATGTATTCTATCCGTATTCTGGTACCCATAACACAAGCATAATAAGCTTAGCTTAGGACCAGAGGACGTTGTGTGAAATGTCCATAAATATTTATATATATATATTTTATATTTATATTTGTTTCTTTAAACAAACTAATCTCAAGAACCGCCGGTCTGATTAGAAATATTCCTTAAGTGTTGGATAACACATTTATTTAGGAATGCTATAAGACATACAACGTGACCAATGGTAGCGAAACATCAGTGAAAAATGTTGCAAAAACGAGTAAACTCTTTAAATTCCACGCGTACAAAGTCGTAGGCAACTGATAGTTAAATATATAAAAAAAATTTTTGAAGTGAAAACTTCTTTAGCGGCGTTGAGCACTTTTTCTGTAATGGGTATAAAATCTTAAACTCGCGTCAGGACACGTGACCTGATCGAAAAAGCGTAAGACTACTAGCTAGCTACTATTGATGCGGTCTTTATTAGACATTTAAATAGGTTCGAATCAAAACTGTTCGTTTCTTACTTCAGCTAGCATAAACCTATCGTATCAGTTTTAGAGATTGGCGATGATAGTTCTGGTAATGATGATGGTGAAAAAGTCGTTGAAATTATGGATGAAAGTTGATTTTTCGGAGAGATAAACTTTTTAATGTAAAATAATTGTAATAGTTTTAAAGTGTTAAATTTTTAATGTAATATAAATTGTCATGTTTGTGTACGATAGCGCAATAAATGAATATTGTATTCTACCACATAAATGATAGTACTTTTATACTGATAAAGCAATTGGTGCAAAATTATTCCCTAACCATTCCAAAATATCAAACATGCTCAACGTTAATAATCAAGTTTTCACTTCTGCCGGCACTCCCGGAGTGCAACCCGTCTTTTTTTTTGCCTCTTGTATTTCTGTACCACCCTATGGTTGAGTGGCAGAAAATGCCTTAGGCATTAAGTCCGCCTTTGCATAAATGTATGAGCATGAAGTGTAAAAATAAATAAATAAATTTATTTCCAACAAAAAGTCAAAATTGTCTAACTATTAGTTTAGCTTATATCATATCCATTGGTCTTATTAACTAAGTTTAAAGGCCAAGGCTAAAAAACAAACAATTTATAAACTGTTATAACACGCGTTTATTAACTTCGAACGTATCTATCCTATGTAACGGAATCTTTAAAAGTGATTTTCACCCACTTGCCATAGTCGGATTTTTCTAAAATTTAGCACACACCTTAAGAAGCGATGACAATGCGATAATTTAATAAAATTTTCAGGGTTTTCAAGCGTGTTTTTTAGTTTTCAAACTAAGAAATTTATTTTTGACTCTTAGTTTTACTTAGTAAATCAAATTATGGTGGAAAAAGTGACTGCCGCAAGCGGGACTTGAACCCACGACCTCGGAATACCGTTCCGAAGCTCTTCCAACTGAGCTTATTGCGGTCGTGCCTGCAACATTCAAATTGTCCACCACATTTGTCACTCGATTGAGTTTATATATTTTTACGTAGTTTATATATTTTAGTTTAGTTTTAGTTTCTTTAGTTTTGCAGATTTATATGCGCAAATATTTTAAAGATGTCCATAGGATAATGTTATTAAAATCTGCTTGTCTGTATCTTTCTGGGCAAAATCCTAGATCCGTAAAATCCTCCATACTGATGTAAGGTTAGATTATCTTTAATTATTATAGGTAAATCAAAGTCGTTATTTTTGTATGTATATCCCAATGCGAGCTTATATCTTCAAAATTGCGCCGTGGATTTTGATGCGGTTTTTTTTAATTGATAGAGTGGTTCATGAGGATGGCTTTTATAATGACGGGGTTCATGGCTTAGTGCTTCATGTAATGGACTGCTGTTCACAAGGTAGCGGGTTCGATTCCCGCTCGGGACAATCATTTGTGTGATGTTTATAATTGTCATACAAATGTTTGTGCTGCGTCTGGGTGTGTTCTATGTATTATAAGTATGTATTTACAAAAGAAAAGTAGTATATGTATTATATCCGTATTTTGGTACCGATAACACAAACATAGAAATATAGCTTACTTTGGGACCAGAGGACGTTGTGTGAAATGTCCAAAAATATTTATTTATTTATAATTTGTTAAGGTTTAGTTTCTTAATTCAACGCGTACGAAGTTTTAGAATTAGCTAGTATATAATTTATATTAATTACTAGCTGTTGCCCGCGACTTATTCCGCGTGGAGTTCAGAAAATTTTCCCCGTTTTTGCAACTTCACTACTGCTTTGCTTCTACTTGTCGTAGTGTGATGATATATAGCCCAAAGACTTCCTCGATAAATGCCCTATCTAACACTGAAAGAATTTTTCAAATCGGCCCAGTGGTTCCTGAGATTAGAGCGTTAAAACAAACAAACAAACAAACTCTCTCTTCCGTTTTATAATATTAGTAAAAACTTCTACATGCCAATGAAATAAAGTTAAACGTGGCAACTTCACCAAATTAATGAAATTACTTTATATGTATGATAAAGGCCATATTAACTTTTCTTTTAACAATAGATAAATCATACTATCTTTTGTGTCTATTAGGCCACATATATCCAATTTATCAATGGTTATAGTAATACTATTGGCTTAGTCACAAGGCTAATATAACAACCAACGGAAATTAATGCCGTAATTGTCACAAATTCTAATTCTTTGTAGTAGAGTTTATTTGCGTTTATAGGTAATAATATAATTATTGGTAGTACTGACATAATTTATGGCTAGAATTGTACTACCTATAGCCTATAGTTATGTCATCAATAAATAATATTTAATAATCCGATCCAATTATTGACTATTTTCACCTTTCAGTGATAAAGTAGCACCTGCCCCATATTATATTTGCACCACTGATGGTTGGTTGGTAAAGAATGCTATTGGTATTAAGTCCGCCATTGTACATTATTTGTTAGTGCAAAATCTTTTATAAATATATTATCAACGTGAATATAAAATGATCTGAATAGATATCTATAATTTTGGTAATTTAATATATCTATATGCATACGTTTTTTGAAAAAGTTATTTTTTAATTTGCAATTATCTCAAAATAAAAGAGTGGTTGAAAAATATGTCTAGGTATTTGTACAACAAAATTAGTTAAGTTTTTTGTATTTTGCAAATTCCAGGCGTACAAAGATGCGGGCAACTGTTAGTTATTGTATAAAAATAATGCAAATACAGAATATCATAGTGAAACACCCACTTTCTAAGAACAGTATGTCGCATATTTTATTTATATCCAATAGGTAAATATATTATAGGTAACGACATTCTGTTCTCAGAAATAAAATGAACTGCTGAAATCTTTTACTAGTTGTTATAAGCATTGTAATAATATGATACCGTAAAAATGTCACGTGATATATTATGTCGGTGCGAGGCAAAGATAAATGTCTCATTACTTCTTAAACTCATAAGAGAGGACTACAGTCCTAATTTAGGTATTCGCCTTAGATATTGCTATCCCTATTCCCGAGCGCCGTGCTGAAAGGGACATATATAGCTAAGGCAGATTTTACCTACAAATTCTTTGGAAAAACACGTTTCGTAGTCCCCTGTTTTCTTCTCGAAAATTAAATCGATTTTAATTTTTTTACGCCATATTAGGTACATAGGTACCGATTTACTTAATTTAGGTATTATCTAAACAAAAATTCTTGCAAGTTAGCTGTAAAAGTATCTTCGTTTTTACGTACACTTTTTCCCGGTAACGAGATTACAACAAAACGAGACGACGAATGAAATGGTTAATTTTATCGTTGTTTCTTAATTCACAACGTTGTGTCTTGTTTATACTGACTATATTTTAGGGTTCTTTATTAAAAGGTGAAAGTGGACCCTATTACAGAGACTTCTTAGTTCATATGGATGGGCACGATTCCATCTCACAACAATAGCTGAGTAGCGTTCAATTTTTTCAAGCAAGTGGGTCAATAAAATTCCGCACCCATTCGTAATTTTACTTTCTATTTATTAAGTTTGTTTTATTTATTTTATTCTTATGTGTTATATACTGTAAACATTGTTGGAAAAATAAAACTTTTTCTTTCTTTCTTTCTTTAAAACTAAGACTCCGCTGCCCATTCATCGGTCCGTCTGTCACCAGGCTGTATATCAGGAACGGTGCTAGCTAGAAAGTTGAATTTTTTCACAGACAATGTTTGTATCTCTGTCAATGCTATAATACCAAATACTTGTACTAATGACAAGAATGCAATAAATATTTAAGAGGGCTACATACGACAAACGGTTTCAGTGTAATATTGTAATAATGGTTAGATGAGGGCGGTATCATATTATTACTATGATCAATATATTTTGATGATAATGGCACGGAACTATTTGTGTGCGAGTACAACTCGCTCTTGGACTGTTTTTATTAAAATTGGGTGATAATAGAAGTTCAATGGTCAATGGGTTTTATTATGTAGATACAATTTATATCTTGTGACTGTATATAAATATCAAAAGGAATAAGATTTTAATACTTTTGTGGTTAGCTACCAAAATTTATGTTACTTTAGTAATAAAACGTTAACATAAAATAAATTTTATTACAATATGTGTACATTTATCATAATAATTAAAATTATTGTGAAAGTCTTTGAACCTTAAATATATTCTTTGATAAATGCAAAATATTTTTTTTTGGCAATGTTTGCAGATTATAAGTAAATAAATTGCTATGAGCTAATTTCATTAACCTGGTTGGTAATGATTAACAAATCCTAGGTATAATCATAGGATATACACAAAAAAAATAAAAAAAAAAACGTTCGTAAGCCCGTTACGAAGAAAATATTACAAAAACAAATTTTAAATCTATCCAAAACAAATATTTATCAAAAGTTGTCAAGCACGAGTAAACTCGTACAGGAAGGGTTCCGTATCGGTATTATCAAAATATATTCGTTATATTCAAAGGGATGGAGGCAGGAGAATGACAATGATAAGTATTTATTGCTGTAGCATAAAGTGATGTCTATACTAAAATTATAAAGCGGAAGAGTTTGTTTCTTTGAACACGTTAATCTTATGAACTAATGGTTCGAATTGATAAAATATTTTTGTGTTAGATAGTCCATTTATCGAGAAAACCTATAACAATAGGCTACACAACATCACGCTGTGACCAGGAAGCGAAAGCGTAGGAGCGAAGCATCAGTAAAAAATATTGCAAAAATGGGAAATAAGTCTAAATTCTACGCGTATTAAGTCGCGGGCAATGTCTTGTAGATATCATAAACAGTGAAGTTTTCAGCTTTCTAGTTATCACCGTTCCAGAGATACAGCCTGGCGGAAGACAAACGGACTGACAGCGAAGTCTCAGTAATAGGGTCCCATTTTATCTCTTGATACAGAACCCTTTTCTTTTCTCTTTCTCCAGCCTATTTACGTCCCACTGTTGGGCACAGGCCTCCTCCACTTTGGAGGGATTGTGGTCTACTGTGCCGCGCTGACCAGGCGTATTGGCACAGGGTTTTTTTTTCGAGTTTTCCGTCTCTCACAGGGGATGTTATGTTATCTGTGTGTAATATCCCTTAGCTGACTTTTACAGCACCCTTGGGAGGAGCTGGGGTGATGACACTTGTATTCTTAATCCGTCACCACACGGAAATAATAAACAGAACCCTAAAAAGTAGATAATAACGAGGCTATTAAATCGAACAACCGTAAAATTTCATGGAACATACATACAGAATTAAAATAATTGGTTATAACGACACGTGCATAATTTTAAAATTATTATACATTTATTATTTAAAAAGTAATTATTAAAAATACGTTATGACGCACATTGAAATGATTAGCACTTAATAAAATGGCGGCTAATCTTTAGAAACGTCTAGAATAATCTTAACGGGTAAGTAGCTAAATTTAAAGCACCTTGACTACATTTACTTAAAAAATATCTCTATTCTGAAATCCTGGTAAATATATTTTGTTTAAATTACACACACTTTACATCGGAGGTAACAACTAATCTATATTAATACCAGGTGTTTCCTGCGGCTTCGGCAGATTTTGGACAATTCACAATTATCTTTTTATATAATTTTAGCCTATGTGTTATTCTAACGTTTAAGCTACATTATTGTAAAGTTTCAATAAAGTTCAGTAGTTTTTGCGTAAAAGAGTAGCAAACATCCAAACATCCACATTCACAAACTTTCACATTTATTATTAGCAGGATAAGTAAGTGAAGATAATCTCCAAAAGTAATAATCCGATTCTAAAACTTTTTCACTAATGGAAAGCTAATTCCTTCCGGAGTGATTTATGGTATACTAAATAAACTTAATCAGTGTGGTGACGGATTAAGAATACAAGTGTCACCACCCCATCTCCTCCCAAGGGTGCTGTTAAAGTTAGTTAAGGGATATGGCACACAGGTAACATCTTCTGTGAGAGACGGAAAACTCGAAAAGAAACTATGTGCCAACACGCCTGGTCAGCGCGTCACAGTAGACCATAATCCCTCCCAAAGTGGAGGACGCCCGTGCCCAACATTGAGACGTAAATGGGCTGGAGAAGAGAAATAAACTTATATTTCGATCTTCACGCTCCTGTCTACCTCCTCCTCAGCTTATTAATATCCCAATGTTGGGCACGGGCCTCCTTCGCTTCGTGAAACGGTGACCAGTCAAATTAGTGACTCACAAAAGATGTGATTTACGCAAAATATCAATAAAAAAATTATCAATTAAAAAATATCAATCCATAAATGTCATACAAATGTTTGTTCTGCGTCTGGGTGTTTTCTATGTATTATAAGTATGTATTTACAAAAGAAAAGTAGTATATGTAGTCTATCCGTATCTGGTTCCCATAATACAAGCATAGAAATATAGCTTACTTTGGGACCACAGGACGTTGTGTGAAATGTCCTGAATATTTATTTTATTTATTTATTTAATTAGCTAACTTTTATAGCACCCTTGAAAGACAATAGGGTGGTGACACTTGTATTCTCAATTCGTCACCACACGGATGCCCTGCTGAAAGAGTATGATAGAAAACGATATGTGGCCATTTTGCTTGGTTTGATTTACAAAAGAATATGTAGTACCATTGGAATCACTCTCTTTAGCGATCATTGTCTCACTGTAGGTCACAGGTTTTGTCCACTTGGGGAGAGATTATCATCTACTCTGCCACGCTTATAGGTTTATTTTTGAGGTTTCTAATTATCTAAGTACAGTATTCCGTAGCTGACTTTTCCGAAGCTCTAGGAAGTAAAAGGGCTGGTGACACATCCATCATCATCATCCACTATCAGAATACTTAAAACGTATTAGGTACTTACTTAAAATTAGTTACTCACAATTCAATCCTAAATTTATTTCATTAAAGTACGCAGATGTTACAGTAATAAGTGTATCTGTCGCAGAAGTTATCCGATTTAGTTAAATTTCCTCTATAAGAAATTGATTAAAATTATTGACATCCCTAAAATTGATTCGCAGCTTTGTCGAGTTTGGTAACTTAGAAGGATTTTTCACCTGCCGTACATTTTTATTTAAAAAACAATTCGAGAAGAATAGATCAATTTCAATTGAGTTAACTCAAGTTAAGTATTTTTATCAAATCAAATAATGCAAAAAAGCTGGTCATTACGAGATCATACTGAGGTTTTAAACCACAATCTTTGAAAATCCTAAATTTTATTAAGTTGGTACTTTAACGTTAATACTAGACTTAAGAGAAAAATATGGTTAGTGGTAGCAGTACAGCGATTCATCAAGGCAGTACAACGCCATCTCTCGAGCCGTATAGTAAACTTCTGCCTACTACATATAATTTGTTAAGGGTTGGTTTCTCAATTGTACGTGTACGATATCGCAGGCTACAGCTAGTACTTAAATTATGAACATAAGGTTATTTTTTTTACTTTTCTATTTTAAATACGATACAAAATAGTGAACCTACGAAAAACTTATTTTTACCATTTCCATCTACTTAATGGAAATATTTATCATAACACTTTCCCGCGTGTCAGTATCCATCATTTTACTATAAGCTACAGTTACATATCCTGGGTAAATAACCTTAAGTGTAAAAGTACATCTACGAATATTAGAATATTGCCCAACTGTGGTAAAATAGATTGGACTTTTACATTTACTAAGGGTCCAATTACTTATATAGGACATACATCTTGAACTTACCTTTAAATAAAACATGATGATGATAGAAGAAGCACATCACTTACACACTTTCCCATATATAACAGCTGCCTTTCGACCGCTACTTCATTCATCTAAAATCTATTTTCTTTTTTTTACTAGTTTTAAAACGAAGTTGCTATTTTTCAATGTGACTATTTAAATAAAACATCTTTTTACAGATTTAGACGCGTGTATTTAATAAAAAAATGCGTCTAAATCCGTAAAAAGTAGTTTTATTTGACCAAATGAGTCGCGCAAGTGTTAGAAAATATTATGAAATTAGACGGCGCATTTTGATAATGATTTTTTTATTAGATAGAGTGGTTTTTATATAACTTGTTAATGTTTGGTGTATATTGGGAGGCAGAGGGAGGCTTAATAAATATAAATGCGAGTGAATTAGATATATAGCATAAAGCACTCAGGGCGACTGTAGCTTGCTATTAGAGAAAATAAAATCAACTATCATTTTCAGAGATTATCTAAACATACATTACCAATTATCTTTTTAACTTTTAATAATTATAGACCGACATTAAATGTAAAATCCGAAATTGACTTCAAAAGAAGGAGATTATCAATTCGTGTATATGTTTCAACTATATTTTATCCATCCATCAACCTTTCTCCGTCCACTGCTAGACATAGGCTTCCCCTACAGAAAGCCACAATGAGCTCTGCTATGGAACGCATTACCAAAATCCATTAAAAATGTGCAATCTGTTGTTTTGTTTAATAAACGTATCAATGAACATTATCTACTGCTGCAAACCACGTAAAATTCAATCCAAACTTCTCATCATTATGTTTAGGTATATATTTATGTATTCTATTCTATTTATGTATGTATAGGTTTATGTACATTTATGGATCTATATCTCTGTATGTGTATGTATATCTGTAGTATGTATTGATTATGCGTAATGTAAGATTTTTCTTTTTACTTGGAATTTATACAAAGCAAGTACACCACTAATACCATATTTAAAATAAAATGAGTCCATCTAAAGGTTGTCTGGAAGAGATCGCAATATGCGATAAGACCGCCAATTGTACATGTTTTAATGTGACATTAGTTAAGTGACATGTAATTTATGGTGTACAATAAAGTGTATTCTATTCTATTCTATTCTATGAGTGGTCCCGCACTTACTGCATCCAGCGGCCCCCGGTATATTTGACGATATCGTCAGTCCACCTTGTTGAGGGCCGCCCCACACTGCATCGTCCGGTGCGTGGCGTGGTCGCCACTCGAGGACGTTCTTTACTTTATTACTAGCCAGGTAAAGAAGTGAAAAATAGTTTGATTGCAAATAAGCACCTACTTCTTAAAACATTATAGTTTTCTTTACTTTTGATATAGTTTTGGGTAAGGAAGTACAATTTTTAAGTTTTAAATAAAGAAGTATCTAAAAACTGCTTCAGTACCAACCAGAAATAAGGTGAATGGAATAAAAATATCATCAAAACTTGTATAGATTTCCGTTTAACAACAATGAGTACATTTATTCCATCTCATCCAAATCATTCGTTCCCATTGACATATTTCCTTAATCATGACAACTGAAAGATACGGAAATGTATAGAAAATAACGTTCGTAATTTCCGTGATGTGTAAAATAGTATTTTAAGGTGTCTTTGTATATGTATTTTGTAAACATAATTTTTTTCACTCTCTCTCTTTCTCGCCCATTAACGTCTCACTGTTGGGCACGGGCTCCTTCCACTTTGGTAGGGATAGTGGTCTAGTATGCCGCGCTGAACAGGCGTGTTGACACAGGGTTTATTTTTGAGGTTTTCGTCTCGCATAATCATAACATCACGCCTTTTTCCCATGGGGGTAGACAGAGACTATAGAGCGCAATCTGCTACGATCCAAACATACTTCCTTGGCTTCATCCACACTCATACATCTGGTCATAGTTTTAGTCATAGTTTTCGTCTCGCGTAGAGGGTTTTATATGCGTGTAATAATATCTCTTAGCTGGCTTTTACAGCACCCTGGGAAGGAAAAGGTTGTTGTATTCTTAATGTCACCGCGTGGACAGAGAACATACTCTTTACTCCATAACACAGTGGTTAGCGTTGCGCACTGCCTGTTACGGGTTTGATTCCAAGATAACATAATTTCCTTTCTTGCATGTTTGTACTACATAAAAGAGTTGTGTCCGTATTCTGGCATTTTCAACACAGAAAATAACCATACCTAGCTTATCACAAGAGGACGTTCAATAAAAAAATACATGCGTATTTATTTTTTCAGCACAATATAGGTGAAAATGCATATTTTGAAAAGTCTCTTCATGATATGTATTCTTGTATATTTATATATACTAGCTGTCCCGGAAAACATTGTTTTGCCATACTAAAAAAAATAAAGGTTTGAAAAATAGATGTTTGGCTGATTCTCAGACCTTTCTGAATACGCATGTAAAATTTCATAAAATTCGGCGAAGTCGCTTCGGAGGAGTACGGTAACTAACACTGTGACACGTGAATTTTATATATTAGATGTACTGGTATTTACTAAAATAATATTATGTTACTAAGCGTTAATGTTACAATTACTCGTGGAAGTTACAAGGTCGCAATTAACGAAAGGTTTAAATAAGATAGTGTTTTGTGTCTTATGAGTTACGTTGTTGGCGATATGTTTGCAACACTCTTTTGTTAGCTTGGTACGTATCTATTTATTTATTTATTAATCTACGTAACGTAATCTTTGAAAGTCTTTGCAGTAGTTAGATTTATTTGAAATTTTTCACACATTAAAGACTGATAATAAAGTAATAATTAAAAAAATATTCAGCAACTTCAAACATGTCTTTTAGTTTTTGAGTTAAAAACGTATTTATTATTACCTTATTTATTATTTTCAAATAAATAAATAAATATTCATGGACATTTCGCACAACGTCCTCTGGTCCCAAGCTAAGCTTATATGCTTGTATTATGGGTACCAGAATACGGATAGAATACATATACTACTTTTTTTTTGTAAATACACACTTATAATACATAGAAACACACAGACGCAGTACAAACATTTGTATGACAATTAGAAAAATCACAGAAATGATTGTCCCGAGCGGGAATCGAACCCGCGACCTCTTGATCGGCAGTCCATTATATGAACCACTCAACCACGAGGCTCGTCATTATAGAACTTGCTGTAGCCCGCGATTTCAGAGGTATGGAGTTCAGAAACTCAACACACCGTTTATCGCATTTAAAACGTAGCTTATTTCCTTTCTCAGGCTTTACTATCTTTGCACTAAATTTTATTTATTTCTTCTATAGTTTTGGCTTGAAAGGGCAATAGACAGTACTTTCGCTTTTATGATATCAAATAGCTGTTGCCTGCAATTTCGATCGCGTTGAATTTAGGGAATAAAAAAACCTTAATAAATTATAAAGAAAAGCATCCTCTTGAACCACCCTGTCTGTAATAAAAACCGCATAAAAACCCGTTGCGTAGTTTTGAAGGTTTAGACTCACATAAAAACATACCTATATACAAAAATAACTTTCTTTCATAATAAGTAAAGATAAGATGTTAATACAACGAAAGAATAAAGTTCTCCAAATACAATGTTATACAAATTCTTGCCTAATAGTGACGTCATAGACTTGGAATGTCTGCTTCAAATGTTTATGTTTTTAATTGTAGTAGATACAATGTTTGGTTTACAGCTCATTCGAAATAAATGTGAGTAAATGGACTGAATTATCTGTGTTCGTTTTCACGCAAGTTTGTTTTATTCAAAGCAGATAATATACATCCATCTATCTATCAGTCTTTCTCCGTGTACTGTTGGAAATACGCTTGTCCCATAGAACGCCACGGTCGTCAGTCTTGTGCCACTTGAAAGAAATATACAGATTTAAATTTCTTCGCCAGTCAATCATCTGCCAGCCTTTCTCTATCCACAGCTGTAAGTATTCCTTTATCGTTACCGCGAGTCGCTTGAATTCGGCGCCTTCTGAGATCCTGACGATTATAATCAATCGACCTTGTCGAGGACAGCTCTACGCTGCGTTGGCGCCATTTCTACATATCTATAGCAAATTTTAAACTAATTATTTTTACTAAACCCAAGTAATGATCGACATCCCTTCTAGAATTTTCTCTTTATAATGGCAAAACATATACACAAACAACATAAGCTCTCAGAGACATATAACATTTTATCTGTGTTCTTGCAATTAATTCAAAATGGTAAAAAATTAAAAAAAAACTTTAATGACACAAACTTGTATTATTTTGTTTTTTATAGGACTTTTATCTCTTGTTTACTTCAAAATACACAGATTTCCGATTTACCAGATAGCTGACACGTGTTCAATAATAAAGACAAGTAACTTTAGCCAGGCAAAATCGTACTTCATGTTCTAATAAAATATGGTATTCTCAATTCAAGTGAATTAATAGTTTTCGCAAACTAGTAGTTATTAAACCGTGTCACCACCCCATCTCCTCCCAAGGGTGCTGTAAAAGTCAGCTAAGGGATATTGCACATATATAACATCCACTGTGAGAGACAGAAAACTCGAAAATAAACCCAGTGCCAAAACGCCTGGTCAGCGCGGCACAGTAGACCATAATCCCTCCCAAAGTGGAGGAGACCCTTGCCCAACAGTGGGACGTAAATGGGCTGGAGAGAGAGAGTTCTAAAAGTTTATGGTTCATAATATTTTCTAACACTAGTGCGACTCATTTGTTTAAATAAAACCACTTTTGCGGATTTAGACGCGTGTATTTGTTGTATTTTAGCCCGACGTTTCGGAGACTGAGCTGTAAAGTGTCCTCTATGATGTTTAGACTTTACAGCTCAGTCTCACCCGTGACCATGGTGACTGCAAAGCCTCCGAAACGTTGAGCTAAAATTTAAAACAAATACACGGTCTATATGGTTCATACAAATGTCTAGCCTGTATGAGAGACACCATATAGGAAGGTAATTTATGCACACATAGATAATTATGTGGCTTTAAGCCGGGTGAGTTCGTAGCCATTAACACACTATTTGGTACATCTGCGTATAACCAAAGCTAAAATATAAATGTTCTTTTGTTTTTGCTATTATTAGGCGCCACAATATACAAAGCAGACGTTAGTAAATATTAAACAAGTCCTATAACCTTACTGAATTTTGCACAGCCTACCTATCATCTTTATTTGGGTTGAACGGTGCGATAAATAATCCTTAGCTTAGGTAAAATTGTGCATAATCAGATTTTGTAAAGTCAAAACAGTTTACATAATATATATATATAGGCACCTTTTAACAGAAGCGATTTAGGCAAAATTTCTTGTTTAAACCAAGAAAACGTCTTGGTACCTAACCTAGAAATTAAAAACACAACACCGTTAAAATAATTTTTAAAATTAACTTTTTATGTCCACGTGGTAACAGATCCAATATATGCATTACATAAATTAATTATGTCATGGGTACTGTCTGTGAATAGTCCTTTGAAATGTTACAATATTAGGACCGAGAAGTGCATTTCTTAGAGGACGCAATTTTATTTTTGGGATATGTGGGAGGGGGGGTCAATAGAAGCTTAACTTGAATTTTATGGGGTCGCCATCCTTGTCACCCGGCCGCCATCTTGATAAAAATCTTGAAAAAAAGAAATGCAAAGCTCATGTAACATTTCAATGACCTAGAAGTCTTATTTCAAAACATGATAATAACTTAAAATTGGTAAAAGTGTTGCGGAGACGGCTCTTACCCAGAAAGTGGGAAGTTTATAAGTACAGAAAAAAGTGACGTATAAAAAGATAAATTTGGCATTCAAGTTTCCCATTTGAACTTTAATTTTTGATTTAAAATATTGCTGTCACATTTAATTTGTATTCGCAAATAAACTTAAGTATTTAATATTTGTTATATATTACAGCAATGTCAAAATAAAAATAAAACTCGACAAAAATGAATAATAATCTCGTAAAAAGTTTTTTGACATCGTCGACCACTAATATGTGTTGACAGTTTGTCAGCGCGAACAAATATGTCGGTTTAAAATAACAAATGTCTGATGCATTTCATAAGACGTTAGTAAATAAGAACATTATGTTTAAAATAGATGCCGACAAGAGATTAATAACTAGTCAACACACGTGTTTTTACTTATTTACAGCCGGTAATGTCATCTTAAATAAATACTTAACTGACTTCATCCAATAAAACGGCAATTTTCATCACTGTGTATTTTTATACTAAAACACGCTCGCGAATTCCAAACCCTTTTTTCATTTTATAATTGCCATCAGTCATTAAATATGTGTCCAAAATTTCAGTTAGATCCGAGTACTGCAAGGTCTGCAAGTGGGTGATGTCACTTTAAAAAAAATGATAATGACGAATATTTGTACAAACTTTCGGCCCTTACTAAAAAAGCTTACTTACAAAAGCATGAAGCTTTTGAATATTAAACCTTCCAAAATTATTTTAAAATAAATAAATAAATATTCATGGACATTTCACACAACGTCCTCTGGTCCCAAGGTAAACTTGTATGCTTGTATTATGGGTACCACAATACGGATGTACGACATATACCACTTTTCTTTTGTAAATACATACTTTTAATATAATATAGAAACACCCAGACGCAGTACAAACATTTGTTAACAATTACAATTACGAAGATCACACAAATGATTGTCCCGTGCGGGAATCAAAAAGAAAACTCAATAGTAAACTCTATGCCAACAAGCTTTGTCAGCGCGGCATAGTGGAATATAATCCCCCTCAAAGTGGAGGAGGCCCGTTCTCAACAGTAGGATAAAGACAAGTGTGTTATTTGTTTCAACTACTAAAACATTATCAATTTTCTGAGTTATAATATTATCTACATGAAACACAGCACATATATTTTGAAAATCCATACACATTATGTGTATGGATTTTCAAAATATATGTGCTGTGTGACTTTGTTACATGGCCTAAATTAAATTTTTGGTTGTATTAATTTTCAATACCATATTATGTTCTGCGTAAGCAATGCATTACCTTCACAATTCGGTTCTGCTATCTTTATTTATGTACTATTGGTAGATTAGATTAGAAACAAACATGGGCTGCATTTAAACGATTTTATTGTAGCCCCTATACGTGCTTATTTTATATGCAGAAATTACGATGTTTTCAACTAATGAAATGAGCGTTATTACGATAAACGCAGTTCTTGTCTAAAATAGCGGGTTTTTACATAAATATTAAATAACTACCTGTTGCCTGCGGCTTCGTATGCGAATTGTAATTACTACATATTATAGACATAATAATTATGTAGTTTGTAGCGTTGGAGACAGTAGCTTTTCGTATTAGTGATTTTAAGGTTAGACTAATATTTTTTGACATTATTCCCTATATAATTAAAAAGTCTAGAAGAAGACCTAAGAAAACAGGGATGAACTGTGTGAATGAGGGTAGGAAAGAAAAAGGAGTTAACACAGATATGTCTAGCAGAAGACTATAGAAGAAAAATACATGTTGTGCAGATAGATGTTATTGGTAAGAGTTTAAAATTAAATACTGGTTATACAAATTTTCCTCTAAATAATTAAAAATGACTGATACAAGCTAAAAAATATGTCATAAAACATTATGACGTCATGAGTTTTAACTTTGACATATTTCACATAACTTATAATTAGAGTTATAATAAAGGGATAAAGGCCGCATAATTTTATATTACATGGACTTTATATTATACTAACCAGTGACTCGACTGGCTTCGCACGAGTAGCTTTTTCGATCAATGCACCCAAGCGTAATAACTTTATCCGACATTTTGAACAATAATCATCATATTCCAAGCAATTTACTTAAAATTTGAAATCTAATTCTTCGTCCTAAATCATTCTATGTATTTACAGGAACTGTATGTTAAACAATACAATAAATATATAATCTATCGTGACATCTATACTACATTAAGGTTTTGACTGAAGAGTTTGTTTGTTTGTTTCTTTGAAGGCGCTTATCTCACGAACCAGTGTTCCGAATTGAATAATTATTTCAATGTTATATGATACATCTATCAAGGAAAGCTACAGAGGACACAACATTGCCCTGCTACTAATAGGAGCGAAGTAGTAATGAAAAGTATTGCCAAAAACGGGGATTTTTTTTTAAATTACACGCGTACGTAGTGCGAGCAACAACTAGTAGATAAATATAGAGCAAATAGATAGATAGATAGCGAATAGAAATATAGAGAAATATGGGGACGGGATTCGTGGTCTATTGGTTCATGTAACGGACTGCCGATCAGGAGGTTTCGGGTACGATTCCCGGTCAGGACAATACTTTGTGTGATGTTTATATTTGTCATACAAATGTTTGTACTGCGTCTGGGTGTTTCTATGTATTATAAGTATGTATTTACATAAGAAAAGTATGTTCATGTAGTACATCCGTGTTAAGCTAAGCTTCTATGCTTGTGTTATGGGTACCAGACCCATAACACAAGCATATAAGCTTAGCTTGGGGCCAGAGGACGCTGTGTGAAATGTCCATGAATAATGATTTATTTATTTATTTTTATTTTATTTTATTTTATTTGGGAAAAACAAACAGTTATACAATAAATGATCGTATTCTAAGGGATTGACAATAATTTTTTTCATTGCATAACTCACAGCGTTATCCACATTAAAGTTATATTTTATAATATTTAAGTATCTCAAAAAGAATGAAGTCCTGAAATATTCACTGAACAATTTAAACAGACAACACACATATTATGAGGAATGAAATATTTTGTGTTACTGAAGATACTCGTCGCGTCAGTACCTATGTTGTTATTGTATTCCATTTCGCGGCACAATATTCTTCCTGCATTCCTTTTTAAATTAATTCTCTTTTCTATTTTATTTTCTTTGTCTTAAATGTTCTACTACTCTGCAGACACATTAATTATCCTCCAGCTCTATTAGGTAGAAATCGGTTGGAAATTATCGACTAAACTACAATTGTATTCAAACGTGTTAATCTTCACTTTTTTTTATAAAACAAACTTTAAATTTCTATGGTTCTATGTAATCTTTAAAACGGATGCAACGGATTTTTATGCTATTTAACCGTTAGAATGGTTTAAAAAAAAGTTATTTGTTAAATTTAAAAGCCACAGAACTTTAACGTGAATACATTTTCTTGCAACTGACTCTATCCGCGCCTAAGTAGATGGTATTTTCTGAATACGTCACCATACGGCGCTTCTGTAGATATCACATTAGCATAGTTTTTATTCTATTATATTAGCTTCTTTCATATTAGATAAAAATTTGCTCAGACATGTCAGCATTTTGAATTAACTAACTTGAGCCTTTACAACGTAAGTGCTGTTACTTATTAGGGCCCATTTCTACATGTAAAAAATCGGTAATAACTAGTAGTATCTAAGTCCTTAAATCTAAACTAATATTAAAAAGCTAAAGAGTTTGTTTGTTGGTTTGAACGCGCTAATCTCAGGAACTTTTCTTTCAGAGTTGGATAGAAATTGCTCTAAAAAGGTTATAGGCTATATAACATCACACTGCGACCTATAGGAGCGAAGCATCATTGAAAAATGTTGCAAAAACAGGGGAAAAACTTCGAATATACTAATTTACTAGTTAGTAAATTAATATAATATTTGCTTTTTAAATTTCTATATTTTGCTAATCATTGAACGTAATGGTCCCACTTTGATTCCGCAAGGTTGAACCGATAACGATATAGGATTTTTTACACATTACTCCTGTGATTGATAGTTAAATAATGACGTTCATAAAAAGTAATATCTACATTATTTTGCACAATATTTTTTTCAGTTCAAGGAAAATGTTACACAATTTCATACCTTTGCTAATTTAAAATTTGTTTAATAAATAATTAGGATCATGCCTAATTTATAAAAGGAAGCGACTGAGAACAAGTTAAGCAGATCCAAAATCGACTCTCACTTACACTTAGATATATGTGAACGCTAAAAAATTGTATGCAATTTCTTTTAATACTTTTTATGTTGAAGGCGAGCGAAGAAAGTATTGAAAAAAGAAGAAAAAAATAAAAAAATAAATAAAATCAGACAAAAGATATAGTAACGTCGAAACACACGGTGCGACCTTGTATCACATGTCCTGATCTAAAAGCTAGAATAATATAATACACCAGAAATAAAGTATTGATTTGCTTCAAAGCAGAAAAACCAATAATTATTCAAACATATAAAATAACTCAAGTACGTAGGAGACACGCAGGTAAACTGTCGCTTTAAAAGTAACGTAGAAGGTAAACGAAACAGTATAACATTTTACTTGTGTAAAAAAGTATTTTTTTTTTGTATTTGATGTCTAAACAATCTTCTAAGAAAGCAACTTACATATATATTTTCATTTCAAGAAAAGCCATAAGAAGAAAACCACGATGTCAATAAAATATATTTGGAGATGGAGCGTAATTGAAAACTGTATTACTCTATCGCTCTCAGATCGAAGAATCGACATTTTGATTGACATTTATTACAAAACTATAAAAATATACTATAGTATTTTAGTATCACACTATATTTGTCTGATTTTAAAAACTAAATAATAATACATTACTTAAATTAAAACCCGCACAAATATTATACATATTAAAGACTATCTTTTATTCTTATAAACACATAAATGTAAGTGGAAAATCTAGTAATGTATCTCTCTTTATCTCTCTCTCTCTCTCCAGCCTATTAACAATCCACTGTCGGGCACCAACCTCCGTCGCGTGCAAATAAGGCGTGTTAGCATAAGGTTTATTTTCAAGTGGTCTGACTCCCACAAAGGATTTTATCTTCTTGTAATACTATCCCTTACCTAGTCCTTAGCTATCTGGAGAAGGAAATAAAGTGATGACAATAATTGTATTCATAATTAAAAATAATAAATAGGTATACATAACTGTCGTGCATATTTATTCCCAGGGTGCTGTAAAAGTCAGTTAAGGAATTTTGTGCACAGATAACATCCTCTGTGAGATACCGAAAATTAGAAATTAAAGCATACGGTAACACGCTTGCTCAGCGTGGTATTGCAGACTATAAACCCTCCCAAAGTGAAGTTTAATGGGCTGAAGCGAGAAAGAGATATATAGAGAGAGAGAATTAGTAAGAGATTAGACAAGATAATATCTGTCGGATGCGATTACTCAAAATTCCCAACACGTGCATCTGCGAAGGATCTTACCTTAAATCACAAAAAAACGATGCCTTCCTGAATACTTAATTTGCATATTATAATACTTTAAGACACGAATATTTTGTGATCGTTTATGAAGTATCCTAATTAAGAATTTCAAGCCTTGTTCTTTATACAAAAACTTAGTATATGTATACGAGTTTCTTCTTCCTGCCTTTATCCCAAATTATGTAAGTTTTAAATATGCGCAACCATAACACTCACTTTTCATAGAATATAATGAAAATCAAGGATACACTACGTACATTAGGTATGGCTACAGTCCATCCATCCATCTATCAGCTTTTCTCCATCCACTGCTGGGCATAGGGCAACCGGTGCAAGACCGCGCTTTGAGTGTTTAATCCCCGCAATCCTTACGATATCGGCGGCGTTCTACCATGTCAAGGCCACTCAACGCTGACGCCGTAGTCGGTTGCATGGCCCTGTTGCTGTGTGGGTCTGAAAATTTTTATCAGAGTTAAATGCTAGTTATTATAATAAAACAGGTTAATATTTAATTATTCGATTTCTGCATTGATTTGATTTGCTTTGTGTGGCAGTTACTCATCAAATTGGAAACTGATATTTCAATTTTCATAATTATAATTTAGCAGTAGGCAGGCTACCGCAAATTATTGGCGTCATTATTCTGATGTCAGGGAAACCAGCCACTTTATTAAACTTGGTTAAAATCATATCAAAGTCATAGCTTAAATATTAAAGAGAATATATGAAATTCCTAAAATATATAACACATTTTTTAAATCTCTTCAAAGAAAGATCGCAAATAATTTCATATTGTATATTGACGGAATTTTTTCGCGTATATTATTAACTTTTTGTAAATTTTATTCATTCATCTTATATGAGACGCAAATTAATATTCTCGTGAAACAGAAAGATTAAGACGATACCAAAATAGCTTCGTGCATTTTTCTACGTACGAAGTTTTCATTGTTTCTTTAGATTGAATGGCTAGAGCTCTAATTTTTAAGTATATGTTTTTTCAATATATGATCTAGGATCGCATAAACTCAGAAACACGATTGAAAAAAGTTTTCTCGATAGAAAATCTTAGCGAAACAACCTCTCTAATTTTTTATTTTTTTCATTTGTCGGTCTATTATCGCGTATTAACTAATGAAATAACTTTAAAAACATAAGTAACTATTATATATAGAAACACGTAAATCAGAATTAAAATATATTTAGTAGATTTTGAGTAAATAGGAAAAGTATCCCTAATTCTTCATTTTCTGTGCCTACTGGCTGTGTTAATATGTACGTGTCGGCGATGATATACGATAATATTGATGTAGGCCCTTAAGCTATGAATATAGAATTACATTATAGCTATAAGATGCTACATATTTTTCCGTTTAACTGTTCCTATATTTGTAAGACAAGAATGAATCGTTTTTCCAATGACCAATAAAGTTATCTTCCAGTCGTAAGACAAACACATAAATTCCAAGTTTATAGGATCATATTAATTATCGAATTCTTAATTAGCTCCGCTTGTATCTATATGTTTCCGCAATAGAATCTTCAAGCTTCTTGAAATTTGGATTATTTGTCATTGGATTGTCAACGTATATGTGGTTATTATTAGTATATTTACAGATGTTTACTTAAAACCTGTACCTAGTTTACTTTCAATAAATTAGTACCTTTCCTTTCAGGGTACATTATTCTTCTCAGCTTATTTATGTGCTTCTCAGCCTATTTGTTGCAATCCTCGATTTTGGTGGAGTATTTGTCTACTGCCAACTTACCATGTGGGTTGGTATAGGGCTTAGTTTTCAGTTTTTGTATCTCTCACAGAATATGCATTATTATCTGTATATATTTGTTATTTGTTACTTAACTGTAGTTGGCTTTTACAGAAACCTGAGTATGTAATGGAGTACTTAGTGATTGGAGGACAAATTTTAGTTTAGTTTAATTCATTATTCAGATTCTTTACAGAGATTGAAATTCAAACGTAATAATGTTGCCCACATTAGTTGACGTTAGACCTTGATCGTAGCCTTGTGAAAAGGTATTTGAATATTCATAAATATTCTAAACAAAACATTGAGTGCAAAAGTAACCAGCCTACATAATTATTATATATTAGTTAGTTGATTTTACACTAAATGTTTTTCGTAATACTCGTATAGCGAAGGTAGCGTTACTATGCATTAAAAGATTTTTTGGCAGTTGTATAGTTAAACTATAAATAAATAATATAAATAAATATTCATGGACATTTCACATAAAGTCTCAAGGGTCTCAAGCTAAACTTATATGCTTGTGTTATGGGTACCAGAATACGGATGTACTTATATGACTTTTCTATTGTTAATATTATAATACATAGAAACACCCGGATGCAGTACAAAAATTTGAATAATAATTATCAATATCATACAAATGATTGTCTCGAACGGAGATCGAACCCGCAACCTAGTGAACGGCAGTCCGTTGCAAAGACCACGAGACGCGTCTATGTTCTGTAAATGTAGAAGTAAACAACGCAATGAAAAGAAAAACCATTGAAGCTGTACTTCTTTCGGCGCGTTAGGTAAAAATGTCGAGGGTAAAGTATGATGCCCGCGTACAATTTAGCCAAGCTTATAATATTTTATTCATCGTATTATTTGCATTGGAAAGCCGGTCAAGTACGAGTACTTGCACACTGACGGTTCCATACCGTTATTATCCCCAAACAACGATAACTAAATAACGGGATAAGAGCAGGAAAATAACAAGTAATTGTCGTTGTATCATAAAGTGATAAAATAAAATAATTTATTTAATAGAAACATAATTATTTATTTATTAAAAAATTATGTACAAAGTTGTTAAAAAATTAAAATAATAATACATATTATTATTTTAATTTTTTAACAACTTTGTACTTTACCAGTTGAGGACGCTTTGTACATACAAAGTGTCCTCAACTGGTAAAGTGCCCAGAACGCTGGCAGCATTGCTACGTTGAATGACAAACTCGCTCCTTATACATATAGAGAAATTATCAAAGCGGCTAGTCAACGCCTCTGGTGACCAGAATCCTGGCCTTTATTTTGCGCTAAGGATTAGCATTGCCATCAAACGTGGCAAAACTGATATACCTACATAAACAAAGAAATTGTCAGCGCTTTAGCTATCACCGTTCCAGAGATAAAGCCTTGTGACAGACGGGATGGACAGACAACAAAGTGGAAGTGATAGGGTCCTATTTTGGTGCGGAATCCAAGTAAATCTAATGCAATGAAACTCTCGTGACCCATATAGGAAATATAAATTTACATTGTTATCTGCAATTTCTGTTATCAATGTTAAACCCGCATTTGATGCTATCGCTTCGTATAAATAACTTTCAACTTTGCAGTCACCATGGCCACGGGTTAGACTCTCTAAAACGTTCGGCTAAAATTTAAAACAAATACTCGCATCTAAATCCGTAAATGTTTTATTTAAATAAGTGAGTCGCGCAAGTGTTAGAGAATATTATAATCGTTTCGTATTTTGAGATTATCTAAATTTAAAATACTAGGAATATCCGGCTGATCAGTTGATGATATCAAAAAAGGATCAAGTACTATCATTTTGGTATTTTCAGATAAACTGGTCTCAATTTTACGTTGAGTTTCTAAGAAAGCTTATTTAGGAAGCGTTTGTTATAAGACCCGTTTGTTGAAAGTCGCTTCAAGTGGAGAATTTCGATAAGATTATATATCTATCTTGGAAGCATTCAAGAGACGGGTGAATAGGCTTCTAACATAGTTGTTGCGCTTTACCATCCAAGGCCGCATTACCGCTTACCATCAGGTGGAATGTAGTCAAGCATCAACATGTGTTTATGTAAAAAAAAAAATCTATTTAACCTACAAATTGAGCTTCAGATTACTATGATAAGACAGACCACTTAATAGTAAAAGTTTGATAAACTTGTTTTTATTTACACGCATAAATATGTTCGGTATGTATTAATCTATGTAACGGAATTTTTGAAAGTGCTTTTCACCCATTTGCAGTTGTCGATGCGATCTGAAAAAAAAATTGGATTTTCAAGCGTGTTTTTTAGTTTTTGAACCAAGTAGATTATTATAAATTATTGTGATAATAGCTTATGTGATTTTAAACTATGACTAAATTTTCTCTCGCTTCTAGGAAATTATAACTTTGACGTTTATTCGTTAGTTTGTTCATATATTTTTATATGTTAAGCTATTGCCCGCGACTCCTTATGTGTGATATGTAATATCCTAACCCTACCTAACAAATTACACAAAAAAGCCACCCTCTTGAACCACTTTATCTATTAAAAAGAACCCCATCAAAATTTAAAATGCATTGCGTAGTTTTGTTATAATAAGTAAAGAACAAAAAGCACGTATCTATCTGTGCGTGTGTATTATTTTAATAAATAAAACATAGAAAAGATACATAAGAGAGAGAGAGACTACACATTTGTTAATATTATTAACAAATGTGTAGTCTCTCTCTCTCTCTTCAGCCCATTAACATTTGAGATTCTTTCTCTCTATGAGGGATTGTTGAACTGTGCCGCGTGTTGGCACGGTATTTTCGAGTTTCCGTCTTTTACATAGGATATGATATGTGTGCTATATTCCTTAGCTAGCTTTTACAACACCCTGGGAAGGAAATAGGGTAGTAACACTTGTATTCTTAATTCGTCACCACACGGATATGGTTTAGTCATAATGCTACAAATTAACATCATTAAAATAAATTATGGTCATATTTCAAGCATCCAGTGACCACTTACTTTATAATAATCTCACACAGCCCCGACATTTTCGATATCTATTGACCCTTAGCGAAAAAAATGTGCTATAACTTCCCATTACGTATGTTTAGTGGAATGTCCCTTGTGGCTTGACCTGGAATTAATAACCTACAGAGAAATAAAGACTGCTCGTAAGGGTTTCATTATCACAGAATAATGAAAACAGTTACTTTCACTCGTGACATATTCATTTCTTAGTTCTTGATATATTTATTCATGGACTTCAATCTTGTTCTAAATTAATTCTAAAACAATAATTAAGTATTTAAAAAAAAAAGTTCAACTGACTTCATGTGCCTTTGAAATTTGAGCGTTATTCTCGATTTCTCAAGAGATAGCCATCAGATCCTGATCTGGTGGACCACACGGGAATCACCAGCTTTCAAATAAAAAAGAATCATTAAAATCGCTGCGCCCAGTTAAAAGTTTAAGGTACAAGACGAAAGGATTAAAAACCTCCAGCTTTTTTACAGCCGTTTAACGAAAATAATTATTTCCTAGCCACTTTATGTGTTGTTTATTGTTCTTGACTAAAGATATCTTAAAAAGGAGATATAAAAAAATTCTTTATGAAAAGTATCTAATAGCTTCAAACCTGATTTTTTCAGTTTCGTAAATAGGTTTTTTAACTTAGACAAAAGTTTACAAAATCTTTCAAACTTTTATTACAGTAGGTACTAGTTTTGTTTATTTAAAAGAAAATATAGTTAGGTTTTGAAAAATTGGTCAAGTGCGAGTCGGACTCGCGCACGAAGGGTTCCGTACATATCTATATATATACATATCTATACATATCTATGCAACATAAGGCAACGTTATTAGTATCGAGCAAGAAACGGTAAAAAAATTCATGTTTGTTGTATGGGAGCCCCCCTTAAATATTTATGTTATTTTATTTTTAGTATTTGTTGTTATATCGGCAATAGAAATACATCATCTGTGAAAATTTCAACTGTCTAGCTATCACCGTTCTTGAGATACAGCCTGGTGACAGACGGACGGACGGACGGACGGACAGCGAAGTCTCAGTAATAGGGTCCCGATTTTACCCTTTGAGTACGGAACCCTAAAAACGATCTGTTATTATGTAAGTAAATGTACTTAAATTACTTCTGTGTAACTTAATAAAGGAATGAAAACCTACATGTTACTTTTCGTTACTCCTGAAATTTGAATTTAATTTGCACATTGTGAGGATTTGAAAATATCTACAAATTTATAAATCTTTTTATTAATACATAACAATTTAGTTACTTTATTACAACAGCTAGAAGCTTTCCACGATACAGTTAAGTAGGTCAATTTTAAATGGCATTACAAGGCAAGGATGTCCATAAAAATAGTATCGACTGATCCTTCAAATACCTTAGTAATTTTATTACAAAAACTCACAACAAAAACATCAAAAGTATAGAGCTTATATAGAAAGTCGTACACTATCTTTTGTAAATCTTTTGAGCGTTGTTGAAGTGAAAATACAAACAACGATCATACATAGTTTTATTCAAATATTAGCTTTATTTTACATTTCGGTAACTAAAAATATTCTTTTGGATATTTTGTGCGTCGCATTTATTTACCAAGAAAATACCCAGAGCAATGTTTGTGAATAAACTAGCTGCTGCCCGTGACTTCGTACCCGTAGAATTTAGAAAATTTTCCCTGTTTTTGCAAATTTGTCACTACTGCTTCGCTTCTGCTGGTCGTAGCGTAATGTTATATAGCCTAAAGCCATCCTCGATAAATGCCCTACCTAACACTGAAAGAATTTTTGAAATCGGCTCAGTGGTTCCTGAGATTAGCGCGTTTAAACAAACAAACTCTTCCGTTTTATGATAATAAGTACCTATAGATTTAACATTTTTAGAAGAGCCTATTAATACTTTTCAAAACTCAAAGTATGTTAGCAGGGTATGACACCCATACAAAAATATGGGCATCGTAGTCCCCTGTTTTCTTTGTGGATATTGCGTCCAGAGTAACGAAGTTTTGGCACAGTATCTAGGCCTTATGAGGGTACTGTACTCCTCATTTAGGTATTTGCCTTAGGTATTGCTATCCCTATTTCCGAGCGCCGCGCTGAAAGGGACAAATATAGATGAAGCGGATTTTATCTACAAATTCTTTGAAAAAAGACGTTTCGTACTTCAGTTTTCTTATCGCGAAAGTTAAACCGATTTTAATAGTTTTTACGTTATATTATAGATAAAGAGTATATCTATGCTTCTATCACTTTTTTTTGTGGTAAAACTTTACCAATATAATTATAATATATCTATAATATGGCCTAAAAAAATTAAAGTTGGTTTAATTTTCACGAAGAAAACAAATTTGTAGGTAAAATAGCGCTCAACTTTATTTGTCCATTTCAGCGCATAGCAATACCTAAGGAAAATACCAAAATTGTGTCTGTAGTCCCATCTTAAACTAGGAAATGATAGATTTTCTATTCATTAAATTTTATTCACTCGTTGTCGAGTTGAAAGGTCTCAAAGCTTTTCATAGTGGAGCTTAAGTGACAAAGACTTACACAAAGAAATGGAACTAGTACAATTTCATACTAAACCTTTTGGAACTGGTAATATTCTGTTGGAATTTCATAGATGGTTCAATAGGTTAATGAACATTTTCAAAGACATTTATTGAGGAGACCGTACTGAAAGAGACTTAAACTATACTTCCATTGAAACCTCTTGGGTATTCAAATAATTAAATACGTACAATTTGTTACAGATCACAAAGTTGCCAATTGAATACGCATGACGAAACATGGACAGCGTAGGCAACAATACCACATTATATGAAGATGAAGGCATATACTCAAGCGAACTTACACTTAGAAAAATAGATATTCCAGAAAATATTATAAACAGCTATACAATTTGGCCACTTGAGAAATGCAATGAATTATCCATTTTCAATGGCTCACATAATGTGGACTTTCCAAATAACTTGTTCATTTACAATGGCACACAAATTATGTGCCTTGAACACGCCCCAATTTTAACTAAAAGCACATTAATTAGAGCGAGTGTATTATCTGTAATGGCTATTTTATCATTACTTGGAAATTTAGCGACAATTATTAGTATACAGAGAGGTAAAAGGGGTCGTGGAAGAGCAAGACCATCATGGACAGCGATATACAGTTTAATATTTCAGCTAAGTATAGCTGATTTGCTAGTCACTATATTCTGTATTGCTGGAGAAGCCGCCTGGTCATTTACTGTGCAATGGTATGCAGGGAACATAGCGTGCAAATTATTTAAATTTTTACAAATGTTTGCTCTATATTTGAGCACATTTGTCTTGGTGTTAATTGGAGTAGATCGTTGGTTGGCAGTAAAATATCCAATGCGAAGTATGGCAACAGCTACTAGAAGTGGCAGACTTGTGATTATTGCTTGGGTATTAAGCCTGGTTTTAAGCATACCACAGGTGAGTCAAATACTTTTATTAGTTTTGCTATCTATGTGTCTATTATTCAATCGATTATTCTACGTGACAGAATCTTTGAACGTGATTTTCACTCCTTTTTTATACTCAGATTGATCTGTTTGTTTATTTATCAAGGACCGATGGGTCTCTGGCGTCTGGGTGTTTCTATGTATTATAAGTATGTATTTACAGAAGAAAAGTAGTTTATGTATTCTATCCGTATTCTGGTACCCATAACACAAGCATATAAGCTTAGCTTGGGACCAGAGGACGTTGTGTTAAATGTCCATGAATATTACTATATTACTATTACTATTACCGATGACAATGGAATGGTTTAGAAAATTAAACCAAGGAATTTGAGAAGAAACTACTTAGTTTTAAGCGTGTGTTTTTTTTATTTCTATACTTCCTTTTTATTTTACATTAGGTACTTATTTGCTGTTTTCATAATTAGGTAAAGGTGACCCAAAGGCTAAAAACATCACTAATATTATTCATGTATGTTTCAAAATGAATGCGAAGTACAAGAAGTTTTTATAATATTTTTTTAAGGGGATAACAAGACGCTCATTAAAAGAAACAATATTACCTCAGTATTAGGTAGATACCCACAGCCTCAATAGATTCCGCATGTTGCTCGAGGGTATCGAACATAATATGCACTAACGAGCATAATGTATGAAAACATAATAGATGTATGGGAATTCAGCGTGTGATATTGTTACGACCAATAAAAATGCATTACATCATTTACCCATACACACCTTCCTTAATCAAACGTTGATGGGTTTAGTGCTTAGAGTATTTAACCAACAGGAACAGTAACACACGATGCTTTTTATAAGAAATATACTGCCACATCAGGAGGGGGCTGAGGCAACGCACACAAACTCTATAACGTAATTTAATTTGTGCTATATTTATAAATGTCATGTAAATGTTGGTCCTACGTCTACGTATTTCTGTGTATTATAAATATGTATTTAGAAAAGAAAAGTAATTTAAGTAGCATTTTGGTAGCCATAACACAAGCATTAACTTAGCTTGGGACCAGAAGACGTTGTGTGAAATATTTATAATATTTATTAATTTATTGGTCGTTACGCACACCTCGCCCCAAATCGTCTCGTACACAATAATTCTGACGAGCCTCGTGGTCGAGTGGTTCATGTAGCGGACTGCCGTTCAAGAGATCGCGGGTTCGATTCCCGCTCGGGATAATCATTTGTGTGATTTTTCTAATTGTCATACAAATGTTTGTACTGCGTCTGGCTGTTTCTATGTGTTATAAGTATATATTTACAAAAGAAAAGTAGTATATGTATACTATCCATATTCTGGTACCCATAACACAAGCATTTGTGCTTAGTTTGGGACCAGAGGACGTTGTGTGAAATGTCCATGAATATTTATTATTATTATGTTTCTCTCTTTGCAATTCACGGGTTATTTCCATTTTTATTGATCGAAATACCCGTGCCTTTATTAGGCTTGCGTGGGGACATAGGTCCAAACACGTAAAGGCCCTTTGAGATTTTTAATGAATTTAAAAATGCGATGGGACACCTACCAGGGACATTGCACGACTGCACTATAAAAATACAGCCATGCAGTGCCAGTGGTACGAGTAAATCTATTGCAAATGATAATATGAAAACGAACAGGTCTATTGAGTTTGGTGTTTAGTGGACTGGTTGCATTTAGAACTATTGATTAAACTATGGACGTCTGCCTTCGACACTTTTATGTAGATTGAACCGTGGCAGACGGTGACTCGCCGACTCACTAGATGGGCCCCCCACACAGCCGCCAGAGAAGGCAGCAGGGAGCAACACCGGTGTGAGCGGCTTGGGGTGTAGAGCGGTGCGTTTCACCATCGCGGGCAAAACCCGGAGCGGGTTTCCCCGTAATTACGCCCTTGAAATTGACACTTTCACCCCCGAGCATTTCAGCTCTGGCGACCCCACTCTGTCCGGCCGGCGAAGGCAAGACAGAGGTGAGAGTCCAGGCACTCTCGGTTTTCAGTTCGGCCAGCCAACGAAGGCAAGCCGAAGGCGAGTCTTTAACCGACTCTCAGGGGCACTCGGGACCGCAGTGTCGCCACTCACATTCAGCTCGCCACAAGCTGCCCTGCGGTCTGTAGGCTTTCCCTAGGTCAGGACCTATCACAGGTGATACATTTTTTGTTTATACAGATTTTCGAAAGCCTATAATCTGCCTCCAGGTTTTGCGTTAGTCTCATGGTGAGGTAACGACTGGCCCAGAGGGGTTATATTATTATTATTATTATAATAGACCGCAGTATCCGTACAGAACGGGTATGATTATTGATCTTGTGTTTTTTTTTGCTCTAAGATTTAACGGTTGATAAAATCTCGTATTGCGGTATCTATTAGAGTATATATCTAACGTTAAGAGAAACGACCTTGTACTTGAATATTAAAAGAACGTACACGATTTTACGGACATTGAATATATTTCATGCGTCATTACGTAGTATTGTATGTGAAATATTCTTTTTTGTTTTTATGAATAAATATGTGATTATTTTGGCGTGTATTATAATTAGGTATTAGGCAGTTGAATAATTTACTCACGGTAAAGTAAAAATATGAGCTAAAATGTTTTAAGAATATGTTAAAGAGGCTTCTAGGTAATTATTCAAGTTATAAATAAGTAAGTTCCTGTCAAAATATAGAGAAATTGTGTTTTTAGTAAACATTTCGACTTAAGTACCCATATAAGTCGAAAATGCTTAGTAATTAAATTGGACAAGTGTTTGGGATAAGACACTTTGGGAGGGACTATAGTGCACTGTGCCGTGCCAGCCGGGCATGTTGGCACAGTGTTTAGTTTCGAGTTTTCCGTCTCTCACAGTAGACGTTAACTGCCCTTATATTGTCCCTTAGCTGGCTCTTACAGCACCCTGGGAAAGAAATGGGGTGGTGACATTTGTATTCTCAATACATCACCACACAGACCGATAATTCTAATATCTCCACTTGAATCTCCTGTATTATCTACTTATATCTACTCTATTATTTCTACTTATATCTACTCTATTATCTCTACTGATATCTACTCTATTATCTCTACTGTCTCTCTATTATCTTTACTTCTATATTGATATTATAAAGTTGAAGAGTGTGTTTGTTTGTTCGGTTTGTTTGAACGCGCTAATTTTAGGAACTACTGGTGCGATTTGAAAAATTCATCACGCAGTGACGAATAGGAGCGAAGCATCAATGAAAAATGTTGCAAAAACGGGGAATTTTTCTAAATATTCAAGCATACGAAATCGCGGGCTTGTCTATCATAATCGTTTTATGCTATGCTGACTCTTAATAACGGGCCCCCGAAGATAAGAGCGGAAAAATGATGACTATGAGTATGTTGTAGCATCAACTGATTTACACAAACTGTGTTCAGCTTTCTAGCTATCAACGTTCCAGAGATACAGCTAACAGACGATCAGATGGACGGATAGAGAAGTGTCAGTAATGGGGCCGTTTTACTCTTTGGTGCATTACCGTTAGGCTCCCGTTGTACTCTATGATACCTCCTCTCTCCTCTCCAACCTATTCACGTCCCACTATAAGGGGCACGGGCCTCCTCCACTTTGGAGGGATAACGGTCTATGCAGGAGCGTATTTACCCGTAGGGCGGCTAATAAAATTGGCATGGGGCGTCAAACGAAATGGCCCAGGGCGCTAATTTTCAAAATATGCCTCTGGGTCTACTGTGCCTCGCTGACCAGGCGTATTGGCGCAGGGTTTATTTTCGAGTTTTCCGTCTCTCACAGAGGATATCCCTTAACTGACTTTTACAGTACCCTTGGGAGGAGATAGGGTGGTGACACTTGTATTCTTAATCGTCACCACACGGAGGCTATGATACCTACAAAACCTCAAAAACGCAATTTTTTTTGTTTGTTAAACAACAGACAACTTACATGTCACAGTCATTGTTATAAAACATAGAATTATTTTATCATCGTAGTTAAAAAATAAGAAGCCATATTCTTATTATTTTTAACGATATGATAGAATTTGTAATTTTTTTTAAACGTACGTAAATACCACAAAATTGTATTAATGGAACTCTTGCAATTTATTGTTACGCATTGTTTTAACACTTCATTGTTTTACCTGCAATTAATTTTAAACATTCACAATATGAAATATCAATTAAAATCCCTTAAATTTAAGGATTACTTTATTTATTGTTACACATTGTTTGAATAACGCTTTGTTTAACCTTATATTTAATTTTAAACATTTTAATTATTGTTTAAAAGTTGCTGTTGATTCAGATTTTTATGGGACCTTAGATGCGTGTCAATATTCGTGACAGATTATTTAATTTTTTAGACTAATTGCGTATTATGAAAACATTTCGTTGTTTCTGTATGTCTCCAAATGAGCTTATCTCACGAGCTAAATCTTAAAAATCAGGCAATTGACTTTGATGTTGTTTTACTATTTTTATCTTTACCTATTATAAAACAAGCCTTCATATTTGTATGTATGTTCCTATGTGAGCTTATATCTTTCGAACTACTCAACGGATTTTGATACGGTTTTGTAAAGTTTTTTTTATGGATTCAAGAGGATGGTTTTTTAAGGCTGAATCATGATAAACGCTGGTAAAACTGCTGGCATTATCTAGTAAATTCATTAATATATAATTTAAATAAAACTACTATTTACGGATTAAGACACGTATATTTGTTAAAAAGTTGGCCCGAGGTTTTGGAGACTTTGCACTCACCATGGTCACGGGTGAGACTGAGCTGTAATGTATCTTCTACGATCAGTTATTACAGGGTTTACCCACATCCAATTTAAATCCGTAAAAAGTAGTTTTATTTAAACAAATGAGTCGCGCAAGTGTTAGAAAATATAATGTATAATTTTTTATGGTTTCTTATATTCCATGCATAATACACGGATAATAGCTATTATTATAGGCTAACAAATTATTAATTTTTGTTACAGGCTGTTGTATTCAGAGTGGCTCAAGGGCCATTTGTTGAGGAGTTTCATCAATGTGTGACCCACGGCTTTTACACAGAACGATGGCAAGAACAAGCCTACACAACACTTTCATTAGTGTTTATGTTTATACTACCTCTAGTCATTCTAGTAGCCACCTATGTGTCTACGGTTAGAACTATTGCTCGTAAGTATTTGAGATATTTTTTTATTTTTGGAACTAAGTTCCTTATCGCGCTTTACGAAAAGGGGCTAGACGGAAAAAATAAAGACCAAAAGTTGTAACGACACTTTTTGAGTTGTAAGCCATGCGGCGCGAGACGTGCGCGCTTCTCTCTCTCTCTCTCTCTCTCTCTCTCTCTCTCTTTCATAACATAAATGAAATAATAATACATTATTTTTTTATGAATTCTTGAGTATTAATCGAAAGGGACTTCGTTCCATCCGGGTGTTCCTTGACACCTCTCAAGTTTTTTGATGAAGCCAAGGAAGCCTTTTTGGATCGTAGCAAATGGCACTCTATAGTCTCTACCTACGCCCATGGGAAAAAAGTATAATGGTATGATGATGATGATGATAAAATCGCGCTTGTAGGGTAACCGAATGCCACTGACGAGTTCAATTCTCGCACTGGTTAATTTTTGTTTGTATATTAAACAATAATTGGGTGTTTTCTTTCTATTTATTTAAATCGTTCTGTTGCCCACCTATTAATAGATTAAGTTATTGTCACAAGAATATTACATTTTACTTCAGTTGATAACATAATTTGTGTGTGTGTGGTCGAAGTTAATAATTTCAAGGATTCACACATTGCAGTAATAAAAATATTTAATAGACGAACAGACAGACAAATTTATAATTTATATACAAGAAGTTAAAATAAATGTTTTAATTAGCAGCTTTGTTAGCCTAATCTGTAGTTGGTAAAGATTAATGGTCTTATTCATATTTGAATGTTGAATATCCATTTTACTAACAACCTATTCAATGTGGGTAACTTTAACTTAGTTATAAGATACTTTAAAAGAGTTAGTTATATTCATACAAAAGGGACTCTACAATACCTAAGTGCTCAGTGAACTCAGTAGAAAACTAACTCTCGTGTTGTGTTTTGTACAGAGTCTTTACCCTCAGAGTCATTGGTATATTTAGTGTAGGGTAGGGTATAAGACCGTGCAGTTTGAAATCAACGCTTCATAAAATAAAAAATATCAGTCTTGTTTAAGATTATTTACTGTAATAAATTTAATAAAAATTATACTATCTTTTTAGGAAATGAACAAAAATCACAAATCGGGAAATGCGCAATTTTATACACCCTAGTGTGTAAGATTGCGCACGAAGGTCGATGAAATTGCGCAACTAAATTATTTGCACAAATCACATATAAAAGGGCTGGCTTCATTATAGTCTGAACAGTTTTCATGCTACCACTCTGTACATGTATTGCACGCTATCCAATCTTCTACAATTGGCTTCTTATATACATGTCGGAAAATAGATCAGAGGCCTGAACAGGAATCCGAGCACATAGCGTAAGAACTGTCTTACCGATATTCACACCTCAATCTATCATACTCTTGCACACTTATAAGGATAGCTGGCCTCCACATCAACCCCTTATAGCCAGTGCCCAAGCCTCGCAACGAAGAATCATCACTACGTTCACAGAATGAGGAATACGTGTACGCGCAAACACGCACACAGATACACGCCGCGCCGACGCCTATAAGGACCAGCCCAATGCCGATACGTCGGGGATTGAGCAGCGCGACGACTCGTACAATACCGATTTCTACCCACACTAAAACGCCGTGATGTGCAAAGCACGAATTCGCGAATAATACTGAACCTCAGCCACGTTCGCCTATCGTATTTAAAGCAACTTGCGAGTGGGGGTAGTGGGGGAGTTGCGACATAATACAATCTTAACATTACGGCCATGATACGAGCTATGTAATCTTCAATATCTTTAGGGCATATTCTTAGTTAATATCTTGACATTAATCAGATACTAAACTAAATGAGATTTAACTAACTAAATGGGCATAAGTAAATCAGGAACTAATTTCGTATACCTACAAATTGGTTATAAACACTTTAATATTCCTTTAAAACCTATGTCCTTTACGCCTAGCCGACATACATATTTCTCCTCATGCTCTAAAACCAACAGCAATTTTTTCCTACCCTCGACACTGCTGTATCATATCTGCCTAGCCTTGTAGCACGATGTAGTTGTAAAAAATTTAATCATAGTCGCCATCCCCAGAGACGGAGCCAGGGGTCTTTTAGCTTCGCCACAATCAACCTAGTGACTTGATTTCTTTCTCTCCTCGACATTCTAAAATAAGTATTTCGCTTCAAACCATTAACTAATTACATAGTGCATACATAAATGCCCATAAACTATAGAAATTAAGATGAATATTTTAAAACTACCTTATGTAATCAACTGAAAAAAAAGAGATGTGTAAGATTGCGCGCGCAATCTTACACGCGATATTAGTGCGCAATTTACACACCCCAATACTTCTTGAAAAATTGCGATGTCATTGCTCTCTCCTAAATAATATGCCATCTACTTAGTTTAAATTCAAAAATTCAATAAATCTACCGCGAGAAAATGTGGGTAAATTACTAATAGTACTTAGACATTTTGTACAGTACTACTTTCATTCCATGAAAAAAAAAAGATCAAACGTGTCTAAAAACTTTGTACTTTCATATCTCTTGTGTTATAAATACAATTAGAAAATAATTTCGTGAGCGTGTCTTAGTCATGATAGCACACAAAAAACAACTGAAGTTGGTGACGAAGTTTCTTCCACTACCCAGATATGACGTATGCGCAATCTTATCGCACGCGCAAACTTGTACCACCCTACCCTAGGTATTGTACAACAAAGAGTTTAGTGATGAAGGGGAAAAAGGAGACCTTGGTACTAATTCTAAGTGCACCTTATCTAAAAATGAAAATAACTATTACGTGTTTTGATTCGTTGGCTGTTTTGTTGTACACATTTATATTCACTACTGGCTGTGCCCCGTGGTGTTACCCGCGGTAAAAAGGATAAAAAATAAAAAGTTACGATGTAGCAAACATAAAAAAAAATCATACAGACGAATTGTGAACCTTCTTCTTTTCTGAAGTCGGTTAAAATGGTTTCGATTACGTTAAACATAAATAGAAGCTCTTAATACAAAGTTTATTTATTTATTTATTTCAATTATTGGCTACTTATTGCTAACAGCGAACCTTGCGCAATAAGTATATTGCTAGATACATCTCATAAGATTCCTTAATAATAAAAACTAAGTAGGTACATTAATGATACATTCTTGTCAGTCCACAATCTTAAAATAAAGTAATTTCACCTGTATTAACATTACAACTATGTATGGAAATCCACCATAGTTCAAATAACAACAATAATAAAATCTCAATATAAAAGTTATTGAATGTAAATATGTGAATGTAAAGTGTAATATTATCTGTTTTCACAAGACGACTAACTCTTGGATGGATAATGTGTACTCAGATAGAATAAATTACTTTATTGTGCATCTATATAGGGCATGACACGGAAATGTTAGACACGCTTCTTTCGTAGGTTTCAACGTGAAAAAATACTGATATAATAATCAGAACTTAACAGTATTAAACCTCACCTCACCTCACTCTCGGTATGATGACAGATTAAGAATACAAGTGTCACCACCCCATCTCCTCCCAAGGGTGCTGTAAAAGTCAGCTAAGGGATATTGCACACAGATAACATCTTTTGTGGGAGACGGTAAACTCGAAAATAAACCCTCTGCCAACATGCCTGGTCAGCGCGGCACAGTAGACCGTAATCTCTCCCAAAGTGGAGGAGGCTCGTGCCCAGCAGTGGGTCGTAAATGGGCTGGAGAGAGATATGCAGTTTGACTACGAAACCCTAAAAAGTTGTGTACTATATCTAGCTTGTTAATATAATTATTATTAATGCAAATTATGAATTACAAGCTGTTGGTCGCGGCTTCGTACGCGTGTTATTTAAAAAGTTTTCCCCGTTTTTGCAAGATTTTTCACTATTGCTGAGCTTCTATTGATCACACAATAGGAGCCATAGGCTTTATGGCCTTCCTCGATAAATGGACTATCCAACACAAAAAGAGTTTAGCCTTTAGTTTAGTTGTTCCTGAGATTAGCGCGTTCAAACAAACAAACATAGAAACAAACTCTTTAGCTTTGTAATCGGTTCATTTTTACTACCCCACGGGAACATTGAATTCTTTTGGGATAAAAAGTAGCCATTATTGTAAAGTTTTATTAAAATTCATTCAGTAGTTTTTGCGCGAAAGAGTAACAAACATCCAAACATCCATACAAACTGTAAGATTTATAATATTATTAGGATTATTAGGATTAGGGAGAGATATGATGATAATATAACGGCCGCGGCATTCTTTGTGCGCAAGTTTGACAAGCATTCAGTTGGGATTTTACTAACTAGTATAGTACTTAGCAGGGAGCAATGGGCCAGCGATTTTGCAGGAAATTTTCCTTTCCCTTAAGAGGATACCAAAATAGCTTCGTGCATTTTTCTATGTACGAAGTTTTCATTGTTTCTTTAGATTGAATGGCTAGAGCTCTAATTTTTAAGTATATGTTTTTTCAATATATGATCTAGGATTGCATGAACTCAGAAACGCGATTGAAAAAAGTTTTCTCGATAGAAAATCTTGGCGAAACAACCTCTCTAATTTTTTATTTTTTTCATTTGTCGGTCTATTATCGCGTATTAACTAATGAAATAACTTTAAAAACATAGGTAACTATTATGTATAGAAACACGTGGATCAGAATTAAAATATATTTAGTAGATTTTGAGTAAATAGGAAAAGTATCCCTAATTCTTCATTTTCTGTGCCTACTGGCTGTGTTAATATGTACGTGTCGGCGATGATATACGATAATATTGATGTAGGCCCTTAACCTTATTTGTTTAGGATATCTCTTATTCGCATATGTACAATTCAATCAATTCGAGGTAAACAAATCTAAGATTGGTTTGAGTGCAATCTTTTATAGAAATGGAAGATTTTGCTATTATAGCGCATGATCTAATAAGACCCCTTGTATTAAGCATATGAAATAAAGGCATTATTCACAGTCCCGTCTGTAGTTTATATCTATATATGATAAATCTGTAGAACAAAGATTTTTTTACATTAAATATATTTTCAACAAAAAATAGTCCGATGGTTAAAGGACACAACAACAAACAGAACCCATTTCCAGCATTTTAGAAATTTTTGTCTGTTTGTCTATTTGGATGTTTGTCTGTGCACGCAGCACGTAAAATGTACAACATTTATAAATATAAATGTTATACGTAAAAATTGTAGATAATTCAAGGTCACTTAGTCTGTGTTTCATCGCAATCGGTCCACTCGATGAAGAGATATTTACATAATGCGAAAATTCTCTTACTTGCAACGCCATCTAGCGGCTAAAAAAAGAATCAAAAAATTGATTGGGTCAACAAAAAAAAAATCGATCCACGCGGACGGAGTCGTGGGCACAACTAGTTATACCTAAATGTGATGAGGTCTATACTATAATGTTAGTCGAGTTGCAAGCGTTCCAAGCGTATCGATAGTACAATTTTACATATTCATTCCATACCAAGGGAATACCAAGCGTAGTACTTTATTATACCACTAGCTGTTGCCCTTAACTTCGTACGCGTGGATTTTCATCCGTGAGCGAAGCCATCCTTTTGAACCATTATATCTATTTAAAAAAGCCGCATCTAAACCGTTGCGTAGTTTTGAAGATATAAACTGACATAGGGACTTACGTACAAAAATAACAACTTTGTTATATAAAAAGTAAAGATGTACCTCAAGTAGGTATATTTTAATTCGCTCACAATGAACTCGTAGGGTTCTTCATATTCCCAAATTTAAAACTAAATTTTGTCCACAGAAAGTGAAAAAGTATTCAAGCCTGAGGTACGAAGGCAAGAGAAATACTTTACCCCAGATATGAACAGACGGAGGCTAATAGACAGAGCGAAAATGAAATCTTTGCGTATGTCAATAGTAATTGTTGCTGCCTTCCTTATATGGTGGACTCCTTACTATGTGATGATGATTATTTTTACATTCCTAAATCCAGACAAAAACGTAAGTAGTTACATATTTCCTTCTCAATCTATTTACGTCCTATATATCCCGTCTTGGGCACTGGTCTCTTCTACTTTAAGAGGGTATTTATTTGTGACGTTTGGGTGACGGATTAAGAATATGAGTCCACCCGCCCCATTTCCTTCCAGGGTGCTGTAAAAGCCAGCTAAGGAATATTTTACACAGATACCATCATTCCTTTCGAAGACATAAAACATAAAGAGCATCTGATCTACTCATCGCACACTGACCAGGCATATAGCCATAAAATTTTGTGACGAATTTTCCTCCTCTCACATCTCCACAGGAAGGAAATAGACATGATGATCTTTCTGTTCTTTAAACATCGCCACGCAGAAATGATCTGTTAAAATATGTAACTCAGAAGTTATGTAAGATTTAACACCTTTATTTATTACAGCAAAGTCAAGAACTTCTAAACGGAATTTTCTTCTTTGGAATGTCAAACAGTCTAGTCAACCCTGTTATTTATGGCGCTTTCCATTTGTGGCCAAAGAAGAAACAACATCGCCACAGTGACAGGTATAGTGATTAATGAATATGTTAAACGGTTCTTAGAAATTAGAAACTTGATTGTTCGAAAAACAACAAAAATAGCTTATTTTGTGAGGATTAAAGTTAACGCGTAATTTTTCCTATTTATTAGCACAGGTGAATACATCTGTTAAAATTTTTGAAGAATACCTAATAAGTAATTTGACAAGAATTGTGGCCTACACAGCTTTGTTAGTAGGTTGTAGAAATGTTGAGTAGAGTTAATTTTTATTGACTCTGCATCGCTGTTATTATAGTTAATTTCTGTCATTAAAAACTAAAACCAATATTCTTTTTCTGGAATTATAAGTGAGGGAATTTTCTGCAATTGGTGCAGTTGAAATATAGTTTTGGGTTTTTTATTATTTTAATTTACTGGGGTTCATAACTGTAGTAATTTTTTTCTTGCGACATGTAATACAAAAGCTGTATTGCAATGAAAACAGAACATTGTTTTTATTACCAACAATCATTACATTTGCTACATCGGTCTATGGTTTACGTTACTATTTCTATCAGTGCAGAGTTATTTGACGACCCCCTTCTTGAATTAAGTTAACCATATCTTATGCTTCTCATTTTAGAATGATAATTTAGCTATCCTAATAACTTTGCGGGTCTTTAATCACTTATTACTTAGTACTTGACACGATATACGAAGTCAATCACATCAGTCATATGTCAGATCAGTACTTTGGGATATTTGGGTCTTTAGTAATTTAAGCCTCACTTATCGCTCTAATGCCTCTTTCACTTTGATGTAAATGATATTGTACGTTGGTTTACCAATTATTATATGACGAAACTATAGTTACTAATGAAAGATAACCAATTGTGACCGTATGACGCAATCCTAAGTATCCCAGTTCATCAAATCCAAATATATTTACTTTCCTGTTACATTTACAAATGTCACAAGTTTTTTGTTCATTTCTTGTTCTCGCACCAGGCTTAATTTCTTGTTACAGGCGACCCGTGCTACGTCAGTCACCAAACCCTCGGTTGTCACCGAGTCCTCCAGGCCCAGAATGCGTAGATACGCGTGTTTTATAGGTCTGAACAACACAATAATATTCCCGCCAAAAGGTGCCCATAGATTCTTAGCAATAAGTTCTGCATTTCCTAAAATTGGCATCTCGTTCGAATTTTCTTCATTTTGTCATTCCAAAAAGGAACTTCTTCGTTCACCTATTTTAGTATTTGTTATAATTACGAATTGAGTGGACTTGTTATTCTTTAAGCCTTTGTTTGAGATTTTAAATTACTTTTAATAACAGCAGTAATAGCTTTCATGTTCAGCAGTTTGATCAAAATAGTGCTCTCATATTCCTCAGAGTACTTTTTCTGAGATGCCGGTAGCAATTTTCTTGTTCCAAAGGGTGTAATTATTCACTTGGATTGTGTTTAGTATAGTGTTGTTTTATATAAAACATGTTGGCACTTGATCCCATGCCATCTAATGGTAAGCGGAAATGAAATCTTTCATGGCAAAGCGTATCATCTTGTCTCCGTATAATAAGTCACGTCACAATATTTTCTTATATTTTTTTCATGCACTAGATAAATCGTTCTAATCGCTCGAGGTAAACCGCTAGTAAAGCCTTTCCACATTATTTCGTATGTTTCTTTGTTCACTGTATTGTGGATTTAGTAATGTCTCACTTCTCTATGTCCAATTTGCTTACCTAAATGGGCAAAACGACAGTCCACGTATGATCTCGGTGTACATTTGAGGCCCAATATTTCTATATTATATTGAAGGTCTACAAATAAGCTAGTCTATACCATCTTAGAGGGACAAACAGGTATTAGACGATACAAGCAACTGCTCTGCGTCCAAGTGATTTTTAATTTGGAACTAGCGAAGACATTTTGTAAAATGTCCGTGAACAAAATTATTATGATAATAATAAATAAATAAATATTCATGGACATTTCATCTTGTGTTATGGCTACCTGAATACGTATAATATACTACATACTACTTTTCTTTTGTAAATACATACTTGTAATACATAGTAAACACCCAGACTCAGTACAAACATTTGTACGACAATTACAAATATAACACAAATAATATATTACGACGAGATATTGACGGGCCTCGTGGTGGAGTGTTTATATAACGGACTGCTGATCATGAGGTCTCGGGTTCGATTCCCGGTCAGGACAATCATTTGTGTGATGTTTTTAATTATCATACAAATGTTTGTACTGCGTCTGGGTGTTTACTATGTATTATAAGTATGTATTTACAAAAGAAAAGTAGTTTATGTATTATATCCGTATTATGGTACCCATAACACAAGCATAACAAGCTCAGCTTGGGACCAGAGGACGTTGTGTAAAATGTCTATGAATATTAAAAAAAAAAAAAAAAATTATAAATATCTCATGATAAGATTTCTTCGCATACTTTAGTTTGAAATGTACTACCTATTCTAAATTGAGATTGCCTTAGAAATTGGCACATATCTATTAGAGATATAGATTTTGTTTTAAGTATATATGAATGTTTTAAATAAGTGGGTGTGTATTTAAATATTAAAGCCTACACAAACTTTGAAATAATTCATACATAATATAATAATATTATTATGATGTTAGACTTTATGTTATTTGCTTTAGCGTGGTGAGAACAGAGAAAGGTTACCCCTAGCCTCAAGGCCTACTAACATTATCATTAATGCGATATTCTACCACAAACATTTGCGATAATTTTAACAACATTTTACTAACATAACATTCATAAAAAACAAATGAATTCTACTGTTTTATTTATCTGTTATTATAATCTAACATTTTATTATACCAACAATGTTTTCCTGAATTTACAATTATATTGTTTACCACATCAAAACTTTAACGTGCCATAAGTTTGATGATCTATCTTACATTCTAGATGGAGAAAATCTAATTGTATGTTTATTTTTCGTGTTATTAAAACCGAATAAAATCTTAGAATACCTTTATTAATTGCGATTTAAATAAGTTACTGAAAATATATTTCTACTTATTTTAAAAGTTCAGTTTCATTTTAAGACGAGGCTAAAGTAATATGTAGCATTATAATGTAACACGTGCCGTTAAAGAGTTTGCCGGTTAGATTCCCGAGAATTATTATTTGTGTGATTAAATTAAATCTTTGAACTTTTTAACCGACTTCAAAAAAGGAAGGAGGTTCTCAATTCGCCTGTATTTTTTTTTATGTTACCTCATAACTTTTAACTGGGCGAAGCGATTTTAAAGATTCCTTTTTTTATATGAAAACTGACTCTCCCCATGTGATCCCACTGGCACCAGGTCAAGATCTGATGGTTATCACCTAGGAAAACCCTTATATTTCAAAGGCGCACACATTCTTTTCACATATTATGTATCTAAATAATCAAAGAGGTGAAAACTACCGAGGTGGACTCATGAAGTCGCTTCAATGTTTTTTTGAATAATACCATATTATTTAAAACTTACTGTAGCCCGCGTTTTTGTACGAGTGGAATTTAGAATTTTTTTTCCTGTTTTTGGAACATTTTTCTCTGATGCTTTGGCTTTATTGGTCGCAGCAGCGGTTTTATTGGTTTTATTGGTCGCAGCAGCAGTAGTTCCTGAGATTAGCGCGATCAAACAAACAAACAAACTCTTTAGCTTTTTTATATTAGTATAGATAAGGATTCTCTTATACCTACTGGTCAATAAATACTCATTATAGTTATTTTGTTATAGAGATTCCGGTGGTCACCACGCTTCTCTATTACGCCGTGGTGATAACAACACTTCTTCAGTGCGCTTGACAACAATTAGATCGCTACGATCTTCTGCAAAATACTCCGTTGGAAATAATGTTAGTTTATTATAACCAGTGCATAGACCTTTGACCCATCGGGTCATGACTAATGATAGAGTGCAGTTTCATACCGAAGGACAAATAAAGTGTGTTGTGTGTATCGAAAGACAACGAATGAGAAATACATACATTTAAGACAGTTAAGTGTTTAACTTAAAGTATTTTATAGAAATCCATTGATGTTGTGCTCAGAGATTAGTAGTTATAAGTACGTAGATAATTAAAATATGACACCTTATACAATTTGTTTTATTTATCATATTAATCTATGCTGTTAGATAATAATCCTTACTTATATAAAAGTGAAAGTGAGTTTGTTTGTTTGTTTGTTTGTGACGCTTTCACGCAATATCTACCGAATGGAATTACACGAAAATTGGTAAAGAGATAATTTATAGTCTTGGACGTCAAATAGGCTATATATATTATTATTTCGCTAAAAACTTTGTACGAGATAATAAACGCAAATGTTTATGAAATATGGTAAAAAATTATCAGTTCACCTATATTGTTTATTTCACAGTTGTCATAGCCATACATAGAATCCGTCGACTTATAGATATTTTTTTTTAATTTGGCCAAGAAGGTTTTAATGCCAGACTGACACATGCGATTAACGCGGTAGCTCGGAATAAAAACTCCTTGTGTGGCACCTACTTAGTTCCAACATTTATTTTAATTGAGGTGATTAAAGAGGTTGGAATAGTCAAGTATTTATATTCTGTACTACGTCGATTTTTTTTTTATTTTGGCCGAAAGAAGAGTTACAGTATCTATTGAATTATTCTTTTCTTACAATTTTAATAACAATTGAACTTAGTATTTGTTTTGGTTTGTTTCAATTGTAGTTGTCATTTTGGTATTTGACTCTGATTTTAGTATATACATATTATTTTGTAACGATTGTTGATTGAGGTATATTTTGCTATAGATTTTAGTATTGATTTTAGTATCTATTAATTTCAGTTTGATGTCAAATTCGATTCGGCCACTAATGCGTGCTAAAGCCGCGGGCAAAAGCTAGTAATATTATTAATACGTTCAGTGCGGCTAACGCTTATGCGCGTTTTTCTGATCTTCACCAAGTGCGGGCCGACGCGTATACGCGTCCATACAAAAAAAAATCTGTAGGCAAGCGGGGTGCGCCGCACCTGTGCGTTTATAGCGTGTATTCTGGGTGTCTATTGTTTCGAAGCGGTCGTAAAATGTGGAATTGTTAAGGAGACTACACACTAGTCAGGTTTCTGCTACGAATCTTGCAGGGGGGGGGGGCGGCGGCGACGACAACAATAAATATATATTCATGGACATTACACACATCGTCCTCTGGTCCCAAGCTAAGCTTATTATGCTTGTGTTATGGGTACCAGAATACGGATATAATACATATACTACTTTTCTTTTGTAAATACATACTTAAAATACATAGAAAACACCCAGACGTAGTACAAACATTTGTATGACATTTATGAATATCACACAAATAATTGTCCCAAGCGGGAATCGAACCCGCGACCTTGTGAACGGCAGTCCAGTACATGAACCAATACGCCACGAAGCCCGTCTACAATAACCTAATTTAGTACAATAGATTATTGAAATAATTTTATTATGACTCGCTCTTTTAACTAAAGTAATAGGTAGTTTTAGTCTATTTATAAATGGTGTCTATTACGAGGCGGGCGAAGTGTCGTAAATAAAAAAAATTAAGAATAAAAGGGCTTTCGGGAGAAGGTACCTTTACTATTACTGTTTTATTAAGGTATAACTTACTATTTTAACAAAACCGAACGAAGGTATATTATGGCGTAAACTTCACAAAATCTCTTACAAATAAACACTAGTGTGGAAGCACCTTTATCCATCCAACACCTTTATATGACCCGTAATTGTTATATGACAGTCATAAAACTCGAAAGTTACCGAACGCACATAAGCGTCGGCCGCACTGCGGGAAGGTAAAAGACAACGCGCTATAGCGTCCAGCCGCACTACGCGAGTTTTCTATGAACGCTTATAAGCGTTCTTAGCACTACGCGAAAAATTTTTTGAACGCACATACGCGTTTTCAGCACTGGGCGAATGACTCTTTTATTAGCATTGGCTATAAATTCGCAAATTATTCAGCATTGAACGCGTTAAGCTGAAGTGTTTCTTTGTTTGAACGCGCTAATCTCAGGAGCGAATTGAAAAATTCTTTTTGTGTTTGATAGTGCATTTATCTGGGAAGGCTTTAAAAAACATCACACTGCGACTCGACGGAATTCAGTAATCGGTCTCTACACTGCGACTTGCTGAGTGTCGAGAAGTCGCGGACAACAGCTAGTATCTATACTTACTATCTATACTAATATTATAAAGCGAAAGAGTTTGTTTGTTTGTTTGTTTAAACGCGGTAATCTCAGGATCCACTGGTACGATTTGAAAAAGTCTTTCAGTGTTAGAGAGTACATTTATCGAGGGAGGCTATATGCTATATAACTTAACGCTGCGACTAAAAGGAGTGAAGCAGTAGTGAAAAATGTTGCACAAACGGGAAAAATTTCTTAATTCCACACCCACTGTTGAGCACGAGCCTCCTCCATTTTCGGAGGGATTATGGTCTACTGTGCCACGCTGACCTGGCGTGGTAGCACAGGTTTATTTTCGAGTTTTACGTCTCTCACAGATGATGTTATCTGTATCCAAAATCCCTTAGCTGACTTTTACAGCACCCTTGGGAGAAGATGGGGTGGTGACACCTGTATTCTTACTCCGTCACCACACGGAGGTAATACTAATTACCGAAAAAATATTTACAATGAACGGGGCTCGAAGCCACAACCAATACTGTTCCGTTGCTCTACCTACTGAGCTATCATGGTGCCTGCAAGTATTTACCAAAATTTCCACTATAATTTCTTTGATTTGTTTCATAAATTTTCTTCCATTCTGCTGAACATTCAAAACAATACTGGACACGCCGGGAACGTGCTGTGTTGCTCGCTGACAGGCGTGTACAGAACGAGAGTCCATAGATACTCGTAAACACGTAGACTCTCGCTACCTTATTGATTTGTCGGACGTAGTAGACGCTCAGTACCTAGACTACATGATGTTAGGCACTGTTAGGTTTGTGCAACGATGGTGTAGGGCGGCGCGAAGGATAGAGCCACGCGGCGTTAGACTCGGGCAGCACTAGGGCGGCGGCGTGGCGCTGAATTCGGGCAGCGCGATAGTTAGAGCGACGCGGCGCTGGACTCAGGCAGCGCTAGGGCGGCGCGACGGTAACCACGTGGTGAGGAGGGAGTCAATGAAACTTCGGGTGATTTCACTGGACTGGTTTATTGTAGAAATACATAGTTTATATAGTAGTTTCATTTATACACACATATGCAAAATACGTGACCGCGGAGAGTTACTAAAATAGAGCATAGAAGGAATTTGCTGATTATATTAATACGTGAGTTTATTCATAAACGGGAAGTTAGTTATTCAATATATATAACCTAGGGTGGACTTGTCCGTATGTATGTTCATACGTGAACATTCTGCCACTCTCCAGGCAGGGATTTCAACTCGTTTATCTTGAAGACCTCACAAAGCCGCTCGTTGCTTTGCTTATGTTGCTTGTCTAAGTGTAATGATAATATTTGTACACGTAATCAACAATGCAACTTCTGTAGTATTGCCTTTTCTTCACTGCTGCGGACTTTAATCCCACTTCCTCGGGATCTGCTTCCATAGCTTCCAGTAGTAATTGTACTCCTCTTTTGGTGTTATTATTGTAGCAATGGTATTTATCTGTCTCTTCCTTCAAGACTACATTCTGTTTATACCAGAGTACTTAGTAGAGACTTTTAGTGTGTGTAAACTTTGTTTGTAGATTCGATGTATAGGTTCGAAACTATCTCCAACAACCTCTTCTGTGATAGCTGGTTCCATTACCAATTGCTCTTCCTGGCATTCTTCCATCTGCACGTTTTCATTCGTAAGGCATTCTAATGGTTCTGTTGTAGGTTCTGATACTGGTTCCCGTAATGGTAATGGCGGGAAAGGATAATCATCGGTATCACTAGTTGGTGATACTGGTGGTAGCGGCGGAATGGCCGTTTCCTCAGTGACGTTGCAATCATCATACGTCACAGAATTGTTATATGTAATGTCGATAAGTTCTGACTGCACGCTTCTGTAAGGTTCATGCAGTGCCTGGATCTCTTCTTCTAAGTTTGAAGACTTTCTTCTGCCACTCTCCGGGGAAGGACTTCATTTCGTACAGCTTGGACACCCTGCGACTGCACGTTGTCCTGCCTCGCGATGTCTCGCCGTGGATGTGGTGTCATCAGCTTCATGGTCACACCGGGGCTGTTCCAGTGGTGGGCTCCCTTGGCAACGTCCCCCGCTGTTATTTTTCAATAATTTTAGTATTGAATACAAACGTTAATAGTCTGATTTATGAAGAATAAGTTGTATATACTTGTGTTAATATATTAGTAACCGTGTAAATTGTTAGTATTGTATTAGTGTATCATGTAATGTATACTTAGATATCTCATACAATAAGTAGGAGTGAGTTTTCATGCAATATTCATATATAAAGATGTATTAAGTAGATATAGTGTTATAAAGTGTAAATAATAATTTTCATTTCTTTATGGCCCGGGCCCAATCCTTCTTCTGTAAAATATTTTTCCCCAAGAAATATGTATTATAATGGGTTATTTCTGTATCACTTTATTAATGTTATTTTCAATCTCTGCATATTGTATTGCTCAGCTTCTTTATCTCGTATCCTTCATATACATATATATTTCTTTTTATATTTTCATCCTTCTTGTTAACAGTGGTCTAAAGTTGTCCAATTGTTATCCAACTCGAGTTATTGGTTTTGGTTAAATTTTCTTATTCTTTGTTTGGTATATTCTTAATAATTAATTATCATCATGTTGTTTCAGTTTACAGGTATTCAGTTTAGATGATGATATATTATATATACAAGAATATTGTGGTCCCTTTCACTGATTGTCAATAATGCAATTATGTAAGATGGTGCATTATCTTCACCACCCCGCACATAAAACTTCTTCCTCAGGATATCCTCTTCTTAATGTACAGGTATGCAATGCTCTTGTCTTGTGACAAAATACATACAGATGAAATTTCACTTCGTTTCCCTGTTATTACAGAGACTTTCTGTTTATAGCAGCATTGCGACATGTTCACTGATTATTATCATTCTGACCAGCTGGATTGTTTTGTTACAATTATGATATACGTATTGACTTCTCATTTTTGTCGATAGCTTCACAAGGTTTTGATAGAAGGTGTAAGCCGTAAAGCTCGATTTATTTATGCAATAAAACATTTTTGACGCAAGTTCACTGACGTCCCTTTTTTACGGGTAGTGCGATATGTGTTTGTGATTTGTATGTTTTCATTATTTCCTTTCTTCTTTACTTGATTGATTGGTTTCGTTGATTTCTTAATAAAAATATGATAACTCTGGAGGACTTTACATTATTGCATCAAATGTATTTTAGCAATGATCGCACTAAGCGTTATTTGAACTCTTGCCCGATTATTCCTTGGGTACTGGCATTAGAATTTTTTTTTTGTTGCATCGTATATTTAAGCAAGGCTGCTTTCCGTGCACGTTGTCAATGTTTCCACTACACTAGCTTCTTAAGCTTTGAACTGGTAAGACTTGCATAGCTTGATAGTATTTTTCCAGGCGACATGTTCATGTTTCTTATGTTCTGTACATTTAAATGGAGGACTTCTGGCACCGAGCGTCTTTAAATGTTTTTCAATGTTCTTAGACTTGGTTTGTTAGATGATTATATTTGAACTTCGATTTTCATAAAACTTTAATAAATGTCATTAGAGTGGCTTTATCGTTAAATGTGCCCGTTTTTGTCATCCGAACAATAATGTTTCAAATTCATCCCGTATTCCACATTAGTACACGCTTGGTGTCAATTTCATATTCTTGCTAGATCTAGCATCGTATAGATTTTTCGTTGATTTTCTGTTTTTCGTTGGACAGGTTTTTGTTTTGTGATATTGTTTGTATACAGTTCCGAGCGCTCGTAATTTTGATTATTTTACGTTTTTCTGTTATTTTAGTTTATTTGATAATGATAATAAGTATCTTTGGATGCAAATAGCGCACTACCGCGCGTTAAGGTGTCTTATAGAGGAGGCCTATGTCCAGCAGTGGACGGAAAAGGGGCTGATGGATGGCTAGATGGAGAATAAGTATGTTTTGTGTTCATTACATTGTACAATCATTTTTACAATTCTTGACAGGGAAATGTCTGGTAACTTTAGATCAACGTTATAAATGGCCATTAGAAGAGAAATACATACACAGATTGTCGACGTCGTATTGTCAGAGGTAGAAATATGCCTCTAGTTCAATTGTTCATTAAGTGGCATTGTAGAATTGTTAGTGATTTGTTTCTTACGCTCAATAGCAGTGTTAAATATGCTCCCTTTAATTTCATTATTATGTTCCTTTATAGTACACCGGGTACGTTTAATAGTTTTATCTTAAATCCTTTGTTATTGCGTTGCGTCATTATTAAGTTTCTATAAATGTGATTCCATGTTTTATACTTCCTTTGGTGCCAATAGCATATAGAAATAATTGCAAACGTATTTTAGTTTAAGGCACACGTACTATCTTCGGTATGTTATATTATCTGCGCAGATGTTTCTTCATTTTATCATTATTTACACGTAATTTCAGTCTTTATTGTGCCATTTTAGTTGTTAGCTGCGATAATCTCGCGGTCAGTTCTTGAATGATTTATATCTGAGTCTTTTCGTGCTGTACTGTAAACTCTCGTAACCCCTTGTCAATTTATTGCTATACACTTCTTCACAAATGTGATATATATTTTTTTGCTTAAAGACTGTACGTTTATATTTCCATAAGTATTTTTGTATGTCCTATATCGACATGATTGTGTGGTTAATAGATTTAGCCCATTTTCTTTAGATTGTATTTTTCCACAGATATTTTCATGGCTCTTATTGTAAGTTTGCTTCCAACCCTTGTTTGCTTATTGCTTTTTTCAATGTAGGTACTTGCTTCCTACAGCCGTTTTTCTTCCATAATGGAGGTCTTTGTATACAAATTCTTTTTCTTATAAGTTGTGTCATACAATTGTTTGTATGTCCCTTGGTTATGAGTCCAAATGCATTATAGTAGTATTTTAAATTGACCACCCCATTAGATAGTTTTCTTCAGAAATATGTTTACACATAAGTAACGACGTTGACGACTTCATTTCGATGTAAAAATTTTGATTGTATCATTTTCTCTCTATCTGATAGTGATAATATTTTCATGTATTGCTTTCATGAATGAGCCATGAAATTGTTTGCATAATCTAGGTATGGTAATAAAATATTGTTTTTTTACACGCTTTATATTAGCTTCACTTGTATGTTTGTTTATATGTTTGTTTGTATGTTTGTTTGTATGTTTGTAACCGACTCCTTTGGACGCTATTTTGACCCACTTTAAACGGTCAGATTCTATTCAAATTTTGCACAGCTGTCAAAGGCCGATGACAATGCAATAATTCGATTAAATAAAGCGTGTTTTTTAGTTTTTTTTAACTATTTTTATATTTTTTTTATGTCTGCTGAGTTTCTTCTGGCTTCTTCAATATGTATTTAGGCGTTATATTCTTAGATGCAATTCCATAATCCTCGAATTGTATTTTCTTCCAATGTTTTCGAACACTTGTCTTAAAAATAGAAATAATCATTTGTGCAGTCTTCCTAGAGTAATTTGATTTTGCCTCCTTTTCCCATTTTCCATCCAAAAAAAACTTTAGAAGCCGCTGCCTGATAGAATAATAGTGGTATATTTTGACCCGCTGTTTAAGTCTTATATTAGCAGACGTATATTAATTGGTTTCATTTTTATTTTACGGCAGTAGTAATGTTCTGATTTTTCTAACAATTTTGGGTCATAAATTCGTATTCCGTAATTCCACAATTTTTTGGACCCCGTCCTAGCCTTGGTTGCCATCCTGGATAACTGACCTGATTATAAACTCCTCTGAACTTCTTGTATATTCTCGTTAATGCCTTAATTGCCATCTTCTTTTCTTCTGAATGATTAGTGATCAATATGGTAGAAACGTGCCAAATTTATTATGTTACGGACTATCTTCTAGACTGTTTGTCCTCAATTATCGCTTCATTATTAGTAACATGTGCCTGTATACATCATGATTTGTAGTGTCTGTTCATCTCACATGACGTTTTAGTTAAATTATACATTTCCTTTTCTTCTAATGCCCCGTGCCATTTTTACGTGTAATTCTCAGTCGTATGGATGTTGGTATGTGTATAAGTACGCATTTTGTGATTTCCCTTGTCATGTTATAATTTTCCATGTCCACACACAGTCATATGGTCGTAAGTACTTGATATCTGTTTAGTATCATTATTTAGGACACTCGTAATACGGTAACTGATAATGTCAATTTCTCTTCTGTTGTTAGTTGGATCAGGGCGAGTTACCCTCGTTAGTAAAGTGTTGTCTTAATTATGCCGCCAACGAAATAGGTATTGTTTTCATTAGAGTGAAATGCATATTTTCGAATTTGTTGCCCGAATATTGCTGATATTTGTATCCTCATAATGTGGTTAACTTGTTTTGCTTGTGTTCTAGGTGTTGATAAAATTGGTTGCAATGTGTGTCTTCGCGTCTTCTGGGTTGTTGCATGATTGCTTGAAATCCATGATAATATTAGTAAACTTTTGTATGTCTATTTGTAGGTCGTTTTGATTAATGTTTGTCTCGATTTGTAATGTCCCTCCATTTATCTTTGTTGAGTCATTTGTTGTATAGAATCCAGGTGATAGACTTTTGCATGGTGGATTTATATTCTGTGCTGCTAACCATTTACGTTAACGCTATTCTCATCGTTTGGTTGTACCGGTAAAGGTATCTTTGTGTATATTGATCGTGTGTAAGTGATCACGAACATCTTTTTAACGTTACTACTTTTGTTAATCCATCATTTCAAGTGTGTATTTCTTTCTTTTGCCAGTAGCCATTTGGCTAAGCGAATGTCTTCGTCCTTTATTATTATAATACTAAGGTACTCGTCTTTGAATTATCTTCTCTTGTTTTCCATCTATATCTATATTGTAGATGATGAATATAATCACTAGCCCAGCTTTCCCTTCTTAATTTTTTTTTTTTTTTTTTATGTAGGTTCTTAGTAGCAGGAGTTTCATTTCCAATTATGAAGTAACTTGGTTTCAGTACCGTATTATCATTAATGTCCTCACATTGTACACATAGTAGTCTTGAGTATAACCATGCTTTTGTCTGATGTAAGAATGTAGATATGCAATTCTTCACATGCAACTGTTTATGCGCCTATTACTCTGCGCAAATGACATTTTATTGAATTCACCCTATATATTTGTATTTTTTCGAAGTGCGGAGAGAATAGAGGTATAGTGCCCTTGTGTGCCCATGATGATTAGTGTTACCGTAATTCCAACGTGTTTGTGGCAATAACTTTTGTATGTGTGATACTCTGTTTACTCTCTTGCTTTATGTTGTTAGATTATTTTCGTTTATATTCTGCATTGACCGCCAACGTGCGTATTTGTGCTGATATAGCAGTAACTCGTTTACACAAATACGTGTTGTTTTAATTGTTTCACTCAATTGATAAACAAATTTGTGACGTAACGTCTATTTGATTTTTATTTTTCTCATTTGACTTGAATTAGGACTTGACCCATGACTTGTTTAATCACTTTGAGTTTCTGATTCTGATTTATTTCGTTCCTTGCGTATTCCTCAATTTGTGTATTTCTAATTCTTGTTGATATGGGATCCCATGTGACGATTTTAATCCATATTCCTTGCTTGTAATATTGTCATAATGCATATGCAGCTGCTTAAAATTGATAAGGTTTATAACAAAGGTACCATATTCATGAGGTGCTAATATTAATTTACCCCTTTTATTTTATTTATATAGCGCTTTTATATATGAACGTAAACACATCATGATGTCATAATTCCGTAGAGTACTAGTTATTTTGGCGAATTCGCATTTTTCTGTGCTAATAGCAATATCTTTTCATTAATGAAGTTCAATTCATGTCAATGTCACGATCACGACCAGTGTGACATTCGAATGCATTCGTCAGTGACTTTCTTTGTGCGTATTCTTTTTGCGTAAGTCAGCAATTATTTTATTGAGCTCATTTTGCACTTGTAGACTAATTTCATTCTTGATTAACGTAATCTGTTTCATAAGTAGGTAGCTTCTTGGGCAGCAGATGTCTACGAGTTTCTGTTATTTCTTTTTAAAACTAATACGTATTATTCTGTTCCATTATTCTTTTCTTGTGATATTTTCTTGATATTTCTTCATTCCTCAATTTATGTCTTCTTGTATTTCCAATATCTCTTTTCCAGTGATGGTACTACTTGTAATTGGTAGATGTAAGACTAAACTTAGTTGCGCTCTCTTTTCCCGTTACGGTATAATACAATTACATACGACTTCTCGAGCATCGGGGCGACCCGCTTGTGGGAGACCGATGCCTGATTCGTTACCGCACGAAGGCAACTGAGTTATAAACAGCTTTCAACATATAACAGTACCAGTGAGTGTATAGGGCTCACCAGCCTGTGATTTAATAAGACACAAGTAGTAATAGAAAAGAGAAATGCTAGTTCTTACCTCGAAGGACCAAATGGACACGCCGGGAACGTGCTGTGTTGCTCGCTGACAGGCGTGTACAGAACGAGAGTCCATAGATACTCGTAAACACGTAGACTCTCGCTACCTTATTGATTTGTCGGACGTAGTAGACGCTCAGTACCTAGACTACATGATGTTAGGCACTGTTAGGTTTGTGCAACGATGGTGTAGGGCGGCGCGAAGGATAGAGCCACGCGGCGTTAGACTCGGGCAGCACTAGGGCGGCGGCGTGGCGCTGAATTCGGGCAGCGCGATAGTTAGAGCGACGCGGCGCTGGACTCAGGCAGCGCTAGGGCGGCGCGACGGTAACCACGTGGTGAGGAGGGAGTCAATGAAACTTCGGGTGATTTCACTGGACTGGTTTATTGTAGAAATACATAGTTTATATAGTAGTTTCATTTATACACACATATGCAAAATACGTGACCGCGGAGAGTTACTAAAATAGAGCATAGAAGGAATTTGCTGATTATATTAATACGTGAGTTTATTCATAAACGGGAAGTTAGTTATTCAATATATATAACCTAGGGTGGACTTGTCCGTATGTATGTTCATACGTGAACAAATACCTTAATTAATATATTGCGTAAACAATTTTTTGCTATTAATCTATTTGAGTGGTAGATACATCAGAACATCCTGGCTCAGATACATGGATGAATTTATCACATGTCTGAAAATGATATTAATTTAAGTACGTATTTATTTACATCAAAGATTTATATACGAGAAAATGTGTTGTCTTAATACAAATTTGTCGTTTATCTTTACAAGATTTTGATGTTATTACGCTGGAAATATTTTGCCAGCAGTTTGTGCTAAGATTTACAAAATATAAGCTTATTTATTCATACTTTAATGTACACCAAAGAAACATGTTACATGGAAAATACCTTATAACTAGGAAGGTACAACAGATTTGTTTATTCAAAATTCATCGATGGTCGTTAAAGCACTGATTTCAATGATTGAAGCACATAAGCGCTGATGTAAGTCTAAGCTGGTATTTTAGCAGTATAGAAATAGCTAATAATAATAATAAAAAATAATAAATATTCAGGACATTTTACACAACGTCCTCTGATCCCAAAGTAAGCTATATATCTATGCTTGCATATTAAATACATACTTATACTAGCTGACCCGGCAAACGTTGTTTTGCCATACTAAAAAAAAAAAAAGTTTTGAAAAATAGATGTTGGCCGATTCTCAGACCTACTGAATATGTATGTAAAATTTGAGAAGAATCGGTCAAGCCGTTCCGGAGGAGTACGGTAACTAACACTGTGACACGTGAATTTTATATATAAGATTATATAGAAACAATAAACATGTAATACAATTAATATCGCCCATTCTGTTATTTGGGTGACATCGACGACGACGGACGAGGTAACTTCTTTTTGCTTCATACTCTTGGAACTCCTACTTACTTGACATTTATCGTCACATTTTGGATAATTCACACAAAATTTTATAACAATACTAGCTGTTGCCCGCGACTCCGTCCGCGTGGAATTTAGAAAATTTTTCCCATTTTTGCAACATTTTTCACTACTGCTTCGCTCCTACTAGTCGTAACGCGATGTTATATAGCCTAAAGTCTTCCTCAATAAATTTCCTATCTATCGCTGAAAGAATTTTTCAAATTGCACAGTGGTTCCTGAGATTAGCGCGTTCAAAAAAACAAATAAATTGCTTTTAGAGATAAGGCCGCCCATTGTGCAAATTATATTTCATTGTGTACAATAAAGAAAAAAATATATAAATATCTTTATCAATTATAGCCTATGAGATATTCTGATGTATAAGCTACATTATTGTAAAATTTCATTAAAATCCATTCAGTAGGTTTTGCGTGAAAGATTAACAAACATCCAAACATCTATACTCACAAACTTTTACATTTTATAATATTAGTAGGATTTTCCCAGTAATGTCTAGTTTTTCCGTAGCTTATTTTATGTCTCTTTTAGGTCTATTTACCATCCAGTAATAGAAAATGGAAAGGTCGTGTTAGCCTAAATTCTATTCAGCTATTAAAGTTCACGCTGACTAGGTTATTGTTTCTTTTAATTAATTATATCTTGATTTACCTTAACAAAGGTCACAAGGTAAACAAAATTATATAGGTACCTAGTAGACTAAACAAGAAGATTTTAACAAAACTTATTTCAACGGTTTGATTGCTTGTTTGAAACGATTACACTGATAGCCAGTTATACTAACTCCGTCCGCGTGGTATTTAGAAAATTTTCCCCGTTTTTGCAACAATTTTAACTACTGCTTCGCTTCTACTGGTCATAGCGTGATGTTATATAGCCTAAAGCCTTCCTCGATAAATGCCGTATCTAACACTGAAAGAATTTTTCAAATCGGCCCAGTGATTGATTTGATTTATAAATGTCTTTATTTTCTAATGATTGTTACAAAAATAGCATACAATTGATCCTATTCTAATTATTTATAATCATATAAAATAATGTTTCTTAGACTAAGCGCGCTTAGTCTAAGAATTGAAGAATAATGAACATTAATAATAATGTACATTTTTTATGTTCATAAGTTTATACTTATGAACATAAACAATGTACATTATTATAGTAAAAAGACTCAAAACTTACCAAAAGTGATAACATAACAGTTTATTTAATGACAAACTTAGCATTATTAATACATCACAGTTTGTTATTGAAGAAATATTTTAAAACACTACAAGTTAAGAGTTTATAACATAATAAGTTTAATATTTTCTAACACTTGCGCGACTCATCTGTTTAAATAAAACTACTTTTTACGGATTTAGACGCGTATATTTCGCTTGCTATATTGTATACTACCTCTTTAATAATTAAAACTTTAGTCTATGATAAAATTATGTATGTTTTACCTTATATAATTTAAAAATTTTCTTTATATTGTTACAATTTGTTAATGTATTTTAGAAACTAAAATAATGTTATTGATTTTATGTAGTCTGAGCTCAATGTAATATGATATAGTTTATAGTAAAAGTCTATCTTTATGGTCAATGTATAATTAAAATCGAATGTGGGTAAACCCTGTAATAACTGATCGTAGAAGACGCATTACAGATCAGCAGGTAAGAAAACATTCGTTAGGTATACGGCTCGTGAAGGAAATAGTGATGTGGTAAACGATATCTTTAATATGTTCGAGAGTAAGGCAAGTTAACTATACGACTTCTGCCTATGTCTGAGACGAGAATATTGCGATGTGTGGGGTTTTTATCTATATAAAATTTACGTAATAGCATTAAAATGAAAATTTTATAGGGGGATTTTTAATTTGTAAGTGCAATTTCTTAAGGTTAGTTCTTAATTTGGTATTATATGCTATTTTTAACGCTTTGTTTTGTATAACTTGCAATTTTTTGTAGTTGGTGTCTGTTATACTACACCAGGCAGGCGCAGCGTAGGTGAGGCACGGTCTGACTAGTGTAGTATATATGCGTAATTTGGTAGAAGAGCTTAATTTGGATTTTCGATTCAGAACTGGTCTTTACGAACTTAATGCTCTGAGTCCCTTGTCTCGAACAGTAGTATTATGATTCCAGTTCAGTTTTGAGTCAAGCACAACTTCTAGGTATTTTACTGATTTGGCCCATGGAATTTCGTAATTGTCAAGCTTTACAAGACGGTTAGGTAAAAACCTCTTTCTCGTAAAGAATATAGCTTCAGTCTTATTAGAGTTCAATTTTAATTTCCATTTTGTGAAGAATTCACTCAAGAGTTCTAATGACATCTGCAACCGCCCAATAATTATATCAGGGTCTTTGTCACTGGTAAAAGTAGCGGTATCGTCAGCGTAGACAGCTAAATGAATATGGGCTTGCTTGGGCATGTCATTGAGGTACTGAATAAACAAGTATGGACAAAGAATAGAGCCTTGAGGTACGCCGGCAACGATAGATTTAGATTCAGAGAAAGTGCTCTCAATGTGTACAGAGAAAGAACGATCAGCTAAGTAATTTTGAATAAGTTTAACAAGATAGAAGGGTACGTGATTATCGAAAAGCTTATGTAGCAGGCCGTGGTGCCATACGGTATCAAAAGCTTTTTCTATATCTAGCAATATCATACCGGTGGATTTATTTAGATTTAGATTATCTGCCACGTGTTGTGCAATTCGAGTTACTTGTTGTGTAGTAGAATGAGTGCTATGCAACCCGACCTGTTCAGGCATTAAGCTGTGATCAGTAAATTTGGATAAGCGCGATAGATTTAGGGATTCAAACAATTTGCCCAGGTTAGGTAATAGACTGATAGGGCGATAACTAGATGTAAGAGCTCCATCTTCGCCAGATTTTCTAATTACAATAACTTTAGCATGCTTCCAAGCGTTGGGAAAGTAGCCATGTTGAAGACAGCCGTTTAATATTTTAGTAAGGAAAACTACAGCTTTTTGGGATATATTTAAAAGTAAAATGTTTTGAAGGTCATCGAAACCAGATGCTTTTCGGAGTTTTAGTTTTTTTAAGTTTGCTCCGTATTTCGCAGGGTATGATTAGCGGTGGATGATCTTCAGCCTCATAGTTTTGCAGGAAGTTCATGGACATGTTAACTGCAATCTCTGTGTCGGAATCACTTATCCAGTCATGTGTCAGACACATATTTTCAGCGAACACTCCAGCTAAACTTTCGCATTGATCAAGAACACAGGTTGTGCAACGTCCATCTTGTAGTTTGAGGGGGAGGTATCGTAGATGGGGTGTAATTCATGGATTTAACAATGCGCCAAAGGTCAGAAGACGGATTGTTGACTTTAGATAATTTAATGTCCCAGCTGTTATCATTGAATACTTTGATAGCAGCTTTTATTTCGGATTGTATGTATTTCATTCAATTTGGCCCAGTAGTACCTGAGATGAGAGCGTTCAAACAAACAAACATATTCTTCAGCTTTATAATATTAAGTATGTATTATAAAGCTGAAGGGGTTGTTTGTTTAAATGCGCCAACCTGAGGAACCGGTTCAAATTGAAAAATTATTTTTGTGTTGGGTAGTAAGTTTATCGAGGAAGGCTATATAATATCACGCTGCGACCATAAGCAGAAACGCATTAGTGAAATTGTTGCAAAAACGGGGAATATTTTCTAAATAAAATGCGTACGGAGTCGTGGGCAACAGCCAGAAGTCTAATAAAAATAGGACTTCTCTTCCCAAACACAATCTTGTTTTATAGCTTGCAAAAGTGACGTTTGTTGTTTTCGTAAATTGGTTAGTCACTTGAATTTAGAATAACATATCTTATTAAACCCATAGAATTATGACATGTACTTTTTATGTGATTATACCATGCAGGCAGTCTCTATGGTTTTGTTTCCGCTCTTTATCTGTCTGTTTTGATTTTACTGCTGATTATTTTCATAAAACATTGTAGAAGTGAATATTTTGTCTTGAACCTAGATATTTTATACCTTTATCATCACATGGTTCGAATTTAGTACGGTAAAATTTCTTTTAGGTATAAAATGAACATAATCTTGTGTAAAATTTGTTAATTAAGTTTCATTTGATTAATTACGCTACACTCAATTAGCAGTAAATATAGATTTATTCAATTAATTAAACTTAATTCTGATTGCCAAGCCTAATAATAATACCTCAATATCTGTTTTCTATCCAAAATCTTTTTAAAAGATTTCATAAATATTTAACTTAACTGTCAAAAGAAATCCACTTTGTAAGGAGACACACGCAGATTAACCATATATGGTCTTATTCATAATGACTTATCGTTTATCGGTTTAAAAGTTCGCTAAAATCGGCTTGCGAAAATTGCCAAAACTTGTTATTCATAATAGTCTTTTTTTTCTAACGGGCTTCGTGGTGCAGTGGTTCGTGTAACGGACTGCCGATCACGAGGTCGCGGGTTCTATTCCCACTTGGGACAATCATTTGTGTGATTTTTCTAATTGTCATACAAATGTTTGTACTGCGTCTGGGTGTTTCTATGTATTATAAGTATATATTTACAAAAGAAAAGTAGTATATGTATTCTATCCGTATTCTGGTACCCATAACACAAGCATATTATAAGCTTAGCTTGGGACCAGAGGACGTTGTGTGAAATGTCGGTGAATATTTATTTATTTATTTTACGCTAAAACGTTTATTATCTCTCCGATAAAATCTCCGTTTAAACCGTGTTTATGGCTTCGTCATTCTCTCTTACTTAAGCTGTAAATGTTTGTTGAGATTCAGTAGCTTTAATTACATAAGTTGACACATAAATGACTTGGCAATCTACAACTAATTTAACAAAGCCATGAAAAAAAATAGGATTTGCTCAAGTGATGCTAAAATAAAAGTTTTCCTCTAAATATTATAGAAACGGAAAGAAAAAAAAAAGATAGAATTTGTTTATTTACATCAATTTTGTTTTGCTATTGTAGTTGTGTACTTTCTACGCCTCTCAATTCATGCAAAAGACGTATTCGGGTTTTGCCAGGACCTGTGGAAATAATAAGGTAACAAAATGCGTATTTTTAGCATAAATAATTGTTTTAATATTTGTTTATATTCCTAAGAGAGTAGACAGAAATATATTTCGATGGTTTTTCGTTTATATTGTCATTCGGCGAATTTCAGTGGCCCAATAATTTATTTAATACTTGGCTTTTGCAATATGTACTTTTTATTTTTAAGCTGTTAGAAAGGTCAAATAAAGGAATCATGATTTTTAAATATTTCATATGATACCTAATATTTTATGTTGCGGTCGTTGCAAAACGGTTGAAATACTTTGGAGTTTATTATTACTTCCTAAGTATGTGTAAACTATTACTTGGAAGATTACATTATTATATTTGTATCCCCATTCTATTAATGTATATGGCTGCGTGACTGTGAATCTATGCTTATGTGCTGAAGTACTAAATACTTCACTAAATATTATCAATTATGGCCAAAAAAGTCTTTCTTAAATTTTTTTTCAACCGTTGCACAATGACGTTGAACACGTGTAAGATATTTGCTGATTATGCTTGGTTAAATGCTAAGCTTATTGAGCGGTATTTGTTCGCAGCTTTACAAACACGACAGAAATAGGGGCGGAAACGAAAGTATTAATTCAAACGACTACACTGAAGTATTTTAATACTACGCATCGAAAACTGTAGAAGGCCAAGTAGTAAAAGGTTAGTTTATTTAATTTATTACTACTACTTTCATTTGAATAATATCGTCATTGATTAATCTCCTATCCTAATCGCATTATTTGAAGTTAGCGCAACCTGTCTTTTTCTTCCATAATACTTTTACAGTCTTATTCATATTGAAACGCTTATTGAAGGCTTAATCCTATATTAGTTAAAACGTCTTTTAGGCTTATCAGATGTCAGATAAAAATCCTTATTCATATTCGTCTATTATACTTCCGATAACTATAAAATGTCTTTGTTGCCATTTCGTAGAAAAATGGTGAAATATGAATGGTAGCATTTTTCTACCATTCAAATTTGTTATGAGTTTTATCCCCGGTTTTGATACAAGTTAACAAAATGCATCTTTGACGCTGTTTGTAAATGTAAACAAACTTATTTGTTAATAATCTTATTATTATAAACTATTATTAGTTTTGATTTTCATTCATTACATTAGTTTTTCTGCTTCTTATTTTTTTTTTCTTGATTTATTTCTTTTTAGTATAATTTTTTATTTTCTCACTTAGTTATTTTAGTTTTATGAATCATTTTGGTGGTATGTTTCTTCCAAATTACAAAGCCATAAAAATTTCTCCGTGTAGTGACGGATTAAGATACAAGTGTCACCACCCCATCTCCTCCCAAGGGTGCTGTGAGAGTCAGCTAAGGGATATTGCACGCAGATAACATCTTCTGTGAGAGACGGAAAACTCGAAAATAAACCCTGTGCCAACACGCCTGGTCAGCGTGGCACATTAGACCATAATTCCTCCCAAAGTGGAGGAGGCCCGTGCCCAACAGTGGGACGTAGTGTATAAAATGTAAAATGTTAAATGGGCTGGACAGAGGGAAAGCCATAAAATAAGAAGAAGAATTTGTAGTTTCGTAAACGTAACGTTCACTTTTCTGCGCGGATTAAAAGCAAGACTCAATCACCGCAATTGGCATTGTTTATATTTTTTTTAAACTCTTTATCCGAAAACCATTTCGGGGAATAGAGTTTCTGATCATGATCCACAATTTTTTTTTCGGAAAATTGCTATATTAGCTATTATTTTTCCAAAAAAGGAAATGATCTCTATTTGCCCTTGAAATAAAGGACTTAAATTGTTAAGGCGTTCTTAGGGATATACTACTCTGGGGTGGAGTTGGAATTGGTCTATTATTTCAACATGGCAACTTTAAAAAGATGTATTGCAATCTGTCTTAAGTGTATCAGGAAAACGCAACACAAAGACTGCGTATAACGATGACGTCACAACATTTAAAATAATATCTTTAACTATTTTAAAAAAAATCTATATAGCGAATATTTCAATAATATAAATAAATAAATAAATATTCACGGACATTTCACACAATGTCCTCTGGTCCCAAGCTAAGCTTATTATGCTTGTGTTATGGGTACCAGAATACGGATATAATACATATACTACTTTTCTTTTGTAAATACATACGTATAATACATAGAAACACCCAGACGCAGTACAAACATTTGTATGACATTTATGGATATCACACAAATGATTGTCCCAAGCGGGAATCGAACCCGCGACCTTGTGAACGGCAGTCCATTACATGAATCACTTCGCCACGAAGCCCGTCAAAATATATATAAATTAGTTACTTAAAATAGTCTATATTTTCTAAAAAAAAATATAAAAACAGCAGGTCAAAAATTATGAACAATCTCAATACTGTGTAGGATTTGTAAGGCTTGATATTTAAGAATTATAATTGAATGTAACAATTTTAATGGCTTTTCTTTTCAACTTCTTTGCAAAAAACAATAACTAGATGATGAAGATCAGCATAATCAAAAATAATCCTATATTAGTTAAAAAGTCTTTTAAGCTTATCAGATGTCAGATAAAAATCCTAATTCATATTCGTTTAAAAAACTTCCGATAGCTAAAATGTCTCTAATTTACAGAATGTTACCATTTCGTAGAAACATGGTGAAATATGGATGGTAGAAAAAAAAATCTTACTAGTTGTCAAACTTGACATAGCGTTTATAAACAAACATTGTAATTTACACAATATTCGAGAAGTGTTATTGTAGTAAATAAACTACAGCAGGAAAGTGAAAATCAGGTAATCTTTAATGTATGATACAGTATAGGCACCAGCTCATCCAACACCTGCAGATTTGCTGGATCCACTAATGTCTTGAGATTCGCAAGCGCTGGGTCCAAAACCTACAAACATAATAGCTATGATGAGAATAAAAAATCTGAAAATTTTAAGTTGGAGCAAGAATCGCCCAAATATAAAATAGAATATCTACACCCCAAGCCACTCACACCGGTGTTCTTCGATGTTCAAGTTACGGGCTATTTCTATTAAAGAATTTCTTCTTTAATAGAAACAGCCCGTAACTCGGTAAATGAATAACAATAAATTTATTAAATCAATCATTTTATTTTGTTTTATTTACCTGCAAGTAGGGTGAACTTTGTTCATTACAAGGCCTTGCAATAAAAGTTTTCAAGATTGCGGCATTTCTACCTCACATGTGGTTTGCATTTACTTTAATTGGCTGTTCCATTAGCCCTTCTATAATGGGCTCATTGTCCTCCATCGCATTGTAAACTACCACTTTCAGAATTCCTCATTTTCCAAAGAAAATATCTTACTTCTTTAGCGGTACACTTTTCTTCGCCGATTGTTAACAAGATTGTTAATGCCGCAATGCTTTGCAGGGTTCATAAGACATGTATAATTAAGCAAATTCCGTGTCGGATATTTATCGTGATTTATGCACGTATCACTATAATATAAAACCTCGTTAGTTTAATAACTTTTTGGTTAATTATTGTGACTCTATGAACAACACCTTTGCAAACATGAAGATATAGATAAAAATGGAGTACAGACTCTGAATACCTACTTGAAGCAAAAATGATGTATGGCTATCTCGCTCACTGTGGTCAAACCCTTTCTTTCTAAGTAGGGTAACCTTTATTGTATTTCTTCCAGGACAAAACTTCAAGTAGTTGTGTTCCATATAGTGTCAACAAAATGTTCACTTCTAAGACTTAGCCCGTATAGATTTTATATTTCGAGATACTTTATGTACTGTGCGTAAAAAAAATACTCAAAAAACAAACTGTTTGTTATCGCGTGAAAGTTTGGATAATTCTAGTTTTTTAACAGTAACTGGAGGTTCGGTTGTTAAATTTAGTATTCTTTTTACATTTTTAAACACGTAAAATTTCCTAGTTCGTATGTACGATGTACCTATAGAATATTGGTGGGAAATAGATAATTACTAGAACAAAGGTGTAGTTCCTACGGCAATACGAAATTAATGAATGATTGTGAGATCTGCTTGAGATAAAATAATAATAATTTACCTTTATTTCAGACCTAAATACAGGTTACAAAGATACAGAAAAATGATTCCAACGAATTGAGAACCTCCTTTTTTGAAGCCGGTTAAAAATAACAAGGTGTTAGTAATTTCTTAGTAAACAAAACAAGTTACACAATAAAATCTATTTGGCATACCTAAGTGGAAACATAACTTTTTGTGTAGGTAGCGTAAAAACGAAAAAGGGTTATTGTACTCATATTTTTAAACATGTACTGTTATTAAGGGACCAACCATGAAATCGCAAAAGATATATGTTTCATTAATTTTGCAGATTAATTAAACATTATGAATACATACTGGACAATAGTTTTTCCTAGATTTCTGGGTTAGCCAATGTATTTCTATTTATTAATGTCAGTTAAAGGGCAAATTCGGTCAATAATACTTCTGAAAAAAAAAAATACGTTACGTTGATTAAAATTAGTTTGTCGGAAAATCTGTAGTTAATAGTCATTTTAACTGACAATATGAATGTGGTTAAAAGTGGCTGACGGAAGAACGGAGAATCAGTCAAAATCAATTTTTACGTATATTTCTGTCTACAGCGTTTAAAGGAACCTATCATGAATGGCATGACGGGAGCTAAAAACCTAACCCACCCTTGTCGGGTTGCCCTTGGCTCCCTGTGCCTTGTGTTCCACTACTTGGCGCTAGGCAAGTCAGTTAAAATTACATTTAAACAGCTATATTGGGTAAAATTAGTTTTGAATAATTTCAGTCAAAAGTACTACTGTCGAGAGCTTACAGTCTATTGAGTGGTTATAAGTTTTGACTGTGACATATATCATAGGGGGCTATAATAGGAACGATAATAAAGTTACAAAAAAATGGCAAAAAAGAAACAACAGCACTTTCCAAATTAAAATCATTTAATAACTTTTCTTTTATACATGACTAAATATTATTGTTTTGTGTAATTTCTGTCTCTTACCACGTAAATCACTAAGTATATTTTCTGTATGACTCTTTAAGTGTTAAAAAATGAATTTGCAATTTTCTTAATTAATACGCTTTCATGCAAATCATTGCAATAAATTGAGTCCGTGATGGGATGCTTAAACATTTCTTGCAACAGAGGAGTAAAATGTTGTGATACAACATTAATTAATTTGTTTTCTATATTGTTTTCTCTGAGTTGGCCCATCAGAAAGGATTACTTTCATAAATGCCAGAGCTAGGATTTGGTACACCCAGAGTAGCTACTTGCCCCATAGACTCTTCCTGTAATGAACTGTCTATCTGAAAATTATAATATATTTTACAAAATATAGCCTTTTGCCATATATTCGAACTACTACATTTCTGAAACATAATAATAATGTAAGGCTCTCATTAGGCAGTCGGATCGGGGGGGGGGCTGGTTCAGAAAGCAGCAATTATCTCTGGAGCCTTGAGCGCCGGTAGTTTGGAAAATGTTCCTGATACTGGTGGGGTATTTTTTTTCATACTAGTTTTTATATTCCTTATAAATTCAAATATTTAACATTGTATAACATGTGAGACAATTAAAGGAGTTTGTAAATAGATACTTGAAATTTTACCTTGCAAGGTGATACTGCTTCTTGATTTGTAATTGTAGTAGGAACTGCTGTTTGTTTTAAAAAATCCTTGCACTTTCATAAAATTTCATTTTCAATGGTACAATGGATAACCATAATTTCCTCTGGGTACTATTTTTAGGAAATCTAAAAAAATAATATTGTAGGTAAGTATATTAATGTTGTAAATAATGTGAAATAAAAATTAAATGACTAAGCAAACATGTATAATTTAGTTCAGGTCCCACAGAAAGTCCTAGATATGTCCTCAGTATGGTCACACTATTTCAAAATTACTTCTTGTAAACAAGAAAAATAAAATTGCACTAAGTCCATGAAATTCAATGTAAGACTATTAGATCTTTACATCGTTATCAGTATAGTTAGTTAGAAGTATGCTGAAAACATTTTTTAATCATTTTATGAAGTATTTAATTGAAAATACAAAGAAATATGTTTGCAGTTATTCAATGCCAGAAATCACGATCTAAACACTTACGCGTGAAATTGTATATCACCTCCTGGACACCACGTACTACCGCAACCACGCACTACACAAGTTTGCACCATTTCTTTAATTATAAAAATAATTAGAGTCGAAAATTTGAAACGAAGCTGTGAACCGTAAAGTAAACAACCGACATATTGGCACAATTTTGTCAACAACTTGACATATGGTGACCAATGTTGCCAAATTACGAAATCCTTAGGAAATGGGGAAAATAATTCACTGATTCGTTAACCATGAAAAGCATCCGTGATCTACTATTTTATTATTTTTAATTTCATTCATCGTATTTCAACTAGTTATTTATAGTTACGATTAAACACTATCAAATAACAGTGTTTAACTTGTGATTTGATATGTGTGGTGACTCTTTTTAAGAATTTACTAGGAGATTTTAATAAGGAGATAGCAGTACTAAGGCCACACTAAAAAGAGAGGTCAGACCACAGAGAGTGAGATAGAGATACGTAGGTATTTGCCTCAAACCGATGTTCCAAGTATGGCCTCCTTTTTTTTATCTATACCTTCATGTTTGCAAATGACCGGGCAAACGTCAATATAAATAATCAGCTGATGAATATATACGCCATTTTTTTCACTAATATAGGCTTAAAGTAGGGTCGGAGCTTGTTTAAAATAATGTCACTTTATGGGATAGTTATAGAACGCTTTAGTGTAAAAAAGCTATTATGAATTACATTTTTGACAATCCGCTTATAGCTAACTTTTAAGCCTCTGATACGTCATTACGAATAAGACCGTAGTCGGAATAATGTCACTTTATCGGATAGATATAGAACGCTTTAGCGTAAATAACTATTATGAATTACAATTTTTGTCAATCCGCTTTTAACGAAATTTTAAGCCTCCTATAAGTCATTATGAATTAGACCGTTAGACTTCAGATCTATGGTAACTCATCTTTCTTTCATATCGTCTTTCACACGGTCCATCCATCTTTTCATTGGTCCTCCACAAAACTTTATTCCCCCCACACTCATTCGCAGAACTCTCCTCGCAATATTATTTTAACTAGTCTCATTTTTATTTTTAAACTAGCTGCCGCCCGTGACTTTGTATGCGTGGAATTTAGAAAATTTTCCAATATTTGCAACATTTTTCACTGATACTTCGCTTCTACTCGAATCGTGATATCTCATGATAGGCCATTTTTCGAGGAAAGCTTTAGGCTATATAACAATATAGCCTAAAGCTTTCCTCGAAAAATGGCCTATCTAACACTGAAAGAATTTTTCATTTCGGCCCAGTGGTTCCTGATATTAGCGCGTTTAATCAAATAAACAAACAAACTCTTCAGCATTATAATATTAGTATTGATAAATATATATTTATAATATTATTTAAAATAAAACATTCCATTCAACGTTCTCTGATCCCAAATAAGCTAAACTACATAAACATCTAATCTATATTTATATGCTTGTGTTATGTGTGCCAGATAAAGATATACTACATAATTATACTTATAATACACAGTAAACACCCTGAGGCAGTATAAAGGTTTGTATCATATTTATAAATATCAGACAAAATGATTGTCTCATGGGGAAATCAAACCCGCAAAAACTCGTGAATAGCAGTCAATGTGAACCACTAGACAACGCAACCTCTCAATAATAGTTATAAAAATAGTTTTATAGTACCTAGTCTTTATTGCAACAAATGATATCACAATGAGTGGAATGCGAAAAGTCCAACGTAATATCGAGTTGAAGCCAAGGATGAAGTTCTGAAGCAAAACCTCAATGTATCGCCTGACAGCATCCCATAGACATATTTTGCAGAGTACGGTAGACATTCGACAAATTTCAATACATCGATCAGATGTTATAACATCCTAAATATTTGAATAATGCAAATTCCTAAATTGTTCATAACTGTGTTTACAACTCTGTCAATGTCGAACCTCGGACGGACTCGCGCACTTACTAGACTGAAAAACATAATTAACTGCAATAAAATATAGGTACAGTACAGGTAGTTTTCGCTTAAACCACTTCACCAACTTAAGGTGACGCACTAAAAAAATATAAGTTGTAAACGGGACTAGAATGCGACGGAAGACCACGCGCTCGGCTATCATCGCGCGGGCTCGGTAGGCACGGCTGCGCTCGGTTTCTATTGGTTGCTATCGCGTTGTTTGAAGTTCATTCATAAAAACACACATCGCTTACCTGGGGCTAAAACGAACACAACCCAAAACTTTATTTTTATGAGACAAAAGTACGGTTTTCATAAATTTATAAAATGAGTTATATATTCATTCATATACCAGCATACATATATGTATGTTAAGTATGTTGCATATGTCTCGTAATATGGTACCTATTATTCAAGCATAGGAATGTAGCTTACTTTATGACCAGAGGAGGTTATTATGAAACATCAATAAATATGTATTTATTATTTAATAAATAATAATAATAAATATTCATGGACATTACACACAACGTCCTCTGGTCCCATGCTAAGCTTATTATGCTTGTGTTATTGGTACCAGAATACGGATATAAATACATAAACTATTTTTCTTTTGTAAATTCATACTTATAATACATAGAAAACACCCAGACGTAGTACAAACATTTGTATGACATTTATGGATATCACACAAATGATTGTCCCAAGCGGGAATCGAACCCGCGACCTCATGAACGGCAGTCCATTACATGATATTTATATTAAATTAGTCATATCCACTACAGAATTATTTTAATATCAATGCCAATAACCAATGCACTAACATACTAATGTTGATAGAGATAATATAAAATAAGACCGCAAATACAAATGCTTCATTAAAAAAAAAAGACGTGTGTCACTCGGGGACTGCCGCGGTAAAGCTATTGCATAGTATTTTTTATCAACTTAAGCAATTATAATTAGGTATTTATTTATTTTATTTATGCAAGAATCTAAATACCAATACTAATCTAAAGTAAAATAAGATTAATTATCCTTATTTACTGATGCTTACATCTGTCCATTGTTTATAGTAATTATGATAAAATAGCGATGGTCAATCAAATGTCAATAAAATAAAAACTAACGCCAAAACTGACATGAGTCACCAGCGCAAGTTTAAATTTCAAATTTTGTGGATTAAGGCTAAGTTCACATGTAACGCGCGTTAACGCAGGTCAACGTGCGATCAAATTTATAAAGAGTTCACATAACAAGCGCGTTGCGAGGAGCTGTCAGTCTGACTTGAGTCTGTATCGATAGAATTTAGAAAATGGACGTAGAAGAAACTATTATTTTGTGGCTATGTTATTACAAAAAATATGGTATAAGAAAACGCACACATTGGGTTCACCCAATTTTGAAAAAAAATACCTAGTTTCTTGGCAACATTATATCCGAATCTGAGAGACAATGAACTCGACAAACCGTTAAACCATAAAATAATTTATAAGTAGGTATACATAATATACACATTATTATTTATAATTTTCTAAAAATAAAGAATTAAAAGTTTTTTGTTTCCTGAAAAAAGTGATATTTAGAGTTGTTTCTTTATCTAGGCGTGTGGAAAGTATAGATACTTGATGCAATAAAAATATTTATTATGCCATTAGATTAAGTACCATTATTTCAAAACGGTATCGTGAGGCTTCGATGGCGCATGCGAAAAGCAGACGTTAGATTAACTAAACATGTAGTCTGCGGATCAAACCCACGCTTCGATCAGAACTTTGTATTTTTTTAATTTTTATTTTGTACCTAACTCTTGAAAACTGTATAAAAAATTACAAAAAATTGACTAATGATATAAAAAAATATATATATTTCATAAAGTTAAAAAAGTTTAATTCCCACCCGGGATGTATTTTAATATTATATTGTGTGAAATGTCCACAAACATAATTTATAAGTATTTATAAAAAGACCACAAAATACCGAAGTTAAGCAACATCGGGCGTGGTTATTACTGGGATGGGTGACCGCCTGGGAATACCACGTGATGTTGGCTTTATGCCGCTCAAAGTACCGAAGTTAAGCAACTGCGGGCGCGGTTACTACTTGGATGGGTGACCGCCTGGGAATCTGGGAATACCATGTGATGTTGACTTTTGGTTGGTTTTCAGTATATTTGTGTGAAATATAATATATTTATAATTAATAGTTACTGAAACACCACAAAATTTCTTTCCACAAAATTGGTATAGCCGTTCCGGAATAATTTAATGATGTACAGACGAATAAAAAGATCTATTTAGAAATAGATTTTTATATAAAAATTATTTTATTTTTCGTAAAGTTAAAAAAACAAAAGTTACGAACTGGGATACGAAACCCCATACGTCCCTCATTCATTCCATTATATTGCACGCCTTTCAGACACGCGCCACCAGTGCCTTTGCCTAAACTTGCGAAATAATAGTTTATATTCTAATGGCATTGCACTAATAAATAATTTTATTGTTCGATCCCCACAGTACAACTATTTTTCACAATGTTTATAGTCATTCTTCTAATATATAAAATTCACGTGTCACACTGTGGTATCACAGTGTTAGTTACCGTACTCCCCCGAACGGCTCGACCGATTTTTATAAAATTTTACATGCATATTCAGTAGGTCCGAGAATCGGCTACTATTTATTTTATTTTTCATAACAACCCTCCCCCCCTTATGACATTTTTATGGCAAAATAACGTTTGAAGGGGCAGCTAGTAATTGTTATACAAAAGTGTTCGTAAGTATTACTTATTTATTTTATTTATGCAGTACCTACTTTTTCCTTTGTTTTTTAGGGTTCCGTACCCAAAGGGTAAAAACGGGACCCTATTACTGAGACTTCGCTGTCCGTCCGTCCGTCCGTCCGTCCGTCCGTCCGTCCGTCCGTCCGTCCGTCCGTCCGTCCGTCCGTCTGTCACCAGGCTGTATCTCAAGAACGGTGATAGCTAGAGAGTTGAAATTTTCACAGATGATGTATTTCTATTGCCGCTATAACAACAAATACTAAAAATAAAATAAAATAAATATTTAAGGGGGGCTCCCATACAACAAACATGATTTTTAGGGTTCCGTACGCAGTATCTCAAGAACGGTGATAGCTAGACAGTTGAAATTTTCACAGATGATGTATTTCTATTGCCGCTATAACAACACATACTAAAAATAAAATAAAATAAATATTTAAGGGGGGCTCCCATACAACAAACATGATTTTTTTACCGTTTCTTGCTCGATACTAATAACGTTGCCTTATGTTGCATAGATAATGGTACGGAACCCTTCGTGCGCGAGTCCGACTCGCACTTGACTAATTATTTTCTTCGACATAAATTCACGTTACACTTTTTGAGCGTGGTGACTTGTCCGTCGGTCCGTCCGTCGGTCCGTCCATGGGTTCGTCCGTCCGTCCATTAGTCTGTCCATCGGTCCGTCGGTTCGTCCGTCCGTAGATCTGTCCGCTCCGTCCGCATGTCTGTCGGTCTGTCCGTCCGTCCGTCGGTCAGTCCGTAAGTGTGCATTTACAAAACATGGATCTAGGTATATGTTGTATATCCGTATTCTGGTACCTACCCGTAAGACTACATAGAATTATAGCTTAATTTGGGATCAGCGGATATTGTGTGAAATTTCTACAAATACCTATGTATATTTATTAAATATTTACCAAAACACTACCTACACAAAATTTCATTAAAATTGGTCCAGCCGTTCTAGAATACTTCAGTGGCTTACAATGTGTACAGGAGAATTTTGTACCTTTATAAATATAGATAACCAAAAAATGGAGAAAAGTAGGTATGTATAGTATCATACAATATTTAAATAAATTTTAATTCATTGTAAAAAGTATATTATTATCACCATAATTAGGTATAAATATTGAATAAACGGCATGTATAAGCGTTGCTCGTACACACACAGCATTTACGCACGCAAGTCACGCCCCCAAAAATTATGAATGAAAAATACGTAAAATATAACGAAATAATCATGTAAAATCCGACACAGGTCCGCATCGGTGAGAGCCTCACGCTCGACTGGGAGAAAGGAAGGCAAATATTAAATGCAGGTGAAACGTGAGAGGGCGTATCGCCATGTACCTATCATTACAGCTAGTAGGTATAGAAAATGAAGAATTAGGGATATTTTTTTTGTTTACTCAAAATCTACTAAATATATTTTAATTCTGATTTACGTGTTTCTATATATAATAGTTACTTATGTTTTGAAAGTTATTTCATTAGTTAATACGCGATAATAGACCGACAAATGACAAAAAATAAAAAATGGGAGAGGTTATTTCGCTAAGATTTTCTATCGAGAAAACTATTTCCAATCGCGTTTCTGAGTTTACGCGATCCTAGATTATATATTGAAAAAACATATACTTAAAAATTAGAGCTCTAGCCATTCAATATAAAGAAAAAATGAAAACTTTGTACATAGAAAAATGCACGATAATATTAATGGAGGCCCTTAATTTTGTAGTTGAAATATAGGGAATCGCCTACATTTCAGCTACTCCATAAGTTGGTATTAGTATATCCTATTTTTTCACAATATAACAAGATATTAATATAAATTTCATTTTATTAATATCTTGTTATATTGTATTATCTTTCATGCTTTTATTTTTTTTACTATTTCTGTGCTTGTACGTGTATCTGCTTATCACTATTAAACTTATTTTCTTTCTTTCGAAATATTTGAATAATGCAAATTCCTAAATTGTTCATAACTGTGTTTACAACTCCGTCAATGTCGAACCACGGACGGACTCGCACACTTACTAGACTAAAAAACATAGTTAACTGCAATAAAATATAGGTACAGGTAATTTCGCTTAAACCACTTCACCAACTTAATATTGTAGTTGAAATATAGGGAATCGCCTACATTTCAGCTACTCCATAAGTTGGTATTAGTATAACCTATTTTTTCCTGAGATGTGATAACAAATTACAATTTTTTTTACTTTTTCCTATATCAGCACAGCACTATATAGGCTTAGTCCGTGCCAAATTACAAGTCTCTAGGGCAGTGGAAAATGACCTGTAGGTTTTGATTCCCTAGTGTAAGTCAAAAATGCTTAAAATGGTCATAATTCGGTTATATCATCTAAATGCGTAGGTATACAACGTGTTGCAGAAAGGTGTACTCATATTTTAAGGTTGCATTGGATAGGCCTTAAATATTATAAATATTACAGTTACACGTAGAAAAATACAGTTGGTAAGTTTTTTGTTGTTTATTGCCTACTATTAAGAGCCTACATTAATATTTTAGCACTTGTAATAGGGCGTGGCCTACGACGCTTCTCTCTCTCTTCGGTCGGTCTCGGTAGTTATCGGTACTTTCACGGCGGACGAACGCGATTGGCTGTTTGCTCGCGCGTTACTTGGCTAGAACTTTCATTCTTATCCGCTTGGCCGAATGGTTAAGAGCGCCGATTTATCTAAACAGACGATCCGGAGTTCGATCCCAAGTGTAATGTTAACATTTTTGTAATTTTTTATATCTTTTAATGTTTTTTTGAAATTTTGTATAATCTTTTGATTTTTGATAATCTTTTGACATTTTTAAAGACCTATATAAAACCTAATATAATTGTTATAACGTGTGAATAACAAACCTACTAACTTCATACACAGAAGTCCATCAGATATAAACATATTTATAAAGATACTAGCTGACCCGGCAAACATTATTTTGCCATACAAATATCGGTTTGAAAAATAGATAGTAGCCGATTCTCAGACTTATTGAATACGCATAAAAATAACTGTGACACGAAATTTTATTTAGAGATGAAAACGATATCTTTATCTTTACTTATTATAAAACAAAGTCGTAATTTTTGTATGTATCTCCCTATGTGAGCTTATATCTTCAAAATTACGCAACGGATCTTGATGTCGTTTTTTTAACAGATGGAATGGTTCAAGAGGATGGCTTTTTTGCATAATTGGTTGAGGTTTGTTGTATATTGGATGAGATATGATTAAATATACTGAGAATTTCGGACGAGCGCGAGCTTTATATGAAAACGCTGCCTTATCCATGTGAGATACAACTAAGTAATGTATAAAGGAATTGTGTATTACCTATAGTTCTTCAAAAAAGTCCGCGAGGGCATATGTCTATCTTTTAAGGAAAACCCGCTGTACCCATAATAATGGCAAAAAAAAATATCTAATTCAATATGGTGTTTTCAAAAGCTATTTATGTGTATATAGTAATATTTTTTATCAAATTAAATACCTTAGTTAGCTTACACGCTTAATAGAGATTATAACTGCTGTTTACAACATGCAATTTAAATGAATATCCTAAGAGATATGACGAAAAAAGAATTACGCGCGACAAAATAAAATACTAAACTGTTGGCCGAGCAACGGGAACGTTTTCTCGGTCTTCTATCCATACTCTAATGTAAGGATGTTTGTTGTTCTTTCACGTAAAGACTACTGGATAGATTTTCATGAAACTTTCCTAAATTCCACGCGTACGGAGTCGCGGGCAACAGCTAGTTCTATATAAAATAGTTACTTCAGCAGATTCAGTAAACGTTGTACATGGCTCAATTATATGTATACACTAGCTGTTCCGGCAAACGTTGTTTTGCCATATGAAAAAAAAAAGGTTTGAAAATAGATGTTGGCCGATTCTCAGACCTACTGAATATGCATGTAAAATTTCATAAAAATCGGTCTAGCCGTTTCGGAGGAGTACGGTAACTAACACTGTGACACGTGAATTTTATATATTACATTTTATTTAAAAGATATACCCATACTTTGTACCCAAACGATACTATTTTTTTACGGATTTGTTTTACATTTAAAATTATAAATTTGTAAAACTTAAATCGCGCAGTTGCAGTGGTAGCGATTATGACATAAATGTACTAGCTGGTTAGCTACTACTACTACTACTAGCCCCGCGGTGTTACCCGCGCTAAAAAGAATAAAAAATCTGTACGTTTTTTATCATCCCACGGGAACACTGCATTCTTTTGGGATAAAAAGTAGTCTATAACTTATTCTTATGTATGCATAAGCTACACTATTGTAAAGTTTCATTAGAATCTATTCAGTAGTTTCTTGCGTGAAAGAGTAAAAAGCATCAAAACATCTTCGCAAATTTTCATATTTATAATATTATTAATAATATTACTATCTATACTAATATTATAAAGCTGAAGAGTCTGTTTGTTTGTAGATTACGCGCAGGTACCACTGGTCCGATATGAAAAATTCTTTCAGTGTTGGATAGTATATTTGTCGAGGAAGGCTATGGACTATATAAATAAATAATTATTCACGGACATTTCACACAACGTCCACTGGTCCCAAGCTAAGCTTATATGCTTGAGTTCTAGGTACCAGAATGCGGATATACTACATATTATACTACTTTTCTTTTGTAAATACATACTTATAATACTTCGAAACACCCAGACGCAGAACAAACATTTGTTTTGTATGACATTTAAAACATCACAAAAATTTAAGTTGGTATTTTTATTTTCTGGAATTGATAAATTAATGTAGCTTTTTTGAAGAATTAAAAATATTTTCAAATTAAGTACATAATATGTCTTTTTGATATCAGAAACTTTTATTGATTAATGAATTTTTCTATAATTGGAGAATTATCCAATAACACGAATTAATTTTAATTTAAAAGAACAATTTTTGAATAGATATCAAAACTATCAAAATAAAATTTAAGTCATAGGGCGGAATTTTTTTCAGTGCCCCTGGGTGGCACATATTTAAATCCGGCCCTGCACAGACTACGACTTTTTTGCGGAACCAACTTACTCTAGCGTTCTCATTCGATTATCGATAAATCCATGACCAGATTTTATAATTATTTTAATTCAAAAAAATACAAAAAAGACAAAAAGAAAAAAATGTGTCAAGTATGCAGCGCGGATATTGAACAGTTTTATTTCTTACGTCTCTGAATGTAAAACGTTTTCTAGGCGTAACCGGTGTGTAATATTATCAGCATTATATGTGATATTACTGAGATATAATTATAGATTATATATTACAAGATAGTTTTACTAAAAGTGACAGGATATAACACAAAAAAAGTTCAAAACTTTTTATTGTTTAAAATTCGACTTTAATGGCCGTCGATTGTTTATTTTTGGTAATTTTTTTATCATTATATAATAAAAAAATATAATTATATTGTTTGAAATACACATATGTTATTAGCTTATTTATCTATGAACGTAATTTGACTGATAGTTGCTCAAATCCTTGCATATTGTTATCGTGATCGTATTTTTAAGTGTTTTGGTCGACGCAAGTGTTCCGAGTGTTATGATATCAATGGCGGCCTTTTGACGTCGTAAATAAAAACGTTTTGTGAAGTGTTTATGATTTTCAAGGGACTGTATGGTGTTAACTTTTATTTGTTTTATGTTGTTAAATACACTAGAGTGTTAGTGATAACTGTTTCTGCAGGAGAGTATGATATGTATAAATGTGGAATACGATTACGGGTAAGCGAATAAAAATTATAGAAAAATTAATATATTGCACTTCTGCGACTTCGGGTATATTTGTATATTATTTTATAAATATTATTTATAGATAAGTAGGTAGATGGATAAATAACGAAGTCAATCTGATATAAATCTTATAATATATTTATATTTGTATATTATAAAAATAAAGTATTTTGACGCCCTATACAAAATACGCGAATACACAAGCGGTCTCGAAATGTCATTTTGCGGGACGTAGCAAAAGTTAAAAAAGCCGTTCAGGGAATAGTTTAATGACATACGCGTGTACAGACGAATTTATACCTTTATAAAGATAGATTTTCATATAAAAATTGTTTTTCGTAAAGTTAAAAAACAAAAAAAAACTTAAAAAATAATTCGGATTCGAACCCCTAACCTTCCACCTCACATCGCACTCGCTTACACACGCGCGCCACTATTGCCTTGAATGGTGGATGCGAAATTATGGTATCTAATCTAAGCCATTGCCATTGGAGCCATTGGATGCAAACGGCACAATAAACGGATAAGTGTGTATTTACAAAAATTGGATAGGTATATGTTGTATATCCATATTTCGGTATCTACCCGTAAGACAAGCATAGAATTATAGCTTAGTTTGGGATCAACGGATATTGTGTAAAATTTCTACAATTATATTTATTAAATATTTACCAAAACACTACCTACACAAAATTTCATTAAAATTGGTCCAGCCGTTCTAGAATACTTCAGTGGCTTCCACATGTACAGGAGAATTTTGTACCTTTATAAATATAGATAACCAAAAAATGGAGATAAGTAGGTATAAAGTATCATACAATATTTCAATAAATTTTAATTCATTGTAAAAAGAATATTATTATCACCACAATTAGGTATAAATATGAATAAACGTCATGTATAAGCGTTGTTCGTACACACACAGACTCACAAACAGCATTTACGCACGCAAGTCACGCCCCCAAAAATTATGAATGAAAAATACGTAAAATATAACGAAATAATCATGTAAAATCCGACATAGGTCCACACCGGTGAGAGCCTCACGCTCGACTGGGAGAAAGGAAGGCAAATATTAAATGCAGGTGAAACGTGAGAGGGCGTATCGCCATGTACCTATTAATACAGCTAGTAGGTATAGAAAATGAAGAATTTGGGATAATTTTTTTGTTTACTCAAAATCTACTAAATATATTTTAATTCTGATTTACGTGTTTCTATATATAATAGTTACTTATGTTTTTAAAGTTATTTCATTAGTTAATACGCGATAATAGACCGACAAATGACAAAAAATAAAAAATGAGAGAGGTTGTTTCGCTAAGATTTTCTATCGAGAAAACTTTTTTCAATCGCGTTTCTGAGTTTATGATATCCTAGATTATATATTGAAAAAACATATACTTAAAAATTAGAGCTCTAGCCATTCAATCTAAAGAAACAATGAAATCTTCGTGCATAGAAAAATGCACGAAGCTATTTTGGTATCGTCTTAAATAACTACCAGTAGCGCATTAATTATAAATAAATAAATAAATATAATATTTTCTAACACTTGCGCGACTCACCTGTTTAAATAAAACTACTTTTTACGGATTTAGACGCGTATATTTGTTTTAAATTTTGGCCCGACGTTTCGGAGACTTTGCAGTCACCATGGTCACGGGTGAGACTGAGCTGTAATGTGTCTTCTACGATCAGTTATTACAGGGTTTACCCACATTCGATTTTAATTTTACATTGACCATAAAGATAGACTTTTACTATAAACTATATCATATTACATTGTGCTCTAGCTGTGCCTCAGGTTGCTTGTTACCCGCGGTGAAAAGGATGAAAAATCTGTTCGTTTTTTGTTATCTCACGGGAACATTGCATTCTTTTTGAATAAAAAGTAGCCTATATGTTATTCTGATGTATAAGCTACATTATTGTAAAGTTTCATTAAAATCCATTCAGTAGATTTTGCGTGAAAGAGTGACAAACATCTAATCATCCATACCATCCATTAACGGGCTTGGTGGTGGAGTGGAGTGTTAATGGACTGCCGATCATGAGGTCGCGGGTTCGATTCCCGGTTGGGACAATCATTTGTGTGATATCCATAAATGTCATTCAAATGTTTGTACTATATTATTTATTTATATTCACAAACTTTCACATTTAATATATTAGTAGGATTTTACACAGTATCTACTAAATGTAAAATATCTTTAAGTATTCCCCAAAAAAAGAAACTCATTATACTTGCCGAAAATACCACTTAGTTACCGTATAATATACTTAGTTAAGATTATAACATAATCATAAAGTTCGTGATAATGTTCTTAGCTCCCAGAAACACATTTTCTTGTTAGGGTAATATTATCTGTTTTCACAGCTCGTTACTACGTTTTGAGATATACACGCGTTATAGAACTCGTATATATTATTATTATTTAAAATGGCTTGCCAACCTGGCTCCTAATAACTGAATAGTTTTTTATAAAAAGTTTACTTTTCCTCCAGTGGTTCTGCTGGGACTGGTCGACTGGCTCCAACAAGGCTTTTTATTATTAAGTTAGTTTAAGTTAGTCGTGATTGTACTGATCGGTATTATTCTCACACCCCTGATACAACTATGTATAATATTAAAGAAAAAAAAAATGAAAAGAAATGACAAAAAAAAATCCATGGAGTTTCTTGTCTGTTCTTCTCGATCTACAAACATCTTGAATTGATTAATATGTCGAATATCTGAAAGATATATTAGAATGGATTTAATTAATAGAACAAGTATTACTGTACAAATTCAACAAGTATACGGAAACTACATAAAAGTTAATTATCGAAGACAGTCAAAATTAACCGCTGTGTCAAGAGGGGACCACGGCCTTAATTTAGGTATTGCTATACCTATTCCCGAGCGCCGCCGCGCCGCGCCGAAAGGGACAAATACAGTTCAGGCAGCTTTTACCTACAGAATCTAAGTAAAAAGAGGTATCGTAGTCTCCTGTTTTCTTCGTGAAAATAATCCGATTTTTATAACTTTGACGCCATCTTATAGATGAAATCTATGCTTCCATGACATTTTATTGTGAAAAAACTATACCAAATTTGTGTGATAGACGCTGCAAGTTCATCTAACTAAAGAAATCGGTAAAAAACGAATTTTTTGGATGGTGACATTTCTTTAAGTTATTTTATTGGAAAAATGAAAGTAATAGAAGCATAGATACATAATCCTGGATACTGGTGAGAAAAATCCGTTTCAATATCTACGAAGAAAACAGCGGAGTACGACGTCCATATTTTTGCATAGAGAATTTTTTACTTTCGTACCCTCTTAACTAAACCATCCTAGTGTTTATTTTACCGTAATAAAGTCACGCTGTGCTCAGACGTCTTAATTAGAAGCATGAGCCAATGTAGTAAGAGTTACTACGTACTATCTTTGATCTCTGGTAGATTAAATTCAATTAGGTTCTTGCAGAAAAATTACTATTGAAACTGCATTGCGATATATTATTATGAAGTGGAATATATGAATTTGATCTATATTTTTACTAACACGCTTTTATTAAATATCAATGTCAATCAATGCAACGGAACCTTTGAAAGCAATAAAATTTTCATCCACTTCCAGTAGTCAGATTGATTTGAAATTTTGCACATGCAATTGCGTGAGAATAACTTTTAAAATTGCAGTTACATAAATTAGATACATTCATAGATACATACTAAACGCGTGTTGTCATGTAGTAAAAGTGTTTTGATTTTTCAATGTATTAATCTTTATACCGTAATCTTTGAAAGTAATTTTCACCTACTTACATTAGTTGAAGCGATCTAAAACTTTGCACATATTATGTACCGATAACAATGTAATAATTAAAAAATATTAAGGATTTCCAAGCGTGTTTTATAGTTTTTGAACTAAGTACTCACTAAAATTTTTATGGTAGTTATGGTAGTTATAGTTTAATGGTAGTTGGGCCATTACTAATGAACAAAAAGCAGCTAGATTTGCAGAGCATCTAGAGGCAATCTTTCAACCTAATGAGGGAACGAATGATGCTGACCTGCTAGCAGATACATCGTGCGAGGACTTTGAAATAAAACTTGTGACTCCAAAAGAAGTCTACTTGGAAATTAAACACCTTAAGTCTAAGAAAACAGCAGGATATGATTTAATTACCCGTGAAGTACTCAAAAACTTTCCACGTAAAGCTATAGTAAAACTTACCACGCTTTTCAATGCAGCATTCAGGCTCAAGTACGGAAAGTATGGAAAGTAGCTGAAGTTATTATGCTACCAAAACCAGGCAATCCAACACATGAAACTACTTCATATCGTCCAATTTCTCTTCTACCAATAATTTCAAAAAACTTTGAAAAAAAAGGCTGCAGCCTATCATAGAAGAGAGAAAATTAATTCCAGACTATCAATTTGGTTTTAGAAAAAAGCACTCAACTATCGACCAGGTGCATAGAATTACTGGAATGATAGAAAAGTCTTTAGAAGATAAGAAAGTGTGCTTAACTGTGTTTCTAGATGTGCAACAAGCATTCTACAAAGTGTGGCACAAAGGCCTCATTAATAAATTAAGAAATTTTCTTCCCAAACAATATGCCGACATCCTAGAGTCCTACTTAACGCAACGAATGTTTTTAGTAAGACACGACGATGCATATTCTGACTTTAAGGAAATCAAAGTTGGTGTACCACAGTATGGAGTGTTCTAGGTCCTGTCCTATACCTGCTTTACACGTGTGATATGCCAGAATTACAACATAATACAGTTGCTACGTTTGCTGATGACACAGCCTTACGACTTCATTTTGTATAATTTGTTAGAATTTGGTTTTTAAATTCCACGCGTACGAAGTTGCGGGCAACAGTTAGTACATAATAGAACTGAAAGATAATAGAGTCACTAATTATAATAAATAAACACCGAAAAAAGTTAATTAATGTCAAGGTTATTAAACTGTGGCCTTAACAGGAGACTCTCTTGGGTGTGTAAAAATGAATTCGATTGTCAATGCTATCACTACGTCCAGCGGCGGTCAGCAAGTGTGAAAAAGACAACTGCAACTCTTCTGTTTTTTTCCTAAAAACACAACGTTGCGGCCAATAAGAGCAAAGCATCAGTTAAAAATGGGGCATTTTATTTATGGGCATTTTATTAATACATATAATATTTTCAGAGCTTCCTTCCACGGTTGTCATTTCATTTCAAAATTCCACGTGTACGAAGTCGCGGAGAACAGCTAGTTATTATAAAATCAGTAAAATTGTTTTAATGATTTGATAATTGATAATATTGCTTTATTAAAATTTGTTTTCATTTTCTCGCTTTTGTTTGAAACTTCTCTGAAAACATAGAAGCGTCAAAAATAGCCGAGAATTGTTCGGACGACACCGTCAATTAAAAGTTTTAAGTAGAAACTTTTCCTGAGGGATTATTAAAAGGTTTTATTATTAGTTGAAGATAAGTTTAATGTACAGTTAAAAGTAAATAATGGATAGATACCTATCACCGTTACGGAAACAAACTTCCTTTTGTAAGACTCGTTAATAAACCCGCAAAGGCTGACCGCATTAATCAATTACAAGTTGTTTTCCCATCAAAGAGTTACTTTAAAAATTGTGTAAACAATGTAGTTACTGTTAGTACCTAAGTAAGAAGCATAGATTTATGCTATTATGCGACTACTCTTTCTGTTAGCCTTAATATAATCTTAAGTTTGTTTAACCATAAACACGACAAATGCTTGAGACAAGTAAGAACTTACAATCCGATTAGAGACGGATTAGGACCCATCACCATCCCATTTATTTCCCAGGGTGTAAGAGCTAACTAAAGAATGATAAAAGCAGTGAACATCATATCAAAGGTGAAAGGCGGTAAACACGCAACTAAGTCGGGGAGGCATAGTATACCAAAAACCCTCTCAAAGTAGGATCATGTGACAGTGGGACATTAATGGGCTGAGCAGAAGAAGACAAAAGAACTTGCAATAACCATACATGTAACTAACCAAAATGTATGAGTATACTCGTAATTAAAGTGAAAGAAATATGTTTAGATCATGACAAGACAAGTTACAAGGACAGAAAAAGAAGTACATGGATACAAGAGATAAAATTACAATGTAAGCTGCAAATACGGATCAACTCAGCATTGTGCTATTAAAAACTAGCGCTGATCTTCCCTTGATCCGTATTACAGCTGCAGGCCATCGCACATACAACATTACATATAAAGACTTATTACTGGAAGAATAATACATAATTATACACAAACACAACAATAGAAAAAGCAGTAAAGCAACAAAGCAATCAATTACAAAAGCTAGTAGTAAGAAAATAAATTATAAGAGCCAAGCATTCCAGTACTACATGAACAACTGGTACATAAATACATACAAGCATAATAATCTACAAACACAAATATAAAAAAAAAAATAAAAAATCAAAATGAAAATCAGTATATAGATGACAGAAGGCGTTTTTAGATTTTACATACATACTTATCATCATCAAGGCCAATAATTTACAACAATGGGAGTTCCGGGATAAATCCAAGAACTCCTAATGTTTATAAATAAAAGAACAAAAGAAAAGCTTGTCTGTTTTTAAACTAAAAACGAGTTTACATTATTACCATATTGTTCAAATAAGAAAAGCAAAATTGGCGGCAATCTCTTCCAAGCATGTATTAAAACAGTATAAATAAAATAAAAGTAAATATAATTATATTGAAAACGTCTTGTATGTAATCGTTACAAAAAATCGAAGTCAAGCAATGATATATATATCGTAGAAACATCGTAGACATCACCTGTATTTACAGCTAGAGCAGTCATCAATCTAAATGCCTTATAATACTGGACAAGCTAACTACGTTAACTACAACATTCTATTAACTATGATGAGATCGATCCGTGGCTTTCGATACGTGTAACTGGTTTGGATGGATCCTTTTATGAATATTCAACGGGTCACCATTCAAACTCCTCGACTAACTACAGTAAATAAACAAATTACTCACCATTGACACAATTTGAGGACTTACTTCATAATCTTGGAAGCTAAGTCAAAACTAAAAATCTTTAAGTAAACTATTTTAACTACGCCATATATTTTAAATTCATAATCACGTTTATGTGACACATAGTATGTATTGTTATTTAACATTTACACAGTGCTATACACTTGAAATGTACGTTTCATTGACCGTAAAATCGTATACGTTATTACAACATTCAAGACAAGGTTGTTTTTCATACTTGTAACTCTTAAAAAATTTACATGAATATACAAACATCAGTAAAATACAATTCTTTAAAAGCAAATACTCCGCAATTTCGATATTTGTTAGAGAAAGCGATTGTATCAAAATTTTATACCTACCAAATATTTATACGTCATTATCAACCCACAATTTTGTACGCATTGCAACAAGCGAAAAAGTAAACTGCGTTAAAATTCATTTAACGCCTTGGTATGTGATATACCTATCTAAATCTTTAAAACTCTATATTTTGATACCCCAATAATCACCATGAAGAAAACTTAACAATTTTATAAAACCAAAACTTTCGCTATCAAAAAAAATTGGTCAAGTGCGAGTCGGACACGCGCACGAAGGGTTCCGTACCATTATCTATGCAACATAAGGCAACGTTATTAGTATCGAGCAAGAAACGGTAAAAAAATCATGTTTGTTGTATGGGAGCCCCCCTTAAATATTTATTTTATTTTATTTTTAGTATTTGTTGTTATAGCGGCAATAGAAATACATCATCTGTGAAAATTTCAACTCTCTAGCTATCACCGTTCTTGAGATACAGCCTGGTGACAGACGGACGGACGGACGGACGGACGGACGGACAGCGAAGTCTCAGTAATAGGGTCCCGTTTTTACCCTTTGGGTACGGAACCCTAAAAATTTACGGACGTTCCTACTACTATTTTTTTAGTTATCTATTGTTGGAACGAAGTTCCTTACGGCAGGCTAGGAGGATTTTTGCTGCGCGACCGAACTGAAAAAAACCGTAAGAAAGTGCGTGGAATAAAACCGTTAAATGAGACGTGCGCAGTCGCGACAGTGGTGTACACAAGCGAGTAGTGTATAATATCTTTCTCTTTCTCCTAAGGGCCCACATCAATATTATCGTATATCATCGCCGACACGTACATATTAACACAGCCAGTAGGCACAGAAAATGAAGAATTAGGGATACTTTTCCTATTTACTCAAAATCTACTAAATATATTTTAATTCTGATTTACGTGTTTCTATATATAATAGTTACTTATGTTTTTAAAGTTATTTCATTAGTTAATACGTGACAATAGACCGACAAATGAAAAAAATAAAAATTTTGAGAGGTTGTTTCGCCAAGATTTTCTATCGAGAAAACTTTTTTCAATCGTGTTTCTGAGTTGATGCGATCCTAGATCATATATTGAAAAAACATACAAACAAACAAACATACAAACAAACATACAAGTGAAGCTAATATAAAGCGTGTAAAAACATATACTTACTTGAAAATTAGAGCTCTAGCCATTCAATCTAAAGAAACAATGAAAACTTCGTACATAGAAAAATGCACGAAGCTATTTTGGTATCGTCTTAATAAGAATTACTTATAATAATAATAAACTTTTTTTGTAATTATTTCTATTTCTATGTAATTTTATGTGTATTTTGTTATTTTAATTGATTATTTGAATTACGATTTTTTTTATTTTACGTAATTTATTATTTCCTAACATATATATACTTTCCTGTACTTAAATAAAAACTAATCAGCAAAATTTAAGAGAAAAATCAAGAAAACCTACATAAAATTGAGCACGATTTTTTTTTTGCAAATGTGTCGATTCTACATTAGCCGAAGGAACTTCGTTCCTACCTTCCTGGTTTTCTTTTGTTATTTATGAAAAGGAATTCTTATTAAAGTACAAATAACAGCTAAGAAATAAGTAGAAGCCTCAATTCTGTGTATTGATGATGAAACCCACCAGATATTTATTGAATAAATGTATTAGAATTATGCGTAAATGTTCTGATTAAGTACGCAATTGAAAAACAGCTGTATACACTGCATTATTGTTTAAGACTAAATTGATCGTAGTTTTATGAAGGACAGATTTTTGTATATTACTCATAAGCCGATGAATTCCTCTAGGCTGTATGTTTTGCACAGAATTTGCACGTAAATGCACGTAAAAAATACGATATAAACTCAAACGGGTGACGATTATGGTGGGCTAATTTAATTACTGAAAGTACGACAGCAATAAGCTCAGTTGGCAGAGCTACGGAACGGTATTCCGAGGTCGTGGGTTCAAGTCCCGCTTGCGGTAATCACTTTTTCCACCATAATTTAATTTATTTTCAATATTTTTTTCATTCTCGTGATTACTAGAAGCCTTCTCCCCGTCTAATATAGGTAAATATAGGTTATAGATAGACGTTTGATTCTCAAACCTACCCGATATAAAATTTTAAAGCCCAGTGATTAGCTGTTTATCAGATTGGTAGATTAGGGCAATATTTTTTCTCAAAGAATTAAAGAAACACGATATTTTCTTACGATAAATCGATCTTACTTTTAGTATAGGTAATATGTGTATTAGGATTAGGTATTTAACAAAAACGTATCTACGTAGTTGTTATTGCACATTGTGAAGTTGTGTAATTAAATAATGCAATTACTTCCTACCTACTAACTTACTAAACACGCTTGAAAATTCCTAATACTTTTTAAGTTGTTGCATCGTTTAATTATAAAATGTGTGCAGAAATTCAGAACAATTCAGCTACTGCAAGTAGTAGTAGTACAAAACGCTTCAACGATATAAGATTTTGTAGCTTTATATATCAAATATTCTATTAAGTTATAAGAAAATCGGCATATTGGGAAAATTTCAATTACAGCTAATTGCAAAACTTAAGAGTTTAATTAAAGTTATACGCGTTTCTTAGCATCGTTAGTCCTTATAATTATGAACTATTCTAATTACCTACTCTTATTTTATGATCTTCATAAAAACTCCTTTAGCAAGAGTCATTTAGCAAGAGTAGAGATTTAATTTTATTACAAACTAGCTTCTGCCCGCGACTTCGCAGGCCTTAGACAATTCACACAATGTCAAATTGTAGCCAATGTGTTATTCTGGGGAACACCCCAAAATTCCGAAAAACATTATTCCGAATTTTGAAATCCCGATTTTAAAAAGCCCGAATATTCCGAATATTCCGAAAAATTGTAATGTCTATTATTCAAAATCACGAAAAACATTTTATCGAATGTCATAAATCCGATTTGTTACTTTCCGATTTTCATTTGTCCGAAGAGTCAAAAGCTCGAAGGGTTATTAGTTCGAAAAACGAAAAACCGATTTTTAACACTTCGAATAAACTAAAAATAGCTACAAAATTTTGTGACTAAACGAATCGTTGCAAAGCCGATTTTACGTAGACTTATTTGCCCTACCCTAGAGTGCAATTTAAGCCTGCGTAGGTGTGGAGGTGTATGACGGCCCGCGAGCTGAGGAGCAAGTGATTTGGCAGCACTGTTTCGGCTTACTGGCCGGCAGAGCCGGCCAGCCTCAACCGCTACGGCGAGCCTTCAAGTCATTAGCGACGATAAGGTTGCCTGGGGCCGCCTATACCCCGCAGCGCCGGAGCCGTGACATAATAATGCTTACTGCATGCTGCATGGCGCCTTGCATGCTGCATGGCTGCTTGCATGCTGCATGCTTGTATACTGCCTGTCTGCATTTTGCATGCTGCCTGCATACGTGTTTCGTGCTTGCCTGCTTGTTTGCATGCTGCAAATCCCCTATGTTATTGATGCATCGCTTAGGTTATGTTAGGACTGTGACCAAGGAAACTAAATATTTTTAATCGAAACAAAATCCTTTTATTAAAAAGTAAACAATCATATTTTTAAATGACAACCAATACACTGCAAAAAGTCATCATATAGATTTTTCCTTAAAATTAATTGTGTCAACGGTATTTTAATAATCAGAATTCATATTATTTATTACGTATTTCGAATTACCAATATTTCAGATTTTTTATTATTCGGCCTTTTGAAGTTCGGAATTTTGAGAATAGTAATTATAATCGTTAGGAATATTGAAGTTTCGGAATTATGAAAATCGGTATTATGAAATTCGTATTTGTGACTTTCGGAATAAAGTTTTTCGTCTTATTGTAGTGTACCCGTTATTCTGATGTATAAGCTACATCATGTAAAGTTTCATTCAAATCAATTCGGTAGTTTTTGCGTGAAAGAGTTACAAACATCCAAGCTCACAAACTTTCACATTTATAATATTAGTAGGATGATGGTGGTTAAATAATAAAACTATTGCATTATATAAATTAAAAATGATCAGTTGTAGAGATCATTTCAATCAGAACATAACAATAAAAATTTTCAAGCAGCAATAAGAAAATTCATTGTTTTTTTTCTCTTTCCAGAATATTAACGTTCCACTGTTGGGCATGGGCCTCCTCCTCTTTTGAGAGGGAATATGGTCTACTGTTCCGCGCAGACAAGGCGTGTTTGGCACAAAGTTTATTTTGGAGATTTCCGTCTTTCACAGACCATGTTAACTGTATATACTATGCCTATGCTGGCTTTTCTAGCACCCTGGGAAGGAAAAGGGGTGGTGACACTCTTACTTTTAATCCGTAACCACACGGACAAATATTTATTTACAAGCATCATCATTTCATTACCTATCATTTATTTACAATTAGATAAAAATATTTAATCGGACTTTTCTTCAACTACGTACCTGCTACTTAGTAACTTTGGGTAACTAGGACATTTAACAAAAAAAAACTTATCTAAATCAATATATTTTTAATGGACTTATTGGGAAAACAAAAATAAGATTTTATTTAATTTTATCTGTGTTGTATTATTAAATCTTACGAAAAATTCTAGAAGTTCTCAACGTAAAAATATTAAACGTTTTTGATAAGTTCAAGGTAAAATAAATAAATTATTTATGCAAACAGGCTTGAAAGATGGCAGCGGCACGCAAAGATTGTAAACAACTTTTCAATGTTATCAAAACAAGCGCAATGCTCTGGTTTGTGTACAGATGTGGTATTTATGCGTTTACTGTATTTAAATGCATAGCAGTAGGTTACTGAAAATGGTAATTAACAAAATATCTTATGTCTGGCAGACGGACACGTTGTTCTAAAACAACTTTTTTAGTCATTCATTAGATAAAAGTTCCTTAGACTAATCTAAGGAACTTTTATCTAATGAATAACTAAAAAATCGACCAAGTACGAGTTAGACTCGTATACTAAGAGTTACGTACCGTTTTAATATTATAATATACTAGCAGTGCCCGCGACTTCGTACGCGTGGAATTAAGAAACGAAAAATTAAATGAACTAACAATAACGCCATTTTACAGCTAATTAGTAAATCGTCAGTGTGGTTCGCTTTTCTTGCACAGTTCTAAAGAAGTAACACACACGGCCCCAATGTCATTTTAGTAAATGATATCTCAGAGCTTCATCATGCCTTTTTAGGTCTTTGTACAAACCCTTATACTCTCAATACGGTGTCCGTCTGTCTGTCTATCCACTCGTTAAACTTTTTTTTACTCAGCCACGGCTGAAGTTGTTAATTTGAAACTTATACCAAATGTAGATCTATGCGGTCCCTTGCTGCAAAAGATACAACCAATAATTTAGATCTACGCATTCAGAAGATATAACCGAACTACAGCCATTTTTGAGTACTTTCCACTTTCGCTAGGGAATCAAAATTTACAGGTTACTTCCCACTATCCTAGAGACTTGAAATTTGGCATGGTCCAAGCCTATATAGTGTTGATAAAAATCCAAAAAACTTATAATTTAATACCACATCACATGAAAGATTTGCTAAAAACTAATACGAACTTATGAAGTAGCTGAAATGTAAGCGATCCCCTTTATTGCAGCTATAAAGTTAAGTTGGTGAGTTGCTATATGCTTAATTAACTGTTTATATGTATTTAGTTCTTTATATTTTTCGGTCAAGTAGGTACGGAATCCTAAACGTTCCAGTATACCTCGCTCTTGATAGGTTTTTGTTAGGTAACCTACCTAACAAAAACCTATCAAGAGCGAGGTATAATTAATAATTTGGGCAGATAATCGCGAAAGAGTCACAGAGAGACAGAATTGCTTCCGTTGCTAAGTTATTGAATGCGACTTTCTTCACATGGAATTTGAAATCACTGCATTTCATGAGTTAAATCGAGGTAGTAAAATTACAACAATCCTAGAACAGATGATAATCACGTATTTCTTTCCTTGTACCAGTCGAAGCCATCAAGAAAAATGCTTCACCTTCCCGGCGAATAACACTTGATTGAAATTATTGTCAAAATAAGAATTATCATTAACAGGACTTAAACCCAAAGTTAATCGCAAAATGAATAAATAAAAATACTTCATTATATTAAAGCGTATGTAAATAAGAATTTTCCACACAATGTCCTATAGTCCAAGGTAAGCTTTATATGCTTGTGTTATGGGTACCAGAATACGGATAGAATACATAAACTAATTTTCTTTTGTAAATACATACGTATAATACATAGTAAACACCCACCCTTATAATACCATAAACATGGCTCTTAATTTTTTATCCGTGAGGACCTATAATTCGTTGCTGATGAATATTTCTTTTTTGTTCATATTGATTGAGAAGCTGTTGGTCTTCCTTGAAATAAATAAATCTCATAAATAAATAAAAAAATTGAATATTTTGTTGTTCTATCTTTAAAAGTTTAAGCAGCGTACTGTTATACGGCACTCTGATAATAGGTTTTTAAAAAAAACTACTTTATTAAACTAGAATAGAATTTAATAGAAATACAATGGAATTAGCAAAAGAATTGGAAAAGGCAACCGATCGCGACCGGGAAATAGAAAGATCTGTACTGCGTGCCCGCTCTTGGGCGCACTTCTATTTATAATATGATAAGTGCTGACACTAGACTTAGGATCTAGTGTTCAGCCCCTTTCCATACATAGGAAGGGTATAACAACCCCCCGCGAAGACTGAACTTCGGGAGAGAAGTTTGATAGAAGTTCGAATTCATACAATTTCTCTAAGTCGTGGTACTGATGTTGACAGATTGTTTTCTGTGCTTATCATTTCGATTTCGGTAGGTATCGGTGGCCTTGAAACATTGAACTTACATTTATAATTATAAAGTAATTTGACAATCTTGAAAATTATAAAAGAGACTAAAACTAAGGATATCATAAGAGTGTATACAATATAATGTGTTTTATACTTTTCTAAAAAAGGTTGTTTTGCAATTATGTCATTTAACTGAGAAATCAATTTATTATTTCTAATGTTAGTTGGTAACTTATCTAAATCAATATTCTCTAAAGAAACACGGGGCATAATTTTATTTAAACTATTCTTATCATCTATTCTACAACATGAGTCATTTATGATGTTAAAATCTAAGCTAGGGTTGGCAATACTTATGTTAACACTATTACGGGACGATATGAGTCTCGTGCTCTTTGTAAATATTGTACATTGGCTTCCTGTACTTAACACTCCCGTACCGGACACAACACTTTCACTTATTTCGGACATGCCGCACTCAATAGATATTTTAGTAGGGCGTGATTGTACAAAGATCCATTGGTTATTCGATAGAGGTTTCCAGATGTCTATGTCACCAATTAATGTTTTGGTTTCACACTGCACAGGGATAACGCTGATTGATTTCGTTAAGAGTTCACTTTCACACGTAGGGTTGCTACCAGACAACATGATCGACTTTATATCGCACAGGAAGAGCTCAGAGTTTATACACTTACATTTATCTAAATTATCTAAATTACAAAAGCTTAACTTATCTGTAGAAATAGCAATATACGAACTAGAAGGTAGAATGAGGCTAAATACATTTTCATTGTTTACTCCATGTGGAGTTGGCAACCCTAAGTTATGATATAAAATAAATTCGTCACTAGTAACTAGTGGTATATGTAGAACAAAAATTAACTTATGATTATAATAGTAACACGATACACTAGATATACTTAAAATTAAATGAATATTATTTAGATTTAAAGAAACAGGGATATCGCCATCCTTAGGTAAGTGTCTGTTAGTATCAACAAGTTCTTGGTACAGTTGTGACGGAGTTAGTACATTGGGATGAAGGATGTTTTGACTACTGAACATGATAGCGTTTATCAAATCTTCTAACTGGAATGACAATGTAAGTAAGGAGCTTTCGAGCATCGTAAGTATGGAGTGGACTTTTGTTACGGATAATAATTTATTTGAAATTTCGGAAATATTATTATTTTGTTGTAATAAGGTATTAAGTGCCTCGTTTAAAATTTCCTCATTTGTTTTTAATTTATTTAACGTCCTGTTATATGATTCTAAAGTTGAAGTTGTAATTAAAATATTATTTTTAATAAGTCCCGCGAGGTTTTTCTGATCATTTTGAATTGAATTGATTGCGGAATCGTATTTTATTGCGTCGTCTTCATCGAGAGTGCCGAAGACATGTTTAAACAAGGTGCCTATGCCACCAAACCATGCAGAGCGTCTACTGCGCTTAGAAATTAAATGAGATATCGACTCGTATTCTCGTTGGATATCATTAAATCTGGTAATTATAGGAGATAGGATATTTTCGCAATGATAATCAATAGACTGTTGACACGCAAGTCTCACTGTACTTATAATTTCGTTGAGGTTAACGAGATGTGGATTGATATGGGAAATATCTACATAACTGACAACATTCAGTTGCCCGCTTATTATCTTTAGTTTGCCTAGACCATCGAAGTAGATACCGGAACTAGAATTATATGGCTTGATGGTTGATAGTTGCTGAGCATTGGACGAGGTGCTGAAATAGAAACATTTGTAATTAATTAAGGTACTTACCTTGGAAACTGGCATTTAATTAAGAGGTTGATGGACTTCAGCAGGTTTGATTTCATCAAAATGATGGGTTACATGACGCCGATTAATTAGGAGAGTGACTGTATGATTATTATTAACTCGAATGATTTTGTATGGGCCTTTCCAGATAGGCGAGAGTGCTTTTCGTAATCTTAAATGATTTTTCAGGTATACATAGTCACCTATTTTGTACTGAGGAGGGGTTCTAGTTCGGGTATCATAATACGTCTTAGAAGACTCCTTCGATTTCAATATATGTTCTAGTGCCTTTTCTCGCGTGTATTTAAGTTTATGTTGTAACATTTTAATGTATTCTGTATAGGTAGCGCCGGAGCAACTCTCATAGAGTGAATTTGGAATAAAGGGTTTATGCCCAAAAACCAATTCGTATGGACTGAACCTTGTTGTTGTGTGTGTAGTGGTATTGTATGTTAGCATAGCTGTGTATACATAAGTTGGCCAATTATTTTGATTTTCATTTATAAATGATTTCAGATATTCCTTGAGAGTAGAATGACTTCGTTCTAGGGCTCCTTGAGTTTGAGGATGGTAAGGTGACGACCACAACTGTTTAATTTTTAGAAATTGGCAAGTGTTCTTAAATAGTTCGGCGGTGAAGTTAGTGCCTTGATCTGTGAGGATCGATTTAGGAATTCCGAATAATGAAATAAAGTGGATTAGGCAATCACTTGTCTCTTCAGCAGATGTACTACGAATGGGGTATGCTATAGAATATTTTGTTAGGTCATCTTGCAGTGTAAGGATATATTTTAACTTAGCTGTGCCTGATTCAGGCAAAGGGCCTACTATGTCGAGTGCGACTCTTTGGAAAGGAGCAGTTGATGTTGTAGTAATTTCCATCGGGGCTCTGTTTACTTTTCTCAAAGCTTTGTTCTCTTGACAAAGCTTGCATTTCTTCACATATTCTTCTATGTCTCCTCGCATACCTTTCCAATAAAACTGTTCCCGAATCCTGTTGTACATTCGTGTTGATCCTAGATGTCCTGCTACAGGTATGTCATGATTTTCGCGCAAAATTCGTTGTCTCTCACTTAAGGCAGGATAGATTATATTGTTACGATAAATGTGTATGTTGACATTGGTATTATGAAAAAGGTAGGTGATAATATTATACAGCTTCGTATATGAGTGTTGATCGAAAGGGTTCTTGAAGTCTGAAATTGCTATATCAGAGGTTTGTTCAGATCGGAGTATTTCGTTTCTTGCAGCTTTTATAGTTTTATAAATATCTGGATACGGTCCTTCGTCAAAATAGTGTACCTTAGTAAAGATGAAATAGATAGTTTTGTCACCGTACTTCGTTTTCAGGTAAGAGTGTAATTCTTTTTCTGAGCTGATTATCTGTTCTTTGTCTTCTACATTTGCTAGGATTTCCGTAAGGTATGGATTAGATTCATCTAAGTCTATAGATGTAGGAATTAGTATAATTTTATAAGGAGTCTTTAATAAATTTTCGTTGTGTTCAGTTAGTGATGTGTTAGGTGCAAAGTTTTTATCGGCAATTGATTTAAGGAAGTTAGAATAGTCGTCTTCAGTCACATTAGTTTCAATTTGAGCGTCTGGGCTTTCAGGATTAGAAGGGATTTCGATGTTCTCAAAGTCGAGGTTTAAGTCAGCACTTTCAGGGCTGAGGTCTATTGGACCCATATCTGTTAATTCTGGTAATTCGATAGGCATTTCAGTAACAACGTCAGGAACATTAGGTGTCGTAGTTGTAGTAGGTTCAGGAGCAGTATTTTGGCCTTGATTCGGATTATTGTCATTCAATAGTTCTTCGTTATTAAAGGTAAAGGGTATTGGAGAAGGTAAATCTATTAGAGGGCTTTCTAAGGGAGTGTCGGGGTTAACGTCGTCGTCTGTCAGAATGTTAGGAGATGTGTTTGTTACAGGGTTTACAGGGAATCGTGATAGTGCATCCGCATTGGTATTGATTTTGCCCTTTTTATATACTATATCATATTCGAATTCTTCCAATTTAAGTCTCCACCGTATTAGTCTTGAACCGGGGTCCTTACAGTTAAACAGCCATTGAAGTGGTTTATGATCAGTCACTATTTTAAAGCGGTAACCATAAAGATATGGCCTAAAGGTTTTTGTGCCAAAAATTATAGCTAAACATTCCTTTTCGGTGACGCTATAGTTACATTCGGCTTTGTTAAGGGTGCGTGATGAGAAAGCGATTGGACGATCTTGTCCGATAGGTCCTTGGGATAGTATGGCTGAAATGGCATAGTTTGAAGCATCACAAGTTAACAGGAATGGTTGTGTGAAGTCAGGATAAGCTAGGATTGGAGCCGATATCAGTTTATGTTTAAGAGATTCAAATGCAAGCTGCTGCTCGTTCTGCCAATTGAAAGGGGTTTCCTTTTTCAACAGGGACGTAAGAGGTTTGGCCAATTTAGCGAAGTCTGGAATAAATCTCCTATAGTATGACATAAGACCGAGGAATGATTTCACATCCTTGGGTGATTTTGGAACAGGAAATTCGGATACGGCTTTAGTTTTATCTGGATTGGGTTTGACGCCTTTTTCACTTATAACATGTCCTAAATAAGCAACTTCTTTTCGCAAAAATTCACACTTATCAGGTTGCAGTTTGAGGTTGAAACTTCTTAATCTGTCAAAAACTGAGGATAAGTTCTGAATGTGACTGGAAAGGTCTGGCGAATGGACGACAATATCATCTAAATATACGAAGCAGCGCGTCCCTTGGAGTCCGGACAGACAGGTATTCATTAGTTTCTGGAAAGTGGCTGGAGCATTTTTGAGTCCGAAGGGCATTCTATTGAATTGGTAGTGTCCTTGTGGCACAGAGAATGCGGTTTTTGGGGCGTCGTTAGGGGATACAGGAATTTGATGAAAGCCTGAGGCTAAATCTAACGTGCTGAAATATTGACTTTTGCCTAGCTGGTCTAGTATTTCAGTTATTTGTGGGATAGGGTAAGTTTCACCAATCGTTATATCGTTAAGTTTTCTATAATCGATGACCACTCTCCACTTGCGTTCACCGGAAGCATCAGTTTTCTTAGGTACGACCCAAATGGGTGAAGACCAAGGAGAATTAGATGGCGTAATTATATTTTGTTCTATCATTTTGTCTATTTGTTTAGCTTCTTCTTGTTTATGGCATTCAGGAAATCTATAGGATTTAGTTTGGATTGGAGTTTGAGTATTTGTAGTTATTGTGTGTTCAGTAGCTGTGGTATTAGTAAGGTGATCGCCAGGGAAATAGAAGATATCAGAGTAATCAGCACAGACACTCATTAAGGCATCAGCTTCTTCTTCATTTAAATGGGAGATGCGGAGTGAATCGACGACCTTATTAGTTCTCTCAAGTACTTTACGTACAATTTCATCATCTAAAGATGTCGTGCAGGCTTTGACATTTATTGGTTCTAGTCGGAGATTGAGATTGGGATGAAGAGAGACTGGTTTATCAGAGGTATTGGTTACCGTCAGATTAACGCGGTTATTATCTTTAACTTGTACGATACAGTTTGCGACTAGTAAGGATTCCGAGATATGTTGGTCTATTACTATCCCTTCTTGAATGTGTGGGTTACATACTGTGCATTCTATGACCATTTCGGTTCGGGCTGGAACAATATAAAGTGGTTCGGAAAAATTTAATTTGATTGAATTATTTTCTATACGGAGAACTCCTTCCTCATAGTTAATCTGGCAACCAAACTTCTTTAGCAGATCATTACCTACTATACCATCTAATTGTAGGCTAATGTCTTCTACTACATGGAATTCATGTTCACATTTAACGGTGCCATCTTGTAGCAACGGCATTTGAAAGCTTCCAAGGGTCGTCGTGAAGTCATCGCCAGGGTCTATGCCCTTTAATGCTATAGTTACGTCACTTAATTTTGGAGGTTTAGTCATAGAGGTTGACTTTATGAGGCATACACAAGAACCGGTGTCAACTAAAAAGGATAGCGCGTGATCAGAAACGGGAGTATGAATAGTAATATATGGTAAGTATCTTTTCTCTGTGTTTTGGTTAATTTCATATACATTCACTTTGTTATTTTTATGTTTCAGGTTGCGTCGAGAACTGGAAATTCGAACAGGACCGGATGCAGTGGCTACGTTGGATCTCAGAGGATTCGGAGGACTCAGAGGATTCAGGGGATTCATAGGATTCGGAGGATTTAGGGGATTCAGAGGATTCAGTGGATTCAGCGGATTCAGAGGATTCAGAGGAGTCAGAGGATTCAGAGGATTCAGAGGTTTTGGCCGACTCAGTGGATTCAGAGGTTTTGGCTGACTCAGCGGATTCAGTGGATTCAGTGGATTCAGAGGTTTTGGCTGACTCAGAGGATTCAGTGGATTCAGCGGATTCAGTGGATTCAGCGGATTCAGAGGAGTCAGAGGATTCAGTGGATTCAGTGGATTCAGTGGATTCAGAGGTTTTGGCTGACTCAGAGGATTCAGTGGATTCAGCGGATTCAGTGGATTCAGCGGATTCAGAGGATTCAGAGGTTTTGCCTTAGAGATAGTAGATACAGTGAGCTTTGCGGTATCGTCTTTGATTTTGGAGCAATTTCCCGGGCGATACCCGTCGGGAAATTTTACTAGTTTAAATAGTCTACTTCGTCTACACCGCCATCAAGATATGGTTGAGTGATGTGGAAATTTCTCTGAGGTGCAGCAGATGAACCAGAGTTGGGCGGCGTGTTAGTCGGTCGGTAGCGTGACGTAGAAGGATTTTGTTGATTCTTAATATTGTTATTATATTGGCGTTTTCGGCAATTCTCTATCGTGTGGCCGATATTCTTACAATAACGACACACCAGTTCGCTGGTGTTGTTATTACGGGATTGATCATTACGCGCCGATTGTATCACAGGAGATCGATTTAGTTGAAGTCGTGGATCGCGTCGAGGTGTGAATCTAGGCCTGTCATTATAGTTTGAAATTTGCTGAGGAGACCTCTTAAGAATTCCTGAAAGTATTTTTTCTTCAGCAACTGCAAAGTTTACGGCCTCGTTTAAGGAATCAGGGTTGCGACATCTAACCACTTGGGATAGACGTGGTTGTAGCCCTATCATAAATGTGTGAAGCGCAAGATCTTCCATGGCCGCCACGCGACCTGCTACTTCACCCTTCTTTTTCGTTGGAATAGATATTTTAATTTCGGTTAGTAATTTGGCTAGGCACGTTTCAATTTTTAGGGCGAATTGATTAACGGATTCCGAAGGGCTTTGGTGACACTCTTGTAGTTCTGAGAGCAGATGTGCGTAGTGCTTTCTCTCGCCAAACTGTTGAGTAATAAACTCTATGAATTGCTCAAAAGATTCGAATTCTTTTATACTGCATGTGACTTCGGCACGACCGGTTAGTTGACTTAGGATGTATCTAAATATTATGGGTTTCTGAGATCTATCAGCTATATTATATGCATTTTGGCAGTTAGATATAAATGGGTTCAGGGTGTCCCGTGACCCGTCATATGGTTTTATGAATTTTAGCAATACGTTGAGTTCGATTTTTTCTTCTAGACTGGCACTCCTAAGAATTGGAGATGATTCATATTTCGTGTCGGATTTTGAGGTAGCCATAATGTTGAATTAAAATATTTTATAAATAGCGGAATTAATTTAAATAAAAGTCGACTCCAATCTAGTCGAGACTCTGTGGGCAAGGTGTATCCTATAACGCTTATCAGTGACCGTGAGGATGAATAACATAAACAAAGTATGTGTGAGGTAATAATACTAACATGCACTTATGTACTAGAACAAAAAATTGACGCAGGATAACTAAAATAAAATATTACACAATAATTAAGAACAACGTAGGTAAAATTAGTAATTGAATTTAGCAGGACTCTGAGCTCACACCGTGTCTGGTAGGTAAATATCTGTCAAAAAGGCTTCACTCACTGTAAGATATTCAGGAAAATCAGGAATAGCATGGTAGCGGCTGGCGCGATGATGTGGTGATGAGCTCTTCACCGCAGATATCACAGGACCTTCCTGGTACTGCTGGATGTTGCTGTCGGAGGCTGCTGCGAGACCGTCTGGTTTTGACGGCTGGAGAAGGAACTTCTTCACTTCACAATTTTCTCACTGCTCTCTTTCGATAGAGAGTTTAAGGAGTTTGAACTGTTTCGGAGGCGTATTCGGGGCAGGGGATTTCGATATCCCACCGCTGCCACCAAAATGTTATACGGCACTCTGATAATAGGTTTTTAAAAAAAACTACTTTATTAAACTAGAATAGAATTTAATAGAAATACAATGGAATTAGCAAAAGAATTGGAAAAGGCAACCGATCGCGACCGGGAAATAGAAAGATCTGTACTGCGTGCCCGCTCTTGGGCGCACTTCTATTTATAATATGATAAGTGCTGACACTAGACTTAGGATCTAGTGTTCAGCCCCTTTCCATACATAGGAAGGGTATAACAGTACGCAAAATAGTTAACTCCTTTAGTTGATTTTTTTCCGAAAAACCCAAATATTTTACGGAACCCTAATTTTTCCAAAATAAAATCTGGCCTATTTTAAGCGCAGATAATGTAGCTTTCAAATGGTGAAAGAATTTTAAAAAACGATCTAGCAGTTTTTGAGCCTATTGACCATACGCCGACGCCGACGCCGCTGTCGATGCCAACACCTATAAAACTAACTCAGCACCGATACGTCGGGGTTTGAGCAACGTAACGACTATACGCCGGAGGCGTCGGCGAAGCCGGCGCCGACGACGACGCCGACGCCGAAGCCGACGACGACGCCGACGCCGAAGCCGACGCTGACGCCGACACCGACGCCGAAGCCGACGACGACGCTTACGCCGAAGCCGACGCTGACGCCGACGCCGACGTCGTCGCCTGCGCCGCTGTAGATGCCAACGCCTATAAAAACCAACTCAGCACCAATACGTCGGGATTTGAGCAGCGTAACGACCATACGCCGACGCCGACACCTATATAAACCAACTCAGCATCGATACGTCGGAATTTGAGCAACGTAACGACCATACGCCGACGCAGACGACGACGCCGACGCCGCTGTCGATGCCAACACCTATAAAAACCAACTCAGCACCGATACGTCGGGATTTGTGCAACGTAACGACCATACGCCGGAGGCGTCGGCGAAGCCGGCGCCGACGACGACGCCGAAGCCGACGCCGAAGCCGACGCCGACGGCGACGCCTATAAAAACCAACTCAGCATCGATACGTCGGGATTTGAGCAGCGTAACGACCATACGCCGACGATGACGCCGGCGCCTTTAAAGACCAACTCAACACTGATCCGTCGGGGATTGATCAGCGTAACAACCTGTACAATACTGACTTTTACACACACTAAGACGCCGTGACACATAGTACCTATCTTTATAAATTATTGCATATGTGTTAATCTGATATGTAAGCTATATTATTGCAAAGTTTCACGAAAATGCATCCAGTAGTCTTTACGTGAAAGAACAACAAACATCCTTACATTCATACATTCAACCATACATCGAAACAATGGAGTGTAGATAGATGACCGGGGAAACGTTCTCGTTGCTCAGCGAACAGTTTAACTTTATTTTATCACGCGTAATTCTTTTTTCGTCATATCTCCGAAGATATTTATTTAAATTGCATGCTGTAAAGAGCAGTTATTATCTATATTAAATGCGTAAGCTAACTAAGGTATTTAATTTGATAAAATATGTTACTGTATACACATAAATAGCTTTTGAAAACATCCTATTGAATTTGATAATTTTGTTGACGTTCTTATGGGTACAGCGGGTTTTCCTTAAAAGATAGACATATGGCCTCGCGGACTTTTTTAAAGATCTATAGGTAACAAACAATTTCTCCATACATTACTTTGTTGTAACTCACATGGATACGGCAGCGTTTTCATTTAAAGCTCGCGCGCGTGACATTTTTCCCCGTTTCTTGAAACATTTTACACTGATGCTTCGCTTCTATTCGTTGCAGCGTGATGTTATATAGCCTATAGCCTTCCTCGATAAATGTACTATCCAACACTGAAAGAATTTTTCAAATCGGACCAGCGGATCCTGAGATTACCGCGTTTAAACAAACAAACAAACAAACAAACAAACTCTTTCGCTTTATAATATTAGTATAGATTCGTCATATTCCCGGAATTTAGAATTCAGAATAATGGCTAATAAAAGCAGGAGAGTGATGACGATAAATATGTTTAACTGATATACATAAACTGCCACACCATAAACCCAGTCTGGTGTTAAACAGACCCTGAAATCCTAGTAATAGAATCCCGAATTACCTTCTGGGACGGAACCCGAACGGTTGCAGTTTAACTATGATGTGGTGATATTACTTCATTACTATTCACAAATTCTACCTAACAAATCGCTATTTATTACGTTTTTATCAAAAATCCCTTCTATTTTCTGATCACCTTACTTAGTAATATTTAAACACACTAAATCCATAATCTTAGTTATTTCACTTTACTTAATTAAACTTCAGCTTACACTTCAATACAAACATTATATAGAGAGCGAGTTTTCGACATATTTATTCATGTGTTTATATTACTCTAGCATTAACATTTTATGTTTAACTAGCTGTTGCGCGCGACTTCGTACGCGTATTATTTAAAACTAAACCGTAACAAATAATACAAAAAGCCATTCTCTTAAATCACTCTATCTATTAAAGCCCATTTACGTCTCACTGTTCGGCACGAGCCTCCTCCACTTTGAAGGCATTATGGTCTACTGTGTCGCGCTGACCAGACGTGTTGGCACAGGGTTTATTTTCAAGTTTTCCGTCTTTCACAGAGGATGTTATCTGTGTACAATATCCCTTAGCTGACTTTTACAGCACCCTTGGGAGGAAATGGGGTGGTGACACTTGTATTCTTAATCCGTCACCACACCGACATAAACGGAGTAAAGACTACCTACACCTTATCACTGTTAATATAATGGTGCCAATTCTAAATGCGCAACTAAACTTAACCAAAAGTGAAAACTATTGGTGTATTTTGATTATTATACTATTTTGCATTATTATACTATTTTGCATGATTATATATCAATCAACATTACCCAATTGTGTTATTGACTCTATCAATTTTCATTTTTAGTTAGTTTAGTTGTGCATGTAGTTGTTTAGTTCGGTACCATTATGTACTAACGAAAATAATTCATACTAATAAGCATTGCCCAAGGCAAGACAACATGTATTGTATCGATTCTAATAATATTATTCGCAGTAAAATAAGAAATCCATTCAAAATATTTCATGACTCATATTTACGTTGAAAGACACTTGTGCAATATGACTATAAGTAGACTAATATCAATCTGTGGAATAGGAAGGAGCAATACAATAGGAAGCTAGTGAAAATATGCTAAAAACAACATAGACTCTATTATTGTCTTCTAAATACGGAAGACCAACGCTGTTTTTTAAGCTATTGCATAGCTTCTATCGCGGGCCTTGAGCGTGGAGACTGAATCCAGAAATTCCGTAACGAAAATAGCGTAGTGAAAAAACCTTACATTATCGGCGCATGCGTAATTCCCTCTTTGCCCCGCAATTTATTTCTACCTGTTCCACGGGTAAGCGCCTTCCTCAAATTAAACAGAGTATTAAAATAAGGATTTTGAATCGACATCATATTATATCCTAAACGTTCAGATGACAGCGTATTTTAGATTTTAATAATGTAATGCTCTTGTCGCCGCTGAAGAACCAGCTGTACTTGAACCCAATGGCCTGGTACGCGACCACGGGAAGAGACCGGACGGTATGTCATTGTTGCCTTGGAAGGTGGGTCGGCCTTTGGTATGGGTCGCCACCTGCGTCGATACCCTCGCGCCATCTCATGTTCCAAGCACGTCTGTATGCGCTGGCGCTGCTGCTGCGGCAGCAGAGACACTCAAACGGCGCAAATATCATAATCTTGTTGGAGATTATGTTTTTGAGCCGTTTGGCGTCGAGACGCTGGGTTCATGGGGTCCGAGAGCTAAATCTCTTTACGGAGAGATTTCTAAAAAATTTGTCGACCGCACACGTGACCAGAAGGCTGGTCTGTACTTGGCACAAAGGATAGCAATTGCTATCCAGCGTGGTAATGCGGCCAGCCTTCTGGGCACGTTGCCCATAGACATCGATGCGGAGGAGTTTTTTGTTGCGTAAAATATACTTTAGTTTGCCTTTTAATTTTTTTTTGTTTAAAATTTTTTGTAACCCTATGTATGTGTAAGTGGTTCCGAATAATTTTATTCTTTCTTTGTTTATTTCCGGTAAGTTTTTGTATTTTGTCTCAAGGCCTCCCAAAATGAAACAAAGAACTGTAAACTAAATCCTGGGTACCCCAATGCCCAATGATGATCCTGCAAGATACAACTATAGGTGTTGAGCATGTGTTTAGGTAGAGAATAAATAAAAAAAAATTGGTCAAGTGCGAGTGGGACTCGCGCACGAAGGGTTCCGTACCATTATCTATGCAACATAAGGCAACGTTATTAGTATCGAGCAAGAAACGGTAAAAAAAATCAGTTTTTTGTATGGGAGCCCCCATTAAATATTTATTTTATTTTATTTTTAGTATTTGTTGTTATAGCGGCAATAGAAATACATCATCTGTGAAAATTTCAACTGTCTAGCTATCACCGTTCTTGAGATACAGCCTGGTGACAGACGGACGGACGGACGGACGGACGGACGGACGGACGGACGGACGGACGGACAGCGAAGTCTCAGTAATAGGGTTTCCGTTTTTACCCTTTGGGTACGGAACCCTAACAATGCCATTGTGTGGAAGTTTTTCAATATCCCTACTAATATTATAAATGCGTAGTAACTCTGTCTGTCCTTCTCTCTGGCTTTCCCACTTAAACCTCTCTACCGATTTTGATGAAATTTGGCACAGACAGTCTTTAGACCCTGAGAAAGGACATAGGCTACCTTTTATTGCGAAAAAAAAATTTTCCAAATTCCACGCGGACAGCTAGTAAGAAGAATAAAAATAAAATTCAATATCATTGATTTTCAACGGATGATGTTTGAAGTAATCGCCCTTTAACTTCGAACATTGCCTATGGTAAGTCATAAACGTAATGTGGGTGATTCAGTCATTTGGTGAAATAAATAAAGGGTCACGTGGAAAGTTTTCCTTTGTTTGTTTTACGTCCAATACGTTGAATACGTCCCTTCTGCGTCAAGCCCCTTCTTTCCCTTCTAAGAAACATCTGGACCCAGCTGCTGAGCCCAATAGAATAGGGTCCAGATGTATAAGATACACTATAGTTAGCTGGGTTTTCATTCTTTGGAACAATATTTAACCTTCGTATAATTAAAATGAATAATACACGTTGGTATGGATGTATAATGGTTTACGGCGCTCGTACGCAGAAACTATTGATTTTAGGGAAAAAAAAAATTATGACATAATTGTAGGAAATTTTCTCTACTTTTATTTTATATACATATGTTTTCCTGTAAAATGCGTCGGAAAGGAGTTATTATCAAAAAACTGATTTTGGGCGCCATTTTTTCAATATGCAATATGCGAGGTGGCAATGTTGAAATTTGGAAAGAGCACATCAAAATCTATACAATTACCAGTTTTCAACACTTCCGGGAATCTTTCCGGGCAATAATACTAAATGACTGGGCCATATAGCCATATAGCCACGGTAAAAATAATTCTATGAAAACGTTTAATTGCACAAAATTGTTTTTTTTTAATTAGGTACATTAAAAGTTGCCACAGAACAAATAATCAGCAGTTTTACAGTTTGGGTAGATTAATTACTCTGGTTGATGAGATAGGGTGTGAAAGTTTTTTCACCGTAATTGCTCCAGTGATTTATTATCAAATCAGCTAATGGCCTCTTGTAAATGAATTGTAAGATTTTACTTGATGAAGATTTTCTATATGACTAATGCTAAGATAATATCAAAATCAGTGACAATAAACTTTGTTGTTCTCGTGCTGTCCTCTATCGTTAGACGCCAAAGCAGTCATTACGACATTTCATTGTGTTATTGTATTCATGTGGTAAAGAATTGAGAATAAGTCTGTTATTATAAATCACCTCAATCCCATAGTGTTGTAAGATACAGTAAGTTTTTTTTTACCCTCTGTCGCCCTACCGGGCCATGATGGTGCCTTGAGCCTTACTATGACAAGATCCAGTAAATTACTCCAGGAAAATAAAGCATAGTTTACACGGAGCCAGTAATGCTGGCGCCAGTCTGCAGACAAGCCAGCGTTGGCCTGGCCCTTGTTGTTTAGACGAGGCCATTCATTTACGGATATATTCTTAGGGTGTGCACACGTTTTAAAAAAATGATGAATACGCGGCAAAGGCTGTTGAAAAAGAAATGTTTAAAGAACATCTCTGCACTATTAAGAGAAGAGTTGATTGATATATTAGAATAAAAGGGAGCGAAACGACTTTGGATAAGAAAATGGTTAAGCGATAGACCTGTAACTGGAGCTTCTCGGCATTTTGTCGCAAAAATTCCAAACAAAACAACAAAGAACACACATCGTACGGACGTTCGCCAGTGACTGGCGAGATGCGTCTACACGTGCCGCAACGCTAGCGCGGGGGTCGAGGGGTATGCGGGCGGAGGTCACTGGCTAGAAAAATAGACGGGCGCTCTATTCTCGCCAGCGTTGGCAGCCAGCGCTGGCTTGGCTTGAAAAACTGTTTACACAAGGCCAATACCAAGCCAACACTGGCTGCCAGTCTTATTGGCAGCCAGTATTGGCTCCGTGTAAACTATGCTTAACTCCTTATGAAGACGGCTTGTAGAGTTTAAAGCAAAAACAAATACGCATGTTGAGTGTTCCTTAGTAGGCTGAATTTCCTTTCTAAATAAAGGAAGTTAAGCCTAAAAATCCTACACATTTAGGAGCTTAAAAAATGCTAATTCTTTAGCATTATTTACGGTTGTTCGCTGATTATTTATGAGTGCAAGGTTACATTGCTTGCATCCATAAAAAATCGTAATATTATATTAAACACTCTTAGATATAATGACGTCTGTTTAGATAGTGCATTTATCAAGGAAGGCTATATAACATCACGCTGCGACTCCTCTCCAGCCCATTTACGTCCCACTGTTGGGCACGGGCCTCCACCACTTTTGGGGGATTATGGTCTACTGTACCGCGCTGACCAGGCGTATTGGCACAATGGCTTATTTACGAGTTTTCCGTCTCTCACAGAGGATGTTATCTGTGTGCAATATCCTTTAGCTGACTTTTACAGCACCCTTGGGAGGATATGGGGTGGTGACACTTGTATTCTTATTCCGTCACCACACGGACTGCACTAATAGAGGTGAATTGCAAAACCGAGAATTTTTTTCGAAATTCAACTCGTATTGAGTTGCGGGCAACAACTAGTACTTATATAACGTTAAAAGTCAATAATAAACACATATTTATACTGTCATGTTTGTAGACATAATTATGTTTGAATTACAGGGCGCACAATAATGTGCCACCATATAAAATAAACATTTCGGCGTACAATGACGTTGTTTACAAATACAAAGAAACAAGACGTATGAGAAATTACAATTGAATAATCAACTGTATTAGAATAAGCATAAACATGAATGTGGGTAAACCCTGTAATAACTGATCGTAAAAGACACATTATAACTCAGTCTCACCCGTGAACGTGGTGACTGCAGTCTCCGAAACATCGGCTCAAAATTTTAAACAAATATACGCGTCTAAATCCGTAAGAAGTAGTTTTATTTAAACAAATGAGTCGCTCAAGTGTTAGAAAATATTAGAAAATATTAAGCATGAACATATTTTTCAATCAGTAGTCTGCTAGCTCCCATAAAGAAAGGGCATGAAGGTATACTGAACCCATTTCTTTTCCAAAATATTATAAGGGCCGGCTTATAGAAGGGCATAAACCAAGTGCCAACACGTCTGACTAGCGTGCTACAGTAAACCAAATATCCTATCCAATGGCATAGTAAAATAAATAATCTCTCTCCAGCTTATTAACGTTCCACTGTTGGGCACGGGACCTCCTTCACTTTGGAAGGGATTACGCTTTACTGTGCCGCGCTGACCGAGCGTGATGACATTGGGTTTATTTTCGAGTTTCCGTCTCAGACAGAGGATTTGATATCTGTGTACAAAATTCCTTAGCTCCTTAGAATCTTGGGAAGGTAAAGGGGTGGTGACACTTGTATTCTTAATCCGTCACCACCACACGGAGAAAAAAAAATTATTATCATTTATAAGCTCGGAGTAATAGTGATATCTTTAACTGTCGTTTCAATTTGCCAAATCGTTTAATAATGTGCTATCTTTAAGTTAAATAAGTTATATGTAGATAAAATTTATAATAACCCCACATAAAAGCTTATAGCGCAGAAACTAATTGCTATTTAATATTTTCTAACACATGCGCGACTTATCTGTTTAAATAAAACTACTTTTTACAGATTTAGACGCGTATATTTGTTAAAAATTTTGGCCCGACGTTTCGGAGACTTTGCAGTCACCATGGTCACGGGTGAGACTGAGCTGTAATGTGTCTTCTACGATCAGTTATTACACGTTTTACCCACATTCGATTTTAATTTTACATTGACCATAAAATCTAAAAAAAGTCTATCTTTATGGTCAATGTAATATTAAAATCGAATGTGGGTAAACCCTTAGCTTACTTTGGGACCAGAGGACGTTGTGTGAAATGTCCTGAATATTTATTTATTATTATTATTTATTTTAAGATTCATTCTATAACATTTATACCATTATTAAATAGGTACACTAAAGTAACCAGGGTTATAGGGAGTTGTTAAACGCAAATGACGATGCTCGTTAGAAGGCTTGTTAAACATGGGCCATGTTTAACAAGCGTAGTGATCTATAGATGATCCTTTAATGACTTAAGTCACAGACTATAGTTTCACTTCCTTATTTACGTCCCACTGCTGGGCACGGGCCTCCTTCACTTTGGGAGATATTGTGGTCTTCTATGCCGCGCTGACTAGGCGTGTTGGCAAGAGGTTTATGTTTGGTCTCTTACATAGATTGTTATCTATGTACAATATTCCTTAGCTGGTTTTTACAGCACCCTGGGGAGGAAATGGGATGATGACATTAATTGTATTTGTAGGAACATTGTTTTTGAATTAAATCTTTTTGGTTAAAATAATTAAACCTTTGTAGTGAAAACGTTTCGGACTTGACATGTCTAAATTCAGATATTCACATTTAGAATGTAAAAATGTCAATATAAATAGCTTTGTAATTTTTCAGAATAGAATGTGTTGTTGGTGAACTATCGATAGTAAAACAATCGATAGTCCTATCGATAGTATCGATAGCACAGAATAAGGCAATACTATCGAATGAGCACAATACTATCGATAGTATCGATAGTATTGTACTCATTCGATAGACCGATCGATAGTCTTACGATTAGTTGGCTATCGATAGACTATCGATTAATAATCGATAGTGGACTATCGATCGGCAACACTACTCCACAATGGTGACCCCGACTTCGCCACATATTCTTCGGTCACCCCACGGACAAGATTAAGAGTATAGTTTACCTAATTAGAATTATTTGGCCATAGTAACTCGCGTAGCTCTCTAGATAAAATCCTTACTTATATAAAAAAGTGAAAGTGTGTTTGTTTGTTTGTTTGTTTGTTTAGTATTTTATATATAACGAATATTGATTCAGTATCGCTGTTAGCACCTTAGTTAGTTAGATCTATTAATTTCAGTTCAGAATACAGTTTTTATTTTAAATTTAATTTCAAATTCGATTCGGCTACTAATGCGTGCGAAGCCGCGGGCAGAAGCTAGTGTATTATAAATGTCATAATCAAAACTAAATATGAGAAGACTGTCAAAAACCCTCTTTTCAACGCCTTTCAAAAGATTTGATAAAACGTAAGTACCCTGACTTTATCATTCTAAGCTATAAAGTAAGATGAGGTCAAATGTTAGCCTATTGTGTATAACATAATGAACACAACGACATTTTTAGGTTCTTCATAAACGTTTCAAGCGTTTTAAGATATCACCCACACAAAAATGACAGTCAAGTAATCTAGCCTTCGGGCTTTTAAAAGTACAAATCTAGGTAAAAAGATATTTTCACTAAGCGTAGCGTCATTTAAAATAGTAAATAAGTATTGTTATTAAAAACAATTCCAATAATAAAATACAAAGTATGTTTTCCAAAAAAATATTTTATTAGGTTTCAACTGAATTTGTTTATATAGTTTTTTTTAGTAAATGAGTCGCGCAATTCTAAGAGGCATATCAAAGTATACTAAAATCTTACACAATTCAGACCCAATTCACAAAAGCACTTATTCAATACAAATAAAAGAAAAATAAAAGCGTTTAGTGCTTTGTATATATTTTTGCCTATGTTTATTTTCTGAAAAGCGGTCGCCATAATTTATATGGCGAGCGCTTTTCAGAGTATTCTACTATTTATTTTACTAATAAAAAACATCATATCGTCACATCTTTATCCTCGGGGTTTGGCAGAAACTATAGGGTGCCTACTTCTACGGTCTGAACGCATTTAAAATGCTCTGTGATTCATAATTAAATTTGTATACAGAGTTAGTGTGCTGAAAAACATTTGCAGAGATTACAATTCATTCATTCATTTCGTATAGCGTCTTGTGAAAGCCCTAATTGAATAATACGAATGTTCAGTTTGTAGAGCCAGTCAGCAGCAGCTGCAGTTAATTCGTGGAGCTCAACCATACCTCGGGGAAGCTACGAATAGGGCAGTCGTCGATGTTGTGCTGCATTGTTTGGTCTGTAGCTCCACAGTCGCACGTCGGTAAGTCGGCCACCCCCCATTTATGTAAATGGTTTTAGATTACAATAATACAAAAGTAATCCCCAAGAATAAGACATTGTTCTTAATTAGATGATGTAAAATAATCTTGAAGACGATCTAAAAAAGGATTGGATGGATTTTGTAAATGAGGATATGAAAAAAGGAGTTAAGAGGATACCAAAATAGCTTCGTGCATTTTTCTATGTATGTTTCATTGTTTCTTTAGATTGAATGGCTAGAGCTCTAATTTTTAAGTATATGTTTTTTCAATATATGATCTAGGATCGCATAAACTCAGAAACGCGATTGAAAAAAGTTTTCTCGATAGAAAATCTTAGCGAAACAACCTCTCTCATTTTTTATTTTTTTCATTTGTCGGTCTATTATCGCGTATTAACTAATGAAATAACTTTAAAAACATAAGTAACTATTATATATAGAAACACGTAAATCAGAATTAAAATATATTTAGTAGATTTTGAGTAAATAGGAAAAGTATCCCTAATTCTTCATTTTCTGTGCCTACTGGCTGTGTTAATATGTACGTGTCGGCGATGATATACGATAATATTGATGTAGGCCCTTAACACAGATATGACGTCTGACAGAAGATTGTGGAAGAACAAGACATATTGTAGAGACCCTAAATAACGGGATAAGGGCAGGTGAATGATAAAGGATGATGTAAGAATCACAATTAATGACATTGTAATACTAATAAAGGCAGTGAAACCAAACGTGAGAGTTACAGATAAAAGTAACTTCTCGAGTTCTTTCAATTAAATAATTTGTTATTGGATTATATGGATTTCTATGATTAATATTGCTATAACTACGTAATAAATGGAACCTAGAGACATAAAAAAGTAGCTCATATATCCGATAATTACACAAAATTTGATGACATTCAGTCAGGAAGTTTTGGAGTATTTTGTCATTTATACACATTTTTACTGTTATTCTGTCACCATATTATGGATGATAGATATTTCAAAACGCTCGTGGCCAACAATGGGGCGTTGAGAATGAGCTTGGGAGAGAGCGGGAGCGAGAGAGAGAGAGATAATGTTTTACATTATATTATGAAGGATTATGGTCTACTGTGCCGCTCTGACCAGAAGTTGGCACAGGGTTTATAGTAGTCTTTCGTCTCTCTCTGAGGATTTTAACTGTGTACAACATTCTTTCGCTGACTTTTACAGCACCCTAAGGGTAAGGAAGCTAAAGAGGTGGTTCCACTTGTATTCTTAATCCGTTACCACACGAACGTAAAACAGTAGCTTGGTTTAAAGATAGTCAATAGATACGTTCTATTAGATAAAGCTAAAAGTTTTCAACAAAAGTTTTTGAGGAAGGTAGCTCGTACAATAAGTATTAGTTCTAAGTTATTTCCAAATCATTAGTGACAAAGAAGTTTGACAACTATCGACCTTATCAACCATTACATGTGAAATACTGGAATACGGATAGAATACATTATACTACTTTTCTTTTATATATACATACATATAATAACATCGAAAACACCCAGGCGCAGTACAAACATTTGTGTAACAACTATAACTATCACACAAAAATACATTGTGCCAAGCGGAAATCGAACCCGCGACTTCAAAAACAGCAGTCCACTACATGAACCACTCAACCACGTCTATAAAATATGTTCGATAATATTCTGATACCGTTGTTAGATGTTTAATTAACCCTTAATAGTTTTAGGTTTCATAAAACATGTTTAAGAACCCTCACTTGGCCCTTTCTTCAAAGGTATAATATTTATTCAATGAATATACTTTTATAAATACCTATTTTTATATTTCAGCGGAAAAATAAACCATTAAATAAAAATTCTATCGTTACAAATCGTTTCAAGGGATTTAATGAATAGTCAATAGACCGATGTTGAATACATTGTAATCTAGAAATTTCAATTTTTCAATTTACAAAGTAATAAAAGATTGTCTTGACGGGCCTCGTGGTGGAGTGGTTTATATAACGGACTGCCGATCATGAGGTCTCGGGTTCGATTCCCGGTCAGGACAATCATTTGTGTGATGTTTTTAATTGTCATACAAATGTTTGTACTGCGTCTGGGTGCTTACTATGTATTATAAGTATGTATTTACAAAAGAAAAGTAGTATATGTATTATATCTGTATTCTGGTACCCATAACACAAGCATATAAGCTTAGCTTGGGACCAGAGGAGGTTGTGTGAAATGTCCATGAATATATTGTTGTATCACTCTTTGTTTTACGATACTAGAACACGAGACCAGCCGTTCTTTTTTATAGTTCAAAAGATCGCATATAGATAACAAAAGATTTAAATAAGTTTAAAAAACGTTGGTCTTATTTACAATGACTTATCGAAGGTTGAAACAATAAAATAATGGTATTGACATTTTCGTGAGTTTGAGTCATCTTAAAAATATTTATATGTTACCGGTGGTTACCGGCTAACACTCACTTTTATAGGATCGATGATGTCGACCCAGGTTAGTACCTCGAAAGATACGTGAAGCCATAGAAATCAGACGATATCCGAACTTTAACAGAGATGTTGGGTGGACACTGCCATCCGCTGGATACCAGCTGCAACCTCGAAACTACAAGTGGTTAGCCTAGAGAGTGACACAGCGAGCAGTGTGTGCAATAGTGCTCTCGCGATACAGGACGATGCGATTGCCGACAGCAATACGACATTACCACGTGACACCGACCCCTATCCATCTGAGTCGGTGAACACCAATGTTACAAAAATCCCCCCAACACCGCAAGACCCTCCGCCCTCCACATTATCACAGCGGGCAACACGCGCCATGGCCTGCAGTGCGCGTCGGAAGGTCACGGATACCGCTGCGCGCTCGTCCTGATGATGAGCATCGGATATGCTCGAAACCTGGGTCGACATCATCGATCCTATAAAAGTGGGTGTTAGCCGGTAACATATAAATATTTTTAATAAAATAATGTTACTTTATCGGAGAGTTAATAAACATTTTAGCGTAAAAAGACTATTATGAATAACAATTTTTGAAAATTTTAGCGAACTTTTAAACCTCCGATAAGTCATTATATACAAGACCATAATATGTCTTTTACAAAAAGTTATTCATAAAAGACAATATTTTAAGACTTAATTTAATCTTCTGTTAGTGATGTACGACTTTTTCAACTATAAAAGTGAAAGGACTCGTGATCTAGTTATTTATGAAATGGACTGCCAATCACAAGATTTTGGGTTCGATCCCCGCACTATATAACTCATTGCGTGATATTTACAAATGTCATACCGCATGTGGGTGTTTTCTGTGTATTATAAGTACTTATTTACAAAAAAGTGTATATATAGCACATTCGTATCTGGTACCTATATAATATAAATATGGTTTACTTTGGGGCCAGAGGACGTTTAGTGAAATTTCCGAAATTATTTACTTAATAATATTAGTATTACAATTTTCAGTCTGTATGCTATCGTACAATGAAAAATATCGTGTAACGCGTAATCGGAATCTAAGTAAAGCCCTGCATACCTATTGTAATGGTTTCACCATACCCATTGTTAATATCTCATTAAAGTACATAACTCAATATTAGAAAGCGTAGGGTCATAAAGTCTATATTATAAAGCGTAACAATACACAAGCAGTATTAGCTTGTCCTTGTCCTTGTCTAGCCGTAAGATTTAGTAGGCGCGTAAATAAGTTGTGGGAAAGCGAAAGAGAAACGAGGTACACAGCTGGGGCGCACGTGGCGCACACGCATAATGCTAGCTAAATGGAAGGGATGCTTCAGGGATGGATAAGTATAGGGCTGTAGGGCGAGTGGAGGACACTGGGGGTTTTGAGCGCAGAACGGGTCGGTCGCTTGAGAAATTGAGTTGGCTTTGCGTTGCGAGACAGATCGGGAGTCTTTGGGTCGAGTGGGGATGTGAGGGAGATTCGAGAGTTCGCTTTGGAATGGAAGATGGAATGGTGCGTATGGGAGTAGTGGAGTAGGACCGCGCAAAAGGACGTAGGCGGAGTAGAGTAAGAATTATAGTTAATATTATCTTACAATCCGGTGAGTACTTTTATATCATATACTTAGTTTTAATTAAGCCCTAAGGCAAATAATGACGGAGTAGTTATAGGTAGGGCGTAGTTTTATTTATTGTTATTATTTATTTATTTATTATTCATAGAATTATGGAACTGACCAACCGACATACGACACTACCGACACCTGACGCCCCTAGGTTTTATGACCAAATGGACAAACTTAACAAGTCGATTGTAACAGTGGATCGCTTAATTGTTGTAGGTGTATTTATTTTGTATACGCAAAGGTGTCCTCGTACTTTGGGTATAGGATAGCGGCATATTAGTTTGACATTTACAGTTATTACTGCCGTAAGCATGCTATTGAATACTGAAACATAATAGTTGTGTCCTGTCCTAGCCCTTGAGCGTCCATAGCCATACCTGGTCGTACCCTTAAGGTACATGGAGCCCCGGGTCTGGAGTGGAACTAACCATTATGTGTAGCTCGTGTCAGTGGAGTAAATTGACGTTATTTATTATATTGCCTTCCGTCTGCTATGCTATTCCGGCACTAGTGGAGGAATCAGGCTCGATTGGCATTAATCTGCAACTCGAAGTAGCCGTACCGTAATGGAGATGAGTCTCCAGTATGAGTGAAGAGTTGTGTATGTATTACTTGCTGGAAGTCCCTTCCTAGTCGGGTTCGGAGACCCCTTTGTTTAGTTGTGTAAAACATCTAATACAGTTAGCGGCCACATTAACGCCCTAAGGTCGCCTAACTTTGGCTGTAGTTTTAAGAATCTTGAGACTCCTGTCTCGTGCTTTCAATGTACCGATTAGGTACGCACCTTGGTGAGAATAATATGTACTAAATGTAGTATGCTGCAGCAGCAGTAATTAATCTTTAGAACGCGCTTAGTGCGGCCTCGTGTCATGCACACGCACAATCCACGGTACTAATACCGCGTAATATACACAAGAAAGTCTAGCCTAGCCTAGCACACACAGGAAGCTATATGCTAATTATAATGGCCTAAATCTAAAGCCGTCCTATGGTTATTTTGTTTACCAGCCTGTTTGTGCGGCCCTGGGGCGTAACTTAACATCCAAACAACCACTCGTCGGGACAAATGGACATTAGCATCAGCCCTTTGATTGCCCACTCTTTTAATTAATTAATGGTCTGCCCTTCAGGAGCCAGTGCTGGGCGAGCGTCCAGCATCTGGGTGAGCTTGACAGTAGATGATGCGGAGGTGGGGCATCTCTACCCCCCCTCAGGGGGCACGATATCCAAGTAATTACTAGTAGATATAGGAAATTTCAAAAATGATGGGTATAGGGTCCAAATAGAATCCATCACACTATGTTCACAATTTAACATAAGAATAACTTAAAAATTGGTCAAGTGCGAGTCGGACTCGCGCACGAAGGGTTCCGTACCATTATCTATGCAACATAAGGCACGTTATTAATAAATGAGCAAACAACACACACAATACTTAATTAATCACGTTTGTTGTATGAGAGCAAGAAACGGTAAAAAAATCATGTTTGTTGTAAATTAAATGTTTATTTTATTTTATTTTTAGTATTTGTTGTTATAGCGGCAATAGAAATACATCATCTGTGAAAATTTCAACTCTCTAGCTATCACCGTTCTTGAGATACAGCCTGGTGACAGACGGACGGACGGACGGACGGACGGGCGGACGGACAGCGAAGTCTCAGTAATAGGGTCCCGTTTTTACCCTTTGGGTACGGAACCCTAAAAATGATTAATAATCAAAAAGTTAATAAATTAAATACAAACAAACATGGCAAAATTTATAAATTACTGTAAAACCAAAAAGTTATTTTTAGTAATAAATTCACATACACACATGAAACACAAAATTAACACAATCATCGCGAAGTAATTAATAATTCCGAAATAAATATTGAGATTTTCATACTAGGTATAAAACTTTGACCTTTAACTTATGCTGAAGGGTTGTACGTTACAAAACTTTACTTGTAATTAGATTCAGAGAGAATTTGAAGCTTCCTATGAAATAAATTATCAGATACTAAAAGCAATGAATTTTAACGGTTCCATTAATAACTGTGTATTAAAAAAAACCGACTTTATTTGCTTTTGAAATTTGAGGATTTTCCTCGATTCCTCTGGAGATAACCACCAGATCCTTACCTAATGTCAATGAGACCACACGGGAACCACCAGCTTTCAAATAAAAAAAGAATCATTATAATTGCTTCGCCCACTTAAAAATTATGAGGTAACAAACATAAAAAAAACATACATGTGAACGAAAACTTCCTTCTTTTTTTGAAGTCGGTTAAAAGGTATACAAATCTATAACGAGTTAAAATACTAACACAGTCTTCTTTAAACAAGCAAAGGATTACAAAAATCTTGAAATGTTATATGTTAAACAATACGCAATTCCATCGTCGCATATGTATGACCAGATGTTTTTTTTTTCAATAGCTTCGGTTTGCAAATGACTACACTCCACCGGATGTTAAGTGAATGTGTAATTCAAATGTGAAGACGGCTAGTACGTGTCAGAGTACTAGCCACCCTCACCTGGTCAGCCCACAAGATGCCACTTCACACCTCGCTAGAAAGATTCAATGTTGTAAGAGCAAAGAAACGTGTGCGAGGAGAGAGTTGCATTTGTTCGAGGAATGAAGCCAAAGAAATATGTGTCAAACGTAGCAAATGCTCTGAATACTATCTAAAGGTGTGTCCAAACATTGAGCGACAAGAGCGCGGCAGCAACACGCGGCGTTTCCAGGACACATTTCTTCAACATTTCACAACGGGGCGCAGAGCAGAGCAGACACATGTCTGCGTCGCATGTACCTGCGTTGCAACGTACGTAGCACACGGTACGCTCGAGCATTAAAAATTTTCGCCAAAATTTGCGCCACCCTGGGCGCAAATTTAGTAATGCTCGAGCCCTGCGTGGACCTACGTCGCTTGCGTCTCAGCATACGCTTAGCCTTCATCGTGCGCGGCACTAGTCCGCGTGGCTGTCGTCCAATGATAGCGCGACGGGCCGCGCGCGGCAGCCGCGCTCGATTGCCGCTCAATGTTTGGACACACCTTTATGTTAACACGAGAAATAAGCACAATCATTTTCGACTACGTTAATGACAATAAAGCCTGGGAGTAAATTGTTCAAAGCAACACATATTATAATTGTAATTTATTTATATTGTAAGAACTTTTGTATTCATTATTAAAAAGAAACTCGTTGACTAAGGAAAACGATATCTGCTGAGTTTTTTACGCCGGTTCTTCTCAGCGGATTGAAAGTCCTGAACCGGTAGTATGGTAAAAAAAATTTGATAGGTATCATAGGTATCATAGGAGCTTATTTTTTTTGGCAAAAATAAATAAGCCTACAAGAATAAATGACTTTTGATTTTGAATATCTGCCTTCCTGAGAAAAAGACGTGATGGTTTTTTTACATGAGGAATGCATTTACGTACTTCGCCGCCACAGTTGCGGGCGTGGCCCGGTTTGTTGTGGGACTGTTTTAATGAAAGCCGGATTATCCACTAAGCCCCAGGGTATTACCCTTCGCCCTAAAGCCGTGGTAGTAAGTATGTTTGTGAACGTAATTTCTTGATGCCAAATTTTTATCTATCTTGGACGCTTAAATCTAATTTATTTGATTTTAATATTATCATTCCTTTTTCTTCCTAAACATTTTAAACAGGATACCTGCAGTAAGAGTCGGAAATTAAAAAAATTAACTAAATGACAACATACCCGTAGCGTATTAGATTAAATAAAGTAAATTCCAAAAGTGGGATGTCACATGGCTGGGAAAGGATATGACATTTTCATATTCGCATTCGTGTCACATTGTTAGTAGATTTAATTCACTGTATGTATTTCAATTGAGTCTAGTAGTGAATGTAAACGCTGACTGAATAGTTACTTATTTGTGTAGGAGTAAATGTTTCGTAATCATTGAAACTAAACGTAACGTCCATAGTTCACTAAATGTCTGTAAACAAATAGAGAGATGTAGGTTGAGAGATCTCAATAGGACTTCAAGGTCAGCGTATTATGTCATTACATTTGAAATCCCATTTTAGGGTTAATTGGCTTACCTTGAGACAACCTTTTACGTCAATAAGTAAGTATTTATTACACTTATGAAGATGATACTAAAAGTTGATTACTCGAAAAAAAAAACACACTAAAAATCCTGTAGATTGTATTACATTGTCGTCGGTTCCTAATAAGTGTGCAATATTGCAGATCCATCCCACTACAGAGAATGTTATCTGTGTATAAAATTACTTATCTATTTTTTAAAGGCACCTTGAAAAGGAAAAGGCGTTGTGACACTTATATTGTTACGTGTATTCTTAATCCGTCGCCACACGTATAACTATATTTGTAGATCTGACTATATCCAATTCAAGAATTTAAGAATCATTAGACTGTAGGTATTACATGTGAATTAACTCCAGTCCCATAATGATCAAACGTTGCCAAAGTAACATTATTGGACATCGAACTTCGTTAAAATATACCACAAGCCAATTAACAATGGGTGATTGTATCAATCTAAATCGAACTCACTAGATCATTAGGCAGAAAATTTAAGTGGTTTACGTCGAGCCAATTACGAGTATTGTTGTAAAGCGGTCAATTTATTATTAGAAGAAAATGGGTTGACCCGTTTTCTGTCGTCTGATCTAAGATTTAAAATTAACTATTTAATTTAAGAAACTGTTTACAGAAATTATTTATTTATTTTATTTATTTAAAACTTCATAAGCTGCTTCTTCAAGGCGGGCTTAATGCCTAGGGCATTCATATTCCAGGGTTACAGATAAGGGATGTAGTAGATGTTCTGAATAAATACATTTGGTACTTAAATGCTATCATCGTTATGTTCGAGCTATCACAGTTATAGATACAGTGATGTCTTAGTGGCCCCGTTTTATCTTTTGGTAAGGAACCCTAATAAGGAATATAAAATACCAAATATTGCTACCCTACGTTCATTTCTAAATTGTAAATTTGTTTGAAGATTAGTTAAATAATAAGAAAAGTTAAATTGCTCTTTTTTGCGTTCTAACTTATTACCATTGTATCCAAGCATGTAAAATGTATTTCACAACTTGGTCCAACGTAAATATGTACTTAATTTCCCGCAAGAATGATTTCATAAAAAAGAAGAAATTTAATATTAAAAGAGTTTATTAATTTAGGAATTATTTACAGAATTTCAACCAGTGAATAAAATTAAATACTATATCATTTAAATGATAGATCAGTAATAAGTCGATTACCTCATATAACAACTACAAGAAAAAAGAAGAAAGAAGTGGCCGAGTACAAATTGGATTCAAATCGAATCAATCAAATATATTTATTCAATATAAATAGAGTACCTACATAGATTATTGTATACATATGGTCTTATTCATAATGACTTATCGGAGGTTTAAACGGAGATTTTATCGGAGAGATAATAAACCGTTCATCGTAAAAAGACTATTATGAATAACAAGTTTTGACAATTTTCGCGAACTTTTAAACCTCCGATAAGTCATTATGAATAAGACCAATAGTGGCAAAAGGGGCATGTGCGTAGCACTTACAACCGTCGGGCATGTATGAGTGTGGATGAAGCCAAGGAAGTGTGCTTCGATCGTGGCAGATGGCGCTCTATAGTCTCTGCCTACCCCCATGGGAAAAAGGCGTGATGTTATGATGATTACCAATAGTGGACATATAGGCGCTCGCACGCGAAGTATTCCGTACCGAATTTATCATAATATATTCGCCATTCATCCAACCTCAAATGAGGGAATAAGGGCAGGAGAACGATGGTCATGAGTATTCGTTGTTATAACATCAACTGATATGCATAAACTGTAAAATTTTGGCTATCTAGCTATCACCGTTCTTAACATACGGCCTAGTGTAGTAGCGAAGTTTCAGTAATAAGGTCCCATTTTATATTTTGGTGCGGAACCCTAAAAAGTGTATTTATCTGAAAACAGTCTCATCATATTGTTAAACTAGCTTAAATGTATCTGCCTGATATTAACCAAAATATTTTTTATTTTTCATTCTAGCATATAACAGAAAATTAAAGGCTTTTCAATTTTCCTATACACACTTTATAATATTTTTTGATACCTCATTTTATTGAAAATTCTTATATATTATGTTTGAAAAGACTAGGTTATAAGCTCTTAAATATCGCTAGTAATAACTTCTGCTAATCTGGTTGATTTCAAAAATAAAGTTACAGTTAGTTGTGCTAAACGTCAAAAGCAAAATAATTCTAGCAAGTTAATAGAAATCTAATATGGTGTTCGAATATAATAATTGATGTCCCAAAACTGTTAGACCGATATCTTCAAATTGTCTCTATAGTTGATTGATTGGATAGGCAGGAAGATAATTCATATTATTATGTTCCTCCAAAAGGTATCAATTAACTGGTTTCAAATTGATAAATTCAGAATGTAATAATACAGTAGTAATAACATTTATTATACGCATAAAGAGAACAAGGATTACCATCCCATTTTCTTTATCGTGATTCAAAAGAGTCAAATATTCAAGCAGATAAATGCTCTGGAAGAGGTAGGAAACCTATAACCACACTCTATCTCAATAGCCTTTGAAAGACTGTCAGTTTCCTAGCCATAATTCTCCTGCTTGTTCAGGTTGCAATGGGATTTGACCACCCGCCTGCCTGACCTCAAATCTCCTTGGGTATGCAGATGTTATGAGACGTGGTTATCGGTCGTAATCAGTCGGACTGTACGATTCCCGCTGAAAAGACACGGGGAGGTGATATTTGCATTATTTTTGTCTGTCACTTTACGGACAATCAATCTGTTGTCAGTTTCTTACCGAAAAAAATATATAATCATCACAATACTGAACAAAAAATGCTTGTAATGTTACAAAAGGAGAGAAACAAAAAATCTGCAATAGTTTTTATCAAACACTTTGTTGTGAGGTAGTTAACCGTACACCAATGTACACTGAAAACTTTTAACTGCTACGTACCAATTGTGGTTTATTTTTGAGTCGGTCACTTTATTAATTAAACGGTAACAACTAAAGAGCTTAAAATTTATAACCGTTTGTGTCGGATGAATTATCCCCATAGTTTAGGGTCCTGTTTTGGTGTTATTTGGGGTGGGTATGGCGAATATAATTTTTTTTTTTTTTTTTTTTCCATGACGTATCTGGATTTTGAGAACCAAATCATCATATTAATTACAATCTAGCCTACAAAGGCTAATAAGTAATTTTAAACTAACTTAAATTGCTAAATAGAATATGACTAAGAATGTGTCCATTAACACTTTTCTTACTGTCTCTATTAAGGCGAAGACACTTCGTTCATGTGTTCTTTAAAACTAGCACTTATTGCACTATTAACACTATCACTATTAAAAAACTAGTTCAAACGGTTTTGTTCTTTGAAGTCTTCTCACTAGACCCGTATTATCAAGGAGCTGTATTGCCTCAACATTTACGTGATGATGAAGTCGATTGTGATGAGCTTCAGCAAACTTTTTAATTATAATTGCGACCTTGTCAACATTTAAATCCCTATGGATGTCATCATTTCGCACATACCAGGGTGCGTTTATTATGCCTCTTAAAACTTTGTTCTGGAATCTTTGAATAATTAGTACATTGCTTGGTTTGGTACAGCCCCAAAGCTGGATACCATAAGTCCACACTGGCATAAGGACTTGTTTGTATAGTAATAATTTATTCGGTACTGACAACAAAGAATCCTTTCCGAGAAGCCAGTACATACTTTTATAGCGAAGCTCCAACTCTTCGCGTTTCTTTTTAACGTGGGCTTTCCATCGCAGCTTCGTGTCTAATGTCATGCCCAGATATTTGGCTGTGTTCTCGTGTGGTATAATCTGTTTATTAAGGTACAATGGTACATAATTTACTCTTTTGTTGGTAAAGTCTATATGTATAGACTTTGCCTCGTTTAACTTAATTCGCCACTTTGTTGTCCATTTATAGAGTGTATTTATAGCTGCTTGCACTTTTTCTACAGCTTCCGTTTGAGAGTCTCCTATAGCCATAATGGCTGTGTCGTCAGCAAACGTAGCAACTGTATTATTTTGTAATACTGGCATATCACACGTGTAAAGCAGGTATAGGACAGGACCTAGAACACTCCCTTGTGGTACACCAGCTTTGATTTCTTTAAGGTCAGAATATGCATCGTCGTGTCTTACTAAAAACATTCGTTGCGTTAAGTAGGACTCTAGGATGTCGGCATATTGTTTGGGTAGAAAATTTCTTAATTTATTAATGAGGCCTTTGTGCCACACTTTGTCAAATGCTTGTTGTACATCTAGAAACACAGTTGAGTACACTTTCTTATCTTCCAAAGACTTTTCTATCATTCCAGTAATTCTATGCACCTGGTCGATAGTCGAGTGCTTTTTTCTAAAACCAAACTGATAGTCTGGAATTAATTTTCTCTCTTCTATGATAGGCTGCAACCTTTTGAGAAACAGTTTTTCAAAAATTTTTGAAACTATTGGTAGAAGAGAAATTGGACGATACGAGGTAGTTTCATGTGTGGGCTTGCCTGGTTTTGGTAGCATTATAACTTCAGCTATTTTCCATACATCAGGTACGTACTTGAGCCTGAATGCTGCGTTGAAAAGTGTGGTTAGTTTTACTATAGCTTTACGTGGAAGGTTTTTGAGTACTTCGCCGGTAATTAAATCGTATCCTGGTGTTTTCTTAGACTTAAGGTGTTTAATTTCCATTTGAACTTCTTTTGGGGTCACAAGTTTTATTTCAGAGTCATCGCACAATGTATCTGCCAGTAGGTCAGCATCATTCACGCCCTCATTAGGTTGAAAAATTGCTTCTAGATGCTCTGCAAATCTCGCTGCTTTTTGTTCATTCGTTGTAGCCCAATTACCATTTAGTTTTTTTTATAGGAGGGATCTGGATAATTGGCTTTTTTAATCTTTTCGTTGTCTTCCACAGCGCATAATCTGAGGCACGATTATTAGTTACCTTTGAAAGGTATTCGTTCATATTTGCATCGTGAAAATTTTGAATGACTTTTTTAAGTTTTTTAGTCATAGTATTCAGCTTTGTTTTATCCCCTGGGTACCTAGTCTGTTGCCATTTACGCCGCTGCATTCGTTTTTCAACTATTAGGTTTCTTATTTCTAAAGGATAGCAATGAGCTCGGGTCCTTCTTTGAAACGTTGGTGTATTTCTCCACGCACATTGTTGAACATCGGAGATAAGTTTTCTTACCTCCAAGTCTAGTTGATTTGGGCTTTTTAATGGAACTTTTAGTTCTATTAAGGAATCTAAATCTAATTTAAAACTCTCCCAATCTGTGTGTTTATTTACTAAACTAGGTTTGTTTTCTTTTAGAATAAGTAGTTCACTTAAAGTTAATAAAATTGGCGAATGGTCTGAATTCATATCATAACCTTCTTCTATATTTAAAAAACTAGATGATATGTTTTTATAGACGAAAAAGTCTATTAAATGGTCTGGCGAATATAATAATATAATTATTTTATTTTATTTTATTTTATTTTACAATTAATGGAAAACTTACAGCTAAATACATATATAAATAGAAAAACAAAATACTTAGTAAAAATATGGCCAATTAAAAGTTTTCACAAATATATAGGTAGAATTCTGCATATTATTAAATTCATTCTAATTATTGTATTATAAAAATTATGTCAAAGGATATATTATGTATATAAAAACTATGAAAAAATTACAGTGATAAAATATAAATTAAATAGAAACAAAACAACAACAATAACAAATAATACAAACAAATCAATCGCGACCATCCTCAAAGAAAATACAGCTCAAAACTTTCTTAAGCCTCGTTAAACATACGACCAACTCTAATTAAATATGTGTTCTGGCGATAATTAGTACTTGCCGCAGGTACGTGTAAAATGTTATGCCTACGCCGGAAAGTAGTCGGTGCGCACAATCCTATTTTGTTCACCATCTCTGTTACATCAATAGATCCGTATAATATATAATCTCACGAAATCCTATCTTTGCGAGAGCAAATTGTGCTTGACTGCTTATTGAATTTTTTTTTTCTTTCCAAAGCCTCACTATCATCTGCATGTAAGCCATCTTCGAATGGTGTCTATTCTATAATTTATATTTTGTTAACCTCTGCCCTTCTGTCTACACTGTTTGACACTTCACGGCATTTATATCAAAGACAGTAAATAATTTTGAAACCTTCATTTACAGAGACTGATTAATATCGGTCCAGTAAATTCCTATCGATAACACCCTTTCAATTTTCCCTCGTCAACTGTCAACAATACTAAATTGATAAGATTGAGATAATAAAGGTAGTAAGTATGAGGTAATAAATGATTCATAAAGACTTACAATAATTTGAAATAGATTATAACTATTATTAAACCAATTTAGCGTGTGCGCGTTAACACATATAAATAGAGAGCTCGACAGATAAACTGACATATAGACACATGGATATTAATTATTATTTTTATATCCCATCATCATCATAACATCACGCCTTTTTCCATGGGGGGCAGAGATTATAGAGCGCCATTTGCTACGATCCAAACATACATACTTGGCTTCATTCACACTCATATATCTGGTCATAAATGGCCGACGGTTGTAAGTGCTACGTACTTGATCTAATATATAAAATTCACGTGTCACAGTGTTAGTTACTGATACGGCTTGACTGATTTTTATGAAATTTTATATGCATATTCAGTAGGTCTGAGAATCGGCCAACATCTATTTATCAAACTTTTTATTTTATTTACTATGGCAAAACAACGTTTGCCGGGTCAGCTAGTATATATATATTTTTAAACGTATATTACATAATATATATTCTTCTTGGGCGTCCTCTCCCAAACATTCTCTAAGAGATAGCTTTGGTTACAGATTTGCAAGAAAATAATAAATAAATCTACGGGATCTCTTTGAAACAGCTACATGCAAACGAATCCGCTGGACATTGCTAGTATTACATAAAATACAAAGCCGTGTTTGTACGAAATACGAAAAATAATGTCCAATATCAATATAGTACCCCAGTCATATGCCATTGTTACGAATGTCATCTGCACGACATAATAATTTTCTACGTGTTGTTTCCGTTATATAATACTTATAATTATATACACAGTTATATGTCAACGTTCAGTAATCTATAGCAAGCAGCAATCTTTTCTTTCATGTATAATACTAACTGTTTACCGCAACTTCGTACGTGTCGAATTTAGAAACCAAACCTGAAAAAAGCCATCCACTTGAACCATTCTAGCATTTTAAAAAAACCACATATCGATGAGTGCGAAACGAGGCTTGAAAGATCTCGTCCGTGTTTCGTCTTTACAGCGGTAAGAAAAAACTTAAACTTCCCTGTCGTGCGAGAGGCGTAACTTCCGTCTGGTTTAGCTTAGGAAAGAGATAACTATATATCTGAGATGTGCTATTGATTCTGAGTATTTTGGTATGCCTACCTTAATACCGGATGTTTTAGGCCTCGTGCCACAGTGCGGAACGAGATTCTGAACACCTCGTACCTCCGCGAACCTCGTGCCGCACCCTACGCTAGCTTCACGCGGTTAGTGTTGTGCAAAACGTTGGACACTGCGTCCGCAATTTCAATTTTAAGATTTCGAAACGTTGTATAAGAATATTAATTGATAATATTAATGATGATGAAGAGGAATCTAATTCAAAGTTACCGATATTTGAAAACAGGTAAGTTTCCAATGAATATTTACAAATTATACTCAGTGTAAGTGAAATAATGGTGTAGGAATATAATAAATAAGTTCCAGCTATGTATATTTAAAATATGGTGTATCAATACAATATATAGCATTATAAATTATACACTGTAATGTATTGTAAGTTTATGCTGTTTTAATAAAAAGCATCCATAAGTATAATTAAATAAAATCGTTTATTTTTCCCATCACTATACAGAATGAAAAAACTGCCTTTTTTCAGTACGGTATGGGGCACATACGATCCCACATTTTATTTTGCGTATAGAATCTAAACTAAATAATCTACCCACAGGCGGCGGCAGATTTAGGTTGATCAACTCATTGGTAGCAATAATCGCGACAAAAACCGTACAATTTGCCTTATTTGGCGCCAAAAAAAGGATTTTTGTCTTCAGTGGGCGGTGGGGTTTACTAAGTCTCGTACCGCTCCAACGTCTGATTCAGGATGAGGTTTGAAACGCCTCGTAACGTAGTAATGGAAAGTACAGATAAATTAGTGCCGCTGGGAACGTGTTAAATCCTTTACGTAGTTATGAAGATATAAGCTCAAATAAGGTCATACATATAAAAATAACGACTTTGTTTTATAACAAAATTAATAAGTAAAGATTTCAGGAAATATAAATCGTAGTTATTACTTATAATAGGTACTTCCTATTTTTCTCAACACGTTAATGAACGACTGTCCCCCTCTTTCAGTTAATAAATCCCTTGGCAACTTGGCTTTCATTTCACAATTAAAACAGTTCAAGTTCAAGTAAAAAAGAGATCTAAATAGGTGTCAAGTTCAATGGTCAGTCCTGAAATTTATATAAACAACATAAAATATATTTTTTCTTTTAACTAAGGATAATATATTGTAGCCTGAGGTCTGACTTTGTCAAGTCAATTAATAATAAATGCAATCAGATTAATCCTAATTTTTTTTAAATTTATTTTTAACTTTTTACTTTTCCGGTTTCCATTTCATTGGTTTTGCTTTTCTTTTTTTAAAAGACAGGCAATGATTTGAAGTATGAAAATGACGTACCCGAGCTTATAAGCATACACACACTGACATACACACACACATACATACGCACACACATACGCACACACACACACACACACACACACACACACACACACACACACACACACAAACAAACAAGCTAATTTATATGTTGTACCTGATCTTTTGTTAACTACATTTACTTACTAACATGCATGCCTTTTATTCAGTAATGTATTCTTTAATTAATTTGTTACACCTATTGTAATAAACGGTGTATGTATTACCTGTTTAAGACGATACCAAAATAGCTTCGTGCATTTTTCTATGTACGAAGTTTTCATTGTTTCTTTAGATTGAATGGCTAGAGCTCTAATTTTTAAGTATATGTTTTTTCAATATATGATCTAGGATCGCATCAACTCAGAAACGCGATTGAAAAAAGTTTCCTCACACCTCTCAAATTTTTTATTTTTTTCATTTGTCGGTCTATTATCGCGTATTAACTAATGAAATAACTTTAAAAACATAAGTAACTATTATATATAGAAACACGTAAATCAGAATTAAAATATATTTAGTAGATTTTGAGTAAATAGGAAAAGTATCCCTAATTCTTCATTTTCTGTGCCTACTGGCTGTGTTAATATGTACGTGTCGGCGATGATATACGATAATATTGATGTAGGCCCTTAAATTCAAATAGTGTAACTTCGCTTACTCATAGTTTATTATAAAATGTTAATTAGTGAGAAGACTGGATCCTGTAATACAGTTTCTACTAGCACGGGATCCAGAGATATGTAAGCAAAAATTGTAATCATTTTAGAAAAAAATAAAATACTATTATTAAAAAAAAATCCGCAATTGCAAGTGGATGAAAAATAACATGATGCTGATAACAGCGTATTAAAAACATATTGGGCCTTGTTTCCCAACAGGAATGTTGTGTTCATAAATATAATTAACTCAGAATATTGCTCCTTTATTTGATACTTAACAAACTCTTATTAGACTAATAATTATTTTTGCAATATGTTACGTTAATATGTGTTGAGTAGAAAATATCCTACTAATATTATAAAGGCGAAAGTTTGTATGTATGGATGTTTGTTACTCTTTCACGTAAAAACTACTGAATGGATTTGAATGAAACTTTACCACAATATAGCTTATACATCAGAATAACACATAGGCTACAAATTGGCTGGACCGATTTTGATGAAATTTTATTTTATACAGAATTGTATGGCAAAACAACGTTTGCCGGGGCAGCTAACTTATTGAAAAGCAATTAAATTAATAACATGTTCTTACTAGCTGTTAAAACTTTAACAATTTTTGTATTGATAGTAAAGATATCTTTCCAGTATCTATTATTATGTAAATAATTACGCTCTTTGTTACTCAATAAAAAGAAAAATGGTTTGAAAGCGAATATGGAGTGAAATGAATTAAATACATTATGAAATATAACGAAAGAAGCAAAATAATTAAGGGCCTACATCAATATTATCGTCGACATGTACCTATTAACACAGTTAGTAGGTATAGAAAATGAAGAATTAGGGATATTTTTTTTGTTTACTCAAAATCTACTAAATATATTTTAATTCCGGTTTACGTGTTTCTATATATAATAGTTACTTTTGTTTTGAAAGTTATTTCATTTGTTAATACGCGACAATAGGAGAGAGAATAAATAAGAGAGGTTGTTTCGCTAAGATTTTCTATCGAGAAAACTTTTTTCAATCGCGTTTCTGAGTTTATGCGATCCTAGACTATATATTGAAAATACATATACTTAAAAATTAGAGCTCTAGCCATTCAATCTAAAGAAAAAATGAAAACTTCGTACGTAGAAAAATGCACGAAGCTATTTTGGTATCCTCTTAATGTTGTGCTAACTCCAAAGAATGAAAAAATGGCAGGAAAATGTTGATGATAGTATTAAGTATTATATTAAACAATATAAAGACAAATTATTCTGATTTCCCAGGTGACAGTGTTCCCATGCAACCGTAATAATTTCGTCAAAATAGGAATAGGATTAATTAGGCTAAGAAACCTGAGAAATGTACCTACATAATCATCACGGATAGTGCGCTATTAGTTCGTAATTTCACTGTTTATGTATATCAGTTGATGATATTATACTAATCGTCATGATTCTCCTGCCCTTATCCCTTATCCCATTATTATTTATCATTAACGAGAGGGGGTCCAACTCAAATTTGACCGGTTTTTGTTTGGTTTTCATCGTAAACACTAATAAAAGTATTTAGGTACTTACATGCGTACGTATGTAAGTACCTAAATACTTTTAGTTACATAAATACTTTTAGAATACAATTCTAAGTTAGCAAACTACGCCCTCTTAAATAAAGTTAGGACACAAATGTTCTATTTTAAACTCAATTATCATCTAGAATTCTAGACCCTCTTAAAACTAGTGAAATGTTACACTAAAGACCATCATAATGGTCGAACAGTAACAAGATTTGTCCCAAAAGTTTAATTTAGGCAATTTTTGGTTACAAGTAGGATAATAAAAAATAATTTAGAGAATTAAGACATGTTACGCGGTGACGAAACTAGATACCTCCCAAATTTTCTGCCAGAAGACGCTAAGAGATAGACAAAAGAAGACAAAGCTATACTATTTAGCTTCCTATATAGCTTTTCTGATAAAAAGCTATTCTCATCGACTGTGTAGACACTGACATTACTGTAGCGTATTGGACTAAAGAAGATTCCATAATCATCCACGTATGTCACCTCGCCATCTCTTTTAGTAGGTGGCGTAAGAGGTGGCTAAGGAATCACCAACATCCTGTGGTCATTATACTGTAGGTGCTATGGCAAATTTAGATGATAAGCTATAATTTCTTAAAGCATGATGCTCTAAGCATAAGGCAACCATTGAATAAACATTTGGAAGAATTTAAATATTTATCAAGTTTATGATGTAACTGGTCCGTGTGGTGATAGAGTAAAAATACAAGTGTTACTGCCTATTTTCCATCCCAGTATGCTGTAAAAGCCAGCTAAGGCATAGGTACTAGTACACAGATAACATCCTCTGTGAGAGACGGGAAACTCGACAATAAACCCTTTGCCCACACGCGCTTTGTTAGCGCGGCATCGTAATTCCTCCCAAAGTGGAGGCCCGTGCCCGATACTGGGACGCTAACTAACTGGAGTGAGTGAGTGAGTGAGATGATTTAACTGAGTTATGAAAAAGTTCGTATTTCAAATCACATTTTACTAATGATTTCTTACAATTCCATGTTTTGATTATGTCGAAAATTTTGCACATAACTTTGTTGTTAGATATATTTTTATTAGAAATATTTTACAGTATTATAGTCCAATTCAATAAAAACTATATAAAATTGCCACATGTTATTGGTACACATGTTGTGAAAGATTATCCCAGTTAGATAAACATGAGATAAGATTATTTTTTTCAATATGGGTAATCGAATTGTTATCGTATACCAAAATATTGTGATTGTATTGAAAAACGTTACAAAGTAATAATATTTTAAATTTATTACTAACTAGCTGTGGCCTGCGAATTCGTACACATGGAGTTTAGTCAATTTTTCTTGCTTTCTCAGTGATGCATCGCTCCTATCAATCGCAACGTGATGTTATATTATTATACCCTATAGCCTTCTCCGATAAATATACTGTCCAACAGTAAAATAAATTTTGTAATAGAACTAGTGGTTCCGGAGATTAGCGCGTTCAAAGAAACTAAACTCTTCAGATTTATATTCCGCGTGTGTGTTTGCAAAATAAGTGTCTAATAAATAAATAACATGCAGATTATTTACCCATAAACATAAATTATTATTTAAAGGTGAATAAGCACACAACGCTATGTAAATATAAAAACGATTTTTTTCAAAAATATATTACATACGAATTTATAGTTCAATATGTCCACGTATAAGCGTACTTTGGGTTCGACAGCAAAATATGGTGTTTTATTCTATGGAGATATTGACTGTAACTTAGCCTGGTTCTTCTATACGTAGAGCTATTAAGCTAAGCTATGGTATATTATGATGTTCATAAATTTATATCAAATACTAGCTGCTGCCCGCGACTCCGTCCGCGTGGAATTTGGATTTTTTTTTTCGCAATAAATGGTAGCCTATGTTCTTTCTCAGGGTCTAAAGATTGTCTGTGCCAAATTTCATCAAAATCGGTTAAGAGGTTTAAGCGGGAAAGCGTAACAGACAGACAGACAGAGTTTCTTTCGCATTTATAATATTAGTAGGGATTCCAAACACTTTTACAGCTACAACAAAATTCTATACAAGGCAAATGAAAACAAATCCCATTTTAAAAAAACTTAATAACGTTTGCAATCAACTCTTGTGTAATGTACTTTATATTAAAGCATAATCATAAACTTTGTTATATTAATCTTGACCTAAAAAATACATTTTCTTGCTTGCGAATGTTGTCTTTCATTACCCATTACGCGATTTAAGTAACTGAAAAATATCCAACTAATATTAGTAACGCGATGTTTGGATGTTTGTTGTTCTTTCACGCGAAAACTACTGAACACATTTTATTAAAATTTTGCAGATATGTAGCTTATAGAACAGAGTAACACTTAGGGCAAGTATCATTACGTCTAAAGCCAAGGAGAGGGGCAAAAGGGGTTGACACCTCGGGCATTGGCTATTGGTATTCCGAGGTCGTGAGTTAAAGTCCCGTTCATGGTGATTATTTTTTTCACTATAAATTGTTTTCTTAAGTAGTTTGTTATGATTCTAATACTAATTTAAACTTGTTTACTTTGTGTACTATATCTTACTATATCTTTTAAAAAAATGTTTGATTAAGAATTCTTAAGTTTTATAAAACCCTAAAGTTTTGAAGCCTTTTGAGTCGTATAATATTAATAGCCTGTAAAAATATTGTTGTACGGAAATCTCAGCTCAGAAAGCACCAGAACTTCAATTTCAATAACTATCAAATTACCTGCTTTTAGAAATTGATTGTTAGGAGTTGCCATCTTAATAATGACGAAGAAATTGTTCAGCTTCAAAGTCCCTTGTAGAACGGTTTGTAGATATTAAAAGTGTGTGTTGGATCCATTTATTACTATATTTCTCGCAAAATATTGACGTCATAAGCCAAGAAAGATTGTATAATTAAAATACTTTCAAGAATTCCTTTTGAAAATGCTTTTTATGTCGTTCCTCGTTTTATATTGAGATATGAATTGAGTTATTTCGCAAAATCTTTTGAGGATTGCTATTATATGTGCTCGCTTCTCTCTTTTATTAGGTAAATAATAAATAATGTAGCTACTTACGTATTTATTAATGTCAAGATATATGAAGTGGGGCAACGATTACTTCCGGAAAGATATTGTATCTCAAAGATATTGTTTATACGTATTTACGTATTTTATACGTTTTGTCATAGTTATATTGTTAACTTTATAAGTAACCTTTGAACTTCAAATTATATTGCAAAGTGATATTTACGCGTAGAATCAGAAATTTTTTCCAGTTTTTGCAATATTTTTCGCTGCTGCTTCGCTTGTATTAGTCGGAGCGTGATGTCATATAGCCTATAAACTTTGTCGATAAATTTACTACCAAACACTGAAAGAATCTTTCAAATCGGACAAGCCGTTCTTGAGATTATAGCATTCAAAGAAACAAACAAACTCTTCTGCCTCTTAATATTAAGTATAGATTTTCTAAATGTACTAGTAATTTTATTGCATAATAATACCCAGAGATATGTAGGAGAACGTGTTTGTTCTCATTACCCTGAGGTGTTGGTGAAATGGCAATGCGTAGGCCACATAGCTCGACAAAATTGAAACCTCTTGAGAATTTTCTAACTAGCTGCTACGAACTACGAGTATGTAGCAAAGTATTTTTGTCATTCGTAAAGTAACATACAATATGTTGTTTGTTATCAGTTTAAAAAGACATATAGGTGCCACATTGTTATCTCCATTCAATTGTATTCCTCACTAAAAAAAAGACGTGTGGCACTCGGGGACTGCCGCGGTAAAGCTATTACATAGTATTTTTATCAACTTATGCAATTATAATTATTTATTTATTTTATTTACCATAAACTAAAATAAGATTAATAATCCTTATTTACCAATGCTTACATCTGTCCATTGTTTATGGTAGTTATGATAAAATAGCGATTGTCAATCAAATCTCAATAAAATAAAATAAACATTATTTTACATTATTAAAATCTAAAATACGCTGTTATCTGAACATTTAGGATATGTTGTCGATTCAAAATCCTTATTTAAATACGCTATTTAATTTGAGGAAGGCGCTTACCCTTGGTATCAACAGCATGAAATAAATTGCGGAGCAAAGAGGGGATTACGCATGCGCAGTAGCGTCGAAAATGTAACGTTTTTTCATTACATTATTTTCGTTACGGAATTTCTAGATTCAGTCTCCACGCTCAAGGTCCGCGATAGAAGATATGCAATAGCTTAAAAATAACTTTCTAAAAAGAATTAACGCTACCAACTACTAACGTTAATAACGATAACATTTAAAACTAGCTGTTGCCCGTGGCTGCGTACGCCTGGAATATGTAATTACTACATATAGACACACCATCACAGAATAACATCTAGCTTATAGAACCTTCAATGACTATAGATATTTATTAGTAAAAATTACAATTGGACCATTTCGGACATTATCCCAACATACATAATTACAAATTTTTCTCCTTTATTATTCTTACTGTACTGATTCCAGGCAATTAAAAAAAAAATCTCCGCTTTTGCAATATTTTTCACTGATGCTTCGCTCCTTTTGGTCGTGATGTTACCCTATAGCCTTCCGCAATAAATGGACTATCCAACTTAAAAAGAATTTTACAAATCAGACCAGTGGTTCCCGAGACTAGTGCGTTGAAACAAAGTAACTCTTCACCTAATATTTTCTGACACTTGCGCGACTCATTTGTTTAAATAAAACTACTTTTTACAGATTTAGACGTGTATATTTGTTTTAAATTTTGGTCCCACGTTTCGAAAAGTTTGCAGTCATCATGGTCACGGGTGAGACTGAGCTGTAATGTGTCTTCTACTGTCAGTTATTACAGGGTTTACCCACATTGTGACTGCAAGGTCTCCGAAACGTCGGACCAAAATTTAAAAGAAATATACGCGTCTAAATCCATAAAAAGTAGTTTTATTTAAACTCTTCACCTTTATTATATAAGTAAACATAGACGAAACGGTTGTCCAGTAGGTAGGTACAGTAATATTCTTATTTCTGAGAAACCGATATGCAGATCGCTTAACACGGCAGTAAATTGGTTGTCATGTCAAAGGAATTTTAATAAACTTTGTTTCGATGGTTTACACCTTCACAAATATATTTATAACATATAACTAGATTATGTATTTAATACATCTTTACTAATTTATATTTGTGAAAACGAGATGATGACGCAAAAAGAATATTGACGAGCTTAAGTGTTCATGTGAGTAACCAAACCATAGTGCGATTTAAAAAATACTGTACAACTCCATCTATCGAGTGGTGTAATTATTATAGTTTATTAAGGTTTGATTTCTAAATTTCACGCAGAGGAAGTCGCGGGCAACAGCTAGTAAAGTATATGCGATGCAGTGATACGATTTGTGCCATTTACCTATTCTTATTCAGTGTCAAGTGTATTTTCTATTAAACATCACCAATAAAACATACAGATATTTTCGATTTATTTAGTGACTACAACGAGGATACCAAAATAGCTTCGTGCATTTTTCTACGTACGAAGTTTTCATTTTTTCTTTAGATTGAATGGCTATAGCTCTAATTTTTAAGTATATGTTTTTCTTAATATAAATATAATCTAGGATCGCATAAACTCAGAAACGTGATTGAAAAAAGTTTTCTCGATAGAAAATCTTAGCGAAACAACCTCTCTCATTTTTTATTTTTTTTATTTGTCGATCTATTATTGCGTATTACTAAAGAAATAACTTTCAAAACATAAGTAACTGTTATATATAGAAACACGTAAGCCGGAATTAAAATATATTTAGTAGATTTTGAGTAAACAAAAAAAATATCCCTAATTTTTCATTTTCTATACCTACTAGCTGTGTTAATGGGTACATGTCGACGATAATATTGATGTAGGCCCTTAAAGTGGGCTTGCATTTGTACTTCGTAATTCGTTCGTCGTTATTGAAACAAAACTCAAATTAAGGGTAACCCTTAATTTGAGTTTTGTTTCAATAATATTGCTAAGTGGTATTTAAAGAGCTTTTTCAATAATTACAGTTTCTTCTAAAAATATCTCTCTTTGAAGAAGGATTGTTTGAATTCAGAGCCTTTGACTACACGTAATCAAATTAGTACATCTATCTATACTATACTTTAATATTATAAAGCTGAAAAGTTTGTTTGTTTGAACGCGCTACTCTCGGTAACTACTGGGCCAATTTGAAAAATTCGTTCAGTATTAGATAGCGCATTTATCGAGGAAGACTTTAGGCTATATGACATCATGTTACGACCAGTAGAGGAGAAGCAGTAGTAAAAAATGTTGCAAAAACGGGGAAAATTTTCTGAATTCCACGCGGACGGGGTCGCGTGCAACAGCTAGTTAGACATAAAACTCGAGTAAGTCATTTACATACCAATGATAAATATGAATATTAATTTTGACAACAAACAAATTGGCTCTTGGAGAAAATATATTCTACATACGTGAACTAAAGCAACATTTACAACTAATTCTTGTGTTATTTTTCATAAATTTACTTATTATTGGTATCTAATATATAAAATTCACGTGTCACAGTGTTAGTTACCGTACTCCTCCGAAACGGCTTAACCGATTCTACTCAAATTTTGCATACATATTCAGTAGGCCTACGAATCGGCCAACATCTATTTTTCAAACTTTTTTTTTAGTATGGCAAAACAACGTTTGCCGGGTCAGCTAGTATTTATATATATTTTTTCTTGTCATGGATATACACCTACTATCTCATCTCTCTGCACCTCCCAAGGTTGACTGTAAGAGAATGCCTTAGACATTAAGTCCGCCTGTATACAATATGTTTGTGTATGAAGTTTAAAAATAAACAAACTAAAATAAATTAATTAAAGAACTATTCGCTTTATGATTATAACTATGTAACGGAAAAATTTTAATTAAATACATTTCCCAATTACCTAAATACCGGTCAAGTACGAGTTGACCTCGAAGACGAAGGGTTCCGTACAACGGTATTATAATAATTATGTTCGTCATACCGACCCCAAATAACACCAAAAAATTTTTTCATATATTTTTACCTTGAAAACAAAACTTGTTTTCTTAATTTGTTTGTTACAAATATTTTTATCCTAGATGACTTACTGTATCAATTCAGTTATTATTATTGTTTTTATTATCTTTTTACAATGGATCAAATTAAGTTTAGTAGATTTTGTTTATCTTTAGTTTTTTATTTATTTTCACTTTTTATTGTTTTCCTACTTAGTTGTTAGTTGAATGCGCGATGTCCTCCAAATACGGCCCAACGGACGACCAGCGGTCGTATTATGAGCTTTTATTTACAGGCAGTTTACGCCGTGAATTGAACTGTCTGGCAAATTCGTATTATGAACAAAATTCTTAGTCAGTCAGTTCGCTAAACCAGTCATACATTAACATGTATAAGGAGAAGGTACAACTAAAAGTTAAAGTACTAACTAAAAATTTTGAACTAAATGTTTTATAATACCTAATACCTGCCATAATACCTAATTTAGCCATGCAGTTTACGGCCTGCCTGGAACTTGAATGATTTTAAAAAGCTCATAATACGCCGGCAGCGCAGGTTTTTAACCAGCATTATGCTGAGTTGGGTCCGTATTTGTGACTACGCACATTGTTAAATTGTTATTGTTTATTTTAAGTATGTGTGATATTTTTTTTAAACAATTTTTGTTTGTTTTTTAATATTGTTTCGCACATATAAGCAAAATAATTAAGCACTATATAGGCTTACGGTCTTATTTATAATGACTTAACGGAGGTTTAAACGGAGTTTTTATCAGAGAGATAATAAACGTTCTATTGTAAAAAGACTATTATGAATAACAAGTTTTGACAATTTTCGCGAACCTATTTTAGCGAACTTTTGAACCTCCTATAAGTCATTATGAATGAGACCATTAGTCTAGGTATGCCAAATTTCAAGTCTCTAGAAGCAAGGGAAGTAACCAGTAGGTTTTGATGCCCTAGCCTAAGTCGAGTATGCTCAAAAATGATCGTAATTTGGTTATAACAAATTAGATGTTGATTGTATTTTTGTGCAGCAAGGGACGGCATAAATCTACATATTGTATAAGTTTCAAGTTGATACCTTTAGACATTGCTGAGTAAAAACCCTAAACCTACAAAACCCTAAAAACGATACTTTTTCTTATAAAATAAAACTAAATAATGATAAATATTTCACACAACGTCCTCTGGTCCCAAGCTAAGCTTATTATGCTTGTATTATGCGTACCAGAATATGTATATAATACAGAAACTACTTTTCTTTTATAAATACATACTTATAATGCATAGAAAACACCCAGACGCAGGACAAACATTTGTATGAGAATTAAAAATAGGTATCACACAAATAATTGTCCCGAGCGGGAATCGAATCCGCGACCTCGTGAACAGCAGCCCTTAGAAGCACTAGACCACGAGGCCCGTTGAATGTATTAAGTTATATTATTTTACAGCCATGTTTTAAAACAAAGTAAAATGTTTTAAAAAAATAAAAGTAGTTTATGTATTCTATCCGTATTCTGGTACCCATAACACAAGCATAATAAGCTTAGCTTGGGACCACAGGACGTTGTGTGAAATGTCTGTGAATATTTATTTATTTATTTAAAGTCGCTTGTATCTCTCTATTTAAGAGGATACCAAAATAGCTTCGTGCATTTTTCTACGTACGAAGTTTTCATTGTTTCTTTAGATTGAATGGCTAGAGCTCTAATTTTTAAGTATATGTATTTTCAATATATGATCTAGAATCGCATAAACTCAGAAACGCGATTGAAAAAAGTTTTCTCGATAGAAAATCTTAGCGAAACAACCTCTCTCATTTTTTATTTTTTTCATTTGTCGGTCTATTATCGCAAATTAACTAATGAAATAACTTTAAAAACATAAGTAACTATTATATATAGAAACACGTAAATCAGAATTAAAATATATTTAGTAGATTTTGAGTAAACAGGAAAAGTATCCCTAATTCTTCATGTTCTGTGCCTACTGGCTGTGTTAATATGTACGTGTCGGCGATGATATACGATAATATTGATGCAGGCCCTTAAGTTTAAATCTGAAAAACTACGCAACGGATGTCGTTGCGTTGTTCATTGATGCGATTCTTCAATTGATACAGTGAAACAAGAGGACAGTTAACATAATTATGTATGATTTCGAAGTCGCGGGCGAAAAAGTAGTGTTTAATAAATATGGACATTTCGTACAACTTGCATGGGTTCACAGCTAAGCTTAATGCTTTTGATATGAGTACCAGATTACGGGTTTAATACTTAAGCTTGCTTCTTTTTTGTAAATAAATAGGCACGTATAGTATATAGGAAACATCCTGACACATTACATACATGTGTTCATCATTAACAAACTTTTCCCGTGGGGAAATCGACCTCGTGAACTTCAATGATCGATTACACAAACTTAATATTATTATCGTTTTGTATTGTATTTTTTTAGGGTTCCGTACCCAAAGGGTAAAAACGGAAACCCTATTACTGAGACTTCGCTGTCCGTCCGTCCGTCCGTCCGTCCGTCCGTCCGTCCGTCTGTCACCAGGCTGTATCTCAAGAACGGTGATAGCTAGAGAGTTGAAATTTTCACAGATGATGTATTTCTATTGCCGCTATAACAACAAATACTAAAAATAAAATAAAATAAATATTTAAGGGGGGCTCCCATACAAAAAACTGTTTTTTTTTACCGTTTCTTGCTCGATACTAATAACGTTGCCTTATGTTGCATAGATAATGGTACGGAACCCTTCGTGCGCGAGTCCCACTCGCACTTGACCAATTTTTTAATTATTGCATGTCATCGGTCTTCGATACGTGTGCAAAATTTCAGATCCATCCGACTAGGTACTTCAAGTGAAAGATAGATTAATACATGGATGATATGCGTACGGAGCTAAATTATTACTTACCAGGTTTTGAAAACATCAGATTCTTTTATTTGTTGTATTGTCATCAGTTATTGATAAGTATGAAAAGTTTCAGATAAATCCGACTATTGAATGGCGGTGTAAATCTCAATAAAATATTTTGTTATAATGTTTAAACATTATACAGCCAGCTAAGGGATATTGCACATAGATAACATCCTCAGTAAATACAGAAAACTTGAAAATAAACCCTGTGCCAACAAGCCTGGTCAGCGTGGCACAGTAGACCATAATCCTTCCCAAAAATAGAGGAGGCCCGTGCCCAACAGTGGGACGTTTATGGGCTGGAGAAAGAAAGAAAGATACTAATAAAAGCGTGGCAAAATATGCCAACGAGGATTTAGCAATTTAAATCCTGTTAAAACTGAAAGGAAGTAATATCCATATAAGTTTCTCTTTCATACATTTAGATGACTGTCCCGTGGGCGTTACCTAAAAATGGTGCTACATAAAAGCGAAAAGGATTTACACATGAGAGTTTCATTACCACACAGCTTTGTAAATAGTTTTCCACACGCATGCCTCCGTAAAGATTAAAACTTTAACTTTAGGTACGAAATAGCTGACGCCGAGAATTTTAATAAAAAGTTATTGCTAGCAACTTCGTACGCGTGGAATTTAAAAAATAATAAAACCTAACAAACTGTGCTTAAAAACCATTCTCATGAACCAATCTGTCTATTAAAAAAGTGCATCAAAATCCCTTGCGTAGTTTTGGAGACAAAAGCTCAAATAAGGACACTCTATTCCTTGTATTCTTAATGCCTTACCACACTATTCATAATGACTTATCGGAGGTTTAAAAGTTCGCTAAAATTGACAAAATTGTCATTCATAATAGTCTTTTTACGATAAAATGTTTATTATCTCTCCGATAAAGTTACTGTTTAAACCTCTGATAAGTCATTATGAATAAGACCATTCTCTATTAACATTCTTACTTTTACTATAAAAATAAATTCAAGTATTAACTTCTATGAACGTAGGACCAAAGATAGTAATAAAGTCAGAAAAGATTAACGAAATATTATGTAAGCCCACGCATGTAGCCATTCTAATTAGAGTATTACACGAGTCTTTTGATTAAATGTTAATAACTTTACCACAACAGAAAACTTTGTACATATACATCAGACATATTGAACATAATAATATTATAATTAACTAAAACTTTCAGCGTACATTACGTGTTGTTTGTTTTAATCAGCTTGAGTTAATGATTATTATTATTATTATTTAGAAAGAGCTACTTTCACCATTTATTATTAGTATACTAGAATGGTGACCTACGTGTGGTGACGGATTAAGAATATAAGTGTTACTATCCCATCTCCCAAGGGTGCTGTAAAAGTCGGCTAAGGGATATTGTACACAGATAACATCTTCTGTGGTAGACGGAAATCTCGAAAATAAATTCTGTGCCGACAATCTCTTTAAAGTGGAGGAGGCCTGTGCAGTGGGACGTAAATGGGCTGGAGAAAGAAGACACTAGAATGGAATCCCCGGCCGTTCTTAATAACCGATCAACGGTCAAACAAAGATTCCTTTTCCTTCCTTCTTCTGCAAACCATTAACGTCCCACTGCTAGGAACGGGCCTCCTCCACGTTGGGAGGGATTAATGGTATGTACCGCGCAGACCAGGCGTGTTGGCACAGGGTTTAGTTTCGAGTTTCCCGTCTCTCACAGTAGACGTTATCTGCTTTTTTTGTGCCTTAGCTAGCTCTTACAGCACCCTGGAAAAAAAATGGGGTGGTGACACTAGTACTCTTAATCTGTCACCACACGGACAAAGATTATCAGTAAGAAATTTCTATCTATAGTATAGTCTTTGCCTAATCCCATGGGAAAAAGCGTGATTTAATATTGATGATGAAATTTCTGTCTCTAGTCTACTTTTCATCGGACAATGCTATCATCATCTTGTGTTTTCATTGTTCTAATTAAATTCTTTTTTGTTGTAATTGACGTATATATGTATTAATATATATAAATTCTTATTATCAGTATAAAAAAAAAATATTTCTTATTATATTTCTGTAAATGCTGTATACACCTTTAAAGTTGTTGCACATAGACTAAGGAATCAATTGTTATTTTATTTTTATTTGACGGGCCTCGTGGTCTAGTGGTTCATATAACGGACTGCCGATCACGAGGTCTCGGGTTCGATTCCCGGTCAGGACAAATATTTGTGTGATGTTTTTAATTGTCATACAAATGTTTTTACTGCGTCTGGGTGTTTACTATGTATTATAAGTATGTATTTACAAAAGAAAAGTAGTATATGTATTATATCCGTATTCTGGTACCCATAACACAAGCATATAAAGCTTAGCTTGGGACCAGAGGACGTTGTGTGAAATGTCCATGAATGAATGAATATTTTATGTATTTTGTGTAAATAACATTGGTGTATCTGTTTTAATAAATAAATAAATCAGTAGCTTATTCATAAGGATGTACGAACAAAAGTTTCGATTTCTAGGTTTTTAGTAGAAGCAATCGTAGAAAGATAAACTAGTGAACACGGCCGTGATACTGTGATAGTCACAGTACAAATATTTGTGTTCATCACACAAATATTTCTCTTGTGCAGGGAAAACTCGTGCACAGAAGTCAAATACACTATCCAGCCATACAATTGTGTATTGGGACATTATGCTATACACGTAATATGCAAATGATTTGGGGTTACATAGAGTAAATCGTGTTTTCCTGTTACGTAACGGTAATATGTAAATCCTTATAGTACTTTTGTTACTGCTAGTAAAATTAAATAAACGTGTGTTTACTTTGCATTATCTTATAAAAGAAACTATGCCCAGAATGTAATAAAGATGAGTTTCTCGATTTGTATTGCAGTATAGCATACACTATTTTTAAAACCGTATGTAATATAATTTTTGGCCGTTAATAAAACTTTATACACAAGCAAAACTGCTGGATACTGCCTAGCTAGTATACCTACTTATATAGTTATAATTTTATCATATTTTCAAATTAAAGCTAAACCCATTTAAAAAAAGAAATTTCACTAATCTTTTAATTTAAAATACCTAATTGTGATAGTAGAAGAATAAAATTGTGTTAAAATAAAAGGAAAAGGTTATTTCAGACATTTAAGCTTGAATAACAACTAAACTTTTTAACTCCATTGTTCTACATGCCTGAAATTTTCACTTAAAGGAAAACTAGTTTTTGCTAGCTACTTTGTACGTCTTAAAATCAATGTTTTCATTATAATGAAGCCTCAATATATTAGTTTCTATAGTTACAAATTATGAACACAATTTTCACCACCCCATTTCGTCCTCATGGTGCCCATTATCTCCTGGCTAGCTTAAGAACTGAGATAATAAGATAATAAGCAGATAAAATCCTCTTTAAGGGACCTAAAACTCGTGACTAAATCCTATGACCACACGCTTTGTCAGCGTGGCACTGCAGATAAAATACCTTTCAGACGTGTAAGCGGCCTGTGTCTAACACTGGAACTTTAATGAGTCGAGGGGGCAAGCGTAAAAAAATCATCAAACGATAAAGTGAAATGTATTTTTTAGGTTTTTATTATACTAGTATCTATGAATTGAAATAAGAAATAGTACTTTACAATCTGTGTATATTGGATTGAATGTAAAAATGTTATAAAAATATTCAATTCAATATATCCGAGGATTGAGAGGCACTTTGTGAGCTATTACAAGTGGTTTAGCGATGTGTTGGATCCATTTGCTTAAGTGCTGTATTGTTATATGTAAACCGTAAATAATTGTATTATTTCTACATCCCTTTCAAATTTTTGTATTATTTACTACTCCAATAAGTGCTTTGTTTTATGCATTTACTATGCGCGTTCCATTTGGAACACTTTGTAGTTTTAAAAAGTAGTCTATGCTCTTTCTATAGCTCTAGATTATGTTGTCTACTTTTCATTTAAATAGGTTTAACAGTTTTGGCATTGGCGAAAGACAGACAGAGTTGCTTCTAAATTTACTAATACCTGTGCTAATACTATCCCATGTGACTATCCCACAATCTCTTAGTAATGGAATTCCGTTTTACCTTTTCGTAAGGCACTCTACAGAATTTAGCAAATACCTGAGCTTTGTTAGGACAAAGCTATAAGTTTTGATAATAATATTATTACGTACATTTTTTTGTACTACTATAAAATATGTAATAGAAATAAATATTCATGCACTTTTGACACAACGTCCTCTGGTCCCAAGCTAAGCTTATACGCTTGTGTTATGGGTACCAGAATACGGATATACTTCATATACTACTTTTATCAAACCAGATGGCGCTCTAGTGTCCTTCTAAACATAGGAAAAAGGCGTGACGTTATAATGATTATTTGGTCAAATGTAAATGTAGCTATAACAAAAATAGCGAATCAATAAAACGGTTTAGCGTGTGGAAAGGTACTTACTCTGAACAATTTCAAATGTATTTCGTATCCTTTTGTATTAATCGTTAATTGCAGGTCATGTCACAAGGGACAAATAAGTACCTATGTGCGTAAGTTAAAACCTATAAGGATATTTGTTAGTATCTTGCGAAATAAATCTCTTTTATCTGATATGTTTGTTATCCATTAAATTAGTTCTAATTGATTATTTGTGTGATTAGTCGCTTAGAAATGTAACAACTATAACAATATAATAAATGTCCATGAATATTTATTTATTTTATATCTATTTAGTTAAAGGATTATTTTAAACAAGTTATAGAGTAAATTTTGTAGGTAACTAAAGTTAAGTGATAATAAAACTACTTTTTACGGATTTAGACGCGTATATTTGTTTTAAATTTTGGCCCGACGTTTCGGAGACTTTGCAGTCACCATGGTCACGGGTGAGACTGACCGAAACGTCGGGCCAAAATTTAAAACAAATATACGCGTCTAAATCCGTAAAAAGTAGTTTTATTTAAACAGATGAGTCGCGCAAGTGTTAGAAAATATTAAGTGATAATGTTAAAATCCTTACTTATTATAGAATTAAGTCTGCTTTTTATGTTATAATTAAATATATGATGACAATTATATTTGCGAACCTGAAAAAAAATAACCTGACGTTTCTTTGAAGGTACTGAAAGCTATACATTTTTGTCTCACAGAAAAATGGCATAACATAATTACGATAACTTTTTTCCACTATAAACTTTATAGGTATGAAGGTATCTATTAAAAGAGCATGGAATACCTAATTGATTGTACTTCAATAATAAAATGAGATATTGTATAAAGAGGCTATTGATCATTACGTTCAAACTCTATAGAACCTCGTAACCAATACCTATTTAATTAACCCTGAATAACAAACAATAATTTTCAAAGGCAAACATCCATAAATATCTGCTTCAGCACATCTTTACAATTGATTTTGCTCATTTTAGAAGGTATCTTCTTTTAATATACCTCTATATTATCTTTACTCTTTACTTCTTACAAAACAAAGTCGTAATTTTTGTATGTATGTCCCTATGTGAGCTCATATCTTCAAAAATACGCATCGGATTTTGATGCGGTTTTTTTTAATAGATAGAATGGTTCAAGAGGATGGCTTTTTTCGTGTAATTTATTGGGGTTTGCTGTATATTGGATGAGATATGATTAAATTTGCCGAGAAATTCGGACGCGCGCGAGATTTAAATGAAAACGCTGCCTTATCTATGTGAGGTACAACAAAATAATGTATCGAAATATTTATGTGTATATAGTAATATTTTTTATCAAATTAAACAGCTTAGTTAGCTTACGCAATTAATATATTGTTAGATTATTCTACTACCCCACACCACGCCGTTGCGAGTATAAAAACGGAGCGAGTTTTACGGACAAAAACAGTCTGCCGGTTGTCTTCATCGAGTTAACACTGTCATCAGCGTCGTTACGCTGTCATTAGCGTCGTTACGCTGTTATTAGCGTCGTTACGCTGTGAATAGCGTCGTTACGCTGTTCTAAGTAGAATTATTAATTTACATTGTGATTTGTGGTTATTTTATTTCAGTTTAATATTTAAGTCATTGTTTTTTTTTAATTAAATTAAGTTTCATTTATAAGAATATATTTTAACTGCTTTTTACAGCATGTAATTTAAATGAATATCTTAGGAGATATGACGAAAAAAGAATTACGCGTGACAATATAAAATACTTAAACTGTTGGCCGAGCAACGCGAACGTTTCCTCGGTCTTCTATCCATACCTACTCTAATGTTTGGATATTTGGTGTTGGATATATGGATAGATTTCATGAAATTCCACGCGTACGGAGTCGCGGGCAACAGCTATAATTTATATAGGTAGAAATAATTTTCTAGTTCTTTCTTCAGCCCCACGTACTAACACCCCACTTTTGACGTCGGGCCTTCTTAACTTTGGGAGGCCTCGGCTAGGTATTTGATCTATCACGCTGACCGGTCGTGTTGGCATATTATTTTCTAGTTTTTCATCTAGTTTTTCATCTATGTATTATAACTATGTATTTACAAAAGAAAAGTAGTAGGTATATGTAGTCTATCCGTATTCTGGTACCCATAATACAAGCATAGAAATATAGCTTACTTTGGGACCAGAGGACGTTGTGTGAAATGTCCATGAATATTTATTTATTTATCTCTCACAAAGCTAGGATGCTGCCTATTTATATTAATACTAGCTGCCCGCAACTCCTTACGCGTCGAATTTAGAAATTTTTTCCCGTTTTTGCCACATTTTTCACTATTACTTCGCTCCTATTGGTCACAGCGTGATGTTATATAGCCTATAGCCTTCCCCTATAAGTGGACTAACCAACAAAAAAAGAATTTTTCTAATCGGTCTAGTAGTTCCTGAGACGTTTAAACAAACAAACAAACTCTTCGGCTTTATAATATTATAAATATTAGTACCTGTAGATTAAGTGTAGATATAGATCAGTTAGCTGGCTTTCAGCATCTGGAAGGAAATGAGGACGTGTTAATTGTATATTTGACTGTCAGTAGGTACGTGGACAAATAAATATATAGAATTTCTAAAATATTCTACTTTAACATCAATGAATTTTTCTTAACATTTCTAAACTCATAAATTTAATTTTTACTGATATAGCTCGAATTTCAGAAAATCCAATTATTGTTATTACCTTTGTTAGGAAACATGAAGAAAATAAAACAAAACAAAATGATCTAAAATTAATCTACTGGATTATATTTGGCCGATTGCCCAAGATAATAGCTTAGAATAATACCAACGACGCCAAGAAAATATTCAGTCATCTTTTAGGCAATTATTCTAGATTTTCAGAAAGTAAGGCTGAGACTTAAGTACATTCGAGTATATACCGTAATTCTTTTTTTAATGGGTTTAGGCAGAGGCTACAGAGTTCCATCTAAGACTTGAACACACTTCAGATAAGAGGTAAGGTTTGTAGTATGTATGTATGAGGAATGAGGCAATCTCTGAAAGACATTGTCCGATTTTAAAATAAAAAATACTGATACGAAGCTTAGCCTCCGAGAATGCTATAGGCTATTTACTCGTATTACTAAATATCGGTAATAAAGGTGAAGGCCCAGGCCAGGTTAGCCAGAAATAAACATACTAGAAAGAGTTAGAATGTTAGATCAACATCGTTCACGACATCCTTCTAGCATTCTTTCATTGCATTTGTTTAAACGCGCTAATCTCAGGAATTACTGGTCCGATTTGAAAAATTATTTTTTTGTTAGATACTCCATCTATAGGGAAAGGCTTTAGGCTATACAATATCACGCTGCGACCAATAGGAGCGAATCATAAGTGATAAATGTTGCAAAAACGGGGAAAAGTTTTGTAAATTCCACGCGTACGGAGTCGCGGACAACAGCTAGTTACTATTTATTGCCCGTTTGGTGACGGATTAAGAATACAAGTGTTCTTTCCAGGGTACTGTACAAATCAGCTAAGGGATATTTTACGCTGTGGGAGACAGAAAACTCGAAGATAAACCCAGTGCTAACATGCCTAGTCAGTAAAGCGTAGTAGACTATAATCCTCTTTAAAAGTAAAGGAGGCCGGTGCCCAATTTTAATAGGCTGGAGGAAAAGAAAAAATGAGAGAATATACCTAGATACTTGTTGTATTTTGAAACGGCATACTATTTGGATTATATCACAACGAACTGGGATATAATTGACAATAAACTAAAATCACGGTAAATCTATTTATAGACATAAATTAATGTAATGTTCATAATAATTACACGAATATTAGAAGTCAACCTTAAGACGATACCAAAATAGCTTCGTGCATTTTTCTATGTACGAAGTTTTCATTGTTTCTTTAGATTGAATGGCTGGAGCTCTAATTTTTAAGTATATGTTTTTTCAATATATATTATGATTTAGGATCGCATAAACTCAGAAACGCGATTGAAAAAAGTTTTCTCGATAGAAAATCTTGGCGAAACAACCTCTCAAATTTTTTATTTTTTTCATTTGTCTGTCTATTATCGCGTATTAACTAATGAAATAACTTTAAAAACATAAGTAACTATTATATATAGAAACACGTAAATCAGAATTAAAATATATTTAGTAGATTTTGAGTAAATAGGAAAAGTATCCCTAATTCTTCATTTTCTGTGCCTACTGGCTGTGTTAATATGTACGTGTCGGCGATGATATACGATAATATTGATGTAGGCCCTTAACACTGCTCAAAGATGTTAAAGGTTACACTAATAATTGTAATTTAACTAAATTGAAACTTTATGGCTTAAGTTACTATTAATAACTTCTCAAATGTTTGTCATTATATTGTTGATGTTTATTCACTCAATGTTAATATCGTATTGAGTATGTTTGATAATTGATGTGTCAGCACAATGTTCAGTTTGATAATTGATGTGTCAGCACCCCATTTGTCGAAAACAAATCCTATGTCAACACGTCTGGTCCGCGCAAGATATTAGACCATAATCCCTCTTGAATTGGAGGAGGCCCGTATAAACAGGAGAGAGAGGCAAGGGTGCAGTCCATCCTGCGACCATAGCGGCTAAAAAGCTCAAATCAAGCAAAAATCAAATCGAGCTAGATTTGTCTAAACTTGTCTAGATTCAATAATAATATTCCGTTATTTTCTCAAGCGTTTTGCCTGGCTAAATTTCGAATAAAATATTATAACCCTAGTTTCCTTAATCGAATCGGTATTCTCTAAAGTTTATATTAAATAACATCTGTTAGTTGAACTAATTTAATTATTTATATAACTTTTGCACTTGATATTCTGTGAAGGATAAGTTTGATCGTCAAGATGTACTCTGATTAACAAGGTTCAAGTCTTTTTTGATAGTTTAGGACTCAAAAATAATAATTTGATTCTGATCACACAATTCACTTTTCACTGTTGTAGAAGACTTCTTTAAATTACTACCTATTTTCTACGAATTTTAATGTCCTAAAGTTTCAAAAGTCCACAATTACACTTTGAAACATTCAGAAATAAAAATCCGCCCAAGTGCGTATTCGATTTGGCCTTGAAGGGTTCCTTAACCTTTAGCCTATCATTTCATTAACAAGCCTTTTTCCCATGATGGTAGGCAGATACTATAGAGCGTCATCTGCTACGATCCGAACTCACTTCCTTGGCTTCATACTTCATTTTAATTAACGGAATTCCGTACCGTTTATTCTCCGTTACAACAAAATATAATAATTACATCGTCTAAAGCATATTATCACTTTCTCAATTAAATAAGCTTTGAATAAGTAAAAACTAAAAAAACGCGCTAGAAAATCTTAAACAGTTTTTTAATTTATTACATTGTCATCATTTTTTATTACGTGTGCAAAATTTCAGATCAATCCGACTACTGTAAGTCGGGAATAAGAAATTGGTCAAGTGCGAGTTGGACTCGCGCACGAAGGGTTCCGTACCATTATCTATGCAACATAAGGCAACGTTATTAGCATCGAGCAAGAAACGGTAAAAAATCATGTTTGTTGTATGGGAGCCCCCCTTAAATATTTATTTTATTTTATTTTTAGTATTTGTTGTTATAGCGGCAATAGAAATACATCATCTGTGAAAATTTCAACTCTCTAGCTATCACCGTTCTTGAGATACAGCCTGGTGACAGACGGACGGTCGGACGGACGGACGGACGGACAGCGAAGTCTCAGTAATAGGGTCCCGTTTTTACCCTTTGGGTACGGAACCCTAAAAATCACTTATCTATAAAGATTCATTTAACTAGATTAATACGTTGACAAATACGTACCGACCTAATAAAAGCGTGATAAACACATCCATCAAGGTGAAATAAAAATGAAATGAAATTTATTTATTTATTTATTTACTATTCACGGATTCGATTCCCCTACAAATAAGCAGCTCCATAACATTATAATTAATATATTCACCTTTACGACATATCATTACAATCACATCGTCTTATGCATATCATTAACAAACAAAAATGCTTATTGTAATGGAGCCTCCATGATTTTTGTTTATTCTGGTGGTAAGACGAACAGATTCACCGATCTACGGCGGGACTGATGCACATTTTACCTATAGGTACAAGATCCTAAAAAGCAGGAGGTTGATATTCTATTGACAGTTCGGTAAATTTCTGTTTTCTTACAGAATTAAAAGCATCTTCCACATAAACTACTTTTCTTTTGTAAATACATACTAATAACACATAGAAACAGGCAGACGCAGAACAAACATGTAGATGACAATTATAAATATTATAAATATCACACAAATGATTGTCCCGAGCAGGAATCGAACCCGCGACCTGCTGGACAGCAGTTCGTTACATTAAACACTCGACACAACGAGGCTCGTCATTGTCACAAAGAAATTTAGATTATTAACCCATTACACCAAGAATCAAATCTTTTATTGTAAAACTTATTTCCATAATCAAAAATTAAGTAAACTTTAACAGCATGACTCTATTATTTAGTACAACAAGTTGCCATTTTCGTTATAAATGTACCTCAAATTGTGTTTATTATTCAAGACTAAGCGTCTTTAAATAAGCGACTGACTTCATAAGTAAGAGAAAATACGTCTCGTAATTAGTTTGACTCAAGAACTTTGTTCAGCTTTTACAAGTTTCTTCATTTACTGAGAAAAGTATTTCAACTTTAGGTACCTACCCTTAACTATATGAGTTACTAGTCTTTACTAGTAGTTACTAGTCAAATCCGGATGTTGTTAGAAGTTAAATATAAGAAATCAAGTTAAGAGCGCACTACAGATTTAGATAATTCACAGTTTAGGTCTTTGTGTTAGGTATAAAATTATTCCCGAGGACCGCGCCGAAAGGAAGTGCAACTAGATAGAGCCTATTAAATGGTTAAATTTAAATTTTTTTACGTCATATTATAGCTGAAAAGTATATTCACCTTCTATCATTTTCTTTTCTGGTAAAACCTTACAAATTTTTTGTAATAGACGCTGCAAATTCATTTAAAGAAAACCGAAAAAAAATGAATTTTTGGAGGTTTATATTTCATTCATTTACCTCCGTGTGGTGACGGAGGTAAATGAATATAAGTGTCACTACCCCATCTCCTCCCAAGGGTGCTGTAAAAGTCAGCTAAGGGATATTGCACACAGATAACATCTTCTGTGAGAGACGAAAAACTCGAAAATAAACCCACACGCCTGGTCAGTGCGGCACAGTAGACCATAATCTCTCCCAAAGTGGAATAGGCCCGTGCCCAACAGTGGGACGTAAATGGGCTGGAGAAGATATTTCATTCAACAGTGGGACGATAATGGGCTGAAGAGATAGAGAGATAGGTTTTACCCATATTCTATTCAAATTATACTTTTACGACTTTTGGTTTAGTTTCAAGCTCCTGACGATCACTAGTGTTTCATAGATATACTCGTATGTCTCGGAGGATATAACGAATGCGAATCAAGCGCTATCTCCAATTTCAGCCAGTTTTATGTTGCGTCCAGTTATAACTGATCGTAATCATTAACCTTAAAGGTTTTAGTGCGTAAATTGAAATAAATAATTACAATTAATCCCTTTATGACAATTAAGAGCAAGCTAGAAACGAACCTTTAAATTTAATGACCATTATTTTTATTTTACGTTACTGAAACTAAAACTTATTTAACACAAAGCCTTGTTCAAAGGAGCAGAATAATAATTAAAATGATTTGCAAAAACCTTTGATTACAAAAGCAAATAGTAGTTCTAGAGCTATTTGGTAGTTATATCATTAAAACAATCTTTGTGACCCTTTATTCGGGTTAGTTATTAATGAAACAATGCCAATGATTTGCAGAAAAATGTGTATTTCTTCAGAAATATGCTAACTTAAGTAGAGCTAATTTCAGACGATTAATTTATTTTACTTGTTAGTTAATTGGCTCAGCTAAGGCGTTTTATAATTTTTTTCTATTGCAGACTATTATAAAATTTCATTTTTTTATTTGAGCTTGTAATAAATTTTATGACATTTTTACAATGTAATTTTATGCTTGCTCATAAACTTCTCAAAGTTAATTATTTATAAATCTTTCCATTAAAAGATGTTAGACGATACACTAGTTTTTGTTTATCTAAAATCTTTGTACAATTATTGTACATCTTTTGTATTAAGTTAATACTTTTACAAATAAATTAACAGTTATAGAATTTGTTTTGTAAACTTTTTACTATACTTTAAGCCACAGCCCTAAGTAGTCCGTAATAAAATATCAACTGCTTAAATAAAATATGCCTAAATCAATGCATAAGTATATAAAGTTGTGTGGTCAAGGATTAAGAATAGAAGTGTGACCATTTCCTCCCCATGGTGCTGTGAAAACTAGCTAAGGGATATACTATACTTAACACCTCTGTAAGAGTTGAAAAACTCGATAATAATCTTTATGCCAACACGTCCGATCAACGCGGCATAGTAGACCATAGTCCCTCTTAAAGTGGGGGAGGCCCGTGCCCAACAGTGAGACGTATTAGTCAAATGTGTCTTTTCATTGAAGTGTAAGTTTATACGTACAAAGAGTTATTCAATCATAACATTGCAAGCGCTCACGTAATTAAAAGTTATAAACTCAAGTTAAAAGGCAAGGTAGTGTTACGGAAGTGAAGAAAACTTAATTCTTAGTATACTGATACCTTATTATTTATGTACGTACGTATAAATATAGAAGCTGTATTCTTGTTTTATACGGAACTAGCAATTTATACCCGCTTCTCACAAGTAACCTTATGGAAAATAGTTACAGTTTGATCAGACCATAGATAACCTCCAAAGTAAAAGGCAATACGCGATTTTTGTTAACAAATAAACCTACCAATGCTGGACGAAGACCTCGCAACAGCGAGGTATGAAATAATGTATTTGCATTGCTTGTAGCAAAATCACACGCTGAGTTCTCCTAGAAGCGAGAAATACGCTTTCATTCGGTGCGCATTGATCGTCTTGCGTGCGGAATTTATCAAGGGTAATCTGTAGATCTGACCATGATATTTCTAATATTATCTGACCATGAATTTAGATAATTAATAAACGCGTAAGTAACATCCTTTATATAAGACGTTTGTTGCCCGCGACTTCGTACGCGTGTAACTAAGACAATTATCTCCGTTTTTGCAACATTTTTAACTACTGCTTCGCTTCTGCTTCTCGTAGCGTAATGTTACATAGCCTAAAGCCTTCCTCGATAAATCTATATATCCATAATCTATCTAACACTGAAAAATTTTTCAAATCGGCCCAGTGGTCCCTGAGATTAGCGCGTTCATATAAACAAACTCTTCAGCTTTATAATATAATCTAATATATAAAATTCACGTGTCACAGTGTTAGTTACCGTACTCCTCCGAAACGGCTTGACCGATTCTTCTCCAATTTTGCATACATATTCAGTAGGTCTGAGAATCGGCCAACATCTATTTTTCAAACTTTTTTTTTTTAGTATGGCAAAACAACGTTTGCCGGGACAGCTAGTCACTTAATATAAATGAAACTCGAAGCTAGGTATATGATAATCATCCGTTAGCAATTGAGGTAATTTAATTTATTTCTGAACAAAGACAACTTGATATAAATATGGGAAAATATTACAAAGCAAATATTATGTTACATAATATTTTTATCTAAATTCAAAGTGGGTACACTGAAGAATTGTTATAATGCTTTTATTGTTTATTTTTACGGAGTCCTCTTTTTGTTTTGTTCACAAAAGTGAAAAAATGCGATTTTTTATAAAGAATTTTCGCATTTTGAACTTTGTGCAATTAATTTTCTACAAAGCTAATTCCATATTTTGTGTATTCATCTTCGTGAATGCTAAACTAACCAACTTCTTTATTTACATTTTATCACTTATTTTTAGTTCTTCTTCTCTTCTACTCCAGCCCATTATTTTTTAGGTATTAACAAATAATTAGTGAATCACAGGATTTCGGCGTGGCGGTGGGCCTACATCAGGGGTCAGCTCAAAGCCCTTACCTCTTCCTTTTGGTGACGAATGCTGTAATATCAAGCTCACAAGAGGAAAATGCTGTGGCATCAAGTTCACCCTATTGTATGCTCTTCACTGATGATATTGGTCTCATTGGTGAGAAAGGCGCTAAAGTAGCAAGCATGATTGAAAAATTGAGATGTAAATTAAAGAACGTCGGCCTTAAGATCATCCAACAAAAAGCGAAAACATGTTTTGTGATTTAGGTGGTCTCTACAATTGCTCTCCATTGCTGTCGATGGACTGCCTCTACCAGCATGCCAAACCTTTGACGCAGGATAGATAAAGGCGGCAAGTCTCGGAAACAATTTGCGATCCTAAAATACATACCGACGATAAACTATAGGGGGAAAATTTAGAAAACGGCAATAAGGCTAAGGTGTTCTCCATTGAGCCTCATACTGAGCTACTAAAGCGATGGATGAAAGAAGAATATAATATGTAGCGGAGATTGTAATGGCTCTTTTTAAATTATCAGATGCATTTTATTGAAAAGCCAATTATTATCTAACCATCTTAAAAAAACGGGAAGTCTTAGTATAAAGCAATTATCTTTGGCTTATTATCAATTTTGGTATGATTTTATATCAATGATTAAAAAAGCCAACTTACAATAATGTTATATTGAACCAATTTAAATAAATTTGGTACACAATTAGTCTTGAGCCTATAAAAGAGCGTAGGCTAAAAACAGTATGTGATGATACTAAATTCTGGACTATGAGGTCACGAGAAAAAAAACAATCTTATAACATGAAGCAATATAGCAAGTTAAGATGAAATTAGAAATATTGCTAACCTCATAATAGTAGAATATTAATATCAAGCTGTTTGAAGTTAAATTTAGCTTTCGCTGTTATGAAAATCGACTACAAACAGGCGGGTTTTGTATATTTGCTAGTTCTAGATTATGCCTTTAAATGAAAACAATATTAAGTATAAATAAATATTCACGGACATTTCACACAACGTGCTCTGGTCCCAAGCTTATATGCTTGTGTTATGGGTACCAGAATACGGATATAATACATATACTACTTTTCTTTTGTAAATACATACTTATAATACATAGAAACACCCAGACGCAGTACAAACATTTGTATGACAATTAGAAAAATCACACAAATGATTGTCCCGAGCGGGAATCGAATCATCGACCTCTTGTTCGGCAGTCCGTTAAATAAACCACTCAACCACGAGGCTCGTCATATGATATATAGTATGAGTTAATGATTTGCTTTCATAATTCACAATACGTGGTTTTCGTACGTGTTTTCGTATTTTATTATATTATTTATTTTAATTGTAAAGTAAAAGTAAAATATTCTTTATTGCACACCATAATGATTTACAAAGCTTACATAACAGACATGTCATAGGTACAAAGGGCGGTCTTATCGCGAACTGCGATCACTCCCAGACAACCATAAGATGGATTTGACCGAGGCAGAATAGGCGACTTTTGGTGTACTAAAAATAAGTGAATATACTATAGTAGCAGATATAATATACAAATATATATATATACACAATACATACATATTTATTTTATATAATCAAATACCAATAAATAAATTATTATTATTATTATCGGGAGTTTTTATTTTTCTCAGCTCTTGGCTGGTTTAAACCACATTTACGGGTCAAGACCAAGTAAATGCAGCGTGTGATGTGTAGGTTATGATGTTGTGTGTTGTGTTAATTCGTTTTCGTCTATTGCCATAAACTTAAATTACTATTATTATATTATATACATACATAGAATATTCATATGGAAGTATATTATCGTTAGGGACAAGTAGTGTTCCTTAACAAGTTTTTTGAATGATGATATGATTTGAGCGTTTCTTATCGTCAAAGGTAAGGCATTTCATAGCCGGGCCGCTTCTACTGTAAAAGATTGTAGACTAATTGTCTAAATAATTGTCTTTTCTTTAATGTTTTTTATACCTGTTGATTATTTTGTTAGCTAAATTTATGAGCAATTATTAAATTGAAGTATTTTCTATAATTATGTATCATATTGATTGACCTATAGAGGTATCTAGCCAATGGTACCAATTTCTACGTGCACAACTAAATTTAACTAAAAATAAAAATAACTATTTTCTATTTTGATTAATTGGCTATTTCGCTATACACATTCACAATAATTGAAATTGTTATTCTATATTACTCAGTTTTTATGATAAGAATATTCAAAAGTGATTTATTAATTTTGCAATTGACATGCTATGCTTTTACTTAATAATTTGGCGTTGTACGTAAAATATATAAACTCAATCTAGTGACGAATGTGGTGGCCTGATTTGATTACTGAAAAGCACGACCGCTATAAGCTCAGTTGGAAGAGCTACGGAACGGTATTCCAAGGTCGTGGGTTCAAGCCCCGCTTGCGGTAATCACTTTTTCCACCATAATTCAATTTATTAAGAATATTCAGTTAACATTTCCGAATTGTGATATTGACACAATCAAATTTCATATTTTAGTTATGTTTAGTTATGTTGTTCACGTAGAATTGATAGATAGATAGATAGATAACTCTTTATTTGCACAAACACCAATTTTACACAGAATTTGAAAAGAAAATACAGTCTTAAAAGTTATTGTACAAAGGGCGGCCTTATCACTAATGTGATTTCTTCCAGGCAACCGTTTAATGGATAGAATCTAGAATAGACATCGCGGTGGTTGTTGGTGTCATATATATTAAATATTAAATTGAATAAATTAATAAATACATACCTAAATCTAATCAATATACATACTTATATATAAGTGAACTAATAAGTAAAAACTACAATTGGTACAAAAATCACCTGTTTCATACGCGTAGTTGAAAATAAATTCACAAAATAAATTTAAGTTATTACAAAACGCCACCCTACGTCGAAAAAGTAAACTTTTACTCGTAGCATAAAGGTTGTACCAAATTTTGATGAAATAATTTAGCTTGCATAGACGTTCGCGTCTTTCTGTAAAATGGTTTAAAAATTTTCCACTAGATGGAGGTTTAATGGATTAAATAATACAACATCATCTATTGAGTAACTTATGAACTAAAATCTTCCACGCTGTTGAAGTAGGTATTCAGAATCAAAAATGTTTTTGTCGTACAGAATGTTTTTACTTTATGCTATAAGATGTCACTATTTTAAATTGCAGTTCGCAGTCACAAACGAGGGAGCAGATTATGATTTTGAATATAATGACTTAAGTTTGGTCTAAAAGCAATATAACAATACATTTATATTATAAAGATTTATGTCATTATCAGAACTAACCAAAAAATTGCTGTGTCTGTAATAATTTTGAGGCGTAGAAACTAGCTTGCCTTTATATCCTATAGTGCTTAGACCAATTAAACATACCTACAAAATATTATATAGGAATCGTTCAAGAATTTTCAACGTTTTTTGTGGTCCGTGATGTGACTGATTAAGAATACAAGTGTCACAACCCCTTTTACTTCCAAGGGTGCTGTAAAAGCCAGCTAAGGATTATTTAATAAGGAACCACATGCACACAAATTTTCATAAAAATTGGTTGAGCTGTTCAGAAGGACTTTGAGAAGGAAAACTTGAAAATAAACCCTGTGTCAACACGCCTGGTCAGTGCGGCACAGTAGACCATAATCCCTCCCAAATGGAGGAGGCCCGTGCCCAATAGTGGAACAATGGACTGGAGGGAGATGCCTACGATAATTTTATACGTACACAACTCTAAATACTTGCTCATAAAACATAACATTCCTAAGACGTTTGAAAATTCTCTTTTATGTTTACGAGTACTGTAAAAATTCCTAAAAAAACACATAAATAGCGAACAGAAATTCAAGTATGTAACGTCTCAGAGGAGACATTCCGTTGATAGATTTTATACAGTATACATTGGCAGGCTACCCTCGTGCCAGAATTGGTCTGAAGGATGTGATAACACGTAGAAGTTATATATTACCCACATCATTTTACTTTAGGGAAATGATTCAAACATGTATGTTCTGATTTACTACCCTAACTTGACAGGATTCTAGATTTCGATAATTTAATAACTTTGACGGGCCTCGTGGTGTAGTGGTTCATATAACGGACTACCGATCATGAGGTCTCGGGTTCGATTCCCGGTCAGGACAATCATTTGTGTGATGTTTTTAATTGTCATACAATTGTTTGTACTGCGTCTGGGTGTTTACTATGTATTATAAGTATGTATTTACAAAAGAAAAGTAGTTTATGTATTATATCCGTATTCTGGTACCCATAACACAGGCATATAAGCTTAGCTTGGGACCAGAGGACGTTGTGTGAAATGTCCATGAATATTTATTTATTTATTTATTTATTTCTGACACACCCAATATTCGCTTCCATACTTAAGCGTAGGTAACAACACGCCATTGTGGATCGCCATTCGAGCCTTTTCAGTAATTGCTTGGTTAGCCAGAATAGCATGCAAGGCACCGTTCAGCAAAATACCGGGAAATAACCCGCACCCTTCTTTCCACATCAACATCAACCAAAACATGAATATTATTTAACACCATTAAAATACAAACTAAGATCGCAAACCCTGAAACAATATACAATTCATCATTTGAAGCCCATTAAACGACCAGTAGATTTATTGGTCGTTTCGTAAACTGCCAAATGAATATACGTACCTAATAGCTGCAAATGGCGTAATTTGAACGCTGGCTGGTGGCTTGCAGTTAATATTATTAGTTCGTAATTATCACATAGAACACTGTGCTGGACATTTATTGCGTGTATTAACTTAAATACAGTCATCAGTTAAATGCTCATTGATATTAAGAGAATTAACATTACGAACTGTTTATGATTTTCTATTGATTTATTTATTTATTGAAAATGGCTTACCAACAATTGTTAACACTAAAACTAATCAAAACACTTACATCTAGCGTTACAATTAATTAGAAGTAGGCACCGCATGTACTAAAAACATTGTAAAAAAAAATCTAATATTTACAAAAACACAAAGAAAGATTTGGAAGATAGCAAACAGTCGACAAAAAAAAATTGAATCATGGGAAAACACTGTAAATATTATAAATTTTGGTGTATAATTTTGCGAAACCTGCCAAGCGAGTCGGTGTATTAACACCGACTCGCTTGGCAGGTTTCGCAAAATTATGATCAAATCACTTCTACCGTTAAGCAACCTGCACAGGCGGGGAATAGTGGACTCGGCACCGAATACAGTTCTACGGAGTGGAGGGTAAAGAGGTGTTATGGGATGGCGAGGATTTCTACTAGGAGCACGGAACTTCAGCTTTTCTAACAATAATGGACAGTCTATTTTAGCTCTTACAAGTTTAAAAAGAAATACGCTGTCTGTAATAATTCTTCTCTTCTCCAGAGAGACCATGCAGAAGTGTGATAACCTTGCATCATACGATTTTTTTTTCTTAGCAAGACCACTCGAGAATGCTAAGTACCAGAGAAATCTTTTTTGAATTCGCTCAATCCTCAACTTGTGGGTAGCGTAATGCGGTCTCCACACCGGGCTGCAATAATCAAGGATAGAACGAACAAGACAGTAGTATATGATTATTTTAGTTTTATTAGATCTAAACCCTGCCACATTCCTGATCACAAATCCTAGAATTCTGGAAGCTTTCTTAATTGTGTTGTTTATATGGGGAACAAATGTCAGCTTACTATCGAATAATACCCCCAAGTCAACAATTTCGTCCACCTGCTGCACGATATTAATGCCGATATGATAAGTTGATGGTAAAGAATTTGTCCTTCTTGAGAATCTCACATGCGAACACTTATTGGTGTTCAGGCTCATGCCATTAACATTGCACCATTAGACTAAGTTATCGATATCAGTTTGTAGAGCTTTTATATCCTCGGCACTGTCTATAGGTCTACAAAACTAGAGATCATCTGTGTACAGAAAACAATGAGAAAATTTTAAGATATCAGGTATATCGTTTACAAACATATTAAACAAGATGGGGCCGATGTGGGAACCCTGTGGGACGCCGGATATGATTTTGTATACTTTCGATTGGAAACCATTTACCGCAATGAAGAAGTCACGATTTTAAAGATACGACTTCAGCCACAAAAGAAATGAACCAGTGAATCCGTATGCGGATATTTTCTCCAAGAGAATGCTGTGTGGGACACGGTCAAAAGCTTTGCTGAATTGTCTGTATAAACCTCCTTGCCACGGTCTATGGCCTCCATTAATGTTTCTGTAAAAGTAACTAGATTGGTACAAGTGGACCTAGAACTCGTAAAGCCATGTTGGAAATCACTGAGATAAATTTTAAAATGAGAATGAATATGAGGACATACCAGGGATTCAAATACCTTGGCCAAGGTGGACAATATGGAGATAGGTCTGTAGTTACTCACATGATCTTTACCTTTAGATTTGTAAATAGGGACGACTTTGGCTTTTTTCCACACGTGAGGGAATGTTCCGGTACATAAGGACATGTTATAGATTTTCAACGAAGGAGTCACCAACGAGTGTGCGCAATTGCGAACAAAAATTGGCGGGATCCCATCTGGACCAGAACCTTTGCGGCAGTCTAATGAAATCAATCTATTCAGCAAGTCCTCCCCCGTTATCCACGGAATCGTTAGCGATAGACTGATTTTAAGACTATGGAGACCATCAGAAACTAGCGTAGTTTGACTTACACGATTATCACAGAAAACTAAGGAAAAATGATTAGCGAACATTTCGCAGATTTCATAACCATCAGAAGCGGAAATGAACTAGTGCCGCCTCGATTTGTCTTAATGTACGACCAGAAAAGCTTTGGATTAGTTGATACTTGGCTTTCAAAATTCCTGATATAACTATTATAGCACTTATTATAGCATTATAGCACTTCTTATTGGGTCGGGTATTGATAGGGTTATGTATTTAGATAGTATTATCAATGATGCCATAAAAAACATTAAGCAATTATAATATATAATATTTCGTATAAAAAAAGAATATTTTGTTTGAATATCCGTTTTTTTCTTTCGAAGAGCGTTAGAGATTTACCATAGGTGTAAGGGAATTAAAATAAATAAAAATTAATTGGTCCCAAACTATTATTGAACTCATCCTTCTAAAAGTTGATTATTTTCCAATAATTTCTCATTCCTTGGTTGTAATTAGTGCTTAACTGGCTTTTTATAAACTTAATTTCTTGTTAATTTACTACGAGACCTATTTAATAATTTACTACGAAACTAAACATATCTAGAAACCAGAATGTATCTCAAAGCATTGCATCATACGAATGCACAAATATTAATAAAAATTCAAAAAGATATGAAAGAAAATCTCATAATATTCTAAGAATAATATTTATTTTTCATATCATTATGTACTTAGCATCTCAAACTATAAAATGAACTGTAAATATTATTTCCATTGCGACTCTACGTGTTTAAAGAAAAAACTAAATCCACTGTATATGTTTGTACTTTAGTGAATAACGTTTTCTTTGGATTTTTTTTATAGCCAAGATCTGAGGGGATACTTAAGAGATACTTAGTTTATCAGCTTTGATACAAAAATCAAATCTGATAAACTAAGTTAACTTAAGAAAAGTTACAAAAATATTTTCGAACCTTGAAGCTTTTGATGTAAGTAACGACTTGCGGAAAGCATCTGGTAATATATATTATAAAACTTTTAAGAGTATTTTCTATGACATACGTAAAACCAAGCACTTAAAAAAATGTGTAATATTTTTACCAGATTTTAGCACCTTATTGCTGAAAAATGGCTGACGGGACAGAGTTGCGGGTATTTTTGCAATGATGCTACGTATAAACTACCATAACATCATTCATCGCTGAGAAAATAAGTCAAAGAATTCACCCCTCGGATCTTGGTCTATCATAGGTGCTAAGAAAATAAACATACATAATTCATATGTCAATATTATTATTTATAGAAATTATAGAGTTCTATTTAATAAGTAACCTAGATCGGTCATGTTTATAGATATCAAAACTTTTGTAAAGTTATATCAAAGTGTTTAGATAACCCGAGAATATCCTATAAACTTTACTAAAACTGGTAAGCTTATTGAATTTCATAGTGTTTGTTGAAATAATAACTACATAATGAATTATATTATTCTTGGTCAACTGAGTTAGTTCAGTTTTGAAGCTTCCCTTAACGCCAATACAGTCTTATCCTTGCTATTATTTTAAATACGAAAGCAAACTCTGTCTGTCGCTCTTTGAGTCTTTGGTGGTAAAACTGCCTAACTGATTTAAATAAAATTTTGTGCACATATAATATCATACAAATGTTTGCTCCATGTCTATGTGTTTTCTATGTATTCTAAAGTACGTATTTACAAAAGAAAAGTAGTATAATACTATTATATCCGTATTCTGGTACCTACCCATAACACAAGCATAGAAACTATTAGCTTGGGACCAGAGGCCGTTGTGTGAAATGTCCATGAATATTTATAAAAAAAAAATCATGAGTACGAAGATCATGGGCTACTTTTTAATAATAAAATTGGCGTTAGTATTCGGACATTATTTAACATTTTCAAACTAAGTAATTTACTCACTTGATAAGACATTTCTATAACACTAAATTTAAATTAAACACCTGTACTCATTATAAAACAAAGTTGATATTTTTGTATGTATGCCCCTATGTGAGCTTATATCTTCAAAACTACACATTTTGATGCGATTTGTTTTAATAGAGAGAGTGGTTAAATAGGTTAGCTTTTTTGTCAATTTGCTAAGTTTAAATTTCAAAATTTCACCCGAATGAAGTTGTTGCCAACAGATAGTATTTCTATAATACTTAACCATAAAATTTATGTCATATTCTGAGAATGTCTTAAACATAAATATATAATAATATATTAATAGAACAAACAAGCTATTACAATCCTCTTGTTACAAATACGTTTGTTTTATCATAAAGGAAAGAAAATATAATAAGATTATTAAATGTTATTTGATAAAAATAGCGTTACATTTCTTTTGAACCGTAACCATTTGACGTAAATTCGATAAGCACTTACTAAATAGAGCTCCACAGTTTCCATTACATAAATTGGATATAGTATGTTGTGGTGTTAACGTCTCATCGTACATTATTCCTTTTCTATTTTATTAAAAGCTTTAGTGATTTATTTGTTTCAAATGTTTTAACTAACATAACTTCTAACTTTCTCCGTGTGGTGACGGATTAAGAATACAAGTGTCACCACCCCATCTCCTCCCAAGGGTGCTGTAAAAGTCAGCTAAGGGATATTGCACACAGATAACACGGGAGGGACGGAAATCTCGAAAATGAACCGTGTCCCAACAAGCCTGGTCAGCGCGGCACAGTGAACAATAATCCCTCATATAGTGGAGGAGGCCCGTGCCCAACAGTGGAACATAAATGGGCTGGAGAAGAAGAAGAACCAGTTTTAGCAATGGCTAGATTTAGAGTTATAGACTAGACGCGTTGTTTCAAGATTTTCTTTTTTCACTGTCAAGGTTTCGTGCTTATATTGAAATCCAGATTACTTAAATAGATATAAATATAAGTACAAGAATAGCTTGTTTATAATTTAATGTAACTAATAATACGTAGGTACATAATATCAACAATTTAATGGTTAACAGAACACATACCACATACAGCGTCAAAAGCAAGATTACAATCTTTGATAGTTCTACAATTTGATTACCTACACGAATAAAACTTCAATATTAAATTGATACAGGATCTATGTAATTTATTTTTATAAAAAGTTCACATTAATGTCAGGAGCGAACCATTTATCTTGGCATAATTCGAGCAAAACGCTTATTGGCTGTCTTGGCCCGCACGGTAATAACATGATTTATATCCTCCAACTAATTATATTAAACGAAGGGAAAACACGTTTTCGCTGCGATGATTTTGCGATAAGTTATGTAAGAAAATAAAAATTCTTTAGAGACCATAAAATCTGTCTCATAATTAAGTGGAAAGACTCATTAATTTTGGTCTTTAATAACGTTAATTAAACGTTGAAAATAGCTTTTAAGAAGTAGATTTAATATTAATGGTCTTATTCATAATGACTTATCGGAGGTTTAAAAGTTCGCTAAAATAGGTTCGCGAAAATTATCAAAACTTGTTATTCATAATAGTCTTTTGACACTAAAATGTTTAATATCTCTCCGATAAAATCTCCGTTTAAACCTCCGATAAGTCATTATGAATAAGACCATTATGTGTATATAAAATAAAAAAATTGGCCGTGTGGTGAGGGCAGTACAAGTATGTGCATTTCTTTTCTATCATTGTGTGCTGTTAAAGCCAACGATAGTGTATTGTACACTGGCACAATACCCTTTCGTTGGCTTTAACAGCATATCGCAACACAAATAAGCTGAGCAACGACCCTTTTCCTCTCCATGGGTGGGACACATCAGCTCACTATATTTTATTTATTTACTTAATTTCTTTTTAGGGTTTCGTACAAATCCTTATAGGATCACTCCGGTGTCTGTCTGTCTGTCTGTCCGTCTGTCAAACTTTTTTTACTCAGCAACGGTTGAAGGTATCAGCTTGAAACTCATACGATATGTAGATCTATGCGGTCCCTTGCTGCAAAAAATACAGTCAACCTTTCACCTCTACGCATTTATAAGATATAACCGAATTACGACCATTTTTAAGAATTTTTCGACCTATGCTAGGGAATCAAAATTCACAGGTTACTTCCCGGTGCCCTAGAGCCTTGAAATTTGGCATAGATCAAGTCTATATAGTGCTGATATAGGGAAAAGTCACAAAAACTTATAATTTATCATCACATCACAAGTAAAAAAGTGTTTATACTAATACCAACTTATGAAGTAGCTGAAATGTAGGCGATTCCCTATATTTCAACTACAAAATTAAGTTGGTGAGTTGTTTTGAGTTTAATTAAATGATTATTGTTAGTTATGTTTATATGTCTAGTAGGTACGAAACCCTAAATGTGCGAGTTTACCTCGCTCTTGACAGGTTCTTTTTTTTAATTTCATATTTATTTTGTTTCATATTTTCGAATTTTTTTTTTTTTTGGTTTATTTAATTCTTATTTTTTTTGTGTTTTATAATCTTTATATTTGTTGTTTTTATCTTATTTTGATATTGTTTTTTGTTTTTTTTTTATGTATGAATGCTTTGTGTCCTCATGGGGGTGGATAAATACTTTTCTTTCTTCTCTTTCTCATATAGACCGAAAACTCAAAAATAAAAACTATGCCAACATGCCTGGTTAGCGCAACAAAGTAGACCCTACTTCTTCCCAAAGTGGCTAAGACCCGTGCACAACACTGGCACTTTATTAGACTAGAGAGAAAATATATAAATATTAACTAACACCCGCGGTTTTACGCACATCTATACTATCTATACTTAATATTATAAAGCTGAAGAGTTTGTTTGTTTGTTTGTTTGTTTAAACGCGCTAATCTCAGGAACCACAGGGCCGATTTGAAAAATTCTTTCAGTGTTAGATAGGGTATTTATCGGGAAAGGCTATAGGCTATAATTATAACATCACGAAAAATGTTGCAAAAACGGGGAAAATTTTCTAAATTCCACGCGGACGGAGTCGCGGGCAACAGCTAGTTTGTTTTATATTACGTTCCACTGAGTTCTGTATACAATAATTTAATTGTATATACGCTATTAACGTAAATTAATGACAACATAATTTGTGACAATGTTTACATGCTTAATTTGTTTAACGTATCGGGATTAAGCGATAAATATACACAAACAAAGCGATGAGCGTAAAGTGTATTTAGTATTAATTGTATATCAATAATTTATATGTTTATAAACGAATACATGGCTTAAAATTCATCGATATTCGAAACATTATTTTAATATTTTTTTTTGTTGGCATTTTATAAAAAAAAATACGAAGGAATTAGTTTTATCATTGGTTGATTTTAAAGGCTATCGTAACATTACCTCGCACTAATCAATTTGTCTTTTAATAATTACGAGTATTGTTTTTTCAAATTCACTAAAGTTGTTTATTTTATTGATATTTCGTAGTTAGATTTCGTATCAAATACTTACACAGGTTTAGTTAAAGATAACTTGTCGTAAAGCTTGGAACTATTGTTTAAACAGAACCGTACTTGATTTTAAAATTATTACAAATACTACTAAAAATGAAATGAAATAAATATATTTAACCATGCAGGCACAACTTTATTTTAATAAAAACAAAAGAAGTACTTTTACATACGTCAATATTTTTTCGTTACCAAGGTTCGGGACATGCAATCCGCTAAGAAGGCTAAGGAAACTCAGCAGAGTTCTTTTATTTTGGTCATAATCTTTCATCCTTTTTTTAAATAATGATTTATTAAACACATAAATGGAGCCAAAATTTATACATTTTACGATCGATTATTATTAATTGATTGAACATAATATTTCTATAATTTGATCGCATTATCGTTCTAACACTAAATGTTAAGTACTTAAATGACGACAAATAATGTATTTTAATACACGAACTTATGTGTTCCATGGTTTGTTTTTAGGGTTCCATATCAAAGGTTGAAGGTTGACTCTGTTAATTATAATTTACTGTCTGTCTGTAAATATATATTTCTGTTCGTCGATCTCATAAAATGTGATAACTAGACAACTAAAAGTTTTGCAAATTAAGTATTTATGTTGCTACTATAATGACTAAGAACTAAAAACCGAAAGTAAAAGGATGGCATTTTGTATAATTTGATTTGGTACGAAGTTCCGGCCAATAGCTAGTATAATATATAGCTCTGGGAACACCATTTCGAAAACTACAATCATTTGTAAGCATTCAAGTATGAAATGTTAAAGGCGGTGCCAACTACGCAGATGCACTTACGTTAATGACTATACTTTGTCGTTCACATCGACAGTCACAGCTTAGAAGAGCTCTTTCATACTGAATGTAGAGCTGATGTTTCGCTTTAATTTCGTAAAAGATTTTTTGGCTGTTAAAGATAGTATTTTTGAACTATTACTCTAGAAGACTTGAAGACGTCATTTAAGTAGGTACTTAACGTACTTAAATGACAACAAAGAAACTCAATTTTAGGTAAAGAACATTATACTACCCTATTCACAAGAATTTCTTTCTACCCAAGACTATTAACATAACAATAGGAGATCCTTAAGCGAAAGCAGTATTTTAGATCTTTATTTTTAAAACAGCGGCCATTAAAGCAATTAGATACTGAAGATGACGTCATTATAAAAATTAAGTTCTTTAGAAACTATTTTATGAAGTAGATATAATGTTTTTTACCATGTGGTGCCGGCGGAGTAGAATAGCACCACCACATATCTTCCCATGGGTATCGTACCTACAAGGCGATTAAGGGAGTGCGAAGAAGAGTACTGACCCCTTGTAACTTCTTCACTGTCAGATAGTCCCCATGTCCGTGCGGTGACAAAAAGAAGACATAAATGTCGCCTCCCCATGTCTTGCCGACCGAAGAACCGACCGGGGGAATCAGGTCGCATGAAACCAGCGCATATATCCAAGGTGGGTTGACGTCAGGCCGGTCGTAAAAATCAACCAAATCCTATTGCAACATGAATTAGTAGTCACGTTGCGCGGGATAAGGGCAGGAGAATGATGTTTTTCTTATCAGACCATCAATATCCCATTTTTGGGCATGGGTCTTTTCCACTTTTAAAGGTATTTGGTCTATTACGTTAACCTCGGAACGTTCTCCCTCGGAATTAAAAAAAGTACCTATCTCGTCTATTTGTGTGTAAATAAAATCGGATTCGTTTTTATCAGCCTTTACCACCAATCTTTCTCTTTTTAGATATCTTAAAAGGAAAATCTTGGATTTTACTCAACAAAAAAGGCTGTAATTTGTGAAATTGAAAGACATGCACGTCCTTCGTGAGTTTGTAAAATAAAGTTCTGGGAATTCAAACATAATCTCAACAATCTTATTATAATCTTGGCAATCTTTTTAAAATGTTGTTCCGAAACACAATGAACTTTATTTATTATACAATAAAAGTTATTTTTGGAACTCCAAATCCTATGTGAACCACGATTATCCTATAGGAAGATCTTTGAAATTATGCAACGGATTTTGATGTGGTTTTTTTTTAATAGCGGTTCAAGAGGAAAGGTTTTCATATAATTTACCGAGATTAGTTTGTTAAATTTTGAAGCTTATAAAGTTAACGATAACAGCCAGTTTATTTAAGAAACGGTAGATGAGATCATGGTACGCAAAAAAATCATTGTTCTTAAATTACCAAGTCGTATAATATTCATCCGTCTTTTCTGTGGTCTTCTTAATTCTTTTTCTATACTTAATTCATTGTATCAATGATTCACCTAAAAGTAGATTATATTTTATTCGATTTAGAAATATTAAAAAATATTTCTAAATCTAAATTTAAACATTGTTTTAATATTGGCTACCTAAACTAAACTTTCTCCGTGTGGTGACGGATTAAGAATACAAGTGTCACCACCCCAACTCCTCCCAAGGGTGCTGTAAAAGTCAGCTAAGGGAGATTGCATACAGATATCATCCTCTGTGAGAGACGGAAAATTCGAAAATAAACCCTGTGCCAACACCCTTGGTCAGCGCGGCACAGTAGACCATAATCGCTCCAAAGTGGATGAGGCCCGTGCCCAACAGTGGGACGTAAATAAACAAATAAATGTTCATTGACATTTCACACAACGTCCTCTGGTCCCAAGCTAAGCTTATATTATGCTTGTGTTATGGGTACCAGAATACGGATATAATACATAAACTACTTTTCTTTTGTAAATACATACTTAATAAATGGGCTTAATAAACACTTAATAAATCGGCTGGAGAGGAGAGGAAACTAAACTTTTAGAACCCGATAGAGCCAGGAGGAGGAGGGGAGGTCCACTCCTAAAAATGTTGATATTCTGGATTGAATAATTGCGCGTATAAAGTATTTATTACATAAAATAAAGTATTAAATGATGAATCATAAAAAACTTTATTCTAAGGAAGAGTTTCTCAACTAACTGTTTCGGTAGTCACTTTATTAAAGATACTGGCTTATTATATTAGATTATTACTTTCGTTTTAGGAATTTTGTTACTTTTTAACACGATTTTTTATCCACTAGAAGACATTTACTATGAAAAGGATGTTATCTATTATTATCTTTCACTTGACCTTCAGAGACGAAGATAATATTATTCTGAGTATCTAACAAATCAGAATCCGAAACACACGTAATACAACATAGTAATTTTTTCATGTTAAACTGTTGAAAGACAATCTGCAATAATTTGTAAAACACATAATCGACAAAACTGCGTAAAAATGCAGTGTCGAGTAGATCTCACTGTTAACTATCTATTAGTAGAAGGTTCAGCTTATAATACAGAAAAATATTTATGTTATATTCCTAAAACCCTGAAAGATTGTTTAAATCAAGATGGTTGTGATTGTACATTAAGTTTCTTGAAAATGATAAATTTATATACTAGTTTATGATTTAAAATGTGGTCGTTAGTCGTTAACCTTAGATGTTAAACAGCGAACTTAATAAATAAAATTAAAAAAAAACTGCGTAAATTCCATTGCACAGTTTGATCGCTACAATCTATTGTTACATATGCATTACCATCTTCAAGTCTTCTAGAGTAATAGTTCAAAAATACTATCTTTAACAGCCAAAAAATCTTTTACGAAATTAAAGCGAAACATACACGGAAAAAATCACATTTCATATCGCTCTTCATTCTGAGTATGAAAGAGCTCTTCTAAGCTGTGACTTTCGATGGGAACGACAAAGTATAGTCATTAACGTAAGTGCATCTGCGTAATTGGCACCGCCTTTAACATTTCATACTTGAATGCTTACAAATGATTGTAGTTTTCGAAATGGTGTTCCCAGAGCTATATATTATACTAGCTATTGGCCGGAACTTCGTACCAAATCAAATTATACAAAATGCCATCCTTTTACTTTAGGTTTTTAGTTCTTAGTCATTAAAGTAGCAACATAAATACTTAATTTGCAAAACTTTTAGTTGTCTAGTTATCACATTTTATGAGATCGACGAACAGAAATATATATTTACAGACAGACAGTAAATTATAATTAACAGAGTCAACCTTCAACCTTTGATATGGAACCCTAAAAACAAACCATGGAACACATAATTTCGTGTATTAAAATACATTAACATGTTTGGATGAAGTTAATGCAATGTGAACTTGAATCTTCAATACATAAGAATCCAAGAAACAATAGTCGTAAACTACTGAACAAGTTTGTCTTACCCTGATCGATGAAACCCAGTTGGTCAATTTAGTGGGACAAGGGTAAAGGCAATTGATTAATCGCTATTGATAAATGTAATTTTGAGGTTTAATTCTTATAGTACTCATAGGTTAACGTTTTTAAATGCTATTAATTTAGAATAGAATAGAATACACTGTATTGTACACCATAACATTTTCCATGTCACTTATATAACGAAATTATGATAAAACATGTACAATTGACCGCGCGTGGTGGTGTTCTATGGGGGAGGCCTATGTCCAACAGTGGACGGAGAGAGGCTGATAGATGGATGGATGGATGGAAATAGTGTTCCTTGACAAGTTTAAATGAGACGGTAGATTGAGCATTTTGAATAGTTTTTGGCAGTGCGTTTCACAGCAGAGCTGCCTCTATAGTGAAGGATTTATTGAAAAACCTAGTCGAGTACGCTGTCAGGGACAATCTCAGATTATCCGACGATCTTAAGTATCAATATAGTTAGGTTATAAAAATTAAACGCGCCTAAATGTATCAATGTGCATAACTTGCGAATTACGATAGATGAAACCAAATTGATACCATTTTGTTCGAATTATTATTGTCATCAAAAGGTTTGTATAGAAAAAATTTGAAATATAAAACATGTATTATAAGACATTATCGGTATGTAATTTTTTGTAACTATGTTTATGGAGTCTTTTAGCTTATACACTAATCACAGATAACTTCTAAGTCCAGTTTTCATAAAAAATTGGACTAAAAGGTATCTAAAAATTTCCATTTTTAACCGAGTTCAAAAAAGGAGGAGGTTCTCAATTCGTCTGTCTTTTTATGTTTGTTACCTTATATCTTGTCACCGAGCGAAGAGATTTTAATGATGGTTCTTTATTTGAAAACTGATGGTTTCCGAGTGGTGCCATTGGCACCAAGTCAGGATCTGATGGTTATCTCCTAATAAATCGAGGAAAACCCCTTAATATCAGAGACACACACATTGTTTTCACATATAATGTATCCATCTAAATAATCAAAGAGTAGACTACCAAGGAGGTCTAATATAGTCGTTTCAACGTTTTTTTTTAAATACTCAATTATTGTGTTCAAGTTTTAAAATGTCAACTTATTTCCTACAATATTTTAGTTACGTAAGTTTCTAACAAATACAAACAAGATAAGTAATAAAATAGAGTAATAATTTACTAATTGAATGAACAACGAAGTTACTCTCCGGAGAAATTGCACAATATTGTTTTAGCTGTAAGAATAATTAGATCGTATCACGCGACCTTAGAAGTGGTCCATCTCTCCAGTTTGTACTGGCCTAGAATTGTACTACACTTAATTTGACTACTGTTAGTTCTTGTTAGCCCAACATGTTAGCAACTGTCTAGACAGTTAATTGACTCTTTGAAACTAAACATGTAGATAAATAAATATTAAAATAAAACCAATTTTGTAAATTAGTAAAATTCTCTTTCTTCAGCCCATTAAAGTCGCATTTTTGGTCAGGGGCCTTCTCCGCTTTGACTTGCCGCGCTAAACGGGCGTGTTAGCTTACGGTTTATTTTTCAAGTTTTCGTTTGAGAGGAAATGGGGTGATGTCACTTTTATTCCTAACCCTTCACCAAGCCTTACTTTACTAAAAGAGCGGCATCGACCGCCACAACTGCGTAGTCTTACTTACCAACCGAAGTATGTAATACCTACGTATAACAATGTATACGGCAAACGCACATGGCAATGTATGTTGCTCACTATATTAAACGATCTACAGAACGATATTGTAACAAAAATTGTAATTAACCCAGACAAATGTAAATCAATTCTTAGATGTTTATACCGCCCAAAAAAAAAGAAAATGTTTGTGAGTGAAGACAGCGACACATAAACATTAATAGTTTCTGTTGCTGTAATGTATTGTTATAATAATGTACTGTATTTTATACCATGAATAAATAAATAAATAAATAAATAAATAAAAAACGGTTGGCATTACACAACATAAAAAATATGTAATTTATTTAATATTTCCTTAAATCTTAATATGATTTGGTTTTTATAACGTTTTATAAAATGTTGCCCGCAACTTGGTACGCATGGAATTTAAAAAAAATCACAGATTTTCCAATATTTACCACTAATGCCGTGCTCCTATTGGTTGCAGCGTGATTTTATATATCTTTTATACTTCTTTGATAAATCGACTATCCAACATAAAAAGAATTTATATCAAATTGAATTGGTTATTCCTGAGATTAACGCGTTCAAACAAACAAACTCTTCAGATTTATAATAAATACTAGCTGTTGCCCACGACTCCATCCGCGTAGAATTAAGAAAAATTTCCCCGTTTTGCAACATTTTTCACTACTGCTTCGCTTCTACTGGTCGTAGCGTGATGTTATATAACCTATAGCCTTCCTCGATAAATGTACTATCTAACACAAGAATTTTTCCAAACCCAGTGGTTCCTGAGATTAGCGCGTTTAAACAAACAAACTCTTCAGCTTTATAATATTAGTATAGACTAGCTGTTGCCCGTGACTCCGTCCGCGTGAAATTTAGAAAACTTTTCGTCCCTCTTTTTCGCAATAAAAGGTAGCCTATGTCCTTTCTCAGGGTTTAAAGATTGTCTGTGCCAAAATTCATCAAAATCGGTTGAGAGGTTTAAGCGGGAAAGCGTAAGAGACAGACAGACAGAGTTACTTTCGCATTTATTATATTAGTAGGGATTTAAGCTTTTTGCTAACCACCTAAATATCAGGTATTAGTTTTGGCGAAGCTAGTTATGAAAACAAATAGTTGTTTATTAGATTTGGTGGAAACTGAATTAGTAGGGATTACTAAAGGTGTACAGAATATACCTGAAGATCTATGAAACAATTTTTATAAAAAGTTCACTTAAGTCATGGCCAAGCAATTTATCTTGGCATAATTCAGGCAAAACTCTTATTGCCTCTTATCGTTCCTCAACGTAAGAACATGATTTATATCCATATGTATTAGTTTTGGCGAACCTAGTTATGAAAACAAATCGTTGTTTATTAGATTTGGTGGAAACTGTATTAGTAGTGATTACTAAAGGTGTACAGAATATACCTGAAGATCTATGAAACAATTTTTATAAAAAGTTCACTTAAGTCATGGCCAAGCAATTTATCTTGGCATAATTCGGGCAAAACTCTTATTGCCTCTTATCGTTCCTCAACGTAAGAACATGATTTATATCCATATGTATTAGTTTTGGCGAACCTAGTTATGAAAACAAATCGTTGTTTATTAGATTTGGTGGAAACTGTATTAGTAGTGATTACTAAAGGTGTACAGAATATACCTGAAGATCTATGAAACAATTTTTATAAAAAGTTCACTTAAGTCATGGCCAAGCAATTTATCTTGGCATAATTCGGGCAAAACTCTTATTGCCTCTTATCGTTCCTCAACGTAAGAACATGATTTATATCCATATGTATTAGTTTTGGCGAACCTAGTTATGAAAACAAATCGTTGTTTATTAGATTTGGTGGAAACTGTATTAGTAGTGATTACTAAAGGTGTACAGAATATACCTGAAGATCTATGAAACAATTTTTATAAAAAGTTGACTTAAGTCATGGCCAAGCAATTTATCTTGGCATAATTCGGGCAAAACTCTTATTGTCTCTTATCATTCCTCAACATAAGAACATGATTTATATCCTGTAAGAAATTACATTAAACGATAGGAACAATTTTATATCGATGATTTTACACTTTTATATGTAATTTTGTATTCTAAGGGTAATTTTTTACATACAAACACAAAATTATCGTTAAATATGCAAGGAAACTTTAATCAACCAAGTGATAACTTTATTTTATAGCCTGTCCTAAAATCTTGTCTATATTTTAAAGAATATCTAAGAAGTATCTAAAGTAATTTATTAATTTTTGCATTTGACATGCTATGCTTTTACTTAATAAATCAAATTATGGTGGAAAAAGTTCAAGGGTTCAAGTCCCACTTGCGGCATTTTCACTTTTTCCACCATAATTTGATTTATTAAGTATCTAAAGTATTATGAATATTTATGGCCAAAAACATGCATTTACCTACTCTCTACAAGTCCCTAGATTTTTTATGATTTAAACAAAGAATATTAAGGCACTGACCTTTCTGGACCTAAACAGTTGATTAAGTATATAGCGAGTGGCATACAGACCTTTACAATAGACTTATCCTCGCAGTTTTGTTGGCCAAGACGCCAATAAATTCTTTGATCCTTCAATTTATTTGAGTAAAAGCCTCGAGGGTAAATAACCCTTATATTCTCTTAGGCAAAATATATTCAGAAATATTTACATTGAAATCATATAACAGATATTAGCCAGTAAATGGCATATTATTATATAGGACATTTATTTTTGGAATAGGAAAATAACACATTAAACAATATTGTAAGAAATATTACAAGCTTGTATGAAAAACAAATTGCCAGTTTTATTCTAAATACATTTAAATTTCCTGTAATTTCGTACGTTAGAACTTTGGGATTTTAGACGTTGTTATTATATTGACATAAATTTTTTATTTATGTAGTAATTGAAATAAAAGAAACACCAAATACGCAACGCAATACGCCTTCTTTGTTTTGATTAGCACCAACAAATTCGCGGACCAACAGAACAGAAATTCTAATAATTATTTTGGTTTCTATCACGTTGATAAGTCCCCAAATAGACGATAATGGGTTGAGAAGAAAAAATATAATTATTATGTAGATATAGTAAATTAATAAATTACTTTAGTAATGAAAGTCGCGTCATTATTTTCAACCCAATTCTATTCTGTAAAGAATACTAGGTGGCTGGTCGAGATTTTTGCAAAATATTCTCGATAGATGGCGTAGTACGTAAAAATACGATATAAACTCAATCGAGTGACGATTGTGGTGGCCTAATTTGATTACTGAAAGCACGACCGCATTAAGCTCAGTTGGCAGAGCTACGGAACGGTATTCCGAGGTCGTGGGTTCAAGTCCCGCTTGCGGTAATCACTTTTTCTACCATAATTTAATTTATTAAGTAAATAGCATAGCATTTAAAATTAATAAATTACTTTAGCTATAGTTTGTCAAAAACGCATTGCACCAATAGTAGGTAACAAAACACTTCAGATCATAATATTATTCGAAACTTCTCCGATATTCAGTGCACGTAGACACTCTGAAATTATTTTCGGTAACACCGACTAAATTTAATTTTTTCAGTCCCTTTTGTAGACCTATATTAAATTAAATATTATCAAATAATTCACACAATATCATCTAGCCCTAAAATAAGCGATGATCCCGTGGGAACAATGTAACGTAATAAAGTACTAATACTGTTTTGTAAATTAATGTAGTGAAAAATGAAGTGATTTTTACATTGCTATCGGTCCGTGATAAGTTTATGAAAATTCAGACTAATTGAGCATTGCAAGGGGATTCAAATTCGCGTGGAATTTTTAAAAAATTTCCCCGTATTTGCAATGTTTTTAGCTAATGGTTCGTTTCTATTGGTCGTAGCGTGATATTATACAGCCTATAACCTTCCTCGATAAATGTACTGTCCAACACTGAAATAATTTTTCACATCTGATCAGCGGTTGCTGAGATAAGCGCATTCAAAGAAACATCTCCTAAGCTTCATGATATTAGTATCTATTGGTATTTAGTATTTTAATATTTAGGTGTAATTATACAAGTATATCAAATAACAACGAAACTAATAAAAGCGTGTACAAAATTAACGAGCACGCAAAACAATTAGAATCAATATCTATTTTTTACTAATCAAAATTCAAAGAACCAGTTATTAAGCTTCGATTAATAAGAGATCTATATTTAAAGAGTGCCTGAATAACTGTTCTATATTATCTGCTGATGAGAACAAAGGCTTTTAGATTAAAAAACTTTGAGCTAAAATATTCAGATTTTTATGAAACTATTCGTATAATTTGAAATACCTAGATGAGAACTAGATTATTGTTTAGTTAGAATATAATATCTATACTAATATTCCCCTCGCCGGGTCATGGTAAAGCTCAAGGCACCATCATGGCCCGGCAGGGCAAGGCGGAGGAAAAAAAAAACTATACCAATGTTATGAAGCTGAAGAGTTTGTTTCTTTGTTTTTTTGAACGCGCAAATCTCAAGAACCGCCGATGGTCCCATATGAAAATTTCTTTTACTTTTTTATACTACTTTTATTGAGGAAGACTTTAGGCTACATAGCATGACGCTGCGACCAATAGGAGCGAAGCATCAGTGAAAATGTTGCAAAAACGGGAAACATTTGCTAAATTACATGCATACTAAGTCGCGGACAACATCAAGTATAATAATAAAAATCTAAGCTATAAGTAAAACTTAAGTTATTTATGTAAAAGTTTTAGCCTCAACCTAAATGTAAAGTCTGTTCATCTTCCGAATAAATTTAGTAAATCAAAATATTGTAGTAAGGTATATATAATATAGTATATACTACATACGAAATGGCGACATATAAAAATATTTTTAACTTTTTACGTAGTCGTTATCCGTGTATTGACCGATTAAGAATACTAATAATAATCTTTGTTTATTTTCTTCCCACAAGTTTGTTTATTTGGCTAGCTAAGGGATATAGCAAGCAGGTAACATCTTCTGGCTGAATAAAAAAGACGTGTGGCACTCGAGGACTGCCGCGGTAAAGCTATTGCATAGCATTTTTTATCAACTCATGCAATTATAATTGTTTATTTATTTTATTTATGACAGAATCTGAAGACCATAAACTGAAAAAAGATTAATAATCCTTATTTACTGATGCTTACATCTGCCCATTGTTTATGGTAATTTATATAGCGATTGTCAATCAAATGTCAATCTGTTTTAATAGACCAAGGTCCGAAGGGTAAAGCCTTTGATTTATTTTGTCAATAATGAAATATATTGGATAAGGAAGTCTTTGTACATAACATAATTGTAAAAAAACCCGCAACTCGTCCCACCGGTCGTAATTAATACAAAACAGAATTACGTCAATTTGAGCGTTTAAAAATCAAAAAGTTAGTAATATTTTTACCAAACTTTAGCATAAAGTTGCTGAAAAACGGACGACGGCACAGAGCTGCAGTTATTTTTACAATAATGCTGCGTACAAAGACTAGCTTATTTAATATATTTCATCGCTGAGAAAATAAGTCTAATGATTCACCTTTAGGATCTTGGTCTACAATTTTAGTTCTGACATTATTTTACACTATTAAAATCTAAAATACGCTGTTATCTGAACATTTAGGATATATGTCATCGATTCTAAATCCTTATTTTAATACGCTGTTTAATTTGAGGAAGGCGTTTACCCTTGGTATCAACAGGATGAAATAAATTGCGGGGCGAAGAGCGGGATTACGCATGCGCAGTAACGGGGGTGTTAAGTTATATTTTCGTTACGGAATTTCTGGATTCGGTCTCCATGCTCAAAGCCTGCGATAGAAGCTATGCAATAGCTTAAAATTGGTACAAGCCCTAGGTTAGTACGTTTAGTCAACGAGGTTTAAAAAGCAAATAACATGACGCTTTGCAACGGCGGCGTACTGTCATCGCATTGTAGATAGCTGGCCAGAGGAGGTGTTGCTGCGACGCTGAAATTTAATAACGGTGCGACGGACAGCGATAGTTGAATATCTACGTTACAAAAACGTAACGCTATTCAACGCGCCGTGTGGTCTAACTCTTAGTAGACCAAATACCCTTTTGAAGTGGAGGAGATGCTGTGCATATGTGTGTGCCGTGCTCAATAGCGGCATATTCGGGGAGCAGTTTATTGATAGTCTATAGTTTGATCTATTACTTATTATCAATTTGACAATAGTGTATTTTGTAATAACATAAGTTTTATTCCTTTACTTGTCAAGCCAATATCTTATTTATTGAACCGCACAAGGCCTAATGTTGACTTTGTCATATTTTCCACATGACTGTGTTTCCTTCATATCATGACAGAGTAACGTTTCTGTAATGTTTATTTTGATGATATATTTATATTTTTTTGAAGACTACAAATAGGTGTATAAGGAAGAGATATGATCTAGTATCTTCCGAATATCGCTTGGCCACATTAAATATTATGATACTTGAACGTCATTTCATCAATTTTTAATCGATTTGTCAAGAAGGATGTATACTAGCTGAACCAACGAACTTTGTACAGATATAAATTTTCTAATACATAGATATTTCAAATTTCTTCCGTACAAACCTTGTCCTAAAAATGAAAATACACAAAAAATTACAAATTTGGCTTCAGTCTTTCAGGAATTAAAATGCGCATTTTAGAATGCTTAAATTTTTTTCGTGTATAGACCGCCTTCGAGCGTACTGGGCGTAGCCTTAATCTACCTGGTGATTTAGGCTACGTTTGGATCGCTCTGAATACTATTTCATTAAAAAAATTGAGCCATTCTCGAAATTTATCAGACATAAATTTCTCATTTCAATTTATTTATTAAGTCGTATTACACTATCCGCTTTCAGTTTCATAAAAATGTTACATAACCTTACAATGGTACTGACTCTCCGTACACAACTAAACATAATTTAACTAAACTATGAAAATTGATTTTTTTTAAATTTTAAATCAAGCTAAAGAAATTTTTTTATAGATAAATGTTATTATTCAATTGAACAATTTTTTACTGATATAATCGATTGACATTTTATAACATTAACTAGCTGGCCCGGCAAACGTTGTTTTGCCATACGAAAAAAAAAAGGAACTATAAACCTCACGGAGCCCGAGACCTTTCCAACGAATGCAAAACCGTGGAAATCGGTTCGTGCGTTCTGGAGTTATAGCGTCAGGAAGGAAAATCCGGCTTATTTTTATATAGTAGATTTTTTTCTATTTAATTTGACATTGTGTAATTGATTGAATTTGATTTTAGAACATTATTAGGATTAGTATTTTATGTAAGTATTTTATTATTTGTACGCCATATTGTGGCAGGATATAGCCAGAACTTAAATTATAATTTATACCATCATGTAGACCCATGAACACAAATAAATGAATTTGATTTGATTTGATTTAAGTGTCAATAACACAATTCGGCAGTGTTAACAGAATTTTTTTTTAGAAAAGAATAGAAGAGAATAGAATAGAATAGACACTTTATTGTACACCATAAATTACATGTCACTTAAAACTAATGTAACAATAAAACATGTACAATTGGCGGTCTTATCGCAATATGCGATCTCTTCCAGACAACCTTTAGATGGACTCAGTTTATTTGGAAAGGGGTATTAGTGGTGTACTTGCTATGTATAAATTCCAAGTAAGAAGAAAAATCTTATATTACGCATAATCAATACATACTACAGATATACATACACATATAGAGATATAGATCCATAAACGTACATAAACCTATACATAATTCTAAATAGATTATAATACTTAAATATATACATAAACATAATGATGAGAAGTTTGGATTGAATTTTACGTGGTTTGTAGCAGTAGATAATGTTCATTGATACGTTTATTAAACGAAACAAAAGATTGCGCATTTTTGCGCAGAAAACCTGTATATTATAGACTAACAACTTTTATTAATAAAAATGTGCACAACGAAATAGGCAATTAATCAAAACACACCCTAGTTTTTTATCTTTTATTTAAGTTTTTCGCGATGGAGTTGAATAAATTAATGTGTGTGTTATTTAATGTGTGTGTTAGTTAATCCGTGTTATTTTGCTACGATTTGCTTACATAATTTTATTGATTTATGTATTTATAAACACTTTATGCACAAAAAGGTATAATGGCGGACTTAATGTCCTAGGCATTATCTACCAGCCAACCACATGGCAGTGCAGAGATAAAGCAGTGCGGGTCAAATATGCAAAAAAAAGGATCCTACTAATTTACACAATGACTATTACGCAATTAATCTATATATTATAAATGTAATAATCATAATCATATATCAATACTAGCTGACCCGGCAAACGTTGTTTTGCCATACTAAAAAAAAAGTTTGAAAAATAGATGTTGGCCGATTCTCAGACCTACTGAATATGTATGTGAAATTTGAGAAGAATCGGTCAAGCCGTTTCGGAGGAGTACGGTAACTAACACTGTGACACGGGAATTTTATATATTAGATGATTAGATGATGATATATATCAATTTTGAATTTTGAATAAATATATATATATCAATTTTGAATTTTATCGTTATAACGAATTGAGTGCTCACTAATGTCATTTAAGTGTTAGATTTTTTTCTCATTTAAGCGATTTTTCGTAATCTTTTATGAGAATAATTGATCTAGACATAAACATAAGATTAGTTGTGCACGTAGAATTGGTACCATTATATAATGTAATACACAAGTAAAATAATTCACTTAACTAACAGCATAGTTTTCGTAGTAATATCTGGTACTTATTAAGTACAGTCATAGTTCTACAGAACTGGGACAGTTTTCGGGGTAATTCAATTTACCGTTGTGAACCTGTTAAGGGTAATTGAACAGCGCTATCCGGGCTTTGTTAAAGAAAAATAATGTCACTTTGTATCACACAAACAAGGGTATTGTTGTGTAGACGAATGTTTTTACCTTCTACAAATATATATATATTTTTAGTAAAGGAAGTACACTTATTCGCTAGTTTGGTTGGATTTATATTTTTCCTTCTTTACATTTCCTGTATAACTTTGTATGAAAGTAACTAAGGTTTGTCCATTACTTACGGGGAGAAATTTTTGTAAGATTTTCTACAACTATATAGCTCCAAGAAGGTTATAAATAGGGAGTAACAACTCGGGAACATAGATTTGTTCCAAGACAGGGCCGCCCTGTTTATGGTTTAAAAGTAAAATAGTAAATAGTAGCCTTGCTTTCTCTTTTACTCCCGTTTGAAAGAGTTAGAAAGGCTACTAAATCATTTATTTTTCTTAATGTGTTCAACTAAAAAAAGCAGCAGGCCAGATTCGTTGTACCGAGTGTTACATCTAGATCTATATCCTAAGTCTATGTATAGCTCAAACTCACCTAACCTAGAATTCTGCAAAACTTATGCTTGTGTTAGATAATTGAACGACAATTGAGAAATTTAGAAATCTTTCCCCTTTTTTTGCAACAATTTTCACGGGGGCTTTGCTCCTATTAGTCGCAGCGTGATGTTATATAGCCTAAAGCCTTCCTGGATAGATGACAAAACAATTCACATTCCAACACTGAAAGAATTTCTCAAACCGGACCAGTCTCCTGAGAATACCGCGTTCAAACAAACAAACAAAGAAACAAGATGTTCAGCTTTATGATATTGGTATAGATTTTCCACAAAATTTGCCACGGTTTTCTACCAAAAAAGGCTACGTGATAATTGGGAAGATTCTTTCTTCCTAAGATTTGGAAATTTTAAGCTTAATCCCCCACCATAGAACATCGCACGTAATCGATAGTCGCTCCTAACGTCTGCAGTTTCTATATTAATATTCAGTGCTCGGTAACTTTTATTGATAAGTTATGAAAATTCTTTCAATATTATTTGGTTATTAAAGTAACAAACAGACAAACTTTCACATTATTGAATTGTCATATTTATTAATCATTTATTAATAATTGTCAATACCTACCCTAATAATGATTCTGACTAATTACATATCTCTAAGTCAATGTATGCGACACTGGTAGTCTGCTGGTGCCTAAAGCACAGGTTTTGCCTATATTAGGTGCCGGCAGAACCAAATTTTAAGTGTTAACCGTATGAATATTTTATATCATTTATTTATTTCTGTACATTTTGTTGACAATAAATCTTATCTTATCTTATTAATCCGACCCCTAACTTGTTTGTTATCAAAATCCATTTCTAGAACTAAATCGAATAACAAATATTTGTTTCGATGATTCGACGATTTGATCGACTGAAAGATATATATTCATACAAACATTTAGGTTTATTTATAATTATGTGCATATCTCTTTGTGTGTAAAAAAAAATGCCATTAAAAATCAAAACCCAGACTACAAAGAGGACAGATAAAATAAAATAAACTAATAAAAAATAAAACTAGAAAACAGAAAACAAAATTAAAATACACAGTAAACAAACTTTGCTTTAATTTATCTTTAGAGCATTAATTCAAGAGGAGCTTCCTTTGTCAAGCGACCCATACCGAAAAAGTTACAAGAGCAATGGTCATACTCATGTTATAAGGACACTGATGTCTCTTAATGGGCGAGGTGTGCATAGCAGTCAATAAGTTCCGGTTCACACAGCGCGTTATGTCAGCTTTACGTCGTGGCAACATATTATATAAATCGCCGTGACGTGGACGCAACGTGCCGTGTGGGCTGGACTTGCGTATTCGTGTGTGTTATATTGGTACTCCGCCAACCTGACAGTATTTTTGACGAAGAAATTAGCATATAATATTATCTAACAGCTCCAGTTGGTTTCTTACTCTAAGAGTTTTATAGATTGCATTACGGACTAAAAGCAATGTTGTCTTTAATACCCGCATAAAGTTTAGTTGCAAGCGGAACACATTATTTCTTACGATTTATAATTTGCAATGCCCACATATTTATTTTCGTTTTGTTCCAATTTAAACAAGCTATTTTTGTGTACATATATTCGGAATATCGATTATAGCGCCAATGATTTTCATGAAGCATAGTATGCAGAGGATTTAATGTCCCCAAAAAGAACCAAGTGCGTAGCACTTACAACTGTCGTGCATGTATGACCGGGTATACGACTATTAGACAGTAGCAGATGCTGCCTTATAGTCTTTAACAATCCAAAGGAAAGATATAGCATATCTTATAGATTTGCATCCCAAATTATTCCTGTGACCATTGATTTTCTTGTATCTTGCATCAATCCAGCGTGTCTACTGGGGCTACTTCGCATTGCCTTCGAGAAATTGTTAGATAATTGTAATAAATAATATGAAGCCCACATTTAATTGTGTTAGCCTACAGAATAGCCTGAAATGATTCCGTAACCATATTATTCTAAATACACATTTAAATTGAAGCAAGCTACGGCTGAAACGCGATTAGAATGTAAATTACAACAGTAAGAACTATTTAACATAGCATCGTGATCGAAATACATAAAATCCAAAATCGAATAATTACAGCAATTTCGATAAATTTATTAAGATAAATTTGTTTTTATTGGTGTGGTGACTGACGGATTAAGAATACAAGTGTCACCACCCTATCTCTTCTTAAGGTTCTTCAACTTATCATATCAAAATAAAAACTATGTAGTTAACCTGTTGTCTAAACGAAACAAAAATTATGTACTTAGTCACACAGCTAATAATGACCGTCACGAGTCCCATGAAACCAATTTAATTTTTGATAGAAATTCGTTTCACGATGTACTAATAGATTTCTTTATTTAACTTTTGTAAAGGACACCTTCAAGTTTTAGAACTTGTAAAAGAGACTTCGTAATACGCATTTAATTAATTTTGATGTTGTCTAGAAAACATATTTCGATTGGTATTTTTAACGACATAGCGTAAGAATTACGAAATAAATAGTTTTCCTAATACTAATCTTTATCTAAATAGTTATTTGTCCCCTGGTCTCCTAGACCAGTAGTCACAGGGGACCAAGGGATAACTGGTTACAGAGGACGGATAACAGAGGACACAATAACAGCTTAGTCCAGTCTTTGTTCAGTCTGGACCCGTATTAGACAGGTGAATTAGTACTGGTATTAGAAAAACTATTTCTTTTATTTTTTTACGACTTTAGAGTTCAGCCCAAACCATGACCATGGTGACAAAACAGGCTCCGAAAAGTCGGACTAGTTTAAAAACAAAATAGTCACGTCTAAATCCGGTAAAATGCGGTTTCATGTGAATAAATGTAGTTTCGGTATTATCTTGCCTGTTTATGTTAAGGCTCCATCTGCGTTATCGGTTCGCGTAAATTCTGTCTTTTACCCATGAAGGTAGCCACAAACTATGGACCATCATCCGCAGTGATATAATAATCCGCACTTCGATGGCTGTATTTACCTTAGTACACTTTGGCATAGGTGTGGTTTCACTATGAAATTCAAAGAATTTTAGGTAATCAATTTCGGTCGCGTTTGTTGTTACCCTTTATGATACCGATATATATTGCAATGATATATAGTGCAATTTTATACGCATAAAATATTCCAGCCCAGTCAAAAAAAACCACATAAAGTGCATTGTGGTTACAAGTGTGTAGTTGCGCTCAAGAGTAACATGCATTTGTTCTCACTAGTTTTCCAAGTAGAGTTTTATTTACTGTCAAAATAGACAATATAAAGTAGGTAGATTAATGTAACATTTTAATTATTTCTTAACGCAAATTGTATATATTAAAAATATCAATTTATCAAATGACAACAAAAGAATTCTGCATCTTAACCAAGTAGAAATATTACAGACTAGCTGTTGCCTGCGACTCCGTCCGCATGGAATTTAGAAAATTTTCCCCGCTTTTGCAACATTTTTCACTACTGCTTCGCTTCTACTGGTCGTACCGTGATGTTATATAGCCTAAAGCCTTCCATGATAAATGCCCTATGTAACACTAAAAGAATTTTTCAAATCGGCCCGTGGTTCTTGAGATTAGCGCGTCTAAACCAACAAACAAATATCTGTACTATATTAATATTATAAAGCGGAAATGTTTGTTTGTTTGTTTAAACGCGCTAATATTATATAATATTATAATATGATATAATATAGATAGTATAGACAGAGCCTTCTCTATCATTTTTCTCCAAAATTCTTATCAGACTAGAAAATTAAATGAATACGCGACGATAAATTAGCAATTTATAAAATTCAAGTTTACGTTATTGGTTTTTAGGGTTCTGTATCAAAAGGCAAAATAGGACCCTAATACTGCGACTTTGCTGTTTTTCCGTCAGTTCTTTCATCCGCCCTTCTGTCCGTCTGTACATTTATTACCTCTACTAGCTGACCCGGAAAACGCTGTTTTGCCATATAATTGTTAGGGGTATTAACATTTAGGGGGATGAAAAATAGATGTTGTCCGATTCTCAAACCTAACGGATATGTACACAAAATTTCACGAAAATAGGTCGAGCCATTTCAGTGGAGTATAATTACAAACACCGTGACACGAGAATTTTACATATTAGATCTATCCATAAACGACATGATTGTGACGGTTTAATATCACGAATTGAATACTTAACGATAAAAATAACAATTCGTTCTTGACCGATTTTTAAAAACAGCTGTCGATATAATTATTATTTACAGAAAAATAATAGTATTAAAGAAAAACATTATTATAAGAGAGCACAATATCAAAAGCATAAAGGAGAGTCGATATCATTATTATTCTTTGTGACTACTGTATAAAAGAAATATGAGAACTATTTTTGATATTAAAACGAAGTCAATGTCGTTAGCGTGGAGATATCGAATGAAAAATAACAGAATGCTGCGAGAATTGTCGATATAAATATATTAAAGTCGTGCATGAACTAGAGGATTATTATTGCTGAAGAATTTTTAGATTTGTGAACTCGGATGGTCGTTGAATTTATCCGGAATAACGCAATAAAACAAACTTATAATTTAAATATAGGTACTATGCATTATGGATTTTATAGTGTTATGGTTTTATTCCCCATGTCGGATGTCATCTGTTCCCTTAGCTGACTTTTACAACTCCCTTGGGAGGAGATGGGGTGGTGACACTTGTTAATCAGTCACCACACGGAGGATAATCGCGTATTTAATGTATTGATTTTTGGGGTTTTTTTCTCTAACAGATGTTAACTGCTTATGCAAAATGTACGTAGCTATACTTGAATCAAATACTATTAATATATTACTACTAGCTGTTGCCCGCGACTCCGCACGCGTGAAATTAGGAAAATTTTCCCCGTTCTTGCAACATTTTACACTGATGCTTCGCTTCTATTCGTTGCAGCGTGATGTTATATAGCCTATAGCCTTCCTCGATAAATGTACTATCCAACACTGAAAGAATTTTTCAAATCGGACTTGTGGTTCCTGAGATTAGCCTGTTTAAACAAATAAACAAACAAACTCTTCAGCTTTATAATGTCAGTAAGTATAGATTACTATTAATTAAATATATATTTACAAAAGAAAAGTAGTATATGTATTCTATCCGTATTCTGGTACCCATAACACAAGCATAATGAGCTTAGCTTGGGACCAGAGGACATTGTGTGAAATGTCCATAAATATTTATTATTATTTTATTATTATTATAAATGATTTTAAATAAAACCACTTTATATGGATTTTGACGCGTAGGTATATTTGTTTTAAATCCACAATGTATATAAAACTGATCACAGAGGAAACTTTACAGCTCAGTCTCACCCGTGACCATGGTGACTGAAAAGTCTCAGAAACGTCCGCTTAAAATTTAAAACAAATATATGAGTCTAAATCCTTAAAAAGTGGGTTTATGGGTAAATCAATGAGGCGCGAAAGTGTTAGAGAATAATATTATATCGTTTTATCTTAGCAGATATCAAATAGTTTATTTATTAGAATGAAAGTATTTCAAATAGATTCTCGTTTACATATGTATGGCTTAAAAGTTAGTGGAAAACCAATTCGTTTAAATTGTGTGTAATAAATCTCTGTCTAAACCTACACATGCATGTATCTGAAAGATTTTATTCGCTTCCATATTTCATGTTTACGTATAAACTGAAATCTAGTTTGTTATTATTCGGAATCATATATTTATTTTATTACTATACTAGTTGTTGAACACAGCTTCGTTCGCATGGTATATAAGAATTAAAAAAGAACTTTAACATATTATCTAAAAAAAAATCATCCTCTTGAACTACGCTTTCCATGAAAAAAAAAACCATAATAATATCAGAATCCCTTCAGTTATAATAAAGTTGTAATAAAGATTTTGTTTTATAATAAGACTAGCTGACCCGGCAAACGTTGTTTTGCCATACGAATGTATGCCATATGTAATGATAGAAATCGCTTTAAGCGATAAGGCCGCCCATTGTACTACATTATTTTAAGAACATCCTGTAATGTAAAACTAAATGGTGTACAATAAAGAATATAATAAATAAATAAATAAAATAGTAGCCGATTCTCAGACCTACTGAATATGCATATAAAATTTCATAAGAATCGGGCAAGCTGTTTCGGAGGAGTACGGTAACTAACATTGTGACATGGAAATTTTAAATGTGACACAGGACCCGCGGGTCCTGTGTCCTCGTGAATTTCTAATTTCTACTTTACATATAATGGTGAGAATAAATTACATTTCAATCATCAAAAGCTTATTTTTATAGTAAAAACGGAACATTATTAATTTATTTTGTATCAAATTTTTCTTTGCTTTTAAGCTTGTTGTCCCTAAATTGAGGAAACGGTTTAATATTGCAATTTTCGTGGTTGTCTTAAATAAATGCCTGTGTTATGTTTTGCTAATATAAGGATAACTTTTTTTTTATCTATACTCATAATACTGACTGGCTGTTGACAGTAACTTCATATGCATGGGCAAAAAGGCGTAACAAATTATTAAAAAGCCATCCACTTGAAGCATCTTACCTATTTATTGAAAAAACCGCATCAAAATCCGTTGCGTAATTTTAAAGATGTAAGTCACATAAGGACACACATAAAAATAATGACTTTAAATACTTAATTTAGTGTAATCGGTGATATCCTTTAAAAGAATCAAGTGCTCTAACAACCGTCGAGCATGACTGACCAGGTTGTGGAAGTAAACGAAGCCAAGGAAATGCTTTTAGATCATACCACATGGCGTCTATCCCTGCCCTATAGAACTCCTTCTCTTTGTTTTTGACGGACTATGCCGTGTTGACCAGGGCCCCAAGTCTGCTAAATGAATTGTGTCACAATGGTAGCTAGTAGTAAAATTCGCCACTAAGTAATCATTTATTGCATTTGTTTGCAATAACACTCAATAACTGATTGCTTAGTGGCTAATTTCATCAAGTTTGGTAGTCTATTGCAAATTTTTTGTGGTTATAACGTGCCATTGAGCTACCATTGTGACACAATGTTCATTTAGCAGACTTAGGGCCCTGGCGTGTTGACATAGGATTTAATTTCGATTTTCTGTCTCTGCTACAATCTAAATATATTAACATTATTTATACTCTAATTCTTAGACACTGGTTGGTTGACCTAGGTCTAATATAGACGGGCTTCGTGGTCTAGTGGTTCATGTAACGGACTGCCCATGCCGTTCACGAGGATGCGGGTTTGATTCCCGCCTCGGACAATCATTTGTGTGATTTTTATAAATGTGGCATACCAATGTTTGTCCTACGTCTGGGTGTTTACTATGTATTATAAGTATGTATTTGCAAAAGAAAAGTAGTTAATGTATTCTATCCGTATTCTGGTACCCATAACACAAGCATAATAAGCTTAGCTTGGGATCAGATGATGTTGTATGAAATCTCCATAAATATTTATTTTAATAAAATCTCACTCTTGGGCATGCTTCCCCCACTTCGGTAGAGTATTTGGTTGTCTATTCTCCTATGATAATTATAAAGCATAATATTTTACTATTAATATTCTCCAAACTGTATTATTTCACAATAAATAGAAACACTTGAACGTCTATTCAGTTTTACTAAACTATAAACGTATTAGTGTTGTATTGTGTAACTTTAGTTCATAGACAAAGTTTAGTCTGCTATATTGTAAAATTATTCATACAACAAGAGTTAAACCGTACAAGTGCATATTCTGCGGTATCATTTATATTGAATATGAGAAACTGTGTAGTATATATGAATAGATAAGTACTGAGTATATGCGTTATACTGCGTATACAGCTAAGGGATATTGCACACAGATAACATCTTCTGTGGGAGACGAAAACTCGAAAATAAACCCTGTTCCAACACGCCTGGTCAGCGCGGCACAGTAGACCATAATGCCTTTCAAAGTGGAGGAGGCCCGTGCCCAACAGTGGGACGTAAATGGGCTGGAGAAGAAGAAGAAGAAGAGTATATGCGTTTGTCCGTCTGGAGGCGGTTTAAAAGAGTACAAGCGTCACAACCTCTTTTCCTTCCCAGGGTGCTGTAAGTCATATAAAGAATATAGTACACAGATAACATCTACTGTGATAGACGGGAAAATCGGAAATAAACCCTGTTCCAACATGTCGGGTCTGCGCGACATAATAGACCATAAACCCTCTCAAAGTGGAGAAAGACCGTGCCCAACAGTGGGACCTTAATAGGCAAAATTAAAAAGGCACAATAAAGTAATTTATTGATTTTGCAATTGACATGCTATGCTTTACTTAATAAACTAAATTATGGTGGAAAAAGTGATTGCCGCAAGCGGGACTTGAACGCTATGAATGCTACAAGCACGACCGCAATAAGCTCAGTTGGAAAGAGCTTCGGAACCGTATTCCAAGGTCGTGGGTTCAAGTCCCGCTTGCTGCAAACACTTTTTCCACCATAATTTAGTTTATTAAAGCACAATAAACTTTCCGACCGAGTATTTGATCGTGTTGCATTGATCGGGATCACAGGTTGAGTCAACAATATTGTCACAATATTGCTTTTTTTCATGTGTATTTTACGTTTGCTTTCAAAAATTCGAATAATGTATTTTGTGTCAAAGACTGTTGTTTCTCATTGCTTATTATTTTTTTATTTGTTTTTTTTTTATATTCATGATAATTTCACACAATGTCCTCTAGTCTCAAGCTAAACTTATATATTAGTGTAACGGGTAGCAGATTACGTATAGAATATTACATTCTACTTTCTTTTTTTTGTAAATACATGATTGTGCATACATAGAAACACCCAGACGCAGTATAAACATTTGTATGACAATTATAAATATCACACAAATGATTGTCCTATGCTGAAATCCAACCTGCCACGTCGAGAACGGCAGTCCATAACATGAACCACTCGACCACAAAGCTCTTCGGTCCGTTGTTTAGAAAGGTCTCGTTGCTGCTTTCGCTGATATCATGCCTTAGTATTTTTACGATATGAACAAAATCTAAATCGTCCAACAATAGGTACTGAAAATATCTTAGCAGTATGGCGGAACTATCAAGATAGAAAACACAGTCATATGGAAAAATATTAAAAGGAACCCAAAAATCGACTTTCTTCGCTTCAATAAGCAGAATGTTATCTTGATAAAGGAATGGCATAAAGTAACATAAAATTTATTAGTACTACCTACATACAGAAATGAATTTTGTTAGTAGATATTTTTAGTTTGGTCAGACTAGCATAGTAGGTCGCACGTACGCTATCTAATTAGTAAGGCTAAGTTTATATGTAACGCGCGTTAACGCAGGTCAACGCACGATCAAATTTTTAAAGAGTTCAGATAACAAGCGCTAACGCGCGTTGCGAGGAGCTCGTCAGTCTGTATCGATAAAGCTTAGAAAATGAACGTGGAAGATGCTATTATTTTGTGGTTATATTATAAAAAAAAAAACGCACACATTGGGTTGGTCGTTTTAAAATTTTATTTTCATAGGATTCTGAAGCTATATTCCAAATCGCTGGCATTTTCCTGACTTCGTCAATTAGTAAGTCGATGCCAATATCTAATTCACTCATTTTGAACTAAATACAAAAGCAAGTCACGAAAAAAAAAACCTGCAATTGCGATGTAAGCGCGCGCTCAACTGAACAGACAACAGATGTTACACAGATGTTAGATATGTTAGATATGTATGATAGAAAGCGCGCGTCAACGCGCGGTCGCCTGCGTCTAGAGAATTTTTCTCTGAGCGCCGCGTCAACGCTCGCTAACGCGCGTTAACGCGCGCTCATGTGATCGGTTGTATGTAAATACTCCGATGTCTAGTCGCGCGATTTGAAAACACGCGTCAAAATGTTGTCATCTGAACGTGGCCTAAAACAAGCAGATTTATTCTGATATAATCTTTTTTATGCTAGACTCTCACAAGACTGCAACATCACGAACATTTCCTAGTTACTCTTATAAGTACTGATAAGCAAATGTATAACCAATAGTAACTATAAGCATGCATTTTGTGCGTGCGTGTAATAATGTGGCTATTGATATCAATGTGCTTGCGTGCGTGCATCGTCAAAGTTGTAAGCATTGAAATCTAGAATTTAAGCATTCTTTATTATTTTAATATTTCAGGTTATTTCTGACAGTCATCCATCCATCAGCCTCTCTCCATCCACTGTTGGACACAGGCCTCCCCCATAGAACGGCACAATGCACGGTCTTGTGTCGCTTTCATCCAAAGTCTCGCCGCGATCTTCACGATGTCGTCGCTCCACCTTCGAGAAGATCCTTCCACCAATATCGAGAAGATCGCCGAGCTGGAAGAGGAATTGAGCAAGATTCGGTGGGACATTTTAGGGTCCAAAAGAAGTCCGAAGTGAGGGGGAGAACATGATAGCCCTCCGGTCTGGAAACTTGTTCTATTAGCGGGAAGGCGACGACTTTTCGCAGGCTGGTGTCAGGTTTATCGTTCGCAAGTCTTTCTGACAGTGGTCGGCTTGAAATTACTATGTGAGTCATTCCATTTCATAATCTCCTTATACTTCATTGATTTTTTTTAATTAATCTTAGAATAACTCACATAAATCTTAGATACGTATCACTTATGTGAATGGTTATTCACATAAGCCTTTACAGTTGACATTTTTTTAAATAAACCAGTTTTGTAATATTTATGGTAAGTAACAACAGTACAGTAAAGAGGAATGCACAATGAAGTGTTGTAACACAAAAGAAAATAATTTATATTCTCATCACATATTTGAATATTCTCATGTTCACTTGGAAATTTACATCAAGGTCCTTGGTAATCCCTAAGGTGTTATGCCGGAGTTAAAGTACTCAAACTGCCAACATATAATTTATGTTCGTGTTACCATAATTCTGGAAACTTCTACAAGTTATGATTGTGATAATATTTTTAAACTACGTTTTGAGATCTGTTAGCAAGATGCTATATCGTTTTTAAATTATACCTACTAACATAACATAACTGCTCTAACAAGGCAATCTTGTCTCTAAATTAGTTATTAATTATCATCGGCACCATTCTCACACCCCTCCAGCAATGTAAAATAATATGGAAAAAAAATTAAGAGAAAAAAATAAAGATGTGTGGCACTCGGGGACTTCAATTATAATTATTTATTTATTTTATTTATGCAAAAATCTAAATACCATAAACTAAAATAAGATTAATAATCCTTATTTACTGATGCTTACATCTGTCCATAGTTTATGGTAATTATGAAAAAATAGCGATTGTCAATCAAATGTCAATAAAATAAAAACTAACGCCAAAACTGACATAAGTCACCAGCGCGAACAGCGAAACGGCGTTACTAGCGCCGTGTTTAGTATTTTTTAGTTACGCTATGTTTGTTACGGATTTTAAATTTCGAATTTCGTGCATTTAGTCTCCACGCTCAAGGGCCGCGATAGAAGCTACGCAATAGCTTAAAAATCCATGGAGTTTCTTGTCTGTTCTTCTCCAAAGGATTCTCGTTTGGAACAGACACCTAGTTCCTAATGTTTCAAAAGAGCTTGTAAAACATGCCAACTTGAACTAAAAAATTTTGACTTTGACTTGACTAGGCTGTAATAAATCTACAACATCTCAAAACACATATCTTTATCTTTACTTATGATAAAATAAAGTCGTTATTTTTGTACATAATGCCTATTTGTGAGCTTATATTTCCAATACTAGGCAATGGATTTTAATACTTTGTTTTATATAATAGAATGGTTCAAAAGGATGTTTTTTTTTTGGATAATTTATCAACTTTTGATGCCGAAATTCCACGCGCAGAAAGTTGTAGACAGCAGCTAGTTCAAAGATTTGTGAAAATAACTATCACATTATAAAAATAACAATAATTGGCGAAACAAAAAGCAATCTATAGATAAAATAAAAACGGGGTCTCAAAAAGAGACACTGCTCTATTATCAAGCTAAGTTAAATTAATCAAAGGTAAATATTATATTCAGACAAGCCTCGCGGTCCAGTGGTTCAGGTAACGGACTGCCGTTCACGAGGTCGCGGGTTCAATTTCGGCACGGGGCAATCATTTGTAAGTGTGATATTTGTAATAAAATTGTTATACTAATATTTGTACTGCGTCTGGGTGTTTAGTATGTAATAAAAGTATGTATTTACAAAAGAAAAGTAGTTTATGTATTCTGGTATCCATAACACGAGCATAATAAGCTTAGCTTGGGACCAGAGGACGTTATTTGATATATTCATAAATATTTATTCATTTTATTTATACAAACAAGACAGTAAAGACAACGTTGATGACTGCCCTAGGCGTTGCTTACGGCGGTCTGGTAGATCTTCAAGAACTAACTGCAGCTGCTGCTGACTGGCTCCACCAACTGAATACCCAGTAGAATTTCAACAGAACGCCGTATGAAATGATAATGTAAGTAAATTACAGATCATCATTAAGTTTTTGCCCTTGTCCTGTTAGTCGGGGTCGGTACAACATGACTTGTTCATATTGTAATGGGACTTGGCTGATTTTTACGACTTGCCGCCAGCCTGACGTCAACCCTCCTTGGATACGAGCGCAGATGACAAGCGACGTGGTTCCCTCGGTCGGTTCTTACCAGCCCCGCGGGGTGACATGGGGAGGTGACAGTTGCATTATTTTTGTCCATCACACCACGGGCTGTATATCACAGACAAAATATCAAAATGAATTTGTGCCAGTACAAAGTCAGGATTTTTTAAGGCATACATAAATGCGTACAGAATCAAAATATACAGTTTCTATTATCTACGAAATGTTTCAAACGTATTGTATATATACAATGTAGTTGACAACCAATTATAATCTTGACATAGCACGCCTATTGTACACTGTGAATGGAGAGGTCTAATCTGATGAAATACCAACGTTCACAAAGCATTGTATATAACAAACCCTAGTTTTTCAAAGAGAACTAGTACACCAAACAATTAGGGCTCTAATAAAAGCTCTTTTATTTGTTGAATGTACTAGTAACTTTTTTAATTTGACACCAATTAAAAAGCATAGCATAACATAAAGGGCTTGCACGCTGAGGTGGCATTGGGCAGGCCACATCGCTCGTAGGACTGATAATCGTTCGGGATAATAAGTCCTAGAGTGGCGATCACGTACCGGACGACGCAGCGTTGGGCGGCCCCCGACAAGGTGGTGCGACGATAACGTTAAGGTCACGGGAAGCAATTAGATGCAAGCGGCACAAGATCGTTCAATGTGGCGTTCCATGAGCAAGGCCTATGTCTAACAGTGGACGAAAAGAGGCTGATGGATGGAAAAAGCACAAAGTATTACAAGTATAATTATATTCAATTTCTTTATTTAATGATTGATATGATATAAATATCACTGATATTCAAAATTTTACGAAATTTTGATGACATATCTGTTAGATTTTCATACTGTAGGTAATAATGATATTTTATTTTTACCAGTTTAATAAACATTAAATCACCTAGGTAAATATTTCTAAAACAGAATGCCTAAAGGATTGTTAAAAACAGCTGTTGCATAAACATGAAATACCTTAACAGTTGCCTTCACTACTACAATATACTACAACCACGTATGTATGGGAACTAAGATTTATTGCTAAAATAAAGCAAATGCTAAAAGAAATCGAGAATATTCTTGAAGCCTTTAGTTATTGGGTTTTCTTTTCAGTAAAATTCGTTACAAATAAAAGTTTTTCATATTGTAGGATTTCTTATTATAGGCAGCCTTTACCTATTATGCTTATCTCAATTATTATAATAGTCTTTTCGGGTTCTGTAAAAAAGGGAAAACGGGACACTATACCTAGACTCCGCTGTCCGTCAGGAACAGAACACTTCGTGCTCGATTCTGGTTTGTACTTAGCTTGATTCTTAACCGAAAATTCTTTAATAACAATGTGGAGTGTGAGGATGATGCAAGTTAATGCAGTGTCTTTTCTTTACTTCTTAAAACAAAGTCCTTATTTTTATATCTATGTCCCTATGTGTGTCTTCACAGCTTGCGGATTTTGATGCGTTTTTTTAATAGAGTGGTTCAAGAGGATGGCTTTTTCAACGAATTGTTTGGATGTGCTCTCTAATGTTTAAACAAAGTTGCGAGTAACAGCTAGAAAATGAATATTGTGACTAAACTAGTCAAGTTGGCCCATCATGAACAAAGCAAATAAAAAAAAAATGATCAGCATCAAAAATAAAGATGCATTAATCTTACTTTTTAGCAAAGTTATTGCAAATAAATTGTTGACAAATGTGCGAAGTTACGGTTGAAGTCACAAATATTCAACAATAGAAAAAAAATACAATGTTTTTGTTTACAAAACTATGGCTCTAATGCTTGTTTCCTCTTAGTTGGAATATTGCCATATTTATCACGTAAGTTAGTCCAGAAAATGGATTTTAGATATATGGTTTTATTTTCTTTCTCTAAAATAATATATTATCTATGGATAGTATTCGTTCAATATATATGAACTGCGAATCTTTGGAGACTCGTAAATATAGTTATTTTATAGAGTCGTACATTTTAACATATTATAGCTTCGAGATTCTCTCTCTCTTCAGACAATTAACGACACGCAAACTGGAGGGACCCCAAGAGTGGAATGTTGGGCCTCCATCAGTTTGGAAGGGATTATGGTCTGCTATGCCACGCTGTGTGTGCTTCTCCGTGTAGTGACGGATTAAGAATACAAGTGTCACCACCCCATCTTCTCCCAAGGGTGCACACAGATAACATCCTCTTTGAGAGACGGAAAACTCAAAAATAAACTCTTTGCCAATACTCCTGGTTAGCACGGCACAGTAGACCATAATCCCTTCCAAAGTGGAGGAGGCCCGTGCCCAACAGTAGGACGTAAATGGGTTGGAGAGAGATGCCACGCTGACCAGGCGTTTTGGCAAAGGATTTATTGTTGAGTTTTACTTCTTACGGAGGATATTATCTGCGTACAATATCCCTTAGTTAGCTTTTACAGCGCCCTAGAAAAGAAACGGGGTGGTAACACTTGTAATCCTTATTTGTCACCAACTTTGAGAAAAATCGTTAGATAATTTTAAATGTTACCTATTCTTGAAACGCGCTACTCGATACCGCAGCAAAGCTCACCCCTACTACCTGGGTCCTGTGTATTGCGGCACTATACGCTTCCAGTAGTCTCTCTTCTGCAAACCTGAACTAACTGCATGAACGAACATGTCCCTCTTCAAGCGAGGTATACGGAGAGTTATTTTCCCAAGGTAGGCAGCGGCTAGGCAGTGCCTCTGGTGTTTCTAAGTCTATGAGCGGCGGATACCTCTTACCATTGGCTCTGTTGCGTCGTCTGCCATAGTATAGGCAAAACATAATAATTACATAATTAATCTTTTTTAAGAAACACTTATGTTATTCAATTTGTAATAATAAGTAGATAGGTAGTGTATTCGACTGGAATTATTTTTAAAACAAAACATTTATATCTCTTACAGTACTATATTAAAATAGGTTTCCAAAATTACAATAGGCATATTTAAAGAAAGAATAGAATGTACTTAGATTAAATTAAAATGTTTTGTATACAAAACATTTTAATTTAATCAACAAAATAAATAATAAAAAGAAATTAAAATTCAACAAATAATCGTAACAGTTTCTGAAACAAACCCTGCTTTCTTCAATACAGATTGAGATTCAATCGACCAAAAAAGCTTTGGAACAAATTGGAAATCAGTAAACGAAAATAAGCTTCCAAACCACGTTTCAGATATTTCCAACCACTGAATAGAAATTCAACTAAGAAATATACCCTATTTACCCTATATCTAATTACGTCTATAGTCGTTCAAAGACAGCCTTTTAATTAAGGCAAATTCTTGGGGTCTAACGACTGTTCATTAGAAAACACAAATTTAAGCAAACTAAACTTTAATTAATGTTATATTTATGTAACAGATTGAACGTAAATTTATCAAAATCGGTCAAGTACGAGTTGGGCTCGCACACGAGGAGTTCGGTACTATCATTATCATAATAAATTATTTGTCATGTTACTACAAATAACAAAATATACTCATGCCTATTTAACTGCCTGCAACACAGTTTTAACTAGCGCGGGTGCTAGGGTATCCAAAAAATGTGCTATGTATATTTTATGTCAATAAAGAATTATATTATTAATATATTACTATTATATCTTTAAGCTATTTTATTTTGTAATTAACAACATGCTATAAACAATTTACAATTAAAAACTAAAATTTAACAACAAAATATGTACCATACCTTTAAAATAAATTAAATTAAAACTACATAAATATTATATACTTAAAAACTAGGCATCAAAATACTCCTCCCCATCGCTGTCGACCGGAAGTGTGCCCAGAAGGCTGGCGGCATTGCCACGTTGGATGGCGTTACTATTATATTATTATTATATTTACAGAAATTTTATTTTTCTCAGCTTTTAGCTGGTATAAACATTTACAGGTCAAGACCAAGTAAATGTATTCTAAATGATGTGTAATTTATGATGTAGTGAGTGTGTGTGGTGCCATTTCATTTTCATCTATTGCCATAAACTTACGAACTATTCTGCAGGTGTTTAGGATTGCGGCTTTTTGCAGTGTGATGTATGTTGTTTTTTCTAAATCTAATAGTTTGAGACTGTGGTGTGAATGATTAGGGATAACGCCTGTGCTAGATAGAACGATAGGAACTGTGTATACTTTTTTTTGTTTCCAGATTCCAATGATTTCATCTTTGAGCTCTGCATATTTACTAATGTTTTTTAATTATTTATTTATTTAATCACACTTTATGCTTAAACTATGCAAAGGCGGACTTAATGCCTAAGGCATTTTCTACCAGTCAACCATAGGGTGGTGCAGAAAAAGGGAAGGTAGAAGTGTAACAAATAAAGCTAGATTATCAAAGATTATAGTTGTTAAAGACTTATTGACATAGATAAATCCTATTTTTCTATTTTTTTTTATTTCCTATTTTTTTTTTATTTTATATTTATTATCCGAAATTATATTATTATTATATTATTATTATATTATTATTATTATGAACATTTGTTGTTATAGCAGCAACTGATATACATAAAGTATGAAATTTTCAGCTTTCAAGCTAACACTATTCCAGAGATACAACCTGGTGAGAGATAGACGGGCAAACGGATAGACAGATGGGTGAAGGAACAGACAGATCGACGTGCGGATGAATGGTACTCGTACTACTCGTACTTACGTATTTTGAAAAAGGGAAAAAAAAATTCAGTTCATACGCAACTTTCCTTCACCAATGTCACAAAAATTATGTTAAATATAGATTGACCTTCAATGTCACGTTTGAACAGAGTTATTTATAATATAATTTATAAATAAATCTTTTATAACAATTTAAATGAAATTAGTACTTTTAATTAAGACGTATACATACAAAGCTTAATTTATTTTTGGATATGAATCAGTACCAGCTTTACAAAAGCAGTCTAATTGTGTATCTATAATATTATAAAACTGAAGAGTTTGTTTTAAGGGCCTACATCAATATTATTCAATATCATCGCTGACACGTACATATTAACACAGCCAGTAGGCACAGAAAATGAAGAATTAGGGATACTTTTCCTATTTACTCAAAATCTACTAAATATATTTTAATTCTGATCCACGTGTTTCTATACATAATAGTTACCTATGTTTTTAAAGTTATTTCATTAGTTAATACGCGATAATAGACCGACAATAGAAAAAAATAAAAAATTAGAGAGGTTATTTCGCCAAGATTTTCTATCGAGAAAACTTTTTTCAATCGCGTTTCTATCATATATTGAAAAAACATACACTTAAAAATTAGAGCTCTAGCCATTCAATCTAAAGAAACAATGAAAACTTCGTACATAGAAAAATGCACGAAGCTGTTTTGGTATCCTCTTGGATAGTTTCAAATAAAAAATCTTTTTGTGTCGGATAGTCCATTTATTGAGGAAAGCTATAGGCTGGATAACATCACGACCATTAGAAACGAAGTATCAGCGAAGGAAAAGGGGAGGTGACGCTTGTATTCTTAATCTGTCACCACACGTTAAATAAGCACTTTCTAATAAATGGTTTGACTTTATTTCAAAAGCTTGGATGATAATAAATTACGATACGTATGATAAATTAGAGCCACTTCACGTTTTATGAGCTTAGTACCCTTAAGTCTCGGCCTTCCGTCGGTCAGTTGGTCATCCCTTTGTTATAACAGTAGATCATTAATCAAGAGGTGTCGCCTAAGCTCAAGAATTTTTTTTCGGTTCTCTAACAACATAAATCTTTCAACCTATTCAAAAGATCTAAGAAAACTTTGAAACGTAATGATGGGAATTTATAAGTTACTGTCAGAATTAACTTTTTAATTAATTGCTTTCATTATTCTCCTGCCCTTATCTCGTTATTCCGACCACGAGGCTCTTGACAAGCCTCGTGGTCGAGTGATTCATGTAACGGACTCCCGAACACGAGGTCGCGGGTTCAATTCCCGCTCGGGACAATCATTTGTGTGATATTTGTAATTGTCTTAATGTTTGTTCTACAAACTAATAAGTATATATTTACAAAAAAGTACCTAGTTTATTTATTCGATCCGTATTCTGGTACCCATAATACAACCATATAATATAGCCTGGCTTGGGACCACAGTACGTTGTGTGAAATGTTCATGAATATGTATTTATTATTTATATATTTATTTGGGGTCGATGCAACATGAATACTTCTTCATGTTGCTATGGTATTTGACTGATTTTTACGACCGGCCGCCTACTTGATGTCAACTCTTCTTTTTAACAACTAAACTTTAACAAATTATACAAAATCATAGCACTTTGTATGTGACAATGCATTTGATGTATGTATCGGTAAAATTTTGTAATTGACCTTCTTACACTGTACTAACGTATTACTAGTTAAATCTAGCTGTAAGTTTTCCTAATAAATAAATAAAAGCCATCCTCTTGGACGAATATATCTCTTAAAAAAAAACGCTTCTAAATCCGTTGCGTAAATTTAAAGACATAAGGTCGCATAGGGACATCCATACACGAATAACGACTTTGTTTTATAACAAGTAAAGATATTACCTAAATGAAATCGTGTTTTATGTTGTGATAGTATAAATAAGAACGCATCTGGTCCAAAAACTGATATTGCGAACATTTTATTTAATAGCTCGCTAACATATAAATAAAATACATTCAGAGCCCAATGAAAACATAAGTGAAATAGAAATTTATATAAGGATAACACACAGTTCCTTTCTTCTAAGAAATTGGATTGTAACGGAACGTTAGAACCAATACCATAAAGAGTCATTCACTATTGTCTCTTAGGGTATTGATGATAATTCCCACTTATATTCGAAAGGGAACAATTTTCGCATAGGAATGGGAACAACTCACATTTAGATATCAATATCTAAATGTGAGTTGTTCCCATTCCTTCTGTAAGCAAAGAATAGAGTGATAACTATTTCTTAGAACAATCTAATATATAAAATTCACGAGTCACAGTGTTAGTTACCGTACTTCTCCGAAACGGCTAGACCTATTTTTATAAAATTTTACATGCATATTCAGCAGGTCTGAGAATCGGCCAACATCTATTTTTCAAACCTTTTTTTTTTTAGTATGGCAATACAACGTTTGCCGGTTCAGCTAGTAATCATATTATATTGTTTGATATCTAAGTCTACTTCTTTACATATTATAAAACAAAGTCGCTATTTTCGTATGTATGTCCCTATGTGAGCTAATATCTTCAAAACTACGTAACAGATTTTGATGCAGTTTTTTTAATAGATGAAGTGATTCAAGAGATTGCTTTTTATATAAAAAACTAGCTGTTACCCGCGACTTCGTACGTGTTTAGAAATCAATCCTTAACAAACAGAAGTTTACTCTGCTGCTCGATAGGTGGCGTTGTACGTTTTTTTAAATCGCGCTATCGTTTCGTTCCACACATTAACACTTAAGCTGGTCAAAATTATTATTGTGTCATCATCCGGATTTCGCACTTATAAATTAGTAAGGAATAGTAAGGATAAGGATATTATGTTTGGATTTTCAAATGCACGCCCACCAAGTTCGGACAACAACTAGTAACAATAGAAAGATAAAGAGTTTTTTTTGTTTTTTAGAACGCTCTAATCTCTGAAACAACTGCAGCACTGGTCAGATTTAAAGTCTTGCAGTGTTGGACAGTACATTTATCGAAGAAGGCTATGTAACATCACGTAGCGACCAATAGGAGTGAATCAGCAGTAAAAAATGTTGCAGGGAAAATTTTCTGAATTCTACACGTACAAAGAAGCGGGCTACAGATAGTTGATTGACATGTAGCTAAGTATTGTCATGTTAATATAATACTTTTATAGATGTTCCCGTCTTCTTACTGCATGGAGATTTTTAAGGGCGACGTGAAGAGGCAATTTCCGGGCCGGCAAAGTGGGGGATACTGCTTTTACACTGTATTAGCTGTCCTCACATTTGGATTGCACTACCGCTTAACATCAGGCGGAGTGTAGTATTTTTCCTACCCCTAGCCATAAAAATATATATTAGAAATGGTTTAGGGCATTCTTCCCTTGGTACTGACGTCAATTCTAATGCGACAAAAATTTAAGCTAACTAAAAGCGTTGGACCACGAGGCCCCTTGTATAGGATACAGGATTATAAGAACACAGTTTTACAAAGATTCTGATACGCAATACATTTATTTACTCACAAAAAATATTTCACACTACATGTTTTGATATTGCTCTACATAAAAGAAATAAACTAAAGTCTAAGTCTGGAGCTGTTTTTATTGTTATGCCTTCACAGCTTTTTATAACTCTTCGATATATCCAAGAGGCTGTAAACAGATTTTCAGCAAACCTAATATCTGAAGCTTGAAATTCGTATGTAAAATGCAGTTTGGTTTAACTGTAGTACTTATTACTACATACGAGTATATTAGTATGAACTTTTAATTGTCATACAAATGTTTGTACTGCGTCTGGGTGTTTACTATGTATCATAAGTATGTTTTTACAAAAGGAAAGTAGTTTATGTATTATATCCGTATTCTGGTACCCATAACACAAGCATATAAGCTTAGCTTGGGACCAGAGAACGTTTTGTGAAATGTCCATGAATATATAAATATTATTATATTATTATATTAACTATAATAAACTACTAAGCGTCAAGAAAGTCACTAGCGGTGTTAACTTAAATTTAGTTTAACTGGCTTTGTGAGCAGTCAATAACTTGTAGAATTAAAGTCACGTTTTAATGTAAGTATGCACTCGTAGTTGATATTTGAGCTTTTTGCTAACTACCTAAATATCAAGTATTAGTTTTGGAGAAACTAGTTATGAAAACAAATCGATGTATATCAGATTTGGTGGAAACTGTATTTAATCTATTTTTTAAAGCTTCGACCATTTTACAATGACCTTTATAAATACGATGATATTATCTGCCAAAATAAAAGAATGAACCTACGGTTTCAAAAAAGAATGGTTTACAAAATTTTTGTCTATCTATCTGTGTGTCTGTGTTGTTGTACGCACATCACGCCAAAACTATTGCATGAAATTAAATATTATGGTTTTCAGCGTTATGCTGGTTTTAAATATATCTCAAAAATTGTCAGTCAGCTAAACATAGCATCAGATAATAAGATTGAATAAGCAATCACTAATTCAAATTATTGAAAGGTAAAGCTAGGTCTTGGAAGGTTAATTTTAAGAGTATTTTAAAACTCGTCAAATATCAAGGATTTCTTGCAGGTGTCAAACTTTTCTGCGAAAGGTAAAATGTTTTCATTTAGTCGTAAATTTGTTTAAAAAAGAAGTGTCATCAATCTTGTTTATTCAGAATCGTAAATATTGAATACAGCTTATGTTACATGTTCAAATGAAAAGTTAACGTAATTTTATGCAATTCTTTTTTCAAATATTTTTTTTATTATTAACATCTATCTATCTATCATCATCACCTATGTGAAAAGTGAAAGACATATCCATCTCTCTCTCTCTCTCTCCAACCCATTAACGTCCCACTGTTGGGCACGGGCTTTCTCCACTTTGGGAGAGATTACTGTATAGGTACTCTACCGTGCTGACCAGCCGTGTTGGCACAGGGTTTATTTTCGAGTTTTCCATCTCTCACAGAGGATGTAATCAGTCAAAGAAATCCTTACTTAATAAAAAACAAAGTCGTTATTCTTGTATATATGTCCCTATGTTGTTGTCGTTGTGTGAAATGTCCATGAATATTTATTTATTTTAATTATTTATGTGAGCTTATATCTTCAAAATTACGCAACGAAGCTTGATGCGGTTATTTTAGATTATAGAGTAGTTAAAGAGGATGTTTTTTTTATATAATTTGTCGAGGTTTGGTTTCTAAATTTTGCGCGTATGAAGTTGCTATTAATACAATATAATATTTAAGTCAACAGGAATGTTTAGTTCAATAAATATTTTATTTATCAAAAATCTGAATCAATAGCAAAACCTCTATTTTGTAATAACCAATAATTACAAAAGACAGCTCACAAAATAATAACACAAATAAAATTATATGAAAGTAAAGGAGTTCGTAGCACAATCTGTAGGGCTGTCAGTTGTCGTTTATTAAAACATTTCTAGTCGTCAGTTTCCTTTAGCTGACACCTATTCTGTTGGAGTAGTTTGTTAAACAAGAGTGGATTGTGCCTAGATAGTGTTCAATGTTCATTAGTTAGTGAGGCACTTGAGTACGGATCGAACTAATGGAGAAACTTCTACTCCGATGGTTTAAGTTATTGTATTATTTTTATTACATATTAAGTTATTTATTAGATAGAGGGATAATTTATTTAATAAAAATATTGCGATGTAGACTCAATTCAGAATAATTGTAGCAGAAATTTTGCTTTGCACTCACGGACACTATGGTAGTTCAGTCAGCGGAACATTGGAAGGGTATATGTACATACCCGGGTTAAGGATTCAAGTCCCGCTTGGGCTTATCTTTTTTTTTTTGTTGTCTAAATTTATTTGATAAAACGCGTTGCAAAAATGTGCATCTTATTAGCAAAGTGACGATAAAGTAAGGTGCTGATATGAATGATATACCGAGTATGTAATTAATATTGTAGGTGACTCTATTTAATGACTCTATAATTTTGATGGGATGATTGCTGTTACGAGCCTGAAAACAGTTGGGTGTGCAAATAGCAAAAAATTAGTAGATTCTGCAAAGGTGTATATGCAATCTCAGTATCAGGTCGTTTACCAGCAGGTGTTATAAGACAAACGAAGAGCCGTGGTTTTGTTTACAGGCCTAGAGACAACAGCCAGAGATTTTTTTTCTTCTCTCTGCCCTGCCAATATATATTCATATATGTAGGTATATAATCTTTACCAACTTAACTGTTTGTGTAAAATTCGACAAGAACTCCAAAAATATTAATTCTATTGAACAAACGTAGAAAATTGGGATGCCAAAAGCTTGTGAAATTTGCAGCATTGGTAAAAAACGAGAAAAAACTAATGGACACGCAATGTCATAAGGTTTATGAAACAAGTTTAAAAAAACTAAAGTATGGTCCAATAACTAGTAGATTCAGGTAGATAATTTATTTTCTTAGATAAGTTTGCAATAATGTCAAAAGCAAGCAATTTATCTTGTCGTAATTCACGTAAAGCGTTATCGGCTGTCTTAGAACACCCGAAGATAACATGATTTATCTTCGAGTAATTATATTCTGAAATAGGAAACATATTTTAATTTATTTATTTATCAATAAATAGATAAAAAGAACTACTAATTGAAATTTAAAATAATTTGGTCATTTCAATAACTACAAAACATGCATGAAATTCTTTAATGTTTTTCAGATCTGAAATTTTAACATTAACAACCGATCTTAATGTTAAAATTTCATATCAATCTGACTATAGCCTGTGGGTAAATTCACTATCAAAGATTCTGTTGAGTTAATACATTGACAGATACGTACCGAACTAATAAAAAAGTGTTAAAAATTGGTGATAGATAGTCCATTTATTAAAGGAGCATACACATTAATATCATGCTACGACCACCAGGAGCCAAACAAAAATGAAAATGTTCTAGAAAGTCACAATTCTATGTAGACAATGCCACAGGCAGTTAGTCTTTATTACATTCTATCCGAATTACTTTAAACATTCAATAAAAAATTTAAAGTATCACGAACATTGCTATTACTTCCATTACAACCAATATTCGCCTTTTATGGTCATTAAGGCTATTATAGGCTGGTGTGGGAGGAACATGTGTTTTTAAAATTCGCGGATTAAAATGAAATTATGGCAAATATACGCCCTCGGTTAATTTTACTTCAAAATGATTCAATGTAATGGTGTTAAAAAGTTTTATTTTGGATTGAATATTGAGAGCGTTTCAAAAGTTCCTATTTTAGGTACGAGTAGGTAGGTACGTAAGTTGTTATTACTAAGCCATTTTTCACTACTACTGTAAATATTTATGGTCTTATTCATAATGACTTATTGGAGGTATAAAAGTTCGCTAAAATCGGTTCGCGAAAATTGACAAAAATTGTCCTTCATAATAGTCTTTTTACGCTAAAACGTTTATTATCTCTCCGATAAAATCTCCGTTTAGACCTCCGATAAGTCATTATGATTAAGACCATAAGTCTTGTTTATATACAGTTACAATAATATTTACATTTATATTATTGTAATTGTATTGTGTTTAGTGTTATAAGTATTGCTGCTATTTTGCATGCGTGATGCGTATGTGTGTGTGTGTGTGTGTTGTGTAATATTGGCCTAAAGAATTTATTCTAGAAGATTCGAATTAGATTTTACTCGTTTGCAAAAATATAAGCAAAGGAAACATGAATAATCGCAAACAAACTTAAATAGAGCTCTAATGTTATGTTGTTCTATCAAACAAAAAGCCACAACTAAATAATTGATCTACATAAAAAAGATGAAGATTTATAAGATAAACAATAATATGTCTATTCATTACAACATTGTTAACCCTTTTACCAGGTGTTTGTCCTCCATAATTAAACCTAAGTACTTTATGTTTTTCAAATCAAGGAAAGTAAATAGCTTTCCTGTATTTATTTATAAAACGCGCACCTTTTAATTTCAAACGCAAATGTGCCACAGAAAATTTTCACTTTTAAATCGTGTGGCAAAGGAAATTGGAAAGGCTTAGTTAAACATCCTCTGACACGGGATATTGCTTTTGGGAAATGAAAAATAAGTGGTTGATCCATTTAAGATTTCTTTACTTTGGTTCCAAAACAATTTGCTGTGTGAAGATTTTTTTTAAATGTTATAATATGTTGTCTATTGCATATTACGTTTAGGGTGTCTGAAAAGTAGTTGTGAACTTAGTTTTAAGGAGTTTATTTCTTAAAAGGACATTACAATTAATTTAAAAGAGAAAATTCACTCCCCATACATTTTTGGGCTAATTTTGAAAGTGCCGGCCAACGCAAATACACTTAATATCCTCATAGAGTATAACAAAATAAACATTTTTCATTACTAGACCAAAGTTCTAAGTTAAGTCTGTGAGATAATATATAGACGCACCCTATCTCGCTCGCACTTACTGCGGGACGTGCCCTATCTCGCTCGCACTTAGCGCGTGGCCCACTTCGAACTTTCACCATAGAACTCGGAGGACAAAATACCCTCCGAACATCTAAGTGAATTTAGTGGGGGGGATTTTTTCTACCTACTTCCAGGCCGAATACAGTCTCGGCATGTGCGCTTACGAGTATATTATGTATATATCGCTTTCAGGCTAAATATTTAACCTTAAATAAAATCTCAAGGAATCGATTTAGAACTTTGGTGTAATAATAAAAAATACTTACAATATTGTGTTCTATCAAAATCAAACATTTATTTTTAGTGGCCGGCAAAATAAAAATTAGCCCAATTTGAATGATGACCTTTGATGGGCCATTAAATTACTAACTACATATTAGGTACATTTCAACACAGTTTTGATAATAATAATATAAGTGATAATCTTCATATATATAAAATTCACGTGTCACAGTGTTAGTTACCGTACTCCTCCGAAACGGCTCGACCAATTTTGGTGAAATATTGTGTGCATATCCGTTAGGTCTGAGAATCGGACAACAAAATCTATTTTACAACCCCCCCCCCCCCCCCGACTTTTGTATGGCAAAACAACGTTTGCCGGGTCAGCTAGTCTAATATGTAAAAATTTCCATGTCACAATGTTAGTTACCGTACTCTTCCGAAACGGTTAAAGGGAACCAGCTTTAACACATAGTATACCTAATTTTGTATACAAACCATAAACATTGCTTTGTATGTGTTACTTTTGCACATATCATTATTTGAACTAGCAAACAAAACCTGATATGTGCGAAAAATCTTGATAAAATATATTTTAGCCCTTACATACAAAATATAATAACTTTTTTACAATCTCGAACTAAAATAGTAATTTTTTGCCACATTTACATCTTATTTTATTGTTTGTGAAGATAATGTTTTACGAAAAAAAACAGATTTATTGCTCTTCTGAAAAGTTGCTAAAATGCACATATCAGCTTTGGCAAGCGCACCGATGATATTACCTTTAGAGTGAATTGTGAATTTAGAGGGAATTGTGAACTTAGTTTTAAAGGGTTTATTTCTCAAAAGGACAATATAGTTCCCTTATATGAGATAGGTAGTTAAATTACAAACAAATTCCATTTCAACACAGATTTGATAATATAAGTAATATAACAAGTTTTTTTTTTCATAAGTATCGATGTAAAGATGAGTGTGCAGTGCATACCTACCCAGGTGATAGACGGATGTACCAGACCGGAGATAAACATACTCTCATGATAAACATATGGCCGAAAGGAAAGCCTAACAGGGAGAAGTGGCAGGAAAATAATGATAATAGGTAGGTATTTGTTGTTATAGTAACAACTGATAAAAACAAACTGTGAAAATTTCCGCTCTCTAGCTATCGCCGTTTTGAAGATACAGCCTGGTGACAAACAGAAAAACGGACAGCGTAGACTCAGTAATAAGATCACATTCCTTTTGGGGCGGAACCTTAAAAAAAGTGCTTCATTAGGGAACATAGGTAACGATTTTATATCTTTTGTTCTAATATAACTTATTTCAAATTAAATCAAACTGTGGTGGAAAAAGTTGATCACCGCAAGCGGGACTTGAACCCACGGCCTCGGAAAACCGTTTCGTAGCTCTGCCAACTGAGTTTATTGCTGAGATTGTTGCAAAAGATTCTCGATAGATGGCGTTGCACGTCAAAATACGATGTAAACTCAATCGAGTGACGATTGTGGTGGTCTAATTTGGTTACTGTTAGCACGACCGCAATAAGCTCAGTTGGCAGAGCTACGGAACAGTATTCCGAGGTCGTGGGTTCAAGTCCCGCTTGCGGTCATTAACTTTTTCCACCACAGTTTGATTTATTAAGTAAAAGCATAGCATGTCAATTGTAAATGAATAAATTACTTTAATAACTTATTACAACTAATATTCATATTTTGTAATCATCATTATTACATCACGCCTTTTTACATGGGGGTAGGCAGAAACTATAGAGCGCCATCTGGTACTATTTTTTATATAATTGCCTAATACATTGATCTGCCCTCTTCACCCTTTTATATAACCACGATTAAATATTCTCGTCAGCGGGGTTCCACATGTTATTTTATGTAGTCAGCAAAATTCTATTCGACCCCGATTTAGATTCAGGTGGTACCATACCCCTATAAATAACGCTTTTTGTGTTTTTGGTCCTTAATTTTGTGTATAATGACATTTTAGTTTTGAAAAGTTTATTATCCTTTATCTATTAGTTATGACAAACTATAGCGATCATTACGTCACAAGTTTCAATTTTAACACAATTTTAGCTTCGTTCGTATCTATTAAGCGATGTTTAAGCATAGCGTAACGGGATATTTTTACGTAATTTTCACTTTGTAAGATATTTCGTATTTATGTACCTATTAAGCTTTGCATCCATATAACGAAATAGTTAAACGTAATTTATGAATTTTTTTAGACAAAAAAGATAGTTGCATACCTAAAAAAAAAAATTGATTATTTTAGGATGAACTCACATTTAAGTTTATAAAGTCAACTAGCTGTTGCCTGCAAGTTCGTACACGTGAAATTTAGAACCAACTCTAATAATATATAAAAAAGCTATCGTCTTGAACAACTCTAGCATTAAAAAAATCGCATCAAAATCCGTTGCGTAGTATTGAAGATATATGCACACATAGGGAAATACAACTTTGTATATTATATTGATAACACAGTCTGTGCAATACCGATTGTGTTTATATACACAATCTGTTCATTCCAATGGCAATAATTGAAAACATTTTCTGTTAACTGTCTATAAAATTTTGTAATGTCGGTCTTTGTGTCTTTAGATATAAAATTAAATTGAGCATAAAACCACTGCTATGTTCTTTAGATCGTTTTCAAAATAAACTTTTATGTTCTAAGGATTTAAAAGTATTTATCGCAGCTCTGAACGTGCCCACACATGCTGTGGCGATAATGGTTGTTTTGTAGTTTTCTTGTGCTATTTTGTTTGTAGAGTGAATTTCTGACAAATAAAATGAAATAGTGGTAAAACATGTCCTGTTAAAATGATCGGTATGGACTAATGTTATACCTCTACTAAAATATCAATTGGGGTTGTTCATAATCTTTGACCTGCTGTTTTTATATTATTTTTCGAAAATATAGACTATTTCAAGCAACTAATTTCAATATTATTGAAATATTCACTACATAGAATTTTAAAAAAAACACTTAGATATTATTTTAAATGTTGTGACGTCATAGTTGTACGCAATTTGTGTATTGCCTTTTCCTGATAGCCTTAAGATAGATTTCAATACATATTTTCAAAGTTGCCATGTTGATATGATAGATCAAATTCAACTCCACCACAGAGTAGTATATCCCTAAGAACGCTTTAATATTTTAAGTCCTTCATTTCAAGGGCAGATAGAGATCATATGCTTTTTTAGAAAAATAATCGTTAATATAGTAAATTTTCGGAAAAAAATTAATGGGTCATGATCAGAAACTCTATTTCCCCAAATGGTTTTCGAATTAAGAATTAAAAAAAAAATATGAACAATGCCAACGTGCACAACTAAACTAAACTTACCAAAAACTGAAAATTGATAATGAAAGGAATATTTCTTGTTATATAATATGGTTCAAAGTTATTAGTATTTATAAACTGGATGAAAAATATTGAATTCAAGCAGGCTGAAGTTATGCAGAGGCGTACAGAATGATATAATTTGCGACCTGCACCGGTGATAGGAAAAAAATGTTTGGACCTGTAAATAACCCTATAATAAGTACACAATTTTGTCAATTATATTATGTCTTGATGATTACATGATTAAATGATTTTTCATTTCATTTCATTTCATTTAATCGATAGCACCATTTATTTTACGTACCAGTATTGTTTGCTTTAAACGGTGATCGGGCTCCTCCAACCACAAATGGAGTATTCTCCGACCAGGCTAGGTGATCAGCACTGGCCAGGGCTTTCGCCCCGCTGTTGTATGTTCAGATGTTGTAGCTATCTTAGCTCGTATGCAAATCTTGCTTTCGCGATGTAGAATTCATTCTGACGTCATATTTTGACATTTAACGCCATGTGTTGTTATTGTGCTGTACTATGTAGTGACAGCTATTAGTCACTAGATGTCGCTACAAAACCATGCTATAAAGAAAAAAGGTAATTGTTCTAAAATCCCACTCGCAACATACATTTTAAGCGCATTTGGTAATTTGTTTGCATCTATTGTGTTTTGAACACAAAGCTTATGGTGTCTTAGAATTAATGATCGCATTACTATGCACAATCATGTGGAAAAGGGTATAATAATATTGTGTAAGTAACATTTACATTTCCTCTGTGGTAAAACTGTATAGAAAACTCCATTTACTACCAAGGATATAATAAAAAACAATTATTAGAAAAAAGAAATTAAAATTATTTAAAATCTATTCCAAATACCTGCAAAAACCGAAGGTTTGAAGTAAAAACCTCTATCAAAGCGTTTTATGACAAAAAAGATAGACAAAGTTTATTTCTATCTTTCAAACAACATAAAAAAAAATATTGATCTTAGTAAGAAGAAATTACATTATTAAATCACTAATTAAAACAGAAGGAAGTGTATAAAATATAATGACCTACGAGTACTTTTGATAATTAAGAAAAAAATAGTGATCGCCCCGAATTCACATAATAATTTAAGACTTTTTAGAATGAAATTTAGCCTATATTCAACGGACATAGAGCCTATAGAGTTTTTAAATACTTCCAGTAACTTCAAGGCTAATTCTATTAAAAGATGATTTTTATAATATCAATGTAGATAAGATATCTAATTTATTTACTGAAGTCAATTGTGAAACACGTACGGAAAGAATTTTTAAAATGTTTATCTTTAAGAATTGTATAGAAATGTAGTAAAACATTTTCAGCCACTGAACAAGGTTGATAAATGACGATTTTATTAGATACTCTATTTTCTCACTTTATCTATAACCCAAAATTGAAAGGAATTAAACAATGAGTACCTAAAGAAAAAATAATTAAAATAAAATTGATGATAATAAATTGCAATCCCTATGATAAATTATACCCTCTTCATATTTTATGAGCTTAGCATCCTTCAGTCTCCGACTTTCTACGGTCAGTAGGACATTCTGTCTTTTTGTATTAATCATTAATAACGAGGTGTCATCTAATCTTTTTTTTTCTTTTGGCATGATAAGTGGTTTTTACGTTATGTGCAAAGATTTTAGCTTTATATTTCTCTCTCTCCAGGCCATTAAAGGTAACACACCTTAATGGGATGGAGAGAGAAAGATAGTTGGGCAGGGGCCTCCTCCACTTTGGAAGAGATTATGGTCTACCAACGATGTCGCGCTGGCCAGGCGAGATTTTTATTTCGCGCAAAATATGTTATCTGTGTACAAATACCTATTCTATAGCCGGTTTTTACTGCATCCTGGGGAAGAAATGGGGTGATGACAATTGTATTCTTAATCATACGGATGACGGTTTTGTAAACTTTGCCTGTATTCAATATCATCAACATCGTGTTATTTACTCATGCTTTTCGTCTATGACAAAATAATCCAACTCAAAATTTTGATAAATCTATTTTTCTTACGATGGTTTGTAAATGTTTTATTGGTTATAAATAAAACCAAACAAAAAAAATTCTCAGTTCTGAACAAAAAATAAATGCTTTTAAATATTCATGTCAGAGTTTACTCCAAAAAACAGTAAACTGTTAACATGTATTTAAGTTAACTAATAGAGAGAATATTATTAAATCTTCGCAATGTTTTGTTATTTTTTGCACAGCTTAACAAGGCATTATGGCAATAAATACTTACGGTCTTATTCATAATGACTTATCGGAGGTTTAAAAGTTCGATAAAATCAGTTCGCGAAAATTGTCAAAAACTGTTATTCATAATAGTCTTTTTACGCTAAAACGTTTATTAGCTCTCCGATAAAATCTCCGTTTAAATCTCCGATAAGTCATTGTCATTATGAATAAGACTATTAGTGTTATTGTTATTGAATTTTGTACCTTTTTCGTAAAAATAATCTTTTTATATACCAGTACGTTTACCCGCTTCGCGACCCAGTTTCACTTGTGAAACAACTCTCAACACTGTTCCATATGTTGAAAATTTCCGCCTCTAGCTCCAGGTATAACTTTAGACAACATTGTTTACTTAGATTCTCATGAGTTTTCTCAATTACTTATTTAAATAACATAGTTATACTTATAAATTAACTGATTAAGATGAAAAAAATTCTCCAAAAATTTTCTCGGAAATAATTTGACTACTCAAAATTTTATTTTTTTCGTTCTTTGATTAGGGATTTATTTTTTTATTTATTACATGCAAATAGTATAAAGTAAATAATGAGGTTACTACAACGCGTTACTACGCTTTTATCAACTCTGTACGTATCCATTAATGTATTTATCTATCTATCGGAATCTTTGAATGTAATTTTCACCCACTTGCAGTAGACCGATGGATCTAAAATTTTCATCGGTTTTACTTACATCATTACATCGCAATGACTAAAAAAATATTTAGGATTTTCAAATGATATTCAGATATTTTTGTTTTTTTTTTAATAAGAAAATTATTTATTTCAAAATATTGTGAATGGTCACAGAAGGCTTTACAAGTAATTTCTGTTACTTTAAGATGGACGTGTACATATGAAACTTAAATATGAATCTATTGTGTCGCTACTGAACACATGGGATATTTTCTAGTACAGTCATAGACAGAACCGAATAGTTTCATCATCCTCCTGCCCTTATCCCATTATTTGGGGTCGGCGCAACATGTCTTTTTCTTCCATAGTCTTATATTAGCCCTCATGTCTGTGTCAACTCCTCTTTCTTTACTTTGAACCGAATAATTTAAATAGTAATTTTTATTATGGTATGTTTTGCTTGCCTTCATTTCATGAAAATCATTGAAGTTATTTATAAGATTTAGACTATTTACAAAACCGAAGTTTTTATAAATGTTTTCACTGACTAGTCGTGCTCCGCTAGTTCAATTATTTATTTATTGAACAATTTTACACACAGGAATAGTAAAATACAATATGCATAGGATAATTCATGTAGGGGTCTACATATTTCTTATAGAAATTTCTGCCCGTAGACCCGCGAGAGGAGAGCGTGAAAAGAAAATACATAAGTGTGTGTCCGAGATGGATTTTACCATATAAAAACAATTTATTCACTAAAATAAGAATATATAGTTTCGTACTATAAATATGTATGATAATTAAATATAATCAGATATAATACATATTATACACCTACATACACAACACATACACATACAATATATACAAGTAGATACACGTATTGCATAATTATATACCTATACACATACATACAACAATATAATACACATGAACAGAGTGGACCTGATCACAAGATTGGATTTAAGTAGTGCTGCTTTACTTGCGAGCTGATAACTAATTTGGAATTGTTTCATTTTCTTCGCAATTTTTAATTATTTTCTCTTTTATTGGATTACCTCAACTGGTTTATGAAAAACCTTTTAATAATAAATAGCTAATCGATCCATCCGTTCTCGAGTTTTAACGAGGCTACAAACTAATATTAATTTTTTTATATGAAATTTCATTAATAACATTAACAAGGTTTACGAGAAGAAGTGTTAAATATATTAAATGGAAAATAATAAATATCAGATAATTCTACAAGATAGACAGACTAAAAAGCGAATCTGTTAGCAAGTGTACAGTCATGAAGATTTATTTTGTATCCAAGCTCATATATCTCTTTGGGTCACAATACTTTGTCCGTTTTTATTTTGTTTGCGGTCGCTGACGGTCATGTTATGTTCCTTTGAGATTTGGAATCATTGATAACAAGAAGTTTCATCACATTTAGAATAAACTTTTTTGGGAAATAAGATTGAATTAGTTAAATATTTTAGTAAATAGTAAATTAAAAATTTTAGTAAATTCTAAAATATTTTACTTGAACATTACTTACTACAGTTCATTAGTACAGGAGTTCTTCAAAAAAGGTGTGAAGAGATTTCTGCAGGGATGGCGACGCGGGAGTGATGCCCTTGGTGTTACAGACGTCTATAGGCTACGGTAAACGCTTTCCACCAGGCGGGCCGTACGCTTGTTCGCCACCTCAGTAGTATAAAAAAAAACATATCTACTGTATATAGATTACTAGCTGAGTTCTAATTTCCACTTACTTTATTAAAGAGGAGGATCTCTTGTTTCATACCTCTCTCCACGACGCAGAGAGTTCTGAAAACAGATACCGACCGATTCTTAGATCTAGGTACACTATGTGGCTATAAAACACCATATTTAGGTCGAGAAAATGGGTGACAAACACGAGGATGCAAGAATTTTTAAAACCATTGCTATAAAAATTTCTTTTTGAAACTATTTGTGGACATTGTAGTTAGAAATGTATTCTCTCTATTTAAGACCGTAAGACACTCTTTATAATTTTCACAAGGATATGTATTACTTGGAGAATACTTGTGCAATTATACACCAAACGTAAATTATTTATTTTAAATGATTACGACCAGCTGTTGCCCGCGATTTAATACGCGTAAAATTTTTAAACCATACCTTAACAAATAGAAGTTTACCATACTGCTCAATAGATGGCGCTGTACTGTTTTAATGAATGGTTCTATGCTTTCATTGACACTTATTCTCGTTGAAATTTTTCTATTATTAACCAGTTCCATTTCTCAATTATAAATGAGTAAGGATTACAAACAAACCAAGCAAATGAATAGATGTTTCAGTAATTCTAGGCATTTTAAAGACAACAAATTTGTGTACAATTTGTATCATAAAATATTTGAGTTGAAATATATAGCAAAGAATAAATCATGATGCGGAAACAAAAGGGCATTGTTTCACTAATGTTCTCATACGTTCAAGCTCGCTTTTAACATTACAAAGGAGCATTGACCTATAAAGAATTTATTCATCTTTTCTGTTTCCTTTTTTCTTATGTTTCCTTATCTTTTTAATTTAATCCACTCTTTTAAACAATTTGTTTGCTTTTGGTACGAATTTCAGATAGTTTTTTGTACTTATGAAAATTTCACATTACGTCCTCTGGTCCTAAGGTTAACTTATTATGCTTGTGTTTCGAGTACCAGAATACACATACATTTTTAATACATACTTATTATACATTGACATTTTAATACATACTTATTATACATGACGGGCCTCTTGGTCGAGTGGTTCATATGGCGGACTGCCATTCACGAGGTCTCGGGTTCGATTCCCGGTCAGGACAATCATTTGTGTGATTTTTCTAACTGTCATACAAATGTTTTACTGCGTCTGGGTGTTTCCTATGTATTATAAGTATGTATTTACAAAAGAAAAGTAGTATATGTATTCTATCCGTATTCTGGTACCCATAACACAAGCATATAAGCTTAGCTTGGGACCAGAGGACGTTGTGTGAAATGTCCATGAATATTTATTTATTTATTATTATTTAATATTGGAAACACCCAAACGTGTGTATGACATATATAAATATATATCATACAAATAATTGTCCCACGTGGGATTTGGACCCGCGAACTCGTGAACGGTAGTCCGTTACATGAACCACTCCAATGGCGGGTCCATTTCAGAAAGAGGCTCATATTTTGTTATTATTTATTATAATCGTTTCAACACCTAAAGTTATTATAAAGACTTAGAAAGAGTAGGCTGTGAATACTGTTTTGTATTGCTTAATTATTTTATTATACCTAGTTTAAATTGTCTACTTATTGCTATAATAGTACATATGTAATATTTTATAATCAATTTTATTAATTTTAGAGAGAAGATAATATACTAAATTTTTTAAATTTTCGGCGACAGAAACATTTTCTGCTCGACAAGATTATAAAAAATATAGTCACAAAGTCATGATTTGAGCATGGTAACTAAATTAATTACGAAACTCATTTAAAAGCTTTTCAAATATCACAGGACTGCAGAAAACCGTCAAAACTTTACTCCAAAAACAGTGAAATGTTTTCATTTACTCGTAAATTTGTTTAGGAAAGAAGTGCCATCAATCTTGTTTGCTTGGCATGAAACATAGATATTGAGTACAACTTTATCTTTAGTTTGCTAATACCAAAAATGTTATATTCATACTAGCTTTTTGTTTATATTTAGATTTATTTTCGCTGTTTTCTGCTTTAAAAATTTTTTTTTGCATTCAATATGCCTATGTCCTCTGTCAGTTTCTCTATTACCTGGTGGAAGGACTTTTTCTGTAAAAGCGTTAAAAAGCAAGGACAGACACGGTTACCTGAATGCAAATCGATTCATCTCCTAACAGGCCTTAAGAGGGCACGACAGCAAACCGTGCTGTATTAAAAAGTGTGGACATCCTAGTCCACAATTTTCTTCGTGAATATTGCATCTGGCTAGCAACAATTTTTTCTCACACTACTATTACTTTTTTTAAATAATAACTATAATAAATATGACTTTAATAAAATTAAACGTTTTTTTATGTCAATACAAAATTGTTTAACAACGTTTGGTTACCTTTTTTATGTTTCATAACAATAATGGATTTTACTAACATATTTCCTAAACGTTTTATTGTTGTAAATTGTTTCTGTCGTTTTAGTTACTTATATGGAGATGGGCTTTTAAATATATCAGGTAACTAAATAGATAATCTGAAAACCTTATACCACTATTTTTTTAGAAGATTTATGTTTTATTCGTCTATTCATAAACCTTGTATTGAAAACAGAATTGTATAATAGCTACAAAAACAACAATTTTAAAATTATTCATATTTAAATAAAGAACAAATAAAATGGTAGACAACGATATTGATAATTTATCTTGTTAAACAATTGAAACGCGCTAGCAAAAAACATCATGTACAATTTTATTTCTAAAAACTCGATTCAGCATCTAGTTTACCTTTTGCTAACGTTAACAATTGCATATTTACAAAGCTTTGCATTTTTTCACAATATATTTTTACAAAATACCTAGAATGTACAAATTGTCAATACCTAGATAATATTATACTATTAGCGACTTTGACTTTCCATGCGATCCTGCGTTACAAAACTTAACTGCAAAATATCATTTCGTAATTAGTTTTTCTGACTTCTTTTTTCATTCAAAACAAGAACAATTTTTTTTATGAAACATAATTTTAATATTCAATGTATGACGAGCCTCGTGGTTGAGTGGTTCATGTAACGGACTGCCAATCAAGAGGTCACGGATTCGATTCCTGGTCGGGACAATTATTTGTGTGGTTTTTCTAATTGTCTTACAAATTTTTGTATTGCGTCTGGGTGTTCCTATGTATTATAAGTATGTATTTACAAAAAAAAGTAGTATATGTATTCTATCCGTATTCTGGTACCCATAACACAAGCATTATAAGCTTAGCTTGGGACCAGAGGACGTTGTGTGAAATGCCGATGAATATTTATTTATTTATTATTTAATGTCAAAATAGCTTTAATGATTTAGTTGATATAAACTAACAGTTAAAAAAAACACAAATTTACCTAAAACATTAGGTACAACATTAAAAAATACCAATGTAATGATAATTTAAGTTAGAAAACGGTTTCAAGTTATTAACCTCGAAAGTTTTAAATCTCTAAGAATTTTATAATTACTGTTTATGTTGTTCATTATTCCACCACAAGAAAACTGATTCCGTATGCCAGTAAGACAAGGAACTTAATAAACTTTGCATTCTCTTTAATTATGAATGAAAACATTAAATTTGTAATTCTCAGTGACAACAGAAACTTTATAAAGATGTTTATTGCGAGGGCAATATTTAATACACCGGGTTTATATTTGTCTGATGTGATGTGACGTATGGCATCAGTTGTTCAACCGATTTGATATATTTAATATTTTTGCGTGTATTGATGTACGTATCTGATGCGCTGTGTTGTAGCGCTGGTAGGCAGCAGCTTAGCTGTGCTCCTGGTATTGCGGAGTCCATCAGCAACGGATGCCACTTTACATCGGGTGGTCAACCTAACCAATAAAATAAATAGAATCTGTACTAATCTATCTCTCTCTCTCTCTCTCTCTACAGCCCATTTACGTCCCACTCTTGGGAACGGGCCTCCTCTACTTTAGGAGGGATTATGGTCTACTGTTCCGCGCTAACCAAACATATTAACACAGGGTTTATTTTCGAGTTTTCCGTCTCTCACAGAGGGTGTTATCCGTGCGCAATATCCCTTAGCTGACTTTTACAGCACCCTTGGGAGAAGATGGGGTGGTGACACTTGACACAATCCGTCACCACACGGAGAGACTAATAATTAGGCATTAACCATTATACTAATCTATTCTAATATTGTAAAGCTAAAGAGTTTGTTTGTTTGAACGTGCTAATCTCAGGAACTACCTACTGGTTCGAATTGATTTTATTTTTGTGTTGGTGTGTCCATTTGTCGAGGAAGACTATACTGGAGGCTATATAACATCACGCTGCTACTAATAGGAGCGAAACATCACTGAAAAATGTTGAAAACGGGCAAAATTTTCTTAATTCCACGTGTCCGAAGAGGCGGACAACAGTTAGTAATTGTATGAAAAAATTGCCTTTCTATGATTCAACTATGATTCAAAATATTGCAATGTTTTTTTAAACATTTTAACTAAATATATTTTACATTTATCTTCCAGATTATCTATTAGTTAAACTAATAAAGTTAGAATTCTAAAGATAACGCAAGCTCTTGGGCTATACAGTGAACACGATATCTTAAATTTAACTCATGGCATTAATAGTACTAATTAAAACGGTATAAACCAGGAAGGCAGTACAATAGACTGCAGTACAAACTGCAATACAGTTGCTCTCTATTATATGCTACATCCGTTGGCTTACTGAGTTTAATTTAACAAATGGCAACCTCATATGAATAATTTATGATATTATACACTAACGATATATTTATATTTTTACAAATTGAAAGAAATGTACTCTACTGTAATTAAAATAGCATAAGGTAGAGTAACTTTCGCTTTTCACTATTTTGAAAGAAATACCATCATTTTGTAAAACGGAAGCATTTTATGTAGCGCCACTAACAAACACCTTTTCCAAAAAACAGTCATGACTTTTTTTGTTTCTCTTGGAGCTACGCAGAGAGTATTAAGCGCTATTGCCACAATCTTGACATACTCCTTTAGATTCATTTAAATTCATTCATCCCAGATGAATGAGAAAATTTTTCATTCTTAATATAAATGCATTTAACACGTATTTAATTAAGGGCCTACATCAATATTATCGTCGACATGTACCTATTAACACAGCTAGTAGGTATAGAAAATGAAGAATTAGGGATATTATTTTTGTTTACTTACCCAAAATCTACTAAATATTTTATTTTAATTCTGGTTTACGTGTTTCTATATATAATAGTTACTTATGTTTTGATAGTTATTTCATTAGTTAATAAGCGATAATAGACCGGCAAATGAAAAAAATAAAAAGTAAGAGAGGTTGTTTCGCTAAGATTTTCTATCGAGAAAACTTTTTTCAATCGCGTTTCTGAGTTTATGCGATCCTAGATTATACAACATGTTGCAGAAAAGTGTAGTCATAATTTAAATTTGCATTAGATAGGCCTTAAATATTATAAATATTATAGTTACACGTAGAAAAATACAGTTGGTAAGTTTTTTTTTTGTTTATTGCCTACTATTAAATAACTACCAGAAACGCATCAATTATGAGATGTTTACGGTTTATTGAATGCGATTGAACCTTACGATAAAAGATGACCTCATAGTAGTGTTGTATTTAAAGAAGATCGACTAATTTGATAAATTAATTAAACTTTTATGAACACATAAAAGTCATAATATAACTAGTATTTGTAATTTCATCCATGCCTAGTGCCTAGTCACCGGCCATGTGTAACGATGGTCAAATATATGACTACACCTTTCTGAAACACGTTGTATATTGAAAAAACATATACTTAAAAATTAGAGCTCTAGCCATTTAATCTAAAGAAAAAATGAAAACTTCGTACCTAGAAAAATGCACGAAGCTATTTTGGTATCCTCTTATAAAGATGTATTTATATAAGGTACTTAAATAGATTAACAGACGAAGCAGTTTTCTACAAACAAAGTACCTAACTTCCTTATTCATGATTAATGTACCGTCATGCTACGTCTCAGAAAAGAGCCAAACGACTTTCAATTGGGCGAAAATTACTTACCTTGGAGACCTTCAGCCTTTTCAATGTGCAATTAATAAAGGACAAGCACATAACATCTTCCTAATGATGGATGACCCAAAAAGAAGGGGCAACCCAGTTAGGCAAATGCTTTGTAGCAAAATTATACTAGTATGAAGAAGGGCTGTGAAACATAAATGGAAAGTAATATTTTTGAACTCGGTTCTAGATAAAGAGTAAGATGTAATTATACGTGTGGTGACGGATTAAGAATACGAATATCACCACCCACTTCCTCGCCGCTAGTACCAGTTAATAATAAACAAGTTTGATTTCAAAACGACCTATTTGAGTTTAACTGCTTTAAAACAAACTGTGAGTAAGTATTAAAAAGTAGGTCTTGGTGTTCTAGACCCACTGGTATAAAACCCTTCCCAAAAAACTTTAAAATTTAAATTTCTTCTTTAAAAAATTCTTCTGTCTCATTATTTGGAAATAAACATGGACATGAGAATTTTTTCCAGTGGGTCTAGAACATCTAGACCTACTTTTTATTAACACGCTTTTATAAGTTTGGTATGTATCTATCAATGTATTAATCTGTGTAACGGAATCTTTGAAAGCGATTTTCAGCCACTTGCAGTAGACGGATTGATCTGAAATTTTGCACACCTAACAAGGATCGATGACAATGTAATAATTTAAAAAAATAATCCCAATTCCTTGATCAGAATTACTAGAATAGCATGTTGAAGTATCACTATGACCACACTTGTATTTTTAATTATACACGTAATAGTTTAATTGTATATGAGTAGACTCACCAAGATTATTGTGTTTCTACGTATGCCTTTCATATACAATCAGATAATTTCACATAAAAACACTTTGTTTATAGAATCAGGCAAAAAATATCATAATTGTTTACTTGTGTTTACTACCATTGTGACAACATGTGACAACAGAAACTTATGTCTCTGACAACATAAACCGTCAACATTTTGAAAGTAGGTAGCATAGAATTGAGTATTGATGACAATGCAATCATTTTAAAAATATTCAGGATATTTAAGGGTGTTGTTTAGTTTTTAAACTAAATAGATTATTATTACTCACAGTTTGTTATCAAGCAGTTAAACTGAAATAGGTCGGTGCAATATGTCTTTTTCTTCCACAGTATTTTGTCAGACGTCATAATTATTTGTGTTAAATCCTCTTTCTTTAAATCCTCAATCGTACAGTTCATACATCCTTTCTTAATTTATATTAGCACAAAATATCTGTACTCCAAAGCTAATTTGTTTTTTCCGCAATCAAATTAAATCCCTACTAATATTATAAATGCGACAGTAACTCTGTCTGTTTGTCTGTTACGCTTTCCCGCTTAAACCTCTCAACCGATTTTGATGAAATTTGGCACAGACAATCTTTAGACCCTGAGAAAGGACATATGCTACCTTCTATTGCGAAAAAAAAATTCCATATTCCACGCGGACGGAGTCGCGGGCAACAGCTAGTTATTAATATAATATGGTTAGGGATAAATATATCCTAATTACCAACGAGAAAACCATTATGATGATTATCAATATAATTAACTTAATTATACGCATGACGCATATTCTCCCAAATGAAAATACTTCCGTATATAGAATGAAAATTTATTATATCGCGAATAAAATTCCATAAAAGCTTTATGACTTTTTCAAATTATGGTATATTTTTGTTTTTATTGTACGGAAAATAAAATTTATTTTATTTTTTACGATTAATATAACACAATCTTAAATTTAGATTCTCTTTGTGTAATTGGGCTATCTGTTAAGAGGATACCAAAATAGCTCCGTGCATTTTTCTATGTACGAAGTTTTCAGTTTTTCTTTAGATTGAATGGCTAGAGCTCTAATTTTTAAGTATATGTTTTTTCATAATATGTATAATCTAGGATCGCATAAACTCAGAAACGCGATTGAAAAAAGTTTTCTCGATAGATCTCTAGAAATCTTAACGAAATAACCTCTCTTATTTTTTTTTTTTTTTCATTTGTTGGTCTATTATCGCGTATTAACTAATGAAATAACTTTCAAAACATAAGTAACTATTATATATAGAAACACGTAAACCGGAATTAAAATATATTTAGTAGATTTTGAGTAAACAAAAAAATATCCCTAATTCTTCATTTTCTATACCTACTAGCTGTGTTAATTGGTACATGTCGACGATAATATTGATGTAGGCCCTTAAGAATATATTCTTAACAGATAGCCCAATTACATACATACGTATATACTTTAATCTTAAATATATGATATTTGCGATTACAATAAGTATTTAACGGTCCCAAATAAAGCTATATTTCTATGTTATGCCTACCTTTATGCTTTTTGTAAAAACATACTTAGGTATAATACATAGAAAACACACAGACGCAGTACAAACATTTGTATAACATAAAATATATAAAGATAAGATTTAGAAAAAAACAAAATGAAGGTTTTATTAATTATTTAACTTGCTATGACACGAATTTGTAATTACATTAATTTCTTACGAATATTGTTGATAGTTTTAAACGTTACCTAAGCAAGCAAACTATACTCTAGGTATAAAAAATTGGTCAAGTGCGAGTGGGACTCGCGCACGAAGGGTTCCGTACCATTATCTATGCAACATAAGGCAACGTTATTAGTATCGAGCAAGAAACGGTATAAAAAATCAGTTTTTTGTATGGGAGCCCCCCTTAAATATTTATTTTATTTTATTTTTAGTGTTTGTTGTTATAGCGGCAATAGAAATACATCATCTGTGAAAATTTCAACTCTCTAGCTATCACCGTTCTTGAGATACAGCCTGGTGACAGACGGACGGACGGACGGACGGACAGCGAAGTCTCAGTAATAGGGTTTCCGTTTTTACCCTTTGGGTACGGAACCCTAAAAATGTTTATTTTTCACACACTATATATCATTGATTTAAAAGTAGGTACCCAGTCTAAAGAATGTAATACAAGCAACAGAGGCCAACACAAACAAAATAAAACGGATACCGCATTGTGACCCAACATGAAATATGAGTTTGGGTAGAGAATAAAACTTGGGAATTGTACAGTTGCTAACAGATTTGCTTTGTTATCTGTCAATATTGTGGGATCATAGATATTTACATAGTCCTTGCCATGAAGATTTACAAAAGACATACAAATTCTATTACAAAGGTACAAACTAGTAGATCGATATTTATGTGGAATTTGAAGATTTTCCTTGTTTTTGCAACATTTTTTACTACCGTTTCGCTCATATATTGTTATATAGCATGTCATATATTATTATATAGCCTATAGCCTTCCTCGATAAATTTAATATACTAGGTATATAATCTGAAAAAAATTTTCAAATCGGGCCAGTGGTTCCTGAGATTAACGCGTTTAAACAAACAAACAAACATACTCTTTAGCTTTATAATATTAGTATAGAGGTGTACGTCAATGATCCTTATCAATATTATAAATGCTATTATTATCCAAAGTGCTATATAAGCCATCTGAGGGATATCTATTGTACTCAAGTAACATCCTCTGTGAGAGATGGAAAACTCGAAAATAAACCTTGGGTCAATCTGCTTGGTCAGCGTGGCACGTGGCACGGCAAAGTTAAGAAGGCTCGTGCCGAACAGTGGAACGTTATTGGGCTGGAGATATAAGGAGAGAGAAAGCAATTCTGTATATTTATCAAGTTACTCTTAAACGCCAAAACTACTAAACTAATCAACAACTTAGAATACAGACAGTCTCGGCCCAAGAAAAGATCACTTTTCATTGTGAAAAACCTAATTTCAAATTCCACACGTAAGTAATAGTTATTAACAGCTAGTGTTTAATATAAATAAAATAATAATCTACTTAGTTTAAAAATTAACAAACACGCTTATATATCCTGAATATTTTTTAAATGATTGCATTGTCTTTGTCATCAATACTCAATTCTATGCTACCTACTTACAAAACGTTGACAGTTTATGTTGTCAGAGACATAAGTTTCTGTTGTCACAATATGTTGTCACAATCGTAGTAAACACAAGTAAACAATTATGATATTTTTACCTGATTCTATAAACAAAGCGTTTTTATGTGAAATTATCGGATTGTATATGAAAGGCATAGGTAGAAACACAATAATCTTGGCGAGTCTACTCATATACAATTAAACTATTACGTGTATAATTAAAAATACAAGTGTGGTCATAGTGATACTTCAACATGCTATTCTAGTAATTCTGATCAAGGAATTTGGATTATTCTTAAATTATTAAATTATTGCATTGTCATCGATCCTTGTTAGGTGTGCAAAATTTCAGATCAATCCGTCTACCGCAAGTGGCTGAAAATCGCTTTCAAAGATTCCGTTACACAGATTAATACATTGATAGTTACATACCAAACTTATAAAAGCGTGTTAATAAACAATATATTATTTAAAAGAAAATGCATTCAAACAGCTCGTAGTTACTATGAAACTGATACTAACTGTTAAAATGATATTTTTTTGGCAAGAAGAACTTGAGCAAGCAAAACGTAAAATTTTAATGTGTTAAAAGCATTGCTAAAATCTAATAATGCAAGAAATTGTATACTTTCATGTTATTGTTACTGCTTTTGGCGATACGAAACGCTAAGTGCAATCTGTAAGCCAATAATCTTTTATTTACAATGTTTTGTTTCTCTCTCTCTCTCTCTAGTCCATTCACAGCCTACTGTTGGGAACAGGCTCCTCCGCTTTGGGAGGGATTATAGTCTACTAAGGCGCGCTGACCAGGCGTGTTGGCATAAGGTTTAGTTTCGAGGTTTCCATCCCTCACAGAGGATTTTATCTGTGAAGCACCCTGTAGAGGAAATGGAGTGGTGACATTAGTATTCTTAATCTGTCACCATATGGAATTCTATTTTTAAAAGACATAATAAATAATAAATAAATATTCAGGACATTTTACACAACGTCCTCTGGTCCCAAAGTAAGCTATATTTCTATGCTTGTATTATGGGTACCAGATACGGATAGACTACATATACTACTTTTCTTTTGTAAATACATATTTACAATACATAGAAAACACCCAGACGCAGTACAAACATTTGTATGACATTTATGGATATCACACAAATGATTGTCCCAAGCGGGAATCGAACCCGCGACCTCGTGATCGGCAGTCCATTACATAAACCACTCCACCACGAAGCCCGTCAAACATACAAACATTTTGTAGTTTACGACTAGAATTGATTGGATCTACAAAACTTACGATGCAATATTGACTCTTCAGCATAATTATAATATTAGTCTAGTTTTTTTTTTCTGTAACCGTATAGGTTTGAAACTTTTACGATCGCTTGAAGATGTAACTCTAAAGTTTATACGATGGTAACTGACAACGGACTATAATAAATTCCCGTAGGGATAAGAGGACTATATTTTACGAGATGTAGTTCATTGCTTTGAAACTTAGAAGGTACTTGAATTGAAAAACGTTATTACTAGTTTTGTGTGTGTTTAGTTCCTGTTTATAGACCACTATAAGAATGATTTTATTTCCGCAACTATTTATTTTATTGTCTTAAAAGTATGTATAGTCAAATTTCAGTTTCTGCAGAATTACAATATAATAAATATTACAATATATATTCTGTGGGATCGATGAAGTCGACCCAGGTTTCAACAATATCCTATGCTTATCTTCGAATAAAGATTAAATAAAACTACTTTTTACGGATTTAGACGCGTATATTTGTTTTAAATTTTGGCCCGACGTTTCGGAGACTTTGCAGTCACCATGGTCACGGGTGAGACTGAGCTGTAATGTGTCTTCTACGATCAGTTATTACAGGGTTTACCCACATTCGATTTTAATTTTACATTGACCATAAAGATAGACTTTTACCATAAACTACGAGTATATCATATTACATTGTGCTCAGACTACATAAAATCAATAACATTATTTTAGTTTCTAAAATACATTAACAAATTGTAACAATATAAAGAAAATTTTTAAATTATATAAGGTGAAACATACATAATTTTATCATAGACTAAAGTTTTAATTATTATAGAGGTAGTATACAATATAGCAAGCAAAACTAAGTTTATATACTTAAATACAATATTATTTACATAATAACAAGAATTTTAAAAAAAGAATTATTGCTTTAAGATTTAAATTAGTTTATATTAAAAAGAAAAAAATACAAGACTTAAAATCCCCTTAACTTCACTTTAGACCGACAACATAAAGTTAATAATAAATAATTTTCTTTGACTCCCCTTGAGTTTTCTTGCCAGATCTTTCTCAAGTGGGACGCGTTCCGATCTGGTGGTAGTATATTAGATAAAATAATAAAAACTAAATAATTAAAATAAATATTAATTTTCTATAAATCCAAATAAAATTAACAATTTCTTTTTAATATAAACTAATTTAAATCTTAAACCAAAAATTCTTTTTTAAAAATCTTGTTATTATGTAAATAATATTGTATTTAAGTATATAAACTTAGTTTTGCTTGCTATATTGTATAATACCTCTATAATAATTAAAACTTTAGTCTATGATAAAATTATGTATGTTTCACCTTATATAATTTAAAAATTTTCTTTATATTGTTACAATTTGTTAATGTATTTTAGAAACTAAAATAATGTTATTGATTTTATGTAGTCTGAGCACAATGTAATATGATATAGTTTAAAGTAAAAGTCTATCTTTATGGTCAATGTAAAATTAAAATCGAATGTGGGTAAACCCTGTAATAACTGATCGTAGAAGACACATTACAGCTCAGTCTCACCCGTGACCATGGTGACTGCAAAGTCTCCGAAACGTCGGGCCAAAATTTAAAACAAATATACGCGTCTAAATCCGTAAAAAGTAGTTTTATTTAAACAGATGAGTCGCGCAAGTGTTAGAAAATATTCGAATAAAGATGCTTATTGAATTGACTTGTAATTTTAATTCTGTCTGCGACTTAATATCTTACGTAGGTACATATTTTTTGTGTCACTGTGTTAGTTACCACACTTTTGAAACGGCTACATTGGTTTTTATGAAATTTAGCAAGATATTGCGCGCTGACGACACCCGTGCCCAACACTTAATGAGCTGGACAGAGAGAAACAGGTATATATTAAAAAATATCTCTGTTAAATATTCAATAGTTGCCAGTGCTTTTACAAAATCCCTTAATCTGTAAGATAAGCACGCTAGAAATAGACAGCTCTAATTTCGTTCCTAGTTTTTCAACTAAAATTATCTTCACTTAATTACATAACAGGTATGGAGCGAATAGCCGTAACGAAGCGTGTCCTAAGTAAACGTGCTAATTTGGTGAGCTAATTTGAATTCAAGGGATTTTACATAATCTAAATTTGAAAATTTTTAGTGTAACTAACACTTGTAACTAGCACTAACAAATTAGTTGTTCAAACTTTTCAACGACAGTGGTGCCGATTCTGAGCGTACAACTAAACTTAACTAAAAAATTAAAATTGACAGCGTTATTATCATAATGCGGCAATGTTTACTGAACTTTCTTATTATTAAAACTGTGTATTATAGACAAATGATTTTAATTAATTTAAATGTGTACAACGAAATAGCAAGTAATAGCTATATTGACACTACCAATTTTCATTTTTTAGTTAAGTTTAGTTGTGCACGTAGAATTGGTACCAGTGTCTCTGACTAGGTTTATTCATTGGTATTTATGTTTTAATATTATTTTATGGTAATATTTTCTAACACTTGCGCGACTCTTGTTTAAATAAAACTACTTTTTACGGATTTAGATGAGTATAGTCACCGATGAGACCGGTATTTTATGGCTTAATTATATTGAATGTACTTGTACTTTTTATAGTCATCCTGGACTTAACAGGCGTGTGACCAAAATTAACTAACTATTTTTTTCAACATTTTCCCTGTTAATGGTGAAGTGGTTAACAAAAAATATATTATTTAGGTTAACAAGTTTTTAACAATTTGAATAGGTACACAAAAGTCATCAACTTCCATCGCGTCTTTTCCGTGGTGGCAGAGCCGAATGAGTTATGACGTCTATTGCGATCTAGCCACACATTTACATAAAAATCTGTAGAGAATATAAAAGAAAATCCAAGAAAAACATTGAATAAACGAACAGTAGGAATTGTATTCACAGATTTGACTCTTTGATTGTTATAGAATTCTTTTTAGCAAAACGTGTTAAGAGGGCACGACAGCAAACTTTGCTTTATACAAAAAAAAAGGACATCGTAGTCCCCTGTTTTCTTTTTGGATATTGCCTCTACAGAAACGATTTTTTCTCACAGTAGCGAGGCCCTATATATATATATATTTATGCTTCTATTCTTTTTTTTTTTCAAAATATAATAACTAAAAGAAGGAGGAGCAACCAAAATCCCATGTTTTTCGGTTTTCCTTAGATGAACTTGCAGCGTCTACACAAATTTGGTACGTTATTACCAAAACACAATGTAATAGAATAGAAGCATATATATACTCATCATCATTATAGCGTAAAAAAAATTTAAATATTTTCTAGATAAAATTTGGTTGAACTATAGCTGTCCGTTTCGGCGCGGCATTTGGAAATAGGGACAGCAATACACAACACCAATACCTAAACTGTGAACCGGCTCGCTCTGTAGTGGGCTCTTAAGCGAATAAACTGAAATAAGTTATTATTAGTTTAATCGTTTATAGCCTTATTCATAATGACTTATCGGAGGTTTATACGGAGATTTGATTGGAGAGATAATAAACGTTTTATCGTAAAAAGACTATTATTAATAAAAAGTTTTGACAATTTTCGCGAACCAGTTTTAGCGAACTTTTAAACCTCCGATAAGTTATTATGAATAAGGCCATTAGTGTTTAAACGTTGTGTGAAATGTCCAAAATATTTATTTATTATTAGTTTATGTTCTCATTATGTTTTTAAATTGAAAAACTTTACAGACAGCTTAAATTTATGGTAACCTAGCTACTTATGTACTGTCCGTGTGGTGACAGATTAAGAATAAAGTGTATCCACCCCATTTCATCCCCAAAGTGCTGTAAAAGCCAGCTAAGGGCAGCCCATTGTCGTCTCACTGTTGCTCCCAAACCAACCCTTGCGAGGTATTAGGATCTACTATTCCGTGCTGACTAGGTGTGTTAGCATAGGGTTTATTTTCGAGTTTTCCGTCTCTCACAGATGATGTTATCTGTGTACAATATGCCTCACATATATTATTATAGCTAGCTGTTACCCGCAACTTCGTACGCGTGGAATTTAGGAACCAAACTAACAAATTATACAAAAAAGCCATCATCTTGAATATATCTGGTAAGAAAACCGCATCAAAATCCGTTACGTAGTTTTAAAGATATATGCTCTCATAGGGATACATACATACAAAAGTATAGATATAATGTGCCGGTGACACGTGTATTTTTAATCCGTAACCATACGAAAAGAAGTTGTTCCTACTGCAGAGAATACCGCAGACCTTCAAACTATAGCATTGATTTATTTAAATTTTAATACTAAAAGCAACACACAGCATATGAAAAGCCTCATTACACAAACACAATTCAGTAATCCACAATTACTCTGTCTGTTGTACGCAGTGTATCGCATCCGAGGACCAGAGTGGCGTATATCTCAGGGATTTCTCGGTCACCCTCTAGTCAGTAGCAGGCCGCCTCTCGCAGAGGTTGTGTCACATCGATATCTATCGCGATTGATCCTGTATAACGTATGGAGTGCAGTGTTTAAACGTGATAGTGATAAACTTTAGACTAATGGTTTTGAAATAAAAATGTAAGTTTTCTATTTTTGAATTAATTTTAATCTTAAGGATACTTTTTTTATTTTTGACTCGGCAAGTTAATAATATAAAGTGTTATAGTTGGAAAATTATTTATGAATATTTTATTTTTAAATAAGTTAATTAATAATATTAATCTGTATAAATAAATTAAACATTTTAGATTTATAGCAGACTTTTAATAATATTCATGGTCATAAACTTAAATACATTTAAAAAAAATAGATATATAATAAAGACGTTTTTTTTTTAAATAATGTTCGATAGTTTCTGTAATATTTTTAAGATTTTCAAATATAGTGGTATAGTGGTGATAGGTGGTGTTTTCTTTAATCAGTCATTCATTACTAAACGTTTTGTAAAATTAGCCAAAAAACTGTTAAAATGATTTTAACACTTTAAAAAATTGTGTAACAAAATGATCAAATTATTTTGAATCCTGTAAAAATCTTAAATTAACTGTATTACACAAAACCTTCTAACCAAGAACATGATCAGAATAATGAAGAGTAATTAAAATTCAACACGCATTAAGACATTGGCAAGAATAATTATGAGATTTCCTTCGATTTCCGATTTATAGAAGGGGAGTTGACGTAATAACTACTAAATCCCACATCGTTTTAATTATGTGCGGTTTACGCAAACGTTACGCAGTTAAACATATTTCTATTACCCTTATAAAATTGAATTAAGAATACTATTGGTGGATTTTTTTTTTGTCAGTTTAGAACATAGAGCAATGAAAATTAATAGAAATTTAGCCTACTGCTTGGGTATAATAAAAAAAAAAGTTTTAGATCAACATAATCTCTCTCTCTCCAGCCCATTAATGTCCCACTGCTGGGAACGGGTCGCCTCCATTTTGGAAGGGATTTTAGTCTGATCCCTCGCTGACCAGGCATATTGGCGCAGGGTTTATTTTCGAGTATTTCGTTTCTCTTATGTGTATATAAATATCAATATCCCTTCGCTGGCTTTTACAGCACCCTCTGGAAAGGAAAATGGGTGATCACACTTGTATTTTCAATCCGTCACCTTTCTTGTCTTTATATTAATCTGTCTGTCTGTCTTTATATTAATATTAGACTGTCAATATCGCAACGTTTTATTAACGTCATTTAATTACTTCAGCTTATTACATAGACGTAAGCCTTTGTGCATTGGCTTAACTGTTTCTAAAAACATATTTGGATCAAATACATTTATTGATAATCGTCGCAGTCCATATTTTACACCTTCGGGTTTGGGTCTGCTCAATAAATTTATAGAGGGTCTTTGACAAGCTATACCGCAATCGCCGCGGGGATTGCTATAAGGATCTCTTCAGAGTTAGTCTTACAGCCATTCTATGTAATTTATGCCTTTTTGGAACCTTTCCTTTGATGAGAATACGTATAGAATAAAATTTTAATATAGAATTAAATTTGAATTTAGAATACAAAGTACCTATTTATTTATTTTTAAATACGGGGAAATGAGAAAAATTTCAATATTTTTTTTCTGTATAATCTTTAAGCAGATTATGTTCTCTATAGCTTATGGTTCATCTGGTGACGGATAAAGAATACAATATTAACCAGCCCTTTTGCTTCCTAGGGTGTTGTAAAAGTCAGCTAAGGGATATTGTACACGTATAACATCCTCTGTGAGAGACGGAAATGTCGATAATAAACCCTGTGCCAACACGCCACGTCAGCCTGGCACAGTAGACAATAATCCCCCCCAAATTGGAGGAGGCCCGAGTCCAACAGTGGGCCGTTATTGGGCTCAAGAGAAAGAGAGAAATATAGCTTATATGGGTGTCAAAAACGCCTTTTGGTGTAAAAAATGTGACTATAAATTCGACTTTCTGTGTAAAAAATTAATATACAGCCAGTTTTAATGACAATAATAGGTCATTTTCATTACGAATTCTTTATTTCCTATGTTACGATTTTCACAGCTGGATACCTGACTACTAGTTTTATGCTGCCCACATATAACAGTTTCCCACATACATGTAATTTATAACAACCAATTATACTTACAATGGCAATTATGAAAATGTACGCTTCTATACTCTAGTTTGACCCACTTCAAATAACATTGATTCGTACAGAATCTCTCCTGTGTATAATTTTCATCCATCTTTTCTTAACATATATTCGTGGTTTCTTTTACTTTTCACGGAATAGATAGATAATATAAGATTTTCTCTTGAATCACTTTATCGTTGCAATTCGTCGCATAGGTCTGTTAAAAACTAAACTGACTGAAAAGATAGCGAGAGTGATATTTATAAATGTGTAGAAAATATACCTATAACCTTACGTCTAATATAACTAAAAAAAACAACATAATATGTATTCTATCCGTATTTTGGTACCCATAACATAAGCGCATTTAAGCTTAGCTTGAGATCATAGAACGTTGCGTAAAATGTTCATAAATATTAAAATATATAACTAAACTAATGTATCAATAAATGTATGTATTTTTGTATTTAGTGCTTTAATACTTGATAAGTAAATGTAAAATGTTAGGTAAAAGAATAACTTAGATAATGTCATCCACCATGAACTAAATTTCTAAAATCATTGGAAGTCTATTTTGTTACGAAGTTAAGATTCTAAAGAGTTGAAAGGAAAATCATAAGGAGTTTTTAGAATTTTTCACTTATAGAGCTGGCCTCTTTAGGTTAAAAATTCTTTTTTTTTTTGTTTAGCTTTTTACAAATCTTTACCTTTTTTAATGGGCTGGTATTAATTATGAACGAAAAATATGCTCTCGTGACTTTTATTAACTTTTTAACTTAGTGTTTCTTTAGAATTATGATAATAAATTACTATTCTCTAACACTTGCACGACTCGTTTATTCAAATAACACCAGTTTTTTTTTACATTTTAGCCCAACGTTGCTGAGACTTTTCACTTCACTTGTCACCATAGTCACGGGTGGAACTGAGCTGTAAGGTGTCCTCTGTGATCAGTTGTTACGGGGCTTACCCACATTTGGGTTAGAATTGGCTAAAATTTAAAACAAATATACGCGTATAAATCCGTGCTTTTATTAAAAAAAAAAATGACTACTTTAATCACTGGTGGATAATTTTTGTCTATGACTTCTATAATCTAATAGATTATAGTGTATATCTAGCACTCTTTGGGATTGTTTTTTTTACTCCTTCTGCTCTACCGGGCCATGGTGGTGCCTTGAGCCTTACCGTGGCCCGGCAAGGGTGGTCCCCACTCGTGGGGACTTCGGCTAATTATTAGAGAAAAAAAAAATTGGATCGGAGAACTGTATTTGGAGATTATCGCCCGTATTATAAACTTTATCTCTTATATGGTGTATAGCTGTTACCCGCGACTCCATCCGCGTGGAATTAAGAAAATTTTCCCCGTTTTAGTAACATTTATCACTACTGCTTCGCTTCTACCCGTCGTAGCGTGATATTATATAGCCTAAAGCCTTCCTCGAATTGAAAGAATTTTTCAAATCGGCCCCGTGGTTCCCGAGATTAGCGCATTCAAACAAACAAACAAACAGACTCTTCCGCTTTATCTCTCTAATATATAAAATTCACGTGTCACAGTGTTAGTTACCGTACTCCTCCGAAACGGCTTGACCGATTCTTCTCAAATTTTGCATACATATTCAGTAGGTCTGAGAATCGGCCAACATCTATTTTTCAAACTTTTTTTTTTAGTATGGCATAACAATGTTTGCCGGGTCAGCTAGTATTAGTATATATTTCGAGTTAACCCTTAAGCGTTTCTGTTAGCGTAGTAAAATGCCAACTACCATAGTTTAACATACTTCGTTTATACCCATACTCATACATGGATGTCACTTGTAATGGCAAATATTTATTTTTCGTTTTATTATCATTTTCGTTTTACCTACGTCAAATACTAGAGACCCCCAAAATTTTATTTGCTCTACTTATAATAAAACGTATTCTGGTTTACTATTTGAATACCATTCTAGGCACGAATTTTTGTGTTTTATGTGTGAATAAAAATGATGACAGAAAACGTGATCAGTATTTATAATAAAGAATACTAACAGTAACTTCTTGATGTTTGCATTTATTATCTACTAGCTGTTGATCGCAACTTCGTATGCGTGGAATTTAGAAACTGAACCTTGACAAATTATACTAAAAAGCCATCCTCTAGCACCACTCTACCTATAAAAAAATCGCATCAAAATCTGTTGCGTAATTTAGGGACATAGAGACATACATACACAATTAATGACTTCTTATCCTTATCCTTACTAATTTATAAATGTGAAAACGAGAAGATGACACATTAGAAATATTGACGAGCTTAGTGTTAATATATGGAATGATACCATAGCGCAATTTAAAAAACTGTAGGTACAACGCCATCTATCGAGTAGAGTAGTGAATTTCTGTTTGTTAAGGTTTGATTTCTTATTTTTACGCGTACGAAGTCGCGGGCAACAGCTAGTATACATATAAAAATCAATTGCTGTTCGTTAGTCTCGCTAAAACTCGAGAACGGCTAGGTCGATTTTGATGATATTGGTCTTGAAATATTCGTGAAAGTCCAGGAAAGGTTTAAACGGTGACAAAATGTATAGGAATCAAAAATTCAACGCGTACGGAGTAGCGGGCATCAGCTAGTTATTTTATGATAAGTGAAGAAGTTACAGTATATCACATCGAGTTAAATAATTGATATATTACGAATCACTTTGGTGTCTGTCCGTCTATTTGTCTGCCTATGAAACTACTTTCATTATCACAGCATTACGCATTACTTTTATGTATCATAATCAAATTTTAAAAATATAGGCTTATTTCATGTTGATACGACTATATCAGTAGTATAAGTAAATATACACAAGAGAGCTAATTTTCAGAACAGTTTTCCTCTTACGCTCCTATTTTCATTTGTAGTTTGGCACTGGAACTATGAAGATTACAATGCTTTACTCTAGTCTAGTATTAATTGAAAAATCCTTTATTGTCTATATTGTTAACTACAAACAAGAGTATTGAGTATTGAGAATTGTAATGGTATTTGGCTGATTTTTACGACCGGCTGCCTGCCTGACATTAACCTTCCTTGGTTATGTGCGTAGTTATCACGCGGCATGGTTCCCTCGGTTGGTTCTTACGACCTCTGTGGGCATCATATGAGGAGGTGACACTTGTATTATTTTTTCCGCTACCACACAGTAGTTATCTATATATATTAAATTACCAATAATTGTTATTACATTTTGTAAACGATAAAAACTTATAATGGGAAAATAATAGATAGTATTAAACATTACTAACCAATTTATCGGAGTGCTATTCAATAAATTATCAATATTAAGTAGAGTTTGGGTTTACTTTGTTATTAGAACAATATAATTTTATGCCGTGTGGTGTCGATTAAGAATACGACTGTTATCATTCCGTTTCTTTCCTAGGGTACTGTACAATTCAGCTATGGGATAGTACACAGATAACAGCTTCTGTGACAGACTGAAAACTCGAAAATAAACCCTGTGTGCGTGTTGACATTCCTGGTCAGGGCAGCACAGTAAGCCATAATCCCACTGCATCACCAGTCCAGTCTAACCTTAACTTTTTTTAATTATAACACATTTATACCAAGTTTTGGACCTGAAGTCCAATGTGCCGGAAGCCGCTGGATGCAGATAGCACAGAACCGCGCGTTGTGGCATTATATACGGAAGGTCTATGTCTAGTGGACAGAGAAGGGCTGATGCTCTAGTTACTATATTCCTAAGTTGATAAAATACCAGTTCTTTACAACAACTAAATTTCTATATAGAGTTACGCTAATAAACAAATTTAAATAAATATTCATGGACATTTCACACAACGTCCTCTGGTCCCAAGCTAAGCTTATATGCTTGTGTTATGGGTACCAGAATACGGATATAATACATATACTACTTTTCTATTGTAAATACATACTTATAATACATAGAAAAACCCAGACGCAGTACAAACATTTCTATGACAATTAGAAAAATCACACAAATGATTGTCCAGAGCGGGAATCGAACCTGCGACCTCTTGATCGGCAGTCCGTTACATAAAGCACTCAACCACGACGCTCGTCATTTTAGTCGATGATAGTTTATTGTGATCCCTCTAATATCAAGGTTTTAATGAAACTATTAACATTGGTCTTACAGCCTCATAATAATATTTATAGAGCCAACATCCAACCAAACGACCTCATCAGATACAGTTCATCTTATTATATCCCCTAAAGCACACATTTACATAACTGAATACGTTACCGTTTTAATTATGAGATTTTAATTAACCTCATAATTAATATGAGGTTAATTAAACCTCATAATTTAAATAGTTACGTATGTAGGAAATAATTTTATTATATTATGCTGGTAGGTGTGAAGGTCTCGTAATTTGCACTCAAGAGAGAAGACACTGTTTTTATGATGTCTCTTAAATTAGAAAAATGATATGGAATGAACCTAAAGATTTTAGCAGATGTAACTGCAGTGTTTTATTCATTTTTGCAATTATCTTGCTATAATTTTACTTCTTCTCTTCTCTTCTTCTCCAGCCCATTTACGATCCACTGTTGGGCACGGGCCTCCTCCACTTTGGGACGGATTATGGTCTACTGTGCCGCGCTGACCAGGCGTGATGGCACAGGGTTTATTTTCGAAATTTCCGTCTCTCACAGAAGATGTTATCTGTGTGCAATATCCCTTAGCTGACTTTTACAGCACCCCTGGGAGGAGATGGGGTGGTGACACTTGTATTCTTAATCCGTCACCACACGGACGGATAATTTTACTTAATAATATCAAATTATAATGAAAATAACGATTAAGTAATAATGGTAATCATTTTCTCCACGATGATAACTGATAATGACTTTTAATAGATAGAGTGGTTCAAAAGGATGGTTTTTTATATAACTTGTTAAGGTTTTTTTTATATTCTAAATAAGCTCCATGCGTATGAAGTGGCGGCCAAAGTTGCGGAAGTTAGTGCAAATAATATGTGAAATTTATATTCGCTATATTTAGAAATAAAGCATCAAACCCGTTTTATTTCCGCTACGAGTCGTAACATTTTTATTAAACAGATAAACTCCGCAGCATGTCGCTGACTCAGGATTTAAACCAGTGAAGCTTATAAGAAAAACAAACTGTAACTTTATTCGAAAAAACCAGATACTAAACTACTAAACTAAACGGGGTATCATTCCCGTTCATCCACACCTTGTCCTTCACAGTGTGGATGAACGGGAATAGTATTGATGAATGGGAATAAAAAGGTTGTGGACGAATCTTGCTGTTTATTCCCGTTCGTTCACACTATAGCGCAGTAGTTGTCACTTATCAGCGACTCAGTTTCTTATCGCTATGATAAAAATAAGTTATTAGTAATCAAAGTATTTCATTTGATTCGATAAAATGCTTTTCAACGCAAGGCCGGCGAAGGTGTAGACATAGTGCTTTCGTATCACCAAATCACTGTCGTAGCGCATAAATGTAAAATCAAGATATTTATTACATTGAGCATAATATTCAGCCATTTATGGTTAAACAGGATATTCTTAATAAGTGATAGGCTTTATTAAAAAGACTTAAGCAAATTACTTACTTAAGCGACTTAACTAATGATAGACAAAATATTATTCACTTGAATTAATTTCTTAGGTGAGATTGTAGAGCTAGAACAAGTTTTATACAAGACATAAGATTTTTTTTAAGACAGATAGCAATACTCGTTAGAAATAAAAATATGCGTGGTACCCTCGAAACACATGGAAAGATACAAGTTGTGGAACCACAATGTTCTATCTATGTCTCTCGTACAAAAAATGTGTTTCAGAGGCGGACATAATAGAACACATTAAATAAAGAACGTGGTGAGGAATGTATCAGTGTCGAGCTCTAAGCAAAATTATGAGACCGTTTTTAACTCTTTTAAAGTAGTTAAACCAAGTAGTAAATTGGATACATTTTTATGTAACGGATTCTGGCCAACCGGATTGGTATATCGTAAATATTGGGAACGTCAAGTACGGCCAGCATATAATAAAAATTATAACGGATAATACATTTTACAAAACAATTATTATGACCTCATTTAATTGTAAGTCCATAAAAAGATCAGTGTAAATTTAACACATAATCATGAAATTTTATTGTATTTTTTTTTTTGTAATGTCATTTATTTGCTATGTATATTTGTATATCATGAGACTTGTGCCTTAATAAAGAAATTTGTTGTTGTTGTTGTTATGAAATTCAAATACAATTAGACAAATATAATTTTCTTGTCTTTATCCTACTATTTGAGGTCAATTAGACAAATAATTCTCAAAAACTATAAATACAAAGTTTGGTAAATAAAACCTTATAAGCAATACAAGTAAAATATAACAAAGGTACAAGTATTAATTCAAGGAGCCGTTATTTGACCGTAATAATTCCACAATGTAGCTTCACAACATGGTTGTACGTAAAAAGGTGTGAAGTAATGAAAGCAAATTGAGAAATATTTATAACAATTCAAATAAGAGCCGAAAAATGGAATTTTAGAGAGCCAAAATTACAGTACATCAACATTATTTTACAACAAAAACATGGCTGTTTTTATGGCCCTGAGTACTACGAACCCAGACGTAGCGAAGTGTAACAAAAGTGCAAAATTAACCATAACGACCGGGAACTCCTATACAATTTTTACAAAAATCTGGCGAAAAATTACTACGCCACGCTTATTATGTAGCAGACATACTTTTTGCGAACAAAGCCCTGACCTAGTTTTCATAGTCATATAATATCGAAAATGCAACTTTATTTATAAAGCAATCTGTACTGTTAGCGGAATTTATGTTTTAAAACTAATTAATTGCCTATCTTTTGAAATTCTACGTTATTTTTTTCTTAATTTTACAATGGACAAGCATTTTTTTGTAAGTCTTAACATAAAAACGAAAATTAAGATAGAAAAGGAGGAAATCCTTAAATTGTCTATAAGAGAACACAACTTGTGATAATACCATCTATTGTACCTTACTTTAACACCTGTACTCATGTTTAAAAGTTTTTACTGACATATAAAGTATATTCATTCACTTACTTATTCATTTAAAAAGCTATTGCCACGAGTAATATTAGGCCATTATCACTGGAATATCGTTAAACCACAAAGATATCGCGGAAACTACACAAGCTGCTAACCTCCGCCATCACTTACTTGTGACATTTAAGTAATGTATATCACGCCATCTATCAAGTACGTGACGATACTTCGACTGATGCTTGTTTCTTGTTGACAGTTGTAATTTATCAAACGATTATCCAAATCTTTTCTGTGGCTTAAAACATTTTTCGGTTTGCGCTGTAATTTCTGAACGACTGTAATAGTGAGAGAGCCGCACTAAGAACGAATGATTCAATGGTACCAATTCTAGGTACATAACTAAACTTGACTTAACTAAAAAATGAAAATTGGTAGTATCAATATAGCTATTACATGCTATTTCGTTGTACACATTTATATTAATTAAAATGGTTAGTCTTTAATACACAGTTTTAATAATATGAAACTTCAGTAAACATTGCCGAATTGTGATAATGACGCTATCAGTTTTAATTTTTTAGTTAAGTTAAGTTTAGTTGTGCGCACAGAATCGGCACCATTATAGCTTTGTCTGAAAAACCAGGTAATGAATAACCAGTAAAACTGTCTCATTTAATAAACTTCTCAAGGAACATTATTTGCAAACTATTCAATAATCCCACCTCTACAGTTAAGTCACTATGCGTATTTATTTATTACTTTTATGTATAGTGTGTATGTATGTATAGATTTATGTATAAATATATATATATGTATATTTTATATGTGTATATGTAGGTTTAACTAAAGTTTAACTTTTTTCACTATTGTTTTTAAGTAGTAGGAACACCATTTTACCCCAGTTCCAGATCAACTGAGTCCATCCAAAGGTTGTCTGGAAGAGATCGCAATATGCGATAAGACCGCCAATTGTACATGTTTTATTTTATTTTCGTTACATAAGTGACATGTAATATGTTATGGTGTACAATAAAGTGTATTCTATTCTATTCTCGACGACGAACTCGACGACGACGGACTTTCATACTATCGGTCTCATGTAGTTATCAAGAAGTGTGGGTTGTTCTTAGAGCGGCTTTTTAGCTATAAGCTATAAAAATAAAGTACTAGGAATTGTGAAAAGATCTGAATTTTATTATTAATTTTAAGCATATTTTGCATCATAATTTCAAGGAAATCTAAGTATCTATTTGAGCATATATTACAACAAATGTTAAAGTAAACCATTAAAGATACTTACATTAATTGAATGTTAAAATGTGTGGGCTCACTAAAATATAAGGAAACTTTGTAAAGTACCACTTAAGTAGCCTTATATTATACTTATAGAATACTTAATAAGGAGACAAAGTCAAAGTAATAAAAAAGTAACGTTATTACACTTAAGTAATAAAACAAAACTTACTCCTAAATTCTCCTTATTATATGTCAAATATTACAAAGTGATAAAGCAAAGAACATGTCAAATGTCAACTGTAAACACATGTCTATGTCATACGTCGTATAAAATGACATGCGGCGCCTATAAAAATGATGTATTATTCTTAATATTTGTTTGTAAGCTCCAGCCCCTCTTACACAAAGTCAAGAGTCTGAGTTGAAAACTTTTGCCATGAGGCACGCCTTTGTTATACAACTGAAAATAAACATTACGGTTTCCGAAGTACTAAAGTAGGAAAAGCAAAATGGATTTATTTTTACGTAGATGAGAATATTTTGTATGGTGAAATATGTAAAAAAGAAACTTATTTTAACAAAAGGACTAATCAAGTTTTTGAATTGATTTCTTAAAGGATTATTTTAAATTTTATTGTGTCAATTAACTATGGTATTTTTATTAATTAACAAGCTTTTATTAGATCGGAAACTATCTGTCAATATATTGCTACATGTAACGGAATTTTTTAACAAGAATTTTCCCCACTTGCACTAGTCGAATTGATAACAACCATAATTCGAATTGATTAAGACCTCAAGACAATTTAATAAAATATTCAGGATTTTCATTCGTGTTACTCAGAAATATTATATTACCGGCTAACACTCACTGTTTTGGGATCGATGATGTCGACCCAGGTTTCGAGCATATCCGATGCTCATCTTCAGGACGAGTGCGCAGCGGCGTCTACGACCTTCCGACGTGCACTGCACACCGCTAGGTCTGGAACCTGGGTCGACATCATCGATCCCAAAACAGTGAGTGTTAGCCGGTAATAAAATATTTCTAATATGACTCAATCTCACGAAAATTTCAATACGAAAATAGTTAAACGTGTTACTTAGATTTAGAACTAAGCAATTTATTCTAAATATTTGCTAGTCATGCCCGGCAAATTCACTCGACTACTTTCTGCAGAGGTTCCTAAAAAGTCTCCTTATTCGAGAACTTACTGAACAAATGCACAAATTTGCGACATGAGAATATTGTCCATAAATTTAAATTTTTATATGCGTGAATAAAATTGCCTTCTTAAGGGCCTGCATCAATATTATCGTCGACATGTACATATTAACACAGCTAGTAGGTATAGAAAATGAAGAATTAGGGATGTTTTTTTGTTTACTCAAAATCTACTAAATATATTTTAATTCTGATTTACGTGTTTCTATATATAATAGTAACTTATGTTTTTAAAGTTATTTCATTAGTTAATACGCGATAATACCCCGACAAATGAAAAAAATAAAAAAATGAGAGAGGTTGTTTCGCTAAGATTTTCTATCGAGAAAACTTTTTTCAATCGCGAGTTGATGCGATCCTAGATCATATATTGAAAAAACATATACTTAAAAATTAGAGCTCTAACCATTTAATCTAAAGAAACAATGAAAACTTCGTACGTAGAAAAATGCACGAAACTATTTTGGTATCCTCTTAATAACAAATAAATTTTAATAAGTGTGTAGAAACACTGTAAGTATATAAACAGATTATTTACATTCGTAGCATAATACTTTTGACTTGCACAACGTATATTAAGCCCTCGTTCCCTCAATGCTATAGAACACCTTTATACCTTAGTTAATACGTAGGAGACACATTATTCATCCTTTGTTACTGACCTGCTCAAAACGCTATGTAAACATGACCATTGAGTATGTTGGGAACCTAATTCATTAATCAATTTAGCACGGTATTGGTTCACTTACGTCTAAGCCCGGATATTCAGTAAACATGGCTCTAAAGAGACAATATACATACATTCTAATGTATTTAGGATTAAGAAATGGTTAGGCTTTATCAATTTAACAAGTATACAACGTGTTGCAGAAAGGTGTAGTCATATTTTAAGGTTGCATTAGATAGGCCTTAAATATTATAAATATTACAGTTACACATAGAAAAATATAGTTTGTAAATTTTTCCATGTTTATAGCCGACTATTAAATAACTACCAGGATCGCGTCAATTATGACATGTTTACGATTTATCGAATGCGATTGAACCTTATGATAAAAGATGACCTCATAGTAGTGTTGTATTTAAAGAAGATCCATTAATTTAATAAATTAATTAAACTTTTATGAACACATAAAAGTCATAATATTACTAGTATTTGTAATTTCATCCATGCCTAGTGCCTAGTCACCGGTCATGTGTAACGATGGTCAAATATGACTACACCTTTCTGAAACACGTTGTATATAGATTTGTGTAAGCAATGTTGAGTAGTCAAGTTACATTTCTGGGTTACGTAACCTATGATACAAGAAAATAATCCTAATATTCAATTAGATTTGTGGTATAATCATGTCTTATTTGCGCCATAATATACCTTTATAGGATATATTAAAAATTCAAAGAACTGCTTTGATTTTTTATACTGTGAACTTATTTAAGCCGTATAATTATAAATTATTGTTTATAACGTTGTGGTGAGTTAGGGGAAAAAACATACATAACGATAGCTAATATCTATTTAAAAAATCTGTTAGGCACGGGACTCCTCCACTTTGGAGGGATTAGTGCCGCGCTGACCAGGCGTGTTGGCACAGGGTTTATTTTCGAGAATTCTGTCTCTCACAGAGGATGTTATCTGTGTGCAATATCCCTTAACTGACTTTTACAGCACCCTTGGGAGGAGATGGGGTGGTGACACTTGTATTCTTAATCCGTCACCACATGGAGGAAACTTTCCTATGTGAGTTCAAATAGTACTTGCCCGGTTTTTACATAACAGTACCTTTTTTCGAAAACTGTATAAAGATAATACGTACCACGATTTTCCTTCTAAATTGTAAGCATTTTTTCTGTTATAATACCACGGAAATCCGAAAAACTCATTAGTACGAGATCATGTCTACTGAAATCAGAATATCTCATTTATCCTGACACTTTTGTATGGCTGCCTATTTCATTTAATTTTGTAACAAAATATATTTAGGTGGCTTAAAATTATTTTATGTAATACCTACATGTAAGAAAAGAAAATTAAGTTATTAAAACGCAAACGAAAATCTTAATTTCAAGTTATTTAGAGGTTTTCTAAAACTCTATTCATATGGTTTACTAAAACTGCAATCATTATTATTATGTTATACATTGACATAACAAGTTGTTAAGATCAAAAACTTGAAAATCCTGAATATATTTTTTATAGTATTGTATTGTCATCGTACTGTAACATAATAATATGTGCAAAATTTCAAATCAATCCGATAGCAGGTGGATGAAAATTACATTCAACGATTCCATAGATTAATACAAAAAGTAACGTTATATAAAGGCGTGTTAACAATTTTAGTATAACAGTATTTAAGGCTGTTTTTAAGAGATGCTTCTCTCCTTTAAAGACAACCTTAATTACGTTAATAAAACTATTTTAAGTACTATTCAATATAATTTCTCTCTCTCTCTCTCTCTCTCAAGACTAGTAACGTCCAAAAAAAGGGGTGATGACGCTTGTATTCTTTATCTGTTACCAAACGGATAATATAATTGAACTACAGCAAATCAAACGTACAAATTAAACGACCTAATCTATATCTTCGGAAACAGATTGTTCAAATGTAAAGTGAGCAATTTAAAAAAGTAATTAATTGCTTTCAAGTTTCCCCTTGAATAAATACACAAATACTTCTAGAAATGCTTGGGTTAGTTGAATCTTATTTTGTAATTTAAAACTTGATATAATTCTTATGACTTACTGGACAGTAAAATAAATATATATGTCGGAGAATAGACCAGAGGCCTGAACAGGAATCCGAGCACATAGCGTAAGAACTGTCTTACCGATATTCACACCTCAGTCTATCATACTCTTGCACACTTATAAGGATAACTGGCCTCCACATCAACCCCTTATAGCCAGTGCCCAAGCCTCGCAACGAAGAATCATCACTACGTTCACACAATGAGGAATACATGTACGCGCAAACACGTACATGACGACTTTACACAATACACGTACACACGCGCACACAGATACACGCCGCGCCGACGCCTATAAGGACCAGCTCAATGCCGATACGTCGGAGATTGAGCAGCGCGACGACTCGTACAATACCAACTTCTACACACACTAATACGCCGTGATGTATACAGCACGAATTCTCGAATAATACTGAACCTCAGCCACGTTCGCCTATCGTATTTAAAGCAACTTGCGAGTGGGGGTAGTGGGGGAGTTGCGACATAATACAATCTTAACATTACGGCCATGATAAGAGTTATGTAATCTTCAATATCTTTAGGGCATATTCTTAGTTAATATCTCGACATTAATCAGATACTAATCTAAATGAGATTTAACTAACTAATTGGGCATAAGTAAATCAAGAACTAATTTCGTATACCTACAAATTGGTTATAAACACTTTAATATTCTTTTAAAACCCATGTCCTTTACGCCTAGCCGACACGGCCATTCTGACCAGCGACCGTCCTCGGGCGATAATAAACTTGGGTTTGATTGGAATATACAAAACTATTCATACAACCGCTCGTCCATCCTGCATCTGTCCGCGTCACTTTCGCATAGAATAATCTACTTAGTTCAAAAACCTAAAAACACGCTTGAAAATCCGAATACCATTCTAAATGACTGCACCGCCATCGATACCCAAAACGTGTGCAAACCTTCAGATCAATTCGACATTAACAGACACTTACCGAACCAATATAAGTGCGTTAAAAAGAAGCGGCCCGACCCGGAGTGCCGAGTCGCTATTCTAGCTACAAAATAATTCTATGCCTCCCACCCACAAAAAAAGCTGAAAGCCCGTGCCATCAGAGACACAAGTCTTCGCCGTCACAATGCTGTCACAATCTTAGCAAACAACCAAAACATTCCCATCTGATTCTTTAAACAAAGCGATCCTATGTGAAACTATCCGACTGTATATGAAAGGCATACCGGAGAAACAACAATCCTGGTGAGTCCACTCATACACAACAAAATTATTACGTGCATAACCAAACACACAAGTGTGCTCACAGTGACACTGCAACGAGCCACTCCAGCGACTCTGAATGAAATACACCGACAGACACACACCGAACACATAAAAGAGTGTTAAAAATAATTAAAAGGACAATTCAATAAGGCACACTTCCTCAATTTAGTTAGTGACCTTTTCACAAGTGGTTTAACAAGTGTTTAGCATGTTGCTTACTATAGTACTAAGTAACTAATAACAATAGACAATTTCTAAATAACCACGGCCATGTATTAGGTTGTGGCCTTTTAGTCATACTTCACTACTTTATCATTATGCCACCTCGCCAACTAACATTTGGGCCACCTAGCCGTTCCGTTTTTGACACCTCGCATCCACATTTTGGGCCACTATGCCACTCCACTCCCTATTTCGGGCCACCTCACCCTCCTGTCTGGGCCACCTCGCCCTCCTGCCTGGGCCACCTCGCCCTCCTTCAGACCGCAACATCCCTTCATAACTCCATCTCCCAATCTATCGACGGGCTTCGTCGTCCGGTAGTTCATACAACGGAACGCCGCCCGCGAGGTCGCGGGTTCGATTCCTGCCTCGGACGATCATTTGTGTGATCTTTACAAATGTCATACAAACGTTTGTCCCGCGTCCGGGCCTCTACCGTGTATCACGAGTGTATATTTACAAAAGAAAAGCAACTTACGCACTCCATCCGTATTCTGGTACCCACAACACAAGCACAATAAGCTCGGCTTGGGACCAGAGGACGCTGCGTGAAACGTCCATGGTTATCCATTTATTTATCCCTCAAAGCCACACCACACACGCATCTCTCAAAGATTTAAAGTATTCGTCAAACAAAATTATTGGGTATCATAAAATTATCGTCAGGTCATCGCGTAATACCACAGTCGCATCCACTGTTAAAGACGCCATTGACCACCAACCATAAGCACTATTTAAGTAGGCCTTGCACAAGTATGACCACCAACCATAAGCACTATTTAAGTAGGCCTTGCACAAGTAAAATTCTTTAAGGCGTCGCGTCGGTGACCTCCGCTGTACCACCTTTATGATGAAATAAACAGAAATAAATAGTACCTACTCTTTACTTTACTTGTGATGTAATTTTTAACAAAAAGAAATTGACTTCACATAGCCCTATTTCTTTAACACAGACACACCTTTGAAATATCTTTCCTCAAAAAATGTATCACCAATATCGATTCACAAACGACGAAAAAGCATAAACACGGTTGAATCGAGAAACCTTCCTCTTTAATTACTGTTGAAAGTTAATATGTAGAAGATAAATGTCCAAGAGATCTTTCAACCTTACCTTCGTGTAACTCAAATGGGTGTTAAGCCTACACACATGGCTGCTTTGGATATTGCTTTCATCATCAAGTATAAAGGCGCATAGTATTATAGTTAGCCAAAAAAAACTCTCTAAAATCTAAAGCGGTTCCAGGTAGCTATAGTCTAGTAAAAGCACCACGCAGCAAACTCCGCGGTCATACGATTATCTGGTGCTAAACCGTATATCCGTCACTGTAGTCTATATTCAATTTGTTTAAAGCTAATACTTGGTACCATACATTACATATGTCTTCATGAACTTACCTGACCTTTAAGTAGATTACAAGAGTCAAAAACAAATTTGACAAACGACAACAATACTAAAGTTTCAAACTGAAAGTTCTAAAATTGTAAACGCTCTGTTGTACTCATCACTCAGTTTAAGTACTCATATCACCTACATTTAACTAGTAACAGGTATAAGCCCTACATCTTTAGATAACGTGATCTAAATTTATCCTCACTAACTCTCTGGTCACGTCAATGTTAATTAGGGTGTCAGTTTATTATTTACGAAAGCACGAAATAACTTAATCGATTCGAATTAACTTACTTCACCAAGGTTGGTGTTTTATCTACCACAAAGCACTTTTCACACTAACTTCAAAATTTTAAAACTCTTTTTCACTTACCAGTAGGTATTTTGCGTACAATATCACTTTAAACTTAATTGTAAACTTTCAATGATTTATCTCGGCACGAGTAACTACATTAAATAAAACGATAGAATAAGCAAACACAAAATATCTCACGACAGACACAGCCTCTATGTCCTTTACTATGTCACATTACTGTTTACAACATTATTTTAAATCATAATAAACCAGTTCAAATTTAGTGTTAAAATAAGTCATTTTTGTCCCGCTCTTTCTACTAAGAGTACATGTATGATACATGTTGAATACACACACGCATATTACAAAACAATCGTAATTATTATGTGGTTTTAAAGGTCCCACAATTGGAGTAACTTTGTATTTTCATAACACTGACGGTACTTACAGAAGTATTTTATAAAACACCATGACGGTAGGAAACTAATACATCACCCTTAAATACGTAACGCAGAGGAATTGTCTCATACAGCCAAACTAAATTGATAATGTTTTATCAAAAATAGTTTCATATCATTTTGTTATCTTTTTTTTTTTTTTTTTTTTTTTGACTTGGCATCCTTTTGGGACACTTCAGGAAAAAACGTGATTATCCGTTTTATAAAGAATAAAATAATTCTCAAGATGCTTTCTCGTTTTAGATTACGCCCACACAATTACTAGGTTTTCTAACGAATGTTAAATCCTTTTCAAATATTTCTATACTGGCAACACCTTTCACATATCAAAGGCGGTAGAACAAACCAAGTACCTACCTACGTTAAGTTTGCCTGGCAGTATTTACATAAAAGAACTGACTGAATAACTACTCGGTTATTGATATGCACCGATCCGACTGAAAGTATGTGGCGCCATTACTAAACTTATTCTGCTCTTTATGAAAATATTACTCTGATCAGAGATGTATGAACTGCAGTGATCTATGAATCGTTCAGTGACAAACATTAAACGAGTGAACTCTATAGGTTACCTATTTCCTTGCACATATCAAATATCACATACTGAATTTTAATCAGGCAGTTACCTACTTCTGCTTTTATAATACGATTGCTATCACGTAATATTTCCCCAAAGTATATCTAGTGCGCATCGAAATATATCTTCAGTATTCAACAATATCTGTTCATAACGTATATCAAAATATCTCTGTTAATAATTTCTCACTGTACCTAAGCATTAAATTTATAGACTAGGCATATCGTAACATTTCAGATAGCTTTATGTTTCTTTCTTTATAACATCTCTATTTATAAATAAGTTCGACATTTTACTTGAAACAAACATTGCATGTAAATTAGATAGCTAATAACGCCCAAATATTCTTTGCGGTTTGTGCTACCCACTTTCGTTTACTTTTAAACATTTTACTCACTTATAGTAAAAAAATATTGCTTACCGAATACGACGTTCAGTACTCACGTGCCTGCTGCTTCGGACACTAAATTCCTTGCCACTATCACCATTTCTTACGCACTATTTTACTACCAATCCTCGATAGGACCATGGATAAAAAATCGTGACTACTTATTTTCGCACACTGTTCACTGTTAACCTATATTTTTACGAATACACTCCCAAACCCTCGCGATCATTATGTGGGCTACGTGTAGTTCTTATCCCACTTCTGATGTCGGAGAATAGACCAGAGGCCTGAACAGGAATCCGAGCACATAGCGTAAGAACTGTCTTACCGATATTCACACCTCAGTCTATCATACTCTTGCACACTTATAAGGATAACTGGCCTCCACATCAACCCCTTATAGCCAGTGCCCAAGCCTCGCAACGAAGAATCATCACTACGTTCACACAATGAGGAATACATGTACGCGCAAACACGTACATGACGACTTTACACAATACACGTACACACGCGCACACAGATACACGCCGCGCCGACGCCTATAAGGACCAGCTCAATGCCGATACGTCGGAGATTGAGCAGCGCGACGACTCGTACAATACCAACTTCTACACACACTAATACGCCGTGATGTATACAGCACGAATTCTCGAATAATACTGAACCTCAGCCACGTTCGCCTATCGTATTTAAAGCAACTTGCGAGTGGGGGTAGTGGGGGAGTTGCGACATAATACAATCTTAACATTACGGCCATGATAAGAGTTATGTAATCTTCAATATCTTTAGGGCATATTCTTAGTTAATATCTCGACATTAATCAGATACTAATCTAAATGAGATTTAACTAACTAATTGGGCATAAGTAAATCAAGAACTAATTTCGTATACCTACAAATTGGTTATAAACACTTTAATATTCTTTTAAAACCCATGTCCTTTACGCCTAGCCGACATATATATAAATATATATCTAATATATAAAATTCACGTGTCACAGTGTTAGTTACCGTACTCCTCCGAAACGGCTCGACCGATTTTCCTCAAATTTTGTGTACATATCCTCTAGGTCTGAGAATCGGCCAACATCTATTTTTCAATTTTTTTTTTTTAGTATGGCAAAACAACGTTTGCCGGGTCAGCTAGTATAAATATATATTTATATTTATTTTTAGTAAAAATTAATAAAACAAAAATTTATTAATGGACCATACAATAAAAGTAAAACTACTACACGAATCAAGCCCGACCTTTCGGACCCAGACTGATCTCTGATCAGTTATTACGGGATTTTGAGAAATTACAGTGGACACCTTACAGCTCAGCCCGTGAAAATGGTGACCGAAGAGATTTTAATAGATGAGACGCGAAATTGTTACAGAATGTTATGTAGATGAGATTATGTACTAAGTTATAGAATAAAATTGGCCAAGTGCGAGTTGGACTCGCGCACGAAGGGTTCCGTACCATTATCTATGCAACATAAGGCAACGTTATTAGTATCGAGCAAGAAACGGTGAAAAAATCATGTTTGTTGTATGGGAGCCCGCCTTAAATATTTATTTTATTTTATTTTTAGTATTTGTTGTTATAGCGGCAATAGAAATACATCATCTGTGAAAATTTCAACTGTCTAGCTATCACCGTTCTTGAGATACAGCCTGGTGACAGACGGACGGACGGACGGACGGACGGACGGACGGACGGACGGACGGACGGACGGACGGACGGACGGACGGACGGACGGACGGACGGACGGACAGCGAAGTCTCAGTAATAGGGTCCCGTTTTTTCCCTTTGGGTACGGAACCCTTTGTTTACGTAAAGCCCGTGTAAGAAATCCTCTCGCATTTTTTATACAATTTCTAAAAATTTTATTATTATTTGATATCATTTAATTCAGTTAAAACGAAAACATTGATTTCGGTAACAAATTATTTAATTTATTTCTTGTAAAGCAATTCATTGGAACACAGCTTTTGTAATTCTAAAAGGCTTTGAGTATTTAAATGGACATTTTAATTTGAGATAAATTCCGATCATGTTATTTGGACCGTGTTAGTATCGTTTTTACAATGGAAATGTCAATGATTTTAAATAAAACCACTTTTTATGGATTTAGACGCGTGTATTTGTCACGGTCATGGTCACGGTCATAGACATGGTCATGGTCACGGATAAGAGTCACCCGTGACCATGGTGACTGCAAGGTCTCCGAAACGTGGGGCTAAAATTTAAAACAAATAGACGCGTCTAAATCTGTAAATAGTGGTTTTATTTAAGCAAATGAGTCGCGCAAGTGTTAGAATATATATAAATGTACACATTTTGCTAACGAAACCACTTTTCTCGTTTTAATATGCAGATATTTGTTTTTAATCTAGGCCGAACTTCGAGAGATTTTTAGCCACCACAGTCACAGGTAGGATTCCCAAAAAAAATTTGTACCTACTACGTGTGATATCCGTCTTCTGGTACCATCACAATTAAATAAGCTTAGTTTCAGACCAAAGGATTCACTTTTGGTACAGACGCCTAGCTTCTGACCTTTTAATAGAGCTTGTTAATCTTGCCTACCTAAAATAAAAATATTTGACTAAGAGGACCCTGTGTATAATATCTATAAATATAAAAATATCATACCTGATATTAGAATAACTTCTTCCAAAGTTACATTTTCCTTTGCTATAATATTACCAACTCATCATTTTCGGAAATCCATAATTTACACAAATGAATATGTATGCTAGTTCATTCATCACTCTCGGTCGTTCATTTATCATTCCGAATGTAAGAAAGCTCCATTCATTCTCCATACCCTTTCGTATTTATTTTCCTATACATACCTCTCACTGTGACCTAGTACATTTTATGATTTGCTAGCTGCAAATTATATTGTAGTAAATATTACTAGATTAATCTAATATACAAAAAATTGATCGTATTGAAATACTTCATAAGGGCTGAATTGAAGTCAATAATTTGTTCTAGTACGCAAAAAAGTAATTTATAATGTTTAAATAAGTTACAATGTTAGTCCGCGCAATAGTTTTCATTTGATATATGTAGTACTGCAGTTATTAGTAGTTATACATACAGGTGTTTAAGATTTATTTGAATTTCGAATGATTACCTAACGTATTAAGAAGCGATATCGATCCAGTAAGTACGAATGGCGAGGTCTATAAAAAGCTGCTGAATGGAAGGATGTACACTTGTACAGGTAAAAAGTATGTATACAGTTATTACTACTACTTTCCGTGCGGTGACGGACTAAGAAAATAAATTTCTCCACCCCTTTACCATGTGAGGGTGCTGTAAGTTAAGGAATATTTTTATCAGATAACATCCTCTTTAAGAGATGGAAAGCTTGTAAATAAACCTGTGCTACCACCCCTGGTCAACGCGGTACAGTAGACCATAATCCATCCCAAAGTGGAGGAAGCCCGTACCCAACAGTGGGACCTTAATGGGCTGAATAGAGATACAGTTATTATCTGTATATATATTTTACATCTTTATGATTTAAATGCGTAATCCTCAAGTTTACCATATCAAATATTTATCCTATGCTGAATTATTGAACCCTAAACGGCCTATTCTATTTTTAATTCAAGCCTAAGTTCAAAGAAACACGTAGACTGTGTATTTAAATAGGTAAATAAAACCACACAGTACCTCAATAAAGTTTCATACTATAAAACACTTTATATAAATTCTCACTAAAGAACTATATAACCGTAAATAAACAGCTTATAAATATAGAGCTATCAGCTCATAATAATTTTAAGTTAACCACGTTCTAGAATAAATGGACGAATCTTTTATAATAAAGTTTTCAGACTTTGAACATTTAAAGTAAATCATGATTTAGTATACAATGAATGGTTTTTAAAAGATGGTTGCTATTTATGGAAGCGCTTCAGAAATTTCACGAAATAAAACTTAATGTTGAAAAATTGCTCTTATCTTAGTTTTTCTAAGTAAAAGCATATACATTTATATTTTCTTGTAACATTGAGTAAGATTTAATAACCGATACTTATGAGTACATTTTGTAATAATGAATACTATAAGCTATATTAATAACCGGAGACTTAGAATACAGAACATACGCTGAAGTCTAAGCCAAAAGCATGTCTAAGCAAAAAAAAACCTTGGTAATTATCCATTACAATTAAGCATACGAGTAAATGAAAAAATGGGAATATAGATAGTGTAACGAAATCATCAGCATTGTGAAGAGTCACTAGATGTAGGTAGCGCGAAGGTACACGCTGTCGTGTTCTATCAGGAAGGGCTCGAGTACCAGGCAGACGAGAGAATTGACAATTAAGTCTAGAGGAAGACCAAACAAAAGATAGATGGACTATGATAAAGAGGTTATGAAAGAAAGAGGAATTAACACAGATAAAACGACTAACAGAAGACTATGAAAGAAAAATGACATGTTGCACCAACCCAATGGGATAAGGGCAGGAGAATTATGATGAATAGACATTATTTAACGTTATCATTACAAGTTTCAGTATATTTTATCACAAGCAACATGACTGTCAACACCAGCTCACGTAGTAGCAACGGGACTCCCTGAGGGCTTCTTGGTAATACGACCTAAATTTGTACTTATTAACGCTTGTGTGTATGTGTCTTACATAACCTTAGTATTGATTTATCAAGGTCGTATGTATAAGTTTTCGTTTGTAACAGTTGTATTATAATGGATTGTATTAAGCGATGAATGACAGAAAACTATTATGAATTGGGTGTTTATTTACAACCAACTTATAAAAAGGAGAATGTTGTATGTTTGGCTGATATATACAGCTGAACATATACTATACCTGAATTAGGTATTTATTTTAATCTACTTTAAAAAGGAGGAGAAGTTATGTTTGGCTGTTTATAAGTTTTTTTTCGATTGTCATTTCATAATATTATCTTGTTTTTCTTTTGCATTTTTATTAATGTCATTTATTAAATTCTTAACAAATCATATTATCATGGTTTGAATACTTAAAATCTAATAATAAACTGATCATGAAAATTTTACTGTCGCAATTAAATATTCTTTAGTATCTATACTAATACTAGCTGACCCGGCAAACGTAGTTTTGCCACACTAAAAAAAAAAGTGTGAAAAATAGATGTTGGCCGATTCTCAGGCCTACTGAATATGTATATAAAATTTGAGAAGAATCGGTCAAGCCGTTTCGGAGGAGTACGGTAACTAACACTGACACGTGAATTTTATATATTAGATTGCTAGTTTGCATTGTTTGTTTGTTATATTGCTAATTTTATATATTTATTGCTATAGCTGAAAAATTTGTCAGGTTGTTTGTTTATTAATCCTCGATATTTGTTAATTAATTTTTTTTTCAATTTTCGTATTTTCTTCAAAGCTTTGTATGAAAAAATAAATGAGACGTCACTGATGATTACATTTACCTGGTTGATGATAAAAATATTTCGTTACCTACATAATGCAGTGACCAACTCAGGCAAATACTTTATGCAAATATATGAGAACTGTAATCAAACATTACGCTTGTATAGAAGCTTACTGATGAATTAAATATGATTTATTCTTATGTCAGCAAGTAGAACATACTAGTACCATTTTCTCACAAGACTTTTTATGGTAATAGACCCTTTATATTCCTTAGTATAGTCATCTTCAAGCTACAATGTAAGTTGTTTGCATCATAATAAATGTATACTTTCATTTCTCTGGGACTTGAGCTAGCTTGCTATGAACTCTTATTTTTACCGAATTTGTCACAAGTATTATGAAATAAATATAAATTGCTAGCTTTTGCCCCCGACTTTGTACGCGTGGAATTTAGAAAGTAAACCTTGGCAATTTATTAAAAATCTGTATGTGTACATACTTTTAAAAGCTATTCTCTGAATGTATTTTTATTTAAATGAATAGCTAAGATAGTGTATAAAGAGTTAGCGATATACAGAAATTTTCTTTTTTATCAAACAACCAGCTTCTTGATTTAGTAACCTAACTACAAATATCAAGAACAGTGAATGATAGACATGTAAGTAATTATTTAGAAGTTCTTCACCAAACAATCTTGATCTCAATTACATACAAGTTTACTGAGAAAGACAAACAGAATCGAATAATATCTTATTCTTTTTAAAATTGAGATTGAAAAACAGAATTCGAAATAAAGTACAAAAAGTCTCGTATTCGTTGACGGAGTTCGATAACTTAATGAAACTCTTGATGTTCGGGGCTATCTCAAGTTTGAATTCGTAATTTTCCTCGAGTCAACAGATACTTTTAAAGTAATCTTCAAAGGTATATGTACATGAGTATAAATAGTAAATGAGGTTAGCAACGCTATCGATTGTCAGTAGGTTTCTGATTGAAGTAGGTAACTTGACTATTTTGAATTCAAATTATACAGTATTTTTCCAGTCATATATTTATACATATAAATAAGCGATTTTCTTAAAAATAGCAGCTATTGTCTGCAGTTTCATCCGCGTTTATAGTTACTTCTAGATATCCGAGATATTCTTATCCATCCTAAGGTTGCCTGGGAGAAATCACACTAGTGATTAGGCCGCCCTTTGTACAATGCCTTAATTTAAGAATTTATTATGTAAGTAAAATGTATTATTGTGGTGTACAAATAAAGAGTTTTCTATCTATCTACTTCCTAATGCCTTGGCTTTTAGCCAATGTGTTATTCTATTCTATGGACTATACAGCTGTAAAGTTTCAATGAAATCCATTAATAGTTTTTAAATGAATAAGCAAAAAACATATTTACATCCGTATATCCTATTCTAAACAAATTTCTACAAACTTAAATGTTTATAATATTAGCAGGTTAATTAAAATTAGACTCCATTTTTATATAAACGCGAGACTTTCTAGAAATATTGTAATAAAATATAGCATTCGTGTATAAAACTACCACCGCTTTTTTTTCCTAGGGTGCTGTAAAAGCCAGCTAAGGAACATTCTAGAGGTGAGAGGTGAGGGGTGGAACACTGGAAAATAAGCCCTGTGCCTGTAAGCGCCTGGTTAACGTGGCACAGTAGACCATAATCCCTCCCAAAGTGGAGGAAAGCCGTGTTCAACAGTGTAACGTTGACAGGCTGGAAAGAAAGAGCGAGTATAAAACTAAAATTTCACTTATCTAATTAGATTTTCTAGAAAGAAAGAAAAGAAAGAAGTATATATTTGAATATATATCATCATATGAATACTATCGTCATTATAAACCATCTTATTCAAAAGCTTTGCTCTTGCCGAGAGCATTCTCCACTTCACTTCTTTGCTTATTATATTTTATTTGATCTTTTCATACGACAACATCTACGTTCTTTACTTGTTGCATTTAATGTTATGTTTGTCATACAAATGTTTGTACTGCGTCTGAGTGTTTAATATGTATTATAAGTATGTATTTACAAAAGAAAAGTAGTATATGTATTCTATCCGTATTCTGGTACCCATAACACAAGCATATAAAGCTTAGCTTGGGACCAGAGGACGTTGTGTGAAATGTCCATGAATATTTATTATTATTATTATTTAATGTTACTGTTTTCCTCATTCTTTTTTCAATATAATTACAAAATCTTGTACATTATAAATATAAAGTTACTAGCTGATACGCGCGACTTCGTACGCGTGGAATATAGAAAATGTTCTCCGTTTTTGCAACATTATACATTGATGCTTCGCTCCTATTGCTCGCAGCGTAATATTATATATCCTATAGCCTTCCTCTATAAATGTACTATCCAACACTAAAAGAATTTTTCTAATCGTACCAGTGGTTCCTGAAATTAGCGTATCAGCACTGGGTTTAATTTCGAGTTTTTCGTCTCTCACGAAATATGTTATGCTTAGAATGTCCATTGCTAGTTTTACAGCACCCTTGGGAAGAATTAAGGTGGTGACAACTATTTTCATAATCCGACACAGACATATGGCAATTTCGGATATTATTACTAAATCTGTCAACATAAGGCTTATTCTAAATTTGCTTTAGATGCCTCTCAAAGATGAGCACCCAGATAGCGTTGCTTCTTAATATAGTTCAATATAGCGAATGGTTTAGATGCGATGTTATTAAAAGCAGCTGAGAGGATATGACCTCAAAATTTATGTGTAATAAATACAGCTAACTAAACAGAATCTTGCAGCTCTAACTTAAGTCAATACAGTACTACTTTGATGCTAAATATAACATTAACTGTTAAAATCTTGTTTGGCAGTGATATCCGTATAGAGACGGATTAAGAATACATGTGACTTTACCCCAATTCTTTCCCAAAAAGCTGTAAAAGGCATGGGATGTCATAAACAGGTGACATTCTCACACATTCTCTGTGAGAAATGGAAAACTCAAAACCAAACCCTATACTAACTCCTCTGGTCTATGTAGTTTACTAAACCAACAGTTCTTCTGAGGTTGAAGAGATACGTGCTCAACAGAGGGATATTAATGGGCTGAGAAAACCACGCTGAGAAAACGATTGCTAGCTCGAAAAGAAACCTATTATGTTTAATTATCCCATGAGTTTGTAAGAAACATAATATCTTCTTTATATTGGGCCTGAAAAGTTCCAAATAAATTTGCTTAATATAATATGACTCAGTTTACTCAGTTACCCACATTTTCATTTGTCTGTATTTTCATCTGTCCTCTTAAGAGAGCTCTACTCGTAATTCCTGACGAGATGAATAAAATAACGCAAAACTACTCTCAATGGAAAATCTCAAATTGACCTGACCTTGCTTCTTATGGTTCAAGTAGGTCAATTGCCCTTTATAGAGGAAGCCCGTGCCCAACATGAGTTTATAAATGGTCTGACGGGAATTAAGTATAATTTCTTTATTCTGTTAGGGCTTTTGTATTTCCTTAGGGGAAATACTTGGCTTAAACTTGAAATTAAGTCATTATTTTTACAGTTACAAGTAATACCTAGAATGTTTTAAATTAATTTCGTAATTCCATTACATTTAAAAAAAAACATCTTTTTTTATTTCATTACAACAGGTTTTTAATAATTTAAATAAAGAATTGTCGATCAATTATGTTATTTTATAGAACTATCGTTAAAGTATAATCAATAATTTAATATTATATTTTAATGGCTGTTCTATTATTTAGAAACTAATATATTTACTACCTAATATACTCTTATTTTTAACGTTGTTTTGATATCCAAAGCTTTTCGTTATATTTTATCGATAAAACATTGTATCTCATATCAGATTTATGTTACGTTAACCACTTGTTGTGGTTTTACCTCCGGCTATGAGGATGCCTAATTAATATCTCATAAACCTAGCAACCCTTGTAATATAAGATGAAAATTGCTCAGTAGAATTTTATAAGCTGTCGGTATTAAGGTTACCTTAATACTAATACTTAGTAGGTATGTAAAACAATATGCGTAGTTATTATTTTTAAAGAATTATTCATTAGGGATCATTCCTATTCGTCCACACCCCGCCGTCCAGAGTGTGGATGAATGGGAATAAAAAGAGTGTGGAGGAAAAGTGCCGTTTATTCCCGTTCGTCCACATTATAGTGCAACTCATCTTTTTTAAAAATTAAGCTTTTTCGTTTGTCGGCTCCTGCGCTATAGTGATATATATAGAACGGGAATGAACGGCACCTTTCCCCCACACCATTTTTATTCCCATTCGTTCACACTGTGGACGACGGGGTGTGGACGAATGGGAATGACTCTTCATAAGCGCCGCTAAAATCCGGTCTAAAATTATGCTAGGAATTGAAATGCAAGACATATGTGATATCGTCTCACACAACATAGATATTTATGAATTAATTACAAATTCGTAGAAAAGGTTGTAAATTTTTATTTATTTTGTAAACGAAGGTCTTTGGCTGGTTCCTCCTGTGTTATATCATTTATTTTATCTTTACTTTATCATCCCTTAATTATTTAATTAGATCACATAATAATTCGTAATTCGTTCATGTAACGTGAGAATATGTATTTAATGTGATACCTGTGGGATCAACAGTCGGGTTTCCAGGAATTGATCCAATTAACAAATTTTGTTGCTGTTTTTAATGTGTACATATTCACATTAAATAATTAACTTTACAATCTAGTGAATTTTATATATTCACATTAATTCATTCATCCATTCATTCGTCCATTCATTCAATTTTGGAATAAAATTAGCTGATTTTTTTCAGAAATAAAAAGATATGACTTAATTTATACAATTTGACAAAATCAAGCTATTTTATCTGCTTTTATTAAATTCTAAACTTCATAATTTTAATTGCCAATGAGTAAAACTTATAAGCTTTTGGAGTCATAAAGTATTTCTTGGAGACTAACGAGATTCTACCAATAGTGAAGCTTAGGCTAATTTGAAGGAGAAATATAATTAAAGAGTATAAATTATAATGATGCGATAATTTGGTCTAATTAAATAGGTATACATGGCAATATATACTAATACGCTAAAGAGTTTGTTTGTTTGTTTGAACGCGCTAATCTCAGGAACCACTAGCCCGATTTAAAAAATTCTTTCAGTGTTAGATAGGGCATTTATCGAGAAAGGCTTTAGGCTATATAACATCACGCTACGAACAGCAGAAGCGAAGCAGTAGTTAAAAATGTTGCAAAAATGCAAAAATGGGGAAAATTTTCTAAATTCCACGCGGACGGAGTCACGGGCAACAGCTAGTTTCTTTATATAGATTTCATTGTTTGGTTATTTATTTAATGAGATCTTAATATTACATTTTGTTATAAACAGGTGACCGGCGAGCGTGATGCGCCTTTGCATGTGATGACACTAATATGCTGTGGGACGGCTTCTACTTCGTGATAGTGGCATTATGCTGCCTTCATACTGCCTCTGGTAATTAAAAAAACAATATGATACTAAGAAATACATTGGTACCAGTACTACATGCACGACTAAAATAAACTTAATAAAAAAATTACTATTGATAATGTCGATAACACAAATCGGGTTAACATAACACATTTATCTTTCTTATAATAAATTTTATATTAAAGACTGACGACTTTAATTAAGATAAATTTGTACAAAGAAATATCAAATAGTAAATATATTGACACGATCTACTTTGAATTGTCAACTTTCAGTTGTGTACGTGGAATTGGTACCATAAAAAAATGAGATTAAGAATACAATACTGTCACTCTATTCACCGCTGCTGTAAGAGTCAATAAAAGCAAACCAGCATAGAGAGAAAACTCAGAACTAAACTCAATGTTATAGATTAAAATTCACGTTATGAAAAAAGCGTCTTAATCGTCGGGTAAGAAATATATAAATAGAGCTGTAACAACAGTAGTCAGCACAAAGTTAGTCAGTGCAAATTAAAGGAATGTACAACACTTATTTGAACTTATGTGTCGATTCGTTTGTAACCCAATATTGCCTAATTGAATTAGGCTTAAAAATATTTTAACTTATTATAAAACAAATTCGTTACTTTTGTATGTATGTCCCCATGTGAGCTTATATTTTAAAAACTAAGCAACAGATTTTGATGTGGTTTTTTTTAGTTAATAAAACGGTTCAAGTGGATGGCTTCTTTGCATAATTTGTTAGGGTTGGTTTTCTAAATTCCACGCGTACGAAGTTGCGGGCCACACCTTGTTATATATTTTAATATGTAAAACAATTATTTGAACTTATACATCGATTCAGGTGTGACCCTGTATTAGGTAATACAGGGTCACACCTGAAATCAGGTGATTAGGCCAAGAAACATATTATAATACGATGGACATTAGTCTCTCCTCTCTCTCTCTCTCTCTCCAGCACATTTACGTCCCACTGTTGAGCACGGGCCTCCTCCACTTTGGAGGGATTATGGGCTACTATGCTGCGCTGACCAGGCGTGTTGGCACAGAGTTTTATTTTCGAGTTTTCTGTCTCTCACAGAGGTACATACATTAGTGTAGCTAGATCTATTTAGTGTTTTGGAATATAAGTACAATAACTTTGTAACAAACATTGCTTTGTGCAGAACCACTACGTTTTCCTGAAGATTATCGATCAAATTTAATTCGACGTCGTCGAAGCGATGAGAAAGACAGTCTTGCCTTGTCCAGGGAAATTTTCAAAAACATCACGAAACAACTCCGTGAAAACATCAAACGTGAAGGTGTTGTTGAAAGAAATGATCACATGGCTCAAAGTAAGTATGGATTTTGGGATAAAATACATTTTAAGAAATCTAACATCTCTTCGCAAAAAAGTTACATACAAAAAGTTTTTTTCCTATTCCATCCATCCATCCATCAGCCTTTCTCCATCCTCCGTTCTAATGGACATAGTCTCCTTTCATAGAACGCCACAACGCGTAGTCTTGCGCTATCTGTATCCAGCGTCTCCCTGCACATTTGACAATAGTGTCGCTCAACTTTCTCGCCATTTCTCTACATATTGAGCATATCCTCACTATTGAGCACGCCCCTTAAAGTAAAGGAAGTACATGAACTTCCTTTACCTTAAGAGGAAAATAAGGCAACTATACCGCGTGGAACAGTCCGTGTAGCCAAGGAGTTTAGTTTTCAGTTTTCCATCTTATATGTGCACATCTTAATAAAAATGAAAATTCACGAGTGTCGATAACACGATTTAAGTTAACTGAATTTTCTTATTATAAAACTATGTAATTAACAATAACCATTTTAATTAACACCAATATGTACAATAAAATAGCCAATTCATAAAAATACACCATGTTTGTTTTCATTTTAGTTAAGTTTGGTTAATTTCATCTGGTTTTGATTGTAATTTATGTAACACCTTTGTTAACTCTATTTTAAGTGAAATAAAGTTCATTATTTCTTTCTTTCATTTATTTTGGTAAAGTTTTTGACACATTAGAATTGACCCAATTATCTCTTACAGCACCTTAGTGTAATGAGGTAACGACACTTGTAATCTTAATCCGTCCCCACTCGGATATAAAATTAACAATATACTCTATTTAGTTGTAACACAATATAACATGTATTATACTCTGGGTTCTCAATAGCATTCTAATTATCTTTAAATTAAACATATGAATATGAAAGATCTTTATATTATCGTATAAAATAAGTAAGATTATACCACAGAGCCAGCAAAGCGGTTTCATTTCGAACTATTATCTCTCTCATTTTAATGACATATTCAACTGCTTATTGTACTACAGTTGCATTTAGTTTGAATATTACCTACATTTTGTATATTATAATAGAAAATGAATACTTGAATAGTTATAGCATTATTTTAACTTGTATTGCGTAATCATTTTAAAGCTTTGGTTAACTGCATAGCATACATTAATATTGCTTAAATTGTTAATTATATTATTACTTAGCCACCATGGGTACCTGTAAAAAAAAAATCATGAGAAATACATTGTATTTACAAAGTTTTTTTTAAATTTTGTGCCATTTCACTCGGTGATTCTCCATGCAGTGACGAAATTAGAATACAAGTGTCACCACCATTCCTTCCCCAGGGTGTCGTAAAAGCCAATTAAGGGGTATTATAATCAGTTCGACGGGTTTCGTGGTCTAGTGGTTCGTATAACGGACTGCCGATCATGAGGTCGCGAGTTCGATTACCGCCTCGGACAATCATTTGTGTGATGTTTATAACTGTCAAAATAATGTTCGTTCTGCGTCTGGGTGTTTCTATGTATTTTATGTATGTATTTACAAAAAAAAAGTAGTACATGTATTCTATCCGTATTCTGGTACCCATAACACAAGCATATATGCTTAACTTGGGACCAGAGGACGCTGTGTGAAATGTCCGTAAATAATTATTATTATTATTAAAAAAAAGTTAATATCTACTCGGAGAGACGGAAAGCTCAAAAGTAAATCTTATGTAAACACGCCTGGTTAGCGCGGCACAGTAGACCACACACCTTTCCAAAGTCGAAGAGGCCTTATCATAATAGCATAATTTTGTTAAAAAACTGAGATTTTAATTTTCATTTCCAAAAATACTCTTATTTCTTTTTTATTAGGGTTCCGTACCCAAAGGGTAAAAACGGGACCCGATTACTGAGACTTCGCTGTCCGTCCGTCCGTCCGTCCGTCCGTCACCAGGCTGTATCTCAAGAACGGTGATAGCTAGAGAGTTGAAATTTTCACAGATGATGTATTTCTATTGCCGCTATTACAACAAATACTAAAAATAAAATAAAATAAATATTTAAGGAGGGCTCCCATACAACAAACATGATTTTTTTACCGTTTCTTGCTCGATACTAATAACGTTGCCTTATGTTGCATAGATAATGGTACGGAACCCTTCGTGCGCGAGTCCGACTCGCACTTGACCAATTTTTTTATCTTGTAATGTGTATGATCAAAGATTATTCTCTAACACTTGCACGACTCATTTGTTTAAATTAAACAACTTTTTATGGATTTAGACGCGCGTATTTGTTTAAAATTTTGACCATGGCCAAGAATGAGTCTAAAATTTAAAACAAATACTCGCGTCTGAATCCGTAGACAGAAGTTTTATTTCATTAAAGATTAGTTCTATTTGCGTAAAATTTCAGTAACTCTTCCTAATACAGTATACTTTTTCAACAGATAAACAAGAAGGCACTCGTTCCTACATCACTTATCAGAGCTTCACTGATCATCACCACGAGCATCACTGGGGACCGTATTTTGAAGAAGAAAAATACACTAAAGTGACAGCTCATGTTGGAGCAGAAGCTCTTTTGAATTGTAGAGTGGTTATGCTCAAGGATAAAACGGTAACCATCCATTTTTATAATGCCAAAAGTATAAATATATTATGCAGATATATTATTTTCTGTATCTCTCTCTTCAGTCCAATAACATCCTAATGTGGAACACGGACCTCCTCCACTTCGGCAGGGATTATGATATATTTTTTTTTTCGCGCTCTTCGTCTCAAACAGAGGAAATCATCTATGTATAATATCCCCTAATTACTAAAGTAATTTATTGATTTTGCAATTGACATGCTATGCTTTACTTAACAAATCAAATTATGGTGGAAAAAATGACTGCCGCAAGCGGGACTTGAACCCACGACCTTGGAATACCGTTCCGAAGCTCTTTCCAACTAAGCTTATTGCGGTCGTGCTTGCAACATTCAAATTAACCACCACATTTGTCACTCGGTTGAGTTTATATATTTTTACGTACAACGCCATCTATCAAGATTTCTTTGCAACATCTCGACCAACCACCTAGTATTCTTTACAGAATACAATTGGATTGAAAATAATGACGCGACGTTCATTACTAAAGTAATTTATTGATTTTAAATCCCTTAATTGTTTTTTGCAGCTCGCCCTGGGGAGAAAATGGGGAGGTGAATATACTGTAATGATGCTTATATTTGTCAATTTTTTTGTCACACAGGTTATGTGGTTACGTAATACAACGGAATCAGCACAACTGTTGACTGTAGGTATGGCGTTGTATGCATCAGATAATAGAATAGCAGTAAAGTTCCAGTATCCTAATAACTGGAGATTAAGCATGAATCCTGTGAAATTAGCTGATGCAGGACACTACATGTGCCAAATATCTACGCATCCACCAAGAACTATATTTACTAATCTAACTGTTCTACGTAAGTATCTTAGAGAGGTTAACATTATAACTCTATTATTTAAACGACCCTCGTAGTCGAGTGGTGCGCGTGGTCTAGTGGTTCACGAGGTCACGGGTTCAATGGCACAGTACAATATTATTTGTGCGATATTTATAAATGATATACAAATGTTTATACTGCTTCTGCGTGCTTATATAATATTTCATTTAATTTACAATAAAAAGTATATATGTAGTTTGTTTATCAAGTAATGGCCTTTGTATATGTGTTATGCTAACTCCAAATAATTTAAGAGAGGCGAAGTTAAAAGTAAGATACCACATTTAATTTAGGAAAACAATAGAAATGTTATTATTAAGAATTATAACTGGGCAGTTTGTAATTATTTATTTTATTGATTTAGTTTTTAAAAAAATTACCTAATTGTATATTTTAATTCATAAATCAGTAGTAAATTCCAATAATTCGCTCTTGTTTTAAGAAAGAATCAAGAGAGAAAGAAAGTTTTTTCATTTGTTTAGGAGTTTCACATCTACTCTTTTCTTACTGAATCCTAGATTATTCTTATTAACTACTTGTAAAAGGTTGTCAAACTGCCTATTTATTTGCGTAATTTTTATCTCTCTTTCAGCACCCGTCATATCTATCAATGGTGATGAAACACACGAAGTAAAAGATAGATTTTATAAAGCTGGTAGTGCTATCAAATTGTCATGTATCATATCAGAACAATATGAATCTCTATTAACTACTAAAGCACCACCTATTACTTCAACATTACCTACCACATCAACATCAACTACGACACAGTTGACTACAAAAATGAGTACAATTTTCAATAGAATAGATATAATGATAAATAAAAGCTGGAGTGTTGAAACGACAACACTAACATCAACAATAAGTATAAGCCCTACGACTAAGAGAACTTTAAAATTCAAAACCACAACCGAATTATCAAGTATTAAACCAACAGTGCCATCAATTGAAGATAATATATATGGAATTGTTTGGAAAAAGGGAGGGAAAGAGTTTCTTGACAATGTAACTTGGCGAAATACGAGGTAAAATTTCTATTAAAAAGTTAAATGACTTATATACAAAATCCAATTTAAAGTCAAAAAGCAATTTTGTGTGCAAGGAAATTTAAATTGCTACGATATAATCAATTAAATAAAATAAAATAAATTATACATTTTAATTGTTAGTTATAAGACTTACATTCGAATAATTATAAAGTGAGAAATAAGTAAAAATAAGTTAAAGAATAATGAATGATACCATGCTTATTGCACAAATATTTGTCTGTCAATCATTAAAGTTTTTAACAAATTTGTGTTAATAAATCGACGGGGGTACTCTCGAATTAATAACGATAATGTCGTAACTTGTACATTGGGTTACGTTTTTCCATTCTCTTGTATGAATTACGACATTTTAGCTGTCACCGTTGTAGATTTTTGTTATGTTTTACAACCTTTCTCATAAAAATTTACGTTTTCAGTTCAACAATAAGCGTAGCATCAGCATCACAAAACGACAGTGGGACGTACACATGTCATTTGCAAAATCATTCACAAGTTACTATAAACGTACACGTTCTGATTGGTAAGAATTGTAACAACCATTAGAAAAATTCTCATTTGCCGTAAATTCCAGGACTTATATTTTGTAAGCATTTATTCTTTTTTATTTATTTTTTCATAATAGAGCAAAGGCAAATGGCTAGTGACTACACCTGAGGTTTGTGCCATCTAAACGCGTGAACAGCTAATATTTAATTGCGTATATCTATGTACATTAGGTACATACTGAGGCAACTTGATCTTTCAAGTTGTCTCAGTCTCTCTTAGTAATTAGAGCTCATTGTGAAATAGATAAAGTTTAATTATAAAGGAGTTCGTGAGGTATATACAACATCGAATACATAATGTTTTAATATCACAGACATACGAAATTTTACTAAAATTAGATGCCTCAACTAATTATTTTATCTACAAGGTTAACGTTTTAGACTTTGTTTCGCCAGTCATTCTGTATAATGGCATCCTTGCTGACGCAAATTTTAGTTTTCACTTGTGTCTGACATAATAATCTATTTTTAACAGTCTGGATGCCAATTTATTATTCAAAACTAGTTTGAAATTCAAAATTTAATTATAATTTATCATCTAGATACAATCTTTCAATAGTTTAGGAGTAGAGTTTAGGATTTCAAATTCTGTCGATGAGACATAATCTAAGCTGTCAAAAATGGACACAGATTTTTTGTTTCAAACGACTTTTTTACTAACGTCTGTTATTGGTTTATTAACTTTTTTTTTTAAATTTTATTTAGTATACAAAACCATAATTATTTTTATGTAGGTATGTATTATAAGATTATTTATCTATTTATTTATAATATATTTATAAGTTATGTTGCGCCACAATATACCTTCCCTCTAATGCACTAATTCCATCCTAAGGTTGTCTGTAAGAGATCACAACTTGTGATAACACCGCCTATTGTACCTAGCTTAAGTACTGTTTGTTGTAATTCATTGTAATGTTTTACTGGCGTACAATAAAGAGTATTCATTCATTCATTCATTATTTTTTTTTGTTTGAAACAAAATGTCAGTAAAGTTTTTTATAAGCATACTAGCTGTCCCGGCAAACGTTGTTTTGTCATACTAAAAAAAACAAAAGGTTTGAAAAATAGATGTTGGCCGATTCTCAGACATACTGAATACGCATATAAAATTTGGTAAAAATCGGTAAAGCCGTTTCGGAGGAGTACGATAACTAACATTGTGACATGGAAATTTTATATATTAGAAGATAATCTAACATTAAAATCAAACAAAAACTTAACTTCTACACTTCTTCTCTATTTCTGTTTTTTTTTTAAATATATATCTATAGTATTTTTTTTAACAGGTGAAAATCAAGCTGCTGTTCAACATAACACGGGCAACAAAGGAACATTTTTCTGGACACGATACCTATTAATGGTATTTTTTGTGGTTTTCATAAGATTTTATTCATAAACATAAATAATATTTTTATATGTGTAAAACTACAAATTTAATATAAGTTAAAATTGTAATCAATGAGAAAATCAAGATAATTATTACGTTTTAAATGTTTAATTATTCAATTTAAATACATATTTTATTTACACTTTTGTCTGTTTACAAAATAGTATATTTTACATTATAATTGGTAATAAAAATAAATTGAGAATTTGTTAATATTTTTTTCTACTTTTTTTTCAAAAATACTGTCTGTGAGACTTTTTTTTATATGTCTAAGTTGGCAGACGAACTAACGACCCACCTGATGTTAAGTGGTATCCGTTGCACGTGGATCCGTTGCATATTTCATCTTAAATAGTTTTAGTCTCTGTGGTGACAGATTAGGACTGCATATGTCATCACCCATTCCTCTTCATAGAGCTATAAATGCCAGCAAAAGTTGACAAATTCTTTTATTTTGTGTTAAATGGTAATATACATCTCTGAATGTATTTTTCTTGTGATACAAAATTGAAAACAACATAGCTATTGTATTTTTTGACAATTTCGTTTCTTTTTAACAAAAAATACTTTTTTTATTCTAAAACTTTATAGCCACTTTGAGTCATTGTATATTATTATAAAATAAAATAGCTATAAGCGATTACGTCTGATAACCTAAAATTGTAAATTTTATAAATAAGAACTATCTAAAAACGTTAGTAGTATAAATATAATATATCTAATATACATGTATTTTAATACAAAATGTACAGTTAATAGTGTATTCTTAAATTAAGAAATAGATATCCTTCCTGTTTGTAATATATATTAAAAATAAAATAAGGCAAAGCCAAAATAATTTTAAATCTGAAATGTTTTATATGTTGTTGCACAATTTTGTTAACGACACAAAAATAAAGTATTTGTGTTAAAGTATCATAAATTTGTAAATGGATAAAAACATGTAATCATTAACGTAAAATAAATAAAAAAATACGCATGAATTCACAAATAAATACAAGAGAAAATAGAGCCAGTTACATTTTTGTTGTATTTAAAAGATTTTTCCTATAAAAGGTTCCGTCACAACGGCGGCCACAAATAAGGAAATAAAAAAAGTTTGATTTCCAATTATCTTGTTATTAAATTTAGATTACAAAAGAATTGTACTATACTATCAATTAAAACTGCCTCTCGAATGATTAAACAGAAAGGAGTTTATAAAGACGGGTTTACACCGGACGATCTATCGCATATATCGCGCGGGACAAGAGCGTGATCCAAATAGGTGATACCCAGTCCACACGCCGCGTTGCGTCCACATTATACCGAAATACAGCTGTCACTGCATCATTTTATATACAAAAATTTAATAGAGTTCAAACGATTTTCTGCGTCAATGTAAGTATATGCAACGCACACGCGACTGAACTACAGTCACAGATTCGGAGCGAGCGGGATATCGCTATGTTTCTGAAACGTACGTCGCATGGTTTGCTACGCTTTATAATATAAGTTGCAACGTTCTGTGTGGATCCACTTTCAAGTTTCCATTGAACGATCTGTCTCAATGGACCGCGCCCGGCACATCCACACTGCCTGGATATTTGTATTGCGATCTTGCCACGCGCGATTCTTGTGCGATGGATTGTCTGGTGTGAACCTTTCTATTGATAAAGACATTTGGTTCACAATTGAACGCGCAACAATAAAAGATATCAGTATAACAATAAATTGTATGTCAAGTTTTATTACGTTAATTAAAATTGTTAACTTATGGCAATGTTGTTTTATTTATAACGCCTTTAAGCCTGTAAAAATATTAAAATAAACAGAAAACATAAGTAGGTACTTCTCACACCCTGGCAATAACACGTCACATAATGTGCATTTTACGAAAAGTAAATTATTATCTCTCTCTCTCTCTCTTCCCAGCTATTCATCCCACATGGTGGCAGGGTCAGCTTTACTTACATTTCTTCTCCACTTCGCTCTATCTACGACATCGTCTTCGGATATCTTGCTTCCCCTAATGTCTTTTAGGACTACATCTTTCCATCTTGCTTTCGGTCTACCTCTGGACCTCTGACCAGGGATGGAAAGTTGTAGCGCCAAATTTCCTGCATAGTCAGGTGGTCTCCTCTTGACATGGCCATACCATCGCAACCTACTCTCCTGAGTCTTATCGGCGATGTCCCGCACACCTAGGCTTCCTCTAAAGTACTCGTTACGAATTCTATCCAGCCTGGTAACGCCACACATCCACCACAACATCTTCATTTCGGCAACTTGAATGGCATGGACATTTTTCTGTGTCACGGCCCATGTTTCGCTGCTAAACCCTTGAGTTTGACTGGCATTCTCTTGTCACAAGTAACACTTGTTACTTCTCGCCATTTTAGCCACGCAGTGGCAATACGGTGCTGAATGTTGCTTTCTACTTTCCCTGACTTGTGAATAATACTACCCAGATATTTTGTATTCCTCACACACAGTGACTAGTTGCCTATCGATGGAAATGGGGCTATTGTCGCATTGATCTGGCTCATTTAGGGACATAAATTGTCTTTGCAACACTCAGAGCTAGGCCACCGGTCTGCAACTGATGTTTCCATGAAAAATTTCCATGACGAAAAGTAAATTATTATAATTTTCGTAAAATAAAAGATTGATGCAGAAAATACGGTAATCCTATTTAAAAAGCTTTCAACAAATTGAAAGAAGCTTGTCGATTGGGTGCTTTCAAAAGACCGCCATGCATTACTGACGCTTAACAATACGTGTATAACCCTTTACAAAGGACAGAAGTTTATCAGAAATGACACTCCTCTAAATGAAGTCGTTGAATAAAAGTATGCAAGGGACAATAATGCCTTGATTTGAATTGCTATTTTATATAGTGCTGTGAAGTGAACAATCTGTTTTATACCATGGGATAATAGGATAAGGTGTCAACCATGTAGAAAATCAATTACGTGGATGACTTATTTTTTTACTGCTCATGTTTCAATATAGTATAGGCGTTCCAAATTTTCATGTGAGACATTTCAACGAACACATTTACTTTACTTCGTCTCATGAGTGTTCTAAAATTTAACTATGCGTAAAGATGCCATTTGGAAGTCCCGTTACCCGATCTTTAATTGGTTGCGCGATCGAGTTACGGGATTTCCGAATGCCACCTTAATTCTAAGAAAACAATATTGTCTGTGAGGGAACCAAAACTTAAAACTAAACTATAAATTAACCCACCTAATTAGTTTGGAAAAGAAAATATATTCAGATTTAAGGAAAAAAAAAGATCAAAATTAAGATAATTGTAAGCTGATATGAAGAATTATTTGTTTCTATTAAGCCCTACAAGCATTGTTGGATCTTATTTTACATCTATATAGACTAATTGTTAATATACTTATGGAACACAATTACATACTATAATTGTATTATGCTACTCCCCAATATAACTAATTGGCTGACAAATGAACTACAAATCTGATTTATGAACGAAATTACTCCGAATCTAATTTGTAGTGATTATGATCTGATATAATCATATGTATTAAATTTAACTTAATGCTACACAATGGTATTTTCCGCCTGTTTGCCTGTTACCAGGCTGTGAAGTGTGAGGGAACAGCGATAGCTATAAAACCGAAAAATTCATATTTTGTGTATATTGGTTGAGGCTAAAACGTCAAATAATCATCAATATCATTCTCCTGCCCTTATTCCAGTATTTGGAGTCCCGCTAATTGGTGTTTTTGGGGCCTTCCTCCATGTGCTAGAACAACTCGTACTTGGCCATTTTTCCTCCTCTAATCCCATATATGACCTATTTCTGACCTCTACCGTAGTAAGTTATATTGTATTTAATTTGCATTTTGGGTTTCTCTCAATATTCTGTCTAAATCGATATATTCAACTCTAAAATGAAACGAAAATAATCTTTACTTCAGCCATTGAACATTTAGTCGTGTGAATAGCCAACAAGGGACCTATTTACCCAACTTTCAATGTTCTACAATAAAGTTAAAGTTCGATAATATTGAAAATTGGCCTTATAAATTTGTATATGTGAACGATAATACGATTACATTTCACACCTTTTACGAGGTCAGAGGCATAGCGCAGGTGCTATTGCTACGATAAGCTACGCTTTACCTTAGTACTGCGTAGCATTCGTAGCAATAGTGTAGCAGTAGCATAAATGTACCATTATGACGCGTAACCTACTACGCGTTATTATGCTACGCTTTCCAATGCTACGAAATACTACGTTTGCTTCTGCGTATGAGATTCTGTTAGTCTTACACAACAGAAACAATGCTTTGTTAATATTCTGGATTACATAATAAAACAATAAAATAAATAGTCAAGGTATATTGTTTTAAATATTAACTTGAATTTTTAGAGTCTCGTCAATCACCATAGTTGCGAGTGGTGCGTACTGAAAAGTTTCTGGAAACTTGGACTAAAATTTAGAACAAATACATCCGTAAGAAATGGTTTTGTTTGAATAAACGGGTCACGCAAGTGTTAAACAATAATATTAAGACAAACATGTTTCACACAATGTCCTCTGTTATCAAATTAAGCCTATTGCTTTATTTACTAGTATTTTTTTTACATGGTCTGTATGCATAAACTGCAATATAATCATGGTGTGACGGGCTTCGTGGTGGAGTAGTTTATGTAATGGACTGCCGATCACGACGTCGCGGGTTCGATTCCCGCTTGGGACAATCATTTGTGTGATATCCTTAAATGTCATACAAATGTTTGTACTGCGTCTGGGTGTTTTCTATGTATTATAAGTATGTATTACAAAGAAAAGTACTACAAAAGAAAAGTAGTATATGTAGTCTATCCGTATCTGGTACCCATATTACAAGCATAGAAATATGCTACATACTTTGGGACCAGAGGACGTTGTGTGAAATGTCCTGAATATTTATTTATTTATTTATTTAAATACTAATGCAATAACAAAACGTGTAATGATGCGCAAATTTATACCCATTTCGACGTATTTTCGACTATATTTTCGACTATTATTATTCCACTATATGTAAATTGGCATGCGCCTCAAATATGAAGTTGAATTCCAAATTATTATAACAAGATATTCGAAATATAGCATCGCCTATTTAAATTGGCCAATCCAAGAGAAATACGATATTTACATTACAAAGGCAGCCGAATATAGTGTAAGAGGAAATAGGTTTTTATAAATGTGCCAATATCTTTTTACGAAATATTTCGTAATATTTTTGGTTTAACCTTGGGAGTATAAACCTCCTTCTAATATTACAAACATGAGAGTTTCTTAGTATGTTTGTTGTTCTTTTACTTAAAAACTACTGTCGGGATTTTATTAAAACTTTAAAACTAAATAGCTTTTCGTACAGAATAGCACATAAACTAAATAATTATATTTATTATTGTAATTAATATACATTTTTTTTTTAATTTGGTATGGTTTGTATAAATAATCTAGTATCCAATGATATGTTCGGCAAACTAAGTGCATTATCAAGATAAAAACAAAGAAATATAATTAACTTGAATCAAACTGATGTTTCAGTATCTACTAAAGGTATTTCGTAACATCGAACTAGCCAACTGTATAATTACGGTAAATTCAATAAAAATTGAGACGGTGGGAAAACATCATTCTTTCAAAGTTAAGCTAGAAATAGATAGAATGAAAGGGGTTCTCCCGGGAAATCAATGTCTTGTCGCAGGAATAGGGGAGTAATTATTTTGTAGTTGTAACTAAATATTATAACTAAATACAAGTTTATCATTAATATTGGGTAAGTATCTGTCATCACACAGACAGACATCCCATTCCATTACTATCCCGTTGCTGTACACAGGCCTCCTCCACTTTGGAAGAGTTTATTTTAGTTTATTCATAGGTATAATATATGTAGTTTACGGTTTACTGCGCAAAACTGACGGGCGTGTTGACACAGGGTTTATTTTCGAGGTTTTCGTCTCTCACAGAGAATGACACACGTGTACAATATCCCTTAGCTGGCTTTTAGCACACCCTGGGCAGGTGTTGGGGTGTGACACTTGTATTCTTAATCCGTCACCATACGTAGTAATGATATATTTACTTTTAAACAGTATTAAAATGTTGTACAGTACTATAGACCAGCCAATTAAGGGTTTGACCACGGAAAAACAAGATTATGAATCTGTGAATTGATATAAACCTTTGTTTTGTCGTTCTAAATGTTGTCTCTATTAACTACACAATATTGCGAAAACCATATTTAATCGTAAAACAACATAATCTACTTAAAATAAAGTACCACTACTACTGTGCTTCTACTAATCCTAAAATAGATGTGCAACGCTAGTAAGCATGAGAATAAAATACGTGACTTTCGTATATTCCCGGTTGTTTCCTAGTAATAAAAGGATTTCAGTTTATTTTTACACGAATATATGTTTGGCGATGTGTATCCGTGTGGTGAGGGAGTAACAATTCCAGTCACCACTCTTTTTCTTCCTCAGGGTGCTGTAAGAGCCAGCTAAGGGATATTACAAGCAGATAACATCTACAGTGAGAGACGCAAAACCACAACTGTCAACCAATCAGTTCGCAAAAAAGACGAACAGATGACCTCTATCATAACGTTGTTTAAGAATGACATTCTCCTTTGTGGACCTTACAACACGTTTTTGAAAAACAGCCTACTGACAGACTAATGGACGGATAGCAAATTCTACAGCAATAGGATCTTGTTTAGGTTTTCAGATGGGACCCTAAATCCCGTGAGTTTCCACAAGGCAAGCAGATTAGCCAATGTGCGCCACCGATAATCAATACTTGAAAGGAGCTTATTTGAGAAAATCATTTTCCTTTGTGAATAAATTTTGTAATTCATTGCTTGCCTTGACTCTTCTTAACTACCACTCGTATCGGAAAACAGTTTCAAAGACCTATAAATATTCACGACAGGTTTGACGTTAATAATGAAAGGATATATTTCTTTCAGTCTGAAATGTTACGTACATATGTTGAGGGTAATATCTGTTAGTTAAACTTTTATTGATTAACGAGCAGACATTACTTGTCACACAAAAATATATTTGAAAGAAAGGAAATATTCATGAGATTTACACACATTCGTACAATACTTTATCTAGGTTCTAACGGAGTAAGTAAGAAAATTTCTTTTCTAAGTAAGACCCAGCTAAAGAATGTAACAAGTTAACCGGGCAGAAGACTTTGTTATATTATGTACTAGCTACTGCTTGTGTTTTCAAACGCGCTTCTAGTTACTAAGCCCCCTTTCCTCAATATTAAACCACCAAAGAAGCTATACAAAAAAGCTATTCTCATGTACCACTCTATCTATAAAAAAAAAAGCATCAAAATCATTCCATAGTTTTGAAGATCAAAATCAAGATCAAGCTCACATATTTTTCATCTTCCGCGTAATGACGGATTAAGTATAAAAGTGTCCTCACCCCATTTCCTGCCCAGGGTGCTGTAAAAGCAACAAAGGGGTATTATGCACAGATCCACTCCAGATCCGTTCCCAACAGCAGGATATTAATGAGCTGGAGAGAGGATATACAACATACATACGAAAATCACGACTTTTTTATAATAAGTAACGATATTTTTTTTGTATTGATATTTTTTATAATAAGTGACGATCACGAGGTCGCGGGTTCGATTCCCGCTTGGGACAATCAATTGTGTGATATCCATAAATATCATACAAATGTTTGTACTGCGTCTGGTTGTTTTCTATGTATTATATATAAGTATGTATTTACAAAAAAAAAGTAGTTTATGTAGTCTATCCGTATCTGGTACCCATAATACAAGCATATAAATATAGCTTACTTTGGGACCAGAGGACGTTGTGTGAAATGTCCTGAATATTTATTTATTATTTATTTATATCATACACATATAATAGAAAATACAGTAAAAATTACAATAAATAATTAAGTAAAACAGGACTTATTTGTATTGTCATGACATATTAATTCCTTAAATAATAAATTAAACGTAAAATTTTATCTCATGACCTGAATACATATTTACAAAATATATATAAAATCTCTGTTAAATCAGGCAGTAAAAATGTATATGTATTATGTATACCTTACGCGTCTCATGACTCTTGATCCGGCGTATGAATATATTTGAATAATTCACAGAGGCCTGCCACAAACATTTTGTATATCCATTCTCTAACGAGTTGACTTATAATAGAACCCTAAATAATTATTCTAATGGACGTTTTAGTTGCCTTATGGCTTAACTTATGTTACAAAAGCTTTTGTGTCCGATCAATGTGTTGTTACAATGTTTGTATTAATGTTTCTATAGTTAATTAGCAGCTTATCCTTTTACTAATTACTTGATAAAAAAACTTTTTGTAAACATACGTTATAGTTATAGAGCTAGAAATAATAAATAATAAAAATATATAAATAAATAAATATTCACGGACATTTCACAATGTCCTCTGGTCCCAAGCTAAGCTTACATGCATGTGATATCAGAATACTACATATGCTACTTTTATTTGTAAATATATAATTTGTAATACATAGAAACACCCAGAAGCAGCATAAGCATTTGTATGACAATTCTAAATATTACACAAATGATTGTCCCGTGTGGGAATCAAACCCGCGACCTCGTGAACGGCAGTCCGTTACATGAACCACTAGAGCACGAAACCGGTCAAAATGGAGTCAATGTGAAATAGAGTTAAGGGCCTACATCAATATTATCGTATATCATCGCCGACACGTACATATTAACACAGCCAGTAGGCACAGAAAATGAAGAGTTAGGCATACTTTTCCTATTTACTCAAAATCTACTAAATATATTTTAATTCTGATTTACGTGTTTCTATATATAATAGTTACTTATGTTTTTAAAGTTATTTCATTAGTTAATACGCGATAATAGACCGACAAATGAAAAAAATAAGAAATGAGAGAGGTATTTTCGCTAAGATTTTCTATCGAGAAAACTTTTTTCAATCGCGTTTCTGAGTTTATACGATCCTAGATTATATATTGAAAAAACATATACTTAAAAATTAGAGCACTAGCCATTCAATCTAAAGAAACAATGAAAACTTCGTACATGGAAAATAGCACGAAGCTATTTTGGTATCCTCTTAATGCCCAAATTCCTTCCGCGGGACATTAATTGGCTGAAAAAATAATGTAATGAAAAGCAGTTCTCTGTTGTTTATATTTTTAAATATAATATGTTTTAGTATTAACACATACAACTTTCAAACAACAGAGTAGTTAAAATAATTTGAATTGGACGCTATTTAATTCTTATAATTTTTAATACCAAAAAGATAGGCTGTTACAAAACTAATTTATTTTCATATTACAGCTAAGTAATTAACAAAATTCAGAACTAATATGTTTACAACAAAAATAAATTTACTAAATAGGCTCATTGTTTCATAAAACGTAAAAATTGAAGAGAAAACTGCCGTTAAGTGAAACTTTACCTATAACACTATATTCCATTTTATGGCTAAACTAATATATAAAATTGTTTTGAAAATTAGTATTTACAAATGCTAATTTCCAAAAGTTGTAAGAAAAATTAAGATTACTCGCTTGAGGAAAATGAAAATAACCAAAAAAAAAACAAAATATAGATGATAACTTTTTAATATTTTACGATGCAATTTGCGTAAATGGTATTATCAATTTCTATTTTAATATTTCTAACAATAGACAATACAAACTGCAGTCATCGCATTACTACAATGTGTTGCAGAAAGGTGTAGTCATAATTTAAAGTTGCATTAGATAGGCCTTAAATATTATAAACATTACAGTTACACAAATAAAAATACAGTTGGCGAGTTTTTTTTTTTGTTTATTGCCTACTATTAAATAACTACCAGAAACGCATCAATTATGAGATGTTTACGGTTTATTGAATGCGATTGAACCTTACGATAAAAGATTACCTCATAGTAGTGTTGTATTTAAAGAAGATCGATTGATTTAACAAATTAATTAAACTTTTATGAACACATAAAAGTCATAATATAACTAGTATTTGTAATTTCATCCATGCCTAGTGCCTAGTCACCGGCCACGTGTAACGATGGTCAAATATGACTAAACCTTTCTGAAAGACGTTGTATACAGAATACTAAAATGATAAAGTAGTCTTAAGGATTATTATCCAGCCTCGAAACAAATTTTAATGTCAACATATGTAATATAGACTAGTAACGCTCCATTTACATGTATATGATGTTTTGTCAAAATAAATCATCATCATCATATTACATCATACCATTTGCAGAGACTATTTAGCGCCATCTGCTACGATACATACTTCCTTGGCTTCATCCACACTCATACATCCGGTCATACATGCCCAACGGTTGTAAGTGCTACGCACTTACTCACTTGTCGTGATGTGTTCTGCCATAATGGCTACTGTTCGAATTTATAAGACTCTTTAAAACTCTTCCAGCACAAAAGTGGCTCTGATGCGTCATAGATACAAGCGTGTCTACACTAGACCCGGTATTTTATGATGACGATTTACTTGTAGCTTAATTAAGTTTATTAACTAAACATCCTAATCCAGCTTCTTCAAACCAATGTCATTAGCGTATGCTCTGAAGCACTGTCTGCAGATATTTAAGCCATATTTGCGAATAAGTCCATGTCTGCATGAACCAACAACCGACGCGGTCTTGGATAGCATTTGACGTGACAAGGCGTCAGACTAACATGCACGCGACCATATTAAATATAGTTTATGAAGCCATTTATGCGGCCATTATAGCCATTATTATAATTCTTTAAACAAAATATACGACATCTTTCCAGACACAATATTTATTAAATTTAAAAGAAATATTTTTGCTGAAGGCGAGAATGACGATATAATAATGTGAAGCGAAGCTATTTCAGGAACAAACAAGTTCAGTTAATTGCTTTTCCTTGTGTATTTTAACGTGAGAGAGTTCTTCAATTTTCATTATTTTTATTGGATTACAAATACCAGAATAAGTAATTATTGCTACACTGTATAATATAATTTTTTTTTATATTATAAGCATTTTGATACAATAAATACTTTTTTAGAGTCCCATAATAGAAATTTAAACGTGACCTTAACACTGAGACATCGATGTCAGTACGTCCGTCTGTCACTGACTGGGGCTGATTGAGGAAATTTTACGGTGTATGTATATCAATTGGCTATAACAATAAGTACTCATCATTATCATTTTCTTCCCTTTAGCCCGTTATTTCTGGTTATTTAGAATCGTTATGACAATTAATTTACGTTAATAACGACATGGAACCCTTGGTGCGAGAGTCCAAATTGTACTTGACCGTTTTGTTTATGAAAACGTTGTAAATATACAAGCTATTTTGTTAAATAAATATTTGTAAAATGCAAGTAAGACTCATATCCATTTTACTACATTCAGCAGTGGTATTCAGTAAGAAAAAGTGGAAGTGAATTTTCGGTGAATCTTGATCACGTGACAGCACTCCTCCAATAAAAATAGAGGAGCGCTGTCACGTGATCAAGATTCACCGAAAATTCACTTCACTTTTTCTTACTGAATACCACTCCAGGTATTGTATGAAATGCAGAGGTGACTTGTAAATTCTCAGACCATCACACACGTATCGGAGAAGTAGTTTCTAGTATTTACTTATATGACTTATATCCTAATATTATTTTACTATAGTCGATGCAGTATGGCCCGACTACAAAGTAATCTAATGATATTGCGAAATAATACCAAATATCAGCATATTTTTGGATATTGAGTTTCCTTGATGTTTGATATTAGATATCTGAATATCCAATATCAAACCGCGAGTTAACTCATTGTTCATGAAAGGATTTTCCTTATAATATTATCTTACAGATAAAGTAAGTGATCATTGACATTAACACATTTACATAACTTTGAATATAAATAGAAGACAAGGGTGTAGGTTCTAACATAGTCTAAAACTTACGCTCGCCTTTTTTACGAATATTTTGAGTTATATATAAAAACTAGCTGACCCGGCAAACGTTGTTTTGCCATACTAAAAAAAAAGTTTGAAAAATAGATGTTGGCAGATTCTCAGACCTACTGAATACGTATGCAAAATTTGAGAAGAATCGGTCAAGCCGTTTCGGAGGAGTACGGTAACTAACACTGTGACACGTAAATTTTATATATTAGATATTATATATAAATGTAAAATTTATTTCTTCTTTATCTCCAGCCCATTAACGTCCCACAGTTAGTCACGGGCCTCCTCCACTTTGGGAGGGATTATGGTCTACTGCGCCGCGCGGACCAGACGTGTTGGCACAGGGTTTTATTTCGAGTTTTCTGTCTCTCACAGTATACGTTGACTGCTTATATTGTTCCTTAGCTGGCTCTTACAGCACCCTGGGAAAGAAATGAGACGGTGACACTTGTATTCTTAATCCTTCACGACATGGACATAAAAAATTATGGAGTTATTATTCTTAAAAGGATTTTCTTTTGGAGCAGACATCTAGTTTCTGAGTTTATAATGGACTAATTAATAATGACTAGTTAATAATGAATGACGAAACGGTATTCCGAGGTCGTGGGTTCATGTCCCGCTTGCGGTGATCACTTTTTCCACCATAATTTAATTAATTAAGTAAAAGCATAGCAAGTTATTTGCAAAATTAATAAATTACTTTAGTTAATAATGTTTATTTAAACTTGCAACTTACAACCGTCAGGCATGTATGACCAGATGTACGAGTGTGAATGAAGCCATGAAAGTATTTGGATCTTAGTAGATGGCACTCTACAGTTTCTGCGTACCCCAATGGGAAAAAAGAATGATGATGATGTCTATTTAAAAGAAATATAACTTAGACTTTGAAGTCTTTTTCATAAAATCACTAGCAAGTGTTTAAATAAAACTTATCTAGCGACTGTTCTTAAAACTATAGTTCCTAATAAAATAAACTGACATGAGTGTAGACTGCATATATAATTAACTCAGTGGAATTTATGCTTCTAGAACTTAGCTTCTTAGTTCCCGTATTGCTCCTTCATTAAAATGTTCCAAGACGGTGTCTTTAAAAGTATGTACTCTACGAAGTTAATATATCTTAATTATATTTTGAAATCTTATGTTATTATAGGTGTTTTAAGTGTTTGTGTAAGTTAAGTGAAAACACTGAAAGAGGTCCTCAATAAAAACATACTCTGGTCTCGTTAGTGATATGATGTCTTTTTAAAAGGTCATTTAAAATACATACAACTGTCGTCCACGTATTACCAGATGTATGAGTACTAGTGAAGCCAAGTATATTTAATAAGCAGCAGATTCCACTCTATATCAAAGGGAAACGGTATGACGGTCAGTACATTCTAAAACATTTTTATTAGGTAAAAAAGGAATATCTCTGCAGTAACGGATTAGGAATATGTCACTACCCTATTTCCTCCCTTGGGTGTGTAACGTTGCACTCCTTCAAGAGAGAAAGAGGCAAGTCACAAGAGAGAAAGAGGCAAGTCACAATTGTTAATTTGTAAGGTACTATTAGGACCCTAACAAGTAACAAAAAAATACAAGAATTAAAATAATTATAAAGTTACAAGCATTTCATTTATGAGAAGAAATAGATTTATCGTATCCTTACAGGTGGAGTAACAATGTTAAGAGATAATTTAAGCTGATAACATTTTATGAGAGAGGCGGCAAACTCGAAACTAAACCAAGTCCATACGTCTGGTAAGCACAACAAAGTACCATACATACAAGAGACAATATTATGCAAATAACATTATTATTATAATGCATTATGAGTATCCTTATCCTTACTTATATATAAAAGTGAAATTGAGTTTGTTTGTTTGTTTGTTTGTGACGCTTTCACGCAAAATCTACTGAATGGAATTACACGAAAATTGGTATAGAGATAATTTATAGTGCTGGAAGTAACATAGGCTATACATAATATTATTTCGCTAAAAACTCTGCAACATTTTTTACAAATGCTTCGCTTCTATTGGTGTCAGCGTGATGTTATATAGCCTAAAGTATTCCTCGACAAATGGACTAATAAAAAAAAAGAATTTTGCAATTCCAATGAGTAGTTCCTGAGATTAGATTATACTGTTCATCTTTATAATATTAATATAGATACAATAAAACTATAATCGGTATAAAACAGTCAAAAGCAAAGAAAAAATTGGTCAAGTGCGAGTTGGACTCGCGCACGAAGGGTTCCGTACCATTATCTATGCAACATAAGGCAACGTTATTAGTATCGAGCAAGAAACGGTAAAAAAATCATGTTTGTTGTATGGGAGCCCCCCTTAAATATTTATTTTATTTTATTTTTAGTATTTGTTGTTATAGCGGCAATAGAAATACATCATCTGTGAAAATTTCAACTGTCTAGCTATCACCGTTCTTGAGATACAGCCTGGTGACAGACGGACGGACGGACGGACGGACAGCGAAGTCTCAGTAATAGGGTCCCGTTTTTACCCTTTGGGTACGGAACCCTAAAAAGAACTGTTATCACAACATATAAAATAGGGCACATATGTTACTTTCAGATATCGTGAGCGGTATTTCTGTAGATTTCCCTAGAGTTTGTAACACTGATAAAAGTATATATACACTACTTAAAACTTCTTTCACAACATAGTTAGCTTCTTTCCAAATATACTGTAGCAACGTTTGCCCGCTCGTAATGAGTTACTGTTATTGATATTGTCCATATTGTGACGGATTAAGAATACATTGAATCTAATTAAATTATAGTATCCGTTGGCACGACTGCAATAGCTCTATCAGTAGAGCAACGGAACGGTATTCCGAGGACGTGGGTTCACTTGCGGTGATCACTTTTCCACTATGATTTAATTTATTTAGGAAAAGCGAAGCAAATCGACTACAAAATGAATGAATGAAAGATTTATTTGCTTTTAGGTTGTTATAATTACAGTAATGCCTTATTTAGACGTTTACGGTATGCAAAAAAAAATTACCTTCGATAACGAGATTACCAGCATCGTCAAAGAAGTTAGTAGTATACAAATAATAAATTACTTGTTGAAAGCTATTAAAATGTGAAGTTAATTAAGTGGCCAAAGGTCGTATGTTTTGAAGGGTCATTACTTTGACGAATGAGCTACCATCAATTTTATCTTATAGCATATGTTCACCAAGAGTATATCCAACACGAGAAACGTTTTATTACGGTCCAACGAGAACATTTACAGTAACACAATTCTAAAATACGTTTCAGTGTAGGAAACAGTTTAAATGTTGTAACACGCGCCACTTTTAGATGGCCACAAAAATAATTTACAGACAAAGGGTAATATTTCTAAGGGAGAGTTATTAAGTGTCTTTATTAAACACTTAGGTAATGTTTTAAAACTTAAAACACATTATTTTATTAGTTTAACTAGCTGTTGCCCGAAATTTCGTACGTCTGGAATTTCAAAACTAAATCCTAACAAAGTAACCAAATAAAACCATCCGCTTGAACCACTCTATCTATTAAAAAAAACGAATCAAAATCCGTTGTGTAGTTTTTAAGATATAAGCTTACATAGTGACGTGTATGCAAAAAATAACGACTTGTTTTATAATAAGTAAAGATTTCTCTAACTTAAATAGAATAGGTATTTAATTAATCAAATTGTGGTGGAAAAAGTTGATCACCGCAAGCGGGACTTGAACCCACGACCTCGGAATACCTTCCGTAGCTCTGCCATCTGAGAATATTGCGGTCGTGCTAACAGTAACCAAATTTGACAACCACAATCGTCACTCGATTGAGTTTACATCGTATTTTGACGTACAACGCGATGGCATTGTACGTCAATTGCAAAATTAATAAATTACTTAAATAGGTATTTACAATAATTAAAAATAGTTTAAAAAAAACTAAAAAACACGCTTTATTTAATCGAATTATTGTATTGTCATCGGTCTTTGACAGGTGTGCAAAATTTGAATAGAATCTGACCGTTTAAAGTGGGTCAAAATAGCGTCCAAAGGAGTCGGTTACAAACATACAAACATACAAACAAACAAACATACAAACAAACATACAAGTGAAGCTAATATAAAGCGTGTAAAAAAAAAAAAAATGCAGTATTTACTTATTCTGGTACCCATAACAGAAACAAATAAACTTAGAAAAGGACTAGAAGACGTTGTGTGAAATGTCCTTGATATAGAACTGGTCAAATATGAGTTAGACTCACACACGAAGGGTTCCGTATCGCAATTATAATAATATGTAATGGGATAAGAGCAGAAAAATAGTGATATAATTAAAGGAGATGATTCAAAAATATTGTCCGTGTGATCACGGAATAATAAAACAGGCGTCTCCATCCCATTGCCTCCACAAGATGGCGTAAAGCTAGCCAAGGGATATTGTACACACACAGTTAACATCTCTGGTAAGACTTGGGGGACTCAGAAATAAACTCTATAACAACACGCCAGGTCAGCGCGGCATAGTAGGCCGTAATCCTTACCAAAGTGGATTCTACAGCCTTCTATAGCAAATCGTTTACCGTTGAAGCAGCTCGCCTGTGGAATGCTTTGCCAGAGTCGATAAGAAGCGCCGTAACTGCAACATCATTTAAGAAACTGCTTAAGGAACATTATTTGTCACTCCAACCCAAATAAAATTGTCACATATCCTTATCAGGTACTGATTTGTATGTATATCGTCGTAACGTAGGAATTAGTTCATGTATGTATAACTGTATGTATTTATTTAGGTACATGTATTCTTTATGTAGATAAGCTGTATAATTTAATATTAAATATTTTAAATTATACAGCTTATCTGTAGGTACTCACCATTCACGCTGCGCCTTTTATTTTGGCGTACAATAAAAAGTATTCATTCATTCAAAGTGGAGAAGGTTCGTGCCCAACAGTAAGACAAGACAGAGAGAAGGATACAATACTGTACTCTACTTTTTGTAACATTAGCCTGAAGTAAATTTCTCAACAAATGGCGCGATTCAAACAAATAAGCAACATTTTTTATAGTACGAAACATTCTCGTCAGTAGATATGCTGGCGATATATTACCAGTTAAAATATTTACCAAGCCATAATATTAGGGGATGTATACCATGAAAATATGGAACAAAATGGCGCGGTTCAAGGCTCATTTGAATTTCATGTCATTTCTTATACCATATGAATATAAAAATAGTTTTTATAGAGGTCGTAGTCTATTGGAGCTTTTTCTAAAAATATTATTAGACGTGAAAGTTTGTACGGATGTATGGAGGCTTTGGTGTATGGATGTAAGAATGTTTGTTGCTCTCTCACGCAAAATCTACCGCATAGATTTTTATGAAACTTTGCAAATGATATAGCTTATAGGTCAAAATAATAGGTACGCAAAACAATGCGTACCTAGTAATCAAGGAGTGAGGTTAACTATCAACGACTGATAACGAGTAGAGTTTTAGGGTAAATGCAAACGAATAATATTCTATATCCTTATTAGATTATAAGCGCGAAATCCGCATGATGCCCCAATATTAATTTTGACGAGCTTAAGTGGAACAAAAGAATAGCGCGATTTAAAAAACGTACAACGCCATCTATCGAGCAGAAGAGTAAACTTCTGTTTGTTAAGGATTGATTTCTAAATTTCACGCGTACGAAGCCGCGGGCAACATTATTATACAACATTATATACATATATATATTTTATATAGACGGCAGAAATTTGTTCTAAAAGAAAGTTAGCCTGACACTCGGAAAAGTGCTACCTAATAAAGCATAGTTATGTGTGGTAAGAAAGAAAGAAAAAGTTTTATTTGCAACCACTCTTAAAATTACTTATAATTACAAAAAATAACAGATAAAGTGTGAGCAGTCACAAATACGGACCCAACTCAGCATGATGCTGGTTAAAAACCAGCTCTGGTCTTCCGTTGGGCCGTATTTGGAGGACTTCACGGTTTCTGCTAGCAACACATACAAAAGCATAAAAATAATCGATTCATATAATTAGAGTTTGTGACACTTTAAAAAGTTAATAACAAATTTAATATATAAATAAAATAAAAAGCTTATTACAGTAAACAAGATACGTAACTGAACATAAAATAATACACGATATATAAATAAACATAAAATCATACATAAATACGAATTAGGAGTAACTTAAATATATAAATTTAAGCACTTATAAGATAAATTAATGAAGCATTAAAACTAAAGGTGAGCATCTGAGCACTAACTAAAAAAAAACTGATACTAAACCAACCTAACCCGTGTGGTATTACGTAAAACTCTTTCTATTGCTTAACTATCTTTATTGTATGTAAATGTACCCAATGAGCCCTTATCATAGCTATCGAAATATTTATGTATGTGAATGTGACAGAGATTTTATATATGTAACGTGCTATTTTTCACTACAGTTAAAACTTTTTAACGACACTATTTTTCCTGCATAAAGTTTCTGTATCATCGCTTGTGGGAACAAGTAACAGAAACTTTTAAACAAAATATAACTTTGAACCCAGAGGGAGTTATCTTCGCTATACCATGGCTATATTTATTTATTACATTCGTACTCCTTATGAATTTAAAATAATTTACTAAAGTCATTTATTAATTTTGCAATTGACTTGCTATGCTTTTACTTAAAAATTAAATTGTAGTAGAAAAAGTGTCCCGCTTGCGGTGACGACTTTTTCCATATAATTTAATTTATTTAAATAATTTTGTAACGAAAACTACTTTTTATAAGCAGCACTATTGTCCGTGTGGTGATAGATCACGAATACTTGCGTTACCACACTCTTTTTCTTTACAGAATGCTGTAAAAATCAGCAAAAAATATTGTACACAGATTACATCCTATGAGAGACGGTAAAATCGAATACAAACCCTGTATTAACACACCTGGTCAGCGGAGCTTAGTTGACCCCTCACAAAAGTAAAGGAGTTTTGTGTCCAATAGTGGGATAATAATGAGCTGAAGAGAAGATTACATTAAGAGGATACCAAAATAGCTTCATGCATTTTTCTATGTACGAAGTTTTCATTTTTTCTTTAGATTGAATGGCTAGAGCTCTAATTTTTAAGTATATGTTTTTTCAATATATTATCTAGGATCGCATAAACTCAGAAACGTGATTGAAAAAAGTTTTCTCGATAGAAAATCTTGGCGAAACAACCTCTCAAATTTTTTATTTTTTTCATTTGTCGGCCTATTATCGCGTATTAACTAATGAAATAACTTTAAAAACATAAGTAACTATCATATATAGAAACACGTAAATCAGAATTAAAATATATTTAGTAGATTTTGAGTAAATAGGAAAAGTATCCCTAATTCTTTATTTTCTGTGCCTTCTGGCTGTGTTAATATGTACGTGACGGCGATGATATACGATAATATTGATGTAGGCCCTTAACACTAAAGTCGCTCCAGCAACTACTAGTACAGCAACATATTAACACCCTTATTCATAATGACTTATCGGAGGTTTAAAAGTTCGCTAAATTTGGTTCGCGAAAATTGTCAAAACTTATTCTTATTCTTTATCTATACTTATAATAAATCTGTAGAGAGGTCAATTCTGTACATGAAATATATTTTCAAAATAACTATCAGGGGGTGATTAGTGATAGATACTGATACCAAAAATGCAATCAGTAAAATTTTTGTCTGTCTGTCTGTCCGTCTGTGTGTTCCAGAAACAAAAACTACTCGACGGATTTTAACGAAACTTGGTACAATTATTCTTCATACTCCTGGGCAGGTTATAGTATACTTTTCATCACGCTACAATCAATAGAAGCAGAGTAGTGAAGGGAAATGTTGGGAAAACAGGAAAAGGTGCTCCATTTTTTAAGCTTCCGTCGCCTTAATGGTTAAAGTTACATAGAAATCATGTATGACGGAAATATTCTACATAAAATTGTCTAAAAAATATCCCGCAACAGCACATATCTATATTTTATGGTTGACTCACAATAACACGTGTAACTCCTGATAGCTTAGCAGTTCGTTCATTCTGATTATATTTGTTTACTCTTACGTTTATAATACTCTCACTCAAGCAGTAGTTAAAAATGTTGCAAAAACGGGGAAAATTTCCTAAATTCTACGCGGACGGAGTCGAGGGCAACAGTTAGTTGTGCATATAAAGTATATTTACAAAGTTTGAAATTTAAATCTAATGTACACAGGCGAGCTTAATTCACTATTGAATATTCTTCCAGAAAACCTTATTATTAAGTAATTTGAGGAAAATGGGCACGTAATGTAGAACAATAAACAAAAACAAAGCTAACTACAAATACTTACCACTTAAGAAAGAAAGAAAGATTACTTAATTTACTATTACTTACGAGTAATTGATACAATTTACTTATTTCTACCATATCAATACATAAACACTAATATTTACAGACGATTACCTAATCAAATATATATTTTAAATAAAGTTTCTATAAATAAACTACATACACAATAAATAAACTAAATTATAATGGAAAAAATGATAACCATAAGCGGGACTTGAACCCGCGACCTCAGAATGCCGTTCCGTCGCTCTCCAAACTGAGCTATTATGGTCCACGCAGATGTTTACCAAATTCTCCACTACAATCATCTCAATGCGAGTTTTAACATCGTGCGATGTTTTTTCGTACAACGCCATCTATTGAGCGGTTTGCACCAACTCCATCAATCGATCAGTTAGTGTTCTTTACAGAACACAATTGTACCGAAGTAATGGCAGACATTTTTGACAGACATTTTTTCCATTAAAATTTAGTTTATTTAGTAAAAGCATAGCGAGTCAATCGCAAAATATTAGTTAAATGATACATCTGGTAAATGATTGTTCACACTAGGAACTGACTTCCTAACGACGCCGCGACGATTAGAATCAAGCAATGTTGCCTGTACATATCCACTTAAAGATCGACATTGGGCTGCGTCAGATACAGCAATTAATAATTATTTTAAAACAACATAGATAAGCATACGACAAGAAAAAATTAACTTGATGTAAAATTTATTTATTATTAAACCGTTACTCCTCCGTGGGAAATAGAAAATTTGAAATCAAACCTTATGCCTACGCGTATGGTCATTGGTCAGTGCCGCGTAGTAGAGGAAGTACCCTCTTAGTAAAAGAGACCAGAGGGTATTATTTAGTTGTGTATTTTCCATACATTGTTGATTTACATATATGTAAATTCATAAACGTTTTTAACTCAATTAAGTAAATACACCAGTATAAGTCTTATTTAAATATGGCATTGGAAGTAGTTTATTAAATTTTAGTTAATAGAATATGTAAATAATATTATAATACCATACATTGGCGTGAACTATGTGCCCTTGTTAAAGGAATTACAGGATTAGTGGGTAGAGGTCGAGGTATAGACAGTTTATTACATTTGCGTGATTAAAATGTAATATTTATAAATGGCCAGTTGGGTAATATTTTAGGCAGACTTATAATTTATGATTTATTAAGAGCTAAACATGGAACTTAATTATACTATTTCTAACGTTTCTTTGCAATAATATCCGCAAAATCTCGTTGAATATAAAAGATAACTTTATCAGCTACACCAACTGACGATTATTAGACCAGGATTTTTATTATTAGATTGTTATTTACCAGAGGACGTTCTGTGAAATGTCTGTGAATATTTATTTATTTATTATTTATTTATTTATTTTACTATCCTGGACTATATAAATACTAACTTGATTTTATCTTCCACTTCAAACCTCATTGCCGTAAATCCGTAACTACGGTAATGCATTTTATTCTAAAACAAAATAAATTGTCCCTGTGAACAATTTATTTTGATACAGCATAAAGCGGCGTAGTAAAGCTGTCTATAATTTTTCTGTAAATGTAAATGTTACTAACTAATATTTCCACTTTCATCAATTTAAAACTACCACTTTTTTCTCATCATTTTTTATAATATAAGTTAATAGTTCTCTAATTGTAATCATCATAAGATGACGGCCACTGACTATGAATTTAAATGTTACGTTTATTTAAATGTTTTATAAATTTATATTTGTATCAAAATAAATTGTTTGGGTACAATTTATTTAGGTACTGAATTGTATGTATACCATCTATGATTGCTATTTTAATTTATTTTTTTTATATATGTTTGTTTATGTACGTAGGTATTAGTTCATGTATGTATTTATTTACATGTATTCTCTATGTAGATAAGCTGTATAATTTTATATATTTATGTAGGTACTTTCATCATTCACGCTGCGCCACAATATGCCTTTTAGACAACAAGTTAATTCCATCTTAAGGTTGTCTGTAAGAGATCACAACTTGTGATAAGACCGCCTATTGTACCTTGCCTAAACATTGATTATATATCTAAGTTTATATATTTAAGTTTGTCATTTTATTTTGGCGTACAATAAAGAGTATTCATTCATTCAATATTGTAATATTTTCTAACACTTGCGCGACTCATCTGTTTAAATAAAACTACTTTTTACGGATTTAGACGCGTATATTTGTTTTAAATTTTGGCCCGACGTTTCGGAGACTTTGCAGTCACCATGGTCACGGGTGAGACTGCTGGTCGTCGGAAACGTCGGGCCAAAATTTAAAACAAATATACGCGTCTAAATCCGTAAAAAGTAGTTTTATTTAATATTGTAACTTTGAAATCTCAAAAGACGGTAAACGAAATTCTTCTATCGGAATCACACCCTAAAACAATACACTATATCATTGACAAATCCTTAGTAATAAAACGTGCTTCATCTGCAGAAACAGAAAACCATTTATTTGGTTTGTTTTATTTCGGGCTTTTCTCACAATCGATTACAATTGTTCTACTTCGTGAAGGCTGTTACTTGAAATAATAAAATAGTAACAGGGCGGAAAAGTTATCACCAAAACTTATCATAGCATTTATTATTTCGTAAAATTAATGTTGTGTGAAGGATGTTTAGCAAGGCTCCTCAAAATAAAACAAACTATATTTTTTTTATATTTATACATATTTTGCCCTTACAATTAAAAACAAATTAAAATATCGAATTTTCAAATCACTAAAATGATCGATGATGATAACATTATTTCAATATTTTAACTTTTATGTAAATTATCATAAAAACCGAAATATGACAGAAGAGAAAAAGTCTATGTGTGTAGTTTGATGATATAGAAAAAACAATTGAAAGGCGGTCTTTATTGGCGTAATATAAGCCAAATATGACGGACGGAATACGAAGACCTAGTGATAGGTGTCCTCTATTACACTTTGGTACGATATTCTAATATAAGTAGAGAGATTGGTGACGGATTTAGAATAAAAGTGCCACCACCTCATTTCTTCCTACAGAGTGCTGTCAGAGACAGCCAAGGGATGTATGTAGGTCAGCAGTTAACATCTACTGTGAGAGACGGAAACTCGAAACTAAGCCCTATGCCTATATATATTTCTAAGCCTGGTCAGCGCGGAACAGTAGACTATAATACCTCCCGAAGTGGAGGAGGCCCGTGCCCAGCAGTGGAACGTCAATGGCCTGGAAAGAGACGGTATTCTAAAAGGCTGTAAGTTTGAACAAACTTTGATTCCGAGAGAATTTCAAATGCCATGTAACAATCTGTGAGGCTGATAAAAGGGTGATTTACAAAACTAATCAAATCCTGAATTCACAGCACCATTGCCTACCATCTGTTGCCGTTACGGATTTGAATCAAGAACATTTATTAAATAAGTCACTCATACTTTAATTTACGTTTCTGTATTTGCACGTCTTAAAACTTTGAACTGGCTCAAAGTACAATATTACTCTCAATGTTAAGCGAGTAATGAAATATATTTGTTTGTTTTATGAAGTTATATAATAATTTGGCAGAAAAACATAAGGATATTCAACTTTTTATTTCCTTACAATACATTTCAAGCTTTTTCTTATCATTAAGAGTGCACATGATCTATTTCTCAATAGAAATCAGCAAAAATATGTATCGTTTGCTCGGTTCTCATATTTGAATACAAATTTAGTTTCTACATTCAATATTTTTATAAAACATAGAAAATAACCAGTACGCTATTATGAATTTGCTGCCATGTTGGATTTTTTTATTAAAACTCTATTCATATAGCATGACGTTACAAAGTTAACCATGCATTACGATCTAATCTGAACGTATATAGTATAAATTCTATATGCTGCGGTAACCACTTACCGTATGCTTGCTTACCACCTTAGCCGTATAAAAAATAATTAAGACAAATATTTCGAGTACGTTATTATCGTTGCTATAGTCTGCCTCAACTGTATTTATGACGGGCCTCGTGGTGTAGTGGTTCATATAACGGACTGCCGATCATGAGGTCTCGGGTTCGATTCCCGGTCAGGATAATCATTGTGTGATGTTTTTAATTGTCATACAAATGTTTGTAATGCGTCTGGGTGTTTACTATGTATTATAAATATGTATTTACAAAAGAAAAGTAGTATATGTATTATATCCGTATTCTGGTACCCATAACACAAGCATATACAAAGCTTAGCTTGGGACCAGAGGACGTTGTGTGAAATGTCCATGAATATTTATTATTTATTTATTACATAGGTAAATTTATAATAAATTTAAAGCAGCCATCCAGGAGAGCAAAAGGATTCTTAACGTCTGCAGAAAATTGCGTCATCCTTCAAAAACGAACAACAAATGAAGGAAATAAATTGTCTTTGTTGGTTACGCTGAGAAAATATGATGTGCGTGCCTTGTAGAGTTTCTTTACAATGTTTTTGCATGATGTTATCTTAGTCTTTCTTTTTATTTTTATACGGATTTTAACTCTGATCTTGTGCAATAACTTTGCGAAAATAAACAAATATACATATATTATATTTTTTAACACTTGCGCGACTCATTCTTTTAAATCCGTAAAAAGTGGTTTTAGTTGAGTAAATGAGTCGCACAAATGTTAGAAAATATTATAAAAAAGACTTCTTTGATTTATTGTATTTTTTACACTTGAAATCAAAATTTCAATGTTATTATTCTAAAATTCCTAAAATTTGTGGTACTACAAAAACTAAACAACACGCCTAGTCATCATGGCGTAATAGACCAAATATTGCAAACCAAGGTTCCATGACAATCTTTTCCAAGATTCAGTGTTTATATATATTAATATAATAAAGCCGAAGAGTTTGCCTGTTTGTTTGCACGCGCTAATCTCAGAAACCACTCGTCTGATTCTAAAAGTTCTTTAAGATTTGGATATTAATTCTATCGAGAAAGGCTATAGACTAAAAACATAACGCTGCGAATAATAGGAGCGAAGCATCAGTAAAAAAATATTGTAAAAACGGCTAGAATATTCTAACTTCAACGCAAATATATATAGAGAATTGCGCGTTAAATATATAAGTCCAGTATATTTATTTCCAACAAGGGCAAAAGATTTTTAAGAGTACCGAAACAAATCGGACAAAATGATCAAAATATTCTTAAGCATTACACTTATGAATATTCAATAACAACACAAATTTATTTCATGAATATATATCACGTTTTACATGTAAAGCTCTAACTATATAATTTCATTATAATATACGTGATACATCTTAAGATTTATAACAGGATTATGATAATTATCATAATAATAATTTGATAGAGCACCTTGCTTGATTCTATCATTACAAGTGTCTCTCTGAATGGTATCTTATTCCATCAACATTTATGTGAAAGTTTTTACGAATAGATAGATGAATATAGAGAATTTTGTTGCTCTCTCAGGCAAATAACTCTCTGTCCAGCCCATTATCGCCTCAATGTTTATTTTCGAGTTTTTGTTTCAAATATATATATATATATAGTATTTGGAAGTATTGGCCATTGTTTAGAGATTTTGAGCGCGTAACAATAATAAGGTAGCCTAATTACAGTAGCGCTCTACCTTACTTTTCGCAACCAATAAAATAATTACTTTGACGAAGTTTTATTACATTTGGTTAAACAGTGTCAACATAAAGAAAAATAAAGAATATACTTTGAACATAATCCAATTTGTTAAAATTATGCAAACTGTTCTTATAAATTACACTTTGTAGTCGTAACAAAATTTTAAAAATATCCTTTATTCAGAGCACGTTTTTGTAACAGAGTCACAGAGTATTCTTATTCTCTAAATGATTGAGGAAGTAAGAAATTTTTAGAAAATATACGACCATGGCTCGCATTTAATAGCCGTTGTAAAGTTTGTGGGTATCATGTTGAGTTTCTTTAAGGTCTACAAAAAAGGACTTTGTACAATACATTTTGTACTTACCTTTAATTAGGCATGATGCATTACTTCTAGATAGGTACTAAAAAAGATTTGACTTCCTAAAGCTAGCGTTTTAAAGTACCCTGGTGTGATGACCTATTTCGATATTTTAAACAATTATAATTATCGTCTCAATCAGTTTACATCAAACCTTCACAAATTATACACTTGAAATTTTTTTCTGAATTGTTTTATCTAAAAGTAAAATGAGATGAAAATCCTATCAGTAGTTTTCAAGTTTATCCGTGTGGTGACGGATTAAGAATACAACTGTTACCACCCGTTTTTCTTCTGAGGGTCAGTAAAAGGCTGTGAAAGGCGGCTAAGCAACATTATGCACAGATAACATCCTTTGTGAAAGAAGGAAAACTCGAATATAAACCTTGTGCCAAAACGCTTGATCAACGCGGCAATGTAGATCATAATCCCTCTCATCCATTCCCAACAGAATGACGTTAATGTACTGGAGAGAAAAAGAGAGAGAGTTGAGGAATTTGTTTTATAATAATGTAAAGACGATCTTTTATCTCGATGCGATTCTCGAAGTTGTCGACCACTACGTCTATCTAGGACAAACAGTCCAGTTAGGCAAATCCAACTTCGAGAAAGAGGTCAACCGACGAATCCAACTCGGCTGAGCAGCGTTCGGGAAGCTTAGGCATATCTTCTCGTTCAACATTCCGCAGTGCTTGAAGACGAAGGTCTATGACCAGTGTGTGTTACCAGCGATGACATACGGAACAGAGACGTGGTCCTTAAATGTTGGCCTCGTAAATAAGCTCAAGGTTGAACAGCGTGCTATGGAGAGGGCTATGCTCCGTATTTCCCTACGGGATAAAATCCGAAACACGGAGATCGGTAGGAGAACTGGCGTGTCCGACATAGCCCGAAAGGTTAGCACGCTGAAGTTGCAATGGGCAGGCCACATCGCTCGTAGGACTGATTCGTTGGGGAAGAAAAGTCCTAGAGTGCCTGCGTCTGGGTGTTTCTATGTATTATAAGTATGTATTTACAAAAAAAAAAGTAGTATATGTATTCTATCCGTATTCTGGTACCCATAACACAAGCATATAAGCTTAGCTTGGGACCAGAGGACGTTGTGTGAAATGTCCATGAAAATACAATACAATACAAAAATACAATACAATACAATACAGAGTGGCGACCACGTACCGGACGACGCAGCGTTGGGCGGCCCCCGACAAGGTGGAGTGACGATATCGTCAAGGTCGCGGGGAGAAATTGGATGCAGGCGGCACAGGACCGCGCGTTGTGGCGTTCTATGGGGGAGGCCTATGTCCAACAGTGAACGGAGAGAGGCTGAAGAAGAAGAACAAGATCTTTTACCTCCAAAGTGCGAGGAGGCCCATGCCCAACAGTGGGACGTAAATGGGCTGGAGAGGAGAGAAGGAGCCTTTGCCTCACATATTAGAATCAATAATCACAATGGACCATACCTACATATGCTAACTAAGATATTTCTACTCCCCATAAATTTTACGATACAGAGAAAATTTATTGCAGGTGAACGTGAACCATTAGAGTGCAGTCGTAAATATGAAGACATAAACCCGAGGACCACCAGCCAGATATGCGGTTTTTGCGTTATTACTGTCTAGTTGTAGATGGTTAAAATTATTTGTTATGAATTTTTAATTTTGTTTATTTTATTTACTAATGTAAAGCTTTTTATACACATAAAATATTTATACAAAGGCAGTCTTGATTCTAGATGGCATTTTCTGCCAGTCTACCTTAGAGGTTGGTGGAGATAGATAAATAGATAAAAGTTAGGTGCACAAATTGATAGGAGGATAGATTAATATGCCTAAACATTCTACAGAATATTTTATAGGTACATTACATAGAACAAAATAATTGACATAATAAACATACATATACATAAACATACATGCTAAATACACAAATCTAACTAAAGACTCTAACAAAAAAACTAAATGTAAATTAAAAATTTAATAGAGATTATCTTATACTAAACATAACACATATTAAGTAACATAAATAAATGAAAAATGTGCATTTCAAAAGGTCAAAGGAATAACTTTATAAGCAAACAATCAAAACGTCTCCATATGACGGAGACGCTTTGATGTTTTTAATTTCTAGCTTAAAAATATGTTTTAAAATATAATAAGAAAAATAAAGTGGCACATTTTCATATCCAAGGATTCATTTGCTTACTATAAAGCGCCTGTCAACAGACATAGAATATTTATTTCTCCGGGGAGTAATTCAAATGTACTGGTAACATCAACACTGTTACTATGTGTTGAAAATGTAAACGACATCGGTGAATGTTGTAGCTTATAATTTAATTCTGATGGGAATTTCAAATAAAGTAAATAAACATTAATAAATAAAAAAATAAAAAAGACTGCTTCAACTCTTTCCATACGTTGAGGGTTTAGATGGTGAACAATCGATCTAGATCAAATTTTTTTTTACATTTCAAACAACGTCCTCTGGTCCCAAGTTAAGCTTATATACTTGTGCTATGGGTACCAAAATACGGATAAAATACATATAGTACTTTCTTTTGTAAATACATACATAAAATACGTAGTAACACTCAGACGCTGTACCTACAAACATTTGTATGACAATTATAAATATCACACAAATTATTGTTCCAAGCGGGAATCAAACTCGCTACCTTGTGAGCGGTAGTCCGTTACATGAACCACTCGACCACGAGGCCCGTCATTACAATCAATAAGTTATTATTAAGTACATTTTTTGTAAGTTATCATTTCTAATGAAACACATAGACGTTAAAATTGCTTATATTATTTCATTAAAACACATTATCGTTTTTAGAGTTTCGTAGTAAAAAAAAACCAAATACTATTACTGAAACTTCGCTATGCATCCGTACTTCCGTCAATGCTCTTGATTGCATTAAATATTTAAAGGCGGTTCCCACACAACAAATGTTTTCAGCATAACTTGACGATGTCCTTAGACGACATGCATGATGGGTATGACGAATATTATTTAGATAATAACGGTACCGAACTTTTAGTGCGCGAGATCAGCTCGTACTTGGCTAGTTTAACGTTGGTGTAACAGAAACATTCCTATTACGACCAAAGTAAAACTGGCTAAGTAGTTTCTGCTACATTAAAAGTTAGGATTAGCAGAACAATTGGCCAGCAGAAGTAGTGTCGACTATAGCTCAGTGTTGGATAAAGCTCTCAAACGATTCAATTATACTTTAAACATTGTATTATCAAAATGTGGAGTTTAAATAACTGGTACAACGAGCACAGGGCTAAAAATGTCATTATGAGATCTGATAAAGTAAATCGTCGTTTGAAGAGCCCCCGTATTGAAATTGAATTATCCTTCTAAATGAAATTACAATTTGACTTTGGCTCCTGGCTTTCATTACGATACATTTAGATTACGGATTTAACTTTTGAATTAGATTAGTTTACTTAATATAAAACAAAGTTGCTATTTTTGTACGTATGTCCCTATGTGGCCGGGCCTCGCGGTCTAGTAGGTCTGGCGGCCTATCACGGGTTCGATTCCCGCTTAGGACAATCTTTTGTGTGATATTTATAATTGTCATACAAATGTATTGTTTGTACTGCGTCTGGGTGTTAACTATGTATTATAAGTATGTATTTACAAAAACAAGTAGCATATTATTTATTCTATCCGTATTTAGGTACCCATAACACAAGGATATAAGCTTAACTTGGGATCAGAGGACGTTGGGTGAAATGTCCATGAATATTTATTAATTAATTATTTTTTTAATTTATGTGAGCTGTTTTCCTTAAAACTACACAACGGATTTTGATGTGTTTTTTTAATGGGTAGAATGGGTCCTGACGATGGCATTTTTTGCATAATATGTTAAGGTTTATTTTCTAAATTCCACGTGTACGAAGTTGCGGGCAATAGGCAGTGTACCATAAATACATTTTGTTTTGAGTTTTCCGTCTCTCACACAGAGGATGTGATCTGTGTACACTATCCCTTAGCTGGCTTTTTACAGCAAATTAACCCTGTGCCAATACAACCAGTTAGCGTGGTATACTAGAACATAATCCCAGGTAGTGGAGAAGGCCCGTGCCCAATAGTGGAACGCTAATGAGCTGGAGATAAAGAGAGAGATAGGGAGAATGAGACATTTATTTTTATACAACGTATGGTTAACCTTTAAAAATAAATTTGAAATGTAAGAAAAACGTGTGAAGCTATATAAAACAAAATTCATGTTAACTATTTTGTTCAGGAAACTAAAGCTTCACTGTAAGAACGGGTATTGTATGTCTTCAACAAAGTTAGACTATGTGCTTAGATTATAGGTATAAAGTTACTTATATCCTATTACACTGTGCATTGCAGCAAATAATCCCTACTAATATTATAAATGCGAAAGTAACTCTGTCTGTCTGTCTGTTACGCTTTCCCGCTTAAACCTCTCAACCGATTTTGATGAAATTTGGCACAGACAATCTTTAGACCCTGAGAAAGGACATAGGCTACCTTTAATTGCGAAAAAAAATTTTCCAAATTCCACGCGAACGGAGTCGCGGGCAACAGCTAGTTAAACATAAACATAACATTAACAACTTTATTGAATAAAAAATTTCACAAAACAATTGAATAATAAACAATTTTTACAATTAAAACTGTATCACAAATGCCTACGCCTTCCACTTTTGACATAATGTGCTACAAAGTACCGTATAACGAATTCGAGTATAATTTTTATTTAAAATATATAAAAGACCATCCAAAAATCCTGTTTTATTGCTGTTTTCTTTAGATAAACTTGCAGCGTCTATCACACAAATTTATAAGCTTTTGCCAAAAATGAATGCAATAGGAGCATAGACATACTCGACTTATCGGAGGTTTGAACGGAGATTTTATCGCAGAGATAATAAACGTTTTAGCGTAAAAAGACTATTATGAATAAGAAATTTTGACAATTATTGCGAACCGATTTTAGCGAATTTTTAAACCTCCGATAACTCATTATGAATAAGGCCATAAATCTATAATATGGCGTAAAATCAGTTCAATTTTCACGAAGAAAACGGCGGTCTACCGCAACGTTTTTTTTTTTTCAAAGAATTTGTAGATAGTCTGCCTCAACTATATTTATGACGGGCCTCGTGGTGTAGTGGTTCATATAACGGACTGCCGATCATGAGGTCTCGGGTTCGATTCCCGGTCAGGACAATCATTGAGTGATGTTTTTAATTGTCATACAAATGTTTGTACTGCGTCTGGGTGTTTACTATGTATTATAAGTATGTATTTACAAAAGAAAAGTAGTTTATGTATTATATCCGTATTCTGGTACCCATAACACAGGCATATAAGCTTAACTTGGGACCAGAGGACGTTGTGTGAAATGTCCATGAGTATTTATTTATTTATTTATTTGTCGTTTTCAGCGCGGTACTTGGGGAATAAGGATAGCAATACGTAAATTGGGGTTGTACTCCCCTCTTCATTTTGTTAGCTTTTCTCTCTCTCTATTATAACATAGTCAATAAATATATTTACTTATCCAAATAACGAAATCTACGTTTATAGATCTTATCAGACTCTATCAATCTTTTAAAGTCGTAGTCAAGTCATCGCCGAGCATTAAGTACACTATGGTTGAATAAGTAAAGGGATTGTGGTTACGGATCGTTGTTTGAAAAATAGACATATATCAATCTGTCTTATAAAGACGTGAGCTAATCTCTTTCGAGGTATATTTTGGTTTGATTTGTAAGGTGAACATTATTTTCTTACAAAAGAGGTGAAGTATAATTATTTGTATGAGATCCCAAAACCAATTGACATGACTTATTTTTATTAGTTATAGTCGTTTATAAAGATTATCATTATTTTATAAAATCAAACTAAAATTCGCTTCTAAAAATTAGAAAGTCTTTAAATTCGGATTATACAAAAATATTATTTTTAAGTTTGCTTTTCATTTCTTTAGATTCATTTAAGGGTAGTATGCGCAAATACTATCATATCCTACTCATTTAATTACTGTGAAGATTAGTTGTTTTTAGAGTTCCATTTCAAAAAGTAAATCAGGGAGCCTACTACTGAGTCTTTGCTGTCGGTCCGTCTGTCGCCAGGTCGTATCTCTGGAACAGTAATAGCTAAAGAGCTGAAAATTTCGCGGTTTGTCTCCATCTATATGCTACAAAACCAAGTACCCATCATCATCATCATCAGTCTAGCCCTAATCCCGTTATTTCAAGTTCCATTATTTGGGGTCGGTATGGCGAATATAATATGATAATAACGGTACGGTTTTTTATGTCTGGGATCTGAGTCTACATGCGTCATAAATGTACCTAAATGAAATTAAATCACATGACATAAATTATTTTTATTTTTCATTTCACCTGCCAGCCACAGTTCATTGAATTCCCAATACGATGACTTTTCTTCAATTTGATGTATTTCAATAAATTGATTCAGTATTTATTTATTAAATACATTGTAAATTGATAAATCATAACAAAAACGTTTTTGATAAAATATTCGCTGTCAAAACAGATGTCGTTTTTAACAAATATTTTTGATAAATTTAGATATTATTATTTCATTAAGATTGAACTCTTCTATAAACTAAATCAATACATCATATAACCATTTTAAACTAAAAAACAACAATATCGAGCTCTTAATAAGGGTCTAGTTTCAAGTAAATACAAAAATATTAATAAGCAAACAAATTGTAAATAGAAAAGCTTTTTAGGGTTCCGTACCGAAGGGTAAATTCGGACCCTATTATTGTAACTTCGCTATAAGTCCGTCCATCTTTGTGCCACTAGGCTGTATCTCAGAAATAACTATAGCTCTCTCTCTCTCTCCAGCCTATCAACGTCCCACTGTTGGACACAGGCATCCTCCACATTGAGAGGGATTGTGGTCTACTGTGCCTCACTGACCAGGCGTGTTGGCACAGGGATTAGTTTCGAGTTTTCCATCTCTTACCGAGGCTGTTATCTGTGTACAACATCACTCAGCTGGCTTTTACAGCACCCTAGGAAGGAAAAAGGGTGGTGACACTTGTATTCTTAATCCGTCACCACACGGACCAGCAGAGTGATAGCTAAAGAGTTCAAATCTATTACCGCTCTAACAAAAAATACTAAATACCAGAATACAATATATTCAATATATTTCATCCCTATACAACAAACTATTTTCGAGTGACCTGACGATATCTTTAGACGACATGATGATAACGCTATGTTATAATGATGATGAATATATGATACGGAACCTTTAGTGAGCGAGTCCAACTCGAACTTGGTTGTTTTTTAATAAAATATTTTAGCATTATATTCATAAAAAACCTCTAACACTAAAAGAATATTTTTATGCAAATTTGCTAAACTTTTTTCATTAAGCTCTTCGAAGTATTTGCCCTTTGAATATCGATTTGCCAGTCCTTGAGCTTTTTCAGAAGTTTAGAGCATAATAAAATAAAGTCCTTGTATAAGAATTTCGGCATACTTCTTAGAAATACAACTGACCAGACCATTAAAAACTTGAAGCCTACGTAAAAAAGTTACTAAGTTTTATAAACCTAAATGATTGTTGAAATGGAATGTAACAATATCGAACTTTGCTGCCACAAATTTAGACATTATTTTATTATTCGACTGTCAAGGAAGGTACACGTTATTTGTCCGTGTTTTGTGTGTATGTCTTGTTTTTTTTATTACCTCGTATGTCGCAAACAGATGGACCGATTTCGATAATTAGTCCATTCATATCTATGTCGTAAGTATTATCTATCTATATACATTTTGTCGAGAAATGACAAAGCAACGCCAGATTAGTGTGTTAAGCTACAAAACTGTATATGTGTTTACGACGGGCCCTGTGGTCTAGTGGTTCGTGTAACGGACTACCGTTTACGAGATCGGGAGTTCGATTCCCGCACGGGACAATCATTTGTGTGATATTTATATATGCTATACAAATATTTGTACTACGTCTGAGTGTTTCTATATATTCTAATAACACATACTGTATTTACAAAATAAAAATGGTGTGTGTATTACATCCGTAGGTATTTTGGTACGCTTAGCTTAGGGTCAGAGGACTTTGTGTGAAATGTCCATGAATATTAATTTGTTTATTACTTTATTTATTTTATGTTCGCACGTAACAAGTCTTACTTTGTCTACGTCTGTTACTAACTTCAAGGTGTCGATTATCTTATGAGTAATTGATTATCTCCATCACAAAATATACTCTCATTATTTTCATTTCAAGTGCCAAAACAAGTGCAACTTCAAAAATTACCAGTGCGCAAAACTAAAACAATAAATCTTAGGAAACTTATAGTCATTATTGTTAATTGGTAACTTTAATATTTAGTGTATAGAAATAAGATTACGTTAATGTAAGATTAGCTATTATCGTCAGTAAAATTCGGAGAAAAGATAATTAAAGTCAATTAACTTCCACTTACCTTTAACCTTATTGAAGCTAAGAGGAAGTTAATCCCTACTAATATTTTATATGCGATAGTAACATTGTCTGTTACGCTTTCCCGCCTAAACCTCTCAACCGATTTTGATGAAATTTGGCACAGACAATCTTTAGACCCTGAGAAAGGACATAGGCTACTTTTTATTCCGAAAAAAAAAAATTCCAAATTTCACGCGGACGGAGTCGCGGGCAACAGCTAGTAGGTTATAATTTTGTCTAATGAAGTCATGAGGTGGTAAAGTTAATTTTTCAGAAAAACTTTTTGTCACAATGATTCATAACCTTTTTGTAACTATAATTTTTTTTTATTTTCTAAAATTTTTAATTATCCAATATATCCATTCCATATTCAAAATATATATTTTCATTATCATATTTTGAAAAAACAATTACAATATTGAGTAGAAAATAGGCATAACATCTTTGAATTCATCAATATATTAACAATTAGATCATTTAATAAATCAAATTGTGGTGGAAAAATTGATCACCGCAAGCGGGACTAGAACCCACGACCTCGGAATACCGTTCCGTAGCTCTGCCAACTGAGCTTATTGCGGTCGTGCTAACACTAACAAATTAGACCACCACAATCGTCGACGCCATCTATCGAGAATGTTTTGCAACAATCTCGACCAGCCACCTAGTTTTCTTTACAGAACACAATTGGGCTGAAAATAATGACGCAACTTTTATTACTAAAGTAATTTATTAATTTTGCAATTGACTTGCTACGATGGCAACAGCTTGCTAGTGATAATTATAATTTCTTTTTTACTGTGTAAATTATACTGAAATACTGGCAATCTACTTTAAATTACTTGCAAGCAATAAGTAGCCACAACATTTACGTTTAGGTAGACAATTGATAAAGTTTCGATCATCTATGAAGTTTGTACTCTAGTCAAGAGTTTGACCAAAGTTTGAGGACAAGCACCAATAGTTTGTGATGTTTGATGATGCGGGCATTTGTTACCTATTAGTAATAACTAATAAGTATTGCCTAGAATATTAAAATTTGTGTTTAAACACATTTCTTTGGCTTCATTTACACTTATACCTAAGGCCTAGTCTTATAAGTATACCAGCTATTCTGTGTAGAAAAAGGATAAAAATCATTCGTTTTTTTTATCATCCCACGGAATTATTGCATTCTTTCGGGATGAAAAGTAACCTATATATTATTCTGCAATGAAATTAAATGAAAAATCATTTAATCAAATAGACACAATATTTTGAGAAAAATTTTGTGCTTATGACATGTCCAATTTTTTTTCCCTACCACCGGTTCAGGACGCAATCTGCTGAGTAGAACCAGCGTAAGAAACTCAGCAGAGCTTTTAATCAAATCATTATTTTTTTAATTAAATATCAATTATACTTACAATGCTAATAAAACTTTACAATATAGAATATGTATTGCTCCAGAGCAACTTACTCCCAAGCTTTATCATCTTTAATATAATCAGAACTTTTATAGTACGCCTTTTTACATAATTTAGTTTAAATGAATTTTTTTAATTTAGAATTTCTGAATGATGTGTAAGCTATATTATTGTAAGGTTTCATTAAATTCCATTCAGTAGTTTTTGCGTGAAGGAGTAACAAACATCCAAACGTCCATACTCAAAAACTGTCGCATTTATAATATTTGTAGGATTTTATATAGGCACATGTAGCTTACTTATTGTCTTTATCATATGATTTTTAAAATAAGTATTAAGTTTCATTCGTAAAATTTGTGCACAACTTCCGCACTAGATAAATATCTTGTTGTCTATCAATATACAAATCCTTATTTAAACTTGAATAATTTGTTGACCCAGATTTCTTGCATCGTCGAATTTTGTAAAAGATTTTCCTCTATTTAGATTTTTCTTTATTCGTATTCAAACATTTAATTCAAGCTTATAAGGCACCGTTGGATTTACATCAAATATCCTACCAATTTATTGTATTTATTTTTAGCTGTCTGTTCTTTTATAAATTTTTACGTCCCACTGTTGGGCACGGGGCTCCTCCACTTTAGAAAGTATTATGGTGCTTAAGTACTACCTTTTATAGCACCCTGGGAAGGAAAAAGGGTGGTGACAACTATGTTCCTCATCTGTCACCACGCTGCAAGTAATAACATCACGCCTTCTTATTTAAGCAATATCTCAGCAGTATCTTCTTCTTCTCCAGCCCATTTACGTCCCCCTGTTGGGCACGGGCCTCGTCCAGTTTGGGAGGGATTATGGTCTACTGTGGTTTCTTTTCGAGTTTTCCGTGTTTCACAGAAGATTTTTTCTGTGTGAAATATCCCTTAGCTGACTTTTACAGCACCCTTGGAAGGAGATGGTATGGTGACACTTGTATTCTTAATCCGTCACCACACGGAGATATATTAAATGGTATTAGTATTTAATAATAAAAAATAATGTATTCGTTTTGATCTCGTTACACTTATAAACGTAGTTGGTAGTACCCAAAACGAGTTAGCTTTGCCAGTTGCTATGCTAATTGACTTGCTTTGACGTACAAATAGGTTGTCTGACTGAACTTACTCGAGGGAATTATTACTATGTTGAATCCTAAATTATTAGCTACCTACTAGCTACTTTCTTCTGAGCAAGTAGAACTTACCCGTTCTTACATTCCTATTAATGAGTGATTGGGCACATGCCTCCACTTCAAGAAGATTCTGGTCTACTTATGCCAAGCATGATAATTAAATTAAATTAAGACATTTTGGAAAAGGATTCAGATTCTAGTTTTCTCTCGTACAGAAGATGTTTTCTCATTACTTCTTATTCCTTAGCTGGCTTTTACAGCACCCTTTTTGGGTTTCGTACAAACCCTTATAGGATCACTCCGGTGTCTGTCTATCTGTCAGTCCGTGTGTTAAACTTTTTTTACTCAGCAACGGCTGAAGGTATCAACTTGAAACTCATACGATATGTAGATCTATGCGGTCCCTTGGTGCAAAAAATACAGTCAACCTTTCACCTCTATGCATTTAAAAGATATAACCGAATTACGACCATTTTTAAGAATTTTTCGAATTATGCTAGGGAATCAAAATTCACAGGTTACTTCCCGTTGCCCTAGAGCCTTGAAATTTGGCATAGATAAGTCTATATAGTGCTGATATAGGGAAAAATCCAAAAACTTATAATTTGTCATCACATCACAAGTAAAAAAGTGTTTATACTAATACCAACTTATGAAGTAGCTGAAATGTAGGCGATTCCCTATATTTCAACTAGAAAATTAAGTTGGTGAGTTGTTTTGAGTTTAATTAACTGATTATTTGAATGCAATTACTTATGTTTATATGTCTAGTAGGTACGAAACCCTAAGGGTGCGAGTTTGCCTCGCTCTTGACAGTTTTTTATTTTTTAACTCCCTTCACTTGTCCTCGCATTATGGAGCCACGAGAACTCTTTCGGACTACACCGCAACACAACTTACAGCACCCTGGAAAAGAAATGGGGTGGTGACAATTGTAATCTAATCCGTAACCACACGGACCTATAGCAACCAATCGTTGTATAAAAAAATGTCACCATTTGTGTTCTCAGACTCCACAGGCGGTAGCCTATTCGCCGTAATAAAGTCAATAATGTAACGTAATTTATGTTTCTAGAAAAGTTTGGTCATAAATGTATAGGGGTTGCAATTTTATACAGAACCTCATGCTGAGTTTTCCTTATTAGTCCTACTTATTACATATTGAGTACATTAATAACAGTTTTTATAGTTATTCTTTGTTTGCCATCGATAGTTTTTAATAAAGTAAGATTTTATTAAAATTAGCACAGAAAATAAGCAAAAAGGTACACTAATAATTGTTAACAGAACTAAGTAATATTCTTAATATATTCAAGATACATATTAGGTATGGCTTGCTCTTTTACTTTTAGCGTTATGATTTTAATCTTTGTGTTATACCAATGCATAATAAGCTACATTGTACACAGTACCTGCTGTAAAATTGTAATGAAAACCATCCAGTAGTTTTTACAAATTATTTCGCTTATTTATAGTATTATATTAAAAGCAAAAAGAACTAAGCTTTGTTGAGGGCTTGTGTACCTACATATCTCCGAACATTTTTTCCACAACTAACAAATCTAGACACGAAATTAGGTTGCTTTGTCAAATCATATTATCTGTAGGCGTGATCGTTCTTTTACAAAAGTGTATAAGAAAACTGCTAAGATTTTGTTTGTGAAAGAATTACTTTACTCGCTTAGTTGCAAATATATCCGTGTTACTTTAATTATAATCTTACGTAAAACTGGAGAAAATTATCTTAACGTTATAAAATTTATAAATAATTCTAAATGACGTCAAGGTAAACCGTTACGGAATTTCTGGAGCTATAATTCCATTAGGAAGAAAATTAAAACTTCGCCCCAAGTTAAATCTGTTTAAATATTCATGTAAGTCTTGTACTTGATAAATCAAACACATCAAATTATTTCAAAACCATGTTCATATATTATTATTACATAATATATGAACATGGTTTTGAAAGTCTTATAAAAATAATAAAAGCAATATCTTTATTACAGACTTTGAAGACTAACACACATCCAAACATCCATACTCACAAGCATTTATATTTATAATATTACTAGCTTCTGCCAGCGGCTTCGCACGCATTAGTGGCCGAATCGAAATTGAAATCAAACCTAAAATAATAACTGAAATTAATAGAGACTAAAATCGATACTGAAATCCGTAGCAAAATTTACATCAATCGACAATCGATACAAAATACTATGTATATATCTAATAAAATCAAAGTTAAATACCATACCAAAATAACAACTACGATTAATATCAAAATACAAACCAAAATAAATACTAAGTTCGATTGTTATTAAAATTGTAAGAAATGATTAATTCAATAGTAGTATAGAATAGAATGTAAATACTTAAATTTTTAATAAAAAAAAGATATTGGTACTAAGTACCTACCAGATAAGGAGTTTCTATTCCGAACAACCGCGTAAATCGCATAATGTCAGTCTAGGATTAAAACTTTCGTGGCCAAATTAAAAATAAAATTGGTCAAGTGCGAGTCGGACTCGCGCACGAAGGGTTCCGTACCATTATCTATGTAACATAAGGCAACGTTATTAGTATCGAGCAAGAAACGGTAAAAAAATCATGTTTGTTGTATGGGAGCCCCCCTTAAATCTTTATCTTATTTTATTTTTAGTATTTGTTGTTATAGCGGCAATAGAAATACATCATCTGTGAAAATTTCAACTGTCTAGCTATCACCGTTCTTGAGATAGAGCCTGGTGACAGACGGATGGACGGACGGACGGACGGACGGACGGACGGACGGACGGACGGACGGACGGACAGCGAAGTCTCAGTAATAGGGTCCCGTTTTTACCCTTTGGGTACGGAACCCTAAAAAGTACCTTTAAGTAGACGGATTTTATGAGTTGCTATGACAACTGTAAAATAATCAAGATGGCCGAACTATTATTCTATACCATATTTCACAAACATTTGCGTTTATTATCTCGTACAGAGTTTATAACAAAATAATATTATTTACAGCTTGTTTTAATTCTAGGACTATAAATTATCCCTATACCATTATTCGATAGATTTTACGTGAAAACGTCACAAACAAACAAACAAACTCACTTTCACTTTTATATATAAGTAAGGATTAGGATTAGGCTATTCTATACTTAAATTATTCGTAGGTTTTTAAGGTTCCGTATCAAAAGGTAACACTCTTATTCCTCTGTACGTCCGTCTCTCTCTCCGTCTGTCAACTGCTGTACAACTCTATTAAAAAAAACTACAAGATCTGTTGCGTAGTTTTAAAGATAGAAACTCACATAGGAAATACAGAAATTACACTTCTTTTTATGACGAGATGAGTGATTTGTCTTCTTTTTATGTTAATTTAGTACACTTTATCATGCTAAAGGAAACATCTGATTACTAACATATTTTGAACAGATACATAAACTAAAGAAAACTTTAAGAAGTTTTATTCTACAAAGTTCAGCAAAAAAATTATCTTAAATCTATTTAAATAAAGGTAATTAATTTATAAAACAATTATCATAAATAATCGTAACAATATAACTATACTTGTGCTATGTAGTCGACTACATAAATAATGGCGTGGTCTGCTGTTGACAGCTACCAAATGGTATTTGATGCTAAATGCGCCCGAAGTCCGAAATCAACTATTGTGGCAGTTGTATTCGTACTCTGTTAGACACAGAGGCAATATTAATAGTTTGCGTAGTTCAAAAACCAAAAAACACGCTTTAAAATCCTGAACATCTTTTAAAATTATTGCGTCGTTATCGTTGCTTAATGTGTGTTTCAGATCGGAACCAACTACTTCAAGTAGGTCAAAATCACTTTCAAAGATTCTGTTACATAATACTATCTATATTAATATTTTAAGAGCAAATATTAGATTTTTTGTTTGGAACAATTAGGTTTTGAAATTTCTGCACCAATAAAAAAAGACGTGTGTTACTCGGGGACTGCCGCGGTAAAGCTATTGCATAGCATTTTTTATTAACTTATGCAATTATAATTATTTATTTATTTTATTTATGCAAGAATCTAAATATGTACCATAAACTAAAATAAGATTAATAATCCTTATTTACTGATGCCAACATCTGTCCATTGTAATTATGATAAAATAGCGATTGTCAATCAAATGTCAATAAAATAAAATAAACATTATTTTACATTATTAAAATCTAAAATACGCTGTTATCTGAACATTTAGGATATACCTATGTTGTCGATTCAAAATCTTTATTTTAATACGCTGTTTAATTTGAAGAAGGCGCTTACCCTTGGTATCAACAGGATGAAATAAATTGCGGAGCGAAGAGGGGATTACGTATGCGCAGTAGCGTCGATAATTAATAATAATTCGTTACGGAATTTCTGGATTCAGTCTCCACGCTCAAGAACCGCGATAGAAGCTATGCAATAGCTTAAAAATCTTTCACCATCGGGTAGCTACGCAATTCCCGGTGAATATAGGCTATATATTATTGCCATACGAAGCCAAGATTTCTTGATGCGTATCAAAATATTTAAATAAATCAAATCAATATTGCCAATATACAATGTAATTGCCAAGGGACAGCTATTTTATTATTCCTCCAAAATTAATACACAGCTATCCTAATCTCACGCTGACGGCTTCAAATTATTTAATTTCCTCTGATTTCTGACAGAAGCAAAATGTAAATTAAATTTGTTGCCTTCTGACCTATTGAATATTCTAATAGCATATCTTATTTCCTGAAACGATTGAAAACAGATTTAAAATAAATCAAATTACTTAAATAACTGAGTATTACGATTGAAAATAATTTTGTTACAATTCTGTAACATAAAAGAGTGTGATTTAATCACATAGGTACTCTTTTTCCTACACTTCCATCCTACATCCCAAGCTACTTGTGGTCGGCGCAGCACGTTTTTTCCTTCTAGCCTCTCCTATTAGCCATCATTTTTATTAAATAAATTAATTTGTACTAAAAATAGTAATCACCGGAAGCGGACTTGAATCCATACCGTTTCGAGGTTGTGGGTTGAAGTCCCCAAGTCAATAGAAAAAATTAATAAATTACATCATTTTTATTTTCATTTTCATACAGCTTTTTAATCTTTCATTAAAATCCATTAGGTTCCATAGGGGTAGGCAGAGACTATTGAACACCATCTGCTACGGCCTAAACATCGATATTTGTTTTCATTGTCAAAACTTTCGTGTTTATGATATAAGTAGGAACATCAAATAGAACTGTTAATATTGATAAATGGGTAGAACATTGCCTCGTTTCGTCAGCAGGTTGCATTCTATAGAGGTTAAGAATAAAGTCAGCCGGAGCGATGCCTTCTAGGAGATATAGCGACGGACTATAACTAACATTAATATTATTGTCCAATAAGAATGCTCTCTGCAATTTATTGTGCCTTTATGTATATTGAATAAACTCTTTATTACGAATTAAAGTATAACTAGAGTTTAAGGGCTCCGTAAACTCTTAAAAACTAGTCTTATTTGAACAATCCTTACTAAAGTAATTTATTAATTTTGCAATTGACATGCTATGCTTTTACTTAATAAATTAAATTATGGTGGAAAAAGTGATTACCCCAAGCGGGACTTGAACCCAGCTTATTGCGGTCGTGCTTTCAGTAATCAAATTAGGCCACCATAATCGTCACTCGATAAACTCATTATATCGTATTTGTACGTACAACGCCATCTATTGAGAATGCTTAGCAACACTTTTTCCATCATAATTTAATTAATGAAGTAAATCCTTACTAATTTAAAAATGCGAAATTTAGATGATGATACAATAAAATTTTTGACGAGCTTAAGTGTTAATGTGTGTAACGAAACTGTTGAAACGAACTTCTGTTTGTTAAGGTTTGATTTCTAAATTTCACGCGTACGAAGTCGCGGGCAACAGCTAGTTAAGTAATATAAGTGTAATAGAACATCATGTTATACCTACTTCTAAGTTTAGCATAGTATTATTTTTATCGTACATTCCAAATCACTACCACCACGTCTTGCCTTTTTCCTATAATGGTAGGCAGAAACTGTAGAGCGCCAGCTGCTACGATCTACACTACCTTGACTTTATTTACACTCATACATCCGGTCGTACACGCCCGGTGGTTGTAAGTGTCCGTATATCAATTTAGTCATTTAAAACATTCAAACTTGGATACAAATTTGAATAAGACACTCCTCTTTCCAGCCCATTTATAATAATGTAATAATAATAACCGGGTCTCGGCCCGCTTTGGTGAAACCGGTCCCGCACCGCTCTACACCCCAGGCCGCTCACACCGGTGTTGCTCCCTGCTGCCTTGTCTGGCGGCTGTGTGAGGGGCCCATCTAGTGAGTCGGCGAGTCACCGTCTGCCACGGTTCAAGAAGCATTAGTATTGCAGGCAGGCGACCGTATTATTATTTGCAATAGTTTTATATATAACCAGTCCAGCAAACACCCAACACAATAAACCAGTTCGTTTTTCTACATTAATTTGCAATAGATTTACAGCTACCATTGGCATTCCATGACTCCACTTCTATAGTGCAGGTGTGGAGTGTCGGTGGTAGGTGTCCCACCACATTTATTTATTCATTAAAATTCTCAAAGGGCCTCTGCATGTTGGACCCATGTCCCCATGTATGCCTTACAAAGGACCGGGTATTTCTTATAATAGAAATATACCCGTGACTGCAAAAGTGAGAAACAAATAATAATGTTATAATAATAATAATGTATAATGTCCACTATTGGATACAGGCCTCCTCTACTTCAAGAAGCTATCTGGTCTGCTTATCCCACTTTCATAGGTGTGTTGTCATAAGGATAAGTTTCGTATTTTCCGTCTCCCGTATAGCAATACGATTTTTGCTTAAATTGTTTCTTAGCTGGCTCTAACGCCTACTTAGGAGGAAATTGGCTGATGACGTTGCTGATCCGCCACAACACGGACCAAAAGTTGAAAATTACGAAAATTCTAGACGTTTGTGGTAAATATACCATGATCTAAAAATAAGGTACAAAGTCAATAGGCAAAAACTTGTTAGTCATGCTATTAGGAAACTTATGCAATAAGTAATAAAATAAATATATATTATTCTTTTCAACTATACTTCTGAAAGGATAATAATGAACAAAGTTTTCGTGTTATCAGTTGTTTCTTGAAAATAAAGACTGAAGGCCAGACCAAGAACGTCTTTAGTAATATCAAAAAATAAACTTAAAACGCTTATATCATTACTTTATCTGGATATTAAAGAAAAGCGTGACTAAAATACTTAATCATTACCATCATTCTGAAACCCTCATCCCACTGTTACGGTTCGCTACACTATTTCTTCCATAGTCTTCTGTCAGGCGTCATATCTGTGTTAACTTCTCTTTGTTTCATGTCCTCATTCACACAGTCCATCCATCTTTTCTTAAGTATTCCTCTAGACATTTTCCTTCCACATTTATTTGCAGAACTCTCGCGGTAATAATAATTTTGATACTTAAACTCCCAAAATGTGTTGTGGACCTTGCGGTGGCTGCTGCGGTAGTGGCAGTGGGTGCTGTTGCCCATGCATCACTATCTACACTTGCTGCACCAAGATCTGCTAAAGCAGGCTCCCCGAAGAAATTTTCAGCGCTTACAAACCATTGTGTCGGCGAAGAAGACTCTTCGGAAATGCGTTTCTATGTCGTGCTTACTCACGTGCCGTTTCGTGGAAATAAACTAATATAATAAGTGGTATAACGTTACTGTCGTCTCCTAATAACGTCCCACTGTTGGGAATGGGCCTCCTCCATTTTGGAAGGGATTATGGTTTACTATGCCGCGGTGACTAAGCGTGTTGGCCTATTTATTTTCCAGAATTCCGTTTCTCACAGAGGATGTTAACTGTGTGCAATATCCCATAGCTGACTTTTACAGCACCCTGGAGAGGAACAACACACACACACACCTCATGTATTTCTTCTCACTTAACAACCTAAAAAGAAATTCACGCAACTGTTCTACGTCACCTACATCCAGTGACGCTTTGTCATCAGAATCTTAGCTATATTATCGCACGACCCAACTTGAGGCCACTCTATAATAATAAACTTTTATCACATATCAATTATCTGAACAACATTACAAAAACCTTATAACTTTACCCAACATTTTATTAAATCCCAAAACTAATTGAAAACATAAGTATTTATATTCCGTAGTAATAACAGGGCGTAGTTATTAATTTGGATTGCGAAGTTTCAGACAACATTATTCCAATAGTTAGTTGCAAACGTTTGGTCTGAACCACCACTTTATAGTCGGAATATTATCTATAGACAAAGTCATTTATTCTCTTTTGCGAATTGAATATGCGTGATATAAAATACTTGCTGAAGTTTACCCATTGGAATAAGGTTCTTCAAAAAAGGACTGAAAAGATTTCTGCTGGATCAGGTAGCGATAATTCTTGTAGTACTGTCTATAGTCTGCGGTGATAACGTACCATCAGCCGGGCCGTAAGCTAGTCTGCCATCTTAGTAGAATAGGTGGAAATGTAGGTTAAATCAAATCAAATCTTTTCCTTCGAAGTCACGCATAGACCGTTACTACGATCAGTCTGGTGTTTTGACAGATTTTCTATGCAGACTTTTATGACTGTAGTTGAGGGTCGCGGTAGACCCTTAATAGGATTGCGACAAATACTTTATCTTCCGTTTTGCAACCACCAGTTAAATATCTATAGAATAACTTCACCAAAATTATTATCATCATCATCATCATAACATCACGCCTTTTTCCCATGGGGGTAGGCAGAGACTAAGGCAGAGTCTATATATATATAAAATAAATATCACCATTTTAAAAATTCACAGAAGGATTTTTATAGAACACTATAATACTATTATTAAAGAAGTATCTTTATTCCAAAAGGTTTATCTTTAGTTCTCCGTGAACACTGAGTACTGAGTAGATACTCTATCGTTGAGTTATCCATCAAAGTCCATTACGAGGGCCACTTAGAGTACAAAGCTAAATTGCCATTGAAAAAGTTAGGCTTAAAGCCAAGCGCTTTTTACATCAGAACAATGTGTCACGCTATATAAATCAAAATCTAGCTACATCTTATACGCATCTTTCATCTATCAAGCCACTAACTTAACTACGTTGATTGTATAGTATAGCCTTTTGACAAAATTTTCTCCAAACATATTTTGGATTTTGTTAGTCACACAACGTTTTCCGTAGAATATATACACAGATAACATGCTCTGTTATAGACGGAAAACTGGAAAATAAACCTATGCTGAGTAGCACAGCGTAGTATACCATAATCCCTTGTAAAGTGTAGGAGGCCAGTGGCACGTCAATATGCTGGAGAGAGAGAGTGACTGAGAGAGATTGGTCACACAACAGGTGTGTTGTAGTATGGATAATAAAATAGTATGGATAATAAAGTCAAATATATTAACTAATGTGGTCATGGTGATATCAAAGAGATGAATCTGCAATATAAAGCCCCTAATAAGTCCGGTACACATAGTTAACAAGTGCCGTTTACGCACCTTTCCTAGAGGACTTGTACAGCTACTTTAATTTACTATAACTGCTGCTGACTAGTTCTTCCTGTCTCCTCAAACCTATCAACATTCCAGTTGTGCGGGCCTACTCCACTTTAGAAGTGTATTAATTGGTTTAAAGATTAGTTTTGAGTTTTCTTCTCCCACAGAAGATGTTATCTGCTTGTAGGAAAAATGATTACAGTTATGATATAATTTTAAACAGTGTAATATAAACACACTAAGGCATTATTTAGATCACATTGTCTATGAACTTTAAAGACCTTTGTTAAATTATTTATAAATTGACACAATTTATTTTTACAAAAGCTTGGTAACAAATTGGTATTTACTGACGAGAACCCGAGGGAATTAAAATTATTAATATACTATTTGACCTTTTATTGCCCTCCCGTATTTTTGTAATCAATCAAATAAATCAATATTATTAGCTTTTAAATTATTTAAACCAAAAGCAATGAAATACTTTCACTTTTCGTTACCAGCGCAAAACATTAAGGGCTTACATCAATATTATCGTCGACATGTACATATTAACACAGCTAGTAGGTATACAAAATGAAGTATTAGGGATATTTTTTTGTTTACTCAAAATCTACTAAATAAATTTTAATTCCGGTTTACGTGTTTCTATATATAATAGTTACTTATGTTTTGAAAGTTATTTCTTTAGTTAATACGCGATAATAGACCGACAAATGAAAAAAATAAAAAATTAGAGAGGTTGTTTCGCTAAGATTTTCTATCGAGAAAACTTTTTTCAATCGCGTTTCTGAGTTTATGCGATCCTAGATTATATATTGAAAAAACATATACTTAAAAATTAGAGCTCTAGCCATTCTCTAAAGAAAAAATGAAAACTTCGTACGTAGAAAAATGCACGAAGCTATTTTGGTATCCTCTTAAACTAATATAATAATAAATTAAAAGTTAGCGTTTAATTTAAACAAACATTCATATATTGTCTGTGTGGTGACGGATTAAGAATACAAGTGTCACCTCCCCATTTACTCCCCAGGGTGCTGTAAAAGCCAGCTAAGGGATATTGTAAACAGATAACATCCCCTGTGAGAGACGAAAATCTCGAAAGTAAACCCTGTGCCTACACGCCTGGATAGCGCGGCACAGTAGACCATAATCCCTCCCAAAGTGGAGGAGGCCTGTGCTCAACAGTAGGACCTAAATGGGCTGGAGAAGAAGATTCATATATTATAACCTGTCATTCTTTATATTTATGCGAAATACTATCCAGCCGAAAATGCTATGCCTAACATGCCGGGTACTTTTGTATATTATAAAGAAATTTATCAAATTGGACCCGTGAACGACCAACACGATAAAAATGTCGGATATCCTTGTTATGACAGATGAAGATTGCAAGCGTCACCACCGCAGGTATGGGATATTTTTAGACAGATAACATCCCCTGTGAGAGACGGAAAACTCGAAAAGAAAACCTTGTGCCAACGCGCCACACAGCGTGGCACAGTAAGCCACATTCCCTCCCAAAGTGGAGGAGTCTTGTGCCGAACAGTTGGACGTTAATAGGCTAAAAAGAAAGAGAGAGACAAGAAGTTTGTTAGGAATTTTCTTTTTTTTTTGCATAGACAAATTAATACAATATAATCTAAGTTATAGAGCTACCAAAACCGATGTTTAAGCAAACAAATTTGCAGTAGAAAGTTAGTTATTAATAATAAAGGTGGAAGCCGCTATGACAGCTTTGTAAATAATATTTTCTGTGTAAAGGTCGTTATATTTTATGAAACAATGAATCGTGACACAAACAAATAAAGATAAATGATATGTACCAACCTCACCCTATCTGTATCCAATCATTTCGAATTAAAACGGAACAAATAATATCATTTATCATCATATGTATATCAATATTAAATCCCAACAATGATACCAATTCTATGTGCGCAACTAAACTAAACTAAATAATATTTAGTTCAAAAGCTATAAAACTTCCTGATCTTTTTTTAAATTATTGTATTGTCATCGGTCCTTAATATGTGTGCAAAATTTCAGATTAATTAGACTACTACAAGTGTGTGAAAATCACTTTCAAAGCTTTCGTTAAATAGATTAATATATTAATAGATACGTACCGAACTAATATAAGCGTGTTAAAAATTAAAACAATTGCGGTCGTGCCTGCAATATAAACAGTGGTGGTTAATTTGAATGTTGCAGGCACGACCGCAATAAGCTCAGTTGGAAGAGCTTCGGAACGGCATTCCGAGGTCGTGGGTTCAAGTCCCGCTTGCGGCAGTCACTTTTTCCACCATAATTTGATTTATTAAGTAAAAAGCATAGCATGTCAATTGCAAAATTAATAAATTACTTTAATTGTGGTTTATTTTGATTATTTGGCTATTTCATTGTACACATTTATATTTATTAAGATCTCTAGTCTATAATACACCGTTTTATAATAAGAAAGTTTAGTTATCACTTCCTAATTGTTTTATTGACACCATCAATTAAAATTTTAAGCTAAGCGATTATATATTATAATCTTATCTTAGTCTACGGTATGTAGATTCTTGCATAAATAAAATAAAAAAGTAATTATAAATACCTAAGTTGATAAAAAAATGCTATGCAATAGTTTTACCGCGGCAGTCCCCGAGTACCACACATCTTTTTAGCTAAGTTTTGTTGTTCACATAGAATTGGTACCAATAAATGACGGTTGATACTTTTGAAATTATTGTAGCAATATAATAAAATACGAAAACATGATAGCGCTAAATTGTTGAATTTGTATTTTGAATTATGTATACGTATATATACATCAGCAGATGTGAATAATAAAATGCTGTAATGTTCAGAAAATCCGTTGTTATTGCTGATGTATTAAAAAATGTTATCAAATACAGTCTTCTTGCAGATTTCAAGCTAAATCAGCCTCAGAATTTACTTTATTTTTTACTAGCTTCTGGCCGCAGCTTCGCACGCGTTAGGTTCCGAATCGAATTTGAAATCGAACGTCGATACTATAATCAATACGTCAAATCGACACCAAAAACTAAGTAACTGTAGCGTCTCTATAAAAAAAATGTTCGAACTAAGTAACACACAAGGAGTTTCTATTCCGAGCTACCGCGTAAATTGCATGTGTCTGTCTGGTATCAAAACGTTCATGATCAAATTGAAAAATTGGTCAAGTGCGAGTTGGACTCGCGCACGAAGGGTTCCGTACCATTATCTATGCAACATAAGGCAACGTTATTAGTATCGAGCAAGAAACGGTAAAAAAATCATGTTTGTTGTATGGGAGCCCCCCTTAAATATTTATTTTATTTTATTTTTAGTATTTGTTGTTATAGCGGCAATAGAAATACATCATCTGTGAAAATTTCAACTCTCTAGCTATCACCGTTCTTGAGATACAGCCTGGTGACAGACGGACGGACGGACGGACGGACAGCGAAGTCTCAGTAATAGGGTCCCGTTTTTACCCTTTGGGTACGGAACCCTAAAAATAATACCTAAAATCTGGTACCCTTAACACAAGCAAAAGCATAGAAATATAGCTTACTTTGGGATCAGAGGACGTTGTGTGAAATGTCCGTGATTATTTTTTTTTTTTATTATTTATTATAAATAAAAACCTCGCCGTCAGTCGAATAAAAATAAACTTTGTTAAAAGTTAATTACAAAATGACTAGGTACGTGTATATTCTTGGTTCTTATGATTTCATCAATACATTTTGACGTAACAAGAAATCAGTTGAGTAGTCCCTTGGTATCTGTGTTGTTTTGATAAGAAAATATTATGGTTATAGCTTCTCATCAGGGTTGAACATAACTTGAGAGAACGGCATTAAATAAACCGTACTTACCGTGCGTCGCGTTTAATCTGCTTTCTGATTTTATACTAGTATATTATTATGATGATACTAATTCTATTGACGTTGACTAAACCTAACTAAAACCTAAAAAATGACAGCGCAATAACATAATAATACAATGTAAACTGCAGTGGTATTCAGTAAGAAAAAGTGAAGTGAAGTGAATTTTGGGTGAATCTTGATCACGTGACAGCGCTCCTCCAATAAAAATAGAGGAGCGCTGTCACGTGATCAAGATTCACCGAAAATTCACTTCACTTTACTTTTTCTTACTGCATACCACTGCTGAACTTTCTTATTATAAAAACTATGTATCACAAAATAAAAAAATAAAAAATATAAAAAAAAATTAATAAATAAATAACGATAATATATGAACATAATCGTGTACAGGTACATAGCCAAACCAAGACACTCGTCTAAATCCGTAAAAAGTAGTTTTATTTAAGCAAAATAGCCGTTAAATTAAAATACTACACATTACATATAGTTACAGTAAATTAAGTTAGGTTAAGTGTCTGACACAATAGAATAGGTTCCCATATACTTGTTTTAAAATGATGTACGGAAAAAATTGCAAAAGCAATGATTCCTCAGGTGTGCAGAGACACGGAGTGAAATGAGATTTACACTTTATATCAGATTTTGGTTAAGTTCTACGCATGCTGTCATAAAATTTTGATGGATTCTGCTATCATTCTTAAATTAATTGTTTTAGAAAAATACGTCTAATATAAAACTGATTACACTCAAATTTTAACTTTTTTAGAATTAATAAATAAAAATAATAACAAATATTCATAGACATTTCACACACGCCCTCTGGTCCCAAGCTAAGCTATATGCTTGTGTTATGGGTATCAGAATGAAAGAAAGAAAGAAACGTTTATGCGTAATGCGGATACTACTACTTTTCTTTTGTAAATACATACTTTTAATACATAGTAAACACTCAGGCGCAGGACAAACATTTGTATAACAATTATAAATATCACACAAACGGTTGTCCCGAGCGGGAATCGAACCCGCGACCTCGTGAACGGCAGTCCGTTACCTGAACCACTGGACAACGGAAGTCCGTTACCTGAACCACTAGACCATGACCCCGTTAGCGTCAATAAGTCCGTACTAAATGATAAAAGTTAGTCCGTGTGGTGACGGAGTAAGAATACAAGTGTCACCACCCCATCTCCTCCCAAGGGTGCTGTAAAAGTCAGCTAAGGGATATTGCAGACAGATAACATCTTCTGTGAGAGACGAAAAACTCGAAAATAAACCCTGTGCCAACACGCCTGGTCAGCGCTGTACAGTAGACCATAATCCCTCCAAAGTGGAGGAGGCCCGTGCCTAACAGTGGGACGTAAATGGGCTGGAGAAGAAGAGAAATGATAAAACGGGACCCCATTACTGAGACTTGGCTATCCTTCTGTCCATCTGTCACCAAGCTATATCTCAGTAATGATGATAAATAGAGAAATGACATTTTTTGCAGATATTTAATATATATGTTGACGCTATAATTATTTTTCTCTCCAGCCCGTTAACGTTCCACAGTTGGGCTCGAGCCTCGGTCCGCCATATATAGGAGAGCTTATGGTCTTCTATGCTACGCTGGCCAGGCGTGTGTGCATACGGTTTAGTTTCGAGTTTACCGTCTCTCACAGAGCAAGATATATGAGTAAATTATCCCTCAGCAGGCTTTTACAGCTGGCTCTGGGAAGGAAAATGGATGTTGACACTTCTATTTTTATGCGGTCACCACAGGGATAATAGCGTTACTTGACAACACTCTTAGATGACATGACTATGGCGCTATTGTTCATCAATAAAAAAAAGTTACTATAATAATGTAGGGATCCCTTCAAACGGAAGTCCAACTCGTTATACATTTAATGTAAATAGTTATCGATATTTAACATCTTTCTGTATGAACAAAACTGTGCCAAAGTGTGTCATACATGTGCATTTTATTTTCTTGTAAATTGCCACATATCTAAAAAAGTTATCGGTAATAAATTTGAAATTTTCAAAGAACTTTGAGTTGCGAACGCTCTTGAAAGCACAACATTATCGATATTCTAGCTGATATTTTAGCCACATAGACGCTCTACAGTTTCGTTTGGGGAAATCCACAAAATTTAATTACTTTTTACATTTAAAGGGCAACATCTTATTACGTAAGAAAATGTTAAAGTTAAATTCTTTTTCTCTTATAAAATATTGAACCATTTAAATTAATGGCAATATTTACTTAATTTTTCGTATATTTTAGGATTCCGAACCTTGTTATTGAAATTTGCTATCCGTACGTCCTCTCTATTACCTTTACGAAGTATTTCTTAAAAGCCTTCCCGAAGCGAAATAAAAAGCAAAAGCCCTCCTGAAATCGAATCCTAGCTATACGTGCATTAAAAGAATCTTTTTATTATGAAGAATCTGCTGCAGATAATTACCTATGGATCTCTTTAAGTAAAAATGGATCGCAGAAATTCTAAACTTCTTCACAGATAATTTATATTTTTGCTGTGTTTCTTGTTAAGCCTGGGTTTAAACAGAAAAAAATTAAAATGTAATAAAAAAATGGACGGTACCAAATTACCGGAGCAGTTTTAAAAAATAACCGTAATGCGGTTACCAAAATGACCATTCTAGTTCCGTATATAACAAGTCACTATTGAAAAAAATATCCCTTTTCAAACACAACCTGGATGTGATATAACATTCACGATTGGTTTGACATGTGTGTATGAATAGAGATGAATTATTACCGTCCATTCATCGATATTGGATTGATGGAACCCTTTTTTGGGACAAGTTGAATGTGAAATTACGATGACCAGATAAATGTGCTATTCCTTTTATATTGCGGATTCTTTCATAGGAAATTTATTGAATCACAGTACGACTATGAAAATGTTTTTTTAGCTTCAGGCCTTAAATATAGGCTTATCAGTAAAACCTACATAGAAATAAAGCTTAGAAAAGTTAAAAAATATTTTCTTTTAAGTAAAGGTAGCAAAATAAAAAAAATCTCTTCAAAATCGTTAGAATACCTTAAAAATATGAAGGAAACTTAATTATGAAAATAATTTATCTCATAGTTTTGAGATAAAGGTTAATTAAACAAAAACAAAATGGAAAATAAACTCGCCACGATCCCGTTTTACTTTATGGTACTGAACCCTAAAAACAAACAGATACGCATAAAATTTTAAGCCTATCTCATGATCTTGATTATCGATGTAATGTTAAAAAAATGTAATTTTTGCTGTGGTTTTACAAAGCTTGAAAATTCCAATATCTGAAAATTTCGGATATCCAAACAATACCCTCATTTAGCTCACATTGAAAATATTTGATATATGTTATGACTTTATCCCTGCAAGTCAATTTACATATACGAGTGTTTATCGGTCCCTGGGGTGTGAACATGTAAAATCCTTTAGCAAACAGTAATCCAACAAAAACTCTTTGCATACAATTTTCAATACTTTCAGATTGAAAACGATTGTGCGAGTAAAAAAAAACCAAACCATAAAAATAACAGAATAAACAATGAAAAACTACTTGAGCACCATTATATGCATCCACGCACGCACGACGTATAGTCCAGTCGTGGGAGATAATGACATGGATGTGGCTTGATGTACAGAATTTTTTTTTTCTAATTAATCCGAAAAAATGTACAGAATCCGAAAATCAACCTGCTGCGTGGGGAAAATAATGGGAAGTTTGTTTAAATACAAAATGACTGATTTTGACTCGAAAAATCCGTTTTAACTTGAAAAGCAAGCCTGTTTTTTTTTTTTTTTTTTTTGTTGATTTTTCAAGTCAAAATCAGTCATTTTGCAGTTTCCGTTTATTTAAACAAACTTCCCATTATTTTCCCCACGCAGCAGGTTGATTTTCGGATTCTGTACATTTTTTCGGACCAATTAGAAAAAAAAAGTTCTGTACATCAAGCCACATCCATGCACCTATCTTTTTTTGGCTCCCACGACTGGACTAGTAGTAGTGTGGGGCGGCCCGCAACAAGGTGGACTGACGATAACTGCAAATGTGACAGGAGCCGCTGGATGGAGATAGCACAGCACCGCGCCTTGTGGCGTTCTATGGGGGAGGTCTATGTCCAGCAGTGGACGCAGAATGGTTGATGGATGGACGGATGCATCCGCATCCGCTAGTTGATAGCGGATCCCAGAAGGTTGCCAGTATTGCCACATTGAATGACCACATGAATTATATTATTTTTATATTATTTGGGTAATATATTCTTTATAATATTAGTATAGAAATATAGACAAACTGGAATGTAATAAGGTACTTCTGGAAGTAATGTTTCGTAAGTTTCTTTTGCTGGATTGACTAAACATTCTTGAAAATAACCCTCATTCATCTTGTTGTTCAATCCACAGATCAATCTCCGCTAGATAAATCGTTTTGGTTAGCAACTAAACGCACAAATATTGCAACGCGCATGTTGCAGAGAATGAAATAATGCATTTTAACTGGTGGTGGCAAAAAAAATCGCACATCGAGTTCTTATATAGCAAGTTCCCATATTTATTTATGCTCGCTAGAGAATACTAGATGTCACAACTTCCCATGCTTGGAATTCATAACCAAACCCTAACAAATTACTTTGATTAATAATCTCTTAAATCAGTCTATCTATTAAAAAAGACCGCATGAAAATCCGTTGCATAGTTTAGAACCCTTAAGCTCGCATAGGGACATATATACAAAAACCACGTCTTTGTTTTATAATAAGTAAAAATTTTGTTAGTTGACCGCCTTGCGTGCGGAATCTTTTGCGAGTCATCTGTGCGTTTAATCACACATTGAATAATGACCATAGATTGCGTTCCCTATTGCAAAAGGAAAGGCAAATTAGTTATATTGTTAGATTTGTATTCTATAATAATTTATGTTTGAACTTGAATAAATTTTGTGTACCGTATTTCATTGCTAATAGCTTTGTTGGTTACAAATATTTATTGAACTATTTATGATTAAGAATTTTAGAATTACGTTTATTGATAAACCAATTTATCGTAGGTTATTAATGTTAAAGCTTTAATAATATTAAAAATTGTACCTTTTATACCTGCTGTCGTATTATGAGCTCTTATTTCCAGGCAGCTTACGCCGTGAATTGAACTGCCTGCCAAATTCGCAATATGTACATAACTCCCAGCCAGTCAGTTCGCTAAACCAGTCATAGATTAATATCCTTATAGAGAAGGTACAACTAAAAGTTTAAGTACTAACTAAAAATTTTCAACTAAATGTTTTATATCTGCCATAATACGTAATTTAGCCAGGCAGTGTACGGCCGGCCTGGAACTTGCATGATTTTTATAAAGCTCATAATACGCCCGCTGTGCTTTCTAAATGGATTCAGCGTTGTCTTTTGCATTTTGTTAGAACATTTATTTCACGTAAACAGTTCGGCTTCCTGGTTCCTTATGTTTACAATAAATCTAATATAATCTTTCTCTCTCCAGCCCATTTACGTCCCACTGTTGGACACGGGCCTCCTCCACTTTGAAGGCGTTATGGTCTACTGTGCCGCGCTAACCAGGCGTGTTGGCACAGGGTTAATTTTCGAGTTTTCCGTCTCTCAAAGAGGATGCTCTGTGTGCAATATCCCTTTGCTGACTTTTACAGCAGTCTTGAGAGGAGATGGAGCGGTGACACTTGTATTTTTAATCCGTTATCACACGGACAATCTAATCTAATTTAATAAACTGTCTAAAATTAGAGATTTAAACAGGTTGATTAAGGCTCCTGAAGCTGCTCTTTTTATATGTCTTTATTTATTTTATTTACCACCTTAAATTGAATGCAGATATAGCTATTCTAATGTATTAATCACTAAGTAACAATTAACTAAAAACCTTTAAATGATTTTAATACGTAAAATAGCAATGAAGATGAATTCGACAAAAGTTTTCATGGACCAAAAGTGGTTTCTTGTGTACAGAATGTAAATATATAAATTATAATATGACAGTAATGTTCGACCGTGGGAAAAAGAATACATATAATAAATTTAAATGAATATCATACTTTAAAGCGAAAGAAAAGAAGAAGAAAATTTCTTACAGCTTTGCATAGTACATTTATTGAGGAAGGCTATAGGCTATTTAAAATCACGCTTCAACCAATAGGATTGAAGCAGTAGTGAAAAATGTTGCAAAATGAGTAAATTTTTCTAAATTCTACTCGTACTGAGTCGCGGGCAGCAGCTAGTTTTATATAAAAGGGTTTATGTAGATATATTTGGCAAGCCTGTAATAAGTTAAGGTTATTCTTAAACCTTAGCAGGCACGGTCTAGATTTTAAGTCCAATTTTGAGGATAATTATATTATTTTTTATTTAGGTATTCGATACTAATTGTTGCGAACGGCTTCGTACGCGTAGAATTTAGAGGATCTTCCCCGTTTTTTCAAGTACATAGACTTCCTTGATAAATGTACCGTTACTATCCAACACTGAAGCAATTTGCGAAATTAAATTAACGATTACTGAGATTAGTGCGTATAAAATATCAAACTCTTTACCTTTATAATATTAGTTAGATAAAAAGTACTTGTAACCCTAAATTTCTTGGTCTTATAACCCACCTAAGCTAATATATCTCATAATATGTTTTCGTTGAGAGTTTCAAAATAAGATAAAAGAGATAAGATGAAAAAAAATAAAGTTGCGCTAAAACGAAGCTGCCTCAAGAACCCTCATTAACTTTATCTTAAAAGCTCGAAGAAAATAATCAACGGTAAACAAAGGTAGATAGCGGAGAAGTGAAATAAATGGCAATCATTTTCGTTTCACTTGAATGCTGAGTATTTGAATCTATAATCTGCCCGGGGGAGATATTTTTGTATTTTGTTTTATTGTAACGTTATTTATTTGATAAATTTTAACAAATATTGATTACTTTTTACGGAATTGGTATATTTAACATAATAGTTATCTTTACTTATTTATACTAATATATAAAACTGAAGAGTTTGTTTGTTTGTATGTTTGTTTAAACGTGCTAATCTCAGGAACCACTGGTCCGATTTGAAAAATTCTTTCAGTGTTGGACGTAAATTTATCGAGAAAGGCTATAGGCTATAAACAGGAGTGGCCAACAAGTCGACCGGTCGATCGCGCGACTAATTTTGGTCGATCACTCGCAAGTTCCATTCCCCTAGACAAAGTTTTTAACCTTGTAATGGTTTCACCGTTTTTTTTTTCCTTTTTTATACTACGATCTGTCTCGATTTAGGACATTCAGCAGTATATGGTTTGACCGTGGCACATTAAATATTATATTCTGTATTCTACTTATGATTGATGTCTCTCTGTATACATGTCGGATCCCGGAAACATGATACTAAGAGACCCGAAATAGTAGACGTGGCATTAGGGATGGAGTAGGATTTCGACGGGAGAGGGCAGCGTGTGCGCACGCGAAAGATCGAGGAGTTCGCTTTGCGTTGCGGGACAGACCGGTAGTCTTGGGGCTCGAGTTGCGGTTTGAGTGAGATATTCGAGAGTTCACTTTGGAATGGATAATGGAACGGAGCGTATTTAAAAGTAGGACGGCGCGAGGGGTGCGTGATAGCGTAGGCGGTGTAGAGCAAGAAATATAGTTAATATTAACTTGCAATCCGGTGAGTACTTTTATATCATATACTTAGTTTTAATTAAGCCCTAAGGCAAATAATGACGGCCGATTATCCTAGGAGCATTCATTTTAACTTGCCCGGAAGTGCCTTCGTGACCCAGGTATATCTTACTGGAGCATTACTTTGGTTTATATAGGTTATTGCGCTGTAAACCTATTGATAATATTCTAACATAAGTGCCAGGGTCAGCCTGGGGACAAGAGTTTCCGCATTTAGTTGTACTCTTAAAGTACTTAGAGCCTTGCAACTGAGTAAGACCCCGGCCAGTATGTACCGGTTACGCGAATCGCCTTAGTTAAATAGTGTCATCATTAGTACCCTTTGCCCATTAGGCTATGCCGGGCTGGGTGGCGGAGTAATGCTCAAGCGATATGCACCGGCACTCCGTCTGGAGCCTTACGTTATGGAGATGCGTTTCCTTGTCTGGTGAGGGGTGTGTCTGTGTGCAGGATCCGTAGCACCGGGTCCAGCCGGCCACGGAGTCCCTTCTGTTTAATTATCTATTAAAACTCCTAACGTAATCGACTACCCTCACCAGCGACCTAGGGCTGCTAACTTTGGCTGTAGTTTTAAGGATCTTGAGACTCTTGTCTCATGCTATCAATGTGCATCTAATCGATACTCACACACCTTGGAGAGAACAATATTTATTAACTGCAGTGTACTAACACTGCAACAACAGTAACTAACTTTAGCGCGCGCTTAGTGCAGCCTCGTGGCAAGTCCACGCATACTCCACGGTACTGATACCGTTAATACATACAGGAAAGCTATTGCTAAGCACATTACCGGAAGGCTATTGCCTAGCACTATTATGGGCCTAAATCTAAGCCGCCCTATAGTTATTTCATTTACCAGCCTGTTTGTGCGGCCTTAGAGCGTAACTTAACATCCAAACAACCACTCGTCGGACACAATGGACATTAGCATCAGCCCTTTGATTGCCCTCTTTTAATTAACTAATGGCCAGCCACTAATGGAGCCAAGCGTTGGGCAAGTGTCCAGCCACTGGTCGAGTTTGACAGCAGTGATGCGGAGGATGGAACATCTCTGCCTCCTTCAGGGACGCAATGTCCAAGTAATTATGAGTAGATATAGGAAATTTCAAAAATAATTAGGCATGGGGTCGGATCGAAACCATCACAATCTGTTAAATAAATATTCATGTATGTTGCTGGAACTCTCAAGAGTGCACGGCGGTATAAAAGCACATTGCAAAAATGTCCCCCTTCTTACCTTACTTATAGGTCGATCGTGACTCAATTTTAAAATAAAAAGTAGATCTTATGTGCACAAAAGTTGGCCACACCTGCTATATAACATCACGCTGTGACTAATAGGAGCGAAGCGGTAGTGAAAAATGTAGCAAAAACGGGGAAATTTTCTAAATTCTACGCGTACGGAGTCGCGAGCAACAGCTAGTTGTAAAATAAAATCGTTATTTCTGTATGTACCGTCAAACCTTACAACTTTTTTTTTGACTTGGTTTTGAATACTTTAAAAAATAATTAATTATAAATATTTTTTTGTATAATTTATTAAGGTTTGGTGTCCATTAAGGGAGAGGGGATTCAAAATCTATAAATGCGAGTGAAATCGTGTGCATTTAATTAACAATACGAGGATTTTGGCACACGCGCGCTCTTTACAGCACTATGTACGAAACTGTTTTATATCATAACTAATTATTTTTTGTACATCCTAGATCTTCCTTCCTCTTAAAACCAGGATGGCAAGGACCCATAAGTCATATAACACTAAAGTACCCAATCATTACAGTTGGTTATTGGCGGAGTCATTAGCATTAAATAATTCTTGTTTTATGGTTATGTTACCTACTCAAATAAATAAATACATTGATACAACAGGATAAAAAATTAGTTTTGATATTACATTACAAAGAGTGGTCTTATCGCCACTGCAATTTCAAACAGGCATGACTAGAAGTTAATTTTAATTAAAGTTGATAGATATTAAATTAGGTTTTGAAAACATGACATTATTGATACTATAGTTTATACCAGATTTTAATATTAAATGATTGTTGAAGGCAGTTTAACATATAAATTAAATAAAATACGTTCATGACATGGGTCTAGATAAGGGTCTTGTACTAGAAGCAGACGTACCAAAATAAGGTTTTTGGAATTAATCGAACGAATAGAACTATTGGTCCAACTACAATTAACTTATTATCATAGAGGAATGGCTCTGAAAAATTTTGTTTTATGTTTAATTTTGTATAGGCGTCCTTAATAAATTAAGTGTGATAGAATAATAAAAAAATACAGATATACTCGTATATACAAACAGACGGTGTAAAAAAAATGCAAAAAAATATTTTAATATGAAATCCAAGAATAGAATATGGTACCTATGTATGTTACAGAGAAACTTAGTGCTATCTTCCGTCAGGTCGGGCCCCGATTAGCGAAGCCACCTCTCGCCAGGTCATAGTAAAGCTCAAGGCACTATCATAGCCCGGCAGGGCAGGAGACCGAAAAAAAAAATGGTACGTACTCGTATGTTATGCTAGGAGGAGCGTAGCTAGCGTAGTCGCTAGCTACGATGCTACTAGCAGACATACTGAATATACAAACAAAATTTCATAAAAATCGGTTAAGCCGTTTCGAAGGAAAGTAGCAACAGACACTGTGTCTCAAGAGTTTCAGCCTTTAGATTACTTAAATTATTTTTTATTACTCATAAACCCTTATCTAAAATATAGCTAACAAGAAAGATACTCACAGCTTCTGAATAGGTTTCGTTATGAAATATTATACCTACTTGCCGTCAATAACAGCTGAATAGCTACATGGAATGACCGAAATATGTAGGGTAAGGTGGGTTTATAAGATTTTTATTGGCCCTATGTCTATTTTATTACCCATATCTAGGTATTATGAATTCTTTACTCGTTTACTAGAAAACGTTAGGTATAGAAATGTTTTAATTTTGGGAAACAGATGAATATGAGGAAAAAAGCTATTAATACTTAATTTATAAGAGGATACCAAAATAGCTTTGTGCATTTTTCTATGTACGAAGTTTTCATTGTTTCTTTAGATTGAATGGCTAGAGCTCTAATTTTTAAGTATATGTTTTTTCAATATATGATCTAGGATCGCATGAACTCAGAAACGCGATTGAAAAAAGTTTTCTCGATAGAAAATCTTGGCGAAACAACCTCTCAAATTTTTTATTTTTTTCATTTGTCGGTCTATTATCGCGTATTAACTAATGAAATAACTTTAAAAACATAGGTAACTATTATGTATAGAAACACGTGGATCATAATTAAAATATATTTAGTAGATTTTGAGTAAATAGGAAAAGTATCCCTAATTCTTCATTTTCTGTGCCTACTGGCTGTGTTAATATGTACGTGTCGGCGATGATATACGATAATATTGATGTAGGCCCTTAATAAAAATTATGTACCTACCTATGGATTTCTGTTATACGATACAAAGGAATTGAATTGAATTTGAAAATAAATAAATATTTTGGACATTTCACAAAACATGACCACGGTCGATACAAGTCGACCGAAACGTCAGGACAAAACAGTACCTAAAATAAATTATATTTCCCGTGGAGTAGACCCGGTCATTATATATTAATATGTGTGAAAGCCGCGAAAGTTTAAAACATTAATTTCACAAAACGTCCTCTGATCCCAAAGTATTTCTATGCTTGCGTTTTGGGTACCAGATATGGATAGGTATGCTACATATGTATACTTTTTTGTAACATAAATAATACATAGTTATAATACCTACATAGAAACACCCAGACGCAATACAACCATTCGCATAACATTTATGAATATCACACAAATGATTGTCCAATGCGGGAATCGAACCCGCGACCTCGTGTAATGTAGTCCGTTACATAAACCACTCGACCCGTCAACTAATTAAAATGATTGGATAATTAATCAGAATCATTTTTGGGGTAGCCGACGAAACGAATACAAGTATCACCACCCCATGTCTTACTTGCAGGTGTCGAATGTAAGAACCGACTGAGGGAACGTCGCATGACACTTGCCCACAATTACCCGAGCAGGGATGACGTCGGACAGGCGCACGTTCGTAAAAATTAGCCAAATGACACTGTAGCGTGGATAGATGTTGCACCGACATCAAATGCCAGGATAAGGGCAAGAGAATGATGATAAATGACGGTTTAAAAATTACTTAAATTTGGTCCGTTATAATATAATTTTTAATCACATATCTGCAATATAATTGGCTTCATACAAATTTTAAAGGAAGCTGTGTAGAAATATGTAATGTAAATCGGGTACTAACCAAAGATATCTTTTTCAAGTCAATTTCTATTTATAGTGCTTAGTCTATGTAAGATAATAATAAAAGTAATGGTGAAGTCATAACCATAAATAAAAATTAACTGTGTTTGTTCTCTAATGACTTTACTTAATTAGACAATTTATTATTTGCCTTGTCGTCATTTTATATAGACTTGACCGAATTAAAGATTAATTATTCATAATGACTTATCGGAGGTTTAAACAGAGGTTTTATCGGAGATAATATTATAAACGTTTTCGCATAAAAAGACTGTCATGAATAACAAGTTTTGACAATTTTCGCGAACCTATTTTAGCGAACTTTTAAACCTCCGAAAAGTCATTATGAATAAAGTTTTTAGTTTCGTTATGTAACTACTCGTATATCTTAATATATATAAATCTCGTGTCACAATGTTTGTCCTCAATGGACTCCTAAACCACTTAACCGATTATAATAAAATTCGCACACCATGTGCAGTTCGATCCAACTTGAGAGATAGGATAGTTTAAATTTGGCTGGACCGAGTTTGATGAAATTTTTTGTTGTTGATTTTTACACAGAATTGTATGGCAAAACAACGTTTGCCGGGGCAGCTAGTACAAATATAAAAAGACCTACCTATTTGTGCTAGTAAATTTATTTTTCTTTTTAATCTTTATACATTTTCAGTCTAGTGCAAGACATAGAGCCATATTCCCGAGCACCATGCTGAAAGGGACAAATATAGCTGAAACAGATTTTACCTACAAATTCTTTGAAAAAAAGACGTTTCGTAGTCCCATTTTTTCTTCGCGAAAGTTAAACCGATTTTAATTGTTCTTACGATATATTATAGATGAAGAGTATATTTATGCTTCTATCACTTTCTTTTTTGGTAAAACCTTACCAAATATGTGTGATAGTCGCTGCAACTTTACCTAAAGAAAACCAAAAAAAAACGAATGTTCGGATGGTCATATTTCTTTTAGTTAATATTAAAAAAAAAGAAAGTGATACAAGCATAGATATACTCTTTGTCTATAATATAGTGTAAAAATAATTAAAATCGGTTTAACTTTCGCGAAGAAAAAAGGGGAGTACGATACCCATATTTTTGTATGGAGCATTATTTGGTATCGTGCCCTCTTAATAGTACGTAGTATTAATAGTAGTATTAATAGGTACGTATCAAGCTAATAAAAGCTTATAATTAACATTTATTGCATAGGCTCCTTGTAAAGTAAAATTTCCTCTTCCTTCCTCTCCAGCCCATTAAAATCCTACTGTTGGGCACGGGTCTCCTCCACTTTGGGAGAGATTAAGGTCTACTATGCCGTGCTGATCAAGTGTGTTGGTGCAGGATTTAGTTTTGATTTTTGCGTCTCTCACAGTAGACGTTAACTACATATATTGTCCCTTAAGAGGATACCAAAATAGCTTCGTGCATTTTTCTATGTACGAAGTTTTCATTGTTTCCTTAGATTGAATGGCTAGAGCTCTAATTTTTAAGTATATGTTTTTTCAATATATTATCTAGGATCGCATAAACTCAGAAACGCGATTGAAAAAAGTTTTCTCGATAGAAAATCTTGGCGAAACAACCTCTCAATTTTTTTATTTTTTTCATTTGTCGGTCTATTAATGCGTATTAACTAATGAAATAACTTTAAAAACATAAGTAACTATCATATATAGAAACACGTAAATCAGAATTAAAATATATTTAGTAGATTTTGAGTAAATAGGAAAAGTATCCCTAATTCTTCATTTTCTGTGCCTACTGGCTGTGTTAATTTGTGCGTGTCGGCGATGATATACGATAATATTGATGTAGGCCCTTAACTAGCTCTCACAGGGAAAGAAATGAGGTGGCGACACCTGTATTCTTAATTTGTCACCACACGAACCAAAAAGTAAAACTAGGTGGCTACAATTTACACTAAAATCTTGATCTTATATCTAATGGAAATAAATTTAGTTTTATTCAGTAAATTCTTTTTGTTATCTCAGCGTGGAAACTTTTATGTTCTAAGCTCTCCCTAAAGGACTAGTTGGCTTAAGAAGATTGATGCCAGAATACTATATGGAATCTAGGGCTTATATAACGTGTGAAGTAATTCGCTTGTAGTGTTTTCTTTTTTTTATATCTACTTAAACATACAATTTTCGTGTTTTGGTGTTACCAGCGTTAGTCATCAAACTCCTTATTTTTTTTTGTTTTATTTTCGTTTTTCAAAACCCAAAAATGCTCGATAGATTTTTATGAAAATCGGTAAGATATTTGGTCGACATGACTTTATTTTTATATGTATATTAGGGAAGACTTTCCAGTAAATTCCTATGTGAAATTGCGGGGCAGAGCTAATTTCCATAAAATTTTGGATAGTTTTATTGTAATCAATCACATAAAAATAATTGTTACTCTTAATTAATAAAGGGATACAAGATAACGAAAGATCTCTTTTTAATTAAAATATATATAACATACCTTTCATAAGAAGATATCTACTTATTTCTTTGGGAAACATTTTGTAATGCCAATGTCTCCCGTTTTTGCAAAATTTTTCACAAATGCATCGCTCCTATTGGTCACACTGTTATGTTACATATCATATAGCCTTTCTCAATGAATGTACTATCCAACGATGAAAGAATTTTTTAATTCGAAGCAGTAGTTTCTGAGATTAGCGCATTCAAACAAACAAACAAACTCTCCAGCTTTATAAATGTTATTAGTATAGTATAGATGTACATAGTTCATTCTCTTGAATTAACAGTAAAATAATGAGAAGTGAAAAGATTGATTTTCTTATAAGAAAGTTGAGGATAACAGCGGTGTTAATACAAACCAAACCACTTTAGTTAATTGCTTTCCAGATTGAATGTGAAATTTCTTAAAATCTATCTCAAATATTAATACTGTATAGTAAAGTAATTTGATTTGAATATAGCAATTGGAATACGTTCCATCAGCCTCTCTCCTTCCACTGTTGGATATAGGCCTCCCCCATACAACGCCACAACGCACGGTCTTGTGCCGCTTGCATGCAATGACTCCCCGCGACTTTGATGATATCGTCGTTCCACCTTGTCGGGGGCTGCCCAACGCTGCGTCGTCCGGTACTTGGTCGCCACTCTTGGACCTTTTTTCTCCCCTTCTCTCTTGGAATACGCTGTTTACTTGTACTTGGTTGGTAATAATAGAACGTCACTATTTTCCATAAAGGTGAAGAAATGTAAGTATTGCGAAATTACTCACAAGTAACGCAGCACAATATTAACGCTTAATTGAGCGAAGAAAATAATTAACTTCATCATAATTTAGTTAAGAATTTCAAGTGAAAACAATAATCTACTTAGTTTAAAAACTAAAAAACACGCTTAAATATCCTGAATATTTTTTTAATGATTGCATTGTCATCAATACTCAATTCTATGCTACCTACTTACAAAACGATGACAGTTTATGTTGTCACATGTTGTCACAAACGTAGTAAAGTTAGTAAACATAAGTAAACAATTATGATATTTTTACCAGATTCTATAAACAAAGCGTTTTTATGTGAAATTATCTGATTGTATATGAAAGGCATACGTAAAAACACAATAATCTTGGTGAGTCTACTCATATACAATTAAACTATTACGTGTATAATTAAAAATACAAGTGTGGTCATAGTGATACTTCAACATGCTATTCTAGTAATTCTGATCAAGGAATTGGGAATATTCTTTTAAATTATAGCATTGTCATCAGTCCTTGTGAGGTGTGCAAAATTTCAGATCAATCCGTCTACTGCAAGTGGCTGGAAATCGCTTTCAAAGATTTCGTTACACAGCTTTTATAAGTTTGGTATGTATCTATCAATGTATAAAACATTGATAGATACATACCAAACTTATAAAAGCGTGATAAAAAGAAAAACAAATCTCAAGCAACACGTCTACAGTTCCAGTAATATGGAAAAGTATTTTTCGTTGTTAAATAAAAATAAAGACTAAACATTACTTGGTGAGCCACTTCCGTTAATGGCGTTGTTATCTGTCTGGCGATAAAAAGTAAGCGAGTTTTCTCGGATATGCTACTATCATTTTCATAACAGAATGCCACACACGAATAGATAATATTATCATGTAAGAAACAAATAAGGTACACAAATATAATACTGTTGATATTATTCTGTAACAAGCTGTTGCCCGTAACTTCGTACGCGTCTAATTTCAAAACCAAAACCCCTTGAACCTCTCTATCTAATGAAAAAACCGCATCAAAATCCGTTGCGTACTTGTGAAGATATAAGCTCACATAGGGACATACATACAAAAATAGCGACTTATGATAAGTAAAGATAAAGATTTGTATCACAATAATTTTCAAAAAATTTGAAAAGGTCATCTAGAATAGAATGTATCAAAGAACCCCTTTTATTTATGTATTTAAATAGAACAAAGACTGTAATTTTATTATCTTCTTCTTAGTCACTATTTCATAAATGGGCTGGAGTGAGAGAGAGAGTCACCATTTTTGCCCTTAACCCGTTATTCCGCATTATGAACAACAAACACAAATTAAAAGGACATGTCTTAAGCACATAATTTTGCTAAAAAATTATGTCTACTTTAATAAATGATTTTTCATTCCATTTCATGGCTTTTTGTACGTATGTTGCAGTTCTTTTTGGCCTTTTGGCTGATTTTCACTGCCGTCTACATGACGTGAACCGTTCTTTGGTATATGTGCAGGTGCCATGTAACGTTTTTAGGACGCCTGTGAGTAAAACCTTGGGGAGGTGATACTTCAACGATTCGTTATACACACAATGTACTGAATTGCGAAAATTGGTTTTAAAACTTTGTTAAATTATCTAAGTTTTAAAGCATAAGAGAAAATGAGGTATTCCCAATCCATTGCTATACGGAAGATTGATAAAATTTTATTACCTGTTAATGACGTAACATTTGATCCTTAAGAGACCATAATTGCGTAACGGTTACTTTTGCTATGCAATAACCTTTTATGAGCTATTAGAATCAATGTAGTATAAGGGGACATTTACAGTCATATTAAACTACCTCTCAATGAACTGCTAGCATGTACCAGTGAGCACAATGTGTTGATTATATAAATGTCAAGAATCCTATTGTATGTGATTACGGAAAATGATTGTGAAAATGACAGATTTAATTATGAATGACAAATAATTTGATTTCAATATTAATTTACTTTTAACATTAGTAAAATTCGATATTTCCAAATGATCGAACTATTCAAACATGGTTTTTATTTTTATGAGTTTATGTTTGTATTTCTCGGCGGATAATCTGCTAGAAGACGCTAGTTAGAGTAAGTGAAGTGAGTCTTTGTACTATTCTAATCTAACTAAGCAGTTGTTTACTGAAAGACTATTACGCCTATGAGTGTTTGCTTTGACTTTGTAATTTAACCTCAAATCTAGATATCTGTAAAGAAATCCATTAATAAATATAAAATATTATAATCATAAAAAATGAACAAATATTGGCTTTTTGATGGTATGGATATCCTCGTTAAAGATGCCAATTTTTATAAAAAATCTCAACATTACATCCATCTCAAACAATCAAGTGTTGTGACAGCTTCTTACTCATAAAAAATGCTGGACGAGGTTCATATCATTCATAACATACACAATTATACACAAACTGTCATATAACAAGGTTTTGATGTAGGTTTACCTCAGTCACATGGACTGACAGCCAAGGTTTGCTCCAGTTTTTTTACCCAGTGACGAATGGTCCATTTATCAAATTATATTATTTTTGTTATTTTTTGGGATATACTAAATGTAATAATTTTGAGATAATAAATAATTTTTGAATATTTTTTTTTTTTTTACGTATTCTTAGAAACATCCTGGCAAATATTGTAAGTGATACCACTCTGTCTGTGGGGCTGGCTATCGCTCTTTTAGTCGAGAGCTATTAGTACAAATAGTTATATTTATTTTAAAGTCATATACATAGCTTATACTACAACATTATGTTATTACAGTGCATAGTACCATCATAATAATAACATTAATATATTAATATTTTGCGATTGACTCGACATGCTTTTACTAAATAAACTAAATTATAATGGAAAAAATGATAACCATATGCGGGACTTGAACCCCTTGGTGCAAACCGCTCAATAGATGGCGTTGTACGAAAAAACATCGCACGATGTTAAAACTCGCATTGAGATGATTGTAGTGGAAAAGGTAAACATTTGCGGGGACCATAATAGCTCAGATGGGAGAGCGACGGAACGGCATTCCGAGGTCGCGGGTTCAAGTCCCGCTTATGGTTATCATTTTTTCCATTATAATTTAGTTTATTTATCATAATAATAAAATAATAATAATAAATATTCATGGATATTTCACACAATGTCCTCTGGTCCCAAGCTAAGGTTATATGCTTGTGTTATGGGTACCAGAATACGGATAGAATACATAAACTACTTTTCTTTTGTAAATACATACTTATAATACATAAAATCTCTATTAAATATTAGTCCTTTTTTTCTTCCACATTTTTGTAAAACTCTATGATATGACGATATAGAATAGAAATGATATGACGATATAGAATAGAAATGATTGAATAAAACCTCTTAATTTCTTATTATTTCCTGCAATTTGGCTATTGGCTCTTGATGCAGAGATTAAGCCAACAGGAAATTAATGCCCAATCTCGAAGCTTAATCACACGAAGAGTAATTACTATTGATAGCTTTCTTTACTTATTTAGGTGTACTTATATCAACAGAGATATAACATAAAACCAAGGTTTAAACTTAAGGTTTTTTACCAAGAATTCTTTACTTATTATAGAATAAAGTCGTCATTTTTAGAGTCGTCATTTTTGTATGTATGTCCCTATGTAAGCTTATATCTTCAAAACTACGCAACGGATTTTGATCCGGATATTTTAAATAGTTACAATGGTTCAAGAGGATGGCATTTTTGTATAATTTGGATTAGTTTCTAAATTCCACGCGTACGAAATTGCGGGCATGGGCTACTAAACTACAAAACAGTAAATACAATACAAGTATTTGACTTTTATTTTTACGTAATCAAGTTTTAAAACAATTTTAATCCTAATAAATTAAAAATTAAATTGTAGTGGAAAAAGTGATCACCGCAAGCGGGACTTGAACCCACACCCTCGAAATACCGTGCCGTAGCTCTGCCAACTGAGCTTATTGCGGTCGTGCAGCCAACAGTAAACAGTAACAGTAACCAATTTGACCACTACAATGTCACTTCATTGAGTCTACATCGCATTTAAAAGTAAGTAATAACTAAAGTAATTTATTAATTTTGCAATTGACTTGCTATGCTCTTACTTAATAAATTAAATTGTAGTGAACAAGTCATATTAGGTAGCATAGCAAGTCAATTGTTCGCCACTAAATTCGCCACTAAGAAATCAGTTATTTAGTGTTATAGCAAACAAATGCAATAACTGATTGCTTAGTGGCGAATTTTATCAAGTTTGGTAGTCTATTGTTAATTTTTTGTGGTCATAATGTGCCATTGAGCGACCATTGTGACACAATTCATTTACCGGACTTGGGCACCAAGTTTTATACATGTCTTTTCATCATAGAAGTACTTAGTATTTTAGTATTTATTAATGTACACACTATTTTGTCATAAATTACCATAATTTTTGAAAACTGAATCTGCAGACTGTTTACATTATGTAGCGAGTACATAGATTATTCTTAAGTCGCTGAGTTTGTTTCCAAACTGCTCTGAACTTATAAACCGATTTTTATAAAAGTTTGTGTGCATACCATACATACACTGTAGAGTGTAGTCATTTGCCAAATCCTAGCCATAAAATAAATACCGGTTAGGCATAGATACACTGCAAAAAGTTTGTGTAATTTTGCAAATATGCAGTAGGTATGCAAAGATAGAGAATAGTCAACATAAGTGGCACTCTTAATAAGTTCGTTATACGTGAAGATATAGGTCTATCTATCATATGTGACGGGCTTCGTGGTGGAGTGGTTCGTGTAACGGACTGCCGATCACAAGATCGCGGGTTCGATTCCCGCCCGGGACAATTATTTGTGTGATATTTATAAATGTCATACAAATGTTTGTACTGCGTCGGGTGTTAAATATGTATTATAAGTATGTATTTACAAAAAAAAGTAGTATAATGTAGTATATCCGTATTCTGGTACCCATAAAACAAGCGTATAAACTTAGCTTGGGACCAGAGGACGTTGTGTGAAATGTTCAAGAATATTTATATTATACTAGCTGACCCGGCAAACGTTGTTTTGCCAAACTAAAAAAAAAAGTTTGAAAAATAGATGTTAGCCGATTCTCAGACCTACTGAATACGCATGTAAAATTTCATAAAAATCGGTCAAGCCGTTTCGGAGGAGTACGGTAATTAACACTGTGACACGTGAATTTTATATATAAGAAGATTTTAAGATAAGATAAGATAAGATAAGAGTATATAAGTACATAGAGGGTACGTTTGTACTAAACAAATTAATGTCATAAAGTACACGCCGACAAAACAAAAAAGAAAAACATGTAAGCTATTTCTATGAAAACACGACTGCCATACATATTACAGTTTATGAAGCGAGCCCTTGATTATCATCGGGATATATGAGGGTTAAAAAAAGCAGTTACCGAAATTGCTTCGCCTGTTTTTCTAATCTGCAAAAAGTAATTCAAATTGTCGACTGCATGTAATTTAGGTCGTGACAGTAAAGGTTTGTCTATTTAACCGACTTCAAAAATGGTGGAGGTTCTCAATTCGACAGTACGTTTCTTTTTTAACTTTTTTTTAAATGTTTATTGCCTCATAACTTTTAACTGGGTGAAGCGATTTTAATGATTATTTTTTTATTTGAAAGCTTGTGGTTCCCGTTTGGTCCCATTGGGACCAGGTCAGAATCTGATTGTTATCTCCTGAGAAATCGAGGAAAACCCTCAAATTTCAAAGGCAGATGAAGTCATTGAACATTTTTTTTAAAACACTCAATTATTTACGTTGTGTAATAAGAGTAGAGAATTACTACCGCTGCACTGTTACTAATTTTATTTTAATAAAAGATTAACTATATTCTATTTCTATTCTATTTCTTTTTATTAACTATTTTTTTCTCGGGCGTCCTCTCCCAACATTTCCACTTACCTCCGCCGTATATATGCTTTTCGTTAAGGGCCTACATCAATATTATCGTTGACATGTACATATTAACATAGCTAGTAGGTATAGAAAATGAAGAATTAGGGATATTTTTTTTGTTTACTCAAAATCTACTAAATATATTTTAATTCTGATTTACGTGTTTCTATATATATAATAGTTACTTATGTTTTTAAAGTTATTTCATTAGTTAATATGCGATAATAGACCGACAAATGAAAAAAATAAAAAATGAGAGAGGTTGTTTCGCTAAGATTTTCTATCGAGAAAACTTTTTTCAATCGCGTTTCTGAGTTCATGCGAGTTAGTATAATCTAGTTATATATTGAAAAAACATATACTTAAAAATTAGAGCTCTAGCCATTCAATCTAAAGAAACAATGAAAACTTCGTACGTAGAAAAATGCGCGAAGAATTTTGGTATCCTCTTAAGCGTCTCTCATCCATTCTCTCCACATGACCAAACCACCTAAGCATACTTTTCTCCACCTTAGTCACTACATTCATTTCTTGATCTATCTTTCAAAGTCTCACCACACATACTTCTCAAAGAGCGCATCTCTACAGCATTTATTCTACTTTTGTGCTTCTTCTGCCATACCCAACATTCGCTTCCATACATGTATGACCAGATGTATGAGTGTGGATGAAGACAAGGAAGTATGTTTGGATCGTAGCAGATGGCGCTCTATAGTCTCTGCGTACCCCCATGGGAAAAAGGCGTGATGTTTAATTTTTGATTTTAAAGCTTATTGTGTATTAAATTCTTTAATGTAGTTAATAAATTCATCATTAAATAACCCGCTCGGATTTACGTCAAATATTTTTTGCGATCCCATTTTTACTTTCATGTTATCTAAGCTTTTATAAATTTTTCCTTAACAACTAATATTATCTATAAATATATCTTTGAGAGTTGAGATTATATATCTTATGTATTTTTGTTAAGTATAATATTTATGTATGTATGTACTGTATGTAATGTACTCAATATAGGATTTATCTACATAACACAAGCATATAAAGCTTAGCTTTTTTTTTTTTTTTTTCGCAGGGGAATGCATTTACGCACACCCACTCCTTTCATCGCGATCATCACCGCCGTGATAGGAGTGGGTAGTGTCGGACTCGCCGACGTCCAGGTGAAAAACGGACGCCGGAATACCGACTAAACCTAACTGCGGCGCTCAACTCGTCATTCTTGCAGCGCCAGAGGCTCCCCGTTCCTGACTCTCTCTGACGCTCTAACGGTGGCCTGGCGGCACAACTAGTCGAGTGTTGCTACCGCTTACTGCGGGGGAAGTAGGCGAGCATATTGTCGTAGCCTCCTTCCTGGCCTTGCTCTTCGGAGCGGGTTCGCATTAGCATCTGCTTCGCGTTCTCGCTCTGCGGCCTCCTTCAGCTGCATGACGTTTTCGCAGAAGTATTCAATATAAAGCTTAGCTTGGGACCAGAGGACGAATTGTGACATTGTGTGAAATGTCCATGAATATTTATTTATTTATAATATTTATCTATGTCAATAAGTCTTTAACAACTATAGTCTTTGATAATCTAGTTTTATTTGTTACACTTCTGCCTTCCCTTTTTCTGCACCACCCCTATGGTTGACTGGTAGAAAATGCCTTAGGCATTAAGTCCGTCTTTGCATAGCTTAAGTATAATGTTAAAAATAAAAATATATAAATAAATATTTTTATAATATCCTTTTAAGTTACCTGATAAATAAAAAGCCTTTTTCTTGTTTTAGATTTTTTCTGTCATTAATTGATAAGTCTTAAATCCGCTGATGGCGTATTACTAAGTCGGTTTATTTTTTAAACTTCTTTATCTTTACTTCTTATAAAACAAAGTCGTAATTTTTGTATGTATGTCCCTATGTGAGCTTATATCTTCAAAAATACGCAACGGATCTTGATGCGGTTTCTTCTTAATAGATATAATGGTTCAAGAGGATGGCTTTTTTTTGCATAATTTATTGGGATTTGCTGTATATTGGATTAGATATGATTAAATTTGTTAAGGATTTCGGAAGTTCGCGAGCTTTAAATGAAAACGCTGCCTTATCTATGTGTGGTACAACAAAGTAATGTACGGAGGAATTGTTTATAACCAATAGTACTTCAAAAAAGTCCTCGAGGGCATATGTCTATCTTTTATGGAAAACCCGCTGTACCCATAATAATGGCAAAAAAATATCTAATTCAATAGGGTGTTTTCAAAAGCTATTTATGTGTATATAGTAATATTTTTATCAATAAAAATACACTAGTTAGCTTACGCATTTAATATAGGTTATAACTGCTTTTTACAGTATGCAATTTAAATGAATATCTTGGGAGATATGACGAGAAAAGAGTTACGCGCGGCAAAATAAAATACGTAAACTGTTGGCTGAGCAACGCGAACGTTTCCTCGCTCTTCTATCTGTTCTCCAATGTCAATGTTTGGATATTGCCATGAATTTAAGGATGTTTGTTGTTCTTTTACGTAAAGACATTTTGCAAAAACCGGGAAAAAATCCATAAATACCACGCGTACGGAGTCGCGGGCAACAGCTAGTTTTAAATATAACATAAATGATAACCAAACTTATGAAAAGTATTGTTTAGCTCATTAATGGTGGGGCATGTCTTTGTTCTTTGGGCTTTGTCTAAATCAGGAGGATATTTTTATGTTGATCAGGCGTGTAAGGGCGTATAGCGTTTAGTTTCGAGTTTTCCATCTCTCACAGAATAATAATATTTTACTTTTTATATTTGCTAACTTTTTTCAAACTTTTGGTAAGAAATGGGCTCATTACACATGTATTTCTAATACGTTACCGCCCGGAGAAAACCTATATACATATTTAGATAAAAGGCTCTAAAAGTGGCAAAATAAAACTTGCAATATTGAATACAACTTATTCGAATACGTGTATGTGAACTTTTTCAATTTTCGTACTGCACTGATGAAATAAAATTCACGTCTGTTGAACGTGAGCTTTGAGCCACAGATGCTCGACGTCGATCCGGCGTTTCTTGGCCTTTTATGCATTCATTTTGCGCAAAATTTTACTGAATTATTTCGTCTTTAAAATATTATATTCGGAAATACTATTAGTTTCACTTTGACGGCCTGTTTAACTTGCTGTTGACTGCAATTTTGTACGTGTAAAATAAAACATAATTTAAGAGTAAGAGATTGAAAACCGCATCAGAATTCGTTAATTAGTATTACAGACTTAAGCTCACATGAGGACGTACAGATTAGAATCAGAGGTGTATGTTCGGTTCAGGAGGTTCTATTTGAAGTGCATTTAATTTATTTCTAAAAATCTCCTTCCTGCTGTCACCAATTTATCCGTCTTTCTAAAGTAGGCTTATTGTCTATATAAGAATAAATATAAAAAGCAAAATTATGTTTACCTTACTACTAATTGTAAATATTTTTAAAAACTATAGTATAAAAAAGCTTTCAGTCAGTAGTTAGCTTTCTTTCAATTCGCAGACTATTTATTTTAGTAGAATCAATCAAAGGAGTTTAAATATTCAAGAGTACCTTAATTCACTTCTTAAACCTGGTGGCTATTCGTGGCGGCCTATCTATCTAATCAAAGTTTTTAAAAAGTAATTTAACCCTAAAAGTATCTATATTTTAATAATAAAAGACACTTAATTCGAAGTAGGTCTTATTTTTTCAGGCAAACATACCTATAAAAAGATGTTTACTATACCCAACCTGTCCTATTATTACAAGTACATAAAAATGGTGTAATAGTTTTTGTTCTCGATGTAATAAACTGTTTCACATGTTGGTCACAGTATCGGAGAATGTACTGTGCTTGACTCTAAATTGATGGTTCTCCCAATGGCCGACGTAATGGTCCTTCTAAACGTACGACCTCTGGTCAGTAAGTGAAATTCACGTTTGATTAACTTTTACTCAAGCGGAGTTTTGTAAGAAAATATTTTTAGTGAAAACATTTCGTTCATGTTCGTACTAAAAATGTTTTCTTTATGACATTTTTGACCAGCAATTAATACAGATATTATGAAATAAATAATAAAATTGGTCAAGTGCGAGTCGGACTCGCGCACGAAGGGTTCCGTACCATTATCTATGCAACATAAGGCAACGTTATTAGTATCGAGCAAGAAACGGTAAAAAAATCATGTTTGTTGTATGGGAGCCCCCCTTAAATATTTATTTTATTTTATTTTTAGTATTTGTTGTTATAGCGGCAATAGAAATACATCATCTGTGAAATTTTCAACTCTCTAGCTATCACCGTTCTTGAGATACAGCCTGGTGACAGACGGACGGACGGACGGACGGACGGACAGCGAAGTCTCAGTAATAGGGTCCCGTTTTTACCCTTTGGGTACGGAACCCTAAAAATGAAAGTAATAAGTATTGAGATTTGTTTGTAGGTAAGTATGTATTAAAAAAAATGAATCAATATTCATGGACGTTTCACACAACGTCCTCTAGTTCCAAGCTAAGCTTTCTATACTTGTGTAATGTTATATAGACTACTTTTCTTTTGTAAATACCTACATAGTTTTTAATTTCCTTTTTAAATATTTTTTGGTTGTTATAAACAATTTGCATAATTTAAAAACTAAAAACACGCTTGATAATGCTGAATATTTTTAAGATATCTTTTTACATTGTTGTATTGTCATCGGTGCTATGTATGCAAAAGGTCCGACCAATCAGATGTTATTGCAAGTGGGCGAAAACCTCTTGTAAAAATTCTGTTACATAGATTAATTCATTGATACATACGTACTGAGCTAATAAAAACAAAATAAATATAAATAAATAAATATTCATGGACATTTCACACAACGTCCTCTAGTCCCAAGCTAAGCTTATGTTGTGGGTACCAAAATACGGATAGAATACATAAACTACTTTTCTTTTGTAAATACATACTTATAATACATACTAGCTGACCCGGCAAACGTTGTTTTTGCCATACTAAAAATACGGAAACCTAAAAAAAGGTTTGAAAATAGATGTTGGCCGATTCTCAGACCTACTGAATATGCATGTAAAATTTCATAAAAATCGGTCAAGCCGTTTCGGAGGAGTACGGTAACTAACACTGTGACACGTGAATTTTATATATAAGAATACATATACATACTTATAATACATGTCCGTGTGGTGACGGATTAAGAATACAAGTGTCATCCCATCTCCTCCCAAGGGAGCTGTAAAAGTCAGCTAAGGGATATTACACACAGATAACATCTTCTGTGAGAGACGGAAATGTCGAAAATAAACCCTGTGCCAACACGCCTGGTCAGCGCGGCACAGTAGACCATAATCCCTCCCAAAGTGGAGGAGGCCCGTGCCCAACAGTGGGACGTACACGGGTTGGAGAAGAAGAAGCAGAAGAATACATAGAAACACCCAGACGCAGAACAAACATTTGTATGACATTTATAAACATCACACAAATGATTGTCCGAGGCGGGAATCGAACCCGCGACCTCGTGAACTGCAGTCCGTTATATAAACCACTAGATCACGAAGCCCGTCAAAAGGGAAAATATTCACTCTTCGTAGATTAAATGTGCATATTTATCCATCATCTCATAATTAACTCTATCACTCAAGGGTTTGCTGTAATAAAACTCAGGCTTGAGTTAAACCCGCATTTGTACATAATTTTAGTTCTAATGTATTTTATTCCTGTTGTTTTTCTTTTCTTTTGTGAACAATAAAGCATGAGTAAAATATATTAATTTGTTAATGATAGTAATTTAATAACTCAGAAAATTGAAGATTTTTTTTAAGATACTTAAACTGTTGGCTGAGTAACGCGAACGTTTTCTCAGTCTTCTATCCATACTCCAATGTTTATGTTTATTATGCTTTCACGTAAAGACTACTGGATGGATTTTCATGAAACTTTCCAATGGACAATGGAATAGAAAATGAACTTATTAATATCGTATTTACCGCGGGTAACACCGCGGGGCATAGCTAGTTATTAATAAATGTCTGATCTTGTTTTAGATTAAACTATTTCTGCCAAAATCAATTTAACGTAACAGGTATTTTAACCACAGTCTTAAATTTACTCAAAATCTTAACAGTTTTCAAAGACATAAGTAAAACTATGTTGTGGTTTAATTAAATGTATTCGTCAGCATTAAGTGACAAAGAGAATATTTCAAAGAGATGACTTGATAACTTTACATCTAAAGTTTACAAGTCGAAGTACATTTGACAGAAATCGTAAAGAATTTTTAATACTTAATTGAATATTTTTGTAACAAATTGCTTTTAATATAAATATATTTTAACTAGCTGTATTTGCAAATACGTATGCGTGGAATTAAGGAAAAAAAACCTTAGTAAATTATACAAAAAAAAAACTCTGAATGAACCACTGCACTGTATCTGTTAATAAAAACCGCATCTAAATCCGTTGCGTAGTTCTTTTGTTATAGAAAATGTAAAGGAGAGGAAGACCAAAGAAAAAATGGATAGATAGTGTGAGAGACGATTTGAAAGAAAAAGGAGTTGATAAGAACATGACGGCCGATCAAAGAGGTTGGAAGGAAAAAACGTGCTGCGAAGACTTCAAATAATTTGAGATAAGAGCAGGAAGAAAAAAGTTCTTTTGCTTAGCTTTGGCAGTAAATTTCCATGTCTGGCGCCTATAAGTCAGGCAGGGTAAAAGACTAGAGTTCATGATCTTGGTTTTAATATTTGAGACGAGATATAGCTGACACTACTTACTTACTGAAGATTGTTTCACATTCAAATGACTGTGCAGAGCTTCTGAGTAAAATTAAATTAAATACCCCTATTAAACCCAAGAGACGTAATCCACTAATTAATATTAAATTAGCGAGTACTAACTATAGATAGAATTCTTATTTATGGAGAGCGAGTAATAAATTTAACAACATTAGTAGGCGCTCTAATATTGACCTATTCTGTACAAGTATAGCATCGGCTAGGCGGCTGTTGAGCAAAGAATTTTTCAAATAGACTATAGGATGGTGTATATGGGCGGATTTTGCATTTTTGTAATTTATATATTAATTTCAAATGTTTATTATATAATCGCGAACACTGTCTACGATGTTTGCAATTGTGTTTGTTTACATACTTGTATAGTGTTTTTATCCGTGAGGACCTATAATTGGCTTGCTGGCTTGCTGATGTATATTTTTTTTAATTCATAGTGATTGTAAAGCTGTTGGTCTTCCTTGTAATGAATAAATAAATAAATAAATAGATACATGTCACTTTTGAGAATTTTCTTTAAACTCCAGTATGTAGTCCACCTTTCTTTTACTCTCCTTCCAATTTCTTTTTCATTAGTTTTACAGTCAAAAAATCTCCGATTTTAAAGCACCTGATATTTAAAAACAAAATAATGAACGTCTTTTAGAAAAATGAATAATGTTTTAAACTGAGAAAAGAATATGTTTAGTTGTATTGAAAACAACACCACTCATACAATAACGTAAACATCAGAAAATAGAACAATCGAGTTAATTTCATAAGTATAACTAAATTGAATTTATACCTAAGATAAATGTTTTGATTGTCTTGACTATGCTTCATTAATGTTGTATTTTACTTAAAGGCCATGAGTTTATTCCGATCCTAGATAAACATCATATGATGAACAATTGAACATAAATGTTTGTTTAGGTACTGCAAGATTTTTTGTGCGTAGGTACTGTAAATTTATTGTTTAGAAGATGTATTTCTTGTATATGTACACGCGAAATTCTTCTATCTTTTCTTATACAAGTGGCACAAGACCATAGATCACCTCTAAAAGATAATTCATTAAAAGATTTTTGTTAACGACTCTAAGCAACAAAGTTGGAAGAAAGCGCGCTACCTGATCAGCAAGCGTGAACGTCATCCTCCAAGTTCTCATACATCGAGTGTTTATACATAGGTACACTTGGTAGTGTATATTATTAAATTCGCTGTTGATCGCAGTGTGTGCGAAATCTATTGGACGTGATCTGTGCGGAAGACCGACCAAGCTCACCTTATTTATGGGAGGTCAGTGTCCGATAAAAAACTGGCTGTACCTATTTTCTTATTAAAATTAATTAAGACTTGAAAATCTATTGCTAATCTAAGTTTCCCACAAGGCAAATATTTGGGCACATAAATATTAGGATCATCAAAACAGAACAAAAATACCAAAGCTAATCCAAATATGAACTAAAATATACATAGCTAATACTAATTATCGCCTTTGAATATTCGACACTCAGCATAAAGCTGGCAGTTCTGGCGCCCGGATGATCTAATTGAGCCGCTGAGAAAGTAATTAAATTCATTATGAATTACTTTCTGTTGTACTTCTATGAATGTAGAAATATATTACTTTATTTATGTGTAATATTATTTTGATATAATGAACACTGGTGGCCATTTTCTTTTCTTTTTACGGGGTGGGAGAGATTAAGTTCTAAGAAACTTCGATGTTTTACATAAAAATTGACTTCTAATATAGCAGAATTGGCGCCGCTCTTCTCTCCTCCTCTCCAGTCCATTTGCGTCCCACTGTTGGCCGTGCCCAACAATGGGACGTAAATGGACTGCCTCCCCCACTTTGGAGGGATTATGGTCTACTATGCCGCACTGACCAGGCGTGTTGGCACAGGGTTTATTTTCGAGTTTTCCGTCTCTCACAGAGGATGTTATCTGCAAGCAATGTCCCTTAGCTGATTTTTACAGCACCCTTGGGAGGAGATGGGGTGGTGACATTTGTATTCTTAATCCGTCACCACACGGAGTGCTTAGTAATTATATGAATATAAAAAAATAGAAACTAATTTTATGTCACAACTTTTAGAAGCCACTCTTTTATTTTCAATTTGATATTAGTTACTTAACTTGCCTTATGACAAAGTTATAATATTATAATAGACTTGCCAACTTCAAAGTTCAAGTTCACAAAGCTCCAATTTGAAATGATATTGAAAAATTGAAAGTATCATTTATTGATGCTAAAGAAAATTGTTTTTGAAAGAACATTTTAATCAAATGAGTCTCCTCGGCATAGTTACTGATAAAAACCTTATTAAACTTGACAGAAAATTTACATAAAAATTCTTAAAAGATGTAATATTATTGGCTTTTTAGCTATTTATAGTTATATTGCATATTTGCATTTATAGTTAGGTACTACTATTATCACCTAACATTTAGCCATAGATTCTTACGAACTTTCAACTTTATAACATTACAACGAGTAGTATATTTAAGTAAATAATCGACACCAAAAGTAATCAGCTTGTTTTCTAATAAAACTGCTTGCAAATTTTTACGCTTTTTAGATTACTCTCTATTTACTCCCCAGCTCATTGGCATCCTGCTGTTGAGCACAGGCCTCCTCCACTGAGAAGAAAACATTGAGAGAAACATTTGAGAGGGAAACATGTATATAGGTAAGCGGTATGCCGTGCCGACCAGGCGTGTTTGCAAAGGGTTCATATCCGAATTTTCCGTCTAGAGAGTATTTTATCTGTGTACAATATCGCTTAGCTGGCTATTACAGGTCCCCTGGAAGAAAATGTGTAGTGTTCTTAACCCGTCACCACAGGGACATTAATCTCACAAATTTTACGCGGCCAGGGAATGCAAATTTAATGTCAAAACTCTTTATGAACCTGTGGTGATTATATAATAATATCTACAAGACTATCCGACCTACTAGATATAACCTAATAATACTATATGTATAGGTATATATACACAAGGACTTAACTATTCGTTCCCTTAAACCACATTCAACGGCCATTACACGTACAGTGCTTAACTAAAGCAACACATTTATCATAAACTTAAGTGCTATTTGCAACGTACATTGAAATATCGTGGTCTATGTATATTGCTACATAGACCGCGAAATTTCACTTCTAGTTACTATGCAGCTAAGTATGTTTAGATTTGATTAAGAACAAAATATTAAATACATTTTAGGTGGCTAGTAGTGGAGAGACTTTCTAATTATCCGCCGTTTTTTGGACATTGTTGTATATTGGTAGATTGCCTCTAAAGATTTCCTCAACACGCCAACTTGTGCAACTTGCAACGACTTCCCGCCACCTTAAGGTGGTATTTGATAGTCTGCGTATCTAAAACGCGTAAAAATTGGTTGAAAAACAAGTTTAATGTCTATGTGGTGACAAATAAAGAATACGAGTCTTCGCTACCCATTTTTTTCCTAGGGAGCTGTAAAAGCCTATGGATAAAGATAATAACCTATGCCAACGTCTAGTTCTAGTTCGCCCCGTCTGGTAGGCAGCCGTCATAATAACCTAATTCGATAACAGTTTCAGTTCTGTTCTCGATATGTCTCATTGGCACTTAGGCGTGCGAACGCATTGAGCTTTGTTACATGCACCTGTCTGTGGATCCCAGCATTTGAACCCTCTAAGAGGCACCAAGCATAGCTGACTCCTCAAGCTTTTTATAGAACTTTTTAAAATACAGAACTACTTGAACTTTTTACACTTATTAGCGACAAATAATTCTAATAAAGTTATTCATTGAGATAACATTATTAATAATAACTGTAATGCCAGCTGGCAATTACATAAAGCCGTGATAAATTGCATCAGCTATGCATTTGACAGTGTGCTGGCATTGTATGTCAAGTATCCATGCAATACAGAAGCAGACACTTGAATACCTATATCAATTTTCTCTTTATTTCATACAATATTGACTCGGGATTCAAACATAATATTTTTATAGCTATTAACAATAATCTTTAGATTTTAAGGTGATGTTAGGTCAGATGTTAACCGACTTCCGAGTCCTTAAAAAAAGTAATAAGTAAAAAGAAAAAGTTCTATATTCTCTTGTAAGCCATGGCTAAATATATGAGGTACTTATAATTTCTTAACAATTCCTAATTTTAAAAGTACAAAGCGCAATAATAATTAACACAGCCAAAATCTCCTAAAGAAAATGACACTCTTACAGCCTTTTAACATTAAATGTAAGCTTAGCCTAACACTTATACATAGTATATTATTCGCTAAGCTTTACCATAAAACCAATTACTCCTAAACTAGCTAAGCTTTACCACAAAGCCAATTATTTCTCCTAGATTCTCGCAAATATTAAATTTGGGCTATAAACTCGTAAATGTCTTAAAACTTTATATTATATTATATTATTAATACAACTTATATTATTAACAAAGATTATAACTATTGTTTGTGAGGTGACGGAGTAAGAATAAATAATGAATATTCATGAACATTATATACAAGGGCCTCTGGTGTCAAGCTAAGCTGATATGCTAATACAAAAAGTGTCCCCATCCTATTTCTTACAAAAGGTGCTGTAAAAGCCAGCTAAGGGATTTTATAGTCAGGAAATATTATCTTCTATGAGAGTACGACCACTTAAAAATAAACCATATGCCAACACGTTTATAAAACATTCATAGACAGAAGTAAAGAAGTCAAATAGCTCAATATCTCTCAAAGTTTTATAAAAGGTATGAAGAATAATGCCAGAATGATCATGATCATTATCAGTATCGAAATAATCCCGATATTCGTATCGGTGAATGGTTTGGTCCAATAATAACAAATTTGGTCTGGCGTCAATATTACGTCAGTGACGGCCCAGATGCAGAAAGCAGTCTTGCTAAACAATCCCCGTATAGTTCGTCAGTTTATTTCCCACTAGGCTCCACCACTCCGGCCGACCGTTGCCCACCTCGTCGGAGTGCGTCCTGGCGCCTTTCGAGGCCAGGCAGTACTGTGTCCTAAATGAATAACGAAACTCTAAATACAAATTATATTTATGTTAACTATTGTAATTTGTATTTATAACATCAATATTCATATAATTACTCGTTATTTTATGTGTATCTGTACTAGTACTAAAGGCATTAGTTCTTCTTGAAGACAAACGAGCTTGAATAACAAGTAGGTACTTCTATATTGCTTGGCTGAGCTCGTACTTTGTCATCTCATTATAATGGTATAGGCCTGAGCATAAAAACCAACTGGACTATACACTGTTTGCTGCATTTAAATATATTATATCCAAAGTTGGCGGAGTGCTGATGTGAGACACACACAGCCTGCGTGACGACGTTTCGCAAGACACAGTCATAAAGACGACAGGCTAACCTATTTTTACCAACACTAAGAGACGACACTGTCCGTATGCTGTGAACGAATGTGAGTATTGATATTATTTATTTATTTATTCTTTATTGTACACCATACATATATCTTAAAATGGGCGGCCTTATCGCTTAAAGCGATTTCTTCCAGGCAACCTGAGCATGGACATTCTAAAGAAGTAGGTGGAAGTTGAAGGAGCACGTTTATACTTAATATAAACTACATAATATTCTAACAATAACCATACATATATACTTTTTAAATACACATACACACAATTTCATCATAAATAAATTTACTAGGTACTATAATAAAAATAATAAATATCTTATAAACATCTTATCTTATCTTTGATACGTTTTTCTTTTGAAATAATGTTTTTGACTTTGATATCTTATCTTTTTCAGTCGGAGTCGCTTGACAACGCCAGCTCCTATCGGCTTAATGCTCTGAAGTTATAAGAATACAATAGCTATATTTTTTGTCTCGGGATGCTTAAGTTTTAACCTATTGTCTGTGAGAAATTAGTTTACTGCTGTATTTGCTTACAAAATAAACAAATTAAAATCTACGTTTATAATTTTGGTAAAAGTAACGTACATTTCCTTCCTATTCTCAGACCTAACGATGAATTTATTGGATATTTTACAGTTTCGATAAAATTATAAAAGTCCTCAAGTTCCAGAGGAGTTCGCTAATAAGCTCCTTGATTATGATTTTTTAAATAATTTAAAATGTCTGTGCATTTTTACAAAAAAGATATTAAAGGAGTATTGATAATGATTAATAATCTTATTATTATTGATGGGCTTCGTGGTGGAGTGGTTTATGTAATGGACTGCCGATCACGAGGTCGCGGGTTCGATTCCCGGTTGGGACAATCATTTGTGTGATATCCATAAATGTCATACACATGTTTGTACTGCGTCTGGGTGTTTTATGTAGACTGTCTCTCTGAGTCTCACCCGTGACCATGGTGACTGCAAAGTCTCCGAAACGTCGGGCCAAAATTTAAAACAAATATACGCGTCTAAATACGTTTTATTTAAATACTATAAAATGTTTAAAGTGCGTATTAAAATAAAGTAGATAGAAAATATAAAAAAGTAATTAACCGAAAGTGAATTAACGGTACTGGAAGTAACCCTCATTAATTATAATGTAAGTGCCCGAAGAAAATTCTCAGGGGGTTAACTATGTAGATAACGCGAAATTGAAACAAATACCAAGCTCATTAAATTAATTTGCAAAGCTTTTATTTAACTTTAGTTGTTCCGGAATTTTGCAATCCGTAACTCACTGACTTTTACAGAAGCTTCATCGCATACATATTACTTAGGTGGGAATGTAGGATTTCTTTTTACACGCTTTATATTAGCTTCACTTGTATGTTTGTTTGTTTGTATGTTTGTTTGTATGTTTGTTTGTATGTTTGTTTGTATGTTTGTTTGTATGTTTGTTTGTATGTTTGTTTGTATGTTTGTTTGTATGTTTGTTTGTATGTTTGTTTGTATGTTTGTTTGTATGTTTGTTTGTATGTTTGTTTGTATGTTTGTTTGTATGTTTGTTTGTATGTTTGTTTGTATGTTTGTTTGTATGTTTGTTTGTATGTTTGTTTGTATGTAACCGACTCCTTTGGACGCTATTTTGACCCACTTTAAACGGTCAGATTCTATTCAAATTTTGCACACCTGTCAAAGACCGATGACATTGCAATAATTCGATTAAAATATCCGATTATCCTGGTTAGATTCGCCAGGATTCATAAATCTCTTTCCGGATCCTTTGCATGAGAGTAAGAGAGAGGGCTAGTACGCGAACTACGCATGCGCGCATTTCCAGAGAAACTCTTTTTTCTATTTTTTAGTTTGGTTTTCTATATAAAGCGTGTTTTTTTGTTTTTTTAAACTATTATTTTTTGTTTTTCATTAAATAATGTTCTTCAATATATGTGTGTTAATTATCTATTTGAATAAAAAGCTTTAATTGATTCTTAGGCGTTTATTTCAGTCGTATATAATCTACGTCTAAGACCATTTCAGTAGCACTTGTCACTGATGTGATAGAACCCGTAAAATCTATCCTAATTTTCAACTAGTTGTTGCCTTTTGTTCGACTTCCTTCGTTTTTGTTTTCGTTTTTTTTTAATATTTTACTGATGCTCCGCTCCTACTTTTGTACATTTTTTTTTAGTCTCAGCGTGATGTTATATAGCCTTTCTTGATAAATGTAACGGCACTAAAATAATTTTTCAAATTGCACCAGAAGTTCCTGAGATTAGCGCGTTCAAACAAACAAACAAACTCTTCAGCTTTATAATATTAGTATAGAAGTATAGAGAAGCAAAAATATAACTATAATTATCAGGCAAATTGCACACTAAACCTAAAGTTTATGCTAAATGCATATATTGCTAAATTGAAAGTTATCTGAAAAAATGCGATTGAAAATTCTTGACCTGATTTAAAATTCTTATCAGAAAAAAGTTGAGCGAGGAAACGCCCTCCTTATCTATATTAACGGATCTGAGATATTAGACTGCCATTATATACAGCGGTATAATCTCTTCAATGTTTAGCCCTGCGATATTAATGCCACAGTTATTTGCGTAACTACCTACGTCATTATTCTATGTAAATCATTTAGTGGCCTTTATTTATTGAGATTGTAGTACATTTTTAGTTTTTATTATATATTTATTACTTTTCAGGTATATAAGCCTTTGATAATATAAATATCTTGCTTTAATTATGCAAGATCAAACAGTAAGTAGTAACATAAATTCAAATTATAACAAAAATATTCTTGAAAAATATTTCGACAAATTCTGACAATTTTAAATCGCCTTTCGTAAACCTTTTCTTGCGTCGAAACCTGCGCCTCGCGTCTTTTCTTTGAATGCTTCGTGTGCTGTACTCTTAATCGTAATAATATTAGAGTTCAAATAGGCCTATCTAGTTTTTCATATATCTATAAATTATTGTCAATTTAATGACACTGATGATCTTTGTGAAACCGTCATAGAACTCTTATACATTCATCCATCCATCCATCAGCCTCTTTCCGTCCACTGTTGGACATAGGCCTGGCCCATAGAACGCCACAACGCGCAGCCCTGTGCCTCTTGCATCCAGTGTCTCCCGGCGACCTTGACGATATCGTCGCTACACCTTTTCGGGGGCCGCCCAACGTTGCGTCGCCCGGTACGTGGTCGCAACTCTAGGACTTTGCTTCCCCGATGATCATCAGTCCTACGAGCGATGTGACCTGCCCATTGCCATTTCAGCGTGCTAACCTTTCGGGGTATGTCGGATACGCCCGTGTTCTAGGGATCTCGGTATTTCAGATTGTTTTCAGATTTCGCTGTGCAACCTTGAGCTTAGTTACGAGGCCAACATTCAAAGACCACGTTTCTGTTCTGTTCTTATATTTATATAAGAACAGAACAGAAACAGAACAGAACAGAAACAGAACTAGCTGGCCCGGCAAACGTTGTTTTGCCATACCAAAAAAAAGTAAAAAAAAAAATGAATAATATAAACCTCACGGAGCCCGAGACCTTTCCAACGAATGCAAAACCGTGGAAATCGGTTCATGCGTTCTGGAGTTATAGCGTCAGGAAGGAAAATCCAGCTTATTTTTATATAAATAATATTTTATAGGTACCTCGGAAACCGTACGATATTCTGTTCTTAAATCCACATGTTTCTTTACAAATATGATGTTTATGAAGTCTTTTGCTTCTGGTCTTATTTATCGAAGGTTTTCTTTCTACCATCGTATTCAAATAACTATTGTTGTTACAGTCAAAAGTTATGGTAAAATTTTAAGAACACAGTACCGCGCTAATCGAAAAAGCCTGTCAACATCACCTTTCTTCTTTGATCGATTATGACGTGGTTTCTTTACGCATCGGCAAAAGAAATTTCATTTGCAATGCAAATTTTAAGATAGGTTCGTCGTTTCAATATTATCAATTTTAAAAAATGTTAAATACTTTTGATAACAATTAAAAGGAGTACTTTAGGTCAATTATTTGTCCGTGTGGTGACGGATTAAGGATACCATTGTCACCACACCTTTTTCTTCCCAAGTGCTGTAAAAACCAGCTAAGGAATATTGTACACAGATATCATATCTTGTAAGAGATTGTACCAACATGCCTGATCAGATTGGCACACTAGAACATAATCCGTCCCATAGTGGAGAAGGCCCTTGGCCAACAATGAAACGTTAATGGGCTGGAGAGAGAGGACGAATTTGGAGGCTTTACCATATTGAAAAATTTTATGTATAGTTAATAGCTACCTATGCTTAGTAATTAATAAGGTTATGACTGATTACTGACATACAGAATAAGGTTTTAAATTACTGAATTACTAAGGTTATGAAGTACATAATATAAATACGATAATAGAGTTACGAGCTACATAAGGGGTTCGACTAAGCACCTTTCCAGGGCCTAAAATAACTATCAAAAATTATGTTACCAGACATATTTTACCTTCTTCACACTCTCATCTTTGTTATAATAATGAAGTAGCGATTAATTAAGTAAGATAATTAAAGGGGCTACAAAAAATAATGCATTTACGAGTGTTTAATCAGGCCTCAACTTATATTTCTTTACATTAAAGTTCATTACGATGAAATTCTACTACTACGAGTAATTTAATATCTGAGTAACGTCTTTTGTGATATAAATATCACTCTTAGTCAGCTATATCCGTATTTGTGACTACTCGCGTTCATATTTCTGCCATTATTTTTGTTCACTTTTACTGTATGAGTAAAAAAAAATAAAAAACAAAAAAAAAATACAAATTAAAAAATTTTTTCTTCTTGCTTTCTTTCTATATAGTGAACATTAGGTTATTTCAGTTTAAAGAATGTTTCAAGCAATAAGCATAGTCTAGAAATTGGAAACCAATAAAGTTTCGTGAAACGTCGGTGATTATATTTTTATTTGTTTACATACTTTAAATGCATACGTTAATTTGATAGAACTTTTGTTTCACTAGTAAAACTGTTACTTCCGGCTTTACTAGTCTTAGCCTTGGCGAAAATTAGAACCTCGTAGTTGTTTTATTCGTAATTAATTATTTGTCTAATTGAACATTATTCATATAGTTTTACTTGTGTTATAACCAACAAATTGTATTATTTTTTAGATTTTTGTAATGCTCAAATTGCTTAGTCACTTTCGACGTTCACTATTTTAGGGTGGTCTTAGGAAAATTATTTTAATAAACTATTGTAAATACAATATTAAAGACTTTTATATTCATGTTGCCTGACAACAAAGTCTATAAAATCCTATCTGAATCGCAAAGAAACATTCAGCATAATTCACCTCATTTCAAAGAGAAAAGCACTTTGACGTCTTTCGTTTTCACGTCAGAAATTAATTATAGGAATGCGAGCCACGTAGTAGGGAATTTAACGTTGAATACATTTCAAGATTCAAAGAAACAAAGCAAAGCCTTAATGCCTTAGTAAGACTCAATACCATTGTAAATATGAAAAAAACTGGACAAGTACGAGTTCATTATAATAATTATATTCGTCTTAAATAAAACTACTTTTTACGGATTTAGACACGTGTATTTGTTTTAAATTTTAGCCCGAAAAATCAAGATCCGTAAAAAAGTAGTTGCAATTAAAACAAATGAGTCGCGCAAGTGTCAGAGAATATTATATATTCGTTTTCATATATTATGGCTGGACTGTTTAAAACATCTTGCTTCGATCGTAGCAGATGGCGCTCTATAGTCTCTGCCTACCCCCATGGGAAAAAGGCGTGATGTTATGATGATGATGATGTTTAAAACAGGATATAAAAGAAAGAGGAGTTAACACAGATATGACGTGAAATAATCTTATTTCCTCTCAGGTAGTAAGTAGGTCCATGATGCGGATGTCTATCCAGGGGCAGGAGAATGATGAATTGTGACATTCGTCATCATATAGCATAATAATCACATCGTCTTATGTAGATATATGGTTTTATCTTTACTATTCTTAAAATAATCCGTGTGGTGACAAATTAAGAATACAAGTGTCATCACCGCATCTCCTCCCAAGGGTGCTGCAAAAGTCAGCTAAGGGATAATGCACACAGATACCATCCTCTGTGAGAGACGGAAAACTCGAAAATAAACCCTGTGCCAACACGCCTGGTCAGCGCGGCACAGTAGACCATAATTCCTCCCAAAGTGGACCTTGCCCTGACCTCCCGTGCCCAACAGTGGGACGAAAATGGGCTGGAGAGACAGAGAGAGAGAAATAGTGCCGTTATCTATGTGTGTACTACGCCCGCAACTACGTACGCGTGGAATTTAGAAACCCAAACCTTAGCAAATTATACAAAAAAGCCATCCTCTTAAACCACTCTATAATTTAAAAAAAAACTCATCAAAATCCGTTGCGTAGTTTTAAACATATAAAGCTCGCATAGAGACCTACAGACAAAAATAACGGCTTTGTTTTATGATAAGCAAAGATGTAAGTAAGCTAGTATAGTAGTAGTAGAGCTAATCTTCGTTATATCTTCAAAACTACGCAACGGATTTTCATGCAGTTTGTATTTTATAGACAGAGGTTCTAGTCCTCTTGAACCTCTGTTTATAAAATACAAACTGTGATAATATTTTATATATATCTTGATAATATTTTATGTATAATTTGATAAGGGTTTTTTATTTTCTGATTTCCACGCCTATGTAGTTGCAACTAGTTATCAATGATCAAATAATTTTTTTTTACTAATCCAATGCATTCAATTCTACACCTGAGTTTTTTAACAAACTACTTTTAATATAATATGTATTTCACGAATTTTAGGCTTGTCATATGCTTACTAGACCTACGCACTTCCATAAAATATTTTTCAAAGAGAGAATCCTTTGTTTTTACGTCGATCTTTTACGGAAATGTGGGGTTTCCGCAGTGTATATAAATACTCTTTTATAAATCTTTTACTTTGATTTAATGGACAATGTATCTCGCGAGATTAGAAGACACGAGTTTAAGTTTCCTGTTTTGCAACTCTTTCAATATTTATTTGATATTTTTCAAGCTTATTTTATGTTATGATGGCAACATATTGTTGAACGTCGTAACAAGACTACAACCTTTTTCAAGATGTTGTCATCATATCATTTGCACATAGAAGAACAATTCTTGTCGTGCTTTTATTGAGTATGTATTTTATGTTTATTATGATATGTATGTAACTATTTACATAACAGAAGTGTATTAAAAGAGCATTTTTTTTTAAATTTAAGCTACATGAACAAATTTCTTCTCCGTGTGGTGACGGGTTAAGAATACAAGTGTCACCACCCCATCTCCTACCTAGGGTGCTGTAAAAGTCAGCTAAGAGATATTGCACACAGATAACATCCTCTGTGAGAGACGGAAAACTTGAAAATAAACCCTGTGCGTAAACCCTGTGTGTAAACGTCTGGTCAGCGCGGCACAGAAGACAATAATCCCTTCCAAAGTAGAGGCGGCCCGTGCCCAACAGTGGGACGTAAATGGGCTGAAGAAGAAGAAGAATTTTTATGGCACATGTAGTACCAGCAATAAAGGTTAAATTGGAAAATATCACGTTTTGTGAATCAGAGAACGTCTGTGATACCTCTACATCTACCAATTAATTGAGGTATAATACTAAGGACTAAACTCTATTACTTTACTTTTGTCTAAATACATACAAAAGATCTAAGTTGTATTAAAATTTTAACTCAATAAACAAATACTTAACAGCAGTGGTATTCAGTAAGAAAAAGTGAAGTGAATTTTCGGTGAATCTTAATCACATGACAGCACTCCTCCAATAAAAATAGGGGAGCGCTGTCACGTGATCAAGATTCACCGAAAATTCACTTCACTTTTTCTTACTGAATACCACTGCTGCACTGAAAAGAAATTGATCTTATGAGTACGAATCTAATTTATTAGAATAGCATATGTACAATCAAATCAATAACATTCTTAAAATTTACCCACTCAACTCAAAAGAATGCCAGAGGGTCACAAATGACTGGCTGCTGGGTTTCTCTTATGATGATCTGGAAGATCTTATTAAAATCTAGGCAATTGCATTTACAAGGTACCAGCACTTAGTTAACAAGTATAAAGTATTAATTGGCTGTTTCCGCTGTGGTTTCGCGATATTACTCATCACTCACACACACACATACACACACAGAAACACTCAAGAAAAAAAAATTATAGCTTTGTTTAATGCATGATTGTAGTTGGAACGCTGTCTCATCTCCCGGAGGTGGGCGCTAATAGTTAGGACACAGTTTATAACTAATGTTACTATTAACGAACACAATGTTAATGTTAATTTGTTATTTTTGTTCTAATAAATATATTTTTACTATTATTTATAGCATTTGTTAGCATTCAAATGACAAAAAAATAAATAGTAAACCAATAAAATTGGCTGTAAATTTAGAGAATTGTTTCACTTAGTAAAGAGAAGTTCCTTAAGGGCCTACATCAATATTATCGTATATCATCGCCGACACGTACATATTAACAGAGCCAGTAGGCACAGAAAATGAAGAATTAGGGATACTTTTCCTATTTACTCAAAATCTACTAAATATATTTTAATTCTGATTTACGTGTTTCTATATATAATAGTTACTTATGTTTTTAAAATTATTTCATTAGTTAATACGCGATAATAGACCGACAAATGAAAAAAATAAAAGATTTGAGAGGTTGTTTCGCCAAGATTTTCTATCGAGAAAACTTTTTTCAATCGCGTTTCTGAGCTTATGCGATCCTAGATCATATATTGAAAAAACATATACTTAAAAATTAGAGCTCTAGCCATTCAATCTAAAGAAACAATGAAAACTTCGTACATAGAAAAATGCACGAAGCTATTTTGGTATCCTCTTAAGTTAATTTTGTCTAAATAAGTATTTTGAATTCATCAAAACCTCTAGTCTGAGGGGTAATTTTTATAGTGATTTATCAAACTTTTTTTATTCAATTCTATTGAAGTGTTTGGCTTTTATTTAACATTTTAATGCTATTACATGCATAGGCGGGCTTAATGCCTAAGGCATTTTCTACCAGCCAACCATAGGGTGATGCAGAATTAAAGGAGGTAGGTGTCAATACCGAGTCGAGGAGAAGAAAAAAAAAATTATTAATAGGAAAATGAAAGTTACAGTTTTTATTTATTATAAAATGGATACATTGATATATTGAAGTAATGATTTATATGATACATACATATAAAGAAACATATTACACTGTTACTTATTTTGCTTTTAATACTCAATGAAAGCATGAACACTGTTTGAGTACCTATATCAAAAAGTTTGATTTGTAATAAAACACAGTTTTGATATTAAAGTTAGAGTTGATTCACAGAAAATAAAAAGGAGTTATCAGGCCCGTTGGTCTTCTTACTTTTTACAGCACAGGCAAGAGACAAGTAAGAATTTTTGAACTTATAGTGAAAATAAACGACCTACATACCTATAAAAGTATATCTATATTTTTCTTTAAATGAGTGGTTCATGTGACAGACTGCCGTTCACGAGGTCGTGAGTTCGATCCTCGCTCGGGACAATCATTTGTAATTGTCATACAAATGTTTGTACTGCGTCTGGGTGTTTACTATGTATTATATGTATCAAAAGATATATTTACAAAAGAAAATTAGTACATGTATTCTATCCGTATTCTGGTACCCATAACACAAGCATAAAAAGCTTTGCTTGGGACCAGAGGACGTTATGTGAAATGTCCATGAATATTTATTATTTATTATTAAGAGTTTGTTTGTAAATATGTTTAAACGCACTTATCTCGGGGACCACTAGTCCGATTTGAAAAATTCTTTTATTGTTGGATAGTACAATTATAGAGTAATGCTATAGGTAATATAACATCACGCTACGACCAATAGAAACGTAGCAGCAATAATATATGTAGTGAAACTGGGAAAAATTTACTGAATTACACGCGCACAAAGCCGTGAGCGACATCTAGTACCTGTATAAACAAAGACTTTTTATGAACTGGTGTTGTTTCACTCTCCGGTAATGTTTGCTTACGAAAATGTATGTGATGTTAAAGATTATAATATGGATGGGAGCTACCTAAATTTAATTAGTACTTTGCTTGTCTAGGTCGCTGGTACATACATAAGTAAACAGAGATGAAATTTCATCTTGTTTATATTTAGTTTGTGGTGCTAGCCACTTAACAAATTTCGTATTATCTTAATTAGTTACTGCACCACACAAGCAATTACTCTACGCTTGGTCTCTTGGTAGTCTACTGCTCAAAATTCTGTCAAAACCAATTTTATTAGGTGTACTGGAATTAGTAAACTATGAATTTTTATTTAAAGTTAACGTTATAAGCGAATAATATAAAGGTAAAGAGTTTCTTTGTTTGTTTGTTTAAGCGCGTTAATCTCAGGAACCGCTTGTCCGATTTGAAAAATTCTTTCAGTGTTGGACAGTACATTTTACTGAGCAAGGCCATAAGACCATAAAATTTTTCATCGTAGGTAGCACTATGGGTTGTAATCACTAAAAAGATCATCGTCATTATCATACCAAGACGCCTTTTTCCTATACTATAGCGGAAACTATAGAGCGCTAACTAGTAATCTAAAAAAATATCTTCTTACGAAGGTATTGTTAAATTATATTATTTTAGATTACTGATATTCTTAGATAGATAGATAGAAAACTCTTTATTTGTACCCCACAATAATATATTTTACTTACTTAATAAAGGTATAGTACAAAGGGCGGCCTTATCACTAGTGTGATTTCTCCCATGCAACCTTAGGATGGATAAAAATATCTAGGATAGATAGCGCGGTAGTTTGTGGTGTACATACTAGTTTAAACTACATATAAACTACTAAAACATGAAATAGGTACATAAATAAGTATAATAGAAATATACTTCTTTTTAGGGTTCCGTACCCAAAGGGTAAAAACGGGACCCTATACTGAGACTTCGCTGTCCGTCCGTCCGTCCGTCCGTCCGTCTGTCACCAGGCTGTATCTCAAGAACGGTGATAGCTAGAGAGTTGAAATTTTCACAGATGATGTATTTCTATTGCCGCTATAACAACAAATACTAAAAATAAAATAAAATAAATATTTAAGGGGGGTTCCCATACAACAAACATGATTTTTTTACCGTTTCTTGCTCGATACTAATAACGTTGCCTTATGTTGCATATATAATGGTACGGAACCCTTCGTGCGCGAGTCCGACTCGCACTTGACCAATTTTTTTTATACTACTTCTATTCTTGTTCTGTGGTTCATTTGCAGATGTAAGCAAGGTTTAGGTATATTCTAAAGACATATAGGTATCTATAATCCTTGAACAAATAAATATTAATTTTACGTAATAATATTTCAAGTTAAGGAAAACTTACTCTGAAAATATTTTTTTTTTTTTTTAAATATTCATGGACATTTCACACAACATCCTCTGGTCCCAAGCTAAGCTTATTATGCTTGTGTTGTGGGTACCAGAATACGGATATAATACATATACTACTTTTCTTTTGTAAATACATACTTATAATACATAGAAAACACCCAGACGTAGTACAAACATTTGTATGACATTAATGAATATCACACAAATGATTGTCCCAAGCGGGAATCGAACCCGCGACCTTGTGAACGGCAGTCCAGTACATGAACCACTACGCCACGAAGCCCGTCGCCCGTCGAAAATTATAAGGTCGCATTATCATTTTATAAAGAAAATCTCAGGTAAACCGTAAATAATATGACGACTAAATGGAAGTAAATTCACGATTAATCTTAGCGAGCCGTCACAACTTTGAAAGAAATCCGGAAGCGACAAATATTTTTTAAGACCAACTTTGACGTTCTTATGCAAAGAGACTTCGCCAGAAAAATTTGAAAAATTAGTGGAAAACTTAGATTACTTGTAAAATTGAAATTTAAGCATTTTGTATGCTTTTGACTTTGTCGATTTTAATTAAATTCTAAAAGAATGTTAGTAATTTTTTTTGTCCGACTGTAGACATAATATTATGTTTTTAATGCGTATCTTATACGAATGTATGTAAGTAATATTCCTTATTTTTATTACAATTAACAATTAGTGTATTGATTCGACTTTATCACCTAAGTGTTCTTAGATAGGCTTGTAGAAATAAAAATCAAAATGGCGACAACAAGAGCATTTAATCACACTGTTTTCTTCGACAAATATACTGTCACGTCGAAGGTGTGCCGAGGTAACGCACACGAACGCTATAACGTAATTTCATTGGTCGCAACGCACGCTCCGCCCAAAACTGTCCGTACACAATGAGTATGAGCATTGCTCTCGTACCTATTTCAGCGGGGGTCACCTTATAATATATCCTGTTGGATTAGTACTCTTAAATTTGTAGAGTGGACAATTAGGAAGGATTTTATGGAATTATTTCTTTTTCAGTCGGGAATTTTAATTTTTAAATTTAGTCAATGCTCATTATTTCGTAAATACAATTCGATAACATTTTTATATTATTAAAATACGTATTTGTTCTTTAAAGCGAGGTATCCTTGGTACAGATAGACAGCAAATGAGGACAATGTCAATTTAGCCCTATCTAGACCAAGTTGTTAATTAAATGAAGGTCTAAGCCCGACGAGGTATTATGACAAGAATATTGTGTAGTTGTTGCAAATTACGTTTTACACAATAAATTTAATATTACATAAATATTTGTGTAGAATATTCACATGTCACCTCCCTATTTCCTCATAGAAGCTTTGAGTTAAACAAAAAGCAAAGGTAAAACACAAACTAAATCTTATTACTAACTTATACATGTACTACAGTTATTCTGGAGAAGCGTAAATATTTTTAATATTAGGATAATTATTTTTTATCTAGATGCAACACTGCCTTGCCTAGAAAGACGGGAGGATGCACTCCGATGAGGTTGACTACAGTCGACCATAGTGGTGGTCCCTAATGGAGAGAAATCGACGAACTATAACGGAATTGTCTAGTAAGACTGCTCCCTGCATCTGGGCTATCACTGACTTACTATTGGCCCATCACTGACTTACTAGAGGCCCTTTGGGACCAAACCGTTGACCGATACAACTATCGGCATTTTATCTGTCGATACCTCCCTACATATGTCTTTAATCTCATGCGCCAGGTCCAGATACTTGGTCTTCTTGTTTGCTTCGCCTCGCGCGTGTTTCTTGTCATAGGGCATGGTAATATCCACTAAAAATACCCGAGACTCCATCCTAATTTTTTATTACTATTTTATGGTCATTTTACATACCTCGTGAAAGGCAGTCCGTTACATGTACACTGGACTAGTTAGACTCTGTTAGACCTCATGCCCCATCAAATGGACATTCGCAATGTGGAAATTATGAGGTCATCAAGAGATATGTAATACAATAGATGCATTTATTTTAGTTTTTAATTTAGCTAGTTTTTGGTACATCTAAATTAGCATCAATGTCTTTGCCTTGAATGAAATGAAGCTGCATATAAAACGGTATTAAAAGATGATACATACAACATCGCTTGTTTTTAACTAACCATTAGATTTTGCTAAGCAATTAGTTTGTTACATAATTGGCAATTAGTTACCGACCCTAAACCCAGAGGAACAACCAAATATTAATTTAATTAACAAACTTCTAATACGAATTTATGTTTTCAATCTATCAAATTGCGTTAAAATGGGTAAGTAACGGTATTTGAATATCGATGTATTTTACCACGAAGAATATTTAGTTCAAAACTTATAGATTTAATTTTGAGAAATTTTCTTACGTATAATTTCTTTCTTTTTTGTTTTTCTGTTTGTTTCTTTGTTTGAACGCGCTAATCTCAGGAACCAATGAGCCGATTTGAAAAATCCAGTGTTAGGATAGGGCATTTATCGAGGAAGGTTATAAAACATCACGCTACGACCAGTAGAAGCGAAGCAGTAGTGAAAAATGTTGCAAAAACGGGGAATATTTTCTAAATTCCACGCAGACGGAGTCGCGGGCAACAGCTTATCCAATATTTATTTTTTTACACGATTGTCCTCAAACCTAATGATAGATTTCCATCCATCCAGCTGCCTTTCTCTGTCCACTGCTGGGCATAGGTTTTCGTGGTATTCCGCTATAACATGATTTATGAAGATTACCAAGGATTTGTAATACATATATGTATAACAAAAATAGGGCAGAATTTAATAAAAACCACATAAAGTTGATAAAAATCAATGGAATTACAAATAAGCTATGTATTTTGATTGGCAGAATTCCAAGTACTTCAAGCCCTCATTTGTATCCTAATATAAATGATGAAACCGTATTGTTACATCAAGTACTTAAGCGATATTTAATTGTACTATGGTACATAAAATATAATGTTAGGAAATGTCATTACTATGATAAGTTTATGCCAAAAAGATGACTCTTTTTTATATTTCTTTTGTAATAAAAATAAGCAATAATAATATATATCTTTGGCAACAGAATATTTCCTTGTTTATTTCTAGTTGTAACAGTAATGGACATAACAAAAGATAATTAACCATTTTAGCAGAGACAAAGGCTTTGAGTAGGCAACAGGAGTTGTAACACGCTGTTTTCTTTCTCAAATATACTGCAAGTTTGAGGAGGTAACTAAAACAACCGTAATTCTATTGGTCGCTAGTCGCTACACACGCACGGAACAAACTCGTAACATTTCTTTATTTCTCGATGGCAGGTCTTAAATAAAAACTTGAAAGAGCATGAAAAATTCTTTCAGTTCTGAAAAGTACCAATACAAACTAATTTATATCAAAATACAAACAAATAAAAATCTAAGTTCAATTGCTACAAAAATGGAAGAACTAAAAACTTGAATCGAAATTTCAAATCAGAGGTACCTAATATTGAAACTGTAACATATTGTATACAATTATAAACTTAATACCCCAACACTTTTTTCTGTCAAAATAAAAAATAATCGACGTAGTATAGAATATACATAACACAAGTATATAAGCTTAGCTTGGGACTAAAGGACGTTGTGTGAAATGTCCATGAATATTTATTTATATAGTTAATATAGATATCGAAAACCGCCAAAATACCGATGAAATCAAGGCCAATATATACAACATCAAATAGTTCAGATCCACTTATTAATTATCTTTGCATATCTTAGGATTGTATTGGAATTCCTCATTTATATTATAGGATCATAATTCGCTTTTAATTAACCAATATATGTTGCTAGTGCTAATAAATACATCTCGATGTTAATATAAACAGATTAGCAGGATGTTTGCTATAATTGATTAAGTAAATTAGAAAGTAAAGTATATTAAATAATAAAGTACATTAGTAGCGAAGAATATTAATTATTTGGTCCGTGTGGTGACGGATTAGCAAAAGAAAGAAAAAAAGAAAGCGTCACCACCTTTTTCCTTCTGAGGGTGCTGTAAAATCTTTGAAAGTGGCCGCTGCATTAAGCCGGCTTCTACACAACGGTGCCCCAATATGGGTGGACGCTCTCACTACTCGTAACAAGGCTCAACTGAGAAGATCACAGAGGATTATAGCGGTGAGAGCAATCAGCAGCAAACCTGCTTTGGTAAGTACCTGCACCAGATCCAGAGACAGATTACACCATCCTGTCATCAATGCGACGCGCCCGAGGACACGGCGCGCCATATATTAGAAAGTTGCGCTGCCTAGCAGATGCAACGAAGGGAGCTTGACCTAGTGATCGGCGGGGACTTGTCACTGAATGCTATTTTCCACGCAATGCTTATCAGCGACGAGTGCTGGCAAGCAGTGGCCGACTTCTGCGAAAACGTCATGCAGCTGAAGGAGTCCGCAGAGCAAGAACGCGAAGCAGATGCTAATGCGAACCCGCTCCGAAGAGTAAGGCCAGGAAGGAGGCTACGACAATATGCTCGCCTACTTCCCCTGCAGTAAGCGGTAGCAACACTCGACTAGTTGTGCCGCCAGGCCACCGTTAGAGCGTCAGAGAGAGTCCGGAACGGGGAGCCTCTGGCGCTCCAAGAATGACGAGTTGAGCGCCGCAGTTAGGTTTAGTCGGCATTCCGGCGTCCGTTTCTCACCTGGACGTCGGCGAGATCGACACCACTCCTATCACGGCGGTGATGATCGCGATGACAGGAGTGGGTGTGCGTAAATGCATTCCCCTGCGAAAAAAAAAGGGTGCTGTTAAATCCAACTAAGGGATATTGTACACGTATAGAGAATCTGTGAGAAGTGATAAACTCGAAAATAAACCCTATGCCAACACTCCTGGTCAGCGCGGCAGAGTAGATAATAATCTTTTTTGTTATACAACTAAGTTGACGAACAAGCGTACAGCCCACCTGAGCCCACCTGATGGGAAGGGACTATCGTAGCCTATAAACGTCTGCAAAAACAAAGGTATCACTCGCGCGTCGCCGATCCTGTAGAAATCTCTTCACATCTATTTTATAATCCCTCCGATAGTTGATAGGCCAAATATCGGAACGTAAAATTTAGATTACATCGTAACTAAATAAAACAAAATTTTACAAAGCTACCCCTGACAGACATTATGAATATTTTCTACCATGGCAATGACTAGAAAGCAATTGCTATTTGCCAGTATCGTTTTCCGATCACAATAGCTCCATTGTACATCGTAGAAATTGCGATGGATAAAGAATACGTCGACTCGCCAATATTTCGCAATTTAACTCCAGCATAGTTTATTTGATCAGACTTTTTGTCGCTGTAAAATCTTGTATTTTTATGTCATAATAAAAGTTTGTCTGGAATTGAAGAAAAGTACTCCATTTTTAGGGTTCCGTACCAATAGGTAAAAGAGACCTTACCACTGTTACTTCGCTGTCCATCCATCCGTCCTTTGTCACCGGGCTATATATCTCTCAGGAACAGTAACAGAGAGTTGAAATTTTCACAGATGATGTGATTCTGTTAATTCTATTGATGCTTTGAAAAGAAATATCATAACACTATAAAATCATAACACTATAAATATTTAATGAGGATTCCATACAACAAACGTTTTTAACATGAGATGACACGCTTTTATACCTATTTATCTCAATGCTTTTATATGACAACATTATGATGATATGACGAATATTTCACGATAATGATTGTGGGAATCCTTCGCACGTGGGTCTACCTCGAACTTAGACAGTTTTTAAACAATTATTTGAAAACTTAAGCAGTCCGGAATATGATTGAAACACTGAAATAAATGAAAACTTAACCTAAAGTTGTTACCGAAATCTACCAGACATATTCACTGGTAAGAATGTTCATTCTAGTAACCATTTTCTCTCGGACACTATTCTTGAGTAAAAGTCAATCAAACGTGAATTTAACTCACCGAGGTTGAACATTTTCAAAGGTTATTTACGTCAGCAATAGAGTGAACCATTAATTTAGACTCAACCTTACATTATATGGTCGTTGAAGATTTACTTGCTGTTGATAGATTTAGTTGAAACATTTTATAAAGGTTCTAAGAGTTTTAATTTTCACATTGCCAAGAAAAGACAAGAAAACATTTATGTCGGTCAACCCATTCCGTCGTTCTTATAAGTGAGCTATTACGGCCGTGTCAGTGGTAACTAATGAGATGTAGACTCAATCAAGAAACACTGTAGTGCAGACATTGGTTACCACTGGCACAGCCGCAGTAGTTCAGTTAGCAAAGCAACGGAACGGTATTCCAAAGTCCTGAGTTTATGTAAGCTTGCGGTGACCACTTACAACATTATAATTTTATTTATTAAGTAAATGCATAGCAAGTCAATTGCAAAGTTAATAAATTACTATAAAGTAGTAGACAGTTTATATAGATTTGCAATTTTTAAAATCTCTGTTAGTACGTAACAGTGATATTCTCCGTATGGCGACGGATCAAGAGTACATGTTTCACCACCCCTTTTCCTTCATAGAGTGCTATAGAAACTAGCTAAGGAATATTGTACACATCTAACATCTTCTGTGAGAAACAGAAAACTCGAAAACAAACCCTGTGCCAACACGCCTGTTCAGTGGGGCACAGCAGACCATATTCGCTTTTAAAATGGAGGAGACCCGTGTCTAACAGTGGGACAAAAGAATCAACGTTATGTGAATACCCAAAAAAATTTGAACAGAAATATGCAATTATAAAATTCAAAAATGTAAACATTGTGGCTGCAATTTTTCGTAGCTATCTCATTTTTTTTACGCTATATTGCTTTTTAATACGTTCAGTGCGGCTAACGCTTATGCGCGTTTTTCTGATCTTCACCAGGTGCGGGCCGACGCGTATACGCGTCCATACAAAAAAAAATCTGTAGGCAAGCGGGGTGCGCCGCACCTGTGCGTTTATAGCGTGTATTCTGGGTGTCAATTGTTTCGAAGCGGTCGTAAAATGTGGAATTGTAAAGGAGACTACACACTAGTCAGGTTTCTGCTACGAATCTGGCATGGGGGGGGGGCTATTGCGGCGACGACAACAATAACCTAATTTAGTACAATAGATTATTGAAATAATTTTACTATGACTCGCTCTTTTAACTAAAGTAATAGGTAGTTTTAGTCTATTTATAAATGGTGTCCATTACGAGGCGGGCGAAGAGTCGTAAATTAAAAAAAATTAAGAATAAAAGGGCTTTCGGGAGAAGGTACCTTTACTATTACTGTTTTTTTTTTTCTAACACTTGCGCGACTCAAATAAAACTACTTTTTACGGATTTAGACGCGTATATTTGTTTTAAATTTTGGCCCGACGTTTCGGAGACTATGCAGTCACCATGGTCACCCGTGACCATGGTGACTGCGTAGATGCGAATATACGCGTCTAAATCCGTAAAAAGTAGTTTTATTTATTCCTGTTTTATTAAGGTATAACTTACTATTTTAACAAAACCGAACGAAGATATATTATGGCGTAAACTTCACAAAATCTCTTACAAATAAACACTAGTGTGGAAGCACCTTTATCCATCCAACACCTTTATATGACCCGTAATTGTTATATGACAGTCATAAAACTCGAAAGTTACCGAACGCACATAAGCGTCGGCCGCACTGCGGGAAGGTAAAAGACAACGCGCTATAGCGTCCAGCCGCACTACGCGAGTTTTCTATGAACGCATATAAGCGTTCTTAGCAATACGCGAAAAATTTTTTGAACGCACATACGCGTTTTCAGCACTGGGCGAATGACTCTTTTATTAGCATTGGCTATAAATTCGCAAATTATTCAGCATTGAACGCGTTAAAATATGAGAGAGCATGATAAAACACCTTTATAATCTTTGTTTACATTAATTAAAATGTAAAGTATAACTCTGACAGCGTTTCGTACCGGATAAAAGATGGCTTACGGTAACGAATGAAGCTTTTATTTTAACAAGTAGGCTCTTCTGAGGTAAACAATTAAAATAACTGTTTGGACGAGTTGATGGTTTTTATGGCACTTGTAGCGTTGATGGTTGATTAACTGGCTTCCGTACATAAATTATTATGTTCGATATCCACTAAAGATAAATTGACTAGATGAAATCACAGTTAATTGTAGATATTCATTTATATATGTCAACATAAATATAAAACTTGATTATATATCAAACAATTAATATTAAAAACTTTAAAGCCCCTCGTCCAGGCAAAGAGAATAGACCTAGATAGCTTGGAGGCTAATCTATACTCGAATTTCTACGTACACGTAGAGATCATTAGAGCGAGAGTAGCGGAGCTTGTCTTTGTAGACTGTAGTGACACTCTAGCCAGGGTAGTCTCGCTAATGTGTACACGTCGTAGATTGCCTGAGAGTCGCTCACCATATATTTTAATCTATATGGACGAGACCTATTATGAATTGCCCTATCTATTGATGAAATCCGCAGAACAATCTATTTAAGTTTATCGCAAACATACAGACAGACAGACAAACGCGACAAGAGAATTTATTTTATAACATTTATAAAAATAGATAAGTAGTATATAGTAGTACGTCCTCTTTTTCTTCTATGGGTGGGGCACATTAACACGACTCTGTCAGTACTATGTATATATTCTTATTTTTATCTTATACTTTCTTTTGTAATTTTTCGTTCATTTCTATTTGTATAATAATATGCTTGTAATATTATGTATCTTGCTGTGTAGAATGAATGGGAATGAATGGGTATGTGGGAAGAATAAAAACTTTCTTTCTTTCTTAGTATAAAGGTATAGTAATAAATAAATAAATATAAATAAATATTCATAGACATTTCACACAACGTCCTCTGGTCCCAAGCTAAGCTAAGCTATGCTTGTGTTATGGGTACCAGAATACGGATATAATACATAAACTACTTTTCTTTTGTAAATACATACTTATAATACATAGTAAACACCCAGACGCAGTACAAACATTTGTATGACAATTAAAAACATCACACAAATAATTGTCCTGACCGGGAATCGAACCCGAGACCCCATGATCGGCAGTCCGTTATATGAACCACTACACCACGAGGCCCGTCAATAGTAAACACATATAGGAGCATATAATATTGCTTTAAGCTTAATAGTTCTAATGACATTAGTATTCTAACGTGTTAAAATGGCTTGTTTCAGGGTACTTGTCGGAAATCCCACTACCTATTCAGGTCACTGCTCCCACACAAAGTTTGTTACGAATTTGTCTGAAAAGCAATTATCTAAAGCTGAATTTTGTACTTCTGGGCACAGAAATATATTTCGAAAACATTTTTGATCTTCTTATAGTGATTATTCCTAAACGAAATTGAACTTTAATTAAATTTTCCGCTGTTTCACACGCGTTTGAAATTACTGCCCGGTGCTTGGCTTTTAGTGTGACGATATTTATCCTTTTCTGACCGATAAAAAACAGGCGAATAGTTTTATAAAAATCTATTTAGTGGTGTTTGCGTGAAAAAGCAACAAAAGTCATTACATCTATACATTCATACAAACTTTCGCGATAATTAGGATTCACATTCATCATTGAATACAATAAAGTCATCATGAAATTTTTAATCAAACCTAGTTAATTATACTGTCCTGTCATGATACCTTCCAAACTACTGCTACTACAACTACTACGACATTAATGGGCTAGAGAAAGAGAGAGAAAGAAAATTATTTCCTCGAATGAGTATAGAAATAAATAAATAAATATTCATGGACATTTCACACAACGTCGTCTGGTCCCAAGCTAAGCTTAGAATACGGATATACTACATAAACTACTAGAAAGAATTAAGTATGAAAGAGAATACTTCATCATGTCAACCTGTTGCAGTCCACTGCTGGACGTATGTCTCTCCCAATTCACGCCACAATACACGGTCCTCTACCTTCCGCATCCAGTTGCTCCCTGCAACATTCTTCAGGTCGCCGGTCCACCTGGCAGGGGGGCGCCCTACTCTACGCTTGTAGAGTAGCGGTCTCCACTCCAGAACTCGTCTACTCCATCAGCCGTCGGTTCTGTGGCAAATATGGCCAGCGTATTGCCACTTAAGCGAGCTTGATCTATGAGCTATGTCGACCATCTTAGTTCTTTGGCGGGTTACTTCATTTTGAAGTTTATCCCTCGAAGAGACTCCAAGCATAGCCCGCTCCACATCTTGCTGCGAGACTTTTAGCCTGACTTTCAGACTTAAAGGATACTTGTTTTTGTTTAATTGTGAAATAGGATATATGCAGGAAAAACACAACTAACGTCTATTAAAACAAACGTCATGCTGAACCCAGGTGTTGGAATAAGGGCAAGATAATGATGATGTCGTTCAAATACATAACAATAAGGCCCACTTAAGTAATGGGTAGCAATATGATGTTTTAATTAAGTCCGCATTATATATTCCTTTAGTGTTTCATCCGTCAAGCTTCTGAAGGGATAATTAAGAAGACATTTACCAATTACATATTTTATGGCTAGTTTAAACAGAATTCGTTTTTAAATAATTATTATATTGAATTTAAGAGATATTTCCGTTAATGAAGTCAGTTCCCATTCCCGCGCAGGACAATTTCTGAGTTATTTGTATTTGTCACTTATATTCATCATTAAAAAAGGATTCAAGTTTACTGAAGTACTTAGTATATACCTAAATATACACATTTTTCTAGTATTCATAACTAAACATAAACTTGCAAAGTTTTTCGACTTTTCTGATAAGATTTTTTTTTTTCAGTCTGGGTATTTTCAATGTACAAGAAGCATATGCTTATTGTACATAAAAAAATTTTAAACAATTTTATACTAATTTTAGCACAATACATAATCATCATAATATCACGCCTTTTTCCCATAGGGGACATAAGACAAGATTATATTGCTACGTTCTTAACACACTTCCTATATACTATTGAAATACACAACATAGTTAAACTGTAAAGCCGTCAAAGTTGAAATAACTTGAGTCTCTTTTACAGCCAAAAACAAATAAAAATAAGAAAAACAAATTAACTTAACGCATAATAATAAAAGTTAAATTTTGACTGAATATTTAAAGTTGTTTTGTTGAAGTGTTGTGTTATTTAAGAGAGTCGTTACATAAAAAATGCGTAACTAAGATAAACAACAATGAATAAATAATAAAATAAATATTCATGGACATTTTACACAACGTCCTCTGGTCCCAAGCTAAGCTTATATGCTTGTGTTATGGATATCAGAACACGGATAGAATACATATTCTACTTTTCTTTTGTAAATACATACTTATAATACATAGAGAACACCCAGACGCTGTAAAAACATTTGTATGACATTTATGGATATCACACAAATGACCGTCCCAAGCGGGAATCGAACCCGCGACCTCGTGATCGGCAGTCCATTACATAAACCACTCCACCACGAAGCCCATCAAACTTATAATACATAGAAACACCCAGACGCAGTACTAACATTTGTATGACAATTCTAAATATCACACAAATGATTGTCCCGAAATGAAAACAATGAAAACTCGTTTCATGTAGCAATTTATTCGTATTTTTTTAACTGTCGTAAGTAGAAATCGAACTCGTTGCCTCGTGCACAGCAGACCGCAACGCGTTACCACTGCAGCGACTTAATTATGAACTACATCAACAAGGTGTAATAATTTTCTTTGATAAATATATCGAAAACCAAAAAGTTTATTAAAATTGCTGCTATTTGAGGTAGGTTCCGAATATTCTAATTGTAATTGGAATGAATGATCAGATATTATTATATCAGTTTGGTAAACAATAATTTCAATAGAGCTATAGTAAAGGCAATTAATAGTAAACACATAAAGATATTCCTATTTTTGTGATCAAATTGACCTATTGAAATCTTGGTTTCTCCGATTCGCAACAAACTGTGCTGGTCATTTCTCATTCAGACTCTCCCTGTATCCCAGGGTAAGTGAGTCGTCGGTCAACCTACTTTACATTCATCCAGTCGCAATCTCCTCTGCAGAACTCCTCTGCTTCATAAACCATCGATTCTTTGACAGACTTGACTAATTCACTGCCACTAACCTCGGTCAAATATTCTTAAAATTTTAACCAAGAAATACCTATAGTAGCTTATTTCGTTCTATACTTATATTGAACACTAGCTGTTGCCCGCGACTTCGTACTCGTGAAATTTAGAAATCAATCCTTAAAAAACAGAAGTTTAGGTACTCTTCTGCTCAATAGATGACATTGTACTTTTTTTAAATCGCGCTATCGTTTCGTTCCACACATAAACACTTAAACTCGTCAAAATTATTTTTGCGTCATCATTTGGATTTCGCATTTATAAATTAGTAAGGATTATATTTTTTTATGTAAAATTAAAATTAAAGCCTTTAATTAAAAAGACTTTGTGACCGGGGGTCCTTTACATGAATCACTATACCACGAGGCCCGTCGATAGATATTTATTACAGAAAATTCTTCTATCTATATAATCTATATTGCATATCTCAACATGTAAATCAAATTAATAAATTACAGAACAACTTTACTTAATTTCCGCTAATCAAATATCATTTCAGGTACTTATAATGAAATATTGCGAGTTAATTAAACTTTGCCCATTTTGATTAAACTTTATTACGGTTATAATTTTATAATATGCTACAAGTTTAAACCACTGAAATGATGTTTTCATTATTATATTTGCAAATAACCAAATATAAATTTGAAAGGGTGTTTCTCATAAATTTATTGAGGTATCTACTTTTACAGTATAAATTATTTTGCTTTGGCGTAAGAAAATGACACACGAAAAGTTGCTAGTGCTCTATCGTGCTGACCAGGCCTATTGGCATTAGGTTTAATTTCGGGTTTTCCGAGTTTTCCATCTCTTACTAAACTCGTTAATTGCTTAAACTCTTACTCGGGTGTTTTCTGTGAGGATAGCCTTATTTTATAAGGTGATTCCCCCAGCAAAAGATACAAGAGCAATGCTCATACTCACTGTGTACGGACACGGTTGACTCCTAATGACGTTAGGTGATTTCGGGCGGAACATACGTAGCGACCACTGATATTATCTCATGTTTGTCATCAGTTCTCATGTTTGTGGGCGTTATCTCGGCACTCCGCTGACACATGTAAACCAGTGTAACCAGTGTAAACCAGCTCCTGTTGTAATAATACTCTAAGCTATTACAAACACCAATATAAAGTAAGGCATCGAAAATCAATATAGAAATATTATGAAAGTAAAGAAATACTGAGAATGTTTTACAAGTTGTTCGTGAATTTCCATATAAGAAATTGAAGGCCAACTTTACATGAAATCTCATTGAGGCGGGACTTAAATCATTGGTTATTCAAATAAGGCTCCTGATTAACGGAGCAGATCTTATATTTGAGTTCATTTAAATTGCATGAAATAAACACAGTTTTCCCTGTGGTGACGGATTAAGATTATAATTGTCACAATCCTTTTTTTCCTGTCCTAGTACTGTAAAAATCAATTAAGGAACTGTACACTCGTAACATTATCTGTGCGAGACGGAAAATTCAAAAATAAACTCTGTGCCAACGCGCCTGGTCAGCGCGGCATACCGTAATCCCTCCTAAAGTAGAGGATACCCGTGCCCAACAGTGGGACGTTAATGGGCTAGAGACATGGAGAGAGAAATAGTATATTTTCACAACGTGTTTACGTGATAATTGATCTTAAAAAACAAACATCTGATTACGGCCAATGAATTGCTAATTATCTTTGATTATTACTTAATTATTACTCTACGACCTATTGTCGGTGACTAACGTTATTCAGTCCAATAGTTTCAACATACATTCCCATTACGAAATTAACACTTAGGTATCTCTATGCAACTATCTAGTTATTAATTTTCTATATTTATATTATACTAGCTGATGCCCGCTACTCCGTACGCGTGGAATTTTAGATCCCTATATATTTGGACCGTTTAAACCTTCCCTGGACTTTTACGAATATTTTAAGACCAAAATCACCAAAATCGGCCCAGACGTTCTCGAGTTTTAGCGAGACTAACGAACAGCAATTGATTTTTATATATAAGATTCTATATTCTATCTATCTATACATATAATAAAAATGTAAAAAGTCGATGTCTGTACTTTGAAGATATTGAAAAAATAATTGGATAGGACGTCTCTATTGGCATAATAAAAGCCAAACCAATGGTTTATAGAATTTTTTCTATCTGTCTGTCCGTCTATATGTATGTTTGTACGCGCATCACGCCAAAACTGTAGCATGGAATTAAATGCCGTTTTCTATGATATGTTGGTAGAGATCTAACTTTAAGTTTACGGGCTACAATTTCTCTCGGGATAATATCTAATTCCTTCGGGAAAACCTGCATTAAGTTTGTTATTGCCCAGTCATTCAAAATTTCACGCAAACGAAGTCACAGGCTATATATGTCTATATCTCGCATCTTTTGATATAATGAATGGTATTTAGTTCACTTTTAAATTTTCATCTATAAAGAAGAATATTTTATTAAAACTGGTATTCAAATATCAGCATAAAAGTGATAGTGATATTTACAATTTACTGAATCGGAAATTAGGTCTTGTAGCTAGTTTATTTCGTTTACTTATCTTCTATACCGTGTTTTTTTTATCTGTATAACGAAATCTTTGAAAGTGACTTTCAGCCACTTGTAGTAATAAAATTGATCTGAAATTTAACATACCTACTTACCAAGGACATCGGTCCATTCTTTAAATTATTACATTGCCATCGGGCAATGCAATAATTTAAAAAAATATTCAGGATATTCAAGCGTATTTTTTATGGTCTTATTCATAATGACTTACCGTAGGTTTAAACGGAGATTTTATCGAAGAGATAATAAACGTTTTATCGTAAAAAAGACTTGAAGATGAATAACAAGTTTTGACAATTTTCTCGAACCAATTTTAGCGAACTTTTAAACCTCCGATAAGTCATTATGAATATGACCATTATAGTTTTAGAACTAAGCAAATTAAAATTACATATATAACCTTTTTCGCAACGTTATATTAAATGGCAAGCCATCAAGATACATCAAACTTTAACAAAACACTCGCATAACGTAACCACTATCAGAAAGAACACGCCAGAACGATTAACAACATGCATTATTCATGACAAATTGTCGCTCGTGCGGTATTTTGATGGATAGTGTAGTCAAACCTATAAAACTATAGCAGTAATTCTGTTGCGTTTCAAAACCTAACCTAATTAGAAACTAACTACATTACATTATGTTAGTACATATTTATGCAGCGAAATAGTTATTCAATAGAATTACATCATATCTCTTTTGCATCACCCTAGCCGGGCAGAAAATGTCTTTTGCAATAAGCCTTTGCATATTCATTATTCTTTAATACACAGTTAACATTGCCGGATTGTGCTATTGATACCATCAATTATTTCTGTAATGTAAGTTGGGGGTGGCTAATACTCTGACTGCATACTGTCGCATTTGGTTTGGACCATAAACGATGTATTTGTTATGTTAGTTTTAAGTACGCTAGTCTAAATACCCGCAATAGAGCCCACTACGCAGGGATGATTGTCTTAATGCGTCCGGATGTCACCTGTAAGAGGATGCTATCAGTCGCTGAGTGTGCACCTGAAGGCGCAACCACCGCGGTAACTTAGCGGCAGCGGTGCTTAGGTACTTTAGGAGTTTTAGTTTAGTTGTGCAAGTAGAATTGGTACCAATATCTAACATTGGATAAAATAAAAGCTTTTATCGTTGATAAATGGTGACCATATTAGACCACGACCAACGAGATGAAGGGCCAAACGTTCTCAATATATCTTTCTAGTTTCCACGAGTTATTCCATTGCCTCTTAAGTTTTTTAGTTTCTCGCATAGCTAGTTTTTCCAGTAATAATTTATCGGCACTGGAAAATTATTTGTAATTTATATTGTGTCTGCTAGGAACTCGTACATAATCGACTGCTGTAATGATTATAAAATACTGAGTGGCTTGTTGCAAACAAATATGTTTATTTCCAGTATATACCATTACCAAGAAATATAAAAAAAAACATGCACAGTAAGAAATATTAAATTAAAGGTAATTAATAAGTGAAGCGTCAAAGTATTCCTCCCTATCGCTGTCAAGTGGAAGTGTGCTCAGGGGCCCAAGTCTGCTATTACAATGATCAGTCACTGACGCCATTATGCCGCCATAATGTATGTAAACCTTGTGTCAACACGCCTGGTCAGCGCGGCACAGTAGACCATAATCCCTCTAAAATGAAGGAGGCTCGTGCCCAATAGTGGGACGTAAATGGGCTGGAGAGAGAGAGGAGGACACATCATTGTGACATCATTGTAATTCTAGACTTGGCCCCCGGAAAGCTGGCGGCATTGTCATATTGGATGGCAACGCTTATTTTTTGAATAAAATAAAAGTCTATCAAATATTTTTATTATATTTATTGAACAAAATAAATATTTGTATGTATATCATCTATGATTGCTATTTTAATATATTTTTTTATATATGTATGTTTATGTATTAGTTCATGTATGTATAACTGTATGTATTTATTTACATGTATTCTTTATGTAGATAAGCTGCATAATTTAATATATTTATGTAGGTACTTTCATCATTCACGCTGCGCCACAATATGCCTTTTAGATAATAAGTTAATTCCATCTTAAGGTTGTCTGTAAGAGATCACAACTTGTGATAATACCGCCTATCGTACCTTGCCTAAACATTGTTTATATATCTAAGTTTATACATCTAAGTTTGTAATTTTATTTTGGCGTACAATAAAGAGTATTTATTCATTCAAAAGTCAGCTCTCTGATCACCAGAGGCGTCGATCAGTCGGCTCTCTCAATCTTTCAAACCCAAAGTAAAAATAAACACTAATATACAATTTATACAAAAAATGGTGTTACAGACTTTACGTGCAATATAACGCTATGTCAGTCATTTCATGAATATGTAGAGCATTATGCAAACTAAAACGACGCCTTTCATTGAATCAAAATATTTGGCATGTGAAATATTTCAGAATAAGTAATTACATTTTTGTAAGCACGAAATTCACAATAATATTAAAATTGTTTAGAAATCAACAATTACGGATTTTAGCACAGATTTATCAATGGTTACATAACTCACCCGGCATGAAGCTACATAAATATCTGTGTGCATAAAATATCTATCTTTCTAATATCTTTGTGTTTCTCTGATATATCTATCTGGTAAATCCAAGGATTTAAAAATATTATAACGTTGTTACAGTTTATTCGTCTGCGTATAGCTTGAAAGTTAATTATTATTAAACTACATCTAATTGCAATGAATATAATAATAAAACATAACACTCCTTATGAGTCGAGCAAAAATATTCTGTTTATTTAAAAGTTAAACGTATTTTAAAAGTAATTATTGAAGTTAACTTGCTGTAGAATTCATCGAAGTACGACTTACGAAATCTTTTATGAGAAACAAAAAATCGGCCGTGTTTTATCGAATCCACAGTACCTATACTTCTACGAGAATCAAATACTCATTTATTGATAAAATGTTTTACACGTCACAATTTTCTTTCAAGTAGTACAAAGCAATAGACTATCTATGCTAATATTATAAAGCTGAAGAATTTGTTTGTTTGTTTGTTTGTACGCGCTAATTTATTTATTTATTTATTATTTAAACGGAACCACTGGTCCGATTTCAAAAATTCTTTCAGTGTTGGATAGTCCATTTATTGAGGAAGGCTTTATGCTATATAAAATCACGCTACGACCAGTAGAAGCGAAGCAATAGTGAAAACAGTTGCAAAATCGGGGAAAATTGTCTAATATCCACGCGTACGGAGTCGCGGGAACAGCCAGTTATTACATAATGTAGTTTTATAGTACGTACACACAACGCACATTGAACAATTTTAATAGTTGTTATAGTATTCTCTCTCTCTCTCCAGCCCATTTACGTCCCACTGTTGGGCACGGGCCACTTCCACTTTGGGAGGGATTATGGTCTACTGTGCCGCGCTTACCAGGTGTGTTGGCACAGCGTTTATTTTCGAGTTTTCCGTCTCTCTCAGAGGGTGTGATCTGTGCACAATATCCCTTAGCTGACTTTTACAGCACCCTTGGGAGGAGATGGGGCGGTGACACTTGTATTCTTAATCCGTCACCACACGGAGAATATATATAAGTATTCTAACAACATACTAAATCAGACATGGTTAATAAATTATAAACAAATATAAAAAAATAATTATATTATCATCAATTACTATTGCACGTTAAACAATCCTTATCCTTACTAATTTATAAGTGCAAAATCCGGTAGATGACACAATAATAATTTTGACGAGCTTACGCCATCTATTGAGCAGAAGAGTAAACTTCTGTTTGTTAAGGATTGATTTCTTAATTTCACACGTACAAAGTCGCAGGCAACGGCTAGTATTAGAATAAGTTCCTTTTATTCTGAATACGAAATAAAACATCTAAAATCCATATACATATTTCAGAAGCAAACTGTATAAGTAAATGAAGATTGACATACTACAAGGTCTCGTTGAGTCGCAACTTAAATGATTGAATATTCAAACGAGCCTTCAAATCATGGATGATAGCTACGAAGTGTATTCGTTCTCAAGCTTTTTATTTTGACTGCGTATTATTTTTCTGTATTTATTGATATTTATTACTTATCTGAGACTTAATAAATCAAATTAATAAATAAAAAAGTGGTCAAGTGCGAGTCGGACTCGCGCACGAAGGGTTCCGTACCAATATCTATGCAACATAAGGCAACGTTATTAGTATCGAGCAAGAAACGGTAAAAAAATCATGTTTGTTGTATGGGAGCCCCCTTAAATATTTATTTTATTTTATTTTTAGTATTTGTTGTTATAGCGGCAATAGCAATACATCATCTGTGAAAATTTCAACTGTCTAGCTATCACCGTTCTTGAGATACAGCCTGGTGACAGACGGACGGACGGACAGCGAAGTCTCAGTAATAGGGTCCCGTTTTTACCCTTTGGGTACGGATCCCTAAAAATTAACACCATTAGCAGGACTTGAACCCACGACCTTTGAATAACGTTCCATCGCTCTACCGACTGAGCTACCATGGAATTTGGTTATCATATGCAGGTCCCATGATAGCCAGCTGGTAGTTACAAGCGCTATAGACATGGTAGGTTTGTTCGTAGATTCAAATCCCACTTCAATCACTCTCTCTCCAGCCCATTAACGTCACACTGCTAGGTATAGCCCCCCCCCCCCCTGTACTACTACGGGAAGTGATTACGGTTTACTATGTTGCGCTGACCAGGCATATACATATAGGCAGGGTTTATTTTCAAGTTTTCTGTCTCTCACAATGATATTATCTGTGTACAATCTGTGTACCTTAGCTGGCTTTTACATCACCCTGGGAAGAAAAAAGGGTGGCGACACTTGTATAATAGGTCACCATACGTACACACCACACGGTCTCACGTCTAGACAGGTATGACACCAGAAACGATAATTTAACCAATTCTCTAAGTTCGTTACTTAAAATGAGAGGATACTATATACATAAGTGTTTAAGTAAAGTTACACTAGAACTTAGCTTCTTGCTGCCGCCGTCTTGAGTTCACTTGTTCCATTGCAAAGAGTTTGTCGCAATGCCGCTCTATTTTCTTTAGTACCTAAGTGTATAAGTTACAGTGTAAGCGAAACGTAACTGCACAATATACCTGTGATATAATGCTTGTGGTTTGTAAGTTTTTCTTTCGTATTCCCGATGTAATACACTTTATTACATTATAAATTTTTTAACACGTTTTATTAACTCGGTACCTATCTATCAATGTTTTAATTTATGTAAAGGACTCATTGTCAGTGATTCTCACCTACTGACAGTAATCGGATTAATTTGAAATTTTACTTATATGTTAAGGACTGATGCAATAATTTAAAATAATATTCAGGATGCTTAAGTGTCTTTTGTAGTTTCTGAACCAAGAAAATTATCTAAGTAAACTTATTGCTAACGACAGGCAAACTAACAGCCCAAATGATGGTAAGTGGTTTCCGATCTCCGTGTGGTGACGGATTAAGAATACAAGTGTCATCACCCCATCTCCTCCCAAGGGTGCTGTAAAAGTCAGCTAAGGGATATTGCACACAGATAACATCCTCTGTGAGAGACGGAAAACTCGAAAATAAACCATGTGCCAACACGCCTGGTCAGCGCGGCACAGTGACCATAATCCCTTCAAAGTGGAGGAGACCCGAGCCCAACAGTGGGACGTAAATGGACTGGAGAGGAGAGAGGGGAGGTTTCCGGAGCTTATGGTCTTAGTAAATCACCGCTGCCTTACTTCACTTAAACCTCGTACATGTCATATTTTAAAAAATCTGTCATAATTCAAAATATCCAACCCCTATCTTTTAAAAAAATCGCACCATGATTGGAAGATATAAGCTCACATAGGGACATACATACAAAAATAACGACTTTGTTGTGTAATAAGTAAAGATATTTTATTCCTTCTTTTTACTTAAAATAGATGGTCGCCTTTAAAAAACATGGTAATTTTTTTTTGTAGAGTTCTAACTTCAGTTATATTTGAATATTGCTAAGATATATAGCATAAGAAACAGATAAATAAGCAAGTATTCCAACGGATGTTCTATTGGTATAATGGTTAACGTAGGCATCATCTTGGTAAGCCTATTAAGGCTAGGTCGTGATAATAAACGTGAGTGAAACCGCAAGCATTAGTTAGTTTGTTTGCAAAATTTTTATATATTGTGATTATATTAAAGGTTTTTCCAAACCATACTCAAAAGTTTCATATGTCAGACACACACGTTGTGAGTGCAGTCGGTGTAACATTAAATTAATGGGTCCAATGGTCCTTTAAATGGAACGTTCTAGATTCTCCAAACTTTTATTATTCCCAACTGTATAACTGGTTTTAGCTACGCAACCTAAAACATCTAATTTTCAACTTACCATATAAAATTACTGAATTTAACTGAAGTGCTTACCAATTTAGTTGATATGATTATGTGTACCACATAATCATAATACGTAATTACGCAAACTATTCAGAAGATTTTAAACATTGAAGGTTAATTTGTGGTTCGAAAAAACATCTATAAGTTATTCATTTTAACGTGACAAAAGGAAGACATTAATTCATTGAAACTACCTGCTTAGTGACATTCCTCTCTCTCTCTCTCTCTCCAACCCATTAATATCCATGTTTATGCATAGGTCTCCTCCACTTTAGGACAGAATATGGTCTATTTTACCACGCTGATAAGGCATGCAGGCACAGTATTTATTTTCGTTTACCGTCTCTTAAAGAGGATAAAATATGTTTACAATATTCCTTAGCTGGTTTTTAGCAGACACTTATATACACTTGTATTCCTAATTCGTCACTACATGAACAAATAATATGCCTGATTATTATCACACCATAATAAGGAAACAAGTATAATATAAATTCTTAATCCATCACCATACGAATGGAGCTGAATTATTAAGTTTAAAACTTCGTACGTAGGTATGCAAATTTTCTTCGCATTACAGAATTTGTTAACTGTCAAATGACTTAGAGATCACACTTCGCGAAATCTCTCTAGATATAATTGCATTAATGAGAACGTTTAAGCTTGACTTCAAGTTAAAAATTAATTTGAATATTCATGTGTCTTGTGCTTAAGAAACCAGAGGTTTTCAAATTGTTTTAGATACATTTTATATATTCTATTAAAGTGATACAAGAGTACTAAGAAAGTGTCGGTGCAGGCCTAAATGTCGGAAGCAACTCCACTTTAGACTGCCATTATATTATACTGCTTTCTCTCCTAATAGGTTCTGAAGCTCCTACTTAACCACTCTGGCAGAATGCTTCCTTCAAGACAGGATCCTAACCCGAATAATTTTTTCATCACACTAAGAATCTTCATATTATATCAACTCAAGCAATAATGCGAAAAAATCGTGTGCGTATTTGGAGCAAGTGATCGTGTGATGATCCATTGTTTAACGACGTGGGACCAGTACTAAGAGGATATTAGAGCCTGGTTGAAGGGTTGTTTCTGTGTTCCCCGAGATTTACAATGTAGACACGTTCAAAAATAGGGTAATTAGGCTTCTTACATAGTTGGTACGCGTTACCACCCAAGGTTCCATTACCGCTTACCATCAAGTGGTATGGGATCAATTGCCAACATATAATTTTTATTTATCGGTTTCTAGTTTTATGTGAGCACAGCCTCAAATTAGTTTCTATATTACACATACGTTCATATTGACAACAACTCTGGCTTCATGCCTCTCGACGTATAGATACGCTATACAAATACGAAATATTATCTACATTAAAAGGCCTACTTAGCTACAACAAAGTAAGTAGCATTAATATAAAGAGAGTTTTATTATTATCAAACTAAGTAGAGTTAAAAGCTTCAACTTATTATCCCTTGAGTAAACCTTTTCAAATGTATTAGGTACCTAATGTATGTAGTGTGTATGTAAGCGGAAGTATTTAATTTATCTTTAGTTATATTTAGCACTGTAAATTAGGGACCATGTGGCCTTTACCGTATAGTATAAATAAAGGAAAACTCACGAGATTTTTGATATGTGAAATAAGACATGGTTATTATTTCGTAATCACCTAGGTTCTATAGTACAATTCATATTTTTTTAGTTAGCTTTAGTAGGCTAGATCGCAATTTATATGACACTAGCTGTTGCCAGCGACTTCGTATGCGTGGAATTCACGAAAATTTCCTCGCTTTTGCAACGTTTTTCACTGATGCTTCACTCCTATTGGTCGCAGTGTAATGTTAAATAGCCTAAAGCCTTCCTCGATAAATGTACTATCCAAAACTAGAACATGTATTCTAATCGGAAGTAAAGTGAATCACTATATATTTGTCGTATTCGTGACTCTAAATAATAGCAAAATCTATTATTTAGAGTCACGAATACGACAATTGTTTATTGTATGCATTGCTATAGTATCAACTGATATAAATAAGCTGTAAAATTTTTAGCTCTCTAGCTATCACCCTCCTAGAGATAAAAGGGAGGACAGCGAAGTCTCAGAAAAAGGGTCCCGTTTTACCCTTTACTATTAATAAAAACTATTAGCTGTTGCCTTACAACCTTAGTCAATTATATAAAAAGCTATCCTCTTGAACCATTCCATCAACCACTCTATCTATTAAAAAAAACCGCATCAAAATCCGATGCGTATTTGTGAAGATATAAGCTCACATGGAGACACACATAAAAAAATAACGACTTTGTTTTATAATAAGTGAAGAAAGATAAATCTTTCTAAAAGCTCTATTTTAAAAACTACAACGGTTATCACAAATTGCGTTGTACAACATTTGTCAAGTAAATTTTTAAAGGGCTGTGTAAGCAGAAATAAAATGAAGATAAAAGGAAAGGGTATTCGAGGTGTATCCAAGCATATTTTATAAGTTATCATATAAATCCGGATAGAGGAAAATCTTTTACCGAGATCAATGTTTTTATGAACAAAATCTGGGCCAGTCAACTATGCCTGTTAGTTAAGAATATTGGGTATAAAAGGGAGGGATTATTTTCAATGTTTCCTTATCTTCAAATATCAAATATAATGAAATAACAAAATATATTTTTGAATAATGGGAAATGGGGAAATTCAATACACGGTTTTATACGTCATTATATTTCTCAGGAGTTTTACGTAAGAAGTCTTCTCATTTGATATGCATACTGGAAAGCATCAAAGACAACCAGTACGCCATTTTAGATGCATCCAATATGGCGTTAACCATTTGAAGTCATCCCAATTATATGAGTATACAAAATTATCTGTTGTTCGCGACCTCGTACACCTGGAATTTAGAAGTTTTTTTCCGCTTTTGCGACATTTTTCACTACTGGTTCGCTCCTATTAGTCTCAGCGTGATGTAATATAGCTTACAGCCTTCCCCGATAAATGGACTATCCAACACAAAATAAATTTTCAATTCGAACTAGTTGTTCCTGAGATAACGCGCGTTCAAACAAACAAACTCTTCAGGTTTATAATATTAGCACAGATTTCAGTTTAATCGGTCATAGATACATATTTGCTATAAAATTGAGTTTTACGATACTTAAGGGCCTACATCAATATTATCAGCGACATGTACATATTAACACAGCTAGTAGGTATAGAAAATGAAGAATTAGGGATATTTTTTTTGTTTACTCAAAAACTACTAAATATATTTTAATTCTGATTTACGTGTTTCTATATATAATAGTTACTTATGTTTTTAAAGTTATTCCATTAATTAATACGCGATAATAGACCGACAAATGAAAAAAATAAAAAATGAGAGAGGTTGTTTCGCTAAGATTTTCTATAGAGAAAACTTTTTTCAATCGCGTTTCTGAGTTTATGCGATCCTAGATCATATATTGAAAAAACATACTTAAAAATTAGAGCTCTAGCCATTCAATCTAAAGAAACAATGAAAACTTCGTACGTAGAAAAATGCACGAAGCTATTTTGGTATCCTTTTAACTCGAACACACATTGCAAGTTAAATAGACGCTTGTAAAATTAAAAAAACTGACTACAAAATGTCGAGATTAATAGATTTGGTTATACCTACGCATTTTTCCCGATCGGATTGAAGCATATCAATCAGTTTTAGTATTCAGATTGGCATGCAATTTTGTCAGATTTCCAAATGAATTCAGATCTAAAGCTAAAACGTAGACAGGTGTGATTGATGTTTCAGATTCAATATCGGATATGTATATTTGAATATGTTACCTAGCAATTTTTTCTAAAATTTTTATGAATAGAATGGAGAAAATGTTCTGAAACCTTTGGGTATTATAGTCCTTTAAGTAACCTTTTACCAATCTGTGCGAGGATGGAATGATGGCCAGCCAAGGAAATCAGCTAAATGATATTATAAGCAGTTTACATCAACTGGCGCATATCCCTAGTCAGCGCGAAATAGTCGACCAAAAATCCCCCTGAAATGGAGGAGGCCCGTGCCCAGTGTGCAGCAGTGGGACATAAATGAGCTGGGAAGGAAGAAAGGAACTTTTTAGGTTTCAATTTGTTTAAATGTTCTTAATTTTATTGATTTTTGATGATCGATGGTAGCGAATTGATAGTATTCCCACGGGGCATAATTATATAGCCATGGCATATTTAGATTTAATTACCTATATGTATGTATTGGTGAATAGCTTTTGTAGAGATATGTTTGTACGACTCTTCACATTTATGTTTAAAATGGTTTGAAATAAATCAGATCAATATCAATTTAGGATCATAATTCTTATTTTATTACTGAAATTATGCGTTGCCCGCACCTTCGTACGCGTGCAATTTAGTAATCAATCTTTAACGAATTATACTAAAAAGCCATCCTCTGGCACTACTCCATCTATTAAAAAACCACATCAAAATCAGTTTTGTAGTTTTGAAGATATAAGCTCACATAGGGACATACATACGAAAAAAAACGACTTTATTTTATAATACGAATAGCTGATCTTAAATCAATTTTATTATTATCGGTATACAGCATAATAATAGTTTAAAAAAACTAAAAAACACGCTTTATTTAATCGAATTATTGCATTGTCATCGGTCTTTGACAGGTGTGCAAAATTTGAATAGAATCTGACAGTTTAAAGTGGGTCAAAATAGCGTCCAAAGGAGTCGGTTACAAACATACAAACATACAAACAAACATACAAACATACAAGTAAAGCTAGTATAAAGCGTGTAAAAAGACAGGAAAATGCAATAACATCGAAATTTCTCCTGGCAAAGGCGATTAACAACATAATTCTGTTATCTTACTATCACACTAAAGAGTTTGTATATTACTATACAGAATTACGGAATGAAATAATAGGCATAGTTTGATTAAGGAAGGAATGCTTAGATGATTGTGGTGGAAAGTTTTGCCTTAGAAGTGGTCGTTGTCCCTTAACAGTTAAGGAATTTGTAAGCGGGCTATAACCACTGACTCGTGTAAGCTATTGTTCTTAAACAAAAGATAGCTATTGGAAATTTCGTTAGTTAAAGTACCTACTTTGTTGTTACTACGCGCAAGATTATTAGTTTCAATACAATAATATCAATTTAACCAACCATGTTAACTAAATAATATTAATTATTGACTAAAGCACTGAATACTGTATTACCTATAGTGATTGTAATACTCAATACTCATTTATTGGTAAATGTACATAAGTTTTTTTTTTTTTTTTTAATAAATATTCATGGACATTTCACACAACGTCCTCTGGTCCCAAGCTAAGCTTATTATGCTTGTGTTATGGGTACCAGAATACCGATGTAATACATAAACTACTTTTTTTTTGTAAATACATACTTATAATACATAGTAAACACCCAGACGCAGTACAAACATTTGTATGACAACTAAAAACATCACACAAATGATTGTCCTGACCGGGAATCGAACCCAAGACCTCATGATCGGTAGTCCGTTATATAAACCACTCCACCACGAGGCCCGTCTAAGTATTTTAATTTTATTTTAAAAATCTAGAAAACTTACAGCTAAAATTACATTATATGAAAATAACAATACACTTGATGGCCAATTATATATATATATTGTATTATATATATATTGTATAGTATAAGTATAAGTATAAGTATAAGTATAAGTATAAGTAGTTTACACGTCATAGTAGATAATAATTTATATCATTACATATACACAAATGGATATATATACATGAGTAGGTAACTAATAGATAATTTTTCATTGCATTTAAAGTCATTAGGTACTTAAATAACAAAAAAAAATAAGATAAAATAAAATAATAAAATGTCACACAATAATGAAGAATAAATCAATAAAATAAAAATAACCAATGCTCATAGAAAAAAAAAATCTAAGAATGTAATTACATAAATAGTCAGGTAACGAAGCATTATAATACTCGAGGATAAGGTGTGTGTTGCCAGAGTGAGAAAGTTAGTAGCAACGTTTAATATGATCTTGTGATGAAGTACGTGCCATTTTCCGCGTGGTGACAGATTAAGAATACAAGTAGCACCACCCCATCTCTTCCTCGGGTGCTGTATAAGCAAGATAAGTTAGACTTTATTTTTTGACCATAAAGGTCATAGCTCATTAGAGCCACCCGGCACCCACCCCGCACCGCCTCGTCGCACGGCTTCCACTCGTTGTCGACAGGTGGTCCACGGGTGGACACCGCGTTATTACCAATAATCGCGCAGTCAACCAGTGGACCTCGCATCGTCAACCAGTGGACCCCGCGCTGGCTGCTAGTGGACGCCGCGTGGTCTGCGATTGGAGACCGGTTAGTCCAGGAAGTTTCGTGTAGTCTGTTAACAATTGGCATAATAGTTTTTCTTATTCATTTTGAAAGCAAAAACAATACGTCCGACTTGTTTAAAAGAAAGGCTGGGTATGAAGGGAGGGTGGGGACCCGCGCGTTAGCGATGCGCCGTCAGCGCAAGGCAAGCATGCGAGCAGCGAGTTGTCACCGAGTGGTCCACCCGCTGTCCGCGCGTGGAGGGCTTACGACAGAGGCGACCCGGTGACGCTACGGAGTTGATGTAGTGAGCGCATACCCATGCAAATCCATATCAAGAATACTAACCGCACGAGGCGAGGCGGTGCGGAGTGAGTGCCGGGTGGCTCTAATGAGCTATGACCTTAATTCCTCATAAAGTGGAGGAGGATCGTACCTAATACAGGGCCGATAATGGGATGGATAGATATGGTGATGGTGATGGATGATGTAGTTAAATGACAATAGTTATAGGACTTTTTTGCTTTGCTACGACATGTGGGCAGTATAGCCGCTACACTCAATACGACAGTCAACTACTGCAATTATAAAATTAGTTACCATATTTCTCTGTGACAGTCTAAAAGTATACACTTTAATATAAATTATTTATTAGAGAAAAAACAGTCAATTTCTTTATAAGCTTAGGATATAAGTATAGATAAATGCTTACAACAAATTCTTCGTTATATCTTCCAAGATCATCATTCTGTGAAATGCTAAAAATTGAACCTCGAAAATTGTACTAAATTAAATAAAACTTAATAAAAATCACATTTACCGACGGATATTGTGATTAAATTCAGCAATGAATCGAATACGATTATATTTGCGGGTATCGGTTTTCGATCAGGATTGGTCCATTATTTATAAATTGCATAAATTGTAAAAGATATATTTATCTAGAACTGTTATAATTATACGTATTTTCATATTATAGAAATCAAATGAAGCCCATAAATACTTATTTTGTTACGTTTTTTTTTGTATTTGTTGTTATAGCGGCAACAGAAGTACCTACATCATCTAGGTTTCAACTTTCAAGATTCATGACATACAGCTTGAAACAACAAACAAACAGATGGAGTCTTAGAAATAGGGTCCTCCTGTTTAACCCCTTCTTACGACATCCTAATATAATGGCTAAGAGGATAATTTCGTTTTAATATTTATCTTTTTAACTTTTATAACTTTTTTAATAATATTATATCTTATCTCTCTTATCTATCTTAATATATACGTCCGTGTGGTGACGGACTAAGAATACAAATGTCTCCACCCCATTTCTTTCCCAGAGCCAACTAAGGGACAATACAAACAGTTAACTTGGTGCTGATGGGACCACACGGGAACCACCAGCTTTCAAATAAAAAAAGAATCATTAAAATCGCTTCGCTCAGTTAAAAGTTATGGGTTAACAATCCCATTTTTCAAGTCGGTTAAAAATGCGATAAATGTTTAATATACTGGTGTTTTGTATAACAAAGAATGATATTCATATCAACATTATTAGAATCAGATATAAAAGAATAACAAAAGGACTTGTATCTGTACTAATTATTCACAAACGGTTGTAAAGGCTTATGAACGAAAACTCCCAATTTACATTACAGCTGAATGTATTTCATTTTGAGCCGTATTTGAAACTGTGACCCATTATATTTAACATTTCAGTGGTGGTTTTATGAAAATAAATGTAAATGTTTGTATTAACGCGGTTTTCGCATTGAAATACGTTATTACAATCAAATTTTACAAATATTAAATTGGACTATAAATTGTCCAAATCGTGACTAGGTATATTAAGAATTAAATCACTTCTCCATTTTCTTATTAGCTTGCTATAAAATCAGTTAAAAGAAAACATAAGCAAAAAATATCCTTTTTAAAAAGATTTTGATATGACACAATAGATTTTGATACGTTTTTTTTTTATTAAATAGAATGGTTTAAAAGGATGACTTTTGGAAGGGACATTTTATTAGGATTTGTATTCCAAATTCCTTGTTGTTTTCCATTCCATAGTTGCGAGCAAGCAGTAAGTTACGATTTAAAAAAAAACTTTCATAATTACACATATCTTATTTTGTTAGTTTTCAATCATTTACGACTTACAGTAGCGAGTTTAGAAACTTAGATCAGTACTAATCTAGATAATTGAAAAAGTTATTATTAAAGGGGATATATATATTCCTATTAAAGGGGATATTTAAGTTTTATGAGTCTCAAAAAAACTAAATAATTCTAATTGCTTTAGGTACACTTGTATCTAAATAATGACTGTTCAGAGTGTGAGTTTGAGTACCTATATTCTATTTGCGTTCATCTCAGCCCATAAACGTCTCACTTCTCTACTTTGGGAGGGCTTTGATCTACTATGCCACACTGATCTGTCGTGTTGGCATAAGATTATTTTCGAGTTTTCTGACTCTCACAGAAGATTTTAAGTGCATACCATATCCCTAAACTAGTTTTTAGAGCACCCTTGAGAGAAATTGTGGTGTTGCTATTTGTATTCTTAATCCGTCACCACACGGACATATTAATATATTCAATTAGCTCAGTAGTCTACCTGGGAGTTCATAAGGGCACCTTATAACTTTTTTCAAATGTTGTGCCACTACTCATAAGAATAATGCTATCATCATCATCACGCCTTTTCTCATGGGTGTAGGCAGAGTCTATAGAGCGCCATTTGTTACGATCCAAACACACATTCTTGGCTTCATCCACACTCCTACATCTGGTCATACATGCCCGTGCTTAACGTTTTTTCCATACGTTTTACTCGTACAATAGGTAGGTAAATGAAGTTTCAGAACACAGTATATATGTATTCCACTTGAGTAAACGTTTTTCTAACGTAGATTTCACTTACTGACCAAAGGTCGAACATTTTGAAGGGCCATTATTTCGGCAATTGAGTGAACCATCAATTTAAGCTCACGTTCATAGCACGCGGCGACCGAGAGTGTGGCCGACATGTGAAACGTTTTATTACGGTCCGATGAGTACTGTTACTGTAACGCATTAGGGAATAAGAAACAACTGAAACATTGTAATATAAGTTACTTTTTGATGGATACTTAAATTATTCACGATGGATATTGGTTTTGTAAACGAAATGGTTTTAAAATACCTATCTGAAAAAGTTATGGTAATACATTTTTTCTATTTTCTCTGTCTAAATAAACTGTTTGATAAGGCACTGTAAAATTATAAACTAAAATTAAACTATAAATATTGTCACTAGTTAAATAAACATATATCTCGTTCCTCTCTCTCTCTATGTCTTTTCTGACCAATAACTTCATTGGGCTTTTTTTTCACATTGGGAAATGTTATGTACTGTGCGTCGCTTACCAGACGTGTTGGCACGGGGTTTATTTTCGAGTTTTCCGTCTCCAACAGAGAGTATTAACATATATAAGTATGTTTATAAGTGAGCTATTGCCTGAAAGTTTGTGGGTGTGGAATTTAGTAACTAAACCCCAACAAATTATATAGAAAATAACATCCTACAAAACCATTCTATCTATTAAACCGCATGAAGATCCGTTGCGTAGTTTTGAAGATATAAGCTCACACATGGACATGCACACAGTAATAGCAACTTTGTTTAATAACAAATAAGGATTAAACTTTGTAGTAACTTGTTAGTAGCTATAGCATAGCAACAAATAATTTTAACTTACAAGACAAGGTAATGTTCTGGAATATTATTTTTAATTACTTATATGATTGGCAGATTAGGTCTTAAGACGATACCAAAATAGCATCGTGCATTTTTCTATGTACGAAGTTTTCATTGTTTCTTTAGATTGAATGGCTAGAGCTCTCATTTTTAAGTATATGTTTTTTCAATATATGATCTAGGATCGCATCAACTCAGAAACGCGATTGAAAAAAGTTTTCTCGATAGAAAATCTTGGCGAAACAACCTCTCAATTTTTTTATTTTTTTCATTTGTCGGTCTATTATCGCGTATTAACTAATGAAATAACTTTAAAAACATAAGTAACTATTATAAATAGAAACACGTAAATCAGAATTAAAATATATTCAGAGGATTTTGAGTAAATAGGAAAAGTATCCCTAATTCTTCATTTTCTGTGCCTACTGGCTGTGTTAATATGTACGTGTCGGCGATGATATACGATAATATTGATGTAGGCCCTTAAATAAATTTATTCATAAAATATTATTTTCCATAGAATGAAATTATTAACCAACAGGAATATTATTGCTTGAAACATTTTCTTACATCTAAAGATATTGTACATGAAAGGCAACGAAGTAATTAAATTTTGTCGATTTCACCGAAATAAATAGGAGATCTTCTACGTGGTGTGAATATCAGAGAGATTATCAATGATATTATGTTCAGCAAAGCTTTTTCTCCTTTTGTGAACTGTTTGTTATATTTTTGATCAATTGTTGAGAATTTAAATTAGACGAGGGTGCTGTAAAAGACAGCTAAGGAAAATTGTTATCAGATAACATCTACTATGACATGAGAGACGGAAAACTCGAAAATAAACCCCAACGAAAACTCAAACAAACTGCTCGAAAACTAACCCAATACGCTTGGTTAGCGCGGCGCAGAGGAGTATATTCCCTCCCAAAGTGGAGGACGTCCGTGCCCAATAGTGGGACGTTAATGGGCTGGAGAGAGAGAAAGAGATAGAGACAAGTGTTTAAGAAAATTATCATGCATATTTATTAGCAAATAATGTTTTTAGGGTACCAATAATCTCTTACTGAAACATCACTGCCCGTCCGTCCTGCCGTCGGTCATATAAATAAGATATTACTGATGTACAGAGATAAAGTCTGGTAAAAGATGGACTTGTGGGCGTACAAAGGGGCGAACGGACAGCGATGAGTTAGTACTGTGGTTCCATTTTACTATTTCGTACAGAACCAAAATTTTTTAAACTGTAACATCAATTTTTCGCTTATAAGGAAACTCGCGACCGGATTACTATAAGCTACGAATATGCTACGAATGCTACAGAAATAGTAAGATTACAACTTTAAATCTCGAGAGAATAATAGCCTGAAAATGTTCTTTAATGCAGAAGTGCACTCTTCGGTACGTAAATGGTGCTCATAAAATAGTTTGATGTGTGGAACGTTTTATTGCTTTATTTTATATTGCTTTAGATTCGAAGAAATAAAATATGTAGACGACATACAATAGTGGTAACTGAAATAAATCATCTGTGAACAATAGGTAGTCTAGCTATCACTGTTTATGAGATATACTCCAATGACAGACAGCCGGACGGATCGTCGAATACACGGACAAGGGACAGCAATGTCTCAATGATAGACTCTCGTTTATCTTTAGGTACAGAACCCTGAAACCTATGCTGAGCTACTTTTTTTCTACTCTTCACCACTCTACCTATTAAGAAAACTGCATTAAAATATGTTGCGTAGTTTTAAAGATTTAAGGTCACATAGGGGCTTAAAGAAAAAACTAATTTGAATAATAAATGTATGAAACCTCATAGAATTGCAAACTTACCTATAACACAGGTTTTTAAATAAACCCGTAGTAGGCACCAGCTCTTCCCGTGTGGTGACAGATTAAGAATACAAGTGTCACCACCCCATCTCCTCCCAAGGGTGCTGTAAAAGTCAGCTAAGGGATATTGCACACAGAAAACATCCTCTGTAAGAGACAGAAAACACGAAAATAAACCCTGTGCCAACACGCCTGGTTAGCGCGGGACAGTAGACTATAATCCCTCCAAAGTGGAGGAGGCCCGTGCCCAACAGTGGGACGTAAATGGGCTGGAGAGAGAGACACCAGCTCTCACAATGTTGATCTGTTTTGTAAAAAAACTTTGTTTTATAATAAGTAAAAATTGGTCTACAACATATTTCGTTCACATAGTATAAGTTTTGCGCTTAGTTTCAGTAAAAGTGTCATAAGTCATTCATTGTGGTAATGTCACATACGTGATATGGAACCGGATCACGTAACATTTCCTTGGCGATATATGGCTAACATTTTTTATGGTTATATTTTTGATGAATACGCATAAAGAATGCCCTTGATCCTTGAATGAAGGTTAGTGGGATTTGTTGTTAACGTATCTTAGGGCTTTGCTTTGAGTCAGGTCTAAAAAACCGAGCAAGTACCAATTGGATTCCCACACGAAGGGTTTTGTATCATGATTATCATCTAATATTTAAAATTCTCGTGTCACTATGTTCGTTCCCATACTCCTCCAAAACGGGTAGACCGATTGTTATGAATTTTTTATGCATATTCAGTAAGTCTGAGTAATATGTTACTATCTATTTTTCAAACCTCTAAGTAGTCTAAATGATAAGAGTTGTCCACCCCAGTGGCAAAATGTTTGCCGGGTCAGCTAGTAATAATATATAAGTTATATTCGCGACCGTCAATAATGGGAGATTGATATAAATTTTTTACTCAAATCCAGTTTTTAAAACGCAAAAAAACAGCTGATGTCGTGGTGGTAGACTAACTCTCATGATACAAAATGCTTGATTTGACCTCCCCTAACCGCCTATTATGTCTTTTTCCTTGGCCGGCCACTTACAGTTTTTGGCCGTACAATGTATGAAACGGGAATGGTCTCTTCTTCAGTTATATATTCGGTGCGGAACCCTAAAAACATGGCTAAAATAATATTAGGTGTTAATATATTAAGGATACAATATACGTAAATGCATAGTAAGCATTGCTGTTATCAGATAGCTGTGAGAAATGGTCACGAAACGCACTCACGTGTGATGATGATATCTTATCTAAATGGAAGGCTGTCAGCAAATTCCTAAGGTATTTTATCTTTCTTCACTTCGTACCAACACATTTCGGAAATACTGTTAATCTTAGAAATTAACTAACTATATTCTGTCAGACGTAAGATTAGACAGATGAGTGTGGAGAAGTTGTTCGCGTGGTGACGGGATAGGAATATAAGTTTCACCACACCATTTTCTTCATAAGCCAATTGAGAGTAAATATAATATGATAAATGATAACTATAATTATGATGCGCCGTTTTTTAGGGTTGTAGCAACGGAAAAAAGTGACAGTTTGAAACTTAATAGATATGAAGATCTATACGGTCCCTTACTGCAAAACTTACTTATATTTTAAAATATTTTCTTATTGCTTAGACAAATAAGGATGATTATATATCCTGATTTGTCTAAGCAATAAGAAAATATTTTAAAATATAAGTAAAAACTAGCGACATTTTGAGTAGTTTTAGATGCCTCTGGGAATCAAAATTTACCGTTTGCAAAAGCAAAACGTCTATACATATATTATTATGCGTACACAATGAGGCCAATTCTGATGCGTCCAAACTTAACTAAAATTAAAATAACTATGATGTATTGTGATTAATTGGCTATTTTATTCTACACATTTAAAATCGACACAGTTTTTATAATAATTTAACGTTTCCGAATTGTGGTATTGACACTTTCAATTTTCACTTATTGTTAAGTTTTAGTTGTACGCGTAGATTATTTACTATTGACTGATGTAAAAGTCACACTAAAATTATTACATTATCTTATTAGTATGTTTTTATTATCAAATAAGCGTTAGAAACCTTATTATAATTTATTATGGGGTTATTCACAAGATATTTCTCATCACGTTCATCAGAAAGTACGTAAGTAGGACCTTGTGGGCCACCCATAGTGCTCAAACTAATTTCACCAACATAATAGAAAATCAACCTTCTGTCCTAAACTACAAAGACGATTATTAAACGAATACACATGTAGAGGTTTTATTAAATAAGAAATGTGTACACACTATTACACACGCTTTACTAAGAGCAAAGAGGTCATAAAATATCTCAATTGGGTTTATTAAAACCGCGTATTATGCTACTCTGTGTCTGTCTATATGTATTTCGTTAATTACTCTGTGAAATTACATTCTCCGCTCTTATACAGGTAATGGCGGTAATGGGCACTAAACCTGCAATTACATTGTACACATTTGCATCATGATTAAAATTAACCGATTTCAATTACTTTGTAGGAAAATAATGTTTTTGCAGTAGAAAATGTTTATTAATTGGTTGGGTCGTCGTAGCTGATTTGTAAAAATTTTGGAACTTAATTAAAGTCTTATAAGTAACTACACTGAAAAGGATCTATTTTTAAAGTTTGAAAGATCATATTTAAACAAAATATATTTATAGTCTACTTTTTTTACACACACACACACACACACACACACACACACACACACACACACACACACAATCATGCTTGTGTGTTTGTAAAGACGAGTGTCCTTGTGCGTATGTTTTTACTATTGTGCGTATAATTTATACCTTCATGGTATAATTCTAATGTAATTATAGTATCTTCTCTTTTCTTCTTGGTGCTCTATAGTCTCTTCCTACCTGCATAAGATTAAGCGTAACGGGGTGATGATGATGGTAATATTTTTAGACCTCGTTAATGAGCTGGACTCATTCTGTTGGGTACGGGCCTCCTCTAATTTGGGAGAGATTTTGAGCTACTATGCTATGCTGCGCTGGCCAGGCGATATTTTCAAAATTTCCGTCTCTCACAGGTAATGTCATCTACAATATTCCTTAGCTGGCTTTTACATGGACTCTGGGGAGGAAATGGGGTGATGATACTTGTATTCTTAATTTGTCAGCACACGGTCCATTCTCAGACTACTCGTTTGTAATCAAAATACTTCGGCTTAAAAACTCTACAGATAACTAAATCAGTGACATAAATAAACACAACGTGCATCAAACACAAAAAAATACTGCGTAAAAATTTTCTGAAACAATTGGTACAGGCCTATATTAGATTTAGGCTCTTAAATTCAACGTGTGCGTCTTTTATAAGAAGAGATACACTTTCTTATGTGCCAATTTTCTACGCAAATACGCCATGACTTGCTCGGAAAACTTTATGATAGAACGTGAGTTGAATATATGGGAGGCTTATATTGTTTCCTTTCATCATCGATCTTATCGAATTTAAATAAATAAAACTATCTACATAATATATTATTACGTAACTGACTGGAGACTGGGTACATACTTGTAGAAGGATTTTATGCGCTTACTAAAAATACTAGGGCATTCGATAGTTTTTTTTTAAATTCTCCTCACCCTTATTGTGCTATGGCAAAGGCGTTCCCCCACTACTCGGGACCCAACTCGGGCTGCGATAGTTGCAAAAGTAGATATCTATCGGAGCGTCAATTAGTTACTCCAGGTATTCTAGGAGAGATGGGCTATCGACCTAAGTTTTTCCTAATCTCACTTATGGGTGGTCTTATCAAATATCATGCAGGTACTTTGAGCATGATGTTAAACTCCATAAAACAAGTTGTGTTTTTGTTTTCCCAATAATCTTTAAAGTTAAATTATGAAGAACCTTCCGTCTCTCACTCTTCCGAGTTAAATGTGGAGCAGTTCAGAAAATTCGAAATCTCCATAAGAGGTTCGAAAAATTCTCAAAAATGTCTCACGTAATTAATGGATTTCGAAGAGCCCATAATGTTAAGATCTTCCGTGTCATGACGAAATGCTGTAACATTGCATACAGTCTTTTGTGGGAACATGAAAAAATAGTATTCCCGCACACGTATTCCCAGGAGGGTAAAATTATGATTAGTAATAATATATTATTAGATCGATATCGATATCGTTATCGAACTTATTTAATGCAGTCGGCTTAAATATAATGTAAACGACATCCACTGTGAGAGATATAATAAATAATAAATAAATATTCATGGACATTTCACACAGCGTCCTCTGGTCCCAAGCTAAGCTTATATGCTTGTGTTATGGGTACCAGAATACGGATAGAATACATATACTACTTTTCTTTTGTAAATACATACTTATAATACATATAAACACCCAGACGCAGTACAAACATTTGTATGACAAATATAAACATCACACAAAGTATTGTCCTGACCGGGAATCGAACCCGAGACCTCCTGATCGGCAGTCCGTTACATGAACCACTAGACCACGAAGCCCGTCAATAAAACTAACTAATATAAATATAAAACTAACTAATCATAAATTTACCACTCCTGGGAATACGTGTGCGGGAAAACTATTTTTTCATGTTCCCACAAAACACTGTATCCAATGTTAAAGCATTTCTGCATGGCACGGCAGATCTATATATTATGGGCTCTTCGAAGTCCATGTTAAGTTTATTTAGGTTTAAGAATAACATACTTTGTTGAATGAATGTTTGTAAATGTGATGGCACTTAGGGCAGAAGAGCATTATTGAAATGTCTTTATCCTCGTTCAATATTTTTATTTTCTCGATGTTAATTCTTTTACTTTTTATTTTTAATGTCGTTTTAAGTAAATTTATTTAATTGCTGCCGAAAACCTCTATGTATTTAAAAATTTTTTTGTATAATTTTAAATACGTTGACGGGCTTCGTGGTCTAGTAGTTTATGTAACAGACTGCCGATCAGGAGGTTCGATTTTGGGTTCGATTCCCGGTCAGGACAATACTTTGTGTGATGTTTATATTTGTCATACAAATGTTTGTACTGCGTCTGGGTGTTTATATGTATTTATAAGTATGTATTTACAAAAGAAAAGTAGTATATGTATTCTATCCGTATTCTAGTACCCATAACACAAGCATATAAGCTTAGCTTGGGACCAGAGGACGCTGTGTGAAATGTCCATAAAGAAAAAAAAAAAAAAAAAAATATCCATACGATCGTCCTTTTTGTAGATGAAAGCATTGGAAAGTTTGGTACACTCAGAGCCGGAAAAGAGGATAGGTTAATTTGTTATGCTTATGTAGGTTCTATTCTTGGCGGTCGAACTCGCAGGATCAGCAATCTAGTTTAAAGTAAAGTAAAGTAAAAGTATTTATTTTCCACCACAAGTATTTCCCTATGTTTCAGACCTCTAAGACACTCTCCCTCTGGTAATAGTTTCAGTACTAAGTTTGACGGAATAGATACTTATTATGTGTTGTGTGCGTGAAAGAGTGTGCGTGTATGTATATGTGTAAGTATATTAGAGATAACAATTTAATATTATTTTAAGATATTAATGAGTGTTTCAGTTTGGTTGTAATCTAAATTCATAAGATATGTTATAATAAGAGTTTTGCATTTTGTTATACAACAAAAATAGTGTAAAACTGTGTCTAAAACATAATAATATGAATAAAAATTACTACGGCTCAAATACTTTCGGCTTCTTTAAATAAGTAAAGAATACATCAAAAAATTTAATACAATAAAACAGAATATACAGCATTTCCGTTTCCGTCGACACGGAGTAACGCTTTCATTACCATAATTAAAACAACGCTGTGACACCGTATTGTCCTACGCAACAATATAATAAAACTGCTTTTATTTATGACACATTTCATACAAAATTTTTAACTGAAAGATAAAATGTTAACATTTTAGTATTTCTATTTAAACCTATAAATAGAATGCTCTCCTTCTTTTTAGTGTATGTGACAAGGAAATTATAAACTACTAGCAGTTGCCCGCCTCTTTGTATGCATGGAATTAAGAAAGTCTTCTCCGTTTAAAAAAAATTTTTACAGCTTACTGCCGCTTGCAATTGGACACAGCGTGATGTCATATACAACACTGAAAGAATTGTGACTTTGAAAGATAGATTAAGAAAAGAAGTTATAAGAGAACGTTGCGGTCTGAAATGACTCTCGGTCTGACTATCGGTTCCTGAGATTTGCGCGTTTAAACAAACAAACTCTTCGACTTCGTTGGTTATACAATAAGGAACAGATAATATAATCAGTCGTCACTAATGATTTGGAAAGTCCTCGGCCTTCACTAAAATCGATAACAAAAAATATATTTACAATTATTATAGCTAATTTTAGAAACAGTAAATTGTAACAATAACCGTTCTCAAGTTTTACTGTTTAAACTAACTCAAGAGGATACCAAAATAGCTTCGTGCATTTTTCTATGTACGAAGTTTTTATTGTTTCTTTAGATTGAATGGCTAGAGATCTAAATTTTAAGTATATGTTTTTTCAATATATGATCTAGGATCGCATAAACTCAAAAACGCGATTGAAAAAAGTTTTCTCGATAGAAAATCTTAGCGAAACAACCTCTCTAATTTTTTATTTTTTTCATTTGTCGGTCTATTATCGCGTATTAACTAATGAAATAACTTTAAAAACATAAGTAACTATTATATATAGAAACACGTAAATCAGAATTTAAATATATTTAGTAGATTTTGAGTAAATAGGAAAAGTATCCCTAATTCTTCATTTTCTGTGCCTACTGGCTGTGTTAATATGTACGTGTCGGCGATGATATACGATAATATTGATGTAGGCCCTTAACGATACAAAACAAATACTGCAAGGAAATTTTGAAATGTGATTAAACTAAGCATTGACAAACTTGTGAGAAACATTGAGCAGTATTTGTAGAGTTGTGCGACGGTACACATAACTTTTTACCTTTCTTGAAATTCACAAAGTAATCTTTTATGAGACGTAGAAAGTTGCAATTTCTGAAGTATTAAGTGAATACATTTTGTGTACGTAAATATTTACTGCGTACATAGGTAGTTATTATGTATAATCGTATTTCCATCCAATAATTCATCCTTTTCTGACTACTGCGGCCGTATTATGAGCTCTTATTCCCAGGCCGTTTACGCCGTGAATGGAACTGCCCGGCAAATTCGTAATATGAACATAACTCCCAGCCATCCAGTTCGCTAAAACAGTCATAGATTAATATGTTTATAGTAAAGGTACAACTAAAACTTTAAGTACTAACTAAAATTTTCCAACTACATGTTTTATGTTTACGATAATACATAATTTAGTCAGACAATGTACGGCTTGTTTGGATATGCATGATTTTTAAAAAGCTCATAATACGTCCACAGCAAGACGTATTTGCTCCTTCCAGCGGGTTAGTTACGAGTTACATAAAATATTACACATATTTTTTTTTTAAGTTTTATCGATGTAAATATTAATAATAAATTCATATTACATATTATATTGATTGAGATCTAGAGCGGAGACCTTCGAAATCGATGACCTGGTGAAGAAAACTCGTTATTTAATATTTTTTTTATGTTATTAACGTTATTTAATGTTTAATTTAAAACAAATATACTCGTCTAAATCCGTAAAAAGTAGTTTTATTTAAAACTCGTTATTTTTTGCTTGTATGTCCTTATGTATTGTGAGCTTATATCTTCAAAACTACGCAAAGGATTTTAATGCGTTTATAAAAGACAGTGTGGCTTATTTGTATATCTTGTCAATGTTTGGATTATAGATCCCACACGTACGAAGTTACGGGTGACGGCTAGTATGAAATATATTGATATAGTACGCGTCATATAAAAAGAACGCTGGAAGAAAGTGGTCTTTGCGCATGGGTACACTCTCGCACTTAAGTTATGTGCCTATTATTTTATTTTTGAACTAGGCTTTCGCTGGCGAGTTGTGGCTTGGTACCTACATATTTGTTATTCTTAATATGTATTACATAGAAAACCGATAAATAGCCTATGCGCAGCTTGACCGCCAATGTTCTTTTTACATGACGCGACCTATACTATCAATTTTCATTTTTTAGATAGGGTAAAAAAAAATTGTGTTGTGTTCCTTGAGTTGGTACCAATGTGAAATAAACAAGGAGTATTTATTATTCCCTAGCTTCGTATCATTTCATACAAAATTTTATCGCTCGTCCAGAAATTTATTTCCTAGTTGTTTCCGTTGCCCAAATGGTGTCGATAAAATGTTAAAGGAAAAAATCGAGAAGTTCACCTAACCTCAATATCCTGTTTCTGAAATATTACGACGACTTTATTTTCGTTTTTCTTGTGATAAAATACTTTTTATAGGTAAATATTTTTTTTTATGATGTTACTTAATATTTTCTTTAATGACATTTACAGTCAATGAGACTTTTTATATTAAGTACCTATGTAATTATGCAAATAAAGGAGACTTTAAATTAAACATAAGAGATGTTAGAGTTTCAGAGTTGTAATAACTTTATGAAGATACTAGCTGCTGCCCGTGACACCGTATGCGTGGAATTTAGAAAAATTTCCCCGTTTTTGCAATATTTTTCTCTAATGCTTCGCTCCTATTTGTCGCAGCGTCATGTTATGTAGCTTATAGCCTTCCTCGATAAATGTGCTATTCAACACTGAAAGAATTTTTCAAATCCGACCAGCGGATCCTGAGATTATCGCGTTTAAACAAACAAACAAACAAACTTTTTAGCTTTTTATTATTAGTATAGATTTATATAAGAAAAGAAGCAGATTATTCTTTGATATATTAATAGTTGAACAGTCTAATAAATCAGTTTTCAATCCAATGTTTAGTCGGACTATTCTCTAACCTAGATAGCGAAGAGATCGTTGTTGACCATTTCTCAATTAACAGCACTACCAAATATCTATTGTACAAATATTATAAAGCGGAAGAGTTTGTTTGTTTGTTTCTACGCGCTAATCTCAGGAACCACTGGCCCGGATTGAAAAATTCTTTTAGTTTTAGATAGGGCATTTATCGAGAAAGGCTTTAGGCTCTATAACATCACTCTACAACCAGTAGAAGCGAAGCAGTAGTTAAGTTTGCAAAAAAAGGGGAAAATTTTCAATACTCCACGCGGACAGAGTCGCGGGCATCAGCAAGTATTAAATACTCACTTTAGATTTAGAAAATATTCCTTGTTTTGGCAACATGTTTCACTAATGCTTCCCTTCTATTAGTCGCAGCGTGATGTCATATAGCCTTTCGCGATAAATGTACTATCCAAAACTAAAAGAATTTTCCTAATCGGACCAGTGATTCCTGAGATTAGCGCATTTAAACAAAAAAACCAAACTCTTCAGCTTTATAATATCAGTTAAGACTGTTATAGTCCCATAATAATATTATGAAGATCTTACCAAGAAGCTATAATAAAATGTCATTAAATACATGTAAACAAATAGACAACATAAATGAAAGCTCTAAGTTAACACAATCAAAATGAACCGTGTTCATATGCACATGCCTAACGGAAGTACGTAATGTTGCTGGCAAGGCCTTCTATTACTGAGATTTCAACACAAAGCTAACGTATCCGTTAGAATATGGAACGGACAAAGTAACTTTAAATGAAAGTCTGTATGTGAATATGCCAAAGCAGAATTAGAAGCAGATAGAGTTAGTAATTTCTATCTAATATTATCTGTGTACCTCCGTGTGGTGACGGATTAAGAATACAAGTGTCACCACCCCATCTCCTCCCAAGGGTGCTGTAAAAGTCAGCTAAGGGATGTTGCACACAGATAACATCCATGAGAGACGGAAATCTCTAAAATAAACCCTGTGCATGGTCGCATGGTCAGCGCGGCACAGTATTCGAACGTAATCCCTCCCAAAGTGGAGCAGTAGGACGTAAATGGTTGGAAAGAGAGAATATCTGTGTACGTTTAAGACAAAATAAATACCGTTTAGTAGTTGATCTATGGTGAAGGATAAAAAAACAAGTGTCACTACCCTATTTCCTCCCAGGGGCGCTGAACAAACCAGCCAAGGGATTATTAGAAGCTATTGCATAGCTTCTATCGCGGGCCTTGAGCGTGGAGACGTAATCCACAAAATTCGAAATTTAAATTCCGTAGGTAACGGAAATAGTGTAAAAAAACCTTACACATCGGCGCTACGCTAGTAACGCCGTTTCGGTGTTCGCGCTGGTGACTCATGTCAGTTTTGGCTTTAGTTTTTAGTTCGAAAACACGACTGGTCAGTGGCTTGGTGTTCTTGACCCGTGGCCAAAAGTTGGCAATAATAGGTTGAGGAGGAGTTGGAGGTCTTATCTATTACATTAAATTATTCCTGTAGTCATTTTTACAGCTTTCATGCGATAAAACGAGATGGTGACACTTCTAATCTTAATTCTATCAATCAATGCCTTTGTATGCCATGCTCGCAATTTCAAAAGTTATAGCAAGTATTAGTATTAAGTTTTTTGTATGCTTCTGTATGGTATATAATTGAGAATATAATAAATGAATAAATTCAATTCAATTTAACAAAATTTTTGAAAGTAGGAGTTACGATGCTGTCATGAATTAAAAGTTTAGAAAAATACTACGACTTTTGTTACAAACAAACTATAGTTCGAGTAAGTTTCACTCTTGATGTTTTCTTTAACTTTTCAGCACTTTTATAGTCTTTCAGCTGTTACAAACTTCAAATAAACAATGGCACGTAGCCAAATTGTAAAGCGGCCTTCATTTTTGTAGGAATTTCATAGAAGAGCAGGTCCATGACTAAAAATTAAAAAACTGAAACTAGACTGTATAAAACAAATTATTTTAATTCATTATGTTTAATAAATTGGATAACACTCAAATATTTTTTATCATCACCACGCATTTTTCCTACGAAGTTAGACAGAGACTATAAAGCGCCATCTACTACAATCCAAGCACACTTACCTGGTCTCTTGAATCTCGTGAGTAGTCAAGTAATGACAATGTAACTATTTTAAAACATATTCAGGATTTTCAAGCGTGTTTTTAAGTTTATAAACTAAGCAAGTTATTAGTTAAGTTTAGTTGTGCACGTAGAATTGGCACCGTTGTCTATCTCTTTCTTGCACAACCTTTAGTAGCTGTATATTTTTCACGAGACCACTAACATTCAATGGTAACATAACTCTTCTAATCTTAAAGTTCACACGATCGTAAATACCAAGTACGGCTCATTTAACAAGTTGGAAATAATTCGAAGGCATCGCAGTAACATTTATTATGAACACGCATGACTTGCTCGATCCTTTATCATAACTTTTGAACTGTGATATTATTATCTCAATATAAAATTTATAGAAACTTCTTAATTTAAAATAAAATTGTAATCATATACTTTTCGAAAGAAAACCTATGAAGGATTCACAAAATTTTTTTTTGGAATATTTATTCTAGTAAACTTCCGTAAGAACAAAAGTTTAAATGAATTTTCACGTTATCCTTGTTATCTTTTGTCTCCTTTACTTACAAAAATATAGTTATCATATTTTATTATAATACCTATACATAATATAAAGGTATTTTTTGGGTCGCGCTGCTCCTGCAATGTTAAGCCGTAACGATGTCGGTGTCGGTGCCCAGAGAAAAGCTGTCGCCGCAACCATTTTTGGCTATCTACTAGAAACTATACCGACACGATGGCTTAGAATTGTATAGTAAGTATAATAATCTACTTAGTTCAAAAACTGAAATATACGCTTGAAAATCCTAAATATTTTTATTAATTATTGCATTGTCATCGGTACTCAATATGTCTGCAAAATTTCAGATCAATACGACTACTGCAAGTGGGTGAAAATAACTTTCAAAGATTCCGTTACATAGATTAACGTATCTGGATAATAACATTGATAGATACATTCCAAATAAGCGTGTTAATAATTAACAGATTTTTAAAGACTCACACATCATACTATCGAACAAGCACACAATAGTAGAAATATAAAGGTTATATAGGATATAAAATTTCGCTAAAATCGGTTCGCGAAAATTGTCAAAACTTGTTATTCATAAGTCTTTTTACGCTAAAACTTTTATTATCTCTCCGATAAAATCCCCGTTTAAACCTCCGATAAGTCATTATGAATAAGACCATAAGAAGCTGCATCACAATTCTTCAAAGATAAAATAAAAGGTCGATATTACTCAAGCACTGTATACCGTTACATTTGTTGGTAAAAATGTTGGCAGGCTAAATAAGCTCGAAATAGAATGAAGATATAACAAAAGGGTATTTGAGTTTCATCCAAGCGAGCCTTATAAGATTTGCAATAGAATTGTCCAGAGAAAAATCTTTTAACAAAATATTTTTTTTTACTTTTTTTGTGACTAAAATCTTGGTCATAATACTAAGGCGGATAGTTTTTTTGCTTGATATTTCATATACTTCGCTTAATAAAAAGGCGAAGCGACGACAATATATAACAATTTTGACTTTTTTGACTCAAAATCTTACTCAAAACTTTGGTAAAAATTAAAAACATTTTTTTTTATTGTTATATTGTTGTCGGTTCTTAATAAGTGTGTTAGATTTTAAATCAAGCCGACTATTGCAAGTAATATGAAGTCCCTATGAAAGATTCCGTTACATAGATTAATACTTTAATAGATCCGTACCAAACTAATGAAAGCGTGTTTATAAAATATTATCATGGTATTATTACATTACATACAGAATTATTTAATATCTTGTAATAGACTATACAATATTTTGTTTTTTGTTATTTTTTTTGTGGTAAAGACCAAAGTGCATAATACATCTTTTCAATCGACTTCAAAAAAGGAAGAGGTTCTCGACTCGTCTGTATGTTTTTATTAAATGTTTTTTATCTCATAGCTTTTAAATGGGTGAAGCGATTTTATTCATTCTTTTGTTATTTGAAAGCTGGTGGTTACCGTTTGGTCTTATTGGCACCAGGTCAGGATCTGATGGTTATCTCCTGAGAAATCGAGGAATACCCTCAAATTGCAAAAGCATATGAAGTCGGTTGCACTTCTTTTTAGGGTTCCGTACCCAAAGGGTAAAAACGGGACCCTATTACTGAGACTTCGCTGTCCGTCCGTCCGTCCGTCCGTCCGTCTGTCACCAGGCTGTATCTCAAGAACGGTGATAGCTAGACAGTTGAAATTTTCACAGATGACGTATTTCTATTGCCGCTATAACAACAAATACTAAAATAAAATAAAATAAATATTTAAGGGGGGCTCCCATACAACAAACATGATTTTTTTACCGTTTCTTGCTTGATACTAATAACGTTGCCTTATGTTGCATAGATAATGGTACGGAACCCTTCGTGCGCGAGTCCAACTCGCACATGACCAATTTTTTTAAAATAGTCATATATTACAGTTACAGCACGTTGTTACTAAGAAGATTAACATTTAAAGATAATTTAAGTTTATAAAATTGTCCTAACGATATATCAAGCTATTATTAGAGGGGATTACGCTAGATAAAATACATTGTAAACGTTTAACCCGTGTTAGCACTGTAATCATAAATTTACCTCAATTATGAAAATGCTGTATACTCGTGCTAGCCTTTAGCTCGCGACATTAAACGACTTTGTTTTAACACGCTTATATTAGTTTAGTACATATCTATCAATGTATTAATCTATGTAACAGAATCTTTGAAAGTGGTTTTTGTCGGTTTTGCATTAGTCGGATTGACCTAAAATTTTGCACACCTAACAAGGACCGATGACAGCGCAATAATAAAAAAAATTTCAGGATTTTCAAGCGTGTTTTTTAGTTTTTGAATTAAGTAGATTATATAAAGTAAAAACCGGTCAAGTACGAGTCAGACTCGTACACCTAGGATCCTGTAACATTATTATCATAATATATTCGTCATTACCCCGACTCCAAATAACGAATTAGTATGATGAGTATAATAGTATTAACTGATTTACATAAATTGTAAATTTTTAACTCTATAAACCCGTTTCATAGATATATCTCAATAAGGTAGTAGCTAGAGAGCTGAAAATTTAGGATAATTCAGGCTATAGCTATATACTTCTTTTTTTTCTTCCTTTAGGTACATTGATCTACTTGTACACTGCAGCCCCACTTTATTTTAGTCCCTAATTTTTCTTTCCATCCCATGGTTGCCTGGAAGAGATCACTTTATGTGATCAGGCCGCCATTTGTACCTAGTTTTAAGCTTAATTTTTGTTTTCTGTTTCTTGTAAATGTGTACAATAAAGAGTTAGTCTATCTATCTATAGCCCAGTGACTGACGAACGGACATCGAAGTCCCTGTGATAGGCTCCCGTTTTAACATTTGGTACGGAACCCTAACAATGAAGAAATTGTTCACAAATTCACCACTTTTCGGAGTTTATCCCTCAAAGGCACACGATTGTGAACTTGCCTCTGAAATAAACGATGTTACGCTCATTTTAAATACATAATAATATATTTGTCGCCTGATGGCATGAATAAATTATAATATGAATGTTCATTTCATGTCACGGGCGGTCGGTGTTGACATGGCATTCACCAATTCAACTGACATGTTTAGCAGAATTTATTATACCATACATATAATCACTTGTATTTAATTCTTAAATAATTGTATGTATTGATCGAATTGTATCGACAGGTGAAATCGATACCATTCGATCGAAACGTCGGGACATAAAACAGGTATCGTACCTAAAATAAATTATATTTATCGCGAAGTAGACCCGGTGATTATATATTAATACTAGCTGTCCCGGCAAACGTTGTTTTGCCATACTAAAAAAAAAGGTTTGAAAAATAGATGTTGGCCGATTCTCAGACTTACTGAATACGCATGTAAAATTTCATAAAGATCGGTCAAGCCGTTTCGGAGGAGTACGGTAACTAACACTGTGACATGGAAATTTTATATATTAGATGTGTACAAGTCGCGAAAGTTTAAAAACATTAAAGACTTTATACTCTCAGAAAATATTAATTAATATTAATATTTTTTTTTTTTTTAAATAAATAAATATTCATAGACATTTCACACAACGTCCTCTGGTCCCAAGCTAAGCTTATACGCTTGTGTTATGGGTACCAGAATACGGATATAATACATAAACTACTTTTCTTTTGTAAATACATACTTATATACATAGTAAACACCCAGACGCAGTACAAACATTTGTATGACATTTATGGATATCACACAAATGATTGTCCTGACCGGAAATCGAACCCGAGACCTCGTGATCGGCAGTCCATTACATAAACCACTCCACCACGAAGCCCGTCAAAATAGAAGAATAGAACCTCTGTGTGGTGACGGATTAAGAATACAAGTGTCACCACCCCATCTCCTCCCAAGGGTGCTGTAAAAGTCAGCTAAGGGATATTGCACGCAGATAACATCTTCTGTTAGAGACGGAAAACTCGAAAAAAAAACCCTGTGCCAACACGCCTGGTCAGAGCGGCACAGTAGACCATAGGCCCTCCCAAACGGGAGGAGGCCCGTGCCCAACAGTGGGACGTAAATGGGCTGGAGAAGAGAAGAGAAGAGAGAAGAACTTTTGTTACCCACGATATTCTAATTAGATTCGATCTACGAAACTTGTAGGAAATGAAATGAAATGAAATGAAAAATCATTTAATCACGTAGACACAATTTTTCAGAAAAATTATGTGCTTATGACATGTCCAATTTTTTTCCCTACCACCGGTTCAGGACGCAATCTGCTGAGAAGAACCGGCGTAAGAAACTCAGCAGAGCTTTTAATCAAATCAATATTTTTAAATTAAATGTCAATTATACTTACAATGCTAATAACTTTACAATATAGAATATGTATTGCTCCAGAGCAACCTACTCCCAAGCTTTATCATCTTTAATATAATCAGAAATTTTATAATACGCCTTTTTACATAATTTAGTTTTAATGAATTTTTTAAATTTAGAATTATTTAATTCTCTTACATCAATAGGGAGTTTATTATAAAAGTCGAAAAAGTAGGTCTTAGATCGTCGTGTCTCTTTATTGGTCCGTGTGGTGACGGATTAAGAATACAAGTGTCTCTACCGTATTTGTAAAAACACGATGCTGGAAAAGCCAGCTGCGGGATATTACTCGAAAATATACCCTGATTCAACACGCCCAGTAAGCGCTGTATAAAGTGGAGGAGGCCCGTGCCCAAAGGTGAGATATTAAAAGGCGAAAGCAAGAGATTTTTGAAAAATAAGAAAAGTAAAAGGATATTTGCAGAGATTGTACACTAATATTGACAAATTAAAGGAATTTTCTGCAGCCACCCAACTATACACTTTATAAATCACTAGCTATAGCCCGCGACGTCGTACGCGTAAAATTTAGAAATCAAACCTTAACAAACAGAAGTTTACTATGACAGTCGATAGATGGCGTTGTACAGTTATTTTAAATCGCACTATGGTTTGGTTACACACATAAGCTCGTTAAGATTTTTAATTTTTCGTTGCGATTTTCGCATTTATAAATAAGTAAGGATAAGGATTTTTAAAATATCATAAAATAAATAATAAAATTGTATTTTTCAATTTAAGATTAAAACATTGATTACTTTGATAGTAATGCTTCTTTAAAAATTCTTGTGAATTGAGTCAATTCACAAGAATTTTTAAAAAAAATTTTCAATTCAATTGACACAAAAAATACAAAGAGAAAACATACCTCGACACAGAAATTATTTCGTATTCAGTGGGCGTATCATTAATAAACATTTGTCATTTCGAAATTCTGCTAACGATTATATTTTCACAATTGATGAACGTTCTTGAACTGTCCTCTGTACAGAGTATTCTAGTGAATGGAGTTTAGGCACAAGTCTATAATTAACATTCCTCCTTTGAGAACAAAATGTATTACGTATTACATTCCATTATTTTTACAGCTAATTAAATAAAGATTATCATAATGTAATAAGTATTTGGATAAAACACTAACTCATCTGGAAAGACAGCAAGACGTATTCCGACAAGATTTGCAACGGTCGGCAAACTGGTAGGACTTAATGGAAAGAAAACCGTCGCGCGTCGGTCTATACAATGTATAGCCAGACCGCTTGCTACTGTTTTACACAAAACACTAAATACTTGTGAAGTCTATGTATTCTACTCATTCGTGCGATACACAGAGATACACGATTTCCTTTGATTATACTGAGCCAATTATGTTATTGAGTTTGCTAACTGCACTGTGTCACATATCAAAGACAGGAATTCTAGTAATAATTTCAGATGTATCGTATCTACTGTTTGGAAAGTGATAGTGTTGGAGTTATTGCCGTAAACATATCTCTAACCGACACCGTATGTGTAGATATCGTCACGTCTTCTCCCCATAAGATGGGCAGAGAGATTGTTGTATAAAAATCTTATAATACACTACTATATATATCTTATAATATACTACAATATCATTATTTATAATAATTTTTAATTTTAATTTATTTTATTTATTTAATAATCATAATGATTTATTATCATCATCAATCACTATTCTATATTACTTAAAATATTTCAGTTAATTAAAAATACTTTTGTTATAAAATATATATATAAATGCTGTTGCCCGTGACTCGGTCCGCGTGGAATTTAGAAGATTTTCACCATTTTTGCCATATTTTTCAATACTATGTCGCTTCTACTGGTCGTAGCGTGATGCTATATAGCCTAAAACCTTTCTCGATAAATGCCCTATCTAACGCTGAAAGAATTTTTCAAATCGGCCCAGTGGTTCCGGACCTTAGCGCGTTCAAACAAATAAACATGGTACAAACAAACAAACAAATTCTTCAGCTTTATAATATTAGTAATTAGTAATAGATAGATTATAAAGCTGAAGAGTTTGTTTGTTTGAACGCGCTAATCTCAGGAACAACTGGTCCAATTTGAAAAATTCTATCAGTGTTGGACAGTACAGTACATTTATTGAGGATAGCTATAGTTACCACGCCAAATGATGATCCCTATGACGTTTCAACTGACAGTTGTATTAGTTATGCGAAACAATTTCGATAAAATACTGTTTTTAGTAGTTGATATGGGCGCTGATCAAAGGTATCTATATTTTTTATTTATATAATATTATGTATATGCATATATTTCTAAAAATAATTACTAAATGTACTAATATTTTCAGGTCATGCAGCTAGGCATAACACAACTCCGCCATTCACGGCAAATAAAATGATGATTTTATTGGAAGAAGCTTGCGCTCAAGTGACAGCTGACGATTGGCGAAAAGTGGTCAAAAGAACGAAGAAAATTTGCTTACAAGACTGGGATCGAGATGTACAATACGACAATATCATTGACCAACCGTTAATAATAAACGTCACGGATAGCTGCAGTTCAGACTCAGATTTTGAAGATCCGATTGACCCTGTATCAGATTCAGATTGATATAAATAAAATACAAACTCAAAGCATTTGTTTTATTTTTCCAACAAATTATCGATATTTTGTTTATCGACGTGTCCCTTCTTAGTCAATAACAGCTTGACGACGTAACTTTTGCAGCACGTACCATGTACATTTGCATTGAGTTTTTTTCTATTATTTCCGAACATTACGTAATAATTTCTTAATATTCATTTTTATAATTTACAATTGTACACAATTATGATTTTTTCGACTTTTTAATGGACCTCTAAAGGATTTGATGTGATAGGACGTCAGTACAATGTTAAGCGCTAACGAACTGTCAAAGGGATCATCATTCGGCGTGCGAAGTATAAGTATATAGATATGCTAGGTGCGAAACCTCAATAAAAAATGTTACTTAAACTTACAACAATTTACTAAAATATTATAATGATAATAAATAAATAAATATTCATGGACATTTCACACAACGTCCTCTGGTCCCAAGCTAAGCTTATATGCTTGTGTTATGGGTACCAGAATACGGATATACTACATATACTACTTTTCGTTTGTAATTACATACATATAATACATACTAAACACCCATATACCCATATATATCTTATTTAGACGGGCTTAGTGGTGGAGTGGTTTATGTAATGGACTGCCGATCACGAGGTCTCGGGTTCGATTCCCGGTCAGGACAATCATTTGTGTGATATCCATAAATGTCATACAAATGTTTGTACTGCGTCTGGGTGTTTACTATGTATGTATTTACAAAAGAAAAGTAGTTTATTTATTATATCTGTATTCTGGTACCCATAACACAAGCATATAAGCTTAGCTTGGGACCAGAGGACGTTGTGTGAAATGTCCATGAATATTTAAATATTATTTATTTAATTTAATATTTTATAATTATTCCTTATGTTCCATCATCACATCGGGTTATTTAAAAAGATTAATCAAGGGACTTAATCAAGGGACTTTTGATAGACTAAAAATCATAAACTAATAATAATAATAATAATAAATAAATGATTTATTTTCTCACAATGTACAAGCATGAGTTTTAAATAGCAGACAAGATAAATGCAAACAACATCGTGAGAGCTGGTGCCTATTATGGGTTTATTTAAAAACCTGTATTACAGGTCACCAGTGCCCATTCCGTAGTAGTTACAAGTTACAAAAAGAATTGTACATATTATGTAATGTGCAGAGTGAACAAATACATTTTATTTCAGTTACATTAAAGATAGATACAATAAACTAAAGCAGAGAATAGTAATGTGGTGTGTGTAGTGTGTGCACATGACGTGTAGTTAGTGCATGTGTGTGAAAGAGTGGGAGGTGGTATGAGAGTGTGGGTGTGTTAGTGTGAGAAGTTTATGAGTGTGTGAATGTGTGTGAGTGAGTGTGCGTATGTGTATTTGAGTTTGACGGAGTGATAACAGGTAAGGGCAAGTATATTAACATGCATAAGAATGTGAATAAAATTGTTGCTATTGTTATTATTTTTATTTTATTAAAGAAGAAACTGCTAATCTTCGTGCCAAAAAAGACTCGGTAATATTCTGAAAATTCTTCCTTGTTAGATAAGACTAAGCATTCCTTGCCGACAACTTTTAACGGCAACATTATCTATGTGGCGATAAAAAGCAAATGAGGTTTCTCGGAAGCTGCTCACGAATAGCTTAGGTTCTTTGCTATAGCAGCTTTTATCTTAGAAAAGGGAAAAAGCCTTTAAAACAGACCTTTTCTTTCTTTCTTTCTTATAATTCCATGTTTAATAAAATATCCTATATATAGCTTTTACAGTTCCTTAGTTGAAGAAATGGACTGGTGACACATATATCCTTAATCCCTCAACAATTTTTTTCTTTTATTTTAACTATCTCTCTCCAGGCCATTTACGTCCTACTGTTGGGCACGGGCCTCCTCCATTTTGGGAGGGATTATGGTCTACTGTGCCGTGCTGACCAGGCGTGTTGGCACAGGGTTTATTTTCGAGTTTTCCGTCTCTCACAGAGGATGCTATCTGTGTGCAATATTCCTTAGCTGACTTTTACAGCACCCTTGGGAGGAGATGGGGTGGTGACACTTGTATTCTTAATCCGTCACCACACGGAATTTCAACTATAATAGTTAATAGTCCATAATAAATCTAGAAATTCTGCCGAATTACAATATTAATTCCCTCTCCCTCTTTTTCTCTCCCTCTCACTCTCCCTCTCTCTCCAGTCTATGGTACGGGCCTCCTCCACTTTGGAAGGGTTCGCTAGGCGTGATGGCATAAGATTCAGTTTAGAGTTTTTGTCTCTCACAGTAGAGGTCATCTGCTTATGATATCCCTTAGCTGGCTCTTACCGCACTCTGGGAAAGAAATGCGGTGGTAACACTTGTCTACTTATTCCGTTATAACACGGATATTGTTAAAAAATATGTAGTTTACTTACTTAATCAAATTATACTGGATATAAAAAAAATTGGTCAAGTGCGAGTTGGACTCGCGCACGAAGGGTTCCGTACCATTATCTATTCAACATAAGGCACGTTATTAATAAATGAGCAAACAACACACACAATACTTAATTAATCACGTTTGTTGTATGAGAGCAAGAAACGGTAAAAAAATCATGTTTGTTGTATGGGAGCCCCCCTTAAATATTTATTTTATTTTTAGTATAAATGTATAAAAACAAAAAAAATACTGTAAAAATATGTAATTTAAATATTTTCGTCATCCGTTGGCCACAGCCAGTGACCGAGGTTTCGGAGAGGTTCAGCGAGACGGTACAAATTTCCCAAGTGTACCTTTTTCTTTCTATTTTTTTTTTACACTTAAGTAAGTTACAAATTGAGTACTTTTTTTCAGATACTTAGCTTCAAATAGCATTCTAATAAAGTTAAGTTTATTCATTTTAACTTTTTGGTTTCATGTAGTCGACGAAATGGTAGATTTGACTATCCTAGTAGCGTAAAACTAACAGCCGTTTTTACGAAAAACTATTTTCTGATTCATATAACAAACTGCCATTTACGGGGTCACAGGTTCGATTTCCGCACGGGACAACTACGAGTATTTGTGTGATATATACAATTTGTCATACAAATGTTTATTTGTATTATAAGTATTTACAAAATACAAGTAGTTTAAGTAGTATATCCCTATTCTGTTGCCAATAACACAAGGATATTTATAAGCTTAGCTTGGAACCAGAGGACGTTGTGTGTAATGTACATGGATATTTAATAAATTAAATTATGGTGGAAAAAGTGATTACCGCAAGCGGGACTTGAACTCACGACCTTAGAATACCGTTCCGTAGCTCTGCCAACTGAGCTTATTACATTCTCGATACATGGCGTTGCACGTAAAATTACGTAAAAGCATAGTATGTCAATTGCAAAATTAATAAATTACTTTACATGGATATTTATTTATTATTTATTTATTTATGGCTGTTTTCCTTCTATACTTTGTTAGTTCATTGATGTTCAAAAATGAAATTATTTAATATCGGTATAAGCCCTAGAGACTTCGTTAGTGTAAAATTTATTATCCTCAGATTGATAATAATACCAAAGCCTCTGTGCCTCTTATTAAACAAGAGAGTTTTCGAAAGCGTCTAAATGAGTTTTTGTTTTGTTATGGTGTCATTAAAAATATGAAATGTCCTTTGAGTAAAGTTTTTTCCTTAAAACACACAATTTTATAAACTTTTATTTTAGATGAGATTATTAACTTTCATTTCAGAGCCTTCGTGTTTAAACAAATTATTTACAAAAACAATATTTGTTTAAAATACTAATTTTCTATAACATTTTGCAATTTATGTTCAACTTTTTCCTTTTTTTTTGTTTTACAATCTATTTTGTTGATAGTGATGCGATTTGGAAATATCAAGAAAATATAGTTTTCTATAAGTTTTACTTACTTAATAGCGTCAGGGAAAAATAATAACAATACATTTAAGCGATGCGCGTAAACTCATGAAAATCGGCACCCTGAAGTTAGTAGGTGACCTTTGGATGCTTCGCGACCGGGTTGCGTGACCAGTATTGATGCGATTTTTTATTTAAAATGCCGTTCGATTCTTATATTCTGTAAGTTGTCACTGCTTTTTACAAAAAGTGGGCATGTCTAAACGCAAAAGTAGCCGCAGAATTAGCGCCACTTTAGTTTCGACCCTCATTTGACATTGCGAAAGCGGTGTGCCCGACATAAATGCAGTCATAAATGTCTTCTTTTGGCAACGTGAAAATTGACACAAATTTTATGGGTCCCTGGTATGGCATCGTGCACATCCAAAAGACACCTTTACAAATATAGTAAATACTAAGAAGCATAATATCTTACGTGTAAACAGAACTTTAGATAAAAGCTTTCCTTTTTTTGTTTATATTAACTAACAATAGAACGTTTTATAAGTTATCAGAGTTAATTACGGACCAATTAACACTGGAATAAATTGATAACAAATTGTGCTAATGGTCCAATTAATTCACTTATATCATAAATTATTGGATCGCATTCGCCAATTCTTAGTTAAGAGCACTTGCCTTACGATCCATTTTGATTTATATACATTAGGTAATATTTTCTAAGACAATTGTATACCATTTACAGTGCTATCTTTCAATTATTATTCTACTAGCTGTTAAACGTGACTTCGTGTGCTTAGAATTTTAAATTACTAAATATATGTTTAAAATCATATATTATAACAATGTTTATTACAAAATAGGGTTTAAAAGCAATCTAGAAATATAGCGTAAATAGAGTAGAACATTTGATTCCAAAAACATTTCATCCTAACTATGTGACTTACATATATAACTTTTTCAGTGAACATCAAGTGCTAAGAAAATATAGCACATCAAAGGAACCAAATGATTTGCTATAAAAACAGAAAGAAAATGAGTTTGACTCGTGCACAAAGGGTTCTGTTAGTCCATGTCCATATCATCATCATTATAATACAACCAAAATATGTTTTTTTGTTTAGGTTTTTACGCGTCCTGTTTAATTGAGAATATGGTTTATACGATATTTCTTCCCGAAGGTAGTAATTTTATATTTATCATATCAATATCCATATCATCCTTATATTGTCGTACCTGTAAACCATCTTAATTGGTCTATTCTGATTTTTTGTATTTTTTGTTGTCATCTGTGAAACTTTAAAGTCTCTGGCTATTATGTTTCATGAGTTACAGACAGGATGATAACAGACAGACTGACGGACAGACAGTGAAGTCTCCTTAAAAGTCCCGTTTTACAATTCGGTACAGTACCCTAAAAACTGAAAAAGTCACCGAAGGCAAACATATTTCTGTGGATTGAATTCTAATGTAAATTTATGAAAGTAAAATATCTGTAAATAAGCAAAGTATATTATTTGTTTATTTAATAACGGTATTTTATATTCAAATATATTTCCTTTTCAGCCCATAAAATATCTTAGTATTGGAAATTGGCCTTTACCACAACGAAAGCTATAATATACTCGAATATGCCAATATTCCAAATGTTTTGATTCAGTTTTACATTTCTAGTAAAAGCTAAAGATCGCCTTATTTTAAACCCCAGATGAAAATAGAGGAGTGTTACAAGTTTCACATGGCTGTTTGTCTGTCTTGAACATAACAACTCCCAAACGGTTGAAGCGATTTCAATGTAGTTTTTTTTATTAAAGAGGACTACAGGTGGGTACGGAAGTCCTGCGACCTGGTCGCACCAACAACTCCGATTTTGTATTCATGTTGCCATCCGATTCTTATATTCTTGATTGATTCCGCGTCGCAGTCGCACGTTGCGGTTGCGGGACTTCGAATGGCACCTTAAACCCTAACATGACGTATTTTTATTATATTTTTACTTTTAAAAGGCAACTCAGGCTTTTATGTCGGGCTATATTAAATTTAGAATTAAATTGTGTACAACTTTTTACAATACAAATCTTATTTGAGCATCTGTATTTGTAAATGTTTTATGAATTAAATATGCATTATACACATATGAGTAGTTATGATGATAACAATGTAGGCTTTTTAAGTCCACGTATATTCTTGAGCAAAATTTCTTTAATCAATTATGTAGAAAATGTTATGTACTGGATAAGATATACGTTATTTAATGTACACAAGGTAATTTTAGGTTAACTTACTAGTTTCGTGAAGTACGACTTTAGTCTGAAATGTGCTCCAAATAACTGTGAGAGACTCAAGTAAACTTAAGCTCTTATTTCACTGTTTCTCACCTTACTTTCGTGTGGTATTTTGGTATATTTAATTAAAAATGTTCTTGTTTCCCTATTTTCTTTACAGATATGAAGCATTTTACATAACATTATTCTTGCCATTGAAATAATATAAATAATAAATAGTTTAGGGGTGGTGACACTTGTATTCTTAATACGAACAATAAATATTTTTTAGACTAGATAATCATAGCTTTGTGCGTGTTTGTGTTTAGTTTATATATATTATATTGTTTGAAATTATTGAATTGTCATCGGTCCTTAATGTGTAAAATTTCAGATCAAAATGACTTCTGCAAGTGGGTGAAAATTTCATTCAAAGATTCTGTAACATAGATTCATACACAGATAGAGGCATACCAAGCTAATAAAAGTAATATATAAAGGTAAACCGTTGATAAAGATTCTGATATATTTGGTGGAGTCCCTCTGTCTTCACATTTGTCTATCTATTTTATCTGACTTTAAAAGCCCGATAAAATAAGTACATTGAGAACCGGTGAACGTTAGAGTTGGGTACGTAATAATTCAAACACTCGCCCGGAATGGAGGTTCTCTCAAAAAACGAAAGGGAATAATTTATCGTGAAGATTTATGTTTTGTGAATACCTCAGTAGAAGTTTTTAGATATTTGAAAATATCAATGATGTAACAATTACTAATACTTAGTGAGTACTAAATTTAGTATCGGAAACAATCTTACTTCGTTTTAACAAAATACTAGTAGCCTCATTAGAAAAATTATATATGCCAGCCTTTTCCAATAACGCCCCCCTGTGAATGTTTCAAGTCTGGAGGGGACGGTAAGAGACAGAAAAATATGGGGCTATAGTGGTTTTACGGTTGGCGAAAAAATTGAGGGCGCTGAAAAATAATTTGTTTCTTAAAGTAAGCGGTAGGTAGTCTAAATAGGTTTGGGAAACTCTTATCTATATGTAGGTATAAGTCAATTTCTAACATTCTATATGATTCTGACACACAATTTTCATGCGCAAATTTTTATTTCAAAGTTGAGCTATAAAACGAATAAAACGATACTTATTGCATCGAACATCTACGTCTGTGGACAATATTTTGTTCTTTTATTTGAATACCTCAGTCGTAAAACTTTGAAATCACACAATAATATGGAAACCGCTAAATGGCTTAATCTCTGTAAGTTCGAATTTTATGAGCAGTAATTTCCTTTCTAAAGTCGCATTAGGATACAATATTTTTAAAAATAGCGTAAAAATAAAAGTATTTTCTAAATTCAACGAAGTCAAATTCTAAAAGTTAGAAATTAGATGTTAATTTAAAAAACTACCTTTTAATAAAACTAACAAATTGATTTAAGATTTCCTATCCTGCTTTTTTCCCATTTCGTGTGTTGACAAATTAAAAATACAAGTGTCATCATTCCTTTATCTTCTCAGGGTTCTGTAAGAGCTAGCTAAGAGATAACATCTTTTACAAGAGCCGAAAAACTTGTAATCAAACTCTGTGCCAACACGCCTGGTTAGCCCAAATAGTCTTTCAAATTGGAGAGGGCCCACGGCCAGAAATGGGACGTCAATGATTAATAAAATACTATGACGAAAGAACGAGAGACGAGAGAACTTGACGTATTAATAACATTCCCTAACATATAATAAAATAATATAATTTGAATCATTAAATTACGACATTGTGTTATCAGTAAAACCATTACTATATGGTGTAATGTTCTGTAGGCGTATAAAGATGATAACTTTGAGAGATAGGTATATGATAACTGCCTCTTAATTTTATATGATCATTTATGTTTCAGTATGCAAAGATTTACGACACATATATATTATATGGTGCAAGTAACAACGTAGTACAGATAAATTTCATTTTTTCTATATATATCAATATTTACAGTAATTTATAATTGTTTGCAATTGACTTGCTACGCTTGTACTTAATAAATCTAATTACAGTGTAAAAAATATCGTTTCGTTGATCTCAGAGCAGCAGTGGTATTCAGTAAGAAAAAGTGAAGTGAATTTTCGGTGAATCTTGATCACGTGACAGCGCTCCTCCAATAAAAATATTATTTTACCACTTATTAGATTACCACTGCAGAACGGTATTCCCCGGTCGTGAGTAGTATATATTGATTGATAAAATATCAATATTTGTTAGAACTATATAGATAACTAAAGCATCCTAATTTAAGAATACCTTATTTACGTTTGTCTTTTCTCTTTTTCATGTTAATATTTATGATATTGTTTTAGGGATTTGTTTCCAAAAACAATGGTGAAAGAAAGCTATTACTAAGACTCTACTGCTCCTCGTACCCCGTCTATTCGTCTGTCACCAGGCTACATATCATGAACTGCAATAGCTAGACTGTTGAATTTTTTATTTTTTGAGATAAATATTTTGTTCGTTTCAAGTGTTTATTAGTTGACATATTACTGAAAATTACCCAATCATACGAGTATTAGTCAAAACGTCGGGAAAAGGAAAATTGACTATGGACTATATATTTTGACAAACCAAAAATAATCTAATTTTTTTTTTTTATATTAAAATAATATATGTATTTTATACTATATTACAATTTTTGTAATATTTAATGCTAGTCTCTAATTACGGTCAGTTAAACTTCTCAACTTCCCATGTCCGTGTGGTGCCTTAGCATACTAGTGTACCTTTGCCTTCCCAGGGTGCTGTAAAAGCCAGCAAAAGGCATTTTATACACAAATAACATCCTCTGTGAGAGACGGAAAACTTGAAAATAAACCCTGCGCCTACACGCCTGGTCAGCGTGGCACAGTAGACCATAATCCCTCCCAAAGTGGAGGAGGCACGTACCCAACAGTGGGACGTTAAAGGGCTGGAGAGAAGAATGTTTTTCTATACCGCTATAACAACAAATACTAAACAGATATACAGAATATTTTGCTTGATCTGTAATTTGCTGGATTACAAAGGAACTCTGTTTTTAATTAATCGGTCTCAACAGCCAGCGGCAGTAACATCAAAATTATTTCTTACTTTATTTCTTTCTTTCTAATAAAAAGTAATACATATTCATGTATGGCACAGAAGATATGCTTATTTTGAGACCGGAGGATTTAGTTAAAAGTTTTCGTTTATTTATGTTATTTATTTTTATATACCATTTTAAAATACAAAAAAGTAGTGAACAATTTTAAAACAGGCACGAAATTCATAAATTGTTGTTTATAATATTATTAGGGTTTACTGAGAGTACATTTTTTTTTTTGATATCTCTAAAATAAATTACGATATATTTTTTTTTAATTATTTCTGAGTAGTCATGAGTAGGTCTAACTTCTAGTGCCCGCTTATCATTGAATTTTGAGACACCTTGTATATACGAGTATATATACTAGCTGTTGCCCGCGACTCCCTCCGCGTGGAATTTAGAAAATATTCCCTGTTTTTGCAACATTTTTCACTACTGCTTCGCTTCTACTGGTCGTAGCGTGATGTTATATAGCCTAGAGCCTTCCTCGATAAATGCTGAAATAAATCTAACACTGAAAGAATTTTTCAAATCGGCCTAGTGGTTCCTGAGATTAACGCGTTCAAACAAACAAACTCTTCCGCTTTATCATTTTAGTATAGACGCTTTATATTATTATTAGTAGGTATAGATAAACAGTTGTAATTGCTTATATAACGAAAAGTCCTAATTTACATTACAATCGACTGTATTTAATTTCATGAAAAGAAATTGGTTGGGACAAAGTAGGTAGTCTTTGATCCTTTTATTTTACATTTAGTTGCTTTCTTTAGGGTAATGAATGTAAATCTTCCGCTACCATGGTTTTCTACTTGAAAAATTCTGAAGAGTTTTAAATTTAGACAAATAATTCAAAAGGAAATATGTAATTAATATTATTTCATCGCATTTACAGTAACTTACTCCTTGACTGGATGGCTTGGCTATTGCTGTGGTGACGGATTTAGAATAAAAGTGATACCACCCCTTTTTCTTCCCAGGATGCAGTAAAAGTCAGCTAAGGGATATTGTACCCAGATAACATTCTATGTGAGAGACGAAAATCTTAAAAAACCCAATGCCAACACGCGTTGTCAGCACGGCACTGTAGACCATAATCCCTCCCAAAGTGGAGGAGGCTCGTGTCCAACAGTGGACCGTTAATGGACTAAAGAAAGAGAATTAAATTGCAAATAATTGTTCTAATCTATATTTCTATACTAACACTACAAAGTTGAACAGTTTGTTTGTTTTTTAGGGTTCCGTACCCAAAGGGTAAAAACGGGACCCTATTACTGAGACTTCGCTGTCCGTCCGTCCGTCCGTCCGTCCGTCCGTCCGTCCGTCCGTCTGTCACCGGGCTGTATCTCAAGAACGGTGATAGCTAGAGAGTTGAAATTTTCACAGATGATGTATTTCTATTGCCGCTATAACAACAAATACTAAAAATAAAATAAAATAAATATTTAAGGGGGGCTTCCATACAACAAACATGATTTTTTTACCGTTTCTTGCTCGATACTAATAACGTTGCCTTATGTTGCATAGATAATGGTACGGAACCCTTCGTGCGCGAGTCCGACTCGCACTTGACCAATTTTTATTTGAACACGCTAATGACAGAAACCACTTGAAACAATTTGAAAAATTCTTTCAGTATTAGAAAGTATATTGACTGAATAAGGCTATAGGCTGTAAAACATCACGCTGCAACCAATAGGAGTGAAGTATTAGTGACTTTTTTTTCGAAACAGGGAATTTAGAAAAATTATCACAAAGTAGAAAAATAAAGGGGAAAAATTTCCTAAGTTCCACACATACGAAATCGCGGGCTAAAGCTAGTATTGTTATTTAATAAACATTTCAACAGTAACTAAGTAATACTTTAGTAAACAATATACAGGAAAACTTTACAACTACGGTTATCTATCAAGTGAATTGTTGGAAATTTCTAGAAGGATTACATTTCTCTAAAGTTCTACCTACTAAGACTAAAGGTATCAGAAATTCGTATACTTAGTTTACCACAATATTTGTGACTAACAATTTGTAAGCAAAATTTATGAGGTTTTTAGGAGCCTTGAAAGAAGAATTTGAATTATTAGAAATTCAATAAAAATTAGAAATTCTTCAGAGATTATAATGGTTTTTCTTAGCTAAGAAATGTCCCACATCTGGACATACGAGCTTAATGGTGTCACTATGAAATGAAAAGTGTATGTAAATAAAATAATTTACTTATATATGTAGTTCAAAAACTAACAATACGGTTGATTTGAAAATCTTGAATACTTTACATTTAAATTATTGCATTGTCATCGGTTCTTAATATGTATGCAAAAGTTTAAATCAATCGGACTATTGCAAATCGGTAAAAATTACTTTCATAGATTCCATTACATAGATTAATACATTGATAGGTGCTTATATTACCGGGTCTGATCACACGGGATACGAGTACCTTACAGCATAGTCCTATCCGTAACCAACTCAACTGGGAAGTAGATAAGGCTTTAAAAAACGAAAATATAGGCGTCCAAATATCTAAAAAGTGGTTTTATTGTATACAAAGTTATTATTGGATTATATTATATTCTAGTTCTTTTCCTCTTTTAAACTTTGTACCTCTGTGTAGTAGTTTTATCAATTTCAAATACTTCTTCAACTTAAGGGAGCGAGAACGTTGGCGACCGGCAAACTTTTGTATTTTATTCCTTTGATATCTTTTAACAGATCTTATCTCCTGGGGAAATCTAATGTCAATAAAGTATTTACTGACATCGAATATATACAGGGGAAAAATCTGAAAATATCATTGTAAGAAGTATAGAAAAAAATGTAGCACCTACTTATTACCATATTTTAAGTGATACTGATAAGGTTTTTGGCAGTTCTTGTGATCCATTTAACGGACTACCGTTCTCGATTTTGAATCCGAGACATTGGTACCGATTCTACGAGCACAACTAAACTTAACTTAACTAAAAAATGAAAATTAATAGCGTCAATAAGACAATTCCGTAATGTTAACTAAACTTTCTTCTTATAAAAACTGTTTATTAAAGACTAACAATTATGATTAATATAAATGTGCACAACAAAATAGCCAAATATTTAAGATACAGCAATAGCTGTTTTCATTTTTTAGTTAAGTTAAGTTTAGTTCTGCACATAAAATAGGCACCATTGTCATTTATATATTCAATACAAATTAATTCCGAAGGGTGAAATGTGAAATTAGCCGAAAATAATTTATTATTATGCCATTTTGTTTAACTTCTTAGCCTTAATTCAATTTCGGATAACGTGTTAATAAGCTGACTTAGGTTATAGTATATCATATTGTGATAAATAAATCATTTTAATGTGTGTACTGCGTCTGAGTGTTTTTGACGCATTGCAAGTAGATATTTACAAAAAGTACTATTTGTAGTATACACCTATCTTTACTACCCTGTCGGTACTCATACCACGATCAAATAACTTGGGACCAGAGGACATTATGTTAACTTTCCATAAGTATTATAAAACTGAAAAGTTAGTCTGTTTGTTTGTTTGAATGCACAAATCTCAGGAAGTACTGGTTGAAATAAAATTAAATAATTCTTTTTGTTTTGGATAATTTATTTATCGAGGAAGGCTATAGGTAATCAATAGAAGCGAAGCGCTAGTGAAAAATGTAACAAAAACGGGGAGTATTTTCTATTCCACGCATACGCATTCGTTGGCACAGCTAATATATAATAAAATAGGTATAGGTTTTATTTAATTACATTTATTACGTACATTATACACAAATAAATATAGCAAAGGTCACGTACATTCAAATTAATATAGTTATGTTTATGACACAAATGTTTACCGTAAGTGGGAGTTGAATTCAATCTGTTAATTGAATATCACTACTTGTGCTCTGCAATACATTGTCATTAATTTGTTAGTGTACTTAATAGAAGATTGTCTTCACCCCACGAGGCTACCGATATGTGTATCTATAGAAAGAACCCACAAAATATGTTAAATATGAAAATGTTATTGAAAATTTACAAAATTTTTTCCGTTATCACATCATTTTTCACTGATGCTTCACTCCTATTACTCACAGCGTGATGTTACATAGCCTAGAGCCTTCCGCGATAAATGTACTATCCAACACTAAAAAAAAATTCCAATTAGAATCAGCATTTCCCGAGTTTAGCGCGTTCAAACAAACATACTCTTCAGCTTTGAAATATCAGTATAGATTTACCGTAATTTTTTCAAGGAAAATGCCGGTTCGGTCTCCTATCAAACATACATTTAAGAAACCTACATCCTTATATTGTGACAGCATCTGTTCTCATAAAACTTTTTGCGACTCTTTCCATAACGCAATTTCTAAACGAGTAGATGATGCGGCTTCGTACTCGTAGATTTCAGCATATACCCTTTCTCAGACTCTATAAAGGACTGTCTGTATAGGAATAATACATGCTTTAAATTGGTTTAGTAGTTTTGGCGTGACAGAGCCACTGACAGAAAAACAGTTGAAGTTATTAGTACTAGTACACAGACGCAGTCCAAACATTTGTATTCTATCTATACTTAATAGTACGGGGTCCGTAGTACATTTTTTTCACTTGATTACTATCAAGCTGATTTTCCGTGAGTATCTTTATTATGACGAGACGCCCAGTAATTTTCTATTCCAAAATCTCGATTGTGGTAGCTAACAGAGGTAACAAGGATAAAATATCGTACTATTACTGGAAGAAAGCAGTAAGTGATTTTTTTGATAAATTTGTTTGAAATTTTTGACGCAAGTTCACTTACGTCTTTTTTTTACGGGTATTACGATATTTTATATCCCGTACTATAATATTACAAAGCTGAAGAGTTTGTTTGTTTGAACGTGCTAATCTTAGGAACCACACTGGTCCGATTTGAAAAATTGTTTCAATGTTGGATAGTACATATATCGAGGAAAGCTATAGATTATATAACATCACGTCGCGACCAATAGGAGCAAAAATTCAAAAACAGGGAAAAAATTCAAAAATTCACGCGGAAGAAGTTGTGGTAGCCAGCCAGTAGGTACCACAAATAAAATTGTACGGAGCAGGGATTTAATCTGTGACTTGCACTTTCTCTCTCTCCAGTCCATTTACGTTCCACTGTTGGGCACGGGCCTCCTTCACTTTGGAGGGATTATGGTATACTGCGCCGAACGCGCCGCAGTAGGTATACCCTAATCTATCCAAAGTGAAGGAGAAAAATATAAACCCTGTGCCAACCCTGTGTTGGCACAGGGTGCAATATACCTTAGCTGAATTTTATAGCACCCTTGGGAGGAGATGGGGTGGTGACACTTGTATTCTTAATCCGTCACCACACGGAGTTTGCACTTTCAGTTAGTCTCTATAGAATCTAACTTAATTTCCAAGACTGTTACTTGTTATTACTTATCACGTCTTGGATATTTCTCGAAACAGTTATTACAGTATATTTCAGAAAATGCAAAGTGCAAGTTACAAAAAGCTCTTACTGTTAAGTATGATTAAAGAGACTTATGAACCACTATTTTTATTAGATTTTTTCATTGTAGAAAGAAGTCAGTTATGAAATCTTTATAAATGTGACATCCTTGTACCAACATAATCAGAGAATAGATTTTTTGAAATTATTTGATTTATGCCTTTCTCCCCTCTTTCCAGCAAATTAACGTCCCACTGCTGGCCTCGTCCACTTTGGGAGGGCTTTTGGCTTATGGCTTTGGGCTAATATTGTCTCCTGGAACACAGGTCTAAACCTACATAACACATAGGGTTTAGTTTCGAGGTTTCCGTCTCTCAGAGTTGATGTTAACTGCTTATAATATCCCTTAGCTGGTTCTTACAGCATCCTTAGGAAGTAATGACACTTGTATTCTTAATCCGCCACCACGGGGATTTTATCATTTATTTAAACGCAACATTGAGTTTACCAGATACAGTAATTACAGGAATCTCAACCTGGTTATGATGGGTCCACTTTAATGTTTTAAATTGATGTTTCAATAAGAAAATATGTATTTATCCAGTTCTGTTACAGATTTTTACATTATAGATATAAAATCGTAATTTATTAAGCATGTACCCATTAGTTTTAATAATACTTTTATCGAATGGAAAAGAATAATAAATAATGTGTATTTTCTTTATACAACGACTCTTTTTCGATCTATTTGCTTTCTAGAACATCATTTTTAGGGTTCCGTACCCAAAGGGTAAAAACGGGACCCTATTACTGAGACTTCGCTGTCCGTCCGTCCGTACGTCCGTCCGTCCATCCGTCCGTCCATCCGTCCGTCCGTCTGTCACCAGGCTGTATCTCAAGAACGGTGATAGCTAGACAGTTGAAATTTTCACAGATGATGTATTTCTATTGCCGCTATAACAACAAATACTAAAAATAAAATAAAATAAAGATTTAAGGGGGGCTCCCATACAACAAACATGATTTTTTTACCGTTTCTTGCTCGATACTAATAACGTTGCCTTATGTTGCATAGATAATGGCACGGAACCCTTCGTGCGCGAGTCCGACTCGCACTTGACCAATTTTATTGTTTGATATTTTCCTAGTACATTAAAGAATAATAGGAATTACAACACAAATTAAGTATCGGAAAACAGACCGTTGCCAACGAATATAAATATTTAGGGAATTATTTTTAGTATAACAATATAAAGGAATCTTATTTGTATGCTAAAGATATATTTATTAACAATAAAGCCTCTATTGCTATTATTATGTTTATGTTAACAATGGAATAATTACGCCTAGTTTTAATAGTGGATTAGATTGTAACATAGAGTTATGATCGTTTATATCGGAATATAAACAATAATAACTCGTATTTGGGCTTATGTCAATAAATATCTTGACTTATCGCTTGTCATTATATCGTTGTATTCTGAAATACATATTTCATTTGCCCGCGATTTTAAATTTACGATTACTGTTCCAATTCCAAATAGCATGTACTATGATATGAATCGACGAATTTAAGAGGAAGCAAATGGCGTTCTAAAGAATGATCATTAGAACGCCATTTGCATCTCACCTTACTTGTATCCTTAATCACCACGAGGATCCTCACCATGATCTGTGCGGTGACGGAAATTCAAGTATAAAATCCCAATTACGTCACCATGAGGAAGATATAGGGCGTAGCCGCCTTAAGACAAAAGAGAAGAGCCAGCTAAAAGAAAGAAAGACCAAAGACGCTCCCGAAAGTAGAGGAGGCCCATCCATACCCTACAGTGGAACGTCAAATATAAATTAATAAGAATTCTAATTAAAACGTGTTAAATCGTACATCTTCAAGAACCCTTTCGACTATAATTGTCAACATTGTTGTAGTTATAGAAACAATGTAATGTTATTTAACAATATTTCTTACCATTTGTTACAATATTTTATATATACTGGTATATACAGTTACTAAATACATTCGATGAAATGTTCGGGTCAAGAGACCGCTGTAATGAGTGGGCTACAAATACGACGCCTGCAACTTATAGGAAAGAAATTTCATTAGTTGGCTTCAATGAACGTCAAGTTATAGTTTGTTTACGGATCTAGTAAATTTGTTTTCTTTCGTTATATCCAGTGTCCGTATTTACTATCCTTGATATTTTATTATGTTCTCAGAATCAACTTAATGTTAAAACGACAAACAATTTTGTTTCACGGACTTTTCACACTACGTCTTCTGGTCCTAATCTTACCTTATTTTGCTTGTGTTATGGATAACAGAGCATGATATAACTTTCACTATTGTTTATTAATTAGGTTAGCACGCTGAAGTGGCAATGGGCTGGCCACATCGCTCGTAGGACTGATGATTGTTGGGGAACAATAGTCCTAGAGTGGCGACCACGTACAGGACGACTCAGCGTTAGGCGGCCCCCGACAAGGTGGAGCAGCAACATCGTCAAGGTCGCGAGGAGACATTGGATGCAAGCGGCACAGGACCGCGCGTTGTGGCGTTCTATGGAGGAGACCTATGTCCAACAGTGGACGGAGAGAGGCTGATGGATGGATGGTGGATTGTTTGTTAATAACTATGTAATTTTAATAAATAAAATACTGGTTACACACACTTACGCAGCACACATAGGCTTCCGTGCCGTTATTATCATAAATATTCGTCATAATTCTGACCAAAATAACGGGATAAGGGCGCGAGAGTGATGATGATATTATTATGTATTTGCATCAACAAATACACTAACAAAACTGTGAAATTTTCGACTCTCTAGCAATCACTGTTCCAGAGATGCAACCTGGTGACAAACGAACGGACTGAAGTATGAGCGGACAGCTAAGTCTCATTAACTCCATTTCACGTTTTGTTTGGGAATCCTAAAAATAGCGAGACAGTGTAAAGATTGGGTGAAAGATACATTCAAATATTTTTTCCGGCCGCAGAACTAGCGAATCTTTCCAAATGTTGAAATTATGACATCCATGTACATAATCACAGATTAGACTCTCCAAATAATTTCGTTTATCTAATATATAAAATTCACGTGTCACAGTGTTAGTTACCGTACTCCTTCGAAACGACATGACCGAATTTCATGAAATTTTACATGCATATTCAGTAGGTCTGAGAATCGGCCAACATCTATTTTTCAAACCTTTTTTTTAGTATGGATAAACAACGTTTGCCGGGTCAGCTAGTTTATTTATAAAAGTAAAAAACTATAAAAAGCGTTAATATTTATAAAAAGCGTTAGTACAGATTTTTCGCTAGAGACTCTAGAGAGCGACGATTAAAATCCATTTACTTCGAACAATCAAATAGGTACTCTTTTACATTTAAAACTCCAAACCATCAGACGCTGAACACTAATTTCCGAGAGTCTCATGATCGAAACAAAAGTTAGGTTGCGTTCATAAATTTTTTTTATTCTATTACCTATAGACACAGAAAATGGAACAGTTTACGTAGATAAATATTATGTCTGACCCTTATCTCAACAGCTTGTTATTATATGTTCTCGATTTACCGATACAATTTAATGTGATATTATGAACATGTCTGTGATATTCCACGCTATTGAACTGGATTTAAATACAAGGAATTAGTGTTGCCCAAATTCAGTCTTGGTCTTGCAGTCTTGGTCTTGTTCTTGCATTTTTGCAAGACCAAGACCAAGAACAAGACCGCGTATTTTTAGCAAGACCAAGACCAAGACTGACCGTGCAAGACTTGAGCAAGAACAAGACTAATCCGGCAAGACTCTTGCGTCTTGCAGCTAGGACTTAGCGCTATTTCACGGAGTAGTTAGGTATAACAGTTCGGTGTATAGATACGCTTAGGAATTCTATGAGACGCAAAAAACTGTATCAAAACTGTATAAAAAACTTAATTTTTAATCCTAATTTTATGCAAGGAATACTAGTTATAGTCAAAAGAATTGATATAAAGTAACAGAACCTAATGACAAAGCTGTTGTGTACTGTTATGTTATTTGATTTGTGTTGTATTTTATTTTTTATTAAAATAAATGATAAATCGTAAAACTCTTTTATTAAATTTCATATAAGTTGAGGGTTCAATCTCTTTCTAGACAGATATTGTCCTTTAAAATACAGTCAAGTTATTCTAATTAATTTGTTTTTTACATGTTTTAGCACAATGTAAGCTTATAAAGCGTAAATGTTTATTAAGAAACAGTTACTCCCATGGAAAACGGCATATAGCTCAGTTGATCACCATGTGGCAGTTAATTTTTCGAATTTCTCATCAAATCTTCAGACATTTATTAATCTGATTGTTCTTTACTATGGCTATGTTAATTCAAGCTCACAATGTTCCAATTCTACTACGTTTTTCTAAGATCTAAAGTAAACTTTAATAAATAGCAATAGTCTAATAGGTAATTGCAAGACTTGCAAGACTCTTGCTGCAAGACCAAGACCAAGACCAAGACTGGGAGCGCAAGACCAAGACCAAGACCAAGACCAGGTGTATTGGCGCAAGACCAAGACCAAGACTGGCTAAGTCTCGTCTTGTTCTTGCATTTGGGCAACACTACAAGGAATATTGCACAGGATGTGGTAGGTAATTCGAGTAATTATACCTATTTTGCAAAACAACTAAAATATCATTAGTTTCAGAGATACACGAACATACATTCCTCCTACGAACATATTATAATGTAATGCCGTGCTTTTCCGTGTTATAACGGATTAAGAATACAAATGTAACCACCACTTTTCCTTCCTTCTTCCGTAGGATCAGATTACATCCTCTGTGAGAGACGGAAAACTTAAAATAAACTCAGTTTTAAAAGGGTACTGTACTCCTCATTTAGGTATTTGCCTTAGGTATTGCTATCCCTATTTCCGAGCGCCGCGCTGAAAGGGACAAATTTAGATGAAGCGGATTTTACCTACAAATTCTTTGAAAAAAAGACGTTTCGTACTTCCGTTATTTTTTTCGCGAAAGTTAAACCGATTTTAATAGTTTTTGCGTTATATTATAGATAAAGAATATATCTATGCTTCTATCACTAAAAACTATTAAAATCGGTTTAACTTTCGCGAAGAAAAAACGGAAGTATGATAGCCATACTTTTGTATGGAGCATAATTTGGTATCGTGCCGTCTTAACACGCTCTGTCAATACAGCACAGTAGACCAGAATCCCTCGAGGCTCGCGCCCAACAGTGGGACGTTTGTGGGCTGGAGAGAGAGATACGAGTACATGCTACGATCATTATCCATAATAAACTGTTATTTCTTTTACGTAACGGTAAATTACAACAAATATAATACAGTAAGAGGTATACAAATTAAATTAGTGAGCGACCTTAATACGCTGTGGGAGTTGTTATTCTTTTGTCTTTATTAGATTATTTGACATCAAAACATCGACATTCAACAAAGTCGTTTACCTTTACGGCTGATACTAATTTAGTTATTATTGAGAAGGATTTGTTTTGAAGGATGACTATTTCCTACTTATTTATGTACAGTCGCGGTCAAGGAATATTTTGTTTATGTTTTTGAATTAGATTTAAATATGTTAGTTTGCAAGATATCTTTCCTTATTATGAATCGAAGCCGTTATTTTGTATGTATGTCCCTATGTGAGCTTATATCTTCAAAACTACGCAACGGATTTCAAATGATAGAGAGAGGATGACTTTTTTGTATGTTATGGTTTCATTTCTAGATTCCACGCGTACGAATTGCCATTAGTTTCAAGCTTTCCGTCACTTTCTTATGTTAACTGCTCAGCTTATTATACCATTTTCTAATTGAGTATTTTTTTTTAAGTTGAACCGACTTTATGTGTGTGTAAGTAAATATTATCAGTGTATATTTTGGTACTGTGGCAATAAATGTTTTCTTTCGTTCCATGTGCCTTTGAAATTTGAGAGTTTTCCTCGATTTCTCAGGAGATAACCATTAGATCCTAACTTGGTGTCAATGGGATCAAACGAGACCACCAGCTTTCAAATAAAAAAAGAATCGGTTATAAACTAGGTATCTTAAACAAATCTGTTGATCTTTTTCTAAAGAAATATGCTACTAAATATGTTATAACTTCATATTATTATTATCCTATAATATATTTATGATGTAATAAAAGTACAAAAGAACTCTGCTTTGTTTTACTTTTTACGTTAATGTTATGTTTACTTTACTATCCAAGTGCTAAAAGTTGTATTTCATTTGCAAGTTTTAGCGAGATTTTCCCACAGGTATAACTTATATGAAATAAAATAATACTCTTATATAGCCTTAAAAACAGTGAAAAATTCTGTACATCAACATAATTATGTAGAAATTCATGTACAGTCATTATGTCGGTCCAATTGTATTCTGTAAAGATCACTAAACGATCGATTGATCGAGTTGTTGCAAACCGATCAATAGATAGCGTTGCACAAAAAATCGATGCAATGTTGAACTCACATTGAGAAGATACAATCTTCTGAGGATTTGGTAAACATGTGCGGGAACCATGATAACTCAAATGGGGAGAGCAACGGAACGGTATTCCGAGCTCATGGGTTCAAGTCCCGTTAATGGTATAAAAAAATTCCACTTTAGTTTATTTAATTTCTGTACATGTTATTGTTTTTTATTGTTATTCACAGTTAATGTACCGAAAGTAATCTTCATTACCATTTGGTAAGTACATTTGTCCCTGTATTTGCTCGTGCAATAACATTTAATAGTGCCATTTGAAGTTAAAGGCGAAATCTGATTTTATTGAACTGATACCTAATTAAATGGGCGGGTATTTGAAGGTATAGAACGACTGTCTGTGCAAATAATATTAAGTATAAGTGTCATGCGGTATCTTAAAGTCTATTTGATTTGGTGTTTATTATTCAACTTCTATATTTATACTTGTTGGTTGGACCAAATAACGAGGATCACGGATCCCATTCACAATCGCTCTTCGAAGAGCGGAGTGGCGGGAGCTGATAAAGATTAATAATAATTTAGACACGACCTTCAGTAAATGAAGAGTGCAACCAGAAAGAAGAAGATATTTATACTAATGTATACAATACTAAAAATAAAATAAAATAAATATTTAAGGGGGGCTCCCATACAACAAACATGATTTTTTTACCGTTTCTTGCTCTCATACAACAAACGTGATTAATTAAGTATTGTGTGTGTTGTTTGCTCATTTATTAATAACGTATGTTGCATAGATAATGGTACGGAACCATTCGTGCGCGAATCCGACTCGCACTTGACCAATTTTTACCCTTTGGGTACGGAACCCTAAAAACGAAGAAATCACTCAACGCAAACACATTCGTAGGATTGAATTCTAATGTGTAATCTTATGGAAAACGTTTACTTATTAGTGTTCCGTAGCATAAGATAAAACAGGACTTTACTACTGAGACTTGGCTGTCCGACCATCTGTCCGTCTGTTAACAGGCTGTATCTCCGGAACGATGATAGATAGAGAGCTGAAAATTTCACAGCGGTTGATGTTATAACAACAAATGCTCATAATCAACGGCTTCATAACGGCCCAGCGGAAGACCAGCGCTGGTCTTAACCAGCAATCAAGCTGAGCTGTGGCCGTTCTGTGACGGACGCACTTGTTTTATTTTTGTACCATACAGCTGCTTTTTCTTATCTCCTTTTATTTCATCTTATTTTACCTGCTTGCTTTATTTTCTTTCTTTCTAATCGTCACTCTCCGGCCCTTATTCCGTTATTCGGGATCTCAAATATGACAAATAACTTAAGATAATTACGGTACGAAAACCTTTGTTTACAAGCCCAACTCATGCGTGACCGGTTTCTACGTAAATAAATAAACTTACAAAAAATTTCTCTTTATTTGATTCTAAACATACGCGAATTTAACTTATAATTTGTTAATATTACTGGGAATATTATCACGTTAAAAATTATTAATTATTATAAAATTTTTAATGGTTTTATTAAATGTTTATTACCTTTTAACAATTATTAACGTGATTAAAGTCCCGGTAATATTAACAAATATCTCCTTAAATAAAGTCTCACCCGTGACCATTGTGACTGCAAAGTCTCCGAAACGTCGGTCGGGCAAAAATTTAAAACAAATACACGCGTCTAAATCGTGGTTTTATTTAAACAAATGAGTCGCGCAAGTGTTAGAAAATAAATATCTTCTTACTTAAGATTTTTCTATTTTAAGGTTTACAATAACGCGATTCAAACGTAAACTTGGTATACGTGTACATTTTCGTACAGCTAACATTTCAATGCGTGTAATTGTGTACAAGACACAGTTTGAATATGAATAGATTCAACATAAATGAATGATCTCAAACGTCACTATCTGAATGGATCATTTGGACATGTCCCTTACTCAGCGGAAGTCCGGGCCATAATTACCGACAACTCCTGTTACCGGCATGTGAATTCAGATACAAAGGTGACGTTTCCGGTAGAATATATACGTCCATAAATTGTTGAATATATACTTTCCAATATATACTCGTAGAAAGGTACAAGTAAAAACGTAGTACTCAAAATTACTGCCAGTTTAAGGCGTATGTAACCAAATTCTATGCTCAATTCTTTTTAGTTCTTCAAAGCGCACAGTACGACAAAACTGTGACGCAAAACGAACGACATATTATTATAACCTCTTAAAGACCACAAAGTCCAAGTCCAATAAAATAAAGAGTAGCTACAATATTTTCATATACTCGTATATAGTACAGTAGACCCCAGGCTATCTCATACTCAGAGAATTCTAGAATACTGTCGTTTTTTTTTTAAATATTCATGGACATTTCACATAACGTCCTCTGATCCCAACCTAAACTTAATAAGCTTGTGTTATGGGTACCAGAATACAGTTATAATACATATACTACTTTTCTTTTCTTATACATACTTATAATACATAGTAAACACCCAGACGCATTTGAAGATTTATGCTAACATAAGGATATATCTACATACAAATACTCGAGAATCGAATCGCTCGAGACTATCATTTGTGTGATATTTATAATTGTCATACAAATGTTTGTACTGCGTCTGGTTGTCTTCTATGTATTACCTATAAGTATGTATTTACAAAAGAAAAGTAATATATGTATGTATTCTATTTGTATTTTGGTACACAAGCTTAGCTTGGGACCAGAGGGCGGTGTGTGAAATGTCCAGGAATATGTATTTATTGTTTTATTATTATTTTCATCTGAAGCTAAAAGGTGCCATATCATTTGGTATCTACATAGATGCCAAAATACTTAGAGATATTACGTACTTAAGTCATTATATTTTTGACTTTGTTTTATAATGGGGTACAAGTATCGGTACAAGATTTTAAAATATCAGCATGGAAAGACTACAGTAATATAAATGAAATCTTTGGTAAAATACAGACATAAAGACAAAATTAAAACAAAATGTGTTTGTACAAAGGTTTTCATAATACTTGTAGGTTGACCTTTTACAGAGATTACTTTTAAAGAGAATTTAAATAAAACTAAGTACTGTTACTGTGTTATTACTACTATGCACTAAGGGATAATGAAAGGAGTCACATTAAAGACAATATTTAGCTTTTAATCCTGCTTAGTATTTGAATAAAACTTCTTGTAGTTTAATTAAATTATTTTCTCTCAAAGTTACTTTATTTTCGATGTTATATAAATTTCCTTTATATCTAATATATAAAATTCACGTGTCACAGTGTTAGTTACCGTACTCCTCCGAAACGGCTTGACCGATTCTTCTCAAATTTTACATACATATTCAGTAAGTCTGAGAATCGGCCAACATCTATTTTTCAAATCTTTTTTTTTAGTATGGCAAAACAACGTTTGCCGGGTCAGCTAGTTTTAATATAAGAACTAATATATAAAAACAAAATATGTACAGTATCCATAAAATAAATTAATATTATATACATATATTATAAAAAAATATATATTTTAATATATATTTAAAAATGTAATAGTAATAAAGTAAGTGTAACATATAATGAAAAAAAAAAATTTAAGTTTAAATTTATTGTAAGTTTATATAAGCTAGCCATCAAAATACTCCTCCCCATCGCTACATATTTACATATTATGTAAATATGTATTATTTATATGTACATATTTTGTTTTTATATATTAGTTTTTAATAGTATATAACAACGGTATATCGTTATGAAGATAAAAACTTTTTAAAAAACATCTTCTATTTGAGGTAGGAACAGTTTTTTCATACGACGATTATTTTTTCACATCATATAAAACATGGGATGGTGACTTGTAAGTATTTTTAAAATTTCTGCATTATACGTAAAAATATAATATTATAAATATTTGTCTATGTGATGATGGATTAAGAATACAAGTGTCACCACCCCTTTTCCTTCCTAAAAGATAGCTAAGTGATTTATTAGTTATAGAATACAGATAAAATCCTCTGCGAGAGAGGGAAAACTCGTAAATAAACAATGTGCTAACACGCCTGGTCAGTGCGGCATATTGACCGTTGTCCTTCCCAAAGTGGAGGCAGCCCACGCCCAACTGTGGGACGTTTAACGGCTGGAGAGATGGACAGATAATAATATTTATAGTTTACTTTTAGTTTATAATTTCACAGTGTCAAATTAAACAGTTTGTTTGCAGGGTTTCGGTTAGTTAGAATTTTGTGTTTCACGGTCGCAAGAGATTTTGTAAAGAAAATCTTTATTATTACGTCGTGTGAGGTCATGTGTATCTTTGTAAACCTTTTCACGAAAGTTACACGAACCGAGAAGTATAAAATGTGGTACAATTATAGGATTAGACAATTTGCAGTGTAAGTAAATTTTCCTTTTTAGGGCGTTGTAAAAGCCAGCTAAGGAATATGGTAAACAAATAACTTCCTCTGTAAAAGATTAAAAACTCGAAATTAAACCTTATCCCAACACGCGTAGTTAGCGCAGCACAGTGGATCTTAATGTCTCCTAATGTGAAAGAGACCCGTGCCCAACAGTAGGTGGAGAGAGAGCGAGAGAGAAATGTGTAAAAAATAGTAAAAAAGAGTAGAACGTTTATTTGGTATAGCTGTTACCCACGACTTCGTACGTGTGAAATTTAGATAATTTCCACCGTTATTACAACATTCTTGTCAATGCTTTGCTCCTATTGGTCACATCGTGATGTTATATAGCATTGGCTATAGCCTTCCTCGCTAAATGTACTATTCAACAGTGAAATAATTTTTTGAATCGGACCTATGGTTCCTGAGACTAGCGCGTTCAAACAAACAAACTCTTCAGATTTATAATATTAATAGCTGTTGCCCGCGACATGGTCCGCGTGGAATTTAGAAATTTTTCCCCGATTGTGCAACATTTTCACTACTGCTTCGCTTCTACTGGTCATAGCGTGATGTTATTTATGCCTAGAACCTTCCTCGATAAATGCCCTATCCAACACTGAAAGAATTTTTCAAATCGGCCCAGTGGTTCCTTGAGATTAGTGCGTTCAAACAAACAAACAAACAAATTCTTCAGCTTTATAATATTAGTAGAGATACCTATAGTATACATAATTTTGTTGTAAATGTATTCAATACAATTGACTATATAACATGAACTAGTTACTCCAGTTAGCTTACTTTATAGTTCCGTAGAGCAAGTTGATTGTCTAAAGCGTGCTTCGAATAATACTAGAAGACACAATGGTGTCGAGAACTGTTTAATTAACTGTGTTGTTTTCCTCAAGTTCTTTACCCCTTTTAATGTTGCTAGTACCTACATTAAGCTACGTTTTTCATTTTGTTCATTCAGTTGTAGAATAATAAATAAATATAATTATATTCATGAATATTTTACACAATGCCTTCTGGTCCTAAGTTAATCTTATCAACTTGTTTTATGAGTTTTAAAATGTGGATATACTATACAAGCTGCTGCCCGCGATTCCGTACGCGTGGAATTTACAAAACATGTTCCCGTTTTTGCAACATTTTTCACTTGTGGTTCGTTTCTATTGGTTGTTTTAGCGTGATGTTGTATAGCCTTTAGGCTATACAACATCACGCTAAAACACGTTTAAACAAAAAACAAACTCTTCCGCTTCAGAATATTAGTCCATCAATCAATCAATCAATAGATAGTTTATAGCAGCAACGTCTATCAGGTACAATTATTAATTTAAACTAGTTTAGTCTTAGATTTGCCTGTAGACACACAAAAAAAATACATTTAAAGCTGCTTTGTAGTTTACTCAAAAATAACACGAACCCTTTGAAGATTAATATGTATAAAGAAAGACTTCAAACTTCTTTACTTGTTTTAAAACAAAGTCATCATTTATGTATGTCCGTATTGTTACTATGTAAGTTAAATCTTTACAAATGCGCGACCAATTTTGATGCGTTTTTAATAGATATAGTTTAAGAGGACAGTCTTAATAAATATATAATAATTCATGGACATTTCACATAACGTCCTCTGGTCCTAAGCTAAGCTTATATGCATCTGTTACCCATAACACAAGCATATAAGCGTTTCGTAACATGTATAGTTTTTTAAGGTTTGAATTGTAAATTCCAAGCATAGAAACTCGCTAACAACAGTTAGCAAGATATAAAACTTCTCTCTCTCTCTCTCTCCAGCCCATTTACATCCCACTGTTGGGCACGGGCCTCCTCCACTTTAGAGGGATTATGGTCTACTGTGCCGCGCTGACCAGGCATGTTGGCACAGGGTTTATTTTCGAGTTTTCCGTCTCTCACAGAGGATGTTATCTGTGTGCAATATCCCTTAGCTGACTTTTACAGCACCCTTGGGTGGAGATGGCTTGGTGACACTTGTATTCTTAATCCGTCACCACACGGGATATAAAACTTACTGAGCTTTAACAAACACTTAGGCTTATAAAAATATTGACATATCTAACACTTATGTTGAACACACCTGGTAAAATAAAGATTTTATTACAAACGTAAATGTATATGATAGAAATACTGCGTTATATGATTAAGAAAAACAATAAAGAAAACTAGGGCAGGTTATACGTGATCCATCAAGAATAGAGCCCAACAAAGCAATAACATTAACGTAACATCATTTGTTAGAATTTTATAATATTATAGCTTTATTTGACTCATGAACACGAAATCTAATTTAACTTTGTATGATTGTAAAAAAATGTTTGTTTTATCACATTGCATTTTTCGAAATGATTTTATTAGCTTGTAATCATAGAGTTTCTATAGAGTAGCTACTTATTCCATGCCTCTTACTACAGATGTATCCATATGGTGTTCTTTATGAGGTAAACTACGTTTATAACAAGTCAAAGAAAGATTGAAACATGGATGAATGTAAGTAACAGAAAAGTATAAGTAACAGAATCTTTGGCTACTATTTTCAAATGTCGTATAAGCAAATATATTAGACTGCTAAAATAACTATGTGACAAAGTAAAATTTACGAATAAAATAAATACTCAATAGAAAATAGGCCAGCAAATAATAGTGTTTGAACAATATAATATGTTACTAGCTGACCGGGAAAACGTTGTTTTGCCATACTAAAAAAAAAATTGTTTGGAAAATAGATGTTGGCCGATGATCAGACCTACTGAATATGCATGTAAAATTTCATAAAAATCGGTCAAGCCGTTTCGGAGGAGTACGGTAACTGACACTGTCACACGAGAATTTTATATATTAGACTAGCTATCCCGGCAAACGTTGATTTGCAATACTAAAAAAAAAGTTTGAAAAATAGATGTTAGCCGATTCTCCGACCTACTGAATGTGTATACAAAATTTCATAAGAATCGGTCTAGCCGTTTCGGAGGAGTACGGTAACTAACACTGTGACACGTGAATTTTATATATTAGATAATCTGTGCTGAACAATTACAGATTGACTAATATCCAATCATAAATGCTAAAGTTTAGATAGTTTCACAAGATTTGTGAGCAGCCAAATTGCAATTTGCGGGCGTTTTCAATCGATATGTATATTTGAATGTATAGAAACAGATAGTTCAAAACCAACAATAAACGATTAGTATAGTCACACTTCAGACTATTGACTCTAGCCTTGAAAACTTCCACATTGTTTATCGAAACACAGACATTGTCAAGCTGTTCCAATCTTTAGCAGTCCGCCAATCTATTAACCATTATGTATCCGTATGTTTTCTTAAAGTCCTGTATCAGTATCGAAGACATGCGTCAGTTTCTTTCATAACAGGATTGCACTAATGTACCGAACCAGAAATCAAGGGAGAGAGAGTTAATGAAATATTGTAGGTATATAAAATAACTTTTTAGTTTTATTCTCTCTCATTCATTTTACTTTAGTACAAATGAGAGAAAATGAAGCGATGTTATGCGCATTCTTAATCTAAAACATTACCGAAAAAGGATGAGAACAAATTTACATATACAGCATAATTTCCATACGCTGCAAAACGCGTTTTATTTGCCATAAGTACGCACTTTTTCTTTAATGTCAAGTGAAAAACCATTAGGATCATGAGTATTTTGGATAATAAAAGAATCAGCCACTCGAATCTTGCGTACAATAAGAAAAGTAGAGGCCTTTACAAAAATGCCAGGCTGACATTAAGAAAATTGGACTCTTATCTCTGAATTGTATGTGTAGTGCAATGGTATGAGATGAGAAGCATTTGTATTACGCATTCTTTATGATATTATATTGTCATTCAATGTTATGTGGATTGAAGTACTTTGAGAGCATTCTTGTGGAAAGATTATATTGCATTGCATGATGATCTTTTACGTAATTTGTTTATGATAAACATGATAAAAAACATAATAATATTCAATTGAAAGATTTTAACTGGTCTAGAAGACAATAAAGGCTGCTTAAAATTCTAAATATGTTGATCTTAATCTGGGTTTCTGGAATAAGGAATATATAGTACCTATGTAAGGACGAGATTGCTTCGAACTCTTATGTTTACGTGTGAATACGACCACGAGGACCTTCAACTTGGTTAGTCAATGAACACGTGTTTCCTAAATAAACCTTGTGCCAACACGCCTGGTCAGCGCGACGCTGGAGACCATAATCCCTCCCAAAGTGGAGGAGGCCCGTGCCCAACAGTGGGACATTGATGAGTTAGAGAGAGTTGTTATTAACACATACAAAGTGTCGAGTAACTTACCCTCTCAATTTCTTCCTTTTGAAGAATTGACAAAAAAAGAAAGAAGGAAGGGTAGCATCTTTATTCCCTTAACCTTTCTCTCTTTCATATTTATACAGAAAACGTTTCACAGGTCAACCAGCAGTGTTTATTTCTTACATAATATTATACGCATTATATAAGATCCTTACTAATTTATAAATACGAAAAGGAGAATAGATAAATTCAAATTCATTTATTGTGAACACAGATAAATAGATGTAACAGGATAAATATTTTACAACTATGTTCTGCCGAGCTGGCATACAATAATTAAGTTAGTTGAGGCGACAGAATTATTGACGACTAAACAATAAGTATATCGTACACAGGTAGTTACAGTTAGTTAGTTAGGTACATCAACCTTATTATAAATATATTATGATATTAATTATGTGGTCAAAAATATCATTATCAATTAATATACAACAATATAATGTCAAAATAACAATGATATAATCTCAAAATAATAGCAATTAAATGTCTACTACCTACTATACATTTTTGACGAGCTTATGTTAATGTGTGTAACCAAATCATTATGCGATTTAAAAAACTGTACAACGCCATCTATTGAGCGGTATAGTAAACTTCTGTTTGTTAAGGTTTGATTTCTAAATTCCACGCAGACGAAGTCGCGGGCAACAACTAGTATACCAAATATTTTGGCACGTTTGTATTGCTTGTAACCTTATGATTCATAAATTTTCACATAGGTATGTAACGTGTTGTACATATACAAAATAGTTTTTACGAATACTGAATAATAAGAATAAAAACAGGTGAAGTACGAGAAGGATTTGCACACAAAGGTTCCGTCTATTACTATCATAATAAAATTCGTCTTCATAATATCATGAGTTAATAATTAAACCATTTCGTTATAAGTTTGGTTTCGCGAAAGAAGGGTTCAGTGGCATTATTATAGAAAGAAATAATTCGCTATTTTTAGAAAAAAACTTAAAACGACTCCACGTGCTTTTGAAATTTAAGGGTTTCTCTCGATTCCTTATGAGATAACATTCAGATCCTGATTTGGTGCCAATGGGACTACAGAGAACCACCAGATTTCAAATAAAAAAAAATCCTTAAAATTGCTTCGCCCAATTAAAAGTTATGAGGTAAGAAATATAAAATAAAACATACAGACGAATTGAGAACCTCCTCCATTTTTTGAAGTCCGTGAATAATATATAATGAGGTCGTTTAAGCTAATTATTAAGTTAGACAAATATGTTTGTTGTAAGGAAACCCTCTCACTTATTTATTTTGTTTTGGATTTTGGTATTTGTTATTATAGACGCAACAGAAATAAATCACCTGTGAAAACTAACTTTCTAGCTATCACGGTTCATGAGATAGGAAAAGCTTCGTAACAGACGGATGTACGGCAAAGTCTCAGAAACAGGGTACTCCACGTTTGGTGTGGAACTCCAAAACGCCTTCAGTCGTTCTCAAAAGCTTTATAAAGACGATTCGACGAGAGACAATAACATAGTAATATTGTAGCAAAGAAAAAGTCTTTGACAAATAACTCTATATCGTAGAAGTGAAACTAGCTTTATACCAAACGTAATGTGAATTTCAATGTTATTGTATCCATTTTTGTGTATACGCTCGTATTTATACTTATGTAACCAAAATTATTTGGACGTGATTCTTACCCCTTTAAAGCCGGTCAGTTTATTAGATTTCCTTTTAATTTTCAAACGTAAAATAAAATAGTAATTCTTTTTTGTCCTTTCCTTACGCTAATTTTATGTCTTTTTTGATATGTATTTTATCAAGCTGTGGGAATTTTTTGATTCACCTTGATTACTACATAAATCATGCCTATGTTATTCTGATAAAACTACTTTTTACGGATGTAGACACGTACAACGCGTTAAATTTAAGTCGACGTTTTAAAGACTTTAGTCACCATGGTCACGGGTGGGTATCCCCTGCGATCTGTCTCCGAAACGTCGGATTAAAATTAATTGAAATCAGTAAAAAGAAATTTCAATTTTTTAAAACTGCGTTTATTTGCATAAATACGTGGCACTAGTGTTAGAGAATATTATACATATAATATTATCTTCAGAGTATAAACAGTATTCCTACCAAAGGCTAACCACAATCTATTGCGGCATATTCCCAGTAACTTTAGGGTACAGTTTCAAAGTTGCCATCAATAATAACTATGTTCTGTTAATGCGGGGCTTAAATTGATATGTTCACAATTAATTAAGATGTTTCCGGGAATGCTCCTATAATGATAACACAATGACATAATGATAATTTGATATAGCGATATAAATAGATATGGAAAATTTGTCCCGTTTTTGCAACGTTTTTCGCAACTGCTTCGCTTCTATGGGTTGCAGCGTGATGTAATAGCCATAATTTACTATTTAACAGTGAAATATTTTTTCTAATCGGACCAGCGGTTCCTAAAATTAGCACCTTCAAACAAATCCTTCAGCTTAAATAAAACTACTTTTTACGGATTTAGACGCATACATTTGTTTTAAATATTGGCCCGACGTTTCGGAGACTTTGCAGTCACCATGGTCACGGGTGAGACTGAGCTGTAATGTGTCTTCTACGATCAGTTATTACAGAGTTTATCCACATTCGATTTTAATTTTACGTTGACCATAAAGATAGACTTTTGCCATAAACTATATAATATTACATTGTGCATGTCCAAATATACGCGTCTAAATCCGTAGAAAGTAGTTTTATTTAAACAGACGAGTCGCGCAAGTGTTAGAAAATATTAAATCCTTCAGCTTTTTAAGATTAGTATAGATATGACATCGTTGTTTAAGTATAGAATGTTAAGGATTAACCTAAACGTTGGCAAAGTTGAAAAAATCGTTTGCAAAATTTTGTTACAAAATTATCTTTATTGCATCGACAAATCTATACTTATCTATACTTAATATTATAAAGCTGAATAGTTTGTTTGTTTGTTTGTTTGAACGCGCTAATCTCAGGAACCAATGATCCGATTTGAAAAATTTTTTTTAGTGTTAGATAGGGCATTTATCGAGGAAGGCTTTAGGCTATATAACATCACGCTACAACCAGTAGAAGCGAAGCAGTAGTGAAAAATGTTGCAAAAACAGGGATTTTTTTTTAAATTCCACGCGGACGGTGTCGCAGGCAACAGCTAGTGAAGTATTAAAAGCTGTACAAAAACAGGCAAAGTACAAGTTGAACTCACGCACGAAATGTTCGGTACTACCGTTAAATATATTACTGTGATGGTAGTAAGGGATTTTGTTTGCATGCTTTTAATTATATTTGTTAACAACAATTTTATTACCCTCGTCCCTACTCCCTACTAATTTATAAATGCAAAAATTCGAATTAAAAACTATAAATCTTGACGAGCTTATGTGTTAATGTGTGTAACCAAACCATAGTGCGATTTAAAAAAACTTCTGTTTGGTATTGTTTAATTTCTAAATTTCACGCGTACTTATATGCTGATATGCTGAAGCGGTACATTATTCTAATATTTCTAGTTAATGTGGCCTATTATGTACACGTGGTGGCTGAATACAAGTGTCACCATCCCAGCTCCTCCTCAGAGTGGTGTAAATGCCAGCTAAGGGATATTTCACACAGATGACATCCTTTGTGAGAGACGGAAAGCTCGAAAGTAAACTCTGTGCCAACACGTCTGGTCAGCGCGGCACAGTAGACCATAATCCGTCCCAAAGTGGAGGAGGCACCTGCCTAACAGTGGGACGTTAATGGACTGGAGAGAGAGAGAATTGAATACCAGCCATAAACAATACCATAACCTCCAATGGAAATTTAATGCGAATATTACGACTAATGGCTCTCGCCGTATACAAATAATTTTTCATTTGGGCAGACAACCGCAGCTTATGATACCTTACGAGACAATCTATCAATTATAATAGCGTCCTACGCTGCTATGTCAAAAATATTTTTCCATTAGCAATTTTTTTTTTGACGAGCCTCGTTGTTGACTGGTTCATGTAACGGACTGCCGATCAAGAGGTCGCGGATTCGATTCCCGCTCGGGACAATCATTTGTGTGATTTTTCTAATTGTCAACAAATGATTGTACTGTGTCTGGGTGTTTATAAGTATTATAAGTATGTATTTACAAAAGAAAAATAGTATATGTATTCTATCCGTATTCTGGTACCCATAACACCAGCATATAAGCTTAGCTTGGGACCAGAGGACGTTGTGTGAAATGTCCATGAATATTTATTTATTTATTTTAAAACTAGTGTTGTTGCCTGCGACTCCGTACACGTGGAATTTAGAAAATGTTTCCCTGTTCTGCAACATTTTTAGTGATAATTCGCTCCTATTAATCGCAGCGTGATGTTATATAGTATAGTAAAGATATGTACACTGTACAGCCTATAGCTTCCTTCGGTAAATGTACTATCCAACACTGAAATAATTTTTATAGTGCGATCAGCGATTCCGGAGATTAGCGCGTTCAAATAAACAAACAAACTGTTTAGATTTATAACTAGCTGTAAATTAGTACAGATAAATAATGGCCTACCACATTTAAAACTTTTAGAATTAATTTTTTAGATTATTTCGCTCAAATAAATTAATAAACCGTTACTTTCACGCCAACATTTGCAACTATTTGAGTTACTGTAACAGTCACTACTTCCATATAGCTAGCTAATGCTTGCGGTTTTCCTGGTGTTTATAGTTACTGCCCCGTTCCTTGGATTTTAGAGTGATGATATGTTATTCTGATCTTTAAATTGTACAATTATAACGTTTCTCTAAAATTCACACAAATAGTTTTTGCGTGAAAGAGCAACAAACATCCTTACATCCATCTAACCCAAAGTGGTTAAAAATATTAGTAGGAATTCATACTTTAGTCCGCAAATTATGTTCCTATTATGAATTTTGGAAATACTCTTAAATGATTTAGAGTTAATACTTTACTAAATCTCTAACGCTGTAATTGCATTAGGAAGTCATTTTAAGCTTCGCTTCAGGTTAAATCTCTTTGAATATTCATATAATATTCATATTGTGATAAACCAGACATATTAAATATTTGTAATTTGTTTTGTTAATGATAACTAACAAAACATGTTTTATAAATATTCCAATTAACATTTCTAACAATTTCGCGACTCACTATACAAATAAAACCACTTTTTACGGATTTAGTCCCCAGTTTCGCCCGTGACTATGGTGACTAAATGGTAGAAAAGTTTCCGAAACGTCGTGCTAAAATTCAAAACAAATATACGCGTCTGAATCCGTAAAAAGTGGTTTTATTTGAATATCTTTGTTACAGCATTTTCACCAGCCCAAGCTTCCTCCACTTCGGGAATGTATCTAGCCTGCTACACTGGTTTAGTTTCCAGTTTTTTTCCTCACACAGTTCTTTCTGCTTGTTTTTCTTAATAGCTGCTTAGAGTAATTGAGTAATTATATAGTGCGCCTATTGTATCGGTTGCAGAATTCAGAATCAATGTGAAATGTAAGTAGATGAAGTAGGAAATTGAGCAAATGTTTTAATATTTTTGTCATGGTTTTAGAAAAAACACACTTATATGTATGTAGAACAGTAGTAGTATTATGTAGAACATTTTCGATATTTTGGTGAGGGGTAGTAAAAAACTTTCAAAACATGTCTCTGGGTACATTATTTCGTTTCTATATTTGGTTAGAATAGGACAATGTACTATTCTCACTTGTAACAAAAACCCGTACTTGAATTCGCGCGCTCTGTAGTTACAAATATACGGTAAACTTAGCTGATAAGAAGGAAATGGAGTAATAAAACATGTATTCTTAATCCGTCACCATACGAAACATGAGCAACAGTCTGAATTCCCGCATCCATTCATACATTTATTAACCTTTCTCCGTCTACTGCTGGACATTGGTTTCCCCCATAGAACGCCACAACGCACGGTCCTGCGCTAACTGCATCCAGTGACCCTCGACATATTTGACAATAACGTCAGTCCACCTTGTTGGGGATCGCCCCATGCTGCGTTGTCGTTACTCGAGGACCTTCCGTGTGCAACGTCAATCAGATCCTGCCCATTGCCACTTCAGCGTGCTAACCTTCACAGAATTCCATCATATTCTAAACTAATACAGAAATGTCTAAGAAAAGTTATTGACATGTTAAGATTTACAATACGTAATATATCACAATGACTAAACTCTATTTATCAAGTTGACAGGGGACGGAGCGGCTGCTACATTGTCTCCCAGTAAAATTGCTTAACAAGATCAGCTTCATTCATCTTGCAACTCAATTATATGTGATGACTGCCGAATATTATCCCAAATTCTGTTATACGTAATTGCGTCTGTCGAATACCTTTTCTTCATTTGTATTTTAGTATTGATTCTAACTCAAATTTGAATAAAAGCACATATTTTCAATACGTAATCAATCTATGCCATATATCTTAACTAGTATATCTTTATCTTTACTTATTACAAAACAAAGTCTTTATTTTTGTATATATATCCCTATATGAGCTTATATCTTCAAAACTACGCAACGGATTTTGATGCGGTTTTTTTCAATAACAAGATTGATTCAAGCAGATGGCGTTTTTGTATTATTTGTTAAGGTTGGGTGTATATTTAAAATTCTACACGTGAAAAGTTGCAAGCAACAGCTAGTAAATATTATAAAGCTGAAGAGTTTGTTTGTTTGTTTGAACATGCCAATTTCAGGATCTGTTAGTTCGATTTGAAAAATTCGTTCAGTGTTGGGTAGCAAATTTATCGAGGAAGGCTATAGGCTATACAACATCACGCTGTGACTAATAGGAGCGAAGCATTAGTGAAAAATGTTGCAAAAACGGGAACAATTTTCTATAGAAACCAGCCATCGATCATAATAATTCGTACTTCGGAACTGATCAAGTTAAATCTTAGGCTACAATAAATTATTCTAAGATAAAAGTAGGATAAATGAAACAATGTAGGTAGATAATGATACTTCATGTTGTTATAAATAAATTTCAGGACTGACCAATAAACTTGGCCCCCATTGAGATCATCATCTTCCTCCTGCCCTTATCACCTTATTTGGGGTCGGCGCAACGCTTTTTCTTCCATAGTCGTCACGTCTGTGTCAACTCCTCTTTCTTTCATGTCCTCTTTCACACAGTCCATCCATCTTTTCTTAGGTCTTCCCCTTAACTTTTTTCCTTCCACATTTATACGCAGAACTGTCCTAACGACAGTACTTTCATCTCGTCTCATGACATGCCCATACCAGGACATCCGCTCATTCTTCAATTTTTCTGTCACTGGCATCACTTTCAGACTTCCTCTAATATATTCATTCCTTACTTTATCCATTGGCCCCCATTTAGATCTCCGTTCGTTTTTTTGAACTTGGCTTTTATTTCACATTAATAAGTAAGATAAGTCTTATAAACACAAACAAACATTATGTATTGTATCATGAAACGTCATTATTTACGTTAGATTACTGCTAATTGTGGATTTCGAATGTAAATTACAAATGCTTGCAACCAATTTGGGTGGATTTATTTAAATAGCTTGTATGTTAGTTGCAATATTCAGGTAATACAAAATAGATTTCAAGCTGTAAATTTATTTGTATTGTTTAATTCGCCTACAAATTGAAGCAATATTTATGCATTTGCTCAAATAGTTTTAGTAATCCAGTCAAGTTATATTTTGTAAACTAAACAATTGTAAAAGACGTTGCTTGCTTACGTTTTAGATTTAGGCTTTTGAATCTATGATTACACTAGTATTATAAAGCAGAAGAGTTTGTTTGTTTGAACGCGCTAATCTCAGGAACAGCTAGTTTGATTTGAAAAATTCTTTCAGTGTTGGAGAGTACATTTATCGCGGAAGGGTATAAGGCTGTATAACATCACGCTGCGATCAATAGGAGCAAAACGTTAGTATAGTATGTTGCAAAAACGGGGAAAATTTTCGAAATTCCACGCGTACGGAGTCACGGGCCACAACTAGTAAGAAATAAAATGGTTATTTAGTTTTACTTTTTATTTCATTATTACTCAACTCTACATAGCTTTTTTTTAACACGCTTTTATATGTTCGGTATGTATCTATAAATGTATTAATCTATTTTACAGAATCTTTGAACGCGATTTGCATCTACTTGCAGTAGTCGGATTGATCTGAAATGTTGCACACATATCAAGGACCGATGACAATGCAATTATTTAAAAATATATTTAGCATTTTCAAGCGTGTTTTTTAGGTTTTAACTAAGGAAATTAAATAATTAGTAGCAGAAACTTCAGTTACATAATTTACAAAATTCTATTTGTATTCAAATTGGATTGTCACACACAGTGATTTCCATCGCAAGATAAAACTCAGTCTACGGAACGAAAGTAATAATTTTCTTTACATTTGGATATAATAAATGCATAGCTATCAAAGGGAACCCTAATTTGATATTTGACGCTATGAACTGAAGGAATACGAATTAAGATACAGTGGGTAGGTTTCTAAACTTTCTGTATCACAGTACGCTGAACATATTGAAATCATACGACATAATATTATGGTGAGTGGAAACGATGTATTAATTATTATGGAGTCTAAAGTATCATTTATTAATTTTCACATCATCCCGTGATGTGAAAATTAATAAATACATTTTATATCTTAATTATATATTTTTAATATAGAGTTTGACAACAATAATTCGTATTTCTTTTCATTTTCAGTACAATAAAAATACTCAAGAATAGAATTTGATTAAAAAAAATTATAAAAGCGAATCCTTAAAAAATCTATTCAGTAAATATCTTTTCAAAAGGGTAAAATAGGTTTTCGTGAAACTTTATTAAAAGCCCTTTTATATTTTACTCACATAAACCTAAACAAATTAAGTCCAGATTTTATGTAAGACATAAACTTTTAATTTTAGAAATATCGTTAGATAATTAAATAATATGACTTCAAAAATAAAGATTTTTTTTACAACACAATTTTTTCATTATTATTATTATTCTCTTCAGCCCTACGGGGCCATTGTGTTGCCTTGAGCCATAGGTACCAAGACCCGGGAAGGGTGGTCCCCTCACTGGCGGCCCGAATCGACGGGTAACCAATACTATTAATAAAGAGGTAAAGTTTGTAATAGTATGTAGTTATGTAGTAACTTTTGAAAGAAATGGCCCAAACCTGGAAACAATTTGTTAATATGAAAGTGCAGCCTCTGAGAGTATTTTATTAAGCTTGTATGGTAATGATTCAAAATTCTAAGAATACAAATTCACAAGCTACAACTAGGAAATTATTACTATCTATGTAGGTACATGAACAACTTATGTTATATTTATTCTAGGTATAGATCTCATTTCAAAGGTAAATATTACGAGTATGTTGTTCTATAATCATCTTCACATCTGTATAACTACTTGTATTAACAGCAAAGGTTGGGCAAACAATAATTCCTCTAACAATTTGGTACAACCACTATACGAGATTCTAATACCGTATTATGATTAATTTCTAAAACAGTACAATGTAGTGTGTTAAAGTATTTCCTTAAACAAGGCTGTGAATTCAAATTCTAGGTTAATCAAAAGGTCTTATTTGTTTATTTGAAAGATTTTATACCTTTTATGTCCGTCCGTTGACGGATTAAGAATACAAGTGTCACTACCTCTTTTCCTTCCCAGGGTGCTGTAAAAGTCAGCTAAGGTATATTGTACACAAATAACATCCTCTGTGAGAGACAGAAAACTCAAAAATAAACTCTGTGCCAACACGCTTGTTCAACGCGGCATAGTAGACCTTAATCCCTCCCAAAGTGGAGGAGGCCCGTGTCCAACAGTGGGACGTTAATGGGTTGGAGAGATAGAGGTACCTTTTCTTCAATGCTAGATAGTAGGCTTGCTCTATGACTTATTAGAACAGCGAATAGCGAGCCATGTTCGATCTCGACTTTGTACGCGCTGTTTTGCGCTGTTTTCTTTGTAGATATTGTCTGTAAAGGAACGAGTTTTTATCACAGTATCTAGGTCTTATATATCTCATCATCATCCTCCTGCTCTTATCCCATTATTTGGGGTCGGCGCAACATGTCTTTTTCTTCCACAGTCTTCTATTAGCCGTCATGTCTGTGTCAGCTCCTCTTTCTTTCATGTCCTCTTTCACACAGTCCATCCATCTTTTCTTAGGTGTTCCTCTAGACTTTTTTCCTTCCACATTTATACTCAGAACTCTCCTAACTACATTACTTTCCTTTGGTCTCATACCATGCCCATACCAGGACATCCGCTCGTTCTTCAATTTTTCAGTCACTGGCATCACTTTCAGACTTCCTCTAATATATTCATTCCTTATTTTATCCATTCGTCTTATATATCTACGTCATACTTTTTTTCAAAAACATTACGAAAAGGAAAATGAACAATTGAAAACCGCAGCATCTATCACATAAAGTAGTACAAGCAAAACTTGAACAACCTATGGTTCGTAATTTATTAATTTTGCATTTGACATGCTTTGCTTTGATTTATTAAACCTATGGTTCGTTTAAAATAAATACTAGACCTCAATGTGAAATTCTTGATAGTAAAAGCACAGTGATAATTCTGTATACATGTAAGTTAACAGACTATCTTTTGTAAGTGATGATAAATTACAGAATTTATTTTCTAAATTCTATAATAACTTTGTGATTATATTGTCATGCCAAATATTAACGTATAGTGACATATTTTTCAAAGATCTACTAATAGAAAAAAAATCGATTGCTTTCAATAATATGATGTTAGTTATATTAACAATAACATAATGTACAAGTTAAAGTAAATTGGTCAGTAAAATGAAGATTTCTAAGTGTAATTTATTAACAATACATTGCTATTTTATTAATTTTGGCTATGGTTAGCCATCATTTTTGGACATCTTCCAAGGAATTATATCATACTTTTTATTACAAACATAAAGACAATTGCTTTAATAAAATTGTATTGTCACTGACGCAATAATTCTGTATTATTGAATTTTATTTAGTTTTTAGGGTTCCATAATAATTAATTCCAAATAATTCTAAACAGCAAAATGGATTATTAATCATCATATTAGTATTACTGGTATTACTGATCACCAGTTTGTGTGCCACCAGATTTTATTTTACTAACTGGGTTAGCTAGAGACATGAAATTTCAAGAAATGAAATATTTAAACTGGGTCTGGCTACCCACAACAAAAAATAACATGAAAACGTAAAACATGATAAAATTATCTATTTATGTGGGCAAACAACAAAATTTTAGAGTAACTTGATGACATACTTTTGACAAGATCGTGAAAGAATCATGATAGTATAATCTAATATATAAAATTCCCGTGTCACAGTGTTAGTTACCGTACTCCTCCGAAACGGCTCGACCGATTTTCCTGAAATTTTGTGTACATATCCTCTAGGTCTGAGAATCGGCCAACATCTATTTTTCAAACCTTTTTTTTTAGTATGGCAAAACAACGTTTGCCGGGTCAGCTAGTATATCATAATATTTACATTATGATGAAACAATCTGATGGATCTGAACCCGTCGTAGCCGAGTCTAATTCCTTTCCTAATATTAATATGCGCAGTGAAGAAATTCTAATATCTAAGCTATGATTTAAACTTCATTATATACCTATCACAATAGTAGGGTTCGATACCCGTACAGTTTTTGTTGGATAGTCCATTTATCGAGGAAGGCTTTAGGCTATTTAAAACATGCTGCAGTCAATAGGAGTGAAGTTTCAGTGAAAATGTTGCAAAAACAGTAAAAGAAATCTAAATTCCACGCGTATGAAGTGGCGGGAAACAGCTAGTTAATTTAACAAATATACCAAAATATCACGGATTAATATTCACGGACATTTCACACAACGTCCTCTGTTCCCAAGCTAAGCTTATATATATAAATATATATATATTTATGGACATTTCACACAACGTCCTCTGGTCCCAAGCTAAGCTTATATGCTTGTGTTATGGGTACCAGAATACGGATAGAATACATATACTACTTTTTTTTTGTAAATACATACAATATACATACTTATATACTTGTGTTATGGGTACCAGAATACGGATAGACTACATATACTACTTTTCTTTTGTACATACTTAGAATACATAGAAACACCCAGGCGCAGTACAAACATTTGTATGACAATTAGAAAATTCACACAAATGATTGTTCCGAGCGGGAATCGAACCCGTGACCTCTTGATCGGCAAACCGCTACAGGAACCACTCGACCACGAGGCTCGTAATATAAATTATACCAAATAGGTGCGCGAATATAAAATTCTCGTTGTTACTATAAATTTTAAACTAAATATTTTTATAATAAGTACCGTAATCGCTTCTCGATTCTTCTTAGTGAAAAATATTTACTTTAAAATATAAAAATGTGTATTTTATTTCAGAAATTCTTCTTAAGTATTTATAAAATTTCACCCTTAATGAAGGAAAAGCACTTAAGTTCTCGCATAAAAGCTTTAGATTTATTCCCGGAAGGTTAAGATTAGTGACCTTTAATTTTACTTCGAACTTCTTATATCTATGCATTATTTTGGCGGGCCTCACGGTCTAGTAGTTTATGACTTACAGACTGCTAATCTAGATGGTGCGGGTTCGATTCCAGCACAGGACATTCATTTCATTGTGTAATATTTATATCTGTCACCTAAATCTTTGTAGTGCGTCTGGATGTTCTCTATCTATTATAAGTATTAGATGTATGTAGTTATCTATAATAATTTTCTAATATACTTACCCACACTTATAAATGCTGGACTTTTAAAGCACGCTGAGCCCAATAATACACCGAGAGACATATAATTACAAAAAGCACATCGATAAAATGGCAGGTTTCTTTTACTACTTAGGTGGCAAACAAGCAAATGATTCCCCTGATGGTAAGCAGTCATGATAAAATAAAGACGTCTGCAAGACCATAGTTATCACTATTTAAATATAATATGCCAATTGTAGCAACATAATTTACCATATTATCTTGTCTCAATTTCTATCTACAAGCGAAACATGTACGAACATGATGTATAACATAGAGCAGTCCTATATATGTATTTACAGTACAGTGCTTCATTTAACCAACACATTAATTATAACTTCAGAACTATCTACGCCCTCATGTGATATTACGTGGTTTGTGTAGCAATGGTCTTAGAAAATAGGTATGTATACATCTCGGGACTGTTACTCGGTAATAAATATTAGATAACCATTGCTCTTAAAATTAGAGTGTTATAGAATAGAAAATTTACTAGCCATAATCGCGTGGTTATAGATTAAGAATTAACTGTCAATTGTCATAATTATCCCCATAGATAGGTTCTACAAGAGTCCCCTAGGGGTAACAATTTACGAGAACAATAAAGAACAGCTGCTCTGAAAATAATCTTGTTGATATGTATAAACACACAAGAAATGAAAATATGTATATGTAATACGTAATTAAGTTTCTGTAATACTATAATTACTTATGTAAATATCTTGGGCGGAAAATGGAACCAACAACACAGGTATTCCTAGTGTAGGTCCCAGTGAACTTACAATTAATGCAACTAATGCTCCTATGTGGGCCAAAATAAATAAATAAAATGTAAAGGTGGCATTCGGAAGTAATGCGACCGCGAAGTATGATTCGAAGGCATGACCCATCAATTTGGTGTCAACTTTCACGTTGCCAAAAGATGACAAAAAGCGGTGACAATTCTGCGGTCACTTCCCATACAAAATAGTGAGAAAATTGTAGTAGTAGATTAGACTGGATATTGTTACTTATATTTGAATATTAATATTAAAAGTTGTTTTTGAAATTACACTTTTTTAGCGCGTTTGGAAATAATGATATGAACAGATATCTACGAGGCGCGCGCCCGTTGCCGCAAGATGGGTCTAGTCAAAAACCTACATTATGAAAATAGCTAGCCAACTTTTTAGAGTTTTCTATCATCTAGGAGATATTTATTTACGAAATCATAAAAAAATATTTCTTAATAGTAAAAAATGTCTAGACAAAGAATCAATTCATTTCAAATAATGACAGTATCATTTAAACTGATATTGTTGAGCTATATAATATGTCTGAGTCAGACAAGATATTAATGATATTCGAAAGTTATAAAGTTAAAGCCTTTGTCATCGTTGTTATAATTATATTGACGTTATAATTATATAATGATGATTCAAAAGAAACAATATTCAAGGAGCTATAATAAAGGGCATTGACATATCCCCTTCAAAATTTCAAAAATAGTGCCTATATTATTCTTTAGTCAGGAATGTAAATACAGATAAATATTCGTTACATACTAGCTAGTGTTTTACAACTTCGTACGCGCCTAATTTAGAATGAAATGAGAAAAAAACTAATGTTCTAAGTTTATAATACATGCTTAGAAATACTGTATTTTTTTAAATTATTGCATTGTCATCGGTCCTTGACATGTGCACAAAATTTCAGATCAATCGATTAGAAAAATACTCCGCTACATTGATACATAGATTAACACAGAGATACATAATATATTAATGTTTTCTATGTGTTAACAGTAAGCATTTGCGAAAAAGAAGTTCACGCTTGTGTTATGGGTATCAGAATACGGATGTACTACAATATCCGTATTCTGATACCCATAACACAAGCGTATAAGCTTAGCACATTGTGAAATGTCTATGAGTATTTTAGTAATTTATTTAATACGAAAGAAAGTACTGAAAACATGTACCATTAATTTCTACAATTTCATATCCATGTACTTATTATGAACAGTGACTATGAATATAGTCGTTTTGAAATTCTAATATTGAATAACCTTCAGAACGTAGGCACAATAAATTCTCCGGACATCATAGACGAAGGTAATTTATATCATTCGTTTATTGTAGGACGTTTCTGAAGGATGACACCATTTTATTCCGAATCATTTTTCTCTCAGATGGTTGTAATTCGGCTCTTTAAATATACCATATTTACTTTAACTAATGTTATATTTGTTAGTAAAGGTACTCAATCTATAAGACGTTAATAAAGACGCATTGTCTTATTTATTCCGTCTGTGTAATGCAGAGTTAGGAAAACAGCATGACATTTCATTTCATAACTGTTGTTTGAGAATATCCAAACAGAAGATTGAAAACTAGAGTCTAAATTCTCTACCAACACCCCAATGGGGAATATACTATTACGTCAATGTAGTATGTATTGTACAAGAATACATTTAAGTCGAAAACCCCGCTCTCGCAATGCCACAACCCGCACTGCCACGCACCTTTAGTGCCAATTCTGCGGTCACTTTTACCGTTAGCCACGTCCACTTCTCATACAAAACAGTGACAACCGACCCGATGATATAAGTATTGGATAGCATTTTCAGTACAAAATCAGAGCGGGCGGTGGTGCGACCAGGTCACGGGATATTTGACGGCCTTTACTGGCAATATATTTATGACGTAAAAATAGCAATCAATTTTACTAAATAAACTAAATTATAATGGAAAAAATGATAACCATAAGCGGGACTTGAACCCGCGACCTCGGAATGCCGTTCCGTCGCTCTCCAAACTGAGCTATTATGGTCCACGCAAATGTTTACCAAATTTTCCACTATAATCATCTCAATGCGAGTTTTAACATCGTGCGATGTTTTTTCGTACAACGCCATCTATTGAGCGGTTTGCACCAACTCCATCAATCGATCAGTTAGCGTTCTTTACAGAACACAATTGGACCGAAGTAATGGCTGTACATGTATTTCTACATTAATTTATTAATATTTTGCGATTGACTCGCTATGCTTTTTACTAAATAAACTAAATTATAATGGAAAAAATGATAACCATAAGCGGGACTTGAACCCGCGAACTTTGCGTGGACCATAATAGCTCAGTTGGGAGAGCGACGGAACGGCATTCCGAGGTCGCGGGTTCAAGTCCCGCTTATGGTTATCATTTTTTCCATTATAATTTAGTTTATTTAGTAAAAAGCATAGCGAATCAATCGCAAAATATTAATAAATTAATGTAGCAATCAATTTTCATAAAAATTTCAGTTCTATAAATTTTTTTAATGCATTTACAAGTTAAAATCTATCAAAAGTTATATTGTTTACTTTTATATTGAACCGCCCACTTGTAGAAACAAGATTCATTTTATAAGTCGCTACTTGATACGCCATGCTGTTCTCTGCAAAGTTATAACCCACCTTATAATTAAGGTAAACAAAGACTTAAGACGACTTAAAAATTTATCAATGAATAAATTAAATTAAAATACAAAGGATTTTACCCGTTATTGTTTAATTTTGTACATGCTCAGAGGATTATACATTGTGGAGTTAGAGTAATTGAAGATTGATTTCTGTGTAAATTTTTTAATTTTTAGAAGTTACTGGATTCGATTTCCTTCCCAGCTTATTAAAGTCCTACAGCTCGACACCAACTTCCTTGGAGGGTATTTAGTCTACTTATGTCACGCTGACCAAGCCCGTTTGCTTAGGGTATAAGGACATAGTATCGAATTATCCGTCTCGTGGAAAAAATTAAATACCTTTATTGGCTCTTACAGCAATCAGGAAAAATATACAGTGGTAATAAGTCTTTACTTATATTCCATCATCTTGGTTCAATTGGGTTTCAGACACATGCGTAGAGTGCAAAAATTTGTTGTGAAAAAATGTGTTCCGCCGTATCCATGGCCTCATTTCCACAATTGCGGCAAACGGGATCCGACTCGATACCAACCACCTCCCACAGGTACTTGGCGAAACAGCCGCGACTTGTGAGGAGCTGGGTTAGGTGATACGCCGGATCCCGATGCCTCGCCTCAACCCAGTCCCTCAGGACTGAGTGGTGCGCGTCAGCGAGCCGTCTGCTCGCGGAGGGGTCCGCCAACCTCTCGGTCACCGGAAGGGATCGTCACGCAATTCGCTCCTCCTGCGAACGATCTCTTCCGCGAGAGGCTCTGTTCCTGACTGCCACATCAGGGCCCTCCGGTGGTAGACCTCCGCTAAGCCATAAAAAGTGGTTTCATATAAACAAATGAGTTGCGCAAGTGTTAGAGAATATTATGATTATTTTGATTAGGAACAACACCAAGTATTTACTAAGTATTTGATTTTCATTAGAGAAATGTGTGGTTGCTATAAAACAGAACCTTAAAAATAAGGTGGTTAGGAATAATCGCCTCTGTAAAATCGTTAGCTCAAAGCAATTTACTTTATTAACTAAAGCCCAACTTTTAAGTGCTAACATTAGTCACTGAAACGAATTTAAAAGTATAATATGTAAACCAGAGCGCAATCTCGTTTTTCAGATTTTTACATTTTATTTTAAGTTTCATATAACTTTCACTTCAAGAATTAAATTCTTACATATTATAAACGAGCTGTAGCCCGCAACTTCGTACGTGAGGAATTTTGAAAATAAAAAGAAAACCTAAACAAATTATGCCAAAAAACCATCCTCTTGAACCACTCTATCTATAAAAAAAACGGCATTAAAATCCGTAGTGTATTTTTCACACATAGGGACATACATACAAAAATAACGACTTTGTTTTATGATAAGTAAAGATACTGGCCAAGTACGAGTTGGACTCGTATGCTACGGGTTCCATAGCTTTATTATAGTATTAGGTATATTAGTCATATTTCCAACCCCAAATGACAAGCCAAGGGCAGTAGAATGTTAAGTATTTGTTGTTGTAGCATCAATTGATATACATCATCTGTAAAAATTTCATTTTTCTGGCTATTACCGTTCCAGAGAAATAGCTTGGTGACAGACGAACGGAAGGACGGACGGACAATTAAGTCTTAGTAATAGGGTTTTACTGTTTCACTTTTTGGTACGAAACCCTGATGTATATCAGCTTGTGGAAGGAGCGTGTGTGTAGGGATTTCAATCCTAGTGTAATAAATTAAACAGGCACTGGTTTTAATAGTAAAATTGTATTTCACTTTTCACAGATGCACCACAAAGATATAAGTATATAAATTGGTACAATCAAACTGAATTCTCTATCCGGAATGAATCAAAAAAATGACTAAAGCTATTAAGTTGACGATTTAATATTCCTATTATAAATATTTGAATTTAGACATGTCAAGACCGAAACGTTTTAACTGCAAAGGTTTATAACTATTTTATCCAAAGAGATATTAATACAAAACAATGTTCCTACAAGCTGATACTACAAAAACATATGCTAAAAAACAAAACACAATCAATATTTAATAGGGCTTCCATACAAAAATCTTTTTCAGTGTAATCTGATATTAATGATACACTTAAATGATATGGTTGTGACGATATGACGAATATCACAGATATACGACATATAGTGTCTACTTACATATCGATGTGTGCGTGAAAATGTATCTGTGTGTCTATGATACAGGTTATCTACTATATAAAAATAAGTCGGATTTTCCTTCCTGACGCTATAACTCCAGAACGCACGAACCGATTACCACGGTTATGCATTCGTTGGAAAGGTCTCGCGCTCCGTGAGGTTTGTAGTTCTTTTTTTTTAATTTTTTTTTTACTTTTTTTTTGGTATGGCAAAACAACGTTTTCCGGGCCAGCTAGTACGTTATATGAAACGTCATTATTCTATGAAGTACGATTTTGCCAGGCTAAGGTTACTTGTCCTCAATTTTAAACGTCAACCCACCATCTGGTATACTACTTGGCCGATTTTTTAAGCCATAACTTTAAAGCGCTTTACTGAAGAGATTGTGTAATTTTATACAGCGGTTTCATCTCTCAAATTGTGTTTGAGCAGGCAGCAAGGCTATACAAAGTTTAGTATTGTTTGTTCTATTTCAAACAAATCACGAGAATATATATTCAACCAAACAAAGCTACAAAAACTGTGCCGATGAAATTGGGAAAAATTGCCACGTACAGAATTTTCTGCATAGGAATATTGGAATATGATATTAAATGGAATTTTTTTCATATACAATTTGATAGATATAAGGAAATATCTTTATCGTTTTCGATGAAACGAACTTACCGCAATTAACCTAGTTTAGTTTAATATTCATCTTTATTTCACACAACGTCTTCTGGTCCCAAGCTAAGCTTATATTCTTATGTTATGGGTACCAGAATACGTATAGAATACATATTACTAATTTTCTTTTGTAGATACATATGTACTTATAATACATAGAAACACCCAGATCCAGTACGAACATTTGTATAGCAATTAGAAATACTCAACCACGGGGCTCGTCAAAATCATTGGCGAATCAGTTGACATTGATCTGCTAGGTCATGAATTGGGCATACCTGTCTTATTATACCATAGAAATAATGATGTGAAATTTAATTCCTGTTTAAGATGATTCCGTTTTCCTAATTTATATTCTAGCGTCTACAATATAATAGAGGCCTTGAGATCAGTCACAATAGAATTGTTTTGTACAAGATACGAAGCTCACGTTAATGGCGTCAACCTTTTCCTAATCTTATTTTCTTTTATAAAAGTAAGAGCATCCTATTAAAGATAATTCTGATATTTTATTATACTGAAAATAATCAGCATTTTTTATTATCCTTACTTATGGTCCCTCCAGCGCTTTTGAGCACTCGCCTCTTCGTCTTTGGGAGGGTATGGCCTACTGTGCTGCGCTGGTCGAGTGTGTTGTCACAGGGTTTATATTCGAGTTTTCTGTCTCTCACAGATAACATAATGTTAGTTGTGTAGACTATGTTTGTTGTCTGTTAGTTGTATCCCTTAACTGGCTTTTAAAGCACCCTGGGATGGAAAATTATTAGTTACATATATAATCTTAATCCCTTACTAAAAGGAATTATAAAATAAAGTGACATAATCGTTACCAATGCTCACGGTTCCAACAATTTTATTGCATCCTAAATATCTATTATATAGGTAAGCACAGATCAATAATAATATCTTCTTTAAATCATACTTCGTCAAAACTTTCAATTTTGCAACAGGAAGCAACATAGAAAATTGAATTCGGTCTTCGTCTATATAGACATCGTAATTGGATTCAAGAAGGAAATTGAATTGAAAATGTTACTGCTAGTCCGGTATCTTTTGCAATAAGGAATAATGCCTGACGAGTTACGTGGACGAATACCCGCGACTAACAGTTGCAGTTGTTATAACTAGATCAAATATCTGATATCAAATTTAGCTTATTTATTTGCTAGCTGTTGTCCGCAACTACGTAAACATAGAATTTAGAAAAAAAATTATGACGTTATTTAAAGAAACCATCCTCTTGAACCACTTTATCTATTAAAAGAAACCGCATCAAAATCCGTTGCGTAATTTTGAAGCTCATATATACCATTCCATTTTCCATTCCAGCCCATTTACGTCCCACTGTTGGTCACGGGCCACCTCCACTTTGAAAGGATTTTGTTCTACTGTGCCGCGCTGACCTGGCGTGTTGGCACAGGGTTTATTTTCGAGTTTTCCGTCTCTCACAGAGGATGTTATCTGTGTGCGATATCCCTTAGCTGACTTTTACAGCACCCTTGGGAGGAGATGGGGTGGTGACACTTGTATTCTTAATCCGTCACCACCCAGAGTCTCATTATACATATACACACAAAAATAACGACTTTATTTTATGTGTATAAGTAAAGATTTAGAACCTCTTGCAGAAATTATTAAGTTGGCCATTGTTCATATGTTTAATGGTGGGCTTAGTGCTTAAGGCATTCTCTATTACCAGACAACCATTAGGATGAGTAGAAAACAAAAACTGGTAGATGCATAAAATCCAAGAGAATTGTTTGACAATTTTCGATTTAGTAATAGGTCTAGGCTATTTCCCGTGTGGCGACAAATTATGAATACATGTGGGTGGCACTTGTATTCATAATTTGTCGACTCCATGTCCTCCCTAGGGTGCTGTAAAAGTGAGATAAGTGATTTTGTTTAACATCCTCTGTGAGCAGCGGAAATCTGGGAAAAAAAACCCTATACCAAAACGCCTACTCAGCGCGACATGGGAGACCATAATCACTCCCAAAGTGGGGAAGGCCCGTGCCCAACAGTGGGACGTCAATGGGCTGGAGAAAGAAATTAGACTAATAATAATAGAATTACAGGTTATTTTTACTAGTTAATCATTAAACCCTATAAAATATGTGACCGTCTAAAAATAGGATGGTTTATTATTATATTCGCTATTTTATTACAGCACACGCTCTATGCTTAGTCAGCCAGAATATTTATATAATAAAGACGAAATTTAATGAGCTTGTACATTTTAAGACATTATTGTTATTATCACTGAAGTAAAATATAAAAATTGGTCAAGTGCGAGTCGGACTCGCGCACGAAGGGTTCCGTACCATTATCTATGCAACATAAGGCAACGTTATTAGTATCGAGCAAGAAACTGTAAAAAAGTCATGTTTGTTGTATGGGAGCCCCCCTTAAATATTTATTTTATTTTATTTTTAGTATTTGTTGTTATAGCGGCAATAGAAATACATCATCTGTGAAAATTTCAACTCTCTAGCTATCACCGTTCTTGAGATACAGCCTGGTGACAGACGGACGGACGGACGGACAGCGAAGTCTCAGTAATAGGGTCCCGTTTTTACCCTTTGGGTACGGAACCCTAAAAAACGTTGTAGTATAAGAATGAGACATGAAAATTTAACTTCAAACTTGACTTGGAATGATTTTGAGTTTTGGAATTTGGTAGATTTCTAAACCTTGAATTGTTATAAGTTGGATCATCTTGTCAATTTAAAATCAATTACATTACGGAAAATACTTACGCATTCTTGACCCAACCACGGCAACCTTTAGAATAAAAATTTCACAGTATTCATTTACCATAATTTCAATTCGTTTTTTTTTAAGTATTCAAAACCGTTCCACACTACGTCCTCTGATACTAACCTATGCTTACCTATTTGCAAACCTAGTTAAACCAACAGCTCTACCTGAAGCTGTTTGGATGCTGTAGTTAAGTTTTAAGTCACAAATAGTTTAAATACAATGCTAGTACAATCAAAATTGACCTTTGAACATGCACTTTACTCAGTGGAAGTCGGAAGCGTATTCAACATAGCGTTATGTTATCTTGATGTCAATTCATCACAAGGGTAAGGTATTCATTAGAATATGTCGAGGCAGGAACAAGTTACTGTAAATGGATGTCTTTATGTAAATACGCTATTGAATGAAGCAGTAGTTTTAGATTTAATGTCTTATATATATATATATATAAAGGAGCAGTTAATGCCTGGGGTTTCTCCCACGTTTATAGTTAATATCCCGCCTCCTTGAAATTTAGCGTGGTGATGTGTAGCCCATGTGTCAGTCTGATGTATAAGCTGTGGAACTGCAGATTTTTAATCAAATCCGTTCAGTAGTTTTTGCGTGATAGAGCAACAAACATCTTTACAGCTTAATATATTAATCTTTATAGTAATCTTCACAGCTATCCATCCACACTAAAAAAAATTGTTTTTGTAATATTAGTAATCACAGCCTAAAAAATATTAGCTATAAGTCTGTTATTGGTAGGATTAATTTGGACATTCTTCCTTGTCGTTGTAGCCCATTAAAATCTCGTTGTTGTGTAGAAGACTCCTCCACTTCCGAAGTGTATTTGGTCTACTTATACCACGGTAACCAAGCATGTTAATGTTAAGATAAAGTTTTGAATTTCCTTCACTCATTGAAGATGTATTCTGCTTACTTAATTAGTTCTCTTTTAGCTCTGCGAGAAGAAAATGGGATAGTGACGGAAGTTTTATAAAATACCAAATTGTAACGTTTAAAATAAAATGCAAAAGGAAAGATTACATAAAATATTATTGACTCTGCTAAACAGTGATTAAATTAAAACAGAAATACGAAATAATAGAAAATAATTATATGACCTTTTTTTTTTTTTTTTTGGCATCGGTTTTACTTATTATATGACTTTATGAGTCATTTATACAATAGGTTTATTTTTCAATACAACCACATTACTGTTTTAGTTTTAGTAGTCATGTAAAGTGGCATATAAATTTCATCAAAGCTCTAGTTTAAATTTCATGTCTTTGTGTAATGTGATAAATTGGTTAGATCTAGTTAGCTACTTCACATTTTTACCAGGATATTAGCTGTTTTATTTTGTTCATTGGGACTTTATAATTGAAATAGAATTCGGAAACCAGTGGTTTCTGAGATTAGAGCGTTCAAACAAACAAACTCTTCAGCTTTATATATAGTTTGTTGTTATAGCGGCAACAGAAATACATCATCTGTGAAAATTTCAACTCTCTAGCTATCACCGTTCTTGAGATATAGCCTGGTGACAGACGGACGGACGGACGGAAGGACGGACGGACGGACGGACGGACGGACGGATGGACGGACGGACGGACGGACAGCGAAGTCTCAGTAATAGGGTCCCGTTTTTACCCTTTGGGTACGGAACCCTAAAAACGGGACCCTATTACTGAGACTTCGCTGTCCGTCCGTCCGTCCGTCCGTCCGTCTGTCACCAGGCTGTATCTCAAGAACGGTGATAGCTAGAGAGTTGAAATTTTCACAGATGATGTATTTCTATTGCCGCTATAACAACAAATACTAAAAATAAAATAAAATAAATATTTAAGGGGGGCTCCCATACAACAAACATGATTTTTTTACCGTTTCTTGCTCGATACTAATAACGTTGCCTTATGTTGCATAGATAATGGTACGGAACCCATCGTGCGCGAGTCCGACTCGCACTTGACCAATTTTATTTATGGCACACCATTACCATGGCAGTAGGTTTCAAGAGTCCTTTGATGTGCTACATTTTGTCAACATTTGATGTTCACTCAGGAGAATATCTATTTGAAATGAATGTTCTTTTACACCTTTATGCGATAGTCTCAATAATATTTTTGTTTAATATTGAATAAGAATATGTTATCATGCTTTTGCTCTCACTCAAAAATAAAGCAAACATAGTGTGTATTATTTATTTAATCACTTAGTAATAGCAGGATATAGTTCAAGTATCTTTATTGGAAAATCTAATATAAATATGACAGTAACTCCGTCTCTCGATCTATCACACTTTTACGCTAAAACTACTTACCCGTTTTGAATAAAATTTGATACACAGATAGGCTAGAACCTGCTTCCATGCGAAAAAATCAGTTTTAAGAGAATCTCAGGGGTGATCGAAGGTTTTTTTTAAGTGTCGTGGATTTCAAAGCTAGAAGAATTTAGATTTGAAGTTGATATGTTAAATCGAAGTATACTAAATCGCATTACAATTTCTTATTTTTACTAGCGCAAATTTTCAAAAAAATCTATAGAGACTGTTGACTGTAGGTACTTTAATCAATAACCATGAGAGCCGTTGACTAAGTAAATAAATTCTTTAAGCTTAATCAAATAATTTCTTCGTCATAAGTAGGTTGTACCCACACGCCTGGGGGGCCAAGTCTGCTATTTAATGTTATCACAATGATAGTTCAATGACTTGATAAAATTCGCTATTATGCAACCAACAAATTCAATAACTGATTGCATAATGGCAAATATCAAGTTTAAGTAAACATTTTCCATAAGATTACGCATTAGAATTCAATCCTACAAATGAGTTTGCGTTTAGTGATTTCTTCGTTTTCTATGGCACACCATTACCATGGCAGTAGGTTTCTACATCTTAAATATAAAATTCACGTGTCACAGTGTTAGTTACTGTACTCCTCCGAAACGGCTAGACCGATTTTTATGAAATTTTACATGCATATTCAGTAGGTCTGAGAATCGGCCAACATCTATTTTTCAAATTTTTTTTTTTCTATTTTTCAAACATATCAGATGACATTTGTATGGCAAAACAACGTTTGCCGGGTCAGCTAGTAGTTATATAAAATAGTCTCTACAGTAAATTTTTTGTCACAAATGATACCATTATGGCGCCATAATGGTGTCATTAAACTATCATTGTATCATCAAATGTCAGCGCAGCACTGTATATTATAATCACTCCCAAAGTGAAGGATACTCGTGCCCAGCGGTGGGCTGGAGAGGGAGAGAAAGCAGGTAATTTATAAGAAAAATTTAAAAATGAAAAGCTACTGTAAATAAAACCAAAGAAATGGGTTAGCTACGTGCTTTTAGCTTAATAGTTCGATCCAATTAGAGCTACGCTAGTGAAATTTAATTGGATCGCGATCGTTTGGACATTTCGTGATAGAGTCCTGAATAATAGTTGATTTGTAATGACACATCTACTGAGTTAATTAATATGTTAAAAATTTAACATAATTTGGAAGATTATTTTGTAAAAGGACATAATTTTGACTAGTGACAGCATAGTTCTGCGTTCTCAGTTTGATTTGTGTTACATAATTAGCTATATTAAGTACGAGTACCTAGTAGAGGTATTTAAAATAGTCTACAATGTATTTTCAGACCTTTGCAATGTATTCAAAAAACTCCGACATGCCTTACGTCCTGGTTAACATAATATTCTCTAACATTTGCACGACCCATTCGCTCAAACAAACACATTTTTTTGCGAATTTGGACGCGTGTATTTATTTAAAATTTTAGCCCGACATTTCGGAAACTTTGAAGTTACCATGACTTACATCCGTTATCAATAATAAATCTACGATTAGATAGAGATTGTTATCCCCGTTTATCAATAAAATATTTCTACAATCTGCGTTTCAACACAAAATGCTATTCGTTAGTGTAGCATATTGAAATGCAAGCAAGAACAATAGTTCAGATTCTCTACTAGATAAAACACTGAAAATGAGCGTTAGAAGAGACTGCTAGCAAACAGACAGGATTTTTTTAAATACGAAGCATAATTATCATCATCATCATAACATCACGCCTTTTTCCCATGGGGGCAGACAGAGACTATAGAGTGCCATCTGCTACGATTCAAACATACTTCCTTGGCTTTATCCACACTCATACATCTGGTCATACATGTCCGACGGTTGTAAGTGCTACGCACTTGTCCCTTTTAGAGTATACCGGCGATGACATCGGAGTATATCTGCTCTCGGGCGTCCTCTCCCAGCATTTCCACTTACCTCCGCCGTGTATATACTTTTCGTTAATCGTCTATCATCACAACATCCTCTTTCAGGCTAAGCGTATGCTGAGACGCAGGCGACGCAGACACGTGTCTGCTCTGCTCTGCGCCCCGCTCTGTCTTTCTCAGTATATGCTCGAGGCCTATGTCTGTCGCCTGCCCTGCGTTGCTAAATCTGTGCTGTGCTGCGCTGCGTCCCAGCATACGCCTAGCCTCAGACCGCAACGTTCTCTTATAACTTCATAAACATAATCAATTTATAAATTTAATCTTTGCACTATTTTACTAAGATTCTGCTATCCATCAAACAAGGTCTTCCCGTCTATTGACATGAAATGCTCAGTCAACCCGCATAATTGTTTGTCAAATTGCTCATTGACTAATTACCGTGAACGATATTGTTTCATATAAGGATAGTAATCATTGAATAAGGAAATTGTATTGAGTTGATTACGTAGCCAATACAGTCAATGAATTTCGGTATGAAATGGGTTTTTTCGTTGACCTTGTAATGCAGAGGTCATGGCGTTAGATTCTGGGGTACTTGGTCTATTAGGTATACAAATATTAGTACTAGGTCAAAATCAAAGTCAAAGATTTTTATTTTAAGTAGGCAAGATATACATGCTCTTTTAAAAAGTCAGAAGCTAGGCATCTGGATGTTTACTATTTACGTATGTATTTAAAAAAGAAAAGTAGTTACAAGTAGTAAGTTTTTGCATAACTTTTCACTACTGCTTCGCTCCTATTGATCGCAGTGTGATGATCTTATAAAGGACGGCGTTTAGAATCAAAAACTTATAATAATTTTATTAGCCTTGAGCACTTCGAAGTTGTCATAAAATTCTTATTTAATCTTAAAACTTTTTAAATATCCTAAGTATTTACTAAAGTAATTTATTAATTTTGCAATTGACATGCGATGCTTTTACTTAATAAATACTTTTTCCACCACAATTTGATTTATTATCCTAAGTAATTCTTAACTTAATCGGACATTAGATTTTATATCTTAGAACTTCTCGCCATAATCTTTATAAAATAACTAGCTGTCCCGGCAAACGTTGTTTTGCCACACTAAAAAAAAAAAATTGGTTTGAAAAATAGATGTTGGCCGATTCTCAGACCTACTGAATATGCATGTAAAATTTCATAAAAATCTGTCAAGCCGTTTCGGAGGAGTACGGTAACTAACACTGTGACACGTGAATTTTATATATAAGATTTAGAACTTTGACGAACTAAAAATATAGTCGTTGTTATGCAAAGTAATTACTTAAAAAGTCTAGCAGTTAGAGGTTCGTGGCTAATAAGCAAACCGCGCGTGCCAATCTCAAAGAAAAAAAAGTAGAGCAGCAGGCAAATAATAATTTTGAGTGGATGAAAAATTAATTTCTAAGTCTAATTGTAACGTACAATATAACAAATATCTGGACAATTCTGGTTATGCATTTTATAATAACGTCTTAGAGCAGCCACAAAGGAATCGGAAACTTATTGTTTCTTTCGTAATACATCAAGGTTTAATTTAGTTTTTAACAATACAAATTAAAATATGATATGTTACTGATTTAGCTTCTTCGTCCTTAAGATTTGATAGGAAGAACTTTTTGACTCGGTTTTCGTTTTGCATCCAAATTGTATATAAAAAAGCAACAACAAAACCATTCTATAAAAGATATGGCCCATAAAAACGCTGTTCATACAGCTTTTTATCGTCTTTCTAGCAATTTACGAAATTACTAATTATCCCTAACGATTGGCGTTAAGTCGACCGATAGCGTACCTTTTTAAATTAAATTAAAAAGTAAGATTAAAATTACCTAAATTTTAAAAATAATGCCTCACAAACAAATATAAAACCAGGCTAATTACAGTTCCAACTTAAATTTTATTACTATTTTTACATAACTGTTATATTTGTTTGACGAGCTTCGTGGTTGAGTGGTTCATGTAACGGACTGCCGATCACGAAGTCGCGGGTTCGATTCCCGCTCGGGACAATCATTTGTGTGATTTTTCTAATTGTCATACAAATGTTTGTACTGCGTCTGGGTGTTTCTATGTATTATAAGTATGTATTTACAAAAGAAAAGTAGTATATGTAATCTATCCGTATTCTGTTATCCATAATACAAGCATATAAGCTTAGCTTGGGACCAGAGGACGTTGTGTGAAATGTCCATGAATATTTATTTATTTATTTATTTATATGTAGATAAATTCCACTTACATGAATATTCCATGACAATCTTTAGATCTATATTGGTCTATCCTTTTTCCTGGGACCCTTTTAGCAGCAACATGAATTTTCATCACTCTAGAGCCAAAAATGATTCAATTTCCTACAAACATTTACCCCTCTTTTTCCTCCTTATATTTTAAATTTTCTTTCTTAGTTCTCATATTCTAGCGCGTGATTAGAACGATAATGTCCACTTTCAGATTCCTAAATAGATCCCTATTATCTACTAGAGTATTTATTGGAGAACAAAATCTTAAGTACCCGTCTCTAGCCCACCCGCTTTTGGAAAAAGCTAGTAGAGTTTTTACTATATCTTCATAATATCTACAATTAATAAATACGTCAAACTTTTGCTACGTTCGCTTTAACTTGAAAATTTTGTATTGTTATACGTATTTCAATCAATTATTTCAGTATTTCTCACAATATAATATGTTTATTTCGTCGAAACAGCTGACGCAGCAATTAGCGCTTCGTAAACTTTCTCTAATTCCAGATACAGAGTTCTAATTGAAATTTCAAACATGCATAATTTCACTTACGCAGATTCTTGATTTAATATACAATCATTAAATGTATATAATTAATAAAATACTAATTGCTTAAACTATTGATTTTAATTCAAGCCAACTCAATATTATGTTTCAAAGTCAGCTATAATATAAGCGGTTATTATACGGTATTAAAAGAAATACTAAACAGGTAAAAAGAGAAAAAAAACTTATTGCACTGACCACAAATGTTATGGAATAGTGGTAGGAAGAAGAAAAGAAGCGTGTTTTAAATGGCGATACAATGCTCTTAAATATCACCCTTCTAAAATGTTGTTTAGTTAATAACAGAATATAATTTTAACGGCCATTTTAATATTATCTATCTAGCCTCGTTCCTCACTATCAAAGTCAGACTTATCTAAAATTTTGTCCTTGCAAATCAATAAGCTTCTATTGACACCATTCTCTATTAAAAATTTGACAGAAGATAGAAATATCTAAGACTTAAGCGAGGATAACAATTTATCCGTAAACGTAGATTGGTTTTTTAAATTGGCTCTAAAGACATTCAAATATTATTCTGAGTTATGTGCGATTCACCTATCCTACAAAGTTTGTTTCAACACATACCCCCTTATTACAAAACGCGGCTCAACGTTAAACCCAGGTTTAACAAAATTTATTTACGAGGAATTGGATAGTTAGACCCGCTCTGACACTAGTTTGGCGTCGGTTTAAGACTAAGGTCGTTGTTAGATCTAGGATTTGAGAAAAATCTGCTTGAAATGCGCAATTGAAGTGTTTAAAAACCAGGCTTAAACTGTGGCTTAAACTTAGTCCACGTTTTGTAATAAGGCGGATTAAGTTTAACATATAAATTATTTAATTTGATTCATCTGTTACGACAAAATATTGTTAATGGTAAAAACTTAATAAATTAAATGACATAATAAAAACAACGCAACCAATTCAATTTGTTCAACGTCGATTCTCATATACAATAAGAATTAATAGTAGTAATGGTTAGCTAATGGTATTTTGTTACAGAAATAAAAGCCACAATGCGGTAAACATATAAACCCACCACAGAAAATTTACAAGAGTGTATTAAAAACAGAAAATTTGTGGTATTTGACGCTATTCTGAGTCTAAATGTTATTCAAAATTGTTATTCTGTGTTGAGACATAATTATGTCTCAAAAGATAGTCATCGTTACACCCTTTTTGACATACATCTTTATTATACTAGTCTTACTTGTTTTTGTGTGTTTACGATAAATTTAGAGTTACGTCGCCTATTTATTTTAAATTATCACGTTTTATATTTTATTATTATACCGACCTATTCATCAACAGTATTAGCAAATATTATAGCGCAAAGATAACGGTAATGATTATACGATACGAAGCCCTGCTTATCTCTAAACACTGAACGTGACAGGAAATTCAAGGAGCACAATTAGTCTAATAGCGATCAGATATTGTTTATAACAAGACTTACGGGAACTTTCTTATTAAGTTTTATAAGCACTTATTCTTTTTCTTCTTACCAGGACATCAGTGTCCTACTATTGCGCAGAGTTCTTTACATTTTGAAAAGGTAAGTAACGCTGCGTGTGTGTGTGTTTTCCGTGTGGTGACGGATTAAGAATACAAGTGTCACCACCCCATCTCCTCCCAAGGGTGCTATAAAAGTCAGCTAAGGGATATTGCACACAGATAACATCCTCTGCGAGAGACGTAAAACTCGAAAATAAACCCTGTGCTAACACGCCTGGTCAGCGTGGCATAGTAGACCCTATTCCCTCCCAAAGTGGAGGGGGCTCGTGCCCAAAAGTGGGACTTAAATGGGCTGGAGAAGAAGAAGAAGAAGTAACGCTAAGCAGTCATTTTCGCATAACGTTTAGTTTCAATTTCGCATTTTAACCGATGATGATTCCTGCTTATTTATATTATCACTAAACTGGCTCTTGCAGCTCTAAATAAGTATCATCACATTATTTGAGGACCTGTGTTCTTAATCAATCTTATTTATTTTTATTATTAAGGGTTTTTCTTTCCAAAAATTCGGTACTATACCTCTATTACGTACAGAAAAACAGCTCAATCCACTATCTTCACATTTTGCACTAAATAAATTAAATCTCAAGTTTTTCTTACGTCGCAAGTTAGACAACATTTATCTTTGTACTTATTTGTTTTATTTGCAGTCTCGCGGGACTAGAACTCTATTAAACTGGTAGAAAACATTTTCCGAGAAATTAATTATGAAAACCAAGCGCTGTTATTATTTTACTCTATTTTTTTCGCTTAAGTATAGTATTTCGTCCTCATTATGGCGCAAAATATAATAAAGTTTTTTATATTCAGTAATATGAAAAATAAATAACGGGCGTCTTAGCGTTAAAGTACAGACGCTGCCTGTTGTAAAGCAGGTTTTGGGTTCGATTCTGACACAGGACAGATATTTGTGTCATGGATAAAGATATTTGTAATTAATCTAAGCATTACTGTAATGTTCATAATTTTATCAAAAAAATAAATCCTTAATAAAAAAAATAAAAAAAATAAAAAAAGGGGCAAGTGCGTAGCACTTACAACCGTCGGGCATGTATGACCAGATGTATGAGTGTGGATGAAGCCAAGGAAGTATGTTTGGATCGTAGCAGATGGCGCTCTATAGTCTCTGCCTCTCTCTGCCATGGGAAATGGCGTGATGTTATGATGATGATGATGATGATTAATCCTTTATTTTCTACATAAAAGAATTACAGTCATCTACATATTCTCCGCATACATAGAGACCTCGCGTTTTAATATTACTAAGGACAGATCAAGTATCAAAACTTTATTCTTGTTTAGGATTAAAATCTTTCATAAATGAGTCATTTAACAAGAAAATTTTCAGAGTATTGAGACAGATACCACTTGGTAAGTCTGTTTCACTGAAGAGTACTTAAAACTTTGATTCATTTCCTTGTTGCTCGAAGCCATTCGCCCCTAGTTGATATAATTGAGAACAAGGCGTTAAGCATCGCAGCAATTTATATTTGTTTACATAAGTTATTTGAAAGTCATTCCTTATATTTGTGTAACTTTATGATTAAACTTGAATATAACGCAAACTAAAAACGATACTATGAGATATATTACGTAGAAATCACGTTAACAAACACTGAAAATTTTAATCTAAAGTATCAAGAATTAGAGATAATAATCAAAAAATAATGTATGTATACTCTTTAAAACTAAGTACGTGATATGTATTTTAGGATACCTATAACCTTTTTATAATTATCTCATAAAGAATTACGGTAATATATTAAACTTGATGTAAATAAGCAAGAAAATGTAATTAATATTTAACACAAATATTAATTAATATCTTGGCATCCCTTGGCAAGCAAGAAAAGGATTGCTGTTCTGCATAATCTTGTGGAAACATTTTCGTACGGTGTCGTCTATCCCAAAGCTGTTTATTTTATGACGCCTTGTGACACGTAACCTCGGTCACTATATACCTAGTTATATTTTGTATACACAATATATTAACTATTAAATTTTACACAAGTTATTTTGTAATTACTTGTTTACCTAGATTAACTCAAACGATTTTTAAAATGACGTAAAGTGACATACTCGTAGCTCATTTTATTACGAAATTTTGAACATTTTATGAGATATTGAAATCAGAAATTTATAAAGATAAAAATTTCCTGCTTCTTCTGTTGATCCAATTTTCCGATACAAAAATTCAACATAATATATAAATTTCTTTTATTTTTGCTAAGTGTAATAAGTATATCTATCCTTCTCCAGCCCATTTAAATCCCACTGTTGGGCACGGGCCTCCTCCCCTTTGGGAGGGATTATGGTCTACTGTGCCGCGCTGACCAGGCGTGTTGGCACAGGGTTTATTTTCGAGTTTTCAGTCTCTCACAGAAGATGTTATCTGTGTGCAATAATCCCTTAGCTGACTTTTACAGTATCCTTGGGAGGAGATGGGGTGGTGACACTTGTATTCTTAATCCGTCACCACACGGAGGAGTATCAGTATATCTATAACATTATTAAATTCAAAACATCTAAAATTGGATATTAATTTCAATCAAACATAATTTACAATATTCGATACCGTAAATACTAAAATAAAACTGTAAAAATGAACTTGAATTTAACGAGACTATCCGTAAATTATTGGCTTTATTTTATAAAACATTTTAATAGTCGTATTATTTAAAAAACTGCAATATATTTTAATAATTCTCAAAAATAAATTCTATTATAACTGCGTTGAATAAAATTTTATTATAAGACATAGCGTCTTTAATAATTTTAAAATTATTATTTCTTTTATTACTCAGAATAAATAGCAATGTAAAAATTAAATTTATATTCCAAACGAGCCATGAATTTACAAGTAAGTATCTGCTTAATATTTTACAATCGTAAGATAAAATTAACTATTATTGTACAATTTATTATAGGTAATAAATTATTTTGAGCTTTTTAATATATTTATTATTCTGGTTAATATTTTTGTTATATAAAAGAATTATTTATAACGTAGTTAAGAATTGTTTTTTCATTCGCGCTTATAATTTCTGCCATGCTCCTTGGATTCAACGTGATGACATTTAGCTTATGTTATTAGTCTGATTTATGAACTACCTGATGCCCGCGACTCCGTACGCGTGGAATTTGGAAAAATGTTTTCTTTTTTCGCAATAAAAGGTAGCCTATGTCCTTTCTCAGGGTCTAAAGATTGTCTGTGCCAAATTTCATCAAAATCGGTTGGGAGGTTTAAGCGGGAAAGCTTAACAGACAGACAGAGTTACTTTCGTATTTATAATATTAATAAGTAAGGGATACGGACGTAAAGATTTATTAATTTTAATGAAACTTTACACTTGTAGGCTTAATAGTTTTTGCTTGAAAGAGCAGCAACCATTCTTACATCCGTCCAACCATACATTCCTACAATCTTTAGCGTTTATAATATTAGTAGAATTGAGTTTACCTATATTATTCTGTACTCGTGTGTGTAAACTTTGTAATTTTTTATGATAACTTTGTAACTATACTATAATTAGAATTGTTAACATATGGATAGGAATATTAAAGTTAAAGAGTTTGGTTTTTTGTTTGTTTGTTTAAGCGCGCTAATTAATAATAATTTTCAGGAACTATTCGACCGATTTGGAAAACTCTTTCAGTATTGTATAGAACATTTATTCAAGAAAGCTATAGGCTATATAATATCACGCTGCGACCAATAGGAGCGAAGCATTAGTGAAAAATGTTTCAATAACGGGGAAAATTTTCTAAGTTCCACGCGTACGGAGTGGCGGGCATCAGTGTTACAACATATACCATAAATAATCATAATGCGCATATGTGGCCTTAAGCAAATAATTTACAAGTAAACAATAGATTCATTTGTGTGTATTGTTTAACATTGTCTGGGCTCTAGTCTCTAATTACACTAACATAACTATTAGATCACTCCTCATTGTGTCCTTGTTTTGGTAATAATATCGTATTAAGAGGGTACTGTACGCCTAATTTAGGTATTTGCCTTGGGTATTGCTATCCCTATTCCCGAGCACTGTGCTGAAAGGGACAAATATAGCTGAAGCCTGAAGCAAATTTTTTGAAAAATAGATGTTTCGTAATCCCCATTTTTCTTCGCAAAAATTAAACCGATTTTGATTATTTTTACGCTATATTATAGATGAATAGTATATCTATGCTTGTATCACTTTTTTGGTAAACGTTATCACGTGGTAGACGCTGCAACTTTACCTAAAGAAAACATAAATATAAATATCACACAAATAAATATTACATGCAGGAATCGAACATACAATCTCACTGCAGCTCAAGGTCTATCAATATGGAAACAAACTCTCACCAGCCCATTAACCTCCCATTGCCAAGCACGGCCCTCCTCCACTTTGGGAGGACTTTTGATCTACGATGTCGCGCTGACTAAGTGTGTTGGCTTATGTTTAGTTTAGAGTTTTCCGTCTCTCACATAATATGGGCACTAATATACTGTTATTACATTAAATTGGAAGTACCTATATAATCTCATGTTTAAGACTAAGAGTCACAGACTTCATCATACTAAGTAACTTTATTTTATATTAATTCATATATTACTTTATTGGATCTATATATGCCTTTTTTTATTAATCTATGCCTTTTTAATTACGATTTCGCGCTGACTAAGGGCCTATTTCACCATTCTCAAGTAAAGCGCCAAGTAGACTAATCGCTAGTTAAAGTCACCAGTAACTACACGTGCGACGTTCACGACGTTCGAGTAGCAGTAATCTTGAGATTAAAAAATTGAAATTGACAGAAGATACTCGTAACTATTACTTGACAACTAACGCTAATCGATAAGTAACTAATACGTGAACGTCGCACGTGTAGTTACTGGTGACTTTAACTAGCGATTAGTCTACTTGGCGCTTTACTTGAGAATGGTGAAAGAGGCCCTAAGAGTCACAGACTTCATCATATTATGTAACTTTATTTTGTATTAATTCATATATTACTTTATTGGATCTATATATGCCTTTCTTATTAATCTATCAAGTCACATTATCGAAATTAATCATTTTCTGCAATATATGTCTGGTTTAATAAGAAAGCAATATGTTTTATATGACTCAGCGCTGAGGGAAATCAGGTTAAGATTTTATATTTAAAGTTAAGCTAGCTGTGATCGCAGGTTTTCATCGCGATTTACTAACTACCCCTCTGCTTGTTTTTTAGTTTTTAGACCGATTTTGTAGCTTATGTATCATTCTGATATGTAAGCAATACCTACTGTAAAGCGAGCTAACTATGTTATTAAGTTTAGTATTTTTGCGCGAAGGAGCCACAGATATCCTTAAATTCATCCATTATATTGTTACAAACTTTTGCGTGTATAATATTAGTAAGATTATCGATCCGTCCTGGCTAGCTTTGTTAAGGATACGGCATTTGTCGTCTTGTAGTCTTATACGGCATTTCAGACTGAAATAGGCATGTCTATTAAAATATAGAGAAGAGAAATAAAAAGTAATTACACATATGCCAATAACATTATTTTATGAAAAGTAACAATATTGATACTTTGTATATTGTTAATGAGATACGGTAATATTATATTTTTTGCCTTAAAATCCGAAAATCTAGGCTGTGATGAATTCCAGCACAAATTACGAAGATAACACTACCTCACATGGTTAGCCTTTTCAATAAAAGTTTATGATGTTTAATTAACATTATTAGGTACTCAATTTATTAATAACAGACTATTGTACGCCTATCAACCCCTCGTCGAAAATAGGGTTTGTTGTCAGTTAACTTCAATTAGAGGTAGCTTTACACTGTTGTTGAAAACAGGAATCATGTATCACACAAATATTATAAAGAAAACCTTTGAAAGTGTGTGTACCCTTGTTATTTCTTCACATTTAAACAGGTCAATTAATATGTGAGTTGTTCTAAGTGTCGCATTAACAAAAAACAGTTCATGTATTATATCCTTATTTTGGTACCCATGACAGGAGAAAATAAGCTTAGCTTGGGACCAATGGAAGTTGTGTGAAATGTCCATAATCATTTATTAAAACGAAGCATACAAAACTTAAAAGAAATACCGTTACATCTTATCATTACGATGCAAATTACGACAAAAATATAAATGAAAGACGTCAAAAGGGAGTCGTCCTTTTAAATCAATAATTTACCATTAAAGTGGCTCTCATAGTATTACCGGTGGCAAATTGTTACGAAATAAATACCTTCGCATCATAACAGGAAACATATAACTCAATATTTTTGTCAAGGACATTTATGAAAAAGATATAAACATAAACACTTTATTTTGTTTTAGTTTATTTATATTATTACCCGTTTTATTAACTATACCCATCGAATTTCCCTTAACTAATCATTTTCAAAAAATTGGAGCCCTTCTTGAGATTCAGATGTGATTGACATCTATTGAAGAACTGCGAGTATAGAGGTGTTTAGATATATGTGTTTCAACCGAATAGATAACATATAAAAGACAGAGAAATAAAAAAGAGAATAATGTATCAACTACGCGATAGATCCTATCCCACCTGATGGTAAGCCATATGAAGTCTTTGATAGTAAGGCGCTTTAACTATGTAGGAAGCATTCTATTCTACTCTTCTTTAATGGTCCTTACGTGATTATCCTAAGACAAGTCACTTTCCGCCATTGTCTTGTGTATAACTTCGTACAAGAACACACTAGTATTATGATACATGGAAATATAAACCGAAACAAGTGAAAAAGTTAAATAATAAACTGTCAAGAATTATATTATTCCCGAGAAATTCAGTAGATAAATATAAGAAGCATTTTTACCTTATTCTAGAACTTGTCTACATGTGCATACATTTGCTTTTATATATAATATTTCACCGATGTGTCATTTCCACAACATAGTATAGCTCAAACATTTCGACATGAAGATCATTGATACGTTAGCGTATTGTAACATGATGGTAACGGCAATATTGTCACATTGCTATGGATCGTTACACAATAGACTGGTCGTCTGTTAACTGCATTGTATCTGCAATACATTTCGTGATAGCAAACATCAAGCTATAATAATAAACAATGAACGTTATGAATCAAAATGAAGACACCTGACATAATTACGAGTGCAGCTATTTAAAAAAATACGCACTCTAAATTCTCGGGTCCAACTCGTAGTTGACGGCTGGGCCATCAGCTCCACTCATTACTAACTAATCGTTTCTATGTATTATAAGTATGTATTTACAAAAGAAAAGTAGTGTACCTATGTATTCTGTCCTTATTCTGGTACCCATATCTAAGCATATAAGCTTATCTTGGGACCAGAGAACGTTTTGTGAAATGTCCATAAATATAAAAACAAAATAAAATGATCAATAGCTTATTTACTGAATGAGCGTTAAATTTTCTTTTTATTACGCATCTTCAAAAAACACAGCCGTCGGATTGAGCCAAAAGGCCCTGGGTGGCTGCGGTCTGGAGCCTCAGATTAAAATATGATGATTGGGCTCAAGAAGGGCCCCCACCTATGCTAGGGGGACTCGACTAGCAAATGCCATCTTGAACTTAGTCCGCAGCAGTCCAATGCTGCCCTTACCAACTAGACATACGAGTAACCTATAACGGATTCTTGCATCAATTATAACAACGACGTAATCACTACATATGCTATGCTTAAGCTAAACAGCTTAAGACACATCTTAATTAATATACTGTAAACATTTGAATATATGAAGTCCTGTAGGTAGACCCTTAAGATTTAACTAGACTTGAAACTGCTGAGAACCTATAGAAATATGTGGTTAGCAAAATATGTAATGTACAAGTACATACATATAGCAACGTAATAGTCACTGTAAATATATCACAAGATTACATTCAAAGTAGGTCAGCAATATAATTTTGTCTGTGAGCCTTTTCTATAAATTGCAGGCATCATAGTCGAAGCCCACTCACTGTGAGTGTCTCTTGACCCGAACCATTTGTTCGAGCATACGATCTTTAAACCTATTTCAAACAATTTTACTGAATTCGTGTGTTATAATGACAGGCAATAAATCTGAAGAAGTTTATTGAAACGAATACATTAAAAAGTATTCGATTTTTATAGCGATTGCAAAAGTTGTCTTCTGTTGACTCATACATCCGATTCAATTCAAATAACTTATTGGTATGGTCGTAAGGAGTTAATTTAAATAGATATTTATGAGTCAGGCGGCTGGTACTTGAACCCAACTGTATAATACTGGCTATACCTCTCAGTTTTACGCTCGTATTTATTGGAACTTTCCTCCTTATGACAAATGGGTAAGCAAAATAGATGTTGACCGATTCTCAGACTTACCCTGCTACTACTACTACTACCTAAAATTTAAAGAACGCAAGCTAAACTTCAGGGCACAACGAGTTTTATTATAAATAATGAATATTTAAATAATATTTTACGGGTCCTATCAAGTTTACTTTTAGTTTATATACCTCAACGTTTTGGCGAATCCTAAATTAAATATCTCAGCAAGAAACGAGCTAAGCAAAAAAGGTAAAACATACACCTCATTTATCCAAACCACCGACTCTCCCTCGTTGGTCAATTATGCGGCTAACTTTTTGCTTAAAATACAACTTAGACTCACCAAAAGGAAAGGTAATATTTTATTTAGTATCTCATTTTTTTTTAATAATTCGTTGCAGTTTTTTAAAAATAAGGATTAAGGAAAACACAATAGCTGCCGTTTTAAGTAAGAGAAACGTAATCGCTATACTCTGCCCTTTTGGAATAAATGTCAATGTGATTCAGCAATACATATTGTTGGTATGATGTTCTCTTTGGTGTCACATTACATTTAGGTTACGAGTATTTAAATTCTTAATATTTTCTAACACTTGCGCGACTCATTTGTTTAAATAAACTACTTTTTATGGATTTAGACGCGTGTATTTGTTTTAAATTTTAGCCCGACGTTTCGGAGACTTTGGAGTCTCCACCATACCATGGTGGGAGCAAAGTCTCTGTAGCGTCAAGCTAAATATTAAAACAAATACACGCGTCTCAATGCGTAAAAAGTATAGTTTTATTTAATATATTCTTCATAAATAAATAAGCTGCATGGTGTTTCGCCATCTAATCCTGTATTTAGATTAGTGCAGGGAAGGCCGGATCTTGGCTAGACTATTCAACGTTGTGTATACTCGTGAGATGATTCAAGAGCCGTATATTGTATCAGGTTGGACCACTGTATTGAGCTGCCTCTACGCGGTCTTTTCCCGTCCTATCTACAACCGTCCTATCTATATACATAATAAGCCCCTCCTAGTTGCTATTATCTTTCGTCTCTATGTAACTAAAGTATCCGACAAGCTGATAGCCCTAAGTTCTTGTAAAATGAAAACGTTTACATCTTTTAGTCAATGTACAATCACTCCAATCAATATAAAATATATTTACATCATTTTGTATATAGTTGTGTATTTACGTCAACTACCTCCCTCATTGAATATGCATAGCCAGTCGCGCATTGCATTTCATGAATATGTATCAATCCTACGTCGACTGTGCCAGCAAAAATATTTGGTATCATGACGAATCAAATTTTACAATTTTCTTTGTAACTACAATGGCTTATGAAATATGTACTCTCCTTTAAATTTCTGCAGGAATTAAATATATTTTTATGCAAATTAATGTGATTGATATAGTTAAGAGAGTGCTAAGAATAAAAAGGAAAGGATGTAAGGAAAAAATTACAAACGAAGACCAAAGGATGTGTTTTTTTTGTTAATTGAAACATGTAAGCACTTAATCCTATTCCACCTGATGGCAAGCTGCCATGGAATCTTAAGACGATACCAAAATAGCTTCGTGCATTTTTCTATGTACGAAGTTTTCATTGTTTCTTTAGATTGAATGGCTAGAGCTCCAATTTTTAAGTATATGTTTTTTCAATATATGATCTAGGATCGCATCAACTCAGAAACGCGATTGAAAAAAGTTTTCTCGATAGAAAATCTTGGCGAAACAACCTCTCAAATTTTTTATTTTTTTCATTTTCGGTCTATTATCGCGTATTAACTAATGAAATAACTTTAAAAACATAAGTATATATAGAAACACGTAAATCAGAATTAAAATATATTGAGTAGATTTTGAGTAAATAGGAAAAGTATCCCTAATTCTTCATTTTCTGTGGCGGCAATGATATACGATAATATTGATGTAGGCCCTTAAATGGTAACGCGCACTAACTATGTGAGAAGCCTATTTTCTCTATAAAATTATATCATTGAATATACACGACAGTTATGGGCATATAAAAATGTCTATTCCCTAGCTGTCACGTGTCACCGAAGTTTCAGTAATGGGGTCCCGTTCTACCTTTTGTTAGGAAACCCCAAAAACTAGCCAAGTAGTACGCCAGTGCTTTTACTGAGACTTTAGACTTTTACTTTTTTTTTACTTTTTTCTTAGAGATTGAGATTAAGATTTTGGGTTTTCAAAAATATTATGGTTTCTACACTTGATGTTGTTTTATTTGGAGAAGTTTATTAGAAAAAGATTTCGGATTTTAATGTTCTCTAAAGCAGCAATAAATAATTCGATCTTTCTTGTTATCATATTATTATGTATTATTTAAAAAAATGGGCGGCACGTACTAAGCATCTAGAAAAACCATAAATAAACAAGAAATTAAAAATTATTGGTCTTCTAAACATAATTTCAAATAACATCTAAATAGTAGTAAGTACTAAATTCTGAGTACTCGTGGTTAGAACTTATTCAGTAATAACTAATGACCTTCATTAGTTTTGAGCTAAAATGACAGTTCGTATTCACTAATTCATTCTCAGAAATTACGAATTTTAGGGTCGTTTATCTCTGATGTCTCGGAACAAGTTTTAAACTATCATTAATTTTATTTATATCTATAATATAATTTACGGAAAAAATGACGTATCGATAAAATTAAGACGGACAATATTCATAAATATTGATATCTGCGTAAAGTCGGGATACTTATGCACTTAGGTAGCATGGCTGCTATAGAATCAACCATTGAGACCAAGGAATATGCAAATATACTACGAATCCCATTCATCCAGCAGCCATTAACTGTTGGGGTCTACTATGCCACGGGGCATTGGGTTTAATTTCGAGTTATCCGTCTACGACTTGGGCAAATCACAAGAAAACCGTGGTCATAAACGACGATATTGTTTTTTTTTTATAGCTTTGCAAATTAATTAAGACTGATATTAAAAGACTAAAAAAGTAAAGAGAGGTTCCAAAAGCTCCGTCTTTCAATTCCTGTTTAAATAAAAAAATTGAAAACAAATAAGCCTAAACAATTACAAAAATAGCCTACCTTGAAAAGGAAACATATTTTTTTGTTAAAAAACATTATTTAATCGGAATATATTAAAATATAAGATTACATTGGCTAAATGTCGGTTGCCCAAATATTTTTAATACAGGTATCCTATATCAGCAGTGAAATAAGCAGAAATACGTCTATTCAGATTTTAAAATGATACTTTTAGGACGATTTATTTACATTAAATATTCATAACTGAGTGTAAAAGCTTACGAAATGAAAAGTCCCAATTTACATAACAACCGACTGTATTAGCTTTTATGAAAAGAAATTTGTTAGGACAAAGTAGAGTTTGACCCTTTTATTTTATATTTAGTAGGTTTCTTTACAAAAATATTATGTATTAAGCTTTATAATCGCATGGTTTTCAAGAGAAAATATTTTACCAGAATTTATCTTTATTACTTTTCAGTTCATTAACGTCGCTATATTGGTTGAGCACAGGCTCCATCACTTTGGAAGAGGTCTGGTTTAATTATGGCGGACCAGACGTATAAGCAAAAGTTTTAGTTTCGAGGTTTTCTTCTGTTTTGTTCCTCAGACGGGTTGTCCCGGTCGTCGATGTGGTGTACAGCATCCTGGAACGGAAATGTAACGATTACATTAGTATTCATAATGCACAGGGATTTTAAAATTTCCCATTTAAGAAGAAAAATGCACGAAGCTATTTTGGTATCCAAAATAGCTTCGTGCATTTTTCTATGTACGAAGTTTTCATTGTTTCTTTAGATTGAATGGCTAGAGCTCTAATTTTTAAGTATATGTTTTTTCAATATATTATCTAGGATCGCATAAACTCAGAAACGCGATTGAAAAAAGTTTTCTCGATAGAAAATCTTAGCGAAACAACCTCTCAAATTTTTTATTTTTTTCATTTGTCGGTCTATTATCGCGTATTAACTAATGAAATAACTTTAAAAACATAAGTAACTATCATATATAGAAACACGTAAATCAGAATTAAAATATATTTAGTAGATTTTGAGTAAATAGGAAAAGTATCCCTATTTCTTCATTTTCTGTGCCTACTGGCTGTGTTAATATGTACGTGTCGGCGATGATATACGATAATATTGATGTAGGCCCTTAATTAATAAATGTTAAAAATGTATAAGGATATTTCGTTATTCTCTTCAGCTGTCCCGGATATGTCGAAATATTGGCACGAACTGTCGTCCTCTGTCACGTTACTTCCGGAAACCCGCCATTGCATACGATGCATAAATTTATAATTAAAATGTAAATAAATTCTTTTTGTTATTGTAATTGAAATTTCAAGTACTGAAAAAGTATTTCCTGTTTTATGCCACCCGACTGCTACAGAATAAGTCATGCTAAGATATTATTAGACATTTACCTTATCCCATGAAGGTATTTACATAGACCAGACATAGCTTGACGGTCCTCGTGGTGTAGTGGTTCACATAACGGACTGCCGATCACGAGGTCTCGGGTTCGATTCCCGGTCAGGACAAGCATTTGTGTGATGTTTTTAATTGTCATACAAATGTTTGTACTGCGTCTGGGTGTTTACTATGTATTATAAGTATGTATTTACAAAAGAAAAGTAGTATATGTATTCTATCCGTATTCTGGTACCCATAACACAAGCATATAAGCTTAGCTTGGGACCAGAGGACGTTGTGTGAAATGTCCATGATATTTATTTATTTAAAAAAAAAAAGATTAGCTAAATGTTATAAGAATGATTTTTGTAACACTTTGACTCATTTGTTCAAATGAAACTACTTTTTACGGATTTCCACATGTGTATTTGTTTTAAACTTTAGCCTGACGTTTCGGACACTTTGCAGTCATGGTGACTGCAAAGTGTCTGAAACGTCGGGCTAAAGTTCACGGGTAAAGGTCACGGGTGAGACTGAGCAGTAAAGTGTATTCTACGATTAGTTGTTAAAGGGTTTACCCACATTTGAAATGCAATTAAAAAGAAATACACGCGTCTAACTCCGTAAAAAGTAGTTTTTTTAAATGATGTTTGTATTAGTACCTACTAAAATCTTAGTAAAAACATTTAGATATCTATACACTACACGTAGCAAAATTTTAAATGACAAAAGTTTGTTTGCATTAATATGCTCGCTAGAATTTAAAAATTGCTTTTATGTGGAACAGGTTATATATTGTTTTATTTCACACTATGACCAATAGGGGTAAAACACACATGAAAATTTTACCCAAAATCACTATTCCACACAGACGATGTCGTGGGCACTGCTAGTCTTAAGTAATATTATTAATGCGAATACATTTCTGTTTTCAAAAATCATTCTAAGTTTCTGTGAACACTTTGAAATGGCGCTAGTAATAAATTATATAGTGGAAACTTTACAACTATGGCTATCCATCAAGCGAATTGTTTGAAATTTCTTCAAGAGCGATTGCATTTCTCTGAACTTGGAAATTTCTTACTAAGCCCGAGAGTAACAGAAATTGTTTACAAAACAGATTTAGTAAATACAAAATAACTGACAGTTAAAATTTATACGATTTTAAACATACATACTATTAAGCCCATATATGCTATTAGCTGTTGCCCGCTACTTCATCCGCGTGGAATTTAGAGTGGTTCCTGAGATTAGCGCGTTTAAACAAACAAACAAACAAACTATTCAGCTTTATAATATTGGTACATATTTAAGTTTCTTTCAGTATTAAACATGTACATTACAGTGAATAAATAGCCGCCTATTCACTCATAAATAGTGGTATCTATAAATAACTTATCGTTCTATATATAGACACATGGCATACATAGATTATGTATTATAATAAACTGGGTGGTATATTCTCGTAGGTTGGTTTACGACTTACAACGTTTATTTTTTGTAAGCGTTTCAGGAAAAGGTTTTATGACTTTGCCTTTGACGTTTCCTTTCTATAATAAAAAAAGATTTGTTTGGTATATTCTTTTTCGCTTGCGTAATCACAGTTGTTTAGATTCAGCTGTTTCGTTTATAATGTAATATTTAATTGAGTTGAATATAAATGTTGGCATTTCAACCAGTAATAAAAAGTTGGAGACATTTTATAACCCGTTTTCTGAAAGCAGACTTATTGCAATGGTACCAATTTAACATGTTACCAATTTAACATACTAAAAAGTAACTAAACTTAAATGTGGCTAAATCCTGTAACTACTGATTGTAGAAGACACTTTACAGCTCAGTCTCACCCGTGACCATGGTGATTGCAAAGTCTCCGAAACATCGGGCTAATATTTAAAATAAATACACTTGTCTAAATCCGTAAAAAATGGTTTTATTTAAACAAAGGTTGGTATCTAAGTTAAAATAATGAAAATTCATAGTGTTATTACTTCTTAAAGTTTTCTACAAAAACCGGTTTACAGAAGCGCATGTCTAAACGATAATTTAACTTGCAACTACTTACACTAGGCTAGGTAAGGTAGATAGTAGAATCTAATTCTAAACTAAAAAACACGCTTAATATTCCAGATTTTTTTTTAATCATTACATTGTCATCAGTACTTAATATGTGTACAAAATTTCAAATCGATCCAACTACTGTGAGTTAAAATCACTTTTAAACATTCCGTTACATAGATTATTACATTGATAGATAAGTTCCGAACTAATATATAAGCGTGTTAAAAAGCACCATTTACTTCGTTCCATATGTACTTTTCTGCCTTCACTCTCTCTCCAGCCTATTTACCTCCCACTGTTCGGCACGGGCCTCCTCCACAGAGTTTATTTCCGAGTTTTCCGTCCCTCACAGAGGATGTTATCTGTCTGCAATATCCCTTAGCTGACTTTTACAGCACCCTTGGGAGGAGATGGAGTGGTGACACTTGTATTCTTAATCCGTCACCACACGGACTACCTTCACTAGTACGCGTAAATTCTGACATACCTACATGTACCTATAACGATTTTAATTGCTATTAATAACATCTTATCCTTCTTGATCTTAGTTACATTAATAATTATGTTATAGTGACTGTAAATACATAATATGCAAGTTAAACAAAGGAAACAGATAATAAATGGTGCCGGCCTCGTTACAATCTAGTGAGTTGGTAGCGGTCCAGCAAAGTTTTAATGTTCTCTTAATAAATTAATTGTTTGTTACAGCTTGTTATAATAAATTCATGTAATTTTGTTCTAGAATATTCTATTCTGTACAAATAATAACAGGAGAAAATAACAATTTATACACGTTTAGAACATTGTAATATTGCAAAATAACTGAAATAGCTTTTTCGCGATGCAACCATACAAAACTATCACGATAATTTTAAATGATGCCCCCTTAATCACTACATGATACTAAATCTATTTGTACAACTAAAATAAACTAAACATGAATACTGATAGTGTAAATAACACAATGTATGTTAATAAAATAATCTACTTTGTTCAAAAACTAAAAAACACGCTTGAAAATCCTGAATATATTTTTAAACAATTGCATTGTCATCGGTCCTCAATAACTGTGCAAAATGGCAAATCTATCCGAATATTGCAAGTGGGTGAAAATCGCCTTCAAAGATTCCGTAACATAGATTAATACATTGACAGATAAATACTAAACTTATAAAAGCATGTTAATGAATGTTAAGTAAACCATCTTATTAGGTAATTAATGTTTTTAAACTTTCGCGGCTTTCACACATTTATTTTATTTATTTTTATTTTATTTATTCTTTATTGCACACATACAAAACAAAAAAAAAATTACAGACATAAAAGAAACAGCATGTACAAAGGCGAGCTTAATTCAATAATGAATTTTCTTCCAGCAAACCACAATGATGGAGAAAATTGAGGAATATGGGCATATCAGTGCACAACAAAATTACTAGCTTAAAAACTAACATTCTTATTATCTAGCAACATACGAGTATAAATACATACATACTACTACCTACATACATACAATACGATACAGAATATATATTGATACTTTCTTATAATATACTACATACACATACATAAATATAATATTATAGCAGTGATAAGAAATGTTTCTTTATATATGTCGGCGCAACCACAACAATTAGTCTAGAGAACCTAGAATAATTAAGTTAAACCATTTGATTGTTCCAATATTAATTTACAAACCACTAAGTTGATTACTTTGGGGTTTATTACGATGTAAAAATAACGTCATTGTAAATTCAATACTTAACCTAAAAACTTACGAACACGTGCAGGTACGACCGAATGACATGCACGTGCGCCGGCACTATAAATACCGCCGCACGGTGGGCAATCGAGGCAGTTACACTCGAGCCGCCGTACAGTACGGACCTTTCTTAGGAATCGTTAAGCTGCTCGTTGCTATTTATCTATTTATAGTTAGTGATAAAGAGTTTATTCTGGTCATAATCGCGAGTGTATAATTATAAAGTGTGTATTTGTGAGAAAGTGTAAAGTGACGATTGAGAGGTGACGTTTTGTGTGAACATCATCTTGGTGGTAGAGGCGCAGGTTATAGGGGATTTGGTTGGAGACCTGCTGTGGAACCTTTTATGAGTGAAAGAGAATGTCAGATTGATGTATGAACATCTTAAAGACAGTGTCTACAATTTGTAGACTGATTTTAAAACATGGCAATTCCATCCGCATCTATGTCACTCCAACATCAGAAGTGGGATAAAAAACCCGAGAGGCGGCCCCTGCGACTAACTCAATATAAGTGTAAAACGTTTAAATTGTTAAAATCAAAAGTAAAGGTATCGTGCAATTTTGTCGTCGTAATAATAAATAGTAGGATGTTCGCATAACCGCGTTCCTACCAATAATTAAAAGTAGTTAAAAACGTGTCTCCACAAGTGAGTAAAATTTATTACTTTCAAATAGTCGTCATAGTAAGCAAAGGTGATATTTAAAGCAGCAACTTGTGGCTATGGAACCACGTCATCATACTCGGTAAGCAGTATCATTCTTCTATTAAATAAGAGAGAAAGATAACAACAAAAGTCATTTGCAATAATAAGCTGTGGTGCAATAAAAATACCAAAATTCGACATGAAATTTCATATTGTTATGACATTTCATATGCCTAGTTCATCTTTGTAATAAGAAAATAAAACGTGACGTAACAAAGCTAAGTTTATTGTAAAATTGCGCAATACACAGATTTATTAAACACTTTTTATATTGCTTTGATTATCTTCAAAGTAAGATTGATAAAAACAAGCCACAAGTACTTACCCCATGTTATAACTGCGTAAATTAAAACGTATTCACAATGCTTTTTCACTTCACTTATCTCTTTCCATAAAACTACTCAATTTGTTTAAAATTTATCACAAAACACTTAATTGATAGATCACCACATATTCAGTACACTCATTATAAAAAAAAAAACAATGTTCTCTAGTTATCTTTTAAAAACTGAATAAGTTTCACAATAACACCACGTAATTTTATCGCTTAGATGCGCTTCGTTTGTAATCAACGTTTTCACTACCGGTTGCTACACTACCGAAATGAACTTTATAATAGTATGATTTTATTGAACTACCGTCATTAATTTTGACTTGGTAGAAAAGTTAACAATTGTGATGAAATCGATGGATTTTGTATTCGACAATTATACACACATCGTAAAATGATAAACCAAGTTGAGAATTTCATTTTGATAACGAAGACGTTACCGTAACTAGAATATAGTGCACCAGTTTTCATCAATTCAAAAATATAGTGCAGTTTTCAATCTTTATAGATAACGTTTTGATTTTATCATCGAGACATCGTTCGAATAAGAGGCGAGTCGATTTGTAATAGCCAATTAAATTAATCTGTTTGAAACAAAAAAAAAATCGTTTAAACATTAAACCTTTATCTTTTTGTAAGTAAATTTCAAATATTTGTAATTCTAAGATTTCTACGAGAACCTCCGAGATTCATTCATTCATTTCATTTCATTCATTTCATTCCATTTACTATTATATTACCCCGATATCAGTACACAATTACATCTCTGTAATTATAATCAATAATAATAATAATAAGTGGTACCTCTGAGCTAAACCATGTGTTACCCTTGAGCTAACCACGGATCCATGATGCATCCACATGTGAACCATGAGATACCGTTGGGACGCCTTGTGGAGCCATGAGTGCACACGAACACACCACAGATACTAAATGAATAAGTCAGTACATTGGAGATGTCTTTGTGTACTGTCCTAACAATAACCCTTTCAAAATGAGCAACATAAGTTGCTTACAGATGTACTACTCAAAAGGAGTTATTTCTCTTCTTTCAGGTCAACGAGAATCGACGAGATCCAACGAAAAGCTACGAGAATCTACAACAGTCTACGAGAATCTATAACAATCTACAAGAAGCAATGAGGCTTCATTCATTTCATTCCATTTACTAATCTACGAGAACAAAATATCTGGAGAGTGGTACCTCTGAGCTAAACCATGTGTTACCCTTGAGCTAACCACGGATCCTTGATGCATCCACATGTGAACCATGAAATAACGTTGGGACGCCTTGTGGACCCATGAGTGGACACGTACACACCACAGATACTAAATGAATAAGTCAGTACATTGGAGATGTCTTTGTGTACTGTCTTAATAATAACCCTTTCAAAATGAGCAACATGGGTTGCTTACAGATACCGATCTCAGAGAAAACTCTTAACACACATCACATCGCAGCCAGGTGCAGAGCGCGCACCGCCTGTCAGAAATGGCCGTGTCGGCGCAACCACAACAATTAGTCTAGAGAACCTAGAATAATTAAGTTAAACCATTTGATTGTTCCAATATTAATTTACAAACCACTAAGTTGATTACTTTGGGGTTTATTACGATGTAAAAATAACGTCATTGTAAATTCAATACTTAACCTAAAAACTTACGAACACGTGCAGGTACGACCGAATGACATGCACGTGCGCCGGCACTATAAATACCGCCGCACGGTGGGCAATCGAGGCAGTTACACTCGAGCCGCCGTACAGTACGGACCTTTCTTAGGAATCGTTAAGCTGCTCGTTGCTATTTATCTATTTATAGTTAGTGATAAAGAGTTTATTCTGGTCATAATCGCGAGTGTATAATTATAAAGTGTGTATTTGTGAGAAAGTGTAAAGTGACGATTGAGAGGTGACGTTTTGTGTGAACATCATCTTGGTGGTAGAGGCGCAGGTTATAGGGGATTTGGTTGGAGACCTGCTGTGGAACCTTTTATGAGTGAAAGAGAATGTCAGATTGATGTATGAACATCTTAAAGACAGTGTCTACAATTTGTAGACTGATTTTAAAACATGGCAATTCCATCCGCATCTATGTCACTCCAACATATATAATAAAAAATAAAAAAAATTCATCACATTAATATATAATAAAAAAAATAAAAAAAATAAAAACTCCGCGGTAAAAAAATGTATTTTAGGTACGATACCTGTTTTTGTATCGACGTTTCGGTCAACTTGTATCGACCGTGGTCACGAGTGAACTGGTGAGCGGCAGCGGCGATACATCCGTGGCGCGCGAGTTTCGGAAACTACCCGCACTTGATCTTCATAACTATTTTTGTTCGTTTTGTAGGTACTCCCACACACAACACTAACGACATCTGTTTCTGTTTCCGACATCTTATTAGGTAGCATAAATGTGTAACACAAAATAATGTTTTTAAACGAACACTCGTGACCTCCTGAACGACAATCTGTTACATCAACTACTAGACCACAAGACCCATCAATATAAATTAAATAAATAAATAAATATTCATGAACAAATCACACAACGTCCTCTGGTCCGAAGATAAGCTTACGCGCTTGGGTTATGGATACCAGAATACGGATAGAATAGAATACTTTTCTTTTGTATATACATAGTTATGACAGATAGAAATCCTCCAGGCGCAGTACAAACACTTGTATGAACTTTATAAATATCACTAGAAATGATTGTTCAAAGGGGGAATCGAACACGCTACCTCGTGAACAGCAATCCCGAGGCCCGTAAAATTAAATTATTATCATAAACTTTTGCGATAACAAAACAAAATAACAGTAGACTCTCCTATAGAATAATTAGTCGTTGTTTACACGCCGATGTTACCTCAATTATTAGAATTAAATTCACGAGTAAAACGGAACAATTTGCTTGCTCAAACATTTGTCATTGTCAACTTGTTTACAACAGTTAACCGACGAAGTGGTGTATGGAGTGAATCAACCATGAAATGAGACTTGCATAATATATATGTATATGGGAGAATGCGAAAATACTCGTTTACTTAAAATTTCGGAGGTAGAACTTCAATTAAAAATTAATTAAAAGAGAAAATATCTAATTTGGAGTCACTACATACTCACGCTGGATGCAGTTAGCGCAGGACCGCGTGTTGTGGCGTTCTTTGTGGGAAGCCTGTGTCCAGTCGTAGACGGAGAAAGGTTGATAGATGGATGATGGATGGACATATTGGACATACTCTTTGTTCGTATTAAAATGATGTATTTTACTACAACTTTCTATCTCTTTCCGGCCCATCATTTTTGTTATTTTGGTCACTTTCGTAATAAAAGTGCAAGTGATTTGAATAGTGAAGAATGGCAACTTGCATCGTAAAATGTACCGTAATTTACCGTTGTAAGAATGTAAAGTGGATGACATTTGCCTATAAACTTATCAGTTGTAACGAAAGGTCGATCGTGTTCTTATTGTACTAAAACTTTTGACCTAATTTGCGTCTAAACTATTGCTTGTATTTAATTGATTTTAGGTAAAGAGCTTAAAAATGTTACCTAGTATATCCAGTTTAAAAAAAAGCCCATATGTCGTATCCACCTTGTATATGTTTTAGTAATGATATTATGATTATTGCTGTTAATGATATGGGTTTGACTTCAAGTAGCGCGTCGCATAAACATAACGAGATCGTTACCTTTCCTGTAGAATGTAAGATTAGAAATAAGTTTTTCGCTAATAAACAGTGTTCAAGTGAACACGTTACATCTTTTATTTCTTAGTATAGGACATCTATACTCAAGATCCCACACCTACACATCAACGACTCAACATTACCTAAATCCATCCAGAACAAAGATCACCCAAATTATCCTGGACTAAATGTGTTTTGACTAAATTGTTTGTTGTTTTTTCTTGTGTCCGTTATTGACGCGGAATAACTTAAGATGGTTGCCTCGAGGCTCAACAGTTTCCACACTATTGCGAATCAATGATTTTTCGTAAGGTGACGGATTAAGAAGTGTCATCAACCCTTTTCCTTCCCAAGGTGCTGTAAAAGCCAGCTAAGGGACACAGTACACAGATAACATCCACTGTGAGAGACGGAAAACAAACCAGTAAAAACACGTCTGGTCAGCGCGGCACAGTTGACCATAATCCCTCCCAAAGTCGAGAAGGCCCGTGCCCAACAGTGAGACATTAACGGGCTGGAGAGAGAGAAATGTATAGCAGATCTCATTTAAATACTTTCAGAACACGGATCCTACAGATAGGCATTCCCTAATACCTATATATTTCGCACGCAAAGCACACAATACACACAAAACGTTTGCGCTATTCTCGCATAGGTAATGTAACTCGGTGTATGATTTTCTTACGACTTATTCTATACCCCGCAACCCGCACCTTCCTCCTTCTCAGCAATGGGACGTTATTGGGGTGAGAAGAAAGGAAGGAACTTATTCAAAATAGTTTTTACCAGCACAATTCTGAGTTGGTCCGTATTTGCATTTTGCAGCTTACATTGTAAATTTATTTCTTGTTTCTATGTATTTATTTTCCTTTCCTTGTAAGTTGCAAACAAAACATTTTTATTTTTTTCTTTCTAAAATATATAGAGCTGAAGAGTTTTATGTTTGTTTGTTTGAAACTAAGCTAATCTTAGGAACCACTCACTGGTCCTATTTTAAAAATTCTTTCAGTGTTGGCTGGCTATATAACATCACGCTGTGAATAATAGGAGCGAAGCATTACTAAAAAATTTTTCAAAAATGGAGCTTATTTTCTAATCTCGCCGCGTACGAAGTCCACTACCTAAACAATGACTATACTAGTATTACACCGGCAATGATTAAAGTGACTCACACACTAAAATAACTTGGTAAAATTACAAACATTAATTGTAAACAATTTCAATCTTGCTAACATCACTAACAGATCAAGACTAATGACTACAAACTTATGTTCATTAAGTTAACAAATTAGGATTAAATTGTAAGATATTGCTTTGCTAAACATATTTAATAAAAGATATTATATAGGTACTAGAACTAACTAAAGATTTAAGTTATTGATAAAAGTTGATACACATTTTTAAAAATGTTGCTGCCTTGAAATTCATTGTTCCTATGTACGTAATGGTCCGAACATAGGTTTTCTATACTGATATATTTATGGTTTTGAAGATAAAGAAGAACAAACAAGTCTAAAATTCATTTTAGGAGCAAGTCGTTGCAAATATTATATGTTCAATGATTTTTAATACGCATTAATTTTCTTTTTTTTTTTATATTTCTTAAAATGGTTTTGCCCCGAAGGAATTTATCTATATACAAATAATCGCTTATTTGTAATCATTTTGCGGCATATGTAAAATTTAAGCAATCTTAATTTTCATAATTTAGTCGTTATGTCACAAAATCTACTTAATAACGTTTCCTGTTCAAAGGATAATTAATTACTGAGATAGACGTAGACATGATATTATGCTGTATGTTTGTATATCGCTTAAGAGTAACGCACCTGCTGTTGTTATGATAAATTACGTTAAAACATACATAATATTTCCATTTTAAATTAACGCTAATCTATATTAATATTAAGAAGCTAAAGTTTGTTTGTTTGAACGCGCTAATATCAGAAATCACTAGTCCGATTTAAAAAATTCTTTCAGTTTTGCATAATACATATATCGAAGAATACTTTAAACAATGCATTTAACATCACGCTGCAATGAATAGGAGCGAATCATCTGTTAAAACTACAGCAAAATCGGGGAATTGCTTTTTAAATTCCACGCGTACGAAGTCGCTCGTAACTAGTTTTTAATATAATTTTAATTAAAATATTTTATACATTATGATACGTAGAAAACACATCAAATGTAAATCTATAAAGTTCACAGGTTTTGCACCTATAAATCTTTTATTTAGTAGCAGGTTATAAAATTGAGATACAGCCTCCCGGGGCGCTTTCCTTAAAGCCGAGAAAATAAATGTTTAAATGGTTGCCAGTTGGCTTGGTACATTTAAATTTTAATGGTGGCTTACAATTTTTGTACCTCCTAAGTGAAGATAAGCTAGTAATTTTAAAATAACGCTAACAAAATTGTTGGTTTTCGCCGGTTTTATACAGATTTAAATGTAATTTCTATTTATGAAAACTGCCTTGAAAAAAAGCGGCATACTAATTCAACTTTATTTTAATATTCCAGCCAGGAAATTGGGACACTGGCACCACTTCGGTTACACCAAGAACTAAACTTGTATAAATCAGCAATGGTGCAATTTAGTTTTGACTGATTGAGTTATACATTTTCAAACTATCCATTTTTATAAGAGTTTTGTTTCATATTAACATCCTTACCTGAATTAAACTAACTTAAATTTAAGTTTTAGTTTAGGTTTTAGTTTAGGTTCAGTTGTAGAAGCAGAATTGGCACCATTTTTAAAGGAATTTGAAGATATTTTTGTTTTTTTTTTGAGACGTAGATGTTACATTAAAATCACATAGCTATTGCAACTAGACAAACAAACAAAGTGTTGTATTCTGATTTATTTTCTCCGTGTTGTCTGCTATCATGAATATGTAAAGCTTTATGCACAGTGCAAGAAGAATCTTTTATTCAATTAATCCATTTTGAGTGTGTACGTTCTCAATTGATTCATTGATTCTCTTTGTAACGTATTTCATACAAATTCACATTACTCTATTTATATTTTATCAATGATAAACATATATTCGTAATTGTATTTTTATGAAAATTAGGATTTCTTAGTGTAAGATGCACCAAGGAGAATATCATTTAATTAACAATCATAAGAAGGAGGACGTCTATGCGTTGAAGTGTTTTTCGAAATACGAATATTTTGGCAGTTGTCATTGCTTGTGTTGAATTTATAAAAGTAACAACTATTTATTGAAGATTCATAAATATTTGATAATAAATTTAATGTATAATAATGATACTGGAAGTACACTAGTATTATTTATTTGATGATGAGTTGGCCCCTTTTATTAGGTACCTATGTATTTAAAGAAATCTCTATTTTTTTCTCTCTCTCTCTCTCTTGCTCTCTCCAGCTAGTTAAAGTCCGACTTCTGGGTATCTTCCGAATGACTTCCGGCTCCTCCTTTATTTTAAGGGGAATTAGTCTACCGTGCTGATCAGGCGGAGTTTATATTCGAGTTTTCCTTCTCTCACAGAAAATGTTATTATTGTATACTTAATATCACTTAGCTGCCTTTTACAGCACCCTGGGGAAGAAATGGGGTGGTGACGCTTGTATTTTTAATCTGTCATCACACGGACAATCTTTATTGAAATGAAATGAAATGAAATGAAATGAAATGAAATGAAAAATCATTTAATCACGTAGACACAATTTTTTAGAAAAATTATGTGCTTATGACATGTCCAATTTTTTTCCCTACCACCGGTTCAGGACGCAATCTGCTGAGAAGAACCGGCGTAAGAAACTCAGCAGAGCTTTTAATCAAATCAATATTTTTAAATTAAATGTCAATTATACTTACAATGCTAATAACTTTACAATATAGAATATATATTGCTCCAGAGCAACCTACTCCCAAGCTTTATCATCTTTAATATAATCAGAAATTTTATAATACGCCTTTTTACATAATTTAGTTTTAATGAATTTTTTAAATTTAGAATTATTTAATTCTCTTACATCAATAGGGAGTTTATTATAAAATCGTATACAATGACCCATGAAAGAGTTACATATTTTGTGGAGACGGGTTACATGCATCACAAGATTGTGTTTATGCCTTGTATTAACATTATGGTGGTCGCTTTTTTTTGTAAAATTATGAATATTTTTATGAACATACAATAAATTTTCATATATATATTGCGAAGCGACCGTTAAAATATTTATGTCTTTGAATTTCTCCCTTAGAGAATCCCGCGGACCTAGGTTATATATAGCTCTAACAGCGCGTTTCTGGAGCACAAATATCCGATTAATGTCCGCACAGCTTCCCCAAAGAAGAATTCCATAGCACATTACATTACATTATTAAATTATTAAAATAACTAGCTGCTAAATAGCTAGCATACATTATTAAAATAACTAGCTGTTGCCCGCCACTCCGTCCGCGTGAAATTTAGAAAACTTTTCATCCCTTTTTTTCGCAATAAAAGGTAGCATATGTCCTTTCTCATAAATCTACTTATAAATAAATATTAATATAGGGTCTAAATATAAATAAATATTCATGGACATTTCACACAACGTCCTCTGGTCCCAAGCTAAGCTTATATGCTTGTGTTACGGGTACCAGAATACGGATATAATACATAAACTACTTTTCTTTTGTAAATACATACATATAATACATAGTAAACACCCAGACGCAGTACAAATATTTGTATGACATTTATGGATATCACACAAATGATTGTCCCAACCGGGAATCGAACCCGAGACCTCGTGATTGGCAGTCCATTACATAAACCACTCCACCACGAAGCCCGTCAAGCCCTAAAGATTGCCTGTGCCAAATTTCATCAAAATCGGTTGAGAGGTTTAAGCGGGAAAGCGTAACAGACAGACTGACAGAGTTACTTTCGCATTTATCGCGCTTTACTTGTTATTAGCGACATAAAAACTGTAAAACATTGAATTTTATCATTCAAATATTATGACGCAATAAAGTTTGTCTAGTAAAACAATTTATTGCTTAAATAAATGCGAACGTAATAATTGTATAGTAATGTTAGATATGGATATTTTATTTATATATTAGAGGTTATAGTGTGTGTATAAATACCTCATTATTTTGTTTATTCTTCTAAGTTTATCCACACGATTAAGTCCCTAGTCTACGTAGAGAGACTAGAGCTAGACAGCTTGGGGAATAATCTTATCTATACTTTAATTTCTACTCACACATAGAGATCATTAGAGCGAGAGTAGCGGAGCTTGTCTACGTAGACTGTAGCGAGGGTAATCTCGCTAGTATGTAGACGTCGTAGATTTTCATATTAAAGTCGCTCTTCGTTATTTTAACCTATCATGGTCGAAACCTATCGAAGATCACAGGGAAGTGCTGGATGTGATCGGCCCAACATTCCACGATGTGGCGCTTAATGAGGGTGCTTCCAGAAGCAGACAGAAAAAATCTGAGGGATGATGGATAGAAAGATGATTCTTCAATGCAAATTTTAAGAAATGTAGAAGAAACGCAGTACGTTTTTATTCTGATTTCATTTACTTAACACTAAAAATAATTGTAACAATAAATGTTTTATTAAGTAAATACTTACAAGTATTCACCCTTTTACTTTAATGTAAGCTAAAAAAATGCTAAGAGCAATAAGTTTTATAACATAAAAAAGCTTTTATGCTAAATCATTCATTATCAAATTAAAATCTTATCCAAAACTTTAACCGCTTAAATCTCAACTTTTAAGTGGCAATTGGGAAACTTTGAACTTAAATATAAAAGAAAACATATTATTGCAAAAAGTTCTAAAATATTTGAAAATGGAATGAAAGAAAATTTGAAAATGGAATATTTGAAAATAAAAAAAACAATGCAAATGAATAATTTGTTAAACGCAAATTGTAAAACTACGTTGCAGGCTATATATCGTATTTGCACAATACAATGGTACCAATTCTAGGTGCACAAATAAACTTAACAAAAAAATGAAAATTGATTGTTTCAATATAATATTACTTGCTAGTTCGGTGCACACATTCATATTAGTTAAAATCGTTAGTCTACAATGCACAGTTTTTATATTAAGAAAGTTCAGTTTGCATTGCCAAAATATGCTATTGAAACACTATTGAAACTATCAATTCTTATTTTTTAGTTAAGAGGATACCAAAATTCTTCGTGGATTTTTCTACGTACGAAGTTTTTATTGTTTCTTTAGATTGAATGGCTAGATCTCTAATTTTTAAGTATATGTTTTTTCAATATATAATCTAGGATCGCATAAACTCAGAAACGCGATTGAAAAAAGTTTTCTCGATAGAAAATCTTAGCGAAACAACCTCTCTCATTTTTTTTTTTTTTCATTTGTCGATCTATTATCGCGCATTAACTAATGAATTAACTTTAAAAACATAAGTAACTATTATATATAGAAACACGTAAATCAGAATTAAAATATATTTAGTAGATTTTGAGTAAACAAAAAGAATAGCCCTATTCTTCATTTTCTATACCTACTAGCTGTGTTAATATGTACATGTCGACGATAATATTGATGTAGGCCCTTAAGTAATGCGCGTGGAACCGATACTATTGTCTTTTCTCTCGACAACAATATACACATAATAAAATAACAATGCTCTTAAGATAATGTAGACTATAATGCACCTATAAGGTTTATCTTTTTACTGAATTAGATACTAAAATAATACTTTTATTTGATTAGAATAAGCTCTTAACGGTGTCATTACACTTCACACTATAGGCCCTTACGTCTTATTATCCTTTATTGGATTTGGTACGAGAGGCTGTGTTGCTTCGTATAACATTTTGTTAAGGCTATCATTGGTATTAGAATGGAAGCCATCTTACAGAGGCATAGAATTCATTTCTGTACCAAACGGAGTTTTAGATGTCGTGGGATTTTACACTAATATATTATCACATCTACCAACAGCGCTTTCAGATAGAATATTAAGCTTATAAACACCACAAGTTTGATGTAATCGCTTGCATTTTAATAATACAAGATGTTGCCTGCAACTTCGTACGCGGGGAATAACGGAACCAAACCATAACAAATTATACAAAAAGACATTTAGAGATTTAGATATTAGAAGATATTAATTCACATACAAAAATAATCACATCGGCACCAATTATACATGCACAGCTAAACCAAACTTAACTAAAAAATGAAAATTGATAGTTTCAATAACACAATTGAACAAGGTTAGCTGAACTTCTAAATATATTTGAGCTGAACTTAGCTTTACATAATGTCATCAGATTAATACAGTCACGTACATACATATTATACAGTTCAAGATAATAACGATGCCGATGTGTTAAAAATTGCCTGGCTGACACAAAATACCCTACCCCAAATTATTTCGATTCACATGTTTCATGAATACTAGATGAAGTAAAAAGGTTGGGTATGAGAGAAAAAGTTATATTCGTTTCGTGTCTAACTTCCTAAGACATCGAAAGAATATATAATATTCCATTGAGTCAAATAAATTTAACTGAATACTTGCTAATTGTTCTTATACTTACCTACCAAAGACTAAAAAGCCAGAAAGCTGGTTTTAGATTTCCAGCGAATGTATTCCTGCCAGCATTAAATTTGTTCTACTAAATTTAAAGCCGGCTAGAATACATTCACAGAAAGTAAAAAAAAACTGATCAAGTACGAATGTATGGTTTCATAGTGTTATTATTATAATATTACAAATCCCTAATAACGGGACCTTATCCCGCTATTTGGGGTCGATCTAAAGAATATATAATTATGTTAATAGCGTACCCTTCATATGAGTGTCAAACTCGTACTTGACCGATTTTTTTATTATAGATAAACTTTGTAGCTATTTTTAAGAATACTCTCTCTGTGCAGCTCTTTAACGTCCCACTGTTGGGCACGGGCCTCCTGTACTTTCGGAGGGATTATGGTCTACTGTGCCGCGCTGACCAAGCGTGTTGGCACAGGGTTTATTTTCGAGTTTTCCGTCTCTCACAGAGGATGTCATCTATGTAAAATATCCCTTAGCTGGAAACTTTTACAGCACCCTAGGGACGAGATGGGGTGGTGACACTTGTATTCTTAGTCCGTCACCACATGGACAATAGGAGGGCTGTAATGTTATAAAAATTAACCTAGTATTTATAGCATAGATGACATCAAAAAGATAGTAGCATATCAATACTTTACGTTGAAATATTGTATCCACAACTACTTACCGTACGATGCCATAAACCTTATTTAGAAACACAAAAGCTAGACAGTTAAAATTTTATTATTGCGACGGATGTTCGTGAAATTCATCCGTCAAAGGTAATAACAGTTTTTAATTACTTTTTTACATTTACGTGTAACGTAAAGAATTTAGTCATAAACAAAGTTGAGAATATTAAGTAACTTATTCATATACAAAGGAAATTTTGAAAATTGAAATTAAGGAAATATTGTGGAAAAGGTAGGCTGATATCACAACACAATATTTTAATGGTATCAATTCTACTAGCGCAATTGAACTTATTTATACTAAAACCTAGGTCACTTTTTAACACGCTCTTATAAGTTTGGTATGTAAGTATAAATGTATTAATCTGTGTAACGGAATCTTTGAAAGCGATTTTCAGCCACTTGCAGTAGATGGATTAATCTGAAATTTTACACACCTAACAAGGACATCGGTCCTTGTTTTTTTGTCTTGATTGTCATCGGACAATGCAATAATTTAAAAGAATAATCCCAATTCCTTGATCAGAATTACTAGAATAGCATGTTGAAGTATCACTATGACCACACTTGTATTTTTAATTATACACGTAATAGTTTAATTGTATATGAGTAGACTCGCCAAGATTATTGTATTTCTACGTATGCCTTTCATATACAATCAGATAATTTCACATAAAAACGCTTTGTTTATAGAATCAGGTAAAATTATAATAATTGTTTATTTGTGTTTACTACGATTTTGACAACATGTGACAACAGAAACTTATGTCTCTGACAACATAAACTGTCAACGTTTTGTAAGTAGGTAGCATAGAATTGAGTATTGATGACAATGCAATCATTTAAAAAATATTCAGGATATTTAAGCGTGTTTGTTAGTTTTTAAACTAAGTAGATTATTTATATATTAGTTTGTTCAGAAAGTCATTTCGTTTTTTCTCGACATAGGATTTATTTGTATTCTTTTGTACCCAACTTCACATTTAAGCCGTGTAATTTTTGTATGAAAAATTCCAATTAATTCTACGCAGTAGTTTTTGGTTGGTGCCCTTTTAAATATGGAGAGCGATAAGTAGCATTTTCGATATAACTTACTGTTTTACTACAGAAAGGGTAAAAATGCTGTTCAATCCAGAAAGAAATTGACTGATGTGTATGGAGAAGGTGTGTTGACAGTACGCCAGTGTCAGAACTGGTTCGCTAAATCTGGCAATTTTGATGTCGAAGATGCACCACGTTCGGGAAGGCCGGTTGAAGCTGATAAAGACGCGATATAGGCATTAGTTAAAATTATTATCGCGTATTAACTAATGAAATAACTTTCAAAACATAATTAACTATTATATTTTGAAACACGTCAGTCAGAATTAAAATATATTTAGTAGATTTTGAGTAAACAAAATAAATATCCCTAATTCTTCATTTTCTATACCTACTAGCTGTGTTAATATGTACATGTCGACGGTGAATAACAACACGTAAGATCGGATTGAAGTTAAATTTATCAAATTCAACAAAAAAAATTAAAGTATTTGTTTACTATACGAAAACTGTCTTTCACTTCCACAACAAAAAACGAAATGACTTTCCGAACAACCCAATACTTTTAAAGTCAGTAATGGTGTTTTAATGTTTAAATCTTCGCTCCTATTAGTCACAGTGTAATGTTATATAGCCTAGCCTTCCGCGATAAATTTACCCTCCAACACTGAAAGAATTTTTCAAATCAGAATAGTGGTTCCTGAGATTAGCGCGTTCAAACAAACAAACAAACTCTTCAGCTTTATATGTATACTAGCTGTCCCGGCAAACGTTGTTTTGCCATACTAAAAAAAAAGGTTTGAAAAATAGATGTTGGCCGATTCTCAGACCTACTGAACGTGCATGTAAAATTTCATAAAAATCCGTCTAGCCGTTTCGGAGGAGTACGGTAACTAACACTGTGACACGTGAATTTTATATATTAGATTAGTATAGAAGATAACAATTATCCATTTAGTTTACCTCATAAATTTGAAGATATATTGTATACAGAATTATCTATAAGCCGTGTAATGTAAACAGATAAATTGTGGTTTGTTTGAACGCCGGAGATTCAACATGGATGCCAATTCCTCTGGAACCCAATAACCTAACTTAACTAAACGTTAATATTAATAGCGTCAATAACATATTGTGGCAATGTTAACCGAACTTTTTAATTGTAAGCACTGTGCAAAATATATCGATTTTAATTAATATAAATGAGGACCACGAAATAACCATTAAATCATAATAAACCACCATTTAACGAGCCTCGTGGTTGAGTGGTTTATGGAATAAACTGCCGATCAAGAGGTCGCGGGTGCGATTCCCGCTCGGGACAATCATTTGTGTGAATTTTCTAATTGTCATACAAATGTTTGTCCTGCGTCTGGGTGTTTCTGTGTATTGTAAGTATGTATTTACAAAAGAAAAGTAGTTTATGTATTCTATCCGTATTCTGGTACCCATAACACAAGCATAATAAGCTTAGCTTGGCACCAGAGGACATTGTGTGAAATGTTCGTGAATATTTATTTTATTTTATTTTTACCATAGTTGATTTCAGTATAGTCACGTTAGGTAAATTTTTGACGGAACATAATTGGTTCCTATAATTAGTCGATATTATAATTGTAACAGATAGAGATACATTTTCTGCGCTTGGATTTAACTAGAGACTAAACATTTCATAAAATTGTTCTCTACTCCTAAACTTTAAGGAGAAAGTCGTTGGGAACAGCTAGTTTTATATACTTTTTCAAGATAAAATAATGTTACTTTAGTCTGGCTTTGAGATGCCATTTACATAGCCCAATGGTAATATAGAAATTTGTAAAGCACATCACGTAGTGTTTTTACTGAAACATCCAGACTTGTTTTCTCTCGACTCAAGTAATCATGTTTTTTTTACATTGTTACACTAAGATTATTGTTATAACATCCTAAAAGAATTTTTTGCTAAAATAAGCCTGTTTTGGAACTAGCAGTTGACCGCGATTTCGACGGATTTTTAATCACTACAAACTCTTTTTCGCATCAATAAGTGACTCATGTATTTTCTTAGTCTCTGGACCATCTGTGGAATACATACAGATATACCAAGCCTTCAAGTCGCGTATTTCAATGATGTCACAATGGCATCACAATGACACATTATAACCTCAAAAAATTAACAACAGACTACCAAACTTGATAAAATTCGCTACTAAACAATAAGTTGTTTAGTGTTATATAGCGCGTGCCTCTGTAAGTTCTTCGCGCGCTCCTTGTGCGGGGGTGAGACGCTCCCCGCACGTTCCGTACCCAAACCCCAGCGCCCGCGCAGTCTTCGCGAGATCCTCAAAGACAAAGAGTGAGGGATGAACGGCCTTACGTAATACACGTACGTCCCAGCGCACGCATAAACGCGATCGTCTGTATTTAAAATGGCTTTATTGTTTTATAAAGAATCACGCCATAGTTATTGCAACAAAATGCAACAAGTGATTGCTTAGTGGCGAATTTTATCAATTTTGGTAGTCTATTGTTAATTTTTTGAGGTTATAATGTGTCATTGTGATGCCATTGTGACACCATTGAAATACGCGACTTGAGGGCCTGATGTAGTGTCTATGGCTACATCACTCAGCCGGCTTGAAGCCACTTGTATGTCTATGTGTGCGTTAAATACGGGTTATGTGTGTTTATTATACATTCCACGGGTTGATTTGTTGTTGCAAAGTCAATGTCTCTTCCCAATAGCAACTTGTTTTATTACTTCTAAAAGTGATCAATCCCATTTTTAATAGACCCTGAAGAACGATTTAGATAGGCTAAAGATACGTGTCTTCAATTCCACAGTTTTGACGTCAAAGAGAACAACAAACAAAGTTACTTTCGCTGTACATTCATCTTTTCTTTGAATCTATCCATCACTTTTTTACTTCAATTCTTATTACATAGTGCTAAAACCATTTTCTTTTATCATCATCATAACATCTCCCCTTTTTCTCATAGGGGTAGGGAATGACTACATAGTAGACAATGTACCTGCATAGAGTTTAAAAAGTAGCAGAAAATGTAGTATTTCTTTTAAAGTAAAATAAAATAAGTATAAGAAAATTGTTTTAACAGACTGTCTATTTCATACAATTGCATAAACGTTTTGTTCAAGACATTTTGTTTCTCAACACAATATAAGTTTTTGGACAATTTTAAATTAAGTTCGCCGCCTCGAGACATTCAACACAGCCAAAAACATTTTGTTATTTTTTTTTTTTCTTTGTGATATTTTTATAAGATTTTTAAATTACGCAAAGTGATTACTTGTATAACTAAATAAGAATACCATCTTAGAAGTGCCATGAACCCATTTTCTCCCCAGGGAGTGGTTAGCTAAAGGACGGCTTACGACCTTTTTCAATATTTTATCTATACACAACTCTTAGTTCATCATCATCATCATCATCATCATCATAACATCACGCCTTTTTCCCATGGGGGTAGGCAGAGACTATAGAGCGCCATCTGCTACGATCGAAGCATACTTCCTTGGCTTCATCCACACTCATACATCTGGTCATACATGCCCGACGGTTGTAAGTGCTACGCACTTGCCCCCTTTGGAGCACTTAGTTCTTACTAACTCTTACTAACTCTTAACTCTTAGTTCTTACTACAAAAGACAGACAAATGTAAACTTTTGTCCTTACTTACATTTCAAGATGCTACCGATAATAGCATTTGCTATCAAAATTTTAATTGAAGATATCTTACTGATGAATGGGGATAACAATAGCAGTTAACATCTTCTGTAAAGGAAAGAAAACTATATTATATCCTACGCTAACACCTCTGTTTAGCGAGACGTAATAGGCCAGACACAGTCTCAAAGAGGGGCTGACCCGTGCCCAATAGTGGGACTTTAGTGAGCCAAAAAGTATGAAACAATCATTTAAATCAGTGTATAGTGAAAATGCTATAATTCGGTAATTATAATGCTCTGTTTCACAAACACAATATTTAGTGATGTACCACACTATAAATAAATTTGGCAACAAGTTCACAATAATAGTTAACGTTTACCAGTCTTTATAAAAGTAGTAATCCGAAACTAATTCTTTAATAACTACGCGGAACAAACTGATACGAATAGGTAAATAATTGAGCGTCACAAGATTGTCTTACAAAAATCGCAAGCCGACTGCACTTGCTACGTAAACGCGGCCGGTGCTAGCTATAAATATCTATTGATCGAATGATCTAGTCCGCTATCCGATGGCTTGTGTCCATTGTATTCGTACGTCAATTATAATATTAATTAAATATAAATATATATAAATAAACTAAATTATAATGGAAAAAATGATAACCATAAGCGGGACTTGAACCCGCGACCTCGGAATGCCGTTCCGTCGCTCTCCCATCTGAGCTATTATGGTCCACGCAAATGTTTATGTTAAAGTCCCGCTTATGGTTATAATTTTTTCCATTATAATTTAGTTTATTTAGTAAAAGCATAGCGAGTCAATCGCAAAATATTAATATATTAATGTATAAATATATATTTTAAATGTAAAAATATGTTTATATTATATTATGATAGTGAGTATGACACAAGTGTTTCATTGCTCAAACGTTCTGGCTTATACATAACATTCTGTAAGAATGGTGTGTCAAGACAAACTTCAGTAATCACACAAGTTTATTAAAGGTTAATGTCCAAGCTCCTTAAAGTCTTGGGCCACTCATGGACAACAAAAATTGATATATTTGTTAAGCTTTTCAAAATCTGAAATATATCAGATTTCAGAAAAATTTATTTAAAATGCCGCCATTGTTTTAAAATTAGCAGAAAATAAAACCTATAATAAATAAATAAATAAATAAATAAATATTCATGGACATTTCACACAACGTCCTCTGGTCCCAAGCTAAGCTTATATGCTTGTGTTATGGGTACCAGAATACGGATATAATACATAAACTACTTTTCTTTTGTAAATACATACTTATAATACATAGTAAACACCCAGACGCAGTACAAACATTTGTATGACATTTATGGATATCACACAAATGATTGTCCTGACCGGGAATCGAACCCGAGACCTCGTGATCGGCAGTCCATTACATAAACCACTCCACCACGAAGCCCGTCAATAATAGTACCTGGTACATAGATTTATAATTGAAAATGGCTGATAATAAGTCATCAAATTGTTTGCATTAGCTAATAACATACTGCTACCTAAATTAACTCACTGTAATGTCATAACTTAAAATTCCTTGAATAATATACTATTTAGTATACTCAATGTTAATAAAATATAAGAATTCTTATAAACTTACTCAGAATTTTATGTTGTCAGTTTGGGATTATCTCGGTTCGTAAAATTTTTGGGTGACAAAACTTATATGTTGAGTCTCGTTTTTATCTTTTGTTACTGTTTCTGTGCTTACTTTTTTACTGTAATATTTTTATCAAGTTAGGACATCTATTGTACAAAGAATGTTTATACTATGGCATAAGTCTTTATTACAAACTTTGTGATTGAACGATAATATGAATACGTAATTTCGAAGTTTTGGATACTTTATGTAAATATAAAAAAGTGTAGATTTTTTTTTAATAATTATAACAAATATGTAAAAGTAATGAAAAATGTATTCACCAGGACTCGAAGTTCCTTTTGGGACTGTTCAATTACATACATGGGCTATATAACCTAAATTTTTTTTGCCAAGCTGTCGCGATACGATGTTTTTTTAGGAATACTTTCATTTTTATTATAGGTTCTTAACAAAATTAGCGCTTATCATCTGAAACCACTTCTCTTGTCCATTAAACTTAGACATATCAAATTGTCTTCGGGCACCCATGTGAAATTATGTAATTCCAGGAAGAAATTTAATAGCAAGTAATCACGATACTTGGTATTATAATTATTGTTAGATGTTTCCTGGCTTTTAACGCGATATCAAAGATGAATTTCACTGCGTATGTAATGTAATTAACACGCGTGGTTTCACTTTCATCTTTATGTAAATATAGAATTGATTTGTACTCTGTGCTATTTTGAAGTATGTTTAAAAAAATAGTATCATACTATAGTATCATACATACTCCAGTTATATTAAGACTAGATCGGCTTCTAAGCCCCTGAACATCCTGCTTTTTGGCATGATATTCCTCCTAGTTGGCAATGGTACAACAAGTAAAATGTTTATTCAATGTTTTCTGCTTCTCACTTGTACAAAACTCTCATTCCAATAAAACAGCATTTTACATAATATATTTCGAAAATTCCTCGGGCTAAAAGAAATCATCTGAAAATTAACACAAATCCGTGATGAGTCCTTTCTTGACAGTCAGCTAAACATCATAATAACTATTTTATGGATACATAAATAAATAATAAATAATTGACATAAATAACTATTCATGGACATTTCACACAACGTCCTCTGGTCCCAAGCTAAGCTTATAATTATGCTTGTGTTATGGGTACCAGAATACGGATACAATACATATACTACTTTTCTTTTGTAAATACATACTTATAATACATAGAAACGCGAAATGTAAAGCTTGTGGCAGCTACATGCGCAACTAAATACAAACATTTTCTTTCAGCTAACCACAGTTAACAGATTTCCGTAATACCTTACGGCAAGTCACTAATTTCCCAGGAGAACTTATTTCGCTCGATTTATCACACTCAATTTCTAACTTACCTACTTAAAGTCTTTACTTTCTAAAAGGAAAGTGCAGAAAAAGGAATCGCATATCAACAACTTTTATTATTCGCCGTATTTTGGTTATACTGCATATATGAGCTCAAAAATAATATTTCAAAATGGTCCTTTCCATATAGCCTCAGTGCAGCTGCAGAATTACTACATCCATCGCGTTTTTGCTAATAACCAATATATCTACCAGGTTTCCAATAAAAATTGGCCGCTAATATTTTTAATTAAATTATTACTAATTCTGAATGCCTCTGTGCTCTTAATAAGACTGACATTACAGGTAAGTGGCTTGCTTTATTTAAGAAGGCAAAATATCACGATCTGTTCAATAAGTTGGACAATCTGCCAAAGTGTTCTGTGCTGGCTAATATTACAAAGCTGAAGAGTTTGTTAGACGCGCTAATCTCAGGAACCACTGGTCCGATTTGAAAAAGTCTTTCATAATTTCTTCTAGTAGAACATTGTAGTAGAATACAAAATATAAGCATAGTGGGTACAATTATTTGTGTGATGTTTATAAATGTCATACTAATGTAAGTTCTGCGTCTGGGTGTTTCTATGTATTCTAAGTATGTATTTACAAAAAAAAAGTAGTATATGTATTCTATCCGTATTCTGGTACCCATAACACAAGAATATAAGCTTAACTTAACTTTATTTATTTATTTAATTACTTTTAAAAACATTCATAGCCTGAAAGTATGCAGCGTCTCCAACTTGCATATAAAAAGGGATCGAAATGCATATTTCATACTGGCATATCATATTCAAGAAACAATGCCAAAGTATTTGGTTTTCAATTAAGAAATAAAGCTTATATCTTATGAGAGTTTACAATTTCTTAAAGCCCTTGAAGAATTCCTTTCGTTAGAATCTTATTAATTTAATTGTCACCCGATGTCTTATTGTTTTATGTAAGATCGAAATGGCCGTTCATTCTCAATTCATGCATGTTTAATTTCGTATTTAGTCATCAATTTCTTAATTATTTCTGTTAAATAGATGTTTTATAAAATTCTGTCTTCCAATTCTTTGTTAAGTGACATTTACCGCTCCTGGATTTTACATAAACAGCTGCCTACCAAATACACGCAAAAAGCTATGGATTTTGAGGCATTTCATTTCCCTCGCATCTCGCATAGGATTGCATATTCTGGGGTTCTTTATAATAGAGGAGGCCTATCCAGCCGGGCACATAAGAGCTGATGGATGTGTAGATATATTTAATCACTTTGTTGAATTAAATGGTTAATGGTTATTAAATTAAAGTCTTTTTGTCTATCCAGCAGACGATTAATACAATTAGGATTATAAAAATAATTACGTTACGGTACTAAAATCATTTTGTCATAGCGTAAGCTTCAAATGAAACAACAATATTCAACAAACTCCATATAGAACCTAACTGTCAGATATGGTAAGTAGGGACTTGTAGCATTCAAGTTATGATTAATGTGTTGGCTTACTGAAGCAGTTTATGTGAATGTACATAAATATGCATGTAGAATCTGAGAGAATAATGTAGGTATAAATACTGTTAGATGTTTAATAATTTCTTTGTTTTATGCTTATTTCCGAAGCCGGCGTGGCAGTTCCCAACAAGGAGGACTGACGGCATCGTTCTATGTGCAAGAAGCCGCTGCATGCGGATAGCACAGGACCGTGCGTTGTGATTTTCTATGAGGAAGACCTATATCCATCATTGGACGGAAAAAGGTGATGGATGGATGAATGATGGTCCTTTTAACAACATAGGTAAAGATGATTCAACGTATACGTGGACTTCTACATACTTCTACTTCGTATACACGGAATTTGAAATCATCTTTTGACGGGCTTCGTGGCGTAGTGGTTCATGTACTGGACTGCCGTTCACAAGGTCGCGGGTTCGATTCCCGCTTGGGACAATCATTTGTGTGCTATTCATAAATGTCATACAAATGTTTGTACTACGTCTGGGTGTTTACTATGTATTATAAGTATGTATTTACAAAAGAAAAGTAGTTTATGTATTATATCCGTATTCTGGTACCCATAACAGAAGCATAATAAGCTTAGCTTGGGACCAGAGGACGTTGTGTGAAATGTCCATGAATATTTATTATTATTATTTATTATCTTTTCAGGACAAAAACTAGCCTGTCTATTTTCATGGTCTCTAGGCTACCCGTGTATTGTTAGATGTCTTTTTAATGTCGGATGAATAGTTTTGGCGTGAAAGAGAGAAAGATATGCAAACAAAGTAACTATCCCATTTTTACACTTTTTGCAGTATTTTAACGCAGATTTCCTCTTCTGTTTTGTATAAAAGCTCTTTAAATTCCTGTTTTATTTACCATAATTTTCATTTATTATTCGGATACGTGATGATAAATTATATTATTTGGTCAGTTTTAATTCAAAATGGTCGGGTATAGGCAAAAAGGGAAAGCCAAGGATAATTTCGCTTGACACCATTCAATATTTCATGATCCATAATTTCCGGAGCTCTAATAAATCAAGGCAGTATTTATTGGCATAACCATTACCGAAATATGAACGGAATGTACCTATAAAGAATTTAATATAAAAAACGTTTATTGTTTATCGTCTAACTTTTTATTTGTAAGGTGCCAATCATTTCGGTATACCACATATTAGTATTATTATACCTACTCATTTTTTTATGGAGAACAAACTAATAAATTAACCATAGATCAAGACTTATCAAGTAATGCTATAGGCTATATAACATCACGCTGAGACTAATAGGAGCGAAGCATTAGTAAAAATATTGCAAAAACGGGGAATTTTTTTTAAATACCTTGCGTACAAAGTCACGGCCAATTGCTACTCATTAGCAATTGCCCGTGAAAAAGAAAACTAAAACTTATAAACCATTAAAGAAATAATAACACTAATGTTCCGCCCGAGCGCCCTGCTACGCGGCCTGCATTACGCCTGGACGTTGCGTAGTACAGAGATCAAGAATAATCACCGTTTTTGTGTGAAAATTATGCCAATAAACATAAATTTGACACTATTTCTAACAAAAGCCGTTTTAGGAAGAATTGAAAACCCAAAAATTAAATCCTGGTTATGCTCATTATATTTTTTTTATCGCTGACACACCAATGTATTTCACAATTTTATAGTTGACCGTGATTGCTCAATCGATTAACTATCAGAGTATTAGGGCCTCGTTCACCATCTTCAAGTAAAGCGTTGATTAGTTACTTATCGATTAGCGTTAATTGTCAAGTAATAGTTACGAGTATCTTCTGTCAATTTCAATTTTTTTATTTTAAGATTACTGCTACTCGAACGTCGTGAACGTCGCACGTGTAGTTACTGGTGACTTTAACTAGCGATTAGTCTACTTGGCGCTTTACTTGAGAATGGTGAAAGAGGCCCTTAGAGTTATTTTTAACCATCACTCGTTTGACAAGGCTAGTGAAGTTGATAACTAACTAAATAACTTTGATGTCCCGCTGCCCGTTTGCCGGCCACCCTGACAAATTTTAAAGTAATTGGTTAGATTCAAAACATAAATTCATAGTAAAGTTTGTTAATTAAATGAATATTTAGATGTTCCCTCTGATTTAGGTCGCTAAATAATTGCCAATTTAGTAACTAACTAAAAGTTTAGTATGAAATATGAATAAATAATAGTCTTATTTAAAACAACTTTTGGATAATCACTTCCTCCAATCGGGAGGTCTGTGGTCTACAATGCCGCGCGGATTTTAAATGACTTAAACAAAAGTAGGAGGTTCTCTAATCGTCTGTATGTTCTTTTTTCTATGTTTTTTACCTCATAGCTTTGAACTGGCCGAAGTCATTTTAATGATTCTTTTTTTATTTGACAGCTGGTGGGTCGTGTGGTCGGGATCTGATGCTTATCTCCTGAGAAATCAAGGAAACCCCTCAAATATCAGTCAGATGAACTTCTTTAAAAAAAAATACTCATTGGCTTAATAAGGGACTAATATCAATACTTAAATTTAAAATTAGGGGATTATAGGATCAACTAGTATTTAAGCGTATTTTTTTTTAGTATTGAACAAATTTTAAAGCCTTAATATCAGTATTTACTTTTGCAGTTAAGTTTAAAAGTTTTTGAATTGCCACTTAAAACTTGAGGATTTAGGGGTAAAGTTTTAGTTGAGATTTAATTTGGTAATGATTTATTTTAAAAGCATTTTATGTTATCAGACTCAAGGTTGTTAACTTTTACGACAGCTTAACAAAATATAATATTGCTAAGATAATTTTCGAAATATATCAAGAGTTTTTGTTTTATTATAACACAATTTAACACTTACAATAATTCTGTAATACACTAAAAATAATATCATTTATCAGTTATAAATGTAGGAATTGAATTATCTTATTGAAACTAATTGCACTGTGGATAGGTAACAACTAACTGATCCTAACAATCTATCATTAATCGCAGATTGCACATTGATGATGATAAGTTGATAATTTATTAAAAAAATTTAACTGTCTACAGTTTTCAAACGATTTTCATTCCATAAAAAGTAAAAATATCTTCATGAAAAAAGTCCCTTGGTGTACAAAAATAATCAAAACTCCGTGACTATACAATCTAAAGATATAGCCAATCAATCGCAGGGAAATTAAAATCATTTATTATATTTGCTTTCCATTATTCTGTTATCTTTGACAAAAAGTTAAGGGATTTAGTGTTAAGATATAGAAAACATTAAGAGCTCATACAATATAATTATACTTCTCAGACGGTAAAAGTCCTATTCATGGTCTCCTTCGAGAAGATATTTAATGTTGGTTTACTAATGCCACGCTGACTATTCGTGTTGTCACAGGGTTTAGTTTTGAGTTCTCTCACAGCAGATGTTAACTGCTTATAATATTACTTAGTTGACTCTTACAGCACTCTTTGGGGAGAAATGGGGTTGTGACCTTTGTATTATCAATCCGTCACCACACGTATAGCCTCATTACCTTCCTCGTACTTGACTAACTTTTACTTTATCTAAATAAAATACTCGAGTGTAACTGTCATAAAACCTTTTATATACTTAGATCGTAAAGTTAATTATATATATACAATAAAAAGGTTTATAGTATTAACATAAGTAAAGGAGTTTTATTATGATAATACTAAGTAGGGTTAAAACTTTATATTTATTTTACTTTTGTTTGTAAGCCCTTTTTATAGCTTAACACAAATACTTAATGTTGTCATTTGTTTGTTATTTTAACGGTACTGGACAAACTGGAACATTTGTACGTAGTTTTCAGACTGACAGACTGTTTATACTCGTCTATAAGTCAGTTACTGACAAATCAGTGATCCTTATTCTATTATCGCATTTGTCATATTAATAGCTGGTTCTACTCTTCAATTTTATTAACCATAATCTTGTTACCTTGGCAAATTTTGTGAATATATAAAAAATAGAAGAAATTATTATAAAAAATATTAGCAAGTCGGTGACAGCCCAAATGCAGAAAGCTGTATTGCCAGACAATATACATGTAATTCGTCGGTTTCTTTCCTTTTCCCCCTTAAGCTCTACCATTTCGGCTAACTGTTACCAACCTCGTCGGAGTGCGTCTGCCGCCTTTCAAGGCGAGGCAGTGTTGTATGCATTTTCATAAAGAAAAAATTGGTCAAGTGCGAGTCATACTCGCGCACGAAGGGTTCCGTACCATTATCTATGCAACATAAGGCAACGTTATTAGTATCAAGCAAGAAACGGTAAAAAAATCATGTTTGTTGTATGGGAGCCCCCCTTAAATATTTATTTTATTTTATTTTTAGTATTTGTTGTTATAGTGGCAATAGAAATACATCATCTGTGAAAATTTCAACTGTCTAGCTATCACCGTTCTTGAGATACAGCCTGGTGACAGACGGACGGACGGACGGACGGACGGACAGCGAAGTCTCAGTAATAGGGTCCCGTTTTTGCCCTTTGGGTACGGAACCCTAAAAACCAAAAACAATGACAAGAATTTACCGTCATTATTATATAATTATAATATAAATTATCATGAAATACGTCAAAATAAATTTAAAAAAATAGACACGAAAAAATATGGCTATCAATCAAAGTGCGAACTACATAATTATTTCCTCTCCGAAAGTGTATTACTGGGACATAATCCATCACTATAATAACTAAATCTAGTATAGTTACAGAGTATTATTAGTATAGGGATACAAATAGAACCTTTTTTGTTTACTTGTTAATTCTCGCGGTTTTACCTGCCTTTCTTATTATCCCGCTCTTTGACTTTTAACTTGATCTTATAATCTGATCTATAAGCTAATCTGCATTATTCTAGCGTGTAAGGAAACATCCCTACATTTTTATCTTTATAATACTAGTACGATTTAATGGCAAGTTAACACAAAAGTCTATAGATTTGACAAGCTGTCATAAAATATTTAGTTAAGATAATAACTTTTAGTAAAGTTTAGTACGCGTAGTAGCACGTAGAATTAGTGAATGGTAGGTACCATGAGAGACAACCCCCGGGGCTCTTAACTCGTATCTAACAAAATCATAGTCAAAACAAAGGGCTTATATTTATTTTAACAGCTTATCTATTCAGTAGAGTTGTTCCATCAAAGGTACAAATAAAATATGATTGCGATCGTCTCTATAGCATATACAAACTAATATTGCTTTGAAACTTTCTCAGAATTATCTGAAAGGGTAGAGCAATACAGTGATTAGTTTTATCCTTAAAGCATTGATACAATAGGAGTTGACATTAGTACAGACTCTACGCGCTCAATTAAACTAAACTAAAAATGAAAATTGATATTATCAAAAGCACAATTTGGTAATGTTAGCTGAACTTTTTTATTATAAAAACTGTGAATTATGGACTAACGATTTTAATCAGTATAAATGTGTACAATATGTAAATGTGCAATAGTTGGTTTCATTTTTAACACGCTTTTATAAGTTTGGTATATATCTTAAACGATTTTCAGCCACTTGCAGTAGACGGATTGATCTGAAATTGTGCACACCTAAAAAGGACCGATGACAATGCAATAATTTAAAAGAATAATCGCAATTCCTTCATCAGAATTACTAGAATAGCATTTTGAAGTATCACTATGACCACACTTGTATTTTTAATTGTACACGTAATAGTTTAATTGTATATGAGTAGACTCACCAAGATTATTGTGTTTCTACGTATGCCTTTCATATACAATCAGATAATTTCACATAAAAACGCTTTGTTTATAGAATCAGGTAAAAATATCATAATTGTTTACTTGTGTTTACTACGATTGTGACAACATGTGACAACAAAAACTTATGTCTCTGACAACATAAACTGTCAACGTTTTGTAAGTAGGTGGCATAGAATTGAGTATTGATGACCATGCAATCATTTAAAAAATATTCAGGATATTAAAGCGTGTTTTTTAGTTTTTAAACTAAGTAGATTATTATTTAATAGCTACCCTACTCCCGTTGACCATAAACCATGTTGTTTTTTATCCGTTAATATAAGGTTACCCGTGCGCAATTAAAGCGAATTATTAGTTATAGAGACAGTGTCGTCTTTTAAGGTGTTGTATGCGCTCTGCGCAGTGCGCATACTATTAACTATGCGTAGAGTTTTATGAGAGAGTTTCATGTATGCCGATTTTGTGCGTGTGTACGCTTACATGACATGTGTGCGGTTGTAGCGGCAACACCCAGAATCAGACAAACGATGGCATTACGTTTGACAAAGAAAACACCTACTACTCCTGTTGGTTATATACTCAAAGGTTTCATCAGAAAATTATGTCTCGTGAACACGATGCGGTTAATGCTGGGTTAAACTTGTAATTTGTTGTTTCTAATGATAAACGTGAACTATAGGAATTTATATTAACATTAATTTACTAAAATTGATATATGTAGTATATTCTACGAAAATTTGTAACTATTTTAATAAAAGTATTTAGTTGTTACCTTTATGAAAATAGTTTATTTTGTTTAATAATTGTTTGGTAAGGCTTGATAATTGAGATGGATACAGACTATAGGTTCACACTAAGATACAGGTTGCTTCATAAATGTAAAACTTATATAAGTATTAAGAAATATTTAATAAAGATAGAAATATTTAATAGATCTGGAATGAAGACATGTTCATGTTTAGAACATTACAGATGGCGTTCTGCCGTTTGTTCCTACCACCACGGGAAAAAGGAGTGCGGGCAAGATGATGATTTGTATGCACTTGATGATTTTATTGGAATGTTGTCGACTCCGTGATACATTTTATTTCTCTCTCTCTCTCTCTCCAGCCCCTTAACGTCCAACTGTTAGGTTCGGGGCTTCCCCCACTTCGGTAGGGATTACTGTCTACTGTGCTGCGCTGGAGCACAGAGTAAATATTAAAGGTTGGAATGATATATCTACAATATTTCTTAGCTAGGTTTTACAACACCCTGGAAAGAAAAAGATGTGGTGATATTTATACAATTTTAATTAATCTTTCTAAAATTTTATTTTAGAATAACTTGTTTTATAACGTGGCTTTAAACAAATTCTATTCTTCTATCCATCAACGTAATAAAATGTATTATAATATACAATGATCCACTTAAACTAATACTATTAACATACATATTTGGGCTAATGTATTTGTATAATTAGGGTTAAAAGTTTACATTTATTTCAGCTAGTGTAAGCTCGTTTCTTAATAGCTTAATATACGGGTAATGTAATACACAGAGTTAAATCCCGGCTATTAAAAGATCCTTAAAAGGTTGCCTCTTTGTAAAGGCTTTAGACTAATATTTTAAATGCAAAATTCCTAGTAATAAGTTAAACATTTTCAGAATATAATAAAAAATAATAAATATTCAAGACATTTCACACAACGTCCTCTGGTCTCAAAGTAAGCTATATTTCTATGCTTGTATTATGGGTACCAGATACGGATAGACAACATATACTACTTTTCTCTAAATATATACTTATAATACATAGAAAACACCCAGATGCAGTACAAACATTTGTATGACATTTATGGATATCACACAAATGATTGTCCCAAGCGGGAATCGAACCCGCGACCTCGTGATCGGCAGTACATTACATAAACCACTCTACCACGAAGCCCGTCATATATCTATAATATGTGATTAAAAGCGGACTCTACCCCGAACAAATTCGCAATTCATGTATTTGCGTGAGCAACAACTACGGCTCAGCCAGATTTCATCTATATACTCTTTGAAACCAAAAGAGGCTCATGATGGCTTATGGCGTTCTATTGGGGACATATCAATGACAATGGTACCATTGAAATCAACTATGGTTTATTTTGATTGATTGGCTAATTCGATGTAAATATTTATATTATTCAAAATCTATAGTAGTATATTTAAAACAGTTTTTCTAATAAAGAAGTCCAGTTAAGATTGCCGAATTGTGTTATTGACATTATCCATTTTATTTTTTTTAAGTTAAGTAGTAAGTAATCGATACCTATATCTTCAAGTGGGCATAGGAGCTGAACATTAGAGGAAATTTCTAAAATCTAGAATCTGTGTAGAATAACCAAATATGTAATATAATTTTTAATTAATCAGTCAAAACCGCACAAATTTAATGCGACTATGAAATTTGTTTTAAACCATTGAACCGATAATTGCAATTAATTCCAAGCTTGTTAATCACCGAGTCATTATAAAGTTTCTGTAGAATAATTACATTATTTATTGTTATCAAGAGCCTTTGTATACACCTGTATAAACATTGTGTGTAAATGTAAAAACAAATTTAAATACAGAGTGTTTTCTTGCTGAAAGATTATAGTTTACGTTACTTTCTTAGAGTCATCTGTATAAATAAATATTCAGGACATTTCAAACAACGTCCTCTGGTTCCAAAATAAGCTATATTTCTATGCTTGTATTATGGGAACCAGATACGGATAGACTTACATATACTACTTTTCATTTGTAAATACATACTTATAATACATAGTAAACACCCAGACGCAGTACAAACATTTGTATGACATTTATCCCAACCGGGAATCGAACCCGCGACTTCGTGATGGATGGAGATATATGTGAAGATATATGTGAGTGAATACAGTGGATGGAGAGACGCTGATGGACATGATGAACACCCAATATGCGCGTTATTGGTAGAGGGTTATTCAACGTAGAATCGGTACCATGGTCTACAATTTTTGATTGATTGGTAACCGTAGCAATATATACATTGTTCTATACAAATATTATAGCCTGTTTATTCAAACAACCTGTATATTAATTACAAAAACAATACAATAGTACCGATTTTAAGCGCACAGCTGAACAATACGTAACAAAAATAATCTACTTAGTTTAAAAACTAAAAAACACGCTTAAATATCCTGAATATTTTTTAAATGATTGCATTGTCATCAATACTCAATTCTATGCTACCTACTTACAAAACGTTGACAGTTTATGTTGTCAGAGACATAAGTTTCTGTTGTCACATGTTGTCAAAATCGTAGTAAACACAAGTAAACAATTATTATAATTTTACCTGATTCTATAAACAAAGCGTTTTTATGTGAAATTATCTGATTGTATATGAAAGGCATACGTAGAAACACAATAATCTTGGTGAGTCTACTCATATACCTACAATTAAACTATTACGTGTATAATTAAAAATACAAGTGTGGTCATGGTGATACTTCAACATGCTATTCTAGTAATTCTGATCAAGGAATTGGGATTATTTTTTTAAATTATTGCATTGTCATCGGTCCTTGTTAGGTGTGCAAAATTTCAGATCAATCCGAGGTATCAATCTTGAGGTAGATTTTGTCAATATATCTATTATTTGCTATTTCGTTGTCCATATTTATCTTAATTAAAATCTATAATAGATACTTTTTAAACTAAGATAGTTTAGTTAACATTGCTGAATTGTGCTATTGACGCTATAAATTTAATTTTTTTAGTGAACTTCAGTTTAGTTGTGCAAGTAGAATCGGTAGCAACGATCACATTCCTTTGTTCCTCAATGTGCAAATATATTTTGCATTTCCAACGCGTTATTATCATATCACATCACGTTTATTTTAACTGGACTTAATTTATTAAAATGCTGACGTATTATACCTTTGACTGACTATAAAACGTCGTGCCTTTTTTAAATATCGTTAGTGTTAAAATTGTTTTGTACAACCACAGGTATAATTATGTTTTTGTTTCATGAAGTAGTAATGTAAAGTGTCAAACGAAATCTGTTTCTATGTGTGTGTTTTATGTTCTTCTTTTTTATAGCGTATAAGCTACAACAAATATGTTTATTATATACACTAACGAACGCTCTAATTATGCATAAAAAATCTATTTTACTAATGACAACACAATCGAACATTTGCCGCGGAAGCGCGCCTTTTTTCCTCGTGAAAGTTTCTTTTGTTTTTAATATTGTGCTCCTTTTCTTAGCTAGTCTAAGAGTACCTCATAAACATGATTGGGACGAAAATGGATCTACGTTCATAATAGACCAAGATCCGAGACGTAGAAACCTGTGTTCATTTTATTCATCTTCAAGTTAATACTATTACTAATAACAGACTTAAGTATTTAATATCTGAAAAAAAACCTCATAGGACAGAGTAACGGGTAGATGTTAATACAATGGTACTACATTATATCGCTGCGAGGATGAGTAAATATAGTTACGTCTTGGATCTTGGTCTGAAATTAGATTTTGGAAATTATAAATACAGGTAACTATTGTAATATTCCAACATTATTCCTTTTAGTTAAGTAAAATTAAACAAGTTTATTTAGTAGGCACTACAGTAATTAGCTCTGACCCAAAATACAAAATTAGACTGAAATTTTCAAGTGGTTCGTGACAAGTTTTTAATAATTTCTAGGACAGAGAAATACTGAAATAGAATTAATTTAAAGCAAAATTTGTGTCATATCATATCGTAAAGAATTTAATAGTATTTATATAATTAAAAATGCATAAAGCAAAAACTAACCAAAAAGCAAAAAGTAAGTAAAAAAGTTATTTACTGTAACCATTAAATAACACATCTATTAATAAATTTTCGTTTCAGATCTTAATAAAGTAACTTACTAATATAAAAAGGTGATAAAAACATTAAGATCCTGTAGTCAAAAAATTTGCTTATGTAATAAACATACTAATGTAGTACAGGAATTTACAATGCGTTAACGCTTTGTAAGGCCAAAGGAAAGGCGTAATACCAACATAACAAGGCAAGTAGCTATGATAATTTTACACAGTCATATTTTTGTATTTTTTAACCTTCAGCATCCCTATTTTTTCGTATTCGTAAAGCGAGAGCAACTAGTACTTTGCTAAATGTAGAGTATTAAAAATGTCTGTGTCCTTTCTGAGCCTCTAAACAAAATGTGTATCTCATTTTATTATTCAAATCGATTCACTGTATTCTTGGTATAAGTAATTTGTTTCATGCAACTAATTCCACTAAAGAGCAAGTGCAAGATCAGGCGAGGGTAGTTCGCGATACCCACGCCTCCCGGAGACGTCGCTAGCAAAACTCCAATCTACCCGTGACCACGATCGATGCAACTCGGTCGAAACGTCGGGAGCAAAGGTATTGTGCCTTTTTATCTGATTATTGTCCCGGTAATATTAACAAATTATAATTCCACTAAACTTTTGTATTTACTACTACTACCTGTTGCCCGCAACTTCATACACGTGGGTTTTATAAAATTTTCCATGTTTTTCCAACATTTTTCACTGATGCTTCGCTCCTATTGGTCGCAGTGTGTTGTAATATAGCCTCTAGCCTTCCTCGATAGATGTACTATCCAACATTGAAAGAATTTTTAAATCAGACCAGCGCTTTAAACTTCAAACATACAAACTCTTGAGTTTTATTATATCACTATAGACTTTACCTGAGTACGACTCTATGTCGTACTGGACAGGTATTAATTACTAGCATCCTACATATAGTTGCATGATGATCTATAGTTGCTTTCCTCGATAAATGGACGGTGAAAAAAAATAGAATTTTTTCAATATAAGCCAGTAATTCCTGAGATTAGCGCGTTCAAATAAACAAACTCTTCAGCTTTATAATATTTGTATAAACTTAGTAGAAAAGACAAAACAGAACTTTTTATCTTTTGGTACTTACCACAAAATTTTTGCACAATGTACTGCTTATACGTATAAACATGAGACTGGGTGTCATGAATAAACCATTATTTGAATGGGCATCTCATGTCAGGGGCGTATACGGCTTGATCGTTGTGTTTACTGCACATAGTATGCACTGCATAATATCGCGGGGGTAGACAGTCAATTTGTGTGTAGGTTTATTCAAGGATCAATCTCTATAGCCCACTATCGTCCTACTGTTGGGAACGGGCTTCCTCCACTCTGGGAAGGGTTATGGTCTACTGTGCCAAACTGACCAGGCGTTGGCACCGGCTTTATTTTCGAGGTTCCCGTCTTTCGCAGAGGATTTTATTCATGTACAATATTCATTAGCTAGTTTTACAGCACCCTAGGAAGACAAAGAGGTAGTGACACTGGTATTCTTAATCCGTCACCACACGGACAAGGATCAATCATTTCATTAAATATGAGTTCTTTCTTCATTTTCTTTCTAGTAATGACTTCTTTCTTTCTCCTGTTTTTTTGATAACACGCTGTTGTTAACGAATCATAAAACAAAGGTAGGTATTTATGTATGTATGTGTATGTAGATAATTAAATAATTATTAATCTTCGTAACGCAATCTCTGAAAGAAATTTTCACCCAATTTAATTATCAGTATGATCTGAAATTTTGCACAAATTTTAAGGACCATTTATAATGCAATATTCACAAATAATATCAAATGTTTCAAGCGATTTTTTTTTGTTTTTATTTAATATCTGATATATTTAGGCGTTAACCAAATCAGTTATAGCCAGTTTAAATATAAGCCATTACGCGCAACATCGTACTTTTAAAATTTGGAATCAGTACACAAAATTTTATTCCCATTTAAAAGTAGCCTTTTTTCTTTCTAAGGTTCCAAACTACCTATTGTCAGAAGTTTTGACGTAAAAAACGATACACAAACAGAGTTACTTTCACATTTGTAATGTTAGTACGGTTTAGTATAAACCTCGGATCCATAATTGTACAAATATAACTGTTTGCATGTCAATCAAGAGAGGATTGCCAGCTGTAATATTAGAACTCCACATGGAGATTCTCTCACATAACACAAATAGTTTTAGTCTGTGGCAACATTTACAGACAAGATTATTTATACGATATCTAAATTTCAACTACGGGCTTCGAGTATTTAACCAACAGGAGCAGTTAGATATGCTGTTGTCTTTGATAATACTACGGCTTCGGTGAGATACCGAAGTAGCGCAAACAAACAAACGTCATATTAATATATGAGAAAGAGACAGATGTGAATAGAAAAAAGACGAGGTGAGAAAGAGACAGATATCATATCTGTCAGTGACGTCATAAATATAGATACATCTCTGTATATTAATATATATCTGTCTCTTTCTCGCCTTGTCTTCTTTCTATATACGTCTATCTTTGTCTCACTATATTAATATATCGTAATATGCCGTTTGTAGGGGCCTTAATGTAATTTCATTGGTCGCTTTGCACGTCCCGCCCTAAATCTCACACACACTAAGCCACACGCCCTAAATCTAACACACAAGTCTTACGCACTTAAGAGACAGCATCGTCCATACACAATAATTATGAGCATTACTATCGTTTATAGGGGCTCGCTTACAATGCCAACTCCTATTGAAATAATGCTCTAAGACTCCGGGTTTAAAAGTTATTCCCGGATACTAAACTTAATTAACTTTCTGTAATTGATAGCCCCTTACAAATTCACCCTGAAATATTTTATCAATTTGTCTTTCCCGTAAAATTATGTACGAAACATTTAATCGTATTCCGTAATAAGTATAAGCATTTTAGACAAAATTTTATATAATATTAAATTTAATAATAATATATTTTGTCTTTGAACTTTGTTCAATATAAAATTATTTGTTTTATCCATTCATATTAAATTCAAGGATTTGGTAGTATAAAATTAAGTCCAATATAGCAAGCAATAAACTCAAGAGAATATTATTTGTCCTGCTGATAGGTAACATTTAAAAGAAGTAATAAATAAATAATTTTCATAGTTCAAAAGAATATTTTTTTAAATTATTGCATTGTCATCGGTCTTTAACAAGCGTACCAAATTTCAGATCAATCCGACTACTGCAAGCGGGAGAAAAAGTAGACTTGAAAAAAAACTGTCAAAGATTCAGTTTCATAGATTATACGTTAATAGATACGTACCGAACTAATAAAAGTATGTTAATCTTATTACTAGTAGTTGCTGTTTACTTCGAATACGTAGAATTTAAAAAACTTGCTTCTTTCCTCCTGAACCACTCAAAAGAAGTGAATATTAATTATTTAAAATACATTACGGAATTTCAAAGATTTAAGCTCGCAGGATAGTCGTGCAATGATTTTATTTTACAATAAACGAAGCTAATAAATACTCAACATTGTGTTGTGCACTGTGATAATTGAGTACCTAGTAATTTAATTTTGATTAGCTTAGACAAAAATGTATAAATAAATAAATAAATAAATACTCATGGACATTTCACACAACGTCCTCTGGTCCTAAGCTAAGCTTATATGCTTGTGTTATGGGTACCAGAATACAGATATAATACATAAACTACTTTTCTATTGTAAATACATACTTATAATACATAGGAACACCCAGACGCAGTACAAACATTTGTATAACATTTATGGATATTACACAAATAACTGTCCCAAGCAGGAATCGAACCCGCGATCTCGTGATCGGCAGTCCATTACATAAACCACTCCACCACGAAGCCCGTCAAAGAGTCAAATAGTCCGATAGTCGTGCAATGATTTTATTTTACAATAAACGAAGCTATTAGATAGTCAACATTGTGTTGTGCACTGTGATAATTGAGTACCTAGTAATTTAATTTTGATTAGCTTAAACAAAAATGTATAGAACAGGACAACCATTTTGTGGAGCTTTATCTAAACTTCTATCAAATTGCAAACGTATTTAACACAGCTTAGATATTGAAAGTACGGTTTAAGAGGATACCAAAATAGCTTCGTGCATTTTTCTATGTACGAAGTTTTCATTGTTTCTTTAGATTGAATGGCTAGAGCTCTAATTTTTAAGTATATGTTTTTTCAATATATGATCTAGGATCACATGAACTCAGAAACGCGATTGAAAAAAGTTTTCTCGATAGAAAATCTTGGCGAAACAACCTCTCAAATTTTTTATTTTTTTCATTTGTCGGTCTATAATCGCGTATTAACTAATGAAATAACTTTAAAAAACATAGATAACTATTATATAGAGAAACACGTAAATCAGAATTAAAATATATTTAGTAGATTTTGAGTAAATAGGAAAAGTATCCCTAATTCTTCATTTTCTGTGCCTACTGGCTGTGTTAATATGTACGTGTCGGCGATGATATACGATAATATTGATGTAGGCCCTTAAAAGGTTTAGCTTAATGACGCGCAACCTTCTACCTTCGTAAGATTACTCTTGGGAATCATTCTTTGTTTATTTTAACTGCCACATAATGTTTTGTTTACAATTTAGTTACATGATATAGTTATATAGATTTTTACACGATTATCTGTTCATTAAAATTGTTCATTATATAGGTAGCGTGTGAAATATATCAATAAAAATATTGAACAAAGAAGTATCAAATTCGTCGTACGCTTCTTGCAAGTCAGTAAAATTTTTGAGTACGTGTAGTTTAGTACTTAGAAATAAAAACCTGTCAAGGGCGAGGTAAACTCGCACACTTAGGGTTTCGTACCTACTAGATATATAAACATAAGTTACTGCATTCAAATAAACAGTTAATTAAACTTAAAACAACTCATCACATGCCTACATTGCAGCTATTTCATAAGTTGGTATAAACACTTTTTTCTTCTGATGTGATGACAAATTACAAGTTTTTAGATTTTTCTCTACATCAGCACTATGTAGACTTGAACTATGCCAAATTTCAGGTCTCTAGGGCAAAGGGAAGTAGCCTGTAAATTTTGATTCCCTAGCATATGGCAAAAATTCTTAATATTTCTAGTTATTCCTAAATAAAAATGGTCCTAATTCGGTTATATCTTTTAAATACGTAGATGTAAAAGGTTGATTGTAATTTTTGCAGCAAGGGACCACATAGATCTACATATCATATGAGTTTCAAGTTGATACCTTCAGCCGTTGTTAAGTAAAATAAGTTTGACAGACGAACAGACAGACCGACGGACACCGAAGTGAGACTATAAGGGTTTATACGAAACCCTAAAAAGAATAATCATTAAAAAATATTGGTTAATCAGCTTGAGTTTTTCAGTAAGTTCTGCAGAACTCAAAATACATTTTTATACAAATTCTACTTGTAGGTATACAATTTTACAACAATTTTTACGATAAAGTAGGTTATTATTTTAGACGTAATTATGTGAAAACACAAATTTAAATAGCAGTAATAAAACGTAATTGCGTTCTGACTGCTTGACGCCTTCGGCTTGAAATCCCTTTCAACGACTTTCGCAATCAAGCAGAATGTTTGTTATTTTGTATTTTAGAATGTTATTAAACATCGTTATTAATTTCAAATATTCAGATAATATTTCATTCATTTTAGAGGAACTATACAAATTCTCGTACCTTAATTTTCTTCTAAGATAATATTAATTACATTCCTGATTACGGGTACTTTATAAGGGTCAAGTGCGTAGCAGTAACAACAGTCGTGGATGTATGACCAGATGTATGAGTTCAAACGATTTAGAATATTTAACCCGTAGTAATTGATGCACCATACTCGCTGCGTACTCCCATAAATAAAGCCAAATGGTCTTATTCATAATAACTTATTGGAGGTTTAAAAGTTCGCTAAAACAGGTTCGCGATAATTGTCAAAACTTGTTACTCATAATAGTCTTTTTACGCTTAAACGCTTATTATCTCTCCGATAAAATCTCCGTTTAAACCTCCGATAAGTCATTTTGATTAAGACCATAAATGTTTAAACCGTAGCAGATAGCGCTTTATCTATAGTCTCTGCTTATCAGCACGGAATAGGGTCCTACGATATGATGATGATGATGAATTCGCTTGAACGCTTCAGGCTGTGTAGAGCATATCAGAACGTATCTGTCTTACGTATCTCCGGTTATTTCGAATCATGCCCCCTCCGTAAAAACCATACAAATTTTATGATCACGTTATTGTTTAAATAGTAGTAAAACTTTACAAGGTATGCAAGGTGAATGCTAAAATCTACTTTTTAACCGACTTCAAAAAAGGAGGTTCTCAATTCGTCTGTTTGTTTTTTTATATTTGTTACCTCATAACTTTTAAGCGGGTGAAGCGATTTTAATGATTATTTTTTTATAAGCTAGTGGTCCCAGTATAGCCCTATTAGCACCAGGTCAGGATCTGATGGTTATCTCCTAAGAAAACGAGGAAATCCCTCAAATTCCAAACGCACATGAAGTTATTTCAACTCGTTTAAAAAAATACCTAATTATATTCATTCATCTGCAAAGTATTACCTGCATTTTTTTTCATAAAAACAGCTTTATCGATATGAACATTTGGCGATATCAGTTTCGAAGTAACACAACAAAGTCTTATTGTGTTGTCTACAATAAACCGCGATGAATAAAATAGAAATAATTCGCCATTGTTATACTTGCAGCTTCTCTTTCCTGTTATTTAATTTACACAATTTGTTTTCGAAACAAACCATGTGAATTTGTTTATAAAAGTTTTTTGCTAAAACGTAAGCAATTCTAAGTGGTTTCAAACTCGTTTTGAGATTGGCAGACCTTATTTAAGCAAAACTAGCAGTAGTTCTATATAAACGTCCATAGGCTACGGTAACTGCATTTTTTTTCCTCCGCTTCTTTTCCCTGCCGGTCCATGATGGTACCTTGAGCCTTACCATGACCCAGCGAAAACCATAAGGCGGGTCGTACGCTTGTTTGTCACCCTGTAATATCATAAAAAAATTATGTACATCACAGTGTATTTGCGTTTTTTTGCTTTTTCTAAAGGTAAGCTAGTTTATCCACTATCTGCGTGAATTATAAAAAATTGTTAGTTTAAATCTATCATTATACGTCTTATTTAAGCAAGATTTTATTCAGCTTACGTTGTAAATTGAAGCATTCATCCTACTAATATTATAAATGTGAAAGTTTGTGAGTATGGATGTTTGATTGTTTGTTACCCTTTCACGCAAAAACTACTGAATGAATTTTAATAAAACTTAACAATAATGTAGCTTATACATCAGAATAACATATAGGCTACTTTTTATCCCGAAAGAATGGGATAATAAAAAAGAATAGATTTTTATCCTTTTTACCTCGGGTAACAACGCGGGGCACAGCTATTATAAAATAAATATTTTAATAAAAGAAATTTTAAAACCCTATTTGTGACCATGGTGGCTGAAAATTCTTCGAAACGTCCAAATAACTCTGTATAAATCGTAGTATTAATCTACAAAAAGCGGTTTACTTAATTAAAATTTACTTATCGGGCCTCGTGGTCTAGCGGTTTATATAACGGACTGCCGATCACTAGGTCTCGGGTTCGATTCCCAGTCAGGACAATCATTTGTGTGATGTTTATACTTGTCACACAAATGTTTGTTCTGCGTCTGGGTGTTTTCTATGTATTAAGAGTATGTATTTACAAAAGAAAAGTAGTATATGTAGTATATCCGTATCTGGTACCCATAACACAAGCATAGAAATAGAGCTTACTTTGGGACCAGAAGTCGTTAGGTGAAATGTAAAAAAAAAAAAAAAATTGTTGCTCAAGTGTTAGAGAGTATTGGGTATTCGTATTTCATAGTATCAAAGCCTTGTTTGTATTCAGCTTACGGATTACTTATAAATTGTGTATTTGTATTGAAAACTAATTAACAAAGTGGCCTTTGTCGTCTGCTAGTCGAAAAACACAATAAAGAAAGAAAGAAAGAAAGAAAGAAAGAAAGTTTTTATTTCTCCCCCATGGGGACACAACAAGGTACATAATATTACAACTAATAGGCACAAATAAAAATAACGAAAAATCACAAAATAAAACAATAATATAAAATAAAAGGATGAGTATATATAAGCTGACAGAATAATGAGTGCCAATGTGCCCCACCCATAGGAAAAAAAAGGGACGTTACTCAGCTTAAATGTTGCGGTTTTTACACCGCAACGCTGATTTTCAGCAAAGCCCCGTCAGTGACGCCCGACAATCTGCCCGAGTCCACAGATCACACACACACACGCACAAACAATTACATTATATGCTAAGTAAAAATATCAAAAAAATAAGAAATAACAATAACAAAGTTGGTACCTACTTAATAATTAAACAAGTCGCGAAACCCAAAACATAATATCACATATAACAAGCCATTCAACAACAATTTTAATCTGTGGCAAAGCGTGATACCTCTATGACATTCCTTGTTAATCTGTGCGTAGGCGTAAGCATGAAGCAAGGCAAAGACAAACCGTAAACCACAGAGTACATCCGTAAACCGTAAGCAAAGACGCACCGGAAACTGCGTCGCACTGATAACAGATAATTGAGATAATGTCAACTGCTACAGGTGTGTGTGCGCGTGCTCCGCAGTTCCCAGTCACGTTCAATCATTACACAAAAGTTATATTAAAACAAAGAGTATTGTATTAAAAATAAAACACGTTTATGCTAGTGATGGTTGATAGTGTGCCCAATAATATCAGCAAATCCACACATCAAAACGAACAAAATTGTTGTGATTTCACAGTTATGAACTCACATAAAAGACAGGTAAGTGCCGATACAACATTAATATCTGCAATACAAAATAGCGTCATAATAATAAAGAGATTCAGTGTAGCATTCGTTCTTACAATGTAAGTGTGCAAATGTCAGTAAGATTTAAATTAGTACCTAGGTTATATCAGATAAGAAAATTAAATTGATAAAAATAATAATGATATACATGGCATAGCTCCAAATTAGTGGCTTAAATTGTGTGATAAATAGAATGAAAGTAATTATAAGATCAATAAGTGTAAAATGTGGTCCTACTGTTGGGTTGTTAAAAAGTGTTTTTTTATATTATTAATAAAACTATGCTTGCTTTTTAGGTTACCAAAAGGAGGCCACAAGATGTTCCAGCAATGTGTGGCCGCATACTTAAAACAACCCCTGAATGCCGAAGTTCTGTAAACAGGAATTGAGAGTGGATCAACTGCACTACGAACAGGGTATTTATATCTATCTTGTTTCCAACACAACTTGTTAAATAAGTACTTGGGAGATTGGTTATTTACAACATTATAGATAAGACTTGCCAAGTGTACCTTTCTCCTAGCCTCCATTTTTAGAACTTTGTGCTGATTAAGGTAGGGAGTGACATGGGCCCGTCTTGGAATTTGAAAACAGAAGCGGGCACATGCATTCTGCAGTCTCTGAATCTGACACTCTGTTCTCTTCAGCAGACATGGACCATAAACCGTGTCACAATAATTCAACCTAGACAAAATTATACTATCCACTAGTTGCACTCTTAGTTGTTTGCTTATATAGTCACGTATATTGTAAAGAATTTTTAGCTTATAGTAACAGTTTTTTAGTACATTATTAATATGTCTTTCGAATCTTAGCTCTGGATCCATTGTCAACCCCAAATTGGTAGCGTACTCGACTCTGCCAATACTTTCTCCCATCACGGTAATAACTGGGTTCTGGGATAAGACCTCACTGATCTGTTTATTGCTGCCCAGAACCATAAACTTGGACTTCAGTGGGTTTAGTATCAGTGTATTCCCCTCTGCCCAAGCAACAATGCCTTTCAGATCCTCATTAATGAGGTTTATTGCAGTTTGCATGTCCCCAGGCCTGAATGAGAGGTATAATTGAGTATCGTCGGCGTATAGGTGATACTGACAGTGATGTATGCTATTGACAACGTCAGCACTATACACTGCATACAAAAGTGGCCCAAGGATAGAGCCCTGCGGGACTCCTCTAGATACCCTACTTGGTGAGGAAACAAGTGTCTCTCCATTCGATTTGCGAATCTCCACATACTGTGTCCTATTACTAAAGTAGCTCCTGAACCACCTTACGGATTCTGAGTCAAAACCATAAAAAGCTAGTTTAGATAGAAGCAAATCTACATTTATACCGTCAAAAGCGCGAGAATAATCTAGTAACACTAATATAGTGGCCTCCCCCCGATCCCGTGCCTCCAGAATATTTCCCACTACATCACTAAGGGCTGTGGCTGTGCTCCTGCCCTTTCTGAACCCTGACTGTAAATCCGGAAGTATGTTGTTTGACTCCAAATACTCAACTACTTGTGATTGTACAACTTTTTCTAATATCTTGGATAGCAGTGGGAGTATGCTAATGGGTCGTAGGTCTTTAGACGTCTCAGGGTTACTGGACTTGGGAATAGGGCGAATTACTGCATTCTGCCACAAATCTGGGAAAGTACTGGTAATGATAGACGTATTAATTATGTCTGTTATGGGATCCAGCGAGTTTGGGAGTGTAGGCAAGAGCATGTCCAAGCCAATGCCATCCACACCCTGGGCATTTGATTTAAGAGTGTTAATTATTTTAAGAATTACCTCCCGATTCACTGTCACACATTTTCACAATTCATTGATTCACAATACCGTATTTTACTTCAATTAGTAATATTAATGTTGTCTATACAGGGTGACTTTGCAAGGTGTTGGCAAATTTTTAGGAGCGACTCTGAATCAGTAACTTAATCGATTTACGTAAAGAACATCAAAAAAAAATTTTTCATTTTATTAATCCTATCCGCTGTTTAAAAATAGTACGCGTGGATAATTTACTTCATTCATAGAAAAATACGCACGCATGTCACGATAGTTTCGCAAAAGTTAAACTGTAAGTGTAGTAGTGATTATGGTGCGCGAAAATAAGCCTTATGCTTAACAACATAAGGTTCGGGCGCCCGCGCAAGCAAGGGTTAGCGGGAAGCGTAGGCCGACAAATGGAGGGGGAGTGTTTATTGAAGGGTCATGTTGATGGTGGCGTGTTGATGAAATTGCACCGTATGTCCACTGCATAAGAACTTGTTGGCGCGCTTGTCGTTATGTGGTCTGCATAAGGTCGTTTGTGGCTCTGGTCTCTGATGAATGACAACGCACGCGGTGTCTCTTTGTTGAGTTACTTTTAAGGACATTTTAAATAGTTTTTTTTTTTTGAAAAATACTACGTTTACAAATACATAGTTACTACAAAGACGTATTTTAGTATTGTTCTATAGAGCTTATTTTAAAAATTTGGCAACATCTTGCAAAGTCACCCTGTATATATTATATTGACTATGTCTTTGCCAGCGATTTTGACATTTTAAAATTAGTGAATTTTACTAAAGGTAATTAGTTAATTTATTAATTTTTGTAATTGGCTTGCTATGCGTTTACTTAATAAAATTATTATAGTAGAAAAAATAATCACCATGAGCGGGACTTGAACCCACGACCTCGGAATACCGTTCCGTCTGTTTATTAAGTATTTAGTTAATTTTAATGTAAAATGGATATTGTGCATGAATAAAATCTTCTGTGAGAGACTAAAAAATCGAAAATAAGCCCTGCGCCATCTCATCAGCGCAGCGTAATAGACCACAATCCCTAGGTTCGTGCCCAACAGTGGGAAGTAAATGTACTGGATATATAGCGATTAATTTTAGAAGATATCATTACTTATTCAGTTTGCTTCGTAATTATGGTATTATAGTTTATTCCTTTATAAATATTGTTACATCGTTTACTATAAAACACGTTAATTTTAGCAATGTGACAACATAACATTTAAATAGCTGTAATAAAAGTTAATTGCGTTGTGAATGCTTCACGCCTTCAGAATGACAGTCCTTTCAACGACTTTCACAATCTAGTAGAATGTTTGTTATTCTGTATTTTAGGACATCGTTAAACACTGTTATTAATTTTAAGTATACAGTTATCATCTTTTATTATTTTTATATTGTGCTGGTCTTGTTGTCTTCTACACAGTCTGTATAGTATGAAGTGACGTATTAGACTTTTTTTTTAATCTAAATTTTTAAAGAGGTTTTATCACATGACATGTCAACCCCATCGTGCCCAATATCGCCTGACTACTTATTAGACGTATTAAACATATTATCGTTACGATTATTGTTAAGTATAAGAAAATCGTTGGTTAGGAACCAGCTGCCAAAGCTTTTTCGCTTCGTCCGTATTAGGACGTGATAGTATTTCTTGAATGAGGCCAACACTGTAAATTCAGTTGTAATTCCTCTACAAGCGATTTTCTCTCGTTAGGTACTGTTACACACTCCATCAGCAAGTGTTGCACATCCTCCACTTTTTGACACAGCTCACAATTTGGAGAATATTTTTTCTTCATTAGATATGCAAAACTTGACGATGGATAATGACCAGAGCGCAACCGTGACGCTAATTTAGCATAGTTTCGGTAAACCCCAACATCAGAGAACCAAGACTTAGCTTAAAAAACTTCATAGAGTCAAAAAACACGTCATCAAAAAGCACTTAGAGTATTCGTGTTTTATATATTTGGCTAGCGCTACACATCTCTGATTTTGTACTGAAAATACGTATCACCACCTTTAGAGGGTTGTACTAAATGTGGAAGTTACCGAGGCTAGATACCTACCTATTTAAAAAAGCACGTTTATGTACATTAAATGCGTTTTTAATACACACATAAACACATCTCATGGATACACACACGCAAACGTTCATTTCTTAAAATATAAACATTTTTCTTTTCTATTTTCAAATTTAGAACAATGATTAAATATAATGATTACGAGAACTGATTTACCATTATAATAAGAAATACCTTTATTATGGTCTACTGCGCCACGCTGACTAGGCGTGTTAGCAAAGGGTTTATTTTCAAGTTTTCCGTCTCACACAAAGGATATTATCGGTGTACAATATTCTTTATTACTTGACTTTCACAACACTTGTATGGTTATCCTACTAATACTGTATGTATGGATGTTTGTTACTCTTTCACGTAAAAACTACTGAATGGATTTGAATGAAACTTTACCACAATATAGCTTATACATCAGAATAACACATAGGCTACAAATTGGCTGGACCGATTTTGATGAAATTTTATTTTATACAGAATTGTATGGCAAAACAACGTTTGCCGGGGCAGCTAGTGTTAAAATAATTACAGTAGGTAATCTGTAGCCAGAATGTCAAGGTATGATTCATAAATGATTAATCTCAAACAAGACGTAATTTTTTTTATTTAAGAAGCGTTGATTGTAAATTGCGCAGTCTTGCACCACCCTACCCTAAGGGTAGTGACGCTTGTATTCTTAATCCGACACCACACGGACAAAGTTAAACAAAATTAAATGTATAATAAACAAGTAAACTTTATTACAAGTACAAAGTAAAAAACAGAGATTTTCCTGTTCATCTGTAGATTGTAATGTAAGAATCTTTCATAATAACAGCCTTATCGGTATTAATATTTTGTCGATATCAGTTTCAAAGTAACACAAAAGCTCTATTGTGTTGTCTGCACAAATTACGACGAATAAAAGAGAAGTGATTCGCTATTGTTACGTTGGCAACTTCGGTTTCCTGGTTATACTTTTGATAGACTATTTATTTTAGAATATGATTGATTCTAAAATTTACTCACATTAAGTTCGTCAATATTTAAATATAAAATATAAGCGTGTTATTTAAAACCCTTCATAGCGAAGATCAATAACAATTTTTGTACAACGTATCGTGGGTTTAAATCTCGCTCAAAGTGATAATTTTTTCTACTTATATTTGATTTAATAAGTAAAAGCATAGCAAGTCATTTGCATCATCATCATCATAACATCACGTCTTTTTCCCATGGGGGTAGACAGACACTATAGAGCGCCATCTGCTACGATCCAAACATACTTCCTTGGCTTCATCCACACTCATACATCTGGTCATACATGCCCGACGATTGTAAGTGCTACGCACTTGCCCCTTTTGGAGAAGCAAAATGTAATATAAGTAATATAATATAAGTCATTTGCAAAAATTTATAAATTAATGTAGAAATAATGTACAGTCATTATTTCGGTCCAATTGTGTTCTGTAAAGAACACTAAGTGATCGATTGATCGAGTTGGTGCAAACCGCTCAATAGATGGCGTTGTACAAAAAACATCGCACGATGTTTAACTAACATAGAGAAATATTGTAGTGAAAAAATTTGTTTATCATGTGCTGGTCCCATGGTAGCTCAGTTGGGAGAACAACGTATTCCGAGGTCGTGGTTTCATTTCAAGTCCCGCGTATGGTGATAATTTTTTCCACTATATTTTGATTAATAAATACCAATTAAAGTTAAAAATAAAAGATGTGTGGCATTCTGGGACTGCCGCGGTAAAGCTATTGCATAGTATTTTTTATCAACTTATGCAATTATAATTATTTATTTATTTTATTTATGCAAGAATCTAAATACCATAAACTAAAATAAGATTAATAATCGTTATTTACCGATGCTTACATCTCATCGTTTATGGTAATTATGATAAAATAGCGATTGTCAATCAAATGTCAATAAAATATAAACTAACGCCAAAACTGACATCAGTCACCAACGCGAACAGCGAAACGCCGTGTGTAGTATTTTTTAGTTACGCTATCTTTGTTACGGAATTTAAATTTCGAATTTTGTGCATTTAGTTTCCACGCTCAAGGCCCGCGATAGAAGCTATGCAATAGCTTAAAAATCCACAACTTATAACAGATCAACGCAAAATGTGATTTTGTGTCCGTGAGTTTGAGTCTGGAACGTTTATTTTCTAAAATGCATTATATTTTTTTATAAGTTCCATTATAACCTTTATGTGGTAGCATATTGCAATAATATTATATACGTAATATCTGAACCCAACGTTGTTTACGTAAGTGAAATAGAATAAGGCAAGCAAAATGTTTGTTTTATTACAGAAAGGAAACTTCAAAAGTAATGTCATAAATACCTTTTGGTGAAACGCTTACACAAAAATAAATGCAAGTCGTAAAAAAGCAGCTGGAAGTTAACGCTTTATTTATTACATAATTATAAGCTACAGATTTTATAAATGACTAAAGCTAGATTAGCTTTTCGACACATATGGACTAACTACCTATCGTGACTTTCCAAAAGAACTGCAGGAACCTCATTGCGCCCTTTTTCAAAGCTCCGTGCTCTGAAAAAAAAAACGTAATAAGATTTATACGGCTTGAAGCCACTTACATATCTAGGTGTGCGTAAAATACGTTCTATGCGTGTCTATAATACACGCCACAGGTTTAATCTAATGTTGTAATGTCAATGTCTCTTCCCAATAGAATACTAAACTTGTTTTAATAATTGTAAATGTTTTTTGTAGTTTGCGAAAACTACACGTTACATGAATACCATATTTTATTCGATTATTTAAGCCAGGGTAAAGTTATGTGTCTTCAACATTGAACGCTATTTCACTATCTGACTAAATCTGTGGTTCCTACATGGTTCCTACAGGGTCATAACGTGAGAGAGACACTCTCAAAATTGCAAACGTCTTTAAGCTATGGCAACTGCTTATCATCAAGCGGTTGTCAACCTAGTAGTTAAAAGAAATTAATATTTAAACATAAGTTCGAATATTACTTTAATAAAGGTAACGTTTGGAATTTTAGATAGATAATCCTCTACCAACCACATTAAAATACTAGCTTGTGCGCGCGACTCCGTATGGGAGGAATTTAGAAAATTTTCATGGTCTATCCAACACAAAAAGATTTTTTCAATTCCAACTAGTAGTTTTAAAGATTAGCGCGTTCAAACAAACAAATAATACAAACTTCTAATATTAGTACATAAGAATAGATAAATAGATAAAGGTCTCAACTTTGTAGTTTCTGTGTCATAAACGTTATCCATTATTTAATTTTATAGCATAATGTACTTAGATAAAACTATTATATATTTACAAAACACATTTTCTAAAGTATCTTTATAGTTGTGAATACTTTCATTTGTGTGATCTCCATAAAGTTGTCAAGAAATATCAAGTCTCTTTTACATTTTTGTTCTTCAAAACTTTCTGTTGAAAATGAGATAAACGAAATGCGAATTGAGATGGTAGTGGTCTGATTAGGACGAAAAAATTTGTCATTGCAAGAAAATATAGTGTATTTTTTTCAAACTGTTTTTGTTGCTTTTCGTGTTATCTGTCTCTTTAAATAAAAATATAAGCTACAATTTTAGAATTTTTAGAGAATAACAGAATATTTAGAGATTAAAATCTGTTTTTGTTGTGACTAAAATACGGCTCATAATATTTTATTCAACTTGTCTTTAACTAACTTTAACATCACTCCCCTATCCCGTTATTTGGGGTCGGCGCAACATGACTTCTTGTTCATGTCGCAACATGCAAGACCATATCTCTAGTTTACACAAAATAAATATGCTATATATAGCATACAAGCTGTTGCTCGCAACTTCACACGCGTGGAATTTAAAAAAACTAATCCTGACAATTTATACAATAATCTACTTTGTTCAAAAACTAAAAAACACGCTTGAAAATCCAGATTTTTTTTTAATTATTGCATTGTCATCGGTTCTTGTTAGGTGTGCAAAATTTCAGATCTATCCGACTGCTGCAAGTGGGTAAAAATCACTTTCAAAGATTCCGTTACATTGATAGATAAGTACCAAACTAATATAAGTGTGTTAAAAAAGCATCCTCTTGAACTATTCTGTCTATTAAAAGAATCAGCATCAAATCCGTCGCGTAGTTTTGAAGATATAAACTTACATAGGTACATACATACAAAAATATCAACTATTATACTATAGTTTTATAATATGTAAAGATAGCACTTAAGTTTGGTGTGTGTTGATCATCTGGATTACTTTATTTATAACTTTAACAATAAATCTTCAATATTTTCTTTTCAAGACAGAGACAAAATCTTCGTCTCCAATCGCATTAATTTAATATTTCTGATCGTATCATATATCGTAGATACCAATGCCATCTGCTGCATAGCTAAGAACGTCTAACCGTGAGATATAAAAAACATATTTTTTTTTTATTGTCTTCTTAGACAGATAAAATCCTTTGTGAGAGACAGAAATCTCGAAAATAAACCCTGTGCCAACACGCCTGGTCAGCGCGGCACAGTAGACCATAATCCCTCCTAAAGTAGATGAGACCCGAGCCCAGCGGTAGGACGTTAATGGGCTGGAGAGAAAGAGAGAGTGTACTTTGAAAACCGCCTTTATAGTGGTTAAATATTAATAATTTAATACAAATAGTTTTTTTATAATCAAGATTCTCAGAAAACATCACGTTCCCTTGTGCATTTGAATAGTAAATATTGAAAAATAAATGTTTTGAAATATTCAGAATTGAAATCCCCGAACCTTCTTTTGATGTGATCAAAGATTTATGATTTAGTCTGAAGTGCAAGATATGCAAGTTATAGTAAAAAGAAATTTCTAGGGACTAAAGCTCTTAAAGACACGTGACGGCTTTGTATTAGTTTTTGTATATTTAATAACATCATAAAATACATTAATTTATGAATTTTTGCAATTGACTTGCTATGCTTTTACTAAATAAACTAAATTATAGTGGAAAAAATGATAACCATGAGCGGGACTTGAACCCACGACCTCGGAATACCGTTCCGTTGCTCTCCCATCTGAGCTATCATGGTTCCCGCACATGTTTACCAAATCCTCCACTACAACCTTCTCAATGTGAGTTAAACATCGTGCGATGTTTTGTGTACAACGCCATCTATTGAGCGGTTTGCACCAACTCGATCAATCGATCACTTAGTGTTCTTTACAGAACACAATTGGACCGATTATATTATTTAGTAAAAGCATAGCAAGTCAATTGCAAAAATTCATAAATTAATGTAGAAATACATGTACAGTCATTATTTCGGTCCAATTGTGTTCTGTAAAGAACACTAAGTGATCGATTGATCGAGTTGGTGCAAACCGCTCAATAGATGGCGTTGTACACAAAACATCGCACGATGTTTAACTCACATTGAGAAGGTTGTAGTGGAGTATTTGGTAAACATGTGCGGGAACCATGATAGCTCAGATGGGAGAGCAACGGAACGGTATTCCGAGGTCGTGGGTTCAAGTCCCGCTCATGGTTATCATTTTTAGGGTTCCGTACCCAAAGGGTAAAAACGGGACCCTATTACTGAGACTTCGCTGTCCGTCCGTCCGTCCGTCCGTCCGTCCGTCCGTCCGTCCGTCCGTCCGTCCGTCCGTCTGTCACCAGGCTGTATCTCAAGAACGGTGATAGCTAGAGAGTTGAAATTTTCACAGATGATGTATTTCTATTGCCGCTATAACAACAAATACTAAAAATAAAATAAAATAAATATTTAAGGGGGGCTCCCATACAACAAACATGATTTTTAGGGTTCCGCACCCAGTATCTCAAGAACGGTGATAGCTAGACAGTTGAAATTTTCACAGATGATGTATTTCTATTGCCGCTATAACAACAAATACTAAAAATAAAATAAAATAAATATTTAAGGGGGGCTCCCATACAACAAACATAATTTTTTTACCGTTTCTTGCTCGATACTAATAACGTTGCCTTATGTTGCATAGATAATGGTACGTAACCCTTCGTGCGCGAGTCCGACTCGCACTTGACCAATTTTTTCCACTATAATTTAGTTTATTTAACATCATAAAATGTTTATGTATATACGAGTATTTAGAAAGAAAGAAAGCAAAATTTTATGACTGTCAAACGTAAAATAAAATAATAATGCATTCATAATGCATAAATAATAAATTCATAATGCTTACACAAACCAATTTATTTATTAGTATGGGACCATACTGATAAATATAATTTGCCCAACAGTGAAACGTTTATTAGCTGGAGAGAGAGCGGGAGTTCCTTCTCTCAAATCGTTAACATGCTGACCAAACATTTCTTCCAAATACTTCTTCACGCAGACTTTCATTTATCCCAGCAATGGTACGTTAATGGGCTGGAGAAAATGGGAGAGAAACATTGATAAAATCCTAACGGTATAAAAAATATCCTGTTTAGAGGTAAAACGTTTCTAATATATTTGATATCATTTTGCAAAATATCGTGGGCAAACGTGAAGTTACTCATCAAAACAGGATTACGGTGTTATTTAAATAATATATCAATTCTCGTTTATCCTTCCTTCTCGGGGGTTCCTTTGTAATAATATGAGACGTGCGGTTTTCAGCGATCTGTATATTACGACACACATGTTAACCAATCCGAGGGGTTTATGTATCCTGTACTTATCCTTTTTTGGGATTAATATTGAAAGAACTTGGAAGATTTTCATAATTATTGATTCTTCTTAGACTACCGTTGAACCCAATATTACCAATGCTGTACCTTCTTCCTGTCTGTGTGGAGACGGATTAAGAATTATAAGTGTCACTACCCCTTTTCATCCCGAGAGTTCTGTCGGAACCAGCTATAGGATATTGTTATCAGATTGCATCCTGGTGAAAGACGAAAAACTCGAAAAAAATTCAGTGCAAACACGCCTGGTCAGCGCGGTAACTAAAATAGACCATAATCCCTCCCGAAGTGGAGGCGGCCCTAGCCCAACAGTGGGACGTTAATCAGCTGGAGATAGAGATAGAGAGAGAGAGAGAGAGAGAGAAAGAAAGCGCCGTCTTCAATATCGTTAACACGATGACCAAACGATTACATACAGACTCTTTATGACGAAATGGGAACACTTATACTCCTAATACGTCTTCAACATCAACGTCAACTAAAATGTCAACGTTACATTTAAAACCAGACGCGAGACAGTCCTTAGCAAAAATACTCTCCAAACACGAATATCATCTAATCCCTGAGGCCTTGCGTATTTTTCAAAGGACAAAGAATTTTTCTCTTGCTAATGCGAAGCTTTTTTGAATCGGATATAGTGATTTATTTGGAAGCGTGTTCCACGATGGCTGATCCGGTCGCGTTCTTATTCTTAATGCTCCTTATGTGTTACATCGGTCTAGTAGCGATGTTTCGTCGTTTTATCAAGTACAATATTCAGTAGAATTCCATTCATCCACTATCGACTAAATCGTTAGGTAGGTATAAAACACCAATAATGTAGTGCCATTAGGAACCTAGAAAAACGAAGTTCTTCTCTAACTACCATAAATATTATATTATTAAAAATGCTAGCTGACGCAAGCTTTCGCAAAATTTTCCATCATCATACCGTTACGCCTTTTTCCCATAGGGGTAGGCAGAGACTATGGAGCGCTTCATTCACACTCGTACATTTGGTCATATATGCCCGACTGCTGTAAGTGTTACGCACTTCGCCATTTTGAAGGAGATTGGCAAAGACATCGGAGTATGCTTTTCATGGACATCCTCTAATTAAATTTCCCTCGTTTCCTTTATAGTTAAAGAGCCGGAATAAAATACACCTACTGAATTTTCGGATGAGACCAAAGTATATTTCTAGACACGCCTGTACTAACTTGCCTTATTTTATTTATCTTATACAGGGTGTCCCAGAACGTAACGTAGCTGGGAAGGGGGGTGATAGGGGGGGTCACAAGGGTCACCAGAAAAATAAAATAAAAATTCCCCTCTGGCTATTTAAAAAATAAATGGCATTTTTTTAAAAACTAAAAATTTTACACCTTGTGGAGCTATTTTGCTAACTGTACCTACAAATATAGCTGTTTAAAAAAAAAAAAGATGTTATGTAATCCTCAATAACCCTTCATCAAATTGAATTAAAAAAATAATACATATCCAACCAAGATTTTAAAGAAAATTAAGTTCTTTTCCAGTCAAGGACTTAGTAATTACAATTTCACTCAACTTTCTCCAAGTGTACTGAAAAAAAAATGTACTATGCAGCTCCGGCGTGTAACTTAAAAAGATAGGTAATTTTATTGCAATTCCAAAATGGTATAACACTTATTTGAAAAAATCATACTTAGACATTTAAAAATAATTTTCGGGAACAATACCCCTGCAAAACAAAACATATCAATAAAACAATAGTCTCAAATTCCTAAGAAAATACATTTTTAAATGTCTCTTCTGTTCCTCTAATGTTACTGCCCGTTAATTCTCAAGATTGGAGTACTGTACATACCTCAAACACTCAAGTACAGTCTAGGCCAGATAAAGCTTTACCATATTTTATGACAGGGAATTTAAATGAAACTCGAAAATAAAACAAAATTGTAATTATTTATTCAAATTAAGTGCTCGAAATGTGCACCACCAACATAAATGCACGCCCTATATCGTTTTAAAAATGAGCGGGAAATGTGCCGAGCAAATCTTCTATTATTGATTGATTCCGCGGCCTCTGTGATCCTCGCCTTCAAGTCACCCAAGTCCCTGATGGGTTTCCCATAAACTTTTTCTTTTATAGCACCCCAGTAAAAGAAGTCCAACGGGTTTAAATCCGGTGAACGAGCTGGCCACGCTATAACACCGGCCCTTCCCATCCACCTACCAGGATATTCGTTGTTTAGGAAATCTCTTACTGGGCGTGCATAATGTGCTGGGCACCCATCATGCTGGAACCACATATTCCTTAATGTTTCCAGCGGCACATCTTCCAATAAATTGGGTAATTCGTTTTGTAAAAAGTGCAAGTACGCCTCGCCAGTCAGTGCCTCAGGTAACTCAAAGGGTCCGATTATTTTACCGTTCAGTATTCCGGTCCACATGTTCACTTTAAAACGATATTGGGATCGATCTTCTCTAATAAGGTGGGGATTTTCTACGTGCCACTCGTGTAAATTATGTAGGTTCATGTAGCCGTCCTTTTTAAAAGTAGACTCGTCGGACCACAATATTTTATTAAAAAATTGAGGGTCCTCCCTATGCATGCGCAGCATCCTACTACAAAATGCAAGTCTCGCAGGAAAATCGCGTGGTATCAGACTCTGTACGCGTTGCACGTGGTACGGGTGGAACTTTTCTGATTGTAATATGCGATGAGCAGTACTTTTTGATACACCTGTATTTGCTTCAATTGTCCGAACTGAAGTACTCGGGTTGTCTGCGACGGTTTGAAGCACTACATCTTGGACATCGAACCGAGATCTGCGTTCATTAACCATTTGATGTGGAAGTCGACCCTCAGACAATAGTCGGTGGACATTGACAAAAACACGGCTATCCGGGTGACGTGGGGCGTTCGGATATCTTTCTCGGTACAGTCTTGCTGCAGCACCGGCATTACATCTACATTCGCCGTAAATGAGATGCATGTTCGCATATTCATGTGGAGTGTACGTGGGTGGCATGGTGGCACTGTATCACACACTTTAGTCCTTGAGAAAGCCAAGTCGTTGGAAGAAATCACAAACAATGTCCAAAATCACAAAGAAATAATCAAGTCCAGAAAGCGAAGCAAAGTTGTTAGTACTAAATGAACACAAACGAATACAAAGATGTGCAGTAAACGAGAGAGCTTAATGTACTGCCCGACTATTTGGCTAACCAGAGACAGCACCCCTACTTTTTCTCTTCCTTTAACGTATCTACCTGTCTCTTTCACTCCCTGAACTTGTTTTGTTTCATTGTTCTCGCGCATGGCTAACGGTACGAGAGGGGTACCTGCCTACCTGCCTGTACAAGGAACAGGAATATTTGCTTAGGAATTTGAGACTATTTATGTTGGTGGTGCACATTTGGAGCACTTTATTTGAATAAATAATTAGAATTATGTTTTATTTCCGAGTTTCATTTAAATTCCTTGTCATAAAATATGGTAAAGCTTTATCTGGCCTAGACTGTACTTGAGTGTTTGAGGTATGTACAGTACTCCAATCTTGAGTATTAACGGGCAGTAACATTAGAGGAACAGAAGAGACATTTAAAAATGTATTTTCTTAGGAATTTGAGACTATTGTTTTATTGATATGTTTTGTTTTGCAGGGGTATTGTTCCCGAAAATTATTTTTAAATGTCTAAGTATGATTTTTTCAAATAAGTGTTATACCATTTTGGAATTGCAATAAAATTACCTATCTTTTTAAGTTACACGCCGGAGCTGCATAGTACATTTTTTTTTCAGTACACTTGGAGAAAGTTGAGTGAAATTGTAATTACTAAGTCCTTGACTGGAAAAGAACTTAATTTTCTTTAAAATCTTGGTTGGATATGTATTATTTTTTTAATTCAATTTGATGAAGGGTTATTGAGGATTACATAACATCTTTCTTTTTTTTTTAAACAGCTATATTTGTAGGTACAGTTAGCAAAATAGCCCCACAAGGTGTAAAATTTTTAGTTTTTAAAAAAATGCCATTTATTTTTTAAATAGCCAGAGGGGAATTTTTATTTTATTTTTCTGGTGACCCTTGTGACCCCCCCTATCACCCCCCTTCCCAGCTACGTTACGTTCTGGGACACCCTGTATAACATTTTTCGCATGATAGACATGGACATTTATGGACGGACGGATGTAAGCTATTATGTTAATGAACAGTACGTTATAAACCATAAGAGATTTATAAGAGATTGAAGCCCACACAAGTCACCCTAACTAAATAATTATTCGCTGCTCACATCCCAATCCTGCCCACTTCTATTATCGTTAATATTCAAGAGTAATATGTAACAGCTTGTTCACTAAAACATTTGTCAACGTCAAATTGTTTTGTGAATCAACAAATTGGTGCAGGGAGTCAATCTACTATGAAATATCACTTAAAGCATAATATAGCACACTCGACGTGACGTAATATCGCCTACTATAGAATACAATTTCTCAATAGATATGCCTTTAGGTGTCCAAATTAGTAACTTCCCTGATAGAGTGTATCTATGTCATTATGGTAACGGGTTAAGAAAACAAGTGTCACCACCCCATTTCTTTCCTGGGGAAGAAATGGGGTGGTGAAGGAATATTATTAGCAGTTGACATCTACTATGAAAGACAGAAGCCCCGAACTACATAACAACACAATTGATCAGGGCAACATTGTAGACCACAAACCCTTACGACGTGCAGAATTACGATAATTGGCTTAAGAGAGAGAGAAAGTGTCATTATAATAAATAAATAAAATAAATAAATATTCATGGACATTTCACACAACGTCCTCTGGTCCCAAGCTAAGCTTATATGCTTGTGTTATGGGTACCCGAATACGGATAGACTACATATACTACTTTTCTTTTGTAAATACATACTTATAATACATAGTAAACACCCAGACGCAGTACAAACATTTGTATGACAATTAAAAACATCACACAAATGATTGTCCTGACCGGGAATCGAACCCGAGACCTCGTAATCGGCAGTCCGTTATATGAACCACTACACCACGAGGCCCGTCAATAATAATAATAATTGAAAACATTACAAAAAATAGGTACCATGTAAAAATAATGATTATTGCAACATTATTTGAGGACAAATCGAGAACGTAGAAACGTAAACGTTAAGCAGACTTTTAAAATAACAAACTTTATTAATGACTTGCTCACTGAATAATATGAATCTCGCTTGAGACACGTTCTTTTGTTTCTTTTCCTTAATCATCCGTTTTTTTTTATAATGAACTTAGAAGCTAGCTTATCATAAAAAAATATATGTATCATTTATTTTACAATGAACAGTTGATTCTGGCCAAATTCCTCATTTTATCTAGAAGGTTCAGTTAACATTGCCGGATTGTGTTATCGACTCTATCAAAATTATTCTTTTAGCTAAGTTTAATTTAGTTGTGCGCTCAGAATTGGTACCAGTGTATTATAAGTTCCTAGGAGGATTTATACTAGTTCTACGATAAGTTCACGCTCAGATAATGATCTGTTATAACCTCGAAATACACAGAATTTTTCCTTTTGCTAATGCGAAGACTTTATTAAATCAGATGTAGTGATTTACAACGAGGAGATGTGCGTGTTCAACGAGAGCTTACCCTACCGTTGTTCTTAATGCTCTTTATATGTTCCGTCAGTCTTGTAGTAACGTTGAGTTTTTCTTGTCCGTGATAAATATTTATTATCTTCTTTCTAAATTTCAGTATTCTTTTCATATGATACTAGCGGTCCGTCCCGGTTTCGCATGGGTGGACTTAAGATTATTTTATAGCCTATGTTCGAAGGGTGACTGTAGCTTTCCAATGGTGAAAGCATTTTTAAAATCGGCACAGCAGTTTTGAAGTTTATTCGTTTCATACAAAAATGCAAATCTTTCCCCTTCATAATATGTATTATAGTAGTATAGTATAGATTTAAATATTTGGTGTAAGTATCTATTTTCAATGTCCTTGATAGTAAAATAAAGGTCTGATTCAAATTCTGAATCAATAAATAAATCAAACATTAAATCAATACGTGCTAATGTGCAAACGGGGAGCTTCTATATCAAATTAAAAATAAAATCTTTTTGCTTCCTTATAAGACATCGTTTTGTACTTAAAGAATAAAGGTTGACGAGCCTCGTGGTTGAGTGGTTCATGTAACGGACTGCCGATCAAGAGGTCGCGGGTTCGATTCCCGCTCGGGACAATCATTTGTGTGATTTTTCTAATTGTCATATAAATGTTTGTACTGCGTCTGGGTGTTCCTATGTATCATAAGTATGTATTTACACAAACAAAAGTAGTATATGTATTCTATCCGTATTCTGGTACCCATAACACAAGCATATAAGCTTAGCTTGGGAAGTTGGGACCAGAGGACGTTCTGAGAAATGTCCATGAATATTTATTTATTTATTTATTAAAGGTGTTTTAACCGACTTCGAAAAATGAGGAGGTTCTCAATTCGTCTGTATGTTTTTATGTGTTTTTTACCTCATAACTTTTAACTGGCCGAAACGATTTTATTGATTCTTTTTTTATTTGAAAGCAGGTGCTTCCCGTGTGTTCCCATTGGCACCAAATCGGGATCTGGTGGTTATCTTTTAAAAAATCGTGGAAAATTCGTAAAGTAATTTATTACGTAATTTATTATTATTTATTTAGTAAGTAATTTTGCAATTGACATGCTATGCTTTTACTTAATAAATTAAATTATGGTGTGTATATACGTGAAAATACGATATAAACTCAATCGAGTGACGATTATGGTGGCCTAATTTGATTACTCAAAGCACGACCGCAATAAGCTCAGTTGGCAGAGCTACGGAACGGTATTCCGAGGTCGTCGGTTCTAGTCCCACTTGCGGTAATCGCCTTTTCCACCATAATTTAATTAATTAAGCACATAAATTCGGTTTAACTTTAAAAAATAAAGCACTCAATTATCAATCTATCAGAAGTAGGTAAATAAATATGTAGGTAGGTAAATATGGAAAATAATGTATACTCATGTATTATATCCGTATTCGTGTAACCATAATATAACTGATAGTGGCAATAGCAATACTCTTAGCTTGGCACTAGGTAACTTTGAGTGAAAAATTTCGTGAAATTTTACTTAATTTCTTTGAATGAATATTATCTTTAAAAATAACTTCTACTTCTAAAACACTCATAAAAATTATTATAATTTATTCATATTTAGTTAACATTGAGGCTAAACTTCAAAATTTTAAAATCATATTCCCCTAGAGTATTAAAAATTACTCTGGGTTCTTATCTGACATTATATTTAAAAGGTAGGACTGGGAATAGCTTAAATATTCAAGGACTTTTGTTATTTGTTTTAGAATTTCACAAAGAGACTTATTTACAGGTTAACTGATTTTTTTACTTACAATACAAATCCTTCGGTGAGCATGAGCAGAGTATTATTCCTTAGACCTTTAGACTCACAAAATATGTTACTTGCTTAACTGGTTTTTACAGCAACCTTGCGAGAAAATGCGGTGGTGTCCTTGTATTTTTCTTTCTACATGCGACTAGTCTTATATGACAAATGAACGCTTTAAAACCAATATATTTTCGCCACACACCAACATTGCAATTACTGTGAATCGATTCAATTCCTTTGAGCATTATTAATCCAATTTGAAACGTATAATTTAATGTTACTCGGTTTTTCTGGTAACATACTCGTATTAATGAATGCTCTCAAAACTCAATCATATATTTAAAATATCTATCAGCAAAATCCAATTTCAAATTGTAATTAAGACTTTGTAATAAATCTCATCACACTGAAAAGCGTGATGAAAGAAAATCTTTTTGAATGCAATTTATAGTGGTCAAAATTTTAGGAATATTTGTTCTCTTATGATCTAGTCTATCTAGTCTATCTATCTATCTAGTAGGATAGTGATCTAGTCTATCTAGTAGTAGTATATCTAGTCTAAATTGTTTCTCTAATTCGAGGTCATTTTTGGCCGCATTGCGCTAACCAGGTATTTTGAGATATGGTTTAATTTCGATATTTCCGTCTCTTACAATTAGTGTTAATGCTGCTGAACATTTAAAAGCTATGTAAGCAGCCTGGGGAAAAAATGGGGTGGTAACACGTATACTCTTAACCCCTATTAAATACAATTACTCGTAAACTTCATATTTTATTAGTATCCGACAGTCTAAACAGTTTTGTGTGGTACACTTCGAAGCTATTCAAAATTATTTCCTGAACAAATTAAAATCAGCATAGTATAATAATGATTTACACCGTCAGCTTCTATTAGTGTTTTAATACTTACTAGTGAAATGAAACAGCTTGCTCACACAAACATTTGTCAACGTCAACTTGTTTAGCAGTAAACCAACAAAATGATGCATGGACTGACTACCGTGAAATAAGGCATATAGTGTGTATTTTATTATCTTGGATATAAATGAACATGTGTTACTATATTTTTGTACTCTATTTTCTTAGTTTTTTTTACCGTATACTTTATTACTAGATGTTTCCCGCAACTTCGTACGCGTAGAATGTAGACAGGAAACCTTAAGAAATTATACCTACAAATACGACACGACACAAATAATTGATTTGATTTTGATTTTAAAATGTCTTTATTATTCAAAGATTGTTACAAAAATAGCATACAATTGATCTTATTCTAATTGTTTCTTATCATATATAATAATGTTCCTTAGACTAAGTGCGTCTATATAAACTTATTAACGTGAACAATGTACATTAATATAGTGAAATGTCTCAAAACTTACAAGAAGTTATAACATAACAGTTTTTTTTTTAATAGCAAACTTAGCGAGTTCAGCATTATTAGTACATCACAGATTTTATTAAAGAAATGCTTTAAAACATTGCAAGTTAAGAGTTTAAATATAAGTTTAGTAATAACTTTTATTTTTGTGGGTACAATAAAATAAATAGTTCGATCGGCTACTGCCGACCGATCAGCAGGTAAGTAAACATTCGCTAGGTATACGGTTCGTGAAGAAAATAGTGATGTGGTAAGCGATATCGACAATATGTTCGAGAGTATGGCAAGTTGACAGTACGACTTCTGCCTATGTCTGAGACGAGAACATTGCGATGAGTAGGGTTTTTATCTATATAAAATTTACGTGAAAGCTTTAAAATAAAGTTTTTTATAGGAGGATATTTGATTTGTAACTGCAATTTCGTAAGGTTTGTTCTAAATTTCGTATTATATGCTATTTTTAACGCTATGTTTTGAATAACTTGCAATTTTTGGTAGTTGGTGTCAGTTATACTACACCAGGCAGGCGCAGCATAGGTGAGACACGGTCTGACTAATGTGGTATATATACGTAATTTGGTAGCAGAACTTAATTTGGATTTTCGATTCAGAACTGGTCTTAACGAGTTTAATGCTTTGAGACCCTTGTCTCGAAGAACGGTAATATTATAATTCCAGTTAAGTTTTGTGTCAAGCAGAACTCCTAGATATTTTACTGATTTGCCCCATGGAATTTCGTAATTGTCTAGTTTTACAAGACGGTTAGGGAAAGACCTCTTTCTCGTAAAGAATATAGCTTCGGTCTTATTATAATTCAATTTTAATTTCCATTTCGTGAAGAATTCACTCAAGAGTTCTAATGAAATTTGTAAACGACCAATAATTATATCAGGGTCTTTGTCACTCGTAAAAGTAGCAGTATCGTCGGCGTAGACAGCTAAATGAGTATGGGATTGCTTGGGCATATCATTTAGATACTGAATAAACAAGTATGGACCAAGAATAGAGCCTTGAGGTACGCCGGTGACGATAGATTTGGATTCAGAAAATGTGCTCCCTATGTGTACAGAGAAAGAACGATCAGCTAGGTAATTTTGAATAAGTTTAACAAGATAGAAGGGGACGTGATTGTCGAGAAGCTTATGTAGCAGACCGTGGTGCCATACGGTATCAAAAGCTTTTTCTATATCTAGCAATATCATACCAGTGGATTTATTTAGATTTAGATTATCAGCCACGTGCTGTGCAATTCGAGTTACTTGTTGTGTAGTAGAATGAGTACTACGAAACCCGAATTGCTCAGGCATTAAGCTGTGATCAGTAGATTTGGATAAACGCGATAGAATTAAGGATTCAAACAATTTGCCCAGGTTAGGTAATAGACTGATAGGGCGATAACTAGATGTAAGAGCTCCATCTTTGCCAGATTTTCTAATTGCAATAACTTTAGCATGCTTCCAAGCGTTAGGAAAATAGCCAAGCTGAAGACAGCCATTTAATATTTTAGTAAGGAAAACTACAGCTTTTTGGGACAGATTTAAAAGTAAAATGTTTTGAAGATCGTCAAAACCAGATGCTTTTCGGAGTTTTAGTTTTCTTAGTTTGGTCCGTATTTCGCAGGGTCTGATTAGCGGAGGATGATCTTCAGCCTCATAGTTTTGCAGGAAGTTCATGGACATGTTAACTGTAATCTCTGTATCTGAATCACTTATCCAGTCATGTGTAAGACACATATTTTTAGCAAACGCTCCAGCTAAACTTTCGCATTGATCAAGAGCACAAGTTGTGTAACGCCCATCTTGTAGTTTAAGGGGGGGTACCGTGGTTGGGGTGTAATTTATGGATTTAATAATGCGCCAAAGGTCAGAGGATGGATTGTTGACTTTAGATAATTTAATATCCCAGCTGTTGTCATTGAATACTTTTATAGCATCTTTTATTTACTAATAATTTGTTCACAGGTATTATTAATTAAATATATCCTGTTATAATATACCAACTTATAGACGTAATCTCTACCTGTATTAAAATCGTATTAAAATAGTTTTTGTTTACGTTTGAGAACTTCCAGTTTGCTTCAAGTTAGGTTTCCACTTAAATATTACTCCAAAGACTCATAAAGTTACGATAAGCTTCAGTTAAATCAGTTCAGAAGTTTGTCGTCGTAAAACTTATATACTACATCTATATACATACCCCAATTCTTCTTGCACAACTAAACTTGTAACTTTACTAAAATAGGCCTAAATAGTGATAGCGTCAAAAATAATCAGCAATGTTGACAAAACTTTCGTAATTTTAAAACTAGGATAACGATTTTAAGTAACACACATGTGTATAACAAGATAGCCATTAAATCAAAAACCTAAACTTGTATGGTTTCATTTTGTTAACCTAAGGCACCAAATATGTTGCATCAAAACTTTTAACCTAGTGTTTGACGCAACAGAATTGGTGCCAATGTTAGCCGTCTCGTCACGATACCTACATTTCTTGTTCTACACGTAATCAATTACTCATATAAACACAGACACGTTTATCCTATGAATATATATATATATATATTATATATATCCTTTACGTATAACTAGGGCTGCCATCACCATTGCCAACGCCTCAAAACCTAGGACATTTTCTCTCCCTCTCCAGCCCATTAATGTCCCATTGTTGAGCACGGACTTTTTCTTCTTTGCAAGGATTTATGATCTACTGATAGCGCTGTCCAGGCGTGTTAGCACTGAGTTTATTTTCGAGCTTTCCGTCTCTCATCGAGGATGTTAACTGTGTACAATATCCCATAGCTGGTTTTTACAGCACCCTGAGGAGGGAAAAGGTTGGTGACACTTGTATTCTTAATTTGCCACCACAGGATGCCAAACCTAGGCCATTTTCCGAATTACGGGTTTTTCTTGACAATGTTGGACATCTCAGAAAATATTTCTGTTTTGACAAATTAATGACAAAAACTTTGTAAAATCCCTTTGATGGCCCCCGAATGCCCCGAAAACTAGGACAATTCAGGGATAACTCGGATGGATGGTAGCCCTACGTGTAACGTACCTATGTATATATTACATATGCTTATGAGAAGTTACGTGACTATGAGATTAAGATTCTATTTTCATTCACAGCTGATCGCGCCAAGGAAACAAACTTTGAGTAAGGTAATTCTTAGTAATTAGAATTAAATATAATAATCTAATGAATGTATAATTGTATTATCGATATAATATCATCATTGATACGTTATTTTGAATAATATAAAGTGTTTTTCTTTCGTGTTTCTTACTGGACTCGTTGTGAAATGGTGTACCTACAATATTTGATTTGAAGGTCGCGGATTTGATTCCTGCGTTATATCAAAAGTTAAATTAAATACCAGTAGCACACAAACGAAGCTTATTTTGGGACCTGAGAAAGTTATATGAAATAAATATTTATTAAAATTTGTTTAATTAATGTAACGCAAAGTAATTTTGAATTTTAACAGGCTTTAAATAGATGAGTTTTTCAGTTTATGTACTTATTATTTACACATATGAATTGACTCCAAAATTAAGTGGAAAAACGTCGCTAGGAATACATGAATAGAATGTGTATTGTAAAGGTTGTGATCATTGAATATAACCTATACAATGATACAGGCCACTTAAGATTTATTTTTAAAAAAAGGAATAAAAAATTTAAAATTTGAAAATAAAAAGAAAAGAATGGAGTTGAAAAAAGGACATGAAGAGAGGATGTTGAAAAATGATTGTAAAATAGTTTTTCTATATTATAAAAAATATAACAAATTAATTAAATGTGTTTTAAATTATTATTATAAATTAATGTAAAGAAGAAGCTTTACAAATGGTGGAGGCGCCGGGTATAGCGGCCCGATTGGTAAACCAGCTCCTACGCCCAGGGATGTGTTGACGAGCAAAGGGTCGACACAGGATAAATATTTATTATCAGAGAAGTAGCCGTATCTTTTTATTAAATTTTTATAAATTATTTATAACTAAGATGGATCTAGCCACGATAACTTTCGGTGGTTGCGCACAGGAGTGCCTAGATGAATTCGAAGAAATGTTTTACGCTTTAATAACTTTCAAGAGATGCTCGTCTGAAGAAGAAAAATTATCACTATTGCCCTCATTTTTAAGGGGTAACGCCTTACTTTTCTTCCGGGGCATTAAAGACACGTGCAAAAGTGTGCAGGAGGTATTTGATAGACTAAGGGAAGAGTTCCAAGAAGTAAATTACCAAGAATGTTCGCAATAATTATTTGCATAATGATGTAAATTGGTTTAGTGATTCAATTAGATTAAGGTTATATATATAGTGATAATTATAATTTACTAATATTGTTTTATTTTGGTGTGTTTCATATTGTTCGGGATCGGTGAGACTTCATAATGACGTCAGCAAATTTGTACTTAAGAAAGATGCAATGAAAAGGAACCACATCAAAAATTTAATTATTTTTTCATATTTATATTTTGAATGTTTAGTTAAAAATGTGAGATAAATATATTAACATAGTAATTAGATAGTGAGTATTTCGTACTAGATTATGATTATAGTATTAAGGTAGAGCGATTAATAGGTATAATAATGGGTTGTATTGAGTTATAATGTCGAAGGGAGTGGCTTGGTAGAGTTAGTTGGATGAGTCGTATCAACGGGTAATATCTTTGAATGCAACATGGTAAGGCCATAGGCTATTTGTCATGGAATCCTGTTTTGGGATATCACGCATTTTAGAGATAGAATCATAAGATAGGATTTAGGAAAGTAGGTGGTAGAGTAAAGTATTTGTTCATTAGGAGAGAAATGTGAAAGGTTGAAAATTGAAAGAAGTTGTATTATAGTGAGAGGATGCTGATAATATTTTTATTTTATTTACTGGGTAATAGTTAGATAATAATGATTAGCGAATAGTTTATAATTACTTAGATAATAGAATGATTGATTATTTAAAACGTTACTTGTGGTAGAAGAATGGTTGGTAAATTTATCTCACGAGAAGGAATTCTAAATGTGGAATAAATTGGTCATTCCCGAGCATTCAGGATTACTTAGTAGAAATTATACCTAAATAATTGAAAAGAAGGTTGAGTATTATCTGAGCATACTTTAAATTTTAATTTGATAATCTCTGGATTCTGTCAATTATAATGGTTTCTTATGTAAATTTTCTCATTAAGCTGGAAAGCTGTTAAATTAGCATATCTTTCGGATCTATGATGCTGACCTCATAATTGAAGCTCGATAGTTTTTATAAGAGCATTAATTGTTTGGTGATGAACATTTTTCTGATTGATTGTTGATGATATAATATATAACTATCACACCAAGACACAAAGCATATTATGCTTTGTGTCTTGGTGTGATAGTTTTAAGGATGCCTTATCACTCTTGTTTATTATTGGATAAATCAATTTTAAAGATGAAGTAGTTTAATATTTTATGAAAAGAGTGATATGATATAAGGGCATCGTAGTTAGTGTGGTTCGGATAACTAAGATTAGAAAGGCAATTTTTGGTTGGTTTTTTGCTTTTCAAGTTTTTCGAAATGTATTGCTTCGAAAAGCTAGGTCCTAGCTGGATCTAATCTGGTTTATCCTAGTTTGTTATCATGCTTTCCAACCTTAGGTAGGGTGTCCAGTATTTTGTAACTTAAAAAAAAAAAAAATTTTTTTTTTTGGAAAAAAAAAAAATTTTTTTTATCCTCTAAGGGGGGGAGAATGTAAAGGTTGTGATCATTGAATATAACCTATACAATGATACAGGCCACTTAAGATTTATTTTTAAAAAAGGAATAAAAAATTTAAAATTTGAAAATAAAAAGAAAAGAATGGAGTTGAAAAAAGGACATGAAGAGAGGATGTTGAAAAATGATTGTAAAATAGTTTTTCTATATTATAAAAAATATAACAAATTAATTAAATGTGTTTTAAATTATTATTATAAATTAATGTAAAGAAGAAGCTTTACAGTATTTATATTTATTTATTCAAAATAGCGAAAAAATAATCACGATCGTATCTTCAAAGCTTTTATTTTTGTTATCCGATAATATATTTATCAGTCTCTGAGTTTTATAAAAAGGAGATAAAAATCCACAATTCCTTGGAATAAATGTTAAATCATTCCCTTTTTAGTATGTCTATTTTTAACACTCAAAGAAATAAAAGTCTCTTTTTATTTTAAACCACAACTAGAGAATAAAATAAAATATTTTCTTACCATCCTTTACTTAATCTTTTAGTAAAGTTCGTGAATATTTTGTGAGGCGAGGTTTGCTATTATCGGAATACCAAAAAATCTTGGCCATGTAACCGATTGTTATGACATTTTTGGTGATACGTATCTCCGACAGTAGATGAAAAAATACCGTTCAATGAATAAACGGAAATTAAGTTTTCGTAGATGATGTGTTTCTGTTGCCAGTAGGTATAACAACAAATACTAAAAATCAAAATAAAACCAATATTTAAGGCTACCATGCAAAAAAGATTTTGTGCATATTGATAGCACGCTTATGCCAAAGGTACCAATTCTACGTGTACAATTATTAAACTTATCTGAAAAATTAAAATTGTTGGGGTTAATAACACAATTTGAATGTTTGCACTTTCTTATTTTAAAAATTGTGTATTACCATTATATTGTGTAAGACCAGGTGGGCAAGTCCGGTAAATGAATGGTGTCATTGTCACGGGTTGTTTGCAATAACACTAAATAACTAATTGTTTAGTGGCGAATTTTATTAGGTTTTGTAGTCTATTGTTAATTTTTTGAGGTTATAACGTGTCATTTTGATGCCTTTGCGACATCATTCATTTACCGGACTTGCCCACTCGGTATCATTGCCATTGTCTTGTTGCGGCATGATATGTTATCTCTCTCTCTCTCTCTTCAGACCATTTACGTCCCCCTGTTGGGAACGGGCTTCCACCACTTTGGGAGGGATTATGGTCTATTGTGCCGCGCTAACTAGGCGTATTGGCACAGGGTTCATTTTCGAGTTTTCCGTTTCCCACAGAGGGTGTCATCTGTGTGCAATATCTCTTAGCTGACTTTTACAGCACCCTTGGGAGGAGATGGGGTGGTGACACTTGTATTCTTGATCCGTCACCACACGTAGTATATGATATGTTATCGAATAATAATATTGTAATCATAATTGTATGGAATTTTTGCGCGATACCAACCCCCGCGTTCTCAGTTTTGTTTTATAATAATCCCTTTAATATAAATCAATATTTCGGATATTTCACAAAACATCCTCTGGTCCCAAAGTAAGCTATATTATGCGTGTGTTATGAGTACCGGATACGGATATACTATATAGGTAAATACTTTTTTATGTAAATTAATACTAAAAACTTATAATACTAAAAAAAAATCCAGACGCAGTACAACCATTTGTATGACATTTATGAATATCACACAAATGATTGTCCCGTACGGGAATCGAACCCGTGACCTCGTAAACGGCAGTCCGTTACATAGTAATTTCTAGATGTTAAACTTTTGTTTCATCTTTTGATTTTTCTCAAAAGATGACTGCGAATGACTTAGAATTTAAAAGAACTATTTTATTTATCAGAATCAATTGACTACAGTACTAAAGTTAAATAGCACTCTAACCTTAATTGGACAGACGTGCTACTGTTAAAGATTTTTCAATCCATTTTAATTTGAAACCAAAGCTATTACTTTCATTCCTTTCTTTTACACATTAATTTATTAACATTTCTTATTATTTCCACAATTTTTTTTTTTAATATAAATATTCATCGACATTTCACACAACGTCCTCTGGTCCCAAGCTAAGCTTATTTGCTTGTTTTATGGGTACTAGAACACGGATAGAATACATATTATACTACTTTTCTTTTGTAAATACATACTTATAATACATAGAAAACACCCAGATGCAAATTAAATAAACATATAAAATTTCACAAGAATCATAAGTGAGATATAATGTGTAATCTACTATATAAAAATAAGTCGGATTTTCCTTCCTGACGCTATAACTCCAGAACGCACGAACCGATTTCCACGGTTTTGCATTCGTTGGAAAGGTCTCGGGCTCCGTGAGGTTTATAGTTCATATTTTTTCTTTTTTTTTTTACGTTTTCTTGGTATGGCAAAACAACGTTTGCCGGGCCAGCTAGTGTTATATTGAAATTTAATAAAGGAAGCATGGTATTTAGTTTGACCTTGAATTACTACCTGAAATAACTAATCCCACAAAACTTTCTTAGTTACTGCGTTACGGAGGTGTTCTACTAACTTTCAACTTACATATTGATTAATTTAAGCAACATTTTGAATAGATGGCTTCTGCCACTTATCATCACAAACTTAATTATAAACTTCTAAGTAACTTGCATGTAGTATCTTATCAAGATTGAGTTACGCTCTAATATAGTTTAGTACATATTTGATACGTGTTATACATTTTATCTTTTAATTACAACATAGTTTATATACATCTTTCTTTAAATGAAGTTTAAAAATGAAATAAGTATGTATTGACTACCTGCCGCTTCCAACTTCGTACAAGTAGAATTTAGAAAATTTTTCCTATTTTCATAACATTTGTTACTAATGCTTCGTTCCTATTGTTTATAGCGTGATTCTATATAGCCTATAGCTTTCCACAATAAATTTACTGTCTAACACTGAAATAATTTTTCAATTCGTGCGAGTAGTTGCTGAGATTAGCGTGTTCAAACAAACAGACTCTTCAGGTTGATAATATTAGTACAGATTACAACATAAGTTATTACTAAATTAAATTGAAAAACGTAATAAGTCTTCATCTTGGCTGTAACAACAATGTATAATATTATTGAAAAAAAAAAAAAGAAATGAAGAGAATAAAAAATAATACATTGAGTTTCTTGTCTGTTCTTCTCCATAGGATTCGTGTTTGGAACAGACACCTAGTTTTTGACGTTTCAAAAGAGCTTGTAAAAATGAGGAGGGATGAAGGGCATTTAAGCAAAAAGGTGATATTAATAAATATGAATATCAAAGGCCGAAAAAGGAAAGGTAGACCAAAAAAAAAGATCGATGGACTGTGTAAGAGACGATAGGAAAGATAAAGGAGTTGATGAAAATATGACGGCTAATAGGAAGAGGTTGAAAGGAAAAAACATGCTAGACCGATTTCAAATAATTTGGTATAAGGACAGGTAGAAGAAATAGGTAGTGATTTCAAATTACTCTGCGTACGAAGTCGCGCGAAAGTAAAAAAAAATTAGTAAAAATAAATATTATAGTGGAAAAGGTGATTACCGCAAGCGGGACTCACTTTTTCCACCATAATTTGATTTATTAAGTAAAAGCATAGCATGTCAAATTCAAAATTAATAAATTACTTAATATATACTATTAATAAAATACTATTTCTAGTATACTTTTTTTATAAAAATCATTTAAGGTTTAGTATTTGGGACTAGGTCATACATAATAAATGAGAACTAACCAGCCGACAATGAAAAATGGTGGAAATAAATCCAAATAAACTACATTACGTCAGCTAATGTATAACAATGGACAGTAACACAGATTTATGGACTATAGCAAACATACTAAAGCCTTATGTTGCTGAATATAGTAATACAAACTTGATTAACTTAAATTTTGTCAGAAAAAGAATTTTAAAAAGATACGCTTTGATTTTTGGGTTAAAAGATTCTTTATCATTTACTAAGCAAATTGCAAAAAACGCCTCATACTAGAACTTAGTTTTAGGAGATCATTCAAACATACAGTCTAGAAAAAAGAAACCAATATATTTATGTACATAGTTAATTGTCCAAAACCACGTCCAAAAGTAAGATTTAAAAACTGAGTTTGACTTTTTATTCCGAGGGGTTTGGGGATTAACCTAATATGTCTTCCTGCCTAAAACATAGTTACTAAAGGACTATAGGAATAGTAGTAGAATTGTGGTATAAAGAAATTTTACCCTGAATTATAACAAAACTCTTTAGTCATTATTTTATAGCATTAAAGTAAAAAAAAATAAGTTTAAACCATTTTTTGCCACGAGTTGCAATGACCCACCCTTAAGAGGGTACTGTACTCCTAATTTAGGTATTTGCCTAAGGTATTGCTATCCCTATTTCCAAGCGCCGCGCTGAAAGGGACATATATATGTAGCTCAAGCAGATTTTAACTACAAACTTTTCTCTTCGCGAAAGTTAAACCGATTTTAATTGTTTTTACGATATATTATAGATGAATAATATCTATGCTTCTATCACTTTCTTTTTTTCAAAACATATTAACTAAAAGAAATATGACCATTCGAAAATACGTTTTTTTCCAGTTTTCTTTAGGTAAAGTGTCAGCGACTATCACACATATTTGGTAAGGTTTTACCAGAAGAAAGAATATCTACTGTCCAGTTACAATTAGACTCATAGACTATGGTACCGATACTACGCCCACAACTAAACTTAACTAAATAATGAAAATTTATAGTGTCAATAGCATAATTTGTCAATGTGTAATGAACTTTATTATTATAAAAATTGTATATTATAGACTAACGATTTTAATTAATACTATCAATTTTAATTTTTTAGTTAAGTTTTGTTATGCGTAGAATTGGCACCATAGTCTAAGATTAGACTCATATTACTCAATTCTATTCCGTAAATTTTATTTTCCTGCTATCTGTCACAGAACCAATGCTAAAAGGCAAAAAGTTTGCAGCAGATAAAATATAAATCTATTCCATCGGCTGGCAAATACTAACATTTATTTACCCTGCGATAAGCGAAGTGCTCCTCGAGGTTCTATCATAATATTATAGCTTACTACTAAAATATTTGCAGCTCAAATGTTGTGAGAAACTCAAGATAATTAGTACTACGTTATTTAATGTTATCTTTGTTTAAATGTAATACATTATTGTTTTGTTATGAGTACAATATGTCAGTGTTTCACTCTTATGGTTGAAGTAAAAAGAAAAATTATACTTTCAAATTATTGGAAATAAGACGTTGATTAAGATTTTTTGGTTAAGTTTAGTTGTGCACTAGAATTGGTACCAATTTCGTGTAAATGTAGTAAGTGTAAATAACCCTCATAAAATATCTTCCAAACAGGAAGACTTTATAATTTTAAAGTTCATTAAACGCTCCACAAATATACTTTGCGCAATGTACTGTTTATAAATACAAAAGATACCCGGAAACATGAATAAATCATTACTTGAATGGACATCACATGTCATGGACATATACATACGCATATGTAATGGCCTAAAACACAAGACGGCCATTGGATAATCGGTCATTGTTTGACCTCGATTATTTGACCCTTTTAATTGTTTTAATTTAATTTCTTGTGGTAAGAAAAAAGAGGGTTGTCTATGAATGAAGAATATAAGTGTGTGTTACAAGCAGATAAAATACTCTGTGATAGTCGGAAACTTTAACTGTATTTATTTATTTTTAGTCTTTTTTTACATACTGTAGCTCATAGATTTAGTATGTATATATTAATCCTCCTAGTTTTAGCCTGGCTAAATCGTACTTCATAGAATAATGATGTTCCAATTGACGTATAACCTACTATCATAGAGACACATAGACACATTTTCACACACACATAGATATGTAAGTGGATTCAAGCCGGCTGAATGACGTAGGCAATGAGATGTGGTAAATCTGTGCCCTTTTTTTAAAATCTGCAAGCATCAGGTCAAACAGAATCATAGTGAGTAAAGTAAAACTTGTCATTACGAGACGACAAAGCATGTCTTTTATATGGCTAGGGTTGACAAATAAATATGTAGGTATATTCCACCTTATGTTAAGAGAAAATCGCATCCTAATGTGAGGACGGATCGTACAATGCCAGTGCCCACCCTCACTTTGAGCCCACAAAATGCTTCTTCACGTCTCGCTAAAAAGGCTTACTGTAGGATTTCTAACTAGATCATGATCTGGTTGACCTGTTGAAATATTCAATTTTATTACGTAACTTAAATCCACATAATTATTTTCAAGACAAAAGAGTTACTGTGTTACATCAAATGAAATTATTCTGTCTCAATAAATTACTTTTCATGAAACTGTATATTATTATAGTCTTGTGAATAGCAAAATGAGTTTCGTCATTCAACTTTGCAACTGTTTTGAATAATTATAAAGGTTTAATTTGGTTTTCTCAAGGTATTGCTTTTGTAAATTATGTTTTACAAATAAGTGAGTTGCGCTTAATTCCCTTTAAAGGTGTCTGCCCACTATCCCGTAGCATACCATGAGCGTACTAGGAACGTTTCCGGCACGGAAAACAGTCCTATACGCTCTATTTTGCCCACTGAAGCGGGCCGACAGCGTTCTGAACCCGTTTACAACCCGTATGTAACCCGTATGTAATCTGTATGATGCTCGTATTTAACACGGCAGGAATCCTTTCAATACACTCGTAAAGCATCGGTTCATTCTCGTACAAATATCAGTGTTGCGTAGACGCGTGTGGTGAAATATTGAAATAGTTATGGCTATAAGGAAACTAACGATTAAACAACTAGCAATGATTGCTATCATTTTGGATGAAGAGGAAGAGGAATGCCCAAAAAACACTCGACGCTACTGGATTCACAATTCTATAAAAAGACGCAAAACCGTTTAGCCGCCTGCGCGCAGCGTTCTGGCAACGTCGCATGCCATGCACGTAGCGTATCCGCACCGGCAAAATATTCCCTCCGACAAATAGTTGACGGCCCGTGCATGGTACGCTACGGTGTCGGCCTGTGACGGAACGGTCTAGTGGGCATAGTCTCATACTTCTCAATACAAAGAATAGTTTTTTGTCCGAAACGGTCCTAGTACGGTCATGGTATGCTACGGGATAGTGGGCAGACACCTTAATTAATAAAATAGTAACTACTGAAGTAATTTATTGATTTTGCAATTGACATGCTATGCTTTACTTATTAAATTAAATTATCACTTTTTCAATCATATGCAATCACTTTTTCCACCTAAATTTAATTTATTAATAACTACTGAATTAAATTTTAAAAATTAAAATATTTACACATGTCATAAAAACAGACATACATACATAAAATATTCAAAACTTATTATAAAACAAAGTCGTTAGTTTTGTATGTATATCCTCATATGAACTTAAATCTTTAAAACGACGCAATGGATTTTAATATGGTTTTTAATTTCTATACATAGAGTGGTTCAAGAGGATTACTTATTTGTATAATTTATCAACACCTAGTTAGTAATAAATTCGAGTAAAAAATATCAGTGTTAAATATTTTTTTATGATTTCTGTACACATTTTGTAAATAAAAATCACTTATAATTTTCAACGAACTTTATTTTCTGCTTAACTGTTGTCCAGTAAATAATGAACTCGAAAAATCTCGAATTTACGAGGTATGGACAGTCTAATTAGTAGATACTTATGCGTACAATGAATTTTAGAATTGTATTACAAAATTGTTGTGGATTTAATTAATGAAGACGTGTCGAGACTAAAACACTGCGAGTATTAGCTGACTTAGTTGAATTCACATAATAAATTATTTGTCTGTAGCAAGCTCGCTTCGAATCATACTAACAAACACTCCTAGCTGCTGTTTGCTTCCTGTATCATGCTTTGTTTCATTAAGAACTTTGTTGTTCCTACTAATGCTATACAAGACTTCAAGAAGAAACTGTAGCAGCTTATTACCAAGTATTTCTATTCCTCTTTTGTCTATGCTATAAATAAAGAAGTATAGTTTGTAATATGTATGAATATAGCGAACTAACTGTTACCAGTGAATTCGTACGCCTGGAATTTCGAATTACTAGACCTAAATACTGTCCGTGTGGTGACGGATTAAGAATACAAGTGTCAACACCCCTTTTCCTTTCTAAGGTGCTGTAAATCCAGCTAAAAATAATGTATATAAAATTCTCTCTAAGAGATGGAAAACTTTTTTTTTCATGTACTTTTCACACTACGTCCTCTGGTCCCAAGCTAAGCTTATTTACTTGTGTTATGGGTACCAAAATACGGATAGAATACATATACTACTTTTCTTTCGTAAATACATACTTAGTTATAATACATAGAAACACCCAGACGCAGTACAAACATTTGTATGACAATTACAAAAATCACACAAATGATTCCCGGTCAGCACAATACTTTGTGTGATGTTTATATTTGTCATACAAATGTTTGTACTGCGTCTGGGTGTTTCTATGTATTATAAGTATGTATTTACAAAAGAAAAGTAGTATACTCGTATGTAGTATATGCGTATTCTGGTACCCATAACACAAGCATATAAGCTTAGCCTGGGACCAGAGGACGTTGTGTGAAATGTCTATGAATGAATATTTGCCGCCTTGTTAATAACTATAGATACACTTTTAATATAGCGTTCAAATATTAACTCCACTTCATATCAAACCTTTCACAGCTAATATAAATATTACATCCATTTTTATACTGGCTTTGCCTAACGTTTCGCGTCAACGTTCTGAAAATTGCTTTCCAAATATTTTGCTTATCTGAAAATTAATCATTTACCTCATACAGGTAAATGACCTGCTGAAATTCATAAGTTATTTTCGAAACGCTCTTGTGAAATGTTATTATTAACTTACGGAAAAGTTGGATATTTCATTTTTCATACACGCAAAGCCAATTTTAATGAAAATTTCAACTCGCGGCATAACACATCTAGTTATTCATGCACTTTATCATTTAACTGACTGCATGTAACTGACTGCTATAATAAAATTGTAAATAATAATAGCTAAGTAAATTAATTCGGTAAGCACGGTAAATGACGTCACAAGTTCGCAGGCATCGCTGAAGATGAATGTTCCAATATTCTTCAAACATTTTATCATGTGGAATCTTCTTATATTTAAAAATCAATTGCTGTTCATTAGTCTTGCTAAAACTCGAGAATAGTTGGCCCGATTTTTGTGCTTTTGGTCATGAAATATTCATGAAAGTGAAGGGAACGTTTAAACGGCGACAAAATATATGGGGATCTAAAATTCCATGCGTACGGAGTAGCGGGCATCAGCTAATACTTGTTAAAAATTTTGTAAGAGTGCCGTTTGTAGCTTGCGAAAACTACTACATTACCATGGACTAACCATACAATAGGATGATCATATCTTATAAAGAAGTAAGATCTAGCTAGGCTAAGGTTACGTGTCTTCAAGATTAAGGCGATTCCCAGTGGCGGATTTGCATTCTCGGCCGCCCTAGGTCCCAAGCCATGAGCCGCCCTAGGCCCCAAGCCATGAGCCACCCCTTTCTCAGCATCCACCATATAGACTACGCAATGAAATTACATCATTGCAAACTATTTTATCTAAATGGATTTAGAAATTTAGGAGAAAAATTCAGTTTTATTTCGCAAGAAAATTTGAAGCTTTTTTTGTAAATCACCGCCCCTAAATCGGGCCGCCCTAGGCCCGGGCTTACCGGGCCTTAAGGTAAATCCGCCATTGGCGATTCCACTATCTGCTATATCTGTGTATGCAACATAGTACTGTAGTCTAACAGTAAACATGATCCTCTCAGCGTTAATCTAGAATCTCTGAACCCAGATAATACGATTTAGAACTAGTATTTGTTCATGTTGTTTACTATCATGAAATACATAAATTGATTTATGTAACTGTAACTTACTAGATATATTTGCTGAAAGACTTAGCTCTTGTTACAGTATTGACATCAATAATTAATTCCTTACAAATACAATGCCGGATCTTTAACTTGTACAAACAATTGTTATATACCAAAAAACGAATTTCCTTCAAATTTAATGGTTCAGACGTTTTAGAAATGATAAATTTGCTTAGTACAAAACTAAAAAACACGCTTAAAAATCCTAAATATTTTTATAAGTCATTGCATTGTCATCGGTCCATAATAAGCATGCAAAATTTCAGATAACTTAGACTAGTACAAGTGGGTGAAAATCACTTTCAAAGATTCCGTTACATATGTTAATACATTAATAGATACTTACCGAACTAATATAAGCGTGTTATAAATAAGAGTGTAATCGTTTTTAGAATCTCAGTTTTATATACTTCGTACGCGTGAAATTTTTAAAATATACACCACACTTAAACGAATTGTACAAAAATTGGTCAAGTGCGAGTCGGACTCGCACACGAAGGGTTCCGTACCATTATCTATGCAACATAAGGCAACGTTATTAGTATCGAGCAAGAAACGGTAAAAAAATCATGTTTGTTGTATGGGAGCCCCCTTAAATATTTATTTAATTTAATTTTTAGTATTTGATGTTATAGCGGCAATAGAAATACATCATCTGTGAAAATTTCAACTGTCTAGCTATCACCGTTCTTGAGATACAGCCTGGTGACAGACGAACGGACGGACGGACGGACGGACAGCGAAGTCTCAGTAATAGGGTCCCGTTTTTACCCTTTGGGTACGGAACCCTAAAAAACATCCTCTTGAACGACTCTATCTATTAAAAAATCGCTTCAAAACCCGTTGCGTAGTTTTGACGATTTGATTTAAGCTCACATACGGAAAAACAGACGAAAATGACGACTTTGTTTTATTTATACTTATACTAGCTGTCCCGGCAAACGTTGTTTTGCCAAGCTAAAAAAAAATTTGAAAAATAGATGTTGGCCGATTCTCAGACCTACTGAATATGTATGTAAAATTTGAGAAGAATCGGTCAAGCCGTTTCGGAGGAGTATGGTAACTAACACTGTGAATTTTATATATGTATTAGATTAGATTAGATTAGAAGATTATAAAGCTGAAAAGTTTTTTGTTTGTTTGTTTAAACGCGCTAATCTCAGGAACCTCTGGTCCTATTTGAAAAATTCTTTCAGTGTTGGATAGTCCATTTAGCGAGGAAGGCTATAGGCTATATAACATCATGCTGCGACTAATAGGAGAGAAGCAGTGGTGAAAAATAGTTACAAAAACGGGGAACATTTTCTTAATTCTACGCGTACGAAGTCGCGGGCAACAGCTAGTAATAAATAACTAAAGATTTATATTATTTTTAAATTCTTTAGACTCTGTGTAGTTTAAGTTTAATTGTTTTAATATTATGTATTATCCGTTAAGCCTATTGCCTTTTTAATTAAAAAAATATGACCGATTTTCTCTTAAAAACCCATTGTAATAAAAAATATATTTAGTTTATCGCATTACCATTCGCATTGATTATATTGAAAAATTCTAATGTGCACTGATCATTCTATGTCAATCTATATTTGAAATTCCAGCGTTTATTCCTGCAATTGAAATTTTGTGCGATTCGAGTGAATATAATTTAATTATAATGTTTTGTTTACTTATAATGAAAGTATACTGGAAGTATTTTGGATTTACAAAAGAATTATTCTGTTACACCAAATGAATTTATTCTATCTCAATAAATTTTATTTTCATGAAATCCAATACAGTCTGTTGAACAGCAAAATGAGAATCGTGATACAACTTTTCAACTGTTTTGAATAATTATAATGATTTCATTATATACTATGTAAATTATATTGTAAAAATAACTGGGATACTTACAATTATGTAGTATGGCAGTTGATCGTCTCAGCTAGGTGAAAGCGCAAACCGTGCAATTTACTAGTCTCTACTTAGAAGATACAATACACTAGGGATGACAATCTCAGATCGATTAATTGAAAAATCGAAAAAGCCCAAAAAATCGATTTACAGCTCTGATGACGATTTAACAACATAAGATTACTTAAAACCTTGACGATATTTTCTGGAAGCTAATTATATAAACACACCTGTGTAATTTCTAGTTTTTAATAAACTTTTAATACATTATTTTTGTTGGAATGATTCTTGAGCATTGTCTTAAAAATACAAAAAGATGGAAAAGTTTTTTAGAAGTTTTTCTCTTAACTACGAATAATATTCTAATTAAATATGTAGAAAGTTCACTTCACATATTATTATAAGCTTTTAATTCAAGTTGCAGATGTGCAATATTAAAGTATGACGTGAGGGAACGCAGATTACTACCGGAGTGCTGAAAGTTGTATATATCATTTGCAAGTTTATGCGGTCCGCACCCACCAGACGACGTTAGTAAAACTTATATTACATGAAATTTTACTCCCTAATGCTTTTAGTAGCAGTGAAAAATTGCTTGCAGTTTAACATTTTTATTGACTTAATGGACATTTCACACATCGTCCTTTGGTTCCAAGCTGAATGATATTTCTTGTGCTGTGGGTACTAGAATGCTAATAAAGTTAGGTAGGAACTACATAATTATAATAATAATTATCTTTTGTACTTAATACATAGAAAACACTCAAATGCAGTACAAACATTTGTAAGATATAAATATAGCACGAATAATTGTACTGTGCGGGTATCAAACCCGCATCCTCGTGCACGGCAGTCCGTTATATAAACCACAAGACCACGTGACCTGATAATGGGGCGAGAAGGGAAGTTAGTTATATATTAGAAAATTTTAATCTTTAAACTCTCTCCAGCCCATTAATGTCCCACTGTTGGGCATAGGCCCCTCCACTTTTAGAAGAATTATGGTCTATCGTGCCTTGCTGACCAGGCGTGTTGACACAGGGTTTATTTTCGAGTTTTACATTTCTTACAGACGATGTTAGTTGTGTACAATATTTGTTAGCTGGTTTTTACAGCACCCTAGGCAAGAAAAAGGATAGTGACACTTATATTCTTAATCCGTCACTACACGGAGAATCTAACATCAATAAACTATAGAATCATAATCTTAGAATCCATCAGAACCTGATATATAACCTATTATTATAATAACGTGATTTAAATCCTGTTGTTACGTAAACGTTATTTATCAACTTCCATCATGTTCACAGAACTAATTAAAACTTGAATACGTCTCGTTCGCGCAACATCTGTTACTATTTGAAAATTTGATCGAGAAAACATTGATTAAATTAATCTCCGATTGATCCTTTACTTTCGCCGTCAAATGTAAGTCTTAATTTAACGTCAAAATTTTTCATTTTCTAATTTGCCGTGTGCAAATTAGAAAGCTTACGAGAAAGTTTTGAAAGTTTCCGCAATTGTTGTGATGTTTTGTGTGATGGTGTAACGTTATTATTGAGGTTGTTAATTTTTAGGGTTCCGTACCCAAAGGGTAAAAACGGGACCCTATTACTGAGACTTCGCTGTCCGTCCGTCCGTCCGTCCGTCTGTCACCAGGCTGTATCTCAAGAACGGTGATAGCTAGAGAGTTGAAATTTTCACAGATGATGTATTTCTATTGCCGCTATAACAACAAATACTAAAAATAAAATAAATATTTATGGGGGGCTCCCATACAACAAACATGATTTTTTACCGCTTCTTGCTCGATACTAATAACGTTGCCTTATGTTGCATAGATAATGGTACGGAACCATTCGTGCGCGAGTCCGACTCGCACTTGACCAATTTTTTGATTTATATAGTGTTCGAGATGTAAATTATAATGCTATAACTATGTAGTCATTGCTTCAGTCTTGTGCTACGCTTAAGGTATTTACAAAATATTGAAGTATTATTAACAGGAAACTAGTTATTTTATGTGTAATTAACTAAGTTTTATGCTTGTTTATTGAACTATGATTGTAATCCATATTATGATTAAATAAATTTAATAATAAATATTATTACATATTTTTATCTCTTATCGCGGAACTATAATCAAAATTAAAAGTCTAAATCCTCACAACTTTTATTTTAACACATTGTCATGTTACTACTCGTAACTACCATCGTACACGATTAGCATATGAATAGAAATAGATCTAACAACCGAATTTAGTTCAGAAACGATTCAACTGTAACAATTCCGATCAGATGTTAATGTTACCATCACAAAAATAAATAAATAAATAATCCCAGTTTATAAATAAACTAGTTAATGCCCACGATTTACCCACGAATATAGTGATTAAACTACAATATCTATTAAAAAATTGCATTAAAATCTGTTGCGTAGTTTTGAAGCTTAAGGCTCATATAGGGACATACATAGAAAAATAACGACTTTGTACTATAAGTAAAGATATTAATAATAACAATTTATCATATTACACCAAATCATAGCTTTTTCAAAGGTTGTACTTAAGTACCGTAGTACTTAAGTACAACCTTTGAAAAAGCTAAGTTCAGTGGCGTCGTTTAGGTACCCACTGGATGCCGCCAGCCCCCTTATAGGTGGTGCGACGATGTATACGAGATCGCAGGACATGCAACATGCACATAAATACGCAGTTAAGTTCTTTAGGTAATCCAAAAATGAGTGGAAGTAACTTATTGAGTGATTAAAAATAAAGAATAATTACCGCATAAAAAAGTCTTATACCTACTAAGTTTCAGTTATTAGTTACTAGAAACATGATGAATAATTAGTGAACGTAAAACGAATGGTTAACGACATAACTTGTTAATTACGACAAAATTATTGAAGCTTTCAAAGTACTGAAAGTTGTCCTTGTGATCCTGGGTTTATAACTCATAATATAGTTTTATTAACCATGAATTTATCAGTTTTAACAAAGTACTTATGTTGAGTTTGTTAGTGTAAAATTAAGAAAAGTTTAATAACATTTAATATCAGCTAATTATAATAATAGACATATGTAATCCTTCTTTAAAAATTCATACATATTATATGTAATGCTGCCTTAGGTATTATAAGTAACGTGAAAAAATATTTTAGAAGTTTAAATATTGTGTTTTTTTTTACAGGCACACACACACACACAATCACACAGAGATATACTGAGGGGATGTTAGGTATGACTCAATATTTAATAAATGTAATTAATTATTTTATTTAAATTAATTTTATTTTATTTTATTTTTTACTAACAAGTTGCTTATTATTATGTTATTTTTCAAATTTATTAATTTTACATCAATCTTACTACTGCAAAAGTTTAATAAATAAATTGTAAATCCGTAATTGGCTGTAAGTTTAATGTGAATAATGGTTTTCAAAATTATGTAATATTTAAGAGCTGTGGATTTTGTGAATTATAAACAAATAAATAAATAAATAAACTAAATTATAATGGAAAAAATGATAACCATAAGCGGGACTTGAACCCGCGACCTCGGAATGCCGTTCCGTCGCTCTCGTCGTCGAGTTGGTGCAAACCGCTCAATAGATGGCGTTGTACGAAAAAAACATCGCACGATGTTAAAACTCGCATTGAGATGATTGTAGTGGAAAATTTGGTAAACATTTGCGTGGACCATAATAGCTCAGTTGGGAGAGCGACAGAACGCCATTCCGAGGTCGCGGGTTCAAGTCCCGCTTATGGTTATCATTTTTTCCATTATAATTTAGTTTATTTAGTAAAAGCATAGCGTTTGCAACGTTGTACGTTGCACGTTGTACGTTGCGTTGCACGTTTGCAAGCTTTAACTGTAGGTCAGTTAAACGTTCAATTGAGGATGTGCGGATGCTCTGTCAGTCTGCAGATGTAGTAGCACTACAGGAAACCTGGTTGCTCCCTTACGAAATACCTTTACTGGGGAGTATACATAAGGATTACGAGTACACGGGCAAGTCTGCGGTTGATATTTCGGCAGGAGTGCTGCGAGGGAGACCCTACGGAGGGGTAGGCATACTATGGCGGAAAGGTACGTTTAAATCTATTAAAGTTATACAGTGTAATAGTGTTCGGCTGTCGGCTATTGAAGCGGAATTGAGTGACCGTTCAATTATGATTATGAGCGTCTATATGCCTACGAACTCTCTAGATAATTTAGTGGAATTTACAGACGTATTGAGTGAGATAAATTCTTTGATAGAAGCCAGTGGTTTGCAAGCTATTTATATATTGGGAGACTTTAACTCCGATCCCAAAGAACTTGTTGGTAAAGAACTGTTAAAATTTTGTTCAGACCAAAACTGGACATGTGCGGATATAAATAAGTTGGGCATGAATTCTGGGAGCTACACATATATCAGTGATGTTCATGATAGTACCAGCTGGTTAGACCATTGTGTATTAACGGAATCTGCCTGGCAGTCAGTAACTGATGTATGTGTAGTTCACGGAGTCTACTGGTCGGATCATTTGCCTCTTATAGTAAAATGTGACATACATAAGGTGCGATGTAGATTGACAAACTCGAGCTCTAACTGCAATAATGTTGTATGGGGTAATAGGGGGACTGAACAAATTAAAGAATACTCTAGTTTATGTAACAATAGGTTAAAGCTTGTTCAGTTTCCATCTGACTTTAATATTTGTGCTGACAGTAAACACTGTAGCAATGACTGTCACAGGCACATGCTTGACAAAATGTATTCTGACATCATAGGTATATTAACTAAAGCAGCTGTGAATACGGGTAAAAAGGTTCATTGTAAAAAACGCCGTCAGGTGACGGGCTGGAATAAACATGTGGCAGAGGTGCACAGAGAGGCCAGGCTTAGGTATCATATATGGCTTCTTCATGATAAACCTAGTAGAGGTGAGGCCTATGAGGCTATGCGGGAGAGCCGTAAGGTGTTTAGGGGGAAACTTAAATGGTGTCAAAACCATCAAGAGCAGATCCGTATGGATATCATTGCTGCTCAGCATGCTTCGAATAATTTCTGTAGTTTCTGGAAGTCCACTAACAAACTGAATACTGTGCCTGGTAAACCTGTATCTGTTGGCGGGTGTTCGCAGCCAAAGGATATAGCAAATTTATTTAAAGAGCATTTTACGGTAGAATCACCTCTAGGACCCTCAAATGAGGTGATTGATGCTGAGACCAACTGTGAACTGGGTGGGATTCGATTCCCAGCAAAAGAAATTGCAGCAGTAATTGCAAAGATGAAAAGAGGGAAGTCCCCAGGTCATGATGGTCTCAGCATTGAACATCTCAAGTATGCGGGATCCCACTTACCTAGGGTTTTATCTATGTTTTTCTCGCTTTGTTTAGTGCATTCATATCTGCCACATGATCTAATGAAGACAATTGTTGTGCCAATAACCAAAAATAGGACAGGTGATATCGCCGATAAAAACAACTATCGCCCCATCTCACTGGCAACTGTACTATCGAAAATATTGGACAGCTTATTAGACTCACGATTAAACCAATATCTACGACTGCATGATTCACAGTTCGGTTTTCGGGCAGGTTTATCGACTGAGAGTGCTATCTTGGGCTTAAAGCATACGGTAAAATACTACACAGATAGGAGAACACCTGTCATTGCTTGTTTCCTGGACCTCTCAAAGGCCTTCGACCTTGTGTCTTACGATAAGCTTTGGGCTAAGATGAAAAAGAAAGACATACCGGATGACATGATTAAAATTTTTCAGTTTTGGTATATTAATCAGGTTAATAGTGTACGATGGGGTGATGGTATGTCAGATGAGTACAAGTTGCAATGCGGGGTTAGACAAGGAGGTCTGACTTCACCAAAGTTGTTCAACCTGTATATAAATGAACTAATTGTTGGTCTCAGCAGCAGACATGTTGGATGCCATATTGATAATGTCTGTGTAAACAACCTAAGCTATGCTGACGACATGGTGCTGCTGACACCGACGGTTGGTTCATTGAGACAGCTTCTGCATATCTGCCACACTTACGCACAAAGTCATGGGTTGTTATACAATGTAAACAAGAGTCAATACATGGTGTTTGGGGTCTCCGGTAAGAAAGTTGATCTTGTTCCGCCAGTAACACTTGGCGGTGTTATATTAAAGAGAGTCGGTGTCTACAAATACCTTGGACACTATGTTACCGAAGACCTCAAGGACCATGCAGACATGGAACGAGAGCGCAGGGCTTTGGCGGTGAGGTGTAACATGCTGGCCCGTAGGTTTGCTCGGTGTAGTAAAGAGGTCAAAATTACTTTATTCAAAGCCTACTGCCAAAACTTCTACACGAGCAGCTTGTGGGTGGCCTGTGCACTGAAGTCGCTGAGTGCCCTGCGTGTTCAGTATAACAATGCTTTCAGGGTATTGTTGGGGTTGCCGCCCTTTTGTAGCGCATCAACTATGTTTGCTGAGGCAAGGGTTGATGGGTTTCATGCGGTCTGGCGTAAAAGATCTGCCTCATTGTTGCGCCGAATACGCGGCAGCTCTAACAGTATCCTGAGAATGATAACAGACAGATATGAGTCACCCATCTTGAGGCGGATTGTTGCTCGAGTGACGTCTGATATGGTCACTCCAATTAATTAAAAGATAAATAGTCATAGATAGCTTGTATTGTTGCAATTCATTATTATTATTATATTTTTTATTTTTTATCTTATTGATTACAATTTTGCGGATTACAATTTTAATTATGCTGGATTTAATTTAATTTTAATTTTTAATACATATATATATATATGATGACATTGATTTTCTTTTTTGTATGAGTTAGTTATTATGGTTATTGTAATTTTATTATTTATACTTTGACTTATTTATTGTCCATATTAATATTAGATATAAGAACATTGTTACTAACAAATTTGGGCCCTGTTGCCATCTAATAAATTGAATTATTATTATTTATTATAGCGAGTCAATCGCAAAAATATTAATAAATTAATGTAGAAATACATGTACAGCCATTATTTCGGTCCAATTGTGTTCTGTAAAGAACGCTAACTGATCGATTGATGGAGTTGGTTCAAACCGCTCAATAGATGGCGTTGTACGAAAAAAACATCGCACAATGTTAAAACTCGCATTGAGATGATTGTAGTGGAAAATTTGTAAACATTTGCGTGGACCATAATAGCTCAGTTGGGAGAGCGACGGAACGGCATTCCGAGGTCGCGGGTTCAAGTCCCGCTTATGATTATCATTTTTTCCGTTATAATTTAGTTTATTTAGTAAAAGTATAGCGAGTCAATCGCAAAAATATTAATAAATTAAAATAAATAAATAAATTAAGGCTTTATAACTTTTCATAAAAATATTAAGGGTGTTACAAACGGCATATAAATATATTATATGTCTCTTTCTCGCTATATTCGTATATATATTAATATGCCATTTGTGATGACCTTTACTAGAAATTATTTTGAGATTAATATTTATATATACGTATCTACAATACAAGAATAGTTCAGGAAAACCACTTAAAGTAGATACGTTTATTTGTATAATGTCACACCCACTCGCTTCATCTGACAATGTCTTTAACGATTTTTATTATGAGGAAATGGCGAGCTTGGTTACTTAGGCTTCATTCGGTAATACATAAAATGTTAGTATTGCCAATACCTCGTGATCCCATTTCTTTTAAAGCAAGCTTAAGTATAGGCAGATAAGTACTTTTACAATAGACGGAAAACTTGAAATTATTATACCCCATAGATTATTGTTATAGCCTACAAGATTGGTATATAAAAATATACACCAAACCATAACCAATTAAGCAAAAAACTATCCACTTGAACCACTTTATCCATAAAAAAAACCGCTATAAGCTGATTAAGGGACAGACATACGAAAATAATGAATTGGGTTTATAATAAGTATAGCTGGTATAGATATCCACACGGTATACCGAGGTCCTGGGTTCAAGTTCCGCTCATGGCGCTTATTTTTTACACTATAGTTTATTTTATATAGATACGTGAATCGCTTTCTAGTTTATTCATTAACAAAAACTGAATAGCATAATAAATGTATTTACGAGTATTATTAAATAATTATACGACCAAGTTTCAGAACACTGTTAATCCAGCAATGTTTAAAGTTCAAAGCCGCCCGAAAACTTATGACTAAATGAAGAAAGGTTTTGTGCATAACTGTGGAACGTAGCGAATATAAAGTTTCTTATAAGTTTGTCAATGGACTGTAGTTGAATCAAAGTTTAAAATTTGTATTTGTTTTATGTTTAAAAGTTAGTTAATACATGGAGTCTGAAATATTATAGCTGTCTTCAACTTATAGTTGAGATTTCTTGTAAATTTGCACATTTATATTTTTTTTTTTCTGTGTGATTACTTCCATTCAGCCGTCCATCAGCCTTTCTCCGTCCTCTGCTGAGCATAGGCCTCCCCCATAGAACAACACAACGCGCGGTCCTGCGCTAACTGCATACAGCGGCCCCCGAATAACAGATTTTCTTATATTGTGAGTTTGTTACCCAGGTACGTTACGATAACAAGTTGATATCTATAGCTCATGTATAAATTTAGGTTTTGTAAAGTTAATTTCATTGTATTATTTTATCTATCTAGTTTGTACCTAGTTACGCAGTGAAATTCCTTTCAATTACATTTAATTTCAATTACCTACCTTTCAACTTGTCTTCGTATAAAACCTTTTCGCAGCCAATATAATATTACGTCTATTTTTATATTGCTTCTTCCCTAACATTTCATATCGGCGCTCTGAAATTACCTTCCAGATATTTTCCTTTACCGAAAATTAATCATTTACCTCGTACAGGAAATCGACCTTTTATGAGCTACTAAAATTTATATGGTTACCTATTATTTTTTACCGGCAGACTATTTATGAATCCGTCCCGTGGAATGCCTTTTCTTTTTACTTACCAAAATGACTTATATTTAATAGATCAACTATGGTGAAATTGACTTCACTCATACTTATATGAGTATTGTGAAGAATGATTAGGTACAATTGCTTATAATTTTCTTACATTATCTACATATGAAGGAATTTCTATTATTTTCTTTGATTTGACAAAGAATAACAGTATGTAAAAAATACCTAAAGGAATCTGCTTCAGCTTCCTTTTGCGTTATTCGCTAAAAGCTTGCTTATGCTACCTTAGCTTGAGACTGGGCACTGGGTTTCGCCATCGGTTGCCCACCCAGTAGCTGCGCTAAGAGCGTCCTCTCATGGCCGACGTCGGGCCCGGCTAGGGCGGCATAGTTGCTTACATCATTAAATAAGTACTTCAGCTTTGGCTAAATAGCCTAACAATAAATTTGATTTTTGCTGAATCAATGAGGTTTTTTTTAAAAAACGTTGAACCAACTAAATATGCCTTTAAAATTTGCGGTTTTCCTCCGATTTCTCAGGAGATAACATTTAGATCGTGACCGGTGCCAATAGGACCAAACAGGAACCACCAGCTTTTAAATAAAAAAAGACTCATTTAAATCTTTTTGCCCAGTTAAAAGTTATGACGTAAAAAACATTAAAAAAAAATACAACGAATTGGGAACCTCCACCTTTTTTGAAGTCTGTAAAAAAGTTATATTCTGCGCTACTATTTATTTATAGACTTACATACATAAAATCCACAAATACATGTATCTAAGTAGCACTAAGTATATTCGATAAAGGGTTTAGGTCAAGCGCTCACTGTAAGTAAATAGTGTTCTACAAATACGACGCCTGCAATTTATGGGAAAGGAATTTTATTTGTGACTTTCGATAAAAGTAAAGTTGTAGTATATTTATGGATCTAGTTACTTTATTTTCTTTACTTAATATTTTATTGAATATATTTTTTAAATTAGACCGTGACTTCGCCTAGAAAATAATAGCAAAAGGCAAAATATCCACGTCCTACACTTGCTTTGTCCTGCATTTTTGTATATGGTGTATTAACCAGCATATTTCTTTAACTTTTCTAATTTAATATCTGCATAATTTATAAAAGCTATTCAATTACAAAATATATTGTTTAGTACTAGCTATTAGCGCGATTTCGTACACGTGGAATTTAGAAAAAAAATCCCGTGTTTTGGAACATTTTTCACTGATACTTCGCCCCTATTGTACTTCGCCACTAGTAATGTTATATAGCCTACAGCCTTATTCGATGAATGTCCTACTTTAACAAAATTTTTCAAATCGAGATAGCCGTTCCTGAGGTTATCGCGTTCAAACAAACAAATAAACTAACTTTTCAGCTTCATGATATTACTACAGATGTTAGTTCTTATTATAAGAAAGTAATAAAGTTCTTACTGAAATTACAATACATGACAAAACAAAACCGTAATATCTAACATATCTATCAATGTATTAATCTATGTAACTTTTTTTTTTTCATTTTATTTTATTTATTTACTTTGCAAAAAGGAAATCTATATACAATTAAATATAAAAAATATGTACATTATAAAATAAATTAAAATTATATGTATAAATAGACTAGGCATCAAAGTATTCCTCCCCATCGCTGTCGACCGGATGTGAGCGGATAATATCTAATATATAAAATTCACGTGTCACAGTGTTAGTTACCGTACTCCTCCGAAACGGCTTGACCGATATTTATGAAATTTTATATGCATATTCAGTAGGTCCGAGAATCGGCCAACATCTATTTTTCAAACAATTTTTTTTTGTATGGCAAAACAACGTTTGCCGGGACAGCTAGTCTTATATATAAAATTCACGTGTCACAGTGTTAGTTACCGTACTCCTCCGAAACGGCTTGACCGATTTTTATGAAATTTTACATGCATATTCAGTAGGTCTGAGAATCGGCCAACATCTATTTTTCAAACAATTTTTTTTTTTTATCTTATATATAAAATTCACGTGTCACAGTGTTAGTTACCGTACTCCTCCGAAACGGCTTGACCGATTTTTATGAAATTTTACATGCATATTCAGTAGGTCTGAGAATCGGCCAACATCTATTTTTCAAACAATTTTTTTTTTTTAGTATGGCAATAGTTTTAAGTTACGTTTACCGGGTTAGCTAGTATTACAGTAAACGTCAATAGCCTGTGGTACATTGCCATTTACTGCCCACTGAGCCTATAATTAGATTGATCGTTATCCAAACATGGACATACAAAATCAACAGATTCATCTAACATTCAATACAAAACACATTTGGCAAACTATCAACAATTGTCGATGTTATCATTAATCTCCATCCATTGCCAAATACTAGATTGGCAGTTGCAAACGTTCAGTGTGTTTATGTGACATTATATTGCACCCTGTTTATTACATAGTAATAATATAACTTTTATCGGAACATTAATGAACCAATTTGCCTTAATATAAGTTACTAGCTGTTGCCCGCGACTCCTTCCGCGTGAAATTTAGAAAACTTTTCATCCATTTTTTTGCAATAAAAGGTAGCCTATGTCCTTTCCTGAGAAAGGACATAGGCTACCTTTTATTGCAAAAAAATTCGACCGATTTTGATGAAAATTGGCACAGACCCTGAGGTCTGTGCCAATTTTCATCAAAATCGGTTGAGAGGTTTAAGCGGAAAGCGTAACAGACAGACAGACAGAGTTACGTTCGCATTTATAATATTAGTAGGGATTTTATAGTAATTCATTATTTATAGTTTATTTATTTTCGTATTTCTTACATATATTTACTTTTTAAAAAAGATTATAAATATAAGATTCATTCTAAATTTAAAAACGCAATAAACGCACTAAGTAGACATTTTTATATAACATATAGTTTATTTTTTATTATATTATATAATAATAATAAATATTCATGGACACTTCACACAACGTCCTCTGGTCCCAAGCTAAGCTTATATGCTTGTGTTATGGGTACCAGAATACGGATATAATACATAAACTACTTTTTTTTTGTAAATACATACATATAATACATAGTAAACACCCAGATGCAGTACAAACATTTGTATGACATTTATGGATATCACACAAATGATTGTCCCAACCGGGAATCGAACCCGAGACCTCGTGATCGGCAGTTCATTACATAAACCACTCCACCACGAAGCCCGTCAAATAATATTACTAGATAGATCCAATTATTGTCTATATGGTTACGGATTAAGAATACAAGTGTCACTTCTTTTTTTTCCCAGGGTGCTTTAAAAGCCAACTAAAGAATATTTTACACAGATAACATCCTCTATGAACCGCGGAAAACTTGCAAATAACCCGTGTGCCAACACGCCTGGTCTGTGCAGCAATCCCTCTCAAAGTGGAGGAGGCCCGTGCCCAACAGTGGGACGTTAATATGGACCGTTATTTGGAGTAGGCAATAACAATATACTTGACTGGTTTTTAACAGACTTCAAAAAAAGGAGGAGGTTCTCAATTCGTCTGTTCGTTTTTATAATTTTAGTATAGGCAATAAAAACTTTCACGTTACTTATTATCAGAGGTCGGTTAAAGTTACATAGAAATCATGTATGACGGAAATATTCTACATAAAATTGTCTAAAAAATATCCCGCAACAGCATATATAATATCTATATTTTATGGTTGACTCACAATAACACGTGTTACTCCTGATAGCTTAGCAGTTCGGAGCATTCTGATTATATTTGTTTACTCAGAGTAAATTACTCTTACGTTTATAATACTCTCACTCAAGCAGTAGTTAAAAATGTTGCAAAAACGAGGAAAATTTCCTAAATTTTACGCGGACGGAGTCGAGGGCAACAGCTAGTCTATAATATAGTTTGTGTGATGAGTGTTTGTGTGTACGTGTGAGTGTACCTATGGATGTATGTATGGATAATGTATTTATAAATATGCGTCTATTTTAATTATGCGATTTAAGGATGTTCTCTGTGTCATCATAATTTAATGACCGTAGCCACTTCATTAACGATTCTTTGCACTTATGCCTTGTTACTTTATAAATATTAAGTTTTTATAACATAGGTTGTACAAATGTATGCATATTACATTATAGTGCCTACTAGCCAGGGTAGTCCTATGTTTTTTTACACTGAGGACATTAGCTATTCATGTACTTACACTGATTTCATACAGCGAAAGAATAAAATGGATATGCCTCAAATCCCGAGATTAATTTTAAAGAGCAGAAATAATCCGTGATTTTTTTTATTAAAATTTGATAGCGACTGATTCAGTAAGAAAAGTATTCGCTCGTATTTATAAAAATAATAGTTAAAAAAAACTAAAAAACACGCTTTATTTAATCGAATTATTGCATTGTCATCGGTCTTTGACAGGTGTGCAAAATTTGAATAGAATCTGACCGTTTAAAGTCGGTCAAAATAGCATCCAAAGGAGTCGGTTACAAACATACAAACATACAAACAAACATACAAACAAACATATAAGTGAAGCTAATATAAAGCGTGTAAAAAGGCGAAATATGCGTATGAGAATTTGCTTAAGACATCAATAATTTGTATTGTGAATTAATGTAAACTAATAAAAATTGTATGTTAATTATCTTTGTTTTATTTGTCTATTTTTGAGGTTTTTATTATTATTTATTCGTAATATTGTTGGCCACACGGGATTGTCTATTAGAAATCCCGGGAAGGTCCAAATTAATATCAACATTTCGATTCAAGTACATAAATAACTCTACCTAATTCCGACCTATGCTTATTATTAATCATTTTCAAATAATTGAGTAGCTTATGAGTCTCTTAGCAGTCCTTTGTATTGAAAACTGCTGAAAAACTTGGAAAATTCTTAAATAAGTGTTGACAAAACTATTACTTAGCGGTGTGAAACAACGAAGTTTGCACATTACTCCCACAACGCTCTTTATTTGTCCTCCTTGTAAATTTATGCGAACTGTCTCAACAGGCGATGTTGCTGAAACTTGTACGAGATATTCTTTTATTAAGTTAGTATTATTTAGCACCAAAAATATATATAGCGTGATGAATTTTATTTATCTAATAGAACTTTTACATAGTGAAATCGATCGAGATTTATTTTATTGACGATATCGTCAGTCCACTTTTTTGGGGCCGCCTCATGCCGCGTCGTCTGGCACGTGGTCGCCACTGTCGCCACCTTAGGAAATTATACAAAAGTGAAAAGTGTCCCCAGTGAAAAATTAATCATTAATTTGTTTTTATTCTTTTTTATTTTGTAACACTTGCGCGACTCATCTGTTTATAATGTTTTAAATTTTGGCCCGACGTTTCGGAGACTTTGCAGTCACCATGGTCACCGGTGAGACAAACGGGTGAGAAAACAAATATACGCGTCTAAATCCGTAAATAGTAGTTTTGTTTTTATTCATCAATAGTTAAGTGTGTTAAGCGGAAGCGGTTCACTTGTACTTATCTTTACTAATATTATAAAGCTGAAGAGTTGTTTGTTTGAACGAGCTAACCTCAAAAACTACTGGTGCAAAATAAAAAATATTTTTGTGTTGGATAGGTAGTCAATTTATCGAGGAGGGCTTTAAGTCAAATCACATCACGTTGCGAAGCATCAGTGAAAAATGCATAGAATTAGGATATAGATCTAGACGTAACACTCGGTACAACGAATCCGGCCTGCTGCTTTTTTAGTTGAACACATTAAGAAAATTAAATGATTTAGTAGCCTTTCTAACTCTTTCTTTTTAAGCGGGAGTAAAAGAGAAAGCAAGGCTACTATTTACTATTTTACTTTTAAACCATAAACAGGGCGGCCCTGCCTTAGAACAAATCTATGTTCCCGAGTTGTTACTTCCTATTTATAACCTTCTTGGAAAAATGTAACAAAAACTGGGAATTTTTTTTTATTTATTTAAACAAATGAGTCGCGCAAGTGTAAGAACATGTTAAAAAACTGGGAAAATAATTTATATTCGAGAGATTTCGTTGCGTGCGCTGCGTTAGTGGTTTATATGTATCGTTTGTTTGTTAAAGGCGTACGGATTCGCAGGCAACAGGCCATGGGGCCAAGTTTGCTAATTCTGCTAATTACAATGTTGTCATAATGATCAGTCACTGAAGCCATTATGGCGTCATTATGACAAAAAAATAATAGTAGACTACCAAATTTGATTAAATTTCGCCATTATTACACCAAACTTAATTTTCTGTCACAAATGATGCCACAATGGCGCCATAATGGTGTCATTGAACTGTCAATGTGACAACATTTAAGATTTATTAAGTTTTTTTTCAAGTTTAACCGTTGGGATTGACTTATACATAATATTGAACATGAACGATCATTATGTTGTAAACGTAATGAAATTTCGTAAGTCATAAAGCATCAGCATTTCACCAAGCAGTAAATTTCACATCCCTTTTTCTTCACTCAGTAAACTTAATTTATGTTAGGAGAGAATATGTTGTGCCGTAAAAACCTTTGATAGAAACAAACCAATAGTCTTAAAACCGATTGATCGTAAATAGGGTATCACGTCCCTTAGGATAAAATTAAGTTGTAACTTTTAGTTTGATTAAGAGTTACTATAAAATTTTAAGTATATTTCATTAAATGGTAGTCTCTATACGGCGCACCACACAAGGCGTCGACCACAGCCTCGCGCTTGAGAGAGCGCAGCGTTCAACACTGTGATTGGCAAAATACCAACAAAAATTCATTTCAGATTCCTAATCATGTGATGATGGATTAGAATAGATATCAACCTATTTATTCGTACTTCTTCCCCGTTCCTCATGTCGTGATCATCCCTCCATCCATCAGCCTCTCTCCGTCCACTGTTACACATAAGCTTCCCTTCATAGAACACCACAACGCGCAATCTTGTACCGCTTGCATCCAATGACTTCCCGCGACCTTGACGATATCGTCGCAACACCTTATCGGGGGCCACCCAACCAGGCCGTATTAGGAAGAAGAAAAACCAGCCTGTAGTGTAGAAGGCGTGCCCAAGAATGGGCCGTTAATGGTCTGGTAAGGTAGGAATTCATTGTAACACTTCCTCGATTTTCCTCCACTGGATACGACAAGGCAAACTTTTCTACAAATTCACTATATTCTGCGTAATACACTCGTATGCAATTGAAGAATGAGCGGATGTCCTGGTATGGGCATGTCATGAGACGAGAGGAAAGTAATGTCGTTAGGAGAGTTCTGAGTATAAATGTGGAAGGAAAAAAGTCTATGGATGGACTGTGTGAAAGAGGACATGAAAGAAAGAGGGGTAGACACAGACATGACGGCTAATAGAAGACTATGGAAGAAGAAGACATGTTGCGCCGACGCCAAATAATGGGATAAATGCAGGAGGATAATGATACTCGTATGCATAGTGAGTAACATGTATGTTTATTAACACGCTTTTGTTGATTTCGTTCATCTATTCATCAATCTATGTATTAATAATATACATAGCTATATGCAATGGTGTTTTTTGTTTTAAACTAAGGAATTATTTTCATAAGACAATATTTTTTACCTACTATGTTAAAATATAAAATCTAAATATCACATTATGTTGAAGCGATCTACATTTGACTACAGGGAACCCATTTTATTCTATAGCATCTCCGAAAACAAAGGTAAGGTGCTTTCAATAAAATTTTATGAATCCGTTATAGATAAATGTGACGTTTGGTCCTTATCTGAATGCCCCTTCATTATCTGTTTCCCATTCACCAATATATTTTAATGTTTCAGTATGACCATGTATAACTTCTTTCACACGGCTCATATAATTTTATATATTTGTTTTGAACAAATGTATTACGCTGGACAGTCCAACATTCTGTTTAAATAAATAATTCAATGCTTTCGAAAATGTACTTGGTACAGAATTGAAAAGAAATTTCAGTTGTTTTTGCTTTATATGTAGGTCACCGTGTACTTTTCCATGTTCAGCATTATCTTTAATTCGACGAGTAATCGAAAACCTGTATGTGATATAGTACGGGATCCGTAGTACATTTTTTTCACTTGACTACTATCAAGATGATTTTCCGTGAGTAGCTTTATTATGACGAGACGCCCAATAATTTTCTATTCCAAAATCTCGATTGTGGTAGCTAACAGAGATAGCAAGGATAAAATATCGTACTACCCGTAAAAAAAGACGTAAGTGAACTTGCGTCAAAAATTTCAAACAAAAATTTCAAAAAAGTCACTTACTGCTTTCTTCCAGTAATAGTACGATATTTTATCCTTGTTACCTCTGTTAGCTACCACAATCGAGATTTTGGAATAGAAAACTATTGGGCGTCTCGTCATAATAAAGCTACTCACGGAAAATCAGCTTGATAGTAATCAAGTGAAAAAAATATACTACGGATCCCGTACTAATAATATAACACTATACCAATCTAATTGTGATAGCTCAAAAGTATTTGTAATATTTTCAGTCAGTACAATACATATTCTTTTAATGTTGAAATAGTTTCATCAATCTCTTTTTTTATTTTCTATTTCTAATCTATATTTTTTAATTTTTCCAGAAAAAGAACGCCGCATATAACCCAATTCTTTGCACTCCTTCAGAAACTATGGACGTACAGTTATACTTAGAATTCGGTGATCCATTTTTGATTGCATGGAGTAGTTTTTTAGTACAATATTTAGGTTAAAGTGATATAATAATCACTAACATAACAACTTATACTACAAAAACATTATTCAACGGCTTTTTCACCGAACTAATTATAACTGTAATTCTCTTTGATCGCGTAACATCTGTTATTATTTGAAAATTGGAACAAGAAAACGTTTATTAAATTACACTCCGATTGATTAGACTTGGGCGTCGGCTTGTAAGTCTTACATTACATTATGTACCTATAGAGCATATACGGAATTGAAAAGTTCATAAAACTTATAATATGCAAGCGGATTGTTTTTTTTAACTTCGTTCGTCTAAAAAGTTTAAAACGTTTTTATACGTCGCGGTATATATTCGATCGAAAAATCGGATTTTAATATAAATGTATCGTTCTTGAGAATTTATTGAGCGAAGAAGTGCCAATTTTCATATCATCCAATGTCATCATAATCATCATGCCTTCACGTCTTTTTCCCATGGAGGTAAACGAAGACTGTAGAGCGCCATCTGCTACGATCTAATCCTCCTGTCCAGCCCATTCACGTCCCACTGTTGGACACGGGCCTCCTCCATTTTGGAGGGATTATGGTCTACTATGCCGCGCTGACCAGGCGTGTTGGCACAGGGTTTAGTTTCGAGGTTTCCGTCTCTCACAGATGATCTGTGTGCAATATCCCTTAGCTGACTTTTACAGCACCCTTGGGAGGAGATGGAGTGGTGACACTTGTATTCTTAATCCGTCACCACACGGAGGATTCGACCGATCTAATCACACTTCGCGTATTATGCTCCTGAATTAATAATGATGCAACAATTCAGCCGATCATAGTTCACATTTACATTATTGACTGGCCTCGTGGTGGAGTGGTTTATATAACGGACTGCTGATCATGAGCTCTCGGGTTCGATTCCCGGTCAGGACAATCATTTGTGTGATGTTTTTAATTATCATACAAATGTTTGTACTGCGTCTGGGTGTTTACTATGTATTATAAGTATGTATTTACAAAAGAAAAGTAGTATATGTATTATATCCGTATTCTGGTACCCATAACACAAGCATATAAGCTTAGTTTGGGACCAGAGGACGTTGTGTGAAATGTCCATGAATATTTATTTATTTATTTATTTCTATGTACGTACAAGGAAGTACGTGAGGATTGTAACAAAGAAATATCAGATCTCAAAGTTGATAGGTTGAACATCAATGTCTGCCGTCACTATTCGACGAGTTGATTCGATTGCTTATACCTACGCTTATATCCAACTATCGTATATAGCCCAGATTATTGTATTGCGGATATTTTATTGCGATATAAGGTAACATCGATCATACACCAAATACAATCCTTTATCCAACTCTAATAAATTTGATATTTTTAACTCGATATATCTCTAATATATAAAATTCACGTGTCACAGTGTTAGTTACCGTACTCCTCCGAAACGGCTTGACCGATTCTTCTCAAATTTTACATGCATATTCAGTAGGTCTGAGAATCGGCCAACATTTCCTATTTTTCAAACTTTTTTTTTTGTATGGCACAACACCGTTTGCCGGGACAGCTAGTAGATAACATCCTCTGTAAGAGACTGAAAACTGTAAAATTAAACCAGTCCCAACTAGTCTGGTCAGCGCGGCATTGTAGACAATAATCCTTCCCAAAGTATATATTATTATGCCAAACTGTTGCAACTTTATCAAAGTAATCACTACTATATATCGTTACGTGTGAATCTACTTTGCCAAAAAAAAATTTTCTGCCGGTTTTACAGTTGTCCGTCCATCCATCAACCTTTTTCTGGCCTTTGCTGGACCTAGTTCTTCCCCAAAGATCGCCACAATGCGCGCTTTTGCGCCGCATGTATCCCAAAGCTCACCATGACCTTAACGATCACGTCCCTCTTTCTTGTCGGGGTCCACCCAGTTAACAGTTGTTTCTTTACTTATTATAAAACAAAGTCAATATTTTTGTATGTCTCTATGTGAGCCTATATATATCTTAAAAACTACGCAACGGATTTTGATGCATTCTTTTTTATAGAGAAAGTGGTTCAATTGAATGATTTTCTTGTAACATTTGTTAGGGTTTGGTTTTAAATTCCACGCTTACGAAGTTGCGGGCAACAGCTAGTAGTTTAAAATTCAGAATAACATCACGCTAAGAAGTAAGGACCAGGGCAGAGGCTATAAAGACAGATGTAACCGCAGTTTGTATATAAAATGTGAACATCACACGGAAAAATCAAGTTAAACATAAATGTTTATATGTGAACCAACATCACATACATTTTAGTTGCATATATTATGTTGGAGTTATCTTATTTACCTATACGCGTACAGAACATTACACTGTTATGTTGAAACGTAGGTACTTTGTACGTACACTGGTTTTGACAACAAAGTACTTTATTATGGAGTTCATATTGTTTTATTTCAAGTATTTGCTGCACGTTTAATAACTTTTTTATTTGGGTTAATTCACACATGTTCTATAATACAGAATTACGCGTAATTATTTTAGATACATAGATAGATAGATTAACTCTTTATTGTACACTTTACAAGAAACAGAAATAAGCTTAGTACTAGAAAGAAAGAAAGAAAGAAAATAAGTTTATTTGCGAGGTTACATTACAAGAGTGTTAACAAAAAAAAGGAATAAAATAAATCACAAGAGTAATGTATCCGTCACAAAACGGTCCCAGCTCAGCATATTGCTGGTTGAAAACCAGCGCTGGTCTTCCGCTGGGCCGCTTAGTGAGGTCACAGACTACAAGTTTAATTTTAAATTGAATAGTAAGAAAATAATAAAATTAATCTAAAATTTTAAAAAGTAATTATAGGTGGCTAATTAGAATATAGTGTATATATTATTAGTAATACAAAACAAAATACATAATATTTAAAACAAAAATATAAAATGTAAGAGTAAAAAAAAACCAATACAAGTATGATATAGTAATACCTATGTATAGTAGTAAGTATTATTTATTATAATATATACTAAAATGACATGATTTGAATCACCAAATTTTTAGATAATTACATTAAATTGTGCTAATTAAATAATATACATTTAATATATTTTATAAGTTTTGTACATAATTATGTTTTGTAGATATCGCTAACATTCCAATGTTAGTGTATAATAAAGGCCTACTTTATACCACTTAAGAGAAATTTTAATAAAGTTTAGGTAGTATGTATTACACTCAACATAATGTAACAGTAACAATAACCATGTAACACAAACACTAATCGTAATTTGTGCATAAAAAGTATTATTTTGTTATTTATTAAAACACCGGGATACAATACTTTGCAAAATAAAGAATCATAAAGACAATTATACATGATATGATTTAATAACAAAACAGCACTAAACTTACTGAACTTATTGTAGTAATTTGAAATATGAAAAGGTACTATATTTTGCCAAAATTATTTGCAATATCGTTTATCCATCCTCTCGCCGAGGCAAGTTTCTCCCCTCCCTCGTTCAAACATACATACTAAGTACAAATGGCGACCTTATCACTTAAAATGATCACTTCTAGACAGTATTTATGTACTAGAAGATCAATATAAAACAAAGAAAAAATACTAAGTACTTGTCAGCTGAGAAATATAATAAGCAGTTAACATTAACTATGAGAGACGGAAAACTCGAAACTAAATCAGGCCTGGTCAGTGCGGCATAGTAGACCAAAAGCCCTCCCAAAACGGAGGAGGCCCTTGCCCAGCAGTGGGACGTTAATGAGCTGGAGAAAGAGAGAGAGATAGAAAACCCAGCTACATTATCCTTACTTTGTGAGTTGTTCCTATAATTTATTTTCACACAAACAACAACATTATTCTGAAATAAATAATTTAATACTCATTGTCATCGTGTTGTCAGTGCCCATCATAACTCCCGCCTTTTATAATATTATTTCTTCTTGGTATTTTAGCGGACTCACATATTTCAATGTTTTACGAATTTGTTACATATTTTTTGTGACTTTTCTCCAAAAGTTCCGAAATAAATAAATCAATATTCATGGACATTTCACACAACGTCCTCTGGTCCAAAGCTAAGCTTATTTATATGTTTGTGTAATGGGTACCAGAATACGGTTAGACTACATATATGTACTACTTTTCTTTTGTAATTACATACTTATAATTACATATTAAACACCCAGACGCAGTACAATTATTTGTATGACAATTATAAATGAATAAATAAATAAATAAATATTCAAGGACATCTTACACAACGTCCTCTGGTCCCAAGCTAAGCTTATATGCTTGTGTAATGGGTACCAGAATACGGATAGAATACATATATTACTTTTCTTTTTTAAATATATACATATAATACATAGAAACACCCAGACAGACGCAGTACAAACATTTGTATGACAATTAGAAAAATCACACAAATGATTGTCCCAAGCGGGAATCAAACCCGCGACCTCTTGATCGGCAGTCCGTTACATGAACCACTCAACCACGAGGCTCGTCAATAAATATCACAAACGTGATTGTCCCGTGCGGGAATCAAACCCGCAACCGCGGCTGAAACTAAATCCTCTCCACCCTCTTATTTTGCGCAAATGTGCCATAAAAGATCAGAAAGGTTATTTTCTGGGAACTACACTTAGTAAGTTCGTTCGTTTTTACCGTTTTAACTGGTTCATTTAGTCATGTTACAAATACAATAAAAAATTGGAAACGCATTGGACGCAATAAAGAATATTTTTCATATACGTAAATATGAACAACCTTCATAATATTATGTTAGCTTTCATTGTTTTATAATATTTATCAGCTGCGAAATACTTATCTAATTTGCGCAGAAATATTTTATAACAAATCTGTTATTGAAACGTGTTTAAAAAACAAAGTAAACTTTTTTTTTATTTTTAAACTACTTCTCTGGTCCTAATGTAAGCTTATTTTCGTGGAAATTTCACGCAATGTCCGCTTGTCTTAGGTCCAGCTAAATTTTATGACAATTTCACACGTAGTCCTTTGGTCCGAATCAAAGTATGTTCTTCTTTTCAAGAAACATACCTAAAGTGCATAGATGACGCTTAGACGCCCTACAAAATTTGTAAACAAATATTAAATAGTTGCGTTACAAATACAAATATCACCCCAATGTTTTTTCTACGCGGGACTCGTACCCGCCACCTCGTAAACGCCGCATCACAAGGCCTGCCAAAGGACTGACTACTTCATTATTATTTGAAATTTATTACATTATTATCTCAATCTCACAATGACAAGTCAAGATGGTTTAATTTCCTTCTATCTTTGATGAAAACGAAAATGTTAATTGAATTCGATTTCTCAGAATACATTGAACGGACTCGTAGCATCCATTTAGCTAAGAATACGTTTATCTAATCTATTTTACAAGTTTTATTCCTTCTTCTGCCCAGCTTATTATTGTCCCACTTTTGGGCACGAACTCTTCCACTTTTGGAGGGTATTTGATCTATTATGCCGCACTGCTGTTGGCCGTTTTCCGTCTCTCGCAAAACACTATTCCTTAACTGGCGTTTACAACACTCATGGCAAGAAATGAGTTACTTATATGCTTAATACCGACCTCACCACAAGAACAATAATCTTCTTATATATAAAATCAATTGCTGTTCGTTAGTCTCGCTATAACTCGAGAACGGCTGGGCCGATTTTGGTGATTTTGGTCTTGAAATATTCATGAAAGTCCAGGGAAGGCTGAAACGGCTCCTAAAATTCCACGCGTACGGAGTAGCAGAGGGATCAGCTAGTATTACATAAAAAAGGAACCTAACAAAATGGGATTACATTTTTATAGGTCAGGCATTTTATTTTTTTTAATCAGAATTTAGTTTATTGTCATCGGTTTTTAATATGTGTGCAACATTACAGATCAATCCGCCTATTCCTGGGCAAAATCACTTTCAAATAATCCGTTGCATAGATTATAATGTAGATTTATGCCTGTGTAAAACTCTACGTAATAATCTATGTAACAGCAGCTTTGAAAATCACATTGTTAACTACGTTCGTATCTATCTATTTAGGTATGAACGAAGAAAAGAAGAAGCTAATAAAAGCGTGTTAAAAAGTTATTATGAGTAAAAACAGCTTTACAGCAATATTTAATACAATACGGTGTCACAACGATTTGTGTTTTAATTATGTTAATGAAAGCGCTACTCTGTGTCGAGGAAACCGGAAGTTCTGCTCTGTTTTATTGTACTAATATTAAATGAAGCAATGTACCATTTGGTTTCTTTAAAAACAATGTTTTATGTTATAAAATAGGTACATAATTAACAACGGTTTGCAAGCAAAGGAAATGTAACACAGGTTTACATAAACGACGGGCCTCGTGGTCGAGTGGTTCATGTAACGGACTGCCGTTCACAAGGTTGCGGGTCCGATTTTCACTCGGGACGATCATTTGTGGGATATTTATAATTGTCATACAAATGTTTTGTACTGCGCCTGGGTGTTAAATATGTATTAAGAAAGAAAGAAAGAAAATACATTTATTAGATACACACATACAGAAGCACAAGTTACACATACATAAATAAGCCAGCAATTAAAAAGAATAATACAAAACATAATTAAAAAGAATAAAATAAATCTACTAGATAAAAATAAGTCGGGTTTTCCTTCCTGACGCTATAACTCCAGAACGCACGGACCGATTTCCACGGTTTTGCATTCGTTGGAAAGGTCTCGGGCTCCGTGAGGTTTATAGTAAATTTTTTTTTAAATTTTTTTTTAACTTTTTTTTGTTAAGTATGGCAAAACAACGTTTGCCGGACCAGCTAGTTAATAATAAAAATAAGTCGGATTTTCCTTCCTGACGCTATAACTCCAGAACGCACGAACCGATTTCCACGGTTTTGCATTCGTTGGAAAGGTCTCGGGCTCCGTGAGGTTTATAGTTCTTTTTTTTTACTTTTTTTTGGTATGGCAAAACAACGTTTGCCGGGTCAGCTAGTAAATTAATAAATACAATCAACAACAAAAACCAAAATAAATAATTAGAATGGGTATACAATATAAAAGCGGCTAAAAGCGCCAGCTCAGCGTATGCCATGATGCAACGTTAGATCACGGCGCTGATTTTCAGCTGAAGCTATATTATAAGTATATATTTACAATAGAAAAGTAGTATACCTATGTAGTCTATCCGTATTCTGGTAACCATAACACAAGAGTAAAAATATAGCTTATTTTGGGAACATTTTCATTATTATTATTTTAAACAATATTTAATTGTATAATAAACAAATAAAGATTATATTCTTAATCCTAATAATATTATTAATATTATAAATGTGAAAGTTTGTGAGTTTGGATGTTTGTTACTCTTTCATGGAAAAACTACTGAATTAATTTTAATGAAACTTTACAATTATGTAGCTTATGTGCATCAGAATAACATACAGGCTACTTTTTATCCCGAAAAAATGCAATGTTCTTGTGGGATAATAAAAAACGAACAGGTTTTTAACCTTTTTACGGCGGGTAACACAGCAGGGCACAGCTAGTGTAATATAATTTTATTTATAATTTGTTTTATAATTTCTAAATGTGTTTTTTATGTAATTTCTTTTACTTTTAGGACATTTAACACAATATTATTTATGAAAATAATTAATTCTTAATTAAAATGTTATTCTTTTTGTTTTTCTGAAATTTTGACGCTTTATGAAATAAAGTGACATTTATTATCAACTAGCTAATACCCGCAATTTCACTCGCGTTTATAGTTATTGAGCAGCCCAAATATAAATCAAACCTTTAGTATGTTGTATAAAAAGCCATCCACATAAACCGCTCTATTTAGTAAAAAACCCACATCAAAATCCTTTATATACAAAAATGTTTCTACTTATTATAAAACAAAGTCGCGAAGAAATGATAACTCAACTGTTTTGCTATTTATACTTAGAAGGAAATGAAAATGCCCTTGGCTGTTCTTTAGGTGAGCCTTACCGTGACGCCTGTATTAAAAAAACTAATTAAGGAAAAACAACTGAGACTTAACTCAGGTAACTTTGTATTTGTTTCTTTACACCACATTTAATATAGAACATTTTAAATGTGGTTGGCATTGCTTGGAAATTTGTATATATTTCTACAGGATCGGCTGTAAGGATACGATAAATCTATTTCTTCTCATAAATGAAACGCTTGTAACTTTATAATTATTTTAATTCCAGAATAAATATGATTTGTTCTCATAAATTAATATTATACCTGATACCGTCCATGGTGACATTTCCATAATATCTTTATTAACTTTACATAATTCCTTTTACGTTTATTCTTTATTTATTTTGCAATTATTCGTTTTCTAATATCCTTTGTACATATCCTGGATTGATAATTATTTAATGAAATATATTTAATATGTTTAAGTAAACATGTCAAAATTTTGATGTTTGTCAATTGTCATAAATTTAATGTTATTTCTTTACTCTATGTAAAACTACGGAGTTTCTAAGTACTATGAATCATTTTACCTAAGATACTGGCTGATTGCTAGAATATTCTAGTATCGATGTTTATTTTTTAAATTATTTAAATTTATAGATGGAAGTTTGGAACGTAAAAAAAATAGAGAAGGCGATAGTTCGAGTTTGGTCCGGGTCGAGGATCGAGTGGTAGATGCTGGCAAGATTATCTGAAAATCTTTTACGCCTAAGTGTGATCCAAGATCTCATCTAATAATTGGAGTCGCCGAGTTCGCCGACCAGGCCTAAAATAATTTATAAACTCAAGTATATTATTATACAGATTCCACCTACCGGACTTGGAGGGACAGTCCTGACCTGGTGACCGGTCTCCTGTTGCGGCCGTCAAAGCACGGCCAACTCTTCCACGGAGAACTAAGTGTTTTCTTTTTCCCTTGTCTTTCGTAACTCGCGAGTGGAGTGACTTTTAAAGTACTTTAATTGTTTGTGCAGTTTTCTTCATAGTGACAGCAGTGATTTAGGGACAATAGTGATTCAGGGACCAATAAATTAAACTTTCTTTCACCTTTTTAGGGTTCCGTACCCAAAGGGTAAAAACGGAAACCCTATTACTGAGACTTCGCTGTCCGTCCGTCCGTCCGTCCGTCCGTCCGTCCGTCTGTCACCAGGCTGTATCTCAAGAACGGTGATAGCTAGACAGTTGAAATTTTCACAGATGATGTATTTCTATTGCCGCTATAACAACAAATACTAAAAATAAAATAAAATAAATATTTAAGGGGGGCTCCCATACAAAAAACTGATTTTTTTTACCGTTTCTTGCTCGATACTAATAACGTTGCCTTATGTTGCATAGTTAATGGTACGGAACCCTTCGTGCGCGAGTCCCACTCGCACTTGACCAATTTTTTTTGTTTCATTACAGTGGCGCCTCAACTGGGTGAACTCACCCCAACTCTCAAAATTCCAAATTTCGGCTTGCTCAAGCCTGGTGTTATTTTTTTGGCATCGTATTTGACATTTTTAATTTGTTTAACTCTCATCTATCATTCTATTAATAACATTGTGTCGATAAATATTATTTTGAAATAGATATTTTCTTTTGTAATTTCAGACTCTAATCTTAACTGTCCGGTGGTAATCTGGCAGGGGAGAAGTCTGTTGTGTGACTGTGCAGCTTGTGCGGTTTTGCAGCGAAAAGTAATAAAATACTACGCTACAACTTATAAATCGCAGTTTGAACTAAATACCTTAACCTGTGAGACATGGCAGGATTCTATTTCAGTGCAAAATTAGCACCAAAATTTATCAAATGCACAGTTGTAGAAAAACTATCTCCACTCGTCTATATATTGCAGGACAGTAAAGGTGAAAAGTCAAAATGGCATATTAAGGACTTAAAATTGTAACTCTGTAACTACTTTTACGTTTATAATACTCATGTGTAATTTTTTTTTTATCAAATTTTTCTGTTAATTTTATATTAGTAAAAATGTACTTTAACTTATTGTGTTTTACAGATAAGTAATGGAGAGAGGGAGCTTGTAACTATGAGATCTGTCCACATCTAAGTATATAATAAAGCTAAAAAGGTATGTTTTCAAATTTCTTTAAAATTAACTCTAGTGGACAGATGTCACTAACTTTCAAGCTCTAAATAGGTATCGATGCTGTTGTTCCTAAATTTAATACTTAGTTAATTTTAGTTGCGAAGGGATATGTACAATGATTGCCTTAATATACTGAACCAATTTTATCTTATCCTTACATATTATATTTTTTTGGTATTTCTTTTATGGACGTTATAGGGCCATTATATTTAGACTTACTTTAGGTATAGGTTTACAATATAGTGCAGGCGGTTCAGGTATGGTTAGAGTGTAGTTGCCATTGGATGTGAGTAACTACCTCGCTTTTTTTTAATGGTGATGAATGCAGTATATAAATATATATCTATCTTTAAATATTATTATAGGAATGAAAGATGAATAATGAATGTGATAGCCATTAACCTTTAACGTGTCACTATTTGTTATACCAAGCTTTAAGGGGAGTACTTACTACATAAAGACCCTAGGTGTCTGTAATTTTTCTATTTGTCTCTTAGGATCTTGTAGCCATCGGAGCTATGAGGTAAACTAGGCCTACTGCTAGGTATGCTAAGCCTGCTGATAGGTATTTCTTCTAAAAAAAAAAATCAAAATGTTGTGAGGACATTTTAATTTTTTTTGCCGGGTTGTTGGGGAAATGTAAGGATACGATAAATCTATTTCTTCTCATAAATGAAACGCTTGTAACTTTATAATTATTTTAATTCCAGAATAAATATGATTTGTTCTCATAAATTAATATTATACCTGATACCGTCCATGGTGACATTTCCATAATATCTTTATTAACTTTACATAATTCCTTTTACGTTTATTCTTTATTTATTTTGCAATTATTCGTTTTCTAATATCCTTTGTACATATCCTGGATTGATAATTATTTAATGAAATATATTTAATATGTTTAAGTAAACATGTCAAAATTTTGATGTTTGTCAATTGTCATAAATTTAATGTTATTTCTTTACTCTATGTAAAACTACGGAGTTTCTAAGTACTATGAATCATTTTACCTAAGATACTGGCTGATTGCTAGAATATTCTAGTATCGATGTTTATTTTTAAATTATTTAAATTTATAGATGGAAGTTTGGAACGTAAAAAAAATAGAGAAGGCGACAGTTCGAGTTTGGTCCGGGTCGAGGATCGAGTGGTAGATGCTGGCAAGATTATCTGAAAATCTTTTACGCCTAAGTGTGATCCAAGATCTCATCTAATAATTGGAGTCGCCGAGTTCGCCGACCAGGCCTAAAATAATTTATAAACTCAAGTATATTATTATACAGATTCCACCTACCGGACTTGGAGGGACAGTCCTGACCTGGTGACCGGTCTCCTGTTGCGGCCGTCAAAGCACGGCCAACTCTTCCACGGAGAACTAAGTGTTTTCTTTTTCCCTTGTCTTTCGTAACTCGCGAGTGGAGTGACTTTTAAAGTACTTTAATTGTTTGTGCAGTTTTCTTCATAGTGACAGCAGTGATTTAGGGACAATAGTGATTCAGGGACCAATAAATTAAACTTTCTTTCACCTTTTTTTTGTTTCATTACACGGCGACGCGCGAGTGATACCTTTGGTGTTGCAGACGTTTATAGGGTACGGTAATCGCTTCCCATCAGGTGGGCCGGGCCGTACGCTTGCTCGCCAACTTAGTAGTATAAAAAAAAATACCTATCAAGAGCGAGGAGAACTCCCACACTTAGGGTTCAGTACCTACTCGACCGAAAAACATTTCAGCTACTAAAGTTGGTATTAGTTTAAACAATTTTTTCGTGTGATGTGATGACGAATAACAAGTTTTTAGATTTTTCCCTATATTAGCACTATGTAGGCTTGGTCCATGCCAAAATTCAAGTCTCTAGGGCAATGGTAAGTAACCTGTAGATTTTGATTCCATAACGTAAGTCGGAAATACTAAAAAATGGCCGTAATACAGTTATATCTTCTGAATGCGTAGATCTAAAATATTGATTGTATTTTTTGCAGCAAGGGACCGCATAGATCTGCATTTGGTATGAGTTTCAAGTCGATACATTCAGCTGTTGCTGAGTAAAAAAGTTTGACGGACGGCAGCCATTCAGACGGACACCGTAGTGAGACTATAAGGGTTTGTACGAAACCCTAAAAAGAAAAAAAAGAAAATTCACGCTTTCGAGGGTTCCGTACTTAAAAGTAAAATAGGACCTTATCACTGGGACTTCAATATCTTCGTGCGTTAAATTGAAATCGTACTGGCTGGTTTTCTTGCGGCTAGCTGTACAAACAAGATATCCTAATACCATTGGTACCAACCAAGAAGGTTATAAATAGGGAGTAACAACTCGGAAACATAGATTTGTTCCAAGGCAGGGCCGCCCTGTTTATGGTTTAAAAGTAAAATAGTAAATAGTAGCCTTGCTTTCTCTTTTACTCCAGCTCAAAAAGAAAGAGTTAGAAAGGCTACTAAATAGCCTCTTTGTCATTTATTTTTCTTAATATGTCCAACTAAAAAAAGCAGCAGGCCGGATTCGTTGTACCGAGTGTTACATCTAGATCTATATCCTAAGTCTATGACTAACCATAACAAAAAAAAAATTATAATGTCAATAACACAATTCGGAACTTTCTTATTATTAGAACTATGGAATTGATAGGTACTAGCTGTTGCTCGCGACTCCGTACGCGTGGAATTTGGTAATTTTTTCCCCTTTTCGAAATACTTTTTACTAATGTTACGCTCCTATCGATCGCAGCGTGACGTTATATAGCCTATAGTCTTCCTCGATGAATGTACTATGTAACACTGAAATAATTTTTCTAATCGGTCCAGTGGTTCCTAAGATTTACGCATTCAAACAAACAAACTCTTCAGCTTTATAATATTAGAAAGAAAGAAAGAAAGAAAGAAACGTTTATTAATTATTTATTATTAGTATAGATCAGGAATGTAACGGAGGTAGTTCTATCGGAACCGAAGTCGGAGTCGGAGTTTTTAAATTTGATTTATCGGAGTCGGAATCGGAGTCGGAGGCAGGGTCAGAATTGGTGGCATGAGACAGAATTGTTATTTAAGGACAAATAAAACATTATTTAGTCAATTTTTTAGGGTTCCGTACCCAAAGGGTAAAAACGGGACCCTATTACTGAGACTTCGCTGTCCGTCCATCCGTCTGTCACCAGGCTGTATCTCAAGAACGGTGATAGCTAGAGAGTTGAAATTTTCACAGATGATGTATTTCTATTACCGCTATAACAACAAATACTAAAAATAAAATAAAATAAATATTTAAGAGGGGCTCCCATACAACAAATATGATTTTTTTACCGTTTCTGGCTCTCATACAACAAACGTGATTAATTAAGTATTGTGTGTGTTGTTTGCTCATTTATTAATAACGTGCCTTATGTTGCATAGATAATGGTACGGAACCCTTTGTGCACGAGTCCGACTCGCACTTGTCCAGTTTTTTTTAAAGCGTAGCGTAACGGGGGTCGGTGGAATTCCTCGCGCGATTTCTATGAACCTGTTCATATCAGTCGACACAGGCCCCCGTCGCGGCTATGTTATGCTTCGACCTCCGATTAAAACCTCCGATTTAAAAGTGTCGGAGCCGAAGTCGGAACCGAAGGAGTAATAATAATCAGAAGTTCCGACTAAACGGAACCGGAGTCGAAGCTCCGTAACATCCCTGGTATAGATGTATTAATCTGTACAACATTAACTCCACTTTTGGATCATTTCTAGTCTTCTATGAACACAGGTCAAACACACTCCTTTGTTCAAGCAATTCCCATAAAATTTTCTTAAAAATATATATATGATTTCGACCCAGGTTTCGTGACCAGCTTCCAGTGCGCGTCGGAAGGTCACGGACACCGCTGCGCGCTCGGCCTGATGATGAGCATCGGATATGCTCGAAACCTGGGTAGACATCATCGATCCTATAAAAGTGAGTGTTAGCCCGTAACATATGTATATTTTTAAGTTGACTCAAACTCACGAAAATTTCACTTCACTTCACATAAAAATTTAATAAAATAGTGACTTAATAGCAGCAGTAATTAAATTTATTAATTGCTTTATCTGAAATTTGAATGTAAATTAGTCTCATTACGTATAGACCACTGTTTGTGGTCTCTGCTACTCTAATTAAAGTTTGTTAGTGAAGCGTAATAATTAGAGAGCCTCGTATTAACTATGTTTTATATAGATGGATTTATCAAACGTGTCCGTGTAGTAACTGTAGGGACTAGAGTACCTGGTCACAACTCTATGTTGACAGGATAGTCTGTGGTGGTACTGGTGGTGTCCCTTCCTCTCTCTCTCTCTCTCTGAGACCATTCTTATATAATTAATAAAAGCTAATAAAATATCAAAATAGTCTTTTTAATTATACAGTAACGGATTAAGAACACAAGTATCACCACCCCATTTGCTCCCCTGGGTGTTGTAAAACCCAGTTCGTGTAGTCCCGGATTAAGAACATACATGTCACCGGTTCCTTCCCAGAGTGCTGTAAAAGCCAGCTAAATGATATTGTACTGAGATAACATCCTCTTAGAGGAATGTAGAACTCGAAACTAAACACTATGCCAATAAGCTTGGTCAGCACAGTATATCATAATCTCTCCCATAGTGGAGGAGGTTCGTGCCCAACCTTGGAAAGTTAAAGGGCGTCACAAATGACATATTAATATGTTTAAATAAAACTACTTTTACGGATTTAGACGCGTATATTTGTTTTAAATTTTGGCCCGACGTTTCGGAGACAGTCTCACCCGTGACCATGGTGACTGCAAAGTCTCCGAAACGTCGGGCCAAAATTTAAAACAAATATACGCGTCTAAATCCGTAAAAAGTAGTTTTATTTAAACAAGTGAGTCGCGCAAGTGTTAGAAAATATTATATTAATATGTATTAATATAGCAAGAAAGAGACAGATGAATATAGAAAAAAGACGAGGCGAGAAAGAGATAGATATATCTGTCGGTGACATCATAAGTATAGATACATCTCGGTATATTAATATATATCTGTCTCTTTCTTACTGTATTAATATATAATAATATGCTGGTTGTGGTGCCCTTATGGGGCTGGAGAGAGAGAGAAGGTATAACAAGCTTTTCATTATAATAACATTGTATAATGAATCTGTTTAATGTTCTGTAAAGACATAAAGAAAATATATGTCTGTTAGCGCATTATTTGGAAAGCCTTTAATTATGTGTAAATAGTATAATGAAGTTGGAAATTTAAATATATTTAATGAGAACATTAGAACTAGATCTTCTAAAATGTAAATACATTTTCATAAAATAATATAGAAATTGTTTTGTATATATTTTTTAAACATGAAAGATCAAGCACATTCTACTTATCGTGGCTACGTAATTTTATTAATACCTAGCTACTAGCAAAAAATCAGTTCATCGTATAGTAGCATTCCCTAAAAATAAATAAATAAATAAAAATGTAGCTTTGGGAGAGCTCGGTAATGCATTAATTTTAACGGGTATATTTTAATAAATCAAATTGTCCTGGAAAAAGTTGATCACCGCAAGCGGGACTTGAACCCACGACCTCGGAATACCGTTCCGTAGCACCGCCAACTGAGCTTATTGCGGTCGTGCTAACAGTAACCAAATTAGACCACTGCAATCGTCACTCGATTGAGTTTACATCGTATTTTGACGTACGGTCTAATTTGGTTAAACCCATTTTTTTTACACAATTGGTTACATCCAGCAATGATAATTGAACTTTTTCCTAATAAAATCTGTGTACTATACTAACGATTTCAATTAATATAAATCTGTATAACGAAATAGCCAATTAATTAAAATACACTATAACTGTAATTTAAGTTTAGTTAAGTTTATGATGCATCAGAATTGGCCTCATCGTTTGACGACCAATTCTATAGACAAGTAAAGGAAGAATTCGTTATCAATTTCAGTTAATAGAATGTAATATTAATAAATATTTATATTAATTTCATTATTCATAAGTGTTGTGTGTTCCGGAATATATTTATGATACGGCGACAGTTATTTATGAGGTGTTTGCCTCATAAACTTCAAGGAAGTATAATAATGCTTAAGTTTTTTAACGATGTGGATGACAAATTGTTATTACTAAAATCACACCAAGTATGTAATCCGAAATACTAATATCAAAATCAAAACTTTTGAGATAAATTAAAAGTATACCTACGTCGAATTGTCAAAACCAACATAGATATCTGAAATATATAAAATGAAATAAACGAATTATTATTATTACTAAAGCTCCAGCTCAAGTTGGTTTCATTTCAAGTTTCCTTGAAATGTCCATTTTCTATTTAGCATTAATTTAGCATTAACAGTCTTAGAACATTAATATCATAGGAGTCGCCTTCACACGACTCTTGCTGAAAAAGTACAAGAGCAATGCTCAAATTTGTAGTGTAATTAATGATAAAGTCATTTATGAGTGATTGTGCCAATATTATGGTGTGCGTGCGTTGCAAACAATGTAATTATCAGTATTTGTGTGTGTGTAACCTCGTCACACCACAAAACAGGCAGTATATTTGACAACTAGGTGTTGTTTGCGCCTTCGGATTTCCGGAATTCCGAATCATGCACTATTTAAGATACAAATTTCGAAGACGTAGCTTTTTGTTAATAACTAAATAGAATTAGACCATCACTTTTGTACCTCCTACATAAATATTCCGAACTTTACCTCTTCATTAATAGTATGGAAAAACCGAGTGTATATCTACTCCCGTTGCTTTAATACTCAAAGGGTGGGGTAGTAAGAGATCCCATACGTATATACTTTTAAATAAGCTTTTACTGTATTCTGTGCAATGACTCGTACGAACATGAGAAACTAATTTAACTTGTGTGCTGTATACAAGTATTTATTTCTAAGTACACGAGATCACATTTCTTTGAAATGAACTTTAAGTCGTAGTGTCACTTTTATATTTGAAACAAAATTTAATATGTTATATTATTATAACTAGCTATTGCCCGCTACTTGAAACGCTTGGAATATATAAATAAAAAAGTCATCACAAGGTATTAAAAAAAAATTGGTCAAGTGCGAGTCGGACTCGTGCACGAAGGGTTCCGTACCTATGCAACATAAGGCAACGTTATTAGTATCGAGCAAGAAACGGTAAAAAAATCATGTTTGTTGTATGGGAGCCCCCCTTAAATATTTATTTTATTTTATTTTTAGTATTTGTTGTTATAGCGGCAATAGAAATACATCATCTGTGAAAATTTCAACTCTCTAGCTATCACTGTTCTTGAGATACAGCCTGGTGACAGACGGACGGACGGACGGACGGACGGACGGACAGCGAAGTCTCAGTAATAGGGTCCCGTTTTTACCCTTTGGGTACGGAACCCTAAAAAGCCGTCCTTTTGAACCACTATATTTGGATATATTATTATATTTATATATCTTTGATTGGTCAAAGAAACCGCATCAAAATTTGTGGGTGAAATAGCATTATTACAATATAAACATTGGTCTTATTCATAATGACTTATCGGAGGTTTAAACGGACCAATAATCTTTACTTATTATAAAACAAAGTCATTATTTTTGTATGTATATGTATATCCCTATGTGAGCTTATATCTTCAAATTTACGTAACGGATTTCGCTGCGGTTTTTTAATAGAAATGAAAATGGCTTTTTTGTACAATTGTTAAAGTTTGGCTTGTATCACCACGCATACGAAGTTGCGGGCATTCTCTCCAGCCCATTAACGTCCAACTGTTGGGCACGGACCTCCTCCACTTTGGGAGGGATTATGGTCTACTGTGCCGCGCTGACCAGGCGTGTTGGCACAGGGTTTATTTTCGAGTTTCCGTCTCTCACAGAAGATATTATCTGTGTAAAGTATCTCTTAGCTGACTTTCACAGCACCCTTGGGAGGAGATAGGGTGGTGACACTTGTATTCTTAATCCGTCAACACATGGAGTTTGCGGGCATTCTTCTCTTCTCCAGCCCATTTACGTCCCACTGTTGGGCACGGGCCTCCTCCAACTTGGAAGGGATTATGGTCTACTGTGCCGCGCTGACCAGGCGTGTTGGCACAGAGTTTCTTTTCGAGTTTTCCGTCTCTCACAGAAGCGTGTTGCGAGCATTAGCTAGGAATAATTAAATAAGTAGGTATAAATATATTAAACATAGCGTATTATTGGATTATTATAAAATATAGTCGTCATTTTTCTATGTAAATCCCTATGTAATCTTTAAAACTACGCAAAGGATTTTGAAGCGGTTTTTTAATAGATATATGAATAAACCATTGCAAAACATTCTCGATAGATGGCGTTGTAAATCAAAAATGCGATGTAGACTCAATCGAGCGACATTGTAGTGGTCAAATTGGTTACTGTTAGCACGACCGCAATAAGTTCAGTTGACAGAGCTACGGAACGGTATTCCGAGGTCGTGGGTTCAAGTCCCGCTTGCGGTGATTACTTTTTCCACTAAATTTAATTTATTAAGTAAAAGCATAGCAAGTCAATTGCAAAATTAATATTTTTTTTTAGATATGTGAGATTTAGAGGATGGCTTTTTATTTAAATTGATATGCTTTTTAAATTCCACGTGCACGAAGTTGCGGGCAACAGTTAGTTATTGAATAAATAAATATTACGCGACAGATAACAAAAACCGATACAAAACAGCTACAAGAGATATCACTTATGAAATGGAAAAGTTCCATAAAATGTCTAAACGAGTTTCTGTTTTGTTACGGTTTCATTAAAAATGTGAAATGTTCTTTGCCGAAACTTTTTTCTTCTTAAAACACCCATATTTTTGACTATTTATGAGACGATAAACTTTTGCATTATATAGCTTTCACTTCTCAATGGATAATAAAGAGAAAATGTGTTTTTCTCAAATAATATCTCTTATTATAGGATTTTACTAAGCAAAGAAGAACTTTATTCATAAATATCTGTGGGTTAAAAAGATTTTTTTGCATCCTTTTTACTAAATTAGCGGTAGTATATTTACTAAGATTAATAGCACGAGAAATTTGTTAAAAATAGGTTGACCTATTCCTTTTTTTACATCGTTTTTATTAGCTTGGTTTTTATGTAACTTTGAAAAACGGCATATTAATAAATATTAATATAGCAAGACAGAGACAGATGTATACAGAAAAAAGACGAGGCGAAAAGAGACAGATATATATTAATATACCGAGATGTATCTATCCTTATGACGTCACCAACTGATATATCGGTCTCTTTCTCGCCTCGCTTCTTCTGTAATCACCTGTCTCTTTCTCGCTATATTAATATATATTAATATGCCGTTTGTAACGTCCTTTAGTACTTGTTCACGTTGAAAGGCGCGGGCGCGGTGGCGGGTGCGGGCGCGGAGACGTGGCGATTTCGTGTTCACGTTGACCGCTAGGCGTTTGCGCGATTTGACATGATGTCAGAGATTGTATACATGAACGACGATATTATATTTTTATCCGAAAATTCATATTTAAAAGGCAGATGATAAAAATTAGAATTGGTGTGACAAAAGTAGACAAAAATAATAATAATAATTTTGTATGCATTTAAAATTAAATGTATTTGTCAACATACTGTGTGTACCTGATGGGTGTATGTGTGTGTGTGTATGTGTGCCTGTTACTATGTGTCATAAAATGCGTGCCCTCGCACGGTAGCGCTTAGCTTAACATAATCTGACCAGAATGTTTTCCACTTCTTCGTACGTCAGAGTGGTCAGAGTAAGTAGCCACTCAGTTATAACTTTTTTACAGTTTTTTAAGACCTTAGGGTGAAAGTTTAGTATAGAGTTTATTTTATTACAAACAAAGGATGATTGTGTAAGATATTGCAGTTGAGCAAACGCCGAAAAAATTCTTGGGGAAGAGGATACAATGTCTTTGCGCCTGTACTAGATGGTTTAAAGGGAAGAGTTTAAAATTTCTAAGATTAACGTATTAAAAACTCAATTAATGTAAAACGCCTAAATATTGTAATTCTTTAGTATTTAGGTAGGTATACATTATCTGAAAACATTTCGTGGCTTCATTTTATCTCATAAAAACAAGTAATAAACAGGAAACTTAGTTTATTAAACCCTTTTAAAGAATATATTTTAATGGAGAATAGATCGTTTACTGTTATGTTCATGGCTAAAGTTTTGTAACTTCGTTAGCTCAAGATGTTTTAAAACACAGTAAAAGTAATTTTAAAGTAAATCCTGTTCGTTTGTGTTGAATACAAAGTACTTACAAATCTGTTCTCACATAATATTTTATAAAGCAAAACAGTTTTTTTAAGTCTAACTCGATAATCTTTGAAAGTTTTGAATTGGATTTAAATAATCCTTGTACATTTTATAGCCTGTTTATCTATAAAGTTTGTGAGACCTAAGACAGTTACTGCTTAAAATTAAGAGGGCACGATACCAAATTATGCTCCATACAAAAATATGGGTTTCATACTCCCCATTTTTATTAGCGAAAGTTAAACCGATTTTAATTGTTTTTACGCTATATTATAGATGAAGAGTATACCTATCTATGCTTTTATCACTTTCTTTTTTTCAAAACATAATAACTAAAAGAAATATGACCTACCAAAAATCCGTTTTATTCGTTCGTTTGTCCTCTGGTCCCAAGCTAAGCTTATTATGCTTGTGTTATGGGTACCAGAATACGGATAGAATACATAAACTACTTTTTTTGTAAATACATACTTATTATACATAGTAAACACCCGGACGAAGAACACACATTTCTATGACATTTATAAACATCACACAAATGAATGTCCGAGGCGGGAATCGAACCCGCGACCTCGTGAACGGCAGTCCGTTATATGAATCACTAGACCACGAAGCCCGTCAATATTATATATTTTATCGAGATAAAACATAGCCGTTGAAAATTTTGACTTATTATAAAACAAAGTTGTTATTTTTGTATGTATGTTTGTGAGCTTAAATCTTCAAAATTATGCAGCGAATTTTGATGCGGTTTTTTTTAGATGGAGTGGTTTAAAAGAATGGGTTTGCTCTCAGAATTCTACAAGTACGAAGTTTGGAGTAACAGCTAGTAGGTATATGAATATAACAAAATAGTAGATTATCTCCCCCAAACGTAACAAACATCTGTGCCTTTAAATATACTAAACATTCATATAATTATATTTTTTATTGATTTTCCATACGGTAAAATGCGGATAGTTGCCGTGGTGGGATACTTGCCCCGGTTTTAAACACACTATGTTCGAATGTAGAAATGATATAGCGAGATGTAGAAATGTTAATTTAGTTTGCCGTTTATTAAACTAATTACTAACCTCTGGCAGGACTTAGAGTCATATACTACTTATCTACAAATCAGTTAAAAATAAATTAAAATATTTTCTTTCAAATGTAAGTTAGAATTCCCGAAACCTAAAATAACAATTTGAACAAATCCTTAAATGTGAAATGTTAAGCCAGCATTTTAACGTTTTATCAGTGACATAATCGGTACAAGCGTTGATAAGGGTCTGGGAAATCTACATGTTAACATAAACTTTGTAATGCGACACAATTCTTTTAGTACAATCCAAACTTTGCTTTGGAATCTTTTCATCTTCTGAATCTTCGAGTGTACTACATAGATCTTATATTTATTCCATAGATTGGCAATGTGAAATCATAGTATAAAAAATTACAAACAAATGTTGCGGTTTGTGCTTTTGTTGTTTATTAGCAGAAGCGTATTTACCCTAAATCTCTATTAATTTATAGCGCGGCCAATTAAATGGCCCGGGGCGCTAAATTACAACATACACCTCTATTTATTAGTCTTATTTCATTATTTCATTCATCCGTGTGAGGACAGAGTAAGAATGAAATAGTCACCACCCTATTTTTTCCCGAGAATGCTGTAAAATCCTAAAGTACAGATGGAAACCTCGGAACTAAACCCTATATCCTATGCCACCACGCCTGGTCAACGCGGTATAAGAGACCAAGTATCCTCTCAACGAAGAAGAGGCCCGTGTTCAACAGTGAGACATTAAGAGGGCACGATACCAAATTATGCTCCATACAAAAATATGGGTATCGTACTTCCCTTTTTTCTTCGCGAAAGTTATACCGATTTTAATTGTTTTTACGCTATATTATAGATGAAGAGTATATCTATGCTTCTGTCACTTTCTTTTTTTTTCAATACATAATAACTAAAATAAATATGACCATCCGAAAATTCAGGTTTTTTTTGGTTTTCTTTAGGTAAAGTTGCAGCGTCTATCACACATATTTGGTATCGTTTTACCAAAAAAAAGTGATACAAGCATAGATATACTCTTCATCGTAAAAACAGTTAAAATCGGTTTAATTTACAAGTCTAGTGTTTTCTCCATTAACTATCGGTGTCAGAATAAATTTGCTTTTCTTTTCAGTAATGATTATACTTGTATAGTATTTAATTACCTAAAATTACATTATCAGGCTCTTATTCTCCACCTTTTAGTTGCAATTAAGAATATTAACAGTCCTTAATGACACAATCAAAGCTTTAAATGTTATTTTATCTCCAATTAGATTTGAAAATAAGAAGTATAATACAACTCTGTTATTACCTAAACTCCTACACTTAACAGTGTATTTCAGTTAATATAAGGACTGCTTGCAATTTTGTTTTCTTAATTAACCACTGGACGAACGATAACGAATATATCTAATGCTTTTCTGATCTGACGTACGGGGTACGTTATCATATAGTTTAATTTTCTTTTGTACTCGTTGCGAGAATCTTGTATCCTTATCGTATACAATGTATTTAATGATAACACTAAATAAAGCTCGTGGTTTCAAATGGTACTGCCCCGCTTGGTTTTTACCGTGCTGATAAAATAGCTTATGTGTTTTTCTGATCTATAAACTATACAAACTGTAAGGTTTCATTTAGCTACGCCGATGACACAGCGTTGATTTTTCAGGCTGAAACATGGGACAAGGTAGAACGTATCGCCGAGTTAGGACTACATAAAGTAAACCTTTGGCTTAAGCAGAATTTGCTGACCCTGAATATCAGCAAAACTTCATTTATGCAATTTGTAAATAGGCGCATTAGGAACCAACCAAACGTTTGCATTCGTATCCATAAGTGTGACTTTCCTCGAACTCACCAATGCTCATGTACAAACGTGAATAAAGTAGACAAAGTCAGATATCTTGGAGTCATTTTAGACAACAAATTGACATGGCAAGCACATATTGATACTGTTTCATCTCGAGTCAGGAAACTTATATTTGTGTTTAAAAAACTAAGATACGTAGTTGATCTTGCCCTCCTTCGGACTATTTATAACGCACTGGCTCAATCCATCATTAGCTATTGCATAGGAGTATGGGGAGGTGCATGCAAGACATACATTGTTCGGCTGGAACGAGCTCAGCGCTCGCTTCTTAAAACTATGATATTTAAACCGTTTAGATTATATTTTTATTTTCCGTTTAGATTTACTGTTATATTTTTACTAGAAAAAAACAGGGATCGCCCCTAAATAACATTATTATAATTTAACTACAACTTTGAAGAAAAATAACCGAGGTGTGAAAAAAGTTGCTATAATGACTATTACACGTGCGAAGCCGAGGCGGGTCGCCAGTATTTTATACAGATCGAATTCTACTATCACCAGGTGGTCAGGGCTATTCAATGTTCAGTGAAAGTTCAATTGAATCGTAACAAAAAATTAACAGTAGACTACCAAACTTGATAAAATTCGCCACTAAGCAATCAGTTATTGCATTTGTTGATTGCATATTGGCGAATTTTGTCAAGTTTGTTGGTCTATTGTTAAATTTTTGAGGTTATAATGTGCCATTGAGCTACCATTGTGACACAATTCATTTACCGGACTTAGCGCCCTGTTTGAGTTAATCGAGATTGTCATTAACATTATGTATATTAACCATTAATATAACTCAGCACCTTTATGTTTATGAGGCAAACACATCATAAATACTTTACACCACGTCATAAAATATTTTTGCGTGAAAATATCCGGCAGGTTTGAGCAAATTTATGAATATATACACTTTTATATGAACTGCTAACTGTGAATTCTTTCACTGGGCTTTAAATTGTTTTTACTTGACATTGTACATAGTCTAACGGTTATAATTTCAAAAAACAAATATAACCCTTGTGTTTTACGTAGATACCCTTGTTTAAATGCATAGTTATTTTAATTATGTATTTTATAAATGTTATTGTATTTTTGTGGCCTACTTATACACCTCCTAGAAAGTGGCCTAAGAATTGCTACAATCTAAGTATGCATGCTACGGCAGGAAATACTTTTTTTTTTACATTTCACACAACATCCTCTGGTCGCAAGTTATATTTCTATGCTTGTATTATGGGCACAAGATACGAATATACTACATATACAACATGTAACATATTTGACGCACACCCTCAAACACCCCAATTAGACTTTAATAATATAAACGCTATGCATACACCAAATATTATTTATATGTGTGTTAACATTGATTATTTGTGAAATTAGTTATTCCCATTTCGTGGAAATAAAATGGTCACCTATTGACACTCCGCTGCGCACGCACACACAGACACATGTACCTACTCGCCGCGCCCGCTCCCCGCTGTCCGAGTGCCACCCGACTTACGTTCCATTTTCGTTTCTATGAACTGTTTAGCTAGGCTGTGTAAGGTGACTGTAATTTACTTAGTTTTAACTAAATTTTAGAAAAAAAATTTGGTACATAAAAAACAATCAAAATCGATCCAGATTCCGATTCTGAACTAATTACCTTCAGGGTGTGCGTTAATTATGTTACATGTTGTATATTTAATTTTTTTGTAAATACATACTTATAATACATACTAAATACCCAGGCGCAGGACAAACATTCGTATGACAATTAGAAATTATCTACTTAGTTCGAAAACTAAAAAACACGCTTGAAAATCCTGAATATTTTTTAAAATTATTCCAATTTTATCGGTCCTTGATATGTGTTCAAAATTTCAGATCAATCCGACTACTGCAAGTGGGTTAAAATCACTTTCAAAGATTCCGTTATATAGATTACCTAATACAGTGATAGATACATACTGAACTTATATAAGCGTGTTAAAAATCACACAAATGATTGTCCCGAGCGGGAATCGAACCCGCGACCTCTTTGTCGGCAGTCTGTTACATGAACCACTAGACCACGAAGACCACTAAATAAGTGGCCTAAATCCAACATACATAATATATCACACAATACATTCGGCGTGTAGATATGATCAATACCATCTTTACCATAAGGGCACACGGGGCCAGTGCCTAGGGCCCCCATTCTTAGGGGGCCCCGAATGTCCGAAATTGTTTTCTCACACATCCAAATATTTTTGTTTTGACAAATCAGTGATCTTATTAGAAGGTATTAGACAGGTGAAGAGATAAAAGTATGTATTCTTTTAATGGGACAGCAAGATTTGAAAACCATTGTCAAAGAACGTAAATCAGAAAAGTACTATTCTATTACCGCTTCTTTGACAAATCTGTCCCACGTTTTTTACTTCTTAAAAGGGCCTCAAATTCTTGTGTGCCCAAGGGCCCCAGCTTAGTTTAAGACGGCCCTGGATATGATATATTAACATTCTTAAAATTTTACCAACATTCAACCGCTTAGATAAGATTTATGATAAGCACACATGAGTGAGTTTCCTTGTCATTTTTCACAGAGATCTGATTTACAACACGCCTTGCTGCCTTTATGAACATTGTAGCCAAGTTATTCCTAACATTTATTGTTTTGTAGCCAAAATTATATCATTGTTTCAAGCGAAGCGTAAAAATCAATGATAAATATATGTTGTTAACTTGTAATCCTACTAATATTATAAAGGCGAAAGTTTGTAAGTATGGATGTATGTATGGATGTTTGTTACTCTTTCACGTAAAAACTACTGAATGGATTTGAATGAAACTTTACCACAATATAGCTTATACATCAGAATAACACATAGGCTACAAATTGGCTGGACCGATTTTGATGAAATTTTATTTTATACAGAATTGTATGGCAAAACAACGTTTGCCGGGGCAGCTAGTAAGAGATAAAGCGCAAAATTTACCTTTAGGTTACATAAATATGCGCTCAATTTAAAATTTCTATAATGGTTTCGTACACCGTTAACGACAAGGATATCTACTCTTTTATAATAAAAATTGCTGTTAACTGCACCTTTGTAAGCGTTAGAAACTTACAAACTTTAACAAATTACACAATAAAGCCATCCTCTTGAACCACTCTATCTATTAAAATAAACCACATCATAATCCGTTGCGTAGTTTTAAAGATATAAGCTCAGATAGGGCCATACTTGCAAAAATAACGAATTTATTTTATAATAAGTTCAAACAAAGATATACATATGTATATACGTTTACGCGAGTACACTACATAAACACGAAAATCTTTATTCCGAAAGTCACAAATACGAATTTCATAATACCTATAGTCATAATTCCGAATGGTTCTAAATTCCGAAAATAACCATTCCGATGTATCATTACCCCAATTCTCATTACTCCGAAACTTAAATAGTCCTAACTAAATATCTCTTAAATAAGAGCAATTAGCGAAAGTGTAATTGTTGGGTATGAATCATGTATATTATATTAAAATTACAAAGTACCAGCGTTGACGGAACAAAAGTGAATTTAATGGACTGTATATCCTACTTGAATATAGGGTTTTAATCGATGGGTGGAAATATTGAATAATTTATGAGTTATAATCGTTAATATGGTAAATAAATAATCAAATCATCGTCATCATCATATCACCACGCCTTCTTCCTATTAGGTTAGACAGAGACTATAGAGCGCAATCAAATACTTATTTAAAGATAAGTTTTACAGAAATGTCCCGATTTCTTAGACCAAAACTAGGTAATGGCGGTCATTCTTTTAATGTTACGACAAGTAACAATAAATTATCCAACTATATTCTCATTAAGAACACAAACACAGCTAATTTATATGTATGATAATGACATCGAACTTTTTAGTACATACACTTGCGCAATTTAGACACTCCAACAGTAGGCATTTAGACAGACTCAATGCTTACGGCACTTACCGCCGTTCTCTCTACTTTTAGGCGATGTACAAAATGGAACAGATTAGAGGCAGATTTTGTCGAAACGGAAACTATATTCACATCCATTTATTCATTTAAATAATTTACTTAGTTCAAAAACTAAATACCACGCTTGAAAATCCTTAATATTATTTCATATTATTGGTTTATCATCGGTGCAAAATTTCAGATCAATCTGACTACTGCAAGTCGGTAAAAATCGATTTCAAAGAGTTACCGAGTTAAAGCGTATTAAAACAGACGTAGTTGATTGAAACTGCGTATGGTGACGGATACATTAATAGTCTTATTCATAATGACTTATCGGAGGTTTAAACGGAGATTTTATCGGAGGGATAATAAACGTTTTAGCGTAAAAAGACTAGTATGAATAACAAGTTTTGACAATTTTCGCGAATGTTTTGACAATTTTAAACCTCCGATAAGTCAAAATAATTCGAATTTTGAAGTCATTATGGATAAGACCATAAGAAAATAAGGTGTCGTCCAATAATTTCTTAGTAGTGGTAGGAGCCAGCTACCCAGTAGCAGTCAGCGTAGGAACTCAGAATCAGACAAAATGTTTTGTAAAAGAATTTGAAAATAGGCGAAGTTGGCCAAAGGTTTACTCCGTGTGCTGTTCCACTAATGGGCTATAGAGAGAGACTAAATGTATTAACTTAATACTAGATTGAATTAGATCAAGCGATTTCGCTATCCTCTGTTAACAAGGACAGTATGTATCTAACAGGCAACTCATTAAGTAATTTAGTAACTTGACTTGAAAAGTTTTAAACAAGTACAAGTGCTAAATTGTATGTGCAATTACAGCTTTAGAATGAACTTGAGCACGATAATTAGCGCACAAATACTTCCTGTTATATAGTCAAAATGACAAATGGTAACTTTTACCATATATCATTTTAACAAGACCACAAAAGACGAATGACGTTTCTAAAAATTGGAATAAAAAGGAACCCTTAAAATAATATAGGTAAAGCTCTTCTGTTTGTTTTTTTTTAGTGCAGGGATGAAAACTTCTAAGCAATGTAAAGATTTTCAAAGATTGGGATCATTATAATGCCAATATGTGAAAAAATCTAAATGTTATTGTCTACTTAAACTTTTTATTTAGAGTTTAATGTTTGTAATGTGTGTGTAGTGTGTAATCTCCAATAATAATGGTCGGATCCCAAAAATTTTCTAACTAATAGGAAGCTACAGCCTCCGAGAGTGCTGTAGACTATAATTATGTCGTTATGTAGCGATTTTAAATTCAAGACTCGTTCGACTTACGAAGTCGCAGGCAAAACCCAGTTAGTTATAAGCAGGAAAGGGATTACTTTATTATTTTAAAGCCGAAATATTTATTATCTAAAACTTTGTTGGGTTTTATTCTTTATTATTTAGAAATCTAATATCTAAAATCTAAAATCTGTATACATAGATATAATTAAAGTTAAATTATCGTAATTTATTACATTCAGAATCTCGGCAACCAATCTTCGGTCATTATTCAACATGTGATTGAGCCAAGACTAATGAACGTTAATCTCCACGAGGATTAGTCATTTCAGCAAAATAAATTCCGCAAATAAGAAAACAAAGCCCGCTACAATATGTTACTACATTCCACTTGGTTATTTATAAAACAAATCTTATTTATTCTATTTTATCTTTACACTATTTCAGTATTTAGGATTATTGCGGCTTGTAGAAATTGTATCACGCTTTTCGTTTAGATCTTAGTACTTAGGTATCTAAAACGAATTCTTTGAACATTATTTTGACCTCCTTTAGAACATCGGATTAATTCGGCTACTGCAAGTGGATGAAAATAACTTTAAAAAATTAGAACATTGATAGACACGTACCAAGCTATTAAAAGTATTAAAAATGTTGATTAATTACAGGTAAAGTATATTTTAAAATATGCTTTACTTGTGATTAAATGATTTTTGAAAAACATATCTAATATATAAAATTCACGTGTCACGGTCGGACAAGAACTATTTTTCAAACACCACCCTCCCACGGACATTTGTATGGCAAAACAACGTTTGCCGGGTCAGCCAGTTTTTTATATAACAGAAACCTATGTAATACAAGATATTATTATAGAGTCACATAAATAGTTAAATTTATAAATTACTAGCTGACCCGGCAAACGTTGTTTTGCCATACTACAAACAAAAAAAAAAAGATTTGAAAAATAGATGTTAGCCGATTCTCAGACCTACTGAATATGCATGTAAAATTTCATAAAAATCGGTCAAGCCGTTTCGGAGGAGTACGGTAACTAACACTGTGACACGTGAATTTTATATATAAGATTAAAATTAATATTACAATTTAAATATTAATTTTAATAATTGTAACTATTTATGTGACTCTATATTTTCTCTACATTAAGTTTATATTTTTATTATTAATTAAAACAGTTTTAAGAAAATACGTCGCTAAAGATGATTCTCTATTTTAATGAAACCTTAAAAAAAACAGAAACTCGTTTAGATACTTTATGAAACTTTTTGATATTATAAGTGATATCTCTTGTAGCTGCCGTATTACAATCGGTCGTGGAATAATTTACATAGCAATTTCAAATGTTGATTGTCAAGTAACAAATAACTTTTATTATTCTTTGTACAGAAAACTAGCTGTTGGCTGCAACTTCGTACGCATTGAATTTAAAATTCAAAACCCTAACAAATAGTAGAAAAAAACCATCCACTTGAATCACTCTATTTATTTATTCTAAGAAAACCGCATTAAAATCGGTTGCGTAGTTTTGATGACATATAAGCTTTTTTTCATTTGAGGTCATCAGAGAACTCCAAATTGAAAACATTTCAGCATTCTACGAATTTCTACGCCAACTCGTTTACTCTCACAGCCATTCGCCTGTGGAATGCTTTGCCTGAAGAAATCAGAAGGTCTAAAACCTTGTCCACCTTTAAATCCAGAGTAAAGAATCATTATCTAGAAATGCAATAATCGCCCCTTATCATCTTTTTATGGTAATATGTAAGTGTACCTATGTATGTTTATATAGGCAATATAGGTATAAGTATATGTGTAACTATTCATATGTATGTTTATGACTATGATTTCATTTATCTACTATATAAAAATAAGTCGGATTTTCCTTCCTGACGCTATAACTCCAGAACGCACGAACCGATTTCCACGGTTTTGCATTCGTTGTAAAGGTCTCGGGCTCCGCGAGGTTTATAGTTAATTTTTTTTTTACTTTTTTTTGGTATGGCAAAACAACGTTTGCCGGGCCAGCTAGTCTTGTATAATTATGTATATAACTATCTGTATATAACTCATTTATTTATTCTGGTACACCCGCAGTCATGGCACAATTATTTGTGTGATATTTATAATTGTCATACTTACAAATGTTTGTCCTGCGTCTGGGTATTTCTATGTATTATAAGTATGTATTTACAAAAGAAAAGTAGTTTATGTATTAAATTCGTATTCAGGTACCCGTAACACAAGCCTAATAAGCTTAGCTTGAGACCATTAGGAAGTTGTGTGAAATGTCCATGAATATTTATTTTATTTATTTATTTTAATAAATTCTGAAAATAAGCTTAGAAATAAAGGGTTTCAAGAGAGTTTTAAAATTTAGAAGTTCTTAAAAATAAGATTTAGTTTATTAATATTTTTTGAATCGGTTCAGTGACGAATGCTAGCACGTAGAAGTTGGTTTTGAGTTAACGAAGTAAATTGCTTAAAGTTAACGACTTTACTTAGGCGACAACTCTTAACTACCTACCCTTTTTGTACAGAAGTTATTATAAAAGCAATAAAATATTTTAATAAAACTTAAAAGTTTTATTACACTTTTGCTTTCGGTACTTTCTTTTAGGAGAAATTAGTATTTTGTTCTGAAATTTGAAATTCTTATCTCGGAAGTGCAGGATATTAATGCTTACCAAGGAATAAAAACAACATACCTTTAAATAAATAAATATTCATGGACATTTCACACAACGTCCTCTGGTCCCAAGCTAAGGTTATAACATGCTTGTGTTATGGGTACCAGAATACGGATAGAATACATATTATACATACTACTTTTGTTTTGTAAATACATACTTATAATATATATAGAAACACCCAGACGCAGTACAAACATTTGTATGACTATTAGAAAAATCACACAAATGATTGTCCCGAGCAATGGTCTCTCTCTCTCTCCAGCCCATTTACGTCCCACTGTTGGGCACGGGCCTCCTCCACTTTGGGAGGGATTATGGTCTACTGTGCCGCGCTGACCAGGCGTGTTGGGACAGGGTTTATTTTCGAGTTTTCCGTCTCTCACAGAGGATGTCATCTGTGTGCAATATCTCTTAGCTGACTTTTACAGCACCCTTGGGAGGAGATGGGGTGGTGACACTTGTATTCTTAATCCGTCACCACACGGAAAAAGCAATGATCAATCTTTAGTTATTATAAAAAGTCCTTATTTTTTAGGGTTCCGTACCCAAAGGGTAAAAACGGGACTTCGCTGTCCGTCCGTCCGTCCGTCCGTCTGTCACCAGGCTGTATCTCAAGAACGGTGATAGCTAGAGAGTTGAAATTTTCACAGATGATGTATTTCTATTGCCGCTATAACAACAAATACTAAAAATAAAATAAAATAAATATTTAAGGGGGGCTCCCATACAACAAACATGATTTTTTTACCGTTTCTTGCTCGATACTAATAACGTTGCCTTATGTTGCATAGATAATGGTACGGAACCCTTCGTGCGCGAGTCCGACTCGCACTTGACCAATTTTTTATGTATGTCTATGTGAGCTTATATCTTCAAAACTGCGCAACGGAATTTTGATACGGTTTTTTTTAATTGATAGAGTGTTTTAAAAGGATAGCTTTTTTGTATAATTTGTTAGGGTTATTTGCTAAATTTCACACGTACAAACTTGCAGGCAACAGTTATGCATTTTAGAAACAACCAAATCATTTATGGTTATATGCGTGTACCTATGTAAATATTTAGTTCCAGACTTCCGATAATATCGCCTATTTTAATTAACGGGCCTCGTGGTGTAGTGGTTCATATAACGGACTGCCGATCACGAGGTCTCGGGTTCGATTCCCGGTCAGGACAATCATTTGTGTGATGTTTTTAATTGTCATACAAATGTTTGTACTGCGTCTGGGTGTTTACTATGTATTATAAGTATGTATTTACAAAAGAAAAGTAGTATATGTATTCTATCAATATTCTGGTACCCATAACACAAGCATATAAGCTTAGCTTGGGACCAGAGGACGTTGTGTCAAATTTTCATGAGTATTTATTTATTTAACTCTAAAAATCGTCTAGTGCTTTTGCGTTTATTCATAAAAATTTGAAACTGTACCTTCATTATTTAACGCAGATAACAGAAAATATTTTAAAAAATTTTACCGGTAAACCTAAATTGAATTCTAAGCCTATATTAAAAATTTCATTGTGATATTAAGCTACCTAAGGATTCAAATAATACCACTTTTTACGGATTTAGACGCGCATATTTGTTTTAAATTTTAGCTCGAAATTTCAGAGACTTTTCAGTCACGAAGGTCACGGGTAGGACTGAGCTGTGAAGTGTCCTTTATGAAACGTCGAACTAAAATCTAAAACAAACATGCGCGTCTAAATCCGTTAAAAGTGGTTTTATTTGAGTACTAGTTCTTGCCCGCAACTGCGTACGCGTGCAATTAAGAAAATAAGAAAACCTTAACAAATTATTAAAAAAAATCATTCTCTAGAACCACGCTATCTATTCAAAAACCCCCATCAAAATCCGTTGCGTCATTTAGAAGTTTTAAGCGCATATAGACTATGTGTACTGACTGTACACTAAACAAAGATAAAGCAATGAGTTGCGGAAGTGTTAAAAATACCTAAGAATTGTCAATTTTTCCATTCCATCATTATACACATACACATTTCACGAGATTTTTGAACACATCAAAACTGGAAGCAAATAATAAACGTGGTAGTACGTGCCGCGATACAATATCACGTATCTGACATTACAACGATGAATGACTGCCAAGTTACGACACTTTCAGTCGGAAATTGTGACATTTTCAAGACTCTCAGCGATTCTTTTGTCATTATTCAAGAAGGCACATTTCAAAGGGCGTTATATCCATTCAATGCGACTATTAAGCGCTTAACTACATGTTATTATTGTGCTCTAGATTTATTATTCATATATAAAATTGAATGGAGTTATGATTTATGATGTATTCCTTTCTTAAATATTGAAAAAAGTGTTTAAATATATAAAAAAAAGGAAAATAAAATTATTGTGATATTTTTCAAATAGAGAATGTTTATTTATTCGTCTCGTTTGTGTGTGTGTGTATGTGTTTAATTAAGTTGTTTTAAATTTTATTAATGCCGAGTTCTTCGAAAAATACTACCAACTTAAACTGACTTTTAATTTATCATTTAATCAGTTTTAAAGCTGATAAAACATGTTCAGTTCGTTTCAGGTCCCAAAAATTTTTTTTTACATTAATGTAAGTCAATTTTTGCAACCTACAAAAGTGATAAAACACATTTTTACGGTACCTAATATGATAATTTTATTAGCATTATCTTTGAAACTCCTCAAATTATATTATTGTTATCTAATTTAATTAAACACCATATTTTATTATTTCTTTTTCATTTAAAATTAAAGGAAATTCGATGCTACAAATAAAACCTAACATATATTCAGCGCACGGCCTAACATAAAGATTTCCGGGTAATTCATTGCGTATTTGCGTAGAAAATTGCCACCCAGGTAAATGTTTCCCCTCTTATAAAAATACGACACCTTGAATTTAAGAAACGAAATCTAATATCGTCGTTAGACCTTCTTGTTAGGTATCTATCACAACATTTTAATTTTTCCGCATATTTAGAACATGATAATAGTAGTATTACTTATCATGTTGTATAATATTTCTTTGTAATCCATCCATCCACATAGGCCTCCCCCATAGAACGCGCGATCCTTTTTTGTTTGAGGCGGGGGAAATGCCTGATCGCACACCCCACTGTTCGGACATAACGCGTGGTCCTGCGCAAAACTACTAATAATCATGAAAGATATTTAAGATAAAATTAGCTAATAATTCTTGTAGAAAGAAGTTTAAATCTAGTACGATAAAAGATAATAAAAAACAGAGTCTAGAACATGCTCTAAAATTATGTAAAGACATGAATTTTATCGCATTAGAAAGATAACATGTAGAATTTGTTGAACCTTTACCAACGCGTGAACCGATTATGTCACTGATAAAATCACAATGCTGACTTAACATTTCAGGCTTTGTTAAACTTGGTACTTTAGTTTTCAGAATTTCGTTTGAATTCACGGATGTTACAAATACCTAGCTTCTTTTAACTAAAAATAACTTATTTAGTCCCAAGCTAAGTTTATTGCTTGTGTTAACGACGTCACAAACGGCGTATTAATATTAATACATAATCATATAGCGAGAAAGACAGATGTTTATAGAAAAAAGGTAAGAGGAGAAAAAGATAGATATATCTGTCGGTGACGTCATATGTTTAGATACATCTCGGTATATTAATATATATCTGTCACTTTCTCGCCTTGTCTTTTTTCTATATACATTTGTCTCTTTCTCGCTATATTAATATATATTACTATACCGTTTGTGGTGCCCTTTATGGATACCAGAATACGAATATAATACATCTCTCTTTTTCTCTTTGTCTAGCTCACATACGTCCTACTTTTAGCCATAGGCCTCCTCCAAATTGAGAGGGTACCTAGTATACTTTTTCGTGCTGACCAGGCGTATAACCACAGGAATAATTTCGAGGTTTCCGTCTCTTATAGAAAATCTCTTATATTATCCCTTAGACGGCTCTTACGGCATATTTTTTAACAGCACCCTGGGGTGGAAAATGTGTGATGACGCTTGTATTCTTTATCCATTCTCACACATATAATTACATTAAACGATTTTTTTTTAATACAATATATCACACTTCGGAACAAGGTACTTAGAACCTTTCAGTAATGTCACGTAATGCTATGTTTTGGATCAAATAAAAGCACAATATGACATATTAACTTAAATAAAACATTGTTTTCCGAGAAAAAGTCTATCAGGATTTTGTAACTTCTTCAGATAACTTTTTGAAAAAATTCATAAAATTTTAAATATCAAATTAATTTAATCTTGAAACAAAAAATAGAAATAATTGATCAAGTGCGAGTCGGACTCGCGCACGAAGGGTTCCGTACCATTATCTATGCAACATAAGGCAACGTTATTAGTATCGAGCAAGAAACGGTAAAAAAATCATGTTTGTTGTATGGGAGCCCCCCTTAAATATTTATTTTATTTTATTTTTAGTATTTGTTGTTATAGCGGCAACAGAAATACATCATCTGTGAAAATTTCAACTCTCTAGCTGTCACCGTTCTTGAGATACAGCCTGGTGACAGACGGACGGACGGACGGACGGACGGCGAAGTCTCAGTAATAGGGTCCCGTTTTTACCCTTTGGGTACGGAACCCTAAAAAAACAATCTAGTACATTTCACACAACGTTCCGTTATACATAGATACAAGCAAAACTAATAAAACCGTGTTAAAAAGGACACTAAAATTGATATAGTGGCAATAACAGTACACTTTACTACGTATCGCGAGGTCAATATCTGCTCAAATACAATATTTCATGTATCATAAACTTTAAGAATCTGTTTATCTCTACTCTATGGAGTAATACATGCAAAGTATAAATATGAAAATATTCAAGAAAATATTGTATGTACACAGTGTATATATAACTAAGTTTTTCCGTTTGAAATTGTCAATTTTCTGTCCCTTAAGGGCCTACATCAATATTATCGTATATCATCGCCGACACGTACATATTAACACAGCCAGTAGGCACAGAAAATGAAGAATTAGGGATACTTTTCCTATTTACTCAAAATCTACTAAATATTTTTTAATTCTGATTTACGTGTTTCTATATATAATAGTTACTTATATTTTTAAAGTTATTTCATTAGTTAATACGCGATAATAGACCGACAAATGAAAAAAATAAAAAATTTGAGAGGTTGTTTCGCCAAGATTTTTTATCGAGAAAACTTTTTTCAATCGCGTTTCTGAGTTAATGCGATCCTAGATCATATATTGAAAAAACATATACTTAAAAATTAGAGCTCTAGCCATTCAATCTAAAGAAACAATGAAACCTTCGTACATAGAAAAATGCACAAAGCTATTTTGGTATCCTCTTAAATTTATTTAGTTATTTTCCGTATTATAAAACAGCAGCACCTATTGGTTAAATCATAAAAAAATTCTGTTCGTAATCTATCGAAATAAAAAGCGCAGTTGAATTTGTTACTAAGCTCAAGTCTTGATACCGAATTTACTTTAAGGAATTAGTAACTATTGTATTTAGTATTGTATTGTATATTATAAATATTACGTACCTATAAAATTTAAAAAAAAATGTTCCCAATTGATTAATTATTTTTACAAAATATTCGTCTAAATAAATTATTTAGACGAATATTTTGTGATATATAAATCAGAATACGAATTAGTTTTATCAATTTATCCATCAACCTTTCTCCGTTCACTGCTGAATATAGGCATCTCCCATAGAACGCCACAACGTGCGGTACTGTGCTATCTTCATCCATAATCTTATGTGATCTACGATCTATGATGTGTAAATACTACTACACTTCTGACATCGATAACACACAATATTTTACATATATATATATTCGTTTTTACAGAATTGTTCAACACGTTTTTATCATATACAAAACAAAATTTCCCGAGATATTTCGCTACGAGGCATAAGGTAAATAAAACCAGTTGGTTCCCATAAAATCCTGAAAATATTCCTTACTCAATTTTTGTGTGTCTTTTTATATAGTACGCACGTTACCCCATATCCATGTCATAAACATATATGCCTTCAAGGATCGTTTAATAAACAATTTGTTTTTATATGGTAATCTAATAACTTAGTATAGAACTGGTACTATTTAAATCCTACTGACTTAAAAAACTATTGTTTGTGTGGTGACGGATTATGAATGCAAATATCACCATTGCATTCCTTTCCCAGGATGCTGTAAAAGCTAAAGGATATTGTACACAGATAAACCCTGTGCTAACACGCCTATTTAGCGCGACATAGTAAACATCCATCCCAAAGTGGAGGAGGCCGTGCCCAACAGTGGGTGTGGGACGTTAATGGGCTGGAGAGGAAAAGAGAAACATTAAAAGCGCGAAAATTTGTCAAAATGTGATGTGCGATGTATATGTTTGTAGCTGTTTCATACAAAAACTACTGTTATAATTCTAACTAACTTTCCAGATATAAAAGCGGATGAAATCACTGTCTTTCAAATGTTTGTTTTATAATTACCTAGAGTGAAATAAACATGGTTTCTTTTGTCTTAGTTCATAATAGTCTAATCGCACCTACATAGCGTTAATAGTCTCGTTATGTAGAGGTGCCGGATTTGTACCTGTGTTAAACATAGTACTACTAATTAAGAGTACATTAGATATTTGGTGTTAGTGTAAATGTCTTTTTTTTCTATACCCTTCTGTCAGACGTCATGCCTCTCCTCACTCCTTCACTCTGTCCATATTTTTTTGCTCTTTCTTTAAACTTTTTCTACCACTATTCCTTATAAGATATAAGATATACGAAAACGACATTTGTTATTCATGTAACAATAAAAATATGTATTACCGCACCAGCTGTGTACCACAGCACAGTTTTAAGATATTCATTATAAATATAATAGGCCTATTTATTTGCTAGACGGGTGTCTGAGTATATTAATTTTATTTGTGTACTCAGAATTATGTTTTTTGTTATCTACTTATTACAGAAGGAGCTATTTTTTTAATAAAAATAATTGATTGATACGTATCTATCCATAAATGTATTAATCTATATAAAGGAATTTTTGAAAGCGATTTCCACCCACTTGCAGTAGTCTTAAATTTTACACACATTATACGACCGATGACACTGCAACAATTAAAAAAATATATTGATGATTATCAAGCGTGTTTTTAATTTTTGAACAAAGTATATTATTTATTACTAGTATTTAGATATTCAGAAGATATATGACTAAGTGAAGGTGGGTTTAACAAATAGGTAGAGCTCCTTATACGTTACGTGACAATAAGAATATATTTTACTAGATGTTACACGTGATTTCCTATTTATTGAATGACGAATATGAATATAAATAGCGTGTAGTATTATAGCTATTGACCACTGTAGCTTTTTATTAGTGACACATAATTTTGTGAGTGGACTATTACTTTTACGGTATTATTCATAATGACTTATCGGAGGTTTAAAAGTTCGCTAAAATAGGTTCGCGAAAATTGTCAAAATTTGTTATTCATTTATTTATTTATTTTATTCTTAATTGTACACCATACAGAAGCATATAACTTAATAATAAAATACAAGATTGTACAATGGGCGGCCTTATCGCTAAAAGCGATTTCTTCCAGATTCATAATAGACTTTTTACGATAAAACATTTATTATCTCTCCGATAAAATCTCCGTTCAAACCTCCGATAAGTCATTATGAATAAGACCATTGAGTTTACGCCCTACGCCTTACGCGTTGAATTTAGAAATTGTTCTCCATTTTTGTAACATTTTTCACTGATGCTTCGCTCCTATTGGTCGGAGCGTGTTGTTATATACATATAACCTTCATCGATAGATGTACTATCCAACATTGAAAAAGTTTTTCAAATCAGACCAGCAGTTATTGAGATTAGCGCGTTTAACTTTAAACTTCAAACAAACAACTCTTGAGTTTTATAATAATACATAAACTTACGTTCTACACGCATTCTATACGCATCCTACATATAGTTTGAAATGAGTTTTTGAAAAAAATTCTATAATTATTTAATCTCATCACATTTCCGCGTCAACCTAGCTGTTACTTATAAACAAAAATAGAAGAATGAAATAAGTATTCGTTCCTGTCACTAAAATGTTGGTAGCCTGAAGCGCAATACTTCAAAATAAAATCTAATTTAAAATTGTGTCTGTTCTTTTCATAGAATATCATAAAGATATCCAAACAAAAAGTGAAAGAACCAAGAGTTTGTAATACCTTAAAAGTAGCACAATTGTTCGGAGATTAGGTAAACGCCGCAAGCATTCCTTATAATGAAAGCGTTCTCGTTTTGCTACTTGGAGGAAAACATTCAGATATTCGCCTCAATAATGAGTATAATTATGTTTGTTAGAGAATTTCTGTACAGTGTTAGAATTTTGGACGTTTTATTTGTCTACACATGTATAACATAGATTTCTTTACGCAATAAGACGAGATAAATGTTATAATTTTGGGTACAAATTTTTTTAAAAGGGTTGAATATTAAAAGGGGACTATAGTCCTAATTTAGGTATTTGCCTTAGGTAAATTGCTATCCCAATTCCCGAGCGCCGCACTGAAAGATACAAATATAGCTGCGGCAGATTTTACCTACAATTTCTTTGGAAAAAAGACGTCACGCAGTACCCTATTTTCTTCGCGTAAATTAAATCAATAAAAAATTTTTTTACGCCATGTTATAGAAGAAGAGTATATCTATGCTTTTATCTCATTATTTTTTTGGTAAAACCTTACCCAATTTGTGTGATAGACGCTGCATTTCCATCTAAAGAAAACCGAAAATAAACGGGATTTTTGGATGATCATATTTCTTTTAGTTATTATGTTTTGGAAAAAAAAACAAAGAAAGTGATAGAAGCATAGATATATAAGACCTAAATACTGTGAGAAAAATTCGTACCTCTAGAGGCAATATCTACAACGAAAACAGGGGACAACTATGCCCATATTTTTGTATGGAACATAGGTGTCATGTGTTCTTAACAACCGACATAAACTTTTATTTATTGTAACGTCTACTTAACTGTATGTAGACATACACAAAATGTCTGAAAAGTCAACATTTTTAACGAAGCTCAGCCCTAAAAAGACAATTCTATTATTAAAATGGGTGAAGTACGATTAAGACTTACGTACAAAGGATTACATGGTTACAATTATCATCATCATCCTTATAAATATGTATATAATAAATAAATAAAAATATTAAACTAAAATGAGATTTTTTGTTTGTTTGTGACGTTTTTACGCAAAATCAGTATGTATACATATGAAATATGAAAACAGAATCTCAGTAATAGTGTCCCGATTTACTCTTTGGGTACGGAAACCTAACAAAAATAACATAATATTAGAATTTTCGTTCTAATCGTCGTCCTAAGTATTTTTATAAGAATAATACACATTTTTTAAACAGATGTCTAGAAAGTAGTTTCAAACTTTGGTATTAAAATGTCGATTGTTATTAAAAGTTGAGTCAGCGAATTTGAGAGATTCGGTTTCATTTTATACGATATTTTACTGTCTGTTTTAGAACTTTAAAATGATTTCTCATTCTCAAGTCGTATTATAGATTATATACTGTCATTCACACACTAGCTGTTGCCCGCGACTTCTTACGTGTGGAATTTAGAACATTTCCGCCTTTTTGCAACATTTTTTTCACTGATGCTTCGCTCCTATTGGTCGTAGCGTGATGTTTATTTATTTATTTACATTATTTTAGGAAAACCTACAGCTAATCTTAATATATATGTTGGAGTAACATAGATGAGGATGGAATTGCCATGTTTTAAAATCAGTCTACAAATTGTAGACACTGTCTTTAAGATGTTCATACATCAATCTGACATTCTCTTTCACACATAAAAGGTTCCACAGCAGGTCTCCAACCAAATCCCCTATAACCTGCGCCTCTACCACCAGGATAATGATGTTCACACAAAACATCACCTCTCAATCGTCACTTTACACTTTCTCACAAATACACACTTTATAATTATACACTCGCGATTATGACCGGAATAAACTCTTTATCACTACTGTGAGTGAGCAACTAGTCGGGCAGAGATTCGCCCAAGAAAGGTCCGTACTGTACGGCGGCTCGAGTGTAACTGCCCCGATTGCCCACCGCGCGGCGGTATTTATAGTGCCGGCGCACGTGCATGTCATTCGGTCGTACCTGCACGTGTTCGTAAGTTTTTAGGTTAAGTATTGAATTTACAATGACGTTATTTTTACATCGTAATAAACCCTAAAGTAATCAACTTGGTGGTTTATAAATTAATATTGGAACAATCAAATGGTTTAACTTAATTATTCTAGGTTCTCTAGACTAATTGTTGTGGTTGCGCCGACACGGCCATTCTGATAGGCGGTGCGCGCTCTGCACCTGGCTGCGATGTGATGTGTGTTATCTGAAATTAAGAGTTTTCTCTGAGATCGGTATCTGTAAGCAACCCATGTTGCTCATTTTGAAAGGGTTATTGTTAGGACAGTACACAAAGACATCTCCAATGTACTGACTTATTCATTTAGTATCTGTGGTGTGTACGTGTCCACTCATGGCTCCACAAGGCGTCCCAACGGTATCTCATGGTTCACATGTGGATGCATCAAGGATCCGTGGTTAGCTCAAGGGTAACACATGGTTTAGCTCAGAGGTACCACTCTCCAGATATTTTGTTCTCGTAGATTATTATTACAGAGATGTAATTGTGCACTGATATCGGGGTAATATAATAGTAAATGGAATGAAATTAATGAAATGAATGAAATGAATGAAATGAATGAAATGAATTTCGGAGGTTCTCGTAGAGTTCTCGTAGGTTCTCGGAGAGTGAGGAAGGTCGATGCTGGGGTCTGGGCCTTATTATTATGACCGTGACCCCAGAGGCTCTAAAGATCAATAGGATAAGAAAAAGCTAATACGAGCAGATAAAATGAATCTGACAAAAACGATGTCAGATACAACGCAACAATTTAACGCTTATATCCTCAAAGATATAGTCAGAAGACTCAGGAGCGCATCAAAACTATTTGATTCGTGATTTTGATTGTTAAGAACCCTTAACATCTTTTATTAAAATTATTAGCTTAAGAATTTCTTGTATTGCTTTTTTTTATCACTTTAATATCTTCGATAAAATTGCTATCACCAGAAGTTGTCAACACTGACTTCATTATTTGTATAGAGGTAAAAATATTAATCACACACCGGAAATCACTGTCTATTAGTTCCTTATTTGATTTAAGAACAATTTTTTTTTTTTTTTTTATAACTGATCGTAGATTTTAAAGAAATGTATTATGCGGCTTTGTTATAAAATCGTCGACTGTAAATTTTAATCAATCTATTCCAATTTCTTTCAAAAAAAAATGTTTAAGGTTGAAGCGATTTTTAGCTTGTTCCAAACATATTGATTTAATTGGCTATTACTAATCGACTCGACTCTTATTCGAACGATGTCACGATGATAAAATTAAAATAAATCAAAACGTTATCTATAAGGATTGAAAACTCCACTATATTCTAGTTACGGTAATGTCTTCGTTATCTAGATGAAATTCTCAACTTGGTTTATCATTTTACAATGTGTGTGTAATTGTCGAATACAAAATCCATCGATTTCATCACAATTGTTAACTTTTCTACCAAGTCAAAATTAATGACGGTAGTTCAACAAAATCATACTATTATAAAGTTCATTTCGGTAGTGTAGCAACCGGTAGTGAAAACGTTGATTACAAACGAAGCGCATCTAAGCGATAAAATTACGTGGTGTTATTGTGAAACTTATTCAGTTTTTAAAAGATAACTAGAGAACATTGTTTTTTTTTTTTATAATGAGTGTACTGAATATGTGGTGATCTATCAATTAAGTGTTTTGTGATAAATTTTAAACAAATTGAGTAGTTTTATGGAAAGAGATAAGTGAAGTGAAAAAGCATTGTGAATACGTTTTAATTTACGCAGTTATAATATGGGGTAAGTACTTGTGGCTTGTTTTATCAATCTTACTTTGAAGATAATCAAAGCAATATAAAAAGTGTCTATTAAATCTGTGTATTGCGCAATTTTACAATAAACTTAGCTTTGTTACGTGACGTTTTATTTTCTTATTACAAAGATGAACTAGGCATATGAAATGTCATAACAATATGAAATTTCATGTCGAATTTTGGTATTTTTATTGCACCACAGCTTATTATTGCAAATGACTTTTGTTTTTATCTTTCTCTCTTATTTAATAGAAGAATGATACTGCTTACCGAGTATGATGACGTGGTTCCATAGCCACAAGTTGCTGCTTTAAATATCACCTTTGCTTACTATGACGACTATTTGAAAGTAATAAATTTTACTCACTTGTGGAGACACGTTTTTAACTACTTTTTATTATTGGTAGGAACGCGGTTATGCGCACATCCTACTATTTATTATTACGACGACAAAATTGCACGATATCTTTACTTTTGATTTTAACAATTTAAACGTTTTACACTTATTGAGTTAGTCGTAGGGGCCGCCTCTTGGGTTTTTTATCCCACACTTCTGATGTTGGAGGTGACATAGATGAGGATGGAATTGCCATGTTTTAAAATCAGTCTACAAATTGTAGACACTGTCTTTAAGATGTTCATACATCAATCTGACATTCTCTTTCACACATAAAAGGTTCCACAGCAGGTCTCCAACCAAATCCCCTATAACCTGCGCCTCTACCACCAGGATAATGATGTTCACACAAAACATCACCTCTCAATCGTCACTTTACACTTTCTCACAAATACACACTTTATAATTATACACTCGCGATTATGACCGGAATAAACTCTTTATCACTACTGTGAGTGAGCAACTAGTCGGGCAGAGATTCGCCCAAGAAAGGTCCGTACTGTACGGCGGCTCGAGTGTAACTGCCCCGATTGCCCACCGCGCGGCGGTATTTATAGTGCCGGCGCACGTGCATGTCATTCGGTCGTACCTGCACGTGTTCGTAAGTTTTTAGGTTAAGTATTGAATTTACAATGACGTTATTTTTACATCGTAATAAACCCTAAAGTAATCAACTTGGTGGTTTATAAATTAATATTGGAACAATCAAATGGTTTAACTTAATTATTCTAGGTTCTCTAGACTAATTGTTGTGGTTGCGCCGACATATATATTTCTTGTATGCGTGTGTATGTGACTGAACTCCTAAACGACTGGACCGATTTTGATGAAATTTGTTGTGTGTATTCAGGGGGGTTTGAGGATGGTTTAGATTCACAATTGGCTGGACCGATTTTGATGAAATTTTTTTTACACAGAATTGTATGGCAAAACAACGTTTGCCGGCGCAGCTAGTATATTATATAGTAAGAAATTATCACAGAATAAGGCCAATTACAAGTTTCCACTCTTAGATAGTTACAATAATAGATTTGCTAAAAAAAAAAAAAAAAGAACTTTTTTTTTTTTTTTTGCTAAAAACATACATTATTAAAACATGCATAGTTTTGGACAACAATAGAGAAAAAAAAAGAAATAAGTATTATAAATTTAGAGAGATTCAAAGAAGCTCTTAGTTAAAATTTTGTTCAATTTAGATACAATAGTACTGAATAAATCAATATCAAGCACACGACACTCGTCATTATAAATTTGACTTGATCTAAGTAAGTACAAGTTCTGTCTGTATTTGGTACGTGCTGCGGGAATGGACAGTAGATCAAAATTACGTAACAACGCACTTGGCGCGCGAAATCCTATCTTACTAACTAGTTCAAGAGCGTCAATAGACCCATTAATGTTGTTAAACAGAAATGATAGATCTGCAATTTTTCTTCGTTCATGCAATGGCAATGCTATACAGCCTATAGCCTTCCTCGATAAATGTACTATCTAACACCTTCCAGCTTCCGATATATTACTATCTCCGAATTCGAGAATTCGAGAACCTAGACTCAAAACTAAAAAGAACTGAAATTAATATTAAAAGTTAATACCGATTTTGAGATTTAACAGATGGTATGTCTATGGCTACATCACTCAGCCAGCTTGAAGCTACTTTCATATCTATGTGTGCGTAAAATACGTTCTATGTGTTACTCCTCGGGTTAATCTAACGTTGTAATGTCAATGTCTCTTCCAAACACAATACTTGTTATATTGCTAAAGTTATATACGTGTCTTCAAGATTGACGCGTATAATATTTACTATTATCTGTGCTGTCATTAGTATTTTTCAGGTAGCTATTATTTAATTTTTAATAAAAAAAATATTCAAAATTCTAACATAAATTAACAAATAGTGATCATTTATCGATTTGTGTTTGGAATAAAGAATAAAAACCTCAAGATGTTTAAAATTTAGAAAAGGAATTTTATTGACAAGATTTAAAAAGTTAAAAAATTAAAGCTCGCGACTCATTTCCAAAATAAAACCACTTTTTACGGATTTATATGACTGTTACTGATTCCTAATTTATTTATTTGTGAAAGTGATGTATTTCTATGATATTATAATATTTCATTTCATTTATTCTTTATTGTACATATAGAAGAACAAACATAGTTGATATAAGCATAAATATATAGGTACAAAGGCGAGCTTAACTCAATACTGAGTAGTCAGTATTAAAGTATTTAATACTGATTTATTGTTTAGATATAATATATGTGTGTGTACTGCTGAATAAATCCCTGCAATTCCATTCTTATTTACTGCTAAGTCCTTTAGAAAATTTAAGATGTTACATTAAGAATTTTAGTATCGTAACAACAATCCAAGTGGTTTTAAAGACTTCCTCTCAAATCATAAACCACAAGTGATAAACCGAAAACTTTGTTCATTATCAGTTTTTCAGGAATATATTTTAATGGTGTATAGATTGCTTAACGTATTGCTCATGGGTAAAGTTTTTGTAATTGCTGTCGTTTGTATTATACATCATACATACATATATATTCTCCGTGTGGTGACGGATTAAGAATACAAATGTCACCACCCCATCTCCTCCCAAGGGTGCTGTAAAAGTCATCTAAGGGATATTGCACACTGATAACACCTCTGTGAGAGACAGAAATCTCGAAAATAAACCCTGTGCCAACACGCGTGGTCAGCGCGGCTCAGTAGACCATAATCCCTCCCAAAGTGGAGGAGGCCCGTGTCCAACAGTGGGACGTAAATGGGCTGGAAAGGAGGAAAGAGAGGTATTATACATTTTTAATCTAGATATTTTATAGGTACACACAAAATAAATCGCTATTTTATGTTACACAAAGTAATATCAAAAAGCGATTTATAAAAACTATTTGTTGATTGCAAATTCGTACGCATTGAATTTAGAAACAAAACCAAAAAAATTATACAAAAAGCCCATTCTCTGGAACCTCTGTATCATTTAAAACAAACTGCAACAAAACTCCGTTGCTTAGTATCGAAGATAAAAGCTCACATAGAGACATACATAATAACGATTTGGTTTTATAATAACTAAACATATATGGTCTTATTCATAATGACTTATCGGAGGTTTAAACAGAGATTTTATCGGAGAGATAATAAACGTTTTAGCGTAAAAGGACTAATAAGAATAACAAGTTTTGACAATTTTTGCGAACTGATTTTAGCGAACTTTTAAACCTCCGTTAAGTCATTGTGAATAAGACCGTTATTATATACAAGTGGTACGGTAAAAAAACCGGTCAAGTACGAGTTGGACTCGCGCACGAAGAGTTCCAAAACGTTATTAGCAAAATTTATTGTCATATTCTAAACCCCAAATATCGGAGAAAGAGAATAATGATGATTTCTTTATAGCATCAAATGATAAAATAGATAACTGTTAAAATTTCTGCTTTCTAGTTATCACCATTCTAAAGATACAGCGTGATGACAGACACGTTTTACATTTTGCTACGTAACCTTAAAAATATTCGACGGATCTTTATAAATTACATCCTTTCACATAACGTCCTCCGGTCCCAAGTTAAGCTTCTAATGTTCGGGACCAGAGGCACCTTTATTATTAATTTTTTTTTATTCTTTCTTTTTGTATTATTTAAACAATAGGATTGTGATTTTAAATCCTATAAAAGGCGATACCTTCGTTAATTAAAATTTGAGCAGGTGCAATATTCAGTAGAAGCATCGAGTTCAGTCAGAATGCAATTATTTTGTACAAATAGAGCACGAAGCTTACGTTAATTGTGTCAAAGTTGCCTTCAAACATAGATCACCCTTAATAGATATCACAGGCAACGCGATCAGCGCACGCCGATGCCGTTAATCGGGGTCAGCGCAACATGACTAATTGATCATTCGGTGGTCGTTCCTCCGGTCTATTCTTACTTACCCTCGCGAGTAAGACATGGGGAGGTGACACTTGTATTCTTTTCGACAGTCACCCCACGTGTTGCCCGCGGGGTGACGTGAGCATTTAAGTATGAAAGCTGATGTATGACCACTTGGCGTGTGAATTTACTACAATTAATAAAAATTCTATACCCTGCCACTCACCAACTCATTGGAATTCAAAGATTTTGATTTAAAGTAGGCAAGACTAACACATTTTTAAAAAGCAACATATAGGTGTCTTTTCCAAAAGTAAATCAAACAAAATATGGAAAAAAAAAACAAATAAGAATCTCCATGGTTCTTTTTTCATTATTTTTTCATAAATATTTTTTCACAGCACATCGGGGTGTGAGGACGACAATGTTTGTGCTGTTAGTCGTTACCAATAATTTGCTTAGTTCAAAAGCTAAAAAACACACATAAACATTTAGAATATTTTTTAAATTATTGCATTGTCATCGGTCAAAATTTCAAATCAATCCAACTATTGTAAGTGGATGAAAATTACTTTCAAAGACTCCGTTACATAGATCAATACATTATCCGATAAGTGCTAAATTAATAACAGCTAGTTAAATATCTCGTAATGCGGTATCTTCTGGAGGTGATCTGTGCTTCCAAATCACATTTTCTCTTTGAAAGGCTAGTACAGCAGCGAATTCCACACGTATATTTCTAATACCCTTAATACTGAATTCTTTGCAATTACTTGTACGAACATCGGGAACTAATTCAAGTTTAACACACACACACAGTATACAAGGATTTATTTCCTATTGTTCACATTTTTACACAAAGAAAAACTAAGTTGCTGTAACTTAGTTTTTTAGAGTTCCGTATCAAAAGGTAAAATTGGTACGTCTATCATCAAGGTGTATCTCGGGAACGGTTATAGATAGATGGCTGATTTTTCCACAGTAAATGTATTTCTGTTGCCACTATAAAAGCATACTATAATACTTCTGCTGGGACTGGTCAACTTGCTCTAACAAGGCAATCTTGTCTCTAAATTAGTTATTAATTGTAGTCTAGATAGCATTAATCGGCATCATCCTCACACCCCTCCAATGTAAACTTATTTTGAAAAAAAAAAAGTATGAAGAGAATAGAAAAAAAAATCCTTGGAGTTTCTTGTCTGTTCTTCTCCATAGGATTCGCGTTTGGAACAGACACCTAGTTTCTGACGTTTCAAAAGAGCTTGTACAGCATGCCAACTTGAAAGAAAAAATTTTGAATTTGACGACAATGTTTGTGCTGTTAGTCGTTACCAATAATTTGCTTAGTTCAAAAGCTAAAAAACACACATAAACATTTAGAATATTTTTTAAATTATTGCATTGTCATCGGTCAAAATTTCAAATCAATCCAACTATTGTAAGTGGATGAAAATTACTTTCAAAGACTCCGTTACATAGATCAATACATTATCCGATAAGTGCTAAATTAATAACAGCTAGTTAAATATCTCGTAATGCGGTATCTTCTGGAGGTGATCTGTGCTTCCAAATCACATTTTCTCTTTGAAAGGCTAGTACAGCAGCGAATTCCACACGTATATTTCTAATACCCTTAATACTGAATTCTTTGCAATTACTTGTACGAACATCGGGAACTAATTCAAGTTTAACACACACACACAGTATACAAGGATTTATTTCCTATTGTTCACATTTTTACACAAAGAAAAACTAAGTTGCTGTAACTTAGTTTTTTAGAGTTCCGTATCAAAAGGTAAAATTGGTACGTCTATCATCAAGGTGTATCTCGGGAACGGTTATAGATAGATGGCTGATTTTTCCACAGTAAATGTATTTCTGTTGCCACTATAAAAGCATACTATAATACTTCTGCTGGGACTGGTCAACTTGCTCTAACAAGGCAATCTTGTCTCTAAATTAGTTATTAATTGTAGTCTAGATAGCATTAATCGGCATCATCTTCACACCCCTCCAATGTAAACTTATTTTGAAAAAAAAAAAGTATGAAGAGAATGGAAAAAAAAATCCTTGGAGTTTCTTGTCTGTTCTTCTCCATAGGATTCGCGTTTGGAACAGACACCTAGTTTCTGACGTTTCAAAAGAGCTTGTACAGCATGCCAACTTGAAAGAAAAAATTTTGAATTTGACTTTGACTTTGACTAAAAACTAGAACTTAAAAAATATTTAAGGATATTCATATTCTATGAGGGAGGCCAATCTCCAGCTGTGGACGGCTCCGTGTGGTGACGCATTAAGAATACAAGTGTCACCACCCCTCCTCCCAAGGGTGCTGTAAAAGTCAGCTAAGGTATATTGCACACAGATAACATCTTCTGTGAGAGACGGAAAACTCGAAAATAAACCATGTGCCAACACGCCTACTCAGCGCGGCACAGTAGGCCATAATCCCTCCCAAAGTGGAGGAGGCCGGTGCCCAACAGTGGGACGTAAATGGGCTGGAGAAGAAGAAGAAGCAGATGATACTCTTTGACGACATTATTATGACGGTATGATATTAGGATGATACATATAATATACTGGCTATTGCTTGCTACTTCGTATGCGTGGAATTAGGAAAATTATTACCCGTTTTTGCAACATTTTTCACTAATGCTTCGTTCCTATTGGTCGCAGCGTGATGTTATATAGCCTATAGCCTTCCTCGATAAATGGACTATCCAGCACTATAAGTATTTTTAATTTTAATTAGTAGTTTCTGAGATTACCGCGTACAAACAAACAAACTCTTCGACCTCATTATGCGCGAGTTTTAACTTAAACTTCACCGGTTTCTGTAAAAATGTAACTCTGTATTTTATTTAAGTTACCTACATGTTGTTTTTTACCTAGTTACGTTCGTATATTTATTTTGTGTTGTACAGTATTAGTTTACGCGTGACATGTGACGTAACTGGTCAATTGGAATTAATTGGAACAACTATTGGACGTTGCCAGCCGATAGTTAAGAGCGGAATTCACAATTTAGATATTTGTTTTAGGTATTGCTATCCCTATTCGCGAGTGCCGCGCCGAAAGGAACCGCTATATTTATATCAGCGAGATGTTTTTTGTCCATAAAAACTTAGAAAAAATACGTTTTTAATTCCGCCGCTTTATTAGTGAAAATGAACCGATTAAAAAAATATGACTTATGAAGAAGAGTATTTCTATGCTTCTATTACTTTCATTTAAATAGAAAATCGCTGCAAGTTCAGTCGTTCTATCAGTTATTACAACATTTTCCATTTTATCACCACAATATCTCATTATATACGCGTTTGAACATATAAAAAGCATTTATATTTTTACTGTTACTAAACTTTTTCATACAAAGCAATGTATCATTGTGCCTACAGTTGATTGATAGTCTCGTGACGTGCCGTGCGACCTCTCTTGTTTCAAACGTTTCATATATTTTTATAAACGCCTTGGCCTGCCCAAATATATGGATTTTACGAGTAAATAAAACGCTTTGTAACAATAATTGTTGTAATGGTTTGACCTCGAAATCCGTATCAATATGTATAATATGCAATCATACCGTGTGGTGACGAATTAACATTATTAGAGATCTAACTTAAAACCTGCTTTAAGTTTCTTATTGCCCAGCCATTCAAAGTTTCAAATGAACAAAGTTACGACCAACAGCTAGTTCAATATTAAAAGTAGCAAGTAAATATTCCTTTCTAAATAGATCATCATTTTAAAAACTTGCTTGAGATATTATACTTAGTATACCTACTTACTTTTTTTTTCTTTCGCGCTATTGACCTTGTTAACCGTTAATTATTTTCTTCAGACTTTTACCCTGACGATAATGAGGAGTACTCGAGCTCTCGTTTGGTTGTTTGTTACTTTTTACTTTATCCCATCTACGGTTAACCAACGTAAAATAAATATTGTGTTCAATAATTTCATAGCCAACATTGTTAAAGTAATTTAAAGTAATTTATTAATTTTGCAATTGACTTGCTATGCTTTTACTTAATAAATTAAATTATAGTGGAAGAAGTGATCACCGCAAGCGGAACTTGAACCCACGACCTCGGAATACCGTTCCGTCGCTCTACTTACTGAGCTATTGCGGCCGTGCCAACAGTAACCAATTTATCCACTGCAATGTCACTCGAATGAGTCTACATCGCATTTTGATGTACAACGCCATCTATCGTCGTGGGTTCAAGTACCGCTTGCGGTGATCACTTTTTCCACTATAATTTAATTTATTAACTTGAATAAAGTTTAAATTTTCACGTTGTAATTGATATTAATGACGATCACTATAGACAGGTCATAAAGATTTTTTGATAAGCCCCATAAATCGTTTTGCACCCTACCTGAGCCATTTCTGCATCGATCATGCATAAAGGTTTTGTTTAATTTGTTTTTTCCTGGCTGAATATGCCATTAGCACTAAGTTCCCTTATGTACTACGTTTTATGTGTGCATAAACTTTTTAAATAAAATATGTAATAATTAAAAGAAAAAATAAAATAACTAATGTGTGAATGAAGCCAAGGAAGTGTGTTTGGATCGTAGCAGATGGTGCTCTATAGTCTCTGCCTACCCCCATGGGAAAAACGTGATGTTATGATGATGATGATAATTAATTAATTAATATATATCCGAAAGTAGTTATGTTTGTTTGTCACTCTTTCACGTAAAACTTACCGAATCCTTTTCATTAATTGTACACAGATTGTCAAGAACTACTTACCTATTCCACAAATTATAGGCATCAATTAAACACAGAGAACATCCGCTCTAAGATTGAATAGAGTCAGGAATACACAGGAAACATGTGTCACAAAATCTTGTATAAACCACAGTTACCTAGAGACTTATTTTACTTAATAAAAATATTCTATTATAAATCTACTATATTTCAAACGGTGTATTCAAGCCACGTATAAGATAGAAAACCGAATGATGTGGAATGAATATCACATATTCGATATTATTTCAGTCACTTAGGACGACTGCGCTGCACTGAAGTTATAACCTATATTTTACATGCTAACATAAACGTGACTTGAATATTATTTCAAATGCAGTGTGCACAATAGCGACAGAAACTTTAAATCTGTAACAATAAATTATTACCTTAGAGACCTTTGTATTCTATCTAATGTTAGTATTTAAACTTCTACACTAATATTATAAATCTGAAGAGATTGTTTGTTTGAACGCGTGAATATCAAAAACCACTGGTCTGATTTGAAAAATTCTTTCAGTTTTGGATAGTACATTTATCGAGAAAGGCTATAGGCCATATAACATCACGCTGCGACAAATAGGAGCGAAGCATCAGTAAAAAATGTATCTATGCGTACAATGTCGAGGCCAAAACCTAGTGCTATATGAAAAAATTTTAGGATATATGAGGGAGCGACTCTTAGAGCATTAAACCAAAAGGAGCAGTTACACACGTTTATTCTTGTAAATTTTTCAGCGGAGGCGCTTTATATTGTCACCTTAGTCTTCAAAATCAAACCCACAACGTAGTAACCGACTGATTTATGTCACAGCCAGCGATGTGCGTCACACTCTCTTAAAAAAATACAGCCGACCGGCTGAATAGTGGTCAGTATCGTTCGAGACGTCGCCGCGTCGTGCTAACCCTTTAGATGTTTCTTGAGAACTTCCTTCTTCCAGGATCCAGTGAATATTAGAAGACTAAAACTGTGTACACCAGGTCACTTAACCTACAATATTACTTTCCTTTGAAGAATGAATCTGAACACTGGAATGTTATAACAATATTCCAGTAGTGACAAATGAGTTCGCGACTAAACATTCGTTCATCAATTGTGGAGAGATAAACGTCAAGTACAGCTTGTAAATGACAAATGGCCGCTAATGACCCGCCTACAAAATTTTGAATAATTTTAGTAATGTTCAAAATTCAAGTAAGTTTTATGATTTGCGTGATGATATGCTACGCAAATCATAAATTGATTATCACTGTTCTCAGTCCGTAAACGTCCCACTTGCCTACGAGGCAAGACAAGTGTGATGTTTACGAATACAAGTGTCACCATCCTATTTCCTCCCCATCGTGCTGTAAGAGCCAGCTACAGGATACCAAACGCAGATAATATCCTGTAAGAGAATATAGGGCGTATTGGCATTGGGTTTGATTCGTAAATAGCACAGCCAATTGTGTACTGTTAATGAGCTGGAAAGGAATAGACGTCCCACAGGATATAGCCTTATTTTACATCGAGAGAGTATAGGTATACCATGTTTGGATTAAAAAAACTTGCTATACTGTAACCCCGTTCTATTATCAATAAAAAGGCATTAAAGTAGGTTGCAACAACAATATCACAGGCAGGTAACCGCTTAATCGTCGCATTGAATAGACGTTAGATTGTGTCTTGAATGGTTTAAAGTCCTGAAAATGTCACAATTTTCGCTGTTATGTCAGTTACGTGGTAGTATATTGAATCACGTACTTTACCATTGTTATATATTTCAAGATTTGAAGCCTTGCAAAATATAACCGACTCTCTGCGTGGAAGGTTGGTGGATTCCCCGTTTTTGCAACATTTTTTACAACTGCTTTGCTCCTATTAGTTGCAGCGCGATGTTATACAGCCTAAGGCCTTCCTAGATAAATGGACAAAAATAATCTTTCAATTCCAACCAGTAGTTTTGTATGTAGGTATATCCCTATGTGATAATGTGCGGTTTATCTTCAAAACTACGCAACGGATTTTGATGCAATTTTTTTAAAAGATAGATTGGCTCCAGATGGTAGTATTTTTTGTTTAATTATCAGGGTTTTGTTTTTAAATTCCACCCGTACGAAGTTGCTAGCAATAATAATAATAGATAATTTAGCGCCAAGTTTCCATTACCATTCATTCACTACTGTCCAAAATGCATTGTTTGTCAATCGATAAAATAGATAAAATATGTTACTAAGCTCATTTACAAAAGACTAACAAAGTATGTTAAGTGAAATAATTTTCAATATGATTATATATGACTCAAATAAAACATTCATAGCGAAAACAAACTTCAACGATTTATTTGCAAGATTCTTGTGAAACTTTTTCCTTATGACGTCATACTTCTTTGTGATTTTGTCGTATTGTTAAAAATGACAAATGAATGAGGGAATGATAAGAATATTTTTGAGAATTTAAAAGGGTTTTGTGCATTTAAAAAGCGATCATCTTAATCTTTACTTATTATAAAACAAAGTCGTGATTTATGTATGTATGTCCCTATGTGAGCTTATATCTTCAAAACAACGCAACGTATTTTGGGCAATAGGTAGTAGGTAGTATAACATCAAAATGTTAGTGTGTCTATCTAAAATTGCCCATTGAAAATCAATATAAATTTCCAAAAAAAAACCTATGATAAAATAATAATTTAACTCGAACTTATCAACAGATTTCGAGCTCCTATATAAAATATTTTCACAATGACTTCACTTCTATTGATATGACCTTCGAAGGCCTTAAGAATATGTGGGTCCTGTAAGCTCAAAGTAAAACTGAGATGAAACTAAAAGATATTTGAAATGAACCCGGTGTACCGTAAAACTTGAAAATATAATCTCAACAAAATACCGAAAACAAAATAGAGAAACCTATTTGATGTCGATACCCAGTAATCGCGTCTAATCTAGCTCAAAATGTAATCTAACTAAATTATGATAAGCATACTTTCCTGAAAGCTTTCATCTTTTGACAAAATCTTATTTTCGTGCTACGGTTATGACGGTGAAATATTTTGCGTAGGTTTACTTATCAACAGTCTTTTGAAGATTATGCCTTAGAAAAATTTTAATATACACAACACATTTTTTAACACAAATAGACTCTATAGTTTATGTGTCCGAGTAGCAAGTACTAACAGGTTTTCAGACTAGAGTTTAATAAAATTTTGTCTATAATTTAGTAATTTTATATTTTATTTATGGTCTTATTCATAATGCCTTATCGGAGGCTTAAACGGAGATTTTATCGGAGAGATAATAAACGTTTTAGCGTAAAAAGACTACTGTAATGAACTACAATTTTTGTCAATTTTCGCGAACCGATTTTACCGAACCTTTAAACCTCCGATAAGTCATTATGAATAAGACCATTAATACATTAATTTCTGAATTTTTGCAATTGACTTGCTATGCTTTTACTAAATAAACTAAATTATAGTGGAAAAAATGATAACCATGAGCGGGACTTGAACCCACGACCTCGGAATACCGTTCCGTTGCTCTCCCATCTGAGCTATCATGGTTCCCGCATATGTTTACCAAATCTTCCACTACAACCTTCTCAATGTGAGTTAAACATCGTGCGATGTTTTGTGTACAACGCCATCTATTGAGCGGTTTGCACCAACAGAGCAACGGAACGGTATTCCGAGGTCGTGGGTTCAAGTCCCGCTCATGGTTATCATTTTTTCCACTATAATTTAGTTTATTTAGTAAGACCATTAATATTTATTTCCAAATTTTGTTATTATAAATTCGATAGTCACTCTATTTATCTATCACTTGGTGCACCTTTAATCTAAAGCCGTGGAAAGGTGACAGTCTAATTTTTTATATGAAAATGGACTTTTTTCAAAACAATAAGCGTAAAGTTCAGTCAAAGTGATAAAATATCATACAAATATCTACTCGATAGAGCTACTAACAATATCATCTATACTTATTATTAATTAATTATTGATTTAGTTTTAGATCATAATAGATAATACAGTTTTCACAATTTACGATGATTAGAACCCAAAAAAAAAACAATTTTTATTGATTTTATTATATTGGCCATAAAATAGTTACATTCGAAACTAGCTTCGTAAACGTGAATTTAGAAATTTTTTCCCGTTATTGCAGCATTGTTCCCTGATACTTTTCTGCTATTGGTCCTGCGAGCAATCATTAAATTTTAATAATCGTTAAATTTGTATAACATCACACTGCCGTGATGACATAAAAATAAAAGCCTTGCTCGATAACTGTACTTTCCAACTTTTCCGAATTTTTCAAATCGGACCAATTTGTAAAGCTGTTCCTGAGATAAGCTCGTTCAAACAAACAAACTCTTCAGCTTTATAATATTAAGTAGGTAAAGATGATATCAAAATAGCGAATTGTTATTTATTTATTAGTATTTTTATATAATTAATTATAACATAATTACACACTTACTATAAAACAAGAAAAAAAAAAGAAGGGGGCTTAAAATTAGGTATCAAAAAATTCATCCGCATCGCAGTCATTGGGAAACATGCCCAAAAGACTGGCCGCATTTCCTCTTTGTATAGCAATGCTTATACGAATTGCTAAATGCAGGCCATTCTAAACCAATAGCGTAAATTACTTGTTCTTCAGTAATATGAAGTATCATAATCACTGCTCGTTACAGCTGTTCATCAAATTAAAGTTCATCAATCTTGTTCAACAAAACGGAGTAACAAGTTACCTCAATAAATCTACATTGAGCAAACGATTAGTTATCTAACAACAAAGGGAAGTAAGCGATCGAATTTATTTGGATATGGAGACATCACGGTTTTTAGGGTTCCGTACCAAAAAGTAAAAAAGGACCCTGTTACTGAGACTTCGTTGTCCATCCGTCTGTCACCAGGCTGTATTTCTGAAACGGTGATAACTGGAGAGCTGATAATTGCACAGTTAGTGTGGGTATATCAGTTGATGCTATAACAAGAAATACTCGTCATCATTATTCCCGTCCTTATCCCATTTCCATTTTGGAAAGTAATATATTATGTAGTCTATCCGTATTCTGGTACCCATAACACAATTGCACAAGTATAAAAAAAGCTTAGGTTGGCCCAGATGTCCCTTAGCTGGCGCGTTTAGCACTCTAGGAAGCAAATGAGGTGGTGACACTTCCGACAGTAAATAAATAGTATTTTATTTGTTGAATAGGTAAACGTAAGTAATTATATTGTGCGTAGTTAATAGTTTTTTACTTAATCCAGGATTTGCGTAACATAACCTCCAACTTATACGAACTAGGCGTACACAAACTAATAAATTTTAAATTCAATAAACTACTTTAAATGTGTCAACGACCGACTGTAACATGTAGGTATTATAATAGTCTGTTTTAACCTTAGAGATTTAAAACAACAGGAGTAGTTAGAGGGATTGCTTGATCTTACCAAATAACTTACTTGTCGCTTACCTTTAGGTGGCATGAGATCAGGTGCCAACATGTTTTATGTAAAAAATAAACTTTACAGTTGAGCAACGACTCTACTACATAGATGGAAAAAAAGAAATACAAAAAAAAATATTGATCTGATCATGCTAGCTAAAAAAACAAACATTAACATGATTAGCTCACTATTTTGTTTAGTTTTTTAGTTTCTAATTTTCCGGCTTTTCTTTTTTTATCATTTATAATTTTTTAATGCCTTTTTGGTTTATATTTATTGTTTCGGTTTTGATGTTATGTTTGCGGGTGAAATAAATGCTTTTTTTCTTTCATCTTTTACACATGATATTTTCTTTGTCAAATATACTGCCAGCTTGGGCGGATTCCTAAGTTAACATTAACATAATTCCATTGTTCTTTACGCATACACCGTAGCTAATCGTCACACGCATTCTTATTTCTAAGTGACGATACCGCCCGTACAATATGAGTATCAGCATTGTCTCGTGCTTTTTCCAGTACGGGTCGCCTGAAAATGCCTACTCCTGTTAGTTTAAATACTCTAAGGATTTGGCAGTTGTTTTGAACTGAAATAATTTAGTTTTGTAATCTATTTATTGATGACTAATGTATTGTGATCCAATTCTATTTCACAGTCATTTAAATTTTGATCTAAATTTAATTCAGCTATCTTTTAATAATGTATTTTAATTCCGAACTAATAAGTAAGAACGACATATTGGTATGAAAAGAACCAATCTATAAAAATATCGTAGCCTGTACAAAAATCTGGAAATATTTTGGCACGAACACAACTGTAGCAAATGATTGCAAACAAATTGAAAACCTGGCAATCAGCATGAGCCAATTTAATCATTGATCATGCCCAACCATTTCTGATTATCATCTTTGGCAGACATTTCAATTCCTGTAGACACCCTAATACTCATTGTAGTACTCTTTGAGCTCTTTCTAAGCTTGAGCTGGATTATCAACTCTTTTCAGATTTACAGGGATCGAAGTCAGACTTACACACTTACACTATAATATAGTAAACCCTGTGCCAACACGCCTGGTCAGCGCGGCAAAGTAGACCATAATCCCTCCCAAAGTGGAGGAGGCCTGTGCCCAACAGTGGGACGTAAATGGGCTGGAGAGAGAGAAAGAAAGGAAAAGGAAATATATACACCAAACCGTAAAAAATTGTATAAAAAAAACCATCCTCTTGAACTATCCATTAAAAAAACCAAATCAAAATCTGTTGCGTAGTTTTGAAGATTTAAGCTCACCTTTGGACATACATATAAAAATAATGACTTAGTTTTATGATAAGGAATGTAGTCGTTGTTGTAGTACGCTCTTATGTGAGCTTCTACGATTCTTCAAAACTACGCAACGGATTTTGATGCCTTTTTGTTCAATTTGTTAAAGCTTAGTTTCTAATTTCAACGTGTAGGTACGAAGTAGTGGACAACAGATTTGTTACCTTAAAAGTTATTCATTTTAACACGTTTTTATAAGTTCGGTATGTATCTATCAATGTATTAATCTATGTAACGGAATCTTTCAACGCGTTTTTCACCTACTTGCGATAGTCGGATTGATTTGAAATTTTGCATACATATCAAGGACCGATGGCAATGCAATTATTTAAAAAGATATACATAGTAGTAATTCATTTGCGTTTTACAATTTAGTGGTATCAATTTGTTTCGTATAACTAAGCATATTTATAATTACACTTCAAGAAATTAACTGCAATTCACCTTATGTTAACTGTCATTTTATTTAATAATATATAATATAGCCATTGTATTTAATAATATAATAATAGTATATATAAACTTATACCTTGTTTAAACTAAAGTGTCTTGTCAAAATTCTACTAGGTATTCGATTCTAGTATTCACGTTGATTTGAACAACGTTTTCGGTACCTAAGTCAATGATGAATACTAGTTATACAAAGACTAGTTAAACACTTACAATAGGCTAATATTTTAGTAAAATAATGATGTGTTGTAGCTCCACTTCAGTATAACTGAAATGTCTTTAAAGCGTCGGACTAAATTTTAAATAACATATCTAGCTTTTAAACAATATCTTCTAATTTATAAAATTCTCGTGTCACAATGTTCGTTCCCATACTCCTCCGAAACGGCTTGACCGATTCTTATGAAATTTTTTATGCATATTCAGTAGGTCTGAGAATCAGCTACTATCAATTTTTCATACCTTAAAGTGCTAAGGGTTGTCCACCCCTAGCATTTACTTGGCAAAACAACTTTTGCCGGGTCAGCTAGTAATCCGTAAAATTCTTTGTATCTTTTACACTGTTTGATTAAGAGAAAACATACGGAACTTTATTACAGGACAATATGTAGCTTCAAATAATTACGTTTAGATAAATGACGAATGATAAATGGTATCAGAAATAGTTTTATTTTAATTATTAAACCTAAAGAGACCCAAAACTGTATTTTGTAATAAAATTCAACACATTTTGTACCCAAAAAGGACAAAATCCAGCTTTAGATAATTGCTTTTCGAGACAAATGTGCAATAAACTTTATGTGGAAGCCGTGAACTGAATACCTGCTAGGCTTTCAGAGCCAGCCCTCTAAATAAATGTTATCGCCACCCTGGAATAACAAACACAACATGTTATTATAGCCCTGTTACTAAAAGTACCTGCGTACTGCATAACTGAAATGGCTGTGTTTGAATATATCTATATGAATTTTCATCATATCTGTTATTCTAAATGAAACACATTGAAAAGATATGAGATAAGAGAACATATAGTTACGATTACGATACCTACAGATATATACTCTTTCTTTTTAGGGTTTCGTACAAACCCTTATAGGATCACTCTGGTGTCTGTCTGTCTGTCCGTCTGTCAAACTTTTTTTACTCAGCAACGGCTGAAGGTATCAACTTGAAACTCATACGATATGTAGATCTATGCGGTCCCTTGCTGCAAAAATACAATCAACCTTTTACCTTAAATGCGTAGGCATTTAAAAGATATAACCGAATTACGACCATTTTTAAGAATTTTCGACTTATGCTAGGGAATCAAAATTCACAGGGTACTTCCCGTTGCCCAAGAGCCTTGAAATTTGGCATAGACTAAGTCTATATAGTGCTGATATAGGGAAAAATCTAAAAACTTATAATTTGTCATCACATCACAAGAAAAAAGTGTTTATACTAATACCAACTTATAAAGTGGCTGAAATGTAGGCGATTCCCTATATTTAAACTACAAAATTAAGTAGGTGAGTTGTTTTGATTTGAATGCAGTTACTTATGTTTATATGTCTAGTAGGTACGAAACCCTAAGTGTGCGAGTTTACCTCGCTCTTGACAGGTTTTTTCTATCATGATGACCTCTCTATCAATCGCTAACATGCACTATGCTTTGCCTTATGTCAAACTTACTACTAATGTACTTAAGGAATCATGTATTTTGTATATGTACAAAATATATGACTCCTTTCTATGGCCTTTCTATGCCTTGGCCATTGAATTACATTAGATTAGCATAACTTAAAAAAAAATCATTATTAGTGTTTTTTTAGTTTTTGAACTAAACAAAATTATGTTTTAGTTAAGTTTAGTTGTGCTAACAGAATTGGTACCTTGTTTTCTTAATGACGCAATGATCTACTTATTCTAACAAATCATAATTTTTCATAATAAGCTTAGCTTGGGACCAGAGTACGTTTTGTGAAATGTGCATGAATATTTATTTATTTGACCTTATTTTTCAGAAACTTGTTACTTTAACCATGAACTCATCTAACAAAAGTTATATCTATTGTTTATCTTTATAAAGCTCGGCCTACTTGTTAAAACAAAAGGTTCATTTGTTACCATAAGCCCTATCCTGATCCGGTACGCAACGCTGTCAGAGTTATACCACATCTTTTAATTAATGTAAACAAAGATTATGGAAGGCTTTTACCTTATCACAAGGCTCTCTTCATATTTTCAAATTTATTATAAACAGCAGAATAACTAATGGAAAATGCTGACGCATTTTTAATAACACAAGCGTATAAGCTTAGCTTGGGACCAGAAGAGGTTGTGTGAAATGTCCGTGAATATTTATTTATTTATTTAATACGAAAATGTGAACTATGAAAAGATTTGTACACACAGACATACTTTACGACGTCGTTTGACAATTTTGAAAAAAAAATAGTAAAGGCTTTCGGTTTTAGATTTTTTTTCGCAGAATTCCAAATCTTTTTGCGAATGAAAGTAGCCTAAGTTATTCATCAAAGCAAAAGGAATTACAACAGTGGCTTGGCGGTGTCTGATAAAAGCCGCTTTAGACCACTTTTGGTAGGAGACGGCACTGGAGAAGTTTTTCATTGTAATTGTAGTGTACCTGTAACACGATCTCACTGGCTCGACAACTCACTCGTGTGCGCAGGTGGCACGACCGCTTTTTTTTTTGCGCGTGGCTTTCGCTGTAAAGGCCGACCGCCCCCCACACAGTAGGCACGAGACAATGTCTACTATCTACTAATGAAAGTTCGATAAAAATCGGTGCATGTGATCCGCAGATGCCCTCAGATGAAGAGGAGGCTCGTGTCTAAAAATACGACTTTAACAGGCTGGGAAATAGTACTCACAGAACATTGAGAAATTCTTAGAACGAGTCCCGATTTTCCAAAGAACGAAGTTTGAGTCTAGAGCCTTTAACCGACAAATTTCTTTGACCAGGGTGCACCGGAAGAAGAAAATTCTAGATGAAATCTCATACCAGATAATAGATACTCATAGATTACAAAATATTTAACCAAAAGGCTTACACAATATTATAGTTAATGGTAAAATGTTACTGATTACGTTTTGCGAACTGCATTATTAGCTAGCTAGGATTTTGTATGTTTATAGCTTATGCAAGCAACCTAATTAACTGGGAGGCAATTTATTCCTCAGTCATATACGTTCATTTGTTACCATACAATGTATTAATACCAAATAGATTTAACGCTGGTAATTGAACAATGTAGGATAATTTGGTTAACTAGAGATTATTTACTACCATAGATTAGCTTAATGTAACCCACTGGTCTAACTGAACAGGTAACAGACAACTGTTAAGTTTTTGTATTTATGTCCCTATGTGAACTTATATATTCAAAACTACATTACGGATTTTGTATAAACGCATATGAAATCGCAGGCATTAGCTATTCTATATAAAATTTTCATGTAAAATTTGTTTTTAAAACGGTTTGACCAATTTGTATAAAGAGTTGAGTGTAGAATACTAATTGACATAGTAATATCTGAGAAGCATTACAAACTATGTTTGTATCTCTCATAAATTTAAAATGAATATATAATATGATATCCGTTACACAAATAACATCTTGTGTGAGATATGAAAAACTCGAAACTAAAACCTGTGCCAACACGGTTGGTCATTGCGGTACATTAAATCGTAATCCCTCCCAAAGTGAAGGAGGCCCACGCCCAACAGTGGGACGCTAATGGGCTAGAGACATAGACGGAAACATTATATGAGGGAACAATTCTTAAGCACTATGTACTATGTACTAAATTCAATAACTAAACGTGACATTTTCCTCTAAAAATACGTAGGTAACATAAGTATCTTAAAACCTAAATTCCTTTAAAGTAACAAAGATTTGTAAAATCTCACAAATATTGGAGCTTTTCTGTGTAGGTCGGCAATAATTTCTATCGCAGGAGGCCAATAAATCCCGCTAAGAAACCACGTTTATATTCAATACCACGACATTAATACAGATTTACTAAGATTATTGTAACTTACTCTTTGGAGGACCGCGCAAAAGTTTAGCATAATATGGATTGGAAAAATTGTTGCAGGATTTACGAAAAAAACCGTGTAAAAGAAAATAAACGGCTCTCTCTCTCTCTCTCTCTAGTCCATTTACGTCCCACTGTTGGGCACGGGCATCCTCCACTTTGGAAGGGATTATATTATGGTCTACTGTGCCGCGCTGGCCAGGCGTATTGGCACAGGGTTTATTTTCGAGTGCAATTCTGTGTGCAATTTCCCTTAGCTGACTTTTACAGCACCCTTGGGAGGAAATGGGGTGGTGATACCTGTATTCTTAATCCGTCACCACACGGAGATTATAATAAGCGACTATTTTAACAAATTTAATAAAAGTATTAAATATTTTGTTGTGTTTTGATTTATGTGATGACGTATTAGCGAGGTATTGTCTGTGCCGTGACGGATTAAGAATACAAGTGTGCTGCAAAAGTCAGCTAAGGAATATTGTACACAGATAATATTCTCTGTGAGAGATAAAAATTACGAATATAAACTCTATACCAACACGCCTGGTCAGCGCAGCACAGTGGAACATAATCCCTCCCATAAGTGGAGGAAGCCGAAGCCCGTGCCCAACAGTGGGACGATAATGGGTCGGAGAGAGAGAGAGTATTAGCGACGTATACTTTTATTAGCTCCGTTCGCTGTAAATTTATGTATTAATTTATAAACACAATGCACAATTATAATATTACAATGGCGGACTGTTTCAAGTGGTTGAAAATACAAAATACGCCACTTGCAATAGTCGCAATGATTTGAAATTTTGCACACATATTTTTATAAATGTCGTGCCTAATAAATTAATACTTGTAAGTAATTTAATTTTATACTGCTAACTATGAATAACTTCGAAATATAAATAAAAAATATATTCAAGGACATTTCAAACAAAGTCCCTTTACCGCAAGCTAAGGATGTAGAAAACACTCAGACACAATACAGATATTTGTGTGACAAATATAGATATCTCACAAATTATCCAATGAGAGTATCGAACCCGCGATCTCGTGAACATGGCGAGTCAATACTACCTAACATAATGTAGTAAACAATACTATTTCTTTATGTGCTCTACGCTTCATAAACCTATTTCGATAGAGTTTTAAATAAATGCCTGTATCTAATAACCATAATGACGTAGTTTTATCTCATAAAATGTAGTGTTTTTTATAGACACTAGTAATTTGGAAATTTTTGGAATTTTTTTATTCTGAATTCATTACAGCAGTAACAAAAACATGTTTACTAAATTCATAAATATTAATTATAATTATTATGTTTAACTAGTAAGTATTCCTGTAACTTGTTTTATGTCGTTGCTAATATTAAAATATTGCTAGACAAATAATTGAATCAGGCCAGGGGAATCATATGAGTTGTGCCCCACAGTTTTAGAAGACACAAATATACAAAAGTTTTATACTAGGCACAACCTCGTACGTCTGTTTTTTCGAATACATACCTATAGTCATAATAGCTTATAGCACTCTCAGAGTCTATAGCTTCCTGTTAGGATCGAACTAGTACTAGAATTAATAAATAATAATAATAATAAACAAATAATCATGGACATTTCACACAACGTCCTCTGGTCCCAAGCTAAGCTTATATGCTTGTGTTATGGATACCAGAATACGGATAGAATACATATACTACTTTTGTTTTGTAAATGCATACTTCTAATACATAGAAACACCCAGACGCAGTACAAATATTTGTATGACAATTAGAAAAATCACACAAATGATTGTCCCGAGCGGGAATCGAACCCGCGACCTCTTGATCGGCAGTCCGTTACATGAACCACTCAACCACGAGTAGTACTTTATTAGAAAGGAGGAATAAAATCTATTAATGATAGACACCACATACAAAATTGTATAAACAAAAAAGCTTGATAATATTTTTAAAAGAAAAAACTAAACTTACATAATTAAAAGCAGAAATAATATTAAAAAACTTAAGTGTATCGCTCCATCACTAAACGGCCACAGCTAAGGGTAATTCTGGTTATAACCAGCGCTGGTCTTCCTCTGAGCCGCTTACACCAAGGATGAAAAGACTTTGTTCAATCCTGGCTTCGACGTGAACTGCCGATTTGTTAGTAATATAAATTATAAATAAACATCTCTAATTATTTAATAAATATTAATAACTACCCGGTAGTATTTAGCTGTCTTATAAATAAACTATTTTATGAACAATGTGTTTAATTTTAATATATTTTTAATACTAAACTTACTTATAATTGATACTAAACTTCATTTAATTATGTATTCTACACGGTGTAGGCTACTAAAAACTATTATTTTTATTACGTTATTAAGTTGTCCATGTCTAGCCAAAAGTCCCTACAAAGTGGTCGGTCCCTTTTTCTTCACAAATAAATATTAATAATTCATAATTCATAATTCTTTATTGTACACATAGAAAAATACAAACAGAGATTACTTAAAAATAAAAGGCATGTACATAGGCGAGCTTAATTCAAATATGAATTCTCTTCCAGCAAACCTTTTTGAGATAGAAATTTGAGGAAGAGGGGCTTATAAAGTGCACAACAGAATATTTAACTAAACCTATTTGCTTATATATATATATACATATACACACACAAATATTTACATACAATATCGTAATAAATACATATTTTATAACAATAAACTACATACATTTATACATATACATAATATACACACTATACTAGCGATAGGAAATGCGCTTTAGTTCTCCTTTTGAATATATCAAGAGATGAGCTGGCACGAATTTCGTGGGGAAGAGAATTCCACAGGAGCACTGCATGTACAGTAAAGGAATCACTGTAACGCGTGGAACTATGAGCAGGAGTTTTAAGAAGAAGAGATGTTGCAGTTCGACAGGGCTTATTCCTCGGAATCAAATACTCAAAGCGTTCACGGAGATAGAGAGGGGCATTAGAGCTATGAAGGATAGTATAAAGTAAAGAGAGAGTATGACAGTCCCGACGTCGACGAATAGGCAACCACTTCAACTTCACTTCAACTAATAGTATAGATAACAACTAAATATAAACACAAATAAATAAATATACACAAATAAATATAAATAGAGCTATACAGTTTCATCACACAAATATTATTAGTTCTGTCGAATCGAATAAACAACCTTATGAACCACAACGCCCGTCAATATATTTAATGTTACAAAGTCCATTGTAACACAGACTAACCCAAATACCTATTAATGCTGGGTACATTAACAGAGTTTCATTTGTATTAGTAATACTAAGTCACAATGGATGTTCAGATATGTTAATTTATTTCATGCGTTTAACTTCTAATTAAACGAGGTTCCGTAACATTTTTAATCATCGAAAAGCATTGCATTGTTTTGGGATAAAAAGTAGCATATTTGTATGTTATACTGATGTATAAGTTCCATTAAAATCCATTCAGCAGTATTTCCGTGAAAGAGTAACAAATATCCAAACATCTATACGCACAAACTTTCACATTTATAATATTAATAGGATTAGGATAATAAAACGAAAGGATAATAAAAAGTTATTTGCTAATTTTGCAATTGACGTGCTATGCTTTTACTGAATAAATTAAATTGTAGTGGAAAAAGTGATCACCGCAAGCGGGACTTGAAACCACGACCTCGGAATACCGTGCCGTCGCTCTGCCATCTGAACTATTGCGTCGTGGGTTACGTGGCCGGTGGCTTGCGGTGATCACGTTTTCCACAACAATTTTATTTATTACGAACTAAAATTGATAATAAAAGTGAATGCTGACAAATATATTTGTACAAGTCTTACATACCTATGTGTGTAATATTGTGTGTCTAAACATACTGATCTCTAAATTGATTCTATTCACCCACTTTTCGAAATATATTCAATTTAATTAAGTTACATCATGCTGGACACAAACAGAATAAACTGGCATTATATGTGTAGTGACATCAAAAACACAAAACATTTCATGTTAGACGGCAGTGTTTAATAAAAACAGCCAATGAGATGGATAAAAAAGTTAATAGATCCCTAAATTTTAGTGTAATATTACAAAATTTAGAAAAAAATTTTAGATTTCAAAATGAAATAAAATGGGTGAATGCTACACTGATTATTCTCTATCACATTATTGGGGCTTACTGGTGTTATTATTACGCTTTTCCTGCAAAATGGCAGACATTAGTTTTTGGTAAGTAATAACAAAACTAGTTTTCTAAGTATTTTTATTCATTTTTACAAAAAAATATATCATTTCGGCAATCTGATATTCATGATATTATAAACATATTTATAGCTATATTGATACCTTTCTATATGTTGCGTCGCTGTGTTTCCTATCTAGAAAAGCAGTATACCTACTTATGTTTTATATCTCGAAACTGATACCCAATGTACATTGCATTGATTTTAGTTTAGGGCCATTGTGTGGAACGACCACAAATATTTCAAATATTACAAAAGGAGGAGTATTTGTTCCAGTAGAAAAAGTTTATAATTGTGTTCTTTCTTTCCTATAAATAAAAAAAATCTAGAAATAAATCATTTGCATTCCATAGGTCTTTTAAGGCTTTTCTCACAAACTTCTCACAAAATTATTATTCATAATGAAGAAGTTGAAATCTGTAATGCTTGTTAAATTGTTCAAATATTTATTTCATGGATTTATTGAAGGCCCTTGATCTAATCAATAGTTCCCAACTTTGATATGTAACACGTGCGTTTGAGGCAAGTTTGACCGCGAAACATAATAGCAGTTGAAAATTGATTAGGATAGTTACGTACACCACCAAAACAGGAAAACTTGCAGGCGTTCTGAGTAGATACGGCTTGTTATCTAGCGATGATCGTGGGCACTTTTAACTGAATTCCTAAAAAAGATGAGGTTGTCAATACAACGGAATATTTCTTTGTGTATTTAATTTGATCTTTCTAAAACTGCCGAAGAGATTTAAAAAGAAAAAACTTGACAGGTGTCAAGGGACACCCGGATGGAACGAAGTTCCTTTCGACTAGTAAAGGAATTGTAATAAAATTTTATATAATAAATTATTACATAATATAACTAGCTGACCCGGCAAACGTTGTTTTGCCATACAAATTTCAGGGGTGGACCCTTAACATTTAGGGGGATGAAAAATAGATATTGTCTGATTCTCAGACCTAACGGATATGTACACAAAATTTTACGAAACCCGGTCAAGCCATTTCGAAGGAGTATAATTACAAACTCCGTGACAGGAGAATTTAATACATATGTTAGATAGAACACTCAACAATTTTATTCGTAAAAAATTAATTTTTTTTAATTATTTTATTCATGTTATGAGAGAGAAAATTATTATTAAAATATTGTATTTAAAATTCTATATTTCCAGCAATCATTATGTACATAGCATCAGGGTTTGGGATCACAGGTGGAGCCCACAGGTTATGGACCCATAAGTCGTACAAAGCGAGATTGCCACTCAAATTATTTCTCCTACTCTGTTTTTCTTCAGCTGGCCAGGTAAATATTAAATTTCAACTAATTACCTATGTTTTATTAAGTCTCAGGTGCGATTCCAGAAATATTACGACTTTACTTTTTTGGTAAAGGACATTGCAATTTATCATCATCATCATAACATCACGTCTTTATCCCATAGGGGTAAGCAGAGAGCAAGCTATAGAACGCCATCTGCTACGATCAAAATATACTTGCTAGAGGTTTTGCAATTTATGTATTTATTTACCTGAAATTTTAGCTAGAAACCGACTGATCATGTCTTTGTCATCGCATGTGCTATCACAAGAAACTAGTAGTCTCTAGCCAGTGTGTTTATAGTACTTTTTTTAAATAAATCATATTGGCACTTCATCCCATGCCACCTGATCGTAAGCGGCAATAGAATCTTCGATGATAAAGCGTACCAACTATGTAAGAAGCCTTTTTACCCTTTTTTAAACATGCCTACATTGTTTGTTACCGACGGAAAACACAGATATCGGTAAATTATTTTAGTCCCTGGCAGTTCGTGGTAAGAAGGACGACCCAAAAAGTCGTATAACCATACGAATACGTGCGGCAAGTCGTATAACCATACCGGCTATTGACTTTTTGCACAAACATTACGGTAATCAAATACACTAATCTACAATGTCCAAATCCAAATACCTCAAGCAGACAAGTAAAATACGTTCGATATTGACCGATTCATCACTCAGTCTCTAAGCCAGCCGAAATAAATCTTGCTCCTTAATTTACTGGATTTATTTTCCTCAATTCCTTTGGTAGTTGTGAGAAGAAAAATAGCACTCTAGAGATTTAAATATTTCAAATCCCCTCTTCAGTCCTTTTGCGGTTTTCATGTTACTTAATCACACAGTATTTGATGACTTAATAAGTATCTTTATCTTTACTTAATATACAACAAAGTCATTATTTCTGTATGACCCTATGTGAGTTTGAATCTTTCAAACTGCGCAAATAATTTTGAGGAGGTTTTTTTTAAAATAATGCAGTGATTTTTTAAATATAAAGTGGTTCAAGAGGAATTTTAATAATTTATAGATAAAAATTTTTGCGGCAAACAGCTATATTTATGTTACTTTCATGCCTATTTTTATAAGGCGTATTTCAATTTGGATACGTTTTTCAGAGTTGTATTTAAAAAAAAGAAAAAGTACCAACATTGACTGACATACTGAAAACGTACTTAAAAAGGCTAAAGTCAATAGCTGATCCAGTTTGCTAATCAAAGAGGAATCCTCCCGACTCGAAACTCCTTTAGTTTAGTTATCACAAACTTTAACTTCATAAAAACTATTTTAACTGATTAAAAAAAATGGAGGAAGTTCTCAATTCCTCTATATTTTTTATGCTTGTTACCTTATAGCTTTTGATTGGGCTAGGCGATTTTAATGATTTTTTTCTTATTTGAAAGCTGGTGCTTCCTGTGTGGTCCCACAGAGTCCCACTGGCACCAGGTCAGCATCTGATGGTTATATCCTAAGAAATTTAGAGATTAAAATTTTAAAGGCACATACGTTGTTTTCACATATTATGTCTCTAAATAATTACTAAACAGTAGACTACCAAGGTGGTCTCATGAAGTCGGTTCAATTTTTATTTTATTATTTATTATTTACAACTATGATCAATACGAACCCAAGGAAGTCATGACCCTTATTAAATCCCTCAAAATAAAAAATGTATACCCATGTTTATGCAATGAACAACTAGGGATTTCAATTTCAGGATTTGATTGATTGTTAATTTTTTTTCAGAATTCTTTAGTGCAATGGGTTAGAGATCACCGAATCCATCACAAATATAGTGACACAGATGCAGATCCTCATAACGCTAACAGAGGTTTATTCTTCTCACATATCGGCTGGTTAATGATGAAAAAGAATCCTGAGGTCTTACTCCGAGGAAAACAGATGGATATGACGGACGTTACGAATGATCCGTTAATCAAATTTTACGAAAAGTAAGCCTTTTCAGTAGATGTCCATTCATCGATCAGCCTTTCTTCGTCCACTGCTAAGTGTGCTTACCCATAAAGCGTCAGAATGTGTATGTGTACACCATCGCTCTTCCTTTTTAGGGGGCCACTAGTTTTCCAGTAGACAAAAATGTAAGCAACAAACCTGCCTTGGGTTTCTTACTATGTACGTAGTAGTACGATAGGGATAGTTCGCAGTATAGTCGCTAGATGGTGAAATCACAGAAACCATGCACGGTGATTTTTTTCAAAAGAGAATAAAAGTAATGTAAGCACTGTCCTGCACAGGACGCAAATGACTTTTACGCTTTGACTATCGCAATTGACTGTTTATGTAGAAACTTCATTATCCTACTAGGCATTTCAAACAAAAGTAAAATATTCACACATTATTATTATATCCTTGCGTGACACAGTTACTATAGAACATCTTGAGATCAATACACAGACCGCGCACTCGCTGTGTGGGTTTGATTAGTCATAAGATCTTTTAAAACTTGACAACAAATTCGTTTAAAATTTTTATTGCAATAATAATAAGATTGACCAATTTTGCCCATTTTATGTTCTAGTGATAAAATGTTTGTCTAATTAGTATAATAAGCCTCTAATATCATCGATGATCTTATGGACGCAAATATTTTTTTTCTTCTCTCGGCTATTCCTTTTACCTAACCCGGGACTGAGCTATATTATCGATCAATTAATCATTAATATCGTGGCTATTTTCTAGACTTTGATGTACGTCTTGAGCGAGACTTAGTTACTTACTGGTCACTCTAGGCCCTAGACCAATATTAATTTATGTTGCATGTGTTGTATTTGTAATGTAATATATCTTCTTCTTCTTCTCCAGCCCATTTACGTCCCACTGTTGGGCACGGGCCTCCTCCACTTTGGGAGGGGTTATGGTCTACTGTGCCGCGCTGACCAGACGTGTTGGCACAGGGTTTATTTTCGAGTTTTCCGTCTCTCACTGAAGATGTTATCTGTGTGCAATATCCCTTAGCTGACTTTTACAGCACCCTTGGTAGGATATGGGGTGGTGACACTCAAGTATTCTTAATCCGTCACCACACACATGTAATATATAATAATCAAAAAAATTATAGTGTTATTTACCCTTCTAGGCACTTCAACCTCCTCAAGATATTGTTCTGCTATCTTATTCCAACGATGGCAGGTATTTGGCTGTGGAATGAGGAATGGAAGTGTGCGGTCGCCTGGCAGTGCTTTATTAGATTCCTGAGTATGTTTCATAGTGAACTTACAGTCAACAGTCTCGCTCATATTTATGGATACAAGCCTTATAACAAGTAAGAATGATTTTACTTCTTCAAATGAGTATATTTATTTCAGAGGCTAGATTAATTTTTAAAAGAACAGAGCTTAGGTTTACCTACTCGACGCGCGAGTTATACATCTGTAGACGTTTTTGCTACCGTGAACGCTTCCCAGCAGGTTGGCTATATGCTTTTCTCTACCTTAGTTGTTTAAAAAAAACAATGTTTATATAAAACTCTGATGAATGTTTTTTAAATTAAATCGATAGTATTTATGTATTATGTTGGAACACACCTCTGTTTTCAGCCCATTAATGTCCCACTCTCTGGTCCTGAAGTAAGCTATGTGTCAATGCTTGTGTTATGGGTACCAAATACGGATATACTACGTAGATACTTTTGTAAATACAAAGCAGAAACTGAGACGCCGTACAAACATATTGGGTAAAACATTTATAAACATCGCACAAATATAATTACTGTGCGGGAACGGAACCCGTGAACTTGTGTATAGCAACCCGTTACACGAATCACTAGAATTAATTTTGACGGATTAAGAAAACAAGACACAATTTACCTGCAGTCGATAAATAAATAAATAAATATTCATGGACATTTCACACAACGTCCTCTGGTCTCTAGCTAAGCTTATATGCTTGTGTTATGGGTACCAGAATACGGATAGAATACATAAACTACTTTTCTTTTGTAAATACATACTTATAATACATACTTATAACACCCAGACGCAGTAGGTACAAACATTTGTATGACAATTAGAAAAATCACACAAATGATTGTCCCGAGCGGGAATCTAACCCGCGACCTCTTGATCGGCAGTCCGTTACATGAACCACTCAACCACAAGGCTCGTCATATTATATATGTATTTATATCTACAAACTCGATTCGCCAGTTATCTAACATAATAAAATCCTTACAACTGTGTCAAATGATATTTATTTGGTTTCAGAAATATCATACCCACGGAGAATCGTTTTGTGGCATTTTGCACATTAGGCGAAGGCTGGCATAACTATCACCATGTATTTCCTTTTGATTACAAAGCAGCAGAGCATTTCGATTACTTCAACTTTGCGACAAAATTCATTAAATTTTTCGAGAAAATTGGATGGGCTTACGATCTTAAAGAAGCTACACCAGAAATGATAAATTCTGTAGCTAATAGATTAGGAGATGGCACTCCCGTACATTTCCCTTTGCCTGTAAACACAGAAGCTTATAGAGCAACTAGTTAAATAAAACTATTAAGTAAAAGCATAGCAAGTTAATTGCTAAAATAATAAATTTATGTAGTTAACCAAGAGCTGAACGCGTATTACTTATAAGCTATATTGAGAGTCGAAAATATAATCTAATTTAATTTAGTCAGGTTATATTCAGAAAATATAACCTAACTAAATAAAATGAAAATAACTATTGTATTTTGATTATTTGGCTATTTCGTTGTACACATTTATGTTAATTAAAATTGTCAGTCTACCTATAATACAGTTTTTATAACAAGAAAATTCAGTTACTATTGTCGAATAGTGTTATTGACACAATCAATTTTCATTTTTGAGTTTAGTTCTGCACTTCAGATTAGTAATAAGTCAAATAAAAATCAAAATAAAAATATCGTCATCAAATTGTTAAAATAAGTTATGTGTTATATAATTTTAAAAATAATATTTTTTTTTGTTAAAAACAGAATAAAAATCTGTATGCAATGAATGATTTTATTTTTACCACCACACTTGCTTCCTAACTACAACACTCTCGTCTCATCTATATTAATAATAGCTGACCCGGCAAACGTTGTTTTGCCATACTAAAAAAAAACCAAAAAGGTTTGAAAAATAGATGTTGGCCGATTCTCAGACCTACTGAATATGTATGTAAAATTTGAGAAGAATCGGTCTAGCCGTTTCGGAGGAGTACGGTAACTAACACTGTGACACGTGAATATATATAAAATTCACGTGTCACAGTGTTAGTTACCGTACTCCTCCGAAACGGCTTGATCAATTTTTATGAAATTTTACATGCATATTCAGTAGGTCTGAGAATCGGCCAACATCTATTTTTCAAACTTTTTTTTTGTATGGCAAAACAACGTTTGCCCGGACAGCTAGTTAGATTATAAAGATGGAGAGTTTGTTTATTTGAACGCGCTAATCTCCAAAACCACTGGTATGATTTGAAAAATTCTTTCAGTGTTGAATACGTTGTCCATGTAGTGACGGATTAGGAATACAAGTGTCACTGTCCCATTCCTTTCTCAGGGTTCTGTAAGAGCCAGCTAAGGAACAATATAAGCAGTTAACGTCGTCTGTGAGAGACGAGAAAACTCGAAACTAGGTGCCAAGACGCATGGTCAGCGCTGCACAGTAGACTGTAATCCCTCTCAAAGTGGAAGAGGCACATGCCCAACAGTGGAACTTTAATGGGCTGGAGAGAGAAGTTCACATACAAACAGAAATAACAGCTTTGTTTTAAAATAAGTAAAGATGAAGGAATGTGTGCAACAAAATATCTATTAAACCAAAATACCTCATGTGGTTATTTTTCAGTTTTTGATGCATCAGAATTGGCACCAATTCTAAAGAGAATCTACCTTTAAGATAATTTTGTATTCATCGAGAAATTATTATTAGGTATTTTATGCGAAAAATATCAGGCGGTCAATTCATCGTCCGTGCGAACGCCTGAAGGTTAATTGATAGATATTTCTTAATTGTTCGTGTTTCTTTTTTGCAATGGAAATACTATAATAAGAATTTTATTAGATATATATAATTACTAGCTGTTGCCCCCGACTTCATACGCGTGAAATTTAGAAATCAAATCTTTACAAACAAAACTTTACTATAGGGCTCAATAGATGGTGTTGTACCGTTTTTTTAAATCGCACTATGGTTTGGTTACACACATTAACACCTAAGCCCGTCAAAATCAGTTGTTTCTAAATTACTTCTCGCATTTATAAATTAGTAAGGATGACGTGACACGTGTGAGTAAATTAAAGCTAAACGTGAAAAAATCGTAATATTAAATTTATATATTTCGACGGGCCTCGTGGCCTGGTGGTTCATGTAACGGACTGCTGTTGAGTGTTGACGAGGTCACGGGTTCATATAAATGTTGGTACTGCGTCTGTATGTTTACTATGGCACAGTACTTATTTAAAAAAGAAACCTAGTTTATGTAGTCTATCCGTATTCTGGTACCCATAACATAAGCATAGATATATAGCTTACTTTGGGACCAGAGGAAGCTGTGTGAAATGTCCATAAATCTTAATATATATATTTCTTGTGTGCGTGTGTATGTGACTGAACTCCTCCTAAACGACTGGACCGATTTTGATGAAATTTGTTGTGTGTATTCAGGGGGGTCTGAGGATGGTTTAGATTCACAATTGGCTGGACCGATTTTGATGAAATTTTTTTTACACAGAATTGTATGGCAAAACAACGTTTGCCGGCGCAGCTAGTATTTATTTATATTTCAAATATTTATCGTAAACAACATAATTTTTAAGATTAATTCATTACACTCACTCACAAATGTTTACTTTTGCATAGCGTCCGTAAATTATCACTATTGATCATTTACATCTTATATCTACGAGTATAATTTAAATAGTGTGAAAATATTGAAAAATTGCAAAGAAGGTAAAACTACTTTTTACGGATTTAGACGCGTATATTTGTTTTAAATTTTGGCCCGACGTTTCGGAGACTTTGCAGTCACTATGGTCACGGGTGAGACTGAGCTGTAATGTGTCTTCTACGATCAGTTATCACAGGGTTTTTAATAATGTAATAACTGATCGTAGAAGACACATTACAGCCAGCCAGCCATTTACACATTATTGCCGGGACAGCTAGTAATTTATAAAAATAATCAAGACATTTTAACACGGAACCCTATTGATTCTATTTACTCAATTTTAAAAGTAGTTATTAATACTAATTTTATTTTATTTTACTTTATTTTATTTTATTTTATTTTATTACATCCTGCCATTTATAAACATGTTTAACTCACATTTTATGTGTAGATATCAAAAGAAGATAACATTTCATACAAGACGGCAGTGTATTATCAGCCAAAGGGATGGTAGAGATGATCCAAAAGGATGATAGAGAAGTTAATCGAAATATAAACTTTAGGTCATTAATACAAAAATTAGAAATGAATATTAAATTTCAAAATGAAATAAAATGGGTAAACGCTATAGCGATCGTTCTCTACCATGTTATTGGAATTTACTGGTGTTATTATTACGCCTTTCCTGCAAAATGGCAAACATTAGTTTTTGGTAAGTAATGACAAACGTTACTTTTATCTTCTATCGGCCGTTTTCAATATTTAAATCTATTCGCGCTAACAAAATCTGACTTATCTAAGCTTTTAGCCTTACTAACATATCAATAAGCTACTAATGACAGCATTCTCTATTGAAAATTCGACAGGAGATAAAAAGATCTTACTGATAAAACTGCACAGCAATCTATCTGTAATCACAGAATGGTTATTGAAAATAGCTATAAAACTATAGTCATAGTTCTATATTTATCTACTGTAGGTTGCAGGATGGTGTACCTAAAGTGGTAGGAGAGTGAGGTGCAAGCTAGAATTGATGGGTAATTCTGTGTGGGCAATTCTGGTATTGTTACTAATAATACTATATGTTGTACATTTATCAACTTCAGTTACGATAATAGCAGTAATTGGGCTTTAGTTTAAACATAGCGCAAATACACCGCTGGTACCCTTACTACCAGATGATGTTTTGTCTTTTTCAGAAATCACACAATCATCAGAAAATTCATACTTACCCTTCTTGGAAAAATAACTGCAAAAGACTTGCAATTAATTAACTTTGATTTTCACTTTAGTTAAGTTTAACAGTATAATATATTTTTATTTATACATTTCCAGCATTCTTCATGTTTTCCGCGTCAGGGGTTGGGATCACAGGTGGAGCACACAGATTGTGGACACATAAGTCTTACAAAGCGAGATATCCACTCAAATTACTGCTTCTTCTCCTTTTTTGTTCAGCTGGCCAGGTAAAGATTTGTTTTCTCTATCCAGCCCATTAACTGATAGAAAAGAAATGCCCGAGAAGTGCTGGCTTGACGTCGGCAGACATGACATGTGTGCTAATGGCCGAAGACGTGCCTAATGGAATAGAAATTGCTGGAATGAAGACCCCAAGCTCTGAAGCTGAGTAGCTGTGCTGTGAATGCTACCGGGATAGTACTAAGATGATGATGATGACCATACTAAATCATAATCTCGTATAAGCAATAACATTGTTTAAAATAACTATGTAATACAAAATAACTAAACTATTACTAGATTACAACCAAAGCTCCAATTTCAGAATTCTTTAGTGCAATGGGTTCGAGATCACCGAATCCATCACAAATATAGCGACACAAATGCAGATCCTCATAACGCTAAAAGGGGTTTATTCTTCTCACATATCGGCTGGCTCATGATGAAGAAAAACTCTGAGGTCATACTCCGAGGAAAACAGATGGATATGACGGACCTTACAAATGATCCATTAATCAAAGTTTACGAGAAGTAAGTGGTTTCGAAATTTATAAATTTTTATTGTAACCCAGAAAAAGTTTAGCCTCATTCCTTTTTTTTTTTATATAATCACGGACATTTCACACAACGTCCTCTGGTCCCAAGCTAAGCTTATATTATGCTTGTGTTATGGGTACCAGAATACGGATAGAATACATATACTACTTTTCTTTTGTAAATACATACTTATAATACATGGAAACACCCAGACGCAGTACAAACATTTGTATGACAAATATAAACATCACACAAATAATTGTCCCGAGCGGGAATCGAACCCGAGACCTCGTGAACGGCAGTCCGTTACATGAACCACTAGACCACGAAGCCCGTCAATTATACAAAATATTTAGATCATTAATCTAACAAGAGCTGAAATTATAAGGCGACTCCCGCTGAAAAAGATACGAGAGCAATGCTCATACTCATTGTGTACGGACGTTCGTTCAAAGGATCTGTTGTTACACCAAGAGAGAAAGAGATGAGATATCCTTCGGGCTTCGTGGCTTCGGCTTCGGGCTTCGTGGTGGAGTGGTTCATGTAATGGACTGCCGATCACGAGGTCGCGGGTTCGATTCCCGCTTGGGACAATCATTTGTGTGATTTTTCTAATTGTCATACAAATGTTTGTACTGCGTCTGGGTGTTATAAGTATGTATTATAAGTATGTATTTACAAAAGAAAAGTGGTTTATGTATTATATCCGTATTCTGGTACCCATAACACAAGCATATAAGCTTAGCTTGGGACCAGAGGACGTTGTGCGAAATGTCCGTGAATATTTATTTATTTATTATTATTATCCTGTAAAATTGTAAATCTTGTGACAATAATGTCCAGTGGCCTACGTCCTGAGTGTGACGTAGGCCAGTGGCCACTACGGACTACTAAATTACAATAATTTTATGTTATTATTTACTCTTCTAGGCACTTCAACCTCCTCAAGATAGTATTCTGCTATCTTATTCCAACGATGACAGGTATTTGGCTGTGGAATGAGGAGTGGAAGTGTGCGGTCGCGTGGCAGTGCTTTATTAGATTTCTGAGTACGTTTCATAGTGAACTAACAGTCAACAGTCTCGCTCATATTTATGGATACAAGCCTTAGAACAAGTAAGTATGATTTCACTTCTTTATATTAGTGTGATCCGTATGGTCACGAATTAAGGACACAAGTGTCCCAAATTTTATCTCCATGGTGTTGTTAGAACCAGGTAATGCCGCATAAACACTTAACAATAACCAAAACAATGTAACTGTGCAGTTTTATCGAACGATTTCGTTCGATAAATAGTTTTGTGTGTAGGTACCTGGCAAGAATGTTATTTTATGCAATTAACATCAACAGTAAAAGACGACAAGCGAACACCAATCAACTTTATCTTTTAACGCGGATATTGTGTGAATACATGTATGAATATTTGTAAATTTCCTTATTACCTCCATCAAACATAGTCAGGGTGGCATGATAGAACCAAAAACCTGCCGAATAAAACTAAATAAAGCCACGGTGTTTAGATCGTAACGGATGACACTTACCACACGAAATAATGCGGGACAATATGTAATTATTATTTACAAAGTTATTCTAATGAGCACTTTGTTATCCATTATCAACCAAATTAATACATTTAAATGCATTTTTGACTTTAAACGAATTTTCTAGCAATTCGCTGCACTATCAAGTCTATGCAAATTATGAGAAAACAAATCCAGTATATTATATATCTTCAAACTCAGTTCCCACGTTTCTGACTTTAAAATATTCTTAGCAATTTATCATTATAAATATATTTTTATTTTCAGAAACATATTACCTACACAGAATCGTTTTGTAGCAGTGATTACATATGGTGAAGGCTGGCATAACTATCATCATGCATTTCCTTTTGATTACAAAGCAGCAGAGCAGTTCGATTTCTGCAATATTACGACTAGAATCATTCAGTTCTTTGAGAAAATTGGATGGGCTTATGACCTTAAAGAAGCAACACCAGAAATGATAAATTCTGTAGCAAATAAGTTAGGTGATGGCACTCCCGTATATTTCCCACTACCTGAAAACAAAAACTTAAAGAGCGACTAGATAAAACAAATATAAACACTTATTACTACTATAACTAGCACGTATATATGTCAGCCAAATAAAATATAACATTTTCTATGCCCTACTTTCATGGAAGCGAGAAGATGTTCAGGTTTCTTGTATGTCTGTGTATCATACCTTCCCAATGGATGAATAGATTTCCAGAATTAGCTTTAGGGTATTGATCGAATCATCTTAATCGTCCTAGAAATAAATGTCATTGCATTCGAGTGTTTTAAAGGTGGATTTTTGGAGCAAAATAGTAACATGGTAGTTAAAATAATTAATTAAACTATGTTAAATGAAGAAAATAGATGAGGATGACAACAATTTTTATGTATTAATTACGTGTTCAAGTTTATTTGGTAACAAATTAGGGGCGATATTTTTGGGAGTCTGGCATTTTTATTATGTCTTTTTAGTACCTAGATACTTTTTAAAAGCGATATGTTTACCTTTAAGTAATTGTTACATGTTCACTTATTTTGTTTTTGTGTGTATATCTTTTGTTTTGGTGAATCTGAATAAAAAAGGTTACTACAACTACAATATTTGTTTCAATCCGCAAGAACCCATTCATCTTGAAAAAGCGAAGCAACTGAGAAGTAAATTTAACTACTTACCTACACTAAAAGCTACTCAACACTTAATGTTAAGTAACCCTTTACGATTGTGGCATTAAAATGGAAAAATATATTTTCTTTTAGTTTTATTCATTAGTTTGGTACTACTTGGTAGAATACTAAATACTCTAACTAAAAGATTTTTTCTTTTTTAGATGAGTAGAGACAATAAGGATTGTAAATAAAGATTTTCAGAGAATATTTCCAGAGAATTTACTCTCGTCATCTTAGAGTAACCACACATCTTTAATGTATGTAATTCTTCCCATATTCTACACTTTAAATATTACCTTACCTATACAAGTATATCTGAGTCTTTTATCAACCCGATAAGCTCAGGCAAAGCTTTGTAAGTGCGAAAGTTTCAAAACTAACCATTACATAGAAGTTGGATACTGGCAAAGGATTTCAGGACCGGAGTCTGCCAACTTTAGTCACCACAAAGCTAGTAGCCTAGTTGATTTTATATTTTATTGTTAACCTGTAGATGTTTTATATTTACGGTCTTATTCATAATGACATAACGGACGTTCAAACGGAGATTTTATCGGAGAGATAATAAACGTTTTAGCGTAAAAAGACTATTATGATTAACAAGTTTTGACAATTTTCGCGAACCTACTCGTATTTTAGCGAACTTATAAACCTCCGATAAGTCATTATGAATAAGACCGATAGTAATTAAACCGCTGTATTTTACGTTTAGTTATACTCGGTTTATCGGTATTAATATCGTAACAGCATAACTTATTTACTGGCTAAGTGTATTATTGTGGCACCTATTTTCTACCATTAAATATATTAAAAATAACTTTTTAAATTATAGCCATAGAATCTCTCAGACCAAGATCATAAAATAAATGTTGTGGCTATTGTGTTTGTTTCTATTCCTGGAACTAATTAACCTCAGTAAATAATTAAACAAATTACGTCTCTACCTATAGACGTATACTTACTTACACAAACATAGAAATTAATGTTGTACGTAACTTACTCCTTTTAATCATACCTTTAATATTAATAACTTTATTTTATTTCTCTTTATATATTTTTATTCCTTTGTATTTATACTCCTTTGATATTTTGTTTATGGAATTAAAAGTATTTGACGTCTACCTAGAAATGTTATCCACTATGGCACGATATTTTGATGTTGTTTTGATGGCTACGTTTGGAATTATTTATCAGTTATTTTGATAATTTACAGCTTAAAAATATATATTTAATAAAATGCCTCTCATTGATATAACTAGACCTGATGTAATAAAATTTCTTGTTGAAAGCTATGATAAGACAGCCCGTCTTCGTATGAAATGGAATAGTCTTTATGGAGACAAATTAAAACATGCAGCCACTTTACAACGCGAAGAGAGAGGATATTTTGAAACTGATGTTTTGAAGGCAGCTATGGCTGCAGGGATGCCGACAATTACTAGAGATTACAAATCTGGATCACCGAACAGAAGAGTTACACCTATACGTGATGGTATCCACATTCCGGCTTTAGAAGATTTGAAAAAAGGACATTCGATAGTCGATGTCGGACTTGGCGACCCAGAACAGGATCCAAGACTGGCCCGGTCTGATTCAGATCTTAATATTGATCCTATAATGCGACCTGTTGATCCCAAACAAAAAAAGATTATATACAAAGGTATACCAAACTTCGGAAGGAATGCTTACATAAAAGTTCGAAACAGGATAAAACCAGAGGACAAGTATTATTTCAGTCAATGTAGTGAATGGGACTATGGTTGGAGATTACGTGATAGTTATTTCGGTAAAACAGCGCCACAATATGGCCGTGTGTGGAGATTGAACCGTGATATCAAGAGCCGTAGTGGACCTCAACCCGATCCAAAACATTACAACAGCGCTGATATTGGAGGATTAGAAAAGTGTTCTATTTGATAACCTTTATTAAAATTCATTGAAATTTTTCTTGAAAGCGAGAATAAATAAAAAAATTGGTTGTCTGTAAAGTCGGTTTACTGACGATAGTTGAACGTGACAACGTTTCTTTGTCGCTCAACGTGAACAGCGACAAAGAACGTGCAAGCGAGACAAGTGATAGCGAGACGCTTGCACTTCAAGCCTTACATGGAACGCCTCAGAGCGAGGTAACGCCGCATGAGTCATGTTTTTTCGTGGGTGCAGCCGGCTCTATCGAATTATAAGACGTTGTCACGTCAAAAAATATCATGAAACAAATATTTATGTCGGCGCAAGCATTATGGACTTAGGATTTGAAACATATTCTATAACTCGTAGGTAGCGAGCTGAGTACTACATCGTAGATAAAAGATTACCTATAGTTACAATTTAAATGTGTAGTCAATTTGGTGAATTATAATCGTTGATTTTAATGTATCGTGGGTATCAACTCGACAAGTCAATACCTACCCACTACAACTCTTTATTCGTTAGTTTAAATACGACAGCTTGATGACTAGAGCAGTCAGTATTGTACGGGTCGTGCGTGCTGCTCAATCCCCGATGTATCGGTGTTGAGCTGGTCGTTATAGGCGTCGGCGTCGCCATCGGCGTATAGTCGTTACGATGCGCAATTCCCGACATATAGGTGTTGAGTTGGTATATATAGGCGTCGTTGGCGTCGGCATCGGCGTCGGCGTCAATGCCAGTAGTGTTCTATAATCTAGGCAGTATTTGTGATACCGTGTGAAAGTGATTGAGGGAAGTGTGTCATTGTGAGGAAGTAAAAGGTTGTTCAGACGTTGTGTGTGAAAGTCCTTGAGTCTTCTCTTTGGAAGGCGTAAGACGTCAGCAGGGGGAGGCTATGGAGGCTGGCTCCGGGGATTTGTATCCCCGTTTTATAGTGTTAGAGAATGCTAGATCCAAGTATGATCATCTGAATGATAGTTTCTACAATGTGTGAACTGATTGTATCTCTAGAAGTTCGGTTATCTATTATGTTCATACGATATATATATATTAGATCTAAATTAAGAAGATCTTACATTTAGACACAGCTTTTAGAGATACTAAAGGTATCCTTGAGTTGTACAGAAAGTAAGAGCACTCGGTCCAAAAATACTTTGGTGTTGAAACCACTCGCTTTGAATAGGAACTTGTAGATAATTAATTGATACTTAGCTCTATAAGGATTTCCACTTTTCATGTACAGAAATATCAAAGCGTCAGCCAATTAGCGTTAATATCTCAATCATAATCATCTATATAAAAATCAATGGGGATTGTTCATTATTTTTGACCTACTGTTTTTATATTCTTTTCAGAAAATATAGACTATTTTAAGCAACTAATTTCAATATTATTGAAATATTCACTATACAGAATTTTTAAAAAATTCTTGAAGATATTACTTTAAATGTTGTGTCGTCATCGTTTTACGCAATCTGTGTATAGACTTTTCTTGATAGACTTAGTACAGATTGCACTTTATCTTTTCAAAGTTGACAAGTTGATATAATAGACCAATTTCAACTCCACTTCAGAGTAGTAGGTATATCCCTAAAAACGTCTTAATATTTTAAGTCCTTCATTTCAAGGGCAAATAGAGATCTTTTGCTTTTTTGAAAAAATAATCGGTAATATAGCAATTTTTCCGAAAAAAAACTAATGGATCATGATCAGAAACTCTATTCCCCGAAATGGTTTTCAAATTAAGAGTTTAAAAAAAATATGAACAATGCCCATTGCTGTTCGTTAGTCTTGGTAAAACTAGAAAAAGGCTGGGCCGAGTTTTGTGATTTTGGTCTTGGAAATATTCGTGAAGGTCCAGGCAAGGTTTAAAAGGTGACAAAATATATGGAGATCTAAAATTCAACGCGTACGGAGTAGCGGGCATCAGTTAGTCTTTCTATATAATCATAACCTCCCGTCATAAACAGGCGTGGCAGACTATTAAAGGTAATAAACAGTTACGTATGTATGGATAAGTTTTTTGTTTCTCTTTTAAGTGAAAACAGCGGACTGAATTTTAATATAAGATAATTGATAGCTTTTCATCAGGTCAATTCGGAAAGTGGTAGGTAAATAAAACAAAAGCAAAATAATGATTACCTGTCTCCTTTTAGCGGTCAATTAAAAATTATGCCAGATAAAAACTAATTGTAGATTGAGAATAATTTCGCCAAACCATTCCGTGGTCGAATATATGAAGATGATAAAATTATGTATTCAGCCAGTTTTAAACTTATCAAGCATGATAACACGTCTTTATGCACTTATAAAATGACGATAAAATCTCTCACTTCGTCGCCTGTTCAATATACAGTATATAAAAGTTAGTAACGATAAAACTTCATATTCAACCCTTGCTAAGTCGTGAACTGCTCTGATAAATATGTCTTCGTGAGACTTTAATATTACGCTGGCTTTAAAGTTCTCTTGTGGAATATAAACTTGAGTTATGTGATATTACAGTGGCTTTTTGAATTTGAAAATAGAAGTGCAATAACGTTAACATGCCACAAAATAGAGTGGATAAATGGATGTTAAATATGACGCAGTATGCGGGAATTATAGTAACTTTATTTTAAAGCTAATGGATTAAGAATGCAGTTATGGCCATCGCATTTACTCCCCAGGCGGTTATTGGTACCAAAATATTTTATTTCATAACACTTCTAAGTTCAAGCAAAGATGCATACGCGCATTAGGTAAACGCTGCCAATTCGTTGCAGTAGTCTACGGATCACCTGCAACAGATACCGCATTACGAGTCAAAGTAAATAAATAAATATTCACGGACATTTCACACAACGTCCTTTGGTCCCAAGCTAAGCTTATATGCTTGTGTTATGGGTACCAGAATACGGATATACTACATATACTTCTTTTCTTTTGTAAATACATACATATAATAGATAGAAACACCAAAGTCAGTCATTGTCATTGTTTGTACCCAGTTGTAGCAAAACACACAGTGTTCTCTTACAAGCAGTTTTCATGCATATGCTGCTAGTGCTGCTACGTTGATTACCTTGCATGCGGTATCTGTAGGGGATGATCTGTGTAGTAGGTACAGCGAGGCATATAACTAAGCTTGACTATCCATCTACTTTGTGGCTTTACGTATCCGATACGTTTCCTACACTATAATGGAATGGCACGGTGTGATGAGTAGATTCCTTAGGAGCAGTCAACACATGCGCGTTGCGTCAGCGTTACGCCGTAACAGCGCGTGTCTGCTGCGTCTTTTACTTACAAAAAATCGTAATATTCACATATTGCGCTGTGTCGACGCCAGTTAATGGAACCCATTCACAACGAAACTGCAGCCCCCGAGACGAAGCGGGCAGGGTATCGCTGGAACGTAATCTCGTTGCGATGACGCAAGGTTTGTGTGGCCAAGCTATACGTTATATATCTAGGTTTTCACGACGCGACGCTGATACAACGCGCTGTGTGTACCAGCCCTTACAAATTTAACAGTGAAAGAAAACTTCTTGAATCGAAATTTTCACAACGCCCTTGCAAAAATAAAGGTTCAAAGAAACAACAAAACAAGTCACATAAAACTGTTTATTAACCTTAATATTAAAAACTATTTACAAAACACAGGTACCTATCCTAAAGTCTGCATAAAGGGCGTCACAAACGACATGTTAATATATATTAATATATGATTATTAATATTAATATTGCGAGAGAGACAGTTATATATCTGTCGTGAAGTATAGATACATCTCAGGATATTAATATATATATATACTAGCTGACCCGGCAAACGTTGTTTTGCCATACCAATAAAAAAAAAAGTTTGAAAAATAGATGTTGGCCGATTCTCAGACCTACTGAATATGTATGTAAAATTTGAGAAGAATCGGTCAAGCCGTTTCGGAGGAGTACGGTAACTAACACTGTGACACGTGAATTTTATATATTAGACTAGCTGACCCGGCAAACGTTGTTTTGCCATACTAAAAAAAAAAGTTTGAAAAATAGATGTTGGCCGATTCTCAGACCTACTGAATATGTATGTAAATTTGAGAAGAATCGGTCAAGCCGTTTCGGAGGAGTACGGTAACTAACACTGTGACACGTGAATTTTATATATTAGAAGATATATCTGGCTTTTTCTCGCTATATTAATATATCGTAATATGCCGTTTGTGGTGCCTTTAGACTTAATACATATTTATATATTATGTTTCCTCTTAGCAGATGGTTTATCAAACACTTGTTTCATTCCACCTCTGAAGTTAGCTAATCTAGCCGCAGCACCTTCATTGCTCCAAGCGGAATCGAACTCCGTAGTGTCTTGGTCTACTAAATGAGTATACTTTGTGCGACCAGAACGACCGAATTTCTTTACTTGCATCACCTGAAAGTAGAATATTTTAGATTAAAATATAGTCAAATGTGAATCGAATTCGCGCACAAAGAGTTCCGTAATCTCTATAGGTCTTATTCATAATGACTTATCGGAGGTTTAAACGGAGATTTTATCGGCGAGATAATAAACGTTTTAGCGTAAAAGGACTAATAAGAATAACAAGTTTTGACAATTATCGCGCATCGATTTTAGCGAACTTTTAAACCTCCGATAAGTCAAATCTTTTTAATTATCTATACATAAAACTTATTATATAATAAACAACATTACTGACTGGCCTCGTGGTGCAATGCAACGGTCTGCGTTCAAGAGGTCGCGGAATCGCTATTCGTACGGGACAATCATTTGTGTGATGTTTATAAATATTATACAAATGTTTGTACTGCGTCTGGGTGTTTTCTATGTATTATAAGTATGTATTTACAAAAGAAAATTAGTATATGTAATATATCCGTATTCTGGTAACGCAAGCACATAAGCTTAGCTTGGGACCAGAGGACGTTGTGTGAAATTTACATGAATATTGTTAGTTAATAATAATAACAAATAAATATTCATGGACATTTCACACAACGTCCTCTGGTCCCAAGCTAAGCTTATATGCTTGTGTTATGGGTACCAGAATACGGATAGAATACATATACTACTTTTCTTTTGTAAATACATACTTATAATACATAGACCCACCCAGACGCAGTACAAACATTTGTATGACAATTAGAAAAATCACACAAATGATTGTCCCGAGCGGGAATCGAACGCGCGACCTCTTGATCGGATTTTTACATTTAAAAAGAATTGAAAAAAATAAAACTGGTAGTGAAGTAATTTATTAATTTTACAATTGACATGCTATGCTTTTACTACGTAGGAACACGATATAAACTCAATCGAGTGACGATTGTGGTGGTTAATTTGATTACTGAAAAGCACGACCGCAATAAGCTCAGTTGGCAGAGCTACGGAACGGTATTCCGAGGTCGTGGGTTCAAGTCCTGCTTGCGGTAATCACTTTTTCCACCATAATTTAATTTATTAACTTGTAGTGAATTTTAAAATAATATGGGCTAATAAGGATAAAGGCAGGAGAATAACGTTTACACGGTCGTTTAGGTAATGGATAAGACGTGCCCTAATGTAGATAATAATATATTACTAACCTTAGGTAGTACAGTCTTATCAAAGTGATCATCCAATGTAGCACCAGAGAAATCTTGTTTAAATACTTCTTCCTCTTTGTCCAAGTAGAAGGCACCTCTGTAATAAATATAACAGCAAATATTAGCGTAACTAATTTAATTTCCACTTCGTTCGTATTTCTTTAAAATATCGTTATTTTTGTATGTCTGATCGTATGTGCTTATATAATAATATACTTAAGTAGTTCAAAAACTGAAAACACACTTGAAAATCCTGAACATTTGTTTATTATTATTGCATTGTCATCGGTCTTTGTTAGGTGTGCAAAATTTCAGGTGGGCAAGTCGCGTATTTCAATGGTGTCACAATGGTATCACAATGACACATTATAACCTCAAAAAATTAACAATAGAATACCAAACTTGATAAAATTCACCACTAAACAATTAGTTATTTAGTGTTATTGCAAAAAAAATGCAATAACTGATTGCTTGGTGGCAAATTTTATCAAGTTTGGTAGTCTATTGTTAATTTTTTGAGGTTATAATGTGTCATTGTGATGCCATTGTGACACCATGGAAATACGCGACTTGCCCACCAGGTCAATCCGACTACTGCAAGTGGGTGAAAATCATTTAAAAGATTCCGTTATATATATTAATACATTGATAGATACATACCATACTTATATAAGCGTGTTAAAAACTAAATGTCAAAGGATGGACTACCCTTATCACTTAGGGGTATGAAAAATAGATAGTAGCAGATACAGACTTACTGAATATGCATAAAAAAAATTATAAGTATCCGTGAAGGTCTTTCGCAGGAGTATGGGAACGAACATTGTGACACGAGAGTTTTATAAATTAGAAAATGAATTGCTATTCGTTAGTCTCTTTAAAACTCGAGAAAGGCTGGGCCGACTTTTGTGAATTTGGTCTTGAAATATTCGTGAAATTGACTTTTGTGAATTTGGTCTTGAAATATTCGTGAAAGTCCAGGGAAGGTTTAAAAGGTGATAAAATATATGGGAATCTAAAATTCCACGCGTACGGAGTAGCGGACATCTCAGCTAGTGTGCTTATAAATATAACTTATAAGTAGATTCAAAGCTTCGCAACGGATTTTGATGCGAATTTTTTTTAATAATTCTTTATTTAAATAAAAGCGAATCAAAATCCGTCCTTTTTATTAAAATAAAAAAAAAATAGTTAAAAAAACTAAAAAACACGCTTTATTTAATCGAATTATTGCATTGTCATCGGTCTTTGACAGGTGTGCAAAATTTTAATAGAATCTGACCGTTTAAAGTGGGTCAAAATAGCGTCCAAAGGAGTCGGTTACAAACATACAAACAAACAAACATACAAACAAACATACAAGTGAAGCTAATATAAAGCGTGTAAAAACGCATCAAAATCAAGACCACTCTTGGTCTGACTAAATGCGACACTTTTTTTTTTACTATTCCCACAAGTGTTCAACAAAATTATTTATTTGCGCCTAAAATTTTACAACAATAAGAATTTCAACAAAGAGAAATTCCTTAAATAAATATTTCTTTATTAAAATAGAACCAATAAGAAAGGTTTAAACTAAATAAATAACATACCTGTGATAATATTTCTGTAAGAATTTATATTTTCCTTTGACTGCTTTGTTTGTGACTAGTTTAGGATTCAGTCTTTGTTCAACGCGTCGTTCTTCATCGGTCATGTTTCGCATACGTTCTATTGATACTAGCTCCTTGTCAGCACTGAAAACAAATATATTACAAAATTTAAATAAAATATGTATACAAAAAAAGTTAAACAAACCAGGCTAAGTTCGAATAAAACTTGCGCACAAGCGAAGATAGAAATATCTAACGTTGATAGTCAATACGATATGATTGAGAATAAACTTTAGATACGATTAAGGGCAACAACAAAAGGCATATTAATATAAATACGTAGTAGTAATATAAAGACAAGCCTCGTGGTTGAGTGGGTTTGGTTCCCGCTCGGGACAATCATGTGTGATTTTTCTAATTGTCATACAAATGTTTGTACTGCGTCTAAGTGTTTCTATCTATTAAAAGTATGTATTTACAAAAAAAAGTAGTACAATATGTATTCTATCCGTATTCTGGTACCCATAACAGAAGCACAACTTTTCACACCATGTCCTCTTGCTTGGGACCAGAGGACGACAAAAAAATAAAAAAATATTAATATAGCGAGAAAGAGACAAATGTATATAGAAAAAAGACGAGGTGAGAAAGAGACAGATATATCTGTCGGTGACGTCATAAGTATAGATACACATCAGTATATTAATATTTATCTGTCTCTTTCTTGCTATATTAATACATCGTTTGTGGTGATCTTTACGAGTAGAAATGTTAACCCCGTTTACCAGTAAGATTTTTCAGAGCTTATTGAAAAGTAATGTACCGACAAAAGTTAAGATATGTCTGCATTGAGTAGCGCCGGTTGACGATAGATAAAATATTTAAAAATGGCGTAACTGATATACGGCGACATAATCGTAGTTTAGTTAATAAAAACGGCATTTCGGCTACTCGAACTGACAAGGTTTTATTCATGCATCTAACCACAGATTACACCCAATACAATAATAGATAGAATACATATACCCAATAAGTATATGTATTCTATCCTTATTCTGGTATCCATAACACAAGCATATAAGCTTAGCTTGGGACCAGAGGACGTTGTGTGAAATGTCCATAATATTTATTATTAAAAAAAAATTTGATTCCGCACGCAAAGCGATCCACGAACACTGGGCCCCAAGTCCGCTTATGAATTCTGTCACAATGACCGTTCAATGGCACCATTATAACCACAAAAAATTAACAGTAGACTACCGGGAAAGATAGAATTCGTCACTAAGCAATCAGTTATTGCATTTGTTGATTACATAATAGCGAATTTTATCGAGTTTGGTGGTCTATTGTTAATTTTTTATTACAAATGATACCATTCAATTGAACTTTCACTAAACATTGAATAGCGGACTTAAGGCCCTGAACGTATGCGAAAATATCGCATAGGTAATTTAACTCGGCGTGTGATTTTACAACCACCAACGAAAATGCATTACTCCATACCCCGAAACTTGCGCCTTTTCATCGTTGGCGCGTTCTCGTAGTGCGGTATCTATTGGAGCTGATCTGATCCACACAAAGGCAATGTGTTAGTAGTATTTAGTTAAATATACTTACGCCTCCCGTTCTTCCTTGTCACGTTTTATCCTTTTCAATTCACGTAACTTCCAAGCTTCATACTCCAGTTCATCATTTTCATCATCAGTACATACATCATTGATATTGCCTTCTTTTTGTTCACCCTACAACATAATATAACTTTATTACACTAGCTTTTGACCGCAGCTTTACACGCGTTAATCGAATCTGAAATATATAAAAATTGTCACCAAAATCAAAGCTAAAATTGATACTAAAATCGATTAGTACTAAAATAATATTCGACATAAAAATTTAAGAATAAATTTAGCATAGAATATTGTTTGGATTAATGAAAAAAAAAATGTATATAAATGAACAGCTGAATGTTTTTTTTTACATAATACATGTTGATGCTTGACTACATTCCACCTGATGGTAAGCGGTAATGCAGCCTTGGATGGTATAGCGCAACAACTATGTTAGAAGCCTTCCCTTGAATTTCACCTTGAATGCTTCCACATTGTAACTGTCCGGAAACACAGACTCCGGCAGATTGTTCCAGTCTTTAGCTGTCCGCCAAATAAAGGACGACGCAAAACGTTTGGTTCGGGAAGGAGGAATGAATGAATGTGTTGTTCAACTCAAATCTCGAAACCAGCTAAACAGGTTATGCCATTTTCTTTTTAAATATTCATTTCAATTTCAAGCACAAGGATAGTTCTTACGAAGAGTAACAAAAAATTGCCTGAAAAAGTATGTAAGTAAAACCGGGGACACAGCTAGTTTAAAATGAAATACATACATCCATCTTTTTCTGCTCCGACCTGATAGTCTCCTCAACTAGTTTCAAAGCTTCTCTCCGTCTTTCTTCCTTTTCCTTTCTTGCGTCAGATTCTTCTTTCTTCTGCTGTTTAGCTTTCCGTTCCCTTTCTGCTACTGTCATTCTGTCTTTTGCTCTTACGAAAACAGGTTTCACACGAGGACCTAGAAGTAAGAGGTAAGATATATAGATCGATGATAAAACTCTTCATTCAGAGGGCGGACGGCGAGCCACAGTTTGCGTGAGTGCAAATCGTGGCTCTCCGTCTATTTTATCTATATTTCCCAATAGATAATCTGGCATATGGTCATGGGAGTAGCGCAGGTCGCATAGATCCCCATGGCAAGTTGCGCTGTTATCCTTCACGTGGTTGCCGCCTGTTATTGGTCTAATTCCCTCTGAAATAGACATAACTGAAACAGCAAAACGAATCTATCCTCCATACGCCGCTATTTGAAGTAGGACCGAATAGTGTGCTTTAGCTGGACCACTGACAGACTTACGGACTTAAAATACTTAGGCCTACCTGCACTAGGACCTGTGCAGTTGAGCGCCGAGGGCGGGGATGAAGGAGTCCTGGAGGGTTGAGTGTTTGTGCAGGTCGGAATAGTTACCAGCACAACGCAACACGCCCTCTTTGGTCTGGATTTCCAAGCTAAACGGTAGCCTTCCCATCTAGCCAGTGGGAGGGAAATGGTCAAGGTGTCCCGTCAGAGGGCCGCTAGGCGAGGTGCGTGGGGGTCCCGGGACTATCTCCTGGGATGGTGAGGGTCATGCTGACGGAGCAAGACTTATGTGGACCAACTGGGTAGTTACGAACCGACTACTCAGCCACACATGTTCGAGTTCCCGATGTCGCGCTTTATCGCCAACTCTGCGTACCTATATCCCCTTCAGTATTGTACCTAGTGCACCTATCGTAGGGCACTCCCAAATGTGCGGGCTCCGAGGAGGGTGGGTTACTGGGGGGACGAATACATACCCTTAAACAAGATGGACTCCAAAGGTTCACAAAACACTAACAACCCAAAGGGAAACCGGAGGGATAACAAAGAGGGAAAGTCGAGCAATTGGCCATCCCACTCCAACATAATACCCGGAGGAAATCCAAAGGGCACAGAAAGCGGGAAAGCCGGACAACCGGCCGCCCCCAATAAACCGGCGCCAGATGGGAAACCGGAAGGCGCCACGGGAGGGAAAGTCGGGCAACCGGCCATCCCACCCAACTTACCTATCTTCCCCAGGAAACTGAGTGAAGATAATACTATGCAACCACCTACACCTGGTCCATCATCGGAGGTGAGGCGGCAACTGGACCAGAACTGGACAGTTGTCAGCGGTGATAGGAACAAAAGGAAGGACAAACCCCGCACCCAGGGGTCAAACCAAACCCACAAGTCTGCTGGGAATCCTCAGCCCAACAGACAACAACAACTAAACCGGTCTCAGAAAAAGCAGGAAAAGAGAAGGCGACGCCGCCGAGAGAAATCCTCTTCCACTGCCAATCCGGAGAAGCCCAACACTGGAATCAGCAGGGACCCACCTGAGGCTGCCAAGCCGGAACCACGGGGTAACCCACCGGCCGAACAGCCTCAGGCGGGCCCCAGTGGAGCCAAGACGAACCCAAAAAGAGACAGGGTGGACGAAACACCCACCCCCAAAACGGGACCAAAAAGGCGTAGGATTGCCTCGACACCCCAAGGTCCCAAACCTACAACCTACGCCGCGGCAGCTGCCTCCACAGACAGGAGGATAGCAGTGACAACTGCTAGCCGGGGTCACATCACACAGGCCACATCAGACCAAATCGTGGACCAACTTACAGCCATGGTGGTGGCGATCGCGGACGGGGACAACCTAGACGTTGATGCGCCCCACTTCGTTGGAAGACCTACCTTTGCGGATGGCGCGCTTCACTTAAAGTGTGAGGATCAGACGACGGTCGACTGGGTGAAAGCAGCCGTACCCAAAATTAACATCCCGGAGGTCGAGCAGCTAATAGCGCTCCCTCCAGAAGAGCTGCCACGAAGAGTGCGCTGCGGTATACTGCTACCAAACGTATGGCAAGGCGACGCCTCGAGGATCGGAAGGGTCCTCAAGGTCGCGAACAGATGGGCGATGGTGGAACGCTGGCTGGTACACGCCATCATACCGCAGGAAAAGACCAACTCCACCTTCGCCATTGTCAGTGTACCGGAGGATCTCATCCCTACAATCATTGCTAAAGGTCGCCGCCTCTCTTTCCAACTTGGGGCGGTGTACCTGAAATTCCAAAACGCAAGGGGTCGTTTTGTGAGGACACCGCCACAGAAAAACCCCGACACAGGAACAACAACAACCACAGCAGTCGAAGGCGACGAACAAAACGCTGCCGACGACGACAAGGACGCTGACCAGGATCTGGATGAGGCTGCACTCGACAGCGAGGAGGACATCCCGGATCTTGGCAGTTTGGACTTGGAGGGAGAGGAATCCACAAATGGAGTCCTCTTCGTCTAAGTCCAAACTAGTGCAATGCAACCTCCACCACAGCATTACCGCAACGGCTCAACTACGAAGATGGCTGGAGGTTAACGACACAGCAATCGCCCTGATCCAGGAGCCGTGGGTCAGAGGCGGTAACATACATGGACTATCCAATCTTGGAGGTAAGCTGATCTCTAGCACGGTAGATAACGTCAGAGCGTGTATCTACATTTCACAGAACATTATCATACAGCCACTAACGGAATTTTGTTCCAGAGACCTCTGTGTCGTCAGGCTCAAAACAAATCAAGAAATCAAAAACCCCAACCTGGTGCTTGCATCCTCCTACATGTCAGAGGGTGAGAATGCACCACCGGAGGAACTGGTCAACCTGGTCAGATTCTGCGAAGGGAACAATTTTGAACTTATTATATCTACGGACTCAAATGCCCACCATCCTCTATGGGGTATGGAACACAGCAACAACAGAGGTAACCAACTAGTTGAATTTCTAATCACGACAAATTTAGAGATAATAAACACAGGCATTGAACCAACCTTTGTCGGACGGCAAAGTAGAACCATAATAGACCTGACACTTGCAACAACACTAGCAGCGGACCTAATCGATAACTGGCATGTCTCCCAAGAGGCCTCCTGTTCAGATCACAGATGGATCCGCTTTGACATCCAGGTACCTACACAAACAGCAATCCCCTTTAGGAATCAGAGGAAAACTGATCGATGCCGCTATGAACAACTTATAGCGGAAAAACTCGATACACTACAAACTACTGCCGATCTTCTAGGGGCAGAGCAAATAGAACAACAGGTAAGTGTCCTAAACAGCACGATTACTGACTGTTACTTCCTATCATGTCCCCTGAGGCTCCCAAGACCACACAATCACGGGAAAAATAAGTGGTGGGGTCCTGAATTGGAACGACTCAGGGCCAAGGTAAGAAAGAAACTAAACAGAGCTATGAACACCAACTCAGACCAAGACTGGGATAATTACAGGTTAGTAAAGGCCAAATACAAAAAACGCATTAGATACTGGAGCACTGCATCTTGGCGAAACTTCACCGAAAGCATAAGCTCCAGTACACAGGCAAACCGGGTAAGGAAAGTTCTGGCTAAACAAGGGCCCTGTAATATGGGCAGCCTACGCAAGCCAGACAATACCATGACCCTAAATCAGGAGGACACAGACACCGTCCTCCTACAAACCCATTTCCCAGACTGCCTAATTATACAAAACCCAAACTGGACCGACAATCCACGGGAACCAACTACAGGCTGCTGGCAACGAGCAAAAGACATTGTCACACCGGATAAGGTGAGGTGGGCAATTAATAGCTTTAAACCGTTTAAATCAGCAGGAATTGACAACATTTTTCCAGCCCTACTTCAGTGGGGAGGAGACAAGATTGTACTAACCCTGGCATGGATCATGCAATCCTGCCTGGCCCACGGATACACGCCTCTAGTGTGGCGGGAGGTTAGAGTGGTATTCTTACCCAAACCAGGTAAGAGTGACTATACTAACCCTAGATCATACAGACCAATAAGTCTTACATCATTTCTATTAAAAACCTTGGAGAGGCTTTGCGACAGAGAGTTGCGGAGCAACGCACTGCAAAATGCCCCAATACATCCACATCAGCATGCGTACAGCACCGGCAGATCAACGGAATCAGCTCTACATCAAGTGGTAGGTATGATTGAATCAACTATCCACAACAAACAAATCTGCCTGGGCACCTTCATTGACATCGACTCTCGGCGCTTTCGACAGAACAAACTTCTCCAGTATTGAGATAGCTCTCCGCAAACACGGAGTAGACTCTCTACTCATCCACTGGATACTGAACATGCTCCGAAACAGGGTCATAAGACTCAAAAGGGAAGACAAGATGGGAGCACTGGTCGTCAAAGGATGTCCACAGGGAGGAGTTCTCTCACCTTTGCTTTGGAACCTGGTAATCAATGACCTAATTACTGAACTGAACTCAAGACACTTTTACACTATAGGTTATGCCGACGACATAACCATCCTAACCGTCGGAAACCAAGCTTCAACAATCTGTGACACTATGCATAGGGCTCTACACATAGTAGAGAAATGGTGCAAGGAATACAAACTATCAGTAAATCCCAACAAGACACAACTGGTAATGTTTACAAACAAACGAAACATAGGCAACTATCACCTTCCGAAAATATTCGGAACTACACTCCAACTCACAAATGAGGTAAAGTATCTCGGAGTCATCCTAGATAATAAACTCAACTGGAGCAAGCACATCGATCAGAAGATAAACAGCGCAAGCGTGGTACTGTGGCAATGCCGTAGGATGGCAGGTAAGCGCTGGGGGCTATCCCCGAAAATCCTGCTATGGCTATATACCACTGTCGTCCGTCCAATGGTAAGCTATGGCTCTGTGGTCTGGTGGACCAGGACGAAACAAAAGACCTGCTGGGCCAAACTACAGAGCCTACAAAGACTTGCCTGCTGCGCAGTTACAGGGAGCATGAGAACAGCACCGACAGCTGCCCTTGAGGTTATGCTTAACATCCCTCCCTTACATCTGTTCATACAACAAGAAGCAGCACTAGCGGCGCTGAGACTCAAACATCTAAAACTTGTCAAGTTCAAACAGGTAAAACACTCAAATATTTTAGCGGATGCATGGAAAGATACACCGCTGATTGAGGCAGTAACGGATAAGATAGAAAATATCTTTGTCTTCGATAAGAAGTACAGAATCCATCTTACAGAAGATGAAGATGCCAACGTCATGCAGCACGAGCTAAATATATACACAGACGGATCCAAAACCAGCTCGGGCACAGGCAGCGGCATTTTCTCGGAAGACCTAAATATACACCTATCCATGTCACTGGGTATGTATAATACAGTATTCCAGGCGGAGTGCATGGGCATACTACTGGCTGCAAATGCAGTGGCCGCCAGAGAGGTAACAGGACAAAAAATCCGCATCCTCTCCGATAGTAGAGCGGCCCTACAAGCGCTAAATAACAAGGTAATAACGTCAAGTTTAATTTACGAATGCCACCTAGCCTTAAATAAGGTAGGCTGTCAGGCAAACGACATCACCCTGCAATGGATAAAAGGACACAGTGGAATACGAGGCAATGACGCAGCCGATGAACTAGCAAAGAGGGGATCGGAATTGAGACCAATAGGACCAGAACCGATCATTCCTCTCCCCAGCAGCTGGTTCAGAAAGCAAATGCGTCAACGCACTGACAAACTACACAACGACCTCTGGAACAGCCTGGAGGAATGCAGACAAGCCAAACTGGCGCTTCCAAGAGTAAATCGTCGGTTCACAAGAGCACTTCTACAGCTAAACAGATCTCAGATGCGTCTCATAACTGGCGCATTGACAGGTCATGGCAATTTTAACAGACACCTTTTTAACCTAGGTATCACGGACAGCCCCCTGTGCAGGGCATGCATGGAGGCTGAGGAGACAGCCGCTCACGTGCTGCTAGATTGCAGCGGAGTGGCAATTTACCGGGCGAACTACCTGGGATCACCGGGTAGCCTCCGGGAGGTCTTCGGCGACGTCAAGAAGCTGGGGAACTTCCTGGTGGAGCTGGGATGGCTGGAGTAACCAGCCCACTACCCTCCATCACACAAAACAGGCGCACTTAAGTCGTCGAGTTGTGGATACCGCCCGTAGAAGAAGAAGAAGAAGAAACTCTTCATTGCAGACAAAATTACCACCACCCGTCCGTCGGTCTGGCACCAGACTGTCAAAGTCAAAGTCAAAATGTTTTATTTGACGAGCCTCGTGGTTGAGTGGTTTACGTAACGGACTGCCGATCTAGAGGTCCGATTCCCGCTTGGGACAACCATTTGAGTGATTTTTCTAATTGCCATACAAATGTTCGTACTGCATCTGGGTGTTTCTATGTATTATAAGTATGTATTTACAAAAAAAAAATTGTATATTTAATATATCCTTTCTGGTACCCATAACACAAGCATATAAGCTTAGCTTGGGACCAGAGGACGTTGTGTGAAATGTCCGTGAATATTTATTATTATAATTATTTCAAGTTGGCATGTTTTACAAGCTCTTTTGCAACGTCAGAAACTAGGTGTTCTGTGTATAAATAAATTCTATACTATTTATAAAATAAATACCAGTATCTTCTTCGCTGTCTGTATATTCTGTATCAGATGAACCACTTTCTTCTTTATCTCCATCCAACATTTCTTCATCCTCATCCCGGCCAAGGATCTCCTTTTCAGCCTCTCTACAAAATCAAAAATATTTGTTTTAACAATATGTATATAGATTGTGACAATGAATACATAAATCTTTTACTTCTTATAAAACAAAGTCGTAATTTTTGTATGTATGTCCCTATGTGAGCTTATATCTTCAAAAATACGCAACGGATCTTGATGCGGTTTTTTTTAATAGATAAAATGGTTCAAGAGGATGGCTTTTTTTGCATAATTTGTTGGGGTTTGCTGTATATTGGATGAGATATGATTAAATTTTCCGAGAAACTCGGACGCGTGTGAGCGATAAATGAAAACGCTGCCTTATCTATGTGAGGTACAACAAACTTATGTATGGAGGAATTGTTTGTTACCTATAGTTCTTCAAAAAAGTGCGCGAGGGCATATGTCTATCTTTTAAGGGAAACCCGCTGTACCCATAATAATGTCGCAAAAATTATCAATTTCAATAGGGTGTTTTCAAAAGCTATTTATGTGTATATAGTAATCTTTTTTATCAAATTAAATAACTTATTTAGCTTACACGTTTAATATAGATTATAACTGCTCTTTACAGCATGCAATTTAAATGAATATCTTAGGAGATATGACGAAAAAAGAATTACGCGCGACAAAATAAAATACTTCAAATGTTGGCCGAGCAACGAACGTTTCCTCAGTCTTCTATCCTTACTCTAATATTTGGATGTTTGGTTAATGTTGGATTGTATGAATGTAAGGATGTTTGTTGTTCTTTCACGTAAAGACTACTGGATGGATTTTCATGAAACTTTCCTAAATTCCACGCGTACGGAGTCGCGTGCAACGGCTAGTATAGTATAAATTAGCCATTTTTTAATTAAAAGTAACTCTCTCGGTCTTTCATTTCAAATCTATCATCATCATAACATCACAACTTTTTCCAATTGGAGTTAGCAAAGACTATAGAGATCATCTGTTATGATCCAAACATATCTAAAACCATTGAAACAATTAAATAAAACTTGGCACATACAGGGTTACTTCAAAAACATTAATGACCTTGCAAGAATATGTAGGTAACAACCTAACCATGAGGATGTTGGCTGCCTTTTAATGTGAAATAGGTGACATTAGTCTCTATCCAAAGCAGACCAAAGAATCAGGCCGTTAACCAAAACCAACAATTATGTAAAACTGTACCTTGCAGCAAGTTTAGCTTTAAGAGCCTGTCTTCTCTTCTCAATTTCCTCATCATCGAGCTCATCTTCACTCTCCGAGCTGTCTTTAACCTCTTCTGCACTACTTTCAGGCTCCGGTTCTGGTTCAGCATCTATTATTTCCGGTTTGTGTTCCGCTCGCCTTGGTGGGGATTGAGCAGCTTGTCTTAAACGCCTTAATCGAGGATCATCAATCTGTAAATTGAAGCGACAAATAACATATTATTAAACTATTCTAGGTAACACAAGCAGTTAAAGCCTTATTTAATATTCACTGTCCCAGTACAAAAGAATAAAATGTGTTTCATTCTTGGGTTTTTATTCCAACTTGTTTTTACTTTTGCAATAAAAAGTGAATGATAAATGATATGTAATAACCAGTGGTGTAGCTAGGTAACCAAGGGCCCTGGGACAAATAAAAAAATGTGGCCCCCCTGCTATGTAAACTGACTAGGTTTTATCAAATAAAATATGAAATATACAAATATTTTTAAAAGGCTAAAACAGAAAGCTACTTCAGTTCAATCAAGATTTATGGTAAGGATTCGAGAGCCCACTGAGCTTGAGGGCCCCAGGGCACTGCCCGGCCTAGCCCTTGGTAGCTATGCCACTGGTAATAACAACTAAATAGCATTTTGGGAAATATAAGAGAATTTGTTAGCCATTTAATAAGAGCAAAACACCACACAGTCATTGTTAAAAGATATACCAAATATTCTTTGAAATATCTAGAACCAAAATACAATAAACTCACCTCCTTCTCTGAATCACTATCTTCTTTTTTACTAATAACTTGTGGTAATGACTGTTGCCTTCTCTCTGGTTTCTGTTGTTCTATAAAGTCCTCAATATCAGACTCTTCAGAGGATGACGCGCCTTGTGCATAATCTGGTTTTTTACCTGATATATACCTCTGAACTTTGACCTTCTGCATAGATATCTCACCTAAAATTTGAAACAATAAAGGTACTTTATTTATTTCTATCACGATGTTAAAAACGATAAAGAAATCATGTATCTATATGAAATACGTGCCTACTTCAACCAGTAATTGCACTTCTAATTCTACATTCCATGATTTAGAATGCCCAAACCAGCCTAGGTTTTATTTTTAATCTTAATATCGAATTAAAATCCATCCTAAGGTTGCCTGTAAGAGATTGCATTTTGCGATAAGGCCGCCCTTTGTACATTTGTTATAATATATATAATTTTTCAAATTGTGATTTTATAATTGTAATTATGTACAAATAAATTGTTATCTATCTATCTAAAATAACGAATATTTAATAAAAGCATACCCTTTTCATTGCGAACAGGCACAGCTCCTGCTGTGCTCTGTATGCCCGTCGGCTGAGCAGGTAACGTATTCATATTCATTTTGATCTATGTAATACTGCAAATAAAATTTAATAATTAAAATACAACAGTAGTAACTTAACCGATATATCAATATTAATAAAATTAAAAAGCTTACAGAAAACGCTCAAAACGCTAAACAAACAACCCTCGTTGACATAAATGACATATGAGATGACTTCAGATGACACATGACATGACACTGATGGCGTTCAGAAGAGTAATGAAAATGAGTTTACCATAAATAATATGCCATAGAGGTACAATATTACATATGATAGGCCCCGTTTTCCAATGGCAGAGCATAATGCGACTCAGTGCCGCACAATCCACGTACCTATTATGTTTTAGTTGAATATTTTATGTTTTATATGACCTAAAGGTCCTCGTGACCAGGTCATTAAATCCCAAAAAAAAAAAAAATTATGTTTTATTTATTATTCGTAACTTTACATCTTTTTACTTTTCACTCATAAAATACGTAGTATCTTCTATCTATTCTGTGAAGTTAACTGAAATGGCGTCTCTAACAGAACTATCCAGTTTTGATAAACTTATAACATCGGCATTATCTGGGAAGGATTTGGAAGAATTCAATAGGATATATTACGGCAGAACTAATCATCATGAATTGGATGTCAAAATGAGCAACTTGGAAATATCTCAGAATAATGGATTTGAAATAGCAGCTTATGATTTTCAAGCCAAGAAAGAAGATACTAGAAACCCTAGAATAGTAAGAGTAGGTATTATCCAGCACTCTATTGGCACAACTACTGATAAACCAATTCCAGAACAAAGGCAAGCTATATTTGATAAAATACGGCCAATGATTGAGTGTGCAGCTAATGAAGGTGTGAATGTGTTATGCTTGCAAGAAGCTTGGAGTATGCCTTTTGCATTCTGTACCAGAGAAAAACAACCTTGGTGTGAGTTTGCAGAATGTGCTAAAACTGGACCGAGCACTCAATTTTTACAGAATCTCGCAGCTAAATATAATATGATCATTATATCACCAATTTTAGAAAGAGATGAAGCTCATGGTGATACTATATGGAATACCGCTGTAGTTATAAATGAATGTGGTAAAGTAATAGGGAAACATCGCAAAAATCATATACCACGAGTTGGGGACTTCAATGAATCTACTTATTACATGGAGGGTAATACAGGACATCCTGTTTTTGATACCAAATATGGTAAAATTGCTATAAATATATGTTATGGACGTCACCATCCTCAAAATTGGCTAATGTTTGGTATTAATGGTGCTGAGTTAGTGTTTAACCCTTCTGCAACTGTGGCTGGGCTTAGTGAACATTTGTGGGCAATTGAAGCCCGTAATGCTGCTATTGCAAATAGTTATTTTACTTTTGCTATAAACAGAGTTGGTACTGAAAGCTTTCCTAATGAGTTTACATCGGCTGATGGTAAACCAGCTCATAAAGACTTTGGTCATTTCTATGGATCTAGCTATGTAACTGCACCAGATGGTGCTAGAACTCCAGGTCTGTCTAGACTTAAAGATGGACTATTAATTGCACAGATTGATTTAAATCTATGCCGTCAGATTAAAGATAAATGGGGCTTCAGAATGACTCAGCGTCTAGATTTGTATGCAGAGAGTTTGCAGAAAGCTAGTCAACTTGACTTTGAACCACAAATTGTACCTGGTAATTAACAGCCACAAAAATATATTACATAAGTTCAAATACATGTGTAATAATCATGGTAGCTAATGTACATAAAGACATCAATGTAGATAAATTTACTATCACATTTCAAGGCTATAAGTCATTATTTATAATTATTATTCTCAGTAGCTGTTTGTATAATTAAGACTACCAGTGATAATGTTTGTTGTTATACTGTATAGCCGTGCTGTGTAGTTATTTACTTTTTGAAATGTTTAAGATGAATTGTTTATTTTTATATGAATATTATATTTTTTATTTTGTTACATATTTTCATATTTTATACTTAATTATTAATAATCATGTGCAATATATTGTTTCAATGAAATAATTTCAATTTTTAGGGTTCCATACCCAAAGGGTAAAAACGGGACCCTATTACTGAGACTTCGCTGTCTGTCCGTCCGTCCGTCTGTCACCAGAATTAATAAAACGCCCTAAGAACCGCCAATGATATGCTCAAATGTACCTATTACAACCAAACTTGTATTTACTATGAAAAAGAAATCAAACCATAGAAATAGCTAAATATTTAGTAGGTACCTAATACAGTAGCTAAGTATTTTACTATTTAATAAGAGTTGCCCTTTTAGAGACAATATAAAAAAAAAATTCGAAACTATTATACGAACAATTTCTTGTATGTGTATTGTGTAATGAACTTTCTTGCATCTTGTCAAATAAAAGGATTGCTCTAAAGTAATTGAATCATTTTTCTTTGGATTTTTAAAGTAAATATTTTACTTCCGAGAAAGCTGTGTGGGCGTTTCCTGTAGTTCAAATCCCACTTCTGATGTGAAAACATAGTGTGCGATAAAAAAAGACCCATTCTCAATTTTTTGTGCAGGAATCAAACCCATGGTCGACGACCGGTTAGATTACACTGTTGTATCACGAGTACCTCTTTAAAAGTGGGAATCGAATCAAGTACATCCAACAATACGATTTTGCGCTCGATACGTAGCGAAAAAAGTCGCACTATACTCATAAGTAATCTAATCCACTGCTTGAATGTAATTTAAAGCCACAGTTTAACCCCTTCCTATATCCATGTTCCACTAACATGATATTCTGCTTATTCGATCAGTTGCAGAACTAAGACTTGTCAGTAATGTTTATCAACATTGATAAAAGTTTGCATTTGTTGACTCAAATTAAGGCTTGTAGATACCTATAAGAAAATATTATAATTTTAGTGAAGCTGTAGTCTTCCTCTGAACGGCTGTATCGATTTTAATAAAATTTGTAATTTCAATAGATCTGAGAATATGATGGAAAATATTTTTTATACTCCTTTAGCATAATGGTGACCTTTGCAATATGTATGCCAGTAAAAATTCAGGTCATGTTATGCAATTAAGACAATATATGACTAATAAACACTGATGAAATATCCTACTTAATTTTGTAAGGATTAAGGACAAAAATAAAACAGTAATTTATAAAACCATTGTGTATCAATGAGAATAATACATAAGTGAGCTATACATAAATATAGGGCTTATAATGAGGTACATACAGATAATAATAAAATTATGTTTTGTAAACAATTGCAACTATTTGAGCACATCACTAGCGATTCAACATATTCTATACAATAAAACAATTATAATTGCAATTATGTTAAAATAAGCAGTACTATAATAATTCACTACACCTGTTTATGTGAATAAAGTTCAATGTATAATGTAATTTCATAAATACTAACGCTTAGCAACATGATTTTTTTAAAGCATAAAATGTTTACTCTAAACATTTGATTATAGGCCATACATATTTCAAGATAATTACATAACAATAAGAATTATTAGCATTATACAATAATAGAAAAAGTTAACAGTATTACAAAACAACATAAATATTATAACTGTATGTACCTCACTGTTGGGTTTGTAAAATTAGTTATCATTATCACTAAACACTAATACTCTATGCAGTCTTTGCACGAATTGCAGCACGTTTTCCAGTAACAGCCTGGAAACCAGATTTAATGCTGGCAACAGAGCAACGAGAACCACAAGTTTCACATTGAAGGAAGAATAATCTAGTATCTTTCTGTAAAATAGTATCAGGTGAACGACAGGTGTGACATGTTACATACTCCTTGATGTATCGACGAAGTACATTCTCAATTTGTTTCTGTTGGAAACGACCTTTAATGATCAGTTGACTATTACCATCTACAGACCCACTAGTACCCAATTCAGCCAATAAAAAGTCCAATAAATGTTTAGGCTGTCTATGAAGTGTTTTACAAATTTCTGTAAAGTTTGCAAATGATGTTTTCTTAGTACCAATTCTTACTACTTGTGGGGGTCTCATGATGAATTTCTGCTTCTTACCAGACACCATACTAGGATTCTTCTCACGCATTATGTCAAACACACGCTCAAGAAGCTCATCATAAGTATAATCACGATCAGTACCTATCCAGTCACCACCTGTGTCTTCTACATTCTCCTGATCTTCACCTCTCACTTCATCTTCAGTAACAAGTTCTTCTAGTGTTTTCTTCTTCTTCTTTTTCTTAGTTTGTCTTGAGAAGTCAATATCTAAATCCAAATCGTCTATAACGTCATCTTCCTGTGCTTCTTGCTCCTCAGCGGGTGGTGTTTCAGGCACAGCGTTTTCTAATTCTTCCAAGTTAAAAACACCCTTCTTTTTCTTCTTCTTTTTCTTTCCAAAGTTATCCAAATCGAGGTTATCATCTTCGGGTAAGTCGACGTCACCCGTCCCAGCGGGCGCATCCATGCTCGTGCTCTCACCTTGATCGCCTGCTAATGCCGCATCTAAGTCAAAACCAGTCTTCTTCTTCTTTTTTTTCTTCAAAGACGGATCAAATACCATATCTTCGTCCATGATTTCAACTTTAAATAAACTACTGGTAACAAATTGTACACTGTATGTTGGTTATAAATCGAAGACAAATTAGGAAAATGGCATTTGACGGCTCTATCAGGTTAGGACTAGGGATGTGCTATTTTAGTTTAATATCGGTAAAGCGGTAAAGTATAATAAATAAGACAGGTATCGGTACGATTTTTTTTAAACACTTATACAACGAACTACCCATTTGCACACAAAACCATTGTAAACTCAGTTGTTTTTAAATTGGCATCTAGTATAATTCTTTTTGTACGTATATCTACATTCAAATACTGTTTTAAATAAATGTAGATATGGAACAAGTGTGCTATACTATGACTGCTGGTTTTATTACATTAACACACTCGTTCTATATATACATTCAAACTTCTATCTCACCACATAACATTGGTGACGTGAGCAGATCAGGTAGTGGTTTATTGCATTATCTTTACCTAATAAAATGAAATCATTATTTTGTATGTAAGTCCCTAGGTGAGCTTATGTCTTCAAAACCACGCAACGGATTCTGGTCCGTTTTTTTTTTATAAAAAGTGTGGTTCGAATGGATACCTTTTTTGTATGATTTGTTGAGGTTTAGTATTTAAATTCCATGCGTATGTAGTAGAGGGCAACAGCTAGTGCGATCATCGCGTGGAATTTAGAAAATTTCCCGTTTTTTGGAATATTTTTCACTGAAGCTTCGCTCTTACCGGTAGTTATCAGTCGTAGCGTCATGTTATAGGGCCTTCCTCGATAAATGGACTATATAATATATATTATATAATTTTACAATTCAAACCAGTAGTTCCTGAGATTAGCGTTCAAACAAATAAACTCTTTAGCTTTATAATATTGTAGCTAGTATAGATAAAACATATTATTGAAAGGTCTAATTTTATCATTATCATACTGTGTTTTATTGATTATCTATTTATTCCTTATTTTAAAAAAAATAATGTAACTAAATATGAAAATATTCTGACACGAAAATAATCCCATACTTTAGATATGTATTGGTAGTTTGGTATTATCCATCTCTATCGAACCTTATGTCAAATGTGTCAAAACGATTCGTATTGTTGCATCAGCCAGCCTACAAACGGTACAGTTCAGAAATGGCAAATTCAATATTTTAAAACTTTACAATTAATGGCGTTTTAACCGATGTTTAATACAAATGTTTAGATTTTGTTATTAAACTAATGAATAAAACATTAATGGGGAGTAGTAAAATATGCAATTGAAAATGAATAAGGAATAAAAATCTTAACACGTACTTCAGTAGTCTGTGGTTACATCGCCGCATGTGTATTATTGTTGCCAAATTATAAATAATTCCCTACGTTTGAGAAATTGTTATTATAATTACAACATTTATAAGATTTTTTTCGCTAAGCATTGTTAGTAGTAAAAAGTTATTTATTTTTTCATTGTGCAATAGGTTTCAATTATGTATATCGTGAGTTTAGTGTGATGATAACAAATGTATTTTTAATTATTTGCTTAACAAGGTGTATCTGGCGGGCCGTAAGCGAATTGACAACCTTAATGGCATAAAAAATATTTTACTTATGGTTACTACTATTTGTTTCCATACACAATTCTAACTCGTGTCCTACCTACGTTTTGGAGTATCTAGTCAGGAAACAAAGAAATTCTCATTTGGCAATACTGTTCTTACATAAATAAAACTTAATTATTACTCTGTGCACATAACCTAAAAATCAAAGAAGATAGGAAATGCGAATTTTTTTATTTATTTAGCTTCTATACATAATATTTATCTTTATTTATTGTGCTTGCCTCTCAAAATTAATTAAACATTGAATGCCGCAATAATTTAAAATGTACGTAAACAGAGTTCATAGAACATTTCCTAGATTAAAGAAAATCTTGACAAGACCACAATCTCAAGTAGCTTTAGCTGAACAAAATGAGTACACAGAAACGCCGGAATATCCGCCTATTTTGGACCTGTCCTTAGAGGCTAGGAAGAGAAGAAAAAATGAAGAGCTGCATAAAAAAATTCAAAATATTAATACTGTGGAAGAAAAACAGATAGCGTTAAATATACCTCGTTATTATGGTTGGAAGTGCGTTATGTTAAATGAAAACAAAATACCGTATAATGCGATGCCATTAGTTCAATATTATACTAAAAGTCATTTTATCCCAGTGGATAAATTGCCTGAGGCATACACTGAAACAGTTGAAAGTGCGGAGATAGTCGCTCAGGAAATAAAATCACAGATTGAAGAAGCTATAATCATTGAAAATGAGGGTATAGAGTATGTATCTGGAGTAAACTTTTTTAAATTATTGTTTTTAATTTTATTTTTCATTTATTGGCTGTCTAAAAAACTTCCAGCTAGAAAATTCTGTTCAGGTGGAACAGAATTTTCTAGCTGGAAGTTTTTATAGCCACTATATTTTTAGAAACCTGCTGACATCTTAGGTAATGGCTTCTGATTACACTTTTTTATTGCTCTACTTTGCTCTATCTATCGTATTTGTTATAAGGTCTTACATAATTTATGAAAATGAAATGCTAAGAATGGTGCCTATTCTATGTGCAGAACTAAAAAATGAAAACAGCTATTGTTGTATCTTAAATATTTGGCTATTTTGTTGTGCACATTTATATTAATCATAATCGTTAGTCTATATTAAACAGTTTTTATAAGAAGAAAGTTTAGTTAACATTACGGAATTGTGTTATTGACTCTATCAATTTTCATTTTTTAGTTAAGTTTAGTTGTGCTCGTACAATCGTTACCAATGTTTTTTTAATAATTAATTTATCAATATTTTTTTATTTTAGGTACAATTTTACAGCAACACAACTGGATAAATCGGTGGCCTCACAAAAAGAGGATGCATTTGCTAAATGTATAGCTAGACAAATAAATAGAATTATAACAAATAACTTGACTGATAAACTACCTCATGTGTTATCTTCTCAGGTAATTTTCTTATTTTAGTTGTCTTTTAAGATTTCTTCTGTTATGTGTGGGATCTTCTGTATGCCAGGTCTGCATGACATAAGTAGAGCAGATAAGTTGAGTGAGGAATAGAAGGACTATTTAACTGGTTGTAGCTTTGTGCTAATGGTGACTGTAGTTCTGTAGTTACAACTGAAAAAAATTAATACAAAATGCCATCTTCATTCCAACGTTGATACCAATTCTACATGCAAAACTAAACTAAAAAATGATAACAACTATGGTGTATATTGGTTAATTGTAGCGATGAGCATTGAATTAACGAACTAGTTGATCAACTAGTTGACCGCTCGTCAACGTTTCAATGGTTAACCGTTTCGGAATCAACTAGTTGAATTTAATGATGTCATTGAATTCAATGTTCAGTTTTTTTCAATGTTCGTTTTTTTCAATGTTTATGAGTTAAACATTGATTTCAATGTTCAGTTTTTTTCAATGTTTAATTTTTTTCAATGGTCGTTTCTTTTAATGTTTAAGAGTTAAACATTGAATTCAATGTTCAGTTTTTTTCAATGTTAAATTTTTTTCAATGTTCGTTTCTTTCAATGTATATGAGATAAGAAACTGTTTTGCCTTGCTTTATCGTTTCTTTAACTGTGGTTTCTTTTAACCTAATTAAATCAAAGAAATTATACTTCTTAAAATGAAAGATCGTAAGCGACTGTTATGATATAGGTACAATAGTGAACTTTAAAATTACTTATTTAAGAGATATTTTCCTAAATAATAATGTTATGAATCACTGTTCCTCCGTGTGGTGACGCATTGAGATTACAAGTGTCACTACCCCATTTCTCCCAAGGATGCTGTAAAAGTTAGCTAAGGAATATTGCACACAGATAACATCAACTGTGAAAAACGGAAAACTCGAAATACTGGAATTCTGGTGTCACCACCCCATTTCCTTACCAGGGTTTTGTAAAAACCAGCTAAGGAATATTGTACCTACACAGATAACAACAACTGTGAAAGACGGAAAACTCGAAATACTGGTGTCACCACCCCATTTCCTTCCCAGGGTTTTGTAAAAACCAGCTAAGGAATATTGTAAGGAAAACAAACCCGGTGCCAACACGTCTGGTCAGCGTGGCATATAATTTTTTTTTTTTATTTTTTTTTAACGCGTATATTTGTTGATGAAATTAACTAGTTCGTCAACTAGTTGACGAACTCCAATTAACGTTAACGTTTCGTTAACGGAAAATCTGTTAACGACCCACCCCTAGTTAATTGGTTATTTTGCTGTGCACATTTATAATAATTAAAATCTTTAGTCTACACTACAATATGCAGTATATAGTTATAGCAAGACTAAAAGCCGAAGTGTGGCTGGTCCTAGGTTTAGCTAAATCTAGGTGCAGCCAGTACCAATTTTTTTCTGTTAAATGACTGAAACTAGAACGATGTAGCCAAATCTCAGTAGCTAAAGTTGGTTGCATCTTTACTAATTTATAAATGTGAAATCCAGTTTATGACACAATTATAATTTTGACGAGCTTAAGTGTTAATGTCTGATCGAAACCATAGCGCGATTTACAAAACGGTACAACGGCATCTATCGAGTGTTATAGAAAACTTCTGTTGGTTTGATTTCTAAATTTCACGCGTTCGAAGTCGCGGGCGACAGCTAGTCATATATAAATAAGTACGAACGAGTGACACAGGTCTCTTCCGCCGGTTGAAAAAGTCAAAGAGGCAAGTGATGCCAGCTTCAGTTTCAGCGGTGGGCTACCTGCTCCTCAGCCCACAGGCCGCCCCTAACCTCTGTGCCTAGACTGGGCTTAAATTGCGCTCTAGGGTAAGGCAAACGAGACTACTTGAAGTCGGTTTTGCAGCAATTCGTTTCAGTTACACGATTTTGTGGCACAACATGTTGACCTTTAGTTTAATCGAAGTATTGAAAGTCGGAATGTCGTTTTTCAGTACCAGAACTTTTCGAGCATTTAACTCGGAAATGTAACAAATGGCATGTACGACTTCCGGTAAAATAAATTTCATGATTTTTAATAATAGACATTACAATTGGCATTGTTCATAATTTTTGACCTGCTGTTTTTATATTTTTTTTAGAAAATATAGACTATTTTATGCAACTAATTTCAATATTATTGAAATATTCACTATACAGAATTTTTAAAAAATACCTATAGATATTATTTTAAGTGTTATGACGTCATCGTTGTACGTAATCTGTGTATTGTGATCTGTGTATTAATACATAGATTGCAAATTGCAACACATCTTTTCAAAGTTGCCAAGTTGTTATAATAGACCAATTTCAACTCAACCACAGAGTAGTATATCCCTAAGAACGCCTTAATATTTTAAGTCCTTCATTTCAAGGGCAAATAGAGATCATTTGCTTTTTTGGAAAAATAATCGTTAATATAGCAAATTTTCCGAAAAAAACTAATGGATCATGATCAGAAACTCTATTCCCCGAAATGGATTTTGAATTAAAAGTTTAAAAAAATATATGAATAATGCCAATTGGTAGGTATTATGAAATTTGGAATTTTGAAAATCGGAATTTCAAAATTCGGAATATTTGGGTGTTCCCCTTTTACACCTCGAAATTCTTAAACCAATTTAAAATTTATTTTGTACATAGTCAGTCTAAAGCCTGAGAGAGAACGTAAGATAATTTTGATTCGAAAAAAAGGGTTTATAGTGCTTGTAATTAATTTATTTATTGATTTTATAATTTGATTTTTATATTTCTCAGGTTGATTACGATGCGCGTCATGAAGCATTTTGGTTTGTAGGAGGCGTAGATCCGCCCCGAAGTGTAATCATGTGGAGAAATAAGAATAAACACCTACACAAACAGGATCCCATGGAGCCTATTGACAGACCTGTACAGTATATAGGTAAGCAATTTTACTGTATCCAACTATTCATCAGCCTTTTTTCGTCCAATGGTGAACATAGATCTCCGACATACAACACGTGGTTGTACGCCACTATCATTCAGCGGCGCCCTGCTGTCTTGAGGGTATTATCGTCGCTCTACCTGTAATGTGGTGCCTTAGGACCAGTCCACACAGTGCAATGCGTTTGTCAGCTCCTCGGATGGTATTAGCTGTCCATTGTCACTTTAGCTTCCTTAACCTTTCAAGCTATATCAGATACAGATGATATATGTATACTGTTGCCCGCGAATTCGTACGCCTTTTGCAATATTTTTCATTGATACTTTGCTAAATGTACTACCTAACACTAAGAATTTTTCAAATCGGATCAGCGGTTCCTTGGATTAGCGCTATTAAACAAACAAACACTTTCATATTATAATATTAATATAGATTGTTAAGTTACGGATGTTGGGTACCTTTTGAGATTTATTGCTTATTAAAATACCGAACATAGCTTTTATTTTACTGTAAACTTTTAAAATATGTACCAACAGCGGATTTTTCGGAAGTATTATTAAACGACTTAAATGTTATCCAGCTAATAGTTATTGTTTCTCCCCTCTTTCATGTTTACATGGGCTTCATTTCGTGTATTTAGGATGACAAAACTATATCGATTTATTTATCTGTATAAATCGATATAATATTGTTTGTTACCGATTCTGTACCACATCTTAAAATTTGGGCACCAACTTGTCCATTTCACACTCATCTATCATATTGATATATGTAATTAGATTTTGATTACTATAATCCAATGTATAATTTTTTAGGTTCACCGATGTTGACTATAAGAAATAAACTGCCTCTGAAACCTCTAGTACCTTATAGTGAAGCAGAGAATGTGGACTACAAAGTACCTAAGTTTGCATATCCACCAGGCAATATTGGGTATTTTGAACATTTTAGACATGGGACCAATATTCCAGGTAAAAATATGTTAAGGATCTTCTTTTTCTCCTTTTCCACACAACTGGCCACGAGGCTCCTTCACTTCGGGAGGGTTTCTGATCTATGCCCGTCTGACTAGGTATGTTGGCATAGAGTTTAATTTCGAGTTTTCTATCTCTGGCAAAATATATTATAATATCTTATAGCTGGCTCCTACACTAGGTACCCTGAAGATAATATAGGGTCGTGTCAGCTTTCGTTTTAAAATCTCTCAGTAACGTCCGTAAAGTAAATGGTAGAGTTAAACAGAACAAGCTTTTACCCGCATCTGAACTTACGAGTGAGAGAGTGAATATTATAGATTTCGTAACGTAAAATAGATCCGATAATAATTAAATCTAGTATGCATACAAGTTGTAAAAGTTTCGATAACATAAGGAAGGCGTGCTTCAGGGACCTATACTGTGACCAACAATTCTTAAGTACATTTACAGTTATTATGCAAAATAAATCATAAACTGGTAAAATTTCAGGTTACTGGCCAGGCGACTTTGATGAGTATGGTTTGATATCTTATCACGGCCGTGGGCACATACTCGACCGTAAGGAATCATTTGGTTCAGAAGACAATTTGGAAGCAATTCATTGTCAAGCAATGAAAGCTAGTTTTGGTTGGCTTCTTGCCCAAGCAAATTACCAAGGATTTACAACATTTAATGATATAACTTATCCATTAGTAACACAAACTGTTATTACGAATGGGCAAATTTGGTCACTATATGCTTATCAATTAAATACAATCGAAATGCACAATGACAAACTTGATAGCAATCTTAAACATAACCTGTGCTTTGGTACAAAACCTTTGAAACTTTATGACTGTATTGAAGATGGAAAAGTGAAAGGTTTAAATAAAGATGTATTAAAAATGATAATTCAGTTTTATTTGAATGCTCCAGAAGAACGTGAACATGAAATGAAGCCATACTTAGGACAGGAGGAACAGATTGTAGCTCATATTGAAGATGATAATAAACGTTGTTGGCTAGAGTCAAGATACAAACATCTGGTGGCCAATAGGGAGAGGCATTTCTTGTTACCTGAAATATATTTATGGGAGAGAATTTATAAAATAAAGTTTAATACAAGATTCTTTGAACGTAAACGAAGACCTTTTGAACTTGGCGAAAATGAATTCAAGAGGAGATTAGACGAGCATTTACCTCCGTATATTCCTAAAGTATTGAGACCTTATCCTAAGAGTAAGAAGAAGTTCGAAACAACTTATTATCCAAAAGTGTAATGTAAAAACATTTTAACAAAAATCCACAAATTGCATTAGTGTGTAACATAGTTGTGTAGTTAACTAATATACAATTTCTTTTATTTACAATTTCGTTTTATTACCTATTTTATTTATGATCTATTTTAATAGACCCCTGTGATTATACTGACCACTGGTAGCGAAATGTACCTGACACTTTATACGAGATGTTTGCGAATACATGAACCAATTGGAACTTGAATTACAGTAGTAGGGGGTCAAGCCATATATCTTCCTAGGATGCCGTTCACTGCTTGGCTATTCAGGAAACAATTGTTGTACGCTTTACTTTTCGTATAAGCCACACAAATTGGTAATGCGCCTGGCGGCCATGTTGGTGATATGCTTATAGTATGGGTAGTGTTATAAAAAGTAGAGCTAACAAAATGTAATATTTTCATCTATGACGCCACCAACATGGCCGCCGGGCGCATTACCAATTTGTGTGGCTTATATCGAACAACATTTTGAATGTTGTTATATTGAACATCTTTATTTGAACGCACCCACGAAGTATAGATACAAGGAGTCCGAACGTAATGTAGAACGAATGGTCTCAATTTAAGGGACAGATTTTTTGCCGGTAGAGCGCGCCATTTTTCAAGAAGTACTCGTTTGTACTATTGACACCTGTGGAAAAAAATATTTTGAGAAACGTGGAGTTAAATATAAGTTTTAGGAAATTTTTAGAAATTTTTCGAGTGCTTTAAACCCAACAATACAGAGAAGGTCAAGAGATATTCTGATATTCTATAATAGCATCGGTACGTCCTGAATACTTGCGCCGCCAGTGGCAGAAAATAGAACTATGATCTGGGTTTATTATTGTGTACACGAAATATTATGGAAAAGCCTATACAATTCGGACTCCTTGTATCTATACTTCGTGAACGCACCCTTCACTAACAAGTGTCAGCTGTCAAATAAATGTCAATGTCATTAATGTCAAAGGTTACCCCAACGTAGTCAGCGTGTTTACAAAACGAAAACTGGAAAAAGTTCAATAAAATGAAGAATTTAAACCTATGGGATGTATCCGTAAGAGATCTGAAGTTAAAATCTGAAGATAAGTTAGTTGTATGTAGTGGACACAATGAAGATAATTCTTGTAATGAGTTGTTTATTTGCACACATAACCTTACTGTAATGAATTTTGAAGAAAATGAGGGAGTAAAGTGGAGTAAAGATTTGTTGGATATCGCATCAACAGATAATAAACCAGTGAACATCACATTCTTAACCCTAAATAATGCTTTGTGTGTTGGCCTTGAAAATGGAGAACTTATTACTTTAAAGGATGAAGGCAATGACTGTGCCATTGCTGGGACTTGTGACAGTGGTTTGCTGGTAAGTTTTGAGGAATTATTTGCTAAATTAAACTAAAGACATGCTTGAAACATCTGAATATTTTTGGAAATTATTTTATTGTTATTGGTATATAATATGTGTGCATGACCAATCTCACTGTTCACTGTAAGAGGGTGAAAATCGCTTTCAAAGAATCTGTTACATGGATACATAGATTAACTACATGAAAGAAGCTAGTAGAAGCAGTTAAAAATGTTAGTGGTATATTTTCATAGTCTTAATTATTATTTAATTTGATGCATTCCAAACTGTTTGTAAACCTTATTTAGCTCTTATATGGTAATAACTCTAAAAACCACAGTGATAAAGTAAATCAAACCTGAAATTTAACTAGAGTGTTTATAGTATTTTCTGTGTATGTTAAGTTACCTCAAGGTTAGTTGTTATTTTATGTTAAGTTACCAAAACATCCGTAGGTAATGTCAGGGCATATTTCATTCAATTAAATAAATTTTGTTAATATATACAGTGTAATCTCACTAATCCGGCACTATTAAAAACTGGAGGGTGCCGGATTATTGGAATGATCGGATTACTGGATTATAGTGAAAAAGTCATAGGTAATTATAATAAAATAAAGCATTTCATACAGGGAATTTAAATGTATGTAATGTATTAAATTAACATGAAGGTACATATGTAATTAACTAGTTTTAAAATACCGCGACCAAAGCGCACAGGTATAGAGGGGTGAGGGAGGCGTTGGCGGAGTGTGCCGGATTATTGGACGTGCCGATCTATCGAAGTGCCGGATAAGTGAGATTGTACTGTACATATTACTCTTGCTAGTGTTAGAATGTCTTATGTTCATTGTAGCCTTTTTAACATTAAAAAAAAAACATTATTCTTAATCACAATATTGTCTAGTATTTTTATCAAATATGTACTTAAATTAATAAATATTATATCAGTGTGATATAATTTTCAGGCTATGGAATGGAGTCCTGATCAAGAACTTTTAGTACTAGTTACAAAAGATATGAATATGGTATTAATGAATATGTTTGATCCTTTTATGGAGATGAACTTACTGAACAAAGATTTTGGTGACAAAGAGTTTATTACAGTAGGTTGGGGAAAAAAAGAAACTCAGTTCCATGGCTCTGCTGGCAAACAGGCAAGAGTAAAAAGTGAAGTTGTTCCAGGTAATTATACACCCAATATTTTTTGGACAACCCATTATTGTATTGTGCTTTCAGCATTTATAGCCAGATTCATGTAATGGCTTTTCTTTTACATCTAATATTACATTTGTATAATTTTTACATCTGTTTTAAACTTGGAGCCCTAGTCTTACAGGAGTGGACATTATAAGACGACTCTGCTAAAAAATTTACTTATGTACAAGAGCAATGTTCATACTCATTGTGTACAAACACAGTTATCCTTTGTATATTTGACGCGATTTTCGGCAGGCCGTGCATAGCGACTATTAAATTAAAATATAGTGTTTGCATTATCTCTGCAACTCGCCGACGCGGCAGGATATTTGTCGAAGAAAATAGTGTGTCTAACTGCTTTTGGTGTAATATTTATATCTTCATACCTACTTTCAGATGAGACCTTGTCTGATAACAGCGTAAAAATATCATGGAGAGGTGATGGTTGTTATTACGCCATTGGTTTCACAATGGACGGTATTCGAAGATTCAAGGTGTTTGATAAATTAGGTCAGTTACAATATACCAGTGAGAAACAACAAGGTTTAGAATCAAACCTGGCGTGGAGACCAAGTGGCAATCTCATTGCCACCACACAAAGAGTAAACGACAAATATACCCTCTCATTCTTCGAAAAAAATGGTCTAAAACACGGGGAATTTGATATTCCCGTTACTGGCAACACTTTTGTCGAGGAAATCGTGTGGAGTTCAGATTCGGAAATTATGACTTTTCTTTGTTGGGACCCTGATGCAAATGTTCAAAGAATATTGCTTTATACTATAGGAAACTATCATTGGTATCTTAAACAAACATTAGAATTTAAACCCGAACAAAAAGTGAGCAAAGTTATGTGGGATAATGATTTTGATATAATAAATCATAAAAAATTGCACATATTTTTAACCAGTGGTCAACATTTTTCGTATAATTGGATATGGAATATTGACCATAGTAGAGGCAAAGGGATAAATGATGATGCAATAGTTGCTGTAATTGATGGGAAAGAAGTCCTACTAACAGGATTTAGACAAACAGTAGTACCACCTCCAATGAGCGCTTTGAAAGTTAACGCCGATGCTAACATAATTTCGGTTAATTTTGCTCCACATAATGCAAAAATGAGTCCAAACTCATTCTTTATTTATACTACAGATAATAAATTAGTATTTTATAAACACATGAATAAATTCCCGCTACAATACGATGTGTATAACACTGTCGACTTAGATAATTATGATTTCCCATTTCAATATTATAACTGGTTTTGGGTAGATACCGATACAGTTATTTGTATCGAAGTAGAAAGAGATACTGGTAATTATAGTATAATAGAATTTGAAATTGGAAGTGACAAAATTAAAAAAAAGCTTTCCAGTCCTTTGCCAGCTGCTGTGACGAAAATTCACCAAAACCCAAATGATCCATTGAAAATATTTTTGCTACTGAGCAATGGCGATATAGTATCATATAGTATTGGCGGAGATATTGATATTCCTGAGGAATCCTTTGGTCTATCTTGCCCAAAATTCGATGTATTTTTCATTGGCGACGAACTGCAATTTATCGCGCTCTCTCATAAAGGACAGTTATTCATTAATGATAGAATTATTATGAACAATGTCAGTTCGTACTATATTCATACACATTTTCTTTTGCTGACCACACTTCAGCATGTATTGCTATGTGCTGAATTAACAAAAGCGGGTATTGATGCAATATCCGAATATCAAAAAACTGAATCCAATCATATTTATAAAAGAAAGATTGAAAGAGGTGCTAAATTAGTTATAGCAGTACCCAATGATACCAGAACTGTATTGCAATTGCCAAGAGGAAACCTGGAGACAATTCAGCCGAGACCTCTCTCATTAAAGATTATAGGAGAGTATCTTGATAATGCTCAATATTATGAAGCTTTTGATCTTATGAGAAAGCAAAGAATTAATTTGAATCTAATTTTCGATCACAATCCTCAAAAGTTTTTGAGTAATATTGACACGTTTTTGGAAACAATCAAAAATAACTCCTGGTTGAATCTGTTTCTTTCTGATTTAGAAAATGTAGATGTAACCAGAACTATGTATGGAAGTAGTTATGCTGCTAAATCTGATAAATCAAGTAATGGATATGATAATAAGATAATTGCAATATGTGTTAAGATCAGGGAACATTTGAAAATGAGGGTAGATAGTGATAGTAAAATTCTGCCGTTGTTAACTACATATGTTAAGAAAAATACAATCGAGGACATGGAAAAGGCGCTTTTGATTGTCAAAGATTTGAAAGTTCAAGAATCAAGTGGTTCTAAATTGCCTGTTGGATCTGATGAAGCGCTAAAATACTTGCTTTATATGGTCGACGTTAATAATCTGTTCGATGTTGCTTTAGGAATGTATGATTTTGATTTAGTTTTGTTGGTCGCCAACAAATCTCAAAAAGACCCTAAAGAATATGTTCCAATGCTTGACGAATTGAATGAAATGGAAGAAAATTACAAGAGATTTAGTATTAACAAGCATTTGAAGAGATTTGATAGAGCTATTGAAAGTCTAGTGCAATGTGGTCCAAGTAAACATATTGAGCTTAAAACTTTTGTAAAATATCATAGTTTGTATAGAGAAGCTTTAGCTTTATTTTCACCATGTGATGAAATTTTTAAAGAAATATCGGATGATTTTGGTCTTTATTTAAAATTGAAGAAACAATATACGGAAGCTGGTATTATATATGAGAGAGCTAATAATATTGATAGCGCCATTGAGTGTTACAAAGACGCAAAAGAATGGGAGCTAGCTATCAGTTTAGCTGTTTCATGGCCCGAAGAAGAATTTAAGAATTTGTGTTGGTAGGTTGCTTATCATTCTGATTTATTTAATATCTTATGTATTTAATAACTTCTGTATTTAATAAAATATTTTGTGGTAGCCTTTTGATTGGCCATTTACACTGGGATTAGAATCAAAATTAATAAAAAATTGCTTTTATTTTTTTATTTTTCGCAGGGAATTGGTGGAATCTTTGAAGGAAGAAAAACGAAATAATGAAGCTCTTATAATACTAGAGCAATATTATAGAAGTCCGGAAGTAGCTGTTTCATACGCGATTGAGTGTGGGCAGTACAAAACGGCATTACGATTGTGTTCTCAACACAAAATATTAAATTTGAAAGGTAATCCTATTTATACTATGAATGCTAATGTGTGGATGGATGTAATGATGTTGTTCTTTTCTTCTTAGTCGCTCATTCTTGGCAGAATGGTCGTGGTTGATGATGTTGCATTTTCGGTGGCCAATGCAGCCCGAGCGATGCGCCTCCACTTGTTACGGTCTTTGGCATCTCGCGAACTCTGGACGAGGCTTGTTCTTTTACGTTAAAACTATTAATGGATTTTAATAAAAATTTACAGCTTATAGATCAGAATAATCATAGCCTATAATATACGTTGAAAACTAAGAAGCGTACTGCGTGATGCGTAACTGTGAACGCGGTTTAAACCGCAGGCATTAGCTAGTAAATATTAAAAGATTTGAATCTTCAGGGCAAACGCTATGTTTAATAATAATATTAAATATTCACGGACATTTCACACAACGTCCTCTGGTCCCAAGCTAAGCTTATATGCTTGTGTTATGGGTACCAGAATACGGATATAATACATATACTACTTTTCTTTTGTAAATACATACTTATAATACATAGTAAACACCCAGATATAATAAATCTAATATATAAAATTCCCGTGTCACAGTGTTAGTTACCGTACTCCTCCGAAACGGCTCGACCGATTTTCCTGAAATTTTGTGTACATATCCTCTAGGTCTGAGAATCGGCCAACATCTATTTTTGAAATTTTTTTTTTGGTATGGCAAAACTACGTTTGTCGGGTCAGCTAGTAATTATATAATTATACAATTATCTAATATATAAAATTCACGTGTCGAAGTGTTAGTTACCGTACTCCTCCGAAACGGCTTGACCGATTCTTCTCAAATTTTGCATACGTATTCAGTAGGTCTGAGAATCGGCCAATATCTATTTTACAAACTTTTTTTTATTTTAGTATGGCAAAACAACGTTTGCCGGGTCAGCTAGTAATTATATAATTATACAATTATATAATTATACAGAAATAATTATACAATTTCCATTTTCTTTCAGAAACTAAAATTCTACCCACATTATTGGAAGATTATAACAACACAACGGAACTAATAAATTCAAGTTGGGCAACATTCACAAAATATCGTGAACGTTTACGAGTAGTGAGAGAAAATAAAATAAAAAATCCTGTGGATACATATGAATTTTATATGAACAAAGATAGTGATTTATATTCTGATGTTGGTAGCACAGTTGGTTCGTCATCTAGAGGTTCAAGGTAATGTAAATTATTTGCTAAGATAAAAAACAAATAACATTATATTGCATTATCATCATTGGCCCTTAGTATATTTGCCGAATTTCCGAACAATTTAGTATATTTTCCGAATTTCAGAACAATCCGACTACTGCAAGTGGGTGAAAATCGCTTTTAAAGATTCCGTTACATAGATTAAGGGCCTACATTAATATTATCGTCGACATGTACCTTTTAACACAGCTAGTAGGTATAGAAAATGAAGAATTAGGGATATTTTTTTTGTTTACTCAAAATCTACTAAATATATTTTAATTCCGGTTCACGTGTTTCTATATATAATAGTTACTTATGTTTTGAAAGTTATTTCATTAGTTAATACGCGATAATAGACCGATAAATGAAAAAAATAAGAGAGGTTATTTCGCTAAGATTTTCTATCGAGAAAACTTTATTCAATCGCGTTGCTGAGTTTATGCGATCCTAGATTATATATTGAAGAAACATATACTTAAAAATTAGAGCTTTAGCCATTCAATCTAAAGAAAAAATTAAAACTACGTACGTAGAAAAATGCACGAAGCTATTTTGGTATCCTCTTAATATTGAAAACGTGTTAAAAAAGTTATTTCCATTAATACTTTACTTTTATAGATACCATGAAAGATAAACTTAATATAAGAACTAAGCTATTATGAGCGTTTACAAATAAACCTACAAGATTTTTAAATAGGGGTATACAGAGTCTAAAGAACCATTTTTAGGGTTTCGTACCCAAAGGGTAAAAACGGGACCCTATTACTGAGACTTCGCTGTCCGTCCGTCCGTCCGTCTGTCACCAGGCTGTATCTCAAAAACGGTGATTGCTAGAGAGTTGAAATTTTCACAGATGATGTATTTCTATTGCCGCTATAACAACAAATACTAAAAATAAAATAAAATAAATATTTAAGGGGGTCTCCCATACAACAAACATGATTTTTTTACCGTTTCTTGCTCGATACTAATAACGTTGCCTTATGTTGCATAGATAATGGTACGGAACCCTTCGTGCGCGAGTCCGACTCGCACTTGACCAATTTTTTTTATGTTATTTTTAGGGTTTCGTACAAAAAGACCCCTATAGTCTCACTTCGGTGTTCGTCTGTGTGTCTGTTCGTCGGTAAAATTTTTATTAATAAAGGCGAGCTTATTTTTAGTACAGTTAAAATGTCAAAAATTTCATTCTTTTTCTAGTCGTTCATTCCGTTCAAGTAAGAACCGAAGAAAACACGAAAGAAAATTAGCATCACTGAAAGAAGGGTCGCAATATGAAGATATTGCTTTAATAAGGGCTTTGCACAGTCTGGTACAATCAACATTTGATCTAAGGACACTTGTTAAAGATATCATACTGGCTCTCACATATTTCAATATGGATAAAGAAGCTTATAAGTTACAGGTAAGTACGTTATTCTAATATTTATATACACACTAGCTCACCCGGCAAACGTTGTTTTGCCATACTAAAAAAAAAAAGTTTGAAAAATAGATGTTAGCCGATTCTCAGACCTACTGAATATGCATGTACAATTTCATAAAAATCGGTCAAGCCGTTTGGGAGGAGTACGGTAACTAACACTGTGACACGGGAATTTTATATATAAGAATAAATAAAAATTACGTGTCACGATGTTTGTCCGCGATGGACTCCTAAACTACTGAACCGATTTTAAATTTGATTTGCACACCGTGTGCAATTCGACCCAACTTGAAAGATAGGATAGCCTACATTTCAATTTACAGTCGCATTTATATTTTATTTCAAATTATTTGTCTACCCCTAACATTTGTATGGCAAAACAACGTTTGCCTGGTCAGTCAAATTCTCGTGTCACAATGTTCGTTCCCATACTCTTCCGAAACGGCCTGACCGATTCTTATGAAAATTTGAAGTAGGTCTGAGAATCGGCTACTATCTATATTTCATACCCCTAAGTGATAAGGGTTGTCTACCCGTTTGTATGGCAAAACAACGTTTGGAAGCGTTCAAGTATTACGTAACGCAATTTTTGAAGATTTTTGACAACCCCGTTTACGTTTTACGGGGAATCCCTCGATTGTAAGACCATTGTAAAACTAGAGTACGGTTTATAGTTCAGAGATAAAGGACTAAAAGAATGTAGGTACATAATGTACATATGTAGTGTTAGCTGTTGCCCGCGACTCCGTGGGCGTGGAATTTAGAAAATGTTCCCCGTTTTTGCAACATTTTTCACTACTGCTTCTCTCCTATTGGTCGCAGCGTGATGTTATATAGCTTTCCTTAATAAATGTACTATCCAACACTGAAATAATTTTTCAAATCAGACCAGTGGTTCCCGAGATAAGCGCGTTCAAATAAACAAACAAAGCTTTATTATATTTGTATATCCGTATTCTGGGACTCATGTGTTATTAGTATCAGAATAGAATTATAGCTTAGCTTGAGACCAAACCAAATAAAAAAATGTCAGTGATAGAGACATAGTTACGTTTCGTACATTGACCTAAGAACTTAGACCATAACCTGCCCAACTGTGCACTGTTTAGGTCATGACAGTGAGTTTGTGTTTGTACGTATTTATTACAGTCATTGCTCGAGAATGTTCTAAAGAATATGAAGGAAAGTTTCAATGAGATATGGACCAATGAGCTTGTGTTAGAAGCGACTAATGCAAGTATAGCCGCACTGTCCGTAACAGAAGGACAAAGTGTATTACCACAAGGTATCGCTACACTTGGTAAGTATTATTATTCTGTATTCCATATGGTGACAGGTTAATAATACAGTGGCCACCGCCTAATACCGTCCCTAGGTTGCTGTAGGAGCCAGCTTAAGGATAATATAGTGGATAGCACCCTCTGAGAGAGAGAGACAGAAAACTAGAAACTAAACTATTTTATGTCAACATGTCTGTTCAATATGGCATTGTACTAAATACTAGTGTCCGACCGAAAGTTCGTTTCGGAAGAAAGTTTTGGTTTCGGCCAAAACTTTTGCCGAAACCGAAACTTCTGTCGCAGTTCACGCACACCCATCCTCGCCTAACTTCGTTTCCCGCGGCAATGCTTTGACGGCCTATTCGGGAATTGGCATTATTCATTTTTTTTTAAACTCGTAATTCGAAAACCATTTCGGGGAATAGGGTTTCTAATCATAATCTATAGGTTTGTTTTAGTAAATTTGCTATACTTAAGATTATTTTTAAAAAAAAGCAAATGCCTTTGTTTGCCCTCGAAATGAAGGACTTACAATTTTTAAGCGTACTTAGAGATATGCTACTCTGTATTAGAGTTACGACAATTTTTTGACAATTTTAAAACATACAGTTACAATTAGTCTGTGGTTACGACTTACGTCAGCGCTGTCAAACAAAAATAAAAACAATGTAAGAAAAAATTTATAACAAAGTACAAAGTAATTAAAAATCCAGAATTTATTATGTTAAGGATACTAAAAAAATAGACAAGAAACATTAGATAAAAATGAAACAAATTAAAAGTTTACGTGACTGACTTCCGCATAGACTAATAAATCAACTTGACAAGGTATAGATTAATGTGTTGTATCATAAGTTTACTAGGCAAAGGCAATACACAGTCTGCATACGATGACGTCACAATATTTGTAGAAAATATTTTCTTAAAGTATTTTTTTTAAAATTCAATATAATGAATATTTCGATAATACTGAAATTAGTTTCTTACAATGGCCTATATTTTCTAAAAAAAATATAAAAACACCTTGTCAAAAATTATGAACAATGCCAATTATAAGAACATAATTTTAAAAAAATAATAAAAATGTTATTAATATTTTTTTAATTATAATAAATGATTCCAACGCACTAAATATACTGTGTCTCCATTTCATGCCCTAATTAATGCAAAATAATAGGTAAAATGCACCAAATTTCAGTGTTTTAAGAAATCTTATACTTGACCACGTGAGTTTCGGCCTAAACTGAAGCCACGGCCGAATATTCGGTTTCGGCCGGATAACCAGTTTCGGTCGGACACTAACTAAATACCCTTCCAATGCAAAGAAAGAAAAAGTATTTTTTTTATATAAGCCACACAAATTGGTAATGCGCCTGGCGGCCATGTTGGTGACGTCATAGTGACGTATAGATGAGAATATTACATTTTGTTAGCTGTAATTGTTCTTTGCTAATGACGTCACAAGGGCGTTAATTTGACAAGGTTCCAGCGCATTACCAATTTGCGTGGCTTATACTACAAAGTATTCCTATACCAAGTATCTAACTGCTTTAATTTATTTTCAGAGCCGCATTTAAGGATAACTCCAGTTATTTCCGAAATCAGATGGAAGCTTGACGGATTAAACTAAATCCTTTGTAAATAATAATATAATATTCATGGACATTTCACACAACGTCCTCTGGTCCCGAGCTAAGCTTATATGCTTGTGTTATGGATACCAGAATACGGATAGAATACATATACTACTTTTCTTTTGTAAATACATACTTATAATACATAGAAACACCCAGACGCAGTACAAACATTTGTATGACAATTAGAAAAATCACACAAATGATTGTCCCGAGCGGGAATCGAACCCGCGACCTCTTAATCGGCAGTCCGTTACATAAACCTCTCAACCAACCAGGCTCGTCAAATAAAAGATTGTAATAAATTAAAAACTTATTTTATTTCAGTCATTTTTTTATTAAAATCCTTAAATGCACACAATACATCACAAAGTACTTACATCCAATGTGTACATAAAAAAGGGGTGTGGCCTAAAAAATTGTTTAGTCCAATAAACAATTGACCACGCCAATTTATTGTTTATCAATATTGGTGCAATTTCATAATAAATTAACACCACAAATAAGTCCATAAATATTATAATCAGGTCAATTCCGAAGGGTCAAAAACTTAACCTAAAACTTAAAATAAAAACAACTATGGTGTATTTTGATTAACTAGTTATTTTGTTGTACACATTTCTATTAATTAAAATCGCTAGTATGTAATACACAGTTTTTATAATAAGAAAGTTTTGTTAACATTGGAAAATTGTTATTGACAGTGACACCAATAAAGGATGGCTTAGTTCTAAACATGAAGTATAGATACAAGGAGTCCGAACGGTATAGGCTTTTCCATAATATTTCGTGTACACAATAATCAACCCAGATCATAGTTCTATTTTCTGCCACTGGCTGCGCAAGTATTCAGGACGTACCGATGCTAGTATAGAATATCAGAATATCTCTTGACCTTCTCTGTATTGTTGGGTTTAAAGCACTCGAAAAATTCCTTAAAACTTATATTAATATCCACGTTTCTCAGAATATTTTTTTCCACAAGTGTCAATAGTTCAAACGAGTACTTCTTGAAAAATGGCGCGCTCTACCGGCAAAAATCTGTCCCTTAAATTGAGACCATTCGTTCAACATTACGTTCGGACTCCTTGTATCTATACTTCGTGGTTCTAAAAGTCACTAAGTCCATTTTTAGCGAAATTAAGATTACCAGTTCAAAAAATTCTCCTTTTTTTTCTCTATAGATTGACTTAATCAGTTTTTCAGTAAAATGACGATAAGTAGGTTTTTTCCAATTCTTAACATCTCTAAGTCCTTTGAAATAAATTCAGTAAGTAACTAAGTCCAAGTTTGACTAAGAAATAAATAAATCCATTCATTTTTTATTTGAAAGTCACTAAATCCATGCATTTCTGTTCTGGTTTCATTTGTGTTCTGGTCACCCCAGAGATCATTTTTTCACAGTTTTGAAAATTATAAACCAAGTTTGCGAAAAAGATAACTTTAAAGTTATTTTATAGTTGAAAATTGTTTAAAAATCAGTTATTTAGTTTGCAAAATGGACGATGATAAACTAAAACGGTAAGTACTTAATTTTTTTGCAATCTTTGTAAGTTTGTACAAACTTTTGTATAATGTTAGCAATTTGGTTTTCGTGTTTTAGGCTTATAGAAGAGAGTGGGTTATTCGATGAGACCATTGAATATTATGATTCCTCTGGGAGTGAATGGACTCCAGAAAATGAAAGTATAAACAAAAAGTTTAGACATGTATCAACCTCTGCCATCATTCATGTGGAAAACAGTCAGTTGTGTTGGTATGTATAACAAATCTTTAACTACCCTCCGACATGTATACTAATCTACACTTTACATCTATCTACACTTCTACACCTACCTACACTAATATTATAAAGAGGAAAGATTTGTTTGTTGGTATGTTCGTAACGTTGGTATTCTCACGGGGACGGGAACTTTATAGTAAAAACCCCGGGAAACTGATATCTCAGGACCTTCTGGTCGGATTTTAAATATTCTTTCAATGTTAGATAGCCCATTTATCAGGAAATGCTGTAATTTATTCCGGTATTCCCACGGAAATAGGAAATACCCGGGTAAATCACGGACACTGCTATCTCAGGAACTTCTGATACGATTTGGGAGATTCTTTATATGTTTATATTGCTCATTTATCGAGGAGTTCAAGGGGGATGGGAGATAAAGAATCGGTTTATATTTTATTAACTACGCTGGTGAAACCGCGGGGCACTGCTAGTTAAATATACTGGGCCAGTGGATCCGGTCAATATGTTCGCTCAAGGCTTACGAAAAAAAAAATGTATGAAATGTTGAAAATTTTTTTGTGGGGTCTGGCCATGATACCAAACCTAACACTACCTAACCTAACCCTGGTGAGTTTCGTCAACTAATTTGGTATAGTCTAGTATAATCCAAAATTCACTTATGTACATACTGCCTGCGTCTCACGATTTCACCTGCGTTCTAAATACAAAACTTTATCGTAATCAGTTCAGTAGTTTTAAAACTTAACCCTTGTTGAAATTATGTCTTTCATAATATTGAGCCAATATTTTGTTAAGTCTGTATTTTATATTTTTTCTAGTTCAGAGATAACCAGTGATAAAACAGAATATGACAATGATAGAGTTAATGATTCACAAACAAATTTTGCCAAAAAACAAAAGATAAAAGAGTCAAGTTAAATGAAAAAACGGGAGAAATTGAATCGGACAATGATTTGAATGATATCGTAGAAGAATCGGAAATCAATAATGTTATAAATAATGTAAATGAATGTCTAGCTGTTGATAACCCTAAAACAAGAATTATATTAAATGAGATAACAGGCGAATTTCATGAGGTGGAAGAAGTTGACGAAGAAATCGAAGAAGAAGTGAAAAAGAAAGGAAAAAAAAGATCTCGAAAACCACAAAACTGGAAAAAAAATGTAGCTAAAATTGAAAACGTCAAGAATCATGTTCGGCGAGAAATACCAAAATGTAGATGCAAGTGTAAAGAAAAATTATCAGAAAAAGAGATCGATAATATTTTCAACAAATTCATTAATTTGTCTTCACATACCAATCAAAATATCTATCTGCAATAGTGTTGCCCAAATTCAGTCTTGGTCTTGCAGTCTTGGTCTTGTTCTTGCATTTTTGCAAGACCAAGACCAAGAACAAGACCGCGTATTTTTAGCAAGACCAAGACCAAGACTGACCGTGCAAGACTTGAGCAAGAACAAGACTAATCCGGCAAGACTCTTGCGTCTTGCAGCTAGGACTTAGCGCTATTTCACGGAGTAGTTAGGTATAACAGTTCGGTGTATAGGTACTTACGCTTAGGAATTCTATGAGACGCAAAAAACTGTATCAAAACTGTATAAAAAACTTAATTTTTAATCCTAATTTTATGCAAGGAATACTAGTTATTTTACCAGCAACATATGTTCCCGTGAAACTAGGCTTATTGCCGATTCTTTTGATATGCATATGTTAATAATTAATTAATTAAATAAATAAAAATTGGTCAAGTGCGAGTCGGACTCGCGCACGAAGGGTTCCGTACCATTATCTATGCAACATAAGGCAACGTTATTAGTATCGAGCAAGAAACGGTAAAAAAATCATGTTTGTTGTATGGGAGCCCCCCTTAAATATTTATTTTATTTTATTTTTAGTATTTGTTGTTATAGCGGCAATAGAAATACATCATCTGAGAAAATTTCAAAATTTCAACTTTCAACAAAATTTTCAACTGTTTACCCGGCACCGACATTTTGAAGACCAAATTATAGTCGATCTAATTCGTGAAACTCAAGCACTCTGCGTCACTCTGTTTCACGTTGTATAACGTGAAACAAAACTCCTGTGTTATGCTTGAAACCAAGCATTCTTTAGGTCATCAGTAATGACTACGTGAAGTTAGAAATTAACTTGCATTATAATTTAATACGATTTTTGATGTTGTAAGTTTTTGCAAAATTTTTACGTTGCACAACCCTAATCAGCTGTTTTTATGAACTCTATTTGACCTAATAGTGATCATGTCCCGTAATAGAGATTAACGTAATATGCCTAACTGCTCATTGCCTCTGTGAGGAAAATTGTTTAAAATTTTTCCATGATGGTGAAGAAAATTTTGTTGGATGTTGATGGAAGAAAAGCGAGAAGAATACAAAAATGAGCGAGTTTTTTTGAGGAGTAATATTACCGAAAAAATAATGAATAATTGCATGTCGAAGATAACGAACGTGAATTGAGGAAAAGTTAAGTGTCAACTACTAGCAAAATGTGACGAGGGGAGCGAAGATATTGGCATATTAACGATGATATACTTAATTTTTCATAAAATTATGTTAGGTAAAAAAGTCACATATGCGACTGTCCACTCTATATAATTTAATCACTTTTGACGAATCGTTATTGGTTAATATTAGAAATACGTCAACCAATTGTATTACTTGATTGTCTACTTGAGTCCTTTGTAAAGAGCGACACCTTTGTCAAAAGAAACCGACTTCCTTTGATGTCAATGTGCCGCCCGCGCCGCTCCGATAGTCGGGGAATAACCGACATGAAGACACGTGTACATAGAGATGGGTCATCTCTATTATGTATCGATATTTTATTATATTTTATTGTATCAAATCAATACAACGCGAACGGGGTAAAATACTAGATCACACGATAAAGTGATCGTCGTATCGTATCGCTGGTGTTTATTTAATAAATATCGTATTGTAAAACATGGTCTGTCCACAACAAATATTATTCATATTGGCTTATAATTATTCGTTGTAACATTTTCTTATAAACTTATTTCATTCCATTGAAATCCGATAAACTTTTTTACATGCTAGTAATAGTTACTCAAATTGCAAACACAATATGGTTGTAGCTAAGATATGATTTCAGGAGAAGTTTCGTAATAAACTGTAGGTATACAAATTTGATAGCACATAATTAACACAAATTTTTACCGATACAAATATTAAGTGTATTCTATTGTATCGAATTACCATAATATCGATATGTATGTGGGCATAGCTAAAGTGCATGAGCACAACCCTTTTACAGTATTATAGGTACCTAGGTAATGACAAAAATTATTTTAGAGCCAGCACGTGCCGAGGCGGCGCGGTAGAAAGCAAGGAAATGTACCTACTATAAAAGAAGTAATTATTTTAATTCCAGTCATTTCCAATTGAGCTGTGCTTCGAGTCTAACGTAATAATTGTTTTTACTAATTCTTGTTGTTTTCGGAAAACGTATCACGTATACAATTTAATATGAGTGACGAAGATTCAAATTGTTCTAGTCCGAGTAATGAGAGTTTGAGTTATAGATCTAAAAGACCTAAAAGCAAATTTGAGGAGTTTTTCGAAATAATTCATGCATCTCAAACTGCCTTGTGTAAATTGTGCCAACATAAAAAGGTTGAAATAAAAATGAAAAACAGAAACACTTCAGGCTTAAGGAAACATCTAATATCTTTCCACAAAAAGGAATCACAAATATTTCTTCCTGTTAAACCAAAATTAAGTGGAGATATCGCAAGCTTTTTTTTAGCAACCGCTGGAAGAAGTGGACAGGTAAGAATAAATTTACATAACACATATTAAGTATGTAATTATAGTGTTAAATATTTTTTATAAAACACCCATATTTTCATTTGTTTTCAAAATCGGCCAGTAAATAAAATAATAAATAAATATTCATGGACATTTCACACAGCGTCCTCTGGTCCCAAGCTAAGCTTATATGCTTGTATTATGGGTACCAAAATACGGATAGAATACATATACTACTTTTCTTTTCTAAATACATACCTATAATACATAGAAACACCCAGACGCAGTACAAACATTTGTATGACAAATATAAACATCACACAAAGTATTGTCCTGACCGGGAAGCGTATTTCCATTTCCGTGTTTATTAGGAGGCAGTACTGTCTTGAAACACGCACGGGTTTGTCGCGCTAACTGCCTTTACAAAATCGTGTTCAATCCAAGGCACGTATCCTCCAATCGCGCACGGGTTTGCAACGCCAACTGTTCTTCCAAACACGTGTTCAAGGCGATGCATGGAACTTAGCCATGAAGTTCGCGCGTAAACAACTTCGCTCGCGTCTCGTCACTTCGCCAGTCGCATTAACATTCGTTTGTTTTTCCACTGTGCAGCGTTTGAAATAAGTGTGCTTTTAAATAATTAAATATTAGATTATGGAACTATTAAAAGATAAATTGGTGATATTGGTGTCGATTCCAGTGCAAGTCCAACTAGACTAAACTTAACCATAAATAAACTATTTTTAGTTTGGTTTTGGTGTCGATTCCAGTGCAAGTCCAACTAGACTAAACTTAACCATAAATAAACTATTTTTAGTTTGGTTTTAGTGATAAACCTATTCTGTTTCAAACAGAAATTAAACTTAAAATTTTAGTTGACAGCACTTATTTGATTTTGACATAATCATTAAAGCTGCCCACTAACAGACAAAAATGCCTTTTATAGTGAACGAATGAATGAATGAATAAAAAAATAACTAATATAAAATTCCTTTTCGAACGTTATTTGAGCAATATAGGTATTTATAAATATTTACAACTATTTCTGCATCATTGTTATGAACATTTATTAATAATTTAATTAGTTGGCGGCCTTATTTCAGTGTATTTCTCATCTTAGATATGAGCATAGTGAGCATCAAATCTTTTAGGTTATCTGTGGAGTGATTAGCACTACTTTTACTCTGTGGTATGCCTATATTACTTTCCTTGATTACTTTATACAAAAAACAAACAATTAAATTCGTTAATTATTTATTTTAATAGGTGTTTAGTGTAAATAATTACAGCAACTAAGGAAAAATATGCTTATAAGCAAATATTTACTTCTCATCTACCATAAACTGATGACGGAAATTCATAATTATCAAGATAACAATGACAAAAGCCAAAAAGTGTATTTATGGAAACATGAAAATCTGTATTTATAAAAATTTGTGATATCATGTGGTGTATAATTATGCAAGAGATATTAAATGAACCTAATAATTTATTTCTACTTTTATTTATAACTTATAAAAGTGTGTTAAGTTCAGTATGTAGTTGTATATGTTAAGTATTCTGATCTATAAGCTACACAACAGTAATTAATTCATCATAGTCTTTTCTTAAGGGCAACATATATCCATGAATTCTTACAAACATATTTAGATTAATAGAATGTTAAGAATTCCAATAAATTATATACTTTATTTCTAACTTAGCTAAGCCTGCTAGTGGTTACTATAATATAGCCTATGTGTTATGTATTCTGATCTAGCTATAAGCTACAAAACAGTATTTATGTATCTATGAATTCTTACAAACAATCTATATGGATTATTAGAATGTTAAGAATTCCAATAAATTACATATTATATGCATAACACATTACTTTTTGATATAGTAAGAGGCTTAATACTTACTTATTATACAAATAAAAATGCAATATTTGTTTAAATACATGTTTTACTAAATAAATCTGAATGTTTTCCGAGTACATATAAATAAATGTTGGTCCACAGAACTCTCTGGCTTGGCTTGGCTGATTCTATTCATTTCTTCATTAGTTATTTTTAATAATAAATTTAGAAACCTACTGATAAAAAATATAGCTCACTGTTCTAGAGACAAACTGTTAGAAACCTTATTAAGTATCACAGATCAAGTAGCACCATTTGGTAGGTATAGTTTTAAGACTGGCTACAATTATTATTTCTACTATTAAATGATATTTACATAACTTTAGGCAGACACACACAAATACACATTTTTTATCACTAGTTTCAATGTTCCAAACTATGGTTCCAAAGATTTCTAGATTTTTCCTGTAGTTAACTTAATATAATTGGTAGCAACTGCATTTATAGGTACTGGACCACAATTTTCCATTAGGCCACCAACTGGATATTTATTTTCCCCTGCATGACCTGGAAAAAAGTTATATTTATCATTAGACGCCATTAACCTCAAAATCGTTCACTTTGTATTAAATTATATATGTTTATAATATTTTTACGATAACTTGTATACTTACATAATATATGATGTCTTAGAATTCTATGGCTAAGTAAAAATACGTATTATATTATGTATGTAAATTACAAAACTATTTCGACAAAAATTAAGTAAACAAAGAAATACCTAAATAATTAGTTCTACGAATCTCCGCACTTGACTGTGATTCGTCTGTTTTTCGCGCTTTGTTTAACCTCAATTTTGGCGCCAATATTTAATTTATCAAGTATAATTTTAATTTATAAATATTTTTTATTTGCTAACAAACATTTATTATTCAATATTTAATCAGAAAATCAATTTTTAATGTTCAAAAAGCCATGATAAAATTTAGTGAATTTAAGTCGGCACCTACTCATATCCCGACTAAATAAGTCGAGAACTCACTAAATTAAGTGAATTTTTGACATTTATGATGTACACCAGAATAGCATTATCACTAAATTGTATAGATTGACTAATTTTGGTCCTGTCAAACTTAATTTAAGTGAAGTTGTGACTTTCAGAATAAGAAAGTGAGATTTGACAGGAATAAATCAATTTTTAGTTAAGTTTAGTTACGTTCTTGGACACAGAATCGACACCTTTAGTGATAAACCTATTCTGTTTCAAACAGAAATTAAACTTAAAATTTTAGTTGACAGCACTTATTTGATTTTGACATAATCATTAAAGCTGCCCACTAACAGACAAAAATGCCTTTTATAGTGAACGAATGAATGAATGAATAAAAAAATAACTAATATAAAATTCCTTTTCAAACGTTATTTGAGCAATATAGGTATTTATAAATATTTACAACTATTTCTGCATCATTGTTATGAACATTTATTAATAATTTAATTAGTTGGCGGCCTTATTTCAGTGTATTTCTCATCTTAGATATGAGCATAGTGAGCATCAAATCTTTTAGGTTATCTGTGGAGTGATTAGCACTACTTTTACTCTGTGGTATGCCTATATTACTTTCCTTGATTAGGTACTTTATACAAAAAACAAACAATTAAATTCGTTAATTATTTATTTTATTAGGTGTTTAGTGTAAATAATTACAGCAACTAAGGAAAAATATGCTTATAAGCAAATATTTACTTCTCATCTACCATAAACTGATGACGGAAACTCATAATTATCAAGATAACAATGACAAAAGCCAAAAAGTGTATTTATGGAAACATGAAAATCTGTATTTATAAAAATTTGTGATATCATGTGGTGTATAATTATGCAAGAGATATTAAATGAACCTAATAATTTATTTCTACTTTTATTTATAACTTATAAAAGTGTGTTAAGTTCAGTATGTAGTTGTATATGTTAAGTATTCTGATCTATAAGCTACACAACAGTAATTAATTCATCATAGTCTTTTCTTAAGGGCAACATATATCCATGAATTCTTACAAACATATTTAGATTAATAGAATGTTAAGAATTCCAATAAATTATATACTTTATTTCTAACTTAGCTAAGCCTGCTAGTGGTTACTATAATATAGCCTATGTGTTATGTATTCTGATCTAGCTATAAGCTACAAAACAGTATTTATGTATCTATGAATTCTTACAAACAATCTATATGGATTATTAGAATGTTAAGAATTCCAATAAATTACATATATGCATAACACATTACTTTTTGATATAGTAAGAGGCTTAATACTTACTTATTATACAAATAAAAATGCAATATTTGTATAAATACATGTTTTACTAAATAAATCTGAATGTTTTCCAAGTACATATAAATAAATGTTGGTCCACTGAACTCTCTGGCTTGGCTTGGCTGATTCTATTCATTTCTTCATTAGTTATTTTTAATAATAAATTTAGAAACCTACTGATAAAAAATATAGCTCACTGTTCTAGAGACAAACTGTTAGAAACCTTATTAAGTATCACAGATCAAGTAGCACCATTTGGTAGGTATAGTTTTAAGACTGGCTACAATTATTATTTCTACTATTTAATGATATTTACATAACTTTAGGCAGACACACACAAATACACATTTTTTATCACTAGTTTCAATGTTCCAAACTATGGTTCCAAAGATTTCTAGATTTTTCCTGTAGTTCACTTAATATAATTGGTAGCAACTGCATTTATAGGTACTGGACCACAATTTTCCATTAGGCCACCAACTGGATATTTATTTTCCCCTGCATGACCTGGAAAAAAGTTATATTTATCATTAGACGCCATTAACCTCAAAATCGTTCACTTTGTATTAAATTATATATGTTTATAATATTTTTACGATAACTTGTATACTTACATAATATATGATGTCTTAGAATTCTATGGCTAAGTAAAAATACGTATTATATTAATTAAAGTAAATTACAAAACTATTTCGACAAAAATTAAGTAAACAAAGAAATACCTAAATAATTAGTTCTACGAATCTCCGCACTTGACTGTGATTCGTCTGTTTTTCGCGCTTTGTTTAACCTCAATTTTGGCGCCAATATTTAATTTATCAAGTATAATTTTAATTTATAAATATTTTTTATTTGCTAACAAACATTTATTATTCAATATTTAATCAGAAAATCAATTTTTAATGTTCAAAAAGCCATGATAAAATTTAGTGAATTTAAGTCGGCACCTACTCATATCCCGACTAAATAAGTCGAGAACTCACTAAATTAAGTGAATTTTTGACATTTATGATGTACACCAGAATAGCATTATCACTAAATTGTATAGATTGACTAATTTTGGTCCTGTCAAACTTAATTTAAGTGAAGTTGTGACTTTCAGAATAAGAAAGTGAGATTTGACAGGAATAAATCAATTTTTAGTTAAGTTTAGTTACGTTCTTGGACACAGAATCGACACCATTGTGAACAATAAACAAACAAACTTTATCTTGTGATCGTGATAAATAAATACAAAGCAAACTTTAGTTACACTATTAGAACATTTTGAGGTTATGTTTATAGAGTGTGCTTTCGATTAATATGGAACTATTGAAGAATATACTTAGTGGTATTGTGGACAATTTTGAAGTCGTAAAATATGATGGAGACAATGATAATTACCAATGTAAAATTCGATGCTCTTTATCTTGTGAAGGTGATTATGACAAAAAGTGTGGTTATTTCATTGAAAAGTTTTCGGAGGCAACGCAAACAAATTGGATTATGTTGAGACGATATTCTCAGCAGATACGATATGATTTCAGAAAAGTATTTATTTGTCATCTTTCGGAAAGAAACAAAACCAAAGATAAAAAGAAAGGTGTGACTAGAAACTATAATTGTAGAGCAAATATTGGGATAAAATTTTTAAAAGTAACAAAGAGTACGATAAAAAATTCGCAACTAATGAAACGGGGACTGAATGTTCTAATAGAGATAAACTATAATCATTCCCACCGAGTCAATGTCGCCCAAGCATTGAGCCTACTGCGTTGTTCCGAAGACACGATAAAACAATTTGAATCGTATTTTGAAGGTGGGATGACAGCTGCAGCAGCAAAATTGTATCATGAAATAGCTATCATTGAAGGATGTGAGAAGAATGCTTACATTACTTTATCTAATGCACAAAAAAATCCATGCGACCGCCAAGTTATTCATCTGTATGAACAATGGCGTCGCCGAACCTACGGAACGCGAGACATCGGTGATATAATTGAAGTTTTAAAACGTAAGAAGATTGAGTTGTCTAAAATAAATGTAGAGATATATTTAAAGGAAGAACCAACTGTGTGTGTTGTAATAACGCCTATTATGCAAAGAGTGTTCATGGCTGGTTTGGCTGATGAAATGGTGTTTATGGATACAAGTGGATCTTGTGATCAAACAAATGCCTGTGTTACATTTATCTTTGCTGCAACGAAAATTGGTGCTTTACCTATTGTTGTCATTTTGCACACGAGTCAATCTCAGGAAAATTATACACATTCATTTCAATGTGCAAAAGATTATTTAGAGGAGACTTGCCAGAAGGTTTTTCAACCAAAAATCGTAATGACTGATGATAGCAGCGCAGAAAGGAATGCCTTACGCACAGTATTTCCAAACAGCAGATTACTTCTTTGCATATTTCATGTAAATCAAGCTCTTTGGCGTTGGTTGTGGCAAAGTGAACATGAAGTTATTAAAGAAGATCGGCAATCAGTTATGAAAAAATTCCGTACTGTAATGTATGCCAATACAATGCAAGAAGCCGAAATTAGAATGTATGATTTATCAAATGAGGAGAAAGTTAAGAAAAATAAAAAGCTTGAAAAACATTTAACAAGTTTATGGAGTCGGCGTGAGGAGTGGTGTTTAGCATATCGCTCTGGTATTCTAACACGAGGGAATAACACAAACAATTACTGTGAATCCTCAATAAGAATTTTTAAAGACGTAGTATTGCAGCGCTGTAAAGTGTTCAATATGTGCGCGTTAGTTGACTTTATCGCAAATACCTTTGAATCATACCACAAGAAAAGGTTGATTCAGTTTGCCAATGGGCGGGCAAGAAATCTTACGTTAGCGTATGAAAAATTTTGCCAAGCAAGTAGCAGTATTAAGGATATTGTACACATGGATGACAATACCTACTTCGTGAAAGAGAAGACTGATCTGTATGTTGTTGACTGTGAAATGGCAACATGTGACTGTCCATATGGTGCTGGGGGCCGATTTTGTAAACATCTCTGCGCTGTAGAAAGAAAACATGGGACTGAACTTACCACATCGCTACATTTGAATGACTGTGATCGTCAACAGTTTGCAAAATTCGCTCTGGGTGATCAGTTTTCGCCGTCATTCTTTGAAAATATTACGGGTGAATCAAGCACAAATAATGAAGACAGCCAAACTGACTCTATTACACCAGATGATGTTATACCAGACACTTTTGAACTTCCAATAAATCGAGCGGAAAACAATGTAACTATCAACAATGAAAACTTTGACAATGCTGTTCGTAATATTAAAGCTCAGTGGCAAAGAATCACTGAAATCTTGGAAAAAGACTCCAATGCTGCATATACAAACATTCTTACAAAGTTTGGATCTGATTTGTCGAAGCTACAAACTCCATCGAGTATTATATCATTTATAGTTGAAAAAAATGTCCGACGAAAATCTCGAAAAATTCATGTACAACCAACATCGATCAGTCGCCGCAAAGAAAGAGGTCTACCATGCAGTGGAAGGATTCAATCAGGACGACCAGCCAAGTCAGAAACTGTGAAAAGAAAACGTGTTCATAATATTGCTTCTAATATTGATGATAATGAGCCTCCTGCCAAAAAACATTGATTATATAAAATTACTACATTATATTTGTTTATGTACCTAGGTATAATTTTGGTCTTAATAAAAAGTTAAAGATTTTGTTTGAGTTTTCTTGCCCATTCATTAAACACAAAAATGCCTTAGAACACACACGGATTTGTGGCGCTTAATCAAGGCGCATACTCCTTGCAAACCCGTGCGCGATTGGAGGACGCGTACCCTGAATTGAACACGTGTTTAGAAGAACAGTTGGCGTTGCAAACCCGTGCGCGATTGGAGGATACGTGCCTTGGATTGAACACGATTTTGTAAAGGCAGTTAGCGCGACAAACCCGTGCGTGTTTCAAGACAGTACTGCCTCCTAATAAACACGGAAATGGAAATACGCGACCGGGAATCGAACCCGAGACCTCCTGATCGGCAGTCCGTTACATGAACCACTAGACCACGAAGCCCGTCGAAGTAACAACTAAGTACTTTATTTTGGTAAATTACAGTACAATGCCACCATACCAAACCTCAATTTAACGATTTTCTCGATTTAACAACAACAAACCTCCTCCTCCTAAACGCTCAAACCTAGTCCGCCTTATTACAAAACGTGGACTAAGTTTAAGCCACAGTTTAAGCCTGGTTTTTAAACACTTCAATTGCGCATTTCAAGCAGATTTTTCTCAAATCCTAGATATAACAACGACCTTAGTCTTAAACCGACGCCAAACTAGTGTCAGAGCGGGTCTAACTATCCAATTCCTCGTAAATAAATTTTGTTAAACCTGGGTTTAACGTTGAGCCGCGTTTTGTAATAAGGGGGTTTATGTTTTAAATAATAATACATGATTTATTGTTTTATTTCAGTCGGAAAACAGCAGTGACAACATCACGATAGCTACTGTTGATTGGGTGGTGAAAAAATATCTTCCCTTCTCATTTTTCGATGACGAAGCTACACAAGTATATTTTCGACGTATTTGCCCTAATATGGTGTTTCCTAAAAGGTCCACACTTAGAAGGAAAGTCAAAGAGCGATTTGAAGAGCTCCAACTGAATCTCAAGGAACGACTTCAACAATTATCATCTAAAATGTCGTTTACCATTGATGGGTGGACGTCAATTGCTGGTAGGAGTTACTACGGGGTTACTATGCATTATATAGACAACGAATGGAAGTATCGATCTGTAGTTCTTGATTTTATACCATCACGCGGTCGACATACTGGGGAAGATATTGCAACGATTTTCCACGAATGTTTATTGGAATATGACATAATTGATAAAATACAAGGTATCACGGTCGACAACGCAACTGCAAATACCAAATTTATGTATGAACTGGGCAAACAGCTGCCGCCACACTTTGATTCAGACAATCAACATTTCCGGTGCTTTGCTCACATTTTAAATCTTGGTGTACAAGATTTATTAAAGACCTTAGCATTACACTGTGAGACTGACACTAACGCGCAAGATCAGCAGTATGAAGACTATGCAGACGAAACTGAGGAAGATGAAGAATATGCACCAAATATTGCTGACTCGCGTACATATGTAACAAAATTACGCAGTATTTCCAGTAAAATAAAAAGAAGTGAGATAGTGAAGAAGTTTCAGTCTGCTTGTGAAGCAGCTGGCGTGCCATCAAATCTGAATCCTATTCTTGACTGTCCAACGAGATCGAATTCCACACATGATATGATTGGATTTGGTTTAAAAGTGAGAGCGGGCATTAACATATTGTGCAGTTCTGTCACCGAATTGAATGATTTTCAAATCACAGCTAGTGAATGGCAAATACTCGAAAAAATACATAAGTTTCTAATAAACTTTAAACTTTTAAGTACAAAACTTGGTGGAGAAAAATATGTTACATTACCGCTAGTCATTGTATCATTCAATCTCTTGCTCGATAAAATTGAATCTATGGTAAAACAGTTAGATGAGAAACCTAATCGATCTGAAGTGGATGAAAGGCTCATTCTGGCTTTCCAAGCAGCTCGAGACAAAATGCTTAAACATTATAAGAAGAGCAACTGGATTTATTGTACTTCTTTAATTTTAGACCCAAGGCATAAGGCTCAGACTTTTGACCTGACAATATGGGGGAAGCAACTTAAAACAGAAAGCCTGCGCAAGTTCAATGAACTTTATAAAGAATATAAAAGTCTACACTCACTGAACAAATCTCTGGAATTACCAAGAAAAGAAAATAAAGTATGTGATGAAGATGAAGACGTAATAGACTTTGATAAACTGTATGAATGTCCCTCGACGTCATCTGGATCTTGTCTTCAAGGCTTAGTGATAGACGAGTTGGAGGAGTACCTGAGAAAACCAAGAGCTGCCAGCTCGGAAGACATTTTAGATTGGTGGAGGACGCACGAGACAGAGTATCCGACTTTATCGCAGATGGCCCGTGATTTTCTCTCAATACCTGCAACTTCAGTACCTGCTGAGAGATTATTTTCTAAAGCATCATTAGTAATTAGAAAACATAGAAATAGGTTAAGTGATGAGTCAGCCAGATGGTTACTTTGTATTAATTCTTGGTCAAAAGAATTGATATAAAGTAACTGAACCTAATGACAAAGCTGTTGTGTACTGTTATGTTATTTGATTTGTGTTGTATTTTATTTTTTATTAAAATAAATGATAAATCGTAAAACTCTTTTATTAAATTTCATATAAGTTGAGGGTTCAATCTCTTTCTAGACAGATATTGTCCTTTAAAATACAGTTAAGTTATTGTAATTAATTTGTTTTTTTTACATGTTTTAGCACATGTAAGCTTATAAAGCGTAAATGTTTATTAAGAAACAGTTACTCCCATGGAAAACGGCATATACTCGTAGCTCAGTTGATCACCATGTGGCAGTTAATTTTTCGAATTTCTCATCAAATCTTCAGACATTTATTAATCTGATTGTTCTTTACTATGGCTATGTTAATTCAAGCTCACAATGTTCCAATTCTAATACGTTTTTCTAAGATCTAAAGTAAACTTTAATAAATAGCAATAGTCTAATAGGTAATTGCAAGACTTGCAAGACTCTTGCTGCAAGACCAAGACCAAGACTGGGAGCGCAAGACCAAGACCAAGACCAGGTGTATTGGCGCAAGACCAAGACTGGCTAAGTCTCGTCTTGTTCTTGCATTTGGGCAACACTAATCTGCAAGGTTGTCTACAAGAAATTAATCCTTCTAGATTTCATCTTACAAAATCTCCGTCAAAAGCAAGGCCACGAAAGGTTTTTAAGTACCATGTTAGCCTGAAAAATAGAACCGTCATTTTATGCCAGCAAGCTTTTTTGGCCATACATGGCATTAAAAGAGAACGGCTTCAGCGCAAAGTGCAACAAAAAGATAAAGACATCACCGATTTCAGAGGAAGACAAGGTCATTCAACTTATAGCCAAGATGTTATAAAAAAAGTGCACGATTTTATTGAAGCTATTCCAGCAAGAGAGTCACATTACTCCAGAGAATCAAATAGACATAAAAAATACATAGATTCAAATTTATAAGTTGCTGCACTTTTTAGAAAATTTAAACAAGATAACCCTGAAATAAATATCAAGTACAGTAAGTTTAATGAGATTTTCAACAAGGACTTTAATATTGCTTTTGGGTATCCTAGAAAAGATATCTGTGCAACCTGCGAAAAAATCAAAGTTCAGGTTGATTTTGCAACAGTAAGCAAAGACTTACAAACAGCTAATTCCTTACAAATTGAGCGTGAGCTTCATTTGCGAAAAGCGGAAGTTTTTTTAAAAGCTATTACTAAAACTGAAGCCGTGAAGAAAAACGATACGCTATCGCTATGTTTCGATTACCAAAAGAATCTACCCTTACCTGTTACCAATGTATCTATCGAATATTACTCCCGTCAACTTTGGTTACACAATTTTGGCATTCATAATCTTCCCAACAACACGGCTTCCATGTATGTTTACACAGAGAATTATGGACAAAAAGGGCCAAATGAACTTATTACAGCATTGGCAGACTATATTAAACACCACAAACTTCCAGAGCAAACTCAACTAAAACTCTTTTGTGATAACTGTTTCAGTCAGAATAAAAATCGTTATCTTTTTACATTCCTGTATCAATTATGCGTAAATAATATATTCCAAAAAGTGACCATTTCGTACCCTATTCCTGGACATAGCATGATGCCTATCGATAGAGATTTTGCGTTGATCGAAAGAAAACGCATTAAGACTGATAAAGTGTATACACTTAATTATTACGTTGATATGATTGAAAACTCACGCAACACAAACAAATTTGAAGTTATATTTTTGGAAAAGAATCTTAGGGATGAAGAAAATCCCGAAGATCGTGTACTAAAAATTAAAAATAACAAAAGCCTGTATGAAGCGCATGTCAAAACGTCAATTAATGGTATAGCACAATGCCGAAAAGTACGGTTTCAAAGATTTCGACATGCCGAGTTTAGTAACTCCATGACTGGGCAAAACTTTAAGAAGATGTCATTATACCGTGTTGGCATTGGTGGTAAAATCACGGCAGATCCCGGTGACTGCTACCAGACGATGGTACCATTAAAACCAGTAAAACTTGAACAAGAAACTTCTTTAATATGTCCCAGTAGAAAAACGTCGATTTTACGATGATATACTGGCAACCACTACATCTCTGGAACTGGAAAATGATGAGCAAGGAGAAATTTATGAATAATAATTTTAATAATTAGGTATTATTGTCTAGCATTCATTATAAACACCAATATTTAAAATTTTTGATTCTTCGTCAATTAAAGTTAAGTATATATGTCACTAATTTCACAGAATTTCGTTAAGTAATCTCTAACTCCACATGTTTTGCGATAAGTCCAAAAACTTATGATACTTAAATTGTAAGTAATAATAGACATTTATATTTTTTTAAGCTTTAATTTGAAGATTACCAAATAAAGCACCATTTCCTTTTAAAATATATTTTTTTTATTGACACATTCGTTTTAAAAAAATAAAACTGACATTCAAATGTCATTATCTCAAAACAAGAAAAATGGATTTAGTGACTTTTAGAACTAAGGCATCCTATTCCACTAAATAAAAATTTGTCAAGTGCGAGTCGGACTCGCGCACGAAGGGTTTCGTACCTGTATGAGCCAACAGCACACACATGGATTAAACTGCACATCAGCACATTTATATTACATTTTCCACACAATACAGTTACACTTCAGTACTCAGTTAGCAGTCGTTGCAATCATACGCGAACAACACTCATAGTCGTCGTACACAGTTAACACTGTTAGCAGTACTCACACATCAATAATAACCATCATATTAATATAGTCAAATAAAGAGCATCTTTCATCCAGGCTATATTACAGTGTTATTATTTTACAAAACCTACGTGTGTACCATTCACTCAGCGGTGCCCACGTAACAGTACATCATTCAATACAAGGTGTGTGGTGTATGCGACTCACTCAACGCGCATACATCTTCTTGGACTTCTGAGATCACTCAACAACTTGGACGTCTAAGACCATACATCTTTTTGGTCCTTCGGCCTTCAAGGTAAGTCTTTCGTTTTTCTTTGTGCGGTGGCGAATCGGTTAGACTGGCCTCCCACAAGCGGGTCTCACCAGTTTGATTGAGAAGTCGCGATAGCCGTACAGGGGACACGAAAAGTACTTACAGCAACCAGCACCTAATAGACAAACAGTTCACCGAAGACAATTTTCGCTGAAACATTTTATTTTACTTTGCAAGATCATGCAGGCCCGTGATATATCTATAGAAGAGATGTTACGAAAGCTAAGAAGCAACTTAAAGGCCTTCCAAAGAACCACATCAAATATCAACGTGGACACTCTTAAGGAAAAATGGCAATTTGAAGATGCTCTGAAGTCTATGGAAACCAGATGGGGAGTAGTTGACTCGCTTTTTTGGGATCTGGACAGCTTACCTGGCGTCAGCATGGATTATGAATCCACATACAACTCTTGCGAAGTTACTTACAATGAGTTGAAAACCAATATCAATTCAAAAATGTGGTCACTAGCACACAGAGAACAATCAACCCCAAAAATTGAAATACCAACTTTTGGTGGTTGTTATCAACAGTGGACCACATTCAAGGATTTATTTCACAACACCATTCATGCAAACCCATCACTGACACACGCACAAAGAATGCAATTTCTCAAGAGCAAGGTAAAGGGTGAAGCCGAGAAGCTCATCCAGCACCTCACCATCAGCTCAGAAAATTATAAAACCGCTTGGGAAATTTTAGAACACAGATATAACAACAAAAAACTAATCTTCTCATCTCACATCAAATCTTTATTCGCGGTACCCAACACACAATACCTCTCGGCTGCGTCGGTTAAAAATCTACACGACACCACAAAAGAATGCCTGAACGCGGTCAAGAAACTTGGCGTGGATACGTCATCATGGGATCCGTTAATCATTGAAATTCTGTCTCAAAAATTGGACACAGTGACCTACAATGATTATTTACAGTCACTGGAGGACCCACGTGCTCTACCAAACATAACAGAATTTCTCAATTTTTTGGAAGGAAAATTCATGTCGTGGGAGTCATCTCGTCGCAAACAAGAAATACCAAAATCATCTCAAAATGAGCAGCCTACACAATCCTACAAGAAATTTCATTCGTATAAAGCATTCAGTGCAAATCAAAACTTGAAAAACAACTTTAATTCACATGACACAAATACAAATGAACATCAAACAATTTGTCTATACTGCAATAAACCACACAAGTTATTTTATTGCAAAGGTTTTCTCGGATTACAGCCCGACGATAAGCGGCAAGTCATTGTGAAATACAATATTTGCAAGAATTGTTTGAACGTACATAGCGGCGAGTGTCCATCAAAGAACCGATGCCGCGTATGTAATTTGAATCACAATACGCTACTTCACGACACTTATGGGAAATGGAGTAGACAGAAATCAAATAGCATACCAAATCAACTAATTTCAAACGCTTCTGATTGCAAGAACATGTCAAATATCAGTAGCAACCAAGCATCTCAAGAAGATTTATCTGAACCATTCAACTGCAACGTTGTCATTAACAACATCGAGGACATTAAAAAATTTTGCCCAATTGAAGACATAACAGAGAAAATCGGTGTCACAGTTGAACAATTAAACCAGTCAAATGACAAGCAGGAAGTCAAGGGCAAGGAGAACTTTTTAAAAGGACAAGTAGGCTGTACATTTAGTCTGAAAACAATGTTCATTATGATGTTATTCTTCCTGACAACCGTCTACAGTGGCGAACAATCTACATTTACACAGACAGCTATGAGTAAGCCACTTTATTTTGATCGTATCTCAAGCATGCAGTTTATGCGTGACGAATGGAAACTCGTAGTATATTACGACATGAAGCCTTATTGGCATGGATCGGCAACTATTGAAAAGTATTTAAAACAGATAAGCAGCGTGTGTGAAACACAAACTAATAAAGCACTATGCGACATAATCCTGTTGCAATTACGTCACTCTTATGACGAGTTCGAACACTACAATGTGATATTACTGGGACAAAATATCGGAAAACAAACACGTAAGCGACGAGGCCTAATCAATGGGGTTGGCTATGTGGCGAACACCTTATTTGGAGTCTTAGATCAAGAATTTGCCGATAAATACAAACAGGATATTGCCCTTATCAAAGAGAATCAACATCACTTGGGACTCTTGTGGAGAAATCAAACTTCAGTGATAGAAGCCGAATATAATCTTCTAAAAAGAACAGAAGAGTCTATAAACCGGCAACATAAATTTATCAATCAACAATTAAATAATCTAACAAAGGTTATAAATACAGTGAATAAAGACCTGCAAGAACAGGCAAGAACAAATGAGCTAACACTTTCTACTATCTTTGCAACAAATATGCTCTCAAAATTGAAGTCTTTACAAGAAACACTCATTGACACTATAACTGATATTCACCATGGCATGTTCAGCTTTCATTTACTGTCACCATCTCAGTTACAAAATCAACTCAGCATCATCTCTGGACAATTATCATGAGATCTATCGTTACCCATAGACAATACACAAAGGGATCTGCAAAAAATTTACCCACTACTGAGGATCAGAGCTCGAGTTACTGAAGAGTATCTCATCTTTGAGCTAAGAATACCTCTTGTCAGCAGGGTGAGTTACGACTTATATCATATAATACCCATCCCACAGCAACAAGGAAATAAGATTGTTGTCATTATGCTGACTTCAGATTACATCGCACTCAACATACGCAAAGATACCTATTTGTCTTTGACGTCACAAGACATGCAAGAATGTGTCCAGAAAGACGAGTTTACTCGTTTGTGCCGTTCCCGAAAACCCATATTTCAGTTCAAATCAGAGGACAGCCTTTGCGTAAAAGAAAAATCAGGAAAGGGATGTTCAACAAAGGTTACAGAGGCAATAACTGGATGGAGCTAAGCAAAACAAACTCCTATCTTTGTTATTGCTGTACACAATGCGTACTTCGGATAATATGCGAGAGTCAAGTAACAGTAGCACGGGTCACGAAGGCCGCGATCATAGCAGTAGTCCAGAGTGTATTATTAGAGGAGACGATTTTACTGTACATTCACACAATCAAGGATACACACAATTGAAATCCGTGCCTGAATTGGACACGCCTCAAATCGCACCCATAAATCATCTCATCAACGTTTCGGTGTCAGAAGTTGATCTAAATGTCACCGAGCACCAGAATTCATTGCAGGAGATACAGAAGCAAATCCAACAAATGAAATCAGAAAATATTGATTATAATTCTGAGATGTCAACACACGACATATATCAATACACGGTCATTCATTTACTGTGTATTGGTGCAGTAATCGCATTAATCATATTTTGTTATCGGTGGATTTCTCGTCGTCAGAAGGGGAGTGTGACCTTACAGTCGCATTCGGCAGCTGGTGGTTCAGCGGTAGCTTCTGCAAGTCATCAAGGATTCCCTCAACTACGCAAGAAACCTCCAATTTTCGCCAGGCCCACGAGGCCACTCATAGTCGTCGTACACAGTTAACACTGTTAGCAGTACTCACACATCAATAATAACCATGATATTAATATAGTCAAATAAAGAGCATCTTTCATCCAGGCTATATTACAGTGTTATTATTTTACAAAACCTACGTGTGTACCATTCACTCAGCGGTGCCCACGTAACAGTACATCATTCAATACAAGGTGTGTGGTGTATGCGACTCACTCAACGCGCATACATCTTCTTGGACTTCTGAGATCACTCAACAACTTGGACGTCTAAGACCATACAGTACCATTATCTATGCAACATAAGGCAACGTTATTAGTATCGAGCAAGAAATGGTAATAGTTAATAGATCATGTTTGTTGTATGGGAGTCCCCCTTAAATATTTATTTTATTTTTAGTATTTGTTGTTATAGCGGCAATAGAAATACATCGTCTGTGAAAATTTCAACTGTTTAGCTATCATTTGTTAGCATTCATATGTTCTTGAGATACAGCCTGGTGACAGACGGACGGACGGACGGACAGCGAAGTCTAAGTAATAAGGTTCCGTTTTTACCCTTTGAGTACGGAACCCTAAAAATGAATTTCGATAGTGTTGATGACACAATTCGCTAATGTTAACAACTTTATTAAGTATTACAAAATCTGTTTATTATAGACTTATGGTCTTATTCATAATGACTTATCGAATGACTTAGTACGACCACAATAAGCTCAGTTGGCAGAGCTACAGAACGGTATTCCGAGGTTTTCCACCACAATTTGATTTATTAAGTAAAAGCATAGCAAGTCAATTGCAAAATTAATAAATTACTTGACTTATCGGAGGTTTAAAAGTTCGCTAAAATTGTTATTCAAAAATTCTTTTTACGATATGTTTATTATCTCTCCGATAAAGTTTTGTTTAAACCTCCGATAAGTCATTATCATTAAGACCATTAAGATTTTAAATAATCAAAATGCGCCAATAATGGTTTTTATTTTTTATGTTTAGTTAAGTTTAGTTCTGCACGTAGCAATGTCACCTTAATCTAATTCTTGACGTAAATCTATTATAGCACTTTTGTGAACAAAAATAACATTGAACAATAACATCTTTTTCATTACTCAAAGAATTACTTATTACAACCACATTAAAATATTCCGTTAATATTAATTTTGTATTCAAATATAATTTGCCCTTTACTACAGGCAATCCACAAATACATATATTACAGGCGTTATCTAATAACTCGACTAACGTCCAAGGTATTATGTTGGGTGCATAGAATATTTTCTTATTTAAAACTACTTTAGCACATAAATCAGTCAAACTGCAAAATTCCCAAGGAGGTATATCTGTTTTTGAATCTAATTGCATATCATTTATATTAAACTTATTTTGTGATAAATCTAAGTAGTCTAAACGGCATTTAGTTAGACTAAAAGGTATAAAAGTAAGCTCGTTCTGTGAAACTGTGAGATATCTGTAAAGAGAAAAATCTTTCTTTAGCTAAATGGTGTCTTCAAACTAATGTTTAAAAGCTTTGCATTAATTCAACAGCAATTGAGATGGTATAAGACGATCTTCCACTGTAAAACGTACATGAGCAATGCTCATACTCCTTGTGTACGGCCACCATCGTGTCTTAGTGTGCGATAAGTGATTTTGGGCGGAGCATGCGTAGCAACCAATCAAATTACATTATAGTGTTGTTTGTGTGTGTACCTAGGCACCCCGTCGACAGAATTTGGGATCACTAACAATTTTTTTTTAAATATTCATGGACATTTCACACAACGTCCCCTGGTCCCAAGCTAAGCATATTATGCTTGTGTTAAGTTATTGGGATAATATTTAGTTTGGCTACTTGTAATCCTGGAAAAAGTCATGTTTTCAGGGCTACTAAATTGTGGTTTTCAGACCAACAACTAGATGGCACTGGCGTCAAATTAGAAGTCATATTATTATTTAAAAAATTTGGAAAAATTTGCAAGAAATTACTGACCTTAAGTTGTTCATGCGTCCAATTGTAACTGGCAATACACTTAGCATATTATCGTTTACTTTTAGTGTTACAAGTTTCTGTAGTTTCCATATAGAATTGGGTAAATGTCCTAATTTGTTTCCGCTTATATCCAATAGTTTTAACTTTTTTATAATCTGTGCAATGGAAACAAACAACTTTGCATTATTTGGGTTGGCTGATGTAGAATTAGGTTTGATATATGGTAAAAAAAAAACTTGGTATGCAAATAAACATATACAATCCCAAATAAGAATAAATCAATAATTTCAGATTGATTTTGCTTATGTAATTTTTTAATCTACATAGATATATGGAAAGATTTATAAGAACACATATTTTAAAGTGTCTCAGTAACCTCACCTCTGGTCCAAGTAACCATCTCCAGTCCACTTCACCCTTGACACCTATTTGATTGTTTGATAAATACAGTTCACATAGATTTGGCATACGACCTGTAAATTAATATTTACTAATGAGTTGTTTTGTCTAGATCTACGTAGCAGATGGCACTCTCTGTGTCTAGAACCATAGGAAAAAGTTTAAATCAAGGGGAAATGCATAGCGGTATGTTTTTTTTTTTGTTTCTCCATCTGCAATCAGTCAGTAGCTTTAATTAGATATGATATTCTGTCCAGTCCATTAACATCGTATTGTAGGGCACAGGCCTACTGTGCCATGCTGACCAGACGTGTTAGGGGCTGTTCAAGTATTAGGTAAGCACTATGTGGGGGCGGGGGGTCTATGTATTGCTTATTTTGGATGACATGGGGGGTAGGGGAGTCTAGATGATGATTACGTCATCGGTAGTAAAATTACTTTTTTACACGAATGGCAACCCTCACATTGTCTTTAATTGAAAACGAAACGCATTTTCGGGGATTCCCGCAAATAATGCATATGTTTAGGCACTCACTTTAGAACCGAGTAGGGGAATTATCGCGCGCTATTCACTCGTAAAAATTTTCTCTGTCAGTGTTTTTTCTTATTTTTTAAATCATAATTTTAATATTTAAAAAGCAATACATTAATAGAAAAATATTTACGTAAGCGGGGAGGGGGTAAGAGCTTTGCTTATTTTTGCTGACAAGGGGGATGGGGGGGGGTTAATAAATGTAATAAATCTGCTTACGTAATACTTGAACAGCCCTTTTTTTTGTAGCGGCTATTCAGGCTATATAACGCCTAGTATCACTGCAACCAGATTGATCTATTGTGATCGCCACTTTTTACAGTTCACGGTCCAAGCCTGTTGCCATACTCATCATACAACTCCAGGATCTTTTTGGCTCCGAGAAGTTTAGTCTCTTCTGGGTGCATGGTGTAATTGCCCAGAGAGGACTATCGCATGTGCATCACTGAAGGGCAATCAGTGAGAATGTGAATGGGAGTTTCCTCTGCCAAATGACAGAGTCTACACGTCCCACTGTCAATCAGCCCTATTGTCTGCGCATGCTTATTAAGGCAGCAATGCCCAGTAAGTATTCTTACTAGCATTTGCAGATTGTTCCTACTTAATGCTAGAGCTTCAGAAGCAGCCTTTAAATTAAAGGGGCTTATGAGAGCCTTGGACTGTCTCAATCCGGGATTTGTTCTCCAGAGTTGAATTGATGAATGTATTGAATTTAATTTGTTTCTCGTTTTTAAACTGGTTGAATAAACATTATACATCTTTTCTCACTCCATTTAATTATATTGTTTAGTTATTATTTGAACCACCAATCTTTGCTATTACTTGCTACATCTGTAGTATAATAATGACAGAATCTCTACATGTATATGTGATCTGTGGACAAAAAGACTTACCAAACTCATGAGGCAGTTTTTCAATTTCATTATTACTGAGATCAAGAACAGTAAGTTGTTTGAGTAACAAAATATCTCTTCGAAAGTTGCACAGGTTCAATCCATTGATGTACAGAGATTCTAATGTTCTAGGGAACCCTTTAATTGGAAAATCTGTCCTACTATGTATCACAAGTTTAGTAGGAGCATGATCTTTCTGTGTGACACTTATATTTGATAATGAAGTAATTTGTGTGTTTATTTCTTCACCAGATAAACATGACTTTAATAACTTCATAAAACAAGTCAGTTGTATAACTTCACTCTTTACACACAAGTCATGAGGAGGTTCATCAAATCTAAGTGTTGTTTTACCTTCCTTAAGATATTTTGAGAAGACTTTTTTCAACTGTTTTAAATTATATTTAGCTCCAGTTTTGTTGGTAGATGAAAAATGTATTATACAATATCCCGCTTCAGCTTTTGGTTCTTTAGCTAATGCCAAAGTTGATTTCAAATAGTTTCCTTTTGATCGTATGTTCAAATTACTGTGATTCCTATTTATAACTTCCACTTGACACTGTAGCTTCATTGTTGAAATTCTAGATAATCAGAGAAGTGGTGAAATATTTTTTCATTTGTTTCGCTAATAAATATCTAACATAGTAAAATTATGAGAGCTAAGAATCCAGTTATACATACAATATTTTAAAATAAATGAAACCAATTTAAGTGAATATTTCAACGAACATTTTCATAGCAAAAAAATCGTGCAGAACATAATAATTATAATAAATACAAACAAATAATTCACAATCGTAAAATTAAAAATCTCTGTAAAATATGTAGGTAACGAATTCGCGCTAAAAACAGTATAGAGTAGAGTACAAAAATGTAGAGTAGATAGTTACCACAGAATATTAACCCCGTTTTCCAATCAGCGCACAATAGCGCATTATGCGGCACACGAAGTATAGATAGAAGGAGTCCGAACGGTATAGGCTTTTCCATAATATTTCGTGTACACAATAATAAACCCAGATCATAGTTCTATTTTCTGCCACTGGCTGCGCAAGTGTTCAGGGCGTACCGATGCTATTATTATTATTACATGTAAACACGCGCTGGCTCGTGAATGTTGAATTTAATTTAATTAAATACATAATATTATTTTATTTATATTATTATAATTCTCGGAATATTTTTTTCCACAGGTGTCAATAGCAATAAAATTTCCCGCGTAAGAATTCAAACGAGTACTCCTTGAAAAATGGCGCGCTCTACCGGCAAAAAATCTGTCCCTTAAATTGAGACCATTCGTTCAACATTACGTTCGGACTCCTTCTATCTATACTTCGTGATGCGGCACAATGCTCAACGTTGAGTGTTCCAATTACAGCATCGCATCGCACAATCGAGCACTCTCAAAAGTGATGCGTGCAATCCATACCAACTTCAGCGACAGAAAATTAACAAGTATTTTTTCTTTATATTGGCATTGATTGAAATTTTATTTATATATTATCGTTATAATATTATTTATTGTTAAAAAAAAATTTAAGGCTTTCTTTTCATCGGAGTTTTCTGGAAATATTCAAAGTTAATTCAAGCTGTGTTAAAAAATAAATATTTATAAGTATGGATGAAGGTATAAACCACGAAGTATAGATACAAGGAGTCAATTTAAGGGACAGATTTTTTTCAACATTACGTTCGGACTCCTTGTATCTATACTTCGTGGTATAAACAATGACTTTTTTATATTCCACACATATAATGTGAATACAATGTTTATTCTAGAATTTTTTTTCAACACTGAACTTAGCGCACTCTGCTGGCGCATTTTAAAACTAATTCACGTTCCAATTAAGCGTCAGCATTGTGCGGCACTGAGTCGCATTATGCTCTGCCATTGGAAAACGAGGCTTGTTTTGTCCTTCTCACAGTATTCTGTGTTGCTTTCTAGTCTGTGGGTGCTTCGATTTGATGTGTGGATTTGATGCACGTCTGTGACAGTGTTGCCAGAAGGTTACATTTTTTACATTTTACGTAACTTTTGATCAGTTCATGTAACATGTATGTAAGAAACAATTTTAGTTAGATTTAAGTAACTTCTCAAGAATTACAAAAGAGGTAAAAATGAAAAAAAAATCTTGAAAAATTAAAATATTCTTATCTAAATTTATTTAATGAAAACAAAAACTACCGCAAAAAATTAAAAAGGTTATAATTATATTGATAAATATAATTTTTTTTAAATTATTGTGTACAAGAAAAAATAAAATAATAATAATTTTTGATCTGCGAGCTGAAAATTACATGAGCGTGAATGTAGCAGACATCAAAAAAATTTAAAACTACAAATAAATAGAGTAAATAATTTAAAAAATAATATTTATAAAAAATGCATTTATTAATTTGAAAATTTTTTAAATGCGCATTTAAAAAAAAATCTTTTATTAATTATTTACTCTATTTGTAAATAATTATAAATTTGGCTGATGGCTGTTACATTCACACTCATAAAATTACCACTACGTAAGTTTTAGTTTAAAAATGTAACTTTTCATGGATGCCAACGTAACTTTCGACCAAATCACTCTGGCAACACTGGTCTGTGAAGCACGTAGTCTGTGTTTGCTTCGAAAATTTCGCACGCAACTTGAATTTTATTTTATTTTCAAACATCTCATACTTTGCAGTAGATACGTGACTAAATCAAAATACTAAAACTAGAGCTGCTGCTATTAATTTTGATTCAACCATGTCAATAACAACTTTGGTAAGTTTAAGAGAATTTTATTTTAATGTTATTTGGAATTGTGTACATAATATGCTGAGTGTTTAATATTTTTTTAGTATTATATGAATTTCAAAAAAGACAATGCTCACGAAGACTCTATCTGGTGTTGTGACTGGAGTAAAATTGAAAATGAAAATTCTGGAAACGAAAACGAAGAAAATACACCGTAAGTATCTACTCTACTACTGTGCCCATCTACTTTGGAATAACAACAAAAATAAAGAACTCATTACAGCTATTTAGGAATTTATATTTATTAAATTATCACATATTATATCACATTTTTAAATATTTACATTAATAAAAAATATCCATCAAATTCCAACCTAAAATTATTTTTTTTCACTATGGACATTTATATGCTAGATTTAAGGCCATAAAAATGTTTAATTAGTTAATGAGCAAAAGTATGTTTACAAGAGTAATATTACTGAACTTGATATCTTATTAAGTGAAATTGTATTGTTTGTGCTTTTCAAAATTTACAGAGGTATCTTGTAGGCAGATTCCAATAAAATTTAACGGAATACATTTTTATTTCTAGCGCATTAATGTTCCATTATTGGGAATTGGCCTTCCACTTAGTAGGTATTTATTCAGTGGAAAATAATATTAATCCTGTACATATTATTATGGTATTGTCAAATACTATTTTACTAAGATAATTTTTTTTATTTACTAATATATTTTTTCTACTTTACTGCCTTTTTTATTGTACTGAGTTTTTTTTATAATTTACTGAGTTTTTCACAGCTCACAGGATATCATAGTAACAGGTGGACTTGATGATCTAATAAAAGTGTGGACTATTGACAAAGCTGGTAAACTTGAAGAGAAATATGTATTAGAAGGACATGCACTTGGAGTTATTTCTGTTGCTGTTAGTCCTAATGGGAAAAGTTTGTATATATCATAACCTATGTATCTCTCTCTATAAATGAAATACATACCTTTATTCCAAGGAGTATGCACTTCTGCAGTAGCTCATATTTTGGAAACAGGACTGAATATTACTGAGACTTTGCTGTCAGCAGATTGTATATCTGGAATGGTGATAGCTAAAGAGCTAAAATTTCAACTGTTTATGTATATCAGTTGATGCTCTAACAACAAAATATGCATCATCATTATTCTCCTGCACATATTCCATTATTTGGGGTCAGGAATATAACAAATAATATTATGATAATAATAGTACAAAACTTTGTGTGCAAATCCAACTCATAATAATAAATAAATAAATATTCATGGACATTTCACACAATGTCCTCTGGTCCCAAGCTAAAGCTTATATGCCTGTGTTATGGGTACCAGAATACGGATAGAATACATATACTACTTTTCTTTTGTAAATACATACTTATAATACACACAAACACCCAAACATATATAATATATCAATTCTTTATTTTTTTTTACAGTGCTAGCAAGTAGTTCTCAGGATTCGTCTCTTATAATATGGGACTTAACAAATGGAGAGAAATTAAAGACTGTGGAGTCTGAGCCTACAGATGTTTGGACCGTGGATTTCTCCCCAGATGGCAAGCATGTTATAACTGGTAGTAATGCGGGAAAAATATTTATATATAGTGTAGAGACTGGCAAGCTAGAACAAACATTAGATACAAGAGGGAAATTTACACTCAGTGTTGCATATGTGAGTAGGTAGTTAAAATTGCATGTAGAATAGGTACCATTGTCAATGGTGACAATGGTACCTATTCTACATACGAACTTTGGCGTATTTTGATTAATTGGCTATTTTGTTGTGCACATTTTTATTAATTAAAGTTGTTTGCCTATAATAGACAGATTATCTAATAAAAAAATTCTGTTAACATTATTACGTTTCGATACAATTGTGTTATTGACCCTATCAATTTTATATTTATTTATTTATTCTTTATTGTAGGTAATATTTATACATAATATATTATTATCTTAAAATTAACTTATACTAAAAAAATCAAGTACAATGGGCGGCCTTATCGCTTAAAGCGATTTCTTCCAGATAGGCTTTTCATTTTTTAGTAAAGTTTAGTAGTGCACATAGAATCGGTACCAAATGTAGGCTATTTCAGTAATACTCTATGAAAGATGGAAAAGAATGCTATGCCGACATGACTGGTCAGCGCGATATATTAGACCATAATCCCGCCCACAGTGGAGGAGACCCATACTCACAGTGGGACATCAATTGGCTGGAGAGAGAGACGAGCTTTGATCTCATTAAAATATATAAAATTTTATGTTTATTCCTTATTTCCAGAGTCCAGACGGTAAATACATAGCAAGTGGTGCTGTTGACGGTATAATTAGTATATTTGATGTAGCTCAAGGTAAACTAGTGCATGCGTTAGAAGGTCACGCCATGCCTATCAGAAGTCTATGCTTCTCGCCTGACTCACAACTGTTGTTGACCGCTTCTGATGATGGACATATGAAACTTTATGATGTGTAAGATGCATATTTAAACCTAAGTTCTCTAACAAATGTGTGGCCCATTTTTTCAAATAAAAACACTTTAGAACATCGCGTCTAAATCCGTTATTTTTATACGCGTTTTGCCTAACGTTTTCCTTCTTTTTATTCAATTAAACAAATAAATTTTCAAATAAATATTCATGGACATTTCATACAGCGTCCTCTGGTCCCAAGCTAAGCTTATATGCTTGTGTTATGGGTACCAGAATACGGATAGAATACATATACTACTTTTCTTTTGTAAATACATACTTATAATACATATAAACACCCAGACGCAGTACAAACATTTGTATGACAAATATAAACATCACACAAAGTATTGTCCTGACCGGGAATCGAACCCGAGACCTCCTGATCGGCAGTCCGTTACATAAACCACTAGACCACGAAGCCCGTCAAAATTATACGCTTTTAAATCCATTAAAAGTGGTTTTATTTGAATATTTAAACTTATTTTTCTTTTGAATTAGACTTTTTGAATTAGACTTTTTGAAAGTACTTTATAATTGAGTTTGTACATTTAGATAACATAAAATTTTTACACGTCGCGCGAGATCACTTCGTCGGAAGGAGTCCGCCGTCTATTGGGCATCGGCGACGCTCATAATTATTATCTTTCAGGGTTCATGCAAATTTATCGGGCACATTATCTGGTCACGCATCTTGGGTCCTTTCTGTAGCGTTTTCTCCAGACGGTAAACGCTTTGTATCAAGTAGTGCTGACAAATCTGTACGTGTTTGGGATTTAGACACTATGACATGCCAGCATGTATTCAAAGAACATGTCGAACAGGTATTAACTTATATTTTACTAGCCATTCCTCGTGACTAGTTCGCGTGGAATTTAAATAATTTTCCCCGTTTTTGCAACATTTTTAACAGATGCTTCTATTACATTGCTCGCAGTGAGATGTTATGCCTTCCTCAATAAATGGACTACCCAACACAAAAAGAATTTTTCTATTCGAACTAGTAGTTGCTGAGATTAGCGCGTTGAAACAAACGAACTCTTACAACGACATGGGGAAGAAATGAGGTGGTGACATTTGTATTCTTAACCCATCACCACACAAATAGTCTTAACGAAAACCTATTTAAAATCTTCGACTTTAGTTAAGTATTTGTGGGATCGCAGGACATAGTTAGCTATGATTAATTCTATGTACATAATATATTGTTGATATCATTATAATTACTTATATTTTTCAGGTCTGGGGTGTAAAGTTTAATCCAGAAAGTGACAAAATACTATCTGTCTCCGAGGATAAAAGTTTTGTTATATATGGATGCCCATTGTAATGTAATATATCTACTTATAAGTTTATTACTAATATAAAAAGCATTAAGAAGAATTTTTAATACTCATTGTTTTATTGGTCTATTTTGACGTGGTGGAATTGATTCCATTTATTTAATTTCGACCAAACCCTAAAAATATTCAAGTGTAACAGCCTGGCCACGGGACTTTCGCCTATGCGAATATTCCCGCGGTGCGAACGGCTTTGGTAACTTGCGACGCGGTGGCGGGCGAGCAAAACAAGGACATGAATGAACACAAAACAAATCATAGAAATGCTTGAACCTCCTATTACCTTGGCTAAATGAGCAAAAACAGAAATACTATATTAGAATTGGGTGTATATCTTCTTATATATAAAATTCCCGTGTCACAGTGTTAGTTACCGTACTCCTCCGAAACGGCTTGACTGACTCATGAAATTTTACATGCATATTCAGTAGGTCTGAGAATCGGCCAACATCTATTTTTCAAACCTTTTTTTTTTGGTATGGCAAAACAACGTTTGCCAGGACAGCTAGTACCTACGAATATAAATTGAACTGAACCAACTTACTAACCAGGCAACGAAACTGAATACGATTAGTGGAAAACATACCGAATACCAAATCAGTGCCTCAAGTCCCGTATTTCAATGGTCTCACAATGGCATCACAAAGACACATTATAACCTCAAAAAATTAACAGTTATTGCATTTTTTTGCAATAACACTAAATAGGTAACTAATTGTTTAGTTGCGAATTTTATCAAGTTTGGTTCGGCCAAATATTGTTATCTCTCCATAGATCATGATACTAGTATGTTCTTGTCTGAAGTTAAATACAAAACACTGGCGGAAAGTGATAGTCACACATAAGAAGAATTGAATTGAATTGAACAAAAACACCATGCAGTTCTCTAAGTAATCTGTGACTGTGACACCATGCATCTCTTCGTAGCATGTTATTAAAAATTCTATTAAAGTGCCAGGCTATTCGTGTCTCCGGGATGACAGAGCTGATGGATATGGGGGTAGTGCTTCACTAGTGAGGCACTCCCTTCCTTTTCATCAAATTTCCCTTCCTACTATATCACCTGATATTAACATTGTTATAGTCAATGTTTTTGATATAAATTTCATATCTAAGTATATATATTCCTCATTCTCATTCAAGTTTGATACCTGGCATTCAACTCATCATTGCCTCTGTTCCATCTCCCATTGTTTTAATGGGAGATTTTAATGCTCACCATACTTCATGGGGTTCCAGTCATAATGACTCTTTTGCTCTGTCTCTTTTAGAAGTAATTGATTATGCAACACAGAATTATATTCGACCTGTGGTAATTCTTTAAAGTGATATGTTATGAATTAAATTACAACGTAATTTATTAAAATTGTTATTACATATTTCAAAAGCAATAAAGTTATTCTAGTTAACATGTATCTATAGAATATTTACTATTAGAATCGCTATTTTCATGATATCATAGTACAATAATATATACTTACGCTTATATCTTCTAATATATAAAATTTCCATGTCACAATGTTAGTTACCGTACTCCTCCGAAACGGCTTGAACGATTTTTATGAAATTTTACATGCATAAACAGTAGGTCTGAGAATCGGCTAACATCTATTTTTCAAACTTTTTTTTTAGTATGGCATAACAACGTTTGCCGGGTCAGCTAGTTGTTATATATATACGCTTCTCATCCGGGTAAAGTTTGAATGTGGTTAATATAGCACTAAGAATGCTATAAGGAAGCAGCTGAATGCCAGCGGCACAGGTTCACGCATTGTAACACTTATAGAAGAAGCCTGTAGACTGATATAGACTTAGCTCCCGACGTTTCGACCGTGTTGAATCGATCGTTGTCACGGGTTGACTGTTAACTCATTAGGTCTAGTTGTGACCCTCAAATACTTAGCATAACTGTGATATGAATTTTTTCGTTATTTAATGCTAGGATATACGGGAAGAGATAACCTATGTGTGTTGCTCAATTTATAGTACCTATATCATATATAACTTGACTAGAATAATGGACTGTATTATTGATGTTTTCAATATAATCTAATTTCATAAATAAAATATTTATAAATACAATAATTATTTGTTTTATTGTATGGTTGGTTGCCTAATCCCTCACTGAACAGAACACGTTCCTAGGCTAAAATCATATTTATTTTATGGTTATTACAATTTCTTTATGCGCTAATGTGTGCAAAATTTCAAACCAATTTGACTACTGCAAATGGGCGAAAATCTCTTTCAAATATTTCGTTAGCGTGTTAGTGTTAATAAAATCTGGCGTGATGCCGTGTTTAAAACTTTGACTACATTCCTAACAAAAAAAAAACCATAATGAGGCTTTTCATTGAGTAGGGTTTTAAGTTAAACTCGTTTCAGAGTAATCTGACATGTATTGACTACCCGTAAAGAAATCAGAGTACCCATAAGAAAATCAGTTAACTTACACAAAATGTAAGTACATTTTTCAGTTTTCTAATATAAAGAAAACTTAAGGCAAGGGTGTCTGTCCCCACGGTCTGTACGCGTCTGGCGACTTGATTAATTTTCGGCAGTAAGCGGATTGTAGCCGCCGCGCCGCACTGTACCAATGATTCCTAGGATTTACTGGTTATACTTATACGTTATACAATAACCTAACTTTAAAAAAAAATCCTATTTCTTTTTAAAGATTACCCTTAAATATTAAACTTGTATGAAGTTATTTAATAATAACCTTATTTTTTTAATATTTTTCCCCAAGTTACCACACCAATGCCAAGAGTAAGTTATACCGATGTGTTTCTGCAAAAGGGAGATATGTTTGTCTAAATTATGTCACCAAACTATGACACCAATCGGGCGTGTTAGTATAAAGTGTAGTTTTAAGCTTTTCATTCCTTACAGATGATATTTGCTTTGCGCCTTTGGTAAGTAGCCATGAGAAGAAAAATGAGGATAAATTTAAGTACCTATTTATAAAATTTGCAGTAAGTACCTTTAACTAGCTCCGTGGCAAATATATGATCATAGTATCGAATTAATATTATTGAGCGGTTGTCAAGCTATAATATATAAAGGGGAGGCATATAACAAAAATATTTACATTGGTAGCAAGTCAATTGGTATCGGCTTAATTTGCGGTGAATTATGCGGCACGCTCCGCCGGGAAATCAACTTTACATTCAATTTGCCGCCAGTGCACAGATAAAAACCAATCTTTTCATTTTTACCTGACTCACTCATAGTATAAATCCTCTTTTTCAATGTTACACATATATATAAGTATAAGTTTATAGTTATTTTTTTTTTATTGAGAATTACAATATAATTTAATTTTTATAAGAAGATAGTAAAACTCAACCAATAAAAAGGATACTCCGCCAACTTAAAGCAGTGCTTGTTAGTTAGATAGAAGAGCGTATATTAATATAATTAATAATCAAGTCTAGTAATCTAGAAACATGATCGAAGGCAAAGATACCATATTTATAAGGCCATAACTATTATAAGCTACCATGATTTGTAGGACTTGTAGGTTTCCGTTTCGTATAACTAGCCCTACAGATTTTTTAAAGCTTATTCCAATTGTAATTTATTCCCAAATTGATATTAATGAAGGATAAGATTACCTACTGCAAATTGGTCACTCCTTAAATAGCTCTATATGCCAATCCACTTTTTTCTTCACTATAAGTACCTGCACTATTCTATATTTTGTAAATTAAGTAGGCATAACTTACTTATGTAAAAGTACTATTATTATAGACTGTCCTACTGGTACTAGACCACTAGGGCAGTCTATAATAGTAGTACTTTCATGTAACAGACTGCGGTTCACGAAGACGGGGATTCGGTCTGGTATTAAAACACTAGCAAATAAATTTAACTTGGGATTAGAGGAATTGGTGTCAAATTTGTGTTTGTCTAGTTATTTTAAGGTAGGTACCATGTTCTTACGCATTATAAAACAAGATCGTTTGTATGTATATGTGAGCTTAAATGGCTAAAACCACGCAACGGATTTTATGCGATTTTTATGAGAGTCGTTCAAGAGGTTTGGTTTCTACAATCCACGCGTGCGAAGTTGCGTGCACCAGCTAGTTTAGTACAAATGGTAGATAATACTTACAATAGTTATAAGTTGATATGTCCTATTGTAAGTACTATTTCATATGCTCATATGGCTAGTGGCGAACAGCGGAGGTATCAGTATCGTAATCACGGCTGTGCCGGCGGCAGATCCATTCAATGAGATGAAATCACTATGCGGCCCTATGAATAATTCAGGTGTGGTACACCGGCATGAGGAGGGGGGTGTTCAGTCACCCCCTATGTCGATATTGATATAAAGTTGACAAAATATATATGAACCAATATTTTATTTGGTCAGGCTTCGTTTTAGTGATTCTACACAGAGCTTGTATTATGTTGTAATGTAATGTATAACCAGCAACAATCTGTTGATTTTAACATGGATTTAATTATTATAATTGTTGTTAGGTATTTACTTTATCTCTGAAAAGAGGACTCTTAGCTCTAGCTATCCCTAGAGCTCTACTGTTGTTTTATTTTTACTTTGCACTAAGATTATGATTTCATTACATAAAATAAAATGCACTATTAGTTCTTTTTCGACAAAATAATTTATTATCCACTAATTATCCATTTGCATAAATAAATAAACTTCCTAATTAACTACTAAATTAGCCCTAGTGTTGGTAGGAGATAATAGGAGATGAGTAAGACACTTGAGAGATAGGAGCGTAGGCGACCTTGGCTATAGGAGCGGAATAGGCGACTGGGGAAGCGTAGGCGACTTTAGCGACGGGAGCGGCGTAGGCGATCTTGGTTACGGGAGCAGCGGCGAGTACTTTAGCGGGTGCGGAGTGTACGGGGGTGCCCTCGTAGCTGACAACGGCGTTGAACCCTTGGTGCTCGTCTGCGGTGTAGTGGACGACGCGTCTCACTCCATCGGGCTGCACCAGCGAGTAGGAGCCGCTCACAGCGTCTCCGGCGCGGGACTCCTGCTGCTGCTTTACGTCCCCGCTGTGACCGTCTTGTACTGAGTATGAGAAGTCGTAGTGCGCGGGCGCCTCGGGCTCGGCGTACACCACCTTGCTCGCTGGGAGCAGACCGGCGTAAGCAGCAGCAGCCACGGACAAGATGATCACGAGCTGGTAAATATTATAAATCTTATTAAATCGAAAGATTTGTTTTATGCGTTCAACATTATAAATAATAAATCATCAAGGAATCAATCTTTTAATAATGCCATTTTAATAATTAAGTTATATAATCTGTCATCAATACTTTAAAGAAGAAAGTAGGTAGGTATATAGATATATTTTTCCTCTGGCATAAAATAATAAAAACACATTATAATAAAAAACATTATAACGTTGCCCACGTTACAATTATTTCAATAAGAAATATGAAGCTATGCATAAAAAGCTCATCGAAGCATTGGCATGTGTAACTCACTTTAGTCAACATTTTTGTTGGTTGATTGTGTGTTGCTACTTTGGTCTCTACAATTCGAATGATATTCTGAAACCTGACGCAGCGTATTTATAGAACGTTGTCGTATTACAGTTTTATCTTTGGTGACAGTTACTGTGCCTGAGGCGCTCCAGTTTTTGCTTTAATGCAATTACTAAAAGTTGTAAAGACCGGAATACCGAGTATAGCTAATAATTTCACCGCAATTATAGTAAATTTCGAATACATTTAACTTATTATCAATCAGTAATTATCACGCTTAAATTCTAGCAGGATATGAGTCCAAGGAGACTAAAAAAGGTTTAGTAAAACTTCATGAGTCCCGTAACATTGGCATGGTCCTTCTTCTCTACATGGACAATCTGCCTATGGGTTGAAAAGGAAACCGTACACAATTACAGTACTTAAAATTTTAATAAACCCGTGAGCCAATTGAAATATCGTTTTCTGTATAAAGTGGTTAATACGTTCAGTGCGGCTAACGCTTATGCGCGTTTTTCTGATCTTCACCAAGTGCGGACCGACGCGTATACGCGTCCATACAAAAAAAAATCTGTAGGCAAGCGGGGTGCGCCGCACCTGTGCGTTTATTGCGTGTATTCTGGGTGTCTATTGTTTCGAAGCGGTCGTAAAATGTGGAATTGTAAAGGAGACTACACACTAGTCAGGTTTCTGCTACGAATCTTGCATGGGGGGGGGGGGACGGCGGCGGCGACGACAACAATAACCTAATTTAGTACAATAGATTATTGAAATAATTTTATTATGACTCGCTCTTTTAACTAAAGTAATATACCTATTACTTTAGTTTAAATAGATGACCATTTATAAATAGACTAAAACTACCTTTTAGTCTATTTATAAATGGTGTCCATAACGAGACGGGCGAAAAGTCGTAAATTAAAAAAAATTAAGAATAAAAGGGCTTTCGGGAGAAGGTACCTTTACTATTACTGTTTTATTAAGGTATAACTTACTATTTTAACAAAACCGAACGAAGATATATTATGGCGTAAACTTCACAAAATCTCTTACAAATAAACACTAGTGTGGAAGCACCTTTATCCATCCAACACCTTTATATGACCCGTAATTGTTATATGACAGTCATAAAACTCGAAAGTTACCGAACGCACATAAGCGTCGGCCGCACTGCGGGAAGGTAAAAGATAACGCGCTATAGCGTCCAGCCGCACTACGCGAGTTTTCTATGAACGCACATAAGCGTTCTTAGCACTACGCGAAAAATTTTTTGAACGCACATACGCGTTTTCAGCACTGGGCGAATGACTCTTTTATTAGCATTGGCTATAAATTCGCAAATTATTCAGCATTGAACGCGTTAAGCGGGACCTTTTACTATATCCGTCTGTTCAACCATTAGGCTATATCTTATAAATCATCATAGCAGTAAAGTTGAAATTATCACATATAATGTATTTCTACAATAAATGTGTGTTATACTGTATACACGGGGCTTCCATACAACAAACGTTTTTAGTTTAACTTAAGGGCCTACATCAATATTATCGTATATCATCGCCGACACGTACATATTAACACAGCCAGTAGGCACAGAAAATGAAGAATTAGGGATACTTTTCCTATTTACTCAAAATCTACTAAATATATTTTAATTCTGATTTACGTGTTTCTATATATAATAGTTACTTATGTTTTTAAAGTTATTTCATTAGTTAATACGCGATAATAGACCGACAAATGAAAAAAATAAAAAATTTTAGAGGTTGTTTCGCTAAGATTTTCTATCGAGAAAACTTTTTTCAATCGTGTTTCTGAGTTGATGCGATCCTAGATCATATATTGAAAAAACATATACTTAAAAATTAGAGCTCTAGCCATTCAATTTAAAGAAACAATGAAAACTTCGTACATAGAAAAATGCACGAAGCTATTTTGGTATCGTGTTAAAACAGTTATTAGTAATATAGCTAGGTATGCAGCTTGCCGACCTTCACCTCTCAATCATTGTGAGGTCAAAATTATTGACGCCCCACCTGCCTATGCTATAAGCTGGTAGGCGACGACCGACGACTTATGCCTATATATTGCACAGCTCACATTACATTAAATACATTCAAGTACTGACTTACCAAATAGTAACAAATACTAACAATATACCTAATATTTAATTATATAATTAAAATGGTTGCTAAAGTGAGTACCCATTAACCTAAACTCATATGTACCTGACAAACATTTTACGTCCTCAAGCCACTAATAGTAGTTTTCGTTCGCGGGAAAACTAGTGCGGCACCGCCCTAAAAGTACAGAAAAGATAGCCGTTTTCTGTGATTTTATTAATGTACTAGATGTTGCCCGCAACTTCGTACGCGTAGAATTTAGAAAATGTTCCCCGTTTTTGTAACATTTTTCACTACTACTTCTCTCCTATTAGTTCCAGCGTGATGTTATATAGCCTATAGCCTTCCTCGCTAAATGGACTATCCAACACTGAAAGAATTTTTCAAATCGGAACCGAGATTCCTGAGTAATCTCAGGAATCTCTGATCCGCGCGTGTAAGCAAACAAACAAACAAACAAACTCTTCAGCTTTATAATATTAGTATAGATTATGGTTTAAAATGACAACTGTTTTATATCTGACATACCTATGTTTTATTTCAGTTCGTTATCATCCTGTCCGTGGCTGCTGCGGCTTACGCCGGTCTGCTCCCAGCGAGCAAGGTGGTGTACGCCGAGCCCGAGGCGCCCGCGCACTACGAGTTCTCGTACTCAGTACAAGACGGTCACAGCGGGGACGTGAAGCAGCAGCAGGAGTCCCGCGCCGGAGACGCCGTGAGCGGCTCCTACTCGCTGGTGCAGCCCGATGGAGTGAGGCGCATTGTCCACTACACCGCAGACGAGCACCAAGGATTCAACGCCGTAGTCAGCTACGAGGGCACCCCGGTACACCCCGCACCCGCTAAAGTACTCGCCGCTGCTCCCGTAACCAAGATCGCTTACGCTGCTCCTGTCGCTAGGGTCGCCTATGCTGCCCCAGTCGCCAAGCTCGCCTACTCCGCCCATATCGCCTATTCCGCCCCTATCGCCAAAGTAGCGTACTCTGCGCCCATCGCTAAGGTCGCCTATGCCGCCGCTCCAAGTGTGGCTCAAGTGTCCTATTCATCCCCCATTATCTCATACCAACACTAGACCAAATACGTATATTATATATTAAGGCGATTATTTAAAAAATGAATAGTTTTTAATAAATTATTTTATTAACTGTAACTTGTATTATTTCGGACTATATAATATGTTTTGAATCATGTGTTCAAATACTTTTAAATGACTTTCTATTAAATTATGGAAAAGATGATTTAATAATTGTAGAGACCTGTTAAGCAATTCCTAACTTTCGATATTAATTTATTGTGGATCAAATCAAGACAACTGCAAAAATAATTCGAATTCTAGGTATAAGAAAGTGAATGCCTATGCGCCTATGCAATATTTAAATTGAGTAAAAGAGCTTAATACGAATATACAGCCGTAGATTACACCAAATTATATAAGTTATGAGAGTCTGGCTGGTAAATTGATGCAATGTTTAAACAAGTGTAGAAATACTAAAATTAAAGTTTTAAACCCCCCTAGAAGTGACTGGATCTATAAAGAAATCATCCATGACATTAATAAACGGAATATCTTATGGTAAAAATACAAATCAAATTTTACAGATATGACTTTAAAAACAGATTATAAAAAGGCAAAATCTAAGGTAACCTTTAATATACAAAATACTAAAAACGAGTGTTATGTACCAAACTTAACCTATCGTATGCGCGCGCGCATCCCTAGGAGATGGTAACTTCACTATCGATGACGTTGGGAACTGACCGGTGCATCTGTCCTCGTGGCTCGTTGCCCGCGCGCGCGACGCGGTGACCGAGCGCGCGTTGTCAGTAGTAAAACACGTCTTGTTTGCAAATTACGTCGCGATTTGAATGCGATTTGAAGCGTTTTCCTTGCAACTGTTTTGCGTGTTAAAATTGTCACTAGAATTAATTGTTGATAAAACTAATTATCCTTGTTGTGTGAATCGATAATTACAATTGAAACAAAACCTTGAAATATCACCGCGAAATGTAATGTTCGCCATTTTGTATGATATAAATGCGTTACAAAAACTAGTGAATTTTGTGTCTCCATACTTAATACTATTTAATGTAAATTGAACTGTTTGATAACTATAATTGTGATAGTGTAATTTTATTGGGACGATTGATGAAAGTTCACCGCTTGAGTCGAGCGAGCCTGTGTCTTCTCCCTGAAAAAGCTGGTACAGTATAATTAATCTTCCTGCGTAATTTTTGGCCAAATTTTGTGTGGTTGGTTATTTAAACTATAGCTAGGGTGACACGGTGAAGACATTGTTGAAGAACAAAAACAGGGTAAGTTTGTACTATTATAAATTTGTTAACGCTGTGAAACGCAGATTTTAAGTTCGTTCGTCTTGGCCTGAAGAATTGGCACGCTTCCACAAAAAACTAATTACAAAGCCCAGGTTGAACGCAACATATTTTGGTACCCAGAGCGTGGTTTAAACTCCGTTTCTCGAATGTTCCATGTTGAACAAACTATACCCTCATTATTTGTGAAAATTGATTTAATTAATTTAATTAATTTAATTTGATTAATTTAGTTGTTTGTTTGTTTAATCTAAATTGTTGGTATAGTTTTAAATAATTAATTTGAGTACTTGAATTGGCAATTAGATTTTAAAGGGTTTGAAAATTATTTGTGCTATTGCTAATCGTATTTGTTGTTGCTCAGGTTATTATTTAATATAAATTATTATTTAATTATTGTCTAATATTGAACAACGTTATAGTTAAATTGTGGCGTTGTGCGTTTGTATAATACAACATTTATTTCATACGTTTGTTTGTTTTGTTGGTTACCTTAAAATAAATAATTTAAGTCTTAAATTAATTGCACATTGGCAAGGAATTGTTTTGTTTGTTTGATTTAAAATATTTAAGATTTGATATTTGTTTAGAGTAATAGCGGCTTGTCTCATTGAAAGATATTTTGTTTTTCGCTATTGTAATATTGTTTGTTTGTGAAAGATATTTGTTTTTTTTTGTTATTATAAGATTGTTTGTTTCGTGCCGTTTGTGCTTTGAAGATGTCTACCGCCGCGTATAATGTTGTCCGCGAGACATATTCCGGGATTGCGACTCATTTGAGATGGTTCACGTCAGCTGCCGCCTTGGTGAAAAGGGAGAACCGAATCGAGGCATTGTTGGACAGGCATGAGAAATGCCCTGCACGACTTCAGGAGGTGGAGGCGCTTTACCGGCGCTTCATCTTGCATCTGGATGATGTGCCACTGGAGTCATTCCCCCAGGAGCGACGGGACCAAGTCCACGAGGACTACGTCCAAATTATGGACCTTGCCGACGACATCGCCCAGCGCGCGCGGGAGATTTTAGCCTCGCGCGCCGGAGTACCGGCTCACCGGGCCCCCTTGAAGACTCCCGTGGGCCTTTTGACCAGGTTACCCAACTTGGATCTTCCACGTTTTGATGGTCGACTAGACATGTGGATGGGATTCATTGGTTTGTTTGAGAGCCTTGTGGACTCGAGGGACGATTTGGGTCCGTCTCAGAAACTGGCCTATTTACTCTCCGTGCTTGATGGAGAGGCGAGGGGCTTAGTACAGCACCTCCCAATATGTGACGGGAGCTATGGGATCGCGCGGGCGTTGCTCACCAAGCGCTATCACAACCAGCGCTGTTTGGCAGATACCCACGTTGACCAGATTTTGAACCTTCCCGTCGTGAGCAATGCTGCCCAGTTGAGGACCGAGCTGCTGAACCCCCTCCTAATAGCCACCAACTCGCTCAACCGCTTAGGACTGCCGGTTGCCAAGTGGTCTTACCTACTGTTGCGTATTGTGCTCAAGCGATTGCCGGTGTCTTTGAGGGCACGTTTTGAACAGGGGCACACTAGGGATGAGGCATCTGCTCTCCCTACCTTTGACCACCTCCTGACGTTCCTGGAGGACGAGTGTCGCATGGGTGACGTCATGGTCGCCGACACGCCGGTGGAAGCATCACGTCCCAGACCCACCAACCAACGGCGCAATGCCCAACCTGCACCAAGAGGAGGTACGGCCGCCCGCTTCGCTGTCGCTCAAGCTGCGCCACCGGACTGCCGGTTTTGCAAGTCGCAGGGACACCAAACGGTGCGGTGCCCAGACTTCGCGGTCCTGCACGTGGCCGCTCGTAGGCGGATTGCCCAGGCCCGCGGCTGGTGTTTCTCTTGCCTAGGGGACCATTACCAGCGCGCCTGCCCCGACACTCACCCGTGTCCTATTTGCGGAGGGCACCATTTGAAAATCCTGTGCGCCAACGCGAATGGCCGTCGCGACCACGCGGGGTCGCCTTCGGGCGGGTATGTCAGCGGACACCGGGACCAGTCCCGCAACTTGGAGTCCGGCTCATCACCCCCACGCCGCGCAAACTGCGCTGCCGTTGATCGCCGAGTTGGTTCGGCGCGCAGCCCCACGGGCGGGTATGAAAGCGGGCCCCGGGTTCAATCCCGCACCTTTGTGTCCCGCTCGCCCTCCCCGCTTCCACGTGATCAAGCGAGATCACCTCCGGTAGTGTACCACGATTACCGTGACGCACGTCCGGTACCACTACCGTCCCCCCCTCTGGCGCAACGTCCCCGTTTGGAGACGCGCAACCCTCGGTACGGACGCTCCAGGCGCTACGAACCGCCGTCTATGGCTCGTGGCAGTCGTCACCGAGAGGAGGCCGAGTTTAGGCACTACCCGCATTTTGATTTGCCGTCTCGGGACAACGGCGCTCAGTCGCCGCCACGCCAGCATTAGGATGTTGGCGTCTGCCCCCGCTATGCACCGCCCCCTTTTGACACCGTCCTCTTGCCCACGGCCCATGTCAGGGTCTGGGGACGGACGGGCGCCTCGGTTGTAGTCCGAGCGATATTGGACACAGGCTCACAGGGGTGCATAGCCTCGTCTTGGTTGGTAGGGCAGACTGGCCAGACTATTGAAAAATATTCAGATGTAATAAGGGGTGTCGGGAACGCCCCCGTGGCCACGGTTGAGGGCCGTGTTTTGTTTGAGTTCTCCCCCTCAAATTCTCCACGTCCGACGTTGGAATCGTCGGCCATTGTGATGGAGAATATCTTGGGCAATCACCCGCAAGTTCGTTTGTCTGCGGATGCGGTAAAATTGACCGCGGATTTGAATTTGGCTGACCCTAAATTTGACCTGCCTGGCACGGTCGATTTGTTGCTTGGTGCCGATGTTTTGGGTAAAATATTACTCGGCAAGGATCGTGTTTTGCAGCCAGGTGGCTTGGTAGCCCTCCGGACCATATTTGGGTTCGCACTGATGGGGCCTGTATTGAGGACTCCCCCCCCTGCCGAACTTGGAACGGCCTTGATGGTGGGGTCCGCCCTTTCTGACGCCGTGCAGAGATTCTGGGAAGTGGAGGAGCCACCACAAGCTCCCCGCTCTGATCCGGAGCATGAAGAGTGTGAGCAGTTCTACAAGACCAACACCAGTTATCTCCGTTCTGGCCGGATCATGACAAGATTGCCATTTCTCGCCGTACGTCCGCCACTTGGCGTCTCGCGGCCTATTGCAGAGAAGCGTTTGTTGGCGATGGAGCGCCGTATGAGCAGGGACCCACTACTCAAGGAAAAGTATATTGACTTCATGCGGGAGTATGAGGATTTGGGACACATGTCTGTGTCAAAATTGGATTGGCGTTCGACGGAGCACTTCTTTCTCCCGCATCATGCTGTAATAAAACCATCCAGTGGTAAGTTACGCACAGTATTTGATGGTTCTGCGCAGACTACTTCAGGAGTGTCATTGAACCAGTGTCTGCATCCTGGTCCCAAATTGCTGAAGGACCTTTGTGACGTCATCACGCGGTTTCGACGTCATCAATTTGTTTTTGTGGCTGACATCAAGATGATGTTCAGGCAAACGGTAATTCACCCGGATGATCGCCGATACCAGCTGATATTGTGGCGAGAAAACCAGCAAGATCCCATGCTTGTCTACGAGCTCAACACGAACACATACGGGCTGAGGTCTAGCCCCTTTTTGGCTATACGTTCGCTTTGGGAGCTCGCGGATCGAGAGCGTATGTCGTTTCCTCGCGCAGCCGCCATTTTGAAGGAGGACCTATATGTTGACGATGTGTGCACTGGCGCGGCCACGGAGAGAGAGGCCCTGCTCTTGCGTGACGAGTTGATTGGCATTCTAGCCTCCGCAGGATATGAGCTGCGTAAATGGATCTCCAACTTACCTGCGCTCTTGGAAGGGCTACCGGATGACCACCAGCAGGATCCTCACCTATTTGAGAACCGTGACAACCCTACCATGATGTCAGTGCTTGGAATCCAGTACAGACCAGTCCAGGACATCTTTACATTTAATGTCAATTTGGATTCGCATCACACTTGGACGAAACGACTGGTTCTGTCGACTGTCGCGAGAACCTTTGATCCCAATGGCTGGATATGCCCGGTCATATTCTGGGCCAAATGCTTCCTGCAGAGACTTTGGACTGCAGGTCTTGGATGGGACGAGCCACTTCGCGAAGCTGTTTTGAAGGACTGGCTCCTATTTGCTTCCTCATTGCCTGCCATCAATAGGATATCGTTACCCCGTGCTCTGCTTCCGCCAGGGAAGCACACCGCGTCCCTTCATGGTTTCTCGGACGCTTCGGAACGTGGGTACGCAGCAGCCGTATACTTGCGCACCGTGACCACAGATGGTCAGGTGAAAGTGTTGTTGGTCATGGCGAAGAGCAAGGTCGCGCCTCTTCGAACTGCCTTGACAATCCCTAAGTTAGAGTTGTCAGGGGCGGCCCTTCTTGTTCGCCTTTTGAATCACGTCATGTCTACCTTGTGCACGTCAATTGACATTTCCACGATATATGCATGGACTGACAGTCAGATTGTGCTATGTTGGCTGAAGACGTCAGTTCACACCTTAGAGGTGTTTGTAGCAAATCGTGTCTCTCAGATACAGAAATCGGAGACCCCGTTGGTTTGGAGGCATGTGCCTGGCGAGGTCAACCCTGCTGATTGTGCGTCACGGGGATGTATGGCCCCCCTTTTAGTTGAGCACTCTCTGTGGTGGGGACCTGAGTGGTTGACCAGATCAGAATCTAATTGGCCGCGAACTCCGGCCTTAGACATCGTCGCACTGCCTGGGTTGCGAACGCTTGCGCTCGAACGGCAGGACCGTCCGTTCGACCCAGATTTCTTACTTAATCGTTACAGTTCATTGGACAAATTGTTGAGTGTCACCGCTTGGATCAAGCGCTTCATGAGAAATTGTAGACATCCACAGAACAAATGTTTGGAGGCCTTCTTATCGCCACAAGAGCTCCAAGATGCTCTTCTTCACTGGGTTCGTTCTGTGCAAGAGGCACATTTTGAAGACGAGATTGACATCTTGAGGAAAGGCAAATCCAAGCTGTCTGGAGCCATTTGTAAGCTGAACCCTTTTTTGGATAGTGAGGGTCTTTTGCGTGTCGGAGGGCGTCTTAGGAACGCAAACCTCCCTTATGGATCTCGTCACCCCCTCTTATTGCCAAAGAGTGGCCACTTGGTGAACCTGTTGGTGACTGATCGTCACATCAAGAACTCCCACGCCGGCTGTAATGCCTTATTGGCCATTTTGCAACGGGAATTTTGGATTTTATCGGCCCGTCGGACGATCCGTAGTGTGGTCTTTCGTTGTATGCCTTGCTATAGGCTCAAGGCCCCTACCATGCAGCCTATCATGGGTGACCTTCCTTCGGATCGGGTCACTGAGATAAGGCCCTTTGCTGGAGTTGGTACGGACTTTGCAGGCCCCTTTTTTGTTAAGACCTCGACCCTCAGGAACAGTAAAACTGTCAAGGCTTATTTGTGCGTCTTTGTCTGTCTGTCCACCAAGGCGGTACATTTGGAACTCGTCTCAGCCCTCTCGACAGAGGCATTTGTTGCGACGTTAGATAGATTCGTGTCACGACGAGGACTACCGTCCTTGATTCGGTCGGATTGCGGTACCAACTTCAAAGGCACAAACAACTATTTAAAAGCGATGTATGATTTTTTGTCGGCTAACGAGACTGAAATTGCGTCTAGACTAGCTACACGTAGAATAACTTGGAGGTTCAGTCCCGTGTCATGTCCCCACTGGGGAGGAATATTTGAAAGCGTAGTAAAGGTTGCTAAGACACATTTGCGACGGGTAATTGGCGAGTCTGTATTGACCTTTGAAGAGCTCGCAACTGTGTTTTGCAAAATCGAGGCCGTTTTGAATTCACGCCCGTTGTGCCCGATCTCTTCAGATCCTAACGACTTGGAAGCCCTCACGCCGGGCCATTTTTTGATTGGGCAGCCACTGAACGCCCTGCCGGAATATCCCTTTGTTGATGTGAGACCTAATCGTCTCTCGCGGTTTGAATTGGTCCAACAACTCACTCAGAGCTTTTGGAAACGTTGGAATTTAGAATATTTGCACATTCTCCAGCAGCGCGTTAAGTGGACTGACAAGACTGATCCACCTCATGTTGGTGACCTCGTTCTGGTTAAGGACGCTAACTCACCGCCACTGTGTTGGCGCAGGGGGCGCATTCTCAACCTCGTCTTTGGAGCAGATGGAGTGCCCCGTTTTGCTGAGGTCCGGGTGGACGGTTCAATTTTGAAGAGAGCTGTATCAACCTTGTCGCGACTGCCAGTGAATTAGCGGCCAGGTAGTCCTGGCCGAGGCGGGTAGATGTTATGTACCAAACTTAACCTATCGTATGCGCGCGCGCATCCCTAGGAGATGGTAACTTCACTATCGATGACGTTGGGAACTGACCGGTGCATCTGTCCTCGTGGCTCGTTGCCCGCGCGCGCGACGCGGTGACCGAGCGCGCGTTGTCAGTAGTAAAACACGTCTTGTTTGCAAATTACGTCGCGATTTGAATGCGATTTGAAGCGTTTTCCTTGCAACTGTTTTGCGTGTTAAAATTGTCACTAGAATTAATTGTTGATAAAACTAATTATCCTTGTTGTGTGAATCGATAATTACAATTGAAACAAAACCTTGAAATATCACCGCGAAATGTAATGTTCGCCATTTTGTATGATATAAATGCGTTACAAAAACTAGTGAATTTTGTGTCTCCATACTTAATACTATTTAATGTAAATTGAACTGTTTGATAACTATAATTGTGATAGTGTAATTTTATTGGGACGATTGATGAAAGTTCACCGCTTGAGTCGAGCGAGCCTGTGTCTTCTCCCTGAAAAAGCTGGTACAGTATAATTAATCTTCCTGCGTAATTTTTGGCCAAATTTTGTGTGGTTGGTTATTTAAACTATAGCTAGGGTGACACGGTGAAGACATTGTTGAAGAACAAAAACAGGGTAAGTTTGTACTATTATAAATTTGTTAACGCTGTGAAACGCAGATTTTAAGTTCGTTCGTCTTGGCCTGAAGAATTGGCACGCTTCCACAAAAAACTAATTACAAAGCCCAGGTTGAACGCAACAACGAGTATTACACAAAGTGCTTTAAAGACAATATGTATAAGTCGAAAAAAATGTGGTCCTTAATAAATGATCTTTCCAAAAAAAATAAGGTTAAGCATAGAACTGGCCCAGATAAACTTCAAAGAGAAACTGGCATTATCACAGATCCAAAGACAATTTGCGAATATTTTAACTCTTACTTTTCAACTATTGGTTCAACCCTGGCAAATTCCATCATTAATGATCAGAAAGGAAACTTAACTGAAAAAGAAGACAAAGGAGAAGACTTACTTACCCTTGAATTTATAGCACCAGCAACCACGGACGAAATCGTAAAGTTAATTGACAACTTAGACTCTAATACTGCTTCCGGCATTGATGGCATTAGCACAAAATCTATAAAATGTGTTGGTAAATTGATTTCAGTCGAACTAACCGAATGTATAAATTTTTGTCTTGATCAAGGATCTTTTCCTGATGACTTAATTACAAAAATACATATTAAAAAATAAAATAAAACAATATCCATAATAATAATACTAGTCGTAGACCAACAATACCACAATGGGAAAGTTATCCCTAAATAAACAACGACGATTAAACCCTACTAATAAAACCAACGATGAAATAACAGACAAATTAGACCTTTGCAAACAAAAACTACAATCAGCATCTAAACGACTACGAAGATATAAGATAAGCAACCAGAGAAGAGCGGACAATAAATTATTTAACACAAATCAAAAATTATTCTACAGGAAGTTTAGTAAGGACGACATCACGATTATACAACCTCCGAATGCCACAGAAGTACAGCAATATTGGGAAAATATATGGTCAAAACCTGTACAACACCAACTACACTCATCATGGGCAACGCAAGAACGCGAAATGAGTAACATAAACCGCATGTCGGAAACACACGTCTCCACAGAAAACGTCACCCAAGCAGTGACATATACACTCAACTGGAAGTCACCCGGTCCAGATAAAGTACAAAATTACTGGCAAAAATTTTTTCTTCCACACATAAACACCTCGCAATCGCGTTCAATCACATATTACATAACCCTCTTGACATGCCTCATTTTCTCACACATGGAATTACATACCTAAAACCAAAAGACACAGACAACACTAATCCATCTAAATACCGACCAATCACCCGTCTTCCTACAATATACAAATTACTAACATCCATTATCACACAAAGGCTCAACGCACACATAACACAAAATAAAATAATACCAGAAGAACAAAAAGGGTGCTGTAAGGGCTCCAGGGGTTGTAAGGAACAGCTCGTGATAGACACCAAAATCCACAACCAAGTTAAACAGAAACACAGAGACTTACATTATGCATACATAGATTATCAAAAAGCGTTTGACAGCATTCCACATTCGTGGCTAATTCATATTCTTAAAATATACAAAACAGATAATACACTAATACAATTCTTAAAACACGCAATGTCAAACTGGACCACAAGACTAAACATTCGAACAAATAGTACAACAGTAAGCACATCCCAATCAAAATAAAGCGTGGTATATTTCAAGGAGACTCCTTTAGTCTCCTCTGGTTCTGTTTAGCCTTAAACCCGCTATCTAGAATTTTAAATGCAGCAGGTCACGGATATAAAATAGACATAAGTAACAATATTAAACTCACACACTTACTATACACAGGGTCGTGCGCTCCCTGTAGGCAGAAAAGCAGTGCTTTACTTGCCATTCACAGATATTTTAATAAAACGTTCGTATGTTTTAGATGACTTTATTCATTTATTTATTATTATTAATTAAACAAAATATTATAACTTAAAAACGCCTAATAATTCATAAATAGCACCAATATGTGCTTGCAAATTGGTGCTTATGTTGGCCAGGCGTTTGGCGAAGGAATAATATTGCTTTCTCTGTCATATGTCTAATCAAGTCAGGCGGTCGCCGCCCGCATGAGATGAATTCATATGTGTGTAGAAATTTTGGTGTCCGTGCACAGTTCGCAAACGCACACAGGCTTGCATATCCAAGACGCTTTGTACTGTAAATCCTGCCGCCTGCTTTGGCGATCGGATGTTTCCGCGAGTATTCGGCAATGTTCGTTCGTTGCCTATAATCCGAATAAAAAATAACGCGTATGCACACTATGCATTTTTGTTTAGTAAGGTTTTATTAATTTAAATAGCAGAAATATTTTGGTTGGAGGCCATTTTATTTTTTCATGTGTTTTATTGAACTGTTTAATATTGAGTTTCTATAATTTAATAATTGTATGGATTTTCGTTTGTTGATTTTAAAATGTTATTTGATTATGAGGAGTGTCTTCAAAATGTGTGTTTGTTAAAATTAAAAATAACAAGTTCTCACAATTGTCATTCAGTGAAAAGATTCAAATTGTGTCTAAAGGTAGGTGTGTACCCAAGTTACGACAACTAAGCCAGCAAAAAGGTAATGTAACTCGAAAATTTCATGTTAAAAGTTATGAAACGTATGTACATACGTACATGTACGTATGTATGTACGTACGTAGTTATTGTTTAGTAATTCTAGTACAGTGTGGACTGATTCGGGATATACAGATTTAAATTTGTTCTGTTGGCATGGTTTCCGACTTAGAGATCCGTCGCGTGGCTATGCTAAAAATCTATAAAAGAAAAAGTTTTTGTGACTGAGTACTGCGCCGCATACCCAGTGTCATATTCGTGTGCACGCCACTGACTATACATGGATGACATTAAATTCTATGCAGCAAACAGAGAACAACTTGATGATTTACTTAAACGGACCGAAGAATTCAGTAATGACATAAAAATGAAATTTGGAATAGAAAAATGTAAAGTCAATAGTATTATCGCCGGACAATTTAAAAAAGTAGACTCACACATTTAGAGCATCAAGAAGGAGCTATAGACAGTATGGATTTTAAAGAAAGTTATAAGTACCTAGGATATAAACAAACAACTACATTAAACCACACAGAAATCAAAAACTCTCTTAAAGACAAATTTAAACAAAGACTTAACCAATTCTCAACACTCATTTATCTAGTCGCAACAAAACTAAAGCAATTAATACTTATGCAATTCCGATCTTAACGTACTCGTTTGGAGTTATTAAGTGGTCAGACACGGAGCTCGAATCCCTAAACACAACAATCAGAACAGCATCCTACAGACATAACATACATCACATTCACTCAGCAGTACAAAGATTTACACTAAGCAGAAAACTAGGAGGCAGAGGCTTAATTGATATAAAAAACCTTCACTATAAACAAATAGATAACTTAAGATCTTATTTCCTTACACAAGCTAATGACAGCACCATACACAACGCCATAGTTAATTTACCTCATTTCGGAACACCACTCTTATTAAGTAACACTAACTTTCAACCCAAACAAAAAATAATTAAAGACACTCAAAAAATTGAAGCATGGAAAGCGAAAGCACTACACGGTAAATACCCTCACCAACTAGATCAAGAACACATAGACAGAACAGCATCCTGTACCTGGTTAACAAAAGGCAATATATTTGGCGAAACAGGAGGATTTCTCATAGCTATACAAGACCAAGTCATCAAAACCAAGAACTACTCCAAATACATCCTCAAACAACCACTCGAATCAGATAGATGTAGACTCTGCCAACAAAGCTCTGAAACAATAGAACACATCACAGGAGGTTGTCATGTACTTGCCACCAAAGAATACACACATCGCCACGACAACGTCGCCAAACACATCCACCAACAACTCGCACTCAAATATAAATTACTAGATAACTACACACCATACTACCAATATTAACCAAAAAATGTAATAGAAAATAACACTGCCAAGCTATACTGGGACAGAGACATCATAACAGATCGAACTATTCTCAGCAATAGGCCTGACATCACACTAACACTTAAACAAACTAACACTACATACCTAATAGATATCACCGTTCCCAACACCCATAATCTAAAACAAAAATACACAGAAAAGATACAAAAATACATACATACCCTTAGCTGATGAAATAAAACAAATGTGGCACCAAGAAACAGTAAAAATAGAACCCATTGTTATCTCTTCAGCCGGTGTAATCCCGAAAACACTTACTCGTAAAATAGCAGTGAATACTCTACAACTCCCAGAAAACACCTACATTCCATTGCAAAAATCAGTAGCCAACCATACATGCTCAATAGTTAGACGATTCCTAAACCCTACATCACTCCCACTCCAAACTACACAAAGAAACACACACACATCTCAAACAACATCTACACATCATCCACATACTCCCAGCACAGTATCAAACACACACCACACAACTACAACTATGTAACCAGAGTACTTGGCACAAGCCCGTACCTGGCCATTTAAAAAAGAAACCGACCTGGAGTCGAGCTATACAAAACGTATATTCAAATAATAATAATAATATTCATGGACATTTCACACAACGTCCTCTGGTCCCAAGCTAAGCTTATATGCTTGTGTTATGGGTACCAGAATACGGATATAATACATATATGTATATGTATAAAAAGTATGTGCGATGTTGTTAATGCCACATCTAGTTAACAGTCTTTACTACATCCGTGTTTGCGGCGGTGTTTTTAAACAACTACCCACTTTGCAATTCTGTAACGCTCATAAGAATAGAATTTTTGTAAAACTTAGTTTCTCAGTAAGTGAATAGTAAATTTTTTATGAGAAAATAAAGATCTTAAACCATAATCAGTTACACTATCCCTTTTCCTTTGCAGGTTGCTGTAAAAGCCAGCTAAGGGATATTGTACAGAGATCAACCACATCCTCTGTGAAAGACGGAAATCTCGAAAATAAACCCCGTGACAGAACGCCCGGTCAGCATGGCATAATAGACCATAGTGCTTCCTTAAGTGAAGGAGGGCCGTACCAAGTTGGACGTTCATGGATTAGAGAGAGAGAAAGTGAAAATGAAAAATGAAAGTATGTATGAAAGTAGTCAATCTTTTTCAAGATCTCATTTATGAGGCAACAAATTCAAATATTTAATCTGTCGTCAACATTTTTTTAGGCAGACAGACAATGATTTCAATGCAGACAGATAATTACCCGAAAAGCGTTTTACATCTTTTTGTTGTTCTATAATTGTTTGACAATTTTTTGTCTTTGTAACTCTCTAATGTTGTTCGTAGCTCTGGCTACGAGGTAGTACTATTCCTCCATAAAAGGATGGAGAAACATACAATTTCAAAAGTTTTTATTGTCATTAGAGGAAAATTAAAACTATTGTAAATTGAATCGATTAAGCGTGTTATATTTAACAAAATAAATATTTAATCAATAATACGTATGACTTAGTGTTGGTAAGAGACTACTGGAGAAGAGTAGGAAACTCTTCCAAGGTTCTCAGCGTAAGCTACTTTGGCGACAGGGGCTGCAGCGTACGCGAGGTTAGAGACTGGAGCAGCCGCGTAAGAAATTGGTGCTTGAGCGTAAGTGACTGGTGCTGGGGCAGCATAGGTAATCGGTGATGGGGCGGCGTAAGCAACTTTGTTGATGGGGGCTGGAGCGTAGGCGATCTTGGTAACTGGCGCTGGGGCGTAGGCGAATTTGGTAACTGGAGCTGGGGCGTAGGCGATTTTGGTGACTGGAGCTGGGGCGTAGGCGATATTGGTGGCTGGAGCTGGGGCGTAGGCGATTTTGGTAACTGGGGCTGGAGCATAGGCGATCTTGGCCACAGGGGCAGATTGCACGGCAGCTCCTTCATAACGCACAACAGCGTTGAATCCATTGTGATCGTCAGCGGTGTATTCTACAATACGTTGTACACCGTCGGGTTGAATTAGAGAATATGAGCCTTGGACGGCATCTCCGTTACGAGATTCCTGTTGCTGCTTCAAGTCGCCACTTTGTGAGTCTTGGACAGAGTATGTGTATTCATATTGGGCGGGTGCTTCAGGCTCTGCGTATACCACCTTGGAGACCGGTGCTACTGGAAGAGCAATGGCAGCGGCGGCTGACACCAGGCCGAAGAAAGTCAGGAACTGAAATTGATAATTTTATTTAAATGTTGCATCTAGCAGGTGCAGTAGCTCGCGTATAAAAACTTGTACATATCACTCATAGCAAGTTCAAGGTAAGTAAATTAGGTAACTTTTATAAAAGCAACTATTTTTGTAATTGAAAAGTAATCTTCTGTCGTTTCTTGATCTGATCACAGAAGTATCTGAAGGATCTGATTATGTTAATGCTACAAAAATCATCTTGTGTGCTAAGAAAGTAATAACTTTATTAACTCAATATAATATAATATAATATATTTCAACCGATTTGATGAAAAAAATATTCATATTATTTAGGTACTCTTTTCTAGGATATATTATTGTTAGCATTTACCAAGTATTGCGTTACGTTAAGATCCAATTTAGAAAAAAGTGATATCTAAACGCTAATGGTACTCACTTTAGCAACCATGTTGTCTGTTGTGTGTTGTATTGACAAGTGTATCGATATTCTCAGCATGGAGCTTTTTATACTTAATTAGTGACGTACACCAATGCGTATGTCTACATAATGATGTATGAAGCGGTGCAATAGCGTGAGACACTTAAACTTACCATTTATGATGGGACTACAAGACTGCCGTTTATATACGTTGTTTAGGAGAGTCCGTTTTATTTGGATAATAATTGTGCACTAAATAAACGAATAATAGTTGGACGAGCATATAAAGATATATAAAGACTAGCTGACCAGGCAAACTTTGTTTTGCCATACTAAAAAAAAAGATTTGAAAAATAGATGTTGGCCGATTCTTAGACCTACTGAATACGCATGTAAAATTTCATAAAAATCGGTCAAGCCGTTTCGGAGGAGTACGGTAACTAACACTGTGACACGTGAATTTTATATATTAGAATATATTGGTTTAAGCGAGAGCACATCACACAGCTCGTTGATCGAGAGCAGTGGGTTCCAAAGGTCGTGGGTTCAAATTCAGATAACCAACTTTTTTCGTTTATTTGATTAGTAGACAACATAAAGCTTAACCAGTCAATTTAAAAATATGTATCTGTAATACACGAAGTCGCAGAATATGAAAGTGACAACATGTAGAATTGCAGTATAAAGCCAAGTGTACCTAATAGAGCAAAACTTTTGCTAGTGTTTCCTATATAGTCAGTCTATTTTCATGTCATGATTTAAATGTTATAAAGACTGTTGCAGCTCAGCGTGACGGACTGCAGCCAGGACCGTGAATGGTGAGTTTTAATCAATAACCGGAGGGCACTTTTGTACCGGTAGCAAGTATCATTATGTAAGCTCACAAGTTCATCAGTGTTGTTTACAATTTGAGATTGATTTATTGTGGTTACTCGAGAGCGTTTCAAAATATTTGTAACAAATTAGTTTTAAAGATTTTATCGTCCATGTGTTTTGTCTTTGTAATATAAAATACTTAAGTTAAATTAGTTTATAAGCTCTATTAAAAAAGCTCGTATTAATTGTAGTAAAACTGTCGCTAATCTTTCTATAAATAACAATTTTATTATTTGTGTGACAAAACACAGACATTTGTGCTGCCTCTGGGTTTTATTATCTGTCGATTAATGTATGAACAGATTTCGATGTTATTTTATGAAATGTGTTAACAAATGCTGTGGTTAGAAATATGTAGATACAATATGTACCTATATGCATTTTATTTTGCCGAACTAAAATTTTAATTTTATACAGTTCTATTAAAAGAATATGACGTAGTTTTTTTTTTAATTTACCCGTTACAAAGTGAGATTAAGCTTAACCTAGCTCTTTAATAAGCACATAATTTTTTTTAACTTTTTCTCAATAAAGTCGTGTTTGTTTTTTTTTAAAATTTTTTTTTGTTTGTTACTGCATACATAACTTATAACTGGGTGAAAGCGGTTTTAATGATTATTTTTTTATTTCAAAGCTGGTGGTTCCCGCTTGGTCCCATTGGTACTAAGTCAGGATCTGATGGTTATCTCCTGAGAAATCGAGAAGAAACCCTTAAATTGCTAAGGCACATGAAGACGGTCGAACTTTTTTTTAAATCCTCAATTATATAAGTTCAAAAGTTTGTAATTTTATGTAAATTTGGCGTTATAATGAATAATATATTGTCATCTTTACAATAAATTATGATTGATTGTCCTCTAGTTTATTTGAAAACGAGTATCCTTGAGAAGACCATATTCCCAAAGAAAGATAGAACGTGTTTCTGTATAGAACTATGAAGTAATTTTAAAATTATGCCGATTTACAAACATTAGCCTCAAAATGTATACCGATTCACCTTGCCATTAATGTTGATATACAAGTAAGTTGATACAGTTTATTGAAATGTCATTGGGTTGAATTAAAATTGGATTTTAATTTTTCTGATGACATTTATTGATATGATCTTTATATGTTGAGATAAAACACCTATTACCATCTTAATATAGCATCTACCGGTTCGTAAATTCATTCAATTAATGAATAAAAACCCTTATGAAGGAGTAGAATAATACGAAATAGTGACAATAATTTTGTAATATTTTCTTTTTGGTATAGTTAAATGGCTAAGTGATATCAGTAAGATATCAGCCACCAATCCATTTCTTTTGACTGTAAATTAAGTTGCACTTTGTTTTGCAACTGTTTTGGGTTCTTTAACTGTGTTAGATATTAAATTAATTATCAAGGACGTTGCAAGAGGAGCTTAGAGGTTCTATTTCTCACTAGAATGCAGAAAGTTGTGCAAAAAAGGCAAGATACATTGTGCGAAATTTTAGTTTGCAACAAATTCAGTTCTTTTATATGTCTCAATCTTCGTCCTAATCTGAAATGGAACGAAGAACTGGAAGTTACCCCCGAAGCCAAATGATAGCTATGTCCAATAGAACTAAATGTATCTACAATACGAATAAACGATTAAAACGTAATATTTTAGGAGCGTTTAGAAATTAAATTCTATTAGCTCAGTCATTTGGTATTTTTACCTGGAAAGTTTTCCGGGAGTTTTGAAAATTGGTAATTTTATAGATTTTGATGTGATCTTTCCAAATTTCAACTTTGCCACCTCGTATGTTGCCCGTTTTGGCGCCGCCATATTGAAAAAATGGCACCCAAAATCAGTTTTTTGATAATAACTCCTTTCCGACGCATTTTACAGGAAAATATATCTCTACAAAATAAAAGTAGAGGAAATTTCCTACAATTATGTGTCAATATTTTTTTCTCTAAAATCAATAGTTTCTGCGTACGAGCGCCGTAAACCATTATACATCGACTACAACGTGTATTATTTACTTTAATTATACGAAGGTTAAATATTGTTCCATAGAATGAAAACCCAGCTAACTATAGTCTGTCATGTCTCCGCAGGTATAAAGAAATGCGTCCCTTCTGTGTCAAGCCCCTTCTTCCCCTTTTAAGAAACATCTGGACCCAGCTGCTGAGCTCAATAGAAATATATTATTTAGTCTGAGTCATCAGTATACGTTTATCATTTCAGTGTCGTTTGCATTTGTAGAGCCATTGCTTCTAATGAAGTAAACTGCTTTATTTGTGGTCATATACTGCAAGAAAGTGAAGTTATTGAAGTGAAGGAAAAAGGATTGGAAACTTTTCGTCAGTCAAATATAAAAAGATTAACAATAAATAAATAAATAAATAAATATTCATGGACATTTCACACAACGTCCTCTGGTCCCAAGCTAAGCTTATATGCTTGTGTTATGGGTACCAGAATACGGATAGAATACATATTTATACTACTTTTTTTTTTGTAAATACATACTTATAATACATAGGAACACCCAGACGCAGTACAAACATTTGTATGACAATTAGAAAAATCACACAAATGATTGTCCCGAGCGGGAATCGAACCCGCGACCTCTTGATCGGCAGTCCGTTACCAGAACCACTACACCACGAGGCCCGTCAATAAATACAAACTTTTGGTGGGATAATCCATAGTAGTTCACGTTGCGTGTCGAAAACGATATAATAAAGAGAAGTTAATCGCTGCAGCTTAGCGTAGGGGAAGTGATGGTACAAGTTCTCAACTACAACTACAATTACACTTTACGGCGCTCCTACGCAGAAACTATTGATTTTAGGAAAAAAAGATTATGACATAATTGTAGGCCTCTACTTTTATTTTGTATAGATATGTTTTCCTGTAAAATGCGTCGGAAATGAGTTATTATCAAAAAACTGATTTTGGGCGCCATTTTTTCAATATGGCGGCGCTAACGGGCAATATACGAGGTGGCAAAGCTGAAATTTGGAAAGAGCACAACAAAATCTATAAAATTACCAATTTTCTAAACTCCCGGAAAACTTTCCAGGCAAGCCTTTATTTTTCGACCAAATGACTGAACTATATTGCAAGTTTGATAATAAAATATGTATAATCGTCCAAGGTCTCATATTGCCCCAAGCGAATATAGTCAAATGAAATTATGCTCTAGGCTTTCGTCACGCATGCTGGACATGTTGTCTTTGAATTCAAGTGTTCCAAACTCAAAAGTAATTTACATACCTAGGTACATTACCTTCACAATGCCTACCGATAACAGTGTCAATCCAAAGCCAATCAACGATAGCTTTTTGAAAAAATGAGCATTAATTAATAGATGCTGTCGATTTTGAGATTCAGCTAGATCATGATGACCAAGCCTGTGGTATAAGTATTAGTGTTAACTATTTTTAACCGACTAATGGTCTTATTCATAATGACTTATAGTTTAAAAGGAGATTTTATCGGAGGGATAATAAACGTTTTAGCGTAAAAAGACTATTATGAAGACAAGTCTTGACAATTTTCGCGAACCGATTTTAGCGAACTTTTAAACCTCCGATAAGTTATTATGAATAAGACCGTTAATGTTTGTTATAGAACTTCTTTACTGCTTGAATTGCGATATCATAGCTTACTTTTACAGCATGCGTTGAATAGAATGTTATTTTTATACATCTCATAATTTATACCTACTTATAATATCAACTGTTGAAAGCTATAGCCGTAATTTCGTAACCTTTAACTCTTTTCGTAATATATCAGTCAATAAATACCTATACTATCCGTCAGAAAGATACTATTAGGATCACCGATCGTTCTTAGCAAAATGGCTGAAGTGATTTGTAAAATTAGTTATTTACAAGCAGATAAAAACTATTTAATATTTTGTCTCTTCAAGACTTCCCAAAAATCAACAAAAAGTGTGCAGTTTATGAAACTAGATTACAAGTCGTTTGAATGTGTAGCAATTCTAAATACTTCTGACTTACCGATGCGATTACCATCCAGTCTCTCAACCAACGCATTTTTAAGAGGATACCAAAATAGCTTCGTGCATTTTTCTATGTACGAAGTTTTCATTGTTTCTTTAGATTGAATGGCTAGAGCTCTAATTTTTAAGTATATGTTTTTTCAATATATTATCTAGGATCGCATAAACTCAGAAACGCGATTGAAAAAAGTTTTCTCGATAGAAAATCTTGGCGAAACAACCTCTCAAATTGTTTATTTTTTTCATTTGTCGGTCTATTATCGCGTATTAACTAATGAAATAACTTTAAAAACATAAGTAACTATCATATATAGAAACACGTAAATCAGAATTAAAATATATTTAGTAGATTTTGAGTAAATAGGAAAAGTATCCCTAATTCTTCATTTTCTGTGCCTACTGGCTGTGTTAATATGTACGTGTCGGCGATGATATACGATAATATTGATGTAGGCCCTTAACAATATTAATATTATGAAGTGTGTTTGTTATTTTTTGTATAAATTATTGTTACTTGTTCCATCTCTAATGTAGGGATACTAATTAGAGGAAAATGGGAGATTTTGCTCAGGCTGGCTAACATTACCCAAGCTTTGAGTCAGTCAAGTTGCCTGTGACCTCATACGCTTGGAATTAAAAAATTGGTCAAGTGCGAGTCGGACTCGCGCACGAAGGGTTCCGTACCATTATCTATGCAACATAAGGCAACGTTATTAGTATCGAGCAAGAAACGGTAAAAAAATCATGTTTGTTGTATGGGAGCCCCCCTTAAATATTTATTTTATTTTATTTTTAGTATTTGTTGTTATAGCGGCAATAGAAATACATCATCTGTGAAAATTTCAACTCTCTAGCTATCACCGTTCTTGAGATACAGCCTGGTGACAGACGGACGGACGGACGGACGGACGGACGGACGGACGGACAGCGAAGTCTCAGTAATAGGGTCCCGTTTTTACCCTTTGGGTACGGAACCCTAAAAACCAATTCTTAAAAAAATTATAATACCTACTTGAACCACTCTATCTAAAAGAGTAGTTTTAAAGAGTTAAGTTCATATACAGAAGTAACGCTTTATAACAAGTAAAGATATTTCTTTTTCATCGAATTCTTTGCGAAACTTTAAGCTTGAACTGTGGTATAGTACACTTAGTATATCCATGATTTAGAAAAATGCTCTTTAATATGTGGACTTGCCAAAGATTGATTTGCACAATCTTGCTTAAGTAATAATATAAGTAGACACGTCGCGGCGGCGTAGATAAATGATATTAATGAAGTATATCGTTATACTTATCATAAACTTACAATGTATCTTTACCTCGGGCTACTAAATTACATTAATAATTTGTTATAATAAAATTAAACATTTACTAGCCGTTTTACGAGTTAGTTTTAAACGCTAATGCCATCTTTCTTAGAAACTTTTTTCACAATATGACATCAAAAAGCTAAAAAACTGTTTCAATTCAGATCTAAAGTTATTTGAAGGCTTTTTATTAAGGGTATAGATCTAAAGTTATTCGAAGGCTTTTTATTAAGGGTAAGTGTAAGTAAGTATTCAATAATACAATAACCAGATAAGTAAACAAAATAAATAATTTATTAGCAACTATCCATTAAAATAAATTCAATAGCTCTCTTAATTAAATATATTTGGTCTAGTGTTGGTAAGAGATAATAGGAGATGAGTAGGACACTTGGGCAACACTTGGTGCAGCTGCGTAGGCAACCTTAGCGATGGGTGCAGCATATGCTACTTTGGCGACGGGAGCGGCATAGGCGACCTTGGCGATAGGGGCGGAATAGGCGACTGGGGCAGAGTAGGCGATTGGGGCAGAGTAGGCGACCTTAGTGACAGGAGCGCCGTAGGCGATCTTGGTTACGGGAGCAGCGGCGAGTACTTTAGCGGGTGCGGGGTGCACAGGGGTGCCCTCGTAGCTGACTACGGCGTTGAAACCTTGATGATCGTCCGCGGTGTAGTGGACGATGCGTCTCACTCCATCGGGCTGTACCAGCGAGTAGGAGCCACTCACGGCGTCTCCGGCGCGGGACTCCTGCTGCTGCTTCACGTCCCCGCTGTGACCGTCTTGTACTGAGTATGAGAAGTCGTAGTGCGCGGGCGCCTCGGGCTCAGCGTACACCACCTTGCTCGCTGGGAGCAGACCGGCGTAAGCCGCAGCAGCCACGGACAGTATGATAACGAACTGAAATTTAATTTGATTTAATAAAAATTACCTAATGAAAAAAATATATTTATACAGAAAATATAAGTAATTATATAATGGTGCACTGGTATTATTAAATGTATCGACTGCTACAATATTTATTGAGATAAATTGTCACAATGATTTATTAATTTATGACAAAACTCACTTTAGCGACCATTGTTACTGAATATGTGTGGTTGGTTATTGAGTGTAAGTACTCGACTGTGATAATGTAGAGCTTACAACAGTTTATATATAGAAATTGTCACAAGGAGTTAGCCATGTCGGTGTCAGTGCACGCTCGGGGCGGTGCAAATATGCATACTATTGGGAGGTGAAGGTCGCGCGTGCTACAGTTCAGACACCAACATTTGACCTACGCATTACTGGATCACCTGTGGCCCCTGTGGGTACTGCAAGCTCACGATTATTTTAAGTTAATATTACTTTGTTTTGATTTTGATAAAGTCAGTAAACGTTATTAACAATTTCTATCGCATTCCTTATTTATTTATGACAAAAAAACTTAACACTTAGATACATTTTGAAAAGAATTTTTTGACGTAAAGTCAAAATTAGAGGCTTAATTTTCTAATATATAAAATTCACGTGTCACAGTGTTAGTTACCGTACTCCTCCGAAACGGCTTGACCGATTCTTCTCAAATTTTACATACATATTCAGTAGGTCTGAGAATCGGCCAACATCTAGTTTTCAAACTTTTTTTTTTAGTATGCCAAAACAACGTTTGCCGGGTCAGCTAGTTATATATAAAAATTATACTGTTCCGAAAACTGTTTGATACAGTCAAGATTTAGTGAAGTGATTTTATTTTTGCTGACTGTTAGGGAAGGGCAAAATTTTCCGCACTCCTTATATTGCCATGTATGTTTATCTTCCTAAATTCAGAGCAGTAGGTAATTATAAACGCATTATTACCCGTTTTAATCTAATATAACTTTGCGCACATATTTTGATTAGCTGTTAATTCAATGAAAAAGATCTGGTTTATAATAATTACTTAACACCTGTTATAAATAATTGTAACATATAGCTAGATTGCAGCCATTAAAATTTGACAAGTAATTAATACATATGTAATTTGCAAGAAATGTATTAGCAGCATTGTGATATTATTGGAGAAACAGGTTGTTACCGTTTTAGTAAGACCTCTTAATGAATTTACTAGTACCGGAATAAACAAATTAAAGTTGTACATAATTATTATATATTCATTTTACGCTGACCTCGCACGATATGAGTATTTATTATAGAAGAAATTAAATCTGATTGCGATTAAAGTTTCATATTAGATTTTCACTGTTTGTGTCAAATTATACGCACAAATTAATATTTAGCATTTAAATCTATTAAGTACGTCAGACGTTAATTAGTACCTTTAATATGTTGAAATCTGTTTTAGATATGTCAACGATGTATTGATATTTTATTAAATTTTACAAATTGACGTAATATAAAATTCACGTGTCACAGTGTTAGTTACTGTACTCCTCCGAAACGGCTCAACCGATTTTCCTGAAATTTTGTGTACATATCCTCTAGGTCTGAGAATCGGCCAACATCTATTTTTCAAACCTTTTTTTTTTGGTATGGCAAAACTACGTTTGCCGGGTCAGCTAGTAGTACATAAGTGCATAAAGATATCTATGCGAATGATACGAAGCTAATTTAAGTAAATAATGTATTTAAAATTGTATGTTGATATTTTTTACCCCACCCGGGCTATCTTGGAACGTAATCAATACAACACACTGGGATGATGACATAATTTCCACTATTTAAATATATATACTACTATATTACTAGCTATTGCCAGCAACTTCGTACGTACGTAGTTTAGTTTCTAAACTTCACGGTTTAGAAACTAATCTTTGACAAATTATACATAAAAGCCATACTCATGAACCACGCAATGGATTTCAATGCGGTTTATTTTATTAGATAGACTAATAAAATAAGCCGCATTGAAATCCGTTGCGTAGTTTTGAAGATATAAGCTCACATAGGGACATACATACAAAAATAACAAGTAAAGATAAAGATAGGTTCTGTCTCAAAAGGAGCTCTAGTTTGTTGCCTTTGTAATATGTTCATTGTCCGTCTATCTGTTTGATAGACAGACGTCTGTTTCTGTAATAGTTATGAGAAAGTAGAAGAGAACTAAACGAGATGGTTGATACGATAAAGAAATTAAAAGTAGTTTTGTTAACGCGCGCCCGGCGTGTGTGACCAAGGCCTTGACCGAATTGTTTTGGGTGTGGTCCGGTTTATAATGTGTGTACCACGCTTTGCACAAAACGAGTCATGATTGATACAAAACGAGCTTATGAAATTGTTAACTACTGTTACATATACATACTAAAATATGTTGTACATTTCATTTATAATAATTTTTTTAACTTATGATACGAATGTTTAATATCACATGCGATTGTAATTGAATCTTGGGTACAAAGCTAATAAACTTTCCGATTAAAGACTTCTATAAGCTTATAAAAGCTTAGAAACTGTCTGTAGAACCGAACCTTGTTTGACGTGTAGGAAAAATATAATTAGGTATATTTATTTTTACAAAATAAGTCATAATGGCTACTTATATTATACCTATCAGTAATTACTTCCGAAACTGTTTACGTAATTGATCGAATTTTAAAGGACACCTACGATTTTTTTGTAATCTTACTTAATATAAAAATAATATTTAAATGAGATATAAATATATACTTATTTCCGTTTTGTCGATAGTTTACTGGTTTCGTTGCTAACCGGTTTCTTTAACATCGAAAAGGTTTGCGATATATAAATATTTTTAACGTATCTACAAAAAATTTAACGAGATTTTCACTGAATATTAAGTGTATATAGATATTATTACTACTACCGACCTGTTTTGTAATATTCGAGGTTTAACATTCCCACTTTTATCTCATAGGGTCACATCAAGGAGAACTAGTAAAACTTGATTTATTTATTTATTTTAATAATCACGAGTATAACAACTATAAGTGGCTTTTACTCGTATTACCAGCATAGTGACAAAATTCATAGCATTTCCTATGATCAGAACAATTTTTTGTAACTTCAAAGAGTTTTGAGGTTTGACGGTGTACCTGGAAATCTTGCTAAGAGCATAAAGTTTCACTGAAAAACAACAATAGAGACAAAATGGCCAAACGCTTGTCACTATAGTAAATATTTTAGTAGGAGTAGTTAGATACATCCTCGTAAGTAGCTACACTAGCTACCGGTGATCCAGTAATGTGTAGGTCGAATGTTGGCGTCTGAACTTAAAAAAAAAAAAAAAAAAAAAAAAAAAAAAAAAAAAAAAAAAACGTAAAAAAAAAAAAAAAAAAAAAAAAAAAAAAAAAAAAAACGTCGCACGCGCGACCTTCACCTCCCAATAGTAAGCATATTTGCATCGCCCCGAGCGTGCACTGACACCGACATAGCTAACTCCTTGTGACAAATTCTATATATAAACTGTTGTAAGCTCTACATTATTACAGTCGAGTACTTACACTCAATAACCAACCACACAATACATATTCAGTAACAATGGTCGCTAAAGTGAGTTTTGTCATAAATTAATAAATCATTGTGACAATTTATCTTAACAAATATTATAGCAGTCGATACATTTAATAATACCAATGCACCATTTATTATATAATTACTTATATTTTTTGTATAATATTTATACAAAAAATTTTTCTCATTAGTTAATTTTTATTAAATCAAATGAAATTTCAGTTCGTTATCATCCTGTCCGTGGCTGCTGCTGCTTACGCCGGTCTGCTCCCAGCGAGCAAGGTGGTGTACGCCGAGCCCGAGACACCCGCACACTACGAGTTCTCATACTCAGTACAAGACGGTCACAGCGGGGACGTGAAGCAGCAGCAGGAGTCCCGCGCCGGAGACGCTGTAAGCGGCTCCTACTCGCTGGTGCAGCCTGATGGAGTGAGGCGCATCGTCCACTACACCGCAGACGACCACCAAGGATTCAACGCCGTTGTCAGCTACGAGGGCACCCCCGTACACTCCGCACCCGCTAAAGTACTCACCGCTGCTCCCGTAACTAAGATCGCCTACGCCGCTCCCGTCGCTAAGGTCGCTTACTCTGCCCCAGTCGCCTATTCCGCCCCTATCGCAAAGGTCGCCTATTCCGCCCCAATTGCCAAGGTTGCCTATGCCGCTCCCGTCACCAAAGTAGCGTATGCTGCACCCATCGCTAAGGTCGCATACGCTGCAGCCCCAAGTGTCGCCCAAGTGTCCTACTCATCCCCTATTATCTCTTACCAACACTAGACTGTATTAATTGTATAATTAGGAGAGCTATTTTATAATAATGGATAGTTGCTAATAAATTATTTTGTTTATTTATGACTTTTGCGTTTTTCTATAGTTACTTTTAGCAATTATAAAATTTTTAAATAGCATGCACGTTTTATTGAGGGAGTTGACGAAAGAGTTGTGACTAATTTGCACTCCGTTTGCAAAAAAAAGCATAAAGCATACCTACCTACTCTCAAAAATAAATAATTAAAGTAATTTATTAATTTTGCAATTGACATCCTATGCTTTTACCTAAAAAATCAAATTGTGGTGAAAAAAGTGATTACTGCAAGCGGGATTTGAACCCACGACCTCGGAATAGAGTTCTGTAGCTCTGCCAACTGAGCTTATTGCGGTCGTGGTAACAGTAACCAAATTATACCTAGTCCCGCTGGCGGTAATTACTTTTTCCACCACAATTTGATTTATTAAACAAATAATTGTTGTGTTAATTTATTATTAAACCTTATCCTTACTTTGGACGTCTAGAAAACAATTTTTTGACTTTTTGTGACAGCGACGAAGCGAAGTCGGGCTTAGTACTTTTAAGATCATGCGAAATCGGGATTACAGGCATAAAATTAGATAAAGAAAGTACTATGATGGACTTTTAGAAGCCTGGTGTTCAGATTTATCGTATCAAATGAGCTAATAATTAGATTGTCAAGAGAAGAAGCGATAGAAGCTGCCAGAGAAGAATCAGTTGAGTAAGTAGCACATTCATCAAGCCTTTCAGACTCCAAACTGGATTTCTCACTTGCGTTTGAGGGAGTGTCTTCTTTAGGGATTAAAGCCAAAAAGCAGAAAAATGGAGCAGTCCATAACGGCAAAACAAACCCAATTTGACGATGTTTGCCACAGCAGACAAAGTTATTTTTATATAACTAGCTGTTGCCCGCGACTTCGTACGCGTGAAATTTAGAAAACAAACCTTATCAAACAGAAGTTTACTACAACACGCGATAGATGTCGTTGTACAGTTTTTTTACATCGCGCTATAGTTTCGTTTCACACATTAACACTTAGGTAAGCTCGTCAAAATTTTCATTGAGCCACCATCCGGATTTCGCATTTATAAATTAGTACGGATAGGCAATGTCCGCTCCAACGGACAAAAAGTTTAAGCGAATGAAAATCCTCTAAAACAAAACACGTTCCAAACGTTAAGCATTTCAGATAAGCATTCTCAGTATCACACACGTATATTCTAATAATTTTTTTAAAAATCAATGAACTTTTGTTTTTATATAGTAGTAACGTACAAACGTCACTTTTACAAGCAATAAAACAAGTAATCTATCGGGAAGGGAAGACATGTTTCATTACTCTATGGTTCAACTTAATCTCTCACGCACACATTGACACTTACTTGCCTTAACTACACACTATTATGTAAATCTATGGGCTATCATATGATAACAAACAAATTAGTGGGCCAAAGGCTGGTTTAAGATATGTATAACTTTTTAATAGCATTTAGATTAAAAAAGTTTTTACTAATCCCACATTAAATGTGAATATCTATAATGAGGTTTTTTTTTACAAAAAAGTAAAACCTATAGAAATATTTTAACCGTATCATACTTCTGTCTAAGCTGGGCATAGAAATCCAGAGAACAGCGGTGGCAGAGGTCATGGTCACATAAAAACTTTCTAATGCCATTAATTTATTTAGCTTTAAACCTGCAAAAAACTATGACTTTATGACATGGAGGACCTCTACAGACTAGCCGATTATGTTGGCCCAAAATTGAAGCAAGCAGTAAATTGCAATTTTTTGTCAAAACTTACAAACTATAAGTATAACGTCGTACTATGATAAAAACTATACCAAAATTAAAACAGACTCCCTCATTAGACTGAAATCATAGTGTAGTTTATGTAGTTAACATTCTCTTATTAGGATACGGTTGGTAAAGGGACGGAGGCTTGAATTAAAAGAGAAACATAATGTAATTTACCTTTAGAGAACCCAGAAAATTTTCAGAATTTTTTATTACTCATCTTGAATCTCGGTATAGAAAATTATATTTAACTACGCAATTAGAAATAAAGTTACATTAAATAAAGTGACATTACTAATAAAATTTAAAGAAAAATTACCACCGTCATTGGTTCTTAAAATTTGAAAATTACAAACCCCAAATTACAATAAAAATTGGTCAAGTGCGAGTCAGACTCGCGCACGAAGGGTTCCGTACCATTATCTATGCAACATAAGGCATGTTATTCATAAATGAGCAAACAACACACACAATACTTAATTAATCACGTTTGTTGTATGAGAGCAAGAAACGGTAAAAAAATCATGTTTGTTGTATGGGAGCCCCCCTTAAATATTTATTTTATTTTATTTTTAGTATTTGTTGTTATAGCGGCAATAGAAATACATCATCTGTGAAAATTTCAACTCTCTAGCTATCACCGTTCTTGAGATACAGCCTGGTGACAGACGGACGGACGGACGGACAGCGAAGTCTCAGTAATATACCCTTTGGGTACGGAACCCTAAAAAACTACTGCAAGTGGGTGAAAAATATTTTTAAAGATTCCGTCACTTAGATTAATACATCGATAGACACAGGAAGTCTCTATGACGTAAACATAACTGTGTTGATTATAGTTTTTATTTTCACAGTAGATATTATTTCATATGAAATTTGTCATGCATGTAAGATATTTACGGAGGCATGTAATATAAATCATTAAAATTATCTTTCTGTTTGCGCTGCTAGTTGTAAATAGTCAGCAAAAAAGTCAATGCTTATTATATTTTGGGTGAATATAGTGCATGGCATGCTATCGTCATCTAAACAGGTTTCACCAAACGAGTGGCTTGTATTAAGAAAGTCTTAATAACTCCGTACGGTCGAAAGTGCACTGAGCTTACAGGTGATCCAGTAAACTCTAGGTCGAATGTTGGCGGCGGAACTGTCGCACACGCGACCTTCGCCTCCTAATATGTCGCATATTTGCACCGCCACGAGCGACATGCCAAAGTACTGGGGACAGTTTCTGTATAAAAACTGTTGTGAGCACTACTTTATCACAGTCAAGTACTTACACTCACATTGTAACAACACTTCACACACTCAGTAACAATGGTCGCCAAAGTAAGTTACACTACCTAAATAAAATGTATTAATTTAATTAGTGTATCGGTTCGTCTCAAACATCAATCATATCAAACATTGGGCTCAAGCTAATTACCACAATATGTGATCGTGAGACAACAGTTTCAATCTAAAAAATAAATAATTTTGGTGCTACATTAATTTATTTCTGCCATATCTTGAAATATATTTGGACAAGATTTCAGTTCTTAATTATGATTATGCATTTGCTATCTGAATATTGAAAATAAGTATATTTTATTTCAGTTCGTTATCATCCTGTCCGTGGCTGCTGCGGCTTACGCCGGTCTGCTCCCAGCGAGCAAGGTGGTATACGCCGAGCCCGAGGCGCCCGCTCACTACGACTTCTCGTACTCAGTACAAGACGGTCACAGCGGGGACGTGAAGCAGCAGCAGGAGTCCCGCGCCGGAGATGCCGTGAGTGGCTCCTACTCGCTGGTGCAGCCCGATGGAGTGAGACGCATCGTCCACTACACCGCAGACGAGCACCAAGGATTCAACGCCGTTGTCAGCTACGAGGGCACCCCTGTGCACTCCGCACCCGCTAAAGTACTCGCCGCTGCTCCCGTTACCAAGATCGCCTACGCCGCTCCTGTCGCTAAGGTCGCCTACTCTGCCCCAGTCGCCTACTCTTCCCCCGTCGCCTATTCCGCCCCTATCGCTAAGGTCGCCTATGCCGCTCCCATCGCCAAGGTCGCCTATGCCTCACCCATCGCCAAGGTCGCATACGCTGCAGCTCCAAGTGTCGCCCAGGTGTCCTATTCATCTCCTATTATCTCTTACCAACACTAGACCAAATTATTTTTACTAAGAGAGCTACTTTATTTATTTAAATGGATAGTTGCTAATAAATTATTGCGTTAATTTATAAAGATGTTGTTTAATATCCAAATCTAACCAAATCTGCTAGCTACATATTAGCAACAGAGACATGACTTGTATTGTAAGTATTCTTAGTTGTGTACTTGTAAGCATTATTGTTAACCTACCCTTTAGTTTTCATGCTCAACTAGTTAAATTAATCTTTCGAGTGTTGTTATTATCATAAACCAAATGAGCATTCTATCAATTGAATTAGAGAGTACCTAATCAAATAAAAGTTCACATATATCAGATTGATGAAAGCATTCATAATGTATGAATTAAAAGGTACTAGCTACAATCGATGGGACCTTTACTTATTTCAATTACTATGACTACTTCTTTAAATGGAGCTGTCTACAATTTGTAACCGCCTGTGATTCATGAAACATCACTATAGTTACATATCTTACTAAGTAATAAGGAAATCAAGCTGTTGATAGTTAGACACACTAAGTATGAAACGCAAGTATTTGTCTCAAACATATCTCGGAATATCTCTTCTTTAGAAAATCGTATTATTAAAGAAAGTACGAAGATCGTGTGAAAACGATAAGTTATGTGCGCACAAAGTAAGTGTATACATTGGTGTACACGTATTCCGGATGTGTAGATTTCATTATTGTCGAAATAATGGGAAATGGAGGAATTATATATTTTCTTTTTTGGAATTCATTTATTACGTGCTCGTAAAATATTAAATTAGTAAAAGCCAAAGTACTAGTAAGGGGTTCTTTGTAGCAACGCGGACGAGAATCACTATTTCCGTTCAAATTTTTCATGAAGTGATGGGCACAACTCATCAGTCCTGGGTGCAGTGATAAACTGAATCCCCATCATTAAAATTATAACAACTCATATGCTCACTCTCCAATATCAATATCACATCTTCACAAAATTGTTCTGTAAGTGCTATGCGTTCCGAAAAACTTACGTCGATAGTAATCATCATCCTCCTGCCCTTATCCCATTATTTGGGGTCGACGCAACATGTCTTTTTACACGCTTTATATTAGCTTCACTTGTATGTTTGTTTGTATGTTTGTAACCGACTCCTTTGGACGCTATTTTGACCCACTTTAAACGGTCAGATTCTATTCAAATTTTGCACACCTGTCAAAGACCGATGACAATGCAATAATTCGATTAAAATATCCGATTATCCTGGTTAGATTCGCCAGGATTCATTAATCTCTTTCCGGATCCTTTGCATGAGAGTAAGAGAGAGGGCTAGTACGCGAACTACGCATGCGCGCATTTCCAGAGAAACTCTTTTTTCTATTTTTTAGTTGGGTTTTCTATATAAAGCGTGTTTTTTAGTTTTTTTAAACTATTAATTTTATTTTCCATAGTCTTCTATTAGCCGTCATGTCATCAAATTTTGTATCTACTTAATGGAATCATTGACATATTATCTACTATATAAAAATAAGTCGGATTTTCCTTCCTGACGCTATAACTCCAGAACGCACGAACCGATTTCCACGGTTTTGCATTCGTTGGAAAGGTCTCGGGCTCCGTGAGGTTTATAGTTCTTTTTTTTTTCTTTTTACTTTTTTTTTTGGTATGGCAAAACAACGTTTGCCGGGCCAGCTAGTATCTTATATATAAATTCACGTGTCACAGTGTTAGTTACCGTACTCCTCCGAAACGGCTTGACCGATTTTTATGAAATTTTACATGCGTATTCAGTAGGTCTGAGAATCGGCCAAAATCTATTTTTCAAACTTTTTTTTTTATTTTGGCAAAACAACGTTTGCCGCGACAGCCAGTAATTTTTATATTTAACTTTAAAAACTTTTAATTGGCCACATATTTGATATTACAATTTTTTTTCCAAATGTAAGTTTAGCTGTAAATTTTCTACGGAAAATAAAATAAAATGTGTGATTATCTATTTGTATAACTCTATATGTATGTTTATTTATGTATGTATATGTATTAGTTTATTCTTATATATTTGTATGTGTTTATGTGTATGTATGATTGTTCTGTGTATGTATATTAAATTAGATTATTAAGTTAACTATTGTTTATTCGCTGTTGAGCACTATTTCTATCCTTAATCAGATATCTCTGTACTTAAGGGTTTGCTGTCAGAAAACTCAGGTTTGAGTTAAGCTTGCCTTTGTACATCTATTATTATAATGTGTATTATTCTTAATATATTATATTGTGATTGAGTGTACAATAAAGTATAAATAAATAAAATAAGAAGTCTAACAGACTTAAGCATTTTTGCTGGATAACACATTATGTATAAGCACTTATTTCGCAATATGACCTTGTGGTTGTCAAGAAAGTCATCTTTCTGTTTTAACTTTGAAACAGCTTTCAAAAATAATCAAGCTTAGGTACTTTCAAATTCAAACATGACAAATATAACTGTAAAATTACATCAGAAAATGATATTCTCGCTTTGGAGTTAGATTATCCTTGCGTCGAACAAATATTTGTGTCACTGTACACTGACATTGTGTAGCTTCTGGGTCCAGCCGGCGTATTATGAGCTTTTTAAAATCATTCAAGTTCCAGGCAGGCCGTTAACTGCATGGCTGAATTAGGTATTGTGGCAAAAATAAAACTTTTAGTTGAAAATTTTTAGTTAGTACTTTAACTTTTAGTTGTACCTTCTCCTTAAACATATTAATGTATGACTGGTTTAGCGAACTGACTGACTAATAATTTGTTCATAATACGAATTTGCCAGACAGTTCATTTCACGGCGTAAACTGCCTGTAAATAAAAGCTCATAATACGGCCGCAGAACCCAACTTACACTTTGTTATAATACTACTGCTCTACCGTAGAAATAGAACAATATACACTTTATTGTACACCAAAACATTTTACATGTCATTTATATATCGAAATTAGGATAAAACATGTACAATTGGCGGTCTTATCGCATATTGCGATCTCTTCCAGACAACCTTTTGATGGACTCAATTGATCTGGAACTGGGGTAAAGTGGTGTACCTATACATAAAACGAAATACCTGTATATCATAGCGCCCCGGAAATATGTGTTAATAATCTGTTATCAACTCATCACATGATGAAATGCTGGAAGATAGCGTAGGTGTGCTATCTTGATTTAATAAACGCTTGACATAGATAAATTTAATTTTAATATTACATTTTATAATCCAGTTCAATTTCAGCAGTAGGTAAATTTGAAAACCCGAATGACCTTATGACATGAAATTGCGTTGGGTATAAGCGTTGACAATGGTACCGATTCTACATACTAAACTTAACTAAAAAATGAAAATTGATGATGTCAATAACACAAATCGGTAATGTTAACAGAACTTTTTCATTATCGTGGTTCGTGGACGGGCTTCGTGGCGTAGTGGTTCATGTACTGGACTGCCGTACAACACAAGGTCGCGGGTTCCATTCCCGCTTGGGGCAATAATTTGTGTGATATTCATAAATGTCATAGAAATGTTTGTACTACGTCTGGGTGTTTACTATGTATTATAAGTATGTATTTACAAAAGAAAAGTAGTTTATGTATTATATCCGTATTCTGGTATCCATAACACGAGCATAATAAGCTTAGCTTGGGACCAGAGGACGTTGTGTGAAATATCCGTGAATATTTATCTTATATATAAAATTCACGTGTCACAGTGTTAGTTACCGTACTCCTCCGAAACGGCTTTACCAATTTTTACCAAAATTTATATGCGTTTTCAGTAGGTCTGAGAATCAGCCAAAATCTATTTTTCAAACTTTTTTTTGTATGGCAAAACAACGATTGCCGGGACAGCTAGTTTATTATAATATTTATTATTATTATAAAATCTGTATATTATAGACTAACGATTTTTATTAATAAAAATGCGCACAACGAAATAGCAAAATACGCCATAGTTGTTTTCATAGTTGTGCACTAGCGATAGTATAAACGTAGAGCTAGCTTCCTACGAGAAAAGTTCGCGTGGAACTCAGTGGAAACATACAAAACAATATTTTTGTATCATTTTACGTCACACACGAATGACATAGTCAGAAAATAAAGCTAAATTTTTTACTCATTATAAAGAAAGAAATAAAATTAGATTTTTATTATTTCATTTTCTAAATTTCTGGTTGAAATCTTGGAAAACTAAAAACAAACTGGATTTTTTTATATATAAAAATTTTAGCCAGCCGAAGTCAGGCAATGTTTATGTACCTACCTGTGTTTACTTAGGTCCAATGTACAATAAGAAACTTATCAAAAGTAGGGTGTTCTAACGGAAATATTTACACATAATCTGTGTATTGATGTGTATTAGTATCAAACTAACAGAAAAAGACATAAAAATAATAATTTGTCTGGCCTAACACCGCTTGCAAATGGCAATTAAATATTTTAAATAGATGAAAACCAAGTTCAATACTTTACAAATTAAAATTTATTACTTAGTGCAATAAACAAAAAGTAATTATAGCAGTTCTATTAAATAAAGGAAATTACGTAAAATAACTTGCCTAGCTGTAGGCGCGTGCGCAGTGCGCGGTCATCCAGTAGGCCTGAACATACTTGATTATTCGTATAAAAGCTCCGTACTGACAGACATAGGATACAGTACACATCGACAGTACATTCAACAACCACAAGCATCACAAGATGGTCGCCAAAGTTAGTATTTATATTTTAAGTAGCGATATTTATTGGTGGCATAAATAGTAATAAATTATTTAAAATATTTATATGAAAATCTGATATATTTACATAAAACACACAATATTTCTTCTAAATTTGTCCCGTCTGTATAAATGATTGATTCAGAACTATATTGTATCTTGCTGGAAAATCGGTTTTTTGGGATAAATATTGGTGAAATTCGAACGCTTTTTCATTTTTCATCATAAGAGAAATAATAGATTCATGTCTTAATTTAGTTATAAAATGTACCCACTAAATACAATTAAAAGTATAAACTAAATTATTATAATTTAATTATGTTACAGTTCTTGACTTTCTTCGGCCTGGTGTCAGCCGCCGTTGCTATCGCCATCCCAGTATCACCAGTCTCCAAGGTGGTGTACGCTGAGCCTGAAGCACCTGCCCAGTATGAGTTCTCTTATTCTGTACAAGATACACAAACTGGAGACGTGAAGGAACAACAAGAATCCCGAAACGGAGACGCAGTACGTGGATCATATTCTTTAGTGCAACCTGATGGAGTACGTCGCATTGTTGAATACACTTCTGATGAACAGCAAGGTTTTATCGCCAATGTGCGCTATGAGGGCACACCCATAGAATCTGCTCCAGTAACCAAATTCGCCTACGCTCCAGCCCCAATTACCAAAATCGCCTATGCTCCAGCCCCAGTTACCAAGATCGCCTACGCTCAAGCCCCCATCACTAAAGTAGCCTACGCCGCTCCAGTCGGTAAAATAGCATACGCTCCATCACCGATTACATACGCCGCCCCAGCACAAGTCACTTACGCTCAAGCACCAATAGCAAAACTCGCGTATGCACCTGCACCTATCACTAAAGTAGCCTACGGTGAGAACCTCGGCAGAGTCACCTTCTCTTCCCCAGCTGTTTCCTACCAACACTAATTTAAACACAAATACTTAACATACAATTAATTTATAAAATGTATAAATTGTTGATAAAAATATTTATTTTGTTAAATACAACATAGCCAATTGAATTTTCTCCTTTTATTTAAGCCTGAGGCCAGTGGGGAAAGAATTGTACAAGTAGGCGTCAAAACGACGTATCCGATATCAAAACGTTCTAAACGAAGTTAGAAAGAAGCGTGCGGGTAGTGTCGGGGAATCAATTGAATTAAGTAGCATTATGATGCGAGTGGGTCCGGTTACAAGGCACGTCTGTGGCGCCCCCGGCGGGATGCTCTGACGCATTGCTCCTGACACCAATTCATTCAGCCAGTTTATTTCAACAGCAAAGCGAGTCATTACGAGTAAAGGCTTCAATCCCCTCTGGCGTCTTTTATTACGTCTAGAGCGGGGTGCGTGGTAGTCCGATATTATATGGTAGTGTCAGCTTTGAGAAAACAGTCGGGCGTGCCAACATTTCAATAATTGCAGGCAAATATAAATTGACAGTAGTGATGTTGAAGGTGGTTGTTAGTATGTAACGAGGGGTTAGTAAAGTGTGAATTGAATATATTTGCTCGCTTTTGCAATTGTTACCTATTACCTAATGTACGATACGATGAGTTGTATAATTGAATTAAATTTTCAATAAAATATCAACTAAGTAATTACTGTTATAAATTAATACGCCGTTAGTTCGTTTTTAAAAATATTAAACCGTTCATACAAAGTTGGTTATTAGCTAGCGAAGTTAGTAGTCATTTTACAAAAGCACACTCAAGGTGCAAATAAAAACCTAGTAATTATTTATTTAATTTTCTTGTTTCAAATCCCTTACAGTCCAATTATTGGGAAATATGTATGCCTTAAATAGTTTCAGGATGAATCAACTACATTACTTAGACCAAGTGCATTGATATAGAGCATAAAACTCTTTCTCTGCTCTATCGAAGTTTATGCCTTAGATTCCACAACTAACGGTTATAGGCAGAGACTGGGTGGTGATAGGTATTTATATACTTCATCAATCAACACATGGAATAATTCAGTCTTTCAAATATATCCTATCAAAATGAAGCTACCATTTAAATATTTTATATTTATTTTAAAAGCAAGCAACCAAATTACATATTCACAATGCGAACATTTAATGTACACGGAATAAATAATAATCAGTGCGGACAAACGTTTTGATAAACTTTCACAATCCACCCACAAAGGGTTGTATCGTGTTAATCCTGCTATTATCGGATGATGAACTATTACGGCCCCATCCTCAACCCCCCTCCGTATAAATTCCCGCCTCTCTTCACCCCCTCAGACATCTATAGCAGATATTATACCGAATGTTCTATCTCCTTGGAGACCTGTTCCATTATAATTACGTATTAGGCATAAAAAGGGTTACTTAAAACATGTTTTGTCAATAATTATAGGTATTTTTATCTTAATATCAATTTTTAAACCCCAACGCAATGGGTCTTGCACTTTTACATGAGTTCCCTCTGATTTGTGTGTCTGTGAGTTCGTTTGTAGCACTGTATCTTTAAACAGGTATATCAACCCGATTTAATGCATTTACCACTACTTTTTGTGATACATACAATGACAGAGAACCTACAGACTCAGAACTATGTTAATATTGCTATCTTGTGCAGGAATCGAACCAACGACATCCTAAACGCCAATCAGTTATACTACTAATATGCAAAAGACCTTTTGCACCACACACAAACACTAAACATGTCCACCGAGAAGACATCGAGATAATAACTATTAAACTCGATAAAAAATAATAAAAAATTGGTCAAGTGCGAGTGGGACTCGCGCACGAAGGGTTCCGTACCATTATCTATGCAGCATAAGGCAACGTTATTAGTATCGAGCAAGAAACGGTAAAAAAAAACAGTTTTTTGTATGGGAGCCTCCCTTAAATATTTATTTTATTTTATTTTTAGTATTTGTTGTTATAGTGGCAATAGAAATACATCATCTGTGAAAATTTCAACTGTCTAGCTATCACCATTCTTGAGATACAGCCTGGTGACAGACGGACAGACGGACGGACGGACGGACAGCGAAGTCTCAGTAATAGGGTTCCCGTTTTTACCCTTTGGGTACGGAACCCTAAAAATTATGTAGTAATCGCGATCAATGAAAGCAACAAGCAATAAACGATAAAATAAATATATTAAATTGCTTGTAACCTCACAAGGTCATAAGTTAATGAGGTCTTGCACAAAATCTAATATTGATTTTCTAATCCAATCTAATTAATAATGTATAAAAACTTAACAAGTATTTAAAGTGTCATTTAATTTAATAATCGTATAAATTACTCCGTTAATATTATCTATACACTAGTTACATCACCTGACTTTGACGTACGTAATCAATTACTTTATCTTTGATAGGTAGACAAGTTTCCAGTTTGTCTGTGTTTGTCTACATTTAACGCTAAAGCTTATTTTCAAATGACTTCAAAAATGGAGAAGGTTTGTACTGGCTGTACATATATATTTTTTCTGGGTACACTACATAAATACGAAAACCTTTATTCCAAAAGTCAGAAATACGAATTTCATAATACCGATTTTCATAATTCCGAATATAACAATTCCGATGTATCATAACACCAATTTTCATAATTCCGAAACTTTAAAATTCCTAACGTTCATAATTACTATTAAAATACCGAAATTCAATAGATAAAATAACAAAAATTCCGATTTCCGATTTTCTTATTCGAAACATCAACAAAATACTTTGTTTCGAATAAAAATATTTTGTTTCCCTTAACGTGACCGAAGCGATTCATCAATAATACAGAGGATTTGCAGCATGCAAACAAGCATGCAGCATACAAACAAGCATGCAACATGCAAGCAGGCATGCAACATTCAAGCAAGCGTGTAACATGCAATGAGGCATGCAACATGCAAGCAGGCATGCAACATCCAAGCAGGCATGCAACATCCAAGCAGGCATGCAACATGCAAGCAGGCAGCAAGCATTGTTTCTGTCACGGCTCCGGCGCTACGGGCTTTGGGCGGGACCACGCGAGCTTGTATCGTCGCAGAAGATTTGAAGGCTCACCGCTGAAGCTGAAGCTGGCTGGCATAGCCGGCCAACACGCCGAAGCCTCAGCTTCAGCGGTGGGCCTGCAAACCACCTGCTCCTCACCCCGCGGGCCGCCCCAGCCCTCCGTGCCTACGCGGGCTTAAATTGCACTCTAGTGTAGGGCAAACAAGACTACGCGAAGTCGGTTTTGCAGCGATTCGTTTCAGACGAAAAATTTTGTGGCACAACATGTTGAGTCTATTCGAAGTATTGAAAATCGGAATGTCGTTTTTCGGAACGAGAACTCTTCGAGCATTTGATTCTTCGGAGAAATGAAAATCGGAAAAGTAACAAATCGGATTTATGACTTTCGGAAAAACATATTTCGTGATTTTTAATAATATATTATAATTTTTAGGTATTATGAAATTCGGACTTTTGAAAATCGGAATTTCATAATTCGGAATAAAGTTTTTCGGAATATTGGGGTGTTCCCATTTTTTGTATGTAATTTCGCCGATTTTTCCGTCAATTGTGGACCGATTTTCAAAATTCTTTGTGTCCATTTGTTTTTTTATTGTGATTTTAGAAGAATGTCAATTCTCTTGTCTCGGTTTGAAAAGTGTTAGTAGAGCTATCAAGAAAGTGAAATTTACATACAAACTTACATACATTACAATTTTTATAGCTAAACTAAGTTTGTAAATGTTTTAAATTATAAGTAGCTAACCTTGCAATTATAATTATGATAAGGATAATTATTGATAGGCTTTAAAAATATTTAATGTACCAATAGAATGATAACGTTTTTAATACATGATTTTTATTTATTTTGTACAAACCAGTCGCATATTTGACGTTATAATTACATTATTTTACCCGATATTTCTTATTAGCTTTTAAATAACACTGCTTTTAAAAACTCTACTTCTGTTCCGATACTAATAATATACAGCAAAGATTTCCAAATACACAGAGCTCAAAGATGAAGTAGCGAGAATATGGAGGCAAGATAAAGTCTATTGGTCTTATTCATAATTATTTGAGGTTTAAAAGTTCACTAAAATAGGTTCTCGAAAATTGTCAAAACTTGTTATTCATAATAGTCTTTTTACGCTAAAACGTTTATTATCTCTTCGATAAAATCTCCGTTTAAACCTCCGATAAGTCATTATGAATAAGACTGTATATGTATATATATATTATATATATACTATAGTTATTTCTACCACTGGTGTTGTCCCCAAACATATTCACAATAGTCTAAAACTACTGAACCTACACTTACACCATTTTACAAAAAGCTGCCATACTCAACACCTGCAGAATAGTTAGAAAATTTATGGAAATCGACGAAAATGACATTATAACACACAATCATACAAACACTTACTCGTAGCTTACACACTACATGCTGCATTTACTTGGTTTCGGCCCGTAAATGTGGTTTGACCAGCAAAAAGCTGAGAAAAACAACCTGTTTAATAATAATTCTTATTTTCAGACAAAGTCCATACAAAAGTAACTTAAAAACTAAAAAGACAACAAAATATAAATTAAAACATAATCATCGTAATCTTTCAGCGGATTACTTGTTTGAGCTGTTTGGTGTCGAGACGCTTGGATCGCTCTTTATAAAGATCTTTCTAAGAGACTGGTCGACGTTTCACGTGACCAAAAGGCTGGCCTGCATTTGGCAATTCGTATAAGCATTGCTATACAACGTGGCAATGCGGCCAGTCTTTTGGGCACGTTACCCAATGATTGCGATGCGGACGAATTTTTGGATACCTAATTTTAAGGCCCTTCTTTTTTATTTTTACTTTATATAAAGTACCTATATATTTATGCAAATAAATATACGTTATAGCATGAAAAAAAAAATTCAAATAAAACATAATAAATTGTGCAAGCCGGATGTATCACTACAAGTTGCAACAGTATCACAGGTTATATAGTTATATTATGAAAAAGAAATATTTTACTGTTTACATATTTATTTATTTATTTATTTACACTTCGCACAAACAAAATTTGTAAATATGTACAATGGCGGGCATTCTCTGCCAGTCAACCATTGGGTGGTGTAGAAAAAGTCAGGGGTAGGTGTAAAACAATACAAAACACAAACACTACTAAAATACTTAATAATAAACTTACCTACAATCAAATAAACACAAACATAAACACATAATATATATATATCACATAAACATACATATATATATATATATATATACATACATATAAATACAAATAAATAACGATAGATTCAATTGATATTACTTAAAACAGTAGGAAATTAAGTAGTAGGAAAATACGAAACTAGTTTGACTACGCTGACAAATCTAAATAAAGTTGACGGACTCTACGCTTAAATAAATTCCGGCTACCGGACATCCTGATCTCGCGAGGAAGGGCGTTCCAGAGAAGAACGGACAGAATGATGAAGGAGGAATGAACAAGGCTAGAGCTATGTCGAGGGCAGGATAAAAGAAGGTCATTGGAAGAACGAAGATTTCGAAGGCAAGTTTCAGAGCGTTTTAGGAGGTAGCAAGTCAGATAGACAGGTGCATCAGGTGCATTTAGCAGTGAGTAAAGCATGCTTACAGCATGTAAGCTGCGGCGCTTTCGAATACGGAGCCAATTCAACTGCAGACGAAATTTGGATACATGGTCATATTTGCGGAGATTAAAAATGAACCGAATGCAATTATTGAGAAGTCGGTCAAGTTTGTTGAGGAGATCTGCATTCAGGTCGAGATAGCACACATCACCATAGTCGATAGTAGGGAAAATCAGGGTCTGCACAAGCGATAACTTAGTCTTGTATGGTAGAAAATTCCTTAAGCGATATAAATACCTTAGTATTGCTGTTACTTTGCGGCTTACGTTTGCAATCTGAGTTTGCCAATCAAGAGTAGCGTCGATATGGAGACCCAAATCTCGCACACTAGGGCTAATAGGTATAACTGTACCATTAAAAGTAATTTTTGGAGCCGATGAGATATCGGCTCTGTTCATTAAACGCGAGCTACCGATGAAAATTGCCTGGCACTTGCAGGGATTTACAGTAAGACCAAAGCGGTCATACCATTCCTTTACTGCTTTGAGGTCTTTGTTAATTAATTCGATTGCAACCGGTAACTCATCCACTTTAGCATGTGTATAAAGCTGTAAGTCGTCCGCGTATAGATGAAAGGCGCTGTGAAGGTCTTGAGTAATGAAGTTAACAAATAAAGAAAATAACATATGTTTGTTTGAAACGAATAGCCTTCGAAAGTACTGAAACTATTTTAAAGTTTTCTTATTGTACGGGAGCTATTCAGTACCCGGTAAACCGGTAATATTTTTGCTGTCAATAAAGTTATCTGTGAGAAGCCGGAGTGGATTACTAGTAAACTGTATATTTTTTTTAAATATAATAAATAATGAATAAATATTCATGGATATTTCACACAACGTCCTCTGGTCCCAAAGTAAGCTATATTTCTATATAAGCACGGTAAGCGTTCTGTCTATGAGCAAAAGAGATGGTCTTACATATTAATCATAAGTATTCATTCCGATATATTATATTTTTATTCCACTTGACCAAAAAAACAAATCAGGTTTTGTGCAATTACATATTGATCGGCACGCTTATAAATTCTTGCTATTGCTATATTTTATTTATAGCTTTTTGCTGACAGATATTAGAAGTAAATTGCTGTTACTTTATAGCTATTTTGTAACAGCCATATTAATGTACTAGCGAGTTTTTTATTATGTTCGGAACCTCTCAATATTTAGCGATTATGAAGTAGATATCTATTTTTTTTAATCCAAAGATACCAAAATCTTAGGCAACATACTAAGACAGTTAGTATGTTGAATAGTGTACAACGCCAGTTAAAAGTTACGCGGTTACAAACATAAAAAACCTCCTTCTTTTTTGAAGTCGCTTAAAAGAATGAATTTTTTTCTTAATTTTGCAATATGACATATTATTGGTTAAACATAAATGTTATATTCTTAAATGTAAAGTTTTGAAAGACAAAACAAAACTAATTAATTTCTATCCATTATACGGTTGCCTGGAAGAAATCACATTAGTGATAAGGCCGCCCTTTGTACAATAGCTTTTAAGACTGTATTTTCTTTTCAAATTCTGTGTAAAATTGGTGTTTGTGCAAATAAAGAGTTATCTATCTATCTAATTAATAGTAAATCAACTAAGTTTAATTTTCTATTTCTCATACAGGATCGCTCTGGCTTTCACAGAGCGTCCTCTAATTAACCAAGAGATGAAATCTTACAGTGCTTGTATGTGATATAACTACAATTAAATGATACCTAACAAGAGTAAATCGTACATCATAATGGAATGGTTGCTAATTCGTCACAGTGAACAAATGGCAACACACGCGGACGCACGTGCCACTTAACAATGAAACATTTTGTCCATTATATTGAACCACTCGATTGCTTCCGGTAGAGCTGGGTCAAGTTGCACTACACAAAAATCATACTTAGTTTGGACACCGCTTACCTATATCATGAACATTTCAGCTGCGATTCCATGAATGCTATAAAAGTTATATCATATTGCATTGAATTGTTTGGAGTGAGGGAGTAACTTACATAACTAAAAAGGCACCACCGATTGGTAGCTTTGAGCTAATGGTACCAAATTCTACACGCGCAACTAAACTAAAAATGAATTTTAATAGTGTTAATAAAATAATTCGGTAATGTTAACTGAACATTTTTGTTATAAAAACTGTTTATTTTAGACTTCAGATTTTATTTAATTTCAAGGTCCTCTACAAAATAGCTAATTATTTAAAATACACCAGTAGCTGTTTTCATTTTGACGGGCTTCGACGGGTTTATATTGAGAACTGCCGATCACGAGGTCGCGGATTCGATTCCCGCCTCGGACAATCATTTGTGTGATGTTTATAAATGTCATACAAATGTTTGTCCTGCGTCTGGGTGTTTCTATGTATTATAAGTATGTATTTACAAAAGCAAAGTAGTTTATGTATTCTATCCGTATTCTGGTACCCATAACACAAGCATAATAAGCTTAGCTTGGGACCAGAGGACGTTGTGTGAAATGTCTGTTAATATTTATTATTATTATTTTCAGTTAAGTTTAGTTGCGCACATAGAATAGGGATATTGACTATTTTTTGGAATTGCTTTTATTTTGTAGATACTTACTTGAACACATAGAATAACTTCTGTGCTTGAACACCATGACAATATAATTTTTTTTTAATATTCATTTTCAGAAAAAAAATGCGAAAATAAAAATTATTTTCAAAATTTCCGCTAAAACGCTCCAAGCTGTTAAATGACGGCGATGACGTCAGAGGCCTAATAGCAGGGGTGTCCACTTAGAAAAAAGATCGATGTTTTTATCGATTAATTAAGATTTTATCCCTTCATAAAAAATAGATCTAACTCCTTTTATAATCAGTATTCAATAATAATTGTTTAAAAACATTTGCACTGTTTACAAAAGTATACTTATACTTTCTAACATAATATAACCGTATTCTGGTACCTACCCATAACGAAAGCAAGAAAGTATCGTTTAATTTGGGACCAAAGGTCGTTGCGTAACATATAATCCAATTTCTATTGATAAATTCTTATTAAATAGACAGAAAATTTATGAATTTTGCAATTTGGTCTAAGTGTATTCATAAAATCGGTGAACATACATAAAAAACAAAAGGTTACGGCGTTTCGAGAACTTCCAGCTTTTTCTTAAGTTGGTTACAATTTAGTTAAAAATTTGACCGATGTATCCACATATCGATACTTTTCCTCGATATATTCACCGCCGATATTGATTTCAATTCCGACATCCTTGGCTTTCTAGGGTTTCTACGTCACCGCGCCCGATTGGTGTTCGCAGTCACGTGATAATGTGTACAAAATAATGCAATTTAAATTCATGTTTATTTAATTATAGCAAGATATTAAATGCTCAAAACGATATTTTATGTATAAAAATACTGTATTCAATCTATAAAACATAACTTTACATGAATTTGTAACATGAGTCAACATCCCTATTGGCACCAATGTCTCATAATGGCTTTTTAGAAAGAGCAAAACATTTTCAAAGAGTTGATTACAGCCAGACTTATGAGAATGAAATCATCATCAATCACGTCTTGCAGAGAGTCTTAAGTGTTTAGGACGATTAAGTATGTATGAAACTATGAGGTTAAGGAATCCAAAGTCTAAGTCAGAATATGGGTAATAGAGTCAGGCACTCTATTACTTCAGCCGAATCTAGAGTGACGAGATAGACGTGTTTACAAAACTTTGAAAACCCCATAACATCAGTGCATTCAATTATAATTAAACTAGGTGTTACCCACAAATTTGCACGCGTGGATTTAAAATACCAATAATAACAAATTGTACAAAAACCATCCTATCTATTCTCTCTCACTCTCTCGCACTCTATCTATTAAAAAAAACCGTATAGCTATATAGCTCACATAGGAACTTACATACAAAAATAACTAAAGATAGAAATCTCCTAAGCTTAAGATACGCTAAAAAGTCTGTCAGTTATAATTCATCAAATTAGTTAAGTCAATAAACACTTTAGCAATTAGTGCTTGAATGATTATTTAGATTGTGCAATTATACATAATATGAATTTGTATAAACAAAATTATTGATTTTAACTACCAATGTCATTGAATGAAATATTCTTTACTATGAATAATTAATCTATAGATATTGAATTAAATGGTATATATATTTATATAGTTTGTCTGAATTTATTTATCAACCAAATTGATGAAGTGCGTATCCTGGTTAAGTTCTTGTAGCCTTATAAGTAACCTGTAATGTAACTGGATCAGATAGAAAAGATGTTATAGAAATAAATATCCACGATCTACCTCAACGGTCTATTAGTTGTTCTGGTAAAAAAAGGTGTTATCGAAATTTTGGTCTTATTGCGCTCTTTTTATTAAAGTTCTTTTCAAAGCATTGGCGAAGGCATTCATAAAACTGAAACTAATGGTCTTATTCATAATGACTTATCGGAGGTTTGAACGGAGATTTTATCGGAGAGATAATAAACGTTTTATCGTAAAAGACCATTATGAATAACAAGTTTTGACAATTTTCGCGAACCGATTTTAGCGAATTTTTAAACCTCCGATAAGTCATTATGAATAAGACCATAAGTCTTTAAGTATTGAACAATATACAAAAAAAAATGTTTAGGAGAAATTGTAAGTACCTTTTGTAAATTACTCTTTTCCTAGCAATTCCTACAAAAGTATTAGTAGCGACTGCTTATAAAGCAACAATGAAACTAATTTTAATATCACTGTCTATTCGTAGTTGTTGTATGAAACACAGAAGTTCTAGACCAGCTTTATGCATTCCTTGTTATAGTTGGGAGCTCTAAAGAGGGAGTGAATGTGGGTGGAAGGAAACGAGGGTGGGGTGAAGACTCAGTCGGAAACAATTAGGGTGTGCGCACGCGCGGCAGCTTCCTGCACCTCATCTAATTGGCGTATCTCTATTCCGTTGAATGTATTGCTGTTATAATTGACATAAATGTTACAACCAGATCTGATTGCTATCTGTTTATATCAGTTATACTAATATGTCTCTATTATTGTTGTTAGACAATTGTTTGTATAGTACTATTCACATTATTGTATAGCTACAAATATTTTAATAAGACTTATTTTATTTAAAACTCTTATTTAAAGCGTTTTATACGAAATCTTAACTTTTTAATTAGGTACTTGGTTCCGTGATAAGGTCAAGTTATATTTATCTATTTTTCTTTTCAGTGAATTCAGGTGATATTCCAACAAAGCAATACATCTCAGATAAATTATCATTAGACCCTTTGAAACTGGTTGCACATAATCTACGATAAAAAATAGGTACTTTACCGATCATACCTCGTAGACAGTCAACAATTGACGGGCTTCGTGTTCTAGTGGTTCATATAACGGACTGCCGTTCACGAGGTCGTGGGTTCGATTCCCGCTTCGGACATTCATTTGTGTGATGTTTATAAATGTCATACAATACAATTGTTTGTTCTACGTCTGGGTGTTTACTATGTATATTAAGTATGTATTTACAAAAAAAAGTAGTTTAGGTATTCTACCCGTATTCTGGTACCCATAACACAAGCATAATAAGCTTAGCTTGGGACCAGAGGACGTTGTGGGATATGTCCATTAATAAAAATAAAAAATAAAAATTATAAAACTTATATTTTTTTAATAATATTTTATTGATTACTAATAATAAAATTACATAGTGCAACAGTAATAGATACATAATATTATTTAGCTCAGTAAAAATGTTCCCTGCCTCTCAAACTAGGCTGATGCCTGTGTTTTGAGAAACAGTGTTCCATTGTTACATTCTTATGGTTACATTTTTAACAATACAATTCAGCACACGATGGTCGGCTTATACAATCTACCCTAAGTCTATGTTTCTACATGTTTTACAATTTTTATTCACTAAACAAGAATCAATCAATTAGCAAAGCAAGAATCAATCATTTCTTTAGTTACACCTATTTACACCTTTTTAGAGGACTTTTACCGCGATATAGCAAATCAATTATTCTTTCGTTGATGGTAGGATCGTGTTTCATGATGAAATTTGTAAATTGATAAAAAGAAAAGAATTAATAAACTAAATAAACTAAATTATAGTGGAAAAAATGATAACCATGAGCGGGACTTGAACCCACGACCTCGGAATACCGTTCCGTTGCTCTCCCATCTGAGCTATCATGGTTCCCGCATATGTTTACCAAATCTTCCACTACAACCTTCTCAATGTGAGTTTAACATCGTGCGATGTTTTGTGTACAACGCCATCTATTGAGCGGTTTGCACCAACTCGATCAATCGATCACTTAGTGTTCTTTACAGAACACAATTGGACCGAAATAATGACTGTACATGTATTTCTAAATTAATTTATGAATTTTTGCAATTGACTTGCTATGCTTTTACTAAATAAACTAAATTATAGTGGAAAAAATGATAACCATGAGCGGGACTTGAACCCACGACCTCGGAATACCGTTCCGTTGCTCTCCCATCTGAGCTATCATGGTTCCCGCATATGTTTACCAAATCTTCCACTACAACCTTCTCAATGTGAGTTTAACATCGTGCGATGTTTTGTGTACAACGCCATCTATTGAGCGGTCATAAATTAATTAAGAAAAGAATTGTTTGAAAATAACATTATGTTACCCCACTCGCGATAATATTCGAATATTTTACGCAACCATTCATTATAAAAACAAATGATTCGCTAAACACCCACGTCCCCTACGACATATTCCCTTGGTACACGCTTTGTTCGAAACACCAAAATCTATTTATTCATATCGTATGGCTAATTTTAGGATTAGGCGGTGCGTTCCAACGGTGATTGAATTATCCATTCCGTTTGCGGGGACTTACGGTTAGTCTCTTGGGTATTGTACTACGATGCTTACAGATCATGGACTAGAGGGTTTCGACGATTATTTGAAGATTATTCAAAGAATTGTTTAATTGAAAAAATAACTAGTTCTTTTTATTCATGTTCTTGTATTGGTGTTGTAATGAAGAATTTCATTGGCTTTGTGCAAATCTGCTATTAACTTGGTTATTTTGAAAACTTTACGTACCTAACCGTGAGTCTGACAGATACATAAAAATTCTGAAGTCTTTAGTCTGGAAACTTAACTGAACACCAGAGAGCTAAGTAAAACATATACTTTTTAATAGTATTATGGTTGTCTGGATGAAATCGCAGCATGTGATAAGAGCGCCTATCCTATCACACTATTGTAAATATTAAACTATATTTAGCAACGGTTGTATTGTAATTTGGTGTACAATAAAGAGACTATCTTTCTATTTTATTATGAATAAATAATTTTTCTTTCTTTACTTTCTTTCTTTCTATCTTATAAGAGAGCTCTAAGAAAGTCATCGCTACTCTCAATAAGAATTACCAATACTTTTAATCTCTAACTAAGAACATTTATATCAAATTATCAAGTGACCTTTGTAAGAAGACATCACTCGAAATGCTTTCATGTGTAAAACATCTATAAAATGATCATTAATTCTGGAGCATTTAGCACATAATTGCTTTAATGGCGATGACAATGGATCAGTGGAGCGTCGAGGAGCCACTCAATTATGTGGCATTCACTGGCTGCTGTTTGCACTGGTGAAGACAGGGACTCTTATTGGCCACCCTCCGTTGTGAGGGGACGTACCCTCGCGAGCCTTTGTGTCTACCGCTCTTGTAACGTCAATATTTTGATTGTTAAGATTTTATCTACCAACGAAGATGTCCGTAACTTACACGAGTGACTAACTTCAATGTTTAATTTGTATATAGAGATTTCTTCTGCAATAAATATTTTGCAACAAATAAAAAATAACCATAGTTTAAGAATATAGTGTCATCAAAAACTTTCCCAGAAGTAGTTAGTCAATAACCAGTAATAAGTTATTTGAAGAAAATATAAAATAGAAATAAACAAAAGTATTGTATTGAATAAATGAGAAAACTGTACTAATATTAAGTGCTGGTAAAATCTTTGCATATTGATAGACTAAAAATTTATTAAATAAAATAATAAATAAATGAAATAATATTATAAATTAATAAAACATTTATTTACTACATACTAAGCTTATTAAGCCACTTTATCGGTCTTTTCTTTAACTAGGGTTCTAAGAACTTTCACATTGATAACATTTCCAATTATAACTAATAATAATATTTATTAGTGGAATCAAGAATACGCGCATTTATTACCATTGAACAAAACCCACGCTAGCCAAATTTCTCTGAAACAAAAATCTATAATATCTCAATTGATTGTTCAGTCATCTATGCATTGAAAACTGGTCATCCCCCAACTCACGCATTAATGTTATTATTTGGCAACATTTACTAAATAATTTGCTCGTTAAACGACGGCCGATACACACCCTGTTCCCTAACTACCGTATTGTGAACGACGATTTTCTCCCCCCTTGGGACTAACGACTGGATTCAACCAATACGAACGTAACATTAATTACTCGCCCTCCTTTTGTGTAGATATTTGTAGCAACATGCTCTTTTGTTGACGATATGAAATTAATAACGTATATGTTATTGTGAGGGAGGATTACAAAACTATCCTTTCAATCAAGGCTTATAGATGCCTTATAGAGCTTGATTAGTTTTCGTAAGCTGTTTCTTTGTATAATATATCTCTGTAAGGTTTCTTTGAGAAAGTATTTTATAAAACACATATCCGAGGTCAATATTTGAAATGTTATTTATTTGTAATTTTTTTAATTACTACCTAAAGGCTGCGATTTCCCCCGCGTTTATAGTTGTTGAGACCACCTCCACTCCGCATATATAAATTGTACAAGATAGACATCCTCTTGAACCACTCTATCTATTAAAAAAAACTGCATCAACATCCGTTGCGTATTTCTGAAGACATAAGCTTACCTAGGTACATACATACAAAAACAACGAATTTGCTTTATAATGAGTAAAGAAGTCCAATTATTTAGTATTCTCCTTGTAGTGACGAATATTCCCATGATCAGACCATAATCTCTCCTAAGTGGCGGAGGCCAATGACCGACAATGGGACGTTAGCGGGCTGTAGAAAAATATATTGGAGGGCCTCGTTCACCATCTTCAAGTAAAGCGTTGATTAGTTACTTATCGATTAGCGTTAATTGTCAAGTAATAGTTACGAGTATCTTCTGTCAATTTCAATTTTTTAATCTTAAGATTACTGCTACTCGAACGTCGTGAACGTCGCACGTGTAGTTACTGGTGACTTTAACTAGCGATTAGTCTACTTGGCGCTTTACTTGAGAATGGTGAAAGAGGCCCTTAGTGTTTTAGAAGTTAAATACGTAATCTGGTTCGCATATAACAGAGGCATATAAAGTACTAGTATAGCTTAATTTAGGACCAGGGTGAGAGGACATTCTGTAAAAATATCCGTAAATATTAAGAAAGAAGTAGCAAAAAATCATAATCATAAATTATACCGGATCTCGGATTGTAAAAGATTACACTAATCGCTATTGTAACGGGTGGGAGTTGCTTGACCACTCAATGGCTATTATGCCCCATAGGTGGCACCATCACTTAACAGACAAGTTAACAAAGCCTTCTAACACCTCGCTAATCTGAGATTAAGATCGTATCTGGAACAGGACATGGTAAACACTTCACATATAAATACAATTCTTGTTTCGTTTACAGTTATATTCAAGTGTTGAAAAAACATTCAGTTTTACATCATATAAGTAAAGAACAGAAGTGCTATTAATATCGTTTAAAAACTAAATAATATAATTAATTAAACTATTGGTCGACTCAGTTCTCAAAACCGAAGTGGTAAAGAAATCACAGTTTAAGTTGTTTTATGTTTATCTGATTTTATCTGTTATTTCTTTCGAATGTTTAACTAAGCGGTGGCGTGGTTATTGTGGTGAGTCCTTTTGGACAATAATCAAAGTCTAGCCATCTTATAAAAGGTGGCTAGATTTCGTATAGTGAATAATATATTATCCTAAAACAAAACTTTACCGAATCACGGAATGCTAGACAATAAAAGATATTAGGGGAGACAAATTACAAAAGCAGTGATTAAGACTTAAACAATCCTCGATGATAACCACTCCACAAAAGGATTAAATTGCGAAAAAAATTACTTTATTACCTTTTTATTTTTTATTAGTTTTTTTTATTCTTTATTTATTTAGGAGCACTTTATTACCTGATACCCAGGATATATGTATTTTTAACCCACAATTTCAGTAACATATTTCCGGCTTTAAAAAGTAATTTTTAAAACGTATATTTGCAAACAGCATTTATTTAATGCTTAATTTAGCATTATGATATAAAACTCGCTTGCCAAAACGATGTATTAAATACTTTATTTAAAAGTTGTATTTCTGAAATTACTGTATATTGAGCGGTCATCATGTCCGTCTAAATTGTGTGTCGAATACAGTTATTGTTGGCAAAATAAACCTATTGTTAAATTTTCAAGAGCAAAAACCAAGTCCACAATGACAGTATAATTGAATTACATCCATTTAAAAGCATGGTATGTCAGAATGTGCATATCCGTTCTTGGTTCTTGGAATACCTCCTGATTGTAGGAGTAAAATGAGTACTTACTTGTTGTATATTTTGTCCTTGGGTCTGATTATAATATAGTACCTGGATTGATAAATTGTAAAAATAATTGTATTGGTGGTCACGATAGGATTTAGGGCTTATGGCAATAACGAATCAGATTTATTGGTTCTACTGATCTTCTAATGTTATAATTAACTACGTAGGTACAGTAACTCCTCTGAATAACTCTATCATGCCAAGTGACTTTTTTAATTAAGAGGGTACTGTACTCCTCATTTAGGTATTTGCCTTAGGTATTGCTATCCCTATTTCCGAGCGCCACGCTGAAAGGGACAAATATAGATGAAGCGGCTTTTACCTACAAATTCTTTGAAAAAAGACGTTTCGTACTTCCGTTTTCTTTCGCGAAAGTTAAACCGATTTTAATAGTTTTTGCGTTATATTATAGATAAAGATATATCTATGCTACTACAACTTTCTTTTGTGGTAAAACTTTACCAAATTTGTGTGATAGACGCTGCAACTTTATCTAAAGAAAACCGAAAAAAGTGGGTTTTTCGGATCGACATATTTCTTTTAGTTATTATGTTTTGAAAAAAAGAAAGTAATAGAAGCATAGATATACTCTTTATCTATAATATAACGCAAAAACTATTAAAATCGGTTTAACTTTCGCGAAGAAAAAACGGAAGTACGATACCCATACTTTTGTATTTAGCATAATTTGGTATCGTGCCGTCTTAATAATCTTGTTTAAAATAAGTTCAATTTGTATGTTATTTGGGCATCAGGCGATCTAGAAGGGGATCTACCAGAGTTAGCTTACCTTATTAATATTCCCTTTACCAGCCCATTAATTGCCCGTACCCAACAGGGCCACCACAGCTAGAGAGTTCTAAGTACTATGCCGCGCTGACCGAGGCGTATTGGCTGGCATAGAGTTTAGTTTCTCTCACTTCATTTTAACTAGTTGTAAATTCCCTAATAGTGCGAAGTTTTATTTAAGTCTCAGGTCTTGGTAGTTGCTGTCTGTTGCATAACCCATATTTTTGCCTAGTAAACCCATGATTTACGATAACATAGGTAGGTTAGGTAGGTTTATATTTTCATTTTACTTAGTAAAATTTTACCAGAAACAAATCCCGAAAAGAAACCTGACGTATTGCTGCCTGCTTTTGCATCAGGATATTACGCGACAATTTTTATTACACGGTTTCTATTCGAGGGTCCGAAATTAATTAATTTCCATGGCAAAATAAGCTTTAGGACGGCTGAAGAAATCTTTTGAAACGGGTACCTTGTGTAATCCGATTATGTCGCTACATACCTGATTATACCTGCAGCTAACATATTTGCTAACATATTGCCCTAAATAACTTTGACAGTGACATCGTCACAGGTACTAGTATCGTAGTTTTAATAACAATAATAGATACGTGAAACATGTTAATGCATTTTGTCTATATTTTAAAGGATTGGCGAGTAGTATTTTTTCTATATTATGACTATGACACATAAAAAGTATGCTTTTCACCCACGCCATGCGTTCCATTTAATCTACAATGAAATTGTAGGGATAATAATAATAATAATAATCTTTATTGGGACTAATAACATAACAACAATTTACATGTGATCTCTGTCTCCTAAATTAGGTTAGTACCTGTGTCTCAGAAGACAGATGTTCATAGTGTGCTAACAGTTCAAATTGTTTATGAGTTACAGTTAGTTTAATTAAATAATGAGATTAAAAATATTACACTAAAAAAACACAAAACAAAACACAAAAGAGAAATAAAAGAAAATTAAATAAAACCAAATAAAAAAACCAGTACAAATAAAGAAAATGGTAAATTAACGAACTTCTATATTAATAATCATTATGTATGTGTGTGTTTGTGCGAGTGTGAAAGTGTGTGGGTGGGTAAGTGTGTAGTTTGTGTTTTTGTATGTGAATACGAGATTTGAAGGGAAAATCAACTTAGCAAAATTAGGTAATAGGACTAGCCACAAGTGATTCAACTTCATCATAGGACATGCTAATAAGTAGACTAAAGATAAGCTTTTTGAATTTTCGGTTATTCAAGTTTTACATATCCAATAAATAAATTAAATTATATATTCTCGGAGCTCTAAAATCATAATGGCGCTGGGAAAAGCTAGATTTGGTGCGTGGGACTGGACATCTAAAACATGTATCATATGTATCATATCTCTGTTTACAACTTCAAGGACATAGATGTTTGCCAAAAAAGGTACTAAATACTCCCGAAATACTTATTAAACAATACGATTAAATAGCAATAAGAAGCAAAACAGAATATCCCAAAAACTTAACAGAGTTGTAGCAAAAAAAAAGGGTGACAATAGCCAAAGCTGTTTAAATATTTATGATGTATTTACTTATTGACTAAACAGAGATGTGAATACAATAGAAATGCGACATTGTTCTGATTGTTCCCGTGTGCCACTGTTCACTGCAGAATGGTTTATTGACCATCGAGAGCTTCCGTTCGGGAACCAACGCTTTAGGGGAACGTAATTGTTCTATGAAAGGTTTTTCACTTTATTTTGAAAAAAAAATAAGTTAGAGCCTCTTTTAGGTGTAATTTATACGCATATGGGTGTTTTTCTAATGGCATACCTAAGCAGATGCTGTGAGGATATGACCTCATTTCTTAAAAGTATCCCATTGCAACTCGTTTTCATTTAACTTAGACTAAGAAAATCCATTATGAATAGATCTCGGAATTTGTAATATTATGCCCTTAAAAATTTTTGGAAGATGGATGTACGCCCGAATAACGTAAGTACAGTGTAAGTACCGATAAGTATAAGGCATTGACTAACGAATTTAATCAAAGACGGGCTTCGTGGCGTAGTGGTTCATGTACTGGACTGCCGTTCACAAGGTCGCGGGTTCGATTCCCGCTTGGGACAATCATTTGCGTGATATTCATAAATGTCATACAAATGTTCGTACTACGGGTGTTTTCTATGTATTATAAGTATGTATTTACAAAAGAAAAGTAGTTTATGTTAATACATAAACTACTTTTCTTTACGGATATAATATCCGTATTCTGGTACCCATAACACAAGCATAATAAACTACTGGTACCAGAGGACGTTGTGTGAAATGTCCATGAATATTTATAAAAAAAAAATAAAAAAAAATCAAAGAATAATGTAAACTGTAACATGGTCTTTAACGTAGGCGTGATGCTTTAAGAATATAATAATAAATGTTAATATGGTAAGTGGAGTGCACAATATCAATAGTAGCGGAAGGGCCGTACCACATGTGTAATCCACTTAAGGGCGGTTAATCTTGACGCTTAGTTACCGCAGTGCTATTGTTCGTGTATTGAGTGTGGGGAACTGCGCTCGACTGTACTTAATTCGATCACAACTGTTATGCTATTGTGGGATTTAAATTAAATATACACGACTAAAAATCTGTAGGCTAAGTGTGTCTGTAGATAGATAAACTGAGAATACCTAATTATGTCTTTACTAAGTATTGAATGTTTTGGACTCTTTTCACATTTCCGTCTCTATGTAGAGGCAATGATCCTTTTTAGACTACTTTAGAGATTTTAAAATAGTGTGTAAGTATAATAATAATAATAACTTTTTGACCGTATATTATATAATAATAATAATATTCATGGACATTTCACACAACGTCCTCTGTATCAACAACTTAATTCAAAATTCACTTAATTGAAAAAATAAATTTGGTCAAGTGCGAGTCGGACTCGCGCACGAAGGGTTCCGTACCATTATGTATGCAACATAAGGCAACGTTATTAGTATCGAGCAAGAAACGGTAAAAAAATCATGTTTGTTGTATGGGAGCCCCCCTTAAATATTTATTTTATTTTATTTTTAGTATTTGTTGTTATAGCGGCAATAGAAATACATCATCTGTGAAAATTTCAACTGTCTAGCTATCACCGTTCTTGAGATACAGCCTGGTGACAGACGGACGGACGGACGGACAGCGAAGTCTCAGTAATTGGGTCCCGTTTTTACCCTTTGGGTACGGAACCCTAAAAAGTAACCTTCTTGCCTAACCTTGTTTTTTTTTTTTACCTTTCTTTACGTATACAAGAGAATCCTCTTATAAGACCTCATAAGATTGAAACTACTTTTGCAAATAAATTTTCGATTTAATCGTATCTAGGCATTGTCAGTAGTGATAAACCGTTATTTTTTGTTATTTTTGTAAAAATGTGTGAATTTTTAAACCATAATACTAAGTTAAAGTGCAATCTTACGAGTGTGTTACAACATTAGTGTAAATTAAATAAGTTTTATTTAATTTAGGGATATAATTTTGTAAAATAATCGTACTATTGATGACAAATCATAAAAACAAACTAAAATAGGAACATCAACGTAATTTTCTAACATGTGGGGGTAGTCTTGCTTTGCAACTCAAGCGGGGATTACATTATAAAAACAAGCCGCTAACGTTGAAGAGGGGCAGTCTGCAGTCTGTCGTGCTGTCCGATAGGTCACACGTTACTCTCTCTACAAAGTATTTATATTAGTACTATTGTTAGTAAGTGGTGTTAATTATAGTTAATCATGGAGTGTTTTGTGATTGTGTCAATATTACATTATTGTTGGATAATTCCGGTAAGTACATGACGTGTAAGACTTTATATTATTTTAAGTGACTCTACAGTAATATTACAATACTAGTGACACTGTGTACTTGCTGGGACATTATGGCGATTATAATAATGATATTGTATCGTATCGTATTTATATAAAACAGTAAGTCAATTGGGTTTCTTGTTGGTTCTTCCCAATTGATGAACATTTCCGAACCAACGGTAGTATAAAAGATTACACAATGGTAAATGAATCTATGATGTGTTTTATTTGAATAACCAAGAGTTACATTACATATTACAACCTCTGACGTGGATATACCTAGACAACAGTACATTTAATAGCCTATAACTAGCGATATTCATCCTGACTGATATAGAATACGACATAATATAACCCTAATAACTATAGTCTCATAACAAGTGCGTAAATTTAAAGTACACAAAATCAATTCCTAATGTAAATAATAAAAATATTAATTATAAGTGGCAATATTCTACCTTTTTTTTTGTAGATAATATTAAAAATATATATATATGTTACCGGCTAACACTCACTTTTATAGGAATACAAAGTAATCTTATTCTTATCAAACTCAAATTTCCTGTTCCTGGTTAAACCCAATGATTGTTGCAACTTATTATCTTAGACTTGTATCTTAAACTGACGAATATCTCCCAAATCTTCACTTAGCAGATAAAGGGAGAACCCAAAAAATATTTATTGTGTTTACACAAATACGTAGGTGGTAATCCGAGGTAACAACTACCATACCAAGGGGCTGATTCTATTGTAAAACGTTGGGAAAAAAACATTTAATATTATTATTGGGCTCTAATTTCGTTTGACTGTTAATCGTACTTATATAAAAGTGTCAACCAATGTCAATGGAAGTGCCAATTTGTATAGAATTACAGTACTTGAATGGGATGTTTTATATTACACAATAATAGTATGTATGACAAAAAATATGAATAATATCGCGGCTTAATAAAATAGGTTAGTGATTATTCAAGTGTTGCGTCTCGATATGGCTATAGATTTTTCTTAACAAATGTTGATTCAAAGCTACTAAGTACGTATTTGAGAGGTCATATATGTAGATATTAAAGCTTGCTTTTAATTATTGCGTGAAATAATATATTAAATCAAATGCAAAGGGCAAATGTGTGGGCAGGTGAAGTTTCAAAATTTTTGTTGGTGGTTAGTCATTCACAATTTGTTTTTAGTATAAAGATAGGTACACGTTCTGAATAGGCTTCAATTATTAACTAACAATAAGTGCCTTCATTTTAACTTACATTTTTGGAGATCTTCTGTGAAATGTGTAGGTAATCCTCCCATCGAATATTATCTGAAGATATGGAGTAGACTTGTTAAAGTTTATAAACATTAATTTCTAATATTTTCTAACACTTACGTGACTCATTTGTTTAAATAAAACATTCCACTTTTTACGGATTTAGACACGTGTTTATAAATATTTTAAAAGTAAATCCATAAGGAATTTTTACCGATAGATTAACACTGTAAAAATCCTACACAGATATATTTCATAAACCTACAAATATAGATAAAAGCTCCTTACAGATTTACAATAGTATAGATAAGCAGACGGGAGTCAAACATCACCCCTCTACCTCCTCCCAATCCCTCTGGGCTGGTCGTAATTAGCCCCCTTCGACTCCACACTTTGGCTTTTCTCCTCTCGAAAACACAGACGCAACCCGAAAACAACAAGCCATTTGTATGTAGTATACGTTTTTGTGATGTTTTGTACTTGTGTTGGAATTGGAATGAATTTAGATACCTACTTTATGTATGTAGGTATACTAGTTTGGCATCTACCTAACTATAATATGTATATCTTTGTATATTTTAGGATGCTGTTAATAATTTGTGATTTATTTGATACCTAAGAGGCTTTTTACACCTTTTTGTCTAATTTTTAAACTCAAGCAGCCTTTTTAGGGTTCCGTACCCAAAGGGTAAAAACGGGACCCTATTACTGAGACTTCGCTGTCCGTCCGTCCGTCCGTCCGTCCGTCTGTCACCAGGCTGTATCTCAAGAACGGTGATAGCTAGAGAGTTGAAATTTTCACAGATGGTGTATTTCTATTGCCGCTATAACAACAAATACTAAAAATAAAATAAAATATTTTTTTTTACCGTTTCTTGCTCGATACTAATAACGTTGCCTTATGTTGCATAGATAATGGTACGGAACCCTTCGTGCGCGAGTCCGACTCGCACTTGACCAATTTTTAAAATTTTAAAAAGAGACTATGGAATGCTGCTACTGTCTAAATTAAACACTCCGTATTATGATATTTATTATTATAACACACTGACCAATTGAATAGAGTCTGTAATATTCTATTACGTCCGTAATAATATTTGCCTTGCAATTTTCCTCTTTTCAACCCATAAACATCACAAAATTAGGCATAAGGATATCACCCGTTAGCTGACTCTTATTGCTTTATGTCCTAGTCTAGGAGGAAATAAGATAAGTGTGTAAGACACTGTTGTTTTTATTTTAATTTTATTATAGGATCTTCGTCGCTTAACCAGGTATCCTTAAAAATACATATAACGGCACACAAAGGCAACAAGATAGTTTGAAAAGAAAAATAATTGGTCAAGTGCGAGTCGGACTCGCGCACGAAGGGTTCCGTACCATTATCTATGCAACATAAGGCAACGTTATTAGTATCGAGCAAGAAACGGTAAAAAAATCATGTTTGTTGTATGGGAGCCCCCCTTAAATATTTATTTTATTTTATTTTTAGTATTTGTTGTTATAGCGGCAATAGAAATACATCATCTGTGAAAATTTCAACTGTCTAGCTATCACCGTTCTTGAGATACTGGGTACGGAACCCTAAAAATCATGTTTGTTGTATGGGAGCCCCCCTTAAATATTTATTTTATTTTATTTTTAGTATTTGTTGTTATAGCGGCAATAGAAATACATCATCTGTGAAAATTTCAACTCTCTAGCTATCACCGTTCTTGAGATACAGCCTGGTGACAGACGGACGGACGGACGGACGGACGGACGGACAGCGAAGTCTCAGTAATAGGGTCCCGTTTTTACCCTTTGGGTACGGAACCCTAAAAATGAGGCTCTTTGCAATCAATTTAATCACAGTATTTTATTCTTCTTTTAAAATATCAACGAGTTATACAAGATATCTATTTTATTCGCAGTAGCAAGTTATTAAGAAAACATACAGTAAACCGCTGAACAAATCGTCCGAAGTATTTCATCGAGGGGACGCGGATAATCTTCAAATAAGCGTATTACCTCGACTCGTGACTCCGTGCCTTGTGATCTAAAGATCTACGGCTTCACCATGGATAACAAAACACTCCTACATCTAACTACCGTACTGCTTATTCCATAAAATCTTTAAACTATATTTTATAGGCTGTGTCAACATACGTATAGCTATTTTATATAAGTGTGTGTTGAAAAGGACTACCAAATCCTTCTGGGAGTTGCCTGAGGCAGCATAGGGCTTTATTTGCAGATTTAGACATGAGTAAGGCTTCATGATACGCTTTATCTGGTGAAATACAGTACCTAATTTAGGATTTGAAAATAGCAGTCATGTGAACAAAATATTGGGGGTCAGAATTAGTTTTTGGCGTTAAAGACGGAATATACTTTGTATACGTGTTTGTAAAGAATACTTAAAGGAATATCTGCCTTTTCCTCCCGAGTCCAGCTCATACTACTTAATGGAGTAAATTATGTAAATATTCGGTTTGATTGTTGAATAAAGTTTTAATTTTCTTGTCTTCATCGATCGTGATGACGTAAACACGCTACAGTTTCAGAGCGTCGCGTCGCTTGTTTCCCGGCTGATATAAACAAATTCCGCAGCCATCGTGAAAGTCAGCCGTCGGTGGTGGCGGTCGATTTACATAAAATTATGCGCCCCCACTGTTCTCACTGGTTTTCGCACACTAGACAGATCCCTGTACCAATTTTATTCAACAATATTTAAGATTAGTATGGCGTAAGTACTAACTATATGCGATATATAAAATTTGGCAATCCCAAGTACAGACTGAGAAATATTGAAATTTAGTTAAGTACCTATAGGTATTTGGTAGACAGATATAGATCAAACAAAATCATATAACAAAATAATTATCAAAGGCATTTGTTAGGTCTTTGATATTATTTTTTGACAGTAGGTACATTTACAGATCATTTCTTAATGGGTGGGTTTAAGCGATACTTCATAATTGGTTACTTAAGCTGATCAGAATACGGAACCCGCTTATTAGATCGTTTAAATCGTGAATTTAGAAAAACTCTAGATCGATAGATTGGCAAGGATAACCCACCCTGGGTTATCCTTGTTAATCTATCGATCTAGAGTTTTTATTACTTAATAGTAATTAGTCTAGTAAGAATAATGAGACTAGACTTCTTATAATTTGCACTTAGGTATTTGACTTATCATAAAAAGGTATTTTATTATTTGAAGATATATATTTTCTTTTCAATTCGTTTTTAGCTTAGTAACAATATAGTTAGCGACACACAAGATTGTTAAAATGAAAAAAATCCTATTTGAATTATTTAAAAGCAGTTTTATTTTAAAGTTATTAATGTAAGGACTATCGCTGCTCGTCGGTACAAGTCCTTAAACAAAATGATGCGGACCCCTCCGTGTCGCTTTGCTAATACCTACCTCCTCTGTAAAGTCAAAATATTTTGCGTACAGTTTTCCACACAAAGTCTCTAATTTAATAAACGAAGCGGAATAAGCGAAGTTATTTTACAGAGACAAAGTTTTTTTATTCTGGTTTTTTATTTGAATATCTATATAGGTATTTATGAATACTTTATCATTCTTTTTTGTTTAAAAGGTAAGATATTGTAGAAAGGGCAATGCCTCAAGTCCCGTATTTCAATGGTCTCACAATGTCATCGCAATGACACATTATAACCTCAAAAAATTAACAATAGACTACCAAACTTGATAAAATTCGCCACTAAACAATTAGTTATTTAGTGTAATTGCAAAAAAATGCAATAACTGATTGCTTAGTGGCGAATTTTATCAAGTTTGGTAGTCTATTGTACATTTTTTGAGGTTATAATGTGTCATTGTGATGCCATTGAAATACGGGACTTGAGGCACCGGTGTCAGTAGTTTTGATTAACACCAAGTAGACTCAAAGAAAACTCGAAAATAAACCCTGTGCAAACATACTTGATCAGCGCGGCATAGTAGATCATAATCTCTCCCAATGAGGAGGCCCGGGCACGATATTAATGGGTCAAAGCGAGAGAGAGAGAGTCCCAAGCGTTATGTGCTCGTATATTAGTATCATGTATTTGACATAAACTTGAATAACAAAGTTATAAAGAAAAAAGTAAAACAGAGTCAGGTTAACAATTTTCAAAAACTGACAATAAATAAGAAGAAGTAGGTACCAACTTATAAAATGTAATTGACTTATTTTTAATCGCGATTTAACCAGTCAATACAAGAACCACGCCTCAATTCAGTACAGTTACACAAACAATACAAATACAAAATAAACTGCAGGAGTACTTAGTGAGAATGAGTGTGAAAATTTAATATTGTACCTATTGATGCTGAAGTACAGTCACAAAGAGTTTCTGAGTTGTGGGCGGAGCGGCCCGCCTTCCTCTGTACAACAATTACAACAACAAAACGAAACAGTCAGGTATGAATAATCTACATAAATTGTATTATTATGACTATAATTTTATGTAATAACCAGTCATTTTTGCAACATTTTTATTGATGCTTCGCTCCTATAAGTCGCAGCGTGATGTTATATACATTTCACACAACGTCCTCTGGTCCCAAGCTAAGCTTATATGCTTATGTTTTGGGTGCCAGAATACGGATAGAATATGTGTACTAGGTACTTTTTTTTTGTAAATACATACTTATAATACATAGCTGACCCGGCAAACGTTGTTTTGCTATACAATACAAACAAATAATTTGCAATAAAATAATATTGCGACCATAAATTGAAATGTAAGCTATCCTATCTCTCAAGTTGGACCAGACTGCTCACGGTGTGCCAATTTAATTTAAAATCGGTTAAGTAGTTTAGGAATCCATCGCGGAAAACCATCATGACAGGAGATTTATATATATAAAGATAGAAACACCCAGAGGTAGTAAAAACATTTGTATGATAATTACAAATATCACACAATTGATTGTCCCTTTCGGGAATCGACCCCGCGACAACATGAACGGCAGTCCGTTACATAAACCATTCGACCACGAGGCCCGTCGAAATAGCTTTGGCGTCTAATAAAGAAAGATTAAAACACATCTTCATAAACTAAAATATAAAATTTTAGTTTAATATGAAGAGTAAAACAAATCAAATGAACAGTAACATTTAATTTTCATTCAATAATTAAAATGTATATTTGCTACGCAGCCGACGCCTGACCAAATAATTGTTTTCAACGTCAATCGCTTGTTTAAAACTGTACGCGCGTGTGTTGGTTTTAAATGTAATATAACGATTTTATTTGTGCACTGGCATATTGGATTTATATATTTTATATTCGGTGCTAGTATATTGATGATTTAGATGTGACCTAGGAGGATTATAATATACAATAATTCTAATATTTTCTAACACTTGCGCGCCTCATTTGTTCAAATAAAAACTACTTTTTACGGATTTAGACGCGTATATTTGTTTTAAATTTATGCCCGACGTTTCGGATACTTTGCAGTCACCATGGTCACGGGTGAGACTGAGCTGTAATGTGTCTTCTACGATCAGTTATTACAGGGTTTACCCACATTCGATTTTAATTTTATATTGTCTATCGTAGTTATGTTATTAGTATCCTTTCGTTTTTTAAATTTAAACCTTATTAGAATTAGGATGAATATACCAATTATATGTATTAAAACAAGCCATAAATACGTACGATCATAGATAGAAGAATTTTGCTCAATAGCTTACCAAAAAGAAGAAAGAGCTGACTTTTGTAAGGTTCGCGTATACCTATTTAGGGTTAAGCGTAAGCGTAAAATGCTGCGCTCCTTGTTCGTTTGTCTGTCACTCACTAGGCTGTATTTATAGTACGGGATCCGTAGTACATTTTTTTCACTTGATTACTATCAAGCTGATTTTCCGTGAGTAGTTTTATTATGACGAGACGCCCAATAATTTTCTATTCCAAAATCTCGATTGTGGTAGCTTAAAATTATTGGGCGTCTCGTCATAATAAAGCTACTCACGGAAAATCAGCCTGATAGTAATCAAGTGAAAAAAATGTACTACGGATCCCGTATTATTAGTCAACGTTTATAGCTAGACAGCTAAAATATTTACAGAATATGTATTTCTGGTGTCTCTATCCTCTGAATTTATTATTATTATTATTTATTTTATTATTATTATTAATTTATAATTTATTATCTTCACCCTGAAACGGCTTAGAGGATTTGAATGATTCATAACTAGCTTACATACCAGATTAACGAATAGGCTACTTTAATCCCGAAAAAATTCGATGTTCCTGTATCCCATGATATAGAAACATTTTAATTGTAGTTAATTAATTCTTTATGCTTAAATGGCTAAGCTAATTTTGATAAAATTTGGTACTAAAACACCTACCTACCTAGGCTACGTTTGATCCCCAAGATATTCAGTGTTCCCGTAGGATAATTGATAAACTCGGATGTGATTTTTAGTTTGACCAATGTACCTAAGTGGTGTTAATGTTGAGTTAGAATGTACTATGGTGTTTTTAATATACTTTACCATTTTATTTTTATCTGACTTTTTTTATTAACTTAAGTATGATTTTAATTTTAACACACTAGATAGTACCGGCAGCTGCATTCCGATTCCGTTAGTTGCTGTTTTAAAAGCGCGCTTAACCGACCTACCTTCTAATCCTTTTTACAGCGAGTAACAACAACAATAACAACAACAACAAAATTTCTATAATAAGGCACAAGTCCCATAATATACAAATTCTGGCAGTAGCAATTTGATAACATTATAAAAAAAATACAACAAAATCTCATGACAATGTGTTAAATTTAATTTTAAAATAATGTTTAAGTAATTATTTCCGGTTAGCAACCCGGTGCATTGTCATCCAATATTTGGCAATCAGACATGTATAGTCCTCACATATGGCTTGTAAAATGCTGTTGTGAGATGATGATAGGCTTGTAACAGTCCGGGGTATAGCTAGTCAAACAATATTTTTCTACCAAGCAAAAGCCTAAAGATAAAGAAACAATTCTATCTTTCATTAACAAATTAAAAACTACGCTTTTTCATTTACCTACGTTTTTAGGAAAGTACTTAATTAGAAAAGAATACAGATAATATTGAATGTTTTATGTACTTAAATAATCCTATAGTTTTAAATTATTCAGGTTTATTTATTACCTGCTACTTCTGTAATCTATTCTATACATAATAATGTAATAAAAATCAGAAAAGACCATGGTCTGCATTTTAAAGATTTTAAATCCTAAAGATTTTAAAGCCGGCAAAAAATAAAGAAGCTAAAACAATGGTTTATAGAAATGCTGCTAAAATTAGGTAGGTACCTATTTTGTGTGATGGAGACAAATGCTAGACGTCACAGGTATGTTAATATATTAAAACGAGATTGCAATACGTTTCTTTCATTAAAATAACTTTTTTCACAGGCGCTATTTGCATTTTAAGGAATAAAATAAGGTATTATTTAAAATTAACTGGAATTCTTATAATACCTATTTTATTTCATTGGCAGATTTAAAAATTATTCACCTCATCATCATCATCATCATCATAACATCACACCTTGTTCCCATGGGGGTAGGCAGAGACTATAGAGCGCCATCTGCTACGATCCAAGCATTATTCACCTATAAACATATTTTTTTATATGAAATTCATAATTAATATTTAGTTAGATTATGATGAAAATTTATATATCTACTAGCTGATGCCTGCGACTCGTACACGTGGAATTTCGAAAGTTTTCCTTGTTTTAGCAACATTTTTTACTGATGCGTCACTCGTATTGGTCACAGCGTGATGTTATATAGCCTATAGCTTTCCTCGATAAATGTACTGTTAAACACTGAAAGAATTTTTCAAATCGGGCCAGTGCTTCCTGAAACTAGCGCGTTGAAACAAACGAACTCTTTAGCTTTATTATATTAGTATAAGCCACGCAAATTGGTAATGCGCTGGAACCTTGTCAAATTAACGCCATTGTGACGTCATCAGCAAAGAAAAAATACAGCTAACAAAATGTAATATTCTCATCTATACGTCACTATGACGTCACCAACATGGCCGCCAGGCGCATTACCAATTTGTGTGGCTTATATTGATGTTTACATAATTAACGTATTTTTATCGGATAAGTTACATCGACAGAAACGAAACAAATAAAACGTATTTTATAAAGCAGCTAAAGAGTAGCGCGTTTGGTTATATTTTGGTTTTACCTACTTGTTAGTTATTATGTAGGTATAAGAGTTAAGAAATCTCTTGATAATCGATTAAAAATATCATGCATATATCACAACGATCTCTCACAAGTGCTCTGAATAGATTTTCTGTTAGTTGACTTTATACCTCTAAAGGGAAAGAAAACATGGTGGCAAGTATATTCTCAAACCGATACACAAACTAAATGCATATTTTTAATAGGTAGGTATATAAGTATAAAAGTAAATATATTATTCTTATATATAAAAATCAATTGCCGTTCATCAGTCTCGCTAAAACTCGAAAACGGCTGGGCCGATTTTTGTGACTTTGGTCTTGAAATATTTGTGAAAATCCAGGGAAGGCTTAAAACTATGACAAAATATATGGGGAACAAAAAATTCTACGCGTAGGGAGTAGCGGGCATCATGTAGTTAATAGATAATATTTAATCCATTTATTCTTTAAGAACAGATTAATTAATTCTTTAAAACAACAGCGTCTTATTAAAACATTTGTCAAAACAAAATCTCCCCTTTTGTCTACTTTTCGAACAAGTAAATATTTCCTGTGATTAACTTATCTCACAAAACATTCCTTTTTGTGTAAAACACAAATGCTGAAGCTGTGGAGACAGTAAACAAAATGGCGTATTTAAATGGGCGGGAACGGCATTGTTAGGTTATGTTACACCAATATCGTTCCCTAGCTCTCTCGCACTCGCTTCTCTCTACCACTTCAAGCCTCTTTATTTTCACTGTACTTGTACCATATTCTATAACGTATTAACTACCAAACAACATCACTTAAATATAAACTTTAATTCTACAAACTCAAAGTTCCTTTTAAACTAAGTGAAATTAGACATATAAATTTAAATGTATACACAATCCAGATATGTGGAACTGTAAAATGATTTCGCATCCTTGTCCCACACGAAGGGTGGAGTATTTTTAATACTTGCATCTCTTTCCCACGTGCCTCCTGAGAAGTAATGTGTTATTGCGTGTTGTGATATCTCTGAAATAACAGGGAAGCACTCGGTACGAAGTTGTCATTTATAACGGTTTTCCGAGGTACGGTTAGAAAATACGACAAACTTTCAGCTGAATGTTTGGTTTTCGACTGTATTTACGTTATTTACGTTACGCTAAAGAGTGAAATGGATAAAAATAAAGTTATTTCGTATCAATAAAAAAGTATTAGGGTCCTTATTATTTACTATTTTAAGAGGGTACTGTACTCCTCATTTAGGTGTTTGCCTTAGGTATTGCTATCCCTATTTCCGAGCGCCACGCTGAAAGGGACAAATATAGATGAAGCGGCTTTTACCTACAAATTCTTTGAAAAAAGACGTTTCGTACTTCCGTTTTTTTTCGCGAAAGTTAAACCGATTTTAATAGTTTTTGCGTTATATTATAGATAAAGAGTATATCTATGCTACTACAACTTTCTTTTGTGGTAAAACTTTACCAAATTTGTGTGATAGACGCTGCAACTTTATCTAAAGAAAACCGAAAAAGTGGGTTTTTCGGATCGACATATGTATTTCTTTTAGTTATTATGTTTTGAAAAAAAGAAAGTGACAGAAGCATAGATATACTCTTTATCTATAATATAACGCAGAAACTATTAAAATCGGTTTAACTTTCGCGAAGAAAAAACGAAAGTACGATACCCATACTTTTGTATGGAGCATAATTTGGTATCGTGCCGTCGCTGATTTACCTCACGCACCAAAAGAGCTAAACTTAAGGGCCTACATCAATATTATCGTATATCATCGCCGCCACGTACATATTAACACAGCCAGTAGGCACAGAAAATGAAGAATTAGGGATACTTTTCCTATTTACTCAAAATCTACTAAATATATTTTAATTCTGATTTACGTGTTTCTATATATAATAGTTACTTATGTTTTTAAAGTTATTTCATTAGTTAATACGCGATAATAGACCGACAAATGAAAAAAATAAAAAATTAGAGAGGTTGTTTCGCTAAGATTTTCTATCGAGAAAACTTTTTTCAATCGTGTTTCTGAGTTTATGCGATCCTAGATCATATATTGAAAAAACATATACTTAAAAATTAGAGCTCTAGCCATTCAATCTAAAGAAACAATGAAAACTTCGTACGTAGAAAAATGCACGAAGCTATTTTGGTATCCTCTTAAAGAATGATGACGTTTAAAAAGGATTTTTCCTCTTTTTAAGGTCATTTTACTTTTGCCATATTCTATGCCAGAGTTGAATCTCCAACAACACACGTTGGTATTTACGGGTATGGATTTATACGTGTTTACGCATTACAATTAAAATTAAAGATAAATAAAATTTTAGATCGAAAATATATAAAAGTAAGGAAACACGACCTTAGCTTCATGCTTTGAATTAAGCGAGTAAAAACGCGAGATGTGGCTAAAGCAAACAATTAACTGATATCGAAATTAAAAATTGATGAAATGTTTGAATAACTATTTTAGATATTTTTAAAGATCAAGCTTCTACTTTCTCTTATTTAGGTACTTAGTAAAATATATACAATTTCAAAAACGATTGGTTGTATATTTTAATACATATATTACGTTATTAGTATGTTAATGAGGACATAAATAGAAAAACAATTATTAGATTTATCTCATCTTATGGTTTATTTTTGTTGCGGTTAGTACCTACATATAGCCTCAAGGCAGGGTGCGTGGAGTCGTAAAGCCGCTGGAGTTGGGCGTCACTAAACAAAAACAGGTATACAAGTAGCAACTGAACGGTGATTGGTCCTCGATCGTGACTCAGTCCGCCTTCAAATGCACGGCGTACATCGCCCAATAGAGACCGGCACTCGCATTCCGCGTTACGCTCTCGGCGCGAAAACATGTGCAGCGGCGCTGAAGGAGGCTCTTGGCCGCTCGGGAAAGACGCGCCTACGGTAACCGCAGCAGCCCTGGATCACTACCGCTTACAACTTTATAACTACGCGGTAGCAGAACGGCTTCGACTGTACCCACCGAGCGTGGCACCATGCTACGCACCGTACGGACCCCGCCTGGCCCTCTCCATGTCTTTACTGCAACAACGAGTGTTACAGCCAGAAGAACCAAAACCACAGCACAGTTACATCGGACTCATCGCTATGGCAATACTTAGTTCACCAGACCGGAAACTAGTCCTGTCCGATATCTATCAACACATCCTAGACAACTACCCATATTTCCGCACGCGCGGGCCGGGATGGCGAAATTCAATAAGGCACAATCTATCACTCAACGACTGCTTCGTCAAAGCTGGAAGATCTGCCAACGGAAAAGGTCATTATTGGGCTATTCATCCTGCTAATATCGAGGATTTTCGTAAAGGAGACTTTAGAAGACGTAAAGCCCAGAGGAAAGTGAGGAAACATATGGGATTAGCAGTTGACGATGATGGAGAAGATTCTCCTTCACCACCGCCGCAGTCACCACCAGCTCTACCGTTGCCGTTTTGGGGTGCCGGTCGCATTCCTGGCGTTGGGCAAGCGCGGAAAAGACAGTTTGATGTGGCGTCACTTTTAGCACCTGATGAAGCACCAGAGAAGAGGCAAAGACGTGATAGTAGTTGTGAGGAAGAGCCTGAGGAAGACATAGATGTAGTGGCTAGTGATCAAGAAGAAAGAGGCGGTGAGGATGAGATGCGTTCACCATTGACACCAGCTGCACAATATCCGTTACTAGGCGGATGGTGGCCAGCTTTGGACCCCGCTTTACTGCAACAGCTACGACGACATCCATCGCTGGCAACTTCAGCACCACCTAGTCCCACCGATCAACAGCGTCCGCCGGATACCTAGGCTGTGATTGATTACATACATTAAATGTGAATGATCAGTATTAATAGAAGCCCGTCGGTATACCTATAGTGAGAATTCGTAAGTTTTAACTTCCCAGTGTTTTATATTTATTATTACATTCGTGTGGAGCGGGTGTAGTTAAATTCTTACTTCTTCTTCTCTCTTCTACTTTATCTTTTTCTCTCTTCAGTCGTTTTTTTTCAATCTTAAATGTTTATATGTATAAATTAGCTTTAGGTATAAGTGATCTTCTAAACTGTCTATGTAGGAGTGATAGTTGTTATGATAGAGTTTATTGAAGTCTGAATACGACCAAGGTTTGTAGATAATTTCTAGTTCTTATTGTAAATATGTGAAGTGTTGGACGGTGACTATGACTATAGGCGTAGCTAGGAAGTATTTTGAGGTTTGATATTTCTAATTATTAAAAAGAAAAAAAATCTTACATCTAACCAAGATAAGAAAATCTAAAATCCTTCCTGGCTACGTCAATAAGTATAAGACTATCCCTTTGTTGTTAAAACGTATTAACGATTGTTGTTTATTTAATAGATCACAATAATCAACTCAAATAACGATATCTATAAAAGAACTAAATAAATAGCAATTATAATATCATAACATCTTTTATTTTCCATATTATATAGTGCAATAACTCAACAACATATTTCCCAATGGCCGTAGTTGGTAGATTTACCTACTTACTTATAAGTCTAGTATGTTCAAATCCCACTCGAGAAATTTAGATGTGAAAATAAAGATATCTGTGGTAAGTACGTCTGGTTGCATTAAAAGTAAGCAAAAATATTAGGAATCTTTAGTTTAGGATTTTACCCAGGTAATACAACACAAGCAAATTGTAATAAAACTTTTATGGACCGCTTTGTTAAAAAGATTTGCGCATCAAAACCTAAAAACCTAAATAAAACCTCATACAAAAATCTGTTTAATAATTGATAAGCCACGAATAAATTTACTTAATTTAACATTTTGTATATCGTTGTTGAAAAAATAATAATATGTATATAATTTTTTTTAGAAACAAAGACAAACAAGTAGGTGGAATATGACTGTTTAAATAAAAATACCATAGCCAATTACTTCTTAGTGTGTTACTTTTAACTATTATGAAAGAAACAAGCAAACAGAAGATAATCATTATACTTAGACAAAGATGCCAAAGACTAATAAATACCTGGAATATTTTGTTCTTGCAGTCGCCAATCGATGACTCATAAACACAACAAAAGTACTGAATAATTAGTATCCCATAATAAAATCTTATCTCATTATCTTTGTGGCATCAGATTAAGAAAATAGTTGTCTCTATCTAATTTCTAGTGTTGTAAAAGCCGGCTAAGGAATTATATAAGTAGATAAAATCTATTGAGCAGATTAATTAAAAAAAAACTGCAATATTTTCTGTTTTAAAAATTATCAATAGTTATCCAGTTACGTTGGACTGCAATAACCTCACCACCTAAGGGTAAATAAAAAAAAATAAAAAAAGTTGATACTAAACTCTATGCCGACATTCCCAAACAATCCTGGTCATCGTAGGCTTAGAAAAATCTCCCGTATTGGACGAAACCCGTGCTCAATAGTAAGACGTTTATAGACAAATATCCATGGATATTTATTACAACGTCTTTTCGTCTTAAACTATTCTAAATGTTTGTAATACTTAACGGGATATACTTAATACATTTAATATTATTTATTTAATACGAATCTAGCTAGAATATTTAGTATTAAAGTGAATAATATAAAGAGATTTAGTCGGGTATATTTGTTTAAAATTTGAAATTATTTGGGAATATTATACCTACTCAAACGTAGTACAATTGTACAAATATCCGAGTTCATCACTCGAATAAATATGTCCAATACGCATCGTGGCGTGACAAAATGAATGAATAAAACCAAAAAGAATGATTAAGTCAAAGTAAATAGCTACTTCCTATGAAGGAATTAACTTTTTTATTGAAAACTGTATGGGGAAATCAAATAATTTAATCAATATTGTGTTTTCCCAAAGATAATGACTGCGATGTTTTATCAATAACAGATAATATTATATTTATGTAAGTAATAAACTATACATTACATATTAACACGTAAGATAATGATAAAGACCGCTGTTCAATAAGCACACTTCTTCTTTCTACTGTGGTTCAGAGACCTTCTTGAAAAGTGATAGGGTAATTGCTCTGCTCTAATGTGTCGGCACTTTAGTCGACACGGAGTTTTAGTGGTTTTAAAGTTTTACTTCTTTAGGAGCTTTAGAAAGAAATGATGAGACAAATAGTCGTGAAACATACGCACGCCGTCACCAAAAAAAAAACCAAAACCATAAAGTTAGTAACAAATGTAAAATATGAGCGCACACCGTCACTCACTCAACCGGCAAGTTAGTAACAAGCGTAAGATCACAGATTTAACAGATAGTGGATACGCGTTCATTGTTTATTGTTGGAGACACGTATATTTAGCTTGATAAAATCGTACTTCGACTACCAAATAAAATATTGTTATACTTCAAAAGACGTGGTACTTTTCGCAAACCACTAAGGTCACTTTTACAATCAATAAAACAAGTATTACGTTGGCAAGAGAAGACCTGTTTTATCAGGCTATGGTTCAATTAATAAATAATAATAATAATAATAAATATTCATGGACATTTCACACAACGTCCTCTGGTCCCAAACTAAGCTTATATGCTTGTGTTATGGGTACCAGAATACGGATATAATACATATACTACTTTTCTTTTGTAAATACATACTTAAAATTTAATACTTAAATTTTTTACTTACTTTTAATTAAACCTGTGGCGTATATCATAGACATACATAGCATGTATGCATGCATATGCATATATATTTATTTATGTAGCTCTACACTCTATCTGCAAAATCTGTACGTAGGATTCTACGAAGAATAAACAAAGAAATGAATCCTCCTACGTAAAGAACTTATTTAGATAGTTTCCAGTTGAGAGTTTCCACTCAAGAGATTAAAATTGTAATATTTTAAGCGTGAGAAAGCAAAATTACCAACGATGAAAACTTGTAACAAAACAACAAGACATAAAATCTTAGCAAAACATGACACCAACGTCAGTTATGCATTACTTATACCCTTTTACAGGTACTCAGTCACTTGCTCGATATTTTTATCTTTGATCTATACACCATCTGTGTTGCGACGAATTAAGAATACAAATGTCACCACATATTAGTCGCGGCGTGATGTTATAAAACCTATAGCCTTCCTTAATAAATTTATTAACCAACACAGAAAGATTTTTTCAAATCGGACTAGTGGTTTCTGAGATTAGCGCGTTCAAACAAACAAACAAACTCTTCTTAACTTTTATGTACTAAAAATAATAGGAAATTATTTCCTGTTATTACTATGACCGTGACATCAATGTATTACCCTATAAGACTCCTTTTATGGCTTATATATGACTTCTTTTAACATATAAATATATATTGTAAGCAATTTTTAATAAATTTTATTTTCCCCAATTAGTATCTACGTGGTATGAAAGTTGTACAAATATTATTACAACAAATTATTACCTCTTTATAATAAATATATTAGTTATTAATCCAAATAGCTATTTATAATCATTTAACTTAACTTTGACTGTATTAGTTATTGTTTCCTTGTGTGAAATCTATTAAATAAATATTAATTCTTTAATACTATTTCTATATTAAAATTTATCTTAATAAATAAGATATTCTACTAATTAATAAACGCGAAGGAACGTCCTTATGGTGACGGATTTTTTCCCGATTTCATCTCCAGCTGGCGGAGCTTTCAAAATATCATGCAAGTTCCAGGCGATTCTGTTGACGGCGGCAAACGGCCTGACTTTTATTTCGTATTATGACATACATAAAACTAGCCGACTTTTTAATGGATGAAGTGTCTATGGACGTCTTAAACTTTTTGATAGAGTCGTTCAGAAACTTGATAATTGTATTTATCGGTTTACCACTGTCACACTCACAATAATACACTCATAATACGAATTTGCCAGGCAGTTCCACTTACGGCGTAAACGGCCTGGGAATAAGAGCTCCTAATACGGCCGCAGGGTGTTATAAAAGCCAGCTAAGGGATTCTAAGCAGTTAAATATCTTATGTGAGAGACGGAAACCTCTAAATCAAAACCTATGCCAACACGCCTGGTCAGCGCGGCATAGTAAGACCTCTCTCCCAAAGTGGAGAAGGCCCGTGCCCAACAGTGGGACGTTATTGGGCTGGGAAAGGAATCTTTGTTAGAATGTATAGATTGATTTTTGTTACTTTTTTACAAAAAAAAACGAAATATTGGATATTAATTAAACTTTCAGCTGTAGGTAAGTGTTATATATAGGTACCTAGATTATGTATTTATTTATTTACACACTTCATACAAACAATTGTACAGGCGGACTTAATGCTTTAGTCATTATCTATACTTAATATTATAAAAATGTAGAATTTTTCGTTAATCGCGCTAATCTCAGGAACCACTGTGCGATTTGAAAAATTCTTTCAGTGTTGGATAGTACATTTGTCGAGGAAGGCTATAGGATGTATAACATCACGCCGTGACCAATAGGAATGAAGCAGTAAAAAAATTATGTAAGTAGATGTTTTATTTGGTACTACTCTCTCTACTCTCCAGCCCATTTACGTCCCACTTTGGAGGGATTATGGTCTACTGTGTCTCGCTGACCAGGCGTGTTGGTACAGGGTTTATTTTCGAGTTTTCCGTCTCTCACAGAGGAGGTTATTTGTGTCAATATAAGGGATATTAGCTGACTTTTACAGCACCCTTGGGAGGAGATGGGGTGGTGACACTTGTATTCTTAATCCGTCACCACGCGGAGGTATTTAGTACATCTAGCAGCAATATAGCAATATGCAAAACTTAAAATAAACCCAACATAATATCCTCTAAAACTTGCGCATATGTATAAATAATATTTTTTAAATTTAGAACAAAATATATAGGCGTCTAAATCTGTAAAAAGTGCTTACTAGCAAATAAAAAGAAATTAACGATAAGATTTCGTTAGTTCATAGATACCAATGTAGTCTACAAAAGCAAGTTAAAAACATTAAAAACGTCAAACAATAAACACACACACACACAGTGTTATTTCGTGTAAATCTTACTTATTTCTTTGTTGTACAAAGAAAAAGTACTTTTTTTTTAAATTACAATTACTTATCGCTTGGTCATTCGTTACTAACTAAACAATAACAACAAACAAACAGGTTAAAATCTCACAAAATAAGGGACAAATGAACCACTTCCTGAATCTTTCTGGAAATACCTTTGTGTGTAAGTGGTTTTAATCTCGCATTAGCAACAGTTAAAATGAACGCTAAAGAATTTATTATTATGATGTTTTTCTTGTATTATCTTTGGTACTTTAATCCGTGTTAATCCTCATAAACAGCCAGCTAAGAACGAGGTAGAGTCGCTCACTGAGGGTTCCGTATGTATATGAAAACGAACGTTAGCATAATTAACTGAAGGGCATAGATCTACAAAAATGTTGTCGATTGATGAGAAGGAGGAACTTTTGTAAAATCTTTTTGTTAATACGTCTGCCTATATCTCTGGATGTTTCGTTGGATGAAATGATAAAAAAAGATGTTCAACAATTTAAAATTAAATAAATCTAATCAATGCAATGCGATAATACTGAAGATGTCACAGCATTCCACATCATTCTTCCACAAGTCGTTTACCATCACAGCTACCAAATTGTGAAATGCTTTGCCCTTAGCTATTCGCCAAGCTAAGACTTTAAAATCGTTTAAGTTGTTGCTAAAGGAACACTATTTGGAATTATCTATGTAATTATAAATACTTTTTATTATAGTACCTAGTAAATTTATCTATTATGTAATTGTGTGTATGTGTATTTAATAAAATTGGTCAAGTGCGAGTCGGACTCGCGCACGAAGGGTTCCGTACCATAATCTATGCAACATAAGGCAACGTTATTAGTATCGAGCAAGAAACGGTAAAAAAATCATGTTTGTTGTATGGGAGCCCCCTTAAATATTTATTTTATTTTATTTTTAGTATTTGTTGTTATAGCGGCAATAGAAATACATCATCTGTGAAAATTTCAACTGTCTAGCTATCACCGTTCTTGAGATACAGCCTGGTGACAGACGGACGGACGGACGGACAGCGAAGTCTCAGTAATAGGGTCCCGTTTTTACCCTTTGGGTACGGAACCCTAAAAAGTATATGTGTATGTATATTGTTAATATATTTTAACGTGCACCTTCTTCCACTTATACAACTTCCACTTACTTCTGTAAAATGTCCATGCTCAGGTTGCCTGGAAGAAATCGCTTTAAGCGATAAGGCCGCCCAATGTACTTGATTTTTTAGCTTAAGCTAATTTTAAGATATATGTATGGTGTACAATAAAGAATAAATAAATAAATAATACTGCGAAAAAGAGACAATTTAAATCTTTAAACTTTATGATTTTTGATGACTTATTTTCACCGAATTCTTGTACTAAATTAAGCAAATTATCAAAGTTAGTAATCAGGATCAATGAGTTAGGAAGTAATAACTAAATATGACAATTGCATGTAGTGGCAATGTCCGTTATACAAATTTTCGCCTTAGATATGTACTACCTATTTAGTTTACTATGTAGGTTAGGTACCTACGTTTATTTAAAGGAGAAAAAACCTTTTCAAACAGTGCTGAAAGCGTCCATTAGGCATCCATTGAGGTGTGAGAGAGCGAGTGTCCGGACGGTCCTGAACGTGGATAAAACGTGTCCACTCTCAACGAATTGCCGGTTGACGAATCTAAACGTTCCCAATTCCGTCTAGTGTCGACAAAAGCCGACTTTTAGCGTCAACAATGAATGAAGCAAATTACCGCTTTTTGATACTTAAAAGCGTTCGGTGAGCCGTACCGCTGGTCACATTGTCCGCTGACGGTTTGCGTCGTGAAACAACCGATAACAATAAACAGTAAAAAGAAAAGTGTAGTATTTTGCGTGGTAATGCGCCCCAACAAAAGTCCTAATAGGTGTTAATGTATGTGATTCAGTGAACAAGGTGAATGGAAGAACGTCGGGCGCCATACGCCGCCGGCGGTGCCCTCTCTATTTTTATAACAAATCAACGAGTCGTTTGATTGACAACATTGTGTTTTTCTACTGAACATGTAATGAACTTGAATTTTAACACACTGAATGACTTTTTTAATACAAAGATTTTATTATTTCGTAATTTCTTCTATATTATCTCAATAAAATATATGTTAAAGTTGTAATCTAAGCAGATAATATTTACGAAAAGCGGTCCTAAACAAACTCGAGACTAAATGTTATGCCAAGATTTGATAGGACTAGCTAGTGCCCAATATCAGACCTAACTGAGCTAGGAATTAATGAAGAAAATAATCAATAATATACCAATAAATAATAGAAATAAAAAAGAGCTAGCTTTTTAGCTATTAATTATTATGTACATAAAATGATAAAGGAAACGATAATCATCAGTTGGCGATTAACTAAACATCCTATCTACATCTCTAGAGCTCGGTGAGCATTGTGCAAACATGGTGTAGAGGGCGCCACTCAGTACAGTTTAAACACCAACAAAACAAACAGTTGAAGTGCGACCGCCCGCGGATTCGCATCGAAGGGTTCAAGGAATTGAGGCATACGACACCCTGGCAGTTTACTCTGCAAATATAATAAACGATACTTGAATCCGATACAAGAAAGGTGTGAAATAAATTAAATATACCAATTTTTGTAGCTATCACACTGATGAGCTAAGTCAAGACGCGGAGTACCTTAAATCGTCGATTGGTTGCTGAACGGAAATAAAAACTGATTATATTGGTCAAACATAGGTCAGACTAGAAGATACATGTGTGATTTGATATCCTAAGTAAACAATTTCTGTGATTTACAACAACAGCTAGGCTATTAAAACTATGCATACTTAAGAAAATACTGGCGCCCGACGCACTTGCATACATAGAGCAAAAATAAATAAGGTATGTATTGACCGAAAGATAGCGACTGACATGATCTGCAGAGTAGGCATAGAACTCTCTTACTATGAGAAGATACTTCAGTTGATATTATGTTAATCATTTAGCCTCATTCAGGCCTGAAATAATTGAGTATTTAAAAAAAAAAGTACAACCAACTTCATGTGCCTTTGAAATTTGAGGGTTTTCCTCAATTTCTCAAGAGATAACTGTCAGATCCAGACCTGTTCCTAATGGAACCACATAGGAACCACCATTTTCAAATAAAAAAGAAGATTAAAAAAAACTCCTTTTTTTTAATGCGGTTAAAAACAATTCAAGTCAATTGCAAAGTCAATAGGCTGTATATTAAAACTAAAGCTGTTAATCATCAGTTACTGTAACAAAAAAGAAATAAACAACAACTAGAATAGAAATATGTTAGGTATTTTCTGTCTCAATGGATCCGGAACAAAATAACGGATGAAACACAAATCGCATGTCGCATTCGCATAAAATGTTAGTGAATAAAATAGGGATTGTGCTGTGACGTGTAATGATCCAGTCAACCATAGATGTATTGTGAACCATCGGGTTGGGAACATTTAATTGTAGCGACATCCCGCGAGCGCACGTCTCCACATGTACCCAACAGAACAGATGCATAATACGTTGAATCTAAACATATCGACGAGTTCATTATTTCTCAGGACGTAGGTATACATTACTTATTATAAAATAAAGTCGTTATTTTTGTATGTGTGTACTAATGTGAGCTTAAATCTTCAAAGATCTACGCAAGGAACTTTCATGTGGTTTCTTTTAAATAAATAGACTTACTTCATGAGCGTAGTTTTTTTTGAGTTTTCTAAATACAAGCATACGGAGTTGCGGACAACAGCTAGTTATATATTTTGAAGATTACTATATTCCGCGTGATGGAAGATTAAGAATGCAACAGTCGCCTATCCTGGTGCTGCGATAGCGACATTACCTACGTAGAGCGCGTCTAGCAGACGTCTTAAGGGCCTACATCAATATTATCGTATATCATCGCCGACACGTACATAATTATTAACAAAGCCAGTAGGCACAGAAAATGAAGAATTAGGGATACTTTTCCTATTTACTCAAAATCTACTAAATATATTTTAATTCTGATCCACGTGTTTCTATACATAATAGTTACCTATGTTTTTAAAGTTATTTCATTAGTTAATACGCGATAATAGACCGACAAATGAAAAAAATAAAAAATTTGAGAGGTTGTTTCGCCAAGATTTTCTATCGAGAAAACTTTTTTCAATCGCGTTTCTGAGTTCATGCGATCCTAAATCATACTCGTATATTGAAAAAACATATACTTAAAAATTAGAGCTCTAGCCATTCAATCTAAAGAAACAATGAAAACTTCGTACATAGAAAAATGCACGAAGCTATTTTGGTATCCTCTTAACATACGGTTTAATTTAGATATTTCTGTCTCTTACCACTTTGATATCATCCAAGAGATAAAGGAAGACCACAAGACTACATTGCGAACATTTTTTTTGAGCCTTGACTTAGTCTCACATATTCCAATGTTTATTCTCGATCCCAATTAATGTTTCCGGATTGCAAGTGTAAACGAACTGCAGTTTTGCATACACATTATGTAGGGACATCGTTTCGATTATGAACTATTATGGTGATATGGTTCTGTTCTAATGATTAAGCGAAAAGATAGCAACTATTTAATGAAACAACGTAATCAATTTGAATTTTTATAACCATCTTAATTTTGTGGCAAAACTTGTTGATAATTTTATTCTATAGGTAACTGGGACGCCATCGCCATGATAATAATAATAATAATAATCCAGGATCAAGTCATCGAAACTAAAAACTACCGAAAACACATAATTAAGAACCTAGCCGTTGACCACTGTAGAAAATGTAATAGCTCCCCGGAAACTATACAGCACATCACCGGTGCTTGTAGATCAATCGTCCAAACAGACTACAAACATCGACATGATCAAGTTGCTAACATCATACATCAAAAACTCGCGTACAAATACAATCTCATTAATACTATCACACCGTACTATAAATACAAACCAGAAACTGTACTGGAGAATCCTACTACTAAATTGTACTTTGACCGAGCCATATTAACAGACAGAACAATTCATTACAACAGACCTGACATAACCCTAATTAACAAAACCACTAAAACAGGATACTTAATAGATATAGCCATACCAAACACACATAACATACAGACTACAATATCAGAAAAATTAACAAAATACATAGAACTCAAAGACGAAATTACTCGCCTCTGGCACCTACAGAATGTTTCAATTATTCCGGTCGTGCTCTCTACTACGGGAATCATACCAAAACTACTGCACCAATCTCTATTAGCTTTAGACCTACCAGCAAACACTTTTCATCTGATGCAGAAAGCAACAATATTAAACACTTGTAGAATAGTAAGAAAGTTTCTACAAGGAGACAATAATAATAATTCAGTCGCTAATAATCGTACAAATACATCAGTAATTCATCTAACAAATAATATGACTACTCCCGAGTTACTCAACTAGTGTACACTTGGCTTAGGCCCGTGCCATTAGTTTCTTTCCGGTTAGCCGAGATAAAAATAAATAACAACATAATAATAATAATAAATATTCATGGACATTTCACACAACGTCCTCTGGTCCCAAGCTAAGCTTATATGCTTGTGTTATGGATACCAGAATACGGATATAATACATAAACTACTTTTCTTTTGTAAATACATACTTATAATACATAGTAAACACCCAGACGCAGTACAAACATTTGTATGACAATTAAAAACATCACACAAATGATTGTCCTGACCGGGAATCGAACCCGAGACCTCATGATCGGTAGTCCGTTATATGAACCACTACACCACGAGGCCCGTCCATGATATGACAATTCACCATGACCATGATAATTCACCATAACACAAAATGTTTATAAAATACTATTAGACCACCATGAGCACAGGAGTATGACATAGTAAAATATCATAGAGGTTTCTATAACGACGACTTTACTTAGATAAACACGTCTTTTTTTAAACGATACGGCGGATCAATTCGAGTGGGCGACCGCGACGTGGTATCATATGACAATTGTTTACTTTACGACCAAATCATTTATACATCTGCGCTCTTGTCGTAATAACAACACTATTCACTTATTAGAAAAATTCATTAACAACAATACAAAAGTAGGAATTAACGTTTCCTATTAAGGGCCTACATCAATATTATCGTATATCATCGCCGACACGTACATATTAACACAGCCAGTAGGCACAGAAAATGAAGAATTAGGGATACTTTTCCTATTTACTCAAAATCTACTAAATATATTTTAATTCTGATTTACGTGTTTCTATATATGATAGTTACTTATGTTTTTAAAGTTATTTCATTAGTTAATACGCGATAATAGACCGACAAATGAAAAAAATAAAAAATTTGAGAGGTTATTTCGCCAAGATTTTCTATCGAGAAAACTTTTTTCAATCGCGTTTCTGAGTTTATACGATCCTAGATAATATATTGAAAAAACATATACTTAAAAATTAGAGCTCTAGCCATTCAATCTAAAGAAACAATGAAAACTTCGTACATAGAAAAAAGCAACGAAGCTATTTTGGTATCCTCTTAACAATGGTTATGATATTATTCATGTCACTTGCAATCTGGTTATGATGTATTTATTATTACGTTGTGTGCTAAGCAGTGGCGGATTTATAGATTTGCCGCCCGTAGGCTATTCAATTTTTGCCGCCTCTAAATTTTGATTACTTAGTCCACAATCATATCAATTTCCTATCAATAAAATTCCAACTTTATAATTTGTGCTCCATCATTCTCGTTACATCAACTTTTCCTATATAGTTATTATTATTGAGAACTATGGTACCCTGTTCGATCCTTGATTATTTTTACAGCAAAGAATTATCAAAAAACATTATTTTAACGAAAACCACTTTTAAAGTAAGGTAGGGTATGTCTTAAAATTATACAATACTTACATAATATGAATTAAACTTACGTAAAAAACATACATTTGGCGAACGTTGATTAACATTTATTATTAAAAATAATACAATAAATATATCTTTTCTTAATTACATAATTAGCACTGTATATGAGAATATTTCGATTATTGTTAAATATTTTTATTTCTCTCCAATTTTCGAAATTGGTATTATGTGTGTGTATAATAATTTTTTTTATTAATTTGGAAACCGAAATAAAAAATTGATGAACTAAATTTGCCGCCCCTTAAAATTTGCCGCCCTAGGCTCCAGCCTACTCAGCCTGCTGGTAATCCGCCACTGGTGCTAAGTGTTTGTTAATTTTTTATTCAGAAATAAGTGATTCAAATTTCATGTAATTGGTCATTGTTTTAATATGGAACGAAATCTAAAACTCGGTCGAACTAAAAGATTCTCATGCCCAATAATATGGAATAACAAAGTTAAAGTTATTAATAGTGTCAAAAATGGAATTTGTTTTTCATGAACTTATATTATGGCTTTGACTTTTAAATACTCAGACAGTAATGATTTTTTCATATCAACTAAAACCTTTCTTCGTAAAACTCAGAAAAACTTATTTGAACGGATTTCCTTGATTTGCTAAATGAAGTTAGAATTCATATATCATCATAATATCACGGCTTTTTCCCATTGGGGTAGGCAGAAACTATAGAACGCCATCCGCTACGACCAAACATTGGTTAGAATTCTACCAAAATAAAGTCTCTAAATAGAAATCAGATTGGTTTTTGGGTACTACTTACACCGATATTAGTATACTTACCTACTCATAGAAGTATCGAAGTAGGATTAGGTTTCGGAGAGGGTTTTCTTAGTTTTATTTCATTTTGAGCTATTAAAGCACTAATTTCTGTAAATAAGTTTAAAAAGCGGGAGAATCTGATACTAATTTCGACATTTCTGGTTACGCATACTTTACGCTATCTGATTTTATGTCAATGGTTAAGAAATTATTGTTACTAGTAAGTTTGCTAATAGAATCTTGGGAAAGGTACACAATATAAACTAATACTTTATGATAACATACGGAAGAGATTCATTATCTGTGGTATATATTTACAAACATGCAGAAATTAAACCGAAGAATCATAGAACAGGTCACACCATACAAATCGAATTATAATAGTCATCTGGACAAACTTTAGATGGGTCGCCTTTAAAAATAATCTGTTGAGAAGAGTTTGCGTCTCTATTGTGATGGATCCCATGTCAACACTCACGAGTATTCCTAGAAGTGCTTTGTGCAGTCTCCGTTTCAAAAATTCACGGCTTTGGTGACCAATACGTGACATAAATTAAATTATCATAATATTAAATCATGAGAGAAACTGGAGTATATAAATATTTTAGTAGGATCTTAAGCAAACTAATAACCGTATAATATCAGCAAATTATACAAAATTCTCAAAAATGTATTGTCAATTATATATTTTTGTAATAAACTAATTGTATCCACAAGGCCAGGCGGTCGAAGAAACGGAACAAACTCATTTCTAAATAGCGGATGTGAGCTGTTTCCTTCTTGATAGGATATTGTATTATATACATGGTCGTGTGGTGATGGATAATCTTAATACAGAACTAAATAAGTGACAAAACAAGATACCATCTTCGAAGAAAATCGTAACTTAATGCTATACTTACGCCAAGAATCTAGTTTTGAAGCGGTTTTGGTGTACCATACCCATTACCAGACAGAGACAGTAAACGTGGTAGAGTCTGTAGAGTCAACCAAAACTACCAAAGTAGAATAGCTCATTGCCAAATAATGAGCCGTATATGAACTGAGTAAAGTAAAAGAAAAATTAGATACATAGGATTCTTTTCGTGCAATGCAACCAAAATGTATCGAAATTATTCACAACAAAATATAATAAAGTACTGCTTGCCTAAAATCTAACCTAAAGAACGCACTCGTGTGAGAATATAGCACAGTGTGTCACATAAAAAATCTGTCCGTATGTCATTACACAAAACACACACTACCAGGATCTCAGTACAACATTGCCGTTGCGGATATTAGCATAGTTAAGTTGGCATTACCAAATATTTGTACTTGTAAATAAGTATTTGTTGTTAAGAATGTAGGACTCAAATAATCATTACAATTTATAAATGTTTTGGATTGAACTAACATGTATTTTTATGTTAATATTTGGTTAAATGATATAATAGGGATGTTTGATATTCATCGACATTAATAAAACATCGATGGTATTTGAGATTTGGATTTGAGATTTTGGATATTATAGCTAATTACGAAAAATTTATTTGAACTACTAAAAATTCAAATTACTTTACGCTGCGCGCTGGTAGGAATCTAACATAGGGCCAACATCTGCCTTTGCGATGTTGGATTAAAACGGCAAAAATCCAGGATAATGGAGCGAAGAATGGCGGTTTCCTCAATCAACGCTGAAAAAAAGCTTAGTCCTAAACATAATACAGTCTAATACCATTCAACATATACTTTTACAAGCAGTAAGCAGTTTTTTTACTACATACTTAAATATCAAATGCTAAGTTATGCTACAAGACCGTGACTAAGAAAAATGTAGTTGCTATTATTCGGCATATAAACTCATTCAAATCAAAAATACAGGTTATATTTGCTTTCCCATCGATGTTATTGTTGGTGAATTCTCATGAGTTCCAGGTAAACTGTGTGAGAGCACGGCGCGGTGCAATAACAAACAACATTTCTAAATACGACAAACTCAAATACGACAAACACATTATTATGTTAGTATAAGATTTTTTCTTAATTGCTTTCTGAGACACGTATACCACTCGGCATTACGTAAAATAAATATACGATAAAAAACCACCGTATCGGTAGCTCATTAATGGGCGAAAGTTTAAACTAAATATTTGACCGTTCCGGCACAATCGTAATTATTGAGTTGTGCACGCAGGCTTTACAAAGACTGGTAGTTGATATAACAGAGCATTTATTTATTGGTGTGCAGCATAGTTACATACACACTGAGTAAACATGTTTATATAAATATAGTAACTGTTGCCCGCGACTTCCTAGTTTCGTACGCGTCGAATTACTAGCAGCTAACAAAGGCTGATTAACAACATAGCAGGAGTGAGAAGTAGCAAATGTTACGGGCCCGCGTCTTTAATGGCCGCGTACTCGGATATTTAATAACTTCTTAAAGTTCTTACATAGTTAAAAATGCATGACAAGGGCCGATAAAGAAGGCCCTTCTTAGATTTTGCTACAGGCCCTTCGCTGGTTTAGTCCGGCAGTATAAGCTAGGCTCGTGAAATAGCTACTTTGTTACAAAATCACTGGTAGTATTTATATCCCTCTCCTCTCCAGCCCGTTAACGGCCCACGGCTGGGCAAGGACCTCCTCCACTTTGGGAGGGGTTTTAGTCTAAAGTGCCGCGCTGACCAGGCGTATTGGCACAAAGTTTAGTTTCGAGTTTTCCGTCTCTACTGCTTATACTGACCCTTAGCTGGCTCTTACAGCTGGGAAAGAAATGGGGTGGTGAAACTTGCATTCTTATTCCGTAACCACACGGACCGTATTTATATTACTAGATATATATATTACTAGCTGACCCGGCAAAAGTTGTTTTGCCATACTAAAAAAAAAAATTTGAAAAATAGATCTTGGCCGATTCTCAGACCTACTGAATATGTATGTAAAATTTGAGAAGAATCGGTCAAGCCGTTTCGGAGGATTACGGTAACTAACACTGTGACACGTGAATTTTATATATTAGATTATTTTATTTTTACCTCGTGTAAAATATAATATCGCATTGGAAATACAGAGCAAATAATTAACTAACCAATTAGGAGGAAAAACTGACAAACTAGACGCACAAAATGTGTTGTTAATAAAGTAAGTGTTCTTCTCAAGTGATAATTTTAATTAACTGAATTGGTATTTCCTAACACCAATTAGTTACAAAATTAGAAGGTAAATTTTGTAATCCAAATCCTAATCTTAATATAATAAATGTGAAAGTTTGTTGCATGTTTGGATGTCTGTTACTAATATTATAAATGTGATGCCTGTTACTATTTCACCCAAAAGCTACTGAATGGATTTTAATGAAACTTTTCTATAATGTAGCTTATTAATCATAACATATACGCTACTTTATATCCCGAAAGAATGCAATATTCTCGTGGGATAATAAATAAATAAAGAATTTTTATCCTTGTTACCGCGGGTAACACCGCGGGGCAAAGCTAGTAATAATATATATGTAGGGAAAGTACTCGTTCCATCACATTTTTTTTCAATAAAAGGAAACTGCAGTCTCTTCTATAGTATAGATCTACTGATTCAACATCATAACCTCATATTCAGATCAGACGTACATAATATATTAGTTTATTATTTAAAATTGTTATATGTATATTTATTTAAAATTAAAAAATGTAATTTATTAATTTTGCAGTTAAATTGCTATGCTTTTACTTAATAAATTTAATTGTAGTGGAAAAAGTGGTCGAGATTGTTGCAAAACGTTCTTGATAGGTGGCGTTGTACATCAAAATGCGATGTAAACTCAATCAAGTACCATTGTAGTGGCGAAATTGGTTACTGTTAGCACGGCCGCAATAGTTCAGTTGGCAGAGCGACGGAACGGTATTCCGAGGTCGTGGGTTCAAGTCTCGATAGTGGTGGTCACTTTTTCCACTACAATTTAATTTATTAATTAAAAAATGTGTTAAGCAGGATCGTATCTAATAAGTAAGAATTTAAGAGGTGATAACAATGACGAAATAATGAAAATAATAGTGAGTGCAAGAAGGATAATGTTATAGAATTACTAAAACATTATCCTTCTTGCAAAGACAAAATAAACTATTTAAGTCAGCTTGTATTTCATCGTCGTTTCCTTATTACAACACATTATTTCCATGAAACTTTCTATTATAACATTTATAACCAAATATAGCATATTTTTATTTAATAGAATTTATATTACATATACAAACAAATAAATAAATCCAGGAAATTACCTCTCGTTTAATATAAATAATCAATCTACCATTATGGAATATTATGGATAGATTGTTGTCCTCATTTCTCAGTTAGATATTTCTATCTCCTGTAAAATTTTCAGTAGAGAATGCTGTCATCGGTTGATTATTGATATGCAAGTATCAAGCAAGCAAGCCTTCTCTCAGCTGCCACTGACCCATAAATAGACGTATCTTGAGGTAGTAACGATTGTATTAATTCTGTAGTTACCACAACATGTATGTCGCTATATGGGCGGACCATTTCTTGTTTACAAAATTATTTATTTATACAAGTAATCATATTTATCTTTACTCATTATAAAACAACGTCGGTATTTTGGTATATATGTCCCTATGTGAGCTTAAATCTTCAAAACTACGAAACGGATTTTGATGCTGTTATGTATAATTTGTTAAGGTTTGATGTATATTGGAGAAAGGAGGCTCAATAACTAGAAACGCGGGTTAAACTGCAAGCATTAGCTAGTGCTTATGAGGGTACAGTAGTTAGAATTTAGGTATTGCTATCCCTGTTCCCGAGCGCCTTATTGAAAAGGGACAAATATAGCTGAAGCAGATTTTACCTACAAATTCTTTGAAAAAAAGACGTTGCGTTGTCCCCTTTTTTTCGCGATAATTAAACCTGTTTTTTTTACGAAACATTATAAATGCGTAAAATTTTTTTATTGGTAATACCTTACCAAATCTGTGTGACAGACGCTGCAACTTTATCTAAAGAAGACCGAAAAAAAACGGGATTTGGGTGGTCATATTTCTTTTAGGTAGTTATTATGTTTTGAAAAAAAAAAGAAAGTGATAGAAGCATGGATATATAAGACCTTGACACTGTGATAAAAATTCCATTCTCTGGTGGGGAATCCAAGAAAATCCACAAAGAAAACAGGGGACTACGATGCCCATATTTTTGTACGGAGCATAATTTGGTATCGAACTCTCTTAATAATTAAGAGTATTGTACTGTGTGTATAACACGAGCTAAACCAAACCATTAGCTAGTATTGTATGAACAAAGTAGTTATTTTTGAAGTGTACATTGTAACTTTTATACGATAGTTGTCAAACGCATAGCAAACTACTTGGCGGTTCAAGTGCTGGGTTCATTTCAAGAGATTGTCGTGTCGCCACCGAGTTGTTCGTATGTTTGTCACCTCTTGACACCAGCTATTTGCTTTCACATTCTTTTAGTTGAGGACCATTGAATATAAACCTGACCCCCAAAACCAAGAGTGAAACGAGTTTATATAAATAAGTCCATTGGCCTTTTTGTATACCCTAAGACTAAAACGAGGTGACAGTATATCTCAGCGAGTTTAAAAATTAGATACATAGCATGATGATGTTCACAGGTATACTCAGAGGCGTATTTACCCTAGGGCCATAAAGATCATGGCCCGGGGCAGCCAGCCAGTAAAGAGCGGCGAAAGCCTTCAAGTTAAAAATTTTGCTCTATCTCTATTAATTTATAAGGCGGCTAATTAAATGGGCCCAGACGTCAAATAAATAAAATAAATAAATATTCACGGATATTTCACACAACGTCCTCTGGTCGTCCCAAGCTAAGCTTATATGCTTGTGTTATGGGTACCAGAATACGGATATAATACATATACTACTTTTTTTTGTAAATACATACTTATAATACATAGAAACACCCAGACGCAGTACAAACATTTGTACGACAATTAGAAAAATCACACAAATGATTGTCCCGAACGGGGATCGAACCCGCGACCTCTTGATCGGCAGTCCGTTACGTAAACCACTCAACCACGAGGCTCGTCAAAACGAAAAAATCAAAATCAAACGTCTCTGGGTACCTATACTTAATAGCAAGGTCGTTTGTAAAACTTCGTCTTACTTCGCCAGTAACTTCGTACGCGTGGAATTTAGAAGCCAGAAAATATCCCATAGGTGGGTTATTACAGCACCCTGGAAAGAAATAGAGTGTCGATACTTGTATTCTTAATCTGTTACCACACGGACGATCATTACTTAGTTACTGTAATAATTACTTAGTTTAAAAACTAAAAAAAGACGTGTGGCACTCGGGGACTGCCGCGGTAAAGCTATTGCATAGTATTTTTTATCAACTTATGCAATTATAATTATTTATTTATTTTATTTATGCAAGAATCTAAATACCATAAACTAAAATAAGATTAATAATCCTTATTTACTGATGCTTACATCTGTCCATTGTTTATGGTAATTATGATAAAATAGCGATTGTCAATCAAATGTCAATAAAATAAAAACTAACGCCAAAACTGACAAGAGTCACCAGCGCAAACAGCGAAACGGCAGTAGCGCCGTGTGAAGTATTTTTTAGTTACGCTATCTTTGTTAGGGAATTTAAACTTCGAATTTTGTGCATTCAATCTCCAAGCTCAAGGCCCGCGATAGAAGCTATGCAATAGCTTAAAAATCTTTGTTTAGTTAGTTGTTGTCTTTAAAAAAGAAAATAAAAAAGTTATTACTAACATTAAACAAAATGTTACGCTAGGGAGCTACATTTGAGGTTGCCTCCAGTAGTGTATAAATGACGGAGGCTACTCGCAATTTCCCAGCTCAGCATCACGTACAGTCCAAGTCTGGTACACGTCGTATTAGGTTAGCGGCTCTCTCATAGTGGAGGTGTATGCTAATGTAGTGGCGCTCTCGACGCCTCGGGGTCTCTAACAGAACAGTTAAAATGCAGTAGGTTTATAGATATTACCTCTTTCGGTGAAATGAAATCATTTATTTTTTAATATTCTTGCTGCTCTGGCGTGTTTGGTACCGCCATAATCTTTTGAGTAAGTTCTTTTGTCTTAATATTTTCGTACACTTGTGAGACTCATTTATTCAAATAAAACCACTTTTTACGGATTTAGACTCTTATATTTGTTTTAAATGTTAGCCCGACGTTTCGGAGACTTAATAGTCATCGTGGTCACGGGTGGGACTCACTATCTTTTGTCTTTTTATATTTTTCTCTTTTAATTTTCGTCTATATATTATACTCGTACTGACAATAACAAAAAAAGAATTATCTAGTTTGATGCAGTCGATCGGTAGTTTAGTGCGCGCAATTAATTGTGACTAACATGAATATTATTAACAGGTATATCTAGCATGTTTTGTGATTGTGCCATATTGCATAAAATAAATCTCCTATAGGTATCCTATGAGATACCAGCTGTGACGAAAAATGAAATAAAATGTAACGTTATATGCAAAGTACACCTTCTGTTAATTTTCTTTATAGTGGTATAACGCGGGCAGTACAGTTGACTGTTTGTGTGGTAATGTTTGTTATGTACCAATGTCTAGAAAGCTTTACATACATACTAGCCCTCCACCCTGCAGCGACCGTGCCCACAGTGTGTTCGTTTCTTTATTAGGGTGAATATATTTCAGTTTGTTTTGCGTCTACATATAATATATGTGTAGTATTTTACGCACCAGCTTTTTCAACTTTTACAAAGCTTATGTTTATAGAATAGAATAGAATACACTTTATTATACACCATAAATTACATGTCACTTAGCTAATGCAATAATAGAGCATGTACAATTGGGGGTCTTATCACATATTGCGATCTCGTCCAGACAACCTTTAGATGGACTCAGTTTATTTGGAAAGGGGTATTAGTTACTATATAAATTACAGGTAAAAAAAAATCTTACATTACGCCTAATCAATAGATATTACAGATATACATACACATATAAAAATATAGGTAGATCCACAGAAGTACGGTAGATCCATAAATGTAAATAAACTTATACATTATTACATTTTTACATTATTGTATATAAATTAAATAAAATGTGTATAGATACATAAACATAATGATGAGAAGTTTGGAATGAATTTTATGTGGTTTGTAGCAGTAGATAATGTTCGTTGATACGTTTAATAAATAAATGAAGCAATAGAATGCGCATTTTGAATGGATTTTGGCAATGAGTTCCATAGCAGAGTTGCCTTTATAGTAAACTGTAAAAGATTTACTAAAGAATCTAGTGGAGTACAATGTCAAGGCTAATCGCAAATTTTCCGATGATCTTAAGGTTCTCGGAAAATCTGCAGCTGGAAATACCACAGCATACGACGGTATTTGCAGACAAATCATTTGCGATACAAGCCGCACGCTTGTGGAATAGTCTACCATTAGCCGCGAGGCAAGCTAAGTCCTTGCCTATCTTTAAAACTATGGTTACCGACCACTATCATTCCCAACTTCTACTATAACCAAATTGTCACTGTATATATTTATGTATTTGTATATTATAAATATTATTGATATATTTCATGTTTATAATTTATTAATCTATCAGTATTTACTATCTTGCATTATTATTATTTTTGTATTTATTTGTGTATGTTACGTTAGTATTTTTTTTTACAGTTATGTAGGTCAAAATAGAAATTAATATTACATGCCAGATGAGATACACCTAAATTGCCCTTAGCTATAATTCCTCGACAGTTTCCATTTAGGTTGTCTGGAAGAGATCCTCTGGTCTGGAAGAGACTTTAAGCTGTACTCTATCTAATTATGTAGTTTGACTTTTCTTTGGTACAAAATTCTTTATTGTACATAAAGAATTTTGTATTGTATGGTTCTCAAATGTGTGTCATGGAGAAACGTAAAACGTTTGTTGAGATAGGCAGGGCTTGTGTGCTTGTTTATGTAAAACATAACAAATAACGTAACGTACATTTATACTTAAATAAGAAGTAAGTCAAGTCCTCGTAGTAAAGTCCAATTGAAAAAAAGGTTTCGTATTAAAAAATCTATATTACGTTATCAAAATTAGATGAGTTTGTCGATCCATAATATATGTTAACGTGATCATAAGAAATACAATAATAACTTTGTGTGTCTCCATATTTAATAATTACTATTTTGTAGATGATTCTAACCAAAAGCTGAACATCTATTTTAACAGGCAGCATGGCGTTGATTGGCGTCTTTGTATCTTTAACACTCGTATACTGATAAAAGTGAGCAACACATCACAAAACCTCAGTCTTATAAACAAATATCCATTATAATTGAACTCTATTAAGCTCCAATTAAAACTCACACAAGGCTCTCAATAAAACGGTTGTTAAGAGCTATTGTTAATTTGATTTGATTGAGTTCTTATAGAAAGCGATACCGCTGGCATTGTTTGGTCGACTTTACATAACGAGGCGGTAAACGTGGAGTCGCTTTGTGGCCGGCCCATTGTGGGGGAGTATCCAAACGTTTGAGATGTGAATTGAAAGGCGCCGCGCGATGACTAGGCGCGAGCCAAATTATAGCGCAAGTTATAAGACATGTCTTATTCACGTGAACCTGATAGAAAACACAAAACACACATATATACATCTTGTTATTACTATAGTTTAGACAACAAAATTCATTGTAGGAGTTTTTAGCGAAGAATTTTAATACAACTTTACTATGATTTTTTTGTGTTAATGTTTAAATCGGAGTAGCACAAAAACCTTTTATCTAAATAAAAAAAACGAAAAACGTTTACGAAAAATAACTCATTCATTCAAATTTTTCTAATTAAGTTTATAAAAATGTTTACACCACGCGCTTTGAGATTGTTACGCGTCACAGTAATTTAATGCATATTAAAACACACGCCGTGACAATAATTACAAACTCTTTCATTCATTTCTTTTAAAATTGCACAGAACAATATAAAATTGGTAGATATTTTTTATAAACTAACTAAAAACTAATACTAGTAATATTGCTATAACTTAGGCCACATACTAACATTGCGTTACACGGCTCCACTCTTTGAACTGTCCAAATGATTGTTTTATATTTGTAAGCGTTGAATAGTGCCCCTATTCCACACTGCTGACGTAATGTAGCATTTCAATTAGTCCCACTGGCGTTTTGTTTTGAACAAAGCTTTTGTACAACAAATCATGTCATATCTATGTTACAACAATACAAATCTGAGGTAACTATTTTCTGAATATTATAAGCCGTATATTTAATTAAACATATACAGATTTTGTCAATAATTCTGACCGTGTGATGACGGATTAAGAATAAACTTGTCATCACCCCTTTTCCTTCCCAGAGCGCTGTAAAAGCGAGCTAAGAATATATATTTTGTGAGAGACCGAAAACTCGAAAATAAACCCTATGCCAACAGTGCCAACAATGTCAGTGCGGCTCAGTAGACCATAATCACTCCCAAAGCAGAAGATGTCTGTGCCCAGAAAGAAAGAGAGCGATACATATTTTAGTATGCTGAATAATTAAATATTCAGTACATTAAGGGCCTACATCAATATCATCGCCGACACGTACATATTAACACAGCCAGTAGGCACAGAAAATGAAGAATTAGGGATACTTTTCCTATTTACTCAAAATCTACTAAATATATTTTAATTCTGATCCACGTGTTTCTATACATAATAGTTACCTATGTTTTTAAAGTTATTTCATTAGTTAATACGCAATAATAGGCCGACAAACGAAAAAAATAAAAAATTAGAGAGGTTGTTTCGCCAAGATTTTCTATCGAGAAAACTTTTTTCAATCGCGTTTCTGAGTTGATGCGATCCTAGATCATATATTGAAAAAACATATACTTAAAAATTAGAGCTCTAGCCATTCAATCTAAAGAAACAATGAAAACTTCGTACATAGAAAAATGCACGAAGCTATTTTGGTATCCTCTTAAAATGTAAGTCTTTGTTTGTTGTCAACAGCGTAGCCATTCGTAGACTACACGTAGCATAAGTCTACGGCAATGTTTTAATATAGCTAATCATTGCAATCGTTAACGTTAACTACTTTTGTTTTGTAAACACATTCTTATAATACATAGAAACACGTGAATAATGAATCAATGAATATTCTTTATTGTAAACCACAAGAAATTTTACACAGAAACATAAAAACTAAATTGTATTTGTATTTGCAATTGTATTTATTTAAATTCGAGCATTGTACTATGCAGTATATTTGTGTATATATATTTCATATTAAAATGAATTAGTTCCCAAAACATTTCTATCTTCAAAACAACAGCAGTAAGAGGCCGTTGTTTAAATTGAAAGGGCCTGATCATAATATAGAGCGAGAGTAGAAATGCATTAGCTGGTCTGTAATCAGCGCGCCGGCTCTAATCACGCCCGGACATGTCGGACAGACGATACTGGCCTCTAATGTACTGAAAGTTGTTTATTATCTACCAATGTTAGTAAATTACAGGCGTTCAAAGGCAATCAGCAATCTAGAATTCAGGTATAAAGAAATAAATAAATAAATATTCATGGACATTTCACACAACGTCCTCTGGTCCCAAGCTAAGCTTATATGCTTGTGATATGGGTACCAGAATACGGATAGACTACATATACTACTTTTCTTTTGTAAATACATACTTATAATACAAAGAAACACCCAAACGCAGTACAAACATGTGTATGACAATTAGAAAAATCACACAAATGATTGTCCCGAGTGAGAATCGAACCCGCAACCTCTTGATTGGCAGTCCGCTACATGAACCATTCGGCCACGAGGCTCGTCAATAAAAGCCCACCCCTTAAAATTAGTTTGCTAGTTAGTCACGTCAGAATTTAAGCATAATTCTTTAATCAAGTCAAAATCTGAGTAAACTTTTGCTTTAAACAGCAGATACAGTTATCTAAGTACTAAACTAGCTTCTCTAACTCGATTGTCGAACCTACACTCAAGAAAGCTTTGAACAACTTCTATGAAAGATTTTCGTATTCTGGACTTATGATGTTCAAAAAAAGGCTCGTAACTTAAAAGATAATATATTATTCCTACTATGTCGTTACATGTTGCCCCATGATTATAATGAGAAGCTTTTCAAAGTACTCACATTAAATTCTATGTTGTTTTAGTAAGCTTCTGTCTCAAGGCTGTATGGTAACAAGTTTGTCTTCTCATCTCTACATTCTAATAGGCACAGGTGTTTTTAATCAACATATTCTGAAGTATTATCCGTCCCAGAATTGTAAATGTGATTTGACAGTTGCTAATGTCAAACTTGAAAATAATGTTGCCACATTTTTTGCATCAGTGTTGGCCAACCGTAATTTTTTTATACCGATTAATACCGATTATTTGAACCGAAAAGAAATATGTCGTACTAGAATTGCCTGTGTAATCTACGCATGGAATTGTGAATTACTGCGTTATTTTTTATAATGTAGAGTAAAATAATCATGTCTTTAAAAACAAACAAAGTAAAAAATTCGCCATTTTTCGGATAGTCAACTTTTGATTCTCGATGCACTGTTCTGTGATTCTGACGAGGATGGCACCATGCTGCATTCTAGGAAAATAATTTATTCGTTCACATAAGTGAGTTTGAAAAATTATAAGTAGCTTAGAAATTGCACAGAAATGAATAATAGTAACTTAAAATTATTTAATATGGTCAATTTTAGATAGATAGATTACTCTTTATTGTACACCATTTTACATTACAGTAGCTTATTCTATGTTAACAATAATACAGTACAATAGGCGGTCTTATCACATGCTGCGATCTCTTCCAGACAACCTTTGGATGGACTACGTTTGGTCAAAAAGAGGGCTTTATGTGGTGTACTCTAACCTACAAATATTAGCTTTACATAATTACATAAACTTAATACATAATGCAAATACACATACACAAATACATACCTATACATACACATACTTACACAAATACATAAACAAATATGCCTACACTCAAGAGATATAAGAGTATAAAATAATAATCACGTTATATAAACTATGTCAGTGATAGATAGTACTCTTTTACCCTTTCAATTTTAATTAATTTATAAAATTATACAAATCTGCTAAAGATTATAATTAATATGATGTATAATTTTTCGTTTAATTACGGTTGGAGGACATAACTATTTTAAAAGCGCAATTACTTAGCAACACACTAAACGTCTAATAACATTTCTAATTCTGGGATAAGCTATTATAATAAGTTGTTTTAACAGAAATCTCCCAATAATACCTACTGATTACCTACCGAAGAATTTATCTAAGCTTTAATAAAACATACCTACTCATAATGATATTCCAGCTGCTATAGCCATTCTATCTGTTCCAATAAATATACTTATTCCTTATTATATTCAAATCAAAATGCTGACATCAAAGGTGTGATCCCGACGCTGACGTGTTAACTCTGATGAAATAATTGACACTCTACACACATACAACAAAAAGCTAAACAAAAACTCTTATCGGATTTTTTTTTTGTTTTAAGTGAAATCCTTTTTGTTTATAATTGATATGTTTCTTTGTCAATGAAAAAAAAAATAGTTCTCACCAGTAGTGTGTTAAAATGCCAATAACTTTATTATGATGAATCATCTTCCGTTTCGTTGTACATATCCTGATACCTTCTAGATAAGATGATGAATGAACCTTAAAGTAACTATGTATCTAAGAATTGAAATAGCCATTGATTGCTACCAAAATCTTATAGCATAATGACATTAAGTATAACAATATTAATTAATGAAAAAAAATTAACTTAGATTGCACTCTTAGTGACATTAGGTATTTATTTTAAAACTCAATTCAAATCTTGCGTTATAGTCTAAATTTGAATTTTTGAAATTGTTATTTTATTACTATACATAGATAAAATATAAAGAACATGACTACAGAAATGACAAACAGAAAGCATTACGGAAGCGATTACGTTGAACAATTTCTATCAAAAAACGCACTTGTAGCCAATTTCCAAATTGTTCTAATACGCTATTATCTATAGAAAGTGAGAAATTAGTTCCTAATTTTGTTTCGAGGTATCAATTAGCCCTATAGTCGGCGACAGCTGGCAGCGGGGCGGTTGAATAAAATAACATCAAAGTTTCATAAAACATTTGTACACAAAAGTGTCAATTCATGGCTTCCATTTACTTCAAAATATTCAGGGGTTTATAACATTCCCGATTAGTTCCGACCTATTTATTTAACGAAAACGGAACAGATATTAAAATTAAATTAAATACATAAAAATATTGTACCATAGCATCGGGCTCTCTTAGGATGGAATTAATACACGATCGGCGTGGGTCTTCCTGATTTTTGTATAATTTTGTGCCACGTTTTACTTGGTAGTGTGAGTTGCGACTATTCTTTTATTTGCAAATATATGTGCAACATGTTTACAAATTAAAAAATAGCCTCTACTTGTGGCCAAGTCTGGTAATTCTGCTATTACAATCATTTTACAATGTTGTTATAATGGTCAGTCACTGATGCCATTATGGCGTCATTATGACAAAAAAGTAATAGTAGACTCCCAAATTTGATAAAATTCCGCCATTATGGCACCATTATGGTGTCATAATGACACCAAACTTGATTTTTTATCACAGATGATGCCACTATGGTGCCATTGAGCTGTCATTGTGATACAATTCATTTACCGGACTTGGGGCCCAGATCTTTACAGAACCTAATAATGAAAGGTTTCATAGCCCTTATACATAATTTAAATTCGCCTTAGATTATTCAAATGTGCGTTACCTACCTAGTTTTTAAAATGTTGTGAACTCCTGGTTGTCGCTACAATGTTTTAATGTTTGTCTGTTTACAGCACTTCGGGTCACGCGACCACTCCGCGATACCAATCACTCACAATCATCAACCCCACCAAGTTTTACTTGGTTTGCCGATAAGAAACTAGCTAAAATCACTACCACTTTTGTAACTAACGGTGCTAAGTAACTCGTACATTTTGTAAATATTGTCCCCGAAATTCTTACAGGTCCGTGTGGTTTAAGAATACATACAGTGGGTGCTGTCTAGACCAAGAGATCCCTCCCAAAGTGGAGGAGTCCCGTGCCCACTAGTGGGACGTTAATGGGCTGGAGAGAAAATTCTTACAATCAATATTTCTTTATTATAGATCCATGCAGTGGTGTTCTAATGTCTGCTACATTAACTAACATTAAAATACTGGTTTTATGCTAGGTCATAGTACCGACATTAAATAATTTATGGTTAAATTAGATAATGAAATTACCACTTACAACTATCAAAAATAATATAATTAGGTATTGAGGTCAGTAGCTAAATCCTTACTAATTTATAAGTGCGAAATCCGTATGATGACACAGTAATAATTTTGACGAGCTTAAGTGTTAATATGTGGAACGAAACGATAGCTTGATTTAAAAAACGTACAACGCCATGTATTGAGCAAAAGAGTAAACTTATGTTTGTTAAGGATTGATTTCTAAATTTCACGCGTACGAATACGTGGGCAACAGCTAGTATGAAATATTTTTTTTTTTTTAATTTACACCACATATTGCTATTAAGTTACGCGAGGCAAACGTTCACATAAGGGGCCTGAGAGCGATCTATGAATATTAAAATATTTAGGAAGTGCGTCCGACATTAATGCACATGTAATCGTAATTAGCGTCACTCGATACTATATTATTATGTGTTTCAACTTCTTCCTGAATATTTATAGAGTAATTTCACTAAAAGGTATAGATTTACTATCGATAAACACGTAGCTACTTATGCAACTTAAAATGACGAGCCAATTTTCAGTCGCCTCAAGATATACCCCATGTGAATTTTGAATTTTACTTATACCCCATGAGTTTCTAATATACAGATACCTAGATAGAGTTTTACAGACAGATGGACACCGAAGTATAGGGGAAGGGGGGGCATGACGGGGTAGCAAGGTAAGACGGGGTTCCCCCTATATAGAAGAAACTAGACGTTTGTGAATATAAAACAATAGGCCAGTAGAAAGCCTTTTTCAACCAACGGATAGTGTCAGAGAAATTGTGAGCCTGACTGCAAGCGTCTTTTGTTTACATACGAAAAAGTGTTATAACGTCTCGTCCTTAAATTTTTTTTGCAAGGTTAAACATGATTATTTTGTGGTAATTATGATTACCCTATTTATGTATTTTGGATATTTGGTAACTAGTGTTCTTTATTTTGTTAAGGTATGTTGTTTGAAGTAATCCGTTAAACATTTTATTTGTTATTTTTTTTTTGTCCAGAATGACCTCATGAGGCATGATGGGGTATTGGGGGTGAGGTATGATGGGGCATTGAGGCAAGATGGGGTTATGAGTCTGGAGTCATTTAGTTTTTGTAATATAAGTATTTATGTATTACTTTTTTTGTTATTATCATGGTATTTACTTACAAGATAAAACTAAAAGAGGAGAATGGTCGTTAGATTCTTTATCAATGGCTGTAGATAAAGTTTTGAGCAAAGCCAAGAAAACTGCTTTTGCATACGCAGTGCCTCAGACTACTTTAGAGCGATATGTTAAGAAAATGAAGGAAGGGGTTTATGTTACTGTTAGTTTACCTTTTTGCCCCAAAAAAAACTGTTTAAACACCTAAAGAAGAAGGTACAATAGAAGCATATCTGAAATATATGAAAGAGAGTCTCTTTGGACTAACAACAATCGAACTACAGCTCTGTGATCGTTGCTCTCACAACGCTTGGGCTGGCGTAGACGTACTGGACGGTAACAATCGCAAGAAAATACACATTTGTTTTGTGAGAACGACTAGCCTTCCCATCATGCCCCAATTTCATTACCCCATCATGCCCCTTAGTATGGGGCAAGATAGTTTTTCATAATGTATTTATTAATTTCGAATTATTAAAAAATTGGTTAAGTTGATACTTCAAAAACTGTACCAAATCATAGTTAGATACGAGGGGAGGTCCAAAAGTTCGTGGAATGGAGGGGATGGAGTGGGGATAGGGGCGCTCGCTTAGTGTCATACTAATTGGGGACTCATAATTAGTATATAAATGGAGTTTCAGCCCTATTGCGTCATTCTTTTACGAACACTCGCCTGCTAAACACGTCAATCCGGAAGAAAACTGAAACTATGGAGAAAATTGAACATACTGATTATGCTGTATTTTCACGATTTCCCTTAGCTACCCCATCATGCCCCCCCTTCCCCTACACCTAAAGGTTCCTTAATTATTTTTTAACAAATCTCTCCAAATAAAACTATTTATCTGGTTACACATTGAACTATTTAACTCTATGATACCTATGTTCAGTATTCAGTATTCACGAATATAACTAAACTTGCATCTATGTATTTGAAAAAGTTAAGTCATTGACGATGTTGATATTGCGAAGTAACACGTAGCTAATAAGTTAATGTTGTACGAGCCAGTATAGATTTAAGTGGCATGTAAGAAAGAGACGAACCTTCGGCGATGAGGCCCCTATAATTATAACTTAGATCCGACAGATAGCGCAAGCTTTTATCTCGGACACTCTTCCATTAAGCAAATATACAGCTTTGTAGCCCGTTAATCATATATTACAGTATTTTCCAACTCTAAAACCAATTAAAAACATTTTGATAGACAAAAATAAACTTAATTATATGTTTTATACAGGCAGCGGTCGCCATTTTGTTTTGTTCTTTATTTCTCACTCCGCTAATGGATGGTTTGTCAAATATTTTCCCGCTTCCGCAACAAACGCGTGATTTTATCTATTGTTTAATTAATTCTTAGGCTCCATTATTGTTTTTATATAACAGAGGGAAACACGTCAATCTGTCTGAGTTTTAATTTCAGTGGACAGTACTTATTAGAGACTTGTGAATATGCCTTAACAAGCGAGCCTGTGAAGTCAGTTGCATAAGATGTGTATGTTGTAAGAACTAGGTATACCTAATGGAATTACAACGGGCAATTTGTATATACATAGGTGAAATTTTTTAAATGAAGTAAACAATACAAAACCGAATTAAAAAATGAATTAAGTAAAATATAGATAAACCATATCAGCGTAGTAATGAAGTGAATAAAAGCTCCCTTTGCCAACGGCTAATTTGCGAATTAGCGTTGTGCAATGAGTGCCCGTGCCCGGCCACTCAAGCGCAGCGTAATCTAATTAATTAACCTTTGTCGCGCGTACGAGGCGTGAAACTAGCGCGTTTTCGACGCCACTCCAACGTCACCGCACTCGCTAGAACAAAACGTTTAAAGTTTGCAAGCTCCACACTTAGTTAAATAGCGTTTTAACTTTACACTAATTTGGTTAACAAATAACGATATTGTGTACTAGGTCTGTGCTTCTGATAAGAACTCAGTCTACAGTTATGTAGCTAACTTATTCTCCGATACAATTAAAATTTTAAATAGGTAGGTATTAGATGTAGCATTATTTTATTACAAAATTTTTGTCCAAACTCAGTTATGGAGGCACAGTTATCTAATTCCTACCATATTGATGGGATCATAATGTACAATACCTACTGAAAAACAAGAGTTTTAAGCTTTATTTATCGGCTTAAATTTATACTATTATTCCCATTTATAAGTGATGATAAGCGCTTTTAAACAATTTAGATTACAAATTTGTACCTAATATTTACTTTATTATATAAATAGCTATTATACATATTTAACAAAGAGAATATTTTAGTCGATAAACTAGGTATGTATATACATAATACAAACTCTCACCTACATTTCCTAACACCACACTAAGGTAGTAACGTTATTTGGCGCGCTAATGGAGTAAGTGCTTTGGCAAATGGCCCGCGCCACGGAGCTTTTAATGCAATTTCGCCTCCCTTTGTGCTCGAGAATTGGCGCAATCAATCCATTTACACTTTGTTTCACCAACAGCGACACTATGAACACTTCTATAACTAAGACATGATTTAACAAAAGCTTGCTTGCTTGAATAATGACGAAAAATAAATACGTACTTATTGCTTGTATTCAGATATGATTAATATTAACAATAACATTACAGATTTTCGTTATTTTTGTGGAAAACAAGAATTGGTGTTTTCAATGTAAACGCCGAATGTTAAAGAATTGATGGGAGTTTAACCCTTCTCTAGACCATTTTGACTACCTTGTTAGGCTTTTGTGCTATAATTTTAGCGGTCTTTGTTAACCAAAGAATACTATACAAACTACAAACTCTATAAATTAGGCGATAATAAACAAAATTGGGATTTTAATAAGACATTAAATGTCAAATATGATCAAATATTTTTTCTGAATATTCGTTAAGCGTGGTGTATCAAGATAATATTAAAATATTATCTTTTTAGTGTTCTGTGTATTAAACATATTAATTTATCTCTGCAAAAATCAACTGTATGAGAGAACTAAGAGTATCTAAACTTTTAAAATGAGAAGACATTTTAATAAAAACGTTGATTGCAACTTATTTGATTGTAAGTATGTAGGTATTGCATGTATTATAAGCTAAATTAAAAGCCCGTGCCTGCTCTGCGTGACTCTATAACAAGACATATTGGTCTTGCCCAACTGTAGTGTGGCTGCGAGATATTCACACTTTTATACCACATTTGAATATTAAACGCTATGCACTATGATCTGTTCTCATGCTCATTGAATCAATTCACATGGGCCGCATTATTTTACTTAACATGAAACTATTTGTATACTGTATTTTATAAGATTAATCAAGTATTCCATCTTATTTGATAAGTCTGTAAAGATAGCATATTAATTGTGAATAATAAATAAACCAATAGCTAACGCTAGATTATCGAACGTAAAGGCAACGACAATGCAATTAGATATCTATATATAAGACAATTAGTCCTTTTTTATAAAGTTCTATGACGGTCGACAAAATGAAACTATGTGTTGCTCTGTAAAAACAAAGTTTATTTTATTTTTGACATCTGCTGAATATACCTAGTACAACAACAAAGACTATTAAAAATCTTACCTGTAAAAACAAAGAAACAACATTTAAAGTTTATTTGTCGTTCTTATCAAAACCAAAAGTTTATAAATTGTAAATGCTAAATATAAATAGGTATAGTGCCGCCAACTTATCTGTAGAATGTAGCGATGGCGCCACGATCGACAAGTGTTGCCACAGAAATTATCAACTTTGGCCACCTTTAACTTTTAATACTCGTAAGCATACCTTTTACCGTCCCTGTTGCTCGCTATCACAGATATAAGATATATTATATAGGTTTATGAATGATAAAGAGAAAGGGCTCGACTAAACGGTAAGGATTTTCAGCCATTTGGCCTTGGAATAGTTAAAGAATACGAGTATGTAACTTTTTAAATAATTATTTATATTTACTAATTTTTAAAATATGTATTACATGTTAAATAAAAATAACTTTATTTATTTTGTAATAATTTTCGTTTTACTGAAAACCTTTCATGCAGTAATTATGGTCTAAGGCAGCCGAAGTATGTGCAATAATACCATAACTGTGGTCCAGTGGATATACTCCACTAATTTCTTCAAAATCTGAATCACTGTCACTATCAGTGTCGGAGTCACTGTCTAAATGAACTATAAACGGCTGATCTAAATATACGTCTTTTCGTCTATATTCTTCTTCAATTTTGTTCACATGTGCACAATATTTTTGCCATTCTGAAGCATCAATGGAACTGAACGCTTCAGTTATTAATTGTTGCATACTTTGATTTTTGTGCTCTATGTTAACTGCTGCCACTTTCCTTTTCATTGAACTCCATATCATCTCAATAGGATTAAGGTCGCAATGATACGCTGGCAGTCGTAAGCATTTGTGGCCATGTTGTGCTAATATACTATCAATCTCATACACAGGATCAGGTTTATTTCGTTTGACAATCTCCAGCAACTGTGGTTTGGTCAATTCTGACGAGAAATCGAGGCGTTTATCAGTTAACCACTTTATAATTTCAGGTTTGTTAGTGTTGGTAGTTGGTGTTTTATTAAATCGAATGCTGTGATAGGGAGCGTTGTCCATTATTATCAGAGACGGTTCTTCAAGATTGGGGAGTAATTTTTCAGTTAACCACTTTTTGAAATTTGTGTTGTTCATTTCGTCGTGATAGTCCCCGCTTTTTGTATTTGACTTAAATACAAGATTTGCGTTTTGGACAAACCCCATTTTTCCACCTGCATGAACAATAATAAAACGTTGGCCCTTAGACACAGGTTCTAGAACGCCATCTGTTTCTTGACTTTGCCAACATTTATTACTGGTATGTGATGAATGTATATACGTCTCATCCAAGTATATTACTGGCCGAGGATTACCTGATAGTGAGTTTTGTTTTAATTCTTGTAAATATTTAGCTCTCCACGCCGAAATATCATTACGCTCGGTTAAAACCTTGCGATTGCTTTGTGTTTTTCGGTAATGAAACCCAATTTTACGCAACAATTTGCGAAGTGTTTCCCTGCCACCTTTGAAATTTATTTCATCTCTCAGTACCGTAAGTAGCTTATTTATAGTAGGCAATTCCTTTTTCAACGCATAAAATTCATGTACTTTTCGCCTGATTACCCCTTGATCAAAACTGTCCACGTCTATTTTGCCACATGTCCTTCGTCTCGACTTTCCTGGTGTGGTTATTCTGGTACCCGTTTCTGCAGCCGTTTCGCCTTCTTGTACAATTTTATAAATTGTTGAAAGACCAATACCTAAAACAGAAATAAAGTTGTCATTAAATAAATAAAAATTTAGAAAGTCAGCGTGTAATGAAAAGCGTCATTTTTTAAATTCATGAATCATAATATTTAAATAAAATATTTCTGATATAATTGAACCCTAAAGAATTGTATCCCGAATTATGAGTGCTTTCGAGAAAGTGGTAACCTAATTTCACATAGGCCAAGTCGCAAGCAATAACTAGTTATTTATTATTGTGACAATGTCGTTACTTAATAAATAAATAATTTATACTAATATATATCGTAAATAATGTATAGCGATTCATGAAATAATAATCTGGTAACACTGACCTGTAGCGGCAGCAATGCGTTTGTATACATGAACAAATGGTATTATTGGGGCTGTTTGCTCCTTTTCTGCATCAAAGAATGATTTCATTTTGATAATCATTTTTCGTACGTCACTTTTGATTGCTTTCGGCATGATTTTCACACAAAATACTTGCAAATTAAAAAGAAAAACTAGAACCCTCGAACGAACACCCGACTACAACGACTGACAACAACAAAATTACGTTTTCAAAATGGCGTCAGTAGTTCCACTTTTAGCCGTTCTACAGATAAGTTGGTGGCACTATACTTAAAAAATGACAGCCATTATGTGTCAAAAAATCTTACTGTTTTATCAATTTGAAACTACTATAGCTAGCGCCATCTGTTAGTTTGATCAGGTCAAAACAATGACATATTTGTTGTATGAAAAGCGCGCCATAATTCAAATAAAGGAATCCTAAGTATTTCTTTACATCTCCCCCCCCCCCAGCGCTAAATAACCTGTGGTTTTATCTTTTCATTAAATATCTTCATAACTTAAATTTTTTCACGTGTAAAAGCAGGAACAAGTTTCGTACTATGAAATAAATTTGACTCCTTCTTTTTATGTCCTACATTAACCTTGTATATTGATTGTGACAGTTTCTCTTCAATTTTAAATGGACCAATCCTTATCTCATCTAATTTTCTTCTATTTAATTTGTTACCGTTTTCAACATATACCATATCACCTTTTTTAAAATTATGAATTGTTTTATTTTTATCTACCAACATTTTATTATATTTATGTGATTTAACTGTTCTTTCTAATGCAATCTTCCTGTCTCTAATCCAGTTATCTGAATCTTTCTTTAGTTTAAGTTCATTTGGTACGATTGAAATATCAGTACCATTTAATAGGTATCTTGGTGAAAAGCCTGTTATAGAGTGTTCCGTATCATTGTATTTATCCACACAGTTGTGAGCGATCGTCGTCCATGCTTTAGTATTTAAATTCTCATTCATCTTGCATCTGATTTTATTTACCAATGTCTGGTTCAGTCTTTCGTTAAGGCCATTTGAAAATGGTGAATTTACTGCAGTGAATATTAGTGGAATTGATTTTTCATTTAAAAAATCTTTAAATTCTTTTGAATTGAGTCCAGGATATTGGTCGGTGAGAACCATGCCAATTTCTTTACAATTTGGTATTTTATTAATAAGTTTTATAAAGTCCCTTGCACACTGTGTCTTTGATGTTACTATATAAGCATATCGAGTGAAGTGGTCGGCTAAAAGGTGTAGATATTTTTTTGTGGATCGAGACCCTCCAAACCCACCAATCGTGTCTATTGAGACAATTTCAAATGGTTTTGTGGCAGGGCCTAAGTGTGACATCAAACCGTACTTAGCCTGACCTCTTGTCTTATTTCTTATACATATTTCACACCTTTTGCATATTTCAGTTATATTTCTAGTTAAATTATTTGCTGCATAAAATTTTCCTATTTTAATTCGCATTTGTTTTATTCCTATATGACACATATTTTCATGTATTAATTTTATAAATTTTATACTAAATTCTTCTGATAATATAATTTTTTCTTGTTTTTTTACTCTCTTATAATATATATTGTTTTTAATAATTAACTTATTCTTGTATTTTTGTATATCCTTATTTTTCTTTTGATCTGTTAGTATGTCATTTAATGTTATTAAATTTATAATCTTTAATGATTCATGTATATCATTGTTAGCCTCTAATACTGGGTTTCTGCTTAAACAGTCTGCCTCTAAGTTATTTTTTCCTGGTGCATATTTTATTACAAAGTCATATTGTGATAGGTAATAGGATAAATCTCCCAATTCTTCATCTGTTCTAGATTTAATATTTAAATTTTCCAGTAAATAAATAAATAAATATTCATGGACATTTCACACAACGTCCTCTGGTCCTAAGCTAAGCTTATATGCTTGTGTTATGGGTACCAGAATACGGATAGAATACATATACTACTTTTTTTTTGTAAATACATACTTATAATACATAGGAACACCCAGACGCAGTACAAAGATTTGTATGACAATTAGAAAAATCACACAAATGATTGTCCCGAGCGGGAATCGAACCCGCGACCTCTTGATCGGCAGTCCGTTACCAGAACCACTACACCACGAGGCCCGTCATTGTTGGTCAGTGGTTTGTGGTCGGAGTATACTTGGAACGATTTACCTAAAAGCCAGTACTGCCAGTATTTTATGGCTTCTTTAACTGCTAAGCATTCTAAATATATAGCCTTTTTCTTCTTCTGGACTTCATTTAATTTTTTTGAGAAATATGCTACTGGTTTTTCTTTTCCGTTTGGTTGAATTTGTTTTAAGACTGCTCCAATACCTTCCAATGAGGCATCAGTATATATGTTTATAGGTAAATTTTGGTCAAAGATTTCTAAAATTGGTTGTGAGCATAGTAAGCGTTTAATTTTCTCAAAAGCTTCTTGGCATTCTGTTGACCATAAGAATTTTTGGTGCTTTCTTAGTAAATTATGAAATGGTTCTAAAATTATGGATATGTTAGGTATGTACTCACGGTAAAAATTAATTTTTCCTAGAAGTTGTCTAATATTTTTCTGATTCTTCGGTGTTGGGAAATCTCTTATTGAAATCAAATTATCTCTCACTGGTCTTACTGTGTTATTTTCTATTATGTGTCCCAGATATTTTACAGAATTTGTTGCAAATCGACATTTTGTGAACTTAAGTCTGAATCCTTCTTGTTTTATTGCTTCTAAAAGTTGTGACAGGTGGTTTATATGGTCTTCATAGGATTCTGAAAACAATAGAATATCGTCGATGAAATTTACAGCGAAATCTGTTAATTTATGTTTTCTCAATATATTACTCATAATCCTTTGAAATATGGCTGGCGAAGTCTTCAAACCGAAGGGTAGGCACGTCCATTGATAGTGACCTTCTTGGGTAACAAAAGCAGTTTTCTTTCTGTCCTCTATTCGTAAAGGAATAGACCAGAATGCGGAATTTATGTCTAAAGTTGAAAAGTACTTACAATTTCTGGTTTTTCTTACCAAGTCCTCTATCAAGGGAAATGGTTGAGCTTGAGGTACCACCACCTTATTTAAATCCCTAAAATCAATACACAACAAATCAAATGTTTTTACAGAGCAACACATAGTTTCATTTTGTCGACCGTCATAGAACTTTATAAAAAAGGACTAATTGTCTTATAAAACAACATTTATTGTGAAAAATGGAAAAACTAAGATTTACTTTTACGGTGTTAGCAGCACCTGATACTAAAAGTAATGTGATTTGCATAAGTTCAATAGAAACTCCTGATGGACAGACATTTGATATACCCGATGATTTGAAACCTGTAATCAAGCATACTGCCATAACGACCACCGACTTCTATGTTAAAATAAGAAACTCTCTCAAGAAAAGACATCAAACGAGGAAAATATGGATTCCTTTATCCCAGGAATTGAGAAAAATCTATTTAGATGAAGGTGAAAATTTGCAATTTGGTGACCAGTATCTAAATGAAACTACCCACGAGGTGAAGCTTTCGGACAATAATACTAGTATAGGCACTGAAAATAAGAAATTAGGAAAAATAGCAGAAAGATTTATACTTGAAAAGTTTTCTAGTAAAACATTAAATGTTGTTTTATAAGACAATTAGTCCTTTTTTATAAAGTTCTATGACGGTCGACAAAATGAAACTATGTGTTGCTCTGTAAAAACAAAGTTTATTTTATTTTTGACATCTGCTGAATATACCTAGTACAACAACAAAGACTATTAAAAATCTTACCTGTAAAAACAAAGAAACAACATTTAAAGTTTATTTGTCGTTCTTATCAAAACCAAAAGTTTATAAATTGTAAATGCTAAATATAAATAGGTACTTAAAAAATGACAGCCATTATGTGTCAAAAAATCTTACTGTTTTATCAATTTGAAACTACTATAGCTAGCGCCATCTGTTAGTTTGATCAGGTCAAAACAATGACATATTTGTTGTATGAAAAGCGCGCCATAATTCAAATAAAGGAATCCTAAGTATTTCTTTACATATATATAACAATAAATTTCTTGTTATTGCAGATATGGGTCGCAAGTCTCTACGAACAAATATTGTAACTCCAGAAATATTTGTTGGTCCCGTATGGTTACACGACGAACCACCTGCAGTCGAAATAATAGAGTTGAATTCTTCAGATGATGTTGATGTAACACCGCGACCTACAAATGATACTATGCGTGACGCTTGGAGCTATACAAATGATCGTGATTTAGAACAAATGGAAGACAATTACAAAATAAATAAGAAAGCTAGAGAAAGGAGACGGATAGAAATTGAAAATAAGACAAGATTACCATCGCCTAATGTATCAAAAAAGGCATATAATCATAATGAAATACCAAACAGTTTCTATAGAAATTATAGTGAAGATAAAATGAGATTCAATCATCAAATGAACTGTTTCACTATTATAAATAAACATGTAATTGATTCTGATGCGTCGACAGAAGGAGAATATGGCGATGTGGAAATAATAACGTCTAGCGATATACTGCTAGGTACTGGAGGTTGGGATACTATGCATAGTAACTATGATAATGAAGAAACATTTACTTCTGATGCTAATATCAATCAAGAAACAAGAATTGTTTGGATATATTCATATAAAAATAAAAATCGGTTGCCAAATGATGATAGCGCAACTAATAATCCTAATAAAACGGATTCTACTTCGAACACGTCTTTCTCCACAGACAGTAGCGGTGATGTTAAAGACCAAAGTACGTATTCTCGTCGTTTAGGATCACCGATGCCTCATACTTACATACCCAGACTTGACCTATCGTTGCTGCCAACATTGTCAACAGTCACAGAAATATCAGAAAATATACAAGTTTCACCAAGTAAAAATAATAAGAGATGTAACAATTGGTTTTTATCAGAAAGTGCAAAGTTAAACGGTTCTAAACCGATTGAAAAAGAAGAAAGATCAACTAATATAATTAATTGGATGGCTCTGTCACCAAGAGAGAGATATCGAGTTTTAAATGATAGTGGAACCAGTGATACTTGGGTAGGATCACATTTACATTTAGCTGAAATTCATAAACAAAACAAAATAGGTAATCATGGAGACCAAGAATCTGATGAAACAACGCAAGAAGAGAATGATACTGTTAAAATTAAAGTCAATGCTGATGTCCATGTAAATATGAGTGATAAAAATGAAAATACGACTATCACAGAATTAGACAGTGCAGGAGCAGCTGTTAAATACAAAAATGACGTTATAAATTCAATCAAGGATTTGAAATATGTTGATATCGAAAGTGAAGACAGTCACAAAGATCGAGGAGATCATTACAAGAAATCGCCAAACGCTCCCACAATTCGTATAACCTCGAAACACCATAAATCTACTAACATAACAGATCCGATAGAAAAATTAGATAGCAATAATTGGATTAAGGAAAATGAAGAAGAAAAAGAAACTAGTACTTACAATTATGAGATAGAGACATCAGAGTGCATTGTAAATGAAAAAAATATTGATACTATTGATCATATGTGGATGCAAAATTCAGTCCCTTTTCTGAAGCCATCAGAATGGGCGGAGTTCGTTCCTATAGCAGAAAGTCCGATATCATTTCATTTATCACTCGGTAGTATTATAGAAGAGAGAAAACCTTGGTTTAAGCGTATAATTAACTTTATTAACTGTTGTAAGTAAAATCTATTTTGCTTGATTTATGTGATATCATTCCAACGTTATGAGACTGTGATTAAATCTGTAATTGTTAACCATTTCGTACACGTTAAATTTGGAATAATACTCAGCCATTTTTGCATTAAAAAGTAGCCCTAGAAAATAAACAAAAATATTACTATTTTTATGTTTGATTTGATTGATACAGATAAAAATAGAGACCAATCAATCAACTCAAACGTGAAAATAGTAATATTTTCTTTAAAAAATAGTATGCTTAACGTAACATATAACCTTAAGATTAAAATTGAATGTTATTTTAGTGCATTTTCTGAAAAGATTTTCTATAGTATCATATTTTTTTTTTACCATCGGAAAGTAGAGATTACAACGAACAGAAAGCATACCAACTTTTTGAAAAAAGCTGATATTTTGACAGGTGAATTTTCGATTGAAAATTAGGGTGCTTTTTCGATATTAATTCAAAATAAGGTGAAAAAATAAATATTTCAAATCAAATAAATTACAGCGTATTAAGGACATAAAAAGGAATTTCGTGAATGAAAAAACATTTTTGTAAATGAAAAAATAAAAAACCAAAATCTTGGTTTTATGAATTTTTCACATAAGTTTTGAGGTTATGTGAATAAAGTGCGAATACAAAAGTTTTAGATCTTTGTATTACCTACAACTTTGCCTTTGAACTTTTTTCCATAGGACTATTAGTTTTGCCGGAAATCGAGAAAAAACATTTTTACCTTTAAAAGACAACCCCCCATCCCCTTCCCGACCTCAGATCGCCCGTAAATTATTTTTCCTCTTATTTTTATAATATTCTCCTCCTTTTCTAATGGGTCTCATCCTACAGATTTTTTTTTTACGATTTTTGAAGCTATCTGCACTAGTCTACATATGCAATAATACAATTTGGAACGGCAATGTTAACAGAACTTTTATGTTAAAAAATCTATATATTAAAGTCTAACGATTTTCATCAATAAAAATGTGCACAACGAAATAGTATATTACGAGATTGCTTCTGATTCCCATATTTCAGGGTGAATTCGGCCACAAGGACCTTCAACTAGGTGCCAACCAACACGCCATATCGCGTTAACGTGTGGGGGCTTTCCTCGATTGCAGCGAACTGCGTAATTACACAAGGGAGTCCTACAGCGTTTGCGCTTAGGTCTCACATCGATATTCCTTCACGTGGGTATAGAAATAGAGTAGCTCTACTCCCAACGACTACCTTACTGGGTAGAAACGGATTCCCCATTTGTTTTCATTGTTTTAGTCAAGTTTAGTTTAACACCTAGAATCGGTACCATTGGACACGACTTTGTTTGTTGGGATAAAATGTTAATAAATAAAACAACATGCTAGCTTACAATTGGCGAATTTATTAAATTCAATAATCATAATCAACTTCCAGTAATCGAAGTAATTAATTACACAAAATAAACTTGCTATTTATAGGTACTTCGCAATAAGAGTTCACAACACAAGTCATCAGCATTACTATGTACACATACTATCACAACTTACACACACACTTACACATTGTGTGTGTGTGATCCTATAAGTAAATAGCGCACAATATTATTACCTCGAGCTTTGCTTAAAGGACACAACAAACGGCATTTATTATTATTTTATTATATTTATGACATCACCGACAGATATATCTGTCTCTTTCTCACCTCGTCTCTTTTCTGTATACATCGATCTCTTTCTCGCAATATTATAAAATGCCGTTTGTGACGCCCTTAAGTCTGGCGTAATAAAACTGAATACCTATTTAGGTATATGTATATAAATTTTTATCATTTCGATAAATATAGGTACTGTGAATACTAAGATACGATTTTTTATGAATTAAGATACCTTGATTTAATTCTAATTGTGATGATTAAAGCAATAGTCTAAGAGCCCGTGAACCCCAGACCTTCGTTATTTTATAAAAGCTGAAAACTTGTCAGCGGATGCTCCTAACACACCCTTGAAGTTTGGGTTATCCTGGTTTAAGCCAGGTCTTAATGGTCCATCGGTTTTACCTGTGTTAAGAGCTTGAGCTGACAAGTTTTCAGCTTTTATAAAATAACGAAGGTCTAGGGTTCACGTACTCTTGCTCTACAATAAATTGTAGCAGTGAGTTTGCACTTTCATCAAAAGTTCGCAACCAACGTATGTTCCTACATTTATGTTCAACATTCCTTTTTCATAATATTTTGTAGTTAAATTTAATTATATCACGAAACTGCAGACCTTTTAACATTTTAATGAAATTACGCATAAGCTATTCAATGATCGGAAAATATATCGTATTTTGAGAGCTACTAAATCCGGAACGGTAGTATCGATGTAATACTTTCAAAACTTTAAAAAGTGCATAACTAGAAAAACACGAAAATCGACTTTAAAATTTTGAAAAAATAAAAAAGAGCGGACATATTTTGCAAAAGCATTTAATAAAAAAATCATTGCATGTGTCTATAAAAACCTTGAAGGTTGATAGAAAGATGATTTCATAGGGAGTAAATTAGGGTAACTAGTATTTTACAAAATAGGAATAAATTATAACGACGCGTAATATTTTAATGTCTTTTGTGGTCTTCATTGTGTGCAGATGAAGTCAAACAACAGGCTAGTGTTTAATTTCACTGATTGACGTTTTAGAATAGTAATCTATAGCCAAGGAGGTTATAAGTAGGGAGGAACAACTCGGGAACATAGATTTGTCCCAAGGCCCGCCCGTTTACGGTTTAAAAGTAAAATAGTAGCCTTGCCTTCTCTTTTCTTCTCACTAGCTTTCTCTTTTACTCCAGCTCAAAAAGAAAAAGAGTTAGAAAGGCTACTAAATAGGCTCTTTGTCATTTATTTTTCTTAATGTGTTCAACTAAAAAAAGAAGCAGGCCGGATTCGTTGTACCGAGTGTTACGTCTAGATCTATATCGTAAGTCTATGTCTATAGCTTGACCCAGGATTCGAAATGTTATTTGACGTTTACTGTGTTGCTAGGTAATTACACTTTTAAAATAGTTATGTCCTCCAACCGTTATTAAACAAAAAACTAGACGTAAATCCTTAGCAGATTTATATAATTTTGTAAATTATTTAAAGTAGTAACCCTGTGTATTACTTTATTTCTGAGATATGCGCGTACAAACTCACTCTCGCGAACAAATAACTAATAACCTTACTAGAGTTCAGCATGGTGCTATGGTCGGCAGAATCATAGAACAATGCAACGAGAATCAAATAATGACTAACCGTAAAATGGCGAATATTTAACCTTGTTTGTTTTTGAAGACATGTTTATTTTACTTTATGTATACAAAGCAGTGATTCCCAATTCCACGCGTACGACTTCGCAGGCAATAGCTAGTACGACATTACTGGTCAGTTCGAAAAATCGGTAATAACCGGGATAAAAAAATTACGGTTGGCCAACACTATTGCCAAAAATGTGGCAGCATTACTTTCAAGTTTGACATTAGCAACTGTCAAATAACATTTCGAATTCTGGGACGGACATTAGTAAATTCTAGTCACTTGTACAGGATCTAGTGTAATGATAAGTAGTATTAGAAATGGAAAATACGGGGAAGCGGAGTTTTAGTAATGCAACCGCTTTCATTTTGGCTATGCATTTTCAAAAATAAATAAATATCATGGACATTTTACACAACGTCCTCTGGTCCCAAGCTAAGCTTAAATGCTTGTGTTATGTGTACCAGAATACGGATAGAATACATATATTTTACTTTTCTTTTGTAAATACGTACTTATAATACATAGTAAACACCCAGACGCAGTACAAACATTTGTATGACAATTATAAATATCACACAAATTATTGTCCTGAGCGGGAATCGAACCCGCGACCTCGTGACCGGCAGTCCGTTACATGAACCACGAGGCTCGTCGAAAAGGTGCTAAATAGTTTATTTTGCAATTGACATTGTTCATATTTTTTTTAAACTCTTCATTCGGAAACCATTTCGGGGAATAGAGTTTCTGATCATGATCCACTAGTTTTTTTCGGAAAATTTGCTATATTAGCTATTATTTTTCCAAAAAAGCAAATGATCCCTATTTGCCCTTGAAATAAAGGACTTAAATTGTTAAGGCGTTCTTAGGGATATACTACTCTGGGGTGGAGTTGAAATTGGTCTATTATATCAACGTGGCAACTTTGAAAAGATGTATTGCAATCTGTCTTAAGTGTATCAGGAAAAGGCAACATAAAGACTGCGTACAACGATGAACACAACATTTAAAATAATATCTGTAAGTATTTTTTAAAAATTCTATATAGCGAATATTTCAATAATATTGAAATTAGTTGCTTAAAATAGTCTATATATTCTAAAAAAAATATAAAAAGAGCTAGTCAACATTTATGAACAATCCCAATTATCCGTATTTTTTGACACTGCAAGTAACGTCTAAAAGATGGATGAACTGTATGAAAGAGGATATGAAGAAGATGGATGTAAATTCACATGTGACGTGTGACAGTGGGGTATGGAGGAAAAAAGGCAGGGAATGAATGATGACTGCAAGTAACGTATAAAGATGCAAGTCGATCCCTAACGACGCACAACCGATACCGCGACCTACGATATGTTCTATATTAAATGGCCGTGCTCTCGGCTAAATTGCGGTTTAAACTTACGAGAGCCTGAAGTCAAAAATATATCTATGTTGGTTATGACACCAACATAGATATATTTTTTACTTCAGGCAACGTGAAAATCGACTTCAAATTTCGCGTGGTAGCGCGTCGCTAGGAACTGAATGCTAGAATCATTTTCACACAAAGTCCTCTAGTCTCAAGCTAAGCTTATATGCTTGTGTTATAGACACCGAATACGGGTAGCATAGATACATAAACTACTTATTAAATTCATTAGGGTACTGTCATGTATTATGTTTCGTCTGTTTAAGAAAAAGTATGTAGTACTTTTAACCCTTAATTGGTCGCGTGGGGTGTCATGCACCCCAGAGCCGGTTTCCAGGCTCACAACTTTTTAAAATTTGAATTTAGCGCGTTGGCCTTCTAGGTACGAGGGGAGGTCCAAAAGTTCGTGGAATGGAGGGGATGGAGTGGGGATAGGGGCGCTCGCTTAGTGTCATACTAATTGGGGACTCATAATTAGTATATAAATGGAGTTTCAGCCCTATTGCGTCATTCGTTTACGAACACTCGCCTGCTAAACACGTCAATCCGGAAGAAAACTGAAACTATGGAGAAAATTGAACACCGTGCGGTCATTAAATTCCTTACCAAGCAAGGAAAGAACGCTCAGACCATTTTGAATGAAATGGAAACTGTTTACGGGGAACAGTGCCCTAGTAAATCAATGATTTACAAGTGGCATGGTCTTTTTAAACATGGTCGGGAGTCGATTGAAGACGACCCCCGCTCAGGAAGGCCAGTTGAGGCCACCACATCAGACATCGTCGAAAAAGTGGAAAAAATTGTACTGGAGGACACCCGTTTGAAGAAAAAACAGTTATCTGCATTAGTTGGAGTATCAGATACCACCATTTTGCGAATCCTACATGACCACCTGGGTATGACAAAAGTCAGTGCAAGATGGGTACCGAGAATGCTCACGCCGCTTCAAAAACAGCAGCGCGTCGAAGCGTCAAAACATTTTTTGGAGTTGTGTGGCGACGATCCTGGACCGATTTTGGAGCGAATTGTTACCGGCGATGAAACATGGGTTCATCACTTTGAGCCTGAGTCCAAACAAGAGTCCATGCAATGGCATAAAAAGGGGACACCACCGCCAAAGAAATTCAAAGTGTCGGAGTCGGCTGGAAAGTTGATGGCTACTGTTTTTTGGGATTGTGAGGGGATAATACTGATTGATTATAAAGAAAAGGGCAGGACCATAACCGGAGAATACTACGCAACAATACTAGAAAAATTAAAGGATGCCATCAAAGAAAAACGTCGGGGAAAATTGACCAAGGGCGTGTTGCTCTTGCAAGACAACGCGCCGGTTCACAAGAGCAAAGTTGCAATGGCTGCTCTACACACGCATGGCTTCGAATCACTAGTCCACCCACCCTATAGTCCAGATCTGTTCCCAAGTGATTTTTATTTGTTCCCCAATTTAAAAAAAGACTTAAGGGGAAGGAAATTTTCCGACGACAATGAGGTAAAGGAGGCAATTTTGGCTCATTTTGAGGGAAAAGATAAAAAATATTTTTACGATGGTTTAGAAAAATTAATTCATAGATCTAATAAATGTATTCAGCTTAAGGGTGATTATATTGAAAAGGAAAAATAAATTTACTGTTTCATTTTTACTAAAACCCTTTCATTCCACGAACTTTTGGACCTCCCCTCGTAGCTTCGTAAACACGTAAAACGTACACGATTCAGTTACGAGCGACGCTCTGTTGTGGACGGTTGGGCTCGGAGAGCGTGTTTGGGGTGCACGACACCCCAGGCGACTGTTTGTGTGGTGTAAATTCCGAGGTAGTGGATGATTGTTAATTTCATTATATCCGTTTTAAAACATTGTAATTTGACAAGTAATAAATGTTAAAAGTGTTCAGTTATAATACTTCGACATTTTTGAGGTTATGTTGTGATATGTTTGTTTTAGGTTACCATTAAAATGCCACGTGGACTAATAGATCAGGACATTATACAGATGATAGAGGAAGAAGAAGAGGCTATCGATAGTGCATCTGAAAATGAGCAAGATCATGACATAATAGTAAGTGATCATGTCAGCGAATCGGAGCAAAGCGAAAACGAATCGAATGATCAGTGGAGTAGTGAAGACGAGGTCCCTTTGCAAAATGTAGCCAGCTCCTCTCAAAGTCATGATAAATCATTTTACCTCGGAAAAAACAGACTAACAAAGTGGTTCAAACATCCACCACGCTCCATGGTAAGAACTCAACGTTCTAATATTGTGACAGAAACTGCTGGACCCAAAGGACCCGCTGGAGATATAACGGCATTAAGCGATGCATTTTTGAGTATATTTTCAAGGGAAACCATAGATCTCATTCTGACTTACACGAACGAATATATAATATTCATTCAAAACAAATTCCAGAGAGAACGTGATTACAAAGTTGTTTCTTATGAAGAGTTACTCGCATTCTTTGGACTCCTTTATATGTCGGGATTGCTTCGATCATCGCATTTGAATTATCAAGATTTATGGGCTACTGACGGCACAGGAATCGAATTTTTTTCGAACACAATGAGTTGCAAAAGATTCCTTTTTATTCTCAGGAGTTTACGGTTTGACAGACGAACAACAAGGGAAGTGAGACAATCATTGGATAAACTGGCGGCTATCAGGGACTTCTGCAATTTGATGAATGACAATTTCCAAAAATGTTATAGTATGTCTGAGAATGTAACTATTGATGAGCAGTTACCTGCGTTCCGAGGAAGATTCTGTGGCGTCGTGTATATGCCTAGCAAACCCACCAAATATGGGATCAAACATTTTGCTCTCGTGGACTCCGCAACATACTATCTCCAAAAATTTGAAGTTTACGTTGGAGTGCAACCTGATGGACCATTCCAACTGCCCTCTGATACCAAAAGTCTAGTAAAACGATTGATAGAACCTATTTCCGGAACTGGAAGAAATGTGACCATGGACAACTGGTTCACTAGTGTCCCACTGGCCAAATCGCTTTTAGAAGAACATAAACTTACCATGGTGGGCACACTAAGAAAAAACAAAAACCAAACTGTTTCTTACCGGATAAAACACGAGAGGCGACTTCTAGCATATTTGGTTTCCAAAAAGATGACTTTGTGCTCATATGTACCGAAACCAAGAAAAGCAGTTCTGCTTTTATCGACAATGCACCACGATGATAATGTTGAGGGTGAGAAAAGAAAGCCCGAAATTATTCATTTCTATAATAAAACGAAAGGGGGAGTTGATACAAACGACCAAATGTGCGCCAGTTATAATGTAGGAAGACGAACCAAAAGATGGCCGATGGTGATATTTTTCATATTTTCAATATCACAGGTATCAATTCCTATGTCATATACAAATCTAAAATTGACGCTAATATATCCGCTAATAATAGGCCGATCGCAATCATACAAAAGGTGCCATGTATGTCCAAGAACTAAGGACAGGAAAACAAAAACTGAATGTTCGAAATGCCAAAAACATGTGTGCAATGACCATATGAACATAGTCTGTCAAAATTGTGACGATAAAAACTAGGTGTAGTAAAAAAATATTTTTCATATTTAACAGAAAGTTAAAGTAAAAGTTAAAATACGTTTAAAAGTTGATTAATATGTAAGTTCAAATTTCTAATTAATAAAAGTCTGATTTTGCATGTATTTCGTATTTTATTTAATTTCCTAAATCTGGGGTGCCAAACACCCCACGCGACCGCTTATGCAACTTTTTAGGCGCGCCCAATTGAGGGTTAAATATGTAGAAAATATTTAGCCCAATTAATTTGTTTTAATAATGGCGCAGTGTAATTAATCCATAAATCACGTCACGCAAATCTACGGTTTTTACCCGAGCCCCATAGTTTTATCACAATTATTAGCGTAAGCACTTTCCTTAAAGTGAAATACGAAGTCCAGTTGAACGTGATAAAAAAATGGCCCTTACACATCTATTTAAATGATCAAAAATTCTTGAAATAACCGATATAAAATCCAAAACTATATATTAAGTGAGTAAATAATGGATTAATAAAAACATGGTCATAACCAAATTATCCCTAAACATTTATGTAAAAACTTTGAATAATTTAAAACATTGAATAGCTTAAATATAATCAAAAACCCTTTATACACTTGGATTGAAGGAATTTTCAAAAAAAAAATTCATAAAAAGCCTCCATATATATTTTTTAAAGTTCCAATATTGAATAGCCTGAATACATCCACAAGATTCCTACCATATCTCTTTCAATGATGGATACTGGATAAAGTGTGGCTACAATACAATAAAAAAGCTCCTACAAATATTATTTTAAACTAGCTGTTGCCCGCATCTTCGTACGCGTGGAATTGAGAAAACAAACTTTAACAAATTATACAAAAAAGCCATTCTCTTGAATCATTCTACGTAATAAAAAAAACTGCATCGAAATCCGTCGCGTAGTTTTGAAGATATAATCTCACATACATACAAAAATAACTACTTTGTTTTATAATAAGTAAAGAAATATGGTGAAATATTATTTGGAAATCATTAAAAGGCTGCATCAAATTTGTATAGATGATGGAACAATAATCAAAATTACTAAAGCGTTTCGATTCCATTCTGATAATACAATCGCTCGCAGTCAAAGTACTCGTATTTTACGTTAGCTGTCCCAGGCAACTATTTTAAATACTTGTAAATTCCTCTATTTATGAGTTTTCAAAGCATATACAAATCAATAACGCAAAACTTATAAACATATAGACGGTTATCCTTTAATAACGCATTTCAATGCCATTCGCGAATGTTACGTTCGCTGTTCCCAGAACATTTCACGTAATTAATGGGTGAGCCTTAATTTTTTTTCATGAAAATTACCTATAATAAGCGTATAGTTCTGTCACGTGTGTTGCGATACTGAGGGCAGGGCTAATTCTCGCCGGATGTAGAATAAAATGTATGGCTTGCATCCTGCCACGGCGGTCGAGTCAGTCGCCCTTACTGTTTGATCGTTGAAGTGGAACCACTGGTCTTCGTTTATAGCAAATGCTGTGTAGTGTCCTGAACCAGCCCTATTTTTAAACAAATCTATGTTAAAAATATTGGATAAATGAATAATACCCCTTCGCTCTTCAGCCACAAATCGGCCACAATAGATTCCGCACGGAAGGCATAAATGAACACTGAAATGTATTAGCTATTCTCGCTTAAGTAATGTGTGAGAAATCGGTGTGCGATTTTGTTACGACCAATAAAATTCGTTAACAAAAATCTCTTAATGCGGTATCTATTGGTGACCTGTGTCTCCAGTCCACAGTAGGGCATGGGATTCCTCCACTTAGTTATATCATGCTGATCAAGGGTTGACATAGGATTTAAGACTCTCACAGAGGATGTTATCTCCTTAAATTAAATAAAATAAATATAAATATATAAATATTCATGGACATTTCACACAACGTCCTCTGGTCCCAAGCTAAGCTTTATATGCTTGTGTTATGGGTACCAGAATACGGATAGAATACATATACTACTTTTCTTTTGTAAATACATACTTATAATACATAGAAACACCCAGACGCAGTACAAACATTTGTATGACATTTATGGATATCACACAAATGATTGTCCCAAGCGGGAATCGAACCCGCGACCTCGTGATCGGCAGTCCATTACATAAACCACTCCACCACGAAGCCCGTCAAATAAATTAAATTATACCTTATCTGTCTTTTACAATACCCTCGAGAGGAAATGTGGTGGTGACAGTTCTTAATCTGTCGCCAATTCGAAAAACTGCTACAAAATGGTACATTTATATTAAAATATGTGCATATTTAGCGCTTTATAGTCTCAAAACTTCCAAACGGAAATAAATAAAGTCCGCCTACCTACATCGTCATCACTCAAGCTTTGGCCAGTTTTTTTAATTTCATCAATATCTTAATAAATCAAATTATGGTGGAAAAAGTGAAAATGCCGCAAGTGGGACTTGAACCCACGACCTCGGAATACCGTTCCGAAGCTCTTCCAACTGAGCTTATTGCAGTCTACTTGCAACACTTTCTTAAAACTTAAAAAAAAAAAATATATATATAAACTCATTTCGAGTGACAGATATGGTGGTTAATTTGAAAGTGTTGCAAGTAGACCGCAATAAGCTCAGTTGGAAAAGCTTCGGAACGGTATTCCGAGGTCGTGGGTTCAAGTCCCACTTGCGGCATTTTCACTATTTCCACCATAATTTGATTTATTAAGTAAAATCATAGCATGTCAAATGCAAAAATTAATAAATTACTGTTCATCAATATCTGTTAAGCCGTTATATCCAAATATACATACCCAGATCCATGATGTACAATAACTGCAGCCAAATCATACAATTGTGATCCCCGCGCAGACCTTCTAGTATCAGGTATATCGCCCAGTACGAACCGAGACATGTCTAATGAACGCAGTGGAAATGATATACTTGTGTCTACCTTCGTTCTGTAACAACAAATATTACTGTGAATTATATAACAGGCCTCGTGGTTAAGTGCTCTAGTGGTTAAGTGGCTCTTTACTTAGGTTCTTTTCTGTCAACCTCTGAGAAAGACAGCATTTAATAAAAATTGGTCAAGTGCGAGTCGGACTCGCGCACGAAGGGTTCCGTACCATTATCTATGCAACATAAGGCAACGTTATTAGTATCGAGCAAGAAACGGTAAAAAAATCATGTTTGTTGTATGGGAGCCCCCCTTAAATATTTATTTTATTTTATTTTTAGTATTTGTTGTTATAGCGGCAATAGAAATACATCATCTATGAAAATTTCAACTGTCTAGCTATCACCGTTCTTGAGATACAGCCTGGTGACAGACGGACGGACGGACGGACGGACGGACGGACGGACGGACGGACGGACGGACAGCGAAGTCTCAGTAATAGGGTCCCGTGTTTACCCTTTGGGTACGGAACCCTAAAAATGGCCAAACGCACGAAGAAGGTTGGAATTATCGGCAAATATGGCACGCGTTACGGTGCTTCTCTCCATAAGATGATAAAGAAGATGGAAGTAACACAGCATGCAAAATACACTTGCTCATTTTGTGGCAAGGATGCCATGAAGAGGTCTTGCGTTGGAATTTGGTCAAAGTTGGTGGTGCGTGGGTATATTCAACCACAGCTGCCTCCTCCTGCAGATCAGCTGTGAGGAGATTACGTGAAGTAAAGTGAACATCTGATGTCAGCTTAAGATAATAAATTTACTACTAAGATTGGCTATATATTAGCCATTGGAAGGCACATCTGAGAGCTAATCAATCCAGCTCGTAAATCAAATTGGAATGTTCCATGAAGCTGGTCACTGTAGCCGAAAACGGCTGTGAGGCATCATCATCATCAGTGGTTCATGTAACGGACTACCCATCGAACGATAAATCATTTAAATACCATAAAATTATTGAGTATCTAGTTAGACTTTAGAAAACATTGCGTAACTTACCTAAAATAATTATGCCATCGAAATCTCTTGAGATGCAAACACAGAACGTTGGGTAACCGCCTTATTCGGAACTGTTTCGTTGACTTCTGTTTGCATTTACAGCTACTACAAAAATAGCGTTCTGTGTCCGCTAATTCTTCTACCTAAAATTAAAATAGACTATAGTATATGAATTGTTCTATTAACACATTGAAATCTTTACTTATTATAAAGCAAAGTTGTTATTTTTGTATGTATGTCCCTATGTGACCTTTATATCTTAACTAGCTGACCCGGCAAACGTTGTTTTTCCATACTAAAAAAAAAAGGTTTGAAAAATAGATGTTGGCCGATTCTCAGACCTACTGAATATGCATGTAAAATTTCATAAAAATCGGTCAAGCCGTTTCGGAGGAGTACGGTAACTAACACTGTGACACGTGAATTTTATATATTAGAAGAAAGAAGATAATCTACTTAGTTCAAAAACTAAAAATACACGCTTCAAAATCCTGAATATTTTTCTAAATTATTGCGTTGTCATCGATCCTTAGTATGTGCATGAAATTTCAGATCAATCTGACAACTGCAAGTGGTTTAAAATCACTTTCAAAGATTCCGTCACATAGATAAACACATTGATAGATACGTACCGAACTAATATTAGCGTGTTAAAAACTACGCAATTGATTTTGATGCGGTATTTTTAATAGACAGAGTGATTTTAGAGAATGGTTTTTTGTATAATTTGTTAAGATTATTTTACTATCTAAATTCCACGCGTACTAAGTTGTGGGTAGGTACACATATTATGATAACATGTAGTAAACATTTAATAAATCAAATTATGGTGGAAAAAGTGAAATGCCGCAAGTGGGACTTGAACCCACGACCTCGGAATACCGTTCCGAAGCTCTTCCAACTGAGCTTATTGCGGTCCACTTGATGTAGTAAACATATAAATTAATTCTGATCTCTCACAGTTGATGTTAAATGTTTTATAATAATATCCTTTGGTTGCCTCTTACAAAATCCTGGGAAAGAAATGGGGTTGTGACCATCACCACATGGATCAAAATTTTTACAAGTAACTCTTCTCAGTCGGACACTTTTGCAGAGTGGCTGTGGTTATGGACTGTTTTCTAACTTATGGTCTTATTCATAATGACTTATCGGAGGTTTAAAAGTTTGCTAAAATCGGTTCGTGAAAATTGTTAAAACTTGTTATTCATAATAGTCTTTTTACGATAAAACGTTTTTTATCTTTCCGATAAAATGTCCATTTAAACCTCCGATAAGTCCTTATGAATAAGACCGTTACTCGTTGCCTTCACAATTTGTTTCTCATTTATCTCTGTTAGAGGCATTCCGCGAACATTCTGGGCCAAGGCACTGCGTGACTGATTTTATGAGGTCTATCATGATCTTCCACGTGACCACAAGTTACTAACTTGGTTCAAATTTCCCCTAAATTTCTTCCCAACTTACCAAAGAAGTATAACTTCAATATGTTACCTGTACAAAACTGGATAGACAGTCTGCGAGTGCTACAGGTCCATCATGACGTCCGGTCTCTGGTAACTCCAGCGACAGATCCAAGAATGGGTCCAACTTTTTACTTTCAGTACCACACGCCAGACACCGCACCTGGACATAATACAAATTAACAATATTATATTGCTACTTTGACAATTTATTTTTTACATAAATTTATTTATTTTTGCAATTGACATTCACGTTCCACTGTTGGGCACGGACCTCCTTCACTTTCAAAGGGATTATGTTCTACTATGCCGCGCTGACAGACGTGATGGCACAGGGTTTATTTTCCAGATTTCCGTCTCTCACATAGGATGTTATCTGTGTGCAATATCCCTTAGCTGACTTTTAGAGCACCCTTGGGAGGAGATGGGGTGGTGACACTTGTATTCTTAATCCGTCACCACACGGATGCTTATTATGCTTTTACTAAATAAACTAAATTATAGTGGAAAAAATGATAATCATGAGCGGGACTTGAACCCACGACCTCGGAATACCGTTCCGTTGCTCTCCCATCTGAGCTATCATGGTTCCCGCATATGTTTACCAAATCTTCCACTACAATCTTCTCAATGTGAGTTAAATCATCGTGCGATGTTTCTTGTACAACGCCATCTATTGAGCGGTTGCACAAATTTGTTTTTTTTTAGAATCTTTACTTAATATACAACAAAGTCTTTATTTTTGTATGTACGTCCATATATGAGCTTATAACTTCAAAACAACGCAACGATTTTGATGCGGAGTTTTTTTATATATAAGCAGAGACGTATTTTAAAATTTTGCGCCCTGGGCCATTTTATTTGACAACCCGGGCCAATTGAATTATCTCTATAAATTAATAGAAATAGAGCAAAATTTTAAACTTGAAGGATTTCGCCGCCTTTCTTAGGTTAGGCGCTCCGGGCCATGGCCTCTATGGCCCTAGGGTAAATACGCGTCTGGATATAAGGTCCGAAAGGAATTTTTTTTTCTTTTTTACGTGGGGAATGTGTTTACGCACTTTGTGTGGGACTCCCGGGTCAGAAACGGACCCGAACTACCCACTAAACCCCACGGTGTTCCTCCTCGCCCTTAGCCGGGCCATGGTAGTCACTCAGGTATTACCATGACCCGACCAGGGAGGTCCGAAAGGATGGCTTTATTGTATGATTCACTAAGATTTCGTTTCAAAATTCAATGCGTGCGAAGTTGCGGGCAAAGCCTAGTAGTAGATAAATTAAAATAAACATACCTCACTCTGCAATGTGCCACCAAACACAGCGGTCACTATAGAGGCGGAAGTGATACGCGGAACAAAACTGACTTCAGCGCGATCTGCCGGCAGTAGTTGTTGCAGTTCTGTGTGTAATCTGAAATTTTAACACAAATCTTTTTATTTTTTTTATTCTACTAAAGGGAGACAAACAAGCATACGGCCCGCCTGATGGTAAGCAGTAGTGTCCGACCGAAACTGGTTTTCCGGCCGAAACCGAATGTTCGGCCGTGGCTTCAGTTTCGGCCGAAACCGAACGTGGTCAAGTGTAAAATTTCTTAAAATACTGAGATTGGTGCATTTTACCTATTATTTTGCATTAATTAGGGCATAAGTTCTCATAATTCCCGAACGGGGCCGTCAAAGCGTTGCCGCGGGAAACGAAGTTAGGCGAGCATGGGTGTGCGTGAACTGCGACACACACAAGTTGCGGTTTCGGCAAAAGTTTCGTCCGGTTTTGGCCGAAACCGAAACTGCTGCCGAAACTTGATTTTTGGCCGAAACTTTCGGCCAACCGTAACCGAACTTTCGGTCGGACCTAGTGTCCGCAGTTAGCGTAGCAGTTACCGTAGCCTATGGACGTTTGCAACTGTATCAACCAATGACCCTGTAAGTATCTTTTCACGCTCTTTTTGAACAGCCCCATGCTGTAGTCCTGTGGGAAAACCACAGCAGGAAGTTCATTCCACAACCTGATCGTGCGTGGGATGAAGTTTCGCTTAAACCGTACAGTACGCGATGGAATCAGTTCTATTAATTAGTTTGTATAAAACAAAGCCGATTTAGAAACTTTACACTGTCCATTCGTCCTTCTATCTCGCAGCTGTATCTCTGAAACGGTGATAGCTAGAAAGCTGAAAATTTCAGTTTATGTTGATACTACAACAACAAATACTTATCATAGTCGTCATTTTCCTGCCCTTATACCGTTATTTAGAGTTGGTAGGACGAATATATTATGATGAAAATAACGTTGTGCATTAGTCAATCTTGATACAGTCACGTCTGCTCTGCTTCTGCTGCTAGTTTGTCCAAAATAATATAACTGTCTTTGTGTCTATCTTACCTATCTAACATATAACGTAGAAATTCATGTGCATCTTGTTGTTGGTAACCACGAAACCGTGGTACCACCTTCCAAATGACGAGAAATAAACACTCTGGTGATATGGCGCCTTTTGAACCACAACCGCTGTTCAAATTTATTAACACCTGAAATAACACACATATCTTATAAACAAAAATACAGTTGATTTGTGTATGCTTTAAAAAATCTTTCATAGACGAACCATAGAGCATTAATTTAACAGGAGTCGGCAATGGTACCGATTCTACGCGCACAAAGTATATACGAGTATATGTATACATATTAACACTATCAATTTTTATTTTTAGGTAAGTTTAGTATGTGCATGCAGAATTGGTGCCATGGTAGATCAATGTTCATACTCATTGTGTATGTGTACAGACACTCTTCTCAGTGCATGTGAGACGATTTTGTACGAGATTTGCGACCAATAAACTACGTTAAAGTCTATGTGTGCGTTACACTTTGCCATTGAGAGAGGCATTACTGAATATGCAAAATAGACAAGTCAAGTATTTACCTTTCTAAGTTCCTCCGCCATAACAACATCATGCATTTCTTGTCTCGTATAACTCCTTGAATGATATACTTTCCGACCATTAGTTTTCATTTCTAAAGATGGCAATTGACTAAAATAGAAGCTGAACTCTTGTATATTATTAAGACTTTGTAGAACTGCATTCATAAAACATGTGTTTCCTAAATTTTTTAATCCAACAATTTTCTTTTCCCGAACTTTGCCGTTACATGATGATATTTTCTTTTCTTTACTTTTAGATGTTTGATTATTAACATTCTCTGTAGAACTGCTGTCGTCAGAATGAGTTCGTTTCCTCGAACGAGGTCTTAAACTCCTTACAATTTCTTCTGCTGTCTGAAATAAGTATTAAATAAAACTCTCTGGCAAATGGTGTGATATAGGTACAGGCTGTGGCGTAAATGGTGATCCAACGCTAAGGTGGTTATAGTTCAAGTAATCACCTAGCAAAAAAAAAATTTAACCATTTTTAGCCATTGGTTTCGGAAATATGATTTTTTTTATTTTTTTGGAAAAAATCGATAAATATTTTATAAATGAGAATGTAACTTCGACAAATGTCATTATTTTTTGAGTGTGTTTTTTGTGTTGTACGGGCGAGTACTAGCACTAGCACATGCATTTTCGTTTTTTCATGTAAACCCCAAAAATAAACCAATAAATAAAAAAACTGAAATAAAATTTCTCGTTTTTAACAAATCATGCATTTTAGATGTGAGTAGTGTAAAACAAAAAATTGCTAAAAATGGTTAATTTTTTTTTTGTATGATAGGTGAATACTTGAACTATAACCACCTTAGCGTTGGACCACCATTTACGCCACTTCCTGTATATCAGACCATTTGCCGGTATTAACTGCTGAAAGCAATTTTTCACGATAGCTTAGTCGGTTTGAGTAAAGACTGTAGTCGGCGATCATAGGATTAAAGTAAATCATTCACGTTTATTACATTGTCGGGCGCTAAAGTAAGGCGTTTCATTCGTAGTAATCACTTTTTCTGCTTTGTTTAAGAGGATACCAAAATACGAGGGGAGGTCCAAAAGTTCGTGGAATGAAAGGGTTTTAGTAAAAATGAAACAGTAAATTTATTTTTCCTTTTCAATATAATCACCCTTAAGCTGAATACATTTATTAGATCTATGAATTAATTTTTCTAAACCATCGTAAAAATATTTTTTATCTTTTCCCTCAAAATGAGCCAAAATTGCCTCCTTTACCTCATTGTCGTCGGAAAATTTCCTTCCCCTTAAGTCTTTTTTTAAATTGGGGAACAAATAAAAATCACTTGGGGCCAGATCTGGACTATAGGGTGGGTGGACTAGTGATTCGAAGCCATGCGTGTGTAGAGCAGCCATTGCAACTTTGCTCTTGTGAACCGGCGCGTTGTCTTGCAAGAGCAACACGCCCTTGGTCAATTTTCCCCGACGTTTTTCTTTGATGGCATCCTTTAATTTTTCTAGTATTGTTGCGTAGTATTCTCCGGTTATGGTCCTGCCCTTTTCTTTATAATCAATCAGTATTATCCCCTCACAATCCCAAAAAACAGTAGCCATCAACTTTCCAGCCGACTCCGACACTTTGAATTTCTTTGGCGGTGGTGTCCCCTTTTTATGCCATTGCATGGACTCTTGTTTGGACTCAGGCTCAAAGTGATGAACCCATGTTTCATCGCCGGTAACAATTCGCTCCAAAATCGGTCCAGGATCGTCGCCACACAACTCCAAAAAATGTTTTGACGCTTCGACGCGCTGCTGTTTTTGAAGCGGCGTGAGCATTCTCGGTACCCATCTTGCACTGACTTTTGTCATACCCAGGTGGTCATGTAGGATTCGCAAAATGGTGGTATCTGATACTCCAACTAATGCAGATAACTATTTTTTCTTCAAACGGGTGTCCTCCAGTACAATTTTTTCCACTTTTTCGACGATGTCTGATGTGGTGGCCTCAACTGGCCTTCCTGAGCGGGGGTCGTCTTCAATCGACTCCCGACCATGTTTAAAAAGACCATGCCACTTGTAAATCATTGATTTACTAGGGCACTGTTCCCCGTAAACAGTTTCCATTTCATTCAAAATGGTCTGAGCGTTCTTTCCTTGCTTGGTAAGGAATTTAATGACCGCACGGTGTTCAATTTTCTCCATAGTTTCAGTTTTCTTCCGGATTGACGTGTTTAGCAGGCGAGTGTTCGTAAACGAATGACGCAATAGGGCTGAAACTCCATTTATATACTAATTATGAGTCCCCAATTAGTATGACACTAAGCGAGCGCCCCTATCCCCACTCCATCCCCTCCATTCCACGAACTTTTGGACCTCCCCTCGTAGCTTCGTGCATTTTTCTACGTACGAAGTTTTCATTGTTTCTTTAGATTGAATGGCTAGAGCTCTAATTTTTAAGTATATGTTTTTTCAATATATAATCTAGGATCGCATAAACTCAGAAACACGATTGAAAAAAGTTTCCTCGATAGAAAATCTTAGCGAAACAACCTCTCTAATTTTTTATTTTTTTATTTGTCGGTCTATTATCGCGTATTAACTAATGAAATAATTTTAAAAACATAAGTAAGTTAATTATATAGAAACACGTAAATCAGAATTAAAATATATTTAGTAGATTTTGAGTAAATAGGAAAAGTATCCCTAATTCTTCATTTTCTGTGCCTACTGGCTGTGTTAATATGTATAGTCCAGTCGTGGGAGCCAAAAAAAGATAGGTGCATGGATGTGGCTTGATGTACAGAACTTTTTTTTTCTAATTGGTCCGAAAAAATGTACAGAATCCGAAAATCAACCTGCTGCGTGGGGAAAATAATGGGAAGTTTGTTTAAATAAACGGAAACTGCAAAATGACTGATTTTGACTTGAAAAATCCGTTGTAACTTGAAAAGTAAGCCTCGGACGAAGAAATATCACTGATTCTTTTTTGTTTATTTTCAAATTTTCTACTCGGTCAATGTATTGGTAAATTAAAAATTACGATATTAACATTGTTAAATGACAGAAAAACGCGTAAAAACGTTAACTTTTGTTCAAAGTCCCGGTAGACACGGTAAATATTAATAATTATTAATGATAATGTGAATTTGATAAGTTTAATATGCGATTAATAAGTGTGCGCAACCTGCACGCCGTGCGACAAATAGTTTTTCTTAGAACAATTTATTAAATTAAAAAATTCATAAAACTTTGATCGAACCTAACTTCTATAAAAATCATTTTGAATACTTGCTAGATTTTTGACATACTTTTCAAGGTCACAGAAACTGAAAGAAATCCAAAAAGTTCAATTTTTTTATTTTTACAACCATTTTAGAATTTTTTTAAAATTTCGCGTTAATTAACAATAGGAAACTAGTGCTAAATATCTGTCGATCAAAAAATCTTTTTGTTTACACCAATAGTGCTTAGAATAACGGACAATTTGAGAGTATTCTAAAAGTACCGAGAGCGCACGAATTTCGCCGCGGCGGCGAAGTGCGTGGTGGAGGGGGAAGCTGGAGACGGGAAGTCTAAAAGTGGTTCGGCGCGCTTCAAATTCGCTCGCGCTGAAAATTTTCAATTATCTCAGCAATGGAAGCTTCAATTCATCATCATCATTATACCTGCAGGGGACCACCAAAGGGACCGACGGGACTGTACCTGGAACATCTGCCCGTATACCTGTGTAATCCTTGGCTAATGACCGTTCCGAGAGACATTGTTAGCTTTCACTTTATATTTTTCAACTAATTATATAGAGTACAATAGTTCTACAAATCTCGGTAATAAAAAATATTTAATTTATATGTTATAATTTAGAGATTTATTGTTTATCTTTTAGTTACTGTTACAATAATTATTATTTCAATAATTACTGTATATTAATAAACTTATTAGTTAACCAAACGGGAACTGCTAAAATGTGCAAAAATATGCCAATATTCTAAAATATCTGAATTGGCTACAAAATTACTTAAAATATTTCAATTTCAAGTCGATATTTGAGCTTCTCTCTATTCGGTATATCAATTTAAAAAAAAATCATCTCAATTGATGCTTCCATTGCTGAGATAATTGAAAATTTTCAGCGCGAGCGAATTTGAAGCGCGCCGAACCACTTTTAGACTTCCCGTCTCCAGCTTCCCCCTCCACCACGCACTTCGCCGCCGCGGCGAAATTCGTGCGCTCTCGGTACTTTTAGAATACTCTCAAATTGTCCGTTATTCTAAGCACTATTGGTGTAAACAAAAAGATTTTTTGATCGACAGATATTTAGCACTAGTTTCCTATTGTTAATTAACGCGAAATTTTAAAAAAATTCTAAAATGGTTGTAAAAATAAAAAAATTGAACTTTTTGGATTTCTTTCAGTTTCTGTGACCTTGAAAAGTATGTCAAAAATCTAGCAAGTATTCAAAATGATTTTTATAGAAGTTAGGTTCGATCAAAGTTTTATGAATTTTTTAATTTAATATAAATTGTTCTAAGAAAAACTATTTGTCGCACGGCGTGCAGGTTGCGCACACTTATTAATCGCATATTAAACTTATCAAATCCACATTATCATTAATAATTATTAATATTTACCCTGTCTACCGGGACTTTGAACAAAAGTTAACGTTTTTACGCGTTTTTCTGTCATTTAACAATGTTAATATCGTAATTTTTAATTTACCAATACATTGACCGAGTAGAAAATTTGAAAATAAACAAAAAAGAATCAGCGATATTTCTTCGTCCGAGGCTTGCTTTTCAAGTTACAACGGATTTTTCAAGTCAAAATCAGTCATTTTGCAGTTTCCGTTTATTTAAACAAACTTCCCATTATTTTCCCCACGCAGCAGGTTGATTTTCGGATTCTGTACATTTTTTCGGACTAATTAGAAAAAAAAAATTCTGTACATCAAGCCACATCCATGTCATTATCTCCCACGACTGGACTAGTACGTGTCGGCGATGATATACGATAATATTGATGTAGGCCCTTAATTAAATATACCTACGCTTATCGGAATCCTAACAAAATAAGAAACTCGCGACAAAGTTCGTCACACGTCTTTTTTGGGTACTATCAGAATACATATTTCGGATGGAGACGGAAACTCAAAACTAAGCATAGTATAGTCCCAGCCAAACTGTCCTCTATTTTTTGAGTGCGACATTTATGGGCTGAGAAAAATACTTTCATTTACTGAAAAAAATCCTTGATTTTAAATTAATCGCTGATAAAAAGTGGGTTTCTAGGACATAATATATCAGCGCTAGATAACTTTTATCTTTTTAATAATCTCAAACACAATGACATCATTGATGTCTAGCACCTTCATATTTATCGTAATCCATTTCCGTAAACATTGATAAATTTATGATTTGATGTAGATATGTAAATTCCACAAACACATAAACCAAGTCTGTGTAGAAAAATAGCAACAAACAATAGTTTCAGCCATTTGCACTTAATTGAATTACAAATAATTTGTGTGTCACAACCCCATCTCCTCCCCAGGGAGCTGTAAAAGTCAGCTAAGGGATATTTAACACAGATAACATCCTCTGTGAGGAAAATCTGTCGGGAAAACTCGAAAATAAACCCTGTGCCAACACGCCTGGTCAGCGCGGCACAGTAGACCATAATCCCTCCCAAAGTGGAGGAGGCCTGTGCGTTGGACACTGCAGTGGGACGTAAATGGGCTGGAGAGAGTATATTTCTATTTTTTCATGTTTGCACAAGGGTCTATCTGCCCTAATTTCACATAGTTGTCCTAGATTGAAAGGTGTCAGAGAGCCAGGGAAAGATCCATATTTTACCAACATTTCGGGGATTTTTGCGATGTTTAACAGTCAGTTTACCAGTGTTTATATCATGGAAATAGTCTTAAAATTTATGCAAAACCTTTAGAAGTTACTATCATAAACATACCTTAGTAATTTTCGATGTTTTACTGTCACTATTCTCTGGACTATCAGGGAATTCATTCAATGCATTACTTGGTACAACATCTGGCAACATCAAAGGCTCTTCACTACCATTAGACAAACATTCTAATGGTGGTTTGTCTAAAGACTGATTTGAACAAGAACTATTGCCTATATCACTTCCATCTTTACTTTCTTCATTTTGTTCAATATTATCATTTGCTTCTATATTATTTTCGTTGCCATTATGCATAATACCTTTTCGTATTTTGTCTATTATTTCATTTTTATAGTCATTAGTAACGTAATCATCACATTTATAGCTGGAAATTAAGAATATTATTGTCATTATTGCTTTACTGATTGCCACATGAAATCGGCTGAGTGCAAAAAAGAATGAATTAAAATAAAACAGTGTGATAATTTTATTCTAAAACTAGCTGACCCAGCAAACATACAAATTTTAGGAGGTGGACAACCCTCTTAACCCAATTAGGGGTTTGAAAAATAGATAGTAGCTGATTCTCAGACTTACCTACTGAATATGCATAAAAATATCATAAGAATCGGTTAAGCCGTTTCGGAGGAGTATGGGTACGAACATTGTGACACGAGAATTTTATATATTAGATAATAGTGGTTGAGAAAAATAGACAGTATTATGTTACATTTCACTCTATTTATTTGAGTCCCAATATCATCATACCGTCACGCCTTTTTCTCATAGGGAAGCAGAGACTATAGACTATATAGACTTCTTCCTTCTACAATCTACCTACTATTTGAACCTCTATATTTTTTTCTTTCTATTTGAGGGTCTGTATGCAGTAATTATTTCCTAGCACAATTCAACAAGTTACATAAGTAAATAAGAAAAAAAAGTAAAGAAAATTCACCAGTATTTACCAGTAAACTGAATAGACATCACAGCTCATACAAAGTTGGTGGTCTGACGTCTCTGCATGTAATTTCGCATGACCATTTGCGTAACGTCCACAGTTCACAACACCACATTTTAGACACAGCCAGTTTTGGTCTTCTATGCCACATTCTGTTATAAAATAAAAACACGGTACTCTTTTTTAAAGTCATCGATTTCTGTTATTTGTATCTTTAAACCGTACTAATATCATAAATGCGAAAGCGACTCTTGTGTCTGTTCCTCTCAGAGTATTAAATATAACAGGAGAACAGCTCTTTTTAGGGTTCCGTACCCAAAGGGTAAAAACGGAACCCTATTACTGAGACTTCGCTGTCCGTCCGTCCGTCCGTCCGTCTGTCACCAGGCTGTATCTCAAGAACGGTGATAGCTAGACAGTTGAAATTTTCACAGATGATGTATTTCTATTGCCGCTATAACAACAAATACTAAAAATAAAATAAAATAAATATTTAAGGGGGGCTCCCATACAAAAAACTGATTTTTTTACCGTTTCTTGCTCGATACTAATAACGTTGCCTTATGTTGCATAGATAATGGTACGGAACCCTTCGTGCGCGAGTCCCACTCGCACTTGACCAATTTTTTTTATTTCGACATGAATACTGCGCGTCGGCCGTGTGCCAATATAACGCACATGACAGGCCCCGTGGTTGAGTGGTTCATGTAATGGACTGACGTTCACGAGGTCGCGGATTCGATTCCCCCACAGCACAATCATTTGTGTGATTTTTATAAATGACAAACAAATGTTTATACTGCATACGGGTGTTTTCTATGTATTATAAATATGTATTTACAAAATAAAAATGATATATGTAGTCTCATCTGTATACTGGTACCCATAACACAAGCAAATAAGCTTAGCTTGGGACCAGAGGATGTTGTGTAAAATGTCCATGAATATGATTGACACACCCCGCCCAATATTGCCTCATGCTTACCCAACAAATATGATCATTGTTATATTACTTTTTTAGTGTGGGTCACCTTAAAATGTCAGCTCTTGCTGAAACAATGCTCTAAGGTTTGCCTATTATGCAAAAACTACTATTTAGATTGTATGTCAATATCTTTAACAGTAGTTTTATTTCAAATTACTGAATCAATTAAGATATTTTTAATTGTGATTTTTAAAGACCTGGTTTCTAGGAACTTTAAGTCAACCAATGAAGATAATAGTTATGCAGACAATCTAAAGGCCAAAAAACACCCTAAGCTACTCTTTAATATGAAAAAGGTGATTCTGAATTCAAAGTGTATGAAATCTCACACAATACCTAGTCTTAAGTAATTAAACAGTGTAATAACGAGTTCTGTGTAATCATTGAATGTTATCTGTTGTTTATTGACTCTATCAATATCCAAAGGTTTGACTGTTTCGCTCTGACCTAAATTTATGTAGGTTAGCTTTTGGTACTTTACCTTAATTTTTGTAATAAATAACTAAAATAAATTGTAATATTTGAAAGTAAAACTGTCAATGTTGTAAATATAATTAAACCAGAATTGTAATTTATTTATTTTTCTAAATAAAGTAATAGTTATTTTTAATTGTATCTATTTATTCAACAAATTAGACATACTTTTATAGTTCTTTTGTGAATAAAATCAGGTTATTCTAATACAAATCGCAATTTATTTCAAGATACGAGAATCTAAAACGAATTTACGACTTCCTATTAACGGCGTGGGTAATAATTGAGCTTAAATTCTACGTGTATCAATGGCACAGCGTTATTGGGTAAGATTTTAATCTATTCAAAAATAGCGTAATGCCCATCGTACGTAATGTGGTTTAGCATTATTTTAGCATTCACCCGCGTCAGAAACGCAACATCGTCAGTCACGGTCACCCATGCCGCGCCCCCCTCCCATGCCTCTTAACAGCTGATTATTAAAGTTAGTATTGATTTTTCCTAGGTAACCTCCCAGGGTGAAATTCGTGACAGTTATAATCAAATAACTGTAATACAAAGTAAATAATAACACATTGGGAACAAATAAATAAAACTATTTACCTAAACAGTTGAAGCTCTTTGTGATCGTCGTGTCTTCAGCGTTGAAAACTTCCCCTTTAACGTTATCTATTAAATGTGAACATTCCATCATTCATAGTATGAACGAATCGAAATATAAATGTTTGTGTTAAATCCTTATAAAATATTTATAAAGAATTAAATATTATTTTGTACCCTCGAGAAAGCTCTTGCAAACAGCACCATTAGCACAGAGTAATGAACGGCATTCATTCATTATTTCTAAAAGTCAAGTAAATCTGGCTTATATCATTACTCTGTGCTAGTGCTGCCAGCTAAGTTTGCATTCTGTATTTAGAATTTAATTTTTAGTAGCGATGGGTTGGATTTGACGAGCCTCGTGGTGTAGTGGTTCTGGTAATGGACTGCCGATCAAGAGGTCGCGGGTTCGATTCCCGCTCGGGACAATCATTTGTGTGATTTTTCTAATTGTCATACAAATGTTTGTACTGCGTCTGGGTGTTTCTATGTATTATAAGTATGTATTTACAAAAGAAAAGTAGTATATGTATTCTATCCGTATTCTGGTACCCATAACACAAGCATAATAAGCTTAGCTTGGGACCAGAGGACGTTGTGTGAAATGTCCATGAATATTTATTTATTATTTATTATTTATTTATGGGTTATAACAGCAGAAAAGTGATATCTGTTATTCCTGTTACTGTTAAACGAAGAAAACAGGTGTCAATACCTGTTATTAAATAACAGGCTGTTATATTTAGATAAAAGCAGCTTCCGGCTGCGTCTTCGAATTTCGACCACAAGTTTCCAAGTCGAATGAATAAAATGAAATGGAACCTAGAAAATCAAAACTAAAAAGAGCTGAAATTAATCCTACATTTTCATTTTATCTCAATAAATAAAAACAAGTCTTTCTATTTATTAATTTAATAATAACATACAAACAACCTTTAAATTAGTCACTGATGACTTATAAGACAATTTTACAAATGTTGCAGGTTGCATAACTCTCACCTATGTCCACAAAATAGTCCCAAGCAGCACTTACTTTTTTACTCGACATGTTGTCGATATAACTAATAATAAAATAAACGCTATCACAGATATAAGATATATTATATAGGTTTATGAATGATAAAGAGAAAGGGCTCGACTAAACGGTAAGGATTTTCAGCCATTTGGCCTTGGAATAGTTAAAGAATACGAGTATGTAACTTTTTAAATAATTATTTATATTTACTAATTTTTAAAATATGTATTGCATGTTAAATAAAAATAACTTTATTTATTTTGTAATCATTTTCGTTTTACTGAAAACCTTTCATGCAGTAATTATGGTCTAAGGCAGCCGAAGTATGTGCAATAATACCATAACTGTGGACAACGACTGACAACAACAAAATTACGTTTTCAAAATGGCGTCAGTAGTTCCACTTTTAGCCGTTCTACAGATAAGTTGGTGGCACTGTAGTTTTTATAGGGAGAAATTAAAAAAAAATTGTAATAATTCAAGTATCAATTCAAATTCGGCTTTATCATCCATTGTTAAAGTTACATTTGCTTGTAATATAAAATTTGATTAACAGAAACAAAAACGTTCTAAATCGCGCATTTTTCGTCTAGAAATTAAAGTTTAAAATATTGAATTGTTATAATTTTATATAAATCTAGCTGACCCGGCAAACGTTGTTTTGCCATACTAAAAAAAAAAGGTTTGAAAAATAGATGTTGGCCGATTCTCAGATATGCATGTCAAATTTCATAAAAATCGGTCAAGCCGTTTCGGAGGAGTACGGTAACTAACACTGTGACACGTGAATTTTATATATTAGATTTATTAATTGATCCTTTTTTTATTATCAATTTTCTGTTCGAATTACAAGAAAATTCCGTTCTGGCAACTCATGTTAATCTACTCTATATATATACTCTATATAACTTGCATCTCGTTTTAGCACGTGCCAATGCAATAAGCGTGAACGAGACAGAGTAAATAACAGATAAAACGACCAAGTTTGAAAGTTACTTATAAAGAAGGATTTGTTCTTGATAAGCGACCAACTATATTTCTTGCATTGGCGGGCTGTTCCTGATAACACATTACACGACCAAAGATGGATGTATCATATGTAGAATGATTTCTTCTTGAAAAACTACCAACTATATTTTTCGGATAATAATGAACTGTGAAAAAAGAACAGCTGTTCTTTTTTCACAGTTCATGCAGAGCTGTTCTCAGTTGTTTTTTAGGGTTCCGTACCCAAAGGGTAAAAACGGGACCCTATTACTGAGACTTCGCTGTCCGTCCGTCCGTCCGTCCGTCCGTCCGTCCGTCCGTCCGTCCGTCCGTCCGTCCGTCCGTCCGTCTGTCACCAGGCTGTATCTCAAGAACGGTGATAGCTAGAGAGTTGAAATTTTCACAGATGATGTATTTCTATTGCCGCTATAACAACAAATACTAAAAATAAAATAAAATAAATATTTAAGGGGGGCTCCCATACAACAAACATGATTTTTAGGGTTCCGTACCCAGTATCTCAAGAACGGTGATAGCTAGACAGTTGAAATTTTCACAGATGATGTATTTCTATTGCCGCTATAACAACAAATACTAAAAATAAAATAAAATAAATTTTTAAGGGGGGCTCCCATACAACAAACATGATTTTTTTACCGTTTCTTGCTCGATACTAATAACGTTGCCTTATATTGCATAGATAATGGTACGGAACCCTTCGTGCGCGAGTCCGACTCGCACTTGACCAATTTTTTAATAATTTGTATGGACTTTTGAATGGTATTGCCTGTTATTTTTGATCACAGTGATTTCTTAATTGCAGCAACAGCTAGTATCTGGTATCTTTAATTCACAGTGAAATCTACCTGTTACGATAAATACGCCTCACTCCTAATTTTTAGACGCACAGTATTTTTTATAGAATCTAATTTTCGAAATTTCTAATTTTCATTTCTCAGCGTTATTTATTTATTAGGCCGAACCCAACAATGAAGGTTCCAATTCTACATGCACAACTAAACTTAACTAAAAATGAAAATTGATAGCGTCGTATAAAAACAATGAAATATAGACTACATATAGATTTTAATTAATATAAAAGTGCACAACGATATAGAATATAGCCACTTAATCAAAATACACCAATAGAAGTTTTCAGTTAAGTTTAGTGCACGTAGAATTGGCACCATTGTTAACAGCCTTTTTTTAGAAAATCCATATTTTAAAGACAGATTAACAATTTTATTGTAGGTACCATTAGCTGTTCGGTGCCTGCGATCTCGTATGCGTGGAATTTTGAACTTTTTGTTCGTATTGAGATCGTAGCAGATAGCGCTAATTTCTTCTTAGCCCACGGGAAAAAGGCGTGACGGTATGACAAAAAGAAACGGCTAAATCGGCTTTTACAAGACAGTAACTATAGTTAATATACTAGATGTAACAGATTTCATTCTAATCAGGTTTTACAACAGAGTTACTTTCATATTTATTAGGATCGTAAAAATGAATGATTTATCAAAATTAAGTAATTTCACGCGAAAACTATTGAACCTATTTAATTTGAACCTATTTAATTTGAATTTCTATTTAATGAGAATTTGTACCTTAACTCATGCCATGAATGGTATACAACATGATAGTTATTTAAATAAAAGCTCAGTAAATTTACATAATTATTTTATTATCCTTAATTACGTCTGCCACCATAGCCTCCTGATGTAGCAGGCTGTGTGAGTTGCAGTCCATTAATGTTATTGAAGTCCAACATCTTCAACATGTCCTTAGTGTCTGGGTCTACTTCAATGATGTCATGTTCCAAAGCAGAAACTTCAGGAACATAGTTATCACGCCTCTCACGTTCCTCCTCTTGCAATTTGATAGAGATTCCTCTGACTTGGGAGTGTCTGAGACGCCTCATCAAATGTGTAGCAAACCTGGAAGTAACATAACATTGAATTATTATAGTTACTTAATCTACTTCAACAAAATTAAAGAACAGTACCTACTATGGCCATTTCTTTACTTATTTCTGTCAACAACCAATATTAATTTTAACAGAACACTACAATGCAGCAAAAACTGGATGTGAAATTACTATGCATTTCTAAAGGCTGTTGTAACTAAAATTCATCCTCTAATAGAAACAAACACAGAAACTAACAACTAAAATAACTATAATCAAAATATACCACATAAAAAGTATTTGTTTACAGAAAGTTGATGCTTTAAAGATAAATTTCATTAGTGTTTCAGTAATGACAAAATATGGAGCAGTCACTGCTCAGATCTACTTGACAATAGGGTTATATATTATACATTTGTTTACATGTAGATAAACTAAATTTGACTCAACGAACCGTTCCTTAGTCATACATTGAGGAGATTTTGTTCCTGATACAAGGCTAAAAACTGGTCCTGAATAATATAATGACGTTTCTTTGCACGGTACTTACCCAGCAATCTTATTGCGAAGGGGTTTGGTAGGAATGATAGCAATTTCCTCACATATCCTCTTATTAGTGTCAAAATCCAATGTAAGCCTTGTATAATACTTCTCAATTATAATCTTAGCCGCTTTCTTGACAGTCTTAGTCCTGACACGACCCTGTAATGTAAGAGGTTATCTTGAAAAGAAGCCATTCCTGACGTACTTTATAACATATAAAATTAAAATGTAAGACACCGAAACAATAACATTACGCGATAGCACTGATTTTACTAGATAAAACAAAATAATTATTTACCATGGCTGAAACACAACAGTTAGCCTTCTTTGACAGATACAAAAAGACCGAAGAAAATAAAGATTGTTCCCGTCACAGTCACAGACTAGAAACTAAAGACGATATCACAGACTCAAACTCTATAAGTCTAGGACACTCTGTGGGCACTTACTTGTTTTAATATTGCCATTTTAGCTAATTTATTCCTATACCTGGCGACTTTTCAAAAAGACCATTTCCGGTAGTTTTAAAAATTGGGCATGACTATAGTGCGACACAAAAGAGTAGAAATTAATTATCATGGAACTAAAAAGTTACTGTCACTGGCAACACCAAAAAAAAAGTAAGTGAGCTGTCAATCATTGTAAGCAACGTTTAATGTCGCCGAGTTTTATTTCATTTTTATGTTATTTTGGGATTGTGTGCAGTTAAACAGTATCATAATGAAAAAGTTATCCGTGGCGGTGCCCGTGAAATAATGTACAAAGATTAGATGCGGTGTATAGCCGAATACAAAGTTGGAAACTTTTGTCGAAGCTAGACGACGTTTACAAACGCACAGCTGATTTTACTGGTAACTGATCATAGAAAATTTGTATAAATCATTGATATGAACCACTAATATACGCATTGTAATAGATATCCTAATGATTAACTGCAAAATTTTACACTCGCAACTTATTTGTTGATAAACAATTTTCATTATATATTATTATTATAGCGCGACCGGTGCATTTTGAGCATTATTGCTTCCAATTTGCAGAATTCGTATAGTAAGTAAATTATTCCAGTAGGTAAATTATTATTATTACAATTATGAATTTTATATCTATAATATTTTAATACGATGTTATTTTCTTATTGTTTTAGGCGTTTCCGAGAGTTTTTCAAACAAAAATTTAAAAAATAGCATCCTTAAGTGAAATAATTCAAGGTGTGTGATTTTAGTGCTCTCAAGTGTATAATATGTGTTAGTAGGATTTTGAATGAATAAATGTTTTGGTTAAGTGGTGTTTTTTATTGCATTAGAGTAATACGAAACGATACTTAAGATCTCATGCAGGCTACCGACAGAGCAGTCGACGTGGCCAAATACTGTGCCAGTCATATTTAAAATGATTCAATAAGAAGAAGGTACCAATAAATGAAATAGGTTTGATCTAGGTTAGCCAAAAAATTAAAATATAATACAAGTATCAAGATGTTTGCATCCTACTTAACTGTGTTGCCACATGGGCGATACTGGCGCCCTCATTTATTTTCTACTCTTTTATGTCGCACTGTATGTCATTTGGTAATTTTACCTGCATATAAGCAGTTATCATCAATTGTGAGAGACGAGGAAGTCAAAACTGAGCTTTATGCCAGAGTGAATTCTGTACCACAGTACAGATTGTTAACTGCCTTTTTTTATTCCTGTCCTTATCCCAAATTATTTTCGGTTGACGCAACAAGTATTTTTTCAATTCCTTTTGATAGCTGTCACACTCTTACCAAATGCTTTCTCTTTCATATGATCTCTCAGAGCAATGCAAGTGTGTTTAAGGTGTAGTAGATGACGATCTATAGTCTCTGCTTGCCCGGCTTACCACCATGGGGTAAAGAGAGAAAGAGTCATTATGTTCTTTGGCCTTCTTCATCTTCACCGGCCATCAATCAGCTCCTCTCATTAAATGTCCCTACGAAGACAGACGATTCCCTTTAAACCTTTATTTCTCTCTTGCTCTCCAGCCCATTAACAAAGCTTCCAGTCCTACTGTTCTCCACTGTTGAGTATGGAGCAATATTTTTATCCTCTGATCTAGCGACATTCTTTTCATGTGGCTTGCAACACTTTCTTATGACTCGTTCTCATACATGGAGCTTGTTCCTGTCGTTCAATTTCAGTCGATGATCCTTCATTTTAGTTCCTCTTTGTTTGATGTTAATTTTATTTTTTCATTTCATTCATTCTTCTTGTCTTGTGTGAAATTTTGTGAGCCGTTTCAATTCGCGCCGTCATATCCAATTATCCATTCAAAGTTCATAAAATCGATTGAAATTAATAATTCTTATCCCACAGCATACGTTTAGGACGTATAGCATCTTTTCTTTATCGAAAAAGCAGAAACAACAGGCCATAAAATGTTTTGGGGTAAGTGTATGCCGGCTGTAGTCGGCACCACGTGTTACTAATTCCTAGCGTTATGTCTGTGCAATTTAATATTCTATTAATCGTATGCATATCTCTGCATTTAGCTGTTGTTATTGAAACTCTGTTTTATATAATATGTAAATCACATTCGGCAAGATAAACAACCTCTTCTTAATAAACTACCTCATGTAGTGATCGTGAATTACTAATTTCAAGTCTATATCAACAGCTATAGGTACATACCAAGATCATTTATAATCTCTCGGATACTCGTTATTAAGTTAATGTCGTCGAATGATATGAAAAACCAAAAATTGTAGAAAAAAAGATTCTAATCTTGTCGGGCTGTTTAAAATAACATGCTATGTATGTGTTCGCCATTATTATTATTAATACAATGTGCTCGAGACCGAAAAACGCAGTTATTTTATGAATATGTTTAAGCAGAAACATCCATGCTAATGGCATGATTGTTTCATTAACTGTAATTCCCAATCATTTTGTTAGACATGCAGAATATTTTGTATTCTAAATAACAGCATTAAGAGCTCAGATTCTCAGTATCCCCAGAAGATAATCAGCTGATCAGTGATTCCACTGTTTAATACATAAAAATATAACCTAAAAATAAATAGCGGCTGAGTAAAAATGGCTACTATTATTCTCATAAAATTACTTCTGGTGGGTTTAATATAAGAAAAAGGATTTAAAAGTATGATGGTCTTTATAAAAGCAGACATAGAACATTTCTTAGACATTTCTTTTTTTGAATAGACATAGCATTGAGGTCTCTTGGAGGGTAACATTTGTTACTGTTAACTTACTACTTTATTGGAATCCCATTAGTCTAAAGATATGTTTTAATGCCTGCAGGATACTAAAAGTCTAGTAGATTCTGTGTGTGGTTTAAAAAATCTCATAGGATAGTTTCTGAGAAAATTATTGCACCACTAAATACAATAGGTGTAATTTCAGTTTTAATTCTTCTATGTTACTAAAGTTTAATTGTATTCAGTATTTAATAATAACTGGAACACAAATTATTTATTTTAAACAATGTTTAAAAGAAAATATTATCGATATTTTTCATTTAAGTATCTATAGGTATTTTTAATTTAGTTCTCACTTGAAGAAGACACATGGAAGAGAAAAATAAATAAGAAAATATGTTACAAAAAAAATTCTATAGATAAAAAAAAAAACTTGAGAGGTGTCAAGGGACACCCGGATGGAACGAAGTTCCTTTCGATTAATTATTAATTTTTTTTTATTATTTCTTATTTACAAAAAACCTGTATACACTCAACAAAAATAATCGTCGCGACACCACACTGTTCAATGCGAAATAGAAATGAACTGGCTTGCTTTCTATAAGAGAGAGAGAGACAGACAGAGAAACATGCGACGCCGCACAGCTTACAATAGCTTACTATAGCAAAGTGTCGTGACAACTTTTCGTAAGATTTTTTTCCGTCTAGCCCCCTTTCACAACGCGCGATAAGGAACTTCGTTCCAAAAATATTTAAAATTAGTTTAACAGATCTTTCAAAATTACAATCTTTATGTATGTTGAAAGAGTAATAGTTGATCAGAAATACATAAAAAATATTTATTTTCAGGTCTTATAATGGAACCGAACAAACGGTACACCCAAGTGGTGGAAAAACCGTTCCATATTTCACAAGCAGCTATGGATATCTCTACCGGTGATAATGAACCCTGCCAAGTTATGGTGGTTGTTGACAACAAGAACTTTCTTGTATGCACACTACGTAAGAAGGAGTGCGTCCAACAACCATTAGGATTATATTTCAAACAAGGAGACAGAGTTGCTTTCTTGACTAATGGTATTATATTTGTTTAAATAGTTCATTTCAGATTCATTTTGTCCATATTTAAATAAAAATTATGACAGATGTGTGATAGTTGTAATTTATGTACATGCAATCTTTCTCATTATTACTGTGGAAAAAAATTGAATTAATTTTGAATACACTTATAAAATAAACATCTGGATTGCTAAATTAGAGCTGTAATAAATCTTTTTGATTAAAAACAAATAAGTTCAATGACTTAGGATGTAAAGGACTCCTTTTTCTCTTTATAAAAAATGGTTGAACTAACTGCTTACTACTTATGCTTTTTGTATTGGTTGATAAGACATTGCTAATAAAATTATTTTAATCTCATAGGTAAGTGTAATGTTCACCTTACGGGCTATCTGGATCCTGAATTTGATAGTGACGATGAGATAGAACCTGATGAGGAATTAGAAACGGAACCTGAACCTCTTCCACTCAAGATCAAAAGGAAACTGGAAAATGGCACTGAACAGGCAACAAGTAAAAAAGCAAAGGTAAATAATATGTTCACTTGACAAAAACGTATAAACTTAAGTTCCCCTAGTTCTAAGTAAAAAGTAAAATAAATACATTGCATTGGGTGACGGCTCCAAACAACAATTTATCAAAAAGCAATATGATCGGACTTTTTTATAATTATCTCAAAACTACTCTTGGAGTTAAATGTTTTGACGATTGATGTTGCGAGAGTGTGTCGATCGAAAAATATATTCGTCTCCTCTATTATTAGACTTCTGGTCGCCGTCGTGCTTCACATGGAACCAAATGCTGCTATGAGGAAACAAAAATATCCCTACGTATTTTTAATCATAATAGCTGATAGTAAAATAAAAATGTTTAAAATTGCATTACTATGTGTGAACGTAATTTTGATTTTATTACAGACAGGCAAGAAAGACAAAAAAGCAGCTGGGGAAAGTTCAGACTCTGAAGATGATGATGATGACCAGCTCCAGAGGTTTTTAGATGGTGAAGAAATGGACACTGATGATAATGATGATTCTTTCAAAGTGAACACATCTGGCGAAGTTGATAGGTAATATTATATTAATTGAATTTTGAATAGTTGACTAGCTATTGCCGATTTTGGCGATTATCGCATTATTATTAAGTATTTCAGCATTTAATTTTTTATTTTCTATATCAGTGATGAAGAAGATGATGATGACGATGATGATGAAGAAGAAGCGGAAGATGAGGAAGAAGACGAAGATGATGATGATGACGACGATGATGAGGAAGAAGAAAAGGCACCAAAGAAAGTAGAAAAGAAAAACAAGAAGGCAACACAGTCCGATGATGCAGACAGCACATTGGATACCAGCAAGGAGGACTCTGCAATTGATATGTCTAAACTGTCAAAGTCACAGAAGAGACGATTGAAGAAGAAACTACAACAACAGAACAAACAACCACAAGTTAATGGTGTTGCTAAGGTAGGTTAAATATTTCAATTTATTAATGAAGGAATAATTTTGATGGGGATTCAAACTAGGGAGATTTCAATCAGCCCAGTGCACCAAAGAACAAGAAGGTAACACAAAGTGATGATGCCGACACTGTATTATGAGCGATAGAATCCCGATCAGTCTGCTCTTCTGTCGTTGGAGAATCTCCACCAACGAGTGATACCGCCGTATTGTCTCGACTCGCAAAGGATGCGATTCCTTTCGCATCGCATTCCCTATAGCATTGAGATTTTATTGAAAGTTTAGGTTGTGCCCATAGTGATAGTAGTAACTCGTAGTAGCAGACGTTTTATTGCCGTGTGGAGACCATTTCATAAAGACTATGGGAATGCATAATATGAAGATATCTCGGCGATTTAATAAATTAAATTATGGTGGGAAAAGTGATTACCGCAAGCGGGACTTGAACCCCCGACCTCGGAATACCGTTCCGTAGCTCTGCCAACTGAGCTTATTGCGGTCGTGCTTTCAGTAATCAAATTAGGCCAGTGTAATCGTCACTCGATTGAGTTTATATCGTATTTTTACGTACAAATGAGCCCAAGTGTTAGAGAATATTAAATTTGTTTTGTCAGTAATTAAAATAACAAAAATTTTACAGAAGGAAGAGGCAAAAAAACCAGAAACAAAAAAGCCAGAAGCCAAAAAGGCGGAAGCCAAGACTCCTGAAACACCAGCAGCAGATAAGAAAGAGAAGAAACAACTGAGCGGTGGTGTCAATATTGAAGATGTGAAAGTTGGTACTGGGGCCGTCGCTAAACCAGGCAAAGTTGTTATGGTAAGACATACCAATAATATTACTAATATTGTAAAAATGAAAATTTGTGTATGTATGTATACTTGTTAGTTATTCGCGCACATACGGCTCAACATATTTAAAGAAAATTTGGTTTAAAGATAGGTCATATTTCAGATAGAGAGATATACAGGCTATTTTTAGGGTTCCGTACCCAAAGGGTAAAAACGGGACCCTATTACTGAGACTTCGCTGTCCGTCTGTCACCAGGCTGTGTCTCAAGAACGGTGATAGCTAGAGAGTTGAAATTTTCACAGATGATGTATTTCTATTGCCGCTATAACAACAAATACTAAAAATAAAATAAATATTTAAGGGGGGCTCCCATACAACAAACATGATTTTTTTACCGTTTCTTGCTCGATACTAATAACGTTGCCTTATGTTGCATAGATAATGGTACCCTTCGTGCGCGAGTCCGACTCGCAATTGACCAATTTTTTATTTATCTTGGAACAATGCGGTATTTCCGCAATATAACTGAATAACTCCATTACGGTTGTATCTAGCACAAGCACGCCATCGTGGCGACGTCGAATTAGAAACTATGTACAGGACAGAATCTATTTATAGCTTTATTTAATTTATTTCTAGCTTGTGAAAAAGGTTACATAAAACAAAGCAGTTCTTTCAATTTTATTTTTCAATTATATCTTTGTTTAGTGCAATAAGCATTGATTCTTAAATATTATACCATTGTTCTGTTCTCAGGTGTATTATGAGGGACGTTTGAAACAAAACAACAAGATGTTTGACAACTGTCTGAAAGGACCCGGATTCAAGTTCCGTCTTGGCTCCAAGGAGGTTATTAGTGGATGGGACGTAGGTATTGCTGGCATGAAGGTAGGAGGCAAGAGGAAGATCGTCTGCCCACCAGCTATGGCGTAAGTAGATTTTATTTTTAAGTATAGTCAAATTTATTAACTCGGAGAATATTTCTGCTTAGATTATGCCTCATATGAAAAAGGCCGGTACTCGGCAGTGATATTGACTAAGTAGAATGTTTTTCTCATCTCACATATAAGAAAAACAACTCTAAACAAATTATAGGTACAAAAAACCACAAATAAAAAAGTTTTGAAGATTTTAGCACACGTAGGGTCTCACATACAAAAAATAACAGCTCTGTTTTATAAGTACAAATTAAAATAACAATCAATCAATCAATACTTTATTTTTGTAAATATAGGATATAAGTTGTTACAATTTGTGTTACATTCGTCCGCTACATTTGACCACTTAGGTGGTGTACAAAAAAAATTAAAAACAAAACATAGAATAAATTAAATAGCTCGACATAACAGTTCTAAGATACTAAATATAAATATCATGCGTCAAAATTAAAAAGAAAAGAAGAAGAATTGGGATGTACATAGCCACTGATAATTTTTTTATTTTTTTTTACGTACTGCATTACCCATCATAATTGTGACATTAATAATTAGTCTAATTGGTTATTATTATACATTATTATAATCATTATTTTAACATTATTAATATAAACATTATTAACACTAACGTAAATACATAGTTATATTAATAATATCATCTATATTTCAGGTATGGAGCTAAAGGATCACCTCCAGTCATTCCACCAAACTCCACATTAGTTTTTGAAGTAGAATTAAAGAATGTTAAATAAGTTGTTTGTTATAAGAATGTGAATATTTGGTTCAATATTTTTTTCCAAATGAATGATATGAGTTTTTATATGGTGCAGAATAGAATGTTAATCAAAGTACTATTCCAATGTAATTCGTCTGTATTTGTTTGTTAGGGATTTAACTTTATATAGATACATACCATTATGCCTCTTTGCCATGAGGTAGGCAGAGGCTATATAGCATCATCTGTCATAATTTTAGCATCTTTGGTATATCTTAATGGTATTTCTCCATAAACTATTGCATTTTTTAACAAGCATAATTTTTATTTAAGCTGCTGCACTTTCTTGAATATGAGCCTGCAAATATAAATAGCAGATACAAATTAGGTACTCTCTTCATCTCGGCTAATAACTTTTTTTAAAGTTACTTTTATGCAAAGGAAATTATCATTTTATACCTTCAATAATTACAGATGTTTTATATTGTGTTCCGTCTAGTATAAGTACTTCAATAAGATAGTTCATAAGATTGTAAGAAAACATTGATACCTGGTTAAATATCTCCATAGAAATATCATAAATTCATGTAACAACATATTTTAAGTTTAACATTTAATATAAGAAAAAGTTTTCGCAGCTAGTTCATAAAATCGTAAACAAGATTTTACAGTAGGCAACCCTATGATCCATACTTGCAATTAAAAAAATATTTTAAAAAATAATTATTTTTAAATCCTAAAATTTGTAATAATCTGTGACATTTGCTAGATAGGTAGTATCAGATTAAATGTGGAATAAGTATTGTTTGATTAATTTTAAGTATTTTATGCTTGAAGTGTTTATACAAATTGTTTTAATGTACAAACATTAATTAAGCATAAATAAACTGCATAAATAGTCCTTGTAATTAGATGGATAGTATGTTTTAGAATAAATTCCTGTAATATAAGTTCTCATTACATTGCCTAATCCCAGCCATTTATTATATAAGGAGTTCTATAACAATGTTTTGATAAATTATGGACAGTAAGATATGTAGTCATTACATTCATATTATTTTGGTTTAGTTTGACGATAAAATTGCTATTGATGCCATTTCAATGATTATGTAGCTTTCAGATATCCAAAATTTTTTTTTTTAGCAGTAACTGTCACTTAATTTTATCTATATTTGTCATTGGCAATTGCAGTGATTTCATGCATTGTACTATCTCAAATATTCAGGGTATTTTGTCCTATACCGCATAAATACATGGTATTCAGTTTAATCGTTTAATGTTGACACTGAATTACTATTTTTAAATGATTTAACATTTCTTTTTCTCTATTTTTGTATAATATTTGTGGACAGTCAATAAAATAATTAAAAATAAGATTCAAATAATAGTCTTTTATTTCATGTTAAAAAATTATAGAAACCTAAATATTTTTATTACAATAAAACAATTTGGTAAGGTTGTCTCTTTAAATAGGAGTTCCTTCCTGTAGCCACTTGTCATAGGCTTGTTAAAATAATATCGAAAGATAATCGACATATTATTTTTTTGATATATCGGCGATACCTATTTAATTTTTCGATATATCGATATAAAATTTCAAGTACTTATAGAAATTGTATAAAATTCGAAATTTTTTTTCAGACCGAAAACCAAGTAGATATAGGTATCGGCACGAATCTTGAGCGCTTGTCTTTACCTGCGCAGAAGTAAATTATTGGGTCTATTTGGAGATAGGAGGTGACGCGCGGGAGCGGTTGAATCAAATTATCGTATGTGATTGGCCTGCTGCGCGTCGCGTCATATCTGCCACTTGTGATTCGTTCTCTGTGCTAGACGCACTTTCCGTACGACTACGAGTACACTTCAAGACAATTATATTGATACATACAAATTTTTGAACTGAAGCTTTTAAAATTTTAATTTTTATATTTGTTTTTTTTTTATCGACGGGCCTCGTGGCGTAGCTGCTATGTAGCCGACTTACGATCGCGAGGTCACGGGTTTGATTCCCGCATAGGACAATTATTTGTGTGATGAACACAGATATTTGTACTGCGTCTGTGTGTTTTCTATCTATTATAACTATATAATTATAAAAAATGTAGTATATGTATTATATCCGTAATCTGATATCCATATCACAAGTATCATTACGCTTAGTTTGGAACCAGCGGACGTTGTGTGAAATGTCCGTAAATATTTATTTACTCTTAATTAGAAACCATTATTATCCTATCCCTAAAATGATATAAATAATAGACAATATTACAAGTATAAATAAAACTAATTTTTACGGATTTAGACGCGTATATTTGTTTTAATTTTAGCCCGACGTTTCGGAGACTTTGCAGTCACCATGGTCACGGGTGAGACTGAGCTGTAATGTGTCTTCTACGATCAGTTATTACAGGGTTTACCCACATTCGATTTTAATTTTACATTGACCATAAAGATATACTTTTACCATAAACTATATCATATTACATTGTGCTCAGACTACATAAAACCCACTCTACCACCGAGCGCTCAAGATTCGTGCCGGGACCTATACCTACTTTCTACAAGTAATAATATTTTTTTTTTTGACAAATTACATTTTGTCTTTTGTTTTGTTTTTTGGTTGACGACTCTCGATTTGATGGTTCTTAATTTGATGTCGAAACCTTTTGAGTCCTATTCGCACTTAGCCAGTTTTTTAATTTTTCCTATATATAGATATTTTTCAAATAAAATATCTATGCCGATATAGATATTTTCATAAATATCGATACATCGATCTTTTTTTTCATTTCCGACCCCTAACTTGTCATAATAGTGCATTTTTAGGAGGTATACTAAAACAGTTTGGAAATGTCAATTCAGATTTACGTACAAGAAATAAGATGTGAAACAAAAATAAATATAAAAGTAACTTTTAAGTTGACACTGGAGTTGTCAGACTGCATTATAGCAAATTGTTACTCTTCCTTCATACTTCCTTTATAGATAGGTATTAGTTTCTATGTGAGAATAATAATGTTGTAATGAAAAGATTAAAATTTTTGGTGTAAATATTCTTTATTTGACTTTGTATATCTATAAAGTTTTCTACAGTAATAATTTACTGTCTATTAACTATATACATTATGAACAATTTACTAACTCAAATACAATCACCATATCTGGAATAATATATACTATCTAGAAAAGTGTACCTAACCACAAAAATACTTAAAAGTATTAAAAAAAAACATCCATTGCCCATGAAAATAAAAGCATCACTGGATAACAAAAATTAATTAACATAACATAATACTTCAAGATCCTAAGTATTTACATACACATTTTTGTAATAAAACCAACATTGTACATCACTAAAGAACAATCCAATAATCAGAGACTATCAGATTACATAATGTATTGTAACAAATATTTATTAACTGTTATTCTGCTTTCAATTTGTCCGGTTCATCTGCAGCGGGAGAATCGAGATCTTTTTTCTCAGCTGCTTCAGCTTGTTTCTTCTTTCCACTAAAGGCGCATACACCACCTTCACATTTGAAAGGAAACTCTGTTGTCACATTGCCATCAGCATCTTTCACAGCCCACGGATTCCAGAAGCGGAGGACGTATGGTTGAATAAATTTATGCCAAATAAACAACAACAAGGGAATGATAAAACAAGGAACGCAAACCATTTTCGCTGACACACACTGCACGAAAGTTAGATGAAGTTAACACAAACACTTAGCTTTATTCACTAGTGGGAAGTGTGAACGTTGGAAACTTTTAATTCTACCACTTCTAAATTAACCACGAATTAAGTGTTCACCATGATATTTTCTTTTTTATAAAACTTCGACCCGTAAATTTTCCGTCAAATTAAATGTCACATTGACGTTGACATTGACGTAAAAATGTTACTTTCGGTGCTGCCAGTTAGCATCTAAAGCGATTCGCAAAATTTTGACTGCAGCGTGTTGTAAATCACAAAAGTATTTTCTGCGCTTATGCGATTCATTTAAAATTTTACGCATAAAGTACAAAATATTAACGGGAAGTCCAAAGCATGACTTTATAACATACTGGTTCTCACTTTTCCACAGCTTTATGGAGACAAACAAACCTATTAGCTGGCGATTTCGTAGGCTAGAAACCCATTAGATTGCAGACAGATTTACGCATTAATCTGTGTTACGAAGAATCCGAGATAGCCAGAACGGCGACAAATCACCTAGTCTAGCAGCAGAGGTAGTCACTATGGGAGCACCATAGACAAAAATCTGTGTAAGCCTTTGAGTATTATGCAACAGGAGAAGTTACAAAGTACAATGTTTTCTTTGTTATTAAAACTGTTACATCGGTGGGGTGCTGAAGTAGTGCTTAGAAACATTAATCCAATTCTTTTGGTCGCTAATCCAATAAAGTAAAAGCAAACTTTTTGAAACTTTTCTTTTTGCACTCTTTGCACTAATTAAATAATTATAATACTTATGCGATCGTGTATTTAGTGTTAGAGTTTAATATTAGCACCGTGTCGTTAAGATTTGATGAGTCATCGAATAAAGTGCTAGAAATAATGTATACATTTTGAAAAGCTAATGCATGACAAAAAATAGAATCAAAAACTATAATAACGTGCAAAATTTTGTGTTTGGAAGTAGAGCTGCTTCTACGCAGCCCTACTTCCAAACACAAAATTAAAAGCAAACTTTTTGAAACTTTTCTTTTTGCACCCTTTGCACTAATTAAATAATTATAATACTTATGCGATCGTGTATTTAGTGTTAGAGTTTAATATTAGCACCGTGTCGTTAAGCTTTGATGAGTCATCGAATAAAGTGCTAGAAATAATGTATAAATTTTAAAAAGCTAATGCATGACAAAAAATAGAATCAAAAACTATAATAACGTGCAAAATTTTGTGTTTGGAAGTAGAGCTGCTTCTAAGCAGCCCTACTTCCAAACACAAAATTTTATCACAAACTATTATCCTGAAGTACCCCGGACCTCTAGGTCCTGGGTACTTCAGGATAATAGTTTTTCTTACTGTTTTTTGCAACACTACACCCAAGACTGTTCGCTCTCGGCCGTGGACGGAACGATAGCCGTGAGCGAAGGATAATGGGATCCCAAACTACCAGTACCTACATAAAATATTTTTGCAATAACTATATACTTTGTATAAACAGCTACCCTGTGGGAAAGTCAAACCCGCAACCCCGTAAATGGCAGTCTGCTACGCCAACCACGTTACCACAGGGCCGTCCGTTTATAAATTACAAATTTATCTATATTGGGTCGCAAGCAACCGTATGAAGTTGTGGATGATTTGATTTTAGTAATCTTCGTCTTATCTTCGCCTCGTGTCAACAAAGTCACTTCTCAAAACCTTCAGCGATAATCCTAATAAATTGACCTCTAGGTATAATGGTCGGTGTCGTATAATAATGCATAAGGCACCACTACATTTCTTTCCTTGATTGCTATCGGACAGAGCTAGTTAAGAGGATACCAAAATAGCTTCGTGTATTTTTCTACGTACGAAGTTTTCATTGTTTCTTTAGATTGAATGGCTAGAGCTCTAATTTTTAAGTATATGTTTTTTCAATATATGATCTAGGATCGCATCAACTCAGAAACGCGATTGAAAAAAGTTTTCTCGATAGAAAATCTTGGCGAAACAACCTCTCAAATTTTTTATTTTTTTCATTTGTCGGTCTATTATCGCGTATTAACTAATGAAATAACTTTAAAAACATAAGTAACTATTATATATAGAAACACGTAAATCAGAATTAAAATATATTTAGTAGATTTTGAGTAAATAGGAAAAGTATCCCTAATTCTTCATTTTCTTGCCTACTGGCTGTGTTAATATGTACGTGTCGGCGATGATATACGATAATATTGATGTAGGCCCTTGTCATGTCGACGATAATATTGATGTAGGCCCTTAAGGGATTTGTACTAATTTAGTAAATAACATCTGCTAGAGAGGAACTCTCAACAAACCCCTATGCTATATCAACTAGCCCGTGTCCAACAGTGGGCCGAGGAAGAAAATGTGTTTCTTTGTATCGACATTATGTTAATGTTTATTATGGTTTGATATACTTACGTAAATAGGTACCTTTAAATCCATTACGTTAGGCAAAGACTGTAGAGCGCCAACTGATAGGTTCCTTCATATAAACTCATACATCTGGCCATACATGTATGACGAGACAGTTAAATAAGTGCTATGCACTTAATCGTCAGGGTATATCGTTTACGGGCGTCTTCTCCCAACATTACCAAGTTTAAATAATTAATAAATAACCATACAAATATATATTTAATTAACAATAAAACAATATTAAAAGCTATATGTATAATATAATTCACGCTAAAATAATTTAGCATGTAATCTAACAGTGCTATTTATAACGTTATAACAGAGTCAAAATATGCTATATTTAGGAATCAAATTATTACGTAATTCAGTAATTATATTTTAAAGAGAAACCTATTCCTCTGCCTAGCTTGTTTACCTATCTTAACGGACTGCTTATGTATTTTACATCGATTGCATTATTTAGAGCAATTTTATACAAAATATAGTGATGTATTTTAATGCAAATAACATCATCTTTTGACAAATTCTTTCAAGGCACCCTGTGATTATCACTAATATTATCACTTTGAAGAATTTTGGGAAATGAGCGTACTTAAGTTTTTGTCCCAGTGTATATTAATTTAATTAAAGGAGAGGTGCACAGGCAAAATAAAAGAAAGATTTTGAGCAATTTACTATATTTATTGAATACAATCGAAATAGCAAAATAGCAACCACAGTGGACATTTTAGTTTAAAGTATTAGGACATTTAAGAGACTGATTAGATTTCTACGTAATTAACTTATTTAAAAAAAAATCCTTTAAGACTAATACCCTGTCACTGTTTACAAACATTTATTACATTTTACTATTGCATAAAAGTACAAAATTAAATTAACACAATAAATAAGACAACACGACAAAATTTGTATTATAAAATATTCTATTCAACAATTTTACTTACAAAGATACACCTATTAATTATTTGATTGTATAAACCAACTCATAACAAAAATAAAATCAACAAGTACTCAAGTTAAACAACCCTTTTTAAGTTATTACCTACTAAAAATAATCTTTTAAATATTCTACGCATTTAAAATAGATACTTAGTATATAAGTATGTTACTGAGATCATACTCACAGCATTCAATATGTATTCGTAGTAAAAAATCCTAAATAAAATCACTAGATTTACGGTAATGTACTTTAAACTATCAATAGAACAGTTCTTTGTCAAATTGTCAATACATTAAAAACTATATTTTTCACTAAAACTTTCTAAGAATTTATTATAAGTCTCTCATGGCACCAAGTAATATCACAACAAACACTGGATTGAAGGCACTATGTCTCACAGCATCGTATAATCATCTTTGACTTCGTCGAGAGCTTTCTTCAACGCTGGTGGCAGTTCCGGGACTCTATAAATGTCATCAGTTATCGGCGGTAATACAATACCACCAGATGATTTCTCATAATTTTTACAAGCAAAATAAAACTGTGATACACTATTTATATCATCTTCGTGCATAGCTACAGATCTCAACTGTTTCCTAAGATCCGCGTATACTGAGTTACCACATTTTGAGCAAATCTCATCGCATGTGTAAGATTTCGTTCGCTTTTTAGATCCATGTTTGCATGCTATAGGTTCAACGAACTTGTACTTTTTGTGGTTGTTGAGTTTGTGTTTGTCGTCAGCGTTGTCGGACAACACGACCAGTAGTTTGTTGTCGGCGCCAGGTGCGCCAGCTCGCGGCACCACTTGCCCTCCACCACTCATGATTGCTTCGCACAACTGCTCCGACGGGTTCTCCACGTCGTAATAGATACAGCGCGAATCAGAACTACTTTTATTATTATTCTCGATCTGCAGACTATACTTTAGACGTATTAGCTTTGGTTTGTTGCTATGTTTCAGGTACACGTGTATTGGTATCTCGATGGAGGCGCAACCCGACTCTTGGATTTCGTATGGCGGCTCCTGGAGCACTGTAACAATATGCAGTAGTTAGTGTTCATTGCTCCATAAAAAGCGATATACTAGAGTAGAGGGCAAAGTCGTCGAGATAAAGCGTTAAGTTGACAACACAATAATCAGCGCGCCTGATAAATATTGACTTTGTTTACATACATATAAGAATCATTTAATTAACAAGTTAATAATATGATATTTACAATTAAGAACGTGATATAGTTTTCGAAAACTATTTAAACGCAACCTGACTCTACATGACATACAAAAAATGGTAAGCATTATGTTCATATGTATGGTAGGCACTACTACTTCTGCGTTTTCTCCCCAAATTGTTGTTATTTTTTTTTTAATTAATTAAGGGGCTTGGTCGCTTCTTAGCTACTATATCGCAATTTCGAAAAAAATGTTGTTTGTCGACGAAAGTAATCTACCATTAAAAATTTGTTGGCTGCGTAAATCTAGAAGATGATGATAATATGAAATAATCAACTTACCTCTCTTAGGGTACACGAAGACAGAAGCCGGGTGTAGATGGAAGACAACTTTGTGAACAAAGGCACTTATGTCGCAGCCTTTGACGCCACGCACCCAGACGGTCCAGTCCAGCGCAAGTGATCTACCTCCAGCAGACTGACGAGGTTCGCACGAGTGACCGACCTCTAGCCATATGCGCATGCACATCTGGAACATACATATAGCAACGTTAATAACCGGTCGTCGTTTCTGTGACGGTGACGGATCACTATGGAAATTTGTTTTGAAGGGTAGTGTGAAAGCCTGCTAAACTTGAAACTCTATCCAACACACCTGGTTAGTGCGGTATAGATGTATAGCACACTAGATATAGCCTGAAGTGGAGTATGTGCTCAACATTAAGCTATTAATTGTCTAAGAAAAAGTATAACAGTCCTAAGTTAAAGAAACAGAGAGAAAACATATCTATTTTAACTGGAGCTATCCATGTCAAGGGAAGGAAAGGTTGCCCATCGATCTGACCACCTAAGGCTAAGCTATCATAGTGAAACATTACACATACAAAATATTGTAATATTTTGTTAAGAAAAAGTACCTACAGCATGCCGATCGAAAAATAACTAAACACAACGCAACTATAGTGTAGAAGGAAATATTAAAATGTAAATTACATTTTCAGAATATATTAAAATAAATGAGATTTGCGCCAGAAAAGAAAATTAATACATAACTCAAATTATATAATTTTATTCTAATATAGGTTAACATTTCAGACTAGGACATTTTAAGTCTGATTAAATTTTAATAAAATACAGGTATTTCTAATTCGCAATTTTATATTACTAAAACTGGCTTGGATAGCGGGTTCAAACTGGCTGAGTTAGCTACTTAAGGTCTTATTCATAATGACTTATCGGAGGTTTAAAAGTTCGCTAAAATCGGTTCGCGAAAATTGTCAAAAACTGTTATTCATAATAGTCTTTTTACTCTAAAACGTTTATTATCTCTCCGATAAAATCTCCGTTTAAACCTCCGAAGTCGTTATGAATAAGACCGTTATTGTTTAAAATTAAGCCACATATTGTTAGAAAAATGAACAAGGCCATATAGCTCTAAATGAAATTAAAATATATTTGTATTTTACAAAACTGGTTTATCAACATTAGCATTCGTATGCAAGATAGTTACACCGTCTAGCGTCTAAGCAGTTATTTGAAGGGCACAGGGGAAAATCATGCAATGTCACATTTTTTAATTTTTTGTACTGGCAATGCCATTCTATAGTACAAGTATGGTAGAACGAAACGCCAAAACATACTTTGCAATAACATGCACAGTCACGGAGTAATCTTCATTCAAAAATATCGATACAGTGCATTATCAAGCAATGTCCAAGTCGTACAGGAAAAAAATAAGCATTGTCCATGGTTTTATTCGTGGACACTCATATTTAGAGTGTGACAGAAATATGGGTTGCATAAACCAGAAAGTACCATGTGAAACAGTAATTTAATGACTAGAATACAAGTGTCATCACTCATTTTCATTCCTAGAGTGTTCTAAAAGCCAGCTAAGTGATATAAAAGAGATGGAAAACTAGAAAATAAACCCAGTGTTAACACTGTGGTTAACACGCTTGGTCAGCACGGCACAGTATACCATAATCCCTCTCAAAGTGGAGGAGGCCCTTGCCCAACAGTGGGAAGTTATTTGGCTGGAGAGAGAGAGACTTCTACGTAAAATGAAAAACACTGAAACTTTTATGGGCTGGAGAAAGAGAACATAATAAAGCCATTATGAATGTAAAATACAGGCATTACTGTAACATTTATAAACAAAAAGGCATGTCAAAATAAACTAAGTATGATCTGTATACGTTAGTGCAAAATCAGCAACGTTACGTCAAATTAGCAACGAGCTGACCTTGGCCATGAATAGAGACTGGTTCGGTAATGATATGACATAATATTGTGTAGCCAAGTAACAACATTTTGTAACACTTTCACTTTAATTTGTTACAATAAAACGTGGAATGTTACGATTGTTGTCAACAAACCCACGACGCGACGACGCTTTGATTCAAGATAGCGAGGCCTCCGAACATTATCGTCACCGTTTTTCTATTAAGGGCCTACATCAATATTATCGTATATCATCGCCGACACGTACATATTAACACAGCCAGTAGGCACAGAAAATGAAGAATTAGGGATACTTTTCCTATTTACTCAAAATCTACTAAATATATTTTAATTCTGATCCACGTGTTTCTATACATAATAGTTACCTATGTTTTTAAAGTTATTTCATTAGTTAATACGCGATAATAGACCGACAACAGAAAAAAATAAAATAATTGAGAGGTTGTTTCGCCAAGATTTTCTATCGAGAAAACTTTTTTCAATCGCGTTTCTGAGTTCATGCGATCCTAGATCATATATTGAAAAAACATACACTTAAAAATTAGAGCTCTAGCCATTCAATCTAAAGAAACAATGAAAACTTCGTACATAGAAAAATGCACGAAGCTATTTTGGTATCCTCTTAAGTATAAGTATTTTTTTCATAAACGTCATACTAGCGGGTACGGGACTAGAAACATACGCAATAATTTGCTAACTTCAATGACTAAAAAACACGCTTGAAACTCCTAAATATTATTTTACTTTATTGATTTGTTATCGGTCCTTAACATGTGTGCAAAACTTCAGATCAATCCGACTACAGTAAGTGCGTGAAAATCACTTTTAAAGATTCTGTTACATTGATAGATATGCACCGAGCTTATAAAAGCGTGTTATAAAATTGGAATTGAAAGAGCGTTGCATGTTTCTACAATTTTGCGTTAATCTTGACGAGCTCGCGATCGCGAAAAGCAAAACTAACACTTAGGCTAAGAGTTTAGTGGGAATCCGAATTTCTAAGCAGTATTGCTACCACGGAATATTGCTACGAACAACGTCAGGAGCCTATCTCTATCACTCAAGAATGTAATCTAAATGCGTAACCTAATTATACTAGATTGTAATATTTTTGTCATCCGAAACATATTTCGTAAGAATTCAATTGATATTATATGACGTTCTTGATAACAGTAACAACTTGTATTATTGTATTTAAAATTATCTGCTGAACTAATAAACACCTGCGAAGACACAACTGTGCATATATTGATAAAGACGACATAATTTACGTTAATTCATTTTATTGTTTCCACTAATTCTAAATTTCTATCAAAATTGCATTAATTATTTTGCGACCACAGCTTTTTCATAGTTTAAAATTTTCTCTTGTATCCAAAGAAAGGATATGATTACGATATTAAAAACTTTAATGAACTTATCGGCACATAAAAAGTTACACTTCTTTCAAATAAAAGCACTTTTATGGATTTAGACGCGTATATTTGTTTTAAACCATATCCGTTAAGGTTTATTTCAATAAATGAGTCGCGCAATTATTAAAGAATATTATACTTCTTTGTTTTTTTTGCTGTAAACTACGCTTATAAACAATGATTTATTAAAACACCTTGTAATTAACTTAAAAAAGACGTAATTTGGTGTCAGTGTTCGCGCGCATCTGTAAAATTTACTTTTGTAATTTTTCTCTAACCGAAAGGAGTTTAAAACTAAATTAGTTTAGTTGCATAGAAATTATTATTACGTACCTTTTTATGTAATTTAAATGCTAATAATAACAAATAAATAGCATTTTTATCGCTTTTGATAAAATGGTAAATTTTGACAATTTTTTTTTTATTTAATGTCAAATGAGTAATCATAATAACATTTTTAAAAAAAATTAACCAAGGAGATAGATAAGTATCTATCGTAATTCTATAGAATTAACAAGCAACATTTAAGTACTAATAGTATAAAACTAAAAACAATTGTACCAATTCTACATGCTCAACTAAACTTAACTAAAAAATGAAAACAATTAGGTATGTCGTATTTTGATTACCTAATTGGCTTAATATTTTCTAACACTTGCGCGACTCATTTGTTTAAATAAAACTACTTTTTACGGATTTAGACGCGTATATTTGTTTTAAATTTTGGCCCGACGTTTCGGAAACTTTGCAGTCACCATGGTCACGGGTGAGACTGAGCTGTAATATGTCTTCTACGATAAGTTATTACAAGGTTTACCCACATCCAATTTAATTTTACATTGACCATAAAGATAGACTTTTACCATAAACTATATTATATTACATTGTGCTCAAATTACATAAAGTTAATAACAATATTTTAGTTTCTAAATATAACACATTATAATTTTAAATTTTCTTTGATGTGGATGTGGGTAAACCCTTTAAAACCTCTAAAACCAAACAAATATACGCGTCTAAATCCGTAAAAAGTAGTTATAGACCAGTGCCGATAATTATTAAAACAAAAAAAAATCGTTGTGGGATGAAACCCATTAGAAAAGGAAGAGAATATTATAAAAATAAAAAATAATTTACGGGCGATCTGAGGTCGGGAATAGGGAATAGGGGGGGGGTCTCGGTTTTAAGGGTAAAAATGATTTTTCTCGATTTCCGGCAAAACTAACAGCCCAATGGAAAAAAGTTAAGAGGCAAAGTGGTAGGTAATAAAAAGATCTAAAACTTTTGTATTCACACTTTATTCACATAACCTCAAAATTTCTGTGAAAAATTCAAAATACCAAGTTTTTGGTTTTTTATTTTTTTCTTTTACAAAAATGTTTTGTCATTCACGAAATTTGGTGAAAACTTACCTTTTTATGTCCTCAATACGCTGTAATTTATTTGATTAGAAATATTTATTTTTTCACCTCATTTTGAATTAATATCGAAAAAGCACCCTAATTTTCAATCGAAAATTCACATGTCAAAATATCAGGTTTTTTCAAAAAGTTGGTATACTTTCTGTTTGTTGCAATCTCTACTTTCCGATGGTAATAAAAAAAAAATGTTACTATAGAAAATCTTTTCAGAAAATGCACTATTCTTAAGGTTATAATATGTTATGTTAAGCATACTATTTTTTAAAGAAAATGTTAGTTTTTTTTATGTTTGATTTGATTGATACAAATAAAATAGAGACCAATCAATCAACTATAAACATATATAATATAACATAAAAATAGTAATATTTTCTTTAAAAAATAGTATGCTTAACATAACATATAACCTTAAGATTAAAATGGAATGATATTTTAGTGAATTTTCTGAAAAGATTTTCTATAGTAACATTTTTGTCTGTCACTTTTTCACGCCAAAGTCCCTTCTATTTTATCTTGCGCGTAAGTTTTATCCGCCAAGTTATCAAAACAGAAAACTTCGCCCAAAGATATGCTTTTATCGATTTCATCAACTAACGATTTTAAAATAATAAAAGGTTATAGAATTTAACAATATATATTTTTTTGTTAGCAAAGATAAAGGTCGCCCCAAACGGCATATTACAATAAGTATATTAATATAGCGAGAAAGAGACAGATGCATATAGAAAAAAGACGAGGCAAGAAAGAGACAGATATATACTAATATACCGTCATACCGAGATGTATCTATACTTATGACGTGACCGACAGATATATCTGTCTCTTTCTCACCTCGTTCTTTTTCTATATACATTTCTCTCTTTCTCGCTATATTAATACATATGTATATCGTAATATTTTATGCCCTTTGAGGCGCCCTTTATCTTTGCTAACAAAAAAAATACATGTACAACCGCACATATAACCACACCTCCTCCTTTTTTATGAAGTCGGTTAAAATTGCAGCTAAAATATTAATTAATTGGAACCTAATGAGAACGAAATATCGTTTTACTCTCAAACCGATTTATAACGCAATCTCAAAAATTATTTTACGTCACAGTATTCGAGTAGGGTGACCATGATTTCAATTTTATTTTGGACGTCCGGCTATACGACATAAATAAAGGAATAGATTTAGTTAGCTCTTATATTCTGTTACAGATATTTTTACGTACATGCTGATAAAAAGTTTTGAAGTAAGACAATAGCCCACGTAATAAAATGAAAGATTTGAAACACTTTTGCTAAGCTAAGCTTCAACGTGAGTTTGCTTTTTAAGCACCTACTTTAACGTAAGTAATTATGACTTGCTTAACTACTTTTGTGGATTTAGACAGTATTTTTTAGGCACAAAGTTATTTTTATTTATATAAATGAGTCGCGTCGGTATTAAAGAATATTATGATTATGATTTAACAGTAGCACAACTATAGTACTCATGAACCAACCTTTTAGTGTCATTGCCATTGATAGATATGCACCGAGCTTATAAAAGCGTGTTATAAAATTGGAATTGAAAGAGCGTTGCATGTTTCTACAATTTTGCGTTAATCTTGACGAGCTCGCGATCGCGAAAAGCAAAACTAACACTTAGGCTAAGAGTTTAGTGGGAATCCGAATTTCTAAGCAGTATTGCTACCACGGAATATTGCTACGAACAACGTCAGGAGCCTATCTCTATCACTCAAGAATGTAATCTAAATGCGTAACCTAATTATACTAGATTGTAATATTTTTGTCATCCGAAACATATTTCGTAAGAATTCAATTGATATTATATGACGTTCTTGATAACAGTAACAACTTGTATTATTGTATTTAAAATTATCTGCTGAACTAATAAACACCTGCGAAGACACAACTGTGCATATATTGATAAAGACGACATAATTTACGTTAATTCATTTTATTGTTTCCACTAATTCTAAATTTCTATCAAAATTGCATTAATTATTTTGCGACCACAGCTTTTTCATAGTTTAAAATTTTCTCTTGTATCCAAAGAAAGGATATGATTACGATATTAAAAACTTTAATGAACTTATCGGCACATAAAAAGTTACACTTCTTTCAAATAAAAGCACTTTTATGGATTTAGACGCGTATATTTGTTTTAAACCATATCCGTTAAGGTTTATTTCAATAAATGAGTCGCGCAATTATTAAAGAATATTATACTTCTTTGTTTTTTTTGCTGTAAACTACGCTTATAAACAATGATTTATTAAAACACCTTGTAATTAACTTAAAAAAGACGTAATTTGGTGTCAGTGTTCGCGCGCATCTGTAAAATTTACTTTTGTAATTTTTCTCTAACCGAAAGGAGTTTAAAACTAAATTAGTTTAGTTGCATAGAAATTATTATTACGTACCTTTTTATGTAATTTAAATGCTAATAATAACAAATAAATAGCATTTTTATCGCTTTTGATAAAATGGTAAATTTTGACAATTTTTTTTTTATTTAATGTCAAATGAGTAATCATAATAACATTTTTAAAAAAAATTAACCAAGGAGATAGATAAGTATCTATCGTAATTCTATAGAATTAACAAGCAACATTTAAGTACTAATAGTATAAAACTAAAAACAATTGTACCAATTCTACATGCTCAACTAAACTTAACTAAAAAATGAAAACAATTAGGTATGTCGTATTTTGATTACCTAATTGGCTTAATATTTTCTAACACTTGCGCGACTCATTTGTTTATATAAAACTACTTTTTACGGATTTAGACGCGTATATTTGTTTTAAATTTTGGCCCGACGTTTCGGAAACTTTGCAGTCACCATGGTCACGGGTGAGACTGAGCTGTAATATGTCTTCTACGATAAGTTATTACAAGGTTTACCCACATCCAATTTAATTTTACATTGACCATAAAGATAGACTTTTACCATAAACTATATTATATTACATTGTGCTCAAATTACATAAAGTTAATAACAATATTTTAGTTTCTAAATATAACACATTATAATTTTAAATTTTCTTTGATGTGGATGTGGGTAAACCCTTTAAAACCTCTAAAACCAAACAAATATACGCGTCTAAATCCGTAAAAAGTAGTTATAGACCAGTGCCGATAATTATTAAAACAAAAAAAAATCGTTGTGGGATGAAACCCATTAGAAAAGGAAGAGAATATTATAAAAATAAAAAATAATTTACGGGCGATCTGAGGTCGGGAATAGGGAATAGGGGGGGGGTCTCGGTTTTAAGGGTAAAAATGATTTTTCTCGATTTCCGGCAAAACTAACAGCCCAATGGAAAAAAGTTAAGAGGCAAAGTGGTAGGTAATAAAAAGATCTAAAACTTTTGTATTCACACTTTATTCACATAACCTCAAAATTTCTGTGAAAAATTCAAAATACCAAGTTTTTGGTTTTTTATTTTTTTCTTTTACAAAAATGTTTTGTCATTCACGAAATTTGGTGAAAACTTACCTTTTTATGTCCTCAATACGCTGTAATTTATTTGATTAGAAATATTTATTTTTTCACCTCATTTTGAATTAATATCGAAAAAGCACCCTAATTTTCAATCGAAAATTCACATGTCAAAATATCAGGTTTTTTCAAAAAGTTGGTATACTTTCTGTTTGTTGCAATCTCTACTTTCCGATGGTAATAAAAAAAAAATGTTACTATAGAAAATCTTTTCAGAAAATGCACTATTCTTAAGGTTATAATATGTTATGTTAAGCATACTATTTTTTAAAGAAAATGTTAGTTTTTTTTATGTTTGATTTGATTGATACAAATAAAATAGAGACCAATCAATCAACTATAAACATATATAATATAACATAAAAATAGTAATATTTTCTTTAAAAAATAGTATGCTTAACATAACATATAACCTTAAGATTAAAATGGAATGATATTTTAGTGAATTTTCTGAAAAGATTTTCTATAGTAACATTTTTGTCTGTCACTTTTTCACGCCAAAGTCCCTTCTATTTTATCTTGCGCGTAAGTTTTATCCGCCAAGTTATCAAAACAGAAAACTTCGCCCAAAGATATGCTTTTATCGATTTCATCAACTAACGATTTTAAAATAATAAAAGGTTATAGAATTTAACAATATATATTTTTTTGTTAGCAAAGATAAAGGTCGCCCCAAACGGCATATTACAATAAGTATATTAATATAGCGAGAAAGAGACAGATGCATATAGAAAAAAGACGAGGCAAGAAAGAGACAGATATATACTAATATACCGTCATACCGAGATGTATCTATACTTATGACGTGACCGACAGATATATCTGTCTCTTTCTCACCTCGTTCTTTTTCTATATACATTTCTCTCTTTCTCGCTATATTAATACATATGTATATCGTAATATTTTATGCCCTTTGAGGCGCCCTTTATCTTTGCTAACAAAAAAAATACATGTACAACCGCACATATAACCACACCTCCTCCTTTTTTATGAAGTCGGTTAAAATTGCAGCTAAAATATTAATTAATTGGAACCTAATGAGAACGAAATATCGTTTTACTCTCAAACCGATTTATAACGCAATCTCAAAAATTATTTTACGTCACAGTATTCGAGTAGGGTGACCATGATTTCAATTTTATTTTGGACGTCCGGCTATACGACATAAATAAAGGAATAGATTTAGTTAGCTCTTATATTCTGTTACAGATATTTTTACGTACATGCTGATAAAAAGTTTTGAAGTAAGACAATAGCCCACGTAATAAAATGAAAGATTTGAAACACTTTTGCTAAGCTAAGCTTCAACGTGAGTTTGCTTTTTAAGCACCTACTTTAACGTAAGTAATTATGACTTGCTTAACTACTTTTGTGGATTTAGACAGTATTTTTTAGGCACAAAGTTATTTTTATTTATATAAATGAGTCGCGTCGGTATTAAAGAATATTATGATTATGATTTAACAGTAGCACAACTATAGTACTCATGAACCAACCTTTTAGTGTCATTGCCATTGATAGATATGCACCGAGCTTATAAAAGCGTGTTATAAAATTGGAATTGAAAGAGCGTTGCATGTTTCTACAATTTTGCGTTAATCTTGACGAGCTCGCGATCGCGAAAAGCAAAACTAACACTTAGGCTAAGAGTTTAGTGGGAATCCGAATTTCTAAGCAGTATTGCTACCACGGAATATTGCTACGAACAACGTCAGGAGCCTATCTCTATCACTCAAGAATGTAATCTAAATGCGTAACCTAATTATACTAGATTGTAATATTTTTGTCATCCGAAACATATTTCGTAAGAATTCAATTGATATTATATGACGTTCTTGATAACAGTAACAACTTGTATTATTGTATTTAAAATTATCTGCTGAACTAATAAACACCTGCGAAGACACAACTGTGCATATATTGATAAAGACGACATAATTTACGTTAATTCATTTTATTGTTTCCACTAATTCTAAATTTCTATCAAAATTGCATTAATTATTTTGCGACCACAGCTTTTTCATAGTTTAAAATTTTCTCTTGTATCCAAAGAAAGGATATGATTACGATATTAAAAACTTTAATGAACTTATCGGCACATAAAAAGTTACACTTCTTTCAAATAAAAGCACTTTTATGGATTTAGACGCGTATATTTGTTTTAAACCATATCCGTTAAGGTTTATTTCAATAAATGAGTCGCGCAATTATTAAAGAATATTATACTTCTTTGTTTTTTTTGCTGTAAACTACGCTTATAAACAATGATTTATTAAAACACCTTGTAATTAACTTAAAAAAGACGTAATTTGGTGTCAGTGTTCGCGCGCATCTGTAAAATTTACTTTTGTAATTTTTCTCTAACCGAAAGGAGTTTAAAACTAAATTAGTTTAGTTGCATAGAAATTATTATTACGTACCTTTTTATGTAATTTAAATGCTAATAATAACAAATAAATAGCATTTTTATCGCTTTTGATAAAATGGTAAATTTTGACAATTTTTTTTTTATTTAATGTCAAATGAGTAATCATAATAACATTTTTAAAAAAAATTAACCAAGGAGATAGATAAGTATCTATCGTAATTCTATAGAATTAACAAGCAACATTTAAGTACTAATAGTATAAAACTAAAAACAATTGTACCAATTCTACATGCTCAACTAAACTTAACTAAAAAATGAAAACAATTAGGTATGTCGTATTTTGATTACCTAATTGGCTTAATATTTTCTAACACTTGCGCGACTCATTTGTTTAAATAAAACTACTTTTTACGGATTTAGACGCGTATATTTGTTTTAAATTTTGGCCCGACGTTTCGGAAACTTTGCAGTCACCATGGTCACGGGTGAGACTGAGCTGTAATATGTCTTCTACGATAAGTTATTACAAGGTTTACCCACATCCAATTTAATTTTACATTGACCATAAAGATAGACTTTTACCATAAACTATATTATATTACATTGTGCTCAAATTACATAAAGTTAATAACAATATTTTAGTTTCTAAATATAACACATTATAATTTTAAATTTTCTTTGATGTGGATGTGGGTAAACCCTTTAAAACCTCTAAAACCAAACAAATATACGCGTCTAAATCCGTAAAAAGTAGTTATAGACCAGTGCCGATAATTATTAAAACAAAAAAAAATCGTTGTGGGATGAAACCCATTAGAAAAGGAAGAGAATATTATAAAAATAAAAAATAATTTACGGGCGATCTGAGGTCGGGAATAGGGAATAGGGGGGGGGTCTCGGTTTTAAGGGTAAAAATGATTTTTCTCGATTTCCGGCAAAACTAACAGCCCAATGGAAAAAAGTTAAGAGGCAAAGTGGTAGGTAATAAAAAGATCTAAAACTTTTGTATTCACACTTTATTCACATAACCTCAAAATTTCTGTGAAAAATTCAAAATACCAAGTTTTTGGTTTTTTATTTTTTTCTTTTACAAAAATGTTTTGTCATTCACGAAATTTGGTGAAAACTTACCTTTTTATGTCCTCAATACGCTGTAATTTATTTGATTAGAAATATTTATTTTTTCACCTCATTTGGAATTAATATCGAAAAAGCACCCTAATTTTCAATCGAAAATTCACATGTCAAAATATCAGGTTTTTTCAAAAAGTTGGTATACTTTCTGTTTGTTGCAATCTCTACTTTCCGATGGTAATAAAAAAAAAATGTTACTATAGAAAATCTTTTCAGAAAATGCACTATTCTTAAGGTTATAATATGTTATGTTAAGCATACTATTTTTTAAAGAAAATGTTAGTTTTTTTTATGTTTGATTTGATTGATACAAATAAAATAGAGACCAATCAATCAACTATAAACATATATAATATAACATAAAAATAGTAATATTTTCTTTAAAAAATAGTATGCTTAACATAACATATAACCTTAAGATTAAAATGGAATGATATTTTAGTGAATTTTCTGAAAAGATTTTCTATAGTAACATTTTTGTCTGTCACTTTTTCACGCCAAAGTCCCTTCTATTTTATCTTGCGCGTAAGTTTTATCCGCCAAGTTATCAAAACAGAAAACTTCGCCCAAAGATATGCTTTTATCGATTTCATCAACTAACGATTTTAAAATAATAAAAGGTTATAGAATTTAACAATATATATTTTTTTGTTAGCAAAGATAAAGGTCGCCCCAAACGGCATATTACAATAAGTATATTAATATAGCGAGAAAGAGACAGATGCATATAGAAAAAAGACGAGGCAAGAAAGAGACAGATATATACTAATATACCGTCATACCGAGATGTATCTATACTTATGACGTGACCGACAGATATATCTGTCTCTTTCTCACCTCGTTCTTTTTCTATATACATTTCTCTCTTTCTCGCTATATTAATACATATGTATATCGTAATATTTTATGCCCTTTGAGGCGCCCTTTATCTTTGCTAACAAAAAAAATACATGTACAACCGCACATATAACCACACCTCCTCCTTTTTTATGAAGTCGGTTAAAATTGCAGCTAAAATATTAATTAATTGGAACCTAATGAGAACGAAATATCGTTTTACTCTCAAACCGATTTATAACGCAATCTCAAAAATTATTTTACGTCACAGTATTCGAGTAGGGTGACCATGATTTCAATTTTATTTTGGACGTCCGGCTATACGACATAAATAAAGGAATAGATTTAGTTAGCTCTTATATTCTGTTACAGATATTTTTACGTACATGCTGATAAAAAGTTTTGAAGTAAGACAATAGCCCACGTAATAAAATGAAAGATTTGAAACACTTTTGCTAAGCTAAGCTTCAACGTGAGTTTGCTTTTTAAGCACCTACTTTAACGTAAGTAATTATGACTTGCTTAACTACTTTTGTGGATTTAGACAGTATTTTTTAGGCACAAAGTTATTTTTATTTATATAAATGAGTCGCGTCGGTATTAAAGAATATTATGATTATGATTTAACAGTAGCACAACTATAGTACTCATGAACCAACCTTTTAGTGTCATTCTGTTTTCTTTTAACGAAATTATATGGGATGTCACGTTTAAAAGCAAAATTCCTTTTTTTTATAATATAAAACTACTATTTAAGTTTTAGTTTATTTCTATTAAGTAGGTATTAAATAATTACCAAATTCCAAATGAAAAAAATACATTGTGTTAAGCCTACGTTTTTAAAAAAATATACTCCTTACTGTCATTTTTATTAACAGAGTAACTGAATTAGCTAACAAAACAAATCTGTTAGTCATTTTAATATAAGAGTAGATCTTTAATTTCACTTATAATTGAAAATATAAAGAAATAGCTTACCTTTTTTGAATTTTTGAATCTTTTGTTTTCTGGTCTAAATACTTTTAATATTCCGTAAGTAAGCCACATTTTAAATTAATCAGTCTGGCAATTTAATTGTTAAAGATACGAATCACTTTAAACACAGTTAACGGAGATGCACTTAAACCCGACAGCCAGGATCAAGACACAGCAGAGCGTAAACTGTTAAAAATAATTTAGTACTTGTCTAGGTTCCCATTTATCCCCACTCCGCCTACCTACCCTTACTGACGTACCTGGATTAGCTCACAAGGGGTGGAGGGGGCTCCTGCTTTTGTCAGTGAATGTTTCGTTGCAAGAGAGGGGCCTGTTAAATCGGATTTCAAAATAGGAGGAGTTTCTCAGTTAGCTGCAAAAATTTTTGTCAGTTTTTATACATCTATCTTCATCTTTTTTTAAGTACTAACTTATATTTATTATTATTTATTTAATTATCACTTTATGCACTTTAATAGTACAACGGCAGACTTATTGCCAATAGTGGCATTTTCTACCAGTCAACCAATGTCGGTGCAGACACAATTTGGGGCAGGTGCTATTTTAAGTACTAACTTATGTTTTCTGACTGTCGAAAGCGCCAGCATTGATGGAAATTAGTTCGTCACATGGCATCCAAATTAGGTTTTAGCGAGGAGGTCCTGAAGAAAAAGTAGATCATCAAATTTTACACAGACGTTATAAATGAATCGATTTTATAAAAAAAATTAACGGGATTTTTATCCCACCAGAATGTTATATGTTTTATTTATATTTATATGTTTAACACAGAGTGACTGGTAAGGCAGCGTAGGCATGGTGGAAGGTATTCAGTACCTAATTCTGAATCACGAATATATATACATTATAGGTAGGTTCTTAAAATTTAACATAATAATCTAAAAAAAACATTAATGTAGATAATAATGTAATATATTAAAGTACCGCGCGTAAAGTGAATTTTGCTACAATTTGCGAAGTTACATTTGCTTATGTGAAAAATCGATGGACTTACTGTTCTCCCTTATCTGTTCATTATTTTGTTGGTAAGATCGCAAAATAGTAGTCATATTTCATGAGTATGTAGTGTAGTCATGTCGCTCGGTCGTCCAGATTATAATAATTACATCTTACTTTTTTGATCTGTATTAATTTATAAATGACTTGGTTACCAAAATGGGAAGCCACCAAGTTTTTACATCAAACTGTTTTATTATTTAGCCTTAACTGCTATTATACCTAATTTGTAATCTGTCGATCAGGGGAAGCTGACATGCTATTTACATAAGACTAATTTACATCAAGCATTCACTATTCTACTACATATTTTATTTCCTAAGAGATTTGTTTCATCCACATTCTATTAGAACGCGGCAAATATTCTGATTTCAGCCGTATTCTAAACATTATGGCGATAATTATCGTTCCTGAAATGTTAGTTATAATATCAGAAACATTCACCACCAGTAGTCACTCTCAGCAGTAAGTGATTATAACCCAACTGGGATTGGTCCGTTGGCCAGCAGTGCAGGAATAAATGGCAAACTCGCGTTGAACCTCATCGTTCTCAGACAGTACGTGAAACAAAAGAGTTAAGTACTTAGCAATTATTCAACTGGAGGTGGTGCCAGCCAACACCAGGAACGCAAAAGGGCGCACTCGCTTTGATTTTCGTCACTGTCCTAAGACTGACCACGAAACAATAGAGTTTTATTGTCCATTCCCACTCGTGATCTATCTCTTACTTCAGGTAAGTTTATTGGTATGCATTGTTTTTATGTTACTCACCGTTTTAGTGACAGACTGAAATTATTTTAATAATACTAATGTTTTAAAAAATATATATATTTAAAAATATGTAGGTAAGTACAGAGTAAGAAATCTTGTTATTTTATTTATTTTATTCGAAACGTTCCTAAATAAAAGAAAACCATGGTCACCCTACTTCTACTGTGCATGAGATAACATAATACTATTTGTTCTTTGAGCTGATTTCATGTCATGAACAGTAAACATAAAAGTCATTTATTTACGAAGAAATAATAATTTTGTGCATGCACAGTAATGCTTTTTATATTCATGACATTATTTTTGTAAGAAACTTTTTCTGATTTGATAACTTGGCGGGGCAGGCGTAACTTTTACGTTCGTTGTACTGCTAGACGTAATACAATTGAATTTTTGAAAAAATAAATGATTACAAACGGAAAGACGGAAGAAATTTTTCGTATCTTTTTTTAAGTTATTACAAAATCTTCTAATTTATATACAAATTCTCAAATGAAACGAACTGAAACGGCTTGACCGATATTCAATAAGTCTGAGAATCGGATACTATCTATTTTTCATACCCATAAGTGATAAGGGTTGTGTACCCCTGACTTTTGTATGGCAAAACAACGTTTGCTGGGTCAGCTAGTCTTCTAATCTTCTAATATATAAAATTCACGTGTCACAGTGTTAGTTACCGTACTCCTCCGAAACGGCTTGACAGATCTCTATGAAATTTTACATGCATATTCAGTAGGTCGGAGAATCGGCCAACATCTATTTTTCAAGCCTTTTTTTTTAGTATGGCAAAATTTGCCGGGTAAGGTAGTATGTATATAAAATTTCCATGTCACAATGTTAGTTACCGTACTCCTCCGAAACGGCTTTACCGATTTTACCAAATTTTATATGCGTATTCTCAGACCTACTGGTCTGAGAATCGGCCACTATTTTTCAAAACACCTCCCCCCCTCCCTGACATTTGTACGGCAAAACAACGTTTGCTGGGTCAGCTAGTAATAATTATATTTTTCAATGTTTTTAATCAACAGAGGCTAAACATAAAATCACATGCTAATTGAGGTAAGACAAAATGTAATACAATTCTTTAATGTTTTATTTAACAAGTTAAAGTCGAGTCATTGTGATGTACGATGACCTTAATCTGTAGGTATCGTACGTGCAGTGAATGAATAAAAAATATATAAAAATAAACAATCACGTGTTCTGTACAACTCGGCATTAACGAATTACATCCTTTTTTATTAAAATCCATTCAGTACTCTTTGTAAAAAACATTCTTACGTCAGGATAGTATACTAGTTCATTAGAAAGAAAAAGAAGAAAGAAAAATATATTTACTAACGGTCGAGATGTAGACACAAAAACAAAAAGACAAAACGATTACAAAAAGTACAATCAGAAACAAACTAAAATTAAAATATTACAATTAGTGACTTATTATGGCTTATTCTGGTATCCATAACACAAGCATATAAGCTTAGCTTAGGACCAGAGGACGTTGTGTGAAATGTCCATGAATATTTATTATTTATTTATTTATTTAAGTATTTTTTAAAAATTCTATCTAGTGAATATTTCAATAATATTGAAATTAGTTGCTTAAAATAGTCTATATTTTCTAAAAAAAAAAACAGCAGGTCCAAAATTATGAACAATCCCAATTGCTGTTCGTTAGTCTCGCTAAAACTCGAAAACGGCTAGGCCAATTTTGATGATTTTGCTCTTGAAATGTTCTTGAAAGTCCAGGAAAGGTTTAAACAGTAACAAAATATATGGGGATCTTAAATCCTACGCGTACGGAGTAGCGAGCATCAGCTAGTATTATGATAATAACGGTACGAAACCCTTTTGGTGGAAGTTCAACTCGTACTTGGACAGTTTATTTAATTTCGCCGTCATATCATCCCGTTATTTGTCAAAGATGACGAATATAATATTTACGTTTTATTTTTGCTTGAAAACGTAGGCGTTATATTATCCTCCTAGGTAGTCGTATGATGTTAATATTATCTTATCTATAAATTGCGTGTTGTTTATACTAGGTACTTAATAAGCAAGTTTTAATCTAAAAATGGATAATATTTATAATTTAAAAAGTATTGTACATGCTAAATAAAATTAATGACTGATTTAAATCTAATTGTTCGCTTTTTGAATATTAATAAGATCTACGAGTACAATGAATAGTACATAGGCAACAAGCACGTGCATGTGTGTGTGTGTGTAAATAAATATATACACATATAACTTACTGTTTCCCTGGATAAAAATGTTCCCTGTTTTTTTCCAACATATTTCACTAATGCCTCGCTCCTACTGGTCACAGCGTGATGTTATATTGTTTATGACCCTTCATCGATAAATGTACTATCCAACAAAAAAATAGAGCTGATTATAGAGCTTTAAATATTCATTCATAACAATTTACAACTACTAAATCTTATCATTTATTTGTTACGATTTTATGATATTGATATTTCAGTAATAATATCGATATATCCGTAAACATAATATGAATTTTACGATATATCAATTCTAATTTTAAAATAAACTCGAAAATACTTTATCGAATAAAAAAATTCTTTCACCGTCGGAACGTTTATCTATCCACTCCACGGTGAACATACACTATATTTTTATTTATTTCATCAATAAAATTACGCTTGCGAAGCATGGCCTGATCCCTATAAATATATAGATAGATTGTGTATAACTCTTTATTTGAACATTACCTAATGATTTACATAAAAATCATAATATGTAGTTTGTTAAATTCCTGATTATGCACATGTACTTTAAGTGATTCAATTTGCTTTTTAATTAAAATTAATCTTAGATTTTGGTATGTATTTAAGATACTTAATGAAATAATTCTATTGTATTACTACTATTCGCCGATAGATGGCGTTAGACGTCCTTAAAAGAGTTAACCTTGTTTTTATTGGTTCTGTGCAATTGTTTCTAATGGTGATATGTATTATAATTAATACTTTTCTTATTAATAAACATTGTAAGACATCAAGAATATATGAGAACTTCTGAAGGTTCGGATACAAAAGTTTACTGTGAATGAATGTTGTCAAATAACTTTAGGTATGTGTTTGTTTAAATTACCATACGTTACAATTTAAATTAAGTAGCTAATTTACTAATGATTGATTTTATTGCTTTATGATCTTAGATTATTGAACCACCAGGAGCAGCTAACCACGATGTTTTCTATGACAAATATACTGCTACGTCGGCGGGGTGCTGCGGTAACGCACACAAACTGTATAACGTAATTTCATTGATCGCTACGTGTGCCCCGCCCAAAATCGCCTCACGCTCACTAAGAGACAACAGCGTCCGTACAAAATGAGTATGATCATTGTTCCTCCTGTTGGTTTAATACACTAAGGTCTTAATAGCGGTTACAATATAGTGTTTGGAAGTACATTTCATTTAAAGTGCTTACCTTTGAGGTTGCAAAACATAACTTTTACACATAATTCCACTAATGAAAATGTAATGCGAAATTTTGATTATGTGAAATCCTATGCTTAGCCCCTCATACATTTAAAACCTTATATTTTTATGAAAAGTCTAAAAGCCATAATACTCATTAATACTATTTACACCCCAGCTTAAAGAGAGTGCACCACTAACCACAACGTAAAATTTATATTGAGATAATGTAGAGTCGATTTTGTTAATGTGACCAATTTCGTTAAATTTAGCAGAACATGTCATTGCAAACCTATTGAGAAGACTTATAAACAAAAAGACAATAATTATGTAAATAGATGACTCGAAAACTCCCAACAATGATTTCGTTATCTAAAATTCTAGTCCATCATCCAGCAGCCGAACCTATAGTAATTTAACTAGATGTTCTGGTTTTTTCCCTCATTAACGTTTTATTATTGGGCCAGGACTTCTTCCACTTTGAGAGGAAGTATGGTCTACTGTGGTCGACGCGCGGGAGGTCGGGGGGCCTGCCGCGCCACCAACATTAGTGGCGGACGACCTCTTTCCAAGTGTTCCGGAAAGAGGCGTCAATTCGACGGGGGGACCTAATGCCCCCCGTGTCAGTGAGCCCCCATAGATAGGGGGCCACTCCTGGTCGGGTCATGTCATGATAATACCTTTGTGACCACCATGGCCCGGCTAAGGGTGAGGAGGAACACCGTGGGGTTTAGTGGGTAGTCGGGCAGCAATAGGCTGGGAGTCCCACACGAAGTCCGAAGGTTGCCCCCGCAACCGGAAAGGCGAAATGCGTAATTGAATTCCCTACGTAAAAAAATGGTCTACTGTGCTGCACTGACCATGCGTGTTTGGAACAGGGTTTAATTTCAAGTTTTCCATCTCTCACAGAGGATAAATTATCTGGGTACAACATTCCTTAGCTGGTTTAAATGTATTAAATGTTCACTTACGTTAAATTTGACAACAGCCTGTAGTTCGTGGCCAACACCCCGTGATGTTACAAGCATACAATTGTATTGTGACTATTACAGAATGTGCTTGAATCGTTACAGAAATAAAATAGTAAATGACATAGGTATATTTATCTATTATAGTAATTTGATGATCTTATCATTCCGTGATGGACTGAATATTAATCATGTTTCAACTATAAATATGACTGTCCACATTCTATTTAATTGGATTTTTTAGTAAGTAGTTAACTAAGACACGTGTGGTGACAGATTGAGAATACAAGTGTCACCACCCCTTTTCCATCTGTGTGCTGTAAAAGCCAGCCACAGGATGTTGTACACAGATAACAACCTCTTTAAGAGAAGGAAAACTCTAAAATAAACCCTGTACCAACACGCCTGATCAGTGCAGCACCGTATACCATAATCCTTCTCAATGTGGAGGAGGGCCGTGCCCCAAAAAGTAGGACGTTAATAGGATGATGAGACAGAGTTAACTAACTTTAGTAGCAATCAATGGAGAGACAACATCGCTCGAGAAACTGAAGATTTATTTGCTTAAGAGGATACCAAAATAGCTTCGTGCATTTTTCTACGTACGAAGTTTTCATTTTTTCTTTAGATTGAATGGCTAGAGCTCTAATTTATAAGTATATGTTTTTTCAATATATAATCTAGGATCGCATAAACTCAGAAACGCGATTGAAAAAAGTTTTCTCGATAGAAAATCTTAGCGAAACAACCTCTCTCATTTTGTATTTTTTTCATTTGTCGGTCTATTATCTAATGATTATTATTAACTAATGAAATAACTTTAAAAACATAAGTAACTATTATATATAGAAACACGTAAACCGGAATTAAAATATATTTAGTAGATTTTGAGTAAACAAAAAAATATCCCTAATTCTTCATTTTCTATGCCTACTAGCTGTGTTAATAGGTACATGTCGACGATAATATTGATGTAGGTCCTTAATATAAACTTTTTAAAATACTTTATAAATGAATACCTAATGAACATATCCAGACACTTCCTATTAGCTATTATATATATTTTATTTAAAAAAATTTGATGTCAGTAGTTTTAAGGTTGGGCGCGGGCCTCTTCCACTTTGAGGGAAGGATTATGGTTTATCTTTAGTCCGTCACCACGTATTTATTTCTTACTTACTCCTCCGACACGCTTTATTGGATTCAGTAAGTCTAAGAATAGGTCTGTTATTTCTCCTGCTATAAATTATATTATATTTTATTTGTTTTTTCCCGTAGGTCATAAGGGTACACAAATCACCCCCAAATAATATCGCATTACGAGATTTTAATTAACAATTAAACGTGCAAACGTTAGAGGACGGCGTGGGTTGTGGGGTAGGTATGGAATGATACATTTTCATTGGTCATATCAAAATAGTAAACACTACTTACCTTAGATTCAGTTTTATTTAAAACTCTTTTTGTTTTATTAGGTGACATGATTCTCTCCCATATAAACTTTAAACATTAATTTATAACATATATTTAGATCTTTATCACAGTACAAGTTATTTATTGATAGATTATGATTATTATTAAAGCAGTATTTACTTAACGTATTGAACAAGTTGATTGTACTTTTTCACTGTCGAAACTTCCTAGCTCTTAATTAATTATCTATTCACAAATTATAACTTAGATTTAATTAATCTTATTGAAGATAATTTAGTTACTGCTTATTATAACCACATATTTTATATAAAATAAGTCTAAATGTAAAAGTAATTATTTATCAGCGTACCTAAACGTAATTAATAAATGAATCACCACTTCATTAAAATTATAATTTGATATTAATAATTTCAGTATTATAAGTCTATGACTCAATATGATAAATGTGTCGCGAAGTGTTCTGTTTTCACTAATATATTGAACTGAATATATTTTAGAGCAATGGCATTCATGTTTGTCGAATTCAAACAGTAATTTTATCTAATGAGTATTTTACTAATTATAGACTAAAATTTGTTCTAAGGAACGACAGATAACGTACTATTATCGTATAGAATGTAATTAGGTAATTACGACTATGTATTGCAGTGTGAACAATATTCTTAGATTACAATAGGTACTTAAAATTCGATAAGTTTATTTGAAACTAATAAGAATATATTTTGTTGTGGTGTATATACAGGTGTGGCGTAAATGGTGGTCCAACGCTAAGGTGGTTATAGTTCAAGTATTCACCAATCGTATAAAAAAAAATTAACCATTTTTAGCCATTGGTTTCGGAAATATGATTTTTTTATTTTTTTGTAAAAAATCGATAAATATTTTATAAATGAGAATGTAACTTCGACAAATGACATTATTTTTTGAGTTTGTTTTTAGTGTTGTACGGGCGAGTACTAGCACTAGCACATGCATTTTCGTTTTTTCATGTAAACCCCAAAAATAAACCAATAAATAAAAAAAAACTGAAAATTAATTTCTCGTTTTTAACAAATCATGCATTTTAGATGTGAGTAGTGTCAAAAAAAAATGGCTAAAAATGGTTAAATTTTTTTTTATATGATAGGTGAATACTTGAACTATAACCACCTTAGCGTTGGACCACCATTTACGCCACAGCCTGTATACAGTATGTCCAGATATAGTTTAAAGTATTAAACCAATTGGAGTTGTTGGAGACGCTGTTTTTCTTGTCAAATATACTGCCAGGTGTCCATGTGTCAATGTAACGCACACAAACAATATAGCGTAATTTCAATGGTCGCTGCGCACGTGCTACCTAAAATTCATTTCGCGCACATTAAGAGACTACTGTGTCCGTACACAATGAATATGAGCATTGGTCTTGTACCTTTTTCAATGGGGGATCTCTGTAAATACCGATTCCTGTTGGCTCTAAGACATGTAGTATAATATTATTTACTATTTGCGTATACAATTTATAATTGAAGAAAAGAATTTATGAAGAAATTATATGCCTCGGTAGAGAGAAACCGAGAGATAGTCTAAAAGCATTTTTGTTAGCCCTAGGCGGCACCATCATGTTATGAAAATTAATATAAAAACTAACAGAAAGAAAATCAATTCAAAAGTGACAAACTCTATGCCGATAAATCGATTTGAATTTATATAAAATACTAGCTGACCCGGCAAACGTTGTTTTGTTAGGGGTAGACAAATAATTTGCAATAAAATAATATTGCGACTACAAATTTAAATGTAAGCTATCCTATCTTTCAAGTTGGGTCAAATTGCACACGGTGTGCAAATGATGAATTTAAAATCGGTTCAGTAGTTTAGGAGTCCTTCGCGGACAAACATCGTGACAGGAGATTTATATATTATAAAGATTTCATGTTATAGTTAATTCAATTTGGTTAGCGATAGAATAATTTCGAATATAATTTTACGTATCGTGTAAATAGTATTCAATTAATCTATTGTACTGTATTGTAACTGATACACAAAACATGCGTAAATTTGCTATACATAGTATTTTAATATAATTAGAACGACGATAACAAAACAGCAATAATGTCTACGTCACTCTGCGTCATAACTTGTGACCATGAAAGTCAGCTTATAAATTGCCTATTTTAGCATCTTCAATTCAATTATTATTTTACAAATATGTTTATGTTTACTGTTTTGTGATATGTCTATATCATCTATACAAATATTATAAAGCTTTTGATACAGAATTTATTTGTTTGAACGCGCTAATCTCAGGAACCGCTCGCTTGGCGTCATTTGAAAAATTTCTTTCAGTGTTGTACATTTATCGAGGAAGGCTGCATAACATAACGCTGCCACTAATAAGAGCGAAGTATTAGTGAAAAATGGTGCAAAAATGGTGAACATTTTCTGAATTCCACTCGTACGAAGTCACAGGCAATAGCTAGTTCGTATAATAATCGATTCTTTTTCTTATTTAGTGGATCTATGTGAATATATATGGTTTATTGACTATTATAAAGTTATGTATTCATTAGGTACTACTGGTACTAGCTGGCCCAGTAAACGTTGTTTTGCCATACCAAAAAAAAATGAACTATAAACCTCACGGTGTCCGAGACCTTTCCAACGAATGCAAAACCGTGGAAATCGGTCCGTGCGTTCTGGAGTTATAGCGTCAGGACGGAAAACCTGACTTATTTGTTTATAGTAGATAGAATTTTAAATAGATATTCTTAGCCCTCCCCCTTTTTTTTTTATTAAATAAATAAATAATAATAAATATTCATGGACATTTCACACAACGTCCTCTGGTCCCAAGCTAAGCTTATATGCTTGTGTTATGGGTACCAGAATACGGATATAATACATAAACTACTTTTCTTTTGTAAATACATACTTATAATACATAGACCCACCCAGACGCAGTACAAACATTTGTATGGCAATTAAAAACATCACACAAATGATTGTCCTGACCGGGAATCGAACCCGAGACCTCATGATCGGCAGTCCGTTATATGAACCACTACACCATCAGGCCCGTCAATACATAAACAATAAAATACGTATTAAGTGTATAATTAAGTTTTCAATTGATAAATAAATTATGTTTATGGAACAAAAAAAGATACTTTTAATTATGTATGTTAATGTAAGCTACAGAAATAAAAATATACACCTAAAACTTTAGACTCCTGAGATCATCAGAGAATTTGAGGCTTAAGGGCCTACATCAATATTATCGTCGACATGTACATATTAACACAAGTAGGTATAGAAAATGAAGAATTAGGGATATTTTTTTGTTTACTCAAAATCTACTAAATATATTTTAATTCTGATTTACGTGTTTCTATATATAATAGTTTTTTATGTTTTTAAAGTTATTTCATTAGTTAATACGCGATAATAGACCGACAAATGAAAAAAATAAGAAATGAGAGAGGTATTTTCGCTAAGATTTTCTATCGAGAAAACTTTTTTCAATAGCGTTTCTGAGTTTATGCGATCCTAGATTATATATTGAAAAAACATATACTTAAAAATTAGAGCTCTAGCCATTCAATCTAAAGAAAAAATGAAAACTTCGTACGTAGAAAAATGCACGAAGCTATTTTGGTATCCTCTTAATGTAAGCTACAGAAATAAAAATATACACCTAAAACTCTAGACTCCTGAGATCATCAGAGAATTTGAGGCTTAAGCTACAAAAACATTCCACTAAATTCATGCATAAATCGTTTACCAAGCTGTAAGCAACCATACTGTGGAATGATTTACCTGTCAGCATCAAACGAGCTAAATCCCTTAGATCATTTAAAAAGATGGATAAGGAGCACTATTAGTCACTGCAATAGTCAGATAATCATTCTCACTTCAATCTTGTAAATATATTTATTTATATTATATGTAAATCTATGTAAGTGTACGTTAGTTTATGTTTGTATTTTGTATATGTAGATAGTATTTATGTGTATGTTTATATTACTCAAGTATTTATGTACTTGTCTGTATATTTAAATGTATCTATTATAAGTCTTATTATTAACTGCTAACCCGTTTCATTCTTTTAGTACATAATCACACTACTTAAAGTGATTACTTTCATGCAATTCCATACAAAGATTGACTGGAAGAAATCGCCACGAGCGATAAGACCGCCACTTGTACAATTTGTATATCTTTGTAATGTATTATTATTAATTACCTATACCATGTAAAATGTACAATAAATAAATAAATAAATAAAAATAATATTTTATTTTTTATTAGACTTTTTCTTTATTACTAAAATTAACTTTTTAGCCAATGAATTCTTAGACTAAAATATCAACACTAATTCAATTATCATATACAAAATGTGATAATACTTATAAATTGACACGAACACATTACATAAAGTATTACCAAGTATGTGAGAACATCCGATTCACGAGACCAGACTGACCTAGAGAAAGATCAGGATTGGCCATGTCCATAAGTCTTCAAGCCCGACAATTAGAATTAGATGTTGATTTTCTCCGTCCAGTGGATATAGGATAGGTCTTCGCATAGAATGTCACAACGAACGGCCCTGCAAATACGACGATTTGATTTTTTACGATTTGATACCAAAACGATGCTGCAGTCAGAGAGATTCTCTAGAGATGTTTTATAAATAATAGTCAGAGAGACGTCTCTGACTATTATTTCTGTTTACCACTCAAGTAAGTATCTCTCGTTTAAATGCATATATATGTTTTATTTTTCCTTAATATAACTTCCTACCTCTATAAATCACAATGTTCATCAGAAATTCACATATATTAGATTAAAAAAAAAAACAAAAAAAAAAATTGGACATGTCATAAACGCATATTTTTTCTGAAAAATTGTGTCTACGTGATTAAATGATTTTTCATTTAATTTCATTTCATTTCATTTTAAACAATCGTTAGGATATAGTAAAATTAAGGGAAAATCTGAGCAAATTCCATGTGTGAGAGACAGAAAGTTAAAAGTTATGCCAGCATAGATATAAATAAGTAAGCGTTACTGTTATGTTAGTATCAATATTAAAACATAGAGACCGTTGAACAAATGGACAGTAAAATACGAAAAATAGAAGATAGGTACATAGGTCTTTGTGTTAAAAGTATCTGTATGGAATGGAAATAAACAATGAATAGATCACAATACAATGAATTTATTGAAATAATTTTATTGTCAAGCACGAGTCAGTGTTAAATGTGGGAGATTCTGAGATTCTTCGATTCGGTAAATTTTTATGCTATAAATATACGCATGAGTGACCGGCCGATATAACATATTCGTTTTCTTATTAAACTTACGGAACCCTAGCAATATTGTTGTTCAATGTTACAAAACAGCGGATGGAAATAGTATTATTATGTATTCAGGCGATTTAACGCAAACTGAATTTTAAAATATTGTAATTTGCAGGCGATAGTTCTTATAATTTCACAAAATTTCCTATTCTGACGCATTACTTTTAAGTTATTCTAGCAGTAACATGTAAAATTTACAGTCTTGTGACTTATTTTCTATGGGTCCTGTATTAGATAACATCTACTGTGAGAGACGGGAAAACTTTGTGCCAACACGATTGTTCAGCTCGCTAAGTAGCGGGAACAACACAACTGGACCTGACAAGTCACCGCTGGCCAGAGGCCCCCGTTTTGAGATGCCTCTCTCACAGCGGTGGTTTGTAGCTCTGGCTGCTGAACGCCGGTAGGGCTTCTCGGGTAGAGGAGTTCCACCCAGCCGGTATGATCGTGCCATGGCCCACCGGTGGAGGTAGAATTCCCCATAGGAGTCAGTTCTAACCCCCCGTGACCTGTCTATAGCTGCAAACGGTGCCGAAATCACAGAAAGGGGTCCTCACCGTAACCTGTTACCTCAAGACCCGATAGGTTACGCGTGGGCAACTCGACGAGAAAGGCCGTACTTGGCAGTGGGAGGAAAATGGACTGAAAGAGACGGAGGGGGAGAGATTGTAGAGTTGTTTATGACTCAACTTTTAATGACTCAATCACTAAAGTAATCAATATTTTGTAATAATCGTTATCGTTATAGCTGTTTTTCCGTATTTATTACATTCAACATATCAGTAGGTAAAAATTCCTTGCATATTTTTAGATTTCCTGCGATAATTAAGTTAATTACGTAAGTAGATGTCTCTATAAATAAAACTTTGAACTTTAATATACCTACATTACATACACTCATAATAATAACTAACTCTATGCCTACACACGATGTTTACTTATTTCAATAAATATTCACACAAAGTCCTTAACGAAATGGGTAATTACTCTGTACAGTATCTGGTTCATTTCATCATCAATCCCACTCATTTTGAAAATGTGAAATTGACTCTATCTGTTTGTGACTTGATTACGCTAAAACTACTGAAGCTTTGTAAAAAAACCCACGCAGTCTATCTAAAGACACAATACATTCCCGAGAAAGGGTATCGGCTATCTTTTAAGGGCCTACATCAATATCATCGCCGACACGTACATATTAACACAGCCAGTAGGCACAGAAAATGAATAATTAGGGATACTTTTCCTATTTACTCAAAATCTACTAAATATATTTTAATTCTGATCCACGTGTTTCTATACATAATAGTTACCTATGTTTTTAAAGTTATTTCATTAGTTAATACGCGATAATAGACCGACAAATGAAAAAAAATAAAAAATTAGAGAGATTGTTTCGCCAAGATTTTCTATCGAGAAAACTTTTTTCAATCGCGTTTCTGAGTTCATGCGATCCTAGATCATATATTGAAAAAACATATACTTAAAAATTAGAGCTCTAGCCATTCAATCTAAAGAAACAATGAAAACTTCGTACATAGAAAAATGCACGAAGCTATTTTGGTATCCTCTTAATGCAAAGTTTGTATGAAGTTGTGGAAGTCAGCCAGATCACTGTGTTACGGATTTATTATTCACATCACTTCTTTATATAACAGGACAACTGGCAATTTCATCTAAGGATAATTATAACACCTTTCACTCCAATCATACAAACAAATTTTATACGTTTTATAAGGCAACTATTATTTTTTAAAAGAAAAGCAAAACCACGAAACAGACCATAAAACATGTAGATAAGTAAAAATAACAATATTAAATATTTATATCTCACGCAGTTCCATACTTACTTTTAATTAAGCAAAACTCGTACTGTGAGAACTAGGTAACTGGCATAATTATTGATCATACTACTGTTTGAGAATTACGCAAAGAATAAATATTTATATATTACTAGCTGACCCGGCAAACGTTTTTTTGCCATACTAAAAAAAAAAGTTTGAAATATAGATGTTGGCCGATTCTCAGACCTACTGAATATGTATGCAAAATTTGAGAAGAATCGGTCAAGCCGTTTCGGAGGAGTACGGTAACTAACACTGTGACACGTGAATTTTCTAATATATAAAATTTACGTGTCACAGTGTTAGTTACCGCACTCCCCGCACACACCGCTTGTTATTTATTGATAGATTATGATTATTATTAAAGCAGTATTTACTTAACGTATTGAACAAGTTGATTGTACTTTTTCACTGTCGAAACTTCCTAGCTCTTAATTAATTATCTATTCACAAATTATAACTTAGATTTAATTAATCTTATTGAAGATAATTTAGTTACTGCTTATTATAACCACATATTTTATATAAAACTAGCTGACCCGGCAAACGTTGTTTTGCCATACTAAAAAAAAAGGTTTGAAAAATAGATGTTGGCCGATTCTCAGACCTAGAGGATATGTACACAAAATTTCAGGAAAATCGGTCGAGCCGTTTCGGAGGAGTACGGTAACTAACACTGTGACACGGGAATTTTATATATTAGATAAGTCTAAATGTAAAAGTAATTATTTATCAGCGTACCTAAACGTAATTAATAAATGAATCACCACTTCATTAAAATTATAATTTGATATTAATAATTTCAGTATTATAAGTCTATGACTCAATATGATAAATGTGTCGCGAAGTGTTCTGTTTTCACTAATATATTGAACTGAATATATTTTAGAGCAATGGCATTCATGTTTGTCGAATTCAAACAGTAATTTTATCTAATGAGTATTTTACTAATTATAGACTAAAATTTGTTCTAAGGAACGACAGATAACGTACTATTATCGTATAGAATGTAATTAGGTAATTACGACTATGTATTGCAGTGTGAACAATATTCTTAGATTACAATAGGTACTTAAAATTCGATAAGTTTATTTGAAACTAATAAGAATATTTGTTGTGGTGTATATACAGGTGTGGCGTAAATGGTGGTCCAACGCTAAGGTGGTTATAGTTCAAGTATTCACCAATCGTATAAAAAAAAATTAACCATTTTTAGCCATTGGTTTCGGAAATATGATTTTTTTATTTTTTTGTAAAAAATCGATAAATATTTTATAAATGAGAATGTAACTTCGACAAATGACATTATTTTTTGAGTTTGTTTTTAGTGTTGTACGGGCGAGTACTAGCACTAGCACATGCATTTTCGTTTTTTCATGTAAACCCCAAAAATAAACCAATAAATAAAAAAAAACTGAAAATTAATTTCTCGTTTTTAACAAATCATGCATTTTAGATGTGAGTAGTGTCAAAAAAAAATGGCTAAAAATGGTAAAATTTTTTTTTATATGATAGGTGAATACTTGAACTATAACCACCTTAGCGTTGGACCACCATTTACGCCACAGCCTGTATACAGTATGTCCAGATATAGTTTAAAGTATTAAACCAATTGGAGTTGTTGGAGACGCTGTTTTTCTTGTCAAATATACTGCCAGGTGTCCATGTGTCAATGTAACGCACACAAACAATATAGCGTAATTTCAATGGTCGCTGCGCACGTGCTACCTAAAATTCATTTCGCGCACATTAAGAGACTACTGTGTCCGTACACAATGAATATGAGCATTGGTCTTGTACCTTTTTCAATGGGGGATCTCTGTAAATACCGATTCCTGTTGGCTCTAAGACATGTAGTATAATATTATTTACTATTTGCGTATACAATTTATAATTGAAGAAAAGAATTTATGAAGAAATTATATGCCTCGGTAGAGAGAAACCGAGAGATAGTATAAAAGCATTTTTGTTAGCCCTAGGCGGCACCATCATGTTATGAAAATTAATATAAAAACTAACAGAAAGAAAATCAATTCAAAAGTGACAAACTCTATGCCGATAAATCGATTTGAATTTATATAAAATACTAGCTGACCCGGCAAACGTTGTTTTGTTAGGGGTAGACAAATAATTTGCAATAAAATAATATTGCGACTACAAATTTAAATGTAAGCTATCCTATCTTTCAAGTTGGGTCAAATTGCACACGGTGTGCAAATGATGAATTTAAAATCGGTTCAGTAGTTTAGGAGTCCTTCGCGGACAAACATCGTGACAGGAGATTTATATATTATAAAGATTTCATGTTATAGTTAATTCAATTTGGTTAGCGATAGAATAATTTCGAATATAATTTTACGTATCGTGTAAATAGTATTCAATTAATCTATTGTACTGTATTGTAACTGATACACAAAACATGCGTAAATTTGCTATACATAGTATTTTAATATAATTAGAACGACGATAACAAAACAGCAATAATGTCTACGTCACTCTGCGTCATAACTTGTGACCATGAAAGTCAGCTTATAAATTGCCTATTTTAGCATCTTCAATTCAATTATTATTTTACAAATATGTTTATGTTTACTGTTTTGTGATATGTCTATATCATCTATACAAATATTATAAAGCTTTTGATACAGAATTTATTTGTTTGAACGCGCTAATCTCAGGAACCGCTCGCTTGGCGTCATTTGAAAAATTTCTTTCAGTGTTGTACATTTATCGAGGAAGGCTGCATAACATAACGCTGCCACTAATAAGAGCGAAGTATTAGTGAAAAATGGTGCAAAAATGGTGAACATTTTCTGAATTCCACTCGTACGAAGTCACAGGCAATAGCTAGTTCGTATAATAATCGATTCTTTTTCTTATTTAGTGGATCTATGTGAATATATATGGTTTATTGACTATTATAAAGTTATGTATTCATTAGGTACTACTGGTACTAGCTGGCCCAGTAAACGTTGTTTTGCCATACCAAAAAAAAATGAACTATAAACCTCACGGTGTCCGAGACCTTTCCAACGAATGCAAAACCGTGGAAATCGGTCCGTGCGTTCTGGAGTTATAGCGTCAGGACGGAAAACCTGACTTATTTGTTTATAGTAGATAGAATTTTAAATAGATATTCTTAGCCCTCCCCCTTTTTTTTTTTATTAAATAAATAAATAATAATAAATATTCATGGACATTTCACACAACGTCCTCTGGTCCCAAGCTAAGCTTATATGCTTGTGTTATGGGTACCAGAATACGGATATAATACATAAACTACTTTTCTTTTGTAAATACATACTTATAATACATAGACCCACCCAGACGCAGTACAAACATTTGTATGGCAATTAAAAACATCACACAAATGATTGTCCTGACCGGGAATCGAACCCGAGACCTCATGATCGGCAGTCCGTTATATGAACCACTACACCATCAGGCCCGTCAATACATAAACAATAAAATACGTATTAAGTGTATAATTAAGTTTTCAATTGATAAATAAATTATGTTTATGGAACAAAAAAAGATACTTTTAATTATGTATGTTAATGTAAGCTACAGAAATAAAAATATACACCTAAAACTTTAGACTCCTGAGATCATCAGAGAATTTGAGGCTTAAGGGCCTACATCAATATTATCGTCGACATGTACATATTAACACAAGTAGGTATAGAAAATGAAGAATTAGGGATATTTTTTTGTTTACTCAAAATCTACTAAATATATTTTAATTCTGATTTACGTGTTTCTATATATAATAGTTTTTTATGTTTTTAAAGTTATTTCATTAGTTAATACGCGATAATAGACCGACAAATGAAAAAAAATAAGAAATGAGAGAGGTATTTTCGCTAAGATTTTCTATCGAGAAAACTTTTTTCAATAGCGTTTCTGAGTTTATGCGATCCTAGATTATATATTGAAAAAACATATACTTTAAAATTAGAGCTCTAGCCATTCAATCTAAAGAAAAAATGAAAACTTCGTACGTAGAAAAATGCACGAAGCTATTTTGGTATCCTCTTAATGTAAGCTACAGAAATAAAAATATACACCTAAAACTCTAGACTCCTGAGATCATCAGAGAATTTGAGGCTTAAGCTACAAAAACATTCCACTAAATTCATGCATAAATCGTTTACCAAGCTGTAAGCAACCATACTGTGGAATGATTTACCTGTCAGCATCAAACGAGCTAAATCCCTTAGATCATTTAAAAAGATGGATAAGGAGCACTATTAGTCACTGCAATAGTCAGATAATCATTCTCACTTCAATCTTGTAAATATATTTATTTATATTATATGTAAATCTATGTAAGTGTACGTTAGTTTATGTTTGTATTTTGTATATGTAGATAGTATTTATGTGTATGTTTATATTACTCAAGTATTTATGTACTTGTCTGTATATTTAAATGTATCTATTATAAGTCTTATTATTAACTGCTAACCCGTTTCATTCTTTTAGTACATAATCACACTACTTAAAGTGATTACTTTCATGCAATTCCATACAAAGATTGACTGGAAGAAATCGCCACGAGCGATAAGACCGCCACTTGTACAATTTGTATATCTTTGTAATGTATTATTATTAATTACCTATACCATGTAAAATGTACAATAAATAAATAAATAAATAAAAATAATATTTTATTTTTTATTAGACTTTTTCTTTATTACTAAAATTAACTTTTTAGCCAATGAATTCTTAGACTAAAATATCAACACTAATTCAATTATCATATACAAAATGTGATAATACTTATAAATTGACACGAACACATTACATAAAGTATTACCAAGTATGTGAGAACATCCGATTCACGAGACCAGACTGACCTAGAGAAAGATCAGGATTGGCCATGTCCATAAGTCTTCAAGCCCGACAATTAGAATTAGATGTTGATTTTCTCCGTCCAGTGGATATAGGATAGGTCTTCGCATAGAATGTCACAACGAACGGCCCTGCAAATACGACGATTTGATTTTTTACGATTTGATACCAAAACGATGCTGCAGTCAGAGAGATTCTCTAGAGATGTTTTATAAATAATAGTCAGAGAGACGTCTCTGACTATTATTTCTGTTTACCACTCAAGTAAGTATCTCTCGTTTAAATGCATATATATGTTTTATTTTTCCTTAATATAACTTCCTACCTCTATAAATCACAATGTTCATCAGAAATTCACATATATTAGATTAAAAAAAAAAACAAAAAAAAAAATTGGACATGTCATAAACGCATAATTTTTCTGAAAAATTGTGTCTACGTGATTAAATGATTTTTCATTTAATTTCATTTCATTTCATTTTAAACAATCGTTAGGATATAGTAAAATTAAGGGAAAATCTGAGCAAATTCCATGTGTGAGAGACAGAAAGTTAAAAGTTATGCCAGCATAGATATAAATAAGTAAGCGTTACTGTTATGTTAGTATCAATATTAAAACATAGAGACCGTTGAACAAATGGACAGTAAAATACGAAAAATAGAAGATAGGTACATAGGTCTTTGTGTTAAAAGTATCTGTATGGAATGGAAATAAACAATGAATAGATCACAATACAATGAATTTATTGAAATAATTTTATTGTCAAGCACGAGTCAGTGTTAAATGTGGGAGATTCTGAGATTCTTCGATTCGGTAAATTTTTATGCTATAAATATACGCATGAGTGACCGGCCGATATAACATATTCGTTTTCTTATTAAACTTACGGAACCCTAGCAATATTGTTGTTCAATGTTACAAAACAGCGGATGGAAATAGTATTATTATGTATTCAGGCGATTTAACGCAAACTGAATTTTAAAATATTGTAATTTGCAGGCGATAGTTCTTATAATTTCACAAAATTTCCTATTCTGACGCATTACTTTTAAGTTATTCTAGCAGTAACATGTAAAATTTACAGTCTTGTGACTTATTTTCTATGGGTCCTGTATTAGATAACATCTACTGTGAGAGACGGGAAAACTTTGTGCCAACACGATTGTTCAGCTCGCTAAGTAGCGGGAACAACACAACTGGACCTGACAAGTCACCGCTGGCCAGAGGCCCCCGTTTTGAGATGCCTCTCTCACAGCGGTGGTTTGTAGCTCTGGCTGCTGAACGCCGGTAGGGCTTCTCGGGTAGAGGGGTTCCACCCAGCCGGTATGATCGTGCCATGGCCCACCGGTGGAGGTAGAATTCCCCATAGGAGTCAGTTCTAACCCCCCGTGACCTGTCTATAGCTGCAAACGGTGCCGAAATCACAGAAAGGGGTCCTCACCGTAACCTGTTACCTCAAGACCCGATAGGTTACGCGTGGGCAACTCGACGAGAAAGGCCGTACTTGGCAGTGGGAGGAAAATGGACTGAAAGAGACGGAGGGGGAGAGATTGTAGAGTTGTTTATGACTCAACTTTTAATGACTCAATCACTAAAGTAATCAATATTTTGTAATAATCGTTATCGTTATAGCTGTTTTTCCGTATTTATTACATTCAACATATCAGTAGGTAAAAATTCCTTGCATATTTTTAGATTTCCTGCGATAATTAAGTTAATTACGTAAGTAGATGTCTCTATAAATAAAACTTTGAACTTTAATATACCTACATTACATACACTCATAATAATAACTAACTCTATGCCTACACACGATGTTTACTTATTTCAATAAATATTCACACAAAGTCCTTAACGAAATGGGTAATTACTCTGTACAGTATCTGGTTCATTTCATCATCAATCCCACTCATTTTGAAAATGTGAAATTGACTCTATCTGTTTGTGACTTGATTACGCTAAAACTACTGAAGCTTTGTAAAAAAACCCACGCAGTCTATCTAAAGACACAATACATTCCCGAGAAAGGGTATCGGCTATCTTTTAAGGGCCTACATCAATATCATCGCCGACACGTACATATTAACACAGCCAGTAGGCACAGAAAATGAATAATTAGGGATACTTTTCCTATTTACTCAAAATCTACTAAATATATTTTAATTCTGATCCACGTGTTTCTATACATAATAGTTACCTATGTTTTTAAAGTTATTTCATTAGTTAATACGCGATAATAGACCGACAAATGAAAAAAAATAAAAAATTAGAGAGATTGTTTCGCCAAGATTTTCTATCGAGAAAACTTTTTTCAATCGCGTTTCTGAGTTCATGCGATCCTAGATCATATATTGAAAAAACATATACTTAAAAATTAGAGCTCTAGCCATTCAATCTAAAGAAACAATGAAAACTTCGTACATAGAAAAATGCACGAAGCTATTTTGGTATCCTCTTAATGCAAAGTTTGTATGAAGTTGTGGAAGTCAGCCAGATCACTGTGTTACGGATTTATTATTCACATCACTTCTTTATATAACAGGACAACTGGCAATTTCATCTAAGGATAATTATAACACCTTTCACTCCAATCATACAAACAAATTTTATACGTTTTATAAGGCAACTATTATTTTTTAAAAGAAAAGCAAAACCACGAAACAGACCATAAAACATGTAGATAAGTAAAAATAACAATATTAAATATTTATATCTCACGCAGTTCCATACTTACTTTTAATTAAGCAAAACTCGTACTGTGAGAACTAGGTAACTGGCATAATTATTGATCATACTACTGTTTGAGAATTACGCAAAGAATAAATCTAATACATAAAATTCACGTGTCACAGTGTTAGTTACCGTACTCCTCCGAAACGGCTTGACCGATTTTTATGAAATTTTACATGCATATTCAGTAGGTCTGAGAATCCGACAACATCTATTTTTCATATCCCTGACATTTGTATGGCAAAACAACGTTTGCCGGGTCAGCTAGTATTTACATATTATTTTTATGCGAGGTGTTAAAAAAGTCACTGGTCTTGATGGAACAAGAAATGATCTTGCTGTTAATTTACGTGTATTAAAAGTGTAAAATATTGGTGACAGATTAAGAATACAAGTGTCACCGCCTTTTTCCTTCTTAAGGTGCTGTAAAAGCCAGCGAAGGGATGTTGCACACAGATAACATCCTCTGTGAGAGTCGAAATCCTCGAAAATAACACGTCCGGTCAGCGTAGCATGCAGCATAGTCACACACGGACTGTAATCCCTCTTAAAGTGGAAGAGGCTTGCGTCCAACATAGGGATTATATTATACCTTAGCCATAGGCCGCTATTGCTACGTTTCTAAAGGATTAAAGAAAGAGCTTTAGGTGCCCTATATTACAATCTTTGATTACTGTTTTCTATTTCATTAACTCAGTTATTATATGTTATTCCATCAGGAGAATGTATTAACTCTCCAACTTGGTAATAGCTGTTCCCTTTCTTTCCTCTTTCCAGCCGATTAGAGTCCCACTGTTAGGCACGGGCCCCCTCCTCTTCACCGCGTTGTCCAAGCGTATTGGCATAGGGTTTAGTTTCAAGCTTTCCGTCTCTCACAGTAGATGTTAACTGCTTATAATATCCCTTAGCTGACTCTTACAGCACCCTGAGGAAGAAATGGAGTAATAGGTGGTTTGTGGTAATCCAAAAACATAAGATTATATTGACCAAACAATGAATACAACATCAAAGCGCATTGTTTGTAGAAACTTACAATTTTATTGACTAAAATACGATAGCGTACACGGAAATACAGGTTATAACTGGTTTGGTTCGTTGTAACCGGTTGACAGTTTCTCTTATCAATATTAGTGTTAATTTCGTTGTTAGTGACTTTGAGAATAAAAGTGATAGTGTTAAGAATTCATTTTCGCAGCCAATCAACGTACGCTATTAGAGACGGGCCTGCTCTACATTGGTACCAGTTTTTTTAGGGTTCCGTACCCAAAGGGTAAAAACGGGACCCTATTACTGAGACTTCGCTGTCCGTCCGTCCGTCCGTCCGTCCGTCCGTCCGTCCGTCCGTCCGTCTGTCACCAGGCTGTATCTCAAGAACGGTGATAGCTAGAGAGTTGAAATTTTCACAGATGATGTATTTCTATTGCCGCTATAACAACAAATACTAAAAATAAAATAAAATAAATATTTAAGGGGGGCTCCCATACAACAAACATGATTTTTAGGGTTCCGTACGCAGTATATCAAGAACGGTGATAGCTAGACAGTTGAAATTTTCACAGATGATGTATTTCTATTGCCTCTATAACAACAAATACTAAAAATAAAATAAAATAAATATTTAAGGGGGGCTCCCATACAACAAACATGATTTTTTTACCGTTTCTTGCTCGATACTAATAACGTTGCCTTATGTTGCATAGATAATGGTACGGAACCCTTCGTGCGCGAGTCCGACTCGCACTTGACCAATTATTTGGCACAACTATACGTAACTTAACTAATACATAAACACTGAACTGTTTATGTGAACTGAACTCAAGTGTTTATGTTTTAGCATTACACTAGTAGTAACACAATTTAGCAATGTTAACTGAAATATCATAAAATAAAAACTGTGTAGACGATTTGGATAAAAATACGAATGTATGTAACGAAATAGCTAAAATATAGAAATACACAATAGTTGGTTTTATTTTAGTTAAGTTTTTGCCGCATTAGAATTGGTGCTAATCTCTGCTATACGACAAGAGTGAAATGAATCGATATAGGTTTAGGTTTAGATGTATTTTGCAAATGTTATCTACATAAGTTATCACTTAGCTAAGTTCTACAGCATCCATAGGAAATTAGGAGATGATAATAGTGTAATCATTACCTGATTGACAGAAAGAAAATTTATTCTAATGATATTTCAAATGGTACTTGTTCACATTATAGCTTCATAGTCGAGCAAAAACAGTAACTAGTGGGGTTTTCTATTAGATAAAATTTTGTTTTAAAAACTGTATGTTTGGATGTAACTTTAGTCTGGGTAAATAAGAATTTAGGCAGAGTAGAGTAGAGTCATGACTACTCAGTATTGCGTGAAAGCTCGGCTTGGCAAAATCACTTTTATTTATTTATTTAACACTTGTATAGACAAATAAGGTACAAAGGCGAACTTAATGTATAATTTATTCTCCTCCAGTCACCCTTAGGTAGTGCCGAAAGAGGAAGTAGTAGGTAGCTTTTACTAGAAAATTACTGTATTTCTTTTGTCTTGAGCTTAAGTGGACTTAGACATAATTATGTATTTATGAAGTAATTCTACATGAAAAAAATACCACATGTATAATTTTAATATGGCAATATCGATTTTTAAGTCATTAAAGGCTCAACTTACAAAAGCATTAATATTTTAATAGATTGCGATTTACCGCTGTTTGTCATGAATTTATTATTACTTTTTATTAATTCTAAAACAACAAACTAAAACTAAAGAACAACGTTAAAGAATTTTAACGCTGGTCTTTTGCCTAGGCATTGCAACGTATGAATATATTTATGTTCATACTATAGTCATAATACTGATTATAAAACTAGCCTCACAAAACCACTGATACAAATACTGGCTGAAAAGAAATTAAAAGATTTGTTTTGGGATGGACCCAATTCAGTATACATTGTATTATAATATAAATATAAAAGCCAGAAGGGTTCGTTTCAAGCGTATAGCTCCAGGTAGCTAAACAATGTTATAACCACAAGCCTCGCCCGCATATAGACGTCCTTCTATTTGGACACGCCTCCTAATTCCAACGGGAATATTCAAAATAATACAAGAGCCTTCTATATTATTACTAGCTGTCCCGGCAAACGTTGTTCTGCCATACTAAAAAAAAAGGTTTGAAAAATAGATGTTGGCCGATTCTCAGACCTACTGAATATGCATGTAAAATTTCATAATAATCGGTCAAGCCGTTTCGGAGGAGTACGGTAACTAACACTGTGACACGTGAATTTTATATATTAGATGTTTAAATTCAAATTTGGAATGATTAGAATAATTGTCTTGCTCTCGCAAGAAACTGTGGGATGCCATATTCAAATAAGAAGAAGAAAAAAATGTTTATGTGCTTATAGATAAGTCAATGTATAGTAAGAATAGCACGCACACTTATGTAAAAGCGTTCCGTACATATTTAACAATAGGTAAACACATTGCATAATTTAGTGTATTTCTTAGTTACTAAAAGATCACTCACATGGTTTTCCTGTGATGTGTAAGTAAAGGAAAATGGAAATATATTCCGTGATTGGTTTAGGTGTTATTGTCGCATTCCTATAGATTACGGTAGTGACATTTTAAGTAACTAACTATTAACTATGTGTTGTTATTACATATTTAGGTCAAAAATAAGTGAAGCAAAAATTTTGTTCCCCATTGAATTGAAATACAAGACGACAAATGTACCAATACGAAATTTCCTACAATTTCTGTTTTGCAATAGAGTGCAGAATACATTTTTTTGAATCATATATCATATCGGAAGCTTAGTTAATTATAAATATCATAAGCAATAATTTCTAATAACATTCTAACATACTTAAATTGTAAGAAGTAATGGCGGGTTACGATAAGAAAGATAACATAGCGTGCTAGGTTACCGGCACCTCGCAATGTGATTGAAATCAGCGCTTACTCTATCAAAGTGTAGGTAAGGATTTTATCAAATAATATTGTATTTATAAAGCTTTTCGTTAATATATTTATATTATAGGTGAAGTTAATGCTGTGTATGTATTATCGACGTAACCTTAAGGAGATTTTACGAATCCAAATTCCCTCGAAATGTGGAAATTCTGTCAAAAAGTGAGCACGTTTTCTATACATGCTGCTTTTTTATACTCAAATACTCATTTATTGATAAAATATTTTACACGTCATCACAAAATATATTTTTCACCCTAACTACTACCTGAAACTAAATGCTGGTTACATCTAAAAAAAGGTTTCAATCTTAATATATATAAATCTCGTGTCACAATGTTTGTCCTCAATGGACTCCTAAACCACTTAACCGATTAAAATAAAATTCGCACACCATGTGCAGTTCGATCCAACTTGAGAGATAGGATAGTTTAAATCTCAAATTATAGTCGCAATTTTAATTTATTGCAAATTATTTGTCTACCCCTGTCATTTGTATGGCAAAACAACGTTTGCCGAGTCAGCTAGTATCTATATATGTCTAAATTAATAATTATTGACACCCTAGGCAACTGTAGGCCTAAATGATTTTTTTCTTTTAATGTTACCTGTTCTGTTTTGGATGGTTCAAAACCAGATTAACCATGTATTGAAATTGATAGCTTCATAAGCAAGCGCATACTTCGTGTTTACCTTTTTCTGTACCTACTTGTCGGCCAAAAATAATCTGGCCTGCCTAAATCCAATCTTTTGAAGACCTCAAGCAATGTGTACCTATTTGTAAAAATGCCCTCAATCCCGGATTCGGAACTGGTGAAAACATTTATTATGCAATAAGTAGAGCAATATAGAGCTCTTCTTGCAACTCAAAAGGCTCGTGCATAATTATCTAGGACCTAATTAGGATCTATCGAAGTTGAAGCAGTCTTTTGATTAATCATTTGATATTTGTTGTTTGTTACAGAAGTTAAATAACGGTACCTAGAGACGGGCTCTATGTTAGCGAAGAATATAGCAGTAGCCAATTTAAGCTCCTCAATGTGTTTAACCTGTTGATATTCCTCAGACGAAGGTGCACCAATAAACAGCATGGTTGCTTCTTGTAATAACAGTGTCTCTATACATTTCGCAATCTGTACAATATCGTAAAACCACAAACGTGTTCATCTCTCGTAGTCGGTATGAAGTTAAGATCAGGAAAAATATTTATAATTCCGTGGTGGCACGTAAATATGGAACATTCACGTGAATCATTCATAAGTCTGGGTTGTCCGTATTCCAGTTTTGTACGGTATCTTAAAAGGCTAATTAGTGATTTCCAAAGTAAACCGTGGAGTCACGGTCAATACACGCTCACATAATATTATAAATCTGTAAATCTTCATGCTGTCAAACAGTTATCGACCCTGTGTGAAGGTAACAATGACTAATTTCGTAAACAACATCTTGTTAGTTACGCAGCCTCTTAAGTTCGCAATAGATTTAATTGTACGCCTAACCGAGCACTCACCGGCTTGTCATGATGTATTAAGGAACCTTCAGTCATTTTCCAAAATGTGATAAAACCGCCGTAGTCCGTGCGGCGGCGGCTGACATCTGCAACAAGAGGCCATCGAGGTCATACGATTGCTCACTTAACTACACTGTTAAACACATTTTGTGGTAACACTGTCTCACTTGTGCTGTCTTGTACGTAAACAAAGATGCATGAAGGCAGTTCAAGGTTCCCGGGCAGGAAGTCAAACTTGCAGCATTTCTTACAAGGAGGCACCGGTAAGGTTTGTTTATCACTGAATCAGCTTGCGCGCGCGATACGGGTGTGTGAGGGGCGCGGTGCGGGGCGAAGGACGCAGTGACGTACGCGCGCCGCGCAAGCGCACCGCCCCGCGCGATCATCACCCGCCCGCCATTATTTGACGTGTAGCCAATTACGTTCCATTTCACAAAACATTATATACATATAATATAACATTATATACAAAATGTACCTAAGTATTAAAGTAAAATAAATGTCTCTTTTCACTTTTGTTTCATTTTAAAATATAATGTTTTGACTACCAAAAATTACCTACACAAAGAATATATAGTTACAAACTAATATATACATTACTTTAGGTATATTCATTCCCAAAAAATAGCGACGTAAAAAAAGAGTTACTGAATTGGACGAATTAATATTCAAAAGTCTAGTAGGTATTTAAATAAGTTAATACTTAAAAAAAATACATCTCAGTATCATCAGAGGTTATAGGTACCTACTATATTAATTTGCAATGAGCAACAAGATGGGTGCCTACACCTTACGTTAATGCAATGTTTCAAATGTTTGTAAATACGTGACACGTAGGTATTCTGTATGTATGTACTGGCAGAGCATAACATAATATCTAATAACACACATCAACATAGCTTTTAATATCAACATAATAGAAATATTGCGTTTTCTAAAAAAAGCTTTTTGTTAGTAAAAGTTAAAATATAAGTCAGCGGGTGCCGGGTAGAGACAAAATAACATAGATAGTCTTACATATTATTTTAATTTGTCTACCAGAAATATGAGTAACAGTAACCTAAGTTCCAATAATGCTTTTTCAAATTTGGACATAAAATTATATCATCCATCCATGTACCTATCAGCCTTTATGCGGCTACGAGATACTAGACATTGCTGAAATTTGTATTTCAATTGCATATTTAACCTGCAAGATCATTTTTAGAAAGTAGTAGGTACTAATGTTTGAAAATTTTATTCACTATATCTTTTGGGAGCTTAATACCTCGGTGCAATTTGTTTAAAACCACTACTCGTCGATCGTTGTCGATCTCTACATATCTATGTAGAGATCGACAACATATTAAGAAGCCACTGGATGCAAGCGGCACAGCTCAGCAATGTGTGGCGTTCCATAAGGGAGGCATATATCGAACAGTGGTTAAATAAATGTATATAGAAAGAGTAAAGACTAATGGCTGTATGCAAGAAAGAAGGTTAAATTTAAAGATGCACTAATTATAGGTTTTAGTATTGAAATTTTCGTGAGTTTGAGTCATGCTAGAAATATTATGTTACTGGCCTATTACTCACGTTGATATCAACTCAGGTTTCCGATGTTCATCTTCAGGACGAGTGCGTAGCGGTGACTGCCACCTTCCGGCGTGCACGCCGATCGTCGATCCCATACCAGTGAGTGTTAGGCGGTAACATAATATTTCTAATAATCCTAGATTACTAGAATACTTTTAGTACTAAGCCATCTTAATTTACTTTTAATTTTTTGAAACTAAAATGGTATAACAAAATAAGATAGTAACCTCTCAACTCTATCTCTAGTAAGATAGAATTCTTCTGGTTTTTTACTACATTGCACATTTTTTCTTAATGCAATTGCTGATTTAAGTCTTGTAAGTCTCTCTGTCTTTGTCTCTATATATCCATACATATAACATGGCAGATATTTCTATATTATTAGATTCTTTCTATATAAGCGGATATCCAAATTCCTAAGTTGCTAATAAAATCTATAAGACACACATAAATATGTTTCTATGAAAGTATGATGTGAATTTTGCAAAATATGGTGTAATTGGTGTAAATAACTGTAGAAAATAATGCACCTAATTATGTTATTTTTATGCATCTACTTATTGCGACGTGTTTTATGACGCAGTTCTTATTATGATAAATCTAAATATAAAGTACAATCTTACAATAAAATCTTATTAATTCCGATAAGAATAAATAATGCAATCTACCGCATATAATTATGTGGGATCACAATAGCTGGGCTTGGCTAATTTCAGCGGTTTTATTTTGTTACATAACTGGCAGAAAGTACATAACATAAGTATACAGCATAAATGCCCGTGGAGTGACGGACAAAAGAATACAAGTTTCACCCCCCAACTTGCCCGGGGGCGTCGTAAGATCCCGCTAAGGGGACTACGGGCATGACACCTGCGCTTTGCCACCTACCCGAGGAGAAATGACGTCAAGTTGGCGGCTTGTCGTAAAAATTTGTCAAAATCCAAGAACTCATGTTGCGCCAACCCCAAATAACGAAATAGTTTATATTTTCATCTATCAGCCTATCTATCCATTACAGCAGGAGTGGCCAACAAGTCGATCGCGATCAATTGCGCGACTAATTTTGGTCGATCACTCGCAAGTTCCATTCCCCTAGACAAAGGTTTTTTACCCATTAAATAAATATTCATGTATGTTGCTGGAACTGGCAAGAGTGCATAAAAGCACATTGCATAAACGTCCCCCTTCTTACCCAAAAATAGGTCGATCGCGACTCAATTTTAAAATAAAAAGTAGATCTTATGTGCGCAAAAGTTGGCCACACCTGCATTACAGGACACACGCCCCTCGAAAAGTATGGGCTGGATGAAATATATGCTCAAGTTCGAAATTGTTTTGCTGCTAAATTTATTAATAGACATTGCAGATTTTTTTATTGTAAATGACGTGTACAATATAATAATAATATATCAACATAATACATAACTAAAACTGTTTCTTAAAATTATTTTGATATGTCTTGAGCGTTTTTCATACTAGCGAAATTTAAACAATCCCTACACATATTTTGTCCTTTAGAATGTAATATTTACATGTATTTGTTATCAGGTGTTATATTCTATTATGTTATAAATAAAAAAAAATATATTCATGGACATTTCACACAACGTCCTCTAGTCCCAAGCTAAGCTTATGCTTGTATTATGGGTACCAGAATACGGATATAATATACATAAACTACTTTTCTAATGTTAATGCGTAGTTAATTCTCGTATGAATAAAATAAATCGATTTCAGGGGATTTTTATATGGATTAAAATAAATCGCTTCTCAAGAACTTATTAAGTAGATTTTAATATCTTTAGTAATATTACTATCTAAAAAAAATACCGAATATGTAACAAATAGGATTAATTTTGGATTATCGATAAAAACAAATTGTCAAGAAATCGATATATTCCATTGGAATACTACAATTTTAGGACCGAGTGTTGCATTTCTTACAGGACGCAATTATATTTTTGGAAAATGGGGGGGGTCAATAGAAGCTTAACTTGAATTTTGTGGGGTCGCCACCCTTGTCACCCGGCCGCCATCTTGGAAAAAGGGGTAAAAACACTCTTTTCGCGATATCGCGGAAACTATGCGTCTTACAAAAAATTTGCTTGGACATAATTTGTAGCAAATTATCTTGCCTACAAATATTTTCATACAACTTCTTCCCCTAAATTGAAAGACAAAGAAGTTATAACGAGAATCCGATTCAAAACGAAATTCTGAACTTACTTTAGATTTTTTTTTATTGTAAATATATTCTTACAAAAGTTTTGTTAAATTCGTTTAACTATAATGAAATCATGTATGAATAAATACGAATAAATAATGTATAAAATAATAATGAAATGAGTATAATGAAATAAGTTTCAAGATGGCGGCCGGGTGACAAGGGTGGCGACCCCACAAAATTCAAGTTAAGCTTCTATTGACCCCCCCCCACATGTTCCAAAAATAAAATTGAGTCCTCTAAAAATGCAAAGTTCATGTAACATTTCAATGGAGTAATATAGGGGTACGCCAATTTGATAATAGGGATGCCCCAAACCATTCTCATGCGTTCTTCTTGCATTTACATTCAAAATTTGAGAAAGTATCACCCGAGATTTAACCTTTTTAGTATTTTCAAATACGTATTTCAACCATGGGTATTGAGAAAATTTTACTAAATAATTTATTAATTTTAATTACTTGTAAAGTTTAAGTACTTGTTCTTATGCTCAATGGAATATTCACGATGAGGCTAAGTGACAAATTTAATTGTTTATTTCTTTTTGTATTCGAGAAAAGTATTAAAATAAAGAAACACGGCGTTGTAGCTTTATCAAAGTTCTAGGTGAAAGTCATATTATGACTTAGAAACATTGTACTATATATCAATGCGGCTACATCTACATAAATGCACGTATTTATCAAAATAATGATATGATATCACTTACAGGAGGGTGATAACCTGCTGCATTTGTTCTATGTAAAGAATATTTTATCTATTAAGCTCTTAAAATAAGATTACCATCGCTTGGATGTCAAGAATCTTGGTGATTAATATATCTTTGAGCTGTACCGAATACTTTTAACGAATCGTAATGTATTAATGCAATTGATAAGACCTGTTCCATGAGGTACATCAATCCATCCGTCAACTTACCCGGTTCATAGCTAGATAAAAGGTTTTTGCGTAGAATGGCACTGGCAGCGGTTCCTGGTAATCCTCGTACATATCTTGACAATATTGTCGCTTCATCACCATGCTGCGGTTTGTTTACTCATGTGACCATTCACCGCAGTTGTGTACTTAACCAAATTTTTTTAGACTTCAGGCCTCTCACGGGGAATACAGTAAAAATAGAAACCCAAATTTTTTACCTACATTCCTCTCTAATATTTACTGCCGTTGCCGCGTCGTAAACATCTTCGTAGAATTTCTCTCGCAGCGGTTCCTGGCGATTACGTCAATATTGTTATTTCACCTTGTCGAGGGCCACCATACTACAGTTTATTTACGCGCCGTTTTATACCTAACAAAAATTGACTTTTATGACTTTGGGCCTCTTCAGGGAATACAGTAAAAATAGACACCCAATTTTTTTACCTATTTACATTTCCTCTCCAAAATTTCCTTTCATCGTAAACACCAGCCGTGCTTAGAGTTTATTAATTAAATAACTATTATCCACAGTTTATCAGTCTGGTATAGATAGAGGTGGGTTAGTCTATCTCTCTCCCTTAAACCAAATTTAGAAAAAGCATTAAATGCCAAATGATAATAAATGGGGTCGAAATGGGGTCTTTTAAACGAGGCGTGAAGAGGCACCTTGCGGGCCGGCAAGGCGGGGGCGGCTAGTGTATATACACTGTAGTAGCCACCCTCGCATTTGGATTGCACTTCCACTTAACATCAGGTGGACTGCAGTCATTTGCCCAACACTTTCAATAAAAAAGAAATAAAAAAATATATTTAGCTTAATTTGGATTTGACAAATCAAGAAATTTTATCTGATTGCGTTTATTAATGTTACAGGAAATCAACCATTACTACCCTCTCATTGTCTACTAACTCAAACAGAAATGCAACTTTTAAAAATAGTTCAAAAACTAAAAAAACACGCAACAAAATCGTAAATATATTTTTATTTTATTGCATTGTCTTCGGTCCTTAATATGTGTGCAAAATATCAGATCAATCCAATTACTGCAAATGGGTGTAAATGACTTTCAAAGATTCCGTTACATAGATTAATACATTGACAGATACATGCCGAACTTATAAAATCGTGTTAATAATTGCAAGTTTGATCCTGTGCTACGGTATGTACTACGACGTAGCATGTCTACGAAAACAGTAGTTGTCTAGGATTCTCTTAAATGAAATGAATAACTGCTCAGTTTAATTCTGAAAAACACACATGAATGAATGTTAATCCTGAAAATTCTGTAATTTTAAAGTATTTTTTTTGTTGTTCTTTGTACTACAATCTGTCTCCTTTCTGGGACATTCAATAGTAGGTTTGTTGGTATAATAAATTATGACATGCTCGGTATGCAACCAATGTCACATCCTACTTTATTATATAGGCGCACCATAGTAAAGTGTTCTGGGGCATTTTCCGTTTGAGTCTGCGTTTTTGATTTTCTGCCATCGAAACTTTAGCAAAGTTTTTTGGGTGTTTTGTGGTTCTTATTTTATATGTCTTAGTTTATTTCAGTGTTTCTTCTCTAATGCTATTGATCTTAAGGTCGTGCTGCAGTTGCTCATTTGTGACGAAGCAGGGTGCATCGGTGACTATACGCAGAAACTAGTTTTGGAATCTTTGGTTTATCTCAATATTGGAGTAAGAGGCTGTACCCCAGAGCTGGATAACTCCAGATTGGTTTTAGTATGGCCTTATACAACGTGTTTCAGAAAGGTGTAGTCATATTTGACCACCATTACACATGGCCGGTGACTAGGCACTAGGCATGGATGAAATTACAAATACTAGTTATATTATGACTTTTATGTGTTCATAAAAGTTTAATTAATTTATTAAATTAATCGATCTTCTTTAAATACAACACTACTATGAGGTCATCTTTTATCGTAAGATTCAATCGCATTCAATAAATCGTAAACATCTCATAATTGATGCGTTTCTGGTAGTTATTTAATAGTAGGCAATAATCAAACAAAAAAACTTACCAACTGTATTTTTCTATGTGTAACTGTAATATTTATGACTAGCTGCCCCGGCAAACGTTGTTTTGCCATACAATTCTGTATAAAATAAAATTTCATCAAAATCGGTCCAGCCAATTTGTAGCCTATGTGTTATTCTGATGTATAAGCTATATTGTGGTAAAGTTTCATTCAAATCCATTCAGTAGTTTTTACGTGAAAGAGTAACAAACATCCATACATACAAACTTTCGCCTTTATAATATTAGTAGGATATTTAAGGCCTGTCTAATGCAACTTTAAATTATGACTACACCTTTCTGTAACACGTTGTATAGCAGGAGTTTGTTATGGAGTGATAGCGTGGATCGGCGACCAACCAGCCAGTAGAGCTTCCGGAATTGTAAACAGAGTTGTTTCCGTTTGGTAAATATATGTGGCTTCCAAGTGAGATGTAAAGTAATTTGGTATTGTCGTCAGCCCTTACAACCGATTAATTCTACATTTGAATGGAGATTCAAATTACGTTTAAAGAATTCGTTAGACGATATACAAACAAAGCCGATAAAAGCTACTAACGTCCTATGGCCTGATTAGCTACTTGAAAACCTTTTCTTTTAACTTAGGCTTTACATTGTGAACTAAAGTACAACTATATATTTGTCCCATACGGGTATAAAGGATTGCAGTAAGGGTGTATGAATAATCGTCATTATCATATTAATTTTGACGGGCCTCGTCGTCTAGTGGTTCAGGTAACGGTCACAAGGTAGCGGGTTCGATTCCCGCTCGGGACAATCATCCATACAAATGTTTGTACTGCGTCTGGGTATTCACTATGTATTATAAGTATGTATTTACAAAAGAAAAGTAGTTTATGTATTATATCCGTATTCTGGTACCCATAACACAAGAATAATAAGATAAGCTTAGCTTAGGACCAGAGGACGTTGTGTTTAAAAAAAATTGTTTATAATAGCAAATAATGGCAACTTAATTTATTAATTTTTGCATTTGACATGCTATGCTTTTTACTTAATAAATCAAACTAGGTGGAAAAAGTGAAAAATGCCGCAAGTGGGACGTTGATGTTGACGTGGGAGTTTGATTTATTAATGGCAACTTCTTAACAATGACATCGTCTTCTATAATTATACATTTGTATGTAATACTTATAAATATCGCGAATTAACTGTTATATTATCAACTAATGCAATTAGTCGATGAATATTCTAATTTAAGTTTCTGATAAGATATGCAATCTAAATATACTTTTTGACTATATTACATCTACTAAGATGTTGGTTTAATAAACAACTGAACAAATTTAAGGTTTTAAAACAAAAACTTTTTTCCTGATTTTTTCTTTGTAAACCCTGCTTTACCTGGTATTTTGGATCCATCCATCCAGCCTGGATTTTATTTCTTTTAATGCTGTAGGAAAGGGCGATATAGTCGCAAAGCGACCAAGCCTTTAAATAAAAAAAAATTAATAAAAATACTGTAGGAAACAGTTTTAGTAATATCTTAAGCAGGAGAAAAGAAAAGGAATAATTTTGCAACGAACTTTGGCCTTTTGTACAAATGTTGATTTAAGTTTACCTGTTGTAACTACATTTTGTATTTATTTTTGTGCAAATATCTATTCTATTCCATTATATTCTATACAAGGAATTTAGTACGATGCCGCAAGATGTGGTGGTCCAAAAGCTAGTCTTATGTATCAACAGTCATTTTAATATAATTGCTAATTTATGTTCGACTAGAGTTATTCGGTTCTTGCAATCGGTTCTCCAAACCATTATCAGATTACTTTAGTGTGTGAATGTCATGATGGCTTATTCCTCCAATGAGGAATCTACCACATATTCTTATATGGCTGTTCTATTTCCCTTATTTAGCCAGTCCCATTTTATTCTATGTTCTATTTATTAGTATCTTCAAACTGCTATGTAATTTCTTTTTTATAGAATTTTTTTATGGTTTTTATAAATTCCAAATGCTATACAGCCAAAGAGAAGTTGAGAATCTTATTTCCCTAAAAATGCCTGTAATACATTCGGCTCCTCACATCAGCTTTGCTGAAAAGTATTTTCTTGTATCACTGATAAATATTTTCTGAAGTGATGTCATTTCATACTGGAATTGAAAATAGATTTTTATCAAAACGTACTGTATGTATTCGATATACAGTACGTCAAATCATTAGATATAATCATTGTTTTAAAAATAATATCGTACCTATCTGAGTTGTTAAAACTTATAATATTGCTTATATCCAATAAAGATAAAAATATTAAAATATAATAAGGATGTAAGTATGACGGAGTGATAATGTTTTCTAAAGGAAATACTCTTTTAAATAAAAAAACATCGATAGCGACCGGTTAACAGAGTGGGAGTCCAAAAACTCATAATAATTGACAGTTTGTATGCATAACATTTTCTAACACTTGCGCGACTCATACTGATCAACTGGGCCCTAAGTCCGGTAAATGAATTGTGTCATAATGACAGCTCAATTGCACATTATAGCCTCAAAAAATTAACAATATACTACCCTTGACAAAATTCGCGACTAAGCAATCAGATATTTAGTGTTATTGCAAACAAATGCAATAACTGATTGCTTAGTGGCGAATTTTATCAAGTTTGGTAGTCTATTATTATTTACAGGACTTAGGGCCCTGATCGTAGAAGACACATTACAGCTCAGTCTTACCCGTGGCCATGGTGACTACGTTTAATTAGTACAGGGTTTACTCACATTCACAGGGTAAACCCTGTAATAACTGATCGTAGAAGACACACTACAGCTCAGTCTCGCCCGTGACCATGGTGACTGCAAAGTCTCCGAAACGTCGGGCCAAAATTTAAAACAAATACACGCGTCTAAATCCGTAAAAAGCAGTTTTATTTAAGTTTGTATGCATGTTTAACTTTGTGACGTCTTTCTTAATACAATATGGAAGCATGCTCAATATGGTAAAAACTCGGTGTCCGATTGTTTGACCAAAAGTCATTTGACAAAACTACACTTGACAAACAACGTTTGGCAAAACAGTGATTTCGACTAATGATCATTTTACAAATGTTTCATTTTGCCAAACGATCAAAACTTAAATTTACATTTCATAAATGATTACTTTACAAAACTAACATTTGGCAACTGAGTTATCATATAAATCTAATATTGGTCATAAAATTTGGTATTCTTGTTAAAATGGCCATCTTTTGTAAATTTTTTTGCAAAGCCACTGCTCTGGATTTAACTAGAAAGAAAATACGATGAGTATTAATTGACATATTTTATTATTATATAGATAGATAGAATGAAAATAAAATATATTTTACATTATTTGCAAAATAATTACTTATTAACCCGTGTTTGGAGATATTTTTCTCTTTTATTAGATTTGGTTAGGTTAGGTTAGAACTGTAACCCCAAACACACGAGACGAGCGAGCAAAGCGAGCGTGCCGCGACAGCGGCCGGCGAGTGCCTGAAGCGACTTTAGGGCGTTTCTCCCTTTAATAATGATAATGATACATTTAAAACAACTTATTTTACGAAATATATCATTTGGTGAAATGACAAATAGGTCAATAGACATTTGAATACTTAGCACATTTGTCAAGTGTAGTGTTTGCTAATGGATCATTTGCTAAGTAAGTTTTTGTGAGATGATACGTTTGTCAAGTGTATCGTTTGCCAAATGATCATTTGGTGAAACGTTTTTTGTCAAATGATCATTTGTCAATAACTTTTTGGTCAATCATTAAGGAACATAAAAACTCAAGTGTTTATTACGGTTAACTTAAAAGAAATGAAACAGTAACGTATTAATTTTTGAACAGATCTTTACTTTTCCTCAAAGATTTAGGCCAAAAAAGTGGAGAGAAGTGATGGAGAGACAGAAAAAAATTATCTCTTTAATCGCTAATTTACTTTTTTTACTGAAACGTTTCAGTATGTAAAGGTAAGGTACATACAAAGCACATAGAAATAGTATCGAGATTTGTAGCTTTATGATACAGCAACTCATTCAACGTTTATAATTATGTACGTCATTAGATATAATAGGTACTTAGGTATATAGTTCTAGACGGTTACTCAGAATGTTTGTTTAGGTAAAGATATGCAGTAGATATTGGAGATTACATTACAGGAATTAAAAGAAACGGCGCAATCAATTGTTTTAGAAAGTGCGCCGCATATTACACTAGCCATGTTCCGCAGCTATTTTCGGATATTTACTGAAAATGTGCGAGATTGTCTTTTCTATGAGTACAAAAGCGAATATAATACCTATTTACTTAATTATGAGCGCGACAGAACGTTTACGGGGTACGCATAGTGAAAAAGGGCCAGGTCTATGCTTATAATAAATCTCCTTAAATAAATAAGAAGACATAATAACTAAAAGATATATGACCATCCAAAAATCCCGTTTTCCTTTCGGTTTTCTTTAGATAAACTTGCAGCATCTATCACACAAATTTAGTATCGTTTATTCAAAAAAGAAATTACCTAATAGAACTATAGGTCTATAAAACTTATGGCGTAAAAAAAATTAATATCGGTTTAATTTTCATGAAGAAAACAGCGGACTAGATAACATATTTTTTTCTAAGATTTATGTAGGTAAAATTTGGCCGATATATAGTTGTCCTTTTCAGTGCGGCTCTCAGGAATAGGGATAGTTATACGGTAATACCTAACAATTCACAAACTGTGGAATTGGCTGGGTCCGTAATGGGATCTTAAAATACAGAAAATGCATAAAGTTAGGTACTGTGCTTGCAACTAAAACAATAAAGCATATAAAAGGTTTTAGAATATCTGAAGTGTTAATAATCTACATAAGTGCGAAAGAAAAATACGTACGTACGTAATATTTATGATAAATGGATGGATGGCCGGGCTTCGTGGTCGTAGAAGACACATTACAGTTCACTCTCACCCGTGACCATGGTGACTGCAAAGTCTCCGAACCGTCGGGCCAAAATAATGGTAAATGGTTCATATAACGGACTGCCGTTCACGATATCGCGGGTTCGATTCCCGCCTCGGACATTCGTTTGTGTGATGTTTATAAATGTCATACAAATGTTTGTTCTACGTCTGGGTGTTTACTATGTATAATAAGTATAAATATGTATTTACAAAAGAAAAGTAGTTTATGTATTCTATCCGTATTCTGGTACCCATAACACAAGCATAATAAGCTTAGCTTGGGACCAGAGGACGTTGTGTGAAATGCCCATAAATATTTAGATATATTTATTTATTTATTATTTATTATTGATGTTGTCTGTACTTGTTGTACTTCAGACACCCACTGAAGACATGACTCAGCGTCACCTATTTACTTTTATTTATTGCCCTTTATAATCGCATCGCTTCGAAGACAAATAAGTTTATCAGATCGGGAAATCACCTAGTTCCATTTTATTTCTTTATTGCAACAATAAAATTGTTTGTATACAATATTATAAGCAGATCGTAATTATCAGTAGGTATTTATTTACAGCACTGGAATTCTCTTATTGTCATTAAAGATATCGCCAAACTTCTTGCTAATCGATTTAAATCAAAGATTTTAGTATCGATCTGATAATCACACATGAATGATATACAAAACAGTGAAAATATATAAATAACGTGCATTTAATTATTACGCTGTCAATCTTAGTGCAACGTTTAAGAATAAAGTAACATATTGGATCGATTAAATGAAAGGTAAGACATTTTATCTTTTCATTGATTTAAAATACTAACTTTATTTAAATTATATTAATAAACAGATTTTTTTATATGTATGATGAGCGTAATCTCTAAAATTGTGGGTCCGATTCTTAAATATTTCTCACTAATATCTCATTTCTTGACGGGCCTCCGGTCTAGATGTTTATATAACGGACTGCTGTTCATGAGGTCTCGGGTTCGGTTCGATTCCCGCTCGGGACAATCATTTGTGCGATGTTTGTAATTCTCATACAAATGTTTGTACTGCGTCTGGGTGTTTCTATGTATTATAAGTAAGTATTTACAAAAGAAAAGTAGTTTATGTATTCTATCCGTATTCTGGTACCCATAACACAAGCATGTAAGCTTAGCTTGGGACCAGAGGACGTTGTGTCTAATGTCCATGAATATTAAATATATTATAAACTTTGCTAATAGGAAGCTACAGTCTTTGAGAGTGCTAAAGGCTATATAATAGGTCAATATTTTGTGATACGAAATTCCAGATGACTTATAATAATATGCTTGTGTTATGGGTACCAGAATACGGATAGAATACATATACTACTTTTCTTTTGTAAATACATACTTATAATACATAGAAACACCCAGACGCAGTACAAACATTTGTATGACCGTTAGAAAAATCACACAAATGATTGTCCCGAGCGGGAATCGAACCCGCGACCTCTTCATCGGCGTCCGTTACATAAACCACTCAACCACGAGGCTCGTCAATATATATGTATACTAGCTGACCCGGCAAACGTTGTTTTGCGATACTAAAAAAAAAATGTTTGAAAAATAGATGTTGGCCGATTCTCAGACCTACTGAATATGTATGCAAAATTTGAGAAGAATCGGTCAAGCCGTTTCGGAGGAGTACGGTAACTAACACTGTGACACGTGAATTTTATATATTAGATAATAACTAACAATTGCCTGCTACTTCATATGTGTGAAATTTAGAAACTAAACCTTAATAAAATAACACAAAGAAGTGTTTCTCTCCACTCTATCCATTCAATATTATCTCAATTTCGATCGAGTCGATTTAATCACCAGAGTGTTCCAAAAAGGTTTTTAAAAACTCGGCGAAAAGCGAAATAGTAACATGAAGCTAAAAAAAATTTTTTATTGCATAAATAATTCATAGTAATAATTAATTAAACCAAATCGCCACATTGGCTGTATAAATTTTGACCGAATTTTCGCTTGTAGAAAGACGTTGTTTCAGGAAATAACATTGGCTACTTTTATTTCACAATACTGATTGAAAACAGTTGTTATTAAGTTAAACGATTTACAACCTCATCTACTTTGTAGTTATGGATACCCAAAACCTATGTCAGTCCATCTTTATTACGGCTGCTATCTGAGAATTACGTAAAGTGGATATTACCTTCTGTTTGTAACACAGAATTTTAAACTAAGCTAGATAAACCTGACTAGCAATGTATAGCCTAATGTGTTATTATGTTGTTACTTATATAATTTTCTAATGTTATTTCAGATACGGTCCTATATTTGCTATGTGCTGTAGCACTAGCACAAGTTAGCGTCATCAAAACCAACCACAACAGCCGCTCTTGCAATCCAGAATTATCTGAAGCTCAACGAACATGCATGTCAGAAAACAACGCCAATGCTTTAGTAGTACACAGGCACTGCAATAAATTCTACAAATGCTCAAACGGTAAACCATACACCTATACATGTCCATCTGTTCTTTTATACGATCCAGTTAGAGAGGAATGTGATTGGCCCCATTTAGTTGAATGTGGTGACCGTCCTATATCTGACAATGATAATGATACCTCTGAAGATACTGACTGTATCGATGAAGATGATGAAGGACAAGGCATTGATATAACAACCTTACCTCCTCCTACCGACAACGATTCTGACTCTGATAATGTAGGAGGTACATGCAATTGCAACCCTGAAGAAGCTCCATCCATATGCGCAGCAGACAACTCAGATGGTGTTCTCATCGCACACGAGAATTGTAATCAATTCTATATATGTGACCATGGCAAACCTGTAGCCGTAACTTGTCCTCCTAGCGCACTATATGATCCTTATAAAGAAATATGTGATTGGGCTGCTGACGTTGAGTGTGGTGATAGACAAATTCCAAGCCCTGATGACAATGACAGTGGTGATTGTGATAACGAGGACAATGAAAATGGTGGAAATGACAACGGTGGCAACGACAATGACGGCAATGAAAACGAAGGCACTTGCAACTGTAATCCAGATGAAGCCCCTGCTATCTGTGCTGGTGAACATTCTGATGGTACTTTAATTGCCCATGAAAACTGCAACCAATTTTATAAATGTAGTCATGGAAAACCTGTAGTTTTCACTTGTCCACCAAAAACACTCTACAACCCACAAAAGGAAATATGTGACTGGAGCAACAGCGTAGCATGTGGTGACCGAGTAATTCCAGAATCTAAGGAAGATGATAACAGAAGTATCGATAGTGATGAAGATATAGATAACAACTTACCAAATGACAATGAAAATGGTGGTACCTGCAACTGTAATCCTGGTGAGGCACCTAAAATCTGTGCTGGAGTAGACTCTGTTGGAGTATTAATAGCTCATGAAAACTGTAATCAATTTTACAAATGTGACCACGGTAAACCTGTCGTATTTACATGTCCTCCTTACACACTATATGATCCATACAAAGAACAATGTAGTTGGGCTGCTGAAGTTTATTGTGGTGACAGAATAATTCCAGACCCTGACGACAATGATGACGGTGATTGCGATAATGATGGCAATGGTAGTGGTGAAAACGACAATGGTGACAACGATAACAATGGTACCGATAACGAAGACACATGCAATTGTAACCCAGATGAGGCTCCTGCTATTTGTGCTGGAGTTAATTCTGATGGTACGTTAATAGCCCATGAAAACTGTAACCAATTCTACAAATGTGACCATGGAAAACCTGTCGTATTTACTTGTCCACTCAACACGCTATATAATCCATACATAGAACAGTGTGATTGGGCTGCCAACGTCAATTGTGGTGATAGATTAATTCCAAATCCTGATGATAGTGACAACGGTGGCAACGACAACGGTGGCAACGACAATGGTGGCAACGACAACGGTGACAATGATAACGGTGGCAACGATAACGGAGGTACCGAGAACGAAGGCACGTGCAATTGTAACCCAGATGAAGCTCCTACAATCTGCGCTGGTGCGGACTCTGGTGGTACACTAATTGCCCATGAAAACTGTAACCAATTCTACAAATGTGACCATGGAAAACCAGTCGCATTTACTTGTCCACCCAACACACTATATAATCCATACTTAGAAAAGTGTGATTGGGCTGCCAACGTCAATTGTGGTGATAGATTAATACCAAATCCTGATGATAGTGACAACGGTGGCAACGACAACGGTGGCAATGACAATGGTGGCAACGATGACGGTGGCAACGACAACGGTGGCAATGATAACGGTGGCAACGATAATGGTGGTACCGAGAACGAAGGCACGTGCAATTGTAACCCAGATGAAGCTCCTACAATCTGCGCTGGTGCGGACTCTGGTGGTACACTAATAGCCCATGAAAACTGTAACCAATTCTACAAATGTGACCATGGAAAACCTGTCGTATTTACTTGTCCACTCAACACGCTATATAATCCATACATAGAACAGTGTGATTGGGCTGCCAACGTCAATTGTGGTGATAGATTAATTCCAAATCCTGATGATAGTGACAACGGTGGCAACGACAACGGTGGCAACGACAATGGTGGCAACGACAACGGTGGCAACGACAACGGTGGCAATGATAACGGTGGCAACGATAACGGAGGTACCGAGAACGAAGGCACGTGCAATTGTAACCCAGATGAAGCTCCTACAATCTGCGCTGGTGCGGACTCTGGTGGTACACTAATTGCCCATGAAAACTGTAACCAATTCTACAAATGTGACCATGGAAAACCAGTCGCATTTACTTGTCCACCCAACACGCTATATAATCCATACATAGAAAAGTGTGATTGGGCTGCCAACGTCAATTGTGGTGATAGATTAATACCAAATCCTGATGATAGTGACAACGGTGGCAACGACAACGGTGGCAACGACAATGGTGGCAACGACAACGGTGACAATGATAACGGTGGCAACGATAATGGTGGTACCGAGAACGAAGGCACATGCAATTGTAACCCAGATGAAGCTCCTACAATCTGCGCTGGTGCGGACTCTGGTGGTACACTAATTGCCCATGAAAACTGTAACCAATTCTACAAATGTGACCATGGAAAACCAGTCGCATTTACTTGTCCACCCAACACACTATATAATCCATACTTAGAAAAGTGTGATTGGGCTGCCAACGTCAATTGTGGTGATAGATTAATACCAAATCCTGATGATAGTGACAACGGTGGCAACGACAACGGTGGCAATGACAATGGTGGCAACGACGACGGTGGCAACGACAACGGTGGCAATGATAACGATGGCAACGATAATGGTGGTACCGAGAACGAAGGCACGTGCAATTGTAACCCAGATGAAGCTCCTACAATCTGCGCTGGTGCGGACTCTGGTGGTACGCTAATTGCCCATGAAAACTGTAACCAATTCTACAAATGTGACCATGGAAAACCAGTCGTATTTACTTGTCCACTCAACACGCTATATAATCCATACATAGAACAGTGTGATTGGGCTGCCAACGTCAATTGTGGTGATAGATTAATTCCAAATCCTGATGATAGTGACAACGGTGGCAACGACAACGGTGGCAACGACAATGGTGGCAACGACAATGGTGGCAACGACAACGGTGGCAACGATAATGGTGGTACCGAGAACGAAGGCACGTGCAATTGTAACCCAGATGAAGCTCCTACAATCTGCGCTGGTGCGGACTCTGGTGGTACACTAATTGCCCATGAAAACTGTAACCAATTCTACAAATGTGACCATGGAAAACCAGTCGCATTTACTTGTCCACCCAACACACTATATAATCCATACTTAGAAAAGTGTGATTGGGCTGCCAACGTTAATTGTGGTGATAGAGTAATACCAGATCCTGATGATAGTGACAACGGCGGCAACGATAATGGTGGCAACGACAATGGTGGCAATGATAACGGAGGCAACGATAATGGTGATACCGAGAACGAAGGCACATGTAATTGTAACCCAGATGAAGCTCCTACAATCTGCGCTGGTGCGGACTCTGGTGGTACCCTAATCGCTCATGAAAACTGTAACCAATTCTACAAATGTGACCATGGAAAACCAGTCGCATTTACTTGTCCACCCAACACGCTATATAATCCATACATAGAAAAGTGTGATTGGGCTGCCAACGTTAGTTGTGGTGATAGATTAATACCAGATCCTGATGATAGTGACAACGGCGGCAACGATAATGGTGGCAATGACAACGGTAGCAACGAAAACGGTGGCAATGATAACGGTGGCAACGATAATGGTGGTACCGAGAACGAAGGCACGTGCAACTGTAACCCAGATGAAGCTCCTACAATCTGCGCAGGTGCTGATTCGGATGGTACATTGATTGCCCATGAAAACTGTAACCAATTCTTCAAATGTGATCATGGAAAACCTGTAGTTTTCACATGTCCACCAAACACTTTATACAACCCCGACAAGGAAGAATGTGATTGGAGCAACAACGTTGTTTGCGGTGACCGTGTGATTCCTGAATCTGTAGAAGATAATGATTCTAATAGCGACAGCAGTAGTAGCAGCAGCAGTAGCAGCAGTAGCAGCAGTAGCAGCAGTAGCAGCAGTAGCAGCAGTAGTAGCAGTAGCAGCAGTAGTAGTAGTGAAGAAGATATTGATAATAACTTACCAAATGATAGTGAAAATGGTGGTACCTGCAACTGCAATCCTGGCGAGGCACCTACAATCTGTGCTGGAGCAGACTCTGATGGTATATTAGTAGCTCACGAAAACTGCAACCAATTTTACAAATGTAACCACGGCAAACCTGTGGCATTTACTTGTCCTCCCAACACGCAATACGATCCACACAAAGAGCAGTGTGAGTGGGCTGCCGAAGTCGATTGTAGTGATCGGGTAATTTCGAAACCTGATGATAATGATAATGGTGACTGCGAAAGTGATGAAACTGATAGCAGTGAAAGCGATGACGGTGGTACCGATAACGGTGGCAACGACAACAATGGCAACGATAATGGTGGAAACGACAGCGGTGGCAATGATAATGGTGGAAACGACAGCGGTGGCAATGATAATGGTGGAAACGACAGCGGTGGCAATGATAATGGTGGAATCGACAGCGGTGGCAATGATAATGGTGGAAACGATAATAACGGGAATGACAATAATGATGGCGATTGTGATGATGATAATGAGAACGACAATGGTGGGACATGTAACTGCAATCCTGAAGAGGCTCCGTTAATCTGTGCTGGTGACAATTCTAATGGAGTGCTTATAGCACATGAAAATTGCAACCAGTTCTACCAATGCTCTAATGGCATCGCTATATCACTTACTTGCCCAGGAACTCTTCTGTATAATCCAACAAAGGAAGAGTGTGATTGGCCAAATAACGTGGACTGTGGAGACAGAATTATACCTGAACCTAAAAGCGAAGAAGATTCAAGCAATGAGAGTGGTGACATAGTTACAAATGCTCCTGATGATACTGCTTCTTGCAATTGTGATCCTAACGAAGCACCCTCAATATGCGCAGTTGACGGCTCGCACGGAGTACTAATTGCTCATGAAAACTGCAATCAATTCTACCAGTGCTCTGGTGGCTTACCGATAGCAATGATTTGTCCCAAAGATCTTTTATACAACCCTTATATAGAGCAGTGTGATTGGGCAAGCAACGTTGCATGCGGTGACAGAGTAATACCAGATTCAGAAGAGGATGATAGTGTAGAAGATGATAATAACGAGGAGAATGACACTAATGATGAAGATAATAATACCATCAATGATGATCCCAGTCAAGCGGCAGCTATTTGCGCTAATACTGGGTCCGAGAACACGTTAGTGGCACATGAAAATTGCAATCAATTCTACCAGTGCTCTGGAGGTTCACCAATCGCTATTACTTGTGCCGGTGAACTTTTATACAACCCACTAATACAACAATGTGACTGGCCAAATAATGTTGATTGTGGGAACAGAATTGTTCCAGAAACTGATGATGACTGTGCTTGCAATCCTAGAAACGCACCTGCTCTCTGTGCCAAAGAGAATTCTAACGGCAAAATGGTTGCGCACGAGAATTGTCATCAATTCTACGTTTGTTTTGCAGGAGTGCCTATGGTACGCTATTGTCCATGGAATCTAGTTTACAACATTGAAAAGGAAGTATGCGACTGGCCGGAAAATGTAAAATGTGATAATAGAGTTATAGTATCCTACTCATCAGTTAACAAACACTTTGAATCAAGACAAAAACATAGAAAATAATTTTATTATTATGTTAGATATTATTTTGATCATTTTATTGTTTTATATTTAATATTTTCTTAATTTATAGGCGTATTATAATCTTAACTGTATATTAACTAATCGTATTCTTATTAGTTATTAATAACTTGAAATTTAACAGTATTGTTTTTGGTGTCTCAATTTTGGAGTTTAATAAATATTATAAATTATATCAATGAACAAAGTCGTTTTAATTTTATGGAATGTATATATTTTTTTAATATTGTTTCGAAATGTCTAGGTTTAGAATTCATCCCAATCTCCTCGTACCATTCGACGTGTTCTCACGATCATCTACAAATTATAAGTATAAAATAAATAATTCTTATATAATAATACTAGCTGACCCGGCAAACGTTGTTTTGCCATATAAATGTAACTTAGGGGTATGAAATAGCTAATAGATAGTAGCCGATTCTCAGACCTACTGAATATAAATAAATAAATATTCATGGACATTTCACACAACACATTTCACGTCCTCCGGTCCCAAAGTAAGCTATATTTCTATGCTTGTGTTATGGGTACCAGAATACGGATAGAATACATATACTACTTTTCTTTTGTAAATACATACTTATAATACTGTTGTGTTTCGGTGTTTCTATACCCAGACGCAGTATAAACATTACTATGACAATTAGAAAAATCACACAAATTATTGTCCCGAGCGGGAATCGAACCCGCGACCTTTTGATCGGCAGTCCGTTACATAAACCACTCAACCACGAGCCTCGTCATATGCATGTAAAATTTCATAAAAATCGGTCAAGCCACCACCGGTGCACACCAGAGTTTCAATATATTAATAAGGAAATGAATATTAATAATGCCCTATAATGTTACAAAGGTTTTACAAATAAGTAAGAATAATTTGCACCCAAGTAAAAATAAAAGAGAGATTGGGTAACAATACGGTAACCTTATCCATTTTTTTTTGTCGTAGACTATTTGCTAGGTCCATTTCTAGAGACTACTATTTTGTATCAATATATTTTACGATAATTATGTTTTATTTTCGATATCCCCTTAATTTTCTCTGTCCCATCACTACTAAAAATACTTTCTAGTGCGGTTCAGGTCGATATCGGTCTGCCGCTTTTCCTCCTTTCTTTCTCATTTCTCGCGAATCAAACCTAAGGAAGTTTGGTTCAAGGTCATTCTAAGAATATTAAAAAAAATCTTCTTTATGTTTCCGCAAATTTATAGCAATTTTCAATCTATCCTAGTGCTGGTGGGTCTAGAAAGACCTGCCACACACTGGCGGAAATATCATTGGGGGTGCATTTTAGCCCGACCGGATGAAGAATTGTGCTTTTACTTGTCGCAATAAACGTGTTAAAATCCGTATCCGGTAGGTAGGTACCACCCATAACAAACACTAGCATAGAAATATAGCTTACTCCGGGAAAAAAGAACGTTATGCATTATGTCATAAATATTTATTATGATTTATGTATTTTAAGAAGTCGGTAAGCCGTAAGTATGTGATAATTAAGATGAATGATTGTGGATCAAGCGAGGAAATCTAAACCTCACCTCTCCTCGTACATATTTAAAATACATATTATTAAGGGCCTACATCAATATTATCGTATATCATCGCCGACACGTACATATTAACACAGCCAGTAGGCACAGAAAATGAAGAATTAGGGATATTTTTCCTATTTACTCAAAATCTACTAAATATATTTTAATTCTGATCCACGTGTTTCTATACATAATAGTTACCTATGTTTTTAAAGTTATTTCATTAGTTAATACGCGATAATAGACCGACAAATGAAAAAAATAAAACATTTGAGAGGTTGTTTCGCCAAGATTTTCTATCGAGAAAACTTTTTTCAATCGCGTTTCTGAGTTCATGCGATCCTAGATCATATATTGAAAAAACATATACTTAAAAATTAGAGCTCTAGCCATTCAATCTAAAGAAACAATGAAAACTTTGTACATAGAAAAATGCACGAAGCTATTTTGGTATCCTCTTAATGTGAGGTAGGGGAACTTGTTTACTATGTTACATCAGGCGCTTACTTTGGGATCAGAGGAAGTTATGTGATATGTCCATAAATAGTTATTATTATTTATATTTATAAAAACAAGTCGAAAATTAAGATAAATTACTGTAGATGACGCGAGGGAATCCAAACCTCACTTCCCCTCTTACATATTTAAGACTAGCTGTTGCCCGCGACTACGTAAGCGTGGAATTTGGAAAATTCTTGCCGTTTTGCAACATTTTTATACTCGCTCCTATTAATCGCAGCGTGCTATTATATAGCCTAAAGTCTTTCTCGATAAATTGACTACCCAACACAAAAAGAATTTATCAATTGGAACCAGTAGTTTCTGAGATTAGCGCGTTCAAACAAACAAACTCTTCAGCTTTCTAATATTAGTACATATAGATATTTATTTATCAATATGCTGTAGTAGAATTTGTTAACTATGTTACAAAAGGCGCTTATTTAATATACCTAATGTAACAGAACGTGACTTGTAAAAAACAATAGTTATATTAGAAACCAAAATGGTGAATTTTTTTTCAATATCTCTGTTGCTTAAGCGAAACTAGGGTGCAAGCTGTATACTGTCCTGTCAGTAGATTGAAATCAGAACTCAATCAAACAGACAACTAACGTTTTACTTATTATAAATCAAAGTCGTTATTCTTTTATGTATGTCCCTATGATGTGAGCTTATATTTGAAAACTACGCAACAGATTTTGATGCGGTTTTTTAATCGATAGAGTAACTACTCTATCTAATAACAGGACAGATCAAGAGGATGGCTTTTTTGTTTAATTTGGTAAGGTTTATTTACTGAATCCTAAGCATGAAGTCGCGGGCAACAGCTCGTTATGTATAAAGAACACTTAACACCTGACAGAGGAATGTCTGTAAGTAATAAACTATAGTACCTATAAAGTAATTTATTAATTTTGCAATTGACTTGCTATGCTTTTACTTAATAAATCAAATTGTGGTGGAAAAAGTGATCAGTCCTGCTTGCGGTGATCACTTTTTCCACCACAATTTGATCTTTTTACTATAGTATACTTTTGTTTTATGTTGATTTCAATTGAATTGCTTTAGTATAGAATATTATTAAAACGCATTTATTAGTTAGGTACGTATTTAATCAATGTAGGGACAGTATTCTTTGTACTATACTTTGTAATGTACTTATTTCATTGTTTGCCTTGACGGGCCTCGTGGTCTAGTGGTTTATATAACGGACTGCCGTTCACGAGGTCTCGGGTTCGATTCCCGGTCAGGACAATCATTTGTGTGATGTTTATACTAGTCATACAAATGTTTGTTCTGCGTCTGGGTGTTTTCTATGTATTATAAGTATGTATTTACAAAAGAAAAGTAGTTTATGTAGTATATCCGTATCTGGTACCCATAACACAAGCATAGAAATATAGCTTACTTTGGGACCAGAGGACGTTGTGTGAAATGTCCAAAATATTTATATTTATTTATTTATTTGCAAGTAGACGTATGTCAACAGGTCTACGAATGTATAAAGACGGTTGTTCTCGCCGCCTAAGTTATTATATACAAATATATTATGTATGGATTCATAGTATGCAGGATGACGTGTGTCAGCAATTTAGGAATGAATAGAGGCGATTGTTCTCGCCACCTATATAAGTTACTATTATAACAAAATATATTGAGTCGCAAATAAACGCCTTTCAAGTCCGGACGTATTTCATTTTATCCTCTAACCAACCACACATATACACCTAAAATCAACGTATTTAATATATGTAACGGAATCTTTGAAAGTGGTTTTCACACACCTGCAGCACTTAGTCAGATTGATCTAAAATTTTGCACATTTTTAAGGACTAATGACATTGCAATATCTAATTTAAAAAATTATTCGGGATTATCAAGCGTGTTATTCGGTTTTTGAACGAAGCCAATTATTTTGTTTGTATCCCGCCAATTGTGATCGTATTATCCCCAAACGTACCCTGTGGTGAAGGGTTAAGAATACAAGTGTCAGCACTCCAATCCCTCAATAGGGTGCAGCAAAAGCCATCGAGAGGATTCAATATGAGACAAGGTAAATTGGAAACTAAACCCTATGCTAACATGCCTGGTCAGCTTGGCATAGTTGATCAATTACCCTTCCAATGTGGAAGAGGCCCGCGCCCAATATTGAGACATGGCCTTACTTAGAAGAAGTTTGCCGTTATGTTGCTGAAAATTATTTGGCACCGATATTTAACAATTGTAATCTACTGAAGATAACTACGAGCAGCTGCGGCCCTGTACGTTTAGGAGTCGCACAGGAAGGGCTCCGTACCATTACAAATAAATAGATACATATTTGTGGACATACAATAGCAAATAATGGCTGAGTGAATATTAATATTTGCTAATATGAATCTCAAGGAGAGATTAATCTTTATATTAAATTAAGTATATACAATGTCAACTCGAAGTGTACCCGGAAGTCTGGCGGCATTGTTGCATGTTGCATGGCATTGCTTATTTTTTTAACAACATATATGCCAGCCTTCTGGTCACGAGAGGCGTTGATCAGTCGGCCCGCTAAATCTTTGTCGAGATTTCGGGCACTCGGGCCCCATAACCCTAAGCAAACGGCGCAAAAATATAATCCCCTATGAGATTATTGTATTTGCGCCGCTTGAAAGTCTCCGCAGACGCAGCATCAGCAACAGCTGTACATATGGTACTTGGAAAATGTGATGGTGCAAGGGTGTCGATGCAAGTGGCGTCCCACACCAAAGCCCTACCCATTTTTCAACGCAACAGTGACATACCATCTGGTCTCTTCTTACTGGTTCTATGGGAGCCATCTTAAATATCTGTTGTATTCTAAATTTTAGTAAAATTTCATCTCTCTAGCTATCACCATTCAGGAATGGTCTCAGGAGATACAGCCTGCTGACGGATGGGTGGATGGACACCGAAGTCAGCAACAAGGTCCGCTTTTTGGTGCGGAACTTAAAAATATTTCTATTTTTTTCCTGGGAAATGTAAGGAAATTGTTTTAGAGCACTCAGTAGCTTTCTATAAACTTGCGCGACTCATTTGTTTAAATTAAGCCACTTTGTACTGATTTAGGCGCGTATTATTGTGAGATTTGCACCCACGACCCCGGAATGCCGTTCCGTTGGTCTTTCATTTGTCCATTTCAGTCACCATGGTCACAGCTGGCACTGAGACTGAGGACTAAGCCCCAGGTCGACAATTCAGTCAGTTATGGGTTTTTCAGTCACCATGACTGAAAAATCCATCGGGACTAAATAAAAAACTTCATAATAGGATCCTACTTAGTTCTCTCGTTGGTTTGTCCAAAGGTAACTTACCTGATTATTACCGATCACCAGGATTCAGATTTAAAAGGAGACAGGTTTCACTTTTTCCACCATAATTCAATTTATTAAGTAAAAACATTGCATGTCAATTGCAAAATTAACAAATTACTTTAGTCAAATATTACTGGATTGTTTTGTTTATACCAGAGACGCATTCAATTATTTTGTGAACCTAACGGCCATCAGGGCTTCCGTTGTAGAAAGGACTTCTACAACTGATGCCCCATCTATATACCTAAAATTTTGTGAATTGTTATTTTTTATTGATACATAAGTATTTCTTAAAGTTTAAGGGTCTATGTCTAGCGGTAGACGGAGAAAGGCTGATGGATTGATGAATGGATAGATGGATTGGGAAAAGGATATTCAACAAAATATTAACACCTCAAACATATGCTTTTATTTCAATATAAATACGCGCGCTTATTCATTGTGCGAATTGATAACAAATATATAAATAACAATTTCAAGTCAATGTTGCATTATTTAGCTCACAGAAGATTCCGGAACCAACTGAAGAAATCGTTTTGTGACGAATTGTTAAGTGTACATCCAGCATCCACTTGGTGGTCACAAACCTGGAAAAAAAGATAAATAGTAAATATTATAGTATAATATAGTTATAATGTCATGCCACATAATGGACGAATTATGGGTTCCAAAAAAATTTTTTTGGCCAAAACTAACTCGATAGCTTCTTGATAAAGTTTCGTAAGTATATGAAAAAAAGATTTACTAAGTATCTTAAAGGACTTTTGTAGGGATCTTAACGAGAATCGAACCTGAACTAAGTTTACCCGTGTGTGATAAATATTAAAATCCCAATTAAAAGATTATTTCAGCGAATGAGAACATTTCACTGAGACTTTCATGAATTTCATGCAGAAGAAAACTTAAGATTCAACTTTAAATATTTTCCTATATGGTGTTAATTATATTTCCAGACTAATAAAGTTATGATTCCTTTGGAGGATACAGTAGATTTTATCAGGACAGAAACTACTTAAACTTAAAATTTCAATTGCACAATATTGTACAGTAAAAATAATGATAATATTTACCTGAAGCTCTGTGTTAAAATGTAGCACTCCAGGGCAGTTCCTTAACACTTTCTGTCCCCACACACAATAGTAGAAGAGGTTGCAATCAGTTTCGTGAGGCAGGAGCCAGTGAATATGTGGGTTGACAGGGCATCCATTCTCTTGGAATTCGATGTCATTACCTTCGTCGGTTACTGGAGCTGCTGTTGTTGGGGCGGCTGTGGTCGTTGTCGGGGCAGCTGTGGTCGTTGTTGGGGCGGCTGTTGTTGTGGTGGTAGTTGGGGCAGGTGTCGTAGTTGTTGTAGTTGGGGCAGCTGTAGTAGTTGTCGTAGTTGGGGCAGCTGTAGTAGTTGTAGTTGTAGTGGTGGGAGCAGCCGTTGTGATGGTCGTGGTCGTAGTCGTTGTTGTGGGAGTGGTAGTAGCTTCAGTTGTAGTTGTTGTAGCTTCAGTTGTAGTTGTTGTAGCTTCAGTTGTAGTTGTTGTAGCTTCAGTTGTAGTCGTTGTAGCTTCAGTTGTAGTCGTTGTAGCTTCAGTTGTAGTTGTTGTGGCTTCAGTTGTAGTCGTTGTAGGATTATCAGGTTCAGGTATGTTACGATCTTCACAGTCTACATTGTGTGGCCAATCACATTGCCACGTTTCTAGATTAAAGTATAAGTTACCATAACAACTGTATTCCACTGGCTGACCAAAGGCACATTTGTAGAACTTATTACAATCTTCGTGTCTCATCAACCATTCAATTGTCCAATCATTTTCTTGTTCTTTTGGACATTCCTCAACTCCGATTACAGTTATTCTGGATGCCGGTACGCGAGCGTACACGGACACAGACAATACAGCCAATAATATCACAGCAATACCTTTAAAAAGTAAACAGATACAAAAATTTACAATGATAGGAGTGCCGGAAAATTAATTAAAAAAATTAAGTTTGGACCACAAATTGTATTGTAGATCCAATTACGATTATGGAGGAGAATCTATGTTAGTCAATAATAACCAAAATATTAGCTGATGAATGCGCACGCAAAACAAAAACATTACATGCTACAAAATATTGCAACATATTAGCTACATGTAAAAAAATAACTTTAGCAGCGACTAATACAAACTGTAATGAGTTTTGAAATCTAAATAATAAATAATGGTTATTTCTTATGAATTATTTAAAATAACAGGGAAACTTCTTTTAGGATCTGCTTGGAAACTCTTTTTTACTCTAATTAATATAGAAAAAGAAGAAATAATATTTTAAGAAATACTGACCTTTCATGTTGAATATTTGATCCGTATTAAATCACAAACTGAGATTTTATTAATTATATACCTTAATTAAAGTAGGAAATCGTGTTATTTTAATCTACGAGATGACTTGGAATGATGACTAGTCTACATTATCGTTCTAATATAAGAGTGGCTACTTATCAAACCGGTGATTTAATTATCATATGTAATCTGATAACAAGTAACAACTAATAATTAATGCGATAAGTGGACATCGTCACTCGCTGAAATAAAAACATCAATAAATATGTTTGTGTCAACAATTTCATAATTTATGTCGCATCATTTCTCTTTGTTTCTTCAAATTTCCAATGCATTAAATAATTTCTAGAGTAGGTATATAAATAGACCAGTGCCGATAATTTTTAAAATAAAAAATTATAGTAGGATGAAACTCATTAGAAAAGAAAGTTGGTATGCTTTCCGTTCGTGGAAATCTCTATTTTCCGAGGGTAAAAAAAAAATTTTAGTTATTATAGAAAATCTTTTCAGAAAATGCACTAAAATATCATTCAATTTTAATCTTAAGGTTACATGTTACGTTAAGGGCCTACATCAATATTATCGTATATCATCGCCGACACGTACATATCAACACAGCCAGTAGGCACAGAAAATGAAGAATTAGGGATACTTTTCCTATTTACTCAAAATCTACTAAATATATTTTAATTCTGATTTACGTGTTTCTATATATAATAGTTACTTATGTTTTTAAAGTTATTTCATTAGTTAATACGCGATAATAGACCGACAAATGAAAAAAATAAAAATTTTGAGAGGTTGTTTCGCCAAGATTTTCTATCGAGAAAACTTTTTTCAATCGTGTTTCTGAGTTGATGCGATCCTAGATTATATATTGAAAAAACATATACTTAAAAATTAGAGCTCTAGCCATTCAATCTAAAGAAACAATGAAAACTTCGTACATAGAAAAATGCACGAAGCTATTTTGGTATCGTCTTAAGCAAACTATTTTATAAAGAAAATATTACTATTTTTATGTTTGATTTGATTGATACAGATAAAAAATAGAGACCAATCAATCAACTTCCCATCCCCTTCCCGACCTCAGATCGCCCGTAAATTATTTTTCCTCTTATTTTTATAATATTCTCCTCCTTTTCTAATGGGTTTCATCCTACTATAATTTTTTTTAATTTTTTTTTCTAAAAGTACTAACTGCTGCCCACAACTTCGTATGCGTGGTATTTAGAAGCTAAATCTTAATAAACTGTACAATTCTACTTTGTTCAAAAACTAAAAAACACGCTTGATAATCCTAAATATTTTTTTTAATTATTGCATTGTCATCGCTCCTTGTTAGGTGTGTAAAATTTCAGATCAATTTGGATTGATCTGAAATTTTACACACCTAACAAGGAGCGATGAGCGCGTAACGTCACAATCGACCATAGAGGATATAACGGAATCTTTGAAAGTGACCTTCACCCACTTGCAGTAGTTGGCTACTGCAAGTGGGTGAAGGTCACTTTCAAAGATTCCGTTATATCCTCTATGGTCGATTGTGACGTATGATATTGCACACAGATATCATCCTCTGTGAGAGATGCAAAACTCGAAAATAAACCCTTTGCCAACACGCCTGGTCAGCGCGGCACGGTAGACCATAATCCCTCCAAAGCGGAGGAGGTCCGTGCCCAACAGTGGGACATAAATGGGCTGGCGAGGTGGAGATTAGTCTTTAATACACAGATTTTCTAATAAAAAAGTTCAGCTAACATTGCCGAATTGTGTACACTATCAGTTTTAATTTTTTAGTTAAGTTTAGTTCTGCGTGTAGAATCGGTACCATTGTTAAGGCATCTTGCCTTTTCAGCCCATAGATGTCCCACAATTGGACAAGGACTATTTTCACAATGACGGGAGGAAAATTGGCCTGCTATATCTGTTAGGCTACAGTGTGGGCTACAGCCAAGTCAGAAAGAGGGCGGTTTCATATGAATTCTTAGCCACGCGCAATATTACAAATTATTTATGTAATTTTCTTTTATGTTGCCGCTTTACACATAGCCTATCAGATCAGAGCTATCAGACTGATTCACGGAACTACTTACCATTTACATAAATCAATTAAACAGATTGCAATCTTGATTACCAATTTGCTTACATCACCAGGGAATTAAAAAACAAATACTTAAATTATATAGAAAAATACTTCCAAACAATAGATTTAGAGAAAAATATCTAAACATACATTATATCGATTAAAATCAACAACTTTTATTAGATTAGCAAGTGATATGGCATGTTTATGATCGATAAATCAAGTTAGGCAGGAAACTAAATTAACCTTACTTAACACAATGTAATGGCACTGGTTAAGATAAAATTTCCTTTACTTAGAACATCTTCACAATTACACATACATCTACATGTATTAAAATAGTATTGTTACGTGCTAGGGTTCGAAGGATTTGGAGAGAAAGACCTGCTGACTCTTTTGAAGACTTTATTCACTAGCACTAGTTACACACTAAGCACTAGGTCCAAACACTAAGCACTAGGTCCAAACACTAAGCACTAACAATGTCCTAGATCGTAGCCAAGTTGTAGGTTTCACTGGTATCACTCTTGATCACTTGTTTTCGCTCTCGAAGTCGCCTTTATCGTAGCTCGAACTGAACTGCCCGGGCTCGCCTCCCTGCCGCTATTTATATGCGCCGAGACGAGTTCCAGACCATTCCAGAATGTTCCCGACTGTGCGCGAACGTGATCGCCCGGAACGAATGTTTCTGGAAACTTCGGTAGTTCCTCTAACGCCATCTAGTATCTAATAGGGGTTTCACTCTGTTCGGTTCTTTAATTGGTTTTACTAGTTGCTGCTAGATGGCGCTAGCTCCTTTGTGTTTTGTGTGTTCGTAACACTACTCCCCTCTTAGAGATGCTCGTCCCGAGCATCGTTGTTACTACCATGGTAGCGCGCCAGGCGGTCTATGTGTACCACTTTGAATGTCCCTCTTGGTTGCTTTTGAATCCTATAGGTCACATCATTCAGTCGGGTAACCACTTTGTATGGACCGTCCCACTGGTTCTGCAACTTTGGAGATTTCCCTTTCCGGCGAGTTGGGTTATGCAGCCACACCAGTGACCCTTCCTCGAAGCCGCTCGTGTTCGATTTCCGGTCGTATCTGGTTTTCATGTTCTCACTTGACTGTAACCCATTTTCCCGAACCAAGGCGTGTATATAGCGCATCTTTTCCCTTAAATCGCAGACATAGTCTTGTACAGTCTTTGGTTCCTCCGGTGACCCTCCTGTCAATAGGTCTACTGGTATTCGTAGTTCTCTACCGAAATTGACATACGCCGGGGTAGCTTTTATGCTCTCATGCTCGGCGGTTCGGTAGGACAGAAGGAAGAGTGGTATATACTTGTCCCAATCCTTTTGTTTGTCATCTACCAATTTCGCCAAATGCCTCTCAAGGGTCTGGTTAAATCTCTCAACCATTCCATCAGACTGCGGATGGTACGCGGTGGTCCTCGTCTTATGCATGCCCAAAATTCTGCACACTTCCTGGAACACCTGCGATTCGAAGTTCCTGCCCTGATCAGAATGGATTTCCAGAGGCACACCAAAGCGACATATAACTTCTTCGACTAACTTAGAAGCGACTGTTGTGGCTTCTTGGTTTGGTATGGCGAACACTTCGGGCCATTTGGTGAAGTAGTCAATGACGACCATAAAATACTTGTTTCCCGAATCCGTTACAGGAAATGGCCCCGCTACGTCAACTGCAATTCGTTCCCACGGTGCACCGACGTTATACAACCGCAGGTTCCCACGGCTCCTTGTCTGTGGTCCTTTCACAGCAGCGCAAGTAGTACATTTGCGACACCAATCCTGTACATCATCTCGACAATGCAACCAGTAGAATCGTTCTCGCACTTTTGTTAACGTCCTCTTGACACCTAGATGACCTCCTGATACGCCATCATGTATTTCACGGAGAACATCTGGTACTCTCGTTCTTGGGACAATTATCTGAAGATGGAACTCTCTGCCGTTAGTCTTCTCCCATTTCCGGTAGAGTATTCCGTTTTGGAGTATCAGACTGTCCCATTGCGCCCAGTACGCCTTAGTGACAGCGCCAGTGGGTGCAACCTCACTCCATATTGGTTTTACGTCACCCCGTTTCTTCCATGTGATGATGTGCCGAAGGTCGTCATCTTTTTCTTGAGCCTTCCTCATAGCATCATTCTCCCAGAGACTCAAAGGATCTGTTCTCGTTAGTTTTAATGTTTCTTCATTGCATTCCTGCTTGACACAATGTTTGCAGTCCTCCGAACACGGCCTTCGTGAGAGTGCGTCGGCATTCCCATGTGTCTTTCCGCTGCGGTGTTCCGTCTTGAAGTCATACTCCTGGAGCTGTTCAATCCATCGAGCTACTTGACCTTCTGGGTTCTTGAATTGCAGTAGCCACTTCAAGGCTGCGTGGTCAGTTCGTAGTAAAAACTGTCTGCCGATGAGATATTTGTTGAAATGTTGTAGCGTCTTTACAACAGCCAAGAGTTCTCGTCTTGTCACACAGTAGTTTCTCTCTGGCTTGGATAAAGATTTGCTGAAATATGCAATAACAACTTCTCTTTCACCCTGTTTTTGAGATAACACCCCTCCAATGGCCGTGTTGCTTGCATCCGTGTCAACTATAAACTGACCTTCAGTTTGTGGATACCCCAGGATTGGTGTTTCACACAGATGTTTCTTCAGTTTCTGAAAAGAATCTTCACAAGTCTCATCCCAACTAAATTGTCGTTTATCTTCTGTCAGCCGATGTAATGGCTTGGCTATCTCTGCGAATCCCTTAACAAAACGCCTGTAGTATGAGCATAGGCCGAGGAATGCCCGCACTTCGGTTTTGTCCTTAGGGGTAGGCCATTTTTGAACTGCTTCCAGTTTCTCCGGGTCTGTCTGGATTCCATCACTGGAGATAATATGGCCGAGATAGTTGACCTTGCTCCTGAATAAACGACACTTTTCCGGGTTCAACTTTAATTTGGCTCCCTCTATTTTGGCGAAAACTCGTTCCAAGTTTCGCAAATGGTCCTCGAAGTCGCGGCCGACAATGATGACGTCATCCAAGTAGACTAAGCAAGCCTCTCCAACTAAGCCTGCCAGTACACACTCCATGAGTCGCTCAAAGGTGGCAGGTGCGTTGCACAATCCGAAGGGCATGACGTTAAATTGCCATAAACCTTTACCGGTCGAGAAAGCTGTCTTCTCCTTGTCTTTTGGATGAATTTCCACCTGCCAGTAGCCAGATTTCAGGTCTAGGGTCGAGAACCATTTCATGCCACTCAGGGTATCTAAAGTGTCGTCGATTCGTGGTAAAGGGTAACTGTCCTTCTTAGTCACATCATTGAGACGCCTATAGTCCACACAAAATCTCGTGCTACCATCTTTCTTCTTCACTAATACAACAGGTGAGCACCACGGACTTGTAGACGGTTCAATAATCTTATTCCTTCTCATGTCCTCCAAAAGGCCTTCAACTTCTTTTTCCTTTGCAATTGGTATCCGTCTTGCTCGTTGACGAATTGGTCTCTCGCTTCCGGTATCTATCCTGTGCTGAACCATCGACGTTCTTCCAAGGTCCCCTTCTTGACTGGAGAAGATATTCGCGTAGCGCTGCAAAAACTTCTTAGCTTTCATGCTCTGCGAATAAGTCAGATTACTCTTACAGTCATCAAGTAGCTTAGTCACTAAACCGTAGTTATTGCTGTTTGCTGAGTCTGCGCCTGTCATCGAACTACACTTTTTCATCCAGACAACTTCCTCGCACTTTCCGATGACATCACCTTTGTTCAAGCAGATCTCGCGATCACCAAGATTCAAAACCCTGACCACAGCGTTTCTGCTTCCACTAACAAGGGTTCTCGCCGTCATCAGTTTTTGTGACGATGTCTTGGTAGGTGTGTCTTCGATCAACACGCATCTGTTTGACTTTTTCTTTCCAGCTGGCGGCAGTTCCACCAGTACCTGAGCTTCCGCTCGTCCAGGTATGATGACCTTCTTTACACATGTGACTTTCCCGCAGGCGCCTCCAAGAATGAAGATTTCTTCTTCACCACACTTGAAAACTCCTTCAGCGACATTAATTCTGCAGTTGTGTTTCTTCATGAAATCCAAACCCAAGATGCAATCATCCACAATCTCAGCCACGATTACGTTATGAGAGTATGAGGACCCCCCTACATACATCGTAACTGACGTTTCTCCCAGGACGGGTATTGGCTGACCGGAGGCAGTAAGTAGCCGACAGTTAATTCTCCTCTTGTGTCCCGTTGCGGTTTTTACCAGAGTTGGGTTCACTATTGTTCTAGAGGCTCCTGTGTCCAGAGTCATTTTGCAATCCGTCCCGTTAATAGTCCCCTGAATCGCAAAACTATTCCCGCTGCATGCCTGGGAGATAACAGTTATCGGGGCTCCCTCCGCGTCAGCCAGCACTCGCCCCTTAGTCCTGGCTTTTATTCGTTTCCCTGATCCCGGGCAAGAGACAAAGCCCCCTGCTTCTTCAGCACCTCTATTTGTTCCTCGAGTCTGTTCATCCTGGCCATCTGGGTTTCCTTCTGCGGGCAGTTGAGCTGAAGATGGCCCCTCTCACCGCACTTGTAGCACATGGCTCCAGAACTTTTCTTCGTAGGGGCCTTAACCTCCTTGACTTCCTCAGAGACCTCACGGATCTTATGCGTATGCCGTATGTCATAACGAACAGCCTCGACCTCCAAAGCATGCGCCAATGCTTCTTTTAACGAGGTATGGTGACGAAGCCTCACTGCAGTTCTGACCTCCAGGTCTTTGATTCCGTCGACAAATGCTTGAACAATATTCGTGTCTACCATCTTGGTGTCGGCTCCTGGGTGTGCCTTTCTGACGAGTTTTTCAATTTCCAACGCCCATTGTTGTAGTCCTTCTCCTGAGCGTTGGACTCTGTCACGCAGTTGGGCACGGAACACGTGCTCCAGGTGTCGCTCCCCGTATCTGGATTCAAGTGCCTCCATCAGGTCTTGGAACCCATTTCTTGTATGTGGCAGTGCTTCCAGGACCGACAAAGCTTGCCCTCTGAGCGCAACAGTGAGAGCGGTCAAGCATTGTTCTTCCGTCCATCCGTTGGCAGTAGCAACCGTCTGGAATTGCTGACGATAAGCGTTCCAGGAAGTAGTGCCGTCGTATGGCGGAACTTTCACTCTTGGTCCTTGTGCCACTCCGATAGTTCCACTAGAGATCGTAACTCCCGTGGTTTCAAGGCGCACTACTTTCTTCTGTAGTTCAATGAGGCCGGTTTTCACATTTTCGACATCCAATCCTAACCCGGTAACTCGTTCTTCCACTACGTCGACATCTTTTCGAAGCTTAATCACCGTGTTACTAACATCATTTATAGCACAAATCACTTTTTCTTGTGACTCTTGCAAAGCGCCGAGCTTGCGTTCTTGTGACTCTTGCAAAGCGCCGAGCTTGCGTTCTTGTGACTCTTGCAAAGCGCCGAGCTTGCGTTCTTGTGACTCTTGCAAAGCGCCGAGCTTGCGTTCTTGTGACTCTTGCAAAGCGCCGAGCTTGCGTTCTTGTGACTCCTTCATTGACCGAATTTCAGCCCTTTGCATCTCTATCAGTTCAATTAAACTTCCTAATTGAAGTGCTACTGACGCTACGCTGCCGCTGGTGGGCGTGGCTTGTCTAGTGGGCGTGGCAAGGTGGGCGGATCCAGTGGGCGGAGCTTGTCTAGTGGGCGTGGCCGGTGTGGTGGGCGTGGCAAGGTGGGCGGAGCCAGTGGGCGGGGCTTGAGTCTGAGTAGGCGGAGCCTGGGCCTGGGTGGGCGGAGCCCTATGGGCGTGGTCGGTGGGCGTGGCATGGTGGGCGTGGCCAGTGGGCGGGTCTAGAGGGGCGTGGTCGGTGGGCGGGGCCTGGTAGGTGGGGCCAGTGGGCGGGGCTTGGTCCACAGCGGGCGTGGCCTCCGCAGCTCGTTGTGCCCTTGTCCTGACGCCCTCGAAGTCCTCTCTCGGAGTCAATGGCATCTCCAAATCCCACTTCTGACACCAGTTGTTACGTGCTAGGGTTCGAAGGATTTGGAGAGAAAGACCTGCTGACTCTTTTGAAGACTTTATTCACTAGCACTAGTTACACACTAAGCACTAGGTCCAAACACTAAGCACTAGGTCCAAACACTAAGCACTAACAATGTCCTAGATCGTAGCCAAGTTGTAGGTTTCACTGGTATCACTCTTGATCACTTGTTTTCGCTCTCGAAGTCGCCTTTATCGTAGCTCGAACTGAACTGCCCGGGCTCGCCTCCCTGCCGCTATTTATATGCGCCGAGACGAGTTCCAGACCATTCCAGAATGTTCCCGACTGTGCGCGAACGTGATCGCCCGGAACGAATGTTTCTGGAAACTTCGGTAGTTCCTCTAACGCCATCTAGTATCTAATAGGGGTTTCACTCTGTTCGGTTCTTTAATTGGTTTTACTAGTTGCTGCTAGATGGCGCTAGCTCCTTTGTGTTTTGTGTGTTCGTAACAGTATTCTGCACTGACAACATACGGCTTAACAGATTTTAAACTAAGCACTAAATTCTAAATAAAGTATTGATTTATTTCATCTAATTTTATATCATACGCAGCTAAGTGTAGGTATTTAATTTTCATAGTTTCACTTGTATCTAAAGTATCTTCACCAGAGATTTTTTCAGCGAAATTCTTAATAATTATAAAGTTATTAGTTTTCAATTATGCGGCATGATTTATCTAGGTTATCAATTAGTATTTTATTTTTTTGTCTATTTAGTTTTATACTCAGTACATTTTTATACAAATAATGATTAATTAAGTTAATGAAAGCGTTCTCTGCCATATTTCAGCTGTTAAAAGTTCTTCCCTGTCTTGTAAGCCTTGTAATCTTTACTTAATAGAAAACATTGTTATTTTTGTATGTATGTCCTTATGTAAGCTTTATTCTTTAAAACTACGTTACGGATTTTGATGCGGTTTTGTTAAAGAAAATGGTCCAAGAGAATGTTTTCTTTTTTGAATAAGGTTTTTTATTGGTTTTTTATTTCCACGCGTACGAAGTTAGTTAGCTATGTTAGTAACAGCTAGTTACCTATACGAAACATTAATATAAATATCATTTATAACTGAAATAGGGCATACATTACAGTAGTAAGTTATCTATATCGATGGGGGAAAGCTCCAAGTAGGATACAATGGCGCCAGGATGTCGGGAGCCAAATATTGCGCCGCCGTATCTCGTCACAACGAACAGTTTGCTACTAACCTTCGATCTGCTTACTCAAAACCCGTATCATAGGACAAAAGTATAAAAAAAAATTGTTTTAAAGCTGTTAACAATGAATCTTTTTATAATATTTAATATTATGTTAATACAAGTAACGAGTTGTGTTAAAACTAGAACTAAAAATTTAACATCTGTAGATGAAATTAAAAAGAAAAATATACTAGAACACGAAGTTATTCTGTCGAAAGTTCCTGCTAATCAAAGTGAAGTGAAACCAGTTAAGATAACTAACATTGTGTTACCTAAGATTCATCCAGTGACAGTAACTACAGTTAAAACACCGCCAGCTATGATTTCACCATCACAGTAAGTCAATATCTGAGAGATGTGTGGTTGTACAGTAAAAATAATCATTATTTTTTATTTTATCTTATAAAAGAGCAAAGATATTTAACTATTATCTTTTATTTAAATTTATTTTTTCTTATAATATTCCTTCATACAAACTGGATTTAAAAATGGCATTTTGATCAAAATCATAAATTCAAAACAATATTAAATTCTAAATGTCAGGACTGGTTTAGCAAAATTTTGTAAAACCTTATAAAATAATTCATTTCATAATAATATAAATATCGTTCTAAAATAACGCTAGGTTTCATAACAATCATGACTTTTCTATTTCCGTTGTCTTTCAATCCATAATAATACGTAATTAGCTGTAGTCTCGTAGAGGCCTACGATGCTACTACAAATGAACGTAGCTTACTTACGCTAACAACTGCATTAGATAAGTCTCAAGTCTAAAAGCTTTAAGTGCCACAAAACTAGATTCCGTAGTCGATACCAATAGTACCAAGACTAGCAAATTAATCCCAGCTTTCTTATGCTAACTTGTAAAGTCAAAGCTACACAGTGTAAAATCGTATCACTTGTCGCTCGGGAGAGTCTCAAAGGAATGGGTCAGGACATCAGAATCATATTAAATTACAGCAGTGGTATTCAGTGAGAAAAAGTGAAGTGAATTTTCGGTGAATCTTGATCACATGACAGCCCTCCTCCAATAAAAATAGAGGAGCGCTGTCACGTGATCAAGATTCACCGAAAATTCACTTCACTTTTTCTTACTGAATACCACTGCAGATCACTCTAATAAATCACAACATTAAAATGTTGTAGAATTGGTTAGTAAACTAACCAATTCTTTGGATACGCTTATCTGCAGGATTAGTTGTATAATATAATTTGATTCTGATGACGTAATTCATACCTTTGAGAAGAAAAAGGCTCCCCTTGAATGATTTCTGTAGATGTTTCCTATTTTGTTCTATTGTTTTATTATTTCAGTGTAACAAAATGGGCCCAACAATTAAGTAACGCTATATACAATATCGATGAACAGTTAGTACGTAGACAAGAACTGTACGAGAGTTTTAGTGATATTAACACTGAGCTAAGAAATGGTACTGCGATTGTAAACAAGATGGCTGACACATTAGAGGATCTTTTCCGAAGAAGAGCTCGTGCTGCTGAAGATATTATGAGGAAAGCAGAGCAATTTTCCAAGTTAGAAGTTCCTCCACCGCCTGACTATACTTTTGATCGCAGCATTGTTAGTAAATTTTATTATTATTATATCTAGCTCATCGAGAAATACACAATTGGCGATCCCAAAATGAATAATATATTTTTGTAATATATGCCTTATTGCTGGGACACGGTTTCTGTAGAATAAAAGTGAAATATAAAAAAATTGTTGTCTGCTCAGGTAATTTAGAAAAAAAGTTTAAAAAATTATTTATTGTGATGCGTTTATTTACAGAGACTTGATCAGGTGAAGAAAAAAGTAGATCCGTCAGACCTAGAAGAATTTGAAATAGGACTTTATTGTAGGGCTGTAAGAAAAATACAACTAACACCAACAAAACATTTCGATGCCAAAGTATCACTGGATTACACGAGTGTGCAGGTCGCAGCTGAGGTATTCGACTGCAGTAAGTAGTTATCACAACGTTTTAAGAAATATTCACTCGAATTTCTAATAATCGCTTCAATAATGTTTACTTATAATTATTTTATATAGTTATTTTTTTTTGTATGTCCCCAAGTGAACTAAGTAAGTAAGTCTTTAAAACCACGCAAAGGATATTGGTGCCTTTTTTTAAAATATAGAGTGATTCAAGAGGATGGCTTTTGTAATAGTTCTGAAAATAATGAGGGCTCAATAACTATAAACGCGGGTGAAACCGCGGGCATTAGCTAGTATAATTAATAATAGTGTCCTGTCCTGTTTGTAGACCCAAAGGTATTGAAACAATTATACTGGTCAGAAGGTTTACTGAAAACTTTCCGAAACAATTATGCTCAAGATTCAACAATAGACTTCCAATACTTCTGTAGTGCGCATGGATTCCTAAGACACTACCCAGGTACTACCAATTATTTTTTAACTTTATAACAAAAACTGGTTATCTCATTTAATATTTTAAGCAGTTATCTGCATAGTGACGTTCTTATCATGATGATGCAACCATCCACCCTAAAGATCATCAACCTGGTAATCTTTGCGGGAGGTCGACGTCTACCGGAGATAAATATAACAAATATTCATGGACATTTCACACAACGTCCTCTGGTCCCAAGCTAAGCTTATACGCTTGTGTAATCGGTACCAAAATACGGATATACTACATAGACTACTTTTCTTTTGTAAATACATACTTATGATACATAGAAAACACCCAGACGCAGTACAATCATTTATGACATTTATAAATATCTCACAAATAATTGCCCCAAGCGGGAATCGAACCCGCGACCTCGTGAGCGACAGACCGTTACATGAACCACTCCGAACACACCCGAGATATACATTCAATATACTTAATATGATTTTTCTTAACAAGAGTGTTTATTTTTAGCGGCGTTATGGGACGATATGTTTAAACTTAAAGTACCTTACGACAGTGGAGAGGATGCAGACACAGGTGTCTATGATTGTCGGCTTCGTCCTTGGTACGTCAGTGCTGCAGGAGCACCTAGAGATGTCCTCATTTTGCTTGATGCTTCCGGATCTATGCACAACTCTTCGAACAAGATCACCGGTGAGCAGTTCACACTGGCACTGCTCAATGCCTTGACAGATGATGATAGAGTCAATGTGCTCAGGTTTAATGTGGTCATTGAGTCTCCAATTGACTGCTTCAATGATAAACTTGTCTCGGTAAGTATTTTTCGCTATAAATATATGCATAAATAAATAATAATAAATATTTATGGACATTTCACACAACGTCCTCTGGTCCCAAAGTGAGCTATATTTCTATTCTTTTGTTATGGGTACCAGATACGAACCTCAGACTTTGTAGACGGCAGTCCGTTACATGAACCACTAGACCACGAAGCCCGTCAATAAATAAATATATTCATGCTTCAGTTAAAGATCTTTATAGCGATATACATGCTTTAGCATTACGAAAATTACTTTAAACCCTGGAATAGGCCTGGCGTCTGAAATGGTCTTAACTTAGTAAGTTAACTGTTGTCTATAATATTTTTCTTTTAAGTCTTTGTTCCTCTTTTTAAACACTAGGCAAATCACGTGAATACAGCAGCAATGATGGCCGCAATACAGATGTTCAACAACATGACAAATGTTACTTACATGAGGGACGTGTTAGAATATGCAGTAGGATTGCTCAAAGACCAACGTAAACTGAAAGATAGACCGAGAGCTTGCCAACAGGCGATAGTGCTGCTAACAGATAGTATGTATGAGAACTTTACGGATTTGATGCGTCATCTGGACCGTGAAGGAAGTATCAGGTACTTTATTATTAAACTTCTTTCGTAGCGTTGAGCACTAATAGGATGCTGCTGTTAGAACGAGTGATAGTTGGTAAAGTAAGTAGTCACTGCTATCCGTAATTTATTCTAAGATTTCACTGCTACCGACAGTTCTTATGATAGGCTTTTTTACGTTTACTTTCAATAAAAACCAAGAAACAAATTTCGAAATAGATATAAATTCTACACAATAAAATCATTTGCATGTTTTCGCGATTATTGTGCCGCACCGCCCGTGGTCCCGTTTTGACGTTAAATAGTTTGTTTAAACGTTTATTAAGGGCCTACATCAATATTATCGTATATCATCGCCGACACGTACATATTAACACAGCCAGTAGGCACAGAAAATGAAGAATTAGGGATACTTTTCCTATTTACTCAAAATCTACTAAATATATTTTAATTCTGATTTACGTGTTTCTATATATAATATTTACTTATGTTTTTAAAGTTATTTCATTAGTTAATACGCGTTAAAAGACCGACGAATGAAAAAAATAAAAAATTAGAGAGGTTGTTTCGCTAAGATTTTCTATCGAGAAAACTTTTTTCAATCGCGTTTCTGAGTTTATGCGATCCTAGATCATATATTGAAAAAACATATACTTAAAAATTAGAGCTCTAGCCATTCAATCTAAAGAAACAATGAAAACTTCGTACATAGAAAAATGCACGAAGCTATTTTGGTATCCTCTTAATACAGGAAATATTCTATTCCTAAATTATTTCCTGTAATTAAAACTACAACTATAGATAACATAGTTAGAATCAATACAATAATTCTTTGTAGTATGTAGATAACATCGGCAGTCTTAATAAACTGAAATTAATAACAATTTTAATCCGATTACTTATTTATTAATCCATCCGCAGTGCTAAATAATTGTGAATCATTCTTAGAAATCAATACTTGTATATACTTGTATTGCAAAATTCTGTATTGTTTTTCTCAGAATTTAATTAAAAAGAAAGTATTATTTTCATGTAATCCTATTACTTAGATTGCTACGTGGAATTACTAATAAATATTACGTATGATTTTGTACAGATTGCACAAGACTTTTGATACGTAAATAGATAGAAAGATAACTCTATATTTAACTACATCACATTTTATTATTGTTTTTATGATAATAGGTACGGTAAACGCGAACGAAAACTAGAAATGATTATAATGCAAATATTCTATAGATGTCGTTTCTTTTCATTCTCAACTCATTATTTTCAAACAATCACACTGATCTGATCATGCATGCATAACTAAGCATGTGTTATTGGATGGATATTGAATTGTAAACAAAACATATTAAGATTTAACTAACCGTGGTGTTCTACGATATTCACATACATATCGCTGCCACAGTTTGTTTTACAGCCTATAACTTAATTGGCATTGTTCATATTTTTTTTAAACTCTTAATTCGAAATCCATTTCGGGGAATAGAGTTTTTGATCATGATCCATTAGTTTTTTTCGGAAAATTTGCTATATTAACGATTATTTTTCCAAAAAAGCAAATGATCTCTATTTGCCCTTGAAATGAAGGACTTAAAATATTAAGGCTTTCTTAGGGTTAAACTACTCTGTGGTGGAGATGAAATTGGTCTATTATATCAACTTGGCAACTTTGAAAACATGTATGTATTACAATCTGTCTTAAGTTTATCAGGAAAAAGCAATACACAGATTGCGTACAACGATGACGTCACAACGTTTAAAATAATATCTTTAAGTATTTAAAAAAAAATATATATAGTGAATATTTCAATAATATTGAAATCAGTTGCTTATAATAGTCTATATTTTCTAAAAAAATATAAAAACAGCAGGTCAAAAATTATGAACAATCCCAATTGTCTTTGCGAAAACTTAACAAGAATTTATTGGTAGATTATTTACCCTGTGGCTTCACGACCAATATGGGCTACGAGACAACACACGTGCCTACGCCGAGTCTGTGAGTTGTAACCGTGACGGGTACTTTGCTGAGCTAATCACGCAGAATGACGTCACACAGCAAGTTCTTACTATACTACAAGTATTAGAGAGGCCTTTAGTGTGGCAAAGGAAGAATCGTCTCACTGTTTTCAGCGACCTATACGCAAATGTTGAGGTAGGCGATACTACGGCAAAAATATTCCTTTTGATATAAATAACTTACTTTAGGCGTTGAATCGATTATAAGCGCACTAGCTGCTGCCCGCAACATCACACGCGTGGAATGATGTTGCTCTCCCATTAGTCGCAGCGTGATGTTTTATAGCCTCCTCTTTATAGCCTGTCTCAATAAATGTTCTATCCAAAACTGCAATGATTTTTTAAATCGGATCCGTCGTAGTTCCTGAGATTAACGCGTTCAATTAAGGGCCTACATCAATATTATCGTCGACATGTACATATTAACACAGCTAGTAGGTATAGAAAATGAAGAATTAGGGATATTTTTTTGGTTACTCAAAATCTACTAAATATATTTTAATTCTGGTTTACGTGTTTCTATATATAATAGTTACTTATGTTTTGAAAGTTATTTCATTAGTTAATACGCGATAATAGACCGACAAATGAAAAAAATAAAAAATGAGAGAGGTTGTTTCGCTAAGATTTTCTATCGAGAAATCTTTTTTCAATCGCGTTTCTGAGTTTATGCGATCCTAGATTATATATTGAAAAAACATATACTAAAAAATTAGAGCTCTAGTCATTCAATCTAAAGAAAAAATGAAAACGTCGTACGTAGAAAAATGCACGAACCTATTTTGGTATCCTCTTAAATAAACAAAGAAACTCTTCTGCATTATAATATTAGTCAAAAAGTATAAATTAAATCATGAGTTACAAAATGGCACCATGGCGTCTATGAAAAGATTAAGTTGTACGAAACTCATAAGCAACTTTTTCCTCTAAACATTAAATATAAGTTCTTGCATCTGAGCATTAATAAGAGGCAAGATAGATTTGTTCAATAAATATGCTGGACATATTTACAGTCCCAATTTTAAAAGGATAACCTGAGAGAGAGTAACAGTTTTAATTTCAACGCGCCCAACGGATTTTAGGAGACGCGGTTTTTTTTTGTATCTTTAATGACCGCTACCGAATATCTCCTGTTTCCATAAGTATGACTGTCTATTAAAGAAAATATGTATTTATTTTGTAGGATCCTAGAAGAAGTGAATATTACTGGCAGATGAAAGAAAATACTGAGCAAGGATATAGATACAGAGAATTGAAACGGCACAAAGAAGTGCTTTTAAGTAGTGAGCGACTAAAGAAAGATCACTTGCGTCAGGAAGCTCTTGTAAGTACATAATTAAGATATTATCTTATGTGTTCAAACAAAGGTAAGGAGAAGTTAACACCCAAAGGTGATCCAATATTGTATCTATAAAAAAACGCATCAAAATCTGTTACGTAGATTTGAAGACACAAGCTCAAATAAAGACATATTTAAAATAAAAATATATAAAAGCCTTTATTATTTCATGCATTTCATACTTACAATTCATTTTATATATATTTAAATATCATTTAAAAGATAACATTTTATTTATATTTATTATTTAACTATTTATTATAATTACATTATTATTTATTATTACATTTAATTAGTATGTAGTCAATCTATACATCTATATATATTTATCACCCTCTTTAGGTCTTTACCATATCTATAATGTGAAAAAAAGACTACATAGTAATTCAATTTTTTTACTAATAACTTGATAATTTTTTTGGCAAAAGATAGACAAAAATGGAAATAAATGGAGGAGGCTTGTCTATCTTTTGCTGTTGTTAGCCATTTTATTCCCGCTATCTTCTTTATATCGTCTTCCCACCTCGTATATGGTTTGCCTATGTTTCTTATACCTTTAGGGCCACTGCAAGTGGTCACCGTAGATGTCCATCTTTTGTCCTCTAGACGTGCTCTATGGCCAGCCCATCTGAGCTTTTGCTTTTGAGAAAAGTTTAGTGCATCTATTGCTTTTGTAATGGTTCTTATTTTGGTATGTCTGAGGCATGTCCTGTTTTAGTATTTCTTTATACATCCAAAATTTATTCAATGATAGTTTTGTCCTTCGTTCTACTTCAAGATAATTGTTATCGTTTCTAAAGCTAATTTGTTTTCCGAGGTAAATATAATTGTCAACATATTACAGGTTCTCTTTATCAATCTTTATATTTTTTCTTGCACTGTTTGTCATTACTTTTGTTTTTGACAGATTTATCTCTAAGCCCACTCTTTTACTGCCTGTGTTTAGTGTATTTATCATGTATTGCAGTTCCTCAGCTGTTTCTGAAAACAGTACCAGATCAACAGCAAATCTTAAATGGCTCAGGTAGTTTCCTTTTATATTTAGGCCGCACGATTTCCATTCAAGTCCACTAAAGATGTATTCTAGCACTGAAATAAATAATTTGGGGGACAAAGGGTCCCCTTGTCTCACACCTCTACACACTGGAAAACTTGTACCCGTTGTTTCTAGTTTAACTTTACTCATGTTATAAAGACATATACATACAAAAATAACGATGTTAAGCTAGAAATAGATTTATGTATGAAAAACGCACGATACTAAACATCTTTGAAGGGAACTTTTTACAGTGGAAACTTAGATATAGTCCTTTATATAGTCTAAATCTAAGTCTAGTAATTTAAATATAGTCTCTAACAATTTTTGCGTGCCATTTGTATAATTACTAGTGTGATCATGTATTTATTTTACTTAGGATAAATTTGGACACTACTACGAGGGAGAGGATTTGAAGTACAGGTTGAAAATAAGCGTTTCCGTTCCAGTATTTGAACATACTACTAGTGAGGTACGTTCATATACATATATTTGATAGTGCTTTTTAATGTAACTATATTTAATGAAAGGGTTCCTTCAAAAAAGAAGTATTAGATGTTTTCAAAACTTCGAATCTATGATCATAACAAGTGTTACACGACTTCTAATCAGCATTATCATTCAATATATTGATTTAGGCCCAATTTTCTCTCCGTGTATATATTAATGCCGTATACATTGCTAGGTATTCATTACGCAGGTTACGATTACTTATTTGTTTGTTTATTTAAACACGCTAATCTCAGGAGCTACTGGTCCGATTTGAAAAATTCTTTCAGTGATGGATAGCTCGCTTATCGATGAAGGCTATAGGCTATATAACATTACGCTGCGATCAATAGGAGCGAGGCAGCAATGAAAAATGTTGCAAAAACAAGAAAATTTGTCTAAATTCCACGCGTATGATGTCGCGGGCCACAGCTAGTTGTTAGTGCTCACTGACGTCTATTTTATTTATATTTTTTTTTTTTTTTTTTTTTATATTCATGGACATTTCACACAACGTCCTCTGGTCCCAAGCTAAGTTTATATTGCTTGTGTTATGGGTACCAGAATACGGATATAATACATATACTACTTTTCTTTTGTAAATACATACTTATAATACATAGTAAACACCCAGACGCAGTACAAACATTTGTATGACAATTAAAAACATCACACAAATGATTGTCCTGACCGGGAATCGAACCCGAGACCTCATGATCGGCAGTCCGTTATATGAACCACTCCACCACGAGGCCCGTCTATATCGGACATGTATAAATTTTCAATTGGGTAATTTATAATTCCGTTGCTATTTTATTGCTCATATTTCTAAGATATTATATCTTAGCTACATATAGCTAAAAACTAAAAAAATAATCTTCACACCTTCGTTACTCTATCAATAAATCTTTTACAAGTATGCTCGTATTGTGACCAAAAAAGTTAAGGCTATAATGAATTTTTATTATTCATAAGATGGTAAGCAACATTACGGTGATGAATACAGGTATAACTGATAACAGGGCGTCTTACGCTATAAAAAAAGTTGAAGTATGTGTCTTAAGCTTCAAAAATAAATGACCACAAAATATATTAAACTATGATCAAGTCTGATTTGATTTATACACAACTAAGATTTGATTACTTGACAGCGGACACAAAAAGCGCTTTCCTGGTAACGGCTAATTAATTGCCACAGAATCGCTTGAAATTGTTAAAAGCATATTAAAACGTAGCAACAATATATTTTCATTTCTGTTTCCAGAATATTACAATAAAACTGGACGAGGTGAGTTCTCTTTATATTTTAGATAAACATTATGAATTCATATTACCTAACTGATAAATATGTTTTGATCAATTGCTTTTTATCATGGGACTTATCAAGTGATTTGTTTACAGGAAAATCAACGAAACGCTACGAGGACGGTAATATGACATTATTCAGACCTTCCACGGCAAAACGGAAGTAATAACACAAATAATATTTCAACATTATTTGAAATCGATTAGGCCTAAATTGTTTGTCAAATAATTACGCTTGATTATGATGATAGCATATTATCATGAGAATCTTTTGCAACACACGTTGAAAACAATATGCTTGAATTCTCTGTTATATTTTATTATGTTTGTTATATTCAAGTTTATGAGCTTCCATATCTGTATATATTTATACAACTAGATAGCGTCGAGTTTAAATTTTAATAGCCTTTGTTTTAAATTTTTTAATGTTTTTATTTATTTATTTTATTTTAATTCTTCATGCACAAATAGAGTGTACAAAAGCGGACTTAATGCCTGAGGCATTTTCTACCAGTCAACCTTAGGGTTGTACAGAGAATATGTAATGGTAGGTGCGTATTAATAAATACAAAAAACAATAAACTTACGAATAATTACATACACCTATACCTATATATAAATAGATACTACAAAAATACATCTAAACATAATCATAAACATACATACATATATACATAATATTATGGTACACGACGAAACACTATAGCGATTATACCGATAAGTCGAAGTAGAATTTAATGAACTCGTTTCTTAAAAATATTCCAACTTTTGGCCTTCCCGATTTCCAATGTTTTCAGTTCTGTGTTCTGCATTTAAATCTTTCATGTAAATGTTAAGACAAAATAATAAATAAATAAAATAAGTTATCGCAGCAAAACCAGAACATTGTAGTAGGTTCGTTTGCCGGTGGAAAGTCTGAGGTATAAATTAATTTTATAAAGAATTCTTCTTTGTTAATTTTTATTTATTAATAATTGGTACAAAACACGCAGTATCCAGTTAATCGTCTGCTAGGTGTGGCCGGTGTGGATATTCCAATCGATCATTTGAAATTGAGGCTACCTTATCATCTGGTAAGCTTTAGTATTAAGATAAAATAAGTGCATACTTACACTACATATATTATGTGTATGATTTGAAAATATTTGTAGATATGTTAATTATCTGTAAAAGCTCAGTTTTAAATCGTAAAATACTCTAGAGTCCTGCAATATGTAACTCTTATGTTTACATTTAATATCAAAATTCTATTAGAATTAATCACACATTATACGTCATATCATAATAATTTATATCAATATCGGTTACGATGAAGCAGCTAGTTATAGCTGCTTCACAATTCATTTTAGTTCTCATAATATTTAATCATACAAAATTACTTTTTTTCATTGTAGGTTGGAGCTGGCGGTTCGTTATTTCTTTTGGATCACCGTGGAAATGTTGTTATACATGATAATTTAAAACCTACGGTAAATATAATCCAATATTTAAGAAGTAAACTACCTAATTATATCGATGATTATTGCGTAGTAGCCTTTAGTCGACTCCTTGAGTACAGTAAAATGTTAAATACAATTTACGAAAAATGAGATGCCTTGTAGCAATTTACGTGCATACAAACATGTAAAAATTTAATGAACTTTCATACTTTATATACCTATACTAACTTAACAGTTTATTATGTCACAAATATTAAACTAAAGATTACAATATTTATATTTTACCATTGACTTCAAAGAAACATGATTATTCTTTCTACGATTTTCAGTTTGATGGAGATATACTAAAACCCGGGTACCGTACAGTTGATTTCTTAGATGTTGAACAAGCTGCTGAAGTACATATGCCTAGACATTATCCAAAAGAATGGATCGAGGTATTTTTTTTAGTATTTCGATAATTTTTTTGTTATACTACTGGGGTGACAACCATACAGCTCGCCTGATGGTAGCGGTAGCATAAGAGCGTTTGCTATTTAGGTATACAACAAGTGGGGCTATCAAAAATTCTACAAAATCTATGACAAAAGAAATGCATATTGGAACTATAATATGTATAATAATGTGAATGACGAAATAGCATGATGAAGCAGCTTAGCCGGAATGCTCACATTCTCTTCTTACTTTACAATGTACTGTTTATCCCTAGCTCCCCGTTTTATCTCAAAGATCGTTTTGATTTCCTACACGAATTTAACACTGTACCTAGTGTACACGTTAAGATCGTCAGAAAATCTAAAATTAAAAATATCCAAACACTCTACTAATTTTATGTCCAAATCTTTCTCAGTGCAAGCAGTCCGAATTACCACTATCTATAAAAGAAGCTAAAAGTTCAAAATCATTTAAAAAACTTGTGAAAGATCATTACTTATCTATCAGTTCTTAACTATTATTATATTATTTAACCTTAATTTTGGTTTGTGTTACAGTAAATAAATATTATACCATTTTAGGGTTCCGTACCCAAAGGGTAAAAACGGGACCCTATTACTGAGACTTCGCTGTCCGTCCGTCCGTCCGTCTGTCACCAGGCTGTATCTCAAGAACGGTGATAGCTAGAGAGTTGAAATTTTCACAGATGATGTATTTCTATTGCCGCTATAACAACAAATACTAAAAATAAAATAAAATAAATATTTAAGGGGGGCTCCCATACAACAAACATGATTTTTTTACCGTTTCTTGCTCGATACTAATAGCGTTGCCTTATGTTGCATAGATAATGGTACGGAACCCTTCGTGCGCGAGTCCGACTCGCACTTGACCAATTTTTAGTTATGTATATGTGTACTTGTTTATGTATGTATATGATATTAACGGTATATAAGTAGTTTAAGTATAGTATATTTTAAGTAATATTTTCTTATTTATTTTATTATTATGATAACATTATTATTACTATAATTATTATTATTTTTTTTTCTCTTCCTTTACATTAATATACTTGTACACTGCAGCCCCACTTTATTTTAGTCCCTAACTTTTCTTTCCATCCCATGGTTGCCTGGAAGAGATCATTTTATGTGATAAGGCCGCCATTTGTACCTAGTTTTAAGCTTAATTTCTGTTTTCTGTTTCTTGTAAATGTGTACAATAAAGAGTTAATCTATCTATCAATCTATCTTAGATAATCTTTTATACGTAATTACTTCGATTAACCTTTGCTTTCAACAAGTATCTATTTATTTAAGTGATTTAACAATGAATAAAAGCAGTGGTATCCAGAAATTAAGAAGCTTACAAAAATGTTGTCTTCATTTTCTTCAAGTAAAAACCACTTTTTATGAATTTTGACGCGAATATTTGTTCTAAATTGTACCCCAACATTTCGTAGACTTTTCAGTCACCATGGCTAAGGGCGGGAATCCATTAACTTTCTTGTTAAAAGTTTTTGTAATTTTGACAATTTTGAAATCGTCCAGCTACTTACAAAAGGCATTACAGCAAAATAATTATCATAAAAGCTGATAAACCTGCCATTAACAATTTGATATGACTTATATCGGTCTAGCGATAGTGATTTCCGTCCCGCTAATCCTGGTATCGAGGTTTTTATTGTAGAAATCTGACCGGTATGTAATTGTTTATATCCTGACGGATTAGGTACCTAATTCTTTAAGCTAATGCGTCAATCGTCTGATGACGGTGAAAATATCGAACACCACAATATACGAGTACATATCGGTATAGTTAACATAATATTCTCTAACTCGAAGATACATACATACATACATAGGCATCGTTACTATAAACAGTGTAATCTTAAAGGAGAGAAAGTTTAAGAGATGACAAATTAAAATAACACTAGCAAAAAGCTGAACTATGTGAGAACTCGTATATATGTATATCCTAATCTTACTAATATTATATGTGAAAGTTTGTAAATATGAATATTCGGATGTTTGTTACTCTCTCACGCAAAAAACTACTGAATGGATTTTAATGAAACTTTATAATAATGTGGCTTATACATCAGAATAACACAAAGGCTACAATTTATAAAGATATTGATTGAATTGTCTAAATGTGACGATAAATGTCAAGTAAGTAGGAATTTCACAGGCACGAAGTCGCAGGCAACAGCTAGTATTGTTAAATAATGTTGTTGTATACTGTTATATATCTATTTATTTAAAAACATACATAGGTATAGTTATTATAAAAAGATCACAACACAAAAATGTACCCAGAACTCTTGCAAATTAAAAAAATACCTAAAATTTGCTGAAAAATCTTAATGAGATATCAAATGGGATTTAATGTACTGTAACCAATTTCGGTTTTTAGTTTCGCAAATTACTAATAATAGACAAAGAAAGTGGGAACAAAACAATATACGGCAAAAGTATATTCGAGGATGGCATGAGAGCTATTATAGAAATGAGAGAATATCACTGGAAAAGGATAATGGATCACTACACAGCTGTAGCAGTGATTCCATTGTACAATCGATATCATAAAGTACCAGATGCCACATTCACTAAACAAATAGCCCGACAAGCATTGAAGTCCCTATCGCAAACTGACTTCGTTATTCAACCAGATTGGTAAGTTGTTCCTAACAATAATGTGAAATTATTAACCACCACTCCGGCCGTCTGTTGCCAATCTTGTCGGAGCGTGTCCTGCCGCCTTTCAAAACGAGGCAGTGTGGTATCGTGAAATAATTAATAAAAATAACTTGCTTAGTTCAAAAGTTAAAAAGCACGGTTGTATATCCAGAATATTTGTTTAAATAAAACTACTTTTTACGGATTTAGACGCGTGGGTAGATGTGGGTGAACCCTGTAATAACTGATCGTAGAAGACACATTACAACTCAGTCTCACCCGTGACCATGGTGACTGCAAAGTCTCCGAAACGTCGGGCCCAAATATAAAACAAATATAAATCCGTAAAAAGTAGTTTTATTTAAGCAAATGACGACTCATTTGCTTAAATAAAACTACTAAACGCAAGAAGTGTTAGAAAATATTATATATTTTAAATTATTGTATTATCATGGTCCTTAATATGTGTGCAAAAGTTCAAATGAATCAGACTACTGCGAGTGAAAATCACGTACAAAAATTGCGTTATATAGATTAATACATTGATAGATACATGCCGAGCGAATAAAAGCGTGTTAAAAAAAGAAATCAACGCCTCGAATATCCTTCTGATGCGGTAAGTTTAGTAACGATTTAAACAATTAACTTGCCACTGTTGGGCACGAATATCCTCCATATTTGATACCTACGATTTATTTTATGAGAATTATATTCTATCTCTTATACAAGAGATCAGACATCTTATCTGTTTACATTATTATCCTCTGACTGACTTCTAGAACTTAGGAAAATAGAGTGATGCTTTAATTCTTAAACTATCACACATACATTGAGGAAACATTCGTGAATTTTTGTACCACCACTCACATGTTATCTCTAACGCAGTAGTTCCAAACATAATTATCATTTCAGTCCTTTGATTTAAATAATTTATCAAAGCAATTAAATGTATGATTCATGTTCATAATATGTTTTAACATTTCTTTATTCTTAAGTTTTTACGTGTATACACTCTGTACATATTATAAATCTTCCTAAATGACGTCAAACTCCTCACAGTTACCGAAACATAGGCTCGATACAGCAATTGGTATAATGATCAATGAATATATCGTTGTACAAACATATCGACATGCTAGCAACCTAATAAGCTAGGTCAATGCACTTAATGAATTTTTTTGTTTTTACTTAACATTGTGTCGATGTGCCGACAGGTCAATACCCCATACAAAATACACAGCAAACAAAAACAGCACAGACACACACACACACACAGTTGGTCAATAACAAAATGATCCTTCTTGAAACTTTTGAAAATTTCGTATCTTCACAGAACAGCTACCTTTTTTATGCTTTCCGACATGAGGGGGATGGTGTTTTCTGTTAATATGAGGACAAAAAGTCTGACAATATGTTATATATTTCAGGCTATACTGCCGCCATATAGAAGAGCACTTTGACTCAAGGGAAGCAGAAGTACTTCACTTCATTAGGCGACGTAGTGATGAGCCTGGCTTCGCGATGCAAAAGATTGAGCATATGTTTTCTTCAATCAAACCAGCATTATTGGATAAAAACTACATATGTTAGTAATAAATCCATCCAATCCAAATGCACACTGTAATTAGCCCGCTTATGCTAGGAAAGCAACAACTTAGAGAATAGACCTTGGTTGAATGCTTTTCTATTTAAGCCTCCCACAGCCTTTCTAGCTATCTCTTGCAACATCGATAGAAGAAAACATCATAATTTTTTAAGCAAATAATATTCTTTCATAGCTACTTTATAAAATTAGTAATGTTCCTTTCATAGGTAACGAGGAGTTAATGGCACGACTATGTAAGGAGACGTTAGCAACAGACAAATGGTCCCGGATGCATGAGAAGCATTCCAAGCACGACTGTACTATGTGCGAGCTTGGATCAGTAACAGCCTTCTTTGCAAGCGGTAAATAATTCTTTCATTGCCTAACTATAGTTACTTTCTTCTTTTATTCTGTATTTTAAACAAAAATTAATATTCACATAACCTTACTCTATCACCATGTATTATCGTATCGTCAATTAATACAATGAATCTCAAGGTTAAACAAATGGTATTGAAATTATCTAACTCACTACTTATCATTTAATCTTCACATAGTAGCTATAATGCGGTAGCATTTTCAGTAAATTCCAGTTAACGATTAATTTACAAATAAATTTAGTCACTCAACTCTACGCCTCAGTTTATGCAGTTTCAGTGTAAAATTGATATAATATTTGGCAGAAAACCTCTAGATTTGAATACAAGAAGACGTCAGGTATAACAATTCAAATAAAACCGTAATATTCTCAGAAAGTGGTCTAACCCGTTGGCAGCAGTACCACGCGACTGGGTCTCATGCACCACCCCCTGAAGCCTCCTGGTGGTCCAAGGGACCTGCTGAACCATACTACAGGCGAGCGGCCGCTTCACCAGATAAAATTATAGTACATACACCTGTTTCACCTGTCAGAAGTAAACGGATTAGTGAAGACAAGCCTCCACCTGTAAGTAACTATGCATGCGCCACCAAAACTTGGATTGAATAATCATTTAAGGCCGATTTCGTAAATTTTTGTTTGCCGTCAACTTTTTTGTACCTGGATCCGCGCCTGCGAGTAACACTTTTTCTGTCTAATTTCGGGCACTAATATCATTTTAAAAGAAATAGTTTTACTTATTTATAACAAAATCATATATCATGTACTAATCTACCAACAGAGATTTCCAAACCCATATTGCAAAAGAAGCTATCTTTAAAACTCTTACTTGAATAATAGAATTCAGCGGTATGGTGTTAACGGTAAAAGAGTCACACAAGGCTCCATTCTTGGCCCATTTCTATTTCTTGAGTTAGAGCAATATTATTGGAGATAGATGGATAGATTTTAGTCTTGAATGTGTGTGTTGTGTGGTGGAATGAAAAGTGGAAAGACTATTGGTAAACACATAGGTACACTAACATTTGTGTAATCTGGCCACTGATAATCCTACTAAAGTCAAAATCGTACCAACGAGCGTAATTTATGTAGCTGAGCCTAGCATAAGATAGACTCGAATGGATTGAGATACAAAGGGTGTGAAGTATGACTTAAACTGGAAACTTAGCAGTGTGTATTTGTGTAGAGCCAAGTAAGTAATAATAACAAAAAGTCATTTAATTTCCCTTATATCATCAAGCCGTATTTTCAAGTAGGTATAGGTATATGGGAGATAACATCACATGTTTACGATATCATCATGTTATGATATACTATATCATTAAATAATGGATCATATCACTATATCAGTTCAATTAATTGTGATTTAATGAAAGATACGAGTACGTACCAACCGTCAACACAGCGTTACTTTGATGAGAACACGATTTACAAAATAAAGTCCAGTTTATGATTCATCTAATGGTATTATTACATAGTTTCATTAATTGGAATGATATAGAAAAATTTAGTTAATAGAAAACCGAACTCAAAAATTCACTAACCTCATATTCCGAGTTTCAATCAATAACAAGTTGTGTTTAAACTAATTGAATGTCTTGAAGTGGATGAAATTTGGATCTAAGATTCCGTTGCGTAATATTAGCTAAACTAAGCATTTATAAAATAACTATTATATAATTAAAAAAACAACGTTCATATGTTGTGATGATTTCAAGAGTCAAAGAAGATTTTTAGAAGAAGAAATGTTTTTGTTAGACTTTTATGAATAACGCTATACTCATTCTGCTCACATACACATCACATAAACAGAAATATAATAAGAAAGCCTAAGTATATTATGTAAAGTAACTTAAATGTTACTTTAAAAGTAAGTTTGCAAAGGCTTACGAATAACTCTATTATAATTTACAGTTTGGTATACATTCAGAATGGTATACAGCAGCGAAGGTAGTGGGTACAGCTGAAGAAGGAATCGTGGGAGTCGCAGGTTTCCACTTCCATCCACATCATCTCAAGAACTTATTCTCATCCATTACTAACTTTCCTGTAAGTATTTGAAGTATGTTTTACATTGATATGACAAGTCCAATGTAGCGTCACACTACAGTTGAAGTCTACTGACTTGTGACGTAGTATGCCTTGCCGCCGACTGCGCAAATCGCGCTACAAAATAATCACTACATTATTATCGTAACGCTATGGATGATTTTCACCGAACGGTTCGTATCGCATCTACTTCTCCATGCACTGAGTCAAACGCAAACGCTACGTACTACGCCTCCAACAACCATGTTTACGCAGAGGCGTTTTTTTGAAAATTAGCGCCCCGAGCCGTTTGATTACACGCCCGGGCCAATTTAATTAGCTGCCCTATTAGGCTTTCTACGACCTTCTCAGGCTGGCCACCCCAGGCCATGGCCCCTATGGCCTAGGGTACATACGCCTCCATGCTTACGTAAATGAGAAAACAGCACGTGCTAACTCGGAGTCGGTATCGTGCTTTAACCAAACGTGGATTGAATGCAATAAAGAGCACCATTTCAGAGAGCGATAGTGTCAGACTTTGCTTTTTTTTTGGCCCACAGAGAAACTTTATAACACTCGTTAGAATAGTTTTGAAAATATGTCGTTCAAAACATAAGCGCCAGGATATAGCACGTTGCTTATCATTTATCAATAAACTATTACACGAGGGACAGTGACGTTATCAACTGTTTATATTAGGCATAAGTCCAGCAACGAAATATTGATTCGGAGATTGCAAATACACGATATGCATTCATAAGTAGATACCGATCTAATCTGTGTCTAAATTGTTTCTACCTATATTAATGTCAAAGATTAGTACATCCTCGACATTAATATAAGCATGTGATAGAAAAAAAAATTTGTCGTGATTATTATGAGATACCTACAGTTGAAAGGTCTTCTAAAATTTTGTAGGACAATGAAAAGATTAAATATATAGAACTACAACTTTATTTTTATCAAATATTGTCGTAGGCAATGTTTGATGACGACGATATTGTGGGTTGTTAGTTCAAAAATGTTGACTGATTTTTACTGAGGCTATTTCTTTAACTTCTAAACTCAACCAGAAGGTTCGCTCATAAATAATATCTCAATTTTGATTTCAGACAGATGATGAGAGCGTCCATTGCGACGGGACTGTATGGTCATGTGTATTAGTTGACGAATACGGATGGGTGTTAGCTCATCAAGGGAACAACTACACAGAACCTCCCACAGATCCTTTAAGAGAACACCTCGCCACTCTGTACCCATCAGCTATGGCGGCACTACTCAACGGTGGCGTGTTTGAAATAAACTGGCTGCATGACTACCAAGGTGTTTGCTTCCCACCTCAAAATGAGAATTTATCTTCTGCATCAACGGTGAGCATTATTTTTAACATACTTTATTTAGTTTCATTTGTATCTACAATTTGTGTTTAAATTTTCCGCGTTTTTCCAACATGTATCATTGATGCTTCGCTCCTGTTGCTCGATAAGTGCACTATCCAACACTAAAAGAATTTTTTAAATAAGGCCAGCAGGTTCTCAGATTAGCGCGTTCAAACAAACAAACTAGTCTAATATATAAAATTCTCGTGTCACGGTGTTTGTACTTATACTCCTCCGAAATGGCTCGACCGATTTTCGTGAAACGGACAACATCTATTTTTCATCCCCTTAAGTGATAAGGGTTGTCCACCCCTGACATTTGTCTGGCAAAACAACGTTTGCCGGGTCAGCTAGTACTAGTATACATTAATGTATGAACATACTTTATTGTATGCCAGTAAACACAATACAAACATAAGTAGGTACAGTTATTTAAGCAAAGTACATTATGAGGTCTTATCACAAGTTGTGATCTCTTACAGACAACCTTTAGTACTATATATTATATATGTGTATAAGTGATTATTTTAGTTAGTCAGTGTTTTTAGTTAACGTAAAAAAAACAAGATCTATCTAACTCGTGACTGGTTTGCTTTCTACCACTTTACAACTGTACTCTTTATGATCCAATATAAGGCTCAGTTCTTGATAGAGCTAAACAGTCACGAGACAGACAGACTCTTATTATAAAGTAGATAATATATATTTATTGTCTCTACATTATTAAACTTGTGATTTTAGATTTTACTTATTGTTGAAATTACTTTAAAGGTATACTAGCGGTTGCCCGCGACTTCATACGCGTGGAATTTAGATACCATACCTTAACAAATAATACAACAAAGAATACCATCCTCTTCGATCACTCTATTTAAAAAAAAGCATCTTAATACGTTGTGTAATTTTGAAGATAAAGCACACATAGGAAAATAACGAATTTGTTTTATAATAAGTAAAGATTAATCAATACCTTGTCAGTGTGGTGACGGACTAAGAATACAAGTGTCACCAACCAATTGCCTCTCCAGGGTGCTGTAAAAGTCAGCTATTATATCAGCAGACATATTGGACACAGATAACATCCTCTGTGAGAGACGGAAAACTTGTAAGTAAACCCTGTGCTAACACGCCTGGTCAGCGCGGCACAGTAGACCATAATCCCTCCCAAAGTGGAGGAGGCCCGTGCCCAACAGTGGGACGTAAATTGGGCTGGAAAGAAAAGAGAGAAGAATCAATACTTACATATAATAGAGGCACAGAATAGAGGTATCTAATACTCATAAGTTTCTTAATTTTTCAGATTGTACCTTCAATATTAATATCAATCTGGCAAGCAGCAAACTTAGTGCTTAAAATAGCTCAAGAATTGGTATTACTAATTACAGTTTTAAGTACTGGTAAGATTTAACCGAATATTAATCACAGTTTTATAGGAATTTTCATGTCTGCCACGAATTTTTTCTATTATATTAACTCGCTTTTGTTTACAGGATTCGTATCTATGAATCTATATTTTTATGTAATAACATTTTTATATGGTTTTTTGCTTCCTTGAACACATTATTTCAATCTGAAATTTTGCACGCTAGTTAAGGATAGATGCAGATACAAAAGTTTATAAATAATAGGGATTTTCGAAATTATTATTTTAAGCGTGTTTTTAAAGTAATAATTATTATCGCTTATTTCTAAACTGTCTATATAGGTAGTTTTGTATATGGTGACACTGAATTTGAAAAAATGAAACGTCGCAAACGTGTACGCCAGGACTTCTTCCGTGAGAAGTTCGAAGTGTTGTACAATGATAACGTATTGGTCAATAGAACGAGGTTTGCCGCCTGCGATAGATCCAGAGTCATGTATATTTTACAGGTAATCATAATAAATCTCTGCTGTCTTATGCCAACCATCTTGAGTGTCTTATCTCTCCAATTTTTGCGATACAGACAAACCGGTAGCAGTCTTTGTCCATATTTCATTTTCAATAATCTTCTGTCAATAGCATTTGCTACGTGGACTGTAAATTCTAACGTAAACGTCTTAGATTTTTTTTTTATTTAATGCCTGGGCCATTATCTACCAGTCAACCTTGGGAGGTGTAGAGAAGATCTCAAAGCATAAGCAAGCATATAAGCTTAGCTTGGGACCAGAGGACGTTGTCTGAAATGTCCATGAATATAAAAAAAAAAACATTAGTTGTATTCAAAAGTTACAATTTAGAAAAGACAACAGTTGCTTAACACTTTTCTTAAGACGATACCAAAATAGCTTCGTGCATTTTTCTACGTACGAAGTTTTCATTGTTTCTTTAGATTGAATGGCTAGGGCTCTAATTTTTAAGTATATGTTTTTTCAATATATGATCTAGGATCGCATAAACTCAGAAACACGATTGAAAAAAGTTTTCTCGATAGAAAATCTTAGCGAAACAACCTCTCTAATTTTTTATTTTTTTCGTTTGTCGGTCTATTATCGCGTATTAACTAATGAAATAACTTTAAAAACATAAGTAACTATTATATATAGAAACACGTAAATCAGAATTAAAATATATTTAGTAGATTTTGAGTAAATAGGAAAAGTATCCCTAATTCTTCATTTTCTGTGCCTACTGGCTGTGTTAACATGTACGTGTCGGCGATGATATACGATAATATTGATGTAGGCCCTTAAACAGAAAGCGACTGTTGCAAGTTCTGATTCGAAGAGGGATTGCATTCCATGGAATAACAAATTTATTCACTTATAAAAATAATATGAAAATATTATTATTACTCTAGGACACACCAAAAGCTAAGGCAGCTATGCAACGTCCACCGAAGGCTTGCAGCTGGCCTGTAGCAGTAGCCCCCGTACCTGATACCAACCTACTACTCGTCGCTGTGTTCAACGAGTGTCCCTATGGACACGGCAAAGATCGACCGACACCAGACCCGTTGGTTAATGAGATGGTTTGTCTTATTTTAATGGTCTTATTCATAATGACTTATCGGAGGTTTAAAAGTTCGCTAAAATAGGTTCGCGAAAATTGTCAAAACTTGTTATTCATAATAGTCATTTAACGCTAAAACGTTTATTATCTCTCTGACAAAATCTCCGTTTAAACCTTCCGATAAGTCATTATGAATAAGACCGTAAACCTATACAAATATTATAAAGCTGAGAAGTTTGTTTGTTTGTTTGAACGCGGTAATAGCAGAAACCGCTTGTCAGGTTTGAAAAATTAGTTTAGTGTTGGCTATATAACGTCACGCTGCAACCTGCAACCAATAGGAGTGTGTTGCAAAAACAGGGTAAATTTTCCAAATTTTACGAGCACGAAGTCGCAGACAATAGATAGTAGACGATAAAATACATGCGCTGCGTTTACCAGATTACGAATATAATATTAGAATTCATACATAGAATATAAACACCGTTATCCATCCATCCATCAACCTTTCTCAGTCCACTGCTGGACATAGGCCTCCCCCATAGAACGCCACAACGCGTGGTCCTGCGCTAACTGCATCCAGCGGCCCTCGGCGTATTTGACGATATCGTCAGTCCACCTTATTGGGAGCCACCCCACGCTGCGTCGTCCGATTCGTGGTCGCCACTCGAGGACCTTCCGTCCCCAACGGTGATCAGATCGTCGAGCGATGTGGCCTGCCCATTGCCACTTCAGCGTGCTAACTTTTCGAGCTATGTCGTACACGCCGTTCCTTCTACGGATCTCCGTATTCCGGATCTTATCACGTAGGGAAACACCTCACATAGCCCTCTCCATAGCACGCTGCGTGACTCTGAGTTTTGTTATGAGGCCGACATTCAGGGACCACACCGTTATCCATCTCATGAAAATTTAGGTATTTCGATAGGGAATCGAATCCAATTGAATGTCAACAATATGTATAATGTATAAATTCCATTATTGGATGTAAACGTGTATGTATAGATAGATAGATCCAAATATAAACAATTTATAACTGTAACTAAACGAGTAGGTATATGAATTATTGCATTCCAGTACTTGGAATTGGAAACAGAAGTGTCAAGATGGAAGCAAAGCTCGGCGAGCAAATTAGCGTGTTGGAGAAACAGACAGACGCTGCCCACTAGACCGCCGCATGTCACCTGTTACCCACATGAATACCACAAGGTATAGTACGCGTCACGTAAAAAGAACGCTGGAAGAAAGTGGTAGGTGCGTCTTTGCGCATGGGTACAATCTCGCATGAAAGTTATATGCCTATTATTTTATTTTTGAACTAGGCATTCGCTGGCGAGTCGTGGCTTGGTACCTACATATACCGGGTGCTTCAAAAAAATGTATACACACTTTGAACTTCCATAGAAAATTTATTTACCATTCTACAAAGTTAAATTTCAGGAAAATAGAAAGCTGAAAGTCCAATGTAAATGAAACATAAATAACAAATGTTAATACTGTTCAAATTGGTGACCTGCAGCATCAATACAATTCTGAGTACGAGTCACCACTGATTCTGTACATCGTATCAAAACGTCCAATGAGATTTCTCTACACACTGCTTGAATCTCATTCCAAAGAATGTCTAGGTTACGTGGTTTACGTTTGTACACCTCATCTTTTACTGTGCCCCACGTAACCTAGACATTCTTTGGAATGAGATTCAAGCAGTGTGTAGAGAAATCTCATTGGACGTTTTGATACGATGTACAGAATCAGTGGTGACTCGTACTCAGAATTGTATTGATGCTGCAGGTCACCAATTTGAACAGTATTAACATTTGTTATTTATGTTTCATTTACATTGCACTTTCAGCTTTCTATTTTCCTGAAATTTAACTTTGTAGAACGGTAAATAAATTTTCTATGGAAGTTCAAAGTGTGTATACATTTTTTTGAAGCACCCTGTATGTTTTTCTAATAGGTATTACATAGAAAACCGATAAATCGCCTATGCGCAGCTTGACCGTCAGTGTTCTTTTTACATGACGCAACCTATAACAGACTTGTAATACTGAAGCAACTTTATAACGCACATATAGGAGTGGTCGTCGAATACAAAATAGTTTTCTTTTTACTACAAGGGTGATAAACAAGCATATGACTTATAGTAAATGATTACCGAAGCCTATGGACGTTTCTAACACCAGAGGTATCACTTGCGCGTTTCCGAGTCTAGATTAACTAGGTAATTTGGTTGATGTATCAATTCTTGTCTTTCATTGTTTGAAAAATAGACAAAGGTACGAACTCCACGTGCACATCTTAACTAAAAAAATTGCTTAGTTTAAAAACTAAAAAACATATTTGAAAATCCTGAGTCAAGTGTGCAAAATTTAAAATCCGACTATTGCAGTGGGTGTAAATCACTTTCAAAAAATCCGTTACATAGATTAATAAATTGATAGATACTTACCGAACTATTATATGCGTTAATATATTAATATTTTGCGATTGACTCGCTATGCTTTTACTAAAATAAAACTAAATTATAATGGAAAAAATGATAACCATAAGCGGGACTTGAACCCGCGACCTCGGAATGCCGTTCCGTCCCGTTCAAGTCAAGTCCCGGGTTCAAGTCCCGCTTATGGTTATCATTTTTTCCATTATAATTTAGTTTATTTTAATATATGCGTGTTAAAATGAAAACAACTATGCCATATTTTGATTAATTGGTTATTTCGTTGTGTACATTTTTATTAATTAAAATCGTTAGTCTACTATAATATACAGATTTTCTAATAAAAATGTGCAGTTAACATTTCTGAACTATGTTAATAACACTACAATTTCATTTTTAGATAAGTTTAGTTGTGCATGTAGAATCAGTACCATAGTATGCAAACATTCGACATTTCAAATAAAGAGGATTGAACCGAAAATTATTATCAACATAGACATACTTATTGCAGGCAAAAATGTATGTTTCTTATTTTTAAAACTAATTAAATTGTTTTCAGGAAAAAGGTTACAGACAATGTGGACCTTGGGTACCAGATCCTGAATCAGAGGACGGTGCTACCAACATAATAGTTACTAATACTTTGTTACTTACTGCTACATTATTATTAATTTATAAGTATTTGTCGTTTACATAAATTTATTAATTTTTTGCAATTGACTTGCTATGCTTTTACTAAATGAACTAAATTATAGTGGAAAAAATGATAACCATGAGCGGGACCTGAACCCACGACCTCGGAATACCGTTCCGTTGCGTTCTGTGGCGTTGTACAAAAACATCGATGCGATGTTTAACTCACATATATGCGGGAACCATGATAGCTCAGATGGGAAAGCAACGGAACGGTATTCCAAGGTCGTGGGTTCAAGTCCCGCTCATGGTTATCATTTTAGCTATAATTTAGTTTATTTATTTGTCATTTATTTGAAAAATATAGCAAAAATAAGGGGAAATATAAAAGGTTGCAATAAAGTAAAAATATACTTAGTTTCATTAAGCTCAAAATAAATATATTTTGCTCAAGCTATATAAACGCGTGATCCCAATGCTATGAAGTTATTCAGAGTATTTTTTACTTTTTTTATAGATCTGTTAATTTAAGAGGGTACTATACTCCTAATTTAGGTATTTGGCTTCGGTATTGCTATGTCTATTCCCGAGCGCCTTATTGAAAAGGGACAAATATAGCTGAAGCAGATTTTACCTACAAATTCTTTGAAAAAAAAAGACGTTTCGTAGTCCCCTTTTCTCTTCGCCAAAGTTAAACCGATTGTGACGGTTTTTACGCTTTATTATAGATGAAGAGTATATCTATGCTTCTATCACTTTCTTTTTTTGTAAAACCTTACCAAATATGTTTGATAGACGCTGCAACTTTATCTAATGAAAACCGAAAAAAACTGGATTTTCGGATGGTCATATTTCTTTTATTTATTATGTTTTGAAAAAAAGAAAGTTATAGAAGCATAGATATACTCTTCATCTATAATATAGCGTAATAACAATTAAAATCAGTTTAATTTTCGCGAAGAAAAAAGGGGACTACGATGCCCATAATTTTGTAATTTGGTATCGTGCCCTCTTAAGTACTGGCTCTTTGGGCCGCCCCTGAATAACGGGATATATGTAGGCGACTGATGTACAGGTAAACTACATTAGCATCATCATTTTGGAACTTCATGTAAAACTCGGAAGACAGTTGTTATGAGATAATTTCACGGCTGTTTTTCAATATTTTATACATCCTTGGTTCTTGCTATCAAAGACAGACTAAGCTTTTATGCTTAGTTGCAGCTACTAATGACAGCATTCTCTATGAAAAATTTTACAGGAGATAGAAATCTCTAACTGATAAAGGAGGTTAACAATGTATCCATAATCGTAAATTGATGATTGAAAATGGTGTCAATTCTACGTATACAACTAAACTTAACTAAACAATGAAAATGGATAGTGTCAATAAAACAATTCGGCAATGTTAACTGAACTTCCTTCCTATAAAAACTGGTTATTATAGACTAATTATATTCTTATTCATAATGACATATCGGAGGTTTAAAAGTTCGCTAAAATTGTCAAAAATTGTTATTCATAATAGTCTTTTTACGATAAAATTAGTTGTTTATTATCTCTCCGATAAAGTGACATTATTTTATTGTTATAATAAATAAGACTTATTGTTATAATTCATTATAAATAAGACCATAAAGATTTTAATTAATATAAAATGTGCACAACAAAATTGACGGGCTTCGTGGTCTGATCGTCCAGGCAACGGACTGCCATTTACGGGGTGCGGGTTCGATTCCCGCTCGGGACAATCATTTGTGTGATGTTTATAAATGTCATACAAATGTCTGCGTCTAGGTGTTTCTATGTATTATATGTATTTACAAAAAAAAAGTAGTATATTATGTAGTATATCCGTATTCTGGTATCCATAACACAAGCATATAAGATTAGCTTGGAACCAGAGGATGTTGTGTGAAAAGTCCATGAATATAAAAAATATAAAAAATAAATTAAAATAGCCAAGCAATCAAAATTGTTTTCATTTTTTAGTTAAGTTTAGATGTGCACGTAGAATCGGTACCAATAGCTGTTAGTCTATCAAATAAACTAAAGCTTCGCTAAGTCATGGTATTATTCTGTAAAATAAAATACAATTTTATCCATTAACTTGTTTATTTTCAATTATCAGAACAAAGATATTTGGTTCGGAAGTTTTTGCTAAACGGTTTCATTTTATTAACAATCATTCGCAGTAATTACTTTATTCTAAATAACAAATCAATTAGTATTTGGCAAATACTTTGGAACAAGTTTATACAAATCAAACGTCTTCATATTATTAGATAATACAATGCTATACCACTTTTATTCGAAATAAAGTATACTTAAATAATTTAAGACGCACTTTTAAAAAACGAAACTAAGAAATTTTGTTCAAATAGTGCAACAACATAAACTCAAAAAGATTTATCGAAACAACAATATTTAAGATTAGTAAATTATACAGTCTTTAGAGTTATAAGAAACTGTTATAGCTATAAGAAACTGTCTAAGATTACTGAGACAAATAGTCTTATTCATAATGACTTATCGGAGGTTTAAACAATAACTTTATCGGAGAGATATCATTTTATCGTAAAAAGACTATTATGAATAACCATTTTTGACAATTTTAGCGAACTTTTAAACCTCCGATAAGTCATTATGAATAAGAGCAAAATTGTTTACACCCAATTTCTTAAGACAAAATCTTCGAATAAACAGATAATAAATATGTTATATAACTCTTTTACATACTTTTTTGTTAATACTTAACAAAGTTGGAGTATAGTCTGTTAATTAAACCATTAGACAAAAATAATGTTGAATTTATTTGACAATGGTACCGATTCTACGTGCACGACTAAACACAACTAAAAAATTAAAACAACTATGGTATATTTTGACCAATTTCGTTGTGGACATATATGTTAATTATTGGTCTTATTTATAATGACTTATCGGAGGTTTAAAAGTTCGCTATAATTGTCAAAAATTGTTATTCATAATAGTCTTTTTACGATAAAATGTTAAATATGTCTCCAATAAAGTTATTGTTTAAACCTCGGATAAGTCATTATGAATAAGACCATATCATAATACACAGTTTTTGTAGTAAGAAAGTTCAATAAACATTTTTAATGACACAAGTGTTATTGAAACCATCAATTTTCATTCTTTAGTTATGTTTAGTTTATTGTGGACGTAGAATTGGTACTAATGATAAAATATATTTGTTTAAGATGCTTTTTTTTTATCTGAGCATACCGAATTAACATAATTATTCTAATTTAAAGTAAGTAATCTAAGTACAGTCTCGTTGTAATTCGAGATAGCAGCATTGTGACAAATTGTAAATAAACATATATAAATTGTTGCTGAAATAATACACGAAGTTTCATTTAGCCGTTATATTTTTTAATTAAATCAGACGACAGTGTCTGTACACAATGAGTATGAGCATTGCTCTTGAACCCTTTCCAGCGGGGGTGGCTTTATAAAATAACTAAGTAATGCTCTATGATTTGATGCTCTTGTTATAATTATACTATTCATTGATTGATTCGTACCGAGCTTATATAAGAGTGTTAAAATATCCAATATAAGGAATTGCTCAACAATTATTGTTGTTGAGCAATTTGTTGTGTGTTTGTCGTGTTTTTCAATGATCTAGCTAGATAATTAAAAAAAATATATAAAAATCGGCTGAAAACCCCTTTTAAGATAAAACAAGTCACTTAACAATACCTATAATATAAGCTAAATTCTCTATCATACTTAGAATCGTACATTAGCACTATTGGCAGTCAAATATATCACTATGATATAACTACACCATAGGCCCCATACATTTCGTTCAATCGCACAATGGAATTATTATTTTGAATATAACATTTACTATTTGGAATTTTAGGTTTTTTTTTTTGATAAAATAACTAAAAAAAGTAAATATTTCAATAAAAAGAAAGGAAATTGGTAATACTGAAATTAAGTACGAACTGTAGCATAATTCTTCTGTTCTTATCCCATTATTGGGGTCAACGCAACATTTCTTCATGTTACAACGGGTTTTTTGACGAGCCGTAATGCTCTATAATATTTTGAACCCAAAGTTTGCAACCCCATTGGGATTTATTTTTGCGGACCGCAGTTCGCCACAAACAGTAATAATAAATTCACTGCCCTGTTTATTATTTCCTGCTTCAACTGCAAAACAGCCAAAATTTTAAATATGTGGGTAGTACTCGAGTATGGAAGTACATTTGATTTCAGATAAATTTATAAAACCAATGATAAATAGGCAGCACACGGTTTTTTTGGGAACAATATCTTCAACAGCATAATAGACAAAAAAATACTCGACTTACTTTAGTTCTCCTATCTAAAGATAATTAATTTATACAACAACTAACGTTTCCATAGAAATTATCCCATATTATATTCAAATAATACTGTAATTTAAATTTAATTATATTTCGAACCACTGTTAACACTAATTTAATATACACGCACTATTTTTTAATACTTACAACCCTGAAATGTCAGACTATTAAAAATTCTATTCTCTTTGATTTTTAACTGTCTACGGAATTCTGTGACGTCACTCAATGTTTTTTTTTTATATTGGAGATTCGTAACATTTTTATTTAACCCGACAATACTACATCCACTATGTGCAGACATTGTACTTTTTTTTAAAGTTGCCAACAAAAAAAAACAATAGCATTAAAATTGGCACAGTCCTTATTTTTCTCGCTATATGTATAACAAGTTATAATATTTTCCATAATCTTTGGTTAATAGTCGTTAATATCATTGGTAATCTTCAGTTTTGTCCCATATTTATATACAAAACAGTTCTTATAATTGACAAAATCATAAGAAAAAGTGAATACCACAATTATTAGAGCCCGCCTCAAACCCATATGATTGCTTACAACCAACTGAGCAACCGTAGCACATCCACGGTAGCTTAGTCGGTTAATACAAATTCTTGACATTCTATCAATGTTGATATATTTATACAACTTTTCTATCTTTGGTATTACTTTTTAAGCTTTAGATTATTAACAAATTTGACAAACGGACACCAAATTCCCTAAAATACAGCTAAATATAATAAAAATACCATAAACGACTTCAAAAAGTAAAATTGTCGGGTTAATTAAAAACATCTGATATTATTCTACTAATAAGGCGATGCGAGAGATAAAATTAAATGTATAATATTTAAAATCTTATTTTAAGAATTTCTTAATGTAAATAATCTTAACTAATCTATGTTCAGACAAAAATATATAGCTAAATATTCACACATTTCTATCGATATATCTTCACTGCATATTTATTTATATGGCGATATCAATATTTTATATTTGAGCTTGAACTAGCGGTGAGGTCGATGTGTATGGTAAACATTATACACAGTGACTGGTTCTCAGCCCATTAATGTCCCACTGTTGGGCACGGACCTCCTCCGGCCTTCGGGAGGACACTTGGTCTACTATATATAGGCATAGGGTTTGGATCCGAGTTCTCCGTATTTTCCTCTTTTTCAGAAAATATTCATCTGTTCAGAATACCCTTAGCTTGCTTTTTCAGCACAGGAGGAAATTGGGTGGTGACTTTAGTATTCTGAATCCGTCGTCACACGGACAAAGGACCTAAAGGATATTAGGACACGGAGGTTGGCGAGGATCAGGATCATCGCCGTACACGGCTCGAGACCGAATGAGCCCCCATTTACAATGGACGAGATGGAGACAGCCGTTGGAGGATTCAGCCCGAAAAAGGCCCCAGGAGTGGACGGCTTTACTGCGGACATTTACGCCATGGTTATCCTCGCAAATAAAGAACTCGCCCTTGCCATATACAACGGGTGTTGGGCCTTTCATACTTTCCAAAGGTGTGGAAGGCCGCAACAGTTGTTGTCATACAAAAACCAGGCAGGGAAGATTACAGTACCCCCAAATCATACCGCCCAATTGGACTGTTACCACTGATGGGCAAAATCCTGGAAAAGATGCTCGCGGCACGGCTGACATACCATCTAGTAACCCCGTATCAGTCCGCGACAATACGGATTCATGCCCCAGCGCGGGACCGAGGACGCCCTCTATGACGTAATGGCACGCATAAGGGGGGAGCTTCACAAAAAGAAGCTCATCACCCTGGTGTCATTGGACATAGAGGGGGCCTTTGATAACGCCTGGTGGCCGAAAATGAAGGTCCGGCTTCGAGACGAGAGGTGCTCGCCTGAATTAGTGGAAATCATGTGCAGCTACATGAAGGACAGGGAGATATGTTTGAGATACGGTGGGCACCAAGTGAGGAAGAAAACAAATAAAGGCTGCGATCAGGGCTCGGATGGGCCCGATACTCTGGGACCTCATACTCGATCCGCTGCTGGTAGGCCTGGAGGAACTGGGCGTCTACTGTCAGGCTTACGCCGACGACGTAGTGCTCGTCCTCTCAGCCGACACAGCGGCGGAAATTGAGCAGCGTGGCAATGCGGCTCTGGAGCATGCTCGGACGTGGGGTGTCGCGAATAACCTCAGCTTATTCGAAAATAAAAATAAAATAAACTCGGCGTCGAATTTTACTATGACCAATGAAAATACATTATTAAATACCCCGCAACCCGCGCCTTTCTCCAACATGGCCGCGTTTAGTCGTTAACAAAAATCTCGTAGCGCGCCATCTATTGTAGATTATCTGTGTTTAGCACGTACAGTATTTAACCAGTCACTTTATATAATATCTTATACACAAATATGGAGCGTTATTTTGATATTTATAAATATGAAATATACCAAAATACGGAAAGTATCCAGTAGATATTTATTTACATCATCACTCCCACTTTGCTATCTTTGGCTTCTAGGAAGGCCTTGACTTAGCCTAATTGATACAATACTATCCAATACACAAAAAAAACATGTAATAAAAAAATGTCAGCTTTGACCACAGATTCTATATTCTGTGGCTTTGACATTTACAAATTCAACATGAAAAAAAAAACACTTTTTGCTATTAGCTGTCAAATGCAAATGTAAAAAGAAAACATAAGAATTAACTGCCAGTGTTTTAAAAATACTATAAATAAATATAACATTATATAGAAATGATGCCATTTGTAAAGTAGGCAAAGAATAACGGTGGGAACTAATAAGTGGGCAACGATTACAATATCAAATGGGCAAAGAAAATAATTCATATATATATATTTTTAATTTTTATGTATAGAATGATATTTAAATATTGAATTTCATCAGTATTTGCCCAATATCTATTAAGATATCTTTGGCACTAGTATTTTTTTAACATTCCAGCGTATTATTATGTGAAATCGACAAAACAACACTAGCAATACATCACTATAACATACTTATCGATATTACAAAATACTTTATCTTCGGAAAATGCTTAATCTATATAAATAAAAATATAAATAACATAATGTACACATAACAAGTCTTTGGTATTCTATAAATATGTGACATTTGTGCGGTTTCAACAAATTATTGTGACACATTAAATGCGCAGAAAATAAATAATATCACGGTAAATAAAATCCATTAATAATTAAATCGATTACATATCGATTAATAATTTAATCGATTACACGATAAAACAAACGGAATGTACATATTTGGTACAGATAACATAAAAAAGGCTTTAAAAGCAAAACAAAGAAAAAAACATAGAATTTACGAAAACTCATAAACAAAAATATTTTTTTTTACAGCTGCTTAAATAATAATAGTAACGGTAACCAATAGATAGTTTTAATTAGAAAAAATCTAACAAAATATCGAATAAAACGGCCTTTTAAAAAAATATCGGCTTAATTCATCTTTATACGAATAAAGAATTAACATTAATATCTAAACGTTTTTTAAACTTAATATTAAATAGAGATTTATGACAAAACATTCGATCGATTATAATAAACACTGTATCGATATACGAGTCCCAACACTATTCCGTTCTCGACTCTGTATACGATGTTCGACCAAATCATCAATACTGTATCGACTTGAGATGTATAGATTGATCTATTAAATATCGATACTGTATCGTTATAATGTCGGCACTAATCCAGATCTGACTTGTGCGATTATCGTTCACACTAATATCTATATTTACGACGTTACGTTTAATCTACTTAATATCGTTTGTTGTATCGATATGCGATTAGCACTATTCCTCTTCTGATTCCGTATCCGAATCGGGAATCGTATTGAACCAGTTCTCCCAGTTCGATGGGGGGCCCATCACTGTTCGTCTGAAATTGTAAATTTTATTAGCGCAACCCCTTAATAAGACTTAAATGCATAATCGTTATCGTCGTTATTTAGTTATTCTTCGAGGGTGTACGGTCATACGCTTCGTTTCACTCGCACATCTAAGCGTTGAATCCCTCTCACTCGCACATTTAAGCGTTTAATCAGTCTCACTCGCACATCTAAGCGTTTAATCAGTCTCACTTGCACGTCTAAGCGTTTAATCTGTCTCACTCGCACATCTAAGCGTTTAATCTGTCTCACCCGCACATCTAAGCAGTTAAACTGTCTCACTCGCAGCTCTAAGCAGTTAATCTGTCTCACTCGCACATCTAAGCGGTTAATTTGTCTCACTCGCATCTCTTACCAGCTAATCCGTCTCACTCACACTTCTAAGCAGGTTATTTGTCTCATTCGCACTTCTAAGCAGGTTATTTGTTTTACTTGCATCTCTAAGCAGGTTATTTGTCTCACTCGCACCTCTAAGCAGATTATATGTCTGACTCGCACCTCTGTGAAGCTAACTTAAATCAATCACACCTCTAAGCAGTTAATATGACTCACTCGCACCTCTAAGCAGTTAATGTGACTCACTCGCCCCTCTAAGCAGTTAATGTGACTCACTCGCACCTCTAAGCAGTTAATCTGTCTCACTCGCACCTCTAAGCAGTTAATGTAACTCACTCGCCCCTCTAAGCAGTTAATCTGTCTCACTCGCATCTCTAAACAGTTCATTTGTCTCACTCGCACCTCTGAGCAGTTAATGTCACTCACTCGCCCCTCTAAGCAGTTAATCTGTCTCACTCGCATCTCTAAACAGTTCATTTGTCTCACTCGCACCTCTGAGCAGTTAATGTAACTCACTCGCCCCTCTAAGCAGTTAATCTGTCTCACTCGCATCTCTAAACAGTTCATTTGTCTCACTCGCAACTCTAAGCAGTTGATCTGTCTCACTCGCACCTCTAAGCAGTTAATTTTATTGTACTCGCACCTCTAATCAGTTAATTTGTATTTTGTGTCACTCGCACTTCTAAATAGTAAATCTGTCTTATTCGCACCTCTAAGCGGTTAATCCGTCTCACTCGCACGATTGCACATTTAATCTGGCTCATTCCCACATCTAAGCGTTTAATCCACCTGAATCGTACTTCAGCTAATTAAATTAAATGCTTATTTAATCAGCTTTCTGTTTCACTCGCTAAGCTAAGCATTTGAACTCTCTCATTAGCACATCCAAGCGTTTATTCTATTATCTATTCTGTCTCTCTTGCAAGTCTCTGAAACTATAGCTTCCTAATAATAATAAACAATAGGATTGGACCAATACTATCGGAGATTACCCCCTACATACAAATTAGCAACTTCCCTATTCTTTCATAATAGTATAGCTATATACGTACGTTTGTTTTGTGACAGGTTGCGGCAAGGTGGCGGTAGCCGGGGGAGGCTGTGTGGGAGGAGGAGCTCGTCTCTGAAGCGTCTGTGTACCGTCACCTCCTTCAGCCTCCCAACCTTCCTCTAATACCCATCTGTTATGTAAACACAACACATCTCAGTAAATACACAGCCACATGTGACATAGGCTCTTTTTAAGAATTCCGTACCTGCTAGAGCAAAAAGTGATCCCTCAAATTATACCTAATTAAATTTTAACATGTAACTTCTATGTACCTTCATAATAGTCTTATAATTTTCTGCATTTCGATATCCTAGAAAGAGGAGTTGACACAGACATGACGGCTAATAGAAGACTGTAGAAGAAAAAGACATGTTGCGCCGACCCCAAATAATGGGATAAGGGCAGGAGGATGATGATATCCTATTCAAAAAATTAGGAAAAGGTATCTCACCTCCATGTTGCATTTCACTTCCAAAAATCCGCTATGGTGCCTTATGGTTTTTTTAAAAACCTATGGATTTTTTAATAAAAAATTGGTCAAGTGCGAGTCGGACTCGCGCACGAAGGGTTCCGTACCATTATCTATGCAACATAAGGCAACGTTATTAGTATCGAGCAAGAAACGGTAAAAAAATCATGTTTGTTGTATGGGAGCCCCCCTTAAATATTTATTTTATTTTATTTTTAGTATTTGTTGTTATAGCGGCAATAGAAATACATCATCTGTGAAAATTTCAACTCTCTAGCTATCACCGTTCTTGAGATACAGCCTGGTGACAGACGGACGGACGGACGGACGGACGGACAGCGAAGTCTCAGTAATAGGGTCCCGTTTTTACCCTTTGGGTACGGAACCCTAAAAACCTATGGTTATTTTAAAAACCTATATTAAAACATTTGGACTATATTTCCGAATCGAAACTAAAGCATTTAAGCTATGAATAACTCACCTAGAACTGCTGGCAGACTTGCAATTTTCACATTCACTGCGATAGTCGTCAGCGTCTTCTGTCCCAGGAGCATTCGTACCATCATAACTGCAGACGCACGATGGCTACAAATTACATACACTTATATACAAATAATTTTCTTACTATTTATCTTATTAGCGGCCCATCCCGGTTCCACATGGGTAAAAGGCATTTTACGGCAATTTTTGTCATACCTTCGTTACATTATTGAATTTTGTATTATTTTAGAATTAAACGCCATTTAAACTTCTCCTCAATCAATCCTAACTTAACCAACAAAGCCTATAAATCAAACCATAATAAATGTCCTCGATTATGTTGAGGGAAGATCGTGCCTGGACACAAAAACCTACCCTAACTTATGCACACCGGATTTTCCTCCGCTTTCCATATTCCAAATGGCGTTTCCGCAAATTTTTGTCATGGTATTCGTGATTAGGAGGCCAAAATACGTTAGTATAGCACATATCTATCGGTAGTATGTATTTACTTTTCGAAAGTAAAACACCATTACCTAATACAAAACAAATACACCTTTACTTATAAGCCACGCAAATTGGTAATGCGCTGGAACCTTGTCAAATTATCGCCCTGGTGACGTCATCAGCAAAGAAAAAATACAGCTAACAAAATGTAATATTCTCATCTATACGTCACTATGACGTCACCAACACGGCCGCCAGGCGCATTACCAATTTGCGTGGCTTATATTATAAAACAAAGTAGTTATTTTTGTATGTACGTGCCCCTACGTGAGCTTAAATATCTTTAAAACTACGCAACGGATTTTGATGCTTTTTAGGGTTCCGTACCCAAAGGGTAAAAACGGGACCCTATTACTGAGACTTCGCTGTCCGTCCGTCCGTCCGTCCGTCCATCCGTCCGTCCGTCCGTCCGTCCGTCCGTCCGTCCGTCCGTCCGTCCGTCCGTCTGTCACCAGGCTGTATCTCAAGAACGGTGATAGCTAGAGAGTTGAAATTTTCACAGATGATGTATTTCTATTGCCGCTATAACAACAAATACTAAAAATAAAATAAAATAAAGATTTAAGGGGGGCTCCCATACAACAAACATGATTTTTTTACCGTTTCTTGCTCGATACTAATAACGTTGCCTTATGTTGCATAGATAATGGTACGGAACCCTTCGTGCGCGAGTCCGACTCGCACTTGACCAATTTTTTATTATTTAACTTACTAGCTGTTGCACAAGACTCCGTACGCGTAAAATTTGGAAATCTTTTCTCGTCTTTGCAACATTTTTCACTGATGCTTCGCTCCTATTAGTCGCAGCGTGATGTTATATAGCCTATAGCATTCCTGGATAAATGGACGATCTCACACAATAAGAATTTACCAATTCGAAGGAGTAGTTCCGGAGATTAGCGCGTTCTAACAAATAAAACCTACTTATTTCAAAAACTAAAAAACACGCTTGAAAATCCTGAATATTTTTTTTAAATTATTGCATTGTCATTTATTTATTTTATTTGCTGCAAGTGGGTTAACATCACATTCAAAGATTTCGCTACATAGATTAATACATCGATAGATACGTACTGAACTTATATAAGCGTGTTAAAAAACAAACTCTTTAGCTTTATATATCGATAGTGAAGTTTGAGATGATGATTTTTTTGTATAATTTGCTAGGGTTTAGTTTCTAATTTCAACAGCTAAGAAAAAATATCAAATTGACTTACCTTATCAACAGTAAGTGGTAAAGTGGCAGGTGGCATATCACTGGCTGTTTGTTCCTCGGCAGGTCGTACTCGTTGTGGTGGTATAATGGTATTGTTAGTAACATTACCACTGCCACTATTATTATTACCACTATTGCTTGTCAAACGTGGTCTACCTCTGAAATAAATACATTATACTATTTCCATTTCCTTATTTTCTCGATTACAGAACTAATTTATTCATTTATATATTGTTACGCCGCCCTTATCGTACCATTATCTATGCAACATAAGGCAACGTTATTAGTATCGAGCAAGAAACGGTAAAAAATCATGTTTGTTGTATGGGAGCCCCCCTTAAATATTTATTTTATTTTATTTTTAGTATTTGTTGTTATAGCGGCAATAGAAATACATCATCTGTGAAAATTTCAACTGTCTAGCTATCACCGTTCTTGAGATACAGCCTGGTGACAGACGGACGGACGGACGGACAGCGAAGTCTCAGTAATAGGGTCCCGTTTTTACCCTTTGGGTACGGAACCCTAAAAAAGACGTTTCGTACTTCCCTTTTTTCTTCGCGAAAGTTAAACAGATCTTAATTGCTTTATTATAGATGAAGAGTATATCTATGCTTGTATCACTTTTTATTTCGGTTAAACGTTACCAAATATGTGATAGACGCTGCAACTTTACCTAAAAAAAACCGAAAAAATCGGGATTTTCGGATGGTCATATTTCTTTTAGTTATTATGTATTGAAAAAAAGAAAGTAACAGAAGCATAGATATACTCTTCATCTATAATATAGCGTAGAAACAATTAAAATCGGTTTAACTTTCGCGAAGAAAAAAGGGAAGTACGATACCCATATTTTTGTATGGAGCATAATTTGGTATCGTGCCCTCTTAAAGGCGCCTTATTGTTTAAAACAATAAAATGTTACAAAATAATGAATTATTATTGTGGGTATATTATAAATTTAAGACGTCCTATAACGCAAGTTATTGCAACACAAATAGGAGACTAGTTTAAAACATTTTAATATTATGTCGTAAATGGTAAGTTTTTCTTAGTTGTAAAATTTTTCCAAATACTTTCTAGATTCTTCTGTGGATTATACTTTACTTACTATGAAACAAAATTGTCATTATCTTCATAATTACGCAACGGATTTTAATGCGATTTTTTTATTAGATAAAGTGGTTCAAGAGGATGGCTTTCTATATAGTTTGTTAGGGTTCGGTATTTAAATTCTGCTCTATGTCTTTTCATATATAGGGTGGCTAATTTAATTGGCCCGTGGCGTTCAAATCAAATGGCCTGGGGCGCTTATTTTCAAAATACGCCTCAGCCCCTCTCCTTATCTAAGTAAATCCTAGCAACGGTTACCCCCATATGGTTATAGACTAAAACATAGTATACTTACGTATCTTCAAGTGTAGCGGGCTCGATATTCCTGGTAATATCATTGGCTGAGGCAATATTAAGATTTCTTGGCATACTACGACCAGTGTCGGCCATATTATTATGTCTTATATTCTCACTTGGCTTATGAAAAGATCGTCTGATCTCATTGTGTAAAGATCTATCGGCACGATTGAACCCTGATATTGGAGTGTCAAGTAAGGTGGTATCTACCGCTGTTGAGATACGAGGAATGGTGCGATGACTGAAATAGATAAACAAATAGACATTTAAGATACATAATAAAACTTAGCCCTGTAGTTTGAGTACAAGCATAGCAAGTCAATTGCAAAAATAAATAAATTAATGTTAGCCTTGTAATATAAAAATAAAAATTGGCCAAGTGCGAGTCGGACTCGCGCACGAAGGGTTCCGTACCATTATCTATGCAACATAAGGCAACGTTATTAGTATCGAGCAAGAAACGAGTTCTCAATTCTTTTTTTTTTGTTATTTGCCTACCTCATGACTCCTTTAATTCTGCACCACCCTATGGTTGGCTGGTAGAAAATGCCTTAGGCATTAAGCCCGCCTATGCATGTAATAGCATTAAAGTGTTAAATAAATAAATAAATTAATAAAACCACTTACAGCGAAGTATGAATATTATGATTATTGGTGTAGAATCCGGGCACATTATGTGGGCGTTCATGGTCCGGTTCGCGTTGCAGAACTGACAGTAGACCTCTGTTGCTGATCGCACCTAAAGAACCGGTCAAACGAATCGCACTCGGGAAACCTACCACTGAAATACACATTGCGTTTTTAAAAAAATACATATACAATAATCAAAGTTTCTTAACTTTATATACATTTGACATATATTTGGTGTCTTTTATGTATTACTAGCTGTTGCCCTCGACTCCGTCCGCGTAGAATTTAGGAAAATTTCCCCGATTTTGCAACATTTTTAACTACTGCTTAAGTGAGAGTATTATAAACGTAAGAGTAAACAAATATAATATAATCAGAATGCTCCGAACTGCTAAGCTATATACGTGTTATTGTGAGTCAACCATAAAATATAGATATGTGCTGTTCCGGGATATTTTTTAGACAATTTTATGTAGAATATTTCCGTCATACATGATTTCTATGTAACTTTAACCATTAAGGCTGCACACGCGACGGAAGCTTAAAAAATGGAGCACCTTTTCCCGTTTTCCCAACATTTCCCTACACTACTCTGCTCCTATTGATTTCAGCGTGATAAAAAGTACTATAACCTGCCCAGGAGTATGAAGAATAATTGTACCAAGTTTCGTTAAAATCCGTCGAGTAGTTTTTGTTTCTATAAGGAACATACAGACGGACGGACAGACAGACAGACAGGCAGACAGACAAAAATTTTACTGATTGCATTTTTGGCATCAGTATCGATCACTAATCACCCCCTGATAGTTACTTTGAAAATATATTTCATGTACAGAATTGACCTCTCTACAGATTTATTATAAGTATAGATAAGTATGTATTTACAAAAGGTAGTATATGTATTCTACCGTTAGGCAATAAGCTCTTATTTTCTTTTGTCCGAACGGAATGTATCGTTAGTAATTGGAGTGTAAACAGAGTGGAGAAGCACTGTCTGACCTATGCCCCATAAAAGCAGGAGTCCCACAGGGTAGCGTGTTGAGTCCTACTCTTTATTTACTCTACACAGCGGATTTACCAACTTCGGAGTCAGTCATAACTGGAACTTTTGCAGATGACACTGCAATTTTGGCCTCACATAACGATCCTGTAAAGGCATCACAAATCTTGCAGAAGGGATTAAATGACATTTCTTGTTGGCTTAAAAAGTGGAGAATAAAAGCAAATGAGTCCAAATCTGTAAATGTAGTTTTTACATTGAGAAAGGGATCCTGCCCTCCTGTCACTCTCAATGACATTGAAGTCCCCCAATCGGATAACGTGAAATACCTTGGTTTACACTTGGATAAGCGACTCACCTGGAAAAAGCACATTTTCACAAAAAGAAAACAGCTTGGTCTCCAAACACGAAAGCTTTATTGGCTTATTGGTCACAAATCCCAACTCTCTCTGGAGAACAAAATTTTATTGTATAAAGTCATACTTAAGCCCATTTGGACGTACGGCATCCAACTGTGGGGCACAGCATGTCACTCAAACGTTGAAATTTTGCAGAGATTTCAGAACAAAATTCTACGGTTGATAGCTGACGCTCCTTGGTTTGTTCCTAACGAACTGCTACATAAAGACTTGAGAATGCCTACGGTAAAACAGGAGATTATACGTCGTATTAAATCCTATAAAGGGCGTATATCACAACACCCAAACACCCTCGCCCGGTCATTAATGGACAATGAACACCAAGTGCGCCGATTGAAACGCAAGATACCACAGGATTTGGCCCAGACACTGTAAACTTACAGCTTTTTAATTAAGTGGATGTGACACAGGTCACATACACAGCGTGTCAATTTAAACAAAACAAAAAAAACTGCTGAATGTCCTAAATCGAGACAGATCGTAGTACAAAAAAAAAAAATTATACAAATAGTAATATCTAGTTGTTGCCCGCGACTCCGTACGAGTGGAATTTCAACATATTCAGCGTTTTTGCAACATTTTTCACTAATGCTTCCCTCCTTATTCAGCCTGTAGCCTACCTCGATAAATGTACTGTGTTGGATAGTACATTTATCGGGCAAGGCTGTCTGGCGTAGGACATTAGCGAGATCAAACAACGTAGGACATTCACGAGATCAAACAAACACACTCTTCAACTTATATACTATAAAATTAAATATAAAATTAAATAGTTTTTTTTTCTTCATGATATCTCTGGTCTTCGAAGACCGAATCTATCATATAAATTACGATCTAGCCTGTAGAGGCTAATAAGTAATTTTAATTTAACCTATATTACTAAATAGAAATAATTAAGAATGTGTCCATAAACTTGTTTCTTACTGTCTCTATTAAGGCGAAATCACATTGTTATTAAGGCGATGTTTAAGTATAAATAGTTAAATTAACTTACTATTAGGAGCGAGTGGATGGTGCGGCATAGAAGTCGGTTCTCTGTTCTCTGGCTGATGTACCGGTTGTAATAATGGCGCATTATAACAGTTCTGAGTATTTGCCATCTATAAAACATAAAATACTAATGGAACAACACATAAAACAACTCCCAAGTAGTTTAATATATGGTCAAAGTAGGCATTTTTCTTTAGAGTAGACCCAAATTAAAAGTTCTTTAAAGTTAACGCTTTTGAGACACTTTCTGTTCCCTATTGGACTGCAATTTTTCATACAGAAGTATAACGGGTGACAATCTATCCATCCATCAGCCTTTTCACTGTTGGACATATGCCTCACTCATAGAACGCGCGGTTTTGTGTAAAGTGGCTATACAATATTATTAAAATAGAGCTGAGCTAAATTCAATTTGGCTGGAAACTGGCAAAAGAACCTAGTAATGAAACTACACAACTTCAACAAGTTTTATCGTTTGATAAGTGTCGACGATAAATTGCTTGTTTTTTTTTTCATTTGGGAATGATTATTATCCGAATAAGAATCGTTTTAAATCTTATATATAAAATTCACGTGTCACAGTGTTAGTTACCGTACTCCTCCGAAACGGCTTGACCGATTCTTATGAAATTTTACTCGCATATTCAGTAGGTCTGAGAATCGGCCAACATCTATTTTTCGAACTTTTTTTTTTAGTATGGCAAAACAACGTTTGCCGGGTCAGCTAGTATGTATATATAAGCCGAAAAGCAATAAAAATTTACTTGTGTAACTGGCCGTTGCATATTAACATAGCCATGTCCCGCACACTGCACGGTGTCTTCTGGTCTCGACAATGTCTCCATATTAGTCGGATATGTTCGATGATACATTTCATTTGCCATTCTGAAATATCCACACATCATATACGTCATATTATTTTAATACATACTTACTTTTAGTTTTTAATATCATGATAGTCGCCTTATCTTAAGTGCCCACTTAATGTGCAGTATCGAAAATTAACTAATAACAGGTTTTTCCTAATGATTGATGTCTTTAGAGAGCATGTATTAGTAGATACATTTATTAACTTTAAACATAAAAAATTTATATAAATGTATAGTTCACCATTTGACGAGCCTCGTGGTTGAGTGATTCATATAACGGACTGCCGATCAAGAGGTCGCGGGTTCGATTTCCGCTCGGGACAATCATGTGTGTGATTTTTCTAATTGTCATACAAATGTTTGTGCTGCGTCTGGGTGTTTCTATGTATTACAAGTATGTATTATAAGTATGTATTTGCAAAAGAAAAGTAGTTTATGTATTCTATTCGTATTCTGGTACCCATAACACAAGCATATAATATATAAGCTTAGCTTGTTACCAGAGGACGTTGTGTGAAATGTCCATGAATATATAATATATTTGAACCAGAGAAAAGACTTCAATTATGAAATTATGTGCACAGGTTTTCAAAGCGATCTAAAGAGATCGATTAAACAAGTTTTTGGAAGAACATTAGATTTGAACTTATTAAACCTTGTTTTCTATCACGCATACAATACCAGCTACTAGAAACAAAAATACTCCCTAAATGCATAGTAACATTTATTTAAGCAATTTTCAAACGACAAATGTACCACTCAATAGTCATTAATAGAATAACCTACCTTATATTCTCTTGCCTGGTCTGTGCCACTGCCTCATCATAAGGTGGAGGCGCTTCGCCCCGAGGTAGATAGTTTCCAGGTGGCTTCCACGCCGCCAGAGCTGTCTCGCAAGTGCCACCCATGTATCCCATACTACCGCTTATGTAACTGTAGTAATACATTATGCCTTTAATAAAAATCAAGCACTTTTTCTACAGAAATAAATAAAGTAACGTAGAATATGTAGATATACTAGATATCTAAAAATCTGAACGATCGATCGATTACTGAAATTTTTACGCACTCTTGCCAAAAATGCAAACAATAAATTAAATAAATGTCTAAAACATTGTTGGAACGAAGTTCCTTGCGGCAGGCTTGGAGGTGATAGGGATTTTGCTGCGCGACCGAACTGAAAAAAATATGATAGTAAAACCGTAAGAAAAATACCGTGGAAAAAAGGCCGTGGAAAAAAGTCCGTGGAATAAAACCGTTAAATGAGACGTGCGCAGGCGCGACAGTCGTATACACAAGCGAGTAGTGTATAATACCTTTCTCTTTCTTTCTTATTTCGCAAATTGTGTCGATTCTACATTAGCCGAAGGAACTTCGTTCCTACCTGGTGTCCCACGACACCACATTTTTTTTATGTAATGTTCTTAGCTTGGTAACATCAGACTACTTTCTGTAAAAAAAAATCTAATAATCTTTTTTACTACTTTACAAGGTTGACTTTGACGTGAACAACATTGTCAAATAATAATAATAGCTTATTGTTGTGGGTTTGACCCCACAACGCTGGTTTTCAGTAACGCCCTGTTGGAGTGCGATGCATGGCGCCAATCAGCAACATAAAGTTGCGAATCGGGAAACATTGATCGGTATTGATGCAAGAATCTAAAGATATCGTTACTCAAGCCCGATATTCCTATACTTTTTACGATCCTATGAAGTGATAACATAACAAACACTTTTAAATGTATTTCTTTAGATCGATCAAACGTCTACGAGTGATGAAATTATTTTAAAGATATGCATCACCATTTATAAATATAAAATTTGACGCTACCCGTGACTTTATTTTTAGTTATTTTACGATATAGCACTTCAATAATCTTGTTTGTGGTTTATAATTTATGACGATGAGAATAATTCAAATAATAGTAAAATGTACATAAACACTTCCATGAATAAAAATATAGTTGGCAGAAACTCATCTATACAGAGATCAACTCATATTTAAAGAGTTTGTTTGTTTGTTTAAACGCGCTAATCTCAGGAACCTCTAGTCCGATTTCAAAAAATTCTTTCAGTGTTGGAAAGTCCATTTAGCGAGGAAGGCTATATAACATCACGCTGCGACTAATAGGAGAGAAGCAGTAGTGAAAAATGTTACAAAACAGGGAACATTTTCTAAATTCCACGCGTATGAAGTCGCGGGCAACAGCTAGTAAGTTATATAGTGTAGGTTTCTTGTAGGTTTGTTAATAATAGGCACACAAGAGACCTCCTGACTCCATGGGACTTCTAGCAAATCACCACCCTGTGTTAGGGTCATTTGCTGGAAGTCTATGTCTAACAAAAGACGGGAAAGGGCATATATTATGATAGGATCGCTGGATATTCTTTGACATAATTACCGTATAAAGGCCCATCTAACTTAATTAAATAACTACTTATTCAATTAAAAATCGAAATCAGGTCATTGTTAGCAAGTGTATCGATGTATTTCTTTAAAATATCTATAAATTTCAATGATACAATAACGAAAATTGGTGCATCTAAACTTAGACACCAGATGATTTGCTTCATTCAAAGCTCTTGCGCCAATGTGTATACAAATAAATAGGTAAGTACTTACTTCAGTCGCTATTTTTATAACTAACGTTTCATAACAATGGAATAATGGTAATAGGATAAACTGGTTGCAATACAGATCGCTTTATTTATGACGAAATGTTAACTGCCTGGATAAATGTTCAACTACGAATTTTATGAGATTTGTCTCAATTCAAACTAGTAAGTGCGAGGTTCACTCTACGAAATTATGTTTGGTTTCTAAATAGTCGCAGACGTGGGCAACAGAAATGTTCTAGGTATAAAGATTCATATTCTTACCCAATACTAGTCAAGCTTCTTTGATCGTCTGCATGTGGTGGTCTGCGTCTTTTCTGTTTCCTAACTCTATAGACAACCAAGACGACAGTGAGCAGAACTACAGCCGCGGCACCAGCGGCTGCCACCCGTACATTGGTTTCAGCACCTTCTGCCGGTTTCACGACATCGTCCAAGCATATGAACTCGCAACATGTAGTACCCACTCGAAATGAGCGGCAATCCTGTATAGAAAAATCTATATAGATATGTATAATAGAAATCAAAAGCCAAACCAAAGCTTGCCTGCGTTTTATACCGCAGACGATAATATATTAAAGACAGTAATTTTATGTAACTCAATTTTTATGAGGGATATAAAGTAGGGACTAAAGTTTGAATAAATTAGTCATTTTTAAAGTTTTACTTCTTTTGGCGTTTTATACGAGTATTGACGGCCTGAAAAACAGAGGTAGACCAAAGAAAAGATGGATGGACTGTGTGCAAAAAAAAGGAGTTGACCAGAATATGACGGGTGTTAGGAGAGGTTGGAAGAAAAAAACGCGCTGTGCCGAACCCAAATAAATTGGGATAAGAGCAGGAAGAAGCAAGACTTCTGACGATTTATAAAATCAAAATTGAGGTTAAAATTTTACGACGCGCGTTCTTATCATCACTTTAAGATATGACCGCCACGCAAATAACTAAATTCTAAAATCCGGAGTAGAGTCCACTCTTCAGTTAGGCGGTCGAAGTCGCGTGCAGATAAATGACTTGTCTAACATGAAACTACAAATTAAATGGTGTAAACGTACTTCCGGTAATTGACCAAATACACACGAATGTCGCTAAATAGTTAAATGGCATCATGTAAACAAGAATCAACAAATTAACTTGCTTTACACACAGTCGTTCTTTGAATCTGCACTTTAATAATAATAATAATAATAGTTTATTGCCATAAAGTAATGTATGTACATAGTTATCAATGTAAAGCTAGAAACATCACTCGTTACAAAACATTATAATAGCTTCCGATACCGAACTAGGTGAGACCTGTGTTTCAGTTGTCGGTGCCACCCCTATAAATTTATAAACTAAACTAGCTTAAGTATGTTACCAATATGATTGTCTCGTAGTAAAAATAATAAAATAATAAAAACAACACATTTTTCATTAACAGTATGACAACTTGAAATAAATATAAAGAATAATACACTTGAAAATAGTGAGTGTGTGTGCCTCTCTAGGTGTAACTGGTTGTGTGTAATGTATGTTTGTGTATGTGTGCATGTGTGCGAGAGAGGGTGTATTTACTAAAGGGATCTAGTACAAGGGAATCTGGAGTAGAAGATGCTGATTTTAAGCCACAAATATTTTAAATTTAAGATGATAAATTTTAGAAGTTAATTTTTAGTTGAAAACAAATAAAAAGACGACATTGCAGATATTTGTTACGACATTACAGATAGGATCTTCTCTGTTTCATCATAGCTCAACGTTTGGAGCCAAGCAGCAGTTTTTTCTTTACAAGCTGTCTTATTCAGTGCATAAATAGAAATAATATTATTTATCTTGTTGTATATGTAAGGGCCCAGTGAACAATAGAATCTCCTAACAAAAGTAGTATGAAACTGTTTCTCATTTTCGCAGACTCTATTTTTACGTCTACCTATATTATTCTGGGGATCAAAAGGCAATTCTGCGTGTTGTTTCCGAATTATACCCGCAATGAATAGCTGTCTCACTGTAAGCACTTTACATTCTTTATAAAGTTGTTTTGTAGGAAATAAAAACGGACGGAACGTGCTTACTTTGAGAATAGCCCTCTGAGCGACTTCTACTCTCTTGAGCGTCATTGCAGGTGCTCCTCCCCAAGCGGTAATACAATAGGAGATTAGAGATTGGCAAAGAGCAAAATAAATCTGCCTCAGCAACCCACAATCCGCCACATATCTAGCTTTTTTAAAAACTACTATTAATTTGCGAATCTTTCCGCTCAACGACTCAACGTGTTTTCCAAAGTTTAAATTCTTGTCCAAAATAATACCAAGATATTTAATATAGTCAGTGTGTTCTAGTTTAGGGCAAGAACAGAAACCACCACTGTGACACGTGTGAAACGCCAAATGAAGGCCAATTGGGATGTTATTCGGATTCCTAATTGAAAAAGACGTATTTTGTTTTGTTAATGTTTACAGTCAGAATATTCTTTGTAAGCCATTCAGTGACCACATTGAATGTATTTTGTGCAGTAACAAAAGTTTCCTCCCATGTATTGGTTGAAGTTAAGATCACAGTGTCATCCGCATAAGTCAAGATTTTACTATTCAAAAAATTAAGCTGACAGAGGTCATTGATGTACATTAGGAAAAGTGTAGGCCCCAGGACACTACCTTGTGGTACACCAAAATTAATAGGTAAATCAGAACTTAAATGATTATCTACTACTGTAGCCTGAACGCGGTCCGTGAGATAACTTGAAATCAGATCCAACTGTTTGCCCCTTATTCCGAATTTCTCCAACTTGCACAAAAGCTTAGGTATGGACACTGTATCAAACGCTTTTGCTAGGTCAATGAATATAGCTAGGCATTTTTTTCGTTCGTCTAACCCAGTTGCAATGTATTCAGTAACCGCGTGCACTGCGTCCGAGGTAGACTTCAATCGACGAAATCCGAATTGATTTTCAGACAATAATTTTTGTTTCTCCAAATAATCAACAAGCCTATTATTAATGAGCTTTTCTAAAATTTTGGAAACTGCGGACAGGAGAGAGATAGGCCTATAGTTAGAAATACAGCTCCTTTCACCACCCTTGTGTATTGGCACCACTATTGATTTTTTGAGACCTCTCGGAAAGACACCTTTATCAAAACAATGATTGAAAAAGTACGTCAAAGGAGGTGCAAGATAGTGCTTAAATTGTTTTAGGAACTTATTTGAGATCCCATCGCAACCAACTGCACAGTCATCCTTAAGGGACATAATTAAGTTTTTTACTTCATTTAAGTCTGTGTCAGTCAGCATAAAAGAATTTAATGACTGAGATGTAGCCTCAGTAGAATTCATTTCATGCGTAGTGGACATTTTGCTTAAAATATCCTGTGCAAGTGTCTGACCAACATTGACAAAGTGGTGGTTAACAAGCTCTACTGACGCCTGTGGGGTAACAGATAGATTTAATAATTCTTTGGGGGAATTTTTTATCTTTGTGGTATTCGTTATGTTCCTAATAGCCTCCCAAATTTTTTTGCTATCATTCCCTGCATTTGCTAGCTGCTCCTTTTCAAATGATCTTTTAGTTTTTTTAAGTAATAAGTTACAATAGTTCCTATAACGAGTGTATGTAATCTTTAATAATTGATTTTCTGGATTTATTCTATATTTACGATGCAATTTGTCTCTATGCCTTATGCAGCGCAATAAACCAGGCGTGATCCAAGACTTTATAATTTTTTTACGCCCTGCTAGATTTATAGTTTTAGTATTTTGTTTCAAACATCTAGTAATGGTGTTATTAAAAAATTCAAGGGAAATGTGGGGGTCCGAAGACTCATAAATCGGTGTAAAGTCCACGCCAGCTATGTCGCTGTGAAGCTGCGTATAGTTAGTCTTAGTTATATTCTGAACAGAGTAGTTGCGTATTTGTTTTTTATTTATACATAAGAATACAGGCTTATGATCAGTAAGACTGGCATTGAGGACAACTGTAGTTGCCGAATGTTGCGATTTTAAAAGGACGTGATCAATACACGTCCCACTAGATTCACGCGTAATAAATAAGTGACCTGGTAATAATGAGTGACAAGCAGCTAGATTTAGGTATTCATCCATATTTTTATGAGATTTATCCGCATTAATAGCAATGTTAATATCACCAATAAGTGAGACATTTTTAAAACAGTTGATTTTGTTTAAATTATTATCTAGAGAAATTAAGAATCGATCTATATTTGTATACGACGGCGATCGATAAACTCCTAGAATCGCAGTTTCATTGCCGATTTTAATTAGTAACGCATTTGAATCCATCAAATCAATATTAATAGCATAGACATAACAGTTAGTATGTTTGGTCACAATTAATTAAATTCGTATTTATGACTCAGGTAAGTTGAGATAAGGAAGTTTTAATCTTTGCATTTGCACATTATTTTATAGGTTTAGGTTAATTTTATATTAAAAACTTATTTTACTCAACTTACAGTGGTGGTCACTGTCGCCTACAGTGGCAGTCACCGTCACTTAATGTGGTCTTTGCTTGGCAATCGTTTGCAATACGCGAATTACTGTATTTGTCGACACGATAACGCGTATTTTTTTTATTACATAAGAATAAGTTGGATGTTGGATATATAGATAGATATGACTGAAATTTCCCAGGCATCTACCATCTATTCCAAAATGTAGAAAAAATCCCTGATTTTTGTACTATTTAAACTGATACACATTGCTATACTTGCATAAATAACATTAGATTTAAAGAAATGCAAGATGAACCAATTACTGAAACCAATTTCAAAAAACTAAACCAATTCAAACCTGCAAGAAAACTGCAGCAGAAATGCAGAGCACTCTCCACTTCACAAAATGACAATGCCTTGCGGAATATCCAAATTAATATTAACATTTCAAAATCACACGTCTTTCTCAAGGGGGTAGGGAGAGACTATAGAATGTCTTCAACTACAGTCTTATCACAGTTATTTGGCATCATCTTTACTATACTAATTATAAAAGAAAGTTTTTATTCTTTTTATAAACTACACAATGGATTTTGATGTGGTTTTTTTTCATCATCAAATTATGGTGGAAAAAATGACTGCTGCAAGCGCGACTTGAACCCACGACCTCGGAATACCGTTCCGAAGATCTTTCCAACTGAGCTTATTGCGGTCGTGCTTGCAACATTCAAATTAACCACCACATTTGTCACTCGATCGAGTTCATATATTTTTACGTACAACGCCATCTATCAAGATTGCTTTGCAAGCACGACCGCAATAAGCTCAGTTGGAAAGAGCTTCGGAACGGTATTCCGAGGTCGTGGGTTCAAGTCCCGCTTGCGGCAGTCATTTTTTCCACCATAATTTGATTTGATTTTATATAACTTGTTAAGGTTTGGTATCTAAATTCTATGCATATGAAGTTGCGGGCTACAACTAGTTTAATTATAAATAAATAACTCTACCTTATTTCGGGCTATGCTTGTGACTCATCTCATACTCTTAAATACAAAAAGGATAGGAAATAAAGTATGTATGAATTAATTCAAATGTATCTTTATTACTCTTTATTTACATACAATAGTGTCTCCACTGTAATTATATTTATTGTACTCACCTTGATAAGAAGACTGAATATGAATAATAAATTTGAGCTGCTAAGAATAACTGGCAACTTTATTTTTTTTTATTGAAATTTGTTTGGAATGTACTTGAGAATAATATTGCAGACTTGTTTTCTAGATTTTGTTTCCACATGTTTGTTGGATAATATATTAAGGTAGAATATTGATCATAGCTCAAAAGGATAATGTTATAATGAACTAGACATCAGCGAAGAACTATTATGATTAAAAGGGAAGTTTTGGACAATTTAGAAAAATGAAATATCAAATTACTACCAATTTTATAGAAATAATGAAAACCCAGCTTTTTTTCACATAAAATACTGATGAACCATTCAGAATCAATAAATAACATACTTTAATGACTTATGGTCTTATTCATAATGACTTATCGGAGGTTTAAACGGAGATTTTATCGGAGAGATAATAAACGTTTTAGCGTAAAAAGACTATAATATTATGAATAACAAGTTTTGACAATTTTCACGAACCGATTTTTGCGAACTTTTAAACCTCCGTTAAGTCATTATAAATAAGACCATTACAATTTAATGTAGAAGTTTAATTTATCTTCGCTGTCTAATAAAATATTGGCATTTTAATTAGGTCTTCTCGAAATGTTAGTAGATATTTTAAGCTAGAAGTACCTGGGGTGGAGAACATAGCACAGCCTTGCATACTTTCGGTAATCCATTGTCACAAACACATAGAGTGCAAGTATCCGGTCCAGGCACGTAATGAAGGCCGTGCGAAATCAACCGACCACGTAAATCTGTACATTGTTCTTGTGCCACTACAACTGCAACTACCACCACACAGAACGTCCAAGATATTCTTTTTACACGCATTTTTATAGTTAAAACACTAATTACAATATAGTAGTCTGTAAGAAAAACATGACTTTTGTTAACATTTATTTAGTACTTGCAATCAATCACATGCCATTTAAAAACTAAGGCTTATTGTTGCAGAAACTTTGTTCTATATTATAATCGATATTCACTCTCCAGTGATTCGCTAGCTAGCCGTATTATAATATTTTTTGCTCATGCGTTGTACACTCGTCCACTTCTGCAAACCATCTGGTTAGGGATACCAAAATAATACTAAATAATTTGGTAGATTTTGGTTTAAAAAATTTAAGAAAGGTAAAAATATAGGCAAATTACATTAATGAAAATTCTCGTACCTGATTATTTAGTACAAATTAAAAATTTAAATGCCAGTGGATACGTCGTAAATAAGGATTCCAACACTGGACAATTAAAGCAAAATATTTCTGTTTTATTGGAATATTTATTTATCAAGTCCTTATTGATAAAAAAATATTAATATTTCTTGTAGCACGGTTGCACTTAACGAAAAAAAAATTATAAGCGATACAAAATTTTGATCCACAACAAAAGCTTATATTATGGTATAGGGGTGTACTAGTCGGAGTTGCGTGGATTTGCATTAAAAATTTACCTATTTTTGATGTCGTGCAATACATTACCTATGAAAATTATAGGATAACGGTAGACTTTTTATGAAAACGGATTATATAGTAACACTACTATACATTGTGTCAGTGTTAAAGTCATGTCATATCAAGGTCAAATCCCTGGAAATGAAAAATATGTTGCCAAAATATTTTACATAAAAACATTTTTAGTGATAGTTTTGTATCACATTTCTACTGATTTGTTTTTTTTATTGTTTTACTTTTGGTAACACTGAAAATAACCCTATTTCGGAGTGTCATCTATTTGTCAAATTGACAGAAATGAAATTTTCAATTTGCAATTTGTTTTAGCTTGCTTTTTATTATATTTTTCTTAAAACTTCTGTGCTATTTCTCTTTAATCTGTGAAAGCTATACGTTTCTGCTGAAAGTATGTTTTAGATGACTAGAAATGGCCGGGTTTGGAGATTATTCAGGATATAACCGGCCCTATGGTCTGGATCCCAATAGGGAAACGAACGACTTGTATGATACTCGCTATCAGCAAATATATGGGTATCATACACCTGTAACTGAAGAATTTCAGGGGCCACCGTTAGTAATGGATGAGACTTTGGAAGATGGTACGTGAAATATTATGTCAAGTAACTATTGAAATTCCAAAAAAGTTGATTTGATACCCGGGTTACATCTGTCTTATGATTCAATATCAGTTAATATGGGAATATAATTATGTGATTTTACAGTAGGATTTCTTAGACATAATCTGTTCCTAAGTTTATCAATAAAATTTTGCCAATATGTAGTTATTCAATTTGTAAATATGCACAGATTATAAGCATTATTATTACCATACTTGTAGTTTTAGCCTGCTTATAAACCCTATGCCACTGTTGATTTATGTTTTTTTTTTTTGTTTATATTAAACATCACAAGAAAGATAATGATACTAAATTAGCACAACAAAAATTCTATTTAGTCAATTATCCATTTCTTGTTAAACCTACCTATTACTTTTAAATATAAATATTTTAAAGGTACAAAAAGTTTCCTTTAAAATTTTATTCTCCTCTTTGTTAGGTAATTAATTATATTATTATTCTTTTGTATTACAGATAATAATGGGTATATTACTACAGCAATAAATGTAGCAAGTCTTATAACAGAAAATTTGTTAAGCCATCCATTTATTGTGTTAAGAAGACAATGTCAGGTATGTATGTTAAACATATTTTAAAAACAATTTTCTAAGTATAAATGTTAAATAAATAAAATAATGACCAATATATAATATAAATATGGACATTTCACACAACATTCTCTGGCCCCAAAGTGAGCTATACACATATTTATGCTTGTGTTATGGGTACTAGATACAAATATTAACATTTACTTTTTTTGTGAGAGTACATACATAGAAAACATTTTTTTTTCATTACTTATCCAATTAAGAGTGACACTGCTATCGGCTACGACTATTGTCACAGATAACTATAATTTATTTACTTTCTTATTTAAAGTGAACTCATTGATACGTATTACACTCTTACTATGCCGAGATCACAACGTTCATCACCCAGTGTCAATCAGCGCGTAATGTCGTCACCCGACCTGTCCAACCTTGATACGGAGGCACACGTAACATCTCGAAGTAAGCGCTTGCGACCTGACTTCTCCCCCGGCGTTGAGTCTGGTCGCCGGGCGGGCTTTGAGGACAGAATTATGGAAATGTTGAGTGAACAGAAGACTGTCCTGAACAAACTGGTTTTAGATGTTACGGATATTAAGAAACAGAATAAAGAGATACGTAAAACAAATTCAGAGATCGAAAAATCATTAGAATTTATGAACGGTTGTTACGAAAATATGAAAAAATCTGTTGATAAATTGGAAAAGGCATGTCATGCACAAAAAGATTATATCAAAGAGTTAGAAAAAAAAGTACTCGATATGCAACAGTATTCTCGATCATCCAGTCTTGAGATACGCAATATACCCTGCGTCGAAAAAGAAAGTACTGAACATCTGACTTCCTTAGTATTACAAACTTGCAATGCATTGCAGCTCTCGGTGACTGCAAGGGATGTGCGAGACGTTTATCGCGTACCAGGAAAAAAGGAAACCAATAGACCGATTGTAGTTGAGATGATGACTGTTCCCCTGAAGAGACAGGTACTTGAAGCTAATAAAAAATTCAACCAGTCGCGTAAACGGGAGGATAAGCTGAACACAAAAATAATTGGAATTAATTCCGAAGCAATTCCTATATATGTCGCCGATCACCTCCCAGGCAGTCTCCGGCAGCTGTTCTACGAAGCGAGAAAATTTGCCGAGAGACATGAATATAAGTTTTGCTGGTTTCGAAATAATAAAATTTTTCTACGTCAACAGGAAGGCATGCCTCCGATCTACATTAGCTCGTCTATCGACCTTAATAATCTTGTTAAGAAACAGTAGTTATAAACTAAGCTTATCTAAAATACTTTTGTTATCCTATGTCATTACCTTCTATTTGTTAATTATGTGTGTAAGCAATTTTATACACACTAACTTCTTAAATTCTATGTACTATATTCGTTCACAGATACTAAGTATTCTATATAAACATCATATTCACTCACTCAATTTAAGTGTGATATCTGTGTGTGTAATCGTAATCCAATTTTATAAATCTATTAAATACCATTTTACAAACTATTCGCTACAAAAATACACTATAAAATCTGTAATTACAATATCTATTATGTATTCCATACCTATTGTATTGCATCTAGGTTCCTACCCAGGACAACAACACTTAATGTCACAACTTAAACATTTAAATACATTACCCTCAATTCCTCGTCGCAAACAATATAACTTTATTGGTACAGCTGTAGAATATAACTCCGGATTGATGCATAGCCCGAATATTAGTAATCTTATAAACCGAAATATACAAAAGCACTTAAATAATTATAAATACCACATGTTATGTATCTCCTCAGTTTTAGCAGACGAATCAACATGTAATAACTCCTTCGGTATGACTTGTGTGACACCACTGCCTATTTTTATTATTTAACAATGTTCGATTTAAATTCAGTTAACTTGGTGAACGACCAATTGGACTCTTACGGAAGCTCTAATTCCTTTTTCTGCAAACCGGAGTACTGCTCTTTGTATTGTGCTAAAGGGCATAACACACTAAAGATATTACATTTGAATATACGTAGTATTTCTAAGAACTTCGATCAACTACGAGTGTTGTTGCATAATATAAATTTTTCCCCGGAAATAATAGTTTTATCTGAATGCTGGATTAACAAATGCTCGGCTATCCCATTGCTTGATGGGTATCTTTCCTACAAAACGCAAAATAATTGCAATCAAAACGATGGCGTTGTAGTTTATATTGCATCCCAGCTAAACCACAAGGTTGAAGAACCACAAACTCAGGACTCCAGCTGCTTACTCACTACGCTATGTCATCAGGAATTAGCCATAATCTCCCTTTATCGCTCACCATCTTATCGGAACCTAAGTAGCTTTTTTGATAGCCTCAACAATATTCTTACATCTACATCACATTTCAAAAATGTTGTCCTCATTGGTGATATGAATATCAACATTTATTCGAGCGATCTGACTCCAAATGCCCATACATACCTCAATCTCACTGCCTTACATGGTTTTCTACCTACGCACCTTTTACCAACTCGAGACAAAAATTGTCTGGACCATGTCCTTTTAAAATCGGATAAGGCAACCACGACTTTGTTACTTGACACTTTTGTTACTGATCACGCACCTATTGTTTTCAGCATAGAATCTGAACAAACTGTAAAAAAGCCTAGAATAACTAAGAATAAAATCGACTATAACGCATTATCCACGTCGATATCGAACACAGACTTTATCCCAATAATGTGTATTAGCAATGCTGATCAAGCTGCTGAACTTCTTGTCAATACGATAAAAGCCACCATTGAGCGACACTCAGTGATAACACACATTACATCTAAAAATAATATTCTAAAACCATGGATAACACCTGGGTTGCTTCGGTGTATACGCCATAGGGACAACATGGGCCGTAAACTAAAGACTGATAATCTAAATTACACGTTAAAAATTACCTATCAAAGATACCGAAACTTTTGCAATAAACTGTTAAAAAACCTGAAAAGGGATTATGAGAAAAACGAATTTTCAAAAGCAAAAAATAATATTAGGGCTACTTGGAATGTTGTTAAAAATATAATAAATACTCAGACCAAGAAAAACTCACCATTGGAACTTTTACAATTAGACTCGACTTCTCAAGCTTCTGTCAACAAAGTAAATTCCTACTTTGCAAACATCGGTCGTGTCTTGGCAGATAAATTTAACCCCCAATCTTTTAATGAGAACTCACAAGAAATTAATCTTCCTAACTCATTAGTGCTCCTACCAACAGATGAAGATGAGGTTAAGACTATAATAGCTGGTCTTCGGAGAGACTCGGCGGTGGGATGGGACGGCATATCTGCCAGCATGCTTCAGTCTTATTCTGACATCTTAGCTCCCCCTATTACACACATTTGCAACATATCCATCGAAACTGGTGTCTTTCCTAAGGTATTTAAAAGAGCAATAGTGCATCCTATTTTTAAGGACGGGAATAGAGACAGTGTCAATAATTATCGCCCAATATCGGTATTGCCCTGCTTATCTAAAATTTTAGAAAAAATTCTGCACAAAAGACTTAATGCCTTCTTAGATAAACATAAGATCATAGCCTGTAATCAGTTTGGATTTAGAAATAACAAATCTACTGAGGACGCTGTAGCATCATTTATTGATAAAATTGTCCATGAGATGGATAATAAACAAAAATGTATTGGAATCTTTCTAGACCTTGCAAAGGCTTTTGACACTGTCTCTATCCCCCACCTGCTTAACAAGATGGAAAAGATGGGCATTCGTGGGTACTCTTTCAACATCTTTAAAAGTTACCTTACTGGTAGAACGCAATGTGTGAAAATAGAATCTGCTATTAGTAATGACCTACCTCTTGATTTTGGTGTTCCGCAAGGTTCTATTCTTGGCCCGACGCTCTTTTTGCTGTACATTAATTCCCTCTGCAATATATCTGCAAAAAACTGCTCTGTGTTTACTTACGCTGATGACACCGCTCTCCTAATATCTAGCCCTACTTGGTCCGAGACGCACTATTTAGCTGAGTCTGCCTTGCGGAGGGTCATGATATGTCTTCGTAATAATCTTCTGTCACTTAATGTGAAAAAGACTCAGTATATGACTTTCTCCCCCAACTTAGTGACGCAGCCCAATACTGATTCATTTACGCTTAGAGCTCACTCTTGTGACCCCACTGTCTCTACACAATGCAATTGTCCAGAATTGGATAGAACTAGTAACACCAGATACCTTGGTGTTGTGATCGACAATCGCTTAAACTGGCAAACTCAGATTAATAATCTCACCTCCCGTGTACGAAAGCTCATACATATTTTCAAAAAATTAAGATACTCTGCAGATAAAAATACAATTAAAATGGTTTACTACTCGCTCTGTCAGTCAGTTGTCTCGTACTGCATCACTGTATGGGGTGGTGCAGGTAAAACAGTTTTCCTACAACTAGAACGGGCGCAGAGGGCTGTATTGAAGGTGATGAGTTTTAAGCCATTTCGGTACCCAACTACCCAGCTATATATCGACTGCAAAGTCCTCACTGTTCGCAAGCTCTTTGTGCTCCAAACAGTTTTGCGTAAACACAACACCTTACCTTATGACTCCAGCGTATTGGTTGGTCGTCGATTGTATAGCGTGTGCCCAACTAATACCTTCCGAAGTTCTCTTGCAAAACGACATTATTCTGTTATCGCTGGTCATTTATACAATATGATAAATAAATACTGTGGAATTTATTTACTAACAAAATATAAATGTAAAACAAAAGTCCTAGAGTGGCTGCTGGAACAAGACTATGAACAAATTGAAACTTTATTAAAAATCACTCCTATATAAAACTAAATTCATAAATTACAGTAAACATACACACACACACATACACACACACACACGCCCCACTCATTCATATCAAATACACCCAGGTTTATAACATTTGTCTATAATTTGACTAAAATAATATTATTGTAAACATACACAGGACATATTTTAATGTTGTATCTGTTTAACTAGTATACAATACATATTATATTACCTTTTAACTTTTAAATTGTTACGTTTGAGGTACTGGTACCCATAACACAAGTTAAATCTTACCATGGGTACCAAAGCCAATTTAGTATAGTTGCTGTATAACTCTTGTAAACTATTTATAACAATTTGTTCTTGCTTTATACTATTTGCATGTAATAATATTAAATAAATAAAAAATTCAGCAGGTTTATTTTTTGAAATAATTCAGTTCTTTTTTTCAGGTACACAATAGTTTAAAAAACTATCATATAGTACCATACACTTTATTGCCAGTGGTTGCAAGACTACACAGAAGGCAAGATGTCACTACACTTTGGAAAGGGATTGGCTCTACTTGTATAGTTAAAGGTATGAACTTGGCTGTAGAAGATGTTGTATCTAAGGGCACTGGGTGGCCTAAGTAAGTATTCAACCCTTTTAACACTTGTTCTTTATCTATTAATCCTTCAAAGTCCCTTAAACCATGATATGAACACTTTGAATAAATCCAAGCTTCTAAAAAATAATTGGCGACCCCTGCTCAATATGCTATGAGAACAATAATCATACTCATCGTGTACATAGACTGCTTTGTCTTAGAGTGCGTGAGGCGATTTTGGGCGGGGCGTGTGTAACAGCTCCTATTTATTTAATACTCTAGTTGTTATAGGATGGGCTGAACCAGTAAGACCAAAGTATTTGTACAGCTTCTATAATAAAAATTTGATGTCTTCTATACATTGATTTGAATCAGAGAAAATATGGGCTTTACCAGTTTCATCACAATGTTTCTGTTTGTTGTAGAGACATTGGAAAATGTAGTTCATTTTTACAGTTCCTGCAACATGTTACATTGAAAAGGTAAGATTTTGTTCTTCCTATTGGCAATAACGCGGCACAGGATCGCGCGTTGTGGCATTCTATGGGGGAGGCTTATGTCCAATAGTGGATGGAGAGACGCTGATGGATGGATGGATTGACAATAAAAAATACTGATTTAATTCAAAAGCTGTGCTGAGTTTCTTACGCCGGTTCTTCTCACCAGATTGTATGTCCTGAACGGTTGGTAGGAGAAAAACATTAGACTTGTCATAAGCACATAAATTTTGCTAAAAATTGTGTCTATGTGATTAAATGACTTTCATTTCATTCCAACACTCCATGGGTGTTGCCTGGAATTGATTTCTGATTTTATTGGGGGGTGTTCCAAGAAAATATAGCACTAAATATTGTAGTAAATACTGTCAGATGTTGATATTTTTTAGGCACTTACTTTAGGCACTGATGGAAAACTATTTTTTCCTGATTGTAACCAATTCTATACTATGTAAGCTAGTAGCCTAGCTGTATTTGTAATCTAATAAGCGAAGGCAGTTATAATGCCATATATACGCAACTTTGTATGTGTGGAGTGTAGAAACCCAAACCTTAACAAATTATACAAAAAACTACCCTCTTGAACCACTGTCTATTAAAAAAAACGCATCAATATCCGTTTTGCGTAGTTTTTAAGATTTAAGCTCACATAGGGACATAAATACAAAAATAATAACAACTTTGTTTTATAATAAGTAAAGATTAACATATTTGTCCACAGTGTGAGTTTAGCAATTATCACTCCATTTTACTCAGCCAGTTTAGTAGAAACAGTACAGAGTGATATAGCAAGTGACAAACCGGCTATATTTGATGTATTCAGAGAAGGATTTATGCGCATTTTGGAATGGGGTACTCCCAGTAGAGGAAGAATGTTACCCATTTGGGCTATTGTCATGCCAACAGTAGCACTTGGCATTACTAAATATCTTACACAGTAAGTATTGAAAACCACCTCAAATATTATTATAAATACAGGATCTAAATTACTTGGTTGCAGGTTCAATTCCTGCGCAGGATAATCTTTTGTGTGATTTTTAAAATTGTCTTAAAAATATTTGTACTGCATCTGGGTCTTTATAGTAAACACCCAGATGCAGTACAAATATTTATATAAATATGTATTTCCTAAAAAAAGTAATTTGTGTAGTACATATATCTGTAGTCTGGTACCCACTACACAAGCATTATAAGCTTAGCTTGGGACTAGAGGAGATTGTGTGAAATGTCCAAGAATAGTTATTTATCTATTACATTATTATAATACTTTTTTATTTTATCTTTAATTAAGTAGCTTAATCAGCATGTTGATTATGTTGCCCCATTATAACTTTTTTATCATATATGTACTTAAAACTAGCTGTTACTCGCAAATTAGTACGCAAGAAATTTTAAAAATATAAAGAAAATCGTTACGAATTATACAAAAAAGCCATCCTCTTGAACCACTCTATCTATAAAAAAAAACGCACGAAAGAACGCATAGAAATTCGTTGCGTAGTTTAGAAGATATAAGTTCACAAAGGGACATAGATACAAAAATAAAGACTTTGTTTTATAATAACTGCCTTATTCATAACGGAGGTTTAAACGGAGATTTTATCGGAGAGACAATAAACGTTTTAGCGTAAAAAGACTATTATGAATAACAATTTTTGGCAATTTTCTCGAACCGATTTTAGCGAACTTTTAAACCTCCGATAAGTCATTATGAATAAGACTATAAGTAAATATAATGTTTCTTTTCAGAATTACATTAAAAAATATAACTGAAAAAGTTCTCCGCTTCCAACTACGAAATAAACATGAGCTTAGTGACTCGTACAACATGAACTACAGTAAATCATCACAGAATCCTTTGCTAGAAGATATTAGTTTAAGGGCTAGCATATTCTCATTTATTGCGATGGAGATTGCTTTCTTTCCAGTCGAAACTATTATTCATAGACTTCATATACAGGTAAATATAATTTAACAACTATTGGCGAACTAGATAATGCAGTATCCCGCGTAAAATAAAAAAAATATACATCAAAGATGTTAATCGTATAAATTACTTCAACCCGTTATTAATGTAAAACCATGGTTTACAAAATGGAAACTCACTAAGAAATTAACATCAATCCTTGCTCGATTAAGATTTGGTCACTGTTCATCAACTGCACATCTTAACAGAATTGGGATTTATGAATCCCCCATCTGTGACTGTGGTCTAAGTGAATGTGGAGACCTCAACCATATCTTTTTTAACTGTTCTAAATATAGTTCGTTCCCACTATATGATTTCCTTATTAAGTATAAAGCTCCTCTTCCTTGTAACGTTTCTTCTATCCTTTGTATGAGTAATAAATTATATGTTATATCTCTTATTAAATATATCTCTTATCATAATATCTCTCTTTAGATTATAATTATTATTTTATTGTTTATTTATTTGTTGCCCAAACGTTCTATCCATCCTATCCTGCCAATTCTACAAATAAACTCCCAACCAAAACTCGACTCTGGCAAGAATTGCTCTCGCAAGAAACTGTGGGTTGCCATATTAAAAAAAAAAAAAAAAAAACGCATAGTGCGCTTCACCACTTAAGTATTGTTTGTGAAACGATTTTGCTATGTCCCCTGTGCGTCCATGCCTACTATGAGACCTCACACTAACGTTTGTGAATATGGCTGTAAAATATTTTCAGCTCAGTCTCAGTATAATAAGCGTCAACATATTAATAAATGACCATCTCTGATTACCCCCATAGGAAAAAAAAAAGCATGATGTTATGATGATGTAATGAAATATTTTTCAATTTTTTAGGGAACAAGGACAATTGTGGATAATCTAGACACTGGTACATCAGTTATACCAATTCTTACTGGATATGAAGGTTTTATGGATTGTTACAACAGTACCATAGCTAAGGAAGGAGTGTCAGGCCTATACAAGGGTTTCGGTTCATTAGTATTACAACTTGCAGCGCATTTAGCAATAATCAAATTGACAACAATCGTAGTGTCAGAAGTTGCCAATCTTTTAAAACCAGCAAAATCACCAACAAACTCAGATGATTCAACTCGACCACAAAATTATTTGTTTAATTAATCTCATCTTATATATAAAATTCACGTGTCACAGTGTTAGTTACCATACTCCTCCGAAACGGCTTGACCGATTTTTATGAAATTTTACATGCATATTTAGTAGGTCTGAGAATCGGCCAACATCTATTTATCAAACCTTTTTTTTTTAGTATGGCAAAGCAACGTTTGCCGGGACAGCTAGTTTGAATATGTATCTTAATACATATATATATTTCTTGTGTGCGTGTGTATGTGACTGAACTCCTCCTAAACGACTGGACCGATTTTGATGAAATTTGTTGTGTGTATTCAGGGGGGTCTGAGGATGGTTTAGATTCACAATTGGCTGGACCGATTTTGATGAAATTTTTTTTACACAGAATTGTATGGCAAAACAACGTTTGCCGGCGCAGCTAGTAAATTTATAAATATGTTGACTTGCAGTTTAGAAAGTTATTGAATTGCATAAGTTTTGTAATAAAAAATAAAGTGTGCTAATAGTTTCTGTCTCAACTATGTTAGGAAATACATAATAATATGCTTTGAACATACAAAAATTTTAATTTATTACAATATTCCTAAAAGTATTAAACATAAAAGGGAGCTTTAAAAACTTTTATTATGTTTATGTTTACATCTGTGTTTAAGGAGCATACTTTATCAGTTATATTGTTTGTAATATATGGTATCTTTTAATATTGTTAAGTGCAACCTTAATTGGTTTATCATGCTTGTATATGAGATTGATTACCTAATTAATTCATCAAAAAATAATATAATAAAGTTTTTGTTATTTTTTTGTAATATTTGTTATAGTTGATAAGTGAAATGTGTAGTTTCTGGAAAATAGATATTGCAATCAGCAAAATAAAAAAAACTGTATTTTTATTTTATTTATTTGCTATGTATTATTACTATCAAATATTTACATATCACCCTAATAACATTTCTTGTTTCCGTATGATAAACAGATATAATAAATAATTAGGTTGAGAAACATTTTTTTAACCCTAGAATACTAATCATCGCCTGACAGGCCGCGCACGATCAGTTTTTGCCGTTTATTTCAAAAACCCACCCGCGTATCAAATTGTGCTTTCGCGCCAACTCGATATACACCGCGCCGCAGACGTCGATTAGCGGGAGACCGGCGCGGACGTTTCGTTTTCAAAATATAAGCTACTGGATCGCCTGGGAGGCGATCATTAGTACTAACGGTAAGTTTAATTTTTCATTACTTGTTTTGATTTGTGCTTTTTTTTTAGCATGTAGCAATGTTATAACTTGGCAAATGTTTATTTTGTTTTTAGATGAATCTCAACGATGAACAAATAGCAGAATCTTTACTAAATGAGAACTCCGACAGCGAAACTGAGGACAACCTGGAAGTTGATCCTTATGACTCTGACGATAGCGCAGCAGATCCTTCTTTCGTGCCATTCCCACTAGAAGACGACCTACAAAATATTGTTTTAGATGACTCTGAACCCCCGAACATTTCAGTACCTCAAGTAAGCGCCACAACTAATGCGTCCGGTTCACCAGTTCCCGAAACTGCGTCACAAGAAGAACAATCAGCGGAAAATCTTATTATTTTGCCATCTGCATCTGTTGTTAGAGGTAAGAACAATTATATTTGGTCCAGAAAAACATCTGACAGGTTACGATCTATGAGAACTTCTGCAAGGAACGTAGTCCACATTTTTCCCGGCCCGAAACAGGATGGTCGAGATGTCATAAGACCATTGGACTGCTTTGAAAAATTTTTCACATCCGATATGATTGATGAAATTCTCTTACGCACTAATGAAGATATTTTGGTCAAAGCCAGCAAATATAAACAGCAAAGTTCGACCATATCACAGATGAGAAAAGAAGAACTTCACGCACTGCTTGGTCTTATCATTTTCAGTGGTGCTATGGGTAATAACGATTTACCGACCAAAGAGCTTTTTGATCCCACACTTTGTGGTTCAAAATACATAGCTACAATGAGCTTGGAACGTTTCGAGTTTCTCTTACGCTGTCTTCATTTTGATGACCGCGGTACCCGTGAAGACAGGAGACAGCATGACAAATTCGCTCCCATCCGAGACATTTGGGAGATATTTATACAAAGATGTAGAGATCTTTACAAACCTAGTTCTTATGTAACTATCGATGAACAATTACTTGCTTTCAGAGGTCGATGTCCATTTAGAATGTACATACCAAATAAACCTGCCAAGTATGGCATAAAGATAGTTTTGGCTTGTGATGTGAACAGTAAGTACATGTTTGATGCTTGTCCTTACTTAGGAAAAAATGTTGCAACTAGCCCTACCGAACATCTTGGTATTCATTACTGCAAACTGCTTACGAAAACTATATATGGGAGCAATCGCAACGTCACTGCAGACAACTGGTTTACGTCGGTACCTCTAGCTGAGCAACTTCTGGCAGATCCGTACAATTTGACATTCATTGGAACAATAAAAGCCAACAAGAAAGAAATACCATCAGAGTTCAAGCACAATCCATTACGTCGTGTTGGCACATCTATGTTTGGTTTTCACAATAAACTCACACTGGTTAGTTACAAGCCGAAACCCCAAAAAACAGTTCTATTATTGTCAACCATGCACGATGAACCGGTAATAGATCCTGTAACAAAAAAGCCTGAAATCATAATGTCTTATAACAAGACTAAAGGTGCTGTGGATACATTTGATCAAATGTGTGGTCATTTGAGTTGTAATCGCAAAACAAGACGTTGGCCGCTCTGCTTATTCTATGGGATGATCAACATGGCTGTATTGAACAGCTATATATTGCATGTATCTAATTCGAGAACTCGTGGGACTAAACCGATGAATAGAAGAGAGTATATGAAAGAACTGAGTACTGAGTTATGTCGGCCGTGGTGTGAATTAAGAGGTGAAGAGCGACCAAAAATGAGGAAACGAGTTAGAGATGCTATACAAGAGGTTTTAACTACAGGAAATCAGTCAACTGTGACTGAACCAGGAATAAAAAAAGGTAAGAGAAGTATGTGTAGCTATTGCCCTGCTAAAAAACGTCGCATGAGTGTTTATTACTGCGCTAAATGCAATAAAAACTATTGCTTGGAACATCGATCTCCACACTGCAGTTCCTGTGACAAGAAATGAAAGGCTGACTTCAAATTAGTTTGTAGACAAAACTGTGATGTTTCCATAAGTTTGATTTAGTGTTGTATAAAGTTTATATATTGAATAGTAATATTGATGCCAAAAAAGTTAAAATATAGAAGTATTTTCTTTTTACCAGACTGTTCAAAGACTGTTATGTTATAAGAAAAAATGTTAATAATTGTAAGTTTTAAGTCTTATTTGAAGACTTACGTTGATTTTAAAGAAGTATTTTGTTTTTAGTTCTTGATAAGGTATAGGTTTGCCTAATAATTTGTGTTATCTTTATAAAAATTTAATAAACAAATAATATAATAAATTGCTTTTATTTAAAAAGTAGCCTCCCAAGCGATCATTAGTATTAAGCTGTGATAAATTTATATTAGTATACTAGGGTTAAAGAAAAACATTTCAAGAATATTTCAATGTGTTAATACAAATCTACCCTTTAGTAATCTTCGCATTATTACTTTACGACCATTAGCTGTCGACATTCTAGCCTCCCAACCATGTCTACGAACTCTTCTTACTTCATTCGGCCTAGGAAAATAGCATCGAACTTTGGTTCTGATAGAGGACAGTGAAAAGCTCTCTGGCATTACCAGGCTCGTACTAGGTGCGACAGTTGAAGCAACTTGAAGACTTTGCCTTAAAAACCTAGAACAAATATATTAGGTTAAGTATCTGATAGTTTGATTAACTAAACATTTAATAATATGTACTTACCGTAGTGGAAGAAGGATAGTTGCCAACGTTCCAGACATTTTTAAATAAATATTCGTATATTTGCTGCAATAAAATGATATATTATGTTATGTTAAATGATTTTTAGGTTATGGCAAGGTTATGGGTTCAGTTTGTAGGGATGTTCCATTTAAATTCATAACGAGTACATAATCGATTGTAATTGTTTTTAACACACTCGGTGTCGTTATAACATTGTTTGGTGACGAATCTAATAACAAAAACAAAATTATTGCTTGTAAGGGTTCCGTAAAAAGTGCTTATATATTTAGTATATAGACTTATTTTCTCAAATTCGATTCCCAAATGTTCGAACTACAAATCGAGTAATTATTTTAATCATTGAGTTTTAAACATGTCTCCTCACTAAAGTTTAGGCGTCAAAATGTAGGTACTTGGTTGGTACTTGGATTTAGCATAGAGTATGTATTGTGTAGTTCGTTCATCTTTTTACGAAAAATTCAGTTTCTCTGACATCACATTAACCATGATATTTTTCTTGAAATAGAACTAAGTCCTTCTTTTTTATTTCATGTGCTCAGTCCACACCCACAGCTTGAGATATCTACATCGTCTTGTCATGCACATTGTCTAAGTGCCATGCGAATATTTAAAATTATCGAGGGATCTATCATCTAATGCCTATTCAATTCACTTTTGCATAGAATTTTCCAATTTTCCATCCATATGTGGCTACCTCAAGCGATAGGCAGAACCACGAAGTATAGATACAAGGAGTCCGAACGGTATAGGCTTTTCCATAATATTTCGTGTACACAATAATCAACCCAGATGATAGTTCTATTTTCTGCCACTGGCTGCGCAAGTATTCAGGACGTACCGATGCTAGTATAGAATATCAGAATATCTCTTGACCTTCTCTGTATTGTTGGGTTTAAAGCACTCGAAAAATTTCCTAAAACTTATATTTATATCCACGTTTCTCAGAATATTTTTTTCCACAAGTGTCAATAGTTCAAACGAGTACTTCTTGAAAAATGGCGCGCTCTACCGGCAAAAATCTGTCCCTTAAATTGAGACCATTCGTTCAACATTACGTTCGGACTCCTTGTATCTATACTTCGTGGGCAGAACATAAAGAATAAGAGAAATCATAGACTAAAAATACAAGGTACTCTATGTCTGACTTAAAGAAATCGGACAATATGGCGGACCAAAATAACAAGGGCGCTAAAAGATTATTTTTGATTTATGTGACTTTCATCAAATATAAAACTAATTAGAAGTTTTTATTAAATTTTTTAAGCGTAATTATTAATCTGGAATGTATTAGCCCATGAAAATCCGTATGTGTTTTAGAGAAAGTGCATTTTTTATTAATGTTGTGCTTTAGCGTAGTAGAATGATATTCTAATCTTTTATTTTTGTTTTGGATTTTAGATATTTCCTGTCCAACATGACTTCGATAAAAGTGAATATCGTAATTGGTCACGTAGCGACATTGAAGTCAAAGCAGACGGTTGAAGGATTTACTCATGACTGGGAAGTGTTTGTTCGCGGTCAAGAAGGAGCTGATATTAGCCACTTCGTTGATAAAGTCGTATTTTTATTACATACAACTTTCAAGAAGCCAAGAAGAGGTAACTAATTTATTTATTCTGGATATTCTTTCCCTTGCTTATGAACTGACCTCAATAAATTCATAACATGACTAATTATTAAAGGTTCTGTAATACTTTTGTTTATGTTGTTGTTAAGACATTTCGTCATAACTGTTTTGACCAACTTTCGCACCACACCTATATTATGCTTTTTAAATGTTAATGTTATTAATCTCATCATAGGTTACTTACAAATGTTTATTTTTATTTGTTTCAGTGGTGAAAGAGCCTCCATTTACTGTTAAAGAGTCTGGATACGCAGGATTTACGTTTCCTATAGAACTGTACTTGAAGAATAAAGATGAGCCTAAGAAAATTCAATTTTCTTATGATTTAACACTTCAAGACAGTGGGATATTGAGGGACCGTTATGTTTTTCAAAATCCTAATGAAGAATTCAGGAAAAAGCTTCTTAAGGGTGGTGGCATACCGGTCAGTAGCAATGCATTTTACTCAAACCCTGATCAGGAAAGCAGAAGTCGAGATTCATTTAGTGAAGAGAAACCTCAACTTGTTAGTAAACCTAAACTTTCATCAGACAGTAGTAAGAAACATAAATTCAAGGAGCATAAAGAAGAAATACCACACAAAACCAGTAGCTTTGAGAATTTATTTGGACCACCATTACAGAAACCACCTAAAGTATCACCTGACCCAAAAAAAATTGAGAAGGTGGCAGCTCCTGTTAAGGCTGATAAAAAGGAGAAGGAAAGATCTAGTTCTGATAAGAAATCTAAACATGAACACAAAGAAATAAAACCAGATAAAGTTAAGACGAAAGATGAAAAAGAGAAAAATAGGTCAGAAAAGTCTAAAAAACACAAAGATCAGGAAAGATCTAAAGAGAAATCAAATAAAAGACCTAATGAGAGGCCACCATCACCAGACGTAATTAAAAAGCAACGTCTGATGAGTCCAATTAGAAGACCTCCTAGTCCACCACGATCTAATAGTGCATCTAGTTTAAAAGATGAATACAAGCTACCCAAACACAGTTCTGAAAGTATAGAAATTAAGAAAACGAAAATTGAAGACAAAGTTCCTGATGTTAAAATAGATAAAGAAATAAAAGAGAAAAAAAAGAAAGAGAAGAAAAGTCATGACAGGGATAAAGAGAGAAAGGAAAAAAAAGAACATAAAAAAGAGAGTCACAAATTGAAAGAATCGCCCAAAGAACCTCCTAAAGAAATAGTAAAAGAAACACCTAAAATCAGAGAAATCCCCAAAGAAAGGGAACCTATCAAGGACTCACCAACAATAAAAGAGAAGGTTGTTAAACCTGATAAGCCAATAAATAAATTTTCAATGGAAAATCTTAGAAAAACACCAGAAAATGAAGACCGTATTGAAACTCATAAGCATAAAGAGAAATCAGATCCCAGAAAGCATAAACATAAGAAAAAAGATAAAAAACGAGATGAATCCAAAGACAAGCATAAAGAATATAGTAAGGAAAAGAAACATAAACATGATAAGGCTCGTGAAATACCTTCAGAAAAAGTTGAAGTTGAGCGTCAAGAAACTCCTCAACCTAAAGAACGTCCTATCCCTGAGCCGGCTTCACCAATTTCCATAGACACTGCTTCACAATGCAGTTCAAAAAGTGGACTTGCTAAAATGTCACAAGTGGGCAATGATGATGGAAACAGCAGTCGTTCAGAATCAGAAAATTCTGTAATAGGTGATGATGAAGATGTAAAAGTAAAAAATGAACATATATCACCTGAATTAATAAAACAAGAGCCTTCGCCAGAACCTGAGTTGGATCCGGAGCCTGAAATAGAGCCAGAACCAGTGCCTATAGTAGAACCACTGCCACATAAAGAGAAATCTAAAAAGCATAAAGATAAATCGGCTAAAAGGGAAGAAAAACGTCGTAAACGAAAAGCAGCTGAGGAAGAGAGAGATTCTCTTGATAGTGAGCATAGAAAAGTGATAAAGACTGAACCAGCACCTATTATTGATACAGAGTTAGGTGAAAGTAGTGGTACAACATCAGCAGAGACTAAGGTGCAAGATAATGGTGTATCGAGTAGCCTAGGAGAAGATGCAGAACCAGGGGATCTCTCACCAGATTATATGGTGCAGTTACGTGATTTACAACAAAGGATAATGAAAATTAAAAATAATGAAGATTTGGAGAGGGTAGTCAATCTTATTGCCGAAACTGGTAGATATGAAGTGACAACGCAGACATTTGATTTTGACTTGTGTTTGTTAGACCGATCAACAGTGCAACAACTTATACAAATGGTTGGTTGCTAGCCAGTGAAGTGTAAAAACAATATTATGAAAAGAGTGGGACTTCTTTACAGCAAAATTTTAAAGCACTTATACAGGGTGTTTGGTACATCGTTTGCCAAATTGAATTTGCTAAAAGATAGTGTCATTTGCTATAGTTTAGCATATTTAATTTTATTTTTTCGCCGCCATAATAAAAAAAAAATTTTAAAAATTGCTGTTAATCGCGTTCAATTTTTTAATTGTGTTCAATTTTTTTATTTTTTGGGTTTTAAAGCTCAGTATGGAATTTTTTATCAAAAATTTCCAAGACCAAAAAAAAAATCTGGCGGCGCAAAAATAAAATTAAATATGCTAAACTATAGCAAATGACACTATCTTTTAGCAAATTTAATTTGGCAGATGATGTACCAAACACCCTGTATATTTTCTAGATTGAACTGTGATAGGAAGAGTGTAAGAGAACATCATAATTACTTAAGAATTTTTGCTATAAAGAAATTCCATTCTTTATTTATTTGTAGAAAAGTGCTAAACCCTGAAAAGAACTATTTATGAACAGCGGCCGTATTATGAGCTCTTATTCTCAGGCCGTTTACGCCGTGAATGGAACTGCCCGGCAAATTCGTAATATGAATATAACTCCCAGCCATCCAGTTCGCTAAAACAGTCATAGATTAATATGTTTATAGAAAAGGTACAACTAAAAGTTTAAGAACTAACTAAAATTTTTCAACTAAATGTTTTATGTTTACCATAATACATAATTTAGTCAGGCAGTGTACGGCCTGCCTGGAACATGCATGATTTTTAAAAAGCTCATAATACACCCGCTGATTATCAGTAATAGTAATGTAAGTGAAATATTTGTAATTGTGCCTGTCTAAATAGTTATTTTTATGGTAGTAGAACATATACAAGCTTTTATTTAGGACATATTAAGCATAATCTCATATTCACTTGTAAGTTTATAACTTCATACTACAGTTGAGTTTTAAGTGCAATACTTTATAGATGTATAAAGCTATAAGACTGTTGAAAGATTGTTAAAGCTAATGTAAATTTTGTACATATGAATTCATAACTTCATAAGCTACTTTTTCCATTTCTTTATTTTCTTAATGACAGCTTCTGTTTTCCTTAAACATCTTTTTACAAAATATCATCATTTTATAAAATACTAGCTGTCCCGGCAAACGTTGTTTTACCATACTAAAAAAAAAAGATTTGAATAATAGATGTTGGCCGATTCTCAGACCTACTGAATATGCATGTAAAATTTGATAAAAATCGATCAAGCCGTTTCAGAGGAGTACGGTAACTAACACTGTGACACGTGAATTTTATATATAAGATAGGATTTCCTTTCAGTTTTCTTGGAATCTAATATTACCTTGTTTATATGTTATATTTTAACCAAATAATCAATGGTTAAATCAGATCTGTCGTATAGAAAATCAAGACATAGAATAAGTAAATAAAAACTCAATGTTTTTGCCCTCCGTTAGCCCAGGAAGGGCTCAGAGAGGCTATGTTACTAGTTACTAAACTTAGTTTTAATATCAGGTGTAATATTTTAGTTTTAAGTTAAGTTAGTGATATGAAGCTACAAATAATGTGCTCATAATATTATTATTTTATTCACCACATATAATTTTAATGTACTCATTGGTAATTGTCAGCATAATGTTTTAGTTATTGATGTACCCTAATTTAAACATCACTTATGAATTAAATATTGTAAATTGTACTATGTATTCAGCAATGTTAATTAGGGTTCCTCTTAAATTCAATAAAGTTTTATTAATAGTGCTCATTTTGGCTAAGTTTCATTTTGTACATTGTATTTGTTACATAACTTATTTTTTTATTTATCTCTTATATTAAGATCATTATAAATAACAATAAATAGAGTGTACATTTAAAAGTTGTTTTCTTTTTAACTACCTACATAAACCTTAGACACCCTTTGATTAGAAAAAATAGTTGAATAAATAGTAACTAGGTACCAGATACTCTTCTATATTAATATTGTAAAGAGGAAAGATTTGATTGTTTGAAATAAATACTCTCTGAAACTACTGGACCGATTTTAAAATAAAGAGTATAATCCTACTAATATTATAAAGGCGAAAGTTTGTAAGTATGGATGTATGTATGGATGTTTGTTACTCTTTCACGTAAAAACTACTGAATGGATTTGAATGAAACTTTACCACAATATAGCTTATACATAAGAATAACACATAGGCTACAAATTGGCTGGACCGATTTTGATGAAATTTTATTTTATACAGAATTGTATGGCAAAACAACGTTTGCCGGGGCAGCTAGTATTATCATACACTATCTTCAGTGAATTTTAGGCTATATTTCTATACATATAAAGAGGAAAGATTAGATTGTCACAAATTAATATATATTCAATTTTAATCATAAGGTTAGATGTTACGTTAAGCATCCTATTTTTTAAAGAAAATATAATATAATAATAAATTTTAAAATTTAATAAATTATTATGTTTGAGTTGATTGATTGGTCTCTATTTTTATCTGTATCAATCAAATCAAACATAAAAATAGTAATATTTTCTTCAAAAAATAGTATGCTTAACGTAACATAAATTTTGAGATTATGTGAATAAAGTGTGAATACAAAAGTTTTAGATCTTTTTATTACCTACAACCATAAATAAAATACTAATATAATTCATTCATGCTACAACTTTGCTTTTGACTTTTTTCCATAGGACTTAGTTTTGCCGGAAATCGAGAAAACCATTTTTTACCCTTAAACACCATTCCCCCTCCAACCCCTTCCCGACCTCAGACCGTAAATTATTTTTTCCTTTCATTTTTATAATATTCTCCTCCTTTTCTAATGGGTTTCATCCTACTATAATTTTTTTTTATTTTTGAAGCTATCTGCACTAGTCTACGCCGCGTCGCCGATAAACTCCTAGATAAACGAGATTTGCAAACTTGTAACTTAATTTATCTGTGCTTGTAGTCTACCTGTGACCATTGACCAAGTATACTGCCCAATTTAAGTATTTCCGGTTACACTGCAAATTGCGGTAACGGTTTAGTAGTGGAATCGACACTACAGCCACAGTTATTGAGGGGATGCGCCCTCTAGAAGCCAAGTCTTTATAGAGTGATGATGAATTCACTCAGCTAAGAATAAATTAATGTTTAGTAGTGGAATCGACACTACAGCCACAGTTTTTGAGGGGATGCGCCCTCTAGAAGCCAAAGTCTTTATAGAGTGATGATGAATTCACTCAGCTAAGAATGAATTAAGACGGCATCTACTTTATAAGAAACGCACGGAATAAAAATAAATAATTGATTTTTATTCCGTGAAGAAACGTTACCAGCGATGACGAAGACAAATTTATTGATAAGTAAGAATCCTTGATTTAATGTGTTAATGATAAGATTGCCTATTAAGATTATTTAGGATATGAAACAATAGAGGATTACTGACGACTTACATACTAATAAAATAAAACCAATTTTTTTCTAGACCCGTTAGTTTTAAATTTTAGCCCGACGTTTAAGATTGGAAACAAATACGTGAGTCTCGAGTCGAAATCCAAAAAAATGGTTCTATTTTAACGATGGGTCGCGCAAGTGATAGTTTTATTAGACTTACATACCTACTTTATTTTATATATTTACTAGCTGACCCGGCATACGTTGTTTTGCCATACTAAAAAAAAAGGTTTGAAAAATAGATGTTGGCCGATTCTCAGACCTACTGAATATGCTTGTAAAATTTCATAAAAATCGGTCAAGCCGTTTCGGAGGAGTATGGTAACTAACACTGTGACACGTGAATTTTATATATAAGATCATCATCATACCGTTCGTTTCACCTAATAACCATGGTTAGGCAGTAACTATAGAGCGCCATCAGCTACGATCTAACCACAATTCCTAGGCTTCACTCACTCATACACGTACGAAAGTTGTATATTCTATCACCTGCCTTATTCCTATTATTTGAGGTAGGCACATCCTGTCTGCTTCACTCAACGCTTGTTAGTTATTTATACAAGCGTTGTTTGACGGGCCTCGTGGTGGAGTGGTTCATATAACGGACTGCCGATCATGAGGTCTCGGGTTCGATTCCCGGTCAGGACAATCATTTGTGTGATGTTTTTAATTGTCATACAAATGTTTGTACTACGTCTGGGTGTTTACTATCTACTATATAAAAATAAGTCGGGTTTTCCTTCCTGACGCTATAACTCCAGAACGCACGAACCGATTTCCACGGTTTTGCATTCGTTGGAAAGGTCTCGGGCTCCGTGAGGTTTATAGTTCTTTTTTTTTAAGGCAAAACAACGTTTGCCAGGCCAGCTAGTGTATTATAAGTATGTATTTACAAAAGAAAAGTAGTTTGTGTATTATATCCGTATTCTGGTACCCATAACACAAGCAATATAAGCTTAGCTTGGGACCAGAGGACGTTGTGTGAAATGTCCATGAACATTTATTTATTTATTTAGCTATAAGTTTTTTTAAACCTTTTCAATATCTTTAATGTCTAAGGTCATATTTTGGAGAACAAACAAGTATTATGCTCTTGTCGTAGTGTCTTATTCATAATGACTTATCCGATGTTTAAACGGAGATTTTGTCGGAGAGATAATAAACGTTTCAGCGTAAAAAGACTATTATGAATAACAAGTTTTGACAATTTTCGCGAACCGATTTTAGCGAACTTTTAAACCTCCGATAAGTCATTATGAATAAGACCATTAAACTTTAGTCTAATAAATAATGACTCGCAAAGGATGTAAAGATAAAATAACATACACAAATATCTGCGATGTAACACATTTATTCAAATGAAAAATGTAAACTACTATAGAACCAATTATTGCAATAATTAAAGAAAATGAATTGAACTATATTATTATTAAAATGAAAGACAATTCACATAAATATAATATTTCAAATGATTTATGAAGATACATAGAAAATAATGACTAATGAAAATGTGAAAAATGATATTATCTTAACATTTAGTTTAGATATTTTTATAGCCCGATAAAATGGCCCATAATAATGTTAAAATCCCTTCAAAAACATCGATAACGATAGATTTTATAGATAATGGTAGGGGAGCCCACGATGCTAAATGGGGATTTACTCGAGCGTCATAGAGACCTATTGAGTTGCAAAGCTTAGATGATAAGAAGAAAAAAATGTTTTGTGATTTTTCACTTTTATCGGTGGGGAAAGCGGCTATAGATTTTTAAATATGTAAAAAAAAACTGTTGCATGGACATCCTCGAGCGCGTCAGATATTGATAGCATCAATGCCCTACGTATTTTTAATAATGTACGTATGTTAATCTGATCGTTTGCATGATGCGGGTGGTTGTATTTAAGGGTTGAAAATGAAAAAAAAAAAAATTTTGTCGAGCGCGTCAGATTTTCTAAGGGAGTGTTAAGTGCACCAAAAAAAAGCTCTCATTCACTAATCTGACGATTTCGATGGGACGCAAACTCACGACCAGTTTTATAATGTGCAAAAAAAATTCGCCATTTTGAAATACTCAAGCGCGTCAGATTAAGATATATATGGTTCATCTTTATGTTCTAAACGTACTGTTCCATAATCTGACGATTATCTAGAGGGATTCGCCTAATCTGACAAAAAAAAATTCGAAAATCGGTTCACCTTAAAGGCCATCCCTGCAACTTCCCGCTAATTGCATTCCTGGGCGCTTAAAATTGTACTTTGAACTATATTTTGAACTCAGCGGGTCATTCCCAGTCCTCCACACCCCGTCGTCCACAGTGTGGAGGTATGGGAATAGTGTGGACGAATGGGAATAAAAAGGGTGAGGAGGGAAAGGTGCCGTTTATTCGCAGTCCTCCACACTATAGTGCAGGAGCCGACACTAGAAAAAGTTAAATTTTAAAAAGATGAGTTGGACTTCTAAATGTTTAATTAGGACTGTTTATGAGATATTAAGCCATCAAAATATATCGTAAAAAAAGTTGCAAAGTTATACTGTCGGCTTTTAAATTGTTAGATTTACCAGCTGCTCTGTGTCTAGCCAAGGGGAGTCGCCGATAAGAGATAACAATAGATTTTAAGGACAATAGAGTCGTAAAATCTCATCTCCATTGAATCATAGCTAGACAAGAAGCACAATTAAAAAGCTCTTAGGAATATTTTGTTTATATTATATATATATTATATATATATATATTTATTTTTATTTTGATTTGAGAAAAATAAAATTGAAGCGACTATATTCAATACTAAAAGAAAGTTAGTAACTTTAACGTTTCCTTGTGTACCAAATACTTACACCTCAAAGTAAATAGTTTGAAGAACGAAAACATTAACGAAAGTATTTACACTTTCAAATTATTGTCCATTATGTGATAAAACTATTCTGTGATACAAATTATCTTAGATCATAATATTTACTTTCTTTTTAATTGTTGTAAATTATAAATGATCACGCTGTAATAGAAATAATATTTTATACTTGTCTAAAAATTTGTATGATTTATCTTTACAACATACTCATAAATATTCCTAAGAGCTTTTTAATTGTGCTTCTTGTCTAGCTATGATTCAATGGAGATGAGATTTTACGACTCTATTGTCCTTAAAATCTATTGTTATATCTTATCGGCGACTCCGGTTGGCTAGACACAGAGCAGCTGGTAAATCTAACAATTTAAAAGCCGACAGTGTAACTTTGCAACCTTTTTTACGATATATTTTGATGGCTTAATATCTCATAAACAGTCCTAATTAAACATTTAGAAGTCCAACTCAAACAAACCCAAATGTAGGCATCACGCAGCTGCATGCATTTAACTTTATCGACGAATTTTTGTTATTTCGGCTTGCGGAAATTGTCAGATTATATATTTTTCATTATTCTTGAATTATTACCTTCAAAATAAAAAAAATTTAGCTACGCTCGAGAATGTCGAGATGACGTTTTTTTTTTACAACTTTGTTGCCCTCCCCTTTTTTTACGTCACTCTCAAATTGTCAGATTAGTGGAATATACACTTTTTAGGATGTAATTAACTCACCCTACCTTAATCTGACGCGCTCGAGAATTTCTGATGGTCAATTTTTTTTTACTAATCTGATCCTGTATCTTTCACGGGCGGCCTTATATATGGGTCTCATGTTTTGTGGAGGTACTTAACCGGGTACAAGGTATCCTCCTGTATATTAATCTGACGCGCTTTAGTAAATCCCGAAATCCCCTCTTCGGCTCCCCTACTATAACTGTATGTTGCGTTATTCATTTGAAACACGCAAACATGTCATCCTTATTCTCCGAAAGGGTTTTTCTTTATACCGAAACCGAAGACAACCTTTGTCCGTTCGTTCACTGCAGTCGAGTCCTGAGTTCCAATACATTATCTTCATCTTTTCTTTCCATTCTTATGGATAGTTTGACGCCATTTTGTATAGAAATCACCAAAGAACTCCACTGAGATTCCAGCCGCATTCGCTGCACCGGTCATACTAAATTCTTTGTAATGTTCTTCGTCACTAATGTTTTCATTACCAACAAGTAATATTAGTATCGGTGCGGTTTTTCCTTGTATAGAACTATCGGGTTCTCCATTTCCTCCTTGAATTTGTTTATCCTCAGTAATTAAGTGGTTACAGAACTCCAAAATTTGTATAAAATTGTTGATATGAGGCGGTGCTTTGCGAGGATATTTCAGTAATGGTAAAGGTCTTGATTGACCAGGTCTTTGAGCACGTAAAAATCTTGATCCACTGCGCAACTGTACTTCAAGCCAACGAATAGCATCGCGCGCAGAACTCTCTTCCCGTTTTAAGTTATCCAATTCTTGCAGTACTGAAAAAAAAATAACACTTTCTTAAAGTGGGAAAAAAATCCATTCAGGAAACTAACTTGACCTTTAGCACAAAATACTCTTATATTTTCCTTGTTAAAGATTTTAAACAAATATATTTATGAGTTTGAGAAAGAAGGGCACTAAATATATGGTCATAATGACTTGTTGGAGGTTTAAAAGTTTGCTAAAATCTGTTCGCGAAAATTGTCAAAAATATTTCTTCATAATAGTCTTTTTACGCTAAAACGTTTATTATCTCTCCGATAAGTCATTATGAATGTGACCATAAGTGTTTAACATTTAAGGTGGTCGTCGGATGACCCGCCTCCCGTTTGTTGTATAAGTTCGTACTGCACGCTCATCGCGACAATAGTTTTCCCTGCTTTGTAAATAATCAGTTAAAGGATTAAGACGGTACGATACCAAATTATGCTCCATACAAAAGTATGGGTATCGTACTTCCGTTTTTTCTTCGCGAAAGTTAAACCGATTTTAGTAGTTTTTGCGTTATATATTATTACTAGCTGCCCCGGCAAACGTTGTTTTGCCATACAATTCTGTGTAAAAATCAACAACAAAAAATTTCATCAAAATCGGTCCAGCCAAATTTAAACTATCCTATCTCTCAAGTTTGATCGAACTGCACATGGTGTGCGAATTTTATTATAATCGGTTAGGAGTCCATTGAGGACAAACATTGTGACACGAGATTTATATAGATTAAGATAGATAAAGAGTATATCTATGCTTGTATCACTTTCTTTTTTCAAAACATAATAACTAAAAGAAATATGACGATCTGAAAAACCCACTTTTTTCGGTTTTCTTTAGATAAAGTTGCAGCGTCTATCACACAAATTTGGTAAAGTTTTACCACAAAAGAAAGTGATAGAAGCATAGATATACTCTTTATCTATAATCTAACGCAAAAACTGTTAAAATCGGTTTAACTTTCGCGAAAAGAAAACGGAAGTACGAAACGTCTTTTTTCAAAGAATTTGTAGGTAAAATCCGCTTCATCTATATATGTCCCTTTCAGCGCGGCGCTCGGAAATAGGGATAGCAATACCTAAGTCAAATACCTAAATGAGGAGTACAGTACCCTCTTAAAAGTTTTACACAAAATTAACGTTTTCTTACCAACAGAAGGAATCAGTAGTACAAAATTGCGAGCACGCAACAACTGCTTAACTTTACGCAGGTGTTTGTTCAATGAGGCTGTATCTAACGCAAGTAAAGCCGGTGTCGGTGTTTGTCCAGTACGTTCTAATTCACGCACTTGTGATGCTAGCCATAGTTTACCTAGACGTCTTAATAATCCACCTTCATTTGATTCAGCCTGAAAAAATGAATAATATGGAATTTAATTCAATTGGTTTCTGCAACGGACTGTCGTTCATGAGGTTGCTATGTTGAGGGTATTAGATCCTTGCACAGCGCAATTATTTGTGCAATACAAGTACAAATGTTTGTACTGCGTCTGGGTGTTTTCTAAGAATATTAAAAAAAAATTATGTATTTACAAAAAAAACGTCAAGAGCTAGGTGGACTCGCACACTGAGGGTTTCGTAACTACTCCACAATAGATGGCGCTGATCATAAATTATCTGCCATTTGCCGTAACGTTACATAACCCAATGCTTAATATTAATTAATCTAAAAAAAAAAAAAAAAATGATTGCATTATAAATATAAAAAAAAAGAAAAAAAAATTGCCGTAACGTCATGAGCATGACGCTATTAGTAGGCAAGCTTTATAATCACAAATAAAATAGATTTTTCATAGTCAGATGACAAACTACAAGTTATTGGATTTTCTCTATATTTAAACTATATAGAGTTGGTCCACAAAATATTTCAAGTCTCTAGGGCAATGGAAAATAATCTCTGGTTTTGATTCTCTAAACACCCATAAAGCTCAAAAATGGTGGTAATTTAGCTATATCTTAAACTAGCTGTTGCCCACGACTCCGTACGTGTCGAATTTCGAAATTTTTTCCCGTTTTTGCAACATTTTTCCCGTTTTTGCAACATTTTTTATTAAAAAATGATTGAAAATTTTTGGAACGAGGGACTGCATACATATGGTATGAAGAAAAAAGTATCTTGCCCTGACTCCAACTATAGTGATAAGGGCAGGGCAATGATGATGATATGTGGAACTATTTAAAGTAAAATAAACCACTTACATGTCCTTTTTTGGAGTTTTGCCACTCTCTGCCCCTCTTATGGTTAAATTTAGTGTTCACTTTTGGGGGAGGAATCTTCTTCAAGTAAAATACTTTCAAAGTTCTATTGTACTTTATACGAGGTATTATCTTAGCTATATGGTGACCGAAATCCAGGAAACTCAAAATTCTTATAATATTTTCATCATACAATGACAATTGGTATCTATTTAATAATTGCCATTCTGCTGCATCTTTGTCAAATTTACAAATATTAGTTCCACGCAAATTAATATCTTCCGGTAAAGGTATAATTTTATATTCCAGTTTGAATTTCTTTGCAACACTTTTTGCGTATTCCAAAAGTTGGCAACCCTGGCTTTCTTTAGTTTTTGGGTTAAAGTGGAATGTTAAAATGTTGAGCAAATCAACTACACATTGAAATAACGACTCGCCACTGTCACCACAAGATAAAATCAAATCTTTTTGATTAAGAGCCCAGTCAAGAAGTAATTTAATGCTTGGGAGAAAATTATCACCAAGTAAGAAATTTTGCAGGCCTTGGGCATCTAGTACATTATTGTTGTTTGCATTTGACATTGAAATTTCCTCATCAATAGTCTTGTTGTTTGCCTTTGACATTGAAATCTCGTCATCAACAGTCTTCAGATCACCGTTTGGGACGATTTCTTTAGGGACCTCTTTTGCATCAATTTCTTTTGTGTCTTCAATAACTGCATCTGCATTGTCTTCAAGATCAGAAGTTTCATAACACGAGTCATCACTTTGTACGTCATTAGATTGGCTGGAAGAATCAGTCAAATCATCGTCAGAACATGTGTCAAAAGTGTCAGAATCATTACTTTCTGATTCATCATCTGACATGTCAGAATTTTCAGAGGAAGCATGACGCCTTCTACGACGACGTTTAGCCAACGTCTTTTTTACTTTGATATCTCCGTTTTGTGTGATATCATTAGTTTCTTGTGTGGTATTTTCTGTCAATTCTTCATCATGGTTATTTTTGATACCATTTTGAATAACCGATTTTGGTACTGTTGCTTCTTTTTCTGTTTCGTCTAAAACTGTAGCTGTTTCCGTTTTTGGCAAATCCAATGTTTGTACATGTTTAGGTTTAAAATTACATGCAGGGTTTTGAAGTCCAAGTGATTGCAACTGGTTTAAAAACTTCTGTAAAAGCTGTGATAGCAAGGCAAGTGTAAACGCTTTGCAAGCAAAAGCTTTCATCTCATCAGTTTCAGTTATTTTGGCTAGTGTGAATAAACAGATCAGTACAATTCTATGTATGAGATTACCATTTAAGTAAGATGGATTAGAATACTCCTCTTCAATAGCTTGTGTGTATTCACTGTAATTTTTTTCAATATCTGGTAATGGTGTTTTAACAAAATCCATTCCTATTTTCAGCTCATGAGCTACAGTACTACATCTTTGAGGTATATTAGTATCATTTTTACCCATATACCATATTTCTATTAATGAAAGAAAATCAATAATTGTATTTTGAATATGTTCTGCCTGTGTAACAGTTTCAGGATGATGGTTAGCATCGAAAAACTGGCCATTCTTTTCAAATATTTTATTCAAATTACCCAATGCTCCATCAAAAGGAACTGTACAACTCAAACACTGTATATAGTAACAAACTGAATCCAAATTGTAATTTTTATCAAGATATAAATTCCCAAGTTGATTGTAAGGCATCCCCAATGACATATCAACATGCGCAGCTTGAAGGTAATACCGTGCTGCAATAGATGGCTCAAAGTCATGGTAAATTTCCACTTGGTAACGACAAAGATCTCCCAGATATATTAGACACAAATGCAAGGCAGAGCGACTGAATTGCATCTCTTCATCAGAAGTAACTAGAGATACATCTTGGAATTCTTCATCTTTATGCATGTGTGTATAATCCAATTCCTTTAATTGCACCTTCATTTCTGATTCTAACCTTGATATGAAGTGATGGAAGTGACCAATGCCACAGACTATATGAGTAAATAGGTAGCCATCATTGTCATTACTGGTTTCTCTAAATTTCTTAGCGGCTGTCACAGTCTCATAGTATACTTTTCTCCAAAGTAACTCCAGTGATTTTCTACCGTAATTGATAGGATCAAGGAAGATTAGTTTTTCAGAGTTATCCCGTAGCTTTTGTCGTTGTACTTCAAGGTGTGTAGAGAACAACTCCGTGAGAGATTGACAAGCAGATGTCATGTCGCCAATACGTCTTGCGACGTCGCTTACATAGCTGGAACAGTATTGATAAATTTATAATAGGTAAACAATTTATATAGTTGTTGACTCATTGCAACAAATATTGCAAAATTGATAAAAATATGTTCTACATCAGATTCACCTTTGACCTCGGTTTCAAGTAAACATCCTACAATAAATTATTACATTTGATTTTAATTATGGTTATTGGAGGTAGTTTAAAAAAATACATTTAAAATTATGAAATATTTACCGATAGAGTTTTTTAGCACGTTCTGCGCGCTCGGCAAGTTTAGCCTCCAATACGCCATTGCATCCGTTCTTCATTTTCAAGTCATTTTATCAACTTGTCAAGATGCTGATTGAAAAAAATCCTTCAATTCAATTTTCACATTAATATACATATACACAGAAATCATTTCGATGGTACCATTTTTCACAATATAGTCATCATGTGCGTGTCGTATAATTACAGGACAATCAAATTCCTTGAATGAAAATCAAAGAGTATAATAATATGATGAAAATTTGGAAAACATGCGATAACGACAATAAAAAAACCGCACAGATTAACTAAACTAATATGTTAGATGTTAGGTGTCACAGACACAGGTAATAAGATATTTTTTCCAATATATTTATAAACGATATATCGGTACAAAATAAGCAATATAAAAATCGTATCAAAAAATCGGTATACAGGGTGTCCCAGAACTCAACGTCAAGCCGAAACGGGGTGACAGGATAGATCATAACCATCACGAGAAAAATCAGAAAAAAAATCTATCCCATGCAGTTTGGAAATTATGGGCATTTTAAGAAAAACCTAGAAATTTGGTCTAACTGTACCATTTTTCGGTTATTGTGGTTAATTTTTATTATTTTTGGTCATTTAAACTTTGGAACCGTAACCCTAAATAACATCTCGAGAATCACAGTCTAAAATAATGATATATAAATAATAATAATATCATCGGTATTATATCGGTAATAAATATGTATTATCTTTCAGCATGGGAAGTGAGAGACCCTCATGTTTTTAATAAAATTGATCTATACATGTTTGCAAAATCGGGAGAACATACGTAAAAAGCAAGATACTGACTATTTCTGACATTTTACTTCCTATTTATTCATAAGCTGAATGTTTTTACTGAAGTAATTTATTAATTTTGCAATTGGCTTGCTATGCTTTTACTTAATAAATTTAATTGTAGTGGAAAAAGTGATCGCCGCAAGCGGGACTTGAACCCACGACCTCGGAATATCGTTCCGTAGCTCTGCCAACTGAGCTTATTGCGGCCGTGCTTACAGTAAACAATTTCACCACTACAATGTTACTCGATTAAGTCTACATCGCATTTTTGATGTACAACGCCATCTATTGAGAATGTTTTGCAACAAGCAATGTTTTGCAATAAGGGGGACAAGTCTGCTAATGAATGTTATCACAATGATAGTTCAATGACACCATTATAACCTCAAAAAATTATATTAGACTACTAAACTTGATAAAATTCGCCACTAAACAATCAGTTGATTGCATATTAACGAATTTTATCAAGTTTGGTAGTCTACTGATAATTTTTTGTAAGAAATGATACTATTCAATTGAACTTTCATTGTGACAACATTGAATATTGAATAGCAGACTTGAGCCCAAGCTCAGTTGGCAGAGCTACGGAACGGTATTCCGAGGTCGTGGGTTTAAGTCCCGCTTGCTGTGAATGTTTTTTGTGGAAATATATGTACTTGATAAATTTTTCAGTAATTTTTTTTTTATTTTTGCTAATATCAAAATATTGATATATTTTTTATAGTATACAACCACAGAGTTACTATGTATAGCGACTCCTACTCTGTATTTTCTCTATTTCTGTATTGTCTATGATCCTAATAGTGACGTAACATGGTACATATTCTAAATAAATATTTTTGTTTAATAAACCGGCTTATTTGGCTTGTAAGTTTGAATAAATAAATAAATATTTATGGACATTTCACACAACGTCCTCTGGTTCCAAACTAAGCTTATAAATAAACACCATAAATATCATATTACTAATGGAGGACCTGAAACAGGCCGCAGCATCTAAGCTGCAGCTTAGCTAACGGAATCACTCAAGGCAGCCAACGTTTTTAGTAATTGCATTACTTTATTTTGGCATGGACTTTATTTTCGGTCAAGTTAGACTGTTTCTTGTAACTAACACATACACATAAATATTTGGGTATGTCAAAATTAAGTATCAGCACAAATCTAACAGGAACTCGTAAATATTCGTGACACTTGACACTTGACCTATAAGAAGTAATTCGTTAAGCTAAAGTTTTTGTTTTATATTTATTTGTTAAATTGAGGAATTCTTTTTATTGAAATTCGTCATATTCAGGTTCAGAAAAACAAACTTAGTGTCCAGGCATTGTTAACTGATTCAATGACTATAAAAACTATTGATTGTTCATACAAATAAAATCACGCTCAAGAATTGATTCTGACTTCTATTCCTGAAATATATTATTTAATATTTTTCTGTAATCGATAATATTGACACTGAATCTTCGTTCGTATCTAGTCTGTGCATTCTTGTCAATTTTTGTTCGCTGGGTTGTGGTCGTGCTTTTTGTCATAAAATTAATAAAAAATTGTTATATTTAGGATTTGTGCTTAAACTTTCCTATTATATTCTACTTACAAAACTTACTTATTTAATTGAACAACCGAGTTATATTAATATTATTGCAATTGTTGTGTTGATGTTGTAATTGTCGTGATGGCCGTTTCGAAGTCAACAAATACGTACAATCGACAAAATTGGGAAGATTCTGTAAGATAAAAGTTAAAGATATTATCTAATTTTGGTGTAACATTGTTTTAACATGATAATTTTTGTGTGCAGGATTTTCCAATTCTATGTCAGACATGCCTCGGCGATAACCCCTACATTCGTATGGTAAATAAAAAAACAATATTATTCAGCCAAATATTTAATATTTCCATATTAGCATTAACTTATCTACTGCATTGTGCATTTATTTTCAGACTAAAGAAAAATATGGGAAAGAATGCAAAATATGTGCGAGACCTTTCACCGTATTTCGCTGGTGTCCCGGTGCACGGATGCGTTTCAAGAAGACAGAAATATGTCAAACGTGTTCCAAATTAAAAAATGTTTGTCAAACATGTCTTCTAGATCTCGAATATGGGTTACCGATCCAGGTTAGAGATGCTGCTTTGAAAATCCAAGATGATCTACCTCGTAATGAAGTGAATAAGGAATATTACATACAGAATTTAGATAGTCAAATGGCTAAGTTTGATTCAACACAACCTAGTAATTCTGCATTGAAGTCTAAAGGAGCCTCTGACTTGTTACTACGCTTGGCACGAACTGCTCCATATTATAAGAGAAATAGACCTCATGTTTGTTCATTCTGGGTAAAAGGAGAATGTAGACGTGGGGAGGAATGTCCGTATCGTCACGAGAAGCCAACAGACCCTGATGATCCACTAGCTGATCAGAATATCAAGGACAGGTATTGTATTAGCCAGTGTTTCATTAACTTTGTGTAATAAATGTTTGTTTTTTAATCTTTGTTCCAAAATGCCTTATTTGTAAGTTTAGGATGGTCATAAAACCTACATGGCTTTAACAAATACTTTTTTGCTGCCATTTCCTTTGAAAGCCATTTGATCTACTTTATAAATGAGGTGTATTTTGTGTAAGGTCTTGTTTATGTCTTTCTCTCATTAATTATTTAGTCTATTTTTCATCATTGTTAAATCCCATTGATGTAATAGAATGGTGACAATTATCAGTAACAGAGATATTTAATAATATTATCTGTCTAATCTTACTATTATTTATCTTTTGATAGTTGTTTTTGTTTTATAGTTTCTAACAATTAGTTTTATTTGGTCTTTACACACACAATGTACTCTATGCTTATTGTATTCACAAGTTCTGAGTAAAATCTGTCTGTTTGTTCTTCTCCATAGGATTCACTTTTGGAACAGACACCTAGCTTCTGACAATTTAAAAGTCCTAGTTTATCTTGTCTATTAGAAATAAAAATATTTGACTAAAATGGTGAATAAAATAATAATAATAATAATAAATATTCACGGACATTTCACACAACGTCCTCTGGTCCCAAACTAAGCTTATATGCTTGTGTTATGGGTACCAGAATACGGATAGAATACATAAACTACTTTTCTTTTGTAAATACATATTTATAATACATAGAAACACCCAGACATAGTACAAACATTTGTATGACATTTATGGATATCACACAAATGATTGTCCCAAGCGGGAATCGAAACGCCTTTGCGACCTTGTGAACGGCAGTCCATTACATGAACCACTATGCCACGAAGCCCGTCATGATGAATGAGTATAATGTAATCAAAATGAATAAGTAATGTGGATACAAATTTTAATGTCAATTTGATAGGTTATTTTATTGTGAAGAAGGGATGCCCAGTAGTGGGATGATTATGGGCTAGAGAGGTTATTTATAACTAGCTGTTAACCCTAACAAATTATCTAAAAAAACCATTCTCTTGAACTCTATCTATTAAAAAACTGGACCAAAATCTGTTGCATGATTTTGAAGATATAAGCTCATATGGAGACGTACATACAAAAATTATGACTTTATTTTATATTATGTAATTGTGTAAAGATGTTATGATTCTCCTACAGGTATTATGGTGTGAATGATCCAGTGGCAGAGAAGTTAATGCGTCGTGCGGCAGCAATGCCAGCGCTGCCTCCACCTGAAGACAAAACTGTAACTACTCTGTATATTGGCAATCTTCCCGATAATATCACTGAAGATGAACTTAAAGGCCACTTTTACCAGTACGGTGAAATAAGGTAAGTCTTGTTTTAAAAACACAAACATTTTTAATATTTTTGTGTCTTTTAGACTGACTGGCATAATTTAAAAGAATAAAGTGGAGGACTAGATTAGCAATTAAGATTTAACTATTTTTATTGTGACATTTCTTTATTATGCTTTTTCGTCTTCCTGCCCTCATCGCAAACTATTTGGGAGTTGACTCAACACATTTGTTCTCCCAAGCTCAAACTTTCATTAAAAACTTTTTCTTTTTATCTCACATATCTTTTCTTCGGTTCTCCTATCTTTTTCTGTCTATCAACAATAAATTTTACTCTTATTACTAAAAAAACCTTTTTACTCAGGTGTGTTTCATTCGTGATATCTCCATATGGTGACATTAAGAATACAAGTGTCACCACCCCATCTCCTCCCAAGGGTGCTGTAAAAGTCAGATAAGGGATATTGAACACAGATAACATCCTCTGTGAGAGACGGTAAACTCGAAAATATATCCTGTGCCAACACGCCTGGTCAGCGCGGCACAGTATACCATATTCCCTCCCAAAGTGGAGGAGGCCCATGCCCAACAGTGGGACGTAAATGGGCTGGAGAGAAGTGTTTCACCCTTGTTTTTTTTTTACTGTAATATGCATATATTTATCCTCATTAATTTGTAGCTTAACTATTAACTATGTTGTTTGTTATTTCTCAGGTCTTTGACATTAGTGCCTAGGGCACAGTGTGCTTTCGTACAGTACACTACAAGAAGTGCGTCCGAACACGCCGCTGAGAAGACATTCAACAGGCTGGTCATTGGAGGAAAGAGACTTACTATTAAGTGGGGCAAATCACAAGGTTTGAATATTAACTTTGGTTTTGTAAATAACTTAATCATTTAATCTCTTGGCTGTTTATAAAAAATAATAATATGCCCTTACTTTTTTATTCTAGGTCGTCAAGGTCCCAGTGACAAAAATGAAATAACAGCAGGTTTAGAGCCAGTGCCCGGGCTACCGGGAACGTTACCACCGCCTCCAGCCTTCTTGCATCCATTCCCACCTCAGGTATGTAATTTCCTGAAGTTGTAAATTCTGTCCATATTTTGTTTTACTTTATCATGCACACCTTTTTTTTTGTTAAAAATAAAAATTGCTAGTCAATTAGCACAAATAAAAAAAGATATTTGTTATAATCTGCCATTTAAATTGTTTCAGATGCCCCCACCGCCGAATCGTCCAAATGATTTCTTCAATTTACATCACTATGGAGGTCCGGGCTGGGCTCCCTGGGGAGGTGGAGTTGCCCCCGTTCCTCCCCCGCCTGCCCCCCTTGCGCTTCATTACCCCAGTCAGGATCCTGCCCGGCTTGGAGCTCATGCGCATTCTAATGCACCACAAACTTAATAGTGCTGGACGTTTTAACCATAAATCATACGATCTTCAACTTTTTAAAACAACCCGCCCCCTTTTCAAGTAAAAAGTCCCGCCCTAATTAAGATTCCGTTATACCAATGTCTATTGTATGTCTTCTCTTATAGTTGATTAGTTAGTTGTTGCTGCAACTAGTACCTACGCGTGGAATTTAGAAATCAAACCGTAACAAGTAATACAAAAAGGTCATCCTCTTAAGAGGGTACTGTACTCCTCATTTAGGTATTTGCCTTAGGTATTGCTATCCCTACAACTCAGAAACGCGATTGAAAAAAGTTTTCTCGATAGAAAATCTTGGCGAAACAACCTCTCAAATTTTTTATTTTTTTCATTTGTCGGTCTATTATCGCGTATTAACTAATGAAATAACTTTAAAAACATAAGTAACTATTATATATAGAAACACGTAAATCAGAATTAAAATATATTTAGTAGATTTTGAGTAAATAGGAAAAGCATCCCTAATTCTTCATTTTCTGTGCCTACTGGCTGTGTTAATATGTACGTGTCGGCGATGATATACGATAATATTGATGTAGGCCCTTAAGAGGATACCAAAATAGCTTCGTGCATTTTTCTACGTACGAAGATTTCATTGTTTCTTTAGATTGAATGGCTAGAGCTCTAATTTTTAAGTATATGTTTTTTCAATATAATAATATGATCTAGGATCGCATAAACTCAGAAACGCGATTGAAAAAAGTTTTCTCGATAGAAAATCTTAGCGAAACAACCTCTCTCATTTTTTATTTTTTTCATTTATCGGTCTATTATCGCGTATTAACTAATGAAATAACTTTAAAAACATAAGTAACTATTATATATAGAAACACGTAAATCAGAATTAAAATATATTTAGTAGATTTTGAGTAAAAAAAAATATCCCTAATTCTTCATTTTCTTTACCTACTAGCTGTGTTAAAAGGTACATGTCGACGATAATATTGATTGTTGCGTTCAACCTGGTGTTTTAATTAATAATAGGTTAAGTGGAAGCGTGATATCTCTCAGGCGCGAGAGGAACGAACATATACTGTATATCACAGCGTTGACAAATTTACAATAGTACAAACTTACCCTGTTTTGTTCTTCAACAATGTCTTCACTGTGTCAAGCCCTAGCTATAGCTTCATTAACTAACTACGATAAATTGGCCAAAATAACGCAGAATGCTAATCAAACTATACTTAACTTTATGCAGGCAGACACGAACTCTTTAAGTCCTCAAAATGACCACATTTGGCGTGACTTAAGCCGTGAACTTTCACCAATCGTCTTAATGCAATTATACTATCACAGTTATAGTTATCAAACAGTTCAATTTACATTAAATAGTATTAAGTATGGAGACACAAAATTCACTAGTTTTTATAATACTTTTTTGTCATACAAATGGCGAATACTCAACTTCGCAATGACATTTCAAAGTTTTGTTTCAATGGTAATTATCGATTCACACAACAAGGATAATTAGTTTTATCAACAATTAATTCTAGTGACAATTTTTAACTCGCGAAACAATTGCAAGGAAAACGCTTCAATCGCATTCAAATCGCGACGTAACTTGCAAACAAGAGGTGTTTTGCGACTAACTCGCGCTCGGTAACCGCTTCGCGCGCGCGCAACGAGCCACGAGGACAGATGCACCGGTCAGTTCTCGACGTCATCGATAGTGACGTTATCAATAGTTAGAGATGCCCGTGCGCAGACAAAAATATGATAAGTTAATCGTTTGGTACATAACATCTACCCGCCTCGGCCAGGACTACCTGGCCGCTAATTCACTGGCAGTCGCGACAAGGTTGATACAGCTCTCTTCAAAATTGAACCGTCCACCCGGACCTCAGCAAAACGGGGCACTCCATCTGCTCCAAAGACGAGGTTGAGAATGCGCCCCCTGCGCCAACACAGTGGCGGTGAGTTAGCGTCCTTAACCAGAACGAGGTCACCAACATGAGGTGGATCAGTCTTGTCAGTCCACTTAACGCGCTGCTGGAGAATGTGCAAATATTCTAAATTCCAACGTTTCCAAAAGCTCTGAGTGAGTTGTTGGACCAATTCAAACCGCGAGAGACGATTAGGTCTCACATCAACAAGGGGATATTCCGGCAGGGCGTTCAGTGGCTGCCCAATCAAAAAATGGCCCGGCGTGAGGGCTTCCAAGTCGTTAGGATCTGAAGAGATCGGGCACAACGGGCGTGAATTCAAAACGGCCTCGATTTTGCAAAACACAGTTGCGAGCTCTTCAAAGGTCAATACAGACTCGCCAATTACCCGTCGCAAATGTGTCTTAGCAACCTTTACTACGCTTTCAAATATTCCTCCCCAGTGGGGACATGACACGGGACTGAACCTCCAAGTTATTCTACGTGTAGCTAGTCTAGACGCAATTTCAGTCTCGTTAGCCGACAAAAAATCATACATCGCTTTTAAATAGTTGTTTGTGCCTTTGAAGTTGGTACCGCAATCCGACCGAATCAAGGACGGTAGTCCTCGTCGTGACACGAATCTATCTAACGTCGCAACAAATGCCTCTGTCGAGAGGGCTGAGACGAGTTCCAAATGTACCGCCTTGGTGGACAGACAGACAAAGACGCACAAATAAGCCTTGACAGTTTTACTGTTCCTGAGGGTCGAGGTCTTAACAAAAAAGGGGCCTGCAAAGTCCGTACCAACTCCAGCAAAGGGCCTTATCTCAGTGACCCGATCCGAAGGAAGGTCACCCATGATAGGCTGCATGGTAGGGGCCTTGAGCCTATAGCAAGGCATACAACGAAAGACCACACTACGGATCGTCCGACGGGCCGATAAAATCCAAAATTCCCGTTGCAAAATGGCCAATAAGGCATTACAGCCGGCGTGGGAGTTCTTGATGTGACGATCAGTCACCAACAGGTTCACCAAGTGGCCACTCTTTGGCAATAAGAGGGGGTGACGAGATCCATAAGGGAGGTTTGCGTTCCTAAGACGCCCTCCGACACGCAAAAGACCCTCACTATCCAAAAAAGGGTTCAGCTTACAAATGGCTCCAGACAGCTTGGATTTGCCTTTCCTCAAGATGTCAATCTCGTCTTCAAAATGTGCCTCTTGCACAGAACGAACCCAGTGAAGAAGAGCATCTTGGAGCTCTTGTGGCGATAAGAAGGCCTCCAAACATTTGTTCTGTGGATGTCTACAATTTTTCGTGAAGCGCTTGATCCAAGCGGTGACACTCAACAATTTGTCCAATGAACTGTAACGATTAAGTAAGAAATCGGGTTCGAACGGACGGTCCTGCCGTTCGAGCGCAAGCGTTCGCAACCCAGGCAGTGCGACAATGTCTAAGGCCGGAGTTCGCGGCCAATTAGATTCTGATCTGGTCAACCACTCAGGTCCCCACCACAGAGAGTGCTCAACTAAAAGGGGGGCCATACATCCCCGTGACGCACAATCAGCAGGGTTGACCTCGCCAGGCACATGCCTCCAAACCAACGGGGTCTCCGATTTCTGTATCTGAGAGACACGATTTGCTACAAACACCTCTAAGGTGTGAACTGACGTCTTCAGCCAACATAGCACAATTTGACTGTCAGTCCATGCATATATCGTGGAAATGTCAATTGACGTGCACAAGGTAGACATGACGTGATTCAAAAGGCGAACAAGAAGGGCCGCCCCTGACAACTCTAACTTAGGGATTGTCAAGGCAGTTCGAAGAGGCGCGACCTTGCTCTTCGCCATGACCAACAACACTTTCACCTGACCATCTGTGGTCACGGTGCGCAAGTATACGGCTGCTGCGTACCCACGTTCCGAAGCGTCCGAGAAACCATGAAGGGACGCGGTGTGCTTCCCTGGCGGAAGCAGAGCACGGGGTAACGATATCCTATTGATGGCAGGCAATGAGGAAGCAAATAGGAGCCAGTCCTTCAAAACAGCTTCGCGAAGTGGCTCGTCCCATCCAAGACCTGCAGTCCAAAGTCTCTGCAGGAAGCATTTGGCCCAGAATATGACCGGGCATATCCAGCCATTAGGATCAAAGGTTCTCGCGACAGTCGACAGAACCAGTCGTTTCGTCCAAGTGTGATGCGAATCCAAATTGACATTAAATGTAAAGATGTCCTGGACTGGTCTGTACTGGATTCCAAGCACTGACATCATGGTAGGGTTGTCACGGTTCTCAAATAGGTGAGGATCCTGCTGGTGGTCGTCCGGTAGCCCGTCCAAGAGCGCAGGTAAGTTGGAGATCCATTTACGCAACTCATATCCTGCGGAGGCTAGAATGCCAATCAACTCGTCACGCAAGAGCAGGGCCTCTCTCTCCGTGGCCGCGCCAGTGCACACATCGTCAACATATAGGTCCTCCTTCAAAATGGCGGCTGCGCGAGGAAACGACATACGCTCTCGATCCGCGAGCTCCCAAAGCGAACGTATAGCCAAAAAGGGACTAGACCGCAGCCCGTAGGTGTTCGTGTTGAGCTCGTAGACAAGCATGGGATCTTGCTGGTTTTCTCGCCACAATATCAGCTGGTATCGGCGATCATCCGGGTGAATTACCGTTTGCCTGAACATCATCTTGATGTCAGCCACAAAAACAAATTGATGACGTCGAAACCGCGTGATGACGTCACAAAGGTCCTTCAGCAATTTGGGACCAGGATGCAGACACTGGTTCAATGACACTCCTGAAGTAGTCTGCGCAGAACCATCAAATACTGTGCGTAACTTACCACTGGATGGTTTTATTACAGCATGATGCGGAAGAAAGAAGTGCTCCGTCGAACGCCAATCCAATTTTGACACAGACATGTGTCCCAAATCCTCATACTCCCGCATGAAGTCAATATACTTCTCCTTGAGTAGTGGGTCCCTGCTCATACGGCGCTCCATCGCCAACAAACGCTTCTCTGCAATAGGCCGCGAGACGCCAAGTGGCGGACGTACGGCGAGAAATGGCAATCTTGTCATGATCCGGCCGGAACGGAGATAACTGGTGTTGGTCTTGTAGAACTGCTCACACTCTTCATGCTCCGGATCAGAGCGGGGAGCTTGTGGTGGCTCCTCCACTTCCCAGAATCTCTGCACGGCGTCAGAAAGGGCGGACCCCACCATCAAGGCCGTTCCAAGTTCGGCAGGGGGGGGAGTCCTCAATACAGGCCCCATCAGTGCGAACCCAAATATGGTCCGGAGGGCTACCAAGCCACCTGGCTGCAAAACACGATCCTTGCCGAGTAATATTTTACCCAAAACATCGGCACCAAGCAACAAATCGACCGTGCCAGGCAGGTCAAATTTAGGGTCAGCCAAATTCAAATCCGCGGTCAATTTTACCGCATCCGCAGACAAACGAACTTGCGGGTGATTGCCCAAGATATTCTCCATCACAATGGCCGACGATTCCAACGTCGGACGTGGAGAATTTGAGGGGGAGAACTCAAACAAAACACGGCCCTCAACCGTGGCCACGGGGGCGTTCCCGACACCCCTTATTACATCTGAATATTTTTCAATAGTCTGGCCAGTCTGCCCTACCAACCAAGACGAGGCTATGCACCCCTGTGAACCTGTGTCCAATATCGCTCGGACTACAACTGAGGCGCCCGTCCGTCCCCAGACCCTGACATGGGCCGTGGGCAAGAGGACGGTCTCAAAGGGGGGCGGTGCATAGCGGGGGCAGACGCCAACATCCTAATGCTGGCGTGGCGGCGACTGAGCGCCGTTGTCCCGAGACGGCAAATCAAAATGCGGGTAGTGCCTAAACTCGGCCTCCTCTCGGTGACGACTGCCACGAGCCATAGTCGGCGGTTCGTAGCGCCTGGAGCGTCCGTACCGAGGGTTGCGCGTCTCCAAACGGGGACGTTCCGCCAGAGGGGGGGACGGTAGTGGTACCGGACGCGCGTCACGGTAATCGTGGTACACTACCGGAGGTGATCTCGCTTGATCACGTGGAAGCGGGGAGGGCGAGCGGGACACAAAGGTGCGGGATTGAACCCGGGGCCCGCTTTCATACCCGCCCGTGGGGCTGCGCGCCGAACCAACTCGGCGATCGATGGCAGCACAGTTTGCGCGGCGTGGGGGTGATGAGCCGGACTCCAAGTTGCGGGACTGGTCCCGGTGTCCACTGGCATACCCGCCCGAAGGCGACCCCGCGTGGTCGCGACGGCCATTCGCGTTGGCGCACAGGATTTTCAAATGGTGCCCTCCGCAAATAGGACACGGGTGAGTGTCGGGGCAGGCGCGCTGGTAATGGTCCCCTAGGCAAGAGAAACACCAGCCGCGGGCCTGGGCAATCCGCCTACGAGCGGCCACGTGCAGGACCGCGAAGTCTGGGCACCGCACCGTTTGGTGTCCCTGCGACTTGCAAAACCGGCAGTCCGGTGGCGCAGCTTGAGCGACAGCGAAGCGGGCGGCCGTACCTCCTCTTGGTGCAGGTTGGGCATTGCGCCGTTGGTTGGTGGGTCTGGGACGTGATGCTTCCACCGGCGTGTCGGCGACCATGACGTCACCCATGCGACACTCGTCCTCCAGGAACGTCAGGAGCTGGTCAAAGGTAGGGAGAGCAGATGCCTCATCCCTAGTGTGCCCCTGTTCAAAACGTGCCCTCAAAGACACCGGCAATCGCTTGAGTACGATACGCACCAGTAGGTAAGACCACTTGGCAACCGGCAGTCCTAAGCGGTTGAGCGAATTGGTGGCTATTAGGAGGGGGTTCAGCAGCTCGGTCCTCAACTGGGCAGCATTGCTCACGACGGGAAGGTTCAAGATCTGGTCAACGTGGGTATCTGCCAGACAGCGCTGGTTGTGATAGCGCTTGGTGAGCAACGCCCGCGCGATCCCATAGCTCCCGTCACATATTGGGAGGTGCTGTACTAAGCCCCTCGCCTCTCCATCAAGCACGGAGAGTAAATAGGCCAGTTTCTGAGACGGACCCAAATCGTCCCTCGAGTCCACAAGGCTCTCAAACAAACCAATGAATCCCATCCACATGTCTAGTCGACCATCAAAACGTGGAAGATCCAAGTTGGGTAACCTGGTCAAAAGGCCCACGGGAGTCTTCAAGGGGGCCCGGTGAGCCGGTACTCCGGCGCGCGAGGCTAAAATCTCCCGCGCGCTCTGGGCGATGTCGTCGGCAAGGTCCATAATTTGGACGTAGTCCTCGTGGACTTGGTCCCGTCGCTCCTGGGGGAATGACTCCAGGGGCACATCATCCAGATGCAAGATGAAGCGCCGGTAAAGCGCCTCCACCTCCTGAAGTCGTGTAGGGCATTTCTCATGCCTGTCCAACAATGCCTCGATTCGGTTCTCCCTTTTCACCAAGGCGGCAGCTGACGTGAACCATCTCAAATGAGTCGCAATCCCGGAATATGTCTCGCGGACAACATTATACGCGGCGGTAGACATCTTCAAAGCACAAACGGCACGAAACAAACAATCTTATAATAACAACAAAAAAAACAAATATCTTTCACAAACAAACAATATTACAATAGCGAAAAACAAAATATCTTTCAATGAGACAAGCCGCTATTATTCTAAACAATTATCAAATCTTAAATAGTTTAAATCAAACAAACAAAACAATTCTTTGCCAATGTGCAATTAATTTAAGACTTGAATTATTTATTTTAAGGTAAACAACAAAACAAACAAACGTATAAAATAAATGTTGTATTATACAAACGCACAACGCCACAATTTAACTATAACGTTGTTCAATATTAGACAATAATTAAATAATAATTTATATTAAATAATAACCTGAGCAACAACAAATACGATTAGCAATAGCACAAATAATTATCAAATCCTTTAAAATCTAATTGCCAATTCAAGTGCTCAAATTAATTATTCAAAACTATACCAACAATTTAGATTAAACAAACAAACAACCAAATTAATCAAATTAAATTAATTAAATTAATTAAATCAATTTTCACAAATAATGAGGGTATAGTTTGTTCAACATGGAACATTCGAGAAACGGAGTTTAAACCACGCTCTGGGTACCAAAATATGTTGCGTTCAACCTGGTGTTTTAATTAATAATAGGTTAAGTGGAAGCGTGATATCTCTCAGGCGCGAGAGGAACGAACATATACTGTATATCACAGCGTTGACAAATTTACAATAGTACAAACTTACCCTGTTTTGTTCTTCAACAATGTCTTCACTGTGTCAAGCCCTAGCTATAGCTTCATTAACTAACTACGATAAATTGGCCAAAATAACGCAGAATGCTAATCAAACTATACTTAACTTTATGCAGGCAGACACGAACTCTTTAAGTCCTCAAAATGACCACATTTGGCGTGACTTAAGCCGTGAACTTTCACCAATCGTCTTAATGCAATTATACTATCACAGTTATAGTTATCAAACAGTTCAATTTACATTAAATAGTATTAAGTATGGAGACACAAAATTCACTAGTTTTTATAATACTTTTTTGTCATACAAATGGCGAATACTCAACTTCGCAATGACATTTCAAAGTTTTGTTTCAATGGTAATTATCGATTCACACAACAAGGATAATTAGTTTTATCAACAATTAATTCTAGTGACAATTTTTAACTCGCGAAACAATTGCAAGGAAAACGCTTCAATCGCATTCAAATCGCGACGTAACTTGCAAACAAGAGGTGTTTTGCGACTAACTCGCGCTCGGTAACCGCTTCGCGCGCGCGCAACGAGCCACGAGGACAGATGCACCGGTCAGTTCTCGACGTCATCGATAGTGACGTTATCAATAGTTAGAGATGCCCGTGCGCAGACAAAAATATGATAAGTTAATCGTTTGGTACATAACATTGATGTAGGCCCTTAAACCACCTAGCGCCACCACTAATACCGCCTATTAGGGGGCGGTTCCACCCACGTTGAAGGTCTATGCTAAAATCAAGTTTTCAAACCTTTAATATGCCCTTCTCTATAGAAGACATCGCCGTTTGTGGCAACATACTTGGCACAGTTTGTACAATTTTGATTGGTAAGGTGTGTTCAATTATATGATAGTTGATATTGCAAAACTAAATGTAAGTAAATCAGTTAAGTATGGGATAATTCACGATGACTTCCTGTAGTATCCTGTATATATTAGTAAATAAATATTTTTGGAAATTAATTCTGTTTATTTTAATACCTGCCTACTGTACGTCAAGATTTTGGAATTCTATTTGAAAGTATAATTACAATTATAAACGTATCTAGAACGAGAACGTTGCGGTCTGAAAGAGGATGTAGAGACTAAGGTGGAGAAAAGTATGCTTAGGTGGTTTGGTCGTGTGGAGAGGATGGATGAGAGACGATTACCGAAAGGCATATACACGGTGGAGGTGAGTGGGGATGCTGGGAGAGGACGCCCGAGAAAAATATACTCCGATGTCATCGCCGGGATACTCCAAAAGGGGCAAATGCGTAGGACTTACAACCGTCGGGCATGTATGACCAGATGTATCAGTGTGGATGAAGCCAAGGAAGTATGTTTGGATCGTAGCAGATGGCGCTCTACAGTCTCTGCCTACCCCCATGGGAAAAAGGCGTGATGTTATGATGAATTACAATTAAGTCTTATTTTATTAGGTACCTAGCTGTTGCCCGCAACTTCGTAGGCGTGGAATTAAAAACAACTCTTAACAAATTACACAAAGAAGAGGATGGCCTCCTGTCTAATAAAAATCCATTGCGTAGTTTTGCAGATGTAAGCTTACATAGGGACATACATACAGAAATAGCGACTTTGTTTTATAATAAGTAAATATTACTATTTATTCGTGAAAACTTACTGATTGATCTAAAATATTAAACTCGCATATTGATTATAAAGTGGATGCAATTTATTTTGAAGGAATATCAAAAAAATTGTGTTTTAGAGGGTAGGGGTCCTTTGAAGCAACAGGATTTCTTTACCCACATTCACAAGCTAACATGAACGGACACACAGGATAAAAATAAAAGTCCCAACTTTCTGAAACTATATTTATTATTAATCATAAGTTTATAACATGACTTAATCGTTATAAAACAGTTAAACATTTAGATAAACCTACACGCCTTTTCTTACCATTTATCTGGGGGTAAGGACGGTCTGGTAAATAATTTACATTATGCTAGGCCCAGAGTACAATATATTACCGCGTGTTGTTTAAATATCACACGTTTAAATACAGTTTAGTAAGCGGTCTAGTTTAGTCGGTTTTCAAAGCTGTTACACTGAGTTTTATACCAACAGGAGTAGTTAAACATGCTCTTTGTCAAATATACCGCATTGTCTGTGGTAACGAGGTTACTAAAAAAAGACGTGTGGCACTCGGGGACTGCCGCGGTAAAGCTATTGCATAGTAGTTTTTATCAACTTATGCAATTATAATTATATATTTATTTATGCAGTATTTTTTCCCATTGTTTTTTTTTTTGATATTAATTCAAGTGTGTGATATTTCAAAAAAGTCATTAAAAGTTCTGCTATTCATCGATAGATGGCAAAAGTAAAAAGTATCACCGCTGTGCCGGTCGGAGTGGGGGTGTTACGTGTTAGGTTATTTACGTTACGGAATTTCTGGATTCAGTCTCCACGCTCAAGGCCCGCAATAGAAGCTATGCAATAGTTTAAAAAATTCTATTGGTCGCTACGCACGCACACCACAAAACGTCATACGTACACAATCTGTATTTTTCTCGTACCTTTTTAACCGTGCTGTATCAACTCCTGTTGGATTAATGCTCCAACTGTTTAGTCAATTGACTAGTTAATAAATATGCTTAAACTTTTATCATCTTACACTATTTTATTTATACAAAGATAAATACTAAAATTGAAGTCTTGTGCATCTAATAAATAGTCTTAACGCAGGGCAAGGAGTCACACACACTGAAAATCTATTAGGAAATATTCCAAATACATGCAATCACGACATTTAATGATTTTTTATTAACATTTTATATTTATAATTCATTAATAATTTCATAATTTTAAAAGGATTGGAATGTCTACAACACGGGCGTAGCCAGAATTTAGTTTGGAGGACTTGAAATAAGAAAAACGCTATCATCCATCGTTTTTCTGTCCACTGCTGGACATAGTCGATCCACGCTGTCGGGGGTCGACAAACACTGCGTCATCCGGTACTAAAACCACTTAATTGATTAAAAATAGTACCAAATCTTATTTTTTGTTTAATTTCTCGTCATTTCGGTAGTGATTTAAACGCCTAACCCCCCCCCCCTAGACCTCTACTGGCTACGCCCATGGTCTACAAAGTAATGAAAAAAAGTGTAACGTAAGGCATTTTTTCTGTACACTATTATTCTAAAATACAACTCTATATTTGCTAATACAGTTGATTTAAATTAGCTATTAATCGTAAGAAAGTATCGCATCCTATAATCGAAATTTTTGGAAAAATTTAAGATTATTTTAAACGTTAACATGTTATATTCAATTCAATTTAATTCAATGCAAGAAAAACTAATAGACCATATAAAGAAACCATTTTTACAACTCTTTAATATACTAATGATTAACGATTTTAAAGAAAGAAAGAAAAGAAAAATTTATTACTGTCAAATTTTTCTAATTTTAAAGTCCAAACTTTTTTTATCTATCTAAAATCAAAGACGTTTTCCTTTTTGTAGTCGGTTTAAACATTAATAATTCAGTTAGATCGCACCAGTTACTGACAATGTTAGTTAACTAAAAATAAACCCTGGTATTTACCATAAAGACTCCATAATTTTAGTAGGGTAGGTACACAAATCTTAAAGCATTTTAAGCTCATGTTGATTAAAAATAATTATTAAAGCTAAGAATAAAATAAATCGTGGCAATTATTATATAAAAATAAACTTTATAACTATGATGAAATGCTGTTTGGTAAGTAATGTAAGTACTAAGTGCTAAATATAATATTTTTATACATGATTTTAATAGAATTTTATGAATTTTTTTTTACCAAAGTATTAAAAACCCGGACAAATGAAAAAAAAATTATACAGACTGTAAAAGTAAAAGATACGATAAAAATATATGGAGTGTGATCAATTGATTTGAATACAAATATAATACAATAAAGAAATATAGGTGAATTAATATAAAGAGTATAAAAATTTGCAAACGTGATAAATATTTTAGTAATTGATAATGCGATAGACAAGTTTAGTGTAGAAAATAATTTGTGGGTAGATTCACATTGCAATTATCATGAGATACCTAGCGGCAATCCAGATTTTGAAATTGTTCTTGCAATATAATCGTTTGGTAGAGACTATACAAAGATATATACATCTTTGTATAGTCTCTACCAAACCCCATTAAAAAGGCATGATAGTAAGGTGATAAATATAGCAATAAATTTAAATTCATTTCAAGACATTTCCACTTAATTTAACTTATTAAATGACCGGTTTCTTGTTTTAAACGCTCTAAATATCTCATAATATACAGAGTAATGTATTCGCGATACATTGCATCGATTTTAATAAAAAGTAGGTAGGACATAAATCTTCGAATACAAACATCACAAAAATTTATAGATACCCACAAATTATATCTTAATCAAAATAATATTATTTTGTCCCCAAGTTATCACAGAATTTGATCGTACTTGAGGTAAAATATAGAAAATAAGAAACGCGATGTAATATAACTGGTACTAGAGTAAAGGGCGTTTTGGGATTCGATTTTAGAGTAAGGTACCGATTTTACGTGCACAATTATACTTAACTAAAAAAATTAAATTTCATAGTGTCGATAACACAATTCAGCAATGTTAACAAAGCTTTTTATAGAAAATCTGTGTATTATAGCCTATAACCTCTCAACTGGCACTTGACATTGATTTATAACGGAACATCTGGCACCACCCCCCGCCCGGCCCCCCGCTGGGTAACAATAGATGCATTGTTTCGAAGATTTCACAATGATTTTGTATAAACACCTAATAAGATGTATATATATTTGGCTTGAGTATAAAATTCTTTACGAATTAGTATTTAACAATTCTAAAGCTTAATACATAAATGTTTTTAAAACTTCCGGTAATTAGTAGGGTAATAAAAAATTGCGATAAATTTGTATAAATTATGGTATATTTTGAAATTGAAATAGTTTCATATTACAGTGTTTATTTTTTCTTATAGCTAAATGTTATATTTACGAAATGTAATAACCACATAACACGTTCACAAACATTTTTTTTACACTAGGGCTATAAAAACTAACGGTACAATCTCTCACAATGGCGGGCACTTAAGAAAATAATTGGTCAAGTGCGAGTCGGACTCGCGCACGAAGGGTTCCGTACCATTATCTATGCAACATATTAGTATTTGTTATTATTAGTTTGTTATTATTAGTATTTGTTATTAGTATCGAGCAAGAAACGGTAAAAAAATCATGTTTGTTGTATGGGAGCCCCCCTTAAATATTTATTTTATTTTATTTTTAGTATTTGTTGTTATAGCGGCAATAGAAATACATCATCTGTGAAAATTTCAACTGTCTAGCTATCACCGTTCTTGAGATACTGGGTGCGGAACCCTAAAAATCATGTTTGTTGTATGGGAGCCCCCCTTAAATATTTATTTTATTTTATTTTTAGTATTTGTTGTTATAGCGGCAATAGAAATACATCATCTGTGAAAATTTCAACTCTCTAGCTATCACCGTTCTTGAGATACAGCCTGGTGACAGACGGACGGACGGACGGACGGACGGACGGACGGACGGACGGACGGACGGACGGACGGACGGACGGACGGACGGACAGCGAAGTCTCAGTAATAGGGTCCCGTTTTGACCCTTTGGGTACGGAACCCTAAAAAACACGGTAGTTTCAAGTGGCTTTGTTATCGTACGGCTAGGGTTTCGAGTACCTAACATGTGTTGAGCCACAGTTTGGTTTATCTACTGTTTATAATATAAACAACAGATGTTTATCTTTGTTTATTTTTAAATACGATTCAAATAAAGCGACCCATTGTAAGTTTGGGACTCGAATCACCGACTTTACTACGATAATTTTTATTGAGAAATGTATGCCGTAATTCTTATTAGAATTTTTTTATATAAATAGTATATAATATTTTCTACACAATTAAAAAAGCTTTTATGTACTTACCATATAAGAATAATTAGAAAATAGCATCTAGAATTCTAGAATTCTAGAATTTGTCAAACAAATCTGAATGCCATGCAAAAATGACCCGTATTTACATAGCGCAACGAACAACTGGCACGCGACCATAATATGGTCGCTTGCCAGTCAAGGTGCGGAGCCAATTTCGGGATTGTGACATTTGTAACACACACAGAAACACAAACAAAAGGTATTTTTTGGTACACTAATAACACAGGCACAGAATAAATATAGAAAACCACGACGATTTCACATTAAAACCTTTAAGAACAATATAAATATGTCGCACTACTACACACGAACTGTCGCGCCGCGCAGGTAAACTGACACTGACCACAGTTTAAAATATTTATTATTATGTTAGACCACATTATCGGCTTGACTGCTGGCCTATTCTTTCCCATACACATTGTAATAGGTGTGAGAAAGATAATTATAATAGATTTTTACTTATTCGCTATAAACGCGACACGGAACTCGCGTCCCGAAATGGGACGCGTGCCAGTTGTTCGGAAATTGTCGCATCCCGAGTCGGGACGCGTGCCAGTTGAGGGGATAAAGACTTTAAAAAATACATCATAGTTAAAGTAATTTATTAATTTTGCAATTGACATGCTATGCTTTCACTAAATAAATTGAATTACGATGGAAAAAGTTTAATTTATTAAGTAAAAGCATAGCAAGTCAATTGCAAAATTAATAAATTACTTTAGTAATGAACGTCGCGTCATTATTTTCAACCCAATTGTATTCTGTAAAGAATGCTAGGTGGTTGGTCGAGATGTTGCAAAGCATTCTTGATAGATGGCGTTGCACGTAGAAATACGATATAAACTCAATCGAGTAACGATTACGGTGGCCCAATTGATTACTACGAGCACGACCGCAATAAGCTCACTGGGCAGAGCTACGGAACGATATTCCGAGGTCGTGGGTTCGAGTCCCGCTTGCGGTAATCACTTTTTCCACCGTAATTTAATTTATTAAATACATCATAGTTGTTTTCGTTGTTTAGTTAAGCTTAGTTGGGCACGAATAATTGGTACTTAAAAATTGAACTTGGGACTGAATACCGGCTACGCACGAACATAGCCAATATTTGAAAAGAGACCGGAGACTGCACGCCCATAGCTAGGGATAAACATCTGTATGAAGAAAAGTATGTATTTTAATATCAGAAAAACCTATAATGATTCTTTCATTGATGACTATTGCGTAATCTCCTTAAGTGCACAAACATAATGCTGTGTTCACATCTGAAAAATAAAAATATAAATCTTGAACTATACTAATACCTATTTATTTATATTAAAAAAAAGTGATCATAAAGAATCGTTTTATTGTCACTTTATCTCTATTGTCACTATTAACTGATTTACCTAAAATTTCAGGCCCTCAAGTCGTGTATTTCAATGGTGTCACAATGACACATTATAACCTCAAAAAATTAACAATAGACTACCAAAATTGATAAAATTCGCCACTAAGCAATCAGTTATTGCATTTTTTTTTGCAATAACACTAAATAACTAATCGTTTAGTGGCGAATTTTATCAAGTTTGGTAGTCTATTGTTAATTCTTTAAGGTTATAATGTGTCATTGTGATGCCATTGTGACACCATTGAAATACGCGACTTGAGGGCCAGCTCTCTAGCTAGAACCATTCCGGAAATACAGCCTGATACCAAAGAGAAGGACAGCAAAGTCTCGATTAGAGTTCCATTTTAGCTTTTTGGTAACCAAAAAAAGACTCATACGTCACAATAGTATTTTATTAAATTACTCACAGTGGTAGGTTAGTATCGATTAGCGTTTGCGATCTGCGCGTTAACAGCTGCGGCGGCTGCGTTAGACGCGGCAGTCTGTACGTGTTGATTACGAAGTATTTCTGTTGTGAATTCAGCTTGCGCTTTAGCCATTGATGCTCCTGTCGACCTGTAGATCCTATGAACCTGCAAAATATATTTTTATAGACATATAAAATTTTCCTAAAATCGTCGGGTAGCAACCGTCAGACATGTATAAAACAGAGGCGTATTTTGAAAAATTTGCGCCCCGGGCCATTTTATTTGACGTCCCGAGCCAGCCTAGGCTAATTTAATTAGCTGCCCTATAAATTAATAGAGATAGAGGAAAAAATTAAACTTGTAGGCTTTCGCCGCCCTTCTCAGGCTGGCCACCCTGGGCCATGGTCCCTATGGCCCTAGGGTAAATACGCCTCTGTGCATGACTAGATGTATTAGTATAAAGAAACCCAAAGAAGTGTGTTTAGATCATAGCATATGGCGCTTTATGGTCTCTGCTTACCTCTATGGAAAGAGGCGTGACTGGTGATGGTGATGATGACATTTTACACAATGTCCTCTGATCCCAAACTATGTGCTTGTGTTATGTGTACCAGAATACGGATATAGTACATATCCTAATTTTATTTTGTAAAACATTTTCTCTCTCCTATCCAGCCCAATAACGTCCCACTGTTGGGCACAGGCCACTTCCACTTTGGGAGGGACTATAGTCTACTGTGCCGGCCTGTGTCCAACACTGGGACAATAGTTTGCTATTAAAAAGAAGCGTCGATTTGAAAACGGTTAGACGATTTTGACCCTGATTATACAAAATAATGTTCTTACCTTAGCCATAAGCATGATGTCAGCGACAACACAGGTGATGAAACCTATAGTCACTATCAAAGTAATGATGCCGACTGCAACATTCGTGCTGAACGCATTGATGCTTGTTATCAGTCCACTAAAATAACAATATTGAGTAAATTCTAATAAAGCTAAAATAAAGCTGTAGTATGCAAATAAGACATCCTCTTGAACCCTATCTATTAAATTAGACCGGATCAAAATCTTTTGCGTAGTTTTGAAGATTTAAGCTCACATAGGCACAAACATACAAAAATAACAACTGTGTTTTATACATAGGCAATATACATATTATTGAGGCTTAAAACTTTCCAAAAATGTCGAAAATAGTCTCTAAAAATAATAAAGAATTTCCTTAAGTGCTCTTTACAAAATCCCCGAAATGAATAATTGAAACTACCCTCCGAAAATTAATTCCTTCCTCTGTCTACCCCCAATAAACGCTCGAGTAATAAACGGTCTAATACAGTTTTCGGAAATTCATTCTTTGTGGCAAGGAAAATGGTAAAATAAGTAAATATTGGACTTTATAGTCTATTCTTCCATAGGATTCGCTTTTGGAAGACATCTAGCTTCTGACTTTACAAGAGCTTGTTAATCTCGCCTACTTAAAATAAAAACCTTTGAAGTTTGAGTACTTGACTATTGATAGCCTTGAAAATTAATTGAACATAACGTAAAATATTGATAAGATCATTAATGTATATATAATGTAAATAGGTAGATAACAAAACAAAGTGCAAATTATGATGTTTCACACAAATGTTATCAAAGACAATATTATCTAATCTCTTTAAAACGAAGTCAATACATTATGTATTCTTGTCTTTTACTTTTCAATGCAGATCGTGGTTTACTATTTAATTTAATATGGTTAATTTGAATAGGCTAAGGGCAAGGTTGTCTTAGGTTGACCCTTTCTTGGCCGCAACTTCCAAGCGGAGCTCTGAGGGCGTTTGGGGGTTGAGAAATGTTCAAAATGGTACTAAAAAACAAGATTCAACAGAATTGTCATCAAATTTAATGCTTTAACCCTTATGTGGGTAGTCTACGAAAGTAATGGTCTGATCCTAATTAAAATTCACTAATAGGTAGGTAGGTTCTCAGTCTGGTGAGGGATTAAGAATACAAGTGTCACCACTCCATCTGCTCCCAAGGGTGCTGTAAAAGTCAGCTAAGGTATATTGCACACAGATAACATCTTCTGTGAGAGACGGCAAACTCGAAAATAAACCCTGTGCCAACACGCCTGATCAGCGCGGCATAGTAGACCATAATCCCCCGTACACAACAGTGGGACGTGAATGGGCTGGAGAAGAAGAAGAAGAGAGAAGAATAGGTACAGTTTCCAAAATTGCTACAGGTCCAGGTATTATGAAATTCTGAATTTACTGACTGACTAAACATTTGACTAATAAATACGCGAGCAAGTGAATTTATAGTTTTCTAATTGATAACAGTTGTGTCCTTAACATCTAATCACTGAAAATACAATTTATAATTTAACCCTGACAGTACAAATAAAAAAAGAACTTACCAAGAACCTCCACCACTGAATCCAATTGATTGTACGAGTGTGATAATAATTTGGAATAAAAATATAAAGAAGAACACCATGAAGTTGAATGAGGAATCACTTCTAAAAGCCTTGTATATAGGTCTGTACCAGCAGATAAAACTGAATGGTGTTAGCAGTATAAAGTATAATATTGATAGGCCGAATACGGTGAAACCATCGCCAGCGAACATTAGAGACATTCCTCCAATTATATTCACTGATAGAACGAGCGCGTGAACTGAAATAAAAATAATTATTATTAGTATTTTGTTATTATTACTGCGATTCGGAAATGAATTCGGATTCAGGTTTGGTTTAACGCAACAAGTTTTCAAGACCGATATTTCGGAAGTGCCAATTTTAATTTAAAAATGTGATAGGAGATATCATTTAAATAGATCTTATATTTAACAACGCGAGGACTGCTTTTTCTAGTATTTATTCTGTCCATTTCTCGACATTGATGCTCACAATCACTTCGACAAAATATAAAAATATCTAGTTAAAATTTCGACAATTTAGGCATAAATTTTATAATGTATGACTGTAAAATACAAAACTTTTTAATATGTCAAAAAATGTGCAAAGCGGAATAATATCTTATATATAAAATTCACGTGTCACAGTGTTAGTTACCGTACTGCTCTGAAACGGCTTCACCGATTTTTATGAAATTTTACATGCATATTCAGTAGGTCTGAGAATCGGCCAACATCAATTTTTTAAACCTTTTTTTTTAGTATGGCAAAACAACGTTTGTCGGGTCAGCTAGTTAATAAATAAATATTCATGGACATTTCACACAACGTCCTCTGGTCCCAAGCTAAGCTTATTATGCTTGTGTTATGGGTACCAGAATACGGATAGAATACATAAACTACTTTTCTTTTGTAAATACATACTTATAATACATAGAAACACCCAGACGCAGGACAAACATTTGTATGACATTTATAAACATCACACAAATCGAACCCGCAACCTCGTGAACGGTAGTCCGTTATATACGATGACCTTGAAGAAAACGAAGTCGGGTGGGTCAGCTTATTAAAAACACAAATAAACTTACACATCCACAAATGATATAAATGTCGAACAATTCTCTGGAATTCCAATGGTATATCAACATTGATATCTTGATAGAAGCAAGGCTGTACGGGACAGAAGGCAGGCAAAGGCGGCCAGTTATTCCGTCTACCGGCTGAACCGGCGCGAAGTTCGGCTTCTCTTCGGGCTAATTCTTCCGCTTTACGTTCCAATTCTTCTTGTCTTCGCTGCAATTTATTAAATATATATATAAGAAAAAAATATTTTAATGTACTTATTTCAACTTAGAGAGAGTAAAGATAATAAGATGAGCGAAATCATTCTGAACAAGCGATATTGTTATTGAACTGGTAAAGCTATGTTGACCGGCATTGTACATGGGTTTCTTTGGTTATTTTTGTATGTATGTCCTATGTGAGCTTATACCTTCAAAACTACGCAACGGATTTTGAGGCGATTGTTTAAAAGATAAAGTGGTTCAAGAAGAAGATTCTTTTTTGTTATGGTTTGGTGTAACTTGGGGGAAACCGCGAGCTTTAGCTTTTATATTATACAAAAGGGGGGTCTATAGGCTATATAACATCACGCTGCGACCAAGAGGAGCGAAATTTCAGTGAAATGTGTTGAAAAAACGGCGTACGAAATCGCGGGCAACAGCTAGTGAAATAGTAATGCAAACTAAACCATAAAGTGTTTTATTATTATATTATGTAACCATCAAGATATAAATAAACGATTTTTACATAATATATTATGTATTGAGCAGATCTATATATGCATAACATAAATATTTATAATAATAAAAAACTAACTATTTATGGAATGTGAATTAAGGGCCTACATCAATATTATCGTATATCATCGCCGACACGTACATATTAACACAGCCAGTAGGCACAGAAAATGAAGAATTAGGGATACTTTTCCTATTTACTCCAAATCTACTAAATATATTTTAATTCTGATCCACGTGTTTCTATACATAATAGTTACCTATGTTTTTAAAGTTATTTCATTAGTTAATACGCGATAATAGACCGACAAATGAAAAAAATAAAAAATTAGAGAGGTTGTTTCGCTAAGATTTTCTATCGAGAAATTTTTTTGTATCGCGTTTCTGAGTTTATGCGATCCTAGATCATATATTGAAAAAACATATACTTAAAAATTAGAGCTCTAGCCATTCAATCTAAAGAAACAATGAAAACTTCGTAAATAGAAAAATGCACGAAGCTATTTTGGTATCCTCTTAAGATAACAAAGCAGTCTTTTTTGCGTGATTATGATACACAATTTACAACGGAGTCTCTTAAAAATATGATAAAAATGTAAAATTAATAGAATAATTGTAACATTTAGACAAGGACAACCAATTAATCGTAATGAAAGGAATGTAATACGTCCCTGCTCCTAGGCAGCTACTTGGTTTCAAGACTAAAGATGAGTTACGAATAGCTTTTAAAAAGGGCGACCGAATATGAACAAGGTCTAGCTAATTTATTCAGGCTTTGTTTTTACACGTCTATTAGCTTCACTTGTATGTTTGTTTGTATGTTTGTATGTCTGTAACCGACTCCTTTGGACGCTATTTTGACCCACTTTAAACGGTCAGATTCTATTCAAATTTTGCAGACCTGTCAAAGACCGATGACAATGCAATAATTCGATTAAATAAAGCGTGTTTTTTAGTTTTTAGGGTTCCGTACCCAAAGGGTAAAAACGGGACCCTATTACTGAGACTTCGCTGTCCGTCCGTCCGTCCGTCTGTCACCAGGCTGTATCTCAAGAACGGTGATAGCTAGAGAGTTGAAATTTTCACAGATGATGTATTTCTATTGCCGCTATAACAACAAATACTAAAAATAAAATAAAATAAATATTTAAGGGGGGCTCCCATACAACAAACATGATTTTTTTACCGTTTCTTGCTCGATACTAATAACGTTGCCTTATGTTGCATAGATAATGGTACGGAACCCTTCGTGCGCGAGTCCGACTCGCACTTGATTTTAAACTATTATTATTATTTACTACTTTAAAGGCTGAAAGGGAAACGCTTCGAAAGATTTTAAGGCAGTTCAACTAGAAATTACGACTTTAATAACATAAGATCATTGACGTCTAGTCAGCTGTATAAAATCTCTAGCCCTACCATCCCTTAAATTCTTCGAGAGCGTTTCCATTTCACCCTGTATAAATAAGCTGCTTTTGCAAAATTGCCATTGCAATTCATAATTACATTTGAAGGTCACATGTGTTTTAATATAGCAGAGTTAGGTCTTATCAATAATATAATAACATATTGAAATGTTCTTAATCTAATATCCAATTGCAGAATCATTTGACTCGTCAAATATTCTGCAGTTGGATCAAGATCTATTATGTACCTATTAAATGTTAAAAATTATAAATAATATGTGTATTTACCTTCAGCTCCTTTCGTGCGATTAAAAAAGCAAAGTGCAAATTAGTATTCATGCAGTTCATACGTAATATGTAGTCATTCTTGCGAATGTATATTAAATCAATGATGTTTGAACAGTATGAATATAATCACGAACGATGAATTCAAGTATAAATATAATTACGAAAGTATATAGGGGCCGTTCAAGTACGTAAGCAGATTTATTACAGTTATTACCCCCCCCCCCCCCCCAACCCCCTTGTCAGCAAAAGTAAGCAAAGCTCTTACCCCCTCCCCCTAAGCTTACGTAAATATTTTTCTATTACATAATGTATTGTTTTTTAAATATCATAATTATGTTTTAAAAAATAAGAAAAAACACTGACAGAGAAAATTTTGACAAGTGAACAGCGCGCGGTAATTCCCCTACTCGGTTCTAAAGAGAGTGCCTAAACATATGCATTATTTGCGGGAATCCCCGAAAATACGTTTCGTTTTCAAGCAAAGACAATGTGAGGGTTGCCATTCGTGTAAAATAGTAATTTTACTACCAATGACGTAATCATCATCTAGACTCCCCTACCCCCCATGTCATCCAAAATAAGCAATACATAGACCCCCCGCCCCCACATAGTGCTTACGTAATACTTGAACGGCCCCATAGATTCATGATATTACTATGCTAAAATTACAGATTGTAAAGTGTATGGCTACATCACTCAGTTGGCTTGAAACCCCTTACATATCTGTGTGTGTGCATGAAAATGTATCTATGTGTGTCTATGATACAGGCTATACGTCATATGAAACGTTAATATTCTATGAAGTACGATTTAGCCAGGCTAAAAGATACTTGCTCTAAATTTTAAACGTTAACCCACCACCCGGTTTATCTGAGGCTAAAATTCTGTCGTGTGATATTCTGTTCTTGACACATTTACATCATTTAATATTTCCTTTTATTTGCAAAGTTTTCCATCCATCAGTTTTATAACACCACTATACTAAAGTATCTAATAAACCTAACCCCACTCTTATTAGCTACTTCCAAGTCAATGAATACATTCACTGACGGCCTTCGTGGTCTAGTGGTTTATATAACGGACTGCCATTCAAGAGGTCGCGGGTTCGATTCCCGCCTCGGACAATCATTTGTGTGATGTTTTTAAATGTCATACAAATGTTTGTCCTGCGTCTGGGTGTTTCTATGTATTATAAGTATGTATTTACAAAAGAAAAGTAGTTTATGTATTCTATCCGTATTCTGGTACCCATAACACAAACATAATAAGCTTAGCTTGGGACCAGAGGACGTTGTGTGAAATGTCTGTGAATATTTATTATTATTATTTATAAATGCCATACAAATTTTTGTACTGCGTCCGAGTGTTTACTATCCTAACTAATTTATAAATGTGATAACGAGCCGATGACAATATAAAATTTTGACGCGCTTAAGCGTTAATGTGTAGAACGAAACTATAGCGCGATTTAATAAACTGTACAACGCCATCTGTCGAGTGACATAGTAAACTTCTGTTTCTTAAGGTTTGATTTTAAAATTTTACGCGTACGAAGTCGCGGGCAACAGCTAGTCTATTATAAGTAGGTATTCATTTACAAAAGAAAAGTACATAGTTTAATTATGTATTCTGTCTGTATTCTGGTATCCATAACACAAGCATATAAGCTTAGCTTGGGACCAGAGGACGTTGTGTGAAATGTCCATAAATATTTATTTATTTTACCGTGGCAATCATCGTACTATTATCATGTTAAGTACGACTTTTGCACCGTAGCATGATTAGGTGAAAACACATTGTTTTGAAACTGGTGAGATGGGGGATGACCAGTGTGACCACTACTGCACATATTACATAGATGAGCAAAACATCTAATGGCATATAAACAACAGCAGACCAGGCATGTTTTATTAATGTTTATTATCTATCTTTGAGATTACAAATACACATATCAATACAATTATATCACTTAGTCACCTTTATGACACTTTTGATGAATAATTCAATATTAAATTCAAATTCATCAAGATATATTTACTGATATTGTTGTATATTTACAACTGTCTTCTAATCTTTCAGTTTTTTTTAGATATATACATACAAAGATAATAACAAAATAGTGTTTATTTTGCAATTGCTGAATTTCTCATTAACAGACTGCAATCATATGGGCCAAAAAAAGTGAATAATTTAAGACATTTCACATAACATCCTCTGGTCCCAAGCTAAGCTTATATGCTTGTGTTATGGGTACCAGAATACGGATTTACTACATAAACTACTTTACTTTTATAAATACATTCTTATTATACATTGAACATTGACAAAAGACTATAATATCTGACTATGTATTGACTAGGCCCACTGGGGCTCTAGTTAAATTAATGTGTAACAATCATGACCCAATCTGATTATGACTACATTAGTCGATTGCAGGTGTGAAATAGGAAAAAAAAGGAAAAAAAATAAATAAAAAAATGTATACATTGTAAACACATTAAAAATATTTGTATGCCAATTATAAATATCACACAAATGATTGTCCAGTGCGGGAATCGAAATCGCGACTTCGTGAACAGCAGTCCGTTACAGAACCACTAGACCACGAGGCCCATCAATGAATTACGTATTATCAAATATCAATAAAGGAAAACCAAATTTGTTATATTGCATTATTAAGTAAATTTGTGAAAGTTTATTATTTAATAGATTACATAAGAGTTCTGGGTTAAATACAACAACAGCAACATCTTGCAAAATTATAAAAACAAACTAAAATGTTAACTGTTCTATGTAACTTGATTTACTTTATATTCATTACATTTACATATAGAAGAAGTTTTGCATAGATTTGGTACTGCATACAACATGCTCTATTGTTGTTAGTTGTACCAAAAGTAGTGTTAAAAAAAACTACTTTTTACCAAATTAGACAAATCTATTTGTTTTAAATTTTAGCCCAACATTTCGAATACATTCGAAACTGTAAGTGTGAGCATAATTTTTCCTAAATGTGCTAGGAACCGAAATTACGGCTATTTCAGGATTATCTTATATTTAGGCATAATTATTATTTTCTAGTTCTTAAATTATTACCTATTTACTAAATAACAGATTATAATACCTGAAAGTCAGCAGTAGTGAAGTTCTGCGGTGGTTGTGATTGTTGGGGCTGTGCTGGTCGAGAGAATTGTCCACTAGGTGGAGGTGCAACAGCTTGCATTATGGCCGGTTGCGACGGTTGTTGAGGTTGCTGCTGCATTATAAACAATAAGTTAAGACAGTTGTCAAATTCTAGTGTCTTGAATTTTAAGAAAACCTAAACCTTTTTTCTATAAATACCACTTGTACTTTATATAATACATTGGCCATCAAATTCATTAATACTGAGGACTCTATATGCTGCTTAAAAAAGGTTTGTGAGCATCTAATTACTTGAAAGCAAGATGTGACACATCATATGATGCACGTATCTAAAACCATTAATGGAATAGTAATTGTGTTTGATTACAGCTACTGGCTGATTACAGATGAGGAGAAAGAGTAAAAGAAATAGCACTTGGTAAACAAAGAAGAGTGACCAATTCAACTTTATATAGCTTTTTATTATTAATTTCTATTTATTCTTACAAATATAAACCAATTTTGTTGAATACAGTATTTACAGTTCTTTTGTATTGTAAAGCTCAGAAACTAAAAAAGTTGGCAGCCAATTTTGGGACCAAATAAAATATATTTTATTAAATCAGCTGTTCACATTTGGGGCATTATAAAAAGTATCAACAAATGAAATGTTTTCTTTAAACAGAATATCATAATCTACTCGTATATCTTATTGGCCGAAAATAAGTAGATTCATTACTTAGGAATAAATAGCTGTGGAAAGATAAGCTAAATACATGACACATTGTTTTCATTAACTATTGCACATTATAGTTTCAATCATTACTGTAACACAGCCTGAACAACATACCAGAAGAGTGAAAGTATATTAGGAACAATTTCAATCTTATTAAGACACTTTAGTTGTAAGAAGGCCAATATAACATCTGTATTGCAATGAAATTAGTGAAAAATTCAAAGTGTCAACAACCTAATGATACAAAGAGTAAAGGCCAGTTAATAATAAAAAACGAACACGGCATCATTAGATAAACTAATTGACATATTAACGCCTACAAGATCCAACAAATAGGTAACTAATATTATGGAAAAATTACCGCAGTTTGATTTGGATTTTGTTGTCCATCAAACGGATTGTAATCGTCCAGGCCACGTGTCGCATTATTTGTACTTCTAGCAACCTGTTGTACTGCAGGATCCTGGAACGAATTAACATTATAAAATTAGAAATAAAGAAATATTTCCAATCTTGTGCCGATCAGGGGATACTTACTGCAAAAGGGTTGTCTATGGTTGGGTCACTAAACGGATTATCTTCAAACTTAGACATATTTATTAATGTTTTTCACGCCACCTTATTTTGTTTATACACTACAAACACAAAGGAAAGTGTTATTCGGCTCTAAATTATGGAATTTTAGCACAAAAATAGAGATAACAATCAACCGTAATGACAGATTGTTGATGACGACGAAAATGACAGCTATTTTCTATGTGTTGCGAGAGTAAAAAATATAAAAATGTTACTATGGCAAAGAGTTTTGCAAATTGCAGGTACAACAGTAATCGCAGTATATCTATTTAATCTTAGCATTCTATAGCAGGTACTCCCCGTTTTCCAATGGCAGAGCATAATGCGACTCAGTGCCGCACAACACAATGCCGCACAATGCTGACGCTTAATTGGAACGTGAATTAGTTTTAAAATGCGCCAGCAGAGTGCGCTAAGTTCAGTGTTGAAAAAAAAAATTCTAAAATAAACATTGTATTCACATTATATGTGTGGAATATAAAAAAAGTCATTGTTTATACTTTCTTCCATACTTATATTTATTTATTTTTTAACACAGCTTGAATTAACTTTGAATATTTCCAGAAAACTCCGACGAAAAGAAAGCCTTAAAATTTTTTTTAACATTAAATAATATTACTATGTAACTATAATATATAAATAAAATTTCAATCAATGCCAATTTAGAGAAAAAATACTTGTTAATTTTCTGTCGCTGAAGTTGGTATGGATTGCACGCATCACTTTTGAGAGTGCTCGATTGTGCGATGCGATGCTGTAATTGGAACACTCAACGTTGAGCATTGTGCCGCATAATGCGCTATTGTGCTCTGATTGGAAAACAGGGACTATAACCCGCAACACACTATCAAACCAAGAAGAAGCAAGAACAAGTTTATGATCTGAACAGTCTGTCTGAACACAATGATTTTGTGGTTACAGACACTAATTATTACAAATCTAGCACACTCTCCTTAAAAGCCACACAAATTGGTAATGCGCCTGGCGGCCATGTTGGTGACGTCATAGTGACGTATAGATGAGAATATTACATTTTGTTAGCTGTATTTTTTCTTTGCTGATGACGTCACAAGGGCGTTAATTTGACAAGGTTCCAGCGCATTACCAATTTGCGTGGCTTATATAGAATTATAATAAGTTTAGTACTTTAAATATTTATGTTTCGTGGGAATGTTTCTGATTTTGTTGAAGTGAAATTGTATAATAACAGCATTCCTAATTCATTCTCTACATTTCTGCTATGAAAAGATTTTGTTTCATTCTCTTGTTCAATCAAATTCTAAATTGTAACCGACTTTCAAAAAAGTATTATTTAAGTAGGAGTGGAACTAAGAATAGAAAATTGTTTTTTAAGTAAGCTTTAATCAGTTTTATTTACAAAATTATTGCTCTTTTGAAAGACTGTTCTATTGATTTCAATAACAAGAATATATAAAACGCAAAAATTGATACGACAAAAAGTTGTATGGCTCCAGAACAATTTATTCCAAATTTTGTTAACATTATTATCTTTTTTGGACAAACGTTTATAGCTTCTTAGTTTATTATTTTTTGCAATATTTAATTCCTTATCATAACGATGATGAAAACGAATGTTGATGTAAAAATTTATTTTTAACGAAATGGTTGGTGGTGTTTTCTTTTCTTTTTTTGTAGTTTTAATTTTCATCTTATATAAATTAACATAAATATGTAGTTTGATCCAGTAGTTTTCATTTCATGGACGTTTTTTAATGAAAGTTTTTCTCTACCATGTAATTTTAAAGGCTCTGCAACTTTTCATTTAGTTTAGTATTTGCTAACATTGTACCAGTACTGCAAACGCAAATAAAATAATAATAAAATTACATTTTCGTTGAGCGACTCTTTGTTTTAGACAGGTATATAACAGCTGGTAACATTAATACTGATTTTGAAGGCGAAAGTGATTTTGCATTTGCAGTTGGCAATGGCATAACAAGTGTCAGTTTCGTGGATGATTCTGTCAAAGTAGGTAGCTGTTTACGTTTTGTATCGTTATTTTGCGATCGTTTTTCTCTACTTTTGTTATAACTTATTGTTTTTATGATAACAATTTATCCCTAATACTTGGATGGTGAAATATTTATGTGGTATTAAATTATGCTTGTATGAACAATGTCAGATGTCAAGAGGTGAATAGTCTGTGTTTTGTGTTGTAACGTGTGAGTGACAGTTTTTTATATTGTTTGGGATTTGGAGCGATAAACATATCGGTGAGTATTTCCTCTTGGCTAGTACGAACTGGTAAATAGCTCCCTTTTATATCATTGACGTACTAACTAATTATCGACGTATACGCTGGTTCGTTCATTAGTTTCGGGTCTGATTTCTAGGCTTGTGCAATGTTGTAAATGAATTATAATCGAAGTAATAGTAATGTATAAGTAATGAGCTTCCAATCTATATCAATAGAACATAATATTTGCAACTACTACAACGCATGCGCCAGCTGGTATCGGTCAGAAGGCGCGCGCGCATAAAGTAGCGAAAGTTGTTTGCTCTTGATATCAAGGAAGTAAAGTTAGGGAAGCAAAATACCGGTCTTTCTGCACTCTACATAATTCATTACATATTAAACTAACACGTAACATTTTAATTTAGCAACTTAATGTTAAAAAAATAGGAAATATATTAAAAATAAATTCTAAAATTAAATTATGACGAAAATAAATATTTTTATTTAGAAATATGCCTATGTTATACAGTTATTGCCCTTTGTTTTCTAATAAGTAGAGTTAAATGCTTCAGATTTGATAAGCTAGGTGGGTCTGTCATTGATAATAAAGTCAAAGGTTAAAGTCATCTAATTATCATTGTTTCTTTTGACCCTGGGTTATTTAGAATATTCAGTGTGACTTATTTGTATAACAATAGTTGGTTCAATGCTACTATAAAATGGAATGAACTTTATACAAAAAAATCTACTTCATTGCAAAATCATTCCCTTATTAAGATATACAGTAAAGTATAATACATATAAAACACAAAATGAATAAAATTCATAATTCATAATTCATAATTCTTTATTGTACACATAGAAAAATACAAACAGAGATTACTTAAAAATAAAAGGCATGTACATAGGCGAGCTTAATTCAAATATGAATTCTCTTCCAGCAAACCTTTTTGAGATAGAAATTTGAGGAAGAGGGGCTTATAAAGTGCACAACAGAATATTTAACTAAACCTATTTGCTTATATATATATATACATATACACACACAAATATTTACATACAATATCGTAATAAATACATATTTTATAACAATAAACTACATACATTTATACATATACATAATATACACACTATACTAGCGATAGGAAATGCGCTTTAGTTCTCCTTTTGAATATATCAAGAGATGAGCTGGCACGAATTTCGTGGGGAAGAGAATTCCACAGGAGCACTGCATGTACAGTAAAGGAATCACTGTAACGCGTGGAACTATGAGCAGGAGTTTTAAGAAGAAGAGATGTTGCAGTTCGACAGGGCTTATTCCTCGGAATCAAATACTCAAAGCGTTCACGGAGATAGAGAGGGGCATTAAAGCTATGAAGGATAGTATAAAGTAAAGAGAGAGTATGACAGTCCCGACGTCGACGAATAGGCAACCACTTCAACTGGGCCCGGAATCTTGAAACGTGGTCATATTTTCGGAGACCGTAAATGAACCGAATGCCCAAGTTTTGCAGGCGTTCAAGCTTATCCAGTGATTCCTCTGTTGCATCAGTGTAGCAGACGTCAGCGTAATCAAGTAAAGGAAGAAGAAGTGATTGAGCGAGAGTGATTTTAGTCTGCAAGGGTAAGAAGTATTGGAGGCGTCTGAGAGATTGAAACGAATAGTATACCTTTCGGCTTACCTCCGCAACGTGATTTCTCCAAGATAGATTGCAGTCAATAATTACACCAAGGTTTTTAGCACTATTAGAGTAATCGATAGGAACACTATCGTAAGTAACTGGTGTTAACGAGCCTACATCAAGAATACCACGCATGTACCTGCCACCAATAATGAGAGCTTGGGATTTGGAGGGATTTACTAAAAGTCCAAAAGACTTCGCCCATTTACTAATATTATCAAGGTCATTATTGATGGCAGAGATGGCTTCCCTAGCAGTGTTAGCTGAGAAGTGGCGATAGAGCTGCAGATCGTCTGCATAGAGATGGTAATTAGATGTTAAGATTTTAGTGACTTCGTTAATAAAAACGGAAAACAAAAGAGGAGAGAGTACGCCACCTTGGGGAACACCCGCAAGAAGCTCACACCATTGAGAAGACGTCTCATCGATACGAACAGCCTGCAAGCGACCCTGTAAATACGAAGTAAACCACTCGATTACTGAGGTTGAGACATTTAAAGAGGATAGGATGCCAAGAAGGATGTCAAAGTCTACTGAGTTAAAAGCACTGCTAAAATCTAGGAGGACAAGAACAGTCAGCAGTTTTTGATCCATTGCCCAACGTATATCATCAGTGACTTTGATAAGAGCGGTGACAGTACTGTGACCAGGACGAAAGCCGGACTGGAAGGGACTTAAGAGGTTGTGACTAGAGAGATATTGGGAAAGTTGCGAATGCACAACACTCTCAAGGACTTTGGAAAGGAAAGGTAGGATGGATATCGGACGATATTGGGATAACGAGGAAGGATTGGTAGTTTTAGGAAGAGGTACGACATAGGCTTTTTTCCAAATGGTAGGAAAGGAGCTTGTTTCCAAGGAAAAGTTTAATATGTGTGTGATGATGGAAGCAAGTTCCCCGAGTAGCAAGGTGACCATTTGCAGTTGGAGACCGTCGTCGCCTACAGCCCTGGAGGATATGGAGTTAATGATTTTAATTATAACCTCCTCAGTAATCGATGTAAAGGAAAACGAAGTACACGAAGGCTTAGAAAGATTTAGAAGATATTCGAGAGTGGAAGCTTTGATGTCAGCATTTAGTGAGATAGGTGGTTTAGCGAAAAACTTGTTTAAATCATTAGCGTTAATGAGCATTGATGTTGTCCTGTCGTAAGAGTTTTTGCCAACGCCAAGTGATTTTAAGAAACGCCACATTTGAGTTGAATCGAGATCGTTGATGGAGTTATGAATGTAGCGTCTCTTAGCATCCCTACACATGCGACTGCAGCGATTTCGTAGCTTTTTAAATAGCGTCCAATTCTCCTCAGTAGCTGATCTCCTATACCTTCGTTTTGCATTATCCCTCCGAGACATCGCCTCCTTGATAACATCGGATAACCAGGGTGCCGGTAAATGTTTTACCCTGACCATTTTGAGTGGTGCATGTTTGTCGTATAAGTTTAAAAGGGTTTGGTTAAAAGTGGAAACCTTGGAGTCAATGTCGCCGCAGCTATAAACAGGAGACCAGTCGATACTATTCGCTTCCGTCTTTAAGCTATCTAAACAAATATTTTTGAAACTGCGAAGGAAAAGAAACTGAGACTTTCGCCGAGGACAGCGAATTTTATATGAGAGGAAGATGAGGAGGATAAAATATCAATTTTATAAATTTATATTTTTTCTATATACATATTTATCTAAGACTAGCTGTCCCGGCAAACGTTGTTTTGCCATACTAAAAAAAAGGTTTGAAAAATAGATGTTGGCCGATTCTCAGACCTACTGAATATGCATGTAAAATTTTATAAAAATTGCTCAAGCCGTTACGGAGGAGTACTGTAACTAACATTGTGTCACATGAATTTTGTTTAAGATTATCTTTTTGTAAATTTTTCTTAGGAATATCACAAGATTGTATTGCAACATAAAAAAATTGTTTTAACAATTAGTGCTTTATAATCATTTTAGCTAACCGTATTAACTAAACAAGATTTTAATGCATTACAGAACCTAAGCAGGCTGCAAAGTCTAAACGCAAATAGTCATATCATCATCATCATCATATCATAACATCACGCCTTTTTCCCATGGGGGTAGGCAGAGACTAAAGAGCACCATCTGCTACGAACGAAGCATACTTCCTTGGCTTCAAACAAATACGTTAAATATAATAATGCAAATAGTTTTATTTCATATCATCTTCATTCATGCTATCATACATTGTGTTCATCTATCTATAGTACTACAGTCTTATCAATTAACTTGTATTTAATATTGCAATAACATTAATTGATAATGAAAAACCAATGGGACTAATCAATATGATTCACGTTGATTCACGTTTGACGGGCCTCGTGGTGTAGTGGTTCATGTAACGGACTGCCGATCAAGAGGTCGCGGGTTCGATTCCCGCTCGGGACAATCATTTGTGTGATTTTTCTAATTGTCATACGAATGTTTGTACTGCGTCTGGGTGTTTCTATGTATTATAAGTATGTATTTACAAAAAAAAAGTAGTATATGTATTCTATTCATATTCTGGTACCCATAACACAAGCATATAAGCTTAGCTTGGGACCAGAGGACGTTGTGTGAAATGTCCATGAATATTTATTTATTTATTTATTCAGATAAATGAACTTTAATTAAACAATGTGACTATGTGTGTTTGTATTTAACACCTCAGATGCTATTCATAACATTATCTGTATCTGTGTGTGTGTGTAAAATGTTCTTATATATATGTGTATGTAATCTAATGTGTGTGTGTGTGCTTGTGTATACAAAACATTCTGCACAATGTATGAGATTGCAGAGGAAACTGTGCTTTACATATTTTGTTATAAGAGTTTTGCTTTGATTAGAAACATAATATTAGTATTTCTTTAAAACATTGTTATGATAATGAAATTAATAGTATGTGCTTAATCTTTATAGCAAAATGTGATTCTTAGGTATTAATAATGTTTATTGTTTTCTTTTTTCCACATCTTTTTTGAGACTCGATGTCACGTTAAGTACTCATCTGCACTTGAATGCTGAAGGCACTGCATTGGAAGTTAGTAGATAGTTGCTTGTGTTTTATTTTTATCTGTGAATGCTTAAGAGGATACCAAAATAGCTTCGTGCATTTTTCTACGTACGAAGTTTTCATTTTTTCTTTAGATTGACTGGCTAGAGCTCTAATTTTTAAGTATATGTTTTTTCAATATATAATCTAGGATCGCATAAACTCAGAAACGCGATTGAAAAAAGTTTTCTCGATAGAAAATCTTGGCGAAACAACCTCTCAAATTTTTATTTTTTCATTTGTCGGTCTTTTATAGCGTATTAACTAATGAAATAACTTTAAAAACATAAATTACTATTATATATAGAAACACGTAAACCGGAATTAAAATATGTTTAGTAGATTTTGAGTAAACAAAAAAAAAAAACTAGCTGTGTTATTTATTAGGTACATGTCGACGATAATATTGTTGTAGGCCCTTAATTTGTACAACTATTATTTTTTTATATGGACCTTTTTTCCATTGGGTAGTTACATTTTACTTAGTTATGTTATTTATTCTGTTATAGTTGGATGCACTAGTTATAATGATGTCTCAATGCATTCTAATAATATAAAGCTGAAGAGTTTTATTTGTCTTTGAACACTCTAATCCCCTTGTCCGATTAGAAAAATTCTTTTAGTTTTGGATAGTACATTTATCGAGGAAGGCTATAGGCTATATAACATCACGCTGCGACCAATAGGAAAAGGAGTAAGGAAGGGTTGCGATGAGTCTGTGGAAAATTTTGCAATAACTAGGAAATTTTTCTGGAATACACGCATACGACGTCGCGGGCAACAGATAATGTTATTTGTATGTATATGAATTTTATATTGGTGTTAAGTAACTATAACCAGTCCTCTTGTGTAAGTTTGAATTTACTAGTTCTTAGTGAGTTAACTATTTAGAAAATTAGAGATTATATATAAGTCATAAACATAATACTCTGTTAAAAGACGGGACTTATCTCTCAGACTTCGCAGTCATTGATGATAATTACGATTTGTATGAGGTCAGTTTTACGGTCAGTCTGGGCATTATGAATCGACGCGAAAATGCGTAATGTGGGGCACATTACGTAAAAGAACCTCGATCTTTCCGAGCTGTTGCGCATGTATAGCAGAACTTTAACGATAAAAGGGGCCGCTTCAGCGACATAGCGACGATATCAAAGGTCTAATCTGTATTGGAACAATTACTCATCACCCTTTCTGTATTCCATAGTAATAATAATAAATATTCATGGACATTTCACACAACGTCCTCAGGTCCCAAGCTAAGTCTCATGCTTGTGTTATGGGTACCAGTATATGGATAGAATACATATAACTACTACTTTTTCTTTGTAAATACGTACTTATAATACATAGAAACATCCAGAAGCAGTACAAAAATTTGTATAACAATTATAAATATCACATAAATGATTGTTCCAAGCGGGAATCGAACCCTCGACCTCGGGAACGGCAGTCCGTTACATGAACCACTCGACCCCGAGCCCCGCTGAAAAGTAATGTTACTAACTATATAATTTGATACTTTGTATGGAAAACCATACCCTCCTATATGAGAGAATAAATGGTATGCAATCCCATTCTTCTATTTAGGAGGGGATGGTTTCAGAATGTTGTAAGAAACGGTTTTAATATAGATAGATGGATAATAGACGATTAACGATGGGTATATATGCACACGGCGAAGGTAAGTTAAGTGGAAACGCTGTGAGAGGTACCCCAAGACATAATTAGGCAGATGTCATCGGCGATGTCTTTCACAAGGGCCGAGTATGTAGTGTAGTATGACCAGAAGTAAGTGTAAATGAAGCCAAAAAAGTGTATTCAGCTTGTAGCAGATGGCGCTTGATGGTCTCTGCCGATCCCCACGGGATAAACGCGTAACTGAGATATCAGATAGATGAACCGGATGTTTCTGTTGCTGATGGATTCTATACAAAAACGAATACCCTTTGTATAATATGGTCCCACCATTAACACTAACAACACAATCCTAGTTATAATATGAACTAACTTAACCTATGTAATGATTTTCCAAAATAATTTCCTTATGTATAGCAATTTAGGCTGTCTCTATTATTTTTATTCAAATCTTAACTTCAAATAAATTGTTGTCAAAAACACGTTTAACTCTAGTGATAAATTCTAAAGGAACTTGTTATAAGATTCCATCACGTTCATGCTTATCTATGAGTTGTATTGTAATATCAACGACCTATTTAAAATAAAAGGCGGATATATAATATCTAGTTTTTAAATAGTCAGTGAATGGTTGACCTTGTCTGCCACTGACTTGAATTATAAATCGCCGGTTACGCAGTTGTACCAATTTTTTTTTCACAGTTTATTAGCCTGCATATTTTTGTCGACCTCCTAATATCCGTTCCGTTAAGTTATAGTTAGGTTTGAATTTACTTGAAGTTCATAGTTAATTGCATTTTATCAGAATGCGGTGTTACGGTAGGTAACTGTCTTCTGAAGCTTCTCGTCCACCACGTAGAGAAGATAGAGTTAGACAGCTTGAAGACTAATCTATACTCTAATTTCACGTACCGATCATTAGAGCGGGAGACTGTAGTAATACTCTAGCTAAGGTAGTCTGGCTAATGTATGTATATATACGGGCATTTCTCTGTAAGCTCGTAATTGGCTGTCCCGACCGACTTTTTCAATAAATAATTTGATTATTTAAAAAAAAAGTACTCCTAATTAAACTTTAATCGCAAAACTTTACGGGCCCATTGTTTTAAGCACCATAACTATTTAATTTTTTTTTCTAAACGCGTTCGAAGGTCTAAAAATACAGTCCCCTGGCTGTCCCCATCATTGTCTTGCTGTCTAGAAATTAGATTTACGAAAAAGTTATTGAAAGCTACATACATTTGGCAGTAATTATGATAAATAAAAAGTATTTAAAAAATATATTTAAAAAAAACAAGATGTCATTACGAATTTTATTATTTAGTAAACACTTGCAAACTTTGTCCCCAAAATTTTTATACAGTCCCCTGCCAAAAATTTAAATCCATAGTAAAATAAAACTGTAATATTTAGGAGCGATGTTTTAAGTGAAACCGAACGCTACCGATGTGAAGTTAGCTACGATGCCGCAAGCGATGGCGAGACGCCATCTTGTCTAGTGTGTGAGTGACATTTGTGTGGTGAACACGCGTTTGGACTGGTACCACACACAGTCCTCTGGTAAGTGATAATATTATGTTAATTACTTTAATTTTTGATATAATATAGTTTATTATATTGATATTTCTGTCTAAATTAATCGGTAGGTTCTTAAACAAACTATTACTCATCCGTTTTTTAAATACTGCGACATCTATTCGAAATACACAGTCCCCTGACAACAGTCCTCTGTCAAAAAATGTGGCAGGGGACTGTTTTATATAACAGGGGACTGTGTATTTGGTGTATTGGTTATTGTTTTATACATTGTTTGTGTTAATTTATCCGCTAGTCTGTTTTATCAATAGGAATCATCAATGTATCATTGCTTAGCATTATATTTCTTTATGAACATATATTTATTTTACACAGGCCGACCGAAAATACATGATATGGCTCCTAGTAAGAAAAAGTTATCCCGAGAGGAATTACTAGAGAAGAAGAGAAAAGCAGAACGACTACGATATGAAAAAAGAAAAAATGACCCACAAAAGAGACAAGAAATGAGAGAGAAGGAAAAGTTGAAGTATCAAAATAAGAAAGAAAAAGGTTTGCGAAAGTTAGTTAAGGACATGACACCTCGTGAGCACAGAGCTGCCTTAAAGAAGTGGAAAGAACACTGTACCGTGTACCGAACCAAAAGACAAAGACTGAAAAGTGTCACTAATACTTTTATACGAGAAAATACGCCAGTATCGGACCCAGAAGCAGGTACTCTGCCTACAAGACCCGCCACTCCAAACCCACAGCAATTTTCTTCGGCTCCAAGCCCAGCAGTTTCCAGTGCTAGTCTTCAACAAAGAAAAAAAGAAACCACAAGGCGACGTAAGAAGTTTAACAGGAAAAAAAATGAAAAGATTGCTCGTTTAGAGACAAAGCTTGAGAAGTACAAGAAGAGGTTAGCTAGATTTAAAAAGAAAATGAAGAAGATCGTTGAAGATACACCTAAGACAAAGATTTTAAAAATGTTAGACGAGCCTGATCAAAGAAAAGAAGTAGTCAAGAAAGCGTTGTTTGGCGACGTCATTAATAAGCAGTTGAAAGAAAATTATTCTACATTGAAACGTACGAAGGAAAGACAAATCTTTAAAAAAGTTGTTACTGGTTGTATTGTTCAAAAGTATAGGCGATGGATACCTAAAGACATTAAACTGCTGTCGAGGCCTGGAAAAAAATCCAATCTTAATGGCTTAGATGTACCTATAGTGAAACGATGTAAAATACCTGAAAGTTATAAAAGAGCTGTTCACAATTTCTTTGAAGATGATAGTAATAGCCGTATGGGAGCCGGTAAAAAAGAATATATAACTAGGAAAGCTGTGAAGAAGCAGAAAAGATATCTTCTTGACACAGTTTTTAATCTTTACAAAAAGTTTATTACTGGGAACTTTAAAATTAGCTATCAAACATTTTGCCGACTCCGTCCATTTTGGGTTGTGAAATCAAACGCTAAAAACCGCGATACATGTCTTTGCATAGTTCACAGCAACATAGACATGAAGCTCAGCGCACTTCATACTGCACACATATTGACTTACAACAACCACCAGAAGTTGCTGGAAGAGCTATGTTGCGACCGGTACAATCTGAATTGTTTGGCCAGATCCTGTCGTAGTTGCCTTAATAAGAACCCGACATATAAAGAATTTGATAACAGAAATGTCATAAAATATAAAATGTGGATTTCAGAAAGACAACAAATACAAGATTTTAAGACGAAAAAGCCCCGACTAGTAACCAAATTTTTGAAAAAAACATTTGAAGTACATCCAACACAGCTCATAACACAATTGCAGAAAGATTTAGACAAATTTTTTGATCACCAGCGAAATATAGTTCACCAATATAAAGCCATGAATGATTTGAAATCTAACTTACAAGGTGATGAAGTCCTGATACACGTCGATTTTAGTGAGAATTACTGCACTAAGTACGCTGAGGAAATTCAGGCCTTTCATTTCGGTGGATCTCGTGCACAGCTGAGCCTGCATACCGTAGTAGTTTACTTACGAAATTCCATCCTTTCTTTTTGCACAGTCTCCGAGAACATATCCCATTCACCTGCTGCTATTTGGACACATCTACGACCAATTTTCCGGGCTCTTCCATGTGACATCAAACGAGTGCACTTCTTGAGCGATGGCCCTGTACTGCGTTACAGCAATCGCAATAAAACTATGTTTTTTATAATGGCAAACAAACTCTCTGAAGAAATTCCTAATATTGAAAACTTTACATGGAACTACACCGAAAGTGGCCATGGAAAAGGTGCACCGGATGGTATCGGAGCAACGTGTAAAAGGACAGCAGATTTTTTTGTTAATTCTGGAGGCGACATCAACAATATTGATCAGTTTGTTGCAGTAATCCAGGAGCGATGTCTTGGCATCACATGTATCGCAATCGACGGTAAAGACATTCAGGCAATGGTCGATAATGTTGAAGAGGAATCGACCGATCAGAAAGGTTTTAAAGGTACTTTAAATGTGCATCAGGTCGCAGGTGTTTATTCCAGCTCCATCCTTGGCCTTAGGACTAGATGTGAAACACTTATAATGAAAAGTCTCAGCTGCTTATGCAACCGCAGATTATGTGAACATTATAAAATTGGTAGTATCAACTTTGATTCGAAACCTAGATGGACAGTAGAAGAAGTGTTTACAGAGTCCGAAGCCGAAGATCTTGAACCTGCTAAGTCTAAATTAACACTTACCCCAAACAAATCCCCTCAAAAATCGGATGATGCTTTACCAGGAATTAGTAGCGTTCGGAATTCCTTTTACAATACAGGAGATTATGTTCTTGTGAAATATACAACTAAAAATGTAGAGTATCGTTATGCTGCTGTAATTAATGAGATTGACGATGATGAAAACGACTTACGTGTTACTTTCCTCAAGATTTGTGACCAAAAAGCACAGCTCTTTAAAATAGATGACAGAGACATTTCAGACGTATCATTTGATCAAGTTGTCCTAAAGTTGGATAATCCTGACTTGATTTTGAAGGGAAAGAGAATATTTTACCAGTTTCCTACTGAAGTAGACGTTTTCGAGCGCTAACTTTTTAAAATTTAATTTTACTGTGATTTATTATGTGCCTTATTTGATTTAGTAATATTTTAAAGATTCAATGAAAGATCTCACTTGAAATTGAATTTGAGAGTAAAGACTTTCTTAATTAATAATATAAAGATAGTAATATTTTAATGAAACTATATAAAGCTAATATGATGACTGATATTATAATATTAACACTGTCGATCTCAGAAAGTACAAAATGTTCCTAGCACATAAGTTTAATTTTTTATATTAATATTATAATTACAATTAATAATAATGAGTATTTGAATGCATAGCATTTAATAATTTTAATAATTAATATTATAATAATAAGACTATATTGATGTCAGTAAGAAAAAAATGTTTCTAGCACTTAAGGTTTAATTTTTGATATGAATGTTTAAAGAAAGTTAGGTTTTCTGTTAATTTTTTTACAAAGAAATTTTGTTGATTTATGATGCGAAAATATTTTATTAAAATAATAAATGATTGTTTAATGTAAAATTACTTTTTTTTCAAATATAACAGTCCTCTGTCTCCTTTAACAATCCCCTGTCATGTTAAAAACAGTACCCTGATGCCCGAAACATTCCCCTGTCATGATTTTTTGGAAAACCGTTAATAACTTGAAAAATACGTGTGATTTCAGTGGGCCTCCTTATTTTACTAAAATAACAATTTATTTTCTTCGAAATAGGACACTTTTTTTTGGCAAATATTAAAAATAAGTGCCGGGACATCAGTTGTATGGAACCTGTACGAGCTTACAGAGAAAAACCCATACACGTCTTAGAATGCCCTATAAAAGTCACTCTCCGTTATTTCAATCTATAGTGTACGAGGCCTATTGGTGATTGTGGTTAACTATACAAACTGGACTACCGAATATGACTGGTTATTAGTTAATGTGATACTTTAACATCTGAATAATTAATTTCGAAAGGGTTGATATGTGTTTTTGGAAATTGTGTAAGTGTTTCTGAGTAACTACCTAGTTGTTATCCAGTTGAAACTATGTCAGACACATTTTGTGATTACGAGCTCCGATTGATATATTTCCTGGTCGATTTCTACGAACCTGAGTCTCCGCGAAGGCAGAATGTGGTATAGTTAATTACAAACTTTTGCTACACGAATATATTACGAGTATACTTTCTTTACATTTTGGTTCTAACTTTGAAACAGGCAGTTAGATTACTGTATTGATTTTTTGACCTTAAATCAGCTTGACAACCAGTCGGCAAGCCGTAACGATAAATAGCCTTTTCCGCACCAATTGTTCCCATGATAAATGGATAATCAATTTATCATATTTAGCCGCGTCTCAAGCGATTACTTAAGGAGCTACGGTTGGCCAAAATGGTATTATCAGTATAGAATCTTGACACTGAGTAATTTGTTCTTCTGCGAAATCTATTCGGCTCCTCATCGCATAATAAATTCTATCCTAAAGTATTACGTGGTAAATGGTGATAAATTGTCATGTGCCATATTTTTGGTTTTATTGTCTCGGTAGACGTCTGCCGGCCGCAGCTAAATCGCCGCCCGTTTACGCTTCTCTCACCGATTTATGAGGATTTCTGATGACATAACTTCGTTGCAAATTGCCCAATAAAAGTTATTTGTGTGTGCGGCCACCATTTCTGCAATTACAGCGGTTTTGATAACAGTGATAAATGAAATAATGTGTTGTGATATTTTTAGTTTTGACAAGATTTTATCTCAAAATATTTCTTAGTAGTTAACTATCTAACTAACTACAATGAAATAACTAAAGTAAGGTAAGTTTGTGGCTCACTTATAACTAGTCCGTGGTTATCCCGTCTTGTAATTATAATATAGGGAAGAAGTTATTTACTACAGCTATGCTAAGGTACTAATAATTATATAGATAATTGGCATTGTTCATATTTTTTAAAACTTAATTCGAAAACCATTTCGAGGAATAGAGTTTCTGATCATGATCCATTAGTTTTTTTCGGAAAATTTGCTATACTAACGATTATTTTTCCAAAAAAGCAAATGATCTCTATTTGCCCTTGAAATGAAGAACTTAAGATATTAAGGCGTTCTTAGGGATATACTACTTACTCTGTGGTGGAGTTGAAATTGGTCTATTACATCCACTTGGCAACTTTGAAAAGATGTATTGCAATCTGTCTTAAGTTTATCAGGAAAAAGCAAGACACAGATTTCGTACAACGATGACGTCACAACATTCAAAATAATATCTTTAAGTTTTTTTTTTAATTCTATATAGTGAATATTTCTTTCAATAATATTGAAATTAGTTGCTTAAAATAGTTCATATTTTCTAAAAAAAAATATATAAACAGCAGGTCAAAAATTATGAACAATCCCAATTGTCATGGTTGAATAATTTTGTTCCTGTTGCTGTTCATGTAGAAATTATCTCACGGAACTAGCTAATCTATGCTAAACTATGCTAAAGCCGTAATTTGGCCGCATGTCACGGAGGTCGTTGTGTGATAAACGCGACCTTCCTGTGATCATGCAATAACAATAAATAATCGCTTAGACTCCTCATACTTGTCACTGGCAACTGTGGAAGCTAAATGAATTATTTTAACAAAACCGTTTTATATGTAGACGTATTCAGAACAAGCATGGCACAACGCAGTTAATTCTTATATCTGCTAACAGATATTTAAAGAGTAGTCTTAGCACATCTAGGACACATATTGTGACAATATAATTATTACGAAAGAGTTTGGTGACCATAGTGGCAACATATTTTTAATAAAGTGCAAAACCATTCTTTAAAAGCATTATAATTACATTTACGTGAAAGATTTCAATGGATATAATATTATAAGAAGCTATTATTTGTAAAAATAGAACATAACAAGGTTTATTTACCTCGTAAACTGGCGCTATCCACAAGAATACAATGGAAAGGCTGCAACGAAGTTGTACTAATTTGTAAATAAATACTCGTCTTACAAAGGATCTTGTTTTAATTCTGACTACGATGTTCGACATAATACGGTATGAGATCTTTACTTTACGGTAACTTACTACCTATTAGTTTATATTTTTACTATGTTGTGTAGAAAAAGCAAAATAAAAAGAACTCCGGGAAATATAATTTCAAATCATTATTTTTGTAATGTAAATGTTTTTTAAATGGGTTTGAAATCTCGAGTTAATTAGTTAGAGGATTGGGGCTGCTATGGATAAATAGCTCAATAAATATCAGATGTTTCGGCAGAATATGGTATTTTCTCTGGAAACTGCTAAAAACAAGTTCTGTTTTGAAGACAACAAGTGTCCAGACTTTTTTAAAAACCTCCCCAAACGGCCCGCGTTTAAAAAATTTCTAAATTTTTTGATGTCAATTTCAAGTAGGCGCCTTTCATTTATTTAGTTTAAACTTAGTGTAACATACTTTACTTAAATGTATCTTGATTGAGATTTTGTCGTAGCCTTGATCGCGACAATCCATTCAAGTGTTAAAGAGTTATCGGTGCACGCTGATTCTTATCGGTATATTGTTTTTCTTTTATTGTGAGTGTGTTTCGTGATATGTGTATTTACTGTATTACCATTTCAATTAGTTACTATGATTTTGATGTTGTCTGTAGGCAATATGAAGTATGGTTCAAGGAAATTGGTTTGATCAGACATTTTAAATTTTAATTTTTTTAAAGCCGTTTGTGCGACTGTTTGACTCACGATTTGAAAGTATTTCCTGCTTTTATTAACAAAGTATAATTATGGAATGGCCATTATACCTATTTAGTGTCTTTTTAAAACGCATAAATTAGTTCGAAACGTTTAATATCAATGTTTTAATCTATGTAACAGAAAAAAATTCGAAAGTGATTTTCACCCAATTACAGTTTTCGGATCGATCTAAAATTTTGCACACATATTAAGTACCGATGACAATGGTATATGTATATAAAAAAATATTTTGGATTTTCAAACGTGTTTTTTAGTTTTTAAACAGAGTAGATTATTAAATTTAGGTTGCATGGCAATGTTTACTTTGAATTTATCGTCTTTAATTCTTATTAATGCTTTTCTGTTAGTCTTAGACTAACTAACTAGTCTGGCTTGTACATAAGTAAGTAATTACATATTGTAGTATCTAGTTGATTACTTATTTATTAAGTTACTAGTTAATCTAACAATTGTTTTTTTTATAGATTTAATGTTCAGTACTAAGATTGTTACATCATATGATGCACATTACGCAAACTTCAATGCATGTTATTCTAATTGCGTAATGAAACTACGCAGAAATTACGCATGCTGTAAATTATTAAACAAATAGTTTAAAAAGTCGGTCTGTCTGCTTGCCTACTTAAAGAGGTCATGGTCTTTAGCTCTGTATTTTATTCTGTTTGGTGTGCATTTTAAAATACTGTTTTAGAAACGACTATGCCTTGCAGAGTTGCAGAATAGAAACCGGGTTTCCATCTCTGGACAAGTTTGTTACGAGTTTTCTGTCAGTTTCTGGTAATAAGTTCTATCGTAGTCATTATCGTGTGTACATTGTAGACATAACTTGAAGTTGCGTGTTATCTAGTTAACGTTAAACTAGCGAAAGACGAGCTTATTCATTCACGTTCGCATTTGTTGTTCCATTCTATCATTAGCGTGATAATTAAAATTCAATAACAAGTAAGGTTGTCTCCGTGTATTGATAGATTAAGAATTCAATTGTTGTCACCCCATCCATGTCTACCTCAGAGTGCCGTAACAAAGCTAGCTGGTATGGGGTAATATACACACAGATAACATCCTCTGCAAAAGACGGAATTCTCGAAAATAAAAGCGTAGTCATCGCGGCACAGTAGAATCCTTCCTAAAGTGTTGGAGGCTAGAGTGATAGAGTTAAGTAAAAATATTTTATTTCTTGTGATTTGTTGTATTCGCTAGTTTTTGCGTGAAATTTACTTCACATAAAATAGACGGAGGAATTAATGATTTCTTTCAGATATTTTTTTCTAGATCGACAATCCATCCTTCGTCGCATTGTTTAAAGTACTTTGAGTACTTTTTGAAAGTGGATCATATTATAATGATCTAATTTGAATGTCTGCTTTGATTCAGCTAACCTTAGGTGCCATTAAAACGTCATTAATGCTAATGAATACAGAACATTGCGCTTGTGGCTTACCGCTCTTAGAGTCACATTAATTAACCCATTATTCGCCTTGTTTGTTATCATAGTCGGCGTTTTATTCAAACATATTTTTTGTTCACACTAGTTAATGCCTGCGGTTTCACCTTTATTTATAGTTATTGAGCCTCTCCCTCCTCCAATATACCGCAAAAGACCGCATCAAAATCATGTGCGTAGTTTTGAAGATAAAGGCTCACATAACTAATTACATACATACTAAGATTTAACGACTTTGTTTTATAATAAATAAATATATTACGACATTATCCCTAGAAGGTATAAGCGTGACGAAAATGCTAACTTAACTATTTAAATAATATTATAAATAAACTCCTATTTTCGCATTTATAAATTAGTAAGGATGTATACTATGACGGGCTTCGTGGTGGAGTGGTTTATGTAATGGACTGCCGATCACGAGGTCGCGGGTTCGATTCCCGCTTGGGACAATCATTTGTGTGATATCCATAAATGTCATACGAATGTTTGTACTGCGTCTGTGTGTTTTCTATGTATTATAAGTATGTATTTACAAAAGAAAAGTAGTTTATGTAGTATATCCGTATTCTGGTACCCATAATACAAGCATATAAGCTTAGCTTGGGACCAGAGGACGTTTTATTTTATTTAAAAAAAAAAAGGGTTACGTTGTGTGAAATGTCCGTAAAAAAAAAATGTTAATAGAATAATAGTTCTGTTTTCAGAAATGACATAGTAGATTCCAGCGACCTATTATAGTTTCAAATAAGATCGAACTTGTAAGATATCTTCAAAGTTGTCATTTGTATGGGTCTGGAATTTGTATCAGATATAATGTCTTACAGTCTAAGTTACAATTGCTTAACTAGGTCGCCGTAACTGTATCCGCTAAGTGGACTGGAGCGCTATAAACTGATCGCATAGCTTAGGCAACTTGACTAGTTAACAAGTTGCAATCTGAGACTTGAGGACCCTATTTAATTAAAGTAGCTGTTTCCGGCGACTTCGTATGCGTGAAATTTAGAAAATATTCCCGTTTTTGCTATATTTTTCACTAATGCTTCACTCATATTGTGTTGTGGCTTATTTAGAATCAGATGTGGGTAGATGTGAATAGTTTGTGATTATTGTAAGTATTGTATACATTCTGTGCGCTATTATTATGTTATAAATTTTACAATTGTAAAACTTTCTCATGTAAGTGAATTGTAATTCTTATGGGAAATAAATATATATCTCAAACCTCATATTGGTCGCAGTGTGATGTTTCTAGTCTTTAGATAATATAAAAAAATTGATCAAGTGCGAGTCGGACTCGCGCACGAAGGGTTCCGTACAATTATCTATGCAACATAAGGCAACGTTATTAGTATCGAGCAAGAAACGGTAAAAAAATCATGTTTGTTGTATGGGAGCCCCCCTTAAATATTTATTTTATTTTATTTTTAGTATTTGTTGTTATAGCGGCAATAGAAATACATCATCTGTGAAAATTTCAACTGTCTAGCTATCACCGTTCTTGAGATACAGCCTGGTGACAGACGGACGGACGGACGGACGGACGGACGGACGGACAGCGAAGTCTCAGCAATAGGGTTTCCGTTTTTACCCTTTGGGTACGGAACCCTAACAAAGTCGTTATTTTTGTATGTTTGTTCATATGTAAGTTTAAATCTTCAAAACTACGCAACGGATTAGGAGACGGTTTTTTTAATAGATGTAATGGTTCAAGAACATGGCTTTTTTGCATAAATTGTCAAGGTTCTAAATACACGCGTACAGAGTTGCGGGCAACTAAAGAATACAATCGTATATTTGTCTGTATGTTGATCAATCTATTAATAGGGTAATTAATGTTATGGTTTTTAATAAATAAATAAATAAATCTTTATTTAGCTAAAAAGTTACATCATCATACAATTGTATCGTAAAATATAGTTTAACTATACCAATATTACAAAAGATGTTACAATTTAATTATGTGGTATCATTATGTGGTATAATTTTTTTATGTGGTATCTATGGGTTTTAGTGTTTAAATAAATTATATATTTACATCTTTCTGTATAGATCTGACTATAGACTATGACTATTGACGGAGGATACTCCGTGTGGTGATGGATTAAGAATACAAGTGTCACCACCACTCAGATAACATCATCAGTGAGAGACGGAAAACTCGACAATATACCCCGTGCCAACACGCCTGGTCAGCGCGGCACAGTAAACCATAATCCCTCCCAAAGTGAAGGGGGCCCGTGCCCAACAGTGGGACGTAAATGGGCTGGAGAAGAAGAGAAGTATAGATCTGCTGAAAGCTTGCAAATTAATTTGATTCTGATATATAAATGTTCAATTGAACTAGTTTTATATGAAAATCAAAGTTACCTCGTGTGGTTAGGCTTTGGGTGCAAAAGGTTGTTGCAGCCAAACACTAACTGGCTCTACTATACATATATCGCTTTAATATAGTTCAGTTGTATTACTTATTACTATCTAAGTATATTGTTATTATTTCTAATAAAATATCGTGTAGAAGCCGTTCAGGAGTGACCTCAAAAACTAGAGCGCACTGTAGTAACATCATAAATTCAACAATTTAAGGTTTACCCGCAGCTAGTTGCCTTTTCTAGTGAACTTCCTTTCAGCTGCGGGAATATGTTCGCTTTGTTTTGTTGTGTTTGGGAGTTAGTAACAGCAAATTGTTAGATTACACAACTCCTAAGTTGATAGGTCAACATTAATGTTGGGACTTTCTTGAATTTAGCGTGGCGTCTGCGGTTTTTGTGTTTGGTTTATTGGTATTACATAAGTGGAAGATATTTGGTAGTATTTAATTATTTAATATGTTCGTAATTTGATAAATTATTATTAAATAGGTGTTTAGAATCTCTCACTCTCTCTTTCTCTCTCCAGCTCATTAATGTTGCACTGGTGGGCTCGGGTCTTCTCCACTTTGGGCGGGACTAACTAGAAATAATTTTGTAAAATAAAATATTTTTTGTTTTAGGCCTATACGTATGCATGTTTATTTCATTTAGTTAAATATATAGCTATGTATTTAGTCTATCTAGTTAGTTAGTTAGGCCCTTACTATTTGTTAAAATATCTGTTTGTTACAAAATAACTTATTATTAAAAAGACGAAGTAGTTATTAGCAACAAACAAACTTTCCAATTCCTCGCATCAGATAACGTGTCGTTTTTGTAAATTAGATGTACAATACGTCAGACTTACAAAAATATCGGCTCCCTATTATTCCAATATAGATTCGTTGTTTCACAAATTAAGTTTAAAAAGTTTTGGATGTTTATTTCGTAAACAAAGCTTAATTTTACAAATTGCCTATATTAGGGACCTTTTGGGGTGCGACTACTAACTTCTTTGTAGACGTTGTTTTTCTTTTTAAAATATTATTTCAGATATTTGTCGCAAATTCGTTGATTTATGTTTGTTTCCTTTACTAGCGTACCATCCGTTCGTTCGAACTTCCTCCCGATGCGATGGTGTCGTGTAAATAAGCTCCGCCATTTTGTTTGCCGGCAGTATAACGGATGTAAATTGTAGGAGAAAAACAGAAGCACGAATATCGCGCGTCGTTCAGCAAGTCGGACGGGCGGACTGTGAACGGCTACCCGACTACGTAACTTTTTACATATTTATGAGACTACAAAAAATGCATCTTGATATAAAATACTTAACGTTTAAATTTTAAAAGAGAAGTCATTAAGTATAGTTTCAACTTAAATAATTTTAAGCTGGAACTTAAGGTATTTTCCTGTCACTTACTCTTTGTTAAAGTTGTTTAGAAATTAATTTCTATCAAAACTTATTTAGCTCGATAACTCAAACATTTATTTCATGTTTTTTTAGAGTACTGTACCAAACGTAAAACGGGAACCTATTAGGGAGACTTCGCCGTCCGTCCGTCCTTTCGTTCGCCTTTCACTAGGTTAGTATCGCCGGAAAGGTGATAGTTAGAGAGAGTTGAAAATTTCAGTTTATGTAATTAACAAAACAAATAATAATTATCATCATTTTGTTGCCCGTATCCCGTTATCTGATGATATTTTCGTATAATAATAATAAGGGTACAGAACCTTTCGAGTGCGAGTCCAACTCGTACTTGACTGGTTTGTATTTTGCTTTGCGTGTGCTGTCTACTTAGATAAATAAACCTTATCTCTCATTATTATTGGTTGGTTGACGGTTGTAAATCGTGGAACAATAATGCCCCGGCTTCGCACAGTCGTTCGTACCTGTGAGAAATTTTGCTCTGGTTCAGACAGCAATACCTTTGCATATTCATAGGGTTAAACGTAGAACACGCAGTTTTATATCTCTTTATAATCCAACGTTATTCTTCTAATTACTTTGCGCCTAACTGTGGACGTTCATCTATTGGAAAAAAAAAGAATATAAATATTTGTTCTGTGTATTTCCTATGTGATAACTAACTGTGTAATTTAAATTAGCTAAATTTCATTTGAATAGGTACGTGTTATGTAGAATGATGTGTGGAATTAACATAACTGTAAATTGACTATAGAAATCAGATACACTAGAACAATTTTACATGTCCATGAAACTAATATAATCGGTGATGCGTTCATTGAACTCAGTGGCTTTTGCGTTCCACACCATTAAGTTTTACTGTATCTGTCTGAATTTTGCCGATATTAATGTACATAAGTGAGGTTATTGAATTTCATATTCACTGTGATTTTTAGGGGAGCTCAAATGCTCTGTACTCAACTAAACAGTAGTCTGTTTTATTTTATGTCAGCGATAAGTTGCGATTAATAAGTAAAATGAAATATCTTGGAAAATAACACTCAATGAGATAGATTTATGGCAATAGCATTAATTTTAATATCGTTTTGCCAGCACTCACTTCTTTTAGGCTACTTTGTAAGTGACCTGGAGTATAAGTCCTGACACAAGATACAAACTAGATGTGAAAATATCATCATAGTACCATCATGCTTTTCCCCATGGGGGTAAGCAGATACTATAGAGCGCAATGCCACGATCTAAACACACTTTCTTGGCTTCATTTACACTCATACAAAAAGCATAATATATGGCAATAACTATTTCAAGTAAATATTTTTTAGGAAGCAAAGGGATCCGAATTCTAATATGTAGTTAACTAGAACTTACAGACACCTGCGTAAAGGAATTTAAAACCTTAGTCTTTCGAGCAAGTTTAAACTTTTATTATGTCAAAGTATGTTTGAACTTCGCCAGCGCACAGTCAAACTTCATTAAAGTGAGTAGGTTAGGCAGCTGGCTATGTCACTGGATAGCGAGTGTTGCCAGGCGAGTCACGTACCGTGTTGTCACGATGTGGCGAGTTTTTCCGTGGTCAAGAAACTTACTAGTGTTGTGTTAAGTTCCCTTTTATGCAACATGTGACCTTTATGTAACTTTATGGTGCGTTTGAATCGGTTTGATAATAACCTCATTTGTGATATGAATATAAACAAGCTTAACTACCAAAATAATGTAGTTAATGGAATGAAAAGTAACTAGTTTTAGGAAATCTTTAATTTATTGTATGTAAAGCTTTTCAAATTGTTACCCTTCATACCGAATTCACTTACGAATTCGAGTGAAAGAAAAACTAGCCTTGAACCTAGTGCCTCGCAACATAATAGAAAAATATTTTGTATTGTAAGTAGTTAATGGTCTGAGTAAGATCAGGTTATTATCTATGCCCTAAAAGAATAAAACACTTTCCCATTTATAAAACAAATTACTATGTAAGATATATGTTAAGCTCGGCTCGTTACAGTTAGTTACATTTGTCAATAGCAAAGAAATTATATTCTCATTTGAGTACGCTTTCTATTTACCATTCGGCCATAAAATGCTATTTCGTTTTTTTTTGTTCCACTAAGTGTCTTGGGCTCACTGTAATAACGTTTTTATTTTGACCATTAGAACAGCCATTAGTGAAAACTAAACAGTAACTTTCAAATATTTGGTTTGGCTTCATTACAGCCTTTGTAAAAATAGAGGATTATTGGGCCGCTTCGTATTAAGTAATACAGGGCAAAGGGTCATAAATCAGCTCTACCACACTAATAATGTCTAAAGATGTCCTTGAAATTTTGTAGTTAAATAACTAATCAAATCAAATCATTTATTTACTTGAAACATGGTTACAATATATTGGTGTTTAGTTAAAACAGAACATCATGTATCGCCGTCAAAACAGCATGCAAATATAAGTGACAGCTAAATAATCATTAAATACATTTTTTTTTGAACATCGTTAGTTATAGTCAATGATTGATATTAAAAGCATGTCAGTGTAATATAATTCTACTACTATTCACATTTCATTGCACGTCAAAATTAAGAAATATTTCATAATAACTTCAATTTGAATAAGTTAAATCAAAAATAAATAGAATTATATCATCATCAAGTAAAATTATGTCAAAAAATATTAAATAAACTAATGTAAAATTATGTCATTATTTAGAATAATAGTATGTCATTACTACTGGCTAGTCAACTTATTAAAACATCTATTCATATAATTTATAGTTATAAAACTCTTTTAAGTCATAGAAACATTTATCAGCGAGCCACTCTTTAAGCCTCTTTCGAAATTGTAAAAATGGTAGTTCCCTAATGACTCTTGGTATGGCATTAAAAATTTGTATAGCCATGATACTGCAGTTATTCTTATAAAGGCTAGTTCTACATACGGGAAAAGATAATTTTGTGCTATCTCGTCCTAATTTACCAGTCTTAAGTTTAACTTCTTCAAGTGTTTCGAAAAGTTCCGGGTTCTTCTTTACAAATATTCCGATTTCTAATATATATAAACATGTCAACGTTAACAATTTATTATCCCTAAACAAAGATCTACATGTGGCTAGTGGCTTTGCCCTAAATATGGAACGTATACATTTTTTCTGCACAATAAAAGCTTTACTAGAATCAGTTGAGTTGCCCCATATCAAAAGACCGCATCTCAACAGTGATGACACATACCCATGATATGCTATAAGGGCCGCATCAATGCCAACAGTGTTGCTGATATTTCGCAAAGCAAATGTAAATCTGTTAAGTTTACTACAAACAACCTGTACATGTTCCTTCCAGTTACAATGTTTATCAAACATTATACCTAAAAACCTTATACAGCTTAATTCTTCTATTTCGTTATTAAACCCCATAATTTTTAAGTGTTCACTTTTATCTTTGTAATTTCCAAATTTAATGAATTTAGTTTTAGTAACATTAGCACATAGATTATTATTTTTAAGCCAGATTAGTATAGAATCAACGGCGGAGTTAATTGTACACTCAAATATGCTAGTGTTGGAGTTTTCTGCCACAATAAGCGACACATCATCGGCAAATAAAATGCATTTATGTTCCGTTACAGTGGGTAGGTCATTAATGTAAACTAGAAATAGTAAACTAACTATGGTGGTTAGTAATTTTTTTTATAAATTTCCAAATGCTTCGTGATATTAAATTCAAATTCAAATATTTATTGCAAACTGAGTGTGCTTCATGATGGTACAATACATAGAAAGTGCTTTTGACTTAGGCCTTTAACAGGCATAGCAATGTTAGTTTATGTTAGTAGTTTGTTAGTGCTAAAAACAAACGGTCGTGAATGTATGACCAGATCTAAGAGTGTATGACATATGAAGCCGATGCAAAAGGTTTAAATCGTAGCTGATGGCGCTCTACAGTGTCTCCACTGCTATGATATTTCCAAGTTTTATATAATCTTTGGTTAAGAGGAGTTTTTAATGTTTCAAATGTTCCGTTGAACTTGCACAATAAAGCAATTTCTCACTCCCAAACCGACGATTACGATGCAGTAAGAGTCGCCACTTTATGACATGAATTCCTTGTCCTCTGCATACAAATGACGCAATGACACTTTCAACTTTTATTTAGTACGTTGTTATATTCTATTATGTGGTTTGTACTTCAACATGGTGAATATAAAACTTTACGGCAGATAAGATTTCACATATGATGCAACCGCATTAAGTGGGTAAAGGAAAAGAAATCGTAACATTTGTTGTATAACTCGAAATACTTGTAAATATTTACATTTATAGTTGCTAATCGATATATTATTATCTCGATACAAAAACATTTCAATAAATAAAACTAAAAATCTCACATCTTCTTCACCCTTTCATCTATCACCTGAATCATTATTGCCTTGTCCTACCTTGCCTAAAGGGATAACTTATTTGGGGTCGGCGCAACATGCCTCTATTTTTCCATGCTCTTCTGTCAGATGTCATTTCTGTATTTACTCCTCTTTCTTTCATATCCTCTTTTACAAAATCCATCCATCGTTTCTTTGGCCTTTCTATGCTTTTCTTTTGGTTCCCTTTTCATTCATCTATAACTTTGAACAGGTAAATTAAAGATAATGATTTTCGATATTAAGAGTGTCAAATGCTTGTGTGGTTTATAATTTCTATTGTAGCTAATGTAGAGATAAATAGTACCCAAAAACTCATCAAAGTATTATGAAGGATTAAAAGACAGCATTGTGTTTTAGAAACGTAGTACTAAATTATAATTTTCGCGATTACAATATACAAACTCGAGCAGTAAAATAAAGTTTCAACATCAACGTATACTAAAACAAAAAAAAATTACTTGTTCCAATAAAAAATTAATTGCCGTTGGTAATGAAGATAAGTTATAATATTGTATTTAAGTTTTAATACTGACTGCTCACAAAGTTTCGACATTCCTGTTACACCCTTTAGGCTTTTGTGTGCCTTTCTTATTTTATTAAACTTCGTACATTGTTTGCAAAGTATGGCTTATACTCGTCTTTGTTTTACTTACACTTCTTAGAGTTTCATAAAGCATAATACCAAATAAGAAATTGAACGGCGTCTGTTAAGTAATTCGTAAAACAACTTGGGAAGAAATTATCTTGAGTGTGTTTTCACTAGCCTGAATGTTATTGTAAAATTGGTTCGTATATTTGCCATCTCTGTTTTCATTTGAATTTCAGCCTACTTAACTTCGCGTACGTGCTACTTTTGGGTAGACTCTGTAATTGGGTTCCGTTTTTGTTTACCATATTTAGTAATAGGTATTATAAGCAGAGTTCTTCTATATATAGTAAAGGATACTTATTAGGATATACTATATATATATCACATGTGAATATTTGTATTTAACATTAATAGTCAAGATACCGTGGGCTAGTATCATTTATTTTGATTATTATAATGTTAAAACTTGTTAGCTGTACCAATATTATTATTAAACAAATGTTAAAAAAATAGTTAACGTTCTATTGGAGCCATCCCAACTGACAGAAAGGCTTTATAATTAGAACGAGATTTTATTGAATAACTACTGAAAATATAACCATCTTATTAAACGACATTTGTCATTCATAAAGCAGCTCCAGAGACATGATCACGAGTATTCACTAGTTGAAATATTATTATAGAATATATTCGTATGTTTATGCAAATATAATAAAGGTTTACGGGGTGTTGTGACAAAACCCAAATTAGCGTTAATTGACTGGCGAATGATTCATTGCTCGGTTTCATGTATCGACGTTCGTGACTAATTAACACTGTAATTTGACTTGAATTGTGCCTTTGTTGTTGTCTACATTTGATGTTTACATTTGATGTACACGTATGAAAATTTAACATACAAATTTCGACGATCTGCCAGATTTCATCTTAAGAGGATACCAAAATAGCTTCGTGCATTTTTAGGGTTCCGTACCCAAAGGGTAAAAACGGGACCCTATTACTGAGACTTCGCTGTCCGTCCGTCCGTCCGTCCGTCCGTCCGTCCGTCCGTCTGTCACCAGGCTGTATCTCAAGAACGGTGATAGCTAGAGAGTTGAAATTTTCACAGATGATGTATTTCTTTTGCCGCTATAACAACAAATACTAAAAATAAAATAAAATAAATATTTAAGGGGGGCTCCCATACAACAAACATGATTTTTAGGGTTCCGTACCCAGTATCTCAAGAACGGTGATAGCTAGACAGTTGAAATTTTCACAGATGATGTATTTCTATTGCCGCTATAACAACAAATACTAAAAATAAAATAAAATAAATATTTAAGGGGGGCTCCCATACAACAAACATGATTTTTAGGGTTCCGTGCCCAGTATCTCAAGAACGGTGATAGCTAGACAGTTGAAATTTTCACAGATGATGTATTTCTATTGCCGCTATAACAACAAATACTAAAAATAAAATAAAATAAATATTTAAGGGGGGCTCCCATACAACAAACATGATTTTTTTACCGTTTCTTGCTCGATACTAATAACGTTGCCTTATGTTGCATAGATAATGGTACGGAACCCTTCGTGCGCGAGTCCGACTCGCACTTGACCAATTATTCTACGTACGAAGTTTTCATTGTTTCTTTAGATTGAATGGCTAGAGCTCTAATTTTTAAGTATATGTTTTTTCAATATATGATCTAGGATCGCATAAACTCAGAAACGCGATTGAAAAAAGTTTTCTCGATAGAAAATCTTGGCGAAACAACCTCTCAAATTTTTTATTTTTTTCATTTGTCGGTCTATTATCGCGTATTAACTAATGAAATAACTTTAAAAACATAGGTAACTATTATATATAGAAACACGTAAATCAGAATTAAAATATATTTAGTAGATTTTGAGTAAATAGGAAAAGTATCCCTAATTCTTCATTTTCTGTGCCTACTGGCTGTGTTAATATGTACGTGTCGGCGATGATATACGATAATATTGATAATATTGAGGCCCTTATTAATATGAATATTTTATTTCGTGAATGTTTTTCATTTCGTGGAAGGTGTGCATCCATGAAATCAATCACTAACAATAAGTAATATTAAAAGAGTAGATAACTATAGTTAATTGGTTATCTACTCTTATAATCAAATATGTAATTAACTATTACACTTTCTCTTACCACCAGATGTAGTGTAGTCATTTGCTAAACTTTTATCATAAAAAACAATGTTATTCGCTGTAATTTCGAGTAAAAAAAGTCGTTTATCATTTATGGTAGAAAAAGATACATTATAAGATTTTACTGTTTAATAACAGTAAAAGAATATATATTCCGCTATCATTCGATTTCAGCGAATCCAAATAAAATGTAATTTCTACATGAATCTGAATTTATCAAATAAAATTCCTTCGTGTTCGATAAGCTATGGAATTTTACAACGAAATCGTTGAAATACTACTATTTCAACGTAAATTTATATTATTGCAAGGTACGGTATTTAGAGATACCAAATTATGCTCCATACAAAAATACGGGTTTCGTACTCCCCATTTTTCTTTGCGAAAGTTAAACCGATTTTAATTGTTTTTACGCTATATTATAGATGAAGAGTATAATTATCTATGCTTGTATCACTTTCTTTTTTTCAAAACATATTAACTAAAAGAAATATGCCCATTCGAAAATCCGGTTTGTTTCGGTTTTATTTAGGTAAAGTTGCAACGACTATCACACATATTTGGTAAGATTTTACCAAAAAAGAAAGTGATAGAAGCACAGATATATTTTTCATCTATAGTATAGCGAAAAAAAAATTAAAATTGGTTTAACTTTCGCGAAGAAAAATGGGGAGTACGAAACGTCTTTTTTTCAAAGAATTTGTAGATAAAATCTGCTCTTTTCTAAATCTTCAGCTATATTTGTCCCTTTCAGCGCGGCGCTTGGAAATAGGGATAGCAATATCTAAGGCAAATACCTAAATTAGGAGTACAGTACCCTCTTAACGGTGTTTTTGGTCCGTCTATATGTCTATTAATAATCTCTTAGCAACATAGAATTACATTTAATATTTTGTTACGTATATATGTGTACATTCCGTGATGGGAAAAACATCAAATTTCTATTCGGAATATACTGTTTGTATAACTAAAAAAATAGAAAGTGTCCTAACCCTTAATTTCACCTTAATGCCCTAGTTCTTGATTGCCTTAAAATCTAACCAGACAACGGACTTAAAACTCTGTAGTTAAGTACTAATTCTAATAAATGTACTTATCACCAGGCCTGGTCAGCATTATGCTTTAAAGTAAATTGCCAAGGTTTCAGAAGAGGTACCATGGAATGAGAAGGAAAATGACTTACCTGCCTTTGCAGATGCGATGATGGAAAGCTGATTTACTGTTTTCATTAATTTCGTATTCAAACCTTATTTTAATATGACATTTCGCAACAAATTGTATGCAAAACGTTTAATTTGTTAAATTGAAAAGAAACATTGTACTCTTCAGATAAGATTATGTGTATTTGTGAAACCCATTCGATCGTAAAAGGAGATCCCTTCGGCGGCAATAAGTGAATGGAATAAACTAAATTAGCTATAAAGTGGATCGGATATCGCAATTCTCACACAGCTCAGTTTTTTACTTATTTTATTTACTTTATATTGCAATATTTAGTTTTTCTTATTACTATTATTTATTTCTAAGTGTAATGGGTACTATAACCATTCTAAACCATGTTGCAAAAATTCTAAACCATTCTAAACCATGTTAAAAAAAAGCAAAAAAAAATTACGGTTTGGTTTCGAGTTTTCAACAAAGCATGTTGGCATAAAGCTAAACTTTATGCCAACATGCTTGGTTAGTGTTATAAAGTTGTTATAAGTAGATCAGAATCCCTCGTGAACTGTAGAAGACCCGTGGTCAATAGTCTGACATTAATGGGTTGAGAAGTCAAGAGATAATATAAGAAGACAAAGGTGTTTGTCTTAAATGGGTCCTATGCATTCGAAACCACGACTTTGTGTGGAGAAGTTATTATAACTATCAAATATGTATATCGCGATGGGCATACATGTGCATTGAATAATTGAGTAGTATTTTTAAAAAAAAAGTTTCACCGACTTCCTGTGCCTCTGAAATTTGAGAGATTTCCTCGATTTCTAAGGAAATAACCATCAGATCCTGACCTGGTGCCAATGAAACTAAACGGGAACTACTAGCTTTCAAATGAAAAAGGAATCATCAAAATCGCTTCGTTCATTTAAAAGTTATGAAGGAACAAACATAAAAAAAGTAAACACACAGACGAACTAAACCTCCTCTTTTTTGACGTCGGTTAAAAATGTAATACACAGTAGTAATAGTTAGAAATGGGAATATGGGCTTAAAATTTTAAACGAATTTAAACGAGATGCTTAAAAAAGTTAGCTGCTTAAAAAGTTGCTTATTTTTAAGCAGCTTGTTCACGTATGAACATACATACGGACAAGTCCACACTAGGTTATATATATTGAATAACTAACTTCCCGTTTAAGAATAAACTCACGTATTAATGTTATCAGTAAATTCCTTTTATGCTCTATTTTAGTAACTCTCCGCGGTCACGTATTTTGCATATGTGTGTATAAATGAAAGTAATATATAAACTATGTATTTTAACAATAAACGAGTCCAGTGAAATCACCCGAAGTTTCATTGACCTCACCACGAGGCTACCGTCATGCCGCCCTAGCGCTGCCTGAGTCCAGCGCCGCGTCGCTCTAACTATCGCGCCGCCCGACACCATCGCTGCACAAACCTAACCGTGCCCAACATCATGTAGTCTAGGTACTGAGCGTCTACTATGTCCGACAAATCAATAAGGTAGCGAGAGTCTACGTGTTTACGAGTAGCTATGGAATCTCGTTCTGTACACGCCTGTCAGCGAGCAACACAGCACGTTCCCGGCGTGTCACAGCTATTTTATGCTTTTTAACATTTTCGTTAAGAAAATTAACTTAACTTAATTTTTGTAGTCTGCTTAAAATTCATAATATGCTGTTTGCTTACTATTTAGCTTTTATGCTTTTTAACTTTTTCGTTAAAACATTTAACTGAACTTAATTTACGTTGTCAGCTAAAAATTTGCTTACCGTTTAAATAAAAATTTTACACTTACATCTCTTTTTACATTTTCCTCTTCTCTTTTTACCAACATTTTGAAAATATTCTCACAACTGTGTTGCAATTTTAAGATAAGCAATAAGCGAGGATTGCTTATAAACGGCAGCGTGCTTTTTTGCTTATTTTAATAAGCATTGCTTATTTTAAGCTTTTCGTTTAAACGCTCACTACTAGTAATAGTATTTAGTTACCTAAAAACTTGTAAGTAGTAGTACTGTAGTACCCCAAATTATACGAACAAATTATCGAGTAGTTGAAGCTCGAAGTGTTGCCGGTAGCAATTAAACTCATATCAGAAAATTACACTTTTGCTCAAGCCGTATAATATAATGATGCTTTGTTGCAATTAACAGATTGAAATTTGATTGTTCACGATTGCTTTAATTGCTAGAATATTTTCAACGGCAATTTTAATTTTACTTGTTTTGATTGCGTTATTTTCTTATCACAATCGTTTCGTTAATATACCTGTTTAGGTTAACAGAAGCATTGATTGCAATTTTTACATGTTTCCCAAAATATGATTGCAAATGCTCGCTAGATTACTTGCATGGTATTTGTCGTAATGTTATGCATTTATGTATTTATGCAAATTGGCACTCTGTATTGTGTTTATAATACAGCTATCGGTTATGAATATTCTAATAGCGTAAAGATAATGCCAGTTACGTCATCCTGCTGAAACTAAGTAATTGTCTATCAGTGGCGTGCACTCCATACAAGCTGATAGGCTCTGCTTTACTTGCCATTCACAGATATTTTAATAAAACGTTCGTATGATTTAGATGACTTTATTCATGTATTTACTATTAATTAAACAAAATATTATAACTTAAAAACGCCTACCTAATAATTCATAAATAGCACCAATATGTGCTTGCAAATTGTTTTTTGCCAGGCGTTTGGCGAAGGAATAATATTGGTCGGACGAACGCGTCGGACAAGCTCCACGCCGCTCGCCTGCCATGAGTTCATATGTGTGTAGAAATTTTGGTGTCCGTGCACAGTTCCCAAACGCACACAGGCTTACATATCCAAGACGATTTATACTGAAAATCCTGCCGTCTGCTTTCGCGATCGGATGTTATCGCGAGTATTCGGCAATGTTCGTTCGTTACTTAAAATCCGATTAAATATAGTCGGAAGCAGTGTTGCCAGAAGGTTACATTTTTTACATTTTACGTAACTTTTGATCAGTTCATGTAACATGTATGTAAGAAACAATTTTAGTTAGATTTAAGTAACTTCTCAAGAATTACAAAAGAGGTAAAAATGAAAAAAAAATCTTGAAAAATTAAAATATTCTTATCTAAATTTATTTAATGAAAACAAAAACTACCGCAAAAAATTAAAAAGGTTATAATTATATTGATAAATATAATTTTTTTTAAATTATTGTGTACAAGAAAAAATAAAATAATAATAATTTTTGATCTGCGAGCTGAAAATTACATGAGCGTGAATGTAGCAGACATCAGAAAAATTTAAAACTACTAATAAATAGAGTAAATAATTTAAAAAATAATATTTATAAAAAATGCATTTATTAATTTGAAAATTTTTTAAATGCGCATTTAAAAAAAATCTTTTATTAATTATTTACTCTATTTGTAAATAATTATAAATTTGGCTGATGGCTGTTACATTCACACTCATAAAATTACCACTACGTAAGTTTTAGTTTAAAAATGTAACTTTTCATGGATGCCAACGTAACTTTCGACCAAATCACTCTGGCAACACTGGTCGGAAGTCTAATAAATCACGTATGCATTTTTGTTTAGTAAGGTTTTATTGGTGTGATTCATTGAACTGTTTAATATTGAGTTTCTTTAATTTAATAATTGTATGGATTTTCGTTTGTTGATTTTAAAATGTTATTTGATTGTGAAATGTGTGTTGATAGTGTGTGTTTGTTAAAAATTAAAAATAACAAGTTCTCACAATTGTCGTTCGGTGAAAAAATTCAAATTGTGTCTATAGGTAGATGTATACCCGAGTTACAACTTAATCAACAAAAGGGTAACGTAACTAGAAAATTTCATGTTAAAAGTTATGAAACGTATAACTGGCTATGTGGTTGTGTACACACGAATAAATTATTTTGTTTCCCTTGCATATTGTTTAGTAATTCTAGTACAGTGTGGACTGATTCGGGATATTCAGATTTAAATAATTTCCATTCCGCGACAAAGAATAAAATATAAAAAAATAGAAAGAAAGCTTAAAATTAAATACTTTTGGTAAATCTCGTATCGAAACGAGTATCAACAGTCAGTTACGATTAGATATACCGACATCTATGGACAAATTGCGTTATTTTTTGCGTCTATAAGTTGTGTAATAGATAGCTGATGAATTACTTCACAATCCATAATCACTAGATGGCAGTTTTTATCTTCAGTCCACTTTACGCTTTGTGTTTAGTAAACAAGTGGTTTTGAAGTTCCAGCGGATTGTCGTAAGTAGTTTAGTTTTATTTATGAGTTCATAGATTATTAATATTATTATACATCAAGATAAACTAGATGATTTGTGCTTTATAATTAAGTATACATATAGCATACATATCACAGTTTTAAGAGTAAAATCGAGTTATATTTTGAATTGTTATGTTTTCTCCTCTGTCCTCTTCTGTTCTCATTTTTAATACTTTAAAATAAATTTTCAGATCTTAAAAAATAGATAGATTTCATCTGTAGTCTTCTAGTAATTTTTCGTAGTATTTGTCTTCACTCTAGGTATTATAGATAAGAAGCTATAAAGGTTTTTTGTTACAACATGCGAGCGCGGTACCGATCGAATCAGCGCCACGCGTAGCTGGACGGACAACGGTATAATAGGTATTAACTAAAAAATGAAAACAGCTATTGCTGTATCTTAAATGTTTCGCTATTTTTTTGCACACATTTATATTAATTAAAATCGTTAGTCTATAATAAACAGTTTTTATATAAAAAAAGTTCTGTTAACATTGCCGAATTGTGTTATAGACGCTATCAATTTTCATTTTTTAGTTAAGTTAAGTTTAGGTCTGCACATAGAATAGGCACCAATGTAACTCGAAAATTTCATGTTAAAAGTTATGAAACGTATGTACATACGTACATGTACGTATGTATGTACGTACGTAGTTATTGTTTAGTAATTCTAGTACAGTGTGGACTGATTCGGGATATTCAGATTTAAATTTGTTCTGTTGGCATGGTTTCCGACTTAGAGATCCGTCGCGTGGCTATGCTAAAAATCTATAAGAGTACTACCTACAGTATAAGAGCCTACCCTGCTTCAAATATATGTGCACGCCACTGTTGTCTATTGTTGTTTCTAAACATAAGTATGACTTAAATGTATAACTAACTGCCGCCTCGGCTTTGCACGTGTAAAATGGTTATGTCGTTACTAGTGTATTCTTCGCTAAAGAATTTTGTCAGCATTTTAAATTAAGTTTCTATAGTTTTAGAGATCTCGTGATTAGTCATTTAGTCGTACAAATAAATTTAACGTTAGCTTATGATACATATTGATAATAACCGGCAAGTAAGACGTCGTAGTCGGTTTTTAGGATTCCGTGCCCAAAGGGTAAAAACGGGACCCTATTACTGAGACTTCGCTGTCCGTCCGTCCGTCCGTCCGTCTGTCACCAGGCTGTATCTCAAGAACGGTGATAGCTAGACAGTTGAAATTTTCACAGATGATGTATTTCTATTGCCGCTATAACAACAAATACTAAAAATAAAATAAAATAAAGATTTAAGTGGGGCTCCCATACAACAAACATGATTTTTTTACCGTTTCTTGCTCGATACTAATAACGTTGCCTTATGTTGCATAGATAATGGTACGGAACCCTTCGTGCGCGAGTCCGACTCGCACTTGACCAATTTTTAGTGAATATTCCGATGCCTACGGCATGGGCGAGTCCTATATACCCTTTGATCATACAAGATCAAAAGGATGCGTAAACTAATTTTCGGACTGCGTCAAAAAAATATAGAAGAAAAAAAGATACAGTATATTGAAAAGCGAAACTAAATAATAGCTGGCGCAGTTACAGTTACAACCTACTACGTGGTTTGGGAGTCTATAATTTTTCAGTTGATTGGCTGATTGATCGCTTGCTGGCTTGGTCTGATTAGTATCATATTAGTTCATAGTGCTTTTATGTTAACCACAAGGATCAACATTCTTTAAAACATATGACTATGACTTTAGTTACTCTATTTTCACGAAAATTGAATATAATATTGAACATGAGCTACTTTCATAGTGTTAATAACTCGACAGACAGCTGAAATAATAATCTCAGCTGATGTTATATGCAGAGAACGTAGTGTGTATATAACTATTATTAGCTAGAAGATATTACCAAGCTGTTTGCCTGTGCACAACAAGCATTCGTCGTTCATAAAATAAACATTGCATATATATTATACTGCATTACTGTTGGAAATGTGATACACATCAAAGTTGTTATGAAGACATCATTGCACTTTGCTAAATTTAATAGTTACTATCTTAAGTTTAATATCCTGGGAGACTTAGAAACGACGCTCGAGAAAGATGTCAGTCTGATGACATCGTATGTGTTTAACTTATAACCGTTGTGCATGTATAACCAGATGAATGAGTGTAAATTAAGCCAATAAAGTGTGCTTAGATCTTTTTAGTGGATACAAATGAAAAACAAAATATAATTCGATCTTTGATAACATTATTGTATTTTACCTGTTCTCTTTTCCCTGAAAACGGGGAATCTTTAAGGCTTAACTATTGAGGTCTTTACATAACTATGTAAATGGTTTAATGAGTTGGCTTACTGAAGCGAAAACAGTTAAGTTGGTTTTCGTGCCTGAAAAACATGACCTCTAAAAATGTCTAAACGTTTACGTTTATTATTCAACTGTTTTCATGTTAAAGATTTATGTCACCCACGATATTTAAACAACTCTAACGTTTTATTAAATCTTTGATTCGCATGAAACTGACAGCTGTCACGCACGCAATATCTTAGGTGACGCACTCTGGGACGAAATTGCTTTTGTTTTAAAATAATGGTCTATTTAAGTCTTGCTATATTAAGACAGATATAATAGGTCCTTAACAGTCATCAAGATTTTAATTTTGTTAGTCTTGTGTAATCAATAATTAGTTAGTTACTATTACTTAGTTTAAAATCCTTAGATTCGGATCTCATATCTCATCTGAACACCGATGAAATTGTATGGGATAATGTGTGCCTGCTAATTCACCGGCCAGCAGGCGTATTATGAGATTGTTAAAAATCATGCAAGTTCCACGCAGACCATACACTGCCTGGCTAAATTACGTATTTAAATACGTAAATTACGGCAGCAAAAACTTTTAGTTGAACCTTCTCTTTAAACATGTTAGTATATGATTGGTTTAGTGAATTTGCCAGGCAGTTCAATTTGCGACGTAACTTTCCTGGAAATAAAAGCTCATAATACGGCCGCTGTACTATCAGTGATGATGTTAATGTAAGAAGTTTTATAGCAAGAATGGTTTATAATAAAACATTAGTAAGTCTTACTTTGACAAGGCAGTGTTGTGATCTTAACGAAGAAACTAGCTTCTTGTTTTGCCATGAGCTCATTGCATCAAAACGACTATTTTATTTGAATAGGTAGTTGAAGAGAGTTTCTGGTTTTTATGTTTTAGAGAAAACTCATTAATAGTAGTTATTTTTTTTCGTAATTTACCAATAAGTTACAGTTTTTGGTATTTTTTGTGCATCAATATTGAGAAGGTAGAAATAAATGTACCAACTACACGCACAACAATATGATTAACTCTATTTGGAATACCTCATTATTGCAATTTTATGGTTGGTTTCTCATGTAAATGTGATTTCACAATTGCCGCAGTTTTCGTACATAAATATTTTAAACATACAGGCTTATTAATTATTCATGTTAATATTTATTTTATTAGAGATAAATCTCTGGCTGACATTAAGCGTGGCTCCGCCGATCCTAAATAGTTTGGGAGAAGACCGGGAAGAGAGTTTACATGGCAAACTATTTTCTATAAATTACCTTATATACTCTAATAGCTTTTAGTTATATTTTTTATTTTAACTGAAGCGATTCCTAAAGTAAATTAGTCTGCATGTTTAATTATAAGTATTTTTCGTATCTAGGCGCAACCATAGTCCATGTTCAGTCGAACCCGCGGCCTTGATGTCAGAAAAGTCTCCGAAACATCGAGCTAGATGGAAATCAAAATGTACGCGTCAAAATCTGTTAAAACATTGTATGAGACACGCAAGTGTTAAAGAATATTATGCTCTAAAATTTTCACACAACTTAAAGTGCCGTTGTTACTAGCTTTGATAGTTGTTCATACTTATGCCAATATATTTAACAGTTAACTAGACTCTGGAAGAAATATCTGTATACTTGTACATACGTTATAGAATCATAGTGATGGTTATTTGTGAATTTCATTATTCAATGTGTGGGATTTTGGAAAATAACGTTATATCGAAAGTGTCAGTCGGTTAGCCACATCAATTAAACATTAACTACATGATTGTATTTTGATATGAATGTGTTTGTGGCCGTAACGTTTTCGATTACCCTACGTATTTGTAAACTATCAATAGTTTAGTAACCTCGGTCATAACTTGTGTTACACTAGACCTCCAATTTTCACACTTGCTTCAGTACATTAATCTTTAATTATTACTAGCTGTCCCGACAAACGTTGTTTTGCCATACAATTCTGTGTAAAAATCAACAACAAAAAATTTCATCTAAATCGGTCCAGCCAATTGTGAATCTAAACCATCCTCAAACCCCCTTGAATACACACAACAAATTTCATCAAAATCGGTCCAGCCGTTTAGGAGGAGTTCAATTACAAACACACGTACAGAAGATTTATATTACATACATATAAAGATAAAACAAAGTCGTTTTTTTTTTGTATGTACGTCCCTATACATATATGTATATATATATTATGTAAGCTTTAATCTTCACAACCACGCAACGAATATTGATGGTGGGTTTATACATGGAGTGATTCACGAGGATGGCTTTTTAGGGTTCCGTACCCAAAGGGTAAAAACGGGACCCTATTACTGAGACTTCGCTGTCCGTCCGTCCGTCTGTCACCAGGCTGTATCTCAAGAACGGTGATAGCTAGACAGTTGAAATTTTCACAGATGATGTATTTCTATTGCCGCTATAACAACAAATAGACGGGCTTCGTGGTGGAGTGGTTTATGTAATAGACTGCCGATCACGAGGTCTCAGGTTCGATTCCCGGTTGGGACAATCATTTGTGTGATATCCATAAATGTCATACAAATGTTTGTACTGCGTCTGGGTGTTTACTATGTATTATATGTATGTATTTACAAAAGAAAAGTAGTTTATGTATTATATCCGTATTCTGGTACCCATAACACAAGCATATAAGCTTAGCTTGGGACCAGAGGACGTTGTGTGAAATGTCCATGAGTATTTATTTATTTATTTATTAAAATACTAAAAATGAAATAAAATTAATATTTAAGGGGGGCTCCCATACAACAAACATGAGTTTTTTACCGTTTCTTGCTCGATACTAATAACGTTGCCTTATGTTGCATAGATAATGGTACGGAACCCTTCGTGCGTGAGTCCGACTCGCACTTGACCAATTTTTTGTATAATTTGTCAAGGATTTTTTATTTCCTAAATACCACGCGTACGAAGCGTATTGTTTGCCTTAGAGTTTGTTCAAGTGCACAATTAAAGTCATGCACATAAAATATTTATCACGATAATCAGCCATTAGTTATGTCAAATAAATAATAACTGTGTAACGTGTTATATTATTGAATTATTAACATTGCTTGCTCGATTACATCAGAATAACTGCATCGATCATTGAATCTACAGAGATTTTTTTTTATTTTCAAATTTCAAAGATTGAAAATGTTATCCGTGTGTAAATATTTTATGTGTTAATGCCAATCTATTTACAAAACGTTTAGAGGAAACAATTCTCTGTTCCTCTAAAGAACGATATTGTCAAACTCCGTTCACTAAAGGTACTACCGACTACGCCTCAATGCAACGCTTGCCATAATGTTCAATTTGCGATTAACTATAGAATCCTCGAATCGTATAGTTATTGCGTGGATTTGAATAATTTTGAAAGCGTTGTCGATCAAAAAGTCAATTAATTTATCCATTTTAGAAAGCTATATAAATATTTTAACAACTATTTACCAAACATGTTTTTAGGGTTCCGTACCCAAAGGGTAAAAACGGGACCCTATTACTGAGACTTCGCTGTCCGTCCGTCCGTCTGTCACCAGGCTGTATCTCAAGAACGGTGATAGCTAGAGAGTTGAAATTTTCACAGATGATGTATTTCTATTGCCGCTATAACAACAAATACTAAAAATAAAATAAAATAAATATTTAAGGGGGGCTCCCATACAACAAACATGATTTTTTTACCGTTTCTTGCTCGATACTAATAACGTTGTTTACCTTATGTTGCATAGATAATGGTACGGAACCCTTCGTGCGCGAGTCCGACTCGCACTTGACCAATTTTTTTTTTTGCGTAATTTTGCGAAATACCAATGCGAATAACATGTTCGGTTAATAAAATTCGACGTATTATGCAAAATTTCCTAAGTCTTATGTTATTCAAATCCAAATTAATAGCACCACTTGTATGCTATTGAAATGCAATTTCGCGAAGAGACATTTATGAATAGGTATTAGAAAGAAAGAAAGAAAGAAAAAGAAAGTTTTATTTTTCCAACATCGTTTACAATATATAAATACACATAACAAAAAAATAAGTAAAACAAAATTAGTAAGTAAAAAAAAGCTTATATTATATAATAGCTTGCTGGAAAAAATGGAACGCTGCTATTGTTGTGAGATGGAAACGTGACCATCACACAACGCTGATTTTCAGCAGCGTCCATATGTTACTCTCTCATCTGTCGGACCGTCGTCGGACGACAACAGAAGGATGATATAAATTATTTCGTAAAAAAAATATATTAACTACACAAAACAAAACACACAATATACGATACACTGAAAAAAAAACCAAGTGTAAATAAAAACTTTATGAGAATATTACTTTTGTTATTAGAAAAACATATATTAGAAATTTAAATAACATTAACGGAACGATTGAATCGAGACAGACACATATAAGATCACCATTCTACAGCCCTTGTCCCATTTCTTTGGGATCGGCACAACATGTCTTTCATTAACTAAAAGATCAAAATAATTACAAGCAACAAATAAGCTCAAAGCCAATAAAATAATTAAAGTTAATATTACTTCTAATAAGAACTTCACAAAAATATGATTCTGAGTGGGAATTAAAGCTCCTATACACTAAATACTATTGAGAACAGTAACTGCGCCATAGACCTTTTTAAATATCACATTTAGTTACTGAGAAAAAAAATTGCTACTGACAACGATTTTCGAAAATTTTCTTTTTACACGCTTTATATTAGCTTCACTTGTATGTTTGTTTGTATGTTTGTTTGTATGTTTGTATGTTTGTAACCGACTCCTTTGGACGCTATTTTGACCCACTTTAAACGGTCAGATTCTGTTCAAATTTTGCACACCTGTCAAAGACCGATGACAATGCAATAATTCGATTAAATAAAGCTTGTTTTTTAGTTTTTTTAAACTATTTTTTTTATTTTGCCTGTAGTTAGATGTGATATTCGTCAATAGTTTTATCATTATAGTTGTTTTGATTTGAAATATTATTAGTTTTATTATCATAACACCACAATGTTGAAATGCTTAGTGCAGTTAATCACAGATTGTCTCTGATCACGTCATACGAGTACGTAGGGGAACTTGGTGCGAATGACCTGTTAGTACTCTAGGGATATTATTACATACATTGCTGCTCTACACTCATGATTGGTTGCTTCCTAAATTCTAATAGTTGGATAGAAAGAAACTCTTTCAAAGCAATTATTGCTAACTAGCAGTTGCCCTTCCAGCCTGCCAGTTGCTTCTTCTGGTCGTAGCGTGATGTTATATAGCCTAAAGCCTTCCTCGATAAATGATCCGAAAAACCCACTTTTTTCGGTTTCCTTTATATAAAGTTGCAGCGTCTATCACACAAATTTGGTAAAGTTTTACCACAAAAGAAAGTGATAGGAGCATAGATATACTCTTTATCTATAATATAACGCAAAAACTATTAAAATCGGTTTAACTTACGCGAAAAAAACACGGAAGTACGAAACGTCTTTTTTCAAAGAATTTGTAGGTAAAATCCGCTTCATCTATATTTGTCCCTTTCAGCGCGGCGCTCGGAAATAGGGATAGCAATACCTAAGGCAAATACCTAAATGAGGAGTACAGTACCCTCTTAAACAAACAAACAAACAAACTCGTCCGCTTTATAATATTAGTATAGACGATATACTTTTTGGTGTTACGAAATTTTGAATTGTCCCATAAAGTTCATGTTAAATCCATAATTATATACTTAGTAATGAATGTCACATGTAAAATAATAAATGTAATTGTGGGTTGATTTTTTAGTCTTTTGACCAATTTTGATCCCCTTACGAGAACTTTACAACAAGCGTACGTGCGAAATCGCGGGACTAATGGACGTGTCGCTGTATTCAAGTGAGATTTTAAGCGAATTTTTAAATTTCGGTATAAACAATTTGTTTCACAAAAACTCGATCAAAACTAGAACCACAAAAAACATATTTTAATACGATATTTTTTGTTCCAGGTACGTCATCACAAGGTTTTTTGCTATGAACAACGAGGTCATTGTTCAATGAATATATCAATGGTATTTTATGTAAGGCTTTGTTTTGTTTAACACGTCTATTGGATGGGAAATGTGCTGTGAGAACCATGACATTGTTCGAACTGACTATGTTGCTGAAGATATGTGGTACATCCGCATTGACTCCATTACTGTGATGCTTTAAATGGACTTGCAGTCTCAGCCGTTGTATTTTTTGTTCTATCTAACTACTGGCTTTTTGCGGTGTTAGCCATAGGCCTATACTCCCCCTGATCATTTTTGTTGTTACATGGTTATGTTTCATTTGGTCTCTTGTGTTCGATTTTCTTTTTAACTAACTATTCGTGAAACAAAATATGTTGCTGTCTTATTAAATTTACCAGTCGCTACAACCGTTTCTAGGCTCACTCATTTGAACAAAAATGTAGTTTTTCACCATTGTTTATGTAAAACAACTTTCAGAATACAAACATTGCTTTATAGTAATTATTTTTACCCCTGGCTATTTAAATCATATTTTTGATAGCGTACATAAGCAAACAGTGCAAGAGTGATGCCCAGCTGAAATATTATTGAAGCACTTCATTTCAGCCGACTGGTTTGTTTACACGTAGCTGCACTCATACACTACATTTTAATAGCATATTTATCGCGATTGGTTTCTTTTTTTACGGATATGCATTTTTGTGATAAAAAAAATTAACAAAATTTAAACAACTAACAAAACTTTTTAAAATCATTGTAACAGCTATTTAAACCTGGATAGAGTTTTGAGTTTTATAATCCAGACATTCCTAATGTCGATAAAGGATTATATTATCAAATTATCAAGGAGGGATTGTAAATTTCTCGAAATAAAGAGAGCCATCGTTATTATCTTAATCAAATGTTTAATGCAGCTTGTTTTATGTTTTAATACTCTTTAAAGAAGATTGCTTTCAAAGAACCTGTCAAGTCAGGTCCGTTCTTTTACAATTTCGTAATATACAGTCGTATTTTCCTTGATTTGATATTTCACGAAATTGTTTAGCGCACTTTACGATTCATCAATTTGGAAGAGCAATCAAGTGAAATTGGATTCGTTACGGAAATGGGCCACAATTGGCACTTTTACACGTCAATTTGAATCCAACCGGTGCTTTAGTGATATTAATTTAATTGTAATGTTTGATGAAGTGACAAAGTTTGTGTCTTCTAATAATTACGAGCTTAGGTTGTTTTCAAATGTAAGCTTCATCCGCCTAAACACTTATTTTCATATTAATAATTGGTCAAGTGCGAGTCGGACTCGCGCACGAAGGGTTCCGTACCATTATCTATGCAACATAAGGCAACGTTATTAGTATCGAGCAAGAAACGGTAAAAAAATCATGTTTGTTGTATGGGAGCCCCCCTTAAATATTTATTTTATTTTATTTTTAGTATTTGTGGTTATAGCGGCAATAGAAATACATCATCTGTGAAAATTTCAACTGTCTAGCTATCACCGTTCTTGAGATACTGGGTGCGGAACCCTAAAAATCATGTTTGTTGTATGGGAGCCCCCCTTAAAAATTTATTTTATTTTATTTTTAGTATTTGTTGTTATAGCGGCAATAGAAATACATCATCTGTGAAAATTTCAACTCTCTAGCTATCACCGTTCTTGAGATACAGCCTGGTGACAGACGGACGGACGGACGGACGGACGGACGGACGGACGGACGGACGGACGGACGGACGGACGGACAGCGAAGTCTCAGTAATAGGGTCCCGTTTTTACCCTTTGGGTACGGAACCCTAAAAATGATCTATCGCAGTAACAAACTTTCGCCCTAACATTTTTTATTTTATGTACCTACACTGATGTTTATTCGACGTTATGAAATTACGAACTTTATACAAACCATTCCTCCCATAAAAGGTAAAGTTCCGAGAACTCTTTCTTAGTTCTTAACTACAATGTATAAAAGTAACAATGCAAAGTAGGTACATAGATTATTTCTTCAAAAGAAATTAACTGCAACGGCTGTGAAAGATAAGCGAGACAGTTTCCTGTAAATAATGTGTCACCGATCTCAACGTCTTCTGTAGCCTTGACAGCCGTCGGAAGCATGCAGCCGTCCCTGCTCCGCGTTATTCACAGAACTGCACCAATATACTACGTCTATTGCACTCATACCAACTCTTAGTTATTTAATCCTAAGGTCTATTATCCTTTAGTTTAATGTATACGCAGGTTTGTATGGTTGCAGGTTGGTATGGTAACTAGTGTCGATTATGCGCCATGTTGTTTAGACGTATCCTTTGTTTACATTGACATGCTTTGTAATACAGGACACGGTGCACGGTTTACTTAACTATCGTAAACCTATCTTATGCTGTTTATCTTATATCTTATCTATATATGTATCTTATTATACATATATGCTGGACGATATTGTTAATATATCTTGTGAATAGAGAGTTATAAGACAATATTGTTATTCTATATTATGAATGGTGAGAAATAAAGTACACTGTGACATCGTTTTCTGGCCCCAAATTAAGCGCAATTCATGATTTCGTATGTAAACAAAATACTCGTAAAAATGGAATTCTAAGATACAGTACTAACATCTGTATTCATCACACGAATAATTTCGAATTCACTAGGAAAGAATATTCTCACTCATGTGTTTACAGTAATTTTATTGTTTTTCAATATTTTTCACTGCCACAGTTTCGGAGATGCATGCCTACGAAATTTTTGTACTAAACAAGTAAAGGAAAAGAAATTTACGATAAAACAAAGCAGTACCTAAATGTAATTTTAGTAGACAATTTTGTTAATCCATCAGAAGATTGGCGCCGGTCCAACAACACTAAACACATAAAAATCTATTTCTACACGATCTAAATCATCATTGATGTTTTTCTGGTCCATAAATAGTTGATGTACTGCCTCCACGGTCTTGCTACTACATTTTTATTAGAAAAATTGATATCTTGAAGTAATTATTTTACTTGAGTTTAGTGTTTGTATTTTTACTGCCTTTTTGAAGCATCAGCCAGCTTAGATACTTATAGTTAGTACAAGTTTATATTTTGTCACTATATAATATTATTCTGAATTATAACAGTTAAATTTTATAACCCAGTTGTTTGATTATCTAACGATTTTTTTTTAGTTTGTCAATTTCAAAGAACAACTAAACTCTTTCTTGTGCTCATGGGTTCAAGTTCTGACTGAATGAATGGACAATATTTTTTTTTATTAAAACAATCCAATCGCTTGTATTCTATCAAAACCAATAATAAAGGATGGTTTCATTCAATTTATTTTGCTTCAATTACAGTTTTGGGCGTTTGATTGACAGTGCAGCTACTACCATATAAAACTTGTTAAAGTACTGGGAGTGCCGTGTTTTATTAATCATTCCAACAGTAACGAATGCTTTATTTATATTGAAACGGAATACAGTTGTGTGTAAATGTTACAGTGAAATTGCATATAACTTGATTAATCTGTCCATACAGGATATGTGTAGGTATTGCAAATTGTAACTGAATTTGCTATTTATGTGGGTTGAACAAATGAAAACTCTTGGCGAGGTAGATTGCTTTTTTTGGGAAGCATTTAAGTAGAAAATTGACAATATCATATTATAGAATAGCAAATATTTGCTTTTATGACGCCAATATTTATCATGATTGATAAATATTAATAAGAGGTAAAAAATTAAAAATAGGTAGTATTGCTATTAGATGTGGCGAGCGTTGTATGGTAAGAGAGAAATGAACGAATTAAAATTCCTCGGTAGAGTTTTATGTAATGTGTCAGCATTAAGTATTTAATGTGTGCAGTAATTACACAGGGAGTGCACTCGAGGCACGAGGAACATTAAGCGAAATGAGCGTGGCCTATCAGCTGTTCGGAACTTTCGCCGGGCGAATATCGAGGAACTTCACCGATTAAACAATTGAGGCCGTTCATTTGCTCTGCGCCTGGGGGGCTAGAAATTGCGATTTGAAATGGCCATTCGCTACAATGCTCGCTAGGGAATTAGTATATTATGCTGTATTCATTTTTTGATTTCTAACTAAGAATTTTTTGTTATTGTCGAAATTGTATTTACACCTATATAGAATAAGTAGCTGCTTGGGTATTGTATATAAGCATCCAGTATCCTTGTTTATTATCCAAGATCAAGGGCAACGCTATCAAGAAAGTAATATGGGATTTACCGATGATGAAATTCAAAGGCAAATCAAAAAGTTATCGTGATATTTATCTAACTCGGATACGCCACTCGAGACTTATGCCACCAATATCGGACATCTGTGAATCTTGAGAAGCTTGATAAGTCTTTACAAGTCTAAATCTTGATTTGGAAGAACTAGGATATCTAATTGTATTGTATATTATATCTCCGGTAGGAGATGTCCCTATCATTATTATCTGAACCTGAAACAGATGTTATAGCATAGAGCGGCCTCCTACTAAGTGGTGTGGTGGTACCTATAGCTCAAATCGCAGTGAGCCTCTGGTTGCTGTTGACGCAAAACTGCCCGCTATCTTTCATTGCAAAAGGTCTATGTCCAGATTTGGACGGAGAGAGGCAGGTGGATAGTTTAATGCAAACATAGATCTGGGAAATGAGCTATTAGAATTGATCCAGCTCTCTCTAGCCCTTAATAGATATGCGAGCATGATGATGATATATGAGCTGACGATACATCGTACGTATTATTCTTTAACTGGTTTCTATAATGAACTAATTCTGTCATGTAATATGTTAGCATGTATCGTTTGGAAGGCCGTTATGGAAATACTGACCTTTCAAAACGGATATATTGATACATTTTACCGATTAACTCTGACTAATTAAAGTCAAAGTGTTATAATGTAACTATGATCACGGATTTCCTTGACTGGCTTAATACATCAATTAATCTCGGATTAGGGAGGTGTTGTTTGCGTCACATCTAAGCCTTCAATTGTAGGCAATGTCACGCATAACGTTGCTAGGCAATATGTACCAGTTGGAAGTGCTGTTCAGTTGATTTTTTATTCCATCCCATTGTCTACTATGAATATTTTAATGAAAAGTAAACTGCTGCAGTGTTTATCCTTAAGTAACTTAATAAAAATATGAGTACTTTTAAAAGGCCAAACACAATTATGCCTAATAGTCTTCTAACACTTGCGTGACCCATTTAAGTAAGTCCGTACTCATATCCGTCTTTTGCCTGTAGGCTCTGTAGGCTGTATCTCAGGAACCATAATAGCTGGACTTGTTAAGAAGAATTTGTGCCCGAGTCTAACTCGTACATAGCCGTGTTTTCATTCTGTTTACATATTCCACATGAAAGATACAGTCATATAAGTGCTTCCTAAATGTAGGGGCTTATAAATATTGGCCGTCTTACTTTTACTGAGATAACCAATATAATCTGGTCGGTTTATATACCAAGACAATTTGTTGTTTTATAATATGAATTTCACTGTTTATTGAGCCATTTTGGCGTATCTTAACACATAATTCACTTTGAATTAGGGTATTGTGTGCTTATCTCGAACAGAATAGTGTGAATTGTTTGACAAATAGTGTTTGTGTGAAAGATTATATTTTATAAGTGTTGATTGTTATTACTTTTACTGTCGATGATACAACAGTATACCATTGTGTGAAAGGTTTCACCAGTATTTTTGCGTAAGTATTTTTAGCACCTTTCGTATTTCTTAAAGTATGTGTGGCAAAATTAATAAATAGTAATCTCTATGGAATATTGATATAACAACAATATTGATATAATACAATAGACTTTAAATAATCAGGTTAGCGATATCATAAAAAGTGACATGGTATTTGTGTTGCTTTAATTACTTAAGAATATTATTTAACTATCACGGATTATTCAAATTGTTTGCTAATTCTACAGGTGATGATTGCCGCATATCACGCATATATAGGTATGCATCTAGATTTTAGTGGTTCTCACAACTGCAATCAATAGTTTCATAACTTTAAATTATAATCCTCGTGACGTCTATGAACACATCATCTAAAAGCTGTGCCGTAATATTATCTCCATCAGTATTATGTCCAAACTAAATATTTACATTACACAAGCGAACTGCGTAATAGGATTTTTTCAGCAAAATTTTGTTTAACCTTCAAAGCGTGATCATGATATCGTCATCCAATTTTGTATCATTTTATTGCAGATATATTGTTATAGACGCATACGCTTTGTTTATAGGTCACAAAACGAATATTAGAGAAATCGCTAATTCGTATTAGCTAATTCGTATATAATAGAGTAATCGCTGTTGCAAGGTGTGGCATAGCAAAAACATGAACAAATTAAAATATAAAGTGGGAAGTATGAGCTACGAAAAATAGAGATGAGCTAGGTATTCACATTTTATTTATACCCCAAAGAGGAGTCTTGTTAAACACACATTAACACGTGTTTCGCATCTATCATATTTGCTTTCATAAATCTCAGTTATCTTCAGTGAGCTTAAGTGTTACAGTACAAAAATTTGAAAGGAACTTTGTTTATTTATTTGCTAACAAAGTTTTTAAATAAACATTGTGTTTTAAGTCTATAGCGTATCCTTCTCCTAAAATATTAGCATAATAAAATGGTTGCCTGGTCGGTGGCCAATTTGTGTGAAGCCATTCGGAAGTAATTTTCCTCTGACGTAATGGTTTCGCTCGATCAAGCAAATTATGGGTTAGAGAGTAAACTTCAAACCTACAGACATACTTATTAGGCTTTTTGAATATTTTATAGCCGTTTGCATGAACATGTAAAGCAAGAAACGCCCATTTCATTTTGATTTCATTTTCCTTGCAATACAAACTTTTGAAACATCATATATAAATCGTAGAAAGGTTGGTAGACTTTTGTATTTCCCTGTATTTTATTGTAGTTTCAGTTAAAATGTGCATAAAATATTTGCATAACTATGTTAGTAAAATAAATTCATAATTTCTAAATTAAATTTATTTTATCTTCGACCACATCTTTATTTCGAATTTACGTTGTCTGATGAAATCATCATCACAATATTGGTAATCTATGGTAACTATTGGTATCTTTACCATCATTGGTTTCTAATTTTGCAGCAGTAATTAGTAATTAATCATACCGCCACCGTGCGCTTAAAAGTATAATATAATACATAAAATGATCTCTGCTGTACTTAGCCCCATCTGCACCAAAATATCTTCGTAAATTATTGTCTTTGTATAGTGTCGTTTATAAACCGGACAGTTTAATGACAAAATATAGCAAGGATAATTAGACGTTCATCCATCACAACGACGATTTTGGTACCGGAGACGGATATCGTGTCCTGGCAACTAATAGCTCAAGCTCATTACGTAAATTAAAATAATGGATTGTTCGTGTTGAAAGCGTATCATGCTTACAATCTGAACTTTAGAAAGTATTTCTGTTTACATGATCTTTTTATATCTATTTCAACATACCTAAAAATAATAAGTAAAATCAAAGGGGTGTTTTAGTGAATTGATTTCTTACTAGATTCCGCTTGGTTCTAGAGTGACGACCATTGTCCACGAAGTTTTAAAGGCATTCACTTTATGCGCTTACTTCGTATTGTCCTTGATTGGCGACTTGTGCTTCAAGGTGGAAGTACATCTGTTATGTTTCACCTATAAGAGCTTTTAGGGACTTTAGGATAATGGTGTGTGCCCAGTGGAGAATACGGACATGTATATCTAACACCATATTGGGCCTTTGCATTACTCTCACTGATCATTAAGAAATGTTTAACCTCTTAATGACTGAATCGATTTGTACTGAGAGGGTCCCAACTTAAAACTTCTTCCCGTTAGTGTCCTAACTTTAATGCAATCAACAACTATCTAAAATCCATTGTTTTAGTGCATTTGTACAGTCTACACCATGTTAATTACATATGTATCATGTCATTTTAAAGTTTGCGCGGAAATAGAAGTTGTGTTTGTAGTTTTGTCGCAAAACATTTGTCTCGTGAAATAATTTAATTATTTAGTTGTACTGAATGATGCAGCTGAGTTTAGTTGCATGTTTAATATTCTCAGCATTGCAGTGGAACGACTACACGAACTGTTTTTACTCGTAAGTTATATGTATTTTCTATAACTATTTGGCTTGAATATATATTTTACTAGCTGACGCGGCAAGCGTTGTTTTGCCATACTAAAAAAAAAGTATGAAAAATAGATGTTGGCCGATTCTCAGACCTACTGAATATGTATGCAAAATTTGAGAAGAATCGGTCAAGCCGTTTCGGAGGAGTACGGTAACTAACACTGTGACACGTGAATTTTATATATAAGATTTGTTAATATTACCGGGACTATAATCACGTTAATAACTTAAAAAGGCACAATACCAAAGAGTCGACCCGTGACCACGATCGATGCAACTCGGTCGAAACGTCGGGAGCAAAGGTATTGTGCCTTTTTAAGTTATTAACGTGATTATAGTCCCGGTAATATTAACAAATTATGAGTTCAAATCGCGTAAGTTTAAAATCAATAATTATATTTTATTTGTTTGAAATCTTGCACGCAAACCCAAACATAAAAGCGTATCTAATTAGAATTATTGCTCTATTATTATATAATGCTCTTTGATTTTCTTCCTGGAGTTGTCCCATGATTTTGGAGCCAGCGCAACACATTTTTACCATTCTACTTTGGTAGCCGTTAGTCACGCTATCATTCACTTATTTTCTATCATGTTCCTCTTTTCTTTTCTTTTCCATTTATCAACATCTATGTTCGTCACTGTAATTCAAATGCGTTTAACAAGCATTCTTTTTATTTAATACTCCATGTGACAGTTTCCGGTTTTATTATTCCTTTTCTATCCATCAATTCTTGTCCATGATAAACTTGACAATAAACTTTAACATTTAAACTGAATGTAAACTACTCCATTATAATTTGATTATCAACGTTACTTACGAGATAAAACAGCTTTTTAATGTTTATGAATAGTACATTAGCGTAAAAGACCCCGTGGGGAGTACCTTCCACGTAACGGGTAATGAAATGTAATGTAAGCCAAGTTCTTCTCATGATAATGGAACAGTGGTAAAGATACTCTTGGGTTACAATGAAAAGGTTATAAATTCAGAATACTATACTATATCAAAGTCGAAAACTTGTAGAATTTTAATGTGTTAAGAGGATACCAAAATAGCTTTGTGCATTTTTCTACGTACGAAGTTTTCATTGTTTCTTTAGATTGAATGGCTAGAGCTCTAATTTTTATGTATATGTTTTTTCAATATATGATCTAGGATCGCATAAACTCAGAAACGCGATTGAGAAAAGTTTTCTCGATAGAAAATCTTAGCGAAACAACCTCTCTAATTTTTTATTTTTTTCATTTGTCGGTCTATTATCGCCTATTAACTAATGAAATAACTTTAAAAACATAAGTAACTATTATATATAGAAACACGTAAATCAGAATTAAAATATATTTAGTAGATTTTGAGTAAATAGGAAAAGTATCCCTAATTCTTCATTTTCTGTGCCTACTGGCTGTGTTAATATGTACGTGTCGGCGATGATATACGATAATATTGATGTAGGCCCTTAATAAGTTTAGGTAGAACCTCACAAAGCCCAGTGACGACTTGTGCTTGTCACTGACTTGTGGTGGACTGACAGTTATGATATTTCATATTTAGTTGATGTTTGGCTCTCGAAACACGTCACAATGAAGTTAAAGTTCTGATTTGGGCTTCATAGCGTAACGGAAAGTGCTTTATTTGGCATTTCTTTGTAGGCTAAGATCGGAAACATAGATTTTGCTACAGAAACGTGTGTAGTTATATAAATTGGTCCGAAATATGGTAACCGTTATTCGAAAAACAAAATGTTATACGGCTCTCTATCAAGTGGAGCATTGCTTATTAGAGTCACCAAGGGTGCTCTTGCAGCTGCATATTTAACCGAATAGTTTATTATACCGATGTTAGGACAGGGATATTTCTGTGTGAAAGTAGCCGGCTAAGGAAGGGTAATAAAAGGCACAGATAAACTGTCCTGCGATAGCCAACACAATAATTAAATATTACCAACCAAAGTGACAGTCATGAAATTTTATTGAAATGGCAATATCAAATAAATTTAGACATTGAATCATAATACATGTACTTTCAAAACTTGTAATATTCTCATACTCAATGTAATAAGTGACCAAAGAAAGTTTGTATCCTTCCTTTCTACTGAATAATGTTCCTTTCATTTATGTATTTTACCTAAGTAGTTTAATTCTGGTAGTATGAATTTTGATTTTCTTTGTTATTGCCTAAATAGGATGATATGAATAATAACAGTTACAAAGGCCAATAATGATATGCCCGATTGGATTAAGTAAAATAATCTTCTAAAAGTTTTTGAGACAGTTTAACAGAAAACCTGACTGCTGACACTGACTGTTGGCACAGGGTTTATTTTGGAGTTTTCCTTCTCTCACAGATGATGTTATATGTGTGCAATATATCTTAGCTGACTTTTACAGCAGCCTTGGGAGGAGATGGGGTGGTGACACTTATATTCTTAATCCGTCACCACACGGAGGATATTAACTTAAAAACTAGAAAATCGAATATTTACGTAATATAGTTTCATTGAAGCATAATTCAAAGAACTTTCTAGAATTGCAAATTAAAGAAAGTGGCAGTGAAGATGTATTGGTGTGACGACCTTGTCTCCTAACATTAAATTACATAACGAAGTAGCCTGTGAATGTATCTTATTTTTATATCTTTTTTCCGGATAAGCCAGCCCTCTATTAGGAAGTGTTTAACTATCTCGCATACGCTCTGTAGTTTGCAAACTTTATGGTACAGAGCTGCGGGAGACATAAATAAATGACAAGATTAATGGGCGATCCATAACAATTTTATTAGCTAATTGGTTATTTGCTTCAGTGCCTGAAACAATCTATAGCATTTTTATACTGCTTTATATTATTTGGCGAAAAAATAAACACATGTTTAGGATCGATTATGGCTAAGATCACTACTTACTTCTTTACTCTCCTTCTTTCGCATGAAGCTGATACTTAACTGATGAGTGACTGTCTACTAAAGAAAGGTACCAACCACACCTCACACGACATGGATATTGTTACGGTGACCTTGGTTGTAAATATGGATGTTGAAACAAGAATTTCCCTCTTTAATAGTATTTAGAAATTAGCCATTACTTTTTCAATTATGTAGTAACATAATTGGAAAAGTAATGGCTGATTTTTGTCATATATCGGTAACAAAGAAAATTATTCTATATACCGTGTTGTTTTCTTCAGAATGTCTGTATCAATAGATCCCGCACGGGCGAGTAGATTCTAGCTCCCCTAGGCATTGGGCACTCAGCCAATGTAACATGATGACGTCTACGGTAAATTGATATTACCATTTAGTTCTTTTGTTTGTGGTTAAAAAACATCTGGAATATTTTTACCTAAATGTGGAGATTATTGTGGGTGTAAATCTGTTTTGTTCAATAGAGAAAACTAGTAACGACATTTTATACATCGATTGTTCAATTTACATAGATTTCGTTAATGTTACAAAATGGAAAGAATGCAGCAATCGTAATAGGATGATTTAATCAGTTGAATATTGCAATGATCTCGGTGAGCTATCTCATTAAATAAAGAAAAGTATCATGCTCAGACCAGAATCTGTACTAGAAATCAAAGGAACTTGCTCCTAAGTTTGTTAACATTAGAAAAAAAATTATAAATTTAGATTTTTTGTGATAGTGGCAAATATTTTAGTAGGGACATTTGTCATATATCCTGATAACCTTTGGTGTTTTTGTGACGATGTTTGAAGAATCAGGTGCTTTATGTCTATATTATGGCCCGTTGAGTCACAATCGATAAATGCCTATAATTAGAAAAATGTGATAATTACGATTGCTTTAGAATATTATGCTTCTAGCATACAAATATCTATTTTTGTTGTATTACTTACGTAACTTTAAGAAGACGAAGAATGTTGCACGTGCAGTAAAGGTCACGGTTTTGTGAGCGTTGCGCAAGCCATCTCGTGATGATGTTCCATTATACAGTTGGCTCTATAGATCGTACATCGTTCCATTCCACTGCTGTCTGCAGCAATCATCAAATAACACAAACAAAAACATGTTCTCAAGTTTTCCTTGAAACTTCTAACCACGTTCAACTTAATATAAATTGCAAATTGGTTGCGCTGCATCGTTGCGCATTCTGACAAATATTATGAAACATTCGCCGATTGTTGTCCTACCTATAATGCAAGTTATCTTCACTTAGAAATGTTGACTAAGTAAAACCGGTTTCACCTGCATTTCTAGAGTAACTTCCTGAATCTTTATTTTAAAGCAATCGAAAGAAAGTTAATACGAAGTCGAGCTGGGACTTAGTAATCGGCAAAAGTTGCAAGCGTTTGCAACTTTCGCCATCTTTTTCTAGCGTTTAAGGACATAAAAATTTTAATTTGAGAATTCGTAACTTTTGTGTGACATAACGAAATTTGTATGTTTGCCAGTACATATTACTGTCGGATGTTGCTAAGAGTAAAAATTTGCTCATTATATGTATTACTCTTGAAGGTTTTTGAAGAAACATATTATATTTCACCAAGGAAAAATCAAAGCATTTTTCGACAGGACCCTTTTTCAGCTTAGAACCCTCTTTATTTTCCAACGATTCTCGAACATATTGGCATTTTGATATCCCGTTTGGATCAAAGTTAAAATGGCACGTGAAAAGACCTTGTTTCTTATCAAACATCCGAATGTATTCCACTGGTATTTCTTGAGGCTTTGGTCGGGCTTCGGGGCACGATCTTTGGAATGTTGCCAGCAGCCAGTGCAGTGTCGGTACGCCATTTTACTAAATTAATATTGCAAATATTGTTTCAATACATGACAATTTTTTACTTCATCAAACTTTTTTTAAGGGATTCACATTTTGTTTACGATAATGAATCAGTATTTTTTATTTTTTTATGCAATGTCATCCATGTTTAGGATTGTATGATGCTTCTGAAAAGAGTACCAAATTTCTGATATATTTTAGAAAATACATTTCGATTTATAATTATTTTCTATTTAATACACTTAACTTAATATGCGTATTATTACTGTGTTTTTGATTAAATATGAATATAAAATTAACGAATGTTGATTCCAATATACTGGTGAACTGGTGTATGAATATGCCTGTATAATAATTGAATCCACATTCATTAAGTAATTAAAGCAATTTGGTTTCACGGTAGTTTAATTTGTATTCACTGTGTTAGCAATACGTAGCTCAGTTATAATTTTTCAAACAATTTTCTGCTATTTCAGATTTAATTCTTCATCAAATTTAATCCAATTTCTCTTATTTGTTTTTCGAAAACGTATTTTTCATTGTATCCGCTACATTTTTATGAGTTAAAATGTTAGATGGATAACGACAGTATTGATATTATTAATCTCGTAGACTTTTTAATGGTAGATGATAAAGTATTCGCAATGTATTTATTAGTGTCAAGTGTATAAACATTTGAAAGTGATTACACTGAGGTGAATGTGACGATTTAACACACTCATGGTGTTTCTGCTACGCGTATAAAATGAATTAATGTTTACGTAACGCGAACAGATACGTTTATACGTAATGATGATAATGCTCATTCGTAAAACCTGTATGACGTCTTTAGACTGCGTTTATCTATAACTAGCCGTTGCCCGAGACTTCGTACGCGTGGAATTTAGAATTTTTTTGCCAGCTTTTGTAATATTTTTGACAACACTGATGCTTAGCTCCTATGGGTTGCACTGTGTTGTTATATAGCCTATAGCATTACTAGATAAATATACTATCTAACACTGAAAGAATTTTTGAAATCGGACCAGCAGCTGTTACTGTGATTAGCGAGTTCAAACAAACAAACTTTATAAGTAGTTAGTATAGAAGTATAGATAACTAGCTGTTGTTATTGTTTGGTTGAGAGTCCGTAAACGTCCTATTGCTAAAAACGAACGCCCTCAACAAAGTATTTTGTCTGCTACACTACTGACCAGGTGAATTGACAGAACTCTCGCAGAAGATAGCTTGGGGTTTCCTAACTTTTACAGTATTCATATTATAATGGAGTGTGGCGGATCGTAGTGCATCATTATAATGAGAATAGAATACGTATTTATGAGTTAGTTTTGGATCTTTCTTAGTCATGCTTTTAAATGACGCACATTAGGGTTGGTTATTGTCATAGATATCGGCCGTGCCTTACTTCATTTTTTAAGTTTATCAAGGTAAACACTAAACAGGTGTTTGAACAGGTTAATGGACAATATCATCGTACAAGAGTTTAATTATTATTGAACCGAATAGAATAGTTGATTTTAGCGAAGTCAGCACAATCACAATTGCTTCTCTCTCGCTCTTTACGTCCTACGTCCTTTTACAGAAGCCTGGGCAGGAAATGGGGTGTGTGTATAGTTAATCCGTCACCACAGGGTGAAAATTGCTTAATCAATTACATTTCAGGCCTGGTTTGGGCCAACCCATAAGATCTCTCTAACATCTGCCTTATACTAAAACATTCATGGTTTGTAATTACGTAATATTTTATTTCACTAGACTCAGTGAATTGCATGTCGGCGTTGTTTAACTCAGCTAATCATACACTCTGACTAAATAATAAAACGGTTCGTCAGTGCGACGGCTGGTGACTGGCGAAATCGAAGATTTCAAGGCTGTCTTTGCGCTCTTGACACCCATAGAATAACAATTAGCCTGCTTGTGATGTGTTCACGTCTGTTGCGTATTTGACTGTCAAATTGTCAATTATTTGTGAGTTAATATATTCAGATTTTCATAGTGAAACATTATGTTAGAAATTTTAGTAGAGCAGACTGAAATAATTTATACTATCTAACTAAGTAATGAAATGTCTGTGAATGGCTAAGAATTTGTTATACGTTTTAAAATATCGATATCTGAATATTCCGGTTTTATTTTAGCCTTAGCTAAATTGTCTTCAAAACATCGGAAGAATCTTTTTTTTTATCAACGACAGATAACCATGTAGTTATTCTATTATCCCGTTCTAGACTTGAATTACCATCATTCAACTTTAATGTTTTTGGTCCGTACAGCCTGCACTGAACTCAAACATATTCTAACGTTCTGATTTTTACTGTAAATCAATATACGTTACTGTAAGCTACAACATGTCATTATGTATCGAGTGTCAGTTAAAGTCATTCTACAAATAATCGACACTAAGTGTGACTGTATCTTTTATTTGACTGCAATTATAATCAAAAATGATTGTCTAATAATCGTTGTTTGTGTTGTTTATTATTAACTAGCTTTTCCGGGACTCCGTACGCGTTGAATTTAGGAAAGTTTCATGAAAATCTATCCATACATCCAACATTAACCAAATATCCAAACATTAGAGTAGGTATGGATAGAAGACCGAGGAAACGTTCGCGTTGCTCAGTCAACAGTTTAAGTATTTTAGTTTTGTCGCGCATAATTCTTTTTTCGTCATATCGCCTAAGATATTCGTTTAAATTGCATGCTGTAAATAGCAGTTATAATCTATATTAATTGCTAACTAAGCTGTTTAATTTGATAAAAAATATTACTATATACACATAAATAGCTTTTGAAAACACCCTATTGAATTTAATAATTTTTTTGACATTATTATGGGTACAGCGGGTTTCCCTTAAAAGATAGACATATCACCTCGCGGACTTTTTTGAAAAACTATAGGACAAACAATGGGCATTGTTCATATTTTTTTAAAACTCTTAATTCGAAAACCATTTCGGGGAATAGAGTTTCTGATCATGATCCATTAGTTTTTTCGGAAAATTTGCTATAACGATTATTTTTCCAAAAAAGCAAATGATCTCTATCTGCCCTTGAAATGAAGGACTTAAAATATTAAGGCGTTTTTAGGGATATACTACTGTGAAGTGGAGTTGAAATTGGTCTATTATGTCAACTTGTCAGCTTTGAAAAGATAAAGAGCAATCTATATTAAGTCTATCAAGAAAAGTATATACACAGATTGCGTAAAGCGATGACGTCACAACATTTAAAGTAATAACTTCAAGAATTTTTAAAAAATTCTGTATAGTGAATATTTCAATTATATTGAAATTAGTAACTTAAAATAGTCTATATTTTCTTAAAAGAATATAAAAACAGTAGGTCAAAAATTATGAACAATCCCAATTCCTCCGTATATTATTTTGTTGTACCTCACATAGATAAGGCAGCGTTTTCATTTATAGCTCGAGCGCATCCGAATTTCTCGGCAAATTTAATCATATCTCATCCAATATACAGCAAACCCCAATAAATTATACGAAAAAAGGCCATCCTCTTGAACCATTCTATCTATTGAAAAAAACCGCATCAAAATCCGTTGCGTAGTTTTGAAGATATAAGCTCACATAGGGACATACATACAAAAATACGACTTTGTTTTATAAGAAGTAAAGAAAGATAAAAAAGATGCAGTCATACTCTCTTACGTCATCACTATTTGTCGTATGACTATAGCAGAGGATATTGCATTGGGCCTAGAATGTGTATTTCGTAATTTAATTTACAGTTTCAACAAGTGATAATAATAATAATTGTATTTGTACTTGTACTTAAGAGGATACCAAAATAGCTTCGTGCATTTTTCTATGTACGAAGTTTTCATTGTTTCTTTAGATTGAATGGCTAGAGCTCTAATTTTTAAGTATATGTTTTCTCAATATATGATCTAGGATCGCATGAACTCAGAAACACGATTGAAAAAAGTTTTCTCGATAGAAAATCTTGGCGAAACTACCTCTCTAATTTTTTATTTTTTTCATTTGTCGGTCTATTATCGCGTATTAACTAATGAAATAACTTTAAATACATAGGTAACTATTATGTATAGAAACACGTGGATCAGAATTAAAATATATTTAGTAGATTTTGAGTAAATAGGAAAAGTATACCTAATTCTTCATTTTCTGTGCCTACTGGCTGTGTTAATATGTACGTGTCGGCGATGATATTGATGTAGGCCCTTAAGCGTACCATTTCGAAAATACACAAGTTTACCTTGTGTGTTGCCTAAATTTGTAAAGATTTTGAAACAATATGTATTTCAGCGTTTAGTTCGAAGTCGTACCTATTAATTAGGCATAGTTATGAATTGCTTGAACAATTTAATTGTTCATTCATTGTTTTTATTTACCATTGTTTATTGTGAACGTTGTTGCGCTAAATTGTACATAGCAGGTTGGTAAGAAAATGAGAACACTGTCATAGATATAATGTCTATTTGGGAAATATGCTTTTTGTTGCAATTAACAGGTCTGCTTGATAAAATTAAATGTTTATAGTATCCACGCCTTATATTAAAAATATTAAACTTCGATAAATAAAACTGTTTTAACGGATTAAATGTGTATTTTTTTGAGTTTAAACTATCACGAGGATTCGAGAGCCTCCTTGCTTTGGGTCATATCAAAATGGTAACTGCACTGCTTCTTAAATTAACACGAATAATTATGAACAACTGATTTATAAAGCCGACAACCCAGAGCTGAAAAGATATACATTTATTACATGGAAAACTTATTGATACACGTTATCATAAGAAATACCAATCATAATAGGTAGTATTTTCTATTTTTTACGGGTGAGACTGATGGTCACCCGTGACCATGGTGACTGCAAAGTCTCCGAAACGTCGGGCCAAAATTTAAAACAAATATACGCGTCTAAATCCGTAAAAAGTAGTTTTATTTAAACATAATAGGTAGTATTTGCTAAGCTCTTGGTATTAAGAGGATACCAAAATAGCTTCGTGCATTTTTCTATGTACGAAGTTTTCATTGTTTCTTTAGATTGAATGGCTAGAGCTCTAATTTTTAAGTATATCTTTTTTCAATATATGATCTAGGATCGCATGAACTCAGAAACGCGATTGAAAAAAGTTTTCTCGATAGAAAATCTTGGCGAAACAACCTCTCTAATTTTTTATTTTTTTCATTTGTCGGTCTATTATCGCGTATTAACTAATGAAATAACTTTAAAAACATAGGTAACTATTATGTATAGAAACACGTGGATCAGAATTAAAATATATTTAGTAGATTTTGAGTAAATAGGAAAAGTATCCCTAATTCTTCATTTTCTGTGCCTACTGGCTGTGTTAATATGTACGTGTCGGCGATGATATTGATGTAGGCCCTTAACATAACTTCTATCAAGATACGTATATTCATGAATGTTCCAAAAATGGTTTACGCAATAGCCATAATCTTTTCCATGTTACATTATTCATGGTATTTTAACGTTTTATCGTCAATTGTTCTTATGTTACAATTAAAGTCACAAAATAGACAGACTTTAAAATTTCATAATTTAAATAAAGTTATTATGGAAACTAAACATTGTCACCATTTAAAATGTTTGTAATGAAATCTGTGTTGAAAACTATTAAGATATTAAGGTTGTATAAACTTGTGATGATGGACAATGAACATGCTATGTTGGTTAAATTAAGCATTTATTTTGAGACATTTTATTTTTAGGGATCCGTACTAAAATGTAAAACGTCCTGTTACTGAGATTTGGCTGTCCGTCCATCCGTCTTCACCAGGCTGTGTCATGTAAAAATGATCTGATAGCTAGAGAGCTGAAAACTTCACAAGGTTTTTAGGGTTCCGTACCCAAAGGGTAAAAACGGGACCCTATTACTGAGACTTCGCTGTCCGTCCGTCCGTCCGTCTGTCACCAGGCTGTATCTCAAGAACGGTGATAGCTAGACAGTTGAAATTTTCACAGAGGATGTATTTCTATTGCCGCTATAACAACAAATACTAAAAATAAAATAAAATAAATATTTAAGGGGGGCTCCCATACAACAAACATGATTTTTTTACCGTTTCTTGCTCGATACTAATAACGTTGCCTTATGTTGCATAGATAATGGTACGGAACCCTTCGTGCGCGAGTCCGACTCGCACTTGACCAATTTTTTTTTTTGCATAAGTTATGCGAAATAGCAAAGCGAATAACATGTTCGGTTAATAAAATTCGACGTATTATGCAAAACTCTTAACTCTTATGTTATTCAAATCCAAATTAATAGCACCACTTGTATGCTATTGAAATGCAATTTCGCGAAGAGGCATTTATGAATAGGTATTAGAAAGAAAGAAAGAAAGAAAAAGAAAGTTTTATTTTTCCAACAGCGTTTACAATATATAAATACACAACTCGCACTCGACTCGCACTTGACCAATTATTATCATACTTTTGTTAACGTTGCAACGTCAACGTTGTTGTTTGTAACGAAATCTTTGGTAGTGATTTACACCCAATACAAATCGTCGGATTAATCTGAAATTTTGCTCACTTTTTTTCTTTTTTTTACACTGCTGTGGTGGCGAGCAACGGCCCGCCTGATGGAAAGCGGTTACCGTAGCCTATAGACGTCTGTAACACCAAGGGTAGCACTCGAACGTTACCGACCTTTATCGATGACAACTCAATAATGTAAATTTTCGGGATCAATATTTAACGTCCGTCCGTCCGTCTGTCACCAGGCTGTATCTCAAGAACGGTGATAGCTAGAGAGTTGAAATTTTCACAGATGATGTATTTCTATTGCCGCTATAACAACAAATACTAAAAATAAAATAAAATAAATATTTAAGGGGGGCTCCCATACAACAAACATGATTTTTTTACCGTTTCTTGCTCTCGTACAACAAACGTGATTAATTAAGTATTGTGTGTGTTGTTTGCTCATTTATTAATAACGTGCCTTATGTTGCATAGATAATGGTACGGAACCCTTCGTGCGCGAGTCCGACTCGCACTTGACCAATTTTTTTTATTCTTAAACTGTGTTTTTTATTTTAGTAACTGTCATTTTATGAGTTTTAATTAAGTGGCAATGGACAATTTTAAAGTAGTAGGTATATTCCAGAATTATTTAATACAGACTAAGTTATATTGAGAGAATACAAAGCTAAAGTAGAATAAAAATGTTATGAGGTATTGTCACGTTTGACGCATGTTTAAAGAATAACACGTGACCGCAATGGCACGTCTCGTGCTTTGGTTAATTGGAGCGAAACCGACACGCAAAGTTTCAAGGTCGCTTTGACTATGCACTTGCACACATACATATTAATACTATGCAATTGCAACACACACATGTGTAAAATGTTTATTAATGTTTTGTTTATACATTGTGGAATTAATTCGAAAGATTGACATTCTTGTTATAGTGCGTGTTGGTTAAAATAAAAAATGCTAATATATGACACAATTCAACAACTCCATCCATTCGCAAACTTATCGTAAGGGTTTTACTCCATTTGATACTAGGTATTATAGCATACGATAACCTTTATAACCGACATAAGAAAAGGAGAAGGTTCTTAATTCGTCTGATTGATCTAAAATTTCACACATTCATAAGGACAATGCCAATGAATGACATGACAATGCCATACTTTTATATTTCCAATTTCGAAGTGTGTTTTTTTTTGTTTTTAAACCAAGCAAATAATTTTTATCCAATCGTCTAAGCATGAAGTAAAAGAACTAAGGTTATGTTACTCAGATATAATAATAATACCGACTGGGCAGCCTTGTATTACATGATCTACTGTACACGAAGGTCTAAATACTCAGTAAGGCTATATTTTCTGAAAATAAAAATGTTGACTTTGGTTCAATAACTTTTTAAACATACAGGAAATAAATAAAGAAGTGATATAACATGTTTATATATACTAATCATTTAATATTAAATTCTGTTTTATAATGTAACTATGGTAATTGTTATTATATGTATTTGTCTTTTTGAGACTCTGACTTTTACGATTAAGCTGGATTTTGGAAATGTAGAGACTACTCTATGTCTTCAATTCACTTAATAATTTATCTATTAATTTTTTCTTCAAATATAACCTTCACTAAGCTTCTAGCGATGTAATTTGGGAGTAGGCTAGTGAAGGGTATAATTACGTGCTACGTAAAGGATCGCAGATATTTCAATTTTAAACTTTTTGTAAATGTTTGTCTTCTGTAGTATTCTATTGAAACTCAGAATCTTAATATTTTGTGGTGGAATGTCCTTACATACAAGCATATCAAGCACGAGCCGTTCTACTGTATCCTTAAGGATATCAGCTTTTTGGGATCCAGATTTTCACCCGAAATTGCACATATTTTTGTCCTATATGTTATTTGAATCTTACAAAACGTAATGTAACATTACGTTGTTTAGCGCCTAGTACGTGGTAGTGTTACAGAAATAATTGAAACTTAATAGCACTATTGCGAAATTGCAAAATAAGTGTTTATAAAAAAAAGTGTCACGGGCGGCGCGTTAATGGTACGATCAACTTAAAACATTATCTGTGCGTTCAAGAACGGATGTAAGAACATTACTATCGACTTTTGACCCCTGGTGTGTATTCACGAGAAAACAACGCTATTGTGATCGTGTTTATCACGATCATCTCTGTAAGATATGAAAAGAAAATGTCCCGTCTTGTTACTTTTAATGTTAAAAGCGTTTATTGTTCGATAAATTATCACTTGGAGAAAGCGATGGTGAATTTATTACGAGTTTTTATTCGAGTTTATTGCTTCTGTATTTCTAGAAACACGTAAAAATCGAATGTCGTTCTCTAATCTGTTTTGATATATCATATTGAAAAACGGTCTTCAATGGCGACTCCGACGAATAGTAGCGTAATGTTACATTCGATTAAACTCACAACTTTAAAGTAACAAAATAAATTTTAAATAGGTACACGATTTGTCTAGAAGATGGTAACATGTAAAGGTTGTTTTTGAACCCCGATATATTTGTCTATAACTTAAACTAATTACTAATACTAACAATTACCATATTATTTGTTTGTACAAGCTATCGTTAGTTAATGTACGCTTGTAACTGAAATATCACTCTGAATTATTACAAACACACAACGCAACCCATTAATATTATGGCGTCATAATTCCTCCCTGAAGCTTATTAATATCTAATGATAGGGGAAATAGCTAACCATATAGTTCATCGTTGCCGGATTGCGGTATCCGATATATAATTTCAGTACCACTGTAATCAGTAATATGTAGTGCGAGTCAGTGAAGTTCTGGTCTTACCGGTAGATATATGCGGCTTCGGTACAACCAGTCCTACTAAAATGTGTTCACACTCAATATATGTTAAACTTTATCAATTATCGGGTAACGTGGCAAAGTTTCCCGGGCCGTCGAATACTTCACGCACTCTCAACTCCCCCAATTCCTCAATGATAAGAAGTATTTAGGTTTCTGTCTGAGGTGCGAAGAATACGAATGTATCGAAAATTGCTACGATGGAATTTCAAGTAATGGACGCGTAAGTGCCTGACTGGAAATCTAATTTGTTCTTCAGAGAACTTGCTTGAAAAAGTTAAGATCTGTTGTGAACGTTACCAGATTTTTGTTCGTGTTTATAACTTTATGTAATGAACTGACCATGAATCTGACAGTTCTATTAACCTTCCTCATTTTGCAACTAAACACGCTACGCTTATAAAACAAAAAGAAGTGAAAAATAATTTTTTCTTCCTGCTTTAAGTGGTATATATTTTTTTATTTTCCTCATACAAGTCTTATTTTGGCAAATGAATATGTATGTTGAATATATTAAAACAGTATATATATACAGAGACGATATTTCTCTTTATCTCAATGGAGGTGCTTATTGACATAGAAAATCTGATCACTAGTTGAGTCAGATTCGCTTTCTCCCCGGATGTGGCTGTTATATAAACAACGAAACGTTATCGTCTTCAAATCTGCTCCATATTAAATTGTGGCGAAAACCAGTGATTACTCGCACGTTATTGATATTGTCTGTAATGAAGTGTTCCTTGAGGCATTATAATGTTTCCCTTATAAACATTGATGTATTACCTCTGCGTTCGATCGATCATAATAATTTATTGTTAGTAATGATAAATTTACTGCTCATAAATGACTTCTTTGTCCTGTTCCGCATAAATAGTCTTGATTGATTGCTGACATTATGATTCGAATGTATTAGTTAATTACGCCTCTAATGAAAAATATCAAAACATTAAAATTCTAATATTCTGAAAGTCATGTTATTAAAAGTAAAATATTATTTAGTGGCTGGGATATCTGTCCATTTTTCGTTCTGCGAGAACGTCTAGAGGACAATGAATGGTCAGTTCGCTTCGGATCACCTGTCCAAGTGTCCCGTCCTCTGAGGCATCGTTTGTCAATGTCACTCGTCGAGTCTCAGAGAATGCTCCGAAGGTGCCTATTGTTCGCCTGTCCAGTCATCCCCTATTTTTATCCCTCACACCGGAAATTTGCCCTAAAAATTCGCAATAAATGTTTCACAATCTGTGGAAATACTCGTATATAGCGTATTTACTGTCGGAATAATGTAATAGAAGTCGTAGCTTTTATGATTGTATTATGTCGTACTTATTTCGCCATTTCTGTGAAATTTGATAGTGCGATCCTCTATTGTTCTAGGTTCTCACGAAGCCTTTGTACTAATATTTATTTGCGAACTCAGTTGTGAACGCGTATTATTTAATATTTCGTTTCTAGAGTTCCGTGCAGACGTATAATAGCCGAGGAAGCATTTCGACCGATTCCAACTTGAATTTACCTGCCTGAAATTGGGTGAAAGAGATGAAAAATATTGACAAGATAAGGGGAGATAAATTTAAAAATATACCGAAAACAGTACCATACTTACAAGTTACAGTTAACTCTTATAATCGCTTATAATCATCCCATCGCACGGAACATCTCCAGGGGAGTGCGACTCACGATTGACCATTTTATTATTGGATATTCTATTAATTCCTATGATTTCATTTAATATCATGACTGTAATTTTAATATTGTGTGGTTTTCTTGTGAAATGCTACATTGGTATGGTTTTTATGATGAGTGATATATTTAATTGCAATGGTACGTTTCATTTCAATTCATATTGTTTGCATTTGATCAATATTCTTTGCACCTAATTTGGACCTAAAACTCCGGTAAAATTCCTACTAGTTTTCACACGCACAACTTATACGTCCTTCAAGTCTCAAACAATTAGTGAGTTACTTATTGTCTCCTTGTAAGTTGTTCTCACTTGAATAACTTTGTAGTAAGATGGTAGAGTGTCAACTTAGGGCGGAACTTGCTTAGAGTGTCATTGGCAGTTCTGTGCTACTGCGCTGTTCACTTTGCAAGACTGTAACTTTATTGTGCCGCGTTGAATTACAATGGATGCATCTTCGTATGCACTCGTTGTAGCCGTCTTCGTAAATGAATTTGCTAATTTTCTTCGTTTCGTCATCTTCAAGAACTCGCTTTTTCTGTTTGCAAAAAGCGCTACGTTATTTATAGTGTTGTGTTTGTGTTATCAATATATGTTGTTTTAACTTTATTAAATGTTCTTCACATCTAATGGCGTCCTATGATTGCCCTTAGTAGGTTAATTACAACCACTAAAGTTTATCATTTCTCTATATAGTTACTAGAGCAAATTAAAATAACCATGCCAGCCATGTATTAGAAATTTTATTTCATGGCACGCGCAAAAAGAAATAAAGTTGCAATATGTTTTATTTGTAAATACGTAAAATGTTACCGATTCTCTTGACACATCTAAACATAACTAAAACAGGAATATTGATAGTGTCAAAAAAACCATTTGGCAATAGTAACTGAACTTTATTATTACAAAAACCATATTTATAAAAGAGTAAAGATTTTAATTGATATAAATGTTAACGACGAAATAGCCATAAAATCAAAATACAGCATAATAACAATAGGTTTTATTTTAGTTAAATTTTTGAGGGAAATGAATGGATGTCACTGTCTATCGTCACATGCTTAGAGTAAAAAACATAACAGGTTTTCTTATGCTATGTTACATAACTTTTTAATATTTGTTATAACTAATTCACATATTATTCAATGTGTGTTTTGTGGTTTAAAGTTGAATGCTAGACGTTATAATTTAATGAATATTCTATGAATATAACATTTGGTAATCTGAGGGAAGCTTGTTGACTTTAGTATCAATTAGGTTAACCGTTTTAGTATCTCGCTCGCTAATGTATTAATTAGGTAAGTTTGTTATCACAAGACATGTGAGGAATTTGTATTTGTTTTATGTCGAATATTCGACATGTATTTTGTGAAAATTTTGTGGATGGTCTTGCCTGTTTTAACGTGAAGTGATTGTTATGTAGCTAATTATAAGTGGATTTGGTAACAGGTTTTGTAACAGGAAAACTGAATTCAGTTAAAATTACGGAATTTTTAGAAGTATGGTCTAACATAATCCGTTTTTGATAGAATTTTTAAGTATAAGAGTAATTACAATTTTAACGATTGTGACTTCACTACATACATATACTCCAAGGATTCTTTTGGCATATCCTTAATTATACTGCTACAGGCGTGATGATATAAAAAATATACCAGCATTTTGTTATTATTAAATTGCACTGTATACAGGCCGTTTCAAACAAAAGAATCTATGAAGCGTAATACAGCGGACACTTGCTCGGGCGCAATAGATTCATCCAGCTGTGAGATATCAATAAAGAAACTGTTGAGACGATATTGCCAATATACGCCAAATGTATTATTACAATGCGCTGTACCATATAGCAATTACACAGTTGGCGTTTGTTGTATAAAACTGCCTCTTATTGCCTGTTAATATTTATTGAACGGTGAAATATATGTAGATTGATTTTATACGTGTCATCGGATATCTATTCTTCAGTACGAATATACGATGAAAGGTATTTTAGTACAGCGTGTTGTGTTACGGAATATGTTAGCGTAATGTATAATATAGAATTACGAAATGTTAGTCACAAGCAGTCGCACAAGTGGGCCATTCACTTTTATACTGGCTGTATATATTATAATACTATGAATAAGTCGGCTTGCTGCAATTTAACTAGTTCCAGCAATTAAGACTAACAAAATAAGATAAATATACTGACTACACTGTGCTAAAGACATCATATACAGTAGTCTCCTTGATTGCAATAATTGTAATAATTTTTTTTGTAGACAATTCTCACTATTTTAATTGCACACTGTTGGGCGTAAGCCTTCTTTGCTTTAGGGGCGTATTAGTTCTACAACTATGTTGGCGTCAGGTTTAATTTCGAGTTTTCCGTCTCTCAGAAAGATGTAACATGCATATATCCCCTACTGGCGTTCAGAGCACCATTAGGAAGAAATGAGTCACCTTGTAAGTAGTTAACAAATGTCACATAGGATTCGTGTTCCGGCGTCATGGGGCAAGTAGATTATTTACAACAATGATTTTAATACGTTTTATATTTTAGAGCCGTAGCCAGCCAGTAATGAGCAATGGGTGGTAAAACGTTCATAATAAGGTATTAATATTCGGCCATTAAACATGATTTTCTTTCAAATTAACTACATCTTCTTGGATGTACTATACTTTTCGCTTGCTTCTGTTCATATCTTTTTACCCAAAATTTTATCATCCTGTAGATCGTTTATTAGCTTTTTAATATAACTTAGTAATTTTCTAACCGGTCTAAATTACCATTATTATTTTTAATTATAGAGATTAAAGTGACTCTATAAAACTCGGCTTACATTTTCATAAGTACTAATAATAAAGTTGTAATGACTATTTTAGTACGATACTTTAATGATGCTATTACTTTCCATATATAAATTATTAGGTACTAATTGTGTTAATGCTCTAGTTATATTGGTATTAACTCTACCGGTACGACTTAACCTAACTTAACTAAAACTAAAAAAATTCCAAGTCTAAAACCAAAATCCAGTAAGGTTTAAATTGAGCATAACTTTATTGAGCAAAAATATTACAATAGTAACTGATATATGAACATTTATTATAAAAAAAATAATAATAATATTAAATAATAATAAATAATATATTTATTATATAACATTTTTTTTATTTATACTTATGAACATTAGCATCTGTACTAATTATGATAGTTGTATCACAGATGCCAATTTACTGAACTTTCTTATTATAAAAATTGTAATATGTAATAACGATTTTTATTTATAAATTTGTACAACGAAATAGCCATTAAATCAAAATAAAGCATAGGTGGTTTCATTTTAATTAGTGAGGTTGAGATTTTGACGCATCAGAATTGGGGTTATTGCGTTTTAAGCACTTTAATTAGTACTAGTCTTGTAAAAAGCGTTAGATTAACATAATATTTTGTAACACTTGCGCGACTCATCTGTTTAAATCAAACTATTTTTTACGGATTTAGACGCGTATATTTGTTTTAACTTTTGGCCCGACGTTTGGGCGTTTCCGAGAGTTAGATTAGTTCGGAAATTTTGTTTCGAAGATTACGGTAATGTGGTCATTACGTTAATTTATGTAAAATTTTGTGTTGCAATTAACACAATCGTAATAGAAAAATAATTTAAACTAAAATATACATCTTATAATATTAAATTAAGTTGTGCATTCCTGCCTGCTTTTTAGGTATGTATTGGGATAACATAAATACGTTTATAAATATCACTAAGTTGTACTTATATTATTTTATGGTCATGTTATGAAACACTTAGCTTCTGTAGATGAAATAAAAAAGCTTTAGATGCAAAATGACGCAAGTAGTCCATAATTAGAGTCTTTATGTCGATCGGTACTAATGGATGTAACTAGAGCCCTTGCACTTACGCAATGCTGACGTGCACGTGCTACTGTGAAGATGAGAGACTGTAGAATAGGTATATTCAACCCGTTAGGTAATGATTAAGCCAGGTGTTTTTCTATTGTTTATTTGATTTGTCTCGGTTTCTTGGAAATACCCCACGCATCCATCAATCGGCGTTTCTCCGCAACTTGTTGCATTAAAATTCCATAATGTAACAATAAAAAAACATAATTACAGATATAAATCTGCTAACTCCTTTGCCGACTTAATATGCCTATATTATGTAAAGACTTCGCGAATTTCACTCACACACAAGAATGAAAGTTGAAATATGTTTTATACAAAACTTGATCACAATGTTCTTTCGATTTCAAAAGAGAAAGGTACTGGTGTATAATTTCAAAGGCTGACGTCATATCAAGTCGCGATTAGGTGGATAAATCGATGAATGTTGAACACTCGGACTGAACGATTTGATTGTAAAAGGCGCTCTGTGCCAAGTCCCAATTACGACGCTCTCTGATTGAGTGGCCGTCTGTTCGGCTCGTCATTAAACGCTCTCATCAGGAATAGTGGCGTCCATATTCACGCACACTTGCTGAATCTGACAGTTGCAGTGATTCAAAGCGAAATTGTCAGTTGCATAGCGCGATAATTATCTGTACATTAATACGTAAGGCGAAATCTTTGGACTCCGTTTTACGATTAATCACTCAAACGTATGAAACTGCTATAGTTTATCGACGAGCATTACCACACGTCTTTATGACCATTATTTTTCGTAATAACTTTTTCTGGTAGCCAATGATATTTCAATCGTAAACGTTATGCTGAAAAATCCTTAAAATTTATGCATATTCATTCAGCCAAACTTATAACTTCTTGTTTAAAATAAAAAAATATCTATGGATAGAGCAAAAACATTACAAACCAAGCAAATAATGTGTTTTTTTTTTACTTTATTACATAACACATTAGAACGCTCGCTGAAACCACAGGGTTTAGTGCAAGCGTAAGTTCACTTATTACAATAAGATTTTAATGACTAACTCTCTTCTCCAGCCCATTTACGTCCCACTGTTGGGCACGGGCCTCCTCCACTTTGGGAGGGATTATGGTCTACTGTGCCGCGCTGACCAGGCGTGTTGGCACAGGGTTTATTTTCGAGTTTTCCGTCTCTCACAGAAGATGTTTTCTGTGTGCAATATCCCATATCTAACTTTTACAGCACCCTTGGGAGGAGATGGGGTGGTGACACTTGTATTCTTAATCCGTCACCACACGGAGTTTGACTAACTATTTATATCTAAATTACAACTAAATAATATTTACAAGATGTTTTTTAAAGGATTTTGAAATGTTTTATTGGAGACATTTCTGGTGATAATTTATTCAGGCAATTTTTTTAATATTTTAGGTAGTACGTACACATTCTAGTTCCATAATGATTATTATACTCAGGTATGACATATTTTATTGAATCAGGTAATTATCTAAAGTTACTCTTTCTTTTGTATTTGCATAGTTGATTAATATTGTTACGTGCTAGGGTTCGAAGGATTTGGAGAGAAAGACCTGCTGACTCTTTTAGAAGACTTTATTCACTAGCACTAGTTACACACTAAGCACTAGGTCCAAACACTAAGCACTAGGTCCAAACACTAAGCACTAACAATGTCCTAGGTTGAAGCCAAGTCGTAGGTTTCACTGGTATCACTCTTGATCACTTGTTTTCGCTCTCGAAGTCGCCTTTTTCGTAGCTCGAACTGAACTGCCCGGGCTCGCCTCCCTGCCGCTATTTATATGCGCCGAGACGAGTTCCAGACTATTCCAGAATGTTCCCGACTGTGCGCGAACGTGATCGCCCGGAACGAATGTTTCTAGAAGGTTCGAGCATGTACGGTAGTTCCTCTAACGCCATCTAGTATCTAATAGGGGTTTCACTTTGTTCGGTTATTTAATTGGTTTTACTAGTTGCTGCTAGATGGCGCTAGCTCTTTTGTGTTTTGTGTGTTCGTAACACTACTCCCCTCTTAGAGATGCTCGTCCCGAGCATCGTTGTTACTACCATGGTAACGCGCCAGACGGTCTATGTGTACCACTTTGAATGTCCCTCTTGGTTGCTTTTGAATCCTATAGGTCACATCATTCAGTCGGGTAACCACTTTGTATGGACCGTCCCACTGGTTCTGCAACTTTGGAGATTTCCCTTTCCGGCGAGTTGGGTTATGCAGCCACACCAGTGACCCTTCCTCGAAGCCGCTCGTGTTCGATTTCCGGTCGTATCTGGTTTTCATGTTCTCACTTGACTGTAACCCATTTTCCCGAACCAAGGCGTGTATATAGCGCATCTTTTCCCTTAAATCGCAGACATAGTCTTGTACAGTCTTTGGTCCCTCCGGTGACCCTCCTGTCAATAGGTCTACTGGTATTCGTAGTTCTCTACCGAAATTGACATACGCCGGGGTAGCTTTTATGCTCTCATGCTCGGCGGTTCGGTAAGACAGAAGGAAGAGTGGTATATACTTGTCCCAATCCTTTTGTTTGTCATCTACCAATTTCGCCAAATGCCTCTCAAGGGTCTGGTTAAATCTCTCAACCATTCCATCAGACTGTGGATGGTACGCGTTGGTCCTCGTCTTATGCATGCCCAAAATTCTGCACACTTCCTGGAACACCTGCGATTCGAAGTTCCTGCCCTGATCAGAATGGATTTCCAGAGGCACACCAAAGCGACATATAACTTCTTCGACTAACTTAGAAGCGACTGTTGTGGCTTCTTGGTTTGGTATGGCGAACACTTCGGGCCATTTGGTGAAGTAGTCAATGACGACCATAAAATACTTGTTTCCCGAATCCGTTACAGGAAATGGCCCAGCTACGTCAACTGCAATTCGTTCCCACGGTGCACCGACGTTATACAACCGCAGGTTCCCACGGCTCCTGGTCTGTGGTCCTTTTACAGCAGCGCAAGTAGTACATTTGCGGCACCAATCCTGTACATCATCTCGACAATGCAACCAGTAGAATCGTTCTCGCACTTTTGTTAACGTCCTCTTGACACCTAGATGCCCTCCTGATACGCCATCATGTATTTCACGGAGAACATCTGGTACTCTCGTTCTTGGGACAACTATCTGAAGATGGAACTCTCTGCCGTTAGTCTTCTCCCATTTCCGGTAGAGTATTCCGTTTTGGAGTATCAGACTGTCCCATTGCGCCCAGTACGCCTTAGTGACAGCGCCAGTGGGTGCAACCTCACTCCATATTGGTTTTACGTCACCCCGTTTCTTCCATGTGATGATATGCCGAAGGTCGTCATCTTTTTCTTGAGCCTCCCTCATAGCATCATTCTCCCAGAGACTCAAAGGATCTGTTCTCGTTAGTTTTAATGTTTCTTCATTGCATTCCTGCTTGACACAATGTTTGCAGTCCTCCGAACACGGCCTTCGTGAGAGTGCGTCGGCATTCCCATGTGTCTTTCCGCTGCGGTGTTCCGTCTTGAAGTCATACTCCTGGAGCTGTTCAATCCATCGAGCTACTTGACCTTCTGGGTTCTTGAATTGCAGTAGCCACTTCAAGGCTGCGTGGTCAGTTCGTAGTAAAAACTGTCTGCCGATGAGATATTTGTTGAAATGTTGTAGCGTCTTTACAACAGCCAAGAGTTCTCGTCTTGTCACACAGTAGTTTCTCTCTGGCTTGGATAAAGATTTGCTGAAATATGCAATAACAACTTCTCTTTCACCCTGTTTTTGAGATAACACCCCTCCAATGGCCGTGTTGCTTGCATCCGTGTCAACTATAAACTGACCTTCAGTTTGTGGATACCCCAGGATTGGTGTTTCACACAGATGTTTCTTCAGTTTCTGAAAAGAATCTTCACAAGTCTCATCCCAACTAAATTGTCGTTTATCTTCTGTCAGCCGATGTAATGGCTTGGCTATCTCTGCGAATCCCTTAACAAAACGCCTGTAGTATGAGCATAGGCCGAGGAATGCCCGCACTTCGGTTTTGTCCTTAGGGGTAGGCCATTTTTGAACTGCTTCCAGTTTCTCCGGGTCTGTCTGGATTCCATCACTGGAGATAATATGGCCGAGATAGTTGACCTTGCTCCTGAATAAACGACACTTTTCCGGGTTCAACTTTAATTTGGCTCCCTCTATTTTGGCGAAAACTCGCTCCAAGTTTCGCAAATGGTCTTCGAAGTCGCGGCCGACAATGATGACGTCATCCAAGTAGACTAAGCAAGCCTCTCCAACTAAGCCTGCCAGTACACATTCCATGAGTCGCTCAAATGTGGCAGGTGCGTTGCACAATCCGAAGGGCATGACGTTAAATTGCCATAAACCTTTACCGGTCGAGAAAGCTGTCTTCTCCTTGTCTTTTGGATGAATTTCCACCTGCCAGTAGCCAGATTTCAGGTCTAGGCTCGAGAACCATTTCATGCCACTCAGGGTATCTAAAGTGTCGTCGATTCGAGGTAACGGGTAACTGTCCTTCTTAGTCACATCATTGAGACGCCTATAGTCCACACAAAATCTCGTGCTACCATCTTTCTTCTTCACTAATACAACAGGTGAGCACCACGGACTTGTAGACGGTTCAATAATCTTATTCCTTCTCATGTCCTCCAAAAGGCCTTCAACTTCTTTTTCCTTTGCAATTGGTATCCGTCTTGCTCGTTGACGAATTGGTCTCTCGCTGCCGGTATCTATCCTGTGCTGAACCATCGACGTTCTTCCAAGGTCCCCTTCTTGGCTGGACAAGATATTCGCGTAGCGCTGCAAAAACTTCTTAGCTTTCATGCTCTGCGAATAAGTCAGATTACTCTTACAGTCATCGAGTAGCTTAGTCACTAAACCGTAGTTATTGCCGTTTGCTGAGTCTGCGCCTGTCATCGAACTACACTTTTTCATCCAGACAACTTCCTCGCACTTTCCGATGACGTCACCTTTGTTCAAGCAGATCTCGCGATCACCAAGATTCAAAACCCTGACTACAGCGTTACTGCTTCCACTAACAAGGGTTCTCGCCGTCATCAGTTTTTGTGACGATGTCTTGGTAGGTGTGTCTTCGATCAACACGCATCTGTATGATTTTTTCTTTCCAGCTGGCGGCAGTTTCACCAGTACCTGAGCTTCCGCTCGTCCAGGTATGATGACTTTCTGTACACATGTGACTTTCCCGCAGGCGCCTCCAAGAATGAAGATTTCTTCTTCACCACACTTGAAAACTCCGTCAGCGACATTAATTCTGCAGTTGTGTTTCTTCATGAAATCCAAACCCAAGATGCAATCATCCACAATCTCAGCCACGATTACGTTATGAGAGTATGAGGACCCCCCTACATACATCGTAACTGACGTTTCTCCCAGGACGGGTATTGGCTGACCGGAGGCAGTAAGAAGCCGACAGTTAATTCTCCTCTTGTGTCCCGTTGCCGTTTTTACCAGATTTGGGTTCACTATTGTTCTAGAGGCTTCTGTGTCCAGAATCATTTTGCAATCCGTCCCGTTAATAGTCCCCTGAATCGCAAGACTATTCCCGCTGCATGCCTGGGAGATAACAGTTATCGGGGCTCCCTCCGCGTCAGCCAGCACTCGCCCCTTAGTCCTGGCTTTTATTCGTTTCCCTGATCCCGGGCAAGGGGCAAAGCCCCCTGCTTCTTCAGAACCTCTATTTGTTCCTCGATCCTTTTCATCCTTTCCATCTGGGTTTCCTTCTGCGGGCAGTTGAGCTGAAGATGGCCCCTCTCGCCGCACTTGTAGCACATGGCTCCAGAACTTTTCTTCGTAGGGGCCTTAACCTCCTTGACTTCCTCAGAGACCTCGCGGATCTTATGGGTATGCCGTATGTCATAACGAACAGCCTCGACCTCCAAAGCATGCGCTAATGCTTCCTTTAGCGAGGTATGGTGACGAAGCCTCACTGCAGCTCTGACCTCCAGGTCTTTGATTCCGTCGACAAATGCTTGAACAATATTCGTGTCTACCATCTTGGTGTCGGTTCCTGGGTGTGCCTTCCTGACGAGTTTTTCAATTTCCAACGCCCATTGTTGTAGTCCTTCTCCTGAGCGTTGGACTCTGTCACGCAGTTGGGCACGGAACACGTGCTCCAGGTGTCGCTCCCCGTATCTGGATTCAAGTGCCTCCATCAGGTCTTGGAACCCATTTCCTGTATGTGGCAGTGCTTCCAGGACCGACAAAGCTTGCCCTCTGAGCGCAACAGTAAGAGCGGTCAAGCATTGTTCTTCCGTCCATCCGTTGGCAGTAGCAACCGTCTGGAATTGCTGACGATAAGCGTTCCAGGAAGTAGTGCCGTCGTATGGCGGAACTTTCACTCTTGGTCCTTGTGCCACTCCGATAGTTCCACTAGAGATCGCAACTCCCGTGGTTTCAAGGCGCACTACTTTTTTCTGTAGTTCAATGAGGCCGGTTTTCACATTTTCGACATCCAATCCTAACCCGGTAACTCGTTCTTCCACTACGTCGACATCTTTTCGAAGCTTAATCACCGTGTTACTAACATCATTTATAGCACAAAGCACTTTTTCTTGTGACTCTTGCAAAGCGCTGAGCTTGCATTCTTGTGACTCTTGCAAGGCGCCGAGCTTGCGTTCTTGTGACTCTTGCAAAGCGCCGAGTTTGCGTTCTTGTGACTCCTTCATTGACCGAATTTCCGCCCTTTGCATCTCTATCAGTTCAATTAAACTTCCTAATTGAAGTGCCACTGACGCTACGGCGCCGCTCGTGGGCGTGGCTTGTCTAGTGGGCGTGGCCTGTGCGGTGGGCGTGGCAAGGTGGGCGGATCCAGTGGGCGGGGCTTGAGTCTGAGTAGGCGGAGCCTGGGCCTGGGTGGGCGGAGCCCGGTGGGCGTGGTCGGTGGGCGTAGCATGGTGGGCGTGGCCAGTGGGCGGGTCTAAGGGGTCGTGGTCGGTGGGCGGGGCCTGGTAGGTGGGGCCAGTGGGCGGGGCTTGGTCCACAGCGGGCGTGGCCTCCGCAGCTCGTTGTGCCCTTGTCCTGACGCCCTCGAAGTCCTCTCTCGGAGTCAATGGCATCTCCAAATCTCACTTCCGACACCAGTTGTTACGTGCTAGGGTTCGAAGGATTTGGAGAGAAAGACCTGCTGACTCTTTTAGAAGACTTTATTCACTAGCACTAGTTACACACTAAGCACTAGGTCCAAACACTAAGCACTAGGTCCAAACACTAAGCACTAACAATGTCCTAGGTTGAAGCCAAGTCGTAGGTTTCACTGGTATCACTCTTGATCACTTGTTTTCGCTCTCGAAGTCGCCTTTTTCGTAGCTCGAACTGAACTGCCCGGGCTCGCCTCCCTGCCGCTATTTATATGCGCCGAGACGAGTTCCAGACTATTCCAGAATGTTCCCGACTGTGCGCGAACGTGATCGCCCGGAACGAATGTTTCTAGAAGGTTCGAGCATGTACGGTAGTTCCTCTAACGCCATCTAGTATCTAATAGGGGTTTCACTTTGTTCGGTTATTTAATTGGTTTTACTAGTTGCTGCTAGATGGCGCTAGCTCTTTTGTGTTTTGTGTGTTCGTAACAATATATCCTATTTCCACTTTCATTATGGCTATTTTTATTTTAGATTTTATGGGTACATTACAGTATTTAAATGTTATAATAATGGTTTTTTATGAGTATTCTTTACATGTTGCGCCACAATAGTTTTTAGTATTCTTATCTGTAAATTACAAATTTTATTAATGTAGGTCTTGAAAGTGCGACCATAACTACTTAACCCATAGTCAATGACGGAGTGCCCCAGAGCCAGGTACAAGAGTCGCCGTGTTTGGTATGGTATTTTGTACTTGAGTATGTTTAGTTTGCTGAGCAGAGATCTTAGTTTATTAAAGACATGGTTAACGTGGAAACTCCAGTTAAATCGGTTATCTATAATTAATCCTATGTACATATGTTTATCTATTATTTCTAAACTGTCACATTTTCTGTTCTGTGTGGAGTACGTATTTAAATTACTCTGTCTCACGCACAAATCGTGATAGTCTAATCGTAATAATAATTTAGACAACACCTAATTTGTCTATCTGTTACCAACACTTAGCTGTCAAGTACGTAAAAGGGATCACACCTTTTACGGATCTGATAGCCAAGTGTCGGTTATGGTACTTTCAGAATTGCCTCATTGTCAATCACTTGAAGTTTATGTTCGTCTCAATCATAGTATGATTAGGATTACCTCATGTATGTTGTTAACCTATTTAGAGTCACGGCTCATCGCATGTGGTTACGTTATTATTTTAATGGTAATATCAATCAAGTATGAAGATGAAACGTTAAATTTTTAATGAACGTAAAATCAGACTCGGTTATGGTCAACAGTAATTTAAGTCCTTACTAACTATAGTTTCTGTGAGAATTGTTCGAAACAAATTCGAAAATCGTTGTTTTAGTGCTTTATATTTTAATAAGACCAGCGGCCGTATTATAAGCTTTTATTTACAGGCAGTTTACGCCGTGAAATGAAATGTCTGGCAAATTCGTATTATGAACAAATTATTAGTCAGTCAGTTCGCTAAACCAGTCATACATTAATATGTTTAAGGAGAAGGTACAACTAAAAGTTAAAGTACTAACTAAAAATTTTCAACTAAAAGTTTTATTTTTGCCATAATACCTAATTTAGCCATGCAGTTTACGGCCTGCCTGGAACTTGAATGATTTTAAAAAGCTCATAATACGCCGGCAGGGCAAAGAGCATGCAGATACCGGAAACAAAAGTAAAGCTATGGATTCCTTTTTAGCCAATGAATGTTCCACTTAGGGCACAAGTCTCCTTCAATTCAGGAGGGTTTTTAGGGTTCCGTACCCAAAGGGTAAAAACGGGACCCTATTACTGAGACTTCGCTGTCCGTCCGTCCGTCTGTCACCAGGCTGTATCTCAAGAACGGTGATAGCTAGTCAGTTGAAATTTTCACAGATGATGTATTTCTATTGCCGCTATAACAACAAATACTAAAAATAAAATAAAATAAAGATTTAAGGGGGGCTCCCATACAACAAACTTTTTTTTTTTACCGTTTCTTGCTTGATACTAATAGCGTTGCCTTATGTTGCATAGATAATGGTACGGAACCCTTCGTGCGCGAGTCCGACTCGCACTTGATCAATTTTTCATTTTGTTTACTATGACATGCTGTCCAAGTTTCAATAAAATGAGTTGGTTATTGGGTTTAATTTCGAATTTTCTATCTTTCACAGTTGATGTGAACTGCTTATAATAGCCCTTAACTGGCTCTTACACCGCCCTGGAAAAGTAATGGGGTGGTGGACCCTATATTCTTAATCCGTCACACGGAGAAGTTATGTAATTTTATGTAAAATTAAATCTACATCGTTAAGCAAGCCTTAGTTTTATTGAAACTGCTTAACTTTAAATGTGTTTGCCTTATCGAAGTGATAATCACGTTGCCTTCGGGGCCTCCTACAAACTCTATAATCTGTTGATATACAAATTACTTCCAAAGGTTTGATCGCGTGATGCGGTGTATATACCTAGTTATTATTAGGTCGATTTTACTTGCCCAAATGGATGGGTAATTTATTGTTAATTCACTTATTTTTTATTGTTATTAATATACCATAACACACGATTTATTTATCGGTCGTTTATTCCTTAATTTGATTGCGTTGTGTGGTATTTTTTATCCCTTAAAATGTTTTTACTATAAATTAAATATAATTTCAAATTTCTTGATCTGTTAATAACAAGTAACAACCATGGCAACATGAAAACAAAGAGTAACAAAATAAAGAAGATAACAATAATATTATCAACTAGCTGTTGCCCTCGACTCCGTCCGCGTAAAATTTAGGAAATTTTCCCCGTTTTTGCAATATTTTTAACTACTGCTTGAGTGAGAGTATTATAAACGTAAGAGTAAACAAATATAATCAGAATGCTCCGAACTGCTAAGCTATCAGGAGTTACACGTGTTATTGTGAGTCAACCATAAAATATAGATACCTATATGCTGTTGCGGGATATTTTTTAGACAATTTTATGTAGAATGTTTCCGTCATACATGATTTCTATGTAACTTTAACCATTAAGGCTGCACACGCGACGGGAGCTTAAAAATGCATTAAATTCTCCCGTTTTCCCAACATTTCCCTTCACTACTCTGCTCCTATTGATTGTAGCGTGATGAAAAGTATAGATAACTTTTCGAAACTTATAGTAGAAGTAAAACGAACTAAGTGTAAAATTTCTAATTAAAACAATAATATTTAAAGCACTGCATTTATTCTTACGCATACCGGTATTTTATTCACTAAAATATATTGTTACTAGGCGCATTCTATTTTTGTTACGTAATATTAAACAAGCTATTTGCGATATTTGAAACTAGTGTATACATCTCTACGTCCATGTTACACTACCTGCTCGATATTTGTAGTGTCTATTACACTTTCGTAATATTGGAATGTAAATCTGATATTATTGCATCAGATTGAAAGTACTACGCTGTTGTCGCTCATAGTAGCATCTTATCCTTTCACTTGCGAGCCCTTTACATCCCACTGTTGGTCATGGACCTCCTCCACTTCAAGAAAATATTTAATTTACTATACTACGCTAGACCAGTCTTGTTGGCATTGGATTTAGATTTGCGTTTTCCGTTTCTTACAGATTTTTTTAATACTAAATGATGATGTTTATTATTGTTTGTTGCTTACTGCACACTCAGGAAGACAAAGGGTGGTAACACTTGTATTAATCTTCAATCCGTCAAGATACGAATATGTGAAATAATAAGAAGATTTAATTAAAAATCTGTTATTTGTATCAATAGCTAATGCCAGCGATTTCATCCGCATTTTTAGTTATTGCGCCCTCCCTCTCCAAATATACACCAAATCTTAACAAATTATACAAAAAAGCCATCTAAGATGTTGGTTTTTTGTGTAAAAAGCAATTATCTTTTTCAAATTTTCGAGTAAATAATATCATCTTATTTAAATATTTATTGTATTGTAAACTAGCTGGTGCTTGCGATTTCGTACGCGTGGAATTTAGAAATGTTTTCTCGTGGAATTTAGAAGTTTTTACAACATTTTTCACAGATGCTTAGCTCCTGTTGGTCACAGTGAGATGTTATATAGCCTTCCTCGATAACTGTACTATCCATCACAACAAGAAATTTTCATTTCGAACCAATAGTTCCTGAGATTATCGCGTTCAAAGAAAAAAACTCTTCAGAATCAAAAGAATCATATCAAAATCCGTTGCGTAGTTTCAAAAATACAAGCTTACATAGGGACGTACAAAAATAATGACTTTGTTTTATAATAAGTAAAGACTAGATTTAGACCAAGCTTTGTCTAGCCTTTGGTTGGTACAATGAAAGTATTCTTCACATAAAGAAGCTAAATGTTAAATCATAGTTCACAATGGAGCTGTTTAACGAACCGACAACCACCACGGAGTAAGATTTTGACTCATGTATTGGCACAAATGTCTGGAACCGCGCCCGAACGTTGTACCACATCTCTTATGTTAGCAACACCACCTTCTAACTATAAATTTAGAGGTAAACTTTGTACAGGATATCCGTTCCAAATATCGTGTTTGTTTAAGAAGTTTACGGTATTGGATAAAAAGATTGGTTTGTATACAAATAAATACCCAGTACCTATGTTATTATTTAGTTGAGAAACAGCCGTGTTGTTTCTGTTGTTTCGTTTGTCTCACTGGTATTCATGCTTATTATCGCGTCTGAGAAATGACTGAGATTCATTAGGTACTGTTTATTTAATTAATTAATTATACAGATTATTACTACCAAAAACATAAAAGCCCTTGTTTTCAAATTATCATAGAAATCTTAGCCTTGCAGGGCAACTACCTAATTATTTGGCGTTGCAGTTAGTTTAGGATCCGATTAAACTTTGAACAATATTAAGATTGTGTTCCAGTTTTACCCTCTAGTTATCTCTTCGTAAAACTTGCTATATTATATTACATAAATACATACCGTCAGGTCTTTTTGCTCCAATCTTAACAGACTTCCTTGAGTTCATTTATATTTATACATCTGGCTATGTATGCGCGACGGTTTCAAGTTCTACGCACTTGACCCTAAAAAGGTCTGTGAAAAAGGGACAACATAGGCATACTGTATAAACTTAAATAAATATTATTGTATTTTTTAAATACTGTAATACGTAAAGATTAGCAACTAATAGTTGGAATATAATGTGGTATACGATGAAACGGGCGCTTGACTCGTACGCCCGCACTAACTTACGATCAGAGTTCTGACTAGTTACGTTGCGGTCTTAATCCAATTTGATGTTCATAAACTGCTGTTGATATACGACCCGGGGGTCCTCTGCCAATTAACTGTTAGCTCTTATGTTTGTATGTTTGTTGATCTAACATGTGGTATTTAGTTATGTCTGTACTGCTTGCCGTTAGTACCTTTTTAAACGATTTCAATGTACTGTTTATCCCGTTTTGTTATTTAGCCTATAGCCTTCCTCAATAAATATACGATGCAATACCGATTTTCTTTTTAAATTAGCGCTGAGATTAGTTCATTCAAACAAACAAACTCTTCCGCTTTATAATTGCCTTTTTAAACGATTTGGAAAAATGGTGGGTCTTAATCTATTCGAATTACATTACGACCTTCAACGGTTTACCCTGCTGTTTTATTAATCTTGCACTTCACTTCATCCATAAATCCGACACTTGCCACCCAAAACTCTAAGAAAATATTTTAACTTCCGTCCCTGGAACCGGCTTTGAATTAAAAAAACTCTGCAGTGGTATACAATATTTAATTCAAATAATATTAGTACATAAGGATTTGGACGCATATTTTTCATCGCGTAAATATTAGAGAATAGTACATAATATAACATTACCTAAATTAATTACTACGTACCGTATTTGTTGTATTTTATTCATTACGTGACAAAAAAACTTAGATATAGTAAAATAGTGTACATCACACACTATTCTCCGTGTGGTGACGGATTAAGAATACAAGTTTCACCACCCCATCTCCTCCCAAGAGTGCTATAAAAGTCAGCTAAGGGATATTCCACACAGATAACATCTTCTGTGAGAGACGGAAAACTCGAAAATAAACCCTGTGCCAACACGCCTGGTCAGCGTGGCATACTAGAGCGTACTACAATACATGCGCGGAAGATAAAATTACTGCTAATTGGATCACGAGCCACCTCTAATTACCTGCATTGATTTATCTAATTTCAGTTACTTATTTTTTCCATTCCGACTTCTGTGAATCCCCCAAAGGGCATGAATTATGTCGTTAACACATAATGCACTAGCTGACCCGGCAAACGTTGTTTTGCCATACAAATGTTAGGGGTAAAAAGGGTGGTCCCTTAACATTTAGGGGGATGAAAAATAGATATTGTCCGATTCTCAGACCTAACGGATATGTACACAAAATTTCACGAAAATCAGTCGAGCCATTTCGGAGGAGTATAATTACAAACACCGTGATATGAGAATTTTATATATTAGAATAGCTGACCCAGCAAACGTTGTTTTGCCATACATAGGTATGTCAGGGGTAGAAAAATTGCAATAAAAGAATATTGCGACTATAAATTGAAATGTAAGCTATCCTATCTTTCAAGTTGGGTCGAATTGCACACGGAGTGCAAATCAAATTTAAAGTCGGTTCGTCGGTTTAGGAGTCCATCGCAGACAAACAACGTGACATGTAATTTTTATATAAGTATAAAGATTTTATTTTGATGTATATTATAAACTTAAATGTTATAACCAGATAAAGAATAATTAGGTAATAATTCACAAATAATTTGTAAAAACAAAGTATCCAAAAGTTTTTGTCAGTGCTAGCAGAAAAATTTTATATGAGCTTTATCTGACGTAGACAGATTACCATTAGGATTATAGAAAATTAAAGAAAATATGCGGAACATCATGTTGGCATCGATCGCCACAACACACGTGCCTAAACCTTCCGTATTCAGCCCCATCCTGGTACCGTACCTAGTACCCCCTGGTCGGGTCATGGTAATACCTGAGTGACTACCATGGCCCGGCTAAGGGCGAGGAGGAACACTGGGGTTTAGTGGGTAGTCCGGGTCCGTTTCTGATCCGGGAGTCCCACACGAAGTGCGTTAATGCTTCCCCACGTAAAAAAAAAAACAACCGTACCTATTACCCACCTACCTGGCTAGTTCTACCTTAAGCTTGCCGAGTATGCCGAGTATGAACATGGGAAGTAAAGAAATTATTACATTATTATTCTTGCTATAAACTTAATCTAATGACATTGGTACCAATTCTACGTGCACAACTAAACTTAACTAAAAAATGAAAATTGATAGTGTCAATAACAGCTTTCCGTAATGTTAACTGAACTTTCTTATTATAAAAACTACAGAGACAAACAAAACAAACAAGATACAGCAACAGTTGTTTTCCTTTTTTAGTTAAGTTAAGTTTAGTTGTGCATCTAGAATCGGCACCATTGTATTGTTGATCTGCCATATTGCTATTTGCATTCCGATGAGTTCTGTACCAATCCTATATGCCAACTAACCTATACACGATTCCTGAATAAATAACATTGGATGATGCATAAATGATTTTACATGTGAACGATATATACAAGTGTGTAAATATTTACGATTGTGTAAAAATTTACATTCATGATTGCTATATGTTTTCATTAATAATGAAAATATACTATATGAATGTTAACGTGTTGTTTTTAAAGCAATTTGATACTTAATTTAGCTACAATTGTGTTGTAAAATCCTTGAAGAATTTGGGTTGACTTTTATTTGTTTAATTTGCAGAAATAGATTATATAAAAAATCTAAAACACTTATCAAGAATGCAAAAAATCCCTAAATTTTTTATCATTATAATAATGATAAAAAATTTAGGGATTTCAAGATTTACGTACTTAATACCTATTTTTTATTTCGGCCATATTTGTATAGGTTTTTTAAATAAGATGTCAAGTTACTATGTGCTTCTAAAATACTGTACACAGTATACTGTGAGTGTACACTTATGGTCTTATTCATAATGACTTATCGGAGGTTTAAAATTCGCTAAAATAGGTTCGCGAAAATTGTCCAAAGTTGTTATTCATAATGGTCTTTTTACGCTAAAACGTTTATTATCTCTGCGATAAAATCTCCGTTTAAGCTTTCGATAAGTCATTATGAATAAGACCGTTAGTATGTAAATGCTATTAATGTAATGTAGTTTTGAAGTAAAACAATAATGTTGATAATGTTAATATTTCTGTTTTTAGTGTTTGACCCACAGGGTTTAGTTAATGTTAAAATATTTATTATAAAGTGTTTATACTTTTACTATTTGTGGATTAACGTTGTTTATTACTGTAGCAGTTATCTTCAGGAACAGGACATAGATGTTGTCGCCATTACGTATTTTTATAGGCTACATGAAAAATAAATTGTTTGTCTGAAAGTTGGTACATACATTTTTTAAATTTAGTCTTGTAGCGCTAGTGAAACTTATATATAGCCTATTATGTAGAGTTTCCCGCGAGTAGAAAGTCGTTTCAGTGAATATTAATGAGCACCACTGAAAACAAAGCTCGCAACTTTCCAAAAACATTACACATTTCGCACAATGTTCGTTAACATTTCATTATTTGCACTTCTTATTACAAATGGGTCTTGTAGAATAGTTATTCAGCCTATTTTACAATGCTTGACTGACTTCTAATAGAGATGCTATTTAAAATAGCACACGAGGGTGTAGGTATACAATATGTGTAGTGCGGAAGTATGTATCAATACCTGTTAGTGAAGAGGTTTAAACAATATATATGTATTACTAAACCGCTTTTTTCATACCAAGAGATTATCCGTAGTATTAAAAGGGTCCTTAGATTCTGCTAAAGTAATTAGACGGGCATCGTCTTGCAGTGGTTTAATGACAATTTTGAAGGATTTCCCTCCACAAACGTACCAGTAATCGGTAATGGGATTACTTATAATGACATCTAATGTTGTTTTGTATTGTTTCAGGTATGTATATTCAACATGTCAACATATAAATTACATTTCTTCAATTGATGGTACGTATTAGCCGTCTGAGTGGTCACCACAGATCGCAATTTCGCCGGGCGAGGGTGCAGCCAATTCCGTCTGGTGACTAGGTTCAAATAAAAAGTGTTGCAGAGTGCAATAAGTGCCGCCATCAATGTCGCGTTAGCGCCAACACAATAAAATAGAAAGTCAATTGGCTGAAGAGAAGTTGCCTGTACCCCAACGCTTGAGAACGCTTGCTATATAACACGAAGGGTAGGGCTGTTATAAAAAATATTCCATATATCCATTTCACGGTTGTCTGTAAGAGATTGCAATATTTGCGATAAGACCGCCTTTTGTACCTAATTTAAGATTTATTGTTATTAATATTTGTAAGTTATTTTCTGGCGTACAATAAAGAGTTTTCATTCATTCATTCATTCATTCATTCATTCAAAAAATAAAAATCCACATGAAATAATTGTTATAGATAGAATTTTGTAGAGACAGTGGTTTAGTACGAATGGCTTGGTTTAAAGCAGTGGAACTGGTTTTATGTTTAAATACTACTCGTGATAATTACAATTTGTTACCAGTTATAACTACAGCAGGTCAATAGCAAATAAATATTATAAAACCTAGAAAAATTTGTATACTCATACCCGACTAAATCGGATAACTGACAACCCTAACCTGTGTTCCTTAGAGGTTTCAGTCGGATTGCTTTTCTATTATTGTTTTCCTATTACTTTATCTATTGTGCTACTATAAAAATGTAAGATTTTTATTTCATATCAAAATTCAATCTTATAACATCTTATTGTAAAGTGCAACACGAAATTGTTTCATTCGAGGAACATCACTTGTAGTCTTCAAGTCTTTAAAGTAGCACTAGTAACCGAGAGTATTAATATTAAATCTGTATTTATTCTTATTCCTTTATTTTCATATTTTATACATAATTTTTAAAAAGATAATAAAAATAAAACATTCATATTATATTATAAAAAAAAATCTGTATTTATTTATTAGCATGTTCATACTTACAACCCTGCTTATATTTGTATAGTTTTTTTTTTAAATTATTGAACGTATAAAAAAAGAATTAAACAATTTAGTAGAGTCGTTTGGATTTTATGCTTTTAAAATCAGCGATTCATTTTTAGGGTTCCGTACCCAAAGGGTAAAAACGGGACCCTATTACTGAGACTTCTGTCTTCGCTTCTGCTGTCCGTCCGTCCGTCCGTCCGTCCGTCCGTCTGTCACCAGGCTGTATCTCAAGAACGGTGATAGCTAGAGAGTTGAAATTTTCACAGATGATGTATTTCTATTGCCGCTATAACAACAAATACTAAAAATAAAATAAAATAAATATTTAAGGGGGGCTCCCATACAACAAACATGATTTTTTTACCGTTTCTTGCTCTCATACAACAAACGTGATTAATTAAGTATTGTGTGTATTGTTTGCTCATTTATTAATAACTTATGTTGCATAGATGATGGTACGGAACCCTTCGTGCGCGAGTCCAACTCGCACTTGACCAATTTTTATATATATGTCGAAGACGTACTCGTACATATTCGAATCATTAACGGACCATTTACTACTCTGTAGTACATTATTTATGTATTATCTAGTAAACAACATTATTTATGTTACGTGGTAATGTTTTTCTTTTTTATTGACGTAATTATTACAAGTTCAGAGGCTTGATTGTATCTTTACTTATTATAAAACAAAGTCGTTATTTTTGTATTTATGTCCCTATGTGAGCTTATATCTTCAAAACTACTAAAATTATACAAATATAAAAATCAGCAATATTCATAATATAGGGTTCCGTCTAAAGATTGTTATAATCTAACTGCACCGGATGTGTTGACAACCATACGTGCCGACACCAACTGTTGCATAACGTCCACATAAGTGACACATTTTACATTTGCCGAGTTCATGTGACCTTAAGTTAAGCTCATGTTGCCGCAGTGACGTCACATGGCTTAGTATTTCCTGGACAAGGACGTGTTAATTCCATTAAATCCTCATGCCGTGTTGCCGTATGATTACAGACCACATCTCCGTCTTAATTATATACATGTGCAAACATATCACGCGTAATCTAGAAGGGGTAATCACATGCAATTACGTCATGTACATGAAGTGTTTATAAACTTTCGCGACTTTTACACATATTATATAAATATCAGGTCTTTGCAGTGAAAAAATTATAAGGTATAAATTATATGTCTGTATTTTTATTCGACATTTCTATTGAATTAAATTGCTCATTGTAACGTCCGGTAAAGATCAGATTTATGCATGCGAAGGACACTTACATATCCATCAATGTGCCAACTTAGCCTCCGTGATACCATAGTGCGAAGAAAACTTTATTTCACGAATCAGACTTCGAATTCTAGATTCAATTCAAAGATCGCATTGAGAATTCATTGCGAATCTTAGATGTTCGCAAAAGTCTTAGCTTTGAAACTAGTAAAATTAAACTTGCCTTTATTAATTATATTTGGTTTACAAAAACTTTTGTAATTAAAGGATATAATTTTTTTTTAGAAGTATATCAATACGAACCAAATAACTTACTATAATATATTCTTGACGTTGTGTGTTAAATGATTATAATTTTAAATTTGATGTCCAAAAGGCGTGAACGGTAGTTGAATATTGATAATAACTGGTTTGTGCTATTTTTTTCATTGCTCCAAGGTAACACTTTCGATTTTAATTGGTGTATGTTTAGAGGATAGTAATATGGAGTACTAAGCACTGTAGTATAGGAGTACCTAATATGGAGGAACAGAAGTCAACCAAGACTGATACTCTCAGGTCAGATTAAAGATGTGAAGCAACGAGTGGGCCTACATTCTAAACCTGGCAACTAGAAATCATAAAACGGTCTAGACAATGGAAAATGAAAGCGCCTTTTGCAAGCTGTTTTAGTAGTATCACGAAAATTATTAGTTACCTAACTGTTCTATTAGTTGTGTTTATCACTATCGTTCTAAATGCATATGTGTAGCCTTTTGTCCTAAATGTAGTTCTACATCATACTACCAGCCCCACATACGATGCATCGAAGTTTTTGCAACATTTTTCACTACTGCTTCCCTTTTACTGGTCGTAGCGTGATGTTGTATAGCTTAAAGTCTTCCTCGATAAATGCGTAACTTATAAGATGATTATTATTTTGGTATATAGGTATCATGTCCAAGACTTATTTCCCTTTTACTTTTTTGTATAATGACTCACATGTTGCTACATAAGAAATAATAATAATATACACTACCTTAAACGCTGGCTAGCTTAGAGAATTAAATCAACAGGAGCTGTAACGCACACGAATAATAATATAGCCGTTTATTCCGAGACATCTGATTACAATTTTTCTTCAGTACTATAATTATGTTTTAATATATCCCACTGCTCGCTGTGCCTTTCGGCAAAGGCCTCCACCAAAGATTTCCACTGTGCCCTGTCGGTTGCCATTCTTAGCCACAGTGAACTCACTGTCATCTTTTTTTCGTCGTCTTATAGTTTTCGCATTAACGCACACGAATTCTATGACATAATTTAAATGGTCGTTATGCACGCTCCGCCCAGAATCGCCTCACGCAGGCTAGTGTCCGTACACGTGAGTATGAGCATTTGAGCTTTGCTTCCGTACCTTTTTTAGCGCGGGTCGCCTTATCATGTCAACTCCTGTTGGATTAATGCTCTAAGGTGGCAACAGACCTCGAGCCGTGCGAAATCGAGAGTCCGACCGAATCTGGCCAACCATTCACTTTCACTGTGCTAACAAAGGTCTGTTAGCGTTATCTTATTAGCTTACAGGCGAACTGGCTTTGTTTTTATTGACGTTTCGTTTTGTTACTACTTATACAATTTTACGACTGGAACTGACTATAAAAGATAACGCGAGTGTAAATTGTTGCGAAATTCGGTTAAAGGCAATTAGAACTAAGGGGTTAAGTAGATTTCTTTTTATAACTTCAATCATTAAACACGTAATACTGATTCGTTTTTTTTTTCTTGAACTCTACGTTAGGTCATAGGACCAAAATGTTAAGTGGCATACACTGCAACATTTTTCTTATTACGTAGTACTAATAAAAATAGTCTATAACCGTTTTATCAGCGTTACGGCTGCAATTCTCTGTATATATCAAAATTATCACTTAATGCATATATTATGTAACAAAATCATACAGAATTATATTTATTTTTGTATAAGGAAGCTATTAATACTTCAAACACCTGCTGAGCTAATTGCCGTATTAATTATACGCCTTTAAATCACATACATAATTTTTCATACAAATACCAACGAAAATATGCTTACGAAATGAATAATTTGGTTAATTTCCGTGATTTTATTGCGATTAGCCTTCAAAATGTCACGCTAGTATTTAGCCCAGTTACATTAATTATTAATTTTGTGGTGACGTGTGTAAGTGATAATCACAACTTCGCTTTTCTTTGTAAGGTTTAAGTTTATTATTTTATTTTTTTTCTTTTTAATAACAGAATTCTCTTATTATCAAATCAAATCAAATAATTTATTGTCATAAACAGATTGTACACAAAAGATATGGATTCACCTGGTCCCTGTGCTAGTTATTACTGTGTTACAGGAAAAATTATTAATTCGATGGTCTCAATGTCTTTACTTATTTAACATATAAAACAAAGTCGTTATTTCTGTATGTATATCCTTGTGTGAGCAGTGAGATCTTTAAAACTACACATTTTGATACGGTTTTTGTTAAATGATAGAGTGGTTCTAGAGGATGGATTTTTTGTATAACTTGTTAAGATTTGGCTTTTAAATTCCACGCGAAGTTGCTGGCAATAGTTAGTTGCAGATAAACGAAGAATTCTGACGAGCCTCGTGGTGGAGTGGTTAATGTAATGAACTGCTGATCAAGAGGTCGCGGGTTCGATTCCCGCCCGGGACAATCATTTGTGTGATTTTTCTAATTGTCATACAAATGTTTGTACTGCCTCTGGGTGTTTCTATATATATTATAAGTATGTATTTCCAAAAGAAAGTAGTATATGTATTCTATCCGTATCCTGGTACCCATAACACAAGCACATAAGCTTAGCTTTCGACCAGAGGACGTTGTGTGAAATGTCCATGAATATTTATTTATTTATATTTATTTTTTAAAGAGTTTGTTGATCCCGATGTTTGGCAAAAAGTGTCATTATAATTTATTTTGTTGACGACTAAAGCCGTAACTAATGTAATATATCTACGATGATAGACTGGTTTGTATATTTTATAACGCGTATCTTACAAAAAATTGTTGATGTTAAAATCGTAGGTATAATGACTTCTCGGAAAGACTAAATAATATTTATATTGGCTTTTAAAGCATATTATCGTACACCACATTATAATGAGAAGATCTTTGCCGAACAATTTTTCGTAGTTTTCGGATGAATTCCTTGTATAAAATTTACGGTAAAAATCGGTGCAGTTTATGAAACACTGTATAATGGTCGTTCGACGTGAAAAGTTTACCAAAATCTATCCTCACAAAATTAGTAGTCCAATATTATCCACTTCATTTAGTTATATTGTGTCAGAAAAGCTTTTTCTTGGAATGTGTTGTTAGAAATAAGAAATAGGTATGTGTTTTTTTTGACTCACGAAAAGAGATCTTTTATTCATATTGTATCGTTTACTTTGTTGAAGAACTAATGTTCTTGAATAGATATTCAAGAACATTAGTTCTTCAACAAAAAGAATATTATAAAGTACGTAGAAGATTCTAGGTACTTTATAATATTATTTTTTCCTAAAGTAGTGGTAAGGTATCTACAAAACTATTATTAGCGTTTGAAATAAAAATCCGCGTCAGTCGACACCGTATCAAGGATGTCTGCTTTGCATTCTATGAAGATATTAGGAGGCAGTATCCATTGTGAATTGTGTCGATTAGAATAAATTATTACTGTTGCTATGTCCCATACCTATATTGTTTTACTTGTTTGTGTAGATTCGCTTTTTTTAAACTATATTGCAAATTATGTGTAGGTTTCACATTGTCGTTCCTTTTCAGTTACCCAGTTAATTACAATGTACGTAGGAATAAAAGCTTTTACGTTCTTGATGGTATAATGTAATTTAGAGTTAATAAGTAGCTGGTAGTCCTTTGAAGAGAAAGAATAATGTCTAACTTCTATAAACGTAAAACCACGGATATTCTTTCAATACCGTTTTAAGCCAGTAGTATACAACGCCGCTGTATTTTAAAAACAGTAGAGTACTTGCCATTACCAATTTCCTATTAAATACTGTACACGTCAAATAAAGTTGAACACGCTGTATAAAAACCGTTACTATATATAAACTTCCATTTATATTTGCATTGTTTATGTATATAATTCTATTAATATAAACATATATTTCCTGGTACATATATACATAAAATATAAATTTAATGTACTAAACATGACTTCGTATTAAATAAATTTAACTATTTTTAACCTTGATTGATGGACGTTTAGTTAAAATTTTAAACCAGACACTGCACTAATTGCAAATTGTGTAGTTTAATTTTGTGTTTTAAATACTACTGCTACTCTCTCTCTCCAGCCCATTTACGTCCCACTATTGGGCACAGGCCTCCTCTAATTTGAGAGGGATTATAGTCTACTGTGCCGCGCTGACCAGGCGTGTTGGCACAGGGTTTATTTATGAGTTTTCCGTCTCTTACAGAGGATGTTATCTGTGTGCAATATCCCTTAGCTGACTTTTACAGCACCCTTGGGAGGTGATGGGGTGGTGACACTTGTATTCTTAATCCGTCACCACACGGAGAACAACTGCTGCTACTACATAGTACTGACGTATTACTTTTACTGTACTCTATTAAAGACGCGTCTTCTTTTAAACATAATATGTTATTGACAATAAACGCCCCATTCATAATTATGTTTGTAGTTGAAAGCCTAACTCAAGATCTTGTTAGGTTTTTACTATAATGTATGTTGAGAGACAAGCATATCGTTTTAAGAAGCATTATGTCAATTAAAAAGACTACCAGGGGGCTAACTCTGTAACTGCTGTTACAATGGTCAGTCACTGACGCCATTATGGCGCCATAATGGCGTCATTACGACAAGTTTGGTAGTCTACTCTTAATTTTTTGTCAAAAGTGACGCCATTATGGGGCCATAATGGCGGCACTTTTGACAAAAAATCAAAATCAGTGACTGATCATTGTTACAACATTGTAATAGCAGACTTGGGCCCCAGGCGTAGTTATTGTTATGCTATCAGGTTTACAAATAGTCCCTCCACGTACGGACGATATGTGTTCTACTATGCCGCGCTGAACAGGCGTGTTGGAATAGGGTTTTTCAAAGTCAAAGTCAAAATTTTTTATTTCAAGTTGGCATGTTTTACAAGCTTTTTTGAAACGTCAGAAACTAGGTGTCTGTTCCAAACGTGAATCCTATAGAGAAGAGCAGACAAGAAACTCCATAACAGACAAGAAACTCGTTTTTAGTCCAGTCCTGTCCAGTTTAGTCTCAGACTGTTTGTTTCTTACAATTTATTGGTTTATAAGGCTTAAGGGCCTTTAAAGTCTCTTTATAGGATTTATCTATGTCAATAAGTCTTTAACAACTATAATCTTTGATAATCTAGCTTTATTTGTTACACTTCTACCTTCCCTTTTTCTGCACCACCCTATGGTTGACTGGTAGAAAATGCCTTAGGCATTAAGTCCGCCTTTGCATAGTTTAAGCATAAAGTGTAAATAAATAAATAAATAAATAAATAAAGTACCCTCGGGAAGAAATGTATTCTTGTCCGTTGCCACACGGACGAGTCAGTTCAGTAATGAATATTAGACAAAGATTTTCCATCCTAAGAACAAAGCTCTTCTGTAAAATGATAAAAGCTCTAGTATTTCCATGAAAACATTAGTGACCTTTTATTTGGCATTGCCTAACTGAATGTCAATACAGTTTTACACGAAATGTGATGGCCGCATGTTGAGTGATAGTAAATATGCGCTATTAAATTTGCTATGCTTGACTTTGCAATACATTGCTGACATTTGAGGCGGGTCACGATTGAACTTTAACAGCTGAGACTCAAAGTTTCACCATGTATGTTTATTATCTGTAGGTAATGACTAGTTTTCGGTACATGGCTTCCTCAGTAATCTATACTATATATACTAGTATTATAAACCTGAAGAGTTTGTTTGTTCGTTTGAACGCGCTAGTTCGATTCGAAAAAGTTTTTCATTGTTTGATAGGACATTTATTGAGGAAGGCTATATAAACATTACGCTGCGAAAAATAGGAACGAGGCATCAGTGAAAAAAGTTGCCAAAACTGGGAAAATGTTCTAAATTCCAAGTCGGTAATAAGTATTGAAGCGCTCTAGGATTAAATACTAGCTAGCTCCACGATCTTGCCTCCCCAGAAGCAATGGCTGAGTAAGCCCATCTCTCGGTAGGAATTACTTAATTCATGATAACTATTCTCGCTTTGTCTGGGCCTTTAGTCGGTTGATATATTGTTTGGATATATCAATCCAAAAGTGCTGCTGTGTCGCATAATAGTATGTATTATGTTTGATAGTGTTTTTTCTAGATAGCGTAACAAACGAACTCACATTTATTTTTATATGGTAGGTACTCCTAAGTACTCTAGTTAAGTCTACCTGATCAGACCGATCTGTCATGTTATTTATTTATTACATTATGCTAAGTCCACCCGAAAATACAACAATGTAGAAAATATTATAATAGTCACGTGGGCTTACTTTGGCGTGATAATGTCATTGCGAATGGTATATGATTCTGAATACATTGTCCTGTGATAATAGTGAACAATCTTACAATTTACAATACACATGCTTCATAAATAGATCCTTTTCAGTTTGGGACCTTTCAACCGGTAGCCTTGTACGTCTATTACATTTCATTTATTAGGACGTGAATATTCGTCCTTCAAAGCATCATATCACACAATAGTGTCAGGTACCTGACACCTTGTTAGGGAGGTTGTACGGTTTGAATCTTACCTTCATTGTGTTGAGATGGGTCGTATGGATTCTATTTCAAATGTGTCTCATTTCTGCCTCTGACAAATGACACGTCTATTTAATTGGTATCGATTTGAATTGCCCAAACGATCAATCTGAAGAACTCGCAGGATAATATGGCATATGAATCTCGAGAAAACTTATCCATCAACAACAATCTATTCATGTAAAAAGATACACTATATTATAGCTATATTCGCAATGTGAATTTTACAGTAAAATTTTAGTCTCGTAACTAAATAACTTCCTAGTTAATTACCACCTATATTATAGTTACTTTAATTTGAATATTATTTGTTTTTGTGCTGAGCTGGACTGTTTTTGTTCATTAATTCTTAAAAGTATATATGTACTAAGTATCAACGATTTTTTATATGTCAAGTTTCAGGTGTGTATTTAAATCTCGTATTTTTAATAAATAGCAAACGGAATAATTACTGTATTTTCTACATTCGAAGATTAAGCTTACTCATTGTGATACGATATCGTATACATACTTTTTAGAACGAAAGAAGAAGCGCTCTGTTTTATAGGTATCTATCTCTATTTATAGTTAATTGTTAACTCAAGTCTATTATAAAATAATAAATTGAAAAAGTAAGAAATCCATCCGATATTGTTTGGTTTCGATCTGAGTAAAGTTTAGTGGACCTGGCGGTTGAGGCTGGAAATATATATTCCTCTGATGTGGTGTGTACTCACTTGTATGTGGGGGAAGCTGTCTAAAACATGCCAGTATGCAGTCTATAATTCACGCTCGGCCGAGCGCCCGACCGGCGCGGGAGGCTTCAATCGCTCAATGTCAATTGGGCCGACTCGCCCGCGATCTTGTTCTCAATGGCACCTCGACAAAGAAATGTACGCCATTTTTCTTCGTGAAATGCAATTAGAGCGGATGCATTTCTCTTTCGTTGCTTGTGTTGTGCAACAACTGACAAGTGTTGGATTTTAATTTAAACTTTTATTTTCTTGGTTTTATGTAACTTGACATTACATGATATAAAAGGAGAAATAAATGGTTGGGGCTTCGAACTCGTCTTCTATTCTATTGTTGTTACTGAGGTTATTGGCTTTGTATATTCTATTTTCTCATTTAGTCTTACAAACGAATACAACGAAGGAACATTTTCAAGTGTTGTGTCTCACGATCGGAGATATGACTGTGTATTATTATAATTATATTAGGTAACAGACAGACATATCGTACATGCTTTCAATATAGGTTATATTATGTTGATGTACGTTGTGTGAGCGAATGGTTGTAGACAAGTGCCTAGATTTACTAATTAATCAGATATGCTTTAAACAAATGCCGTATGTTACAGCAATTGTATTGTTAATTATACATAGTTTGTGTATATAGAACAGATTATTTATATTTTAACTCTTATTACATAATTCTAAATGTAAGACAATAAAGAACTTTTTTGGTTACCATCAGATTCATAACACTATCTACATGTCGCTGGGCTTAACGTCACATACAAATAATGAATTTATATATCCATTGCCTATCTCGTGCGTTTACCATGCTGAATTACGAGTGAAATTAAACTCTGGCCGTAGCTTGCGAAATTTATCCGGCCTTTTGAATAATGCAAACAGTTTATTGGACTGAAAGCCGATACCTATGTTGAATCTACTATCTGTATCGTTTTTTATTAATATGATTGTATGCTGGCACACGTATGTATATTAGTTTCCGATAGTATTGGGACACTATCGCGTACCACCATATCATCCAATAAATACAAGCCCGCATATTCAAATCAGAGCGCGCTCTAAAACGCACCATATATCATATTTACAAAATATACGTCGCAATGAATTAAAAAAAAAAAAAAAAATTTTTCATGTCGAATATGTTCCGGATTACAACCTATCTATCAAGCGTTGCGCCATTAAATCTAAGCGTTGAATATTTCAGGCTTGACAACCCAATATATGGTACGTTTTTTATTAGCACAAGACATTAGCGCTAACGGTTGGCTGCACTCGGCTTCGCTCCACTGCTATTAAATCCATCTGAATTAGCGCAACGACAATGCGAGGACATTACGTTGCTCGCAAGTCCTTGTACTAAATCAAACTTACTCAGTTAAAGGTATAACAGCTGTGGCCGGCTATTGCAATTAAGGCAACCTCGATACACTTTAATCAAAGTGCCTAAATTAGCTTTACAGCTAGCATTTGGTATTTTATGATAGCTTAGCCTGCACAGTGTAAATAGCAGTAAATATTGTTACGTGGATAGAAGACAGAGAAATAGGCTAATACATGCGACATTTTTGTTAGTGGGTGATTACACGTTGACCCGTTGAGCTCGTTTTAAGTTTTTTTTCACAGATAATATTAACTTTGGTCGTAACTTTTCGGAAGGTGAAAAGCGGAAAGAGAGACATTAGTTTATTAAACAAAATCCTTTAATAATATAGTTACTTCGACGGGCTTCGTGGTCTAGTGGTTCATGTAACGGACTGCCAATCACGAGGTCTCGGGTTCGATTCCCGCTCGGGACAATCATTTGTGTGATTTTTCTAATTGTCATACAAATGTTTGTACTGCGTCTGGGTGTTCTATGTATTATAAGTATGTATTTACAAAAGAAAAGTAGTATATGTATTCTATCCGTATTCTGGTACCCATAACACAAGCATATAAGCTTAGCTTGGGACCAGATGACGTTGTGTGAAATGTCCATGAATATTTATTATATTTATTTATTATTACTTATAATAACAACACGAATAAATGGTACACAGCATAGAATTCCAACGCTTCCATGTGGCTTGTTTAAAGGTATAGACACAATAAAATCATATTGATTTATGTACAATCTCTGCCTAGTAAGATGTGTCCATGATTTTTTTCGATTGTATAACTGTGCATGACTGGATCGGGTTTTTTTTTTGAAATATGGTCACTGTTGACAGTAAAACGTGTTTATGCTATTACGTCTGTGTGTGCCACTTTTTCTGTACCTATTGGCAATATGACGCGTGGCAGATTGCAAATAAATAATACGTTTTTTTGTCACAGCACACGAGATTTGGCTTTTTGTATTCGAGTTTCGGTATGTTTTTGTTCATCGTATAACGTTTCATTGTATTTGCAGTATATGTTTTGTATGTAAACGAATTTTTATTTTATACATTCATAATGAATTTATATACGGCTTTGTTTTAGTTTTCGGTGCACTGGGTGCACGTTCACTAATAAAAAGAAATTCAGCTGCAATATTAATTTGGAATGCCCTACTTTTTAGGTATTTCTACCTGGGAATAAGAGGGAACCGTGATTCTTTTATCATTATATTCTAGAAGTTAGTCTAGCTTCTGACTTTTTAAAAGAGCATGTTAATCTTGCTTCTATCCATCAGCCTCTCTCCGTCCACTGTTGGACATAGGCCTCCCCCATAGAACGCCACAACGCGCGGTCCTGTGCCGCCTGCATCCAATGTCTCCCCGCGAACTTGACGATATCTTCGCTCCACCTTGTCGGGGGCCGCCCAACGCTGCGTCGTCCGGTACGTGGTCGCCACTCTAGGACTTTTCTTCCCCAATCTTGCTTATTTGAAATAAAAGTGTTTGACTGTCAATCGTCTGTCTGTGTGTCTGCCAGCAAGCTGTAATCATCATCTGCTAAGCAGATCTTCCAGGTAACTTTTTAATTTTTTCAGTATACAAAATCATATTTTTTATAATTATATTTTGTAACGATTTATGTTTTAATACAAACGTTAATATGAACGACATACATTTAGAGTTGTTTCCCTCAGCTAATCCATAATTATCGGTGTAATATATTGCGACCGCTTTGCTTATTTGTTGTTAACGCATGACTGTTATAATTACAAGTTGTGGTTATGTTTGTTAATATTTGCCTGTCTAAGCTGACCTGAAGTATAAACCAGACGCATTCAGTATACGTTTGTAATTAGTTCTATATGTATAATGTTCTCTAATACTTGTGTGAATAATTTATGCCATTTTATGCCAATATGACCACTTTAATTGGCGTTTATTTTTTTTTATACCAGTTATTGCCCCTGACTACGTACGTCCGAAATTTCGAATCACTACCATATTGACATAATTTTTTACCTGTAGCACTCACGAAGTCTAGCTCCTTATTAGTGAAAAATTTTTAGAATCGGGCCATTACTTTCAGAAGTCACTCCCTACATACCTATTACTAAATTAACTTTTTTACTAATAGCATAGAATTTACATCACGACGTTTTGGAGACTTCAGTCCCCAAGCTCAAGGGCAGGACTAGTATAATTATGAAGTTCTATTTATTACGAATATACATTCCTCATGGGTGCCACAATAAGGATCGTGTCCTTATATTTATGTAAAGACAATACATCCGTTGGAGATTAAGATCCACTTCAGGTAATGTTTGTGACGTATTATTTGTCATTGTCATCGTGAAATAATAATGGAGGTCGTCTATCATCTTCACCTTCATTTTCACTGTCATTAACGGAACAATTTATTAGTCATAATCGTAATATATTTATCATTATGTTATTCTCAAGAAGGTGTCAAAACAATCATAAAATGAATCGTTTGATGATGTTTATACCATTGTGTATATGTTTGTTGCATCAATTAGATATATTAGATTCGGCGACGATGATGCCCGAAATTCCAATATATTTTTCGGTAGTTAAACGATACCAATACATAACTCAGGTTTGGCTATTGTCCGTGTTGCGACGCATTAGGAATACGCGTGTCACCACCCCATTTCCTCCCCAGGATGCTGTAAAAGCCAGATAAGGGATATTGTACTTAGATAACAATTTTTGTGAGAGACTAAAATAAACCCTGTGCAAACATGCATGGACAGAGTGGCATAGTAGACCATAATCCTTCCCAAAGTGGAGGAGGCCTGTGCCCAACATGATGGACGTTAATGGGCTGAAGAGAGAGCCATTAATATTATGGCGTTTAGCAAGGCAGGTTGAAATTATGACATTCTTTGTCTCTACCTAACATTAAAAGCAGCCCCTGAAACTTATTATACAAATTAATCTCTACTAATATTATAAATGCGAAAGTAATATTTAATAAGCTCTGTTCCTTTAGTTTAAATACGCGAAGAAACCAGTGAAACTTAATTTGTAATATAGCTCTAAATTATTCTCTGTATACCCGGTTAAAATATCCTCGTTGCCAGTGAAAATAGTAGGTGGCCTATGAGTTATAAAGCTTACCTGAGCGCAAGACGATAGTACCGCCCTAACAGGGGAGGTTGTACCCAGTTGTGGTTAGGAAGCGCGCCCTAATCGAATTCGGTGCAAATTGTATTACCCTCCCTTCAATGCATAGATCAAACTAGCGGGAGAAGCGATGCGTGAGCTGAATGTTACTCCTACACTGTACTAACATGCCTGTTACTATTAATATTGACATGTTATATACATAATTTGATGGATGTTTGATTGAATTATTAACTGCTTTTAAGGATGAGCCGCTTTCCGAGTGATGTCCAAATTTTGACATCTATATTCCCTTCATATTTTTCTGTAGGTTGTTTGAAAGTGCTTTTTTAAACTACCTTCATTTTATTATTTATATTACTTAACCAGTGACTAAACTTGGCATATTATGTTCTTTGCCATCCATTTCATTGTAATTAAACTTGATATTATCGACTGAGCAATATTTAGTAATATGCGTATCATCTCAGCACTGGTAATGACAAGAGATCCATACTATGTAATAATAAAAAGCTGAAGAGTTTGTTTGATCGTTTGTTTGAACGAGCTAATCTCAGAACCACTTATCCGATTTGAAAAACTATATAAGTGTTGGATTGTACATTTATCAAGGAAGGCTGTAGGCTATATAACATCACGCTGCGACCAATAGGAGCGAAGCATCAGTGAAAAATGTTGCGAACATTTTCTAATTTCCACGCTACGAACTTGCGGGCAACAGCTAGTGATTGATATGTGGAATAAAAGAAAAAAAATGTTTATAAATCTGTTTATTTTGCTAAAATATTTGACTATGATACAATATTACTGTAAATAATAATTTGTATTCTCGAAGAACTCCATAATTTTTGTTGCAAACTTTTTTACATGAGCGCCTTTTTACACACGATTGATATAATATTTGCGTTTATAAAATAGGGCCAAGCGTCTCTGGAATTCACATTGCGTGGAGGAATTTTGTGGAAGTTTCTTGACTCGCTAGCTTCGGATGTGTTTAGCGTTTGTATATAGGCGCTTCGTGATTTTCACGCATCAACTATTTATTGATTTAATGCTATTTTGCTCAGAAATTCTTGTAAAATTTTTCGTTTTCACGAAAAACGATACACCTACATATTGTTTGTCGTTTCACAAGAAACGATCACCATAGTCTTTTGTAACTAGTTGAATTTCGTTGAATTTCTGTTTAATTAAAGCTCGTTGTCCGGGTCTTAGTGCAGTAATTAAACAACTGTTTGTAAAGCTTGCCTTCATTATCCAAGCTTTATCTCTCTTAATCTATTTAAGCTCAGTAAGGAGTACCTGTTAAATACCCCAGGAAAATGTGTTCCCTAAAACATTTGAAGATAAGTCTGGAAGATTGATGATCGTGTCCCAATGGTGAGATTTGTAAGAAAATAATACGAGTGGTTTATCCTTCATAGATTTCCATCAGGGCGGAAATGTCGGTGGTAAAGTATCGTGTACGAAATTGCCTTGGAGGAAGCTCTGAAAAAAAGGGAAAATAAGGCGACATCCGCCTGGGCCGACGGTCATTACGTTAATGCGAGACTAAACTTGATTGATGATCCACGTGCTCTAGGAAAATCGTTGACCTACTGCCAGGATCTCTGTCGCTGTCTCTTCGAACAGCCTCAAACTTGTCACTTCATCTACTCCTAGGTGAGAAGAAACACTTTTAAATTACGTTAGACTGTTTTTGTTATTGCTTGATATCTATTATTAGTAATTTATTAGCTAATTTTCGTAGCAATTTACATTTATTTGATTCATCAACAACCCATAAAATGCCAACGGCTGAAATAAGAAAAAAATACTTTCAGTTCAACTTGACATAATTATACACTAAATGTCCATTTAAACTACTATTAAATGAGATCTATAGAGTCAAATTGTTTGTAGAACTGGCACCAAAGTATAAAATAATATCGTAGATAAATAAAATGGTCAATCAACTCAATTACTTGGTGAATGCGGTCCAATGCACTGTCCATTGTTTCCATCGGCGTCCTAATTAGTACATGATGCACTAGCAGTAATGGACAGACCGTGTACTAAGCAATGGACATCGTACATGGTACAAATTTAGCTCCCACCTGCTTGTTAACATATTGGGCATGGCCATTGTTCACTTACCAGTATACTGTACATGGTTGTACAGAATTACCGACCGTTAAGACGTGAATATTGGCCGGGTTGTGATTGATTAGCGCCAAGATGCCAAACATTCTAGATTATAATTTGTTAAATAATCTGATATATAAAATTCTCGTGTCACAATGTTCGTTCCCATACTCCTCCGAAACGGGTTGACCGATTCTTATGAAATTTTGTATGCACATTCAGTAGGTCTAGGAATCGGCTCCTATCTATTTTTCATACCCCTGACATTTGTATAATCTTCTTATATATAAAATTCCCGTGTCACAGTGTTAGTTACCGTACTCCTCCGAAACGGCTTGACTGATTTTTATGAAGTTTTACATGCGTATTCAGTAGGTCTGAGAATCGGCCAACATCTATTTTTCAAGCCTTTTTTTTAGTATGGCAAAACAACGTTTGCCGGGACAGCTAGTATAATATAAATATTCATGGACATTTGAAAATAAATAGTGTTGGGCTAAAAGCAAGTAATGAACCCACAAAGGGAAGGAATACTTGTTAAATGTATTAAATTATTACGTTAATAACGAGGAACATATCCACAGGTTAAATTAATGACACAAGTCGTGTCCTCTGCTTCAACTCAAACATAACAAAATTAAGTTTCGCTTAGAATTTGCATAAATAGTGTGGGCTCCTTTAGTTAGTTTCTCCAACTGTCATTACGTTTGAAATTAATGTGATTACATTTTAAGTACTCCTAGGACTTACTTTGTGTATAACGTTAAGTATTCATAGACGTTCCATCTTCAGTATGATTAATGAAAGTGCCAGAAACGAAGATGACAAAAGCTATGTAGACACTTAACTTGGTCCTTGTTAAATACTGGTTTTATAACAGATGCTGGGAATCAAATTGCAGTCTCTAGATATTTCTGTGACGTTACGATACTGCACCCTGCACAGCTCGATTTGTACATACTATTGCTAATTTATGACGTTTGATATTATTTTACAATTTTATACATTTTAGAATAGGGCTATTTGAAAATATTTGTTTCTGAACTAATTAACCAATGATAATTGTTAATAGTTCAGGAATCTAAAGTTTAAATATACCTCGGGACGGCCGGACGGGCCTCGTGGTCTAGTGGTTCATAATATAACAGACTGCCGTTCACGAGGTCTCGGGTTCGATTCCCGGTCAGGACAAATATATGTGTGATGTTTTTAATTGTCATACAAATGTTTGTACTTTGATAATTGTTAATAGTTCAGGAATCTAAAGTTTAAGTATACCTCGGGACGGCCGGACGGGCCTCGTGGTCTAGTGGTTCATAATATAACAGACTGCCGTTCACGAGGTCTCGGGTTCGATTCCCGGTCAGGACAAATATTTGTGTGATGTTTTTAATTGTCATACAAATGTTTGTACTGCGTCTGGGTGTGTACTATGTATTATAAGTATGTATTTACAAAAGAAAAGTAGTATATGTATTCTATCCGTATTCTAGTACCCATAACACAAGCATATAAAGCTTAGCTTGGGACCAGAGGACGTTGTGTGAAATGTCCATGAATATTTATTATTATTATTATTACCTATGGAAATATTTTATTAGGCTTTTACAGGAATTTATCAACATAAATACACGATATCTATATATCTTTATTGCCATAAAAATGGTTGCCCATCATACAATTTTATGCCGATCCTAAAAATAGCAATTTACCATTTAGCCCTCCCAATAGCATTTCACGGTCAGTCATGAATTACCAAATTTTTTTTCAATTCGCCCATTTATTTTACTCGATTTGGCTGTAGCAATTTTGTCTGTCGATCCCCGGGACCTTATTTTTCAAACCACACCAATGATTCACTTACGTTCGTCCCCTTTACTATTTACTGCGCCGTAGAAGTGCCAATAGACTTTATAGGCTTTATTATGCATGGGTAAATTCCAATAAATGTAGGATCTTCTTTTATCCCCTTGTACCCTTTTGCTGTTGCGTACAAGTGGAACCTTTTGTCAAGAAATGATCGTAATTTTTTTTCTATTTGAATACGTGTATTTTGTTAGTTTATTTTTTTGCGGGAACATCCGATAAATTTGACTTTTACTGTTGCATCACTTGTATGTGAATGAACTATTCTATTTTATTGAATATGTAACTAATTTATGAAAAATTCATACAGCTTTATTCACTGTAGATAATATTATATTATTTCTTCTTGCGAGCTAAGACTCTTAGTAGTATATGGTAGCATAGGTATATTACTAAAAATCCTAAATTAGCTGCCTAGTGGGACTCAACTTGAACCAGAGAAAAATACTATGGAATAGGAAGTTTAAGTTTTTTTTTTTTTTATAGTTAGTTTAACAATAAATAATTTGATGACGATTTGATATAAAAATAACTAGTTTAATAATGATTAGTTAGTTGATTATGAGATTAAAGATAACGTTGACACAGCTGGACTTCAGTTTTACTAACCGACAAGTATCATTTAAAGCCCAAAAGATCTTACGATTTCGTTCATCTCTGACTCGTAAACTAGGACATGGATTAATCCTTTAGTCCGCTGTAAGCTAGTAGTTTGCAGCAATTACTAGTACTAATTACAGAACGCTATTAGTTTAATCTACTATAGCATCTTTATCGACTGCTGTCGAATTACGCGTACTTAACGGAACTGAGAAGGATTTGATTCGTTTCCAATATTTGCCATATGTCTACTGTGTAAGTATTACTGATGTGATCTGTGTATCTGATAAGCACTGATCACTCGGATCAAAAATTAGTCCATGACTCTCTAATATATTGTTCACTTCTTCGCCAAGGTTTAGAACATAAGGAATTTTGTTGTAGCTAGTATGTTTGGATCGTAGCAGATGACTCTTTAGTCTCTGCCTGCCTCCATGGGAAAAAGGCTGGATGTTATGGTGATGATGTATTTTTGTTCGATTACGTCTTATGCTATCTATAGCTACAGGAGCGCCCCTAGTTACAGCTTTGCTAAATAAAGATCTAGAAATTATAAAATACAACCATAGAATATTGTCAAATTACTTTGTTATTGAGGTATCATTCTCACGCCTTTATCGTAAATAAAATTCAGTGAGAAAGGACAATGTGTAACTTAGTGTTGGAAACAAAGTTGTTAACGAGCTTCCGAAATTGTTCGATGTTGGGTTCGTAGCCGCTGGCTGTTGCTTCCCTTATGTATCCCTCAGGACACCTAAAATGTATATGTGTATTAATCAAAATTCGCACCGCAATACTATTTATTTATCTAGCCCTAACTTCTGTTTTTATTAGCTTATGATCTTCGAAGAAACAAAAAGACTTCAAAACAGCTGACCCAATTTCGAATTTTTGCCTAAATGATAAGATAATTTTTACTTTTAAACGGCGGAATTGTTATTTATCATGACTCTATATTTTTAAAACTATGATGTGCTTTTTAAACACGTCTATATTTTCCTACTAAGACTGATTGCATTTCTTGATATAGATCTTCCTTTTATTGCGAAGGAAATGGCCTAGTGCTATAGTGTCATTGGCATTTGATCAGATAGGATGTTTCGAAAAAGTCTTCGTAATCCTGCTGCAATTTGACAAAAGATTAGCTTAACCAAATCAACTTCATTTTGCTATTCATTCTGTTGTCCAAACGCGTTAGTAATTTGATACCGTGTCATGAAACACCTAAGCCTTTGCTAAATATTCATAGAATTTGAAGGCTGATGGAGAAAGTTAATCCCATACAGTAATGTAATCGAAACAACATAAATATTAAGCAATTTATTTTAGACAATGAACAGATTAAAAGAAAATCTTTGTTTATTTTCCTTTGTATTTGAAACATGACAATAACAGTGTAACGGTAGACAAGATCTAGTGGCAAAGCTGAGATCGTAACAAAGGCGGCTGCCCCGGAGCGCTCGTTACCGTAATGCGAGTCTAAACTTGATGGATACAGTTTTACCGCGCGCACAACGACGCCTCTTACTTTTATCTTAACTAACAGCTCAAGACAACTTGAAATCAGGCCAACCGCCATCATCTACAGGTTATTACGATAAAGAATCTTGGGCAAAATTTGAAAACCGACTTAATAGCTAATAACCGCAGTAAGTAGGGGGTGGCCTGAAGAATAAAGTAAGGTGCTAGGTGCCAACCTCTACATTTTGAGTTGTTAATGTAAATGCTTCTGGCTTAACTACTTATTGGTAATTCAGGACTTGCAACGAACACCACTATCACATTGTTGGTTGGCCAATTAGTATGAGAATCGTTAAACCAATAATTCAAAAAGGTTGTCAACCTTAACTTTCCATCATTAATGCGACAGAAATTCTCTGAAATACACACCAACGATCGGAGTCACATAAAATGGTGTTATGTAAATGATCTCGTGCAGAATTGAATTTGTGTGAATCAATCCACTTTGTAGAGACAAACTCAACTTTAGGGTTATTTGGGTGTTGTGCGGCGTATGTACATACATATTTCAAATGAAGGGACCGAAGTATAACACGGACGCATCGCCCGGACTTTCTTTTAGTCAAATGAGGCATAATAAAATAATGGCACGAAAAAAGGTTTCTCGAAAAAGTTATGAAAGGGAGATCCAAAAGTTTTAGTAGCGTCCGACCTTTTATCATTTTATACATTCTACTCCCCCGGCCTTGTGTTATTATTTGCGTTACATTTTACTCTGACCGCAGCCCCTCGAATGCGGTGCTGTTTTTAATTAATGCTACCCATTTCACGTACCTTCCTAGTGTTACAGCAATTATTTTACCAACCTCATTAAGATGTTTAATGTCGAGAAGAAAAATATTCTCTGTGATGTTTCTACTGTTTTTCATTCGTTGGAACATCTCTTCGTTTTTCTTTGTGAGTCAGTCAGAATGATTTCCGTCTTCTTTCTCGTTTATTTGACACGATTTACCTTTGTTTTTCTTGATTGGTACTTTTACGTAGCGATTACAAAGTGATTGATACTATTAAACTTTTTGTGAAGCATTTGAACGTATCTTCGAATTAAATGCATTTGGAACTTCTATTTTTACTAAAGTGTAGACTTTAAGTTTTTAACTAAATTACTCATTATCTAGCCAAGTTAACTAATTCGCTGCCATTCTATGAAGGCTTTTCATAAATTACGAGAATCTGTTATCTTGTTGTCACTAACATTAAACATGTGAAACACCTAATATATGTGGATTAGTAAGGACTTTTGGTAAAGTATAGACTAGAACTGGTTTATTCAAATCGCCTTAGAAACTAACTATATAATCAAATTAGATTTTGCGGAATGTAAGCTTCCTCATAGGGAGTAAAAAGACTGCCAGGACACGGATGTGATGTTATGCCTCTATGCAGACATAATAATGTTTAACATAATAAAATTTTATTTAGTAACATAATTTTGAACAGTTATCAGTGTATATAAAATTGAGCGTATGAAACATGAGCGTTGCTATCGGGATCGTTAGTGGAACGGTTAGGTCGTTTCGATATTTAACATCGCTCGTTCATCATGTTTAATCGCGTTTCGTTTTTGCTCCTCCGTATGTTTGTTTTGTGCGACACAAACGGCGACACGTGTCGATATGACGTTTTGTTTCTGCTGACATGCACATGATCGAAGACGTACCTACACGAATTTTTCTAGATTACTGTTACGATAGTTAAATACTGTGTTAATATTTTAACAGCTTGTCGTCAATTAGATAGCCGATGTTCAGCCGCTATCAAAACATTAACATCCACATAATATTTAGCTTAGTTAAAAACTAAAAAAAGTCCATAAATATCCAGAAAACTTTTTTTAAATTATTGCACTTTCATCGGTCTTTAATAGGTGCGCAAAATTACAGATAAATCTGATTACTGCAAGTGGGTGAAAAAATGGCTTCTATTAATTTTGGTTTCGGTTAAATAGATACATTGATGGACATGTTCGTATATAATTAAATATTCTTTAAAAAAAGTTCAACTGACTTCATGTGCTTTTGACATTTGAGGGTTTTTCTCGATTTCTCAAGAGATAACCATCGGGTCCTGACCTGGTGCCAATGGGAACTACGAGCTTTCAAATAAAAAAAAATTGGTCAAGTGCGAGTCTGACTCGCGCACGAAGGGTTCCGTACCATTATCTATGCAACATAAGGCAACGTTATTAGTATCGAGCAAGAAACGGTAAAAAAATCATGTTTGTTGTATGGGAGCCCCCCTTAAATATTTATTTTATTTTATTTTTAGTATTTATTGTTATAGCGGCAATAGAAATACATCATCTGTGAAAATTTCAACTGTCTAGCTATCACCGTTCTTGAGATACTGGGTAAGGAACCCTAAAAATCATGTTTGTTGTATGGGAGCCCCCCTTAAATATTTATTTTATTTTATTTTTAGTATTTGTTGTTATAGCGGCAATAGAAATACATCATCTGTGAAAATTTCAACTCTCTAGCTATCACCGTTCTTGAGATACAGCCTGGTGACAGACGGACGGACGGACGGACGGACGGACGGACGGACGGACGGACGGACGGACGGACGGACGGACGGACGGACGGACGGACAGCGAAGTCTCAGTAATAGGGTCCCGTTTTTACCCTTTGGGTACGGAACCCTAAAAAGGATCATTAAATCGCTTCGCCCAGTTAAAAGTTATGAGGTAACAAACATAAAAATAAAACATACAGACGAATTGACAACCTCCTCCTTTTTTGAAGTCGGTTAAATATAGAGTTATACTCCTAGTTTGCAAATGTACTGTGATATTTCTCATAAGTCTATTATGCATAGAATCACCACACATATTTTACTACCATATATTAAGCAAACCATTCTCTGTATTGCAAACGGTTAAACAAATGATTAATACCTGAATGTAACCATAATATATGTTACGAGCTGTAGCCCACGATGTAATCCTCTTTGTACATTTTAAGAGGAACCCTAAATATTTAAGTACATGTGGATAATCTTTAATTACTGTACAGTATGGAAATGTTACGGTTTGCTTACAAATCTCTTTCCAACTACACCCTGAAAAAAAAAACAGTTAAAATAACCACAGCGAGGGTAAAATGAAACTAACTTATTTAAAAAAGTTTAGTAATAAACTTAAAACTTAATCATACACTTAAAATATAAAAGTGGCTAAAATCAGTTTGCTTCATTTTTTTCGTAATATAATACATACATAATGTAACAGAATCTTTGAAAGTATTTTCACCCACTTGCAATGGTCGGATTGACCTTAAATTTTGGACACTTAATATGGATAGATAACAATGCAATAATTTAAAAAAGTTTTCAGGATTTGAACTAAGCAAATTGTGATTTTAACTTTGTTTTTATTGTGTTAGTTTGTGATAGACTATCATTTTAAGTTTTCATCTTTGCATGTTTGTTACAAGCTAGAAAACTCGACATCACCCTGCTTCAGTAGCGGAACAATTTCCATTAATGTCATTCAACAAGGTATACGCTTAATGTTTGTATGGAACCTCAACTGAAATAATATTACACTCAAGAGTTGGTAACTACTTGAATAAGCACAGCTATTATAGTAAGGAAGCGGTCATTGCTTAGGTATGTCAAATAAGGAAGCGGATCATATAAGAGCCTTTGGAACTAATATTCAGGATGTAGATATCCCGCCAGCTAATATTGCCTTTAAAGTAATCACTTGAGACATTTGGAGACACGTTCAATTTAATTCAGACATGTTCTAATATATTCAGTCGTTACAAGGTCTCACAGTTATGCTCTTAATGTTTCCATTTGGGTTTGAATGTGGAACGACTCATTGAGGTCAGGTGTTTAACATGGTACATTTCGAATAAACTATGCTAATGTGATTGTAATGATTTGAAATAAGAACGTAAGAAATTGAGATTGCTATACGCAATTACTTGGTTGTAAAAATAAAAAAAATGCTTCCTGGACGCCTGCTTTTTAAAGCTAAGTTAGAAAGAACCTCGAACTGTCCTAATATTATATACAACTTTATAGTGTCAGGTTTTAGTTGTAACCAACTCAATGTTCAGCATTAAAGGAACTAACTATAAAGCATCATTGGAGTGTATTAAAAACCCGATCTGATTCAGTCCAGTGAGGGCGGGTTTTTAAGTGAAAAAGGGGCGAGCATTGAATTTTATGAAACACTACCAATGCCTGTGACCGTGATTAAATCCCCTCTTTTCTGTCCTATTTAGGTTAGAGTTGAACGAACTTTAATAACCGAGCTACGTAGAAATATGAAGAAAAATCTGCTTTTATACATGTAATTTAATATTTTCGCTATCAAATTTTACCATAATAACATCGTAATAACCTCTCCGATGTAATCATTTCCCCGTTTTTATATTCATACGTAGTCATTAAAGAATTATTATATTCTTTCATATTTTGATGAAATGGGAAATTGTTGATGTTTATGCGCCCATATTAGTGGAGCTGATCTAATTTATTGTTATTCGATGTAGATGGCTTTATATTTTTTAATATAGTCTTGTAATATAGCGTTTTGTTAACACGCTTTTATAAGTTTGGTATGTATCTATCAATGTATTAATCTGTGTAACGGAATCTTTGAAAGCAATTTTCAGCCATTTGCAGTAGACGGATTAATCTGAAATTTTGCACACCTAACAAGGACCGACGACAATGCAATAATTTAAAAGAATAATCCCAATTCCTTGATCAGAATTACTAGAATAGCAGAATGAAGTATCACTATGACCACACTTGTATTTTTAATTATACACGTAATAGTTTAATTGTATATGAGTAGACTCACCAAGATTATTGTGTTTCTACGTATGCCTTTCATATACAATCAGATAATTTCACATAAAAACGCTTTGTTTATAGAATCAGGTAAAAATATCATAATTGTTCTTGTTCTTGTTGATGGCTTCTTTAGAAGCGACTTATCGTAGCGTTTAAGTCGCGACTCTGCCAGTATTCTTAGTGATAGTGTCACAAACTAAAGGGGTTGTGGTGTTTGTTTACCAACGTGTAGATCGGTTGAAATTTTTGGAGATTCCGACAACCAAGGTAATTTATTTACAAATATATACTATATACAGACAATACTGAATCAGGAGGTTAGTATACTTATCTACAATAAATTACATAACATGTTAGTAAATGATAAAAACTTAAAACACACGTGTCTACAGTCTAATATTATTTTTTTGTACAAATTTACAGAGTGTAGAGTTTACACGGAGGGAAAACGTATTATAGAGGAGACATTTAACAGAGGTAGGACGAGGAATAAAACGAGGAAGAGAGTCATGAAGAGATTGGCGCAAGTTAGGACAAACAAAGAATAAGTGGTCAACATCGCCTTCATCCAGACCGCATTCACAAATAGAAGAATTCCTAATCCTTAATTTAGCAAGAAAGACTGGAGTGCAGGCAAATATCATAATTGTTTACCTGTGTTTACTACGATTGTGACAACAAAAACTTATGTCTCTGACTACATAAACTGTCAACGTTTTTTTTTGTTATAGTAGGTAGCATAGAATTGAGTATTGATGACAATGCTATCATTTAAAAAATATTCAGGATATTTAAGCGTGTTTTTTAGTTTTTAAACTAAGTAGATTATTTTAAAGTTATCTTTTGCATGTGACTCTCTCTTTCTTCAGTCCATTAATGTACCACTTTTGGGTCGGACCTTATTGTCTACTATGTCGCGCTTACCAGGCGTGTTGGCATAGTGTGATTAGTATTTCTTTATGTAATATAGCTGTTGCCCGCAACTTGGTATGCGTGGAATTTAGTTTACAGAAAAGCTGTACTCTTAAACCACTCCATCTATTAAAAAAGACCGCACCAAAATCCGTTGCGTATTTTTGAAGATATGAGGTCACACAGGGTCATACATACAAAAATAACGACTGTGTTTTAAAATAAGTAAAGATTTCTGGGCACTAGATGTGATATATTAAGGGATTGTGCTAAGTATACAGAAAGAGAGTCGCCATAAAATTCTCCACATGATCACATTCAGAGCTCAATACTATAATCGAAACTTTTAATTACAAGACATTTATAGCATAGACAACTATTACTCCCTATTACACCCTAGTTACCAGGGTCTAGTTGTTAATTTGCGTACTATCTCTGTACAATTAGTATGTTCGGCTACAATATGAAGGATCAGACGACCCAAAGGTCCTATCTTCCTATTTGAGGATCCGAGCGGTTATTAACAGTTTCGTCACTAATTAGAGTCTAGGCTTATTATGAATGTGTGCGTTTGGAGTCTAGACTCACTGTGTATGTGATGTTGTCTAGTTATTATTTAATACTAGCTGTAGCCCGTGGCTTCGTACACGTGGAATTTAGAGACTAAACTCTAACAAATTACAAAAAAAAAACTATTTGTCTCGACCACTCATATCTATTAAAAATACTGCAGCCAAACCAGTTGCGTAGTTTATTCGTCTGTTGATTAGTTGAAGATACAAGCTCCTATAGGGACATTCATAAAGGAATAACAACTTTGTTTTATAATAAGTAACGATGTTTATCTGGCTTTGTTGTATGATTGTTCATGTCTTTATAGATATCAATGTTAGGCTTAGACTTCTCCTTAAAACATGAAAATATTTACGATCGAGCTGTCATCAATCAAAAACAATCGATTTAAACTTATGGACTCTACAATAACACGGATACTTACTATTATCTTATAACGCCATAGCAGTTGTCCGCGATTTCGTACGTGTGTAATTTAGGAAAATTTTTCAATTGAATAGTTTTTGCAACATTTTTCGCTGATTCTTTCCTCCTATTAGCTGCATAGTGATGTTACATAGCCAAAAGCCATCCTCAATAAATGTACTATCAAACACTGATAGATTTTTTCTAATTGGACCAACGGCAACGGTTCCTGAGATTAGCGCCTTCAAACAAACAGAGAAACATACTCCTTAGCTATGTAATATTAGTATCTAAATTATTTTCCCGTCTAAAACTGTAAAGAAAAAGTATCAATTGAACGAACATTGTGTGATTCCATAGATTTTTCTTACTATGACTGGTTCATTCTATTGGTACAAAAATAATAGTACTTTCCTTCCTGTCTGTAGTACTTTTAAAGTGCATCTTCGTTCCTGGTTCACTGATTATTATACATCTTTTGTGGTTAGTTCTTACATTTTATAAAGGTATTGAATCTTTGGTGCAACTTTGTAAAGATTGAGATATTTTTGTTCCTATTGGAACCGCTGATCTTTGGTAAAGGTTTATTCTAGTTGTGTTTTTTTTTCTTTGTTAGATAGATGGAGTATTCTGACTTTATGTATTTGTTAGTATATTTTATTATAATAATCTGAGATTTGGTTAGGTTTGGATGTTACATATTTATTTATTGGCAAACAGTTTATAAGTATTATAGATCCTAAGTATATGTACCAGCTTTTTTTCTTAGTATAGATAACGATTCAATGTCAATACCCTGTTCTCATACAGGGAAATCATCACTATCATGCATTCACACCTTCCATTGGGGACAGGCATACAGTGTCCTATTTTGTTAATTTTGTCATCTCCTAGGTACTGATATCAACAATAATTCTATTCAAATTTACTGAGTCATATCCATAAAAAATAAATTCTTATGGACATTTCACAATGTCCTCCGGTCCCAAATTAAGCTATGTTTTTATGCTAGTATTATACGGGTACCAGATTACGGATATACAACATCTATTTATTTTTTCTAAATACATACATATCGTAGGCTTAATTAGTACGGTTTTAATTAGTAAATAAATGTATGAAGGTAATACCTAATTAAATATCCCATTTCCACTACATGAATCTAGTCAACATGAACACTGGTACATATTTAGGTTTGGTTCCACTAATGGATCAATTAACAGAAAGCCAAATACAGAGGTAATTTAATTGTAACGTGACCTCTGCGAGCAGTCGCGTCGTACTGCGCTACTGAATGTTATGGTGGATTTAAACTAGGGTTTCCCGACCTTTATTTAGTTGAGGCTCCCTAGACTATTAATAATTTTTTTCCTGCTTGACGCTGAGTGAATATAAATATCATATTTAATTTCAAAATAAAACTACTTTTTACGGATTTAGACGCGTAAGTATATTTGTTTTCGTGAATTACCAAATTGGTTGGATTTGGTAAATAAACAGCAAATAACTATAAAATATCGCAATATATTTTAAAAATTGTTTCCTGATTTAATTGTTAAGTGCATCTGTAATGTGTATGTGTGTATGTCATCTCTTATTCATAATATAAAATAGGTTCGCGAAAATTGTCAAAACTTGTTATTTATAATAGTCTTTTTACGCCAAAACGTTTATTATCTCTCCGATAAAATCTCCGTTTAAACCTCCGATAAGTCATCTTTACTTCTTATAAAACAGTGTCGTAATTTTTGTATGTATGTCCCTATGTGAGCTTATATCTTCAAAAATACGCAACGAATGTTGATGCGGTTTTTTTTAATAGATAGAATGGTTCAAGAGGATGGCTAATTTTGCATAATTTATTGGGGTTTGCTGTATATTGGATGAGATATAATTCAATTTGCCGAGAAATTCGGACGCGCGCGACCTATAAATGAAAACGCTGCCTTATCTATGTGAGGTACAACCAACTAATGTATGGAGTAATTGTTTGTTACCTATAGTTCTTCGAATAAGTACGCGAGGGCTAAATGTCTATCTTTAAAGGGAATCCCGTAATAATGTCAAAAAAATTATCTAATTCAATAGGGTGTTTTCAAAAGCTATTTATATGTATATAGTAATATTTTTATCAAATGAAATAGCTTAGTTAGCTTATGCAATTATTATAAATTATAACTGCTCTTTACAGCATGCAATTTAAATGAATATCTTAGGAGATATGACGAAAAAAGAATTACGCGCCAAATAATAAAATACTTAAATGGTTGGCTGAGCAACGCGAACGTTTCCTCGGTCTTCTATCCATACTCGAATGTTTGGATATGTAAGGATGTTTATTGTGCTCTCACTTAAAGACTACTGGATGGGTTTTCATGAAATTTTCCATTGTAAAATGGAATAGAAAATGAACTTATTGTTTATCCTTTTTACCGCGGGTAACACCGCGGAGCTCAGCTAGTGAATAAGATCATATATCTACAAATACGTACCACTTGAACCCAATTGATGATATACTTAATACAATATGGAACCATATCGGATATAACTGTACGAAAGCATCATGATCGATGAGAAGCGTATCGAGTGGCCATCAGGAACGAGTTGTTCTTATAATACTACTTGATCGCCATTAAAATGAGAGCACTCCAAATGCGCTCGGTATTATGAGTTTACTTTTGAGTTTTATACTATTTAGTATTCCATAAAAAACTTAAACATTAAAGGCTTTTTAATTCCATTTATAAAAATAGCTTTTATCTGTTTCTTTAGACGCGTGAAATCACCTTCTGATGCATTCAAAAGAGTTCTATATTCTTTGTCAGGCTCGGTAATATCTGTGTACTATTTTACTTAAATCGATTTAAGTAATTTGACTACGTTTCTTTCGCGTCTATACTGACATTATAGAGCTGAAGAGTTTTTTTGTTTTGAACGCACTAATATCAGGAACTACTGGTTCAATTGCAAAATTTCCTTTTATGTTGATTTATGGAGAAAGGCTATAGGTTATATAAAATCACGCTGCAACCAATAGCGACGAAGCATTAGTGAAAAATGTTGGAAAAATGGGGGAAATTTTATTATATGTATTATAATTTAAATTCCACGCGTCTGATGTCACTGGCAACAGCTAGTTTATAATAATGTAATGCGCTACTCCAATAACATCTAGTAATTTTTGGTTTGTGTTGTTTTAAGTATTTATAGATTTTACACTTCTTAATTTTATTTCTTTTAATATCACTCCCTTGTGGCTCATTCGGTCGTATTTAATCTTTACAAATGTCGAGTTGTAATGGTACTTGGGCGATTAGACACAAACATAATTAATGAGAGGTAATTAAGGGTAATCTTTTTGTTTAGGTGTAGTGAAGAATAAATGAATAAATATAAATTATCATGGACATTTCACACGGCGTCCTCTGGTCCCAAGCTAAGCTTATACGCTTGTGTTATGGGCACCAGAATACGGACATACTATATAAACTACTTTTGTTTTGTAAATGCATTCTTTTGATACATTTAATAAATGTCATAATGCTTTTACATAATTGTAAAAGCATAGCAAGTCAATTGCAAAAATTTATAAATTATTGTTGTTTCAGGTAAGTCAACTTGTGTATTTATCAGCGTGATAATATTTTGTGGACTTCTATACTAACAGTAAGTAATAAGTTCTTTACCTTCCCTGCTCATTAACGTGCCACTATTGGGCACAGGCCTTTGTGAGGGATTTTGTCTACTATGGCACGCGGTCCAGGAGAATCGGGCTCAAAACCACATACCAGGTTTAGTTTTGAGTCTGATTCTCACAAAAGATATTACTTGCTTATATTATACCTTAGCTGGTTCATAAAACACCCTGGGGAAGAATTGTGGGTGATGACACTTGTAGTGTCCCATCTCTCAGATATATTACTTGTTAAATTTCCTCTGCCACAATAATTTTAATAAAAGTATCTAAATGTTATGGTATTCAAGTTTCAAGCGATGACCAAGCTAAACTTTAATTTTCTGTAATTATATCAAACCATACCAAAATAAGAAGAAATCCGTACGCAAGGGATGTAATGGATTGATTAAATCTATTGATATCAAAGTTTCTACAAATCCCTCGTTATCTGCATTTAACTTCGTGAATAGTTAGCGAGGAGTTAATCCGATCAATTATATTGCGTTGCTCTTGGATTGAGATCAAATAACCTTTAATTTACTAAAACAGAGTCCCAATTTGATTCTGTTCAAATGTGACTAGTTTACACAGTCGTTTGAAATATTTGTGTGAATATTCACCGCATTGAAGTGAATATTTTATTGCAGTTTCCACAATGTTTACAACTGTTGAATCACTTTTAACGCGTTTGTTCTGCAGTGATTACATATCGGTTTTAAATGCACATTTTTTATAGCTATACTTAGCAAATTACTGTATTCCATCTGATGGTTAATGAGATGGAATGCTATCCATATGTGAGGACGCCAGTACCTACATTGCTTGTACATAGTTATTTGCTGCTCGATCTAATTTGCCATTTGAGATAATTGAATGAATGAATACTCTTTATTGTACGCCAAAATAAAATTAGAAACTTAAATATATAAACTTAGAATATAATATATATATATATATATATATATATATAAATATAATATAATTAATTGTAAAGTTTAGTGAATAGTAATAATAGAATATACTATAATTGTAAAGTTTAGTGCTAAAAATAAAGCTAACTTTTGCATGCTTCATTTTCGGACGGACAATTTGGAACCAGATGTCTACGAATTTCTATGACATTATCGATTAATCAGTTTGTTTGTAACTGACTTGAAAAAGGAGGAAAATGATTTTTAATTATCTTGGTGGTCATCAAGTTACGATCCGATGAAGGAATTCTGGAAGAATAAAAAAATTCTTTAAATTTTATGTGAGCTACACTTTGACATGATTATCTTGAAGTTCGTTTAAACTGAAACTCGTAGAACAAACTATTAAACTTGTATAAGAAATCTCTTTCCACTTAAAACTTTAGGTCACAAGTGTTAAATTCAAAAAGTCAGTCGCAATTTCCTTAAAGCTAAAACTAAATTACTCACAGGATATTGAGGCGATTTTACCCAACATTACTAGCTTACAACGCTCACTTTAAGAGATTCTAACTAAATCGCTGTGTACGAAGACAAAGCAGTATTATTCGCTTCGGGCGTCCCATTACTGTAATGTGGAGCTAAAACTTGACTGATCACTGGTCTGCTTGGATAAATTTTTCCTCTGTCACATCAATGCGACGCTGAGTTAAACAGACATTAGCAGTATTAGAGGGATTTTCTTATCTATTCTACTGAAATGATTTAAACGAGCTTTTCCTTGTTCTAATGTGATTACACATTACAGTTACTTAAATAGTGTTGTCTTTGTAGATTTTTTTCAATTTTAGAATCAGTTGCTTCTAACTAAACTTTTGTTAAATTATGTTTGATTAAGGCTTTGACCATAATGAATAATATTTCCTTAAAAACCAACTCAAAATGACTGTGGAAAAATGTTTATCAAAACATCATTTCAAAAATTACAGATAAATTAGTGTACTCATTTTTAAAATGTCTAGCAAAGAAAACCACGAGCAGATAAGTCCTAAAATATTGCTGCAGTTCCTGTATCAGCACTGTTTCTGAAAATTTCCATATTCAAATGTGAACATCAAGTTAATTTACTGTAGAATCTTAAATTACCTTTGAAATTAGATATATTTCGCTGTCACTGAGGATGTAATTTACATTTATTATTGGCCTTGTTGAATATTCATCATTTACATAACTACATTTTATACTTTACATTTGGCTGGTACACGCGAAAAATATTTTATGACTATCGTTAAATCCGATATTATCAGTACTTAATGCTAATGCATACTATATTAGGGCCCATAAACAAGTTTCAATGTTATTTATTTATTTGCAACGTTATATTTTGAGCGGATTTTATTTAGGTTATAAGGGGACCTTGGTAGTTTTACGTTCACGTTTTAATTGCTAACTACTTATAAATGTCAGATAAATTATTTCCGGGCGTGCCTAGGAAGTATATTACAATTCCTTTACTGCAATTCCACGGCTACTTTAGTTGTTCAATTTTATTTTGCTCCTAAACACGATGTATAAATCTTAGGACGTCTTCGCTTTTTTATTTAGTAATGTTTCTATATTTGACGCGGGCTTCCTCTATATCAGGAATTTTTATTCCTTGATGATCTTGGTTGTCAGAATGCTTCAAAGGACTCAAATGCTTGAAAGGGTTGTTGATATGAGTTTGAGCATGTTGCTTATCTCTCGTAGAAGTTATCTGCTTAGATTATTCTTTCGATCATTTTTATATCACCCCTTCTAGAAAATTTGGTGGCTCTGTAAGAATATTTAATCCGTCACCACTATGTTAACGAAAGGATATTGGTTTCTGTAATTTTGTTGAGCTGTACCTATATGGCGTAGGACTACTTATCTATTCTTGCATACGTAAATAATGTCTTTGCTTTTTCCCATGGGAGTAGACCGTGACTATAGAGCGCCATATGCCACGATCTAAACTTGCTTCCTTGGTTTCATACATGAATTAGTGATGATCCGTACGATTGCTGTAACAGGGCATGTACCTCACTTCTAAAATGGCAAGACCAGTATTCAATTATGTATATGCGGGTGTAGGAGTTATACGGTTATTTGTGTACTATACGTGAGCTTCAAACGTCAAAGTTCAATGACTCGGGATCAATTTAGAAAATTACCTCATAGTTTTATCTTATTTGTACAATTAAATGATGCTATTATATCGGAATGAATTAATAAAGTGGATATTCCACATTATTACCGTCCCACGAGCTAGATTGTTGTAGCTAATTGTTAATCTCGCTTTTTTTTTAACATACGTAACATAACATAACATAACATCACGCCTTTTTCCCATGGGGGTAGGCAGAGACAATAGAGCGACATCTACCACGATCGAAGCACACTTCCTTGGCTTCATCCACACTCATACAATTTTATCGAAATCAATTAATAGATATAATTCCTTGTTGTATTATATCAACATCCTCTTTATAGTGTCCCATATTTAGCATGCAAGTATACTGGTGAATGGGCATAATTACATCGCTCGACATAATTTAAACGGCTGACGATGAAAAACAAAAGCGGTATATTGCAGCCGAAGTTAACACTGCTTTAACCAATGTATGTTTAATTGTCTACACTTCTACAGCAAGCATAATTATGGTAAAATTCGTTAACGTTTAATATCAGCACCTATGGTAAGCGTACCGCATTAAAGCTGACTATTGTTTTCAACGCCATTATCGTTCGGTATCCTGGTCGTGTCTGCTGCAGTCACGTTAGGAGGCAATTATAATTAAAATCACTTGTTCATCGACACAGCGTGCCTCTATCGAGGTCGTGGCGCTCATTGTTTATTGTATTCTACTATGTCATTATTTCTAGCTACTAGTTGTGTACACAAATAAATAAAATTAGTCAATTTTTCGTGGAATTAACACCAATCATGACAAAATATTCTTCCATGAAACTTCACTAATATTCCTTCAGCCTAATATTATTAGATTTTTAAAATCTCCTTTAAAATCTCCTCCTCCCCCTCTAGCCTATTTACGTCCCACAGTTGAGCACGGCCGTCCTTCACCTTAGGAGTGATTATAGTCTATTATGCTGCGCTGGTCAGGCGTGTTGTCACAGTGTTTAGTTTTTAGTTTTCTGTCTGTTACAGAAGTGGTTATGTGTTAACAGTATATCTTAGCTTGTTTCTTCAGCACCCGGGAAGGAAATGGGGTGGTGACATATTTATTCTTAATCCGTCACCACACGCAATATTTTTCTTTAAAATCTATCCTAACTATATTAATTTAATAACCTTTTTAAAAATTATGTAACTATCAAACTACCAATTTAAAACTTGCATTTTTAGGCAGCATTCAATGAAAATAGATGATCTTGTCTTTTACTTTTTAGATATTTTCAAGTTAATGTTTATATTAAGAAATCTTGATTCTTATCTTTTACGAAGTTCTCTTTTCCAGTATGCATACGAAATATTGCAACCACAGAATCAACTTTGAATCCAGTTTCCATAAATATAGGCTTACTGTCGAGCAAACTAGAGTCAAATCTGAAGCATCCTGCTAGAGCCCCGTTGCGATTGCGTGTCCATACATATTCAGGGGTTCATACATCACAGCGCAGCTACTGAGCTCTGAGCCCCATAATAACATGCACATCGTGAGATGTTTGTGTTTCTATTTATTCAGAAATCCTCTTATACGATGAGCTCCTTTGAATCTAACGAGACGGTGCCGGTGTACGCTATCTTCCATACGCTTGGACCACTGACTTTTTAAAAAGTTTTGAATAGAATTTTGTTTATCATTAGTGGCATTGATTTTACTACTTGTAATAGTGACATTTGTCACGTATTATTGTTTAATCTGTGACAAAATTATGTCCCAGCAATCCTCTAATGATTTTAGGAATTCACGGAATTCAAAAAAGGTATACAGACCTATAAGTAAATCTGACGCACAATTTAGAAATATTGTATTTCAGAAAAAAGTAAACCATTTTATGCGTGATAAATATTATTGAACATGACAATGTTATTATTTATGTAAAATAATGGTCAACGGTTTCCAAGAAAATTAATGTAAGAAATATATTATTATCTAGTTCGTAATTATTGTTTTTGTCTTACCAAGCTAGTTGTATGTATTCATTTGAAACTAGTAGTTTTATAAAAACTAGTACATTAGCTGTTAAGGGCCTACATCAATATTATCGTCGACATGTACATATTAACACAGCTAGTAGGTATAGTAAATGAAGAATTAGGGATATTTTTTTTGTTTACTCAAAATCTACTAAATATATTTTAATTCTGATTTACGTGTTTCTATATATAATAGTTACTTATGTTTTTAAAGTTATTTCATTAGTTAATACGCGATAATAGACCGACAAATGAAAAAAATAAAAAATTAGAGAGGTTGTTTCGCTAAGATTTTCTATCGAGAAAACTTTTTTCAATCGCGTTTCTGAGTTTATGCGATCCTAGATCATATATTGAAAAAACATAAACTTAAAAATTAGAGCTCTAGCCATTCAATCTAAAGAAACAATGAAAACTTCGTACGTAGAAAAATGCACGAAGCTATTTTGGTATCCTCTTAAGAAAAACATTAAATTCCTTTTTGTACGTCGTAATTGTGTATCATCATTAATTGTACTTTTGTTGTGGTCCTAAATGATACGATCCAAGGTGATTAATGTATCTTAAGTACTTGCTTGCTAGTCTAGAATGTTCCGTGATGTGTAATTGTTTCGAAGTAACGTTTTTTTTGGGTTCTCTGGTAATTTACGAATACGATTTATCTTAAACAAAATCGTAAATCCTGTTTACTTAGTAAATCTATCCCTGTTTTATCTTTGATTACTGAAAATATTATTTTAAAAATTTTATTGAAACAAAACCAACATACATGAATCTAAGACAAAATAAGAATGAATTTCAAAGTCTTATAGTTTCATAAATCTGTCACGGTATATTGAGAGATTCAGATTCTAAACATCAGTAAAGTATAATTTTATATAGGCAAGTGAAACTTAATTGCACAGCTAGTAGGTATTTTCATAAAATATACGATAAAATTGTCCTAACATGATCCGTAGATCATTGTTATAGTTCTATATTATATTGACGGCATATAAGCTTCGATAACCGTGGATATTGTACGCGTAACCGTAATATGGATTTATTACATATTCCTATATTTGATAGGCCGGTATCAGTGTGTAATCTGAAGCGACGCGCTAGTCTGGTTTGACGAGGTACTGAATTGATTAAATCATAACAACTATCCATCTGTATTCTGTTCAATATTAAAAACAGTACCTAGCTAATGTGCGCGTTGTTTGTTAGTAGGTACATAGTTACATACACTACATACTTTGATGAAAAATTTGTTTTGACTTTACTGTTTAATATTTTTGTGTAAATCTATGTAGAAATTTGCTAAATCGTAATGGATTCCTAAAAACAGCGATTTTTCAAATAAATTGGAGTTTGGAGTAGAAGACGTCTTTACTTCCTTACTAATTAATATATTATGTGAAAACGAGATGACTACACAGTAAAAATATTGACGAGTTTAAATGTTAATGTGTGGAACAAAACCATAGCGCGATTTAAAAATTGTACAACGCCATCTATCGAGCGGAGTAGTTAACTTCTGTTTGTTAAGGTTTGATTTCTTATTTCACGCGTACGAAGTCGCGGGCGACAGCTATATTATAATAAAACAAAGTAGTTATTTTTGTATGTACGTGCCCCTATGTGAGCTAATATCTTTAAAACTACGCAACGGATTATGATGCGGTATTTTTTATAGATAGAGTGGTTCAACAGGATGGCTTTTCTGTATAAATTGTTAAGGTTTTGTTTCTAAATTCCACACGTGTAAAGTCGCTGGTAACAGCTATAAGATAAAGTAAATATCTTGAACTAATCCATAATGTGGTTTAGTTTTCGTCTCTCACAGAGGATGTTATCTGCTTGTATTGGGAATGACACTTATATTCTTAATCCGTCACCGGTATCTTTACTTGTTATAAAACGTGTACGTATATCCCCATATCCTTAAGTAAGCTTATATCTTCAATACAATATAACGAATTTTGATGTTGATGTAGTTCAAGATGGTTTTTGGTATATTTTGTTAAGGTTTCTTTTTTAACTCCGCGTGTAGGAGATTGCGGGCAACGTCTAGTTTATAATATAATCGGTATCATAACAGTATCGCGTGAGAAACGCATTGGCATGCGTTACTAAGCCAAACCGATATTGCTTCCAATAGAATCGTATAATCCCCGCTGGCTGTTTCGTCTGTCTATTACTATCGTGTGCATATTGTACGGCCATATGCAGGTTTGTAGGGGTTTATCGGATCTTGTTTGAATATGTCGATTGCAGCGAACATGTTTCGTGCCACTTGAGCACGCTTATTGGAAACTGCATACGTAGACGGAGTGACGTCACACAATGATACATTTAAGTACTATTCATTTTATTCACGTCTGTGTTTTATACAGTGTTATATTCTCTAACTTACAAAGTTACATAGAAATCACGTATGACGAAAATATTCTACATAAAATTGTTTAAAAAATATCCCGCAACAGCACATATCTATATTTTATGGTTGACTCACAATAACACGTGTAACTCCTGATAGCTTAGCAGTTCGGAGCATTCTGATTATATTTGTTTACTCTTACGTTTATAATACTCTCACTCAAGCAGTAGTTAAAAATGTTGCAAAAACGGGGATAACTTCCTAAATTTTACGCGGACGGAGTCGAGGGCAACAGCTAGTTATGAATAAGACCGTTAATGTTTACAATTCGAATCTTTACTTAGTATAAAACAAAGTCGTTATTTTTGTATGTATGTCCATATTGTCCATATGTGAGCTTATATATCTTTAAAACTATGTATCGGATTTTGCTGCGGTTCCCTTTAATAGATAGGGTGGTTCAAGAGGATGGCTTTTTTGTACAATTTCTTAGGTATTGGTTTTTTAAATCACACGCGTATGAAGTTGCGGGCAACAGCTATTAATAATAATTCCATTTTAAATTATGTTAAAAGATAAGTAAGACCTCTCTTTTTAATTTTAATTCTTGTTATAGGTACGTAAATACGTGATGAGCCTTCCTCTATAACGTATGGCAGTTATTCTGAAATTTAGTTTAGATCTGGTGGTTTTTACGTGTTATAGTAAATGTGATATAGTATTTACATACATTTTTCAATACATAGAAAACTCCACTATGTATATTGGAATTTGCTCTGAGTATAAATTACATCCTTCCCATGTAGACAGGAAATAAAATTATATGAACCGTATAACCTTTAAAATATTATAATGTTGATGAATATTGTGTAAACATTGTAGGTACGTGTTAAGGTTTTGTGTGAAAATCTGAACAGCTGATGCAAAATGTTGGTTGGGGTAGCAAATACCTTTAAAGGTCGTGTGCGGCGAGAACGTCACGATTCACGTTGCGAGTCACGTCCGTCATTCACACGCGTGTTTTAATCTTACCCAACGAGTTTATAATGCTTATTCTTTAAAACAAACCCGTAATTTCTATAAATCACGTACGACTCGTATATGGGTATATCAGACGTAAAATTATTTACTTGTTGTAAAAACTAAGAGCCGTTGGATGCAATCGGTGCAAAACGCGCTTAGTAGCCTTCTATGGGGTATTTTTATCGCAAGCAGTAAAAGGCTGATGGATGGAAGACCTAAAAATAAGAAAAAGGTTATCTTGCTAAATCTTCCTGTGGTGAGAATTTGTTTAGCTCTCCATCTCGACTGCCTTAAGCAATAGGATTAAAAAATAATTTAATTTGCATTCAAAATAGCAAAAAAAAAATAACTTTAAAATAATTGGTTCACCATCATCATTCTCATGCCCTTATACGTTGTTTGGGGTTGACTTAACATGACTAGTCGTTCATGTTTGCGGCGGGTTAAAAACAAGTGTTATGGGACGTGGTCCCCTCAGTCAGTTCTTACGACTCCTGCGAGCAAGACGTGGCGATAGACAATACAAGTGGTATTGTTTTTGTTACGTGCGAATATTACATAGTCTCATATTAATTTGATGTTTTTGATTATTAATATACCTAGTCCTTTAAATGTTAAAAAAAAAAGTTTATGTTAATAAAAAGGAAACAGTTGTTTCGTCTACTAGTTTGATATTTATTCCGAAAATTTCGAGTGTTCGCGGTGGCATCCCTATTTAAAAGTGCAAAGTGTGATATATTGAATTTGATAGCGTACAGATGTGTAAGCACTAAATTAACGGAGCCACTAATTAACATAGTAAGTGTTGAGTAATTGGTTCAGATGTCGCCGACTAGCGGTTCAAACTCACGCACCAAATTACAATAGGCTGTCACTTCGTTAGGGTTGTCAAATAAACGATTTTTATTGATTCTTTAATTATAATACTCATTAAAAAAAAATTATAAAAATTTTATAGTCATACTAGAAGGAATCTTTAATGAGCTGGATTGGAGCAAGTTACAAGGAGCCTATTTAAGTCATTTGAGATTCGCGGATGACATTGTGATTTTATCCGAATCAAGCTCACAGCTACAATTCATGGTTAAATCACTACAAGAGAAAAGCAAAAGCGTGGGACAAAAAATTAACACTTCTAAGACGATGGCAATGACAAATGGTCATAAAACACCTATATTCATTGATGGTAATCCGCTGATCTACACAGATGAATACATATATTTGGGAAAAACAATATCTTTTAATAGGGAAAACAACGAAAAAGACACTGTGAGAAGAGTGCAGAAAACATGGACTAAATATTGGTACTATAAAGAGATTTTTTAAAGGAATATGCCAATTCAATTAAAACTAAAATCATGAACTCTAGCCTCTTACCTTGTTTGACCTACGGGTGTCAGACGTGGAAATTTACAAATAAAGTCAAAAGAAAAATTTCCACCTGCCAGCGAGCAATGGAACGTAGCATGCTCAACGTAAGAAAGTTAGATAAGATACGACATACTAAAATAAGAAACCTAACAAAAGCAACCAATGCATTGAGCTATGCACTAAAATTAAAATGGCAATGGGCAGGTCACGTAGCCAGACTCCCAAGTGAGAGACAAGAGAGAGAAGGCCCACAAGGTAAAAGAGGCAGGGGCAGACCACTAACTCGTTGGGAAGATGACATCAGAAAGATTGCAGGTACTGATTGGCAAAAAATTAGACAAGACCGCAACAAGTGGTCATCTTTGGAGGAGGCCTTTACCCTAGACGGGGTTCTTGCAGAAGCAGAGTATTGATACTAAAAAACTTAGTCAATTTTATATTTTCTGTTTTTGATGTTAGCTGATTTATGTTTAATTTTATTACTTTTTTATACATATCTGCAGGAAATAATAAAGGCTTTTTTATTTTATTTATTTATAGATTTTATTTTATATTTTAATTACTCGTTAAAAGCTTGCAAACTTGCGTGTGAAAAAGATTTCGGATTCGATTATTGTGCCGGCTTATAAGTACCTACTGCTGTAAAGTGCAAAGTACGTTAATACCGACTATTTTATGTAGATTATACAGTATTTTTACCTATACTGCACGCACGCCTATGAGGCTTTTATAATTTAAGAAAATTTTCTCTGAGAGAAGGAAAGTTTTGCCGAGCGCTCATGACGATAAATTAAATTTTAGTTATGTAGCAAGCAATTATAGTCTGGAGAAATTTTAAGTTTTTTCGCTCGTTTAAACTAAAGCTAAAAAGAAACTTTCAGAATATTAACAAAATTGTATGCAAAATTTCGCAGGTAAAAGAAATTAACTAACAAGTCAATCGGTATGCTGTCAAGAAATTAAATTTCCTGAGGGATTTTTACTCTCTATCGCGATATGTAATTTCTATTGTTTACCTACTTATTCGCTTTTACTTTATTAATTGTTTTAATAACAATATGATTTCAGAAATACAATTTGGTGGACGAAAATATGTTTGCGACTGTCAGCTGCTAGACTAAACTCTTTAGATACATATAGGTATTAAGCATAATGTATCTTAAAGAATAGGTACGTTTGCCAGCCCTGAACCCACCCAATCAACCGAGAGAAGTAATTACACGTTCAGTACTGTGTCTGGGACACCACGCAACCTCGCGTGACAATCGTCGATGTGGGTACATTCGTCGCCTTGTACAGTTATCGAATAATTATATACTTAAAACTTATATTTGAGTTGACAGATGAAGAGGTAAAGTTGGGTTGTAACTCTGCAATATATTTTATCGATATCAATAGTCCGCGTCGGTTTCAGACCGGCCGCGCCAGTCTTTTTCCCGACTGTCATGGTCGACTGTTTTAATAAAGCTCTTACTGCCGCACTCAGAGACATTTAATGGTTACTTAAGGAGCTCTTTAGTATTGGTTTTAAAAAGTTTTAACTTAACTTTTACTTTTTAAATCAATACTAAAGAGCTCCTTAAGTAACCATTAAATGTCTCTGAGTGCGGCAGTTAGACTTATATTTTTTAAGTCTATGCAACCTCACCTTTGTCCCTTTGTCATTTTGAATGTCTTTGAATCTTAGTATATTTTTAATAATAGTAAGACAAAAAGTAAAAAAGAAACTTCTAACGTCAAATAAAGTAATATACAATATGTTTCCAAAGTTATAGTTGAAAAAAGGGTCATTGATAATAAAGAGCCCTTTTCATGCAGTAATTGTCTGCGTCTTTTCACATTTCAGTTAGAATAATATGACTTTGTGTCGGATAACCAAAATTGTATTTTCAACATAATAAACGAGACGAGAGCTAAAAAGCTTTAACATTTTGTTTACCTTTAGTCTTTACGTGTTGAGAATTGTAGTAGTTTTATTTAAAATTGAGTTTGAGTATAAACGAATGTCAATGTATTTCTTTCATTGTGTTTTGTTGAAAGTACTTAGCGAACTTTTCCAATAAGCTGCACACTATTACTGAAGGCTTGTGCAAATATTGTGTCGAGATAATCTTAATGTGTTTGTATAATCGTGTTTGATCAGGACTTTAGATTAATTAATAACTGAAAATGCTTTTAAAATAATGAGCAAAGGAATTGTTTTGTTTAAAGAGTCTAATGGTTGATTACTTTAATAGTCATTAATAGAACAGCTCTATAAATTATGCACACAAATGTGTGTCTTTTATTATATGTATGTTACTTACTGTTCCTCACGACTTCGTACGCAAAATATTTTAAATCACCTTTTTGTGCAGTAAAACGCTTAAAAGTAAAAACTTTCTCAGGCTTAGACTCTAGGCCAGGCTCTATGTTATTTAAATTGTTTATACATCAATATATATGTCATAGGAGACTTGATGAAAATAGTTTACTTAAGAGGATACCAAAATAGCTTCGTGCATTTTTCTATGTACGAAGTTTTCATTGTTTCTTTAGATTGAATGGCTAGAGCTCTAATTTTTAAGTATATGTTTTTTCAATATATGATCTAGGATCGCATGAACTCAGAAACGCGATTGAAAAAAGTTTTCTCGATAGAAAATCTTGGCGAAACAACCTCTCTAATTTTTTATTTTTTTATTTGGCGGTCTATTATCGCGTATTAACTAATGAAATAACTTTAAAAACATAGGTAACTATTATGTATAGAAACACGTGGATCAGAATTAAAATATATTTAGTAGATTTTTAGTAAATAGGAAAAGTATCCCTAATTCTTCATTTTCTGTGCCTACTGGCTGTGTTAATATGTACGTGTCGGCGATGATATTGATGTAGGCCCTTAAGGATTTTTAGTTTTAACTTAGCTTCCAAGATTAAGAAGTAAGTCCTCAAATTGTATCAATGGTGAGCAAGTTATTGATTTTGTGTAGTTATTTGGTGAGCTTGAAATGGTGACCAGTTGAATATTCGTAAAAGGATCCTTCCAAACCAGTTACACGTGTCGTAAGCCACGGATCGAGCTCATCGTAGTCCATATAATGTTGTAGTTAACGTAGTTAGCTTGTCCAGTATTACAAGGCCTTTAGATTGATGACTGCTCTGGCTGTAAATACAGGTGATTTCTATGATGTTTCCGAAATATATATACGAGTACATAGCTACAGATAGAGCTACTGTCTAATGCTTTTGCATTTATAATATTAATAAAGATAAACAAATAATATTGTACATAATGACGATCTACATGAGAGCAAGAAGATATTGTACTGATATTCATTATTCTATCCCAAGTGCCTTCAAGTCAAGCTAAGAGAATAACGTTCCTTGATTCTTTATTTATTTAAGGATCTATGGTTTTCTTCAATATACTTTATGCAAAAATTCGTATTACAATATGAGACTATAAATATTTCCCCCTAAAGCTTGCTGCCTCATAATTTGTAAGTATTTAAGTTTAATCGTGCTTTTAAAAGCATAATATTTCAATACAGAAAGGCATAGTTTCCTCTACTCAATCTTTATAACTCAAATATTGAAAGACGAAGGAGGATCGTTTTGCAATCAGTTCGGTATCAGACCTCGTAACTTCAAACCACTATCAAATGTTCCATGATAAATTGACTTTTGTATTGAATTCTGTATATTTTAAATCTGTTTTTGTCAGCTGTTCACATAATATCAGACTAATAAAGTGCCTTAAACTAAAATAGGATTTGGCAATTCGAAAAAAATTACTTTAATTGGCTGTATGATAATATAACACGGATGTGTCCGCGTGTGAATAGACCATTGCTATAAAAATTATTAATCTCTAAATTTAATCGTTCTTATCAAAATATGAATGTACGTTTAGTAACATAAGTATGAACTTAAGAGGATACCAAAATAGCTTCGTGCATTTTTCTATGTACGAAGTTTTCATTGTTTCTTTAGATTGAATGGCTAGAGCTCTAATTTTTAAGTATATGTTTTTTCAATATATGATCTAGGATCGCATGAACTCAGAAACGCGATTGAAAAAAGTTTTCTCGATAGAAAATCTTGGCGAAACAACCTCTCAAATTTTTTATTTTTTTCATTTGTCGGTCTATTATCGCGTATTAACTAATGAAATAACTTTAAAAACATAAGTAACTATCATATATAGAAACACGTAAATCAGAATTAAAATATATTTAGTAGATTTTGAGTAAATAGGAAAAGTATCCCTAATTCTTCATTTTCTGTGCCTACTGGCTGTGTTAATATGTACGTGTCGGCGATGATATACGATAATATTGATGTAGGCCCTTAAGAGCAATAATAGACAATAATTGACTCTACACGCAGAATATTGGGTTTCAGTAATCCAAGACATATCTATCGATACCGAAATATGCTGCGTAATAAAATAAATTACATGTACCGAGACGCTCTCAAAACACCCAATATTGGAACACTCTGTACATTGTATTCTTTGATATATTACTGTTATTGTATTTGTATTTTCTTACCTGAATAACGTTTACATATATATATTATGTATGTAAGATATTGGATTAGCAATATGATATTTGCTCTTACATATCGTATTTTTTTTTAAATAAGATTGTTAGCATTTTTTTTTGCCGTGGGGTCTTCATTGAATTTAAACATAATGAAAGAAAAAAGGTTATTTGTAACTTAAAGATATTACAATAAATATATATATATTTACTTATATATATCTTCTTCTAATATATAAAATTCACGTGTTAGTTACCGTACTCCTCCGAAACGGCTAGACCGATCTTTATGAAATTTTACATGCATATTCAGTAGGTCTGAGAATCAGCCAACTTCTATTTTTTTTTAGTATGGCAAAACAACGTTTGCCGGGTCAGCTAGTCTAATATATAAAATTCACGTGTCACAGTGTAAAGGCTACCACTGACGATACTTCCATTTAGTAGACTTCCTTTTGGATGCACTCCAAATGGAAATTTATCCAAGATACGGTACCATTCACAATACTTCCATTTGGATGCATGGCGTCACTTCAAACTTTGCAATCGTACGGAACGGAAATAAATAATACTATGGATAACAATACTTTACTGGTGGCAGCAGCTGTGTATTTTATTAAAAAAACAAAAAAAGCCTAAGAGAAAGTGGATGAAGGATTGGTTGAAAAACAATTAATACATTAAATAATTGACAATAGAAATACATTGACAAATACACAGCACATGCACCACCATCGACATCAAAACATAAACTGAAACAATAACCTCAACAAAATGGACGCCGTTTCGCCCATTCACGGACAATTCGGACTGCTTCCATATGGCGTGGCGCACGTTTCTGCCATTGACGGACGGCCGACTCCAAAACGGCTTGACCGATTCTTCTCAAATTTTACATACATATTCAGTAGGTCTGAGAATCGGCCAACATCTATATTTCAAACTTTTTTTTTGTATGGCAAAACAACGGTTGCCGGGTCGAAATTGTAGAACATACGATTAGGAATTTTGAAAATCTAAAATATCGTACTATGTAAACCTAACAAATTTGTTTAGTGAGGCAAATGTCTTTTACCATATTTTGTAGATCTACTACTAGGCAAGGCAGCAAAAAGAACCATCTAGGCCAAGGTAGCGTATGAATGAGATTATAAATAAACATGCATTCGCTTACAGCCAATTCTACTTATTGATTGGTAAACAGTAGGTAAGTTCACCAATATTTTTCATGGTCAATTAACCATCAATTACCAGACTAATCAATGGTAAGTAATTACTTATGAGTATAAATAAAGCCAAGAAAGTGTGTTTAGATCGCAGTAGATGTTGTTTTATAGTCTCTACATAATCCTATGAGATAAGGTTGCGAGTGTGTGTATGTATCTATGGTAATATTAATAAACAACGAATGCCTACTCCTATGGAAAAAAGGTGAGATGTTATGATGTTGAGTCATGAGAATTTTTCAACATAAAGTCATAATAAATTAAATTGTAGTAGAAAAAGTGATCACCAATAAATATAATAATTTAATTTATTAAGTAAAAGCATAGCAAGTCAATTGCAAAATGAATAAATTACTTTAGTAATAAAGTAATAATTTTTAATATTGTGTGGTGCGATTATAAAAATGCCATCACCCCATTTTTCTCATGGCAACATCTTCTGTGAGAGAACGAAAACTCTAAACTCTATTACAACAGGCCTGGTTAGCGTGAATTGGGAGACTAGAAGATCCTTCCTAAAGTGGTAAAACCCCGTGTCCAGCAGTGGAACGACGATTGGCTGAAAAGGATTGTGTTAATATAATATTATGTTCAAATTAAAATTATAATTTTCAGTAATTCATTATTTGGCTCTATATTTTCCTTTGTAGCATTGTTCATTTACTTTCGTACCTGGGGACAGGTTTGACAGACGCCATATATTTTAGTAATTAGCTGTTCAGGCATTGGGGATGCACGTTTGTCATCTGGGATTCCTTTGACATTTCATTCATTGAATTAATTAATTCACGGCATTAGTATTCTGCGTCTTCAGTTGCCATCGGCTTCTCCTGCCACTATTAATATTATTGTTAATTTAATTTCAAATCGTTAATATCTTCTACTGTATACGAGTAATAAAGGGAAAAACTAAGTAACTAAATCAATGTTCTCCTTTAATTACTCAAGCTAGGAATCTGTAAGTGTGCATGCTGGTTCTTTTAATTCAGCGCAACTGTAAGAATGAATTTGGGAATTTTACATTGAAATGGAGTGAAAGAAGTGTGTGTATGAAATTTTTTTATCATGAGCATAAGACTAGTCCACAAATAATTTTTATTATGTCGCGTAATAAGGTATTTAGATTTTCTTTACAATCTTCTAGAAAATTACTTTATCATTTTAAGTCCCTGCAGTTCCGTTTAAGCCGTTAATCGAATGCAGCTCATAGTTAGTGATGCCCATATTTATTTTGTTCAGAGACTTTACAATTCAAATGTATGCCAAACATATACAAGCTTGTGTACCTTTGCTTAGGGTTGCCGAAGTTGTTCACTCGGTCTTAATATTTAACTAGAGTTTTGGCTTAGCCAAGACTTTGCTGCGGGTTGACTTCGCTCGCAATGAAAATTGCTATATTAGGATCAACACAACGAAATCTAGATCAGTAACTGTTTTATATCATCGTGAATATATGTTTAAGGTTAAGAATATGTGAATAATATGTGTAGTCAATTAGTGTAAAAGAACCTGCAGCAACTTAAAAAAAATGGTTTGAAGTTTTCGTACGGCCAGCGAAGTCTCAGTAATAAGGCCCTGTTTTGTTTACCTTTTCGTACGGAACCTTTAAAACTACAATTTAAATTGGAGCAAGAACCACTTAACCACAAACACATACTATTGGGATAAGAAGCATAACATTTTGGAATTATCTTTGTATAAAGAACGTTATTTAAATGAATTTAGGAACAAATATAATATAGACTTTAATATAGTACGCATGAGTAACGAAAGATGGACAAAAAAATAACACCATGGCACGGACCACTGCGAAAAAGAATCAGAGGAAGGCCAGCAGAAAGGTGGCTTGATGAAATTAAAAATTACAGACATGAAATATGAAGAAAATTGGTCAAGTGCGAGTCGGACTCACGCACGAAGGGTTCCGTACCATTATCTATGCAACATAAGGCAACGTTATTAGTATCGAGCAAGAAACGGTAAAAAAATCATGTTTGTTGTATGGGAGCCCCCCTTAAATATTTATTTTATTTTATTTTTAGTATTTGTTGTTATAGCGGCAATAGAAATACATCATCTGTGAAAATTTCAACTCTCTAGCTATCACCGTTCTTGAGATACAGCCTGGTGACAGACGGACGGACGGACGGACGGACGGACGGACAGCGAAGTCTCAGTAATAGGGTCCCGTTTTTACCCTTTGGGTACGGAACCCTAAAAAAGCAAAAGATAGAAAAATGTGGAGTAAACTGGAGGAGGCCTTTACTCAACAATGAGGTCCTTAATGACGAAAAAAAAATTGACAAATTGTTATTCTAGAACAAGCATAAAAAATAGAAAATTAAGAAATAAACAAGGCTATAATAATATAGACTTTTAAGAGGATACCAAAATAGCTTCGTGCATTTTTCTACGTACGAAGTTTTCATTGTTTCTTTAGATTGAATGGCTAGAGCTCTAATTTTTAAGTATATGTTTTTCCAATATATGATCTAGGATCGCATAAACTTAGAAACGCGATTTAAAAAAGTTTTCTCGATAGAAAATCTTAGCGAAACAACCTCTCAAATTTTTTATTTTTTTCATTTGTCGGTCTATTATCGCGTATTAACTAATGAAATAACTTTAAAAATATAAGTAACTATTATATATAGAAACACGTAAATCAGAATTAAAATATATTTAGTAGATTTTGAGTAAATAGGAAAAGTATCCCTAATTCTTTATTTTCTGTGCCTACTGGCTGTGTTAATATGTACGTGTCGGCGATGATATACTATAATATTGATGTAGGCCCTTAATGATTACATTTAGATGTAAAATACAATATGGGTGCCTATTGCTCGAGATTGCCTCGTAATATTCTTTATGTACGTAGAAATATAGGATTACTTATCGTTGCGTAGGGTATGTATTTGATGTCAATCCTTTATGCTGATTCCAATATTAAAGTGCTTTCTCTTTTATAAAGATCTTTTCTTTGTTCCCGCTTTTGGAAATAGTTCTTTATAAAAGCTTTTATACGATTATATTCCTTTCGTTGTTTACTGAGATGTCAAAATCAAATACCCGTCCATCGTAGACAATATTCTATGAATTTATATAGAAATGAAATATTTGCTTTCCAATTAAAACTTTCTGTAATTAAACTTGTATTATAAATTTTGTATTTGGCGTTGATATCACTTGTCGAATATTAATTATTTAAATTGAGACACTCAATCTGAACAAATAATTTCGGAATTGTTATTTTATTTGTTAATAAACGTTTATATAAAAGCGAATATGAGTTAATTTATTATGCTTTTGTGCTAAACGAGCTGAATGGTTTTTGAAAAAACAGCCTACGCAGCAAAATTATTCTTCAGGTACGTCTTGTACCTGAAGAATAATTTTGTCCAAAGTAGTTGGTAACTAAATCTTGCTCCTATTTCGAGTTTCTACTGAAAACTACTTTGTTATTTTTTGCATAGAAGCACTATATTCTCGTGGCAGAGGACGTTAAAATAATAGGGAATAATAGGATTCTTATCTTGCAGAACTTATCTGCTTAGATTTTTTCAGCTGATTTTTACAGTTAATTTTAGATGAAATAGAAAGCATTAGTTATGGTTTTGATGTCACTTTTAAGCTGATATTAATGTTTATATGTTTTTAACTTTTTTGTCCCTTGAAAATAGTTCTTAATAAACATTTAAACAATTTTACTTGTTTCGTTGCTTACTGAGATGTGACAATCAAACGACCCGTTCATTCTTTTGTTGTAGACAATATTCTAAGAATTTATACAGCGTAAAATATTTGCTGTCCAATTAAAACTTTCTGTAAGTAGACTTGTATACATACAACATATTTTAAGCGATGATATTGTTAGGCGAATAATTGTTAAATAATAAAAAATAAATGGAACTTACTAAATTAAGCATTGAGCCGCAATAAATTTCCTGAATTTTAGACTATTCTAGGTTAATAAGTAGCAATATGTAATACCTACTAGCTGTAGCCCGTGACTTCGTGCCCGTGGAATTCCTACTTGACAGTTATCGTTACATTTTTGGACAATTCACACAATATCTTTATAGATTGTAGCCTATATGTTAATCTGAAGTATAAGCTACATTAACATACAGTTTCATTAAAAATTCATTCAGTTGTTTTTGCGTGAAAGAGTAACAAACATCCATACTCACAAACTTTAACATTTGTAATATTAGTAGAATGTAACTTCATAACCTATGGGGTGGTGTACCTACTAGGCCGCGTACGATAGGGTAGGGTTCACACGTTCACTGTAAGAGTTGTTAACGTTTTAGAGATCTTACGAATGAAACGCCACAAGACCACTACAGGATGAAGAGAGAGGTGCATGAATGATTGATGATGAAACTGCAAATAAAAGAGTTCATCTTAGCTTGGATCAAAAACAAAAATATTATACTTACCTATTAGTTTTGCAAGCTTTCGTGAAGTCCAAAGAAAAATTACCTCATAATAGTAGTTAATACCGCTCACAATTAGTTGTTATTTCTCTATTTCTCTCATATCATCATTATACAAGTTGCGAAGTTCCTTAACAGTGCGTTGTTAGCGGTTAGGGGCCATAATTAAAAGTTGTCGGCTAGTTTCACCTGAAACTTCTCTCATTAAAAGTTTACACCTGAAAGGAATAAACATTCTTCTTGTGTACCGTACACGTTACCTTAAACCGCTAATTTAGATCGAAAACGTTTTCGCTTGCTTGTTAATCTTTCTCTTTATACAATTCAAATAATGTAATTTAATATAGTAACTTACTAAACACATTTTAATTTTTTTAATCCGAGTAATATGCGGGATTACTTGATTTTCCTCATATTTTTTAAACAAAATACCTCTTAAGACGGCTCTATTGACCTATACGGTAAACAATGGTCTTATTCATAATGACTTATCAGTGGTTTAAAAGTTCGCTAATATCGGTTCGCTAAAATTGTCAAAAATTGTTATTCATAATAGTCTTTTTACTATAAAATGTTTATTATCTCTCCGATAAAGTTATTGTTTAAACCTCCGACAAGTCATTATGAATGAGACCATAAATAGATAGCTCGACATGCATCATTTATTGAAGCATTTGCAGCCGAAACACCCAAGTTTGACCATTATTATACTAGTTTAATCTAGTTAATTATGTTTTTTATATTATTATTTTATATTTATATTTATGACTAGCTGTTGCCTGCGACTTCGTACGCGTGGAATTTATAAAATTATCCCTATTTTTGCAACATTTTCCAGTGATCTTTTGCCCCTATTGGCCCGTGAGGTTAATTCTATAGCCTTCCCTGATAAATGTACTATCCATCGCTAAACGAATTTTTCAAATCGCATTTGTGGTTTCTGAGATTACTGCGTATAAACAAACAACTCTTCAGCTTTATAATATTAGTATAGATTGGGTAACTCAAGTTAAGTCAAAGTCTGAGTTAACTCAAGTTAGGTCAAAGGATGAAAACGGTGTATCGCAAGATATTGATGGTTTCAGTGGACACGTTAGCATATGACTAGTCTTCTAATAATTGAATGTTAAAACGGTGACGTAGAAAAGCCATGATATAATACTAACATTATTTGAGTACAAGCAGCAAGAGACAGCCTGAGCCCGACGTCAGGCTGACGTTCCATTCTTCGCATTTTTGCGGCGTCTTTGTCGTCGCGTAAGGAAATACTCACGAATTTTCTCTCGCTAAAAAGGCTCCCTTTGTAGTCTGATACGTTGGCTTACGACGATGCTATATACTGATTCATCTACAGGTGAGACCTGCTAATTTGGCAGCGTGAAATATTTCGCTTGAAGGCTCACCTTAATTGTGTTTCAATTAGTTTAGTAATTGTAAATTATTTCCCTTACTGTTTATTAATTTGTATTTCTATTTAACATGTAAGTTTTGTTTCATATTTCATCATAAGTTTTCTATTCGGTTAGAGTGTTAGACGATTACGTTATAGAAATTTATTATTTATTTATTATTATAAAACACAGTAAACTACGTAGGATATTGGGAAAATATACTGAACCCTGTACATTTTCCCAAAAGTATTGAACCATTGTATCCTAAATGGTTGTTGTTGTCGCACATAGAATCGAGTGATCAGCGATATAGAACGTGTTTGCACTAACTTCCCCCGTTCTATTTTATGGTATATGTTTGTACAAGCCCCGAAACTAGCTCGAGCCGAGAATTATAGAGGTCACGTTGTTTTTGGCACACTCCGCGAGGATTTATGCCACAGGGAGACATCAACTGCACTCATAAACACTGCACGCGAGCGCTCACTGCCGTTTGATTCATGATCGTACTTTTGTTTTGAATAAACTGTTTATCACACGTCTCCGTAGGGGACCTCGATATGATAGATTATTTTGCTTTCCTAATTTGATATTGCTATTCTAGGATTTGTTTTATGACAATGCTTTGCTAGGTTTAGTAAAATATCGTTTTGTAGAATATGTGACGGATCTTTAAACTAGCCACTTGCTGTCTACATAGTTACGATCTGTTATTCTGTTTGTTTTTCTTGTCTATCTCGTATGGGATTTGTCATAACGACCATTGTTGAAATTCGTCTGAAATTATCATTTTGAATTCCATACAATAGAAGTGTCAACTTCAAACTTAGAATATGTATAATAGCTATGTTCAGCTGTTCTTTGAATATACAAGACTACGACAGTGAATAACAGATTTTATGCTTTCCAAGTTGTTTATATGCAACGTAAATTCAGATCAAAGAAGATCTCGAATGTGCAAACAACCTAGTGGATCTCTAAGGATAGCCAGTGATCCGCAATGTACACAAGCTAAAGCTTGTTCCTCTTACAATGTGGTCCACGCTAGCACAAGCACTGGAGATATCCTTGCGAATTTAGGTCTTTATCTTATACTAAATTGAAATTAGTTTGATTTAGCTCTTGTCATCGTTGAACGTACTTTAGTTAAAACGCTCGTAGTTAATTTAAAAAAATGTTAGGCTACCTGATCACGGCCGAAATATCAATTACCAATTTCAGTCCTTTATAACTGCAACTAGTATTGTAGTTGTGTAGTGTAGTAGTTAATATTTCCTAATAAATGGCTAACAGATAATTTGATAATTTTCTATGACTATCTTCATTATCCAAATAATTAACTTTGATTCGTGTATGAAAGAGCTAGTTCATATCCCCGCGGTACTTTATTACGGCCAGTATTCTCGAGTCCGGAGTCACGTAATTGGCCGGAAATGGTACAGCGCCGTTCGAGATTACATTCGATCACGTCCTACCGTAAACAGTTTAGCGCTGATTTTTTTTATTCCACGGCCTTTGTGGAGAGGACGGTTGTTCCAGTATAGAGTTTATTTTATTGGCAAACTAGTGAGTATTTTTGTTGGTAGATTCTTTTTTCAGGGTTGATTTTCATGGTATTGATATAAACATAATAACTGCTGTAAAATCGGTTGTTATAGGAAATGTATATGATTAGTGACATCTTGGGAGTATAAATTTTGAAATTTTAATCTTGGGAGTAGTATTTGACGAGCCTCGTGGTCGAGTGGTTCATGTAGCGGACTGCCGATCAAGAGGTCGCGGGTTCGATTCCCGCTCGGGACAATCATTTGTGTGATGTTCTAATTGTCATACAAATGTTTGTACTGCGTCTGGGTGTTTCTATGTATTATAAGTATGTATTTACAAAAGAAAAGTAGTATATGTATTATATCCGTATTCTGGTGGATACCATCCATAACACAAGCATATAAGCTTAGCTTGGGACCAGAGGACGTTGTGTCAAATGTCCATGAATATTTATTTACTTATTTATAAATTGCTTTTCTCCTTATAAAGCTAGTCCACTGTTGCTATTATGTTAATTAGAGTAAAAACTATTTTTCAGTAATTCTAATCCATACAACATGCAAATAAATTAATTTTGAATGGTAAATTCCTTTTAAATAATATTTATTTTAAAATTTGCTATAGTTGTTTTTATGGAACATTTATTAAACTGAGTCGATCTGCTTCCGAATAAACAAAGTTTCTATTATTAGTGGGTTACGTTGCGGCCATATTTATATTAGTTGATAATCCTCGCCGTGTTCCGGACATCTGTCGAGGAAAATATGACATTAATAACTAAGTCAATTTCCACTCGAGTTGGCCATTTGGGCACCAGCTAATAAATTAATCTGGCGTCGGATCAACGTCAATGTTACATTAAGGTCAGTGACAGAGTTCGTAAGGCGCAAGATAAAGCTGTCTGGCAATTAATGAAAAGCTGATTTTGGGGAATGTCTTTCCAGATAACGACTCCTTAGAGGGAAATTGTTATTGGATTAAAAGAGATATTTGTCTCTGTTTCGCTCGCTGCTCCGTCGCACTACATTAACTTAATTATACCATATTGCGTGTCTTGCAAATTTAATAGGTGGAACAATCATTTGCATTTACTGGACATAGAAATATTCAATAAACCACTCAATGATAGTCGAAGTACGAAGTTAGCTTCGCGAAGGAAAATTAGACCCACCAAAGAGGTACGAGGTAACTATTTGAGGGTAACTAATGCTTTAATCTGTGATGGATATCAGTCTATCGCTATTGGGATCTATAAAAACCATATTAAAAGAGATAAACTAACAGAAAGTAAGCAATCCTGTAAGAAACAATGTTTAATGTACGTTTTAGGTTTGTCTCGTTTCCAATCTCAACTTGGAAGAAAACTTTTACGTTCTTGAGTAGTCGGTAGTCGGTAACTATTACCACTTCAACATAGTAACTCAAAAGCGCAAAATAAATACTCTTTGCTTCACAAGTTTTTATACTAGTTGCGAGTAGGATTATAGCAGTTATACACTTATAGCGCCAGTATTAACATATCAAACGCGGGTGGCGAGACAGGAAAAATTGTAGCTCACTCGGTGTTAAAACTTTCCTCAGCCTGTTTCGTGAAGTTGTTCTTTGACAAGCCCTTTTGTGAACGCCATTATAATTAATGTTCGCCGACTAACGATAACTGTTAATAGTTTTCTTACGCTACATACTTGTTTAGCCATTATTCGCTTATAGGGAACTTCTTCTTTTATAATAGGTTTCATTTGACTTAGTAAATAATGATAAATATTGGTTTCGCTTCGGGAAGGAAACTGTGACTACGCCCTTTGTGTTAACTTTAACTTGGAGCTTTATTGATAGCAATAACGATATGTGTAACTGAAAGGAAAGCTGGCTTGGGGTGTATACAAACTTGTGCAAATACATATTTTCTATCTTAACACCGACTCTACTGAAAAACATGAATATTTTGCACTTAAGTAAAAATAATACGATTTGAAAGTTTTAGATCAGCCTGCAGTAATTAAGTATTAATGTCTGCGATATGGTGCGTTATATACTGATTTTACGAACGAAAAACTGAATCCAGTTCTTCTATAAATTTTATATGATTTATCCATAATGGCCACATTGTGAAATAAAAAAGCATTATTTATGCCACCAGAAGTGGGAGTCTAAAATTGGACAGTAATTCCGGTTTTTAGGTTTTAATGTTGTATTTCTTATATCTCTTGAGTTACTTATTGATGTGCTATATAAATTGCTGACATGCTAAAACATAATATGGGTGTATGGCGTATGTTGTAGGTATTTGCTTTTATTATTATCAAGGTATATAAGCGCAAAGCTATCCCGTCTCGCGCCAAAATATCTGTAGGCGTATTTACTACGAGTATCTCGTTTCGGATCTAATATCGTCAGCGGCTACCGCACGATATTACACCTGCAAATACCCTGTTCTTTGAAATTTTTCTCAGAATTCACTCTTATAATAGACATGTAAGCAAATATATGTAGTGGTGTGTAATATCGTCAACGGGAAAAATGTCTTACATGAAGGTCTTAAAAGATGAAATAATACTTTCGAACTCTGTTTTTCACTCAGTTTAAAATAAAGAAGAAAATAAAAGTATTTATTTCAGAGTCAGAGTAGACACAAAATACAGTTAATATAAAAGTATGATGCATATTATTTAAGTTTGCTGTCTGCCCATAAGTTATATTGGTAACATTCTCAACGAATCTCAAAGTTGTCTTACAAAATAAACATATTTGTATATTTATTTTAAAATGCTATTTTTTGTTTCAGGTAAGTGGTTACAAATAAACCAAATTCCAGCATCCAGTCAATCTTTCAAAATTTCGTCTCAATCAACTCTCCCTAGGGCATGGCTATTGCAAATATTTGTGAGTCCGAATTCACGTAAGTTTACTTTTGCAATATCTCCTACTAGCGCTTCTGTAACTACGCTACGGATATGAACAATTCATACTAGTTGTTGCACAAATACGAAACAAAAGCCCAACGGGTACGCAAAGTCCATTGACACGTTTTAATTGAACTGAACTCGAGTTAGTTCTAACAGCGCGAGCATTGGATGCGCAAATAATTCCTAAATCATTCATTAACTGCAGAGGCTCCTAAAGTTTTTGCTTGTTGTTTATTGCCAGTTCTAATAGAAAATATTGAAATAATAAATAAATAAATATTCACAGACATCTCACACAACGTGCTCCCGTCCCAAGCTAAGCTTATATCCTTGTGTTATGGGTACCAGAATACGGATATACTACATAAACTACTTTTCTTTTTATAAATACATACTTATAATACATAGAAAACACCCAGACGCAGTACAAACATTTGTATGACATTTATGGATATCATATAAATGATTGTCCCAAGCGGGAATTCGTGATCGGCAGTCCATTACATTGTAGGATACATACACACATATTATGTCTAGTTTATTTATTTACGTATTTTATCATTCACACGCACATACATACTCTACATTATCTATATTATAATTATGTAATAATATCATAACACACTTCATTCCGACGTCGAGTAATGTCGTGGAGACTTCATGGTTCACTGGCCGTCGTGTGACAGTGGTCAATCTTGACACTTAGATTTTCTTCACGAATTGTAACATCTATACTTATAATAAATCTGTAGAGAGGTCAATTCTGTACATGAAATATATTTTCAAAATAACTATCAGGGGGTGATTAGTGATCGATACTGATGCCAAAAATGCAATCAGTAAAATTTTTGTCTGTCTGTCTGTCTGTCCGTCTGTATGTTCCTTATAGAAACAAAAACTACTCGACGGATTTTATCGAAACTTGGTACAATTATTCTTCATACTCCTGGGCAGGTGGCTGGCTTTTCATCACGCTACAATTAATAGGAGCAGAGTAGTGAAGGGAAATGTTGGGAAAACGGGAACAGGTGCTCCATTTTTTAAGCTTCCGTCGCGTGTGCAGCCTTAATGGTTAAAGTTACATAGAAATCATGTATGACGGAAATATTCTACATAAAATTGTCTAAAAAATATCCCGAAACAGCATATATCTATATTTTATGGTTGACTCACAATGACACGTGTAACTCCTGATAGCTTAGCAGTTCGTTCATTCTCATTATATTTGTTTACTCTTACGTTTATAATACTCTCACTCAAGCAGTAGTTAAAAATGTTGCAAAAACGGGGAAAATTTCTTAAATTCTACGCGGACGGAGTCGAGGGCAACAGCTAGTATATTATATTTTTAATGTGAAATGTTTTTCATCTTAGTAGTTTAATCCTTCTGAGATATATTTTACATGGTATTTAATTTACCATAACATAAACAACTCCACCACGAAGCCCGTCATTATCAAAATAGGGTACCCATTTCAATATTTTTGTTTACAATTTATAATATTAATAAGATGTTTGTGGTTTACATCAATAAGTTCGTCTAAATATAGATTATTTCAGTTAAAATAATGGATGTTAAAATGATTAAACTTTGTTAAAGTATTCTTATCTTGCTTTTTATCATCACCATATACTCGTATCTTTGAACTAACAACTTTCATTGAAGCTACTTGGGTGAGTGCAGATAGAAAAAAAAATAGGGAAACCAGAATGAAAACTTTGAGGTTGTAGTTTCGGCTCTGAGTATACTCAATAGTCAGTCTGTTGTCCTCTCTTCCTTTAAAATAATTCCTAAATTATTTTGTTAGATATAACAGCGAAAATTCCATAGACATAGCACATAGAATATTTTTGGCATTTTCCTTCTTTGTTCTACAACAGAAACCCTCAGGCATTTACGCATGTAGTATAAACTAAATACAAAACCGAATATCTGTCTATTAGTAATACATGCTATGTTCAAACATGGCTCTTAATTATTCGTCGTTTGCTCTCTAGTATGTTGCCATCTACAGATTGTTATCTTGTCACAATAACATATGTATTTGACATAATTACTGAATTTATTAGTCTTGTAGTATTAAATTATGATATAACTGTAATCGGTATATAATATTGTTGGGATTTCATAGTCACTGTTGTGTAAAACATATAGTTCTGGTTAATACACATGATATTATACAGAACGTCGTTTGTTTTGATCATATGCATTGATCATCGTTCTTCTTCCCTCATCCCATTATTCGGGGGATGTCGGAACATGTCTTTTTCTTCCATAGTTTTCTGTCAGCCGTCATATCTCTGCTAACTCCTCTTTCATATATGTCCTCGTTCACACCGGCCATCAATCTTTTCTTAGGTCTTCCTCTTGAATTTATGGTAACTAGCTGTACCTAATCTGCACATCAGTAATATTTAATAGTAAGATATGAATGCTTAACTTACACTTATTTTTTTAACAAGTAAACCAGTCAGTATTCGTGAATTAAATAATGCTTTTTACTGCGAAAAGTAGGCAAAAGTATGAATTATATATATAATTGGTAAGTTTGTATAGAAATTTTATAGGCTTTTCTACGTCATACTATATTGCTAACCCGAGTAGAGCAAGCACTTAAGGTGAAGTTAAGTTTTTTTTTTATAAAAGACCTTAGAATTAACCACTGGACTTAATGAACTGCAAAAATCTAATGAAAATACAGCATGTTGATTTCGAGGTTCAAAACTTTTTCATAATAAATGTACAAATTATACATATTATGTACTTGTATACATCTCAACTCTAATACGGAAAATCCCCAACAAATATGTTATTTGCACATGCTCCTAATGTTGGTCGTCGACGATATTACGTAGATCCCAACAAGATAGTAGATAAGCCTACAGGTATTTCGTTAGAATATTTCTAAACCTTCATTGTAACAGGAAATTCCTTTAAAAAACCTTGGTTATATTTTTTGCTGAATTGGAATCCAGAAATTCTGGTAGCCAGATTTAAGATAGTTAATCCTTATCATATTAGAATGTGAATTAGGAATAGAGATGAAACTTCAGAGTAAAAAGAACTGCATGTGCTCAGAGTTTAAAAGTATTAAAATATTTAACTAGTGTCTTTATACGACATAAATAACTTCACAGTGAAATTAATAACTTTAATATTCGGTATAATATTTGTGTATTGCTAGTGACAACTGCTAGTGAAATTACAACGAGCAAAACACTGTTACGTATATCACAATTTGCTTATATTCGAACTGTATGTCAACAAAGGCTTATCGAACTTCAAATTGCCTTCAGCTACACATATCGTTACGATAAACAAAGCTCCAACTTGAAGGAAACAGAGAAGTCGTAATCCGAACATAGATTTGCCCCTGAAGCGAAACCAACGTTCATCATTATCTACTACATTGTACTAATGAAACCTATCAGAAATGGGAAAAGTTGCGCATCATCGAATAATGGCTAAACAAGTATGTAGCGTAAGAAAACTGTTAACAGTTATCGTTAGTCGGCAAACATTAATTATAGTGGCGTTCACAAAAGGAACTTGGCTTGTCAAAGAACAACTTACACGAAGCAGGCTGAGGAAAGTTTTAACACCGAGTGAGCCACACTTTTTCCTGTCTCGCCACCCGCGTTTGTGACGTTATTACTGGCGCTATAAGTGTATAACTGCTATAAGGATTATACTCGCAACTATTACTCGCAACTAGTATAAAAACTTGTGAAGCAATAGTATTTATTTTGCGCTTTTGAGTTACTCTGTTGAAGTGGTAATAGTTACCGACTACTTAAGAACGGAAAAGTTTTCTTCCAAGTTGAGATTGGAAACGAGACAAACCTGAAGCGTACATTAAAGATTGTGTCTTACAGGATTGCTCAACTAAGGTTTACGTAATTGATTTAACTGAAGAGTGTAACCGTATTTTTTCCCTAGGAGATACTATAAAATTCTAGTTGAATATGTTATTCACCACAAGCTTAGTATACCTATTATGAAATAGTTATAAATTTACCAGAATACATAGAAGCAATAGCAAACTGCATTTTGTCGAAATAGTGGATTTTAATGCAATTCGTCAAAGAATTTGTTGAAATAACGAATACGACTTAGGTGAAAAGCCTCATACGTTTCCCAGTATACCTACCTATGTTATACAATTTAATATGCATGTTTACACGAACGGTAAACATATTCGACATATTTATCTTTTTGCGAAATCAACATAACCTGCAGTTTGCACTGTTACTATAAATGTTATAGTCTGTTTTTACTGCCATCTTTGTTACGTAAAAATCAGGTACGCAAATCTTTATAAAAATGTGTGTCGAACGTATCTTATTTACAAGGCAAGGCATTCCTTAGACCGTATGCTGCTGGATGGAATGCAAACGGTATGTATAAATGTGACTGAAGGAAAGTTTGTCTAGTCCAAAATTATTTTTCAAATGCCTCAATAGATATTTGGTACAAGAATTCATTAAATGATGTCACGAATTTCGACACAATCGTCTGGTGAGCAGTTGCAATTAAAAGTTTGGATAGAGAATGTATCAGAGTACTGTGATTTAAAGTTTAGTAGTTTCATTTTATAGCATTCATAATGTGGAGTGTATTAGTCAGAACCTATTTTCATACGAAGCGCTTTCATAACACTATATAGCTCCATGCTTCATAGACTAAAGCCTTGTTTAAGTTAGTTAATGACATGAAATTGCTATTATCCCGCCCACGTGATATAAACTAAGCCCGATTCACAAATTTTTTTTTAAATTTTTGATACCTGTAAATAGAAAATCGTGGTCATTAATTGGGTTTCAGAAAAGTGCTTAAATTCTATGTTGGTAGTCTACAATTCTCCGTGTGGTGACGGATTAAGAATACAAGTGTTACCACCCCATCTCCTCCCAAGGGTGCTGTAAACGTCAGCTAAGGGATATTGCACACAGATAACTTCTTCTACGAGAGACGGAAAACTCGAAAATATAAATAAACCCTATGCCAACACGCCTGGTCAGCGCGGCACATTAGACCATAATCACTCCCTGTGGAGGTGGCCTGTGCCCAACAGTGGGACGTAAATGGACTGAAGAGAGAGTCTACAATGAGTGTTAATTTTCTTTGTAGGTACCCGTAGTAGTTATCACAAATCAGCAAATTAAGTTTTATGGTTTCTGAACAGAATACTGTTAAAAGTATTCGTATTACATAGTTACATTTCCTTTTGTGCAGCATAATACAATGTTTTGTTTGTTCAAAAGTTGGCAATGGACGGCATCCATTCCATTAGTATAGAACGGAAAGTTTGTGGTTATTTTTAATTAACGCGCCGGGAGAAGTTGCGCCGGCGGCGTCATGAGGGAATTCGTTGTGAGTAATATCTGGGTTTATCGGTGTGAGCACCTACTAAGTACTGCAACCTTACAGTTTTGCACTTTATTTTACTGCTTAGAGTTTTATGATTTATGTAGACCAAGTTTTACTGTCTCTGGTGCATAATTTAATCTGTCACCATCATTACATGTTGTTTCACTATTAAATTATAACTGAGCTTGTGGTTCAATGATGTAATGATGGAGTCTAATACTCCAGCCTACCACTTTGTCCTACTAGAGATTTATTTCACCTCTGACTTGGGGGCTTTCGCTTTTCTAAACATATTATGTATATCAATATTAGTTATTATTGTATGTTTGGATCGTAGCAGATGGCGCTCTATAGTTTCTGCCTACCCCCATGGGAAATAGGAGTGATGTTATGATGATGATCAATATTAGTACTAACCGATATGTTCGATTCATTAGTACACAGAAGAGTGAGTTCTGAGTACGTAGCAATTTCTCCAGCTCATTATGTTCAAGGCGTACTAAAAGCTGATGTAGGTAAAGTTATGAACATTTCAAAGTTAAAGCGATGTAAGCGCGAAAGCGTAGAAATATCATTCAATTCGATCTAGTTCTGAACATATTCCGCAGTTTGGGAACCTATTTTATGTTCACTGGGAATTGTTTTAACTATAAAACTTTTCAATTTTTGTTATGTGCTATATCATACCTTAGTTACGTATAGAAACGAAAAATTATCGTACTATTTGTCAGCTGATTAAGGGAATTCGTGTAAGGCTGTAAGGTATATCCTTGAGTTTCCAGTCTCCCCAATTATAGAAAAATTAAATTGGAATTCCAAACTCCCCTCCATACAGACATAATGGATAATAATTTAAGAATTGCGCTTTTGTTATATTATTGAAATTTTATATTAAACTCCATTGTCTAAAATGACAAAAGGACAATGTACTTTGATGCAATTTTAATGTTACAAATAAGATGCATTATTTATAAGCACTCGCGATTCATATTCAAGTATCGATTGCGGAACTTAATTTGGTATTATCATTGCAAATGTTAATAGAATCTGTTTGCAAGACACGATGTGTTTCAAAACGGAACGGTAGTCCGTCTTATTAATAAAGTCGCACCTGTGACTGGAATATATTATGAATATTATTTTAGAGAGCCTGATGAGAGGCTCGATTTCTGAAAGGCCGATGAAAATTAATTTTATTATTCTGTCAGTTCAAAATTCATAGCAATGCTCGTGACAGTAATAGATCTTCGACGTACTCATACAATTAAGTGGTTTAAAAGTCAATTAGGAGATACTAAAGCGATCCATTGTTTCGAATGCAGACAAATTACCTTTAGGAGGTCTTAGGCCACTAGGCTACACTACTAAGTGTGACGTCTATAAACAATATCAACGAAGTAATATAATAGTTCAAATTTATTTTATAAAAAAATACTGTAACGAAAAGTTTTACACTTCATTATAATTAATGCATAGATTTATGCCTTAAAACGTAATTATGCCTGTTTGTTATACTAATCCAAAAATAGTGCGGCTGTTATTTCATAAAAAAATATCTGCATTAAATTTTCTGCATATCTGTAATACACATTTTGAAATATTTTAATATAAATACAAACTTTCTGTTGGACATATTTTATAATTTAGTCGCTGCCGCGCTGGTAAAATATTAAAAGTTTCACTAAATACAAACGGATGCTCCGAAATGTGGATGGTTTAATTTGAGTGCGATGCCCCGAGCCGTTAATATTGCAAGTGGCGCGCTATGTCCCTACTACTCTTAATCAGCCGGGAGATGTCTTATAATACAGTGACGTCAAACACTCACCGACAAAGACATATATTTACTTAAGGTTAATCTTCTGTAAAGCTCTACGCGACTAAATGAAAGATATTTTTTATTGTTAATGGAAGAATGTCAAATTAAAGAAGTTTCGTGATGTAATTCGTGTTTCTTGTAAACGGTTTTTGTAAGACACTTGTTTTTAACAACTATGTATACAGATAACAACTTTTGTTAAGTTTTGAAGATAGGAGAAATTAGAATACCTGAGGTATCTCTACTTTTGTGGTATGGGTCTTAAAAGTCACGACTGGTGATTTATTTTTTATATTAACTAGAAAATAGCTAAAAGTTAAACAGATATTTTAATACTGCATGTATTGTCGAGTTATAAATAAATAAATAAATAATCATGGACATTTCACACAGCGTCCTCTGGTCCCAAGCTAAGCTCATATGCTTGTGTTATGGGTACCAGAATACGGATATAATACATAAACTACTTTTTTTTTGTAAATACATACTTATAATACATAGAAAACACCCAGACTCAGTACAAACATTTGTATGACATTTATGGATATCACACAAATGATTGTCCCAAGCGGGAATCGAACCCGCGACCTCGTGATCGGCAGTCCATTACATAAACCACTCCACCACGAAGCCCGTCTTAAGTTATGTAATCGAAGTATGTATTTATATACTCTTTGTCAGCCTTTTTATGTCCTATTACAGGGCATGGGCCTTCCATTTTGGTAGGGTATCTGGTCTATATGAGTCAGGCTAGTGACATGAGGTAGAGCTTTGAGTTTTCCTTCTCTCATTTAAGATATTTTTGCGTATGATGTCCTTAGTTGCCTAACATAGCACTCTGGGGAGGAAATCTGGCGATTACACATGTATAACACACGACGCAGATACATTTTACAGGCATAGATTTAATGCTAGGGTAGGGGTTCCCAAAATTATTTTGTCTACTGCTTATTTTAAGAATTAAATATTTTTTAGCGCTCCAAATTTTTCACCTACTTGAAATCCACTATACTTAACCCCATTTTTTCTGGGCTCCTCCTTTAGGCCCTTTAGACCGTCGCCGCATCCACAAGAGGCGTAATCGCCCACTTTAGGAAAGGCTACTTTTGGAGTTTAATAAAACACACACAGTTGTAGTCTTCGTTGAACCGTCGTCGTAGATTTCTTCCTTTTATTTTTTAAACTGACATAAACATGTAAATGTTTATATGCAAGCGTTCCTTTAAACTGATTTTATAAAAGTGGTTTCCAAATTATATTGTTGCACAACGTACAAGGTTCTATTAGTCAATAATCTAGCGATTGCAATATAATTAATATTGATAATACCTAGGTTTTTGTAATTATCTTCATCAGATTTCATAAAACTAATTAAAATTTTTGAATAAATAATATCTGTTCAGAAACGAATTTAATCGCAGATTAATTAAAAATGTTTTAATCAATCACTTTTTTTATTTTTTATTATTTCATTTAGTTTTTTGATTGTGTGTTTTTAATTATGTTTTTCTCATATATTTATTTATTTGTTGATATCGATTTTTAGTTTTTTTGGTAACAAATTGGTTAATACATACAAATAAGTTAGATTAAGTTTTCAACATATAGTTTAATTAACCAGCTAAAAAGAACAAAGAAAATCTCTTTATAATTATGTCAGTATGTGTTAAAGCATTGTTCCTTATGATAATGTTAAATATATTCTTTCCTCAAAAGTAATCTCTCAGTGTCCAAATAGATTAGCAGCTGGGACACTATGTTTTAATATCCGGGACTTATCTTCAAATATTAGTCGTTCGTGGCGACGCTAGTGTTCATAAAAGCTACATTCAGGATTAACGTTGTAGCGATGGACTGTAGAACTTGGTTAGATTAGTGCATAGCATATGATAATATATCTTGCTTAGTATACTAGCGGATTTTCTCTATGTGCTTGCTTGGTAGATATAGATTTAAATACATTGAGTGTCACTAATATTGAATAACTAGCTGTTGCCCGCGACTCCGTCCGCGTGGAATTTGGAAATATTTTTTTTCGCAATAAATGGTAGCCTATGTCCTTTCTCAGGGTCTAAAGATTGTCTGTGCCAAATTATATCAAAATCGGTTGAGAGGTTTAAGCGGGAAAGCGTAACAGACAGACAGACAGTTACTTTCGCATTTATAATATTAGTAGGGATAGTCACTGACATACTTAAATATTTTGATATGCGCTGTTTACTTTGATTAGGTTTATACTTCTGTACCTTGTATATATTTTGATAACTACTCTTAAAAAGATTTAAAAAAAGAACTGTTCCTATTTCGGAGATTTTTTTTTATTATATCTGCGTGAGTTTGGAGTGTTTCGAAAATATTTTATGCACAAATATAACTGTACAATGCCAAACTTAATGCCGAAGGTTAATTATTATACAACTTTTGAGTTATAGGTTTGGCTAGGAGGTTTGGCACGCGGCTGGCACACTCCGACATGTGCTCTTGCAGCCACTCACGACAGATTGTCAGCTGTCCACAACTCCACACACCTGGCCTTGTCTTATCAAGTGTGCTAACATAGCAGATGCCACCCATAGATATACTACATAAAACTAGAGCGAGCACTACATGTGTTGTTGTTCACCTCCTAAAAAACTAATGCGATTTGAACGAAATTTTCTCAAAAGTCAAGGGTTGGTTGGTTTGCATATTCAAACAAACATTGTAAAAAACATGAAATAAAGGAATTCTATCATCTTATACAGTTATATACTTTAATATATATTTATTACAAGTAACAACATCTCTATTATAGAAACGTAGAACGGGTGCAGTTCTCACATTGAAATATGGCCTGTTCGTGTTTGTTCTGGTTGTCAGTGCTACAATGTTACGGAAGTAACCAGCTTACTTGCGCCTCGGCGGGTTCATTTTAAAACTATGAATAAACTGCCAAGCTCTGATTTATAATGTTCATGCTGTGACTGTTTCCGCTAAATATATTTATAGTATTGGATGTTTTTTATTTAAACACGGCTTTATATTATTGTGGTGGCAGATATAGAATACAATAGTTTTAAGTAGACTATATACAAACATTTTATTGGCCCTTCATTCTGTTCATAGTTATAGTACCTACAACAGTATATGTAACAGTAACTATAATATAAAACAGTATATAAATATGACAATGTATTATGTGGAAGGAATCAAGAGAGAGAATGCCGAAAACAGTGGAGGTATCGTGAAAAATAGGATTAGATAAAATGAAAAGTAAACACAGATCAGGCAGAAGAGAAAGGGAGTAAGAGACATATTGCGCCGACTTCTAGTAAAGGTTGAGTAATGATGATAATGAATCTACAAAAAGTATGTTGACCCTTCCAAATCAACTTGAAAACAATCATTTAAGTTATCAAGTTAAGAGTGGCTCAATACTGTATTTTATTAACTCTGTGTGATAGTGTTTTTGGGTAGTTTATTCATTGTTGTGTACAGTTAATACTCCTAATAACAATATTCAAGATTAGTAATTGTAATAATATTCCCTTTGTTTGTAAGCCAAGAGATTGAGGGCGGCACGTGCTACATTTTCGTTGTTTTTCCCCTTTCGAGCAAATGAGAAATACTTTTCTCTTTGTGACATACGACGCCGACTGCCCGCCGTCCTAGCTAAGTACTGGCAAAATAGAAAAACCACCGGACAAAACGACAATCATTAAAGTGTTTACACAATACAATGTTTCTACTATTTACAAGAGAAGAGTGTGTATATTTCATTAGAATTTTAGTTTTAATAATGAAATATTTTCGTTATTACGAAATAAAATTAATAGATTGTGTTAGTAACTAAACCTTTTTGTAGTTTAGGTTCACTAATAATAGATGTCCTAAGCTTGGGACATCTATTATTACTGAACTTACTGGTATTATGGGCACCAGAATACGGATAGAATACGTAAATTACGTTTTCTTTCATTGTAAACACACAGACACAGTACAGCCATTTGTAGAACGAATATAAGTAACACTAAAATGATTAACCCGTGCAGCAATCGAACTTGCGACCTCGTGGACGGCATTCCGTTACATGAACCACTGGACCACGAGGCCTTTCATAAAATATTATGCGTGAATAGATGAACTTTAACTATCGCGGTATGTTTGGTACTTTTCGAACAATATTGTCTAGTTTAGGAGGTAGAAATACAAGCTCAACATAATTTTTTTTGTGTTTGCATTACTGCTTTAATTAAAGTTATTCTTATACCAGCTCTTTGTAACCAGCTTAATAAACCGCAATCTTTGCCAGATAATGATTTGTTTTTTATACCATAGACAAAAGCTGCAAAAGTTGCGGCAAGTTGGAGCAGCAGACGGTACTTAAAAAGCGTTTATTCATTCACAACGAGCGTAAATTAAAAATACGGTACTAAACTTTTGTTCCAAATACAAATTTTAGAATTTTCCTTACAGGTAAAATAGTCAGAACTTGTCCATTAATGGAGAGGCAAGAAAGAAACCATAATATTTACGATATGATCGAAGTAATCTTTTTGTCTAGGATTTTTTGTCACGTCTTAGTAACGCAGGGCAGATATATGTTAGAAGAGTTACGGTAACATCAAGATATTTTTTTTCCGAATTAAGAATACAAGTGTCAACACCCTATTTCCTTCCCACCCTGGGGAGGAAATGGGGTGTTGACACTTGTAATCTTTCTGTAATAGCTAAGGGATATTGTGAACAGATAAAATACTCTGTGAGAGTCGGAAAACATGAAATTAAAGCCCTATGCCAACATGCCTGTTCACCGCGGCATTGTAGACTAGCAGTGGAAAGTTAATGGGCTGGGAGAAAGGAGAAAGACGAAAAATGTGGAAGTATGTGGGTATTAGGTGTAGAAAGTCTAATTAAAAATGAAATTAAAACACAAAATTTGGTACCAATTCTACATGTACAACTAAACTTTACAAAAAAATCTAAACAACTATGGCGTATTTCGAGTATTTGGCTATTTGGTTGTGGACATTTTTAATAATTAAAGTCGTTATTCTGATTGAGGCCACGAACCTTAATAGGCAAACATTAGTGACTGCCCTTAGACTGCGCTCAGGCCATATTGCATCGAAAAAGTTTTCGTTTCGTTCGTTTTTGAAATATACATTTCGCTGCTTGGACAGATTTGGATATTGGTCGTAGTAATGCTATTCTTACTGACACCTCAAGTGATGAAGCCAAATTGTTATGTAATTTAGCGGACTTAGTATGCTAAGATAATATTTGTTTTTTTTTTTATTTTAATGTAACTACACATTATTCATTTTGTTAAGGTATTGTGGATTTGTACTGATAGGGCGATATAGTCGCAAAGCGACCAAGCCCTTTAAATAAAAAAATCGTTATTCTATAATATACAGATTTTCTAATAAAAAAATTCTGTTAGGCCCATAGCACACGGCGTATTTTAAACGCGCGTTTCAGGAACGCGCGTCTTCGGCGCCGTAAACGCTGATTGTTGCGTTTGCATTGATAATAGAAACGCGCGCATGAAGCGCGTATACGCGCATTTGAAGCGAAACAAACGCGCGTACAAAGGAGCGGGGTACGGGCAGAGGGGGGCTGGGATCAGGGTTGCCAACTCTACGTCTTTTTACGTAGATTTACGTATTTTAAGCCTTTCCTGCAAACCTACGAACTTTAGTCCCAGAATCTACGTATTTTCTATCAAAATTGTTCAAATTTGCAAAATAGACTGAATGGGCATAATTTCCTGTACTTTCGCTAAAAAAAGTTAATAAATGTTCCGTTTCATACTAACACACACTCGCCTCGCCACTCAACACGTTGCGCCATTCATTTTAAAAACAAAGTGTCCATTCTATAGAACTGTGACTCATGTCACATGAGTCATGTGACTGTGTAAAATGAAACGTCTTGCCGTAAAAGTGAATCTTAAGGGCCTACATCAATATCATCGCCGACACGTACATATTACACAGCCAGTAGGCACAGAAAATGAAGAATTAGGGATACTTTTCCTATTTACTCAAAATCTACTAAATATATTTTAATTGTGATCCACGTGTTTCTATAAATAATAGTTACCTATGTTTTTAAAGTTATTTCATTAGTTAATACGCGATAATAGATCGACAAATGAAAAAAATAAAAAATTAGAGAGGTTGTTTCGCCAAGATTTTCTATCGAGAAAACTTTTTCAATCGCGTTTCTGAGTTCATGCGATCCTAGATCATATATTGAAAAAACATATACCTACTTAAAAATTAGAGCTCTAGCCATTCAATCTAAAGAAACAATGAAAATTTCGTACATAGAAAAATGCACGAAGCTATTTTGGTATCCTCTTAACCTAAAAAAAATATTTCAAACTAAGACTTCGAAGGAGTTGTTTAATTTCGATATTTTTCAACTTCCTGCTCAATTTAATTAAATTCAATTATGGAAATAAGCAGTGACAGTGAGGAAGAGCAGAATGTGACTCTTACTAAAAAAAGAAAGCTACATTGAAAATGATAATAAAAATTGAATAATTTAAATAAATTGATGATGACTCTGAAAGTAGCAAAATTCATAGATTTTTTTGTTTGCTAATGGTAATTTTTTTTAAGTTTATTGTTTGTCTGCTGTCTACTACTTTTAGGGTAATATAAATTGTCGTTTTATTCACTTTTACCTACCCTACTCTCTTCAAACGCAAAAGCTACGCGTGACTACAGCGCGTCTGTACAGCTGTACCTGCGCGTATACGCGCAGTAGAGGCGCGTTTTACAATCGCCCCGTGTGCTTAGGTTACAAGGTTGCGATCAAATCTCGTTTAAACCACGTATACGCGCGTCGTCTGCGCGTTTAAAATACGCCGTGTGCTATGGGTCTTAACATTGCCAAATTGTGTTATTGACACTATCAATTTTCAATTTTTTATTTAAGTCTAGTTGTGCACGTAGAATCGGTATCATTTTGGTATTTTAGTGAAGATGAAATATAACAATATTGTGTAAAATAAGCAGTTATTGTTTAAAAATAATATACATTTTAGATGTGACTCTTTGAACGTGTCATTTGAATTGAATACAGTTCAACTATTGTTAGTTGTAGTAAACGTCCTTGTGGTCTTCGGTATTCATTATTCATACAGTTTCGATGAATACTTCTCTCTTGGGTCTTAGTGATGACCGAAACCCAAGATCACGATACATAAAACAAAAACAGACCTGTAGGGTATTTATCAGATTTGACCGCATTTATGTGGTTCCGATAAATGTAAGGACATAGGGACGCAGACTCATGATGGTTTATTGCTATAGATAACATCAATATAAAGGATATATGACTTACATATTGGACCTCATCTATTTGATATTAAAGTACGATTTATAAGTATCTAATACATTTAAACGAGCAATTCTTGATTACTGATTCCAAGGCGAAAATATTTTTTTAATTGGTTTACTGGGACAAAAGTGTTATGATTAAGCTAATAAAAAGAAACAAGACGGGCCTCCTGGTTCATGTGACTCCCGTTCACGAGGTCGCGGATTCGATTCTCGCACGGGTTAATCATTTTAGTGTTATTTATATTCGTTCTACACATGTCTGTACTGCTTCCGGATGCTTTCTATGTGTTATAAGTGTATTTTTAATTAACACGCTTATATATATTCGGTATGGTATATCGGTATCAACGTATTAATCTATGTAACGGAATCTTTAAAAGTTATTTTCACCCACTTGCAGTAGTCGGATTGATCTGAAATTTTGCGCACCAAACAAGGACTGATGACAATGCAATAATAAAAAAAATATTCAGGATTTTCAAGCGTGTTTTTTAGTTTTTGAACTAAGTAGATTGTTACAAAATAAAAGTTTTTTATGTAGTATATTCGTACTGTGGTACCCATAACACAAGCATATAAGCTTAGCTTACTCCCTTTGGAATATCACATAAACATGAGTAAATATGTAACATCATCTTATTACCAATATTGTATATCTAGGGCGTAGTGTAACGCTACACTTTTCTTAGTGAAACCTTTGTATGGTTCACGATATATTAAATTTATATCCAACCAAAATTGGGTTTAGACACGTATGATGATGATGATTGATTAAATATAGCAAATATTTACTTCATCTAGTACTACTAGATGAAGTAAATATTTGCTATATTTGCCTGCCTTATCTAACCGCAAACGGCGACATGAAAAGCGACAGCAGGACGCAGAGAACTGTCAACGGATACTCTACCAGACGCTTCAGATTTGCCAGCTACATAAGTGCTCATAAATACATCCAGTACGTTTACTGTTACCATTTCACATATGAAATTTGATAATACTAAACTCCGGATTTTATATCTATTTGGAAAACGCTCAACGGTCCCCATAGCGAGGTTTTAGATACCGATAACTTTCTCATTTCCGTCGGGCATCGGCACCCGTTTTCGTATATAAGTATAGCTCTTCTGACAAAAAAGGCCGTTGGATACGGGCACTCGGTGTGATTTTGAATTAAGCTATCAATCTTGTACCTGCCACGGTGCTTACACATTTAAGCGACATATTTTCATGACATTTTGAAAATAGCTAACTCTATATCAATTTTCTTCTTACTTGGACGTAGATTTATGTTCACGTTGTCCATTTAATGAATCCGCTGACGATATTCAATATTGCTAAAGAAATTATTGTCATTATAAGAAATCCATACTAACATTATAAAGAGGAAAGATTTTTTTTTTTAAATAAATATTCATGGACATTTCCCACAACGTCCTCTGGTCCCAAGCTAAGCTTATATGCTTGTGTTATGGGTACCAGAATACGGATAGAATACATATACTACTTTTCTTTTGTAAATACATACTTATAATACATAGAAACACCCAGACGCAGTACAAACATTTGTATGACAATTAGAAAAATCACACAAATGATTGTCCCGAGCGGGAATCGAACCCGCGACCTCTTGATCGGCAGTCCGTCACATAAACCACTCAACCACGAGGCTCGTCAATTTATAAGTATGTTTGAAACAAATTGGTTAAAAAAAAAATGCACTCCGGGAGTGCCGGCAGAAGTGAAAACTTGATTATTAACGTTGAGCATGTTTGATATTTTGGAATGGTTAGGGAATAATTTTGCACCAATTGCTTTATCAGTATAAAAGTACTATCATTTATGTGGTAGAATACAATATTCATTTATTGCGCTATCGTACACAAACATGACAATTTATATTACATTAAAAATTTAACACTTTAAAACTATTACAATTATTTTACATTAAAAAGTTTATCTCTCCGAAAAATCAACTTTCATCCATAATTTCAACGACTTTTTCACCATCATCATTACCAGAACTATCATCGCCAATCTCTAAAACTGATACGATAGGTTTATGGTAGCTGAAGTAAGAAACGAACAGTTTTGATTCGAACCTATTTAAATGTCTAATAAAGACCGCATCAATAGTAGCTAGCTAGTAGTCTTACGCTTTTTCGATCAGGTCACGTGTCCTGACGCGAGTTTAAGATTTTATACCCATTACAGAAAAAGTGCTCAACGCCGCTAAAGAAGTTTTCACTTCAAAAAGTACAGGACTGATTATGAACATTCTTTCACAATTTCAATGCTATATTATCAATGATTAATCTGTACTAATAATATAAAGCTGAGGAGTTAATGTTTGTTTGAACGCGCTGATCTCTGGATCCACTGGTCCGATTTGAAAAATTCTTTCAGTGTTGGATAGTAAATTTATCAAGGAAGGCTTATAGGCTGTGTATAACATAACGCTGCGACTAAAAGAAGCGAAGCATCAGTGAAAAATATTGCAAAAACGGAGATGCCACACGTACGAAGTCGCGGGCGACAACAATAGGTAGTTTTTTTTAATGCTTTAAAATAACTTAAATTTTTTTACTTAATAAATCAAATTATGGTGGAAAAAGTGACTGCCGCAAGCGGGACTTGAACCCACGACCTCGGAATACCGTTCCGAAGCTCTTCCAACTGAGCTTATTATTATTATAATCTTTTATGAGAATAAATGATCTAAACATATATTAATCCGTGCGAAGCCTAACGCTTTGTGTAAAGCGTATAAGGAATATAATGTGTGTATGAAATATTGATTAAATCAGGCTTTGTATTTTGCCGCAGCGATAAATAGTATAATCTTCGAGTTGAGTAGCAAATTGGGGTAAGTCTCACTTGTTTCACATCAAACATTATCAAGAGAATAACTAATTAACAAACATTTCCGTTGTAGCTTAATTTAAATAAATTTGTAAATTTACTGAACAGCTAATGTAAACTTGAAAGTTCTAGTTTAATGTTTTAAATACAAACCTTGGTTGTATAATGAATTTTAATGATAAATATTAAGTAAGACGAATATATAGACTTAGTTTGAAGGTAAGCGGTTTGGTACGTCTAATCTATGGAAGCTTTGGAACGTGTTTGTATAAAGTTTTCCATTACATTACAGTGTGCTAGCTGCAGTGCGATGCCTCCGGAACTAGAACAAATGGACGGGAGAGCTCGCTCGGATATCGTAACTGCGACTGTTATTGTAACGGATGTAACTTTGGATAAATGTCAACTGTTCTCGAATTTACTGCGGCACCGAACGACTGGCGTTTTATTAGCTCGATTTGCATACATTACGCGTACTGAATCGATACACGAAGTGAACGAGATATATACGGCTTGAAGTACACTTTATATTTGTATCACAATTAGCGAATTGCTATCAGATTTATTCGAGTTTTTCTTCGTCTTTGTAAGAGTTATCTGTTTTATTGTATTTCGTAAGTATTTTAAAAACAACGTTTTATTGTCGGATTTGTTTATTTGAGAACTAATGCTGATAAAGTTATAATTTATCTAAAGTCTCTATAAAAGACGTTCTTCGTTTTACGTAACTGAAGTAAAGCATCGGGATTGTGTGTAGATACTCCCTCAATTCTTCTCCATTATCCCGAATTTTCACATCATTTTCGTGGCCTTATTCAATGGATTTAATGATGTCGAAAATCTTCCAGAGCATTAACGGGTTGATGCGTATGTTTTTCTTGATAAATCTTGTCTAATAGATTTTCATTTTGTTGAAAGTATATTTGATTTGCTTTACCGCAGATAGATTCAATAATTGTAAGATCCATTAGTTCAATCTGTTAGGCAAAATCGAGTTGCTTTTGTCGTTCACTGAAGTGAAATCCCGAGTCGGTATTCAATGGTGATACGGCTACCTGAGTTCTGTTAGAGCATCTAAACTGTAAGTGTAGACGTCCACATTTCAACGTCGAACTGCAGACGTCATGCTCGTGCATCGGTACCTCTGTTTAATCCTTAATCTTGTACTCTGCAATTGAATAGAGAAAATCCGAAAGTGTAGCGAATAGTTTCATTTTGACTGTTATCTGGTTAATGAATAGTGCTATTCTTTTGTATGTTTTCAAAATATTTTGTATTTGACCTTATGTATATTTAAGGCTATTTTATTATTAAGTTAGTTTTAGTTTTAAAAAAGTTAGTTTTAGTTAGTCGTGATGGTACTGATCGGCATCATTCTCACACCCCTGATACAATTATGTATAATATTGTTAAAAAAAAAATGAAAGGAAATGAAAAAAAAAATCCATGGAGTTTCTTGTCTGTTCTTCTCCATAGGATCCGCGTTTGGAACAGACACCTAGTTTCTGACGTTTCAAAAGAGCTTGTAAAACATGCCAACTTGAAATAAAATATTTTGACTTTGACTTTGACTTTGAAATTGAAATGTGTTTGGTCGGATTGGGTATTATTAAAATGGTAAAAACCGTCTAACTCCTCCCGAGGATATTATCTTTACAGTTTTGACTCCTCTGTTTGTACAAACAAATTCCTGTTATTATTTTTTTCGGTACTGTTACCACTGAGTGCCAGTTTTTTTTTGTTAAATTTGTAAATGGAACTTGTTTTTCATGATTACCTGTAGATCTTCGAAACAGATCTTACCAAGCAGTGATAAGTCGCCTTACTTTTGAAATATTAGTACTCTAAATGTAAAAAGCCATGCTGTTTTTCAGCGCAAACATTATCTGACAGGTATTTTGTCAGCCGGAGCGCTTATATCGAGTCTACCCCTGAGACGAATTAAGGCGAAGCTCGGGTATTACGCAGTAATCGCTGCAATTTGCGAAAAGATCACGTCTTCGTTGTATTTTTACTCTTGCTCGTTTAAAAAGATGTCCACAATATATCTATGTTTTGTGTTGTATATTGAACTAATATGTATTCAGCTGCACGGGTTTCTATTTGAATATCGATTTTGTAGTTTCATTACACTTATTTAGCAACAACTTTTGTTGAAGTGTACTAACAGCGTTTGTAACTGCATTTTGTGTTATATCTGAGTTTTGTATTATGACTACTGTAGAACGATTGAGATAATCTCAATGGTTTGTTTTATTTGAAATGTTGTTTGTGAAGGTGGTTGAAATCTTGAACGGATGTCTCATCATAGTTATCTGAGCTTCAAATATCTATACGTGACCCGTTACATTCATATTACGAGTTTCAACAAAAGATTTTAGAAAATATTTCGTGGCATTTGTTCTCACTTGCGCCAAAAAAAATATTGAATAGTTTAGCATTTAAATTATGTATGTTTAGTAAATATGTAAAAAACATGGATAAAGATTTAATACTAATATGAAAATATGAGAAGTGAAAAATTCGAATTCGCAGTTATTCAAACAAACGAACGGGTATCTATTGAATTGTACGATATAACAACGGCGTATTTACGTTTTAAGTTGCCTTGTTGACGTTTCGACTTATTTACTTTTGCTTTGTGTTTGTTCTTCGGATGGATTTACTGTTCGATAACAAATAGTTAGAGAGCTATTACAAATTTTCTATTATTGTTTGCTTGTATGTGTTGCTCGATATGTGTTGAAATTGTATGTTGCTATTTATCTATAGATTTAATACGTGAACGGCGGTCGAGCTATGTTCCCATTTTTTATAAAAGATTATAATAAAATTCTAAGACTTTAAATGAGTTAACATCTGTCTACTGGCCATAAATACTTAAGCGAAATTATCTATTATGTGTGCATACGTAAGAAATTAAGAAAAATTTTAAAATTTACATTTTACTGGAGATAAGACTAATCTTCGTCGAAATTTCATCTTAATAGTTACTCTCCACGAAATAAAGAAATATTCTTTTGATTTAATTATTACACATAAGCTATCAACTAATATACTGTAACCTATTAACATTGATAAACCTCAGGCGTTCAAAAATATCTGAAATACTAAATTAAAATGAAATAAGCTTAGAGAAGGGCGCTTATTAATTGAATATCGATTTTCTCGGAAGTATTTCATGCGAGATAGACTACAAATGTGAAGTGGGATCCGATCGAGGCCTTCTATTGTATCGCCATAAGAGCCTACACTCCAAGCATGTGCAAGTACCGGGTGAATGGTGCTTTTACAACGAGTACCAATGCATGTGTTGTAAGTTAGTCGAGAATTTAGAGGTTTGTGGAAATTACCTGATTTGATAAAATGTTTTAAGCACAAGATTTACAGCTGTATTAACATGAAACGATAAGAAATTCAGCACAGCAAAAAATATCAACTAGCTGACTTGGGGAACTTGCTTTCGGCTATTTATTTTTGCTTGAATATTTCAAACATTGTATACCTTATCCTGATAGAAAACAAACACTAAGAATTATTTATTATCGTGAAGTCGATCGGAAGTTGAATACACTTTTTATTTATATAGGTTATAAGAATGTAAGATCGTTTATTAAGCGTTTATCCAAAAAGCATTGAAAAGCTTTTACTTTTATCGCACTAAAATCACGTAATAGGTCAATAGCTGAGATGTATTAACTAAGAAACCAGTTAAGTAGTATAGTTTATTTATGGCTAAGGGTAAGCAAATGACCACAGTCTACCTGTACTGTTTATATTTAAAAAAAAAACCACCAAAAGCGAGATAAACTCTCAAACTTAGGGTTCCGTACCTACCAGACGAAAATCATAAATGATTGCATTCAACTATTCAGTTAATTAAGTTTAAATCAACTCACCAACTTAATTTTGTAAATCGCCTACATTAAAGCTACTTTATAAGTTGGTATAAAATATAGTAAAACCACTTTTTTGTATAATATTAAATAAATATCCGTAATAAATAAACGTCCTCTGGTTCCAAGCTAAGCTTATATGCTTGTGTTATGGGTATATCTTCTAAATGCGTTGATGTAAAAGGTTGATTGTATTGTTTGCAGCAAGGAACCGCATATATCTACATATCGTATGAGTTTAGGAACTTGGAGGTATATGAGTTTCAAATTAATGCCTTCAGCCGTTGCTGGGTTAAAAAAGTTTGACGGACGGACAGACAGACCGACATACAGACAATACTTAAGTGGGACTATAAGGGTTTCTTGTTTTTACGAAACTCTAAAAATTTAATTAATAATAACCAGACGTTTATGCAAGTTTCGTGTTTCACAATTACTCTGTGACATATGACCTTTCTAATATTGACTTTTATTTACGATGTATCGTACACAGGTTTATATGTTCACGTCACTCAGAGATAAACGGACATGACATGACTTTGTAACCTTTGCTGTTGACAGCAGTTTATTTATTACATGAATATTTAGATGTTTACACGTGTAAGGTTGTACGTTGGTGTACTGACAAAGATTTGTTATTTCGTTGTAATGGAAGAATAATAAAAAAGGGGCGTATGACGTTTACGACATTATAAATTGGTCAAGTGCGAGTCGGACTCGCGCAAGAAGGGTTCCGTACCATTATCTATGCAACATAAGGCAACGTTATTAGTATCGAGCAAGAAACGGTAAAAAAATCATGTTTGTTGTATGGGAGCCCCCCTTAAATATTTATTTTATTTTATTTTTAGTATTTGTTGTTATAGCGGCAATAGAAATACATCATCTGTGAAAATTTCAACTGTCTAGCTATCACCGTTCTTGAGATACAGCCTGGTGACAGACGGACGGACGGACGGACGGACAGCGAAGTCTCAGTAATAGGGTCCCGTTTTTACCCTTTGGGTACGGAACCCTAAAAAGGGGCGTATGACGTTTACGACATTAAAAAGTAGTTTGTTATATATAAAAATATTTTTTTTACAGAATCAATATGATCAATATATTTTTTTAAATACATTTACTTTCTTAATATAATCGATCACGAGGTCGCGGGTTCGATTCCCGCTTGGGACAATCATTTGTGTGATATTTATAAATGTCATACAAATGTTTGTACTACGTCTGGGTGTTTACTATGTATATATGTATGTATTTACAAAAGAAAAGTAGTATAATTATGTAGTATGTATATCCGTATTCTGGTATACACATAATACAAGCATATAAGCTTGGGACCAGCGGCCGTATTATGAGCTTTTATTTACAGGCAGTTTACGCCGTGAATTGAACTGTCTGGCAGATTCGTATTATGAACAAATTATTAGTCAGTCAGTTCGCTAAACCAGTCATACATTAATATGTTTAAGGAGAAGGTACAACTAAAAGTTAAAGTACTAACTAAAAATTTTCAACTAAAAGTTTTATTTTTGCCATAATACCTAATTTAGCCATGCAGTTTACGGCCTGCCTGGAACTTGAATGATTTTAATAAGCTCATAATACGCCGGCAGAGGACGTTGTGTGAAATGTCCATGAATATTTATTATTATTATATTATAGTTATTTTATACTACGAGTAGGTATTTTAAAGCTTAATTAAATATTAAGCTTCAGTAGTTCTGTATCTGTATGTCATTAAACGTGACAAAGAGATGCATTTAACTATAAATTAATAACGTGTCTAATTTTCTAATCTAATTTCAAATTCGTGCGTCATTCCCTCATGCGTAAGATGTCTTTCTAAACATATTTATGTATATTAAATCTTATAAATAAATTAATATATTCGTAATCTCAAAGGACAGTAGTTACGAGCCCCTAAAATCTTCGTTTTCGTGAATATTGAGAAAGCTAAGTAAAGGCCGCATCCCAAAGGACTTGTGTATCTTAATATTTAGGGCAATGTTTGACTGCTCTTCCATTTCATAAAATAAATACCAGTTTGGGACGGTTCTAACTAAATACATATTTAGAAATACGAATTCTATGAAATATTCGAATAAGCTTACAATAGTTATAAAGAAGAATAGAAGAAATAAAAGTTAAATAATTGCTCATATTAAAATTATATTATAGACTCATTATAATAGGATTTCAGCTTGATTGTTTTCACATATTACGTCAATTGCAGGCATATTATTTTATTTAAAGCATCACTAATTATAGCCACCAATAATTTTATGATAAAACCTTTGTATTCTGAAAATCATACAACGAAAATCATGTTTAAATCTGCTTTAAACTTTTTATTTCGTGGCTGGAATTGGGTTCAAAATTCTGTAGAACTTCTCCAAGTCGTAGACCAAAGCCCGGCGTTAACTGAGCATAACGCCTCGTAGCGTTTCGTAGCATATTGTGCTACGTCGCCGAACACAAGCGTGCGTCACGTGCCGGGGCATAATAAGCTAAGATAATTTCTATTGGTTCAACTAGAATCATGTTTAAGAGGATACCAAAATAGCTTCGTGCATTTTTCTACGTACGAAGTTTTCATTGTTTCTTTAGATTGAATGGCTAGAGCTCTAATTTTTAAGTATATTTTTTTTCAATATATGATCTAGGATCGCATAAACTCAGAAACGCGATTGAAAAAAGTTTTCTCGATCGAAAATCTTAGCGAAGCAACCTCTCTCATTTTTTATTTTTTTCATTTGTCGGTCTATTATCGCGTATTAACTAATGAAATAACATTAAAAACATAAGTAACTATTATATATAGAAACACGTAAATCAGAATTAAAATATATTTAGTAGATTTTGAGTAAACAAAAAATATATCCCTAATTCTTCATTTTCTATACCTACTAGCTGTGTTAATATGTACATGTCGACGATAATATTGATGTAGGCCCTTAAACCTTTAATATAATTAAAAGACTGTTAGTAAATGTTGTATTCTTTATATGGTTACAAGTAAATATGCTTATAACGTCATGCGTATGGTACAGTTACTTATACAGTGGGCAAGAGACGCCAAGTTAATATCTATTTACCTTTACAATAATACGTATAAATATTATTGCGTAGTTACATAATATATTTGCATGACATTACATATACATATAGCGTAAAACTTTGCCGATAAAGTACATCGCTCTTACGTAAAGTGCGCAATTATCGCGCGGTTTAGTTGATGGCTTTGGATTTTAAGAGAAACTTCTTGAACTGCCTCTAAAACATTTTCTTTCACAGTTATTAGTATTATTTCTGTTGCTATAATTCAGTAATTCATAATGTGATAACCTAATAATACAAACAAATAATGCATCCTAATTAATCCAGTTATTGGTAATAGCTTTTGGAGTTTGCCACGTCACTGTTTATTTGCCCGGAGCCTGTTTGATGTTGCCCGTGCAATCGGAGGGGGCCGTAAATCAAATCCAAAATATCTTGACCCAACAATATTACCCCAATGTCTAATACTACTAACACTATGACCTTACAAGTGAAGGGGGTGGCGGTTCAACTAAGTTTGGACGTTATAATGGCACTTGTGTTTCGCAAATGATGTTTTATTCATGTCGCGATACTCGACTGCTGAGAATAACCGGCTAATTATTGAGATGTTAGGCGGCAAGATTTAGGCGCTCGAAGGAATCTAACGACACAGCTTATTATAAATGTGCCACTTCAGTTGTCAGGTTGATACCGCCTCGAGACGTATTTTCAATACGCTTACTCAAGGAGTTTCATATCGTCGTCGAATTGATTATGATAATGTCTTTGACTTACTTAATAACTGTTGAAGCTGGCTCAAATTGGATTGCTACGAAATTCATTCATGTTCTTTAATTTGATTTCTTAGAAAATTTATTGTGAATTTTAGTACTATATGTGGAAATTGTTAGTGTTTACTAGATTTATGTTTAAATTAACAGTTTGAGAACTATATTATATTTATGGACTGAAATAATATGTGATCCCTTTTCTTATAGTTAATTACATGGGTATGGATTCTTGGTCAAAGCGTAGTATAAATTACGAATTACATTGTCATTATTATTCTTTAGCCTTTCTGGTGTTGATACCGAGACCAGTTTTATAACTATCGTTTATTAATTAGGGTTCCGTACCCAAAGGGTAAAAACGGGACCCTATTACTGAGACTTCGCTGTCCGTCCGTCCGTCCGTCCGTCCGTCCGTCTGTCACCAGGCTGTATCTCAAGAACGGTGATAGCTAGACAGTTGAAATTTTCACAGATGATGTATTTCTATTGCCGCTATAACAACAAATACTAAATATAAAATAAAATAAATATTTAAGGGGGGCTCCCATACAACAAACATGATTTTTTTACCGTTTCTTGCTCGATACTAATAACGTTGCCTTATGTTGCATAGATAATGGTACGGAACCCTTCGTGCGCGAGTCCGACTCGCACTTGGCCAATTTTTTTTTTTAATTGAATGTGGACTTTATATAGTTATTTCTCCTGTGTGACCGCAATATACTCCGCACACAACTGGTTAATGAAATTATCGCGGTTGTAACTTCAAACTAAACTGAACGAACTTTGTACCTTCTTAATATTACCCCAAGGAGAAAAATGTATTTTATTTGCTATACAACTGTTTTTGTTATTACTTTGATTACAAGTAAAATAAAAGAAAATTTCGCTAAGATTAGATTTTAATGAGGAGATGCGATCTATTTTCTAGAAAAGACAAAAATTCTGTAAGATCTTTAGTTAGTTTATTATCTAATTAATTGAAAAAATCCTTGATTTTACGAATCGTGAACATTTAATGGCCTTATTCATAATGATTTATCGGACGTTTAAAAGGAGATTTTATCGGAGAGATAATAAACGTTTTAGCGTAAAAATACTATTATGAATAACGGTTTTTGACAATTTTCGCGAACCTATTTTAGCGAACTTTTAAACCTCCGATAAGTCATTATGAATAAGACCATTAGTCTCTAATATAAATCCAGAGCGAAACTGGAGTAGGCGGAATATTGTTAAAAATTGGGTAATCTTTGTAATTTGTCATATTGATGTTTGCATCGTAGCAGATTGCGGCCTATAGTCTCTGCCTATTCCTATAAGAAAATGATGAAGATTATTTTTGGTTTGTTATTTCTTCACGATTCAACTGCTGAGTGGACTAATTTATTTATTAACACAAAACTTAATATATTGTATTAATTTAGTCCAGTTCAATCACAATTATTAACCGACTTCAAAAAAGGAGGAGGTTCTCAAGTCGTCTGTATGTTTTTTATTAAAATGTTGATCTCTAAAGCCATTTTTTAATATTTTTGCTGCATAAAACTTACTATAGCTATTAGCAAGATGAAGCCTCAGGTGTTGAACGTGAGATTTTTCATCTTTTCTTTTTTAATGATTCTATCTCCTCCTTAGAAATACCGTAAATGTGAATCGTATGATATTTTAACCTCGTGAATTTGACAGACGTTTTTCCACTCAGTGTTATTAAAAAAATCGCATGATATATGATGTATCCAGCAGTGACAATTTGCATATTGCTTTTTTATATGTTTAAATAATGCACAACCATGTATTGTTACGGATTAAGAGTACAAGTGTCACAGCCACGTTTCTTCCCAAGGAAGCTGTAAAGGCATATTAGAAGCGAACAACATATTTTCTGTGAGACAGAAGTCTTGAAACTAAACACCATGCCAAACCACAGCGTGGCATAGTAGACTCAATAGCCTACCGAAGTAGACGAAGCCCATGCCAAATTGAGACCATTTGAGTGCACGAACACCGACACTCAAGTGATCTAAAATTTATTTATTATATTGTTATAAAATAAAGCACAGACCAAGAGTTTTGTTCAAAGTTTTTACGTTCACCCCAAACGGACGTCAGATAAATTTTCAAATAAAATTTTATATATATTTTTGATATATTCACGGTCAGGCTTTTCATACTTTGCCCGCGTGGCTTATCTGGATTATCTCGGGATTTCCCACGGATTTTTTAACTTGTACCCGTTTGTGCGACCGCTTATTGCGTTTTATCTGGCGCGTGATTTGCTATAGTGCCTCCCGCTCTCCGCCAAAATATGTTTATCGCACCCAAAACTCCCCTTATATTTATGGAGTTCGTTTGAACGTAAAAAATAATGCTAAATAAAGAGCGGGAAACGCCGCTGCGGGACTTACTCTTTATGAAAATTTAATATCTCTTAAGCACCTTTTGTGTTCGAGAGGCGGGTACGCGTTATAATTAGAGAGAGGCTTTTAATTAAGTTGTTTTACGTGAATGCCCAATTTAACTGCGATCGTTTTGTTACAGGTAATACAAAAGGGAATGACACAGCACAGAAACGTAAACAGTGAAGTTTGAGTGCGAGCGTGCTCAAGAGATTGTGTGCGTCCTTATGTCTATTAGTTTTTATTAGTGAAACGAGTGTTGCGAAGTATTGTCGTGTGAGTCGCAGATGCGGTTGTGTTGGTTGGTTGTTGAGTTTTTGTCATGGTGACGTCATGGCGCGCGCTGGCGCTGCTGGCCGCGCTACATTTGAGTGCTGGCCTCCCCGAGCCCGTATATCACAACCAGTTCGCAGTACACGTGCCGGCTGGACCGGACCACGTGGATGACATCGCGAGAAGACATGGCTTCGTCAACCACGGACAGGTCAGTTACTAATATTATCTATATCAATGTATGAATAAACATATCCGTCGTCGGGACTTAGGGCTCTGAGAACATGTATATTCCGCCCAATCCAGTGCGACAGCCTTCCCACTTTTCTAATTATGGCTACAATATCTAGTGTAGTAAGATAAGATTTTCTATGGTATACTGATGATAGTTGTTGTCAAATTATTGCTAATTTCTTATAGGTATATATATATAGAAGCTATTGACTTTTACGACTGGTCCGAAAGCCGTGCTTATAAAACTAAAATCTTTGACAAAACTAAGAGTAAAACTGCTATTAATATAGTTTGTACACTAATTGAAGTACATAGTTATTTATGTTTATGTTGCCTTCCGTAACTATATCCAAGTTGTTCGCGTGACTGTCTGTCCAGCGGGCGTCCAATTAAGTTTTCTCCAGTGATTAATGACTCTACCTAACTCTGTAAGGTTTAGTTCACGTAATACCCACTTTTTGTTTCTAACTACTTACAGTTTGTTACATAGAACTGTATAGAACAATAATAACAAAATTACGAAGTTGCTACCAAGCTTTTCTATTATTTTGTAACTGTAAGTAATACGCCTAAAATGTCGTTTCATCAGGATCCAGTGCTAGTAGAAACTGTATTACAGGAACAAAATGATATAAATTATAAAGGTACTATCCAACCCAAAGTTAATTTTTCAATTAATATCATAGTACGGGATCCGTAGTACATTTTTTTCACTTGATTACTATTAAGCTGATTTTCCGTAAGTAGCTTTATTATGACGAGACGCCCAATAATTTTCTATTCCAAAATCTCAATTGTGGTAGCTAACAGAGGAGGATAAAATATCGTACTACCCGTAAAAAAAGACGTAAATGAACTTGCGTCATAAAGTTCATACTCATTTATCAACAAAATCACTTACTGCTTTCTTCCAGTAATAGTACGATATTTTATCCTTGTTACCTCTGTTAGCTACCACAATCGAGATTTTGGAATAGAAAATTATTGGGCGTCTCGTCATAATAAAGCTACTCACGGAAAATCAGCTTGATAGTAATCAAGTGAAAAAAATGTACTACGGATCCCGTACTATCAGTATCCTGAGATTAGCGCGTTCAAACAAACAAACTCTTTAGCTTTATAATATTAGTAAGAGATTCCAATGGGTTTTGTGCATCTACTGTTACAAAACTTAAAAAAAAACTAAAATGTTATTAATATGAAAAGGTATAGTGGTCATTTTAATCAAGTGTCATTAGTTTCCTTAACAAGCAGTATTGCGTGCGAACGTAGATCGTCTCGTTCAATTACCAAGGATGGATTGATGCCCCGTCGGCCGTATGAATCTGTTATTAAGTAGATTGTAATCGATGTTGCTCGTCGGCCTTAATAGATAAGTGATTATTGATGGACACAATGATGAGATTACATATTACTTGGAATTTATGTTGAGGTTTTGTGTGATTAATTAATAATATTATGATGTTATTGTGTTGTGTGTATAGATAATATCAATAGTGATGGATTAAGGTTGTATTTATTGGGGATTATGATGCAATGAGGTATGTTTTGACCTAAAGATCTTAGTAACTAGGTTATTAAAACTCCATAAAAATGATGCAATGAATCCAATCAATATAAAATGTTATATATGCTTGTGTTATGGGTATCCGAATACGGAGATAATACATAAAATCTTTTTCTTTTGTAAATACATATCTACTTATAATAAATAATAGACACCCAGACGCAGTACAAACATCTGTATAATAAAAAATTATATAATTATCTGTATAATAATAAATATTAAAAAAAAATATTCACGGTCATTTCACACAACGTCTTCTGGTCCCAAGCTAAGCTTATATGCTTGTGTTATGAGTACCAGAATACGGATAGAATACATATACTACTTTTCTTTTGTAAATACATACTTATAATACAGAGAAACACCCAGACGCAGTACAAACATTTGTATGGCAATTAGAAAAATCACACACAACTGTCCCGAGCGAGAATCGAACCCGCGACCTCTTCAACAGCGGTACGTTACACGAACGACTAGACCACGAGGACCGTGCCCCCCAAATACATCTTACAATTAATTGTTTACTAATCGAACTTACGCCCTTTTGCGTCGAAGTCTAAGCTACGAATACTGTCGTAAATTCTCTTCGTCGTAAGTTCTAACCCAATATCTAGGTCTTCTCTGTCGTCTCGCTCTTGTCAGAGCGGTCGTGGTCACGCTGAGGCATCCGTGTCATTGGTGGAAGTGGACACGATTTTTTGCACGATTTGCCGCCATCTCTCCCTATTGCTAGACTGTCTGGTGCACTCTGAAATTCCAGTTCCCACTGCACATTTCACTTGGTCAGTCCAGCGCATTGGTTACCTGCCCCGCGACCTAGTGCCCTCCACTTTGCCCTGCACAACCAATCGCTCTATGGAGTCATTGCTCCGCCTTGAAACATGGCCAAAATATTGCAGTATACGTGACTGTACTACGGATGATAAACGCTGTGTGATACCTAATTCCTGGAGTATAGATACGTTGGTGCGGAATGCCGTCCATGAAATCCCAAGCATCTTCCTCCAGCACCACATCTCCAGAGCATTTATCCTCCCCTTTTCCAGTTCACGCGTATATCTAGGTACAGTCACATTAACCAACGATACAAAAAGTGATAAAATATTGATATCCTTTTTTAGGGTTCCGTACCCAAAGGGTAAAAACGGGACCCTATTACTGAGACTTCGCTGTCCGTCCGTCCGTCCGTCCGTCCGTCTGTCACCAGGCTGTATCTCAAGAACGGTGATAGCTAGAGAGTTGAAATTTTCACAGATGATGTATTTCTATTGCCGCTATAAGAACAAATACTAAAAATAAAATAAAATAAATATTTAAGGGGGGCTCCCATACAACAAACATGATTTTTTTACCGTTTCTTGCTCGATACTAATAACGTTGCCTTATGTTGCATAGATAATGGTACGGAACCCTTCGTGCGTGAGTCCGACTCGCACTTGACCAATTTTTAGGGTTCCGTACCCAAAGGGTAAAAACGGGACACGGCGAACAGTAATCGACTGAGACTTCGCTGTCCGTCCGTCCGTCCGTCTGTTATTCTGAAATTATAGTAACATGTTTTTTTACAAAATTTTTATGAGATTGTAATGTTATACGCTATTAAAATTTTCGTAATTGGATCCTAGATATGCTCGTATACCAACTAAAGCTCAATATTTATCTTGTCAGAGTCGTGTAATATCCTCTGTTTAAAATGACAAAAAATACATAGGTACAACATTTAGCTAAACACATCTATATTATAGACGCCCGTAATTGAATTAGATTTTATTTATTAGGTTGTAAGGTTTCGTTTTAATGTTAGTGTCTTTTATTTCTCAGCTTGTCCTATTACATCTGGTTGGAGTTTCAATTAAACCCCAGTGTAGTATATTGGCTGTGACAAAGGGATGAAATTAGCCAGGTATAGGGATATAAATGGGATAGAGGAGATATAAATGGAAGCAATACTTTCGTAACTAATTGGGCGATTAGTATAAAATATATCTGAACAATATTATTAGATTAAATTAGTTTTCTTTGTCCGTTGGATTAATAATACAAGTCTTATCACCTCGTTTCGTCCCCAGGATGTTGTAAAAGACAGCTAAAGGATCATAACATCTTATATTAGAGACGGAAGAATGTTGAAATGACGGTCATGTGGAGAGGATGGATGAGAAACGCTTAACGAAAGGCATATAATTATACACGGCGAAAGTAAGTGGAAATGCTGGGAGAGGACGCCCGAGAAAAATATACTCCGATGTCATTGCCGGGATACTCCAAAAGGGGCAAGTGCGTAGCACTTACAACCGTCGGGCATGTATGACCAGATGTATGCGTGTGGATGAAGCCAAGGAAGTATGCTTCGATCGTAGCAGATGGCGCTCTATAGTCTCTGTCTACCCCCATGGGAAAAAGGCGTGATGTTATGATGATGATCGCGCGGCATAGTAGACCATATTTCCTCCCGAAGTGGAGGAGACTCGGGACTGAAAACCCGGGAGACCGAGGAGTGGAACGTTAATAGGCCGGAGAGACAAAGAAAAGAAAGAGAAAGAGAGAGTTTTACGCTGAATAAATAACGACGGAGTGTTTTTATGAGTGTCGCGCGCCATCGTAGGTCTGAAAAGGATGGTCTGATTTTGATTAAAATTTTTCTTCGTTTAAAACAGAAAACATTTATTTTGTGAAGTTTAAATAGTAGTCAATTTATTATTCATTTATAGTTATAATAACGTATTTTAGTAAGTAAGTATAAACTATTTTATTTTTAGTTAATAAAAGGCTTTACTTAGTCTAACTTGTATACTAACTTATAAAATCGCTTGATTCCTTTTCAAACTGCTATTGGTTACATTCGTTTAACTATATTTTAGTATTACTTAACTATTGCTACAAGTTCAATAATACAGAGATTTAATATTTTCTAACACTTGCGCGACTCATTCGTTCAAATAAAACTACTTTTTACGGATTTGGACGTATATTTGTTTTAAATTTTGGCCCGACTTTTCGGTCTCACCCGTGACCATGGTGACTGCAAAGTCTCCGAAACGTCGGGCCAAAATTTAAAACAAATATACGCGTCTAAATTCGTAATAAGTAGTTTTATTTGAATACAGAGATTTTACAATACTCAATACAATAGTAAAATATATTAATTATTTTATTTGTTATTAATTAAGGTCGTAACTTACTACCATTACTGTCAAGCGATAATAATTTAACGTAAAACGTATATTAATTGTTATGACATGATAAATACTTCGTCTGTGTGTCGTCGACAATATGTTTTGAAGTCTCAATTACAAACTAATTATGTCGCTCCAATGAATAACTGTTATATTCATATTAATTATTCTGATATAACGTTACTTGGTGCGATCAAGTAAATACTCTATTAATGATATATATATTTCTCAGTGTTGCTCGTCCTTTTCCTCGTATCTTATTATTGTGTCTGTGGTCTGATAAATTATGTCGTTAATTATACTAATATTATAAAGATAGTTCTTTTGTTTGTATGTTTTCTTAATAGAAGTGAGTTGATGTTTAGTAATATTAACGTTAATCAAGTAATGAAAACAAATACGTGGTAGAAAAACAGCTCGTCTGTGTGGTGACGGATTTGGAATACAAGTGTCACCATCCCTTTTCCTCCCCAGGTAGCTGTAAGAGCCAGTTATGGAATATTGTACAGAAACATCCTCTGTGAGAGAGAAAATTCGACAATAAATGCCTATGCCAACACGATTGGTCACCGCGGCATAGTAGACCTTAATCCCTCCCATAGTGGAGGAGGCCTGCGCCCAACAGTGGGTCGTAATTGGATTGGAAACAGGGAGAAAAAAATAAAATCATGATTATGGGTGCAGATTCTGTCTATTATTAACACGTTAACACACTTTTATAAGTTCAGTATGTATCTATCAATGTAATAATCTACGTAACGGAATTTTTGAAAATGATTTTCACCCACTTGCAGCAGTTGGATCGATCTGCAATTTTGCACATATATCATGGACCGATGACAATGCTTAATTAAAACAAATATTCAGGATTTTTAAGCGTGTTTTTTTGTTTTCGAATTAAGTAGATTATTGTTTCTTGTTTCGTGCAACGCGTATCTCTATACCATATCTTTTATGACATCTAAATAGCTAAATATTCTGTATAATACCCATTTCAATGTCTATACTAGTTTCAATGTTTGAACGTTACAGCTACCGATCGCACCGACCGATCTCAAATGTCATGCGCTGTCCAAAAACTGTTGATGCGAATGTTCTCCCAAATTAGATTTTTATCTCCAATGCGAACCGATGATCGGAACGAATGGAATTGAATTCGAAACCGGGAAACGTATCGTGGCGCAGGTTGAGTGCTCAGCTCTATACTCAACTGGGAATAGCCGGGGAGTGTGCCATGAAACACTTTTGAAACATTTCCTGTCGCATTATCGACTGTTTGACTCGTAGTACGCGCAACGTGTATTAACAGATATACATTGTATGCCTTGGGAATATTCTGCTGAAGTAACATATGAATATTCGATTTTGCGTAGTTTGCATTATTAATAAACTGTTAGCTTGGTTGTGCGTATGTATCAATACATCGAGTCAGTTGCTTGCGTCATGTATATTATGATGTTATAGTTATGTGAATTAGTTTCGTACTCAGCATAGGAAGTTAAATCGCTTTTTTGGGTTCCGTACCAAAAGCTAAAACGGAACCCTATTTCAGAGACTTCGCTATCCGTCCGTCCGTCTATCATCAGCTCGTATCTCTGGAACGGCTATCAGCTAGACAGCTGAAAATTTCACAAATTTTGTGTATCAGTTGATGCAACAACAATTACTCATCATCATCATTCTCCTGCCCTTATTCCATTATTTGGGATCCTGTTATTTGGTGTTGGTATCACGAATATATTATGATAATAACGGAATGGAATCCTTCGTATGCAATTGTTGTGTGTGTGTTTTTTTGTAATTTTTACAGCTGCTGCGTTTTCTAGTTTACACAAAAGCTTTCAAGATTCAAGACCCTCGCGAGATTCAGCCTTTTCAGTGATTAATGATATTTTTTCTCCAGATACTTATGTATCTCTATCCGAATATAGTCTATAGTTTTTCCGAATCGCAGACAAAAAAGATTGGTTGCTATCTAATTTCTCGACAGACAATAGAAATGTTTCTTGTCACTTTACCGCGAACAAGTCAAGGAAAAACGGGAACTGTAATTTGGATCGTGAAAAGTGTCCATAATGCAAAAATGATAGTTTTCACTTAGTCCACTTCTTATTGGCATTCCTCGTTGAAATACGATACCGGTGTGACAATATTTTTTGTGAACTAAAACTCATAAAATTTAATTGCAGAAAATTACGACAAAGATTAGACAGTGGCTATCGAATAGTACGGTAATATTACTTGCAATGATTATTAAATCAAAGTAAGGGGATTTTTTCCAGTGACACAGATCTTTTTTGTGGCATTCGTCATGGGTGATAAGAAGAATAGATAGAATAGACAAATATAATTTCTAAATGCCTAAGCTTTATATTATGACAAAGAAAAACATAGGCAAATGTTTCACTTAAGTACGACACATACTTTGGCGAAAACAAACCTTACTCTACTGCCTTAAATCTTAGGTGTGTGTGAACTCAAAGCGGGCTGTATGCGCAAACACTCGACTATGCTGTCATTGTTGAGAGTAAGTGTCGCCAAACACTCGCTCTATCGGTAAGACGCAGTCTTAGAGCATTAATCCAACAGGAGTTGACCTTATCAGGTAAACTCGACGAGAAAAGGTACAAGAGCAACGCTCACACTCATAGTGTACAGATAACATGGGCATAACCAGTCGTTTGAAAGAGGGTTTCCAATTTCAGCCAAAATTGAGCCGAAAACTTACGAAACTCGAGGGAAAACGTAACGAATCTCGTTTTTTTGGTAAGATTCTCAGCATTTCTGGGTTCTCGTGTAGGGGGTTAAAAACTGGCTAGTCTGTGACTGACATATCGTCTCTTAGTGAAACGATTTAGTGCGTTGCGTGCAACCAATGGAATTACGTTTATTTAGGTGCGCGGTATCGGCACCCTGTTGCTCAATAATTGTATAAAGCAGTGTATGTAACACTACTCCTGTTCGTTTGATACTCGAAGAACACAGCCTCCGAACCGCCTGTGTTTGACGTACTCCGCCAAATCGACCTACAAGTACCCCTCAGTGTTGTTATAGTTAACAGTACTACATCCTCAACACAGAACCGCGACACTGTGCACAAATTCTCTATCATAATAATGAATTTCTTATGTCATTTAGTTGCGTTGTTGGCATACTTGGGAGCACGTACGTACACATCGTAACTCAGCGATGATTAAAGGGGTTTTGATGGTATTACTTTGGTTAATGTGGCGTTTATCTACATTGTATTGTTTGTTTATTGCTGTGTACGATCTTAAATTATGAAAATTAACAAGTAAATTGTTACACGTGTTTTGTTAGGCTTGATGTATCTTGAAAGCGAATATTATTAATAAATTTAATTATCCATAAAGAGGAGACGGAGATATTAATATATAACGACCGGGTCTACTCCGCGGGAAATATAATTTATTTTAGGTACGATACCTGTTTTGTCCCGACGTTTCGGTCGACAACGTCGGGACAAAACAGGTATCGTACCTAAAATAAATTATATTCCCCGCGGAGTAGACCCGGTCGTTATATATTAATATGTGTGAAAGCCGCGAAAGTTTAGAGACGGAGATAGTTTAATACTATTTATTCATAAATTATACGTTTTTGAATTGTTACTCATGAAGTTATTTGCCTTGTATTTTTTGTAATATGTACCAACATAAAAATGGCATATTAGTTATAAAATATTAATGTAAATTGACTGACCCAACTTTATTTCTATTTAGCAGAACAAATATTGACTATTTTCTTATGTTAAAGTTCTTTTTTCAGAACTGAATATAAGTCTAAATAAATACTTATTCAACTCGCTGATCTGTGAAAGAAAGTTTCCGCACACGCGTGCACCGTAAGATCCATTGGCGCGCGAAAGGGAAATCCGTTCAAATAACTATATGTGTGTAGCCAAATAACTTCTTCTAATAGCAAATATATTGAATTTATTATTAAGATAGTAACTTTTATCGATCAAGTTCTGTAACTTGATTGTTTGGTTTTATAGTACCTTAATTACTTGTGTGTTTCATACATTGATGATTGCTTTTTCTTCAGCTTTTTAATATTACTAGCTAATGCCCGCGGTTCCAACTACGTTTATTTTTGTTGTGCCCACCCTCCCTGAACATACGCGAAATCATAACAAATTATACTAAAATGATATCCTCTTAAACCACTCCATCTATTAAAGAAAACCGCTTCAAAATCAGTTGGATAGATTTGAAGATATCAGCTCACATAGTGACATACATACAAAAATAACGACTTTGTTTTATAATAAGTAAAGAAGTATAATTAGATAAAACTACTTTTTACGTAATTTTGGCCCGACGTTTCGGAGACTTTGCAGTCACCATGGTCACGACTGCAAACTCTCCGAAACGTCGGGCCAAAATTTAAAACAAATATACGCGTCTAAATCCGTAAAAAGTGGTTTTATTTAAACAGATGAGTCGCGCAAGTGTTAGAAAATATTAAGTATAATTAGTATAAATTACTTTTTAAATTATATACTTTTACTTTTTAACTTATAAATACTTTTTAAGCGGAAAATATGTTTTCAGCCTATGGTAGAGACAGTACCATAAATATTATGATAGAAATATACATAAACGTAACTTATATATACGACTTTGACGAGCTTCATGGTCTAGTGGTTCATGTAACGGACTGCCGTTCACGAGGTCGCGGGTTCGATTCCCGCTCGGGATAATAATTTGTGTGATGTTTATAAATGTTTGTTCTGCGTCTGGGTGTTTCTATGTATTATAAGTATGTATTTTGCAAAAGAAAAGTAGTTTATGTAGTATATTCGTATTCTGGTACCCATAACACAAGCATATAAGCTTACCTTGGGACCAGAGGACATTGTGTGAAATGTCCGTGATATTACAAAAAAAAGCCCTAGATTATCATCAGTGGCTTAAAGTACTTTTAAATATTACTTAGGTAAACAAAGTATTATTTAAGTCTGATTGTTCAAAAAGGCCTTTTCAGACTGAAATTTAATCATGAATAGGCACTCCGATTTGACAATACCGCCAAGCACTAAAACGAACAATAAAAGCGGAAGGTCGAAATTGCAAAAAATAGATGCCATTTTTCTCTTTTTATTATTATTGCCGGGCTATTTTATCAGACGTTTAATTACTGAATTACTATTATTATCAGACGGGCTTCGTGGTCTAGTGGTTCGTATAACGGACTGACGATCATGAGGTCGCGGGTTCGATTCCCGCCTCGGACAATCATTTTGTGTGATGTTTATAAATGTCATACTAATATTTGTTCTGCGTCTGGGTGTTTCTATGTATTATAAGTATGTATTTACAAAAAAAAAAAAGTAGTATATGTATTCTATCCGTATTCTGGTACCCATAACACAAGCATATAAGCTTAGCTTGGGACCAGAGGACGCTGTGTGAAATGTCCGTGAATATTTATTTATTTATTTATTTATTTATTGCCACTTATTCATTTGAAAGTTATCACACGAGGCTCTACTAAAGCTATTTAATAGTCTATTTAGAATATAAGAAAGTACAGAATTATTATCGTAATAACTTATGATTACAGAGAGTTTACACATATAAGGAAATGAATAGTTGCATATTCTATTGTTATTAAAATAATTGTCTATTGTGTTCATGTTATGACTTTTCAAAAGATTTAAACGGCGAGTTGTGTCGTTTCAAAAGTAATTTCTTTCTAAACAGAAAAAGAACTGTTGGATTAGAATAAAACTACGTTCCTTCCTTCCTTCCTTCCTCTCTATCCCGTTAACGTCCCACTGTTGGGCACGGGCCTTCTCCACTTTGAAAGTGACAATGGTCTACTGTGCCGCTCAGACCACGCGTGTTGGCAACTACGTTCAAGAACACTGAATCAAAGCTTGCCTATATAAGTTAAACCTATGCACCTAGATGATTACCTATTAGGGACTGTAAAATTGCTAATAGTTATTCTGTTCTTTATTAATTAAACGTTTATAAAACCAATCGGTTAATCAATTTGTTGAATGGTTAAGTTTAATATTTTACTTCTACGAGTTTAGAAGAAATATTGAATGTAATTCTTTAGTGAAAACAGCGAGCCATTATCGATAATATTGTTTTCAAACCCATATTCTCTAGTACAAAGATCTCTTTAGAAAACCTTTTTTGACAAAAAGGTGGATTAGGGCTCGTATGTTCAAAGGGTTGACCCGCCTCAAGTATTTGGCGGAGACATACGCGCCACGGACATACGCTTACACATTTTTTGTCACAACGTTCTAACCGAATTCGTTTGACACAAAATTGTTTTTAGCATCCCTTGGTCCTCACATCTTGTTACTAATTAGATCCATTTTTTTCCGGTTCACGTTAACTTCCTCACTGCGTTGGTTGATTAAAAATAAATTGGATTCGATGGTAAATGGAACCATCGATACTACTTATTACCCTAATTAATTTATGATTAATGAGTATTTTTTTAGTTTAAGTTGACTTACCTGATAAATAAATTTATGTAGTTACTTTTATCATTCAAACTTCCGATGGATTTAGGTATGACGTTCAACATTTTATTCCTTGTAAAAAACGTTTTACATTAGTTCTGAAGCTGATACAGAAAATACGGCAAGATTATGTTGCAAGGAAATCAAAATATACACGTGAAAATATAAAAAAAAAATTGTAGAGTCAATGTAACACTATTTCATAAACAATTGTAATAATAGGCTTGTATCCACTAAGAACAAATAGAATGGATTAAATGGTCTTAAATTTTATTTCTGTATTTAGATAAAGAAAAATAAATTAATTCAATGAAATATTAAAAGATTGTTGATATTTTCACGAAACAAGATAAGGAAATTTAAGCATTACGTCACGTGACATTGAACACCAATCAGGAAGCGTTACGTCATCCAGTGTAAAACACCATTGTTGTTGTTGGAATTTTCGTAGATATGAGCGTCAGTAATTGTTTCACGGTTTTATCTTATGTTTAATTTAGTTATTCAAAGCATTATATAGAAAGAGAACATCATGGAATCTGGATTTTTGAAAGGAAACAGCAATAACTTGCCCAGAATTGACGTTATTATGCTTGGCAAGTTTTTCGCATCAAACAGCGACTTTTGCTCATCGGAATTCCGCAATGTTAAAACTTTGATGTAAGTATATATGAGTGTAATATAATCATTATAAGTTAAACCCCCAATTTTTCAGTATTGTTATCTATAATGTGTTATTGATTGATTGATCTAACTACAGTTTTGACATAATATTTTAAGGTTAGAAGAAATGCAAAGCAAAATATACACAAATGATACTTTTACACGTTATTATAGCTACTGTCTTTACATTTATTAACTTCCAGCTTGTCTAGTTGTAAACATAAAAATAGAATAATAAATCAGCTGCTTCACTTAACGCACGCTTCGTAAAAGCCAACCCCAGGAATAGAAAAATATCTTGGAAACCTTGTTAAAGGCCATAATACAAGCCACTCTCAATCTCTAGTCAATATAAACTGTCCTTATTGTTACCCTTACACTGTAAATGTTAAAAATGTGATTAATGTACTTAAATTAATATACTTAATTTCAGGTCCTCACGAGATTCATATGGAGACGATGCTGTGAGCTATGTACAAGTGAAACGAGAGGGTAAACTGTGTACAGTGAAGTGCAAAATATGCCCGGAGCATAAAGTTCATGCTAAATTATATAATAGCACACTTATTTTAGATGAAGAAGAAGAAAATATTATGTCTGTGAGGTGCGAAGACTGTGTAGCTTCCCAGGGGGGGTGTAAACATGCCCTTGCATTTCTTATGTGGGTCCATCGCAGAAGTGAGGAACCTTCCCGCACTTCTACTTTGCTTGGGACAAATATAAATAATTTGTTTGGCGTTTTAATGCTTGTGCTTTAACACTGGGGCACCATGCAGTACTTATAATACGACGGATTCATTTTTTATCACGAAATATCACCAATCGCCATACACGTACAGCTGTGTTTCGCACTGGTTGACGTCACACACGACGCCATGACAGTTTTGAGCATTTTCGGAGGAAAATAAATTTCATTTCTTTAAATGCGAAATACAAATTGAAAATCGATATATTTTCTAAAAAATATATTTTTCCCATGTATAATGGATACTAAGGTATATTAATTAGCAATCAAAGAAATTTAGGCAACTAGCCTATTGCCTATGAAAGATCTTAAAGTGATTACTTTGATACTCCAGTAGGTCATCTTTATTACGTAACTTACAATATGTTGGTAGATATTAAACTCTATATAGAGTGAGTTGTGAGCACTAATACTGAAGCCGTATCTCGACAGCGAACTACACCCCATCATTTTCCACGAGAACGGTAAGGGGCGATTAAGGGATTATATTAAAAGCATGGTCTACAACGTTCACCTGTATACTTAGAGTATTAAACCTACAGGAGTTGTTACGCACGATAGGTTCTTTGTTTAATATCACGTTACACTCCAAATAGACACCGCACGCAAGGCAATCAACGCACACCGAACGTTTTCGCTCTTCTCGCGTAGGTAGTGCATGAGAACTCGGCGTGTGATTTTGCTACGACCAATAAAAATTAGTTTATACTCACCACAAACCGCGCCTTCTTCAACATTGGTGCGTTTAGTCGTTAACAAAAATCTTGTAATGCGTTATATATTAAGGGTTATCTGTTTGATATATACTACAAGGGTGGGGTGCTGAGGTAACAAAACACTATAACGTAATTTCATATACGTACATTATCGCCTCATGCAGGCTAAGAGACTACTATGTCCGTTTAACTACCATAGAATAAAATAGTTACGAAAGCATTGCTCATACTTATAAGTATAAACATTGCTCTCGTACCTTTTTCACCGAAGGTCGCTTGACAGGGCCGACTCTTGATTTATTAATGCTCTAAGCATATATCATAACTCTTTGTATATGAGGCGACTATTGTCTACGAACATGCTACACATCCTCTACGGGTGTTATTACCACAAGAGCGGGTCACGCTTTTATGTCAGTTTGTCCGCTTTGTAATTGCTTGACTGGTTACCACATGTAGTGTGAACTGTCTTACAATTTATTGTTTTTAAATTTTTAAATATGTTAACAGATAATTGCTTAAAATTATATCAAGATCTTATAAAACGTTTGTGTTAACTAATGTTTGTAATTATTAAAAATAATTTGCATAGTTCAAAAACCAAGAAACTCGCTTGATAAACCTGAATATTTTTTTAAAATAATTGCATTGTCTTTAGTACTTAATATGTGTGCAAATTTTCAGATTAATCTGACTGCAAGTTGGTGAAAATCACTTTCATAGCCTCCGTTACATTGATAGATACGTACCGAGCTAATAAAAGCAGGTTAAAAACAGGTTCTTTATTTTCAGTTGATAGTCTGATAGTGTCACAGAATCAAATTTAACAATCGGCCAACAATGTGGCCTCTGTGGACTCTACCAGTAAAATTTATTAAACATGGTATAGGTTTTATATTATCATGATAAATTATCTTATGAAACAATATCAATCATGTTTACTAATCTTAACAGCGACTCTAGCAAATACATCTCTAACTACGTAATCCATCCTAAGATGTAGTTTGATAGAAATCGATTTTAAGATATTGGGATTTCTGTTGTCACTTTAATGTACTTATAAAGTTACAATAGAAATCCCTGTAACTATTTCTACTTATTATAAACCAAAATCGTTTTTTAATAAATTAAATTATAGTGGATAAAGCGATCACCGTAAAGCGGGATTTGAACCCACGGAATACCTTTTCATCTCTCTGCCATCTGAGCCTTAGCGGCCGTGCCGACGGTAACCAATTTCTTCACTTCTATGTTACTCGATGAGGGTCTACATCGCATTTAATGTACAACGCCATCTATCGAGACTCTTTTGCACATTCTCGACCAGCCACCTAGCATTATTTACAGAATACAATTGGACTGAAATAATAACGCAAATTTTAATTCTAAAGTAGTTTATAATTTTACAACTGACTGGACATAGGCCTCCCTCGTGGAACGCCGTAACGTACGGTATTGCGCCGCCTGCATCCAGTAGCTCCCCGCGACCTTGACGATATTGTCACCTTATCGGGGGCCCAACCAACGCACGGCTCTCGCGTCGCCTGAAACAACTTCTCTTCCTCAGAGGTAGTCCTTCATACGATACTTGCGCATTGCCATTTCGGTTTGCTAAACCTTGGGGCTATGTTGGATACACCCGTTCTCCTAAGGATCTCCATATTTCTGATTTTATACCAAGCATGTAAACCTTCTCCGTGTGGTGACGGATTAAGAATACAAATGTCACCACCCCACCTCCTCCCAAGGGTGCTGTATGTATGTGTCCTCTATGAGAGACAATAAACTTGAAAATAAACCCTGTGCCAACACGCCTGGTCAGCGCGGCACAGTAGACCATAATCCCTCTCAAAGTGAAGGAGCTGGAGAGAGATGTAAACCTTAAAGAAAATTAAATTTACAAAACTAACTATTTGTAGTGTATAAAAACAGTCTAGTCTAGTGCTAGTAAGACCAGATGTCTTTAATATAATAATTTATCTGAGAAGAATTAGCATAAGTTTATTATATTCTAACAAAATGTGTTACATTAAATATTTCTTCAGAATTACTAAACGAGTGTTAGAAATTTCTAAAATTAGCACCAGGTTCTTAATGAGTAATTAACGTGTTTAATTATAATGTTAAATTGTAATATACTGCAATTATCTGTCGTTATAAAATTTGTAAGAATTTATTTAGCTTTGTACTATTAATGTATTAGTTGTTTTATTTTTTTCTTTGATAAGACAACTCGAAATATTTTCATTTTAATAGTTTTTTTTATTGTTATGTTGTACAAATATACTATTTCTGAATTAGACGTTTGTTTTTGTTTTAAACCTAAAATATAAAAAAGATATGCTAGATATGATAGAGCTTATGTACGCACGTAAAACTTAAACTCCTTTATAAACTGATTGCCTTAACTTACAAAGTGGGTGCACTTCTCTTTCATTTTAATTAATTTCATTGGTCTGCGTGGTGACGGATTGAAAATACAAATGTCACCACCCCATTTTTTTTCCAGAGTGCTGTAAGAGCCAGCTAAGGAACAATATAAGCAGTCAACGCCTATTGTGAGAGAAGGAAAACTCAAAACTAAACCCTGTGCCAACATGCCTGGTCATCGCGGAACAGTGGACCATAATTTCTTTCAACTCCGTGCCCAGTAGGGGGACGTTAATGGGAAGAAGAAGAAGAAGAAAACTAGAGAAGAAAACTATTTTAGTGTTAAAATTTAATGGGCCTTCTTCAATAACGAATGTGTCAAATACATACTTATTCTTCACTGCGTGTTTCCCACAACTTCGTATGCGATACAAAACCTTATTTTATTCGATACAAAATCTTAACAAATTGTACAAAAAAGCCAACCTCTTGAATCACACTGTCTATTAAAAAAAAAACCACGTCACAATTCCTTATGTAGTTTTGAAGACACATAGGGACATACATACAAAAATAACGACTTCGTTTTTTAATAAGTAAAGATACTGTGGTTACCTGGAATATTGGTATATTGTATCTATATAATGATATCATGCCTGTATATAAGGTAATGAAGACAGTTCATAAACTGCTGAGTTTGTCATTATTACAGCCACTGTGTGAGAGGTTTATTACTTGGCGGCATTCAGTGTGAAACTACGTAAGTAGTTATTTATTATACTCATTAATTTGTGTTCAAAACTTGGCCTAAACTTGTGTTTTGACTTGTATACCGTTGCAGTAACAAAATGAAAAATGTTTTCATTTTATTGGGCCAGTCTTTGTAGAATCAGTATGTTGCTTTAGTTTCCATTTAGGTAACTATTTGATTTCTTTTCATGTTGTTAATTGCATCTTCACGCTTAGACAGAGTTATGAAAGTTAAAGAAAAACTATAACTTCGAACAAAAAGTGTCTTAAAGAATACAAAAAATGTTTATTAGTTAGTTTAAATAGACGCCTTTTACGAAAGAGTTTTGTCTTTGTGTGCTTAAGAAAATTATAAAATCAGTTTGAAGTTCCGCTAGACTATGACCGCTTTATGGTTTAGTTAAAAAGATTTTTATAAAAGTACTTTGTAGATTTTACTCTTCTGTTGTAACAATGTTTATGTGCAAGATTATCGGTTAAATTCATAGAGTAGAATTTATTCATAAATAAAAATATTTTAGTAACACAAATACAAGAGGTAAAACCCAGATATTATACACATTTATTTATTTATTACACAATATGTTCCACTTATTTGTCGGTACAAGTCAATTTGCAATCCTAACAAAACGGTGAAATTTTTTATTACCTAAACCGTATTATCATTTCGCTTTAATATTTGGGTTACCGGTAATTATTCTTTATTTATAAAATACAACATAATTGATGCAATCGTTCGTCATGCTCCAAAGTATGAACATATGAGGTACTATTAAATAGTTTTATCTAAAATACTGAATGTCACAATCGGTGCTTTGACAGTACGACAATGGCGCTTTCAAGTAGCGCTGCGCCGTAAATACATTGATCTAAAGCGCTTCTGCGACGAAGCACTGCTGACATTCTTCGAAAGGAACAATATAATATTCCTTTCTGGAACGGGACAGGTGTTCACAGCGTTCACTTGAAATCTGGCTGTGAGAAATGTGCACAGCTCTCAGCTGAATTACATAATGTAGGAATCTGTCAACATGTCGTGTGTAGATGGTACGCGATGCGACATACGCTGTTCAAAAATTCTTTTATGTACGTGCTGGATAGATTCTAGATGTTTTAGTATCAAACTTAAGATGTATAAAGTTTTTATATATCTTCTCAATAAAGCTATGAATTGTGTCGCGTTTGATTTAATTGTTAATTCTATTCGAAGTCTAAAGATCGCAAAGCTTAATTTATTAATCAGAAACATAAAAACAGATGTTATTTAGCGTATTGTGCTGAGCACCTTAAACCATATTATGTACGAAAAGTGAGTTTATCCTCATTAAATTAGCCAATTAATTTTTTAATGCATATAACTTTTGCATAAAAGTGTAAAACACTAACTTTGGCAGCGTGGTGTGAAGTCATTACGTTTTCCGCCATATGATTTGAAATTTTAATTCTAAAATTCAAAATACATAACTGTAATACGATGCTATAGACACAAGCAAATGAATACGAAGATAATACACGTTGACATTACATTTTACGTAACCTAAATAAAATCCTTAATAAAAAGGAACGTACCAGCAATTCTTCACACACACGTGTTTATTATTACTTCTGTAACTTCTATATCAGTAAATATGATTTCCATTATATGTAATAAAGTCATATTAACAGCGGTCCAGGGTGGGACGGAAGGAAGCCTCGACCCTTCCTGTGGGACGGGTATATCACCAAGAATATGGTTAATATTCGACCAACCCCGATGACAATAAGAGACCTTCGTTAAAATTATATGTATATTAGAAAATTGTTTGAAACAAAGTTGTATAAATTTTGTGAAAATATTTTTAATATATAAATTCTTGACGTCAAAATACTTGTAGATATCAAGAATAATTTGGTAACACGGTTCGATTTATTAAAGTTTGAATTGAGTTTTGATTCAACATTTTTAATTTATAAATACTTCGATGTCATAGATTTTAAATTGTTTTAAAAGTTGTAAAATTGTTTCAGTCACCCTTATATATACAGGGTGTGGCGTAAATAGTGGTCCACCGTTCAAGGTTGGATACATCAGGTAGGTACCTACACCATACCAAAATTTGGAACCGGTCCGCCGACTGGTTCCAGAAAAAAAAATATTTTTAATTTTTTTTAAGAAATTCCCATTTTCATTAAGAATTTGATCACAGTTTCAACAAAAAACATTATTTTTGATTTTTTATTCGTGTTTATTCATGCTGAATGTATGAGCTATCATAAAATAAAAAAGATTTGTATTGAAATTGTAGCCTTTACGGGAAAAAGCGATTTCTTCTCAATTCTTAACCTAAATTTTATCGCATCAGTCATGTTCAGGAGCGGTTTTTGAAAAAAAAATGTACTACACTGTTAGTGCCCATGCATTTAAAAATATGCTCATGATGTACTGATTATAAAATGGTATAATAGTACCGCTTTTCAAAAATAGATTTTTTTTTATTGCAATTGTAATTAAAAACGGATAAGTCTTCCTGTTACTATTTTCGCAACATAATATTTAAACAAAAATGTTGTCTTTTTGTTTTTACCCATTTAAATATGGAATTAAATAAAACAAAGTCTCAATCTTACAACTGATATTTGACTCCACGTCTCCAAATAATTCTACATCATGTCGTGTCCTATAAAAAAAGGTCGCTCTGTACCTGAACCATAACAAAAGACCTATTGAAGTGCGCACACTCTTGTAATGCGTAACGTAGCTGGAGTAACTAAACAATAGGATAGTGATAAGGAAAGGATGTAGTTTGTTGTTGTTGTCCCTTTCCTTTCTAGCAATTGAGATCGGAAAGAAATGGTACATAAACAATTAGTACGATCTACGCTCCCGTGCATCGTATACGTTTCGTTTCATTTGTGTTTAACTCCGCTGTTTCTTGCTATTCCCCTGGACTCCGGTTGATTGCCTAAGTGATTTGGACTTGTCGTTTTGGTGACATCTAATAATCTTGCTTACGTTTACCGGACTCTGATTTGCATAACGATTTGGACAAACGTGCAGTGCAGTGATAACAAAAATGTCTCAGTATACACCGCGCGAATATGCTGACATGCATTTTATTTACGGAGAATGTGGAGGAGTCGGCAGAGAGGCGGCTCGGCTTTACAGGGAGAGATATCCCGATCGCAGACATCCAGACCACAGGGTGTTTGGGCGAGTCCACAATGCATACACCGAAGGGAGGATACCCGGCTCAGGCGTAGGCGGTGCAAGAGAAGGACGCCCACGGAGACATGCCGATGATCAGGTACTGAATTTGGCAGAACAAGATCCTACAACCTCAGTCCGAGTCTTATCTCGCACAACGGGGATATCTACCAGAACCGTACATCGCATTTTAAAAAGACACGAGCTACATCCCTACCATTATACAAGGGTACAGACTCTGTTACCAAGGGACTATCCTCCGCGAGTGAGATTTTGCAGAGAAATGCTGCGTAGAATACGAGAGGACGAGCAATTTTTTAATAAAATACTTTGGAGTGACGAATCATCTTGCAGAAAAGATGGATATTTAAATTTACACAACTTGCACAGCTGGCAGTTAGAAAATCCGCACGTCATGAGACAAGATCGATCGCAATACCAATTTAAAATAAACCTTTGGGTCGGCATTATTAACGGACAAATAATTGGTCCATTAGAACTGCCAGAAACCTTAACCGCAGAAAGGTATCTTGGGTTCTTACAGACAGATTTACCCGTACTTCTAGAAAGTGTCCCTACAGAGATCCGAGACAGCATGTGGCTACAAAATGATGGCTGTCCCGCTCACTATGCAGTAAGGGTACGAGAGCACCTTAATGTGGCCTATCCAAACAGATGGATAGGGCGGCTAGGCCCAATACTATGGCCACCACGCTCCCCAGACCTTAATCCTTTGGATTTCTTTTATTGGGGATGCTTAAAGGAAGACGTATACAAGGGACCAATAAATAATATTGAAGAATTAAGGACCAGGATTCTGACAGCAGCTGGAAAAATCAATGAAAGCGGGTTTGCTCGACGTCTTAAACGCTCCTTTATTCGACGGTGCAGAGCGTGTATAGCTGCGAATGGGGGCCATTTTGAGCACCGATTGTATTAATCAATAAATAAATAATTATGATGTCAAAGTTGTTTTTTTTTAATACCCTGTCTGTAGTAACTTTTGTGTTCTCATTTGCCAATACAATTACAATAATAATATTGTCGTTGTCACTATGACCAAGTTTACAGTAAGAATGGGCACATAAATAAGGTAGACGAAATTTTTGTTTCAATATTATGTTGCGAAAATGGTAACAGGAAGACTTACTTATTTTCAGTTACAAATGCAGTATTTTTTTTTCTATTTTTGAAAAGCGGTACTATTATACCATTTTATAATCAGTACATCATGAGCATATTTTTAAATGCATGGGCACTAACAGTGTAGTACATTTCTTTTTCAAAAAACGCTCCTGAATATGAGTGATGCGATAAAATTTAGGTTAAGAATTGAGAAGAAATCACTTTTTCTCGTAAAGGCTACAATTTCAATACAAATCTTTATTTTTTTATGATAGCTCATACATTCAACATGAATAAACACGAATAGAAAATCAAAAATAATGTTTTTTGTTGAAACTGTGGTCAAATTCGTAATGAAAATGGGAATTTCTTGAAAAAAATTAAAAATATTTTTTTTTCCGTAACCTGTCGGCGGACCGGTTTAAAATTTTGGTATGGTGTAGGTACCTACCTGATGTACCTAACCCTGAACGGTGGACCACTATTTACGCCACACCCTGTATATAGAATAAAATAAAATCTGTAAAACAGAGTGATTCAGGAGAAGGTAGGCCTAGGAGCATTTATCGTACAAAGCTACACCGTCCCACTGCAGCACTGTTGGGCAAGGCAAGGGCCTCCTCCACGTTGGGAAGGCTTATTGTCACTGTGCCGCGCTGTCCATGTATGTTGACATCTGTGTATAATATGAATTAGCTGGCTTTTACAGCACCCTGGGAATGAAGGGGGGTGGCTACTTTTGTATTCTTAATCCGTCGTCACACGGACAACACGTAACGAACTCTGTGCGTACAAATAAACTGTGGCTAAAACAGCTTATCTTATACTTTATGTTTAAGAATGGTGTAATGCATTCTTACATCCATCTCTCCGTCATAAAAGGAATTAAGAGGGTACTATACTCCTAATTTAGGTATTTGCCTTAGGTATTGCTATCCCTATTCCCGAGCACCATGCTGAAAGGGACAAATATAGATACACTACATATTTTACCTACAAATACAGATTTTACCTACAAATTCTTTAAAAAAAAGACGTTTGTACTCCCCTTTTTTCTTCGCGAAAGATAAACCGATTTTATTTGTTTTTACGCTATATTATAGAGGAAGAGTATACCTATGCTTGTATCACTTTTTTTTTTGGTAAAACGTTACCAAATATGTGTGATAGATGCTGCAACTTTACCTAAAGAAATGCGAAAAAAACGGGATTTTCGGATAGTCATATTTCTTTTAGTTATTATGTACCTATTGAAAAAAAGAAAGTGACAGAAGCATAGATATACTCTTCATCTATAATATAGCGTTGAAACTATTAAAATCGGTTTAACTTTCGCGAAGAAAAAAGGGAAGTACAATACCCATATTTTTGTATGGAGCATAATTTGGTATCGTGCCCTCTTAAATATCTTATTTTTACATCCCCCAACGACGAATAACTCAAAGCAAGTTTGAAGAATCCTCATATTTGTCAGTAACACTTAATGAACTGTCGTATCTTGTCCAAATATTTATACTTTTCCATTAAACCGTCTATTGCTAGTCATTAAAGTGAACGTAACTGTTAAAAGTTTAGGTTCATTAGAACAAAACAAAGCTTTTAGCGAACCACCTCCAGTGGCGGCTTTTGTTTAATTATTTTCTATTTGAATAATTTCATCTTTGTTCTAAGTTGATTAAGGGCTTAATATTCAGTGCCTTTGTATTTATTAGAAATAAATGACTTAATGTAACTTAAAGAGCTAAGTTTTATTTTGCGTCTTTCTGTGTTAGGAAGTTAAAATTGACACTTGAAATTATAATAATTTGCTTGGTTTAAAAACTCTTGAAAACTATGAATAATTTTAGAAATTATTGTATCCGTGCAGTATTACCTACGGACTTCTTTAATAACGAAAGAAAACTTGGTCTACCATACGATGCTGACCGAGTGTGCATTAATAATATTATTATTATGATTTCGGTTCTAAATTTCCATTCCGCTCAGATGTTCTAACTAGGGTTAATATGCCCCTATCCCATTCATGTGACATAAAAGTCTGGAGACACGACATAAGGGTCACGAAATAAGGTATATTTATGTATAAAGCTATGCTTTGATATGTGGATTGATGCCGTGTACTTAATTGGAAGAATTAAGAAGTGTGGTTGCAATTTTGTTATGATAAATATTTCGTTATAAAGTCCGAGCAATAAAAAAGTTTGACGAATGTCAACAATCGCTTATCAATGAAACTTGATATTTATTGAATTAGGAAGCTCTCGTCTTTTGCGGTCCTAGTATTGGAGCCGGTCCTAAAAAGGGCCATTTATTATCGAATACAGTCACTGTTTGTAACGAAGAAATATGGGCAACCGGTAAGGCGATGAATTGTGGCTTTTTGCGAAGACAAATAGCTTATAGTAATAAATGTTATTTTTAGCGTATGAGTACATGTACAATATGTACATACACTTTTAACTTACTCATAACTAATAACAACTCTCTTTTTGTTAATGGTTAAAAATCACATCTCATCATCACAATAAGAACTCGCGCATGAGGGTACCGTGCCATATTCGTCATCATATTGTGCCGCAATCACATCTTTAAATGCATATCATCAAGATAAGGAAATGACCGTATCTTGATGCTTAGTTTAAAAACTAAAAACACGCTTGCAAACCCTGAAAGCTTTTTTAGTTATTGCATTGCTATCGGTCTTTAATATGTGTGCAAAATTTTAGATTAATCCGATATCTGTATAGATTAATACATGATTTGTTTATCTAGACCTAATGGTCTAGATAAACAAATGGTCTAATGGTCTAGATAAACACGGACTTTATTGGTTAATACCAATAAAGTCCGTGTGGTGACGGATTAAGAATACAAGTGTCACCACCCCATCTCCACCCAAGGGTGCTGTAAAAGTCAGCTAAGGGATATTGCGCACAGATAACACCCTCTGTGAGAGACGGAAATATCGAAAATAAACCCTGTGCCAACACGTCTGGTCGGCGCGGCACAGTAGACCATAATCCCTCCCAAAGTGGAGGAGACAGTGGGACGTAAATGGGCTGGAGAGAGAGAGAGAGAGAGAGAGATTAATAAATTGATAGATACGTACAGAGCAAATAAAAGCGTGTTAAAAAGTTTTAGTCGTTATTGCAGTAATAATACATGTCATCATCTGTAAAAATTTAAACTGTCTTGATAACATCGTTTATGAGGTACAGATGTTGAGAGACGGACAGACGGATGGATGGTCGTATTAGTAATAAAGTCCCATTTTGCCTTTTGGTACGGAATCCTAAAAACACTAAGTAATGTTCCTACACACAATAGTACTATTTTTTCATAACAAAAGGCTACAGTTTTGCAATGTCATGCTGGGTCATTGGTGTTAATGAAAATTTGCAATGTAGTTGGTTTACGAGTTGAACTAAGATCGATGCCTTACAATGATATGGCTGAAATCTGACTATCTTAATTTGTCAACGCTATACGTAACAATAGTAGATTAAATTGTCTTGATACAAATCACATGTTTAAATGTAATTTAAACTGGATCTGGACTGGAGAATTTTTCTCAGTAGGTAATTATACTTTAGAAAATTTGCTTCAAGTATAAAGACAGAGAAATAAAGCGCATAGTTGAGTGAATTAGATAAAAAATCGTAATGTGAATGGGTGGCAAAGGTATTGTTTAGTTTCTTATCAACATATTAAATCACCACATCCCTTCATAGCTGAAGAGGTAATAAGTAGTGTAACTAACTATACAGGTTCCGACATTTTGGTCTTTTATCAGACGGTTTACAAGCCTAAGTTCCCATAAACATACTTTTTAAGTATTGCCGATTGAAATATTGCCGTGTAGTTATTTTTCACAATAAATTATAATAAACTACATGGAATCGCGTTTAATTGAATCCCGTAATTATGTATTTAAATGTATATAATTAGTCTGAATATTGTTTTACTGCAAGCTAAGAGGATTTCATTTTACCACAACTACATGTACCTACCATAATTGTCTAATGAGTTGAAAATATTTTGTTCAATTAATAAAACCGACAAACCATACCTATACGGTCAGTTTATATTAGTGTTTCGTAAAAGCAGAAACCATTTTGTTTTCTAACACTCTTTTGAACTAAAATTGTTACCATGTGTGGGCGTAAGAAATGGGCTGACTTCAAGTCTGAAAAAATTGGTCAAGTGCGAGTCGGACTCGCGCACGAAGGGTTCCGTACCATTATCTATGCAACATAAGGCACGTTATTAATAAATGAGCAAACAACACACACAATACTTAATTAATCACGTTTGTTGTATGAGAGCAAGAAACGGTAAAAAAATCATGTTTGTTGTATGGGAGCCCCCCTTAAATATTTATTTTATTTTATTTTTAGTATTTGTTGTTATAGCGGCAATAGAAATACATCATCTGTGAAAATTTCAACTCTCTAGCTATCACCGTTCTTGAGATACAGCCTGGTGACAGACGGACGGACGGACGGACGGACGGACAGCGAAGTCTCAGTAATAGGGTCCCGTTTTTACCCTTTGGGTACGGAACCCTAATAAAAAAGAACTAAATCGGAGGTATACCTCGTTCGAGCTTTATTGCTTTTAATTTTCCTATATAAACAGGTCGGAAAATATAAAGCTAAAGTATACTGTAACAATATGTAAGATCAAACTATCAAAAATTACACCAAAAATTATGCCCAATAGGACATACATAAACAGCCTTTGTACAAGCATTTTTCCCTCCAAAAATAAAACACTCTATACTACTAATTATAATGTTCCTATTCCTAGAAACTATGCTACTGGCTAGCTAGAATACAAATAAAATAAACAAACAATTGTTTTGAATATCTGTAATTACAGAAAATATGTTTACACGAACGGAACTAGAAAAAAATAAACGAAAAACGTTTCGATTACTTTTTGGATGATTAAAAATAAAACCGCAGCACTAATGGCCACAGTAATTACTATACAGTCTGATTTTTAATTCATTAGTTCCCATTTCACCATAGAATTAATTGCTGCTATAGAATGTTTTAGAATCAACAAAATAACGTTCATAATTTATTCAAAAGAGGATTTACTAAATGTTTATTTAGGTAGTTGACACTATTATACGTATTCCTTTGTAGTTTAATGACATTTAAGTTGACTGTGGTGGCTGTGTGTTCGGATTTGATTATCACCTCTATTCTCATCCTTATTTTTGTATCAAAAATTGCCCAATAACGGCTATTTGCTCAAAAATCATGAATCGGTTTTGGAGCAGGTCTATGACTTTTATGACCAATTACAAAGGACAAGCTTTAGTAAGATGATGAAGGTGATAGCTTTTTTCTAATTGTGTTTATAGAATATAGTCAGTAAAAATTGTGTACTTTTGATATATTAAGTATAAAATTTTATGACGGATGGAAGTATGTTTGGATCGTAGCAGATGGTGCTCTATAGTCTCTGCCTACACTCATGGGAAAAAAACGTGATTTTATGATGATGATGATGATGATAAATTTGTATTTATTTAGTTATAAGTGAAGTGTGCTTAAATCTTAGCAGGTGTCACGCGTGCTAAGATTTGGTCTCTAGCAGCCATGATTTTGAAAAATCTTCATAGTTTGTATATCCTTAAATGCTTTTTACTTAGCCACACTCTGTATACGTCTATATCCAAACATAACGTTATTATAATAATACCGACAAAATCGCGTGTTTTCTCTCATTTATGATGTCGTGACGGAACTCATTCGACACAGACACATGTAAATAAACCCGCATCGGACGGTGATCTTTAAAATTAACACACCGATAATGAAATTAAACTAGCGATACTGTTAAATATTCATATATTAATAATAGCAAGCTAATTTCGAAGTGATTGTGCTTTTTAATTGGAATATGGCCTGAAGTGTTCTGTAAATTTACTTTGCACGATGTTCAATTTGTGTTATTGAGCTCTGCGTATTAATTTTTTACATTACTCTCGTAGGTTTTGTTAATTATACAATTATTTATCGTGGTAGGATTCGAAAATTTATCTGCGTAAAGAAGACAGCGTTACTTATGACTTACCAGGCCCGTCAATGAAAAAAAATTGGTCAAGTGCGAGTCGGACTCGCGCACGAAGGGTTCCGTACCATTATCTATGCAACATAAGGCAACGTTATTAGTATCGAGCAAGAAACTGTAAAAAAATCATGTTTGTTGTATGGTAGCCCCCCTTAAATATTTATTTTATTTTATTTTTAGTATTTGTTGTTATAGCGGCAATAGAAATACATCATCTGTGAAAATTTCAACTGTCTAGCTATCACCGTTCTTGAGATACTGGGTACGGAACCCTAAAAATCATGTTTGTTGTATGGGAGCCCCCCTTAAATATTTATTTTATTTTATTTTTAGTATTTGTTGTTATAGCGGCAATAGAAATACATCATCTGTGAAAATTTCAACTCTCTAGCTATCACCGTTCTTGAGATACAGCCTGGTGACAGACGGACGGACGGACGGACGGACGGACAGCGAAGTCTCAGTAATAGGGTCCCGTTTTTACCCTTTGGGTACGGAACCCTAAAAACAAATTGACGAAAGATAGACGGAACACTCGAAACTAAACCCTATGCCGACAGCCTGTGGTCGGCGTGGTACAGTAGATCAAAATCCCTTATATAGTGGAGTCCATTTACCCATACATCCATTAGTCGGCCTTTCTCCGTTTGCTGCTGGAAATAAGTCTCTTCCACAGAACACAACGCGGTGAAATTGTTAGAGCGCTCTAATTATACTGGGCCATTAAAATATGCCATATAATATTTCATCTCAAACAACAGTGTTTACTAGCAATTTTGTAAAGTAACTTATAAAGTAATGCATGTATAATGTTACCCGCAATATTTTGCTATTTTTTGCCTTTCAGTAAATATACAAGTTCCACAGTAATCAATGTACTCGTATTGAGAGTTCCCATTCATGCGCGCACCGCAGTACTGCATTCGTTATTTCACCATACTCTGCCTATATTTTTACTCATGTTTACACTTTACGTTGAACGCACTATGGATTGGTTGTATGTGCAACGCGATAGGGTTGCCTATTGTTGTACATTTAATGTGACTTTCATTCTATAGTTTTAAATGACACTATACAATAGAAATTAAGATTTAAGATCCTTTTACTAAGGTAAAAGTAGGCTATAAATCCTAAAGAAATCCTAAGGGTATCGCGCTTCAACGATGTCACATAGATAGATATGTACTGAGCTAATAAAATCCTGTCAACAATTATTGATTCTACTAAATATAATAATATCACAATTCAACATCTGAAAAACGTGTACAATAACATTTTACCTTCATTAATATCGACAACCCTAACAGTCAATGAATATTCACAATACATCCAGTATTGATATGTTTGCCCCCATACTATTGTATATTCGGGATTGTGTGAGGCAGCTATTCTCAAATGTGCGGTCGTGACCCCGCTACCTAACAATGACGATAAAATACCGGGTTTTACATCTTGGTTTTCTCTGGTAAAATAAAGTAGCAAGCTAACTTACTATAGAATATATGCTTTTTATGATAGTGAAAAGGAGGTGCATAATAAAACAAAGTATACGTACGAAAACAATATGAATACCTAAAATAGCTAAACCCGAGTATAAATAAGATCTGATAGTGGTTGTTGTGGATGTTATTTACGAACAGGTTAACCAGAAATTATTGTCCGGCTTTATCACTTGGGGTCAGTGCAACACGCCTTTTTTCCACACTCTTCTGCCTGACATAAAATTTGTGATTGTTCCTCTTTCTTTCTATGTTAACTAGAAGTACAATAGCCATATTGGATGCCAGCTGATTTCCAGATACTAATTAAGGGCCATAGGACAAGATTTATAGTGACGGAAAATGTAGATTCGATTTATGTGCTATTTTTGTGTACAACCTCTATTTCAATATATAAAACAAATAAATTGAAACGTTTTTATTATCCCATTTTTAACTGGGATACTTGGGTTAAAAATACAGGCATAGTAGTCAGAAGTTAATTAAATATAAGTTTGAGTAACGCTGAAATTATATAACAAGCCGTGTGGGATATAAGCGAATTGGTATTTTTTCTGCGAGTATCAATTAATACGTGCAAATTGATTCGCTTCCGAAGTATCGATGCGTACTAATAGTGTCGAACTGCTTATAGCTATGCCAATTATTGTAGGCGCTTGATTGCTTCCTCTTTATTTAGAACTAGCTGTTGCCCTCGACTCCGTCCGCGTAGAATTTAGGAAGTTTTCCCCGTTTTTGCAACATTTTTTACTACTGCTTGAGTGAGAATATTATAAACGTAAGAGTAAATAAATATAATCGAAATGAACGAACAGCTAAGCTATCAGGAGTTACACGTGTTATTGTGAGTCAACCATAAAATATAGATATGTGCTGTTTCAGGACATTTTTTAGACAATTTTATGTAGAATATTTCCGTCATACATGATTTCTATGTAACTATAACCATTAAGGCTGCACACGCGACGGAAGCTTAAAAAATGGAGCACCTTTTCCCGTTTTCCCAACATTTCCCTTCATTACTCTGCTCCTATTGATTGTAGCGTGATAAAAAGTATACTATAACCTGCCCAGGAGTATGAAGAATAATTGTACCAAGTTTCGTTAAAATCCGTCAAGTAGTTTTTGTTTCTATATGGAACATACAGACGGACAGACAGACAGACACAGACAAAAATTTTACTGATTGAATTTTTGACATCAGTATCGATCACTAATCACCCCCTGATAGTTATTTTGAAAATATATTTCATGTACAGAATTGACCTCTCTACAGATTTATTATAAGTATAGATAACGATGTATTTAATTGAATGCTATATTGGCTGAAATACTTGCTCACAAAATGAGAATTAGATGGCATAATTATTTTTCTTTATTTATCAAGAAAACTATAAAAATATTTAGGCTATTTTTTATTTTGCCCATCATTGTAATGGCTAAGTAAACTAACCAATTCAGCTGCTTGTTTCTTATATGACACTATCGAATTGCTTAATTATTAACACGCTTTTATAAGTTCGGTGAGATGTAACGGAATCTTTCAACGCGATTTTCACCAACTTGCGATAGACGGATTGATTTGAAATTTTGCATACATATCAAGGACCGATGACAATGCAATTATTTAAAAAGATATTCAGGATCTTCATACGTGTTTTTTAGTTTTTGAACTAAGCATTTTATTTCTTTATAAGTCAGACCATAAATCTAGTATTTATACTAGAATCCTTGTATAACTTGTAATCTTTCATGTATTAAGTCACCAATATGAGGATTGGTTAACTAAGCTTTTTGGGTAGTAATCTTAAATGGTATTTTTTTATTATTGAAACGTCAGTAATGTTTTGTCAAAGAATTCACCAGTCTAATAATTATAATTAATAATCTTTATATATAAAAATTACGTGTAACGATGTTTGTCCGCGATGGACTCCTAAACTACTGAACCGATTTTAAATTTGATTTGCACACCGTGTGCAATTTGATCCAACTTGATAGACAGGATAGCCTACATTTCAATTTATAGTCGCAATATTATTTTATTGCAAATTATTTGTCTACCCCTAACATTTGTATGGCAAAACAACGTTTGCCGGGTCAGCTATATTTTATAATTTTAGACACATTTAAAATGTCTATCCAAGTAACTAAATGTGTTAAGAATTCAAAGTTTTGTCAATCACGAATAGAGTAATTTTGATGTTAAATTGCAAATTAATCACCGACCAAGCAAAACTTTTATCATTATTTGTATGAAACTGCTGCTGTAATTATGCGGTAAATTATGTAGATTTTAGTTTGTTTCGTGTTTGTAACTAACTATTGCAGTGTTGAATGCACGCCATTTTAGTTTTATTAAATACAAAAAGTTCAAACAAAGCCATGGCATTTTACAAATCATTTTGCACAACCTAATAAATATAAGCGAATTTTTAAAATTCGTTGTGAGATACTAAAAACATTTACCGGTGCGGACGGCGAGTTTTGTAAAACAAGACCACTCATTATGTCACGCCTATCAAAACGAACGAAATTCACCTCAATTTTATTTTACGGGCCTTTCAAAGTGTTTTTGTGCCTTTTAAGGTACTTTTTTATTTTCAATGTTCCCCTTGTTCCTTATAATGTGAAATTCATTTATTTTATTTCCCGGTGGATGAGCGCACGCTTGTGGCTCGGTTGGAGGAAACAAAGTCATTTCCTAGCCGTCGCCAATCCGTAGCCACTAGAGACGCGGGTACGCTCCGACATTCCCTCTCCTTACGTCTCCTTGACATGTGATGTCTTACGTTATTAAATCTCGCTGTTTTATTTGTTTTGCTCTTTCATTTTGTTCTCTTTTTTGACATGCCCTAATTGGCTTATGTTGGGATTGTACAAGGTGCGGTGTTTTTTCACACGCCATATTATCGCAGGGACATTTTGATAATATACCTATGAGTATATTCCAAGGAGGTTATAAGTAGGGAGGAACAATTCGGGAACATAGATTTGTCCCAAGGCCCGGCCCGTTTACGGTTTAAAAGTAAAATAGTAGCCTTGCCTTCTCTTTTCTTCTTACTAGCTTTCTCTTTTACTCCAGCTCAAAAAGAAAGAGTTGGAAAGGCTACTAAATAGGCTCTTTGTCATTTATTTTTCATAATGTGTTCAACTAAAAAAAGAAGCAGGCCGGGTTCGTTGTACCGAGTGTTACGTCTAGATCTATATCGTAAGTCTATGGTATATTCATTCATCTACTTGCACCATCGTTATTTTCAATATCTCTTATTTAAATCTACTAACTAACTAACATATATAGGTTATTTCAAAATTTTTAATTACCGGTCTTCTCTCTCTCTCTTCCAGAAAAAAATTATATTTTTACTCTACAATATTATTTGATTTAGTTCAAGTATATTGTGTTGTAATTTACCCAGTACAGACGTTTTACTGGCATCTTAATAAAAAAATAAATTTAATGAAAGAAATCGTTTTACTTGTACATAGAAACAAGCGAGCAAAAGAATAATAAATAAATAAATAAATAAATAAATATTCATGGACATTTCACACAACGTCCTCTGGTCCCAAGCTAAGCTTATATGCTTGTGTTCTGGGTACCAGAATACGGATAGAATACATATACTACTTTTCTTTTGTAAATACATACTTATATTACATAGAAACACCCAGACGCAGTACAAACATTTGTATGACAATTAGAAAAATCACACAAATGATTGTCCCGAGCGGGAATCGAACCCGCGACCTCTTGATCGGCAGTCCGTTACCAGAACCACTACACCACGAGGCCCGTCTCAAAGAATCAAGAATCCAGGAACGATAAAAATGTATAAAGTAAAAAAAATACATACCTTAGAAGTAATAAATAGTCTTGAAAGTGATTGCGTCCTTATATCATTATATCCCAAACAGGGATGCGCTGTCTAAGACGTGTCGATTTAGCATTCCGACTGAATTTGACATTCGCAATGTTTATTGCCATCCATTCGACGCGTTTCTTTTGTAAGAATCTTTTTGTGGTATAATTTATCTAATTTGGAACAAAGCGGATTATATGCGGGGATGTTCACTCAATTCACGCTACACACAGCCAGTCTTGAATTTTTTATTAAAAAGATTTTTGTTTTTATGTTTTCAGCGAATATTTAGTAACCTGGATGAGAAACTCTTTTGTCGTCAGTGCCTTTGTATTCAGGATCATTTATTAATCTAATGAAAAAAGAAAGATTCGCTTTTTCTTAAAAGTAGGTCGTGGCTTTCTTTGTGATTAGTTAACAACCAAAATTTTGAAAAAAATATTTTATTTATTTACGAATTCATTTTGTTGGAATTAGTTACTCATTATTTACAAAAAGACACGACGAGGATGGGATTCGAACCCACGCGTGCAGAGCACATTGGATTAGCAGTCCAACGCCTTAACCTCTCGGCCACCTCGTCATATGGAGCGCTTGCGAAATTACGATATAGATTCATTTACAGTTTAGTCTACAGCCGCAGCCGGTACAACTTTTTTCACATACATTAAAAACCTCATGATGTGCAGCTGTTCTATTGTTCTCGTAGTTTCTTTTTATAATTTATTGTAGTTCTTGTTTCTAAGTTCGCTTAACAAATATTGGAAGTACCCGATTAATGCAGACGCTACCAGTGAAAGAAAATTACATAAAAGTAATATCAAAATTGAAGGAATTTCTATAATTTGTAAATAGTTTGTGTTTTCTAAGTAACCAACTCCATAGTATCGAAAAGATCGATACGTATTTCCCCTAATTTAACGTTACCAAAGTAAGTTAAAAGACAAAGGTGCAATGCAAACACGATGCAGCATTTGTTAGTAAGAATCGATTAAAAATATTTTCACAGCAATACTCGCCTATATTTAAATATTTGGAGTTATTTTTTTCTAAACTTGGTTATTTAATATTAAAAGCCTTTATAAATTTGTAATAATAGAGCTGCTTTTTTTTAAGTCTTTCTATTTAGCTCTAATGCGGTTGTAGGTACTCGTAGTTAATAAAAGGATTCTACGCCTACTTTTTTCAACATGTAGTATGTATGTATTTACAAAAGAAAAGTAGTATATCTATTCTATCCGTATTCTGGTACCCTTAACACAAGCATATAAGCTTAGCTTGGGACCAGAGGACGTTGTGTAATGTTCATGAATATTTATTACTTACTTATTAAAACATAAATTAGATTTGCGTAGTTATTTCATAAAGGTTTCATTTAAACAAATGAGTCGCGCAAGTGTTAGAGAATAATATTTATTTCATTAATGTAATATTTTTATAAAACATTTTTTTTACTTGGAGTAGCATTTTTGTTGATGAAAAAACGTTGCGACTATTTTTGATATATGGCGTTTATGATGTACAAAATAGATACAGTCGAAAATTTGGGTTTCTAGACGAGGTTTCTTTATTGTTCAGAGTTAAAATGATGTGTAATTTTTTTCGAAGGGTAATACATTTTTTATAATTGGATATCCTTAATCACATTGTAATATCAGTATTTCGTGTCTATTATTTTAGTAAGTAAATAAAACATTTTAATGAAACGGGCCCTGAAATCGAACCTAAAGTTTAGTGTACAAAATTTAATTTAATCAAAGTTGAGCGCTATCTGAATACGTTCCGTCGCTTCGGTCGGGCTAAGTATTATAACATTTATAACTTAAACGTCACTGGTGCCGACCCATGTAGCAAATTGAGCTCGTAGAATTAATTCAGCTTACATAGAAGCCGTAACAATAACTGGATATCATTATTATTCGCGCTGGGGCAGGGTTGCCACTCGCTAGCGAATGAATATTCCATTCGTAATGGACCTGTACTTTCTTTCATTAAAACTTACATTATGTGCCCCGTTCCGTCTCTTGAATAATTACAACACTTCTTCGGAATTTGAATGAGACTTGGCGGAACTGAAAAGAAAATTCCATAGCAATCGTTGAAGTCTATTTGTTGAGTTAATTATTCATTTTTGCCTTACATTCGTCCACGAGATTGCCAATAAATTAAGACGTCCGTTACTTGCATCTTGGATTAAGAAATTAAAATAAAATGTTGCCTCATCTAATACTTTTCGATTTTTATATTTAGGTTTATTGAATTTTTCCATTGGGAATATTATTGGCCATAACTGTAGGATGGCGGCAAATATTTTTGAAAGCTGCAATACTTCCTTGGAAATTACGCTACACGTTCGTGTTATAACTACATAGTTCTTCGAATTTCCCGGTAAGGAAGCTTTAAAGGCGATTTATAAGGGATATTTGAATCGTTTAAAGTCACGTACTGCAATATTGTATCGTGTTCCATGATTGGAATATTGTCGCACTAGTGATGGTTTGTTTGCATGTACCATGCCTAGTAAGATATTTCTTAATTTGCTTAGTTCCAAAACTAGAACATCCGCTTGAGAATCCTGAATATTATTTGACATTTTTATATTGTCATCGGTCGTCAATATGTGTGCAAAATTTCAGATTAATCCGACTAACGGAAGTGGGTTAAATCACTTTCAAAAATTCTGTACATAGATTAACATTAATAGATACGTGCTAATAAAAGAAAAAATTGGTCAAGTGCGAGTCGGACCCGCGCACGAAGGGTTCCGTACCATTATCTATGCAACATAAGGCAACGTTATTAGTATCGAGCAAGAAACGGTAAAAAAATCATGTTTGTTGTATGGGAGCCCCCCTTAAATCTTTATTTTATTTTATTTTAGTATTTGTTGTTATAGCGCCAATAGAAATACATCATCTGTGAAAATTTCAACTGTCTAGCTATCACCTTTCTTGAGATACAGCCTGGTGACAGACGGACGGACGGACGGACGGACGGACAGCGAAGTCTCAGTAATAGGGTCCCGTTTTTACCCTTTGGGTACGGAACCCTAATAAAAGCGTAAATAAGGAATAAAAGCCAGTCAAAGGCGACTTGCTTCCTTAGATATCACGCATGAAAAGTCAGTGGGATTCTAGAGATATTGAAATATTAATTTTATGCTATCAGTCAAAGGTGATTTTTTGCTACCTAACAAAATTTCAACTGCATTAAGTTCGCTTTTGTGATACCTTCTGGAATTTAATATTCACTTCAGAAGCCGAATAAAATACGTAATACTAGATTTTTGTACTATTTCTGTGAGGCCAGAAGTAGAATAATGACAAGGCAGAGAAATATTTTCCCGGCTAAATATTATCGCGACAGGTTTTGCATAGGAATTGCTTGAAATTTTAGCTCTTAATAGATATTCTTTATTTCTATTAAAATATCTGTGAATTGTTTCAAAGACCTTGTTTATGTTGATGAGGTACGTGGCAACTGCCTAGTTTTCAAGAGCTGTCTGGTTCTACACAAACTAAACTCTCTAAGTTCTAACTTAATATTAGAACTGCCAGAGTTTCATAACTTGTAATGTATATATTTACCGGAATTCCGTTTTGACTTGTGGACATTGTATTCTATTATTCAACTAGACGTATTTCTAAAGCACGTGACTAGTATCTCTATTTCCAGCCCATTAACGTCCCACTGTTGAGCACGGGCCTCTTACACTTTGGCAGTGATTATGGTACACTATGCCACGCTGATCAGGCCTGTTGGCATAGGGTATAGTTTCGATTTTTCCGTCTCACAGAGGATTTATCTGTACACAATATTTCTTACCTGGCTTTTACAGCAGTGTAGGACATGGGGTGGTGACACATTTATTTTTAATTCATCACCACACAAAGATTGTACTTGTTCAGTAAAAAGCCAGCAAAATATTAACCAAAAGTTTAACGATACACTGTGAAATCTAAGACCATAACATAGGGTTTAGCAAACGCGGATTTATTTCCGTTATTAAAACTTTAACCCTAACACAACATTGGTGTTTCTGTGTTAAATGTTTTGCCATAAGAGAGCTTCAGAATACTGCGTATATTCTGAAGTTTGTGCTTATATAGTAACTTAACACAAGCAGAACGAGAACATTTGTTTTATTTGAGCTCTTATATGAAGGAAAATATCGTAGGAGTGGATTGAAGTATAAGTTTTTGTATTTATTGTAAGCAATTCGTGTTTACAAAGAAAATGGGAGACGTGGTCGTAGCCGTGTTGTTTGTTGGACAACTTAGACGATGTGAAGATGTTTTCTATTGTGGAAACTTTGGAATGTAAACGGTGAATGTATGAATAGATGCACTTCTACGCTTCACAGATTGTATTCATGAAAATGCCCTGCGCAGAAACGTTTAGATGTATTTGCTTCGTTTTATTGGAATCGTTTACAAGTCGTTGCTACGAAATTCAAAAGTTTGCCTTAACAATAACTTGAGTGGACTTTTATTAAATTATATCGCTTGTTACCTGACGGTGCGGTGGCATAAATATTGTTTTTTATTTAAGTTTTTATTTGAATAGAATACATATTTAATATAATTTAGTTGTTTTGTGTTTTCCGTGACATGATTTAGCAGTTGCAATTTAATGAAGGTCTTTTAAGTTATTATTTTTTATAAAATATATCGAAGGTGCATTTTTCTGGCGAGTTTTTCATTCCCTCTGATTTGTAGAAATCGGTTAAAGCGTTAGGTCAGGCGTAGCCAGTAGGTACTACCAAAACTTTACCCAGTCCACTATATAGTAGTTCTGTGTTGATGAATTTGTCTTGCTCACAAGCAAACTAATTCAAATGGTATCATCATAGCTATTATGATAATAAAACAGCTCCAATTGCTTCATAACAAACAGTAATTGTGTAATCAATTGCGGGCATGTGTGCAAATTATCGATTCCGTTTGGCGTCACGTATGTCAATGTACAGTTTACATGTGCATGGATGGCGACTGATTGGCCTCTCATTTAGGCCGATTGTGCCTCACGAATACATAATTTGTGTTCGAACATCGTCGCCATTAAGATAATCTCTCGTTCGACCCTCTGCCCCCATTCATTATCGACTGTAGCAGAATTTACTCAACTAAAGATAATACCAATGTTTCGGTCATTTAATTATGACCATAAAATAATCGATTTACTGTGCGTTGAATCTTGTAGCTAACTATAAAAACATAATTTAACTAACTACATACTTACACATTGAGCTTGGCATGATAATCCTTACTAATATTATGAAAGGCTATTTTTTCACGTGAAAATAGGATTTCTCAAATTCTTCGCATACGAACTCTCGAATCGAGTGACGAATGTGGTGGCATAATTGATTACTGAAAAGCACGACCGCATTAAGTCAAGGTTCAAGTCCCGCTTGCATTTTTCCACCATAATTTAATTTATTAAGTAAAAGCATAGCATGTCAATAATTGCAAAGCTAATAAATTACTTTAGAGTATTTATACAGTCATACTAAGTATGAAGTAATACAAGTAAAATAACAATGGTTATTTAATCGGCTCAATTCGTGTGAGAATATTCCCTTTTCATATCACGCAGGTGTTAAGTTCCAATAAAACATAGTGGCGGGTGGCGATAATATCTCCCTCGGGAAGGTTACTAATGCAGATTGCGTTCAGAAGGTCATATCTAAATCACGGGATAGAGCATAACGTCACTACTTTATCTTAACTCAACACCTGCCGCCCCCCCCCCCCCCTCGCCGCTTGAGTTATAACGTCGGTTCTCCTTTTGTTGTTTACGAATGAGTTTTTCACGCTTTCCTTAGGCCGCGGGCCGGTTCTTCGACACACCTGCCAACCACCCCTTGTTGTTGAATTTATTATACTCATTCTATTTATATTGTGAGCGAATAGTTACGCGCTGTTGGGAACTTATTGTGTTTTATTTTTTCATTTCTACAGAATGATGTTTTTATAATAAAGCCGACCAAGTGCGAATCGGACTCGCGTACGAAAGGTTTCTTACCGTTATCACCATATTCGTCATCGTAGATTGTATATTATTATCATGGTATTCAAAACAGTTTGATTTGGTTATGAAAAGCTCTTTAAATATTATTTATAACTATTCTGTTAAATAAACAGTGGTATAATAATTTAGGATTTTATGGAGCTGGCATGGATGATTGGGGCTACAAGCTCCCAAATAAATAAAGACAAAATAGGACTATTCTTTTTGTATAAGTTTTTAAAACGGCAACAGAAGTTCATCATTTGTTATCAGATTACTAAGAATACAAGTGTCACCACACCATTTCATTCCCAGGGTGCTGGTAAGAACCAGCGAAGGGACAATCAATAAGCAGTTAAAGTCTACTGTGAGAGACGGAAACTCTAAACAACACGCCTGGTCACCGCGACACAGTAGACCATAGTCTCTCCCGAATTGGAGAAGGCCCGTGCCCAGCAGTGGGAGGTTTAGGGACTGGAGAGGAGAGGATATACATAGTTCTAACTAGCAGTTGCCTGCAACTTCGTATGCGTTGAATTTAGAAACCAAACTATAATAAGTTATAACCAAAAACACCATCCTATTATCTATCTATAAAAAACAGCATCAAAATCCGTTGCGTACTTTTTAAAGACTTATAAAAGCCCACATACAAAAATAACGACTTTGTTTTGTAATAAGTAAAGACTTCAAATGGTGTAAGTATTTTTGACTACATTGTATAATAATAATTGATACAGTCTATAAGATTCTGCATAGTACATTGTCTTGCATTTATTATTTACTAAGATAAACCTTCCGAGGAGAGGAGACATCTTTGCTCTAGTTAATAAATGTACATATTTGAATAACTTAGCGTCTAATTTATAATAAATAACTGATCTAGTTCAAGGATTCAGGATTTGATTAAATTACTAGTATAGTCTCATTTAAATTTACATGTTAATTTGTTTATTTCTAATCTAATACATAAAACGATTAACTACCTTTAGTAGTGAAAGTTGTATGAAATTAAATAGATTCATTGATCATGAGTGATTAATAATTGCTATTTAGTAGTTGTCAGTAGTTGAATTTGATTGCAAAAGTAATGTAATTACAAACATTGCAGCCTTATTTCTTCTATTTAGCTTATAAACATGTTTTATGGGATGTAAATGAAGCCAATAAAGTGTGTTACGCTGTAGCAGATGGCGCCCTACAGTAAGCCTTCTTCCATAGAAAAATGGGCCTGATGTTAAGTTATAATGGTATTCTGCAGTATTAGGCAAAGATCTTTGTAGTAGGAGATAATATACCACAAATGTGTCTGATATAGGTCTAAGTTTCGAGGGGTTTAATTTATAAAATGCTATAATTTAGGGGTTTTGAAATTAGATTTCATTTTAACTAGGTTAATCTTATTGCCAGGAATAAAACCGCGGCGTAAAATTATAAATTATAAGCGTAATTTTATAGGGTTGCCTCACCCCAGTTCTTTATAAAAACAACATTTAATATGTAAATGACGAAGAGTGTATCTGGTAGCGTTTTGATTGAATTCTGCCAAACTTATTGAGCTGTTGGCCTCCGGCCAATTGCGGGACATCGGCACTTTCTGCCCGTGACTGTTGTCGATACCCTGCCTTATGTAAATGAGTGGATTTATTGAAAAATTAATGAGTGGTTTACATGCATTTCGATACGTTAGTGGCTTTTTGGTTGCCGTGAATGTTTCCAAATAGTTATAAAATTATACTATCTCATTGCAGATGAAGTGTTTTTTCAGATGATTTATAGAAAGATGCAATATAAATATATGATAACATATTACAATATGTATGTATTACAGTATGGATTTTCTACGATATTTTTTATCGTAAAGATATTAAGAAGTAAGGCCAAGAAAAGATGTATGGATTGTGTGAAAGAAGATACAAAGAAGATAGATGTAAATTCACAGATGACGTGTGACAGAGAAGCATGGAGGGAAAGGACATGTTGCGTCGACTCCAAATAATTGGGAAACGGGGCAGGAAAGATGTAGAGATATAAAGAAGTAAGTAAAACTGATAAGTAATGATATAGATGCGAGAAGAAACGAAACACGATGGAAGCTGCATCGCCTTTTTAGCAGAATATCGAATATTATATAAAATTCTCGCGTCACAGTGTTAGTTACCATACTCCTCCGATATGGCTTGACCGATTTTTATGAAAGTTTATATGCATATTTAGTAGGTCTGAGAATCGGCTATCTATTTTTTATACCCCTAAGTGATAAGGGTTGTCCACTCCTAACATGCCTATGCCAAAACAACGTTTGCCGGATCAGCTAGTAAATATATATGACTTCATTTTTTCCTAAACTCTATAGGTACCTATATCTTATTCTATAATCTTGTACAAGCTTATAAGTCTCTTTTCACTGTATAAATAATTCTGACAGGCTTCGTGGTGGAGTGGTTTATGTAATGGACTGCCGATCACGAGGTCGCGGGTTCGATTCCCGCTTGGGACAATCATTTGTGTGATATCCATAAATGTCATACAAATGTTTGTACTGCGTCTGGGTGGTTTCTATGTATTATAAGTATGTATTTACAAAAGAAAAGTAGTATATGTAGTATATCCGTATTCTGGTACCCATAACACAAGCAATATAAGCTTAGCTTGGGACCAGAGGACGTTGTGTGAAATGTCCATTAATATTTATTATTATTATTTATTATAATTTCGTAGAAAATTCCAGTACTCATCACTTAGGTATAACTACTACGTGCACTAGATTATTAGTGTTGGCGCTTTCCGAGATCGTTATAGTTTTAATTTTACTAAGTACCGACGTTAGCGGTCTGTTGTTAATGCATGGTGTAGCACACTGCACAGAGTAAATATATGTATTTGAGTTGTGTATGTGTTTGTGTTGAAACCGTGTGCAAATACAATATAGCACGGAGTGTTATACCCTTTTGTTTGTGGCGTGGTAATTAATTAATATATATGTATGTACATCATTATTCTTGTTTCCTGAAATGTTTGTTTTGGATCACGTTCATTAAAATTATTTCGTACAGTGATTCCATACAAACTGTTGCTAGAGTTAATAAGTAGTTTTTAAGTAAACATATACTTGAATATGATTTTTATTGCTTTATATTTAGTGTGAGTGAGAATTTGAAGAATGAGCGATTGTCTTGGTATGCTCATGTAATGAGACGAGAGGAAAGTAATATCAATGTTAGAAAGAGGAGTTAACACGGACGGAGATGTGACGGCTTACAGAAGACTATAGACGAAAAAGAAATGTTGCGCCGACCCCAAGTAATTGATTAAGGGCAGGAGAATATTTTGTGTGGTTTTTATTCGCTTATCATTACGATAACAAGACATCATTAAGCTCAATGGCATTATTAGAAAATGTGATAATTAGGTTTTATGCTTACACACACGTAACTATGTATTGTAACGAGTTATCTGTAGAGATTTTCAATCCACACGAATCTGATTAAATAGGTAACGATTTGTCATACAGAAGGTCGATAAATCTATGCTAATCAGTAGATATCGCTGTGATATATATATTTACGTATGTGGTAGATTTATTAAATGTAGAGTTCAATACATTTTCATAATAATGTATACATGTGTGTATTCTGCACTTGCTATGTAGCTGTCGCTTTTAAATCCGAGGTCAACATTCACAGAACATTTCACGAATTTGCCGGGGTTTTAAAAAAGAAAAGTTTACAGCTTGACATGTCTGTTTTCGCATAAAATTTAAACAATGTAAAATCCTTTTTCTATTAAAACGGGTCGCAAAGTAAAAGAGTTTATTACATTATTTTATACTAGTTATGGCTCACGACTTCATACGCGTGGAGTTTGTAGTCACCTATTTTAACTTAAGAAAATAAAAGAAGAAATTTTGCTCAATAAATAAATAAATAAATAAATATTCACGGACATTTCACACAGCGTCCTCTGGTCCCAACCTAAGCTTATTATGCTTGTGTTATGGGTACCAGAATACGGATATAATACATAAACTACTTTTCTTTTGTAAATACATACTTATAATGCATAGAAACACCCAGACGTAGTACAAACATTTGTACGACATTTATGGAAATCACACAAATGATTGTCCCAAGCGGGAATCGAACCCGCGACCTTGTGAACGGCAGTCCATTACATGAACCACTACGCCACGAAGCCCGAATAAAGTTATTCTTATTCTTACTTCTGTGTTTAACGTAACTCTGTATGAGTGTCGTTCTAATATGATTTAACTGCTATAAAGCTGAAGAGTCTGTTTGTATTATTGAACGCGCTAATCTCAGGGACTATTAGCTCGATTAGATTTTTTTGTTGGCTAGTTCATTTATCGAGGAAGGTTTTAGGCTATATAACATCACGCTGCGACTAATAGGAGCGAAGTATTAGTAAAGTAATAGTTGACAAAACAGGAAAAATTTTCAAAAATCCACGCTTACCGAAGTTGCGGGCAGCATCTAATAAAGAGGTATAGTTTGCAATAAGTATGTAGGATGTATGTAATCTACGAAAGTAATGGATCTTAAGAATTTTTCTCTAATACGAAGTTACAGTATCCCTAAGTGTCATAATCCATATGAAAAATAGAATTTAGGCGAACGATGTAGCGATTATAAGCTAGCCTTGTTTAATAAAATATCATTAAAAAGTAGGTAATCATAATTTTATAAACGCTTAATAATACCTAGTAACCCTCGTTAAAACATATTAACTGGTACACCATTAACGCAAGTAAGGTATACAGCACGGTGCAATTTGTGGTGATATTGTCGCGGCCCGCAACAGAATGTCTACTAATGCTTTCCAACATTAAGGAGATTTGAAATAGTCTAAATACGGGAATTAAGTAAACCGCTTTTAGCAGTTGAAAGGACTGGAGTATATTCCTTTTCTGATTGTACTTAAGAAATAAATTAGCAAAAAGTATACTGCATCGGCCGGGAATCGAACCCGGGCCGCCCGCGTGGCAGGCGAGCATTCTACCACTGAACCACCGATGCTTGCTTTTTATTAATCCAATAATCGATTACGTTTAGCATTCATTAGCTAATAAACTGCTGTGCAAATAATATAGTAAGTTTTATCGCCAATGAATACCAGCAATGGCCTATATGTGTTTTATTTGTCATGAACAAATATGTGTTTAGTTGCGAATATAATGATAAGTATGCTAAATGTTCGATGTACATATTTACGCAAATGGCTCATTGATTATAAACACGATAAATGGTTTATGATTTTAACTGTGTTAGGATTGTTTATTATGTGCTTGTTAAAGTAATTCGTTTTCGAAAATAGGTATATGAATTTTTTTTGGGTTCTGTACCCAACGGGACCATTCGTATGTGGGCTTTTAAAACCACTGCTATTTTATAAAATTCCTTGAACTAAATATAAAAATCTTCCATAAATTTCAACATAGCAAAATTTTCTTTAACGTGGTTGTATTTATTCAGAATTTGTGAGCCATAGGTTTGATACGAATCTTTATTCAAGGCACACATACTTACCCATTTTATTTCCTCAAAACATAAACTTGTTTAAACATATCATGTTAAACGAAAAGTAGGTTTCTGCTATAAATATTCTGTGGTATTTGAATAAAGGCCGACGTTGCAAAATTAAGTAACATTTCAGCCTTTGAGTTAACAAAAAATGTGGCTACCAACGATCTCGGAGCAAAAAAGCGGTTACAGATTTTTATGTATAAAATGAGAGGTTCCCTTTTATTTCAGTTTGTTGCCAATGCTATCGGATTTCGCTACGAGCACTCCGCGTCAAGATTTTACTATAACACGAATTTATTCAGTTGCATGTTGCACCTGGGTTTTTTAAACTGGATTTTAAAACTTTCTGCACTCTATTTTTGCTAAAGCTCTATATTCATCTTAGTAGTCCGATTCAAATTGATACCAAAATGAATCAATTAAAATTGCAGTATTCAAAACGGTATTTGTTAATTACGATGTTATTTGGTGATGAAACTCCTGAATTGGCTTGTGCTATACCCGAAATTTCTCCCGTGCTGTTCAAATTTACTCTGCAAGCAATCCTGTTACAAAAATCAAATATATTAATTTATTCATTTAAGTGTATAATTACTCGTCTTTATAGTGCTCACATATTGTCCGTGTGGTGACGGATTAAGAATACAAGTGTCACCACCCCATCTCCTCCCAAGAGTGCTGTAAAAGTCAGCTAGGGGATATTGCACACAGATTACATTCTCTGTGAGAGACGGAAAACTCGAAAATAAACCCTGTGCCAACACGCGTGGTCAGCGCGGCACAATAGACCATAATCCCTCCAAAGTGGAGGAGGCCCATGCCCAACAGTAGCACTTAAATGGGCTGGAGAGAGAGGATAGTGCTCACATTCTTTATGGATTCAGGTAACTATTCATTGCAATGTCACCTTATGGCAAGAGCTCTTATCAGCACAAGGGCTGCCTTTGAATTCACATTGCTCATGGCCTCTTTATTGCTTGTAAGTAAATGACGTTATGGAGCGTACAGCTTGGGGACTAGTATGCTCTTTTGCTTTGAAGTTTCTAGATTATAGTATGGATGAACTGTGCTGAGATTATTGTGTAAAAATATTATTTTTTTTGGCTTTTTTGGACTATAATACGCGCGTATGCAATTATTACTATTATTAAACTTTATTCTTATATCATGAAAGCTTCCATAGTGCACTATAGCAGACAGCACGAGTAAATTTTTCTGCTATATATTTAAATATCCCGGATATATATAAATCAAGCAGTGCCATAAGATTTGCGTAAAAACACAATGGGAAATTCGTTTTAAGAATCAGTTGTCAATATCACACGCAGCGCAATCTCATATACATATTTGGAGCAAACATTTGCTTCCAAATATACGTTTTATATATTGACAGCTGGCTTCCACTACGTATCGCGGGATAACATACATTACTTCCCCCAATCCAACTCAGATAAGTCGTTATTCCAATATAGTTATGGTCTGTAATTTTGCTTCCGTCTCTCCATCGTATTTTCTTGTTTGGTCTTGTTCTGAGCTAGTTGATACGCTCTATATTTTCTTTAAATAAAGAAATTGTAGTACTTTGTCATTTAATTTCGCATTTGCGAGACGCTATTTCGTTAGTAACTGGATATTTATTTTACTTTCTTGTTATCGCTGAGAGAAGATGTATGAAAGCGATGGAAAAAATATATTTACAGCAAAATAACTGTTTATTCATTTCCAAAATCAGGGAATCTTACAAATATATACTTAATTTTTGAATGACTACGTTACCGTGTTCGCAGGAATGAATACTTTTCTTATTTTTTTTTTATTTTTTGTTATATCAGTGTGATGTCAGATACATAGAAACAAAACTCTTGGCCCATATAACTATCTATCACGCCCAATCATATTGTGGATTTAGATATTTTTTCTATACAAATTCTCTTCTCCCTCTTATTTCGTATTTATATAAAGGTATTTGAATCCAGCTTTTAAATATTAACATTTGACAGATATCACTAAATTCATAGTTTACTTGTGCTATCGGAACTTTACACTTAAGTTCTGTAGTATACAGTGGGTTTGTATTTCTGAACTGACTTAGTTGTTAAGTAGTAAATATTTTTAAATATCCTGATATTTTCGTATGGTGACGGATTAAGAATACAAGTGTCACCACCCCATCTCCTCCCAAGGGTGCTGTAAAAGGCAGCTAAGGGATATTGCACACAAATGACATCCTCTGTGAGAAACGGAAAACTTAAGAATAAACCCTGTGCCAACACGCCTGGTCAGCGCGGCACAGTAGACCATAATCCCTCCAAAGTGGAGGAGACCCGTGCCCAACAGTGGAACGTAAATGGCCTGGAGAGAAGGATATTTTATGACATCATTGTTCCTTTACAATTCAAAGAAACAATCATAATGTTGCATATGGCGGTCATGCTGGTCGCATTAGGAAGTCGAACGCAATACAATTGGCTATATTAAAAGCAATAAAGAGCAACAATGTTGTTGCTTTATTATTTGTTGTATTTGTCGTACGATGCATGCTATTTGTTACTGTGTAAATATTAAAGTTGGAACATTCTAGTAGAGATTAATATGTCGTCACCCGCACTTTACGAATGCGTTGCGCAGCAGATGTGGTTTGTGGTATGTTTTACAAGCGGCTGCGAGTGATCACTATTTGTAAGGTAGTAGAGCCTATATTGTTTAGGTAGCAGGCCACATATCTTCTTCTCAGGCACTTAAGCTTAATTTTAGGCACGAACTTCACCAATACGGGAGGATGGCATAGGGATGCCATACGGCATAGTAGACCAAATACCCTCCCGTATGATATATATCCCGACTTACCATACCTCACACACAAGGCGTGTGAATATATTATTTAGTTTTGAGTTTTCTGTCCCTCACAGAGGACGTTATCTGCTTACATTATCCTTTAGCTGGCTGTCGCAGCGCCCTGAGGTGGAAATAGCCTGGTGACCCTTGTATTCTTGACACGTAATTGATCACCTATGAATCTGATTTTGGTAGAAAGTTCTTTTCTGCTGATGTAAAAATTTTAACAAAATTAGTCATGCATTAGGCTATGATTTGAAAAATTTATATTAAAAATGTCCTTTATTTTATGTTGTAGAATATGCCATTACTCTTAACAACATAATAAATTATAATCAATAACAAATGTGTACCTGATATTAAAATAATGTAATCAATCATCAGTGATAACAATATCACAAAAGCGTCATAACTCCCCAGTCGATAAGGTTTTGTTTTAAGTGTCAGGGCTGCAAATGGATTTTCGTGTTGTGCAGTTATCAACAACTTACGTAATCTTTGCGCTGCAAAGATCCCGCAAAGTTTGCGGGATATTTTAGTTGAATTGCTTTTGATAGTTGTTACAATCAGATAACGCATCTGGCAATGTGCCTGGTTAAGTAAAAGTTGGCTATAAAAAATTCCTAACCACCTTAACCTAACGAAAATCTAAACTGATTTCCGATTTTATTTCAATCACGAGGTAGTTGTTCATTACAACCAAGGAACTAAACAAAACTTAACAAAGACGTAAAAAGTCAGCATGTATCTCCGTAAATCAAACAATGTTTGTAAATGCCTAAGACAACTAAAAGTATGATATTTTGTTTCGAAGTATTCTCGTTTACGCAACTAATATACGCATTTTGATTCTATAAAGAAAACAGATTCTGTATTTACTGTATGATAAGCAGTTATTATGAAAATAAGTGCAGGGTTCCAGTCGATTCTATATTGTGGCAAACCCTAGACTCGGGTAGGGTCTTCGTCGTCGGCTCCCGCTGACAAGGGTCCAAATCAGAGATATTAATTTGTTGGGTGCGCTGTAAATTAACGGTCGCGAGTTGGTGTAACCGAGTTACTATGTGGGGTACACAGTCCACAGAGGGCTGGATAATTTGTAACGTGAGCGAGTAATAATTTCCTTTGGTTGTCCCTTAAATACGACGTTTGTAGGATTAGACGTTAAGAAGGGTTTGTTAGCTGTTCCCTTATGTATTTACATATATCTAGATTCGAAAGTCGTGGGCTTGCTAACAACTGACGAACATTATCGATGTTTGACAATATACTGATTAGTTTTAAGGTAAGGCACACAATTAAGAGCCTACTTAGGCTCTTAATAGTGTGCCTTTGAGCAAGCCTTATTTTTCATCATTTACTTCTAGTTTAATAAAAAATTTCTAAGATAAAATAATACTAAAATAATTTTTGGCGCCTTTAGGTATTCGCATTTAGGTAACCCATACATATGACAGTCTTTTTATTTACACTTGTCTTTTTATTTATATTCATCCATTATATTTTGTGATTGAACTCCTCAGGGTATCCATCCATCATCTTGAGTATGACATTTATTCGTTTATTTAAATTATACCGTGTTTTTACACAGTAATATTATTTGTTGTATCTTTATTGTCTGCAATTAGAATTAGATAAAATCTCAGAAGTTGAAAGTGGCTATATATTTTAATGAGGTACCATTCTCGCTATCAGATTGGTACTTAAAATTTTACTCCATGATTCGGCGTCATTGCAGCACTGCCCTTAACTTACTCGGCTTTTTGTTTTCCATGATTTCATGAAACTGTGTTTACTTCTTTTTCTTTAATATTGTCTTTTACAAAATTCGTCCACGATATGTTTATGTAAATGTTTTTTCTGCGAGTTCGATGTCTTTATATCAGTATAAATAAAAAAAACAACATATAGAATATATTAGCTACTCGTGTCGGGTAAAGAGCTTCTTATATTTGAGAGTCTCATATCTGAAGCTATTCTCCAATTATATTCAACTGGGTAAACATGAATTTTCCCAGCCGTGTGTCAAGCGACCCGCGAGGTGAATGGGTTTCAGCGAAGTTATTTGTAGATAAATTACACATAAAAGCGCCTTATAGCTCTATAGCGCTGTTTCATCAGTAAACAATTCGAGATATGCTCAGAGATTTGGCGTTCTCCAAATGGTTAACATTCCAAGAATTTCATGCAATGCCTTCTTGTAAACAATACACAACAATACATCATTTAATTAAAAGTTATACGGAGTATGCTTCTTGTATCTAACTATGAATATATTGTTAATGGAAAAAGTAGTTTAATTTATATATGTAGTTAAATAGTATCTTCTTAATAAATCAAATTATAATGGAAAAAACTATCACCATGAGCGGGTCTTTAACCCACGACCTCGGAATACCGTTCCGTTGCTCTTCCACCTAAGCTACCATGGGATCTGAATCATATCTCCTTAGTTTAAAACCGATCAAGTACGAGTTGAACTCGACCACGAAGGATTCCGTACCACTCTTAACCATATATATTCGTATATATCCATGTATATTACCGACACCAAGTAATGGGATAAGGGCGGGCGATGAGCATTTGTTGTTATGGCATCAACTAATATACATAAACTATGAAGCTCTCTGCCTACCACCGTTCCAGAGGATACAGCCTGATGACAGACGGATAGATAGCGAAGTTTCAGTAATAGAGCCACCTTGTTCTTTTTGGTGCAGAACCTTGAAAGCTAAAATAAACACGCTTAAATCTTAATTATTAGTTCATTCTGAAAATCCTTGTTTTTCTCCCTGATTGCGCTCTCATCGGCCTTTGATAAGTCAAAATATCAGATTAATCCGACTATTGAAAAGGGGTGAAAAATACATTCAAAGATTCTGTTGCATAGATTAATAGATAGATACAATCATAACGAAGCTAATAAAGCACATTTTAATGAGGGTAGTGCCTTGATATAAATGGCTTTTCCCCCGTAATGGGACAAATAATGTGTGCTGTCACAGAAAAAATGGGGCAAATCCATTTGTGCGAAATATTTCCAATTGAAAGATTTATGATAAATTACTGACCTTCGTAGTTTGACTTCTCAAAGTTCTGGGGTCCATATTTCAATCCAATAATGTCGATATTCATTCGACATAATTTTGACTACAAATCATAGGCAAAGGGTGTGCGCGTTCATAACTTAATTGTGTTCCAGTTTGTAGGCTAATTTATAGGAATTTAGGTCCTATATTTAAGAGTCCTAAAGATTGTTGGTAATCTACTTACAAATGTTTTTTTATTATCAGGCTGGAGAGATGAGAGAGAATCGAAATATCTACAATATAATAACATTTACGTATATTATTTAGTTTATACCAATTGTAGTGCTAAACCCTAAAATAGGCAAAGCCTAATATAAAAATAATAAATATTCATGGACATTTCAGACGTCCTCTGGTCCCAAGCTAAGCTTATTATGCTTGTGTTATGGGTACCAGAATGCGGATATAATACATAAACTACTTTTTTTTTGTAAATACAGACATATAATACATAGAAAACACCCAGAAGTAGTACAAACATTTGTATGACATTTATGAATATCACACAAATGATTGTCCCAAGCGGGAAATGGGAATCGAACCCGCGACCTTGTGAACGGTAGTCCAGTACATGAACCACTACGCCACGAAGCCCGCCAGTATGATCGTAACATAAATATTAATGTAATTAATTTCAATGTAATTAACAAAAGTCTACTATTTCAATTCCAAAATGTCTAGGAAAAATTAACCGATAGACGAAACGAAAACAATCCGTCAACATACCAAACTCTCGTTCAGCGCCGCTAATATATTAAATTTATATTCTTTGTAGCAAAGTATAAGTTTTCATTTATTATAAGAATACCAGAAAATGAAATAATGGGTTTAAGCAGTTAATAATTGCCATGAAATCTTGCGTCATACATTCGCTGCGGCGTTTTCAAACGAGGAACATAAATTGTGGTAGTTTTGAAAAATAGAGCTGACTGCAGTGCCCAGGACCGTGAAGCAGTTACTAATATATTATTATGATCTTAAATTTTAACGGTAAACTATGCAAAAAGTTGTTTTGTTTATGATGCAGTTTATTTAGTCGTTCATTGTTTTATATGTACACTAGCTGGCCCGCCAAACGTTGTTTTGCCAGACCAAAAAAAAAGTAAAAAAAAAAATAAAAAAAAAAAGAACTATAAACCTCACGGAGCCCGAGACCTTTCCAACGAATGCAAAACCGTGGAAATCGGTCCGTGCGTTCTGGAGTTATAGCGTCAGGAAGGAAAACCCGACTTATTTTTATATACCTAGTAGATTTACGAGTATCATATTTTTATAGGAACTTTTATGGGCTATGGATTTAGTTGCGAGTTTCAATATTTCAGTTTCAAAAATCTGTTCTGAATCTGTGAGGATTTGAGATTTAGGTACTAAATATTTCGTTTCGTTCGTATTCCTTATTTCGTAAATTTAACTGATTTCAAAAATATCGTTCTTATAAAAATTCTTACAAACTCCTATAGTGGTTGAGAATTTTTTCTATTATCTCTTTAAGATACTTTACACTTTATTGCTTAAATATCAAGTGTTTTTACAGTGACAGTTAAAAACGCAATGGAACGTGAAAAGTTGACGGGAACTTTGTGTCTCGCACATTTATAGCAGATATCGGAATCCTGCCAATACATTCAGTTCAAAATTTATCAGAATTTATGTGACTCATATTTCGTACCATCAATACCGTTTATTTTCCACACGTTTTCTTTGTCGATTCACTCGAGCGATGGAAATACATTTCAGCGTATTTTTCTCTTCCAAGATAAAGCTAATTTTGCATAGGTGTTCCTCTCTTATTGTGGAAAATGCCTGCCATAGGCAATATTTGTTCTGTTCTATTTGTTTTACAGTGTGTTGAATGTTGTTTGATACACTCGTTTTCTTTTGAAATAAGATAGTATTTTTATACGTACCTAGCCTTTGTTACTGCACTGTCTATGTTGTGGTAGATTAGCAACACAAATTTCACCACCTAATATTCCACACTATGGTACTGCAAGTGACAGCTAAGGGATAATAATAAACATATTACCTTCTGTGAATTAAAAAAACACTCATAAATAAACAACGCCTTACCAGCGTAATAAAGTAGGACAATTATCTTCTGTAGAAGAGGCCTGAAGAACTTACTGTTATTTATGTGTCTTCCGCTGAAGACGAAAGGTTCTGGAACGATAAATGGACGGTGAAATATTGGGTGGAGTCTTTCTAGTTAGATTGGCGAGTTATTTAGGGTCGCGGAATAACTCGTTAAAAACGTAATCTTAGCGGTAAAAATGTTATAGTGTAATTACACATAAAAATCCATAACCATTCATCAGAGGTATAAATAAAACCTTACAATGTATCGCAATAACGTGTTACTAAGTTGACGGCTTTATTGTAATAGTTATATACCAATAAAGGTAATACACTATTAGTTCGCCATGTGGAAAACCTTTTCGAGCATAAGTATGAGCTCTTTAGTAAATAACTTTATTAGAAGCTGTAGGATTGCTGCGATTGCTTGTATTAGCATACTAAATTGTATAAGAAAATTGTATACAAAAGCAAAATCATTTATGATTCCTTTTTCAAAGCTGTGTTTAACCCAAGCTGTATTTCCTATTCAAGAAATACTCTTTGGGAATCTACAACATTATTAGTATCTGTATTTTAATTTCAAAGTTGCTAGAAATTCTACGTAAATAATAGTTAATTGTTCAAAATCTAGTAGCAGGTCGTATAGCAATGAATCCTTCATTTTAAACATATAATTTGAACGACTCTTCACAATGTTCGAACCTTTGAATACATAAAACAGGATTTCCACGTAACTGTGTAGACTTGTAAGAAAGGGAAAATTTGGAGCTAATTTCGTAATATAAGACGTCGTGTCTCATTTGTGAGGTTCTTTACTCACGTTTGAGCTGGGTGTTAGTTAATAGGTGAACGTAAAATCTCCGACCTCGTAAAGCATCGGCACGTGAGCCGCCAAATAATTTAATCCTACCTCTATTTTGGTCGGGTACTTCCACTGAGATGAATTTTACTTGAATCTTGATATATATAGCGACCTACGATCTCATCAAAACTCCCGTGGTTTGTAAGTGGAATTTTGAAATGAGAAATAATGTAGCTACACTTTAATAGTGCCTCAAGGATAAGTTACGCGTCTAAATTTAGTTAATTAATTCGTGTTAAGTAATATTTTTTGTTAATTTAAATATTTTTGTTACACATAATAGTTAATTTATAAAATAATTCAAGAAATAACATAGGAATATTTTTTGCTCACAGTTTCACTCTCCTCGCTCTTCGTTTTAGTGTGATGAATATTTCCTTTGCTAAATCTTCACTGTGATTTTTGTATGTACTCGTATGTCCAGATGTGAGCTTAAATCTTCCAAACTACGCAACGGATTTTGATGCAGTTTTTTTTTAATAGTGGTTCAAGAGGATGGTTTATTGTAAAATTTTGATAAGTTTGGTTGTGTAGATTAGGGGAGGGAGCTCAAAACTATAAACGCTATTAGCTAGTTTCCTATAATCCTGTTTATATGTTTAGTGTAATAGAGAGATGTATAAACTCACATCCGTGTTCAAAATGAACTTGTGCGTGGGATATGAAATTAGGCATTTTGTTACAGCTTTTTAGCATGTTAATGCATATGTTATCGGTGTGTCGTAGACACTAACCTAAACGCATACCTATGTGACCAAAATAAACGTGCCAAATCTCTTTGAATTTTGTTTTGTACCGTATTTATAGGTGAAATTAGAGGCTACAACTAGACAAACTAACATTAATATATCAGAATTAAACTGATCGTTATTTTGGGTTCAATTTCTTTGACATTTTTAGTTTGCACAATTGAATTATTATATTGTAAGTTATAATTATTTTATTATACTAATTACTAAATATACTTGAGTTAAATGTAATTACTTTTATCAGCATAGCCATTGGGTGGTCTGTCATTGGGTAGGTATAATATAATTAAAAATATATTTACATATATTTGCATACTTTTGTAGAATAATTTTCTAAGTAAATACGCTCGAATAATTTCTATAATTTATATAAGCCTCGGTTTTTGAAGAGCTGTTGTTGTTAATATAAAGTAAAATATCTTTACGAGTATATTTTCTGTAGAAATAGTATTATTATAACGTCTAGACTATTTTGTACTTATTTAAATTATTCTATGTTTAATTTAAAATAAAGCTTGAGCTTCATCCGATTATATTTGCTAAATAAGTCTTAAATATAAATATCATAACGTAATATATCAATTTAAATGTTTAATTTTCATGTCGCAAATTTCAGGTCAATAAGTTGTTAGATAACGCGAATTTTTTAGTGTATCTTTTATTATTTATTATTTACTATGTGTGTATATGGAAGAGAAAAAGTCTACAATCTATTACCTATGTAACAAGTGTTAGGCTTTATTTAGAACTTGAAAATGTTGAAAACGAAATGAAAAACCATTTAACTAAAACCTGGTATAGACTGGTTAATGTACATTCCTACATCCGATTTTAACCATTAGATACTGTAGCAAACTTTTCATTTCAAAAAAAAATTTTGTAAGTTTTGGCGTCTGAAAGCAGAGTATCTAGATTTTTTTAATTTATTTGTCTATCAATGATAAATAGTAATTATATATTAAGTATGTGTTTTGTTTTAGATCGGTTCACTGAAGCACTACTATTTGCTGTCACATCATGAGATTCACAAACGATCTGTGGAGCCTAGCCACGAGCATCACAACAAGTTAAATGACGAGCCACAGGTAATACTTTAATTTAGAAAACTTCAGCTAGAATAATAATGTTTATATTTTCTAACACTTGCGCGACTCATTTGTTTAAATAAAACTACTTTTTACGGATTTAGACGCGTATATCTATATACATAATATATAAATCTCCTGTCACGATGTTTGTCCGCGATGGATTCCTAAACTACTTAACCGATTTTAAATTAAATGCACACCGTGAGCAGTCTGGTCCAACTTGAGAGATAGGATAGCTTACATTTCAATTTATGGTCGCAACATTATTTTATTGCAAATTATTTGTTTGTATTGTATAGCAAAACAACGTTTGTCGGGTCAGCTATTTGTTATAAATTTTGACCCGACGTTTCGGAGACTTTGCAGTCACCATGGTCACGGGTGAGACTGAGCTGTAAAGTGTCTTCTACAATCAGTTATTACAGGGTTTACACACATTCGATTTTAATTTTACATTGGCCATAAAGATAGACTTTTACCATAAACTATATCATATTACTTTGTGCTCAGACTACATAAAATTAATAACATTATTTTAAAGTAATTTATTAATTTTGCATTTGACATGCTATGCTTTTACTTAATAAATTGAATGAAGTGAAAGTAATCACTTTTTCCACCATAATTCGATTTATTATACATTATTTTAGTTTTGTAAATACAACAACAAATTATAACAATATAAAGAAAATTATAATTTATAAAGGTAAAACATACATAATTTTATCTTAGACTAATGTTTTTAATATTATAGAGGTAGTATACAAGTTTGCTTGCTATATTGTAATTCTAATTGATACCTAAGTATGTTTTAAGGCCTAGCCCGTAAGCTATGATCACTTGCCTATAATGATAATGGTTTATGGATATGTGATAATGGTTTGTTTTCAATTCGTGACTGATACTAATTGAAGCTTTGTGTGCTATGACCTAGGCTGCAGTGATTAGAACAGAGATACTTATAGATTAGCAGTAAATATTTCACTATTATAGAGTTTACATAATTTTCTCTAACACTTATTCAAATGAAACCACTTTTTAAGAGTTTAGATGCGATATTTTGAAACTTTTATATCTTCTTATATATAAAAATCAATTGCTGTTCGTTAGTCTCGCTAAAACTCGAGAACGGCTGGCCCGATTTTGGTGATTTTGGTCTTGAAATATTCATGAAAGTCCAGGGAAGGTTTAAACGGTTCCAAAAATTCTACGCGTATGAAGTGGCGGGCATCAGCTAGTCTTATATTTAATTAAAAATAAATTTTTTTCTTTCTTTCTTTCTTATATGGGGATCTAAAATTCCACGCGTACGGAGTAGCGGTCATAGGCTAGTCTAAAATGTAAAACAAAAAATGTAAAAATTGACTTTATTAGCACATGGTTACCAGTAGTCGAGTAGCCGCGCGAGTTAGCCATATTGTGGATAGTTGGCAACCGCTCCCTTGTGTTAATCCGCGACCTCACTTAATCTTTTTGTGATGGGATACGCCTACTGCCTACATATGTTGTGTCCTTTATGTTGTCCCCACTTTTACAATATGTTGCCGCTGACACCTAAGGCGCCATATTTCTTTAGTTACTGCCCTAGTGGTTCCAGTAAGCATAAGCATCACTTATACACTAGAAGAGATCTAATCTAAGTATTTATAAAATTTTTTTATGAAACAGTGACCCATTGAGGTGCGTGCTTAATTTGCGTATAGTATATTTTTCTACATTTTTCCCAGATGGCAAAACAAGTTTGAGTTAATATAAGAATAATTGTCAGTAGTTCTTCAGATGTACCTGACTGATAGTAGGAAAATTCAAGTTATGTATCATAACAATGTGTTCTTCGTTTTCGTATCAGAAAGCTGGAATATCACTAATGAACGTCTATTTACTACTGATGTTTATCAGTAACTTTATATTGTGTTCAGTAACTTTGAATCAGCGCTGACCCAGAAAATTCTCGTGAAAAATAAAAATGTGGATAGCGGAGATAAGGCATCAAAAACTTATTACTTGGTTCCATTTGGATTATAGGCTTTTTTCTTTGATGTATACGCGCAGTGCATGACAAAGCATACAGGGTGAATTATCAACAATCTACATTAGTCTTTGAGTGGTACGCTCCCAAAATTTTTGTGTGTTTTTCCTGTAAGAACATGGTGTTTAAGCTTTTCTTCAGTGACACAAAGATTCTTTGTTCTTAAGATTTGTCGAAAAATAAGAGGCTCTTTTTGGTAGTTTGCTTTGAAAATACAGTATAATATTATGCCATTACGTATCAGTAAAAATTGTGGTAATCTATTTCGGGATTTAGAATATTCTTTACGTAAATTCCTTTGAAAAATAAAATATAATTTCTCGCACCTAACTTTAATATGCTTACTGTATATAGCTAATTGTAAGTCGTTACATTTAAAGTATAAGCGATTGTCGAAATACAATACGGGAACAATACATTTACCCGGCATTCCGCATACATGGGATGAAAAAGCCTTTCATATAGGCTTGGCTACGTCGCCATAATTGAGTATAAGGAAGGATTTTAATTAGTCTCGGAAACAAATACGTCCAACGGAGCACAAATTGGTTCGTACAACAAAACATAAGGGTAAACCGCGTAGAAGCACATTTCTTTTGGGGGCGTAAATCTGTTTAAACCCTTCTGTCCCAAAGACCTGCGGCGTGGACTTCGTAATAGACCGTTCACTCTATTAGTTTAGGATCCTATTAAGGGCACGATGTGTTACTACAAAGGAGCTTTATTAAGCTTCATTCAGTACTGACACGTTAGTGAGTTTTTGCTGGTCCCAAATAGTTAGATAACTGTGTTTTGTTTGCACAAAATCTTCTTATTCGTTTGTACATACCTACTCGTTAAAAGTATTTGAAGTAGAAGCGTAATATCGGTATCAATATCCCATAAAATGTTGAGTATTAAATATTAATGAAATGGGTTTCTGCTACGGCACTTTCTCTAAATATTTTTTTTACTAATTTCTAAACTGTCATGGCTTTATTTGAGAATTTAGGACAATGTCCTGCAAATTAATAATATTTTTTTCTGTCCTCTATTCTTATTGTGACCAAAGTCCGATTGCTGATCTGCTTACGTAAGCTTATTGGCATAGAAGCTTCTTCTCTTCTTCTTTCTCTGTTCACACATTTTTTTTCTGTACAAAATAGTGTAAAGAATATAGAAAAGACCTAATAGATCCCTAAATAACAAGGTTATTTTAAATTGATAACTATTTCGAAATGAAAAACTGTTAAATAATAAAACATGTTACAATATGAATCAAGCTATCTAAATGTCCTACTTTAAATCTATTTGAAGTAAGGTCAGCATCCTTTGTCTTTTTACTTGGCTGCCATCCAGACGGCTTTAAGAGCTATGTAATTACATCTTATGGGGCGCTAATCGTTTCTTATCTAACCTATTTCTGCTAATGGTTGTTAAAAAGATTGGTTTAGTTTATGTTGTTACCTTTCATTTGTAACGTTTAAGATTGTCCTAGGTACATAATAAAATTTCATTACATCTTTTTGTAATAGGTATATTTATTAGTATTATTCCATGGGTGTCCATGGTATTCTTGTGCCTTTTTACACGAGGAATGAATTTACGCGCACTCTAAATCTCGTTTAGGTTCGGAATGTATGTTCTAGTTCATAACTAGCTGTCCCGGCAAACGTTGTTTTGCCATACTAAAAAAAGGTTTGAAAAATAGATGTTGGCCGATTCTCAGACCTACTGCATACGCATGTAAAATTTCATAAAAATCGGTCAAGCCGTTTCGGAGGAGTACGGTAACTAACACTGTGACACGTGAATTTTATATATTAGACTAGCTGACCCGGCAAACGTTGTTTTGCCATGCAAATGTGAGGAGGGGTGTCAACCTAAGGGTTGACACCCCTCATGTATATGTCATCCATATGTTTCATCCCCTAAGTGATAAGTCACTTAGGGGATGAAACATAAATGTTGTCCAATTCTCAGACCTAACGGATATCTACACAAAATTTCACTAAAATCGGTCGAGCCGTTTCGGAGGTGTATAATTACAAACACCATGACAGTAGAATTTTATATATTAGATTTAATTTTAGATAATTTTATCTGAAATTTACATCTTGTTAAAGTGCCGAGGAGATTCTTCTTATTATTATTTATGAATATGATGTTTATTTAGGTAAGTCTTACCTTGCGTCTGTGTTAATAGACTTCTAATGTGTAATTTTGTTATAGGTCCGATGGTTCGAACAACAGCAAGAGAAACGTAGAGTAAAGCGTGACTACTCGCCCTATGAAAGGGCGGGATTTGCGCCTGTGGCACGAAGAGTACAGGCACACAGGACGCACTATCGGGCGTTGAGCACCTCAGCCTCACCATTCTTTCCAGACCCATTGTTCAAGGAACAGTGGTATCTAGTAAGTTTTTAAAACCAGTTTTAGAAAAATAGTGTTTTATCAATTTTAGTACATACATTGTGCTAGACTAAATACCTTTCCAGGCAATTCTAATGATTGCAATAATGTTAAGCGTTTTAAGAATTACTAACTAAATAGACTTTGAATTTTTCTTTTGCCAGAAATACATTTTAGTAAGTATTAATTGCAATATCTATTTTTGTATCCCTTCAAATATACTTATCGACTAGATAATTTCTTAAATTTAATATTCTTACACATACCTTAAATATATCAGTTCGATATAGACTTGTTGAGAACCCAAAGTCTTCCTGCAATTATGCGACCTATGTTCATAACCTGTGTAAAAACTTTGAGTAAAGGAATACATCATATTTTATTGCAAATAGAATGGCGGTGCCAAAGATGGTCTGGACATGAATGTGTCGCCGGCATGGCAGAAAGGTTACACTGGCAAAGGGGTCGTCGTCTCCATATTGGATGATGGCATACAAACCAATCATCCTGACTTGGCACAGAATTATGTAAGTTATTTCACATAAAGTTGCTATGAATCTTCTCCAACATTATTTAAGCTTCCAAAGTTAAATTAGGTCAAGATATTTTAGATTGTCATGAACAGATTAGCTAAAATAACTTTATTTATTAACATCCATACAAAACGATATACCTATATAATAAAACTACCCGTTGCCCGCGACTTTGTACACGTGGAATTTAGAAATATTTTGCCGTTTTTGCAACATTTTTCACTGCTGCTTCGTTCCTATTGTTCGCAGCGTTATTATCCAACACTGAAAGAATTTTTCTAATCGGGCCAGTTCCTGAAATTATCTTACATAGTTCCTGAGATTATCGCGTTTAAACAAACAAACAACCTCTTCAGCTTTATAATATTATAAGTATAGATATATATAAGAAATGAGTATTAAACCTGCATATCTGCAGATATATTCACAATATCTGCAGATATATTCACAATATCTGCAGATATATTCACAAGCACCCTTAGATAATTTATCTGAAGCTCTTTCGACTATTAATACCGACTTGGCCCATATATGTGAGTGGAGTAAGGGATATGGTCTTAACGTAAACCCTTTAAAAACCCAAGCTACTGTTATTGGTAGTCCCAAACTAACAGAAAAGATAAACTGGACCATACTACCTCAATTGTTTTTTAACGGGATTAGACTCGAAATAAGCAGCAAGGTTAAGAATCTTGGGATTTATTTGGATAACACTCTATCGTGGTGTTATCAATTACAGGAAGTAAGTCGTAAACTCTTTGCTTCGGCGGGCGCCCTACGAAGATTGCAATACTTTTTACCTATACCTACTAAAATCGCGCTAGCCCAGTCTCTTCTTTTGCCAATAATTGACTACGCGGATGTCAGCTATCTGAATCTCACTGAAGCACAACTTGATAAACTTGAGCGGCTACAAAATGTATGTATAAGGTTCATATTTGGACTTCGCAAATATGACCATGTCTCTGAATTTCGCAAAAAACTCAAGTGGCTTCCAATTCGCTTTCGCAGGAATACACATATTCTTCTGTTGCTTTACAACGTATTATTTAGTCCCAATACTCCCCCTTATCTCAAGGAACGTTTTGTGTTCCGTCATGAAACACACCCAAAAGATCTGCGGTCAACAGAAAGTTTAAGGCTCAACATTCCTAAACATTCCACAAAATTTTATGGTAACTCATTTACTGTACAAGCCGTTATTCTGTGGAATAACCTCCCGGTAGAGGTAAGACAGGCAAAGTCACTCGCAATTTTTAAAAATAGACTATCGCTACACTATTTAAACTCACAGTAGTATAATTTCATTTTCCTAATGTGTATTTATTTATTTGTATGTATGTATATATTTATAAATTTATATGTAAGTATATACGTATGGTTAGGTAATTTATGTATGTTTATTAACTTTGTATAATTTTGAGTTAGATTAAAGTGTATTTATATAAATCTATACAACACCAATTGACTACCTCTCTGTCAGTCAAATCCAATCCATCCCAAGGTTGCCTGGCAGAGATCGCATTAGCGATAAGGCCGCCCATTTGTACAATAATATTAAGGCTAATAATGTAATTTTGTTTCTTTGTGTATTGGTGTACAAATAAAGAGTTATCTATCTATCTATCTAAACCAGACGAGCGATATAACTTGATACTTATTAAAATTCTGTGGATATATGCCTACCTGAATGTTGGATAAAGTAACAAGAACCTTGAAATAAGGAAACTTTTCTTAAAACTTTTTAAACAATCTCGTCAATATTACTGATTCTATAGCAATGAATTTGTAATTTGACGTCTTTTATCGAAAAGGATAAAGAGTTGGTGCGGTCCTTACTAACATTATAAATATGTTAGAAACTCTGTCTTACAACGCTGTAAGCTGAAACTACCGAAGCGATTTTAACGAAATTTCGTACACAGATAGTCTATAGCCTGAAAAAGGTGACAAGCTACTTATTAATGCGAAAAAATATGCGTAATGGTTTAAAATTCTATGCTTACAAAGTCGCGGGCAGCAGCTAGTTAAAACATAAAAATTGGTCAAGTGCGAGTCGGACTCGCGCACGAAGGGTTCCGTACCATTATCTATGCAACATAAGGCAACGTTATTAGTATCGAGCAAGAAACGGTAAAAAATCATGTTTGTTGTATGGGAGCCCCCCCTTAAATATTTATTTTATTTTTAGTATTTGTTGTTATAGCGGCAATAGAAATACATCATCTGTGAAAATTTCAACTGTCTAGCTATCACCGATCTTGAGATACAACCTGGTGACAGATGGACGGACAGCGAAGTCTCAGTAATAGGGTCCCGTTTTTACCCTTTGGGTACGGAACCCTAAAAATATAAAATGTCATTTGACAGGATATTTTGTTGAGTGCGTATTATGATTTCATTCCTTCATCGCTGTTCCATACAATACATGCATTTCATCATCGAAGTGCAATTCAAATCCTTTAATTGTAAGCGGCTCAGTTTTCGAACTTATTTTAAGCTCAATCATCGTACTCAATCACTATACTCGTTTAGAGATTGTTTATTACCCTTGCAGTTATATTTAATTCCTGTTTTATTAGTCTATTATTTCCATATCAAGTCAAAATCAGACAAAAATCGAACAATGAACATTGTAATTAAATGATATCGATAAAATTATGAGTTAGATAGATCTTCAAGATCTGGACAAACTCCAAATCGGGTTGTTAGGTTTCTAACGGCCGGATGTTCTACCGAACATTTACTACCAAATCCAGTGAGACTTCGTGCATTAAATAGGTCACCATTTACTTGCAATTTTACGCAATCCAATGTAATATAAATATGATAATTACATCGCGTCATCTGTTCCTTGTTTTCATGCTCGATTTTTTAATTATGATCAACTATTCGGTAGAAGTATTGTGAGATTGCAAACATTTCTGTATTAAGTAGACATTTAACTATATTAGATACTTTATAAAATTCCGGCGTAAAACAATTATCCATGTTATTCTTTTTTTTGTTATAGGACCCTAATGCATCCACAGACATTAATGGCAATGACGAAGATCCAATGCCCCAGGATAATGGGGATAATAAGCACGGCACTAGATGTGCGGGCGAAGTAGCGGCTGTGGCCTATAATCAGTATTGTGGTGTGGGCGTCGCATATAATGCCAGTATAGGCGGCGTCAGAATGTTAGATGGAGTAGTTAATGATGCTGTTGAGGCTAGAGCACTAGGATTAAATCCTGATCACATCGATATATACAGTGCATCTTGGGGCCCAGAAGATGACGGTAAGACTGTTGATGGTCCAGGTCCATTAGCAAGAAGGTGAGTTTATATTGTGATATGGTAGAAAAAAATACTAATTAAAAAAAAACTCCTTTATCGTATAGCAAATAAAATAAATTACAGATATTGTTTTAGTTCAATTTACTAATAATTAATTTATTTTAGAGCCTTTATCTATGGAGTAACGAGTGGGCGCCGCGGTAAAGGATCTATTTTTGTTTGGGCCTCAGGAAATGGTGGCAGACATACAGACTCTTGTAATTGTGATGGTTACACAAATAGTATTTTTACTTTATCGATATCTAGTGCTACACAAGGTGGATTCAAACCATGGTATTTAGAAGAATGTTCTTCAACATTGGCTTCAACCTATAGTTCAGGGACTCCAGGACATGATAAAAGTGTTGCTACTGTTGATATGGACGGTAGGTTACGCGCCGATCATATTTGTACAGTTGAACACACAGGAACGTCAGCATCGGCGCCTCTGGCTGCTGGAATTTGCGCTCTCGCCCTAGAAGCTAATCCAGAACTAACTTGGAGAGATATGCAGTACTTAGTAGTTATGACATCACGTCCAGCACCGTTAGAAAAAGAGGGTGGGTGGATTGTAAACGGAGTGAAAAGGAAAGTCAGCCATAAATTTGGTTACGGTCTAATGGACGCTTCAGAAATGGTGAGCCTTGCAGAACAATGGGTATCCGTGCCGCCGCAACATATTTGCAAATCGCAGGAGATAAATGAAGATAAACCTATAGAATCGACATATGGTTATACCTTACAGACACATATGGATGTCAATGGTTGCAGTTCAACAGTTAATGAAGTGCGTTATCTAGAACATGTCCAATGCAAAATTTCCTTAAGATTCTTCCCTAGAGGTAATTTACGTATACAGTTGATCTCACCAATGGGGACTACGTCAACTTTGTTGTTCGAAAGGCCACGTGATGTAGTTAGTTCCAACTTTGATGATTGGCCTTTCCTAAGTGTTCATTTCTGGGGTGAACACGCTGAAGGTAGGTGGACTTTAAAAATAGTTAATGGTGGTAACCGACATGTAAATCAGCCCGGTATACTTAAGAAGTGGCAACTAATTTTCTACGGAACAGCCGTAGATCCCGTAAGGCGAAAATCTAAAAGACCATCGCAAGTAGCACCTCCATTTGCTTTCCCGACAGCTGCCGATGGATATGAAAATATCGGGGATTCTTTTTACAATACTGACGCGTTTGCTAATTACCAAAACTTTCCTAATTTATTCGCCGCTGGATCAGATCCAGAGAAGGCAGTAGCTAGTCTCGATGGACATAATGTCCCTTCTGCGCATGGGGAAAATGTTCTCGCTGATAGTAATGACAAACGCGTCATACACGATTGTGATCCCGAATGCGATTCTCAAGGATGCTATGGAAAAGGACCTACGCAATGCATTGCATGTAAACATTACCGTCTAGATGATGCATGTGTTTCAAAGTGCCCTCCAAGAAGCTATGCAAACCAAGGTGGAGTATGCTGGCCATGCCACGAATCTTGTGAAACCTGTGTTGGGCCTGGCCAAGACTCATGCCTAACATGTGCTCCTGCCCACTTATTAGTTGCTGACTTAGCTGTTTGTATTCAGCAATGCCCTGATGGTTATTGGGAGGACACTGAATCTTCCACTTGCAGGCCATGTGCTGCACATTGTGCAACTTGTTCTGAACGAGCTGACAGTTGCAACTCTTGTGAACATCATTTGGTTCTTCATGACGGCTCTTGCTTAGCGTCGTGCCCCGCATCTCACTACGAAACCGATGATTACATGTGCGCAAAATGTCACGAATCTTGCGACACATGCGAGGGACCCGGTGACACGCAGTGCGTAACTTGTCACCCGTCAACTTACGCATTAGACGGGCGCTGCTCTACGTCATGTCCTGAAGGATATTATGCTGACAAAAAGAGGAAAGAATGTATGAGGTACGTTAATCCCATATCTTATTAATTGTGACAATTTATGAAAAAGAATAGGCATAAATAGTGTACAATGCCATTTAAATAAAATTACATTTACTTCGTTTAAACCAGAATTACTGCTGATTTTTTTTTATAAATTGGTAGTTCCTTTCACCCATGCTTAAGTACTTTTACGTTAATTTTAACCTGTATTTTATTTTAGGTGCCCTGTTGGATGTTTGTCTTGCACAAGTGCTTTTTGCCTTACCTGTGAATCGGAGTGGGAATTAAATAAAAAGGGGAAGTGCATGCCTGTTGGCACAGAAAAGTGCAGCTCTGGTGAATACGCAGAGGGACAGAAATGCAAAAGATGTAGCGACGCTTGCGACTCTTGTTATGGCGAGAATGATGCCGATTGTTTAACGTGTATTAATCCAAGTTTACTTCAGAATTACAAGTGAGTATAGTATTCTCTAATGACATATAGCTGCATTATATTATTTAATACTCAGACTGCGTCTTTTTACTTTATGTTATAACCTAGGTAAAAGTGAGATAATTATATTTTGTAACTCAGTCCGAACCGTAACCATGGTGACTAATATGTCACCAAAACATCAGGAAAGGAATAAACAATAGGATCGTAAAGAAATGGTTTTATTTGTATAAATTAATATATTTATAGCTTACAAAACAGAGACTTATGTCCCGTACAGAGTGTACAAAATATTCTATTTAATTTACACGAAGCAATATTTTCGTTTTTATTGCATGCGAATTTGACATGGTTTTATACATTCGAAAAGCTTTTAATTTTGAAATTGTTATGTATGTTATTCTTCGACTAAATTAAATTATTTTTTTGTGATTCAAACTCAATCGATTCCCAGTTTTTTAACATATAAAAAAAAAAGAATTCCTGTGTTTCATTTCGGACGTTGGTCTGAGAATAAGAGGAAGTGGGTAGGATAGCTTTTATTTTGTTACTTACTTTTCACGGCGTAAATTAGTTCCTTATTTATGATTTTATTTTCTTAATACATATTTTTTGTACCATAGGTGTGTGACAGAATGCAGTAAAGGCTTCTATGCGGAGGCTGGTCGGTGTATGCCATGTATGCACGGCTGTTCTGAATGCGTGTCGAGATTAAACTGCACAGCGTGTACGGGCACTTTACGCCTTCAATCTGGTGCCTGTCGAACATCTTGTGCGGATGGGTGAGTTTATTCATTGAACTTTAGCAACTGTTATTATGAAGCATAAGATTTTTCTCATATAATCTATAAAATAATTCTTAATTGCAGTCAATAAAACCATTCATAATTATTTACGTGTCTATTTTAATGTTAAATAGCGGAAATTCTTCATTGTAAATATTCTACTGTATTATATATATGTCCACATATGTATTCAATTGGGGTCTAGGCAATTCTATAAATACGTAGTAAATGAAAAAGTTTTTTTTTTTACACTGTAATTATAATAGAATAACTTTTCATAATTATTTTGTATATTTCGTTTCTTATTAATTTGTGAAGTCTACAAGAAATCGATATACATATATATGTGGGGTATACAAGAAATCGATATAAAAATTCGGGATTACATACAGTTACAATGCCTTGAAATAATACTACAAATGAGACCTGCTCTTGTGTAATATGTATACATACCGCCAAACTTCATAAAGATTTAAGATAATTTAAAATAACTTATTTTGTCGCAGAATAGGCTATGTCCGCACAAACTTTCTAAAACAAGTTTGGTTTCTATTAACTCTTTATTATGCAGGTATTACGCTGACAGAGGTACTTGCTCCAAGTGCTATTTATCATGTCGAACTTGTATTGGACCACGAAGAGACCAGTGCGCTTCATGTCCTGAAGGTTGGAGATTAGCCGCTGGGGAATGTCACCCGGAGTGTCCGCAAGGTAATTTATGTTAAATTAGTCTATTAGTAGACACCATGATATATTGTTGCGTAACCAACTGCCGTGATGCCTGCGTGGCAGATTCTCCTATATTTTAGGTTCCCATATATTTAGTCACCTTTTAAACCTTCCCTGGGTTTTCATGAATATTTCAAGATCAAAAACACCAAAATTGTCGAGTCGTTGTCGAGTTATAGCGAGGCCGAACAGCAACTAATTTTTATATATGAGATTATGAAACATAGAAATCCGTAATCTGGTACTCACGGTACAAGCATTGAGCTTAGCTTTAAAACCTTTGGAAATTTCCTTAAAGAGTTACTTATCTACTTAATTATCACCTCAATAACCACATAATAAATGTTTTATATAAAGGTTATCGTATAAATACGCATCTATTATATTAACTCATTCACTTATGTATCGATCAATAAGACACAATAGAACAAAGGAGATGATTGATAATTGATAAAGCGGTAACATTATTAATGTATGAAGTATTTGTGAGTAAGTTATTAGTGTTTGTTTGTATTGATTCTAAGATATTGGTGTTTCCCAAGGAGGCATTTTATTTCCACTATTATTTTCTATTTTTATTAACCTCGTCACTAAACATTTGCATTGCGGTTATCACCTTTATGCCGATGATTTGCAGCTATACTTTCAAGCTTCCGTAGAATGTATTGACGAAGCTATAGGTTGCATAAATTCATTGTTCACCTGGAATTCATTAATGCCTGGTCTAACAAATTCAAGTTTTATTTTTAATCTTCTTAAGTACGATCACGTGTCTTCTTCTCGCTCTCAACTATAATGGTTGCCCATCTGTTACCGTCGTGAACTGAGCGCTCTTACAACATTTTTCTCTTTTCTTAAATCCCCTTCTACTCCAGCTTACTTATCTCACTTTTTCCAGTATCTCTATTCTAACCAGGACAGACTTCTCCGTTCTTCTAACGACCTACTCTTTTCTTGTATACCCCATAGGAGTAACTTTATCAATTCATCCTTTCCCGTCCAAGATTCGACGGGCTTCGTGGCGTAGTGGTTCATGTACTGGACTGCCGTTCACAAGGTCGCGGGTTCGATTCCTGCTTGGGACAATCATTTGTGTGATATTCATAAATGTCATACAACTGTTTGTACTACGTCTGGGTGTTTTCTATGTATTATAAGTATGTATTTACAAAAGAAAAGTAGTTTATGTATTATATCCGTATTCTGGTACCCATAACACAAGCATAATAAGCTTTGCTTGGGACCAGAGGACGTTGTGTGAATTGTCCATGAATATTTATTATTTATTAAAAAAAAAAAATTATTAAAAGATGTCATACTTTGGAACTCTCTTCCACATGAAATCAGAGCCGCCAAAAGCCGACTCACTTTAAAAAAAAGAGTCAAACATTTGTTGTTGCAAAGGTTAGCTGAATTGTCGTAACTATAGATTATGTAGTATTTATTTTATGTATGTTGGTATGTATGTATATGTACCTATTGTGTATTTAGTGTGTATTTTGTAAGTATTTTAGTTCTCATTTATCATTTGATTGTTATATATTTAGTAAAATTATTTTGTATTGTATGTACCCTATTGATAGTAATGATAAAAAAAAATTATTATCCCATAATGTACACCTAATTCTTTTGTTTCTGCACCACCCAAGGTTGTCTGGTAGATAATGTCTACGGCATTAAGTCCGCCTTTATACCAATCGTTTGTTTATGAAGTTTTAAATAATCTTATATATAAAATTCACGTGTCACAGTGTTAGTTACCGTACTCCTCCGAAACGGCTTGACCGATTTTTATGAAATTTTACATGCATATTCAGTACGTCTGAGAATCGGCCAACATCTATTTTTCAAACCATTTTTTTTGGAATGGCAAAACAACGTTTGTCGGGACAGCTAGTATTTAAATAAAAGTTGTTTGGACTTAGAACAATTGTCGGGCAGGCACGACCTGACTATGACTGTAAATGAAGCCAAGGAAGTGTTTGGATTGCAGGTGGTACTCTATAGTCCCTGCCTGACCCCTGAGAAAAAGGCGTGATGTTATGATGATAAGTTTTAAGTTTAAATAAATTGTGTGTTAGAAAACTTGCGTGATAACTATGTTTCATTTCAAGTTCTATCAAATTGCGTGACAATATTGTGAGGCCATGCTCACATAACATTATCACATCTATAAACATATTACGAACTTTATGTTTTCTTAACAAACTAGTTGTTGCCCTAGCTAAGGGATATTGCACACACGTAACATTCTCTGTGAGAGACGGAAAACTCGAAAATAAACCCTGTGCCAATACGCCTGGTCAGCGCGGCACAGTAGACCATAATCCCTCCCAAAGTGGAGGAGGCCCGTGCCCAATAGTGGGACGTAAATGGGCTGGAGAGAGAGTTGTTGCCCCCGACTTTTTACGCTTAGAATTATGAAAATAAAAAAAACCTTAACAAATAGTGTACCAATCGTCATGAACCACTCTATTTGTTAAATAAACCGCATGAAAATCCATTGCTTGGTTTTAAACAAAATCGCTTTTTTTTTGTATATAAGCTCACATAGGGACATAGTATACAAAAATAACGAGTTTGTTTTGTAATAAGTAAAGAAGTGCAAAAAGACGAGATGGTTTATATAACGGACTGTCGTTCACGAGGCTGCGGGTTCGATTCCCGCCTCGGACAATCATTTGTATGATGTTTATAAATGTCATGTAAATGTTTGTTCTGCGTTTGGATGTTTTTCTATGTATTTTATGTATGTATTTACAAAAAAAAAACGTAGTATATGTATTCTATCCGTATTCTCATACCCATAATACAAGCATATATTATAAGCTTAGCTTGGGACTAGAGGACGTAGTGTGTAATTTCCGTGAATATTTTTTTTATTTATTTATATAAATGTTTTGTTCTAGGCTTTTACCAAAGCATCGGTGGTTGCCGTCATTGTCACCACTATTGTCGAGAATGCGACGGGTCAGGACCTTTACATTGCAAGTCGTGCCCGCCTAAGTTCATGTTAGATGGCGGGCTATGTATGGAATGCTTAGGTTCACAATACTACGACGCCAGCAGTGGATTGTGTAAAAGTTGCGATGGATCGTGTCGAACATGTTCGGGGCCAGGACAGTTCAGTTGTTCTACATGTTCCCGACCGCTTAGAATAGACAGGTTAGTTTATTGTAAAGGTATTGTGATGGTTAGAGATTATTGGTTGCGTTTTATTTTTTAACGACAATTTTGTGTTAAAGAAAAAATGGATGGACTGTGTGAGAGACGATATGAAAGAAAAAAGAATTGATAAAGATATGACGGCTCATGGGAGAGGTTGTAAAAAAAAAGAACGTGCTGCGCCAATACCAAATAGTTTGGGATAAGAGAAAAAAGAAGAAGAATTTAATGTTAAAGCGTTTTTGGACGTTTTAATTTGGGTGAAATATAGTAGCAGCTCAAGGTTTCATTGAAAAATTACGATATATCAAAAACTTAAAAAAAAATTGGATTATCGTAATTTTTAGATATGGTTTTTGAAAAAAAAAAAAAGACGACTGCAATACCATACTTACAGTTTAATATAAACCATATTTGACTACAATAATGCATTAACGTAATGACGGGCCTCGTGGTGTGGCCTGTGGTTCATAGAACGGACTGCTGATCATGAGGTCTCGGGTTCGATTACCGGTCAGGACAATCATTTGTGTGATGTTTTTAATTATCATACAAATGTTTGTACTGCGTCTGGGTGTTTACTATGTATTATAAGTATGTATTTACAAAAGAAAAGTAGTTTGTGTATTCTATCCGTATTCTGGTACCCATAACACAAGCATATAAGCTTAGCTTGGGACCAGAGGACGTTGTGTGAAATGTCCATGAATATTTATTTATATTTATTTATTATGTTTAAGTGTTTAGGCTACTTATCTTAGTTGAGATTGGAAACAGGATAATGCTTTTGCTATGCTATTCTTTTTAGGGTTCCGTACCCAAAGGGTAAAAACGGGACCCTATTACTGAGACTTCGCTGTCCGTCCGTCCGTCCGTCCGTCTGTCACCAAGCTGTATCTCAAGAACGGTGATAGCTAGAGAGTTGAAATTTTCACAGATGATGTATTTCTATTGCCGCTATAACAACAAATACTAAAAATAAAATAAATATTTAAGGGGGGCTCCCATACAACAAACATGATTTTTTACCGTTTCTTGCTCTCATACAACACACGTGATTAATTAAGTATTATGTGTGTTGTTTGATCATTTATTAATAACGTGCCTTATGTTGCATAGATAATGGTACGGAACCCTTCGTGCGCGAGTCCAACTCGCACTTGACCAATTTTATTTAATTTTAATTTAATAGGATTATGTTATTCACCTACACAGATTAAATAACCAATGCGTGCCGTGTTGTGGTGAACGTGGTGCGACCAATTCTACACCCTCTTCAGATTGCTGTCATTGTCATCCAGACTCTGGTAAATTCATTTTTATTATAATTGAAAATTTTATTGAAAATCAAACAGAAGTTTACTATACTGCGCAATAGATGGCGTTGTACAGTTTCGTTACACACATTAACACTTAAGCTCGTCAAAGTTTTCGTTGTGCCATCATCTCGTTTTTACAATTTTATTATAAAGCCCGGTTTCCACCGCGAGCGGAACGGACCCATTAATGACTTCGTTAAACTCGCAAACGCAAACTGCATACTTGTATTTCCACCAACAAATAGTCGGACGGAAAGAGCCGAGCGTGTAGAAAGAGTAGAAATGAGCTCGCTCAGTTCTAGGGAGCACCAACTCTTCGTTGGTGGAAACTCAAACCTATTTAATTAAAAAGGAGTCCGTTCCGCCTAACCATTTTCCGCACATTACCCTTTCGCAGTGGAAACCGGGCTTAAAATAGCTTTACGATTATGATGCAGTCGTGGTCAAGTGCCACTTTTCTATAGTAAGATAAATGTGTGATCTTTATTACAGTGATTTTAAATATTCTGTAATTATGAGTTTACTTGTTAACGTTTAAATAGTTTTGGAAAACTTTATATCAAAGTAATTTTAAGATGGTCTGAACTTAGTGCCGTTACTGCAGTATTGTTTTAAAACAGTTATTACGTTGTCATCGTTGTTGTTGATATTAGTCTTTGAATAAAATGCCGATGTATAAATAAATATATTTGCTTGTGTTCCATTACTAATTAATTCTATGAAATTCTACTTTTTAAATCCTTGTCTATTTTTAACCAACTTATAAGAAGCTTTACATGTTCATTATGTACTTTTTCGTCATTCAAATTTGTATTTTGGTAACCATAGAATAAAGAAATAAGCTTGGGCCGCTGTGTAAAATGTCCGTTAAAACCATATTTTATTTAGGTGAATGTATTAACTCATCTGTGGCCGGTAAGCGTCGGATCGCTGAATGGAGCGCGTTACACACCGCACCGAGCGAACAGTACGCGCCGAGCGCTGTACTAGTTACTTTAGCGGTGTGTGCGGCCGCCGTTGGACTGTTTTTAGCTGTACTTATGATGTTACAGGTACGTATAGTATGAAATACAAGATATTTTTCATTGATCGTAGATTGGACACAAGGTTCGTTATGATGCTTAGGTTTTCAGAAACCAGGCTTTAGGCTGCGATTACATTTCAACTGACTTTTTTAACAATATTATCTTTAACAAATTAAATAAGGCTAAAAACATGATCATTAAGTGTATAGTTAGAACCCATGACCTTAAAAACCGTTTCATTGCGTTACCAACTGAGCCATCATGCTATTTTCGTGTACTTAGTAATAATCTCTGTCATAGGTATTTTATTTTCGATGTTTATAGAATGTGTATTATGCGATCTATCCAGTGCACGACACATTACGACCGATGCGTATCTTTTTAACAATTACAAACAAATAACGTACACAGAAATATTATATATTAATAAAAAAATGTCTGAACGGATACGCGTATACTATTAACTTAATCAATACCTAGAAAAAGTTGTAATACATTGTTATCATGTAGCCGTTTATTACAAATTAGTTTCTCCCAACAGGTACGCAGTCCTAAAGAGAGAACACAAAAAACTCGAATTCGCGGCGTCTTGTATTCGCCGCTTTCTTATACAGATGATGACGTCACAGTCCTGCCCTCAAGAGCCAGCTTCCATATAAGCGAAGATACTGAGCGGGACCAACTTCTAGAACGTTCCACATAGCGTGCTCTGTGATCCTAGATGTAAGTTATGACGTAATATATCCAGTTACATTCGGCTACGATAGATCTAAGGAAAATGTAGCAAAAATCGCTTTATTTCGAAATCCAACTTATATCTTATGTTTTTTTTTAAATAATAGGTTTCTAAAAAGCACATAAGTTATAATTGTTAGTTATGGAATCATTTGGATTATGGACGCCATGTTTATTTTGTTTTATCAAAGAGCATTAAGGTTTAACCACCACGATAGCTCAATGGTTTTAGCGTTCTTACAAAAGACTTACGTGATTTCAAATTCCACTTGTGGTAATTACGTTTTATTGGATTTGTGAAATGTAAAGGGCCCAATACACAATGGCCAGTGATGGGCCATGCTTTGCAATACACAACTGTAGGCCACGATTACTTGGTGTTCACACAATGGCGCAAGGCTCATTGATGTCTGGCGAAACACTTACGATGGACGTACAAGTAATCACGGCTGCGGCTATTTATTTACATACACTGCTTATAAGTATTACAAAAGTGTGTACGTCCATAAAGTTATAAAAAAATGGCGCAAAAGGCGATGGTGGAATATATAATATTCTAATAAAACAAAAATATATAATATTCAAATAAAAAAATATATAATATGTATTTAAATACTAGCACGCAACGAAAAAGTGCACTATCCCGGTCAGCGGTCCGTGCAGAACTAAATAATGGGCGATTGTGTGAACACCTCAGCGGGCGTATTATGAGCTTTTTAAAAATCATGCAAGTTCCAAACAGGCCGTACACTGCCTGACTAAATTATGTATTATGGTATACATAAAACATTTAGTTGAAAAATTTTAGTTAGTACTTAAACTTTTAGTTGTACGTTTTCTATAAACATATTAATCTATGACTGTTTTAGCGAACTGGATGGCTGGGAGTTATGTTCATATTACGAATTTAACGGGCAGTTCCATTCACGGCGTAAACGGCCTGGGAATAAGAGCTCATAATACGGCCGCTGGCCACGCTACGCCACGATTCCTTTGAATTGTGTCCAAAAAACCGACAACTTCCCGATTGCGCGCCACGATGGACAATTGTCCGCCATTATACACCATTAGCCCCTGTACATAGTGGCGATAGCGTGCAGTTGGCCAGCATGGGCCATTGTGTACTAGTTCCTTAAGAAGTGATTGTTTAAATAAAACTACTTTTTACGGATTTAGACGCGTATATTTGTTTTAAATTTTGGCCCGACGTTTCGGAGACTTTGCAGTCACCATGGTCACGGGTGAGACGAAGTGATTGTTGTTAATTATTTTTCTAGATCATTAACAGTAGGCCAAAATCAATCTGGATGTTAGTAGACTTTAAGCATTTAGGTCACAATATTAGAGTGTTTTTGAGATGCGATATAAAATTAATCAGTAATCTAATTCGATGGAAACATTAAAAATGTTATGTACTGGTTATTTCTGTACTTTTAAAGGACCATGATTATCGTGTTGTGTGTATTAAAATATATTTTCTATGATAGAAACTAACGCTAGATAAATGTTTCAAGTTAACGCATGACGCGGATATTTTATCGACATTAGTCATCAAATGTTACTCCTGTTAGTTATTTATTCACTTTTATCAATATCGATGTATCGATAAATGTATCGATCGATAAAACGTCCGTGCATAATCGAAGTAATAAATAATATAAATAAATAAATAAGCTCGTATTTAAAGCCATTTTAAGGCAAATAAAGCGTTTATTATTCATACCTACCCTATTTTGACCATAAATTTGAAAAGAAAAAAACAGACTAATTATCTAAAAATATTTAGTTTAACATAATTTCGTATGATTTTAGATTTGAGGTTTTGTAAATTTTTTATTCTAAAATTATTTTTGTTAAATTCCTTTCATTTGCCTGTAGGTGGATTAGGTGAAATGGTATCAACTGGAAGTACTAAAGTCTATTTTGAATATGAATGTATATGTAATATAATTAGTTTTAAAATTATTAGTTGAACAAAGAGTTATAAAAACGGTCGTCGGACGGGTTTAAAAACCGACTACAAACGGGAGTTTAATAATTCGCCTGTATTAATACCAGAATTCTAAAGTTTAAATGATTACAAGAATATCTAAATTAATTAAGTTTTCGCTTAAACTCGGCAAAATATCGAATATCAAACGTATTAAATATTACTTACAGATATAATCGAATATACGATTTATAGATAAACTAAAAGTTATTCAATCCGATATTACTCTTATTAATTAAAGTTATAATTGATATTATCGATTCGCGCCAGTTCAGAAACTATGTTTATCAAGTCCTTATTTAATGGAGGCATGTTTGCCGTTACCCTTGACTTAATCAAACGCCTTTGATGTTAGCCACTGTATAATTTACTTAGATTATATAGGCGTTTCACATTCCCTCCTTTCGATATATAACTCTGTAGTCTAATTGATTTAAGTGATTAGGACTTCTAGTTTTGAGCACTTAATTTTATTTTCTTAGTAGGATTTTCTCGATACTTGAAAAACTATTTTAAATCTTTTTTTAAATCGCTAATTGGTTTTATGTACTAAATTATTCTAGACTTACAATTGCCATTTTAGAAAACACATTTTCAAAAAGATTTCCCTACACTGAAAATAAAAAAATTGGTCAAGTGCGAGTCGGACTCGCGCACGAAGGGTTCCGTACCATTATCTATGCAACATAAGGCAACGTTATTAGTATCGAGCAAGAAACGGTAAAAAAATCATGTTTGTTGTATGGGAGCCCCCCTTAAATATTTATTTTATTTTATTTTTAGTATTTGTTGTTATAGCGGCAATAGAAATACATCATCTGTGAAAATTTCAACTGTCTAGCTATCACCGTTGTTGAGATACAACCTGGTGACAGACGGACGGACGGACGGACGGACGGACAGCGAAGTCTCAGTAATAGGGTCCCGTTTTTACCCTTTGGGTACGGAACCCTAAAAAGGACATATAAATTGATTTGACTTGAATATTTAACCGACATAAATTATTTCTTGTCATAAAGTTTTCCAGCTAACATGTTTCTGTTATAACTGCCAGCGTATTCGAATATATACCTACTTTAAATTGAATATTGAAAAATATTTGTGTAGAAACACTACGAATTAAACGCGACAAATTATAAATTAAAAGCCATAATATATGCCACAAATCATTCTTATTTTAACTGCATTATAAGATATGTAGGGCTCTCTCAGTAATAAATGTAACTATAAATATGTTTTAACTTTTTATTTGTAATTTAGTTCATAGGCCAAAAGTTACCATAACATTGTACAATTTTATCTTCGAACTGTCTCAAATAATATTGATTCTATTAGAAATTTCTTTAAATAGTACTTTAATAAAATTTTCCTTGTCATAATTTTAACATTATTTTTAAGTAGTAAAGCTTTTTAGTTTATAATTGTAATTAGTAAAATACAATAATCATAAATTTTTTGCCGATTGTAGGTGTAAATTTTAGGATATTTTAAATATAATAACGTCACAAATAGAAATATTTGTGTGAAATTTCACAAAATATAATTTTAATATAAATATAATGTGATAATACTGTAGTATGATACAAAGTTATGTCGTACAATATATGACATGATAGATAAATTAATTATTATAATGTCAAAGATGAAATGTTACCATTTACCATCACAAATGTATATAAATGTTAGATAGTTTGTTGAATTGTTAAAACAAATATTGTCAAATAAATTCTAAAATCTATTTTAAATTAACAAATAAAATTTTGCTTTGACGTCGATCTTTTGGTCACATTTTAAAATAATTTATTACGATTATTTGAGTTGTTAAATTACTGTTTTTAATTAGGGACTTCTTGACATCTGATTTCCTAGATATAATTTTTTCTTTTCACTATTTTAATCGAAATTTTCTATATATTTATGTAATATTATTCTTGTATTTGCGGTTTTCTAGTTTGTTTTAGTGGGAATCATTTTAATTAAGAATATATTTTTGTATGAAATGTTCTTATGTGCAATTAATATTTGTAATAAAAAGGAAGTCTGTGTCAACATTATACATTGGGTTTTATTTCTTTATTAACATTTACCTTTACAAATGTGTTACAGAAATTAAGTCAAATATTTTGCTTCTTAGCTTACAAATTACTGAAAACAGCGATAACTATTGGGTAATACCACTTTGATTTCTTTTTTGTAGGTTCTCGTTATCAAATTATTATCCTGCCCTTATCCGTATTCCCGTAGGTTGTTGGAATAGTGATGTTAAAAATAAAAAAATAAATTATGATATAAAGATTTAACTTATAAATATAATAATTTAAGACTTGACACAAAATTGAGCCAAACAATACTAGCCGTCATGTCATTGTGTAACGCAGTCAAAATGTTGATAAATGTCCCAAGGTAAGTTATTTAACATGTTTGTTTATTTTGAGTTAGATCACTTTAGTACTAAACAGAGCGATTGAGCTGTTTCATAGCACTTAAAACCATTTATTTATTAAAATTTTAATAGATGTTTTATAGCAGGAACATAAATAATAATGTGTTTCATCAAAGAAATAGGAATAGCAGGTTTATAATCAGTCATCAAAATACTAATATTTTGATGACTGAATATAAACCTGCTATAATGACGCAGGAATGGCTCTATAATCACACACAAGTGCACAATATCTATAAATAAATAAATGTTTGTCTTTATATGACGAGCCTCGTGGTTGAGTGGTTTTTGTAACGGACTGCCGATCCAAGAGGTCGCGGGTTCGATTCCCGCTCGAGACAATCATTTGTGTGATTTTTTTAATTGTCATACAAATGTTTGTATTGCGTCTGGGTGTTTCTATGCATTATAAGTATGTATTTACAAAAGAAAAATAGTGTATGTATTCTATCCGTATTCTGGTACCCATAACACAATCATATAAGCTTAGCTTGATCCGAGGACGTTGTGTGAAATGTCCATGAATATTTATATACATATTATTATTTATATAAGTCTCTTTCTCTCTCTCCAGCCCAATAACGTCCCACCGTTGGGCACGAGCCTCCTCCAAGTTGGCATGGATTATACTCTACTATGCCGCCTTAACCAGGCATGTTGGTATAGGATTTATTTTCGGATTTTCCGTCTCTTACGGAGAATGTTGACCCTTAGCTGATTTATACAGCACCCTGAGAGTGAAATGGGGTGGTGACGCTTGTATTCGTGATCCATCACCACACGAAAGTAAATAACAAAATATATTTATACAGTTACTTTATTTAGTTAAGAACAGTCGCAAAACCTTCAATATAATATACACATGACCCACGTAAATACTACTTTAGCAAACTGGCCTAATATAAGTTCTATTTTTTGACATGGGGAAGGAAAATATTGGTTAAAAAGGAAACCGACACGTATACAATAAATTGCAGAGTGAACAATGTTCTAAGCTCGGGGTAGCTTATTGTCACGTTCTGGTCTCCGCTAACGTACGTGATACATGATTGACTTTATTGCTCCTTTTACAGATTTTTTTAGGGTTCTATACCGAAAGGTAAAGCGGAAGCCTATTACTGAGATTTGGCTCCACTGACCTTCCATCTTTCAGAAGTCTTCTCAAGAACATTTGACAGATGGCTGGAGAGTTAAAATTTCCACAGTTAATGGCTAAATTATCAGTTGATGCTATAACAACAGAAACTAAAAACCAGAATACAACAAATATTTAAGACTCTACACTTGCACACATTAATCATCACAGGTATATATTTAAGTGTAAGTATATTTTACACATAATAAAAGAAAATTTAATCATAGATGGTGTAAGTTATTTGTAAACCATAGCAACTATCATATGGCTAGTACCAAATATTTATTGTAAATTTAAATAAAACAACTTTAATTAATTAAAATAGTTACATTCTCAATTCAAACAAACATATTCGACTCGCTGGAACACAATATTTATTGGACGTTAACTAGTGAAACTAATTTATAGGATGGCAATTCACTTTATTGGATTGCCCGGTTATTAATTGAATATATTCAAAATTTATTTTAGTTGATGTTAGTTTTAATATTACTTTGAACACAAACGTTTTTTTTAATTAACAAAAAAACTATTTAGGCATGGACAGTATTCGGGAAGCTTATTGATTTTATAATTTACTAAGAAGAGAATTCTGTATACGCCTAGCCTATTTTGTTAAACGCTAAAAAGTTAACTACCGTCAGTCTCACACTCGTGCGTTGACTCGTAGACATCATGAATTGGATGAATCTGAGATGTAGTCGCAGCGTAGCGCTTTGCTACGAAAAGTTAAAGTACCCGTATTATGGACAACCCATACTATTACTGATCAAAATTAATAACTGGAATTCTATAGTGAAGCTGTATTTAATGTTATAGTTAACATTACCGATAACGCTTAACCAGAATGAATTTCTTTGAATTGGGAAGTGTAGGTATATCACCTAGTTATCGGTACCAATAATGCAGAGGGCCATAGTATTAATAACATCGCTAGTAGTTAAGTTTTATAATAAAGAAAGGTTATTTCACCAAGTCACTACCAAATAAATTAATTTACAACAACTGTTGTGCGTCGTATTTCTCAAAGTTCATGGGTCCAATATTTTAACTCAATATTATCGATATGAATTTTAAGTGTTGATAACAAATCAAGGGACGAAGGTCACTCGTGTTGAAAATTTGACAATTGATAATGTTCTATTTCACATCGTACTTTGAATGAAGGGATTTTAGCCATTTTTTCTTCGCTTTGCTTGCTTGGGTACTTGTGATCAACAAATTATCTACGCTGGGCATGTGCTGGGCTATAAAAATCTGTTAGGTATACTAGAAATAAGTAGCCCATTGTACACTTCTTTTGATAAACATCTTTTGTTCGTGTGGCGACGGATTAAGAATATAAGTGTCACCACCTCTTTCCCTCCCCACGGTGCTGTAAAATCCAGCTAAGCAATATTTGTACATAGATAAAATCCCTGTATCTACACGCGCAATCAGCGCGGTACAGTAGACCGTACCGTAATTCCTTCCAAAGTGGAGGAGGCCAGCAGCTGGAACTTAATGGGTTGGAGAGAGAGACATATATTTTTATTTATTGTTTATTGTAAAAAATAAATAAGCTTTATAATAAAGTTATTTTAGCAGTCCAATAGAAAACAAACGGTTTACGATAATTACTGAAAGTATTTCACAAAGTTCAGAGGGGCAATAATTCAGTTCAATATTGTCGATATTAATTTCTAATGTTAATTACAAATCACTGGGTAAAGGCCACTTCAGCCGAGGACTTTAGAGATTGTTTCATTTTATAGAGTACCTACTTTATTGGAGAGTCGAGTTAGATATTTATCCATGTTTTTTAGTAATTGTGTTATTTCCATTTTAATTAACAGTAATCTATTATGAGGGCAATGAAGACTGCATGTTTTTTTGTTTTTTAAAGGTAGCTAAAGACACCTGTAAAAATTTTGTTTCCTCGTATTTAATGAGTTAAAACTCGTCCGTGGGTTGACGAACACGACCCGCGCCGACCCCGAATAACGGGATAGGGGCAGGAGAATGATGATGAATGATTTAATAAGTTAAACATCAAAACTGGGCTAAAATTTTGGCCCTAAAGCAATAGAGACGGCAATTACGTCAATTAGGATCTAATAGTTTTAAGGCCTTCATAAATAATAAATCAAATCAAAGAACTTTAAATAAAGTTAAAAACCTTCCCAAAGGTTATTCATTCCCGGGTTAAACGAGTATTGTGAACAATCTTTAACAACAAATGTACTATGAAACCATCATTTGTCAAACACATAAAGGTGTTTATGTATATATTTTTATGAATATTCCACAGTCTTTCTTGTAAACCATTCATTTTATAGCATAATGAATGTCGTGTACATATATTTTCAACCTGTAGAGTAGGTATGAGTTCCCTTTTATTTGTAATAAAAATGTTGATTTTTAAAGCTTATTTTACTATACAGACTTTTTTAGCACCTCTATCAAGACCCCTGATATGAAAAGACATCTGTACAAGTGCCTGACTAATATAACAATCTAAGCCTGATTCTTGAAAAACTAATTTGCTCAACTTACTTTATAGGTTTGTCTATATGGATTGAACGATGATAAGTAGTGCAAAAATACCGCCAAGATATTGGAAAGCCGCTAGATTCAAGCGCCACAGTACTACATGCAGCAGATTTTTTTTCAGTGTATGTAACAGGCGACGGAGGAAGACAGATAGATAGATGCACATACCACAACAAACAGATCCGTGCTAGTAGCATCTATTTTAGAAATAAACCATCCTAACAAATACAGATTAAATTTTTGTAAATATTTGTTTGACTAAGCTTTAATAGAATCGACCTCACAGTTATGATCAATCCTACATCTAAGCATTCTGGCCTTGATTCTTGAAATACTTTTATTTCATACAATAAAATGTTCATAAGTATAAAGATATAATATTTTTTGTTCCCTGTTTTTACACATGTATGTAAATAAATTCAATAACTTCATCCCTTGGACACAAGGAATGTCAAACGATGCTTTGTGGGACCGATAACTCAATTTATGCCACTACATCGATGTGGCGTCTCATACAGGCTGGTGAACTAAACATATAGCGTTCTGAATATTAATACTGTGTGTTTCTAGGAAAGAATAACATTTTGAAAACTTTCATGTCTCCGTATCTAGAATTTATTATGACGTGATTTTCAAATAATATCGGTCAAATTCGACGTATTGTCTTTTTTTATGTAGACCCATTATAGACCTTGAAATTACAGTTAGAACTATGAATAGGCGATGGGGATTATGGTTTAGAGAGCAAAATTTCTAAATTCCAAGCCCATAAATATCTCACTGTTTGACAACGGTTTTCTATAGAAAGGAAAGCCTTTCATATCATGCTGACCAGACGTGTAGGTCGAAGGTTTAGTGTTCAGTTTTAGTCTTAATTTTACTAATAATTTGTATGCCATGTGATAGGGATAAACTCTAAAATGTTAGTACAATAACTATCTATGGAAATATAAAAACGGAGCAAGAAGTTTCCTGCTCCGTTTTTATATTTCCGTAGATAGGAAGGCAAAGTATTTATTTAAAAATATAATCAGTTGATTATATTTTGAAATGAATACTTTGCCTCTCATTAAAAAGAGAAATAAGGATACACTAATGTATACAAGAACATTTTAATAAACACAGGACTTTTGGGTAATTTAATTAACAAAAAGTATAAAAGCACCCAAACCGCTAAACAAAGAAGAGTTTTTCGTACGCTAATAAAGTTGGATTCTACAATGCCAATTGTAAATTCGTTCCAGTGGTGGGCTAACAAAAATGTCCTTAATCTATCTTAGGCAAGAGAAAAGGACAAAAAGGAAGGTAGAATTTGGATGCTGAATTTTTAAGGACCCCATCTATATGTTAATAAGTTGATCAAATGTATGTTAAAACGATTGATATTATTGAGTTCGGTAACCGAATTGAAATAACAAAGTTGAAATAGATTGTTAGGGCGTAGGGCGTAGTTGGTTTAAATGGTTTGAACATGAAGGGTTTTATTATTATTTAACGAACCTTGTGGTGTAAGATGTACGTTGATGTTACCATTACACAATGTCATTACGGAGAAATAAAATCTGTTTCCTTAGCAACAGATTTTTTTTTTCGAATATTTGTACTTTCGGATATTCAAAAAACTATAAAAATAACAGATATTCTCGGCCATACAAGATATATTTCTGCGGTCAAGTAGGGTAAGTTGCATTGCACGTCTAGCATTCGTAAAAATAAATAAATATTTTGCACATTTCACACAACGTCCTCTGGTCCCAAAGTAAGCTATATTTCTATGCTTGTGTTATGGGTACCAGAATACGGATATAATACATATACTACTTTTCTTTTGTAAATACATACTTATAATACATAGAAGACACCCAGACGCAGTACAAATATAATTAATTGGCAGTATAATTGTCATACAAATGGTATGACAATTATAAACATCACACAAATCAAAAACTGTATTAAATATCAAGAAATACGTAAATGTAAAGACAAACGGCCAGAATTTGAAAAATGACATTCTACACCATATTATTCTTAGTATTACTTCAATATCATCGAATGTTAAGATTTTTATTCTATGTATATAGATTCGTTACATCAGAAAGATATCTTAGCCTGTAAATCCCACTCATTGTCTGCTTGAGTCGATTCCACTTGCATAAATAAACAATTGTAGTAAACCTTATGACACTGGTTCTCTGTACATTTTATAAGATTACTTTTAATCAAAGTAAGTGCACTGACATCAATATGCATTTAGATAATTCTAAATAAAACAAGATATAGTACACTCTCTAAAAACTTAATAATATAAATTTTGTTGTTTATCATGTGCTGGACCCATGGTAGCTCAGTTGGGAGAGCAACGGAACGGTATTCCGAGGTCGTGGGTTCAAGTCCCGCTCATGGTGATCATTAATAAATGCCTAATAAGTTCATAAGGCTATATGGTTACGTTATTCAAAATTTTTATAAAAATACTCATGCGTTACTTACTCAGGGAGAAGGTAGGCCCTTGTGGAACAATGCCAAAAATCACAATTTGCTTTGTGGCTTTTTAAAGGGGAGACCTATGTCCAGCAGTGGACGGATAGCGGCTGATCGATGGATGGAATCATCTTCTTCAAGAAAGCAGACCAATTATGACAATATTGACAATGTTTTAATTTCGCCCTCCCCGTAGCCATTATTCTACCATAGCCCTGCAATTTGACTCTAGGTAAATCCGTGTTTTATTGTCCAAGCTTCCAAAAAAGGTCTAAACAAAAAATAGCTCTCGCTTACTTTATTTGGAAAATAGCTTCAAAACAATATTATGACGATCTCGCCCTTTACTGCAGTCTGTTTAATTGGACTTGAGTTACATCCTGCCGGATAACCCTTCGCTCGGCAACTAATTAGTTACGCACAAATTTATCATATTTAAGACACTTTACCTCCTTAAATGTGATTTATTGCGAATTACGAGATTACAGGGCAATAGATTTTACTTAGAATGGACGGCAGAATCTCTCTGCTGTTTAATCGTATTTTATCTGACATTATGCTATCTTTTTAATTTTTTTTCATAATTTAACATGTTTGTGAATATTTTTAAAATTATTCATCATCTTAACATTATTATTGTTTTAAAAGTAGTTTTGTACAAAGAACGCTAAAAGAGTCTGGAATTGATTTCACTGCCTGTAACTGCACTCGTCTTCTCTGGTCTACTGGTATCCTCAATCCTTTAGTTATAGTTTTTCAACGATTTTATTCCACGTAGGTATCACAAATCTATCTTGAACACATATTTATAGAACGATAGGTTATAAACCAGTGGACTTGCCAACTTGCCAAGCATTGGACGTGAGGTGACGTACCTACTTGTATAACTTGATACTTTTTAAAAGTCCTACCGGATTTAGGAATAAAGAGATTCGTTTTAATTCAAACACTAGATTTTTAAAAGAGTAATTGCTATTCAAGAGCGAACCACAAACAAATGATATGACTACTCAATTTCAAAATAAAATTATTCATTTTAAAGTATTAAGAATTCTGTAAGCTATATCGGCGTTATTTCAATTTATTCCAGTCCAATTCGGTACGCAAACCGAACTCAATAATATCAATCGTTTTAACATATATTTTATCAACTGGCTCATTAACATATAGATGGGATCCCCAAAAATTCGCCATCTAAATTATACCTTCCTTTTTGTCCCTTCGGGGTCTTGTCGAAGATAGATTAAGGGTATTTTTGTTGGCCTTGCGACCACTGAATCGGATTCGAGATATTCATACAACCGCTGTATATATTACGAGAAGGCATTAAAGAATACAGGTAACAGAGTTTATTGTTTCGCTGAGAACTTTTTAGGCTACGCCACGTAATAAGGTCGTTCGTCTTTTTTTTGTTTAGCGGTTTGGGCCATGTTTGAACACCTTTGTACCTTTTGTTAATTAAACTTTGTTATACAATGCTTCTGTTTTTATCGCAATGTTCTCATTAAGTACTCTTATTTTTCTTTCGCTTCATTTATTTGAAAGGAACTAATCGTTGGCTTTTATATACAGGGTGTGGCGTAAATAGTGGTCCACCGTTCAAGGTTGGATACATCAGGTAGGTACCTACACCATACCAAAATTTGGAACCGGTCCGCCGACTGGTTCCAGAAAAAAAAATATTTTTAATTTTTTTTAAGAAATTCCCATTTTCATTAAGAATTTGATTTCACAGTTTCAACAAAAAACATTATTTTTGATTTTTTATTCGTGTTTATTCATGCTGAATGTATGAGCTATCATAAAATAAAAAAGATTTGTATTGAAATTGTAGCCTTTACGGGAAAAAGTGATTTCTTCTCAATTCTTAACCTAAATTTTATCGCATCAGTCATGTTCAGGAGCGGTTTTTGAAAAAAAAATGTACTACACTGTTAGTGCCCATGCATTTAAAAATATGCTCATGATGTACTGATTATAAAATGGTATAATAGTACCGCTTTTCAAAAATAGATTTTTTTTTATTGCAATTGTAATTAAAAACGGATAAGTCTTCCTGTTACTATTTTCGCAACATAATATTTAAACAAAAATGTTGTCTTTTTGTTTTTACCCATTTAAATATGGAATTAAATAAAACAAAGTCTCAATCTTACAACTGATATTTGACTCCACGTCTCCAAATAATTCTACATCATGTCGTGTCCTATAAAAAAAGGTCGCTCTGTACCTGAACCATAACAAAAGACCTATTGAAGTGCGCACACTCTTGTAATGCGTAACGTAGCTGGAGTAACTAAACAATAGGATAGTGATAAGGAAAGGATGTAGTTTGTTGTTGTTGTCCCTTTCCTTTCTAGCAATTGAGATCGGAAAGAAATGGTACATAAACAATTAGTACGATCTACGCTCCCGTGCATCGTATACGTTTCGTTTCATTTGTGTTTAACTCCGCTGTTTCTTGCTATTCCCCTGGACTCCGGTTGATTGCCTAAGTGATTTGGACTTGTCGTTTTGGTGACATCTAATAATCTTGCTTACGTTTACCGGACTCTGATTTGCATAACGATTTGGACAAACGTGCAGTGCAGTGATAACAAAAATGTCTCAGTATACACCGCGCGAATATGCTGACATGCATTTTATTTACGGAGAATGTGGAGGAGTCGGCAGAGAGGCGGCTCGGCTTTACAGGGAGAGATATCCCGATCGCAGACATCCAGACCACAGGGTGTTTGGGCGAGTCCACAATGCATACACCGAAGGGAGGATACCCGGCTCAGGCGTAGGCGGTGCAAGAGAAGGACGCCCACGGAGACATGCCGATGATCAGGTACTGAATTTGGCAGAACAAGATCCTACAACCTCAGTCCGAGTCTTATCTCGCACAACGGGGATATCTACCAGAACCGTACATCGCATTTTAAAAAGACACGAGCTACATCCCTACCATTATACAAGGGTACAGACTCTGTTACCAAGGGACTATCCTCCGCGAGTGAGATTTTGCAGAGAAATGCTGCGTAGAATACGAGAGGACGAGCAATTTTTTAATAAAATACTTTGGAGTGACGAATCATCTTGCAGAAAAGATGGATATTTAAATTTACACAACTTGCACAGCTGGAAGTTAGAAAATCCGCACGTCATGAGACAAGATCGATCGCAATACCAATTTAAAATAAACCTTTGGGTCGGCATTATTAACGGACAAATAATTGGTCCATTAGAACTGCCAGAAACCTTAACCGCAGAAAGGTATCTTGGGTTCTTACAGACAGATTTACCCGTACTTCTAGAAAGTGTCCCTACAGAGATCCGAGATAGCATGTGGCTACAAAATGATGGCTGTCCCGCTCACTATGCAGTAAGGGTACGAGAGCACCTTAATGTGGCCTATCCAAACAGATGGATAGGGCGGTTAGGCCCAATACTATGGCCACCACGCTCCCCAGACCTTAATCCTTTGGATTTCTTTTATTGGGGATGCTTAAAGGAAGACGTATACAAGGGACCAATAAATAATATTGAAGAATTAAGGACCAGGATTCTGACAGCAGCTGGAAAAATCAATGAAAGCGGGTTTGCTCGACGTCTTAAACGCTCCTTTATTCGACGGTGCAGAGCGTGTATAGCTGCGAATGGGGGCCATTTTGAGCACCGATTGTATTAATCAATAAATAAATAATTATGATGTCAAAGTTGTTTTTTTTTAATACCCTGTCTGTAGTAACTTTTGTGTTCTCATTTGCCAATACAATTACAATAATAATATTGTCGTTGTCACTATGACCAAGTTTACAGTAAGAATGGGCACATAAATAAGGTAGACGAAATTTTTGTTTCAATATTATGTTGCGAAAATGGTAACAGGAAGACTTACTTATTTTCAGTTACAAATGCAGTATTTTTTTTTCTATTTTTGAAAAGCGGTACTATTATACCATTTTATAATCAGTACATCATGAGCATATTTTTAAATGCATGGGCACTAACAGTGTAGTACATTTCTTTTTCAAAAAACGCTCCTGAATATGAGTGATGCGATAAAATTTAGGTTAAGAATTGAGAAGAAATCACTTTTTCTCGTAAAGGCTACAATTTCAATACAAATCTTTATTTTTTTATGATAGCTCATACATTCAACATGAATAAACACGAATAGAAAATCAAAAATAATGGTTTTTGTTGAAACTGTGGTCAAATTCGTAATGAAAATGGGAATTTCTTGAAAAAAATTAAAAATATTTTTTTTTCCGTAACCAGTCGGCGGACCGGTTTAAAATTTTGGTATGGTGTAGGTACCTACCTGATGTACCTAGCCCTGAACGGTGGACCACTATTTACGCCACACCCTGTATATATATTTTTACTGTCGAGAGAGCGGCGAGTAACGTTTCCTAAATGTTACTTTATCAAATTAAAGTTTTACAGATAGATCCTTAATTTAAATTAAAAACGTTGGAATAGGTACGAAGAAATTAGTTGTTTCCAGATCGAAATTATTTTAGTCATAACGTCTATATTGAAAAATATCTGTCAAAGCAGGATCACATCGAAAAATATTCGTAAAATAAAATGTATTTTTCTAAATAACTTGTAAGCAAAAAAGAGTAATTAAAATCACTGCGACCCTTCTTAAAAGGTAGTCTGTAAAATGGAAAAATATCAAGTGTCTCTCAACACGAGTGGCTTTCGTCCTATGATTTGTAATCAACGTTAGAAATTAATATCGACAATATTGAATTGAAATGTTGGACTTTTGAACCTTCGAGAAATATGAGAATAGGAGGGGTTTAACGTAAATCATTTATTTAGAAACAAATTTGATAAAAAGAATTCTGGAATAATATGACATGGTAAAGTTACCGGTTATTTAAGTTTGGAATATCTTTAGAATTAAAAACATATTTTTTTAATTTTTTTTTTACTTATGAGTTACGATACGATATCAATTAAAGGTTATCACCGTTTATTTTTTTGAAAGTACTAGGTATGTAAAAATTATTACAAGTTATAAAATACTCTAAATTACATTCGTAACGATACAACTGGCGGTTTTAACGGTATTTTGGGCGGAGTGGCTTGCGTGCTGTCGATTTATTAAAGCCGGCAAAATTTATACAAAAATAGCACTACTGAAAATGTACTAACGCGTAGATGTAATAACAATAAATTATTATGAGGCTATATATTTTTTATGATGACATACATAATGTATGTAAATGTTAGTAGGTCACTAGAATTAAATAATATTATTGCTACTAACTGTGCCCCGCAGTTTTGTTTATGTGTACTACTTCAACTATTTGTGTGACAAATACAAATTTACACAACTATGTAATTAGCCTGTGCGGGAAGCGAACCCGCAACCTCATGAGAAGCAGTTTGCTAATTTAATGACCAGGCCCATCGGTTGATTTATTAACACGCTTCTTTAGTTCTGTACGTATCTATCAATGTATTAATTTACGTATCTTTGAAAGCGATTTTCACCCACTTGCAGTAGTCGCATTGATCGTAATTATTGCATACACATTAAGGACCGATGACAATGCAATAATTTAAAAATATATTTGGGATTTTCAATCGTGTTTTTAAGTTGTTGGATTAAGCAAATTATTAATTAATAAAATTACTTTTTAGCGTATTTATGACGCCACTTTGATCGTTTATCTTCGCTACAAAAGTGTAGGTAATTTTCATCCGGACTGCTTAAATTAGGTTATGTTTTGTGAAATAGACACCAAAATTTAAATTTTCAAGGCGTAATTTGAGATGCTTCCTCATGCTTATATTACGTAACCTACTGTGTATTATTTTTCACAATAAGGCATAAACCTTATCAGTTTTACTAAATATAAAAAAAGAAATACCCTTTTTTTCTGTTCCTTTTTAAACACGCTTATATTAGTTCCGAACGTATCTTCTTCTCCGTCGGTTCCTCATGACTGGGGGTTGTTACCACCACGGTCTAGATTTCTGATGAGCCTCTTCCAGTCTTCGCGGCACTCGGCGCGTCTAATTGCGGCGGGAATATTAATAACGGGTGTCCAGCGGGAAATTTTCAACTTTAAATTGTAACTGCTCGAATACTAGGGGGGTAAGGTAGGTGGGAGGGGTACCGTTCGATGCGCGGGGCGTGCGGATTTATCAGTCACCATGAGTCACTGGTCGGGGGTACACCGTGCGTTTGCAGTCGAACAATATCTGAAGAGCGACATTCACTTAAATATCCGACGAGTAACTGATGGGCCAAGTGCGCAACTTATCTGGTCATGGGTGTAAAGGTTTGGACAAGAAGGGACAATGGTCAACGGAACTGCTCCAGGACCAGTAACGTCAGCAGCGACGCCAGAACATGTGTCTCAATTTCGACACGAAATTATGCGGACACCGCGTAAATCAATAAGAAAGATTGCGGCCTCAACGGGAATTAAAAAATCTACGGCGCACTTTATTTTGAAAAAGAAGTTCAAATTACATCCATACAAAATGCAAATCGTGCAGAGGATCTTCACGAAAATGACTATCTTTTACGAGAAACCTACGCAAGAACAATGCTCGAACGTTTCCGAACAGCTCGGACTCTTAAAAACATATTGTTTAGTGACGAAGCACATTTTCATGTTGATGGCTACGTTTACAAAAAGAACATGCGTTACTGGTGTCCTAACAATCCAAGAGAACGCCACCAAAAGCGCTTACATAGCCCAAAAACGACGGTTTGGTGTGCAATTTTTACCCAAGGAATAATTGGCCAAATGTACGGGTCCGGCTGCAAGAGTGTCTCACCAGGAACGGCCGTCAATTAGACGATATTGTTTTTAAAAAAAAAAATCCGCATTGTCACACTACATTTTGTTAAAATAAAGTTTGTAAAAAACTCTTTACTTGTTCTTTAAATCAATGTTAAACATGTAAATTTTCCGCTAGACACCCTTTATTAGCGGCCTCCTTCACTGGATCAGATCATCTCAGCGGCGATCTTCCTCGACTTCTCTTGCCTTCCACGTGCCCCACAATGAGCTTTTCCAAGTTGTTTAGATCTCTCCGGGCCACGTGACCGAACGTGTCTATCAATGTATTAATTTATGTAACGGAATCTTTAAAAGTGATTTTTACCTACTTACAGTATTATTATAAGACAAAGTCGTTATTTTTGTATGTACCTATGTGAACTTATATCTTTAAAACAACGTCACATATTTTGATGCGGTTTTTGTAATAGATAGAATGGTTCAAGAGGATGGCTTTTGTGTATAATTTGTTTGGGTTTCTTTTGTAAACTTCACGCGTACGGGGTTGCGGTCAACACCTAGCAATTAATAAACAATGCTAATTTTGAATTTAGGCTATGTTAGTACCAAACATTCAGGGATTTGAGTATCCAGGAACACAAAGTTTCATCTTTTTGACCTGCATCTTGACTATATACAATGTTATCACAAAACGGCGAAGTCTCCAAGATATTGTTGTCGTATTGGTCTCATCAACATGAGAAAGGCCGGACGGGGAACCAGACACGCCCCACAGTTTTATTAGTTCAAAGTAGGGCAGTTAAGTTGATTCAAACTCTGCTTGTTATTGCTACCATGACACAACACAGTCATGTGTCGTTAGAAAGCTTTTCTTTATCATAATTATGTTTCGTAGTTTGGGTTATGTAGTTCGTTAATCGATTATCAAATCGATTAACAAAATGATAAGAGGAAATGCTAGGAGATGGTGACCGAGAAAAGCATAGACTGCTGTCATCGAATATGTTCTTCAAAAGGGTCAAATGCACTTACATCTGCCGTGCATATTTGACTAGATGGATATATGTAAGTGAAGCCAAGGAAGTGCGTTCAAATCGTAGCAGTTGGCGCTCTATAGTCTCTGACTACCCCGATGGGATAAACCCATATCAGGTTATGATATGACTAGCTGTTGCCCATGATTTCGTACGCGTCGAACTTAGAAATTTTTTCCCATTCTTGCAACATTTTTCACTGATATTTTGCTCCTATTAGTTGCAGCGTGATGTTATTTAGCATATAGTACTCCTCGACAAATGTACTATTCAACATTAAAAGAATTTTTCAAATCGGACTAGTGGTTCCTGAGAATAGCGCGTTCAAACAAACAAACTCTTCAGTATTAGTATGGATTATGAACTTGCAGACCTATATTCTAATTCAAAGATTACGTGAAGTTTAGTAAATACTATTTAGCAAAATAGTAACTCATGTTAGACGAACATAGATCGTGATTAGTCGATAACAACCAAGTTTCCTAAATACAATTTCAATTTCGCTCTACTGTACCTAAACTGTAATTTGTTTGTGTTCACAATAAACTTGGATTGAGAATATGTTGTATATGGGCCTTCTCCTCTCGTAAGTTTACTTTATGTATGTAGTATCAATTTGTTACAGATTTATTAATACCGAATTAAGTTTAAATAAAACTACTTTTTACCATGGTGACTGCAAAGTCTCCGAAACGTCGGGCCAAATTTATAACAAATACACGCGTCTAAATCCGTAAAAAGTAGTTTTATTTAAACAAATGAGTCGCGCGAGTGTTAGAGAAAATAATACCTATAAAATGTTAAAAAATAATATTTATTTTTTATTGGGAAATTTAGAGGGATTATGGTACACTGACCACACGGAAAGCGCGGCTCAGTAGACCATCGTGCCCAACAGTGGGACGTAAATGGGCTGGAGAGAGAGAGAACTGATATACATAAACCGTAAAATTCTAGCTCTCTAGCTACCACCATTCTTCCTGGTGATAGGACAGACAGCGAAGTGTCTGTAATATGGTCCCTGATCGTTTTACCTTTTAGTTTGGAACCGTAACAATAAATCAATATGTCCGTTGTATACAGTTTTGAATAGATTTCTCCCAATTTCCCTACTGCTTATTTATATACTGTAAGTCTCAGCATTGTAGACGTTTCTCTACTACTTATGTATATACTGTAAGTGTAAAAGCTACATGTTTACATGTACCATGTTTACACATAACCTTATAAATATTCTCCCAATATATGAGGTAAAAAAAAATATGTTAACATAATATTTTCGTAGAACTAGTTCTCCGTAAGGCTTCATATCACTATAGATGTTGTTTTCCTTATCTCAATGAATCCTCATAAATGTAAATTTACAAATATGTTCGTGGTTAGATATAGTATATCAGGTATAATACAGATATATATCGTGAATACCATCTCTTACAGGCAATCTTTACGATGGAATGTATTTATTCATTTATTTTCAAAGACTTTTGTTTATTAATTTATTCTTGAAGATTGAACATTTGCCATAGTGTTCTGCTATACTACGTTTTATAAACAAATAACTAATTCATGTTGGAAAAAAGCATTAATTAAATGTTAACTATCAGTATTAAATTTATTTTCTTTCTTTCATTCTTAATACATTAATTTTTAAAACTAAATCTGAAGGTAGCTACGTATATTCACGCAGAACTGCCACACTACTGTCACATGTTCCCAGTCTACAAAAGCACAAGCACACTTACAAAGGCACGCACTGCCAAAAACGCTTACATCTTTATGCGTAGAGGAGAAAGGGCCAATGGAAGCAAATATTTGTGTACAAAAGTTAAAATTAACAAAATACATACTTGCAACCACTTCATAACAAGATTTACATGTATTTTTAGCTTTCATTTGATTAGTAATCATCAAAATATTATCGTCTTTGGATAATACTCCTAAAAGAGGACAACTTAAAATAAATTAATTTGCAATTACTTAATAAATCAAATTATGGTGGAAAAAGTGACTGCCGCAAGCGGGACTTGAACCCACGACCTCGGAATACCGTTTCGAAGCTATTCCAACTGAGCTTATTGCGGTCGTGCCTGCAACATTCAAAATAAATTACTTTAGTAATGAACGTCGCGTCATTATTTCAACCCATTCGTATTCTTTAAAGAATACTAAGTGGTTGATCGAGATGTTGTAAAGCAATCTTGATAGGTGGCGTTGTACGTAAAAATATATAAACTCAATCGAGTGACAAATGTGGTGGTTAATTTGAATGTTGCAGGCACGACCGCAATTAGCTCAGTTGGAAGAGCTTCGGAACGGTATTCCGAGGTCATGGGTTCAAGTCCCGCTTGCGGCAGTCACTTTTTCCACCATAATTTGATTTATTAAGTAAAAAGCATAGCATGTCAATTGCAAAATTAATGAATTACTTTAATTTGCAACTAATTCTACTCACATTTGCTGATATCAACGCTGTAAGACACTGAATCTGCAAAAAATATGATATTATGTATCGATCGATTTATAGTGCGGCGGACGTCACTAAAGTTTTATGGAAGAAATATTATTCTCCAGTAACGCATACATTATTTATATTCGATACTCTACTGTGCTATATCTTTTGTTTACCAAGGCTGGTCTCCGTCTTGAGGGAGACGCCACATCGATGTTGTGGCATAAATTGAATTATCGGCCCCAAGAAGAATCGTTTGACAGCCTTGTGTCCAAGGGACGAAGTTATTGAATTTATTTACATACACACATGAGCGGAAAAAAGGTTTGGAACAAAAATTTCGGGATACCATATATCATATTAATGCAAGTTAGGTCTTATAGATGACTCGAACTTTTCTGATTTTTCATATAAATCAAATAAAGAAGCTACGTAAAATAGATCGGTAACATTATAGTCGAACATCAAATATTACTTTAATATCTTATCAGACCTCGTTGCGTACCTCGTACCGTACCTCGTGAGGTCGTGATTTCGATAGTGACTAAATTTTTATTAATGCTGACCGCTGACCCGGTAATCGTTGTTTTGCCATACAAATGTCAGGGATGTTTGAAAAATAGATAGAAGCCGATTCTCAGACCTACTGAATACGCATATAAAATTTGGTAAAAATCGGTAAAGCCGTTTCGGAGGAGTACGGTAACTAACATTGTGACATGGAAATTTTATATATTAGATTTATTTTATTTAATAAATAACTAATGTCCGCGGTTTAATCTGCGTCTATTGAGCCTCCCGGCCTCAAATATACATTAAACCTTAACAAATAATACAAAAAGCCATTCTGATAATCACTTCATCTTTAAAGAACAAAGTGCATCAATATCCGTTGTGCAGTTTTAAAGTTTTATCCTCACAAGGACATACATATAAAAATCACCACTTTGTTTTATAATAAGTAAAGATATTAGACATGGGACAGTTGAATAATAAACTTACATTGAATAGTTTGCGTAGGCACCTCTCGGTAGGTATTTTAGAGACTATATATTTGTGTGGACTATGACATGCACGGTATCTAGCTGTTTTCTATCTTCTATAATGTCTATTTATTTCCAATAGTAAATATCGGTATATGGATCGCAAGTATCGGCATCTATAGCATAAGTTCATTGCTAGGTAATTCAGGATTCTTAGTTGAAAATATTATATTTCTTTATATATTTGAAAATCATTCCAAATCAGCAAGCTGCTTGCTTATAATTAAATTAATAGCTTGCTAAAATGCTACAGAATATTTATAAAAAATAGCGTCATACATTTGACAAATGTTATTTTCATCGTGTATTGCGTAGACCTATTTGCTGCTCAAGATCTTTGATAAGTAACACGGCAAACGGTAGTTAAAGAAATCTGTATAATTTGCTAATTTTAAGATATGCCTTTAATCGTGTGGTGATGGCAGGGAGACGAACAAAATACGAGTTATCTATCATCATCATAGGCCTTTATCATATGTGACAGATGATTTTAGTAGTGTCCTACATGTTAGTAGTGTAGGTGGCAATTTGGAACACTTTCCTGTGACTAATTAGCCCAATCCTGGACTGACAAGACCTTACGCAATCAGTAGGTACAGGAAAATAATCTATGCTAATATAAAAAAGCTGAAGAGTTTGTTTTTTTATTTAAATGCAGCCAATACAAGCATATAATTAATAACAAAATTCAGAAAGTAGTAGTACAGTATTTTAATCATTCTATATGTCAAAATTTACACCGAATATGATTCAGTTGCTTTAGTTAGTAATAAAGTTGATATGTAGCGTACAATAAATCAATTCGGTTACCACATCATAACTCTGTGGACATCGTAATTTGTGACAATTAATTTTATAAATCACCGATCATTTTTGTTGACCGTACTTGATACTTTGCGGAGATAATTGCTTTTGTTATTAATTTTATTAAAGACTACCAATATATCGTACAAAATAGCCTTATAAAATATTTTTTTGTAATATCTTATTTTTTAACAGACTGTTGAGTTCCTATTAATTATGAATATGATTTCCAGGGATTTTAACATGCTATTTTTCTTATAGTGTCATTGAAAGAAATTAAAAAAAAAGTTTTTTTTATTAATGTGATTTAATTTAAATCTGAAGAGAAAAAAGCACCATTCATCATTCTCGTGTCCTTATCCTTCTATTTGGGGTCGATACAATATGTCTTTTCCTTCCTAAGTCTTTTGTCAAGCGTCATATCTGTGTTAACTAACCTTTCTTTCATATCCTTATTCACACAGTCCATCCATCTTTGCTTAGGTCTTCCTCTCACCTTTTTTCCTTCCACATTTATAGGCAGAACTCTCCTAACTATATTACTTTCCTTTCGTCTCATTATATGCCAATACCAGGACATTATTATTAGTCGCTCATTATAAAACTTTTCAGTTGTCACTGAGGCATCATTTTCAGATTCTATTATCTGATATTTATTTCTTGTTTTATCCAGAAAGAGAGAGAAAACAATGTAAAAAATTGAACAGCGCTTGTTGTGGGAAAAGTCATAGTAGCTGTTTACCTTGTGTGAACTGAAGCTTTCAGAATTAGAAGTCACTATGTTTGCAGCTTACAAAACAGGTATTTCTTTGTCCGTGGACTGAGCGAATTACACAATACCTATTAAGTACATTATTCGATTTAATTTTCTCAATGAAACCTTTTGCTTTTCAAGCACGTAGACGTGACCTGTTTTGAGAATTATATTGCTATTTATGTGGTATGATTTTAATAGGTTTATGAAATACTATGTGTTGCTTGCGACTGCGTACGCGCGGAATTTAGAAAATTTTCCTCGTATTTGTAGCATTTTTCTCCCGCTCATTTTGTTTGCAGCGTGATGTTATATAGCCTATAGCAGGACTGGCCAACAAGTCGACCTAATTTTGGTCGATCACTCGCAAGTTCCATGAGGGAACGCATTCAATGCCAAATGTTTCTAGTACCTGATACAGGAATGAATATGTACGCAGCTCATGCTTCCAGTAGGGAGACGTTCAGCGTGACCTCTTTTAGTAGTTTTCTACTATTTTCAAGAGTGCACGGCGGTAAAAAAGCACATTGCATAAACGTCCCCCTTCTTACCTAAGAAATAGGTCGATCGCGACTTAATTTTAAAATAAAAAGTAGATCTTATATGCACAAAAGTTAGCCACACCTGGCCTATAGTATTCTGCGATCAATGGACTATAAAGTACAAAAAGATATTTTCAATTTAATAAATCAAATTGTAGTGGAAAAAGTGATCACCGCAAGCGGGACTTTTTCCCGATCACTTTTTCCACTACAGTTTGATTTATTAAGTAAAATCATAGCAAGTCAATTGCAATATTAATAAATTAATTTAGATATTTTCAATTTGAACTCGTGGTTCCTGATATTAGCGCGTTCAAACAAACAAACAAACTCTTCAGCTTTATAATATTAGTATGTATGTATGTATGTAGATTTTACTTTAATTAACTTATGAAGGTATACAAAAAATGAAGAGTTTGTTTGTTTGAAAGCGCTATGTCAGAAACTACTGGTTCAAATTAAAAAATTCTTACTGTGTTAGACAGTCAATTTATTGAGGAAGACTTTAGGCTATATAGCATCACGCTGCGACTAATAGAAGAATAAGTGTCAGTAAAATGTTGCAAAAGTGGGGAAAATTAACCTTAATTGAGAGCTTCCGTTGCGTAAGTTGCATTGTAAGTGGTTTATATGTTCCATTTCTTTTCTAAATTCCAGGCGCACGACGTTGCGGGCAATAGCTAGTACTTATTAAAGCTAAGCTTATGTTAAGGCTAAGGGGTAACCCTGCCCGCATAGTTTAGTGCAAGATAACGTTCTATGTATACAAATCCTCAGTGCTTAGCAATCATATCATCTTATGTACATAAGTCTTTGCAGCTGGTGGAAATAGATAGGCCTATCGATTAATATCTAATAAGGAAATGGAAATCTTGTCTTTCATAAAATATTTGCTTTATAATCATCCTTATTTACTTATTTTTAAGTTACTAACTTGATATCAAATGCGTGCACAGCGAACTCACAGGTTTATCTTCCAACATAATTAAGCTATTCAAATAACATGCTAATTTATACAGAATCACAGACCTATTAAAAAGCTATATATTATTATATCGTGTGGTGACGGTTACTACAATTGTCACCACCCCTATTCCTTCCCAGGGTGCTGCACAGCCAGTTAACGGATATTACACAGATAAAACCCTCTGTGAGAGACAGAAATCTCGAAATTAAACCCTATGCCAATACGTCTGGTTAGCGCGTCACTGTTGACTACAATCCCTCCAAAAGAGACGCGAAATTTTCTAAATTCTACGCCTATGAAGTAGCGGATAACAATTAGTTTGTTTTTTAAAGGTCTTAAATATAATATAGGTACCAACTGCTAAGTAAAAATTTAAGACCCTAATTACAGAAAATTCTTATAATTGTCACGTATTCTTGATTATAGAAAGTTGTATAGCGGATAAGGTAAAATGTAGGAATAATAAACCTGTACCATAATATTATTCAAATTCGTGTTGTTTATTTTTATGAGGGCACGTAGTAATAATGAATAACATGATAATAGCAAGTCATAAAAATGTTCTAAATAACACCGATACTTATAATAGCTATGGTGGTTTTAACGCCCTCTAGGGCGGATCAGCTTGCGTGCTTTAGATTTATTAAAGCCAGAAAAATATATAAAAACAGCAATACTGTCGAAGGTTATAATTTAGAAAAGCAATAATAATAAAACTACCGTATACTAATATTGTAAAATATTTTTATTAGCTTCGATTGTATCTATATATGTGACAGAATCATTGATCAAGATTTTTACCCCCTAAAAGTGGATTTTTTTATTGTTTAAACTAGGTTAGTACAACATCCTGCAATCCCAAATAGAGCAAATCAGTAGATTTGTGTTTATTAGTAAGACTACGTCAATTCTTGTGTGATCTTCTTCTTTTACTTTGTTTTACTAAGTTAGGCTTACAGCCGTATTCACAAACGTTACTGTGAGGTCTCATAGTAGGCATGGACGCACAGGGGTAGCAAAATCATTTCACAAACAATACTTAAGTGGTGAAGCGCACTATGCGTTTGTTAAACTGAACGCATAGCTAAGTTTTGTCTATGAATACAAAGGCTCGATGAACGGAACGCACTGAGAAGTGTTACCCTTTGCACAGTGCATCAACACTTAAGTACTTACTTAAGTAAATATTGTTTGTGAATACGGGTGTTAATGCTTTACAAGTATTCATTCTTACCTTCTAGAACAGTGAGATTGTTCAATTAATAACTTCAGTAAACACAGTTTTAGTTTTTTTTATTTATCGTGTTAACCAACAATTTGGCAAAAAAATGTAGCATAATAATTATTCATGAATATAATTTTACATGGATAGAAATGAAGAACCAAAACAAATGCCAAAATTATCGAAAAGCGAAAATAAATTAAAATGAAAAATAAAAGGAGCTATTATTACTTAAGGGCCTACATCAATATTATTCAATATCATCGCCGACACGTACATATTAACACAGCCAGTAGGCACAGAAAATGAAGAATTAGGGATACTTTTCCTATTTACTCAAAATCTACTAAATATATTTTAATTCTGATTTACGTGTTTCTATATATAATAGTTACTTATGTTTTTAAAGTTATTTCATTAGTTAATACGCGATAATAGACCGACAAATGAAAAAAATAAAAAATTTGAGAGGTTGTTTCGCCAAGATTTTCTATCGAGAAAACTTTTTTCAATCGCGTTTCTGAGTTGATTCGATCCTAGATCATATATTGAAAAAACATATACTTAAAAATTAGAGCTCTAGCCATTCAATCTAAAGAAACAATGCAAACTTCGTACATAGAAAAATGCACGAAGCTATTTTGGTATCGTCTTAAAGTTATGAGAATATGCTGTGAGTTGATCATTATATAATCAATAATAATATTTTGTACAAAAGATCGGAGTTATTATAAAGTCGATAGAGTTTTCCCCGCCCACGTAATATGGCAGTATTATCATTGTGGTTATAACAAGCTTAGTTTGGGACAACTAAGTTTGGCACACTGTGAACTAATAAACTACGGGGCGTGCTTGGTTTTAGCGACCGGCCTTTCTCATGTTGATAAGGCCAATACCTAGTAACATAGTTTGATACAACATCTTGGCTATCTTACGGGTATTTCATAAGGACGCCGGGTCATGGTAAAGCTCAAGGCACCATCATGGCCCGGCAGGGCAAGAGGCGATAAAAAAAAACGTAATTAATGGACGCCCCCTAAGTTATTATATTATTGTGACTATTTTTTTAAATACCAAATTGTTGAAAAGTTTTAATTGCTATTTTTCGTGGTAATTTTTATAAAGATACTAGTTGACCCGGCAAACGTTGTTTTGCCATACAAAAAAAAGATATGAAAAATAGATGTTAGCCGATTCTCAGACCTACTGAATATGCATGTAAAATTTCATAAAAATCGGTCTAGCCGTTTCGGAGGAGTACGGTAACTAACACTGTGACACGTTAATTTTATATATTAGATGTAATTTTATTGACATAATAATTATATGTTTAAGAGTCTAAAACCATATAAAATAACGTCATCCCATAATATCTATTTATGACAGCCAAAGGTTTACTAGTTACTACTTTAGCCACAGTTTATTAAAAATGTGATGAAAAATTTTGATTTAAACTATAACCTTGTTAATGGCGTTATTAAAAAACTTTTGCGTTGTTTCATAATATAGAATACTTCGAGCTTTATATTTGTAAATATGTAATAATAAATACTTTAATATTTCATGAAGTTCTCTACTAATTGGGTTATAAACGCTATTAAAAACATCTGGATTATATTTTGAGCACGGTTGTAACTTAAGAAAGTTCGCCAACCCCAGCAGTGGTATTCAGTAAGAAAAAGTGAAGTGAATTTTCGGTGAATCTTGATCACGTGACAGCGCTCCTCCAATAAAAATAGAGGAAGGATCAATATTCACCGAAAATTCACTTCACTATTTCTTACTGAATACCACTGCTGAATAAAACTATGATCTGTGAGTGTATTTTAGTGGTAGGATTGACCTTTTTTTGCATCGGTTTAGGATAGAGTTCCTCTTAGTTAGATTATTTTAAAATGTGAGCTATACTTAATATATTCTATGCCTATTATAACTCGTTCGAAATAAATATATCTATTATTAAATTTCACAATTTAGCTTAGAGCATTAATCCAACTGGATTTGACATTATAAGGCGACCCCCGCTAAAGAAGGTACGAGAACAACGACCATACACATTGTGTACGGAAATTGTCGTGTCTTAGTGAGCGTGAGGCGATTTTGGACGCGGCGTACATAGTGACCAATGAAATTGCGTTAAATGTTTGTGTGCTACCTCGGTACCCCGCAGACGCGGCAGTGTATAAAATATATAGCGGCAAAGAAAACAGTCCTTAGAACTGCTTCTATTGGTTTATTACTCTTAGCAATTTATATTAAAATTTAATTAAGTTAAATAGCAAGCTTTGAAACAAAATTATTTAACATTTTTTTAAAAGTAATAAAAAAAAATTCACATTAAATCGTAAGAGTCAACTATGCTAGACGCCTATGTTAAATTAAGTAATATGATAAACAGCAACCCAGTCTTTGTAACATACATTTTGTCATTCATGTATGATGTACCTATGTATGTAAATAAATTCAATAACTTCGTCCTTTGGACACAAGGCAGTCAAACGATTCTTCTTGGGGCCGATAATTCAATTTATGCCACTACATCGATGTGACGTCTCCCACAGAATCGAATCTTGGTAAACAAAAGATATAGTATCTACAAAAGAATATCAACTTCAACCAATCTATTCTTTAACTTATGATAAATAAATCTAATATTTATCGTGTAACAGTGTTAGTTACACAAATTTTATATGCATATTCAGTAGGTCTGAGAATCAGCTACTGTCTATTTTTGATACCAATAAGTGATAAGCGTTGTCCACCCCTAACATTTGTATGGCAAAACAATGTTTGCCGGGTCAGCTATTATAAATATAAAATAAAACTTTATGTAGTAGCTATCACGAACAATCAGTGTAACTGAAGTTAATAGTTATGTTAATTTTTGTACTATATCCGATTTTAGTATTAGCATCTTGCTGCAAAACATCAATCATATAGGCACTAATATTAAAAAGCGGAAGTTTGTTTTTTTGTTTGAACGCGCTAATGTCAGGATCTACTGGTTTCTTCAGGAATTCTTTTTGTATCGGATAGTTCATTTATTAAGGATGGCTATAGGCTATGCTATATAAGATTGCGCTGCAGTATATAGGAGTGAAAATTGATGCAACAACGGAGTAAGTTTTCTAAATGCTAAACGTACGAAGGTGCGGGCAATAGCTATACTATGATTATTATTAAAAAGTGACAATCTTTTATATTGTCCCCCTATTTTCACATAATTTGATTTCAATGTCCCAAAATAACCAGCAAAAAAGAAACCAGCATAGAAACTTTCAGGTTTAACAAAATCGAGACAGAAACGCGATAAAAATAACTTTAAATGTATGTTTATTTACAAACATGTTTTTAATAGCATTTATGAATTGTCTTTCCCTTTATTTATTCAAATGATGACAGATGAACCGCTTAGAATGACAAAGCACCAAACTTTTTCCCTTCATAATATATATTTTTCCCAGAAATAACTTTACGAAGGTAACGAAATAAATTTTATCTCGAAAATTTGGTACAATCTGCATGGTTATTTATTTCGTTGTAAGGTTTAAAAGTTATCAATGTATATTGTTGGTTTCGGACACATTTCGGATAAAATAATATTAAAATAACATATATTCCTTGCTGTTTTTTTAAATCAGGAGCTTAATTTGTGTTTCTTGCCAAAAAAATAAAGCTCACTGCGGGTATGGCGGTATGGTCAAGCCATTTTACATGACTGCTATCGTGTAAAATTCAACTGTATACCTGTGTGGTTTTATGTGATCAAGAACTTATATTACGTTGTTGGCAAAATAATAATAAATAATGGTACTTACTATAAATAAATTAAGCTTGAATTTATAAATTAGAACAATGAAGCTTGCTTAATTTCATTTAAATTGCTTTTCTACTTGGCATGCTACTCTCAACAAATACAAACGAAAAAAAAAACTTTTGTTTAATTTGAGCTAAAATTAAGGCTTTGTTATTTAATTAATCTCGAAGATAATGATCGTTGGTTTTGTAAGACTTTTATCAAGCTCTTAATTAATGTAGTTGTATAAATGAACACTAATGTACGTGCACTTACTTTGATTAAAAGTAATTTTGTTAAAATAAGCTAAAGCGGAGTCAACCACAGTCTCATAAGATTCACTACAATTGCATATTTATGCAAGTAGATAGCCAAATACGGGTAACAAATTGTACAGACGGAAATAGCTCGGGATTTATATAAATTGGTTGACAAATTACTTAAATACTAATTAACGACCATGAGTTCCAAAAGTAGACGTATAATAATATTTTTTTATTAGCTGTTACTAGTACGCCAGGAATCACTATAAATAGACATATTGTATGACGGGCCTCGTGGTGCAGTGGTTCATATAACGGACTGCCGATCATGAGGTCTCGGGTTCGATTCCCGGTCAGGACAATCATTTGTGTGATGTTTTTAATTGTCATACAAATGTTTGTACTGCATCTGGGTGTTTACTATGTATTATAAGTATGTATTTACAAAAGAAAAGTAGTTTATGTATTATATCCGTATTCGGGTACCCATAACACAAGCAATATAAGCTTAGCTTGGGACCAGAGGACGTTGTGTGAAATGTCCATGAATATTTATTTATTTATTTATTATTTATTTATATTATGGTCTTATTCATATTGACTTATCGGAGGTTTAAAAGTTCGCTAAAATCGGTTCTCTAAAATTGTCAAAAATTGTTATTCGTAATAGGCTTTTTACGATAAAATGTTTATTGTCTCTCCGATAAAGTTATTGTTTAAACCTCCGATAAGTCATTATAAATAAGACCAATAATATTTAAACAAAAAAATTAATAAATATTCATGGACATTTCACACAACGTCCTCTGGTCCCAAGCTAAGCTTATATGCTTGTGCTATTATGAATAACAAGTTTTGACAATTTTCGCGAACCGTTTTTAGCGAACTTTTAAACCTCCGATAAGTCATTATGAATAAGACCGTTAGTTTTTAACACGCTTATATAAGTTCAGTATGTATCTATCAATGTATTAATCTATGTAACGGAATCTTTACGTTACGTTACTTAAGGGGTTTTCACCCACTTGCAGTAGTCGGATTGATCTGAAATTTTGCACACGTTACAAGGACCGATGACAATGCAATAATTAAAAAAAAATCCGTATTTTCAAGCGTGTTTTTTTTAGTTTTTGAACAAAGTAGATTATTATTGATAACTACTTTCAGAAATTACCCCCTACATCTTGCGGGAGCGCGAACGCTCTGGTAGCACCTTGCCCCACCGCAGGGCCCCGGGCAGGGGCCGTCGGCGCGCAGTGGCTGGCCGGCCCCCCCGACGAGGTGGTCGCGCGCGGCGAGTCTGTATTCAGAGACCCGCCGCGGCAAATGTGGCTGCTGGCCACGCGACAGGGGGACCTAGTGCTTCCCCTGTTGGGTCGGGCCCCGATTAACGGGGCCACCCCTCGCTGGGTCATGGTAAAGCTCAAGGCACCATCATGGCCCAGCAGGGTAGAAGGCGCAAAGATAAAAAAAAAATAAAAAAATCCCCCTACATCTAATAGATAGATAACACTTTATTTGCACATTAATGATTTACATTGCATATAAATTAGATTACAATGACAAATGCACAAAGGGCGGCCTTATCGCGAAATGCAATCTCTTACAGGCAACCTTAGGATGGACAAATAATTGAAATATAGTAGTTGAAAGTGTTACATAAGTTTACAAATACATAAAAACGAACATACGAATATAAATACACATACACGAATATAAATAAACGTAAACAAATTCAAATACACATATACATAAATATATGCTACTTAAATATATAATATTACTACTTATATTATGTCTGAAGTGATGTGTAATAATGAGTAAGTTTTGATCTAAAATTTAAAATTACATATTACAAACGTAAACTATTTGTAACACTAAAATGATTAGTTCCATCTGTCCGCCCACACAGTCCTTCCCCGTCCGTTAATAGAGGCTGACAGACTTGGCCAGAGAATACCACACGCCTGAGTTATCCAGGCTCGAAGCAGTTCTTATATTTTGCACTTAAATTGCACAAATTTTGCACTAGAATTGCACTAGAATATGCTAGCGCTATTTCAATAGCATTTTTATAGAAGTGTTCTCGAAACCGCGATATGCCTTTTACAATCGCTTTGTAACTTGAGTATTTTTAACTTGCCCGCTTAATTTCAGTAGTTCATTTGTTTTTATTCTTTGACTGGCCTTTCTAATGGAAATGCATTTGGTATTTAACAACACCTTGACCAGGCCAATATGAAATTCCTCTCTTAATACAGAGCTTAGTTTTGAGATATCCGTCTTGATCTTTTATTTAGATTTATTTTTAATTGACATTTTAAGCGCCCACGAACAAATGAATCGCCTTTGCGATCACAATACTATTATTTATGTACGATGACCAATTATATTTGCTCCGCGTTTATTTCTGTCTATTCTTAGTATGTATTAAGCTTAATTTTGGATCAGAGGAATAAATAGTCTGAACACCTCACGTATATTAATACCAATTGAATATTATAAACAATATCGACTTAACTATCTCATTAATTATTCATTTCATCAAAATATTGAATTATTAATTAAATCACAACGGATTTGCAGAAAACATTCCACTGATGAATAGTTTTTACTATAATTAAAACTAATTCCCCTTTGGTTTTTGTTCATTAAGTTCGGAGTTATTAGGTCACAATTAATTTAACTATGTTCGGTTATTCCCTTAACATAAAACCTATTTTTAATTAGACTATTAATAAATTGCGATAAGTTAGCAGTCAGATCAAATGTACTTACCTACTTATTAAGAAAATAGTCTTTTATGTCTATCCCTATGTGGACTCAATCTTTAAAACCAAAACGTCAGATATTAGTGCGATTTTTAAAGTAAATATAGTGGGTCAAGAGAAAAGTTATTAAGTATATATAACGTAGAATACACCAACAACCTCCGTAATGTCTATTTTAGATTCTATCCATTATACGGTTGCCTGGAAGAAATCACATTAGTGATAAGGCCGCCTTTTGTGCAATAGCTTTTAAGACTGTATTTTTAAAATTCTATGTAAAATTGGTGTTTGTGCAAATAAAGAGTTATAGTTTGATTTCTAAACTCTACACATACGAGGTAGTGAGTAACAGCTGGTTTGTTGTATAATTTGTATTAAATCGAAATGTATACAATAAATATTGCATCTATCTATCTAAATTGAAATAGGAATTGCGACAGTGAAATAAACAATCCCTCGCAGCGAAGGCCTTGTTATTTCAATATGCCTAAATTCAATTCAGTGCCCGAACTCAATAATACCAATCGTTTTAACATACATTAAATCAACTGTCTCATTAACATAAAATGGCTTTCTGAAAAATTTGTTATCTAAATGATACCTTCCTTTTTGTCCCGTTGGGTTCTTGGAGAAGATGAATTACCGGGCTTTTTATTAGCCTTTTAACCACTGCGGATTCTGTTCGAGACATTCATAGGTCCTCCCTTAACATTACGGGGAATTATTGAAAATCACATTCTCTTACATTCCGGTGACTTATTTATTCAATTAATTTGAGTTTGTCTCTCATCGAACTGAAATCTTAGAACAAGTGAGGGAGAGTAATTCTTACTGACATTAAAAATGCCAAAACATCTGTCTGCCAGTCTGTCATTCATACCTAGGCTACTGAATGAAATGAAATTTTAAACACAGATAGTCCAAAGCCTGAAAAAGGACATAGGCCACGTTTTACTTCTGAAAACGGTGTGCGTTGATTCCGAATTCTACGCATGCTAAGTTGCGGGCAATATTCGTGGTTGAGTGGTTCATGTAACGGACTGCCAATTACGAGGTACGGGTTCGATTCCCGCTCGTGACAATCATTTGTGTGATATTTATAATTGTCATACAAATGTTTGTACTGCGTCTGGGTTTTTTATGTATTATAAGAATGTATTTACAAAAGAAAATACATATACTACATGTATTCTATCCATATACTGGTACCTATAACACAAGCATATAAGCTTAGCTTGCGACCGGAGGACGATGTGTGAAATGTCCATGAATATTTATTTATTTATTATTTATAATGGCAATAGGTATGCTATATAACAACAAATTCATTGTGTTAACACACAGTTGTTGCAGCTCTTGTATAATAATAGAATAACTAATACGTACATAAACGTAGACAAATAAGGATAATGTTAAAGTTTTGGTTAGTCGTTAACGGACTACCCTGAACATTCGTAATATATGGAAACCCTACTCGCTCACAACACAAGCCAGATGTTTCAAATTGCTTTTTAAACTAATTAGGGAGTTAAGTTAGTAAAACCATAATTTTGTGTCTCGGCCTATAAAAGCGAGTGTTGGGCATCAGCTTCCTATAGTAGGGGAGGGTGTGTTTGTTCCACGCTTTCGAGTATTCCGTCTCTCGTATAAGATGGCTTCCTCTTACAAGAATCATGGAGAATTACTAGACACTTCCACGTAATGTTAGATGAATTAGATAAATTCTTTATTGCACACTGCACAGACATTGAAATAAAGACAAGAATCTTAAGACCAGGTACAAATGGTGGCCTTAATGGTTAATGACAGACACAGATACCAACTCCTTATTATAACTATATTTAAATAAAAAAGCAGATCATTTTAAGGATGGAATAGCATGGAATGGAAAGGAATCAGATTGAAAAGTTAGAAGTAAATTGAGGTCACAGATCCGTATTTGTGAAGTTACTATACTCCTAACTTTTAAATCCAATTCCTTTCTATTTGATCCTATTCTACCATGATGGTATTTTTATTTTAGAATGTCGATGTTTAATGGCGAATTACAAATATTTATTTTAGAATTTTATATGAATATAGTTATAGATATAATTTATTTAAAAAATAATTAATACGGCAAAATTTGTTTTGTTAAATTAAATATTTATGGACATATCACACAACGTTCTCTGGTCCCAAGCTAAGCTTATATGCTTGTGTTATGGTTACCAGAATACGGATATAATACATAAACTACTTTTCTTTTGCAAATACATACTTATAATAAATAGAATTTCCCAGACGCAGGACAAACATTTGTATGACAATTAGAAAAATCACACAAATGATTGTCCCAAGCGGGAATCGAACCCGCGACCTCTTAATCGGCAGTCCGTTACATAAACCACTCAATCACGAGGCTCGTCAAACAAACAGTTAGTGCGCATTAATACGTAATTACAAAGCTTTTAGAAACTTCTGGAAAGCAGCCAAGGAACAGAAGCGGGACGACTTACTCAAGATAGTATTAAATTGAAATGTAATTTTCAGATTCTTAAGATTCTGTGCGACAACTTAATTTTTGCTTTACATTAACACCCATTAAAACAAGTTGGTTGGTTGAAGGGAATTAGTCGCTTCAATACAAGATTCAATTCAGAATCAAATGTATTCTTACCGTATTCTGGTACTTATAACACAAGCATATAAGCTTAGCACGTGACCAGAGGACGTTATGTGAAATGTCAAAGAATATTTATTTATTAAATTAAATTACGGTGGAAAAAGTGCAAAGCATTCTTGATAGGTGGCGTTGCACGTAGAAATACTATATAAACTCAATCGAGTAACGATTGCGGTGGCCTAATTGATTGCTTCAAACACGACCGCAATAAGCTCAGTTGGCAGAGCCACGGAACGGTATTCCGAGGTCGTGGGTTCGAGTCCCGATTGCGGTAGTCACTTTTTCCACCTTAATTTAATTTATTACTTTAGAATATTTATTTACTTAATTCAGTCCACTACCGGATATAGTTCTCTCATAAGTCTCGTTACAATATAAGGTACAAGATCTTAGGCATCCATTCCGACACTGCGACTTTTTAAGGGTCGTCGGGTCATCTAGTTGGCCTAGTTAGTAGTTAAGTTTGGTAATTATTTGTCGTGAAACAATTTTGGTTATAATACAATACAAAGAAAACGAGTAAATCGAAGGTTTAACTTTAAGAAGCCCAGTTTAATTGTAGAAAACATTTGAAATGAAGTTTCGAGACTTCGAATTTTAGAATAAACGTATATAACTTATTATACGAGTATATAACTTATTTGAGAAAATTGTAATTGCTAATCGCAAATATAATTATAAAACTTTGAATGGAAAAATATAAAATAACCTGTTAGATATTTGATAAGGGTACGAGGTAGGTAACAGGACCCTGCGGTTTTTACTCATTACACGAATGTTTTATTTATAGATACACCTCATTATTTATCAAAAACAGAATGTTGTATTTGGACTGAAGTGAAAATTACCATGCTTTACACTCTACTTCATTCTCCAAATGCCCCTAATTATCTCTACTACTTTCCGATATCTTTGCTCTACTCACTCAAAAAATCTTCGCTCCACCAACAATCTTCATCTCGGGTGCCCAGCGCATATTTCTAGTCTCTTGCATTCTTCTTTCCATATACAATCTATTCTTCTCTGGAACACCCGAAATGTTTTTAAATCTAGGCTGCGTAAATTCTACCTTGATCTCTCTGTACAATAGTCGTCTGTTATTTATATATATCGGAGAAAATCACCGTAGACATCACCTGTAACTATTGCCAGGGTAGTCTCCAATCCAAACACGCTGTAATACTGAATAAGCTAACTACGTTAACTACAACATTCTACTACGATGAGATCGATCCGTGGCTTACGACACGTGTAGCTGGTTTGGAAGGCGCCTTTTATGAATATTCAACGGGTCACCATTCGAACTCATCAAATAAAGGAATTACTCACCATTGACACCATTTAAGGACCCACTTCACTGGAACCTAAGTTAAAACTAAAAATCCTTAAGTAAAGCATTTTAATCAAGTCTCCTACGACACGGCCATTCTGCGAATACACACGTCCCCGTGTGTAAATCTGCAATAGATCTAAGTTTTTCCGCTCGGCTAAATCTGACCCAATATAAAGTCGCAAAATAAAGAAATCCACAACTAAGATTTGTCCATACACTCGGTCAGTTACAACAATTTCCACAATAATTCAACATTCACACTCGGTCAGTTACATTAATTCCGCATTATCGTTACTTTGCACGTTCTCACAAATACACACTAAGCAATAACACTGGCGGATATTCTAATTGTTTAAGTTATAGAACTGGGCAGCGTAACGACCTGTATAATACTGACTGCTCTAGTTGTCAGGTTTTTCGCATTATTGCTAACGAACTTTAAGTTGTAGTGGGTTCGTATCGACTTATCGAGCCAATATAATTGTAGCATTAAATAGATGGTTTCTAATCATCAAATCCACTACACATTAAAATTGTGTTTTCATAAAGACAACCACTCGGCTGTAATTTGATAACGAATTATTTAGAATTTAGCTAATTAGTCGTAAACTACTCAGAAAAAGATTTTTAGCTACGTTAGTAAAAGCATTAGAATTTTTTTTTTTTTTTTGTTTTCTTTTTCTTTCTTTTCTTTCCTTTGTTTCTCTTTGTCCTCATTGTCACACGGCCATTCTGCAAAGGCACGCGTCCTCGTGTGTTCCCTATCTACTTGAAGCTAATAGAAGGGTTTCCGTTTGGCCTATCCTGCTGATCTAGACGGATTCAACAGTAAAGGAATGATTTTCTAATTTAGTTTAAATGCTAATGATTAAACTATCAGTGAATAAAAAGTTGAATTTAGAATTTTCGTACTGGCATACGAATAAACACTGTTACTTTACCTCCTACTTGTAGCTCAAGTAGAAGTTAAGCCTACATAACTCTTTTAGCTGTTGCTACTAAACACCTAAATCGTGAATAGTAACCGTTGGTGCATAGTATCGTAACGTGGTATATTTATGAGTATAGCGTCTTAAGGATAGAAAGGATTAAGGATTTAGGAAGGATCAAGGGTTTGGGAAGGATAGGTAAGGGAAAGGTCGACGTTGCCGCGTAGGCAAGGGCCCTAGGAATAAAAGGATAGGTTGATGCTGTGCCATAGGCGGTCCTGTTCGCCGTCGTACACAGGGGACCATTATTCTTTCAGGATAGGATAATTATAGTGGCTTATATTGGTCGGCTCCACACGCCAATATAGCATCTTTTATTTATGGATTTATTTTAATATTTTTTTTTTGGCTTATTGGTCGGCTCCACACGCCAATACCATCTTTTATTTTTGGCTTACTGTAACGCTCCACGCGCCAACAGCTCTTTTAATAATAATAATTAGTTTACTCGTGGATACACCACGGTAAACTGCTTTGTTAATACTATAAATAGTTCACTGAACGTCTCTGTACACCAAAAATGCTCGCAAATTAAAATTTAAGAGGTAGATAATTTGTTACGGTATGTAGATCTGCTATAGTCAATCCACTACAACAGATTCTTGTTCAAGTAAATAAGGTCGCAAGTTATGCTCGTGAATACTCAGAGGTGATCTCCTGTCGCCTCGATAATTTGTAATAAGGGTCGTATGCGCGAATAAACGGAAAGTAATAAAGTTAAAAACAAACGGTAGACTTCATTTACAATGAGAACCACGCGAAACAGTTGCAGATTGCTAGTGATTATTTTTTTCAGCCTGCATAGACCAATAATATTAGTCGCATACATTTAAATCAAAATACAACTGAAGTATTGTATGGGCATTAAAGGCATTTTGGAATTAAATATTTGTAATAAGATGAACCTGCTATACTGGACATCTCTATGAAAATTTTAGAAACATGTTATAGGTAAACCACAATAAAACGTGTGGTTAATGTTATTAATAGCTTACAAGACGTCTCTGCGTTATCAAAATCATATTTGTAAGTAGATGTTTTAAAAAGAAGATTTCACGAACTGATTATAAGTAAGCCACAATAAAGCGTGTGGTTAATATTATTACTGCCTCACTAGACGTCTCACACTTCAGTAAGTTAAAGATTTCAAAAACTCATTATACACCACAAAAAGTGATGTTAATAATTATTAATGGTTGCTAGACGTCTCCATACGTCAATAGCACCGTCAGGTTCGTATTTGTAGCTAGATATTTTAGAAAGGACGAATTTAACCGCATATTATAGGTACACTACAATAAGTTGCGTTGGCAATATTATTAACGACTTACAGGACGTCTGCATACGTCAATAGCACAGTCGAGATCATAATGGTAAATAGATTTTTCGAAACAGTAATTCTGAAACGACTGGCACGTATATAGATTTCTTAAACTTTCTTTCGCTGTCTAAGGATTTAAAATTTTAAACGCATATTTTGTCAATCTCTTTTTATTACAACTCTATCTTCTACATGTAACTACATGTTGGTCTAATCTTGAGTATTTAGTTAACCATGATTTAGATTTTCTCACTACCTCTCATCTAGGTGAAAGTTTCTTGCGATATTATTTGCCAGTCACAAATAACAAAGTTTAATAACGCGTTAGAATATGTAAAAACACATTATTACACGGCGGAGACTAAATCTTTGTTTTTCTTTAAAACTTTTATTTTTAGTTATCAAGTACGCTTATAAATAAATAAGCGAAAATCATGTACCAACTTTATAAAAAGGGAACCGAACACTTTAAAACGAAGTGTTGAATGTTCATAAAGCCACACTATATTTCTGTTCGCAATCAAGTAAAACGATTTTACTATTACTTATTGATTGATACACGAGATAAATTTAGCAAGTGTACACTGTAGATTTATAAAATTACTAGTAAATCATTGTCATTTAATTTTGTTACGCAGTTACGTTAGTTAGTGTTATAGGGTAATTAACTAATTACCTATGACTTGTTATTATCAGTTTTTGTTTCTTAATATAATCAAAGCAATTTTTTTCCAAAAAGAAACTTTGCGAAAACTTTAAATTTTTACTAGAACGCCGGTTACGGTTAATTTTACTGTTCTAGTTTTTTTCAAAACAAAATTGAATAACGACTATTCGATCCCACTTCTGATATCGGAGAAAATCACCGCAGACATCACCTGTAACTATTGCCAGGGTAGTCTCCAATCCAAACACGCTGTAATACTGAATAAGCTAACTACGTTAACTACAACATTCTACTACGATGAGATCGATCCGTGGCTTACGACACGTGTAGCTGGTTTGGAAGGCGCCTTTTATGAATATTCAACGGGTCACCATTCGAACTCATCAAATAAAGGAATTACTCACCATTGACACCATTTAAGGACCCACTTCACTGGAACCTAAGTTAAAACTAAAAATCCTTAAGTAAAGCATTTTAATCAAGTCTCCTACGACATATATATTGTAAAGCTTCTTCTTTACATTAATTTATAATAATAATTTAAAACACATTTAATTAATTTGTTATATTTTTTATAATAAAGAAAAACTATTTTACAATCATTTTTCAACATCCTCTCTTCATGTCCTTGTCTCATCCCCCATTCTTTTCTATTTATTTTCAAATTTTAAATTTTTTTATTCCTTTTTTAAAAATAAATCTTAAGTGGCCTGTATCATTGTATAGGTTATATTCAATGATCACAACCTTTACATTCTCCCCCCCTTAGAGGATAAAAAAAAAAATTTTTTTCCAAAAAAAATTTTTTTTTTCTAAGTTACAAAATACTGGACACCCTACCTAAGGTTGGAAAGCATGATAACAAACAAGAATGAACCAGATTAGATCCAGCTAGGACCTAGCTTTTCGAAGCAATACATTTCGAAAAACTTGAAAAGCAAAAAACCAACCAAAAATTGCCTTTCTAATCTTAGTTATCCGAACCACACTAACTACGATGCCCTTATATCATATCACTCTTTTCATAAAATATTAAACTACTTCATCTTTAAAATTGATTTATCCAATAATAAACAAGAGTGATAAGGCATCCTTAAAACTATCACACCAAGACACAAAGCATATATCATCAACAATCAATCAGAAAAATGTCCATCACCAAACAATTAATGCTCTTATAAAAACTATCGAGCTTCAATTATGAGGTCAGCATCATAGATCCGAAAGATATGCTAATTTAACAGCTTTCCAGTTTAATGAGAAAATTTACATAAGAAACCATTATAATTGATAGAATCCAGAGATTATCAAATTAAAATTTAAAGTATGCTCAGATAATACTCAACCTTCTTTTCAATTATTTAGGTATAATTTCTACTAAGTAATCCTGAATGCTCGGGAATGACCAATTTATTCCACATTTAGAATTCCTTCTCGTGAGATAAATTTACCAACCATTCTTCTACCACAAGTAACGTTTTAAATAATCAATCATTCTATTATCTAAGTAATTATAAACTATTCGCTAATCATTATTATCTAACTATTACCCAATAAATAAAATAAAAATATTATCAGCAACCTCTCACTATAATACAACTTCTTTCAATTTTCAACCTTTCACATTTCTCTCCCAATGAACAAATACTTTACTCTAGCACCTACTTTCCTAAATCCTATCTTATGAGTTCTATCTCTAAAATGCGTGATATCCCAAAACAGGATTCCATGACAAATAGCCTATGGCCTTACCATGTTGCATTCAAAGATATTACCCGTTGATACGACTCATCCAACTAACTCTACCAAGCCACTACCTTCGACATTATAACTCAATACAACCCATTATTATACCTATTAATCGTTCTACCTTAATACTATAATCATAATCTAGTACGAAATACTCACTATCTAATTACTATGTTAATATATTTATCTCACATTTTTAACTAAACATTCAAAATATAAATATGAAAAAATAATTAAATTTTTGATGTGGTTCCTTTTCATTGCATCTTTCTTATGTACAAATTTGCTGACGTCATTATGAAGTCTCGCCGATCCCGAACAATATGAAACACACCAAAATAAAACAATATTAGTAAATTATAATTATCACTATATATATAACCTTAATCTAATTGAATCACTAAACCAATTTACATCATTATGCAAATAATTATTGCGAACATTCTTGGTAATTTACTTCTTGGAACTCTTCCCTTAGTCTATCAAATACCTCCTGTACGCTTTTGCACGTGTCTTTAATGCCCCGGAAGAAAAGTAAGGCGTTACCCCTTAAAAATGAGGGCAATAGTGATAATTTTTCTTCTTCAGACGAGCATCTCTTGAAAGTTATTAAAGCGTAAAACATTTCTTCGAATTCATCTAGGCACTCTTGTGCGCAACCACCGAAAGTTATCGTGGCTAGTTCCATCTTAGTTATAAATAATTTATAAAAATTTAATAAAAAGATACGGCTACTTCTCTGATAATTAATATTTATCCTGTGTCGACCCTTTGCTCGTCAACACATCCCTGGGCGTAGGAGCTGGTTTACCAATCGGGCCGCTATACCCGGCGCGCCTCCACCAATTGTAAAACTTCTTTTTTTACATTAATTTATAATAATAATTTAAAACACATTTAATTAATTTGTTATATTTTTTATAATAAAGAAAAACTATTTTACAATCATTTTTCAACATCCTCTCTTCATGTCCTTGTCTCATCCCCCATTCTTTTCTATTTATTTTCAAATTTTAAATTTTTTTATTCCTTTTTTAAAAATAAATCTTAAGTGGCCTGTATCATTGTATAGGTTATATTCAATGATCACAACCTTTACATTATGTATATATGTGGATATATGTATGTATTGTATGTGTATTTAAAGTGTGTGTTGATATATATGTTTTATAACTATTGTATGTACAAGTATTGTGTAAGTATGTATACTATAAATATTATTTTTGTACCTATTGATTTGTAAGTTATGGTCACGGGTGAGACTCACTCGTGACCATGGTGACTGCAAAGTCTCCGAAACGTCGGGCCAAAATTTAAAACAAATATACGCGTCTAAATCCGTAAAAAGTAGTTTTATTTAAACAGATGAGTCGCGCAAGTGTTAGAAAATATTAAGTTATAAGTTGAGTTTGTTGAGAACTGCCTCGTGCACCTACCTACTTAAACTAATTATCTGCATCACGCAAAGGTAGACTGGTAGGAAATGCCCTCGGCATTAAGTCCGCCTATGTATCTGTTTTGTGTGCATGAAGTATATAAATAAATAAAAATTACAACAAAATATCTAAAGTCATAACGATTGTGTCAACACGCCTGGTCAGCGCTGCATAGTAGACAATAATCCCTCCCAAAATGGAGGAAGCCCGTGCCCAACAGTGGGACGTTAATAGAGCGACAGAGAGTTGCTCAGTGGTATGAGATATAACAAGATTTTCTGGATTAGATCTATCTCCAGCAGTGAGCGGAAAAACCCTGAGATTTAGTATTTTTAGTATTTTTATCTTTCTACCTTCTCGTAACAATACGAAGATTACGTGAACTCTTAGCTCTCGTGTAAACAATATTTTCTATTTAGGCTTACGTTGACGAAAATCTGTTTTTGCTACATACAAATACTCGTATTTTTTTATTTAGGTACTAGGTTGAGCTGAATAAACAGCAGATGTCGCACTAACTAAATATTGGGACTAAGAATTATCTATCGATTTGTACCCTCTAGTCACTCAGCGATGGTGAAAAATAACCAACACAAGTGACACCATCCTATTTTCTCCCTACGGTGCCGTAAGATTGAGCTCAGGGATAATTCTTTTGTGACAGACGTAGAGCTCGAAACTGAATCTTATGCCAAAACGCATAGTTAATTCCTCCCGAAGCAAGCGGTGAAGGCCTGTGCTCAATAGCGGGTCGTTAATCGAGACACAGAAAGAGTCGCTCAGTGGTATTGTATGAGTTTTAACAAAATTTACTGAAAAACTCTGATGGACACTTAAATATAAAATTATGATCATAAAATATGTTTTACAACTTCTGTGCAAACAAAAATAACGATTTTCTTTTATTTTAAGTAAAGATTATTATTTATTTTGCGACTTATAATATGCGGACACATTCAAGCTGAATATAAGTAATTGCTAAATCTCTACCATATGATACCACTACAACGAAGCTACCAAACAATTTTATATAGCCGTATTTTGTAAATTTAATGGAATCGCTCCAAGAAAATTAAGACACGAACGTACACTCATTTCCGCTAGTAAATAAATGAGTCTCGGATCAAACAGTTTCGCTTGATCAATCTTGATATCGAGCCCTTTATAATTACCTCCATATAATGATGGCGTCAAAATTATAAATTTGGGATCTACTTACTTTGCTAAAATACGTAGCAAAATTACACAACACTAATATATATTTACTAGCTGTTGCTTCGTTTGCGTGAAATTTAGGAAATTTTATCCGTTTATGCAACATTTTTCTCTGCTGCTTCGCTTCTATTAGTCGCAGCATGATGTTATATAGCTTACAAACTTTCTCAATAAATGTGCTATACAACCCTGAAAGAATTTTTCAAGTCAGTCCAATGGTTCCTGAAATTAGCGCGTCCAAACAAACACACTCATTCGCCTTTATAGCTGAATTTCAACAAGACCGTATTTTTGTTTCATTTCTACGTAGATAATTTGTTAAAACTGCGTTGTGGCAATGCTACCAATATCCATCAATTTAATAAAAATAGCCATATGCCTAAATAACAAATAGTATTCGTTGTACGAGAGACAATTCATTGATAAGTGTGTTCAGGACAGCCACCGTGATGATGAATTATGACCTTCAAAATTTATTTTAAAATAAAAATACTTAATGAAAATACTTAATGCCTCATGTAGGTAATGACTTCCTTTATCTAGAAAAAAATATGAGAACTGTAAAGTAAAGTTCCACACTACCGATTTCACTCACGCTGCAAAAAAAATGCTGTCGGGAAATTGACCCTTATAATGTTAGTGTGTGTTTTGAAGTATACAAAAATTACGTCGTAGGAATATACAAAGGAATAACAAATAATTTATTTTCAGCTTTACTAAACTATATGCTAAAAAAATCCAAACATTTCTTGAATGTATGGAATCTATCAAGATTTATATTACTTTCAAATTCAACAAATACATCTGCGGGTTCCGAACACTTGTGACAAAGAAACTTATCCTATCTGTTAAACCAAAGTTGGCGATACCTAGAATAATAACATTTTTTCAGTTCATGTCTATTCTTATATTATAAAGTTGAAGAATTTGTTTGTTTGAAAGCGCTAATCTCAGGTACCACTGGTCCGATGTAAAAAATTCTTTCAGTGTTGGATAGTACATTTTATCGACAAAGCCTGTAGAGGAAATCGGTACAGAATGACAGTTGTATTCTTAATTCGTCGCCACATGATAAGACGGACATCTTGTCTCAAAAAGACACCTAACTAAAAACAAAATTGAGAAAGTGCGTATTTCTTTAGCTAACGATAAATCTAGGCATTAGTACCGATTCTATGACCACAACTAAACTTAACTAAAAACTAAAATCGATAGTCTCAATAACATAATCCGGCAATGTTAACAGAATTTTTTTTATTAGAAAATCTGTATATTATAGACTAACGATGTCAATTAATAAAAATGTGCACAACAAAATAGAAAATTAATCAAAATACGCCATATATGTTTTCATTTTTTTTAGTTCAGTTTAGTTGAGCATGTTGAATTGGTACCACTGTTTTAAAGTATGTTTCTGCTATATTTCTATACCTAATATGTCTTGATATTACTTTATCAATACCCTGTTCATGTCAATGATTAAGTTGTTCACAAAATTTATTAAAATTTGTAAGATTTACTAGGGCGATATCGCTGAAACATGTTCAATTTCCCCTCTAGCTAATAAACGATTCGGCTCACGCAGAGTAAAAATATTCAGTATGAAAATAAAATCACTTTTTAAAAACTCGTATCCTGAAATGTTTCTGTAACGTCAGCATAGAACGGCAGGTTAAACTAAAAATAGTTTTATTCGAATAAATATGAGAAACGCAATTGTTAGCGCGTAAACCAGAATAAACTTGTAAATTAACATAAATCTGTATACCGATAATATAAAGCTGAAGACTATGTTTATTTGTTTGAACGCGCTAATCTCAGGAACCACTAGACCGACTTGAAAAATTCTTTCAGAGTTGGATAGTACATTTATAGAGGTAGGCTATAAAAATGTTGCAATAATGAGAAAAAATTTCTACGCGTAAGAAGTCGCGGGCAACTGAATGAAACAACTAGTTTATTAAAAGCTAGTTTATTATAAGAATAAGAATTAATATTCGGTAAGCTTTGAAATAAATAATTTCAAATTCCATAAATCATGTAGATATTTAACAGTGCAGCGAAAAATTTAAAAAGCAACAAATTTTTCTAGTGTTTTACTTATTGAGCTCTTGTCCTACAAACTACGTTGGTTTTCGTTTTTTTAGGGTTCCGTACCCAAATGGTAAAAACGTGACCCTATTACTGAGACTTCGCTGTCCGTCCGTCCGTCCGTCTGTCACCAGGCTGTATCTCAAGAACGGTGATAGCTAGACAGTTGAAATTTTCACAGATGATGTATTTCTATTGCCGCTATAACAACAAATACTAAAAATAAAATAAAATAAATATTTAAGGGGGGCTCCCATACAACAAACATGATTTTTTTACCGTTTCTTGCTCGATACTAATAACGTTGCATTATGTTGCATAGATAATGGTACGGAACCCTTCGTGCGCGAGTCCGACTCGCACTTGGCCAATTTTTTCTTTTTAGGGTTCCGTACCCAAAGGGTAAAAACGGGACCCTATTACTGAGACTTCGCTGTCCATCCGTCCGTCTGTCACCAGGCTGTATCTCAAGAACGGTGATAGCTAGACAGTTGAAATTTTCACAGATGATGTATTTCTATTGCTGCTATAACAACAAATACTACAAATAAAATAAAATAAATATTTAAGGGGGGCTCCCATACAACAAACATGATTTTTTTACCGTTTCTTGCTCGATACTAATAACGTTGCCTTATGTTGCATAGATAATGGTACGGAACACTTCGTGCGCGAGTCCGACTCGCACTTGACCAATTTTTTAATTATCGTAAAAGCTGTAGTTATTTTAAATTTTTACACTGTGGCACAGTTGACAGCTAATTATAATAATGAATGTGTCTTATAATTATACAGCGGAATGGGTTTTATTAAAGGGTGACATCGAAGTGTGCGCTCCGAATATAATTATCAAGAAAATATATAATTAATATAATTTCGCCTTGCTGTAGAACAAAATAAGTAGTTACGTGATATATTAGTTTCGATCTTATAAATCTTAATATTGTACAATCAAATTTTAAATTGAACGAAGATTGCCTATGTATATTGGATTAATTTTCAATCAATCACTGAGTTGTTGTTTAAATTGTTATGCAAATCAATAACAATAATTGTTTCAACAAACTTAAAAAAAAAAAAAAAAAATAAGAAATTTGCACACTTTTTTACTTATTTACTTATAATTATTATAAAACTGAAGAGTATGTTTGTTTGACCGCGCTAATCTCAGCAATCACTTGGCCGATTTGAAAATTCTTTCAGTTTTGGATAGTAGGTACATTTATCGAGGAAGGCTATAGGCTATACAACATCACGCTTCGCCCAATAGGAGCAAAGCATTAGTGGCAAATGTTGCAAAAACGCGAAAAAATTTCTAAATTGCACCTAGTGAAATATGAAACACTGCCTGAAACGAATCGCTGCAAATCGACTTCACGTAATCTTGTTTGCTCTACACTAGAGTGCAATTTAAGCCCGCGTAGGCACGGAGGGCTGGGGCGGCCCGCGGGCTGAGAAGCAGGTGGTTTGAAGGTCCGCCGCTGAATCTCAGGCACGCCGAAGCAGCAGCGGTGGACCTTCAAATCATCTGCGACGAGATAAGCTTGCGTGGGCCCGCCCAAAGCCCGTAGCGCCGGAGCCGTGACAGAAACAATGCTTGCTGCCTGCTTGCATGTTGCATGCCTCCTTGCATGTTGCATGCTGCATGCTTGCATCGCTTCGGTCAGGTTAAGGGAAACAAAATATTTTTATTCTTTGAATTATGTTTTGAATTATCAATAAGTCGGAATTTTTGTTATTCGGTCTATTGAGTTTCGGTATTTTAAGAATAGTAATTATGAACGTAAGGAATTTTGAAGTTTCGGAATTATGAAAATTGGGGTTATGATACATCGGAATTGTAATATTCGGAATTTTGAATCATACGGAATTATGAAAATCGGTATTATGAAATTCGTATTTATGACCTTCGGAATAAAGTTTTTCGTATTTTTGTAGTGTACCCTTTCAAAAGAAACGACAAAATTCATTTTTACTATATTCAGCACAGAAGAACAATATAAGCAATTCCAAATAATGATGTAATTTACTCCAGAAAAAAGGCTAATACGAACATTCCAGAATAGTAATCGTTATTATGTCTTTCGGCAAAGGCTTACTATAAAGCAAATAATACAACTCCTGTTAGTAGTAATCTCCGTTGAAGACCTACGACCTACCTCTTCCTTCTCCTTATGAAACAAGTGATTGTGCGACGCATTATTATATTATTATCATTATTGTAATACATCAAATGACGGACATTGTGATCTAATGGTTCATGTGAAAACAAACTGGCGGTGACGAGGTCGCAGGTTTGATCCCCGCACAGGACAATCATCTATAATTGTCATACAAATGTTAGTACTGCGGCTGCGTGTTTCTATGTATTATAACTATTTAGAGTATGTATCTACAAAAAAAAGTATATAGAAAGAAAGAAAGAAAGAAAGAAAGTTTATTTGTAACTTGTCTCAAAGGTAGGTAATTACATTTACAATCAAGAGCAAACGAAAAAAAGAAAAAAAAAAGTAAAAATAAGATTTGATGAAGCACATTTCAAATTAAGTTACAAATACGACTAGACTCAGCGTTATGCTAGTTTAAAACTAGCGCTGGTCTTCCGTCTAGCCGTTTTTGTTGTTGGCAGTTACCACGGCTCCAACTGTCACATTACATAAAATGAAAACCAAATAAAAAAAATAAAACAAGAATACATAGATAAAACAGAATTAAGATACTAATAACAAAATATTAACAAAAAGGAAAAAATACATCATATTTATAAGAAAATAGTAAGAATTTAAATATATAATAATAAGAAAATAAATTAAAAAAGATTTTTGTATGATTGTAAATTATAGAAAACCCTGAGTAAACCCTTATTTTATTTAATATTAAAGAAGGTATTAAATTACAGTTATATATTATTACAGTACATACATACATACATACATACATATTATTACAGTATATTATTACAGTAGTTATATATTATTGTTACAGTTATATAGTATATCCGTATCTGATGCCCATAACACAAGCATAGAAATATAGCTTACTTTGTGACCAGAGAACATTGTGTGTAATGTCCATGATATGAAACAAAATATTTTATGTAACTGTATTAACCTACTTATACAAAATTAATAAAATCGTCTCTCTCGGGTAAATTAAGATACGAGTGAAAGGTCCCATTTCCGCTAATAAATAAATGGCCTGGGATCAAACAGTTTCAATAGGCTTGATCAATTTTGAAATTAAGACCTCCTTAATAGACACCCATAATAATAATGACGTTTAAAATTTATTTTAGACTTGTCGGAGCACACGGCTTTGTATGCATGAAATTAGAGCCAATTTTAGAAAGTTACAGTTTTCAAGCTGGAGGGTTTCAAACAAAAAATATATCGTCGTTATTGTCACCACCGTCATACTTCCTCCTCCTCCCTTCCTCCTCCTCCTATAGGGTAGGCTGGTAGGTAGAGACTATACACACATGTATTACGTTATTCGCTTTTCTATTGTGTGATTTTTTATCGTCATCATTTTCCTGCCCTTATCCAGTTTTTGGGGTCATATTTTAAGGGGTTATTTGAGGTCATAATGATGAAAATGTTATGATCATAACAGTACGGGAACCGTTCGTGTGCAAGTCCAACTCGTAATTGACGGGCTTTTTTTTAGAAAACTGTTCATCTATTTAGCTTTCTTTTATATACCAAGCGTATTTAGCTTTATTTTAAATACGCTTGAAAACAATATTTCGTGTTATATTTTTAGTAATGAAAACAAAAATTCAATAAAATTGAAAATTTATTTCCAAGCATTGAACGCAGCTGTCACTTAATTAAAACAGTCCTAAAACAAAGATTTTAACAGCTTATAAGTAGATAAAGAAAACTCAAGTCACTGGGACCCCATTAAGTAAGTCTATAAACTCAAAGATTATAAAATGGTTGTTAAAAGCGATCTGATTTTAATTAATTTAATTAGTAATTATCCGTTAAATAGTAACTGAAATATTTGAATCCTAATAGTAACATTAATGTCTATTTTTAAATACGAATTTATTAATTTCGTTCGTATCTATGTCCTTAATGCTTATTTATTAATTGTACTAGCTGCACACGGCAACTTCATGCGCGAGGAATTTTAAAAATAAAAAACCTTAACAAATTATAAAAAAAGCCAAACTTCTAACGCTATTATTTAAATAATTGGTCAAGTGCGAGTCGGACTCGCGCACGAAGGGTTCCGTACCATTATCTATGCAACATAAGGCAACGTTATTAGTATCGAGCAAGAAACGGTAAAAAATCATGTTTGTTGTATGGGAGCCCCCCTTAAATATTTATTTTATTTTATTTTTAGTATTTGTTGTTATAGCGGCAATAGAAATACATCATCTGTGAAAATTTCAACTCTCTAGCTATCACCGTTCTTGAGATACAGCCTGGTGACAGACGGACGGACGGACGGACGGACGGACGGACAGCGAAGTCTCAGTAATAGGGTCCCGTTTTTACCCTTTGGGTACGGAACCCTAAAAAGAACCACATTAAAATCCGTTACTTAGTTTCGGAGATATAAGCTCACATATGGACGTACCTACATATTTACAAAAATATCGACTTTCTTTACTTACTATAAAACAACTCGTTATTTTTGTATGTATGTCTCTATGTGAGTTTATATGCTCAAAACTACACAACGGATTTAAATGTGGTCTTTATAACACGCTTTTATAAGTTTGGTATGTATCTATCAATGTATTAATCTGTGTCGGAATCTTTGAAAGCGATTTTCAGCCACTTGCAGTAGACGGATTGATCTGAAATTTTGCACACCTAACAAGGACCGATGACAATGCAATAATTTAAAAGAATAATCCCAATTCCTTGATCAGAATTACTAGAATAGCATGTTGAAGTAACACTATGACCATACTTGCGTTTTTAATTATACACCTAATAGTTTAATTGTATATGAGTAGACTCACCAAGATTATATTGTGTTTCTACGTATGCCTTTCATATGCAATCAGATAATTTCACATAAAAACGCTTTGTTTATAGAATCAGCTAAAAATATCATAATTGTTTACTTGTGGTTACTTTACAGTCTGTCCAGTATAAGTTGGCGTTTGAGCGGGGGCGCCTCCTACGCTATGGGTGTTGCCACCTTTATTTTATATTCCCTATATCTGCCTAGCTAAATATTTATTCACATATATATGTATAATATTATATGTATATAATATTAACATATATTACACTAGCTGTGGCCCGCGACTTCGTACCCGTAAGTAATTTCCTCTATAAAATATTATAGATTAATAGGGTTTTTCTGGGTGAGCATTTGAATAAAACAAAAATTTATTGTTTATGATAATTGTGATCTATCAGCGGAGATATGCCTGTAAAAAATTCTTCAGATTCATCTGAATCATAAGAATCTGAATCAGAAGAATCATGTACATTTTACCCCAAGTTTGGGGTAATGTATAAAACTTTTAACTAGCAACTCTTACCTTGTACCAAACACAAGCAATTGTGAACTGTCAAAATTAGTTCTCTTTTTTGCCACGCGCCAACTTATACTGGACAGACTGTACTACGATTGTGACAACAGAAACTTATGTCTCTGACAGCATAAACTGTCAACGTTTTGTAAGTAGGTAGCATAGAATTGAGTATTGATGACAATGCTATCATTTAAAAAATATTCAGGATGTTTAAGCGTGTTTTTTAGTTTTTAAACTAATTAGATTATTAATAGATTGAGTAGTATAAGAGGATGGCTTTTTGTATAATTTCTCAAGGTTTGGTTTCTGAATTCCACGCGTATGAAGTTGCGGGTATCAGCTAGTATTCCATAAACCATTCAAAATACCTACATACACTTGAATCGTTCCATCAACCAACGGAGCAAAAACAATCTATTTCTAAATATTTGAAATGAAAATGCAAAAAATGCTTCTCATTAACAATGCGAACGAGAAATAAAGGTTATCTTACGTACATTTTAATGAGAAGATTTTGATAAACACAGGACTATTGTATAACAAATTTAATTAACAAAAAGAACAAAGATGGCCCAAACCGCCAAAAAACAGAAGAGCTTACGCAGGTTAATTAAGTTCCCAGTGAAATAATTAACTGCTATACTTGAATTTTTCAATTTCTTTCTTTATACTCTTTTATATACACAGGCATGTTTCGAACTCAGCCCAGTGGTCACAAAATTAACAAAAAGTCGGTCAAAAATCCTTTGTTTATCTTCGACCAGAAACGAAATGAATAAAAAGAAAGGTATAATTAAGGTAACCTGGTTTTCGTTTCCGTGTGGTGATGGATTTAAAATACAAGTATCACCACTCTATTTCTTTTCCAGAATGCTGTAAGAACCACCTAAGGAATATTATAAACAGTTAAAATTTATTATATTGTGTAAAACTCAAAACTTTATTCAGTGCTCAAAAGTAAGTCCTTTGCTATCACGTCTGGTTAGCGCGGAATAAAGCCACCTGAAGTAGAGGAAGCCTGTGTCGAATAGTAGGTCGTTTTGGGCTGAGTTGAAAAAAAGATCTTAAAGATTCTGTCTAAATGTGTGTGTAAATTATTTTTGTGCACCTACAAATACTGCTATTTCCTATAAACATCTTCATCCAAAGGTTGCCTGGTAGAGATCGCTATTAGCGATAAGGCCGCCCATTGTATTTTCTTAGTCTTAAGATAATTTTTGTAACTTGTTTTTATGGTGTACAATAAAGAATATATAAATAAATAAATAAATAAAATAAATGTTATTACGCTGATTGATCATAATGATGTAAAAATGCCATTTAGTAACATGTCAAATAAAATTTTTTGAAAGTAATATTTTAAGTTTTATCTTTAAGGCTGTTTAATCCTACTAATATTATAAAGGCGAAAGTTTGTAAGTATGGATGTATGTATGGATGTTTGTTACTCTTTCACGTAAAAACTACTGAATGGATTTGAATGAAACTTTACCACAATACAGCTTATACATCAGAATAACACATAGGCTACAAATTGGCTGGACCGATTTTGATGAAATTTTATTTTATACAGAATTGTATGGCAAAACAACGTTTGCCGGGGCAGCTAGTCTTAATATATATAAATCTCGTGTCACAATGTTTGTCCTCAATGGACTCCTAAACCACTTAACCGATTATAATAAAATTCGCACACCATGTGCAGTTCGATCCAACTTGAGAGATAGGATAGTTTAAATTTGGCTGGACCGATTTTGATGAAATTTTTTGTTGTTGATTTTTACACAGAATTGTATGGCAAAACAACGTTTGCCGGGGCAGCTAGTAGTTTATAGGAACCAAAATGAAACTTTTGTAATGTGCATTTTCTAGGCTGACATTTTGCTGAGGATGGAATAAAATTAAAGAATATTTATATAAAATAACAATCTTGAAATAATAAAATCAGTCAATGCGAAAATATAACTTGTGATTCTGTTCAAGAAATCTTGAATGCCTCGTCTGAAGCCAGACATATAATTAATATCACTTGAGCAAACATTGTTCAAGGACATTATACATATATAAGTAGCAATCCGTCCCTGTAAGCATACTGTTCACCGCATCCATCATAGTCGGTTTGACAAGCGCACACATGTTGAAAGGCGTGTCGTTGAGAAAAATAATTTAACATAATATTGCTTTAGTATTCGAAGAGATTTTAATGTAATGTCACTTACGGAGACGTGTAATTTATATTCGGCAATGTTCTTGTAGCCCGCCTATTGGTTCTTGCCTCAATTAGCCCAAAGACCGATAACCTCATGTTGATACTTTGTCGATAGACAAGGAGACTTTGGAATAAATCATCATCATTATCAGAACATCACGTCTTTTTCCCATGAGGGTACGTAGGGACTATAGAGCGCCTTCTGCTACGATCCAATCATACTTCCTTGGCTTCATCCACATTCATACATCTGGTCATACATGCTCGACGGTTGTATTTATGACCAGATGTATGAGTGTGGAAGAAGCCAAGGAAGTAGGAATAAATCAAGACTCAAAACGTTTACGTATAATAAAACAAAGTCGTTACTCCATGATGGTATCTATATGTGTCCTATGTGAGCTTAAATTTTCAAAATTACACAAGGGTTTTTTTGAAAGATACAGTGTTTTTTTTGTATAATTTGTTAAGTAGCTGACCCCTTGCCCCCAATATTAGTACACGTATGTAGGTGTATTAATATTGGCAAGGCAAGGGGTCTTAATAAACACGTGAGCATTTGCTAGTACTAAATATGCATGAAAACAGATATTTTATGGTTGTTTTGATTTATGCTTGATTCCTTTTGAGCCATTTTAAGCATAGTTTCATAGAAATCTCTTTCGTCGCTTAAAAGTTTCGGGAAACAATTTAAAATTTAGTTAATTATTATATTTCAATTAGATTCCTTCGATTCAATTTAATATATAAAATATTTCACTTAGTGTATGTTATCTTACTTATCTCTTAACTAATTTAAGCCACAAAATGAAACATTTTAATTTAATTATTTAAATGTCGAGTGTTAAGAGTAGAGCTATCTTCAAAAGGGGTGTCTCGGGACTAAGATAAGATGTGCTCCTTGAGAAGTGGTACACTAATTTGAATTAAATTCCTAGGGATTACGCCACTCGTTCCTCCTCTAGATTACGAGGCCATCATTTTACTATGAATACTTTATAATACTATAAATATGGAGAAACATAATAATTTAAAGTAGGAGAAAGGAGGGGCGAAGTAGTACCAAAATTCTCAATGGAATTATTATTGTGTTATAAAGTACTATGTGCTTATCTTTGTATTGGGCTAGTATCTATACTAATAATATAAAGTTGACAAGTTTGTTTGTTTGTTTGAACGCAGAATCTCAGGAATCACTGGCCCGAATTGAAAAATTTTTCTTTGTTGGATAGTACGTTTATTATATAAAAAATCACGCTGCGACCAATAGGAGCGAAGCAGCAGTGAAAAAATATTGCAAAACAAGGAATTTTTTTTATTTCCACTCGTATAAAGTCGTGGCCTAGTTACATTATACAATTTGCAGTAACATCTATACAAATATTATAAAACTGAAGAGTTAAAGCTGAAGAGTTTGTTTGAACGCGCTAATCTCAGGAACCACTGGGCCGATTTGAAAAATCTTTCAGTGTTAGATAGGGCATTTATCGAGGAAGGCTTATTTAACATCACGCTATGACCAGTAGAAGCGAAGCAGTAGTGAAAAATGTTGCAAAAACGGGGAAAATTTTCTAAATTCCACGCGGACGGAGTCGCAGGCAACAGCTAGTATATAATAAAAACCGACCAAGTACGAGTTAGACTCACACACAAAGAGTTTCGTACCGTTATTATCATAATATAGCCGGAGCTTTTCATGTACGAGGTCGTGGGTTCGATTTCCGATCGGGACAATCATTTGTGTGATGTTTATAATGTCATACAAAAGTTTTGTACTGCGCTGCGCCTGAGTGTTTTCTATGAAATTATATTATGTTCTTATAACGTTGCAGATCTACGGCCTCTGTCTGCCCTGCCTGTATGATGATGAAAAAGCCTTTAGATATTCTTAGCAAAACTTGTACTGTCATACATACAATCTTAATACATATTATTCTGGTATTATGATTACATTTTCACTGTTTCGCATTATATTGGTCGGGGAAAAAGTATTTTCGTATTCTATAAGTAAAAAGTTACAGTAATTTTTTTTTGAGAAGTGCTGTTTGCATCTGGCCCGTTTATATACTACATTGAAAAGAAGACATTTCAGAGAATAGAAAAATAAAAAAAAAGTGTTATCCCGCCGTATTTTCTATTGTTTTTCTATTGATTAAAATGAGCGAATGTAACATAGAAATTCGATACATTTTGAATTTTTTTTACTACTAAGGGAAAAATGCGACACACGCCACGAAAAAGATTTTGTGACGTTTATGGACTCATTGCAGTGCCGGTAAGAGTAGCACTAAACTGGTTCAAGCGTTTTCAGTCCAGCAATTTTGATGTCAAAGATAAGCCTCGTTCTAGCCGACCTGTTACGGGAAAAGTCGATGCCATTTCGAAAAAATGTAGCAAGACTAGAATATTAAGTACTAGCAAGAATATTAGTTTGTATGACATAGCGAAAGAGCTTGGGATTGACCACAAACCAGTTTTAAGCCATTTGAAAAACTCTGGATATACCAAAAGGCTCGATATTTGGATCCCACACGAACTCACTGGAAGAAACTTAATGAATCGTGTACTCATTTGCATTTCTCTATGGATGTGTAACGAAACCGAACCGTTTTTAAAAAAATTAGTTTTTGTTGATAAAAATTGGATTACCTACGACAAGAACGTGCAAAAAAAATCTTGTTCAGAAGGCAAACAAGCTCCTTAGACTATAGCAAAACCCGGGTTAACTCGCAATAAGGTGATGCTGTGTGTATGGTGGGATTCTAAGAGCATTATTCACTATGAGCTTTTACTGCCAGGTAAAATCATCGATTCGGATCTCTACTGCCAACAACTGATGAGACTCAAGCAAGAAATAGAGAAGAAACGGCCGAAATGGATCAACAGAAAGGGTGTGTTTTTACGCCATAATAACGTCAGACCGCACTTATCTTTAGCCACTCAGCAAATAATGTGAGAGTTTGGTTAATGAATCAGCGCTATAACCCTGGCTGTGTGCCATCAGATTATCACCTATTTCGGTCTCTCCAGATTTCCTTAGGTAGAGTTTTGGCAGTTCCCTTTTGATATGTACCTAACATATCATAACTGCCAAAACTACTTGTTGCAGTTTTTTGATCAGAAGTCCCAAAATTTCTACAGCAATGGGATTCTGTCACTACCTATAAAATGGCCACAAGTTGTAAAACAAAATGGTATATATATATTATAATCAAATGTAAACAAAAGTAACAAAAAACTATCTTCAGTTCATATAAAAAATACGAAAATACTTTCTCCCCGACCTAATATATTTTTGGTTTTATATTTATCTCGTATTATCACCACATATTCAAACACGTGGAACATTCCGTTTCATGTCCTTACTTTATTTGAAAACCACAAACCCGCATTACAAATTTTCTTGGTCAGATTAATTGACTGGATTTATTTTATAAGCAGAAAGTTCATTTAAGATATAAGTATTTTTTTTTTTAATGTCTTTGGAAATCCCAATATTTTGCCTAGAAATAAAAAGTTATTACAAATTTCAATATTTTGTCATTATGGCGACAATACTTACGATAATGGAGAAGAACCGCTTTCAACAGTGGGATAGTGATGGGCTAGAAATAAAGAATATTTTAGAATAGACTGAAGACATAAAATGACTTTTTGGCGTATTTAATGAGCAAACTCATAAACTACTATGCCAACCAACCTGGTCAGATACAGTAGACCATCCATCTACCCATCTATTAGCCTTCCTCTGCCCCTGTTGGACATAGCCTCCCCCATAGAACGCCACAGCGCACGGTCTTGTGCCGCTTGTCTACAATGGATACCCGTGACCTTGACATTCTCGTCGCTCAACCTTATCGGGGGCCGCCCAAAGTGAAGGATGACTATGCAACTGGGACGTTAACGGTCTCGCTCCAGCCCATCAAGTCCGCCTGATTTGATTGGCCTTCTCCACTTTGGGAGGGGTTAAAGTCTACTGTATTGCGCTGACCATGCGTGTTGGCACTAGGTTTATTTTCAAGTTTTTCGTCTCTGACAGAGGATGTTATCTTATAATAATATCCCTTAGCTGGCTCTTACAGCACCCTTGGGAGGAAATGTGGTGGTGACACTTGTCATCTGAATCAGTCACCACGCGGACTTTAATGTTTATTGGTCTACAGAAACAAAAAGAAAGAAAATAAATACATAAAGATATTTTTACTTGATATGAGTTGCTAGGTTTTCATTTATTTTAACTCACTGAACAAATACCGTATCACAACAACAGAAATACTAATATAACAACGTTTTGCTAACATTAAAACACTACAATTTATTTATTGAGAAAACAAAGGACATCTCAACTAGCTTAAGACAAGGGCAAACTCGAAGAAATGCGAGAAAAAATGGAGGGGAAATTACAGACTAACTATACTGAAATAAAGGCATATCAGCCGAGTATTGGTAGAAAGTAATGCGGGTTAACCCGATATGAGAATCCCGTATTTGTTCAATATGTGTATAGTAATTGGAAGCTCTGTGTTGTTATCTATTATCCACGCTGGTAGATTAAGAATATTTATATCAATACCACAAATCCTTTCCAGTGTGCTGTAACATCAGGAAAGATATAGGCCGATAGCTTTTTCTAAACCCCTCATCGAGGTAGAGAGAACAGAGATCAATCTAATATGTACTCTATGAGAGTGTCAGTAGCGAAGTTTGTCTATGTAGACTGTAATGATACTCTAGCTAGAGGTGTCGAGTTAAAATGATCGTAGATTACCCTATGAGAGTCGCTCCCCGTTATTTTAATTTATCGTGGACAATGCAACTAAGAAACGGAAACTTTGAAAGTAAACTAAACACCGAAATACCGGGTCAGCGAAACATAATAAACCTCCCGCAATGGAGGAAACCTGTGACCTATAGTGGGGTGTTTAAGGGCTGGGAAAAAGCTGACGTATTAAAATGTTCATGTCAATGTGTTCTTATTTCTTGTTATTTCTTACTATTAATATTGTGCATGCGGTGTTTACCTTTAAGTAACTGTTACATTACTGTAAGCTTCGCAAACATGTGTTTAGTTTTAAGTTTTTATGTAAACAGTTGTTGGTAATCCTCAAACAATAATTTAAAAAAAAATATCAACAGCCCATTTCGTAAAGAACTCCTATAGTGTGGGTTTAATTCAATTAGCCTCTTTGTTCTAATAAATTACCACTAGCTGTTGCCCGCAAATTCGTACTCGTAGAATTATTTAGAAAATGTTCCCCGTTTTTGTAACATTTTTCACTACTGCTTCTCTCCTATTAGTCGCAGCATGATGTTATATAGCCTTCCTTGCTAAATGGACTATCCAACACTGAGAGAATTTTTCTATTCGGACCAGAGGTTCCTGATATTAGCGCGTTTAAACAAACAAACAAACAAACAAACTATTTAGCTTTTTAATATTAGTATACATTAAGCACTATATCTGTTCTAGGTACATTAATATTAGATGGCTAGGTTTTTTATTAATTCATTAATTACTATTTAAAGACAATACGCTTGCACTAAATCTTTATCAGGAATAGATGGCCAAGGATTTGAATGCGTATTTTACCCTGAAACTTTCAGGTGCAACATGCAACGGCGAGAGCTGTGGTATTGTAAATGGTGACGTATAGTGCTCGATGCGAAATTCGATCGCTATTTCTGTAATAAAACTTTTATTTGGTGTATAAAATAGTAAAGATACTTTTTATTTTAGGATTTATAGTTTTTATATTTAAATCGAGATGAAGGTGAATAATCTTTATAACGATTGCGAAGCCGAAACCATAGCAAAAAATGTATAACATAAAGATGGAACAAAGCACCACAAATTATTTATAAAGGAAACAAAACAAAGGACATTTCAACTAGCTCAAAACACGGGAAAAGCAAAAGAAATACATTGGAAAATTGGAAGGAAAATTACAGACTGTAACTATATTGAAATAACAGCATATCGGAGTAGGATTTGAGGAAAGTAATGTAGCTTATCCCGCAATACGCAATCGAAGTCGGCTGTCGGTGTATAAAACGTATATCAGGCTTCCAATTCTTCCTTAATACATTGGTATTATAGTTTGAAACCATACGCGGTGTTGTCAATTATTTAAATAATCACGTACATTTACGCAACGTTATTTAGTTCTTTAAAATAAAGTTAGTTTTTGTGGTATGAAACACTCCTTATACAATTTTATTTTTGTAATTATATAAAATATGACCAGATGTATGAGTGTGGATGAAGTCAAGATGTGTTTGGATCGTAGCAGTTAGCGTTCTGTAGTCTCTGCCTACCACCATGGAAAAAAGGCGTGATGTTATGATGATGACGATGATGATGATGATTAAAAATATGTAACATGAAAATAAACGAACTTTCGTGTAATGATTAATAACAATAGGCAGATATATACTTTACGATAGTAAGTATTTTTACCGAATCATAAAAATCTGCAATTTCAAATATTTTTTGCGGCTACAGGAACAATGTTGTTTTTGTAAAAATACGATAAGTATCTACTTAAAACTGATACAAAATAATAATCTAAATCTAACATCTGATAACTGATGCCCGAGACCCTTATCTCAAATATTTTTTGTATGCAAATTCACATGTTCAAATAACTCATATTGTACAAATACAACAATGAATAGTACAATTTATCTGTAATGAGTACCTATCTTTATACAATCTAATGTATTTGTAACTTTAAAAATATGAATAAATGAGTATTTGAGACTTCGATTATTTTTCCAGTATCAAACAATGGCTTGGAAATAATCAAAGTTGTAAAGAAAGTGTGAAAATACGTCATATGACCAAGCTAGTATGAATGCTACGTGGCAAAACTTATAATCTGCACAACGTTATATACTTTTTAGTAGCAAAGAGGCTGTGAGTGAGATGAATTCAAAGGCAGCTCTCGCGACGAGAGCTCTTGGCTTTATACGACATTGGAATGAATAGCTAAAGTCATGAGCAATAGAAATGATCAAAAGACGTGAGAGGTTTTTATGATATTATGATTTTTAGATTAAGAACTAGACTTACTTTATAGGGATTTTTTTTTCGGTCGCGGGTTCGATTCCCGCTCGGGACAATCATTTGTGTGATGTTTATAAATGTCATACAAATGTTTGTACTGCGTCCGGGTGTTTATTATGTATTTTAAGTATGTATTCACAAAAGAAAAGTAGTATATGTACTCTATCCGTATTCTGGTACCAGAACATAAGCATATAAGCTTAGCTTGGGACCAGAGGACGTTGTGTTGAATGTCCATGAATATTTATTCAACACAACGTCCTCTGGTCCCAAGCTAAGCTTATATGCTTGTGTTCTGGGTACCAGAATACGGATAGAGTACATATACTACTATACAAACTTATTTTTTAATAATAATTTTAATATTAATTTAAATAAACTTTATAATTATAGTTTAGAAATCGTAGTTAGTTTAGTATTGAAATAAATTAAATGCTATAAAGGATGATAAACTTTTGTACTTACTAGCTGTTGCCCGCGACTTTAGAAACTACTCTTACGGGTGGAATTTAAAAGATTTTCCCCATATATATTTTTTTTTATTCACGGACATTTCACACAACGTCCTCTGGTCCCAAGCTAAGCTTATTTACTATGCTTGTGTTATTGGTACCAGAATACGGAATACATAAACTACTTTTCTTTTGTAAATACATACTTTAGTCCGCCTTTATACAATTTGTTTGTATATAAAGTTTTAAATAAATAAATAATACATTGAAACATTTATGAATATCACACAAATGATTGTCCCAAGCGGGAATCGAACCCGCGACCTTGTGAACGGCAGTACATTACATGAACCACTACGCCACGAAGCCCGTCAGTTGCAATATTTTTTCACTGATGCTTCGCTCCTATAGGTCGCAGCGTGATGTTATATCAACTATAGCCTTCCTCGATAATTGAGCAATCCATCACTGAAAAATTTTTTCTAATCAGACCCGTGGTTCTAACTCTTCAGCTTTATAATATTACATAAGTCCAATTTTTTTTCCTACCACCGTGGAAGTTCGGTCATCTTAATTTAATTTGTTGGAATGGTAATTTTAATTTAATTTGTTGAGCTCTGCTAGCTGCATTTACAGGACAATGATCCTCCAATTCGAGTACAAAACAAGACTAAACGCGTGGTCACAATGGCGATTCTTTAAATATTTATCATGCAATTCCCGCCGCTCTCATTCATCTATGCAATTTATTTTTCAGCGAGCGGCCCTGTGCCATAATCCTCTTAGGATTACAACACATGGTTTACTTTTTATTTATATTGTTTATAAATAGTTGCGAACAAATTTATTCACCCATGAGATTTACCTACTCATTAAACATTCTAAATTTTAGTGCCTGGTTGAAAATCGCGAAAGGTTCGGCACCGAAAGTTAATCACTAGACAATGCCCGTAATTGCCATCAGCTTTTCTCCCATTAGGCTTCAGCAGCGGTCCCGCCAACTGTTGCTAACCTGTGTTCTACCGCCCGGAGAAGCGCGGCAGTATTTCATCTAAACCTGGTCGGCCTTGTATCTGAGATATTCTTCGTGTGTTGAAAGACTTGCCAATGCTATAATAAATGTGATAATGTGTCTATAAACATTTATTTTATTATTATATGAGATTTGAACAAATCACAAATTAACATTCTGGAATATGTCGTTCATCTTGCACAACGAACTGACAACTATTTATTTTTAAAATCTTTTTTGTATGGTAGATTTATTTACGTGCGCTTTTAAACAAAATTTCATTGCAGTTTAAAACAACTATAGTTTAATAATTTAATCAACTAAAAACTCCGACATGTGGAGGATGGTATCGACAGAAATAATCGCGATAGTTGTATCACATAAACATTTTGGTCCCAAAGAGCCTCTCGCAGCACTTTGAGAGGCTCGGCGTCAGTAGCAAGTCGGCGACGAGCCCGATGCATAAAGCAGTCTTGTCAGACAATGTCCGTTTAGTTCTTCGGTTTCTCTCCCATTAGGCTCCACCACTCCGGTCGACTGTTGCGAACATCGTCGGAATGCGTCCTGCCGCCTTTTGAGGCGACTTTAAAGGCAATGTTGTATCCTAATCAACTAAGAATATATCATTTAATATTTTAACGCAGAAACATGGAACAAAAAGTTTATTCATATGTATCTAGTTAGGTTACAGTATAAGTTTGAATAACAATGCAAGTTAACACATCAAATAAAATAACCACTTGATGCATTTCCCTATTCATTTGTTGAGTATTCTAAATGTAACCGCTTACCTAAATACAAAACAGATTTAGGTTGTATTGTTGTTAGTGTGCATGCGCCCTAAGCCATGATCCATTTAGAGCGAGTGCACGTTCTAGTGGGTTTGAACAAAACAAGTGAGTGCTTCGTCTATTTTACCTCCGTTTTAAATAAAATAGAGTTGAATTTAAATGATAATATTTTTAAAAATTATCTTATATTCATTGATTAGGTATGGTTTATTCCGTTACACCGTTACAATAATATTAACAATGAAACAGAGCAGATGTAAATAGTAAAATTATTTAGCAGAATTTTCATTGATTTAGCAGAATTTTTTATATTCTTACTAGCTGTTGCCCGCGACTTCGTATGCGTGAAATTTAGAAATCAATCCTTAACAAACAGATTTTTACTCTTCTGCTCGATAGATGGCGTTGTACGGTTTTGAAATAATAATATTAGCAAGTACTGATTGCTTTGTTTTAAGCGTCTTAATATCTATTTCATTAAGTATTTCAGTATGGCGTATACTGTTATGTTACAGTCGTTCAGATACTAACCTAAATATTAATTGTGTTTTTAAGAAATAAGTCCATAAGAACCTATTCCTTTCGTATTCTAAGACTTGAAATACGTGTAAAGTATAAAATTAAGAAAAAGTATTAACGGAACGAAACATTGAACGCTGAACGAATACTAAAGATGAGATTCATAAATCACACCTTGAATAAAACAAAAATAATATCAAGTATTTTAAAACCAATTTAAATACTGATTAATAAATGAGGTCAAGATTACTTCACATTTATTAATTTATAGAAAAATTATAAAAAAAATTAAATAAATAAAATTAAATAAATTAATTTAAATAAAATCCTTATTAACTTGTATTTTTAACTACTTAAAGCCAAGCTTCACTACAGTTTTTAGTACAATAAAATTAGGCAATGAATAATTATCTTTCATATTTTCTAATTGCAAATGTACCTAAATAATAATGATAAAAAATAATTCCAACCAATCAAGCGTGACATCTTTACTTATTATAAAACAAAGTCGTTATTTTTGTATGTATGTCCCTTCTCTGCCTTCCTTTTATCTTAGCTTATATCTTCCAAACTAGGCAACGGATTTGTTGTGTGTGCTGGCTTTGATGCGATTTTTTAATGTATAGAGTGGAGTATAATCTTTTCCAAAGTGGAGTAAGGCAATGCCCAACAATTTAAATTATAACTTTGTAATCCCTTTAATGGGCTAGAGAGAGAATTATAAGCTTAGACTGGGACCAGAGGATGATGTGTAAAATATCAATAAATATCTTATATATAAAATTCACGTGTCACAGTGTTAGTTACCGTATTCCTCCGAAACGGCTTGACCGATTTTTATGAAATTTTACATGCATATTCAGTAGGTCTGAGAATCGGCCAACATCTATTTTTCAAACTCTTTTTTTTAGTATGGCAAAACAACGTTTGCCGGGTCAGCTAGTTTATTTATATATACGTACTAAAACATACAACTTTTCCACTTCTTATAATACATAAAACTTCCGTTTACCTGAAATCACGTAAGAAAATTTCTCGAACATTTATTAATTAATATATGTAGCTGTAGTAGTGGCAACTTAATCGGAACACGATAACTCCGCAAGCCCAAACTAAGCATAAAAGTTATTTAAGTAAAAACACGAGAGAGAAACTTTAATTCTTTATTGATTGAAATCTACAATGATGATATAAACTAGAAGTGAAACTTATATTCTTTTTAGAGTTTTATTAATTTACTGCTTTTTGTTTTATTAATTACTGCCGGCGTATTATGAGCTTTTTAAAATCATTCAATTTCTAGGCAGGCCGTAAACTGCATGGCTAAATATTAATATTATTAATATTATGGCAGAAATAAAACTTTTAGTTCAAAATTTTTAGTTAGTACTTTAATTTTTTGTTGTACCTTCTCCTTAAACATATTAATGTATGACTGGTTTAGCGAACTGACGGACTAAGAATTTTGTTCATAATACGAATTTGCCAGACAGTTCAATTCACGGCGTAAACTGCCTGTAAATAAAAGCTCATAATACGGCCGCTGCTGACCACAACTTTGTTCGCGTGGAATTTTGAAGCCTAATCGTAACAAATTATACAAAAAAGCCATCCTCAGGAATCACCCGCTTTAAAAAAACCGTATTAAAATCCGTTGCGTAGTTTTTTAACATACAAAAATAACGATATTTTATTTAAAATAATAGTACAACTTGGAGAGTTACGAGAATTTGAATTAAAACAGATAGTTATTTATGTTAACAATATAAAAATTTGGTTAAAATTTCTTTTACAAATAAGATTCAATACTATAAATTGTAACATAATATTACACTGTACAGTTTAAAAAAATTAAAATAGGCAAATATTATGTACAAAGCTGAAAATATAAAAGAGAAACAAATAAAATAAATTAAGCGCCAAAATATCCCTCCGCATCGTCCTCAACTGGTAAACTGCCCGGAATGTAGGCATCATTGCCACGTTGGATGGCAATGCTAACGTTGCGCAAAATAAGGTAAGCGTTCTGGTCACCTGAGGCGTCGACTAGGAGCTAATCGTAACAAGTCTGCATAGAAAGATTGACATGCCAAGATATCATTTCTGCAGACTTATTGCAGAATTTAATAGCTAACCCTAAAGATAATTTTGTAGTCAGTTTAACAGCTATTTAATCTTACGTGAAACTTATATCGTCTTTAGTGTAGTGTAGACGCTACAAACTTCATCTATTCAATCGACAGGTCAAGAACAATAGTCTGAGATAGTTATCAACTTAGTAGGTGTTAAGTTCTAAGTATTATATCTTTGGAATTTTAACCACGAATTAAATACGCTTGTTCTAGAACTTTCAAAATTCAAGTTAGTCAATTGCCAACCTTTTATGAGCCTTGTGATAAGTAGTGTTATTGACCGGTTGTAGGTTAAATTTCTACTCAATATTTACATATCTATATGAACTTGAGCATACACATTTTTACTCAGTTGTCCTCTCGGGTTTTACGGACTTCGTGGTCTATCGGTTTATGTAACGATATGTCATAGAATTCGATTCCCGCACGAGGCCATCATTTGTGTGATCAATCTAATTGTCATACAAATGTGTGTACTGCATCTGGGTGTTTCTATGTATTATAAGTAAGGATCTACAAAAGAAAATTAGAATATGTAGTATATCCGTATTCTGGTACACATAACACAAGCATATAAGCTTTGCTTGGGACCAGAGGACGTTGTGACGTGTGTGTCATATCTATGAATCAATATTTGGGTGATTTAGTTTGTATGCATTTATTTACAAATAATGAATACAGTTGCAGTCTAATACCACAACCAGATCAAGCTTAATTTGGCACTAGGGACAGCAGGATAGGAATAAAATACGAGTGATAAAAATTTGTTGTAATTTTAATATATCCGTAAATATTTCTCTTTCGGTGATAAAATGGATATTTCGATGTTTCTTTGAAGTTTATTTACTAGTATACATAAAGAGTTAAAATTATATGTTGCGGGGCCAAATGTTGTACCAGTCTTGGTAGTTGGCGACTTTGCTATGCCCTATTGCGGACTCCATGTTATGCTTAGTTCAAAAACTAAAAAACCCGCTTGAAAAACCTGAATATATTTTTAAATAAATGCATTGTCATCGGTCCTTGATATGATGTATGCAAAATTTTAAATCAATCCAACTATCGCAAGTGGGCGAAAATCGTGTTGAAATAAAATAAATAAATATTCATGTACATTTCACACAACGTCCTCTGGTCCCAAGCTAAGCTTTTATGATTGTGTTATGGGTACCAGAATAAAAAGAAAGATTAATGATAAAAGATGAAAGATTTTTAGAAATTATTTTTAGGGTTCCGTACCCAAAGGGTAAAAACGGTAACCTATTACTGAGACTTCGCTGTCCGTCCGTCCGTCTGTCACCAGGCTGTATCTCAAGAACGGTGATAGCTAGACAGTTGAAATTTTCACAGATGATGTATTTCTATTGCCGCTATAACAACAAATACTAAAAATAAAATAAATATTTAAGGGGGGCTCCCATACAACAAACATGATTTTTGAATAACGTTGCCTTATGTTGCATAGAATGGTACTTCGTGCGCGAGTCCGACTCGCACTTGACCAATTTTTATGATTATTATTAAGATGAAAGATTCCATTACATAGATTAATACATTGATAGGTACACCGTATTACCGAACTTATAAAAGCGTGTTAAAAAGTCAATATTATTAGTTTCTCATCTAGTAAAATTTAATATCTGTGTTAGCCAGGTATCCGATACAATTTCATAGAAAGTTTACCGGAGGAAACTCAGAAGCGATTACTGCTTCGATATCCGTCCCACGGATGTATACCCCTTAATATATCATGCTGATGTTATTAGGCAGCATATCTAAATTAATATTATAACTAATTTATGCGTACCTAAATTTTAAACAAGACAAAATTAAATATCAGGCTGCTAAAAATTTTTGCGAATTTAATTTATGTATGTAAATAAAACTACTCTTTATGGATTTAGCAACGTATATTTGTTTTAAATATTAGCCTGACGTGACCATGGCGACTTTTTAGTCACCATGGTCACGGGTGGTACTAAGCTGTAAACTTTACAGCTTAGTCCCACCCGTGACCATGGTGTACAGTGTCAGTCTACTATAGAGGCGCGTTGCGCGATCGTAGCATCAAAATCCGTAAAAAATGGTTTTATGTGGTGGGCGTGTGATGTTATGAAAATGTATTATTCAATACCTCGCAACCCGCGCCTTTATCCAAGGTTGTGTGTTGCTGCGTTTAACAAAAATCTCGTAATTTTCAACGTATTGGATCTGTGCGAAGTAATCATAAACAAAGTTGTTTAAAAGCAGATCGGCATTGTGTATAATAAATAGATTTAAATTTGTAATTTTGTATCCGTTTGGGTTAGCTAATGGATAAAGTTGTACGAAGCTGTTACGAACAATACCTTGCTATGTTGATATATCCGTTCTATATTCTAATCTTTAATAATTTAGATACATTCTAGAGTTGAGAGATATACAACTAGTACGAGTAATAGAAATTCTACTTTGAAAAGGTTATCAAAAAGACATAGGTATTCTTAGAAACACATCAGCACCATAACATCACGGCTTTTCCCACGGGGGTAGGCGGAGACTATAGAGCGCCATCTGTTTCAATCCAAACATACTTTCATTGCTTCATACACATTCATTACATTAAAAATTAACAGTAGACTACCAAACTTGATAAAATTCGCCAATATGTAATCAGTTATTGCATTTGTTGATTGCATAATAGCAAATTTTATCAAGTTTGGTAGTCTACTGTTAATTTTTTGTCACAAATGACGCCTACTTGACCATATTTGTTGATCCTTGACTCTTAGAAACATATTTGAGTAAGATAGTGATTATAAATAGTCGTAGAAGATGTATACGAAAGAAAAAGTGGACTGTATAACAAATGATATGGAAGAGAAAGTTGTTGGCAAGAGTTAAATTGAACACACCGATTCACGCTATTGAAAAGTTAACCATAGTGACAAAATATGTAAACGTTTATCATAACTACACCTATTCTGAGGTATACCGCCACACTTTACGTGAGTCGAGTGCAAAATTCTACAAAATTAAGCAAGTAAATAATTTCACACGCAATAAGGGATTTTCTTTAACCTTAAATGTGGCCCAAACACGAAAGATAAAATCGGTCAAGTACGAGTTGAACTCGTACACAAATAGTTTCGTAGCCTTATTATCATTATATACTCGTCATACCGAACCCAAATAACGGGACTTGAAACAATGGGAAATGGGCAGATGATGATGGTGAGTACCTATTTGTAGCTGTAGCATCAACTGATACACAAACTGTGATAATTTTTGCTCTCTAGTTATCACTGTTCCAGAGTATATAGCCTGGGGGCCAAGTCTGCTACTACAATTTTGTTTTGACGAGCCTCCTGGTCGAATGATTTGGGTAACAGTTTATGTAACGGATGTAACGGACTGCCGATCAAGAGGTCGCGGGTTCGATTTCCCGCTCGGGACAATCATTTGTGTGATTTTTCTAATTATCATACAAATGTTTGCACTGCGTCTGGGTGTTTCTGTGTATTATAAGTATGTATTTACAAAAAAAAGTAGTATATGTATTCTATCCGTATTCTGGTACCCATAACACAAACATATAAGCTTAGCTTGGGACCAGAGGACGTTGTGTGAAATGTCCATGAATATTTTATTTATTTATCTGTACTAATATTATATTACTAATATTGTTTGAACGCGCTAATCTCAAGAACCACTGGTCCGATTTGAAAAATTCTTTCATTATTTTATAGTACATTTATCGAAGAAGGCTATAGGCTGTATAACATCACGCTGCGACTAATAGGAGCATCCATGAAAAATGTTGCAACAACGGGGATCTCAATTCCACGCGCACAACGTCGCGAGCAACAGCTAGTTTATTATAATGATCAGTCACTGATTATATAATGATGAACTTGGTAAAATTCGCCATTATGCAATCAGTGACTGATCATTATGACAAAATTGTAATAGCAGACTTGAGCCCCTGGTGACAGACGGACGGACGGGCAGTGAAATGTAAGTAATAGGATCCCGTTTATCCTTTTAGTATCGAACCCTAAAAATTGTCAATACGAGAGACACTTGGCAATCGTTGGTACGTGATTCGAATAGGTATTTCACAACTAACTTTTACCCTTCATACAAATTTTTACCTGAATTGTAAATACTGATGGTTGTAAGAATAAGGATTGGAATGTATCCTTTTCGATAAGACTTTATTTTATTTTAAGAAAATTTTTTTAGAGGCGTACATATGGTTTTTGTAATAGAAAAAAAAACCTTCCATGTACCAGTATCGTTACTGGCTATTGTTTTAAAAAACGAAGTCGTTTCCTTTGTATATCCATATCCCAATGTGAGCCTAATGGTCTTATTCATAATGACTTATCGGAGGTTTAAACGGAGATTTTATCGGAGAGATAATAAACGTTTTAGCGTATAAAGAGTATTATGAGTAACAAGTTTTGACAATTTTCGCGAACCGATTTTAGCGAACTTTTAAACCTGCGATAAGTCATTATGAATAGGACCATTAATCTTTAAACTAGGTAGTTTTAAAGATTTATGGTGAAAAAAAAACCATACAGATGTGTTATGTACCTACATAACACATCTGTATGTTTTTTTTATAAAGAGAGTGGTTCAAGTCTTTCTTGTAGAATTTGTTACGGATTAGTTCCTAAATTCCTGGCGTACGTCTTCGCGAGCAACGGCTAGTAATAGTATAATACAAAGTATTTATAATACTTTAGCGTTACCGTAAAGGTTGCAGTCGGTTCTTATTTCAGTGGCTAATAAGTCTCCAAAACTTCGTGTTACTTCTTAAAATATAATTATTATGCCTTTATTGCTCAATACAAAACAAGATAATACAATATAATAGAAAACAATCTTACAAATTAACGTTACTGGTGTCCTGGCCTCCTCCAGTTGCTTCTTATAAGTTTTGTCCATTTTATTTTGCTGTCTCTTGTCACGTGTCCTGCCCACAAAATTAAATACGTTTCTAAATCCGTAAAAAGTGGTTTACTTTAAATTACATTATTCTCAAAAGATTTATAATATTTTAAAAAGAATAAATATAATATTACCAGGAATTAATTACATCCACAATCTCAAAGCCTGTAGCTACACGTGAGATGAAAATTTTCCAATGAACATCTGTTGTACAGTTACTTCAAAGGCTTGCTCTCTAATAACCTGCTAGGCTTTATAGCCGCATTTCTGTTAAATTAATGCATTTTCATTGTTCAAAACCGTCGTCGTTATTTCGCCTTTCATACATTAGACGAATTATGAACGGCAACACCTTTTAATAAGAGTGTTTGGAATAAGGCTGGGAATACACTTGAGAGGGAGCTTGGTCTCTCAAGCAGCGGGCCTCTATCCTTGCCTTTAGAGTAGCCTAGATCAATGATTTTTTTTTCCCATAGTATTTAAATATTATCTTTGTATGACATACACAGATAATATTTAAATACTATGGGAAAAAAATCATTGATGTATGTGTTTATTTTTTATCTCTTTTTCAGAAGATAATTACTATAATAAACACGGCCATGTTACCGCCTTACTCAGATTATTTGGCATCACCTATCACATTTCAGTAATATGTATTTAACAAAAAAAATCTAATCTATATGTTTAGGTCGATCGAATTTTGACGAATAAAACATGTTGTTTGGATGTTTTTGTAGGTAAAATCGCACTGCGCTGCAATTGTCTCTTTCACACTCTCACAGCACTGGACATGGTGAAAACGATGGTAATAGATTTTTTAAAAACCTATTCTATAGCTCGAGTCACCTCTTATGAATTTGTGGCATGATTCCCGAGCATGACAGTAAACGCATTGCAGGTGGTTTATCACGCTGAAGGGTGTCACGTTTCGGGAATACTTGTCACATGTATATTTTTCGTGACGTTGAAATCTGTGTTATATTTCTTGTGAAATTCTTTCGCTATTCAGTCTTGAAGGGTATGAGTAAATAACATAAATATAATGTTACAATCTTCTCCCTAAAAGAGAGTACCTATGTATTTTTTATTAAGCGCAAAGGTTACCTTATTACATTATAGAAATATATTTTTGCTAGTATCTCGATAATTTTCATTACTGAACACTGCTGAATCATGAAAATAATACCATTTTTAGAGTGCAATACTGTTAATGACACATATAAATTTGTCCCAAAAAGGTAAAAAGTTTGACTGATTCATTAAAGCTTTATTGGAAATTGGGTAGTAAATTCTATTAGATTCAATTCTAAATTAATTTCTTGTCGTGTGATAATTAAGAATTTATGTATTCTTAATATGTTATCACACGAATAGACAAGTGTCAAGGGCCAGCTAAGGGATATTATAAGCAGTCGTCTGCTTATAATATCCCTTAGCTGGAAAGCTCAAAATTGAGCCTACGTCAATACGCCCGGTCATTGCAGCATAGTAACGTATCATATTGTAGACCAAACCCTCCTAAGGTGGAGGAAGCCTGTGCCCAATAGTGCCACGTTAATGGGCTGGAGAGAGAGAGAGAGAGATTGATTCAATTTGGATTGTTGATAATTTTTGATCTGGCGTTTTTATGTTTTTTAGAATATATAGAATATAATATTTTCTAACACTTGCGCGACTCATCTGTTTGAATAAAATTACTTTTTACGGATTTAAAACAAATATACGCGTCTAAATCCGTAAAAAGTAGTTTTATTTAAATATATAGAATATCTTCTAATATATAAAATTCACGTGTCACAGTGTTAGTTACCGTACTCCTCCGAAACGGCTTGACCGATTCTTCTCAAATTTTGCATACATATTCAGTAGGTCTGAGAACCGGTCAATATCTATTTTTCAAAACTTTTTTTTTTAGTATGGCATAACAACGTTTTCCGGGACAGCTAGTTTAAATATAAATATTAGCTATATAGAATTTTAAAAAAATACTTAGGTAAAGATACTATTTTAAATGTTGTGACGTCATCGTTGCACGCAATCTGTGTATTGGCTTTTCCTGATAGACTTAGGACAGATTGCAATACATCTTTTCAAAGTTGCCAAGTTGATATAATAGACCAATTTCAACTCCACCACAGAGTAGTATATCCCAAAAACCCCTTAATATTTTAAGTCCTTTATTTCAAGGGCAAATAGGGATTTGCTTTTTTGGAAAAATAATCGATAATATAACTTTTCCGAAAAAACTAATGGATCATGATCAGTAACTCTATTCCCTGAAATGGTTTTCGAATTAAGAGTTTAAAAAAAAACTAACAATAACAATTCGACAAAAAGTCGGCAATGTGTTTATAATACGAGAGTGTGTTACTAGCCTAAAAAATACTCGCTAAAGTCGTCAATTTCTCAAGTTAACAATTTGAGGTCGCCGTGACGATATTATATTTGTGAAACATTATTGGGTGACGCGTATGATGTCAGCAATTAAGCTCACGTGAGGTTTTACTGCTTCTACCGTATGAGATTCAATATAACGAGGTTTTCTTGCATGCTTAATTTAGTATAATAAAATATTAGTTTGTAAGTAGGTAACAAATTATACAGCGACGAGATTTCTTGGCGGTATCTGTAAATTCTAAGGAAATTGATATGTCTATGTAAATATACGTTTTCTTAGATAAAACAGTTAAATTTTAAGAATTAAATATTTTAATTGTTTATAAATGTCATCTTAACTATTTTCAAATCACCGCTTTGCTATCAATAGTGGCCAGTGGTGCCAATTCTACATGCACAACAAACTTACGTAAAAATTAAAATTGATTGTATTAATACCACAATTTGGCAAGTTTAACAGAACGTTCGGATACAAAAACTGTGTATTTGAAACTAACTATGATTTACTAACTAATTAGTTATTGTAAATGTGCAAATTAATCAAAATACACCATAATAATGTTTTGTCGAGTTGGGTTAAGTTTTGGACGCATTCTAATTGGCCTCTATACCTTTTTTCACATCTAGACTATTTTTGTACTAAATTTAATTCAAATTGGTTCAGTTTTATACGCTTGAAACAGCAGCAGAAAGACACAGTTACTATCGCATTAACAATTGTAGTAGAGACGTTATATTAAGAAATGCTGTAGATTTTCTTAAACAGGAAAACTGGCTACGCTTTAGTCTATCGGAAAGAAAGGACATATATATGTGGGGGTATATAATAGGGGGGACAGCGTCATCCATCATATTCACTTTGACAAGCACATGTGTTCTCTGAATTGAACAGTTTCTCTTCTCTTCGAGCGTTAAATTGGTGCAAGGTGGGAGAGAGTGACGGGTAGATTTTTTTGAATGATTGATAACGTAAAATGGATTTTATACGGCTATTTTTATTTGAGATTTTTGGGAATACTAATGATGTGGGTTTAACATATTCCTTTGTATTAGAATCTCTGTAAGTTGTTTTATTTGTAACAGCTTTTTCTGAAAATAATTACATTTTTAATGCCTATAAATTAGGGTGTTAATTTATTTAAAAAAATGTTTTTTATTAACTGACAGCGAAGAAAATTTTTTAAGTAACAAGAGCAAGTTGCTGTAGTTAAATACGTTTCTTTTTGACATAATCTCCTTGGTCAATTTTGGTCAAGTCAAGATATATTATGTAACTGCGTTTTGGTAAGAAATCGTCGTGCTTCTTGCCACTTAGGTGTTAATCTACATATATTATGTACACAGTCTTTTGTTGTTTAGAAAATTTATATTTCACTCATCTTAGAAGCCAATCAAAGATGATATTGATGGCTTTGCATTTTGATAACTAAAGTTTTTATAGGATATTAATTACAGAATATTGTATCGTATCGAAAACCAAATAGTGAGTTAAAAATAGTGTTGAGGAGCGTGCTTAGGGATTTCTATTCTTGTGTTGAGTAAAATAATAGAGGCACTGGTTTTAACAATTGTTCATTTCATTTCATTTCATTTCACAGTTTCACATCACAAGTAAAATAGTAAATAAACTGGTAGAAATATCACTATAACACCGCTTAGGAATACTGACATCCTAAGGGAATATTAAAAGTACAATCAATCTGTATTTATATTGAATTCTCCATCCTGAATAATCATAAAATTACAAAGCTATTTATATTGACATTTTTACATTCTTAATATGAATATTTCAATTTAGATATGTCTAGCCGGAACGTTTTCACTACAAAGGTCTAAGTATTTTAACCAAAAAGATTTAATGCAAAAAGAATGTTCCCACAATAGCTACCATATATACTCATACGGGGCTTCGTGGCGTAGTGGTTCATGTACTGGACTGATGTCATGTAAAATTTCATAAAAATCGGTCAAGCCGTTTCGGAGGAGTACGGTAACTAACACTGTGACACGTGAATTTTATATATAAGATATTTATTTATTATATATATATATACTAGCTGACCCGGCAAACGTTGTTTTGCCAAACTAAAAAAAAAAAAAGTTTGAAAAATAGATGTTAGCCGATTCTCAGACCTACTGAATATGTATGTAAAATTTGAGAAGAATCGGTCAAGCCGTTTCTGAGGAGTACGGTAACTAACACTGTGACACGTGAATTTTATATATTAGACTAGCTGTCCCGGCAAACGTTGTTTTGCCATACTAAAAAAAAAAGGTTTGAAAAATAGATGTTGGCCGATTCTCAGACCTACTGAATATGTATGCAAAATTTGAGAAGAATCGGTCAAGCCGTTTCGGAGGAGTACGGTAACAAACACTGTGACACGTGAATTTTATATATTAGATATAGCCATACCTACTCATTAAATATTTTTTGGTAATGTGAGAAATATATTTTTATAAATTTTGGAGGAGTACGGTAACTAACACTGTGATACGTGAATTTTATATATAAGATTTTGCAGTGAAATGAATATTGAATCAGCTTATATCTTGTGCCACAATACTGTATCTGCCCAGATTTGTTTGCTCATAATCTTTCATACAGTGTGACGGATTTGTATTTTATATATGAACCTATTATCATCATTGCTATCATGACAATTTAAATAATGCGTGTCGTTACGATTTAATAAAACAATATTAGTAATCCCAGTTAATCAGCAATTCGTGGTAAGAAGGATGACCCAAAAACTTTAAGTACGGACAAGTGGTATGTCAACCACGTACGAGTAGAGACGCTCCGATTGCCTGGTGAAGGTAAGAATACAATAGACTATACGGTAATATCAACTACATAGAAATAACAAGAACTCCGAACTCCACTCAATCCACAGCACTCTAAAGGGCTTATTTCCGAAGATTGGCATGTCCGTTGTAACGGATCGATTCCCGTACAGCAATATATTATTAATAGCCCATGCAGCATTTAGTAAAAACTTATTGGCCGATCACAGCTGTAGAAAAAGCCACAAAAAATACAGCGTATTCCTTTAAGCATTAATTCAATAAGAGGTGGTATTATCAGGCGATCTCCGCTGAAAAAGGTACTAGAATAATCCTTATAAAGTAATTTACTGATTTTGCAATTGACATGCTATGCTGTATTATTTAATAAACTAAATTATGGTGGAAAAAGTGGAAAAGTAGTCCCGCTTGCGGAAATCACTTTTTCCACCATAATTTAGTTTATTAAATAATCCTTATACTCATGTTATATGGACAATATCGCTTTGGCCACGTGTAAAATTACGACAGTATGATATTTTTTAACTTTTGCACGACTCAATTATTCAAAATTAAATCACTTTTTACGGTGACTGAAAGGTCTCCGAAACTTAAGGCTATTAAATAGACTCGTCTATATCCGTTAAAAGCGATTTTCTTTACTTATTATAATACAAAGTCCTAAATTTTCTATGTCTCTATGTCCCTATGTGAGCTCATATCTTCAAAATTACGCTACGGATTGTGATGCGTTTTTTTAAATAGAAAAGTGGTTAAGGAGGATAGTTTTTTTGTATAATTTGTTAGGGTTTGGTTTTTAAATTCCACGCGTACGAAGTTGCGGGCAACAGCTAGTATATTATATAGTTTTTGTGTACGTTTAGATACCTGGGTGCCGCACAGGACCTATAAGAGTATATTTGACAAAGAAATGTAACTACTCCTTTTGTTTTATTACTTCAAGGCGCATTCAAATCATGGCGGATTAAGTGTACCCAATAAATAACACAAAAAGATAAAGAATGTATTCTCTTATTTCGAAGATTTCTGTAGCAAAGTGGTATAAAAATAAAATGTTTAGATATAGATGTTACAAAACATAAACGTATAAATCACGACGCTCGTTGAGGTTCGCTCGGTATCTTGGCAGATGAATGAACACGCGGTCTGTGTTAGCAATAACACAATATACCTAAAGGAAATATAATGTGAATTGTACTAAGAATTTAAAATAGACTGTTTTATAGCTTGTTGTCTTAAAATTGTCGTTCTAATAATATAAAAGTAATTTTAGTAGTTTGTGAATGTGGATGGAGGGATGATTACCGCTCATGTGAAAACTGTTGAACTGAATGGGTTTGTGAAAACTTAAAAACGTGAAAATAAAGTCGCTGCAAAATGCTCCCCACCCGCCTAATGGTGTTTCGCTGAGCGACGCGCCCACTCTAAGGTTAATAAAATTTTACAGATGTCAATCTCAAAGATCAGAATAACGCATCAATGATGCGTTATTCTGATCTTGCGGCATCATCACGTTAAAAGGAGCGGGACATTGGACAGACACGTGTATGAAACTGCGGGCATTTCCTAGTATATTATAAGATATTAAATTAGTCAATTTTTTAAGATTTTAAATTAATGGAATATATGATTTTCAATTATTTGTATATAACGTTTTAAAACAATATTGTGTAGAGTGTATGGATTTTTGGAAACCGAAATAAAAGATTTGATTAATTTACCTTTAATCAGGTTTAAATGTAAGCAAGAAGAGTACAATGTAAGAGTAAATTCAAATACCAAAAGCGCATTAAATCCCCGAATTCATTTTAGAAATCTTACCGAACAGCAGTACCTATGCCTGGTTTTGGCTCTCGAGTAAGGATCAAACGCAATGAAATCCATTCTTGTTGGCTTTCAGAGATTTCTCTAGGATCGAAATAGGTTGGATTCAATTTCAAAAGGCATAAGAATATAATTTTATAAATATTTGTACCTTAGTTTTACTAACCATTTTCTAGAATTACGCCACACAAGAAGCAGTGATTTCTATTAAAATATATAAGACAAAATAGCCCACGCTGTAAGCTTATTGCGGGCGGTATAAAATTAAGAACAGTGAAGTTCTTTAAGGGAGCCTTATGTCATCAATGAACTAAAATAGCATGTGAAGGCTTATATAATGTTGTTTCTACATAATAATAACTAGAAAGATTTAAACAAATTACAATGATAATGGTTTCAATTCTACATGCACAACTAAACTTAAGTACAAAAAATTAAAACAACTATGGCGTATTTTGATTAATTGGCTATTTCTTTGTGAACATTTTTCATTTTGTGCAAAATCCTTTCATATTTTAACATTTTGTGCAAAATCGTTAGGCCTCACTAATTTATAAATGTGAAATCCAGTTGATGACGTAACAAAACTTTGGCGAGCTTAAGTCTTAACGTGTGTAACGAAACCATAGTGTGATATAAAAAACTGTACAACGCCATCTATCGAGGGTATAGGAAACTTCTGTTTGTTGAGGTTTAATTTTTAAAAATCACGCGTACTAAGTCGCGGGCAACAGCTAGTCTGTAATATACAGATTTTCTAAAAAAAAATTCTGTCAATTAACTGTGAACATTGCCGAATTGTGTTATTGACAGTGTCAATAACAAGTGTCAATTTGACACTATCAATTTTCATATCTTAGTTAAGTTTAGTTGTATGTATGCATGTAGAATCGTACCAATAACAACCAAGTTTCTGATTAAATTTAATGAACTGTCGTAGGAGTACGTTTTAGCAGAAATCAAACATATTATTATGTACGCCCCCATTTAAACACTAATGACGGAAAATGGAAACGTATCTAACGTAAATGTTAAAAGTCAAAGAGAAAAAATAATATAATTGGACACAGAAGACGTTTTTTGTTTTATTATCGTAATGTATGTAACATAAATAGGTAGATTAAAATGGCTGGTAAAGAAGAGGAAGACCAAAGAAAACATGGATGAACTGTGTTAGACACGATATGTAAGAAAAAGGAGTAGATGAGAATATGACGGGTGATAGGAGAGGCTGGAAGGAAAAAATTGGTCAAGTGCGAGTCGGACTCGCGCACGAAGGGTTCCGTACCATTATCTATGCAACATAAGGCAACGTTATTAGTATCGAGCAAGAAACGGTAAAAAAATCATGTTTGTTGTATGGGGGCCCCCCGTAAATATTTATTTTATTTTATTTTTAGTATTTGTTGTTATAGCGGTAATAGAAATATATCATCTGTGAAAATTTCAACTCTCTAGCTATCACCGTTCTTGAGATACAGCCTGGTGACAGACGGACGGACGGACGGACGGACGGACGAACGGACGGACGGACAGCGAAGTCTCAGTAATAGGGTCCCGTTTTTACCCTTTGGGTACGGAACCCTAAAAAGGTGCTGCGCCGACCCCAAGTAGCTTGGGATAGGGATTCCATTGCGGCACTATCATTTGTGTAACATTTATAATTTTTAATTGTCATATAAATGTTTGTACTGCGTTTAGGTGTTTCTGTCTAATATATAAAATTCTCCTATCACGGTGTTTGTAATTATACTCTACGGCAACGGCTCCTATCACGGTGTTTGTAATTATACTCTACGGCAACGGATTTCCCTGAAATTTTGTGTACATATCCGTTAGGTCTGAGAATCAGACAACATCAATTTTTCATACCTCTGATATTTGTATGGCAAAACAACGTTAGCCGGGTCAGCTAGTGTATTATAAGTATGTATTTACAAAAGAAAAGTAGTTTACGTAATCTATCCGTATTCTGGTACCCATAACACAAGCATATACCTATGCTTAGCATGGGACCAGAGGACGTTGTGTGAAATGTCCATAAATATCTATTTATTTAATTAAACTATGATAAAATCTCTAAAATCTGTATACTTCCCAGTAATTTTAAAAGGAAGTCACTCTAACTTAACAAATTATAGTGAAAGTTTACGAATTACTTTCTCGAAGGAAAATTGCCGGCTAATAGAAATGTCAGTGGACAAATATAGAGGGATCCTTCGTCAGGCGAGCCGAACTGTCACAGAACAAGTTTGAGATTATATATATTATCATACGTAAAAGTGATTTCCTATTTCTAACACGCTTATATAAGTTCAGAATGTATCTATCAATGTATTGATCTATGTAACGGAATATTTGAAAGTGATTTACACTCACTTTTTTTTCGCAGGGGAATGCCTTTACGCTCACCCGCTCCTGTCATCTCGGTCATCGGTAGTGTCGGACTCGCCGATGAACGGAATACCGACTAAACCTAACTGCGGCGCTCTCCACGTCTTCCTAGAGCGCAAGAGGTTCCCTGTTCTGAACTCTCTCTGACGCCCCGACGCGACGTCGTTGGCCTGGCGGCACAACACCCGGTGTAGCAACACATTAAGGCGGGGGGTGGAGACGAGCGTACTCGCGTCGCCTCCTCCCTGGCCTTGCTAGGCGGAGCGGGTCTGCATTGGCAGCTGCCTCGCGCTCCCGCTCCGCAGCCTCCTTCAGGAGCATGACGGCTTCACTAAAGTCGGCGACCGCTGGCTGCACCTGTCGCTGTTAAGCATGGCACTGATTACTGCTTTCAGCGACAGGTCCCCGCCTATATTTTTACTCACTTGCAGTAGTCGGATTGATCTGAAAGTTTGCACACCTAACAAGGACCAAAGACAATGGAATAATAATATAAAATATTCAGGATTTTCAAGCGTGTTTTTTGAACAAAATGTTATTGAAATTATTTTGAAAAAACTTAGTTTGGGCGCCATTTTTTCAATATGGCGGTGCAAACCTGCAACATACGAGGTGGCAAAGTTGAAATTTGGAAAGAGCACATCAAAATCTATAAAATTACCAATTTTCAAAACTTCCGGAAAACTTTCCACGTGACCCTTTATTTATTCCACGAAATGACTGAATCACTAATAAATAAATAAATAAATAAATAAATATTCATGGACATTTCACACAACGTCCTCTGGTCCCAAGCTAAGCTTTATATGCTTGTGTTATGGGTACCAGAATACGGATATAATACATATACTACTTTTCTTTTGTAAATACATACTTATAATACATAGTAAACACCCAGACGCAGTACAAACATTTGTATGACAATTAAAAACATCACACAAATACCGGGAATCGAACCCGAGACCTCGTGAACGGCAGTCCGTTATATGAACCACTAGACCACGAGGCCCGTCAAATATGATAAATAAATATAAAATAAAATAATATAAAGATAAATATGATCAATATAATGATGTGAAAGAATTAAATAAAGCTAAGTTTAAAAAATTTGTAAAATCTAAACTATGTAAAAAGGCGTATTATAAAATTTCGGACTATGTTAATGACAATAAAGCTTCGGAGTAAATTGTTCCAGAGCAACACATATTATTATAATTGTAATTTATATAAATTGTAAGAACCATTGTAATAATTATTTTAATAAAAGATTAATATGACAAAAGATAACGATATCTGCTGAGTTTCTTACGCCGGTTCTTCTCAGCGGATTGAAAGTCCTGAACCGGTGGTAGGATAAAAAATTGTTGGACATATCATAAGAGCTTAATTTTTTTTGGCAAAAAGAGAATATGCCTACATGAATATATGATTTTTGATTTGATTTGATTTGATTTGATTTGATTTGAAACACCCACATTATAAAACAAAGTCGTTATTTTTGTATGTATTTCCCTATGTGAGATTATATTTTGAAAACACAGTTTGAAAACTACGCAACGGATATTGATGCGGTTTCTTTAATAGATAGAGTGGCTCTTTTGTATAATTTGTTAGGGTTTGTCTTCTAAGTTCCACGCATACGACGTTGCAGGCAACAGTTAGCTTACAATATAATACAATACAAAATGATTCATTGTGCACTATAGAAATAAATATATCTATGCTAATATCATATAGCTAAAGAGTTTTTTTGGTTGTTTGTTTGTTCGAACGCGATAATCTCAGAAACTACTAGTTCGAATTGAAAAATTCTTTTTGTGTCAGATAGTACATTTATCGAGGAAGGCTATGGGTTATATTTCCAATAGGAGCGAAGCATTAGAAAATAATGTTACAAAAAAAAATATATTAACTTAAAAGTCAATAAATATCTTATTCTATACAATGTCAAGAACATAGGACTCCTTTAGTGTAACAAGTGCAGTGTAAGGTTTATTGTAATGGACTTCTCGTGTAGGTACCAAGGTTTGCTGTTTCGTTACACAAAAGTGACATTTGAAATTACAAAATGAAAGTAAAATAATTTTTAATTGATTTAAGCAGCTCAAATTGATTCTTTTTATCCTCTTCTTAGCCCACTTCTCCCACTACTAGGCCACTTCCAAAGGTCATTCAATCGATTAAATTCTAGAATTTTAACTTTTACTTAAAGTATCATCACGCCATGCTTATTACGGAGTAGGTTCTTAATATAATATGCAATCTTCTTTATTAACAAACTAGCTGTTGCCAGAGACTTCGTAGGGAATTTAGAATGTTTTTTCCCGTTTTTGCAACATTTTTCACTTATGCTTCGCTCCTATTGATCACAGCGTGATGTTACATAGTCTAAAGCCTGTCTCTATAAATGTACTACCCAACATAATTTTTTTTTTCAAATTGGTCCTGAGGTTCCTGAGATTAGCGTGTTTAAACGAACAAACTTTTCAACTTTATAATATTAGTATAGAAGTATAGATCATCATCATCATAAAAACACGCTTTTTTCCCATGGAGGTAGGCAGAGACTATAGAGCGCCATCTGTTACGATCCAAACATACTTTCTTGGCTTCGTCCACACTCATACATCTTCACATACACGCCCAACGGTTGCAAGTGCTATAGATAAATAAACTAATATTTAGCACAAAGACAAACCATAACTAACCAGAGGTTTACAACATAGCGTCGATGTACGACACCCCATTGAGAAATACGTTTTCACTGTTATTATTTATGTAACTCTAGGGAATAGCGGTTGGGATATCTTTATAGCTCTGTGCGTTTGTTTGTTTATTTATGACTTAAATATTTATGTTTTATCTCTATGATTTATAAAATAGATGCGTAGTTTGAGTTTTTACCCGACATCAATAGATCTTAGGGTAGGCTACTTTGTCCGCACTTTTTTCAAAAACAGGGACTGTTTATTTAATAACATGTTCAATATTTTTCTGCGTTTAAAACAAAAAATGATCATAAATAAAACTACTTTTTACGGATTTAGACGCGTATATTTGTTTTAATTTTAGCCCGACGTTTCGGAGACTTTGCAGTCACCATGGTCACGGGTGAGACTGAGCTGTAATGTGTCTTCTACGATCAGTTATTACAGGTTTTACCCACATTCGATTTTAATTTTACATCTTAACTCTATTCATCCTAAAATTAAATTCACCACGAAGTTAGAGTCCAACAAAAGATTAGCATTTTTAGATGTCCCGGTTATTAGAAACCAAGATAACACCCTGAGTCATACTGTGTATCGTAAGAAAACTCATACAAATAGGTACCTCAATGGTGAATCGCACCACCCACCTTCACAGTTAGCTACCGTGTCAAAATCTTTGTTTCAGAGAGCCCACGGCTTATGTGATGACGGACATCTCGCCGAGGAGCTGCAACATGTTAAGAAAGTCCTAAAAGCTAACAAACTGCAAGTTCCTCGCAATCATCGCAGTAGCCGAGAAAAACCACAGACCGTCGAGCGCCTCCCTGCTATCTTACCATATGTTAAAGGAGTAACTGACAAGTTTGGCTATATACTCAAAAAGGCTTCAATCAAGACCTATTTCAAGCCCTTAAATAAAATTAGCCAATTCCTACCACCTGTCAAGTGCCATATTCCCTTACAAGATGCAGGAGTATACAAGCTTGATTGTGATTGTGGTCTCTCTTACATCGGGCAAACAAAGAGATCTGTTAGAACTCGGGTCAAAGAGCACATAGCTGATGTGAAGCATCGACACAATACAAAGTCTGCAATCTTTCAAGTTTCTAAATTCCACGCGAACGAAGTTGCGGGCAACAGCTAGTTTTTGTATATATACTGATGTGAACTACACAAAGAATTTTAATACATTTTTTTAAATAGATGAGTTTCAATATGAAGGCTTTGTTGTATAATTTTTAAGGAACAATTTTTAAATTCAGCAAGTTTTAAAACATAAAATTTAATAACTACTAAAAGAACTGAAAATGCTCCATTCTTGAGTTGCCAATTTTCTTATGAAATATATTTTTATATTTGTATAACTTTTCAGTTTATATTCCAAACTAAGTTAGCGTAATGATATTTTGTTACAGCAGAAGCACTTTGGTACACCGCGGGGTTTCGATGAAAAATGCGATAGCAGCACCCGTGGCTAATGTTTGCGGTTCCGGCTTATGATACCGACTATACAAAATGTTTGTAACATCTGCCATTTATTATTATAAATATAGTGTATCGCTAACATTAATTTTACGGCTAGTTAGGTTTATAGTGTGTGGATACACTTATCTGTCTAAACTTTTTGAGTTGTTATTATATTAGGAACTTGATAAGAATTGACTATTGAACAGCTGATTGCGCTAAATTTTGTATGCACGTTCAGTTTTGATGATAGTGCATGGTTAACTTAGTGACGTCATCTTAGATTAAGTATGGCTGCACACTAAAATAAGAATTTGTAATTTGTATCAAATAAATGTTTTATAAATTTACGTACCAAGTGATAAAACGGGACCCTATTACTGGGTCTTCGCTGTTTGTTCCTCCGTCCGTCTGTCACCAGGCTGTAACTCTGGAATAGTGATAACTAAAGAGCTAAAAATTTCACAGTTTGTGTACATCACTTGATGCTATCAATAACATACAAATATTCATCATCATCGTTCTTCTGCCCTTATCCCTTACCAACTCTACGCGTAAACCTAACTAAAAATGAATTTTGATAGTGGCGATAACACTATCCGGCAATTTTAACTGAACTTTCTTGATAAAAAACTGTTTATATGTATGTTTGACGGGCCTCGTGGTTGAAATGTCCATGAATATTTATTTATTTATTTATTTATTTATTTATTTATTATGAACTCAAGATTTTTATTATTATAAATGTGAACAACAAAATAGCCACATAATCAAATTACACCAATAGTTGTTTTTTTATTTTTTAGTTAAGTTTAATTGTACACCTAGAATTTGTACCAAATACTTAAAACCAGGTTGAACTTAAATCATCAAAATAAGAAGCGATATAAACAAAGTTATCTAGAACTCACGACGAATAAAATAATTTATAAGAGAGAGAAGCATTTAAAAGCTTTCCTTTGTTATGTCTATTTCTAATTAGAATGTAAAATTAATTTACCTGCGTTTTAAATTATTCTGTGCCTTTTAATATTAATTTTCTAAAATATATAACAGTAGATAAATATAATTTAACAAAATTAATTAACTCGTCAATATATGTTACTTTCATGTTTAACGCTAACTGTTGCCAGCGACTTCATATGCGTGGAATTTGAATTTTATACACACCCATTACAAAGTAGCCATGTCCTTCCTTAGGATTTAGATTACAATGTATAAGTTTTGGTGTGAAAGAGCGACAGATAGAATTACTTTCGCATTTATAATAATAATATAGACATAAAATATCAAATACATTTTCATCCTAGCATGTTTTTTGTTGAAAATAGCATTTCGTAGCTTGGAAAAAAATGTTAATAAAATCTTACTGAAAATGGGTATCAACAATTCAACATACATTATAGAAGAAATCGTATACCTATTTTAAGATCTATCTATCTATCTAGAGAAACACCTATTTTTACTATAAAATGTAATTAAAACCATAAAACCGACACATTGTAGGTATTACCTACCATTCTCACGACTGTCGTGTATTTTTTTTTGCTTGTGAAGAAATTGTACGCCTATTTTAATACCTATAAGCAAAATAAGTATAATTCTCATGTCAAGATTTGAAAAATTCTTTGTGTTGGACAGTAAATTTATTGAGGAAGGCTATAGGCTATATAACATCCCGCTGTGACTAATAGGAGCGAAGCAGTGGTAAAAAATGTTGCAAAAACGAGGAAATTTTCTAATTTTACGCGTATGGAGTCGCGGGCAACAGCTAGTTTATAATATGTAAAGATGTATTAAGAATAAAAGGAAAACTATTTATACTACTGTAATATTACTTATTTATCGGGCTATAATTGACGGGCTTCGTGGTGGAGCGGTTTATGTAATGGACTGCCGATCACGAGGTCGCGAGTTCGTTCCCGCTTGGGACAGTCATTTGTGTGATATCCATAAATGTCATACAAATGTTTGTACAGCGTCTGGGTGTTTTCTATGTATTATAAGTATGTATTTACAAAAGAAAAGTGGTATATGTAGTCTATCCGTATCTGGTACCCATAATACAAGCATAGAAATATAGCTTACTTTGGGACCAGAGGACGTTGTGTGAAATGTCCTGAATATTTATTATTATTATTATTATCTTTAACCATTTCTAAATTTATTATTCCCTTGCCCACATATAACTTATTCCAGAGCATTGTTTGGTTTATTGTACGTTGCAAATATTTATTAAGGTTGCTCAAGGAAACTCGTGGGTTTATTATGGCTGTGAAATACTGTGACCTTACCTTATATTAGAATATAGGTCAGTCATTTTAATTATTATTTGTAAACATTCAAAAACAGGCCATAAAATTAAGAAATATTGTAGTTTAAATAAAACCACTTTTTACGGATCTAGTCAACATGAAGACCATGGTGCCTGCAAAGTTTCCGAAACGTCGGGCTAAAATTTAAAACAAATACACGCGTCTAAATCCGTAAAAAGTGGTTTTATTTAAACAAATGAGTCGCGCAAGAAGGAGAATAACAATAGCAAGCAGGTAAAATAAGATGAAATAAAAGGAGATTAGAAAAAGCAGCTATATAGTACGAAAATAAAACAAGTGCGTCCGCCACAAAACGGCCACAGCTCAGCTTGATTGCTGGTTAAGACCAGCGCTGGTCTTCCGCTGGGCCGTTATGTGAAGTCACACACAACAAGATACAGAAAAGAATAGACTTAAAACAAATGAAAACAAAACAAAAATAAAAAAGCTTTATATTGTGATGTAAAAGAAAGAAATAAATAATTAATAGTTAATAATTAGTTAGGTTATTAATGTTATTAACTATTTAATTAATTATTATTAATTAATTAGTTGTGCACGTAGAATTGATATTGTATTAATTGTATTATGACTTTTTAATATTTAATTTTTAGTTTTGTTGTACACATACTCGTAGGTACCAGGGTCTTCATTTTAAAACACAATTTTACTACACAATTTAGGACACAATTTTAAAGGCACAAATTAATCAAAAGTTTCTCCAATATAACACAGAATGTTCGAGACAAGATAAATATCAGAAGCACAAAATGGTAGTCGATAAAAACCAACTCAAAGTTAAATTCTTTTCCCATTGATAAGCCGTAACATCGCGAAAGCATTACAAAACTTTTATACGATGATCAATCACTGGCTGTTTCAAATTATTTTACTTTTATACTAGGAATCAGCTCCAGTTTTGGTTCTTTTAGAGATTTTTCACTTGATTTTACACAAACGGGAGGATGTAATAATGCATTGGGTTTTTTCTGTGGGTTTATTTAATGATGTTCAAAGTAGCTTTTCCAACACATTTTTATATGTAATGTACCGAGTTTGCAATTATGTGCCATCAAGCCGCGTATACAGTGCCAAATGTAACTTTTGCATACCTAATCGTTTCTTGGCACAATGTGTTTTAGTCATCACGATATACCTAATGTACAAAATTCAATTCGACTATTGCTGAAACGCATAACGTTGAATGGTTAAAATAACTACGCATTTCGAGTTGTGGCTTTTGGGTTAGGTGAGGCGGGGTTGTCCTTGGGCCACCCCAAAGAGAACGCCTCTAAGAAGCTTGTATCGTGGCGTTCTATGGGTTGGTCTATGTCCCGCAGTGGACGGAAAAAGGCCGTTGAATGGAAGGACCAAGATATTAAGGAGGAGGTAATAATCCGAAATGCGCAGATCCGTAGAAGGACCGGTGTGTACGACATACCCCGAACAGTTAGCACGCTGAAGTGGCAATGGGCAGGCCACATCGCTCGACGATCTGATGACCGTTGAGGACGGAAGGTCCTCGAGTGGCGACCACGAACCGGACGACGCCGCGTGGGGCGGCCCCCAATACGGTGGACTGACGATATCGTCAAATACGCCGGGGGCCGCTGGAGTAGTACACTGTAGTACATACAACATCCATATACATATAGGTAGGTAGCCAAATTACAAACATAATTAAAGCAGTGAAACTGAGGTATAAGCATTAACGAAACTGAAAACGAGTTAAAGTTTTAAGTACCGTCATGAATGCAAGCTGTTTTCACAATTTTATAGGTTATTGCAGTTCGTCATGTTTTGCTGTGAAATATTTGCTAACCGGGGTTATAGCAAAATTTTATAAGCTTTTAAATTAAAGGGATTCTAATTACTAACAATCTCGTAATTAAAATTGTTAAATTAAATTTATAATATTTTCGTATTGAAATTTTCGTGAGTTTGAGTCATATTAGAAATACTATATTACCGGCTAACACTCACAGTTTTGGGATCGAAGATGTCGACCCAGGTTTATAATACAAGAAATTGGCTTAATTTTTTTGAGACTACCTTCAAATGGAAATCGTAATTTTATTTATTTTCTATCTATTTGTGACGGATTAAGAATACAAGTGTCACCATCCCTTTCCTTTACAAGGGTGCTGTAAAAGTCAGCTAAGGAAATAAAAGGAATATTATACACAGATTACATCTTATGTGAGAGACAGAAAGCTCGAAAATAAACCTTGTACCAACAGGCCTGGTCAGCGCGGCAAAGAGAGAGAGAGAGAGAGAGAGAGAGAGAGAGAGAGAGAGCAAGAGAACCTAAAATATTAAACTAATTGGCCAACAATACCATAGCAACTAAAGAAACGAATCAAAAATGAAACGGTGGACATTGTATCGACTGTTCTGTTCTTACCGTTTTACACGTATTTTATGACCACTTTGTAAACAATTTATTGGTGACAAATAAATTCTCAGTCTAACATTCAAATAGTCCACTTGTTTTTAAAACTAGAAGAATTTATTAAGCTATAAACAAAGCCATAAACATTTAATAGTCTAGAAGTCGCATTGACATATTATAGTAGGATATACTAGAATTTGTCCACTGGAATTTAACACATTACCAAGTGACCGTCTTTAATTCTTTATTGTCAATTAATAGATAAGTGTAATAAATAAATTAATAACCTCCGTGTGGTGACGGATTAAGAATACAAGTGTCATCACCCCATCTCCTCCCAAGGATTCTTTAAAAGTCAGCTAAGGGATATTGCACACAGATAACAATACATCTTCTGTGAGAGACGGAAAACTCTAAAATAAACCCTGTGCCAACACGCCTGGTCAGTACAGCACAGTAGACCGTAATCCCTCCCAAAGTGGAGGAGGCGTGTGCCCAGCAGTGGGACGTAAATGGGCTGGAGAAGAGAAGAATAAATAAGTATGACTCGTTTCTCTGTATCACCTTCTACATGTGGAAGTAGTTTATTGATGTCTATTCTAATTATTTATAATCTATATTAGCAACTTATAACTAGCAGTGTAAAAAGATTAAATTTATCACGCATTTTTTATAGGTATATATAAACATAAAATAAGTACATGTATTAAGATGTGTAATGTTTATGTGATATTAAAAATTTAGTAGGTTTAATATTTTTACTTAAAATACCTAGAAGTATAAGTTTTATTTATTTATTCTTTAAATCAATTAATAAGTAAATCAAATTATGGTGGAAAAAGTGAAATGCCGCAAATGGGACATGAACCCACGACCTCGGAATACCGTTCCGAAAAAAAAATAAAAAAATATATATATAAACTCATACGAGTGACAAGATATGGTGGTTAATTTGAAGTGTTGCAAGTAGACCGCAATAAGCTCAGTTGGAAGAGCTTCGGAACGGTATTCCGAGGTCGTGGGTTCAAGTCCCATTTGCGGCATTTCACTTTTTCCACCATAATTTGATTTATTACCTAAGTAAAAGCATAGCATGTCAAATGCAAAAATTAATAAATTACTTTAATTAATAAGTAACTATAAGTTTTAAAAATTCTTTACCACAGTCTTACTAGTTAGTGTACTTTTTAGGGTTCCGTACCCAAAGGGTAAAAACGGGACCCTATTACTGAGACTTCGCTGTCCGTCCGTCCGTCCGTCCGTCCGTCCGTCTGTCACCAGGCTGTATCTCAAGAACGGTGATAGCTAGAGAGTTGAAATTTTCACAGATGATGTATTTCTATTGCCGCTATAACAACAAATACTAAAAATAAAATAATATAAATATTTAAGGGGGGCTCCCATACGACAAACATGATTTTTAGGGTTCCGTACCCAGTATCTCAAGAACGGTGATAGCTAGACAGTTGAAATTGTCACAGATGATGTATTTCTATTGCCGCTATAATAACAAATACTAAAAATAAAATAAAATAAATATTTAAGGGGGGCTCCCATACAACAAACATGATTTTTTTACCGTTTCTTGCTCGATACTAATAACGTTGCCTTATGTTGCATAGATAATGGTACGGAACCCTTCGTGCGCGAGTCCGACTCGCACTTGACCAATTATTTTAGTAAACAAGTGTATGCATGATTTGTTGTCAACTATGGTCATCCGTGCCATCACTCCAAGGTCCCATTTGAAAATCAGCGTCAAGTCCTTGAGACTTGACATTATGCTGAAGTGGGACCTGTTGCTGCTGACCGGATATTACATTGTTTTTTTTTTCTTATTTATTTTTAACTTTTGTTTTTCCTTGTAACTAATGTATGTTTGGTTAGTGGCAATAAATGTTTCTTTCTTTCTTTCTGAATGTACGAAATAGACACAATTTTCCTTCTGGATACGATATTGGGATTTTAAAACTAGGCGTAAAGAGGTATTTTGCTCTCTAAATAAAAAAAAATGTTTGCACTTACACTCAATGGTATGGATGTATTCTACTTGCACAACTAAACTAAACTTAACTAAAAAATTAAAACTCATAGTGTTAATAGCACAATTCGCCAATGTTAATTGAACTTTCTAATTATAAAACTGTTTATTGGCTGCTAATAGTTATTAAGATCTTTATAAAAAATACTAGCTGCTGCCCGCGACTCGGTACGCGTGGAATTAGGGAAATTTTCCCCGTTCTTGCAACATTTTTCACTACTGCTTCGCCCCTGTTGGTCGCAGCGTAATGTTATATGTCTTATAGCCTTCCTCAATAAATGTACTATCCAACACTGAAAGAATTTTTCAAATCGGACTTGTGGTTCATGAGATTAGCGCGTTTAAACAAACAAACAAACAAACAAACAAACAAACTCTTCAGCTTTATAATATCTTCTAATATATAAAATTCACGTGTCACAGTGTTAGTTACCGTACTCCTCCGAAACGGCTAGACCGTAAAATTTTGTATGCACATTCAGTAGGTCTGAGAATCGGCTAACATCTATTTTTCAAACCTCTTTTCTTTTTTTTTAGTATGGCAAAACAACGTTTGCCGGGTCAGCTAGTTATAGTATATAGTATAGATATTGATTTATCAGCAATGTTGTTCTGAAAATATTTGCAAAATATTAGTAGCTAATTTATCTTTTATTAACTGTTATACTTAACCTGACCTCATCAAGTAACACTTCATAGTAAGATCTGAAAGAATTTTATATAACTAGTAAAATATTTTATAACTCTTATAACCAAGAAAATTGTCAAAGACTGCTTGCGAAATCATAAAAATGTTTATTTCTTATACTTCATTATTTCAAGTTTCCTTATGAAAAGTTATTCAATGTCCACTTTTCAACTTTGAAATACGTATTTAGTAAAGAACTGGGGTTTTATGAGAAAATGTATGAGAATTTAGTATCTGTACTATGTATGTATTTAGTTTCTTTATTGTGTATGTACCTATTTACTACAGAAACGTATTATTTTATAACTTGCCATCCACCCATCCATTAATCAGCCTTTCTCCATCCAAAGCTGGACATATCCCCCAAATATTCATGAACATTTCATACGCCTCCTCGTGCCAAGCTAAGCTTATTAGCTTGTTTTAAAGTTTCCAGATATACAAATATACTACGCATTTTTTTTTTAATAATTATGTTTGACAGATTGAAATCACATAAATTATCTTTAAATATAAAACAAAGTCGTTATTTTTGTACGTATGTTCCTATGTGAGCTTATATCTTCAAAACTACGCAACGGATTTTGATGCTGTTTTTTAATACGTAGTTTAAGAGGATGGCTTTTTTGTATAAGTATAAGTTGTTAAGGTATTTTCATTATCCAAATTACACGCGTACGAAATTGCGGGCAACAACTAGTCCTTGTCCTTACTCCTTACTAGTTTATAAGTGCGAAATCCAGATGATAATACAATAATAATTTTGACGAGCTTAAGTGTTAATGTGTGGAACGAAACGATAGCGCGATTTAAAAAACATACAACGACATCTATTCAGCAGAAGAGTAAACTTCTGTTTGTTAAGGATTGATTTCTAAATTTCACACGTATGAAGTCGCGGGCAATAGCTATCCCTACTAATTTATAAATGTGAAGACGAGTCGATGACACTATGGAAATTATGACGAGCTTAAGTGTTAATGTGTCGAACGAAACTATAGCGCGATTTAAAAAACGGTACAACGCCATCTATCAACTGTCATAGTAAACAGCTGTTTTCAAAATTTCACGCGTACGAAGTCGCGGGCAACAGCTATTATAATATAAATATCACATAAATAATTGTTCTATCCGGAGATTGAGACCGCAACCTCATAGTCTCTTATATGAATCAATATACCGCGAGTCTCGTCAAAGAACAGAGTCAGGTATTGTCTAAAGAATTGTATATTTATGACAAAAAGTAAGTTTAGTACCTATCTGTATCAAAGTGAAGGTACTCGCTACAAAAGCGTAACGTTTCAAACTTTGTATCAAGAAAGCCCTTAATTTGAAATCTACTTTCGTTTGTGTTTAATGTTCGTATATGGAATAAAGTTGCGCAAAAGCGAGGCTAAAAATGGAGTGAGTGTCTACAAATAGCTATTCCATTATTTATTAAGTTAGATTTTATATAAATTGAAATGATATAAGAAATAATCGTTTGTAATTAATAAGTAGTTCGTAACTATCCGTGTCGCCACTCGAAGGTCCCATTAGAATATTAGCGTTAGGTCTCTTCGACCTAACATTAGCTGAAATGGGTGCCTTTTGCTGTTACGACACGATGTACACTATATTTTCTACTTAACTATAAAACATAACTTGTTCTGTAATTGTATTTTGTGTTGAACAGTAATAAAACATTATTTCTTTCTTTCTTCTTTCTTTCTAAATATATGCCAATTAGAACGTGTTGAGTTGGTGTTAAAATTAGTAATGTCACTCTCTCTCCTTTCAGCGCTTTAACGGCCTACTGTTGGGCACGGGCCTCCTCCACTTTGGGAAGGATTATGGTTTACTGTGCCGAGCTTACCGAGCGTGTTGAATTTTTTAAACAAAAAATACGCGTTTAGATTCATAATTCCTTAACTGTTGCTACTTTGTTTCTATAATTACGGAGGAAATTTCATTTAATTATGGTTCCCGGATCTTCTATGTTCTAGTTAACAGATTTTTATTTATCCAAAAGCCGCCGCAAAGAGTAAATATCATCACATTTACAATATGAAATGATAGAGTAATCTATAAAATAATTATGTTAGACGTTACCGGGTCTCTGATCCAAGCCGATCCTGGCGGTAACGAATTTATAAATTTATTCATAGCCTTCTACGTTCTTGTAAATACGTTCCTCAGATACTTTCGCACGAACACAATGGGAATTTCGTTTTGATTTTATAACAAATCTATGGCTATGTCATTGCTGCGAAATGAGTTTTTCATTCAAAGAAATTAAACTTAGGGACTGAATAAAATAAACAAGTTCTTTGTCAATGAATGTCCCAGTACGAAACTTGGTTTTCATACCAACCTCGTCGATATAGGTCTATCATCTTCCGCAGATGTTGTGCTTATTCTTACTAATATTATAAATGCGAAAGTAACTCTGTCTGTCTGTCTGTTACGCTTTCCCGCTTAAACCTCTCAACCGATTTCGAAGAAATTTGGCACAGACAATCTTTAGACCCTGAGAAAGGACATAGGCTAACTTTTATTGCGAAAAAAAAATCCAAATTCCACGCGGACGGAGTCGCGGGCAACACCTAGTATTGTATAACTGCTGCCCGCAACTTCGTACGTGAGGAATTTAGGTACCAAACCTTAAAAAAAATTAATAAAGTCATACTCTTGAACTATTCTATGTTATAAAAAAACCTGTATCAAAATCCGTTGCGTAGTTTTAAAGATATAAGCTCACATTGGGATATACATTAAAAAATAACGACTCTGTTTTATTGTAAGTAAAGATTACTGCCTTTCTAACATGTGTGTATGATCTAAGACTGTTACATACACACCTTTGGAAAAACCACGGCAGGTCGTTCATTCCACAACATGATTTTACGTGGCATAAGTTTCGCAGTACAGTCTGCGATAGTATTGGCTTTAAGGTGTGAGAAAGAACTGGCCCGATAGTAGGAAATAAATGATTTGGGAAGTAAGTTGTACCACAATTAAGTATCTTTCTCAGAATATTTCAAAAGATTAACATAAACACAAAAACATAAGCGCAGTAATATTCCAGACTCGTACTTAATATAAAATTGCATTAAATATTTATAAGCCGCAACATTATAATATCAAAAGCCTGTGAATAAAACCATACGTATTCTTTGTAGTGTCTTGGAGATTAGCCTCCGAGAGAAATTGCTACCTGCTTTTAAAAAGAATTATTAATTCATGAACTGCAGAACTTATCTTGCTCGAGTACTTTTAATACTTTTCTATTTAAAAAGAACATTGAATTGCCAAGCAATTATTTATACTGTTATTACAAGCCACTGTTTAGCGTAAGAAATATTATGAATGCAGGAAAACGGTAGCTTGCGGAGTTGTAATTTTAGCGCATGAAGTTAGTGGCGCTTAGACGTTTGCGTTTATTCAGCTAAAATAATGTTCAAACGAATATATATCTAGACTAGCTGTTGCCCGCAACTTCGTACGCGTGGAATTTAGAAACCAATCTATCACAAATTATATAAAAAAGCCATCCTCTTGAAACACTCTAAAAAAATTACAAAAATAACGACTTTGTTTTATAATAAGTATTTTTTTATAATATGTAATAAATAGAGTATATAATAAATATTAATAATAATAAATATTCATGGTCATTTCACACAACGTCCTCTGGCCCCAAGCTAAGCTTCATACTTGTGGTATGGGTACCAGAATACGGATATAATACATACACTACTTTTCTTTTGTAAATACATACGTTTAATACATAGAAAACACCCAGATAAAGTACAAATATTTGTATGACATTTATGAATATCACACAAATAATTGTCCCGAGCGGGAATCGAACCCGCGACCTTGTGAACGGCAGTCCATTAGGTAGGTACATGAACCACTACACCACGAAGCCTGTTAATTACGGGCAAATATCAATAATATATCGATGTCTATCAGGTGATAGTCATCGATATACGCTATCGATATGCGATATCGATATAACGCGCTTTGGCTTCCCAAAGCGCGTTAGATCGTATGTTAGAGCGCTGATCAATTTCTACAAGAGACATTTTCTCTTAGAGTTAGTAAATATTCATGACACATGAAATATTCAGTAGTGATTAAATTAGCAGCCAGTCGAATCCAGTTATCATCAATAGGTACGTTGTATATATTATACCGATTTCGCACTTTGATATAATAGGATATGCAAAAAGAGCCAATAAAATAATAAATATGTGCCACCGGGTTTGACACGTGTATGTATCACATAGTTTTCTTAGTTCAAAAACTAAAAAGAAACGCTTGAAAATCCGTTATCGGTCTTTATTATTTATTCAAAATTTGTGATTATTCCGAATACTGCAAGCAATATCGTCTTTACCATAAACACGATTAACATTTAAAACAACGATTTAACACGAGGCCAATGCCTAGGGCCCCCATTCTTAGGGGGCCCCGAATGTCCGAATTTTTTTTTTCTCACACTTCCAAATATTTTTGTTTTCACAAATCAGTGATCTTATCAGAAGGTGTTAGAAAGGTGAAGAGAAAAAAGTATGTATTCTTTTAATGGGACAGCAAGTTTTGAAAACCATTGTCAAAGAACGTAAATCAGAAAAATACTATTCTATTAACGCTTCTATGCCAAATCTCTCCCACGTTTTTTACTTTTTAAAAGGGCCTCAAATTCTTGTGTGTTTAAGACGGCCCTGACTGCAAGTGAGTAAAAATCACTTTTAAATATTTTACATAGACGCGTACCGAGCTAATAAAACCGTGTTAATAAAAGTAGACGATTACTCAAAAACAATTCGCCTATTATTTTTTTCTAACGTATACGCAATATTTCTGGTTTAATTCTAACTTCAATGATATTTTGTTTCAGCAAAAGCACTTTGGTACTCTGCGGGGTTTCGATGAAAAATGCGATAGCACCACCCGTTGCGAATATTTGCGGTACTGGCTTATGATCACGATCTTACAAAATGTTCGTGTAACATTTTATAAATACAATAATGTATCTCTTTCTGTGGGTGTGGTTTCTGTGGGTTTGTCCCTATGAGAGCTTAAGGGCCTACTTCAATATTATCGTCGACATGAAACAAAATCTACTAAATATATTTTAATTCCGGCTTACGTGTTTCTATATATAATAGTTACATATGTTTTTAAAGTTATTTCATTAGTTAATACGAGATAATAGACCGACAAATGAAAAAAATAAAAAATGAGAGAGGTTGTTTCGCTAAGATTTTCTATCGAGAAAACTTTTTTCAATCGCGTTTCTGAGTTTATGCGATCCTAGATTATATATTGAAAAAACATATACTTAAAAATTAGAGCTCTAGCCATTCAATTTAAAGAAAAAATGAAAACTTCGTATGTAAAAAAATGCACGAAACTATTTTGGTATCCTCTTAAATCAATAAACGTGGGTGAAAACGCTAGTTATCTATGTTTTAAAGAGATCAGATTTTATTTGGATGCAAGCGGCACTAGACCTAGCGTTATGGTGTTCTATGGTGGAGGTCTACGTTCAACAGTGGACGGAAAGAGGCTGATGGATATATGAAACATTTGATCGTTTGTTTGAACAAAAAAAAGGCTCTAAGAGTACCTACAGATATTTAATCAGTCAATAAAGTTACCCACTTGACACCGGGGCGGATTACTAGTAACTTCTAAAATAATGTTTGACGGGCTTCGTGGTGGAGTGGTTTATGTAATGGACTGCCGTTCACGAGGTCGCGGGTTCGATTCCCGCTTGGGACAATCATTTGTGTGATATCCATAAATGTCATACAAATGTTTGTACTGCGTCTGCGCGCTTTCTATGTATTATAAGTATGTATTTACAAAAGAAAAGTAGTTTATGTAGTATATCCGTATTCTGGTACCAATAACACAAGCATATAAGCTTAGCTTGGGACCAGAGGACGTTGTGTGGAATGTCCATGAATATTTATTTATTAATTACTTGGTCAACCTATAATTTGCATTCAATACCCTTACCAGAAAGAAAATGCTTTTCTACATTATAAATATTCGAAACATTTCAACAATGGTCCATTTTCTCACTCTAAAATTAGAATATTATCACCAAGTATGATTGAAATCATCAAAATGTGAGACAATACGAACGAATTTATCGAGAACAGACAGTGAATAAAATTATTTAAAAGACGAAGCCTTTAAAAGCTTTCCTTTGTCATGTCTCTTTTTAATTAGAGCGGAAAATTGATTTATGTTTTAAATTATTTTCTTTGTTTTGATATCATAACCACAGAATTTATTTAGACTACAGAAAGCTTCGATAGAAGGATTATGTAATCAACAATTATATAAACGTCTGTATTTATAGTAAGTAGGTACTGAAATATGTTTTTTTTTATGTTAAGCTTTTTTATTACGTCAGGCAAAACTGTTAAGAGTATTTATTACGATGCCGCCTTGAAGTCTGTTACGGACTGTGACAACATGGACATGTATAATGAAAATAGTAAAAAAAAACAATTGTCTTAAAGGTTACAATATGGTATTACAATATTGACTCCAAGTTACAAAAGGCAGCCTTTTCTTAGTTAGTTTTATTTGAATGTACACATATATTCAAATCTGCACTGTTCTCTTTTTATTGCCAGCAAGCCACCTCAGTATTCGCAATTTAAACAAAACAAATTACAAACATAATTGCAATACCTACTTAAACTGTGTAGTTACAACCGCCAATGAAAGTGCAAACAAGTTAAAGTTTTAAACATCGACGTAAATACAAACTGCTTAACCGATTTCGACAGGAGCTCGTTTTAAAAAAATATTGCATTTGCCGTGAATTGGTATTAAAAGTTAATAATTTCATAAGTTAATAATTTAACATTAGTTATTGGTGTAATTATAAATGTTTTATTTTCAAACTAGCTGTTGCCCGCAACTCCGTACACATGGAATTTAGAAATTTCTTCCCGTTTTGGCAACATTTTTCACTCCTGCTTAGCTCCTGTTGATCGGATCGTGATGTTATATAGCCTATAGCCTTCCTAGATAAATGTACTATCCAATACTGAAAGAATTTTTCAAATCGGACCAGTGGTTCCTGAGATTAGCGCGTTCAAACAAACAAACAAAAAAACTCTTCAGCTTTATAATATTTGTATAGATTAAGAAAAAGCTGTTATGTGGTGGTGTGTCTGGTTTTGTTATGCAGAAAGTTAACTTAAAATTCCCAGTGTGCCGTAAAGAATATTGTGCACAGATAACATCCTCTGTAAGGCTTGGAAAACTCGAAATTAACCCTATGTGACTTGGTCAACGCGGCACAGTAGACCATAATCCCTCCCAAAGTGGAGTGAAGCTCGTGCCCAACAATGGGATGTTAATAGGCTGGAGAGAGAAATTTTTTTGTCCAACAACTTTTTGTTGTCGTAACAATACTCTAATTTTACCACGGACTTAAAATCTAACTTGTATTTATAAACTTAAAAATAATCCAGTTAGTATAACTTTAATTAAAATAAACTTACGAATAGTTAATAAATTAAATTATGGTGGAAAAGGTGATTACCGCTTGCGCTTACGCTTGCGGTAATCAATTTTCCCACCATAATTTAATTTATTAAGTAAAGCATAGCATGTCAATTGCAAAATTAATAAATTACTTTAGTTACGAATAGTTTCTCTCTTATAAGTTTATTTTAACTCAAATGTGAAATAGATTTATTTCTATCTATCTATAAAAGAGGAACATAAATTTAAGAGACAAATAACAAATCAAAAGTTTGCCAATACAACAGAAAGTGTTCAAGATACAGAAGATAAATATCAAAAGTATAAAATGGTACGCGATAAAGGCAAGTCAAAGTTAAATTTTCCTTATATTGATAAGTCGTAACATCGCAAAGGACTTACAAAACTTTTATACGATAATCAATTACTGTACGTATCAAATTGTTTTATTGTATTACTAGTTGTCGCCCGCTACTTCGTATGCGTGGCGTGGAATTCAGAAATGAAACCTTAACAAATTACACAAAAAAACCATTCTCTTGAACCACTTCTTCAATTAACGAAAACCGCGTCAAAATCCGTTGCGTAGTTTTGAGGATAGAAGCTCACGTAGCGACTTAAAATTTAGATATAATTTTGTTTTTATATGGCGAATGTTGTTATTTTCTAATTACTTAAATTTAAGTACAAAAATTAAAATCTTTTGCAACACATTTGACATCTTTAGAATTTGAGCTATTTGTGGCGTAAAATTATGGTCAGAAATAAATTTTAAAATTTCCGTCTAATTGTGCGTCCATCAATAGCAATCTCGCAAAAGAATGGTTTCCTTTCATGATTTTCATCAAAGAAATTGTTCACAAATAAGTACTTTAAAACTTCCAAGGTTTAAAACCAAATGGTGTATTTTTAAAATGAGTTTTGTGGCGCTTTTACGATTTGTTTTCAAAATAGATCTATTTAATTCATAGCATAATGTTCTCTCTCTCTATCTCTTCAGACCATTAAGAGCGTACAGAACTCCTAATTTAGGTATTTGCCTTAGGTCTTGCTATCCCTATTTCCAAGCGCCGCGCTGAAAGGGACAACTATAGCTGAAGCAGATTTTACCTACAAATTCTTTGAAAAAAAGACGTTTCGTACTCCCCATTTTTCTTTGGGAAAGTTAAACCGATTTTAATTGTTTTTACGCTATATTATAGATGAAGAGTATATCTATGCTTGTATCACTTTCTATTTTGGTAAACCCTTACCAAATATGTGTGATAGTGGCTGCAACTTTACCTAAAGAAAACCGAAAAAAACCGGATTTTCGGATGGTCATATTTCTTTTAGTTAATATGTTTTGAAAAAAAAAGTGTTAGAAGCATAGATATACTCTTCATCTATAATATAACGTAAACAATTAAAATCGGTTTAACTTTCGCAAAGAAAAATGGGGAGTACGAAACCCATATTTTTTATGGTGCATAATTTGGTATCGTGCCATCTTAAAGTCCCACTGTTAGTTACGGTTCTCTTAAATCTCTCAAATCTTACAGGCACGGTTCGTTCTTGACTGATATTATTCAACATAGCACCGCAACGCGTAATAGTAATAACATCGTATTTATCTTGACCCGATAGGAGAGTCTATAAAATAATTTGCGTTGGAAGTTGGCGGGTCTCATCCCAACCGATCCCCGCGGTAACGAACTTGGAAATTTATTCATAGCTTCCTTGGTTCTTGTAAATACGACGCGAGAACACAATGAGAATTTCGTTTTGATTTTATAACTAATCTACGGACGTGTCATTGCTGCGAAATGAGTTTTCGATTACCTAATCCGTAAGAAATGTGGGACTGGAAGACTTTTTACTTTGTAGATAAAATAGATTCCAAAATTTATTTTGATGACCATAAACTAGATTGCTAGGTGTAGACACATTTCTATTTAAGCCATTTTAAGAACTTTTTAAATAAATAGCTATGCTTTCAGTGATGATAATAATAATAACTAGTCTAAAAGGGTATGGGCACATAATGAGGATGGATGAAACACATTTTAGTAAGTAGAAAAAGACCAAAGAAAAGATGGATGGACTGTGTGAGAGACAACATGAAAGAAAAAAAAGTAGGTGAAGAGAATATGACGGCTGATAGAATAGCTTGGGAGAAAAATACGTGTGGCGCCGACCATAAATAATTTAAGATACTTATGGGCGAAGCTATGCTGTGCGAATCAATTACTATATAGATAGTCAGGAACTGTTCGCTATGGCTTGCCATTATATTGTCTTCAATGTAGCTTATTTAGAATCAGTTGTACATGTTTTGGCAACATTCTTCACCGAGTTACTATGCCAAACAAAGTATATGTAATTCCTTTGTATAGTACTTTACTACTAGTCTATACTAATCTTATACATCTAATATATAAAATTCACGTGTCACAGTGTCAGTTACCATACTCCTCCGAAACGGCTCGGCCGATTTTCCTAAAATTTTGTGTACATATCCGTTAGGTCTGAGAATCGGCCAACATCTATTTTTGTCACCTTTTTTTTTTAGTATGGCAAAACAACGTTTGCCGGGACAGCTAGTATACTATAATATTATAAAGCGGAAGAGTTTGTTTGTTTGTTTAAACGCGCTAATCTCAGGAACCACTGGGCCAATTTGAAAAATTCTGTCAGTGTTAGATAGTGCATTTATCGAGGAAGGCTTTAAGCTATATAACATCACGCCACGACCAGTAGAAGCAAAGCAGTAGTGAAATATATTGCAAAAACGGGGGAAAATTTCTAAATTCCACGCGGACGGAGTCGCGGGCAACAGCTAGTTATAAATAAAAAAGACATCATGTTAGTGAAAATGTTTAAAATGTTAATTAAATAAAAATCCGGTGAAATATGACTTGGATTTGGACACGAAGTGCCGTTATTATTATAATATCCTATAGCAGTTGCCCGCGACCCCTTCGCGTGGAATTTAGGAAATTATACCAAACTGTGACATTTTTAACTCACTAGCTATTACCATTCTTGAAATACAGCCCCGTGACAGACAAACGATAAAGTCACCGAGACACGGTCCCATTTTACACTTTTGTACGGAACCCTAAAAATCGAGAAAAAAGGGAAATGTAAAAGTTATAGTTTATAACATTCTTGCGGCGTTACAAATATACTTTCTTGACTAATCACAGGAAACCTAGAAAAATACTGAATTACGAATAAGACAAGAGGCCGTCTCAGGTTTTTTTTTTGTAAAATATGCGTAATTATTCAAAAAGATGAATGCTGTTTTAGATAATTCCGGTCACGTTGGCTGTTATCTGTTTGACAAATTGCCAGTGAACGGTGCTCCATTCAAGTATTTTAATAATACTATCTTTAGGTTAAAATACTCTTCAGGGCCGATCTCTGTAATTTAAGTTTATTTAAGAAATGGTATTGCCTTTAATATTTAGGGCAAAGAATATTGTATTACTCCCCGATTCTTAATAAACGTTCAAAATAAACCTAAAAGATAGTGATTACAGTAGAGTGAGGTTGTCACACATTATAAATCTTCAATACAGGGCCAGATTACCAGATTGTTCTTCTGCTAGCGGTTCCATGTTCTTTTTGAGAGTCTAAGAACTTCTTTTCCCACAATTTATAAGCTGTTGCCCGCGACATTATACAAGACATTATACATTATTTTTCATTGCTGTTTCGCTTCTATTGGTTGCAGCGTGATGTTATATAGCCTATCGCTTTATCAATAAATATACTATCAAACACTGAAAGAATTTTTCAAATAAGACCAGCGGTTCCTTCGATTAGCGAGTTGGAACAAACAAACAAACTTTTCAGCTATATAATATTAATGTAGATTAATGTGTATTCTACACAGCAATAAGTGGAGTGTATTCGAGCTAATTAAATTAAATTATGTGTAAGATAATTTTTAACACGCTTTTATAAGTTCGGTATTTATCTATCAATGTATTAATCTATGTAACGGAATCTTTGAACGCGTTTTTCACCCACTTGCAATAGTTCGATTGATTTTAAATTTTGTATACATATCAAGGACCAATGACAATGCAATTATTAAAAAATATGTTCAGGATTTTCAAGCGTGTTTTTTAGTTTTAAAACTAAGGTAATTATTAAAAAGAAATACAGTCAGCTTCGCGTTCATTAATACCTACACTATATCAAAAATGCAAGATGTAAAATAATATAAACACAAAAACTTCCGTACTCGCACTTAAAATGAGATTACATTAAATATTTATAAGCTCCAACATTTTAATATCAAAAACTTGTGAATAAAACCATAGGTATTCTATGTAGTACATTCTTAGAGTAATTAATCAATTGGAGTTGTCACACACGATGTAATTTATTTATTCAAATACTAGCTGCTGCTGGCAACTTTGTACGCGTAAAATTTTAAATATACACTAAACGTAACAAATTATTCAAAAAAACCACCTCTTGAACCACTCTATCTATTAAAAAGAAGCATCCAAATCCATTGACGGGCTTCGTGGTCTAGTGGTTCATGTAACGGACTGCCATACACGAGGTCGCGGGTTCGATTCCCGCTCGGGACAATCATTTGTGTGATTTTTATAAATGTCATACAAATGTTTGTTCTGCGTCTGAGTGTTTGTATGTATAATAAGTATGTATTTACAAAAGAAAAGTAGTATATGTAGTATATCCCTATTCTGGTACCCATAACACAAGCCTATAAGCTTAGCTTGGGACCAGGGGACGTTGTGTTATGTCCATGAATATTTATTTATTTATATATTGCGTTGTTTTGAAGATATAAGCTCACATAGGGACATACATACTAAAATAACGACTTTGGTTTATAATAAGTAAAGCCAGGTGGGATTCCGAGGTAATAGTTTAAAAATCTAAACCGTGATTATGATATTATTGATCGCAATTCACACACAAAATCGCCACACGCACACTAAGAAAAGACAATGACATTAATTCTTATACGTCATAAACTTAATCTAACTAAACTAAAATGTAATCAACTATGGTGTATTTTTTAATATGCAGTTTTATAATAGGAAAATTCTATTAATATTGCCAAATTGTGTTACTTACACTATAAATATCTATGTTTTAATTATGTTTAGTTGTATAAGTAGAATCAGAACGAATTTCCAACGATAATGAGGATGACTAATTGCTGTCAAACTTTTTCAGCTCGGTTAGATTGGTAATGCCAACTCCTATTGTAAATAATGCTCGAAACGTTCATTTAAGACTAGTCTTGTAAAATAAATTTGTTACGTCGCATCGTTTTAAAAAGAATTAGTAATTTATATACTGTTGATCTTACCTTGTCGCAGTACCTTGCGACAGTTTTAATGTTTTCGTTTTTAAAAAGGACATTAATTTAAAGACAATAGATGCAGATTTACATTGTTGGTTCGTAAATGAAGTATGTGGCAGGTTTATGTATTTGGTACCAAATCTAAGTGTTGCGCACCTAACTAAAAAAGTGAAAATTGGTAGTGTTAGTAACACAATTCCGCCATACTAACTGAACCTTATTATTGCAACAACTATGTATGATAGAATAACGGTTTCAATGAATTATAATGTTTACAACGAAATAGTTAATAAGTAATACAAAAAAAAGCTATTTACATTGGCCCAGTAATAAACGCAAAAATTGTCTAGCATTTCTGATAATACTATTGTAGCGTGATTTTAGCGCAGCTACGAGGCTGAAATGAATATGAAATGAATACTTATTTCACTTAAAATAGAGTACATTAGATGTTATTTTTAGAACAGTTTTCTTCTATATCGCCATAAGGAGGCATGTGAAAGTTAGAATAAGGTAAATATATTTAAAATATCATAATCCCACTAGATATCCGGCAGCATATCGAGTCAAATTTTACAAATACATTTATTTCACCATAAATAAGTATTTAGTCAGTTTTGATCCAATAGTTCTTTGATGTGATAAAAGTTTTTATCTAACAACCATGTTTTTAATTGTTTTTTGAATTTGTGGGTAAGGAATTACTTTATATTTTCGGGTATTTTATTAAATATTCGTAAACACATAGCATAGCAGTTGTTTGATGGCAACAGATTTGGATCAGACACTGTCTTGTTTCAATAGGAGACATTGCGACCAGACGCATTACAATGAGGTTGGCAACAGACGGCTGCGGCATAATGGGAGAGAAGTCGAAGGCCTTTACGGGAATTTCCAAGCTTTCTGCATCTAACCTGTCACCGATATGTGACCCGTCACCGACCGTGTACTGATATATCCCATATATCCCTTAGGTGGCTTTAACAGCATCCCGGTAAGGAAAACGGGTGGTGACATTTTTATTCTTAATGCGAACATTAAACTATTATCTACATGAAATCAGGCATCCTTCCATATACTTTTCTTTAACATATTGTGGCGTTATTATACTGCTTTAAGGATTCACTCATGTTACTTTAGCATGTTTATTTTAGCCTGTCTGAGTGTAAAGATTCGGTAGCGTGACCAGATTTCTAATGCAAGGATTGAGTTGCCAACGTGTGGATATACTCTAGCATCCATGTACATATATATATAAGATACATTTTATAAATAATAACTAGATGTGTGGAATTCAAAATTATTATTTTTATTTTCGTATTAAAAAGTAGCCTTTCTAATTCTCAAATTATAATCAAATTTCATTAAAATCACTTCAGTGATTTTCCCTTTAAAGAGTGACAGACAGAGTTATATTCGCAATGAAAATATCACCGCAAGCGGGACTTTAACCCACGACCTCGGAATACCGTTCCGGTGATCACTTTTTCCACTATAATTTAATTTATTAAGTAAAACCATAGCAAGTCAATTGCAAAATTAATAAATTTCTTTAGAAGTAAACGTATCAAAGTTAAATATGTGTAATGTTTATTCTTGGCTAAGAACTACACTATTGACATTTTTAGGTACTTACTCATTTAATTTAGTTATATCGCATTTTAAAAATAAATAAATTCTTTAAGATATTGATGCGATTTCTTCAATAGATAGGTGGATTTTTTATAGTGGTTCAAGTTGATGGCCTTTTTGTATAATCTGGTAGGGTTTGGATTTTAGGTTTCGGGCGTACGAAGTTGCGGATAACAGATAGTCTTTAAATAAATTAAAGTAATAATAATCTACTTAGTTTAAAAACTAAAAACACGCTTAAATATCCTGAATATTTTTTAAATGATTGCATTGTCATCAAAACCCAATTATATGCTACCTACTTACAAAACGTTGACAGTTTATGTTGTCAGAGACATAAGTTTCTGTTGTCACAATCGTAGTAAACATAAGTAAACAATTATGATATTTTTACCTGATTCTATAAACAAAGCGTTTTTATGTGAAATTATCTGATTGTATGTGAAAGGCATATGTAGAAACACAATAATCTTGGTGAGTCTACTCATATACAGTTAAACTATTACGTGTATAATTAAAAAAATACAATACAGTGTGTTCATAGTGAAATTTCAACATGCTATTCTAGTAATTCTAATCAAGGAATTGGGATTATTCTTTTAAATTATTGCATTGTCATCGGTCCTTGTTAGGTGTGCAACATTTCAGATCAACACGTCTACTGCAAGTGGATGAAAATCGCTTTCAAAGATTCCGTTACACAGATTAATACATTGATAGATACATACCAAACTTATAAAAGCGTGTTAAAAATATTTTCTCTATTGGAAGCTAAACTATTATAGAATCAGTTAGCGTAAAATAGTTTGTATACTGCAATTGTATTGCTTCGACGAAGAGAGATACACTGAGTTTAATACTCCAAGATATTAACAAAATATCTTATAGCAATGTTCAGTACGTATTGTTAACTAATACGTGACTTGGACTTCAAATCGAAGTCATTAAAGTTAAATATAATATATGATTTTTGAAAAATATTGAGTTGGAGTACATGTTAAGATATTTATTTGTTTTCTTATGCGTCTTGTTTCTTCTTTAATGAAAGAAGCTCTTCGATAATTTGGGATCTTTATTTTATTAGAAAGTATGTTACGTTCTTGCAATTTTCTTTAACACTTTTTGTTGGCATAGTTGTATTTGTGTTGGCATAGTTGTATTTGTGTTGGCATAGTTGTATTTGTGTTTTAAATCCGCAATTTTGTTAAGAAAAATTGTAATTTATATCTAACGATCTTAACACCGAAATTTTGTGACGGATTAAGAATACAAGTGCCTTTAGCCATTTCTTCTATCTCCCTCTCTCTCCAGCCCATTAACGTCCCAGTGTTGGGCACGGGCCTCCTCCACTTTCGGAGGGATTATGGTCTACTGTGCCGCGCTGACCAGGCGTGTTGGCACAGGGTTTACTTTCGAGTTTTCCGTCTCTCACAGAGGATGTCATCTGTGTGCAATATCCCTTAGCTGGCTTTTACAGCACCCTTGGGAGGAGATGGGGTGGTGACATTTGTATTCTTAGTCCGTCACCACACGGAGATATTTCTTACCAACTGTAAAAGACAGCTTAGGGATATTATAAGCAAATAACATTTTTTGTGGAGATGGAAACCTCAAAAACTAAACAATATGCTAACACGCGTGGTAACCGTGACATATTAGATCAAATACCCTCTTAAATGGAGGAGGCCGGTGCCCAATAATAAGACAATAATAAATCAATTAGCTGAGAAGAACATCTAGATACATGGGAGCGTAACAGCACTAACAGCCAAGTTCATATTAAAAGTTAGGGTCAGTAACTGCAGTTATTATATATTAAATAATCGGGTCTACTTCGCGATAAATAAATAAAATAATAATAATAAATAAATATTCATGGACATTTCACACAACGTCCTCTGGTTCCAGGCTAAGCTTATATGCTTGTGTTATGGGTACCAGAATACGGATATAATACATAAACTACTTTTGTTTTTTAAATACATACTTATAATACATAGAAAATACCCAGACGTAGTACAAACATTTGTATGACATTTGTATTTGTATTTTGTATTTTTAACATTTGTATGATAAAATATTTTAGGTACGTTACCTGTTTTATGTCCCGACGTTTCTATCGAATCGAATCGACCGTGGTTACGGGTGAACTGGTGAGCGGCAGCGACGACGATTCAGTGGCGCGCGAGTTACGAATACTACCCGCACTTGGTCTTCAGAATAGAAACTACAGTTACCTGGTCCTATTCTAAACAATAAACTAATAGAAAAAAGCAGCCAAATACTCTGAAAACTTACGTTATCGAGTTACACAATTTATGTTTAAAATGTTATTTATTGTACCATAAAACCATTGGTTTCCTGATATTTCGATAGTTCCTGACTGTGACGTTCACGATAATCAGTAAACGGATGTGGAAACACGTCAGATATTTCTACCAGAGCCTTAGAGCATTCACCAACAGGAGTTAATAAATCTAATTATAATGAAAAAATATCACCCTGAGCGGGACTTTAACCTTGGTTTACCGTTCTGTTGCTTTTCCAACTGAGCTACCTGTAGTATCAAGGTCCATTGGTAGCAATATTTTCATTCATCAAGTATAAAGTTCCACTTTTAATTGATTTAATAAGTAAAAAACATAGCCACTCAATTGTAAAAATTAATAAATTGTTGTACCTAAAGGAGTTGTTATACATGGTATGTTTTTTGACAAATATACCTACTGCTACATTTGATGGAATACCGAGGTAACGCACACAAACACAATAACGCAAGTTTGCGCGCACTCATCGTTTAAAACCGGCACACGCACATTAAGAGAGGACACTGTCCGTACACTATAAGTGTTGTTCTCGTACCTTTTCAACAAGCTTTTATAAGTTCGGTATGTATCTATCAATGTATTAATCTATGTAACGGAATCTTTGAACGCAATTTTCACCCACTTGCAATAGTCCGCTTGAGTTGAAATTTTGGATACCTATCAAAGACCGATGACAATGCAATTATTAAAAAATATATTCAGGATTTTCAAGCGTTTTTTTTAGTTTTTGAACTAAGGAAATTATTTCACGGGGGTTGCCAGCCTACTCCTGTCGTATTAACGCTCTCAGACTACAGCTGTTTTAATTCGGGTCGCTATCGAAAACAATGGATAATGTGCTTACATTGTATACCGACATATGTACGTATTATTTATTTAAAAGGTCGTTTAAGGGTTTTTTATTATGAATGTTTAAACACGGCTTTTGAATAACATTACACAATGTAATAAACGTGTTATAGTTATAAAGGATTATAATTACTTAAATGTATGTATAATTTTTGTTTTTATAATAATTAGGTAGTATATTTTTGAATGTTACGTTCCAACATATTTTAATAAAAGCCTACTTAAAACCTACTTATTGCTGTATTCACGTTTTATGAAGTAAGGAAGTTATTTATTTAAAAGCTAATCAAAATTACAATTTTTATAATTATTCCGTAATTTAGTTTGTTCCTTGTTGGAAAAAGTGTCTTTTTCACAACAGAGCTGTGCTTTAGCCCACTTTTCAAAGCTGAAAATAGGTTTAAAGATTTTAGTCTGCAAAAAAATATGTAGTCTCCTTACATCTTCCGTAAAATGGCTGTTATCCTTATTTTAATATAAAACAAATTCGCTATTTTTGTATTTATGTCCCTCCATGAGCTTATATCTTGAAAACCACACAACGGTTTTTAAAGCAGTTTTTTTTTAATAGGTAGAGTGGTTCAAGAAGATGGCTTTCTGTATAATTTGTAAAGGTTTAGATGCGGGCAACAACTAGTAGTAGGATATGAGATCATGACATTCCGTATTCTTTTGTCCTTATCTCATTGTATAATATAATTATTTACAGAAAAATTCGAAACAAAATATGTATTTCCAAATATGAAAATGATTACAAATTGAAAGGCTTAAAAACACATCTGGTACTTAGTAAGCTAACGATAATTACTGGGAAATGTTCTTTTAAAATACGCTATTGTCGGCTGAGAGGAATTATTCCCGTTTTAGGCCTGCCCATTAACTCGGTTAGTGCAGAAAAGAGGCGAATTTTCCACGAAAATTCTGAAAAATACGTCGAGATTTTTAGTCGAGGTTGAATTTTCATGCCTCGAACTTTATACTTATATAACTTTATAAAGGCTGTATTGGTTTTTTGTTCGTTTGATTTGGGCTATAATATATTTAAATTCATTTTGGTTTTAAAAGTAATTAGATAGCAACTGAATAAAGAAGCACTTTTTCATTTTGTATAACAAGAATAAGAATAATGACATAGACTGCACCCCTTGCTTCACTTTCATAAAACATCGAACCTCATATCTCGAAAACGGTGTTGGGTTACAAATTTACAATGACTCTACAACAAAATCATATAGTATGATATCCTAGTAGTAAATAAAATAAATAAAAAGTGACAATCACCTTTAAAGTGATTCGCTTTGCTACTATTGCTCCCAGAGTGATGCTATATATTCTCGATAAGTAACTATCCAACACTGAAAGAATTTTTCAAATTGGTTCTATTTGAAAAATTCTTTCAGTGTTCGATAGTCTATTTATCGAGTAAGGCTATATAACATCACTCTACTGCGACCAATAAGAACGAAGCGAATCATTAATGAAAAATGTTGCAACAATAGGGAACATTTACTAAATTTCACGCGTACGAAGTCGCGGGCAACAGCTAGTTTATTTATATTTTTGCCAAGAATATTTTATCTTTTAATAGACGATACAAAGTATAAATATTATTAATATTATTGAACATTTCCCACAACGTCCTCTGGTCCCAAGCTAAGCTTGTGTTATAGGTACCAGAATACGGATATAATACATAAACTACTTTTCTTTTGTAAATACATACTTATAATAAATAAACACCCAGACGCAGGACAATCATTTGTATGTAAATTATAAATATCACACAAATGATTGTCCCAAGCGGGAATCGAACCAGTGACCGCGTGAAAGGCAGACTGTTACATGACCCACTGGACCACGAGGCTTGTCTTATTATTCTATACTTCGTATTGTTTTACTAGTATTGTCTGTGTTCACTGGGTACAAATGTCACCTTTAGGACAACTTGGGACGTTATTGTGTCTCGATATATATATTATGCTTATTATTTCTAACGACGTTTTCTGAAAATAACAATAACATTAGCCACATTCGATTGCTTTTGAATGTAACGATTTCATATAAAAGAAAAATGTTAGGTATTTTCTTATACATATAGCAGGTATAATTTTCATGTTTTCTTTTTTTCATTCTTTTTTTCTCATTGCGATTCGACTAACGTAAGATAGGACATACTGCTAGGGTCAAGGATCTGAAAGATCACAGGGTGGGACTAAATGCGGAAGGTAGAGGACCGTGTATTGTGGCGCGAATTGGAAGCAGCTTGTGTTTAGCAGAATGACTGCAACAAGCTGACATAACAATCTGTTATTACATCTGTGATACGTGAACTAAAACTAACTTATATAACTAATAAACTAATGCTTCTAATGAGTGATTCAGTTACTAATACAAATGAAAACTTATTTGTAAGTCAATCTTTACCGTCGTCCACCGTCGGGGTCGGGCATGTGTGGCCAGATGTATGAACAAATGTATGAGTGTGGATGAAGGCAAGAAAGTACGTTTGGAATGAGCAGATGGCGCTCTATAGTCTTTGCCTATCCCCATGGGAAAAAGGCGTGATGTTATGTTATATTATGTTTGTTATGTCTTTACTCATTTATCAAAAGCAATTTTTTTATAGAACAAACAATTAACCTCTTGATACTGCTTTTAAATGCGTATAATACGTTTGTCTATACTTTTGGAATGTAAGTTATGATTGTTTTTTTATTTTGTCCTTAATGAGGAATTAAGAGATAAAATATGACGATAGAAGGAGACGCGATATGATACATTTTCATTTTAGATTAAAATACAAAATTTATATTATAATAACATCTAAAGTATAAATAATATCGTTATCTCATGTTAGGACTGAAACAGTTAAAACTCAAAAATATTGCTATTATAAAATTTCTGAACGAAAAATTCAAAGCTTGCAGCTAAAAAATCTCATAACTTGAAATTCAATTTCATTTTTAAGTAATAAAGTCGTCTGGGAGTGTTCGAGCCCGATTCTGTCACCTCAAACGGGACGAGTTAGCGCACTAAGAGATTTATTTCACACATTCGCAACCGCATGCTTCACGGATAAAGGAACAAACACACTAAAAGCTATAATACCTCTGAAATTCCGAATATTTTCAACAAAATTTATGAGATTTTGGTGAAATCATGCATATTATGAAGGAATATGGATAACGAAAAAATAATAATAGAGCAAACGAAGCGCTTCTATATCTAAACATTTTTTCTTCTTTAGATATTATATTAACCACATACTTTTGATAGCTGATGCCGTAACTCATGTGACAAAAATTCTTTTCAACATTAAAAGTATCGACCTACAGGCGAATATTGCAAACAAGCTTTGTAAATACATAATCTACTTAGTTTAAAAACTAAAAAACACGCTTAAATATCCTGAATATTTTTTAAATGATTGCATTGTCATCAATACTCAATTGTATGCTACCTACTTACAAAACGTTGACAGTTTATGTTGTCAGAGACATAAGTTTCTGTTGTCACAATCGTAGTAAACACAAGTAAACAATTATGATATTTTTACCTGATTCTATAAACAAAGCGTTTTTATGTGAAATTATCTGATTGTTTATGAAAGGCATACGTAGAAACACAATAATCTTGGTGAGTATACTCATATACAATTAAACTATTACGTGTATAATTAAAAATACAAGTGTGTTCATAGTGATACTTCAACATGCTATTCTAGTAATTCTGATCAAGGAATTGGGATTATTCGTTTAAATTATTGCATTGTCATCGGTCCTTGTTAGGTGTGCAAATTTTCAGATCAATCCGTCTACTGTAAGTGGCTGAAAATCGCTTTCAAAGATTCAGTTACACAGATTAATACATTGATAGATACATACCAAACTTATAAAAAGCGTGTTAATATAAATAAGTAAAGATGATAAATGATCGTAGTAGGTGGCATTCTAGCTATGTATCTACCCGATGGGCATAGGGATTGTTTTTTAAATTTATTAAATTGCGCGTTTGATCATGATGTTTGAATAAGAATTTTTAAATGATTATTAAAATTTACTGTAAATGAGTGATTTCGGATATTAATTTGTTTTAATGGTGTAGAAATTGGAAATGTTTATATAAGTATGTATTTATATATTTTTTATTAAACTAATTTCTTGTAAATCGGATGTGTATGACATGGAATAAATAAAGACTTTATTATTGTTATTATCACTTCATAGAAAAAAGGCATTACGATAAAATGCTGAAAAATTTATTTTATATAGCTTGTAGTACACTACAGTCCTAACGTGCTGTATTTGACCGCTCAGGTCACTGGAGGCTTTTGATAAGTGCTAGTATTCCTCCCACTTCTTTCCATTGCGCTTTAGGTTCTGTTGTTCTTGGCCAATGTATGTCTGTGGTATTAAAATGCTTTGTGTGTACACTATTGTTATTCTATCGCTAAATGAGAAAACCTTTTTAAATAATAAAAGGATTGAAAGGTTTTATTTAAAGAGGTATGGCCATTGTATTTATGATAAAGGTTTTACAATAACATGTTTTAGTACATTTTTTACGTAAAGCTATTGTTATCAATTACCTAAGTCATGAAGATAAAAAATAATTACAACCGAACATATACCCTTCTCCTTTTTTGAAGTCGGTTAAAAAATTATAAATAATAATTAGCCTATTTGTTAATTTGGATTGTAAGCTACTTCAGTACCAAATATCATTGTAATGTGATGGACTGTTTAGGCGTGAAGGAATAATAAAATTATACACACATACAAATATATTCGAGTTTAGTATACCTAAGTAAGATTTAATTATGTAGAATCGTTCTATGATTCACTAGTGAAATATGGCTAAATAATTACGAGTATATAAACAACTGTGTTAAATATTATATGTTTTCAAATTAAATTCCATTTCCATAAGTAATATAGTTGGCTGTGAATATTCGAGGCCGATTTGTCACCGCAAACCACACGAGTAAATGCACTAAGATATTTATTTTGCATATACGCAACGCGTGCTTCTTGGATAAGGGTATTTTCACACTGAAAGCTATAAGCAAAATATTAGAAATAATAATTGTTAAAATAATCCGACCAATATTGTACAGGTAATATGTATTTCCAAAACTTACAACCAGATGCAATACCAGATTAAAAAGCCTAAAATTGAAAACGCATCTGTAAGTACCAGTAAGTACCTATCATACAAAGAACTGTCTTTTGCTGGGATCTAATCTACGACCTCGTGAACAGCAGAAAATTTCATCTTTGACCTATTGGAAACACAAACGTCTAATCACTAATAATAACAATAACTAATAGAACGCGGAAATGCGTGATATAAATTTTACCTGAATTTGGGGTACAATCGAATACAAAAGACAATGTCCTTACATTGTACTGTGGCGTATATAGGTTTTATTTATTAAAAAAGGTCATGTAAGGGCGTTTATTATGGATATCTGAACATGGGTTTGGGAACAAAGGTTATTAAAATTGTGATAGTAGGAAATATACGGCAAAATCATCTTGAGTTTGTATTGTTTTGTATAAAGATTTAATAATAAAACTTGAAAATAAACCCTGAGGCAACACGTTTGGTCAATGGACCATAATCCCTTTCAAATTGGAGGAGGCCTGTGCCTAACAGTAGGACGAAAAGGGTCCAGCAATTGGTATATTAAAATATATTAAAACTATCTGATGCCCGCTACTCCGTACGCGTGAAAAAGACCAAAATCACAAAAATCGGCATAGCCGTTCTCGAGTTTTAGCAAGACTAACGAACTGCTATTGATTTTTATATATAAGATAGCTAGAAAGAGACAGATGTATATGGAAAAAAGGCGAGGTGAGAAAGAGACAGACATATATTATTATACCGAGATGTATCTATGTTTATGACTTCACCGACAGATATATATGTGCCTGCCTCTCTCTGTGACGCCTTGAAAAAGCTGGAGAGAGCGAGAGAGAGAAACATTTAATACAAAATAATATTTTTACCATCTTGTTAATATTGCTTAGAATATTGTTATTCTGAAAAATGCTTCGGTACAGATTACAGGCGTCTTGCTTATCTATAAATATGGTATTGACAGTGCTTACTAAGTGATTTATGAACGGTTTCGAAGAATTATGTGCCTATTTTATACGATCCTTATTTTAATTCAAATTTATTTTAGAATAAATCATCCTGATATATTTGTAATACAAGCCTAGAATATAAGGGTTCAATAACATTTTGAAAGTTCCGTACGAAAACGTAAAACTGGACCCTATTACAGAGACTTCGGTGTCCGTCTATCCTTCCGTCAGTAACCAGACTGTATCTCAGAAACGGTGATAGCTAGAGAGTTAAATTTTCACATATAATGAATATCTGGTGATGCTACGAATATAACAGAAATACTACAAACTAGATTATAATATAAATATTTAAAAGGGGCTCATACAAAAAAACATTTTAGTACAAGTTGATCCTCACTTAGACTTTAGACGACTTAATTATGACGGTATGGTGGAACCCTTAATGCACAAGTCCAACTCGTACTAAGTCTGTTTTATATATGGGTAGATATTATAATGTTTTGCGTTTAGAGATACGATCAGCAACAATTCAAATTTTCTTCAATTTTTCTATAACTGGCATCATTTATTTTATCCATTTGCTTGACGCCACATCCATCTCAAATGTAGCAGGTTACGTTCTCCGCGTAGATCTATGAAAAAAGGCGTGATTATTATATGAAGGTTATATGAAGGTTACGATTTTTTTAAGCAAATACAATATATATACATAATATATATTCTCGGAACATAAATGTTTGTTAGCTGCATACATTTATAAATATAATCATTATACTAAAGAACTTCAACAATTTTCTAACGGCTTAACATAAATATTAAAACTCATAACTTTTTAACGACAGTTTTAAACTCGGCCTGAAAATATAATAAAAACATTTTAAATTTCACACTGGCTGTAAACAATTCTCTATTTTATGAAGTTTTTCAATAACAATTTGAAAAATAACATGACATACTCGTAAAGTGGCGTTTCTATGTATTTTATGTACGTATATAACAAAAGAAAAATAGTTTATGTATTCTATCCGTATTCTGGTACCCAAAACACAAGCATAAAAATCTTGTTAAAGATCATTACTTATCTCATCCATCCATCCATCAACCTTTCTCAGTCCACTGCTGGACATAGGCCTCCCCCATAGAACGCCACAACGTGCGGTCTTGCGCTAACTGCATCCAGCTGGATTACTTATCTATCGGTTCTTAACTATTATTATATTATTTAACCTTAATTTTGATTTGTGTTACAGTAAATAAATAATAAGCCATTTTATAGTTATGTAAATGTGTACTTGTTTATGTATGTATATGATATTAACGGTATATAAGTAGTTTATGTATAGTATATTTTAAGTAATATTTACTTATGTATTTTATTATTATAATTACATTAATAATATTATTTTTTTTTCTTTTAGGTACATTAATCTACTTGTACACTGCAGCCCCACTTTATTTTAGTCCCTAACTTTTCTTTCCATCCCATGGTTGCCTGGAAAAGATCACTAGGCCGAGATAAGGCCGCCATTTGTACCTAGTATTAAGCTTAATCTCTGTTTTCTGTTTCTTGTAAATGTATACAATAAAGAGTTAATCTATCTGTCTATCTATCATAAAAGCTTATCTTGGGATCAGAGGACGTTGCTCGCAGCTGAAGTTAATTGGCACCAGGTCAGGATCGGATGGTTACATCCTAACAAATTGAGGAAAACCCTCAAATTTCAAAGGAACATGAAGTAGGATCAACTTAAAAAGAATTATACCCAATTATTTTAAATTCCACGCGTACAAAGTCACAGGCAACAATTAGTCAATAATAAAACTACCTCTAATCTGACCTATATTCTTTCTAAATAGTTTTTATATTGTTTGCGCTATGTTTAACCTTATTTGATCTCCCAATAAAAGGATAGATATAATAAAATACAATAATACACATGAGAATATAAACGCAATGTAGTGTATAGTAATATTTATATCGTTGGTACTATTTGGTAGCTTATTGCGTTCGTAATGCTTGTTAGGTATCGCCTTTTCGCTTCGACGTTTATCTGTGGTCCAATTTAAAAGGGCTTGCCTGTAAATTCGATAAATCTCAAGACATACAACTTAATTTTCAGATAGTATTATGATTCTAAGGTAGGTACTATGATTTTTAGATACCTACTTGTTTTTCCTAGGCTTAAATAAGTGTGCCTATTTAATTTAAGTGACTGTGATTTAAACTCCGTGTGGTGACGGATTAAGAATAAAAGTGTAACCACCCCATCGCTGACTTTTACTGCACCCTTGGGAGGACCGAAGGGTGCAGTAAAAGTCAGCTATGGGATATTGCACACAGATAACATCCTCTGTCAGAGACGGAAAACTCGAAATTAAACACTGTGCCAACACACCTGGTCAGCGCAGCACAGTAGACCATAATCCCTCCAAAGTATAGGACGCCCGTGCCCAATAGTGGGGCGTACATGGGCTGGAGAGGAGGAGAGGACTGTGATTTACTAAATCTAAAATATTCATACAAATGATGCATTTTATTTATTCAACAGAACTTACTATCTATCTATCCGTGAAATAATCAACTTAACGGAATATTTAAAAGTGATTTTCACACATTTATTGTCGGATTGATCTAAAGTTTGCATACAATACATATTTAGAACCAGTGACAAAGCATAGGTACTTTAAAAAAAATTACCAGGAAGTTCAAAGGTGTTTTTAAAGTAAGCATTTAATCGCGATCTTTTATGACTTATTACCAGTAAGTTTTCATAGTATATCCCCAGGCTGCAATAGGATACAATGCCGGTTCGCATCGGAGTTTCCTGCATTTGTTAGCTTCTGCAATTGTCGCTCCTGGAACCGATCGATCTACTTTAATATATGAGCAAATTGCATTCCTCTTGCTTAGTTGAACGTTGTTATATTAAACGTGTGCAACTTAGATATATTAGTTGTTGAAATTCAATTGGAACTTTTATGTTCGGTGATTTACAGATATCGAGTAAGTTTATAAATTCTGTCTGTGTGAAAAAAAAATAGTGACAAAATTAAATAGCGACTATTTAATTTTGTCACTATTTTTTACGTTGTAATAGTAGTAATATTGTGATATATAGTTAACTATTTGTGTTTATCACACGAATAAAATTGTCTCGTCAGAGTGTCAAATACATAACTTCAAACTTACCTAGTACGGCTGCTATGAATAACCTGCAAAAAAATATAAGTGCCATGATTTAAACCACAGATTTAAATTGAAAGAATCGTCTTTGAAAATTCTGAGAAAGAGATTATGATGAATTAGATTTTTAGGGTTCTGTACCCAATAAAACAGGGCCTACCTATTACTGAGACTTCGCTGTCTGTCCGTCCGTCCGTCTGTCTGTCTGTCACCAGGCTGCATCGCTAACGCATGAAATGTTACAAACATTGAACGTATTTTTATCATGATAATAATATATCAAATGGCTGAATCATAAAAATATTATGTGCCATATGTATCTATCAGTTTGACGCTGTCCGCGCGGACGGAAATCGTTTTACTGAGAATATATTTGCAGATGTGACAATTTGACTTTAAACTGGTTATTCGTTGAAGCAATTTAGAATTATCGATTTAAAGGCATCTTTTGTTTCTTTTTTTCTCCAGTTAAATTTATTTATAGTTTCTAAAATCATTAATTATTTATTAAAAATGGAAACCTCATTTACGTCTTCGAAGTTTAAATATTTCAATTTGCTTTTTGCACTAATTGAGAGCACTGCTCATTCAAATATAGAATTGTGTAGAAATTCGCAGTATTCTTTGGTCATATAAAATATTTTTTAACATATCTGGCTCTTTCGTAAGACAATGTTTGTAATCTTATGGAAGACCCAAAATAATCCTTATAATCGTAATTATGTTTTTATGTTATGCAAATTGTGCCGTATAAAGTATTGTGTTTGTTTAATCCAGTTGGGTTTCACACTTAGTTGGTTACTAATAACTTTATTGTCGCCACTCGAGTGCACATAATACGTGGAAAGGGTGCATATCAAATGAGCTATTATACCTTATCTTTGCTAAACATTCAGTAGGCGGAAACTTATCAAGAAAGGGTTGTTATACCTCTATACTGTTTTGTTTAGAGCTAGCAAACATTACTTTTACTACTTTAAGAATAATCTTACTATCCTGTCTAACAAATATTATAAATGTTTGTAAGAATAGGTATATGGAAGCCTGGATGGATGGATGTAAGGATATTTGTTGCTCTTTCACGCAAAAGCGACTGAATTGGTAATAAATAAAAAACAGTTTAAAAAAACTAAAAAAACACGCTTTATTTAATCGAATTATTGCATTGTCATCGGTCTTTGACAGGTGTGCAAAATTTGAATAGAATCTGACCGTTTAAAGTGGGTCAAAATAGCGTCCAAAGGAGTCGGTTACAAACATACAAACAAACATACAAACAAACATAAAAGTGAAGCTAATATAAAGCGTGTAAAAACGTTACAGTCGTATAGCCAAAATAACACAAATGTTAGAAAAAGCTATGGAGTGGGGCAGTAACTATACGCGTCAGTTAAACTGTGGGCATTAGCTTGCAGTTACATAAATCTAATATTATTTTACACTTACGTGACTTATTTATTAAATTTTTATTACGTTTTAAACATTCTGGAAGTAAGGAAGCTGGCTAAAAGAAACGATATATAATCCTTAAAAACTGTTAGCATCAGACTGCATGTGATATCAATCAGCTGGCTTTTATAGCATTCTGGGGAGTAGGGTTGAGTCCTTTGCAATCTTAGTTCTTAACAACACGAAATGGAATTGAAAACAAACCATACATCCATGAGTCTTTCTACGTCTAGAATGCCACAATGCGTGGTCCTGCGCTGTCTGCATCCCCCGGCTCCCTGCTTATTTAACGATATCGTCTTTACACTTTGTCGGGGGTTGCCCCACGCTGTGTTGTCCGGTACTTGGTTGCACAGGATCTTTGTTTCCCAATGGTCATCGGATTGTCGAGCAATGTACCCCGCCTATTGCCACTTCAGCGCCCTAACTCTCAAACAACAAAAATATGAATACATTATAGTCTTTAGTTATATCAAAGAGCTGAGGGTCTAATTATACTAAATGCATCCTCTTTCTTTGACGAATCCAACAATAAGATTACGTAGATTGCCTTCCTAATTGAGAACCCTTCGCCATACATTTAGTTCATTAAGATCCTTGACAGGGACATACCAGCAATTACTTTCCTCTCGTTTACAGACATCCTTCATAATTAGTTGACGAACCGGTATAATAAAGTAGCTTGTACGTACCGCGATCTGTAAGGTACACTGCGTACATCTAAACAAGGGGTTATGTACGCAAAGACACGAAACTAAATATATATTACGTTTGAAAAAAAATCCGCACATTTTTGTTTTTACGTTTTTGTCCAGTACATAATAAAAATACTCAGGTAATTTATATCCTGATTTTTATGTTTTTATGCTTTACTTATATAATATTTTAAATTTAGCTTTCTTTTATAATAATATCTGTTACTTAGCATGTTTTGTTTATTTAGTTTTTTTTCTGCTTTGTTTTTATTTTCTATTTATTTAAATTTAAGTAGTTGATAATCTGTGATCTCACCTAACGGCCCAGCGGAAGACCAGACGTGGTTTTTCCACTAGCAATCCAGCTGAGCTGTGGCCGTTTCGTGACAGACATTGTTGGAAAGTTATTTTTTTTAGTTTTTAGTTAAGATTTTATTTTATTTCTTGTTCTTATGTCAACTTACTATCCTTGCTTTCTGTACTGTTTTCAACTGTGTGCTGTTATGAATAAATTTATTTTCTTTCTTTCTTCTTCTTTCTATATCTATTTCTTTCTCTCCAACCTATTAACATCCCACCGTTGAGCACGAGCCTCCAGCCCTTTAGGAGGGTTTAGAGTCCTCGGGTTGGTATACCTAGAGTTTATTGACGAGTTTTCCATCTCTCTCAGAGGAATCTGTGTACAATATCCTTAGCTGGCTTTTACAACACCTTAGAGAGAAAATGGGCTGGTGACACATTATCTTATTGTAGTAATCGTAGTAATCTATTTCTTGTATTTGTATTCCAACGAGAAAACCTGGGAATATTTTATTGAATACAATTTTTTACTTTATTTTGATATTATATTTCTAAAATAACTGCTAAAATTAATAAATATACATTATTCATTACACTAGGCTAACAAGGCGCAAATGGATTATGTGCCTAAATAGTCGGTCCAAGTCTCTAAGCGCTAGTCAGACGTAATTATTAAATAAAATGTGCCACAAGTTGACCTTTTGTTTTAGTTAGTTTCGGCTCCATTAGTGCTTTAACTAGGCTTTTAGGTTCATAAAATATTATGGCACTCGCTATGTAAAATGATTTTACTAAACTTTTGATATAAATATTTATTTATATTGCAGAAACTTATGCCATTTTAGTAGTGCGAAGTGCTCGTAAATATGCTATAAAGATAATAAATTCTAATAAAGTTTCCACTAGAAAAAATCAAATGCCGAATTATCTCAAAAAAAACTTTTCTATCTCAGACAAATTAAAATAAATAAATATAAATATTCATGGACATTTCACACAATGTCCTCTGGTCCCAAGCTAAGCTTATATGCTTGTGTTATGGGTACCAGAATACGGATAGAATACAATACATATACTACTTTTTTTTGTAAATACATACTTATAATACATAGAAACACGCAGACGCAGTGCAAACATTTGTATGATAATTAGAAAAATCACTCAAATGATTGTCCCGAGCGGGAATCGAACCCGAGACCGGCATTGGCAGTCCATTACATAAACCACTCAACCACGAGGCTTGTCAAAATTATTAGTGCTATTTGTCGTGATGTTCCGTGAGGTGGCGGATTAAGAATACAAGTGGCACCACCCCATCTCCTCTCAAGGGCGTTGTAAAAGTCAGCTAAGGGGGATATTGCACACAGATAACATCCTCTGTGAGAGAACTCGAAAATAAACCCTGTGCCAACACGCCTGGTCAGCGCGGCACAGTAGACCATAATCGAGGAGCCCGTGCTCAACAGTGGGACGTAAATGTGCTGGAGAGGTGGAGAGGAGAAAGCCTTACTCTTTTTTTTTCACAACGTTCTCTGGTCCCAAAGTAAGCTATATTTCTATGCTTGTGTTATGGGTACCAGAATACGAATAGTAGTATACTACTTTTCTTTTGTAAATCCTATACTATTATAAAGGCGAAAGTTTGTAAGTATGGATGTATGTATGGATGTTTGTTACTCTTTCACGTAAAACTACTGAATGGATTTGAATGAAACTTTACCACAATATAGCTTATACATCAGAATATCACATAGGCTACAAATTGGCTGGACCGATTTTGATGAAATTTTATTTTATACAGAATTGTATGGCAAAACAACGTTTGCCGGGGCAGCTAGTACATACATATAATATTAAACATCCAGATGTAGAACGAACATTTGTATGACAAATTATAAAGATCACACAAATGATTGTCCCTCTGTATGTCCATCATGCAAAAAATTAAAATAAAAGCGAAATAATAATGACGCTTTTTATAGTTACTATTTTAATGCATTTTTGCAGTTATACATACTACGTTTGAACTTTTCTAAACGGAATAATTTCTAAGCGAAGCACCTATTCAGAAGAACTTAGGTACTAACACCTTAAATACAAGTTTTGTAAATATATTTCCTTGTAATCAGCAGTTATTTATTGCACATACTTTTACATTAATTTATTAATATTTTGCGATTGACTCGCTATGCTTTTAATAAATAAACAAAATTATAATGGAAAAAATGATAACCATAAGCGGGACTTGAACCCGCGACCTCGGAATGCCGTTCTGTCGCTCTCCCAACTGAGCTATTATGGTCCACGTAGAAATACATGTACAGCCATTACTTCGGTCCAATTGTGTTCTGTAAAGAACGCTAACTGATCGATTGATGGAGTTGGTGCAAACCGCTCAATAGATGGCGTTGTACGAAAAAACATCGCACGATGTTAAAAACTCGCATTGAGATGATTGTAGTGGAAGATTTGGTAAACATTTGCGTGGACCATAATAGCTCAGTTGGGAGAGCGACGGAACGGCATTCCGAGGTCGCGGGTTCAAGCACATACTTTTGCTTATTTCCTGTATGAACTATGAACTACCAAGCATTCCATTTGCACTAGGCATAATTATTTCTTAATTAGTTGATATAGAAATTGTACATACAAGTAAATAGGTAGTTTATAAAACGTAATTAATTAAATTAATTATAAATAAATTAATCTTGTTCTAAATTAATTAAGTTAATAATCTACAATAAAGTTAAGGGCCTACATCAATATTATCGTCGACATGTACATATTAACACAGCTAGTAGGTATAGAAAATGAAGAATTAGGGATATTTTTTTTGTTTACTCAAAATCAACAATTTTTTTTTAAAAATCCGGTTACGTGTTTCTATATATAATAGGTAGTTACTTTTGTTTTTAAAGTTATTTCATTAGTTAATACGCGATAATAGACCGACAAATGAAAAAAATAAAAAATTAGAGAGGTTGTTTCGCTAAGATTTTCTATCGAGAAAACTTTTTTCAATCGCGTTTCTGAGTTTATGCGATCCTAGATTATATATTGAAAAAACATATACTTAAAAATTAGAGCTCTAACCATTCAATCTAAAGAAAAAATGAAATCTTCGTACGTAGAAAAATGCACGAAGCTATTTTGGTATCCTCATAAATACGGAATATAAAAATATTTTACGCAATTTCTTTACATATTGTTTTTGTATATTATGTTTTGCTTTACTGTCACGGACTGTTTAAATATTAATTTTAATAAAAATAAAACATTTGAAGATTTATTATTTTATTTTCATCATGTGAATAATATTGGATTTTAACTTGTCTGTATAATAATATTCTCTAACACTCGCTTGACTCGTCTGTTTTAGAAAACGTTTTGTTCGGTCTAAAATTTAAAACAAATACACGCGTCTAAATCCGTAAAAAGTCGTTTTGTCTGTATAATGTTCTTGGAGAAAAATAAATATAGATAATAGCTTTTAAAATTCATACTATATGGTGTCACAAGCATGTATGTGCTACCAAATAGCAAAATTATTATCTCGTTTTTTATATCTCGTATTTTAATATTTAAAAGATAACCATTCTGTTTTAAATATTTAGTATCAAAGTTCGATAATTAGGACTTTGTAACATCACAGTGATGTCAAGGTTCTGGGATAGCTTATCTCTCTACCAGGCAGCAAATATTTTTGTCTCCTGCAAAATTGTTACTATGCGTGTTTTACGGATGATTTCAATAACCTATCTATGGCAACGGACAAATATAAACCTGATGGTGGGTTGATGTTTAAAATTGAGGACAAGTAAATTTAGCCTGGCTATATCGTACTTCATACAATAATGGCCTGTATCCTAGAACCACATAAATACACTTTCACGCACAAATTGATATGTAAGTGGCTTCTTAGGTGAAGCCATCAATCTGACTGAGTGAGTAGCTATAGAGACAGCTATAGAGAGTAGCTATAAGACATCTGATATATCTGTGGTTACTCTTATAATGACTTACATAACTATATACTGTTATTTATGTTTTTGACAAATGATATCCGTCAGTAGCTTATTAAAAACAAGTAAGGACAATTTAAAGTAGTGAGTATGTAGTAAGTAAACTAAATTATAGTGGAAAAAATGATAACCATGAGCGGGACTTGAACCCACGACCTCGGAATACCGTTCCGTTGCTCTCCCATCTGTGCTATTATGGTTCCCGCATATGTTTACCAAATCTTCCACTACAATCTTCTCAATGTGAGTTAAACATCGTGCAATGTTTTTTGTACAACGCCATCTATAGAGCGGTTTGCACCAACTCGATCTTGGTGCAAGCAAGATCGAGTATATATATATTTCATAAAAATCGGTCAAGCCGTTTCGAAGGAGTACGGTAACTAACACTGTGACACGTGAATTTTATATATTAGATAAAACAAAGTCGTTATTTTGTATTTATGTCCCTATGTCGGCTTATATCTTTAAAACTACAGAATGGATTTTGATCCGGTTTTTTTTTTATAGATAGAGTGGTTCAGAAGGATGTTGTTTCATTTAATTTGGTTTGATTTTTAAATTCCACCCGTACGAAGTTGTGAGGTACAGTAAGTTATTCATATATTCTATTTATAACAAGATATACATGGTTGTTTTGATCATTTATATATATATATAAAGAGTGATTATAATTTACAAAGTTATATGACCGCGAGAAGAGTCGGTTTTAAGCAGATTGCATACAAAGAAAAACCAGTTTTTGTTGTATTAAATAGACCTTTAATAACCTTATGCGTTCTCATTTTATAACCGTTTGTAACTAGTTTGGTTATTGCTACACCTAACATAATATTTATTTCTTATCAGCGGGTCGATTTGACCCGACCTTTCTGGCGTCATACGAAGTCTATAAGGCAAAATTTCCAAGACAAATACTCAGTATCATTCATACATTCTTAGTAGGAAGACTTATCTTTGAGTTTCTTCTTCAAGTTATCAATTAATTATTGTGCGTATTATTTGATTAATTAATTTATTTATTTTTCAATTGCAATAGAAACTGTTGTGTATTTTTGTAAAATTTTTCTAATACTTTATGTCTAAATTCTTTTTAACTTATCACTAGGTTTTTTAAAATTTTTATTTTCTCTCAAGTTTTACGTACCTATCTAACCAGTTTTTTGTATCGTATTTCTTGCATAGTTTTATTTTAATTAACTGATTTTTTAAATATTTTTTATTAACAGTACTATGGCACGTATCCTAAACGGTAAAGCACTGGCTGTTGAAATCCAAAACGAATTGAGACAAAACATCACAAACTGGACAGGCCTTGGCCATAGAACGCCATCTATCCGCTGTATTTTAGTAGGCAATGATCCTGCAAGTCATACTTACGTTAATAACAAAATCTTAGCTGCAAGAAATGTGGGTATTGAAGCTGAAGTTATTTTCCATGATAGCTCTATTACTGAGGAACAGCTTATTAGTGAAATACAGAAGTTAAATCAAGATAACAACGTGGATGGCATTCTGGTACAACTGCCGATACCAGAGTCAATGGATGAGAGAAAAGTGTGTAATACTATTATTCCTGAAAAAGATGTGGATGGCTTCCACATTATAAATGTAGGAACTTTATGTGTTGATATGCCAACTATTGTTCCTGCTACTGCTTTGGCTGTTATTGAGATGTTAAGACGGTGAGTTCTATTATTATAATATTTGATATAAAAATGTTATTTATACCGATAGTAATAGGCGAAAAACTATTATAATTACTATCTGGAAAGAATAGTTCAAGATCCTAATGAGTAGATGTTTTATTGCAACACTCATTAAGTACCCTTGTTTGGGGACATTGTGGTTTTGGCGGAGGCCTATTTACCCTAGGGTCATAGGGGCCATAGCCCGGGGCGGCCAGCCTGAGAAGACAGGCGAAAGCCTACAAGTTCGAGTTTTTTTAATTGAATAACGACTATTTTGTTTCTTTGCAGATTCAACATTGATACCTTAGGACGTAACGTGGTTGTTGTTGGTCGGTCTAAGAATGTAGGAATGCCTATAGCAATGATGCTGCATAGTGACAAAAATCACGAAAGTCGGTTAGGAATGGACGCCACAGTGACTATCTGTCATCGGTATACAGCTAAAGAAAAACTGGATTTGTATTGCCGAAATGCCGATATTATTATAAGTGCTACAGGTTAGCGTTATTTTTTGTTAATAATAGTTCCTTGTTTCTTTCTGTGTCTAATAAATATAATCATTCACATTAAAATTGTGCAGGTGTACCCTCATTAATCAAAGGGAACATGGTGAAACCCGGCGCTACAGTCATCGATATTGGCATTACTAAAGTTAAAGATGACACTGGCAGGTCTAGATTAGTTGGAGATGTGGACTTTGAAGGTGAGTTTCTTTCCAAGATTTTTTGATTTTATGACGACATAGATATACTTGAAGTCTGAGACTGTAACTGATTGCCAATATTTATACTATTTTATTTTATCCAACAGAGGTGAGCAAAGTCGCTGGAGCGATCACACCAGTACCAGGAGGTGTTGGTCCTATGACTGTTGCTATGTTAATGCACAATACATTCCAAGCGGCTAAATATCTTCGAGACAAATCTTCAAACGTTCAAATATTGCAGTAAAAGTAAAAATTGTGCTTTTTATTTTCAAATATTTAATTTTAATAATTTATCATTTAAATTAGTACTCTTTTTAAAAGAGGTTAATTGTTATGTTACGTACTTAATGTTAATAATGACGTAGTAGGTACCGAGAATACACAAGTGACCTGATATTTTAGAATTATATGAGTGTTATTAATATTTAAAATATGCAGTTAATCCTGTATTAGTATAATCTTTACGAATAAGTAAACGGTTGTCGTAATTTGTGTTGTAAATTATTTTCAATATATAGTAATCTATGGCCTATAAAACTTGGAATTAAGAGGCTGTGACTTTATAACTTACTCGTAGGTAAGTTAAATTTTTTATTTATTGCTTTAATTAATTTTAATTTTATTGAATAATAATTTATATGCGTTACGAATATTATGTTGCAATACTTGCAATGCAATGTAGTTTAAATTTTATTTATTTTAAGTAGTTTAATATTAGATTTCTTTTCCAATTAAGATAATCATTGTAGATATTAATTTATTTCAAAATCCAATTACTTTTATATCTTTCTGCTTAAAATAAAATCAAATTTGATGTTTTAGATAGGTATTTGTCTGTTAAATTAATACTTGAGGCACTTGTGAGGTCTTCTGCATATTGTTCCTACTAGATAATATCTTTGTATAATTAACTATTTAGGCATAAGAAGTAAATATGTAACTAATTCTTTTTGTTATTTAAATAGTCTTAAGTCTTAGAATTATATAAATAGAATAATCATGAGTGTACCTAGCCAGATTTTTTTCAATTCTTCGTTTAATTTTGGTTGGCTTTGATACAAAAGTGTCTAAATTTGTCTAGGAGGATAAATAAAGTAGGTATATATTCTAAACTTATGACATTTGTCGGATTTCATAGAATTAGATTGCGGTTAAAAACAAGATCTTCTAACATTCTTCTTCTAACCGCAATCTCATTCGAATAAAAAAAGAAAAAGATTATTGTGGCACTTACAGCCTGACCGTGAATCGGTAAAGACGTGGCCCCATTACTTGGGGCCCGACTCGGTGGGGGGACATTAGGCCCTACAGATATCATAGATATTAACGGATATCGACTATGTAAAGACTATTCTCACTTATTCTAAAAGATACTGTACATATATGAGTAAATAGAATACCTAGATTTTTTATTTAATAAACTCTGTAACAGTTTATGTTTAATGTAGCGAGAAAATTGTAATTTCTAGCTAAACGTAGTGTAAATAAAGATCAATAACATAGTTCTTTTACGTTTCACTGGATATCAAATTGAGTGTAAGCGTTAACTTTATGTTTTGAATAACTTATAGCCAGTTTTATAGTTTTATTTTATACTTAAAGAAAAGGTATAATATTTATTTAGGTATGTATAATGCAAATTTTGTTAGTGTATCAAGATTTTTATAAAAGTTATAAATAATTTTCGTGATTTTTATGATTAATTTTAGAACTTAAGTTTTACATTTAAATTAGTAAGGTTAATATAAGTTCCTCATTATGTTATGCTTAAAGATAATTGTAACTTAAATTGTTTTAAATGTAATAAATAAAGTACATATTTAGAAAAGTCATACATATTATCATAAAAACATATTGAATAAAGAAATGAAACATAAAATTTGTTTGATTGAATTTCTTTAAACTGACTCACGAGTAGATACAAGCGTTACAACCTTAGAGTATTAAACCAACGGGAGCCGTTATATACCTATGCTGTTTTCTTTGACAAATATACTGCCATTTCGGCGAGGTGCCGAGGTAACACTATAAAGTTTATTGATCGTCTCTACCTCGTCCCGTCCAAAATCACCTCGTGCTCACTACCTAACAGATGACAGTGTCGGTATACAATGAGCATGAGCATTGCTCTTGTACCTTTTTCAACGAGGGTCGCCTTATAATAATGTACGTGTATGTATGTACGCCTTATAATGTTACAATTGCTGCTCGAAGGTTATATAAGATTACCATATAAGACGGGCCTCGTGGTCGAGTGGTTCATATAACGGCCTGTCATTCAAGAGATCGCGTGTTCGATTCCCGCCTAGGACAATCATTTGTGTGATATTTATAAATCTACTATATAAAAATAAGTCGGGTTTTCCTTCCTGACGCTATAGCTCCAGAACGCACGGACCGATTTCCACGGTTTTGCATTCGTTGGAAAGGTCTCGGGCTCCGTGAGGTTTATAGTTCTTTTTTTTAATTTTTTTTTTTACTTTTTTTTGGTATGGCAAAACAACGTTTGCCGGGCCAGCTAGTGTCATATAAATATTTGTACTGCGTCTGGGTGTTTCTATGTATTAAAAGTATGTATTTACAAAATAAAAGTAGTTTATGTATGCTATCTGTATTCTGGTATCAATAACACAAGCATAATAAGCTTAGCTTGGGGCCAGAGGACGTTGTGTGAAATGTCCATGAATATTTATTTATTTATTCGCATTTGTAACATCCAGTAAAGATTATGTCTAAATAGATGTCTATCTAGTGATGTTATATTTTAATCAAAGAATGTGTAGATATTCTATAGATACGATAGATATAATAATATAATATAACACAAGATGCGGTTATACAGTACACCTCAACATTTCATTGTAATACGCGCGTGAACTGTTCCGCGGTCTCGTTCATTTCGACAGACGTGAATTTATTATCAACATCAGCCTTGTATGAATATATAGGTAAGATATTTTATGTTCTTAAAATAAAATGGAATTAACATGGATAATATGGACTGTTATAGAATCGAAATGTGTTAAAAATAGGCAGTTATTATTGGTTAAATAAATGAGTTGCAAACCCCTGTCTCTTCTTTATCTTTACTTCCTATAAAACAAAGTCATAATTTTTGTATGTATGTCCCTATGTGAGCTTATGTCTTCAAAAATACGCAATGGATCTTGATGCGGTTTTTTTTAATAGATAGAATGGTTCAAGAGGATGGCTTTTTTCACATAATTTATTGAGGTTTGCTGTATATTGAATGAGATATGGTTAAATTTGCCGAGAAATTCGGACGCGCGCGAGCTATAAATGAAAACGCTGCCTTATCTATGTGAGGTACAACAAACTAATGTATGGAGGGAAATGTTTGTTACCTATAGTTCTTCTAAAGAGTCCGCGATATGTCTATCTTTTAAGGGAAACCCGCTGTACCCATAATAATGTCAAAAAAATTATCAAATTCAATAGGGTGTTTATAAAAGCTATTTATGTGTATATAGTAATATTTTTTATCAAATTAAATAGCTTAGTTAGCTTACGCAATTAATATAGATTATAACTGCTCTTTACAACATGCAATTTAAATGAATATCTTAGGAGATATGACGGAAAAAGAATTACGCGCTATAAAATAAATTACTTATACTGTTGGCTGAGCAACGCGAACGATTCTTCGGTCTTTTATCCATACTCCAATGTTTGGATATGTAAGGATGTTTATTGTGCGTTCACGTAAAGACTACTGGACGGATTTTTATGAAACTTTCCAATGAAAAATGGAATAGAAAATGAACTTATTTTTTATCCTTTTTACCGCGGGTAACACCGCGGGACACAGCTAGTTTAGTTATAAAAGACTAGCTGAAGCCCGCTACTCCGTACGCGTGGAATTTCAGATCTCTATATTATTTAGTAACCGTTTAAACTTTCCCTGGATTTTCACGGATGTTTCAAGACCAAAATCAAAATAATCGGTCTAGCCTTTCTCGAGTCTTAGCGAGACTAGCTAACAGCAATTGATTTTTAAATATAAGATTTCTTTACCCTCGTTGATTACACCTGTATATCTTACCTATTCAATACTATAATATTATCTTCTTCTGTCAACAATTGGCATAATAGATTTTCTTTATTCATTTTTAAAGCAAAAACGATACGTCCGATTTGTTTAAAAGAAAGGCTGGGTATGAAGGGAGGGTGGGGGACCCACGCGTTGGCGATGCGCCGTCAGCGCAAGGCAAGCATGCGAGCAGCGAGTTGTCACCGAATGGTCCACTCGCTGTCAGCGCGTGGAGTGCTTACAACAGAGGCGACTCGGTGACGCTACGGAGTTGATGTAGTGAGCGCATACCCATACAAATCCATAATTATCAAGAATACTAACCGCACGAGGCGAGGCGGTGTGGAGTGGGTGCCTGGTGGCTCTAATGAGCCATGACCTTTAATCTTTAAAACTAAGTAACGAATTTCAATACGTTTTTGAAAATTTCGATTTGATTTCTGAAAATTCCACGCGTAAGAAGTTTTAAGAACGGATAGTACGAAATAAAATAACATATTAGTAAATTTCTACATACTAAGAATCCATATGTAACTAGACCCAATTTACATGTGAATTTGTTATAACATCTTATTGTACATCAAGGGTTATTCAATTTATAAACGACCCTTATTGAAATTTAATGGTCCGTGATGTCATAGTAAATGGGTACCATTAGTAGGTATACTACTTAACTATCTACATACATTCTTTTACAGGGCCTACATCAATATTATCGTATATCATCGCCGACACGTACATATTAACACAGCCAGTAGGCACAGAAAATGAAGAATTAGGGATATTTTTTTTGTTTACTCAAAATCTACTAAATATATTTTAATTCTGATTTACGTGTTTCTATACATAATAGTTACTTATGTTTTTAAAGTTATTTCATTAGTTAATATGCGATAATAGACCGACAAATGAAAAAAATAAGAAATGAGAGAGGTATTTTCGCTAAGATTTTCTATCGAGAAAACTTTTTTCAATCGCGTTTCTGAGTTTATGCGGTCCTAGATTATATATTGAAAAAACATATACTTAAAAATTAGAGCTCTATCCATTCAATCTAAAGAAACAATGAAAACTTCGTACGTAGAAAAATGCACGAAGCTATTTTGGTATCCTCTTAATGTAAACGCAAAAGTTTATATAAATATATGGATGTATTTTTGTAATCTATAATAATATTATAAAGCGGAAGAGTTTGTTTGTTTGAACGCACTAATATCAGGGACCGCTGGGCCGACTTGAAAAATTCTTTCAGTGTTTAGGGCCGCGTCTTCATCCGCGTGGAATTTAGAAAATATCCCCGTTTTTGCAACATTTTTCACTACTGCTTCGCCGCTATTGGTCGCAGCGTAATGTTATATGGCCTATAGCCTTCCTCAATAAATGTATTATCCAACACTGTAAGAATTTTTAAAATCGGACTTGTAGCTCCTGAGATTAACGCGTTTAAACAGACAAAATAACAAACAAACAAACTCTTAAGCTTAATAATATCAGTATTCTCAGCTTCTGTTCTCTTTGAATGAGTGCCTTTTTTACATTGATTCAGTTTTCGATATATGTAGTACATTTATTGAGGAAGTAAATGAAATGTGAATAAAGTATTTATTTCAATAAAAACTTGTTTATTTCTGTAATATCATAACAGTAACAACGTAAGTTATGTATTTAGGTATAATTTGCGTCATCGCAATAGCAAAAAAATGTTTGTAGCGACATATTATTATCAGCTATAATTAGGTATATGTTTACTTGGAATTGAAAATAACATTTATATATTCAGGGTTGGGCGGTATTTCAATTACATGTATTTGAAATACGCAATTGAAATACAATTACGTATTTTTATTTGTATTTCAATTACTGCCTTAAAATGTAATTTGTAGTTTGTATTTCAATTACCAGAAGTCTTGAGGCTTCAAAATACATTTTTAAAATATATTTACAGCCGTCAATGTAGCTAAAGTAGCTATTGGAGCTGCAACACTGTACCCGTTAAATGAGCTGTACGCCAAAATTGGTTAACAAAACGCAAATTGTCAATGACTTAATGGCAACCCTTCAAATTTTAATTTACCAACATTAGTTTGAAGTCGGTGCCGAAAATGATCGTTTGCCACAAATACGATGAGCTCATAGGGGCTTATATTTTTGCGCTGTTTGGGGTAACTACAGTAAATTGATATACGGATATGAAGTTAATTGTAAAATCAATATATTACTGTAAATTAAACAAGTTATACAAATATTTTGGAACCTATGAAGCTTTTGATGAAAATATTGACTAGTGGAAGGTAATGCTGCTAAAGGCTGGTAATAGTTACGGTTTGTGGTTTATTACGCTGGTTCTGTTTGGTAACGGTTTAAGAATACAAGTATCTCCACCCCATCTCTTCCCAAGGGTACTGTAAAAGTCAGTTAAGGGATATTGCATACAAATAACATCCTCTGTGAGAGACGGAAACCTCGAAAATAAACCCTGTGCCATCACGCCTGGTCAGCGCGGATTATTCATCAGATATTAGCATCTAATATCTGATGAAGAATGGCCGACGAGACAGAGTGGCGGGTATTTTTGCAATGATACCTATTACATACAAAGACAACCTTATCCAATAAATTTTATCGCTTAGAAAATAAGTAAAAGATTTCACCTATCGCAGACGGGTTATCTCTCTATAGCTCGAGAGCGGTTATCTCTAAAAGTATTGATCAAATCCTGATATTTTTTTCACTAATTTAGTGCAGAAAATATCAGGAGTGGATCAATACCTTTAGAAATTACTCCTCTCTCTCTAGTAAAATCTATATGATGAAGTACACTTTTTGCAGTGTATTGGTTGTCATTTAAAAATATGAATGTTTACTTTTTAATAAAAGCATTTTGTTTCGATTAAAAATATTTAGTTTCCTTGGTCACAGTCCTAACATAACCTAAGCGATGCATCAATAACATAGGGGATTTGCAGCATGCAAACAAGCAGGCAAACAGGAAACACGCATGCAGGCAGCATGCAAAATGCAGGCAGGCAGTATAAAAGCATGCAGCATGCAAGCAGCCATGCAGCAAGCAAGGCGCCATGCAACATGCAGCAAGCATTATTATGTCACGCACGGCTCTGGCGCTGCGGGGTGTAGGCGGCCCCACGCAAGCTTATCGTCGCTAATGACTTGAAGGCTCGCCGGTGCTGTTTCGGCAACCGCTACGGCGAGCCTTCAAATCACTTGCTCCTCGGCTCGCGGGCCGTCACACCCCGCCGCGCCTACGCGGTTTAAATTGCACTCTAGGGTAGGGCAAACAAGTCTACGTAAAATCGGCTTTGCAGCGATTCGTTTAGTCACAAAATTTTGCAGCTATTTTTAGCTCATTCGAAGTGTTAAAAATCGGAATTTCGTTTTTCGGATATATATCGTAATAACCCTTCGAGCTTTTGACTCTTCGGACAAATGAAAATCGGAAAAGTAACAAATCGGATTTATGACTTTCGGTAGAATGTTTTTCGTGATTTTGAATAATAGACAATACTAGTTTTCGGTATTATGAAATTCGGACTTTTTAAAATCGGGATTTCAAAATTCGGAATAATGTTTTTCGGAATTTTGGGATGTTCCCGTCGAGAAGCTCACTAATACTGGACGTGGTCTTCCTCCTTTTCTTCCTAATCTCTTTACTCATCGTAAGCTAAACCGTAATGGTAGAAGGTCTTGCACGTAAAGATAGATTGCATTGCATTTTATATTACCAATATCCGCTAATGAAAATGATACGTGCATACCTAGTACTTAAGTATATAATTATAAATCTTGGTGACGAATTAAAAATAAATAAATATTCATGGACATTCCACACAACGTCCTCTGGTCCCAAGCTAAGCTTATATGCTTGTGTAACGGAATACGGATAGAATACATATACTACTTTATTTTTTTGTAAATACATACTAATAATACATAGAAACTAACAATTAATATTACTGTCACCACCATATTGAGTGACATGAGTACCTTTAAGGCGATAAAATCTTCTATAAAAGACGGAAATAGGAAAGGTAGTTAAGAAAAGGTTATAAGTAGACCAAATATAAGGAGTCCTGCGGCCATTAATCGTCTCGTACTCTAGTAGATTACATAACGGACTGCTATTTGCGAGCATGGAGACTAGAAGAAAGGAGAAATATCTCAGTATATTAAAAAGTGTCCGCTGAAAGGCAGCAAATTAAGGTGGCGCCATAGTAGCAAGTGTAAGAATTTTAAAAAGAGCGCCACAAATTATTAGAAAGGAAAGAAAAACTTCCGCTTTGTTACAGCGCAGTTTTTTAAATTATTATATTTTAAAGACAAACATGACTAAGTAGAAATAAATTTATATTAATTATTAATATAATTATACGGTGTTTATAAGTACCCCAAATATTTGTAAATAGCAAATAGAAAATAGTATTAAAGAATTACCGCAACAGTAGCACACTTCACTCTGCTTATAACTGCTACATTCATATCATTCATCTTGCTACACTAGCGCTATTTCGGTGAGTGTTATTTGCTCTTTACAAGTGGACAATTTTTGGACTGATACAAGTACAACTGATGATACAAGATATTCCTCCTTTCTTCTAGTCTCCATGTTTACGAGGTCGCCGGTTCGATCGATATTTATAAATGTCATACAAATAAATGTTTGTACTGTGTCTAGGTGATGATGGTAGGTAACATAGGTATACGTGTAATAAGTATGTACATGTTTAGAAAAAATATAATAATATGTAATATACCTGTATGGTACCCATATGTACCTATATGGTACCCAACACATACCTACACAAGCATAGAAATATAGCTTACTTTAGGACCAGAGGACGTTGTGTACAATGTCCATAGATACGTATTAACTAATGGAACGATAATGGATTGAAAAGAAGAACGTAGAAGATATTGGAGTCCACGAATAATCATCGATTATATTGTGTGAAAATTGGGGCGGAATCGATTTTATATTTAAGTTGGCAATAATTAATTATGTGTAATCATACAATACCTAATAGATAAATTTCCGTATTATGAAACATTTTAGCGTCATGATGAAATATTTCCGTGGCAACAATTAATTGCTTCACTAAATAAAACTGTTATCTAAATTACGTAGGTTCTTGTTTATCATGAGTTGCTGGGGGTTTTTATACTTGAATAGCGTTGCCCGTGTGGTGACGGATTAAGAATACAAAATGCCGTAAAAGCCAGCAAAGGAATATTGTACCCAGATAAAGTCGATCTCCTTCAAAGTACGTAAAGAAAACCAAAGGTTTAATAATAATATGTCCGTAAATTCAACATAATTTTAATCAAAGAACGTGTATTCCTTATACTCAATATTACATAACACAAGATGCGGTTATACAGTACACCTCAACATTTCATTGTAATACGCGCGTGAACTGTTCCGCGGTCTCGTTCATTTCGACAGACGTGAATTTATTATTAACATCATCCCTATATTAATATATGTACAAAGGTAACATGTATTTATGGTCTTGATGGAGAATTAGGATGGTTTAAGCCTATATCTTTAATGTGTTAAACCAAAACTTACTAGAAGTTTCTACGTAATAGAATAAATTTAGGCGAAGCATTTTGATAAGAAACATTTTATAATCCCATTTTCTCTCATAGATGTTGTAAGTCATATAGGACAACGGCAGTCCCTAGTAATCAGACTAATCACTAACGTGGTAATAAATAAATATTCTTGCACATTTCTCACAACGTCTTCTGGTCCCAACTTCCCAAGCTAAGCTTAGGTATATATTTGTGTTATGGGTACCTACCAGAATACGAATTAACTACATGTTATACAAATTTTTTCTTTTGGAAATACGTACTTATAATACACTAGCTGGCCCGGCAAACGTTGTTTTGCCATACCATAAAAAAGTAAAAGAAAAAAATAAAAAAAAAATTTACTATAAACCTCACGGAGCCCAAGACCTTTCCAACGAATGCAAAACCGTGGAAATCGGTCCGTGCGTTCTGGAGTTATAGCGTCAGGAAGGAAAACCCGACTTATTTTTATATAGTAGATAGAAATCATTTTTATGACATTTATAAATATAACATAAATAATCGTCCCGTCCAGGATTTGGACCCGCGACGTCTGGAATGGCAGTCCGTTACATGAACCACTCGACCACAAGGCTCGACAATTGTGTGTGCGATTATAATGTCCTTGAATTTTTATTGGTTCGGGCCTCGTCAGGCCCGTTTTCTATGCCTGAGCACATACCCAGGGCCTCCTGATTATTAGAGCCCCATAATCCCTACTTCATTATTTTTTTCTAAATTTAAGTCATAGCATAGCGGAGCGTCTCTCCTATTACGCCCAGGGACTTTAGTAGGTAAAAGATGGCCCTGGGCCTCTCCATGCTAAATTCATAATGGATATGTGAAGGTAGGTAATTGTTTTAAAAACAGTAATTGAAATAAAAGTCATTTAAATATTTAATAATTGTATATTCAAGTAGCATTAACAATTATCTGAATAATTGTATAAAAAATAATACAAAAAGTGTCTAGGAACGTTCTTAGCTATAACTATAATATAACAAGGTATATTATTTACCAACTTTTCTATTTTTTTATAGGTATAAGAATTTAATCTGTCAACTGATTTTTAACACGCATTTGTTCTAAAACCTATTAAAATTTTTAGAATGTATTTTTTTAATTTTAGAATTATGTTTTTTTTTTAATATGCAAACTATTGACTGGCCATAGCAAATGACGACATAGACAGAGCCAATTAATCTATTGAGGTTTAAAACATTTCAACAACATAATTAATGAATAGTTAATTTTAATTCTATTACCAAACAGTAAAATAAAGTTTTATGAAAATTTCAATGAGAATGATGAATTAGTATTAAATAATTAAAAATTAATCCCAATTAACAATATACCCTCTTATAAAATAATTGTATTTATATCTATAATACTCAGTTATTCTTACAATCTAGTTCGTATGTCTTTTTCAAATGGATAAAAAATTTCATCAATATTGCTTTAGCAATTTTGAATTGAGAGATTCAAATCTTCCAAACATGATTACTTCTCTCTGAAAATAATTTACACGTAACTTTCATAAAAAAAAACAAATAAGTAGAAAATAGGTAAAGCAAAAAAGAAATACCTAACTAAAAAGGAATGTAATATTTATTTTATTTATACCTAACTAAATTCCCTATATCTATACCGCGCGTTGTGGCGTTCTATGGGGGAGGCCTATGTCCAACAGTGGACGGAGAGAGGCTGAAGAAGAATTTCCCTATTCAATGCACTTAGGTGACAGTGTAAAAATTCCAAAAATATTCTTAGTTCATTTTAAATTCCCTTATCAGTCTTCTAAATTCAAAAATCTTTTTTTTTATAACCAAGATTAAAATAAATATTTTTAAATCTGATGACAGGCAATGACAATATAAACAGTTACATTTTATATGTATGCTTTAAATTGAATACAGATAATGTAATTAGTCACTTTTCTAAAATGAATTGCAAAACATTGAGCTAAAGAAATTAAATTTTAACGACAAGGATATCCTCAACATTAAATAGATAGTAAATTTATGTTGCCTAAATAAAAAATACAATGTATTTTTATACATATTAGAAATACTATATTACCGGCTAACACTCACAGTTTTGACAAAACTTTGAGTGTTAGCCGGTAATATAGTATTTCTAATATTTTTAGACATTTAAGTAATTAGGTATTTTAAAAAAAATCCTCTTAACCTATCACATAGATTATAGAAGAAAAAGAAGAAAAATAGTTGTAAATAGTTTTAATATTTACTGTAAAGTCATAACGTTGGATGATTTGTCACGGAGGTTTCTGGCTGCTTGGAATGTGTTGTGCATTAACATAGCTACAGTCATAGGACCAACACCTCCTGGTACTGGTGTGATCGCTCCAGCGACTTTGCTTACCTCTGTATAAAGGAAAAAAACATAAATTAAAAAAAGCTCAGCTCCAAAAGTAAATTTACCTACTCAAATTATGCCAAATATAAACATCGTTACCTATTCTACATGCTAAACTTAACTAAAAATAAAAATTTATAGAGTCAATAACAAAATTCGGCAATATTAACAGAATTTTTAAATAAAAAACCTGTATATTATAACCTAACAATTTTAATTAATTAAAATGTGGACAACGAAATAGCTAATTAATCAAAATATGCCATAGTTGTTTTTATTTTTTAGTTAAATTTAGTTTCACCTGCAATTGGTACCATTGTAACCTACTCGATAGATTCAAGTTAAATTTGTTTTATCACTAATATCTCGCTAAAAAGTAGCCATATTTATTTGTACTTTCAAACACTTTAATTTATATGAACATCTAGACATAGATCACCCCGAATAGATTCTGAAAAGCCAAACGATCAATGCACACCAAATAGTTGCGCTAAGGGGTATATGTATAAACACTGAATGTATGAGGACTCGGCGTCTGATTTTGCTAAGAAAAGAAGTAAGACCAATAAAAATGCATTACACAATACTCCGCAACCCGCGTCATCGTTTAGGGCCGAACTGAGCCGGAAGGGCCCCGGGTGGCTGACCACAAGTCTGGGGCTCTAGATTAAATTATGAGTATACTTAGAGCCTCAGAGGGGGAAACGCTCACCTGCTCTTGGGGAGGGCCGACTGCTATATGCCATTTCATATGTATAAACAGTAAGACACTGTCTTTGTTAACAAAAATCTTGTATTCCTCTACCTGAGGTGATCTATGCATCAAGAACAAATTATTTGGCATTTAGCCAGACACAAGTAAGGTAACTGCCTTAAATTAGATCCATTTCACACTGCAAAAGTATTAAAATATATCTATAGAAAATAACACCTACCTTCATAATCTACATCTCCAACTAATCTGGATTTGCCATTAGCATCTGTGATCTTGGTTATACCAATGTCAATAACTGTTGCACCAGGCTTCACCATGTGTGCCTTGATCAGTGATGGTACTCCTAAACAAAAATAAACCCAATCAGTATTTTGCTATCAAAAGTAACTATATCTCTGTAATAGGTATATCTACAGTCTGGATAGGCAGAGACTTAGAATGCCATTTGGGTCGTAGCAGATGGCACTTTAGTCTCTGTCCCCATGGGTAAAGGGCGTGAAGTTAAAATGATGATGATAAAGGGAACTACAAACGCCATATTAATTTATATTAATAAAGCGAGAAAAAGACACCATGTATATTAATATACCGAGATGTAACTATACTTATGACGTGACCGACAGATATATCTGTCTCTTTCTCACCTCGCCTTTTTTTATACAACTCTCTCTTTCTCGCTATATTAATATATATTAATATGCCGTTTGTGACGCCCTTTATTCTGGTATTAAATACAATAGCAATAAGCTTATTTTGAAACCAGGACCCCGAGTCCGGTAAATGAGCAGCTCACTGGCACCATAATGGCGCCATAGTGCCATCATCTGTGACAAAAAATCAAGTTTGGTGTCATTATGACACCATAGTGGTGTCATAATGACACCAAACTTGATATGGCACCATAATGGCGGCATTTTATCAAATTTGGTAGTCTACTATTACTTTTTTGCACTAATGACGCCATAATGACGTCAGTGACTGACCATTATAACAACATTGTAATATGATTGTAATAGCAGAATTACCAGACTTGGCCACCTGAATGATTGTGTGAAAAAACTAAGAAATAACTATTTATGTGGTGATTTATTAAGAATAGACGACCCTATTTCTTGCCCAGGGAGTTCTTGCCAAGAGAAGCTACAGGAAGCAGACAAACATTTTGAGGTGGTAAAAGCAGTAATAAAGTCCTACATCAACGCAATTTGTCAGCAGTATCTACCAGTAGATCAAATACCTTCCTAAAGTAATGAATGACCGTTCCCAACATGAACATGAACATAAACTGGGAAGAAGTAACAAAAAACCTTTATATTTTAATATGTATTTCATTGCAATTCAATTTGATTATTCTTCAAGAATTATTATATAATAATTAAGATCGCTGTCTTGTTTACTACAGTTATGTAAATTTACTTAATGTAAAGTGGATATTTATATTTCTATTATAACTGCTAATTAATTCTGTTAATTGCTTATTTATTTACTTTGATAACTAAAATTTTAATCAAATAAGTCTTTTTGATATTCTATGTATTTTGCAATAGTTCAATTCTTTGTATATAGAATGACATACTTTGAAATAGAAAAATTGTAATCTGTCTATATAAATCTAATAATTATGTTTAGTTGTACATACATAAGATAACAACACAAGTTTATATTTTGTTCACATACAAAATAGTAAGGATTTTGTTAAATTATTACTAAGAGTTAGTATAAATACCAGCAAGCCAAGTTTCCTAATTAATATACAAACAAAAGGTATCAAAAAAAGATCAAAATAATAAAAAAAAAAACTAACCTGTGGCAGTTATAATAATATCAGCATTCTGGCAATAGAATTCCAACTTTTCTTTAGGTGTGTACCGATGGCATATAGTAACCGTTGCATCCATACCTAGTCTACTTTCATGGTTCTTATCACTATGCAACATCATTGCAATAGGCATGCCAACATTCTTCGATCTACCAACAACAACTGCATTACGGCCAAATGTTTCTATGTTGAACCTAAAAATTATGGAGTATAATAAAAAAAAGTTCAACCGACTTCAAGTGCTGTTGTAATTTGAGGGACCTGAGGGATTTCCTAGATTTCTCATGAGATCCCGACCAGCCAATGGGACCAAACGGGAACCACCAGCTTTCAGATAAGAGAATAATCATCAAAATCGCTTCGCCCAGTTAAAAGTTAATATAGGACGATGATAATATAAGTTAAAATATTGACGGTAAAGTATTGTATTGTTAAAGAAAACTCACCTCTTCAGCATCTCAATAACAGCTAAAGCAGTAGCAGGAACAATAGTTGGCATATCAACACACAATCTTCCCACATTTAAAATGTGGAAACCATCAACATCTTTTTCCGGAATGATCATATTACACACTTTCCTCTCATCCATTGAAACCGGAATAGGCAATTGCACTAAAATACCATCAACATTGGTATCCAGATTCAATCTCTGTATTTCATTAATCAACTCTGCTTCAGTTATAGAATTGTCATGAATAATCACTTCAGCGTCAATTCCAACGCTTCTCGCTGCTAAGATTTTATTATTAACATAGGTGTGACTGGCAGGGTCATCTCCTACTAAGATACAACGGATAGATGGTGGCCGATGACCCACACTCCAAGTTGCTATTTTCTCTTTTAACTCATTTTGAATTTCATTCGCAAGTGCTTTTCCATTTAGGATTCGGGCCATAGCTCTGTGGAGAAAAGTTTAATTTAAAAACCTAGTTTTAAAAATGATAAAGAAGCATTAATTAGATTATAACACATTAAGTTACCATTTTATTTCTACAACCACATAATTAAATTGATATTCTTAGTTAAAGGAAAATAGGTTACAGGTTACAGTTACAGGTTAAAAAAGTTACAAAATAAATCAACTTAAGAAATGATTATTTTATTCATTAGTTATAAATTGTTATTTAAGAACTAGTAAATACAGATTTACAAGACTTAAAAAGCGCCTAATATAGTTTGAAGTAAATAGAAAGCCATAATATTAAAATCACAAAACAACAATAAACAATCTTGAATCTAGAGTGACAACATTAGCTTTATAAAATAAATACTAGTCACACAATATACAACAGAGCTAAATAGCAAAAAAAAATATAAAACAAAAAAAACTTAAAAATTAAAAACAATAATGAATGAAGTGTAAAAAGTGCATAAAATATAATTAATCAGATGAGATATGAGAACACGATTATTGTTTATTTTACCTGCCCGAGCCCAACGAATCAAAATATGTGTGGCTTCTCATGTTGGTAGTCAGTAGTGTACTGAATACTTTAAGACGGAGGGCTTGTCTCATCGCCTACTGTTAACGTACATAGTTCATTAGGTCAAAACGGCCAGACAACAAATTTTAATAATAAGAGATAAGAAATATGGGAATAACATTACTATATATCCATATCCAAGTAAAACTGGTTTCTTACGGTTTCGAAATTATGTCTTTTGAGGTTAATAAGTTCATTTTATATCTTCTAAAGTTAAGTAAAAACTGGTATACACTAGCATTGAAGTAGTGGTATTGACATGTTTATAAATATATGCAATGTTTTATACCAAATTTAAAAATTCAATCTATTTTTAATATAATATAATTGGTTTTATACATCAAATTGCAAAAAACTTCAGTTATGTGATTGGGAAATTATATTTCTCTTCCTAAACTTATTTTTCTTAAATTTAGAGTATTTAATTATAGACTCTCCATGTGGTGACGGATCTCCGTGTGGTGACGGATTAAGAATACAGGTGTCACCACTCCAACTCCTCCTAAGGATGCTGTAAAAATCAGCTAAGGGATATTGCACACAGATAACATTCTCTGTGAGGGATGGAAAACTTGAAAATAAACCCTGTGCCAATACGCCTAGTCAGTGCGGCACACTAGACATAATCTCTGCCAAAAGGAGGCTCGTACTGAACAGTGGGACGTAAATGGGCTGGAGAGACAGACAATTGTACTAATGTTATATATTTTATTGAATTATTAGTATTTAATAAGTGATTCAGGACTCTGCAAAATCATACAGGTAGCTAGCTAGTTATAAAAAAATATTTGTAAACTGGTCACAAGAACAATGTTTAGGCTTGAATTTATTATTTAAAACAGACTTTAGTTATTGGTTTAATATAAACATTGTAGGTAGCAATGTCTAAAAATTTACTTAACATAATATTTTATTTAATTGAAAAAATAACACTAGAGAATTGAACAACATATTTTTTACTTATTCATACCTACGACATGCATGGTGAGGAACTATAAAATAAACAGTATGTTTTTAAAATATGCAAGTTATAAACATCTAATAATGAAACTTATTCGACTTTGAAGTACTTACTTACATTTTATGTATTTTATTACAATAGATAAGATGAAAATTATATGCAGCTGCGATTGCAACCCACGTAAGCAGTGGTTTTATTGCAAAAAAGCAAGTACCTTGCGATGCATGGAACTTAATGAAATTGTTATCAAATTGGTAGAATGAACTTATTTCTAGTGTTAGACAAGTAAGTTAAGCGCTAAATGATGGGTGTAAATAATCTGATACCTGTTGAAGAAGGTTATGTTTCAATTTAAATTTATGTGCACCGCCTGGCACTTTATCCAATTCATTCAATCCACATTCAATCAAAATTTTAATTTCGTAATTCCAAACAAATTACTAAGGTTTCGAACGCAACTTTTAGTTTTCTGAAAATTATTAAATTAAATGATTCATTTGTTCTATGTTCAGTATTTGTTGTTTTAAAGGATTCAAATATTTAACTAGTTAGCTGAAATGAAGAATGTCACAGTAAAAAGTTATTAATGAGAAAAAAATAAAATATTAATGCAATTGAAATAGGTATTAGAACGATTGTTTCATACTTTTGAGATTTGACACTGTTGACAGCTTGACCTTGACAGCACAATTGACAGTGACAGTGTCAAAGACTCGTATATTTGACACAATACATGTCATGAATTTTCGTTTAGAAATCCAAAAATACTATCTATTCAGGTTGTCTTTCTTTGTTTATTCTTTTTCTGTGCGCATCTCTCACATTTGTAACTTTGTAAATAATTTCGTGATTCTGTTCTTTTTATTCCAGTAGGATTGACGGCTGGCAGGCGGCCTATCGTAAAAATTAGCCAAAAATCTGCAAAAGACTAAACACGCAAATATAATATTGCGCCGGCCCTTACTAACGTAATAAGGGCAGAACAAATATGATGGCACTGACTTTTTTACTGTGCGCGAGTGCTGTACGAGTGCATCGCGTCCAAATCCGTAACCGCTCCCTTGCCGGGTGGTCCCCCCCGCGCGTCCCGCATCGTTACCCCTAAGCACTTTAAATTGCCATGTGATTTATTACGGTCGGTCCCGTTATCGGCGGGCGTCTCGGGTTTCACAAAAACTTTGTTTACGACTTAAGTTGTTATCGGAACCCTCACAAGTGTTGTATTTTTTATGTTTAGCATGAATGACGCTCCTTATTTAAGTGTTTTGTTTATTGGAACTCCATTACGTTTTAGAATTATGATACACTGAACACAGAGATAGTACGTTTTTGAGCACGATTGTGTTTATACGATCATATTTCAAAAATTAAAGCGATGACATAGGCTTGTTTATATTAAAATACAATGTTTAAAGTGTATATATTATGATAAAAAGTAAAACTATACCACTGTTCATAGAAAATAATTAATTTACAGCCCTTTAATTTTGCACAAAATCTAGCCCTAAAACTAGCCAAATGACACTTTAAATCTAGAATTCAAAATTCTTGTATTTTGCTCATTTTTTTTACTATTCCGCCTGTTGATTACTTGATCTAACATATTAATCGCATTTCATATGATGAAACGGCCAAAAAAATCATAAAATGAGGGTAAACATATGACACGGCAAACAAAGCCCGCACACGCCGCGTCACGGTAAACGCCAAAATTTACCACTAATTTTTGTCTCTCATGCTAAAACCTTTATTTCTATGTATTAGTAGATACCTTACCTTAAAAATAACACAACACTTATACAATAATAATCACCAAAAGTATCACTAAATCACTAAACTAACTCGCCACAACGCACTCACTTCACGTCACTGACTTCACAACTTCCGAGGCCTTTTGTTTTTTTTTTTTTACATTGCAGGTAACAATGTTTTAGTCTGATTTGGTGCATAATTTTACAAAGAAGCGAGATAGATTTATACAAATGTACCCTACAATAAAGAGACGGAAATAAAGTGAAGCAATACACATCTGGCGTGATGAGTCACCATGTCAACTCCTACTTGACATCGGCATTTTGGGTCCAAAAATCGCATGTCAAGTGCTACTTGACATGGCACTTTAGCGGGTAAAGAGAGGTTTTGTATGAATTTCATCTCATACAACTGATAAAACTGAGAGCCCGTAAACCCTAGAACTTCGTTATCTTATATAACCCAATGTTAAAAATACTATGCTTATTTAACAAAAACATTTCGCAGAATTTTACGCATTTCATAATATTCATATCAATGACGAATATTGTTCTTATTACTTAAAAAAATAAAAATAAATATTCACGGACATTTCACACAGCGTCCTCTGGTCCCAAGCTAAGCATAAATGCTTGTTATGGGTACCAGAATACGGATAGAATACATATTCTACTTTTCTTATTTTTTTTGTAAATACATACTTTAAATACATAGAAACACCCAGACGCAGAACAAACATTAGTATGACATGACATTTTTATACATCACCCAAATAATTGTCCGAGGCGGGAATCAAACCCGCGACCTCATGATCGGCAGTCCGTTATACGAACCACTAGACCACGAAGGCTGTCAATATCAATTATAAAATATATTCTAAGTATTTACTTATCGGCTTATTTGTAATACAATCACGCCGATGCGCTCGTACTAATCCAAAGTAGAGAAGACAGAGATTTTTTTTTTGTTTTATTAATCTTGCGATCAGTCTTCCAGACTATGAGCAGATTTGTGTTTTTTGATCTTTTACAGGTAAGCGCAATCTCCATTGAGAACGCGCCTATATTAATACTATGGATCAGTCAACGCTGCCTAGGTCCAGGGTTCTACGTCGCTTTAGTCGGGTGATGCTTTCTGGTAATGTAAGCTGCAGGGCCAGTTGGTTAGGATGTTTATAAAGTCTAGCTTTGTATTTTTTTGCAAATGCTGTCACTTCTTCTTTGACTGTTTGCATGTTTAGGTATTTGTGCACTTCCGAGTTCCTTATAAACCAAGGGGCATTGCTAATTTGTTTAAGGATATAATTATGGGTTCTTTGGATTTTGTTAACGTTTGCGGCACAAGAAGCACGCCACAGTTGTAGGCCGTACGTCCATACTGGTTTGATGCTGGACTTGTAGACGAGTAATTTATTTTCTAGGGACAATTTTGAGTTCCTGCCCAGTAGCCAGTATAAACTCCTGTACTTCATGTTGACCTCATTTCTTTTGGCTTCAATATGCTTGCTCCATGTCAAGCGGCAATCCAAATGCAGACCCAAGTATCTTACATTATTGTTTTGGGGAAGATCTCTGCCACCTAGTTTAACCGGAGGGCACGTTTCTCTACGCAATGTAAATGTAACTTGAACAGACTTGCTTACATTTGCCTTTATTCTCCATTTATCTAACCATGTATTTATGACATTAAGGTTTCTCTGCAGCGCAGAAGAGGCCTCTACCGGGTCTTTGCTAGAGCTCAGAATCGCAGTGTCATCTGCATAAGTTGCAACAGTGACGTCCGGTGTTTGTGGAAGGTCGGCAGTAAATAAAGTATATAGTACTGGGCCCAAAACCGAGCCTTGTGGTACTCCAGCAAGTATCTCGTGAAATTCAGATGTGTAATCAAATTCCTTTACCTGGAATATTCTGTCTGTAAGGTAAGATTCCAGAATAGCGTAGAACATATGAGGCAAGAGCAACTTAACTTTACATAGGAGACCCCTGTTCCACACCCTATCAAAGGCCTGCTGGACATCAAAAAAGCGGAGGAGCAATATTCCTTTCGCTCAAGACTATTGCTAATACATCTGCACACTCTATGTATCTGTTCAATTGTGGCGTGTTCCGGTCTAAAACCAAACTGGTGTTCTGGGGTGACAGAGTTTTCACACATAGCTTGTGAAAGTCTTCGTAGAAGTATTTTTTCTAAGACCTTGTAGACTATTGGCAACAGACTTATTGGCCTGTACGATGTGACCTCATGTGGCGATTTCCCAGACTTGTGGATCATGATCACCTGTGAGACCTTCCACAGGGCAGGAAAGTAACCTATTCTGGTAATGCAGTTAAATAGCGTGGTCAGGTATAATATTGCCTTTTGCGGTAGTACTGTCAAGACCTTCTTATCAATTAAATCGAATCCTGGCGTCTTATTGTTTTCGATTTGTTGAATTGTGCTTATGATTTCTCTTGGTGTGACCGTTTTTAGAGGTTTTGATAATCGCGTTGCAGGATTTCATCTATGTCGGATTCGAGAAGACAGAGATGTTTTACATTTAATTAATAATAATAATAATTTGTTGGTACTATTTAAATTGTGATTACTTATTAGAATAATTTTCAACATGTGACGCATTATGAATAGGTACATGTTGCACCACTCCATTTTCGCTATGTTCTGTAAGAGTCAATTCTTATACTACTTACTTAGGCTGATTTTAAAAGATTTAGATTTAGATTTTAAACTTTCTCTGTGAGGACGGAAATTCCACAGGGAGGCAGGCCCGTGCCCAGTAATGGGATGTTAGTGATCTGAAAAAATGGTCAAGTGCGAGTCGGACTCGCGCACGAAGGGTTCCGTACCATTATCTATGCAACATAAGGCACGTTATTAATAAATGAGCAAACAACACACACAATACTTAATTAATCACGTTTGTTGTATGAGAGCAAGAAACGGTAAAAAAATCATGTTTGTTGTATGGGAGCCCCCCTTAAATATTTATTTTATTTTATTTTTAGTATTTGTTGTTATAGCGGCAATAGTAATACATCATCTGTGAAAATTTCAACTCTCTAGCTATCACCGTTCTTGAGATACAGCCTGGTGACAGACAGACGGACGGACGGACAGCGAAGTCTCAGTAATAGGGTCCCATTTTTACCCTTTGGGTACGGAACTCTAAAAAAGAAGACGAAGAAGAGGACAGGTACATGTTATTAAATCATTTCTACATATTATTTTCTTTCTTTTGTGTCATTGGAAGGCAGCTGATGCTTATAACACAGGTTTACCTTTTTAAGCATTAGCAGAATTCTAACCGAAATGTAATATTAGTGCTAACCATTTATTTTTGTCTAAGTATACTCTGTACAACTTTTGGAACAATAAAGAATTTATTATTTATTTTATTTACATTCTTCGTCGTTGATATGTATGAGTGTAAATGAAGCCTCTGTCTACCCCTATGGGAAAGGGCGTGTTGTTATGGTGATGATTCCACATTCGCTCCTTTTAAATCTCAGCCGTACATACATTACACACAGAAGTGTCAGATTTCCATGCCGTTTTTAACAATAGATGAAGTGACTCAAGAGATAAAATATTCAAGCATCTATGTCCCTGCTTATTAAATTAAATAATTAAATAGAAATATAAGTATTAAGTAAGAACTATGACTTTCAAATATCTCCCTTTACTTTAGGCTGTAAAACTTTGAATCTTATCAAAATTCATGGTTTTAAGTCAAACAGAAAGATCCTAAAGAATTTGATGAGTTCTGAAGTATCAAAAATGGCCGTGTGTTTTGATTAGGTACATCGAAGAAGCTTTAACTTTTTATAACTCTAAGGAATTGTCGAGCTTGGTATTTTACAATATGAATTTCGTTTTGATTACTTCTTAGCTGTGCCTACTAAAAAGAGTATATTCTGTTGATGGATAGGCTAATAAATTATATCCTTATATTTCTTAGAGCATTAATCCATAGGAGTTGACATTATAAAGCAACCCCCGCTTAAAAAGATACGAGAGCAATATTCATACTGAAAGACTACGGCAAGTAAGTGAAAAGCATTTTCAAAGATTCCGTCTGATAAATTAATACATTGATAGGCACGTTAATAAAAACGTATTAATAAATAATAATATTAAATTCATTTCTTTTGGACTAAGATCCATAGCGTTAGTAATTACAATTCTTACAAACTAGTGTTAGTACCACTCTAAGTAATAAAAATAAAATAAAATACAATGACATAAAAGAAAAACAAGAAAATTAAACAAGCTGTATCTCTGCTAGAGAACTGAACATTTGGCACTAGGTGCGTGCAGTCGTGTCCAGTGCTCCAGCAGAGGACAGTCCCATCTGCTACATAGTGCTCCTAAAATAATAAAAATACACCATAGTCGTTTTCATTTTAGTTAAGTTAGGTTAAGCCTTAGACGCGTCAAAATTGGCCTCATTGGGTCGACTTCATCAGTATAAAATCTTAAAGAGCTTTTCTGAACTTTCAAGTCATAATTATATTGTAGGTATTATTAATAATTCTGGTATCCATTTAATAAGCCTTTGCATTAGTTTTTTTTAAGGTTAAAAGGTTACAGTGATTTCTTTTTATATACAGATAATGAAAATAAATATAGATTATATGATGGAATATTTTGATGATGAAAATATTAGCTATCGTATCAATATACCTACTTCCTTAATCTTCATGTAACTTTGCTATCTTGGGTTATTTTCGATCTACCTACTGAATATTTAAACATGAATACGTTAGTAAGATGATAAATAATATTACCTATATCTTATATCCGTGTGGTGACGGGTTACAAATACAAGACTTACCACCCCTTTCCTCCCCAGGGTGCTGTAAAAGCCAGCTAAGCAATATTGAACACAGAACAACCCCTGTGAGAGATGGAAAACTCTATAATAAACCCTGTGCCAACAAGCCTGGTCAGCGCGGCGTAATAGAACATAGTCCTTCCCAAAGTAGAGGAGGCCCCTGACCAACAGTGGACATTAATGGGCTGGAGAAAGATATCTTATGTACATCTAGTAAACTACTAATATTTTAAAACTAGTTTATTAAGCTTGTTATGCCCATGTCTTTTATTAGAAGCACAGTGGGGGGCCCAGGGGATTTTTAACGACGATAACTTAAAAACATTTTCTTAATAAGAAAGCCGAGAGAAACACATTATTCCGACAATCTTTACTTTTTTATTCTACTGTATTTATGATAACCCTGTAGCCTGTAGACAATAATAACTTACGGTTTCCATAAAATGATGCAATAATTATCTACCGCTGACGAACTTCTTATCTGTTATTTTATTATCCGCTCCCCAAGGGGTCTCTCAGTATTGTTATTATTAATAAAACAAGTAATTATTATTACAAATATTATTACAAGTTAAAGTTTATCAATAAATATTAAATATGTGAACGATTTCATCACGAACAGGTTTTTATAATAATGTGTTTTGACGCACTGTGTTGACGCACTTAAAACTACTTGTAAGTTGTAGAATGTAGATTTCGTTTATGATTAGGTAAGCAGATTTTCCTTTCCTTGTTGAAATAAACTGCGCAATATTATCTAACTTCTTAATATCACGTCTCTAAATTTAGGTTGGGCGTGACTTCGTTGAGTATTCATATGTCATTGTAGGTCAACAACTTGATGTTTGCGACGTAAAAATATGAGTTGACGTCAATTCGGTAAAGTTCCAAATCATGTGTGTATAGCGTGTTACGTTGCACACCGACCAGAGTCAAATCTTAGATATGACTTAGGTACCTACTTCTTGACTTGGCTTGAAATCCTATGTCCCCAGGGTAAGGGACGTGCATGGTACTTCTTCACCGCTATCTATTTTGGGTTACACGCGTCGGCTCTTGCTATGTTAGACGGAATAAATAATAGAATCTTGGAATAATTACCCGATAATCTAAGATACCAGAGTTGATCCACATTACTTATTAGTGCGACTTTTACTCACAAAATATTTTATCAGCTTATTTTGAAAAACAATATCATGACGTGCTATAGCGTGATACATGTATTCTTTTCTGCGTATTTTTTTGCGTTTAATTATGCGTTAAAGCTATTTTGTCATAACAACAATTTTCAGGCTTTATGACTGATTTTCACAGTCTGAAGCTTAAGTTGCCGTTAAGCCGTCTTTCAACTTTTTTATTGTTAGGGTTCTCTAATGACTACACTTCATCTGATGTTAAGTGAGAGTGGAATCCATATACGAGGACGGCTAGTGCATTGTCAGAGCCCTAGCCACCCAAGATCTTGCCCACCTAGATGCTCCTTCACGCCTCGTTTGAAAGACTATATATCGTAAAAGATGGAAACATATGAGATAATTGAACCTCTGTAAGTAGAGCTAGGTGAGTAATTAAAAATAACCCAGAGACATAAATATTACATACTCCTTTGCTGGAATCGAGCTCGCGATCTCATAAACGGTAAGCAACCACTGCACTACGAGTTATTGAGTCATTTCGTTAGGTAATAGAATAGGGACTAGGAGACTTTAATAATCGCGATATCTAAGCATGGTAAAAAAGCCCAGTAGAAAAGACCTAAATCCATAGACCACGTTTTATTTCCCATACGTTATTACACAAACCCAGAGATCAGAAATAATTAGTACCTACGATTCAGTTACAAATGACTCAAAATACTTGTCTTCGATTATAAGACGTATGACGCTTGTGGGTGTGTCTATGTACCGTGTCGCAGAGTTCACAAGATAACAGTCAGGTCAATGTCTCGACTATACGTTATATTAATTACTATAAAATTACACGCAATAACAACATGTTATTTCTCTTACTACGTATTTAGGCTGTAAACGTATTAGCTCTGTCTAGTTTCTACGTACTTAGGGGCGTTTAACAATCCATTTTGGAAAACAGACGATTTTGAATTTTGAGTACCTAATATTTTTTACCTACCTACATTTTAAGTAAAATTTTAAATTTTTCAGCAAACCTAACTATTCCGTTATTGAAACAAACTGAGCTATAATGGGCACTGAAGGTAACACCAACCTACGCTGTATCAAGAAACAATAAATATTAACTAATAAATAATAATATAATTCTGAACATTAATTTAGAATATTTAGCCCTAAACCAATGCATGGCTACTTAGAACCAATAAATGCTCTTCATTCGCTAAAAGCACAGGCGTATTTTGAAAATCAGCACCCCGGGCCATTTGGTTTGACGCCCCGGGCTAAGTTAATAAGCCGCCCTATAAATTAGAGATAAAGGAAAATTTTAAACTTAAGGTTTTCGCCGCCCTACTCAGGCCGGCCGCCCCGGGCCTTGGTCCCTATGGCCCTAGGGTAAATAAGCATCTTATAGGCTAAAAGAGAATAGTTGTACAGTACAATCTGTGCTATCCAAGATGTATGTACTTTATAAACCCCTATACAATATTACTAGCTCAATTTTATTGAAAACAAGCGTCTCAATTATGTAATTTTAATATGTAATTGCTTTAAAATTGTAGTGTAATACAGCACATGACTTACTAATGGTTTAATTACTTGTAAACTTTCAACAATACTGCTATCGAAATTAATATCAGCCATTAGTTTTATTAATAGCAAGTTTTAATCAAAATAATTATCAATATAAAGCATTGTATCATATGTACCACATTTAACTAATTGAATTCAATTTGCATTTTATAATTTAATATTTGGTTCGGTGTAAAACAGATGTTTTAATAACAGTTTACTTGTAGAGCACTTTCACATCATTTACACGCTTTATATTAGCTTCACTTGTATGTTTGTTTGTATGTTTGTTTGTATGTTTGTATGTTTGTAACCGACTCCTTTGGACGCTATTATGACCCACTTTAAACGGTCAGATTCTATTCAAATTTTCCACACCTGTCAAAGACCAATGACAATACAATAATTCGATTAAATAAAGCGTGTTTTTTTAGTTTTTTTAAACTATTTTTAATTTTTATTTCTAAGTAGGTAGTAGGCCGTTAATTGTTTCAAACGTGCATTTTAATTAACCAAAGTTTTTTTGGGAGACGCATATCGTGAAATTTTCCTGCGTAATATTGAATCGCTATACTTAGCTTAATCCTAATGAATAATGTAATACTGAAATCACTGAATACCATGAATGTTTCTAGAGTTGTTGTTATGATCTAGCTGTGTGAACATATTGTTCAGAAAATTGCCTTTCATAACTTATTGATTGCCACCTTCTATTTTTACTTCATTAAACCCACATGTGGGTGGCATTCTGGGAACTACAAGACGGTCGCCACAACAACCGACGCGTCAGCGCTAACTTCGAAGCAACAATGTACCTTGGTTGTTGTGTAGCTTTTTAAACGACTGTGCGACACAAAAGAGTGGTGATGTTATTTGAAAAAATAACTACGTGATTATAAAATGTTGTTACTGATGCTACTGCTATTGTTTTTGTTAAGGTTTAATTGCTGAATTTCAATTTATATTGAACTATATTATTTTGTTAAAATTGTGTTGAAGTGGTTGAATTTTTGAGGTCCGCTAAATAAAATAAAATAATTAAATAAATATTCACGGACATTTCACACAACGTCCTCTGGTCCCAAGCAAAGCTTATTATGCTTGTGTTATTTTAAATAGGGAATGCATTTACGCACCTTTCACGCTCTTTGGTGTTACGGCCGCGACCGATTCGGTGGCGACCGAGCGGCTTTAAATGGATATCATCATCATCATCATCATAACATCACGCCTTTTTCCCACGGGGGTAGGTAGAGACTATAGAGCGCCATCTGCTACGATTCAAACTTACTTCCTTGGTTTCATCCACACTCATATATCTGGTCATACATGCTCGACGCCGACGGTTGTAAGTGCTACGCACTTGACCCTTCTGAATATGGATATCGATATGTTTCCGTACCTGTGTTTACCCTTTGGTACTAAACCGTAAAAATCAAGTGTATTTATCAAGAATCTGTGTGTATGAAGCCTTAAGTTAACTCTTATCTATTTATACAAGTTGAGACTGCTTCAAGACTCGTGTAGCAAATATGTACACGTGATAGACACGGAAAGATTTTAATACGGATATGGAATTCTGTACAAAAGACTCATTAGTGGGCTCGAATGCTCGATGGGCTTCGTGGTCTAGTGGTTCATGTAACGGACTGCCGTTCACAAGGTACGGGTTCGATTCCCGCTTGGGACAATCATTTTTTGTGCGATGTTTATTTTTTTATATTTTTTTTTTATTTTTTTTTATAAATGACATACAAATGTTTGTACTACGTCTGGGTGTTTTCTATGTATTATAAGTATGTATTTACAAAAGAAAAGTAGTATATGTATTATATCCGTATTCTGGTACCCATAACACAAGCATAGAAATATAGCTTACTTTGGGACCAGAGGACGTTGTGTGAAATGTCCTAAATATTTATTTATTTATTAGTCTATTTGGGTTTTATGATAATTTCGTATTCACCGTTCTTTGTCAGCTCACTGGTGGTTAAATTTCTGTATACGCTTCAACTACAACGTACTAACCCGCACCGTTCACATCCATCAGCTCCCTTAGATCTTTAGGCCATTATACAATGCAGATAATTAATGGGATATTGAAACGGGACTTTGGAAAGCCACCTTTACACACCGCGTTATTTTTAGCCAGTTTTGGCTTAATATCCGCCGCGATTTTGAAGTTATTTTCAAGTAAGATAAGTTTTTAAAACTTTTACCATTATTTACTTTTGAATATTTTTAACCGACTTCAAAAAAGGAGGGGGATCACAATTCGACTATACGCATTTTTTGTTATTTTGTTTGTTACCTCATAATTTTTAACTGGGCAAAGCGATTTTAATGATTCTTTTTTTATTTGAAAGCTGATGGTTCCTGTATGGTCCCATGTGCATCTTATCAGAATCTGATGGTTATCTCCTGAGAAATACTTCGAAGGCACAAACTTTAAAAAAAAAACTAATTATTATTAAATATTTCCTTTTAAATCTACAATATTATGGCTAAGTAAGTAAATGACGTAAATAACACATTACATATCTATTTGTTTATCTTACATGCGTAATAAAACAGATATATTAAAAAAAAACGTCATATATCTACCAGATTTCCGTATTATAAATGCGACATTCCTAATCGAACATAATAAATACAAACAATTGGATGTCATACAATGTAATCTTTGACGCATTACGTTATTCTTGATCTTTGTACTGTTATGGTCCCGTAAAAAACGGTAAAACAGGACCTTATAACTAACACTGAATCTTATTATTGCGTAGCACTTACCTACAATCGTCGGGCATGTATGACCAGATGTATGAGTGTGGATGAAGCCAAGGAAGTATGTTTAGATCGTACAAAATGGCGCTCTATAGTCTCTGCCTACCTCCATGGGAAAAAGGCGTGATGCTATGATGATGATGATGATGATCACTTCGCTGTCCTTCCGTCTGTTGCTAAGCTGTATCTCAAGTCAAGGCTAGATCGTTGAAATGTTCACAGACGATGCTATAACAACAAATACTTAAAACCAGAATACAATTAATAACTTAATCCAGTCCATCCAAAGGTTGTCTGGAAGACATCGCTTTTAGCGATAAGACCGCCCATTGTGCCTAATGCTTGATGTCTAGTTTTAAGTTAAATATTTGTAAATCCTTGTGGTGTTCAATAAAGCATATTCATTCATTCATTCATTTAAGAGAGCTTTCACACGACAAACGTTTTCTGGTGTACTTGCCTATATCCTTCTAGCCCTTAGAATAAAAGTCCAACTCATACTCGGCTGGTTTTATCATACAACTAAGGCAACTGACTAACATAATATGTACTGATGGTAATCGGTCACCTTAGCTTAAAGACCAAATCTATACTGTTGATAAAGACGTTAGGTTTTTAATAAATATGTAGGTGTTGATCTCTGAATGTAGTGGTCTTATCATAACATTTTTATTGCAGTGTGCTATAAGCTATTATTTATAATATAGGTAGTGATTCGTACATCCTAGCGTAATGCTAGTGGCTGATAAACAGAATTTGAATTAGGTAATGTTAATAACGTAAAGAAAAAAAGAAGAAAGAAAAATTTTTTATTTCAGACCATAAGCACATTAGGCGGACATCAACAAAATTAAAAATAATTAAAAACTATTGCTACAAAACTAAAACAATCTAATCTAACGCTAAGCCCAATGTCACTGTGGCGAAAAAGGTACATCACTCAGCTTTGTTGGGGCAACGTGAGATGTCATCCCAACGCTAATTTTTAGTAATGCCCTTATTCCTGACCTTGCCTTGACTTTGACGTCCACCAGTGACATTGTATGCATTACTAAAAATTTTACAAAATGTTAATGTACTTACATTGATTTAACTTTAATGTCACTTTCTATACAAATGTACTGCACAAAATGCACTCCCTACCATATAATAACCAATATCGCTAACTTGCTATATTTATAGGAACACCGTGGGTATAATAATAAATATAGTATCGATTGTGGTTAAATGAATAGGTAACCACATCCCATGTGTTATTGCAAACAAATGCAATAACTGATTGCTTAGTGGCGAATTTTATCAAGTTTGGTAGTCTATTGTAAATTTTTTGAGGTTATAATGTGTCACTGTGGTGCCATTGTGACACCATTCATTTACCGGAGTCTGCGGCCGTATTATGAGCTCTTATTCCCAGGCCGATTACGCCGTGAATGGAACTGCCCGTTAAATTCGTAATATGAACATAACTCCCAGCCATCCAGTTCGCTAAAACAGTCATAGATTAATATGTTTATAGAAAAGGTACAACTAAAAGTTTAAGTACTAACTAAAATTTTTCAACTAAATGTTTTATGTATACCATAATACATAATTTAGTCAGGCAGTGTACGGCCTGTTTGGAACTTGCATGATTTTTAAAAAGCTCATAATACGCCCGCTGGTTGGCGTCCGTCCTGCGGTCTTTTGGAACGAGGCAGTTTTTTATTTAAATAATAATCCTGTAAGAAGATTGAACTAAAGACATTAAAAAATATTCAGCTAGAAGCGACTTTACCACTAAACCAATCCCACCAAAAAAAATTTTAACGCGATTATTAAAACTTTTTATTTCTTTAATTTGTATAAAATCTTAAGGAAGCTATAAACTAATAAAAGTATTACAATACGACCTTGTTTGCTAATATTCAATTAAAACTTTTAACATTCTCTGACAGACTTATATTTTCTGTTTACGCTTCGCCCTAAAGAAAACACAAATAGCTATAATAAAATTTATTATCGTGGATTAGTTTTAATTCCAAATGTCTTTTTCAATTTATTAAGTTGCTTTCTTCGAGAAATGATTTTGTTGTTCAGTAATATAAGTAAATAAAACGTTTTTTAAAATGTGATAAATATCTAATATTCTCGCTTGCACGACTCGTTCATTTAAATAACTGTTTACGGACGTTTTGGAGACTTCTTAAGGCTTAAGGCTTTCCGATGTTCCGCGACCAGGTCTCATAACCAGCTTTGATTTTACTTATCCGATTGATGTACTGAAAATACCGATTTTCATTTCAAAGTTCTCACTGCCTTGTATGAGAGATGGGCATGGCTAAAGTGGCCGGAGAATTGGCAACATTGGAGCAGTGTCTTCTTTTGGCAACGTGAAAAATGACATTAATTTGATGAATCTCGTGACGCGAATTCAAGTCGTGCGTTGCGTACATCAGAAGGCCACCTTTAGTTTCCATGATTAAGAGTAAGACTGAGCTGTAACTGCCGTAAGAAAAATTGTTAGAATGGGTTAGATTGTGGCGTTGATTTTCATATAATCTAGCCCATAGGCGATAGTCAAATTAAAGTTATTATGAATAACTGAACATCATTAGACAAAACATTTCTTAAACCTCATATACTTAAACAATTAGCTGTTGCCCGCGACTTTGTACACGTGGAAATAAAAAGAAATCCCGTTTTTGCTTTTTTTCTCTGCTATTTCTGTCCTATTGATCGCAGCATTATGTTACGTAGCCAATGGCCTCCTTAAATAAATGCAGTATTCAACACTGAAACAATTTTTTATAATCGAACCATCAGTTCTTGAGATTAGCGCTTTTAAACAAACAAACAAATCTTCAGCTTTATAATATTAATATAGATAACACTACAAACCCAAATGGAAGGGTTTTATTACAAATAGCCGAGACCTTGTAATCAAATATCTTTATTTATAAAGTTGGCACAGTTCCATAACCAAATCTAAATCCTAAGTGAGACCTTAAACTGAATTTTGTGTAACTCATTCCAAGCGGGTAATAATTCTGTGACCCTCTGTCAGGAGAGCATTCGACTGAAACACTAGTATATTGTAACGAACTTTGAAAAAGCGAGGCGGAAACTTTATTTGCCTTTTTTGTGGCGATTTCAAGAGTCTTTGCACTTTGTGAATTAAAAGCAAATTCTTAATTTTTAATAAAAAGGGTCTAGAATTAGAAAAGTTGGCATAAATTTAGAAGCAGATAACTTTAAACTGAAATATGTGATACCTACACATTTTTAAAGAATATTACTGTGGGTTACACTGTAGCGCGTATCTTGATTTGTATAATAACAACTAAATGTTAAAATTTCGTATAACTGTAATAATTTGTTAAAATTTGGTGTATATTTGTGGAGGGAAGGTTGGGATAAACGCAATAACTATAAGCGTGGTTAAATTGAGAACATTGGCTAGAAATCTAATAAAGCCCATTTTTTTTTTTTTTTTTTTTTTATTTGAGGATTGCCAACAACTGTTTACATAAAAACTTAAAACTAAATACATGTTTGCGAAGCTTACAATAATGTAACAGTTACTTATAGGTAAACACCGCATGCACAATATTAATAGTAAGAAATAACAAGAAACAAGAAATAAACACAAATGGCAATTATTTATAAATTATAAAAGTATATCATAGTCACATACGGACTCAGCTAGACAATCTAAAAAATTGGCCAAGTGCGAGTCGGACTCGCGCACGAAGGGTTCCGTACCATTATATATGCAACATAAGGCAACGTTATTAGTATCGAGTAAGAAACGGTAAAAAAATCATGTTTGTTGTATGGGAGCCCCCCTTAAATATTTATTTTATTTTATTTTTAGTATTTGTTGTTATAGCGGCAATAGAAATACATCATCTGTGAAAATTTCAACTGTCTAGCTATCACCGTTCTTGAGATACAGCCTGGTGACAGACGGACGGACGGACGGACGGACGGACGGACGGACAGCGAAGTCTCAGTAATAGGGTCCCGTTTTTACCCTTTGGGTACGGAACCCTAAAAATGAAGACTTTAGTACTGAAGTGGAATCATTATGTAGGTCAATGGACGTAACTACAGCCATTTAGAATTTTACATATGAGAGTTATTAGTTTTTTGTTAGAAGTTAATTTTCGTTGCTTTTACCAGTTTCAGCTTACGGGATACAATACAAAGTTTGTATTCTCAAAGGTATACAAGCCCTTATTTTGTTTTACAATCATTAAGCCTAAAGTTTCAACCGTAAGGTTTAACTAATTTATTAATTTTCTTTCGGAAGCGTTTTTCACAAAATTTCTAATATAGTATTTTCCAAGGAACAAAGTAATCTTCTGAAGGCCCACAACTGACTAATATTCCATTAAAACTTTTTGATTTGCTGATAGATTTTTATAAACGTTTTTTTGCTAACGTTTCGCCTCTAAAGAGTGTTTTGAGTTAATTTATAAATAAAAAAATGAAGTAAATTCAGTGTTAAAATACCTACTGAGCCTTGAACTTTTAAATAGATATAAGTAGATTTTTTTTTTCTTTTTCTCTTCTCTACTGCAATCTGTCTCATTTCCTGGGATATTCAGCAGTATGTGTGACATTATTTTGAGACGTGATGGGTATGTGACCTGTGCCACATCCACTTCAAATTACCATTTCTTTATTGTGACGGAACTAAATCCTGCGGTACTTTTCGCTTCAGTCGTCGCACTTGGTGCTCATCATCCATTAGTGACCGGGCAAGGGTGTTTGGATGGTGTAATATACGTGCCTTATACGTTTTGGTATGACGTATAAGTAGAATATGAAGAATAATCTTGATGCCTTCAATATTTCGTCATCAGTCAGTCAGTCAGTACTGGCTTGAAGTCTTTGGGGCCATATTATCCTTTCAGATGAATGAGAATTGTCAAAATTCATCTAAGCATTTTCGAGAAATTGTGCATAACATGTGGTTTAAGAACTTTATTTTCTCTAAAGAATTTACAAATTCACTTATTGAGAAACATTTTTACAATAAACAATGTGATGAGCGTACAAAGAACAATAATATCGCTTAAACAAAAAAAATAAACGTGGGTACTTGTACATTGATTATAAAATTTATAACAAAGAATATACTACTCTCTAACGAGAGATTTACGACCATGCAAACATGTATAAACAACAGAAAGCAATTTTAATAATTCGCAGAGAATCTTCAACGTGTTTGCACTAGAAAACACTATCTTGGTCGTGACGTCATTATCACAAGCTGGTGTTTCACTACCTGCACAATATTCAGTATGCATAATATTATCATTAAAATCCAAGTAGACGACACACCACCTGGAACTGACGAAGTTTTTGACAAACTATTTGGCACTTAGTTTAAAAGCCATTCATTTGTAATACTAAAATTAATTAATTAGATCCTCTAGCACTTGTCTGACACATTTATTTAAAAAAAAACACGTTTTATGGATATAGACGCGTATATATAAACTAATATTATAAAGCGGAAGAGTTTGTTTGGTTGTTTGTTTGGAACTACTTGTCCGATTTGAGAAATTCTTTTTTGTTGGTTAGTCCATTTATAAGGGAAGGCTTTAGGCTATATAACATCACGCTGCAATCAATAGGAGCGAAGCAGTAGTAAAAAATGTTGCAAAAACGGGGAAATTTTCTAAATTGTACGCGTACGGAGTCGCGGGCAACAGCTAGTATTGTTATAAACTAGCTGTTGCCTGCGACTTCGTAAGCGTTTTACAAATTATAGAGAAAGACCATCCTCTTGAACCAATAAATCTACTAAAAAAAACCACATCAAAATTCGTTGCGCAGTTTTGAAGATATGAGCTCATATAGAGACAAACATAATGTATTTGTTGTATGATAAGTAAGATTTGTCACATAGCTGTTAATAATCGGTGTAGTTAAGGTAGCTTGTTAGACTCAAATATCGAATCTTGTAAAATACCACCTAATAATATAAATTAATACTGAACGAGTTGAGAACGTAAAATAATGCAATATAAGCAGACATTTAAGTAGTTAAAATAGTGAAGAAATCAAATGATCAAACTACTAATTTGACAAGAATTACTATCAAAAGTCAGGTTGCAGTATACATTTTTCTGTTTTAATTAAATATTACTCGGTTGTTGGAATTATCAGCAAGTCACGTAGCAAAATATTACCTGCATAGCACAGGTTGCACTGTATTGTCGTAATCTTGTTAATAGATGAGCAGCTGTGTCAGTTACACCTTTGCTGACTATGTAGCACAAACTGTATCAAGTGGCAGCGTATATTCATTTAATATGAATCTATATTCATTTAATATAAATGTATATTCATTTAAATGTGACGGGCCTCGTGGTGTAGTGGTTCATATAACGGACTGCCGTTCACGAGGTCTCGGGTTCGATTCTCGGTCAGGATAATCATTTGTATGATGTTTTTAATTGTCATACAAATGTTTGTACAGCGTTTTGGTGTTTACTATGTATTATAAGTATGTATTTACAAAAGAAAAGTAGTTTATGTATTATATCCGTATCCTGGTACCCATAACACAAGCATATAAGCTTAGCTTGGAATCTTATTCTGTGGCTTGGAACCAGAGGACGTTGTGTGAAATGTCCATGAATATTTATTTTTAATTGTTTTAATATTTTAATACACTCTCTCTCTATCTCTCCCTCTCCAGCCCTTTAACGTCCCACAGTTAGTCACGAGCCTCCTCCACCTTGGAAGGGATTATCGTCTACTATGCCGCGCTGACCAGGCGGTTGGTAAAGGGTTTATTTTCGAGATTTCCGTCTCTAACTTACATAAAGGGACCTTAATGAGCTTTCTTTTTGGTGTCCTTATACCTATTGGTTAACCTTGGTCTTTCTTAGTCTCTACATTCTTCTACAGTTGTGAATGGTACCTGTTTTATGTGTATAAGCTGTCATTCGTTGGACGTTTAAGTAAACTGGTTTCTAATATGACGTCTAATATGAATATAATGACGGGCTTCGTGATGGAGTGGTTTATGTAATGGACTGCCGATCGCGAGGTCTCGGGTTCGATTCCCGGTCAGGACAATCATTTGTGTAATATTCATAAATGTCATACAAATGTTTGTACTGCGTCTGGGTGTTTACTATGTACCTATTATAAGTATGTATTTACAAAAGAAAAGTAGTTTATGTATTATATCCGTATTCTGGTACCCATAACACAAGCATATAAGCTTAGCTTGGGACCAGAGGACGTTGTGTGAAATGTCCATGAATATTTATTAAAAAAAAAAAAAAAATATTAAGTCAAAACTTTGGATACATCTGTTTGAAACACTGCAAAAAGACAACAAATCTCGCCAAACCTTAACAAATTATATAAAAAAGCCATCGTTTTGAACCATTCTATCTATTAAAGAAAATCGAATCAAAATTTGTTGCGTAATTTTGAAGATATAAACTCACATAGCGACGTACATGCTTTCTAATTTTTAACAAATCAATTTCTAAAGCAAAAGTAAAACGGAATAACAAAATCATAACAATAAAATCTGTCAAGAGCGAGATAGACTCACACTTAGGGTTTCGTATCTGCTAGATCGGAAAACATAATAAACTGCAATAAAATATATAGTTTATTTCCCTTAAACCATTCGACCAACTTTAATTTTGTAGTTGAAATATAGGGAATCGCCTACATTTCAGCTACTCTATAAGTTGGTATTAGTTTAAACTATTTTTTCGTGTGATATGATAACAAATGACAAAATTTTTGATTTTTTCCTATATCAGCACTGATCGTATAGGCGTGATCCGTGCCAAATTTCCCGTCTCTAAGGCAAGGGGAAATGACCTGTAGGTTTTGATTACCTAGGGTAAGTCGAAAATGCTCAAAAATGGACGTAACTCGGTTATATTTTCTAAATGTGTAGATATAAATTGTTGATTATATTTTTTATAGCAAGGGGTTGCATAGATCTATATATCGTTTGTAGGTTAGGTGGTGCGTGGTTGGATAATGTGTAGATTATGAGGAGTAAATAAATGGTCCGACTCACAGCAACACAACAAGTTTATTGTTCTCACCACAATATAGTCCGTACAATTATTATAGAAGGCACTGATGGTAGATAGAAGGCAAGCACTAAATCTATTAAGCACTAAGTACAGTTTAAGTAGCAATAGAATAGGTAGAACTAGCGAACAGCAAGCGGAAGCAGTTAACTATTAAATTCGCGTTAATTAAAGTTTAAGCAGGACGGCGTGCGCTTCGCATCGTAGGCTCAGAACGACTGAATGCGCCGGCGTCGATGACCCACGCCGCGGCACGCTATATACTTAATATACTTATGTACATCAGAGATAGTGATGAGGGTCAGGTCGATAGGTATGAGTTATCGATGAACTGAGACTCAACGACCGGTGTCGATATGATTTGATATTCTAATATAGTGCAGTGTATGAGTTGATTTTGTATATATGTATATTTATAAAATATGTAAACTGTGGAATGTAAATATAAAATATTGTAAATAGTGTAAATATTTATTGTCTAAAATCTATTCGTAAAATGAGTAGGGAGCCTACACCACCCCCCACCAGAGACCGTCAAGGGCGATAAAGATCAGGGAATTTAACCCGGCGACCAGAACGAGTCACGTATCCTTGAGAGTCTATGGGGTCTGAGACTTTCTCTTGTACTGACAATATAAAAGCTGGTTTCAACCGATTTATGGAGACCGTAACTTCTCGGTTGTTGTGGAGAATCTTAAAAACTTTATCTCCCCTGGCGAGAACTTTGTGCGGCCCGGTGTAGGTAGGTTGGAGGCAACCTCGAGACGCGTCTTCTCTGAGAAAGACGTAGTCACAGGTTTTGAGCTCCTTAAAAACAAATACCTTGGGCTTGTCGCGACGTGAAGGTGCAACAGGCCGCAGCATATTCGCAAAATTTCTGAGTCTAGCAGAAAAATCTGATATGTCTGTGGTTCCTGTATTGGAGGGGTCGAAAAACTCGCCAGGTAGTCTCAGCTGTTCTCCATAAACCAATTCCGCTGATGAGGATTGAAGGTCTTCCTTAAATGATGCCCTAATGCCTAATAGGATCCATGGAAGCGATTCAGTCCAGCTATTGTTGCTATGGCAAACTATCGCGGTCTTGAGCTGTCGATGGAACCGCTCAACTAAGCCATTGCTGGCCGGATGGTAGGCTGTCGTTCTTTTATGGTCAAAACCAATCATCTTCGACAGGCTTTGGAACAGCGCCGATTCGAACTGACGTCCGCGGTCAGTGACGATGTCGGTAGGGCAGCCGAATCGGGCTATCCAAGTCGACAGCAAGGCCTTAGCCACAGTCTCAGCAGTAATGTCATGGATCGGTACTGCTTCTGGCCATCGCGTAAAGCGGTCCACGGCCGTAAGACAGTACCGGTAACCATTCGAAATAGGCATCGGGCCGACAAGGTCAATATGGACCTGCTTGAAACGGGTGCGTGGTAGCTGAAAAGCACCAAGTGGGGCAGTCACGTGACGGCTGACCTTTGCACGTTGGCACTGTAGGCAAGAACGCGCCCAGTTTCGGCAATCTTTTCGCACCCCTGGCCAGACGAAACGTTCAGCTACTAATCTAGCCGATGCGTTTGCGCCAGGGTGGCTAAGTGAATGCAGGCTATCAAACGCCTGCTTCCTAAAAGGTTGGGGTACGTAAGGCCTGGAAGTCGCATTACTGATGTCACAGTATAATTGAGCAGAAGTTCCGGGAATTGTACATTTTTGAAGCTGCAATGAAGATCCGTTGTTTAAAAGTGCCTCCAGCTCAGGATCTGATACTTGCCCGTCGGCTAATATTTCGAGATTTAGTGGTTCTCCCAGTTCTTCAATACGAGAAAGTGTATCGGCGACGACGTTATCTTTGCCAGATATGTGGCGTATGTCAGTTGTGAACTGGGAGATGAAATCCAAATATCTAAACTGTCTCGGCGAACAGGTATTTTTTCTGTCATGAAAGGCAAAGGTAATCGGCTTGTGATCTGTATAGATCGTAAAGTGTCTAGCCTCAAGCATGTGCCTAAAATACTTGATGGCCTCGTATATTGCGAGAAGCTCACGGTCGTATGGTGAGTATTTAACTTGCGAAGGGCTTAGCTTTCGGGAGAAGAAACCCAACGGCTGCCATGTACCGCCCCTAAACTGCTGTAGCACAGCGCCAAGAGCCTTATCTGATGCGTCGGTTACAACGGCGAGTTTGGCTGAGCAGTCCGGGTGAGCGAGCAGCACTGCGTTCGACAGGCTCTCCTTACACGCTTGAAAGGCTGTTGAGGCCTCGCCTTCTAAAGATACTGGGTGCGAACCTTTGACGGAACCTGTGAGTAAAGCATGTAATGGAGCTTGGACTTGAGCAGCTCGAGGAAGAAATCTCCTGTAGAAATTGAGCATGCCCAAAAACGCTCTGAGTTGACGTATATTAGTTGGTACAGGAAAATCGCGTATTGACTGCACCTTGGATTCCAGGGGCTTACATCCTTCTTCAGAAATTGTGTAACCTAAGAAAGTTACCTGCTTGACGCCAAAGACACATTTGGAGGTGTTCACCATCATCCCATAGTCCTTCAGCCTGCTGAAGACTTCACGGAGGTGTTGTTCGTGCTCGCTTTTACTGCGTGAAAATATAAAAAAATCGTCCAAATAACAGTAGACGTTATCTAAACCCCGGGTTACCTCATCCACGAACCGCTGGAAAGTTTGTCCAGCGTTACGCAAACCAAAGGTCATGAAGGGGAATTCGAAGAGCCCGAAAGGTGTCGTGATGGCGGTTTTAGGAATGTCGTCAGGGCTGACAGGTATCTGGTTATATGCTTTCTCCAAATCTAAAGTTGAAAAGACTTTGCAGCCAGAGATGCTGTGCGCAAAGTCGTGGATATGCTTAATCGGATACCTGTCAGGCACAGTACGAGCATTGAGTTTGCGATAATCGCCGCACGGACGCCATCCATTATTCTTTTTCGGTGCTAAATGAAGAGGGGATGACCAGGGACTGTTAGAAGGTCTAGCTGTCCCGTTGGCCAACATAGCCTCGAACTCCTTCTTCGCTATCTGGAGTTTATCCGGGGCCAAACGACGAGGTGCTGACGCAACTGGAGGGCCTGGTGTTGTGTGTATGTGGTGGACTGTGTTATGAGGCGTAGTGTGGTGTATACCGGCTGGTCGGGTTATCTCGGGAAAATCATCGAGGATGTTGTGGTATTGACCCTTACCTGTCACCACTTTCACCGATGACACGTTACAAACAGCTAAGGTAGCTACAGTAGTAATAGATGTTAAATTATCGATCAAACACTTATTGCGACAGTCTACAATTAAATTATAGTGATTAAGAAAATCTACGCCAATTATAGGTTTAGTGACGTCGGCAACAATAAAGCGCCACATAAAAGATCTACGTAGGCCAAAATCTAAATTTAAATTAACAAAGCCATATGTAGCAATAACAGAACCGTTAGCAGCACTTAAATTAAAATCAGTCCGACCACGACGTTCACGAAGGGATGATCTTGGGAAAACACAGAGGTCGCTGCCCGTGTCAACGAGAAATTGTGTTTTCGTCAACCTGTCTGTGACAAATAGGCGACCAGTTGAAGCTGAGGGGCAATCGTTAGTCGCCATTACCGACTGCCTTTTAAGTTTCCCTTCTTGAAGTCACAAGGTAGGACACACTTGCTGGCCTTATCGCCGAACTTGCCGTGGTACCAGCATAGCGGGTACTTCCTATAGTTGGAGTCGGAACGCTTCCTCGAAGAGCTGGAACTGCTACCGCGGAAACGAGAATCCGAAAGACGTTGACGGGACCTGCTGTTGCGGTCGGCCGACAATTTTTGAAATTGCCTTCGCAGTTCGGCGACTTCCTTCACCAAGTCGTTGAGCGTGGATGCAGGAACTTCACTTACGGCAGCTACCTTCGGTGATGCTATGTCGTTCACTCTATCTGCTACCTCCGCTAAGTCATCGAGCGATATAGTAGTTGGCTGGCTCGCGAGAATCGTCTGGATGCCGTGCGGAAGACGAGAAATCCAGATGGTCTTCAAGAAGTCATCGGGGAACTCCGGCCCGGCAAGGCTGCGAAGATGGCGCAGAAATTGAGATGCTTTGCGATCGCCGAGTTCTTCATGCATCAACAGCTGTTTGATTTTCTCCTCCTTAGATGCAGAGAGTCTTCGAATAAGCTCAGCCTTAAGCTTTTCATACTTATTTGTAGCTGGCGGGTGTATAATAAGGTCTTTTACCTCCCTTGAGTGCTGGTGTTCCAACTGACCAATAACAAAATTGAATTTTGTGGCGTCGCTGGTAATGCCCGAGATCGCGAATTGGCCTTCTATTTGTGCAAACCATATTTCAGGTTCCTCTGGCCAAAAGGGTGGTACCTTAACACCAACTCGAAAAACATCGATATTTGGTATCGACTCTCGCGCATCACTATTGTCACTCGTACTTTTTTGACCAAGCGCGTCGTGGAAGTCCTTTTCTACCGACATGTGTACTTTTTTGCGGGGTCACCAGTGTAGGTTAGGTGGTGCGTGGTTGGATAATGTGTAGATTATGAGGAGTAAATAAATGGTCCGACTCACAGCAACACAACAAGTTTATTGTTCTCACCACAATATAGTCCGTACAATTATTATAGAAGGCACTGATGGTAGATAGAAGGCAAGCACTAAATCTATTAAGCACTAAGTACAGTTTAAGTAGCAATAGAATAGGTAGAACTAGCGAACAGCAAGCGGAAGCAGTTAACTATTAAATTCGCGTTAATTAAAGTTTAAGCAGGACGGCGTGCGCTTCGCATCGTAGGCTCAGAACGACTGAATGCGCCGTCGTCGATGACCCACGCCGCGGCACGCTATATACTTAATATACTTATGTACATCAGAGATAGTGATGAGGGTCAGGTCGATAGGTATGAGTTATCGATGAACTGAGACTCAACGACCGGTGTCGATATGATTTGATATTCTAATATAGTGCAGTGTATGAGTTGATTTTGTATATATGTATATTTATAAAATATGTAAACTGTGGAATGTAAATATAAAATATTGTAAATAGTGTAAATATTTATTGTCTAAAATCTATTCGTAAAATGAGTAGGGAGCCTACAGTTTGAGTTTCAAGTTGAAACTTTAGGCCGTTGCTGAGTAAAAAAAGTTTGACGTATGGACAGAAAGACAGAAGGACACCGTAGTGAGACTATACGGGTTCGTACGAACCCCTAAAACACTAAATAAAATGTGGTATCAATGATGATATCTTTTTAATTGTCGAATTGAACAGCCGGACTTAAATTCCTATTTTAATTTTTATGGCCTTTAAATTAAATTGATTGTAAAATACAAGTTATGCGACTACCAAGGTTATTCAACTTGTACTGTAATAAAATACTATTGCATTGGGATATTACAATGCTGATGTAAAAATCTAAAGTAGAACTCTATTAAATGAGTAATACGAGTACAAAATAGTGTACATCTATACTATCAATACTAATATAATAAAGCTGAAGAGTTTGTTTGTTGGTTTAAACACGCTTATCTCGGGAACTACTGGTTCGAACTCAAAAATTCTTTTTGTGTTAGATAGTACATTTATTAGCAATGGCTATGGGATATATAACGTCACGCTGCAAGCAATAAAAGTGAAGCAGCAGTGAAAAATGTTGCAACAACGAGGAAAATATTCTAAATTCCCGAAAAGTCGCGGGCAATATCTAGTATTCAATAGTTATTATTTCCGAATGATATAGATCTATATACAAAGAAGACAGACAAAAAGCCAGTTCTATAATAACAAGGTGCCGTACCCTTCCGGGCTGATTCACTCAAAAGGCAGTCGGTAAGATAATCTTTAGAGAGGATACTCGAATAAATGACACAAACAGATAAATCAATAATCTAATCATTGTTGTTTTCATTACCTTTTTTCCTTATTATTAGGTATATAATTTAGGTAAGTATATAAGTTAGTTTCACTGTGTACGAATCTATATTATTTATTATTTTTATTAGTATCTATCATACTAATATACTAATATTATAAAGCGGAAGAGTTTGTTTGTTTGTTTGTTTAAACGCGGTAATCTCAGGAACTACTGGTCCGATTTGAGAAATTCTTTTTTTGTTGGTTAGTCCATTTATATGGGAAGGCTTTAGGCTATATAACATCACGCTGCGACTAATAGGAGCGAAGCATTAGTGAAAAATATTGCAAAAACGGAAAAAGTTTTCTAAATTCCACGCGTACGGAGTCGCGGGCAACAGCTAGTTTTAGTTTAGCGTTTAGTTTACAGTTTATTAAAAAGCTGAAGAGTTTGTTTGTATGTTTTTTTAAGCGCGCTAATTTTAAGAACCGCTTGTAGGAATAGAAAAATTCCTTGAGTGTTGGTTAGTACATTTATCGAAAAAGGCTATAGCGTGATATTATATCACGCCAATAGGAGCGAAGCTTAAGTGAAAAAATTTACAAAAAACGGGGAAAGTTTTCTTATATTCACGCGTATGAATCCACAACAGCTAGTGAAGAGTTATGAGATATTGTAGGCCAGTTATGAGATATTGTATACATATAACGTCCTCTGTGAGAGATGGAAAATTAGAAAATAAAACCTATGGCAACACACAGGCAGAATTAACCAATAATATGAATTGTTTAATTCTGCCTAATCTAGTTATTTATTTTAATATTATTTAACTGAAATCATAAATTTAAAGGAATAGTTAAATATTATATCTTAATCTTAACTTATAAAACAAAGCCGTTATTTTTGTATGTATATACCTATGTGAGCTTATATCTTCAAAATTACGCAACGGATTTTGATGCGGTTTTTTCTTATGATAGATTAGTTGAAGACGATAGTCTTTTTGTATAATTAGCTAAGGTTTGGTTTATAAATGTCACGTGTACGATGTTGCGGGTAACTACCGGTCAATTGATATAAAGTGCTCTATAATTTTAAATTCGTTGATATATGAAAAATGGTTCCGATGTTAAGTAAGAAAGATATATATTGCCAACTTACTGATTTATGTTTGTCTGAAGTAGTAATGGGTGCCAAAATCTGAACTAGAAAACTAGTAATATGGAGGTACTCACTTCCTTTTAGAAACAATACTTTAGAATACGATTTATTGATGCTTTTGCATGCACTGTTAGGCTACGCAATGCGGAATCTAAGTTATGTAAGACATGAAACCAGTCAAGCACGGGTTGGATTCGCGCACTTAGTGTCCTGTGCCATTGCCATTTTAATTACATTTGTCATCATATTGTTATAAACATTTTTTTAACAGTTAAGTATAAACAGTTTAAATAAAACTACTATTTACGGATTTAGACGCGTGTATTTGTTTTAAATATTAGACCGAGGTTTCGAAGAATCACACAGTCAGACAGACAGTCCCACCGTTACCATGGTGACTGCAGTCTCCAAAACGTCGGTCTAAAATTTAAAACAAATACACACATCAAATCCCTAAGTAGTTTTATTTAAACAAATGAGTTTCGCAAGTGCTAGAGAATATAACATATTAAGTTACATAAAAAATAAATATTGTCAATTATTATCTAATAAGAAATATTTAAGAGGGTGCGAGTGACATTTTAAGTAAAGTACATGTGGTGAAAGCTACACGAAGCAGCCCATTAAAGTCCCACTGTTGGGCATGAGATGCTTCTATTTTAGGATGGATTATAGTCTTCAATGGCGCGCTGACCAGGCGTGTTGGCATACGGTTTATTTTCCAGTATTCCATCTCCCACAGAGATTTGTGTACAATATTCCTGACTAAAGTAATTTATTGATTTTGCAATTGACATGCCATGCCTTACTTATCAAATCAAATTACGATGGAAAAAGACTGCCGCAAGCGGGACTTGAACCCACGACCTCGGAATACCGTTCCGAAGTTCTTTCCAACTGAGCTTATTGCGGTCGTGCTTGCAACATTCAAATTAACCACCACATTTGTCACTCGATCGAGTTTATATATTTTTAGACCGCTTGCGGCAGTCATTTTTTCCACCATAATTTGATTTGATAAATATTCCTGACTTTTACAGCACCATGGGTTGGAAATGAGATGGTATCACGTGCATTCTTAATCCATCACCTTACAGACACGGTACTATTGTCATACACGGTATTAATATCAATCCTACTAATATTATAAATGTGAAAAGTTGTGAGTATGGATGTTTGGATGTGTGGAGAAGCGTGGGTGATCAGGCTCCTCCAACCACAAATGGAGAATTCTCCGACCAGGCTAGGTGATCAGCACTGGCCAGGGCTCTCGCCCCGCTGTTGTATGTTCAGATGTTGTATCTATCTTAGCTGGTATGCAAATCTTGCTTTCGCGATGTAAAATTCATTCTGACGTCATATTTTGACATTTACCGCCATCTGTTGTTATTGTGCTGTACTATGTAGTGACAGCTATTAGTCACTAGATGTCGCTACAGATGTTTGTTACTCTTTTACGCAAAAACTACTGAATGGATTTTAATGAAACTTTACAATAATGTAGCTTATACATTAGAATAACATATAGATTATAAAGATAATGTGTGAATTGTCGAAATAGGAGTGAATCATCATCAGCGTTGCAAAGTCGGGGAAAATTGTTTATATTCTACGCATACGAAGTAGCGGGCAACAGTTAGTTTAATATATATAAAAGGCTCTATGCTAACGTGCACAACTAATCTACGTTCTAAATTATGCACACTACATTTGAACACAATAACCAACAAAAGAAATGTTCTACCACATTTTTAAGTGGGGAACAAAATTATGGGTATTTTTGTAGTAGGCCTTTACTAAGCGGTTTTTAATGTCATCCGTTTGGAGTGCAATAAACGCTAGAATATCACAACACGGAACTTGGTTACACACGAATGGAAAATATGTTTTGGTATTTTATAAGCGACGATACAGTTAATCTTGGCGTTAGCTTCATGATGTATTTAACAATTTTATGTTATGCATACAAATGAGATGTTTTCTTTGGTGTACTAAAGAAATTTTCGTAACGAGGAAACCATACGTAATCAGTTTTCGATACCAAATGTATAGATTACTAGGTGTTATTAAAACACATGTGATGCTTCGCTTCTTTTTATTACAGCGTGATGTTATATAGCTCATAGCCTTTGTCAATAAATGTGCAATCCAACAATGAAATATTTTTATAAATCGGACTAGAGGTTCTTGAGATTAGCGCGTTTAAACACAACAAACAAACTCTTGAGCTTAGTTTAGAAATATAGATTTATCTATACATTTATTAAGCTATTGCATAGCTTCTATCGCGGGCCTTGAGCGTGGAGACTAAATGCACAAAATTCGAAATTTAAATTCCGTAACAAAGATAGCGTAACTAAAAAATACTACACACGGCACTACGCATGCGCAGTAACGCCGTTTCGCTGTTCGCGCTGGTGACTCATGTCAGTTTTGGCGTTAGTTTTTATTTTATTGACATTTGATTGACAATCGCTATTTTATCATAATTACCATAAACAATGGACAGTCAATGCATCAGTAAATAAGGATTATTAATCTTATTTTAGTTTATGGTATTAAGATTCTTGCATAAATAAAATAAATATATAATTATAATTGCATAACTTGATAAAAAATACTATGCAATAGCTTTACCGTGGAAGTCCCCGAGTGCCACACGTATTTATTAATTTTTTGTTTTAAGAACACATAGAAAGATAAAGTGTCATATAGATACGAAGATTCAAGATATTAGGGAAGTCTAACCAGTTCCCCAAATACGCGTTAACTGCGTAGAATTGGGTGATTATTCATAGAGTTAAAGATTGTAATACATATAGGTAGGAGATAATATCTTAAAGATCCAAAATATCCCGATAGTTATTACAAAAGTTTTGAGTAGCTAAATCGCGGGCAAAAGGCTAGTCTTATGTAACACGGGCTTCGTGGCGTAGTGGTTTAAGTAATGGACTGCCGTTCACAAGGTCGCGGGTTCGATTCCCGCTTGGAACAATCATTTGTGTGATATTCATAAATGTCATACAAATGTTTGTACTACGTCTGGGTGTTTTCTATGTATCATAAGTATGTATTTACAAAAGAAAAGTAGTATATGTATTATATCTGTATTCTGGTACCCATAACACCAGGATAATAAGCTTAGCTTGGGACCAGTGGACGTTGTGTGAAATGTCCATGAATATTTATTATTTTATTACTATTAAAACGTAAAGAAAATTAAAACACCATTTTGTAAACATCCAATAACAATATCGTTTAGGACAAATTCATTTGTAAACACAATTCTTGTAATTATAACTCAACGTTAGAATAGTTAATAACTGTATTGCGTGCATCATCTTTCCGCACCTAAAAATAGGGAGAGAATGATGTACGGTTATTACTTTGTTTTATACACGGATACGCCTGAACTTTGATATTTAATACCGGCGAATATGATGTTATCCATACTAAAGAAAAAGTTTATTTGTTTATCTGAACGCGCTAATCTCAGGAATCACAGGTCCGATTTGAAAAATTATTTCACTGTTAGATAGTACATTTATTGAAGAAAGCTATAGGTTACATAATATCACGCTGCGACTAATAGGAGCGAAGCGTCAGTAAAAAATGTTGCAAAATCGGGGAAAATTTTGCTAAATTTCTTGCGTCAAAGTCAACTGTTAGTTGAAAGATAAACTTATTTGGAAAAAACTTAAAGTAAAAACTTTCCGAACTCGAATAGTTTTTAACACGCTTATTTAAGAGGATACCAAAATAGCTTCGTGCATTTTTCTATGTACGAAGTTTTCATTGTTTCTTTAGATTGAATGGCTAGAGCTCTAATTTTTAAGTATATGTTTTTTCAATATATTATCTAGGATCGCATAAACTCAGAAACGCGATTGACAAAAGTTTTCTCGATAGAAAATCTTGGCGAAATAACCTCTCAAATTTTTTATTTTTTTCATTTGTCGGTCTATTGTCGCGTATTAACTAATGAAATAACTTTAAAAACATAAGTAACTATCATATATAGCAACACGTAAATCAGAATTAAAATATATTTAGTAGATTTTGAGTAAATAGGAAAAGTATCCCTAATTCTTCATTTTCTGTGCCTACTGGCTGTGTTAATATGTACGTGTCGGCGATGATATACGATAATATTGATGTAGGCCCTTAAGTGCGGTATGTATCTATCAATGTATTAATCTATGTAACGGAATCTTTAAACGCGATTTTCACCCACTTGCAATAGTCCGATTGATTTGAAATATCGCATACATATCAAAGACCTATGACAATGCAATTATTTAAAAATATATTCAGGATTTTCAAGCGTGTTTTTTAGTATTTGAACTAAGTAGATTATGAACGGGGGATTACGGTAGATTATTAATTATTAATGACGGGCCTCGTGATCTAGTGGTTCATATAACGGACTGCCGTTCACGAGGTCGCGGGTTCGATTCCCGCTCGGGACTATCATTTGTGTGATGTTTATAAATATCATATAAATGTTTGTTCTGCGTCTGGGTGTTTACTATGTATAATAAGTATGTATTTACAAAAGAAAAGTAGTTTATGTATTCTATCCGTATTCTGGTACCCATAACACAAGCATAATAAGCTTAGCTTGGGACCAGAGGACCTTGTGTGAAATGTCCATAAATATAAATATATATATAATATATAACAGTAAATACGAGTATAGATGATGTTTTATTTTATTGTTTTTAAATACTTTACATTTTAGGCACTCCCTCTACCTCTCTTACCCTCTTTTCAGCTTATTAAAGTGCCAGTTTTGGGCACGGGTCGTGTCCACTGTGGGAGGTATTATGGTCTACTGTTCCGCGCTGATCAGGCGTGTTGGCACACGTGTTTATTTCAGAGCTTTCTGTCTCTCAGAGTTGAGTGTTTTCCGTCTCTCACGCAGTGTTATTTGTGTATTATTCAATCATTTGGGTGATATTTATTAAATGTCATACAAATGTTTGTACTATACGTTTCAAATGAGAATAGGATTGGCTATCTGTCAAAGTGATTTGAAAAGTACTGACAGCAACGAAACTTTAATTGCGAATTACTAAACTATTTTTTATGTTTTGTCTTATCTCAGTTATTCCAAGTCCAAAAATATCTAAAAATTTTGAGGGATATTACTTCTAACATTAATAAAAAAGAAAACTAATTTATTTCAATATTTCGTCGTTGGAGAAAATAATATTATGTTCAACTACCAACCGCCATTTTGTCATTGTTATTGTGCCTTGTCGAGTTTTGAAGCTGCCTAAGTTTTATTTTTTATGCTGTTAGCTATTTGCTTGTTCCCCGTCAAATAAAATATTTTTTTGTTATTTGTCGCAGTTTTTGTTTGTTAGTGTTTTTATTTTGTATTTGTCTCGATTTGCTATTGTTTGTAATTGCATTTATCTCGCTAATTGCTCGAAAATGAGTACAAGATAACGATAAGGTGATAAGTAAATTATATTAAAAAAATATCTTGTTTTGCTGACCCTACTAAAATTGTTTGAATTGACAGCTATTATGTTACAACATGAAGCGTTTTGTGTGTGCATGTTATGGGTGTTTACTATGTAATAAAAGTATGTATTTACAAAAGAACAGTAGTATATGTAGTATATCCGTATTCTGGTACCCATAACATAAGCATATAAGCTTAGCTTAGGACCAGAGGACGTTGTGTGAAATGTCTATGATTATTTATTTATTTCGTATGTCTTTTACAGCACCCTGAGAAGGCAAAGGTAAATGAAATGAATTATTTCTTTCTCATTACGGACAAAACATATTGTCCGTGTGGTGACGAAATAAGAAAGAAATAATTCATTTCATGTAGGTACCTTTTCCTTCCCAGGGTGCTGTTTGTTTCCTTTTTAATTTTTATTATTTTTAACAGATTTTATTTATAAATTGAAATCCCATTTTGTTCAGATTGTTAATATGCATTTTTTCTTCTTAATTTAGGTAAAAAATATATGTATGTTATTGTAGTAATTGTATATTTTTTTAATAATTTCGTATTGACTTATATTTTTATTTATCTCTTGTGTTATAGATGTAATTGAGTACCAATTAGTGAACTAGACCAGCTAAAACTAGCAAATAGAATTCTCTGGAAAAAGATGCTAGAAAATATGTCAATGTACTGAAACGGAAATTATATTTCCGCTTCATTCAATCAACTTCCCTTTTATTACTAGAAATAATATTATACGGTTTAAGTATTACCAGGAATCTAGCTATAACTGGGCTAAATTTAACTAAGAAATCTATTACATGCCTACTCATATCTCTGTCACCCTCCAGTCTATCAACGTCCCACTCTTAGGCAAGGGCCTTTGGGAGGGATTATGGTCTACCGTGCCGCGCTGACCAGGCATGTTTGCATCTATAGGATTTCTTTTCGACATTTCTCTTTATCACAGAGGATGTTATCTGTATACAATATCCCTCAAGAAGAATATATTCGGAATATATTCTCTATATAACGGGAACCTCTAGCTTTCAAATAAAAAAAGAATAATTAAAATCACTTCGCCCATTTAAAAGTTATGAGGTAACAAACATAAAAAGAAAACATACAGACGAATTGAGAAGCTCCTCCTTTTTTGCAGTCGGTTAAAAAGTTACTTAGTGCGACGTTCACGACGTTCGAGTAGCAGTAATCTTAAGGGCCTACATCAATATTATCGTATATCATCGCCGACACGTACATATTAACACAGCCAGTAGGCACAGAAAATGAAGAATTAGGGATACTTTTCCTATTTACTCAAAATCTACTAAATATATTTTAATTCTGATTACGTGTTTCTATACATAATAGTTACCTATGTTTTTAAAGTTATTTCATTAGTTAATACACGATAATAGACCGACAAATAAAAAAAAATAAAAAATTTGAGAGGTTGTTTCGCCAAGATTTTCTATCGAGAAAACTTTTTTCAATCGCGTTTCTGAGTTTATGCGATCCTAGATCATATATTGAAAAAACATATACTTAAAAATTAGAGCTCTAGCCATTCAATCTAAAGAAACAATGAAAACTTCGTACATAGAAAAATGCACGAAGCTATTTTGGTATCCTCTTAAGATTAAAAAATTGAAATTGACAGAAGATACTCGTAACTATTACTTGACAATTAACGCTAATCGATAAGTAACTAATCAACGCTTTACTTGAAGATGGTGAACGAGGCCCTAACACTTTGATATAAACGATTACTTGAAATCGTCAATAAACTACCGGCAACATTAATTATAGAAGCCAAATTACTATTAAATAGTGTTACGTGTTAGGGTTCGAAGGATTTGGAGAGAAAGACCTGCTGACTCTTTTAGAAGACTTTATTCACTAGCACTAGTTACACACTAAGCACTAGGTCCAAACACTAAGCACTAGGTCCAAACACTAAGCACTAACAATGTCCTAGATCGTAGCCAAGTCGTAGGTTTCACTGGTATCACTCTTGATCACTTGTTTTCGCTCTCGAAGTCGCCTTTCTCGTAGCTCAAACTGAACTGCCCGGGCTCGCCCCCTGCCGCTATTTATATGCGCCGAGACGAGTTCCAGACTATTCCAGAATGTTCCCGACTGTGCGCGAACGTGATCGCCCGGAACGAATGTTTCTAGAAGGTTCGAGCATGTACGGTAGTTCCTCTAACGCCATCTAGTATCTAATAGGGATTTCACTCTGCTCGGTTCTTTAATTGGTTTTACTAGTTCCTGCTAGATGGCGCTAGCTCCTTTGTGTTTTGTGTGTTCGTAACACTACTCCCCTCTTAGAGATGCTCGTCCCGAGCATCGTTGTTACTACCATGGTAACGCGCCAGACGGTCTATGTGTACCACTTTGAATGTCCCTCTTGGTTGCTTTTGAATCCTATAGGTCACATCATTCAGTCGGGTAACCACTTTGTATGGACCGTCCCACTGGTTCTGCAACTTTGGAGATTTCCCCTTCCGGCGAGTTGGGTTATGCAGCCACACCAGTGACCCTTCCTCGAAGCCACTCGTGTTCGATTTTCGGTCGTATCTGGTTTTCATGTTCTCACTTGACTGTAACCCATTTTCCCGAACCAAGGCGTGTATATAGCGCATCTTTTCCCTTAAATCGCAGACATAGTCTTGTACAGTCTTTGGTCCCTCCGGTGACCCTCCTGTCAATAGGTCTACTGGTATTCGTAGTTCTCTACCGAAATTGACATACGCCGGGGTAGCTTTTATGCTCTCATGCTCGGCGGTTCGGTAAGACAGAAGGAAGAGTGGTATATACTTGTCCCAATCCTTTTGTTTGTCATCTACCAATTTCGCCAAATGCCTCTCAAGGGTCTGGTTAAATCTCTCAACCATTCCATCAGACTGCGGATGGTACGCGGTGGTCCTCGTCTTATGCATGCCCAAAATTCTGCACACTTCCTGGAACACCTGCGATTCGAAGTTCCTGCCCTGATCAGAATGGATTTCCAGAGGCACACCAAAGCGACATATCACTTCTTCGACTAACTTGGAAGCGACTGTTGTGGCTTCTTGGTTTGGTATGGCGAACACTTCGGGCCATTTGGTGAAGTAGTCAATGACGACCATAAAATACTTGTTTCCCGAATCCGTTACAGGAAATGGCCCAGCTACGTCAACTGCAATTCGTTCCCACGGTGCACCGACGTTATACAACCGCAGGTTCCCACGGCTCCTGGTCTGTGGTCCTTTTACAGCTGCGCAAGTAGTACATTTGCGGCACCAATCCTGTATATCGTCTCGACAATGCAACCAGTAGAATCGTTCTCTCACTTTTGTTAACGTCCTCTTGACACCTAGATGACCTCCTGATACGCCATCATGTATTTCACGGAGAACATCTGGTACTCTCGTTCTTGGGACAATTATCTGAAGATGGAACTCTCTGCCGTTAGTCTTCTCCCATTTCCGGTAGAGTATTCCGTTTTGGAGTATCAGACTGTCCCATTGCGCCCAGTACGCCTTAGTGACAGCGCCAGTGGGTGCAACCTCACTCCATATTGGTTTTACGTCACCCCGTTTCTTCCATGTGATGATGTGCCGAAGGTCGTCGTCTTTTTCTTGAGCCTCCCTCATAGCATCATTCTCCCAGAGACTCAAAGGATTCGTTCTCGTTAGCTTTAATGTTACTTCATTGCATTCCTGCTTAACACAATGTTTGCAGTCCTCCGAACACGGCCTTCGTGAGAGTGCGTCGGCATTCCCATGTGTCTTTCCGCTGCGGTGTTCCGTCTTGAAGTCATACTCCTGGAGCTGTTCAATCCATCGAGCTACTTGACCTTCTGGGTTCTTGAATTGCAGTAGCCACTTCAAGGCTGCGTGGTCAGTTCGTAGTAAAAACTGTCTGCCGATGAGATATTTGTTGAAGTGTTGTAGCGTCTTTACAACAGCCAAGAGTTCTCGTCTTGTCACACAGTAGTTTCTCTCTGGCTTGGATAAAGATTTGCTGAAATATGCAATAACAACTTCTCTTTCACCCTGTTTTTGAGATAACACCCCTCCAATGGCCGTGTTGCTTGCATCCGTGTCAACTATAAACTGACCTTCAGTTTGTGGATACCCCAGGATTGGTGTTTCACACAGATGTTTCTTCAGTTTCTGAAAAGAATCTTCACAAGTCTCATCCCAACTAAATTGTCGTTTATCTTCTGTCAGCCGATGTAGTGGCTTGGCGATCTCTGCGAATCCCTTAACAAAACGCCTGTAGTATGAGCATAGGCCGAGGAATGCCCGCACTTCGGTTTTGTCCTTAGGGGTAGGCCATTTTTGAACTGCTTCCAGTTTCTCCGGGTCTGTCTGGATTCCATCACTGGAGATAATATGGCCGAGATAGTTGACCTTGCTCCTGAATAAATGACACTTTTCCGGGTTCAACTTTAATTTAGCTCCCTCTATTTTGGCGAAAACTCGCTCCAAGTTTCGCAAATGGTCCTCGAAGTCGCGGCCGATAATGATGACGTCATCCAAGTAGACCAAGCAAGCCTCTCCAACTAAGCCTGCCAGTACACACTCCATGAGTCGCTCAAAGGTGGCAGGTGCGTTGCACAATCCGAAGGGCATGACGTTAAATTGCCATAAACCTTTACCGGTCGAGAAAGCTGTCTTCTCCTTGTCTTTTGGATGAATTTCCACCTGCCAGTAGCCAGATTTCAGGTCTAGGGTCGAGAACCATTTCATGCCACTCAGGGTATCTAAAGTGTCGTCGATTCGAGGTAACGGGTAACTGTCCTTCTTAGTGACATCATTGAGACGCCTATAGTCCACACAAAATCTCGTGCTACCATCTTTCTTCTTCACTAATACAACAGGTGAGCACCACGGACTTGTAGACGGTTCAATAATCTTATTCCTTTTCATGTCCTCCAAAAGGCCTTCAACTTCTTTTTCCTTTGCAATTGGTATCCGTCTTGCTCGTTGACGAATTGGTCTCTCGCTTCCGGTATCTATCCTGTGCTGAACCATTGACGTTCTTCCAAGGTCCCCTTCTTGACTGGAGAAGATATTCGCGTAGCGCTGCAAAAACTTCTTAGCTTTCATGCTCTGCGAATAAGTCAGATTACTCTTACAGTCATCGAGTAGCTTAGTCACTAAATCGTAGTTATTGCTGTTTGCTGAGTCTGCGCCTGTCATCGAACTACACTTTTTCATCCAGACAACTTCCTCGCACTTTCCGATGACGTCACCTTTGTTCAAGCAGATCTCGCGATCACCAAGATTCAAAACCCTGACCACAGCGTTACTGCTTCCACTAACAAGGGTTCTCGCCGTCATCAGTTTTTGTGACGATGTCTTGGTAGGTGTGTCTTCGATCAACACGCATCTGTTTGACTTTTTCTTTCCAGCTGGCGGCAGTTTCACCAGTACCTGAGCTTCCGCTCGTCCGGGTATGATGACTTTCTTTACACATGCGACTTTCCCGCAGGCGCCTCCAAGAATGAAGATTTCTTCTTCACCACACTTGAAAACTCCGTCAGCGACATTAATTCTGCAGTTGTGTTTCTTCATGAAATCCAAACCCAAGATGCAATCATCCACAATCTCAGCCACGATTACGTTATGAGAGTATGAGGACCCCCCTACATACATCGTAACTGACGTTTCTCCAAGGACGGGTATTGGCTGACCGGAGGCAGTAAGAAGCCGACAGTTAATTCTCCTCTTGTGTCCCGTTGCGGTTTTTACCAGACTTGGGTTCACTATTGTTCTAGAGGCTCCTGTGTCCAGAGTCATTTTGCAATCCGTCCCGTTAATAGTCCCCTGAATCGCAAGACTATTCCCGCTGCATGCCTGGGAGATAACAGTTGTCGGGGCTCCCTCTGCGTCAGCCAGCACTCGCCCCTTAGTCCTGGCTTTTATTCGTTTCCCTGATCCCGGGCCAGGGACAAAGCCCCCTGCTTCTTCAGCACCTCTATTTGTTCCTCGATTCTTTTCATCCTGGCCATCTGGGTTTCCTTCTGCGGGCAGTTGAGCTGAAGATGGCCCCTCTCGCCGCACTTGTAGCACATGGCTCCAGAACTTTTCTTCGTAGGGGCCTTAACCTCCTTGACTTCCTCAGAGACCTCGTGGATCTTATGGGTATGCCGTATGTCATAACGAACAGCCTCGACCTCCAAAGCATGCGCCAATGCTTCCTTTAGCGAGGTATGGTGACGATGCCTCACTGCAGCTCTGACCTCCAGGTCTTTGATTCCGTCGACAAATGCTTGAACAATATTCGTGTCTACCATCTTGGTGTCGGCTCCTGGGTGTGCCTTCCTGACGAGTCTTTCAATTTCCAACGCCCATTGTTGTAGCCCTTCTCCTGAGCGTTGGACTCTGTCACGCAGTTGGGCACGGAACACGTGCTCCAGGTGTCGCTCCCCGTATCTGGATTCAAGTGCCTCCATCAGGTCTTGGAACCCATTTCCTGTATGTGGCAGTGCTTCCAGGACCGACAAAGCTTGCCCTCTTAGCGCAACAGTGAGAGCGGTCAAGCATTGTTCTTCTGTCCATCCGTTGGCAGTAGCAACCGTCTGGAATTGCTGACGATAAGCGTTCCAGGAAGTAGTGCCGTCGTATGGCGGAACTTTCACTCTTGGTCCTTGTGCCACTCCGATAGTTCCACTAGAGATCGCAACTCCCGTGGTTTCAAGGCGCACTACTTTCTTCTGTAGTTCAATGAGGCCGGTTTTCACATTTTCGACATCCAATCCTAACCCGGCAACTCGTTCTTCCACTACGTCGACATCTTTTCGAAGCTTAATCACCGTGTTACTAACATCATTTATAGCACAAATCACTTTTTCTTGTGACTCTTGCAAAGCGCCGAGCTTGCGTTCTTGTGACTCGAACTTGCGTTCTTGTGACTCTTGCAAAGCGCCGAGCTTGCGTTCTTGTGACTCGAACTTGCGTTCTATCAGTTCAATTAAATTTCCTAATTGAAGTTCTACTTGAGGAACTGACGCTACGGTGCCGCTGGTGGGCGTGGCTTGTCTAGTGGGCGTGGCCTGTGTGGTGGGTGTGGCAAGGTGGGCGGATCCAGTGGGCGGAGCTTGTCTAGTGGGCGTGGCCGGTGTGGTGGGCGTGGCAAGGTGGGCGGGGCCAGTGGGCGGGGCTTGAGTCTGAGTAGGCGGAGCCTGGGCCTGGGTGGGCGGATCCCGGTGGGCGTGGTCGGTGGGCGTGGCATGGTGGGCGTGGCCTGTGGGCGGGTCTAAGGGGGCGTGGTTGGTGGGCGGGGCCTGGTAGGTGGGGCCAGTGGGCGGGGCTTGGTCCACAGCGGGCGTGGCCTCCGCAGCTCGTTGTGCCCTTGTCCTGACGCCCTCGAAGTCCTCTCTCGGAGTCAATGGCATCTCCAAATCCCACTTCTGACACCAGTTGTTACGTGTTAGGGTTCGAAGGATTTGGAGAGAAAGACCTGCTGACTCTTTTAGAAGACTTTATTCACTAGCACTAGTTACACACTAAGCACTAGGTCCAAACACTAAGCACTACAATAAGCCACGGGTTGGGATGATATATCTACCAAGGTTCTTAAACTTACTAAGGAATCTCTTGCTTCCCCTTTGGCTAATGTCTTTAATGATTGTCTAGAACATGGACTTTTTCCCGATGCCCTCAAGAAATCCATAATTATTCCAATACACAAGGGTGGAGAAAGAAGCTGTATTAATAACTATCGCCCTATATCATTACTTTCTGCACTGTCTAAAGTTTTTGAAAAAATATTAAATAAGAGGCTTGTCTCATTCTTAAATAATAAAAACTTAATCTCTGATGCTCAATATGGATTTCGTCAGGGTAGATCAACTAATGATGCTGTACAGTCCTTTACAGATTTTTTAACTGAAAAACTAGATGACAAATATAAATGCCTTACAATTTTTCTTGACCTGGCTAAGGCTTTCGACACGGTCTCCTTTTCCACGCTGCTGTTGAGGCTCGAATCCATGGGGATTAGAGGCACTCAACTGCGACTTTTTGAGAGTTATCTGACAGGGCGCTCGCAGCGGGTGAGGATTGGTGATTTTCTGAGTGACGAGACTCCAATCAATCGCGGAGTTCCACAGGGCAGTATACTTGGTCCCACCTTATTCCTGTGCTATATTAATGACCTCTGCAATTTAAACCTACAAAACGGCAACATTATTTCTTATGCAGATGACACAACTCTTACTTTTTATGCCCCCACCTGGAGCGAGGTCTTCAAATGCGCGCAACTTGGTTTTAACAGGGTATGTCAATGGCTTGCTTCCAATACACTGACTTTAAACTCATCAAAAACTAATTTCATAACATTCTCATTACGTAAAAGATTCATTCCCGATACAGAAATAATAGCGCACACATGTAATCTACTGCCTAATACATCATGTAACTGTTCTCCCTTATTGAATTCTCAAAGTGCTAAGCTACTTGGTGTTATAATTGATGACAGACTTAATTTTAGAGAGCATATCGATCATGTGGCCAAAAGAGTTCGCAAATTAACATTCATATTTAAAAATTTAAGACACATAGCAAATACCAAATTAATGAGGACCGTCTATTTAGCTCTTTGTCAATCGGTCCTCACCTATTGTATTTCTGCGTGGGGAGGGGTGGCAAAGACCCACTTGATCGGCTTAGAACGGGCCCAAAGACTAATTCTAAAGATAAGTCTATACAAACCAAGAATGTTCTCTACTGTTGAATTGTTTAAACTAGCAAATGTACTGACAGTTAGACAATTATACATCTTTAGTGTAATTATGAAACAACATTCCTCGATCAAATATAATCCGAATAATCCAGCATTAGCGCGTCGTCGTCATTACCAGGTTTGTGCTCCCCCTCCAACGCAGACTGCCTTTTCTGATAACTTTTTCCATTTTCAAGGGCCTACTCTATACAACTTGGCTAATAAAAACCTTGATATTTATCATAATACTTCCAATGAGTGTAAGCGAAGGGTCTCGGAGTGGCTGAAGAAATTTAATTATGAGGAAACAGAAGCTTTACTTAGAAGACATAAACTGCTGTGACGGTTTTGTTAATAATATTAACGAGGTCTCTCCTTGTGAATTGTATTTTGTTATATACTAGCTGTTGCCCCGCGACTTCGTACGCGTGAGATTTGGAAATTAAACTTTAACAAACAAAAGTTTACTATGACAGTCGATAGATGGTGTTGTACCGTTTTTTTGAATCGCGCTATAGTTTCGTTCAGCACATTATCTCTTGAGCTCGCCAAAATTTCTTTAGTGTCATTCGGCTCCTTTTCACATTTACAAATTAGTTAGGATTAATGGTATTAGCAGCACAAATACCTTACACACACACCCACACACACACACACACACACACACACACACACACACACAAGTACACATAATTTTATCTGCATGTTTTTAGTTTTAAGTATTTTATCTATATTGTACATATAGGAGCATAGTATCCGTATTCGTGTCAGGAGCGGGAACCCATAGCACGGGATCAACCTAGTTTGGGTTCCTGTCTCCAATGACTTTGTGATCGTTGTTAGTTGTAAGTTATAATTGTACGTTTTTATGAAATAAATTTATTATTATTATTATTATTATTATTATTATTACTAGGTCCAAACACTAAGCACTAACAATGTCCTAGATCGTAGCCAAGTCGTAGGTTTCACTGGTATCACTCTTGATCACTTGTTTTCGCTCTCGAAGTCGCCTTTCTCGTAGCTCAAACTGAACTGCCCGGGCTCGCCCCCTGCCGCTATTTATATGCGCCGAGACGAGTTCCAGACTATTCCAGAATGTTCCCGACTGTGCGCGAACGTGATCGCCCGGAACGAATGTTTCTAGAAGGTTCGAGCATGTACGGTAGTTCCTCTAACGCCATCTAGTATCTAATAGGGATTTCACTCTGCTCGGTTCTTTAATTGGTTTTACTAGTTCCTGCTAGATGGCGCTAGCTCCTTTGTGTTTTGTGTGTTCGTAACAATAGTTTATATTAAACACAAATTTAGCGTTAATTGGTTCGGGATGTAATAAAAAATTAATATACAGAAACTTTTACAACATTTTACTACTTGTATTTTTGTCGATGTTTTACATTCACGCGATCTAAGTTAGTAGTAATATCACCATTTATATAATTATAGCGATAGAAATGTGTCGAATTATCTATTTATTAAAACCCTGACGAAGAAAAACAATTTAAGAATGTAATATGAAAAAAAACAAGTATAAAAATAAGTATTCATGGACATTTCACACAACGTCATCTGGTCCCAAGCTAAGCTATGCTTGTGTTATGGGTACCAGAATACGGATATACTACATATACTACTTTTTTTTGTAAATACATACTTATAATACACTAGCTGTCCCGGCTAACGTTGTTTTGCCATACAATTCTGTGTAAAAATCAACAACAAAAAATTTCATCAAAATCGGTCCAGCCGTTTAGGAGGAGTTCAATTACAAACACACGTACAGAAGATTTATATATGTTGGAGTAACACAGATGAGGATGGAATTGCCATGTTTTAAAATCAGTCTACAAATTGTAGACACTGTCTTTAAGATGTTCATACATCAATCTGACATTCTCTTTCACACATAAAAGGTTCCACAGCAGGTCTCCAACCAAATCCCCTATAACCTGCGCCTCTACCACCAAGATGATGTTCACACAAAACGTCACCTCTCAATCGTCACTTTACACTTTCTCACAAATACACACTTTATAATTATACACTCGCGATTATGACCGGAATAAACTATTTATCACTACTGTGAGTGAGCAACTAGTCGGGCAGAGATTCGCCCAAGAAAGGTCCGTACTGTACGGCGGCTCGAGTGTAACTGCCTCGATTGCCCACCGTGCGGCGGTATTTATAGTGCCGGCGCACGTGCATGTCATTCGGTCGTACCTGCACGTGTTCGTAAGTTTTTAGGTTAAGTATTGAATTTACAATGACGTTATTTTTACATCGTAATAAACCCTAAAGTAATCAACTTGGTGGTTTATAAATTAATATTGGAACAATGAAATGGTTTAACTTAATTATTCTAGGTTCTCTAGACTAATTGTTGTGGTTGCGCCGACACGGCCATTCTGACAGGCGGTGCGCGCTCTGCACCTGGCTGCGATGTGATTTGTGTTATCTGAAATTAAGAGTTTTCTCTGAGATCGGTATCTGTAAGCAACCCATGTTGCTCATTTTGAAAGGGTTATTGTTAGGACAGTACACAAAGACATCTCCAATGTACTGACTTATTCATTTAGTATCTGTGGTGTGTACGTGTCCACTCATGGCTCCACAAGGCGTCCCAACGGTATCTCATGGTTCACATGTGGATGCATCAAGGATCCGTGGTTAGCTCAAGGGTAACACATGGTTTAGCTCAGAGGTACCACTCTCCAGATATTTTGTTCTCGTAGATTATTATTACAGAGATGTAATTGTGAGGTTAATAAGTATAGTAAGGTTATTAGGTTCTCGGAGATTATAACGAAAGGATTTCGAAGGTTCTCGTAGAGTTCTCGGAGGTTCTCGTAGCTTTTCGTTGGATCTCGTCGATTCTCGTTGACCTGAAAGAAGAGAAATAACTCCTTTTGAGTAGTACATCTGTAAGCAACTTATGTTGCTCATTTTGAAAGGGTTATTGTTAGGACAGTACACAAAGACATCTCCAATGTACTGACTTATTCATTTAGTATCTGTGGTGTGTACGTGTCCACCCATGGCTCCACAAGGCGTCCCAACGGTATCTCATGGTTCACATGTGGATGCATCATGGATCCGTGGTTAGCTCAAGGGTAACACATGGTTTAGCTCAGAGGTACCACTCTCCAGATATTTTGTTCTCGTAGATTATTATTACAGAGATGTAATTGTGTACTGATATCGGGGTAACATAATAGTAAATGGAATGAAATGAATGAAATGAAATGAAATGAATGAATGAATCTCGGAGGTTCTCGGAGAGTGAGGAAGGTCGATGCTGGGGTCTGGGCCTTATTATTATGACCGTGGCCCCAGAGGCTCTAAAGATCAATAGGGTAAGAAAAAGCTAATACGAGCAGATAAAATGAATCTGACCAAAACGATGTCAGATACAACGTAACAATTTAACGCTTATATCCTCAGAAGACTCAGGAGCGCATCAAAACTATTTGATTCGTGATTTTGATTGTTAAGAACCCTTAACATCCATTATTAAAATGATTAGCTTCAGAATTTCTTGTATTGCTTTTTTTTTATCACTTTAATATCTTCGATAAAATTGCTATCACTAGAAGTTGTCAACACTGACTTCATTATTTGTATAGAGGTAAAAATATTAATCACACACCGGAAATCACTGTCTATTAGTTCCTTATTTGATTTAAGAACTGTTTTTATTTTTTTTAATAACTGATCGTAGATTTTAAAGAAATGGATTATGCGGATTTGTTATGAAATCGTCGACTGTAAATTTTAATCAATCTATTCCAATTTCTTTCAAAAAGAAAAATGTTTAAGGTTGAAGCGATTTTTAACTTGTTCCAAACATATTGATTTAATTGGCTATTACTAATCGACTCGACTCTTATTCGAACGATGTCACGATGATAAAATCAAAATAAATCAAAACGTTATCTATAAGGATTGAAAACTGCTCTATATTCTAGTTACGGTAATGTCTTCGTTATCAAGATGAAATTCTCAACTTGGTTTATCATTTTACAATGTGTGTGTAATTGTCGAATACAAAATCCATCGATTTCATCACAATTGTTAACTTTTCTACCAAGTCAAAATTAATGACGGTAGTTCAACAAAATCATATTATTATAAAGTTCATTTCGGTAGTGTAGCAACCGGTAGTGAAAACGTTGATTACAAACGAAGCGCATCTAAGCGATAAAATTACGTGGTGTTACTGTGAAACTTATTCAGTTTTTAAAAGATAACTAGAGAACATTGTTTTTTTTTTTATAATGAGTGTACTGAATATGTGGTGATCTATCAATTAAGTGTTTTGTGATAAATTTTAAACAAATTGAGTAGTTTTATGGAAAGAGATAAGTGAAGTGAAAAAGCATTGTGAATACGTTTTAATTTACGCAGTTATAACATGGGGTAAGTACTTGTGGCTTGTTTTTATCAATCTTACTTTGAAGATAATCAAAGCAATATAAAAAGTGTCTATTAAATCTGTGTATTGCGCAATTTTTTTATGTCGAATTTTGGTATTTTTATTGCACCACAGCTTATTATTGCAAATGACTTTTGTTTTTATCTTTCTCTCTTATTTAATAGAAGAATGATACTGCTTACCGAGTATGATGACGTGGTTCCATAGCCACAAGTTGCTGCTTTAAATATCACCTTTGCTTACTATGACGACTATTTGAAAGTAATAAATTTTACTCACTTGTGGAGACACGTTTTTAACTACTTTTAATTATTGGTAGGAACGCGGTTATGCGCATATCCTACTATTTATTATTACGACGGCAAAGGTGCACGATATCTTTATTTTTGATTTTAACAATTTAAACGTTTTACACTTATTGAGTCAGTCGTAGGGGCCGCCTCTCGGGTTTTTTATCCCACACTTCTGATGTTGGAGTGACATAGATGAGGATGGAATTGCCATGTTTTAAAATCAGTCTACAAATTGTAGACACTGTCTTTAAGATGTTCATACATCAATCTGACATTCTCTTTCACACATAAAAGGTTCCACAGCAGGTCTCCAACCAAATCCCCTATAACCTGCGCCTCTACCACCAAGATGATGTTCACACAAAACGTCACCTCTCAATCGTCACTTTACACTTTCTCACAAATACACACTTTATAATTATACACTCGCGATTATGACCGGAATAAACTATTTATCACTACTGTGAGTGAGCAACTAGTCGGGCAGAGATTCGCCCAAGAAAGGTCCGTACTGTACGGCGGCTCGAGTGTAACTGCCTCGATTGCCCACCGTGCGGCGGTATTTATAGTGCCGGCGCACGTGCATGTCATTCGGTCGTACCTGCACGTGTTCGTAAGTTTTTAGGTTAAGTATTGAATTTACAATGACGTTATTTTTACATCGTAATAAACCCTAAAGTAATCAACTTGGTGGTTTATAAATTAATATTGGAACAATGAAATGGTTTAACTTAATTATTCTAGGTTCTCTAGACTAATTGTTGTGGTTGCGCCGACATATATAATATAAAGATAGAAACACCCAGACGCATTACAAACATTCCTATGATAATTAGAAAAATCACAGAAATGATTGTCCCGAGCGGGAATTGAACCCGCGATCTCTTGATCGGCAGTCCGTTACATAAACCACTCAACCAATAAGCTCGTCAAAATTAGTCTATAACTTTCAATATACCTAGTTAAGTTAGTCTGCTTAGACTATATCCATTGTATAGGTTTATTTATCAGAGAATTATCATTCCCTTGCCCTTATGCCGTTATTCGGGGTCGACGCAACATGACTTCTTGTTCATGTTGCTGAGTTTTACAACAGGCCGCCTGCCTGACGTCAACACTCCTTGGGTATACGCGTAACGTGGTTTCCTCCGTCGGTTTTTACGGCCCCTGCGGGTAAGACATGGAGAGTTGACACTTGCATTCTTTTTGTCAGAACAGAGGACATAAACAAAATGTCTAGGTATCTCTCTCTAAGTATGTTTGTACGCTAAAATTAATGCAAGAAATAAAACGAAGAACAGAACTATGTATTGCTTTGGTACAAGAAATGTTGCTTATTAACATCTCATGCAATTATATTAACACGTCTAACTTGGACAAGCAGTCTAGTTAGGTAAATACAACTTCGAAACAGACCTAACTCGTTCCTAACTCGGCTGGACGGCGTTCGGGAAACTTAGGCATATATTCCTATCTAATATTTCATAGTGCTTAAAGACAAAGATCAATGATCAATTTATTTTACTAGCGATGACATATGAAACAGAAACGTGGTCTATACATCTAAGCTCAAAGCTGTACAGCGTGCTGTTGCGTGGGGTAAATAGCAGACAAAATTACTGTAACGATTTCAGTAACTTTATTATAACAATACTAGCTGTTGCCCGCGACTTCGTACGCGTAGAATTTAGAAAATGTTCACCGTTTTTGTAATATTTTTCACTAGTGCTTCGCTCCTATCAGTCGCAGCGTGATGTTATATAGCTCATAGCCTTCCTCGCTAAATTGACTATCTAACACTGAAAGAATTTTTCAAATCGGATCAGAGTTTCCTGAGATTAGCGCGTTTAAGCAAACAAACTCTTTAGCTTTAGGTATAATATTAGTATTGATTAGGTAAGTAATGAAAAAACCTGTTAGGACATTATTGAAGTCTGTATTTAATAAAATTTACTCTTCGCTGAACCGAACTAAATAAGGTGTCAAGTTATTAAGTCAAGTGAAGACTAAATTAAAGGTCAACAACTACTTCAAAGGTGGTTAATGAATATAAGAACAATTTAAAACGGGCTCTGCGACCAATTTTGTAAAAGGAACTCTTTGTGAGCGAGGTAATTAAAAAGAAAAGGTTATTAAAAACTGAAAAAACAAGATTTCGATGTAAATGAATTAATTTCGTTGGCAAATTGGTTCTCATTTTCTTGTCACTGCTGTATTTCTTTGCTGAAAGTTATGTAAGACGATTCTTTGTCATTAAATTATAGCTATTGCCCCCAACTTCATACGAAATTTTTTAAATTTTTCAATTGATTATATATGCTTTTACTTAAAAAATCAAATTATAGTGGAAAAATAATTACTGCGAGACCGAGATCCAAGGGGTGAATCCTTTGACTTATTTTCTTAGCGATGAAATGTATTGAATAAGATAGTCTTTGTAGCGAGAAATAAATGTTTTTCTTTCTTCGTGTCAGTGTCTAGTTTGTACATAACCGGTTTTAGATGATTTCATGATGCAATCCTATAAATCCAGGAACAATATTTATACTAGACATAAGTTAGAATACTTCAAAGATACAGTATAGGTACTGTAAAGCTTCTTCTTTACATTAATTTATAATAATAATTTAAAACACATTTAATTAATTTGTTATATTTTTTATAATAAAGAAAAACTATTTTACAATCATTTTTCAACATCCTCTCTTTCTGTCCCCTTCACATCCCTAATTCTTTTTTTTTTATTTTCAAATTTTAAATTTTTTATTCCTTTTTTTAAAAACAAATCTTAAGTGGCCTGTATCATTGTATAGGTTATATTCAATGATCACAACCTTTACAGTACTTAGTACTACTTAGGTCATCAATAAATGTTAATAATGTTATAAACAAGATGTTCTTCTAAATAAAACTACTTTTTACGGATTTAGACGCGTATATTTGTTTTAAATTTTGGCTGTGGGTACCCTGTAATAACTGATCGTAGAAGACAAATTACAGCTCAGTCTCACCCGTGACCATGGTGACTGTAAAGTCTCCGAAACGTCGGTCCAAAATTTAAAACAAATATACGCGTCTAAATCCGTAAAAACTAGTTTTATTTAAACGAATGAGTCGCGCAAGTGTTAGAAAATAAGATTTTCTTCTTTTAAGTAAATTAAAATCTCTATCTAAAAGATATCATTATATGAAATAATATTGTCAATTAGTTTTTGTTCCAAAAACAATATGTAACTACGGTGATATTATACGCAATAGAGACATTTATATTTCTTACTGCCTCATATATAAGAAGAAATCTACACGTTACACACAAAAAGTAATTGAAATACATCTCCTTTAGATAATACCTTTACCGTAACGAGATTTTCTTTAGTATTTATTTATACATATAAGCCGGTAGAGCTTATCAAACTTTTGGATATAATATGTAGTTTTTTTCCTTGTCTATGAATTTTTTTTTTGCTTAGTACGTGTGGTATTCCTTCTCAGGGTGCTGTAAATGCCAGTTAGCCAGGCAATTGTACACAGACAAAATCGTCTGTGAGAGACGGAAACCTGCCAACTATCTATGTGCCAATTAGCCTGTTCAGCGTGGCTCAGTAGACCACAATCGCTCTCAAAGTGGAGGACGCCCGTGACCAACAGTGGGACATTGATGTGCTGGAGAGAAAGAGACCTACGAACATACAGCGGTGTTGCAGTAATTAGTATAAGTTATTGAGTAAGATTTTTTTTTTTAATAAATAAATATTCATGGAAATTTTACACAACTCTTACTAACTCAACCTCGTGAACGGCAGTCCGTTACATGAACCATTAGACCACGAAGCCCGATTATAGAGTACCTAATCCTTAATCCTTAGTACATATTTTATAACTGTGAAAACGAGCCGATGACAGTATAAATATTTTGACGCGCTTAAGTGTTAATGTCGCGGGCAACAGCTAGTCTATTATAAATAGAGGTCTGTTTTAACTTTTGGATGCGGAACTCTAAAAGTCGTAACTAGCACACAGCTTGTAATCCATGTATCTGATAGCCTGATAGGTACGTTTTACGTTTCACCGAGCACTCGCTTTGATACTGTCTTTGTGTTTTATACGAATTTATCTTCAATCAATCAGTATTACAGAGACACGCCTGATCCTATATTTGTTTTGATCTCATTTTATTTATTAGCCCTCGTTTACGATGTTTCACCTAAATAGGGATGAATGGTCTTAACATTTTGGTAGGCTTAAATTTTTGCGTACTCACTGTTTTATACACTTTGAAGATTTTTTTCTATTTTATCGCAAGTTTTTGTTAACTTTTCCATCATTTTCTACGCTTAGATCGTTAACTGTTAATTTTTCAACAATACTGGGTGTTTTTATGTATTATACATATGTTTTTTACAAAAGAAAAGTAATTTATGTATAATACCGTATTCTGGTACTCATAACACAAGCGTAATAAGCTTAGCTTGGGACCAGAGGTCATTGTGTGAAATGCTCATGAATATTTATTTATTTATTTAAAAATCAAGTAATAATACTTTTAACAAAATTGTTTAATATTCAACAATTACATGGGATGATGATAATTGGGATTTTAATTCGTCACTGCAATATTCATTTATGTGGTAATAAATCTAGATTATTGAAAACAGAAGCTCTGTCACCTAATAATTGACTTTGATTGCTTTCTAATAATAATGTGTTCATAAACCTACCTCTATGACACAGAGAAATTAGGTAGTTATTAAATACATCAGTGCTGTAAATCCTTAAAATTCAACCAACGTAACGCACTTGAAGTATCTTAAACCTAAATAAAATAAAAGAGCGAGGCACTTTAATTCTCAAAAGGTACCCGGAGTGAAGGTTGGTACTTACTTTTATTGGTTGCGTTGAAATATTCCGTTCTACCTGTTTGTGGTATGAAATTAATTTGAGATTTATGAGTTCTTTTATGCTCATTTGATTGGTGGAGTGGCCTGTTTTATTTTAATATAAAATAATAATACCTGATGTAAGAATTGAGTTTAAATAAATATTTGACTAAAATTTCATTGCGATGTTTGTGAAAGTAATGTAGCGTCTTTATTGATAATGCCTCGCTGCTTGCTTCCTAGCGTGATGACAGCTCATGTTATTCTGATATAAGTATATAACTGATGTTATTCTGCTATTCTCCTTTATAGGTAGTTGTGAAGTGAAAAGGCAATAAATATCCATACATCCATTAATACATTTATACAAATACTCGCATTTACAATAAATATTACCTAGTGGGACTATTTTTATACCATCGGAAAAGTGATAACTTTTGTGGCGTTGGTACTTGCGTAGCGACCACGTACCGGATAACAAGGGTTCTAGGGTTGCAAGAAGTCACTGCATGCAAAAGAAGAAAGTTCAACATTTACGCGTATGTAGAATCGGTACCATTGTCTATGGTCCACTATGATTTTATTCATTTAAGAACGTTGCAAAAAGCATAATACTCCATAATTATCATTTTTCTGCGCTTACTTCGCACTTGGTGCGACATAATGATATCTTTTATTCCATACTCTTCTGCAATCGTCATATCGGTCTCACTCCATTTTTCTGTCATATCCGCTGTCACGATTCATCTATCGATACAAAATTCTAACATGAAGGTTTGAGCTTTTTCATTTAAATTTAATAGTTTTTATTGTTTCAATATAGAAATTCTCATCTCTTGCCGTTCTGTCGCAATGATTTAATTTCCTTTCTCTTTAGTAACGCTTCAGTTAGTTTTGCCAATCTTAACGTACAAGATTGACTGCTATATGAAATATCTGTTTTAGTTATAGTGTTGTATTTTTCTATTCTTATCCGTGTGGTGACGGAGTAAGAATACAAGTGTCACCACCCCGTCTCCTCCCAAGGGTGCTGTAAAAGATATTGCACACAAATAACATCCTCTGTGAGAGACGGAAAACTCGAAAATAAACCCTGTGCCAACACGCCTGGTCAGCGCGGTACAGTAGACCATAATCTCTCCAAAGTGGAGGAGGCCCGTGCCCGACAGTGGGACGTAAATCGGCTGGAGAGAGGAAAACTTCTTCTATTCCTAACATATGATATTTAATATATTTATCTTTACTTATAATAAAACAGAGTCGTTTTTCTGTGTCCCTATGTGAGCTAAAATGTTCAAAGCTACTAAACGAATTCTTGATGTGCCTTATTTGAGGGGTTCATGTAACGGACTGCCGATCAAGAGGTCGTGGGTTCGATTCCCGCTCGGGACTATCATTTGTGTGATTTTTCTAATTGTCATACAAATGTTTGTACTGCGTCTGGGTGTTACTATGTATTATAAGAATGTGTTTACAAAAAAAAGTAGTACATATATGTATTCTATCCGTATTCTGGTATCCATAACACAAGCATATAAGCTTAGCTTGGCACCAGAGGACGTTGTGTGAAATGTCCATGAATATTTATTTTATTTTATTTATTTTTGTAATAGAGTGATTCATGAAATTTTAAATTCTTCGTGTAAGAAGTCGTAGGCTAGGTAGTATTGTAAAAAGTCCGTGAAGTTGTTTGTATTGTACATATATGTAATATCTATGTTCCTTATTTCCGTAATTTTTTCCAATGAATTTTAATGAAATTTTGCTGCTTTATAGCTTTTCTAACAGAACAGCGAATAGGCATATAGAGCTTTTTACAAATATACGTAAATATTGACAAAATTCATGCGATAAACCAATGTAACTATTCGTTGATAGTCGGGTAAAATCATAGGTTAGAGAAAGTTCAAACCCCATTTCTATGTATGTCACAATTTTTATAATTTACAATGCTACTTTTGAAATACAGCAGAGTTGAGTAGAGTTATAAGAATCGAAAGTTATAACGTGATCTAATAACTAATGTAGCTTTTGTTTCAAAGAACTAATTACTAATTCAATGACTGAGCTTCATGTCTATAATTCTACAAAACTAAAGTAATTTATTAATTTTGCAATTGACTTGCTATGCTTTTACATAATAAATCAAATTGTAGTGGAAAAAGTGATCACCGTAAGCGGGACTTGAACCCACGACCTCGGAATACCGTTCCGTAGCTCTGCCAACTGAGCTTATTATATTGAGCGTGCTAACAGTAACCAATTAGACCACCACAATTGTCACTCAATTGAGTTTATATCACATTTTGACGTACAACGCCATCTATCGAGAATGTTTTGCAACAATCTCGACCAGCTACAGAACTAGTTAAGACGATACCAAAATAGCTTCGTGCATTTTTCTATGTACGAAGTTTTCATTGTGTCTTTAGATTGAATGGCTAGAGCTCTAATTTTTAAGTATATGTTTTTTCAATATATGACTTATTATTAATATTATATATTAATTACTTATTATTATATGAATTATTAGTAATTATGAGGATCGCATCAACTCAGAAACGCGATTGAAAAAAGTTTTCTGGATAGAAAATCTTGGCGAAACAACCTCTCAATTTTTTTATTTTTTTCATTTGTCGGTCTATTATCGCGTATTAACTAATGAAATAACTTTAAAAACATAAGTAACTATTATATATAGAAACACGTAAATCAGAATTAAAAAATATTTAGTAGATTTTGAGTAAATAGGAAAAGTATCCCTAATTCTTCATTTTATGTGCCTACTGGCTGTGTTAATATGTACGTGTCGGCGATGATATACGATAGTATTGACGTAGGCCCTTAATAGATCTTTGAATTATGTATTATATTTATGTTTTGACGGGCTTCGTGGTCTAGTGGGTCATGACCCACTAGACCACGAAGCCCGTCAAAACATTACATGTAAACGTTACATGTAACAGACTGCCGTTCATGAGATCGCGGGTTCGACTCCTGCACGGCACAATCATTTGTATATTCATAAATGTTTGTACTGCGTCGGGGCGTTTCTATGTATTATAAACATGTATTTACAAAAGAAAAGTAGTTAATGTAGTATATCTGTATTTTGGTATACGTAACACAAGCATATAAGTTTAGCTTGGGACCAGACACCTTTAGGAACCCTAAAATGCATAATAATCCGTTGCTTAGTTTTGAAAATATAAGCGCTCATAGGGACATACATACAAAGTTTAATAATAATATTATAATAAGATAATAAGTAAAAATTACCAGTATTTCTACAAAGAGACATGTAATAAACATAGATACTTTTCATTCAGAATATTTCAATGGTCTTTCAAGTAATGGTAGGTAGGAACATTGCGTGTCAGTCAATCCAACGTCTTCTATTATTCAATAATTCATTGTTTTATGTAGTACTGTGACCTTTTATACGATTCAATAATTTTTACGTGCGAGCATGCGATGTTTCGACATTAGATTTTGTTTATATAGTAGGCATCTCTATGTCATTAAATAAAGAAAATGGTTTTTTCTAAACAGTATCAATATAAATAATGGAAAAATTGGATTTGTACAGTCTAAATAATGGGGACAGTCTGGTGACAGACAATCGGGCGGACGAACGTATAGACGAACTGCGAACAAAGTCAAAGTCAAAGTATTTTTTTTATTTCAAGATTGCATGTTTTACAAGCTCTTTTGAAACGTCAGAAACTAGGTGTCTGTTCCAAACGCGAATCCTATGGAGAAGAACAGACGAGAAACACCATGGATTTTTTTTTCTTTTCATCTTTTTTTCAATATTATTTTACATTGTGGTGTGAGAATGATGCCGATGATTGCTATCTAATTGCTTGCTTGATAATTGATTGCTTGTCCAAGACTAAGACTACTCTAACTGTTGGTAATCATCCATCCATCCATCAACCTTCCTCAGTCCACTGCTGGACATAGTCCCCCCCCCATAGAACGCCACAACGCGCGGTCCTGCGCTAACTGCACCCAGCGGCCCCCAGCGTATTTGTCGATATCGTCGGTGCATCTTGTTGGGGGCCACCCCACGCTGCGTCGTCCGGTTCGTGGTCGCCACTCGAGGACCTTCTGTCCCTAACTTGTCTTGTGTCTGGTCATCAGATCTTCGAGCGATGTGGCCTGCCGATTGCCACTTCAGCGTGTTAACTCTTCAGGCTATGTCATACACACCAGTCCTTTTACGGATCTCCGCATTCCGGATCTTATCACGTAGGGAAATACCGAGCATAGCCCTCTCCATAGCTCTTGGTAATAGGTTTTATTTAATAAATTAAATTGTAGTGGAAAAAGTGATCACCGCAAGCGGGACTTGAACCCACGACTTCGGAATACCGTTCCGTAGCTCTGCCAACTGAGCTTATTGCGGTCATGCTTATATAGGTATATATAGGTTTTATCTTTGTGTCAGTTTATTCTTCTTAATCCGTGTGGTGACGGATTAAGAATACAAGTGTCACCACCCCATCTCCTCCCAAGGGTGCTGTAAAAGTCAGCTAAGGGATATTGCACACAGATAACATCTTCTGTGAGAGACGGAAAACTCGAAAATAAAACCTGTGTCAACACGCCTGGTCTGCGCGGCACAGTAGACCATAATCCCTCCCAAAGTGAAGGAGGCCCGTGCCCAACAGTGGGTCTTAAATGGGCTGGAGAAGAAGGAGAAGAAGGTTTTGTCTTTTGGTACAGAATCCGTAAAAAATAAAATAGCGTAGTCTGTGCCCATCAATTTATCTCATATTTTTTTCCAAACGCGCCAAAAGTAAAACTTCAAAAACAGGAATAAAATTATTTACTCAAGTTCAACGACTAAATAGTAGCTTTTGTCTGTTTGAATACAGTTTGTTGTTTTTTCCTTCAGCGAATATTTATTCTCCTTTAGTTCAAAGCAATTTATTACTTAGTAACAGTTATTTTGTATACAGATTCATTTATCATTTATACTTTTTTGAGAACTTTTGTATTTATAGCTTTCGTTTTTCCCTTTTGTTAGTAGATACTGAAGAATGATTTGAGATTTTTATCATTAAATACAAGACCAATATAATTCTACTTTTGTCCGTCTAGTGACAGATTAAAAATAGTGTCATCACCCCACTCACTCCTTTATGGTACAGCAAGAGTCAACTAAAGGATAATTGTAAGCTAATTTTATAAAATCTACTATATAAAAATAAGTCGGGTTTTCCTTCCTGACGCTATAACTCCAGAACGCACGAGCCGATTTCCACGGTTTTGCATTCGTTGGAAAGGTCTCGGGATCCGCGAGGTTTATAGTTCTTTTTTTTTTTATTTAACTTTTTTTTGGTATGGCAAAACAACGTTTGCCGGGCCAGCTAGTTTTATATAAATTAGACTTAATGAAAGTTTTATAAAAGTCAGTTAAGCTGAATGACGACAAACACTTATACGTAACATGAGAATTCTTTAAACCAGATAACTTATTCGCTAAATTAGTCAGGGGTGATTTTATTTTTATTAACAAAAAAATAGTCATGTACGATTTTAACTCGCACACGAAGGGTTCCATATCGTTATAACCATCAAACAACGATATCACCAAATAACGGAAAAAGAAATGGTGAACGATGATAATCAGTAAATTGTTGTTGTAGCATCAACCTATATACATTAACTGTGAAATTTTCAGTTCTTTAGCTATCACCGTTCCAGAGATACATTCTGGTGACGGACAGACGGACGGATGGACAGCGATGTCTCAGTAATAGGCTCTTGTTTTACCTATTGGTACGCAACCGCAAAAATAACCAAAATCTCGTTACGTTCTATTACAAGATGTATTTCAATAAGTTTTTGTGTTACACGTAGATATATTCGAAAAGCAATAAGAAAGATAAATGTCTTTATTGCGAACGGATATAAGTATTACTTCGAGAAAATATTAGCCTAAACAAAAGTTTCTCTCTCCAGCCCATTTACGTCCCACTGTTGGGCACGGGCCTCCTCCACTTTGGAGCGATTATGGTCTACTGTGCCGCGCTGACCAGGCGTGTTGGCACAGGGTTTATTTTCGAGTTTTCCGTCTCTCACAGAGGATTTTATCTGTGTGCAATATCCCTTAGCTGACTTTTACAGCACCCTTGGGAGGAGATGGGGTGGTGACACTTGTATTCTTAATCCGTCACCACACGGAGCTTAAAATTAATGAATACATAAACAAAAGGTTTATCTTTTAATAAATAGAGGATTTGGATGACTTTTAAAAAAATATTAAAACTCTCTCTCTCTCTCTCTCTCCAGCTTAGTAACGCCCCACTATTGGGCCCGGGCCTACTCCACTTTGGAAGGGATTATAGGTAATCTACTATGCCACGAGGACCAAGTATGTAAGCATAGGGTTTATTTTCGAATTTTCCATCTCACTCAAGATGTTATCTGTGTAATCCCTTAGCTGGCATTTACGGCACCCTGAGAAGGAAATGGGGTGGTGACACTTGTATTCCTAATCTGTCAACACATGAACAGTTAACTTTTTTTTTCTACATTTTTAAAGGGATTTTGTCACATGACATGCCAACCCCATCGTGCCCAATTTCGCCTGAGTACTTATTACGTACATACATATTACTTATATATATATATCGTTACGATTATTTGTTAAATATGAGAAAATCGTTAGTGAGGAACCAGCTGACAAAGCTTTTTCGCTTCGTCCGTATTAGGATGTCACAGTATTTCCTGAATGAGGCCAACACTTTGTAAATTCAGCTGTGATTCCTCGACTAGCGATTTTCTATTAACTACTATCGCCTATACATTATAAATAATATAGATATCGAATGTATCTCTCTCTCCAGTCCATTTACGTCCCACTGTTGGGCTCGGGCCTCCTCCACCCTGGGAGGGATTATGATCTACTGTGCCGCGCTGACCAGGCGTGTTGGCACAGGGTTTAGTTTCAAGTATTCTATTTCTCACATAGGATGTTATCTGTGTGCAATATTCCTTAGCTGACTTTAACAGCACCCTTGGGAGGAGAAGGGGTGGTGACGTCTGTATTCTTAATCCGTAACCACACGGAATATCGATATATTTTTTATCGAATATATAGTTTTACTAGCTGTCCCGGCAAACGTTGTTTTGCCATACTAAAATAAAAACGTTTGTAAAATAGATGTTGGCCGATTCTCAGACCTACTGAATATGCATGTAAAATTTCATAAAAATCGGTCAAGCCGTTTCGGAAGAGTACGGTAACTAACACTGTGACACGTGAATTTTATATAATACTAGCTGACCCGGCAAACGTTGTTTTGCCATACTTGAAAAAAAAAAATTTTGAAAAATAGATGTTGGCCGATTCTCAGACCTACTGAATATGTATCTAAAATTTGAGAAGAATCGGTCAAGCCGTTTCGGAGGAGTACGGTAACTAACACTGTGACACGTGAATTTTATATATTAGATTAGAAGATATAAATAAAATGTTAAGTCACTGTTGCATTAAATTACTGACTAACTATGAATTTGAGTTATGTTTCTCTGTGGAATGATATTATGTCCATTGTGCCAACACAAAAATGATAAGTGAGAATAATCCATTCATACAATTAAGATAATTAATTCGTTTCGCCAATATGTTCGCAATCCATAAAATATATTCACGATATAATTTCGGCAAAATTGCAGCGAAACATTTCTGGAATCGTTTATGTATTTACCAATGCGTGTTTATTTTTGACTAATAATCTGCCCTGGCTTCGTATCTCAGATGATAGATAATTATAAAAATACTTATTTTTAACATAAAATGTATACATAAAATATGTATTATATCTGATTATATTTAATTATCATAGATATTTATAGTACGAAACTATCTCTTCTTAGTTTAGTAAACTTCTTAGTTAGTATTTTCTTTTCACGCTCTCCTCTCGCGGGTCTACGGGAAGAAATTTCTATAAGAAATATGTAGACCCCTACACGAATTATCCTATGCATATTCTATTTTACTATCTAAAATAAATTAATAAATAAATAAATAAAATATAGCTATGCATTGGGCATAGTACAGCCTTCATACGATAGGCATGATAATTTTCAAATATTTCCAGTGTTTTCAGTTCCTCTTCAATGCAAGCAAGAAACAAATATTATCTTTGTGGTATTAGTATTTAGTTAAATTAACGCGAATAATTAGCGGATATTCGCGACAGACGGTCAAATAGATAAAAACTAGGTGGAGTTCAGTAACTCAAACACAGTTCAACCTGCGAATGTGCTACGATCTATGCGATCCTGCAAATAAATGAAAATTATTTCGATTTATTTGGAAATAGTTTTAGCAACATTAAAAAAGAAATGAAATGATAAAATTATTAGTGATTTATTTGTATTTTCTATAAGACATTTTTCATTATTTATATTAATTATGGAACTATATGTGTAAGTCAAGTACTAAATATTATATGAATTACTTTATCTGTGATATCTATTTCAAATAACTGTCCTGCACATTAAAATTTTCAATTCGAAAATGAGACATTTAATGCAGAGAATTTAATGCATCTCAAACTGCAATTCTAAGCTTCCCGCGCAAGAACTATTTATTTACAACTAATAATCCCTCTAAATTCTAGTATAATACTTGAATTTCATCCACCGTCTCGATGCTGTTTATGAAAGGATCTCAAGATCTGCACGTACCAAGAGTGCATAACGTTACTATGTAAATTTATGTTGAATCTTGCATGAGTTTTGTTACTATCGCAAATAATATTGAGCTAAATTATGGTAACAATGCCAGTGAATCTTTAAACTCGGTATATTATGATCCTCTCTAACATTATCAAAAAAAGAGAGAAAAACAAGCATCATACGAAAGCGATTGATGGTCCTGGTGGTGGAGTGGTTCATGTGACGGACTGCCGTTCACGATATCGCGGGTTCGATTCCCGGACAGGACAATCATGTGTGTGATATTTATAATTGTCATACAAATGATTGTTCTGCGTCTGGGTGTTTTTATGTATTATAAGTATGTATTTACAAAAACAAGTCTATGTAGTATATCCGTGTTCTGGTACCCATAACACAAGCAATATAAGCTTAGCTTGGGACCATAGAACGTTATGCCCAACAGTTGAACATTGATATGAGAAAGGCGGTAATCAGGTTGCCAGAATTTACTTTTACTAATAAGACTTTTAGATAGATAGATAGATAACACTTTATTTGCACATTAATGATACACATTTCATAAAAATTTGATTACAATGACAAATGCACAATGGGCGGCCTTATCGCGAAATGCAATCTCTTACAGGCAACCTTAGGATGGACAAATAATTGAAATATAGTACGTAGTTGAAAGTGTTACATATGTTTACAAATACATAAAAACGAACATACGAATATAAATAATCGTAAACAAATTCAAATACACATATACATAAATATATACTACTTATATATATAATATTACTACTTATATTATGTCTGAAGTGATGTGTAATAATGAGTAAGTTTTGATTTAAAATTTGTTAAGGGCCTACATCAATATTATCGTATATCATCGCCGACACGTACATATTAACACAGCCAGTAGGCACAGAAAATGAAGAATTAGGGATACTTTTCCTATTTACTCAAAATCTACTAAATATATTTTAATTCTGATTTACGTGTTTCTATATATAATAGTTACTTATGTTTTTAAAGTTATTTCATTATTTAATACGCATTAATAGACCGACAAATGAAAAAAATAAAAAATTTGAGAGGTTGTTTCGCTAAGATTTTCTATCGAGAAAACTTTTTTCAATCGCGTTTCTGAGTTTATGCGATCCTAGATCATATATTGAAAAAACATATACTTAAAAATTAGAGCTCTAGCCATTCAATCTAAAGAAACAATGAAAACTTCGTACATAGAAAAATGCACGAAGCTATTTTGGTATCCTCTTAAGGACTGCGCTCTTCTAATTTCTACACGCAAAGCATTCCATAGGCTTACGGCTTCAACTGTAAATGATTTTGCATAAAAATCCGTTGAGTGTCTGGGCACACTCAGTTTCAGATATTCGGATGACCTTTGAGGTCTCAGGTGTGTGTCATGAACAAAAACAAAACGTTTTTTAAGATAACTGGGGGACTTGGGATTAAATAATACATTGTAAAGTAATGAAAGGACATGAGTATTCCGGCGAAGGCGAATTGGAAGCCACGAGCTTTTTACGAAAGGCGGAGACATGGTCGTATTTGCGAAGCCCAAATACGAACGTAATACAGACATTATGAAGTCGCTCAAGTTTATCAAGTTTTTAGCACTGCTGTTAAGGTTAGGTATCTTTTCATGGAATACCTATGTATGGTCGATAATAAAAACTAGTGGACTGTATTATAGGTTTAATGATGGTTTTACAAACAGCAAATTCAAATAAAATTGTGTCGCGGGCAGTATCGCTGCATGCGTATCGTTCAGAATGAATATCAAAGGAATGTGACCAGTGGCCGCGCGGTTCGCGGCCGTCGCTTGTACCTCCCCTCCCGCGTCGACCTCTCGCGCCGATGCATGGAAGGTTTGCACCGACAACTGCAATTGTTAAATTTTTACATTAAAAAATGAATCGAAGCCAATACCTCTCGGGTGGCATAAGCTATGCTTAAATTACTAACAGGAATAATTTAAAACAGACTCTTAAACCAGCAAGAGTTCCCTTAATGAAGTTATCATTAAGGTAACTCTTTGAAAACGAAGTAATTAAAAAAAAGTTATAAAAAATTTGAATTAGCTCGAATTTGAATTTCGAAGATGAATTAATTTTGTTATATAAAACGGAGTTTCTTTCTGCTCCTGTTTTGTGGAAAAATATTAGACTTTTTTATAATATTTAATTAAAGTTTAATTAATATGAAAATTAGTATTTAGTATTTTTAGTATTTATTTATTAATATTTGTGTAACATGGGTATTTTGATCTTAAATATAAAATGTGCTTGCCATGTTTCGCCGACAGATATACAAATTATTAAGGGCCTACATAAATATTATCGTCGACATGTACCAATTAACACAGCTAGTAGGTATAGAAAATAAAGAATTAGGGATATTTTTTTTGTTTACTCAAAATCTACTTTTTTTATATTTCTATTGCGTATTAAGACTGTCAGCACCCCGTCATATTATCTGTTATCTGACTTTTACAGTACCCTGAAATAGAAATCATTTCAGGGTGCTGTAAAAGTCAGATAGCGTATAATATAAACAGACAACAACCTCGGATCCAAACAACAACTCGAATCTATGTCAACACGGCTGTTCAGCAGCATTGTAGACCACAACGGTGGAAGAGGACCGCGCCCAACAGTGGGACATTAATGGGCTGGGAAGGGAATAAATAATAAAGCTAAGCTTATATGCTTTGTGTTATACTTTAATAAATAACTAACAAATCTGATATAATGTTTAAATTACAATTAAAAATAAAGCTTAGATTCTAAAGGTCCTGTAATAATAAAAACAAGAACATATTCACTACTAGAATATTCCAGCAATTTTTGTAGAGAAAACTAGTTAACTTGTCAATCAGTTCGAGCACCTTCAATCGTTCAATAATTCATTGTTTCATGTTACCTACGCTCTGGCACTATAGTCTATGAAATTAAAAGTCTCACAGTAAAAGACTTATAAGTGTGGTTAAGTAAGTAAGTCTTTTACTGTAATGGTTTTATTCATAATGACTGTTAGAGACCGGCCCCACCAGAGGCGCTGGACGACGGCGGCGCGGGGCGACGGCGGCGCGGGGCGGCTCGCGAAGGAACAATTACCACCGACAAATTATTATTCACTATTCATTCGACATTATTATTGACTTACCGGCATTGACTACAGCTTTGTACATAAAGTTATGACATTATAATATTTTACAATCACCAGCGACTTTAATTTACCTACTACAGTCTACTTATACAGCAACAAAATGGTCCTTCTACCTATTCAGAAGAAATAAATCAAGAATACTGGGCATATGCGTCATTAAGAGTTCAACCAGAGGATACCTGTGTTGGATAAAATCATAGTTTTTCCTGCACCGAGGATACTTCTGGCCTTCAATCTCTTCGAGGATAGTAGTCTTCCATGCTACTGTGACGACGTAAACCACAATACAGCAAGATTTATAGAAGAAATACGACCGAAAATTTGAATTGAGCAACCGTCACCGAGCAAAGGTCACAGAAAAAAGCATAAAAGGATAGGATTGAGTGAGTTTGTTCCATATTCCTTCTATTTCTTATCTTCCTACCTAGAATTAAAGTGGCAATAGTCTTATAGTGCGGATCTCTTATAATTGTTTCTGTTGCTTAAACTCCAAAAAAAAAAAATAAAAAAATTATTTTTCTACATTATTTTCGTTAATTAAAGCTAATTCATCTAATAAAAAACAAATATATAAATTCATAAAATCATTACGTAATCCTAGATAACTTCAAAAAAAAAAAAAAATTTAATATTTGAAATAACGGTTAAATTAAATTTTTCCATCTCATTATCTGCTTTCATATGCCTTTTCTATTAATATAAAATCATCGTATCTTGCTTAAACAAGCTTAGAAATTCGCTAAGTAATCGGCATTTAACTTTAATTATCATATTTATTGCGATTTGTTTCTTACAATAGTTTCTTTCCATTCTTACAAGCGGCCTTGCATCTTATACATTGCTTTCCATATGAGTACAATCTCATATTTGACTTTGTTGCTATAACTTATAGGCAAATAATATCGTCAATTCAATTTCACATTCGCTGTTTTATATGCACAAGCACATTCGTTATCTACTTGAACGCGCCTACAGCTGACCATCGCCAGTCGATACCGTTATCTACCTCACAATAGTGCACGCGTTTAACTTTAATAACGCAGGTAGTTATTAGCTATTATTATTTATTAGTTTTTAATAGTTTAAACCAAATATATTAATATTGTGAATTGTGCTGTTTTGATTAGTAAGTCGTAGCTATGTCTGAGGTTAAGCAGAAATCTATTAGAAAGGCAATTGGTTCCATGAAATCTAAACTTACTCTTTTTTCAAAATACATTGAAATTAATAAAACTTGTAAATGCTTAAGTGATTTGCAGTTAATTGAGTTGGAACAGCGTTTGAAATCATTTGAGGCTTTAGAAAGTGAATATGATCAATTACAGACGGAGTTGGAGTCCTTGGAAGAAAACCCCGAATCATTATACGAGGATCGTGAGAAATTTTTCAATGATTACTACGTGCAGGTGGCTCTGGCGCGTTCGATGCTTGGCTACACGCGCCACAGGCACCGGCGCACCTCAGAAAGTGGTTCGTATGGCGAGTTCGGGTCCAGGGCTGAGAGTGACAGTGAGCAGAGCTGCGTCAGACTGCCAAAAATAGATCTACCTAGCTTCAGTGGGGATTTTCAACACTGGCTCGAGTTTAGAGATACGTATCTTTCTATTATTCATAACAACGCACGCATTAGTGACATAAACAAATACCATTATCTTCGTTCATCTTTAAAAGGTAGTGCAGCCCTAGTAATACAAAGTCTTGAGGTAACTTCCAACAACTATAAAGTAGCCTGGCAATTATTATCAGACAGGTATGATAATGAAAGACTTTTAATTAATAATCATCTCAGTGCAATTTTTAATTTAGAACCCGCTCAAAAAGAGTCTAGCTCTTGTTTAAGAAATATTATTGATGTCACAAACAAGAATTTATGCGCACTTGCTAGCTTGGGACAGCCCACTGATAATTGGGACACTCTCATTATTTATATTATGTCTAAAAAGTTAGATAGTGTGACGTATCGAGAGTGGGAGGAGCATCGTAGTACTATACCTACTTATCCTACTTTAAAGCAATTTACAACCTTTTTAATCAACAGAGCAGACTTTTTGGACACTATCTACAATGACAGTAAGTCCCACAGTTCACATTCTCAAATTCATCAGATAAATAAAATAAAACCATCAACATCAAATAAAAAATACACAGACACTAACACAAGTTCACATTCTTGTCCTCTGTGTTATAAAGATCATTTTTTATTCAGTTGTCAAACATTCAGAGACTTAGACGTGGCCACACGTATTCAGAAAGTGTCTAACTTTAAGGTTTGTAATAATTGTTTACGACCTGGACACACAGAAAAATTCTGCAGATTATCACATTGTAAATATTGTGATAAAAAACATAACACTCTCTTACACAAAGATACAGACACAGAAATTCAACATAATGTTAGTTTATCTACAGAAATACATAATTCTAATAGGCCTTACGTGCTACTCTCCACAGCGTTGGTGAAGGTGGCAGATGCACAGAAGAGACTGCACACAGTACGCGTTCTGCTAGACAACGGCAGTACCTCCAATCTCATCACACAACGCCTCTGCGGGAGACTGGGGCTGGTAAGACGTAGCACGGGCTCCACTGTCACAGGTATCAATCACCAACTTTCTCATAGTGCAGAGTCATGTAGTCTTAGCATTCAGTCAATTTCGGGAGATTATAAAATTGATATGGATTGCTTTGTCTTACCAGAGATAGCAAATACATTGCCTCCTTCTTACATTCCAATTCAAAGTATGCGTATTCCTTCAGGTTTTCAATTAGCAGACCCTACATTTAATATTCCGTCTGCTATCGATATATTAGTAGGCGCAGACATCTTCTGGGACCTCTTATGTCCTAATGTAATTAATTTAGGCAAACAACAACCTAAATTACAGAAAACCAAAATAGGCTGGTTGATAACCGGTTCTGTTTTTCAGAGTTCAGACACATCAGATCTTTCTACCTGTTTGTTTACTCATAATGAGGAACAGCAACTTAATCGCTTTTGGGAATTAGATTCTGTCTCTTCCATTCACAGTCTCTCTTCTGAGGAGCAAGCCTGCGAAAGAATATTCGCAGAGACCACCAGGCGTGGTGATAGAGGCCGGTTCATAGTTACAATGCCTTTAAAAGATTCGCCTGAGGTTCTCGGCGACTCTTATGCTATGGCTAAACGACGCTTCCTCTCTTTAGAGCGCAGATTTCTTCGAGATCCCCTTCTTAAGAAAAGATATTTAGAATTCATGACTGAATATCTTAGTTTAGGTCACATGACAGAAAATACACATGATGTTAAAAATAAATACAATTACTACCTGCCTCATCACGGGGTAATTCGTGAATCAAGCACAACCACGAAGTTACGCGTTGTCTTTGACGCATCAGCCGTCACAACGTCAGGTAAATCTTTAAATAACTTACAGATGGTCGGCCCTGTAGTACAGAACGACTTATTATCTATCTTACTACGATTCAGACAGCATAAATATGTTGTAACTAGTGACATAGAGAAAATGTACAGATGTATCTTACTTGAGCCATCTCAGCGTTCATTACAACAAATTATATTCAGATTTGATTCTACACAACCTTTAAAAACTTATAGTTTGAATACTGTTACATATGGCATGGCATCAGCACCATATATAGCCACAAAATGTCTGTCGTCATTGGCTGACCAATGTGCTAATATAGAGTCAAAAAATGCGATAAGTAACGATTTTTACGTAGATGATTTTTTAAGTGGTAATGATTCTATTTCGTCAGCTGTAGCTCTATGTACAGACGTTACAGAAACACTAAAATCAGCTAATTTTAATTTGCGTAAATGGCATTCAAATAGTTCAGAAATATTGCAGAGTGTCACTTCAACTTCCTGTGATCAGGACATAGAAAAATCTTTAAATTTACAGGAGGTTCTGCCCAGTAAAGCTTTAGGTTTACGTTGGGATTCCTCTTCAGATAATCTTTTGTTTTCGATTGACTTAGACGCCAGTACAAAGAAAATTACAAAACGCACAATTTTATCATTAATTTCACAGGTCTTTGATCCTCTTGGTCTTCTGGGTCCCTGTACAGTCGAGGCAAAAATTCTTATGCAGAACATCTGGTTAAGCAAACTCGGATGGGACGACGAAGTATCATTAGAACAAAAAACAAAATTTCTTAACTTTGTTCGTACTTTAACAACTTTAAACGAGCTTCGTATCCCACGATGGGTGTGTAGTGATTATCCATGTACTGTTGAACTGCACACATTCACAGATGCATCTGAACGTGCTTACGGGGCGTGTATCTTTGTTAGGACGGTCAATGCAAATAATACAGTTTACGTACATCTCTTGACCTCAAAAAATAAGGTAGCACCTTTAAAACCAACCACCATTCCTCGATTGGAATTGTGTGCTGCACTGTTGGGCACGAGGCTCTTTACAAAGGTACACAAATCACTTACTCTTAAATTTCACAATTGTTATTTTTGGACTGACTCCACCATCGTCCTTGGTTGGCTTAGAACATCACCCAGTAAACTTAAAACATTTGTTCGTAATAGAGTTGGTGAAATACAAGACACTACAACTGGATACCAGTGGAGCTATGTGCCGTCAAGGGAGAACCCTGCCGACCTAGTTTCTCGCGGGGTGAAGGCTGATCACATCATCGACAGTTCCTTGTGGTGGAATGGGCCTACCTATTTACACTCTACAAACATTCAGTTTCCAATAATACCTAATTCACACACACCTAATACACTTCCAGAGATTACACTACACACACAAATAAATACAGACACTAAACATTTATCAAACAACATTATATTACAATTAATTAATAAAAAATCAGATTATAATAAAATTATTAGTATCGTTTCATATATTTACAGATTTATTCACAATTGTAGAAATTCAAATCACAAAAAAGTTAATGCCATTTCATTGTCTGAATTACAGCACGCGGAACACACTGTGTTACGTGTGGCACAACAAGACATGTTTCCTGACGAATACCACATCATAAAATCGGGTCAATCTCTACACAAAAAGAGCAGACTGTTGTCTCTTTCTGTATTCATGGATGGAGACAATTTGCTGCGTGTGGGTGGACGTCTAGAGAATTCACATTATAGCTATGACATCAAACACCCAATCTTACTCTGTGCCAAACACAACCTTACACACATCATTTTTCAAAAAACACATAAGCTTTTGTTTCACGCTGGCCCACAATTACTTCTATCACATATCAGATAAAGCTACTGGCCGTTGGGAGGTAGAAATCTCGCTAAGCGCGTAGTACATGAGTGCGTGCGATGTTATAGATTTAAAGCTAAACCTATTCAACCTATAATGGGGGATTTGCCTGGTAATAGAACACATCTCGAGTTTCCATTTTTAAACACAGGTATTGATTACGCCGGGCCGGTGTTGATTGCGGATCGTAAAGGGAGGGGTTGCAAACTGACTAAGTCCTATATTTGCATTTTTGTTTGTTTTGCAGTCAAGGCCCTGCACCTCGAGCTCGTCACCGACCTTACAAAAGAGGCATTTTTAGCCGCGCTTCACAGATTTGTAGCTCGTAGAGGTAAACCAAGGACTATCTACTCCGATAATGGGACTACATTCGTTGGCGCTAGTAACGAGCTCGCAAGTTTTATTAATGATTTTTCTGACGAAATTCGTGGTAATTTATCTCATCAAGGCATAGAATTTAAAAACATTCCCCCATACTCTCCACACTTCGGCGGTCTTTGGGAGGCTGCTGTTAAATCCGTCAAATTTCATTTACGTCGTGTACTTTCATTGGCAAACTTGACTTATGAAGAGTTATCCACTTGTTTGATTCAAATAGAAGCCATTCTTAATTCTAGGCCACTTACACCTCTATCACACGATCCTTCCGATCTAACCTGCCTCACACCAGCTCACTTCCTTATTGGACGCTCATTGTTATCAGTTCCTCAACCTGAGCTTACTGACATCAACATTAATCGCCTGCAACGCTTCCAGAGGATTGAGAAAATGCGACAACATTTCTGGCAGAGATATTCTAATGAATATGTCTCTCTTCTACAGCAAAAAACAAAGTGGTCGTCATCTAGTGGCGAATTGCAGCAAGGATCACTCGTTCTTGTGATAGACCGAAATCAGCCACCATTACTCTGGCTCCTGGGCAGGATCGTCAAGACTCACCAGGGACGCGACGACGTCATAAGGGTAGCAGATATCCAAACAAAAAAGGGGATCATCCAGAGGGCGTACAATAATATATGCCCCCTCCCAACATCACTTGAAGCATGCTCTTCAACCCGGGCAGTTTGTTAGAGACCGGCCCCACCAGAGGCGCTGGACGACGGCGGCGCGGGGCGACGGCGGCGCGGGGCGGCTCGCGAAGGAACAATTACCACCGACAAATTATTATTCACTATTCATTCGACATTATTATTGACTTACCGGCATTGACTACAGCTTTGTACATAAAGTTATGACATTATAATATTTTACAATCACCAGCGACTTTAATTTACCTACTACAGTCTACTTATACAGCAACATGACTTATCAGAGTTTTAAACGGAGATTTTATCGGAGAGATAATAAACGTTTTGGCGTAAAAAGACTATTATGAATAACAAGTTTTGACAATTTTTGCGAACCGATTTTAGCGAACTTTTAAATCTTTAATTTCATAGAATACACACTTACCACAGTAAGTGTGGTTAAGATTTGTAAAAAGAAGACTGGCTGGTAAAGGACAGTAACAAATCATAATAGCGACTTCTAACTCGACAGTAACTCCATCTAGGTGTGTGATTTAATATTGAGTTATTTGATTACTACGCGGGAGCGTCAATTTTCCTTAGAGTTGAAAGTAGCTTATGTGTTAATCTCGAATCTCGTATTACCAATGTGGCTCGATCGTATTATCAAAGTTCATTTTAATCCTGTTTGTGAGCAAGGAAGTAACGAACATACTCACAAATAAAAATTTTGTGTCTGTAATATAAGATAAATCGCTGAATGTGATGCAACACGTTGTAGCGTTCTATGGGGGAGGCCTATGTCCAGCAGTGGACGGAGAGAGGTTTGATGGATGGCGGAGAACTGGAAATGGAGAACAGCTGAACTGATTTCGCTAATTCTTATTAGTAATATTTTATGAATCACAAGTATGATACTTAAATAAATAAAGTATGATACTTACGCAGAGCTAAATCGAAAAAATATGCCCGTAGGAAGTACGAAAGTGATACTGCGGATAACAGACGGTTATCATTACATTAACTGTAGAAATACCCTTGCCCTTTAAAACGATTTCCACATAAAATAATAAATATACCTCGATTTCTTTTCAATAATGTTTACGTATGAACATGCGATGTTTCTCGAATTGAAATTTAATAGTAATGTGACATTATATTAACCAGGTTTTGTGGTAACAACGTTATAGCACGAAACATATTTTAAAAGGTCAATACTAGATAAAAAATTCAACAATATCTTTGTTGAATTTTTCGTACTAAACTAGCTGTGGCCCACAACTTCGTACGACAAATTTAGACACTAATCCAGGAAAAATTATAAAAAACCATACTCTCATCTTCATCCATTAAAATCCGTATTAAAATCCGTTGCGTAGTTTTAAAGATATAAGCTCACATACAAACAAAAATAGTGATTGTTTTCTATAATAAGTAAAAATATACAAGAAATAGATAGAACATTGGGGCTACACAAGTAATATAAGTTGTTGTCAACACAATACATAGCCGGTATTAAAGGAAATTAAATCTAGCCATGCATTCAACAGCTTCATTACGTACAAGGCTGGACAGTGGGCATAAGCAACTAACATAAGAACGCTACATCATACGAGTACATCGCCTGTGCCTGCGTTTCTGCGCCGCTTACATGCATCGACTATTTGTCAAAGAATAAAAAAAAAGAAAAAATATGGTAGCCTACTTTACGGTAAAACAACTAAACCGATTTAAATAAAATTTTGTACCATAATGAATACCTTTTAATCCAAAAAAGTTGGTTCTAAATTACATGAGTACGAAATCATGGGCAACATCTAACCTATAATAATATTACAAAGCTAAAGAGTTTATTTGTTTGGACGTGCTAATCTCAAGAACCGCTGGTACGATTAGAAAAATTCTTTTAGTGTTGGATAGTACATTTATCGAGGAAGGCTTTAGGCTATATAACATCATGCTGCGACCAATAGGAGCGAAGCATCACTGAAAAATGTTGCAAAAACGGGGAAAATTTTCTAAATTTCACGATTACAAAATCGCGGGCAACATACGAGTAGTTCATAAATCCCTTCGAATTCATAAATTCATTTAAATTTATTGCCATGGTTCGTTAAAGTTCGTTTATTCTATGTATTAATAGAGTAGATCTCTATTAATACATAGAATAAACGAACTTTTTACATTAACTATGCACAAAAAGAAGGTGAAATACAAACATTTCGTTAAAACTGGAATTTGTTGTGCAAACTGCTCTGCATTCGTCGAAACAAATAAAAAAGTTGTATAACAAAAACTCACTGTGCACTGAAAAATGCCTGTATTTGAATAAAGAATAATCGAATTTGTATTGAACTAGCCAATATATAGAACCTTTTGTTGTATTGGATCACCGACCACCATATCTATTAATTCAGGTACGCTCAGAATACAACGTAAAAGCTCCGCACATACTAAATAATCTATATAAGACGTGTTAAGACATAAATAATAATCTTATATATAAAAATCAATAGCTGTTCGTTATTTCTTGCTAAAACTCGAGAAAGGCTGGGCCGATTTTGATGATTTTGATCTTGAAATATTCGTGAAAGTCCAGGGAAGGTTTGAACGTTGACAAATTATAGGGGGATCTAAGATTCTACGCGTACGGAGTAGCGGGCATCAGCTAGTTATATAATATATAAAGAAAGGATTTCAAACATTTCCACGACCTACCTAATTTCCAGATTTTTATGAATAAGTTTATGAAACCCTAGAAGACATGTAAAGAATACATAATTTCTCAAGCTGAAGAAAAAGGTTTTCGATGATTAAAAACTATTATAAACAAGCGTAGCAAGCATAGCACAACATAGCAAGCCAATTGCAAAAATTAAAAAGCACACAGATGAATTAAGAACCTCCTTCTTTTTTGAAGTCGGTTAATAAATTAATATGTACTAAACTGTGTAAACTGTATACACTGCATTATATATTTACCAATGAAGGAATATTTGAGTGGGTAGTTAATAAAATTTAATAATTATTTATTTATTTACATTTTATAAAATATTACAACAACAATACAAAACAAAGCAAAAAAAAAAAAAATTAAAAATAGTTTAAAAAAACTAAAAAACACGCTTTATTTAATCGAATTATTGTATTGTCATCGGTCTTTGACAGGTGTGCAAAATTTGAATAGAATCTTACCGTTTAAAGTGTGTCAAAATAGCGTCCAAAGGAGTCGGTTACAAACATACAAACATACAAACATACAAACAAACATACAAACAAACATACAAACAAACATACAAGTGAAGCTAATATAAAGCGTGTAAAAAAGAAAAAGTGGTTAAAACTATTCTAAAACAAATATTATTTTAAACAAATTTAGTAGTCAACGCATAAAAAGAAAAATGCTTACACAACAATTAAAATAATGAAAAATAAAAAAATAAACATTTTAAAGCAATGAAAATTAAAAATAAAGCTACAGTTTATTTTGCAACGTGATCACCTAAAGCAATTTCCTCGATGTCTAGCTTGACAACCATTTGCTTTAATCGAAAGTCTTAAGTTACACCTTGAAGGCAAACCGAAGGGAACTATGATATTATGATATTTAATACTTTTGAACTATCTTTAATTATTATATTTATTTATTTATTGTTAGGGATGCCAACAAATGATACACTTAACAATTCAAACAGAGTACAGTCAAGGTTACATTTCTGGTGTTCATTTCTTAAAGGCAACCACATCTTAAACATACGTCTTACACATACCTATTAAATAACATGTCATATTTATTATAATTTGTTAGTACAGTACATATTACTATTATATACTATACTATTATTATATTAAGTACTATTATAAAACAAAATCGTAAATTTGTATGTCTAGGCATCAGATTTTGATGCGGTATTTTTTTATAAAAAAATAGAGGATGGCTTTTTTAGATAATTTATTAAGCAAAGTAATTTATTAATTCTGCAATTGACATGCTATGCTTTTACTTACTAAATTAAATTATGGTGGAAAAAGTAATGTGATTGAAAGTCGCGTCACTATTTTCAACCCAATTGTATTCTGTAAAGAATACCAGGTGGCTGGTCGAGATTGTTGCAAAACATTCTCGATAGATGGCGTTGTACGTAAGAATACCTACGATATAAACTCAATCAAGTGACAGTCTAATTTGATTACTGAAAGCACGACCGCAATAAGCTCATTTATTAAGTATAGGTTTCTAAATTCTACGTGTACGAAGTGGCGAGAAACAGCTACTATTGTATAATAACAAGATTTTTTTTTTACAAAATTTTATTCCTTTATTATACATAATACAAGCATAGAAATATAGCTTACTTTGGGACCAGAGGACGTTGTGTGAAATGTCCTGAATATTTATTTATGCACTAATCTCCCATATAGGCTACAAGATAGCCTGTGTTTAGGAGACTCAGTTAAGCCCCATTGTGTATAGTAGGACATAATAATAAAATTATTGTAATGGTTTACACAATCTACACAAGTTATCACCTCGAAATAAATCATATTTGATACAATTTTTGTTTCATTACATAAGTACCTACTAATAATTTCAAAGCGTGTGTTTGTGTGTGTGAGCGAGCGTGTGGGTATGTGTATGTGGTGGAGTTTGCAGAAGGTGTGTATAACGTCCGTTAGTATGTGAGTTTATGTGCGACTGTGATTATGAGGGTAATATGAATGTGGATGAGAGGTGAGTAAGGATGACCCTGATAATTTTTATATAATTTCTCGGTTTCGTTCGGATTTTATTAGCTTCGTTCGTGTATATCTATAAAGCCGTCTTTTTATCATCCGATTGGTCCTTGATAAAGTAAAAACCGATGACAATACAATAATTCCAAAAAAACAACTCGATTTTTCAAGCGTGTATTTTAATTTAAAATTAATCTAGTTATTTATAATTTACAAGCTGTAGCCAGAAATTTCGTTCTAGCGAAATTCAGAAAATAAACCTCCTTAAATTATACAGAAGAAGAAGAAGATTTTTTTTATTGCTGTGATACCAAAAAAAAAACATACAATACACTTACAAAAAATAAAACATAAAGAGGTAGATTTAAATAACAAACTGTTTAAAAGTATACGAAAAAACCAAACTTTTAAACCATTCTATCAATTAAAACACACAATGAAAATCTGTTGCGTAATTTTTAAAATAGAAGTTCACATAATATGGACATACAAAAACGACAACTTGTTTATAATAGGTAAAGACTATAAAACAATGGTTAACGCTTGTCCGAATTATAAGTATTCATGGACATTTCACACAACGTCCTTTGGTCCCAAGCTAAGCTTATATACTTGTGTTATGATGCATATAATGTAAAATTTATACAAAGAACTATTAGACTGAAATAAAAACACATAGTTGTATGCATATTCTTGTTACAGTCCAGGAGCAACTTGATTAAATGAATTAATTAAATTAGCATATAGAAAGTTCCAATCCTATATTTTCTTACCGACTACTAATTTATTTTGAGAAAGGGTAATTTATTGAGGTAAACACAAGAGATATTATAATGATACATAAAGAATTTTGTTAACAATTGTAGACACCGTGGTAGCTCAATTAGCAAAGCGATGGAACGGTACTCCGAAGGTTGTGGGTCCCACTTGTGGTAAACATTTCTGCTGTATTTTTTATAAGCTCACATACTATTCACTTAGTTGGTTGACGTCTTTTTATTGTTGTGTTTCCTATACTAGTATACACTAGTATTATTTCATGGATGTAATGTGCAACGTTTATTTTTTCATACAAATCCTATAATCAAACCTATTTTAAGCCTATGTGTTATTATTGTCTTAAATTATGTCAATTATAATATAATTTTACACATCCACCATTAAATCTTTACGAATTAATTTCACGAATTAAATCTTATCTTATATCCCAAGTGGTTAGCATACGAACCGTCTTGAATCTTAATGTTTATGAAATTCTATTCAACCAAATCTCTGTTAATCTTAGTTTAAACAACTGTAACCCAATTATTTCTACTATACAGGAGCTTTTTTCTGTGACTTCGTACGTCTGGAATATTGAATCACACAGACAGCCATTTCTTTCCCAGGACGCTGTAAAAGCCACATAACATTCTCTGTGAGAGGTGGAATACTTCAAAATAAACCCTTTAAACGCTTATGGTCTTATTCATAATGACTTATTAGAGGTTTAAAAGTTCGTTAAAATCAGTTCGCTAAAATTGCCAAAAATTGTTATACATAATAGTCTTTTTACGACAAAACGTTTATTATCTCTCTGATAAAGTGACATTAGATTAAAGTGTTATTATATCCGATATAGTAACGGAATACCGTACCTACTGAGTTATTGCGGTCGTGCCAACAGTAACCAATTTCTCCACTACAATGTTACTCGAATGAGTCTACATCGCATAATGATGTACATCGCCATCTGTCGAGACTGTTTAGCACATTCTCGACGGAAGGGTACTCCGAGGTCGTAGGTTCAAGTCCCGCTTGCGGTAATCACTTTTTCCACTGTAATTTAATTTATTAAGTAAAAGCATAGCAAGTCAATTGCAAAATTAATAAATAACTATAGTGTAGACAAAGATGAAAATTTTATCAAACAAAAGCATCTTGTTTTATCTCATTACGTATACATAATAATATATCAGAGAATTTGTTTTTATTCTATCTTGCCTCAAGCTATGTATAACAAGCTGGATCTTACTAGAATTTATCTTTATATCAAAATATAGATTTTAGTACGATGAATGAACTTTGATTTTATAAACTTTTTGATTGAAACAGACATTCTATGTAAAGAAAAAAAACTATTTTTGGTATTATAATATTATATTAACACTTGCGCGACTCATTTGTTTAAATAAAACTACTTTTTACGGATTTAGACGCGTATATTTGTCCAAACGTCCGGCCAAAATTTTGAACCAAATATACGCGTCTAAATCCGTAAAAAGTATATTATATTTTCGTTAAAATGTTACCCATTTTTACAAAACAAAATATCTGTTTTACTGTTATGATCACGCCTATAATTAGCTAAAGTTAAATGTAAAAACGATGAATATTATATATTTAATAAAGTGATTAAAGACTTAGATTTCATAAGATAAGACTAGCTTAGCAGTGGTCTGCTATATGCTATTTAATTATGATGATGTCTGAGTTCAGAAACATTGGCCGATGTCATCGAAGTCTACTCTACATATTGATAGAGCACTACACTCTATGTTAAATTGATTTAATGAACCAATGAATGTATACATAATCAATCGTTCGTGAATGCAATCTTCGGTAACAAGTTCAGTTCATTGGGCCTGTTAGTGATCAATATAGTAGCCATTTGTAGTAAAATTTGGTTACGATAAGATTTTAGTATCCATCCATCCATCAGCCTAACTCCGCCCACTGTTGGATATAGGCCTCCCCTATAGAACGCCACAACGCACAGTCTTATGCCGCTTGCATCCAATGACTCCCCGCGACCTCGACGATATCGGCGCTCCACCTTGTCAGGGGCCAGCACAACGCTGCGTCTCCCGGTACGTGGTCGTCACTCTAGGACTTTTCTTCCCTAACGACCACCAGTCCTACGAGCAATATGGCCTGCCCATTGCCACTTCTGCGTGCTAACCCTTAGCACGCTGTAGATTTTAGTATTTCATCATAAGCATAACTAACACGTTACACACCGTTTTATGCATAAAAAAGTAGCCCGTGTTCTTTATCAGGCTCTGGGCTGGATTTATCTACCTTAAAATCAATCGGTTTAATAGTTTTGAAATGAAAAAAATACTGACAACAGAGTTACTTTCGCATTTACGATATAAGTAATGATTTTCAAACAAGATATTGTGCTATATTATCTGAATCCTGAGTTCTTTGAACTCAGGACTTGTTTGAACAAACAGTATAAAGTATAATTCAACATAATATTTCTAAGAAGATTCATTCTTAGAGACTTAACGAAGCAATTATTGAATTGGCTGTGGGCTAAACATGGCTTCAAAGTATATACGGAAACAATTGCTTCAAAGGTTTTAGCTAATAACTTTTGTTTATTAGAACGTAAAGATCAAACGTTATTAATTAATATATTTATTTAATGGGAAGCCGTTTTAAGGGGTATCAAAAAGACCCATTTGCCCGACTGTTAAGAAAGCGTGTTTTTAATACCCTTTTATCAACTCGGTATCTATCAATATATTAATCTGTGTAAGGGAAAATTTGAAAGTTATTTTCGCCCACTTGCATTAGTCAGATAATTCTAAAATTAAATACCGATGACAATGCAATAACGTAATTTAATATTCACAAATTTTAAGCGTGTGTTTTAGCTTTTGAGCTATAATATCAAGTATTGGTAGATTCCTTTTTATCAATCGACCGGGTGTTATGTTATGACTAAACTCTTTGAGTAGATGACTTTTTAAGTAAATTTTGTAAATCATTAAGGTGTGCTATAAAGAATATTTTATTTTATTTATTAAGTATGCCTAACACATTTTTTTATTACTCGTGTATGTTTTTGCTTACAATGTATATAATATCTTATATAAAGTAAAATATTGAATTTCGTTTTATATCATATCGAAGAATACGTTCTTGATCTTTACACCCTGAGGGTTTATGAAACTGGATGCTTATACGAAACTGTACTGACGCTATCAGAATCACAAAGATCAATAAACTTTGATTTTATACTTTTATATTTTAGAACATATTTTATATTTTAGAAAAAGATTTTAGTTTCATGTTGAAAATTCTCGTATCATCTCAATAGAACAATAAAACTAAAAAGATTTATCGATATGATTTGCTATATCTAATTTGGGATTAGTATTATTTTCAAGATGCATTTATCATCGATCATGTCGTTTTGGGTGGAAAGTATATTTGTGACTAACTGTTACCTACTTTAAATGATTCTGTAATAAAATTAAAAGCAATTCGCGTTCTACTTTAAAACTAATGGCCTCATTCATAACGACTTATCGGAGGTTTAAACGGAGATTTTATCGGAGAGATAATAAACGTTTTATTGTAAAGAAACTATTATGAATAACAAGTTTTGACAATTTTCGCGAACCGATTTTAGCGAACTTTTAAACCTCCGATAAGTCACTATGAATAAGGCGATAAGTGTCCAATTATTGGGCACTAACCAACATATTATTGTATTTTTAATATATTATCCGTATCTTCTTTACATTGCATTATTATAAAACAAAGTCTTATTTTTCTATGTAGGTATATTATGTATTTTCCGTCTCTCACAGTAGACGTTAACTGCTTATATTGTCCCTTAGCTGGCTCTTACAATACCCTGGGAAAGAAATGGGGTGGTGACACTTGTATTATTAATCCATCACCATTATTTGAATGTTTAAAAAATATTATTTACATGTCTGAACTTAGACAACTCTTACATATTTTTTACAAGGCCTTAGAACGCCTCCGTATTTAAGGTGGAAACTTTTCGCCCATTAATTGCAAAGTTATCGAGTGGGTAACCTGAAGGGGTACAAGTAAAAGCCTTCTCGTGTATCAAAAGTCGCGTTGTCATTGAAACTTAGTGTCAGGTGAAACTTACCTCTGACACTTTCAGAGTGTTGGAATTTAAAATTGAGCCATGTTAAATCTAGTTACTGTATCTAGTATCTTTGTTTTATACTTTACTTTATACCCGCGGTTCCACACGCGTTTATATTTATTGAGCCCACCCTCATTCAACATACACGAAATCGTAACAAATTATACAAAAAAGCCATCCTCTTAAACCACTCTATCTATTAAAGAAAACCACATCAAAATCCGTTCCGTAGTTTTAAAGATATAACCGCACATACATCCAAAAATACCGACTTTGTTTTATACTAAACAAACCTTAGCCCTTGGAATATTTCTTTTTGGATTTAAAAGTGGCTACTTTTAAATCCATGCTTCTTTATTCGTCTTTGTTGCGTGAAAGAGGGACAGAGTTACTCTCACATTTTTAATACTACCTGTTTTTCGCGACTGACGCGCAGAAATTGAAATTGCTCCTTAAATGTTTTGCATTAAAAAAGTCTGTGACTTGTCTCATGTTTTAAACTGTTTTTGTTAGATTTAAATAATCTTCTTAGTTCTAAAACTAAAAACAACAACAAAACTAACAAAACTCGCTTGAAAATCCAAAATATTTTTTTAAATTATTGCATTGTCATCGGTCGTTGATATATGTGCAAAATTTTAGATCAATCCGACTACCGTAAGTGGGTGAAAATCACTTATAAAGATTCCGTTACATAGATTATTACATTGATAGATACATACCGAAACGGCTTGAAACAGCGACAGAGAGTGAGATATTTACTTTCGCATTTATGGTGTTAGTAAGAGTAGAACTATTGGAAAGAGTTAACGATTAAAATAAACCTAGATTAAAAAAGGGATATGAACGTAATAATAAAATTAAAGTGTGTTGAAAACGATAAAACTATTAAATGAACAAGTTAATATCTTAATATTTAAACATGATTTGAATTCATTTGTTAAAGCATTGAAATTTCTAATGTAATTATCTAAACGTACAGTCTAGACCTTAGAACAAACTATGAACAATGTTATAACATTGACGTTGTCTAGCAATCACTTGAGTTTATTTTAAATAATAATTTTCTATCAAATTATTATAAAACTCTTCGACATGCGTATAATTTAGAAAATATCCTATAACAGATAGATGGAATAATCAGGTAGTATTTTAGAAACAATTTTACTGTAGGTATGTTTATCAGAACAATGAACCGGCACAAATTTCTATTTTGAAGTCGCAAGTTGTAAGCGGATAGCATTGCTTCAACTGCATAATAGTAGTTTAAAATATGCTTTGAATTTAGCTTAGATTACTTAGTAGTTCTATACTAGTTTTATTACAAAGCTCTGCCTGCAATATCGTCTGCATCAAATAGTGAATTTGGGTAGCTTTTAGTTATGCTTCGCTTAATATAAAAAATACTAGCTGTTGTCCGCGAATTCGTATGCGTGTGATTTAAAAACTTTTTACAGATTTTGCAATATTTTTTCACTGATTCTTCGCTCCTATTAGTTGCAGCGTGATTTTATAACGCCTATAGGCTTCCTCGTTAAATGTACTGTCTACAATAGAAAATATTATTCTAATCGTAGCAGTGGTACCTGAGATTAGCGCGTTCAAACCAACTCTTTAGCTTTATAATATTATGTATAGATTAAAAATCTCTACAGCTTTTAACTTGAGGCAAACTACCTGTAATTGGATCGTGGCACAGGCCACGGCTAAGGCCAGCATTAATTGTAGGAACGAAGCCAAGATTCACCCAGAATCACCATTTGTGCGGCTTGTGTAATTATACTATGTACTAATTACACTTTATACAGGTAATTTGCTTTTATTGTACACAGCTATCCACACTCTATTTGTAAATAGAAGTGTAAGTTTAATTTTAGTGATATTTTTATTTATGATTTTAATTGTGTGTACAGCTTTTGTTCTTGTTGTTACAGTTGTTAAAATTGTGTTAGTTTTAATTAAACTTGATAAGTATTTTTGTGGTGGGCTCGGTAAAGACTAGATTTATGGAAAAATGCGAGATATTGGTACCAATTCTAAGTGCACAACTAAACTTGAACTTAAAAATAAAAATTGCTAGTGTCAGTAACACATTTCGGCGATGTTAACTGAACTATCATATTGTGAAAGCTGTGTAATATAGACTATGGCCTTATTTATTATGACTTATCGGAGATTTAAACAATAAAATAATCGGAGAGATAATAAACATTTTAGCGTAAAAAGACTATTATGAATAACAATTTTTGAGAACTGATTTTATCGAACTTTTAAACCTCAGGTAAGTCATTATGAATATGACTGTTCAGGCCATATGTTCGCCTGATGATAAAAAATAACAACACACGATCGCCGGCAACGTCATGCAAGAAAAAGGCGGCGTTGCGTCAAATTATCATTACGCAGTGAAGCTCCAAACTGTCGACATCAATTTTATACAATCAATTTTGTAATTCTAAAAGTTAATAGTAAATCCATTAAGCAGCAGTTATCAAGGAGTTTTACTTCAAAGTCCCTTCGATTATTTGAGAAGAAGACCGGCGTAATCAATGACCATAAAGATTTTAATTAATATAAATATGCACAATGATATAGCAAATTAACAAAAATACACCTAGTTGTTTTCATTTTTCCTTAAGTTACCAAAAACTTCACTGTAAGAAATAAGTTGTTGAAAGTGTAAGAAGTGTGTCGAATTTAAAGCTGAATATAATTTTAGCTACAGCGACTGCTATACTAAGCATATAGTGCCTAGATAGCCCTACCATAGTTGGTAGAGATAACATCAAAGTGTAAAGGGTGCAATTCATTCATGCAAAAGTTTTCACACTGCAGTTCACATGAACACATTTATAAAATCTCATACTTATTTGATTCGTAAATAACTTCACACTTTGTAGAAATACAGTATTCAGTAATTATGCAGTTTGTGTACAATGATATAGGTATTTGAACAACCAAGCCTTGCTCGATATTCTTTTTTAACCGACTTCGTGTGGTCCCAGTGGCACCAGGTCATAAAAATAAGGAAAATCCTCATATTACAAACGCAAACTTGTTTTTAAAAATACTCTATTACTGGTCAATAGTGTTTAAGGTAATGATCAGTTCGATTAATAGGCCCGCAAACATGCTGTATACAGGTATACCTACTACATTAGGTTAAGATAGGATTCTCTAAATTTAAGTCTTCTAATTTCTTAAACAATTGTTAATTGTAACATCATGACTAATAATTAATTAATTGTTATTTTCTATTGCGGTTAAATTATTAAACTATTACATAGCTTCTATCGCGGGCCTTGAGCGTGGAGACCGAATCCAGAAATTCCGTAACGAAAATAACGTAACCTAATAATAACGCCGTTTCGCTGTTTGTGCCGCAATCTGGTGACTCATGTCAGTTTGGGCGTTAGTTTTAAATATAAATAACAAAGTGCATTTATTAACGAAGAAAGTCACGAAAAAATAGTAAAAGAAAATGAGTGAGTACTCTATCTACATACATTTCATTATTATTATTATATCCTACTAATATTATAAAGGCGAAAGTTTGTAAGTATGGATGTATGTATGGATGTTTGTTACTCTTTCACGTAAAAACTACTGAATGGATTTGAATAAAACTTTACCACAATATAGCTTATACATCAGAATAACACATAGGCTACAAATTGGCTGGACCGATTTTGATGAAATTTTATTTTATACAGAATTGTATGGCAAAACAACGTTTGCCGGGGCAGCTAGTATTATTATAATAATATAATAATTATTATAATATACTAATGTGATAGTTTAATTTAAAAATTTGTAAGTGAAAAATAATGCAAGTGCAAAATACTGCATAAATAAATAATTATAATTGCATAAGTTGATAAAAAATGCTATGTAATAGCTTTACCACGGCAGTCTCCGAGTGCTACACGTATTTTTTTTATAGTTTTATTATTTGTATTCTTTGTTTATACTCACAATAAAATTAAATTTTTTAATATAAAACAATAAAATAATACATTTCAAAATAGAAAATTATGCGGAGGCCCATCGGTGTCGGGTAAAGGGACCAAGCCACCGGTGGTTGGCCTCCAGAGAAAGAAAGCTCCTCACAATGCGTGCCGTGCCGAGGAGTGCCGCCTTCTGCACCAGGCCCTTGATCCAAACGTTCAAAGCTTTAGGTGGTGGTCGAATTATATTAGTTTTATTGCAATTAACTCGTTTTTATTATCTCGGTACGTATCTATCGATGTATTAATCTATGTAACGGAAAGTAATTTTCACCTAGTTGTAATAGTCGGATTGATCTGAAATTTTACATACTTACTAAGGACTAAAGACAATTTAAAAAGTATTAAAGACTTTCAAACGTGTTTTCTAGTTTTTGAACTATGTACATTTTGTATTTATTTTACGTTAACGTTGTGGCGCAGTATTTAATCAGATTAGATAATATTGCGCCTCAGTGCCCCTAGTTACCTGGATAACATATTATTATATCTTATCTTCATTAGACTAATAGACTAAAAGGTTTTACCTTTTCTCAAAGAAATTAGTTACGTTTGAGAATATATTCAATCGAATTACCTAGAAGCTAAGTTAATTAACTCTAGTGCTTAGGTACTGTTTTATTTACATAAAATGGTGAGACTATTTAGAAAGAGTATAAAACACTCGCTTAAAAAACAACAGCCTTCATGACTATTACCGACTGACTGTGGTATAACAAAATGCTGTCTAAATGTTCTTAAAGCTATCACTACTCAAGCTACACTAATTTTTCACTGTTTATTTACTAACTAGCTGTAGCCCGCGACTTCGTTCGCGTAAAATTTTGGATGACTGGGCAGTGAGAAACTTAAAGTAGGTTTTCTTGAGGGAATTAGATATCATTCCGGGATAAATTATAGCCTTTACTTTAAGTTGCATCTCTACCAACATGTTATTGAAAACGGTATTCAATTCTATGTCGTAGTTTTGGCATGATGCGCGTACATACATACAGATAGATAGACAAAAAATCTTTTTACAGCTCTCTGGAAAGGAAATGGAGTGGTGACACTTGTATTCTCAGTTCGACACCACACGGTTTATATCTCTAGTGAAACTGAAGTGTAATTAGATGCAAGCGGCACCAGACCCTGGTTTGTGGAGTTTTTTGAAGGAGACCAATCTCCGACAGTGGACGGAGAAAGGCTGATAGATGGAAGTATAACCTTACTTATATATAAAAGTGAAAGTGAGTTTGTTTGTTTGTGATGCTTTCACGAAAAATCTAGCGGATGGAATTGCACGAAAATTGGTATACCTAGATATAACTTATAGTCCTAGAAGTAACATAGGCTATAATATATGATAGACATGTCCATGCAGGTTGTCTGGAAAAGATCGCTGACAGCGATTAATTGTTTGTAGATAATTTAAAAACTCTGTATTATTGGTGTGCAATAAAGTATATTGTATTGTATTGTATATTATTTCGCTAAAACTCTGTACGAGATAATGAACGCAAATGTTTGTGAAATATGGTATAAAACACAGCAGTAACAGAAGGTGGGTTGGCGTTTAAAATTGAGGACAAGTAAAGTTAGCCTGGGCTAACGTGAATTCATGGGTTAAAATGATATGGAACTATAATATAAGTGACATACCGTGATGACAGTAACATTTGCCTAATTTTGCAATCTGCAAAGTCACTTTTGAACCCACTGATACAAGTATGGCACTTAAAATCAAGATCTGTTTTAATACACCATATTTAATTGACACCATCGTCAGTTTGTAGTGTGAACGCCGCCACGAACAAAAAAAACAAAAATGACGAAATGCGCAGTCTTTGCGTGTTCTAGTGTACCAGAATAATTAAAAAATGCCACAACATAGGTTTTCACAAGTAATTTTAACTCAAATAATTAAATTTCACATCAAAACACAATTTATTAATTTAATGACAATCATGTTTCGACGGACGTCAATAATGTTGCCCCAGGCAACCGGACAACTTCATGTTGTACTTCACACACACACAAATATTTTTTTTGACCTCAAGCCGGGTCATTGATTTAGCCGTAGACGCACTGTCTTGTATGTCTATATAACAGTTCAGCCCTATTGTTTATTTTACAGTTGTTATAGCAACACATAGAATTTGTCGACTTATGGGTATTTTTTTTAAATTTCGCCAAGAAGGTTTTAATTCCAGACTACAACTTGCGATTTACGCGGTAGCTCTGAATATAAACTCCTTGTGTATCTACTTAGTACCAACTTTTTTTTTTTATTGAGGTGATTAAAGAAGTATTTATCATAGACTAGGATATAGCGACCTATGCAAAGAACAAGGTTACTTGTGAATAAGTTACAAAATCGTTTTTTTTGTAGTTTTAAAGCTAAGCTGACCTATATTCTTTATTAGTAACTCTTTTTTTAATTATTGTCATGTAGTTTCAAAGTTAGTTTAAATGTTATAGCTGATTGTGTGATTGCCAAATTTAAAATCGCTCTCCTGTAAAGTAACAATTATGCAGAAGTAACTTTATTCTACGGATAGGTCGATAGATCTAGACTCAACACTCGGTACTACGAACCCGGCCTGCTCTTTGTCTAAGGGCCTGCTGCTTTTTTATTTGAACACATTAAGAAAAATAAATGATTTAGTAACCTTTCTAACTCTTTCTTTTTGAACGGGAGTAAAAGGGACAGCAAGGCTTTCCTATTTTCAAGGATTTACTATTTTACTTTTAAACCATAAACAGGGCGGCCCTGTCTTGGAACAAATCTATGTTCCCGAGTTGTTACTCCCTATTTATAACCTTCTTGGATTAAAGAAGTTAGAATAAATTTTTTTTTTATTGAGATGATTAAAGAAGTATTTATATTCTTTCGAATTATTTTTTATTTTGGCAGAAAGAAGAGTTTCAGTATTGAATAAATATTTTATTACAATTTTGATAGCAATTGAACTTGGTATTTTTTTGTTTTGTATCAATTGTAGTTGTTATTTTGGTATCGTATTTAATTTAATTTTAGGTTTGATTTCAAATTCGATTCCGCCACTAATGCGTGCAAAGCCGCGGGCAGAAGCTAGTTTGATATAAGTTAGCATTATGGGTGTTTATTCTAAGTATGTATTTACCAAATAAAAGTAGTGTATGTATTATATCCGTATTCTGGTACCTATAACATAAGCGTAATAAGCTTAACTTGAGACCAGAGGACGTTGTGTGAAATGTACACGAATATTTATTAATTAATTTTTATTTATCGACTATATATTTTTATATCCAAATTTAAGTAAGAAATAGACTGAAATGTATCTTTGAAATCAATTTTTTTTTTCTTATCTCTGCACTCAGCAACGCAATTTTGTTAGGTTTTACCATTTTGACATCAAACGTTATTGATTTATTAGGTAATGCCCGCAGTTTCACCCGCGGTTATAGTTATTCAGCCCAACTCTCTCCCGATATAGACAAAACCCTAACAAATTGTACAAAAAAGCCATCCTCTCAAAACACTCTATCTATATTTAAACATCACATCAAAATCCGTTGCTTAGTTTTAACGATTTAAGCTCACATAGAAACATACATACAAAAATAAAGCCTTGTTTTATAATAAGTAAAGATGACGTAGGTAGAAGATTTTATAACTCTTTTCTCCATAAAGTATAAATTTCTCAACTTGATAAAATATATTATGCTATTTATAAGACAAAATATGTTGATACGATAAAATGTGACAGTAACTTGAAAGTTACGAGTTTAAAGATACCAAATTCACAGTACCGATTGAATGTTATATTTTATTTCAATCTGGTTAAAAGCAGTTCTCCATTAACTTCGATTGGGTCGTTGGTTATCGATGCCATTAATTAGGTAGTGATAAAAGTAGAACTATTATATTGCCTTTGTGGGCAAAGAATACAAGTGTTTTCAATCCCTTTTCCTTCCCAGGGTGCTGTAAAAGCCAGCTAAGGAAATTTTTTACTGTACACAGGTAATAGACTCCATCAGAGACGTAAAACTCGAAAATAATCCCTATGCCAACACGCCTGGTCAGCGCAGCATAGTAGACCATAATCCCTCCCTACGTGGAGGAGCCCGTGCCTAACAGTGAGACGTTATTGGGCTGGAGAGGCAGATAGAGAACAGTAGAAAATAATATAGCTTTATCCTATTCAACGAGCCGAGCCAAAAGGTAAACAAACGCATTTTAATACTACTAAATTGTAGACCACAGATACTGCGAACATATTACATTAAAATGTGACGTTTTGTCATCGGTCGGGCTATACGGCGGATATAACCTATCTGTGGTGTACAATTTGGTAGTATTAAAATGCGTTTGTTTACCTTTTGGCTCGCGGCTCGTTGGCGGCGGAGGGATAACAAATGAATGACGAAAAGTAAGTAAAAACATTAAGAGAGGAGTAATAGCTATGAGTACAGTAACAGTAGTATAGTAAATGAGTAGGATTCCCTCTCTTTCCTGTCCATTAACGTCCCACTGTTGGGCACGGACCTCCTCGATTTTGGGAAGGTTTACGATATACTATGCAGCGGTGACCAGGCGTGCTAGCATCGGGCTTATTCCCGAGTTCTCCATCTCTCACTGTGGAAGTTATCTGTGTACAAAATCTCTTAGCTTTAATAGCTCCCTAGAAAGGAATAAAGTGGTGATACGTGTCTTCTTAATCCGTTACCACATCATGGACAATAGTATTGTAGAGTAGGATAACATTTAATGCAACAAAACATCGTAAGATAAATCAAAAAGTTTCAAATACCTAGAGTAAATGTTATCGCAACAAAAATTTCATCGTAACAATATTTCATTGTTTAATTTCTATTGGACGGCTCCATTGATTTTATAAATTTACCTCTCCCAACTGAGAATTTAATGAAAAACGTGCGTAGAAAGTTTCAGGTCGATTACTTCGCGCGGTTATTAATGACGGGGTCTTGTATGCCGCGCACCTAGCACCTTGAAAGATCAGGAGCTTCGTGAGATGCAAATGGTGAATCTTAAAATTATTTACGTGTTTTTATAAATTTTAGTGCTGCAATAACTTGTCGAATTGTTAAAAAAGACTATTAAGGGCCTACATCAATATTATCGTCGACATGTACATATTAACACAGCAAGTAGGTATGGAAAATGAAGAATTAGGGATATTTTTTTTGTTTACTCAAAATCTACTAAATATATTTTAATTCTGATTTACGTGTTTCTATATATAATAGTTACTTATGTTTTTAAAGATATTTCATTAGTTAATACGCGATAATAGACCGACAAATGAAAATAATAAAAAATGAGAGAGGTTGTTTCGCTAAGATTTTCTATCGAGAAAACTTTTTTCAATCGCGTTTCTGAGTTTATGCGATCCTAGATTATATATTAAAAAAACATGTACTTAAAAATTAGAGCTCTAGCCATTCAATCTAAAGAAACAATGAAAACTTCGTACGTAGAAAAATGCACGAAGCTATTTTGGTATCCTCTTAAATAATATCAATCATCATAAAATCAAAAATCTGTTTAAGTGTGTGTTCGTTTATTTTTGATTCACAATCAAATTGTTCAATGGATTTAGACGAAGTTTGGTACTAACATTGATCACACTCTAGATTAACGTAAATACCACTAATGTTGCCGTAAAAATGTGGTGTTTCCATGACATAATTGAATAACTCATCCATGGTATTAGTTTAACCAATACAATGTAGATGGCATTGGCAGTCAAGTTAAAAGTCACTATTATTGTTTTACCCTTTACTGTCAAGTTTTTTTATCCTTATTGCTCAACCTTTTTCACTACGGGTAATTTATATAGTCTTACCAACTATTACTAGTTTTGCTCAAACTTATTTAACTTACCTAACAAAAGTTTCTTGAACGATAAAATAAAACTAAGTTAGAGGTAAAACTTAGAAACCTTTACCGTACAGTTTATAAGGGTTAACTTTGTTACACTTTCATGCCCAAGTTATAAATGTTAACCCATTAATTACTATGTTATCGACATAGATCCCCTCCTATAGATAAACCATTACGAGATTTTTGTTAACGACTAAACGCACAGACGTTCGAGGAAGGCGCATATTATGCATATGGTGGTACTAAAATCATACGCAAAGTTCTCATATATTACCTATGAACGAATAATGCATACGTTCGGTGTGTGTTGATTGCCTCGCGTGCGGCATCTACCGAGGCTTAACTGTGGTTATCGAGTACGACCTAAAGTGATAATAGTAAAAGCCTTCTCGTGTAACAAAAGTTGCATTGTCATCGAAACTTAGTGCCAGGTAAAACTTACTTTAGCTAGTCTAAGATAGTTGGAATTTGAAATGGAATGTTCTAATGGACTTGTGTGGAATCAGAGAGAATCTGTGTTAGTTGAAGATAGAATTTTAATTGAGTAGAAATGAAAAGAAAACGATAGCAGCGTCTAAGTGATTAACTAATCAGCAAGTATAAGTAAGCTTCATGCAATCTTACAAATAAATATAAATAATTGTAACAATTCGACGGGCCTCGTGATTTAGAGGTGTATGTAATGGACTGCCGTTCACCAGATCGCGGGTTCGATCCCCGCACAGTACATTATAAGTATGAGCAACTGAGGAATGAGCCTAACCTAATATCTAATAATTCCTCATAATTAGGTATATTCTCGGCAGAAACGTTATTTTAAGGACGTTCTATATTCAAAAAAATTATGACATATTTAGCCTTCAAAAAGAATTTTAAATATCGATTGACAAATAAATCGGTGAACATACATAGAAAATAAAATGCAACTGAACAGACAACTTCTTCCTTTTTTGAAATCAATTAAATATATTGTTATTAATCGTTTAACATCAAATTGGATAAGAAAGCTTTTACATCAATGGTATTACTAATGTAGTTGTCTAATGCAAAGATTCTATAAGTTCTAGTTACTTGATGAAATTAAATTGTAAGTAGTTGAATTAATTAACTTCACAGAGAATTCAATCCCATATTTTTTTGTGAAAAAAAGTTAAATCCTTTTAAGAAATATCGAGTTTTACTAATGAACACAAAGTACGTATGTTTTCTCAATTTACTAGGGCATAACCTTAGAGCATCAAACCAACAGGAGTTGTTTCTGCGGCCTTTTTTTGTCAAATATACCGCCAATTTAGAGGTATGCTAAGGTAACGCACACAAACACATAAGGCATGTTTCATAAGGCACGTTGCGTTACTCTTACGCTGGCATGGCGTAGCGCTGTCACTGCGTCATTTACCTAACTAAAAATCATAGTATTTACGTGATGAGGTGCATCAACGTAACTTATTGTAACGCACTTACAATTGAACTACACTCTCCGATTCAAAAAGAGCGGCCGCGTCGCTGGAACGTAATCGTGCTCATACGGTCAGCGTATGCGTTATTTATATTTTCGAGGCCACGACGCAACACTTATGCAGTGCACCGTGTGAGTGATGAATTATTGTACGCCTCGCCCAAAATTGCCCCACATGCACTAAGAGACTACATGTCCGTACACAATGAGTCTGAGTATTGCTTTCGTACCATTTTCACCGGGGAACGCCTGACAATACCTGCTCCTGTTATAATAATGCTTTATGAGCGTAACCCTTCGCAATGTAATTTTGCTACCAAACCACAAGTCTAATAAAATTTACATAAAAATTGAAGGCAAAAACGGGTATTTCCCGTTTTGTGAATACCGTACATATAATGTGTATATTCATTGACATTTTATGGAAAACAGTCAAATGCCTGTTTCTTATGTTTTGAGATATATATTTATACGATTTTGATTACAAAATTACAAAGTGTCTATAAAAATTAGAGGATCATTACTGTCTGTTACTCGAAGTATTTATTTGTTTGTATTCATTTGGTTACACCTAAGTACTTTCTCCTGGGTTGATTTCTCTATGTGAAATGAAAACAGCTGTATGAGGCTACCAGCATAAAAGTCTTGTATTCAGTTACAAGTTAATTTATTTAAGGTTTTCTAATGAAGCTGGTTTTCTTATTTCCTAGTAATAATTTTAATATTATCCGTGCGGTGATGGAATCGAAGTCAAAGTCATTTTTTTATTTCAAGTTAGCATGGTTTCCAAGCTCTTTTGAAACGTTTGAAGCCAGGTATGTGTTCACAATGCGAATCCCGTAAAAAAGAACAGACAAGAAACTCCATGGATTTTTTTCACTTTTTCTTTTCTACCAAAATTAAGAATACAAGTCATGTCTCCACCCCGATTCTTCTGAAGGGTGCTGTGATAGCCACCTAAAGGATACTATAAGCAGTTAGCATCTACTTTGCTTTCTCGATGTGAAATTAGCCTGTGCCTAGCTGTGGGACACACAGGAAACATAATACATAACTATGCAAGATTTACAATTCTTTAAACTTAATAGAACTAACTTTTGTTCATAACATCGCTTGACAAGAACACGGTTCAACTAAAGTTTGTCCTTTCACACATTTGTTCAAATAAAACCACTTTTTACGGATTTAGACGCGTGTATTTTAAATGTTGTCACCATGGCCACGGGTGGACTGTTCCATGTGACCATGGTGACTGCAAAGTCTTCGAAACGTCGGACTACAATTTAAAACAAACACACGCGTCTTAATCCGTAAAAATTTATAAGTTTCATTTCTAAATATCATATTTTTGCCTAACATAAATATTTAAAATTGTCCAAATATGTAAAGCTTATTAGTAATGTGGGGTTTTCTAAAGAATTCAAAGTACGGATATTTACTCGATGTTACTGGGGTGCAACCCTACGCAATGTAATTTCGTAACCAAACCACCAAGTATAATAAAATTAACATAAAAATGGAAGTGGTTGGTAGGTATTTCCTGTTTTAATATGTATATACAGATAATATGTGCATATAAATTGAAGGTAAAAGCTGTGGTTACTATATAAGTTTTTTCAAATACTCCCTGTATTTCCAATTTTGCTTGTATAACCGAACTAAACTAAAATAAAATTTAAATAGCGATACTGTTAACGACACCATTCGGTAAAGTTAACTAAATGTTCTTATTATAAAAAATTAGTGGTATAATTGACTATCATTTTTATTGATTTTTATTTATTTCTTAATCCTTAGTAAGAATGCTGCCGCTGTACAAATAAAAAAGAGATTTCTACGGACTGAACCGTGTATTTATCGTTTTCAATTATTATTTACCCTAACGTTTGGAGAGTTTAGTTGCCATAGCCCGTAACAATGTATTTATATTTGTTAATAACTGATCACGTAGGTCATAGGACACCTTACAGATGGACTTTTCAGCCACTATTATCACGGGTAAATGATCATGGTGGCTGAAAAGTGTCAAAAGCGTCAGCTTAGATTAAAATTGCATACATAACAATATTAGCGTCTAACTGCCGCACTCAGAAACATTTAATGGTTACTTACGGAGCTCTTTAGTATTGATTTAAAAAAGTTTTAACTTAACTTTCACTTTTTTAAATCAATACTAAAGAGCTCCCTAAGTAACCATTAACATTTAATGGTTACTTAAGGAGCTCTTTAGTATTGATTTGAAAAAGTTTTAACTTAACTTTTACTTTTTTAAATCGATACTAAAGAGCTCCTTAAGTAACCATTAAATGTCTCTGAGTGCGGCAGTAAATCTCTAAAAAGTGGTTTATTTCAATAAATAATTCACACAAGAGTTAGAGAATATTAAACTGCCATTTTATCATAAATTGTTTTCACTTAACAATAACATGTCATATTAAATTATATTTATCATAAAACTAATATATTCTTTTAAGAAATTATGCTCGATCTTTATATTATTTTCCAGACACAATATTTTCTCGACTATATTTTATCTGAATTAGTTTATGAACAGAGTCAGCGATTTTATAAAAACAAATTTACATTTGAATGATTTATTGCAATGGAGTGTAACCTTTAAACATATGTGAATTTTTAATAATTGAATTTTTATAGACATTACTGTTTGAAATATATTCAACTAACTGTAGCCCGAAAATTAGTAGGCGTGGAATGTAGGAAATAAAAAAAAACTAAACAAATTATACAAAAAAACCATTCTCTTCAACCACTCTATCCGTAAAAAAAAAGAATCGAAATCTGTTGCGTAGTTTTGAAGATGTTAGCTCACATAGGCACATTCCTACAAAATAACGAATTTGTTTTATAATAACTAAAGATTTACGATCTTATTCATAATGACTTATCGGAGGTTTAAACGAAGATTTTATCAGTAAGACAATAAACGTTTTAGCGTAGAAAGACTATTATGAATATCAGGTTTTGACAATTTTCGCGAACCTATTTTAGCGAACTTTTAAACCTCCGATAAGTCATTATGAATAAGACCATTATTGTTTTAAAGGTTTTTTGTTGTTGATTTTAATAAGGCTTTTGTCACAATACCTAATACATCATAACAATATGTATTAGCTGTTGCCCGTGACTTCGTACTCGAGGTATTAAGAAAATTTTCCCCGTTTTTGCAACTTTCTTCACAGATCTCTCGCTAATATTAATCGCAGCGTAATATTTATTTATTTATTTATTTATTTACACTTTATGCTTAAACTATGCAAAGGCGGACTTAATGCCTAAGGCATTTTCTACCAGTCAACCATAGGGTGGTGCAGAAAAAGGGAAGGTAGAAGTGTAACAAATAAAGCTAGATTATCAAAGATTATAGTTGTTAAAGACTTATTGACATAGATAAATCCTATAAAGAATACATTACATACACATACATAGAGATACACGTAAATCAATACAATTAAACAGATACATACATGTCATACATACATATACAGATATATACGCACATTACACATACCATAAATACATATAATACAGTATTTAATATACAGTATTTAATATATTTAATATACAGTATTATATAGTATATAACTTTTCTTGATAAATGTACCTACTATCCAATACTAAAATAATTTTTTCAAATTGGTTCGATGGTTCCTGAGATTAGGGCGTTCAAACAAACAAACAAACTTTTCAGCTTTATAATTTTATAGGCCGATATAGTCGCAAAACAAACCTATATATAAAAAAAATAAAAAATAAAAAAATAATTTGATAAGTATGAAGGCGATGACATTATTGGTGCAATATCCATCCTGCTAAAATCCTTCTCGTACTTGCCCAGTTTTTTAGGGTTCCGTACCCAAAGGGTAAAAACGGAAACCCTATTACTGAGACTTCACTGTCCGTCCGTCCGTCCGTCCGTCCGTCCGTCCGTCCGTCCGTCTGTCACCAGGCTGTATCTCAAGAACGGTGATAGCTAGAGAGTTGAAATTTTCACAGATGATGTATTTCTATTGCCGCTATAACAACAAATACTAAAAATAAAATAAAATAAATATTTAAGGGGGGCTCCCATACAAAAAACTGATTTTTTTTACCGTTTCTTGCTCGATACTAATAACGTTGCCTTATGTTGCATAGATAATGGTACGGAACCCTTCGTGCGCGAGTCCCACTCGCACTTGACCAATTTTTTATTTATAATACTCAATAATGTAGTACCATCATAAACTATTGAACGAAAATGAAAAATAGCTACGCAGGTACGGGCTTTGTTCAACATGGGGTTACTTGATCGATATTCGAGTGATTGATGAAATAGGAATTATCAATGAGCAGTCTATTGCCACTTGTAAATGGTTCTTGAAATTGCTTTTGAAATAGCCATCATTATCGATTGCTGAGACTATTATTACCGACTGAATAAATTGAAGATAAAATTGATTTTGTATTTTAGGGTTGGCTTTTTTAGGTTAGATAATAACTGTATAAATAGTAGCAATTATAAAAATGGTTATCCAGGTTTGGGTTCGTAGCTTGAGGGCTCCAGACACTTAACCAAATCATTGGAAATTGCCGTTAAATAAAGTTATTATTGGGCAATATAATTAGGCTAAAAATATCTTATTTTTATTTAATAGCAATTCCTAATGATTTCTCTTTCAATTAGCTACGTAAAGACACAAAAAAACCTAATAGGTATAAGTAGTTAAAAAAAAGATTAGGCGTCGCGTCATCAGAAATTGTTGATAGGAGTGACAGCTTACTATTCATGTACACAATATTGAGATTGTGTGTAAGATTTAACGCTACTACGCTTTGACCGACCTCGGGGTGGAGTGGTTTATGCAACGGACTGCCGTTCACGAGGTCGCGGGTTCGATTCCCGCTCGGGACAATCATTTATGTGATCTTTATAAATGTCATACAAATGTTTGTTCTGCGTCTGAGTGTTTACTATTTAATATAAGTATGTATTTACAAAAGAAAAGTAGTATATGTAGTCTATCCGTATTCTGGTATTTCTGGTACCCATAACACAAGCATAGAAATATAGCTTACTTTGGGACCAGAGTGTGTGAAATATCCATTAATATTTATTATAAATTTTCTCAATATTGCTCACAATCCGTGCAAAGTAGAAGCGGCTCGATTTTACACAATTACATATTTTATTTCCAGTAAGAACTAACTGACCTGGTTCTGTCTGTCTCTGTCTGTCTCCAGCCCATTAACGTCCCACTGTTGGGACCATAAGCCCTCCTCCACTTTCGGAGGGCTTATGGTCTACTGTGCCCCGCTGACCTGGCGTGTTGGCACAGGTTTTATTTTCGAGTTTTTCGTGTCTCACAGAAGATGTTATCTGTGTACAATATCCTTTAACTGGTTTTTATATTCTTAATTCATCACCACACGGACCTGGTTTACAAGCAACTAAATAGTTAAAAAAAAGATCGTAGAAGACACATTACAGCTCAGTCTCACCCGTGACCATGGTGACTGCAAAGTCTCCGAAACGTCGGACCAAAATTTAAAACAAATATACGCGTCTAATTCCGTAAAAAGTGGTTTTATTTAAACAAATGAGTCACGCAAGTTAAAAAATATTAGTTAGAAAATATTAAACTAAATATTGGTTAGAAGAATAATCCATTTCTTCACTTACAACTAGACAAGACTGACTAAAATTATAATTCTTTAAAGTTTTCATCGTAGTTTTATTTATAACATTCTTTGACATGAACACCGTGCAACTAAAGTTTGTCTTTTCAGTTCTAAGTGAAGTGTTCTACAGGGAAGTTGTTCCTTTGTTCCAACTTATAAACTATTGAATCCACTTGGAAAATTCTTTGACTTGTGATACTTAATGTTTTAAAACTATTATGATGTTTGTTCCTTTAATAAAATGTAACCCATAACAATTTCATAGACTTTCAAAGTTTATTTGGAATGTAGTAGTATTGACCGTTGAATAAATACGAAATGCATTTATTTACGTAGGCACAATTATTTTACATGATTTTGCTAAAAAATTACATGCACGCTGATATGAACTGGCGGCGTAAGATACTCAGTCGGGCTCTTTTGGTTTGTCATGAAGTCATTTTAAATATCTGTTCAAACTAAAATAAAATAAATTCATAACATATTAACAAAGTAGGTACCTACTTTGTTACTATGTATCGCTCCAGAACAACTAAACTTCCAAACTTTATTTAACTTTATAACTAACATAACATTAAGTAATCAGAAATACGACTTTCAAATGCCTACTAACTGGTAGAGGCGAGCATAGGTATACCTAGAGTGCTGAAACCTTATCTAATATATAAAATTCACGTGTCACAGTGTTAGTTACCGTACTCCTCCGAAACGGCTTGACCGATTTTTATGAAATCTTACATGCGTATTCAGAAGGTCTGAGAATCGGCCAACATCTATTTTTCAAAAACCTCCCCCCTCCCTGACATTTGTATGGCAAAACAACGTTTGCCGGGTCAGCTAGTTATAGTATAAGTTCTTACAAAACTAGTACAAAGAAAGTCACGTATAATCTATAAAGATTTCTTAACGACTTTGTTAGACTTACTTAATGACTGCTACGGAACTGAATGGCCACTAGACGAAGTCTAGATCCGCGTTTAATACCGAAATGTAGTTAAGAGATTTATAAAATATAAATAACAGCTACTATACTATATCTATACTATATATATATACTAGCTGACCCGGCAAACGTTGTTTTGCCATACAAAAAAAAAAGTTTGAAAAATAGATGTTGGCCGATTCTCAGACCTACTGAATATGTATGTAAAATTTGAGAAGAATCGGTCAAGCCGTTTCGGAGGAGTACGGTAACTAACACTGTGACACGTGAATTTTATATATTAGATATACTATATCTATACTTCCAATTTCTATATTTGTTGTCTACACTAGCTATAACTGGGATACACCCAAATAATTAACCGTCCGCTTTTGGGCATAGGCCTTCTTCATACACACATCGCGCGGTTCTGTGTAGATCCAGCGACTGCCATCCTGCCAATACTGTACAGATATGGATTTTATCGCTATAGTTATGCATGTATCTGCAAACTAAGATTCTGTTCACACTTCGCATTATACATGAAAACCATCCACTGCTTTACATAGGCATTCTTCATAGAACATTGCGCGATCCGATGTCCCCGACATCCAGTGACTGCCTGCAACATTCTTTTATTTTAATTTTTCAACATTGAAGCAATAATTTCTTAAAATAATAATATTTTTTTCCTATTCTTTATTTTATCAATGCCACGAAAGTGAAGAAAAACGCTTTTGACGAAATAAAACTAGCTTGAAAGACTTTGAAAACTTTAGTTGTAGTTTTGAAGATAACATTTTTCGTAAATACTTTTCACGGCTTGAAGACGGTCCCCATAGTCTATAAAAGGGCAATAAAAGAATAGAAAATACTTAATAAAATTACAAGTGGCTCTTCAAACTTATACTCTTATGTGACTTGTTATTTTTTATGTGTTGGTTAACCTTTATTTGTTAGTCGATAACTATATGTATTTATGTTATTATCATGTCATAAATAATAATAAATAAATAAATATTCATGGACATTTCACACAATGTCCTCTGGTCCCAAGCTAAGCTTTTATATTGTGTTATGGGTACCAGAATACGGATATAATACATAAACTACTTTTCTTTTGTAAATACATACTTATAATACATAGTAAACACCCAGACGCAGTACAAACATTTGTATGACAATTAAAAACATCACACAAATGTTTGTCCTGACCTGGAATCGAACCCGAGACCTCGTGAACGGCAGTCCGTTATATGAACCACTAGACCACGAGGCCCGTCTAAAGTATTAACTTTATTTGAAGGGGAGACCGGGTATCCTGAAATACAGGCCCAAAGCCTAGTTTAGGTACCAGTCTCCCTCATACATGCGAATTTAACTTTATTGTGCTGTTCATGTACACTTACATCTTAATATATATAAATCTCGTGTCACAATGTTTGTCCTCAATGTACTCCTAAACCACTTAACCGATTATAATAAAATTCGCACACCATGTGCAGTTCGATCCAACTTGAGAGATAGGATAGTTTAAATTTGGCTGGACCGATTTTGATGAAATTTTTTGTTGTTGATTTTTACACAGAATTGTATGGCAAAACAACGTTTGCCGGGGCAGCTAGTTTATATATATAAATCTTCTGTACGTGTGTTTGTAATTGAACTCCTCCTAAACGGCTGGACCGATTTTGATGAAATTTTTTGTTGTTGATTTTTACACAGAATTGTATGGCAAAACAACGTTTGCCGGGGCAGCTAGTTATTATATAGTATTTTGGTGAGAAAATAAAGAATTATCTTATCTTATTGAAAACGATAAATAAAGAATAAAAACATTATAAAAATAGTATCATCATCGCCATCATAATCTTGCCTTTATCCCATAATTTGAGGTAGGCAACATGTTTTCATATTATCGTAGGTTTTGGCAAATTTTTACCACCGGCAAGTTTACTTGACATCAACGCTCCTCGGGGAAATGTGGTTTACATAACGCTTGCGGGCAAGTCTTAGGGAGGTGGCACTTGCATTCTTTTTACACGCTTTATATTAGCTTCACTTGTATGTTTGTTTGTATGTTTGTTTGTTTGTATGTTTGTAACCGACTCCTATGAACGCTATTTTGACCCACTTTAAATGGTCACATTCTATTCAAATTTTGCACACCTGTCAAAGACCGATGACAATGCAATAATTCGATTAAATAAAGCGTGTTTTTTAGTTTTTTAAACTATTATTATTTTGTCTGTCGCTTCACCGAACGATAGATAGTTGGAAGCATCTGACGGTAAAGAATTTACAAGGAGTCAGTTACACTTCTTCACACTCCTAGACCGACAAATGAAAAAAATAAAAATTAGAGAGGTTGTTTCGCTAAGATTTTCTATCGAGAAAACTTTTTGATCCTAGATTATACATTGAAAAAACATATACTTAAAAATTGGAGCTCTAGCCATTCAATCTAAAGAAAGATGAAAACTTCGTACGTAGAAAAATGCACGAAGCTATTTTGGTATCATCTTAAAGGCAGTGTAATCGGATATCAAGTGTCCCATTTTATTTTTAACAAAATTATATAGTGATAGGATACATAATATTTTTTAATTTTCTTTATAAAGTTACTTTTATAGATTTTCTAGTGTTATAATAGTACTTACGAGGATGTCATGTATGTGTGGATGTCCGTGGCGTCACACGCAGGGTCCATTTGAAAACCAGCGCTAGGTCCTTGTGACCTAGCATAATGCTGAAATGGACACCTGGTTGCTGTCGCTTGGAAGCATGTGTTTTTTGTTAAGTAATTTTTAATGTTAATGTTCTCTAACGCAGCAATAAATATCTCTTTCTTCCATTCCTTTAATCACCAACCCCAAATAACGAGATAGGGACGGAAAAATGACGATGTTAAAGCTATGCTATACAAATATTATTAAGCTAAAGAGTTTGTTTGAACACGCTAATCACAAGAACTAGTGGTTCAAATTGAAAAATTCTTGTAGTGTTGGATATTACATTTATCGAAGAAAGCTTTACGTTATATAATATTACGCTGCGGCCTATAGATGCGGCGATCAGCATTAGTAAAAAGTGTTGTAAAAACAAATTTCTTTTTAAATTCAATGCTTACGGAGTCGCAGTCACCGTGTTTCAATTAGTTAAAATGTTAGTTTATCAATCATTATTAACTGCAATCTCACTAATGATGAATGTGTTTGTTATTATGGTACTATTTACTCAATAATAATTGAAACGTAAATGTATTTGATACTAGATGATGTTCTAATGATCATCAGTAAATTAGGTTAAACTCATTTCAAATATCTCCTACTAACTATTACCCACGAAAATTTTCATTTTTATTCACTCATGATCCGTTTCTATTGGTTGCAGCATGATATTATAGAGCCTATAGCCTTCTTCGATAAATGTACTATCAACCACTGAAAAAAAATTTCAAATCGGACCAGTGGTTCCTGAGATTAGTGCGTTCAAACAAACAAACTCCTCAGCTTTATAATTTATATATAAAAATTTTATATAAAATGTGAGGAAACCCTGTAATAACTGATCGTAAAGGACAATTTACAGCTCAGTTCCACATGTGACCATGACGTCTGCAAAGTCTTCGAAGTATCGGGCTAAAATTTAAATCAAATATACGCGTCTAAATCCGTAAAAAGTATTTTTTTATTTAAACGAATGAGTCGCGCATGTTTTAGAGAATATTAATATAAGGATTAATCCTTATCCTCATCCTTACTAATTTATAAGTGCGAAATCCGGATGATGTACAGTAATAATTTTGACGAGCATAAATGTTAATATGTGGAACGAAACGATAGCGCTATTTAAAAAACATACAACGTCATCTATTGTGCAGAAGAGTTAACTTCTGTTTGTTAAGGATTGATTTCTAAATTTCACGCGTACGAAGTCGCGGGCAACAGCTAGTTTATCATAATTTTGTAGTTTGTAATAATAAAATCACTAGTAACAAAACAATGGTCTAGTCTAATGTATCAAACAAAACCAATCACGTTTCACATTCGATTGGTAATTAATAGAGGACATTGATTGATGACATGAATCCATCAGGGATATCGAATTACGTGACTATACCAATAGGATTTTAGGATTTATTCACTGTTTAAACTGTATGACAGAGTTCTGTATCTATTATTTAGGTATAATATACTATTCTCATTTCCTTATCTCTTTTTTTAGGGTTCCGTACCCAAAGGGTAAAAACGGGACCCTATTACTGAGACTTCGCTGTACGTCCGTCCGTCCGTCCGTCCGTCTGTCACCAGGCTGTATCTCAAGAACGGTGATAGCTAGAGAGTTGAAATTTTCACCGATGATGTATTTCTATTGCCGCTATAACAACAAATACTAAAAATAAAATAAAATAAATATTTAAGGGGGCTCCCATACAACAAACATGATTTTTTTACCGTTTCTTGCTCGATACTAATAACGTTGCCTTATGTTGCAAAGATAATGGTACGGAACCCTTCGTGCGCGAGTCCGACTCGCACTTGACCAATTTTCTTCTCAGTTTTCGATAATATATCTATTTTATCCGTTTATTTATTTCTAGTTGTTAATGTAAAAAATAAAAAATCATTAGCAAATTAAACAAAAAAGCCATCGTCATATACCATTCTATCTATTAAAATAATTGCATGAAAATTTGTTGCGTAGTTGTAAAGATATATAAACTCACACAAAAATAATGACTTTGTTTAAGTATGTGAGCTTATATCTTCAAAACGACGCAAAAAATTCCACGCATATGAAGTTGCGGGTAAAAGCTTTGACAATAAAGCACTTAGTAGCTGAATAGTTCTGGATTTTGCCAGCTTTTTTTTAAACAGATTTAATAAATAAATTAGTTAACCAATACAAGCTGTAATTACTTCACTAACATAGTTTTTGGCTAGATATCATCTTTAAGACACTACTTATTACGTTTCAAGAGTCTGGAATCATGCCAAATGATAAAAAGTCGGGCTGGTGGAATGTCCTATTTAAATCTACAGTTTACAGATTATTCCATTATTTATGCTTCAGTGCTTCGAAATAACCTTGGAATATAACGGCAAATGTATTTTGTCTTGCTTGCTAATTCATACTAATTTTAATGCAAAATATTTGCTTTTTTAAATTAAATAATCATGGACATCTCACAAAACGTCGTCTAGTCCCAAGCTAATCCTTATAAATATGCTTTTGTTATGAGTACCATAATACGGATATACTTCATTAACTACCTACCGTTCTTTTGTAAATACTATTCATAGAAATCACCCAGACGCAGTACAAGCATTTGTATGACAATTATAATCATCATCATCATCATAACATCACGCCTTTTCCCTATGGGGGTAGGCAGAGACTATAGAGCGCCATCTGCTACGATCCAAACATACTTCTTAAAATATAAATATCACACAAATGATTGTCCCTAGTAGGAATCGAAACCGAAACTTCGTGAACGCCAGTCCATTACATAAACCACTCAACCATGAGGCCCGTTTAAGACGATGGCTTCTTTATACTCTATCAGCCGGGAAACGAAAACGTTGTTTAAACAGTACCTTTATTATTTTGCGTGTATGTAAGTATGTTCTAAAAGCTTTTCTGTATAAACACAAGTTGATTTGGTTTCCAACACTCTGACATTCAATTCAATTACGGTCTGCTTTTATTAGCGATAGACATATCAACGGCACGTACTGTTCGTTTTGAATGGTAAAGGTTTTGACATGACAGTGAACACATTTCAATTACTGGATTTCATGAATTGAATAATTAATGCATTGGGACGTTATCTAAATATTCAATATTTGATTGATGCGTTATGCTTACGTATTATTTTGATACATGGTTATAAGATTGGGGTGTTTTGTATTTATATTTCACTTTCACTTAACATATTAAAGCGATTTCTCAGATTCGATTTTTAAGAATTCCCTGCAACATTTCCTTGAGAGATTTCTACATAGTTATCACTTCTCCAGCTCACTAAGGTTTCGCTGTTTGAGCCTCCTACACTTCTGGGGGGCTACGGTCTTCTCTACGCTGACCAGGCTTGTTCGCATAGGGCTTATATTCGACTTTTACGTCTCTCACAGAGGATGTTATATACCGTATCTCTTATCTTGCTTTTACAACACCCTGAGAAGGAAGTTGTGATACTTGCATTATTAACCCGTCACCACACGGACTTTATAGTTATACAGGTAGCTCAATAATCGAAAGGGTTGCTGACAACAAAACCGAAGTTAAACAGATCCTTTGACTGAGGCTTATAGGCTTCGTTCACGTTAGATTAAACAACGGAGAGTGACCCTCATAGGGCAATCTACGACGTGTACACATAAGCAAGACTAACCTAGCTGCAGTATCACTGCCATCTACATAGACATTAGCTAAGCTCTGCTGCTCTTACTCTAATGATCTCTACGTGTACGTAGAAATTAAAACATAGATTAGATTAGTCTCCAAGCTGTCTAGTTCTAATCTCTTTACGTGGACGAAGTGCTTTAGATGAATAGTGACCCCTAGATATAGGAAACATCGTCTGTAGTTTTTAATTATTTAAATGAAGCTGTTTATCCACCACAAATTAGGAACATAAGATTTGTTCACAAAATTTTATAAAAATATAAACCTTAATTCATTTTCACGTTGAAAACTTAAAAATATTCCCGAGAGAAACGACTTATTATGAGGTACGTTAATGCTATTAAGGCTCTGTATTCGGCATGGTTTTATACGCTGCAAGCAGTGGATAGAATTTAATTAACTACTGTACAGTCGGCAGACCCCAAGACCAGTCTGTTGGGAAATGAACTAAGAACGGTTTTATTCATAAGAGATTACGTCTTTCTTTTTACAATTTTGTTAGTACGTTAACGTTCGTTAGTACAATCACACTTATTATAAAAGCAAAAGTTTGTTTGTGTGTGTGATGAAAGAGGTTTTCACCCACTTGAACTAATTTTAAATTTCACACACATTAAGGTTAGAATACAATGCAAAAAGAAACGAAAAAAAAATAATTTTGTTACTACATCACGCTTAAACGGTTCAATTAAACAAAATCTTGTATTAACCTAGCTTACATTCCAGATTAATATTTATAGGCAAGGTTGTTTTTGTTTTAAAATACTTTATATCATAATAAAATTTACAAAACATAATATACACTAGCTGTTGCCTGCGACTCCGTCCGTGTAGAATTTAGAAAATTTTCACGTGCGACGGCGCGTTGGCTTATTTCATGTATAAGTTTGGTGTTTCTATACCGATTTCTATGATTCTTTTTTTATAGAATGTTAACTTTTTTAAATTAGGAATGAGTGAGAGTATTATAAACGTAAGAGTAAACAAATATAAACAGAATGCTCCGAACTGCTAAGCTATCAGGAGTAACACGTGTTATTGTGAGTCAACCATAAAATATAGATATATGCTGTTGCGGGATATTTTGTAGAAAATTTTATGTAGAATATTTTCGTCATACATGATTTCTATGTAACTTTAACCATTACGGCTGCACACGCGACGGAAGCTTAAAAAATGGAGTAACTCCGTTTTCCCAACATTTCCCCTCACCACTCTGCTCCTATTGATTGTAGCGTGATGAAAAGTATACTATAACCTGCCCAGGAGTATGAAGAATAATTGTACCAAGTTTCGTTAAAATCCGTCGAGTAGTTTTTGTTTCTATAAGGAACATACAGACGGACAGACAGACAGACAGACAGACAAAAATTTTACTTATTGCATTTTTGGCATCAGTATCGATCACTAATCACCCCCTGATAGTTATTTTGAACATAAATTTCATGTACAGAATTGACCTCTCTACAGATTTATTATAAGTATAGATAAACACCAGTATACATGTTACATAATTTAACAATAATAACTTAGACAAGGTAAACTTCTTAAATCCCGCAAATATGGCGTAAATCTTGTAGGATAATCAAAAAAAGTTATAGTGCAGTTTTTAGTTTAACAAACGCACCTAGGTGGCGTTGTCTTCAAGTTAGGAGTTACTATGGTTTTCTTAAGAGGATACCAAAATAGCTTCGTGCATTTTTCTATGTACGAAGTTTTCATTGTTTCTTTAGATTGAATGGCTAGAGCTCTAATTTTTAAGTATATGTTTTTTCAATATATTATCTAGGATCGCATAAACTCAGAAACGCGATTGATAAAAGTTTTCTCGATAGAAAATCTTGGCGAAACAACCTCTCAAATTTTTTATTTTTGTCATTTGTCGGTCTATTATCGCGTATTAACTAATGAAATAACTTTAAAAACATAAGTAACTATCATATATAGAAACACGTAAATCAGAATTAAAATATATTTAGTAGATTTTGAGTAAATAGGAAAAGTATCCCTAATTCTTCATTTTCTGTGCCTACTGGCTGTGTTAATATGTACGTGTCGGCGATGATATACGATAATATTGATGTAGGCCCTTAAAGCCATTTATCAATTAATCGTATCATTTTCTTTCTGCGCTTGTCACTTCCAGGGATATTTATCGTTATGCTATGTAAAAGCCCTTATGCAGATTATGGTTAAGCAAATTTATAGACAAATATCTGGCAAAATCAAAGTTTAGATTAAAGTTAGACTAAGCACACAATCGTGATCTAAAGTTTAATAATAATAATAAATAATAATAAATATTCACAGACATTTTACAGAACGTCCTCTGGTCCCAAGCTAAGCTTATATGCTTGAGTTATGTGCACCAGAATACGGATAGAATACATATAGTATGTTTTTTATAAATACATACACCTTTAAAATACATAGAAACACTCAGACACAGCACAAACATTTGTATGACGATTAGAAAAATCACACAAATGATTGTCCATGATAGCGGGAATCAAACCCGCGACCACTTGATCGGCAGTCTGTTACATGAACCACTCAACCACGAGGCTCGTCATATTTATTTGTAGTCTTTACCAATATTTCAAACAACACAGTAATTTCTTCTGAGTTATATAAAAACCTTCATAACTAACAGCTCTACATAAAATTTCAAGGAAATAAAAATCATTCAATCAATCATGAATTTCAATATTTATAATTATTCAACTCTGTTCTTTGGAAGTTAAGTTTTGTAGTTTTATGCAGTTTATGCGTGAATTATAAATATGTAAATAAATATTTATGGACATTTAACATAACGTCCTCTGGTCCCAAAGTAAGCTATATGTTGTACCCACAATACAAGCATAGAAAAGCTTGTATTGTGGGTACAACATATATACTTTTTAAATTTGCGACTTAGTCTACCTATATGGAAATTATTTATTTTATTCGCTGTGCTAACTATTGTCGTTCGTTAAGATACTCAATTGCGACCTAATAATTGTTTAGGTTATCATTTTTTTACATTTTAAATATACTAATATTAAAAAGAGAAAACGTTGTATATGTATGTTAGCACGTCGGGCATGTATGACCAGCGGCCGTATTATGAGCTTTTATTTACAGGCAGTTTACGCCGTGAATTGAACTGTCTGGCAAATTCGTAATAAGAACAAATTATTAGTCAGTCAGTTCGCTAAACCAGTCATACATTAATATGTTTAAGGAGAAGGTACAACTAAAAGTTAAAGTACTAACTAAAAATTTTCAACTAAAAGTTTTATTTTTGCCATAATACCTAATTTAGCCATGTAGTTTACGGTCTGCCTGGAACTTGAATGATTTTAAAAAGCTCATAATACGCCGGCAGATGTATGAGTGTGGATGAAGCCAAGGAAGTATGTTTGGATCGTAGCAGATGGCGCTCTATAGTCTCTGCCTACCCCCATGGGAAAAAGGCGATGATGATGATGTATGTAAAGAATAAACTCAAAAAGTAACTGACGGATTTCTAAAATTCTTGTACCATTATAACGCTACATATCCTTAAATAACATAGCATAGAATAAGTAAAGATATCATAGTACTTTCAAATTTTACGCACTTGAAGTCACCGGTCCAGCTAGTATGTAATAAATATATTCACATACTAGCTGTTGCCCGCTACTCCGTCCGCGTGAAATTTACTTTTCATCCCTTTTTTTCGCAATAAAAGGTACCCTATGTCCTTTCTCAGGGTCTAAAGATTGTCTGTGCCAAATTTCATCAAAATCGGTTAAGAGGTTTAAGCGGGAAAGCGTAACAGACAGACAGACAGTTACTTTCGCATTTTTAATATTAGTAGGGAAACAAACAAACAAACAAAAAAAACAAACAAAAAGATTTTTATTCACTTAATACATGCATATAACAAATAATTAATTACTACTGCCAACAAACTGTTACACAGTTTGTTGGCAGTTGTAGCTCCGGTTATTACATAAATTGGTTTAAATAATACATAACTACATAATAATATTATATTGTCAAATTTATCCAAGTTACATAAATATTATATTAATTGTCAAATTTCTAGTTTTTTTAATTTCTTATTTAGATATAATAATATAAAAACATTACTTACAATTTAAATTAGATAACATAGTTTTATTTTATTACATTTCAATACACATAACCATATTTTTTAATTACACGAATTGTTTACCACATATTTATTTAGTAGTGCCTTTACCAGACTAGAGGTTACTACTTACTTACTTAGTTAGGATTACTGCTGAATATACTCTTTCTATTCATCAAGATTTACTTACGTATAAAACTGCAGATACACGTCTCTAACCCTACTTTAGTAGATAGCAATGACCTTAAGCACTCATGTTCTATATTTTGCTATTACTCTTACAGAAGTCCCCTTGAGACTGTCGTAAAACATATCCGATACACTTATGCACATCCACTAGTTGTTTAGTGAAAGCTTTTTCATGTAAGTGAATTAGTAACGTACGGTTGGTCTCAGATTTTGCTTTATATTATGATTTATCCCACAATTTGTTACAACAAAATAAGATATTTTTCTTTTATCATCGCTTATTCGATGAAAAACATAGTGTAATAAAACTAAATAAAAAATCCCTGTTGCTAGGAAGTCTTAGAAAATTTTTGCTACACAATTTATGTCTAATTGGACACACTGTAAAAGTGTAAAAGTAAAAAAAATGAAATAAATAGATAAGTTAATCTTTGATAAATTAGATACAAAATACTTGTGTATTTAAAAAAAAAAGTTTAACCATCTTCATGTGCCTTTGAAATTTGAGGGATTTCCTTGGTTTCTCAGGAGATAACCAGCAAATCCTGACCAATGGGATCAGACGTAAACCACCAGCTTTCAAATAAAAAAAGAATCATTAAAATCGCTTCGCCCAGTTAAAAGCTATGAGGTAAAAAACATAAAAGAAATCTACAGACGAATTGAGAATCTCCTCCTTTTTTAAGTCGGTTAAAATATACTGCCGTTCACAAGGTCGCGGGTTCGATTCCCGCCTCGGACATTCATTTGTGTGATGTTTATAAATGTCATACAAATGTTTGTTCCGTATTCTGATACCCATAACACAAGCATAATAAGCAGCTTAGTTTGGGACCAGAGGACGTTGTGTGAAATGTCCATAAATATTTATTTATTTAATATACGTATTTTAGTACCTTAGTAGACTTCATTCATTACCACTGTCTGTATGTTGACGGTTAAGTATACAAATATTATTATCCCTTTTCCTTTCCAGGTTGCTGTAAAAGCTAAATGCAACAGAATGCTAAAGAATATTGTATACATCCACTGTGTGAGATGGATGACTTGAATATAAACTCTATGCCAACATGCCTAGTTAGTGGGGCATAGTAGACAATAATACCTCACAAAGTGGAGGAGTCTTGTGCCCAACAGTGGGACGATAATGGGCTGGACAGAAATTAACGTGATATAAGTTCAAAGGACAACTACTAGAGTTTTAGTCTCTGCATCTCTCTAAAGTCTTTCTATCTGTTTACGATCACGCAAAATCTATTGCCAGAAACAGAATTCTGTCTTTACTAAAGTACAAATCGTCTTCTAGCATTTTCTACAATCATAAAATACAAGTTAAATAAATATGTTAGCCGATGTATACAAATAAACGCGACTAAACACGATTTAGTAAATACAAAGAAGGATGTATGTTGTCGTAAAGAACTCCGTGGACCTATGTGGCACAATCAGCTGTTTGCATTATGCATGAATATATCCGGAGGCGACAGATGCTAGAGAAACTTACAGAAGGAGTAATATTAATACTCGTATTTGTTTGTCAGGTGCTTTAGTTGAGCTGTTGCTATTTTGTTTTGCCCAACTTGAGGCGTTGCGAAACAATTTTAAAATAGTTTTACTAGTGATAAATTTTCCTATATTTATTATCAACAAGCTGCCCGCCACTTAGTTTGTGTGCGTAGAATGTAGAAAATAAAACCAAACAATTTATACAAAATAATCATCCTCTAATAACCATTCTATTTATATATGCATCAAAATACGTTGTGTAGTTTTCAAAATATAAGCAAACATATGGACAAAAATAAAGATTTTGATAAGAAGTAAAGAGTGGTTTTCTTTTTAGAATTTTACTGTGTCAACAATTTTATGAAACTGGTATGTATGCAAAGTTACTGTCCATGGCGTAATGGATTAACCGCAGGATTAAGAAAAAACGCTAGCCAAAGTATTACATATACATAATATAAGTAGATAACATCTGTGAAAGACGGAAACCTCGATACTAAACCCTATGCCAACACCTTTGGTCAGCGTTGCATATTAGACCAAATAACGTAATTGGAATGTCAATGTGATGAGAATATGTAATGTTAATGCTAGGCGTAAAATATCGAAAATGTTAGACGTAAACATTAGTCTCACTATCATTATTGCCCTGCGCTTATCCCTTTATTCGGGGTTGGCGAATTAGCTAATTCAATTCGTGCTGTCGATTATTGTGTTAAATATTCGAATGTTTTATTCTTGTTCATATTCCTTAATCACCACAACACAAACCCGCAAGTAAAGATTATTGACCACTGGGAAACGTAGAAAATTTTAAGCTAATATAAAAATGGTATTATTACGTCAATAATATTTAATTCAAAGGTTTCAACGAATGTGAAAAATAAAATCCAACTATTAGAGGATGTAGGAAAATTTTATATGAAAGTAATAATGTGCTGAAAGCATTTACTTGTTCACCGATAGATTGGTTGCCGGATCGATGTCCATTATCCACGACAATATCACTCCCAGAACAAGTAATATTTTATATAACTTGGCAATATCACAACAACTTATGAAGAAATAATTATTGTTTATTAAATTTTCATGTGTCATTGTTTCAAAAATTTGAACGTATGAAAAGAGCATTTTTTTACTGGTAGAAAAAAAATACGTTAATTAAACGATATTCATTTCACTTCATTTCATTTCATTTCATAATCTGCTTCATAATACTGTAATTGAAACAAGCATTGCATTATTTATATTCTAACTAACAAGACGTAGCCAATAGTTGTCCATTGTTGAGGCTACATATAGGATCGAAGCATTAGTGAAAAATGGTGCAGAAACAGTTTTTTTTTCTAAATTCCGTGCAACAGCTGGTAGCAATATAAAGTAGTTGATTCCTTTCTCCATGTGGTGACGGATTAAGAATACAAGTGTCAGTATCTCCTCCCAAGGGTGCTGTAAAAGTCAGCTAAGGGCTATTTTACACAGAAAACATCCTCTGTTAGAGACGGAAAACTCGAAAATAAACCCTGTGCCAACACGCCTGGTCAGCGCGGTAGTAGTAGTAGACCATAATCCCTCCCAAAGTGGAGGAGGCCCGTGCCCAACAGTGGGACGTAAATGGGCTGGAGAAGAAGAAGAAGAAGAAGATTCTTTTCTTAGACTCTGGAGTATCCATATAAAGCATCAGTTGGACAGTTTTGGCGTTTAAGTACACAGAGTTGCATCTTTAATTACTATTAGTGTCCGACCGAAACTGGTTTTCCGGCCGAAACCGAAACCGAATGTTCGGCCGTGGCCTCAGTTTCGGCCAAAACCGAAACTCACGTGGTCAAGTATAACAGTTCTTATAATACTGAAATTTGGTGCATTTTACCTATTGTTTTGAATTAATTAGGGCATGAAATGGAGACACAGTATATGAAGTTCGTTGGAATGATAATTTAAAAAATATAGAGAAACTGCCGCCGAAATTTTCGGTCAACCGAAACCGAAACCGAACTTTCGGACGGACACTAATTATTATATGAAGTCGGTTAAGAACAAAGTCGATATTTTTGTATGTATATCCTTTGGTGATAAATCTTTAAAAATAAGCAGCGGAAATTTTAGCGGTTGTTTTAAATGATAGTCATTGAAGAGGAACTAAATTTTAAATGTATTAGTTTAAGGTTGGGTTAACTATATCGTATAATATTAGGAAGGAAATAAAGATATTGGTAAAGAGTAGAACTACAATTGCTGTGGGATATTCCAAAACTTAGTTATTATACTCAAGACACCAGTTTTGTTAATACTTTTCACGGCCCCAAGATGGTTCCTATCGAAATAAAACCGCAATAAAATAATAAAAACACCCAAGAAAATTACAAGTGGCTGTTGAAAGTTGTCTCTTATGTGACTTTTTATTTTATATAACTTGGTTTCCTCTTTGTTGAAGAACTTTTTAGATATGTGTTTTATATTCACGAGTAATAATAATTTTAGAAACTTGTTTTGGGTGTTTCGCAACTTTTGTAAATTATTATGTGTTATATTAAGAAATTTGTATTGTAGGGTATAATATGTTGGTTTCTACGTACCAAGTTCAAATTTCACAGGAAAGTTAGAGAAAATGAAAAAGCAGTACTCTAAAGAGCAATGAGCTTTTAGTACAATACATGTGAGTTCCATGATTATCGATTGACCGTGTTGTGACCCCTCCACCCCTTTTTCTTCCCAGGGTGCTGTAAAAGACAGCTAGGGGATATTGCTTATAGATAACATTCTCTGTGAGAAACGGAAGACTTCAAAATAAACACTGTGTAACACGTATGGTGCGGCGCAGTAAATCATAATCTCTCCCGAAGTGGAGGAAGCCTGGACGTTAATGAAGAGAGAAAGAGACATAGTGAGTTTCCTACGGGATGGTATATTCTTGGCTATCGCTAACTCATGCTGTGCCGTACACACAGTAGATAGCGGTGAGTAAAACTATAAACACAACTATGGCCGAAATTGAGTGACCTCTCCTCACCTGACTGTTATATTAAGGTCACGACACTACTTAGGCCGTGCTAGACATTTTCCTAGTAGGTATAACGAATTAGCTTTAGGAGAGTCTTCGAAGACATAACTCTGGAATCTTCTATGTCTATTCGAAACGAATACTTCCTAAAACGACCGTACCCAAGAGTTCTTTAATAAAGTGTCTTTTTTTTAATAAATAATGGACATTTCACACAACGTCCTCTGGTCCCAAGCTAAGCTTATATGCTTGTGTTATGGGTAGGTACCAGGATACGGATATAATACATAAACTACTACTTTTATCCAGTTACTCTAAAATTCTATTCCAATCTCAAACTTTACATAGTCGTTATTTTTGTAAGTATGTCTCTATGTGAACTTATCTGCAAAACTAGACAATAGATTTTAATGCGAAATTTTTAATAGATAGAGCAGTTCAAGAGGATGACTCTTTTTGTTATCTGTTAGAGTTTGGTTTATTATTTCCACGTGTACGAACAACTAGCAATTATCTATACTAACGCGCAAATCTCAGGAACCGCTGGTTCGATTGTAAAAATTATTTTTGTATTGAATATTTCGTTTATCGAAGAAGGCTATGGGCTATATAACATCACGCTGCGACCAACAGGAGCTAAGCATCTGTGAAAAATGTTGAAAAACGGGTAACATTTTCTAATTTCTATGCGTACGAAGTCCCAGGCAAGAGCTAGTTTAAACTATATTTATTGAACGTTGTAATACACTGCGAGGTCTCATCTATGATGTATTCTTTTATCGATTTTACGGTCCATATGCTATAAATAGAATACACTATAACAACAGTTAGATTTCTTAGAAACAATAGTTTATTGAGACATGATATTGTAGATTTGTTTTAGTTTCTTATGTCTTATATCACTTTCTGTTTTCTAAGAATGTTTTCTTTTATATCTTTATTATCTACATTAATATATATTATAAAGAGGAAAGATTTGTATTTTTGTATGTAACGAATAAACTCAAAAAGTACTGGACCGATTTTTATAATTCTTTTTTCATTAGTAAGCTACATTATCACTGAGTAACATAGGCTATATTTACCCGTGCGAAGCCGGGACGGGCCGCTAGTATTAAAATATAATTCTATCGCCCGCGACTTCGTACGCATGGAAATAGACAATTTTTGCTTCGTTCTGTTATTGCGTTATTATAACATTTTTCCCGGATGCTTAGCTCTTTTTGGTCCCCGCGTGATGTTATATAGCCTATAGCCTTCCTCGATAAATGTACATACTATCAAACACTGAAAGAATTTTTAAATTCGGACCAGTGATTCTTGTAACTAATAAAACAAACAAACTCCTCAGCTTTATAATGTTAGTATTGATATTTGCTTTTTAAAGAATAGTTAGGTACACTTAAGTAAAAGCGGCTAATAGAAGCGCAAAAATAGCTAAATAAAGTTTTAATCCATTATCTTTTGGTAGACGAGGCAGTAAAAGTGCGAAAAAAAAAATTTTGTAACACTTGCGCGAGTCATTTGCTTAAATAAATTTTAATCATTTTTTAGATGTTTATTCTTTGTCTAAAATTAGAATATCTAAACTAAGTAACTATTTTTTCAACTAACTCTAAAATTAAAAGAATTTAATATGTATTCTCTAACACTTGCGCGACTCATTTGTTCAAACAAAACTACTTTTTACGGATTTAGAAGCGATTTTGTAGTCACCATGGTCACGGGCGAGACTCTGTCTATGTCTCACCAGTGACCATGGTGACTGCAAAGTCTCCGAAAAGTCGGGCTAAAGTTTAAAACAAATGCACGCGTCTAAATCCGTAAAAGTAGTTTTCTTAAAACCACTTGTTATTTTAAGTAGAACACATACACAAAACATAAAAATAGGACAAAGAAAGTCACGTACTGTCAATAAACATTTCTTAACGACTTTACTACACTTTCTTAATGTTCATCGAACTATAACTACGTGAAGAATTCTAGGTTGACATTAAATAATAGTTTTATTCTTTGTTATAAGATATCTGATATCTGTACTAATATTACAAAGCTTAAGGGTATATTTTTTTTTTATAGCTGGGTCGGCAAATGACCACACTCCACCTGATGTTAAGCGAAAGTGTAATCCAGACATGACGACGGCTAGTAGGTACGTTGTCAGAGCACTAGCCACCTTGCCGGCCCACAAGATGCCTTTTCACGCCTCGCTTGAAAGACCCCATATTGTAGGAGTAGGGAAAAACGTGTGCAGGGAGCGAGTTCCATTTCTTCGAGGTGTTGCAAAGAAAGGAGTTACCAAATTTTTTTGTTTGTTTGAATGCGCTAATCTCGGGAAACACTGGTACAATTTGAAAAATTCTTTTAGTGTTGGATAGTAAATTTATCGTGGAAGGCTATAGGCTATATACTATCACACTGCGACCAATAGGAGCGAAGCATTAGTGAAAAATGTTACAAAAACGGGGATATTCTAAACTAAACGCGTACAAAGTACAACAAACAGCTAATTATAGATATCTCTGTTTATTATTAACACGCTTATATATATTCTGTATGTATCTATCAATGTATTAATCTATGTAACGGAATCTTTGAAAGTGATTTTCATCCACTTGTAGTAGTCAGATTGATTTGAAATTTTGCACACCTATCAAGGACCGACGACAATGCAATAATTAAAAAAAATGTTCAGGATTATCAAGCGTGTTTTTTGTTTTCTAACTAAGTCGATTATCCAAGTTTCCCTTAGCCTAACTTTTCTATTACTAGACATTGGTATATCTATCAAATTTCACAACGTGCGGTCTGGCGGCGCTTGCATCGAGCGAAATCATGCAATTTTGACAATAGTTACCCCACCTCGTGAGTATGGCATCCCAACAAAAAAAAAGCTATAATTATATGAGTAATAATTTTAGGTTTAAACATTTTAAGGAGGTCATCGTTTCTAATAATCGCGTTTGGAACAGACACCTAGCTACTGACATTACAAAAGAGCTTGTAAAACATGTCAACTTGAAATAAAAGTTTTTGACTTTGACTTTAATGAGGAGTTTTTGGACTCTCTCTCTCTCCAGCCCATTTACTTCCCACTGTTGGGCATAGGCCTCCGCCCTTTGGGGGGGATTATGGTCTACTGTGCCGCGCTGACCAGGCGTGTTGGCACAGGGTTTATTTTCGAGTTTTCCGTCTCTCACAGAGGATGTTATCTGTGTGCAACATCCCTTAGCTGATTTTTACAGCACCCTTGGGTGGAGATGGGGTGGTGACACTTGTATTCTTAATCCGTCACCACACGGATAACGGTTTTTGGACTAGGAAAGAATATTACTACCGAGCGCTGCGTACTTTATACGAAAATCTAAAATCTCCTACAAATTTTTCATTAAATTTTTGTGATTTTCTTTCATTTAAGTGCGATCAGATGTGAAATACCAGTTGAAGCCCACGTTTTAAATAATATATTATACTCGCGTAACGCCGTGTAAACGATTGAAGGTTTTACCGTGTACATGTTACGTAGGTTGAACTACGACGAGGTGTATTAAGAATAAAGCTCTTCCAATATCTGTGATCCTGGTACTGGCACAAGATTTATGTATCGTTGGTAAAAGAAAAACGTATCGGTTTCTAGGTAAATAACCTGAAATTACTTTTTATTTAGTCTCCTTGCTTTTCTAGAAAAGACATCTTACTTATTATAAAACAAAAGTCGTTATTTTTGTATGGATGTCCTTATGTGAGCTTATATCTGCAAAACTTTGCGATCTTTTTAGGGTTCCGTACCCAAAGGGTAAAAACGGGACCCTATTACTGAGACTTCGCTGTCCGTCCGTCCGTCCGTCCGTCCGTCCGTCCGTCTGTCACCAGGCTGTATCTCAAGAACGGTGATAGCTACAGAGTTGAAATTTTCACAGTTGATGTATTTCTATTGCCGCTATAACAACAAATACTAAAAATAAAATAAAATAAATATTTAAGGGGGGCTCCCATACAACAAACATGATTTTTTTACCGTTTCTTGCTCGATACTAATAACGTTGCCTTATGTTGCGTAGATAATGGTATGGAACCCTTCGTGCGCGAGTCCGACTCGCACTTGACCAATTTTATTTTATTAGATAGAGTGGTTTAAGAGGATGACTTTTTTATATACATTCCGGTTTGAATATGTTTTTAACTATGCAACAATATATTCTTTAATTACCAGAAATTCTGCATGAACCCTTTATCGACTACGGTTCTGGATTATTTCAAACTAGCTGTTGCCCGCGACTTCGTACCCGTAGAATTTATAAAACGTTCCCCGTTTAGTAACATTTTTAACTACTGCTTCTCTCCTATTAGTCGCAGCGTGATGTTATATAGCCTATAGCCTTCCTCACTAAATGGACTATCCAACATAACAGATTACTTTGTGCACAATTTCAAATGTACTAATTATTTATTTATGCTTGCTAGATATACTTACTAAATAAGATTTTGTTCTCTTTCTTTATTATGTGCTTTTAACTTCTTTAGATTTGTGTTGTCTCATTATTACTAATTTATTTTTAAGCTAGTTTTGCAGATTTCATGACAATTTTAATAGGAAATAGGGGAATTTATTTTTAGGTTCAATATTTTTATTTATTTTGTGTTAGTTGAATCCGCGATGTCCTCCAAATACGGCCTAACGGAAGACCAGCGCTGGTTTTTAACCAGCATTATGCTGAGTTGGGTCCGTATTTGTGACTACTCAGCTCAGTTATTTATTATGTATTTATTATTATTTATTAGTTATAAGTTTGTTTTATTCTTTTTACCTGTAATATATATATATATACATCCTGTAATATTGAGTAGTTGCAAATAAAATATTTTTCTTTCTTTTCTTTCTTTCTTTCTTTCAAAACTGAAAGAATTTTTGAAATCGGACTAGAGTTCTCTCCTCAAACTCTTCAGCTTTATAATATTAGTTCTGATTTATCTAAAAGAAAAATCATAGATCACATACAGAAGGAAAAAATATTATGCCTACAAATTCGTCTTGAATGCGAGTCAAAACTACTAAATAAAATAAATAAATAAAATAAATAATAAAGCTAAGTCATATTTATATTTATACGACGGGCTTCGTGGTCTAGTGGTTCATATAACGGACTGCCGTTCACGAGGTCACGGGTTCGATTCCTGCTCGGGACTATCATTTGTGTGATGTTTATAATTGTCATACAAATGTTTGTTCTGCGTCTGGATGTTTACTATGTATAATAAGTATGTATTTACAAAAGAAAAGTAGTTTATGTATTCTATCCGTATTCTGGTACCCATAACACAAGAGCTTAACTTGGGACCAGAGGACGTTGTGTGAAATGTCCATAAATATTGATTGATTGATTTTCCTGAAAACTACAATATTTAATTTTAAAAAATATATATTACATTTTACTGTACGAGAATAAACGGCTAAAATAAAAGTGTACTATTATATTCAAAGCGTATTGTGTTGTTAAAGTACCAATCTGTGTAAGCTAAAGAAAATCTTTATTATTTTTGTGTGGACAATAAAACTAGTAAATAAATTCTCAACTGACCGACGTGTGTATAGCTTAGGGTAAAAACCTTATTAAAGAATGTTATAAACACATTTTATTCGCTAGAAAACTTTCAAATATAATGTTGTCTTTTCCTTATTGTCTAATGGTCTTATTCTTAATGACTTATCGGAGGTTTAAACGGAGATTTTATCGGAGAGATAATAAACGTTTTAGCGTAAAAAGACTGTTATGAATAACAAGTTTTGACAATTTCCGCGAACTGATTTTAGCAAACTTTTAAACCTCCGATAAGTCATTATGACATTATGAGTGTCGACGCCAGATTTCGCTGCCATCGACCATAACACCCTGCTAATAAGGTGCAACGATATTTTATTGGATCGAATCAAACACTCAACCAATCACAGCACTACACATACATTCAACGAAGCGCCCTCCAGCGGCCACACCACAAAACACTACACATCTACACGACAACACAAAATTAACGCAACCATTTTTGATTTGTCAACCTAATTTTTGTATTATACAAATTTCCAAATTTTCCAAGTCTTTTCTTATGTTCCTCGCGAACAATGAGAATTGCAACAAATGGACAAAGGATATCACCATATGGACGCCAAGATTCCAAACAAAGAGGAAACGAGGAAGACAAAGAAAACGTTGGTCTGATGATATGAGAAAAATTGCGGGTCCACTATTGCACAGAACAACACAATTTAGAGAGGAATGGAAAAAGCTGGAGGAGGCCTTCGTGTCTCAAGGACACGCCTACTATATATTAAAAAAAAAAAGAAAATACATCTTTTATATTTATATTTTAATTGTAAATAATGTTGGCAATAAATGCTTAATAATAAAAAAGTCATTATGAATAATACCGTATCTATTTGTTCACGGTCTATGTACAACTGGAACGTTGGAGATTACTACAAATGTTAGTCGCTGCCTAATCAAATAACGGAGGCAAGTTAGTTTAATAATACAATAGATAAGGTGTTATAATGTATAAAGATTGGGTTTTGTTAACAATGGTAGGTACCAATTCTACGTCCACAACTAAACTTAACCGAAAATTGTCTAAACTTAACTGTCAATCTATACTTACTAATATTATAAAGCTGAAGATTTTGTTTGTTTGTTTGTTTAAACGCGCTAATCTCAGGAACCACTGATCCGATTTTAAAAATTCTTTCAGTGCTGGATAGTATCTTTATCGAGGAAGGCTTTAGGCTATATAACATCCCGCTCTGGCCAATAAGAGCGAAACAATAGCGAAAAATGTTGCAAAACCGGTAAAAAAAATTAAATTTGACGGGTATGGAGTCGCGGGCAACAGCTGGTATATCTATAACTTGTTAGTTCGTTGTACTCATTCATATTAATTAAAATCGTCAGACTAGAGTGCTCAGTTTATATAATAAGAAAGTTTTGTAATATTGCCGTATTGTGCTATTGACATTATCAATTTCCATTTTTTTGTTAAGTATTGTTATGCGTATATAATCAGTACCAGTGTAGTGTGTATTTATAAGTAGTTTAAAAGATAAACTAAATTATAATGGAAAAAATGATAACCATAAGCGGGACTTGAACCCGCGACCTCGGAATGCCGTTCCGTTGCTCTCCCAACTGAGCTATTATGGTCCACGCAAATGTTTACCAAATTTTCCACTACAATCATCTCAATGCGAGTTTTAACATCGTCTGATGTTTTTTCGTACAAACTCGCACTCTCTTTAGTTTATTTAGTAAAAAGCATAGCGAGTCAATCGCAAAATATTAATAAATTAATAAAGTAATGTAGTTTAAAAGATTCAAGATCTAACACGTAATGGTTAGGTACTGCTATACCTGCCTAACCCCCTAAAAAGGGCATGATGGTATGATGATGAAGATAAAAATTATTAACGAATGAGTCGCGCAAGTGTTAGAAAATATCTTTACTTATTAAACAGAGTCGTAATACCTGCTGACTCTTTTAGAAGACTTTATTCACTAGCACTAGTTACACACTAAGCACTAGGTCCAAACACTAAGCACTAGGTCCAAACACTAAGCACTAACAATGTCCTAGATCGTAGCCAAGTTGTAGGTTTCACTGGTATCACTCTTGATCACTTGTTTTCGCTCTCGAAGTCGCCTTTATCGTAGCTCGAACTGAACTGCCCGGGCTCGCCTCCCTGCCGCTATTTATATGCGCCGAGACGAGTTCCAGACCATTCCAGAATGTTTCCGACTGTGCGCGAACGTGATCGCCCGGGATGAATGTTTCTAGAAGATTCGCGCATGTACGGTAGTTCCTCTAACGCCATCTAGTATCTAATAGGGGTTTCACTCTGTTCGGTTCTTTAATTGGTTTTACTAGTTGCTGCTAGATGGCGCTAGCTCCTTTGTGTTTTGTGTGTTCGTAACACTACTCCCCTCTTAGAGATGCTCGTCCCGAGCATCGTTGTTACTACCATGGTAACGCGCCAGACGGTCTATGTGTACCACTTTGAATGTCCCTCTTGGTTGCTTTTGAATCCTATAGGTCACATCATTCAATCGGGTAACCACTTTGTATGGACCGTCCCACTTGCTCTGCAACTTTGGAGATTTCCCTTTCCGGCGAGTTGGGTTATGTAGCCACACCAGTGTCCCTTCCTCGAAGCCGTTCGTGTTCGATTTCCGGTCGTATCTGGTTTTCATGTTCTCACTTGACTGTAACCCATTTTCCCGAACCAAGGCGTGTATATAGCGCATCTTCTCCCTTAAATCGCAGACATAGTCTTGTACAGTCTTTGGTCCCTCCGGTGACCCTCCTGTCAATAGGTCTACTGGTATTCGTAGTTCTCTACCGAAATTGACATACGCCGGGGTAGCTTTTATGCTCTCATGCTCGGCGGTTCGGTAAGACAGAAGGAAGAGTGATATATACTTGTCCCAATCCTTTTGTTTGTCATTTACCAATTTCGCCAAATGCCTCTCAAGGGTCTGGTTAAATCTCTCAACCATTCCATCAGACTGCGGATGGTACGCGGTGGTCCTCGTCTTATGCATGCCCAAAATTCTGCACACTTCCTGGAACACCTGCGATTCGAAGTTCCTGCCCTGATCAGAATGGATTTCCAGAGGCACACCAAAGCGACATATAACTTCTTCGACTAACTTGGAAGCGACTGTTGTGGCTTCTTGGTTTGGTATGGCGAAGACTTCGGGCCATTTGGTGAAGTAGTCAATGACGACCATAAAATACTTGTTTCCTGAATCCGTTACAGGAAATGGCCCAGCTACGTCAACTGCAATTCGTTCCCACGGTGCACCGACGTTATACAATCGCAGGTTCCCACGGCTCCTGGTCTGTGGTCCTTTTACAGCAGCGCAAGTAGTACATTTGCGGCACCAATCCTGTACATCATCTCGACAATGCAACCAGTAGAATCGTTCTCGCACTTTTGTTAACGTTCTCTTGACACCTAGATGACCTCCTGATACGCCATCATGTATTTCACGGAGAACATCTGGTACTCTCGTTCTTGGGACAATTATCTGAAGATGGAACTCTCTGCCGTTAGTCTTCTCCCATTTCCGGTAGAGTATTCCGTTTTGGAGTATCAGACTGTCCCATTGCGCCCAGTACGCCTTAGTGACAGCGCCAGTGGGTGCAACCTCACTCCATATTGGTTTTACGTCACCCCGTTTCTTCCATGTGATGATGTGCCGAAGGTCGTCGTCTTTTTCTTGAGCCTCCCTCATAGCATCATTCTCCCAGAGACTCAAAGGATTCGTTCTCGTTAGCTTTAATGTTACTTCATTGCATTCCTGCTTGACACAATGTTTGCAGTCCTCCGAACACGGCCTTCGTGAGAGTGCATCGGCATTCCCATGTGTCTTTCCGCTGCGGTGTTCCGTCTTGAAGTCATACTCCTGGAGCTGTTCAATCCATCGAGCTACTTGACCTTCTGGGTTCTTGAATTGCAGTAGCCACTTCAAGGCTGCGTGGTCAGTTCGTAGTAAAAACTGTCTGCCGATGAGATATTTGTTGAAATGTTGTAGCGTCTTTACAACAGCCAAGAGTTCTCGTCTTGTCACACAGTAGTTTCTCTCTGGCTTGGATAAAGATTTGCTGAAATATGCAATAACAACTTCTCTTTCACCCTGTTTTTGAGATAATACCCCTCCAATGGCCGTGTTGCTTGCATCCGTGTCAACTATAAACTGACCTTCAGTTTGTGGATACCCCAGAATTGGTGTTTCACACAGATGTTTCTTCAGTTTCTGAAAAGAATCTTCACAAGTCCCATCCCAACTAAATTGTCGTTTATCTTCTGTCAGCCGATGTAATGGCTTGGCTATCTCTGCGAATCCCTTAACAAAACGCCTGTAGTATGAGCATAGGCCGAGGAATGCCCGCACTTCGGTTTTGTCCTTAGGGGTAGGCCATTTTTGAACTGCTTCCAGTTTCTCCGGGTCTGTTTGGATTCCATCACTAGAGATAATATGGCCGAGATAGTTGACCTTGCTCCTGAATAAACGACACTTTTCCGGGTTCAACTTTAATTTGGCTCCCTCTATTTTGGCGAAAACTCGCTCCAAGTTTCGCAAATGGTCCTCGAAGTCGCGGCCGACAATGATGACGTCATCCAAGTAGACTAAGCAAGCCTCTCCAACTAAGCCTGCCAGTACACACTCCATGAGTCGCTCAAAGGTGGCAGGTGCGTTGCACAATCCGAAGGGCATGACGTTAAATTGCCATAAACCTTTACCGGTCGAGAAAGCTGTCTTCTCCTTGTCTTTTGGATGAATTTCCACCTGCCAGTAGCCAGATTTCAGGTCTAGGGTCGAGAACCATTTCATGCCACTCAGGGTATCTAAAGTGTCGTCGATTCGAGGTAACGGGTAACTGTCCTTCTTAGTGACATCATTGAGACGCCTATAGTCCACACAAAATCTCGTGCTACCATCTTTTTTCTTCACCAATACAACAGGTGAGCACCACGGACTTGTAGACGGTTCAATAATCTTATTCCTTCTCATGTCCTCCAAAAGGCCTTCAACTTCTTTTTCCTTTGCAATTGGTACCCGTCTTGCTCGTTGACGAATTGGTCTCTCGCTTCCGGTATCTATCCTGTGCTGAACCATCGACGTTCTTCCAAGGTCCCCTTCTTGACTGGAGAAGATATTCGCGTAGCGCTGCAAAAACTTCTTAGCTTTCATGCTCTGCGAATAAGTCAGATTACTCTTACAGTCATCGAGTAGCTTAGTCACTAAACCGTAGTTATTGCTGTTTGCTGAGTCTGCGCCTGTCATCGAACTACACTTTTTCATCCAGACAACTTCCTCGCACTTTCCGATGACGTCACCTTTGTTCAAGCAGATCTCGCGATCACCAAGATTCAAAACCCTGACCACAGCGTTACTGCTTCCACTAACAAGGGTTTTCGCCGTCATCAGTTTTTGTGACGATGTCTTGGTAGGTGTGTCTTCGATCAACACGCATCTGTTTGACTTTTTCTTTCCAGCTGGCGGCAGTTCCACCAGTACCTGAGCTTCCGCTCGTCCAGGTATGATGACCTTCTTTACACATGTGACTTTCCCGCAGGCGCCTCCAAGAATGAAGATTTCTTCTTCACCACACTTGAAAACTCCTTCAGCGACATTAATTCTGCAGTTGTGTTTCTTCATGAAATCCAAACCCAAGATGCAATCATCCACAATCTCAGCCACGATTACGTTATGAGAGTATGAGGACCCCCCTACATACATCGTAACTGACGTTTCTCCAAGGACGGGTATTGGCTGACCGGAGGCAGTAAGAAGCCGACAGTTAATTCTCCTCTTGTGTCCCGTTGCGGTTTTTACCAGACTTGGGTTCACTATTGTTCTAGAGGCTCCTGTGTCCAGAGTCATTTTGCAATCCGTCCCGTTAATAGTCCCCTGAATCGCAAGACTATTTCCGCTGCATGCCTGAGAGATAACAGTTATCGGGGCTCCCTCCGTGTCAGCCAGCACTCGCCCCTTAGTCCTGGCTTTTATTCGTTTCCCTGATCCCGGGCAAGGGACAAAGCCCCCTGCTTCTTCAGAACCTCTATTTGTTCCTCGATCCTTTTCATCCTTTCCATCTGGGTTTCCTTCTGCGGGCAGTTGAGCTGAAGATGGCCCCTCTCGCCGCACTTGTAGCACATGGCTCCAGAACTTTTCTTCGTAGGGGCCTTAACCTCCTTGACTTCCTCAGAGACCTCGCGGATCTTATGGGTATGCCGTATGTCATAACGAACAGCCTCGACCTCCAAAGCATGCGGCAATGCTTCTTTTAGCGAGGTATGGTGACGAAGCCTCACTGCAGTTCTGACCTCCAGGTCTTTGATTCCGTCGACAAATGCTTGAACAATATTCGTGTCTACCATCTTGGTGTCGGCTCCTGGGTGTGCCTTTCTGACGAGTTTTTCAATTTCCAACGCCCATTGTTGTAGTCCTTCTCCTGAGCGTTGGACTCTGTCACGCAGTTGGGCACGGAACACGTGCTCCAGGTGTCGCTCCCCGTATCTGGATTCAAGTGCCTCCATCAGGTCTTGGAACCCATTTCCTGTATGTGGCAGTGCTTCCAGGACCGACAAAGCTTGCCCTCTGAGCGCAACAGTGAGCGCGGTCAAGCATTGTTCTTCCGTCCATCCGTTGGCAGTAGCAACCGTCTGGAATTGCTGACGATAAGCGTTCCAGGAAGTAGTGCCGTCGTATGGCGGAACTTTCACTCTTGGTCCTTGTGCCACTCCGATAGTTCCACTAGAGATCGCAACTCCCGTGGTTTCAAGGCGCACTACTTTCTTCTGTAGTTCAATGAGGCCGGTTTTCACATTTTCGACATCCAATCCTAACCCGGTAACTCGTTCTTCCACTATGTCGACATCTTTTCGAAGCTTAATCACCGTGTTACTAACATCATTTATAGCACAAATCACTTTTTCTTGTGACTCTTGCAAAGCGCCGAGCTTGCGTTCTTGTGACTCTTGCAAAGCGCCGAGCTTGCGTTCTTGTGACTCGAACTTGCGTTCTTGTGACTCTTGCAAAGCGCCGAGCTTGCGTTCTTGTGACTCTTGCAAAGCGCCAAGCTTGCGTTCTTGTGACTCTTGCAAAGCGCCGAGCTTGCGTTCTTGTGACTCTTTCATTGACCGAATTTCAGCCCTTTGCATCTCTATCAGTTCAATTAAACTTCCTAATTGAAGTGCTACTGACGCTACGCTGCCGCTGGTGGGCGTGGCTTGTCTAGTGGGCGTGGCAAGGTGGGCGGATCCAGTGGGCGGAGCTTGTCTAGTGGGCGTGGCCGGTGTGGTGGGCGTGGCAAGGTGGGCGGAGCCAGTGGGCGGGGCTTGAGTCTGAGTAGGCGGAGCCTGGGCCTGGGTGGGCGGAGCCCGATGGGCGTGGTCGGTGGGCGTGGCATGGTGGGCGTGGCCAGTGGGCGGGTCTAGAGGGGCGTGGTCGGTGGGCGGGGCCTGGTAGGTGGGGCCAGTGGGCGGGGCTTGGTCCACAGCGGGCGTGGCCTCCGCAGCTCGTTGTGCCCTTGTCCTGACGCCCTCGAAGTCCTCTCTCGGAGTCAATGGCATCTCCAAATCTCACTTCCGACACCAGTTGTTACGTGTTAGGGTTCGAAGGATTTGGAGAGAAAGACCTGCTGACTCTTTTAGAAGACTTTATTCACTAGCACTAGTTACACACTAAGCACTAGGTCCAAACACTAAGCACTAGGTCCAAACACTAAGCACTAACAATGTCCTAGATCGTAGCCAAGTTGTAGGTTTCACTGGTATCACTCTTGATCACTTGTTTTCGCTCTCGAAGTCGCCTTTATCGTAGCTCGAACTGAACTGCCCGGGCTCGCCTCCCTGCCGCTATTTATATGCGCCGAGACGAGTTCCAGACCATTCCAGAATGTTTCCGACTGTGCGCGAACGTGATCGCCCGGAATGAATGTTTCTAGAAGATTCGCGCATGTACGGTAGTTCCTCTAACGCCATCTAGTATCTAATAGGGGTTTCACTCTGTTCGGTTCTTTAATTGGTTTTACTAGTTGCTGCTAGATGGCGCTAGCTCCTTTGTGTTTTGTGTGTTCGTAACAGTATGTATGTCCCTATGTGAGCGAATATCTTCCAAATTACGTAACGGATTTAGATGCGGTTTTTTTGTACTAGAGAGAGTGGTTCAAGAGCTTTTTTGTATAATTTACCATATAAAATCTGTTCTTGAATTTTATTTGCTAAGTACGATTGCAAATATAGTTTCCATAGTTTTATTCTACATGCCCTTGTTTTTTATTTGGATTAATGCCAAACGAACTCTATATTTCTTTGACGATTGATATCTTAATGCTGAGAAAATCTAAATGTGCAAATGATATTTTTCTTTTTAGTGTTTTTTCGCGGATGTAAGGTCAGTTTCATCTTGTGAATATTAGAATTATACTTATTTGTATACAGTACATTAGTTTCGAATCGTAAATCTTATATATAACTAGCTCGTTGTCCGCAACTTCGTACGCGTGGAGTTTAGTAACTAAACCTATACAAATTATACAAAAAAGCAATCCTCTTGAATTACTCTATCTATTAAAAAAACTGCATCAAAATCCGTTGCAGAATTTTGAGGACAAAAACTCATATACAAAAAGAACTGCTAAGAAGTAAAGATACTTTTTACTTTTGTATTTGAAATCATATTCAAAGATAGATATAGAAGATAGGGCAGTATAGTCGCAAAGCGAACAAGCCCTTTAAATAAAAAAATAAGAGGATATTGGTTTTCAGTATTTGAAATCAAACAAACGAACAAACTCTTTAGCTTTATATTAGTAAATTATATACTCGTCCTGCCGAATGTCTAACTGACCGTTGTCATCAAGTTATACTACAACCGTATTTTGTTGTATGAGCCACCTTGTATATTTATTGTATTCTAGTTTTTTAAAGCATTAACAGATATACATCATTTAGTTCAATTCCGGCAAGGGACAATCATTTTTGTGATGTTTATAAATGTCATACAAATGTTTGTTTTGCGTATGGGTACTTCTATGTATGATAAGTATGTATTTACAAAAAAGTAGCCTACGTAGTATTTTCGAATTCTGGTACATACCCACAACACAAGCATATATTATAAGCTCTAAGACCGTGTGAAAAGTCCGTACATATTTATTTATTTATTTGTGAAAATTTAAACTCTTTAGCTATCACCGTTTCTTAGATACAGCAGATGATAGATAAACAGATAGCGAAATGTCCGTTATAGGGTCTTGTTTTACCTCTTGGTACGGGACCATAGAATTTTTTTTTAATGATGTAGTAATTCTGCGTTCACAACTAAACTTAACAAAAAAATTAAAATTTATAGTGTCAATAACATAATTTGGCAATGTTAACGATTTTAATTAACATAAATATAATGTACAATGAAATAACAAATAATAGATATACATGTATATTGATTGACACTATCAACTCTCAATCCTCAGTCAAGTTAAGTTCTGCACATAGAATTGGTATCATCCTTACTAATTTATAAATGCGAATAGCAGTTCATTGATCTTGCATTCGTTCTATTTAAGTCAGGTAACATTTAATTTTCCAACCGCAATATACCCAGCATCCCTATTTCATTATGGACGTCGATTGATTGAGGAACTAGCGACGCTGAGGGACGGAGGCTTTAGAACGTATTCGCTTTGATATTACAGTATCGATTAGTGGGCATCGATATTAACATCGATATTAACGTCTTTGATTACTTGCAGTATGTAATAAATAAAATAATATTGACATTGTAAATTGGATGTCCAATTAACTTTCCTGAAACCAGACTTACCTACGAGTATTTTCAATAATCAATCTAAGATTGCGGATTGATATCCTCGTTATCACTAAGATATTTGTATCTCCTGTCAAATTTTAATAGAGAATGCTGTCGCCAGTAGATGATTGGTAGTTTATATGCAAGCAAGGAGACAAGTTTAGAATAGTTTGACGCTGAGAACAATAATCCAAGACAAATAACATATTAAAAATGCCCATTAGAAGCGTAGGTATATTTTTACAAACTTAAACGCGTGCGTATGTATATAATTATCTCTCTCGACGGGCTTCGTGGTCTAATGGTTCATGCAACGGACACGTTCACGATATTTATAATTGTCATACAAATGTGTGCGTCTGGGTGTTTTCTATGTATAATAAGTATGCATTTACAAAAGAAAAGTTGTATATGTATTATATCCGTGTTCTGGTACCTATAATAACACAATTATATAAGCTTAGCTTGGGACCAGAGGACGTTGTGTGGGATCTTTGAATATTTATTTATTAGGTATTTATCTACATATATATTTAGTTTAAATCTATCCGTTATTTCAATTAAAGTAAAATGTATTGTTCAAAGAAATCATGCGCACAAGTGTTATTTATTTGCTAAGTTATTTTCATGATTATCGCTATGCTATTACAACCCCACACCTAGCTATAATAATTAAATTGCTTAAATGGCATATATTAACTACCTATATATAATACCTATAGCAGTACACACCATTAAGAAGTGTCTCTCAAGTAATTAGTATCGGTATAAAAGGTACACTAAAAGCAATTTTCTTCGAAGAGATGGATTAAGTACGGAATTATTTATTTACTAGGTATGGTCAAGCTTAAACCACTTAAAGGGACCACTTTGCTACTTGGGCTTAAGGGATTAGTTCACTTATTTGTTTAAAAGGAAACTACTAGTGGTTTCATTACCAGATTGTATAACTTAATATTAATTTGTATTTATTTATGTTTTATGTATATGCTGTTGGTGATTAAAAGCTTAAAAGGGAATTAGTTTTAGAGTATTAAATTAATACATTACTTTTCTATAATATACTAGCTGTCGCGGCAAAAGTTGTTTTGCCATACAATTCTGTGTAAAAATAACAACAAAAAATTTCATCAAAATCGGTCCAGCCAATTGTGAATCTAAACCATCCTCATACCCCCTTGAATACACACAACAAATTTCATCAAAATCGGTCTAGCCGTTTAGGAGGAGTTCAATTACAAACACACGTACAGAAGATTTATATATCTACTAGCTGACCCGGCAAGCGTTGTTTTGCCATACTAAAAAAAAGAAAAGAGGTTTGAAAAATAGATGTTAGCCGATTCTCAGACCTACTGAATGTGCATACAAAATTTCATAAGAATCGGTCTAGCCGTTTCGGAGGAGTACGGTAAATAACACTGTGACACGTGAATTTTATATCCTACTAATATTATAAAGGCGAAAGTTTGTAAGTATGGATGTATGTATGGATGTTTGTTACTCTTTCACGTAAAAACTACTGAATGGATTTGAATGAAACTTTACCACAATATAGCTTATACATCAGAATAACACATAGGCTACAAATTGGCTGGACCGATTTTGATGAAATTTTATTTTATACAGAATTGTATGGCAAAACAACGTTTGCCGGGGCAGCTAGTATTAGATATATTCCTAAAAGAGGATTATATACCTATAGGACCTATATTCTATTTTTAAAGCAATTTAGAAATTGTATTTTGTATTTTTCGACTACTAGATTGTAATGTACTAAACGAAATATATCATTATCTATTTTTATAGAGATTCGCTGTCCGTCCGTCCTTCTGTCTACAAGCTGTATCTCTGGAATGGTGATAGCTGAAAATTTCAGTTTTGTTTGTTGTGTATATTTCAGAGTTGATGGTACAACAACAAATATTCATCATTATCATTCTCTTGCCCTTATTCCATTGTTTTCAATCCTGTTATTGGAGATCGGTGTGACGAATATATTTTGATAATAAAGTCACGGAACTCTTCGTGTGCGAGTTGAACTCGTACCTGACCGTTTTTTCTATTACTTAAATGCTTCTATAATCATAATTATCGTATTGTTCCTGTAACTGATTAGGTTTATTTCTCACCCCAATAATGTACTACTGTTGAGCATGGAGTTTATCCACTTTAAAGAGGTTTTTAGTTTGATTATACTGCACCGACGAGCCGTTCTGGCACGAATTACTTTTCCAGTTTTCCGTCTCCTACAGAAGACGGTGTTATCGGCTTTTACAGCAGCAAAGTCAAAGTCAAAAATTTTTATTTCAATTTGGTATGCTTTACAAGCTCTTTGGAAACGTTAGAAACGTAGTCTGTTCCAAACGCGAATCCTATGGAGAAAAACAGGCCAGAAACTCCATGGATTTTTTTTATTCTCTTCTTTTCTTTTCTTTTCAATCATATAATACATTGTTGTGGGGTGTGAGAACGATGCCGATTAGTACTTCAATACTAAGCTTTTATTATCCTTTGTTATTGATGCTACATCACCGCAAAAAAACCATCAGTTACATAATTTAAATAAGGAAACAACTGAGTGAAAAAACGATGCAATTTTTTCACCAAAGCAATGTAATGTAACACATTTTGTTGATAAATTATTTCTCAGAACACACCCACTTCATTCAATTCACCAAATAAATAGCTTATGCCAGTGGCATTGGGGGAATTATTTATTTACTTCTCTCTTTTTATACCTTTTGCTAAACATTAAATACCCAACACCTCAATTTATGCATGACTTCATACGTTTTAAGAAACGTCATTACGCGGTTCAGCACGCGTTTATAAATGTTAGGTACACCAGCTTTTTTCAATATAAATCGAGGTTTATATAGTAGTAGTTTACATTAGTGTATACCTACTCATTCATCCATCAATAAACCTTTCTATGTCCACTGCTGGACATAGGCCTCCCCCATAAATCGCCACAACGCGCGGTCCTGCGCTAATTGCGTCCAGCGGCCCCCGGCATATTTGACAATATCGTCAGTCCACTTTGTTGGGGGCCGCGGCACGCTGCGCCGTCTGGTGGATGGTCGCCTCTCGAGGACCTTACCTTACCCTACATCGTCGAGCGATGTGGCCTGCCCATTACCACTTCAGTTTGCTAACTCTTCAGGCTATGTCGTACACACTACCTAGTACTAGTGCTTAGTGTGTATAAAGGTGGCCTTCCGATGTTCCGCGACCGAGTCATGTGACCCGGTTGTTCTCTTTCAATAAATAGCTAACACACAATAATGCCTAAGATAGTTCTCTCTCTATCCCCAGCCCATTTACGTCCCACTGCTGGGCACGGGCATTCGGCACTTTGGCAGGGATTCTGGTCTACTGTGCCGCGCTGACCAGGCGTGTTTGGTCAGGGTTTATTTCCAAGCTTTCCGTCTCTCACAGTAGACGTTCACTGCTTATATTGTCCCTTCGCTGGCTCTCACAGCACCCTGGGAAAGAAATGGGGTGGTGACATATGTATTGTTAATCCGTTACCACACGGACAGTAAGAATAAGATAATTAATAAGATAAGATAGTTAATTGCCCTAATTTAGTTAGGTTTCATGGTCAATTAATTTTGATGTATCACTGTAATACATATTATATGCATATACGTATAGATAAGTTACATGTTTTATATTTGTTATTGTCAATTGCCTCTGGTTAATATATATTAAACAAGTACCTATGTATTTTCATAGTCAAAGTCAAAAAATTTTATTTCAAGTTGGCATACAAACTCTTTTGAAACGTTAGAAGCTAGGTGTCATTTACAAAATAAAAGTAGTTTAAGTTACTACCTACTTATCTGTATTTGGTTTAAGTCATCTGTATTTGGTTCCCATAAAAGCAGACAAATATAGCTTATTTTGGGACGTGAGGACGTTGTATAAAATGTCCAAAAATATTTATTTAAGTGATTCAGTTTCAGATGACGGAAAGGCATCTACTATTTTTAAGATGATACCAAAATAGCTTCGTGCATTTTTCTACGTACGAAGTTTTCATTTTTAGGGTTCCGTACCCAAAGGGTAAAAACGGGACCCTATTACTGAGACTTCGCTGTCCGTCCGTCCGTCCGTCCGTCCGTCCGTCCGTCCGTCCGTCCGTCCGTCCGTCCGTCCGTCCGTCCGTCCGTCTGTCACCAGGCTGTATCTCAAGAACGGTGATAGCTAGAGAGTTGAAATTTTCACAGATGATGTATTTCTATTGCCGCTATAACAACAAATACTAAAAATAAAATAAAATAAATATTTAAGGGGGGCTCCCATACAACAAACATGATTTTTAGGGTTCCGTACCCAGTATCTCAAGAACGGTGATAGCTAGACAGTTGAAATTTTTACAGATGATGTATTTCTATTGCCGCTATAACAACAAATACTAAAAATAAAATAAAATAAATATTTAAGGGGGGCTCCCATACAACAAACATGATTTTTAGGGTTCCGTACGCAGTATCTCAAGAACGGTGATAGCTAGACAGTTGAAATTTTCACAGATGATGTATTTCTATTGCCGCTATAACAACAAATACTAAAAATAAAATAAAATAAATATTTAAGGGGGGCTCCCATACAACAAACATGATTTTTTTACCGTTTCTTGCTCGATACTAATAACGTTGCCTTATGTTGCATAGATAATGGTACGGAACCCTTCGTGCGCGAGTCCGACTCGCACTTGACCAATTATTTCTTTAGATTGAATGGCTAGAGCTCTAATTTTTAAGTATATGTTTTTTCAATATATAATCTAGGATCGCATAAACTCAGAAAAACGATTGAAAAAAGTTTTCTCGATAGAAAATCTTAGCGAAACAACCTCTCTCATTTTTTATTTTTTTCATTTGTCGGTCTATTATCGCGTATTAACTAATGAAATAACTTTAAAAATATAAGTAACTATTATATATAGAAACACGTAAACCGAAATTAAAATATATTTAGTAGATTTTGAGTAAACAAAAAAAATATCCCTTATTCGTCATTTTCTATACCTACTAGCTGTGTTAATAGGTACACGTCGACGATAATATTGATGTAGGCCCTTAATAAACATAATGATATCTGTATTATGTTATAATGTGTAATAATGTTCATGCACGCACGATCGTAAGCACGAATTAAGCACAGTGCAATGCACATTTCACATGCGTAGAAATCTATTCACGCACAATGCACATGCTATTTTTTGTGTAATTTATAAACGTACGTGTAAATAAGTAGTAATCTTTGCTTATTATAAAACAAAGTCGATTTTGTATGTTGTAGTCTCTATGTGACTTTTATCGTAAATACTACGCAACGGATTTCAATGCAGTATTTTTTAATAGATAGAATGGTATAAGTGGATGGCTTTTTTGTATAATTTGTAAGGGTTTGTTTTTTAAATTCCACGCGTAACGAATTTGCGTGCCACAGCAACAATAATCAGCTGATAAGTAAATATGAATAAAACATATAAGAAACGAAAAAGCAAAAAAATGATATTTTAATTATGAACCAATAAAAACTATAGAGAAACTTGCACAATACTTGAACCCATTATTCCTTAATTGAAATCGTTGTTTAATAGACGCTTTAAATTTTAAGTTGCTACTGAAAACTTTATGCATCTGTTTTATTAAAATCATGGCAATTAGTGAAAGTGATATTGAAAACTTTTTTATTTGTCTGAGATAATGAATTCGTTGTTTATGTAACTTTTCTTTTATGTCATAAAATATTAACAGTGAAACCAATTTAGTTCCTTTTAACAAACGAGTTTAGCTTATTGGTACCAGTTCTACGTGCACAACTTGACGGACCTCGTGATATCTTAATCCATCACCATACGGCAGGCCATAACTACACAAGGTGAATTAAATCTCTTCGAAGAAGTCAAGATAATTTAGATCGAACTTCACTTAGTAAGTTCGTTTGATTATACAATATTTTCCAAATAATGTATGATATAATTGTTTTTCGTTCTATGTATCTATATAATGACGGGCCTCGTGGTCCAGTGGTTCAGGTATCGAACTGCCGTTCACGAGGTCGCGGGTTCGATTCCCGCTCGGGAAAATCATTTGTGTAACATTTATAACTGTCAACAAATGTTTATTCTGCGTCTGGGTGTTTACTATGTATTATAAATATGTATTTACAAAAGAAAAGTAGTTTATGTATTATATCCAAATTCTGGTACTCATAACACAAGCATAATAAGCTTAGCTTGGGACCAGAGCACGTTGTGTGAAATGTCCATGAATATTTATTATTTATTGACCTAACTGAATTATGAAAATTTTAGTGTCAGTAACTTAAAACAGTATTTTATATAAGTTTAGTTAACATAACTAAACTTATATAAAATACTGTTTATTATAGACAAACTATTTTGATTTATATAAATGTGTATAACGAAATCTCCAATAAATTTAAAAAATACATGATTGTTTTGATTCCGGTTTCGTTACGTTAAGTTTTTGACGCGTAAGAATACGTCTCATTGTCACTAAGGAACAAACTAAACTTAATATAATTACCGTGTTTTTAAAATATAGTTATTTTTATCGTCAAATGTTAATGTAGCATTCACATTATGTATCTAATAACAACTATACTATTTAATATAACATTGTATCTAACCAAATCGCAATATCTAGCACAATACAGTGTACAAATACTGTTAATAACAACCGTTATATACAGAACTACAAACTTATAACATGAAAACGTAATACAGGGAAAGAGGAACTCTAAAATCAAAGTATAAGGTTGGATATAATATTGTTAAGTAACTCGCAACGCAAAAATTTATGGTACTCAAGCTGTTACGCGTTACATTTTCCTGTAAATTTAATATGAAACAGTTAGTGAGGTTTCCTATAATATTCCTTTGTGATACTGAAGAAAATTGAGAGACTTTTGAAATTACGTAGAGGTTAAACTGTAATGTTTAAACATTCATTAACATATTTCCGTTTACTACTATTTTGTTCGAGAAAAGGTGCTTGGTTCAGTGCATTTTAGTATACATGACACAAACAATGGGCTTGGTTGAGTGCATTTTTGGTAATTTATTCAGATACCAGGCAAAGTATGTGTGTTTTAACTTATGTCATTATGGGTAAACCATACCAATACACGTAAGTCAACAAAAAGGTATTCATTCTTAGTGACAAGGACTTAACGTCGTGTTAAGTCACCTAACACATAGTAAAATGTTCAGTGTTACGAAAATAGAGGGTCAGTGCACATTGTTATTTCTTATTTAATATCGTCCCACTACCGGCTAGTCTGTCCAGCCTTAATTAATTTAGGTACCGACCGTAGAACTTCAATATACTAGACTTGCCATTTACATAAAATAATAAATATTTATAGACATTTCACACAACGTATCCGGTTCATCGGCGATGACCTTGCCCAGATTTATGAGTATAAATGAAGACCAAATTTTTAAAATATTGTAAAGGGATGATAATTATTATTAATATGTATATTTTTGAGGGGCTTCGTTTTTTAGTGGTTCATGTAACGGACTGCCGTACACAAGGTCATGGGTTCAATTGTACTGCGTCTGAGAGATTTTATGCATTATAACATTATATGTAAGTATTTACAAAAGAAAAGTAGTTTATGTAATATGTCCGTGTTCTGGTACTCATAACAAGCATTTAAGCTTAGCTTGGGATCAGTGGATGTTGTGTGAAATGTCCATAAATATTTATTTACATTCTCGATACTAAAATACGAATATTCAATTAAAAGAATTGAAATGTCAACCCAATACCATAGTTCATGTACTTACGTATTTTTTTTGAACAACCAGTGCGATAAGTGCTCTCTAGAGTTACCTCAATCTAGATTATCTCTAGGAATCTCAATTGTCTAAAATAAAGTACCAGTCGTAAGAACACATGTTTATACGTATAAAAATTTCAACCGATATTTTTTATAGAACAAAGGCCTTTTTTCTTTCTTACCATTTATCCCCAAGACGTTATACTGACCCACAAACCAAGTTGTAACTTAACTATGAGGTTATTACTTATGTAGGGTGAGTGAGGCAGGGTGTTTTGCGGCCATTGTATTATCTAATTCAAAACCTGAAAGCGTATTATTATACCTATAACATGCTAATAAATTTTGCGATGAATGTGTCATGCGAATGGACAAATAAAATAGGACCTTACGAATATAACTCTCATCCTAAGTTCCGCTGTAGTAGGTATCGTGATGGCTAGACTGTTAAATTTTGCCTAGGTGATGTATTTCTGTTACTCCTGTAACAAACTAGACCAAATTAATATAAAGGAGCTACTTGTCAAACTATAAAACTTTTTGTGTAAGTAGTGAAATATTTATGATGATATGAAAGTGACAGTAATATATTTTTTAGAAAGGTTTATATTTTGTATAACAAACCGCGACGCGTGGATATAAAAAAAAATCTCGTTTTGTGCTACATTTTTCACTGATGCTCCTCTCTTATTTTTCGTAGCGTGATGTTATATAGCCTACAACCTTCTTCGATAAATGTACTATCCAACATTGAAAGAATTTTTCAAATCGGACTATCGGTTCCTGAGATTTGCACGTTTACAAACTCTTCAGGTTTATATATTAGTACTAGGTGTTGCCTGCGACTCCGTACGCCTAGAATTAGGAAAATTTTCCCCGTTATTGCTACATTTTTCACTACTGCTTCGCCCCTATTTGTCGCAGCGTAATGTTATATGGCCTATAGCCTTCCTCAATAAATGTACTATCTAACACTGAAATAATTTTTTAAATCAAACTTGTTGTTCCTGATATTAGCGCGTTTAAACAAACAAACAAACTCTTCAGCTTTATAATATTAAAGTATAGATATAGGTATAGATTATGATAAGGTTAAGATTCTCAATTTCGTTGCGTATGAAGTTGCGGGCAACGCAACTGTGAAGCATAAAGAAGTAAAACCGAGCGTAGCTCTCTCCGTAGCACGTAGCAACCCGCTATAACATATGACTTAGACTGTTCTTCGTCTACATCCCAACAGACAGGTTCGTGATTCTACCCAGTGCACAGTGGTTAATTAAATTCTATCCACTACTCGCGCTGTATAAAACCATGCTGAAAACAAGGCCTTAATAATATTAACTTATCTCATAATAACTGGCTTCTCTCGGGAATATTTTTAAACGGTTATACGTTTAAATTACTTAAAGTTATTAGGTGAGCTTCCATATTTAGTTATTACAAAACAAAATCATTATTTTTGTATGTATGTGAGGTTATAAATATCTTCAATACTACGCGAATTTTGATGCGGTATTTTTTAATAGATAGTGTGTTCATGGGGGTGATTTTTCTTTTGTATAATTTGTTAGGGTTTGGTTCAGGCAACAGTTCTAATTTATAAACAAGCTATAGTTTTGACGGGCCTCGTGGTGTAGTGGTTCTGGTAACGGACTGCCGATCAAGAGGTCGCGGGTTCGATTCCCGCTCGGGACAATCATTTGTGTGATTTTTCTAATTGTCATACAAATGTTTGTACTGCGTCTGGGTGTTTCTATATATTATAAGTATGTATTTACAAAAAAAAAAAGTAGTATATGTATTCTATCCGTATTCTGGTACCCATAACACAAGCATATAAGCTTAGCTTGGGACCAGAGGACGTTGTCTGAAATGTCCATTAATATTTATTTATTTATTTATAAAAAAAAAAAAAAAAAAGTTTTTGCTCGGCCTTTGCTATATAGTCCAGGATCCCTGTGCAACTTGATTTCACATTTAGGTATGTGCTAGCTCGTTTCGTCGAACTAATAAAACCCTTTTATCAGGTACTAGCATATTTCACTGATGCTTCGCTCCTATTAGTCGCAGCGTGATGTTACATAGCCTATAAGCCTTTTTCGATAAATTACCTATCCAACACTGAAATATTTTTTGAAACTGGATCAGTGGTTCCACAGATTACCGCATTCAAACAAGCAATAAACTCTTCAGCTTTATGAGATTAGCATAGATTTTCTTTACTTGATTTCAGTATTTTCCAGTACTTATTGGAGGTGTTTACTAAGTAAATTTAAATACCTGACAGTATTGCTGTAGTTCGGTTACAGTTTTTTTTGTATGACAGCGAATGTTGGGTGTGCCAGAAGAAGCACAAAAGTAGAATAAATGCTGTAGAGATGCGCTCTTTGTGAAGTTATAAGAAAACGTTGTTGTCTGAAAGAGGATGTAGTGACTAAGGTGGAGAAAAGTATCCTTAGATGGTTTGGTCATGTGGAGAGGATGGGTGAGAGACGATTAACGAAAGGCATATACACGGTGGAGGTAAATGGAAATGCTGGGAGAGGATGCCCGAGAAAAATGTACTCCGATGTCATCGCCGGCATACTCCAAAAGGGGCAAGTGCGTAGCACTTACAACCGTCGGGCATGTATGACCAGATGTATGAGAGTGGATGAAGCCAAGGAAGTATGTTTGGACCGTAGCAGATGGCGCTCTATAGTCTCTGCCTGAAATGAAGTGCCATTGAAATGCCATGTGAACAAGGCGTGATGATGTTATGTTATTATGTTATTTATACTCAAGAAACAAATTCAAGCTCCAATATGCACTATACACTACAAAGCTACGATTTAACTAGGTTAGTAAAGAAATCAATATTTTTACCTTTTATATTACACAAATAGAGAAATCTTTTCCCTAAGCTCACGTCGCAATTCGTCCCTTTAAGTGCTACAAGTCTGACCGAATTGGTAAATAAATTATTCCAAACTTAATCTGCTTCGGTCGAGAAAATTGCTTTTTGGAGCTTTTTCTTGTATCTATACTAATTGTTAACTTTTTGTAACAGTAAATCAAAATATTAATATTATTTTTTATAAATAATTGGGATAAAAATACAAGTACAAAATATTAAGTAATATATATCGCTTTACTTCTTACCACGTCATAAAGCCATTACAAATACAAACACTCCGGAACCAAATCATCATTACAAAATACACATCATTAGATGAAAGAGGTACGAACAATATGTAGATGGCTCTATATGCAATATTCTCATAAGACATTATATTTGTGGTTTATCATTGTCTTTTGTTGTAAAAGCTTCCAAGCTTGCGGCTGTCACCTGCCAAGTTCTTATGCTTGTTGTTAACGACATTATTTTTTCCCTTTTGTTGTAAGAGCTCCTTTGATTATTATGATGTATTTATTTTAAGAATAAAAAATATAATAAGCTGGAGTTATTTTGATAGTATTCATTAGCTTTGTTCGTATTTAACCGACTTCTAAAAAAGCAAGAGGTTCTCAATTCATCTTTATGTTTTTTTTTTAATTTATGTATATAACTTTTAACTGGGCGAAGTGATTTTAAAAATTCTTTTTATTTGAAAGCTGGTGGTTCCCGTGTGGTCCCATTAGCACCAGACCAGGATCTGATGGTTATCTCCTGAGAAGTTGAGAAACATCCCTCAAATATCAAAAGCACATAAAGTCGGTTGAACTTTTTATTTTTATTGTGACGTCTGGGACGCTATTTAAAATCTTTAAACACCTATTAACGTCATACAAACTCGATATACATTTATAAAATACATCATAATCTATTGTTTTGCTACGCAAACACTATTGTGCCTCTGTTTAGTTAGGCGGCGAATTACATTTGTGAACATACTCTATACACCACAAAGAACCAGGTGCGTATGGGTCTTGTACAAATACTTGAACAAAGGCAAACCACAAAGGAAACGGTATAAACATTGTACTCGAATGTTTTGCTAGCAAATAAAAGCGTTTATGACCCGTCTTAATAAGGGTTTGACCTCAGTTCAGCACACGTCGGACAGGAGCGAATATGGCACTTTTATTTTCTAACAAAAACTAAATGAGCATTTGCTATAGTCATTACATCTTTATTTTTATCTTTACTTCTTATAAAACAAAGTCGTAATTTCTGTATGTATGTCCCTATGTGAGCTTATATCTCCAAAAATACGCAACTGATCTTGATGCGGTTTTTTTAATAGATAGAATTGTTCAAGCGGATGGCTTTTTTGTATAATTTATTGGGATTTGCTGTATATTGGATGAGATATGATTAAATTTGCTGAGGATTTCGAAAGTGCGCGAGCATTAAATGAAAACGCTGCCTTATCTATGCGTGGTGCAAGTAATGTATAGAGGAATTGTTTATAATTGGTGTTTTCAAAAGCTATTTATGTGTATATAGTAATATTTTTTTACCAAATTAAATACGTTAGTTAGCTTACACATTTAATATAGATTATAACTGCTTTTTACAGCATGCAATTTAAATGAATATCTTGGGAGATATGACGAAAAAAGGTATTAATTACGTGGCAAAATAAAATACTTAAACTGTTGGCTGAGCAACGCGAAAGTTTCCTCGGTCTTTTATCCATACTCCAATGTTTGGATGTTTGGTTAGTGTTGGATGTTTATAGATGTTTTTTGTTATTTCACGTAGATTACTGGATAGATTTTCATGAAACTTTCCAATAATATAGCTTACATATAATATTAACACAAAAGCAATCTATTCTAATATTATAAAGCTGAAGAATTGTTTGTTTGTTTCAACGCGCTCATCTCAGGATCCGCTGGTCTGATTAGAAAAATTCTTTCAGCGTTAGATATTACATTACATTTATCGAGGAAGGCTATTAAACATTAGACTACGACTAATAGGAATTACATTAGTGAAAAATGTTGCAAAAACGGGAAACATTTTCTAAATTCCACGCGTACGAAGTCGCGGGCAACAGCTAGTTTACAATAAAATAAATAATAAACAGAATTCTATACAAACATAACTGAATTTTCTTAATCTTAATGTTTTAGTTTCATTGCGGCTTTTCGGTAAAAGTCTATTGTAGTAAAAGTCACCAAATATTGCAATATTTTATACATAATATTTCGTACTTATTATTTTTTTACGCATACCTAATTGTTCGGCATAAACAAAATTACTTGCTTCTGTATTTTTTTTTCAAATGACAATTCAATAAATAACAATTATTACAGCATTCTTGTAGCAAAAATCTTTGCTACATAAACGTAATTACAATCATATTTTCTTACAAATTAGGTAGAATAAATATTCTATATCCAGCCCATTAATGTGCCACAGTTGGGCATTGACCTGCTTCACTTTGTGAGGGGTTATGTTCTACAGCATAGGGCTTAGTCTAGAGCGTTCCGTCTCTCACAGAGAATTTTATCTGTGTACAATTTCCCTTAACTGGCATTTACAGCACCCTGGGATGAAAAAAGGCGTGGTGACACTTGTATTCTTAATCCGTCCCCGCACGGACAATACCTTCAGATACCAGGATCTCTGATATCGCAGGAGTTTCATTCCAAATATATTTTGTTGTAGTTTAGCCCTTGTAAACGGTACCACCTTCACTCGTTTACACGGCGTTACATGTGTCTTATTTATTATTTAGAACGTGGGCTTGAACTTTTATTCTTTATGTAATCGTACTCAAGGGGAATAGAATAAAAAATATACCTTATTTATATTCAGTGCCTGGACTATTATTATTATTTATATGTTTCATATTTAAACAGATTTCAAGTAATATACAACTACATACTACTATAATTTAAAGTAAATTTTGATATGATGTAATCAAAGTGTTGGTCGAGATGTTATAAAGCAATCTTGATAGATGGCGTTGTACGTAAAAATATAAAAACTCATTCGAGTGACAAATGTGGTGGTTAATTTTAGATGTTGCAGGCACGACCGCAATAAGCTCAGTTGGAAGAGCTTCGGAACGGTATTCCGAGGTCGTGGGTTGAAGTCCCGCTTGCGGCAATTCACTTTTTCCACCATAATTTGATTTATTAAGTAAAAAGCATAGCATGTCAATTGCAAAATTAATAAATTACTTGAATGATGTAATCAGTTAATTATTTGACTCAATAGTGTCACAGAACAATTACTTAAATATCATATTATATACCTTTGATCTTACAAGGTCATGATACATATTATAAATAATCTACTTAGTTCAAAAACTAAAATCCTGAAAATGAGCTTGAAAATCCTGAATATTTTTTTTCAATTATTGTATTGTCATCGGTCCTTGATATATATGCAAAATTTGAGATCAATCCGACTACTGCAAGTGGGTTATAATCACTTTCAAAAATTCCGTTACATAGATTAATACATTGATAGATACATAATAAACTTATATGCTTGCTCCAGCCTATCAACGTCACACTGTTGGGCACGAGCTTCCTCCACTTTGGAGGGATTTTGGTCTACTGTGCCGCGTTGACCAGGCGTGTTGGCACAGGGTTTATTTTCGAGTTTTTCGTCTCTCACAGAGGATTTTATCTGTGTGCAATATCCCTTATCTGACTTTTACAGCACTCTTGGGAGGAGATGGGGTGGTGACACTTGTATTCTTAATCCGTCACCACACGGAGGAAAAAAAACTTATATAAGCGTTAAACGTGTTAAAATGGATACTTTCGATAAAAAAAAAATAAAACAAAATGGTATTTTTATCTTTAGTACTTAGTCTTGAATTAAGAACACGCGAATATTTTCAACTTAATCGCAAAGCTCGATACCGCATCAGTTCGGTAGGTTTACAATAAACTAATTATTATGTAGAATTATTGGAACATTATATATTTGTAGAATATAACAAGTAATTTAAATGCAGGAATAAATAAATAAATAAATATTCACGGACATTTCACACATCGTCCTATGGTCCCAAGCTAAGCTTATATGCTTGTGTTATGGGTAGGTACCAGAATACGGATATACTACTTAAAGTACTTTTTTTTTGTAAATACATACATAAAATACATAGAAACACCCAGAGGCAGAACAAACACTTTATAAACATCACACAAATGATTGTCCGAGGCGGGAATCAAACCCGCGACCTCATGATCGGCAGTCCGTTATACAAACCACTAGGCCACGAAGCCGAAAATTCCACGTTATTGGAAAATTTATTTCAATAAAATGCCCTATATCCAAATTAAGGGTGAAACCCTTATCATAGTGTGCCCTCTAATATTCATTTCATTTCAGGATTATTAAAGTGTGAAGACGATTATCAGTTTAGCAGACCTCATAACTTATCATGGGACCTTTCTTGTATATAATATAATAGTATATTTGTGTATTTTTTTTTATTAAACCTGGTCCACCTATTTGCTAATAATTACGAAAGTAGATTGCGGATTGATAAAGAGATATTTACTTCATTTTTCCTGATAAAGTTTAATAATATAGATTAAAATAAAATAATAAACCATGTATGTGGAATGAAGCCAAGGAAGTATGTTTGGATCGTAGCAGATGACGCTCTATAGTCACTGCCTACCCCCATGGGAAAAAGGCGTGATGTTATGATGATGATGATAATAAACCATTTTTTGCTTATATCTTTGCGCTATAAAAGCACCGCTTGTTTTTTATTATATTATTACTAGCTGACCCGGCAAACGTTGTTTTGCCATACAAATGTTAGGGGTACACAAATAATTTGAAATAAAATATTATTGCGACTATAAATTGATATGTAGGCTATCCTATCTTTCAAGTTGGGTCGAATTGCACACGATGTGCCAATCAAATTTAAAATCGGTTCAGTAGTTTAGAAGTCCATCGCGGACAAACATCGTAATACGTAATTTTTTTATATATAGATGTAGATGGCATGGTGCCATGGTCAAAACCGGCCGCTTAGATCTTCACACGACAACTAAATGCTTTGCCTATTCAAAAGATGCTCGAGTGTGTGATTTTCTGTGTGGTGACAGATTAAAAATACAAGTGTCATCACCCCATCTCCTCCCAAGGGTGCTGTTCTACAGCACCCTTGGGAGCTGTAAAACAGCACCCTTGGTCAGCTAAGGTATATTTTATACAGATAACATCCTGTGTGAGAGACGGAAAACTTGAAAACAAACCCTGTGCCAACACGCCTGGTCAACGCGGCACAGTAGACGACAATGCCTCTCAAAGTGGAGGAGGCCCGTGCCCAACAGTGGGACGTAAATGGGCTGGAGAGATCGTACTTCGGCCTCATTTTCGTATTGCTTGGTTTATTCAATACACACATGTAAATGAGCAAGCGGTGTTAATCTGTAATTCATTGGTTTTATCTTTTCATATTTGTATTGTGTAATCAGTTGTTGTTTAACCTTTAAATAAAAAAGACGTGTGTCACTCGGGCACTGCCGCGGTAAAGCTATTGCATAGTATTTTTTATCAACTTGTGCAAATATAATTATTTATTTATTTTATTTATGCAAGAATCTAAATACCATAAACTAAAATTGATTAATAATCATTATTTACTGATGCTTACATCTGTCCATTGTTTATGGTAATTATGATAAAATAGCGATTGTCAATCAAATGTCAATAAAATAAAAACTAACGCCAAAACTGACATGAGTCACCAGCGCGAACAGCTTAGCGCCGATGTATAAGGTTTTTTACGCTATTTCCGTTACCTACGGAATTTTAATTTCGAATTTTGTGGATTTAGTCTCCACGCTCAAGGCCCGCGATAGAAGCTATGCAATAGTTTAATAAATAAATTTAAATATTAAGCCACGCAAAATGGCAACACTCCATACACCTAACTTAAAAAATATGTAGAAAAGTTTTTATAATTGCTATCAATTTTAATACTTTGTTACCTAGACAGCATTCACGATACTTAGGCTCAGGTAACCTAGTTTTAAAGCTAAGTAGTTTTAATTCTGGCATCTTTCCAATACTGTAATAACCATTTTACAAACTAGCAGTCCGTCTCGGCTTTACCCGTATAAAAGCTATTTTATGGAATTTTTTTTCATATCTTGGATATTCATTACTGAAATTCTAGTAAAATATATAACCTATGTGACTCAGAGCATATGTTATGATTTTCGTGTGGTGACGGATTAAAAAAACAGTTATCACCACTTAGCCAGGGAGCTGTAGGAGACGGCTATGGGATATTGTGATAACATCCTATGTGAAAGACGGAATACTGGCAATCAAACCCTATGCCAATACCCCTGGTCAGCATGGCTTAGTACACTAAAATCTCTCTCAAAGTGGAGGAGGCCCGTGCCCAACAGTAGAACGTCGATGGGCCGGAGAGAGAGATTATAGCCTGTGTTATTCGGGAAAATGTAGCATTCTAATTGCTATATAGTTATCAAAATTCATGCAGTAGTTTTTGAGTTTACTCGTTACTAACATACAAATATACACAGTTCGGATTTTAATAATCTATATCTATACTAATATATAAAGCTGAAGAGTTTGTTTGTTTGTTTAAACGCGCTAATCTCAGGAATCACTGGTCCGATTTGAAAAATTCTTTCAGTGTTGAACAGTAAATTTATCGAGGAAGACTATAGGCTATATAACATCACGCTGTGACTAATAGGAGCAAAGGAGTTGTAAAAAATATTGCAAAAACGGGGAAACTTTCTAATTTTTACGCGTACGGAGTCGCGGGCAACAGCTAGTAATATTATAGTAATAGAAGTACGATATAATTCTAGAACCCTAATACTATTATTATTCTAAATGTGAAAGTTACTGAGGATGTTTGGATGTTTGTTACTCTTTAACGCAAAAACTACTAAATGGATTTTAATGAAACTATCCAATAATGTAGCTCATGTACCAGATTAAATTATAGGCTACTTTTCATTTCGAAAGCATGCACGGTTCCCGTGGGATAGTAAAAAATTAACAATTCTTTAACACTACGGGGCTAAGCTAGAATAGATATATAGATAAGTGTGTATACTTAAATTTCGTCTCGTACATTGTTACTCAACGGATTCCGGTTTTGGCAAGGAATATGAGTTATCCACTCACACGTCCCGACATAAATACCTATTATACCCTTGTCCGTCCAGCTACGCGTGGCGCTGATTCGATCGGTACCGCGCTCGCATGTTGTAACAAAAAACCTTTATAGCTTCTTATCTATAATATCTAGAGTGAAGACAAATACTACGAAAAATTGCTAAAAGACTACAGATGAAATCTATGTATTTTTTAAGATCTGAAAATTTATTTTAAAGTATTAAAAATAGGTGTAAATATTGAATTTGGAGAAAACATAACATTTATATTGTATTAATTTACACCACAACGAAAAATTATTGTTTATTTTACCAATTAAACAATGTAACAATAAACTAGAAGTGTTTTCCTGTAAAACGATGCATGGATCATTATGTTTAATTAATCCTAAGTAGTTAAATAAATCGAAACAAAACACCTTTCTTCATAATTTTATCGTGATGGCCCCGAACGCTTTCGACTCGCTCGCGAAGTCAAAATATAAGCAAGATGGCCGCCTAAGGTCTCGTTCAGACTTATTTACGCAACTCAAAAAAGGCGGCTATGTTTTTTTTAGTTGGGCTTTTAAATTAAACAGCAATAATAAATTATATGTTGTGTTTTATTTATTAATCCTTATTCAATAAAAAAAAAAACAAATGAAATGATGGTGAAATAATATTTATTTCTGTAAATAGAATAATAATAATCTTTGAAGACACTTTTACAAGTACGCTCCCACCTCTAGTACGAACCCCTCGTCCACGTGTGCGACTTCCACGAGCCAAGGAAAATTCAATTGGTGATCTAAAATTGGTGTATGTATTAATTTTAACTATCAATATCATCAAGGCAAAAGGCAAAAATAATGTGCATGATGCATTAGAAATATCAGAGACAGTAGCTAGTAACTTATAACAAACATTCAAATTTTAATAGCAGCGTATCTTCAAGCAATACTAAGTATGCACATGGTATAATTATTACAATAATGACATCAATATTAAAAAAATAATAAGCCCGACACAAATAGGCTTAAAACCGGAAACCGAAATATTAATAATTTTGATAAAATATGAGAATTAAATTCTTCTAACAAGAGAAAAAAAGTGAAACCATCACGAAAATTTAAAAATGATAGCAAAACTCGACAATTGTTAACAAGCATAACATTATTATATCAAACAAACGAAGAAACACACCACCACACAAAAATATTGCAAACATATTTTGCAGTTTGTACACACCCTTATTTTGAACCATTTTAGTTCCGTCCGTGGATAGTAATCTATCCATGCTTAAACACCTGAGGAACACAAAGATATTTTTAAGGAATCTTCCGTAATTATTGTATATTTCTGTTTTTAAAGTGTATTATTATGTTTATGACGAACTATTACTCGTTGTTTAAACAATATTTTACTGAAAAACTACGTAAAAATAACTAAAATTTGGTCAACAACAAGAATGGCCGCTCTTACGCTATTTTTTTCGAACTTTGAATTCAAAATATAACACTATTTTACTCTTAAAACTGTGATATGTATACTTAATTATAACGCACAAATCATCTAGTTTATCTTGATGTATAATAATCTATGAACTCATAAATAAAACTGAAGTACTTACGACATAATCACTGGGACTTCAAAACCACTTGTTCACTAAACACGAAGCGTAGAGTGGACTGAAGAAAAAAGTTTGTTTTTATTCGTTGATGCTTCTTACACTGCCATCTAGTAATTGTGATTGTAAAGTAATTCATCAGCTATCTACTACACAACTTAAAGATGCAAAAAATAACGCAATTTATCCATAGATGTCGATTTTATAAAATATGTCGCTATGGATATAAAAGTATCCTTGGACGTAAGTCGCCCTATTTTTTTTGGATATCAAAGTATCCTTGAACGTGTGAGTGGTTATGGGAGATGTAGACGACTAATGCTAAGAGCATTTTATGCACATGAGTTATTCTCGGGTAGATTGTAGTTAATGGATTTCTGTCATTTTGGAAATGCGTTATTTAATTATAATTTATATTTAATTTAGTGTCAATTTGACGATGAATTATGAATACAAAATAAAAAAACCTGGATATCTCACACAACGCCCTCTGGTCCCAAGCTAAGCTTAAATGCTTATGTTATAGGTACCAGAATACGGATAGAATACATAATATACTACTTTTCCTTTGTAAATACAAACTTAAGTAATTAAATGTACCTTTTATTTTTTGTAAATATTTGTATTTTAAAGAGTATATTTCTAATTTAACTTAGCTTGTGAAAATTTTTAGTAATTGTTATTTACAGTAAATAAATATATGTAAAAATTTTATTAATAAAAAAATAAACGTTTCGTCGACATAATGTCTGCAAACATAGATAAATATAATTAATTGCACGAGGAAACGGATATGAACTAAAGGAAATGGCATTGTTCTATTAACTGAAACTGCTATAATGTGTCACGCAATATCCGATAACTTCGAAATATTACGTCAACATAATCTATTAAATCCCCAAACCTAAGTGTACCATAATTATAAAAATAGTGGACTCCCGTTAGATTAATGCTCTTAGATATTTTTACTTTTTAATTATATTTCACAGAGACAGTTATCAATACTAATACCTAATTATTGTAAATCTGAAGAAGTTAGTTTGTTTAAAAGCGTTAATCTCAGGAACCGCTCCGGTCTGATTTGAAAATTTTTTCAGTGTTGGACAGTACATTTATCGAGAAAAGCTTTGGACTACATAAAATCACGTTGCGATCATTAGGAGCGAAGTATCAGTAAAAAATGTTGCATAAACGGGGATTATTTACTAAATTCCACGCGTATGAAGTCACGGGCAACAGCTAGGTAATTATATAATACAGATACATTTATTATTAATTAAAAGTAAAAATGTCATAGAGCAATATTTTCCAGGAATTAACATTATGAGGCAGCCCCGGCTGAAAAAGTTACGAGAGCAATGCTCAAAATGCAAGTGCATACTGATTGTATATGGACATTGTAGTGTTTTAGTGTGCGTTAGGTGATTTTGGATGACACGTACATAGCGACCAAGGAAATTATAGTATCATAGTGTTAGAAGAACTCAATGTAATCTAATTTAAAAGGTCTTAACTCATAGAAAATATATTGCTGTAAGTTATCAAATAATACACAAATTCATTAAACAAAGATAAGCAAACGAATAAATAGAAGTGAGACAAAAATAATATTATCTAAACTAATTGCTCTGTGTCCCAGGGACTGATGGTCGTTGGAGCGCGAAATTGTATCAGCCTCGCAATGATGGAAACTAACTGAGCCGATATACTCGTATATATGTCACAAACAAATACTAGACATTATTTATTTTTCAGTTTATAATTCTTTTTAACTAAATAACCGCCCCATTGTTCTCAACGCCTCGAGTTTGGTGTACTGGTTATGGTATGGTGTCAAGCGTACAGTGACTGTAGATGATGGTTGAGTCCAGTTAGAAATAACAAAACTTTCGCACTATGGCAAATTATTTATTATTTCACCATCATGCAAATAAAAAATTAAAGTTTCTTTTGGTAAAAAACTACAAAAATAACACACAATGAGAACTGCTCTTTATGGTACAAAAATGCACAAAATATTTTTGGTACAACATACTTTGTAATAAAGGTTTTATATTCACATGTACAGGCAAGTACAAAATGTAACATCATTTAGTACCTCGAAGGTGATAAAACTGTTACCCTTTAAACATGGTGACCCTCTCAAATTTTGTGGCCGTGTATATAATACTTTGACAACTACAAATTACAAGCCTAAACAGCTATAATAGTAAAAAGTTATCACACGTTATCTACTAACCCTTTTAGTTAGGAACCTCTTAAATTCTTACTTCATGGAGGCAAAGGTCTGTAAGCACTATTTATTTTGCATAAACATTTTTATTATAGTCGTGATAAACATTTATATGTTCACATAATATTTTATTTGATGTATAGTAAATAATTTGACGATAATATCTTCATCTTTGGCATCTTTTTCTATTTGGTTTTATTAGACACAATACAGCCTCGCCTTGAAAGGCGATAGGATGCACTCCGACGAGGTTGGCTACAGTCGACTGGAGTGGTGGAGCCTAATGGGAGAGAAACTGATGAACTATGCGGAGATTGTCTAGCAAGACTGCTTTCTGTATCTGGGTTATCACTGATTTACTATTGACGCCGAACCTCTCAAGGTGTTGTGAGAGGACCTTTCTTTAGGAACAAATCGTTCACCGATACATCTATCGGGATTATTTCTGTCGATGCCTCCCTCCACATGTCGATAATCTCGTTTGCCAGGTCTACATACGTGGTCTTCTTGTCTGCTTCTGCGTTTTCTGCGTCTGGTGGGACAGTGATGCCCATTATTTGGTATTAATATTTTTATGTGCATATATTTATTTTATGAACATACCATTACACTTTTTACATGCAAATTTAATCTAAGCATTAAAACTATACTACATATAAAAATTGGTCAAGTGCGAGTGGGACTCGCGCACGAAGGGTTCCGTACCATTATCTATGCAACATAAGGCATCGTTATTAGTATCGAGCAAGAAACGGTAAAAAAATCAGTTTTTTGTATGGGAGCCCCCCTTAAATATTTATTTAATTTTATTTTTAGTACTTGTTGTTATAGCAGCAATAGAAATACATCATCTGTGAAAATTTCAACTGTCTAGCTATCACCGTTCTTGAGATACAGCCTGGTGACAGACGGACGGACGGACGGACGGACGGACGGACGGACAGTGAAGTCTCAGTAATAGGGTCCCGTTTTTACCCTTTGGGTACGGAACCCTAAAAACGACTGTTGTTATAGCTTAAAAAAGTTTAACATTTACATGTAAGCATTAGCAAAATTCGTTGCCGATAGGTCACGAAGACACGCCACGTTGCCGTTATATAGCAATACTTATAAATTTATTACATACAGCATGGCTACTGACGTGGTATTCTGTAATCATTTTAAATTAACGATTTTCTCAGCAAAAGGATGTAAAGGTAACAATTAACTTTTACTTCCACAAATATTAGATATTACGATCAGTTTCTTACAAATTTAAACTTTATATTCAATTTGATCCAATGGTTGTCTGTAAGAGATCGCGTAATACAATAAAACCACCGGTTATACCAACCACCAATGCAAATCACGGGCCTCGTGGTGCAGTGGTTCATATAACGGACTGCCGATCATGAGGTCTCGGGTTCGATTCCCTGTCAGGACAATCATTTGTGTGATGTTTTTAATTGTCATACAAATGTTTGTACTGCGTCTGGGTGTTTACTATGTATTATAAGTATGTATTTACAAAAGAAAAGTAGTATATGTATTATATCCGTATTCTGGTACCCATAACACAAGCAATATAAGCTTAGCTTGGGACCAGAGGACGTTGTGTGAAATATCCATGAATATTTATTAAAAAAAAAAAAAAAAATCAGTACTCAGATTTCATCATCATCAATCCATCACGCTTTTTTGTCATGGGGTTAGGCAAAGACTATAGTACCATCTGCTACTATCGAAACACATATTTGTTGTAATATTTATTATAATAAAATGTGTGTTTCGATCGTATTATACAAAAGCGCAATAAATAAATAATACTCCCAGCAAAAGTATCGCTACATTTTAATAACGCTTAGTCACAAAACAAAAAAGTATTTCAACATGTATAAGTTCTTTTGAGGCTGAACTTCAGATAAAACAGTGACAGTGTTGTCTCCAGCAATTAGTGTAAACGTCGTCGACCTACAACCGTGAGGGTACTTCACTTCCTACCACTTCAATGTAGGATTGTTCTGGGTGTGAAGAGAAAGCGATGTTATTAAAAAAACAATGAATTTTGCGAATAAGAAATGAATAATGTTGTGAGACTACATTGCACACTGCTTTGGTTCTACTTGCGTAGCGATTACTGCTACGGCTCTACAGGCGTAGCAACACCTGCTACAGCAAAGCGTAGCGTAGCCGCAGACAAACATCGTAGTATTAAAATTCTTGATGTATGCTGCTTGACTAAAAAATTCCAATATGTCGAGTTATTGTTTAAACTGTTTTAAATTAATCATCTAATTTAAGCAATCATCGCTATCGACAACGCAGACGAAGGATGCATTGGCGGAAAGCTTTCACGTTTATAAGAACAATGTGCTTCAAGACGCTAATGGACGTCATGCAGGACATTAAAACTTTGAAATTTACTGAAGTAGATAGACTTTGTTAAATTCAAATTATTGATTATAAAATTTATTTCCCTTTTGAAATAAACGCTATAATTATTATCGTAGCCTCACCTTAAGTTCTCATCAGTAAACGTGGAGAAACTTGCATTGTACGCTCGTTTACACTAATAGATCCACATACTGTTAAGAACGTATGGAATTAAACATGCTTTTCCTTAAAAAAAACTTAATTATAGTGGAAAAAATGATAACCATAAGCGGGCCGGTCCCTGATCGTTTAAAAGTATTGAATGTAGTTTTCAATTTTATGTCATAAATAAACAACAAATATAAGAAATCTAGCTACTTTTTTTTTACATTTCACACAACGTCCTCTGGTCCCAAGCTAACCTTATATGCTTGTGTTATGGGTACCAGACACGGATAGAATACATAATAATATAATACTTTTCTTTTGTAAATACATACTTATAATACATAGAAACACCCAGACGCAGTACAAACATTTGTATGACAATTAGAAAAAGTACACAAATGATTGTCCCGAGCGGGAATCGAACCCGCGACCTCTTGATCGGCAGTCCGTTACATAAACCACTCAACCACGAGGCTCGTCAAAAAAGGCATCTATATACGATGCGCAGTTTTGTAGATTTAAATCACATGCATACAAAATATCGTCCCTGTTTTAAAAAGATGGATACCTATCTGTATAAAACAAAGACATTATTTTTGTTAGTGTGTTCCGTACAGTGTAAATATTTGTGTAAATTTTGTTTTTGTCAGACATTACTGCTGCTTCTTGGTGCATATTCTGGTAGGTCTGGTACCTACCAGAATATGCACCAAGAAGCAGCAGTGCATTACCGTACCAGAATACTATTATTATACTACATTAATATTATATTATAATACATGCCTACTATTTCTTATTCTGAATAATAATACAGAATATATTTTTATAATGATACAGAAAGACACCGGGAAGCAGTATTAATGTCTGAAAAACAACAAAATATGTATACACAAATATTTACACTGTACGGGAATCAAACACATGAACTCACAAGCGTTAATATTATTTACACTGACAGCTCCACACAGGCCAATATACTAATATTTTTCTTAGTCATTGTACGGTTCGTACAATTTAGCCAAAAAGACACAAGGCCAGGTTTAACAAAATTGTTTGATAAAAACCGAAATAATAATATATTCCTATAAACCCATAAGCAAACAAAACCTTACACTGATATAACTTGATTATAAGCAGCTTAGCTTATTTCATACACATGTTTGCTGAATAAAGTAACATAAAACAGAACCTAAATAAATACTGAATGAAAGGAAAATTTATTTTAAGAGCATTTATTTCTAATTAGTTTGAATTCATACGGTGTTACATAAATTTTACGCACCTATTTTACACTTTCAAAGGCTTAAATCTGATTAAGTTATAGGCATTCTGCTAATTAACGTAAGTACCTAATTCTATGTCCTATAAAGAAATATTAATTTCTATATATTTGAGAACACTTTTGAAAGTAATTTTTCTGTATTCCGTTCAATGAAAAGACCTTCAACCTTACATGAAAGTTGACGGGGGTAAAATGTCAATGAAACTAGATAGAGTGGTTCAGAAGGATTTTTTTATACAGTTTCTTAAGGTTTAGTCTTTAAATTCTATGCTTACGATGTTGCAGGCAACAGCTACATTATTATAAAACAACTCGTAAAATCTTAGGTTTTAATGTCATAATAATATAAGCGCCAAATAAAATGTGAGAGTAAAATTATGAGTAAGATTGCTTTTTGCTTAAGTGCAACGAAACTGTATCATTTCCAGTTTCAGAGTATGTTAAGTATACAAAATGCATTGTGATTATGTACTTTGAGCAGTATTTTAGTACTTACTTTGTGAAATTAATGTGGTTTTATATAATGTAGTAAGTAAGTTTCAATATGACGTGACCTATTATTTAAAAAACGGTCCAGCACGATGTGGACTCGCACACTAAGGGTTCTGTATTGTTATTATCATAATATTCATGGAGATATCATAATATTCACGTCCTCGGTGCCAAGTTTATATGCTTGTGTTATTAATGGGATAAGAGCAGGAAAATGATGACGATGAGTATTTTTATCTTCCGTGTGGTGACGGATTAAGAATACATGTGTCACCACCCCATCTCCTCCTAAGGGTGCTGTAAAAGTCAGATAACAACCTTTGTGAGAGACCGAAAACTCGAAAATAAACCCTGTGCCAACACGCCTGGTCAGCGCGGCGCAGTAGACCATAATCCCTCCAAAGTGGAGGAGGCCCGTGCCCAACAGTGGGACGTAAATGTGCTGGAGAGAGAGAGTATGTTTTGTAGTTATCATAACTGATATAAACATATATAATTCTAGAGAGTCTGGTGACAAACGGACGACACGGACAGCACAGTCTCAATAATAGGATACTGTTTAGCTTTTGGGACCCTGAAAAAGCATCCCTGCTAAGCATGGCCAGATTAAGGGTTCAAAATCTTATTATATTAGACACAAACTCTTGCCCGCAACTTGTAAGAATATACAGTAATTAATAATTATACAAAAAAATTCTCTTTAACCATTCTATTTTTTGAAAAAAACCGCATCGAAACTCGTGGCGTGATTTTGAAGATATACGCTCACATAGGGACATACATACAAAAATAATGACTTTGTTTTATAATTTTATAATAAGTATAGACAACAAAAACACAAAACGGATATTCTCAAATACATGTCATAAACTTACTATTGAGTTTGCATAGTCTTGTTAGGACTAAAAGCTCCTAAATAAATAAAGAAAAAGCAAACAAAATATCATTTATTTTGTTTAAACATAATATCGTAATTCTATGGTCTAAAGAGAACATTTAAATGTTAAAACCCTAATATTGCGTATCCCAAAACTAAAATCTTCACATTACGAGGCGCGATCTTAAAGGAAACTTTAGGAAATAACGTAACAAACTAACATTGAACAGAAATAGCCCAAATAAATGTAATCGTGTGGTCTGCACAATAATCATTTGAATACGAATGTGGTGATTTTCTTAGGAAAATGTTATACCCTACAAACTTTGTTGTATAGGCTTGGTAACAAAATTTGAATATCTATTTTGATATCTCTTTTAGCTGTTGGTCTGTAATCTTACATTTTAAAATGGTGTTAGTTATTGTGATCAACAAAACTCTCAGCTCAGGTTTTTAGTTATCATCATTTAACTGCCCTTATTCCGTTATTTGGCGCATCATGACTGCTTATTCGTGTTGTAATGGGATTTGGCTAATTTTTACGACCGGCCGCCTACGTCTGTATAACGTCTACCCTTCTTTGGTATGCGCGCAAGTGTCATGCGACGTGACACTTGCGGTCGGATCTAACGACCCTGCCGATAAGACACGTATGTGTAGGTGACACTTCGTTTTGTTCGTCCCCCTGCGAACTGAACTCAGGTTTTTAGAAAGTATACTTGATGTGCATATTCAACTATGGTCATGAATTTATATGGGCGGCAATAATAAAATTATCTAATGACGATGATTTCTTAATAATTAAATTTGAGGATGAGCTTTTTAAATGAATGAATGAATTATTCCGTATAATCACAAATATGTCCGTATAAAGACAGGTTAACAATACAAGTGTCACCATCCCTTTTCTTTCCCAGTGTGATGTAGGAGCCAACTAAGTGAGCAGTAGTATTAGTAGTATTATAAGCAGTTAACATCTACAGTAAGAAACGGAAAACTCTAAAATATGGCCTGTGCCTACACGCTGGTCAGCGCGGATAATAAACTATAATCCCTTTCAAAGTGGAGTAGGTCCGTGCCCGACAGTGGGCCGTTAACTGGCTGGGAAGAGAGAGAAAACATAGATAGTTTTTTGTAAATACACGAAGTTAGTTGTTAACTCCGAGTTTCGGAATTCGTGTAATAATTTTTCTAAAATAATCTAAAAATATCAAACCCAATAAATTTTTGACAGAACAAATATATCTAAAAATAGTAGCAGGAGAGTGTTTAAAATAATTACACATATTATATATACAGGAAGGAAAAAGAAACTAATAATTAAGCAGAATTCAAATTACAGGGTGATCTGGTGCGATGAATATTTCAAACGAAAAATGTGAGTGTGATACCGTCAAAGTTATATTTATAAAATTTGCTGGTACTTAATAAAATGTTTTATAATTACGGTTCGATTTTTAAATAATGGACATTGGTATCAATTCTACGTGCACATCTAAACTTAACTAAATAATTGGTCAAGTGCGAGTCGGACTCGCGCACGAAGGGTTCCGTACCATTATCTATGCAACATAAGGCAACGTTATTAGTATCGAGCAAGAAACGGTAAAAAAATCATGTTTGTTGTATGGGAGCCCCCCTTAAATATTTATTTTATTTTATTTTTAGTATTTGTTGTTATAGCGGCAATAGAAATACATCATCTGTGAAAATTTCAACTCTCTAACTATCACCGTTCTTGAGATACAGCCTGGTGACAGACGGACGGACGGACGGACGGACGGACGGACAGCGAAGTCTCAGTAATAGGGTCCCGTTTTTACCCTTTGGGTACGGAACCCTAAAAACCTGTCAAGAGCGAAATGAACTCACACACTTAGAGTTCTATACCTACTAGACCGAAAAACATAATTATTTGCAACTAAATAAACTCTTAATTAAGCTTAAACTAACCAAATTAATTTTATAGTTGAAATATAGAGAACCGGCTACATTTCAGCTACTTCATAAGTTGGTATTAGTATAAACAATTTTTTCTTGTGATGCGATAACAAACTACATGTTTTTGGATTTTATCCTATATCAGCACTATATAGGCTTGGTTCATACCAAATTTCAAGGCTCTAGGAAAATGAGAAATATCCTACAGGTTTTAATTCCTTTGCGTGAGTAGAAAATTCTTAACGATGGTAGTATATTTTGTAGAAAGGGAAGATATTTTATGGATAGATGGATATTTTATTTAGTAGTATATGTAGTATATCCGTATTCTGGTACCCATAACACAAGCATATAAGCTTAGCATGGGACCAGAGGACGTTGTGTGTAATGTCCATGAATATTTATTTATTCATTTTCATCTTTATTTTGTTAGATCAAAGTGAAGTCATAAGTCACATAATGGTAGATGATAATAATATTAAACAAAAAATTCCAATTAAAAAATAATTATAGTTACGTAGTAAAGTCACAATGAACGTATGCATATGAACATGGGCATATCTACCTAAAATCCGTTGGCCAGTATTTAAATCCTCAGATTCCTTACAAACGTGAAAGAGTTAAAAATCACTAACAGCTTAAAAATACCACATGGTACGGAACAAGTCTATAATATTAACTAACACTTGCGCGACTCATTCGTGTAAAATTTTTGCCCAACGTTTCGGGGACTTTTTAGTCACCATGGTTACGGGTGGAACTGACCGCCCGTGACCATGATGACTGAAATATTTACCCTATACAAGTCAATAAAATATTTAAGAAAGCCTTTATTTTACGTTATCGGTTGCCACAAATTTAGTTTTAACAGCCAGTAACATAATATTTCTTGCTTTACTAAAACGTTAAATAGAGTATAAATACGGGCGTCTCTATACATAAGTCAACTATATTACACAAACAATGACAGTTTGATGGCCGACCGGCTTCGTCCGACTCTAACCAGTCATCCCCTAACGGCTCTTAAATGTGTGTTCCAAGATAAACAGCCCATATTTAACGTGAGGTCAAGGATAAAAGGACTGAATTTATTTTATACAGAAAATCAAGGACGTTTAGAAAAGTGTTAATAAATTGACTACTTATTACTACATAAATTTATTATTTCTTGCAATTGGGATTGATCATAATTTTTGATCTGCAGTTTTTTATATTTTTTTAGAAATTATAGACTATTTTAAGCAATTAGTTTCAATATTATTGAAATAATCACTATAAAGATTTTTTTTTTAAATACTCAATGATATTATTTTAAATGTTGTGACGTCATCGTTGTACGCAATCTGTGAATCAAAACCTTTTCCTGATAGACTAAATACAGATTGCAATACATCTTTTCAGTTTCCAAGTTGATTAACTAATTTCAACTCCACCACAGAGTAGTATATCCCTAAGAATGCCTTAATATTTTAAGTCCTTCATTTCAAGGGCAAATAGAGATCATTTGCTTTTTTGGAAAAATAATTGTTATAATAGCAAATTTTCCGAAAAAACTAATGGATCATGATCAGAAACTCTATTCCCCCAAATGGATTTTTGAGTAAAGAGTTTAAAAAAAATATGAACAATGCCAATTGTGTTCTGTAAGAAACACTTAGTGATTGATCGATCAAGTTGTACAAATTGTGCGACAGATGGCGTTATTCAAAGACATTGATGTGGTGTATAACTCAATTAGGTTACATTGTGGTGGAAGATTTGGTTAACATGAGTAAGGAATATGATAGCACAGTTGACAGAGCAGCGAAACCATTCCGATGTCATGGGCTCAAGTCCCGATCATGGTAATGACTTTTTCCATTATAATTTCATTTATTAAATTTTACTTCTGTGGTTCTACACACATTAAATATTTTAAATCATAAATTAAGTGCTATTATCAATAACCATAAGTCGATAAAGAAGGATGGTTGTCAAGTACTGACCATGTACTAGACCACGCAGTGTGGAGCGACTTCCAACAAAGTGGAATGCCTCATTTTGTTTTCCTTTCGTACTTTTTTAAGCTACTAACGGATAACATTCTCTTTTCAAATGTGGACTATCGACTGTAGGAAAGGCGATATACCTTACTGGTGACAATCTGTCCATGATCTTAGATGATTATTGATCTATCCATCCATTCGCAAGCCTTTCTTCGCGCATAGGCCTCTCCATAGAACGTCACAACTTGCGGTCTTGCATTACCTGTAAATAGCGATTTCTTTCAGATTGGACGCTTCTGTCGCTTCACATAGTCCCACGCATCGTCATCCAGTACGTGATCTCCGTATTATAATGTATCATATAAATAGTTTAAATAATAAAGTAATATCTATACTAAGTCAGTAACCATTAATTGTGAGCCTAATACAATTTCCCGCACCAATGGCCACCAGTCCCCGAGTCTCAGAACAATTAGCGACAATGACATTACTTTTACGATATCCTTATTTTATTTCTTGTCTATCTTTGTATATGGAATACTAAACTTGGTGGTAACCCCCAGGCGTACACTGATGTAAACATCTAGAAATATTGTTTAATAATATTGTTGGTACACTGTTATTTCTAAGGATAAAATGTTGTTTGACGTAGTATCAAAGTCTTCGTGTTTACAATTGACTATTTATATAAAATAGCTTTTGTTTGCGAGTTTGTTTACCTAAGTATTGAGTTCTAAAATATTAGAAATTAAATACCTACTAATATTAGAAAGCTAAAGAGTTTGTTTGTTTGTACGCGCTAATCTCAGGAGCTACTGATTTGAATAATAAAAATATTTTTGAGTTGGATAGTTTATTTATTGAGAAAGGCTACATACAACAAGTAATGAGTGGTCCACTCGTTACTTTCGGAGATAATAATAATATATAAATAAAATTTCAGTCAATGCCAATTTAAAAAAAAAATACTTGTTAATTTTCTGTCGCTGAAGTTGGTATGGATTGCACGCATCACTTTTGAGAGTGCTCGATTGTGCGATGCGTTGCTGTAGTTGGAACACTCAACGTTGAGCATTGTGCCGCATAATGCGCTCTTGTGCTGTAATTGGAAAACGAGGAGTCATGAGTGGTCCACTCGTTACTTTCGGAGGTTACATGTTGCAAAATTCAACTCCTTTTTGGTAGTATATAAATCAGGCAGTAAAGGGTGCTTCCAGGACGCGCACGCCAGAATAGCTCACAGAAGGTAGATTTTTTCCTACTTACTTGACACTTATCATCACATTTTGGCCAATTAAAACATCCATACTCACAAATTTTACATTTATATTAATAGTACATACATTACCTATTACTATCAAATGTCTTTCATAACATGCTTTAAAGCGCAGATTTTTCTAAAATACTGCTAAGCACTAATGGTCTTTTATTCTTATTGAGTTATCGGCGGTTTAAAATTTTGCTAAAACCGGTTCGCGAAAATTGTCAAAACTTGTTATTCATAATAGTCTTTTACGCTAAATCGCTTATTATCTCTCCGATAAAATCTACGTTTAAACCTCCGATAAGTCATCATAATAAGACCATAAGAATAAACCCTGCTTTTTTTCACTAATGCTTCGTTCCTATTGGCTGCAGCGTGATGTTATATGGCCTTCCTCAAAAATTCTTTCAGTGTTGGGTAAATGGATACACTGAAATAATTTTTCAAAATGAACCAGTAGTTTCTGAGATTAGCGCGTTAGAACAATCAAACACATATGTAAGCTTTATATTATTACTAGCTATTGCCCGCGACTCCGTCCGCGTGGAATTTAGAAAATTTTACCCGTTTTTGCAACATTTTTCACTTCTGCTTCGCTTCTACGGGTCGTAGCGTGATGTTATATAGCCTAAAGCCTTTCTCGTTAAATGCCCTATCTAACGCTGAAAGAATTTTTCAAATCGGCCCTATGGTTCCTGAGATTAGCGCGTTCAAACAAACAAATAAACAAACTCTTCCACTTTATATCTATACTTAATAAGTATAGATATACTAAATGTAAAGATTTTAAGACATCTAATATAAAATAATTTTCTTGTAAGTTGGATGTTGGGTTCAGCTAACTAATTTTTGGACAATTTTTTCACTTTGATATTGAAAAAGTTAGAACGATGAGTGAAAACTTTTACTGCTTTCGAGACTCATAACTAAGTACAAATTTTATTTAAAACTTAATAATGGAATTGATAAATTATATTATTAATTTTCACAACATTTTGTTATTTTTAATTATGAAGTTCTTTTCATGAATTATTAATACAAATAAATACAATAAAGTAAGTATACAAATTATAGGATATACATCTTTATAGTTGTACATATCTTTTAGTTTTTTTTTTTTTTTTTTTTTTTTTTTATACTACTAAGTTGGCGAACAAGCGTACGGCCCACCTGATGGGAAGCGGTTACCGTAGCCTATAAACGTCTGCAACACCAGAGGTATCACTCGCGCATCGCCGACCCTGTAGGAATCGTTTGACACCTTTTTTGAAGAACCCCATACTGTAGTCCAATGGGAAAACCTCGGCAGGTAGTTCATTCCACAACTTTATTGTACGTGGTAAAAAATTCCGATGGAATCGTACTGTGCGCGATGGTATAGGTTCTAGAGTGTGAGGAAGAACTCGACGAACTAGTTGTACATATATTAAAAATCCAAACAAATCAATGTACAACTTTTTATATATCTAATATAATAATTAAATATTTGTTCTGCATTACAAAGCCTAAAACATAAATCTATCAAACAGATTAACCTATAGGCGTTAAATAAAATTAATAAAGAACAAATATTTTCTGCACTTCTAAATATGTTGGAAGTCGATTACTAGGTTTAACTCTCCAATATTTGACCACCAACATTAGTGCATCAGAAGTTGGCCACATTCTAACCTACAAACAAGAACAATTCCAATTATATTACTAGTAAGCACAAACTAAAGTTGGCCAAATTGTGTGAGGAATACACAAAGTTTGTTTCATCTTTAATTAATAACAGAAAAGGTCTAGACTAGAAAAAAATACTGATAAAAGAATCTTCTGGCCATTATAAGGTACATCGTGGTCTAGTGGTTCATGTAACGGACTGCCGTTTACGAGGTTGCGGGTTCGATTCCCGCATGGGACAATCATTTGTGGGATATTCATAAATGTCATACAAATGGTAGTACTGCGTCTAAGTGTTTCTATGTATTATATCTAATATATAAAATTTCCATCTAATATATAAAATTTCCATGTCACAATGTTATTTACCGTACTCCTCCCAAACGGCTTGACCGATTTTTATGAAATTGTACATGTATATTCAGTAGGTCTGAGAATCGGCTAACATCTATTTTTCAAAATTTTTTTTTAGTATGGCAAAACAATGTTTTCCTGGTCAGCTAGTTTACATATAAAAAATAGTATATGGTTATGTATTATATCTGTATCAAGTAGCCATAATACAAGCAAAGAAATATAACTTATTTTGGGACCAGAGGACGTTGTGTGAAATGGCCAAATATTAAAGTACACCAGGCTACTACTTAGAGTCGCACAAGAATAAGCGTGGAAGACATGTTTTAAAACAAATCTCGTAATTTTAATAGGAAATATTCATAAAATCACAAAGTTGTTTACTGATAAAACGTTGTTTCGCTCTTTCCAGCTTCTAAATTCATCTCGACGGTAACTAAAGAAGCATAACTTAATTATCTTTGGGGCGCGCTAAAGCATCACGTTAACGCTTAGAGCATCAATGCAACAGGAGTAGGCGTTGTCAAAACCCCGCTGTAAAAATAACTGCACGAAAGCAAAGCACATAGTACGTTCTAAGCGTACGTATAGTATCATCACTTAGGGTCAGTTCGACAAAGTTCGTTACCTCAGCTTTACGCCGACATATAGCTATCACTGTGTCATTTTACATAATAAAAGTCATAGTGTTCACACGATGCCCTTCGTTGACACAACGCATATTCGACAGAACTGCAGCCCTCTTCCCGAAGCGGGCTTTGGTGTCGCTGCAACACCGGAACGATATATAACGCTTTGTTAACATTATGCGACGCACCATGTGAACCGGAGTTTATATTTTTGCATGCATTACTTTGGGACCCAACTAACCTGGCTGTATGTTTGACAAAGAAAATAGCGTGTGTGACAACTCCAGTTGATTTCATGCTCTAAGCGTTTACGTATCACGCTAGAAAATGAGGAAAAACATTGAACGACGTACAACGTAAATTTACTTAGCCTAATACTTATAAGATTGCTAACACCCTTAGAAAGGCACTTTACCTCGCGCAATGATTGCACTGACGTGACAAGGAAGTGTAATATAATGATAGACATTATAGTCAGGAGTGAATTTGTAAGTTTGTTTATAAAGATTTATGGTCTTATTCATAATGACTTATCAGAGGTTTAATAGTTCGCTAAAATCGGTTCGCAAAAATTGTCAAAACTTGTTATTCATAATAGTTTTTTTACGCTAAAACGTTTATTATCTCTCCGATAAAATCTCCGTTTAAACCTCCGATAAGTCATTATGAATAAGACTATTAGTGTTTAACTAGCTGTAACCCGGAACTTCGTACGCGTAGAATTCAAAAATCAAACCTAATCAAATTATACAAAAAAGCCATTTTCTTGAACCATTCTATGTGTTAAAAAACCGCATCAAAATCCGTTGCGTAACATTAAAGATATAAGCTCACATAAGTACATACATTCAAAAAAATACTTTGTTTTATAATAAGATGAAGAATATTAAAAAAATAAAAAAGCTTCTAAAAGCTTAATTTCTTTCAATAATAAGAACATCTACTTAGCTATTTAAAGGAGGATTTTTCAACATGCAATATTGTTAAAAATAAGAGCTCTAATATTCCCTATTGCACGACTCATTTATTCAAATTAACTACTTTTTACGGATTTAGACGCATATAGGTGTAAATTTATAGCCCGAAGCGACCATGGTGTCTGAAAACTCTCCGAAACGGCGCGGTGGGTTGAAATTTAAAACAAATATACGAGTCTGAATCCGTAAAAAGTGGCTTTATAAGAATAATGCTCTACTAATACGTTAAACTTATACCCAATAGTTAAGAGGATACCAAAATAGCTTCGTGCATTTATCTACGTATGAAGTTTTCATTTTTTCTTTAGATTGAACGGCTAGAGCTCTAATTTTTAAGTATATGTTTTTTCAATATATAAGCTAGGATCGCATAAACTCAGAAACGCGATTGAAAAAAGTTTTCTCGATAGAAAATCTTAGCGAAATAACCTCTCTCATTTTTTATTTTTTTCATAAAAACATAAGTAATTATTATATATAGAAACACGTAAGCCGGAATTAAAATATATTTAGTAGATTTTGAGTAAACAAAAAGAAATATCGCTAATTCTTCATTTTCTATACCTACTAGCTGTGTTAATAGGTACATGTCGACGATAATATTGATATAGGCTCTTAAACTGCAAAGCTAAAGTCAATTTAACAAAATAATACAACGAAATTGTATTACAATTAATAGTACATAAATGGCTTATCACATACGTAAAGTAATATCGACTTGGTTGGTAGCCATTATTGTGAACCTAATACAATTTCCCGCTCTAGCGACCACTAGTCCCCGAGTCTCAGAACAATTAGTGTGGATGACATTATTTTTGTGTCACCCCTATTGTACCTTTTGTCTATCTTTGTGTAACGAATACTGAAATTTGTGGTAACCCCTAGGGCTTGCACTGTCATAAACATCTAGGAATCCAATGTAATGTTTTGGTTGGTTTCTTTCCTTATTTAATTTTTGGATACAAAAATGAATACTTCGTGACAACTAGCTATGAATATTTAACTACTAAATAATTATATTTGTATATATAATAGTTTATTGCAACGAACCCAAGTAAAAGTTCTACAAACATTTATCTAGACTAATATTGCCTATAAATAGGAAAGATTTAAATAAAACTACTTTTTACGGATTTAGACGCGTATATTTGTTTTAAATTTTGGCCCGACGTTTCGGAGACTTTGCAGTCATCATGGTCACGGGTGAGACTGAGCTGTAATGTGTCTTCTACGATCAGTTATTACAGGGTTTACCCACATTCGATTTTAATTTTACATTGACCATAAAGATAGACTTTTACTATAAACTATATCATATTACATTGTGCTCAGACTACATAAAATCAATAACATTATTTTAGTTTCTAAAATACATTAACAAATTGTAACAATATAAAGAAATTTTAAATTATATAAGGTGAAACATACATAATTTTATCGTAGACTAAAGTTTTAATTATTATAGAGGTAGTATACAATATAGCAAGCAAAAAACTAAGTTTATATACTTAAATACAATATTATTTACATAATAACAAGAATTTTTAAAAAGAATTATTGGTTTAAGATTTGAATTAGTTTATATTAAAAAGAAATTGTTAATTTTATTTGCAAAGTCTCCGAAACGTCGGGCTAAAATTTAAAACAAATATACGCGTCTAAATCCGTAAAAAGTAGTTTTATTTAAACAGATGAGTCGCGCAAGTGTTAGAAAATATTAGGAAAGATTTGTTTGTTTGTTTGAAACTTGAATAGGCTCTGAAATTACTAGACTGATTTATAAACTTTATTGCTCGTCGGGTAGCTGCACTATTCTCGGTGAACATAGGCTATATTTTACATTATTTCAGATTTCCAGTTATAAATAAATCCCAACCTATAAAAAAGATAAAATATAATAAATTAATTAAACTGTTTCTTAAACTAAAGCCTATAACTTCATTGTTCTAATGTAAATGTTAGTTGGATAAATTAAAGTAGACTTCCCATGGGTTGGACATGAATTAAATTACTTGTTCGACCCAAAATTGGTGGCTTAGAGAAGATGTCATATCTGTTTTCAATTAAGTATTGTTAATGAAAGGCTTAGTGTTTGTATGTTGAAATTGAATTTCATTGTATTTATGATTGAGGTAAACGATATGATATTGAGTCTATTAAATGAGAAAGGGACATCATTGTGTGACACCATATTGTATTCTATTAAGAACTAAACTTAGATCAGATTTTCATTATCACACTTACCGTTCAGATAAGAAAGTTTATAAGATAAATTTCAAAATTCTTGCGAATTAATTCGCGGGCTCTTTCCAGCCCATTAACGTCCCACAATTGGGGCAAGGGCCTCCTACACTGTGGAAAGGATTGTGGTGTTGTACCTATGCTATACTGCGCTGACCAAGCGTGCTAGCATTCTCGGACATGTACCTTGTACGATAAAAGTAAATATTTAATAAATCTAATTATTAGTAAAATGCATAGCATGTCAAATGCAAAAATTAATAAATTACTTTAAATGTAAATATTTATACACAAGATTATATAATTTTGCCTTGAAAATAAAACGCTTATATATTGCAAGATGTTTTTTAGAATACTTTTCTAAAAAATATAACCTTTATTATTTCAAATACAACTCATCATTTAATTTCATGATACAGAATCGATGTTATAATTTTACATTAAATATTTTAAAGGGTTTCTTGACAGTTTATTTAACACACATACATGGTGTTTGATTAATGAACCTTTTGTTGTTTGATATTGTTAGAATTAATTGATTTTATACGGAACGCTGTACTAAAAGCTATTTTGTAGAAAATGATTTGCATAAAACTAACATTTTAACATACATTATTATAATTTTGCTACATAGGTGACTGATAGGTTAAGAATACAAGTATCACCACCGCATTTATTTTCTAGGGTGCTGTAAGAGCCAGCTAGGGGACAATATAAGCAGTTAACGTCTACTGTGAGGGATAGAAAACTCGAAACTAAACCCTGTGCCGACACGTCTGGTCAGCGCGGCACACTAGACCAATAGGTACCTAAAATAAATAATAATAATAATAAATATTCACGGACATTTCACACAACCTCCTCTGGTCCCAACCTAAGCTTATATGCTTGTGTTATGGGTACCAGAATACGGATATACTACATAAACTACTTTTCTTTTGTAAATACATACTTATTTATAATACATAGAAAACACCCAGACGCAGTTCAAACATTTGTATGACATTTATGGATATCACACAAATGATTGTCACAAGCGGGAATCGAACCCGCGACCTCGTGATCGGCAGTCCATTACATAAACCACTCCACCACGAAGCCCGTCAAAATCTATGCTAAATTAAGATTTTGATGCGATCCAATTTAAATATCGTCCGTTCTTTCATGGAAGACCGTGAAATGCTTAAGTCATAAAGAAAATTAATTAACCAGAACAGTCATTGAAGCAATATCAATTAAATTTCATAGAAATACATAAATGAGAACTTGAACGATCATTTTAAATAACACTCCTAATTAGAATTAATTTTATATTACACTAGCTGTTGCCCGTAACTTCGTACGCGTGGTATTTAAAACGTAGCCCTAACAAATTATACAAAAGCATAGAGGTAAGCTTATAAGCCATATATATATTATAAGAAGCAATCCTCTTGAACCATTTTATCTATAAAAAAAACTGCATCATAATACGTTGTGAAGATATAAGCTTACATAGGGGCATACTTACTCTTCAGGTATATGGGGAGGTGACACTTGTATTCTTTCTGTCCGTCACTCCATGGATTAACACAAGTCACAGCTATCCATTATTGATCTTTTTACTTAAACATTAGATATATTACCCATAACACAAGCATAATAAGCTTAGCTTGGGACCAGAGGACGTTGTGTGAAATGTCCATAAATATAAAAAAAAAATTTTTTAATTCAATATTATTGAAATATTCACTATATAGAATTTTTAAAAAAATACTTGATACTATTTTAAATGTTGTGACGTCATCGTTGTACGCAATCTTTGTATTGCCTTTTCCTGACAGACTTAAGACAGATTGCAATACATGTTTTCAAAGTTGCCAAGTTGATATAATAGACCAATTTCAACTCCACCACAGAGTAGTAGTAGATTATGATCAGAAACTCTCCGAAATGGTTTTCGAATTAAGAGTTTAAAAAAAATATTACATAAAAATATAACGGCACAACAGTAAACTCAACTAAAAATGATAACAACTATGATGTATTTTGATTAATTAAATACAGAGTGTTTGGTACATCGTTTGCCAAATTAAATTTGCTAAAAGATAGTGTCATTTGCTATAGTTTAGCATATTTAATTGGGCTAAATAAAAAAAAAAATTCTGTTAATCGCGTTCAATTTTTCAATTGTGTTCAATTTTTTATATTTTTTGGGTTTTAAAGCTCAGTATGGAATTTTTTATCAAAATTTGCAAGACCAAAAAAAAAATCTGGCGGCGCAAAAATAAAATTAAATATGCTAAATTATAGCAAATGACACTATCTTTTAGCAAATTTAATTTGGCAAACGATGTACCAAACAACCTGTATATTGTTGTACACATTTATATTAATTATAATCTTTAGTGTATAACAAACAGTTTTTTTAAACAAGAAAGTTCAGTAAAAATACTGCCGAATTATGTTATCGACACTATCAAGATTATTTTTTTAGTTAAGTTGAATTTGTACCATTGACTAAAAAAATATTAAATACTCTACGTAGACGTAACTTCTTAACTTCTTGGTTCCATTCTGGCCTACTAAGAAACGTATAAAATGGCAACCTATATCTAAAGTTCCTTTTAAAACTTTCTTTTAGACCTCAGTAACATTAATTGAAACATTTCTCACAGTATCTTTTGAAGCCACAAGAGAAGTTGTCAACTATTTACGATTACAAACAAAATCCCATCCTTCAAAGTTATAAAACTTTAGACCCATAGCACACGGCGTATTTTAAACGCGCAGACGACGCGCGTATACGTGGTTTAAACGAGATTTGATCGCAACCTTGTAACCTAAGCACACGGGGCGATTGTAAAACGCGCCTCTACTGCGCGTATACGCGCAGGTACAGCTGTACAAACGCGCTGTAGTCACGCGTAGCTTTTGCGTTTGAAGAGAGTAGGGTAGGTAAAAGTGAATAAAACGACAATTTATATTACCCTAAAAGTAGTAGACAGCAGACAAACAATAAACTTAAAAAAAATTACCATTAGCAAACAAAAAAATCTATGAATTTTGCTACTTTCAGAGTCATCATCAATTTATTTAAATTATTCAATATTTTAGAGTTTATAACAAGATGGTATGAGTGAGATCGCTCTCGGTTATATATCGGTTATATATTTGTTTTAGCCACAAAATGTTGCATATAGACTGTTTAAGTGGTGTTATAAGTGTTTAGTAAACATCCTTTAGTCTAATACTGTGTTATTCTAGAGTGTAATTCAGTGGATAATTGGCTTATTTGGTACTTTTATACGAACGGAATTTATAAACTAACGTCCAGCAAGCGGCGGCCGCGAGCCGTGCATTTCTCTCATTTACTCTTGGTGCGGGCAGGTAAATCTATCTCGCTCGCCCGTATTATTGTGAGTTAATGTTACAATGAATTGTGTCGTATGCAAGAATAAAGTTGAGGCTAATCAGCTGATTGCATGTAATGGATGTAAGACAGGATTTCATCTCACATGTTTGAACATCACCCCTGACCAGACCTCGGAGAACCTAACCCATCTAAAAAGTAAGTACAAATGTGAAGCCTGTACGAATATAACCCGCCGGATACGCGTGTCGGATGACACTCCGGTACGTGGTATGAGTTCTAGATCATGTTTATCTGAAAAGCGTGTACCTTACGACGAAAGTAACTTGAATACTATGGATTGCACTCTGTCTAAAGAGATTATTGTACCAAATATGATGGATATGTTAAAGGAAATATTACAAACGGAATTATTGACAATGGAGAAAAAAATTGCACTTGAAATTAAGTCGGCAATAGAACCCTTATTAGTTGAAAATAGTAGACTAAAGAAAGATTTAAGCGTTGCAAACGATCGGTGTTTTAAATTAGAACAAGAAATTAAAAATATTAAAATGAATAGGATATTTATCACTGATGAACCAAAGCCACAAAGTCGGGCAAGAGTTGATGGCAGCAGCTCACCTTGGGCATCGTCTGATACAAACTCAAGGCGTGATTTTCTAAACCAGACAACACAGTTACCTCAGTATGCACCGACAACCATTGTGCCACAGGGTTCAATACAACCACCTGTAACGTTGAATACTACTACCGGGCGATTGACTGCTTACGCTGATGTTGCTAAGAGGAACACAGAGGAAACGGCAACTATGAGTAACGAAAATTGGACTACAGTAAAAAATAAAAAAAGAAGCAATCCGATTAAAAAAGGTGGCAATTGTTCCGAGTTATCGTTAAAGGCAGTTGAACGCAAAAAATACTTACACGTTTGGAGACTAGACAAGGCTACAACGGAGTCTATGCTACGCCAATATATTAGTAAGATACTAGGAGATGAATCTGATATTTTAGTGGAGAAATTAAACCCTAAAACAGAAAGAGATTACGCTTCATTCAGAGTGGGCGTCCTAGAGAGTAACTTCATAAAATTGTGTGACTCAAATGTATGGCCACTAAACGTAGAATTCAGCGAATGGATTTGGTTTCGCCGCGCAGCCGGAACAACCCAATCCCAACAAGCCTAGTTGTTTCGTCAGCATTTTCTACCAAAATGTTAGAGGACTTCGAACAAAGCTAGCACAATTCATGTCGTTACTTGAGTCATCAGTTACAGATTTATATGCAATCACAGAATCTGGTTGTCACGAGTCAATCTATGATGCGGAATTGGTACCGCCTGGTTATCAGGTACTACGTTGCGACCGAGCGGACGGTCGCAAGCAGGGAGGCGTCCTTCTCGTGAGTGCGCCTAAACTTGAGCTGCGGCAAGTATCCATCCCATATGGCTATGTTATTGACAATCACAATTTTGAAATAATATGTGCTGCTATTTATAAACATAATCGTTATTTATTTACTTGTTGTGTTGTTTATTTGCCTCCGCGTACTGATGAGAGTGAATACATGGTGATGTTTAAAATATTAGAATCAATTTGTGTGAAATATAAGAATAATGTAATAATATTAGGAGACTTTAATTTGTATTCTTGTAATGACAGTGTCAAAAACTATTTTGAATATTTTATGGCTTTTTGTGATATCGTTCAATGTAACAGGGTACCCAATTGTATGAATAGACAGTTAGATCTTGTGCTGTGTGCTCGCAGCAATGTTACGGTGTGCGCCGCGGACGAGTGCTTACAGCCTGTGGATCTGTACCACCCGCCCCTTCTACTCGACGTCCCCTCGTCAGCGCTTCCTTTGTCAACTAATCTTTCTATATCGGTTAGCCATCATTCTAATAATGCACTGCTTCTGCAATGGAACTTTGTCAAAGCTGACTACCACCATTTGTATTACTTATTAAATGAGATAGACTGGAATGAAATTTACCAAATAGAAGATCCAAATTTGGCATTAGATTTCTTCTATGATAAAATATATACAGCTTTCGATACATGTGTACCTAGGAAAAAGAGGGATTCAAAATGCTCCAAATATATATATCCTGTTTGGTATAACGCCGATATCATTAGGGATATTAAATTAAAATATATTTTGCATAAAAAATTTAAAAAGACTAAATTGCAAACAGACTATGATGCATTCTCTGTCTGTCGAGCACGAGTTAAGGCGGCTACGAAGGTTGCTTCTGATGATTATCGAGATCGTCTACAGAATCAATTGGCATCTGAACCTAAAGCTTTCTGGAACTATGTCCGTTTGAAAAGAGGTAATTCTGCTCCGTATAAAAGATTAATGAAAGATGGTCGTGTATTATCTAATCAACAATGCGCCTCGGAATTTGCTAAATATTTTCATTCCGTGTACAGCTCTGAGCCGGCTAAACTCAACGTTAACGAAGCAAGTGCTTTAGCTGCTCTAACCAGCACTTGGGCTCACATCCGTCTGGAACCGTCGGAGGTGCATCGGGCGCTTGCTTGTTTATCAGCGAAGCGTTCAGTGGGGCCGGACGGCATCCCACCTTTTATCGTTAAGGATTGTCGGTCCATACTTGAGAAGCCATTATCACATCTTTTTGGCCTAAGTATTGGTACCGCAGAATTTCCGGACCGCTGGAAGCTCTCCCGAGTGATTCCGGTGCCAAAGGGACGTGTAGGTAAGGAAACCAGCAACTACAGGCCTATAGCCATACTTAGTGCACCAGCTAAAGTTTTTGAGTCAACCATACAAAGCTGCTTATATGCCCAGGTTAGTGCTCATCTTTCTGATGCGCAACATGGATTTCGTCCGGGTAAAGGCACGACCGGCAATTTATTACATTTAATGACAACTTTGATGCCAACTATTGACGCAGGGATGCAGGTGGACGTAACATATTTAGACTACAGAAAAGCATTCGACACGGTCGACAATGATGTACTGCTTCTCAAGATGGCAAACATGGGTTTCACGCCCCTTACCCTTAGATTTTTTGCGAGTTATTTTACGAACAGGCGTCAGTTTGTGGACTGTGGTGGATGTTTTTCAGAAGATTACAATACGAATTCTGGAGTCAGTCAGGGGAGCAATTTGGGGCCGTTCCTCTTCACATTGATGATCAATGATCTGCCTCAGGTAATTAAAGATTCATCGTGCTTACTATTTGCGGATGACCTAAAATTATATATTGCTGTAAAAAAATCAACTGACCATATTTTGCTACAGAGAGACATCGATAGGGTAAATGAGTGGAGTAGGGAAAACAAACTATTTTTTAACATAGAAAAATGTGCCGTTCTTTCTTTTTCTCGTTCTAAAAACCCGAGTCATTATCAATATAGTATAGATGGTCAGACATTGCAACATGTTACGGAGGTCAAGGATTTAGGTATTCGATTTACATCAGACTTAAGCTTCAGACAGCATATCGTGGATGTCTGTAAAAAAGCGTACCGCAATCTGGGATTTGTGTTGAGGCAGGCTAGTGATTTCAATAACATACGAGCTCTAAAGGCGCTTTACGAATCGCTAGTCAAAAGTCACCTTGAATGTAATGCAACTGTCTGGAGTCCACATGAATACAAATACAAAGCAATGCTAGAAAAAGTCCAAAATAAATTTTTACGATTTCTTTATTTTAAGCAGTATGGGGTATATCCAGGATACCCTTTAATATATCCCACATTGTTTCTACTTGGTATGGTTGGGTATTATAAATTGGAGGTTAGAAGGGAAGTCGGACTAGCGATCTATTTATTTAAAGTGCTAAGGGGTAAAACGCATAACGCTGAAATTCTTCGTGAGCTTCGCTTGTATGTGCCCGATGAATACGTAGGACGACGACGGCAGCCTCACTTGTTGGAGATACCAGTCGCGCGGACCAACTTGCTGCAGCAGGCACCACTAACTCGAGCAATGCGCACTTTAAATGCGGTTACGGAATGCATTGATATCTACTCTTGTACATTGAACGATGTTACCAGAGCCCTTCTTAGATATATTAGTAATAGTTTACTTAAATGATATGTACCTGTCTACATAAATTGATTATCAATAAGTTATGAGTAATAATATGTATAAACTTCACTATCGCAATAGGTATGGCCTGTAATGATAGATGTAAGTATGAGCTTTAAATAAATAAATAAATAAATAAATAAATAAATTATTATCATTTTCAATGTAGCTTTTATTTAATTTACCTTACAAACCTAAACCTGCCTACATTGAGTGATTTACTTTGGTTGCTCAGTCGGTAGTGACACTACCTCATGAGCGAGAGGTCATGGGTTCGATTCCCACTCAGGACAAATGTTTTTGTGATGAACATATTTGTACTGTGTCTGGATGTTTTCTATGTCTATGTGTTAATATGTTCGTACAAAAAGCAATATATGTATTTATATCCATTATTCTAGTACCCATAGTACAAGCTAACGCTTAGATGGTGTTGTTCGTTGATATTTATATTTTATATATATTTTTCTTAATTGTAAAATTATCAGTTTATTCACTATTACTAATCTTATTGATAATAATTTTCTATTAGTGTACTTCTAAGTAGAAAACCTGCACTGGAACTTGGTACTTCACTGTTTTCGTTGTGTGGCTCTTCATTGTATTCCACATCGGAAAATATCATAGCATCATTTAATATTAATGACATATTGTGTAAAACTGCACAAGCCACGATAATATGTGAAACTGTAGTTAAATTGTTTCCAAGACCTTTTGATAAACAAGGAAACCTTCGCTTCCAAATTCCAAAGGTTCTTTCTACAATGTTCCTTGTTTTAATTTGGGCTCTATTGTATCTGATTGATGGTGGATCTTCTGGGAGCGGTCTTATAGGTGTGAGTACAAACGGCAATGTGGGGTATCCGTTGTCTCCTACGAGTCTTCCTGTTAATATTCCCTGAGTGTATTTCATAAAGACTGATGACACTTGGAATATTCGAGAGTCATGCATGCTGCCAGCCCATTTTGCTACAATATCTAGTATTTCCGTTTTAGGTCCTACAACAACCTGGACATTGATTGAGAAGTCAGATTTCCTATTGCGATAAACCTCATGATGCTGGCATCCTGGTGTAGACACAATTTTCACATGAGTGCAATCAATAGCTCCGTCAATACCTGGTAGTCCAGGCCAACGACCAGCTCTTCCCAATTCTTTAAAGAGCTGTCTGTTCACTGTAGCCCCTTGTCCTATGGGGATCTTGATAAAACGGTTATGTAGCTGGGCTAATAACTTTGACACTTTTCTTATTATATTTGAGGCTGTTGGTTGAGAGATATTGTGCAGATCTCCACATACTAGCTGCAAAAAAGTACAATAAGAATAATTATATTATCTTGTAATTATAATAACTATATTACCTACTTATATAAGGATTTATTGCATTTACTAAATAAGTATATTTGAGTAAAAAATAACAGTTTATAAAACTCACCTGAAATGAAGCTGTAGCGTAAAATCTCAAGGTCAGTAGGACCGCTAATTCTGGGGCAATTGGAAGACCCCTTTTGTCTGTTTTTTCCAGGTTACTTTTAACCAAAGATGTTATATAAAGCACAGAATCCTGGTAAAATCTATATCTTTTTTGAAACTTCGTTGGTTCCAATTCGAAAGGATTTGTTACGTCCCTTATGGTGTCGATTCTGTGTCCAAGAACGTAACTAAACTTAACTAAAAATTGATTTATTCCTGTCAAATCTCACTTTCTTATTCTGAAAGTCACAACTTCACTTAAATTAAGTTTGACAGGACCAAAATTAGTCAATCTATACAATTTAGTAATAATGCTATTCTGGTGTACATCATAAATGTCAAAAATTCACTTAATTTAGTGAGTTCTCGACTTATTTAGTCGGGATATGAGTAGGTGCCGACTTAAATTCACTAAATTTTATCATGGCTTTTTGAACATTAAAAATTGATTTTCTGATTAAATATTGAATAATAAATGTTTGTTAGCAAATAAAAAATATTTATAAATTAAAATTATACTTGATAAATTAAATATTGGCGCCAAAATTGAGGTTAAACAAAGCGCGAAAAACAGACGAATCACAGTCAAGTGCGGAGATTCGTAGAACTAATTATTTAGGTATTTCTTTGTTTACTTAATTTTTGTCGAAATAGTTTTGTAATTTACATACATAATATAATACGTATTTTTACTTAGCCATAGAATTCTAAGACATCATATATTATGTAAGTATACAAGTTATCGTAAAAATATTATAAACATATATAATTTAATACAAAGTGAACGATTTTGAGGTTAATGGCGTCTAATGATAAATATAACTTTTTTCCAGGTCATGCAGGGGAAAATAAATATCCAGTTGGTGGCCTAATGGAAAATTGTGGTCCAGTACCTATAAATGCAGTTGCTACCAATTATATTAAGTGAACTACAGGAAAAATCTAGAAATCTTTGGAACCATAGTTTGGAACATTGAAACTAGTGATAAAAAATGTGTATTTGTGTGTGTCTGCCTAAAGTTATGTAAATATCATTAAATAGTAGAAATAATAATTTTAGCCAGTCTTAAAACTATACCTACCAAATGGTGCTACTTGATCTGTGATACTTAATAAGGTTTCCAACAGTTTGTCTCTAGAACAGTGAGCTATATTTTTTATCAGTAGGTTTCTAAATTTATTATTAAAAATAACTAATGAAGAAATGAATAGAATCAGCCAAGCCAAGCCAGAGAGTTCAGTGGACCAACATTTATTTATATGTACTCGGAAAACATTCAGATTTATTTAGTAAAACATGTATTTAAACAAATATTGCATTTTTATTTGTATAATAATAAATAAATAAATAAATATTCATGGACATTTCACACAACGTCCTCTGGTCCCAAGCTAAGCTTTATATGCTTGTGTTATGGGTACCAGAATACGGATATAATACTTATACTACTTTTCTTTTGTAAATACATACTTATAATACATAGTAAACACCCAGACGCAGTACAAACATTTGTATGACAATTAAAAACATCACACAAATATTTGTCCCGACCGGGAATCGAACCCGAGACCTCGTGATCGGCAGTCCGTTATATGAACCACTAGACCACGAGGCCCGTCGAATAAGTAAGTATTAAGCCTCTTACTATATCAAAAAGTAATGTGTTATGCATATATGTAATTTATTGGAATTCTTAACATTCTAATAATCCATATAGATTGTTTGTAAGAATTCATAGATACATAAATACTGTTTTGTAGCTTATAGCTAGATCAGAATACATAACACATAGGCTATATTATAGTAACCACTAGCAGGCTTAGCTAAGTTAGAAATAAAGTATATAATTTATTGGAATTCTTAACATTCTATTAATCTAAATATGTTTGTAAGAATTCATGGGTATATGTTGCCCTTAAGAAAAGACTATGATGAATTAATTACTGTTGTGTAGCTTATAGATCAGAATACTTAACATATACAACTACATACTGAACATATCACACTTTTATAAGTTATAAATAAAAGTAGAAATAAATTATTAGGTTCATTTAATATCTCTTGCATAATTATACACCACATGATATCACAAATTTTTATAAATACAGATTTTCATGTTTCCATAAATACACTTTTTGGCTTTTGTCATTGTTATCTTGATAATTATGAGTTTCCGTCATCAGTTTAAGGTAGATGAGAAGTAAATATTTGCTTATAAGCATATTTTTCCTTAGTTGCTGTAATTATTTACACTAAACACCTATTAAAATAAATAATTAACGAATTTAATTGTTTGTTTTTTGTATAAAGTAATCAAGGAAAGTAATACATATAGGCATACCACAGAGTAAAAGTAGTGCTAATCACTCCACAGATAACCTAAAAGATTTGATGCTCACTATGCTCATATCTAAGATGAGAAATACACTGAAATAAGGCCGCCAACTAATTAAATTATTAATAAATGTTCATAACAATGATGCAGAAATAGTTGTAAATATTTATAAATACCTATATTGCTCAAATAACGTTTGAAAAGGAATTTTATATTAGTTATTTTTTTAATCATTCATTCATTCGTTCACTATAAAAGGCATTTTTGTCTGTTAGTGGGCAGCTTTAAATGATTATGTCAAAATCAAATAAGTTCTGTCAACTAAAATTTTAAGTTTAATTTCTGTTTGAAACAGAATAGGTTTATCACTAAAACCAAACTAAAAATAGTTTATTTATGGTTAAGTTTAGTGAAGTTGGACTTGCACTGGAATCGACACCTATGTATGTTTTTGGTATGCGATAATTATCTGGCCAAAATATATCATCATAGTGATCTAACTCGTCGTAGTGATTAATTTCACTCATAATATTTTCAGAATCCATTGTTTACACAGAAAACCTTTACTCAACTCAGATCTTAAGTCAAAGTTTGACGCCACTCAAGAAATGAACTCTCAAGATGCATCTTGAGAGCACTCTCAAGTGCTGAGTTTTGTTTATTAATAAGCGCGTCACTCAGTTGAAACCAAGGACTCAATACAGTACTTAAATTGAATCTATTAATTAGAGCAGCATCTCAATATCGCTCTCAAGATCGATCTCAGATTTGAGAGTGATTTATAAATACGGGCCTTAGTTTGAAATATTTTTTTTAGGTTAAGAGGATACCAAAATAGCTTCGTGCATTTTTCCATGTACGAAGTTTTCATTGTTTCTTTAGATTGAATGGCTAGAGCTCTAATTTTTAAGTATATGTTTTTTCAATATATGATCTAGGATCGCATGAACTCAGAAACGCGATTGAAAAAAGTTTTCTCGATAGAAAATCTTGGCGAAACAACCTCTCTAATTTTTTATTTTTTTCATTTGTCGATCTATTATCGCGTATTAACTAATGAAATAACTTTAAAAACATAGGTAACTATTATTTATAGAAACACGTGGATCAGAATTAAAATATATTTAGTAGATTTTGAGTAAATAGGAAAAGTATCCCTAATTCTTCATTTTCTGTGCCTACTGGCTGTGTAATATGTACGTGTCGGCGATGATATTGATGTAGGCCCTTAAGATTCACTTTTACGGCAAGACGTTTCATTTTACACAGTCACATGACTCATGTGACATGAGTCACAGTTCTATAGAATGGACACTTTGTTTTTAAAATGAATGGCGCGACGTGTTGAGTGGCGAGGCGAGTGTGTGTTAGTATGAAACGGAACATTTATTAACTTTTTTTAGCGAAAGTAAAGGAAATTATGCCCATTCAGTCTATTTTGCAAATTTGAACAATTTTGATAGAAAATACGTAGATTCTGGGACTAAAGTTCGTAGGTTTGCAGGAAAGGCTTAAAATACGTAGATCTACGTAAAAAGACGTAGAGTTGGCAACCCTGATCCCAGCCCCCCTCTGCCCGTACCCCGCTCCTTTGTACGCGCGTTTGTTTCGCTTCAAATGCGCGTATACGCGCTTCATGCGCGCGTTTCTATTATCAATGCAAACGCAACAATCAGCGTTTACGGCGCCGAAGACGCGCGTTCCTGAAACGCGCGTTTAAAATACGCCGTGTGCTATGGGCCTTAATCAAATTAAACATTTCTCAACCGATCAGTACCAAGTTGATAGAAAGTAAATCGGTCAAGTACGAGTTCGACTCGCACATGAATGGTCCCCCGCACCGTTATTATCTTTATATTTTCGTCATATTAACCCTAAATAACCGACGTTTTTGATATTATTTTTTAATAACAGGACTCCATATAACGGAATAAGGGTAAGAGAATGATAACGTATCTGTTGCTGTAGCATCAACTGATATACATATGAAATTTTCAGCTCTCTAGCTATCACGGTTTTTGAGATACAGCCTGGTGACAGATAAACGGACGGATAGCGAAACCTCAGTAATAGAGTCCCGCTATACTTTTTATACGAAACCTTAATAAACCAAACACAAATAAATTTTTCAACTTCCGAACATGTTCGAAGTTCAAAAAGTTTAAATGCTCAAGGTTGTTCTATCGCCAATCTTAAATTGGCCACATTCTGACTTACCAACCGGAACAATTCCAATTACCATCTTTAATTAATAACTGAATAGTATTGGACTTGAGTTGAATTCTAAGTGACAGTTACCAGATTCGGAGACGTGTTGGGTAAAAGAATTTGGTACGATTTATGAGAACTTTGATTACTTTTGTTCAGTCAATGTTTTTGGGGGCTAGATAATAGTAATATAGGATAAAAGAATCCTTTAAAAGTGAATAAACATAAACTATCCTAACTTAGAAATCGGTCACTGTGTGAGTACTTTACAAAACTTTTTATTTCAATCTAACAAATCTTTTTTTTTATAATTATTATTCAGTTTTTACTCTTGCATATTGCGATTCTATTTTGTATTATAGATCATTAATGTTAATATTTTTAGGGGATTCAATTTCATTTATTTTTATAGCGCTGTATGATTTGTCTACTAAACATTTACAGTGCAAAACTATAAGAAATTAGGACTCTTTTATCCCATTTTAGTTCCATTGACGTTTGCACTTTTCAACAACAAAACAGATGGAACAATGAAAAATGCAACAGCAGCTTTGTTCAAAAGAATTGAATTAAAATGGCAACTGTATTTCCCTGTTTTTGCGAGGCACGCTCCACTGCCCACAAATGGACAATTAGCTACGTGTAAGAGTCATGGAAATAAATAAAGATATTTTAACAGAAATATTTGATTTTGATGGTCACGTTTTCTGTATAAAAAGAAATCGATTGCTTCGTTGGTCTCGCTGACACTAGCTGATTTTGGTTTTGTTAATACATATAAATAATATGCTAGACATAATCTAGGGAAAATTTAAACATTGAAGAAAGTAAAACATAGAAATAATCATATTCTCTAACACTTGTGCGACTCATTTGTATAAATAAAACTACTTTTTACGGATTTAGACGCCTGTATTTGTGCGCGTGTCTCACCCGTGACCAGGGTGACTGCAAAGTCTCCAAAACGTCGGGCCAAAATTTAAAACAAATACACGCGTTTAAATCCGTAAAAGTAGTTTTATTTAAAAATAGAAATAATGCAAGGAAGGTGCAATAATTAAACTTTACTAAATAATATGTGGATGGATCGAAGGATAGGTACGAAGTTTAATTGCGAGTATAAACTTATTTGAACTTAAAATTCACGTCGACACTAATGGTCTTATTCATAATGACTTATCGGAGGTTTAAAAATTCGCTAAAATTGGTTTGTAAAAATTGTCAAAACTTGTTATTCATAATAGTCTTTTTACGATAAAACGTTTATTATCTCTACGATAAAATCTCCGTTTAAACCTCCGATAAGTCATTATGAATAAGACAATTAACTATATAAACATAACTAAGTTATCTTAAGTCACACTAAAGTACAATATTTTTTATAAAACTTAAGAAAATAAATAAAAACAGAGTACACAAATTAACTTGGCGTGGTATAATATTTCTAAGATTGAAAACTCTCTTGAAAAGGTGTTTGACATCGTATCAAGACTGTACATAATATTACAAGTAAATGGAAATATTTAATGGAAAATTTCTAACAGTTAAATGACATATTCTTAACTCCGTATACTTGTAACGTCTTTGTGAAGGTTTATCTAGTATTTCTCTTGTTTTATTCAGCCTATAAACGTCTCACTGTTGTACCGTAACCGCCTGTACTTTGGGAGGGATTATGGTCTTCTACACCACGCTGAGCAGCAAAGGGTTTATTTTTAAGGTTTCAGTTTCTCACAGAGGATGTTATCTATGTATCATCCCTTAGCTGGCTTACAGCGCCCTGAAAAGGAAAAGGAGTGGTGACACTAGTATTCTTAATCCGTCACCAACATAACACCTAGTTTATCTAAGCCTAAAGTACTTCAAACACTAACAAACTATTTTTACTATGTCGCTATGAAATGAAATCTTTAAAAAATTTAGTATAACGTGCTGGCATAAAAATATTTAATTAGTGAAAAGTAAAAAAATATGTCACTATGCTATGCTATAACTATGCTTATAAATGGACGGTAAGTATTCGAAAAATGCCTGTTAGTAATGGGTGTGTAAGTTACTGTCGTTTTTACGATAAGTTTAACTTATTTCAACACGAACTTACCTAAACAGGCTTGCCCATATTTACATAAACATTTGGGAATGGAGTCAAACCTACCCAAAACTTTCTTAATTATATATGACGTGTATTTATATATTGTGATCACAAGAATGCATACAAGTCCATAGTAAGCGTATGGATGTCAGTGAATTATTTCTCGATTCACGATAATTAATTGACAAAGGTATAACCATTTTCTTTACCTACTTGAAATATTTTTGGTTGCTCAGCAGCAGTATAAGTAATCTTAATTCATCAAATCACCATTTGGTCATCATTTTTAGCATTATTTTCGATTCCTATCCATCTTTTCACAAAGGATACAGTTTAACTCATTCCTATCCATGATCATAGTTGCTGAAAGTTCCCGTGACTTCAAATATAGAATAAAAAACTAAAAACACATGTGGGTGTTTTTAGTTTTTTATTCTATATTCGAAGTTATATTCGAAGAAGAAATTCGTAAACAGTATTTTCTAACACTTGCACGACTCATTTGTTTAAATAAAACTACTTTTTACGGATTTCTTCTTCTTCTTCTCCAGCCCATTAAGTCCCACTGCTGGGCACGGGCCTCCTCCACATTAGCACAGGCATTATATTAGCACAGGGTTTATTTTCGAGTTTTCCGTCTCTCACAGAGGATGTTATCTCTATACAATATCCCTAAGCTGACTTCTACAGCACCCTGGGTAGGAGATGCTGTTTACGCGCCTACTAAAATTATGGAGCAACGTAAGGACAATTATTTAATGTGTTGTCGTCATTAGGTTAGGCATATAGATTTAAGTTCACGAGTCATTGTATCTCGCACTCATTCGTTCACTTTTACATTAAACCGCCATCAGGAAGCATCTACGTTTTTTACTTTCCAAATAATTCCTACGGTCACCATAAAATTACCCCTTTACATGGTCCACATCGAGCCTGATGACCAGAGGATTATGGATTAGCGTTATCAAACCTGGATTTAAAGGATATACGGGATTAATAACCGTAATAGTGAAGAACGGTTGGAATTTGAACGCGTCGCATTGGAATGTGGATGATTCCGTGGTGTTAAGTCTAGATTGGTTAATAATTTTGTAACCCAGCACTCATACAGGTATAATTAATGGTAAAACAACGTATTTAAAAGGTACGTAATAATATTGTTTATGTTAAAGTCGAATCTATTGCATTGTGAATTTAGTGTTATCGCCATTCGAGTTAAAATTGTACATTAAAGTGTATAGTTAGCGGTCAGCTGCATTATTTTAATTCGTTTGACTATTTTTGTATACATTCACATTATTTGTTTTTCAAATTGTGCATAGATATTCGTGTTAAAATAAAATGTGTAAAATTGCCGTATAAGTGCTATTATCTGGACACTCATTTCAAATATTGGTTATACATAGCATAGTAGTTATTTATGATGTATAAGAATTAAATTGCGTAACTACTACTATATACATGTAATTAGTATATCAGTTATAACATTCTTTTCTATGTAAAAGTAACAAAATTTACATAAGTATTGATGGTTGTAAGCATACCTACTCAGCAGTCATTAACCGCTTGCAGTTAAAATCATTCATAGTAGGTATATTTTTTACGTTACTGTTTCATTCGTTCCGTAAATCTTTAACTGAGTGAGTTAGAGGTATTGATTGTAATAGCTGTGACTAGGCATTTTAACAAAGCTGTATTAGGATAATTAATTTATACTTTGCATTGTTATTTACGTGAACATTGTATCAATTCCAGGGGATTTCATCAACTTCCCAGAATGGCCACAGAACAAATTAAAGATTTAACTAAGAAAAGAAGCAGTTTTAAAGGCCAATTAACAACTTTTATTAATTATTGCATGGAATTGAAACAGCCGTTGTTGTCTGCGACTGCTAAAGAATTGCAGTTGCGTATAGGTAAGATCGAAGCGTTGTATGAGCGTTTTGACGAGGTACAGTTACAGATCGAGTGTTTAGTTGACGATGTTAATCCACAGCTTGCCGCTCGTGCGGAATTTGAGACACAGTATTATAAAGCGTTAGCGTGTGCGCAAGATATGTTAGGTACATATACTGAGTCGCCCTCTTGTGATGGTAAAAGTATTGCGAGTAATCGGAAGCTTGTCAAATTGCCAACTATTCAATTACCAAAATTTAATGGTTCGTATGAGAATTGGTTGGAGTTTAGGGACACCTTTTCTAGTCTTATACATTCTAACGAGGATATTGACGACATAAATAAGTATCATTATTTGCGCACCTGTTTAGAGTCATCTGCTGCTGTGGTAATACAATCTACACAGTTTTCGGCCAACAATTATTCTGTAGCTTGGAAAACGTTATGTGAACGTTATGATAACAAAAGGTTATTAATTCAAAATCACGTCACTACTTTATTTAATATTGAAAATATTACTAAGGAGTCTTCTAATAATTTAAAGCGTTTAATTGATCAATTAAAGAAAAACTTGCAAGCCTTAGAGGCTTTAGGTGAGCCAGTCGGACAGTGGGACACATTATTAATTTATTTAATTACTAAAAAGTTAGATCATAGAACTTATAGGGAGTGGGAAGAGTACAAAGGTCGTTTAAATGAAGATAATTCAAATAAATTCAGTGAGTTTATGACATTCTTACGTAGTCGCGCTGACTTATTGGAAACTTTAGAACTTTCCCATACTAATCCCATAAAATCAAATATGAAGTCTATGGTTTCTATACAACATAATAACAATAAATCTAGTTTATCTACTGTAAGTAAAATATGTCCTAAATGTAGGGGTGATCATTTATTGTCTTGTTGTTCACAATTTCTTGCACTTAGTAATGAAGCCCGACATAAGCTGCTGCCTACTTTTAAAGTTTGTTTTAATTGTTTTAGATCTGGTCACTATGCTGATCATTGTAAGAAGCCAGGTTGTCATATTTGTAAACGCAAGCACAATAGTTTAGTGCATGTGAGTGATTTAAAACCTTTACCTAACTTGCAGAATGAGAACGTAAACACATCCGTAAATATACCATCGTTACCGTTATCGTCTGTGTCGACAAATATCAGCCAAAGTCACACTTTGTCGGCAAATATAGCTTCTTCGGAGCAATTCGACGTGTTATTGTCTACCGCATTAGTAAAACTGTATGATAGTAATAATCAAGAACATGTTGTTAGGGCAGTTCTTGACAGCGGTAGCACGTCTTGTGTTATGTCAGAGAGTTTATTTAATAAATTAAATTTAACTCCTCATTATATAGATAAATCAATTCTGGGCATAAACAACGTGACGTCACACGTAGGTAAAACTTGTCGTGTAAGTATGAAGTCTTTAAATGAAAGATTCGTCATCGACTTTTATTGTTTTGTTTTACCATCAATAACTAATAATGTACCCAGTCGTGAGATTGATATTAGTAATCTGAAAATACCATCAGATATTTGTTTAGCGGATCCCACATTTTATAAGCCTGCTGCTGTTGATATATTGCTGGGCGCTGATCTCTTCTGGGATTTGTTGGGATCACATCGAATAGATTTAGGTAATAAAAAGCCTATGCTTTGTGAAACAAAGTTAGGATGGATTATTTCAGGTCCGATTATTAATAGTCATATTTCCTTATTTTCAAGTGATGTACGGTGCCATTTTGTCAATAGTTCGAGCGGCTGCTGTTCTGATATTGACAATGAAACCAATTTAACGCGTTTTTGGCAATTAGAGGAAATACCCTCACTACCGTCATCTCATTATTCATTAGCAGAGAAAGAGTGTGAAGAACATTTTCTCAAAAACATGTCTCGTCTAGAGGATGGTCGATTCTGCGTACGGATTCCGTTGAAGGAACACCCTAGTGTTTTAGGAGAATCATTTACTAGGGCTACGCAGTGTTTACTTTCCATGGAGCGTAGATTAAAAGGTAAACCTCAATTATGTACAATGTATCATGACTTCATGTCTGAGTATGAGTCTTTGGGCCATTTGTCTGAGTGTCATCAACTTGACTCAAGTGAAGTTGGTTATTATATACCACATCATGGTATCCAACGCGACCAAAGTACAACAACTAAGTTAAGAGTGGTGTACAATACTAGTTGTCCTACTACGTCAGGAGTTTCATTTAATGACATTCAATTAATAGGTCCCACAGTTCAAGATGACTTACTAGCTATACTACTTCGTTTCAGACAGTATAAATACATTTTAGCAGCCGACGTCGAGAAGATGTATAGGCAAATAGTTGTCCATCCGTCTGATAGGTTTCTTCAACGTGTTCTCTGGCGTGATAACATTCATGAACCTATTAAAGTCTTTGAATTAAACACTGTTACGTATGGCACTGCTAGTGCACCCTATTTAGCAACAAGGTGTTTAAAACAGTTAGGTATTGAGTGTACTAATAGTAAAGTGGCTGAAATAATTCAGCATGATTTTTATGTTGACGATCTGCTCACTGGGGGCGATAATTTGGTTGAGGTTATGGATGTTCGTAATGAAGTATCGGCGGTATTGTCGTCAGCTGGTATGCCGTTAAGAAAATGGCAATCTAATGAGCCTCAATTGGTGTCAGATTGTTTCAAAACACCATATGATTTAAATATCGGATCTCATGAAGCCAGCAAGCTTTTAGGTCTTGGTTGGTGTGCAGATTCAGATGAACTCTGCTTTCCGATAGGCTTGACACTACCTGAATGTAACACCAAGCGTGATATCTTATCAGCAATCGCACAAATATTTGATCCACTTGGTCTGCTTGCCCCAGGAGTAGTTCGTATGAAAATATTATTGCAACGGTTATGGTTGCAAAAATTATCTTGGGATGAACCTTTAAGTCCTGATATTCATAAGCGTTGGTATGAAATTGTTAGAACTTTACCTTTAATTAATGATATTCGAATTCCTCGAATGGTCATTTGTGACTCTTATAAAGTTTTTCAGTTACACATCTTTACAGATGCGTCAGAGCTGGCTTACGGAGCCTGTGCTTATGTTCGTACTGTTAATGATAATGGAGAGGTAGTGGTTCGTTTATTGTCAGCTAAGAGTCGTGTAGCCCCAATTAAATCACTGTCCATTCCCAGATTGGAGTTGTGTGGCGCTGTAGTAGGCATCCGTCTTTATGAGAAGATTGTAAAATCATTACGGGTTGCTGTGAATGAGGTTTGCATCTGGACTGATTCCACCATCGTGTTGGGATGGTTGCAGATGCACCCTTCTAAGCTTCAGCTTTTTGTGCGAAATCGCGTAGCTGAAGTTTTAGATAAGGCGAGCACTTGTACTTGGCGACACATCCCAACTGAGCTCAATCCTGCAGACCTACTATCCCGTGGTATGGATATTAGTTCCCTGCAGGCATCGAAGCTATGGTGGAACGGTCCAGTCTTTCTTAGCCAAGAACCCATTAAGTTTCCCATTCAACCGAAAGGTGTTGAGTCATTACCAGAAACCAAGCCAGATATTTCCTTTGCAGCTGTAATTAACAGTAGCGAACAATCAAATTTTATTGATATGAGTCGTTTTTCTAGTTATTTAAGATTAGTTCGTACAGTAGCTTACGTTCTTAGGTGGATTAGCCGCTGTAGAAGGCGTCCTATACCTTCTTTATTTTTAGATAAATGTGAATTAGAACAAGCACTTAACATATTAATTAGGCAGTGTCAGAGAGATTCATTTCCTGAATACTTAATATTATTAAATAAACAAACGTTACCTAAAAAGAGTTCTCTACTTAAGTTTAATGTGTATTTGGATTCTCATAGTATAATGCGTGTAGGGGGCCGCATTGATAACTCTGAATACAATCATGATAAAAAACACCCTATTTTGTTACAGTCCACTCATGTTTTAACTAAATTAATATTTGAGTTTGAGCATCGTAAGTTGATGCATGCTGGCCCACAAATGCTTCTTGCGTCTGTTAGGGAGACTTATTGGCCAATAGGCGGAAGAAATTTAGCTAGGGCTTGCTATCGTAAATGCGTACGGTGTAGGCGAATGACCGGCAAGACTATTGAGCCAATAATGGGAAACCTGCCGCGTGAGCGTGTTTCTTCCACTGGTTTTCCCTTTGAAAATGTAGGCGTAGATTACGCAGGGCCTATGATGTGTGCGAGTCGTCAAGGCCGAGGATGTAGGCTGGTAAAGGTGTACATCGCGATTTTTGTTTGTTTTAGTACCAAAGCCCTACATTTAGAGTTAGTTGGGGATTTGACAAGCAATCGATTTTTAATGGCATTGTATCGTTTCATTTCGCGAAGAGGAAAGCCTCTTAACCTTTACTCTGATAATGGTGCCTCGTTTGTCGGTGCAAACAATGACTTAGCAAAATTTATTAAGCAAAACTGCAGTTCTTTAGGTGAGCGCGCGGCCAGCGATGGCATTAAATTCCATTTTATTCCGGCTTATAGTCCTCACATGGGAGGCCTCTGGGAAGCTGGTGTTAAATCTACCAAATACCATTTGCAAAGAGTGCTGGGTAATTGTAATTTGTCTTATGAGGAATTTAACACCACGTTGACCCAGATTGAAGCGATATTAAACTCCCGACCGTTAACTCCGTTGTCTTCTGATCCTGCAGACTATACTCCATTGACACCAGGTCATTTTATTATTGGACGACCTCTGATTAATTTACCACAACCAGATTATACCGATCGTAGCAAGAGTCAACTCACACGCTTCCAGCGCATTCAACAGCTTCGGCTACATTTCTGGACCAGATGGACCAAAGAATATATTGCAGAGTTGCAACTCAGAACCAAGTGGCGTTCTTGCAAGGGCAGTTTACAGCTCAATACATTGGTTGTGGTGAAGGAGGAGAATTTGCCTCCTCTGAAGTGGAGATTGGGAAGGATCGTAGCTCTGTATCCTGGATCTGATGGAGTGGCACGCGTAGCTGATATTCGGACATCAAGCGGAGTAATTCGGCGCTCATTCAGCAAGATTTGTCCCTTACCAGTAGCTTCAGATTCTGGGTGAAAATTACCTTTTCACCGCCCGGGGGGATGTTTACGCGCCTACTAAAATTGTGGAGCAACGTAAGGACAATTATTTAATGTGTTGTCGTCATTAGGTTAGGCATATAGATTTAAGTTCACGAGTCATTGTATCTCGCACTCATTCGTTCACTTTTACATTAAACCGCCATCAGGAAGCATCTACGTTTTTTACTTTCCAAATAATTCCTACGGTCACCATAAAATTACCCCTTTACAGATGCGGTGGTGACACTTGTATTCTTAATCCGTCACCACACGGACGGATTTAGACGTGTGTATTTGTTTCAAATTTTGGCCCGACGCCTCGGAGACTTTACTTAAACTGTTGCACGGGTGAGACTAAGTTTCTGTTATATTGTATTTGTAAAATGAATTATTAAGTTTTTGTAGTTTATGGTAAAAGTCTATCTTTATGGTCAATGTAAAATTAAAATCGAATGTGATGTAATAACCGATCGTAGAGGACACTTTACAGCTCAGTCTCACCCGTGACCATGGTGACTGCAAAGTCTCCGAAACGTCGGGCCAAAATTTAAAACAAATATACGCGTCTAAATTCGTAAACAGTAGTTTTAATAACTAAATGACTCTCGTAAATCTTGGAGACTATTTTCATTGGTATACATTTTATTAATAAAAAAATATGAATGTAGTTATACATTGACACTGACGTATATCGAAAACATATCATATTTACAATATCTTCATGGCATTGAAATGTGACAGATATCAATAAAGATATGAGAAGGGTCGGGCTCGGACCACTTATGTTACTCGATTGTTATTACCGCAAAAATTGTTATTCAAGAGAATATCAAGCTGTCTGTCGATTCCTGTACAGCTTAAATTTACATAGAAGTATCACTATTTGGCGTTGTTCAGGTAATAACAGAAATACAACATTGTAATATAGAGCAGTGGCATAGCTAGGGTAACCAAGGGCCCTGGGGCAAATTTAAAAATGGGGCCCCACTGCTATGTAATAAAATGGTATTAAAATGCTATTTCAGTTCGATCAAGATTTCTGGTTCAGATAAGGATCGGTCAGGATTCGAGGGACCCCTTAGCTTGAGGGCCCCGGGGCACTGCCCCGCCTAGCCCTTTGAAGCTGTTGTTTGCGACTTCGTACGCTTGGGATTGGAATTACTATTCATTTTAGATGTGTCATATGCCTTTGTCGGTGTATTTTCAAAAATCTTTTCTGAAAAATGGAAAGAAATAAATTTGAATCAGTGTTACCAAAACTATTTTGGTAATCTCTATTTAAACAGTAGTACCGTTGGTTTGTATGATAGAGCAGAGGCGTGTTTTGAAAATAAGCGCCCCAGGCCATTGGATTTGACAATTTAATTAGGCGCCCCGTAAATTTATTAATTTACGGGGCGCCTAAGTTTAAAATTTGCTCTATCTCTATTGAGATAGAGCAAATTTTAAACTTGAAGGCTTTCGCTGCCCTTCTCAGACTGGCCGCCTTGGGTCTTGGTGCCTATGGCATTAGGGTAAATACGCCCCTGTGACAGAGGATATGATAAAAAGAGAATTTAATACAGATTGTGATGTCTGAAAGAGTATGGAATAAATTACGTGTAGTGCTGACTCCAAATAATAGGATAAGGACAGAAGAATGATAATACAAAGTAATACGAAATTGTATTACTGTTCTGCGACTACATGTGCCTATATTTCTAGTTCCAAGAACATAGTTATAGTTTTTATTGCAACGAGTTAGGGATTGGAATAGGCGTATCAATTTGTTCAAGTGGCTTAACACTTTTACAGCTATAGGCAAAATGGTCTCTAGGGCAATTTTATGATGTACTCTTAACACAGATCACCTGCAATAGATAGAGCATTACGAGATTTTTGTTATCGACGAGACGCACCAACGTTTGAGAAAGGCACGGATTGCGGATTATAATATATACTAATATACTAATTGTTTAAGATAAATTAAACAAAGATTTGTAGTAATTAGATTTAATTAGACCTTTAACAATTTTATATGTATTGCCGGTGATTTTAGTTAATATTGAATGAATGAATGGAAAAAATGTTGGAATGAAAGTTGAATGCACTTTAGATGAATGAACTGAGTGAATGTGTCGTAGACATCTTCGGGGGCCTTGAAAGCTATAGACGAAGCTTTCAAGATCAATTATCGGTGTAGTTATCTGGTGAAGGTAGCAGACACAATCTGTTGATAGCTCTCCGTATGATGCCTTGTGAGGTAGATACGTCGGCGACTCGAGGCACACCATCAGTGCCGGGAAAAAGCTTCGAAACTCTTCCAAGGCGCCAGCATAGTGGAGGAGTCCTATCATCCTTGATTAGGACTAGGTCGTCTACCTTTAATTCTCGGCACCGCACCTTCCACTTTGTACGCTGCTGGAGTTCCGCGACGTATTCTGTAGACCACCGCTTCCAAAAGTGCTGACGAGCTTGTTCTAATCGCTGAAAACGGTCAAGACGGTTTGTGCTATAGTCCAGCAGGTAAGGTGATGGCAAAGACGTCAGCGGCCTACCAATAATAAAGTGGCCCGGGGTGAGTGGAGATAGGTCTTGTGGTGAAGGACTTAAAGGGCATAAAGGTCGGCTATTGAGTATTGCCTCAATTTGAGCAAATAACGAGCTCAGTTCCTCGAACGTCAAGTGAACATTTTTAAGAACTCGGTATAAATGGAACTTCGCGGATTTAACCCCGGCTTCCCATAGACCACCAAAGTGAGGAGCGTATGCTGGTGAGAAGCGGAATTCAATGCCTTCGCGAGATGCAGATTCAATAATAGAGTCGCTATTGGACGTTAGAAATGAATTTATTTCCCTTGCGGCTGCAACAAAATTTCTACCATTGTCGCAGTAGATGACCTTTGGTTTACCCCTACGAGCTATAAACCTTTTAAGTGTGAGTATAAATGCATCCATTGTCAAGTCACTGACTAATTCTAAATGAACGCATTTATACCGGAAACAAACAAAAATGCAGAGGTAACTTTTAGTTATTTTACACCCTCGTCCCTTGCGGTCCGTAATAAGAAATGGACCCGCAAAGTCAGTGCCTATTGTGGAAAAAGGAAAGTCAGCTTCAACGCGATCCACCGGTAAGTCTCCCATAATATTATCCATGGTACGAGCATTGAAACGACGACACGTTACGCACTCGCGCGCTACACGCTTAGCTAGAGTCCTGCCCCCTATAGGCCAATAGCGTTCCCTTATAGATGCCAGGAGATGCTGAGGACCGGCGTGCAACAAGCGTAGATGCTCCTGTTTGAACATGCGCTTTGTTAAATAATGATTAGAATGTAACAAAATAGGATGACGTTTGTCATATTGGTAATTGGAAGAATCGATGCGCCCTCCGACTCTCAAAATGCCATTTTCATCTAAAAATGGGTTGAGAGAAGAGAGCGTGGCTTTAGAATTTAAAGATTTACCCTTTTGTAAATGACCTAATTCTATAGGAAAGGAATCTTTCTGGGCTAACTTTATAGCGACGTTGTGAGCGTTTTCTAACTCGGAAACCTGAAGTGGACCTCGTAATCTGTCCGATTTTATACGTAACCTACAATTATTGGCGAACCTTAAAACCCTAGCCAGAACACGAATAAGTGTAGTTAAATTTGAAAATTTTGCTAAATCTACAGATAGATCTACCATGGAAGATGCACTATTCTCCTCCATAATGTGATGACTCTTTAGTTCTGGCAGCTCTGTAGAGTTCACAGTCTGGGCGGGCCAAGACTCTTCGGATTCTAAGAGAAACGATGGACCGTTCCACCATATAGAGAGATCTGCCTGATGTGGATCGATGCCACGGGAGACTAAATCAGCTGGGTTAATAGAAGTTGGAACATAGCGCCAGTCTGACGAATTTGTTAGCTCATTAATAGCAGCTACCCTGTGGGCAACAAACGTTTTTGTTTTATTAGAATTGAGCCAACCTAATACTACTTTAGAGTCTGTCCAATACACTCGACGTTCAATAGGGCAACGCAATGTGGCTAAAACTGTAGCAGTCAGTTGAGCTCCCAATAAGGCAGCGCACAGTTCGAGCCGTGGTATTGTCGTGGGTTTAATAGGTGCAACCCGTGACTTCGCACATACTAGGCTAACTTGTATAGTGCCGCTAGTGGAAACAGATCTCAAATAAATACAGCTGCCGTAGGCACGTTGCGATGCATCACAAAAACAATGTATTTGCACAGAAGAATAGTTGTCAATTAAAACACACCTGGGGATCCTTAAAGAAGTTAAAAATGAAGACTTAGTGGCAAACTTAGACCAAGAAGACATTATTTCCGGAGGAACAGTTTCATCCCAATTAATTTTGTGACTCCATAGTTCTTGCAACATAATTTTAGGTTTAATTGTAAAAATAGATAGAAGACCAAGAGGGTCGAATATTTTAAATGTTGAGGAAAGTATACTTCTCTTCGTGACATTTTCAGAGGCCGAGATATTATGCTGAAAGTGAAGTTCATCACAAGAAGGCGTCCAACCTATACCTAGCGTACTAGTTGCGTTACTAATCATAAGATTACCACTTTCCAGATTAACGGAGTCTGCGAGTAACTCGGGTAAGTTGGAACGAAATTTACGCAGATGAAAACTTCCCTTTGCCAACTCGGAAGAAACTGAACGATGAATATATCGTAACTCCTCTTCACTGCTTGCACCGGTGAGTAGATCATCACAATATAGATCATTTTGAATTATAGTTTTGATCTTCTGATCTAAACACTCTTCACCTATCTGCCAAAGAGAACGAGTGGTAAGAAAAGAGGCACTAGCGAACCCGTAAGTAACCGTATTTAAACGCAGAGTTCTTAAAGCTTTATCCTCGCTATCACGCCACAGTATTAGTTGGAGATTACGATCAGATTCTTTGAGAAGCACTGAGCGAAACATTTTCTCAATGTCTCCTGTCAATACATACTTATGTTGCCTAAAACGAACTAATATATTAAACAGTGGATCTTGCACTACTGGTCCCACCATTTGTAAGTTGTTTACAGAAACACCAGAAGAAGTACGAGCCGAGGCGTCAAAAACAACGCGTAACTTAGTCGACTCGCTTTGTTCCCGTATCACTGGGTGGTGGGGCAAGAAATAAGCATTTAATGGCCTAGACTCCGGAGATTCGGATAGGTGACCTAATGCTTCGTATTCGTTTATAAATTGACAGTATTGCATTTTTAATTGTGGTTGTTTTCGGAAACGAGCCTCCAGATTAAAAAACCTCCTCTTGGCTAGATTGTAGGAATTGCCTAGACAATCTATGCTATCACGAAGTGGCAACCCTACACAGAATTGACCATTACTAGTGCGAGTAGTGTTGGCGAGATAATGTTGCTCACACAATTTTTCTTCGCTACTGGGGGGCTTTTTCTGAGGAAAATTCTCAAGTTCCCAAAATTTAGACAACTCGTCATGTATAGAAGTGTCATCATTTGGGACAAAATTGCACATGACTGACTTAATATTGTTCTTAGTATAACAAGGCAATAAACCCGTAACGAGCCATCCTAATTTTGATGCCTGTAGCTTAGGATAACCATGTCCTAACGAATGCTGCTGGGCACTAATGATGTCCCAAAATAAGTCAGCGCCGATCAAAATATCTATAGGGGATGGTTCATTTAAAGTGGGATCTGCTAATTGAAATCCATCAAGATTTAATTTCTTTAAATCGAAATATGATTTAGGTAAGTTGCCGGTAATTTGCGGCAAAACTAAACATGAAACAGTAACGTTAAACGCACTTGTTTCGGAATGAATGCGTAGAATACAGCGTTCTGTGCTAATTTTTAATTTAGCGTTACCAATGCCTACTATGGTAGTGTCTGATGGCTGAGGAATCAGGTTTAGATGGCGCTTTACGTCCTGTGTGATAATTGTCGACTGACTCCCGCTGTCGAGCAAAGCTCGCACTGTCATGGTTTCGTTGGTGGCTGGGTTGGTAACCTTTACTCGAGCAGTACACAAAAGTACTTCAGAAGTGCATGTTGAGGACATAGTGACGGAATTAATTAAATTAGAGTTTTCATTTTCTTCTGATTTATGAAGAAGCGAATTATGCCGTAGTTTACAATGACGACATGTACCCGATAGACGACAACGTTTAGCGATATGACCAAATCTCAAACAATTTTCACATAATTTTTTAGAAGATACAAAACCTATTCTATCCTCCAATGAGCTTGATTTAAAAGAGGGGCACTCGTAAATGCGATGGTTATTTTTACAGAACAAACATTCCGGTATTTTAGAAGTAGAAGTGTTGCTTTCGTTTGGTACAGACATAAAAGACTTGGAAATATTCTGTTTGTATTGATTATTTGATAATTGTTTTAGTTTATTATCTTGATTATCATGTTTGTGGCGATAAACGGTCTCCAATACATCAGCGCGACATTTAAGGAAACTGAAGAAATCATTAAGCGAAGGTATGTCACTCAAACTATTCCTGTGTTCCTCCCACTTGAAATAGGTATTAGAACTTAATTTACCTGCAATAATATATATAACTAAAACATCCCATTTGTTAGTAGGCAAACCTAGCGAATTGAGTGCTCGTAAATTTTTTGTAATGTGGTCAATCACGTACCTTAGAGACTTGTCGTTTTCTTGAACGGAACTAATATTGAATAAAGATTTAAGATGGTTATTTATCAATTGACGCTTATTGTCGTAACGCTCGCATAATAGTTTCCATGCTTCGGAATAATTACTATGAGAAACCTCCAAATTAGCGATCACCCGAGCCGCTTCTCCGTCAAGATATGATTGTAAATAGTGATATTTATGAATACTTTCGATTTTATTATTATTGTGAACCAGCGAAACAAATGTTTCCTTAAATTCTAACCACTTAAAATACGTTCCGTCGAAATTTGGGATTTTAATCACCGGTAATTTAAAACCCAACTCATTGCAACTATGATCGTTATGATGACATGTAGCCATAGAAGATTTGTTTTGAGAGCTATTCTGTTCATCCTGAACTATGGAATTATTTTTTATTAAACTTTGAGCCAACGCAATACAATGGTAGAAATCGCTTTCTATTAAATCTCTAGTAACTAACTCGGTACTTTGACTATCTACGTTGTGAATTTCTATTAAATTCTGCACCTCATCAAATTCAATGAATAATGCCTCAATTTTTGGTAGCTTCAACACGAGTTTACTTACTTCCAGTTCTGAAATAGATTCTAATAAGGCTAAACTATCGAGACTTAATTTAAATTTCGTTACACGTCCTCTAATAGAACCGCGTTTGCTAATTAATTCCTTTAACTTTAACTGTTCGGACATGGTAATAAACTCGTAATGAACCAACCCAAACAGATGTTATTAGATAACGAAATAGGTATATATATAAATAGCATACGATACGCTCCTCGCTTTGTTGATCAGCTGATGCCAGCGGGCCGCGCAGACTGCATGCAACGATGAGCTATGCAGGTGGGGCTCGCCGCGAACCGTCTCAGTCAGGTAACAGCAATGCGCATGCGAAGCCGCGTTATAACTATCACCTCACGATCCCTGGAATAGATCAATTCCGTGCGTCTTAGTATACTGATAACAATAACTAATCACTCGTATGACAAAACTGACGGTTTGTAAGTTTACTTTTAAATCGGGAGATATTAACTATGTAAGTGATTTATAGGTTTAATTTAGTGTTAAAGGTAATAAAGAATAGATAATAGTGGAATAGTTCTATAAAAACTGCTTCCTTTTAGTAAAGGTAAGAAAATTATTAAATCGAAGTTAATTGTGCATCAAGATGGCGGTATGTCTAATGGATTGAAGTGAAATTAATTAGGCTAATTTTTGCTGTGCCTATCCTGTTTCGACCTAGTATAGGTAATATTATTATGGTTAGGAAAAAAAATATGCACAAATAGAAATGTAGGAACTTCACTTGACTTCGAGAAACCCAACCCGCTAAATGCACAAGCTAAAGGATAACACAATGTTAATTTAGGTTGATGTGATTAGGAAAATGGAACGAGCTCACTTTATATAGACAGGCAGCTAACTCCAGTAGTCCCTGGCGTAGGCAGCAGCGCGTGCATAGGTAGCTAGTGACTTCTCTAACTCGTTCTGGACCTTTGCTCGATCGGAGTTTCTTATTCTCAGCACAGCTCCCGGAATGGCTCGGCGAAGGTAAGCTTGCTTGACGCAGGTAGAAGTAGGATGCCAGTCCACAGGCTCGGCGATATAATAGACTTCACCCGGTGTTGACGCTGTCCTTCAAGTGCCCTTGATACGGGTACAATGTGAGTGGCTATTTGGATTCGATCCGACAATATTGCAGGTCCTGTCACGGTCGCCACTTTTGTTTAAGATAAATTAAACAAAGATTTGTAGTAATTAGATTTAATTAGACCTTTAACAATTTTATATGTATTGCCGGTGATTTTAGTTAATATTGAATGAATGAATGGAAAAAATGTTGGAATGAAAGTTGAATGCACTTTAGATGAATGAACTGAGTGAATGTGTCGTAGACACTAATCTATATTATTAATATTATAAAGCTTAAGATTTTGTTTGTTTGTTTAAACGCGCTAATCTCAGGAACCTCTGGTCCGATGTGAAAAATTCTTTCTGTGTTGGATAGTCCATTTAGCGGAGAAGGCTATAGGCTATATGACATCACGCTGCGACTCATAGGAGAGGAGCAGTAGTGAAAAATGTTACAAAATCGGGGAACATTTTCTAAATTCTAAGCGTACGAAGAAGCGGGCAACAGCTAGTAATAATAATAATTTTTTTTTAAATGCAGAAAGAAGTCTTGCTATACAATGTATAGTTCGTCGGTTTTTTTCCTATTAGGCTCCACCACTGCGGCCGATTGTTGCCAACCTCGTTGGAGTGTATCCTGCCACCTTTCGAGCCGAGGTAGTGTTCTATCAAATAATAAAAACATGATTTATTTCGGATATCCATTTATAGACGGATAGATTTATTGACAGGCTTCGTGATCTAGTGGTTCATATAACGGACTGCCGTTCACGAGGTCGCGGGTTCGATTCCCGCTCGGGACAATCATTTGTGTGATGTTTTAAATTGTCATACAAATGTTTGTCCTGCGTCTGGATGAGTTCTATGTATTATAAGTATGTATTTACAAAAGAAAAGTAGTTTAAGTATTATATCCGTATTCCGGTACCCATAACACAAGCATATACTATATATATATATATACATATAGCTTACTTTGGGACCAGAGGACGTTGTGTGAAATCCAAAATATTTATTATTAATTATTTATTAAAGAGGTTAACAAATAGGTACAAATATTATAATTATTGTAAGGGCCAGGTGCGTTATAAAAATAAATAGTGCATTTCCATTGATCGTAGTAACATCCTTTATCACCTATGCGAGAAAAGTGCATACGTTCGATGTGCGTGCGTAGCCTTGCGTGCTAATCTATTCGGGGTAATCTATGACTGTCAACGAAAAAAACCTGTTTTTATTGGTTATAGAGCTGATATTTTAACCTAGTGGTAGTAAAATGACATCATAAATTTTGGGGTGAATAATTTTATAGGATGTTTCGATAGTTTATATATCGAGGTTACGCTGCCCTAACCATTTCTAGAACCATATACCTAACATACAAAGCGGTTAATTCCACTGTGTTAGATGACCAGTACCACTGCAACGCAAAACACAAAAATTAACGAATTTTGTATGAAATTTTCTTTTTTTTTTAATATTTGCTAATATCAAAGCGTGATTTTACCCGACAGATGGCATTGATCTAGAAGCAGATGACGTTAGTGCGAGGGAACGTCACGACACACACACAGTGACAGTCTTCCAAAGGTAGTGGGTTCAACTCTCACCCGTGATAGCTACTTTTTCTGCCTTATTTAAACTATTTAAATAAGCTTAACAAGTCAATTTATTGTAAATAGATATCTATCTAAAAACCGGTCAAGCACGAGTTGGACTCGCATACGAAGGGTTCCTCATTATTATTATCATCATAATAAAATATTATTATATTGGTTATACTGAGCCCACTCTCCGGGTGGTGACGGATTAAAAATACAAGTGTGACCACCCCATCTCCTCCCAAGGGTGCTGTAAAAGTCAGCTAAGAGATATTGCACACAGATAACACCCTCTGTGAGAGACGGAAAACTCGAAATTAAACCCTGTGCCAACATGCCTGGTCAGCGTGGTACAGTATCATAGTCCCTCCCAAAGTGGAGGAGGCTCGTGCCCAACAGTGGAATTTAAATGGGCTGGATAGAGATACTAGCCCCAAATAATCACGAATAATAGGTTACTAAATAAAGAAATAGGGACAGGACAGAAAATCATGATGATGACTAGTTGATGTCATAGCATCAACATATACATAAACTGTGATTTTTTTTAATTTTATAGATCTTTCTATTACAGTTCCAGAGGTATACCCTGGTGACGGATGGACGGACGTACAACGAAGTCTCAGTAATAGGATCGTGTTTTACCTTTTGATAAAAAAATAATTGGGATCGTTCATAATTTTTAACCTGCTGTTTTATATTTATTATTTTGAAAATATAAACTATTTTAAGCAACTAATTTCAATATTATTGAAATATTCACTATACAGAATTTTTAAAAATATTTAAGGACATAATTTTAAATGTTGTGACGTCATCGTTGTACGCAATCTGTGTATTATCCTTTCTTGATAGTCTTAAGACAGATTGCAATACATCTTTTCAAAGTTGCTAGGTTGATATAATAGACCAATTTCAACTCAACCACTGAGTAGTATATTCCTAAGAACGCCTTAATATTTTAAGTCCTTCATTTCAAGGTCAAATAGAGATCATTTGCTTTTTCGGAAAAATAATCGTTAATATAGCAAATTTTCCGAAAAAAACTAATGGATCATGATCAGAAGCGCTATTCCTCGAAATGGTTTTCGAAGTAAGAGTTTTAAAAATGCCAATAAATATGAACAATGTCAATTAAACGAGTGTCATCTACATATGAATCCAATTTAAAAATTCAGCGCAGTTTAAATGTAAAACAAAAAAGTAGATAAAAAAAACTTTTATATTAGTTATTAAAGTTTGAGTCTACAGTAGCCAAGCGTAGTTGGTATATTTACAAAGCACTCAAACTTCACTGAGAATATAAGCAAATAGATTTTCAACTTATTCAAATATCTCGCATGTATTAAATAAAAATATTTTTCCGGAAATATATTTATTTACACAATATAGGTATGTATATAACGCAACAGCTAGTTATGAATAAGACCATAAAATAATAGCAAGTAAATTGCAAAATACTTCATATAAGTTGTTCAATTTTTGGATTAAACGTAGAATTTTCAAGTACAAGTCATAAATAAAACACATCCTTAATTATCTACTAACACACGACCTCTGAATACCGTTTAAAACAAATGTTTTAGCGTCGAATCAATTATTACTTAAATATAGTTTAACAACTAAGCAACCAAAATATGTGTTATTTTATACATAATCTTTAATTTCAAGCCGGAAATAATTATAAACTCTAGTCATCCTCCTGAAATTTTCCAGCAGAGTGCCACCATTTCAGAAAATGATAGCTGACGTGTGGAGGCGCACTTTCCACCTTTAATATTAGTGTTAATTAAGTAGATAATATTTTGTTAAACTACATGTCCAATATGATATTTAAAAAAAAAGTAAAAGCATTACTCCTAAAAACGATATTTCCTGCCGTCTGATATATCGAACGTTATGCTGTAATGGGTTAACTCACATTGAGAAGATTGTAGTGGAAGATTTGGTAAACATGTGCAGGAACCATGATAGCTCAGTTGGGAGAGCAACGGAACAGTATTCCGAGGTCGTGGGTTCAAGTCACGCTCATGGTGATAATTATTTTTTCCACGATAATTTAGTTTATTAAGTAAAAGTTTAGCAACTCAATTGCAAAAATTAATAAATTAATGTAAAATCCCATCCACTTGAACAACTCTAGCTTTTAAAAAATACCGCAACAAAATCAGTTACATAATTTTACAAATTTAGGCTCACATAGGGACATACATAATAAAAATAACGACTTCGTATTATAATAAGTAAAGATGAGTATTTGAAAAAATATAATATTTTAATAATATGCTTGAGTTAAAACATGCATAAGAAACTATAAAGACTGCCCCTTAGTATACCTGAAGTTGCTACCATACTGAATGAATTTTAAACGCGAACGTTGTACCTACCGCAGTCGACAATTGAAAGTTTGCATTATGCATGAAAGCAGCGGCACCCAGGGAACGATCGAACCATACCAGCTAAATATTTGTGGCCTCAAAACTGTAGTTTTATAAAATTGTTATTTTATAAAATATTTTTATCAAAATAAACACTTAGCAAAATGTGTCTCCTTATTCAAAACTAGCTGCGCCCTGCGGTGTTAAAACGCAGTAAAATGGATAAAAATTAGTAAAGGGTGCTTTGGTACTTGACACTTATCGTCACATCCAAACATCCATACTCACAATTTTTTGCATTTATAGTATTAGTAGCATTCAGTACCACAGTAACTTGAAATGTAATTGTGTCACTAATATTTAAAAACAAATATCTGCGTTGTAGCATACCATACATCATTAAACTGTTATGACGTAATTCTCATAGCTGTCGAAACATTTTATTTTTTAGAGAACACGAGAAGAGTTTATTTAAAACAAAAAAAATATGTAAGTCCTTTTAAGCAAGCAAATCGTACCTAATTGCTTTTTAACATCAAACTTTCATCATCAACTATACATTTTATCTATTTTCAACTGTTACGAACGACTTATCAAACTGTTCATAAAATAATTTAAAATTGGAATTAAATAAATAATTTCAAAAATAGAATGAAAAAATTGAACTAATAAAAAGGTTACATGAAATACTCAAACCTAACTTTAAAAAAAAGACGTGCGTAAATGAAATGGCGGCAAATCCCTTGCAGAACATTTGATAAAACTTGCGTAACATTTGTGAGGTAACACTACAACTAACACAATCTAACTTTAAAATAGTTTTGTGGACGACTAAAGGTACTAAACTAAATAAAAGTAAGTAGTAATAGTATTACTCTCAATTTTTATTGCGCAAAGTTTTTGTAATGATAAAGTTGAACAAAGGCTTAAGAACTAGTAGGTCTAGGTAGTTAGTTTCCTGTAGGGCTAACATTTTTGTATCAGAACTTTTTCATCTATAGGATGGTTTAGATTCAGAATTGCACCCGTTAGATGGCGGTGCAATTATTATCTAGGCGTTAGGGAAGAAGTCTCGGGCAACAGCTAATAAAGTTATAAAAATCTATGTGGTGGACGAAGCCACTGGCAAGAAGATACATTGATATTAGATAGATTATACGATTTGAGATTTTTATCTTCGTAGTACAATAGCAATAAGTAGAAGTGTAAACAGAAGCAATATTGATATTCCTATTTCGTCACATCAATAAAAAACAAATCTGATATTTTGTCATACATATAATAATGTTGTGGTTTATACCAAACAGTTTTTTGCTCTTCATAAAACCTAAATGTTGTATTATTTCGTCCTTTACAAATTTGCTGGTTTATTATCAGGCACAGATCACCCAAAATGGATTCCTCACACAAAGTGATCAATGTACACCGATCACTGGAACGTATGGTAGGTACTGTTCTCGGATAGAGAATGCATGATAACTCAGGGCGGAATGTTATTACTTTGGCTTTGTTTTCTTTTTCCAGCCCATTACCGTTCCAAATTGGGCACAGGCTTCCTTCACTTCAGGACGGATTATCGTCTACTGTGCCACGCTGACCAAGCAAGTTGGCACGGGGTTATTTTCGAATCTTCCGTCTCTCTAACATATCTCTTAACTGACTTTTACCGCACCCTGGGGAGGAAATGGTGTGGTGAAACTTGTATTCTTAATCCTTTAGCAAACTGACAGATACTCGTATATAGACATTGTAACGACCAATGAGAATGCATTATTTTATACCTCGGGACCCGCGCCTTCTTCTAACGTGAATGCGTTTAGTCGTTAACAGAACTGTCGTAATGAGGTATCTATTTCTGGTATCTGTGATTATAAATATGACAATTGTATTCAAAACAGTTTGTTTATATCATATAATTTTTATGGACCTCTTTATATGCGAATGAGTTATTTAACTTGTGGCTGTTAAATTAAGAGGATCATAATCTTTTTACATACGTGTTTACGTGTGTGTTGTGACTTCAAATCTTGTCTATGATAAAAGAAAAATAATACAATTTGTTAAGGTTATTTTCGTTATGATATGAGAATTTATTGTGACGCAATTTACAGGCTTAGGGCGGAAAGAAGTTTGATGTTGCTGATATTGGGCAACTGTTGATGTAAATAAATATTGAGGAATATTTCACACAATGGGTTTTAGTCCCAAGTTAAGCTTATATACTTGTGTTATGGGTACCAAAATATGGATATACTTATAATAAAGAGAAAACACCCAGACGCAGTACACTCATTTGTATGACAATTATAAATATCACACAAAATAAATTATTGTTCCGTGCGGGAATTAAACCACTAGACCACGGGGTCCATCAAAGTGTAGAGATTAATGGTCTTATTCATAATGATTTATCGGAGGTTTAAACGGAGATTTTATCGGAGAGATAATAAACGTTTTAGCGTAAAAAGACTATTATGAATAAAACAAGTTTTGACAATTTTCGCGAACCGATTTTAGCGAACTTTTAAATCTCCGATAAGTCAAAACATTAATTAGTAAAATTTAATTTTTGTTTTTAAGACAAGAATATAAGCTTCACAAGAATATAAGCTTAGCTTATATTCTTGTGTTATGACACATGACACATGTACACAAGAATATACGCTTAAGATAATATATAATATACGCATAAGATATGACACATGTACACAAGAATATAAGCTTAGCTTATATTCTTGTGTTATGCTGAAATGAATGAAATTATAGCTGAATATACTTATAGCGTAATATTTTGATTTTAAAACTATACAAAAGTGATACTTACAAGTGGTAGTTAAGTGATAGTTTTTGATATTTATTAAGTACTAATTCCGCTTCCTTTTATGAAATAGACTATATGTTATACTACATTTACTTTGGGGACATACACGAGGTTACACGTCACAGCTATAATGCTTAACATCATGATCTCTGACATTGGAATTCCCGGATGTACCAAAGTCATCTTATAATCAAAATTATTATCATGTAACACAGAAATATTATGTTGAGTGATACGGATTTCTGATAAAGACGTACATATTATATACAGAGATAAATTCCACTCTCATATTAATACTCTCTGTGTTGTTTTTACAATTTACTTATTCACGAGTGTGATGGTAAAAAGCAATTCGAATCTATACACTTACTTGGTTGCGACATCGTACTCGTGAAAGTTAAAAAGCAAACCTTAGCAAGTTATGCAAAAAAACGATTTCTTAAACCACTCTATTTATTAAAAAAAAACGCATCAAAATCTGTAGCGCGGTTTTGAACATATTTATAAGCTCACATAGGGAACATACATACAAAAATAACGGCTTTGTTTTATAATAAGCAAAGAAGATAACTTCATAAAACTAACAAATCAAATTATGGTGGAAAAAATGACTGCCGCAAGCGGGACTTTTTTTCACCATAATTTGATTTGTTAAGTAAAGCATAGCATTTCAATTGCAAAATCAATAAATTACTTCATAAAACTAATTAATTAATTTAAAGGGATAATACAGGAATATTATTGAGCCATTAAGTGTCATTATCTGAAAGGCATAAAATAATGGTACGAGTAGTTCAGCGTTTATATACCTATTATATACCATGGGTCCCATACAATTCTTATTTATGTAAAATCTACGTGACAGTAATAATTTACGATATTTGAACGAGACTCGAATATCGTTATGAAGCAATAATGTTAATTGTAATGTTATTGGTAATTTCAGAGGTAAAATATTGGATTTCATAGAATCGGTCGCAATATTCCGTGACGCGAGTATATAATCCATACTGAGAAAATATATACTAGATATTGCCCGTAACTTCGCATGCCTGGAAACAAGTTTCATAAGAATCTAATGTTAACAAATTATATATACATACCTATATTATTATATCTTTCTCTTGAACTAGTCTATTTGAAAAAGAATGTATAAGTAAGTCTTATTAGCACGTAAATATTAATATAATTAAAATAAATCCAAACAAAAAGAAATCCTAGCATGCTTTTATACGTGACTCTATCTTTCGAATAATCCATTCCTAATAAGCCGTTTCAGTAATTTAACTATGTTCGAAATGTATTACAATTTGCCGCCATTTTGGGTGTCCCGCCATTTAAGATTTAAAATGACGTTACAAAGTTTTTGTTACAAAAATATTGCTGCATTTTCTTGTATGTATATTACAAGGAATGTTCTTCTCTTTATTTAAAATATAAAATAAAATACCAGCTCTTTTTATCAAAGTGCCCCAGATTTTAAAAATAGATAAACGTATAAAAAATACATCCTAATTATGACGAAAAAGCTCCGCTCTTAAAAATACAAAAAACCGGGGTATTGTACATTGTTCTCATTACCCTAAACCAAGATATTATTTGAGTGATGTTAGCCGGTGGAACAATTTGTCAACTACCCGCCATTTTACATTTTAAGTAATTTAATGTTATGCAAATGCTAAATAGTATATCCTGTTATTCTCTTTCTTTAGTTAACAAAGATGGGACTTCTTTTAGATGAAAATATTATGATTATTCTACTCAGCCTATTATTGTCACACTAATGGGCACAGGCCTCCTCCTTTAGGGAGAGTATTTGGTCTACTTATGCTGCACTGACCAGGCGTGTCTACATTGGGTTTAGTTTTGCGTTTTCCCTCACTCACTGAAGATGTTTTCTGCTTACAATATCCCTTAGCTTGCTTTTACAGCAGCCGCACGGGAAACGTGGTATAAGCTTGTAGTCTTGATTTCTCATAAGCATAACACAGCAAAAAATAACCATTAACTTGTTTTAATTCTCCGAATTCAGTTTTAAAAGCAAATAGCCTGCAACTTCTTACGCGTCAAACTTATAGACCAATTACTAATAAATTTATACAAAAAACGATTGTCTTTAGCCGTTTTATTTAAAATAAAAAGCAATTCGAAATTCGTTGCGTAGTTTTGAAGATTTGTTTTGGTTGTTATTTCATAATATGTAAAGATATTTCAAGATAATGATTAATGTATTATCTTTTTTAACTAGCTTTTAAAATTAATACTACGTAGATTCTCACTCGATCTTCAGACGTGATCTCGAATACCAATACACTAAAAGCATGATCACACATTCTGAAGGATCATGTATAATGCGTTTTATTCATCAGTATCTTTGAGAATTCCAAGCAAGTTTTGCATATAAAATATTCAAGGAATAGAATTGATGGCGGAATATAGCTGTTTATTTTTAACTTTGCGGACTCTGTACTGTGCTGTACAACGGTTAAAATACTTTTTGCTGTGTTACTAAACTAAGAAATAAAATTAGTAAATCTATGTATAAAACCATATTTTATACAACAAATTGGATATTCCATTTTCTAAAGTTCTTCCTTATTGTAAGTAAAAATCTTCTTGTTCTTCTGCTTTTCCGTTTTCAGCTCGTTTTCTCTTTTTCTTTCTAGCCCATTAAGGTGGTATAAGGGCAGGAGAATGATGACGATGACTCCTTTCTTATAACAAGAAACTTAACATTTCATTCCAGTGCCGACCTGACTAAATATGTCCGAAAAAAAGCATGATGAAAAGATAATGAAAATTAAATAACTTTTATCAGAATCAATAAGAGTTTTCACTGTTTCATTACATGGTTTATTGTTTTGACAGTTCCAGAGAACCGTTTTAATTATGTATGTATATCATACAAACTTATTATGACAGAATTAATTTATACTTTGAAGAAAATATATTTTGTTTGTGTAATTCGGAGTATAATTAGATGAGGATAGCAGAAAGTGAGTTCGGAGTTTTATAGAAACAAGTGCCCTTTTTATTAACACGCCTTAGCAGTTGGCGCTCGCAGACTTTGCCTACCCACATAGGAAAAATACTCATGGTCATTTCACACAACGTCCTCTACTCCCAAGCTAAGCTTATAATGCTTGTGTTATGGGTACTAGAATATGGATAGGTTCCTTATACTACTTTTCTTTTGTAAATACATTATACCTACTTATAATGCATAGAAAAAGAAGTAATTGTAGGATAATTATAATGATGGTTTCGTTCAGTAGTTTTGACTGAATTTTGTTACTGATTCAGCTCTTTTTAAACTTTATGGTTAGTCAAAGTCAAAGTCAAAATATTTTATTTCAAGTTGGCATGTTTTACAAGCTCTTTTGAAACGTCAGAAACTAGGTGTCTGTTCCAAACGCGAATCCTATGGAGAAGAACAGACAAGAAACTCCATGGTTTTTTTTTTTGGTTGACAAACAAGCCTACTGCTCGCCTGATGGTGAGCGATAACCTTAGCTTATGGACTTTTTTATTATATTATAATTATTATAAATTAAATTTATTTGTAATTTTCGTGAGCCTATAGCCTTAGCCTATAAAATTCTAAATCATCAACACAAAACTTTTTCAATATCGGACTCCTTCATCCAGAATAATTAAAATCATAATTCAATTACAATTAAAATATAAAAGTGTTATTAAAATTGATCTCTTTGAGGTCTGAAAAGATATTATACAGTTTGTATAAGAGAAATTCATTGAACCATTTTAAGGATTAAAATTTTACGAAAAAATCTAATTTACTTTCATTGGATTTATTTTATCAGATACCGTTTTTCGGTCGAGTGGGTTACACGTTTTATATTTCACAAGTGCTAATTATAAAATATAAAGGCAAAATAAGTGTTTAAAGTAATAGTGGGCACGCTCGTTTGCCGTATTTTGAAACCAAAGGACAGAAAATATATTTACTAGTTTATAATTATTAAGTTAAATTATAGATTGGTTTCTGGGAAAAAGCGCTGTTTACGAATTATAGGTATGTGGTGTAACATTGAAAGATAGATTAATAAATGAAGTCTTAAGAGAATTCTGCGATTTTTCCGACGATTTCGATTCCGACGAGCCTCGTGGTTGAGTGGTTTATGTAACGGACTGCCGATCAAGAGGTCGCGGGTTCGATTCCCGCTCGGGACAATCATTTGTGTGATTTTTCTAATTGTCATACAAATGTTTGTACTGCATCTGGGTGTTTCTATGTATTATAAGTATGTATTTACAAAAGAAAAGTAGTATATGTATTCTATCCGTACTCTGGTACCCATAACACAAGCCTAATAAGCTTAGCTTGGGACCAGAGGATGTTGTGTTAATGTCCATAAATATTTATTTATTTATTTATTTATTTTACAGAGGCTTAAGTGATCTGTTAATGTACCTACAGAAATGGAAATTAGACGATTACCAAAAGGGAGAATACACTGGGAGGGGACGTTCGAGAAGGATTTATTCTGATGTCATCAAAAAAGGCGTGACCGCTGCATATTTTCTATTGTTTCTAAGGTTGATTACAAACAAGCTAAATGTTAATTTTGTCAATTAATCAGGTTAAATAATCGTAATATAATTCGTAAAGAATGGTTCTGTTTGAATAAATGAGTAGCGCAAGTGTTAGAGAATTGATTTTGTCAATATTGATTCGCAAATGCAAATACATCGAAATCTTAATTTCTATTCAACTTTGTGATAATGAATATTTGATTTCTTTTAATAAATTCTAGCACTTTAACTTTGTTAAAAGACAAAAGCAGAGAATAATCGAATTATTCAAATTGGTCCGTTGTAGTCGCTTTCAAATATTTAATTAATTTGTCTATCATGAAGAATTTAATTTTTCTTTAAGATACTGGAGTTTCTTAACAATAAAATAAATGTATTATTCTTTATTTTCAAATAGGTTTAATTTGTCAAATAAACACAAAATTGCTAACTGTTCATATTTATGCATTTAAGCTTCAAAAATACAATACGAGGCTGGAAACAGTGCTAATTCATAGACTTTCACAGATATCTACACAAACTGACGATCAGCCCTGACAGCCAGTCTAGGAATGTTTCCAGCCTTAAAATATTAATTTTATCTGATTAAATTTTTTTTTATCTCCTATTCAATTTTCTGCTTTCGTTATAGAAACTTACTTGAATTATGTGCATATTTTATTTCTAAACAAGATTATTTATTTTAGTACCAATTTGTCCAACCGTTTCTTTCTAATAAAAACAAAATGAACATTTTCGTAGAACGTAGCGAAAAAAGGTTTATTTCCTCATAAAGTTTAATATCAACAATATAATTTTATCAACGGTGAATGAGAACGTGAAATTTCAAAACAAAATGCGTTGACATCACTTTCTTAAATAATCGATAAAAAAATTTCAAAAGCTCTTTGTAATTTATGTGTTGTCTTGCCAAAAACAAAATACGCTGGCAATGTTTAGTAAAGTATGACGGCTGATGAATAAACCATTTCTGAAATAATGACTGCGATCCAAACTTAGATGATGCTTTACTCCTGTTTTTGGCAGCGTGATGTTGTATAGCCTGAAAGTCTTGCTCAATAAATTTAGTATCCAAAACTGAAAGTATTTTTCAAATAACCAATGGTTCCTGAGATTAGCGCGTTCAAACAACCAACACTTCAGTTTTAAAATATTAGTATAGAAATACTTACCGAAATAATAAAAGTTTATTATTTAAAAAGAGTGTTAAAAAGTAATTAATGCCCCATAGTGTTATTAAACATTAATCTTCTTGAGATCCTAAAAACGTATTTCGATTCGTACAATTCAGAAAACTTGTTTGAGTCAAAAATATTCCAGGAACATAAAATTTACTTTCATTTAACCTACTTTATCAGAAACCGTTTTTCATTCAAGTGGCTTACACGTTTTATATTTCACAGGTACCTGTTATAAAATAAAAAAGGTAAAAGAAGTATTTAAAATTACAGTGCGAGTAACGTCGTATTTTTCATTCATGGCAAAGGAGACATAATTAATTCAGACATCATTTTCCTTCTAAAAAGGTTTGTAATTAACAAACAACTACATTGTTTGCAGCAAGTTTCGTCACCTGCTTTTAAAGTTCTATAAATTTTGTCTGTGTAAAAATGTAGTTGGAAAAAAATTATAATATAATAAACGGCTTGAGTTTGGAAGGCATTGTTCTGCCTGGGTAAGTTCAAAGACTTCACCCTTCTGGCACAAATTATTTGGTTTTCTTTTAAAATGAACCATATTATAATCAAGGCTTTAAATATACTACATTATAACCTCTAGGTATAAATACTTTCATTCTCATGCATTCCATATAACAGAGATTCAGCGAACCATTTTGAGATTAAAATTTTCACGTACAATAAAATGTAATTCCATATAACCTACTTTATCAGATATCTTTTTTCATTCAAGTAGATTACATGTTTTAAATTTTACAGGTACTCGTTATAAAATAGGTATTTTAAAATACATTGCGTACAATGTTGGTAGTATTTTGCACGGTACGGGAGCCATAATTAATTCACGCATAATTTTCCACCTAAAAAGGTTTGTTATTAACAAACAAATGTATTTTATTGTGAAAAATGTTGTCACCGGGTAAAATACTCCTTTCTTTGCAGCACCTCGAAGAAATGGAACTCGCTCCCTGCACACGTTTTTTCCTTACTCCTACAATATGGGGTCTTTGCAAGCGAGGCGTAAAGAGGCATCGTGTGGGCTGGCAATGTGGGGGCGGCTAGTGCTCTGACAACGTACTAGCCGTCCTCACGCCTGGATTAAACTTTCGCTTAACATCAGGTGGAGTGTGGCCATTTGCCAAACCTAGCTTGGTTTAAAAAAAAAAGAAAAAAAGAAACTCTTTTTTCCGTTAATAAAATTAAGCAAATTTAATGTGAATTATAGTTTTAGGCAAAAAGTGCCTGGAAATCTGTAAAAACATAGTTGCAATAAAATATTATTTATTACTATTATTGATTGATATTGATTGATTTTGTTACTATATTTTTTTTCATTTCATTTAGCTAAAAACCTATATATTTCATACCAGTAAATATTTTATTTTAAAACGATGTCATAGAGCTTATAGAGGATGGTAAATCTGATGGGTCAACTTAAGACAATGGAATATAAAATTGAATCTCAGCAGTTTCGCTTGGACTACGCAAACATTAGCGAAAGCCTGATCCAATAAGATTGTATACTTTGTGGGCTATTTACAAAGATATAGAATACGTGGAGGATACTAAAATGTGTTGGGCTAGTATTTAACACTTCGATCAGCCCATCACCAATGTATTGCAGGTGAAATCCCAGATCCTTCAAGAGGGTCTAGTGCGCAGCTTTACAATCTTTGAGCATATATAACTGGATGTATGAGTGTGGATGAACCCAAGGAAGTGCGTTTGGATCGTAGCAGATAGCGCTACATAGCCTCTGCCTACCCCCATGGGAAAAAGGCGTGATGTTATGATAATGATGATGTGAAATCCCATGCTCCAGTCTTCTACGCGCTGAACGTGCACATGACTATTTAAACGTAACCTCTAAGCAAGGCATTCCCACAATAGGTAGGTAAACTATTTAATATCCTCGGAATATAGTATTCTTTTTTTGCCAGAGAGTAAAGGATTTTTTCCTGTATTTCTGTATTCCCTACCATCCTAAAGTGTGCGATACCTTTAGTTTCTTTACCGATTGAAAGTAGGACACCTTTGTTTAAAAAAAAATATAAATCGTAATAATTTACATAGATTTTCGCCCAGAAACGTCAAACACAATCTTTACTTATTATAAAACTAAGTTGATATTTTTGTATGTATGTCCCTATGTGAGCTTATATCTTCAAAAGTATGAAACGGATTGTGATGCGGTTTTTTTTATTATTGATAGAGTGGTTCAACAGTATGGCTTTTTTGTATAATTTGTTGAATTTTAGTTCCTAAATGCCACGCGACCGAAGTTGCGGGCAACAGCTATTTAAGTATATTTTAAATCTACTTAATCTACTTATCGCTTCCATTTCCGACTAAGCCTTTGTAAAACTTTGTTTGGCTTAAACTAACTCATACGAAATTACCCTCACGGGTTTTGCAATCTTCTCAAATAGCGGTTAATATGAATAGCGGAACTGGTGTAAAGTTATTGTTAGTCAAACTCTTAGACCAATTTCTAGTTTGTTTATTTTGTGTCTATTTTCAACAGAACGAGCTAAGTTAAAACTAAAAATCCTTAAGTAAACTATTTTAATCAAGTCTCCTACGACATATATAAAATAATCATTTATGTATTGAGCAATCGTAGTTATTTCATCACTAGAAAAGCTTTTAATGCGATATATTTTGAAACTGAATACTTTACATGGACTGAGCTACTTTTGTTTTATTCATAAAAGACAATGACGAGATAGGCACAAAATAGGTGTCAGATTTGTTAAGGTTTTAAATATGCGCCATAGAGTAAAATATTTTTTGTTATGTCAGCAATGGATATTAAGTAATATTATCTAGTTTTAGTATTGTAGTACACAATAATCTTAATAAATCTTCAAGATTTGTAGTACACAATAATCTAAATAAACTTTTAAACAAAGTTAGAAGTCAATTGCAGTTGGTTCTGAAGGAATATAGATAGATCGTGGTAAACGATTTTCGATTATATCATACGGGTTGCCTTATCACACGCGTCTCACAGAGAGGAAGATAGATTACGAAGCTGACGGTTATCTGCGTTGACGTCCAGGCCTTTTAAACGTACCCGCATTAAAAAGCTTTCCATATCTTTCAAGATGAGAAATGAAAATGTCATGTGTCTTTTCAATGATGTAATAAGATGTTAAGTAATGAACTGGCAATCGTGTAATGTATAATCGCAGTATGTAGCATCACTGTCTTATTTTAACATGCTTTTAGTAGCCTCACTGTCTATCTTTCAATCAATCCATATGTAACGCAATCGTTGGAAGTAATTTTCATCACTTGTACACACTAAGGATACATTGCATTGCATTGACGGGCTTCGTGGTCTAGTGGTTCATGTATAGGACAGCCGTTCACGAGGTCGCGGGTTCGATTCCCGCTCAGAACAATCATTTGTGTGATGTTTATAAATAAATATAATAATATTCACGGACATTTCACACAACGTCCTCTGGTCCCAAGCTAAGCTTAGATGCTTGTGTTATGGATACCAGAATACGGATATACTACATAAACTACTTTTCTTTTTGTAAATACATACTTATAATACATAGAAAACCAAATGTCATACAAATGTTTGTTCTGCGTATTGGTATTATAAGTATGTATTTACAAAAGAAAAGTAGTATATCCGTATTCTGGTACCCATAAAATAAGCATGTAAGCTTAGCTTGGGACCAGAAGACGTTGTGTAAAATGTCCGTGATATTTATTTATTTATTGCAATGCAATTATTAAAAAAAAAAACAGTATTTTATAGCTTACTTTTTAGTTTTTAAAGTCGGCAAAATATTACTTATAAAACTAGAGTATTCCTAAGCTAAGGAGCCTCCTTCCCAACCGTGGGACATTAAAAGGCTACTTTTAGATGATTACAAGCTAAATAGAGAGAGTAGAATCAGTTGACAACAAAAGACTGTTAAATACTAAAGAATCGTCGCTGTTGGTGTTTAAAGAACAAAGTAATCAATTAGCATTTTTTTTTACTAATTTATAATATAATATTTTCTAACACTTGCGCGACTCATCTGTTTAAATAAAACTACTTTTTACGGATTTAGACGCGTATATTTGTTTTAAATTTTGGCCCGACGTTCGGAGACTTTGCAGTCACCAGTCTCACCCGTGACCATGGTGACTGCAAAGTCTCCGAAACGTCGGGCTAAAATTTAAAACAAAAATACGCGTCTAAATCCGTAAAAAGTAGTTTTATTTAATTTTTAATAAATCAAAATAAAGAAAACTTCTAACTGCCTTTCAGCACTGGAATGATGAATATTTGATTTTTTCTTAATAAATTGTCTACCGCTTTAACTTTGTTAAGGACTAAAGGGGTAAGTGAATTATTCAAATTGTTCTGTTGAAGTCGCCAAATATAAACATTGATTTAATTTATTTATCATCAAGTAGTCAATTTTAATTCTTAATAGTATATTTCTTAACAATCTTTACTTATTATAAAACAAAGCCTCTATTTTTGTATGTATACATATCCATATTATTATGTAAGCTTAAATCATCAAATCTACGATACGGATTTTATGTGTTTTTTTGAATAGATAGAATGATTCAAAAGTATGTTTTATTTGTATAATTTGATGGAGTTCGGTTTTTGATTCTATTGGTACACAGTTAAACAGTTAAAATCAGAATATCAGACTTACTGTTTGTTTATAAAACATAGTTTAGAACTAGTTACCTATGATAAATTAAACTGTGATTTCTTTGTCGAAAATACAAAACCTTTTACTACACGTTTCAAATGAGAATAGGATTGGCAATGACCTCTGTCTGTCAAAAGTGATTTGAAAAGTACTGACAGCAAATAAACTTTATTTGGGAATTAACAAATTATTTCTTATGTTTTATCTAATCTCAGTTATTTTAAGTGAAAAAATGTCTATAATATTTGAGTGATAATACTTATAATATTAATAAAAAAGAAAACTATTTTATTTCAATATTTCGTCGTCGGAAACGTTAATGTTATGTTCAACTACCAACCGCTATTTTGTCGTTATTATTGTGCCTTGTCGAGTTTTGATGCTTGCTTATGACCAGAGGACGTTGTGTGAAATGTCCATGAATATTTATTTATTTTATTTATTTATATTTTATTTTTAATGCTGTTAGCTATGTGGTTGATCCCTTTAAATAAAATATTTTTTTTGTTATGTGTCGCCGTTTTTGTTTGTTAGTGTTTTTATTTTGTATTTGTATCGATTTGGTATTGTTTGTAATTGTATTTATCTCGCTAAATTTGTAAAAGATGACAATAAAGTGATAAATAAATTATATTATAAAAATAGCTTGTTTTGCTGAACCTACCAACATTGTTAGAATTGACAGCTATGACGTCACAACATGGCGCGGGGTTAATCGTATTCTCATTTGAACCGTATAGTACTTAAAAATATTTATATGTTACCGGCTAACACTCACTTTTATAGGATCGATGATGTCGAACAGGTTTCGAGCATATCCGATGCTCATCATCAGGACGAGCGCACATCGACATCATCGATCCTATAAAAGTGAGTGTTAGCCGGTAACATATAAATATTTTTAAGATGACTCAAACTCACGAAAATTTCAATACGTATAGTACTTTACTAAATAATAGCTTAAATAGCTATTGCCCACAATTTCGTACACGTGGAAAACTCAAACCTTAATAATATATACAAAAACCCATCCTCTTAAACCACTCCGTCTAAAAATAAACTTGCATTAAAATCCGGTGCGTAGTTTAAAACATATAAGCTCACATAAGGACATACCTACATACAAAAATTACGAGTTTATTTCATAATATGTAAAGAAGATTTCGTTTAAGCCTAGAAAGCATTATTTTTATTTTCAATCTTTTATATTTATCTCGTAACCAAGCTGAAGATGCCTGCAGCTACTTTTGATTTTAATTTACTCCTGTTACGATCCCGCTAATCTTATTTAAGCAAGTTTGCTTGGTGAAACTCGTTTTAATTATTTAATCAACTTTACTATTAAAATTCTATTTATTAGTACTTAAGCGTTCAATAAATATTGTGTTACATTAAATTATTGTTATAAAACAATAACTTGTTTTCTTTTTAAAGTAAAAATTTAAAAACCTCTTCGGTACCTAAGATTCCTACCACTCTCATACAGTGGTAATGAAATAAGTATGCAAACTTTCAAATATGGAGCATAAGTCGTAATTTAAAAAAAAATTACAGTCTGTAAATATCACGGTGATCTTAATACAAGCTTTATCCTTTTTCTAATTTAAAACCGATTAAAACCCTTGAAAACCAGATGTCAAAGGCGCATACAACTTATGTAAGATATAACTTACGCAAATTAATAAATTAAATTATGGTGCAAAAAGTGACTGCCGCAAGCGGGACTTGAACCCACGACCTCGGAATACCGTTCCGAAGCTCTTTCCAACTGAGCTTATTGCGGTCGTGCTTGTAGCATTTAAATTTACCACCACAATCATCACTCGATTGAGTTTATATCGTATTTCTACATACAACGCCATCTTTAATTCATCATTTTCCACCATAATTTAATTTATTAAGTAAAGTATAGCTTGTCAATTGCAAAATCAATAAATTACTTACGCATATTACTTGTGTATGACTGTCTGTCTGTTGTACCTTACCTAGATATTGTTTTGAGGTTTTTGTAATCTTTTGCTATTTTAGATTAAAAAGCATTCGTTCATACGTACATAAAAATAATGACAAAAATCTTTTCATAATCAATATCTCTATCTCTCTCTCTCTCCAGCCCATTAATGTCTAGACGTGTTGGCATAGGGTTTATTATCGAGTTTTCCATCTCTGACAGAAGTTGTTATCTATGTACAATATCTCTTAGCTGGTTTTTACGGCACCCCGGGGAAGAAATGGGTTCACGGACATTTTATAACTAATAATATATAACTAAGTTTCGAGCAAGACAATAGTACAGTGTAAAAAATACTGTAATGTAAACATTATATGATACATGCCTTCATGAACAAGACTAATTTTACGTGTAAGCAACACGTTACTAAGATTTATTGGCTGTAGCGATGCCTTTAAAACTCTTGTAAATTACTAATACTGCTCAAGTGAGGCACATTTTATATAAAACGTTGTGATTAGATGAGCTTTAAATTCTAAAATTTTTTTATATAGGTACTCTTTTTTGTATTCATGGACATTTCACACAACGTCCTCTGGTCCCAAGCTAAGCTTATATTCTTGTGTTATGGGTACCAGAATACGGATAGAATACATATACTAATTTTCTTTTGTAAATACATACTTATAATACATAGACGCATATAAACACCCAGACGCAGTACAAACATTTGTATGACAAATATAAATATCACACAAATGAATGTGACGAGCGGGAATCGAACCTGCGACCTCATGAACGGAACGTAACATAAACCAATCGACCATGAGGCCCGTCAATGTGATATAAAATGTTGGTGATTAGATTAGCTCCAAATTCTCAATTTTGAAAGTATTTTATTAGGTAAATTTTGACAATTAAACTATCTAGCTATCATTAAAAGAAAATACGATCCAAAAACAGACACATCAAGCCAAGATCGATCATCCAACTCCACGATCCAGCTTGGCTTGAAAAATGAAACACAATTAAAACTTATATTAGGTACTATAAATTTTCAAATTAACTGTGTTTTTTTGCAATGTATGTAACATTCAATATGGAGACTAGGTAAATATAATTATAGTGGCTACAGAAATACATCATTATAAAAATTTTAACTCTAATGCATGAAAAAAATGTACTTATTTTTATACCCATATTTGCAAATAAATGAATTATGAGATACAGCCTAGTGACAGACGTACGGATGAGTGAAAGACCAGATGAACATGCGAACCATCTCAACAACAGGGCAACAGACATCTCTGATCCCAAGCTAAGCTTATATGCTTGTGTTATGGCTACCAGATTACGGATAGAATACATAAACTGCTTTTCTTTTGTAAATACATAACACTTTGTTATTATTTTATACAACTTTATACAATTTATGTTATATTATCTATACTATATTTACTAATATTATAAAGCGGAAGAGTTTGTTTGTTTAAACGCGCTAATCTCAGAAACTACTGGAATTCCGATTTGAAAAAATCTTCTTTTGTTGGTTATTCCATTTATAGCGGAAGGCTTTAGGCTATATAACATCACGCTGCGATCAATAGGAGCGAAGCAATAGTGAAAAATGTTGCAAAAACGGGGATTTTTTTTAAATTCTACGCATACGGACTCCCGGGCAACAGCTAGTTTATATTATACAATTTTAACACTTTGTTACGAAATCCTAAAAATGCAACATACTTCATGAAGTTTATTTGACGAAATAACAGTAAACGGCTAAGGTTGGGTAAGTTTCCGTAAGTAACTCAAGCTGCGACTGTAACAAACACATCAACACAGTCGTTGAACATCATAACACCATCAAACTTCATGAACGTGACATATTCACACCCGAGTTACGAGTAAAGTAATTTATTAATTTTGCAATTGACTTGCTATGCTTTACTTAATAAATCAAATTGTGGTGGAAATAGTGTACGTCAATATGTGATGTAAACTCAAATCGAGTGACAGTTGTGGTGGTCTAATTGGTTACTGTTAGCACGACCGCAATAAGCTCAGTTGGCAGAGCTACGGAACGGTATTCCGAGGTCGTGGGTTCAAGTCCCGCTTGCGGTGATCACATTTTCCACCACAATTTGATTTATTAAGTAAAAGCATAGCAAGTCCATTGCAAAATTAATAAATTACTTTAGTTTATAACATTCAAAGCTTCGATTGTCATTTACGACGCCGCGGTGTTTCCATTTTGCAAAATATTTACGTATCTGTAGGCTTAAAAATATAAAAGATGTTTGCTTTCAATATTCAATTTGACATGTTTAATCTAGAGAATGAAGAACGTATGTTTACTTTCTTTTCAATATATATTGGTAAACAGAATTTTATTTCTTGTCTCATCTTGTATACATGTAATGTGTTTATTTGAAAGAGTTATTGGTATATACTTATGGGAAGATTATTATTGCCTATGTGAATTTGTATCGTTACTAATTATTATAAAGCAGACGAGTTTGTTAGAAAGCGCTAATCTCAAAACATAAGGGTTTGAATGGAAAAGCTCTTACAGTTTACAGACATCTACACTTCTACAGGCTACGGTAACCGCTTTCCATCAGGTGGGCCATACGCTTGTTCGCCACTTTAGTATTGTAAATAAACTCTTTTTGTTATGGAATAATAATAATAATATATATAATCCAACATATTCAATTTTTCGAGGAAGGCTTTTGTTTCATTTTTATTGACATTATTTTGACGGGCTTTGCGGTCTAGTGTTTCATGTAACGGACTGCCGTTCACGAGGTCTGGGTTCGATTCCCGCACGGTAAAATTATTTGTACAATATTTATAAATGTCATACAAATGTTGGTACTGCGTCAGGGTATTTTCTATGTATTATAAGTATGTATTTACAAAAGAAAAGTAGTATATGTAGTATATCCGTATCTGGTACCCATAATACAAGCATAGAAATATAGCTTACTTTGGGACCAGAGGGCGTTGTGTGAAATGTCCATAAATATTTATTTATTTATTTATATTTACTGATGCTTCGCTCCTATTGCTTGCAGCGTAATGTTGCAGAGCCGTTGAGAGATTTGTTTCTTGATAAATGTACTATTTAACACTGAAAGAAATATTCAAATCAGACCAGCGGTTCTTGAGATTACTGCGTTCAAACAAACTCTTAAGCTCTATTAGTATATATTAAAGCCCCATTGAGCTTCCGTTAAATTATTACTAGACTAGAAAATATGCGGAGATAATAAATTTTAATAATAAAAATATGTATGTTAATATTTCCTCTTAAACCTTCATATTTTTATAGAACTACAAATTTTCACATTAAAATATTTCTGGTTTTAATGAGTAAGATGAGTAAGTCACATCATTATGAGCAGTCATTAAAACGAAAATGAACGTTGTAATATTAATTTATGATATTGTTATTTGTACGTAATAAAATAAATATAAACAGATTTCCTTAATAATTAATTGGATTATACTAACACTAGCTGTTTACCGTAACTTCGTAAGCGTGGAATTTTAAAAAACAGAACTTGACAAATTATAAAAAATTGGTCAAGTGCGAGTCGGACTCGCGCACAAAGGGTTCTGTACCATTATCTATGCAACATAAGGCAACGTTATTAGTATCGAGCAAGAAACCCCCCCGTGAAGAAAGGGGGCCACCCTTGCCGGGTCGTGGTAAGGCTCAAGGCACCACCATGGCCCGGTAGGGCAGAGAGATATAAAGAAAAAAAAAAAAAAAATCGAGAAAGAAACGGTAAAAAAATCATGTTTGTTGTATGGGAGCCCCCCTTAAATATTTATTTTATTTTATTTTTAGTATTTGTTGTTATAGCGGCAATAGAAATACATCATCTGTGAAAATTTCAACTCTCTAGCTATCACCGTTCTTGAGATACAGCCTGGTGACAGACGGACGGACGGACGGACGGACAGCGAAGTCTCAGTAATAGGGTCCCGTTTTTACCCTTTGGGCACGGAACCCTAAAAATGTATTATCTAGGTCGTAGCAAAATCACACGCTCAGTTCTGATAAATTATAAATAAATAATAAATATTCATAAACATTCCACACAACTGGTTCTGGTCCCAATCTAAGCTTATATGCTTGTGTTATGGGTACCAGAATACGAATAGATTACATACTCGTAATTATATATGTCATAGGAGACTTGATTAAAATAGTTTACTTAGGGATTTTTAGTTTTAACTTAGCTTCCAAGATTGTGAAGTGGGTCCTGAAATGGTGTCAATGGTGAGTAATTCCTTTATCTGATGAAGTTGAATGATGTCCCGTTGAATATTCATAAAAGGATCCTTCCAAACCAGTTACACGTGTCGTAAGCCACAGATCAATCTCATCGTAGTTAATAGAATGTTGTAGTTAAAGTAGTTAGCTTATTCAGTATTACAGGGTGTTTGGATTGGAAATTTCCCTGGCAATAATTACAGGTTATTTCTATGACATTTGTATGACAATTATAAAGATCACACAAATGACTGTCCCGTGCGGAAATCGAACCCGAGACTTCGTGAACAGGCAGGCCGTTACATGAACTAGTGGTTCATGTAATGGCCACGAAGCCATCATACCTTACATAAAGGAGAACAGCACATACGTTTGGTGTGTATTGATCGCCTCGCATGCGGAATCTATAGAGGTTGATCTGTGGGCAGTATAAATGAACTGAAAATACAGCCTCGCAAGTGTTACGCTGTTAAGAAATTTGCTTAATCCTAATTCTCATTAAGTGGCGGGTAGGCGACAAATTGTTCCACCGGCTAACATCTGTCAAGCCATATCTGGGATTAGGATAATGAGAGCTTTTCAAACTGTGCCCGTTTTTTGCTCATTAAAGTTCCCGCTGTAATTGGGATGTATATTTTATTCTATTATCTGGCTTCAAAGTTTCAGGACTTGTTTAGATGTATACCTAAGTATAGGGTTGTTTGAAACTAGGTCTGACTCGTGTTATGATAAGGGTTTCATTTTAATTTTAACTAAATAATTTAAGCAAAAGTTTTTAACTCCCGAACTAATGTAACTAAAATTTATCTATTAAAATTTGTTACAAACTTATCGTTTATTTTTAACCTACAAAAAAAGGGGAATTTCTATGATCGAATGTATATTTTTTTAAGCTTCATGTGTATTATCCTAGTCCTGTCCTATCCTATCCTATTTTATTATATACCATCCCATTCCTGGCTCCTGCAACACAGTATTACAAGCTTGCGGGCCAGGGAAATCCATAATGCTGTGATTCTATGTTAAACAAATATATTTCTTTTTTATTTATTTGTTGGTAAGCACTAATAATAAGTTGAATTTTTGTAATAAAAAGTATACAGACGGTAGTCTCCGAATGTAGTGGTCAAAACCCGTTTCCGCAAATTTTTCTCTGATGTGTCGCTCCTATTCGTCGCATCGTGATGTTATATAACCTAAAGCCTTTCTCGATAAATAGACTACGAGTATCTAACATTAATATAATTTTTTAATCGGTCCAGTGGTCCCTAATATTAGCGCGTTCAAACAAACAAACTCTTCGGCTTTATATTATTAGAATAGATATATTATTCAGAATAGATATATTATTGAGAATAGATTATATAGATGATTTGAAATTCAAGACATACGAATACGTAGGCAACATATAATTTATATTTATAATAAATATAAATATATATAAAATATAAATAAATAAAATAAATAAATATTCATGGACATTTCACACAACGTTCTCTGGTCCCAAGCTAAGCTTTATATGCTTGTGTTATGGGTACCAGAATACGGATATACTACATAAACCACTCCATCACGAAGCCTGTCAAATTATTAAATATATTATATATTATTAATTTTTGGTGCTGCAAACTTATTAAATAATATAAATCTTATATATAAAATTCACGTGTCACAGTGTTAGTTACCGTACTCCTCCGAAACGGCTTGACCGATTTTTATAAAATTTTACATGCATATTCAGTAGGTCTGAGAATCGGCCAACATCTATTTTTCAAACCTTTTTTTTTAGTATCACAAAACAACGTTTGCCGGGTTAGGTAGTTATACAGGGTGTGGCGTAATTAATGGATAAGCCTGTGCCTGTGGATAAGCCTCCTACTGCGCTATACGAATATGTATATTTTTAATTAATCCTATGTATGGTCTTGAAAAAAATGGCATAAGTAATGTTTTTCATAAAATGACTACTTTCACTAACCAATTCTGCTACTGTTGCCACAATTTTCAAAAGTTTTGCTTTCTGTTTTTTTTATAATACAGCTTAAGAGTTGAATTATTGCAAGCAATAAAGAATTCCCTATTCGTAATACAAATTTTTTGAAAATTATGCATGAAATATCAAAAAAGGGTTATTGATTATTCAATTTGTTGACTTTGTACATCGTCTAGCTTAAAAAATCTTTATGGGAGTTGATTTGCCCAATATCTTAAAAACATGCTTGTTTTATGCAGTTTCCGAAATGGTATAATACTTATTATAATACTTATTAAGTTTGATGTGATATTAAAGAACCAAATGACACTCGTAAAAAAATGTTCTTATTGTGATTTAATTAATCAAATTAATACTGTTAACTTAAACAAACTGTCAGTGGTATTTTAACTTATCTGTCTGAGTTTACCAGTGGGAATGTTAGTCGTTGAAAAAAAATAACAACTTATTTTATTTCTTTTATTCTAAAGATGCAAACACTACATAAATTTTATTTTACAAAAAATGTTCGAAATGGCGGCCACCTGCGGCTATGCAGGCCCTGCATCGACGGATAAATGACCGCTTTAGGCGTCGGATGAAGCCGGACCTCTTGATTTCATCAGCGGCTTCAAAAATCAGGGCCTTTAGTTGTTCCAGGGATGCTATTTCTTTTTTATACACTTTTTCTTTTAAACACCCCCAGTAAAAAAAATCTAGAGGGTTCAAATCAGGGGACCTTGGTGGCCACAAAATGGGACCCAAACGACCTATCCACCTCTCATTGTACTCATCATTGAGGTAGTTCCGTACAATTCGTGCGTAGTGAGCGGGACAACCATCATTTTGTAACCAGTAGTTTTCTGGCACATTTAAACTTTGTAATAGTTCCGGCAACGTATTTTGCAGAAAATTTAAATAATTGGGACCTGTTAGTGTCTCGGATAGTTCGACGGGCCCAACTATTTGTCCATTTAAAATTCTTGTCCAAAGGTTCACTTTAAACTGGACTTGAGCTCGGTCTTGCCTTATGTTTCTCGGATTGGTTGCCTGCCAACTATGAAGATTGTGCATGTTGACGTAGCCATTTCTTTTACATGATGACTCATCGCTCCACAGTATTTTGTCAAAAAACGCCGAATCTTCGCGTATTTTTCGCAACATGACGCGACAAAATTGGACTCTAGGCTCATAGTCTCGTGTCATTAGTGTTTGCACCCTTTGATAGTGATACGGGTGAAGCTCATGCCTGTGCAGAATTCTGCCCACAGTACGCGTATCTACACCGGTTCCTCTACTTAACTCACGAATTGATAACTCTGGATTAGCACGCACAGCTTCTAGAACTTCGTCATCACGATGTCGTCGAGGTCTGCCTTCCGAAGCACCACCAACACAGGTACCAGGCATTCGCCCTTCGCTAAAAGCGATGTGCACACGTGTAAACACCCGGTAGTCTGGGTGTCGCAAATCGGGGTATCTTCGACGATATTCGCGTGCAGCTTCATTTGCATTGCAGTTACACAGGCCGTAAATAAGATGCATATTTGCATACTCTTGAGGAGTGTACGTATGACGCGGCATGATCAGTAGTCCAGGGATATGTAGAAGTCGTCGATAATATCACAATTGTCCAATTCGTATAGCAAAAACAGAGTCCGTAGTACATAAGCCAAATTCACGTCACAATAACAAACACGATAGAGCAAACGATATGTGCGCAAGAGACGATAGTCAAAAGAGCACTAACTTTGTTAAACAAGTTCAAAAGCTGTTTTGTTGTTTGTGAGAATAATAAAAATCTATCTCTGTCGCACAACTGTTATTTACCTGACATCAAAATGCTTTGTCTCTGTCTTATGATAAGACTAACCGTCTGGATTTGCCGTGCGATAAACAACCACAAGTAGTTGACTTAGAGTCGTTATCTGCTTACCCTATTCATGGTGGATGACTACCTGCTCCCGAGCACCCAAAAAAGGGTCCATTGCGAATGACTACCTGCTCCGGAGCACACAAAAAAGGGTCCATTCAAACTGTTTACAAAGACATGTTTAAGATAAATTAATAATTCTGTTAAAGAAAATTAGGGTATTTTTTTACAACTGTCGTTTTTTTTTAAAACCTCGTGAAATGTAATAAGTATTATACCATTTCGGAAACTGCATAAAACAAGCATGTTTTTAAGATATTGGGCAAATCAACTCCCATAAAGATTTTTTAAGCTAGACGATGTACAAAGTCAACAAATTGAATAATCAATAACACTTTTTTGATATCTCATGTATTTTTTCCCAAAATTTGTATTACGAATAGGGAATTCTTTATTGCTTTCAATAGCTCACCTCTTAAGCTGTTTTATAAAAAAAACAGAATGCAAAATTTTTGAAAATTGTGGCAACAGTAGCATAATTGGTTAGTGAAAGTAGTCATTTTATGAAAAACATGACTTATGCCATTTTTTTCAAGACCATACATAGGATTAATTAAAAATATACATATTCGTATAGCGCAGTAGGAGGCTTATCCACAGGCACAGGCTTATCCATTAATTACGCCACACCCTGTATATAAAATTATCAGCAAAAATTTTAACAGTGTTTATTCTTTTTCACAACAAAATGGGCAGTAAGTTTTCCCAGTTAACTTAAATGCAACCTATATATTGTATAAACTACCAAATTACCGTAGTATAAGTAGGTCGTCAAAAACTTACAGCATTTAACATGTACCTACATTACTCTACATAAATCTGTTAACATTATAAATGATTGGAAAAAATATTTTATCTTATATATATAAATTAATTGCTGTTCGTCTCGCTAGAACTCGAGAAAGGCTAGGCCGATTTTGATGATTTTGGTCTTGAAATATTTGTTAAAGTCCAGGAAACGTTTAAACGATGACAAAATATATGGGGGTCTAAAATTCCTCGTGTACGGAGTAGCGGGCTTAAGCTAGTTGTAATATAGATATTAGCTGTTCGTCCGTCGTCTGTCATCAGGCTGTATCTTTGGAAGCGTGATAGCTAGGGAGCTAAAAATTTCACAGTTTAGAATATAAGTTGATACTATAACAACAAAATACTCATCATAATCATCATTTTCCAGCCCTATTCTCAATGTTTTTTATTTGGTACCTATTATTAGGAGTCGGTATGACGAATATACTACGATTATACGGGATGGAGCTCTTCGTGTGGGAGTCCTACTCGCACTTGACCGAATTTTTCAACCCTACCTATAAAAAATATTTGAAATTAGTCATCTGTAACTTGAATGATTTTGTAAAAAAATTATGTCAAGTGATTGGATTCAAATTACATTAACGTAGTTTTAAAAATTATTTAGGAGAATCAAATCTGGGCAATGTTTAGTCTATCTACGAAATTATTTATAAGAAAAACACCAGTTTGTAAGTCACTTTAGGAAAGTCAATTGCAATTCTCAGACAGATTATTAAAATTACTTAAATAGTATGGTGTACAAAGAAAGGCTTTAGAGAGACGCTTCAATTACTTCGAAATTTTGTTCTACTTTTTTATTTTATCGAATAATCGTAATGCCTATCAAATTAGTTTTTGATTGAGGTACTTATCTAAAACACACTTTAGTTAAATAAATATTTTTTATAATGTTATTTAACACTTGCGTGATTTATTTGTTTTAATAAAACCATTGACAGAAAATTCTTCAGACTAAAATTGAAAACAAATATACGTGTCTAAACCCTTAAAAAGTGGTTTTATTCGTTCAATATTTTCATGATGAAAAATTCTTTAGGACTGCATTTCTTACACCGGCCGTATAATTAATTGTTCATCACAAATGGTCCTTTTTAGGGTTCCGTACCCAAAGGGTAAAAACGGGACCCTATTACTGAGACTTCGCTGTCCGTCCGTCCGTCCGTCCGTCCGTCTGTCACCAGGCTGTATCTCAAGAACGGTGATAGCTAGAGAGTTGAAATTTTCACAGATGATGTATTTCTATTGCCGCTATAACAACAAATATTAAAAATAAAATAAAATAAATATTTAAGGGGGGCTCCCATACAACAAACATGATTTTTTTACCGTTTCTTGCTCGATACTAATAACGTTGCCTTATATTGCATAGATAATGGTACGGAACCCTTCGTGCGCGAGTCCGACTCGCACTTGACCAATTTTTTTTCATAGGCTTATGTCAGACGTCATATCTGTGTTTACTTTTATACAATCCATTGCGATTTCACACGAACAAGTTATTTTAACATTTTTAGTTACAAAACGAGTTACTTGAAGCGTATTGGTGATTTATGTTAGCATTTTACAAGGATTGTTATGGCTAATAAATCTCTGTTAACTTGTTGCCGTGACGTAGAATTAGGCTTCTGTATAACACGTAAATTTAGTTTTACTTTATTTTTATTTATAAAATATAGTAATTATCTAGCTATTTTTGTGAGTCTAGAGACTGTAGTTGATAAGCTACTATTACGAAATAAGTTTTATTAGACACGAGTTATCAGAAAACACATTACATGAGTCAACAAATGAAATTAAGACACATCTTGGTGACATATGTATGGACAACGGAATAGTAATTGTGTCTTGTTTTAATCTTTTCTAGGGCAAACAATCTACAAAAAGGTTAAATAGGACATCATAGTCCCTCCGTCCTTCTGTCACCAGGATGTACCTTTGGAACGGTAATAATTAGTTAGTAGATTTTGTTTTCAGTTTATTTATATTATTTGATGCTTTAACAATAAATACACATCATCATCATCCTCCTGTTCTTATCCCGTTATTTCAGCTCGGAAGAAGAATATAATAACGGTACAGAACTCTTTGTTTGCCAGTCAAACCCTAAAAACCAGTAAAAATTAAAAGAACAACTGCAATATCATATTGTATGGATCGATAGAAATTCTCATAAAATTCTCAAGAGATGGCAACCTGTATGCAATATGAATATGAAAATAAGCTATTTTATATAACATAGTATGCATGTTGAATATTTAAAATTATATACTGCAATGGATTATAGCTAGAGAGTACCAGGAGAATAGTACTGCATATTATGTGAAAAGATGTGAAGCTAACATAGATTAGGAATTTGGATAAATATGGTCTAAAATAAGTTGTCTGTCTTCACAAGCTTTCACCTGCGTGTTGATTCGCGTAAACAACAACAATCAAACCTTATTATTTTTAATTTCCAGTTTAGCTGTGCACGTCGAATTGGCATTGTTCATATTTTTTTAAATCTCATAATTCGAAAACATTTCAGGGAATAGAGTTTCTGATCATAATCTATAAGTTTATTTTAGTAAATTTGCTAGACTTAAGATTATTTTTCAAAAAAAGCCAATAGCCTTTGTTTGCCCTCGAAATGAAGGACTTATAATTTTTAAGCGTACTTAGAGACACGCTACTCTGTATTAGAGTTGTTATTGTTGTTAATGACAGTTACAACTAGTCTGTGGTTACGATTTCCGTCAGCGCTGTCATACAAAAATAAAAACAATTAAACAATATATGACAATAATTTATAAAAAAGTACAACGTAAAAGTAATTAAAAATCAGGAGATTTATTATGATAAGGATACTAAAATAGTAGACAAAAAACATTAGATAAAAATAAGACAAATTAAAAGTTTACGTGACTGACTTCCGCATAGACTAATTAATCAACTTGAGAAGATATACTTAGATTAATGTGTTCTATCATAAGTTTATTAGGCAAAGGCAATACACAGTCTGCATACGATGACGTCACAACATTTGAAGAAAATATTTTCTAAAGTATTTTTTAAAAATTCATTTTAATGAATATTTCGATAATATTGAAATTAGTTTCTTAGAATGGTCTATATTTTCTAAAAAAATATAAAAGCAGCAGGTCAGAAATTATGAACAATGCCAATTGGTACCTTCAGTATCAATTCTAGGAGCACAGCAAATCTTAACTAAAATATAAAACAAATAATAATATGGTATGTTTTGAATAATCGGCTTTTTCATTTATCACATTAATATCAATTAAAATCGTTCGGGTACCATAATAATAACAACTTCCTTAATAATTTATAAATGTGAAAACGAGATGATGACACAGTAAAAATATTGACGAGTATAAGTGTTAATGTATGGAACAAGACGAATGAATTGAATGAATTTTGAATGAATGAATTATCACTTTTAGGTAAATTTTGCCGCGTACGTGCAATTGGTACTATTATATTTACATATTTAGTACATTTTTTCCTTCGGCGGGTTTGATGCTAGAAATATAGTCTAGAAATATAGTCAAACTTGAGTGCAGCAGAAGGCTAGTGCCAGTTAAGCGACAACTATCCTCTAGTTATTTCTGATCAAGCAAGCACACTATTTTCACATTTATGAATTTAAATAACTATTGAAGATATATTATTAATTTTTTTAAATACTTAGTTTTAAATATAACACAATGCTAAATAGGTCAGCCAAAATATAAGGCATTAAAAAGAATTTTAACTGTGTCATCATTTTCAAATAAGTCTTACAACAATGAACTAATTTGTCTGCGGATTGTGAAGAGATTTTCCTGTATAATTTGATAAACAGCACAAAGAGATTTCTAAGAGCGGCAATATAAGTAATTTCAATAATAATAGAACTTTTGGAAGTTGATGGACGCAGTTCTAAATGTGGTTATAAATGCATTGTTTTCGGTTTCTTCAATTGGCAAGATTTCTTTGTATTATTAACTAGATAATATAATGAACAACAATTTTCTGTGTGGTAACAACGTATCTATACTATATTATAAAGCTAAAGAGTTCGTTTGTTTGTTTGTTTAAACGCGTTAATCTCAGGAACCACTTGAATGATTTGAAAAAATTTTTCGATGTTGGATAGTACATGGGTTGTGGAATGAGTTTCCTGCCGTAGTTTTCCCACAGGACTATAGCATGGGGCTCTTCAAAAAGGGCGTTAAACGGTTCCTACAGGGTCGGCAACGCGCGAGTAACACCTCTAGTGTTGCAAACGTCCATAGGCTACGGTAATCGCTTCCGATCAGGCGAGCCATAAGCTTGTTTGTCACCCTTGTAGTATAAAAAAAAACATTTAGCGAGAAAGATCATAGTCTATATAACATCACGCTGCGACCATTAGGAGGGAAGCATCAGTAAAAAATGTAGAAAATTGGAGAATATTTTCTAAATTCGACGCGTACGAAGTCGCGGGCAACAGCTACTTAAAAATTAGAGTCGTACTCTGATTTCCTCCATATAGTGCTGTTAGAGTCAGCTAAAGGCATATAAGAAGAAAACATTATCTGTTAGGAAAGGGAAATTTATAACTAAACTATTAAAATGTTGACACAGGCGTGTTAGCATAGAATTTAGTTCCGATTTTTCCTGTCCTAAGCTGACTAGGTGTTCAGGGAGGATTGGTAGGCAAAATATCCTTACGATGTAAAGCAGGCCCATGCCGTGGACATTAATGGACAAAGAAGGAATTTATAAATCTTTCTTTCATTGAACACCTTTTAAACGGCTGGAGTGATTTTGATGAAATTTTCTGTGCGTGTTCAGATACAATAATGGCTTAGCTTTAAAATAGGACCCGGTAGGTGGCACTGCACCTAATATACTTAAGGCAGAACGGAGTTTGCGGCCAGTGTTAGTACTTTTATTTGTACCTATAAATAATGTTACTGTTATATTGTCACACAATAAATGTAAACATATTTAATACACTCACGTAATATATGACATTTATGTGTTTTTGTCTCGCTGTTAATTTCCCAAGAGTAGTCAATTTTGTGTCTCATCAATCTATGTCACTCGGATCTAACGTACTACATACATATGTATGTCAATGGACTGATCTTTATGTAATGGCTAATACTTGCAAGGGAAATCTAATCAAGGTTTAAGCCATGATGTCCATCCCTTGTATAATCTAATTCTACTTCATTCCGTTTGACGGGCCTCGAGGTCGAGTGGTTAATGTAATGGACTGCCTTTCACGACGTCGCGGGTTCGATTTCCACACGGGGCAAGCATTTGTGTGATATTTATAAATGTCTTATAAATATTTGTACTGCGTCTGGTCTATGTATTTATAAGTATAATTTACAACGTATTCAGGTACCCATAACACAAATATAAGCTTAGATTGGGAATTAATAAAATTCGTTTAATTACAAACAATTGTTATATACGTATTTTACATAAAAATGTCGACGTAAAAGTGTCGAAACAGTTGTAAAAGCTTTTTATCTTAATTGCCTTTACGATGGACTTTACGCTCTAGTTGGAACGGAAATGTGATCAATCCCTTGTTAATTTTACAGGAAATGTATACACCATGCTTTCATCCTCCCCTATAATATAGTAACCATTTCGTTCTTTACTTTCGTAAGTGCCAGTATTCGTCAAAGTTTGTGTCCAAAATTGTTGTGAATAAATTTATTTCGTGATCTTTAGTTTTTGATTTTTTTAAATAATATTCACGGACATTTCACGCCACGTCTTCTGGTCCCAAACTAAGCTTATATGCTTGTGTTATGGGTTGCAAAATACTACATATACTACTTTTCTTTTGTAAATACATACTTATAATGCATAGAAACACCCAGACGCAGAACAAACATTTGTATGACAATTATAAATATCGCACAAATGATTGTCCCTAGCGAGAATCGAACCCGCGACCTCATGTACGGCAGTCTGTTACATGGACCATTCAACCCCGAAGCCCGTCAGATGATGAACACTTATAAATGTGTATATAATGTAAAATTTACACTTATTTAGAGAAAACAGAAATTGTGATCGAGAAAATAAAGTAATGAAAGTAGTACAGTTCCATTTTTAAACTCTAAAAATTGTGAAAATCGCGTTAATGCGGTTACATTTTAAAGACATGGATTGCAAAGTAGATAAACGTTGGCTGCGTAATCTATCTTCCTCTCTGTGAGACGCGTGTGATACGAGCACCCGCATGATATAATCGAAAATCGTTTACTGCGATCCGTTTACATATTCCTTGTGACAGGACTGAAATTGGCTTCAAGTTTTGTACAAGTTTTATCTAGCCTTATGCTGTATTTAAAACGTGAAGAAATTTTATAAAGCCTAGTTTTGTACGCACTTTTATATTTAGAGTATTATTTATTAGCTACTTTTGAACACCTTACGTATAACACGCAGTTACCCAGCTGACAGGTATCGTACAAATAGGAAAGAATTGCTCTTATGATAGTATTTTAAAAATAAATAAAATAAAATATTCTTTATTGTACACCATACTAAATTAAAGAAAACTTTCTAACTAGACTTATGATAGGTACAAAAAAAAACCCAATAAAAATTACGAACTTTTCATTTTTTTCTCTTTTGTTTTGGGTTTGAATAGGATACCGACTGCAAATCTTGTAGCAGTAATTAATTACTGTAAATAGAATTTTCTTAGTCCTTCTTATTTTAATCTGAAATTCCAACCATTAATAAGGTTGTATTTAACAAATATTCAACTCATGAGCCCACTGCACCATTATACATTTGTGAGGAAAATTCAACTGGCTTCTGTATAACAATACCCAAATATTTTGGTTTGCGACATATTCTAAGGGCCAAATACACGCGTTTACGACGCGTTTGCGAGGAAATGACATCAAAAACAGCTTAGCGACTCCCTGACTACCATCTCAGCTTGTTGAGTATATACTTGATGTTTCCAAAAGTTGTAAAACCTTGCTGTCTCCCAATAGGGTAGTACTATTCCTAGTTTCATGCTGCGATGTTTTTGTGTGTAGAAAATGTTATACAATTAACTGTGTAAGTACAATTTGACTGTGGTAACGTACGTTGTGTGAGTACAAGTTTATTACTGGACGGCTATTAATGTGGAAAGTATAAACATAAATGTGCTTTTTCATTACGCCTTAAGTTGGTAACAACGTTATATTAAGAGGGTCGCGTTGTAATAGCGTGGGTAAAAACAACATATTAGTCTAAGTTTAACTCGAAAATATTTAAAAAAGTACCTTAAAATAATAGCCTAAAAATTAAGTATAGGTACTTAGAAATGAAACTTACACACATTGTAGAAGAAGAATGGACTTTTGAAAAACAGAGTACCTAAATTTTGAAGGAGACAATAATTAAAACTGATCGTACCTATTTAATTAATATTTTATTGACTAATTTTCTTTTACGGGTTTTAGTTTAATTAAATGGTTAATTTAACGCAGATAATTATTTAAATAAAACTAATTTTGACGGATTTAGACGCGAATATTTGTTTTAAATTTTAGCTTGACGTTTCGGTGACTTTGAAGTCAACATAGCAAAGCAACGCAGTTAATTATGCTTTTCTCTCTAAGTGCGCGAGTTTATCTCGCTCTTGACAAATTTATTTTAATACTCGGTAATACCATAATACGCAGGTAAAGCCGAAAGGCATTACTAGTGTAGCAATGATTAACTATTAACTAGAACAAAGGAAAAAGTCACAAAAAAAATCGCAAATCCATATTTTTGCAATAACCTTTAAAGTTTTGTAATCATGATATTTATCTTTATCTCAACTTGCACTGTATTTAAATAGCAAAATAACCGGTAGGTTGGTAACAAAAATAGATTTTCCCTTGATTGGCATTGCGATGGACTTCACACTCCATTTGAATCGGAAATCTGATCAATCCCCTGTTGATTCAACAGGAAATGTTTGTGCTGTGTCCAGAACTATCCATAATCTAGTTACTATTTCATTTTATTTGATATGCAAGTGCTAAGATTTGTTTTGTATTACGAGGATACCAAAATAGCTTCGTGCATTTTTCTACGTACGAAGTTTTCATTGTTTCTTTAGATTGAATGGCTAGAGCTCTAATTTTTAAGTATATGTTTTTTCAATATATGATCTAGGATCGCATAAACTCAGAAACGCGATTGAAAAAAGTTTTCTCGATAGAAAATCTTAGCGAAACAACCTCTCTAATTTTTTATTTTTTTCATTTGTCGGTCTATTATCGCGTATTAACTAATAAAATAACTTTAAAAACATAAGTAACTATTATATATAGAAACACGTAAATCAGAATTAAAATATATTTAGCAGATTTTGAGTAAATAGGAAAAGTATCCCTAATTCTTCATTTTCTGTGCCTACTGGCTGTGTTAATATGTACGTGTCGGCGATGATATTGAATAATATTGATGTAGGCCCTTAAATGTTAATAATGTAAATGATGGTCTGCAATTAATTAATGAAAATTTGATAATTAATTATTACGCTTATGAGATTTTTAGGGACATTATTTTTCAAAAGATACAATACATATTTGAGCATTAAAATAGGATATTTTATATACTTTATTTTGTCGTCATACTTAGATAAGTTTAATTAATTAATTAAGTTTTCTTTACTAAGTAGTTTATTAATTTTGCAATTGACATGCTATGCTTTTACTTTCAAGTTTCAACTACTGTTCAAGTCCCGCTTGCGGTAATCACTTTTTCCACCACAATTCAATTTATCAATTTATTAAGCTTTCTTTCTCTAAGGTCTTGTTCACAGGTCACTGTTGGGCATTACCCTCCTTTACTTTAGGAAGGATTATGGTCTACTGTACCACAATGATCAGGCGTGATGGCACAGGGTTTATTTTCGACTTTTCCGTTTTTCACAGAAGTTGTTATTTGTGTACTTCATCTTTTAGCTGGCTCTTACAACACCTTCGGGAGGAAAAGGGGTAGTGACACTTGCATTCCTAATCCGTCACCACATTGACAATATTCTATAATAGGTCTTCTTAGATCTTAGCAACTTTATATTCATTAGTTTTTAATTTTTTCATCAGTAAAATTTAGTCAAGAACATTATCTAAAATATCCACATAACAGAATGTACAGTCATCTGTGTACAATAGGTATAGGCAACGTTGGTCGTAAATAAGATATTTGGACAGTCACACAACTCGTTAGGCCGAGGTACAGCGCCACTACTCAGTGACGACTTTATAGCCAGTGGTACAAACTAATATTTTTATATATCGATTCTTTATAAATGGTTTTCAAAAGTGTTTAGTAAATTTATTATTTATCTAAATTATTTACAATGTATTTATTTTTTTAATTAAAATAGACAAAACTATATACAAAGCTAAAAAAATAAAAACAAAATAACAGATAATATAAAATAAAATTAAGCGTCAAAATATTCCTCCGCATCGTCCTCAACTGGTAAAGTGCCCAGAACGCTGGCAGCATTGCCACGTTGAATGGCAATGCTTATTCGTTGTGCAAAAAAAAGGCCAGCGTTCCGGTCACCCAAGGCGTCGACTAGCCGCTTCGACAGCTCTCTGTAAAAAGAGCGAGTCGTCGGACCCCACGGTCCGAGCGTTTCGACCCCAAACGGCTCAAATACGTAATATCCGACAAGATTACTGTATTTGCGCCGCTTGAGCATCTCCGCTGATGTGGCAGCAGCGCCAGCAGAACCCGCGGTACTAGGAACATGTGATTGCGCAAGGGTGTCGACGCAGGTAGCGTCCCACACCAAAGGCCTACCCATCTTCCATGGCAGTAAAGACATACCGTCTGGTCTCTTGCCATCGTCGCGTACCAAGCCATTAGGTTCGAGTACGGCTGGTACTCCGGCGGTAACGAGAGCACAACGGATGATGTCGTTGATAACTGCATGTCGGGGTATGCGGCCCGCACTTCTGCCGCATGACAGGCCGTGGTGTCCGAGACTGTCAACGGCCTCTCCGCAGTGACAACGGTGCGAAGAAACACATGGAGCACCCAAACGAAGGCACGCAGCGATGCGGACAGTTGTGTCGTCCAACATAGTGCCTATATTGGACGACAGAAGAGCCTGAATCCATAAACCACTCCCCCACCGCAAGCAAACGAACACGCTCCGTATATCTTTTTTTAATCAAATGTCAAATTATACTAACAATGCGAATAAAACGTTACAATATAGAATATGTGTTGCTCCACAGCAACCTACTCCCAAGCTTTATCATCGTTAATATAATCAGAAATTTTACATAATTTAGTTTTATTAAATTTTTTAAATTTAGAATTATTTCATTGGGGTAGGTAGAGACTATAGAGCGCCATCTACTACGATCCAAAACTTACTTGGATTCAATTTACTCTTGGTCAAGCATCCCATTGTCCGACATCTCTGTTATATTGTGTTGATGATTCATGTGAATTGTTATTTTATAAATTAAATATTATTTTCTTTCTTCATTTCATTTTGTCCAGAAAATTTAGGCAGTACAACAAAATGTTTCCGTGTTAAGTAAACCAATTTTGAAACTTAGGAAGCAAAATGATAAGCAGCTATTTTTATTCTAATCTCGCTTTCACCCTGAAACTTGTACCTCAACAAATTTTACGAACCAAGGCTCGTCGTAAACTCGACAGCCAGTAGCAATGCGCGTTGACTCGGACGTGACATGTTACATTCATAGCGTCTGATGAATTTATGTTGCTCAATGACTGCTTGATGTCTATGTTACATCTTCAGTTACACTCACATCACTGTTACTCATCTAACTAATACTTTGGTGAAGTTTCATAAAGCCTATTATTTGATAAAGAAAGAATAGAATAGAATAGAATAGATATATTTGCATAAACATGTGTAGGTACAAGTCATGTGGTAGTCAATTTTACAATTTTTGATATCAACGTGTTTTGCCTATTTGGGCATACAAATTTAATATATTATTATGTATATCATCATGCAATTAATTATTTAAGATTCGAAACCAAAAATACAGTATAAGTCACAAAAACAAAAATGGACATGTCATAAGAACATAATTTGGTCAAAAATTGTGTCTAGGTATAATAATAATTAATAACATTCAAATAATTCAAAAATGTATACAGAGAATAAATAAACAATCATTTTATATAATATTCATGTCATCAAAAAAAGAGTGCAATAAGCATAGAGCAAGAGTGTAATAAGATTTATCACACAGTATTTTCTTTAACTTTTTCTTAAAAACTTTTATATTTAAATCTGTTATTTCTCTTGGTAACTTATTAAAAATGATTATGATGAAAAAGATACTCTTACCCAAGAGGGCTGTTTTGGCACTCTGCATACATAACCTAGACGTATTACGCTGGCTACGTGCAGCACCATCTGCTAATCGACGGAAGTGTTCTGGATTAGATTTAACGAACAGTGCTGCCTCATATATATATATACGAGTATATATATAAAAGGACGGAAGTGTTAGAATTTGGTATTGAACAAAATATGGTTAAGTTCACAATATTTAACTTTTTCAGGTTTATTTGATGTTGGTATTAGGGGTATTTTAAAGAAGTAGGATTTCCTAAAAAGCTTACTAGTAAAGATTTGACTTTTAAATGGAAAGCTTACGTAAAAATCTGTTTTTTTATATAGACATTTATCTTAAAACCAGGATCCGTGAATTATCCGTGGAATTTCGAAATGTTGACCATTTTTGCAACATTTTTCACAATAGATTCGCTGCTATTCGTCGCAGCTTGATGTAGCCTATATATAGCCTTCCTTGATAAATATATTATCCAACACTGAAAGAATTTTTCAGATCAGCTCAGTGGTTCCTGAGATTAGCGCGTTCAAACAGATTTACATCAAATATTTTTCTTATAAGGCCGTTAGTTAAAGTTTTATAACTTATAGCTGTTGCCCGCGACTCCGTAAGCGTAGAATTTAGAAAATTTCCCCGTTTTTGTAAAATTTTTCACTACTGCTTCGCTGCTATTGATCGCAGCGTGATGTTATATAGCCTAAAGCCTTCCGCTATTAATGTACTAACCAAAAAAAAAAAAGAATTTTACAAATCGAACCAGTATTTCCTGAGATTAGCGCGTTTAAACAAACAAACAAGCAAACAAACAAACTCTTCCGCTTTATAATCTCTCTTCTAATATATAAAATTTCCATGCCACAATGTTAGTTACCGTACTCCTCCGAAACGGCTTTACCAATTTTTACCAAATTTTACATGCATATTCAGTAGGTCTGAGAATCGGCCAACATCTATTTTTCAAAACCTTTTTTTTTAGTATGGCAAAACAACGTTTGCCGGGACAGCTAGTATAAGTATAGATTAGTTATATAACTTATAAAACAATTTCTGAATATAATAGCTGGTTGGCATCTTTCCTTTAACAGTTTTCAATCACTGTTCTGAGAATTTCGTGGAAAGCATTCTCCGTAGTACCTTCTCATTAATTACTGGAAATATCCAGATTTAATTAATGGGCTGTCGAACGCTAATGATACCCGTTCTCCCTGTTTATTTTATGTGTTCATACTTTCTTAGTTAAATAACAATATTTATGATAAATTTATCAAAATATATTTCAATACCTAATATTGAAACGAATTATTAAGTAAATTATATTGATTTATAAAACATAAGTATTTTATATCTATCGTAGATGTTCTACGGTTTAGCAGACTGCTTACGTCGTAGGAGATGGACTACGGGAGAGTTAAAAAGTATTGCTAAATGCAAAGTATGTGAAACATGTAGGGATTTTTTCTGCGAATAAGGGCATAGGTTTGTTTTTGTTTATCTTATAATTTTACTTTTGTGACCCGTTTGTTACTAAACTAAAGGCTCTCGTTTAATTATTTTTCAATTTAAACACGTACAGGACGCACCATTATTATCTTTGCTAATATTATAAAGCTAAAGAGTTTGTTTGTTTGAACGCGCTAATCTCAGGAATCACGGTTTCGATTTAAAAAAATTCTTTCAGTGTTGGATAGTACATTTATCGATTAAGCTATATAACATCACGCTGCGATTAACAAGAGTAAAGCAACAGTAAAAATTATGCATAAACGGGAATTTGTTAAATTCCACGCGTATGAAGTAGCGGACGATAACTTATCATATACATCATTATAGATACCATATAGTCAAAAGTAAAAAAAAATTGCGAGTTTCAGGTCCTTTTCAACCTGTTATTATGGAACCTTAATAAAAACTAGCATACACCTAGAAGCTAGAATTTAATTAAATTAAATAGTTACATAATCCACAGACCTTTTTGCTCTAGAAAAGTTCTAGGCATAGACATACTAATTTAATATACAACGGAAGGTATTATTCTACGCAAATGGCCAATTTGCCGCTATTTGGCAGATATAATTGGCGGATGGTGGTATGAAATAGCTCTTTTTGCGCAGTATTCAGTAATTTAGAAGATTAATCTGCAAAATCACAAATGAGATAATAAATTTGGCACTATTTTACTGAGCCTTTGGTACATTCTAATTAAAAGATAGTTCAAATTTTAGTATTTTATTATATTGTACATGTCCATGTGGTGACGGATTAAGAATACAAGTCAGCTAAGGGATATTACACACAGATAACATCCTCTGTGAGAGACGGCAAACTCGTACCTAACTAAACCCTGTGCCAACACGCGTGGTCAGCGCGGCACTGTATACCATAATCCCTCCAAAGTGGAGGAGGCCCGTGCCCAACAGTGGGTCGTAAATGGGCTAGAGGAGGAGGTACATAGGTATTCCAACCTCTCTTTTTATCTCCAGCTTGTTAACATTCCACTGTTAAGCACGGGCCTGCTTCTCTAAGAGAGGATTTTTATTCTAATATGCCGCGCTGACCAGACGTATTGACATATGGTTTAATTTTTATTTATCCATCTCTCAGAGAGGATGGTATCTGTGTACAATATTCCTTAGCTGGCTTTTACAGTACCCTGGGGAGGAGATGGGGTTTCAACGTATGTAGTAGTAGAGCTTTATTATTTTCTAATTGTGTCCCAAAGTAAGCTTAATACTTTTAATTATAAGAATCACAATCACAGTTTAGCTTACGTTACCGAATTGTGTCTTGCATACTATCAAAATTTCTGTTTAAGTTTAGTTTCGTTCTATTTATTTTCTTACTAGCTGTTGCCCGCGACTCCGTCCGCGTGAAATTTAGAAAACTTTTCATCCCTTTTTTTCGCAATAAAAAGTAGCCTATGTCCTTTCTCAGGGTCTAAAGATTGTCTGTGCCAAATGTCATCAAAATCGGTTGAGAGGTTTAAGCGGGAAAGCGTAACAGACAGACAGACAGAGTTACTTTCGCATTTATAATATTAGTAGGGATATATGCGTGTAAACGTGTTAAGGGCCTACATCAATATTATCGTCGACATGTACATATTAACACAGCTAGTAGGTATAGAACATGAAGAATTAGGGATATTTTTTTTGTTTACTCAAAATCTACAAAATATATTTTAATTCTGATTTACGTGTTTCTATATATAATAGTTACTTATGTTTTTAAAGTTATTTCATTAGTTAATACGCGATAATAGACCGACAAATGAAAAAAATAAAAAAATGAGAGAGGTTGTTTCGCTAGGATTTTCTATCGCGAAAACTTTTTTTAATCGCGTTTCTGAGTTTATGCGATCCTAGATCATATATTGAAAAAACATATACTTAAAAATTAGAGCTCTAGCCACTCAATCTAAAGAAACAATGAAAACTTCGTACGTAGAAAAATGCACGGAGCTATTTTGGTATCCTCTTACAAGTTGAAAGATATTTATTTAATTAAGATTCTTAATTAAATAAAACAATATTATTGCTTCTAATAGAAACGTAATTTAAAAAACGTTACCTAATAAGTAAATCGTTCCTTTCATAACATATATCAAGTATTAATGAGAAAGAGGGTAGGTACTTATAATCTTCACGTTTACATTAAGCTTGTTAATCGCCTCTTAGTATAACGCCTAAAATATCACCATGTGTTGAGTTTATCAATTAAACGTATATGAGGCATATTATTATAATACAACCGGTAAATAAATACGTAATAAGTGTTTCTTTTACAAATATTCATGTACATTTCACACAACGTCCTCTGGTCCCAAGTTAAGCTTATATGCTTGAGTTATGGGTACCAGACTACGGATAGCCTACATATACTACATAAAAGACACCCAGACGCGGTACAATAATTTGTATGACATTTATATTGTCCTGTCCATAAATAATTGTCCTGTCCAGAAATCGTACAAGCGACCACGAAAATGGCAGTCCCTTACATGAACCGCTCAACCACGAGGTCCGTCGAATTCATTAAAATAATTTTAGGTTGCAGTGATTAATTAAAATTCAACAACTTATTTAAATCATTTCAGATATTAAAACCGGCAAGTAGAAATACTCTACGACTCGAGTACGTTGGTTTTCGTGCTATTATTATCATAATCTTAAGGTCAAGTGTGTAGCTTAGCGTCAACTTATAACTGCTATGCATGTATGACCAAATGTATGATTGTAAAGTATAAAGGCAAGTATAAATTAAAAAGGATTTATCATTCAGTTACACTAAAACGTTCATTGCCATGTTGGTAGCATCAATAGTATTACACCATCTACAAAAATTTTAGCACTCTAACAGCCACCGTATCTGAAATGTGGACTGATAACAGAAGGACGGACGGACAATAAAGTCACATAGCGTCCGGATTACCTACCGTTAATACGGAACCCTAAAAATATGTTTTTAGGCGTATTAAATAAAGATTTAGACGCACGATGTATTTGTTTTAAATTTTGGCACGACGTTTCGGACACGTTGCAGTCATCATGGTCACGTTATTTATGGTAAAAGTCTATCTTTATGGTCAATTTAAAATTAAAATCGAATGTGGGTAAACCCTGTAATAACTGATCGTAGAGGACAAGTGTCCTCTACGATCAGTTATTACAGCTGACTGTGCTGTGACTGAGCTGTAAAGTTACAGCTCAGTCACACCCGGGACCATGGTGACTGCAAAGTCTCCAAAGCGTCGTGTCGCGCCAAAATTTAAAACAAATACACGCGTCTAAATCTGTCAAAAGTAGTTCTGTTTAAACAAATTAGTTGCCCAAGTGTTAGAGAATATTACGTATTAAATAATATGAATAAATGTAAATTTTTATTATGCCTACCATCGTCGTTACTTTGAAGTTTTTAAAAGTAAAACGCGAAAGAATAACTACTTACATACAAGTATTTATAGTAATATACCTAGTTTATATGGAGTAAAAAATAGCCTCCGAAAAATACCAAACAAATTTTAAAAACTACTTTTATCCAAATCAAATAAAGCAGAAAAAGCGGCTATCGCGTAAAGTTTTTTTTACATTTTTGTAACTTGAAAAATAGCGTATTTAAATGTTAAAAAATAAAAGCTTATTTTCGGTAGCAAATCAAATTTTATATACCCACAACTTTCATTGGTTCTCTTCCAAGAATCCAATCGAAGTTTGCTTTCCTGTATATTGCGCCAACTGAGTATCGACTGAATTAAATTGTGTAAAGTAAGCTTGTTTCACATGAAATACAAAATTATTTCCCAGTAAAAATTCTGTTAAGTAATTGTTCATAGCTTTTGCATTTATCATTGAAATTTTATTTTCGTTTTCTTACTAGTTAATGGCCGCGGTTTCAGCCGCATTTAATTTAAGCTTATTATTCCAATCCGTTTATGGTAAATATTCCATTCCGTACTTTAAACTTATGATATAACTATAGCCTATGTGTTATGTTTTATTCTGATCTTTAAGCTATTCAACTGTTTAATTTCAATAAAATTCATTTAGAAGATTTTACACCATACACACTAATAAACATTCATATTTATAATATTAATTATATTTTATGTTTGTGTATCTTCTTCTTCTTCTCCAGCCCATTTACGTCCCACTATTGGGCACGGGCCTCCTCCACTTTGGGAGGGATTATGGTCTACTGTGCCGCGCTGACCAAGCGTGTTGGCCTGTGCCAACACGCTTGGTCAGCGCGGCACAGTGCGGCACAGCGCGCCGACCAGGCGTGTTGACACAGGGTTTATTTTCGAGTTTTCCGTCTCTCACAGAGGATGTTATCTGTGTGCAATATCCCTCAGCTGACTTTTACAGCACCCTTGGGAGGAGATGGGGTGGTGACACTTATATTCTCAATCCGTCACCTCACGTAGGACCAATTAATTATTAAAGTTTAACTAGCTGACCCTGCAAACGTTGTTTTGCCATACAAAAAAAAAAGTTTGAAAAATAGATGTTGGCCGATTCTCAGACCTACTGAATATGTATGCAAAATTTGAGAAGAATCGGTCAAGCCGTTTCGGAGGAGTACGGTAACTAACACTGTGACACGTGAATTTTATATATTAGATAATCATCACAGCATTGTTTGAGCATATGTTTGGTTATGTATGTTTGTTTGTAGCATGTTTGTGTATAACTTAAGATTATTTTTATTATCTGATCCTCACATGGTGCCAATATGGGACCACATGGAAAGCAGCAGCTTTTAAATAAAAAATAATTATTGCAATCGCCTCCCCGCAGTTAAAAGTTATGAGGTAACAAACATAAAAAAACCTAGAGACGAATTGGGAACCTAATCTTTTTTGAAGTCGGTAAAAAATTACGGGAATCAAACTTGTGATATTGTAAGTGTTCGTTATACTAACCACTGCAGCACGAGACCTTTCTTGTTTAATTTAATAAATAAATATTCATGGACATTTCACACAACGTCCTCTGGTCCCAAGCTAAGCTTATATGCTTGTGTTATGGGTACCAGAATACGGATAGAATACATATACTACTTTTTTTTTGTAAATACATACTTATAATACCCAGACGCAGTACAAACATTTGTATGACAATTAGAAAAATCACACAAATGATTGTCCCGAACGGGAATCGAACCCGCGACCTCTTGATCGGCAGTCCGTTACCAGAACCACTACATCACGAGGCCCGTCTATTATTATTTAAGTATTATATTATTCTTTATTTATTCATCATCTTATTAACCCGGCGTCATTGTGGCTAATAAACAGAACTTGGCCGTTGTGGCCGGGTAAATTTTACCCATGTACATTATTGTACACTGAATCAAGCATATGTCAATATTAGTCTTCTATAATAGGGAAATATGTAGTTAAATACATTATTAATAAAAATCAAACATTTATTTATCATAAAATGAGCATATTACTCATCAAATTAAATCTTTTTATTCTGGGATAATTTTTTTAGAACATAACTTAAAACGTTTATTCGAAAACATAACATAATAGACATTTAGAGACAAAACATAAAATTTTCTTTAGAACATAAACATGAAATTATGAACTATATAAAACAAAGCTTATTTACTAATAATATATCGACTTATTCGCTATCGAGATCAACGCAACTTTGGCATAATGGGATAATGTGTTGTATACAAATAGGCTTATTACACTTATTGCAGTTATGCCTAGTTTTTTTGTCTTTGGCAGAAGGACAGTCTTTGCATCTCGTATATGTTTTAGAACTTTTATTCGGAGGGTAGGTCATCATTTCACCGACTTGTTCGTGAATACGTTTACGTAAGCCTCTCGGTAAGTTCTCCATATTTTTTCTCACGCGAAGATGACCTTCAAGCATTGATAGACCGAGTTTTCTAAGGAAATCACGCCGGTTTGTTTTCGAGTTAATATTTTCACGAAAAATAATCACACCATTTATTGCAGCTACATTCATGACCGCATAAAATACTGTCATGGGCCAGCGTTTTGAGTTTCGAGATACATCATAGGTAGCACAGAGCTCATCAACCACATCGACGCCAGCTTTCGTAGAATTATAAAATGTAATTATCTCTGGTTTCCTTTTTTCACCACTAGCAGGATCAATGTTTTGGTCATGATGAAGAGAAGACAATACCAGCACCACTTTAGACCGTTTAGGCATGTAGGAAATAAGCGTCATATCTTTTTGGAATGCAAACTGAGTGCTGTATACTTCTTTTCTTTGCGTGGTTATAAAGTTTGGTGGGATTTCTTTTTTGTTTTTACGTAATGTACCTGTAGATGTTAGTTTATGATTTTGTTGCAAATGTGTTACCAGTGGAATGCTCGTGAACCAATTGTCCATTGTAATATTTCTATTACTTTTAGAAATAGGATGCACTAATCTGTCTACAACATCGAAAGCTTTATTACTTTGCAAAAACGGCCCCTCAGGCTGCTTACCGGGATAAATTTCAAGGTTTACTGTATAAAAGTTTTTTGCATCAACCAAAGCATAAATTTTGATGCCATATTTCGCAGGTTTATTCGGGATATATTGACGAAATGAGCACCTGCCGCGAAATGCTTCCAGTTTTTCATCGATTGTAAGATACTCATTGGGAGTATAAGTATTTTTACAGTTTGAGACAAACTCTTCAAAAAAATATCTAATTGGAGCCAGATTGTCCAGTTGCTTTCGCTCTTGGCGTGTTGTTGCATCATCAAAACGCAAACAGCTTTGTAAAAAGTAAAAACGCTGCAAAGACATAGTAGTACTAAAAATTTCCACACCAGTACCATCGGTTCTCCACAAGTCGCTCAAATTTTGGCGATTAGAACGATTTAGTCCAGCCAAGTACAACAAGCCAAACAAAGCTAATAGTTCATCTATAGTTGTTTCTTTCAATAAATACTGAAGCGATTGTTTATTGTTAGACAACTGTCTCTGTTTTATCTTAGCATTAGTATGACAAAGTATTTGTTCCAGCATATTATTATTTATAAAGCGTTTCCAACACTCTATTTCAGTCTTATCATTTTGCGCAATAGGCTTTACCCCAGGTTTTTGTAAAATTATGTTTTCTGACCTTGTGCGGACGTTGGTCCGAGGTGGTTGCGAAGACCATTTGGTGGAATTGTCTTTACCAATATAAAACTGTTGGTTACTTGTTGAAACAATTACTTCTTGCTCATCATCGCTGCATTCCTGTTCCGTATCACTGCCTTGACTTCGCTCTGAAATATGGTCGATTTCACCCTGGTCGTCTGAACTGCACTGTTCATTTTCACTGGCGTCAGCTTGTTCAAACAAGGCTAAGAGTCGACGTTGTTCGCTTTCGTAAGACATGGTTCATAAAACTGTGAAAAACGATATGCAATTTATCAATAAACAATAAAAAACAACAAACACGCTGTCTTTATAAATGTTACGTGGCCATTGTGGCCGGGTATAACTTACCCGCGCGCTCTTTACACACGTTTACACTACGAGGTAGCCGCAGCAACACTAAATAGAGAAGAGAATACGCAAATAGAGGTCAACGACCGCAGCTACTGTAACGGACAAAAGACGCGCGCATTTTGTTTTAAAATTATGACAGTTTTAAAATGCGTCGGGTATTAGATACCCGGCAACAATGACGCCGGGTTAATTACATTTTAAAAAGAAAAACACATTCACGCATAAGAAAAACTAAACTAAAAACAAATATTTATCACAACAAAATAATTAAAAATAAATAAAATAATATAAATAACATCCACACAATAATCCAACAAGGTCCAAGCTACCGGTGGTTAGGGCTCCAGAGACAGGAACCTCCTCACAATACGTGCCGTGTCAAGAAGAACTGCCTTCTGCATCAGACCCTTGATCCAGCTACCCAACGCGAGCTTTTCTAGGTGCTTGTCTAGGCTCTTTGCTATAAGACCGTTGACTGATACAACTATCGGCACGAAGATCGCCGAGTCCACATCCCACATATCGACAATCTCGCGAGCTAAGTCCAAGTATTTAACTTGTTTTTCCTTTTCAGCTTTCACGAGATTCTCGTCATGTGGGATGGTGACATCGACAATCGTCACGCGGCGCGCTGATCGATCTATCACCACAATGTCAGGCTTATTAGCAACAATAGTCCCGTCAGTGATGATAGATCGATCCCAATACAATGTGACATGGCCATTATGAAGAACTGGTTCTGGAACATACCTGTAGTACGGGACAGCAAAGTCTACAAGACCATTTAACACAGCAAGTTGCTGATGGATTATCCTGGCTACTAGGTTGTGTCTATGCAAATAAGTTTTATATTAATATTATCTTATTAATTATAAACTTATTATAATATAGTCTTCGCCCTGGGTACATTTTATAGACAGTATTTAATTGATAGTCGTTCTCAACCGTAGTGCTTTTAATTAATGGACACTTGACGTACAAAATTAATAAATACGGCAGCTGCAATAAGTCACTCATGTATTTAATTTAACTTTCAAAATGTTCAATAACGATTTCAGTAATAGTTGATAATTAAGACTTATTTTAGATGAGCAATATCGTTAAAACAAATTTATTTTAGTAACTAGATTTGCGAGCGACTTCGTACGAGTAGAATTTAGAAATTTTTCCCCGTTTCTGCAACATTTTTCACTGATGATGTGTTGGTCGCAGCGTGATGTTATGTAGCCTCAAGCATTCCTCAATAAATGTACTATCCAACACTGAAAGAATTTTTCAAATTGGACCCGTAGTCCCGGAGATTTGCGCGTTCAAACAAACAATTTCTTCAGCTATATAATAAAAGTATAGATGTCAAAATTCAAACCATATTTTTCTTCACAAACTCTTTTATAAAATTGTAGGTTTTCATGTAAAACAAGTTATTTAGTGTACACAATTCAAGTCGGTCAATAGATGGTTGGCGCGATATAGCGGAAAAGAAAACTTAGACTGTTGGAACAGAACCAATAAAAGTTGTTAGTTCGAACCTCGCCGATGCGCATTTATTGCTCTTATTTTAAGAAAAAAAGAAGCCTACATTTTTTATGATTTACTAAGGTTAGTTAGATTTCTTGCGCAAGGTAAATCTAATTAGCTAATAGACAATAGCAAACAGTTTCTAACACGCCTCATCAAAGTGGCTTAGGTAGACAAAACATCCTCCCAATGTAGAGGAGACTTCTGCCCAACAGTGGAAAAATAATGGGCTGAAAATAACTCGTCTAGTAAATCATGATCATATTTCTAGAAGAATAGTCACATTAAACGAAGAGAATCTAAGAAAATGCTACCTTTGGTTTAAAAAATATCACAACTATTGAAGTAAAAGTATGCAAAATAAAACTGCTTCTGTGGAGAGGATAGATGAAAGATCATTGTAATCAGCTGTGCGGGGCTGATGTGTGCGTTATACTCGTGAACTGGTGCTTTCTGCTGGGACTGGTCGTCAAGGCACAAGGCAATCTTGTCTCTAAATTAGTTATTAATTGTAGTCTAGATAGCATTAATCGGCATCATCCTCACACCCTTCCAACAATGTAAAATTATATTGAAAAAAAAAGTATGAAGAGAATAGGAAAAAAAAATCTATGGAGTTTCTTGTCTGTTCTTCTCCATTCCAATTCGCGTTTGGTACAGACACCTAGTTTCTGACGTTTCAAAAGAGCTTGTAAAACATGCCAACTTGAAATAAAAAAATTTGACTTTGACATTTATCGAAAGATTTATACATTCAAGGAGGTAAATGAAAGCGCTGGGAGAGGACGTGTGATAGACATATTATTCTGATATTCTCACCAATGCAATTTTTTTTTTACATTAAACATTTTGGCATTTGATCCCATGTCACCTGATAGTAAGCGACAATGGTACCAATTGTACGCGCACAACTAAACTAAACTTAACTAAAAAATGAATTTTGATAGTGTCAATAACACATTACGGCAATGTTAACTGAACTTTCTTGTTAAAAAAACTGTTAATTATAGATGAAATATCTTATATAATATAAATGCGCATAACAAAATAGCCAAATAATCAGAAAACAGCCATAGTTGTTTTAGTTTTTTAGTTAAGTTAAGTTTAGTTGTGCACGTAGAATTGACACCAATGGAATCTTTGATGGTAAAGCGTACCAACTATGTGAGAAGCCTATTGCAATGATCGAAAAAGGAAATCGGCCAAATAAAATTAAACCAACTAAAAGTTTTTATTTCGTGCTTTTTGGATAATAGTTATAACTGTAATTTGTTTTCTTTTTTGAAGCAAATTTGGCCCGCTTTTATTGCTACTGAAACGATTACTAAAACTCCGACCACAATAATACTCATTTAGCTACATAACGGAAAGTATTATTCCACACAAATGGCTAATTTGGCAGATATAATTGGCGCTTGGTGGCATAAAATAACAGTTTTTTCAGGCTACAATATACTTTATAAAATTAATCCATAAATTATGTACACTGGCATGATATTTAATGGCCTTTGTGAGAAAAAAAATTCTCAGTTCTTACATACTGTAAAAGAAGCTTCGTCCCAGCTTCGTGTCTGTCTGTCTGTTCTTCATAAACTAAAAACTAATGAAGAGGTTTTTTTTACGTGGGGAATGCATTATAAATACACACTTCGTCTTATCGGCTGCGGCGGCAGCCTTCGGACTTCGTGTGGGACTCCCAGGTCACTCAAGAGAACCGGACTACCCACTAAACCCCACGGTGTTCCTCCTCGCCCTTAGCTGGGCCATGGTAGTCACTAAGTATTACCATGACAACTGATGAAGAAGTGACAACAGATGGAGTGATTTGTAGAGAAAAATATTTTCTGTGACCTTACAACGCATAGTGATAGCATCAACGCATAGGTAATGCATTGATATTTAAAATTACTGCCTTCTTCTTTCTCTTCTTAGCCCTATAACGTCCTGCATGGGCATGGGCCTTTTTTACTCCGGGAGGGTATTTGGTCTAGACAGCTGCGCTGACCAAGCATAGGGCTTAATTTAGAGTTTTCGTCTCTCACGGAGCAGGTTTTACCTAAATAACATGCCTAGCATGCATGAGGGACGAAAAAGTACAAAATTACATTGAAATTTCAATTCAAACCTATTTATTTTAATATCTAGGAAGCATAATTCTTATTCCGATAAAACCTCGACAGTATATCATTCAGTCTGAAATTATTATGAGTATACTATCTAGTATATCGAAGTCCGGGAGATTAAACCTCAGAGCATTAATCCAACAGGAGATGACATTAAAAGCCGACCTCCGGTGAAAAAGGTCCGGGTGCAATGACTATACTCATTGTGAACGGACAATGGTACCGATTCTACGCGCACAACCAAACTTAACTAAACAATTAAAATTGATAGTGTCATCAACACAGCGCGCCAATGTTAACTGAACTTTCTTATTATAAAAACTGTGCATTATAGAGACTAACAATTTTAATTATTATGAGTGTCTACAAAATAATAGGAAATAATAGATATTTTGACACTGTCAATTTTCACTTTACAGTTCAGTTAAGTTTTGTTGTGAAAATAGAATTGGTACCAGTTGTGTTTATTTTGGTGCGTGAAGTGATTTTTGGCTGTGGCGTGCGCAGCAAACAACTTAATTACGTTATCGAGTTTGTATGCTTTACCTCAGCACCCTGCCGACGTGGTAGTATATTTGTGATTGTGGCTATTTCGTTGTACACCATGTATATTGATTAAAATCGTTAATATATAATACTCAATTTTTATAATAAGAAAGTTCAGTTCACATTGCCAGATTGTGTTATTGACAGCATTAATTTTCATTTTTTAGTTAAGTTGTGCACGAAGAAATGATACCATTGCGTGTAGCTTTGTGTATTGTTCGTGTGGTGATGGATTAAGAATACAAGTATCACCACCCCATTTCTTCCCGAGGGTGCTGTAAAAGTCAGCTAAGGGATATTGTAGTGGAATAACATCAACTGTAAGAAACGGAAAACTCGAAACTAAGCCCTGTACCAACACGGCTGGTCAGCGCGGCACAGTAGACCATAATCCCTCCCATGGTGGTGGAGGCCTGTGCCCTACAGTCGGACGTAAATAAGCTGGAGAGTGTGTAGCTACTCCTTATGGTTTTATGCTCTAAGTATTATACCGACGTTATTAAGCCTTAGTAGTGAGCACGGTTCGTTCTGACACATTTTATTTACGTACGTAAGTATATTTGGTAAGTTATTTTCATACAAAATCTATCCTTAACTTAAAGATAGAGAGTATACTTTTAAGTGATGACTAGACTACTACTGATATTCGCGTGTGTACTATCTTATCAATTTTTACTTAACTCTTTGGTTAAACGACTAGTTTATTGACGTAAATGTTGTAAGGGTACAACATTATTTTGTAAGAAAATTTCGATGTATACATGGATCTAATTTTGTGCCTTATTGAATAAATAGTCGTTAGGGCTTAGTTATAAAATGGTGACGTCATCATCATCCTCCTGCTCTTATCCCATTATTTAGGGTCGGCGCAACATGTCTTTTTCTTCCATAGTCTTACTGCCGCACTCAGAGACATTTAATGGTTACTTAAGGAAAGTTAAGGAGCTCTTTAGTATTGATTTAAAAAAGTAAAAGTTAAGATAAACCTTTTTTAAATCAATACTAAAGAGCTCCCTAAGTAACCATTAACATTTAATGGTTACTTAAGGAGCTCTTTAGTATTGATTTAAAAAAGGTTTAACTTAACTTTTACTTTTTTAAATCAATACTAAAGAGCTCCTTAACTTTCCTTAAGTAACCATTAAATGTCTCTGAGTGCGGCAGTTAGCCGTCATCTTTTAAACGAGGCGGGAAGAGGCACCTTGCGGGCCGGCATGGCGGGGGCGGCTAGTGCAAATACACTGTAGTAGCCGTCCTCGCATTTGGATTGCACTTATACTTATCATCAGGTGGACTGCAGTCATTTGCCCAACGCTTACGATAAAAAAAATGTCTGTGTTAACTCCTCTCTCTTTCATGTCCTCTTTCACACAGTCCATCCATCTTTTCTTAGGTCTTCCTCTAGACTTTTTTCCTTCCACATTTATACTCAGAACTTTCCTAACGACATTACTTTCCTCTTTTCTCATGACATGCCCATACCAGGACATCCGCTCATTCTTCATTTTTTCAGTCACTGGCATCACTTTCAGACTTCCTCTAATATATTCATTTGTTATTTTATCCATTCGCGTGACGCCACACATCCAACTCAACATTCGCATCTCCGCAACGTGCATTCGTTATAAAATGGTGACGTGTTTCGTGATATACTTGTTTTTCAATTTGATTTGATTTAGCTGGTGCCGGCGACTTCGTACCTGTAGAATTTAGAAAATTTTCCCGTTTTTTAAAACATTTTTCATTGATGCTTTGCTTCTATTAGTCCTAGCGCGATGTTGCCTTCCTTAATAAATATGCTATCCAACACTTAAAGAATTTCAGTGTTGGTTCAATTTTCAGTTCAATTCGAACCTGAGAGTAACCTAGTTCCTGAGATTAGCAAATTCAAACAAACTAACAAAATTTTTCAGCTTTACAATATCAGTATGGATAAAAAACCTATGATAATAAAGTCCTATTCATAGCGCAATCAAACTTAAATTAAACAATACGTGCATATTAAGTTATAATGAAACTAGTTATTGCCTGCATCTTCATACGCATGGCATTATTTTTAAATAAATATTAATGAACATTTCACACAACGTCCTCTGGTCCCAAAGTAAGCTATATTTCTATACTTGTATTATGGGTACCAGAATATGGATAGACTACATATACTACTTTTCTTTTGTAAATACATACTTATAATACATAGTAAAGACCCAGACGCAGAACAAACATTCGTCATTTATAAACATCACACAAACCTAACCTTAATTAGTTCTAAAACTAAAAAACACGCTTGTAAATCCTGAATATTTTTTTTTATTATTGCATTGGCATTGGTACTTAATATGTGTGCAAAATTTCAAATCAATTCGACTACTGTAAGTGGGTCACTTTCAAAGATTCCGTTACATAGATTAATAATATTGATAGATACCTCACGAACTAATATAAGCGTAATTTTTTCTAACACTTGCGCGACTCATTTATTTAAATAAAACTACTTTTTACGGATTTAGAGGTTTCGGAGACTTTGCAGTCACCATGGTGACGGCAAAGTCTCTGAAACGTCGAGCCAAAATTTGAAACAAATATACGCGTCTAAATCCGTAAAAAGTAGTTTTATTTAATATAAGCGTGTTAAAAATGAACCCAAACAAACAAAACATCCTCTTGAATTACACTATCTATTAACAAAAACCGCTTCAAAATCCGTGTAGTTTTGGAGATAAAGAAACTAATATTATGGTATACTTTATTATAAATAAAGTTCTATTTCAAGATAGTAAGAAGAATAACAATGATATTTTGGACTTATCTGTATTGAGCACTTTCACAAAAATATGCTCTAGCTAGACCAATGCTCGAGGCACATTTTTATTCGAGAAATTTCATAAATATTCAGATAAAACGGCCTAGTAGTTGACAAAGTTATACTAAAACTATACACATGACATGCTTTCGTTGAATATTTACATAATAACACCAGAGACATCTAAATAAAGTTAAAAAACTTTTGGCCAAGTAATGTTCTGTCTACTTTAATTGTATTTTAACTTTTGATTTATGAATACTTGTTTAACTGTCTTGAAACTTTTTGACCATTTGCAAAACTAAAATAATAAATTCCTAAACTTCTATAAGCCCAAACTATTTGACGTCCTTCAGTACGATAGGAATAGTAGGTATTCTAACTTTAAATTTAATTTGACTGAAGTTAACTACGCCGCAAATTTTGAAGGGTTATCTATTGTAATTTGAACTTAATGGGTTAATGGATCAAACAGATACTGAATTCAGTAATCTTTAAATACTTAGTAATAGTTTAACTATTATCTTACTTAGTAGTTAATGGCAGTTAATAAAATGGGTGTTTAGAAGAAGTTCTCACAGTTCCGTAGCCAAAAGGTAAAATGGAATCTTATTATACGTCGAGTCTCGTGGTTGAGTGGTTTATGCAACGGACTGCCGATCAAGAGGTCGCGGTTTCGATTCCCGCTAGGGACAATCATTTGTGTGATTTTTCTAATTGTCATACAAATGTTTGTACTGCGTCTGGGTGTTTCTATGTATTATAAGTATGTATAAAAAAAATAGTAATGTATTCTATCCGTATTCTGGTACCCATAGCACAAGGTTATAAGCTTAGCTTGGGACCAGAGGACGTTGTGTGAAATGTCCATGAATTTTATTTATTATTAATACTAAGACTTCACTTTCCGTCTATTAGCGTGTTTTTCCATCTGTCAGTCACCATGCTGTATAATGTATATCATAAGCATGCCAGCTATAAAGAGAGATATTTACCAACAGTACTGTTGTCACTTTTTTACTTATTATAAAATAAATTCGTTACTTATGTATGTATGTCCCTACGTGAGCTTATATTTTCAAAACTGCGCAACGGACTTTGATGCATTTTTTTTTCAATACATACAGTAGTTCAATAAGATGTTTTTAAGCTATTGCATAGCTTCTATCGCAGGCCTTGAGCGTGGAGAGTGTGGAGACTAAATCCACAAAATTCGAAATTTAAATTCCGTAGGTAACGAAAAAATCTTACATTATCGTCGTTACTGCGCATGCGTAATCCCCTCTTCGCCCCGCAATTTATTTCATACTGTTAATACCAAGGGTAAACGACTTCCCCAAATTAAAAAACGTATTAAAATAAGGATTTTGAATCGACAACATATATCTTAAATGTTCACATAACAGCGTATTTTAGATTTTAATAATGTAAAATAATGTCAAAACTAAAATTGTATACCAACAGATTGACATTTGACATTTAATTTAAAACAGATTGACATTTGATTGACAATCGCTATTTAATCATGATTACCATAAACAATGGACAGATGTAAGCATCAGTAAATAAGGATTATTAATCTTATTTTAGTTTATGGTATGTAGATTCTTGCATAAATAAAATAAATAAATAATTATAAATACATAAATTGATAAAAAATGCTATGCAATAGCTTTACCGCGGCAGTCCCCGAGCGCCACACATCTTTTTTTTTGTATAATTTGTTAGGGTTAGGTTTTTAAATTGCACGTGTACAAAGATGCGGGGAACGGGTAAAAACTGGAATGAAGAAAATATAATCTACTTAATATATTAATATTTTGCGATTGACTCGCTATGCTTTTACTAAATAAACTAAATTATAATGGAAAAATGATAACCATAACCATGATAACCACGGAACGGCATTCCGAGTCGCGGGTTCAAGTCCCGCTTATGGCTATCATTTTTCCATTATAATTTAGTTTATATAATCTACTTAGTTCAAAAACTAGAAAACCCGCTTGAAAATCAGGAATATTTTTTATATTATTGCATTGTCATCGGTCCTTGATATACGAGTATGAGCAAAATTTCAGATCAATCCGACTACTGCAAGTGGGTGAAAATCACTTTCAAATATTCCGTTACATAGATTAATATATTGATAGATACATACCGAACTTATATAAGCGTGTTAATAAAAAGGGTTCGGTACGCGATTTTCTGAAAGCATTTTGCCTCTTTATAAAATTAATATTAATTAATTTATAAAATTAATATTGATAGATACATACTGAACATAAAAATGCGTGTTAAAAAGGCCCAATTTTTAAAAGACGGATTATATTTTAGTATTGAAATTTTCGTGAGTTCGAGTCATCTTAGAAAATAATATATATTATAATGTTACCGGATAATATTCACTTTTATGCTACCGTTGATGATACCAGGTTTCAAGCATATCGGATGCTCATCATCAGGACGAGCGCGCAGCGGTGTTAGCCAGTAACATATAATTTCTTTCTAAAACGGATTATAGCCGAAATTAAAGAAGATATTTATAATGATTTTAAGTGTTTCTGTAGCTTTATTAGTATGGATTTAAAAGAGTTATATGTTATCTACTATATAAAAATAAGTCGGATTTTCCTTCCTGACGCTATAACTCCAGAACGCACGAACCGATTTCCACGGTTTTGCATTCGTTGGAAAGGTCTCGGGCTCCGTGAGGATTATAGTAAATTTTTTTTTATTTTTTTTTTATTTTTTTTGTATTTTTTTTTGTATGGCAAAACAACGTTTGCCGGGCCAGCTAGTCCGCTATATTTACTTAAATAAAATAAAGATCTATCTCCCTATCAATAATCACTTGCATAACTTACATCTCGACAGAAAACATCTCAAATAAATAATGTCTGTTTTCAACAATAAACTACCAAATCTGTGACAGTAGGCATGATTCTTAGTTCAACTTATTTTCCACTCAGAACATCCTAAGTGCAAATGATTTTCAACTCAAATAACTTCAATACAGTGTCGTTTTTCACATTTATTTGTATGTTCGTAAACATTACACCAACGTATAATAACAATTAAGAATGAGATGAGATTTTCACAGTTATAAATGGCTCTTGAAAGTAATGATTTTACTCGAATGGAATCGAATCTGTTGTAGTATATATAGGTTTTGTCATCAACACCTTACTGTCAAGGCTTATAATAGAAGTTAAATTTATAATAGGTTTGACGATTATTAATTATCATGTTATGAATTTTATAGCAATTGATTTATGGAAACGTAATTGTTATGAATGTAAATTTTATGCAGCATTCGTTTTATTTATGTATTCCACACGTACAGAGTCGCGGGCAACAGCTAGTCTTGACTTATTATAAAAAAAATCGCTATTTTTGTATGTCCCTATGTGAGCTGATATCTTCAAAACCACGCAATTGATTTTAATGTGGTTTTTTTTTTAATAAAAGCAGTGGCTCAAGATGGTGTTTTATTGTATTTGTTTTATTTTTGGTTTTAATGACGGTGCGAGAACCTTCATGTGCGAGTCCAATCGTATTTTGCTGGTTTTATTATTACATACATTATCGACAAAAGTAATAGCAATATGATATTATTATGTCTGGTATCCTCCAAACATTGCTTTTTAAAAGAGTATTTTATGGTACCATGGGAAATATAACTAAGTAAAGATATAATAAATAAAAAAGCGGTCAAGTAAGAGTTGGACGAGACGACGACAAGGTTCCATATCGTTGTTATGATAATAATAATATATTTGTCATTTTAAGGTTAGCCTAAATACCGGGATAAATGCAGGGGAATAATAATTATTATTAGAAGTATTTGCTGTTATAGTAGCAACTGATATATATAAAATGTAAAATAGAATACAATCTAAACTTGTTTGTTTGTTTGAACGCGGTAATCTCACGAACTATTGATCCGAATTGAAATATTCCTTTTGTTTTATTGTACATCTCAATATTACTTTATGTAGTTACTTATCACTAGACAATTTCTCTTTTTCTCTACATAGTGATACCTAGAGAGCTAACTAGTTCCAGATGTATAGCTTGGTGACAGAAGAACGGATGAATTTGTGAAGTCGTAGTGATAGAATCCTGTTTTACCCTTTGGTACGGAACACTAAAAATAACGTACTTATATACTACATAGATACTTCTTTAATAATATTATAAGGCTGAAGACTTTGTTTGTTTGTTTGAACATGCAAATCTCAGGACTCCTGGTGCGTGTTGGATAATATATTTATCGAGGAAGACTTTAGGCTACATAACATCAAGTTATGACAAATAAGAGCGATGCTTCTGTGAAAAATGTTGCAAAACGAGTAAAATTTTCTAAATTTCACGCATATAAAGTCGCGGGCAACAGCTAGATCTATTATAACCTTTCAACAGCATTATTAAATATATTTACGAGTTCACTACGAATTGCTATTTACATTTATCGAAGTATATCAACAAAGCTATGAAAAAATTCTATTGAATCAACAGCAGCAGATTTCCCTGGAGTGCAAGCGAGTGACCATTGGTTACGGAGTGGAATTGAAAAAAAAATGGTTTATAACGTGTTTATGTGTTTGTTTTAGTGTGTATATGTGTATATTAACTATATAGCGTTTTCTATTTGTTATTTTGCTTTATTTTATGCAATAAAGGAAGTAACATGCTGAATAAAGATTATGTTACAAACTTTTAAACTTCTTGATTTTAACAAGCTTATATTATTAGTTCGGAACGTACGAGTATCTATTATATTAGTATTAGAGTATTAATCTATGTAATGAAATCTTTGAAAGTGATTTCACTCACTTACAGTAGCTGGATCGATCTGAAATTTTGCACACATATTAAGTACCGGTGACAATGCAATAATTGAAAAAAATATTTAGGATTTTCAAGCGTGTTTTTTAGTTTTTGAATTAAGTGAATTATTTATTGACCCACAAACTTATTCTAATTAGATTTTTCAATAACATTTTGCTAATAACATTGCTGTCATGTTTAATAACTCTATGTACATAATAAAATATTTGCGTCTTTAATGCGGTCTACATCTGTTGAAAATAAAACTTAGTAAAAAAAAGTTGATACTTCTTTTAAAGTAGGTATAACATCATCATACCGTCATGTCATTTTCCCATGGGCCAAAACTATTACGCGCCATTTGCTTCATCTTTTTTTTTTCAAATATTCATAGACATTTCACACAACGTCCTCTGGTCCCAAGCTAAGCTTATATGCTTGTGTTATGGGTACCAGAATACGGATAAAATACATATACTACTTTTCTTTTGTAAATACATACTTAAAATACATAGAAACACCCAGACGCTGAATCTGAACAAGAAGTAAACATTCCATCTGGTGACTGGTCAAGAATACTAGTGTTACCGCCCCATTTCTTTGCCAGGTTGCTGTAAGAGCCAGCTAATAGACAATGTAAGTAGTTTGCATCTATTGCGAAAGACAGAAAATTCGAAACTAAGCCCTGTACCAACACAAAGCCTCCCAAAGTGGAGGAGGCCCGTGCCCAACAGTGGGATTTTAATGGCCTGGAGATGAGAGGAAACAAGAAGTATGTTAGCTATTTACAAAATCTACTATTAAAAAACTATTATGATTGTAGTGGCGTATCGTGGAAACTGTTATTGTTTGTAAAACAGTACTAGAAAATAAAACTTATTCGAGGAGTAACTTTCCAAACAACTTATTGTACTGACGACAGAGAAACTATATTAGCAAAACTATTACATCATAACTGAATAGTACGTACACTGTGAGAATTTCAAATGAAACCATTTAACAGTTTCCGACGCTTTGAAAACTTATTTAATCTAACTTTTGACAATTTTCACAATTTTTTTTTTCACAACGTCTGTTGGGGCTTCTCGCTAATGTCACTTTGCCACTATAGTTTAAGTTCCTTAGTGTTTTGGGATGGAATCACTTTATCTACATTTACATCGCTGGCATTATGCCAACAAAGCGTTGGTGTTTTCTTTTTACTGCCAACCGTATTCCGAATATTCTAGTGACTTTATTATAATAACAAGGAAAAATTGAAAACGAAGTTGCTTGCGAAGTATATTCTTTAAGGTAATATTTTAAAGTAAGTTAGCTAAATTGTAGTGTTATGCATTTAGCTTTGAGTACGGTTATTTTTAGTGACTTCGTGAAATAGGTTCTTAAATTTTGGTATTCAATTTCAATGTAGGTATTGTGATGTGGTAATACTATATTGTAAGTAATTGTAATAATCTGTATTCTGGTAGCATATTAGCCTTATTAGAGATCAGAGGACCTAGTGTGAAATTTTCATCATTATTTATTCAAGGAATATTTTTAAAGAGTTAAGGGCCTACATCAATATTATCGTATATCATCGCCGACACGTACATATTAACACAGCCAGTAGGCACAGAAAATGAAGAATTAGGGATACTTTTCCTATTTACTCAAAATCTACTAAATATATTTTAATTCTGATTTACGTGTTTCTATATATAATAGTTACCTTTGTTTTTAAAGTTATTTCATTAGTTAATACGCGATAATAGACCGACAAATAAAAAAAATAAAAAAATTGAGAGGTTGTTTCGCCAAGATTTTCTATCGAGAAAACTTTTTTCAATCGCGTTTCTGAGTTTATGCGATCCTAGATCATATATTGAAAAAACATATACTTAAAAATTAGAGCTCTAGCCATTCAATCTAAAGAAACAATGAAAACTTCGTACGTAGAAAAATGCACGAAGCTATTTTGGTATCCTCTTAAAGACATCCGTTTTAATAAAATTTCAACAAATTTAATGTGAAACATAAGTAAATTATTTATGAATATTTGTGGAGTTCATAACAACTCTTATGTGCAGAATTGTAGACACAAAAGGATTTATAATCTAAGGAATAAAATTTTTATGTCATGGTGTTAGTTCTTCTCCGTAGGATTCGCGTTTGGAACATACACATAGTTTCTGACGTTTCAAAAGAGCTTGTAAAACATGACAACTTGAAATAAAAAAAAATTTGATTTTGATTTACCTTCCTCCAGAATAGACAGAAAGGTCTGAGAATCGGTCGACATCTGTTTTATACCTCTAAATCATTAGGGCACGTCCAGTAAGTAGTACGCGAGTAAAAGTACGTGGTAGATGTACTAAGGATATAAAATTGCATTATAAAAAATAAGTACAAAACTCTGTTATGCTTCAAGTAAAAGCAACCATTGCATATTGTTACAAGTTTCATTTTGTTTGAATAAGTTTCGATTGTAGACCGCAATGCGCCGGGACTGCCTCAAAAGTATTAAGAGCAATCACAATGAAGCACAAGCTTAACTTTACACAAAGTTTTGTTGTTCTAACCGATCGTTTTACAAACTTTAACATACTGAACGAAACATTAAACTTTTTTCATAATGCAAGTATGTGAAATAGAAGTGAAAGTTTTTTAATTAGATTTGACATCCATTTTTCATTTAAGACAGTCATGGTAGCAGATAAAGACTTCACTAACATGTTTTATGCTGGTAAAACTAGTAGAATACAAATACATACACTTACATGTGCATGTATTTGTTTACTAGCTGTTGCCAGCGACTCCGTCCGCGTGGAATTTGGAAATTTTTTTTTTCGCTATAAAATGTAGCCTATGTCCTTTCTCAGGGTATAAAGATTGTGTTTGTGCCAAATTTCATGAAATCGGTTGAGAGGTTTAAACGGGAAAGCGTAACAGAGAGACAGACAGAGTTACTTTCGCATTTATAATATTAGTAGGGATTTGTATATGTTTCTATAAATAGTCATATGTATGTATAGTTACCAATATGTTTGTGTTTATGTACCTTAAATATTTGCTTAGTTTTATTCTGATAATAATGTTTATCTTCTCTTCATTTAACACCCACTCTGTTTACCTCTCCACTAACTTTGGTTGACTGGTAGATAATGCCTAAGGCATTAAGTCCGCAATTGTACGTCTTATGTGCATAAAGTTTTAATAAATAAAGTAATATCAAGAATAACGGCTCGGTATGTTATGCTTATTTATTTATTATAAGTTGGTATTCACTACCTTTCTAATTTCAATCTGGTATTCATAACAGATCATTGATTTAGTTTAATTTAAGGCTTTGTTATCATAGCCTATGGACGTTTGCAAGTAGCACAGGAATTAGATGAATCAAATCCTCTCTCTCTCTCTCTCTCCAGCCCATTAGTGTCCCACCACTAACTGCCGCACTGACATTTAATGGTTACTTAAGGAGCTCTTTAGTATTGATTTAAAAAAGGAAAAGTTAAGTTAAAACTTTTTTAAATCAATACTAAAGAGCTCCTTAAGTAACCATTAAATGTCTCTGAGTGCGGCAGATTAAGGGACCCTAATAAACCGTTATCTGACTTTTTTTAAATCAATACTAAAGAGCTCCTTAAGTAACCATTAAATGTCTTTGAGTGCGGCAGTAAGCAAGGGACTTCTCCACTTTAGTAACGATTATGGGTTACTATGCCGCGATGGACAGGTGTTCTTTTCCGTCTAGCGCATAAGCAGTCATGTGTGTACAAAATCCCTAAGCTGCCTTATACAGAATCTTGCGTAGTTAAACAGAGTGGTGACACTTGTATTCTTAACCCATCACCACATGAAAATGAATTTATTTATTTTTGCTGAATTTATTTATGACAATAAATGATATCACTGATTGATTTAATATTAGGAGTGTCACTCGCGTCGCAGACCCTGTAGAAACCATTGTATACCCTTTTTAGGGTTCCGTACCCAAAGGGTAAAAACGGGACCCTATTACTGAGACTTCGCTGTCCGTCCGTCCGTCCGTCCGTCTGTCACCAGGCTGTATCTCAAGAACGGTGATAGCTAGACAGTTGAAATTTTCACAGATGATGTATTTCTATTGCCGCTATAACAACAAATACTAAAAATAAAATAAAATAAATATTTAAGGGGGGCTCCCATACAACAAACATGATTTTTTTACCGTTTCTTGCTCGATACTAATAACGTTGCCTTATGTTGCATAGATAATGGTACGGAACCCTTCGTGCGCGAGTCCGACTCGCACTTGACCAATTTTTTAAGAACTCCATGCTGTAGTCCAATGGGAAAAACATGGAACATAGTTTATTTTACAACTTCACGGCAGACACTTCATTAGTGATAAAGTTTCTCTGGAATCATATACTGAACTTTGACCCTAGTTTTACCTAATCATGATTAATAATAATAATAAATAAATATTTATGGACATTTCACACAACGTCCTCTGGTCCCAAGCTAAGCTTATTATGCTTGTGTTATGGGTACCAGAATACGGATAGAATACATAAACTACTTTTCTTTTGTAAATACATACTTATTATACATAGTAAACACCCAAACGCTGAAGAAACATTTGTATGACATTTATAAACATCACACAAATGAATGTCCGAGGCGGGAATCGAACCCGCGACCTCGTGAACGGCAGTCCGTTATATGAACCACTAGACCACTTGAAAAGAAAGTACTTTACAATTAATAACAGTAATATAGAGTTTAAATGCACTCGAATGACTTATAACAATAAAGTAGAGTTTTTTTATCCCCTAAAGCTCCTTGTATCATAAGATGTCCAAAGTACAATGAAGTGCCTGTTGTAGACCATTGTTGGGTGCTACCATTGTTCTTAACTAAAGCTAAAGGGTTTTGCCTTTTATACGTACCGTTGAGGACCCTCAAAGCTGATAAATTTACTTGTCTCGTGCAAGTGAAATGAATGGCGATGAAAAGTTAAACGGTGGTTTTTCATTTTTGTAAGGATGTTTATATAAAAAAAGTTAATAAACAGTCCATAAATAATCTTATAAATTATTGTACTAGATCATATTATTTAAATTATATGCATAATGATGTTTGCAAGTAAAACAAAATCAAAATTAAGAGATATATTAATTGCCTTCCTTATAGAAATATGGAAGTCGGTAAATGTATGAAAAATAATGAATTTCTGGCAGTATATCTAGACAATAAACATTGACCTAGACAGTAATAAAAGTTATGAGTTCAGAATAATAGAATCTCAAAACAAGCTAGATCATGCAACTTTTACTGCGTATTGTATTTACAAAATCCACATAATATGAAAGTGATTTTTTGTCTCTTTCACGCCAAAGCTGCCAATCTTATTTAAATAAAATTTGATACACTTTTAATTTATAGCCTGAGAAAGGACTAAGACCATTTCAAAATGCAAAAGCAGGTAACAACTAGTAAAGTATAAAAATGGGTGTAAAATTTCAAATATTAATTCATCACGTCATATTTGCAGCGTAAAATCACAGAGAGAATACTTATTAACACACAAAAAATTCTGTGGCGCCAAATCATCCATAACAATTGTGTCGTTTCCGTTCGCTCCAATAGCGTGTAATGTGAAAAATCAAGTGCTTCCACTTGACAAAACCCGTTATTATCGATCGAACCTTTTTTCAATCGCATAGGTAGCAACAATTTTCAATCAATATACCACACATTTTCCGCATAACACGTGAATTCCCAAGAGTTTCACGAGAATTTTATGAAAACAGCAAACGCGACTTTCGAAATATTTAAATCATCCACGGCGTTTTTTAACGTTTTGTCGAAATAGCTTTTTGATACAGAAAAAGCAATGGATTGAGCGTTTATATTCGGTCTCTTTTCTTGGTAGGTAGTTTTGAACCTTAATTTTCATTAATCTACGTCAAAAGTCTCCGGAGTTGACCTCAAAACTTGGACGCATTGTCCAGATCTCGTTCTTGTGCGTTGAGTCATGGTAAAACTAAAGCGAAATTATGTGATTGATAAGTTAACGAAGAATTTTTGTATGTATAAGGATTTGGTAGTATGATAAAAAATGTTTCAACGTGTTTTTATTTAGAAAAAATGAGGCACATTAACGATTTAGTTTACTAAATTTATTTAAACTAGCTGTTGTTTTTAAACTATTTTCAAGGATTCTGCCAAGGTTGAATTAGATTGAATCAACGGGTTTGGTACCATATCTATTTGTTAGTGTAAATAACCTACTTCACAATTATTTGTGTAATGAAAACAAAATACATATCATTTTATCTTCCTATGTGTTGGGTATTAGACGTTGAAATTGATCCTTCAAACTCATCGAGTGAAATATCGATAAATATTTATTATTCATTTATATAAAGTAATATCGCTTTTAACCTAACATATGAATCTACTATAGGCATAAAACAACGTGAAAGAAATGTCTTACAAATAACGGAGTATTATAACTCTTTACAAATGTAATTAAAGCATACAATTTAATTACAATATCGTAATCTAACACACAGTTACCAAGTTGATCTGAAAGACGAACAATAGTATTTCCCTCTTTAAATCATAAAAGATTACTTAGAGTTACTCTTAAAGTTATTAATTCGACATGAAACGTTAGATAAATCTGAACACAATTCCTTTGGAACAGACGAATCCTTACTGAGAAATGGCCCTGTTTTGTTTAAGGCCATCGTTATACTTGATGACGCCTATTGTTTTGCAAAAGTGCGTGTCGGAATGGTGAGGATTATTCGTTACTTTCAGTCAAAAGGCAGCTTTCAAACTTCCACAACTTACAATCTGGTGACTCTTAATAAATTTGCCATTATAAGTTATAGAGTTTCTATTCATATTTTGCTTTTCAATATAATATCTTCAAAGTATATATTTTCCGATAGTACCACATTACGTTGTTTCTCCGTCTACTGGCCTCCCCTTTAAAACGCCACAACGCGCGGTCTTGTGCCTCTTGCATGCAATAGCTCCCCGTGACCTTGATAATATCTTCGTTCTACTTTGTCAGGGGCCGCCCAACGCTCCTCTCCGCTCCATCTCTTTTTTCAAGCTCAACAAAATTCTGAATGAGACCGCTCAATCTATAAGTATTTTATTGATTGTAAATAAAAATATCAACACAAATAACCTTTTTTCCCATTACGTAATTTATTTCCTGTGATAAAAATAAAACATACTATTGAATGCCCTTTATAAATTTAAAGGTTTTCCATTTCTTTCCCTAGCCACAATTTTATTTGAATAAAAATGTTTTTTTCATTACATACATAAAAATGTTCGAACATATACGGCTGTTCGCGCTAGCCTTTGAGTATGAAACCAATAAGAGCAGATACACAGGGTGTTGTCTTTGTCAAGTATAATGTTAAGTCGACTTGGTCAAGTAGATATGGCAAATTGTGTCAATAACACTATTCACCATGTTGGTCGGTGGGATGCCGAAGTAACTTTTATTTATAAAAATCGTTAGTTAGAATTTTATCGTTAGGTACGAGTATATAGTTAATTTTTATAACAATAAAGTTTAGCTAAGATTGCCGAATTGTGTTATTGACACTATTCATTTTTTTCAAAGTCAAAGTATTTTTTATTGTCGACAAATAGGTACATAAGATGTTGAGATCAAATTAAAACAGGTTTCACTATGTCCTGCCATTTAGGCATACAATAATGGTAGTGATTATAAATATATTTGACGGGCTTCGTGGTGGAGTGGTTTATGTAATGGACTGCCGATCATGAGGTCTCGGGTTCGATTCCCGGTCAGGACAATCATTTGTGTGATATCCATAAATGTCATACAAATGTTTGTCCTGCGTCTGGGTGTTTACTATGTATTATAAGTATGTATTTACAAAAGAAAAGTAGTTTACGTATTATATCCGTATTGTGGTACCCATAACACAAGCATATAAGCTTAGCTTGGGACCAGAGGACGTTGGGTGAAATGTCCATGTCCATGAATATTATGCATGCAGTTTTCATTTTGTCATATAATAACAATGTCTTATGTAATAACAATATTGGAAAAAGAAAATGTCGATAATTTCTATTTTTTTTATTAAATTAAGCTTAGTTATGCACCTATAGTTAGTACCACAGCCCGCGCGTTATGTATGTCTTTTGCTTTCGAAAATTTTTCAAAGGGCGTCACCTGATAATGCCTACTCCCGTTGTATTAATGTTCTAAGGCGCTGGCCGAAGTGCCGCCACTAATATCTTTATTGCTATATAGCAAATGTTTACGACGCATGGCCACGCTTACTGTGGTTCAACGTGACACTACAAATGGTTCTTTACGTAATATACAGGCAATTTCGATTATCGTTAGCTGTTCAGGGTTCCGCAGGAAAAATCCTCTTTATAGTGAATTTATTGTGGATTCCATTCTTTTCGTTTCAAACTGTCGTTTAAAAGCACAGAGTGGAAATTAATTCTAACTAAACAAGGAAACCGATCAATTATGTTATTATTTTATACATTGCTTACGTATGAACAAGATAATTACAAGATCAAAAATTCGCAAGCTGCTACCTCTTTCCTTCCATGACTATTCATTTGTTTCAATCCACTGAAGTATTGATCATGTTACCCGCTGAAGTTTTTATATATAAATCTAGACTGCTCAAATATAATACAATGCATATTAGATAGAAAGAAGATAACAGAAATATAATGTAAAGTCATCCAATAAAATGACTCTAAGAACAGTTTGCCAATAATTTATTGCATAACCTTTCAATCATCGCAGATATATAAATAGGTACCCATTTGCCCTTAACACTTCGAGTATAGCATTATAAAATATCATCCCTAGTCAATTTGAATGGTTCATTACAAAACGATATGTGTTCGTAATATATGGAGGTCACTGTCACACGTCCACGGCTGTCCGTTTCAGAAAAAAAAAGTGTGTGGAAATATGGAGACCATATATGATATATCCGACCCTTGTCAAACCGTATACCGACGATGTTATTTGGAAATAAATAGGTGCCTACCTAATTTGCATGGGTTCTCTCTCAGTTATACCAAATACACATAGGGATGTTTTTGTATGTATATTATATACGGTATTTTAGTTCCGGACTCGTTTTTGTTGCGGTTTGATCGGTTACTTTCCATCCCTAGAGGGTTTAAGTTTTAATATCATGCTATCATATTTCCTTTTGAATGTGCTTTTAGTCATAAGGATACTTTTAGGTCTTGTCATTAAGAAAATTTAATGTATGCAATTGGTAGTACATGTGGCTACTGGGTGAATTGCTTGAAATAGGAAGTTGAATACATCTTTTACTTCTTCAGGCGTGTTAGGAAAAATATTAGAAATAGATTAAGTGAATACCATTTATCGAAATAATAGCATACCTATAATTATATGTGTATTTATTTGCATGTATGTGTATTATATATTATTATATATTATATGTTTATGTATTTAACTGTACCTACTGTAAATAACACACTCCTATCCATCCAAGATTGCCTGTAAGAAGTGTAGTGCAATACTAGCGATAAGGCCGCCATTTTGTGCTAGTACGTAATGACTTAATCCTAATAATGCAATTAATGATTATGTAAAAAGGAGTACAAATAAAGAGTTATCTATCTATCTAATATTAGAAGTAAGTTATTATATTATAAAAACTGTCACCATGAAGCCCTTCTTAACTAATAGGAAGCTACAGTCTCCAAAAACGTTATAGGTATCATTATCATTGTCTAGCTAATGTTCGCAGTTTTAGCAGCTGTTAAAGTCATTGAACCGACCAATATAAATCAAACCTTAACTTAGTTAAATATTTTCTCTCCAGATAAAAAAAATATATATTCATGGACATTTCACAGAACGTCCTCTGGTCCCATGCTAAGTTGTACCTATGCTTGTGTTATGGGTACCAGAACACGGATAGAATACATTATTATATACTACTTTTTTTTGTAAATATTTATACTTTACCTTACTTTACCTTTGTACTAAGTGAAAAAAAATACCTATGTATTACTAAAGATCAATAAAATTCTGCTTTAAAGAAATCTTTACCGCTATGCAAAATAATAAATAAATTTGTCTTTTTACTGGAAACCATTAAACGAATAAATAAAAAACGTTATACGGCCGGAATTAGAATAAAAGATAACTCAAGGAGCCTCTTGTCGGTACTTTCTTTATATTAATTAAAGACATAAAAATGATTTATGATACCGGTATTTATTAGACGTTTTCGTCCTGTGTTTGTCATTTAAACAAATTGTAGCCTGATATTTGTATTAACGGTTTTAATTAGAACATTTCTTACCTCTTTTCATTAGCTACACTATTTCCGTTGCATTATTTTCTCGATGACATCTCCTGTTTTCCTTGAAAGAACGTATTTTTGTTTTATGTAAGTACCATTTTGTAAAAAATACTAGCTGTTGCCCGTGGCTTCGTACACGTGAAATTAATTTAAATTAATTTAAATGAAAATTTAAAGGTATAGTTTACAGATATAACAAATGTATTCTAATATTATAAAGCTGAAGAGTTTGTTTGTTTGTTTGAACGCGATAATCTCAGGAACCACTGGTCCAAAAAATCAATCAAAATTGTTCCAAATACGGGGAATATTTTCACAATTACACATGAAGCCGCGGGCAACAGTGAATAAACCATATACCATTAGAAAGAAGAAAGAAAAAAGAAAATAATTTTATTCAGGTAAAAAGGATTACAATGACATAGTGGATGTAATCACAAGTGTCACCACCCCATCTCCTCCCAAGGGTGCTGTAAAAGTCAGCTAAGGGATATTGTACACAGATAGCATCGTGAGAGACGGAAAACTCGAAAATAAACCCTGTCCCAACACGTCTGGTCAGCGCGGCACAGTAGACCATAATCCCTCCCAAAGTGGAGGAGGCCCGTGCCCAACAGTGGGACGTAAATGGGCTAGAGAGAGAGTAGATATAAACGCAGTAAAAACAAAAAGCCAGTTTACCACAATCTGACTCCAGCTCAGCATACAGCTGATTATTGAGTAAACAGCGCTGTTCTACCGCTGAAACCAGTGGGTGATGTTACATTTACGCTTAAAGCTGTAACGGACTATACTTAAATATAAACGCAGGTAAAAATAAGCCGGTTCAAGTATGATAATAAGCTATTATAATTAAAATTACATTTTGAAATAACATTTTAAATTAAAGCTCAAACATTCCTACTTTAATAAAGCTCATTTAAGTTGATTTAATTATTCACAACAGTGCGACGTATAACAATAATAATTCAACATTTGATAATAGAAAATGCTAGCAGTCGACAGTCACGAATAAATTAATTAGTTAAATTCATGTGAAATCTTTTCAGAAATTATTTTCATAATTTTCTGAACGATCTAAATTGCTGTAAAACTCTTGAAAAAATACTTATTACTAAAGTAATTTATTAATTTTGCAATTGACATGCTATGCTTTTACTTAATTAATTAAATTATGGTGGAAAATGAGTGTGATTACCGCAAACGGGACTTGAACGATTTTACTAACCAATGATTACTGAAAAGCACGACTGCAATAAGCTCAGTTGGCAGAGCTACGGAACGGTATTCCGAGGTCGTGGGTTCAAGTCCCGCTTGCGGTAATTACTTTTTCCACCATAATTTAATTTATTAAGTAAAAGCATAGCATGTCAATTGCAAAATTAATAAATTACCTTAGTAACGAACGTCGCGTCATTATTTTCAACCCAATTGTATTCTGTAAAGAATACTAAAGTGGTTGGTCGAGATGTTGCAAAACATTCTTGATAGATGGCGTTGTACGTAAAAATACGATATAAACTCAACGAGTGACGATTATGGTGGCCTAATTTGATTACTGAAAAGCACGACCGCAATAAGCTCAGTTGGCAGAGCTACGGAACGGTATTCCGAAGTCGTATAACACGTCGGGTACAAGTCTGCATGCGCTAATCACCTTTTCTCCCATAATTTAATTTACTAAGTAAAATACTTATTGTTATCATGGTTTAGTACATTACTTTATCTATACATACTATTTACTAATATCATAAAGCTGAAGAGTTTGTTTGTTTGTTTTAACGCGCTAATCACAGGAACCACTGGTTCGATTTGAAAAATTCTTTCGGTATTGGATAGTACATGTATTGGGGAAGGCTATAGGTTATTTAACATCATGCTGCAACCAATAGGTGCGAAGCATTAGTGATAAATGTTGCAAGAACGCGTACTAAGTACCGAATAACAGCTACATAGTTATCTATATTTGATTTTGATTCATCGATATTCCTATCCATTATTATAATGACACAATTATGTAACGTAGAAATAATAGTTTCATTATAACATAAAATATTGATGTCATAATTGAATATTACTGAATATAAGCTTATTTTCACCTAAAGCTTTGGACTAATTGGGTTTCGACTTATCTCTTTACTCGCGCGTATTATTATTAATTATGATTACTTGGCTTATTTGGATAACGCAAATTACTTAATTTGTTATAATCGGCTAAAATTCTATTCAGAATTGACTATGACTTGCAATAATTAGTATATAATTTTCAGTGATCTACAATGGTAGCGATTCTCTTGGCACAACTGAACTTAACTTATCTTCTTACATAATAAAAATCTATTGCTGTTCGTTAGTCTCGCTAAAACTCGAGGAAGGCTGGGCTGATTTTGGTGACTTTGGTTTTGAAATATTCGTGAGAGTCCAGGGAAGGTTTAAACGGTTACAATATATATGGGGATCTAAAATTCCACGCGAACGGAGTAGCGGGCATCAGCTAGTCGAAAATATAAACGTTGATCGTGTTGACAACACAATTCAAGATTCATAATTGAACTTTTCTATATTAGATCTGTTTAATGATTGCCTGCATAACGACAGTTTATAATGAAATAGACGTTAAATCAAAATACGCCCAAGCAGTTTTAGTTAAGTTTGGTTATCTGTTTGTTATGTTTTTGAAGCTTCAGAATTAATATCATTGTGGTATTTTAATTCTTCAACATACCTTCTGGTTTTTTTTGTATAAAATTTCAGTTAGCATTGTTGGATTGTTATTTGCATATTAACATGCTACGTCATACATACAGTGCAGCGTGGGGCGATACCCCTGGACAAAAAAATGACGTGTGTCACTCGGGGACTGCCGCGGTAAAGCTATTACATAGTATTTTTTATCAACTTATGCAATTATAATTATTTATTTATTTTATTCAAATTTTTTTAAATTTAAATACCATAAACTAAAATAAGATTAATAATCATTATTTACTGATGCTTACATCTGTCCATTGTTTATGGTAATTATGATAAAATAGCGATTGTCAATCAAATGTCAATAAAATAAAAACTAACGCCAAACTTGACATGAGTCACCAGCGCGAACAGCGAATGTGTAGTATTTTTGAGTTACGCTATCTTTGTTACGGAATTTAAATTTCGAATTTTGTGCATTTAGTCTCAACGCTCAAGGCCCGCGATAGAAGCTATGCAATATCTTAAAACGTAATTCCTCTTGTTTATACTAAAGTAAAACTGCGAGGCACGACTAGTAATATTATATTTCTTTTTTATTTGTATTAGCGCTTGCTAAAATATTGTGGAAATAATTATATTATTTATTATAATTAATTGTAGAAATGCTGGGAGAGGACGACCGACAAAAATAAACTCCGATGTCATCGCCGGCATACTTCAAAAGGGGCAAGTGCGTAGCACTTACAACCGTCAGGCATGTATGACCAGATGTATGAGTGTGGATGAAGCCAAGAAAGTATGTTTGGATCTTAGCAGATGGCGCTCTATAGTCTCTGCCTACCCCCATGGGAAAAAGGCGTGATGTTATGATGTTGATGATGCTTGCTAAAACTCAATTCGTCGGAAAACAAAAAGCAATAAAAATAATCAATTACTTATTCAAATTTCATATTCCGACTTTCCTCGATGGTGGAACGGTTTCAGTGGACTTCGTGGCGTGGAGTTAATAAAATTTAAAAGGGCAAACTTGGTCGAGTACACGATGGAATGAAAAGTGATTATCTAATCCACTTCTCAATATTCTAATTCAATGAGCGACGTATGATATAATTATTAGGATTGCCTTTGGCGCATCGTTTTAGGTATTATCTTTTACATTTTTGAAGTAAAAACTTCTTTAGGCGCGTTGGGCGTTTTTGGAGGGGAAAAACTTATAGGTTCGCGTCACCGACATGCTAATGCTAATAGCATGGATGCACAAACCGCGGCCCGCGGGCCGCAATAAGTTAATAGTTTTCACTTCTATCGTTAGTCCCCATAACTGCCTGTATTTTTTTTTTACATGTAGAGTGTTACAACAGGAAGGTTTTTATGTAGAATTTGTTAAGGTGTTTAAATTCCACGTGTACGAAGTCAACAGGCTAGTGTATAATATATTGAATATGTAATATAATGTTATTGAAATAAAATTGCCAGATATAACGTGTTTTCTTTACTTAGATATTATAAAACAAAGTCTTTATTTTTGTATGTACGTCCCTATGTGAGCTTACATCTTCAAAACTACGGGACGGATTTTGATGTTTTTTTTAATCGATAGAGTGATTCAAGACGATGGCTTTTTTGTATAATTTGTCAGGGTTTGTTTTCTGAATTCTACGTGAATGAAGTTGCTGGCAAAAGCAAGTTTTTTTTATAAAATCGATAGTTACAAGCATAGCTGAAGAAGAAGAAAGAAGAACTTCGGTCTCTTATTTTGAATTTTAGTCAGAAATATTTGGTGGCGTTTTGTGGCCGAAAAATTGATTTTCTAAGTTTCTAAAAGATTATTTAAAAGGAATTCTGCAAAAGGGTAGGAAGAGAGAACGTTAAGAGCTTTTTAGTTTTTATATTACATAATAATATAACGTATTAGGTACTATATAACAAACGTCTCAAGGATATTCATGACATATTTGGTTGTCAGTCGTTTATTTTTTATGTCACTCTCATAAAAATAAAATATAAGCGGCGTCAACGCCATTCCTAATAAAACATCTTAATGTTTGTGATTTGATTGTTTATATCCAATCATTAAATAGAAAATTGCTGTGTATTTAAACAAAACTATGTCACAAATAATGCTAATGAAACCACTTTTACAGATTTATTTCAATAAATGAGTCGCGCAAGTGTTAAAGATGTCACAGATATTTTTTAATCCGGAATGAAAATGCAGTTATATTAATGATTTTAGTCGTTCAAATAAAACCGCGTTTACCCACTGTGATGTCTAAACTTTATTGTAAAAGTTATGTCTATGGACAATGTAATATTAAAAAAAATGTAGATAAAAATAGTATGCAGGGAGTTCTGGGGTTGTTAAATCAGTCTAGCTAGGTTTTATATACATACTAGCTGACCCGGCAAACGTTGTTTTGCCATACAAAAAAAAAGCTTGAAAAATAGATGTTGGCCGATTCTCAGACCTACTGAATATGTATGTAAAATTTGAGAAGAATCGGTCAAGCCGTTTTGGAGGAGTACGGTGACTAACACTGTGACACGTGAATTTTATATATTAGAAGATATTAAATTTCCATTTGTCGGTGCATTCCTGAAATAAAAAAAATGCTATTTATTTATCTCTGCAACGGTGATAACTAGATAGCTGATATTTTCACAGATTGTCTATATCAGACTAGCTGTTGCCCGCGACTCCGTACGCGTCAAATTAATTTTTTTTTCCGTTTTTGTAACATTTTTCACAGCGTGATGTTATATAGCCTATAGCCTTCCCCTATAAGTGGACTAACCAACAAAAAAATTTTTCAAATCAGACCGGTAGTTCCTGAAATTAGCGCGTTTAAACAAACAAACAAACTCTTCCGCTTTATAATATTAGGATAGATGATGCTACAACGACAAATACTAAAAATTCTCGAGATCCTGTCCTTATCCCATAATATTATGTTATCCCGTTATTTATGTTATGTCAGATAGAATTATCATAATAATGGTACGGAACTCATTTTGTGCGTGTCCAACATGTACCTAGTTGGCCGGTAATTTTTTTTTTCAGGGTATCCGTAGATACCAAAAGTTCTATCACGGAGACTTCGCTAAATAAATCTGAACACTTTCCCCAAAATTACGCCAAGCGGTCAACCAGATATTAATAAGTAAAGATAGTATATATTTGTATCCTCTCCAGCCCGTTTAAGTCCCACTGTTGGGCACGGGCCTCCTCTACTTTGAAGGGATTTTTGTCTACTGTGCCGCGCTGATCAGGCGTGTTGACACAGGGTTTATTTTCGAGTTTTCCGTCTCGCACAGAAGATGTTATCTGTGTGCAATATCCCTTAGCTGACTTTTACAGCACCTTTGGGAGGAAATGGGGTGGTGACACTTGTATTCTTAATCCGTCACCACACGGAGAATATATATTTGTATACCAATTAAGAATTAAATATTTAAGCAATATTGTCACAAACTTGGTGACAGCTAACATAATAATATAGAATAACAAACATTAGTTTTATAAACTTTTGCAGGAAAACAACAGCAACAAAACATTAAGTAGTGTTTTGGGTACAATAAAAATATAGTGGTCGTAGAAGTTTGATCAACGGGAACGTTATTGACAAAATACTGTGAAAATTCTCTTGTTATTTGCATTTCCATAACTTTAATTAATCATAAAACGAGTGATCTATAAGTATCTAATCTACTTAGTTCAAAAACTAAAAAACACACTTGAAAATCCTGAATATTTAATAAATCAAATTGTGGTGGAAAAAGTGATCACCGCAAGCGGGACTAGAACCCACGACCTCGGAATACCGGTCATGCTTACAGATATAATATGTCGTAGGAGACTTGATTAAAATAGTTTACTTAAGGATTTTTAGTTTTAACTTAGGTTCCAAGATTGTGATGTGGGTCCTTAAATGGTGTAAATGGTGAGTAATTCGTTTATTTACTGTAGTTGGTGAGACTGAATGGTGACCCGTTGAAATTTCATAAAAGGATCCTTCCAAACCAGCTACACGTGTCGTAAGCCACGGATCAATCTCATCGTAGTTAATAGGATGTTGTAGTTAACGTAGTTAGCTTATTCAGTATTACAGGGTGTTTGGATTGGAGACTACCCTGGCAATAGTTACAGGTGATGTCTACGGTGATTTTCTCCGATATCAGAAGTGGGATCGAATAGTCGTTATTCGATTTTGTTTTGAAATAAAAAAAAAAAAACTAGAACAGTAAAATTAAACGTAACCGGCGTTTTAGTAAAAATTTAAAGATTTCGCGAAGTTTCTTTTTGGTAAAAAATTGCTTTGATTACATTAACAACCCAAGACTGATAATAACAAGTTATAGGTAATTAGTTAATTACCCTAAAACATTGTAACTACGTAACATAAATTAAATGACAATGATTTGTTAGTAATTTAATAAATCTACAGTGTTCACTTGCTAAATTTATCTCGTGTATCAATCAATAAGTAATAGTAAAATCGTTTTACTTGATTGCGAACAGAAATATAGTGTGGCTTTATGAACATTTAACACTTCGTTTTAAAGTGTTCGGTTCCCTTTTTATAAAGTTGGTACATGATTTTCGCTTATTTATTTATAAGCGTACTTGATAACTAAAAATAAAAGTTTTAAAGAAAAACAAAGATTTAGTCTCCGCCGTGTAATAATGTGTTTTTACATATTCTAACGCGTTATTAAAGTTTGTTATTTGTGACTGGCAAATAATATCGCAACAAACTTTCACCTAGATGAGAGGTAGTGAGAAAATCTAAATCATGGTTAACTAAATACTCAAGATTAGACCAACATGTAGTTACATGTAGAAGATAGAGTTGTGATAAAAAGAGATTGACAAAATATGCGTTTAAAATTTTAAATCCTTAGACAGCGAAAGAAAGTTTAAGAAATCTATATACGTGCCAGTCGTTTCAGAATTACTGTTTCGAAAAATCTATTTACCATTATGATCTCGACTGTGCTATTGACGTATGCAGACGTCCTGTAAGTCGTTAATAATATTGCCAACGCAACTTATTGTAGTGTACCTATAATATGCGGTTAAATTCGTCCTTTCTAAAATATCTAGCTACAAATACGAACCTGACGGTGCTATTGACGTATGGAGACGTCTAGCAACCATTAATAATTATTAACATCACTTTTTGTGGTGTATAATGAGTTTTTGAAATCTTTAACTTACTGACGTGTGAGACGTCTAGTGAGGCAGTAATAATATTAACCACACGCTTTATTGTGGCTTACTTATAATCAGTTCGTGAAATCTTCTTTTTAAAACATTTACTTACAAATATGATTTTGATAACGCAGAGACGTCTTGTAAACTATTAATAACATTAACCACACGTTTTATTGTGGTTTACCAATAACATGTTTCTAAAATTTTCATAGAGATGTCCAGTATAGCAGGTTCATCTTATTACAAATATTTAATTCCAAAATGCCTTTAATGCCCATACAATACTTCAGTTGTATTTTGATTTAAATGTATGCGACTAATATTATTGGTCTATCCAGGCTGAAAAAAATAATCACTAGCAATCTGCAACTGTTTCGCGTGGTTCTCATTGTAAATGAAGTCTACCGTTTGTTTTTAACTTTATTACTTTCCGTTTATTCGCGCATACGACCCTTATTACAAATTATCGAGGCGACAGGAGATCACCTCTGAGTATTCACGAGCATAACTTTTGACCTTATTTACTTGAACAAGAATCTGTTGTAGTGGATTGACTATAGCAGATCTACATACCGTAACAAATTATCTACCTCTTAAATTTTAATTTCCGAGCGTTTTTGGTGTACAGAGACGTTCAGTGAACTATTTATAGTATTAACAACGCAGTTTACCGTGGTGTATCCACGAGTAAACTAATTATTATTATTAAAAGAGCTGTTGGCGCGTGGAGCGTTACAGTAAGCCAAAAATAAAAGATGCTATTGGCGTGTGGAGCCGACCAATAAGCCAAAAAAAAAAAAAAAAAAAAAAAATCAATAAATAAAAGATGCTATATTGGCGTGTGGAGCCGACCAATATAAGCCACTATAATTATCCTATCCTGAAAGAATAATGGTCCCCTGTGTACGACGGCGAACAGGACCGCCTATGGCACAGCATCAACCTATCCTTTTATTCCTAGGGCCCTTGCCTACGCGGCAACGTCGACCTTTCCCTTACCTGTCCTTCCCAAACCCTTTATCCTTCCTAAATCCTTAATCCTTTCTATCCTTAAGACGCTATACGCATAAATATACCACGTTACGATACTATGCACCAACGGTTACTATTCACGATTTAGGTGTTTAGTAGCAACAGCTAAAAGAGTTATGTAGGCTTAACTTCTACTTGAGCTACAAGTAGGAGGTAAAGTAACAGTGTTTATTCGTATGCCAGTACGAAAATTCTAAATTCAACTTTTTATTCACTGATAGTTTAATCATTAGCATTTAAACTAAATTAGAAAATCATTCCTTTACTGTTGAATCCGTCTAGATCAGCAGGATAGGCCAAACGGAAACCCTTCTATTTTGTTTCAAGTAGATAGGGAACACACGAGGACGTGTGCCTTTGCAGAATGGCCGTGTGACAGTTAAGAAAAAGAAAACAAAGTAAAGAAAGGAAAAGAAAAGAAAGAAAAAGAAAAGAAAGAAAAAAAAAGAAAGAAAGAAAAAGAAAAAAAAAATTTTTTTTAATGTATTTGCCAACGTAGCTAAAAATCTTTTTCTGAGTAGTTTACGATTAATTAGCTAAATTCTAAATAATTCGTTATCAAATTACAGCCGAGTGGTTGTCTTTATGAAAACACAATTTTAATGTGTAGTGGATTTGATGATTAGAAACCATCTATTGAATGCTACAATTATATTTGGCTCGATAAGTCGATACGAACCCACTACAACTTAAAGTTCATTAGCAAAAATGCGAAAAACCTGACAACTAGAGCAGTCAGTATTATACAGGTCGTTACGCTGCCCAGTTCTATAACTTAAACAATTAGAATATCCTCCAAAGTGTTATTGCTTAGTGTGTATTTGTGAGAACGTGCAAAGTAACGATAATGCGGAATTAATGTAACTGACCGAGTGTGAATGTTGAATTGTTGTGGAAATTGTTGTAACTGACCGAGTGTATGGAAAAATCTTAGTTGTGGATTTCTTTATTTTGCGACTTTATATTGGGTCAGAATTAGCCGAGCGGAAAAACTTAGTTCTATTGCAGATTTACACACGGGGACGCGTGTATTCGCAGAATGGCCGTGTCGTAGGAGACTTGATTAAAATAGTTTACTTAAGGATTTTTAGTTTTAACTTAGGTTCCAAGATTGTGATGTGGGTCCTTAAATGGTGTAAATGGTGAGTAATTCGTTTATTTACTGTAGTTGGTGAGACTGAATGGTGACCCGTTGAAATTTCATAAAAGGATCCTTCCAAACCAGCTACACGTGTCGTAAGCCACGGATCAATCTCATCGTAGTTAATAGGATGTTGTAGTTAACGTAGTTAGCTTATTCAGTATTACAGGGTGTTTGGATTGGAGACTACCCTGGCAATAGTTACAGGTGATGTCTACGGTGATTTTCTCCGACTATAATTAGACAACCACAATCGTTACTCGATTGATGTAAACTCAATCGAGTTGTGGTGGTCTAATTGGTTACTGTTAGCACGACCGCAATAAGCTCAGCTGGCAGAGCTACGGAATGGTATTCCGAGGTCGTGGGTTCAAGTCCCACTTGCGGTGATCACTTTTTCCACCACAATTTGAAATATTAAGTAAAAGCATAGCAAGTCAATTGCAAAATTAATTAATTACATCCTGAATATTTGTTTAAATTACTGCATCGTCATCGGTCCTTGATATATATGCAAAATTTCAGATCAATCCAACTACTGCAAATGGGTTAAAATCACTTTCAAAGATTCCGTTACATAGATTAATACATTGATAGATACATACTGAACTTATATAAGCGTGTTAAAAAAAAAGCATACGTACAGACGAATTGAGAACCTCCTCCTTTTTTGAAGTCGGTTAAAAATATAATGTATGGAACAACTTTGTTTACAAAATTCTATGCGTCACAAATATAGAGCGTGATGTTATGCAGCCTAAACCTTCCACAATAAATGTATTACCAAACACTAACAAATTTTAGAAACAGCACCAGTGGTTCCTGAGATTATCGCGTACAAACGAACAAACAAATTAAATAAAACTACTTTTTACGGATTTAGACGCGTATATTTGTTTTAAATTTTGGCCCGACGTTTCGGAGACTTTGCAGTCACCATGGTCACGGGTGAGACTCTCACTCTCAAATTTAAAACAAATATACGCGTCTAAATTCGTAAAAAGTAGTTTTATTTAAACAGATGAGTCGCGCAAGTGTTAGAAAATATTATGTTGAACAAACAAATACTTCAGCTTTATAATATTAGTGTGCATAAACTAGTATTAAAGTATACATAAACGAAATATACAAATAAATTTAAAACCTGAATTACAAAACCGGGCATAATTCAAGACAATTTGCACCAAACGGTAATCTAACTTCAGACGCCCCTTGTCGTTACAATCTTTATATTAATTACCTATATAAAAAAATTGGTCAAGTGCGAGTTGGACTCGCGCACGAAGGGTTCCGTACCATTATCTATACAACATAAGGCAACGTTATTAATAAATGAGCAAACAACACACACAATACTTAATTAATCACGTTTGTTGTATGAGAGCAAGAAACGGTAAAAAAATTAAATATTTATTTTATTTTGTTTTTAGTATTTGTTATTATAGCGGCAATAGAAATACATCATCTGTGAAAATTTCAACTCTCTAGCTATCACCGTTCTTGAGATGGTTTCCTGGTGACAGACGGACGGACGGACGGACGGACAGTGAAGTCTCAGTAATAGGGTCCCGTTTTTACCCTTTGGGTACGGAACCCTAAAAATGATTAATGAATGAAATCTTAAAACAAAGCTTAACTGGTATTTATTGAAGATATTCATGACGTGTTTGTCGCTAAAACAAATTGATGCTCAGTATATGTTTTCTTGATATTAATAAGAACATTTTTTATCTCTTTTCATTCATATTTGGCACTTAAATTGACAAAATTTTTCATTTGTTCATCTTTTTATGTTAATTAACACCATAAATTGGTACAGGTATTACTTAAAGTATTTCTTAGGGGTAATTTTATGCGCATGTAATAACTATATCAGTTTGTCATTCTTTGGAAAAACCTTAAACAAACATTTCAAACCTTAATAAATTAAATTACGGTGGAAAATGTGATTACCGCAAGCACAATAAGCTCAGTTGGCAGAGCTACGGAACGGTTTTCAGAGGTCGTGGGTTCAAGTCCCGTTTTTAAACCTTCTTATAGGATGGGCCAAATATAGTTTCAATTACAAAAAAACCTATAATTTTGTAAATGCCACTGGTTCGTTTCAGACATAAATATGTACGTATGTATGTATTCTTTTACCCTCGTAAAATCCATCTAAATAATTTATTTATCTATAAGATTTCTTAAGTAGGTAAGTCGAATAGAGAGTATGTATTTTTGTCTGCAAATCAACAAGTATATTATAAGCTGTTCCCCGCAACTTCATACGCGTTAGTTAATAAAGAAAACTTAAACAATTTTACAAAAATACCATTCTTTTAAACTACTCTATTAAGAAAACTTCATTGAAATCCGTGGCCATGTGTTGAAGATAATAAGCTCACGTATACGGGACATACAAACAAAAATAATTATTCTATTTTATAAGATTTACACTTAGTTTTATAGCCTTGAGTTAGACCCCTACTATATAACATTTATTTGCTTATATTATTTTAAATAAACAAAATCGGATTCATTACACAGAATTGCGAGTATATTAGAAATAAAGCATAAAATATGTCTCATGACTTTATTATATCCATTAAATAAATAGATATCACCTACTCTCTAAGCCGTTAGTCAACAAAAGCGAATAACTCCAGAGATAAACTGTTTCACATCTAAAATACATCTCCTGGAAGGGAACAAATGCCTTAAGAAAATAAGCCTTTATTTCCATAGCGAGCGTACAACGTGTTAAACGACTATGTGAATGGTTGAAGGAAATCTAGAATTAGATTTAGTAAAACCCTATTTTTTACGAGGTCTTTTTGATTATTTTTATTATGGAACGAAGTTCCTTACGGCAGGCTAGGAGGATTTTTGCTGCGCGACCGAACTGAAAAAACCGTAAGAAAAAGTGCGTGGAATAAAACCCAAGCGAGTAGTGTATAACACCTTTCTCTTTCTACTTCTTTCTTTTCTGAGACTGATTAATAAGAATTACTTATAATAATAATAAACTTTTTTTCTAATTATTTCTATTTCTAATATAAATATCACCAGCCCATTTCCTCTCAAGGGTTCTGTAAAAGCCAGCTAAGGGATAGTGTACACAGATAGCAACGGCCTCTCTGGGAGATGGAAAACTCGATAATAAACGCTATGCCAACATACCTGGTCAGCGCGGTATAGTAGACCATAATCCGTCTCAAAGTGGAGCAGGCCCATGTCCAAACAGTGGGGACATTAACGGGCAGGAGAGAAAGAGAGAATTACTTCGTTAAATATTTTGACTATATATTTGTGTTTGTTGATTAAAAAAATTGTTCGCATGACTTAGAGTTATCGTGCTCTGACGCCGAAGTTAGGTACTGCTGAAATGTACAACAAAGCAAATAACAGGGAATAGGCTTCTTTTTGTTGACAAAAGTAGTGTATAGTATTTCAAAGGTCCATACTTACAAAGTCGAGGCAACGAGTCGTTGTCAACTAGATGCAATTGTCTGAATTGCAGTGTTTGTTGCCAAATTTCTTTTTGGATCGTAGCAGATGACGCTCTATAGTCTCTGCCTACCCGATGTGAAAAAGGCTTGATATTATGATGATAATTTCTATGAAATTTAGTGTGCTTAATGTGATAATCGGTAAAAGATCAATTTTATGTCCGAAAATCAAAAGGACAAAGTAAGTAAGCAAGGTAAACCGCGTGTCGCAGCTAGTTTAACAATAAAATCTCGAATTCAAAGAACGTTATTTGTTTTATTTCTTACAAAGATTTTCTCAAAGAAATTCTCTCAAACTTAGATCCCTCCCGTCGACAGATTCTTTATATTAATTGCGGACATAAAAATGATTAATGAATGGAATCTGAAAACATTGTTCAGGAACCGGTATTTATTTAATGAGGTTGCTCCTTGTTTATCAATAAGAATAATTGTCAAGCAATGTTTGATTGCTTCGTTTTATTATTGAACTAGCTGTTGACCGCAACTTTGTACGACTGAAATTTTGGAATCCAAATATTACCAAATTATACAAAAAAGCTATCTTCTTGAACCATTTTATGTTTAAAAAAAAACGCATCAAAATCCGTTCCATAGTCATGAAAATATAAGCTCACATAGGGATATAATTACATACAAAAATAGCAACTTTATTTTATAAAGTTACCTTTTAATATTAATTAGATTGAATATTCTCTCGTCTCGAATTCCGGCAAGATGGCGACGAGGTTGGTAGGATAGTCGTAACTGCGTGACATAATGGGAAAGAAATCGTTTGACGATACGGGCACTGTCCAGCATGACTGCTTTTTGCATCTGAACAATCACCGACTTACCAGTAACGCCGAACCTATCTACTTAGTTTTTTTTTTATTTTTCGAAGTGTAGTAGTTCTATTTGGTTTAATAATCTCCAGAACAAAATCATTTTTTTGCAGAAGAAACTTCATTATCGTTACATACGGTCACGCTTTTTTCCCAAGGAGGTAGGCAGAAACTATAGAGCTTCTATCTGCTAAGATCTAAACAAATATATTTGGTTTCATTTACACTTATACTTATGTCGCTATAAAGTTATAACACACCTTTTGTGAGAGAAGGAATACATTTCCACTTTATAGAAAAACATCCAGACGCAGATTAAATATTTATGTGACAAATATAAACACCACACTATGATTTTAAAATTGTGTGAGGAAATCATACCTGTGACTTTGTGAACGGTACGCTAACCAATTCAGCATATAGGTAGGTAGGTGATGAAATAAAACAAAAAATATAAATTATCTGTCATAAAAACCATCGATATATTTACACATCTCAGTTATTTACATATTTACATATTTCAAATGCTATTATTATAATAATTGAACCATATTTACACGATACAGACTCAAAAACTACTAACATAAATGAACAAACGTTAGATATGTCAACTTTAAAGGCACCACAAACGGCATATTAATAATTATATACATATTAATATAGCTAGAAAAAGACAAATGTATATAGAAACAAGACGAAGCTAGAAAGAGACAGATATATAATAACATACCCCGATGTATCTATACTTATGACGTCACCGACAGATATATCTGTCTCTTTCTCATCTCGCCTTTTTATATACTTCTGTCCCTGTCTTGCTATATTAATATGCCGTTTGTGATGCTCTTTAGTACGAAAATAAAGCATATTAAGTGTTGTATTTTGCCCCATAAAAATATAGCGATGTGTTCTAACATCGAGATTAGATTACATATAATTTAATAGCTTTTTAACATAATATTCTCAAACATTTGCGCGACTCGTTTACTTAATAAAAAACAAAGTCCTTATTTTTGTATGTACGTCCATATGTGAGCTTATATCTTCAAAAGTATGCAACGGATTATGATGCAGTTTTTTTAATTATTAGAGTGATTCAAAAGAATGACTTTTTTGAATAATTTTTCAAGATTAATTTAGAAATTTTTGCAATTGACTTGCTATGCTTTTACTAAATAAACTTAACTATATATAATACGTAAAGATTATTAGTCTTATTTATAATGACTTATCGTAGGTTTAAACAATAACTTTATCGGAGAGATAATAAACATTTTATCATAAAAAGACTATTATGAATAACAATTTTGACAATTTTAGCGAACCGATTTTAGCGAACTTTAAGACGGTACGATACCAAATTATGCTCCATACAAAAGTATGGATATCGTACTTCCGTTTTTTCTTCGCGAAAGTTAAACCGATTTTGATAGTTTTTGGGTTATATTATAGATAAAGAGTATATCTATGCTTCTATGACTTTTTTTTTCAAAACATAATAACTAAAAGAAATATGACGATCCGAAAAACCCACTTTTTTCGGTTTTCTTTCGATAAAGTTGCAGCATTTATCACACAAATTTGGTAAAGTTTTACCACAAAAAAAGTGATAGAAGTATAGATATACTCTTTATCTGTAATATAACGCAAAAACTATTAAAATCGGTTTAACTTTCGCGAAAAGAAAACGGAAGTACGAAATTTTCTTTTACAAAGAATTTGTAGGTAAAATCCGCTTCATCTATAGTTGTCCCTTTCAGCGCGGCGCTCGGAAATAGGGATAGCAATACCTAAGGCAAATACCTAAATGAGGAGTACAGTAATCTCTTAACTTTTAAACCTCCGATAAGTCATTATGAATAAGACCATATAAGTATAATATCATGATCTTCTTGATATGACTTTACAAAGCTACAGAACTGATTTAAATGACATTTGGTGCACAAAAGCCCAAAAAGGATTCATGTAATGCAAAAAAAATATATATTTCATATTTTCATGTGTACGTAGCAGCAACTACGTATTCATATCAGCTAAGTTAGCAATAAGATAAACTTTGTATCTAATGGTAAAACATCGATTCTGTAAAAGATCCTAAAGCCCAGATACATACCACAAAAGTTATAAATCTTAACCATATTACTTTTACTGTACCCATTTATTTCAGTTAAACAAAGGCGAAATTAACCACACAAAAATTATTTTACCAATAATTTTCGTTGTATTGAAACATGGGTTGAAAACTTTTACAATTTATGTAGCGTTTTATATTTAATTTCCGAAAATTCTCACTGAGTTTTAGCTGAAATTAATAGTCTAAGGGCCTCGTTCACCATCTTCAAGTAAAGCGTTGATTAGTTACTTATCGATTAGCGTTAATTGTCAAGGTTGAACACATGGAAGCAAATTTGAAAAAGAAACTACCCCAGGAGGGTACCGGCAAGGCTGGAGAATCCCTCCCTGAGTCTGACTCAGGCTGCTCCTCGTATTCTGGGGGGGGCACAACTTTGCAACCTATGTCAAACAGCAGTAAAAACAAAGTAAATCAGGTTATGGTTCAACAAACATTACACAGGAGTATGTTCGAGAGGACAAGGAGCAGCTCGTTAAGTGCCATACCAAAAGACCATTTCTCTACAGCAGCAAATGCAACAAAATCCACGGAGCAAGAACATTGGCAAAAAGATCAAGTGCCAATCACAAAGAGAAAAAGAGCAGAAACAAGCCCAGATCAGACGGAAAACAACAAAAATAAAATAACTAAAACCGTCTTTACAATTCCCACACACAATCAATTTTCATCTCTGGATATAAATAATGAGCCTGAAAAGGTTCCAGTTACAAAGGCACCCAAACCAGAGCCAATATTCGTCACAGGAGTCACTTACATTAAAACTCTTAAAGAAATCCTAAGCAAACTTACAGATTGCACATACACAATGACAACAATGAAGTCTGGTCATGTAGTAAAAATAATGCCAGGTGACATAGATACCTATAAGACAATCAGGGACAACTTTATAAAAAATGATATAAGCCATTACACTTATAAACTTAAAAGTGAAAGAGCCTACAGGGTGGTATTGAGAGGGCTACATACATCAGAAGATCCTGAAATCATCAAATCCGAACTCCAAAAACTTGGTCATGAAGTCAGACATATCACCAATGTTAGACATAGAAGTACAAAAGAAGGTCTACCATTGTTTTACATAGACCTGGAGCCAAAACATAACAATAAGGAAATATTCCAAGTTAAGCTGTTAAACTATATGAAAGTCTCTTTTGAGGCCCCGTATAAAAAAGTAGAAGTTTTACAATGCAAAAGGTGTCAGAGATTCGGGCACTCAAAAAACCAGTGCAATAGACCTTACCGATGCGTCAAGTGTGGCAATGATCATCCCACTAACACCTGCCTCAAAGCATCCAATACAGAAGCTACGTGCGCTAATTGTAATGAAAAACACCCGGCAAGTTACAAAGGATGCAAAAAGTATAAACAGTACAAAGACCAAATTCTTAAAATAAAAAAACCCACTCTATCGCAAAGGTCGGTTATGCAGCCACTTACAAATCAAAATAATATAGGGAATCCTATTTGGAAACCAAACTCACCACGGACCTATGCAGATGTAACTCGCAATAATGAAAAAGATACAAGTAAAGCAAACATAATGGAGACAGACAAACTAAGTAACCTGATAGACAGTATGTTTAACAGATTCCAGTCAATCATGACCACCATGATAGACACCATGATGAATCGTATGATTCAGACAATTACACAGCTAATGTCAAAATGATTGCTAGGCTCCGTATCGTTACATGGAATGCCAACGGGTTGACCGATCGCAGTCAGGAACTAGAAGCTTTTCTCAATGTGGAAGGAATAGATATTGCTTTGGTTTCCGAAACCAGATTTACTCAGAGAACTTACATTCGAATGAGAAACTATGACTTGTATGCAACAAACCATCCTTCTGGCAACTCACATGGAGGAACTGCAATAATAATAAAGAAAAACATTAAACACTACTCACTAGAGGCATATCAAACCGAGAAAATTCAGGCTACATCAATTATCGTCCAAGATAGAAGCAGCAAATTGACGGTATCGGCGATATATTGCCCACCAAGACACACCATTAGTGTGGACGAATTCAAAACCTTTTTCTCAACCTTAGGGAATACATATATCTGTGGAGGTGATTGGAATGCCAAACACACATACTGGAGTTCAAGGCTGACTTTACCTCGAGGTAGACAATTGTACCAAGCAGCGCAATGCCTTTCTCTCAACTTTATTTCACATGGCGAACCTACTTACTGGCCGTCAGATTCACATAAAATACCGGATTTACTGGATTTTTTTGTTGTCAAAAATGTGCCACTAACTCACCTTAACATCGAAGCATGTACAGATCTATCCTCAGACCACACACCAGTAATTTTAAATATTGACTACAGAATTATATTAACAGAAATCCCTCCAAAGCTTTACAATAAATCTACAGACTGGGATCAGTATCAAAAATATATTAATTACAAAATAAACCTAAATATGTCTTTGAAGACCAATGATGAAATCGAGTATGCGATAGAATATTTTAATAGATTAATTCATAACGCCGCAAAGCATTCCACGCGGAATCATAAAAGAATCCCTCCGCAACTGCACCAATATCCTAAAGAGATAAAAGAAAAACTAGCTGATAGGCGAAGATTACGTAGACGGTGGCATCGCACAAGATATCCATCTGATAAGACGGCGTTTAATAGGGCATCAGAGGAATTAAAACGCATAATCAAGGCGATTAATAACGAAACTTTGCAAGCGTACTTGCTTTCTTTGAAACCAACCTCAGATACTAACTACTCATTGTGGAAAACAACAAGAAAATTAAAGAGACCAAAAGAACAAATACCTCCTATTAGAACGCTGTCCAGGGGTTGGGCGAGATCGGATCTCGAAAAGGCGACTGCTTTTGCGGACCATTTGAGAAAGGTCTTTCAGCCATCTCCAACCTGCAACGCTGTTAATGATGAAGAGATCTATAGGGAACTGGCCTCTCCAATTCAGACACGCGCTCCTATTGAATGCACATACCTAAAGGAACTAATTAAAGAAATAAAAGATCTAAAGGAAGACAAATCCCCTGGATATGACTTGATCGACGCGACTCTGCTGAAGCACCTACCCAAGATCGGAATACAGCTGCTGTTATCAATTTTCAATGCTTGCTTGAGACTTGAATTCTTCCCTGGTCAATGGAAAATAGCGCAAGTGGTAATGATACTCAAGCCAGGTAAACCACCACAAGAAGTTGATTCCTATAGACCTATCAGCTTGCTGCCGGTGGCTGGAAAGCTGCTGGAGAAAGTATTGCTCAATAGGGTGCAGAAACATTTGCAAAATATTCTTCCACAACACCAGTTTGGTTTTCGCTCAAAACATGGAACGATAGAGCAAGTACATCGTCTTGTTGACATCATCAGCCAATCATTTGAGAAGAAGCAGTATTGTTCTTCTGTCTTTTTGGACATCGGGCAAGCATTTGATAAAGTCTGGCATGATGGTCTTATGTTTAAAGTAAGGAAAATGCTACCTAACACTTTTCTAAACATCATTGAATCATACCTCCAGAAAAGATGCTTTGAAGTCAAATATAACTTTGACACATCACAAATGCAGGAAATAGGCTCAGGAATTCCGCAGGGCAGTATATTGGGACCGGTGTTGTATCTCATCTACACTGCTGACTTACCCACTACACAAAATACAACAACTGCAACATACGCAGATGATACTGCAATACTGAGCGTAAATGATAGCCCGGATGTAGCTTCAGCCAACCTACAAGTACATTTGAATGATCTGGAGGATTGGTTTAATAAGTGGCGCATTAGGGTAAACCAAAGCAAATCCAAGCATGTAACTTTTACTCTGCGAAAACAAACTTGTCCACCTGTCTTTCTTAGTAATAAGCCAATACCACAAACGGATGACGCCAAATATCTAGGCATGCACCTAGACCGCAGGTTGACATGGCAAAAGCATATATGGTCAAAACGTAGACAATTGGATACGAAACTAAGAAATCTTTACTGGCTGATTGGACCGAAATCACAACTGACAGCAGAAAACAAGATAACGCTATACAAAACGATCTTGAAGCCTATATGGACATACGGCATACAGCTGTGGGGAACTGCGAGTGTGAGCAATATGGAAATCTTGCAGAGGTTTCAAAACAAAACCCTAAGGGCCATGCTTAAAATTCCATACTTTGTTAGCAACAAATACATACACCAAGACCTAAGTATGAATACCATCAGAAAAGAAGTAGCTACTTATAGCACAAAATATCAAAAACGACTTTCCACACACGTCAATGAACTGGCGGCACAGCTGGCGGGCACGGGAGGAGTGCAGTTCTTTAGATTAAAGAGACAGAGTGTCTTCAATTTAGAATCCAGATTTAAGGTCGATCAATAAATGGAAAAAGTGTCAATGGACGCTTCATCCACATGCATTCACTATACAGCTTAGATCAAACAAAGAAGTAGCTCATTGTTTTTCAAAACAGATTGCTATGTTGCAGCAGACAAAAGAGAAAAAAAAAAAAAAAAAAATTGTCAAGTAATAGTTACGAGTATCTTCTGTCAATTTCAATTTTTTAATCTTAAGATTACTGCTACTCGAACGTCGTGAACGTCGCACGTGTAGTTACCGGTGACTTTAACTAGCGATTAGTCTACTTGGCGCTTTACTTGAGAATGGTGAAAGAGGCCCTTAGTCAGATTATTAAATAACTTTTACTGAAAATATTTGGGTATTATTTTCATAGAAACTGAAGTGAGTCTAGTTTTAATGCTAAATTGTAATCTATTGTATGTTATTGTTCAGATATTTGAAACTACTAAATAACTTTAAAGTATCAAACCAACCGGAGCAGTTATCTGTATTCCTTGACATATTATATATTGAAACAACCCGGCGCGCGGCGCGCAAAAACACTGTAACGTAATTTTATTGGTCGCAACGCTCTCTCAAAAACTACTTGACGCACACTAAGAGACGAGACCGGGGGTTGCTTTGAAGTATCAACTCCTATAGAATTGATGCTTTTAAGTACATAACTAAATTATATTTTACATATTAAATTAATTAAACATAACATATTCGTGTGACTGGTCCATACAAAATAAAAATGTCCTATATTTTATAAATATTCAAATTACATCTTTTTTATATAGAAGTTTAAAAATAAATAATCTCTTAGAGAAATAGTTTTAATCTAGAACGATAGTTATTAAAATAAAATTTATTTTTGAAGAAAAAATGTCGTATATATCTATTTCGAAATAGCACATGATATTTAATTCAATTAGCTGTTATTTACATGAATTCTCTATATATCAGTCTGCAGTGTAATAATATTACTCTAATATCTTAGAATATTTAAGTAACAATAGAGCGCGCGTTTTCAAATGTATGTAACAGTATTTATTTTCTTGCATTATTGTTATTTTTATCTTTATTTGTGTATGTTACGTTAGTATTATTTTTTATAGTTATGTAGGTTAAAAAAGGAATTAATATTACACGCCAGATGGGATACACCTAAATTGCCCTTAGCTGTAATTCCTCAACAGTTTCCATATAATATGTTGTCTGGAAGAGATCGCTACCAGCGATAAGACCGCCGCTTGTACATACCTTAAGCTGTACTTAATTATGTAGTTTGTCTTTTCTTTGGTGTACAATAAAGAATTTTGTATTGTATTGTATTGTAACAGTAAGTTTATGTAAGAACTTTGATTGTTTCTACTCAGTTAAAATCAGAGTTAATCTCTCTTTTACTAACGTATTAAAAAGGCCCTACTATGCGATCCATTTAAAAAGAGCCGATCCAGTACGAATTGATCTTGCATACGAAGGGTTCAATATCCCAAATAACGGGGGGCAGAAGAATGATGATGATCCTGACCTGTGAAATTTTCAGCACTCTAGCTTTCACCATTTAAGAGATAGAGCATGGAGTCAGACCGACAAACGGACGGACAACGAAATCTCAGCGATAGGGTCCCGTTTTTACCTTTTGCTACAGAATCCCAAAATACAATAAGTTGTCAAAGTAAAATTTATTTATTTCGGATTGGCATGTTTTCTCTTTTAAAACTTCGGAAGCTAGGTGGCTGTTCCAAAGGCGAATCATATGGAAAAGAAGAAGCAAGAAACTCCATAGATTTTATTTTTCTTTCTATTAATTTCATTTTTATTTTTCTATATTATTTTACATTGTTGTGTTATTTTAATACCCTTTTATAAGTTCGGTATGTATCTATCAATGTATTAATCTATGTAACGGAATCTTTCAACGCGATTTTAACCCACTTGCGATAGTCGGATGACAATGCAATCAATTACAAAGATATTCAGGATTTTCAAGCCTGTTTTTTAGTTTTTGAACTAAGCAAATTTTTATCGAATAAATGTTATATCAACGCAGTTATTACGTTATTTATTGGGTAGTCAGTAGGTTTGGCGAGCTCTATAGTTACTTCTATACTCTAATCTAATAACATTGACGTAATTTACTCATATTGCTATGTTGGTTCTTCAAGTTCATTTTTCACTGGTATTTGTTCAATATTAGTCTTCAAAGTTGTTGTCGGTGTTAACGCAATTAAGTCTTCATCTATAGTAGTCAGTTGAGAATATTCTGTTTGTGGATATAATGTTCTGTATTTATATTTTCTTGATTTAATCTGTAAAATTTAATAAGGTCAGTTTTGGCACATATTATTTATGTTTACTAAATAAACAGTAAAAATACGCTGATAAGAAGTTAAAATAGAATCAATTACATTTACGTTGTTAAATTTTCGTCCACCTAATTCTACAAAATCTTCAAAGAATTCGAGTGTCATCACCCCATTTCCTTTCTAACATGCTGTAACAGGCTAAGCGATATTGTACACAGATAACATCCTTTGTGAGTGTCGAAAAGTCCTATGCAAACACACCTGGGGGTCAAGTCTACTAATTCTGCTATTACAATCATATTACAATCTTGTTATAATGTTCAGTCACTGACGTCATTATGGCGTCATTATGACAAAAAAGTAATAGTAGACTACCAAATTTGATAAAATTCCGCCACCATTATGGCGTCATAATGACACCAAATTAGATTTTTTGTCACAGATGATGCCACTATGGCGCCATTATGGTGCCATTGAGCTGTCATTGTGACAACATATGTATTTGCAGACTTAGGGCCCTGGTCAATGCAGCATAATAGTCCATAATCCCTTCCAAAATGGAGGAAGCCCGTACCCAACAGTGCGACGTTAATGGGTTGGAGAGAGAGGAAGGTACATAGTCCACTTATCATACGTATGTCATACTTAACTTAACAATTGTAGCAAAGAAGTAAATTGAAATAGTGTAAATACATATATGTCGGAGAATAGACCAGAGGCCTGAACAGGAATCCGAGCACATAGCGTAAGAACTGTCTTACCGATATTCACACCTCAGTCTATCATACTCTTGCACACTTATAAGGATAACTGGCCTCCACATCAACCCCTTATAGCCAGTGCCCAAGCCTCGCAACGAAGAATCATCACTACGTTCACACAATGAGGAATACATGTACGCGCAAACACGTACATGACGACTTTACACAATACACGTACACACGCGCACACAGATACACGCCGCGCCGACGCCTTTAAGGACCAGCTCAATGCCGATACGTCGGAGATTGAGCAGCGCGACGACTCGTACAATACCAACTTCTACACACACACTAATACGCCGTGATGTATACAGCACGAATTCTCGAATAATACTCGGCCTCAGCCACGTTCGCCTATCGTATTTAAAGCAACTTGCGAGTGGGGGTAGTGGGGGAGTTGCGACATAATACAATCTTAACATTACGGCCATGATAAGAGTTATGTAATCTTCAATATCTTTAGGGCATATTCTTAGTTAATATCGCGACATTAATCAGATACTAATCCAAATGAGATTTAACTAACTAATTGGGCATAAGTAAATCAAGAACTAATTTCGTATACCTACAAATTGGTTATAAACACTTTAATATTCTTTTAAAACCCATGTCCTTTACGCCTAGCCGACACGGCCATTCTGACCATCGACCGTCCTCGGGCGATAATAAACTTGGGTTTGATTGGAATATACAAAACTATTCATACAACCGCTCGTCCATCCTGCATCTGTCCGCGTCACTTTCGCATAGAATAATCTACTTAGTTCAAAAACCTAAAAACACGCTTGAAAATCCGAATATCATTCCAAATGACTGCACCGCCATCGATACCCAAAACGTGTGCAAACCTTCAGATCAATTCGACATTAACAGACACTTACCGAACCAATATACTCGTAAGTGCGTTAAAAAGAAGCGGCCCGACCCGGAGTGCCGAGTCGCTATTCTAGCTACAAAATAATTCTATGCCTCCCACCCACAAAAAAGCTGAAAGCCCGTGCCATCAGAGACACAAGTCTGCGCCGTCACAATGCTGTCACAATCTTAGTAAACAACCAAGACATTCCAATCTGATTCTTTAAACAAAGCGATCCTATGTGAAACTATCCGACTGTATATGAAAGGCATACCGGAGAAACAACAATCCTGGTGAGTCCACTCATACACAACAAAATTATTACGTGCATAACCAAACACACAAGTGTGCTCACAGTGACACTGCAACGAGCCACTCCAGCGACTCTGAATGAAATACACCGACAGACACACACCGAACATATAAAAGAGTGTTAAAAATAATTAAAAGGACAATTCAATAAGGCACACTTCCTCAATTTAGTTAGTGACCTTTTCACAAGTAGTTTAACAAGTGTTTAGCATGTTGCTTACTATAGTACTAAGTAACTAATAACAATAGACAATTTCTAAATAACCACGGCCATGTATTAGGTTGTGGCCTTTTAGTCATACTTCGCTACTTTATCATTATGCCACCTCGCCAACTAACATTTGGGCCATCTAGCCGTTCCGTTTTTGACACCTCGCATCCACATTTTGGGCCACTATGCCACTCCACTCCCTATTTTGGGCCACCTCACCCTCCTGTCTGGGCCACCTCGCCCTCCTGCCTGGGCCACCTCGCCCTGCTGCCTGGGCCACCTCGCCCTCCTGCCTGGGCCACCTCGCCTTCCTGCCTGGGCCACCTCGCCTTCCTGCCTGGGCCACCTCGCCTTCCTGCCTGGGCCCCCTCGCCCTCCTGCCTGGGCCAGCTCGCCCTCCTGCCTGGGCCAGCTCGCCCTCCTTCAGACCGCAACATCCTTTCATAACTCCATCTCCCAATCTATCGACGGGCTTCGTCGTCCGGTAGTTCATACAACGGAACGCCGCCCGCGAGGTCGCGGGTTCGATTCCTGCCTCGGACGATCATTTGTGTGATCTTTACAAATATCACACAAACGTTTGTCCCGCGTCCGGGCCTCTACCGTGTATCACGAGTGTATATTTACAAAAGAAAAGCAACTTACGCACTCCATCCGTATTCTGGTACCCACAACACAAGCACAATAAGCTCAGCTTGGGACCAGAGGACGCTGCGTGAAACGTCCATGGTTATCCATTTATTTATCCCTCAAAGCCACACCACACACGCACCTCTCAAAGATTTAAAGTATTCGTCAAACAAAATTATTGGGTATCATAAAATTATCGTCAGGTCATCGCGTAATACCACAGTCGCATCCACTGTTAAAGACGCCATTGACCACCAACCATAAGCACTATTTAAGTAGACCTTGCACAAGTAAAATTCTTTAAGGCGTCGCCTCGGTGACCTCCGCTGTACCACCATTATGATGAAATAAACAGAACTAATTAGTACCTACTCTTTACTTTACTTGTGATGTAATTTTTAACAAAAAGAAATTGACTTCACATAGCCCGATTTCTTTAACACAGACACACCTTTGAAATATCTTTCCTCAAAAAAATGTATCACCAATATCGATTCACAAACAACGAAAAAGCATAAACACGGTTGAATCGAGAAACCTTCCTCTTTAATTACTATTGAAAGTTAATATGTAGAAGATAAATTTCCAAGAGATCTTTCAACCTTACCTTCGTGTAACTCAAATGGGTGTTAAGCCTACACACATGGCTGCTTTGGATATTGCTTTCATCATCAAGTTTAAAGGCGCATAGTATTATAGTTATCCAAAAAAACCTCTCAAATCTAAAGCGGTTCCAGGTAGCTATAGTCTAGTAAAAGCACCACGCAGCAAACTCCGCGGTCATACGATTATCTGGTGTTAAACCGTATATCCGTCACTGTAGTCTATATTCAATTTGTTTAAAGCTAACACTTGGTACCATATATTACATAATATGTCTTCATGAACTTACCTGACCTTTAAGTAGATTACAAGAGTCAAAAACAAATTTGACAAACGACAACAATACTAAAGTTTCAAACTGAAAGTTCTAAAATTGTAAACGCTCTGTTGTACTCATCACTCAGTTTAAGTACTCATATCACCTACATTTAACTAGTAACCGGTATAAGCCCTACATCTTTAGATAACGTGATCTAAATTTATCTTCACTAACTCTCTGGTCACGTCAATGTTAATTAGGGTGTCAGTATAATATTTACGAAAGCACGAAATAACTTAATCGATTCGAATTAACTTACTTCACCAAGGTTGGTGTTATACCTACCACAAAGCACTTTTCACACTAACTTCAAAATTTTAAAACTCTTTTTCACTTACCAGTAGGTATTTTGCGTACAATATCACTTTAAACTTAATTGTAAACTTTCAATGATTTATCTCGGCACGACTAACTACATTAAATAAAACGATAGAATAAGCAAACACAAAATATCTCACGACAGGCACAGCCTCTATGTCCTTTACTATGTCACATTACTGTTTACAACATTATTTTAAATCATAATAAACCAGTTTAAATTTAGTGTTAAAATAAGTCATTTTTGTCCCGCTCTTTCTACTAAGAGTACATGTATGATACATGTTGAACACACACACGCATATTACAAAACAATCGTAATTATTATGTGGTTTTAAAGGTCCCACAATTGGAGTAACTTTGTATTTTCATAACACTGACGGTACTTACAGAAGTATTTTATAAAACACCATGACGGTAGGAAACTAATACATCACCCTTAAATACGTAACGCAGAGGAATTATCTCATACAGCCAAACTAAATTGATAACGTTTTATCAAAAATAGTCTCATATCATGTTGTAATTTTTTTTTTTTTTTTGACTTGGCATCCTTTTGGTACACTTCAGGAAAAAAAACGTGATTATCCGTTTTATAAAGAATAAAATAATTCTCAAGATGCTTTCTCGTTTTAGATTACGCCCACACAATTACTAGGTTTTCTAACGAATGTTAAATCCTTTTCAAATATTTCTATACTGGCAACACCTTTCACATATCAAAGGCGGTAGAACAAACCAAGTACCTACCTACGTTAAGTTTGCCTGGCAGTATTTACATAAAAGAACTGACTGAATAACTACTCGGTTATTGATATGCACCGATCCGACTGAAAGTATGTGGCGCCATTACTAAACTTATTCTGCTCTTTATAAAAATATTACTCTGATCACAGGTGTATGAACTGCAGTGATCTATGAATCGTTCAGTGACAAACATTAAACGAGTGAACTCTATAGGTTACCTATTTCCTTGCACATATCAAATATCACATACTGAATTTTAATCAGGCAGTTACCTACTTCTGCTTTTATAATACGATTGCTATCACGTAATGTTTCCCCAAAGTATATCTAGTGCGCATCGAAATATATCTTCAGAATTCAACAATATCTGTTCATAACGTATATCAAAATATCTCTGTTAATAATTTCTCACTGTACCTAAGCATTAAATTTATAGACTAGGCATATCGTAACATTTCAGATAGCTTTAAGTTTCTTTCTTTTTAACATCTCTATTTATAAATAACTTCGACATTTTACTTGAAACAAACATTGCATGTAAATTAGATAGCTAATAACGCCCAAATATTCTTTGCGGTTTGTGCTACCCACTTTCGTTTACTTTTAAACATTTTACTCACTTATAGTAAAAAAATATTGCTTACCGAATACGACGTTCAGTACTCACGTGCCTGCTGCTTCGGACACTAAATTCCTTGCCACTATCACCATTTCTTACGCACTATTTTACTAACAATCCTCGATAGGACCATGGATAAAAAATCATGACTACTTATTTTCGCACACTGTTCACTGTTAACCTATATTTTTACGAATACACTCCCAAACCCTCGCGATCACTATGTGGGCTACGTGTAGTTCTTATCCCACTTCTGATGTCGGAGAATAGACCAGAGGCCTGAACAGGAATCCGAGCACATAGCGTAAGAACTGTCTTACCGATATTCACACCTCAGTCTATCATACTCTTGCACACTTATAAGGATAACTGGCCTCCACATCAACCCCTTATAGCCAGTGCCCAAGCCTCGCAACGAAGAATCATCACTACGTTCACACAATGAGGAATACATGTACGCGCAAACACGTACATGACGACTTTACACAATACACGTACACACGCGCACACAGATACACGCCGCGCCGACGCCTTTAAGGACCAGCTCAATGCCGATACGTCGGAGATTGAGCAGCGCGACGACTCGTACAATACCAACTTCTACACACACACTAATACGCCGTGATGTATACAGCACGAATTCTCGAATAATACTCGGCCTCAGCCACGTTCGCCTATCGTATTTAAAGCAACTTGCGAGTGGGGGTAGTGGGGGAGTTGCGACATAATACAATCTTAACATTACGGCCATGATAAGAGTTATGTAATCTTCAATATCTTTAGGGCATATTCTTAGTTAATATCGCGACATTAATCAGATACTAATCCAAATGAGATTTAACTAACTAATTGGGCATAAGTAAATCAAGAACTAATTTCGTATACCTACAAATTGGTTATAAACACTTTAATATTCTTTTAAAACCCATGTCCTTTACGCCTAGCCGACATATATATAACATCAATCATTTGTGTGATATTTATAATTGTCATACAAATGTTTGTCCTGCGTCTGGGTGTTTCTATGTATTATAAGTATCTATTTACATAAGAAAAGTATTATATGTATTCTATCCCTATTCTGATACCTATAACACAAGCAAATAAGCTTAGCTTGGGACCAGAGGACGTTGTGTGAATTATCCATGAATATTTAAAAAATATTTTTATTACCACTTACTTTAATTACAATAATGATGACCACTATAACAAGGAGTACAGCACCAGCGCTGATGATAGCAATTGAGCTATAATCTAGAAAATTCGTCGTCTTATTTGTATCTCCGACGAAAAATGACGCGGTTATATGTGTACGAATATTCTCAGCTATTCTTCTCTTCCCTGCTGAAGAACTGTTTTGACATCCACCTGTATAATAACAACAATCATTTCATAAATAAATAAATATTTCACATAACTAGAGAATTATTTTTCTTAGAGACCGTCTATCACCAAATCGTATCTCCGGAACGTTGATAATTAGAGAGTTGAAAATTTCACACAAACGAGGCAAAATTTATGTGACTTCAAAATTGAACACATACCCACTATCTGAAATATCTGTGTTCATGTAAGTTTCTTAAATATCGATATCTAATGAAAATCAAAAAAGTCGATGTGAGAAAGAAGAAGATACTTTGAACATTGAAAAAAAATCGGATAGAAATAAAAGAAGCCAAAACAAAGATTTACAGAATTTTTGTCTGTCTGTGTCTGTCTGTCTGTTTGTTTGTACGCGCATAACGACAAAACTATTGCATGAAAGTGAATGCCGTTTTAGTGATATGTTGGTAGATATCTAACTTAAAGTATAGGCTACAATTTAGCCCGGGATAACATCAAATTCCTTCGGGAAACCCCGATTTATGTTACTTATTGCCCAGTCATTCAAAATTTCAATATGAGCAAAGTATACCTACATCTAATATTTCGAGTAATATAAAGGCAATGGTACCAATTCTAGGTACACAACTAAACATAACTAAAAAATGAAAATTGGTAGTGTCAATATAGCTACTACTTGCTATTTCGTTGTACACATTTATATTAATTAAAATCGTTAGTCTTTATTACACAGTTTTAATAATAAGAATGTTCAGTAAAATTGTCGAATTGTGATAATGGCGCTATCAGTTTTAATTTTTTAGTTAAGTTAAGTTTAGTTGTGCTTTCAGAATCGGCACCAATAGCTACTAAACATAGCTTAAAATAATAATTATCTAAATGAATATACAAAACAATGACGTCAATACGTTATCTTGTCTGTTCTGTGGACAATTAGTGTCACTAAAATGTCATTACCATTTATCAAAAGCTCGTGTATTGTATAACCTGAAACCCACGCTCATATATTTTCAGGTTTCATGTCTTTAATATAATACTTAACATAATTATGACTATACTTCATTCATATTCAGACGGGCCTCGTGGTGTAGTGGTTCATATAACGGACTGCCGATCATGAGGTCTCGGGTTCGATTCCCGGTCAGAACAATCATTTGTGTGATGTTTTTAATTGTCATACAAATGTTTGTACTGCGTCTGGGTGTTTACTATGTATTATAAGTATGTATTTACAAAAGAAAAGTAGTTTATGTATTATATCCGTATTCTGGTACCCATAACACAAGCATAATAAGCTTAGCTTGGGACCAGAGGACGTTGTGTGAAATGTCCATGAATATTTATTATTTATTATTATTATTATTATATACCTAAATAGATAAATGGTTCACACTATTTCTAATTTTTTATATTTTCGATGATAGATTTCTCTCACTCTGCAACTCTGCAGCCCGTTGGCAGCAACGGCACACAGTTGGGCAAAGGCCTCCTCTAATTTAGGGAGATTATGGTCTAATGTGCCGCGCTGACCAGTCGTCTTCGTACAGGGTTTATTTTTGAGGTTTCCGTTTCTCACAGAAGATGTATACAATATTCTTAGGGTAGTACAACTAGTAGTAGTGAACTTGTATTCTTCATCCGTCACCACCCAGACAACGATGACAGATATAATTTACAAATTTATATTATACTAGCTGACCCGGCAAACGTTGTTTTGCCATACTAAAAAAAAAAAGTTTGAAAAATAGATGTTGGCCGATTCTCAGATCTACTGAATATGTATGTTCGGTCAAGCCGTTTCGGAGGAATACGGTAACTAACACTGTGACACGTGAATTTTATATATTAGATAATTTGTCCCCTCTCTATCGATTTCTCCGACTCTGGTACGACCCCGTACGTGTGTAAGCTGTCATCGAGCAAATAAAAAAATATAAATAGTATAAAATATAGATACAGGGATGAAAGTAGTGACAAAATTTGTAGAAAAGTTACAGAAACTATAATACAATAAATAAATAAATAAATAAATAAATATTCATGGACATTTCACACATCGTCCTCTAGTCCCAAGCTAAGCTTATATGCTTGTGTTATGGGTACCAGAATACGGATATAATACATATACTACTTTTCTTTTGTAAATACATACTTATAATACATAGAAAACACCCAGACGTAGTACAAACATTTGTATGACATTTATGAATATCACACAAATGATTGTCCCAAGCGGGAATCGAACCCGCGACCTTGTGAACGGCAGTCCAATTCAAGACAATCGAATTAGATAAGAAAAATAATAGGTTAATAATAATATGTTATGTTCTTTTAACCTTAATAATCCCCTTCACTTCCTTTTTTAAATATTCTTCTGTATTACAACGATATATCTCATCCCTTAACTTTTCCGGTATGAAGGATAATATCGAGCTTTAGTATCTACTATTCAGTTCGTCTGAATTGAAGATCGTGTACATCATCATCATCATAACAGCAAGCCTTTTTCCCATGAGGGTAAGCAGAGACGATAGAGCGTAATGGTGAACAAAATACTCATAATGCATATCTCATACTCACCTATATCTTTATCACAATGACAGCAATCTGCAGTTTGATTACTATTTAAATATATTGGGACTAAACTCTCTGTGCAGCAGGGCAAACATTTGTGATTTATTCTGCGAACAAAAATAAAATGTTAACATATTGTAACAATAATTTACTTAAGTATTTTATTAATTTTGCAATTGACATGCTATGCTTTCACTTAATAAATTGAATTACGGTGGAAAAAGTTATGTACGTAAAAATATATAAACTCAATCGAGTGACGAAATGGTGGCTTAATTGATTACTGAAAAGCACGACCGCAATAAGGTCAGTTGGAAGAGCTACGGAACGGTATTCCGAGGTCGTGGGTTCCCGCTTGCGGTAATCACTTTTTCCACCATAATTCAATTTATTAAATAATTTACTTATTAACAAAGATATATTTGCCCGGACACGTCATGACTTAATAACTGTAAATAGATAAAAAATATAGTCTTTGTCGAAATCTATACTTAATATTTTAAGCTGAAGAGTTTGTTTGTTTGAACACGCTAATCTTAGGAACTATTAGTTCGAATTGAAAAATTCCTTCTTGGATGGTCTATTTCTTCAGGAAGACTATAGGCTATATAGCAGCGCTCTGTGATCAGTAGGAGCGAAGCATTTGTGAAAAATGTTTCAAAAACGGTGTGTTTCTAAATTTCACCTGTCGAGTCGCGGAAAACAACTAGATAAAGTACCTAAGTAATGAGATAATTAAATAAATATAATTACTATTCATGGAAATTTCACACAACGTCCTCTGTTCCCAAGCTAAGCTTATATGCTTGTGTTATGGGTACCAGAATACGGATAGAATACATAAACTACTTTTTTTTTAAATACATACTTATAATACATAGAAACACCCAGACGCAGCACAAATATTTGTATGACAATTAGAAAAATCACACAAATGATTGTCCCGAGCGGGAATCGAACCCGCGACCTCTTGATCGGCAGTCCGTTACCAGAACCACTACACCACGAGGCCCGCCAATAATAAAATAATCATTATGTAAAATAAAATAATCAATAATAAAATAATAAATAGTCATTAATCTGCTTACAGTTCAAGAACGTATGTGTTATGGTCGCCTTCTTCTTCGTTCTAGCCCATTAACGGCCTCCTCCACTTTGGGAGGGATTATGGTCTATTGTGCTGTGCCGCGCTGACCAGGCGTATAATTGGCGCAGGGTTTATTTTTGTGTTTTAATATCCCTTAGCTGACTCTTACAGCACCCTTGGGAGGATAAGGGGTGGTGACACTTGTATTCTTAATCCGTCACCACACGGAGAATAGTCATCTACATTTTGTTATTTAATTATTGGACCGACAAATTGTATTTGTATTAATCTGTAACTCTAAATAATTGTCCCAAAATATATCATGAATGAGAAACGATATTTATTATAATGAATAATTAATAGAACTGGTCCCAATGTTTGTGTACCAAAAACTTACTTTGATTAATTAGTGATGCTTTTATCTACATGAAATGAATAATTCACGACAAAATCAGTAATTCACACGTGATTATGTATGAATAGTATTAATATTAATGTAATGATATAAAAAAATGTTGTATATGCAATATGTTATGGGATTCCTACGGATACCTGATGTTTCTCTATCAAAACTTATTTATACTACACATTTTTTAAATAATAGAGTGAACTAATGAATTAGTATAGAGTGAATTAATAGATACATAGATTAACTCTTTATTGTACACATTTACAAGAAACAGAAAATAGAAATTAAGCTTAAAACTAGGTACAAATGGCGGCCTCATCACATAAAGTGATCTCTTCCAGGCAACCATGGGATGGAAAGAAAAGTTAGGGACTAAAATAAAGTGGGACTGCAGTGTACAAGCAGATTAATGTAAAGAAAGAAAAAAATTATAATAATGTTATTATATATAATAATGTTATATCAATTATACATACATAAACAAGTACACATATACATACCTAACTAAAAAATTGAATTGTTTTACAGAAAATAATATAGATATTTAGTTTTAGTTAAATTTAGTTTGATTGTGCAAACTAGGTACTGCTATATTCATATAGTTTATTACGAATTTTGTATTCTTACCTATCTAAACGTAGAGGGTGAGCACACGTGACACAGCTGGTAGGACCAGAGGCTGAACAAGATTTACAAGAGTCATGGCATGGACGACAAGTTCTAGTCCTTGATTCATAGTATTGGGAACTAAGGCACTCCACGCATAAACCATTTTCTAATGAAAAATGCGGAGGACAGGAGGTACACCGCTGAGGACCAGCACCGTGACAATCCTGGCAATAATGGTGACATCGGCGACAACTGTCTTCCCATGGAAAGAAATTCTGAGGGCATTCAGGTCGACATTCGCCAGCAGCTAATCTCCAATCAGTTGGGCAGGATGCACACTGATCTCTTCTTGGTCCTGTGCATGTTTCACAGGATAAGTAGCATTTTGAGCATGTGCCCTCATCAGGGTAGTAACCAGGTGCACAAGTTGCTCGACAGGTTCCTGATTGTAATCTTAAGGCACCAGCACAAGAAGTACAATTCAATCTTGAAACACAACTCGTGCATGTTTGGGGACACAGTGAACAACGACCGGCTGTTTGATAATAACCGTGTCCACATTCCGCCACACATCTAGAATAACAATATAACAATAAAAAATCAAATGACGTGAGCCATAAAAAATTATAATATTAAAAAATATTACCTGGTTCCTTGTAGTAATAATGGACTTGAACAAGACAAGCAATCCCATTCATTTGATCCACTGCATTTCTCACAGGTTGAATGGCAATTTTTGCATCTCCCGACTTCAAAATACTCGTCTGTGAAAATTCACAAAATAAGTCTAGAATAGTACAATTATGTTGTTTTCCTTACTCGATTTTTACTCACCAGTATCGCATTTCTCATTACCATTCGGCAAACATGTCCCACTTTTAGTGAGGACCCATTTCTCTCGACAAATAGAACAAACACCATATGTACAAATTGAACAGCCAATAGAACACCTAAAACAAGCAAAATTTTCGTTCTTTGAACAACGTTAAAGGTAAAGGCGACAATTTAACGCTCGAACAATGTACAATTCAAAGCAAATGTTTGAGATTTCAAACATTCCCAAGATTGACGGGCTCTCTTTCATTTTATCACGAAATGGAATGTAAAAATAAATTACAATAAACAATACTCACGGCAAACATTCTCTTCTTTGAGTGTCAGCATAAAATCCTAATGGACATTTTGGTAAGCATCGATTGCTGAATGCGTAATCACCGGTACGGCATGAAACACATGCATTCACACTAGAACCATGACATGACTCACACGTTTCATGACAAGGCATGCATCCAAAATCATCTTTTTGATATGTTCCCGGTGGGCATGCTGCTAAACACGATCCATTATATAATACATAGTTATGTGCACAGGATAAACACATATCTGCTTTTTCGGAACACGTATCACAGTGTTCTGCGCATGGAAAACAAGCATTTGCGTCGGAATCTTCATAATATTCGTCCGGACATTGTTGTAAACATACTGCTAAATCGACAACTAATAAATGAGCTGGAGCACAAGTGAGGCAAGAGTCTTGCCCAGCACCAGCACATGTCTCACATGACTCATGACATGGCCAACATACACCACCCTGATTTACAAAACTTCTTGGTGGACATCTAGACACACATGAATTATCTAAACGATAATGTTTGCAAGCAACACATTGTGTTGGCCCCTTCCCATAACAACCTTGTGAGTCACATTCCGGATCACATAGTCTTTGCACTTGTTTATCATTGGCGTCTGCCAAAACATTTTTCCGTTGGGCGGACGGAATATTTTTTGGGTAATTGCGTCTATCAGAAATACCAAGTTCAATTTCATTAAGGAATTGGGAGTATTCTGAAGCGTCGTAAACATCATTTATATGATAGGCCTTTTCCTCTTGGTGAACATTATTCGAATTAAAATAGCCTTTATTTCGCAATCGTATTGGATTGGAGGCTGTACCGTAGAATATTAATTGCCACTTCTTTAATATACCCGGTTGATTTACGTGAATGTTGCCCGCGTTTATTATTTGAAGAGTCCAACGACCTTCTGCGCTCTCTCCCCAAAAATGAACACTTAAAAACGGCCAATCATCGAAATTAGAACTCGTCGCGTCATGTGTCCGCTCAAATAAAAGAGTCGAAGTCGTTCCCATTGGCGACGTAAGCAATATACGTAAATTTCCTCGGGGGAAAAAGCTTAGTGAAATTTTACATTGAACGTGTTCCAAAAATCTGACCTCATTCATCGTGCCACTGCACCCATTCACATCCATGTGCACTGATATCGTATAACCGAAAGATGTTTCAATAGACTTGTCCTCGTTTATTTCTTGTGATTTACAAATGTGCTGTGGAGGTACATTTCTCCATTGTTCGGCTAATGTAACCATCTGAGCGGCGTCCATTAGCCCGTAGCCAAACTTATGACTTACTTTTCTTTTTACTCCGTTAACAATCCATCCTTCCTCCTTATCCAGTGGTTGTGATCGTGATGTCATTACAACAAGATGTTGCATATCCCTCCAAGTTAGAGAAGGATTTGCTTCTAATGCTAAAGCACATATCCCTGCAGCCAAGGGTGCAGATGCAGAAGTACCTGTATGATCCACTGTACAAATATGATCTGTTCTTAACTGAACATCCATGTCAACTGTAGCAACACTTTTGTCTCGACCTGGGGTCCCAGAACTATATGTCGATGCTAATGTTGACGAGCATTCTTCTAAATACCATGGCTTATAACCTCCCTGTGTGGCACTAGAAATAGAAATAGTAAATATACTATTCGCATATCCATCACAATTGCAAGAATCTGTATGTCTCCCTCCATTTCCCGAAGCCCATATAAAAATAGAACCTTTTCCTCCTCTTCCGTTTGTAACACCATTTATAAACGCCCTGAAACAAAAGACCTTTTTAATGAGGTGCTTCTATTTTTACTAAGTCACAAGTAACCAAATATTACCGTCTAGCTAAAGGGCCGGGACCATCAACTGTTTTTCCGTCATCTTCGGGCCCCCATGAAGCGCTATAAATATCGATGTGATGAGTGTTAAATCCAAGTGCTTGAGCTTCGACTGCGTCATTAACAAGACCATCTAGCATTCTAACTCCACCAATGCTAGCGTTGTAAGCGATGCCAACACCGCAATATCTATTGTAAGCGACCGCTGCTACCTCGCCCGCACACCGGGTTCCGTGTTTATTGTCCCCATTGTCCTGCGGCGTTGGGTCCGTATCATTCCCATTTATATCTGTTGATGCAGCGGGATCCTACAAAATAGATTTTCTATACATTACACTTACATTACTTCTAAATAAAATTATTTATAGATCGTAGGGGACATGGGTTCAACAGGCAAGGGCCCAAACATTTAGGTACATTTATTTTCACCTCAGTGACTTTTATACAATAAACTCAAATATACCACATAGCTACAAAACAATTTTGTTAGTTAGATACGTACATAATTTTGTAATAAATCTGGATGATTAGGCTGAATTCCATCGTCTAATATAGTGACAACTACTCCTTTTCCTGTATATCCTTTCCTCCAAGCATAGCCGACGTTCATATCCAAGCCATCCGCAGCACCTCCATTCTACAATAACACTACAAATATAGTCTAAACGTAATAATCATAAAACACTCGAAATGAAAAGGTAGCTTATATAGCTTTAAGATTTCTCTCAATCTGATTTTAGAGCTAAAGTATCAGATTGAGAGTTAGCTCTAAAATCGGTTTCATAAAGATCAGTAGTGCATTTATAATTTAGTTTCTTGGTTGGAATATGCATTAATAAGCCGTATTTGATTGTGAAAATATATTTTTTGTCATCACAATATTACGTAAATGTATAATTGTAAGATATACAATAAAGTTTTAAAATGGTTATGGTAATGGTTAGCTTATTTAAATAAGCTGTCGTTTTTGATCAAAACATCTATATGTAGTCCATTTTGGACTTTTGAATCCAGTTAAGCACATAATGCATGTCGATGAATTATTGTGTGAATATAAAATATTCACATTTTTAAAGGTCATTGACTATTTTACATTTTAATAACAAGAGTGCTTGAGGTTAAAGTAACCGCATCCACAACATCTGTTCTACAATTGTAATTGCTTCAAGCGACGAGTTCTGTAATAAGATATCTAAGAGCGACGTGACAAAAACTTATGAGTAACTTTTAGAATTTAACTTCAGTCATTCCAGATTTTATTCGCAGCTTATAGCAAAATACATTGTGTTTAAATTAAATTTTCAAATTACTGAATTGTAGCCATTTTTACAATTAATTTATGTAGATGTCACCGCTTACAACTTTTATTACCGGCATTACATGATATTTATAGTGCTCTGTAGATTATTTAATCTATAGATAATTAGAAATTTTTACTTAATATAAAACAATGTCCTTTTTTGTATATAATATGTACCTATGTGAGCTTATATCTTCAAAACTATGCAACGGATTAAGATGCAGTTTTCTTAAATGATAGAATAGTTCAAGAGGATGGCTTTTTTGTATAATATGTTGAAGTTTGATTTCTAAATTCCACGCGTACGAAGTTGCCGGCAAGAGTTAGTATTATATATAAAATAGATTATATTGGAGATATTGCGACAAAAGATGCTTAAATATTAGTTAATGAAGAATAAGGGTCGGTATGTTTAAATCACGTACTCCAAAATTTCCGATTAATCTGATAAAATTATTAAAGAAATTAACATTCCGTTGGAATATTCAGTTACATAGGTACGAATGAAGCTGATATAACGTGTTATAAATATAAATAATATCTTACCAGATACCATTGCTCCTTGAAAAGGGGGTCAGGAAAAGCAGGTGCATTGGTCTGTCGCATTACGTGTCGAGGATTTCTTTGGTGGTCCCTTTTACTACGACGCAATTCTCGCTGTTGCATGACCCATCTCACCTGTCGGATTATTAAGATCTAAGCACTTTGGAAGTAGAACGTGACTATACTAAGTTGATATAATTATTAAAATTATTATCAAAATATGCTAATACTGAACTTTTACGCAACGAAAGATAGGATATATTAATTATAAAATAGATGTCAATGCCTGGTAACTGACTTGAAATATTTAATGTAAAAAGCTGAGTCAGTTATTCAAATAAAATTACTCTTTATAGATTTTAACGTGTATATAATAATATATTTTTTTATTTATTCTCATCGTAGAAGGAACCAATGGTGGACTACTATTAGGCTGAGAGAGTTAATAAAATTTTTCAGAAATATAATAGGTATGAAAAAGTTTCGATAGCATATTTCAAAGTACGGTTAACAACATAAAAACAGCTATCTCCATTGAAACGAAGTCCCGAAGGACCGAATATAATACGAGCGAATGTTACAAAATTTATTAAATTAACTTCTAAAATTACACAGGTAAAATGATCCTTCATGTTGAAGAAACCCATTCTCATAACTCACCGGGCGGAAAACTAAGATTTGAGATTCGTCGAGCCCTATTCAAATTCTCTTAGATTAACTAATAGTACGGGATCCGTAGTACATTTTTTACACTTGATTACTATCAAGCTGATTTTCCGTGAGTAGCTTTATTATGACGAGACGCCCAATAATTTTCTATTCCAAAATCTCGATTGTGGTAGCTAACAGACATAGCAAGGAGAAAATAAAGCAAGGTAAAAAAAAGACGTAAGTGAACTTGCGTCAAAAATTTCAAACAAAAATTTCAAAAAAATCACTTACTGGTTTCTTCCAGTAATAGTACGATATTTTATCCTTGTTACCTCTGTTAGCTACCACAATCGAGATTTTGGAATAGAAAATTATTGGGCGTCTCGTCATAATAAAGCTACTCACGGAAAATCAGCTTGATAGTAATCAAGTGAAAAAAATGTACTACGGATCCCGTACTATAACTGGCCAATCCTTTGAAATAAACTCAACATTAATACGCCACTGAATCAATTAAATTATTGAAAATACCACCAAGTCACGATAATCTATTTGATTAGTTTAAGGATTATCGACGAATAACTTCGACATAGACCGCTGTTAATCAAATTTACTGTTGATTAATTATATTTATATACTAGTTTTAGTTAGCTTATTTATGATACTTACTATAAATATAATGGGTATATAAATAGAATAATTTTATTTTAGTTAGTTAGCCTTTAATCTGTTACATTTCTTCTTATTTATCTCACGCTACTTTACTATGTGTCAAACTCATTTATAAGTATTAGGTTAGCAGTTTTAAGTATTTTATTGTATATTAGTGTATATTTCTTAGTAGTTATATAGTTGTTTGTGGAATCGCATGACGTCCTCCAAAAACCAACGGAAGACCAGCGCTGGTTTTTAATCAGCATTATGCTGAGTTGGGTCCGTATTTGTGACTACTCACGTTCATATTTCTGCCATTATTTTTGTTCACTTTTACTGTATGAGTAGTTACAAATAAAAATTTTCTTTCTTTCTTATACTATACATATACATACATCATGTTCCACTATTCACCACCACACATACCTACTTTTTTATAAAAATGATCCTATGCTTACTAGTTAAGTATTTAGTATTCTATCTCATCAGATCTGAGGTCCAGTGAGAAACTTCTCTAGATGGCTATTTTTTAATTTTTTTTTATAGCTAAGGTTGGCAAATGACTACAGTACAGTTGATGTAAACTATTTACCATAAAGAGGTAAAGACTTAATAAATTAAATTGTGGTGGAAAAAGTGATTGCCGCAAGCAGGACTTGAACCCACGACCTCGGAATACCGTTCCGAAGCTCTTCCAACTGAGTTTATTGCGCTCGTGCTTATAGCATTCATATTTACCACCACAATCGTCACTTGATTGAGTTTATATCGTATTTCTACGTACATAGACTAGTTCTAGGTATAAACTGTCAAGTCTGAGTCGATGTACCTATAGATAAAGCTGTAACAGTCTAATTCATCATTCTTATTCATCCTCCTTCGTTATCTCCAGGGCCGTTTTTTACCCCCTAAAGTTCGCATTAGTGTATAACCTCCGGTTAGACCTATAAGAAACGAGACGCCCCTAAAATAAGGAGACCCTGGGTATGTGCCTAGTTTGGTAGTCTTTTTCTTTGATGCTTGTAAATTAGACGGTAATCTACTACTTCTTTTGCTTTCAAATTTTTCTTAAGTATTGCTCTGAACTCAACCTTCCATATCATAAAGTAAAGAATAGCGTTTATGAAATAGAACCCGCCCTATCAAAAGGGTTATAAACGATATTGTTCCATGTTCGAGCAACTATTAATAGTAGCATGATAAAAGACCATAAAGGGCCATGTATTTTTATTTTAAAATACTCATTAAAGAACTATTACATCAAAAGGAGCACCATTTCAGGAAATAAGGTTTTACAAATGAAATATAACAATGTTGCGTGGTGTAGGCAAGTTGTTATATAATTTCAACCTTTCGTGATTATGAGGTTCTAAATATGTAGTTAATTATTAATATTTAAGAGCAAAAATTAGAGTTTAAACGTAAGTTTACCACATCACTCTCGACTAATTGCGAATTAATAAGTTATTGTATGTAAGGGTTGAACTGTTAGATATTTAATTTTGTTTTGAGGCATTTGATAAATTATATTATCACGTAGGTATTAGTTTATGGTCGTAGTATGCCGCGTTGATCAGGCGTGTTGTCATAGGGTTTTATTTCTAGTTTTTCGTCTCTTACAGTTAATATTCGCTGGTAACAATATATATTAGCTGGCAGCACCCAGGGGACGAAATGAGGTGACAACGCTTGTATTCCTTATTCGACCTTACGAAAATATTTCTACCAAATATTATTAAAGTTATTAGTTGGGTGACGGATAAGAAGAATGAAGAACCTTTCCATGTGTTACCCGCGGGGGTCGTAAGAACCGACCGAGGAAACCACCTCGCATGACATCAGTGTAATGCCCAAGAAGGATTGACGTCAGGCAGGCGGCAGATCGAAAATCAGCCAAATCCTATTGCAACGTGAACAAGTAGTCATGTTGCATCGACCCCAAATAAAAGATATGGGCAAGAGAATGATGATGATTATTGTATAAATTACTCACCTGTGGATCATTTTTTAATTTATTAAAATAATCGATACTAGCATTCGGTGATCTTTTACTGACGTGTGGATGTGATAGTAGAAAGTAGTGTTTTAGATTCCCAATCTGAAAAGAAGAAAAACAAATATGAATGACAAATAACGTAGTAACTTCTATATTTATTAAAGTTATAAAAATTAGCATTTTTAAAGTTTTTATCTTTCTGTACACGTTATGTAAATTAAACTAGCTGTTTTCCGCAACTTCATACAAGTGGAATTTAGATACAAAACATTTACAAATTATAAAAAATATCTATTATTTTCAACCACGCTAGCTAATAAAACTAACCGCATCAAAATTTCATTGCGTAGTTTTGTAGTAGAACATACAAACATACAAAAAAAAGACTTCATTTTATAATATGAAAAGTTTTTCAACTGTCATAATAATATGCATAATGTTGTAGACAAAAAATAGCAACATAGTAAAATTCACATTTATATAACCTTAAAATAAAAAGCCTTTGAGATTTTAGATAGATAGATAGATAGATAGATAACTCTTTATTTGTACACCAATACACAAAGAAACAAAATTACATTATTAGCCTTAATATTATTGTACAAATGGGCGGCCTTATCGCTAATGCGATCTCTGCCAGGCAACCTTGGGATGGATTGGAATGTATTTGACTGACAGAGAGGTAGTCAATTGGTGTTGTATAGATTTATATAAATACACTTTAATCTAACTCAAAATTATATAAAGTTAATAAACATACATAAATTACCTAACCATACGTATATACTTACATATAAATTTATAAATATATACATACATACAAATAAATAAATACACATTAGGAAAATGAAATTATACTACTGTGAGTTTAAATAGTGTTGCGATAGTCTATTTTTAAAAATTGCGAGTGACTTTGCCTGTCTTACCTCTACCGGGAGGTTATTCCACAGAATAACGGCTTGTACAGTAAATGAGTTACCATAAAATTTTGTGGAATATTTAGGAATGTTGAGCCTTAAACTTTTTTAAAATAAAACTTAAACTTTTTTTAAATATTCTTTGCTATGTTTTTTTTTTCGTAAATAAACCAAATTAGAACCAAAGACCTTCGGAATACTGTTTCGCTACTGTAATTTAATCTTTAATGTACAGACTTAATAAATATATACATTATTACTTAATAATAGATAACATACAGAAATAAGAAAAATAAAGTAATTATATTTAGAAGCACAATAAAATAAAATTATACAACAGAAAAATATTCGAATATAACATTAAGTTCAGCGAAATGTAGTTCGCCTCTTTGGTTCGTTTTGATATTACGAGAATGTACGCCAGGCGAATATGTAAGCACTTTTATGCAATTCCGGGCACTGCTTATTTGTAGACGAATGCAAAATTTATATTGAAATTCTGAACTTCATTTAAAACTTATGCTTGTTACTTATACCTAATAATGTATCCAAGCCAAGATGAAGCCAAGGAAATGTGTTTGGACCGTAGCGCTAGTCTCTGTCAACCCCATGGGAAAAAAGCGTGATGTGATGATGATGATTAAAAATCCTTTATGCATATATAAGTGTAAATGAAACCACGGAAGTGTTAAGGTCGCAGCAGATAGCGTTTCTTAGTCTCTGCCTACTCCCATGTAAAGAGGCGTGGCGGTATGTATGTATGTATAAATGGAAGTTTTTAAATACAACTCGACGGGCCTCGTGGTCTAGTGGTTCATATAACGGACTGCCGTTCACGAGGTCTCGGGTTCGATTCCCGGTCAGGACAAATATTTGTGCGATGTTTTTAATTGTCATACAAATGTTTGTACTGCGTCTGGGTGTTTAATATGTATTATAAGTATGTATTTTCAAAAGAAAAGTAGTATATGTATTCTATCCGTATTCTGGTACCCATAACACAAGCATATAAAGCTTAGCTTGGGACCAGAGGACGTTTTGTGAAATGTCCATGAATATTTATTTATTTATTTATAAATAAAATCCAAAATACTGAAATTATATAGTATTTAAACAATTTTGGTTAATGGCCAAAGAAATTTAATTTTTTAAGCATATTTGGTTACATAGTATACATTATTAATTACTATCTTTCTTTTCTCTACATGGATGAGTTACACTAGTTTTAGTTCAAAATGACATCAGAAATATTTTGTTATAACAATCAATATCTTATTGTAATGTAACGACCCTTGTAGTACAAGAGCCTTCCAGCTCCCGGAACAAACACTCCAAAATAAACGTATTTTGTAGCTATTAGGTACATTTTTAAGAGTGTTACTTTAGTTTACAATAAGAAAGAAATAATGTAATAAACCAAATAGTTTTTTTATAATAATAATTATATTTTTTTAAGAAGATTGAATATTACAAATAATATATTACGACTTTCGTAATATAATATAACACAGACCCAAATCATAATAGGAGTTTGAAATCTATTAGAAAATGTTGGATTAATTCATCCCTTATAAAAATAAACGAGTTACTTGTTTTATAAACCGGATGCATGCAAATGTACTATAGCTGCTACGCCGTAGGCCGTAGCAATCAGCGTAGCCTTGGCACAAGAAATTATGTTGTTAATTTGTCATTAAACATTGCTACGGAGTGAAATTATAATGGTTGGAATAATATTGATGTTATTAACTGTTTCCAGTTATGTCAAAACTCTGAGAAATTTACAAGATAGCTCTGCAAATATTTTAGCTTATTAAAGTACATTGTCTTGTTTGAATTTCTGCAAAATAGATGGAATAAATGTTTTTCCTATATCAGAAACAATTTCCTATATTTTGATATCAGATCAGGCTAAAGTAAATAAATGAATATTTCACACAATGTATTCTGGTACAAAAGTAAGCTATATTTCTATTCTTTTATTAGATATACATTTACTTATACTATTTTAATAGCTTTTTTAAGTTGTATCTAGATGTAAACAGTTAAAATAGAAACACCACTTTTTAAAATTATGTTCCTTACATATTCTTACCAAATATCGACGAAAAAGCAGAATTTGTGATATAATATTCATATTATAAGGTATTGTAGTATGTGTTTTTAAAACGTAAAATAATTTCTTTAACACTTGTGCGACTCATTTACTCAGATAAACCCACTTTATTAGGAATTAAACGAATATATTTGCTTGAAAATTTAGCCTATTTGAAAACAAAATTCCACGACTAAATCTGTAAAAAATTATTGTCATTATCGTGCACACATTCGTGACATTCCCCTAGCGCACAAAAACATTTATTCAAACAAATAGAATAATTTAATAGATACATGTTAGAATGCAATTGAGAGCTATGTTTGGGTAGGCACATACGGATACATGAGTAAATAATTTTGTTAGGATTATTGTACAATGTTATTTGATAAGTGGTACTATTACCAATTAGCAAATAACATTGTACAATAATCCTAGAAAAATTATTAATGGTAATCTGTTAATCTGTATGACAGATAATCCTAGTTCTAATACTAGTCTCCCACAAAGGACCTGAATCCCCTATTATAAGTCTTTAATGTAAATAGATCAATAAATTTAAGCTAAAATTCAATTAAATTGTTTAACTATTTCAAAAGAGAAGAATCAAAAAGGACAGCGCTTACTTACAAATTTATCTACTTAATTGGTCCCCAAATTCGCTTAAAAGCGTAAATTGCCAGTGTGTTTAATGATTCAGTTTAAAGAAACCCTCATTTTAAAGCGAGAGACAGTTAAAGCAAGGGTCGGAATAAGCCTCCAAGGAGCATGCATTGAAATAATGAAGGCATCAGGGGTGCGTTGAGGCAAGATTCCAATTATCCAGAGCTTTTGTTCCCATCCACTTCACAAGCCTATTGTCATCATATTCTCGCATTCAATGAATATTTTTCATTCATTTGTGCGTTTAATTAATGTCTATTTTAGAAATTTTCAATAGAAACAGTACCCTTCCGTACCCTAGATGTTCTCTTTTGTTGTTTAATTGATTTTGGGTTGTGGTAAAACACCGAGGAAGCGTTTTATATACATCACGTGTTCCGTAAGCTAATCTTAGATCATTTTACCTCTTTTGTACGGTAAATTAAACTTTTACCCTTAGCTTAACCATAATACGCAGGGAATAGTGTCACCATATTTGAATATTAGCTTTACATTCTGCAACCAAATAATCATCTCTGTGTAATTTATACGTGACTAGGTCGCGATAACAATATTTGGCTCTCTTCGGCCTATCAACGTTCCACTGCTGGACATGGGACTCCTCAACTTTGGGAGGTATTATGCTTTTTATATTTATATACTAGCAGTTGCTCGCGACTTTGTATGCGTGAAATTTAGAAATCAATCCTTAACAAAAAGAAAGTTACTCTTCTGCTCAATAGATGGCGTTGTACGTTTTTTTAAAAACGCTATCGTTTCGTTCCACACACACATTAACACTTAAGCTCGTCAAAATTATTATTGTGTTATCATCCGGATTTCGCACTTATAAATTAGTAAGGATTTGCTGCGCTTACCAGGCGTATTGGCACAGGGTTTATTTTAAAGATTTCCGTCTCACACAGAAAATGTTATCATTGTACAATATACCTTAGCTGACTTTAACAGCACCCTGGGAAGGAAAAGTAGTGACTATATTCGTAGTTTTAATTCGTTACTACACGAACAACTTGCCGCTTGATCTAATGATGCTTGTGACATGATAATTTTAAAAGATTTTAATGGTTACAACAACTTTAAATTGGAGAACGTAAAATATATAAAAGAATTAGTAAGTGCGTCAAATTTAACTATTCGTTAATAAGGTCTCATGATCTAGTGGTTCAGGTAACGGACTGCCGTTCACGAGGACGCGGGTTCGATTCCCGTATGGGACAATCATTGTTATAATTGTCATACAAATGTTTGTCCTGCGTCTGGGTGTTTACTATGTATGATAAGCATGTATTTACAAAAGAAAAGTAGTTTATGTATTATATCCGTATTCTGGTATCCATAAGACAAGCATAATAAGCTTACCTTGGGACCAGAGGACGTTGCGTGCAGTGTATACGAATATTTATTTAATAAATCTATGCGTAACATAAATTAAAATTAATTCCTTTTTTTTTATTCATAGCGACGTTAGCAATATGTTAACAGTAAGTTTCGGCCTAAGCAGACTAGGACGACAATGATTTCAACATACATGTATTTCTACATTAATTTTAGTTTTTGCAATGGACTTGCTATGCTTTTACAAAATAAACAAAATTATAGTGGAAAAAATGATAACCATGAGCGGGATTTGAACCCACGACCTCGGAATACCGTTCCGTTGCTCTCCCATCTGAGCTATGAGCTCCCGCATATGTTTACCAAATCTTCCACTACAATCTTCTCAATGTGAGTTAAACATCGTGCGATGTTTTGTGTACAACGCCATTTATAATGCGGTTTCCACCAACTCGAAAAAATACGATAAATACATGTATTTATCGTAATTAACCATTTAAATATATGTTACTGTGGATTAAAATAAACAGTACAACGGAATATTGGCTTTGGAATTAAGAGGTCGATAAAAAATGAGGTCACGACCTTTCAATCCTGTATCAAGGTTATTTTTACAATTCATCGATACATAATTTGTAAAATGTATTAAGACTGAAACAATTCTAATCTCCCTAAGGATGGTAAAAATAAAATTGGTTAATTTTTAGGGTTCCGTACCCAAAGGGTAAAAACGGGACCCTATTACTGAGACTTCGCTGTCCGTCCGTCCGTCCGTCCGTCCGTCCGTCCGTCCGTCTGTCACCAGGCACCAGGCTGTATCTCAAGAACGGTGATAGCTAGAGAGTTGAAATTTTCACAGATGATGTATTTCTATTGCCGCTATAACAACAAATACTAAAAATAAAATAAAATAAATATTTAAGGGGGGCCTCCCATACAACAAACATGATTTTTTACCGTTTCTTGCTCGATACTAATAACGTTGCCTTATGTTGCATAGATAATGGTACGGAACCCTTCGTGCGCGAGTCCCACTCGCACTTGACCAATTTTTATTTTTGATAAGACCTTTTCATTTAGTAGTCGCATAGCCGTCTGGCTATTCAGAATATTCCCTATGAATGTAGAATTTAAAAAAATTAAATGTTTTCATGAAACAAATTTTGAAGCAGCTCGTAGCTTTGTGGTAAAAACTTAAGTCAAACTTAACAATTATCGATAATTTTTTTTTTTATTATATAGCTAATAGCATAATTTCATACTTTTTACAGAATAAACGGACGAAGATTACGTAACTAAATTATTATTTCATTGCATATCTAGCATAATATATAATTTTTTCTAAATAAATATTTATGGATATTCTCACAACGTCCTCTGGTCCCTAGCTAAGCTTATATGCTTGTGTTAAGAGTACCAGAATGCGGATATAATAAATATAGCACTTTTCTTTTGACATACATCATACAGACATACTTTTAATACATAGTAACCACCCGGACGCAGGACAAACATTTGTATGACAATTATATATATCACGCAAATGATGTCCCGAGCGGGAATCGAACCAGCAACCTCGTGAACGGCAGTCCGTTGCATAAACCACGGGACCATGAGGCTCGTCAAATATTAAATATCTCTCGCTCTCTCTCCAGCCCATTTATGTCCCACTGTTGGGCACGGGCCTCCTCCACTTTGGGAGGGATTATGGTCTACTGTGCCGCGCTGAGCAGGCATATTGGCACAGGGTTTATTTTAGAGTTTTCGGTCTCTCACAGAGGATGTTATCTGTGTGCATTATCCCTTAGCTGACTTTTACAGCACCCTTGGGAGGAGATGGGGTTGTGACACTTGTATTCTTAATCCGTCACCAAACGGACATTCGTCACCATACGGACAATGAAATATCTATGGTAGCGCAAACGTAAAATATTTCGAGGCAGGCCATTTACACCCCAATGATTTGCATTCTTACTCCATTTAGAGCAAATGAGCGTGCCTCGTAATGAATTTGGGAAGTACTTGTATAGTTATGACGAATTTTTAGAAGGAAGTCGTTTATTGCAGACTTGAATTCGTTATTCAGGCTATGGAAGTAAAATGTGGTGATTGCTTTTTGATAGTTTGTTGAATAGCAAGGAAAATGCTAGCGCTGTATTAAGTTCAAGAATTGTGAATGTAGGTTAACTCTGTAACGTATTAAGTTAGAAGTGAATTAGTGGATATTTTTATTCAGGCAAAAAAGTGTTAAATATTAATAGGCTAGCGAATAACCGCGATTTTGCCCACGTTTATAGTTACTGCCTCGCCTCTTGGATTTCACCGTGATGATATACCTTTTTCTGGTCTATGTACTATATAACTGTAAGGTTTTATTAAATAGCATCCAGTAGTTTTTGCCATCTATCGGGATATATATATATATATACCTTTTATAAACTTATTATAATTATTAAGTTAGAAATCCAGTATCTTCTATCAATTTCTAATTGTTTAATGTAGTTTGTTTTTTTTTATTACGGGTACGGTACGATAAAAAAAATTACAAAAGCCTAAATGAGAAACTCCCTTGCATATGCCTTAAGTTTATATCTATCTACGTATCCATTACACAGCGGAATATTGTTTTTTTTTAATACATTGAGTACTTTAAGGGAATGGCATTTTTGTTAAGATTTTGTTTCTAAATTTCACGCATACGAAGATGCAAGCGATAGCTAGTAATTAACTAAAGTAAAATCAAAGAAACATGTAGATATTATAAAACACCTAAAATATTAAGCAAAACATTGCACACATGACGGGCCTCGTGGTGTAGTGGTTCTGGTAACGGACTGCCGATCAAGAGGTCGCGGGTTCGATTCCCGTTCGGGACAATCATTTGTGTGATTTTTCTAATTATCATACAAATGTTTGTACTGCGTCTGGGTGTTTCTATGTATTATAAGTATGTATTTACAAAAAAAAGTAGTATATGTATTCTATCCGTACTCTGGTACCCATAACACAAGCATATAAGCTTAACTTGGGACCAGAGGACGTTGTGTGAAATGTCCATAAATATTTATTTATTATTATTTAATATTTTCTAACACTTACGCGACTCATCTGTTTAAATAAAACTACTTTTTACGGATGTAGACGCGTATATTTGTTTTAAATTTTGACCCGACTTTCGGGTCATGGTCATGGTGACTGCAAAGTCTCCGAAACGTCATTACAACTTTTGGCTATTTATTTATTAATGAACGACAAAATTGGTCTTAAATATTATATCAAACAAGGAAGCAACCCACAAAAGTCTGAAATAAACACATACCAAGTTTATTCGTCTTTGCAAAAATAAACAATATAATAATATAGCGAAAAGGACAACGTCCAATATTTGATGGCTAACTAATTGATGGATTGTTACACAACAAGATCCCAAAGGAAAGTCGTACGATAATTTATTTTGCCTTTGTTTGGGCGTTCCTTTAGTGCGAGATAAACTTTCTTTTTTACTTCCTACTTTTTGATCGCAGTAGAGGAGATTGCTTGGTGATTGATATATCGATGTTTTTAGTTTTTTTATTGGCAAAGTTTGATTTTTTTCTTTTTGTGTAAGGGTAAATATAAGGTTTGTCTATTAGGAAATAATTTTACTTTATGCTTATTCTCTCAAACCCATTAACGTCCCACTGTTGGGCACAGACCTTCTCCACTTTAAGAGGGATTATGGCCTACTGTGCTGCGCCGACCAGGCGTGTTGGTACGGGGTTTATTTTTGAGGTTTCTATCTCTAACAGGGGATGTTATCTGTGTGCAATATTCCTTAGCTGGTTTTTACAGCAACCTGGGTAAAAAAAGGGGTGGTGACACTTGTATTCTTAATTCGTCACCACACAGACAGTTTACTTTATGCTTACTAATATTTAAAAAATAAAAGTCGGTAATGTCTGTCAGTTGCTCTTTTACACCAAATCTTCTTAAACGATTGAAATGAAATTGATACAAATATATTATAGAACCTTAGAAAGGACATAAGCTATCTCTTGATACGAAAACACGCAGTGTAATGATTCCAAAATTCAAAGAATAAATAAGATAACAGATTTCTTTTCTTCTTCATCATCATCATCCTCCTGCCCTTATCCCATTATTTGGGGTCGGCGCAACATGTCTTTTTTTCCACAGTCTTCTATTAGCTGTCATGTCTGTGTCAACTCCTCTTTCTTCGTCTTCTTAATCTATTGAATTTTTTATAAACATGTTGCTTTAAAGCTGCTTAAAAGGTATAAGCTGTAGCCTATTCTCAGAGTAAAGACAATTTTATACATTTACAAAATCGTTTATTGAGTGGCCTGTTAATATTAGACAGTAAGATTAAAACAACAGTATTAACATTTGAAACCCATTTTCAGGGTCAATACCTAATTCGGTATTTAATAACAAAATCTAGCAACGTTTAAATTATAGAGTTTATACGGAATTTGGCGTAATCTGTAAATGAACATTCGCAATGTTCATTTACAGATTACGCCAAATTCCGTACTAAAATTTAATAGAAGTGTTTGGGTTTTTGTCATCATTGAGCTGAGAATTATCGCACGGTTGGTTGGTACTTAATTTCTATAAAATTTACATATTTAAATTAAGTTATCTGATGTGAAAAACAAAAACAGCTCAGTGAGCAGTAATCTCAGAGATGATATAACTATTATTTTCAAGGTTTATGGCCCGCAGTGATTATAAAAACTTGATAAGTACAAGTTGGACTCAAACACGACGAGCTCTGTTATTATTATACCAATCCCAAATTATCCCAAGTAACGGAGTAAGGGCAAGAGAATAATGGAGACGAGTATTTTCAAAAAAAAAAATTAAAAAATTGTTTATTCTCTCTAAATTGTTATATTATGGATATCCCTGGCCACTACGCTAGTAACAACTGTGTTGCAGAAGCCAGTGTCCACCCCCATTAAAATAATGGTCAATTTAAATTATGATGATTGTTAAATTAAAATATAATTTTATTCCCAAGCTTAGATTATATTTAAGTCTAAGCCTAATAGTCTATCTATCTAAGCTAATAGTTAGTTATAGTTATTTAATCACAATGTCTGAAGTTATGGACATACCATAACTACAGCTTACTAATGTATACTCAGTATATTGTAGTTGCCTGGAAGAGATCGCATTTTGTGATAAGGCCGCCTTTTGTACAAATGTTGATTTAAGTTTACGTATTGTAACTACATATTACTACGTAATACGTATTGTAACTACCCCCCCGACGAGGTGGTCGCGCGCCGCGAGTCTGTATTCAGAGACCCGCCGCGGCGAATGTGGCTGCTGGCCACGCGACAGGGGGACCTAGTGCTTCCCCTGTTGGGTCGGGCCCCGATTAACGGGGCCACCCCTCGCTGGGTCATGGTAAAGCTCAAGGCACCATCATGGCCCAGCAGGGTAGAAGGCGGAAAATAAAAAAAAAATAAAAAAAAACTACATTTTGTATTTATTTTTGTGCAAATAAAGAGTATTCTATTCTATGCTATTCTATAATTTTCAAATAATAAAATAAAATTTGTTGTTGTATTATCTATTGATATACATAAATTGTAAAATTTTTAGCTCTCTCGCTATCACTGTTCACTGACGGATGGGTGGACAGCGTCTCGGCGGCAAGTCTCTGTAATAGGTCCTGTTTTAACTTTTGGTACGGAATTTGAAATCTTACAACTATATTTATAGTATAAATGTCATCTTGTTACTTTATTAGATACTAGCCTGCAACTTCATACGCATGGAATATAAAACCCAACCATTACAAATTATACAAAAAACACCATCCTCAGGAACTACTCTACAAAGGAAATTGAGCGCATCAAAATCTGTAGTGTAGTTTTAAAAATATAAGCTCATATAAGGGCATAGGTATATACAATAATAACATCTTTGTTTAATAATTAGTTAAAATGTTTATGTGAAAAAAAACTAATTGTGATCAGGTAGAAAACCTAGGTTAGACTTGTTCAAAGCAGTTCCTACATTCATACCAGTTCATACAAGTTAATCGAGTGCTTTTTATGAAATATGGGTAACAATTTAATTATTAACTCATTTAAAATCCATGTTCTGTGAGCGTAAATTAGTAGAATATTTTACATAATAAATACACGAAAAGGAAAACTTGCACGAACTTTACAAAGTGATAGTGCATTTGTAGCATAGATTACTTGCAATAGATAGAGCATTACGATTTTATTAACACCCTTTTAACTTTTATTAATTCGGTACGTATCTATCAATGTATTAACTTATGTAACGGAATATTCTCTAACACTTGCGCGACTCATTTGTTTCAATAAAACTACTTTTTACGGATTTAGACGCGTATATTTATACATCTACTATATAAAAATAAGTCGGATTTTCCTTCCTGACGCTATAACTCCAGAACGCACGAACCGATTTCCACGGTTTTGCATTCGTTGGAAAGGTCTCGGGCTCCGTGAGGTTTATAGTTTTTTTTTTTTACTTTTTTTTTGGTATGGCAAAACAACGTTTGCCGGGCCAGCTAGTTATGTAATAAATATTGTATGAAGATATTAAGAAAGATATAAAACTATGCCTACTTATTTGGTAACTATTATGTTCCTAACCTAAGCTAGTTCCTAAACTAACCAAATTATGTGTTAATATAATCAGTATGTATATGGTTATATATAAAGAATTCAACACATTTATTTCCTATTTTCAAGAAAATTCGATTCGAACAGGAATATTTACGTAAAGCTCTATAAAATCCTCTTTTGTATTCAGATTTCGAAGACTTAAAAGCTTTACTTTCTCTAGACTTATATTATTTGTGTTGAGTTTTTTAATTTTAAAACACCAATGGCAGTGAATTACCAGTAGAAGTACTCTTATAATGAAAAGTATTTTAGTGTTATATTCACAAAATTAAAAAAATAATTGTAATTTGATTTTTTTATACTACTAAGGTGGCGAACAAGCTTGCCTGTTAGTAAGCTGGGCCTCGAGTCCGGTAACTATTACACATTATAACCTCAAAAAATTAACAATAGACTACCAAACTTGATAAAATTCGCGATAAATTTAATGGCGAATTTTATCAAGTTTGGTAGTCTATTGTTAATTTTTTGAGGTTATAATGTGTCATTATGGTGCCATTGCGACACCATTCATTTACCGGATTCGAGGCCCAGTTATCGTAGCGGACGATTGCAACACTCGAGGTGTAAGTCGGACGTCACCGACACTGCAATTTCTAACCGCTTTTTTGAAGAGCTCTATGCTGTAGTCCAATAGAAAAACCTCGGCTCGGTACGTATCTATCAATGTCCTTATCATATGTAAAGGAATCTTTAAATTTCACCCACTAGCAGTTGTATCCACTGTTTGTACCTCTGCGTCTGGGTGTTTACTATGCGATAAAAGTATGTATTTACAAAAGAAATTTAGTTTAAGTAATATATTCGTATTCTGGTACCCAAACAGTAACATAATCATATAAGCTTACCTTAGGACCAGTGGACGTTGTGTGAAATGTCCATGAATATTTAGTATTAATTTATTACATTTATAACCTTCCTCATTAAATGTACTATCCAACAATATTTTTTCTTTTAAATCAAACCAGTTATCATTTGGGATTAGTGCGTTCAAACAAACAAACTCTTCAGTTTCATAATATTACTTTCCTTTATGCTTTATTGCACACATACAAAGCAAAACAGAAAAAATACAGATAAAGGAAACATCATGTACAATAGTGAAATATTAGTAGAGATAATATTTTACTATTAATAGTTGACCCTGCAAACGTTGTTTTGCCATACAAATGTTAGTGGGTGGGGGGAGTTATTTGAAAAATTGATGTTGTCCGATTCTCAGACCTACTGAATATGCATGTAAAATTTCAAAAAATCGGTCAAGCCGTTTAGGAGCAGTACGGTAACTAACACTATGACACGTGAGTTTTATATGTATATATAAGATTACGATAATATTAATAGAGATAATAATAATTTTATCTACAAATCTATTCCATATGCTCACAGTAATTATTTTATCATCTATATGTATAGTGAATTGTGTGTGCGTCGCCAGTCACCACCCTATTTCCTTGTAACGTGTGCAATAAGAGTCAACTAAGAAATAAAGACAAGACATCCTTTATGCAGCCAAGTTTATGCCAAATATGAGTTGATAGGACGTTGTACAAAATCAACCTCTTTTCCAAAACCTATACCCCGAAAAAATAAGTAGCAACAATTTGTGGGCATGCCTCATAAATTGATCTCATCCCCAAATATATGTCAGTTGGTTGTCCTAATAAAATGGCAAGCCTTCTAACCGAAAGTACTTTCACTCGTAACTTTACGAGCGAAAGCGGAAAAGTTTAACTGAGATTTCTAAATTTTTTCTTAATAAGTATATCTCATGGATTGTATGTATGTGTGTCACAATAATACGTTGATATTTTTATAATTCATAATTCGTTTATTCGCAAATATAGGTATAAAAAAGAAGTACATTAAAAATTTTTGTTTCACCATATTTAGCCATTTGGCATGCAAATTACAATCCCTAAATACATAAAGGAGAATCAACACAAAAAATTATAATTAATCAAACTTAATCAAACTTAATTTATATTTCCATTTAAATGTTTCCATAAAATATATCAGAATACATTGTTCTATCAAATATGAGTCACTTATTAAATGATTGAAATAATGAGGCGCCCATACAAAACCCATTTTTTGAGTTTGATCGCGATTATATTTTGCATATCTGTACTTATAATAAATCTGTAGAGAGGTCAAACGTTGCGTACAAACGAACAAATAAATTCTTCAGCTTTATAATATTAGTGTGGATAAACTAGTATTGAAGTATACATAAAAGAAATCTATCTATATCTATACTTATAATAAATCTGTAGAGAGGTCAATTCTGTACATGAAATATATTTTCAAAATAACTATCAGGGGGTGATTAGTGATCGATACTGATGCCAAAAATGCAATTTTTGTCTGTCTGTCTGTCCGTCTGTATGCTCCTTATAGAAACAAAAACTACTCGACAGATTTTAACGAAACTTGGTACAATTATTCTTCATACTCCTGGACAGGTTATAGTATACTTTTCATCACGCTACAATCAATAGGAGCAGAGTAGTGAAGGGAAATGTTGGGAAAACGGGAAAAGGTGCTCCATTTTTTAAGCTTCCGTCGCGTGTGCAGCCTTAATGTTTAAAGTTACATAGAAATCATGTATGACGAAAATATTCTACATAAAATTGTCTAAAAAATATCCCGAAACAGCACATATCTATATTTTATGGTTGACTCACAATAACACGTGTAACTCCTGATAGCTTAGCAGTTCGTTCATTCTGATTATATTTGTTTATTCTTACGTTTATAATACTCTCACTCAAGCAGTAGTTAAAAATGTTGCAAAAACGAGGAAAATTTCCTAAATTCTACGCGGACGGAGTCGAGGGCAACAGCTAGTAATTAATAATTACAATATCATTAGAAATATTCTTGGAAACGTTCTAGTCTTGTTAGTAAGACGTTTCGTATAATATGTAAGATTCTCAGAAGCTTGGGTATATTCCATATTAATATGGAAAATTTTGGAAGATGATTATTAACAAATAAAAATATTATATACGGACGGGCCTCGTGGTCTAGTGGTTCATATAACGGACTGCCGATCACGAGGTCTCGGGTTCGATTCCCGGTCAGGACAAATATTTGTGTGATGTTTTTAATTGTCATACAAATGTTTGTACTGCGTCTGGGTGTTTACTATGTATTATAAGCATGTATTTACAAAAGAAAAGTAGTATATGTATTATATCCGTATTCTGGTACCCATAACACAAGCATATAAAGCTTAGCTTGGGACCAGAGGACGTTGTGTGAAATGTCCATGAATATTTATTTATTTATTCCTTATTTTGCAGAATAGAAACTTCGAGAAACTTTAATTATTTATTTTTATTTGTTACTAGCTGATGCCCGCTACTCCGTACGCGTGAAATTTTAGATCTCCATAATGTTTTGTCACCGTTTAAACCTTCCCTGGACTTTCACGAATATTTCAAGATCAAACACACCAAAATCTGCCCAGCCTTTCTCGAGTTTTAGCGAGACTAACGAACAGCAATTGATTTTTATATATAAGATTTTCTTGTTATGTAACCATATAAAATGTATATATGTGTGTGTGTTTGTGTGTATCTGCTTATATACCTTAATTTAAAAAATATTCGTTCTACTATCCTGCACAAAACCATTGTGATATCTATCTGCTTCTAAGATATAACAATATCACGATGGTCTTACTGTTGTATTATATGTAATGTCTATATTATGTAGATATTGCTATTTTTTATAAGTATTCATGGACATTACACACAACGTCCTCTGGTCCCATGCTAAGCTTATTATGCTTGTGTTATGGGTACCAGAATACGGATATAAATACATAAACTATTTTTCTTTTGTAAGTACATACTTATAATACATAGAAAACACCCAGACGTAGTACAAACATTTGTATGACATTTATGAATATCACACAAATGATTGTCCCAAGCGGGAATCGAACCCGCGACCTCGTGAACGGCAGTCCATTATATGAACCACTACGCCACGAAGCCCGTCAGTCCAAGAATTTATAAGTCCATACCATTTGTCTTCTGTAAAGGATCGCAAATTGTGATAAGACCGTCTGTTTTTTCTTAGAGCAAATTCTTTATTTTTAACCAGAACATTACACAATAAATAATCTCCAAAAAACCGAATAATCAGTTTGCCTGTGGAAGATGAAAATACATTGCACTTAATTGCCTAAATATATGTTAATTACAGTATATGAGTAGGTTACATCTTACATCTGATATAATTTTACAACTTACTTTAGATAGAAGATAGAAAATCTTTATGACGATAGTTATTTACTGCCTTAACAAAGTCTCACTTAAATATTTTTTGTAACATGTTGCGAAGATCTTTTGGACTTACTATTGTACTAGATGTATTGTAATTAAGATCTTGTAATGTATCTTTTAATTAAATTATGGTGGAAAAAGTGATTACTACAAGCGGGACTTGAACCCACGACCTCGGAATACCGTTCCGTAGCTCTGCCAACGGAGCTTATTGCGGTCGTGCTTTCAGTCATCAAATTAGGTCACCATAATCGTCACTCGATTGAGTTTATAGCGTATTTTTACGTACAACGCCATCTATCGAGAATGTTTTGCAATAATCTCGACCAGCCACCTAGTATTCTTTACAGAATACAATTGGGTTGAAAATAATGGCGTCAATCAAATCATGTCAATTGCAAAATTAATAAATTACTTTAGTAATGTATAGTTTAATTTTGTTATAATACCTGTCTTGGTGTACAATAAACAGTATTCATATGTAATCTTAAGACCGCTTGATATGAACTTACTGAATCACATAACTCTAACCTCTCTATAAATAAAAACATCTTATAGAAACAAAAAAGTTTGAATTATGCAGAAATCATTATATATTTCATATAAAAATATTTATTCCGAAGCAAAAATATAATATGGAGTTGTCCTAATAACAGTCACAAAACTCTAAGGGTCTTATTCATAATGACTTATCGGGGGTTTAAAAGTTCGCTAAAATAGGTTCGCGAAAATTGTCGAAACTTGTTATTCTTTAGACTTTTTACGCTAAAACGTTTATTATATCTCCGATAAAATCTCCGTTTAAACCTCTGATAAATCATTGTGAATAAGACCGTAAGCCTTAGACTCAAGCATTATATGGCAATAAATGTCTTTGTGTAAACACAAAAACCCGAAAAGACGCAATAAATATTAATTTTATTATTACAAAAAACATTACAACACCAAATTACTTTTTAGTACATAGTAAAATCATAATAGAGGTGTAAAAATCTAGGGTAAACTGTTATGTTTAGAAATAAAGAGTAATAATGGTATCTATATCTATCTATCTATTTCTTTGCTTATTATAAAACAACTAGATGTTGTCCACAACTTCATACGCGTGGAATTTAGGAATCAAACCTAAACAAATTATTTAAAAAGCCATCCTCTTAAAGCTCTCTATCTATTAAAAAAATGGCATCAAAATCCGTTGCGTAGTTTTGAAGATATAAGCTAACATAGCGAAATACAGACAAAAAAGAAAAAGAAAGGAAGAAAAAGAAAGAAAGAAAAAGAAAGAAAAAGAAAGAAAAAGAAAGAAAAAGAAAGAAAAAGAAAGAAAAAGAAAGAAAAAGAAAGAAAGAAAGGGTAGTGTGGTAATAGTAGAGTACTACGGCAACTATATCACGCTAAACATTATTACATCAAACTATTTTCAAGCTATGCAACTAAATTGTCTCTGCTTAGAGCCTTGTCAAAAAGACATTCATTTTTTTTCTCCAGTCTATTAAAGTCCCATGGTTGGGCCGCAGTAGTATTCAGTAAGAAAAAGTGAAGTGAATTTTCGGTAAATCTTGATCACGTGACAGTGCTCCTCCAATAAAAATAGAGGAGCGCTGTCACGTGATCAAGATTGATTGTGAAGATACTGAATACCACTGCAGGTGTCTCCTTCACTTCAACAAATTTTGTGGTGTACTATGCTGCATTGACTAGGCGTGTTAGCATAGGGTTTAGTTTCGCTCCATCTCTCACAGAGGATGTTATCTTTGTACAAAATCCTTTAGCTGGCCCTTACAGCAATCTGGAGAAGAAATGAGGTTATGATACTTGTATTTTTAATCGTCACCACAAAAAGACTGTGAGTATATTATATAGAGTATAATAAAAGTAATTAGACCATTCCCTATTACTTTCTAATTATACAACGTGTTGCAGAAAGGTGTAGTCATATTTGACTATTGTTACACATGGCCGGTGACTAGGCACTAGGCATGGATGAAATTAAAAAATATACTACATAGTTATATTATGACTTTTATGTGTTCATACAAATGTCATTAATTTATAAAATTAATCGATCTTCTTTAAATACAACACTACTACGAGGTCATCTTTTATCGTAAGGTTCAATCGCATTCAATAATCCGTGAAAATTTCATAATTGATGCGCTCCTGGTAGTTATTTAATAGCAGGCTATAAACAACAAAAAACTTACCAACTGTATTTTTCTATGTGTAACTGTAATATTTATAATATTTAAGGCCTATCCAATGCAACCTTAAAATATGACTACACCTTTCTACAACACGTTGTATAGTTAATATATTTCAGAAGTCAAGAAAACAATTAATTTTATTTTAAAATATTTTTTATATTAAGCTCAGCGTCTCGGAAATATTAATTTCCGGCGTCTTAAAAATACTGGCGCGCACCATTTCCTTCAACAAAAAGTATTGTGACCTCAGAATAAATTGTTAATTTAATCCTCTTATTAATCCCAACTTTTTTACCTACTCAAGCTACAATTGATTACGTCAGAACTAAGAAAAATGATAATTTATCATCCTCCTCCAAATGTCATTGGTTTTAGTTTACTTTTATTTTCTTGAATTTTGATTTTTACGTTCTTTGTAAGTACATATCTCTTAATGACGAGCTTCGTGGTTGAGTGGTTCATGTAACGGACAGCCGATCATGAGGTCGCGGGTTCGCTTCCCGCTCGGGACAATTATTTGTGTGATATTTATAATTGTCATACAAATGTTTGTACTGCGTCTGGGTGTTTCTATGTTTTATAAGTATGTATTTACAAAAGAAATCAGTTTATGTATTCTATCCGTATTCTGGTACCCATAACACAAGCATAGAAGTATAGCTTACTTTGGGACCAGAGGACGTTGTGTGAAGATGTCCATAAATGTATATTTTAAAAAAATGACAACAAAGTCCTACAGTAAAAAAAAGTATTTACCATTGATAAACACACGCCTAATATAAGCACTTTTAATGGGACAGGCCATTACAAAGTGGTCTGCGTCGAACAGAGGGCAAAGAAAAGTGAATAGAGACTCACCAACAAGTCCAAGTAATTCTCTGATAGCAAGACGTCTAACTCGCATTGTGGGCAAATGAGACAAACGTATTCGACCTCTTGTGCCATGACTATGTGAGTTATCTTTCTCTACTTTACCTATGTGGCGCCTGAAATCATATATATAAGCTTATATAGCTTAGCTTGGGACCAGAAGATGTTGTGTGAAATGTCCATGAATATTTATTTATATTTATTTAATTTTTTATATATTTTATTATTTATTATATAGTAGACCATAATAATCCCTCTCAAAGAGAATGAGGCCCGTGCCCAACAGTGGGACGCTAATGGGCTCGAAAGAGAGAGAGAGGCCAGAAAAAATGGTTTGCAATTACACGTCATTCTTTTTGTCAAATGTGTTTTTTTTATTGATTGTCTAAACCAAGCCCGATCCCAGAATACAAAATGTATTTTTTACAATAACACGCTTTAAAATGAGCTGTATAACAGGAAAAAGGTAAAACTAAACAATATTTTCTCAGTACTGAAAGGTATTACGAAATTATATTTAAGTTATTTTCATTAGCGTCCTAAATAAATAATGGTGGAAGATTATTCCAATTATAAGGTACGTCAAATAATTATTTACTTTGCGTGTTTTCTTACGAAATATAAATTGCGTTGGTATATATTGTCATTCTACTGCTTTATTGTTCTGGAATAGAGTTAAAGTTTTCATAGATGATATTCATCTCTATTGACGATATTACAACAAATACTAAATCTAAAATACAATAAATATTTAAGTGTCTACCATACAAAAACCGTTTTCAGTTTAATTTAGATTTCATTTCTTTTGTTCTAGTGCACAAATTAAGCCTAAAATTTTATTCTATTTTAATAAATTATGCATATATTAAAAGGCAAAAGACTAAAAATATAGCTAAGAATAGCATGCCGTTAAAGTGGTCTCGACAGCATGTGAATTTTACTAATCGGTCAATCGAATATAGAGGGCTTGACATCAATTGAATAATTGATATGTAATATTTTTTTAAAGTTTATCGTATTTTTATATAAATGGACTTTTTGAAACAGTATCTATGTAAAAATAATGAATACAAATATGAGTTCTGACAAGAGAATGAAAGGAAAAGAAAATATGTGTCTACGTTAGTCATCTAAGTCGCTCTTGCTTAATATTTTCTAATCTATTTTAAGTACGTATAAAATATATTAATGTAAATACCTACATATCCACCCCTATTCTAAAACTGGCAATAAATTCATTTTAAGAAATTAGCTGTTGACGCAACTTTGAACGTGAAGGGGATATTATAAATAGGAATTTAAAAACCAAATTCTAAAAAAATATACTGTGAAAAGCATCCTCTTAAAACTGAAAGGTTTAAAGATTTTAGCTCACATAGAGACTGACAGAAACAACGGCTATGTTTTATAACACGTAGAATTGTTTTTGAAATAAACAAAACAAAATTGTTTGTCAAAACATCTTGATACCGCTCTGAAGAGTCATAAATTAGATTTTATTAAAAATGTAATATTCTTTTACAAAATATATACAATTTTTGCGTACTTTCTATACTTTACTTCGTTAAGATTGCTTTAGGAAGTTTAAGAGCATAATATTTATTTTATTTCAACAAGCACTGAGAAATATTCCTTGATAATATTATGAAGGTAATAGTCCTTGATAATAATAACGTTTGATTGGCTGATATATCTAAGTATAAATGAGAGTACAGAAAACATTAGACTGAATGTTTGGATTTCAACTTCACACAGTATATGAGTACTTTGTAGAGGATGTATTTCAGAAAATCAGTTAAGAGTTATAAAGGTTTATAAAAATATAAGGAGGATATGGTGACATAGTGACGCAGCCCCTTAACTAAAATAAATAATAGTTTAAAAAAACTAAAAAACACACTTTATTTAATCTAATTATTGCATTGTCATCGGTCTTTGACAGGTGTGCAAAATTTGAATAGAATCTGACCGTTTAAAGTGGGTCAAAATATCGGTTACAAACATACAAACAAACATACAAGTGAAGCTAATATAAAGCGTGTAAAAAGAAACTGTATGAAATAATTTTTATCATAGATTTACGAAAATTGACGTGTAAAAGGACAGTGTCAGGATTGTTACTTATACAGAAAGAATATTTTCATTTTAGTACCAGATAATTGAATATAGAATATAATAAAAGAAATGCAACCTATGGAAAATAACTTTTATAAGACAAGACTGGACAAGGAGTGGTTTATATAACGGACTGCTGATCATGAGGTCTCGGGTTCGATTCCCGGTCAGGACAATCATTTGTGTGATGTTTTTAATTATCATACAAATGTTTGTACTGCGTCTGGGTGTTTACTATGTATTATAAGTATGTATTTACAAAAGAAAAGTAGTTTATGTATTATATCCGTATTATGGTACCCATAACACAAGCATAATAAGCTTAGCTTGGGACCAGAGGACGTTGTGTGAAATGTCTTTGAATATTTATAAAAAAATAAAAAAATATACTAAAATTTAGTAAATAATAAATAAAATAAAAAATAAAAAATATCATAAAAAAGGATTATAATAAAGATTGGGTATAATATAAAAGAAAACCTGAAAATAACGCAAGTCATGTGTAAGTGGAATAATTTTATGATACTGTTACTTAATAAAATCATGGTTTGTAAGGGAATCGTTGGATTCAGTTAGCTTAAGATTGAAAGAGAGTATCAAATAGAATATCAAATAGATTGTTAAAACAACTGGATAGTTTTGAGAAAATCTAGTGACAGAATATATTTCAACAAAAATAAATCGATGACTAAGTACCTAATACTTTGTCCATGGGGTGACGGATAAGGGTAAGATGTCATCACTTATTTCCTTTCCTAGGGTGCTGTAAAAGCCAGCTAAGGGATATTGAACACAGATAACCCGTACCCAACACTGGGAGGTTAATGGGCTAGAGAGAGAAGTAATACTCAAAATACCAAAAATACAAACACAGCGATATTATCGTGAGATAATGCCAAAGAAACTTATACACCAAGAGATTTAGATTTAGGAGTTAAATAATTACTAGTGATCCTCTATAAATAACAGCTTTTAACAGATTAGAAGAGACCGTGGAAGTCTCGCGGAAATGTAATCAAAAATATAATAGTATATATTTATATACTCTCCTAGAAATACATTTTTTTAGAAATCTATAGCAAAATTTAAATTCGTTATGTATGAAAATTTCACTTTATCACTTTATGACTTTACTCTTATTATTAAATAAAATAATGGTTTCAAACTTTAGCATTCAAATAAACATAATTAGGACCATTGTTTGTAAGTAAATTTTTGGTTACATGTTGATTGCAGAACTAAAAACTAGATTGAATGCATTATGTAAAAAGAAATTAGGTATACATAACTGGTTTCTTTGCAAAAACTAGTATGATTTTCAGAATACGCAACTCTAAGTAGTAAATAAACAACATCTTTACATTAGTCATTGATTAAATAAATATTAAGGGTGTTAAATCGTAGATATCCAGAGTAAATACTTCAAATAATATTAAAGTGATACGTAACAGTAATTTTCTTTGAACAAAACACCAAAGCTTATCTGAATAATTAATTCTACTACAAAAGCTAAACGCTTAGCTTTGTATACATTTCAATGTTATTTACATGGAGAGATTTTGTATTACGGAAATCCGAAATTGTTTTTCTGAATTCCGTTCGGTGAGACCTCATTCGTAATTAATGGCGTACTGTGTAAATTTACGGGCCGAAGGTAAATGGACAACAAATTAAATTTATTTTTTACAGCAATACTTTGGACTTTAATCCGAAATTGTGGATTAAATATATGCCAAGTATTTTATGTAGTATCTTTTATGATAAATAAAATGTGTTTGTGTTTAAATATGACTTGTAATTTACATCACTGTAATTTAATAATGCTAACATAAACCTCTTGGACAATTTCAAGAACATCCTAGTGAATATAAAATTACAAATAATTTAGATTTCTTTACTTAGAAAAAGACTCCGGGATAAAGAATTATATGATCGGTAAAACGAAACCATATTTTTTTTATTCATTGAAAGCATAACTTAATCATGTAATTCTAAAAAGAATTTCTATATAACAGAAACCTATCAAAATTGCTCAATCGCATATTCACTCGTAGAATGGTGATCGGTGACGCCTAAGCCTTGCTAACAAGTTAAATACCTAAAACTATAAATCAAGATTATTTAAACATCCTAGACACCTTAATGATACATACCTCGCCATGATTAATGAATCCATGTCTGTGGGATAATTCGTGGGCTTGCTCAAACCCACCAGGTATGAACACTGCAAACTGGTGATGGTACAATGGTACACAAGAGTCCAGCACTGACAGTAGCATGACCACGTACGCTAACATCGCGCAAGCCGCGCATTGCACGTTACTACCTAACTAAAATCTGAATTGTAAACCCGAACATGATAAGTCATACACTCGCGATACGTGATTTTAGAGGATTGGAATACGTCCGTCCCCTACAATGTCTCTGCAAAGACTACCTCCGCGTGACTGGAGGTCTTTTGGAATATATTCGGGTAGCGCATGCGCGAAAATTGGCGCCCTTTCTTAGTCCACTCTACTCGAACGTATTGTGTGTAGTGACAATTGTCTTGAATATGTAATTGGTTTATTTCGTTTTACTAACATTTCTTTTTACTTAAACTCATTTGTGGCTAAAATGAAACACACCTACATTATAGGTTAAATTTTAGCTAAATGCCAGCTTTACCTTACGGTATAAAAAAGTATTGTATTGTCATCGACCTCTAATAAGTGTGCAAATTTCAGTTTAGTTTAGTAGTTTTAGTTAAAGAAAAATATTTTTGCGTTGATGTCATATTCTCAACTCCCTCTCTCTTACCGATTTTAACGAATATGATTTTTTTTTATCAAATGTATATCCCATTGCTACTGCAAACCTATTCCCATTACGATACCTTTAACAATACATAACTCATGCTTTATATTTGGTAAAACCATTTCCAAGGCTCATAAGACACAGTTATAGCCATAAAGGAGATCAGGTATGACGACACGAGCAGTTGAACACAAGCATCCATTTACCTTCAAATACGTATTGTGAAAATAGTAAGGTTTTAAAAACATTTTGATACTTTTATTCAAGGTGAAAGCGATTTTTTACTATAGCATTAAGAAACATTATTTCTTCGCTCAACTCATTTACGTTACACTGTTGGAGATGGGTCTTCTTTACTTTGAGTGGGTTTTTGGTCCACGCTGCCTGACCTGGCGTAGGGTTTAATTTCAAGTTTATATTATACCTTAGCTGGCATTTACACTGTTTACTATGGCACTTTGGGATATAAGAGGGTTGGTGACACTCGTAATCTTAATCCACACGGAAATAAAACATTTATTTATTTTTCCATCCAGCCTATCAACGTCCCTGTGTTGGGCACAGGCCTCTTCCGCTTAACAAATTATGATTTACTACGCTGCACTGATCAGATGTGTTGGCACAGGGTGTATTTTCGAGTTTTCCGTCTCTCACAGAGGGTGTTATTAGTGTACAATGTCCCTTAGCTGGCCTTTACAGGGGTGGTGAAAATTGTATTGTTAATTCATCACCACACGGTGAATTAGTCACTACACGGATAATGGATGGTAAGTTTACGGACTAAAAAGATGAAGATGTGTTATTTTATTGTCGGGCATGTATGACCAGATGTATGAGTGTGGATGAAGCCAACGAAGTATGTTTGCATCGTAGCAGATGGCGCTCTATAGTCTCTGCCTACCTCCATGGGACAAAGGCGTGATGTTACGATGATGATGATGTGTTGTTTATTTATGCGTATTTGTGTTCTAAACAAATAGCTACCAACAAGATCTTAAGTACCTAATAATTATGATAATTTGTTTAACAAACTGTCGATCAAACATAGAAATAAAAACGTTAATATTCAAAAAATGTTCTTATGTAAAACAATTAAGAAGTCATCAGTTGTGCCGACAGATGGCTTTAGAGAAGGGTCGCTTAGTAACTCCGCAAAAATATTAAATTACACGAGCAATTAAGGATTTTGCGATTTGTAAGCAACGCATTTTGAATAACAATTGTTGAGATGATATCTTGGTATAATTACTGTGACAGCTACTTCTAAATGTCTAGAATATTCTTTTTTATTAAGGCTCAAATATATACCTAATATTTCAAGACGGATTTAAAATTCTCATTTACCTAGGGTGTAATATTTGCTTTCTAATAACACTATTAATGTGAACCATTGTTGGTAAGTTTCTGATACTTTTTTTGGCCTCAAATAGATTGATCAAAGTTGAAAGTTTTTTAGAGATAACTTATATTTTCGTAGCAGATGGCGTTCTATAGTCTCTGCCTACCCCCATGGGAAAAAGGCGTGAATTTATGATGATGAAGATGATGAACTTATATTTTAAGCTGTAGCCCGCAACTTCATACGCGTGGAATTTACTAACCTAAGCTTAACAAATTGTAGAATAAAGCCATCTTATTGAACCAATCTGTACCATGTAATTGGGTACCAATGTTCAACTTTATGATCATATAATCATATATGGGAAAGTCAAATTTAAAAAAAAAAACATCCAAATGTATCGTGTAGTTTTTTTTATGGCTCGTGTTATCTAGACTATAATACGGATATAATACACAAGCTACTTTTCGTTTCTAAATACATACTTATAATAATACATAGTAAACACCCAGACGCAGTACAAACATTTGTATGACAATTAAAAATATCACACAAATGATTGTTCCGTGCGGGAATCAAACCCGCGACCTCGTGAATGGCAGTCATTAACGACTTTGTTCTATAATAGCTCCGATCCATCCGATTACTTTTAAATGGGTGAAATTTATTTTCAAAGATTACGATACTAGATTTAGATCGATAGATACGAATCGAGCTAATAAAAGCGTGTTAAAAAGTGTGTTAGAAATAACTATATACGATCATACTGTAGGCGACACGCTACATGCAATATATATTCATTCTATTATTGAACTCATTTATTAATTTATCATGTAGGTACTTGGTATAATAAGAGTTATATATATTAATGGTCTTCTTCATAATGACTTATCGGAGGTTTAAAGCTAAAATCGGTTCGCTAAAGTGTCAAAAATTATTATTCATAATAGTCTTTTTACGACAACATATTTATTATCACTCCGATAAAGTGACATCATTTTATTGTTTAAACCTCCGATAAGTAATTATAAATAAGACCATTAATAAATAAAATAAATATTCATGGACATTTCACACAACGTCCTATAGTCCCAAGCTAAGCTTATTATGCTTGTGTTATGGGTACCAGAATACAGATATTATACATAAATTTGTTTTCGTTGGTATACATAAAATACATAGTAAACCCCCAGGCACAGAACAATCATTTGTATGATATTTATAAATAGGTATCACACAAATAATGGTCCCATGCGGGAATCGAACCCACGACCTCGTAAACGGCAGTCCGTTACCTGAACCACGAGGCCCGTCGAAATAAAGCTAAACACGATCGAACCATCGCTGTGGCTGCGCCGTTCCTAGACCTAGAAATAGTTATATATGATGGTCAAGTAAAATTTACCTACGCGTATGCGTTTAATTCCGCATTAACCACTATAGCCCGTGTTGCGTTGGTTCGACTGTGTGAAATCCGATAAACTATTCGTAGTTTTTCATTCCATTTATTACACATACGATTATCTTTTAAACGTTAAAAGGGTAAAACTAGAGTAAGTGCTCTATATACCTTGAGGTTCTCAGTATTCATACAAACTGCTTTGTTCTAAAACTTTTTTCCCAATTAAAATTAAATTAAATTAATTAAATTAAAACCGTTACAGCCTTAAATGCAGCATAGTTTTAACATTAACTTTTAAAAGTATTTGAAACTGTGATTTTAAAGTACAATAAGTTTGATTTGTAAGTATAGTATGGACTAGGAGTGGACTGTGAAATTCAAATGTGCTATTTGTTTTACCAACTTGCAAACATTAAGTATGCACTTTAAGACGATACCAAAATAGCTTCGTGCATTTTTCTATGTACGAAGTTTTCATTGTTTCCTTAGATTGAATGGCTAGAGCTCTAATTTTTAAGTATATGTTTTTTCAATATATGATCTAGGATCGCATCAACTCAGAAACACGATTGAAAAAAGTTTTCTCGATAGAAAATCTTGGCGAAACAACCTCTCAAAATTTTTATTTTTTTCATTTGTCGGTCTATTATCGCGTATTAACTAATGAAATAACTTTATAAACATAAGTAACTATTATATATAGAAACACGTAAATCAGAATTAAAATATATTTAGTAGATTTTGAGTAAATAGGAAAAGTATCCCTAATTCTTCATTTTCTGTGCCTACTGGCTGTGTTAATATGTACGTGTCGGCGATGATATACGATAATATTGAAGTAGGCCCTTAAAGTTGAATCACGAAGAACTCTCTTACCGACGTTTTATGGTCGAGAATTTTGCACATTTGTAAGCAGTTGGTTTTCCTTTATTCTGTTGTTGTCATAATTTAGCGGAAGTGATCATTACATTACGTCCGTGTGGTGACGGATTAAGAATACAAGTGTCACCACCCCATCTCCTCCCAAGGGTGCTGTAAAAGTCAGCTAAGGGATATTGCACACAGATAACATCTTCTGTTAGAGACGAAAAACTCGTAAATAAACCCTGTGCCAACACGCCTGGTCAGTGCGGCACAGTAGATCATAATCCCTCCCAAAGTGGAGGAGGCCTGTGCCCAACAGTGGGACGTAAATGGGCTGTAGAAGGATAAAAAGAGAAGATCACTACAATGTTATTACTAAGTTATGTTATCTATGAGTGCGTATCAAATCTAAGAATAATTAGAATTTTATAAAAAAAAAATTTTTTTTCAAATCGAGAAAACCCATCAAATTTTAAAGGCACATAAGTGCCTTTAAAATTTGATGGGTTTTCTCGATTTCTCAGGACATAACTATCCGATCCTTACATGTTGCCAATTAGACCACACGGGGACCTCCAGCTTTCTAATAAAAAAGAATCATTAAAATCGCTTCGCCCAGTTAAAAGATATAGAGATAGATGAGGTAACGAACAAAAAAAAATACATACAGACGAATTGAGAACCTCCTTCTTTTTTGAAGCTGGTTAAAAATTTGTTCTATCATTTCTAACATGCTTTTTAAAATCAGTTTTCTCTTGACGTATGTCTAAACCTACTATTCACTTGCCTATAGTTTATAAGCAAAAATAGTAAGTTCTTTAAACAATAGTGCCAATTCCACTGGCACAACTAAACTTAACTTAACTAAAAAATGAAAACAACTATTCCTGTATCTTAATTATTTGGCTATTTTTAGGGTTCCGTACCCAAAGGGTAGAAACGGGACCCTATTACTGAGACTTCGCTGTCCGTCCGTCCGTCCGTCTGTCACCAGGCTGTATCTCAAGAACAGTGATAGCTAGAGAGTTGAAATTTTCACAGATGATGTATTTCTATTGCCGCTATAACAACAAATACTAAAAATAAAATAAAATAAATATTTAAGGGGGGCTCCCATACAACAAACATGATTTTTTTACCGTTTCTTGCTCGATACTAATAACGTTGCCTTATGTTGCATAGATAATGGTACGGAACCCTTCGTGCGCGAGTCCGACTCGCACTTGACCAATTTTTTATGCACTATTCTGTTAATTATAATCGTTAGTCTATAATAAACAGTTTTTATAACACGAAAGTTCAGTTAACATTGCGGAATTGTGTTATTGACACTATCAATAATAATTTTCATTTTTTAGTTAAGTTAAGTTTAGCTGTACACGTAGAATTGGTACCAATGTAAGACAAAAATGTAAGCGTATTGTCAACTTTAGTTTAATAAAATTTGATATTAGAGAGCATACTAACCAGGTTTAGTATTTTATTTCACCACAGTTATTTTTTACTAACTATACAAGTCGACGGGTTCTATGATCTCTCTACATTAGAAGTTAATTAATACGTCGATACCTTGAAAGGAAATTTCTTAACGTCGTAAACTTATAGATAATTCTATTAAAATATTTCTGTTGTTATGCTCAGCCATTATAGACGTACTAAGTACACAGTATTCTTAAGGGCCTACATCAATATTATCGTATATCATCGCCGACACGTACATATTAACACAGCCAGTAGGCACAGAGAATGAAGAATTAGGGATACTTTTCCTATTTACTCAAAATCTACTAAATATATTTTAATTCTGATTTACGTGTGTCTATATATAATAGTTACTTATGTTTTTAAAGTTATTTCATTAGTTAATAAGCGATAATAGACCGACAAATGAAAAAAATAAAAAATGAGAGAGGTTGTTTCGCTAAGATTTTCTATCGAGAAAACTTTTTTTAATCGCGTTTCTGAGTTTATGCGATCCTAGATCATATATTGAAAAAACATATACTTAAAAATTAGAGCTCTAGCCATTCAATCTAAAGAAACAATGAAAACTTCGTACGTAGAAAAATGCACGAAGCTATTTTGGTATCTTCTTAAAAAAACATTCTTGATTAGATTTTATCAATACGACAGTGTGATAGTTTAATTACCTTTTCAAAAAATTACATGAGTAAGACCGATTGGAATAGTAATGGTCGCTTATCTCGGGAACCACTGGGCCGATTAGAAAAATTCTTAAAGAGTTGCATAGTACGTTTATCGAGGAAGGCTAAAGGCTAAATAACATCACGCTGTGACCGTAGCGAGCGAAGCAGTAGTGCAAAATTTTACAAAATACGAATTCAAGGGCTAGCTGGTAGATACATACCGAACTTATAAAAGCGTGTTAAAATAAAAAATTGGTTCGGTTGAATCTAAATTTATATTCTCGCACTTAATACACTAAAATGGGTTAAAGCTTCTAAAATAATGTAAAACCCTATATAAATTTCTGTTTTCATTATCTCAACTCTAAATAAAATCAATCGATACTCCCATTGGGGCACGGGGAGAGTCACATTGAATTTGCTCGCTAATTGGATGCCTCGCAAGTAATATAATTTATCAGTGAACGTAAAATGTAATGAATATATCCAATATTAGATGACATTTATACCTGTTTTAAAATTCATACTACAAAAAAGAAGTAAGCAGTTTTGATTTTTAAATGAACTTAAATATCATCTTTCTTTACCCTCATAGTAAAAGACGTGATGGTAATAATAAAAAAAAAAAAGAAAAAATAACGTCCTGTCTTTTTCCATGGGTGTAGGCAGAAACTATCGAGGGCCGTCTGCAACGATCCAAACATACTTCTTTGGCTTCGTCTACACTTATCATACATGCCCGATAATTGTAAGTGCCACGCACTTGAAACTTTTGAAGTATACTAGCGGTGGTATGGGAGTATATTGTTCCATATATAGATTAAATATTAAGAATTTCTTAATATTTCTTTTAGAAGGCTAACGACACTAGGTAATAATGTTTATGTATCGGTAGATACATGCAGACATGCATGGTGAAAGAAGAGTTAAATTCCATGCAGTATTTTACGTAATGCGATTAGAAGTGTGTAGATAGACTAAAATCTAAAAATTCTTTCAGGTTTCCTTACCAATAGGTTAAAACGGGACTCTATAAGACACTAATATCCGTCCACCCGCGTTCGGGCTCACCGCGAGGGGGTGAAGTCCCAGTGCGCCCGGACGTCGCCCGTGACGAGAAGGTGCTCACGGAGCAGCCGCAGAGAGGACAACCGAATAGCTTACGTAGTACCGGTGTCCGCCCACCAGCTGGCTGGTAGGTGCACGGCGGATCTTTTAGTGGGCGAGGGCCCCACGCTACCTCACTGTTGCCCCCGGATAGTGGGGTGTGCGGATTTTGACCCGCCAAAAAAAGGGACTCTACAAGATTCCGCTGCCGGTGCATCCTTTTGTTACCATTCTCTTAGTCTCAGTTGATGAATATGCATTTAGAAACTTTAACATGCATTTGTGTAACTTGATAATACGCCTGTAACGATATAATTATCACAGTTTGATATTAAGATGATAATGATAGGGAACTTTTCGTGGGTACCACGTATAAACGATTTTTTTTATTTCTTTTGCCTAAATACCGAGCAGACTATCCAATCCATCCATCTATGGATGGTCTAGTCAAATATCGTACAGACCAAAACTGGTTGCAATTTTAAGAAATACGCTAATAAGTTGTTGGCCGCGACTTCGTACGCGTGGTATTTAGAAAATTTTCCCAGATTTAGAAACATTTTTCACTAATGTTTCACTCCATTCAACAGCCAACACAAAAATAAATTTTCAATCCGAACCAGTAGCTTCTGAGATTAGCGCGTTAAACAAACAAACAAACTCTTCAGCTTTATAATTTAGATAGGGGTATTTAGCCATCCTATATTGTTATTTAATTAGAAACTAGTATCCACTTATTTGGGTACTCTATTTTATTAAGTCTTCACGATAATTGCATCAACTTCAAGACAAAGATCTTAATAAGATATTGATGAATGGATATTAGATATATAGGTACACAAGATATCTTATAGATACATTAGATACTATAGATAGATTCACAAGATATCCTCTTCAATAAGATCATCTTGAATGAAGAGGTTTTATAGGTCCGGTTGGTTTCCATTGTTACTCTGAATAGAAGTCATTATCGAAAGATCCACCACTAAGGTTTTGTTTTTAATACAATTGTGAGCTCATCTTTCTTATAATATTGAATTTAAACTTTTATTTACTCATTTTGTTGGCTTACCGGGGGGCGAAGTATGCAATTACAATGTTGTTACAATGATCAGTCACTGATTGCTTAATGACGAATTTTATTTTTTGGCTGGTATGGTTTGGTGTCTTAATGACGAAATTTTAGCAAGTTTGGTAATCTACCATGAATTTTTTGTCAGTGACTGATCAATAAGACAACATTTTAATAGCAAAGTTAGCAGACTTGGCCCCCTGTACGTAATATGTTCGTGCTTTAAATGCATCTATCTCAAAGTTATGATAAATGTAACACCCAAAGAAAACTTAAAATATATTCAGAGAAGCAACGTGACAAGTTCGATTTCCACACATACGTACACACACAGGTATATGTATATTTGTAATAAATCATGCGCTTTTTACCCATTAATAATATACCCAATATGGTCTTATTCATAATCACTTATCGGAGGTTTAAAAGTTCACTAAAATCAGTTCGCGAAAATTGTCAATACTTGTTATTCATAATACTTAGTCTTTTTACGTTAAAACGTTTACTATCTCTCCGATAAAATCTCCATTTAAACCTCTGATAAGTCATTATGAATAAGAAGAATATATTAAATTTCCATCCATCCATTAATCTTTCTTCACAACCTGCGGTCCTGGTGGTCCGCACTCGTGGACAACGGTCGTCAGATCGCCAAGTGATTAGGGCCTGCCCATTGCCACTGCAGCGTGCTGACTCTTTTTCTTTCTCTACTTATATTAAATTTAATTTGTAAAAAAACTAAGATGTATATCTTTTATGGTAATATTACTAAATAAATTATTTGTTTCCTAAAAAGAAAACAGTTATTTTTCGACCTTTCAAATCTATCCTCTAAAGTATATATATTAACGTTTATACAAAATAACTGACTCCCAGTTGGAATATTATAGTCACAGTTTTGCGTACAGTCGTGAATTATAGCACCCCTAAGCTGTATTCAATAAGCGAACGAATTGGAAATGACTGCACCTTTGTTGTCACACTTTTGTTGGCGTCAGTACCTATTGAAGAAAAATAAACATGCGAAAGCGCCTTGTGTTGGGAGGAAGAATAATATTATCTTAAAATTTTTGTAAATGAAATAGGTATGGAAAGAATATAATAGGTATGGAAAAAATATATATAACGCAGTAACAATATTTCAGTAACCATAATTCCTCCATGTGGTGACGGATTAAGAATACAAGTGTCACCACCCCATCTCCTCTCAAGGGTGCTGTAAAAGTCAGCTAAGGGATATTGCACACAGATAACACTCTATGTGAGAGACGAAAAACTCGAATATAAACCCTGTGCCAATACGCCTGGTCAGCGTGGCACAGTAGACTAAATCCGTAAAAAGTAGTTTTATTTATATACTACATTGTAAACAATACAATGACTGTACTAGTTACTTGGTTAATTTAAAGTAAGTCTGTTGGTTTAATGGTGGATTTTATGAAGCCCTTTTTATGTGCCGATAAAATTTTCTTTAGAACTAAGCAACGTCGTAAATCTAGATAAATTGAAAAAAGTTACCACTGATAGGAGTTGTTTAAGTTTGTATTTATTTATTTATAGCTAAACACAGAGAGAACGTATAGCTAAATAGAAGAAGTATTTAGTAATTTGTTGGTTTATATAAAGTATTTCTTAACAAAATATCTAAGTATATGTAGTACTCTAGTAACACGATGTACATTAAATCCATTTTCTTATTAAGAAATAAAGTAAAGGTGTCTTTATTGTGTTGTTTGTAATGCTCCGTATATGTGAATTACGCACTCCTTTTTCATTTTCCTAGTATAGAAGAATACAAGTGTCAGCACCCCTTTACTTCCCAGGGTGCTGTAAGAGCCAACTAAAGGATATTGTACACAGATAATATTATCGTCTGTGAGAAACGAAAAACACAAAAATAAATCCTGTTCCAACGCGCCTAGGCAACGTGGCACAGTAAAGCATAATCCCTTCTAAATTAGAGGAGACCCGTGCCTAACAGTGGCACGTTAATGGGCTGACAGTGAATAACAGAGGGACTATAGACAAGCAAAAAGAAAGACAAATCAATATACTGATAATATTAGAGGGATCATTCAAATACTGATTTGATATGTGAAGCTCAGTAGCATACACTCTGACACTAAGTAAGATAGACTGATCAAGTCAGGTCAGAAATATAAATGAGAATATAATGGATAAACTTCACAATAGAAAAATCTCTATTATCATTAATGATAGTTACGTCCGTAAGAAATCCCCTTGAATAAAACACCCACGTCTTGAATGGAAAGATTTCATAGATCCGGTTGACTTGTATTGTTAGTATGAATAGCAGTCGTTATCAATAGCTATCTACTTCTTGCGTATTGTTTGAATAATATTCTGTGCTTATTTTTAGATAATTATATAGTTGGATTTTAAATTTAGAAAATCGTATTCGTAATTTTCTATCACTGATTGATGGAAAAGGCTAGGCATAGGCTTTGATCCCCGCATAGGCCAAGCATTTTGTGTGATATTTGTATGTAGCACATTGATATTCGTGCTGTATCTGGGTGTTTTCTACCTAATCTAATATTATATAGCTGAAGACTTGATTTGAACGCGCTAATCTCAGGAACTACAGGTCCGAATTGAAAAATTCTTTTTGTGTTGGATAGACCATTTATTGTGTCGAGGAAGGCTATAGGATATACGAGCTGTCCCGGCAAACGTTGATTTGCCATACAATTCTGTGTAAAAATCAACAACAAAAAATTTCATCAAAATCGGTCCAGCCAATTGTGAATCTAAACCATCCTCAAATCCCCTTGAATACACACAACAAATTTCATTAAAATCGGTCCAGCCGTTTAGGAGGAGTTCAATTACAAACACACGTACAGAAGATTTATATATATAAAGATAACGAGCGCGTACGGATGGCTTTCAGGCCTTAATCAGGATAAAGACATCCTAGTCGCAACAGCATCCTAAACACCGTAGCATGGAGTTTTAATTCTCTGATTTTAAAAACATTAATTTTAAGAACACTAACCACTACTAACATTATGCAATAAGATAATACATGTAACACTAACACAATCATTTACAAACACAAATTGTAATTGAAATTGTAATTTGTAATTGAAATTTAATAATTGTAATATGGATCTTTTTTGTCCGAAATAAAAGTTTATTTATTTATTATAACACCAATCAGCGACCAATAGCAGAAAGAATAAGTACGTATTTACTAATGAAAAACATTTTATGTAATATATTCGTATTCTGGTACCCAAAATACAAGCACATAAGCTTAGCTTAATATTTCTTGATTATTTAATTATTTTATATTGATTGATCTTTGTCCGTATGGTGGCGGTTTAAGAATACAGGTATCACTACTCCTTTTCTTTTCTAGGGTGCTGTAAAAGCCAGCTAAGGGCTATCGTTCACAGATAAGATACTTTGTGAGAGACAGAAAACTCGAAAAGAAACCCTTGGCAACACGCCTGGTTAGCGCGATGTAGTAGACCATAATCCCTCCCAAAGTGAAGGGGGCTTGTGCGGCGCAGTGAGACTTTATTGGGTTTTTGGTTTTGAGAGGAAGAGATTGACTCTTTAGATACATAGCGTATAAAAAAAACTAGTAGAGTAATTCAATATCTATGCGGTTACTTATAAGGACATAATGTACTGAAAGGGAAATTCTAGAACGTTCATTATTTGTCATTTTATTACATCAGCATGAGCTAGCACGATTGTAAGCGTATACAATATATGATTTAGTTTTATGGTCGTACTTAAAGTAGAAACGGAATGCAGATGATAAGGATATACTTATGAGTAGTTGCGTGAATAATTTACGACTTTCCATGGTTTTCGGTCAAGTTTACACGCTTTTCTCTTATAATTGCGTGTTTTTGTGATGTAATGATTTTTTTTTAAAACAAACAAATATATTACTTATTGAACAAAGTCGTTTTTAACACGCTTTTATAAGTTCGGTATGTATCTATCAATGTATTAATCTATGTAACGGAATTTATTTACGCGATTTTCACCCACTGGCGGAAGTCGGAATGATTTAAAATTTTGCATACATATCAAGGACCGATGACAATGCAATTATATAAAATTGGTCAAGTGCAAGTCGGACTCGCGCACGAAGGGTTCCGTACCATTATCTATGCAACATAAGGCAACGTTATTAGTATCGAGCAAGAAACGGTAAAAAAATCATGTTTGTTGTATGGGAGCCCCCTTTAAATATTTATTTTATTTTATTTTTAGTATTTGTTGTTATAGCGGCAATAGAAATACATCATCTGTGAAAATTTCAACTCTCTAGCTATCACCGTTCTTGAGATACAGCCTGGTGACAGACGGATGGACGGACGGACGGACGGACGGACGGACAGCGAAGTCTCAGTAATAGGGTCCCGTTTTTACCCTTTGGGTACGGAACCCTAAAAAAGATATTCAGAATTTTCAAGCGTGTTTTTTTTTTAATTTTTGAACTAAGCAAATTATTTTTGTATGTATGTCCCTATGTGAGCTTATATTACAGTAATATTACGTATTATATTCTAATGGTCTTATTCATAATCACTTATCGGAGGTTTAAAAGTTCGCTAAAATCGGTTCGCGAAAATTGACAATACTTGTTATTCACAATAGTCTTTTTACGCTAAAACGTTTATTATCTCTCGGATAAAATCTCCGTTTAAACCTCCGATAAGTCATTATGAATAAGACCGTAATTATACAAATACGCTACGAGTTAGTTACGCAGCTCTACAAAGTAGCTACGCAGCTCTACAAGAAAGATACGCATCACTACGAGAAAGCTACGCAACAAATGTGGTGTTAGTGGTATTACTCAACCGTGCTATAAAGTAGCCACGCTAAAGAGAAGGCTAAATAAAAGTACTCACAAGCAATATGTTGTATTTAAAATAATTAATTGCGTTATTTTATTTATTTATTTATTTAACACTTCTATACACAAATAAGGTACAAAGGCGGACTTAAGCGGCGGTTATTTTGATAATAAATATAATTTTAATATTTTAATTGTAAAGATATATGGTCTTAGGTATTCATAATACTTATCGAAGGTTTAGAAGTTCGCTAAAATCGTTTCGCTAAAATAGTCAAAAATTGTTATTCATAATAGTCTTTTTACGATAAAATGTTTATTATCTCTCCTATAAAGTTATTGTTTAAACCTCCGATATGTCATTGTGAATAAGACCAATAATGCTTAGTGTTATTATAATTCGAATAAGATTGTTAAATATTAAGTAAGAAAATATCCTAAGAACACCCTTATTTTATTATACATCTTACCATATTATATGTGTATTAACGCTTATATTGAAATAATATTTTGTTGAAAACTGTTCAAAAACTTTTCAAATAACTCTAGTACTAAAACATCTATCAAAACTAAAGAACTCCAAACCCTACAAGTAATTTAGTTAAAAGGTATAAAAATGTTACGGCGAGATTTAAACCTAAAATAAAACTTTATCTGACAGAATTTACCTCATAAAACAGATGGGAAAATATAAAACTGATAATTTAAAAAGGTCACTGTTTACATTACCACTTTAAGTTGGGCAATTTAACTCTTAGTTATAGACCAAGATTCCAGGGTTGCATCCTTTGACTTATTTTCTCAGCGATGAAATGTTTCGGATAGCATGTTGTTGTTGTTGTGTGATGTTCCTTTTACGTAGCATAATTGTAAAAATATCCCTTCGGCTGTTTTTCAGCAATTTAATGCTAAAGTCTGGTACAAATATTACTAACCTTTTTTTTATTCTAAAATGTAATGCTCTTACAAAAAGTTTGTAATATTTTAACCAGACTTTAGCATCAATTGCTGAAAAACAGTTGACGTGACAAAGTTGAGGGTATTTTTACAATGATGCTATGTATAAGGACTTCCTCATTCAATGCATTTCATCACTGAGAAAATAAGTCTAAGAATTCACACCTGGGATCTTGGTCTGTTACGATCAAATGCCATATCTACTTCCGGATCTAAAAAAACAGGAATCTATAGTAATGTGGTAATTTAATTTAGTCCTTTTTCAGCTCTTAATAAGTTTAATTTAACTTGCTTTTCACTAATTAACTACACTGATTTGAAACATCAAATTAAAATATTTATACCTTCTTCTTTATTTTGCCAACTAATGTAATAATCTATACTAGCTGACCCAGCAAACGTTGTTTTGCCATACTCACAAAAAAACGTTTGAAAAATAGATGTTGGCCGATTCTCAGACCTACTGAATATGCATGTAAAATTTCATAAAAAATCGGTCAAGCCGTTTCGGAAGAGTTCGGTAACTAACACTGTGACACGTGAATTTTATTTATCTTATATATAAAACTCACGTGTCACAGTGTCACACGAATGATTGTCCCGAGCGGGGACCGAACCCGCGACCTCTTGATCAGTCTCAGTCCGTTACCAGAACCACTACACCACGAGGTCCGTCAATATTATATTATTGGTTTGATATGAAAAATTACTTTTGTGTTGAATAGCTCATTTATCGAGGAAAGCTTATAGGCTATATAACATCACGCTGCGACCAATAGGAGCGAAGCATTAGTGTAAATTGTTTCTAAAACGGGGAAAATCTTCAAAATTTCACAAATATACATTCGCGGGCTACAGCAACCCATATACAGTAGGTTTGTTTTAATTAGGGTTTAAATAATAATTATTAAATATTTATTTCAATATTTATTTTATTTTATTTTTAGTATTTGTTGTTATAGCGGCAATAGAAATACATCATCTGTGAAAATTTCAACTGTCTAGCTATCACCGTTCTAGAGATACAGCCTGGTGACAGACGGACGGACGGACGGACGGACGGACGGACGGACAGCGAAGTCTCAGTAATAGGGTCCCGTTTTTACCCTTTGGGTACGGAACCCTAATTAAAACAGCAGCAGTTAATATTGACAGGCTTCGTGGTCTAGTGGACTGCCGTTAACGAGGTCGCGGGTTCGATTCCCACTCGGGACAATTATTTGTGTGATATTTACAATTGTCATACAAATATTTGTCCTGCGTCTGGGTGTTTACTATGTATTATAAGTATGTATTTACAAAAGAAAAGTAGTATATGTATTTTATTCGTATTCTGGTACCCATACCACAAGCATATAAGCTTTGCTTGGGGACCAGAGGACGTTGTGTGAGATGTCTATGAATATTAAAAAAAAGCATATAGAAACTCTTATCTATTATTTTATCATTTAATGTCTAACATTGTTGTCTACACAATGAGGATGTCAGTTACGTGGTTAATTTAAAGTAAGTCTGTTGGTTTAATGGCGGATTTTATGAAGCACTTTTTATGTCTCAATAAAATTTTCTTTAGAACTAAGCAACGTCGTTAATCTAGAGTTCTAATATAATAAAAAGTTACCGCTGATAACGGTTCTCTAAGAATGTGTTTACAGTTTGTTAAATAATTATTGTACTAGGTTATTTATCTGCTGTATCCTACTGATATTGTGAAATGTAAATGTGAAAGTTTGTGACTACGGATGTTTTTCATGGACATTTCACACAACGTCCTCTGGTCCTAAGCTAAGCTTATATGCTTGTGTTATGGGTACCAGAATACGGATATACTACATAAACTATTTTTCTTTTGTAAATACATACTTATAATACATAGAAAACACCCAGACGTAGTACAAACATTTGTATGACATTTATGAATATCACACAAATGACTGTCCCGAGCGGGAATCGAACCCGCGACCTTGTGAACGGCAGTCCGTTACATGAACCACTACGCCACGAAGCCCGAATGTTGGATGTTTGGATGTTTATTACTCTTTCATGCAAAAACTACCGAATGGATTTTAATGAAACTTTACGATAATGTAGCTTAAACATCAGAATAACATTTAGGCTACAATTTATAATGATATTGTGTAAATTGTCCAAAATTTGACGATGTGTCAGGTTGTATATAAATAAACTTCAGTAACAGTATATTTATGACGAGCCTCGTGGTTGAGTGGTTTATGTAACGGACTGCCGATCAAGAGGTTGCGGGTTCGATTCCCGCACGGCGCAATTTTTTGTGCGATATTTATAAATGTCATACAAATGTTTGTACTGCGTCTGGGTGTTTCTATGTATTATAAGTATGTATTTACAAAAGAAAAGTAGTATATGTAGCATATCCGTATCTGGTACCCATAATACAAGCATAGAACTAAAGCTTACTTTGGGACCAGAGGACGTTGTGTGAAATGTCTTGAATATTTATTAAAAAAAAACAAAAAAATATCTGTTACTTGCGAAAACATAATGTAGAGGGTCTAACACATTTGTATTTAGGTATGATTAAACTATTTGATAAAGGCTTAATACCATTCTGTCAGGCATATTTCGTCTGAGCTCTTAATTGAAATTAGTTAAGATATTTTAGGTGTAAATAGTTTTACTGATATAAAATATATTCAATTTATATTACTTTATGATGAATTTTGATCCTAAAATCATAAAGTTAAACAGAAAATAACGGGGCTATTAGGCGGATAGTGTTTTTATGAGTTTTCTACCCTGAGTAGTAATCGGAGTATCTATCCATCCATCAACTTTTCTCAGTCCACTGCTGGACAAAGACCTCCCCCATAGAACGCCACAACGCGCGGTCCTGCGCTAACTGCATCCAGCGGCCCCCGGCATATTTGACGATATCGCCATTCCACCTTGTTGGGAGCCGCCCCACTCTGTCCAGTGCATGGTCGCCACTCGAGGACTTTCCGTCCCCAACGGCCATCAGATTGTCGAGCAAAGTGGCCTGATCATTGCCACTTCAGCGTCCACAATCAGAGTATACTAATATAATATTACTGGCTGTTCCCCGCGACTACATACGCGTAGATTTAAAAAACAAATCCCCGTTTTTGTAACATTTTTCACTACTGCTTCTCTCCTATTAGTCGCAACGTGATGTTGTATAGCCTTCCTCGCTAAATGGACTATCCAACACTTACACCCGTATTCACAAACAATATTTACCCAAGTAAGTACTTAAGTGTTGATGCACTGTGCAAAGGGTAACACTTCTCAGTGCGTTCCGTTCATCGAGCCTTTGTATTCATAGACAAAACTTAGCTATGCGTTCAGTTTAACAAACGCATAGTGCGCGTCACCACTTAAGTATTGTTTTTGAAATGGTTTTGCTACCCCTGTGCGTCCATGCCTACTATGAGACCTCACAGTAACGTTTGTGAATACGGTTGTGAAAGAATTTTTGAAATCAGACAAGAGGTTCCTGAGATTAGCGCTTTTAAACAAACAAACAAACTCTTTAGCTTTATAATATTAGTATGGATGAAATATCTAGCTGTTGCCCGCGACTTCGTACGCGTGGTATTTAGAAAAATTTCTCAGTTTTTTTTGCAACAGTTTTCACATATGTTTCGCTACTATTAGTCGCAGCCTTCCTCAATAAATGAGCACTAGCTGTTCACGCCTGAACATTGTGAACATCGCGCGCTGGTTGCAAGGAGCGCCCGTATTCTTAAGCACCGCCGCTAACTTCACATTAGACGACACAGCTGACAACTGGGCGCGCAACATAATGGTACCAATTCTACGCGCACAACTAAACTTAACTTAACTAAAAATTGAAATTTGATTGTGTCAATAACACAATTCTGTAATGTTAATGATTCTTTCTTGTTAGCAAATCTGTTTATTATAGATTAACCATTGTAATTAATATAAAATTACACAACAAAATAACCAAATAATCAATATACAGTAATAGTTGTTTTCATTTTTTAGTTAAGTTAAGTTTAGTTGTGGACGAAGAATCGACACCATTGTCGCCTCGACCTATAATTTATAATGTAATAATGATTATAAAGTAAATTAAATATGTACAAGAAGACTGACTTGTTTCATTCGCCTACAAGTTTTTTGGCGACCGTAAGGAGATGCTGCATATTTGGACAAATTTAAATAACAATGGCAAGATTGGAGTTTGTTGCAGACGACGACAATACGAAGTATAGATAGATGTTTATCAAGTCACTATATATTTCACTTAAGACTAAACCGCAATGTGCGAATAAATTCTAAACATAAAAAACTACCCTTAACTCTATTACATCATCGTCAAATTACTTTCACCGAATTTTATTATATTGGCATAAGTCCCATGAATTTGATGGGCCATAAAGTTGGGTGTTACCCGCAAGATGAGGTTCTATGACAACACTACGTATGTGCATGTTACGAGCGGTATATCATTACTATAACTATCATGTTATTATTGTTATATAATATTTTAGTTATATAAAATAATTTATGTTATTAGGAGTTGCAATAAATCCTTACTTATTATAAAACAAAGTCGCTATTTTCGTATGTATGTCCATATGTAAGCTTATATCTTTAAAACTACGTAACAGATTTCGATGCGGCTTTCTTTTATATGTAGAGTGTTTCATGAGGATGGCTTTTTTGTATAAATTTTAATTTGTTATGTTTTTTTTATTTTCTAAATTCCATGCATACGAAGTTGGGGGCAATAGCTAGCACTTGTATAAGATACGAGTATTAAAACATGAAACAAGAATGTACTTAATATATTTCATTATTATAAGATTAAATAAATACCTTATATCAAAATGATCTTGCTACGAAATAAAATTTACTCGTCAAAATATTTTTCCCGAAAAACGGAATTAAAATAAATATATACCTAAAAGTTGTGCCAACCAAAATGTTGAATTCTAGTCACTCCCTCCATTCCTCGCTCCATTACCTCTAATACGCACCCTTAGGCTAAGGGAAAATATTAGCCACACCGTGAAATGTTATCAACGCATACGCCGTGCGATATCTCGTTAGTTCCCAATTTGAATATCGGCCAATCAACGCGCGACGTAGCGGCTGGGGCGACCCCTTCCCGATTCAATTATATTATTTTTTGCGCTTGCAACACTGTCGATAAAATTGTCCCCTTTTTCCGACATATTTGACGTTTTCATTTTTAGTTGTTCATTTTGCTGTAAAACGAATGCAATGTTAAAAATATTAGTCAAGTGCGAAACGTTCTAGAATTACGATTTTCCATACCTCTTAAAGCCGAATAAAAGCAAAAGTATTTGCTTTAAAATGCAGCACACAATAAAGTGTCACCACACGTTTGCGCTGCCGCAGGTCCTACCTCTTTGTCGCCATCACCTAGTTTATTTAATTTACTCAGCTGTTTGCCTTTAAATATTTTTTCTTGAGAGTTAAATAAAATCCCTTTTTACGGATTGTGACACGTATATTTTGTTTTAAAGTTTAGCTCGAAGTTTGGAGACTTTTCAGTCACCATAGTCACAGATGGGAATGAGTTGTAAAGTGTGCTGCGAGGATTTAAAGGATTTATCAAATTTTATAAAATTTATCTTTCAAATCAAACAGTCACAATATCAAGACAATAACTTATTTATGGATATCACATACAGAGAATAAAATATATATGAGTTTCAGTAAAAATAATATTATTCGTGACAATAAAGTTATACATTTTCTTATGTTTTGAACATATTTCAGTGAAGATCTACCTCGAAAACGTTTTGTTTTATTGCAAAAATACATTGTGGTTATGGCAACACATTATTTCAGAAACGTAGTTCAGCTTTTCTTAGATGATCACAGAGATGTTTTTGATGTTATCTCAATTTTCTTTTTGTAAATTGTTGTCGAACACCTTTTCGTATACTAATATTAAAAACCTGATGAGTTAGTTTTTTTGTTTGTTTGAACGCGCTAATCATAAGAAGCGCTAGTCCGATTTAAAAAATTCTTTCGGTGTTAGATAGTACATTTATCGAGGAAGGCTATAGGTTATATAACATCACGCTGCGGCCAATAGAAGCGAAGCATCAGTGAATAATGTTGCGAAATGGGGAATATTTTCAAAATTCCACATATATGAAGTCGCGGGCAACAGCTATAAATGGACATCCATGAACATTTCTTACGTAGATTGAGACTAGAGGGCGTTCTAAATAAAATAATTTCATTATGTAAAATTGTGAGTGAGTGGTACCCGCTAAAGGATATGATTAATTTACCATATTTTTTAGTAAATTACATATAATTGAAAAAAGACCTGTGTCGTTTAAAAAAAATTTGTGTTTATCTCACAAATCATACTGTCCTTTTTATATTGTGCAAGAATCAAACCTGACCCGATGAATGACGATGGCCACATTACCGTTGCAAAACGAGGCCTGGTAATGATTTATAAATAAAAAGTAATTCCATGACTTCTGATAGTTGTTTGAAATAATTTGATCACGTATACATTCCTTAAAAATAAATGCATTTGAATTTCTTTACTTGGTTCCGCATAACAAACAGTAACATTAAATTTCCTATTTCATAAGAACCTGTTCCAGAAAATATAATTTTCTCTACAGACGTCGTAATATGTGAAAGTCACTAAGCCTTCTTAATATAAAAGGATAAGTGCAGACCCGACTACAGTAGGTAAGTGGTTGCTATGTTGGAAGACGGCGAGAACTGTTTGACTTAGAACTAATCCGCAAACTATTTTACACACTTTGTTGCACTTATTTTTCTTCATACGCGTAGTAAAATGTTGACCACTGGGAATAAAGTGAATCTAACTAATATTATAAATGTGTAAGTTTGTGAGTATGGATGTTTGTTGCTCTTTCACGCAAAAACTACTGAATGGATTTTAATTTTACAATGATGTATCTTATACATCAGAATAACATTATCTCTCTCCAGCCCATTTACTTCCCACTATTGGGCACGGGCCTTTTCCACTTTGGGACAGATTATTGTTCCGCGCTGACGCTGTATTGGCACAGGGTTTGTTTTCGAATTTCTCTTCTCTCACAGAGGATGTTATCTGTGTTCAACATCCCTTAGCTGGCTTTTTCAGCACCCTAGGAAAGGAAATAAAGGAAATAATAATTATGGTCTACTGGTCATTGCATAGCTTTTATCGCGGGCCTTGAGCGTGGAGACTGAATCCAGAAATTCCGTAACGAAAATAACCCAACACCCCCTACTCCAACCAGCACAGGCCGCGGTGATACTGTAAACAGTATCACCGCTGCCTGTGCCTGTGATTTTTTGAAGTTCAGTAGAGTTGAGGCCTTGGGGGGAAAAAGGGCCTAGAGGAAGACCACAAATGCGCTGGAAAACTGACGATGTCAAGAAAACTGCAGGGACGCATTGGATGCAAGTGGCACAAAGTCGAGAGGAATGGCAGAAGCTAAAGGAGGCCTACACCAAATTGGTCGAGAATGGCTAAGAAGAAGAAGATGACAAGTAGTGTAAAACAAACGTTGATTACGTATAAATTTTAGCAAACTTTAGTGTGCGTTTACCTTTATAATACGAGTAAGTTTGTAAGCCTACATTAATGTGTCTTTAATCACTTTGACAGGACTTGTGTTGAGCTTAGTTGGTAGTTTCATGGCCACGTCTTAATGTTTTGGTAAAGTTTTTAGACTTACTTAGATACTAAACTACTTTTAGTAGCTCTGTTGACTCTAGTTAAGTAATAACTGCTATGCTTCCATATATGTACCCACGTAAATAAATAAGAAAATAAATATTTACGGAAATTTCACACAATGTTGTCAGGTTCCAAGTTTAGCTTATATGCTTGTGTTATGGATACCAGAATACGGATAGACTACATATACAAGTTGTCTTTTGCAAATTCATATTTATAATACATTAGCAGACTGCTGTTGCCCACAACTTCATACGCGTGGAATTTAGAAAATTTTTCTCTCTTTTGCACCATTTTTCATTGCTGCCTCGCTCCTATTGGTGCAGCGTGAGGTTATATAGCCTATAGCCTTCCTCAATAAGTGTACTATCCAACACGGAAAGAATTTTCAAATCGGACCAGTAGCTCCCGAGATTAGCGCGTTTAAACAAACAAACAAACAAACAAATTCTTCAGCTTTATAATATTAGTATAGATAGAAAATACACAGACGCAGTATAAACATTTTTATGTCAAATTATAAACGTCCCGAGCGGGAAACGAACCCGCGACCTCAAGAACGGTGGTCCGTTATAGACCACGAGGCCCGTCAAATTTATATTTTATTAAATGCATATTTACTGCGCTTACACAAAGTCCTCCACTAATTGTAACAATCTCGTTAAATAGGTAAATAAAGCTCTTACAACCCACTATAACTTAGAAACTACTAGCTTTAAGCAGTAATTATAACAAGAGTAAATTAAACAAACGTAATTACCTCAACACACCAATTATTCTCTTTTATAGTACGATGTGTCTGTTACAATGTTGTTTAAAGTCAAAGGACAGTTGCACTGGTGTCTAACTATAGTTAAGACTCGGAGTCAACTATACATTTACCTTGTTATACATCGTTGATGTCAAAGTCAAAATCGAAAAAAATACTTCAAGTTAGCATGTTTTAAAACGTCAAAAGCTAGGTAACTATCCGAAACGCGAATCCTATGAACAAGAATAGACAAGGAACACTACGGATGTTGTTTTTTTGGTTGTTTAATGGTTATAAAAACTAACGAACGAAAAAGTAACACAGTAACCTCATGATTTCTCTTTTTTTCGTACACGGAGAAAGAGAATCATTAAACAATAAACTATCAGTAATATCAATAAGAACTTGTAATAGGGACTAGTACTACCACGGGCGCAAGCAGAAAGAGGTTAGGTGTTTAAACCCGAAATGCCAAAAATTATAATAGAAAAACAAGATTTGTCAAACATTACGGGCCTCGTGGTGTAGTGGTTCATATAACGGACTACCGATCATGAGGTCTCGGGTTCGATTCCCGGTCAGGACAATCATTTGTGTGATGTTTTTAATTGTCATACAAATGTTTGTACTGCATCTGGGTGTTTACTATGTATTATAAGTATGTATTCACAAAAGAAAAGTAGTCTATGTATTATATCCGTATTCTGGTACCCATAACACAAGCATATAAGCTTAACTTGGGACCAGAGGACGTTGTGTGAAATGTCCATGAATATTTATTATTATTATTATTATTTATTACCCTGAAACTCAAGTTATTTTTAGCTACTAACAGGCTACTACTATTAGCACGTACGCGTGCATTTATACAACTTTACTAATGATCTCTATTAGTCGCAGCAAGATGTTAAATAGCCAGGGGCCTTCCGCGATAAATGTACTATCTAACGCTGAAAGAACTTTTCAAATTTGACCATTGATTCTTGAGATTAGCACGTTCAAACAAACTTAAAGATACATAATTCTAATTTCAAGAATGTAGATGTTTTAAATCAATATATAAGTTAACTGATGGTGCCACTAACCCAAGTACTATGTTTGCTTTTATTGCACCACAAATTACATACCTGACTGCAAGCTTGAAGCTTAAGTCAGAATTATCTTAAACATAATTTATTATACAAGACTAGCCCATTTTTTTGCCTTTGCCTGCTAAATCAGTGATTTTCATAGCAACTAAAATGAAATAAGATCTTGTTAGGCACAGATTTTTGCAAAAGTATAAACTAACATAAGCATGTTAAGCTTTTGAATCTGTCGGCACTGCCCAATTTTGGCATAGGCTTTCTCCATTTCATTTCACTCCGTTCTGTTCAGTCTCATCCCACGTTTCCTGTAATCGATTTTATTTCATAATCCCACCTCCAGATCTGTAAACAAAAATGCTATCTTGGAAAACAGTTTTACAAATTACAATTATTTAATAAAGTCTTTATCACTGAAGAATAATATAATTATGAATGTAATAAGTTCTGTAACAATAATGTTTCACAAACAAAATCTTTACTGTTCGAAGTTTTATCCCAACTTAATTTAATGCAGAAGATTACGAAAATACCAAACAATAAATTCACAAAACGCAAATTATCACCGCAATAAAATTGGACAAAACAAAAAGTAAGTGCGGCAACATAAAATGCTGTAAAGTAACAATGAAATACGATGGTTTCGCAAGTTGCGACGAATTTGTCCCACCTCTGAAAACAAAGTTAGGTAAAGTGACCAGATTTATCGATGGGGGATCTTTGCCGTGAAAATGCTTTGGTGACATCGTGCATTGAGTTAAAAACCGTAAAGTTGGCAAATTGAAATTAGTCTACTATTTGAAATTCACAGCTTCTTGAAAGATTTCGTGACAAATTCACGATTCACGCGTTACTTTTTGAATTTAAATATGTGTCTTTCTGAACTGATTTTGATATGGATATGTGAACATAACAATCGTATCTAATTACCTAATAGGTACACGAAATACTTAGTGGCTCATAATAATATTAGGTACTGTTTATATTTATGCCGAATATAAAACGGCTCGTTAAAAATTATTTGACAAATATAGACACTTATTTTTATTTACTAGCTGTAAGCATTAATTTAGAAAATCTTCCCCGTTTTTACAACATTTTTCACTAATGCTTCGCTCCTATTGGTCGCAACGTGATGTTAATTGCCCATAGCCAGCCTCAATAAATGTACTATTGAACATTGTGAGAATTTTTTAAATCGAGCCTGTAGTTCCTGATATTAGAGCGTGCAAACAAACTAACTCTTCAACTTTATAAGATTTAGTTCACTGCAGCCATTTATTCTTCTCTATATTTTTGAATAAAATGACAGGCAATTTCTTTACCCATTCATGCATATGTCATACAATAACGCAAACATCTTTCGGTTCGGTTGGCATCACTTATTAGCGTTACCCGGTATAATCTGGTAAAATATGCAAGGGACCCGGGGGCGACGTTGTTAGTATGTGATTTGCATAATGGCCAATCAGTCTACAAGCGACGATTTGCCTCCTTGTTGATGGCATTCCTATAACATTATGTGACGCTATTATAGATTCGTGAAGTGTCTCTACAATAAAGTATTGTATTTATTTGACGGAAAAGACTTCCACTCTCTCTTCAGCCCATTGACGTCCTACTCCAGGGCACGGGTCTGTTCCATTTTACGTGCTGAGGAGGCCAATTGTAATAGCAGCCTTGGGCCCCAAGGGTGACGGCACAGGTTTTATTATCGAGTTTCCAGTCTCGCAGATGTTGTTATCTGTGAACAATATTAACATTATTCCTTAGCTGGCTTTGACAGCACCATGAAGGCAAGGGGTGGTGACACTTGTGATTTTAATCCATCACCATACGAACTACTTGACACTTGAACTAATCACGCTTTTAACATTTCAAAGGTTTCCACAACTTTATATTGGAGAATGTAAAATACATCCATCCGTGTGGTGCTGGATAAAGAATACATTACTACAATTGTATTCTTAATCCGGCATCACACGGACACAAAAGACTATTTTTACAATAATACCAACTGACCCAGCAAACGTTGTTTAGCCATATAAATATTAGGGGGGACAACCCTTATCACTTAGGGGTATGAAAAATAGATAGTAGCTGATTCTCAGACTTACTGAATGTGCATATTAAATTTCATAAGAATCGGTCAAGCTGTTTCGTAGGAGTATGGGAACGAACATTGTGACACGAGAATTTTATATATTAGATACTCTTTTTTTAAATATAAAAGAAAGAAGCAAAATAGAAAACACCATATTATTATTATTTTGTCAAAAAAATGATAAATAAGTATACAAAATAATATTTATATTCAAAATATTATTTATGTTTCGTTGAATCCTTTGGTTTTTCTAAATTATGATCGTTTTCAACTATCAATAATTCAATCATGGATTAGGCGATAGAGAACGTAAAAAAATAGAGTAAATAGGGTGGTGACACTAAACTTATATTCTTAATCTGTCACCACACGGACATGTATCACAAGTATCCATGTTAAGGTATTTTAGCCAGTTCCTCATAAATAATAATATTTATATATTATCATGGACAAAATAAAATACAAGTTTATATCAAAAACTAAACTAAAATGAAGAGAATAATATTTCAAGGTTTAAGATCGTGATGTTAAACAAAATACAGCTGATCCCTTGCTTCCAGATCAATGGGCATAAGAATCGATTCTACATACATCCATAAGGTAGCGCCGTAAAACCAGCGGAAATGTATCTATAATTAATTTTCTAGCATCTACATGAAAAGAGGCCTAATACTTTGTAAAAAACATTCCATCAGAGTATCAAAAGCTTGACAGTGGTACCAATTCTACGCGCGCAACTAAACTAAAAATGAATTTCGATAGTGTCGATAACACAATTCGGCAATGTTAACAGAACTTTCTTGTTATAAAACCTGTGTATTATAAAGTAACGATTTTAATTAATATGAATATGCCCAATAAAGTAGCCAAACAATCGAAATACAGCAATGGTTGTTTTCATTTTTTTAGTTAAGTTTATTTTTGTACGTAAAATTGACAACAATATCGAATAATTAGGAAACGGGTTAAGTCAGAAAAAACCAGTATCGACTGAGAACCATTTATTAGTTTCTGAGAGATAGATAGAGGATTCCAGTAGGGCTAGTGTCTAATTTAGTATAAGTGCAGGCTGATCCGGATTTCGTGACTCTAAAATGGAGTCAGGTGAAGTAGGAAAAAAAGTCACAGCTTTTTTTTCTAGATACAGTCACGCTGAATGGGAATCAAACTCAAAATCAAAGAATAAAATGAATTAAAATGAATCCTTTGAATAAAACTAAATTCCTTTGAAAATAATTTGCTTAGCTCAAAAACTAAAAAACACGCTAGAAAACTAAAATATTTTTTTTATAATTCCATTGTCATCGGTCCTTGATATGTGTGCAAAATTTCACATCAATCCTAATATCGCAACTGGTTGAAAATCGCTATCAAAGATTCTGTTACATAGATTAGTACATTGATAGATACATACCGAACTTATAAAACCATGTTAAGAGAAATCATCATTATCATTATCAAAAAACTCATGTTAGGTATATATTTTTATCTGCCGTTTTAGAACCCACAAAGCCAAGATTACATGGAACTTGATTTATCGAAAGGAACCATCGCTGGATCAATTTACAACATCCGTTTTGGATCACCACGATTATTTATCAATGTGGCATTGTTTACGGAACTCAGAAGTTATATATTGTTTTGGTATTGATGGATTTATACCTTAGTAGGTAGTTATAAATAGAGAGACGGGAAATAAACCCTATGCCAACACCCCTGGTCAGCTTAGCATAGTAGATCAAATAAACTATCCAAGTTTCAGTTTCCAAACTGAAAAGAACAATTAAAACATTATTTGTACCTTTACTTTCATTAAAATTCAAATAATCAACTTCTTTTGAACTTGATTAAAAATATCGGTCTACTCTTTATATCCTCTTTAGTAAACTAAAAATTCTTGCGCATCAGTGTATTTCATTTTTAACACGCTTATATAAGTTCTGTATACAGGGTGTCCCAGAACTCAACGTCAAGCCGAAACGGGGTGACAGGATAGATCATAACCATCACGAGAAAAATCAGAAAAAAAATCTATCCCATGCAGTTTGGAAATTATGGGCATTTTAAGAAAAACCTAGAAATTTGGTCTAACTGTACCATTTTTCGGTTATTGTGGTTAATTTTTATTATTTTTGGTCATTTAAACTTTGGAACCGTAACCCTAAATAACATCTCGAGAATCACAGTCTAAAATAATGACACAATTACCCCAAGTTTCCTAGAATTTAGACTATTTGTTAAACTATGAATTTAAAATTTTCAAACTTTGTCGACTTTGAAACACCCTCCTTTAAAAAAAATGTACTAGAGTGCCTTGGCAAGTGCCATTAAGAGTTGGCGCATTTAATCAGGATTGTAAAATGGTACAATACTTGTAAGTTTCGTACTAAAAAAAACGAGTAAAAAATAAAAACCTCAAGTAACCCGATTTTTGCTAACCCATTTTACTCAGTTAAAATGTTTTTTATTCGCACAAGCCCTTGGTAGGTTCTTTATTTTACGGTAAAATGATGAGAGATATGGATAGTGGACATGTTTGCCATGAGCGAGCGAGACAGATAGTGACGCCACTTTTACCAAAGCAACAAAATACTAATAAAATAATGAAAAATGTTGACCTTGTTTTGTTTAGGTTTATTGGAATAAAAGTCAGATTTGAAAATAACATTTTTTATTAAAACAAATGTTCAAATTGTTTACCATCAGCTTCAACACACGCCCTACATCTTCTTAAAAAAGATCTACTTATTAGCCGGGCATATCCTCGAGAGTTGATGTCCTCAGCAGCTTGAGAAATTCGTTCACGCAGCTCGGCTACGCTCTCAATGGGCTTAGAATAAACTTTTTCTTTGAGAACGCCCCAATAAAAAAAATCCAGGGGATTTAAATCTGGGGAACGGGCTGGCCACGAGATAGTGCCTGAACGTCCAATCCACCTTCCCGGATATTCTTGGTCAAGGAAATCTCTTACTTGCACTGCGTAATGCGCTGGGCAGCCATCTTGTTGATACCACATGTGGCAACGATCTGTTAGTGGTACGTCCTCTAACAAACTTGGTAAATTTTCTCGTAAAAAATTTAGGTAATTCGTGCCATTCAAATTCTCAGGCAGCTCAAAAGGCCCAACTATTTTGCCGTTTAAAATTCCTGTCCACAGGTTAACTTTAAAGCGATATTGGGATCGGTCTTCTCGCATTAAATGTGGATTCTCCACATGCCACTCATGAAAATTGTGTAAGTTTATGTAGCCATCTTTTTTAAATGTAGATTCATCTGACCAGAGAATTTTTTGGATGAATTGGGGATTTTCATTATGCCTCTGTAGCATTGTTCTACAAAATGAAATCCTTTCAGGATAATCTCGAGGGAGAAGACTTTGAACTCGTTGTACGTGAAATGGATGCATTTCAGCTCTTTGTAAAATACGATGTGCTGTGCTTTTGGGTATTCCCGTTCTTTCTTCAATTCCACGAACGGAAATACTTGGGTCATCTGCGACCTCTTCCAACACTTCTTCTTCGTAAGGAAAGCGAGGTCTACCTCCAGCCCGTATTTGATTCGGGAAATGGCCGTCCTCTGTGAGTGAATGGTGCACATTAACAAACACGCGGTGATCCGGATAGCGCTCTAAATTTGGATATCTTTCACGATAAAGTCTAGCGGCGGCACTTGCGTTGCATCTGCATTCCCCATAAATGAGATGCATGTTCGCATATTCTTGTGAAGTGTAGCGCGTAGGCATAGTGATGAGAAGGATGTCAACACAAAAGTCCAATTCCAAAAGAGAGAAGCCAAAGTTGCCGGTATGTAATCAACAAGTCCAATTCACAAAAATCCAAGTCCAAAAAGAAAAGCCAAAGTTGTCAGTACTAAATTAACACAAGCGAATACGGAAAGGTGCGCAGTAGACGAATGAGCGAAATGTACTAACTGGTGTCAGACTGGCAGCGTAGCTATTTGCTTGGTATGGCGTCTGTATCTGTTTCATTCGCACTCGTTTAAACGATGCATCTCCGTCTCACTGCGTGGCGTCACTATCTGTCTCGCTCGCTCATGGCAAACATGTCCACTATCCATCTCTCTCATCATTTTGCCGTAAAATAAAGAACCTACCAAGGGCTTGTGCGAATAAAAAACATTTTTCCTGAGTAAAATGGGTTAGCAAAAATCGGGTTACTTGAGGTTTTTATTTTTTACTCGTTTTTTTTAGTACGAAACTTACAAGTATTGTACCATTTTACAATCCTGATTAAATGCGCCAACTCTTAATGGCACTTGCCAAGGCACTCTAGTACATTTTTTTTAAAGGAGGGTGTTTCAAAGTCGACAAAGTTTGAAAATTTTAAATTCATAGTTTAACAAATAGTCTAAATTCTAGGAAACTTGGGGTAATTGTGTCATTATTTTAGACTGTGATTCTCGAGATGTTATTTAGGGTTACGGTTCCAAAGTTTAAATGACCAAAAATAATAAAAATTAACCACAATAACCGAAAAATGGTACAGTTAGACCAAATTTCTAGGTTTTTCTTAAAATGCCCATAATTTTCAAACTGCATGGGATAGATTTTTTTTCTGATTTTTCTCGTGATGGTTATGATCTATCCTGTCACCCCGTTTCGGCTTGACGTTGAGTTCTGGGACACCCTGTATATCCATAAATGTAATAATCTATGTAACGGAATCTTTCAAAGTGATTTTCACCCACTTGCAGTAGTCGGATTGATCTCAAATTTTTCACATGTATCAAGCACACACCGATGACAATGCAATAATTAAAAAAAAACATTCACGTTGTTTTTAGTTTTTGTACTAATTGTATAAAATATTGCACAATTTTAATTTTACCTATTAATATCATACTTAATTAATAAATTCATTAAAAAATATGGAATAGTTAATAAGACAAAGTATCAAATCCGTAGCTCACAGGAGTATTAGTTGTCACAGAACTTTCTCTCCAGTTAGCCTAACAAGATCAAACTTGAAGCAACGTCAAAAGGCAACACTAAGTCAAAGGCATCGTTATCTTTTTTAGTTTTCTTTTATAACCAACGCAGTAACTTTATCCTAAGAATGCTTTGTAAGTTAGTTTGTCCATTGTTAAGTAATGCGAGTATTTTTCAACGGATATTGATATTTCCTTTTGATGCTAGCAGCTTTGAAATTTGAGAAGATGTTTATTTGTAGATATTTTTTTGTCAAAAGCTTTATGAGGAAAGAATTTCTGAACACTGGTTAGAAACATTTTGTAATATTCAAAGAGATTGAGTTACATAACTTTGTTGAATGTAACAGCTTTCGTTTATCATATGAATATGTTTATTTTTCTGCTGTTAAACTTTTTATGTGTTCGGAAATTTCACATAAAATAATTATGTCTTGCATGTAAATGACAAAAAAAAAACTAAAAAGAACTTAACTAAATCATTTTATAACACTGATCTCTATATAAAGTCGATCAAGAAAATCTATTAAATTTGTAGTCGTCAGAAGATTGAAAAAGCAAAAAACACGTCAAAAACTTTTAAAAACCGGTCGGATGTTTATGAGAATTGCACTTGTGGCACAAACACGTCATGCGTCTTATTCTGTTATTTATTATAATCTGAATAACACTTATAATTAAATCCAGAAAGAAAGAAAATAATTTTATTGAGGTAAAATGAAAAGGATTATAAAGTAGATATATCTAAATAACAGTTATAATATAAAAATAAACCTAAAAGTACTCAGTAAGATATTATGATAAGTACACAAACACAAATACAACCTGTACCGATTTATACACACAAAGTACACAAGGCGCGTTAATTTTCCGAGTTAAATCAAATTGAATACTCAAGTAAGGGGAATCGCTAACGTAATTTTGAAGCATTTGTGATTGTTAGCTGTGAATCTACATATGTTGGCACATTGTGGCAATCAGAAGTGGGGTAACTGTCATCTCAAAGTTTGGGTTCAGATCGGGTGCGTGACACGTAGATAACAGTGTCTGTTTGTGAAGTATCAATGTTATCTGTTACTTATATATTAAATAACAATTGTACATTAATTATCGCGATATAAAACTGTGTTAATTTTATAGACAAGATAGTGTTTAGATAGTCCAACATTGTTTTAAAAAGAAATTATGGGAAAAGTCCAAAGATAATTATCAAAATCTTGTCTCGTACTGGTATGCTGGAGATTACTTCTATATTCAAAATTAGGAGTCAAATAAATAATTAAATAAATGAATGTTCAAGGACATTTCACACAACGTCCTCTGGTCCCAAGCCAAGCTTATATACTTGTGTTATGGGTACTAGAATACGTATAGATTACATATATTACTTTTTTTTTGTAAATACATACTTATAATACATAGTAACACCCAGCCGCAGTACAAACATTTGTATGACAATTAGAAAAATCACACAAATGATTATCCTGAGCGGGAATCGAACCCACGACCTCTGGATCGACAGTCTGTTACATGAACCACTTAACCACGAGGCTCGTCAAACTAAAATGTTTATTTTAATTATTTTTTACTAAAATATTTGAATTAGCCTTTTAGCTTTACTGTGCATATTCTTGAATATATTTCTATCTAGATGTCCAAAATTAAATTTAAATAGTTAAATAGTTTTAGAGTATGAAGCGTGACATAAAAGTTTTATATATATATAAAAAACGCTCAATAGTAACTTAAAAGTAAGAGCAAAAGTTGGTCGCAAAGACGTAAGCAAAAAGCAATTAAACAAGCAGTATTAAAGCTACGAAAGAAAGGCTTTATAATCCTCTAAAATCTATTTTCAAACTTCAGAAGTGAAACGCGTATAATGAGAACGTTTGGATAAGAAGCTCGAGTGATTAAAACTAAACTGTGTAACGTATACGATGCGTTAGCTAACAACGCCTAGCGTTTAAGATAAAACTTTTAGAAAGCAGTATGATCATAAATCGTCAAGTTTCTCTTCTCGTTGGCAACTCTCGAAGCTTCGATATACATATTCTAGATGAGACTGTATTGTACATCATTTATTATAAGCAATTTTTTTTACTATTTTGTATTTTAAGGAACTGAGTTGGCTGACAAGCATACTATAATAATATACGGACCGCTTGCCGCTTGATGGTAAGCGTTCACCGTAGCATATACCTATAGATGTCTGCCACACAACAGGTATTAAATTTCTCGCGCATCGCGGACCCTGCAGAAATCTTTCTTATACTTTTATTTTTAGCTAATATCCTACTATTTAACTTTGGCCTGTTCCCATTTAACATACCATGTCGTAATATGTGCTGGTAAACGATTTAGTTTCAAATATTCCGCCTTTCACTGAGGATGTTTACCAGCGTCCTACCGAACCGTAGTTATAGTGTCTTGAGCGTGAAAGTGACCATAACTGAAAAAAATACCACAAAATATTTATAAATAAATATTCATGGATATCTGACACAATGTTCTCTGGTCTCGAGCTAAGCGTATACGCTTGTGTAATGGGTAGGTATAATACGGATAGACTACATAAAATTAATTTTCTTGTGTAAATACATAGTAAACACCCAAATAAAAATTACATATTCAATATAAGACTTAAAATTAATAAGCCACTTCTAGTTGAAAATGTTATATATCAAGTGAATTGCCATGTCCTACCTTATGACTTAGCAACGGCATAAATTAAGCGGGCGAACGTAATGGGGCAATATTCGAGACAAGCCTGTTTTATTACCATACTTCGAGTGCAAGTTTTCTACGTGTCGTCTTTTGGATGACATTACAAGCTATTTCAAACGAACATGTATTGGAAAGACGATATATAATATATTAGAGAAACGACGTAAATTTAGACACGTACTTACGAGTATTTTATGACAGCAATCTCTTCTAAAGGGAAGCCGCAATAAAAATCTTAATAATTATTATGGTCTCTTCTTCACAGACAGAGGTAGCCTCAAGTTTAACGGAAATAGGTGTAATGTGTATACAGCGATGAGCATTGATAGAAGACTGTAGAAAGACTCAGTAAATATATGTCCAAAAGGAAACACTGAGAGCAAATCATGGAAGAGCATTTGACGATTGAGCGTGTGACTGTGTTATCCACGAACATTTTTGATTACATGACTTTTACAGCATTAATTCTTTAGCTGTGTGTATCATCTTGTTCTATAGATACCTCCCCGTGTTTTACCGACGGGTGTTGTAACTACAGACCGAGGGAGCCGTGTCGCATAACACTTGCGCAAATGGAAGCTAGATCCAGCCAAATCTCATAGCAACACGAACAAGTAGTAATGTTGTGGCGACCCCCAAAAACGGGATAAAGGCATGAGAATGATGATAACTTTGTTCTTTAGATAAACAAATACATGATATATAAACATGTTAATTAATTGGTATCAGGTGCACTTCGTATCCAATATTTCAGTTAAATGTAATGCAATCACATTGTTTGAGGGGTCTATTAATTTGATAGGAATCCATTTATACTTGACAGCCGTAGTATGTCTACTTCGTATTATGCGGACATAAATATTATGTGAAAATGATTTATTGTATAAAAGCTTAGTGTATGTTCACTGCCGCGTATAACTCTAAACTACATATTTTAATGTATCTAATATAATCTACGCGGGGAGGTCCAAAAGTTCGTGGAATGAAAGGGTTTTAGTAAAAATGAAACAGTAAATTTATTTTTCCTTTTCAATATAATCACCCTTAAGCTGAATACATTTATTAGATCTATGAATTAATTTTTCTAAACCATCGTAAAAATATTTTTTATCTTTTCCCTCAAAATGAGCCAAAATTGCCTCCTTTACCTCATTGTCGTCGGAAAATTTCCTTCCCCTTAAGTCTTTTTTTAAATTGGGGAACAAATAAAAATCACTTGGGGCCAGATCTGGACTACAGGGTGGGTGGACTAGTGATTCGAAGCCATGCGTGTGTAGAGCAGCCATTGCAACTTTGCTCTTGTGAACCGGCGCGTTGTCTTGCAAGAGCAACACGCCCTTGGTCAATTTTCCCCGACGTTTTTCTTTGATGGCATCCTTTAATTTTTCTAGTATTGTTGCGTAGTATTCTCCGGTTATGGTCCTGCCCTTTTCTTTATAATCAATCAGTATTATCCCCTCACAATCCCAAAAAACAGTAGCCATCAACTTTCCAGCCGACTCCGACACTTTGAATTTCTTTGGCGGTGGTGTCCCCTTTTTATGCCATTGCATGGACTCTTGTTTGGACTCAGGCTCAAAGTGATGAACCCATGTTTCATCGCCGGTAACAATTCGCTCCAAAATCGGTCCAGGATCGTCGCCACACAACTCCAAAAAATGTTTTGACGCTTCGACGCGCTGCTGTTTTTGAAGCGGCGTGAGCATTCTCGGTACCCATCTTGCACTGACTTTTGTCATACCCAGGTGGTCATGTAGGATTCGCAAAATGGTGGTATCTGATACTCCAACTAATGCAGATAACTGTTTTTTCTTCAAACGGGTGTCCTCCAGTACAATTTTTTCCACTTTTTCGACGATGTCTGATGTGGTGGCCTCAACTGGCCTTCCTGAGCGGGGGTCGTCTTCAATCGACTCCCGACCATGTTTAAAAAGACCATGCCACTTGTAAATCATTGATTTACTAGGGCACTGTTCCCCGTAAACAGTTTCCATTTCATTCAAAATGGTCTGAGCGTTCTTTCCTTGCTTGGTAAGGAATTTAATGACCGCACGGTGTTCAATTTTCTCCATAGTTTCAGTTTTCTTCCGGATTCACGTGTTTAGCAGGCGAGTGTTCGTAAACGAATGACGCAATAGGGCTGAAACTCCATTTATATACTAATTATGAGTCCCCAATTAGTATGACACTAAGCGAGCGCCCCTATCCCCACTCCATCCCCTCCATTCCACGAACTTTTGGACCTCCCCTCGTAAATGTAAATTGCTAAACATTGAAAAACTGGTTTTTATGATATAAAATTTGGAAAAGTGGTTATATTTTTTATTACCTATATGTATTGCCGATGAGTCAACGGCTTACCTGATGGTAAGTGGTATCCGTCGCTCATGGACTTGGCAACACTAGATGCAGAAAAAGGCCTTTGCTTATCTTGGGAATTACTCTCCGTAAAACTTTCATTAAGCGGGAAATGTGATAGCGTGCGGTCATGATAATGGTTGTGGAAAAAGTGATAACTTTTTCCACCACAGTTTTATTTATTACGTAGTTATTACTTTTTCTTTTTCTTTCTCCAGCCCATTTACGTCCCACTGTTGGGCACGGGCCTCCATCACTTTGGGAGGGATTACGGTCTACTGTGCTCCGCTGACCAGGCGTGTTGGCACAGGGTTTCTTTTCGAGTTCTCCGCCTCTCACAGAGGATGTTATCTGTGTGCAATATCCCTAAGCTGACTTTTACAGCACCCTGGGGAGGAGATAGGGTGGTGACACTTGTATTCTTAATCCGTCACCATACGGATGGTTTTATAATGATTAGTACTTTTAGTATTGATTAATTACAAATAAATATTTATACAGAATCTTAGGAAAGAGTTTTTTGTTGTATAGTATAGTTTTTTATTGTATGCCATCGTAATAACTTTAGAAAATTGTAAATAATCGTCATTGGGACTGATTCTACGTGCACAATTAAACTATACATGTAATAAAGTTGTAGGAAAAAAGATTTTGTACATTGAATATATTATTTAAAAAAAAATATACAATATATATATATAATAATGTTAAATGAATTACGTGAAATACCAAATAATAGATATTGACACTATCAATTTTCATGTTTTAGTTATGTTTCGTTGTGCGCGAAGAATCAGTATCAGTGTTGTTTATTTGCCAATTCGTAAAGTACAAACTGAATATAATATGAACATCCCACGTGACGTCCTCCGGACATAAACTTAGCTTATTTGCTATAGTTATAGATATCAACATACCTACTACTACTTGTTTGGTAATAGAATCTCCTAGGCTTAGTTCAAATATTTGTATTATTAATATAAATAACCACATCATCACACAATTCTGTAATTCTGAAATGCAGAATACCCAAGTGAAATCTTGATAAAAGAACAATATTACCGACATCTTTACTTATTAGAAAACAAAGTCGATAAGTTTGCATTCATGTCCTTATGTGAACTTATATCTTTAAAACTACGTAACGGATTTTTATGCGTTATTTTTAAATATATAGAGTGGTTTAAGAGGATGGCTTTTTTGTATAATTTGGTTTGTAAAATTCCGCGAGTACGAAATTGTAGGCAACAGCTATTAGGAAATAAACAACACTGCCTGTTATATTCTCTGTCTCTCTCCAGCCCATTTACGTCTCACTGTTGGGCACGGGCCTCCTCCACTTTGGGAGGTGTTATGGTCTACTGTGCCGCGCTGACCGGCGTATTGGCACAGGGTTTTATTTTCGAGTTTTCCGTCTCTCACAGAGGGTTTTATCTGTGTGCAATATAACTGTTACATTATAACAGTTAAATACGAGACCTAGCTCGAAGTTTTGTCTTACTTTAACACGAAAAGAAATTCTAGCGTAATATTTCATCAATATTATATTTTAGAACTCCGCGAAATATCTCTTTATTGTTATCAAGTGTTCGGAACAATAGCTTCACATTTAAATTTAATTAAAAGCAATCTTCAAGGGTGTTCATAAACACCTGTAAATAAATTCACTCGGCTGCCAACAATTCTTCTTTAATAGGCTAGCAGAAGCCGACAACGTTATCACGAAAATTTAATAACAGTATACCAAGTACTATTATATACACACTGGCATGAACATAGTCAAATTTCATTGTTATAACATTCTATAGCAATTTTACAAACACTGATATACCAGGTGTGTCTATGGCTAAATCACTCAGCAGGTTTGACGCCACTTACATATCTGTGTGCGTGAAATATGTATCTATGATACAGGCTATACGCCATATGAAACGTCATTATTTTATGCAGAACGATTTAGTCAGGCGAAAGGTACTTCTCCTCATTTTTAAACGTCAACCCATCATCTGGGCTTATAAGTAATTTCAATCCTACTAATATTATAAAGGCGAAAGTTTGTAAGTATGGATGTATGTATGGATGTTTGTTACTCTTTCACGTAAAAACTACTGAATGGATTTGAATGAAACTTTACCACAATATAGCTTATACATCAGAATAACACATAGGCTACAAATTGGCTGGACCGATTTTGATGAAATTTTATTTTATACAGAATTGTATGGCAAAACAACGTTTGCCGGGGCAGCTAGTTAACAATAATAAAGACCTTGTCTGTCAGCTAACAGATAAAAATCATACAAATGACACCTCTCGGCGTCTTTACCGCGGGCTTTGTAAAAACTGACCGAGAGAACTATGTGACATGACACCTGCGCATAGACTTAAGGAAGTTTAATTATTTTAAAGTCAGGCAGACTGCCAGTCGTAAAAGTGATCCAAACCTATTGCAACATGAGCATGAAGTCATGACACGCCAATCCCGAATAACGGAGTGAGGGGCAGGAGAATGAATATCAACTATCTTAGTAGTATTTATGTATTATATCCGTATTCTGGTACCCATAAAAAAAGCATTTAAGTTAAGTTTGACCAGAGGATGTTGTGTAAAATGTACTTAAATATTTATTTAAATATAAATAAATAAATCTATCATAATATTGTCAATATTGTATACTTAATACATCGGTATTCTTAACCCAATTAGAAGAAAGAACAATGACGTAAAAGGAGATACAGTGACTCTTAAAACTAAACTAAAAGTCCCAAAATAACCAACGTTAGTCATTTTTACCTTACATACAGGTTAAGTATATTTATCAAAAACGATGTGTCTAGTCGTCCGGTAAAAAATCGTCCGTCAATCGTGGATTTGACTATTTGTACGGCTTTTTTTTTAATGAGTATATTCATACGGATATTATTATTTTTTTAGTATTATAACTAAGAATTTTTTTCGTGAAAAAAGTGAAAATCTTTTTCGACACTGTCCACGGAGCTGAAGATTACACTACTAAGGAGGACTAAGGAGCAAAAAGAAAAAATGCGGAGTTATTAGATCTCGAAGCTAACCGAGTGAAGGTTAGGTTAGGGTTTTTTTTTTCGAAAACCTTCATTTTATTTAATTTCTAAAGTTATATGAAACGTAATTAGTACAAATAATAAAGTAAACGATTAAAATATTTTATTAATCTGATAACCGGACGATTAATATATTTTATTCATCCGATAACCGGACAAATATTGAATATTAGTCGTCCGTATAACCGGACGACTAGCAACAGCCTATGAAAAAATGACTACATAGGTTTATTTTTCGAAGCGATCTAAGGGCACATAATTTTATCGGGCTCCTATGCTTTTAAAGAGACCCGATGTTTTCGAAGTTATTTTTCAATTTCTAACTTAATATAACAGATTTTTTTTTAAAATCTAATTATCTAAGCTTTTTATCCCCCTCTAACGATATTCAGTACAATATTTTACATAATTCTCTCCCCTTATGCAAATATGTTTGGGGAGCTTCCAAATATATGCAATAAAAATCTATTTACATCGTGGAATTAAATTTCACGTCGGTAACGTCAATTATATTGTTAAGTGAAAATGGAGTGCTGTATTTGCATGTTGTGGAATTTCTAAGCATATATTACAGGCAAATAAAATAAACAAATTACTGTTTCTATTGAATAAAACTACATACGTTCTGGAGTGTTTATTTTGTTTATACTTAAGTCCGCGTCCATGCTAAGCAGAGTGCGGGCCAGTCGCAACAGCGTTCTAGCAATGATAGCTGGGCGCTTAGACTTTCCAAACATAAACCACTGTATCAAAAAACATGCACATCTAGAGAGAATGATGGAACTGAAAGGACAGAGAATATATAATTAGTAATTAGTTTAATAGATAGAGACTATCCTTGCTTGCAATACTAACATAGATATATTTTTTTTTTATTAAATATTCATGAACCTTTCACACAACGTCCTCTGGTCCCAAGCTAAGCTTATATGCTTGTGTTATGGGTACCAGAATACGGATAGAATACATATACTACTTTTTTTTTGTAAATAGATACTTATCTACTATATAAAAATAAGTCGGGTTTTCCTTCCTGACGCTATAACTCCAGAACGCACGAACCGATTTCCACGGTTTTGCATTCGTTGGAAAGGTTTTTTTTTTTTGGTATGGCAAAACAACGTTTGCCGGGCCAGCTAGTAATACATAGAAACAACCAGACGCAGTACAAACATTTGTATGACAATTAGAAAAATCACACAAATGATTGTCCCGAGAGGGAATCGAACCCGCCACCTCTTGATCGGCAGTCCGTTACCAGAACCACTACACCATGAGGCCCGTCTATTAAGTATGATGTAATACTAACAAATAATGGATCACTAGTTATTTAAATAAATGAATTTAAATTTAAAATTTAAGTGCACGTAAAGAGAATAGAGCTAGATAGCTTGGAGACTACTCTAATCTATACTCTAAATTCAACTTACACTCAACTCATTCTTGCTTTAGATCTCTACGATCTGGATCAAGACTAGTGGAGCGATTCTCTACGTAGACTGTAGTGATACTCTCGCTAGGGTAATCTCGCTAATGTTTACACGTCGTAGATTACCCTATGAGTCGCTCTCCGTTTGTCTTACTCTATCGTGGACGAGGCCTATTAGATTTCAGCTACCTTAGTGCAGGCAGAACGATTCTATCTCTGACTATTGTGACCACTTCAAAACTTGAGAATGGCTGCGAGCTTAATAGTTTTATGAAAATAAGTTGCATAGGTATTGAAGAACTTTATCGTTTTCTCCTATAGGCAGTGGGCAAAAGGGGAAGCTTCGAAGCTTAGAAGTGAGAAATACGAAACTAAACACCTAGACAGCATGATGCGGTCTTACATTACGGTGGAAATAAATATGCTCAAAATACGAGACCTTTTCAAGCAAAAAAATTAGTAAAGTTTTCCAGTCTATAACGCAGTGTGTATTACATACGAGCTATACATATAACTCATTAAGTAGTTACTCGACGAGGCCATGGGAGCCACAACAATGAATTTTCGAGAGAAGCTTACTTAATTAAGCTTAGTGTACATGTACTGACCGAATCACTATGTCAATTGAAATTAAATTTATAAAGTTAGAATGCTTTACCCGTTTTTGCAACATTTTTCACTTATGCTTAGCTCCTGTTGGTCGCAGCGTGATGTTATATTGCCTATAGTCTTCCTCGATATCGATTATTGTTGTTTACTATACCATGCTAACCAGGCGTGTTGTTAAAGTTTAGTTTCGAGGTTTCCGTCTCTCAAAGACGATGTTATCTGTGAATGATATCGCTTAACTGGCTCTTATATATTTATAAATAAATAACTTATTAATGCAATAACATAGAATCCTAAGCATCGCATTATACAATACATTTATCGTAATATAATTCCGGCATCAGGTGCACTACGTCCACATCAATTAATGTTACCATTATTGATGTTGACAGTAGCTTATTTACTGTCTATGGACTCGGATTACTGAACACAGACTAGATTATTAGCGTTACATCCAATAAGCCGTAACTGCTGCTGTGCCCCGCGGTGTTACCCGCGGTAAAAAGGATCGAAATTTGTTCGTTTTTAGGGTTCCGTACCCAAAGGGTAAAAACGGGGCCCTATTACTGAGACTTCGCTGTCCGTCCGTCCGTCCGTCCGTCCGTCTGTCACCAGGCTGTATCTCAAGAACGGTGATAGCTAGACAGTTGAAATTTTCACAGATGATGTATTTCTATTGCGGCTATAACAACAAATTCTAAAAATAAAATAAAATAAATATTTAAGTGGGGCTCCCATACAACAAACATGATTTTTTTACCGTTTCTTGCTCGATACTAATTACGTTGCCTTATGTTGCATAGATAATGGTACGGAACCCTTCGTGCGCGAGTCCGACTCGCACTTGACCAATTTTTATTTATCATCCCACGGGAACATTGCATTCTTTCGGGATAAAAAGTAGCCTGTGGGGACTATTATTGTCTACAGAAATTATTCCATAAAGACCATTAGATTATAATTTAAAATAATGTTACAGAAGACGTTTGTGTCGTTGTGAATTATTATATATGTCAAGATTAATAAAAATGACTTTTAAAATGTTAAATGGATATTATTTATAATATTAATAAAATAGTAATTTGTCGATAACTGAGTGATAACAGCGTCAGTTTCTCCCAGCCCCGCTAAAAGCCTATATGTTTTTCTGATGAATAAGCTAAATTATTGTAAACCTTCATGAAAATCCAATTAGTAGTTTTTGCGTGAAAGAGTAACAAATATCCACAGTCACAAACTTTCACATTTATAAGGACGATGATAACAGTTTCTACATATCCTAGATATACTATTTAAAAAATGATGTTTTCGTTTATATAACATAGGTATTGTATTCTTAATGGTAGGACATATAAAACTAAATACCATAAGATGGAAACACTGTATTTTCCCGGGATTAAAAACACCTAACTTATAAGTTAACCATTATAATAAATCTAACTTGGTACCAATTCTCATTAAAATTTTTGCCATTTTAGCGCGAAAGAGTAACAAACACACACATACATATACCTATATATACAAACCTCCTAAAAATCATATTAATGCAATAAAATTGAAACTTTCATATGCATATTAATTCTAAAAACCCTTGACCTATGAGCCCGCAATTTAGCTCGGATACTTCCCTAAATGAAAAGGTCCATCAACATAAACTACGTCATAAATCTGGCTGCCACTATCTCGGACCAAACTAGAAAAGTTAATGATTAAAACGCTCACTGACAAATTGCCATCATTTCTAGACATATTGCACGCCAATGAAGGTCTAAAAGTCAACTGACAACCCTTTTGTGTGGACACAATCCTTTAGCTGATATCAAAAGTGCCGTATCATAATTTAAAAAAGGAATACCGAAAGTTGGAAATGTGTTATGTTTCAAAAATATTATTATAGAAACTGGCAAATTATGAGTTGGTCGAAAGGTTATAGTGATGATAATATAATTAATAGGTTATAGGGTAATAGTGATGATAATGGTCCGAAAGGTTTCGTACCATTATCATCACTATACGACTTTATGATCACTGATCTATATACTACCTAATGGTATTAGGCTAAAGTTTTTGTTTGTTTATTATGCTAATAACCGGTAGAGGTAAGACAGGCAAAGACACTCGCAATTTTAAAAAATAGACTATCGCAAACTATTTAAATTCACAGTAGTATAATTTCATATTCCTAATGTGTATTTATTTGTATGTATAAATATAAATTTATATGTAAGTATATACGTATGGTTAGGTAATTTATGTATGTTTATTAACTTTGTATAATTTAGAGTTAGATTAAAGTGTATTTATTTAAATCTATACAACACCAATTGACTACCTCTCTATCAGTCAAATACATTCCAATCCATCCCAAGGTTGCCTGGCAGAGATCGCATTAGCGATAAGGCCGCCCATTTGTACAATAATATTAAGGCTAATAATGTAATTTTGTTTCTTTGTGTATTAGTGTACAAATAAAGAGTTATCTATCTATCTAATCTAAGGAACTGCTGGTCCGATTAGAAAAATTCTTTCTGTGCTAGATAGTACATTTATCGAGGAAGGCTTTAGGTTATATCGCATATATTAGTAGGTCGCAGCGTGATGTTATCAAGCTTTTTTATATTGCCTTCGTTTATAAATGTAATATCCAACACTAAAAGAATTTTTCAAATCGATCGAGTACAGTGGTTCCTGAGATTAGCGCGTTCAAACAAACAAACTCTTCAGCTTTATTATATTAGTATACCTAGATATAAAGATGCGTGTTAGGAGACGTCAGTGGCAGTCGTTGAATCTGCTTTTACTATTATCTTACCCGGCAGCAGTGATATTATCCTATTAAACTTGTTCTAAAGGATGGTCTAATTACATAGGATTTTCAAGATTTTTTAATTTTTTTGCCAAGAAAGACCGATTGGTAGTGACGCACGCATCTCGCGTACGTCAAATTGACAACGACTCACAACCGACGTTGTGCCAAATTGGATTTGTCGACAAAATATTTACTTACGCGATCATTACGTAGATAAATTCTAATACCGTAAATATGACGCTTTTACATTTCAAAGAAAAGTAAAATCGAATTAATCTGAATAAAACTGAACCTTTGATATGAAAAGATGTAAAAAGCAATAGAATTACAGAGAACGATATTTAAAAATAGAACAGATTCATTTAATGTACTATTAATTTCTATGGAATTTGGTTAGTATTTGTTTGTTTAATAGATAATTTTACTTCTTTTTAGGGTTACATGCCAAAAGGTAAAACCTATTACTGAAACTTCGCTTTTCTTCCATCTGTCTATCACCAGACTGTAGCTCTGGAATGGTGATAGCGGGAGCTGAAAATTACACAGTTTATGTATATCAGACGATGCTATAACAACAAAAACTCATTATAATCATTCTCTGACCTCTAGCTCCTTATTTGGGGTCGACAATATGACGAATATATTATGACAAAAACGGTAGATAATACTTTGTGTACAACTCGTACTTGACCAGTTTTTATCCTACACGTTATCATAGGCTTGTTATTAAATTTCAGAGTAGTAGTAGTAGGTGCCAGAAGAGTTACCACGCTGAAGTGCCAGTGGGCAGGCCACATCGCTCAACGACCCGACGACTGCTGAGTACTGAAGGTCCTCAAGTAGCGACCACGTACCGGACGAGTCAGCGTCGCGCGGCCCCCAACAAGGTGGACTGACGATTTAAATGCGCCGGGGGCCGCTGGATGCAGTTAGCGCTCTATGGCGGAGGTCTATGTCCAGCAGTGGACGAAGAAGGACTGTTGGATGGAAGATAGGTGCATACATCATCAAAGTTTATTCTTATAATTTTCCTTAACACATCAAAAGAAGTAAAACTTAGACCAATCTCTCTCTCGAGCCCATTAGGGTCCCACTACTGGCCACGTGCATTCTCCATTTTGAAAGCGATTATGGTATAATATGCCACGTTGACCAGGCGTATTGTTGTTGTTCTCTCACAGAGAATGTTAACTGTGTACAATATCACTTAGCTGGCTTTTACAGCACCCTGGGAAGGAAATGGGTTGGTGAATCTTGTATTCTTAATCCGTCACCACACGGACAAGACCTTAGACCAATATCTGCATATATTTGTTTAATAAGTACTCTTTTGTAATAGATAAGACATGAGATATTCTTTTATTGACATATTATTAACTGCATGCGGAATAGATTTCCTTGAAGCGGAGACAAATCTGGTTTTGCTTTAGGAGAACAGAGTGCAATATAGGGCATTTTAAACAAAATCTCTGTACATATTTCAATCCGACTGCTTACACAATTTCCGATATTATTTTACTTTCTTTGAAATGGAATTTATCGTAACTGATATATCTACGAGTAGAATAGAAGGTTCCACATTAAGATGAAACATATTTACATAATACATCAAAACCTGGTGTTTTAGGGTCCAAAAACTAAAAACACGCTAGAAAATCCTGAATATTTTTTTATTCAATAAGAATTTTCATCGGTCCTTATTATAATTATGTGCAAAATTTCAGATCAATCCGATTACTGTAAGTAGGTGTAAATCACTTTCAAAGATTCCGTTACATAGATAGCGTGTTAAAAAATTAGGTACTGAGACTTCATTTTCGTCGTTATATTTAACGGGTTAAGAGCAGGAGAATAAATAAATAATAATTAAAAATACGGACATTTCACACAACGTCTTCTGGTCCCAAGCTAAGCTTATATGCTTTTGTTATGGATACCATAATACGGATATAAGACATATACTACTTTTCTTTTGTAAATACATACTTATAATACATAGTAAACACTCAGACGCAGTACAAACATTTGTATGACAATTATAAACATCACACAAATGATTGTCCCGAGCGGGAATCGAACCCGCGACCTCGTGAACGGCAATCCGTTACATGAACCACTAGACTACGAAGCCTGTCTAATGATTATGATTAGTATTTTTTATTACAGCATCAACATAGTACACAAACTGACAATTTCAAACGGAAGGATAGACAGCGAATTCACGGTTTTAGGGTCCTATTTTACCTTTTGGTAAGGAATATTTGGATTATGGGCTTTAAAACAAATAAAACAAACAGTTCACATGACTATCACTTCTCATAGACCAGGGTAGATGCCTTTAAAAATAATAAAAAGTGAAAAAAATAATGGTAGGATTAGGTAGTAGTAGGTAGGAACCCATTAGAAAAGGAGGGGAATATTATAAAAATTAAAGGAAAAATAATTTACGGGTGATCTGAGGTCGGAAAGGGAGTGGGGGTGGGTTTATAAGGGTAAAAAATGGGTTTATTCACTTAAATTTTGGGGTTAATTAATAATTTATTTTCATAAATTTTGAGATTATGTGAAAAAAGTGTAAATACAAAGGTTTTAGATATTTTTATTACCTACTTTGCCATTTGCCTTTTTTCCATAGGACTTTTAGTTTTGCCGGAAATCAAGAAAACCCGTTTTTTACCCTTAAAAATTATGTTTTCAACTAAGTAAACGTTTATACTCTTAACACGATGAGTGCGAAACGAGGCTTGAAAGATCTCGTCCGTGTTTCGTCTTTACAGCGGTAAGAAAAAACTTGAACTTCCCTGTCGTGCGAGAGATAGTTATCTCTTTCCTAAGCTAAACCAGACGGTTTAGCTTAGGAAAAAGATAACTATATATCTGAGATGTGCTATTGATTCTGAGTATTTTGGTATGCCTACCTTAATACCGGATGTTTTAGGCCTCGTGCCGCACTGAATAAATAAAAGTTTAATACAGTGCGGAACGAGATTCTGAACACCTCGTACCTCCGCGGACCTCGTGCCGCACCCTACGCTAGCTTCACGCGGTTAGTGTTGTGCAAAACGTTGGACACTGCGTCCGCGATTTCAATTTTAAGATTTCGAAACGTTGCCTAAGAATATTAATTGATAATATTAATGATGATGAAGAGGACTCTAATTAAAAGTTACCGATATTTGAAAAACAGGTAAGTTTCCAATCAATATTTACAAATTATACTCAGTCTAAGTGAAATAATGGTGTAGGAATATAATAAATAAGTTCCAGCTATGTATATTTAAAATATGGTGTATAAATACAATATATAGTATTATAAATTATACACTGTAATGTATTGTATATTTATGCTGTTTTATTAAAAAGCATCCATAAGTATAATTAAATAAAATCGTTTATTTTTCCCATCACTGACAGAATGAAAAAACTGCCATTTTCAGTGCGGTATGGGGTACATACGATCCCACATTTTATTTTGCGTATAGAATCTAAACTAAATAATCTACCCACAGGCAGCGGCAGATTTAGGTTGATCAACTCATTGATAGCAATAATCGCGACAAAAACCGTACAATTTGCCTTATTTGGCGCTAAAAATAGGATTTTAGTCTTTTAGGTGGGGTTTAGGTACTAAGTCTCGTATTGCTCCAACGTCTGGTCCAGGATGAGGTTTCAAACGCCTCGTAACGCAGTAATGGAAAGTACAGATAAATTATTGCTGCTGGGAACGTGTTAATAGGTAGAATATAACGATTAATCTACAACAGTATAAAAGTTAAAGTGCTTACATACAAATATGATGAGAAATTTGGGCAGCAACGTAATAAATTGACTTGTATATAAAGTACCTACATGAACGAAGTACGCACAGGCTGTGTATATTATTATACAGTACATTAAGCTTCCAAATTGTTGCTTGATGTTGAATAATTTCGTTGTGATTGGTATAAATGTAACTCTATATTTTAAACCAGATTTTTGATAGTAATTTATTGTATATAAAACCCAATTGCTTTGTGAAAAAATGATAGGTACTTATTATTATAATAGAGAGTCGTAAAACTGGAAAATAAACCCTGTGCCAACACGCCTGGTCAATTCGACACAGAAGACCATAATCTAAATGGAGGAGGTATGTGCCCAACGGTGGGACGTTAATAGGTTGGAGAGATTTCTCTCTCCAACAGCTCTCTCTTTCGAGAGAGGAGATACTATCATCTTCATACCGTCAAGCCGTGTTTTCCAAAAGGTTTGGCTGAGACTATAGTATCTGCCACGATCTAAACATACTTTATGGCGTTATTTATATACATACATCTGGTTATACATGCATGCATGAGTGTGTCTTATTTCAAAATTTTTGTCCGACGTGTCGTTGTCGATGCTTTACCATGGTAGGTGATAAGTCTCCTAAACATCGGGTTAAAATTTAAAACAAATATACGCTTCTAAATACATAAAAAGTGAAACTACTTTTTACGGATTTAGACGCGTATATTTGTTTTAAATTTTGGCCCGACGTTTCGGAGACTTTGCAGTCACCATGGTCACGGGTGAGACTGAGCTGTAATGTGTCTTCTACGATCAGTTATTACAGGGTTTACCCACATTCGATTTTAATTTTACATTGACCATAAAGATAGACTTTTACTATAAACTATATCATATTACATTGTGCTCAGACTACATAAAATCAATAACATTATTTTAGTTTCTAAAATACATTAACAAATTGTAACAATATAAAGAAATTATTTAAACAGATGAGTCGCGCAAGTGTTAGAAAATATTACATAAAAAGTGGTTATAATTGAGTCGCGGAAATTGCAAGATTATTATCAATGCACATGCAACATACGAACATACACATTTTCGCCATTATATCATTAGTGATATTGTAGATTTATTAATTATGTTATAATGAAAGTAATAACTAAAAGGAAATAAAGAAATTTAATGTGAAAAAGTCAGTTCAATCACTCAAGCGTAGGCGTAATTTCAAGTTATACCATTAATCAAACTTATTCATATTGAGTGATAAAATTCGTTTAATATTATAATGCATAACTTTGAAATGTGATTGTCATGAAAATCTAATTTTAAACTTTATTTTATTATTTTACATATGGACATTAAAATAAATACCTATAACGGTAATGAAGGAAAAACATTCTTAACGCCGTTATGTGGGGATACGGCTGCAATGTATTGTTGAAACATTTCCAATTTTTATTTCGTAAACCGTATAAAGTATAAAACATATTTTTTTGTAAAGCAGTAAATATATCGTAATATCTAATATATAAAATTCACGTGTCACAGTGTTAGTTACCGTACTCCTCCGAAACGGCTTGACCGATTCTTCTCAAATTTTACATACATATTCAGTAGGTCTGAGAATCGGCCAACATCTATTTTTCAAATCTTTAAATATTTTTTTTGGTATGGCAAAACAACGTTTGCCGGGACAGCTAGTTTTTATATAAAATTAATACATAATTACTACTTTCATATACCGATTTATTGTACTTACTTTAACAAAAAGAATATTTACTAGTTGATGATCGTAAACTCGTGTGTGCGCGCACACGAGTTTACGATTTAGAAACCAAAACTTAACAGATCATACAATAAAAGCCATCCTCTTGAACTACTCTATCATTTAACAAAAATGCATCAGAATCCGTTGCGTAGTTAAACTACTTTGTTTTATAATAAGTAATGAAGATGGAACAGCAAAATTAAATAAATAGTATAAGAAGAGATTAAATAAATTATTTTAAAATATACCATAAAAAAATAAAATTGCTATTTTATCTTCACTTTCACCTTTTCTATTACAATATTTCAGTGACGCTTCAATTCAAACACACGTGTATTACATCCACTTATTGTGTATCATCTCATATGAGACAAACAAGATACGCTACTTTAATATTTACAACACACATAGCAGGTAATACTAAAAACACACCCAACACAAATATTTTATACAAAGTAAAGAATTATTCTTTTTTCGACGAAATTTAAGCTAACGTTTCTCTGTATATATTTTTGTTTGGACAACTGGTTTAACTATGCCTTACTATGACTAAATTGACGCACTGATAATAGGTACCCATTTTATAACCATAATATCCTTCTACAAGAGCTGTAAGCGCAAACCAAAGGAAAAATTTTACCTGATAATATTTTCTGTAAAAGACTGAAATAAGTATTCCTAACACGGATGATTAATTATTTATTAATTTATTTTATTCTTTACTGTAAACCATGAATATTATATAGAATTAGTACCAGGGGCGTAGCTACCGCCGTATCAGCCGTATCAATTATACGGGGCCCTCGGCTACAGGGGCCCCCGACGTGCGTAGTCAAAAATTAATAAATGCTTCTCAATTTTTTTTACCTTTCTTATGGGCCCCAAAATAAATTTTTATACGGGGCCCCACCAAGGCACACTACGCCCATGATTAGTACAGAGAATTCTTAAAAATATGTGTAATACAATGGGCATATCGCTAAATGCAATTTCTTTGATGTATTTGTTGTTGACGAAGCCAGTAGTAATTATTTGCTAAATAAAAGCCACTAGGTTTTGTAGAATCTGAGGAGACAATGGGACAAAAAATAATTTAAAGTACCTAAATGTGGGACTAATGGGCTAAATGAGCGGAAAGACTCAACTCAACTCCCTCCTATCTTAAAAGACGCTTTGAGTATGTCCGTGATACTCTCAACAGGTATCTGAGGTCATCGGAGACTCTAAAACTTAAAATGCCGCAACATACCACAAATTATTACGCTAAATCTTTTACGATTACTGCTATACGCTTATGGAATTCTCTACCGGAAGAAATTCGGCGATCAAAATCATTGTCTACCTTTAAAATTAAAGTGAAAAACCACTACCTAGACATGCAGTCATAACTGTCGCTTATTACTGTTAATATAATATATGTACTGTATGTGTGTATATATAATATGTATGTATATGTGTATGTATATATGTGTATATATGTGTATATATGTAAGTGCGTGTGTATCTTGTATGTATGTGTATTTGTAATTTTATAGATAGGTTATAAATTCATTAATAATTAATTAATTGAGTACACCCACAACTACCGCTCTATCCATATCATGTATCCATCCAAAGTTTGCCTGGTAGAAATCGCTTTAAGCGATAAGGCCGCCCATTGTACTAGATTATTTTAAGAACATCCTGTAATGTAAAACTAAATGGTGTACAATAAAGAATATAATAAATAAATAAATAAAAAATAAAGATTTATTCAAAATTCACCCCAAATCTAGATTTTATTTAAAAAATGGCGTGACTAATGAACGAAGTAGGAATTGTAACGAATAATGTGTATTTAACCTAAGCTTGTATTAATTTGAAATTAAGAAAAGTTGTCATGATTATAATCAGCTTAACCCATTTGATAAGTCGTCTGAAAGATAAATGGCAGACAAGGTACTTCTTGGAAAAATAATTGTGCCGAAATTATACTTTTAAATATAACCATTTTTTTCGGATTTAGACGCGTGTTACATTGAAAAACACAGGTATTAAACGCGTTTAATTTTTTAGTATAGGTGTTAAGCACCTACCTTTTTGCCGACGTTTCGACCGAGTTGCATCGGCCGTGGTCACGGGCTGACTGGATATGCGGTGTCACGCCTCCCCCTCTGAGGTGAACTCTTCATCCACCGTCGAACAATTTTTCCAACTACCCACACACACAACACTAACGGTGTCCCTATTCTGTACCACAGCCGTATTCTGGTAGTTAGCCGACCGCGAACAATGAGGTAGCGTTTTTGCAATCACTGGATTCCACACTGTAGATAATTTGAAGCCATCTTCCCGATTGAAGTTATTAGGATGCTTTTTAATTTCAATTGCTTCACGTACGACTCGTGAATAAAAATGGCGATCAGTGGAAAGAACCTGAGTGCGATGAATTTGACGATGAATTAGATGCGTGTATTTGTTTTAAATTTTAGCTTGACGTTTCTGACACTTTGCTTGCACCATAGTCGCCGATGGGAAATAAAATCTAAAAGAAAGACACGCGTCTAAATCCTAAGTGGCTTTATTTAAACAAATGAGTCCCGCAAGTGTTAGAGAAATTATACTTTTTTAATCATTTTTCTGAGGAATGTTCAATCTTGGCTATTTTTACAGTCTGTTATTGATTTTTAAATGGAACTCAGTATTTACCCCTTTTTCTGTAGGTAACACTTAGATCGTAGATACATTACAGGTTACAGCTTTGTAGGTTACACGGTATCTTTAAAAAAAGAATTAAATATGCTACAGAAATTTTTATTACAAACAATTTTAATATATCTTTTTAAATACACTCTATTCAAATATTCGTATGAATACCTATATAAAATACACCCAGTTCAAATCTTCTTATATAAAATTGAAAATCATTCGTAGTATCCAATGAAATGAAAGCTGGCAATGCAAGGGGAAGCCCAGATCGGGTTTTAACTAAATTGAGTTTTATAAGATTTCTGCCTCAAGTAGCAACCATGCCTTATAATACTGCTTGGTATTGGGCTTAGCATGTAATTTATTTCAAGTGAGAGCCGAGTTTTTATATAAGAATACTTATTAGGGTTTGTTCAAGAATGCTTTCCAAATTGTCTCATTATATCGGTATATAACTGTACTGCGCAACCAGCTAAGGGATATTGTAAGTAGATAACATTTTCTATGAGACACGAAAAACTTGAAACTCCGCTAGCTATGTGGTGTACTGTTTAGCATAACGGACTCTCGTTCGCGAAGTCGCGGATTAGATCCTCGCACATGTTAATTGTTTGTGAGATGTGTATATTTGTCGCATAAATATTATTATGTATTGCACCTAGGCATTTTCTTTCTATTACAATGTCTGATGTCAATATAAATGGTTCAGTGTAGAATAGTCCTCTGTCCTGTCCTCTCTAGCCGATTTACGTCCGACTGTTGAGCTCAGGCCTCCTCCACTTTGAAGGGATTGTGGTCTACTGTGCCGCGCTAACCAGGCGTGTGTGCACAGGGAACAGTAGAATAGTAAGTAGATCAAATATCTTAACGAACTGACTGATGCGAAACCATATAATGGTACACCTGTAATTTCTTCATAAACTCATCTAGTATACAAAAGTACCTTCCAAATATTGTTTATCAGCTGTTTAATTACTGTATAGGAATGGAAAGTTTATGTTGTAATAGTTGTGTACAAATTTGTGATGTAATGTGGAGTAAACGATGCGGGGTACTACTTTGCCGTGATACAGTCTCTAATTAGTACGGAGAGTAGTGCTAACATCTTTATGAAACAATGTTCAAGTGGAAAGTATTCAAAGTCAAAGTCAAAATATTTTATTTCAAGTTGGCATGTTTTACAAGCTCTTTTGAAACGTCAGAAACTAGGTGTCTGTTCCAAACGCGGATCCTATGAAGAAGAACAGACAAGAAACTCCATTATATATTAACCTAGGTAATCTGTATTATATTAACATTTTACATATTAGCTTATGATACATGTAAAAATAGCAAACATTGTAACATTACTGAATTTAATAAATAAATAAATAAAGTTAATAAGTCAAAGTTAATATAACACAGAGACGAAGTACAGACTATTACCTACATGATATAAACGATTTATTCGCTGCCCACACGTAGGTACTATTACAAAAACCATTAAACGTCTTAATTGTTGTTCTATGCAAAATGAATTTGTTGTGATTAGTATAGACAAACAACCACAGCTTAAAACAATTTTGGGCGTGTAGTGAAGTGTAGTGAAGTGTAGTGTAGTGTTCACAACAGTGAATTACCACCACCCCATTCCCTTCCCAGATGTAAAAAGCCATCATAACATCCTCTGTGAGAGACGGAAGACTTGAAAATAAACTATGTACTAACACTCCTGGTCAGTGCGGCACAGTAGACCATAATACCTCTGAAACTGGAGTAGGAGAGAGAGAAAGCGAATTTTGTCAAGTATTTTGAAGGAATAAAAACAGTCTCTAACTTTGTATGCCAGCCCGTATTTTTTTAATAGAATTATTGAAATCAATGCGTTTATTTTTGCTTTTTGTAATTTTCCAAAACTGTTACAAAGTTGACGATTTTAATTATTATTAACACGCTTTTATTAACTTTGAACGTATCTGTCAATGTATTAATTAGTGTAACGATATCTTTGAAAGCAATTTTCACCCACTTGCATCCCATCACACAATTAAAGACGATGGCAATGCAATTTAAAAAAATAATCAGATTATTCAAGCATGTTTTCAGTTTCAACTAAACTAATTATTTTAACTACACATATTTCCCATTTGGTAATGAATTGGTAATAAAATAATACTAACTCATTATTTTCCACAAATATATCAAAAGAGCAGACAAAGAAGTGTTATAAAGTTAAATAACATTTTGCTTATCATTCATTAACATTTTATGAACTATAAAACAGGCTTGTAATATTTATTAAACAATGGTGTTAATTAAAGTTCAAAAAGAACCTATAAAATATATACTGCCTTGCCAAATTTACTTTATAATTAAACTAGCTGTTGCCCGCGTTTTCGTACGCGTGGAGTTTAGACAATATTCTCCATTTTTGCAACATTCTTCACTGATACTTCGCTCCTATTTGTCGCAGCGTGATGTTATATAGCCTACAACCTTCCTCGATAAATGCACCACCTAACACTAACAAGAATTTATCAAATCGGACGAGCGATTGCTGAGATAAATGTGGTCCAACAAACAAGCGAACAAACTCTTCAGCTTTATAATCTTCTAATATATAAAATTCTCGTATCACAGTGTTAGTTACCGTACTCCTCCGAAACGGCTAGACCGATTTTTATGTAATTTTACATGCATATTCAGTAGGTCTGAGAATCGGCCAACATCTATTTTGTAAAACTTTTTTTTTAGTATGGCATAACAACGTTTGCCGGGACAGCTAGTATAAGTATAGATTATGATTATCTAGTAATTAATGCTCAAAACCAAGATTTAGATTTAAACCTTACCATTTGTGTAACATATCCAACATAAGAAAATTAATAAAACAAGTCCTTCGTCCAGTAAATTATTACTGAGTAAAATGCTGGTGACAGAAGAAAAGTTATAGTCTCTAAAGGAGCTAAGGGACAAATTTGAATTGTGTCTCATATGAGATTTTATTGCACGAAACACGAAGAGTTACGAATTCACACACAAACAAACAGTTTTACTCAATTTTATTGTCATAGTAACGTAAACTATAATAATTGTAAGCAATTAAAGCGTATCGGTGTATGTACACCGTGTGACGTAACGAAATAAGTTTTTGTAATAATAATAATAATAAATAAATAATAAATATTTTGGACATTTCACACAACGTCCTCTGGTCCCAAAGTAAGCTATATTTCTATGCTTGTGTTATGGGTACCAGATACGGATATACTACATAAACTACTTTTCTTTTGTAAATACATACTTATAATACATAGAAAACACCCAGACGCAGAACAAACATTTGTATGACTAGTATAAACATCACACAAATGATTGTCCTGACCGGGAATCGAACCCGAGACCTCGTGATCGGCAGTCCGTTATATAAACCTTTTTATGCATACAGATAGGTATTGTAAGACTTCGTCTTTACGTTAATTTATAATAATAATTTAAAACACATTTAATTACTTTGTTATATTTTTTATAATAAAGAAAAACTATTTTACAATCATTTTTCAACATCCACTCTTCATGTCCATTTTCTCAACCTCCACAATTCTATTCTTTTTATTTTCAAATTTTAAATTTTTTATTTCTTTTTTAAAAACAAATCTTAAGTGGCCTGTATCATTGTATAGGTTATATTCAATGATCACAACCTTTACATTCTCCCCCCCTTAGAGGATAAAAAAAAAATTTTTTTTTCAAAAAAAAAAAATTTTTTTTTTTCTAAGTTACAAAATACTGGACACCCTACCTAAGGTTGGAAAGCATGATAACAAACTAGAATGAACCAGATTAGATCCAGCTAGGATCTAGCTTTTCGAAGCAATACATTTCGAAAAACTTGAAAAGCAAAAAACCAACCAAAAATTGCCTTTCTAATCTTAGTTATCCGAACCACACTAACTACGATGCCCTTATATCATATCACTCTTTTCATAAAATATTAAACTACTTCATCTTTAAAATTGATTTATCCAATAATAAACAAGAGTGATAAGGCATCCTTAAAACTATCACACCAAGACACAAAGCATATATCATCAACAATCAATCAGAAAAATGTTCATCACCAAACAATTAATGCTCTTATAAAAACTATCGAGCTTCAATTATGAGGTCAGCATCATATATCCGAAAGATATGCTAATTTAACAGCTTTCCAGCTTAATGAGAAAATTTACATAAGAAACCATTATAATTGATAGAATCCAGAGATTATCAAATTAAAATTTAAAGTATGCTCAGATAATACTCAACCTTCTTTTCAATTATTTAGGTATAATTTCTACTAAGTAATCCTGAATGCTCGGGAATGACCAATTTATTCCACATTTAGAATTCCTTCTCGTGAGATAAATTTACCAACCATTCTTCTACCACAAGTAACGTTTTAAATAATCAATCATTCTATTATCTAAGTAATTATAAACTATTCGCTAATCATTATTATCTAACTATTACCCAATAAATAAAATAAAAATATTATCAGCAACCTCTCACTATAATACAACTTCTTACAATTTTCAACCTTTCACATTTCTCTCCCAATGAACAAATACTTTACTCTAGCACATACTTTCCTAAATCCTATCTTATGAGTTCTATCTCTAAAATGCGTGATATCCCAAAACAGGATTCCATGACAAATAGCCTATGGCCTTACCATGTTGCATTCAAAGATATTACCCGTTGATACGACTCATCCAACTAACTCTACCAAGCCACTCCCTTCGACATTATAACTCAATACAACCCATTATTATACCTATTAATCGTTCCACCTTAATACTATAATCATAATCTAGTACGAAATACTCACTATCCAATTACTATGTTAATATATTTATCTCACATTTTTAACTAAACATTCAAAATATAAATATGAAAAAAAATAATTAAATTTTTGATGTGGTTCCTTTTCACTGCATCTTTCTTATGTACAAATATGCTGACGTCATTATGAAGTCTCGCCGAACCCGAACAATATGAAACACACCAAAATAAAACAATATTAGTAAATTATAATTATCACTATATATATAACCTTAATCTAATCGAATCACTAAACCAATTTACATCATTATGCTATTATTCTTGGTAAATTACTTCTTGAAACTCTTCCCTTAGTCTATCAAATACCTCCTGCACGCTTTTGCACGTGTCTTTAATGCCCCGGAAGAAAAGTAAGGCGTTACCCCTTAAAAATGAGGGCAATAGTGATAATTTTTCTTCTTCAGACGAGCATCTCTTGAAAGTTATTAAAGCGTAAAACATTTCTTCGAATTCATCTAGGCACTCCTGTGCGCAACCACCGAAAGTTATCGTGGTTAGTTCCATCTTAGTTAAAAATAATTTATAAAAATTTAATAAAAAGATACGGCTACTTCTCTGATAATAAACATTATAATTTAAAACACATTTAATTACTTTGTTATATTTTTTATAATAAAGAAAAACTATTTTACAATCATTTTTCAACATCCACTCTTCATGTCCATTTTCTCAACCTCCACAATTCTATTCTTTTTATTTTCAAATTTTAAATTTTTTATTTCTTTTTTAAAAACAAATCTTAAGTGGCCTGTATCATTGTATAGGTTATATTCAATGATCACAACCTTTACAGTATCAATAACCTAACTCCTACCAATTCCTACGAAAAATCTTTACTAACAAATTTTAAGACACGAAAAACTCTAAAATAAACTCTATAATAACAAGCCTGATAATCAGGGTTGGACAAGCTGATAAGTTGGACATTTATGAACTAAATAAATACGCGGAACAATTGAAGAACGAGTGGTCCTGGTATGGTCGCGTAATGAGACGAGAGGAAAGTAATATCGTTAGATTTTTCTTTCCACATCAACACCTAGAAAGTATGAATGTGGAACGAAAAAGTCTAGCGGAAGATCTAAGAAAAGATGGATGTGATGGTGATGGTGTGACAGAAGACTATAGAAGAAAAAGACATTTTGAACCTACCGCTAATAATAGAATAAGGCAGAAATTGACGGAAGGAAATATGCTGATTTCCTTCAAAAGCATTATATACAAAAAAATGCTGCATGTAAAGTTCAGCATTAAATTACCAAGTTTAACTTTGAAAGAAATGGGTGGCTGCAACAAAAAAAATGAACGTAGCCTTAAATATATTTTCCATGTTTAATATTTTCATAATTCACTTAACATAGTAACACGCCATCATATTTATGGTGACTAAATACCATGACAAGGCAACATGCCAAAAAGTGCACCAAACTATATTAAACAATAAATAAACTGTTATATTTTCTATGCTACATTTAATATTAGATTCAACGAATATTTAGTTGAACATTGTTTCTGTAAAGTTCTGTTAGTTATAAGCACAAGGGTTGGGTGCAAGTGATAGCAGGTAATATCGAAACTGAACATAATTCACTTCATTAGACAATCAACTTAAAGTTCCTGAAGCCTTGCAATATCTAGTTTGGTTAATAACTCAAGTTATATAGATTATTCTATGGCTAAATGTGTATAAATAATCTATACACACTAAAAATATGTTACAGAAACATAGGTCTAAAGAGATTTAAATACGAGTAAAATAAACAATATCTATAAAAATGCTGGGTGACAAATTAGCGTTACAATATATGTAGTTATGAAAAGTAATCAAGTTTGTGACAGGATTGCATTCAAAATGTTGCTGTAATATAAAGGTAAATCGAAATAATTGAGTTACGTAACGTAATTACTGTAATATACGCTGAAACCTATACTACAGGTATAGGTTAATATTAAAATACAGCTATTCCCGCTAAAACTGCGACCACGCCAACTTAGTCTATATTCGACTCCATGTATGTATTTTGCGTCTCGCGGTGTTGATTTTTATTTTACTTCATACGTTGTTCTATTGGAAATATTATTCTAATGTTTCAAGTTTCGAACAACTCTACTTAGTAATTTTGTTTCGGGCTCATTTGTGTTCATTTTGCATACCTAAGTCGAGAAATTAAATAAATAAGGTCTAAATGCGACCTTAATAAAAAGATACAAATTTAATTTAAAGTTTAGAAGTATAGAGAATGTATTGTGTGCATGTGCTTTGATTATAAATCTTCAAATGCAAAAAGGATAGTCATATACATTTATGAAATTATATACATTTAAGAAAACTAAATTAATAAAATTCTCTATGCCAAATTTCTCCCAAGTAGAAACCAATGTACATTTGAGTGGAGCGAGATTGGAACCAGTACAGTCAACTATATTTTTAGGAATCACTATTGATTCGAAATTACAGTGGGGCCCACAAATTGAAAAAATGTCTGGCAAACTTAGCTCTGCGGCATATGCGGTGAAAACAATTAGAAGACTTACGGATGTAGATACGGCTAGAATGGTTTACTTTAGTTATTTTCACAGTGTAATGTGCTATGGAATTCTTCTTTGGGGAAGCTGTGCGGACATTAATCGGATATTTGTGCTCCAGAAACGCGCTGTTAGAGCTAAGTATATATAACCTAGGTCCTCGGGATTCCCTAAGGGAGAAATTCAAAGACATAAATATTTTAACGGTCTAATGCATGTAACCCGTCTCCACAAAATATGTAACTCTTTCATGGGTCATTGTATACGATTTTATAATAAACTCCCTATTGATGTAAGAGAATTTAATAATTCTAAATTTAAAAAATTCATTAAAACTAAATTATGTAAAAAGGCGTATTATAAAATTTCTGATCATATTAAAGATGATAAAGCTTGGGAGTAAGTTGCTCTGGAGCAATACATATTCTATATTGTAAAGTTTTATTAGCATTGTAAGTATAAATGACATTTTATTAAAAAAATATTGATTTAATTAAAAGCTCTCCTGAGTTTCTTAAGCCGGTTCTTCTCAGCAGATTGCGTCCTGAACCGGTGTTAGGGAAAAAAAAATTGGACATGTCATAAAAACATAATTTTTTCTGAAAAATTGTGTCCACTTGATTAAATGATTTTTCATTTCATTTCATTTCATTTATGTAAATAATCAGACACGACACACACGAATAAACATGAATATGGCCACCAAAAAACACGAATATGTACCATAAAATAAGATAATTTCTCTGTTTCATTCGTCGTCGTGTTTTAATATGATAAGAGATTAAGCCTTTGAAAACACTAACCTCCATCATTAAACTTTACATTGTGGTCCAAAATAGTGGACGCGAAATTGATGGCGTAATTTAAGCAGAAGAACCTTTTATAATCTGACCTAAAGATAAACTGGAGTGTAAATAAATAAAAAAAAAACATTGCTTATATAACTTTATATTTGTACAGTTATTCTAAGATTATAAGTGCGTTTCTCTCTCTCTCTTCAACCTATTAACTTCCCACAGTTGGGCACGGGATGTTCCACTTTGGGAGGGATTACGTTGTACTGTGCTACGGTGGTTTATTTCGAGTTTTCCGTCTTTCAAGGAGAATGTTATCTGTGTACAATATCGCTTACCCTTTTTCATCCATGCCTAGTGCCTAGTCACCGGCCATGTGTAACGATGGTCAAATATGACTACACCTTTCTGAAACACGTTGTATATAAAAAACCATCCTCTAAGACCACTCTATCTATTAAAAAAACCGCATTAAAATCCGTTGCGTAGTTTTAAAGATATAAGCTCACATAGGGACATACATACAAAAATAACGACTTTTTTTATATTAAGTAAAGAAGATCAGCTATGTCGTTGTCCACATTTATATTGATCAAAATCGTTAGAATATAATATACAATTTTTATAATAAAAAAGTTCAGTTAACATTGTCTAATTCTGTAAATGAAACTATTTCATTTATTAACTAAGTTTAGTTGCGCACCTAGAATTGAACCCACTGTCCTTTGTACTGTTCAATAAAAAAGAAACCACCAATTTCGATTTAGAATGTCAAAATCACTTGTTAAATAGGCGGAATATATTGTGAAGCGAAATAAAACATTCTGCGTACATAATTTTTTTCATAGCTATATAAAATATGTTATGACGACTCCTAATAAAAATGCCTTATTGTTTCCGTAAGAGCCTTTGATATAAAAACTGGCTGTTGTATTCTTAATCATTTCCTTACTTCCTTACTAATTTATAATTGTGAAAACGAGACGATGACACAATAAATAAAAAAATTGACGAGCTTAAGTGTTTATGTGTAACGAAACTATAGCGCGATTTAAATAAATGTAGAACGCCATCTATCGAGCGGGATAGTAAACTTTTGTTTGTTAAGGTTCGATTTCAAAATTTCACGCATACGAAGTCGCGGGCAACAGCTAGGAATATTAATAAAGTAATTAAATCTTAATATTTTGCTTAACCTCTATGTATAATTTAAAGAACATCATTGAATTAACGAAAACCAAACGAATTTTTTTATTCCCGGACTTATGAGGTGTTTTCTATTGCTAAGCCTTATTTAAAGAAAAAAACATTTTTTTTAATATGTTTATATAGTAATTAAATACAACCAAGTTTAAAGTCCTAAAGTCAAAATATAACCATCTATTATACCAACCCTCGGGAACTTTGATAACAAATAAAATAAGATAAGGATGACTGCAAACAACAGAGCTGTCTCTTACCAAAAGATATGGCCCAAAGATTGATAACAAGAGACACAATGTAAACAAATTAATGCGTAATTTCTCCAGAGACATTATGGTAACAATTCCATCACAACAGAAATGTTTACTGATTAGAAGAGTTTGCTTTTAGTATGATGAATAAATTTACAAGAGAAAATATGTATCTACATGTTTGTGTTTGGGTGTTTATAGAAGAGATTGAATATATCGTAGTAGAAGCAGTATATAAATATAGTATTCACACTACCTGTTGCCGCGTCTTCGTACGCGTAGAATTTAGAAGGCTTTGGCAACATTTTTTTTCTGATGCTTCGCTTCTATTTGTCTTTTGTGTTATACATATATATATCGGAAAACATCATAGAAATCATCCGTATTCACAGCCAGAGCATTCACCAATCTAAAGGCCTTGTAATACTGGACAAACTAACTACATTAACTACAAAATTCTATCAACTACGATTAGCGAGATCCGTGACTTACGACACGTATAACTGGTTTGGAAGGATCCTTTTATGAATATTCAACGGATCACCATCTCAGGCTCATCACTAACTACAGTAAATAAACAAATTACTCACCATTGACACAATTTGAGGACTTACTTCATGATCTTGGAAGCTAAGTTAAAACTAAAAATCCTTAAGTAAACTATTTTATTCAAGTCTCCTACGACATATAGATTACAGCCTGCGGCCGTATTATGAGCTTTTATTTACAGGCAGTTTACGCCGTGAAATGAACTGTCTGGCAAATTCGTATTATGAACAAATTATTAGTCAGTCAGTTCGCTAAACCAGTCATACATTAATATGTTTAAGGAGAAGGTACAACTAAAATGTAAATGATTGATATTGTTTGTACAGATGGTGATATGAAAGTACGCAGAGTGACTGTTGATCATATTGAGGAGCTGGGTAATCATTCATTTGTAATCTGCGAAACTTATTTTAGCAGGGCAAAACCTAAGCCAAGGATGGTGATATATCGTCCAATAAAAAATATTCTATGGGATCATTTTGCGACAGACAGGGATCTAATGCCGTGGGAATCAGTGTGTAACATGACAGGTCCCGACTGCATGGTACGTACACTAAACTACCTCATTATTCAATTATTGGATCTTCACGCTCCATTATATCCACGCACCCTGGATAACAGATAATGTGAGAATGCTGTTTAGGATAAGGGACGGGGCTAGACTTAGAGCCAGGAAGTCTAAAAAAGAGGAACACCACAAATACTATTTAGACTTAAAACACATGGCTGCTCTTGCTCTGGACAATGACAAAAAGGCATACTTTGCTAATCATATACGCAACAATAGTGACAACCCCAGACTGTTGTGGAAAAATCTGAAGTCTGATTTGTTACCAGATCACAAAGACAGCTACCTTCCTGTGCACTTAAACGATCCTGAAGCTATTAATAAGGCCTTTTTAGAAGTGCCAGGAAAAAATTCTGTTGACCAGACACAATTGAGGTACTTCCAAACTAGCAGGTTCTGCTCAGCCACCTTTACCCTTGAGCCAGTCTGTCCAGAAACTGTCCTAAATGTTATTAACAGTTTTGAGTCCAATGCACAGGGTGTGGATGGTATCAGTCTAGAGATGGTAAGGTTAACTTTGCCTAACTCTTTGGGGTCCATTACCAGTGTCATTAATCAGTCAATTAAAACAAGTGCTTTTCCAGAATTATGGAAAAGAGCAATCATTAGACCGATCCCAAAAACCAATAATCCCCAGACACTGAAAGACCTTCGTCCTATCAGCATTTTGCCAATACTGTCCAAGGTCCTTGAGAGGGTTGTGTTCATACAAATGGTCGAGTATTTAGAAAACAACAATATACTCCCAGACCTGCAGTCAGGTTTCAGAAAGGGTCGGAGCACTGCGTCAGCATTGTCGGATGTTGTTGGCAATATCCTAGAAGCACGGGATCGTGGTGAAGCTTCCATTTTATTATTGCTCGACTACTCGCGTGCATTTTGATGCTATTAACATGAATTTGTTGCTTGCTAAGTTAGCATATTATGGTTTTTGTCCTGAAACTGTTAATTGGTTCAGGAGCTATCTCACAAATAGATCCCAATATGTTGTAATACATAATGAAGATGGATCAAGCTTAACCTCACCAGAGACTAGTGTGTTAAGGGGAGTCCCGCAAGGGTCTATTCTTGGCCCGTTGCTTTTCATTGTCTATACTGCCGACATCGTTAAGTGCTTTGTTAACTGTAAGTATCACTTATACGCTGATGATGTCCAACTGTACATCAATTTCAAACCTAATGACACAGAGAAAGCGATTGTGGCGCTAAACGAGGATGTGGACAGAATGATTGTGTGGGCCCAACAAAACACCTTGGTTCTAAATCCGACAAAGACTAAATTCATGGTCCTGGGTAGCAAAAACCAAATAAAATCAACCTTAACAAGAAATCCAGAAATATTTGTCCAAGGCGAAAAGATCAGTCGAGTGGATTGTGCACTTAATTTGGGGCTTCTGATGGACAGTGAACTGCGTTTTGAGGGGCATATTAAAAATGTAGTAAGAAACTGTTTTTATAAACTAAGAGTAATCTACAACTTACGCGATTACATAAGTATTCCTCTTAGAATCTTACTAATAAACTCACTTGTCCTATCTAAATTAAATTACTGTGATACCGTGTATGGGCCATGCTTACTAAGAAGAACAGAGGGTCTGATACAGAGAATACAAAATGCCTGTGCACGGTATTGCTTTAATATACCTAGGAGGAACCACGTTACCCCATACCTTAACAAGCACAAGATGTTGAAAATGAAAGCTAGACGGAGAATTCACTTAGCAGGTTTTATATACAGCATTATTGCCACTCAGACTCCGAGATATCTTTACTATAAGCTAAACTGGAAAACAGATAGTTACAGATACCCTGTTCGCCATGTGGTCAACCCACTTACTGTTCCCAAATACAAAACAACTGCCTTCAGAGGAAGCTTTAAGTATGCAGCTTCCCAATGCTGGAACAATTTACCTCCACCACTGCGCCACCTAAAAACAAGACAGACTTTTATAAAGGGTTTAAAAACTTACTATCTCACAGTACAGACACAGTCAGTGTAATAAATGTGCCTTTTGCTTGTGGTATGGGAATCTCATGTAACTGCTAATTATGGACAATTTTTATTTGGTTTTGTTATTTGTAATTTTTTATTATAATTTGTAATTTTTACTGTTATTCTTTATCTTTTGTTTGTTTCTGTAACCACTTTTCTTACTAACTATTTACTTATATCTCATTTATCCAATAAATACATAGTGCATATTGTGTGTAGCTGTAATAATAAATATTGTATTATCTAACCTTTGGTGTCAGTGTTTAGCCAGCCAACTCCAGCTGCCTGGTTAACACTCTCACACACGTTTTTATCTTGCCTTTTTCTTTTTTGGGGGTTGGTTGTGTACTGCTGCAATGCCTGTGGCCTTTCCATCTTCTTCAATTGTACCTATAATTTTTGTATACAATTAGGTTTACTGGACTTGCAGTTTACACGGGGCTATGATATTTTGCCAAATTGGGTTATTTTATTAGCTATTGTAATGACTCATTGTAACTTCCTTACCTGGTGGCATTTGAATAATACTGTATTTACATAAACAGTGTCACTTTATCTCACTAAATTAGTTCTTGCTGTGTTTTTATTTCAATACTTGTTAATTATGTACATAAGTTTGCTGTGAAAAATTTTTGAGGTTATCCGCTGAAACCATTCTCGATTTTTTTTTTTGTTTTTTTTTTTTTTATTTCTGTCTCTTTTTTGCTATTCATTTTGTCTATGGCGTGGCTTCTCGGTGTAAGTAATATTGTCATAAAGTTTTTAATTGTACTTGGTTTTGTGTTCAGTGTATCGTATATTGTGTGTTTTGTTTTATGTATGTAGTTATTTTTTTTTTTTACAAAATAATTTAATCATCCTTCTGTTGTCGTCCGACGACGGTCCGACAGATGACAGAGTAACATATGGACGCTGCTGAAAATCAGCGTTGTGTGATGGTCACGTTTCCATCTCACAACAATAGCTGAGCAGCGTTCCATTTTTTCCAGCAAGCTATTATATATGTACAAGCTTTTTTTTTAATTACAAATTTTGTTTCACTTATTTTTTTGTTTTGTGTAAGTATTTATATATTGAAACGCTGTTGGAAAAATAAAACTTTCTTTCTTTCTTTCTTTCTAAAAGTTAAAGTACTAACTATAAATTTTCAACTAAAAGTTTTATTTTTGCCATAATACCTAATTTAGCCATGCAGTTTACGGCCTGCCTGGAACTTTAATGATTTTAAAAAGCTCATAATACGCCGGCTGCTTCGATAAATGTACGACGACAAATGATTTTTTTCAATCAGACCTGAGGTTCCTGAGGTTAGCGCAGTCTAGTGTCAGTCAGTCTAGTGACAAACGGACGGACGGACGAACAGACAGCGAAGCTCTAAGAACTCTTTTTATCTTTTAGGTAGAAAAGAAACTCTATAATGTCAACGTGCCACTGTTAAGCACGAACCTTCTCCACTTCTGGAAGCCAGGCGTATTGGCGTGGAGCATAATTTTGAGTTTTCTATCTCTTACAGAAGCTGTTATTTGCGTAAACTATCCTCTAGCTAGCTCTTATAGCACCCTGTGGAAGGAAATGCGGTGGTGACAATCGCATTTCTAATCCCACATATACATCAGTAATGACGGCGCTAAACTAAATAATCCAAGACTAACCTCAGATTATTTTAAATTGACATTAAGAAAAATCGTTGTAATAAAAATCGTTTTATCCCATTTAATTCGTCGTCTTAAGAATTAATGGTTGAAATTTCTTCATAGACATAAAAAAAAACGAAAAGACAAAACTTTATCTCCTTATAATTTATTGTACAAGTCTAAGCCTTAGTCTTTTTTACTCCCTGCTGCTAAATGTTACACAAAATGAAGTATAGTACCTATTTTATTTTTCGTTTATCTTTGAATGTTATGGCTGTTATAAAAGTGAAAATAATGTAACTAAGTAAGAATAATAAAGATTTACAATCTTGCGAAAACTTAGCAATATAAACAAATAAAATATTTAGATTCGGCTCATGAGATTTCAGGCATGTGTAGTGTACTTAACTTCGGTGTTTATTTCAGTAAGTACACATAATAGCAAAATACTTTAGGCATTTTGAATAAGTGCTTGAGGTAGAGGCAGTAATCCTCTATACAATACGTATTTTGAGTATATTGCCTACCAGTTCTCCATACTTATTTATATAATTTTAAATGTTTTTTTTATATGGTTGATATTGTCTTAATCACAAAGAAATAAAATTAATAAATAATAATAAATTTCATGGACATTCCAGACAGCGTCCTCTATGCTTATATGCTTGTGTTATGGGTACTAAAATACGAATATATATTACCTATACTACTAATTAATTAATTAGCATAAGTGACTTTAAATATAGATATTTAACAAAGAAACTACGAGATGGTTACAAATTTAATATATATATAATTTAATATATATATATAATAACAAATATATATTTAATATATAATACAACGTGTTTCAGAAAGGTGTAGTCATATTTGACCATGGTTACACATGGCCGGTGACTAGGCACTAGGCATGGATGAAATTACAAATACTAGTTATATTAAGAAAGAAAGAGAAAAAAGAAAGAAAGAACTTTATTGACACCAGTGTAAGTTTGTAACATAATAGTATAAGTATTTAATAATTTACAACATGCTACGTAAATTATATACAAATTTAAATATGAATTTAAGCTATATAGAAATTTTTACAACAAGTGCCAAAGGGCAGGCAACTCAGCATATAGTTAGATGGCAACACATGACACCCAACGCTGATTTTCAGTTGCAACCCGCTAATGCTATGTGCTCAAAAGTAAACATAACAATAATTCGTAAACCAAAACAGAACCTTCACTTATATTAAGATTATGCAATCATAAAAAGACAATCAAATAACAGTAACATATTACAAAGTATTTTACATCACCTAATCATGCTCCCATACTAACCCGAAGTCTAAAGAGAATATATATATAATATCAAAACTGAATGAGACACGTGAGACCAGAATGTAGAAGAAAAAGAAAGGATATAATATAATAATCACAATGTTTACAGCAGCATCCGTAGTAAGCGACTAAAGAACAGAAATATTCGCCCGGATATTTTCGAACAGTTTCTGTTGATCCAGCAACAATTCACGCAGTTTTTTCTTAAAAGTTGTGCGACTGCTTTTACTGGCGGTGGTATACTCGTATTATTCCAACACTTTGTAGCCGCATACCGGAAACTACCCCTGAAGCTATCCGTCTTGTGTTTTGGTATTTTATGACTTTTATGTGTTCATAAAATTTTTATTAATTTATTAAATTAATCGATTTTCTTTAAATACAACACTACTATGAGGTCATCTTTTATCGTAAGGTTCAATCGCATTCAATAAACCGTAAACATCTCATAATTGATGCGTTTCTGGTAGTTATTTAATAGTAGGCAATAAACAGAAAAAAACTTACCAACTGTATTTTTCTATGTGTAACTGTAATATTTATAATATTTAATGCCTATCTAATGCAACTTTAAATTATGACTATACCTTTCTGCAACACGTTGTATATAACTAGTTGTTAACTACCCGTCGAATTTAGAATGTTTTTCCGTTTTTGCAACATTTTTCACTATTGCTTCGCTCCTATTAGTCACAGCGTGATGGTATAAAGCCTATAGCCTTCCTCGATAAATTAACTATCCAGCACAGAAATAACTTTTCAAATCGGACCAGAGATTTCTGAGTTTAGCGCGTTAATATTAGAATAGATATGTCTAAATTAACTAACCAAAATTTGTGCTGAGTATTTTTTTTTTTTTTTAATTTTCACAGATGATGTATTTCTATTGCCGCTATAACAACAAATACTAAAAATAAAATAAAATAAATATTTAAGGGGGGCTCCCATACAACAAACATGATTTTTTTACTGTTTCTTGCTCGTTACTAATAACGTTGCCTTATGTTGCATAGATAATGGTACGGAACCCTTCGTGCGCGAGTCCGACTCTCACTTGACCAATTTTTTAAAGATTGTCAACCTTTTTTGATATGTACGAATGGCCTAAAATGGTTTTGTTGGTAACTGTGATGGAGTCACGTAAAGATGAGCCAACTTTTATTACATCCATCCTATTTTATTTTGGTGTATTAAAGCGTACTTTTTCACACACCATTGTCTAACAAAATATTGTAACGAATGTTTGTATGAGATCACGTTTTCTTGTTATGGTTTAAGTAGGTACTTGTTTTGGATTTTATGTGATTTTCACAATATTATATTATGTAAATTCAACCCATTTGTGGTTAACATTTGCTAAAAATATAAATAAATAATGCTAGGCGTCTTTTCTAAAAGTGAATCATAAATTGACAAAAACTTCACGTATGTTTTTTTTTACATTAATTGTTTTTTTTTTCAATTCTGTACTGATATATGTTCTATAACAGTCTTTATTTTTTTACCACTTATGCTATCCTAACAAAGAGACTTATTTAACCATCTATTGTGCTGGGCAGGTTGTGCATATAACGGTTTCAAACTCTATATTTTTTATCATTTCTTCAGATATCTAAACTCTTCTAACTAACGCACACATTCGCTTAAAGAAATACGAGTGATACATTCTCACGATTTGTGTCGTTCGCATTATTCTCACGAGTACAATTTTTTCGTTTGTTTATGTATCACAAGGATGTCGTGATGGCGACTCTCCTTTGTGTTTCGTTCGTGTAATAAAATCTCGTGTGACGCACCATCCGACGCTGTCCCTTAGCCCCTTTAGAGGCAGTAACTTTTCTTCTATGTCACCAGTATTTTATTTGATAATAATTCACTGGACGAAAGAAAATCTTTTGTTTTATCAAATTTCTTACGTTGAAAAGTTGGGTGCTAGTTTTATTTTGATCTAAATTTGTTACATTTTTAGGAACATTTGTTTTATATAATCATGTTTTTTGCACCTGGTTACAAAACAAGTAACTAAGATAATGCTTTATTTTTCTTTTTGGTATGTTTTGGATATCATTATTTCATTGGTAATTAACTGATGCCCCCAAATTCACCCACGTTTAGAGTTTTTCAAAATCCCCTCCTTCATGTGCGCCAAACCTTAATAAATTGTACAAAAAAGCCATCGTCTTGAACGACTCTATCTATTAAAAAAACTGCACTGAAAACCGTTGCGTAGTTTGGAAGATATAAACTCATTTAAGGACATACATACAAAAATAACGAATTTGTTTTATACTAAGACAAGACTGACAGCCGTATTCACAAACGTTACTGTGAGGTCTCATAGTAGGCATGGACGCACAGGGGTAGCAAAATCATTTCACAAACAATACTTAACTGGTGAAGCGCACTATGCGTTTGTTAAACTGAACGCATAGCTAAGTTTTGTCTATGAATACAAAGGCTCGATGAACGGAACGCACTGAGAAGTGTTACCCTTTGCACAGTGCATCAACACTTAAGTACTTACTTAAGTAAATATTGTTTGTGAATACGGGTGTTTAATTCTAAAATTATTTGCATTACGAACGTACAATAAGTTAATCCAAATTTTTGCTTTATCTGATCCAATAGTTACTTGCTAGGATTTATGTTAAAGAAATACCATGTTAAATAAAATAGTCTTAAGTTATGCTAGATTATCATAACTCATTTGAAGTACATAGAATTCATTTCAAACTTGCATTTCTATTACTAGCCCCCGTGGTATTCAAAATTCAACAAGAAACGTCTTATACATAGGGCTGTCATCCGTCCAGGTATCTGCGGATTTTTTTATAGTCTGAGATGTCTAAGGAATGTCCGGCATGGGTTTGTGAATAGCGAAACGTTTTTTGAGGGAAGGGAAAATATTAAAATCGTTATCCTTACTTAATACATAACAAAATCGCTATCTTTGTATTTACCTATGGCCCTATGTGAGCTTATATCTTCAAAACTGCGCAACAAATTTTTGTGCAGTCTTCTTTTATACAGGGTGTCCCAAAAGTCAACGTCCAACCGAAAACCCAAGCTAGGCCTAGTTGTGGGGGCTCTCAAAAAAAAAGAAAAAAATATCTATCTCATGTAGTTTCGAAATGACAGCCATTTTTCTTAAATTGACACCCTGTGACGAGTTTACGACTACTGGGGCTACAAATGAGCTCTTTTATAATTTTATTTTTGTGTGGAGTAGTCTTAAGTGATGCTCCTACAAATTCCAATTCATCATTTGCACACAACTTCATTGGAATTTCAGAAAATATCCGTTTTATACCGAACCATGACGTGAAAATGACTACATCACTAAACTTTGACAGTCTGTACTGAAAAAAAAATCTACTATGCAATTTCGGCAAGTGCCCTTAAAAGTTGGCGCATTTAATGGGCTTTCCAAAATGGTATAATACTTACTAAATTATTTCTTAGACGACGAGAAAAAAAAAAAATTAAGAAAGTCGATATTTAGCTTATTATTAGTTAGTCATAAAACTTTCTCAAAATTATTCTAATATCATCTAGGCGTTCTGTAAGGTGTAATTAAAGAAAGAGACGAAGAAAAGTTAGAGCGGGATAGTGACGCTACTAAAAGAAAGAGACGAAGAAATGTTAGAGCGGGACGGAGAGTGACGCTACTTGGTGTCAGTGAATTTTTGGGATTGTTTAAATAAAAGTCAATTATTAAAAATCGAATGTTTATTTAAATCATATCAAATGTTCAAATTGCTTGCCATCAGCGCGTATGCACGCCCTACACCTTCTTAAAAACGATCGTGTAATCTGGCGGGCGAAACGTCTGGAATTGATGTGATCAGCGGCATCTTGAATTCTCTGACGCAGTTCCTCTAAATTTTCAATTGGTTTTTGGTAAACAATTTCTTTGACCGTTCCCCAATAAAAAAAATCAATAGGATTTAAATCCGGGGAACGGGGGGGGCCACGTGATCTGACCGGATCGACCAATCCACCTATTTGGATATTCTTGATTAAGGAATTCTCTCACTGGGCGCGCATAGTGTGCCGGACAGCCATCTTGCTGGAACCACATGTCTCGATAAATGCTAAGTGGCACGTCTTCTAACAAATTGGGTAACTGATGTTGTAAAAAGTCCAAATAAGCTGCCCCATCGAGGTTTTCTGGCAGTTCAAAAGGCCCAATAATGGATCCATTTAAGATCCCAGTCCACATGTTTATTTTAAAGCGGTACTGTGACCTATCTTCGCGCATCAAATGTGGATTTTCGACGTGCCACTCGTGCAAATTATGCAAATTCATGTATCCGTCTTTTTTGAAGGTCGATTCATCAGTCCAAAGAATTTTACGCAAGAATTCTGGATCTGCTCTGTGCCTTTCGAGCATTGATTGACAAAATAAAATCCTGCTAGGATAATCACGGGGTAGCAAAGTTTGTACCCGTTGCATGTGGTACGGATGCAATTCGTTTCTCTTCAGTATCCGATGTGCTGTACTTTTAGGTACCCCCAGACTTTGCTCGATTCCACGTACTGAGATACTCCGGTTCTCTGCAATTGCATTTAGGACATCTTCTTCATAAGGCACGACGGTTCTTCCCACTCTAGTAGCTCGAGTAGGAAGTTGATTTTCTGATAATAAACGGTGCACATTTACAAAAACTCGATGATCTGGGTGACGCTCGGCATTCGGATATCTCTCACGGTAGAGTCGAGCTGCAGCTCTAGCATTGCACCTACATTCCCCATAAATAAGGTGCATGTTTGCATATTCCTCTGCAGAGTACAAGAAAGGCATTTTCTTACAAAAACAGTCCAGGAGAAAGCCAAGTTCGTCAGAAACGGTTCGAAAACAAATCCAAGTCACACGCAATCAAGTCCAGTAAACAGAGCCAAGGTTGTAAGCACGAAATAAATACAAACGAATACAAAAAGATGCGCAGTAAACGAAGGCACGAAACGTACTGAATTATTGTACGTATACCACGCTGTTGTATTAGCGTGCTATCTGTTTCACCCACACTAGCCAAAATGTCAATTTCGTCTCGCTCACACATTGTAGAAAGATTCACTGACACCAAGTAGCGTCACTCTCCGTCCCGCTCTAACATTTCTTCGTCTCTTTCTTTTAGTAGCGTCACTATCCCGCTCTAACTTTTCTTCGTCTCTTTCTTTAATTACACCTTACAGAACGCCTAGATGATATTAGAATAATTTTGAGAAAGTTTTATGACTAACTAATAATAAGCTAAATATCGACTTTCTTAATTTTTTTTTTTCTCGTCGTCTAAGAAATAATTTAGTAAGTATTATACCATTTTGGAAAGCCCATTAAATGCGCCAACTTTTAAGGGCACTTGCCGAAATTGCATAGTAGATTTTTTTTTCAGTACAGACTGTCAAAGTTTAGTGATGTAGTCATTTTCACGTCATGGTTCGGTATAAAACGGATATTTTCTGAAATTCCAATGAAGTTGTGTGCAAATGATGAATTGGAATTTGTAGGAGCATCACTTAAGACTACTCCACACAAAAATAAAATTACAAAAGAGCTCATTTGCAGCCCCAGTAGTCGTAAACTCGTCACAGGGTGTCAATTTAAGAAAAATGGCTGTCATTTCGAAACTACATGAGATAGATTTTTTTTTCTTTTTTTTTGAGAGCCCCCACAACTAGGCCTAGCTTAGGTTTTCGGTTGGACGTTGACTTTTGGGACACCCTGTAGATAGAGTGGTTCATGAGGATGGCTTTTTTGTATAGTTTTATTCTACTATGCCGCGCTAACCAGGCGTGGTGGCACTGGGTTTAACTTCGAGTTTTCTATGATGATGACAGCCCTAGTCTTACCTAAATTTAATATCTGTCTGTCTGCTGAATTAAGCAGCATTCCTATTCAAATTATTTTGAGACGTTCATACTAAGATGTAGCTATCAGCAATGGATATTTGTTAAAAGCATGAGTTTGTATACTTCATGTGGTCCATCCAGCCTTTCCCAATGTGGGCGATTGGACCCCTTGTGTTGCGCTGCAGGCCTAAAAGGTAGGGGACACCGAAAATGGATTGGTTTATAGTGGTTTTTAAGTAGGTGAGAAAATAGGGGCGCTGAGAACAATTTATTCTCAAAGTAGGCGGTAGTCAAAATAAGTTTAGAAATCTCCAATATAATTTGATAATAAACTAGCTAATGCCTGCAATTTCCCCCGCGTTTATCGTCACTAAGCCCGCCCTCCACAAATATACACCAAAGTTTAACAAATTTTACAAAAAAAAACCTCTTAAACCTCTCTATCCATTAAATAAACCGCATCAAAATCCGTTGCGTAGTTTTGAAGATATAAGCTCACATACGGACTTACGTACAAAAACAACGACTTTATTTTATAATAAGTAAGGAAGTGTATACTCGTAGGTATATTTATGCACAGAACGGTTTATTGAATTTAAAAAATATTCTCATTGAAGACAAATAAAAAAAAAATTATATTATATGTAATTATGTAATCTTATAATACGAGTGTATAGTTATTTTTCTGCATACGAGTACGGTTTATTGAATTTTTTTGCAGATATTACTGCTGTGCCACATGCAAATAATAGCCAGTAATGGCGTTTTATCACGACTGTAACCAGAATATATTATTTTAATACTAAAGTTTTTAAAGACGATATGGAAATAACAATAAATATGAAAAAACCTATCTAACGGATGGAAAAGGATGACGGATGGATGAAATAATATATAATATAATAAATATTCATAGACATTTGATACAACGTCCTCTGGTCCCAAGCTAAGCTTATTATGCTTGTATTATGGGTACCAGAATACGGATAGAATATACTACTTTTTTTTTGTAAATTCATACATATAATACATAGAAACACCCAGACGCAGTACAAACATTTGTATGACAATTAGAAACATCACACAAATGATTGTCCCGAGCAGGAATCGAATCCGCGACCGGCATTTGATCGGCAGTCCGATATATAAACCACTCAACCACGAGGCTCGTCAAAATCTCACTTATTTTAAACTAGCAGTTGCCCGCGACTCCGTCCGCGTGAAATTTGGAAAGCAATTATTAAAAGGTAGCCTATGTCCTTTCTCAGGGTCTAAAGATTGTCTGTGCCAAATTTCATTAAAATCGGTTGAGAGGTTTAAGCGGGAAAGCGTAACAGACAGACAGACAGAGTTACTTTTGCATTTATAATATTAGTAGGGATAAAGACGTTATTTTTGTATCTATGTCCCTACATGAACATAAATCTTCAGACCCACGCAACCGATTGAGTGGTTCTAGAGGATGGCTTTTTTGTATAATTGGTTAGGGTTTGGTTTCTGAATTTCACGCGTATGAAGTAGCAGGCAACAAAGACTTGTGGTCTACTATGCAGCATTGACTAGGCACACCGGTGTAGGGTTTAGTTTCTTCTTTTCCGTCTCTCACAGTAGATGTTAATTGCTTACAATATTTCTTAGCTGGTACTTACAGCAACCTGGGTAAGAAACGGGGTGGTGACACTTGTATTCTTAATCAGTCAACACGCGGTAATTGTAACCCTTATTGATTTTAAACTTACGCGATTTGAATTCATAATTTGTTAATATTACCGGGACTACAATCACGTTAGGACGGTACTAAGAAGTACGGTAAGAAGAGTGACGTGGTTAGTGTTGTGTATCGAAGTACAGACTGTAGTGGACAATCGGATGTGCAAGACCAGGCGAGGGTAGTTCGAGAAACCCGCGCCACCCGAAGACGTCGCTAGCAGAACTCCAGTCCACCCGTGACCACGATCGATGCAACTCAGTGGAAACGTCGGGAGCAGAGGTATTGTGCCTTTTAAACAGTTATTAACGTGATTATAGTCCCGGTAATATTAACAAATTAATTGTAACCATTTCTTATGAAATGATGTTATTCAGACTTTTAGATTGTAAACAATTTTTCTGTGAGTCATTCTTGAACAATAATTTCTGAAGAAAATTAAGAAATTATGCGTTAATTTGTCTTGTAGTCAATCTTTGTCATATCTCTGAGATGGTATAAAACAGCTGTCGTTTCTAGCCACTTTTATCTCACTTTACTTGTTCTTTACAAAGTACCCGAGGCTAAGGAATGATTTCCGCGACAATTAGAAAATGCCTTGAAACTCAAACGCATTTTTTAATGTATAATAATCAACTTTAACTTCTTTAAGAGTGACTTCCTATTTTAATTGTTGATTTAGAAAATACGCTCACTAAGTCATCATCATCATATATCATCACGCTTTTTTTCCCCTGAGAGCAGATAGACTAGAGCACTATCTAAACAATACCCAAATTTTAATAATACTAAAAGATATTAGGACGTTATTTTATTTTTTTTAGTTCGAAAGTGTATAAATTTGTATGTAGGAAGCTTTTTAATTATCTATTTTAATATTAAATTAAACAAGTACAGAGGTTTTGTGAGACATCAATTATAACAAGACAAAAAGTAACATAGCCTAATAGTGAACAATAAAGTATGTATATACAAAAGCAAACTTAACCAATTTTATATGTAGACTATCAATCAACGTTTTGAAAGTAGCTGATAGACATGATGGAATAATTTTTTTTCTATTAAATGATTACAAAATTTTGTTTTAAGACACAAGATTTGATATGTGTACAATCTTTCCTTAGCTGGCCTTTATGTGCTATAAAGGCCAGCTAAAGAAGAGTGAAAATATTAAATCAATGGCAGAATAATGAACACTATAGAATTTTTACGTCTATTTACGATAAAAATACAATTAAATAAAACTCTCTATAATAATTAATATCCAATTCTAAGTTAAAACTAATATCAACTACTGATAGTTATGTCCCAGTACAGACGTCTCATAATAATTTGAATATGAATGTACCTTAATTCAACAGACAGACAGATATTAAATTTGCGTAAGACGTTACTCGCTGGAGTTAGGTTTCTATGAAGATAGTAATATGATTTCAACTATAAAATGACGTATTTATAAATCACATTACTTACTGTAATTTAACTAACACATATTGTTTTAGCGAAAATTATTTATTTAGGTACTTATACAGTGGAAATATTTTTAGAATTCCGGCCCAAAAAGTGAAACGGGACCCTACCTCTGAAACTTTGCTGTCCGTCACCAGTCTGTATTCCTGAAACGGTGATAGCTAGAGAACTGAAACTTTTTGAGTTTGTGTATGTCTGTTGATGCACTAACAACAAATAAATCGTCATAATAATACGTCATCATTCTCCGGTCTCCTTTGGGGTCGGGATATATTATGATAAAAACTATTCTATCTCCTACCTACCTGCCCGTGTTTTTACCATATCTGCAATTAAAATATAAGGGATTTATACTATCGTATAAGTTAGAATTGTGACGTATCAATATTTCGCAGTATTTGTCTCAAGATCGGAATTATTAAAAAAATATGTAATATACACAATATTAATCATTAGTTTAGTCTACTTACGTTCGCGACGACTAACTAACCCTCAAACCATTAAGACATCGAAAGCAAATCTGTAAAATAGCAGTTTTATTTATTTCCAACATGTATTTTATTATGCATCCATAATATGAATTCACTTTTCTTGAATACAAATCAAATAATATCATATTGGAGATAGATGTCTCCGATATGAATTTTGATCAGCTTTATGCGATGCAGATTAAACTCAGTAAAATTTAAGTCGTGCGAATACCTCATTACAATTCCTTTTACAAATTATATTTATTGAGAATAAGATTACTTGAGTTGAACTATTTTGCATTATCTATGGAGAAAACGAAATGTTTAACATTATATATTCTATTATAGATGACTAGAAATCGTTCCCCAGTTTCACATATTGACGGTCCTCGCTGTCTAATGGTTCACGTAACGGACTGCTTATCACGAGGTCTCAGGTTTATTCCCTGTACCTACTTTACAGTTATTTGTGCAATATTTATAAATTATAATATGTTATTATATAAAACAGCTTTTCTCCGTCGATTAGAAAGAAGATATAGAAAATATAAGTAGATATTAGACAGGGGCGTAGCTACCGCCGTATCTGTCGTATCAATTATACCGGGCCCCCATTTATTCTCTTGTGAGAAATCTTTACGCTTCACAAGGGCCCCCAAATAAATTGTTATACGGGGCCCAACCAAGGCACGCTATGCCCGTGATATTAGAATACATTATTCATATAAACGCACCTTACTGCTTAGTCCCACTAGAGTCCAGTCAGATCGTGGACACTAAAAAGTCACAAAAACGTCAGGCTAAAATTTAAAACGAATATATGCGTCTAAATCTCGATTAAATGAGTCGCGCAAGTGTTAAAAAATATTACGTTAGGTACTCATAGTTAATGTGAAACCGAATTATGTTTTATTTAAAGAGCTTTGCATATTTTAGTAATCCTAGCATAAAAGTGATAGCAATATTTCACACTCATGTTACTGTATGATAATTTATCGTTATCTACTTAAAACATTTTGTTTAAATAACTTTTGTTATGTGTTTATAAGGTTAACAAAATTTATTCTCTGACACTTGTGCGACTCATTTGTTAAAATAAAACTACTTTTTACGAATTTATTTTTATGAGTAATTATACTGTTTATTAGGTACTTAATAGTTTACAAGATTAATTTATTTTAAAGTTTTATTTATGCCAATTACCTATAGGTACTTTGCTAGCCCAACTTTTTAACACATTTTTCAATCGACTTCATAAAAGAAGGAGGCTATCAATCTTTTTGTATTTTGTTATGTGAATCAATTTTAAAAATGTATTAAAACAGTTCTGAAGTAAAATTTTAAAATTATTAACTGTAAGAAGGGATCCAACGGGACTCTATTAGGTACTAAAACTTTGCTGTGCGTTAGTGTGCGGCCCTTGGCCAACGGTGGTTGGGCAAGGGCCGTTATCACTATAGGAGGGATTGTGGTCTAGTATACCGCGCTGACCAGGCGTGTTGGCATAGGATTTTTGAGTACCACTTGTATTCATAAACTCAAATACCTCTCAAAACAGAAATCTTAATATCAAAAAGCATATTTATTTTTTCTTTTTAATTTTTAATGTCACAAACAGGCAATAAAATACCAACACTGCCTTTATTGTATTACAATTAGAAGCAGAAAAAATACGTCAAAATACCATTCACTACCTTCTACCAACTTGCCTGCAGTCCGACGGCGTCTGCGACGGTGCCTCTTCAGTGTATAGTGATAGGCAGACAAAATTTTCAAATTTTTTCTTTAGTATCTTGAAAACATTTAGAAGTACTTAATAAAATGCTGATTTAAACACTACAAACAGACTATTTTATGTATATGCGTACACAAACATCAGTCCGTTTTGCAGTCCTGTCGTGAATAACGGCTTTAAGGGACCCTAACAATAAATTAGGAGATAACATTTTGTCTTTGCCTTTTTTAATATAGAGGAAGCAAGTTGAACAGTAATTTATCCTCCAGAAGACATATTAGATGGGATAAAACGATTTCTTGTTACAACTTTGCTTGATGTCAATTTAAAATAATCTTCGCTTACGTTTGGATATTTTTTAAGGAAGCCACATTTATTTATTACTTAGAATTTTTTTTCAACAGTAGAAATATGTTGGTAGTAGTGCACTTATGTTAAAAGATTCAGATTGCTATTCAGATTGCTGTTTTCTGTATTTCTAATGGTTCTTAGTTTCGTAATTACTGAATGAATAAACTATTTAAAGTTAAGCCCCATAAACACAAATATTTAACACATTTTCTTAAACATAAAAGTTAATAATAATATAATAATAAGAATAAATGTTAACAGAACTTTGACTTTCAATTAATTTAGTTGTGCATGTTAAATTGGTACATTATTAAAGCTATCAAAATGTATGCTTTAGTTTAGTTAAGTTCAGTTGCGCGAGCAGAATTTATACCGCTGTCCATAATTTGATATATCGGTAGTACCCTAATCTAATATAACATGTACTTTCTTGCCGGGTGTATTGCCAACAGATTACACATAGCTTTATCACGGTTACCAGAGCAAATTTGTAGCGACAGTTTTAGGGAATACGTGGGGTGAGCTACTTGTGGATAAATGCAATATTATTAGATAAATTGTAGGTATTTTTTCAAGTCATAGCATATCGATAATAGGGGAGGAAGACTGAAGAAAAGATTGACTGAGAGAGAGATGATAAGAAAGAAAGGGCCGTTAGTGAAAGTGTGACGGCTAATGGAAGAATTTGGATGAAAAAAAACCTGTGGCGCCGACCCCAAATAATTGATGATTGAGGGCAGGAAGAGGAAGAAGCACACGGTGTCAAGACGTGGACACTGCTGATAGGGCTAGTACAGGTTAAAAGTAACGCTCTGCGAGCCATGAATCAAGCTACGCTTAGAGTTACTTTGAGGGATATACTGATACGAAATGTATTGACCCGTCAAAGAACTAAACTGGTTGACGTATCTCGCAGAGCAAACTCGCTGAAGTCGTAGTGGAATAGCGATAGAAGAACGAAGAAAGAAAGAAAAAGAAAAGAAAAAAGTAAAGAAAGAAAAGAAAAGAAAGAATAAGATCAAAGAACTGATCGATATGGAGCAGATGAGTTCTTATCATAATTTCAACAAAATTAAATTTTGCTCTTAACAAACTTCAAAATTTTTTCCCTACTAAATTACTTGTATAAAGAATTTGTTGTCCGTTGCTATGCGACGTATTTTAGTTCGCGGTCTAAATGAAAAGACCCATCAACATAAACTACCGCATCAATCTCTCTACCACTACTTTGGAACAGACTGGAAAGGTTAATGAAGGAGGGCCTTCAAAATGACAGCGTTTCCGGGGATATTAAAACACATACCTCCCTTATCTGTCATGTCTTTTGTGAACCATTGTTCACACAAAATAATGTCCATCCATCCATCCATCAGCCTTACTCCTTCCACTATTGGACATAGGCCACCCCAATAGAAAGCCATAACGCGCGGTCCTGCTAAATTAATGTATAACATAATAAATAAATATTTTCTAACACTTGCGCGACTCATTTGCTTAAATAAAACTACTTTTTACGGATTTAGACGCGTATATTTGTTTTAAATTTTAGCCCGACGTTTCGGAGACTTTGCAGTCACCATGGTCACGGGTGAGACTGAGCTCACAAATATACGCGTCTAAATCCGTAAAAAATAGTTTTATTTATATCTAATATATAAAATTCACGTGTCACAGTGTTAGTTACCGTACTCCTCCAAAACGGCTTGGCCGATTCTTCTCAAATTTCGCATACATATTCAGTAGGTCTGAGAATCAGCCAACATCTATTTTTCAAACTTTTTTTTTTTAGTATGGCAAAACAACGTTTGCCGGGTCAGCTAGTAATAAATAAAGATAAATATTTATTTACAGATTTGCCATTTGTCCCGTAATTTTTAGTTTTTGTGACGGGCTTCGTGGTCTAGTGATTCATGTATCGGACTGCCGTTCACAAGGTCCTGGGTTCGATTCTCGCACAACATTTGTGATGATATATATAACATATTTGTGTGATACTTATAATTGTCATACAAATTTTTGTACTGCGACTGGGTCTTTTTATGTTTTTTTTTTACCGACAATTCAAACAACGTCCTCTGGTCCCAAGCTAAGCTTATATGCTTGTATTATGGGTACCAGAATACGGATATACTACATATAATACTTTGCTTTTGTAAATACATACTTATTATACATAGAAACACCCAGACGCAGTACAAATATTTGTATGATATTTAAAAACATCACACAAATGATTGTCCCGTGCAGGAATCGAAGCCGCGACCCCGTAAACGGCAGTTTATTATATAACCACGAGACCACGAAGCCCGTCTAAAGAGAAGTAGTATTTATAAGCTAAAGCAAGCATTTATAAGCAAAATTTGGGACCAGACAACATTGTGTTGTACATCCATAAATATGTGTTATGTGTCCATAAAAAAGTAAAGAACACTGAGAGTTGAACAATGCTATCTTCTCGCTTGTACTTACACGTCTACTTTTGAAAAAATGCAAAAAAGGCAAGTTGCAAAACAATAACCTTCCCAACTTCCCTCTAGTTCTAAATAAAGACAACATACAATATGCTTATGTTATTATATAAATAGGAAAAACTGCAAAATATTTTTGATAATCACAATGATTAATTGAACTGAATGAATTACAGCAAATACGACTGCCTATTGTTCGTTGTGTATGTTCAAATCGTTAATGAAATATGTATGTGTGTTTTAAACAAATCAAATTGTTTGCGTGGATATCATATATTTGTAATTTTGTTAATATCATGAAATCATAAAAATCATAAACAGTCTACTATTTGTCACTTTCTGAAGTGCTTAAACTTTTTAATATGGTGGAGATCCGAATGTAACCAGTTAACAACATAACCTAATATTGGAAAACATACCTTGTATGTAAGTCTAATTTTAAATAACTATTAATATGTATAGAAAAATGTTCTTGCATGGGCTTGAGATTAAATTAATTAATTATCTTCGTTTAAATTAGATTAGGGACTTGTAAAAATACTTTGTACTTTTAGCGTATGTAATTTTAGTCATTAGATGCACATAAGACTTGTTTCAAACCTAGGAGAAACTGGCATCTAAGATACAGGCTCGGCCTAGTTTAGATGCTAGTGGCTATGTTAAGTAATGTTTTTATCTTAGAGTTACATATTGTTAAATTGTTTTTGAGATGTTCATTGTATTTTATTCAATAAATTTATTATTAGCTTGGGACCAGAAAACGTTGTTTGAAATGTCCATGAATAGATTTAATTTACTTTTAAAATTTCCTGTTGTAACAATGTCCAGTATAAAAATTTTTCCTATAAATTAGGTTTAACCGACATTTGTGATAGTAAAGTCAAGTTTTTTTTTGTACGGGGACAAGTAGATAGTAAAGAGCAATTACTTATAATAAAACATAGTATTAAGTAAAAAAAATTTGTACATATTATGTTATTAATAAGTAAATAAAAAAAAATGTATCTATTGAATCCACGACCTTCCACGGCTGTTTTGGAAGCACGAAAATCGAATATTATGTGAGGCATATATATAACATTAAAATTTCACATATAGTTATTTATTTATTTATTTTATTTAAGTAAAATACATACAGTTGTTATTAAATCTAACTTAATCATAACAGTGTAGCATAAACCAAACAATGGTTTTTCCGCACACTGGTATTCGTCTTGACGTAAATTTATATATTGTATTAAGAGGATACCAAAATAGCTTCGTGCATTTTTCTATGTACGAAGTTTTCATTGTTTCTTTAGATTGAATGGCTAGAGCTCTAATTTTTAAGTATATGTTTTTTCAATATATGATCTAAGATCGCATGAACGCAGAAACGCGATTGAAAAAAGTTTTCTCGATAGAAAATCTTGGCGAAACAACTTCTCAAATTTTTTATTTTTTTCATTTGTCGGTCTATTATCGCGTATTAACTAATGAAATAACTTTAAAAACATAGGTAACTATTATGTATAGAAACACGTGGATCAGAATTAAAATATATTTAGTAGATTTTGAGTAAATAGGAAAAGTATCCCTAATTCTTCATTTTCTGTGCCTACTGGCTGTGTTAATATGTACGTGTCGGCGATGATATACGATAATATTGATGTAGGCCCTTAATAACACATGATGCCAAACAAAACAGTGTATGTATAACACCGCTTTGTCTAGCATCATGTAAGGTTAACATCTAAGTTACAAGTTTAGTTTGTAGGTAGGTACAATGTTATCTTTTTGTTTTTATCTCACTGAATACCGCTTATACGAATACGGCGGCAGCTCGCACGGTGAAAACATACGGGTGCATATTATGATGACTAATTTTATTAATTTTATTTAGTAAGTATTTATACATTTTTTTTTATTTTTATTACATGAATTTAGATAAGAAGTAGTTTTTTAATTTGTATTTTATATTGGTTTCTTTTATTTGTTTTTTTATGTTCTCAGGTAGGTAGTTAACTAACCTAGGTATTTGGTATTGAAGACTCTGTTTGTTTGAATGAATTTTGATATAAATTGGATACAATAACTATAACAAGAAAACGTGAGCGCGTAACATCCGTTACAAGTCAGACATCGATGCGTAAACAGGGACTAAACCCTAAGCGAAAACTTGATGGATATAATAAAAGTTCTCCATCATCTACGTGACTTCATTACAGTTATAAAAGAAACAATTTTAATCATCATTTTGTACATATAAGAAACTTTGTTCCGTAATCAATATGAAAACTTATAGCGTGTATAGCAACATTACAATACAACTGTTTACAAAATTTAAACTGATTATTAAATCTGTAACAATCAGTATTTTAGTTTTGATCTCTCCAACCCATTAACGTCCCACCGCTGGGCACGGACGTCCTCCACTTTGGGAGGGATCATGGTCTGATTATATTGTGTCTTAGCTGGCTCTTACAGCACCCTGTGAAAGAAATGTGGTGGTGACAACTTTATTCTTAATCCGTCACCGCACGGACCCTAGTTTTGATTATTGCACTACAATTAATTCGCTATCAGTTGCTTTACGATAGCTAACTTAATGGTGGCATTTTTTCTATTGGAAAGGAAATTTGCAAGCCTCCAGTTTTATTTTAATCTATTCACTTACAAAATAGATAAAATAAAGCAAATTAGTTACAAAATGTTTAAAAAAAGATATTCTAATAGAACTTGTAGTATATATCTTAAAAAAAATTAATTACAACATTTAAAAGTTATATTTCAAAATAATAAATGTAATCTTACACTCACTTTGTAAAACTTTGAACGACGACGGTCTAACTTTAAATTACGGGCTACCCTAAAGTGACTAACTTGGCCATTTTTAAATTAATATTCCTTTCATTTTTACTTTCCTTATTACAGCCAGATGCTTTTTACTTTTTAATTTGATTGTCTCATCAAAAATTACACAACATTTCAACAGTTTGACATGATTATTTTATGAAATAAATATAATATTATACTTCTTAGATTGTATAAAATCATGGCATATCATCGTCAAGTGACAACAACTTATACAAATACCAGCTGTTGCCCGCAACATCACTCGCATGGAATTTAAAAACAAAACTGGCAAATTACACAAAAACATCCTCTTGGATCACTCTATTTATAAAAAAAACTGCAACAATATCAGGTGCGTAGTTTTAAAGATATAAGCTCACATAGGTACATACATTAAGACGAAAATAATGATTTTGTTTTACTATAATTATTATATTAGGTATCTGTGCTATAAGTAAAGATTTTTTCATCGAGATGTTGTGTTGATATATTAATAAAAAAAATCAAGTTTGTCAAATTATGTATGCGGGCGGTAATCTCCAATATTAAAGGTCCGATACTACTTTTTTTCCATCATAGATAGCAGCAGTAGTCGTGAGTGCTTTACGCTAGGTATATTTTATTTGAATATTAGACTTGGCGTAAGCAAAGGTGCGATGTAAAAGCTAAAAAATTTAATACCCATACAAAGAAAAATTAAGTTCTTTATGTAAAATATTAGCTATTAGTTATAATTATAATTCTCTGGCTCAGCAACCACTACGTGCCTGGTCACTCGTCTGCTCCCGATTCCCGCCAGAGGGCAAAAGTTTCTTTACCACGTAAAAGTACGAGACAAGATACAGATACAAGGTTTCCAGCCAGTATGCCGCCGCCGCTATTGACATATGAGATCGTAATCTCAATTCGATACCAGTTTTATTTGATGCGTGAAAAGGACACTAATGCACAGAACGAAAGCATGATAGATCTAATATAAGTTTTCTATTCTTTACGTGACTCAATCATGTACATAAACGAAATCATTCTATGTATATCGCATGAAAGATCTACGATTAATATAGTATACTAGCTGTTGACTGTGACTTCGTACGCGTGGAATGTAGAAAATTTTCCCCAATTTTGCAACATTTTTTACTGATGCTTCGCTCCTTTTAGTCGCAGCGTGATGTTGCCTACAGCCTTCCTCGATAAATATACTATCCAACAATGAAAATATCTTTAAATCGGTCCACTGGTTTCTAACATTAGCGCATTCAAACAAACAAACTCTTCAGCGTTATAATATTAGTAGAGTGACTGACTCCTGAGACACGGGTATTCCTAACCTATATCAGGAGTTGGTGTTTATGGCAAATGTTGATATTTAAGTATAGAATAAATAAATGATAATTATTAAAAAGAAAGTATGAATTAATGTACCTATCAAAAACCATATCCATTTCTCGAAGACTATGACATATGTATTGCAACAATAATTGAGAGAAGTAGGTTGAATAAAACTACTTTTTACGGATTTAGACGCGTATATTCGCAGTATTCGCGTATTCGCGTACACTTTGCAGTCACCATGGTCACGTCTTTATGGTCAATGTAAAATTAAAATCGAATGTGGGTAAACCCTGTAATAACTGATCGTAGAAGACACATTACAGCTCAGTCTCACCCGTGACCATGGTGACTGCAAAGTCTCCGAAACGTCGGGTCAAAATTCAAAACAAATATACGCGTCTAAATCCGTAAAAAGTAGTTTTATTTAAACAGATGAGTCGCGCAAGTGTTAGAAAATATTATGTTAACCAGAAGTAGGTTGGCTATTCTGTTTGGCAGATTGATAGTAGCTTTTCACAGATGCTCTATTGTTGCTGAAACCATGCAATTTTTGTTTTCTTACTATTATATATTATACTATTATAATAGACCGACAAATGAAAAAAATAAAAAATTTGAGAGGTTGTTTCGCCAAGATTTTCTATCGAGAAAACTTTTTTCAATCGCGTTTCTGAGTTGATGCGATCCTAGATCATATATTGAAAAAACATATACTTAAAAATTAGAGCTCTAGCCATTCAATCTAAAGAAACAATGAAAACTTCGTACGTAGATTGGTATCCTCTTAATGTTAATAATGCAAAGCATCAAAATATTTAAAAAAATATATAAAATTATAATATTTAATATAATATTTAAAATAATATTTAAAATTTTCGTGCTGTGAACGTTAGAAATATTTTGTATTCTTAAAGCATTTAATAATTTTATAATTATTTTAATTCTATACTTTTGAATTAATTGATTAAATAAATGAAATGAATTACTTAAATAGTTCTGAATTATTGTTTTTATTTAGGATTGTTTTATTTAGGAATTAGGTTATGAGTGTGATTTTAGATTTTGTTGTTGTACTTTGAATCAATGTGCAAAATAACTTCGTATCTAATTTATTAAATACAGTTTTCACTATAAATCATAATGGTAAGGTAATTAAACATAGTTTAAAAGAAAACTAAAGTATAATAATTAACAGTAGAGTTTTATATTTTTGTATGATATACGACATAAGTTAGTTGTTTGCTGTCCAGACTTGTGAAAACTGAAGTTGGCAAAGCTAGGAAGTTAAATATGACGTCATTTCTTTTTAAAACTTGTTTTACTTAAAACTCTCTCTCCAGCCCATTAACGTCCCACTGTTGGGCACAGGCTTCTGCACTGTGGAAAGCAACATGGTCTACTGTACCGCGCTGACCAGGCGTGTTGGCACGGGGTTTAGTTTCGAGTTTTCAGTCTCTCACAGTAGACGTTAACTGCTTATATTATTCTTTAGCTGGCTTTTGCAGCACCCTGGGAAAGAAATGGGGTGGTGACACTTGAATTCTTAATCCATCACCACACGGACTATTAAAACTATGTCTCATAAAAGACTTACGTTATGTTTATACGTTTGTTTGTTTAAAATGAAAAGGCTCTGAATCTACTGGATCGAATTTAATAAATATTTCACCGTTAGATAGCCACCCTGTCCCCAGATAGATATCGTAGTCTATGCTTTTTTGCAAAATCAAATACCTGTCAAGTGCGAGTTGGTCTGACACTCAAAGGGTTCCGTACCCGTATATTCGACATACGGACCCCAAATAACGGGGGGTCCCGTAAACAGTGGGATAAGGGCAGAATGATGATAGTGGTGACGGATTAAGACTGTCCGTGTGGTGACGGATTAAGAATACCAGTGTCACCACCCCATCTCCTCCCAAGGTTGCTGTAAGTCAGCTAAGGGATATTACATACAGATAACATCTTCTGTGAGAGACGGAAAACTCGAAAATAAGCCCTGCGCCATCACGCCAGGTCAGCGCGGCATAGTAGACCATAATCCCTCCCAAAGTGGAGGACGTCCGTGCCCAACAGTGAGACGTAACTGGGCTGGAGAAGAGAAGAAGAAGATGATAGTGGTGAGTATTTGGTGCTATAGCATTAAGTGATATACACAAACTGTGAAAATTTTAACGCCCTAGCTATCACTGTTCCAGTGATACAGCTTGAAGACGTTTTGACACGGTACCCTAAAAAATAGAGATCTTTGTCTAAATTGGAATATATTTAAAGATTGTAAAATTCAAGGCAAAATTCAATTGCAAATTTTGGCTTAGCGAGTGTAAATAAATACTAATTAATTTCCTAATGCTAATCAACATAAAATAACATAAACACCGAGGCGATAACGCGTAGCGTATTTTGGCAGTCTTGTAACTAATTTAGTATCTATGTATCGATAAATATACAGAATTCAATGATTTTGCGCACGTTATATTTACACGACATGTAAATTAAAATGTTCTATACAAAATCTGATATAACTGATTATTTTTAATCAATTTTGCAACTACATATATACATATATGACTGGACTTTTTAACCTTAAATATAGTAGATAGTGCACGGCCGTTCAATCTCGAAGACTCGTAACTTTAGCCTGGCTAAATCATACTTCATAGACTAATAATGTTCCACATGATATACAATATCCTGTATCAGAGACACATAGATAAAAATAAAAAATAAAAAATAAATATTCACGGACGTTTCACACAACGTCCTCTGGTCCCATGCTAAGCTTATTATGCTTGTGTTATGCGTGCCAGAATACAGATAAAATACATAAACTACTTTTCTTTTGTAAATACATACTTATTATACATAGTAAACATCCAGACGCAGAACAAACATTTGTATGATATTTATAAACTACACACAAATGAATGTCCGAGGCGGGAATCGAACCCGCGACTTCGTGAACGGCAGTCCGTTATATGAACCACTAGACCACGAAGCCCGTACGCACGAAGCACGACCAGATACATATTTAACGCACACATAGATATTATGTAAGTGGTTTCAAGCCGATTGAGTATATCCGATGATGATCGGTGTTTTTAACCTCTAAATGTTATGAACAACCTCTGTAGTTTTGAATATCGATTTATTATATAAATTTATCGATTCATACTATATCTGCCATTATAAAATGGCGTTCTGATTAAGTACGGCTAAACCTAATCATATACGTAATAAAATTGATTACTTATGTACAATATATATACCTATGTATATTATAGAGTTTTTTTATTCATCAGTAGTATTTACAATATTATTATATACAAAACATAAATTAGGGTTACAAAAAATTTTAAATAAAAAAAAAAAAAAAAAAAGAAAAGGCAAACTAAAGTATATTTTACGCATCAAAAAACTCCTCCGCATCGATGTCTATGGGCAACGTGCCCAGAAGGCTGGCCGCATTACCACGCTGGATAGCAATTGCTATCCTTTGTGCCAAGTACAGACCAGCCTTCTGGTCACGTGTGCGGTCGACTAATTTTTTAGAAATCTCTCCGTAAAGAGATTTAGCACTCGGACCCCATGAACCCAGCGTCTCGACCCCAAACGGCTCAAAAACATAATCTCCAACAAGATTATGATATTTGCGCCGTTTGAGTGTCTCTGCTACCGCAGCAGCAGCGCCAGCGCATACAGACGTGCTTGGAACATGAGATGGCGCGAGGGTATCGACGCAGGTGGCGTCCCATACCAAAGGCCGACCCACCTTCCAAGGCAACAATGACATACCGTCCGGTCTCTTCCCGTCGTCGCGTACCAGACCATTGGGTTCAAGTACAGCTGGTACTTCAGCGGCGACAAGAGCACGACGAAGAATGTCATTAATACTGGCGTGACGCGATATGCGCCCGGCGCTTCTGCTGCAACTTAGGCCATGATGTCCGAGGCTGTCGACCGAATCACCACAATGGCATCGATGCGGAGAAATGCACGATGCTCCCAAACGGAGGCAAGTGGCAATACGGAAGATTATTAGATTATTAAATTATTATTATTTTCTCATTCATTTATTCTCTTATTATTTACATATTTTTTTAAAAAAGATTATAAAAACAACACTCATTCAAATTAAAAAAACACAATAAACACACTATAAATAAAATATACACACTTAATAAAAACATGCACACATTATAACCTTTTTAAAAAAATATATAAAAAATAGTGCACCACCGGCATCGGGTACAGGGACCAAGCTGCCGGCGGTCAGGGATCCAGAGACAGGAACCTCCTCACTATGCGAGCCGTATCGAGGACGACTGCCTTCTGCATCAGACCCTTGACCCAACTGCCTAACGCGAGCCTCTCTAGATGTTGGTCGAGGCTCTTGGCTATTAGTCCATTGACTGATATGACTATCGGTACAATGATCGCCGAGTCTACATCCCACATGTCGACAATCTCGTGAGCTAAGTCCAGATATTTCATTTGTTTATCTTTCTCTGCTTTCACGAGGTTCTCGTCATGAGGGATGGTGACATCGATTATCATTGCGCGGCGCGCTGATCGATCTACCACCACGATATCAGGTCTATTAGCAACAATAGTCCTGTCCGTGATGATAGATCGATCCCAATACAAAGTGATACGACCACTTGCTAGAACCGGCTCAGGTACATACCTGTAGTACGGCGCCACGGAATCCACAAGGCCGTATCGCAGAGCAAGCTGCTGATGGATAATCCTGGCCACAAGGTTATGCCTGTGCAAGTACTCGCCGTTAGCTAGACGCGAACATCCGGAAACAATATGTCTGAGGGACTCCCCTGGCTGGTGACAAGCACGACAAATGTCAACAGTGCCATCCTTCAGAATATATTTCCGGTAGTTGTTCGTCATGATAACTTCGTCAGTAATTGCACAAACAAAACCTTCGGTTTCCCCAAAGAGGTCACCGAATCGTAGCCAGGTCACGGAAGCCAATAAGTCAACGTCGGGCCCGTGTAGGGCCCGATAGAATCTTCCATGAAGCTCCTTGCTCTGCCATACCTCCAGGCGGTCCCTAGTGCTAAGTACCGCAGGCATGCGCCAGTTTTTCTTAGCCAAGGTTAACGGGGTGAGACCGAAGTCTGTCGTAACCACGTCTCGATGCATGTCCGTAACAGCGTGAATAAAATATTCTCTGAGGTTGCATATCTCCCGATTATGTAAAGTCTTAGCATTTAAAAAGCCTCGGCCTCCACATTTTCGAGGGATATACAACCTCATTACTGAAGAACGCGGATGATGCATTCGATACGTAGTCAAGAGAACACGAACTTTTCTATCTATAGTTTCAAGTTCAGTCTGAGTCCACTTGAGTATGCCAAAGGAGTACATTAGAAGTGGCATGACCCAACCGTTGAAAGCCCGCACCTTGTTACCACCCGATAAAAGACTGTTTAGTACTTTTTTCAGGCGGCCAAAGAAACGCTCCCGCAACGATTGTTTCATGTCCACTTCATTGATGCACAAGGCCTGTGACATACCCAAGTATTTGTAGGTATTGGTTTCGAGAAGTGATCGGAAATGTAGAGAATCTGAAAGCTGAATTCCCTCAGATTCTATAACACGTCCTCGTTTTACATGCATGACAGCACATTTATCCACACCAAACTCCATTTTGATAGATGCACTAAAGCATTCAGTGATCTTTAATAAATCTATCATCTGTGGTCTGGTGTGAGCAAACAGCTTTAGATCATCCATGTAAAACAGGTGTGAAATCAACTGCCCACCCCTTCGAAGCCTGCAACCTAGCCCTGAACCCTCTAGTAGAGTACTAAGGGGGTTAAGAGCTAGGCAGAACCAAAGGGGACTCAGACTGTCACCTTGAAAGATACCCCGCTTAATCCTTATAGGCTCACCGCACAAAGGAATCTGGCGACATGCAGGATAGCATAAAGTTGTTTTCCACTGCCTCATACATGCCTTTAAAAAGGTACACAGTGTCGCATCAACTTTGTACAACTCCAATACCCTTATAAGCCATGTATGTGGCACAGAATCATAGGCTTTTTTATAGTCTATCCAACATGTCTCCAAATCCCTCTGCCTACGGTGAATATGTTTGCAAATAGTCATATCTATTAGGAGGAGCTCCTTAGTACCACGTCCGCCACTCTTACACCCATTCTGAGAGACGGACATAATTGAATTTAACTCTACATGTCTAGCTATTTTGGTTCTCAGAATAGATGTAAGAAGTTTATAAATTGATGACAAACAGGTTATTGGTCTATAATTACTTGGATTCGTGGTACTACCTGATTTGTGGAGCAAATGTGTTGTGCCAGTCGTCATAAATTCCGGCAACGTCCCAAACTCTAAAGCCGACTGAAATTGAGACGCCAGACGAACATGTGAGCTACGCAGCCACTTCAACCAAAAGTTGTGCAGTCCGTCCGGCCCTGGAGATTTCCAATTTGATAAAGAACGGACTGCACACGCCACGTCTTGGCTTTCTATTAAGACACTTTCCATTGGTTGAATACTCTCACATGCTCGTCCAACATCCCCTATCCAGTCGTCCTCACTGTGAACAACAGGCACCGACCAGATGCTGCTCCAAAACTCTTTCGTGGTCTCAGCATCCGGCAACTGCATGTCGCTCACATTAGATTGAGGGCGTTCCCAGTTTCTATAAACTGACTTTTGGTTGTTTTGAAATATGCGATTAACTTGGTACCGATCCGTGCGTTTTTTATACCTACGAATTCGGTTAGCCCATGCAAAAATCTTCTGCTTGAAGAAGTCGATACGCTCAGTGGCACGGACAGCATAATCATAAGGTCTAACATCAGTACCTAAAAAGGCCTGCCTAACATAGCGCATCACCCTCGGTCTATTATTGCCCATCTTGAAACAGTTAAGTTTACCGATAAGTACTCTCGCCTCGGCGATACGACACTCGATCCTAATCTGCCAGGCTGGTTTACACCGCTGTCGCATAGCAGCATCTTTTTCAAGAGGTTTTTGTCCTGCTATGCGACAAGTCGCAAACGCCGCACAATATAGTATCGAATGTGTATCGCCCAGGTTATCACTTGTATCAAAATAACTAGACAAAAGTGAGTCAATAACACCAACTAGCGCTACATTCTTTCTATGCATGGGTAACCGCGGTAGGCGTGGCCTAATATCAATAGGCATGTATCTGTACTCACTAATCGCATATTCCAAAACACTCCTTACCTCCTCTTTGTATTGGTTATCCCGATAAGTAATACCTATGCCCTGATCTGCGCAAGACGAATGAACAGGCAATACATGCACTGTATCAGTTCTTACTCCTGTTTGCACTGATATTGGGGTGATATCGCTTATCAAGAATTCAGCACGTATCCGATCAAGCACGGCGTCATCTAACATGTGACAACGCTGAATGGCCCGCACCTGATCCGATAGTCGTTGCGCCGAAACGTTGACAGTTGGTTCAAGACCCTGGAACAGAAGAAGCATACGATTACGGTACGCAGTGAGGTTAGTTCCCCCCTCTGTTGCCCCAAAATATGCGCGCATGACATTTTCATTAATGTTCGATGTCCATTTCATGCGCTGCACATTACCACCGGCAGCGAGGACCCTATTCGTAGCCGATGGGCTACGGGGTCCCAAGCAAGCCGGGGGCCGGCCTCTTCCCCTCCGACGTACAGGCGACGGCGACGTTCGCGGGGAAAAATACTCGCTGCTTCCACTCGACGCACACGACGATGCTCGCGTAGCTTGCGATGGTGGCGTAATGGAGCGGGGCGGCGAGTCCGGGGTTGGATCTTGTGCTGGAAGTCCTAATCTGGCTTTGGCCCTCGTAATCATTGTGTTCTACATACTCATTTTCATATTTTTTTGGTTTATTTCGGCTGACATGCTATGACATTTGTCTGTCATTGCTAATGTATTTTCATGTACTTTAATATTTGGTATTATTATCATGATTTATTGTTGAAAACTGATTTTCCGTTATAAAATTAGTAACTTGTTATCAAATATAAAGTTTATGTTTGTATTAAAACATTAAAACTGAATTTTAAAATATGAGAAGAGACAATGACGTGCTGACAGGTGAAGGGTTGCCAGTTTTTTGCAAATTATTATTATTATTATTATAATTATTATTTATTATTATTATTAGATTTTCAGTTGAATTACAAAGCATTATTCACTACTTTCTATTAGATAGATAAAAATCATACAATACTTAGATACGTTTGTAAAATAACTATAGCCACAATTAATATTGATATACTATTTATCGAAACATTGCTAAGAATACTAATTCAAATCAAGAAATCTTTAAAACATGTCATATTTCTTTACGGTAGTTTGAGAATTTTGCATATGCTCGTACCGCCTTTTTTTTTTTGTTTAGTGGGTCAAAATGTACCTAACCGCACACCCCACTGTCCGGGAGCAACAGTGGGGTAGTGTGGGGTCCTTACCCACTAAAAGACACGCCGTGCACCTACTCCCGCATAGCTTGGTCTGCGGACACCGAAACTAAGGTGCGTATAGCCTAGTTTAATCCATAAGGAATGACAGACCTGCTGTAATCTAATAAATTGTAAGTGTACATCACTATTTTTCTTTCTCTTGTCTTGATCCCAAATTATTTGGGGCCACCGCAATACTTTTTTTTCGGATCGGCACGATGGATGAAATCCTATTGTACTGCGTGTGAGTGTTTCTTATCTGTTCTATCTATTTATACCTATACAAAATATGCAGTCTTTATATTCGAAATTTCGTACCAATATCACAACTATTAAAATTTATTTTTGTACCAGAGGATATTACTATTTATCCGCAGACTTTTTCATTTGCTTTGATCTTTAAATTGTAAAAAAGCAACAGTAGATACGAACCAATTACATACATTACTATTCATATAACGTCATTGTTAAATACAATTTTATCTTTATAAGAACAAATAAACATTTGTTCATTTATCTATTACGTGGGTATTAAGTATTAAAATTTAATCTGGACTATATCTAGCTCCACCCATTGGCAAATAAAATACGATAGCTAAATCCGCTTAAAAAACATGGCGAAACAATTACCTATGATATGGCAAAATCATTGTATACCAAATCGTTGTGTTGTAATAAAATAATAACCGTATGTTATGTCTACCTATACTAGCGGTTGCCTGCGTCTTTGTAAACTTGAAATTTAGAAACCAAATCGTAGTAAATTATCCATGTAAAAGTTCCTTTTGAACCATTTTATTAAAAACTGGCTGTTGCCCGCGACTCCATTCGCGTGGGTTTTAGAGAATTTTCCCCGTTTTTGTAACACTTTTCACTACTGCTTGGCTTCTACTGGTCATAGTGTGATGTCATACAATCTAAAGCCTTCCTCGATAAATGCCCTATCTAACACTGAAAGAATTTTTCAAATAGGCCCATTGGTTTCTGAGATTAGCGCGTTCAAACAAACAAACAATCTCTTCCGCTTTATAATATTATAATAGTAAAAATAGTATATAGTATAGAAAACCACATTAAAATCCAATGAGTTTATGTGATTGAGCTAAGCCTTCAAAACTATGCAAAGCATATAGGGGGATACAAAAATAACGACTGCTTAAAAGAAGAGAAGTAAAGATTACAAATCGATTTGAGATGTTTCTTATATAATAATTTGCTTAGTTCAAAAACCCAAAAACAAGCTAGAAAATCCTGAATATCTTTTATTTATTTTTTTAAATAAATTATATACATATATGTACTAAGGTGAATTGTAATTGCAGAGGTAGATAATTAATAATAATAATAAATATTCATGGACATTTCACACAACGTCTTCTGGTCCCAAGCTAAGCTTATTATGCTTGTGTTATGGGTACCAGAATACGGATAGAATACATAAACTACTTTTCTTTTGTAAATACATACTTATAATACATAATAAACACCCAGACGCAGTACAAACTATTGTATGACAATTAAAAACATCACACAAATAATTGTCCTGACCGGGAATCGAACCCGAGACCTCATAATCGGCAGTCCGTTATATAAACCACTCCACCACGAGGCCCGTCGTTTTTAAATTATTGCATTGTCATCGGTCCTTGATATGTATCCAAAATTTCAAATCAATCCGACTATCGCAAGTGGGTGAAAATCTTGTTGAAAGATTCCGTTACATAGATTAATACATTGAAAGATACATACCTAACTTATAAAAGTGTGTTAATAAAGAATTTTGGTTAATGAACAACCTGTTAAATATAATTATATCTACTTGTTTTATCAGATTAAACAAGCCACTTTTTTGGCATTGTAACTAAAACACAAAATACTAAGAAACAGTGCCGGGTCTAATCAGTAACCAAATTACCTTAATTGCATCTAAAATAAAAGGAAATTATGTAAATTGGATTCTTCTAAGGATGTAAATTCAGTCCCAATTGTTCATTATATCAACTAAGTATAAAATAAACCGATAGAATTTTAAAGAGCCATATCAGCCTCAATTTATAATTTATTTAAAAAATTTCAATAACAAAATGATTTGTTTGATGACACCAATTGTAACCCAATGTCATTTAGAATTATTACATAAGAATCTTCGCTATAAAACAAAGTCGTTATTTTTGTATGTCCCTATTTGGGCTTATATCTTCAAAACTATATAACGGATTTTGATGCGGTTTTTCAGTATATAGTGATTCAAGAGGATGGCTTTTTTGTATGATTTGAAAAATTCTGTTAAAATGTATTAACTTAAAAATCAGTCACATATGTAGGTATAAATAGACTCGTGCACGAAGGGTTGCATATTATTATTATCATTATATAGTCGTTATATTCCCGACCCCAAATAACGAATTAAGGGCAGGAGAATGGTGATTGATGGGTATTTGTTGTTATAGCATTAACTGATATACATAAAACTGTGAAATTCTCAGTTCTGGCAATCACCGTTGCAGACATAAAGGTTGGTAACGGACAGACGAACAGTCAGCGAAGTCTCAATAATAGAGTCCTGTTTTCGACCTATTGCTGCGGAACCATAAACATTACATTAAGTGTTTCGTTTATCAGCAGTTTTATTTTATGATTTAATATTATTATAGTAGTTCTTAGTAATATGTTAACTTGACACTGATAATATCTTGTTTGATAGTTACTGTATAATTCACAGTAGTCGCAATGATAAACTCAATTGGACAAAACATAAAAATTGCGACCACTTCAATACTAAAAACATGTTGTTAAGTTTACAGTTATTAATTAATTTTGAGGTTGTAGGTTTAAGTCCCGTTCATCGTAATTGTGTTTCAATTACCATGTCGTCAGCCGTATCAGGGCCCGGAGGAAGCTAATGCTCCCCCCGTCGAGTCGGGGCCTCCTATGAATAAAAGGGGGCCACCCTTGTCGGGTTATGGTAAGGTCGGGTCATGACAACACCAAGGCCCGGTAGAACTAAAGGCGAAAAAAAATCCACTCTGTAATTACACCTTTAGCTACGCGGATAAAACTATAGAACGCATCTTATCCCAAATGTTATTCAATTTATATTTTTACTGCCCACTTCTGTTTAAATTAAATAAATAAATATAATGCTTTGTTTGGGACCAAAGACGTGCCAAATGTATTAATGTATAATCGCCAAGACGTCTAGCACAACAATGAAAGAAAGATAACGCTGTATTCAAATGACAAGTGTCTTTTACGGTTTTTAACAGAAATAAAAATCAAAGATTGACAACAATACAATTATCTTGTAACTTTTATTCCCCTTCAGACGTGGTGGAAGAATTATATCAGGACTAACCGTCAATCAAGGAAAGATTATGGTTTTAAATTATTTTCAATAGTACTGCCAAGAAAATAAAATTATTTTTATTAATTTATTACATATAAAAGTTTAGTTACATATAAAAGTCTTTCAAGATATTATACTCAGTGACCATTCTGGAACTACTCTATTTAAACACCCGCATCAAAATTTGTTTTGTAGGTTTTAATATTTAAGTTCGCACATACACATACACACGAAAATACAAAAAAATGACATCATCAATCTCTATACACAATAAAATAATATACTTGACTAAGATTGCGATTTGAAGACTAGGTTACCGTAATTTCAAGTTAATTCTTCCAATTCTAGTTAATGCTTATAATCAATACCATGTCACATGATATAATAAATATTAGATAGATACCCAATTCCTTTGTTATTAAATTAAAAGTAAGGTGTAGACAATGTTTATTTAATGGAACCTTTATCTAACTAAATGATAGTGATTACATTGTTCTAAAATTCTTCGAAATTGATGACAAGTGACAATGGCCATCATTTTGTGTTTGTTATTACCGCTTATCATAATTGTGTCATCTTAAGAAATCTTTTAGAACACAGTTATGATCTAGGACGTTTATTAATAATTGTAGATAACTATTTATAAATATTACGACATTATTTTGTTATCATGTAAAGTAAAATATTAGAACAATAGGCCGTTGTGATTAGAAATAGACACTTGAATTTAACGATTTATTGTGATGTCTATGTTTATATTAATTTGTACGCATTTTATCTTTAACAAACTTTTATTAGCTTTGCTTTTCTTTATGTATTTATATCTCATAAAATCTTTGAAATTATTGGAACGAAGTTCCTTATCGCGCGTTGTGAAAGGGGGCTAGACGGAAAAAATTCTTACGAAAAGTTGTCACGACACTTTTTGCTATAGTAAGCTATTGTAAGCTGTGCGGAGTCGCATGTTTCTCTGTCTGTCTCTCTCTCTCTTATAGAAAGCAAGCCAGATATTTTCATTTCTTTTTCGCATTGAACAGTGTGGTGTCGCGACGATTATTTTTGTTGAGTGTATACAGGTTTTTTGTAAATAATAAATAATAATTAAAAAAAAAAAATTAATCGAAAGGAACTTCGTTCCATCCGGGTGTCCCTTGACACCTCTCAAGTTTTTTTATGACTATTCAAATAGATAGTCATTCAAAAATCGAACAGAAAAAATGCTAATTATCTATTATAATGTCAATAGAACTAAGAAATAAATAAAAGTAATATTCATGGACATTTCAAATAACGCAACGTCCTCTGGTCCCAAGCTAAGCTTAATATGCTTGTGTTATGGTACCAGAAAAAGAGATTATCATCATCATCATCATAACATCACGCCTTTTTCCCATATGGGTAGGCAGAGACTATAGAGCGCCATCTGCTTGCCATCTGCTGCGAAACATACTTCCGAGTCAGCTAAGAGTCATCAGTTCATCACTAAGGATATAATACAAAATAAATCATCAATTATTAGAAAAGTAGTATATACATTTCTAAACAGAAACTTTAAAACAAAAAAAGAATATTGTTTAATAATAAAATTAGAGTTGTTAAAATTTCTAACCCCTTTTTATTAATGTCTCTTATCCAAAATGAATGTATGGGAAGATGGAAAAGTTAATATGTATAAAAATAATCAACTATGAAAACATATAGTCATCTCAGTAAGGAAAATCAAAAGTAACGTGTTTTTCACTTTGATTTTTTTATCGACACAAAACAAACCAAAAAGAAACTAAAACCTAGCAGACAGCATGCCATTTCACGTCATGCCAAAAATATGTTTATTGATATATATATATATATATATATAATATTGCGGTTATAAATATTAGCAAAAAGATGACTAATTTATAATAATTATCATATGTGATTAATAATTTTATTGGAATATTAATTTAACTTGGTATGCATTTTCAAGGATTATTTCATTATTCCTCATAAATCTGCATTTTTTCGATTGTTATCGATTTTAACGGATGTTGTTTTTCGATCGATAAGATTGTAAAATACAAACAACCGATCAGATATCAAAATTTTTACTTGAATACAATGTTTAATTTGATTAAAACTCTCCACAGGTATCGATTATTTTCTTCACAAAAATTTATATTAATAGTCTGTTTGTTTTAAAGTTTTCATTCAATATAAACAGTAACACGAAACGGGATATTTCATTGGAGGTCAGGCATTTAACGCAATTTGTTTGGACGAAGTATTCACGCCCCTGGCGAGGGAAGATGAGCCAACTAGCATTTGTATGGAGCAAAACATAAACTAAAGCGATAATGTTTTAAAATAACTTAGGGTTACACACGCCACGCGAGTTTAACATCTAGTGTTGCAGACGTCACTAAGGTACAATGAACGCTTATCGTGAGATGGTCAAGCAGACCGTTTGTTCACTACGATAGCGGTGTAAAAAATATTAATGGACTCTTTTCACTTATTCTGCTGCTTCCAAATAAAGCTATGTTATTGACAACATGCTAATGCATACATACACATAATAACAATAAATAGATACAGTGGTAAATAAAAAACACCTAGATACGTATACCGCATTAGAAGGATTAATATTATATTTACGGTCTTATTCATAATGACTTATCGGAGGTTTAAACGGAGATTTTATCGGAGAGATAATAAACCTTTTAGCGTAAAAAGATTATCATGAATAACAACCTTAGACAATTTTCGCGAACCGATTTCAGGAAACTTTTAAACTTCCGATAAGTCATCATGAATAAGACCATAAGTCTAAGATACTGCAGCACAAAGCATGTCAAATTATTGTCAATGGTGTTTGCTCTACTACTTTAACCACAACTAATAATAAACAAAGCAAATTACCGCTATACGATGATGCCTATCTAAGGTAAAATAGAACTAAACAGCTTAGAATTTATATAATGATCTGACTTTACCAGAAAAATGTAAAGATTTTTTCGGCAGTTGGAGCGAAAACGCTGTTACTATAAAACTGATATCAAATGGCACTTATATATTACATCACTAACCACTTTTCATTTATTTATTGTTCTCATTGTTTACAAAAATAGGCTCTGTGCCATATAACAAACCAAATACTCCCACTACTACTGGTATTTAGAACACTGGTACTCGAAAAATGAAAAGAAGTAAGAGCAAATAAAATCAGATTAAAACGCTCTCGCCTATATATTGACACCTATCACTAAGCTCTTCCAACCCTGAAATTAAATTGGCCATGTGATTTACATTTTAATATGGCAAGAGACTCACCTGTACTAAAACGGGATTTATAGTATTGACATAACGACATTAGCTTGCCCATGTGCTCGTAAATTTTGAATCCTTTAACGTTTACCAATTAGGTTGATGGAGCTGCAAGCTATTTACAGTTGCAATAAAATTACGAAAAACAGTACGCATCTTTTCAAATTATGGGTTCCGAGTTTGGGTTATTCTTACATTGAGAGAAGAAAACTGACTAAGATTGGTCCCTGGTAACTAGGATTCCCTGTCGTAGAGACCAGATTATTCCTAGTAAATTAAATGTTAAAATAAATTACTTGTGTTTAATAAAAAAAATGTTCGTATCCATTTGAAAGTAGCTAAAGTAAATAAAAATATTTTTATTTATTTATTCGCATTTGACATAGTCACACAAATGATTGACTAATAAATAAATTATACTTAAGAGGGATGTGTTCTAAAGGTTTTATAATTATCAATTGCCCTTTCACAAACATTAATAGGGATTTTCTAAAGATCTTTTGTTTTAGAGATTTAAAAATGTTCTAGAGAATGAAAAATGGGCCTCGACAATGTGAAGTTACGGATGTCTCCATGCCACTGCCGTCCTACTATTGGGCACGGACCTCCATCTTCTCAATGGAATTGACAAAACCTAAATATAGAACTGTGTACTGACGGAATAAGAATACAAATGTCACCACCCCTTTTCCTTCCCAGGGTGCTGTAAAAACCAGCTATAGAATATTGTTCACCGATAACATCCTCTGGAGAACTCGAAGTTAAACCATGTTCTAACATGCCTAGTCATAGCGGTGCAGTAAACCATAATCCTTCTCAAAGTGGAAGAGGTCTGTGCCCAGCAGTGGGGCGTTAATGGGCGGGAAAGAGAGAGAATATAGAACTTATTACATTAAAGAACGTATTACCAATATATAATTTTTGCAGGTCGATTCTAAAAAGATGTCTTCATAAATCAAAAAATAATGCTACGAAAATAAAATAAAACGATTTTGAAATATCAATGCCATCAATCCTTTAGATTTAAAATTGCTATTCCATTTACACCTGTGATCGCTTTCAGATAAACGTTTGCAAATCTTTGAAAAACATACGAAGTCTATCGCAATTTATATAAAATATTGTTATCCATTACTTGGTCCTGACTGAGCCTCTATATAAACTATATGCTATTACGTCAATGAGAGTTTAAGTCTGCTGAGAGCGCGTCAGAATTGAACGGCTGTCGTCAACAAGCCAAACACCTATGTGGCATTATTCATGAACCTATTTATTTGTATTGCTTACTTATGTTGTTTTCGTCACAGGGTTTTTGCTTCAGTTGGCTACAGAATATATTTTTCATAATCATTATTGGTATGGATATCGTCTGAAGAACGTGACTTCTTATAATGTCAAATAGATTATATCAAAGACGATGTTATTCATTTTAGTAACTTAGAAATTTAATACATTTTAATATTATTATCAATTCAGACATTTTTTTTGCATCTTCTTTACTTATTATAAGATAAAGTAGTTATTTTTGTATGTATGTCCCTATGTGAGCTTACATCTTCAAAACTACGCATCATATTTTGATACAGTTTATTTTACTACATGGAATGGTTCAAGAGGGTGGCTTTTATAGGTTTGCAGTATGTTTCAAAGTTGATGCGTACGAACTTGCGGGTGATAGCTAGTTTCTTAAATAAGACATAAATATTTTAATGGCATGATGATGATGATGATGATGATTAGACGGTTTCTGTATCATAAGAGAAACGTGAGAGATAAAAGCTCCGAAAGAAGTTCTATTTACGACTATGCCTCTATGAGGAAGGTCCAATGATGGGAAGCCATGAGCTGATAATAGAAGCCTAATAAGTGAGTAACACGACTATCAGTGTTCAAATAATTACATTTGACTAACGCTGCTACATGGGACCAATTCTGATACCTAAAACGTTACCTAACTTAAATAAAATTAAAACAACCATAGTTTAGGTAGGTACTTCGATTTAATGACTATTTCGTTGTACACACTTGATAATCTTTCTTTTTTTCGCTGTAAGGTTAGAAGATATAGGTAAAACCACAAAAAAATCTGCTGAAAAGTCTTGGTTGCGGAATTTTGCACAGTTCCTAAGAAACGATAACTATTAACTATTAAAAATGTATTGACTTTTACTAAATAAACTAAATTATAATGGAAAAAATGATAACCATAAGCGGGACTTGAACCCGCGACCTCGGAATGCCGTTCCGTCGCTCTCCCATCTGAGCTATAATGGTCCACGCAAATGTTTACCAAATTTTCCACTACAATCATCTCAATGCGAGTTTTAACATCGTGCGATGTTTTTTCGTACAACGCCATCTATTGAGCGGTTTGCACCAACTCCATCAATCGATCAGTTAGCGTTCTATATAGAACACAATTGGACCGAAGTAATGGCTGTACATGTATTTCTACATTAATATATTAATATTTTGCGATTGACTCGCTATGCTTTTACTAAATAAACTAAATTATAATGGAACCGCTTATGGTTATCATTTTTTCCATTATAATTTAGTTTATTTAGTAAAAGCATAGCGAGTCAATCGCAAAATATTAATATATTAATGTATTGACTTTACTTAATAAACTAAATTATAATGGAAAGAATGATCATCATGAACGGGACTTGATACCTGTATAGAGATGATATCTGAATTCTCAATCCGTGACCACTCAAAACAAAACTCTAAAAAAAATATTAATAAATTATGATCGATGGTGATTTATCACATCACTAATGTAAATATTGTGTAAGATTGCGTTGATATTAAATTATTTTCTTAACTGATGTAATTAACGATATAATGCAATTATGGATATAATTCATTCGTCATTAAGAACATGAAATTTGGAGATATGCATGGATTTCGATATGCGATAAAAAGTTATAAAAAGTGACGTTAGAGATATTAAAATGATTTGTCTATGTTATCTTATGACCATTGTGTCCGTTTTGTTAGTAACAAAAGTGTTAAAAATAATGTTAACAAGCATATAATATACTAGCTGCCCCGGCAAACGTTGTTTTGCCATACAATTCTGTATAAAATAAAATTTCATCAAAATCGGTCCAGCCAATTTGTAGCCTATGTGTTATTCTGATGTATAAGCTATATTGTGGTAAAGTTTCATTCAAATCCATTCAGTAGTTTTTACGTGAAAGAGTAACAAACATCCATACATACATCCATACTTACAAACTTTCGCCTTTATAATAGTAGTAGGATCTATCCATAGCTCTGTCTTTTTCAGGCCCATTACCGTCTCACTGTAGGGCACGGGCCTTCTTCACTTTGAGTTTTTCATCTTTCATGGAGAATGTTATTTGTGTGTACAATATACGCACCCTGGAGCGGAAATGTGGTGGTGACACTTGTATTCTTAATCCGTCACCATACGGACACGTATGCATTTTATACAAATAATCTCTTACATATCTATCTATACATACAATAAAATTATGACTGAAGAATGTTTTTTCATACTAATCTCAGGAACTACTGGTTGGAATTGAATTTCTATCCCTACTAATATTATAAATGCGAAAGTAACTCGGTCTGTCTGTCTGTTACGCTTTCCCGCTTAAACCTCTCAACCGATTTTGATAAAATTTGGCACAGACAATCTTTAGACCCTGAGAAAGGACATAGGCTACATTTTTTTCGAAAAAAAAAATCCAAATTCCATGCGGATGGAGTCGCGGGCAACAGCTAGTGTCAAATAATCCATTTTATCGAAACAGAATAATTATAGGCTATTTGACATTACGCCACAATCAATAGGAGCGAAGCACAAATGAAAACGCGAGCCGAGGTTACGTTTCATGCGGAGGATGTCGTGGGCACATCTAGTACTTTGACTTACTAATAAGTTATTAAGGTTTGCTAAATAAACACGCTTACAAAATAGTTATATTCGATGGCTGTCTCTAATGACTTACGATTTTTAGATTAATGTGTACATGCCAGTAATTTACTATTGATTGATATTGATTAATGTGTAATTATAAAGACATAAAAAAATAGTCTATTTATAAATATATAATTTATATGTATAAAGGTCCGAATGGCGATCCACAATGGCGTGTTGTTACCTACGCTTATGTATGGAAGCGAATGTTGGGTGTGGCAGAAGAAGCACAAAAGTAGAATAAATGCTGTAGAGATGCGCTCTTTGAGAAGTATGTGTGGTGTGACTTTGAAAGATAGATTAAGAAATGAAGATAAAAGAGAAAGTTGCGGTCTGAAAGCGGATGTAGTGACTAAAGTGGAGAAAAGTATGCTTAGGTGATTTGGTCATGTGGAGAGGATGGATGAGAGACGCTTAACGAAAGGCATATACACGGCGGAGGTAAGTGGAAATGCTGGGAGAGGACGCCCGAGAAAAATATACTCCGATGTCATCGCCGGCATACCCCAAGAGGGGCAAGTGCGTAGCACTTACAATCGTCGGGCATGTGTGACCAGATGTATGAGTGTGGATGAAGCCAAGGAAGTATGTTTGGATCGTAGCAGATGGCGCTCTATAGTCTCTGCCTACCCCCATGCCATACTGGCATGGGAAAAAGGCGTGATATTATGATGTTATTTTTATAAAGACATACACATACATACAAACACAGTTTTACGCTAGTTTGCTCGTTCCAAATATGTTACTTGAACTTGGCTTGACAAACCACCGCGTGTCTAGATTCCAATATCACTTTATGTGTATTGGCAAATCGAAATACCCACAGTATTAACACTCATATCATGACCATAATATTATAATTATTAGTAAATCGCCTTATTAGATTACTGAGAATTTTCGACTTATCAATGTATCTTTGAATTTAATAGAGATATCGATTATAACAAGATGCTATCGAATCTAGTACCGCCCTTCGTTAGGTGAACGCTACTGTTAGTTATCGATGTTATGTTTGGACAACGTAATATTAACTTGTACTATCCGGTTTATGGAATTAACTAGAGATATTATTCATATAAATATCCGTGTGGACATGACGTATTTAGAATACAGTTGTCGCCACGCCATGGGTGCTGTAAAAGTTTAGGAATATTAGAAGCAGATAACTTTTTCTACTAAAAACGGAAAACTCTAAACTAAACCCTGTGACAACACGGCTTTTTAACGTTGCATAGCAGACTAGATACCTTTCCGAGTTAAAGGAGGCCCGTGCCCGGTAGTAAGACGTCAATGGACTGGAGAAAGAGACAGAGAGAGAGAGAATTTAACATTTACTATTAAAAGTATTATATATAGCTTATTCCAAAAAATTTTTTCTTTTATAAATCTGCTAGTTCACATTTGTTTCTTTAAGGTATGCCTATGATATCCAATATATAAATGTATAAACATAATAATATAGATAAACTATGCCAACTTATTAATCAAAATAATAATTTGAATATAGAATTTTAGAGCAATCCATTTTCCATCGGAATGAATTGTTTGAAAATAGGCTAACAGAATACATTGAAGGCTTTGGCACGCCACCGGAAGTGTAGGTGACGTCACGCGCGCCGGCGCCACCTACATCCGGCCGCTTGACACGCTTGGAATTCATCGGATTACCTCTCAAACAAACCCGCTAGTGATTTATGGTTTTTCGGTCAAAACTAATAGTTGCGATAATTCATAACATGGCGTCGTTGGGCCTTTTATAGCCTATGGTAAAAATAGGAAGTTTATTTTCTTTTTTTTCACATCACTTCTATTGTTAGATTCCATCGCATAAGCTGCGTCAGTGAAAAGAAATTTCATATTTTATATTAATTTTCCTTTTGTATACCCTAGATTCACCTAGATCTCCGTGTGGTGGCGGCACAATAGACCATAATCCCTCCCAAAGTGGAGGAGGTCTGTGACCAACAGTGGGATGTAAATGGGCTGGAGAGAGAGAGACAGATATCCTAGATTACATTAAAAATAAACTAATTTGAATTCTAGACATCATATAAAAATACAGGCATACATAAAATATAACTATACATAATAAAATATGTAAAAAGTGTGATCACTTAAACCAGGCCTTAAGTGATCACACTTTTAACAGATTTTTACACAGTTTTTTGTCTAGTTATATTTACTACCTGTGGACTTGTTTTCTTTTGGATAAGATATGGGGTCTTTTAACCGAGACGGGAAGAGGCACCTTGCGAGTTGGCAAGGCGGTTAGTGTATCTGCACTGTACTAGCTGCCCTCACATTTGGATTGCCTTTCTACTTATCATCAGGTGGACTGATTGACGGGCTTCGTGGTGGAGTGGTGTATGTAATGGAGTGCCGATCACGAGGTCGCGGGTTCGATTCCCGTTTGGGACAATCATTTGTGTGACATCCATAAATGTCATACAAATGTTTGTACTGCGTCTGGGTGTTTACTATGTATTATAAGTATGTATTTACAAAAGAAAAGTAGTATATGTAGTCTATCCGTATCTGGTACCCATAATACAAGCATAGAAATATAGCTTACTTTGGGACCAGAGGACGTTGTGTGAAATGTCCTGAATATTTATTTATTTATTTATTTGATCAACCCCAGCTATAAAAAAGCTCTATAACGATAAGCAGTTGTAGCAGGGATTTAAAAAACATGGCCCTACTTAAGCAGTCAGCAAATGAATTAATTTATTTGTAAAGATAAACAGGCAGGAAATCGGAAGCAATTTTATGTTACCACTTTATATTAATTGTTATCAGCGATATTTCGAAAGAAATCGCCACAACATCTACTACAGATTTTGTTTTAGGATATTGACTTCCGCCGAGTTTTGCGAATGAAAATATAAAATTATTGGTAAGGAAATTGTTATCAATGTTATCAAAAGCAATTACTGAAAGTTTTGAAATAAAGATCTGTAAACATTAATAGCCAAATAATGACCAGGCTTGGATTCGGATCTAAAGATAAATGATTACATTATGGTTTAAGAATTTATTTCTCAAAAAGAATAAATACAATTCACTTATGAGAAACCACAATAAGCTTATTAGTAAGTGCTATTGAGAGCAATCTTATAGGTACATGTTTATCTTACTTATTACTGTTATTACTTAAATGATTACATTTATACTATTACTAGCTGTTGCCTGTAACATCGTCATGTTGCCTGTAACATGTGAGGATTTGATGTCTACAATGTACTAGCGTACATTGTAGACATCAAATCCTCACATGTTATACACAAAAGCCATCCTCTTGAACCACTTTATCTAATAAAGAAAGGATTTTGAAGATATAGGCTCACATAGCGACATACAAGAAAACGACTTTGTTTTATAATATGTATAGATACAAATGTAACGAGATTTTTCAGTCATTAACATTATTGTGAGTACCTACCTAATTGATAAAATGGCAAGAGAAGTCACGGTCGCCCTAAGACTCATGGAGACGCTCCGTGGCAGCGGTGTTGAAGACAATCGGTCTAACACAGATCGAAAAAAACGCGTAGCCCAAAATAGACTGAAATGGAGAAGTACTGTAGACGCCCTCTGCCCCACCTGGGAGACAGGACATAAGTAATTGATAAAATCTGCAAATATGCAACAAACAAATATATATGTCCCTTATCATTTTAATTTCATAACAAAAAACCCAGATATAATTGTTATAGTTCAACAAGTTTTGAAAAATTTCCTTAGCAAAGTTGGCATTCTTCTAGCATTGCAGTTGTGGGATTTATTCGATATCAAAAAATGTTCTATATAATGTGTAGATCTATCTGTCTGTCGCATTTCATTTTGATTAATTTTAATAGTGACCAAATAAACACAAATATTCTAAAACCTTATTTGAAGCAAATCTAATAAGGGGGAAAACGTGTATCTCTGCTTTATTTGATAATAATTAAAATCACAGTGTGCAAATAGCAAAAAAAAATGTGGTCAAAAAGCCTATATATATATAGGCCAATAGGAATATTTCTTTTTTTTAGTTTATTTGTGTTGTGTAGTGTTAGTTAAAGCCATCGATTGAAGTGCAGTTTTTTTTATATAATCTCTCATCAAACGTAGATATAATTTAATCTTTCTTTCTTCTGAGTTTGACCTTTGTGTGTAATATTAAAATTTCATCATCTGTCTCGGTAGTTCTTCACAGGAAATCTCGACATTATTAAAAGTTTAAAATATTCTTTGTTTCTCGTAATAAATATTACAAGAAAAACAAGCAAATCCATAAAACTAATTATAGCAACTGATAAAAAGAAAATAATTGCACTTTATCTATTTGCCGAATATATAATACAATCTTATCCGCGATAATTGTATTATTCCGTTAATAACCAACTTATACGATAGTCAGTAGAACGCGAGTGTGCAAATGAAAATATAATGTATTATATTAAATGCACATTCGTTTTGTTGTTCGTGGTTTCCGCGGTATTAAGTGAAAATTGCGTGACATATGATTTCGGAACGAATTTCAATAATACCTTTAACCATGGAAATGATATATGTGCTGGAATGCCATCTTGGAATCTTGGAAAATACGCTGAATCTGATATCGAAGCACCGCATCCAGAAAGTGATTTGTTTATAAGCCCCGGCAGAATATTGAGCTGTGTATCTTCGTACGCCTTCGAGATGCAATCCAATGGTATACTAGAAGTTAATGTGTATATGAAGTCTATCTCTTCACATGATCAGTTAGTGATTCTTGCAAATGAGATTAGACCTTCGCAGCACAACGCAGTTACAGGAACTGCAATGCTGACTCCGCTTAGCACAAATTATGTGGATGGATGGCATGTTTTGAGAATTGAACTGTTTGGTGCTGGATCTTTTGACGGACATGTAAGTAAAATTTATAAATATAGACCAGTTTTAAGACCCTTAGTTCCACTTGCGTACTTACATGAAGCCATATTTGACCAAGGGGTAAAAAAAACCAGCCAAGTAAGAGTTGAGCCTGTGCGCGAAAAGTCTTGTACCACTATTATCTTACACTAACTATGAATTTAGAAAGATTTCCCCGTTTTTCCCACTATTTTCACTCACGGTTTGCTCCTATTGGTCACATAGTGATGTTATATAGCCTTCCTCGATAAACTAACGCTGAAAGAATTTTCTAAATCAGTCCTGTGGTTGTCAGTCCGTTGTTTAAGCGTCTCATCAATTTACACTGAAAATGTTTGCTGTATCGGGGACCCCTAAAATATTTATTGTAGTCTGGTTTTGAATATTTAGTGGTTATTGCATCTAACGGATATAGGTACATCATCTGTAAAAAAATCAACTTTCGGGCTATCGCCGTTCGTCAGATATAGCCTGGTGATAGAAAGACGGACGAATGGACCGCAAAATCTCAGTAATAAGAGTCATCATAATCAGGTCATGTTTATCGGAACCCTAAAAATGGTTGTTGACCGATTCTCCGCATTTTTCCAGAATTGAAAATGACTTATAAACTAATATACAATTATCTTAAGAACTATACCGAGAATATTGAGAATCCAAATAGATGTACATGTCCAAATAGGGAGTAAAAATTTACGCATACAAGCTTACCGTAACTAAAGTAAGGGTAAACAATAATGGTCTTATTCATAATGACTTATCGGAGGTTTAAACGGAGATTTTATCGGAGAGATAATAAACGTTTTAGCGTAAAAAGACTATCATGAATAACAAGTTTTGACAATTTTCGCGACCCGATTTTAGCGAACTTTTAAACCTCCGATAAGTCATTATGAATAAGACTATAAGGCATTTTAGCTTCGACTTTTTAAATTACTTCAACTTTTAGGCTATAAATCTTTAACTTATTATAGAACAAATTGACTGCTTCTTTATGTTAATATGTGAGCTTAAATTTTTAAAATAACGCAACAGATTTTGATGCGGTTTCTTATAATACATGGCGTGGTTCAAGAAGTTGGTTTATATGTATAATTTGTTAAGATTAGGTTTGAATTTTGAAACTCAATGAATCCACTCTGTTATGGAATCTAATGAGGATTAGTTGTGATAGTAAGGTGATTGTGAGTATTAATGTGACACGCCCTATTTAACTCAACTCCTTTGATTGGCTAGAACATTTATGTGGAATGCTTTATCACTATCATTTATCCGAGTCGTATTTTATTTATTTTTATTTAATTCAATTATATGTAGTATACATAATCATATCACGGTAACCAAGCTTTGTTTGTCTCTATTTTGATTTCAAAATTTTACTTCGTTCGCAGTTTTTATCGCCTAGAAGTTTCCCAAGCCTGGTACGATATAAAATGAAATAGAAGGTACTTGTTTACCCATATTTTTGTAATTCATAGCCCCGACCACTTAAACTAAAATAACGTATCTAATAGCTACGTTTAATCGTAATGAACCAAAAGCAAATAAATAAATATTCATGGACATTTCACACAACGTCCTCTGGTACCAAGCTAAGCTTATTATGCTTGTGTTATGGGTACCAGAATACGGATAGAATACATATATACTACTTTTCTTTTGTAAATACATACTTATAATACATAGAAACACCCAGACGCAGTACAAACATTTGTATGAAAATAGAAAAATCACACAAATGATTGTCCCGAGCGGGAATCGAACCCGCGACCTCTTGGTTGGCAGTCCGTTACATAAACCACTCAACCACAAGGCTCGTCAACGTAGCGTGACGTCAAAGTATCGCATTCTTTTTACTTATTAATCTTTATTTGATATTAATTAATAAAAAAACCTAGTAAACAACAAGCATTCAGTAATATAAAATTAATAATGTAAGAAAGCTTATAGCTTTCGGAAATAACCTAAATCGGCACAGAAGTGCATTCGAAAGTGATTGTTTTTAACTAGGAAGAATTTTAAAAATTATTTCTTCGTCGAAAACCAACGGTATAAATTCTTTAGTTGCTATAAGTTACTGTACAGAGTTACCCTAAAACCCTAATAACTACGTAAATTAGGTAACGACATTGCCAATAATTTGTACTACGACTTGTACAATTAAGTGATTAACATTAATTTTAAAAGAAGAAAATTTCTGAATACTACAAGAAATTTTCTCTTTATGAAATTGTATCTACTTTATGTGGTTTACAGAAAATTTATTAAATCATATTACAATTCATCAGTAGCTAAAACCTACGATTTTAGTCACGTTTTTAGTTATTGAGCACCCAGAAATATATCCCAAACCTTAGCAAATTGTAAAAAAAATGCCAACCTCTTGAACCACCTTAATTGATAGACAATTAAAACACCGGCATCGAAATTCGTTGCGTAGTTAATAACGACTTTGTTTTATAATAAGTATACATATAATTTAATTTTAGAGATTGAAACGGACAAAACCGACTGAAAGAATACTGATTCTTTTCATGCATTTTTGGCTAAATTTAATCCGTTGTTACAGGTTACATTCCTTGGGATATCATCTCCTGAATCAAAAATCATAGTAGACTCATTTAGATACATACCACCATTGTATGAGAGCGATTGCTACTTATACGACGAGAATTTCATAGCCCCAACACCCCCACCCCAAATAATACCAGAATGTGTTACTTACAATTTCGAAGACCAGTTCCATGATGTATTCAACAGCAACCGAGGTCTTTGTACTGGACTTTCAGAATGGAAGTTAAAGGAATATGCTTCAATTGCAACCGATAGCCCTGCTTCAGACAGTAATCAGTTCATTTCTCCACAAGCTCATGTCAGTTGCGCATCATCATTCTCATTCTACGTAGCTGCTGGTGGTACAATAGAAATTAATGTTTACATGGAAGCTAAAGCTAATACTGATCAAATCGCTATTCTTGCTAATCAAATTATGGATGAAAACAATGATGCTGTAACAGGAAGCATTGTACTAACACCTTTGCATGAAGATTATGTTGATGGATGGCATGTTCTTACTATCAATTTGCCTGACGAACGTTCTTACAATGCATATGTAAGTATCTTTGAAAATATTGTAATTATAACACAAATATTTTGGAACAATATTATATTAATTGAGATGTTATCGCAATGTATAAAAATGTTGATTTCTATACTGATTGACATAGTTCCAATCAGTACAACAAATCAATCTTATCAAAGTATAACAAAAACACAGCTACTCTATTTATGTCAACTTATGTCAAAATGACTGAAGTTACAAGTAGCTGAGTGCTTTATTATGTCTGATTTTATCTGTTCTATATAAAACAGCATATTGGAATTTTTTTAGGTATCTTTCTTAGGTTTGGCTTCGGAGGAATCAATTGTTTTGATCGATTCCTTCAGATATATTCCACCTAACTTGGAAACTGTTGCATGCAGAATTTATGAAGAAGAACTTTTTGAAAGTACTACACCTGAACCTGTTACTGAACCTGAAGCAAATGGCGAAGAATGTATCACGTACAATTTTGAATCAGATTTTGACACCACATTTGATATGAGCAATCAGCTCTGCAATGGATATTCTGCTTGGAATATTGGAACCTACTACTCTTTGAATATTGACAATCCATTCCCAGAAAGTACCACATTCATATCCCCTAACGTCAGTTCCAGTTGCATTTCATCCTTTATTTTTGATATGAAACCAGGTGGTACCGTAGAAGTGAACGTCTTTATGGAATCACTATCAGACCTAGACTATGTGATTGTTTTGGCTAAGAAATTAACTCGTGGTGGCGTCGACACTGTGGCTGGATTTGAATTATACTATGCAAGCAATTCTGATTTTGTTGAAGGTTGGAATGTATTGAAAGTAGCGGTCCTGGACTTCACACCTTTCACTGGCTATGTAAGTACAAATCTTAATTATTGTTATTTATGTTAAATTTTTGCCTGGCTGTTACGGAAGGGACATTTTTTATGTAATTTTGCTTCTTTTTCATTGACTGCACATAAATTTTCGTTTGATATTTTAATTTATCATAAGACTTGTTCATAATAAGACATCAAGTTATGATTAATTTAATCTATAAATAAATAATAATAATAAATAAATATTCATGGACATTTCACACAACGTCTTCTGGTCCCAAGCTAATCTTATATGCTTGTGTTATGGGTACCAGAATACGGATAAAATACATATACTACTTTTCTTTGGTAAATACATAGTTATAATACATAGAAATACCCAGACGCAGAACAGACATTTGTATAACATTTATAAAGATCACACAAATGATTGTCCCGAGCGGGAATCGAACCCGCGACCTCGTGAAAGGCAGTCCGTTATGTAAACCACTCGACCACGAGACTCGTCAAATGGATTATAGCAATAAATTTATATAAGACACTCCCCAGTTAAGTTCCTACTGAAGCTCACTGATTATCGAGCCTCACTTAACTAGTGTTTCTTCCTCAATTCGTGGTTTGTTAGGAAACACTTCAAGTAACACTAACAAGGTTAAGATAAGCTTTCATTTTAGCCTGTTAAAAAAAGATTGTGTTACATGTCAATTTGGATTGCATATCAAAGGATAAAACGGAATGCTATAACTGAGAATTCACAGTATGTACGTCCGGTCTTTGATTAAAATTTATGTGGTTTTTATTTACGATTTTGCGAAGTCATTAAACACTTCTATGGTTTAGTTTCAATATCTAAAAGTGAATTTTGTTAAACGCAATTTATAAATGAAGAACAAATTTTATCTTAACTATTCATTACATCATTTGTTCTAAACTTTTTCTAATAGCATTCTCTAAAGCATTTAAAACAATAAAGCATAAAAAATGAAAACGATAACTTATCAAAAGTTTACCTTAAATTAGCACTAGACAAGTTTCAATGCACTTTTTACACTATAGTTTTTCATTAGTTTTTGATCTTATGATCATTTGTAAAAAGTGCTGGGCAACAAAATGGATGGATGAAAGACGAATGCACGTTGCGGAGATGCGAATGTTAAGATGGATGTGTGGCGTCACGCGAATGGACAAAATAAAGAATGAATATATTAGAGGAAGTCTGAAAGTGATGCCAGTGACCGAAAAATTTAAGAATGAGCGAATGTCCTGGTATGGGCATGTCATGAGACGAGAGGAAAGTAATGTCGTTAGGAGAGTTCCGAGTATAAATGTGGAAGGAAAAAAGTCTAGAGGAAGACCTAAGAAAAGATGGATGGACTGTGTGAAAGAGGACATGAAAGAAAGAGAGGGGTTGACACAGACATGACGGCTAATAGAAAACTATGGAAGGAAAAGACATGTTGCGCCGACCCCAAATAATGGGATAAGGACAAGAGGATGATGATAATCATGTAGTGAAAATGTGTAGGTTCTTGTAATATCTTTTGATTAAACTTCAAAATTTATTTTAATTAGGTACTAGCTGTGCCCCGCGGTGTTCTACGCGGTAAAAAGGAAAAAAAAAATCTGTTAGTTTTTTACTATCCCACGGGAACATTGCATTCTTTCGGGATAAAAAGTAACTTATATGTTATTCTGATGTATAAGCTACGATAATGTAAAGTTTCATAAAATCCCTTCAGTAGTTTTTGCGTGAAAGAGTAACAAAGATCCAAACATCCATACTCACAAACTTTCACATTTGTAATATTATTAGAATAGGTATTTCTATATTTGTTAGATATTGACGTCAGAAGTGTCTAATATCTTGGGAGAAAGGAAGCCAACCACATAAATGAATATACTTTACTTACACTATATTTTTTACACAAATAATAAATGTGTAATACATAACCCTTAAAATAATCTTTACTAGATCGTAAATAACAGATTAGTAGATAAACATAACAAAGAATTATTGCTCCCTATCATTAGCATATAATCTGTAATCAGCAAACAATTTAATATTCTCAGAATATTGTAGTAGGAAATGGTTTAATAAAATGTTATTACTAAATAGCATATAATAAACTACTTCATAATATATTATATAACGTTCATAATTGTAAATGTGATGTAAAATTTAATTAAATGAGGTGATGTTTGGACTTCGTATCACACTTTTATCACGTCATTTGCGATTCACTAATTTCTGATATCGTTAACACGTCATAGTGGTCATAAACAGGAAAACTAAGAACCAAACAGTGAAAAGCCCAAGACTGTACGATACAGTTTTATGTTTATAATAGCATTGAAAATACAACCGAAAAAATACCCTACAGACGAAATGGAATAAACTTTACAAATACTCAAGTTCTTATTTTCAAAGGAGCAAGTTATTTTTTTTTTATATTCCATTTACAGTGATTTAGAGAAAGTTTTAACTAATACTCAAATCTTAAAAGCTGGGTAATAATATACTCAGGCTAGACCCTGGCCCTAGTAAGATCTTCTTAATGTTTATTATATACACAAAGGATATTAGCTGTGTTAAATATCTCTTAGCTGGCTTTTAAAGCACCTTGGAAAACAAAAGGAAAGGTGACACTTGTATTCTTAACATGTCGCCACACGGACTATGTCAATATCTGATACGTATTTTTCATTTCAGATAACCTTAATTGGATCGATGGCAGAGGATTCTATTGTTCTAATCGATTCCTTCAGATACATCCCTCCAAGCAGCGACGAACTTTGCAACATTTACTAAGAAATATTCAACTATTACAAAACTGATTACATCAAGATTGTGTGAAACTAATTGTGATATTAAGAAATCTGGATATCAAGTAATGCGTTTTGTTTATATAGAAAGGCGTGCAATAGTTAAGAGGACTACCAAAAATATTTTTATCCCTAAAATATCAGTAACGTAATGGGTTGGTATGACTTTGACAAGTCCTAAGCTTGTCTTGTAACAGAGACAAAGGCACGTTGTCTCATAAGTCTTATTTTGATGGACTCTAAAGTTATATAAGTCCCGATGTTCGTTTTATTACCACACTAACTTTTTTATTTATAAGCGCCCAAATTTAAGAAAATAAGTCATAGGATTCACCTCTCGGATCTCGGTCTATATGTCTTGATTGTAAAACTCAAAAGTTATCTTGGAATACTTATCAATCTTTTGGAAAAATATTCTCTAACACTTGCGCGACTCATTTGGTTTAAATAAAACTATTTTTTACGAATTTAGACGCGTGTATTTGTTTAAATTTAAAACAAATACACGCGTCTAAATCCGTAAATAGTTAAGTCCGTAATAAGCTTAAGTAGTTTTATTTAATCTTTTGGCAGTTTTGAACTTGATCTGCCTTCCATTTAATGATTTGTTAGAAAGTAAAGATGGAACTGGACTGTGTATAAGCGTCACTGATTTTTGTTATAAATAAAAAGTTTAATTATTTGGTATTAGAAAAGAACTTAAAATTACGTCTTCCAAAGTGAACTAGTCTAATTTTATAAGTATTATCCATTTAATAAATCAAATTATGGTGGAAAAAGTGAAAATGCCGCAAGTGGGACTTGAACCCACGACCTCGGAATACCGTTCCGAAGCTCTTCCATTCTTCGTCGTGGGTTCAAGTCCCACTTGCGGCATTTTCACTTTTTCCACCATAATTTGATTTATTAAGTAAAAGCATAGCATGTCAAATGCAAAAATTAATAAATTATTATCCATTTAATCAAAATTTATACAATAAGGTTATAATATTTTGTTGGGATTTTTAAATTATGTTTCCTGTTTAAATTATTATCTTTTAGTATTTGTTATGGCTAAATTTTAATTATAAGAATAACTGTTATATATTACAATTATAATTCAAAATATGTTGTTATTTTTGTTTTAAATAAATGATGAAAATAATGATTGGTATTTTTATTAACTCAATGTATTTATATCGAAAAATAACACATCGACTTATGGAATTGAATAATATAATACTAATTGTTGAACTTACTTAAAAGACATATGATATTAATATTATCCTAAAATAAACGATAAAAAAATATCATCATAATATTTTAATAAAGTTAATTAAACATAATATTTTCTAACACTTGCGCAACTGATTTGTTTAAATAAAGCTATTTTTTTACGGATTTAGACGCGTATATTTGTTTTAAACTGCAAAGTCTCCGAAACGTCGGGCCAAAATTTAAAACAAATATACGCGTCTAAATCCGTAAAAAGTAGTTTTATTGAAAGTTAGTTAAATTTAGTGAAGAGCTCCTTTTACAAGTTTTATAACTTTCTAGAAACAACGTTGTTAAAATTATTGATGGGTAAATATACCTAATTACAAATACTTGACGTGACTACCAATATATCACGCTTGTTCTAAAAAATGTTTTTGATAATTAATCCTATAATACTGCGATAGTTACTAAAATGGTCAAAGTCAATTTTACAATAAAATGAGATATGTAAAAGAGAAAAAAAAATATCTTTCAAAAAAGTCTTAATATAACCTTACGAATTAAAGCACATACATAATACATAACACAGGCAACTAAAATTAAATTCCATCATATAGAGTTGCAACCCTATGCATATAATAATGTTTTCAATAATTAATTAACAAGTTGGTGCAAAAATATCGTCAACGTAGCTGTAACCTGCAAAAAAAATAAGGCCTATGTCAAGTTGTGGATGAAAAAAGGCACCAGAGTGGTTGGATATTAATTTGAAATTAAAGTGCAAGAATCTTCATTAGACATTTTATGTGTGGTGTCTTTACCTTATTCAAAATTAAACAAGACGATATCAAGAAAATCTCATATTATGAGCTCAAAGTTACACAACTTACTACGGGAAAATGTTTATGTAGTGTTTTTTCCAAGAGAAAAGATCTGAAAAATAAATATCATCAGGAAATCTGATCATCTAACTCTACATAATATTATAAGTTAAAACAAACAATAAAGAAAAACTTAATTAATATAAATTCATATTTTTATTATAAACAGAATAAAAGGACAAACCTCGGCCATTTAAGAAACCATATCAGTATATTATAATCAGCATTATTATTTATGTCCTTTTTGTAAGAAACCACAACAAAACGAACTTTTTTATTTTTCAATTAATTAAGAATACTTACAGTGCTATATTACTTTATGTTATAAATTCTAAAAACTTGTAAAAACAAATTTTAATTAATACTTTTAACTTAATTCTAAATCTAGTTTTTTTTTGTTCTATCCACACACCAAATTTAATTAAGTTGAATCGTTGATTACTTTTGATACCTATTTGGAATACGAAATATTTTGCTATTCAGTCTAGTAAATACCACTCTTACGTACAATTTTACATCATTTACATGCTCTAGTAAAGATTTTACTACATAAGGAAGTTCTATTAAATAAGCTAAGAAGTATCCAATTAAGGAGAAAGGACGACCAAAGAAAAGTAGGATGGACTGTCAAAGTCAAAGCTTTTTATTTTAAGTAGGCAAGAGACACATGCTCTTTTAAAAAGTCAGAAGCTAGGTGTCTGTTCCAAAACGGGATCCTATGGAGAAGAACAGACAAGAAACTTTCGGGATCATAATTTGTTAATATTACCGGGACTATAATCACGTTAATAACTATTTAAAAGGCACAATACCTCTGCTCCCGACGTTTCGACCGAGTTGCATCGATCGTGGTCACGGGACGACTGGAGTTTTGCTAGCGACGTCTTCGGGAGGCGCGGGTTTCCCGAACTACCCTCGCCTGGTCTTGTTCGCGAAACCCGTCTAGTTCCTTTTTGTTTTGTTTGTGCCTTTTAAATTGTTATTATAACGTAACGTTTAACGTGATTGATTTTAACGTGATTATAGTCCCGGTATATATTAACAAATTATGAGTTCAAATAGCGTAAGTTTAAAATCAATAACTTTCGGGATATTTTTTTTATTGTTTCCTTTTTTTTTCAATTAAATTCATGTCTAATGTGTAATTCATATGCAAGTAAAAGGAGTAAATGAAATATTATTTCTGTCAGACAAAATAGTCAGAAAACAGACGTGGAATGGTAACGGCTGTGTGATATCTTCAGCTAGATAGCTAGATATTAAATCAATGGTGTCAATTCTATTGACGCAGTAGAATTGACCTGCCAATAGAACTTAAAAATTAAAACCTAAATATTGATAGCGATACAATTCGGCAATAATAAATGACCTTTCTTGTTAAAAATCAAAACAGCGTAACGGATTTTGAGGCCGTTTTTTCTAATAGATGGTTGGATGATTTTTTGAACAATTAATAATATTTTTCCTTTTTATGACTCTCATGGGAAAAACCAATCTATAAGATGATGACGAAGTTGTATATGCTGGCAGTTTTAAAAATGGCGCTGTTTTTAAATATCCTAGAAGCTAAGAAGTATAATAGTGATTTATGTCCGTTGTTATACAATCCTGTTGTATACTGCATGCTGGTAACTAATCCAAAATTGAAAGTAGTTTACAAAGGGATTTGCAAAAATTATATGAACTTTGGGTTTAATCCGGACTAAGTTCAAAACAGAAAGAGGTTCTCAATTCAATTTTATACAATTTATGTTTCTCAAAGCTGTCATATTTAAATTTTTAGTTTATTTAAAGTATAATATTCTTAAAATCTATAAAAAAACATAGAACATTATACTTCATTGAATACTTGTACAGTCGCTGTTTATTTAAAATTAGCTGTTGTCCGCGACTTCGTACATGTTGAGTTTAGAAAATTTTCCCCGTTTTAGAAATAATTTTCACTGATGATTTGCTTTTATTTGTCGCAGCGTGATGTAATGTAGCCTGCCTTGATAAGACAAGACAAGACAAGATCATTTATTTGTATGAACATGTGGATAATGGATGTTAGTAATACAATGGTTCAACATATTCTGTCCCATAACAGAGACGTACAAATTGTTAATAATTAAATGATAAAAATAAAACGTATAAAGTATCATGCTAAATACAAAATAATAAGATACTAATAATAAAATTCTAAGTCAATATTCAGCCTATAAAATTGAGTCGTAACAGTATTTACATTATGCATACTATATAATATAATTTCCTAGAATAATTTTTAATGAATGAAATAATGAATACATTGATAAATGTACTATCTAAATTTGACATGTATTTGAGCGTTGTAATGGCTAGCTAAAGCATATTATAAGTCGATAACATGTAACATCTTCTGTTAGAAAAGTAGAACTTAAAATAGAACTCTATGCGGACACCCCTGGTCAGTGATTCACTGACTCTTCCCCGAAGTGCAGAAGGCCCGTGCTCTATAGTGAAACATTAATTGCCTGAGAAGAAGAAATCGACAACAGAAGTATATAATACTAGCTTTTGACCGCGACATCGTACATGTGGAATTTACACAATTTTACCCGACTTTGCAATATATTTCACAGATTCTTCGCTCCTTTTAATCGCAGCGTGATATTATATAACCTTCCTCGATAAATATACTATCCAACGTTGAAAAAATTTTTCGAATCGGACGAGTGGTTCCTGAGATTAGCGCGTTCAAATCAATCAAACTCTTCAGCTTCATAATATAAGTAATAATAATAAATAATAATAAATATTCATGGACATTTCACACAACGTCCTCTGGTCCCAAGCTAAGCTTTATATGCTTGTGTTATGGGTACCAGAATACGGATAGAATACATATACTACTTTTCTTTTGTAAATACATACTTATAATACATAGTAAACACCCAGACGCAGTACAAACATTTGTATGACAATTAATACAATATAGAGTAATATATATATATAAGTAATAAGTAAGTATAGAGACATAAGTCTAGAGGAGTATCCAATTATACAATAGCCGGTTATGGCCTATGCCTATAATAATAATTCTATAACTTTTGTGACCGAAGCTATTACTAGTAGATACGAGTATGTAACGTTTTGCGACAGTTTAATATTGGATGGCTTTCAACTAAAGCGTCCAATTCTTCCGCTTAGCTACAAAGAACACAGTTTGACAGGCTTTGTGCTCTGTTTAGACGACGCCGTGTACTGCAATGCGGAAATAAGGCACAATTTTTAACATCTCCAACGTGTTTTGAAATAAAAATTGCAACAACACTTAGGACCTAAGAGTTATTTCTACGTATTTATTGCAGATTCTTTTTCACACTTCTATTCTTTTTGAACTAAACTATAATGACATGTCACGACGTATTGTAACTTATTTCATAGTTAGTTGAGATTTTTAGTAAAGTATTTTTATATTTTTAACTTATTTTAAAAAAGGAAGAGGTTCTTAATTCGTCTGTATGTTTTATTTTTTTAATGATTCTTTTTTATTTGAAAGCTGGTGGTTTCCGTGTGGTCTCATTTGCACTAGGTCAGGATTTGATGGTTATCTCCTGAGCAATCGAGGAAAACCCTCAGATTTCAAAAGACACATGAAGTCGGTTGAACTTTTTTTTAAAACACTCAAATATTAAATATCACAAAATTATAGAAGTCGGATGATTATTAAATAATTTCTGTGGCGTAAATAACCGATATATTTCATAATAACTTAAATTATATTAATGTACTACCTGTTGCCCGCAACTTCGTACGTGTGGAATTTAGAAACTAAACCTTGGTTAATTATACAAAAAAGAATTCAATAATAAAAAAGAACAAAGAATACAATTCAATAACAAAAAATAAAAAAGAATACAATTCTTTTGAAACACTCTTTCTGTAGATATCTCTCTATATATGTATAGATAGAGTGTTTCAAGTTACTCTCATTACTCATACTCATTCTCTTTAATTATAAATTATCAAATGCTTTACTAAAGTAATTTATTAATTTTGTAAATGACTTGCTTATCCGTATATAAATATCAATTGCTTTTTTAAACAACGGAATTAAAATCCGTTGCGTCGTCGCGTCGTTTTGAAGATACAAGCTCACATATGAACATACTTTGTTTTATAACAAGTAACAAAGTTTTTTAATAAATATTCATGGACATTTTACACGTTTTCTGCTCCAAAGTTAAGTGTTATTATTAGTGCTATGAGTATTACGGATGTACTGTGTATACTAACTTTTCTTTTGTAAACACAATTATAATGAATTCTTCTCTCCAAGATATTTTTGACGGGTTTTGTGGTCTAGTGGTTCATGTAACGAACTGCCATTCACGAGGTCGCGTGTTCGATTCCCACTCGGGACAATCATTTGTGTGATATTTATAATTGTCATACAAATGTTTGTACTGCGTCTGCGTGTTTCGATGTATTATAAGTATGTATTTACAAAAGAAAAATTGTAAATGTATTCTATCCGTATTCTGGTACTCATAACATAAGCATATAAACTTAGTTTGGGACCAGAGGACCTTGTGTGAAATGTCCATGAATATTTATCTTATTTATTTTTACTTTTGTATTTTCAATATATATATATATACAATTATACATGTCTATAAACTCTTAAACATATATTGTGTGGAGCGACTAAAGTTTGTGTGAGGACCAAACTTTCCCTTAGAACTCAGCACCGCCAATCAAGCTCTATTCTAATTCTAATTCGAAGGGTGGGCGTTCACGTCAAGCTGAAGTTCTACGTCAGGTGCTACACTTAAGTTTCCAGCTGAATATGTTACTCCTTAAATTGATTTTGTTGTTACAATTACAAGCTGTCAATCAGCCCATTACGTTATTTGCTTATAGTTCTTTAAATAAAAAATATTCATGAAATATCAAATAAAATATTTATAAATAAAAAATTAATTATAAATATTTTTTTAATAAATTTTCATGGACATTTCAGAGCACGTCCACTAGTCCCAAGCTAAGCTTATATGCTTGTGTTATGGGTACCAGAATACGGATAGAATACAAATAATACTTTTTTTTGGTAAATACATACTTATAATACATAGAAACACCCAGACGCAGTACAAATATCTTTATGACAATTAGTAAAATCACACAAATGATTGTCCCGAGCGGGAATCGAACCCACGACCTCTTGATCGGCAGTCCGTTACATGAACGACTCAACCACGAAGCACATAAAATTTTTCAAAAATTATAAAATAATTAATTGCTCTATTATGAATTAATTAATTTATTAATTTAATTATTAAATTACTCATAAAATAATTAAGTAGTTAATAGTTAATAAATTGATGATTTGTTAATAAATTATTCTATAAATAAAATATTTCACACAAAACTAATCTTATACGCTTGTGTTAAGGGTATCAGAATACGAATAGGCTATATATACTACTTTTTCTTTTGTAAATACATACTTATAACACATAATGTTTCCTATGTGTTATAAGTAGTCATCGCAGGTTGGATTCCCGCACGTGACAATTATTTGTGTGATATTCATAATTGTCATACAAATGTTTGTACTGCGTCTGGGTGTTTACTATGTATTATAAGTATGTATTTACAAAAGAAAAGTAGTTTATGTATTATATCCATTTATCCATATTCTATAGATCAGAGGACGTTGTGTGAAATGTCCATGAATATCAGAATCATATATCATATAAGGTGTGTTTAATACTCGGTTTATCAGCCGCTTCTTGAAAAAATAAGTCCAGACAAAAGTTAAGATTTATCTGTCTTTAGTAGCATCAATAAAAAAATCAAATAATCTTCAATTGTTTGTCTATCACAAACAATTGAGGATTATTTGATTGCTTTAAAATCTTTACATAAAAATGCATCGGTGTTATCTAAATAAGCTTAAAGAAATCTTTAATTTGGTGATTGATTGAATCCATTTTTAGGCACGAAGACATTTTCTATGATATTAATATTGATGTGTGGGTGCGTGACCACAGGATTATAAAAATTGGTCAAGTGCGAGTCGGACTCGCGCACGAAGGGTTCCGTACCATTATCTATGCAACATAAGGCAACGTTATTAGTATCGAGCAAGAAACGGTAAAAAAATCATGTTTGTTGTATGGGAGCCCCCCTTAAATATTTATTTTATTTTATTTTTAGTATTTGTTGTTATAGCGGCAATAGAAATACATCATCTGTGAAAATTTCAACTGTCTAGCTATCACCGTTCTTGAGATACAGCCTGGTGACAGACGGACGGACGGACGGACGGACAGGTAAGTCTCAGTAATAGGGTCCCGTTTTTACCCTTTGGGTACGGAACCCTAAAAATTAAAACAGTAATCTTTTAAATTGCAGCTTTATATTGGCTTATTAAAATTAAAGACAGATTATTTCATATAATGCTATCGAATTCTTAGAAATTGCTTACTAAAAACGAATGCATAGGACAAAGGAAATTTAATGAAAATTAAGAAAGCTGTAAAATTTCATACTCTTTGTATGGACTGTGGCTTAATAAGTAATACATAAAGTGAAATCTTTGTAACCAATAGTTTAAAATTTCACATTTAGAGGAGAGGTATGTAATCCTTTCTACTGCTATGTCTCTTTTTAGAGTTCCGTACCCAAAGGGTAAAAACGGGACCCTATTACTGAGACTTCGCTGTCCGTCCGTCCGTCCGTCCGTCCGTCCGTCCGTCCGTCTGTCACCAGGCTGTATCTCAAGAACGATGATAGCTAGACAGTTGAAATTTTCACAGATGATGTATTTCTATTGCCGCTATAACAACAAATACTAATAATAAAATAAAATAAATATTTATTTATTTCCCATACAAAAAACTGATTTTTTTACCGTTTCTTGCTCGATACTAATAACGTTGCCTTATGTTGCATAGATAATGGTACGGAACCCTTCGTGCGCGAGTCCGACTCGCACTTGACAAATTTTTTATAAAGAAAAACCGGCTAACTAGAGTTGGATTCGCGTACGAAGTAACCTTCGTACTCGAGTTTAAATACCTTTATGTGTGGAACTCTAAAAGCGTTAGATATTATAACACGTATGATTCGATTTTAGGCTCGTTTACAAAAACATGTAACAATATGAACCGTACTGGGAACATCAATGTGAAACGGGAGCTATTCGAAATGCGATAGGACTATCGTTTCTAACGATTTACGATCATCGATAACGATACTTTCTCGACTACATCGTTAAATTGTTCAGATAACATTTTGTTTTACACTTTGGAGACAGTTCCACTTGTTAACTTACTGACTAGAGTGTGTTCGGTTTAAAAACTCGTAAATTTCCAAATAAATAAAGCTTTTATACTACAAAAGCATGACAAAGAACCTTACGACCCGTTAAATAATAAGTTTTTTTTTCCTGCCAGTAAGTAGCCTATGAATTTTTGCAACACTAGAAGTGTCTCGCGTCGCCGACCTTGTAGGAACCTTTTTATGCCCTTAGAGTTAAAAGACTAACAGTCGTAGTGACCTTCCTGGTTAGTTAGGATCTTCCACTGAACTTTGACTAAATTATCTGTAAGCTAGAAGTTATTCAGCAACACAATTTTCAGAGTAAAGAATGAAAAACGAAGTATAAGCTAAAAAGCAACCCTGTAATATATATTGCAAGCTCATTAAGACAAATTGTGAATATCTGATATATAAAATTCTCATGACACAGTGTTACTTACCATACTTCTCCGAAATGGCTTCACCGATTTTTATGAAATTTTTTATGCATATTCAGTAGGTCTGAGAATCGGCTACTCTCTTTTTTATACTCCTAATGGTACGGGAGCCAGTGACAGATTTTCATGACCAAGTCCCTCCCAATCAAAAATTCGAGAAATGCATGAGGGACTAATACTATGAACACTCGCGACCGTCAGCTGCGACTCCGTGGGTGGGTTGGGCTGTAGCAGCCCTTCACTCGAGAAGAAATCATTGACCAAAAATGTACCTGGCTCCCGGACCATAAGTGATAAGGGTTGTTCACCCCTGACATTCGTATGGCAAAACCACGATAACCGGGTCAGCTAGTTTAAGATAAGCATTTGAATAGTTCAATATATCAGTAAAAAAGGAATACAATTACTTTAATCGTAGTACATAACTCCTTAATTTCTAATAACAGAACTACAAAATTTTTTTTCTAAATGCAGAACATAAGTGACATTTTTGTCAATAGTACTTCATGATTTTTAACTTATTGAAGAAATTGATAACTTTTTGATTATAGCAACAAGATAGCAACACAATATCGACGCCATGCTGGCTGCTAGTCATAAGCGCATTATAAATAAGCCGATAGTACATTCGGCACGCCCGAAGCTTCCAAGAAATTCGATAGGAGGCGATATGTATAAGATTACCTTTAATAAAATAGGTATAAAGATGATATTGTTGTACTCAACTGCGTATATTATTCGATGTGTAATCAGTCTGTGAACTTGTAACAGTATTAAAAAGTGACCTGTATAATAAATACTGTAAAAATGTTGGTGTTAAGGTTTAAAATATTAATTTATTTAAATACTTTCAGCATAATTGGAGAAGCATCCCATATCAATCAACTTAATTTTGATTATTAAAAAACCAACATTTTGTTATGGCTTTAGAGCCAGACATAAAAAAGTTATGTAAATAATTAACTATTTAATAAATTTATGCCTTACATTCACACCTTGACCGTGTGGTGACGGACTAGGAATACAAGTGTCACCACCCGATGTCCTCCCTAGGTTGTTGTAAAAGTCAGTTAAGGGATATTTTACACAGATGACATTCTCTGTGAGAGACGGAAAACTCGAAAGTAAACCCATACAGTAGACCATAATCCCTCTCAAAGTGGAGAAGGCCCCTGCCCAACAGTGGGACGTTAATGTGCTGGAGAGAGAGAGAGAGATTCACACATTTATTGATAAACTATGTTTTAAAGTAATTTATTATTTTTGCAATTGACATGCTATGCTTTTACTTAATAAATAAAATTATGGTGGAAATACGTAGAATTACGATATAAACTCAATCGAGTGACGATTATGGTGGCCTAATTTGATTACTGAAAAGCACGACCGCAATAAGCTCAGTTGGCAGAGCTACGGAACGGTATTCCGAGGATGTGGGTTCGAGTCCCACTTGCGTTAATCACTTTTTCCACCATAATTTAATTTATTAAATTATAAACTATGCTTTTTTCTATCTATACATAAGTTATTGACCTCTAGATTGCGGGTCCGTGAAGTCCGTGTGGTGACGGATTAAGAATACAAGTGTTACTATCTCCTCCCTGGTGTGCTGTAAAATAAAACTTAGCTAAGGAAATTTGTAACATGCTCTAGGAGAAATGGAAAAGCCCGAAAATAGACCCTGTGCCAACACCCTTGGACTTCGTGGCACTGTTGACGGTAATCCCTTCTAAAGAGGAAGAGGCTCGTGTCCAACAGTGGGATGTTTATAAGCTAAAGAGAATTGGATCGTGTGTATTAACTAAACACTGTTTTTACAAAGATAAAGTTGCTAATACTATTGTAATAATTGGAGAAAAATCTTTTTTGTGAACATTTTGTGTTAAACTAAGTTACTATCTTAGATTGTGGCAAAACTCGTAGTCCAAAACAATCTCTACATTCGAGCTTAAAGTTTATTATGAGTGTACTAATTAAGATAAACAAAATTCTCCATTGATTAAAAAGATATACCACTAATTAATTTTTATCATTTGGGATTTCACAAATCACGTCAGACTAATGATAAATCGCGTTTGGCAGATAAATTTTATTACGGCTCAAATACCAACACTAAACACAATAAAGTGGTGATTTGTGTGAATAAATGGCACTGCTAAAAACTTAGGATTGACATACAATGTGGCAATATTGCTAGCCTTTTGAATGAGCTAACCATGGTTTGTATTAAAACTACGACGCATAGAATTGAATCCCTCTCGAAGCGGAGGTGTTTTAATTTACTGTGTATTTTATTTGTCTATTATACCTACTCTTTATCGTACACCATATTAATTTAAAATACATTCTAAAGTATAAACTCACTGGCACAATAGACGGTCTTGACGCCTGCTGCGATTTCTTACAGACAACCTTAGGACGGATTTTTGAGATTGGAAAAAGATTCTGTAGTGTACTCTACTGATAATTAATAATAAATAATTTAATAACGTCCTCTGGTCCCAAATTAAGCTATATTTCTGTGCTTGTATTATAGCTACCAGATACGGATATACTACCTATATACTTTTTTTTGTAAATACATACGTATAATACATAGAAACACCCAGACGCAATACAACCATTTGTATGACATTTATGAAATTACAAAATGATTGTCCCATGCGGGAATCGAACCCTCGACCTCGTGAGAGGTAGTGACCACGAAACCCGTCAAATTGCTTCTTTGTTGGAAACCGAAATGAAAATAGCATAAGGTAATATAAATCAAAGTAAGTTTCAAACAATCAAAATGGGTTTCCAAATAAATCAATTTGTTTGATTCATTACTTCAAGTCGTGTCATAGGAACAAGGTCACAAAGCTTTGGTTTGAATTCTTTTAATAAAAGACGTATTTTGAAGAAAGCTTTTGATAAAAGAGCCTTGCATTATCAATATATTGTAAACATTACTAAAATACCTATTCACTATTGTTAATACTTATTATAAAGCAAAATCGTTATTTTTGTATGTATGTCCAATTATATGAGTTTATATCTTCTAAATTAGGTGACGTACTTTGATCTGTTTTTTTAATGATAGAGTTGTTTACGTGGATGGTTTCTTTTTGTATAATTTGTTAAGATTTTGTGTATATTGAGGGAGGGGGCTCTGTAAATACAAACGCGAATGGAATTGGGGGCATTAGCTGTTTCTTGATAAAAAGATTGCTTAGGTATCTTCAGAATAGAATAAGTTAGGAAAAGAATAGAAGAATTGAATACCTGAAATCTTTCTTTCAATACTTAGGCACTAGCCACTCTCTAAATCTTCGGTCATCTGACAACCGACTTCTTCTCTGTCCTTCACACTCTTCTGGATACATTCATTCTTCTTTCTTTATTCAGTCTATAACACTCTAGAACTCTCTCCCTCCCTATATCAGATTGTGCAATAATCGCTCTAATTTCAAACTAAAAGTTCGACAACATCTTTTAAATGAGCTAACCTAATATGGTGATATATTGTGTATATTTTGGAATTTAGTGTGTTTATAATTGTGTGTGTGTGTTTGTGTAGTTATATTATTATGGTTTGTATTATATGTTGAAATGAAACAAAAAAAAAGGTGAAAGAAAGTTTAATTTATTGGTCCCTGAATCACTATTGTCCCTAAATCACTGCTGTCACTATGAAGAAAACTGCACAAACAAATAAAGTACTTTAAAAGTCTCTCCACTCGCGAGTTACGAAAGAAAAGGGAAAAAGAAAACACTTAGTTCTCCGTGGAAGAGTTGGCCGTGCTTTGACGGCCGCAACAGGAGACCGGTCACCAGGTCAGGACTGTCCCTCCAAGTCCGGTAGGTGGAATCTGTATAATAATATACTTGAGTTTATAAATTATTTTAGGCCTGGTCGGCGAACTCGGCGACTCCAATTATTAGATGAGATCTTGGATCACACTTAGGCGTAAAAGATTTTCAGATAATCTTGCCAGCAACTACCACTCGATCCTCGACCCAGACCAAACTCGAACTGTCGCCTTCTCTATTTTTTTTTACGTTCCAAACTTCCATCTATAAATTTAAATAATTTAAAAATAAACATCGATACTAGAATATTCTAGCAATCAGCCAGTATCTTAGGTAAAATGATTCATAGTACTTAGAAACTCCGTAGTTTTTACATAGAGTAAAGAAATAACATTAAATTTATGACAATTGACAAACATCAAAATTTTGACATGTTTACTTAAACATATTAAATATATTTCATTACATATCAATTATCAATCCAGGATATGTACAAGGATATTAGAAAACGAATAATTGCAAAATAAATAAGGAATAAACGTAAAAGGAATTATGTAAAGTTAATAAAGATATTATGGAAATGTCACTGTTGCGTTCAACCTGGGATTTTTAATGTGTTAGTTTGTGGAAGCGTATTAATTCTTCAGGCCAACACGAACGAACTTAAAATCTGCGTTTCACAGCGTTACAAATTTACAATAGTACAAACTTACCCTGTTTTGATCTTCAACAATGTCTTCACCGTGTCACCCTAGCTATTGCATAACTATCGATTAAAATATTGGCCAATATTAAAATAAATAATCAAGCTTACCTAGCTTATTCAACAACACAACACGGGTAGACCACGGGCTCCTGATGACATCAATCGTCCCAATACAATTACACTATCACAATTATAGTTCAATTTCAAAATAGTTCAATTTACATTAAATATAGACACACAAATCGTATTAAGTATGGAGACACAAAATTCACTAGTTTTTATAACACATTTATGTCCAACAATTTGGCGAAGATTACATTTCGCGGTGACATTTCAAGGTTTTGTTTTCAATTGTAATTATCGATTCACACAACAAGGATAATTAGTTTTATCAACAATTAATTCTAGTGACAATTTTAACCTTTAAAAACCGTTGCGAGAACACGTGACAACTAGTCACAATCGAACGTCAACTCGCTTTCAACTCGATTTTTCAACTGAACGACACGCCGGTCACCGCCGAAAACCGGCGCGGGCGCGCTCGTTGGCCGCGGCGTAGGCGCCGGTGGCGCCATCGGTCGCGGTACTACACGACCATTCAACATATGTTCGTGAACATACCTAACATGGCAGGTCAATCGTTTGGTACATAACATCTACCCGCCTCGGCCAGGACTACCTGGCCGCTAATTCACTGGCAGTCGCGACAAGGTTGATACAGCTCTCTTCAAAATTGAACCGTCCACCCGGACCTCAGCAAAACGGGGCACTCCATCTGCTCCAAAGACGAGGTTGAGAATGCGCCCCCTGCGCCAACACAGTGGCGGTGAGTTAGCGTCCTTAACCAGAACGAGGTCACCAACATGAGGTGGATCAGTCTTGTCAGTCCACTTAACGCGCTGCTGGAGAATGTGCAAATATTCTAAATTCCAACGTTTCCAAAAGCTCTGAGTGAGTTGTTGGACCAATTCAAACCGCGAGAGACGATTAGGTCTCACATCAACAAGGGGATATTCCGGCAGGGCGTTCAGTGGCTGCCCAATCAAAAAATGGCCCGGCGTGAGGGCTTCCAAGTCGTTAGGATCTGAAGAGATCGGGCACAACGGGCGTGAATTCAAAACGGCCTCGATTTTGCAAAACACAGTTGCGAGCTCTTCAAAGGTCAATACAGACTCGCCAATTACCCGTCGCAAATGTGTCTTAGCAACCTTTACTACGCTTTCAAATATTCCTCCCCAGTGGGGACATGACACGGGACTGAACCTCCAAGTTATTCTACGTGTAGCTAGTCTAGACGCAATTTCAGTCTCGTTAGCCGACAAAAAATCATACATCGCTTTTAAATAGTTGTTTGTGCCTTTGAAGTTGGTACCGCAATCCGACCGAATCAAGGACGGTAGTCCTCGTCGTGACACGAATCTATCTAACGTCGCAACAAATGCCTCTGTCGAGAGGGCTGAGACGAGTTCCAAATGTACCGCCTTGGTGGACAGACAGACAAAGACGCACAAATAAGCCTTGACAGTTTTACTGTTCCTGAGGGTCGAGGTCTTAACAAAAAAAGGGCCTGCAAAGTCCGTACCAACTCCAGCAAAGGGCCTTATCTCAGTGACCCGATCCGAAGGAAGGTCACCCATGATAGGTTGCATGGTAGGGGCCTTGAGCCTATAGCAAGGCATACAACGAAAGACCACACTACGGATCGTCCGACGGGCCGATAAAATCCAAAATTCCCGTTGCAAAATGGCCAATAAGGCATTACAGCCGGCGTGGGAGTTCTTGATGTGACGATCAGTCACCAACAGGTTCACCAAGTGGCCACTCTTTGGCAATAAGAGGGGGTGACGAGATCCATAAGGGAGGTTTGCGTTCCTAAGACGCCCTCCGACACGCAAAAGACCCTCACCATCCAAAAAGGGGTTCAGCTTACAAATGGCTCCAGATAGCTTGGATTTGCCTTTCCTCAAGATGTCAATCTCGTCTTCAAAATGTGCCTCTTGCACAGAACGAACCCAGTGAAGAAGAGCATCTTGGAGCTCTTGTGGCGATAAGAAGGCCTCCAAACATTTGTTCTGTGGATGTCTACAATTTCTCATGAAGCGCTTGATCCAAGCGGTGACACTCAACAATTTGTCCAATGAACTGTAACGATTAAGTAAGAAATCGGGGTCGAACGGACGGTCCTGCCGTTCGAGCGCAAGCGTTCGCAACCCAGGCAGTGCGACAATGTCTAAGGCCGGAGTTCGCGGCCAATTAGATTCTGATCTGGTCAACCACTCAGGTCCCCACCACAGAGAGTGCTCAACTAAAAGGGGGGCCATACATCCCCGTGACGCACAATCAGCAGGGTTGACCTCGCCAGGCACATGCCTCCAAACCAACGGGGTCTCCGATTTCTGTATCTGAGAGACACGATTTGCTACAAACACCTCTAAGGTGTGAACTGACGTCTTCAGCCAACATAGCACAATTTGACTGTCAGTCCATGCATATATCGTGGAAATGTCAATTGACGTGCACAAGGTGGACATGACGTGATTCAAAAGGCGAACAAGAAGGGCCGCCCCTGACAACTCTAACTTAGGGATTGTCAAGGCAGTTCGAAGAGGCGCGACCTTGCTCTTCGCCATGACCAACAACACTTTCACCTGACCATCTGTGGTCACGGTGCGCAAGTATACAGCTGCTGCGTACCCGCGTTCCGAAGCGTCCGAGAAACCATGAAGGGACGCGGTGTGCTTCCCTGGCGGAAGCAGAGCACGGGGCAACGATATCCTATTGATGGCAGGCAATGAGGAAGCAAATAGGAGCCAGTCCTTCAAAACAGCTTCGCGAAGTGGCTCGTCCCATCCAAGACCTGCAGTCCAAAGTTTCTGCAGGAAGCATTTGGCCCAGAATATGACCGGGCATATCCAGCCATTGGGATCAAAGGTTCTCGCGACAGTCGACAGAACCAGTCGTTTCGTCCAAGTGTGATGCGAATCCAAATTGACATTAAATGTAAAGATGTCCTGGACTGGTCTGTACTGGATTCCAAGCACTGACATCATGGTAGGGTTGTCACGGTTCTCAAATAGGTGAGGATCCTGCTGGTGGTCATCCGGTAGCCCGTCCAAGAGCGCAGGTAAGTTGGAGATCCATTTACGCAACTCATATCCTGCGGAGGCTAGAATGCCAATCAACTCGTCACGCAAGAGCAGGGCCTCTCTCTCCGTGGCCGCGCCAGTGCACACATCGTCAACATATAGGTCCTCCTTCAAAATGGCGGCTGCGCGAGGAAACGACATACGCTCTCGATCCGCGAGCTCCCAAAGCGAACGTATAGCCAAAAAGGGGCTAGACCTCAGCCCGTATGTGTTCGTGTTGAGCTCGTAGACAAGCATGGGATCTTGCTGGTTTTCTCGCCACAATATCAGCTGGTATCGGCGATCATCCGGGTGAATTACCGTTTGCCTGAACATCATCTTGATGTCAGCCACAAAAACAAATTGATGACGTCGAAACCGCGTGATGACGTCACAAAGGTCCTTCAGCAATTTGGGACCAGGATGCAGACACTGGTTCAATGACACTCCTGAAGTAGTCTGCGCAGAACCATCAAATACTGTGCGTAACTTACCACTTGATGGTTTTATTACAGCATGATGCGGGAGAAAGAAGTGCTCCGTCGAACGCCAATCCAATTTTGACACAGACATGTGTCCCAAATCCTCATACTCCCGCATGAAGTCAATATACTTCTCCTTGAGTAGTGGGTCCCTGCTCATACGGCGCTCCATCGCCAACAAACGCTTCTCTGCAATAGGCCGCGAGACGCCAAGTGGCGGACGTACGGCGAGAAATGGCAATCTTGTCATGATCCGGCCAGAACGGAGATAACTGGTGTTGGTCTTGTAGAACTGCTCACACTCTTCATGCTCCGGATCAGAGCGGGGAGCTTGTGGTGGCTCCTCCACTTCCCAGAATCTCTGCACGGCGTCAGAAAGGGCGGACCCCACCATCAAGGCCGTTCCAAGTTCGGCAGGGGGGGGAGTCCTCAATACAGGCCCCATCAGTGCGAACCCAAATATGGTCCGGAGGGCTACCAAGCCACCTGGTTGCAAAACACGATCCTTGCCGAGTAATATTTTACCCAAAACATCGGCACCAAGCAACAAATCGACCGTGCCAGGCAGGTCAAATTTAGGGTCAGCCAAATTCAAATCCGCGGTCAATTTTACCGCATCCGCAGACAAACGAACTTGCGGGTGATTGCCCAAGATATTCTCCATCACAATGGCCGACGATTCCAACGTCGGACGTGGAGAATTTGAGGGGGAGAACTCAAACAAAACACGGCCCTCAACCGTGGCCACGGGGGCGTTCCCGACACCCCTTATTACATCTGAATATTTTTCAATAGTCTGGCCAGTCTGCCCTACCAACCAAGACGAGGCTATGCACCCCTGTGAGCCTGTGTCCAATATCGCTCGGACTACAACTGAGGCGCCCGTCCGTCCCCAGACCCTGACATGGGCCGTGGGCAAGAGGACGGTCTCAAAGGGGGGCGGTGCATAGCGGGGGCAGACGCCAACATCCTAATGCTGGCGTGGCGGCGACTGAGCGCCGTTGTCCCGAGACGGCAAATCAAAATGCGGGTAGTGCCTAAACTCGGCCTCCTCTCGGTGACGACTGCCACGAGCCATAGTCGGCGGTTCGTAGCGCCTGGAGCGTCCGTACCGAGGGTTGCGCGTCTCCAAACGGGGACGTTCCGCCAGAGGGGGGGACGGTAGTGGTACCGGACGCGCGTCACGGTAATCGTGGTACACTACCGGAGGTGATCTCGCTTGATCACGTGGAAGCGGGGAGGGCGAGCGGGACACAAAGGTGCGGGATTGAACCCGGGGCCCGCTTTCATACCCGCCCGTGGGGCTGCGCGCCGAACCAACTCGGCGATCGATGGCAGCACAGTCTGCGCGGCGTGGGGGTGATGAGCCGGACTCCAAATTGCGGGACTGGTCCCGGTGTCCACTGGCATACCCGCCCGAAGGCGACCCCGCGTGGTCGCGACGGCCATTCGCGTTGGCGCACAGGATTTTCAAATGGTGCCCTCCGCAAATAGGACACGGGTGAGTGTCGGGGCAGGCGCGCTGGTAATGGTCCCCTAGGCAAGAGAAACACCAGCCGCGGGCCTGGGCAATCCGCCTACGAGCGGCCACGTGCAGGACCGCGAAGTCTGGGCACCGCACCGTTTGGTGTCCCTGCGACTTGCAAAACCGGCAGTCCGGTGGCGCAGCTTGAGCGACAGCGAAGCGGGCGGCCGTACCTCCTCTTGGTGCAGGTTGGGCATTGCGCCGTTGGTTGGTGGGTCTGGGACGTGATGCTTCCACCGGCGTGTCGGCGACCATGACGTCACCCATGCGACACTCGTCCTCCAGGAACGTCAGGAGCTGGTCAAAGGTAGGGAGAGCAGATGCCTCATCCCTAGTGTGCCCCTGTTCAAAACGTGCCCTCAAAGACACCGGCAATCGCTTGAGCACAATACGCACTAGTAGGTAAGACCACTTGGCAACCGGCAGTCCTAAGCGGTTGAGCGAATTGGTGGCTATTAGGAGGGGGTTCAGCAGCTCGGTCCTCAACTGGGCAGCATTGCTCACGACGGGAAGGTTCAAAATCTGGTCGACGTGGGTATCTGCCAGACAGCGCTGGTTGTGATAGCGCTTGGTGAGCAACGCCCGCGCGATCCCATAGCTCCCGTCACATATTGGGAGGTGCTGTACTAAGCCCCTCGCCTCTCCATCAAGCACGGAGAGTAAATAGGCCAGTTTTTGAGACGGACCCAAATCGTCCCTCGAGTCCACAAGGCTCTCAAACAAACCAATAAACCCCATCCACGTGTCTAATCGACCATCAAAACGTGGAAGATCCAAATTGGGTAATCTAGTCAAAAGGCCCACGGGAGTCTTCAAGGGGGCCCGGTGAGCCGGTACTCCGGCGCGCGAGGCTAAAATCTCCCGCGCGCGCTGGGCGATGTCGTCGGCAAGGTCCATAATCTGGACGTAGTCCTCGTGGACTTGGTCCCGTCGCTCCTGGGGGAATGACTCCAGGGGCACATCATCCAGATGCAAGATGAAGCGCCGGTAAAGCGCCTCCACCTCCTGAAGTCGTGTAGGGCATTTCTCATGCCTGTCCAACAATGCCTCGATTCGGTTCTCCCTTTTCACCAAGGCGGCAGCTGACGTGAACCATCTCAAATGAGTCGCAATCCCGGAATATGTCTCGCGGACAACATTATACGCGGCGGTAGACATCTTCAAAGCACAAACGGCACGAAACAAACAATCTTATATTAACAAAAAAAACAAATATCTTTCACAAACAAACAATATTACAATAGCGAAAAACAAAATATCTTTCAATGAGACAAGCCGCTATTACTCCAAACAAATATCAAATCTTTAATATTTTAAATCAAACAAACAAACAATTCCTTGCCAATGTGCAATTAATTTAAGACTTAAATTATTTATTTTAAGGTAACCAACAAACAAACAAACGTATAAAATAAATGTTGTATTACACAAACGCACAACGCCACAATTTAACCATAACGTTGTTCAATATTAGACAATAATTAAATAATAATTTATATTAAATAATAACCTGAGCAACAACAAATACGATTAGCAATAGCACAAATAATTATCAAATCCTTTAAAATCTAATTGCCAATTCAAGTACTCAAATTAATTATTTAAAACTATACCAACAATTTAGATTAAACAAACAAACAACTAAATTAATCAAATTAAATTAATTAAATTAATTAAATCAATTTTCACAAATAATGAGGGTATAGTTTGTTCAACATGGAACATTCGAGAAACGGAGTTTAAACCACGCTCTGCTACCAAAAATATGTTGCGTTCAACCTGGGATTTTTAATGTGTTAGTTTGTGGAAGCGTATTAATTCTTCAGGCCAACACGAACGAACTTAAAATCTGCGTTTCACAGCGTTACAAATTTACAATAGTACAAACTTACCCTGTTTTGATCTTCAACAATGTCTTCACCGTGTCACCCTAGCTATTGCATAACTATCGATTAAAATATTGGCCAATATTAAAATAAATAATCAAGCTTACCTAGCTTATTCAACAACACAACACGGGTAGACCACGGGCTCCTGATGACATCAATCGTCCCAATACAATTACACTATCACAATTATAGTTCAATTTCAAAATAGTTCAATTTACATTAAATATAGACACACAAATCGTATTAAGTATGGAGACACAAAATTCACTAGTTTTTATAACACATTTATGTCCAACAATTTGGCGAAGATTACATTTCGCGGTGACATTTCAAGGTTTTGTTTTCAATTGTAATTATCGATTCACACAACAAGGATAATTAGTTTTATCAACAATTAATTCTAGTGACAATTTTTAACCTTTAAAAACCGTTGCGAGAACACGTGACAACTAGTCACAATCGAACGTCAACTCGCTTTCAACTCGATTTTTCAACTGAACGACACGCCGGTCACCGCCGAAAACCGGCGCGGGCGCGCTCGTTGGCCGCGGCGTAGGCGCCGGTGGCGCCATCGGTCGCGGTACTACACGACCATTCAACATATGTTCGTGAACATACCTAACATGGCAGGTCAATCGTTTGGTACATAACAGTCACCATGGACGGTATCAGGTATAATATTAATTTAAGAGAACAAATCATATTTATTCTGGAATTAAAATAATTATAAAGTTACAAGCGTTTCATTTATGAGAAGAAATAGATTTATCGTATCCTTACATTTCCCCAACAACCCGGCAAAAAAAAAATTAAAATGTCCTCACAACATTTTGATTTTTTTTTTTTAGAAGAAAATACCTATCAGCAGGCTTAGCATACCTAGCAGTAGGCCTAGTTTACCTCATAGCTCCGATGGCTACAAGATCCTAAGAGACAAATAGAAAAATTACAGACACCTAGGGTCTTTATGTAGTAAGTACTCCCCTTAAAGCTTGGTATAACAAATAGTGACACGTTAAAGGTTAATGGCTATCACATTCATTATTCATCTTTCATACCTATAATAATATTTAAAGATAGATATATATTTATATACTGCATACATCACCATTCAAAAACAAGCGAGGTAGTTACTCACATCCAATGGCAACTACACTCTAACCATACCTGAACCGCCTGCACTATATTGTAAACCTATACCTAAAGTAAGTCTAAATATAATGGCCCTATAACGTCCATAAAAGAAATACAAAAAATATAATATGTAAGGATAAGATAAAATTGGTTCAGTATATTAAGGCAATAATTGTACATATCCCTTCGCAACTAAAATTAACTAAGTATTAAATTTAGGAACAACAGCATCGATACCTATTTAGAGCTTGAAAGTTAGTGACATCTGTCCACTAGAGTTAATTTTAAAGAAATTTGAAAACATACCTTTTTAGCTTTATTATATACTTAGATGTGGACAGATCTCATAGTTACAAGCTCCCTCTCTTCATTACTTATCTGTAAAACACAATAAGTTAAAGTACATTTTTACAAATATAAAATTAACAGAAAAAATTCATTAAAATAATTACACATGAGTATTATAAAAGTAAAAGTAGTTACAGAGTTACAATTTTAAGTCCTTAATATGCCATTTTGACTTTTCACCTTTACTGTCCTGCAATATATAGACGAGTGGAGATAGTTTTTCTACAACTGTGCATTTGATAAATTTTGGTGCTAATTTTGCACTGAAATAGAATCCTGCCATGTCTCACAGGTTAAGGTATTTAGTTCAAACTGCGATTTATAAGTTGTAGCGTAGTATTTTATTACTTTTCGCTGCAAAACCGCACAAGCTGCACAGTCACACAACAGACTTCTCCCCTGCCAGATTACCACCGGACAGTTAAGATTAGAGTCTGAAATTACAAAAGAAAATATCTATTTCAAAATAATATTTATCGACACAATGTTATTAATAGAATGATAGATGAGAGTTAAACAAATTAAAAATGTCAAATATGATGCCAAAAAATAACACCAGGCTTGAGCAAGCCGAAATTTGGAATTTTGAGAGTTGGGGTGAGTTCACCCAGTTGAGGCGCCACTGTAATGAAACAAAAAAAAAGGTGAAAGAAAGTTTAATTTATTGGTCCCTGAATCACTATTGTCCCTAAATCACTGCTGTCACTATGAAGAAAACTGCACAAACAAATAAAGTACTTTAAAAGTCTCTCCACTCGCGAGTTACGAAAGAAAAGGGAAAAAGAAAACACTTAGTTCTCCGTGGAAGAGTTGGCCGTGCTTTGACGGCCGCAACAGGAGACCGGTCACCAGGTCAGGACTGTCCCTCCAAGTCCGGTAGGTGGAATCTGTATAATAATATACTTGAGTTTATAAATTATTTTAGGCCTGGTCGGCGAACTCGGCGACTCCAATTATTAGATGAGATCTTGGATCACACTTAGGCGTAAAAGATTTTCAGATAATCTTGCCAGCAACTACCACTCGATCCTCGACCCAGACCAAACTCGAACTGTCGCCTTCTCTATTTTTTTTTACGTTCCAAACTTCCATCTATAAATTTAAATAATTTAAAAATAAACATCGATACTAGAATATTCTAGCAATCAGCCAGTATCTTAGGTAAAATGATTCATAGTACTTAGAAACTCCGTAGTTTTTACATAGAGTAAAGAAATAACATTAAATTTATGACAATTGACAAACATCAAAATTTTGACATGTTTACTTAAACATATTAAATATATTTCATTACATATCAATTATCAATCCAGGATATGTACAAGGATATTAGAAAACGAATAATTGCAAAATAAATAAGGAATAAACGTAAAAGGAATTATGTAAAGTTAATAAAGATATTATGGAAATGTCACCATGGACGGTATCAGGTATAATATTAATTTAAGAGAACAAATCATATTTATTCTGGAATTAAAATAATTATAAAGTTACAAGCGTTTCATTTATGAGAAGAAATAGATTTATCGTATCCTTACAATGTATGTAGTAATTGTAGTATAATTTATCTATTTCTCGTTTTTTTTATTTTACTCTGTATATGTAGGTATGTATTTCCTATTTTAAATTGTGTCTCGCATTTTTTTATGTGCCTCCCTCAAATCCTCTCTGCATCACCCATGGTTGACTGTTAGAGAATGCCCAAGGCATTAAGTCCGCCATTGTATATTTTTATATGCATAAAGTTAAATAAAAAATAAAATAAAAAAATTGGTCAAGTGCGAGTGGGACTCGCGCACGAAGGGTTCCGTACCATTATCTATGCAACATAAGGCAACGTTATTAGTATCGAGCAAGAAACGGTAAAAAAAAACAGTTTTTTGTATGGGAGCCCCCCTTAAATATTTATTTTATTTTATTTTTAGTATTTGTTGTTATAGCGGCAATAGAAATACATCATCTGTGAAAATTTCAACTCTCTAGCTATCACCGTTCTTGAGATACAGCCTGGTGACAGACGGACGGACGGACGGACGGACGGACGGAAGGACGGACGGACGGACGGACGGACGGACGGACGGACGGACGGACAGCGAAGTCTCAGTAATAGGGTTTCCGTTTTTACCCTTTGGGTACGGAACCCTAAAAAGGAATTGGAATATCATCTCTATAACAGAGACAGTACTTATTATGTTTCTTTTATCACAAGTTCGAAACTGTGTTTTAAAATTGTAAACATTTAAACATAAAAACCTGTATGTCCCGCAGTTCTACTTCTTTGCTTACAGAACTATGTATTTGCTAAACAATGTGCCACGTTATATGATTATAATTTTATAAGGCGCTTATTTATTGGATATATATAAGCGCCTTTTAAAATTATAATTTTAATATCGTAGAAACATTTTTTATGTTATCCATTAGCTGTGGCGACTTTGTATTCTCGAAATTTAGATAATTATCCCCGTTTTTGCAAAATTTCTCATTGCTGCTTCGCTTCTATTAGTTGCAGCGTGATGTTGTATATACAACGTGTTGCAGAAAGGTGTAGTCATAATTTAAAGTTGCATTAGATAGGCCTTAAATATTATAAATATTACAGTCACACATAGAAAAATACAGTTGGTAAGTTTTTTTTTATTTATTGCCTTAAATAACTACCAGAAACGCATAAATTATAAGATTTTTACGGTTTATTGAATGCGATTGAACCTTACGATAAAAGATGACCTCATAGTAGTGTTGTATTTACAGAAGATCGATAAATTTAATAAATCAATTAAACTTTTATGAACACATAAAAGTCATAATATAACTAGTATATTTTGTAATTTCATCCATGCCTAGTGCCTAGTCACCGGTCATATGTAACGATGCTCAAATATGACTACACCTTTCTGAAACACGTTGTATAGCCTATTACGATAAATATATTATTATCCAAACCTTAAATTTTTTTTCAAATCAGACCATAAATAATCGGACCTTAGATTAGTGCGTTAAAACAAACTAACAAACTCTTTTAGCTTTATATTATTTGTATAAATTATAATCATATTAATGTCAAGAAAATCCTAATCAAATAGTTAAAGTTCTGTTATTAATTACTATTTGTATTCAAACTATTTTAAAACTATTTCAGTTTATGTTTGAAACACAAATCACTTAGTTTAGATTGAGACTAATTAATAACTTTTAATGAATAAAACATTGATTTTGATTGAAATTGATTGAATACTCTGACCACACGTGCTCGTTAACACAAACTAGAAATCCAACCCGGTTTCGCACAGACAACATTGTTGATGAAACTTAGGTATAGGTACCTAAGTTTCATTAAATTTTACCTATTAAATAAACAGTAGGCTGTTTTTAGGTACCTACTGTTACTAATAGGTAAATTTTTGCTACCTTGAGTTACATTGTTCCAAATTATGCAAAAGCATTCTCCGTGTGGTGACGGCTTAAGAACACAAATGTCACCACCCCATCTCCTCCCAAGGGTGCTGTAAAAGTCAGCTAAGGGATATTGCTCACACATAACATCCTCTATGAGAGACGGAAAACTTGAAAATAAACCCTGTGCCAACACGCCTGGTCAGCGCGGCACAGTAGACCATAATCCCTCCCAAAGTGAAGGAGGCCCGTGCCCAACAGTAGGACGTAAATGGGCTGGAGAGAGAGAGAGATAGATGCAAAAGCAGAAGGTTAAAAATAAAATTAAACTTAATTAAAATATGAAAATTGATAGTGTCAATATCACAATTCGCCAATTTAAACTGAACTTTCTTCATTAATTTATCAATTTTTGCAATTGACTTGCTATGTTTTTACTAAATAAACTAAATTATAGTGGAAAAAATGGTAACCATGAGCGGGACTTGACCCCACGACCTCGGAATACCGTTCCGTTCCTCTCCCATCTGAGCTATCATGGTTCCCGCATATGTTTACCAAATCTTCCACTACAATCTTCTCAATGTGAATTAAACATCGTGCGATGTTTAACTGAACTTTCTTGTTACAAAAACTGTCTATATAGGCTAACAATTTTATTAAAATTATTATTAATGTGTACTACGAAAGGTTATTTTGATTTTAGTTACATCAGAATTGGAATCCATGTACTCTATTCTTGTTTAAAATGAACTCGTAAAGTGTAGTTTCTGAGCCTATTCATTTTAAAGAAACGAACAATCAAATATTTTCTCTTTTTAATATTGGTATGGATGAGTTATTATTACAAGCGCCTACTAAAGTTTTCATTTATTTAATTGTTGAGTGAAAAAAATATAGGAGCAAGTTTTAATGAATAAGCCTAGGCGTTATTTGTACATACTAACGGTCTTATTCATAATGACTTATCGGAGGTTAAAAAGTTCGCTAGTATCGGTTCGCGAAAATTGTCAAAACTTGTTATTCATAATAGTCTTTTTACGCTAAAACGTTTATTGTCTTTCCGAAAATCTCCGTTTATACCTCCGATAAGTCATTATGAATATGACCATTACTATTTATGTTCGTCCCTTTATTTTTAATTAGTATAAGACACGTACACGCGTCTAATGGTCATGGTAATGGTACAGTAGATGTTAACTGCTTATAACATGCCTTAGCTGGCTAAGGCATGTTATAAGCAGTTAACATCTACTGTGAGAGAGAGAAACCTCGAAAAATACTGACACGGCTGGTCAGCACACCATAGAGCATAATCCATCCCAAGGAAGACGACACCTGTGACCTACAGGGGCACGTTAATAGGATGGATATAGAGCGATCACGAAGGTCGTCTACTCCCCCACTAATTATCCGCTGCCCGATTAGTCAACTTCACAATTGCTGCTGTTATTGCTGCGCCGTTTTCAAAGTATAGTTCCCACAGAAACTGCAATTCCAATAATTATTTATAGACATTTCACGCAACATCTTCTAGTACCGAGCTAAGCTTGTATGTTTTTGTCATGAGTACCAGAGTTCTGGTATATACTCACATATAACAATTTTCTTTTGTAATTACATACATTAGTATAACAAAATCTTTTAAATATATCACACAAATGATAACCCATAACCTCGTATAGGGAAGCCCGTTATTATGTAAGCTGCTAGAGCTGAAGAAGAGCTGTTTGTTCAATCACTAATTTTATTGACTGTCCAATGCTATTTATTTTTATAAATTCTTCTTCTCAGTCGGACACTCTTTTGTAGAGTGGTCGTGGTTATGGACTGTTTAGCGACTTAGTCGTTGCCTTCACAATTTGTCTCCATCTGTCTCTGTTAGAGGCATTTCGCGAGCATTCTGCAGCAGGGCAATGCGTGACTGATTTTATGAGGTCTAGCCATCTTGTAGGGGATCGTCCACGTGACCGCTTTCCCTCTACGCGACCTTGTACAACCAACCGTTCCATTGAATTAACTTTCCGAGTGATGTGTCCGAAAAACTTTAGAATTCGTAGCTGAACAATCGACGAAAGCCTTTGTTGAATTCGGAGTTCCTTCAGTATGGACACGTTAGTACGATGCGCAGTCCAGCTGATTCTTAAAAGACGCCGCCAGCACCACATCTCAAGGGCGTCGATCTTTCTTCGGTCTTGCAGTCTTAGCGTCCACGTTTCAGAACCATACGTGAAGATTGGAAAAACCAAGGTGTGCATGTGCATTTTATAAATACTAAGTAGCCATTTTCATTTTTTTTAATTAAATAAACTTGATTTTTTCCTGTTTAAAACTGTAGAACAATAACAATTCAAAAACATTGTGGTAAGTATATGTTTAAAAGCAACAAAGAGTAACACATCTTTTAAAGGAGATTCTTGTATCCTTCTGAAATATAATAATATTTTAATTCTGCTCATTGAACAACGTTATCTCAATTGAAATATGTTTAGGCTATTATCAATGAGTTGCTAAGATTGACTGCTTGCGTCACCAATAATCATTATCCTTTTATCGTAAGATAATAAGAGGTAATGTAAATTTTCTACGAAAATATACTGTAATTTTCGGAATTTCAATATTACACACAATCTCCGGTCATATAATAATTTGTGACAATCGTCGGTTATTTGAATAGAAATTATTATGTACGCTAAATTATTATGTTCATAAAATATTTCTTTATTGCACTGATAGAGCAAATTCTTAAATAATTCTATGACTTCCTGCCGTAGTGTTAGTGAAAATAACACAAATGGCCTCCGGAAATAAAATAACTATGTTCAATTGTCCATGCTTAAAATACGGAATTATTATTAGACAATGGTACCAATTCTACGCGCACAACTAAACTTAACTTAACTAAAAAATGACATTTTATTGTATCAGTAACACAATTCCGTAATGTTAACGATTCTTTCTTGTTAGCAAATCTGTTTATTATAGATTAACGATTATAATTAATATAAAATTACACAAAAAAAACAGCCAAATAATCAATATACAGCAATAGTTGTTTTCATTTTTGGTTAAGTTAAGTTTAGTTGTGGACGTAGAATCGACACCATTATTTGCACATGAAAGCTGAAGGGCTTAGATTGTAGATGCTGTATCTCTCTTGCTTTGTCTCTGCGTGTTGTCATTGGAAACAAGGAATAATAGGAAGGATACAGGAAGAGTAGTTAGAGTTAGCAGAGTAGAGTTAGAGACTAGCAGCTTAAGTGTCTATAGAGGAGCCTAGAAGGGATGATCAATCCCATGACATGCTATCATGGAATTAGAATTTGGAAGCGGAAGATTTAACACAATTCCTATAAGTACTTATCGTAGTAAACCTGAACCTAAAGGAGCAAAATAAGCCCTGTGGCAACACGTCTGGTCTGCGCGACATAGTAGACTATATACCAACCCTCCTGAAGTAAAAGAGGCCTGTACCCAACAGTGGGAGATTAATAGGTTGGAGAGGGAGAGAGAAAAAAAGTTAGTTAAATAGCGAATGATATTCCCGTAAGTTTTCTGTTTCCGCGATAATGTGTCACGTGATGCATGTAGCAAATTTTCGCCAAAACTGTCCTTATCTTATATTCTTAAACGCACTAATCTTATTATTGCTAACTGACAATAATAGACATACTTTACTACAGATAGTATTTGTGATAAAGTGATTAACTATTGATAAAATATATGTTTTTGGGAGTCCCCTACTTTACATCGGTTTAGGATATTTACTGTATACATGACAAATTTAAAAGTTTTGTAAACTGTGCAAGTATAATAGACCGAGATCTGAGGGGTGAATCCTTTGACTTACACACGCACTTGTGCATGTAGAATCGGCACCAATGTCAAATTTTCAAAGATCCTTTGTCCGTGCTCGCTTCCTAAAAGAAAAAAATATGCTATATTCTTAGCATTAGTATTTTTAGCTATACATTTATAGGTCAGTCAAGTCGTCAGTCAGCTAAAAGATTAGCTGAAGGAAGAAATTCCTACATACATAAAGATAAAAGATAACGTTCGATAAACACATTTATAGCATACCTACTAATAATTTCTATTGTATTCAATACTAGCTTTTGCCCGCGACTTCGCACACGTGCAATAAGAACCCAAATAAAACTACTTTTTACGGATTTAGACGCGTATATTTGTTTTAAATTTTGGCCCGACGTTTCGGAGACTTTGCAGTCACCATGGTCACGGGTGAGACTGAGCTGTAATGTGTCTTCTACGATCATTTATTACAGGGTTTACCCACATTCGATTTTAATTTTACATTGACCATAAAGATAGACTTTTACTATAAACTATATCATATTACATTATGCTCAGACTACATAAAATCAATAACATTATTTTAGTTTCTAAAATACATTAACAAATTGTAACAATATAAAGAACATTTTTTTAATTTTAAATTATTTAAGGTAAAACATACATAATTTTATCATAGACTAAAGTTTTAATTATTATAGAGGTAGTATACAATATAGCAAACAAAACTAAGTTCATATACTTAAATACAATATTATTTACATAATAACAAGAAATTTTTAAAAAGAATTATTGGTTTAAGATTTAAATTAGTTTATATTAAAAAGAAAGTAAACCCTGTAATAACTGATCGTAGAAGACACATTACAGCTCAGTCTCACCCGTGACCATGGTGACTGCAAAGTCTCCGAAACGTCGGGCCAAAATTTAAAACAAATATACGCGCCTAAATCCGTAAAAAGTAGTTTTATTTGAACAGATGAGTCGCGCAAGTGTTAGAAAATATTAAGAACCCAAATCTTAAAAAATTATACAAAAAAGCCATTCATTAAAATATGAGCTCACACAGGGACATACAGACTATAATAACGACTTCGTCTTATAATAATGTATTATAAAACATAGTATTATGAATAAAGTTCTTAATCTGGTGTCACAAGTGGGACGTCACCCCAACCGTGCGCGGTAGTTTCTATGGCCGTGGGTCAGACAAGCGTCATCAGGTCAAAATCTGAACTAACATAAAACATTTTAAGATGGCCTTCCAATGTAAGCCACCTGATATCAGTTAGGTGAGTACCGTGATGTGCAGCCCGTGATTTAAGGCTGGAATGCTAGACTAACCGTCAGCGCTGACCGTCGTCAGAAAAATAGTCACGCGATCCGGTCGCAAACGTCTTCGGAAGAACTCTATAGAGAATTTTAAGCAAGCATGATAGAGACTTAAAACATAACAAACTCTTAATACCTTACAAAATGTCAAAAAATATCAATAATCACGATTATTCTCGATAAGTTTATTATTTCTTATCTATAAACACATGTATATACTAATCAGTTGGAAGAATTTATCAGCATAATAGCTATCTCCAAATTAATTGACAATCAATTGTAGGTTAAAATCAAGATAGTTGGCGCCGTTCATCATAAAATTGTTTATTTTTTATGTGCGGAATGCATTTACTCACATCGTCTTTCTGGTTGCGGGGGCAACCTTGGGCCTTTGTGTGGGACTCCCGGCCTATAGCTGCGGACTACCCACTAAACACACGGTGTTCCTCCTCGCCCTTGACCGGGCCATGGTAGTCACTCAGGTATTGCCACGACCCAGCCAGGATCATAAAATAGGTACAATCAGCCTGTGGTATGAAATTAATATTTGTATCATAATATTGCGAAATAATTGCAGAAATGAGTCAAATTGAGTGAAATATCAAATACCTAAGATGATAACACGATATAAGCTTAAGCTCTCCTGAAAAATTGTTAAATACCGACTTGTTTTTCGTCCTTGCTTGATAAGGGGAATTTTTTGTTTTACTATAAATTACCTAAAATCTGTATAAGAATGTATAACAGTGAGCCCACTTCTGATGCGTCAAAGACTAAATCTAACTTAACTAAAATGAAAACAACTATGGTTTAATTATCATTACTATATAATACACAGCTTTTATAACAAGAAAGTTAAATTAACATTGCCGAGTTGTGTTGTTGGCTCTATCAATTTTTTAGTTACGTTTATAGCATTAATAAGGTGTGAATTTGGAATAACAACATGCAATTTTTTGCAAAAGTAGGCTATGTTTTTTCAAATATTTAACAATATATAATAATTTTGCAATATTGCCTGCCAGTACGTCGCCATTTGGTTCTCCAAATTGCCAAACGTACAGGCAAACTGAACTATTTCCGCATTAATAATATTAGTAGAGTATACACAATACATTGTCAGTGTGGTGATAGATAAAGAATACAAGTGGCACCATCCCTTTTCCTTCTCAGGGTGCTGTAAAACCCAGCTAAGAGATATACAGATAGTATCCTCTATGAGAAACGAAAAACATAAAAACAAACCCTGCCAACACGCCTCGTCAGCGCCGCATAGTAAACCATAATCCCTCCTAAAGAGGAGGACGCCCGTGTACAAACAAAAATCTCATAAATTTCTCAATTTCACATACTTGGTTTGGTGTAAAAGTAAAAGAGACAGGATATTTTAGGTATATTTTTGTAACATTATCATTTAGCCATATATATTAATTTTATCAATACATATTATCAATAAAAAGATATACAAATTGCAGCCGCTTGACAATCACTAACAATATGCTAGGAATAGTATTCTTTATAAAATCAATTAGTCAAAATGTTCGCTCGAAATTCATTGTTGATATTATTTTTTTTATTTTATTGTTTCGCTGGTCCTTTAAACCATTATTTAGTTAAATTTGATAGCTATAGTGATGTGTGTACAGATATAGAAACAAAATATGAATTTGACAATAATAGTAAAACAGGAAACAACAAAATACTAGCAAACAAAAAACCATTTTGTATATCAAGTGGCATAATACATATACCTCCAGGAGAATTAGAAATTAATCTAATAACTGATCAGTTATTACCAGATGATTTAATTTCAGTATTAGTATTAGAAGTTGGAGATGATCGAGATTATTTACTACAAATAGATGATGTCTACTCATCTGAAATGAAGATCATTAACGGAGTATCTACTATCAAACTTAATGTTCCTAATAGTTATGGATATGTAAGTACAACATTTTGAATTAAAGAATGTATTATTTTATAGCCAACTAGCTGGCCCGGCAAACGTTGTTTTGCCATACCAAAAAAAAGTAAAAAAAAAAAAAAAAAAAAAGAACTATAAACCTCACGGAGCCCGAGACCTTTCCAACGAATGCAAAACCGTGGAAATCGGTTCGTGCGTTCTGGAGTTATAGCGTCAGGAAGGAAAACCCGACTTATTTTTATATAGTAGATCTCTATTTTAGCACGTTAACACGCTTTAATTACGGATCGATGTATTAATCTATATAACGGAGTATTTGAAAGCCATTTACATCCACTTCCAGTAATGTAATTAATTTGAAAAAATTATGTTATTTTACCAAGAACCACAGAAAATGCAATAATGTGAAAAAATAGGAAGGAATTTCAAGCGCGTTTTTTTAGTCTTCAGACCTTGCAGATAATTATTATTATTATTAATTTGAGCCTCGTGGTTGAGTGGTTCATGTAACGGACTGCCGATCAAGAGGTCGCGGGTTCAATTCTCGCTCAGGACAATCATTTGTGTGATTTTTTCTAATTCTCATACAAATGTTTGTATTGCGTCTGGGTGTTTCTATGTATTATAAGTATGCTATACAAAAGAAAAGTAGTATATGTATTCTATCCGTATTCTGGTACCCATAACACAAGCATATAAGCTTAGCTTGGGACCAGTGGACGTTGTGTGAAATGTCCATGAATATTTATTTATTTATTTAAATTATTACGCATGATATTTTAAAATTTAATAGGTATTTTCTATAGTAATGTCCTGAATGGATATTATAATTTATTTAAAATGTGGAATTACTATTTGCCCCTTTAACTGCTATCACTAAAATAATGCATATTAGTATTATATTAGTAAAGAAGTATATTTTCATAACCTTAAAATAATCTAAAGCATTAAATTGTAGCATAATAAAAATGAATAAGTAATGTTTATTAAATATTAATAACACTTAACTATCCTACAGTATATTTTCCATAGTAAAAAAGAGCAATACCAAAGACCAGAATATTAGAGGTTTATTTTCTCGTTCTTCCTTTAATCTTTTTAAAAATAAATGATTTAAATAAAATAATAACTCTCATATTTAACTCATTTTCAGATTGTGTTAACAGGACAATTGTCAGAAACATCAGCAATCGTCATTAAATCGTCATATATAATTAATTCCTGGATTAATAATAGCGCTTTAAATACTGAAATGGAGTCGCTTAATGCGATTTCAAGAGATGTAGATTCTGATACCTCTGAGGAATCCACAACAACTGAATCTACTACTACTGAATCAACAACAATCGAATCAACAAGAACTGAATCCACAACAACGGAGTTCACAACACCTGAATCCACAACAACAGAATCCACAACAACTGAATCCACAACAACTGAATCCACAACAACTGAATCCACAACAACAGAATCCACAACAACTGAATCCACAACAACTGAATCTACTACTACTGAATCCACAACAACTGAATCAACAACAACTGAATCAACAACAACCGAATCCACAACAACAGAATCCACAACACCTGAATCCACAACAACTGAATCCACAACAACTGAATCGACAACAACTGACTCCACAACAACTGAATCCACAACAACTGAATCCACAACAACGGAATCCACAACAACTGAATCTACAACACCTGAATCCTCAACAACAGAATCCACAACAACTGAATCAACAACACCTGAATCCACGACACCTGAATCCACAACAACTGAATCCACAACAACTGAATCAACAACAACTGAATCTACGACAACTGAATCCACAACAACTGAATCAACAACAACCGAATCAACAACACCTGAATCCACAACAACTGAATCCACAACACCTGAATCCACAACAACGGAATCCACAACAACTGAATCAACAACACCTGAATCCACAACAACTGAATCCACAACAACTGAATCAACAACAACTGAATCAACAACAACCGAATCCACAACAACAGAATCCACAACAACAGAATCCACAACACCTGAATCCACAACAACTGAATCAACAACACCTGAATCCACAACAAATGAATCCACAACAACTGAATCAACAACAACCGAATCAACAACACCTGAATCCACAACAACTGAATCCACAACAACCGAATCCACAACAACCGAATCCACAACAACTGAATCCACAACAACGGAATCCACTACAACAGAATCCACAACACCTGAATCCACAACACCTGAATCCACAACAACTGAATCCACAACAACTGAATCTACTACTACTGAATCAACAACAACCGAATCAACAACAACTGAATCCACAACAACAGAATCCACAACAACTGAATCCACAACAACTGAATCCACAACACCTGAATCCACAACAACGGAGTCCACAACAACTGAATCAACAACAACTGAATCCACAACACCTGAATCCACAACAACTGAATCCACAACAACTGAATCCACAACAACGGAATCCACAACAACTGAATCTACAACACCTGAATCCACAACAACAGAATCCACAACAACTGAATCCACAACAACTGAATCCACAACACCTGAATCCACAACAACGGAGTCCACAACAACTGAATCAACAACAACTGAATCCACAACACCTGAATCCACAACAACTGAATCCACAACAACTGAATCCACAACAACGGAATCCACAACAACTGAATCTACAACACCTGAATCCACAACAACAGAATCCACAACACCTGAATCCACAACAACAGAATCCACAACAACAGAATCCACAACAACTGAATCTACTACTACTGAATCAACAACAACCGAATCAACAACAGCTGAATCCACAACAACAGAAACCACAACAACTGAATCTACTACACCTGAATCCACAACAACGGAATCCACAACAACTGAATCAACAACAACCGAATCCACAACACCTGAATCCACAACAACTGAATCCACAACAACTGAATCAACAACAACAGAATCCACGACAACTGAATCCACAACAACTGAATCAACAACAACCGAATCAACAACACCTGAATCCACAACAACTGAATCCACAACACCTGAATCCACAACAACGGAATCCACAACAACTGAATCAACAACACCTGAATCCACAACAACTGAATCCACAACAACTGAATCAACAACAACTGAATCAACAACAACTGAATCCACAACAACCGAATCCACAACAACTGAATCAACAACAACTGAATCCACAACAACTGAATCCACAACAACTGAATCAACAACAACCGAATCAACAACACCTGAATCCACTACAACAGAATCCACAACAACCGAATCCACAACAACAGAATCCACAACACCTGAATCCACAACACCTGAATCCACAACAACTGAATCCACAACAACTGAATCCACAACAACTGAATCTACTACTACTGAATCCACTACAACAGAATCCACAACAACTGAATCAACAACAACCGAATCCACAACAACAGAATCCACAACACCTGAATCCACAACACCTGAATCCACATCAACTGAATACACAACAACTGAATCTACTACTACTGAATCAACAACAACCGAATCAACAACAACTGAATCCACAACACCTGAATCCACAACAACGGAGTCCACAACAACTGAATCAACAACAACCGAATCCACAACACCTGAATCCACAACAACTGAATCCACAACAACTGAATCCACAACAACTGAATCCACAACAACGGAATCCACAACAACTGAATCTACAACACCTGAATCCACAACAACAGAATCCACAACACCTGAATCCACAACAACAGAATCCACAACAACAGAATCCACAACAACTGAATCTACTACTACTGAATCAACAACAACCGAATCAACAACAGCTGAATCCACAACAACAGAAACCACAACAGCTGAATCCACAACAACTGAATCCACTACACCTGAATCCACAACAACGGAATCCACAACAACTGAATCAACAACAACTGAATCCACGACAACCGAATCAACAACACCTGAATCCACAACAACTGAATCCACAACACCTGAATCCACAACAACGGAATCCACAACAACTGAATCAATAACACCTGAATCCACAACAACTGAATCCACAACAACTGAATCCACAACAAGCGAATCAACAACACCTGAATCCACTACAACAGAATCCACAACAACTGAATCTACTACTACTGAATCCACAACAACTGAATCAACAACAACCGAATCCACAACACCTGAATCCACAACACCTGAATCCACAACACCTGAATCCACAACAACTGAATCTACTGCTACTGAATCAACAACAACCGAATCAACAATAACTGAATCCACAACAACAGAATCCACAACAATAGAATCCACAACAACCGAATCCACAACACCTGAATCTACAACAACAGAATTCACAACAACTGAATCCACAACTCCTGAATCCACGACAACTGAATCCACTACCTCTGTATCCATAACAACGGAATCCCAAACAACGGAATCCGCCACAACGGACTCTGAAACAACTGAATCTAGTGCTTCTGACACTTCAGAGCCAATTACTGACCCTACGGAATTCACAACTCCTGAAACAATTACAAATGAAACCACTACCACTGAAGGCACAACACCAGTCATTCCAGATATACCTGTGGAAACCGAATTATCTGATTTACAAATCACAATGATATCTGTAGCTGCCGTCGGCGTAACGGCAGTTGTAGGAGTTACCGTATGGTCTGCTATGTTTGCATGTAAGGGTTTGAAAATGAGTTCAGCTTTAATTGTGTGATCGTTTTCGTTAATTTGTTTCAGTTAGTTTAAGATTTTAGCTTAGTAATTTATATATAGTTTATTACACTATTGTAAAGGAATGAAAATCTTTAGATTTAATTGTTGAAAATATGTATATACATATTATAATAATATGTAAAAGATAATGAAATGATTAAAAAAGACATGCCGTTGAAATTTTTTCATCATCGATGTTTAGGTAAAATAACTGTCCTAGGCGTTAAAATTTCTTAATCATTTATGTTTTAAGTAAGAGTATAGCTAAAGTGGCTTGAGTTTTCCGTAAGGTAATGGCTTATGGTTAAATTAAAACTTATCAAATACTTTTTTAAGAAAAGTTATTACTCGACAAGTTTATTTTAAATATGTTAGTGCTTAGTTATTGGTGAGTTAAGTATAATGTGGTGGAGGTGATTTTACACTAATTGTAAATTCACCTCTGCATTTACACTCTGAAATTACACTGAGTCTAAAGTAAAGTGTGTGTCCTGCAAACGCCGCGTGTTGCTGCCGCGCTCTTGCCGCTCAATGTTTGGACACACCTTTACGGTGACGGACCTAAAGAATACTAGTGTCACTTCTCGCCATGTCTTGTTCGCGGGCGTCGTAACAACCAACCAAAGGAACCACGGTACCACCACCAACAAAATTTTGGCCCGACGTTTCAGAGACTGCAGTCCCACCCGTGACCTGAAATTTAAAACAAATATACGCGTCTAAATCCGTAAAAATTAGTTTTATTTAAGCAAATGAGGTCGCACAAGTGTTAGAAAATATTATGTTGCAATGGTACTTAGCTGATTTTTACAACCAACCCTCCTTGGGTATATATTATTATGTAGGTGTTATGCGACGTGGTTCCCTCGGTTGGTTGTTACGACCCCCGCGAACAAGACATGGCGAGGTGACACTAGTATTCTTTAGGTCCGTCACCGCAAAGGTGTGTCCAAACATTGAGGGGCAAGAGCGCGGCAGCAACACGCGGCGTTTGCAGGACACATTTCTGCCGCGCTCTAGTTAGGACAAAGCTGACTAAGGCTAAGCGTATGCTGAGACGCAGACGACGCAGGTCCACGCAGGGCAGGGCGGCGCAGATTTTGTAATGCTTGAGCGTACCGTGTGCTACGTACGTTGCGACGCAGACACGAGTCTGCTTTGCTCCGTGCCTCGTTGTAGTGCCGGCACTCGGCCGGCACAGATTACAGCGAGACGCGTACGAGTTCAGACGTGTTTTTATAAAATATGTTTATATACACTTTGTTGCAATAAACTTCTAATTGAATTAGTTTGATGTGAACCATGTTTATATGACACAATTAATCCAGACTATTCAAAAAGACCGTTTTTTCAGATAATCACTTTGCCAAATAGTTTTTTTACGTTTTAACAAACTGTAAAGTAACAATAACTCATCGATTTCGTTATCGGAATCTGACTCTGAAAAAATGTTTTTATCCACTACAACGGGGCGCAGAGCAGAGCAGACACATGTCTGCGTCGCATGTACCTGCGTTGCAACGTACGTAGAACACGGTACGCTCGAGCATTTCAAAATTTGCGCCACCCTGTCCTGCGTGGACCTACGTCGCCTGCGTCTCAGCACACGCTTAGCCTTCATCGTGCGCGGCAGGTAGTCCACGTGGCTGTCGTCCAATGACAGCACGACGGGCCTAACGCGGCAGCTGCGCTCGATTGCCGCTCAATGTTTGGACACACCTTTATAATTTGTTTAATTTAACACATTGCAACATGGCAAATAATAGTCATATTTCGCCGACCCCGAATAACAGAATAAAAGCAGGAAAATGATGATTTGTAGACTTTTTTTGTTAATATATGGTATCAGAAAAGCTTAAAGCAATGCACGACATTTTGCTTGGCAACTAAATAAATGATGACCTTGATCCAAAAGCATTCCATGGTCGTGCCTCGCGTTTGTACCTAAGTGAAAAATAAATAAAAAAATACAATAAAAATTAAACGGCCATGCTGCATATTTGGATTACTATCGGTTAATTACAATGACTTTTAAAACAATTATTTGGTTTATGATAGCGGTCGTTTTAGTTATTTTGTTTGCAAGTTGTAGATATGGATGTGCCTATATAGGAATCGCACCTGAGGAGTTATATTATTTGGTTACGCTTTACCGCAAAGAAATCCGCTCAAATACCTACCTACGAGTTGGAATCGCACACGAAAGGTTCCCTACCATAACTATAATAGACGAATCAAATAACGGGATAAAGGCAAGATAGTGATGATGACGAGTATTCAATGTTATAGCATCAAATGATATACATAAACGGTCTTTTTTTTAGCCTTCTAGCTTACGCTGTTCCAGACATACAGCTTGGTGACAGAGTGACGGATGGACAGTGAAGTCTTAGTATTAGGACCCCGCTTTCCCTATTGGTACGAAAGCCTAAAAACGAAGACAAGTTTTTCTTGTACTATTATAATTTAATAATACTCATTTCAACATAATTATGTACATTAGTGTGATAAAATATTAAAACTACTACACCCAAATAAATAGATTTACGCTAGGAATGAAGTTTTGTATAATTAGGAAAAATGTATGTAAAGGGTTAGACTTACGTTAGAGTCATGGATCCCGAGTGCCCGAAATCTCTATAAAGATTTAGCGAGCCGAATGATCGACGCCTCTCGTTATCAGAGGGCTTAGCCTTTATTTAGTTATAAAAATAAGCATTGCCATCCAACATGGCAATGCCGCCAGCCTTCTGGGCACACTTCTAGTCGACAACGAAATACGAAATACGACAACGAACGGGAAGAAATACTTTGATGCCTAGCTTATACGTATTAAATAAATTTATTTTATACAGTACATATTTTTTTATAAATTAGTTTTTAATTGTATATTGGAAATAAAACATTTAAAGAATATGGCAAAAGAAATGTATGTAAATAACAAAATATTTGTTCACAAAGTTTATGTAATTCTAATATACTATTAAAAAATTTCGTATTGATTTATATAGACATGTTATATCGGAAAAACATCATAGACATTACCTGTATTTACAGCCAGAGCAGTCATCGATCTAAAGACCTTGTAATACTGGACAAACTAACTACGTTAACTACAGCATTATATTAACTACGATGAGATATTGATCCGTGGCTTACGACACATGTAACTGATTTGGAAGGATCCTTTTATGAATATTCAACGGGTCACCATTCAAACTTATCAGATAAAGGAATTACTCACCATTGACACCATTTGAGGACCCACTTCACAATCTTGGAATCTAAGTTAAAACTAAAAATCCTTAAGTAAACTATTTTAAATCAAGTCTCCTACGACAGTTATAATATTATTATTCTTATAGATATTAATTATAAAGAAATCGCGTTCGATTATTGATGCAGTAAACATAAATATAGGTACCTACCTATATTAAAAAAACCCAGACGAAATACCTTAATTGTATTTGTGTCTAGGTATTTTCTATGTGTGTAGTGTGTTTTTAAAAGTAATAAGTATATGTAATATAGGTATTTGTGTTCTGATACTCATAACACAAGCATAGAAATATAGCTTGTCTCAGGTCGAGAGGACGTTGTGTAAAATGTTCACGTGAAATTTAGAAACAAATCCTTAACAAATTATGCAAAAATCCCAACCCCTTGAACCATTCTATCTATTAAAAAAAAACCGCATCAAAATCCGTTGTGTAGTTGTGAAGATACATACTCTTATAGGGTTATACATACAATATGACGAGCCTCGTGGTTAAGTGGTTCATGTAACGGACTGCCGGTCAAGAGGTCGCGGGCTTGATTCCCGCTCGGTACAATCATTTGTGTGATTTTTCTAATTTTCATATAAATGTTTGTACTGCGTCTGGGTGTTTCTATCTTATATATAAAAATCAATTGCTGTTCGTTAGTCTCGCTAAAACTCGAGAACGGCTGGGCCGATTTTGGTGATTTTGGTCTTGAAATAATCGTGAAAGTCTAGGGAAGGTTTAAACTGTGACAAAACATATCGGGATCTAAAATTCCACGCGTACGGAGTAGCGGGCATTAGCTAGTGTATTATGTAAGCATTATGCCATGTTACACTTCCTTTTATATTATTTTATGCCAACAACTCGAGTACTTAGCTACAAAACAACAATAGTAGTTATTAATGCAAACATTTTATAAAAGAATATTAAAATATGGGTAGTTGTAAAATCGTGCGGCGACATCCCCACGCTTCTCTATAAAATGGGATGTCGCCATTGCTTCGCGCTCAGTGGTTGTTAAGCGCTGGTACAGTTAACAACGGTCTACTGCTATTTAATATTGAGTATAAATGTTGTAATTATGTAATAACAGTTCCATGTTGTAATTATGTAATAACAGTTCTGTTAAATTGAAAGATAAAGCTTTATATTTTGCACATTTCATTGCATTTTAATAAATTGACAAATTAATAGTCTCTAAATCTATAAAACTCTTATTTTATTTTACAATTCAGAAGTGCGATTGGTGACCCATGTGTAATGTTGTTTTTTTTTTTTTTTTCTTTCTTTTTCTGAATGAGCGTTGTGGACAGCGCCGGAATGCTCGTTTCCTCTATTCTAGAAGAAGTGTTCCAGCTGTCAGCTGACTGTTGGTGTCGGAGGTCTGCGGCCGGCTTCACAGTATCCAACGGGGTGGGCGATTGCCGCGGCTCCATCATCTCTGCGGTGCGGCCTATGGTTGCGAGTGACGTGATCGGTCACGCAGCAGCCAGCTGAGGGGCGGCGGTGGCCTTCGCAGTAATTGTTGCGCAATCATGGCGAAGCTGCCAATTGGGCAGCCATCGTATGCGTGGCTAACAGGTGCACGGCTATCGTGTGCGCGGCCAATGGGTGCGCGGCCATCGTGTACGAGGCTACCGCGTTCGCAGCCAACGGGTGCGCCGCCAACGGGTTACAACACAGCGGTCGGAGGGCTGTGTAGTGCGGCCCACAGTTTGGAGCCACGACTTACTGGATCGGAAGGTAACACCGCTGCTTCTAATAGAGAGGCAGTGGTGATTTGTCTTTTAATACGCGGATGTTTGGTTAAAGTATTTACCTAAACGTGTAGTGAATTTGGATATAGCGCCCGTAAGAAAGGCTAGGAAGTACTAGGTACTACTGATAGATTTTTTTTTTGTTGTATTTATTTTCATGTTATTGTACTAATTAAACTATTTGAATATGAGAGTAGTTGACATCGCGGCGAACAGTTTTGGTTAATATACCTACAATTTAATCTGTAATAGGTGTTGGCGCCTTTTGTTTAGGTTGGTTGTTTTTGTGTCTCGAGATTTTTATTAAACGCTTTCTATTAGAACAATTGAGGTTTCAGCTTATGGCAGTATGATGAATTGATGTCTTAGGTTGATGAGAGGTTTTTCTTGTCAGTTATGGCATTCCGTAACAGCTCGGTTTGAAAGTTAGGCTCTTGTGTGTCTGCTGCTATATGATAGTTGTTAGTATTACTTGTGCTACTGGCCTCTATAGTGTGTACTACAGAACCATTGTTGAATAATCAAAATACAGAAGAGCATTTAGGTAATTATATACAGGTGTATGTTACTGAGCTAGAGGCACAAAGTACTGAGATGATCTGAGGTTTAAATTGTGTATCCAGTATATACAGACTATAGACAATTGTTAGTAATTATTACATGAACAAGCAGTGGGGCATCATTGAAGAATCCAAAGTCTATCAATTCATAAGGTTTCTTTTAGATATTTCTATACTAAGATAAAATATGATTATTTGGTCTGCGAAACGTTCAATAACAACACTATTACGGTTATCTCTGACTGTGATTCATATAATGTAAAATGAATTTAAACAAAGAAAAAGTGAATATAAACTAAACACTGGTGAATTGATGCCAGGTTCAATAGAAATTGGCTTTATAGTTCTCATTATTTCTTCTTATTGCAATATACAACAGTATTTATAAATAGCAGTGTTGCGAAAGTTACGGAGAAATAATCTGTTTAATAACCTTATTATAATCTAATGTAACTAAGGGGGCTTAATATATCATGACATAGGTACATAACATACAATTCGGTTGCATTGTTATGTGTGCAGTATACGGTTTAAAGACGTGACAACACTATTTTAGCCTTGTCAGAGATTAGCGTTCTTTATAGTAAGTCTATGAGATTAGTATCAGAATAGTGTCTATCAAATACAACTTCCATCGCCACCCGAGTACATATTGCTTAAAGGAATAAACCTAGTAAACATTAATACATGACGTATAAGCGCTGTATAAAGAAAACTAAAGAAATCGATGGTAAAAAGTATTCTAGTTATAATTAGTTTGTTATTGTCAAAATACAGATTATCTGGGGTTCAATTTTACTTTTACTGTTCACACCTACCTACCCTTTGGTATCGAATGAGCACAGTATCCAAAAATAGGAAATCAGTTATCAACAATATTACAAATATTGCTTTTTCTTTTAACAATTGTAAGTCCATTTAAATATGAAACCACAGTATAAAACATTACTTAGTTTTCCTTTTATAAACATTGAGTGATCAATCAACACGCTTATCGTTTTAATGGAGTTTCCTTCATGACTAGTGGTACGAATTTCAAAATATTTGGTACTATAGTAATTGACTATTTTGCTTTCTATTGGATGCTATGGTTGGAATATGCCTTAATCGAAAAGTCGAACCTTTAATGAGTGTAAGTAATTGAAATGTTCAAGGTTTACTCTCAAGATGTTTTCTCTTGTCTAATAACACTTGCGAGACACTAGTTTAGGTCAATGGCTCGCTCAGATAGGTAATGAATATTGCTCCCTCCGTTTTTATTCATATTCCTCTCACTCTCGGTTCTAATTCTGGTTAACGTTTAAACTTCAGGATTGATGTGTGTATACCGACTCGTTTTGAATACCATTATGGGAGGCGTTATGGAGCTTCCAATGTGATGATTATATAGTACTCTTTTCCAAAATAATTATAAGCGTAACAGCAAATCAATTTTACATGTTTATGTAGGTTACTATAAAGAAGCTCTTCTTAACCCAATTGCAAACATATGTAATACCTATATATGTGAATTGTTTTATAGTTTCTTTTTACAAGCGTCGATATATTGTTAACGGAATAACAAACTTATTATGGTCCTGACGGCTTAACTCGGGCTATTTAATTTTAAAAACGAGATCGTCAACTATCTGTCTTTTAATAGATCCCAGATACTAGCTTTAATAGAGTGCTTATTTATGTTTCATTAGTCACAATACGCAGGGCTGGGGAAAAATTCAATGCAACTACAAATTGTTAGATTTTTAATGAAGGCACTGTATTTGATTATATGGTTTTGTTTATTTATAGATTTTGCGTCATGTATTGATACATTTACTGACTTCAATATATTTTCTATGTTTTTGCAAAAGAAAAGTGGTTTATGTAGTATATCCGTATTCTGGTGCCCATAGCACAGGCGTATGGGCTTGGCTTGGGACCACGGAACGGTGTGTGAAATGTCACGAGTATTTGTTTATTTATCTATATAAAATGGGGATGATAGATAAATGGATAACTGTTCGTACACCACTAGCTACATTATACTTACTGGAATCTTAACTTGAGTTAAAGCAAAGCAAAGCACATATTTACTCGGTCTGAAATCTGTGTACCTAGGTACCAAGGGTGAATTTCTCTTAGGGTGCCTTAGGCTGTATTGAAATGCAGCAATACAAATACCTGCTGTAAACTGTTAAAATGTGACAAACATACCATTAAAGTACTTTGGAATTATAGTGATACTGTGATGTTTTAATAAAATTGTTATCATTGTTCTAAAACATCATAAGCCTATATACTTCGATAAACTTCATAAACATAATTATTGTAAACAAAATCCACGATGCAATTGAATGGATTAAAAGTTAATACTGGACTGGGACCAGGTGCTCAAGTCCACTATTTTGGAACAATTGTCATACCGGCACAATACCGGCACGATACCGTTGCAATTGAAGTCAAATATCCGTAGTCTGCTATATGCCGTCATAACGGTCTTTCAATGGTAATAGAATTGTCGATCTCTTTTATCTATGCATTGGATTTTCGGTCTCTTTTATTTATGGATTGTGTTAGAATGGTATGTATGTGTTGCCGTTTTTAAAAAATGCGTTAGTTGAAGTGATTTTCGAAAAACTACTAATAAATTTAAACATTTAATCATGCTAGACTTCGTTTAAATATATTTGTACATACTATTTATTAGTATAAAAAGCAATGTGAAGTTTAGGAGATTAGTAAATTGCAATAAATTACAAAGAACAATTTCTAATATTTCTATCTATCTATTTTTTATTTATGGCAATCTGTCGACACAGGACAATTTAAAAATATTACTGTCAAATTCAAAATAGCAGACTACCGAAACATTTCAGTCATTGAATTGCAATTGTGAAGCAGTTGTGTACGAGACTAGCAATTTATGTCACTTTGACAATTGTAAGACAATGATGAAGTCGTTATGACGACACATTAATAGTAGACTACCAAAAACTTTACTATTGCACCATAATGGTACAATAATGGTACAGTTGTGACACCGTTGAAATACCCGACTCAGGGCCCAGAGGGAGTTGTGTAACATATCTGTAAATAATAATAAATTATTACTGTTCAAAAATAGAAAGTTAATGTACTTATCTACTTAAATCATTAATTTATTAATTTTTGCAATTGAGTTGCTATACTTTTACTCAATAAATCAAATTACCATGAAAAAAATGATCACCATGAACGGGACTTGACTTTAATTATGTTTCTAACATGCCATTAACGAACATATTATTATTATGAATAAAAGATAAATTACAGACTGATTTATTTCAGATCAAGACCCAGTGGGTCTGCTTTGGATCAAGACCTAGTGGGTCTGCTTTGGATCAAGACCTAGTGGGTCTACTTTGGATCAAGACCTAGTGGGTCTGCTTTGGATCAAGACCTAGTGGGTCTGCTTTGGATCAAGACCTAGTGGGTCTGCTTTGGATCAAGACCTAGTGGGTCTGCTTTGGATCAAGACCTAGTGGGTCTGCTTTGGATCAAGACCTAGTGGGTCAGCTTTGGACCAAAAGGCCAATGGGGCCAAAAGGCCAATGGGGCCAAAAGGCCAATGGGGCCAAAAGGCCAATGGGGCCAAAAGGCCAATGGGGCCAAAAGACCAATGGGGTCTAACTATATTTGTTTTCTTTTTATTTATTTTTTTAAATATTCTAATATTTTTATTTCTTCTTTTTTTTTCTGTTTAGTGTGATTATACTTATATGTATAGACAATTGGGACAATTGGACAAATAGAGATGATATTGAATTTTGGTGTTAACTTGTATTAACTTATTTCCTTGGAGTGTGGTTAAGTACCTACGAGGACGTTCGGTTTGCTTGGATGGCCGACTGTAAGCATTATGCCATGTTACACTTCCTTTTATATTATTTTATGCCAACAACTCGAGTACTTAGCTACAAAACAACAATAGTAGTTATTAATGCAAACATTTTATAAAAGAATATTAAAATATGGGTAGTTGTAAAATCGTGCGGCGACATCCCCACGCTTCTCTATAAAATGGGATGTCGCCATTGCTTCGCGCTCAGTGGTTGTTAAGCGCTGGTACAGTTAACAACGGTCTACTGCTATTTAATATTGAGTATAAATGTTGTAATTATGTAATAACAGTTCCATGTTGTAATTATGTAATAACAGTTCTGTTAAATTGAAAGATAAAGCTTTATATTGTGCACATTTCATTGCATTTTAATAAATTGACAAATTAATAGTCTCTAAATCTATAAAACTCTTATTTTATTTTACAATTATAAGTATGTATTTACAAAAGTAGTATATGTATTATATCAGTATTCTGGTACCCATAACACAAGCATATAAGCTTAGCTTGGGACCAGAGGACGTTGTGTGAAATGTCCGGGAATATTATATATTATATTATATTATAATAACAAAGACTTTGTTTTATAATAAGTAAAGATTTATTAAAGAGAATTTTATGTGAAACATAAACTTAATAAGATAATTTTCGAAATTTAATTGCATAATATTGTTAAATTTTATCTATATAATATCTAATATTATGTTTTATTTTTAGGAATCCTTACAAAAACGTTCTTTGTTTCTATATAAAAAGATTTTTTAAATAAAATCTAGACAAATAAAACAATAGAAATATACATTAGAACTACCAAGTTCAAGTTTTATTTTATGGTCATATTAATATATTCATATTTTTTCTAACTTCACGTTTTACTAGACCAGCTTTGTAATGAAAAAAATTACACCTATATGAAACAGTCGCCCATTCCTAGTATCGTAATTATCTAATCTATGAAAAATAATAAATGTGATATACGTCATATTAATACGCAACAATGTAAGAACTACTGGCCTGCGAGTCATATAATACGAAAGATAGCATTAACAAGGCCAGTTCTTAAAATAACTTTTATTTATTATCATGTATGGAAACATCGAAAATAAAGCCTATGCCACATCTGTTAAGCTGTGTGTAGTAGACCACAATCTCTTCTAAAGTGGAGGAGGCCCACGTCCAACAGTCGGACGTTAATGGTTTGGAGAGAGATAATATGTATGTATGGGCAGCTACACGCATATCTAGGCATACCAATATCATAAATAAGAAAGATTTGATTGTTTGTTTGAATTGAATAGGCTAATAAAATAACCTACTATCCTTATCCTTACTAATTTATAAATACGAAATCCCGATGATGACACATTAACAATTTTGACGAGCTTAAGCCTTAATATGTGTTTAGGTGTATATAATGTGTGTCGTCGGTTAGAGGATAAATGAAATACGTCCGGACTTGTAAGGCGTTTATTTGCGTCTCAATATATTTGATTATAATAATAACTTATATAGGTGGCGAGACCAATCGCTTGTATACATTCCTAAATTTGCTGACACGCGTCGTCTTGCATACCATGAATCCATACATAATATATTTGTACATACATAATAACTTAGGCGGCGAGAACAACCGTCTTTATACATTCGTAGATCTGCTGACACGCCTCGTCTTGCACACAATGCAACCATACATACTGTCCCTATATGTGTAACAAACCCATATATGATTTAATATCCGGCCAAAATCGGCCGAAACTTTTACCGAAACACAGACACACCCATGCTCGCCTAACTTCGTTTCCCGCGGCAACGCTTTGACGGCCCTGTTCGAGAATTATGAGCACATAATTTAAAAAAAATAATAAAAATGTAAAATAACAAAATGAAATTAAAACGTAAAAAAGAATAAAAAAAATATTAAAATTATATTAAATAAATGATTCCAACAAACTTAACATACTGTTTCTCCATTTCATGCCCTAATTAATGCAAAATAATAGGTAAATCAGTATTTTAAGAAATATTATACTTGACCACGTGAGTTTCGGTTTCGGCCAAAACTGAGGCCACAGCCGAACATTTGGTTTCGGTTTCAGCCGGAAAACCAGTTTCGATCGGACACTAGTTAAAACCTTTCTTAAAGTTGTGTCTACTAAAGGGTACAAAAAAATGGCAAAATTGTATCGCGCCTACAATTATTACAATATTAACAGTATTACTTTCTATAAATTTATAATTATATGTTTTAGGCGCTGTTACTGTCAAATAGATGAACTATAAAAAAATTACTTTGTTTCTTTTTTCTTCTCTGCGACATTTTATTTTTCATTCTCAAATCGGTTAGGCAGCGTGTCCCATGCCTACTTCTAAACGAATTTATTTTATCCGACAGTTTCTCAGTTATTTTCACTTATTAAGAAATAAAGTTGTTATTTTTAGTATGTATGTCCCTATTTGAGTTTATATCTTGAAAAATATGCAATTAATTTTGATGCGACTTTTTTAAATGATAGAGTGGCCCAAAAGGATGGTCTTTTTTGTATAATTTGTTAAGGTTTGCAAATTCCACGAGTACGAAGTTGCGATCAACAGCTAGTATATTTATATTTTAGCTGGTGGCAAATCTTTAAATAAATAAATGATCACTATATTCGAAAACAAAGTCTTTCCGAATTTGTACTTTTCAGTAATTTTTTTGTGAAAATGTATCAACTTTTTGGATGCGCCTGTTTAACTACGTATGCAATGATAAATATTTATAAATATTCATGGACATTTCACACAACGTCCTCTGGTCCCAAGCTAAGCAATACATAATACATTAACTATTTTTCTTGTGTATTTTGTGGGTGTTTTCTATGTATTATATGTATACATACATATAATACGTAAAAAACACCCAGACCTAGTACAAACATTTGTATGACATTTATGGATATCACACAAATTATTGTCCCAGGCGGGAATCGAACCCGCGACCTTGTGACCGGCAGTCCATTACATGAACCAAGCCCGTCTGATAAATTGTTTAAGTTTACAAAGTTGGAATTTTAATATTATTTCCGTATAAATAATATTGCAAAACATTTTATTGCAGGCGTTAATAGTAGGTACAACATTAATACTATCAGCGCCTGTGATACTACGTTTTGAACGATTGAGGAATGTTATTCGAATCGAAAAGACGTGAACCTATCTGAAAATTTAAAAGTCCGTTTATTACAACTTAGAAAGCAGAAAAGTGTATTGTTATGTACGCACAGTTTCTTAGCAACAGATTTTTTGAAAATCTTTATAATTAATTACACAAAAATATCACAATCGCGGCTAAAACAATAATGGTTTTAATTTAATTCTATTTATTTACATAAACACAATAATTCGCATTTTTTATACTTCTCACAATAAAATTTTGTAAAAGAACAGTGCTACGCCTCAAAAGACGAGCTAGATGCAATCGAGATTAGCAACAGCCGGCTGAGGAGGTAGGTAGAGCATAAGAGTAAATAGCGGGATGATGTTAAAAAGTATGCCTAGGTAATTTAAAATTTGTTCGTTTTGAGAGGATGGATGATAACGAAATGCATAGGTAAGGCGTAAGTGGAAACCATAGATGAACAAAATCTTGATACTTTTTGGTAAAAACGCTGAGACAAGGCACTATATTCGAAAAGTCATTTGCCAACACGGCCGTCCCTAGCACAGGTGAGCTCGGGGCCCCCTAGACCCCAGGGTATACACAATCATTTAATCTCGAGCCCAAAACTTGTGGTTAGCCACCCAGATCCCTTCTGGATTAGTCCAACCCTGCCCGAGAAAACACTCTGGTATCATCGACGATGACCTTCAAGCGGTCAAATTCAAAGCACTTACAACCACCGTACATGAATGACCAGATGTGTCAGTGTAAATGAAGCCAAGGAATTTTTCGATCAGAACAGATAGCGCTCTATAGTCTCTAGCCATCTCTATAGGGAAAGAGGCGTAACGGTTTTGGCGATGGTGAGTACTGGCGTCGTTATTACATTTCTGTTATCCATAACTAACTTGTATTTATGCTTAGGCACTAATGATTCTAATTCGAATTTTCATTATAACATTGTAATTTACTACGACAATTAATATATCGAATACGGATTATGATTAGAACTATTTAGTGATTATTTTATAACTACCTAACTACCGCTGCTTTACTCGCGTTTGTAATTGGTTGCTGACAGCAATAAGACAACGCTGTTTGCGTATTTGTGTTCAGTTTTGTGCTTTTCAGTAATTTTATTATTACATTTTTGGTGTGTTATAAAAACTATTATTGTTTATCGACTTTCGGGGATTTGGTACACGTGAAATTTAGGATCATTAAAGGCGTCACTGCACATGTTATTTCATTACGTCCTACCGTCCTACGTCTACGTCTAAGACTCTAGACCACATCAAAGGTATATCATATCATACATAAATCAAAGGTAACATATGTTTACCTTTGATTTAAATTGCTTTATTATTTTTGATCTGAAGAGAGAGAGAGAGATGAAATTACTCTAGCATTTATTATATTACTAAGGATTATAGAATAGATCTTCAGCTATGAGCGTGATGAAATAAAGCCTTCATAGCTGTCGTAAATGTTGATCAAAATCTAATCGTCAGATTAAGCGTTTGTCCGAACAAAAATACACACTAACAAAATTATTCATAATATACAATATTACCAAGTAAAACAATTTCTGCATGTCATTCAGTCCAGAATGGTAACTGTTAATCGATTTGTCGTGTGAAATCTCTAATCCAACTTCTTCTTACTATTTGTAATAATAATGACGAAATCCGCTTTAATTGATTGATACGATTTTTTCTCAGGAAGCATAAAATAATTTGATAATCGATAAAGGCACAACTAGTTGTGCCACGTAGTGCTACCTGTTTTAGAAATAATTTACTCGGTTTGAAAACTAAAATAGTCGCTTGAAAATCTTAATTACAATTACAGTTAGATAGATTGAGCATGTGTGCCATATTTCAGATCTATTTAACTATTCTAAGTAGGCAACATTCACTTTCAAAGATCACATAGATATATGCATTGATAGATGGATACCCACAAACGAAACTAATAAAAGTGTGTCAAAAATTTTAAAGGCTGAGCGGCAAAGTATCCGTGTGGTGACGGATTAAGAATACCATCAGAACCCCATCTCCTCCCAAGGGTGCTGTAAAAGTCAGCTAAGGCATATTGAACACAGATAACATCCCATGTGAGAGACAGAAAACTCGAAAATAAACCCTGTGCCAACACACTTGGTCAGCGCGGCACAGTAGACTATAATCCCTCCAGAGTGGAGGAGGCCCGTGCCCAACAGTGGGACGTAAATGGGCTGGAGAGAGAGAATATAGAATATTTCTTTAGTATTTAATTTAAATCCGTAAGGCGTTCGAGCATATATAATACATACACGCACGACACGCACACCCACAAACACCCATACAAACATTCACATTTTTTTAAATACTAGTTTAAAGTATAAAATATATCGATTGCATTATTAAATGTTGTGTCATCGATTATGCATCTAGACTTATCTGTAAAAGGAATTTGGTTATCGACAAAGGAGTGCTGTCACTGTTTGTTTTCTTTGAATTACAAGAGATTATGATTACTTTTTAACGTCTTATACTAGCTCGATTCCAATCATTCTCGAAATTAAATATTAATTTTAAATTTGGAAAATGCAAATTCTCGTCGTCAGATATGCTTATTATATCTTATGTTGAATTTTAAAGTTTTGAGATAATTCCGATTAAATTTATACAGATCAACCCGAATATCTCAAGACAGCATATCTATATACGTATATTTTTGTATGTATGTCCTTATGTAAGCTTATATCTTCAAAACTACGCAACGGATTTTTAATGCGGTTTTTTCAATAGATAGAGTGGTTTACGAGGATGGCTTTTTTGTTTAAATTGTTAAGGTTTTTTTTTATTGTCTAAATTCCACGCGTACGAAGTTGCAACATTTGGTTATAGTATATTTTTTACGAGTGCAGACGAACTTAAACACAGCACTATGGATACAATTTTATTTGTATGTCAAAAAAAATCCTGGACAGTATTAAACCTTTCTGCTTTAATATCGTAACTATTTTTTGGAATAGCTTTTATTTTGTAGATAGCTCTTATTTGAAAACCATGACAATATATTTAAAAAAAAAAAATTACTTTCAGTATAAAAATGCGAAAATAAAAATTATTTTCAAAATTCCTAAATTAAAAAATAAAAATTGGTCAAGTGCGCACGAAGGGTTCCGTACCATTATCTATGCAACATAAGGCAATGTTATTAGTATCGAGCAAAAAACCGTAAAAAAAATCATGTTTGTTGTATGGGAGCCCCCCTTAAATATTTATTTTATTTTATTTTTAGTATTTGTTGTTATAGCGGCAATAGAAATACATCATCTGTGAAAATTTCAACTCTCTAGCTATCACCGTTCTTGAGATACAGCCTGGTGACAGACGGACGGACGGACGGACGGACGGACGGACAGCGAAGTCTCAGTAATAGGGTCCCGTTTTTACCCTTTGGGTACGGAACCCTAAAAAGTAAAAAGCTCCAAGCTGTCAAGTGATGGCGATGACATCACAGGTCTCATAGTAGGGGTGTCCACTTAGAAAAAAGATTGATGTTTTATCGATTAATTTAGATTTTATTCTTTCATAAAATAATAGATCTAACTCCTTTTATAATCAGTATTCAATAATAATTGTTTAAAAATATTTGCACTGTTTTCAAAAAAAGTATACATATACTTTCTAATATAATATAACCGTATTCTGGTACCTACCCATAATATACCCATAACAAAAGCAAGGAAGTATAGCTTCTGGGGCCATCTCTGTCAATAATGTAATACCACTGTAATTTAATACCTTCTTTAATTTTAAATAAAATATGGGTTTACTCAGGGTTTTCTATAATTTACAATCATACAAAAATCTTTTTTAATTTATTTTCTTATTATTATATATTTAAATTCTTACTATTTTCTTATAAATATGATGTATTTTTTCCTTTTTGTTAATATTTTGTTATTAGTATCTTAATTCTGTTTTATTTATGTATTCTTGTTTTATTTTTTTTATTTTGTTTTCATTTTATGTAATGTGACAGTTGGAGCCGTGGTAACTGCCAACTACAAAAACGGCTAGACGGAAGACCAGCGCTAGTTTTAAACTAGCATAACGCTGAGTCTAGTCGTATTTGTAACTTAATTTGAAATGTGCTTCATCAAATCTTATTTTTACTTTTTTTTTCCTTTTTTTCGTTTGCTCTTGATTGTAAATGTAATTTAAAAAACCTTTGAGACAAGTTACAAATAAACTTTCTTTCTTTCTTTCTTCTTCTTTCTTTCTTAATTTGGGACCAAAGGGAATATTTTATAATCTAAGCGTTAAAATCTAGATTTGTATTACGTTTTCTTATTATTTATTTATCGTTAGATTCCATTATTATAGCTATACTTAAACCTCACAATAAGAGCAAGTATAAATTTTACGCACACAAATAAAAATAAATTCACTTCACATTGCCCATCTGTGGAATATATTAGATCTATGCTTTACACGTCCTTTATAAGCTTTGGTACAAAGACAAATGACGTTTTTATATTTTTTTTTTACAAATATCTAAGCTGCAAATAATCTTGATCGTTAAGTAGACGATTGCTGCAATATCTAAAGTTACAATTAATAAATTTAGTTAAAAACCGCCTGTTCTATGAATTGGTTGATTATTTAGATATAGAACAAGATCGTAACTCTTGATATACAAATTAATCACTAGTAATTAAAAAATCATTCAGTATGTAATAATGTCCTATTTTAATTAATATATTATTTAGAATTTGCCGTATATATAGTAATTACATCTGAACTTAAAAAAATTCAAAAGCTTTAACTCAAAAATTTTGCAATAAGATAGCATTTAATGACGAGCCTCGTGGTTGAGTGGTTCATGTAGCGGACTGCAAAATCAAGAGTTCGCGGGTTCGATTCCCGCTCGGGACAATCATTTGTGTGATTTTTCTAATTGTCATACAAATGTTTGTGCTGCGTCTGGGTGTTTCAATGTATTATAAGTATGTATTTACAAAAGAACAGTAGTATATGTATTCTATCCGTATTCTGGTACCCATAACTTGGGACCAGAGGACGTTGAGTGAAATGTCCATGAATATTTATCTATTTATTTATTATATTTAATATGAACTGATTAATTTAACTTTTATAAATAAAAATACAAAAAGAGTATCCTGTATCTATACTGTCTTACTTTCTCTGTCTCTCTCACTCTCTGTATCTAACATAAGTATATAAATGTGAAACTGAAAAGGCAAAATATTACAACTTCCATAAATCTATTAAAAATCTTCGAAGTCAAAAGTTTTTACGTACCAATTTTTGCACCAACTTGAAGTAATTTAAAAAAAAAGCTGTTTCCTTTGATTATACTTCAAGAACATAACTAAGTTTATTATTCAGTCTAAAGTAAATATTACGATAAAAACAGTCAAAATTTTTTGATTTATTAAGTCCGTAAAGTAAGCAAGATTGTCCAACACTTACTGGCATTATATTCTTTTGGTAATGCTTATCGTCTGCATTCAGTCAATGCACCATGACAACTGTAATTGTTGGTATGTGAGCAACCAAATATCTTGTCATTTTTAGGGTTCCGTACCCAAAGGGTAAAAACGGGACCCTATTACTGAGACTTCGCTGCATGTCCGTCCGTCCGTCTGTCACCAGGCTGTATCTCAAGAACGGTGATAGCTAGACAGTTGAAATTTTCACAGATGATGTATTTCTATTGCCGCTATAACAACAAATACTAAAAATAAAATAAAATAAATATTTAAGGGGGGCTCCCATACAACAAACATGATTTTTTTACCGTTTCTTGCTCGATACTAATAACGTTGCCTTATGTTGCATAGATAATGGTACGGAACCCTTCGTGCGCGAGTCCGACTCGCACTTGACCAATTTTTATTATTAGTTCATTATCACGGTAAATTGTGACGTCAGCTAAAGTAAGAATTTAGGCAATAAAAGGTATTTGATCGTCATTTTAGCTTACGTGATAATACATCATGTTTCGATCGTGATATCTCTGTGAGTATCTGCTTATGATCCATCAACAAAAAATTCATAAATAAGAATTGCTATTGCTTTACATTAAAGATAGAAAATAAAATATCTAATTCACTATTTTTGGATTCTAATTTTGGAGAGCTGGGAGAAGACTCCCAAGAAAAATATATTCTGATGTCATTGCCGGTATACTTCAGAAGGGTCAAGTGCGTAGCACTTAGGTACAACCGTTGTACATGTATGACCAGATGTATGTGAGTGGATGAAGCAAATGGAAGTGTGTTTGGACCGTAGCACATGGAGCTCTATAGTCTCTGCCTACCTCCATGGGAAAAAGGGGTACATTATGATGATGATGATCCATTATTTTTCACTAATAATTCTCCTGTCGTTATTCCGTTATTTGGGGTAGGCGCAACATGAGCATTAAATTGTTCTTATTGTTGCAGTGGGTTTTCGCTAGTTTGCCGCCTACCTAACATCAACACTCCTTGCGTATGTGGACAGGTGTTATGCGGCGTGGTTCCCTCAGTCGGTTCTTACATCCCCCGCGGGCGAGACATGAGTGACACTTGAATTATTTCTGTCCGTCAACATAAAACTGTCAACATATTTTATAGTTAATTATAGAAAATTAATAGAAGGTACCTACGGCTTACTAAAACAATTAGCCATAATTAAATGCGCAACTAAATGTTCTCAGTAGGAATTTTACCTATGTCCTCATTTATAGAAATCAGTATCACTGCCATTTGGTTAAGAGGATACCAAAATAGCTTCGTGCATTTTTCTACGTACGAAGTTTTCATTGTTTCTTTAGATTGAATGGCTAGAGCTCTAATTTTTAAGTATATGTTTTTTCAATGTATAATCTAGGATCGCATAAACTCAGAAACGCGATTGAAAAAGTTTTCTCGATAGAAAATCTTAGCGAAAATACCTCTCTCATTTCTTATTTTTTTCATATAAATATCCCTAATTCTTCATTTTCTATACCTACTAGCTGTATTATTATGTACATGTCGACGATAATATTGATGTAGGCCCTTAATAGGTCTTGTACATAAAATTAAAAGAATATTAATCTTGTATGGAAGTCACATTGAGCAAATAATTATAGATATATTAATAAAAATCGATACTATTATGTTAAAAAAGTAAAATAATTAATAAAATTTATTTACATTACCTAATACGAAGAAACCTCATTTCTTTGCAGTGTGCAGGTGCAAGAGTGTGACACGACTATGAATTAATGTTATGCAGATAACAAAATTTATAATAATATTATAATAATATATTTTATAATAATAATATAATATTATTTCTTCATAATATTTAGTGATAAATATTTTAACATATTATATCATCATTTAGTATCTAAGTTCAATAAAAAAGATAATGCCTAGAGGATAAATTAATAAATAACTGCTAAAACAACTAGAGTCCCACTGCTAAGAAAAGGCTTGATTGCGTGAATGGATCTGAGAAAAGCAACAAATTAAGTTCTCTCTAATGTTAATACTACTGCGTTTACATTGCGATTACATCTGACATAAACATTACATTCTTACTTATTATTTATTATAGATATTTTCTTCTCGTTTACTCAATTAGATAACTAATTACTAACATTTTAAATAAAGCAAAACACTACCGTGAACAAAAAGTAGGTATTATAAAACCTAAACCATCTTTTGATGTTTAAAAAAAATATAAATAAATAAAATTAAACTTTTTTTTTCATTTTAAAATGGATACTAAATACATGTCAATTCGGTAGTAATTAAAATATGAAGTGGCAAACCAATGCAATCGTAATAACAAGTAATGTAACTGCTCTATAAAACTTATGGAGGGCCTATAAAACATTGTTAAATTTTATTGCTCTTAAGTCGATCTACATATTAATAAAAATTTTATATATTTGTCTGTCGATATAATCTCTATTTTATATATTTTTTATTCCTTGAACTTCTTAACAGGTTTTTATGTGAACAGCCTGGATACTGTCGTATCGTAGGCGATTGATTACGTAAGGTGTCGAGAACATCCTAGTATAGACCAAGATCATTGGCGCGAAAACCTTTACTCATCCTCACACTTAGGAATCAATGTATAGGCTAAGGCAGCTTTTGTACGTACTAGCATTGTATAAATACTCTCTGCTTTTGCCCATTTGCCATTTCTTAGATATTAGGGTTTACAGTCTAGTAGTAATCGTACTAACTTTTCTTATTTTTTTAGGGCTGAATTTCATGTATATCATAGATAATTCTCCTAAAAATGTATAGTTACTTTTTTATTAGTAGAAACACTTATCGCCAGCATTAGTTTCGTTAAATGTTTTAAAGGTCCCGGAATATTTTTATAACTTGAGAACCCTTAAATACTAAAGAAAACGTTAGCTAATGAAAGTGAAAGCAGATAAAAATATTTGTTAAATAATATCCTAAATCCTACCTGTATAAGAGAGATGCTGGTTATCACCTAATTACTTGATTTTCCCTTCATCAAATTCTTCTACAAAAAAGGTTTCTAATCAAGAGATCTCTTTACTAATTTCAGGCTAATTCCGGGAATATATCAGGCCTCTTCACACTATAACAATAATATCTTAAAACTGCTATTATGTATTATGTTTAAATACATATAGGGTTTGTTGCCCCGTTTTCTGAATGTCGGGCTTTAACTAGTATCAAATTTATTTTCTAGTAGAGTTTTAACATATAACATATGGTTAGACACATCTTTTAAAATAAATAAATAAATACTGACTTACTTTACTTATTTATTTAAACAATCTGGCAGCAGCTCTTCGATCATAACTCCCCCTAGGTGTATTGTAATTCTATTTTAAGGTAAATAAATTAAACTCGAAATTTTATACATAAACTTTTATTTAAAACAATTCACATATTTTTTAGTAAATCTTACTTATTTAATTGCGCGATTTGAAAATTCAGCAATCACTGCTCCTCACCGCTGAAGCCGACTGCCTTGGATTCTGATTGAAACTCAATTGTTATTATTAGCAATTAAATGTAGCAAGACTACTCCATGATTTGTCATATGAGCAATCTTACCATGCAATATTACGCAATTGTTTTGAGCTAGGTTATGTAAAAAATACTTGCACTCACTTACATACTGCAACTACACAACATAATGCAGCTCTCTAATTTAGTTTATTAATATGGTGATGAAAATTATTTAATTTTTTAATTATGTTACAATTTGCAATAATAGTTTTACTCAACTGATAACAGACATGTGTACTACAAACCAATCCCACAATAATCTAATATTAATACATATTACTTAATAAGACTTATCCAAGAGATATGGAATACCCTTCACCAATCGAATGATTAGCGAAATCATATCAACAACAGACAAGAACAAAATACTTATAATATTAGTCATTAGGGATTTTCATATTTCTAATTTAATTACACGTATGATTTTTTTTATGTATTTTTACCCAACAAGTTTATTTAATACAATAATTGCAACCAATTTAAACAAATCCGCGGACAAAAACCTGTCGTGTCTTTGTAAATATTATCGTACTTACAGCGAACGGTATCTAATCCACGATAATTTTGTGAATAATTAAGATAGAGATATGTGATTACATTAATATTAAATGTATAGGAATTTTGTGTCTATTACCATACATACATGTGTGAAACTGTTAAGTAACGCGAGTAGAAATGATGCGGAACATTTTTATTTTGTTGTTTTTTGTATCACGTGTTTTTAGTGATGAATGTGAGAGATATACTTTCGAAGAGAATTTTTATGATTTATTTACTACTGAATTGGGGTTGTGTAGCGGAATGTTGTTTTGGGATCTTGGTCTATACGAGGACTCGCATGTGGAGAGCCGTGATGTTCGAAGTACTAAGTTTGTATACCCTCAAGAAGCTGTAAGTTGTGTGTCTTCTTATATATTTCCAATGTCACCGGGTGGGACAGTAGAAGTGCACGTATATACAGAGACGGTACTTAACACAGATCTGGTACAAATAATGGTGATGCAGTACATTCCTGGAGGAGTAGCGACGGTTGCCGGCCAGTCTGCTTTAATTGGCGCTAGTGTACCAGATGGATGGCATAACATAAGAATCTCGGTACAAGGGGGAAGTTCTATTCAAGGCTTCGTAAGTATAAATATTTTTCTGTTTATCTTTCTAAGTAAATCTTTTTACATTTATACTATTAATACAGGGGTAAAGTTTGTAGCATGTATTTAGGGGGTAATCTCTGACAGTATTGGTCCGATATTATTTTTTTCGCTAAATAAATAGGAAGCTGCAGTCCCTCTAGAGTGCTAAAAGCTAAATATTATGAAAGAAAGAAAGAAAGGTGTACAATATGTGATAATGGTGCCAAAGGTGGCAATAGCTAGTAATAATAAATAATACGGAAATTTCATTAAAACGAATAAAATTGTTCTATCGTCAAAGACACTGTTGCTTGACGACGTTGAGTGTATCGTTTAATAACTATTTGCAATTGGTACTGCTCTTAGCTACAGCAATTATAATACAATCATAAAGCATCGATGACCACCGCTGTACAAAAATACAAAACCTATGTAGGAATTTAAACCACAACTTTTGGCTGAGTAGTCTGAATAAGTAAAACAAAGTTTGGATTTTAAACTTAACTAAATCATTAGTAAACTAAAATAAATTACTAATTTTCTCTAACACTTACCCGACACATATGATATCTTTATCTCTCATCAGCCCATTAGCGACCCACTGTTGCGCAAAGGGCCACCCCCACTTTTGGAGGGATTTTAGTCTATTGTGCCACGCTTACCAGGCGTGGTTGGTAGGGTTTTATTTTCCGGTTTTCCGTTTCTACCGATGTTATCTGTGTACAATATTCCTTAGCTGGATTTTACAGCATACTGGGAAGGAAAACGGGTGGTGATACTTGTTGATTCTTTCTTAATCCGTCACCAAAGCTACACACTAACACACATACATTCATTAAAGACATATTACTCCAAAAGGGACAAGTGCGTAGCACTTACAACCATCGGGCATGTATGACCAGATGTAGGTATGAGTCTGGATGAAGCCAAGGAAGTATGTTTGGATAGTAGCAGATGGCGATCTATAGTCTCTGCCTACTCCCATGGGAAAAAGGCGTGATGTTATGATGATGATGACATATTTTTACGGATACTGACGCCTATATTTAGATTAAACCTAGCCTGACGCTTAGTACAGTTTTTAGATTACTGTCACGGGTAGAACCGTGACCATGGTTGATAAGGGTAATTAATTAAGAATGTAATATTATTTACGGCAGTTAACATCACTACTAGCCCTAACCTTTTGATAAGAACTATTCTGATTACATACTGAAGCACATGTTCACCATGGTATGTACATACAATCAGCTAACATTGGTACCGATTCTACGTGCTTAATTAAACTTAACTAAAAATGAAAATTAGTTGTATAAATATATTTAATATTTGCTATTTCGTTGTACATATTATTATTTATCATAAATAAAATCGTTTGTTTATTAGTACACAGTTTTATAATAAGAAAGTTCACTTAAGACGATACCAAAATAGCTTCGTGCATTTTTCTACGTACGAAGTTTTCATTGTTTCTTTAGATTGAATGGCTAGAGCTCTAATTTTTAAATATATGTTTTTTCAATATATGATCTAGGATCGCATAAACTCAGAAACATGATTGAAAAAAGTTTTCTCGATAGAAAATCTTAGCGAAACAACCTCTCTAATTTTTTATTTTTTTCATTTGTCGGTCTATTGTCGCGTATTAACTAATGAAATAACTTTAAAAACATAAGTAACTATTATATATAGAAACACGTAAATCAGAATTAAAATATATTTAGTAGATTTAGGATTTAGGAAAAGTATCCCTAATTCTTCATTTTCTGTGCCTACTGGCTGTGTTAATATGTACGTGTCGGCGATGATATACGATAATATTGATGTAGGCCCTTAACATTGCGGAATTGTGTTATTGACACTATCAATTTCCATTTTTTTGTTTTCTTTAGTTAAGTTTATTGTATATACAGGGTGTGGCGTAAATAGTGGTCCACCGTTCAGGGTTAGGTACATCAGGTAGGTACCTACACCATACCAAAATTTTAAACCGGTCCGCCGACTGGTTACGGAAAAAAAAAAATTTTTAATTTTTTTCAAGAAATTCCCATTTTCATTACGAATTTGACCACAGTTTCAACAAAAAACATTATTTTTGATTTTCTATTCGTGTTTATTCATGTTGAATGTATGAGCTATCATAAAAAAATAAAGATTTGTATTGAAATTGTAGCCTTTACGAGAAAAAGTGATTTCTTCTCAATTCTTAACCTAAATTTTATCGCATCACTCATATTCAGGAGCGTTTTTTGAAAAAGAAATGTACTACACTGTTAGTGCCCATGCATTTAAAAATATGCTCATGATGTACTGATTATAAAATGGTATAATAGCACCGCTTTTCAAAAATAGAAAAAAAAATACTGCATTTGTAACTGAAAATAAGTAAGTCTTCCTGTTACCATTTTCGCAACATAATATTGAAACAAAAATTTCGTCTACCTTATTTATGTGCCCATTCTTACTGTAAACTTGGTCATAGTGACAACGACAATATTATTATTGTAATTGTATTGGCAAATGAGAACACAAAAGTTACTACAGACAGGGTATTAAAAAAAAACAACTTTGACATCATAATTATTTATTTATTGATTAATACAATCGGTGATCAAAATGGCCCCCATTCGCAGCTATACACGCTCTGCACCGTCGAATAAAGGAGCGTTTAAGACGTCGAGCAAACCCGCTTTCATTGATTTTTCCAGCTGCTGTCAGAATCCTGGTCCTTAATTCTTCAATATTATTTATTGGTCCCTTGTATACGTCTTCCTTTAAGCATCCCCAATAAAAGAAATCCAAAGGATTAAGGTCTGGGGAGCGTGGTGGCCATAGTATTGGGCCTAACCGCCCTATCCATCTGTTTGGATAGGCCACATTAAGGTGCTCTCGTACCCTTACTGCATAGTGAGCGGGACAGCCATCATTTTGTAGCCACATGCTGTCTCGGATCTCTGTAGGGACACTTTCTAGAAGTACGGGTAAATCTGTCTGTAAGAACCCAAGATACCTTTCTGCGGTTAAGGTTTCTGGCAGTTCTAATGGACCAATTATTTGTCCGTTAATAATGCCGACCCAAATGTTTATTTTAAATTGGTATTGCGATCGATCTTGTCTCATGACGTGCGGATTTTCTAACTGCCAGCTGTGCAAGTTGTGTAAATTTAAATATCCATCTTTTCTGCAAGATGATTCGTCACTCCAAAGTATTTTATTAAAAAATTGCTCGTCCTCTCGTATTCTACGCAGCATTTCTCTGCAAAATCTCACTCGCGGAGGATAGTCCCTTGGTAACAGAGTCTGTACCCTTGTATAATGGTAGGGATGTAGCTCGTGTCTTTTTAAAATGCGATGTACGGTTCTGGTAGATATCCCCGTTGTGCGAGATAAGACTCGGACTGAGGTTGTAGGATCTTGTTCTGCCAAATTCAGTACCTGATCATCGGCATGTCTCCGTGGGCGTCCTTCTCTTGCACCGCCTACGCCTGAGCCGGGTATCCTCCCTTCGGTGTATGCATTGTGGACTCGCCCAAACACCCTGTGGTCTGGATGTCTGCGATCGGGATATCTCTCCCTGTAAAGCCGAGCCGCCTCTCTGCCGACTCCTCCACATTCTCCGTAAATAAAATGCATGTCAGCATATTCGCGCGGTGTATACTGAGACATTTTTGTTATCACTGCACTGCACGTTTGTCCAAATCGTTATGCAAATCAGAGTCCGGTAAACGTAAGCAAGATTATTAGATGTCACCAAAACGACAAGTCCAAATCACTTAGGCAATCAACCGGAGTCCAGGGGAATAGCAAGAAACAGCGGAGTTAAACACAAATGAAACGAAACGTATACGATGCACGGGAGCGTAGATCGTACTAATTGTTTATGTACCATTTCTTTCCGATCTCAATTGCTAGAAAGGAAAGGGACAACAACAACAAACTACATCCTTTCCTTATCACTATCCTATTGTTTAGTTACTCCAGCTACGTTACGCATTACAAGAGTGTGCGCACTTCAATAGGTCTTTTGTTATGGTTCAGGTACAGAGCGACCTTTTTTTATAGGACACGACATGATGTAGAATTATTTGGAGACGTGGAGTCAAATATCAGTTGTAAGATTGAGACTTTGTTTTATTTAATTCCATATTTAAATGGGTAAAAACAAAAAGACAACATTTTTGTTTAAATATTATGTTGCTAAAATAGTAACAGGAAGACTTATCCGTTTTTAATTACAATTGCAATAAAAAAAAATCTATTTTTGAAAAGCGGTGCTATTATACCATTTTATAATCAGTACATCATGAGCATATTTTTAAATGCATGGGCACTAACAGTGTAGTACATTTTTTTTTCAAAAACCGCTCCTGAACATGACTGATGCGATAAAATTTAGGTTAAGAATTGAGAAGAAATCACTTTTTCCCGTAAAGGCTACAATTTCAATACAAATCTTTTTTATTTTATGATAGCTCATACATTCAGCATGAATAAACACGAATAAAAAATCAAAAATAATGTTTTTTGTTGAAACTGTGATCAAATTCTTAATGAAAATGGGAATTTCTTAAAAAAAATTAAAAATATTTTTTTTTCTGGAACCAGTCGGCGGACCGGTTCCAAATTTTGGTATGGTGTAGGTACCTACCTGATGTATCCAACCTTGAACGGTGGACCACTATTTACGCCACACCCTGTATATATATGGTCTTATTCATAATGACTTATCGGAAGTTTAAAAGTTCGCTAAAATCGGTTTGCGTAAATTGTCAAAACTTGCTATTCATGATAGTCTTTTTACGCTTAAACGTTTATTATCTCTGCGATAAAATCTCAGTTTAAACCTCCGATAAATCATTATGAATAAGACCAATAGTGAATATATATTATACACAGTTATTAACGTGATTATAGTCCCGGTAATATTAACAAATTATGAGTTCAAATCGCGTAAGTTTAAAATGAATAAGTTTAGTGTAGTTGTGCACTTAGAATCGGTATTATTGGTTTAAAAAAGAAAAGGATAGACACAGCTTTAAAATTAAATAATTTAAGTAATTTTTAGTTGGTTTTAGTGTTGCTAATAAAATTGTCGACTTATGTTAGAACAAAAATTGTAAACAGGTTAATTTATTAAGTTTTGCAATTGACTTGTTATGCTTTTACTTAATAAACTAAATTATAGTTGTATAAACAATAGTATAAACAATGATCACCATGAGCGGGACTTGAACCCACGACATTTAAATTGTAAATAGGTATTAAAATATATTATAGTTCTTTCAATAACAACGTAGTTTTAGATAATTTTTTTCTTTTTTTTACTACTTATTCTTGAAGTATTGCATTACACAGTTCAGATTTCATTTAAGTATATTAAAATTCGATTCAGATTTCTGCAAAATCTTGTTGCAAAAATAAGATTATTTTATTCTATGATTTTATTAATCTTCCGCCCTATATCAGTAAATTATCTGACTTTTTTTTGTGGTTTAAAGAGCGGTTAACCTAACGTTCTTTATAGCCAGTAGTGAATAAAGCATATTTCACTTTATTTATTTTGTTCTTTATTGCGCACCGAATTACAGTTTTATTTCAATACTACTTAGCTGTTGCCCGCTACTTTGTTCGCGTGAAATATACACACTGCTTTTATAAGCACAGGGTCAGACTCATATTCTGTAACAATTTTCCATGCTGTTTTTGCCAATGGAGTTATTCATGAAGGACATTTAAAATTGCTTATTACAATACTGGCATAGGGTGAAACACATACCCCGAAGAAACAGTGACTTACGAATAAAAAGCAGTGCGATTCTCCAGTGACAATCTATTACAGAAAAACGCAGAGTTACGCAGCATGTATACACTTGACCAACCTTGTTAATTATACTAGATATCGCGTAAGATCTTTGCGGTCTACCGCAAAAACGGTTGGTCGTATGAAAATAAAGTTCATGCAAAAGTTGTAGAGAATTCTATACTCTATAAATTTTGTGTTGGTGCAAATTTCCTATAAGCAATAGAAAGCGAGATATTCACGAAAACCCTATTTTCATGACCTTTAACCTTCAATATCTTAAGACACAGGCACGATAACACTTGTGACTTTTGAGACAACATTTAGAACGACAAAACAAAGGTTTATACCAATTTCCAGATAATTATCTTTTTATTCCGAGGTTAAAACCAAAGTCTAAGCTGGTCTAAGATATCAATAGGGATGAGGCAAAAAATAAGCAAATGAATAAATTAGATCGGTCATATAGAAAATTAAAAAAAGAAAATAGTACTACTTTTTCGGATTTAGAGCCAAAATTTATCTTTACACACGCGTCTAAATCCGAAAAACATAGTTTTATTTAAACAAATTAGTCGCGCAAGTGCTAGAAAATAAAATGAAAATAGTACAATGTCTAATACAAACACGGAACTAGATAGATTCGGAATAATTGACGGGCCTCGTGGTGTAGTGGTTCTGGTAACGGACTGCCGCGTCTGGGTGTTTCTAAGTATTATAAGTATGTATATACAAAAAAAAAGTAGTATATGTATTCTATCCGTATTCTGCACCGTACCCATAACACAAGCATATAAGCTTAGCTTGGGACCAGAGGACGTTGTGTGAAATGTCCATGAATATTTATTTATTTATTTATTATTTAATTATCTTATAAGTTTATCCTTGCAGTATAATAGTATTTTGATAATAGTGACGTATCGAGGCGCCTCCTCAATATCATTTACAAAATCATCACTTGTATTTATAAATAGGTATCAAATTAGTATTGAGATAAAACTAATTGAAAATACTAATTGAATGATTATATTTTTATATATTATCTTTTGTAAACGTAATATTTACTTGATTTGGGCTCGATAAATAAATTTTTAACAGAAGTAATTTACTGAACATTTATACGGAATATAAGGTTATGTATTATTAGTATGTATGTTTATGTATGTGTTTGTGTATGTATGTGTCAGTATATATGGTCACATGTTTATATGTTCGTAAGTATATAAATATAATTATTATGTTTATGTCCTGGAATTTAATTTTATGTAGTTATATCCATTGAATATATCATTTGTTATATGTCTATTAATTTTTAGGTGAAAAATATTTTAATTTGGTTAGTGATTGGTAATGCGCCTACCTTTTCCGTTTCCCACACTGCCTAATGGTTGACTGGTAGAGAATGCTTTTAGCATTAAGTCCGCCATTGTACTTTTGTGCAAAAAGTTTAAAAATAAATAAATAAATAAATTATAGTACTATTATATTACATACTCATACATATATGCAATTGTTGTGTTATCTGTCTGCGTATAATCTCAAATATAACAGGATTTACGCATGGAATTTAGAAATATTTCCCCGTTTTTGTAATATTTTTCACAAATTCTTCGCTCCTATTGGTCGCAGCGTGATGTTATATAGCCTATAACCTTCCTCGATAAATGTACTACCCAACACTGAAGGAGTTTTTCAAATCGGACCAGTGATTCCTGATATTAGCGCGTTCAAACAAACAAACACACTCTACAGCATTATAAATATCAATGGTGGAAAGGCAAAATGCATTAACCGCCATTTAGTGAAATGTTCAGGAGAGACGATTAAAGTTTAAAAAATGTCATAACTTTTAAAGTATTGAAGATATTTCTATGAAATTTAAGTCAACTAGTAATAAATGTATTACAAATGTATACAATTTAATAAAACTAATATATTATGTCTATTATTTCTACTAAATTATGGAGTTAATACAGATTACCTCAATATCTCAGACAGGTAAAATTAGTACAAATCTAAAAAAAAAATCTGTTTGTATTCGGTAAAATGTTTTATATCCAAATTGTATTATTTTATTTTTAAGTATAATGTTTTATATCAAAATACATTGTGAGAGACGGAAAATTCGAAACTAAACCCTATGCCAACACGCCTGGTCAGCGCGTTACAGTAGACCACAGTCCCTCCTAAAGTGAAAGAGGCCCCTGACCAACAGTGGGACGTTAAAGTTTAAATTGTTTTAACAATCACAGTTGGTTAAAGTCAAATAAGGCAAAGTAGCTTAAAGTATTTTTTTTAGTAGGGAGGTGTTTTAATTACCAAATTTACCATTTGCTATGGAGTTAAACCACAAAAAAATATGCAAATATTCCAAAATAACGGTGTATTAACGACCACAAAAGTTATCAAATCGAGCTGAAAGTGAGACCGTTCGAAAGAGCTCGTTCTCCCGATTCCAACGATTTATATTACTCAATATCGCCAAAAGTACATTTTGCCTTTCCACCATCGATATTAGGACAGATAAACAGCTATAATTTCAATCATCATTCTAACGCCCCTATCTCGTTATTTTCGTTGTTGCAGTAGTTTTTGACCTTTTGGCTGATTAATACCACTGTCTGTCTGACGTCAACCTTCATCCGGTATTTATGCTCGGATGCCATGCGACGTGGTTCCGTCGATCGATTCTTACTACACACGGGAGCAAGACATGGGGAGGTGGCACTTGTAATCTTTTTGTCAGTCACCCCACGTACAAACGAGCTATAATTTCAATAGCATATATAAGTATGCTGATAAAGAGCTGGTTCAACAATCTTAGAGTTGAGTCATGTCTTCAGTCGTCATCATTACAAATTCCAAACTGCTATTTGCGCGTCACGGATCGCTGATAGTAACTAATAATATTAGAAGCTTTTTAGGGTGCTGTGCTAAAAGGTAAAACGGTATGCTATTACTGATACTGCGCTGTCCATCCATCTGTATCCAAGCTATATCTCAGGAATGGTAATAGCTAAAGAGTTGAAATTGTCACCGAATGATGTCTACAACAACAAATACTAAAAATCGGAATCAACAAAATCTTTAGCATCTTATACGACAAACATTTTCAGTGCAATTTGATGATACCATTAGACGCCATGATTATGCGGTATGACAAATAAATTGTCCTAATAATTCGGAACCCTTTGTGTGCATGTCCAACTCGTACCTGGCCTTTTTATCTGTAAGAAGGAACGTCTACACATGCATTCTTATGCGATATTCCATACTAGCCAATGCCCGCTGGTTCACCCGCATTTATGGTTGTTGAGCCCCTCGTAGCGTACGCGTGGAATTTAGGAAAGTTTCATGAAAATCCATCCAGTAGTCTTTACGTGAAAGAACAACAAACATCCTTACATTCATACAATCCAACATTAACCAAACATCCAAACATTAGAGTTTGGATAGAAGACCGAGGAAACATTCGCGTTGCTCCGGCAACAGTTTGAGTGTTTTATTTTCTTGCGCGTAATTCTTTTTTCGTCATATCTCCTAAGATATTCATTTAAATTGCACGCTGTAAAAAGCAATTATAATCTATATTAAACGTGAAAGCTAACTAAGGTATTTAATTTGATAAACAATGTTACTATATACACATAAATAGCATTTGATGTTTTCAAAAGCTATTTATGTGTGTATGGTAACATTTTGACTGAATTTGATAATTTTTTTGACATTATTATGGGTATACCGGGTTTTCCTTTAAAGATAGACATTTATGCTCTCGCGGACTTTTTTAAAGAACTATAGGTAATACACAATTCCTCCGTATGTTACTTAGTTGTATCTCACATGGATGAGGCAGCGTTTTCATTTTAAGCTCGCGCGCTTCCGAAATTCTCCACAAATTTAATCATATCTCATCCAACATACAGCAAACCCTTACAAATTATACAAAAAAAGCCATCCTTTTGAACCATTCTATGTATTAAAAAAAACCGCATCAAGATCCGTTTCGTATTTTTGAAGATATAAGTTCACATAGGGACATACATACAAAATTTGGGACTTTGTTTTATAATAAGTAAAGATAAAGAAGAAGATACTTCATCAAACCGTACAAAAAAAAAGCATTCAAGTCCGTTAAGTAGCTTTGAAGATATATAAGCTCACATAGGGACATACATACAAAAATAACGACTTTGTTTTATAATAAGGCAAAACCCTAAATTGGAGTTGCAGTCCCTCTTAATGCGGTTCACAACATTTGGTAGACGTTTAAATTAAAATCCTCTGAGAATATTGTTTTAATAATTAATTCACGTTAAATTATTGGTTATTATAAATTAAATGCAAAATGGCTTTGTTCCTATTCATAAATAATGATCCCCTGAGATATTATTGATTATTTGACAGCCTGGCAGACTAATCGCTGTAGGAAATTCATAGCACCAAATGATTACTCGCTCTGAAATGTTGGATTTTGTTTTTTTGTATCTTTAATAGAAATAGATTATCATCTCATTTGTATCTTCTTTGGGTTTCGTAAAAACCCTAATAGTCTCACTTCGGTGTCCGTCTGTCTGTCTGTCCGTCCGTCAAACTTTTTTTACTCAGCAACGGCTGAAGGTTTTTGCAAAAAATACAATCTACATCATACATCTACACATTTAGAAGATATAACCGAATTACGACCATTTTTAAGAATTTTCGACTGATGTTAAGGAATCGAAACCTACAGGTTACTTACCGTTGCCTTAGAGACTTTAAATTTGACATAGACTAAGCCTATATAGTGCTGTATAAAAATGTAATTTGTCATCACATCACAAGAAAAAATTGTTTATACTAATACCAACGTATGAAGTAGCTGAAATATAGGCGATTCCCTATATTTGAACAACAAAATTATGTTGGTGAGTTCTCCAACCCATAACGTACCACTGTTGGGCACGGGCCTCTTTCACTTTGGGAGGGATTATGGTCTACTATGTCCGTTGATTAGATTGGCAAAGGGTTCGTCATCATTTTCCGTCTCCCACAGTGGATGTTATCTGTGTACAATATTCCTTGGCTGGCTTTTACAGCACCCTAGGAAGGAAATAGGGTGGTGACCCTTGTGTTCTTAATCCATCATCTCATCACACAGAGATAAAACAATCTAGGACACCCACAATAGGGCTTTGTAAAGGTCCCGCGAGAGAATTTGACTTAATTTGTATACATTTACTAATACGTACCTACTAAAAGATGTTTCTTCTTTGTTTCTTAAATGCACTCACCTGTCAAAAGATCTTGCAAATTTTCTTTCAGACTTTGACGCCAGGGACTTGTAATTTAATTTAATTCGTTTTAAGACTTGCATGTCGGCTTCTTTGTCGGAAACTACAATTATTTATCTCGAAGTTGGCATATATATGAAGATAAGAGATGATCGATAAGCCTCCCTGTCATTTTGTAAGGAAATCTTTGATTATAAATAAATTGATGGGCTACACGATAAGATCTACACGACTTAATGAATTGTAACTAAAATCATTTAGATTCCATGATTATAAAATATCAACATTAATGTGGAATGTAGATGATATATTTTTACCCAAACATGTATAGTAATAAATAAAACTACTTTTTACGGATTTAGACGCGTATATTTGTTTTAAAATTTGGGCCGACGTTTCGGGGTCAGTCTCACTCGTGACCATGGAGACTGCAAAGTCTCCGAAACGTCGTGCCAAAATTTAAAACAAATATACGCGTTTGAATCCGTAAAAAGTAGTTTTATTTAAACAAATGAGTCGCGCAAGCGTTAGAGAATATCATGTATAGTAATGTCACTGAATAATCTTTATTTCATTAATATTGATCAAAATTAATATCATTTATGTTCAAATACAACTAACATTTTCTTTGAATTATGAAAATTGCCAAAATAAAACTTTAAAAGCCCGCGACTTAGAACGCGTGGTATTTAGAAAAATTTCTTCTTTTTCGCAACATTTTTCACTAATACTTCGCTCCTATTAGTCACAGCATGATGTTGTACAGCCTATAGTCTTCCTCGATATATATATATACTATCCAACACTGAAAGAATTTTTCAAATCGGGCCATCGGCTCCTGAGATCGGCGCGTTCAAAAACTCTTCAGCTTTATAAATTATTATAGGTTTAGAAAACATATTTTACAAAAAACTGTCTATGCAAATATATATGTATGTATATAGGGATAATCTCCGATAATAATACATTTTACCTATATTATAGTGATTAAAAATTCCTAAAAACTGAGTCGTGAGCAATATCTAGTTAGTACAAAAAACAAGACAATGTAACAAAATAATCCTGACGAATACACATGCGCTATCATTTATAATAATGCCAGTTTTGCTTGCGTTGCTACAAAAGGCGCTCGGACAAAATCAAACGCATATTAAAACATTTTTAAAAACATAACACAAATTCTGTACAAAAAATTTACATCTCTTATAGTATATATAAATCAATTGCTGTTCGTTAGTCTCGCTAAAAATCGAGTAAGGCTGGGCCAATTTTTATGATTTTTGGTCAAACAAACAAACAAACTCTTCAGCTTTATAATATTAAGTATAGATTTGTGCAACAAACACTTATTTATATCACAATAAATGTTCTAAGCTAGAATCAAACGCCGAATCTCTTGAACTGCAGTCCATCACGCTAATCATAGCACCACTGGATCCGTCAATATTATGGTTCTTTTTCTTCTTTTCACAATGATTTCTAATGTCACTATCCAAAATGATTTAATTTAATATCATTTTGGACATCACTAACTATTTAGCCTTTAAAATTAATATTTTATAAAATATGCGCGACTCTATTATTAAAAAAAAAACACTTTTTACAGATTCAAACGCTTATACTTGTTTTAAATCTTAGTCCAATCCGTAACCATGGTGACTGAAAAGTCTTCGAAACGTCGGGCCAAAATTTAAAACAAATATACGCGTCTAAATCCGTAAAAAGTAGTTTTATTTAATCGTATGTTACAAATTTTTCTGAACTCGTAGAATATAAAAATAAAGGATAATCTTAATTATCATATTATCTTATGGATTAAAAATATATCGAATTAAAATATAAGTTTAATTCCATAAGCCGACACAGATTTATAGATAACGATTCATATCGTAACAAAAAAGTGACTCTTTGGTCACCAAAATGGTGTATTTTTGTATAATTTGGCTACTATTGATTTTGAAATTTTGTCCAAAGAAAGTAAAGACGGTGAGAAAATACTAAATATTTGCGAAGAATAAAGTATTCGTAATCACATTTTTCCATTGTTAGTACGCAAATGAAACTGCAGGTCACCGCAAGTTATATATGCGTCACTATAACATTATACAAATTCAATAAAAACAAGTTCTTAATTTTATCTATAGATGGCAAAATGACCATTGAACACGGATTATAAAATAATTTTATCCAAACATTCCTAATATTGATATGATAGATTAATTAACAGAACAAACAACAATTCCACTAATAAAATCTAATTAACAATTTTAATATTTTACTTACAACATAATTAATCCTGAATTGCAATGCTATACTGACTGTTTCTTAACAGTCACGGGCACGATACCAAATTATGCTCCATACAAAAATATGGGTATCGTACTTCCGTTTTTTCTTCGCGAAAGTTAAACCGATTTAAATTTTTTAGTATAAAAACAAATAAAATCAATTTAACTTTCACGAAGAAAAAAGGGGTGTACGAAACGTCTTTTTTTCAAAGAATTTGTAGGTAAAATCTGTTTCAGCTATATTTGTCCCTTTCAGCACGGTGCTCGGGAATAGGGATAGCAATACCTAAGGCAAATACCTAAATTAGGAGTACAGTACCTCTTAATCAGAATAAATTAGAAAGCACACAGGCAGTTTTCTTTTTCTATAATCAGCCAAGTAGCTACGATTCTGTCAACATTCATACAATCTAAAATCCCAGAAATTTAGGCAAAATATAGGTTTTTGTCCTAAAATAATCTAAAAAATATCTTAAAATTTTTTATCTCATAACTTTAACAAATATATATCATAATCATCCTTGATTTACCACCAGAGGCTTGGAAAGGCTTGACTTGTATGCCTTTAAACTAAAGGCTACAGTACGTTGACATGATTTTATTATAAATGTTGATGTTTTTTGGACCTGGCTCCAATATTACACCAGAACGTACAATGACTTTAGGCATCCATCCATCAATCATCCGTTTTCGATTCTCTGTTAAATATACCTCTCCTGTAACTAATCAAATCTTTCTATCATATTATTTACTTTACGCTCTTGACAACATCAGTTCATCTAATATATAAAATTTCCATGTCACAATGTTAGTTACCGTACTCCTCCAAAACGGCTTTACCGATTTTTACCACACTTTATATGCGTATTCAGTAGCTCTGAGAATCGGCTACTATCTATTTTTCAAACGTCTAGACATTTGTATGGCAAAACAACGTTTGCCGGGTCAGCTAGTAGTGATATAAGTTTATCCGTCGTTCTGGAGTCAGTAATAGAACTAAAGTTACTTGGGTGTTCCAATTTTTTCGATCATATCGGACGGTGGTGACTAGCCTATATCTGCACACAACAAAGCCAAATAATAATCTGAAAGGTTTATCCTTCACGTGTATCAAATTTATAACATTGAGAGTATAACATTAGACCAGTATTTATTTTTCTTTAATAGGATTTATTTGAGTTCTGTGAAAAAAAAAGTTACCGCAGGATAGCTCTGCCAAATTTCATACGCCTCTCTTGATGTGCGTATATAAACTAATATTATAAAACTAAAGAGTCTGTTTGTTTGTTTGTTTGAACGCACTCATCTCAGAAACCACCGATCCGATCCGATAAGACATTTATCGAGGAAGGCTTTAGGCTATATAACATCACGCTGCGACCAATAGGCTCGAAAAATGTTGTAAAATGGGGACATTTTCTAAATTCCACGCGTACGATGTGGCGGGTAACAGCTAGTTTTTTTATAAAAATGGGTACAAAGTTCTCATTGCACGTGTAAAAATATACGTAAATCCTAATTTCTTTAAAAATTCAAGAGGCTGGTCCTCTTAAACTATCCATTCTATTTTAATAAATCAAATTGTGGTGGAAAAAGTTGATCACAGCAAGCGGGACTTGAACCCACGACCTCGGAATACCGTTCAGTAGCTTATTAAGTAAAAGCATAGCATGTCAATGGCAAAATTAATAAATTACTTTATCCATTCTATCTATTAAAAAACCGCATCAAAGTCCATTGCGTAATTTGTAGATATAAGCGCACATAGGGATATACATACAATAATAACAATAATTGGAAATTTTCCCCGTTTTTGCAACATTTTTAACTACTGCTTGAGTGAGAGTATTATAAACGTAAAAGTAAACAAATACATATAATCAGAATGCTCCGAACTACTAAGCTATCAGGAGTTACACGTGTTATTGTGAGTCAACCATAAAATATAGAGATGTGCTGTTCCGGGATATTTTTTAGACAATTTTATGTAGAATAATTCCGTCATACATGATTTCTATGTAACTTTAACCAATAAGGCTGCACACGCGACGGAAGCTTAAAAAATCGAGTAACTTCTCCCGTTATCCCAACATTTCTCTTCACTACTCTGCTCCTATTGATTGTAGCGTGATGAAAAGTATACTATAACCTGCCCAGGAGTATGAAGAATAATTGTACCAAGTTTCGTTAAAATCCGTCGAGTAGTTTTTTTTTTCTATAAGGAACATACAGGCGGACAGACAGACAGACAGACAAAAATTTTACTGATTGCATTTTTGGCATCCTTATCGATCACTAATCACCCCCTGATAGTTATTTTGAAAATATATTTCATGTACAGAATTGACCTCTCTACAGATTTATTTTATGTATAGATAAATGTGCACAATGAAATACTCAAAATAATAATCAAAATAAAAAAACTAACTATTTTAAGTAATATATAAATGTGCACAATGATATAACCAATTAATCAAAATAAGTTAAATTTAGTTATGCATGTCGAATCGGTCCCATTGTCGAAATAATGTTGGGACAGATCCACGGCACAAATTATGTCTACATCGAAGGACCAAGTCACGCTAAGTAAGACAGAACATTTTTATATCACTACATAACTATTTATCGATTGATTACTCCTATTTATGTAGAAGTTTATCTTATCCAGTGTACTATTGTGAATAATTAAGATAGGTATATGATTAAAACACGGAGCTTAAATGAATAAGGATTTTATGTCTATTGGCATTCGTACATCTTAGAATCTATTTTACGGAACGATAAAAATATGATACGAACGTTTTTGGTATTGTTGATCTTAGTGTCATATGGATTTTGTGAAAATTGTGTTAGATATACATTTGAGGATGATTATGAGGGTCAGTTTAATAATGACATGAGTATTTGCACAGGGAGGCCTACCTGGGACCTTAAGACTTACGAAGATGTTGATGTTTCGGGTCGCCCTGAAATGAGTTCTTCATTCATTTCACCTCAAGAGATATTGAGTTGTGTGTCTTCACCACAGTTTTCTATGACACCTGGTGGTATTGTAGAAGCGAAAATTTTTATGGATGCAGCTCTCAATACGGATCAAATATTAGTGTTGGCAAATCAAGTGGTTATTGGTGGTAATGATGCTACAGTGGGTTCCGCAGGAAACTTACCTTTAGCTCCAAGTTATGTGCCCGGTTGGTACAGTCTAAGATTTGGATTAGTTGGCAGTTCGAGTTTTAATGGTTACGTGAGTACTACAATATATTTTATTATATAAAATTCGGAAAACCGTGTCAAAATATACTCGACGAAACGAGCTAAAATATTAGAATTTAATTCGTTAAACGAATTCTTTTCTATTTTTTGTTAAATATAATACTCGCAAAAAATTAAGTTTTATTCCTTCTAAATTTATTTTATTTATAAAACTCATTACAATCAATATTAAACACACATAAAATTAAATTATTACAATACGCCTGTATAAAATTTATCATGGCGCTTAAATATAGATGTTTGAGGAAGATAGACGCCATGTTAAGATAACGCTACATAAGATATTCAGAAATATCTTATATATAAAATTCACGTGTCACAGTGTTAGTTACCGTACTCCTTCGAAACGGCTTGACCGATTTTTATGAAATCTTACATGCGTATTCAGTAGGTCTGAGAATCGGCCAACATCTATTTGTCAAACCTTTTTTTTTAGTATGGCAAAACAACGTTTGCCGGGACAGCTAGTAATAATATAGTATTACTAGCTGACCCAGCAAACGTTGTTTTGCCATATGAATGTTAGGGATAAACAACCACTTAAGGGTCACAAAATCACTTAAGGGTATAAAAATAGCCGATTCTCAAATCTACTGAATATGCATATAGAATTACATAAAATTTGGTGAAACTGTTTCATGGGAGTGTGGTAATCAACATTGTTACACGAGAATTTAAAAAATATATAAGATTTATTACAATAAGAAAAACTAATCTATCTTAAATTATAATAAGCCACAAAATTAATCCCATTCTTTGGAATTTATTATACACGTAAAACATATAAAAAAATAGTATAAAAATCTAAAAAATAATCAAAACCAAAGTAAACACGATTGCTGATTTCAATTGATTAAAATTTAAATTAAATTCTATATAATTTTTCAATAGACGTAAAAATATGTTAATAATCACCTCACGCTTATTGATATAAAAATTAATATTAAATCAGTTAATATTCTACGTTATTTCAATATATTTGCAGTTCATTTATTTACTATGCTTTTTGATTTACCTAATGAAAAATACTTTTCTTTTAATATTACCTATATGATTACGTTTATGTCGAAGTCTTGAAGTGGTTAAAAATCAATTTGCAATATTTCATTTCAAATAAAAACTGATATAAACGTTTGAAAATATCAAAAAGCTTTCCGTCAAAGATAGTTAAATATAAAAAAACATATTGTTTTTTAAAAAAAACAAACAATATGTTTTTTTTATACTTAACTATCTGATGCCCGCGACTTCGTACGCGTGGAATTTAGAAAATTATCCCCGTCTTTTGCTGCATTTTCGCTGATGCTTCGCTCCTATTGGTCATAGGGTGATGTTATATAGCCTATAGCCTTCCTCCATAAATGTACTATCCAACACTGAAAAAAATCAAAAAAATTCTAATCGGACCAGTGGTTCCTGAGATTAGCACGTTCAAACAAACAAACAAACTCTTCAGCTTTGTAATATTAGTATACCTAGATAGATCTAATGTGACAGGGTGCACCCTGAATACTTTTTTGAAATGGTATATTACCACCTAATATAGTGGGTAGGGATTACCATGATTTCATTGGCACAAACACAAATTTCCAGATGGTTTAGTGTGAGAAATTAACACACACTATGATACTTTTTGAATTTATGTAGTATAGTAATAGAGAGTATTGTGTATTGGCCGTATGATGACGGATTAAAATTACAAGTGTCACTACCCGTTTTCCTTCCTAGGGTGCTGTAAAGCTAAGAAATATTGTACACAAATAACATCCTCTGTGAGAGATGGAAAACTCGCAAAATAAACCCTGGTCAGCGCGGCATCGTCTTCTTCTTCAGCCTCTCTCCATCCACTGTTGGACATAGGCCTCCCCCATAGAACGCCACAACGCGCGGTCCTGTGCCGCCTGCATCCAATGTCTCCCCGCGACCTTGACGATATCGTCGCTCCACCTTGTCGGGGGCCGCCCAACGCTGCGTCGTCCGGTACGTGGTCGCCACTCTAGGACTTTTCTTCCCCAACGATCGTCAGTCCTACGAGCGATATGGCCTGCCCATTGCCACTTCAGCGTGCTAGCGGCAGCGTGCAGCGTGCAGCTTCAGCGCGGCATAATAGAATCCTCCTCAAAGTAAAGGAGGGCCTTCCCCAACAGTGGAACGTAATGGATAGAGAGAGAATAGAGAGAGGCTTACTAACTGCTACAGAAAATAGAAATCTGAAAGATTGCCTGCTAGTTCTATTTATACAGTAGACGAGTATTAAGAAAAAAATATATTATAAATTCGACCACTAAGGAGAGGAAAAATATGTTTTGAAAATAGGTGTATAATAGTGTGAAGTTAGAAATATTCTGTTACCGGCTAATATTCACTGTTAGTAGATAGAATCGAAAAATTTCAATACGAAAAACGTATAAAGTTAACTAGTAAAGATTTTCTTTAACGGATTTTACAATCTTCAAACCCCTGGCTGCAGATTTCACGTATAAATTCACATGTTCATTGGGTTGCATTGAATTGTGCAATGATCACAGCACAACATTTTGTAAACCTCTTAAGATAAGAAAGTACAGGTTTAGATTCTAAGAAACCTTTCATGTTTGTCGTATTAAACACTTTAATGTACCATTGCTCACAGCCTTTGCTTAATTTCATCAATGATTAAACTCGTAAACAAAGATACTGCTATATCATATACTAGCGTATTGCCAGCGCCTTCATACGAATGGGATCAAATTTTAAAGGAGTTTCCTACTACTTTCTACTTCTTTACTTAATTAAGTAGTATAGACAAGTCTAAAGTCCTGGTTTACATTAAATTTGTCTGACGTCAGAAAAATGTGTGACACCGGTTCACAATTTGATGCAACATATCACATCACGTCAGACATATTGAAAATGTGGCTTAAATTACATATTTTTTTAAATAAAACTCTGATTCATCTCTTTGATTCGAAAGTAAAAGCGTTTCCAAAATGTTGTAGCCCAATTACAGAGCGGTTATTAAGCAAGATCACGCTACATCAGAACGAAAGATACAAAATAATGGAGATAATCTCACTTGATATACAAATACATATCGATGTAACTGAAAAGCATCTTATTCATAATCATCATCACCTTATTGATCAACAGCAGGTTGGTAAAGATCGCAGAAGGCTACTTACCTACCATCCGTGATTAAGATTACACCCAATAATTGATAAAAGACCAGACTAAAAGACGTATTTCTTTATGATTATAGTAGATCATTTAAAAATTATTACTAGCTTTTGCTCACAACTTCGTACGCGTGGAATTTATTCAAACCAATCCCCACTTAATATTATAAATGCGAAAGTAACTCTGTCTGTCTGTCTGTTACGCTTTCCCGCTTAAATCTCTCAACCGATTTTGATGAAATTTGGCACAGACAATCTTTAGACCCTGAGAAAGGACATAGGTTACCTTTTATTGCGAAAAAAAGGGATGAAAAGTTTTCTAAATTTCACGCGGACGGAGTCGCGGGCAACAGCTAGTTGTACAATAAAACCACTTCAACCGCTATATCTATTAAAAAACCGCATTAAAATCCGTTACTTAGTTTTGAAGATAATAGCTCACATAAGGACATACATACAGAAAAAACGGCTCTGTTTCATAATAAGTACCTAAAGAAAATGATAATTTGTATAGATCTATTTAACTATATTGCTCAAATATAATTTGTATAAACAATAAGAAATAATACGATAAAAGAAAATTGAATAATGTGTCATCGTCCGTCCCGGATACAAAGCAAATACATCAATCAAATGACCGCATTTAAATCTTTATTGGCAATTGTCAATGTTATCGATGCTTTGAATTGTTTTGATGACAAATCTATAAAATCATAAAACATATACGGAGAAATGTATCATGCTATAAAATTTAACACATTTAAAATAAAATTACATAGTAAAAATGACGCAACTAGACTTATTATAGGTACTTAAAATCGATTGTATAAGATTTGTTATTATATTTTAAGTCGATTAGGAATTTATAGATGTTACTAGTTGACGTTGTTTTGCCATATAAATGCTGGGGGTGGACCACCCTTATTACTTAGGGATATGAAAAATATATAGTAGCTGATTCTCAGACCTACTGAATAGATATACTTACAAGGAATAACTAAAAATATCATTTAAGTGCCTAAACTAAGCGATTTCTTCCATACAGGAAGAAGTCGCTTAAATTACTTATTTATGGTAGTAACCATAAAGGCCCCGCATTACTTATAAATAAATAAATAAGAGGTGTTTGCGGATAAGAGATACATTGTTATCATAGGTAGTGAAGATGTCAATTGCGGGGCTGCGTAAGCTGTTAATCTCAAAGAAAACGAAAGACAAAACTTGCTCAATAGTTGCTACGTTAATGAGTCGCGCAAGGTTTAGAACAGATTGAATGGTTTACTAGTGTACTAGTGACACATAATAATTGTTCCCTAAATATTCATAGGAATTTCTTTTGTTACAGATATCCATCATGGGTATGGCATCACCCACGTCAACTATACTGGTGGACTCATTTCGCTATATACCACCAGGAATGGCGGAAAGTGACTGTGAGCTTTATGAAGAAAGTACTGAAGATACAACTGAAGATACAAGTGAAGACACCACTGAAGACACCACAGAAGATACAACAGAGGACACTACTGAGGACACTACTGAGGAAACTACTGAGGACACTACTGAGGACACTACTGAGGACACTACCGAGGATACTACTGAGGACACAACAGAGGATACTACTGAGGACACAACAGAGGATACCACTGAGGATACCACTGAGGATACAAGTGAAGATACCACTGAGGATACAACTGAAGACACCACAGAGGATACGACAGAAGATACCACAGAGGACACAACTGAGGATACTACTGAAGATACAACAGAAGACACTACTGAGGACACAACTGAGGATACTAGTGAAGATACAACAGAAAACAGCACTGAGGATACCACAGAAGATACCACTGAGGACACCACAGAAGATACATCTGAAGATACCACTGAGGACACTACAGAAGATACGACTGAAGACACCACTGAGGATACTTCAGAAGATACAACTGAAAATACCACAGAAAATACGACTGAAGATACCACTGAGGACACTACAGAAGATACGACTGAAGATACCACTGAGGACACTACAGAAGATACCACTGAGGATTCAACAGAAGATACCACTGAGGATACCACAGAAGACACGTCTGAAGATACTACTGAGGACACGACAGAAGATACTAGCGAGGATACAACAGAGGATACAACAGAGGATACAACAGAGGATACAACAGAGGATACAACTGAAGATACTACTGAGGACACTACAGAAGATACCACTGAGGATACAAGTGAAAATACTACTGAGGATACAACTGAAGACACCACTGAGGACACCACAGAAGATACTTCTGAGGATACCACTGAGGATACCACAGAAGATACGACTGAAGATACAACTGAAGATACGACTGAAGATACAACTGAAGATACGACTGAAGATACGACTGAAGATACGACTGAAGATACGACTGAAGATACGACTGAAGATACGACTGAAGATACGACTGAAGATACGACTGAAGATACGACTGAAGATACGACTGAAGATACGACTGAAGATACGACTGAAGATACGACTGAAGATACGACTGAAGATACGACTGAAGATACGACTGAAGATACGACTGAGGATACAACTGAAGACACCACTGAGGACACCACAGAAGATACCACAGAAGATACTTCTGAGGATACCACAGAAGATACTACTGAGGACACCACAGAAGATACGTCTGAAGATACCACTGAGGACACCACAGAAGATACGACTGAAGACACCACTGAGGATACTTCAGAAGATACAACTGAAGATACAACTGAGGATACCACAGAAGATACCACTGAGGACACCACAGAAGATACGTCTGAAGATACCACTGAGGACACCACAGAAGATACGACTGAAGACACCACTGAGGATACTTCAGAAGATACAACTGAAGATACCACTGAGGACACCACAGAAGATACGACTGAAGATACCACTGAGGACACTACAGAAGATACAACTGAAGATACCACTGAGGACACCACAGAAGATACGACTGAAGATACCACTGAGGATACCACAGAAGATACGTCTGAAGATACCACTGAGGACACTACAGAAGATACGACTGAAGATACCACTGAGGACACCACAGAAGATACGACTGAAGATACCACTGAGGACACTATAGAAGATACCACTGAGGATACAACAGAAGATACCACTGAGGATACAACAGAAGATACCACTGAGGACACCACAGAAAATACGTCTGAAGATACCACTGAAGACACAACAGAAGATACTAGCGAGGATACAACAGAGGATACCACTGAAGATACTACTGAGGACACTACTGAGGATACTAGCGAGGATACAACAGAAGACACTACCGAGGACACCACAGAGGACACAACAGAAGATACAACTGAAGATACCAGTGAGGACACAACAGAAGAGACAACAGAAGTTACTACTGAGGATACTAGCGAGGATACAACAGAAGACACTACCGAGGACACCACAGAGGACACAACAGAAGATACAACTGAAGATACCAGTGAGGACACAACAGAAGATACTACTGAGGATTTAACCGAAGAGACCACCGAAGACACCACTGAAGAAGACGTTACTGAAGAGGACAACACTCCTGATAATTCTACAGATAGTACAACTATGCTACCTACAACCCTTCCCACTATTGACGAAGGCAACGACTGTTTTGGTACCCCTCTCACCATAACGTTAATAGTTTTGGCATGTTTGATAATATTAGTTTTACTGTGTCTAATAAGCTACTGGCTTGGTAAACGACGAGGTAGAGATGAAATTCTAGCACTCTTGAGCTTTGATGGATTGCCAGATGATTTAAAAATACCAAGGGTAAATAAAGTATTTGCAAATATTAGAACGAATCCTTATGCCAGAGGTATGGCACATTTGCCGTAGTAATTAACATTTTTTTGTGTAAAATTTAGAAGCAAATTAAATGCTTCGTTATTGTCTAATACTGTGCCCATTCACTTCTGATTATTGGACATTTTACGAGAGTATTTTGTTTATGCTGCTCTCAATTTATCACATGAAAGCCATGTTGATGAAGTAAGGAAGTAAGTATGAATAACAAATACATGACTGCATGTTACCAAAGATATGCTCGAAGTTCTCTTGTGGCAAACTCGACTCTGGCAGTTTATACAACTAGATTTGTCCAATAAAACAGCCAGGACGAGTGATAATCATGAGTTGATAGAAGGCAACGACAACGTGTCGTCTTCGGAAGACCAGGCAGGCCGAACAACATGCACAAGAAGAGATGCGGTGATGATTAGTATATTTGAAGCCAGTCATCACACAGATAAATAATATGATTGTTGATAGAAATATTTAAATTGTAGTAAGTACTAAGTACGTGAATTCACTGTTGAGGAAGATCAAAAATATTATATAATTATTATGTTCAAAAGGGGGCTTCTTATAAACGCTACTTGTATACTTGTCAATAATACTCGAAAAGAGACTCAATAGGTGGCAAAAAATCTTGATAAATGACTGTAGTCTCCGATCTTTGTATACTTTCAAATAAATAGGCTGTTTTATAATTTTAATGTTATTTATTTATAATAATCTTCTCGAATATGTATTGTAATTCAAAGTATTTTATTTTTTACATTTGCAACTATTTTTTCATGAGGTATCTATCTGCCTAGAGCATAAAGACTTTGTAAATACTGTATAACAAACCACGTTTAATTATTATTAATTTATTTTTGTTTTATGAACACTGCGATTTCAGTAAACTTCAAACAAATGTAAATATATACACAATTGATCCAATTTGTTTTATAATAAGAAAAAAAATTTGCTCAATATTAAGTATAGGTTACCATTTAAGTATTTACTAAACTGAGTGTACTTGTAAAGAGTTGTTATACGTTTAATAAATGGATGTTATTAATTTTTAAACAGTCTATTTTCATTAACCCCTATACTCTACGTATACATCTATTCTATAATTCTTACACAGCCAAGCAAAACCACACGAGTAAGTAAAATTACACTTCCTTGACGGTAGATATTTTTATACTTTAGTACTGTCATTAGTGTGATGCCAGATTAAGAATACAATTGTCACCACCCCATTTCATTCCCAGGGAGCCATAAAAGCTAGATAAGAGTTATTCGACACAGTGATCATCTGTGAGAGAGGAAAAACTTAAAATTAAACCCTATGCTAACACGCTTAGCTCATTACAGTAGACCATAATCCCTCCCAAAGTAGAGGAGACCCGTACCCGACATTGGAATGGTAATGGACTGGAAAGAGAAATAGCTGTCAACAAAGTAAAATTATCAGATCAACAGCAATATAAGAAAGACTTTGTTAGTTGAAAAGCAGTCGAAAGTAATCAAAATATTATATCAAATAGATATCCACATTATTTCAAATTGCTAATAATAAATCAAATTATGGTGGAAAAAGTAAACCGTAAAGTAGACCGCAATAAGCTCAGTTGGAAGAGCTTCGGAACGGTATTCCGAGGTCGTGGGTTCAAGTCCCACTTGCGGCACATTCACTTTTTCCACCATAATTTGATTTATTAAGTAAAAGGCATAGCATGTCAAATGCAAAAATTAATAAATTAAATTGATAATAAATTAATTTTCGTGGATTAGTTGTCTCTCAAACTGATTTATTCTAAAGTAATTTATTAATTTTGCATTTGACATGCTATGCTCCCACTTAATAAATCAAATTATGGTGGAAAAAGGGATTGGTGAAGTCCCGCTTGCGGTAATCACTTTTTCCACCATAATTTGATTTATTCTGTAAATCTGTTTACTTACTTATTTAACTGATATGTTCAATAATCGAAAAGACGATATAATAATGCATTGCCAGCAGAGGTCTGAATTAAAGATAATTTAGACTCAAAATCCTGACTGACACACGAGTGTTAGGTTTTAGTATCAATAAAAGTTGGGTAAAGTTTCTTAAACTTTTCCAAAATACAAACGACATAATGCATACTTTGTCTGTATAGTAACCTATTTAATAATCAACACAAGAAGTGGAAAGCTCGATACAAAACCATTATTATTGCCGCGGTAGCTCAGGTTGTCAGAATAAGAGCACAAATTTCGGAATTATTCATTCATTCCGAACTTACTAGGTTCAAGTCCCACTGGTGGCACTCAAATTGTTTTGTTAGTTTAAAAATCAATAAAACAATTTATAGTAAGATTATTTCTAACCTAGAGATAAAATGTAACTTGGTACAAAAGGAAATTAGAAGCATTGGGGAACAGAGCGAAGGGGCCGAACACTAAATAACTTTACCATTGGAATTGTCATGCATGTAGTCATTTACGGTTAAGTAAAATGAGTTCGAGAATCGTAATCGAATATCTTATGATTTATCTTTGGGTCAAAATAGGGCAAATATTTGGAATATTATAAAAGGGAAATAAACACATGACATAGGAATAGAACCATTGCGTCCTTATTATTTAAATAGTTTTGAAAACTTTCTAAATTTAATAAAGTCCCATTACACTTTAGATAGCAATGCGTAAATGCCGCAAAGGCATCAAAAAGCTCATCATAACTAAGAAATGTTTGCGGTATAACGACTTATATCAACGTATTACATAACAAACATTATGTGATTAAAATTATTATTCATAAATATATACATTGAGTGATTTCCTTTAATCATTATAGCTCAATGACCTTCCGGCCATAACATAAACGAAAACAAAACTTACTAACCTTGAAAGACGAAATACATATTCAATTTAATTATTAAATCGCACACATTAATAGTTTAGATTTAAAGTAGATTTTGCCTTCTAAAACGTATAAAACCATATTTGAAACAAAATTAGGACATAACCTTAATAGATGGGTTTTAACACATACCAGGGCCAACCGCCTGACTCATTTCAAAGCTCGTAATAGTTTCATAAGCTATGAGAAAACCCACGCAATAAGTTTTTAAATAAAAATTATGCATAAAATTTATGCAAAAATCTGTAATATTTTGTACATAACACAGAAAAATGTATATGATTTATCTCATCAGATGTTATTGGAATATAAGTAAATGTATAAAGCTATACTAATATTATAAAGCCGAACAATTTGTTTGTTTGTTTGTTTGGACGCGCTAATCTTAGGAACAACTAGTTCGATTTGAAAAGTTCTTTCAGTGTTGAATAATACATTTATCGAGGAAGGCTATATTATATCACACTGCGACCAATAGGAGAAGCATTAGCGAAAGATGTTGCAAAGCCGGGAAATATTTCCCAAATTCCACGCGTAACGAGTGGTAGGTAACGGCTAGTAATAATATAAAATATTAAAATTACAAGTAAACCATACATAGATAACAAATACAACTTGGCATTACTGGTTATAAGAGCTCAATTATCACCAGAAATGCCAAAGATCCTCATGGAAGCATTTGAAATACGAAGATGATGAATTTGAATCGAGTTCTAAAACAAATGGTAATAGATGTTGATCGTTGAGCGAAATATAATTGGGGGAAAAGAATAAAATTAAAGCTCGAAAGAAGACTCCCCGCGAACTTGCCAAGATAATTGGTCGCGAAAGCAGAAAAACAAGATAAAATTAATGTGCCACCATCAAAACACTTCAGCATTTCTTAATTAAGCATCCACTTAGGGCGCTTTGTTCGTTTACAGAGTATGCGTTCCGTTTTAATATATTTAGGGAGAAGACAAAAGTTTTCTGTCTACAATGAATTCTCTACGGTTTGTTTTCAAGAATGAACGCAGTAAGATACCAGTACGTGTCAAAGCCATGAGACGTCTATGATATTGACGTGACAACGTCTTATAATTCGATAGAGCCGGCTGCACGCACGAAAAAACATGACTCATGCGGCGTTACCTCGCTCTGAGGCGTTCCATGTAAGGCTTGAAGTGCAAGCGTCTCGCTATCACTTGTCTCGCTTGCACGTTCTTTGTCACGTTCAACTATCGTCAGTAAACCGACTTAACAGACAACCAATTTTTTTTATCTTCCGGGGCTCTTTGAGAAACTTTTTAGGTACTTTTTCCTCTGCATTTTTTCAAAGTCTAATTCGGAATATAAATTATGGTAATAATTGTTAGCTAAATTAGTATAATAGATTACGTATAAGAGTATTATAAAAATACTTTAATGTTATTGCCGATTTCTTACAAAAGGATCAAGTTCTTACAAGATCGTAGCACTTACAAACGTCGGGCATGTATGACCAGAGTATGAATGTGTGTGGATGAAGCCAAGGAAGTGTATCTGGATCGTAGCAGATGGCGCTCTATAGTCTCTCTCTACCCTCATGGAAAAAAGGCATGATGATGAAATTACGTAAATAAAGCATTGTGCGACCATAATTTTGCTGTAGTTGACATTAATATTTTTATACATAAAAAACGAAGCATACTACTAAGTATATCTAATCACGTAGACATGAAAGCTGACGCATTAGATATAAATAAAATATTCTAAATCGGGCTTATATTATCAAGAATGTCGAATTGATCATTCAAATCAAACGGGACCCTATTACTGAGACTTCGCTGTCCGTCCGTCCGTCCGTCTGTCACCAGGCTGTATCTCAAGAACGGTGATAGCTAGACAGTTGAAATTTTCACAGATGATGTATTTCTATTGCCGCTATAACAACAAATACTAAAAATAAAATAAAATAAATATTTAAGGGGGGCTCCCATACAACAAACATGATTTTTTTACCGTTTCTTGCTGGATACTAATAACGTTGCCTTATGTTGCATAGATAATGGTACGGAACCCTTCGTGCGCGAGTCCGACTCGCAGATGACCAATATTTTATAAATATCATGGTACAAAAGTAACGCCAAAAGCTACTTTGTATGATAATTGTATAGCATATTAGGGTATAGTAGATACTAAAAACATTAATATGACCTTCGTGAACGACACTACATCGGCATTGGAAGCCAAGATAATGATAATCTGTGAGCACCACGTCGGGAAAAGGTTTGAAATCTGTGTGAAATAAAGAGAAGTATTTATATCTATTCGAAGTGAAGTAGGTACTGAAGCATAACCTAAATGCAACTTAAGTATTTCAGTTGAAAGATTGGAAAGTATCCTCTGTCAATAGTTGAGACGTAACTTACTCCTGAACAACCCTCAATTATACGAGTACATAGGTAACCTAATAATAGTGCTGAATGCAGTTAGCGCAGGACCGCGCGTTGTGGTGTTCTATGGCGAGGCCTATGTCCAGCAGTGGACTGAGAAAGGTTGATGGATGGATGGAACCTAAAAAAGACGTGTGGCACTCGGGGACTGCCGCGGTAAAGCTATTGCATAGTATATCAACTTATGCAATTATAATTATTTATTTATTTTATTTATGCAAGAATCTAAATACCATAAACTAAACTAAGATTAATTATCCTTATTTACTGATGCTTACATCTGTCCATTGTTTATGGTAATTATGATAAAATAGCGATTGTCAATCAAATGTCAATAAAATAATAATTGGTCAAGTGCGAGTCAGACTCGCGCACGAAGGGTTCCGTACCATTATCTATGCAACATAAGGCAACGTTATTAGTATCGAGCAAGAAACGGTAAAAAAATCATGTTTGTTGTATGGGAGCCCCCCTTAAATATTTATTTTATTTTATTTTTAGTATTTGTTGTTATAGCGGCAATAGAAATACATCATCTGTGAAAATTTCAACTGTCTAGCTATCACCGTTCTTGAGATACTGGGTACGGAACCCTAAAAATCATGTTTGTTGTATGGGAGCCCCCCTTAAATATTTATTTTATTTTATTTTTAGTATTTGTTGTTATAGCGGCAATAGAAATACATCATCTGTGAAAATTTCAACTGTCTAGCTATCACCGTTCTTGAGATACTGGGTACGGAATCCAAAAAATCATGTTTGTTGTATGGGAGCCCCCCTTAAATATTTATTTTATTTTATTTTTAGTATTTGTTGTTATAGCGGCAATAGAAATACATCATCTGTGAAAATTTCAACTCTCTAGCTATCACCGTTCTTGAGATACAGCCTGGTGACAGACGGACGGACAGCGAAGTCTCAGTAATAGGGTCCCGTTTTTACCCTTTGGGTACGGAACCCTAAAAACTAACGCCAAAACTGACATGAGTCACCAGCGCGAAAAGCGAAACGGCGTTACTAGTGTAGCGCCTTGTGTAGTATATTTTAGTTACGCTATCTTTGTTACGGAGTTTAAATTTCGAATTTTGTGCATTTAGTCTCCACGCTCAAGGCCCGCGATAGAAGCTATGCAATAGCTTAATAAAACTTAAATATGTAATATGTTGATAGCTATGCGAGGCAAGGGCTGATGGATAATTAGATGGATGCGAAGCACACAAACAGTTATACAGAGATCGTATTTTAATAATACGGGAACAAAAATATTCTTAAAGATTTAAAGAATTTTTGAATAATAAATAAATCCCCTTGGTTTTTAGGGTTCCGTACCCAAAGGGTAAAAACGGGACCCTATTACTGAGACTTCGCTGTCCGTCCGTCCGTCCGTCCGTCCGTCCGTCCGTCCGTCCGTCCGTCTGTCACCAGGCTGTATCTCAAGAACGGTGATAGCTAGAGAGTTGAAATTTTCACAGATGATGTATTTCTATTGCCGCTATAACAACAAATACTAAAAATAAAATAAAATAAATATTTAAGGGGGGCTCCCATACAACAAACATGATTTTTATGGTTCCGTACCCAGTATCTCAAGAACGGTGATAGCTAGACAGTTGAAATTTTCACAGATGATGTATTTCTATTGCCGCTATAACAACAAATACTAAAAATAAAATAAAATAAATATTTAAGGGGGGCTCCCATACAACAAACATGATTTTTAGGGTTCCGTACGCAGTATCTCAAGAACGGTGATAGCTAGACAGTTGAAATTTTCACAGATGATGTATTTCTATTGCCGCTATAACAACAAATACTAAAAATAAAATAAAATAAATATTTAAGGGGGGCTCGCATACAACAAACATGATTTTTTTACCGTTTCTTGCTCGATACTAATAACGTTGCCTTATGTTGCATAGATAATGGTACGGAACCCTTCGTGCGCGAGTCCGACTCGCACTTGACCAATTATTCTTCAATTAATTTGTTTGTACGCTGCTGTCGCGATTTCCTTGTTTCCTAAGTAATTAATTTTTATATTTCAATTCAATAGACATTCCTTAACTGAATAAATTAGAATAAATATTTCATTTGATTTCAACTTAATAATAAAAGTGACTCTCATTTATAATTTTTTGATGTTTTGTTTTTTATTAAATCTAATCACAAATAATTACATCCAAAGTTTCCTATAAAAAGAAAAGGAGCATTTCAGTTTCTTCGTATTTATAATTATGTATTAGGCAAAATACCTAATGATATTTAAAAATGGTATATGTAAAACTTTGGATGAATTGTTCTACAACTAGACGCACACGTTAACACATCTTGATTCACCTTGGGTGTTTTAAAATAAACAAGAAAATAAAAGGTAAGTAATGACTTATTTAAACGTAGGGGGAAAAGAGGGAAAGAAACGATGGATGGATTGTGTGAAAATGGATATGAAAGAAGAGGAATAAATTGAGAAATGACGTGTGACAGAAAAGCATGGAAGAAAAAGACATGTTGCACTGATCGCAAATAAACAGACGACTGCACGGCAATGATGCAATGGCTTGTCCCAGAATCTCAATGTAGATATCTCTTCCCCTATTCCGCCCTCGTATTTTTATAAAAAATGATAAGTATTCCTTCCCCATTTTGTATTTAACAACTTTCGTAAATTCTTTATAGGAAGTTAGAAGTAGGTAAACCAAATAATGTTAGAATTGCTAGTATTTTCCGCAAATAACGTAACCAAACACCTGGGTATAACAAATAACTTTACCGTGACGACAGCCTAGAGACTACGTGTCACATACAAATTACGTCTGCCATTCGGAATGGTGACAATAAACTATGAAACATTCTCTTATATTTTATTTCTTATATTTTGTGGATAACAAAAACGTAGAATAATGTTATACAAATATTAAACCCGAGGAGGAAGGGCCTTATTTACACCACATAATATTTATTTGAGTTAAATATAACACAAGGTTCACCACTCCAGTTTCTTCTCAAGGTGGTGTCCAACCAAAGGATAACACTACCTAAGTAGGTAGTGTTTGTTATCCTTTGGTTGTACGGAGTATACGCGTAACGCGTACTTACGCGTTACGCGCTACTCCGTACGCGTGAAGTTCAGAAAAAATTCTCCATTTTTGTAACATTTTTTACTAAAGTTTCGATCCTATCGGTCGTAGCGTGATATTCTATGTATAGCCTTTCTCAATAATTAGAATATCCAACACAAAACCAATTTTTCAATTCGATTCAGTAGTTCTTGAGATTAGCCCGTTCAAATTCGAACAAATAAACTCTTCAGTTTTGTAATATTAGTTTAGAAAAGAATACAACATCCTTCGTGGGAATAATTGGAAACTTAACCTAGCCAACACGTCTGGTAGCCTAAGTGGCCCAAATAGTTTAATATCTTTCCGAAGTAAAGGAGGGCCGTGATCAATAATGGGACCCTAATAACCTAAGAGGAGAAATATATAAGTACAAACACTACCAATTGTTCAAAAATAGAGTAAATAGGCTTCTTACATACGTTGGTGCGCCTTACCATCATTGATTTCATTACCGCTTACCATCAAGTGGAGCAAGCAGTAACATGCATTATTTAAAATAAATCTTTAAAAACTCACTTCTGATGTTGGAATAACTTAGCCCGATTATCATAAGCGGCTTTTTATAAATAAGTCTAATGAAATTATTGTATTGTCGTCGTTTCTTAAAAGTGTGTAAAGTTTTAATGTAGGTATTCCAAGGTATTGCAGTGCGAATTTTTTTCATGCTACAAAAGTATTACAAACAAGCATTCGCCTCGCCTAATAGTAAGCAGTTACCGTAGACTATGGACTTATGTAACACCGCTCTCGCGTCACCGACCCTGTAGAAACCTTTATCGTCTGATTCGAGTTTTACCAATGCATTAGTAAATAAATAAATAAATAAAATCTTTATTTTCTCACCACAACCGAAAATTACATAAAAACACATAGAAAAAAAAACAAAACAACTTTGTACTACTTAAATTTCGGTCGTGGATCGCTGGTGTCTGAAATAGGTAATGTGTTACCTGTGATACAGAACACCAGGTCTCCACTCGAACCGATTACAAGAACAAATAACTAAGTAGATGATACATATTTAAAAGTTCCGCAAATATTATCTAACACTTGCGCCACTCATTTGCTTAAATAAAACTACTTTTTACGGATTTAGACGCGTATATTCACCTCGTAGTCTCACCCGTTACCATGGTGACTGCAAAGTCTCCGAAACGTCGGGCTAAAAATTTTTAACAAATATATATAAATTATTAATAGATATATGCATAGCAAATGAGCATTTTAATTGTAAAGCTAATAAAAGCGTATTATTAAGCAAAACATTATGACACATTGGTATTATATAGAGATATAATTATGACTCATTGAAGGCTTACGTGGATGAAATGCAAATTGATTTGAAATAATTTCATTGTTTTCCATGACTTGCTTTTTTTAATAGAGATAAGAAAAATATCTACAAGATCGGATATGTATCAAATACCGTTTAATAAGTCCGTACGCAAATTATTAATTTAACCTCATTTGCATATCATAACCTGTTTTTTTTTTCTTAATATAATAAAGTTTATGGTATAAAAACTTAAAGGAATAATCTTTTTTGGTAAAAACGTACTTCTAAGCAATATTAGAAGTACGCTAGTAACACTTACACATACATTACGGACATAACTATGAAAAAAAAAATCGAATGTATTCACATCCTAGTAAATAGCGAATATATAGCAGAACAATAGGTAATAACGTACAAAATTAGCGAGTTTTTTGCTTTAGTTATCCGAAGCGCGAGGATGAACCTAAATGTGTCTTTTGTCTTCCCGTACCTAGAGCTAATACGGTGACCATGTTAAAACTTGTATAATTAGAGACAAATATTTTTACTTTTAATTGAAAGTCTAGAACAGCTTACTAGAACATCGTTCCTTTTATGAAATGATTTAGGAAGAAGTACGGTAGAGAAATAAAGAGTTTAAATCTGTAAAAAGATACAACACTGCCTCGCCTCGGAAGGCGGCAGGATGCACTCCAACGAGGTTAACAACAGTCGGTCGGAGCTGTAGAGCTTAATGCGAGAGAAACCGACGGATTACCCGAGCATTATCCAGCTAGATCGCTCTCTGCATCTGGGCCATCACTGATTTGCTATTGACGTAAATCTATTTATTATTAAATATTTTAATGAAATTAACGAACAAACGAGTTCAATTATTGTAAAATATTAAATAAATACTATGTTTCTTTAGAATTTAGAACAATATTATGTTTAAAATTCTTTACCAGGTTGCTGTAAAAACCAGCTAAGGGACATTTTTCACATATAACATCCTCTGTGAGAGACGGAAACCTTGAAAATATATCCTGTATCAACACGCCTGGTCAGCTCGGCGCATTACGGCTCCCAAAGTGGAGGAGGCCTGCAATAGGACATTAATAGACTAGAGTGAGAAATGAGTATTATTTCAGAGACATTTTTTTTTAAATAAACAAGTACTTTAAACAAAAAGAAAATTAAGCTATAATTTAATATTTGTCCTAAAAATAATGTTAGACATGGTGACCCTACAGACGAGGGCTCCGGCAAAAATCACGGGAGCAAACGAACAATGGACTCGCAGATAGCGCATTTCCTCCACGAGAACTAATTAAGTGGATTCTATTCAGGTAATAGTTCATTTTCTATATGCATTCAACGTTTTTACAACTAAACTATCTTAAGCATTGTATTATAAAAAGTAACTTAATATATACTAACATTATAGAGCTGAAGAGTATGTTTGTTGTTTGTTTGTTTGAACGCGCAAATCTCAGGAACCACTAGTCCGATCTGAAAAATTATTTTAGTGTTACATAGTTAATTTATCGAGGAAAGCTATAGGCTGTATAACTTTATGCTGCGACCAACGAGAGTGCGAAGCATCAATGAAAAATGTTGCAATAACGGGGTAAATTTTCTAAATTCCATGCGTATGACGTCGCGGGAAACAGCAAGTATAGTCTTATGTCTCTTTATCGTATTTATCAAATTCATTTATGGTATGCAATAAAAAAATAAACTGTGTGGAAATGTAGACAACAAGACGACCCTCTGACAATTTGTTTTACAAAATTACGAATTCAAAAGTTATTAAATTTTAAATGTTAGGTAATAATTTCATTATACAGGGTGTGGCGTAAATAGTGGTCCACCGTTCAGGGTTAGGTACATCAGGTAGGTACCTACACCATACCAAAATTTTAAACCGGTCCGCCGACTGGTTACGGAAAAAAAAATATTTTTAATTTTTTTCAAGAAATTCCCATTTTCATTACGAATTTGACCACAGTTTCAACAAAAAACATTATTTTTGATTTTCTATTCGTGTTTATTCATGTTGAATGTATGAGCTATCATAAAAAAATAAAGATTTGTATTGAAATTGTAGCCTTTACGAGAAAAAGTGATTTCTTCTCAATTCTTAACCTAAATTTTATCGCATCACTCATATTCAGGAGCGTTTTTTGAAAAAGAAATGTACTACACTGTTAGTGCCCATGCATTTAAAAATATGCTCATGATGTACTGATTATAAAATGGTATAATAGTACCGCTTTTCAAAAATAGAAAAAAAAATACTGCATTTGTAACTGAAAATAAGTAAGTCTTCCTGTTACCATTTTCGCAACATAATATTGAAACAAAAATTTCGTCTACCTTATTTATGTGCCCATTCTTACTGTAAACTTGGTCATAGTGACAACGACAATATTATTATTGTAATTGTATTGGCAAATGAGAACACAAAAGTTACTACAGACAGGGTATTAAAAAAAAAACAACTTTGACATCATAATTATTTATTTATTGATTAATACAATCGGTGCTCAAAATGGCCCCTATTCGCAGCTATACACGCTCTGCACCGTCGAATAAAGGAGCGTTTAAGACGTCGAGCAAACCCGCTTTCATTGATTTTTCCAGCTGCTGTCAGAATCCTGGTCCTTAATTCTTCAATATTATTTATTGGTCCCTTGTATACGTCTTCCTTTAAGCATCCCCAATAAAAGAAATCCAAAGGATTAAGGTCTGGGGAGCGTGGTGGCCATAGTATTGGGCCTAACCGCCCTATCCATCTGTTTGGATAGGCCACATTAAGGTGCTATCGTACCCTTACTGCATAGTGAGCGGGACAGCCATCATTTTGTAGCCACATGCTGTCTCGGATCTCTGTAGGGACACTTTCTAGAAGTACGGGTAAATCTGTCTGTAAGAACCCAAGATACCTTTCTGCGGTTAAGGTTTCTGGCAGTTCTAATGGACCAATTATTTGTCCGTTAATAATGCCGACCCAAAGGTTTATTTTAAATTGGTATTGCGATCGATCTTGTCTCATGACGTGCGGATTTTCTAACTGCCAGCTGTGCAAGTTGTGTAAATTTAAATATCCATCTTTTCTGCAAGATGATTCGTCACTCCAAAGTATTTTATTAAAAAATTGCTCGTCCTCTCGTATTCTACGCAGCATTTCTCTGCAAAATCTCACTCGCGGAGGATAGTCCCTTGGTAACAGAGTCTGTACCCTTGTATAATGGTAGGGATGTAGCTCGTGTCTTTTTAAAATGCGATGTACGGTTCTGGTAGATATCCCCGTTGTGCGAGATAAGACTCGGACTGAGGTTGTAGGATCTTGTTCTGCCAAATTCAGTACCTGATCATCGGCATGTCTCCGTGGGCGTCCTTCTCTTGCACCGCCTACGCCTGAGCCGGGTATCCTCCCTTCGGTGTATGCATTGTGGACTCGCCCAAACACCCTGTGGTCTGGATGTCTGCGATCGGGATATCTCTCCCTGTAAAGCCGAGCCGCCTCTCTGCCGACTCCTCCACATTCTCCGTAAATAAAATGCATGTCAGCATATTCGCGCGGTGTATACTGAGACATTTTTGTTATCACTGCACTCCACGTTTGTCCAAATCGTTATGCAAATCAGAGTCCGGTAAACGTAAGCAAGATTATTAGATGTCACCAAAACGACAAGTCCAAATCACTTAGGCAATCAACCGGAGTCCAGGGGAATAGCAAGAAACAGCGGAGTTAAACACAAATGAAACGAAACGTATACGATGCACGGGAGCGTAGATCGTACTAATTGTTTATGTACCATTTCTTTCCGATCTCAATTGCTAGAAAGGAAAGGGACAACAACAACAAACTACATCCTTTCCTTATCACTATCCTATTGTTTAGTTACTCCAGCTACGTTACGCATTACAAGAGTGTGCGCACTTCAATAGGTCTTTTGTTATGGTTCAGGTACAGAGCGACCTTTTTTTATAGGACACGACATGATGTAGAATTATTTGGAGACGTGGAGTCAAATATCAGTTGTAAGATTGAGACTTTGTTTTATTGAATTCCATATTTAAATGGGTAAAAACAAAAAGACAACATTTTTGTTTAAATATTATGTTGCGAAAATAGTAACAGGAAGACTTATCCGTTTTTAATTACAATTGCAATAAAAAAAAATCTATTTTTGAAAAGCGGTACTATTATACCATTTTATAATCAGTACATCATGAGCATATTTTTAAATGCATGGCCACTAACAGTGTAGTACATTTTTTTTTCAAAAACCGCTCCTGAACATGACTGATGCGATAAAATTTAGGTTAAGAATTGAGAAGAAATCACTTTTTCCCGTAAAGGCTACAATTTCAATACAAATCTTTTTTATTTTATGATAGCTCATACATTCAGCATGAATAAACACGAATAAAAAATCAAAAATAATGTTTTTTGTTGAAACTGTGATCAAATTCTTAATGAAAATGGGAATTTCTTAAAAAAAATTAAAAATATTTTTTTTTCTGGAACCAGTCGGCGGACCGGTTCCAAATTTTGGTATGGTGTAGGTACCTACCTGATGTATCCAACCTTGAACGGTGGACCACTATTTACGCCACACCCTGTATATAGTACCTATATTCAATGATTCTTAGAGATAGCGCCGTATTACTGCTCTTTTTTAATATAATGCCACAAAAAGGTTTGATTACACATAAAGAACTAAATTAAATATAAATATTCAAATATAGAACATGTTTAAGTCCATAAAGTCCATAAACTACAACCATTTAACACCCACTCAACATTTTTGCATAAGTCTCGTAGACCTAGTTACGTCATTATTCGACCTCTATACTGTAAAGTTAGTTTATTATTACTATGCTACGATTAAGGATTTACAAGGAAAGGATTATAAGAATCCTTATGAATATATTACTCAAGGTCTTTACAAGGTCGTTTTGTTTTGTTTACAAATATTATAGACCTAAGAGTCTAAATCTCTTAAAATAACTTTAATTATGATTTTTACAACGGGAATTTCATTAACAAAATAAACTATCTTTTAGGTTTTTCCAATCGATATGATATAATTATGTAAGATGTCGACGTTGCCATCTCTGCTATAGCGTAGAAAAAAAAGAAATCACTTGCATATCTTTAATATTTTTTTAAATTATTGTATTGTCATTGATTCTAATCCGCGTGCAAAAATTTAAATCAATCCGACTATTGCAAGTGGGTGAAAATCACTTTCAAAGATTCCGTTACAAGATTAATGCATTTATATACACATATGAAACTAAGAAAAACGTATTAAAAAGATGTATATACCACTGACATCTTATTTTAGAGACAATCGACACATCTGGAACAAAATATACAGAACCGCCCCAATAACATTTTTTAGAACTGTTAAAAACCGAAATTCCACTGTCAATATTACATAAGCAATATTAGCGCCCCTTTTCAAATATATTTTAAAATATATCTTAAAGTAAATACTACTTATTGCACATGTCATACTTTGTAACTCCTTGAAAAAGCTGGTAATGATTTTTCATAAAGTCAGATTCTTTGCTTCTCTGTAAAATAGACGAAAATTATCTTTCAAACTTAGGAAAGTAGTAGACGCGCCAAACGTGTGAAACTGGTAGATTTTCGACTAAACTAATTCTTATCGCTGTCAAACTAAATTGTTAATTCAACATTTACTATAAATTACCATTAGTTTACTAACTATTTTTCATTAACTACATATTTCAAGAACAATTTAGAAAGAATTGAAAAATCCTTTCAAGAAATTTCGAGAATACATTCGGAGCGTAATACAAAAGTATGTATTACTTATTACATGTTTTGTTTCACGTATTTGTTAAATTATTTTATAACACTTTGAACATTATTTTTTACGGTACATTTTTCACGTTATCATTAGGTAATTGTCTTAATCGCGATATCCATAACAGCTTATTGACTATTCTAAGAAACACATAGTTAATGCGAATAATCCGAACTTAATGTTGTATAATATTATGATCATGTTTTTAATATAATGTATTAGAGTTCCCTATTCAATAAAAACCATTAAAAGTTAATGGAAAATTTTCTTATTCATATTAACACATGTCTTTCCTTGTTTATAAACATTTTTCAGGCAAAAAAGCAGGACATTATAGTTTTTAGTTGCACAAACCAACGACAAAATAATAAGGTCGTGTATATTTAAGGTAAAATTTTGTATTTATATTTGTAATGTGATCTCTAGTTCTCTAGAATTTCATTCATTTTCAATGTCATCATCATAACATCACGCCTTTTTCCCATGGGGGTAGGCAGAGACTATAGAGCGCCAGCTGCTACGATCCAAACATACGTCCCGACGGTTGTTACACTACGGACTTGTCCTTTTTAGAGTTTTTTTGCATTTTTTGATTTTTTTTGTATGTACATATGGTCACGGGTGAATGGTGACTGCAAAGTCTCCGAAACGTCGGGCTAAAATTAAAACAAATATACGCGTCTAAATCCGTAAAAAGTAGTTTTATTTATGCAATTGAGTCGCGCAAGTGTTAGAAAATTTTTTGTATTTATTTCTGCGTATATATTCTATGAAAATGGTTAGTAGCCACTTATTTGCTATTAAGAAATTTATTCATGTCGCTAAAATGGACTGCTCTATGCGGACTGCTTCAAAGCTCCTCGTCCACGTAGAGAGAATAGAGTTACACAGCTTGGAGACTAATCTAAACTATACTCAAATTTTTACGTACACTTAAAAATCATTAGACCGAGAGTAGCCGAGCTTGTCTACGTAGATTGTAGTGATACTCTAGCTACGGTATTCTTGCCAATGTGTACATGTTGTAGATTACGCTATGCGAGTCACTCTCCAAACTACTTGTGTTAGAATTTATTCTTATAATAATATACTTGGAATTTATATTTTTAACTTTTTCTTATTTTTCGTAGCTTGTTTGATGCATTGGGTCAGGTTGCATTGATAGATAAGAGAATTTCGCATCTTCTTGATTGGTCTTGCATTGGGTCGTGCCAAAATAATATTCATTTATTCAATTGGGATTGTTCATAATTTTTTACCTGCTGTTATAATATATTTTTTAGAAAATATAGACTATTTTAAGTAACCAATTTCAATATTATTGAAATATTCGCTATATAAAATTTTTAAAAAATACTTAAAGATGTTGTTTTAAATGTTGTGCCGTCATCGTTGTACGCATTCTTTGTGTTGCCTTTTCCTGATAGACTTAAGACTTCTTCAAGACAACAAGATCTTTTCAAAGATGCCAATTTGATATAATAGACCAATTTCAACCCCAGAGTAGTATATCCCTAAGAGCGCCTTAACAATTTAAGTCCTTTATTTCAAGGGCAAATAGAGATCATTTGCTTTTTTGGAAAAATAATAGTTAATATAGCAAATTTCCCGAAAAAAACTAGTGGATCATGATCAGAAACTCTAATCCCCGAAATGGTTTTCGATTTAAGAGTTTAAAAAAAATATGAACAATGCCAATTAGTGTTTGGAAGAGAAGGAAAACATGCAACCCTATACTAATTAACCTGGGCAGCCAAATAGAGTACCTATATTTAGCTGACCAGGTGAATTAGTAAGGGTTTCACCATTTCTTAGTCTTCCATACTAAGTAACATATTAAGATAATTCTTTAGTTGACTATTACGGCATCCATGGAAAAAATTGTGCATACAGCAAAAGCACAGCACAAGTGAATAATGATAGTCTTAAAATCAATGGCCTTATTAACACTGTAAGTGAAATATGATCATAATTAACAGTTCCAAACAGACGTTGGCTTACCTATCTATAAAAAAAAAAACAAAGTAAATAAATTTATTTTTACTGGAAAAAGTTAAGTGGAATGGCGCCGCGTTGTCTTTGCGCGTATCCAATGTTATCGCTTATCACAATTTTGTACGTCAATAACGTGCGGGTGTTTCGACAAACGCGGCCTGTTTAACTGTTGTAATATCAGTGTTACCAAATTTAAGTGCAATTACTTTTTATAAATTATTTATTATTTGCATAGTTCAAAAACTAAAAAAACACGCTAAAAAATCCCATATATTATTTTACATTGTCGCATTATTGCATTGTGCAAAATTTCTAATTAAACCAACTACCTACTGCAAATGGTTGAAAATCACTTTCGAAGAATTATTTATTTAAATAAAACTACTTTTTACGGATTTAGACGCGTATATTTGTTTTCAATTTTGGCCCGACGTTTCGGAGACTTTGCAGTCACCATGGTCACGGGTGAGACTGAGCTGTAATGTGTCTACTAAAATACGCGTCTAAATCCGTAAAAAGTAGTTTTATTTAAACAAATGAGCCAAATGAGAAATGAGAAAAAATTATTTATTTATTTATTCTTTGTTGTACACCATAAAAAAAGACTAAGAAAAATACAATGGGTGGCCTTATCGCTAAGAGCGATCTCTACCAGGCAACCTTTGAATGGAGATGTTTATAGGAAATAGCAGTAGTTGTAGGTGCACAAAAATAGTTTATGTTATAAATTTACAGATAAATATAGACGATACATATATAGTTAAATATTTAAACTAAAATACATACATACAGATATACATTCAGAAGATTCCGTTACATAAATTAATACACGGACAGGTACGTACCGAGCTAATAAAAGCGTGTTAAAATTCATTATTAATCAAGCCCTATAGCAAACGCAGATTATTCCCGTGTGGTGATGCCACATTTTGTCCACAGGAAAAGAGAAAACACGAAGTAACAACTAGCTCAGGAAAACCTTTTTTTACTATCTCTTTCTATCTAATTTATATTATCTGTATAATAAGACAGAAAACTGATTACTAAACACGACACCAAAATGAGTTGTTAGCCTAGGATGTCTATGTGGTGACGGATTAAGAATACAAGTGTCCACCCACCTCTTTTCCTCCCGAGGGCGCTGTCTAGCTAAGGGATATTGAAAACAGATAATATCCTTTGTGAGAGACGAAAAACTTCAAAGTAAACCCTGTGCTAACACGCTTGGCACAGTAGACCATTATGCCTCCCAAAGTGGAGGAGGCCCGTGCCTAACAGTGGTACGTTAATTGGCTGAAGAGACAGGGAGAGAGTGAGAGAGAGAGAGAGAGTCTGGGATAAGTAGGAAAACACCCAGACGCACTACTAATGTGATAAATAGAAATATTATACAAATATTTGCACCGTGCGGGATCGAGACCACGGGGCTCGCAATTACTAATGGTCATAATGGTCTATGATGAATAAGGCAAGAATTAAAGTTCAGACAGTAGCCAGTCGATCCTCTCCTCCTTGCGACTCCTATGCTTTTATCACTTTATCTACTGAAATCAAAACCCACTATAACATAGAGACATGTGAACCCCAAATGGTGAAATAAGGTCAGGAGAATGATGATGTCTACCTATATAGCGTCCTGAGCCGGTGGTAGGGAAAAAAATGTTTGGACCTGTGATAAGCACATAATTTAAAAAAAAAATGTCTACTTGCTTCAATGATTTTTCATTTTTTATCATGTAACTCTCGTATCACATGACAGCTACACTACCGACAACGCTGTTGAAAGAATCACTTTATTGGAATCTAATATATAAAATTCACGTGTCACAGTGTTACTTACCGTACTCCTCCGAAACGGCTCGACCGATTTTCCTGAAATTTTGTGTACATATCCGCTAGGTCTGAGAATCGGCTAACATCTATTTTTCAAACCTTTTTTTTTGGTATGGCAAAACTACGTTTGCCGGAACAGCTAGTCTAATATATAAAATTCACAGTGTTAGTTACTGTACTCCTCCGGAACGGCTTGACCGATTCTTATGAAATTTTATATGCATATTCAGTAGGTCTGAGAATCGGCCAACATCTATTTTTCAAACCTTTTTTTTTTGTGTATAACAAAGCAACGTTTGCCGGTTCAGCTAGTATTTTATATATTGCCGTCCAGTCACTTTAATTTTTATTCGGGACAAATAAAATTTGAAACAAACAACAAATACATATCTAAATAGCGAGATACTTGATCATGGGGTCTGTATTTACCACACTGTTTGTCACACTCACAATATTAATAAAGAAAAGTATCCATGTTCCTTCAGCCTAACAAATAGTTCCCCTTTTTCTGTTATACGCGTTTTTTTACGGACATTTCACACAAAGTCCTCTGGTCCAAAGCTAAGGTTTATATGCTTGTGTTATTAGTATATTACTTATAATACATAGTAAACACCCAGACGCAGTACAAACATTGTATGACAATTAAAAACATCACACAAATATTTGTCCTGACCGGGAATCGAACCCAAGAGCCCGTGAACGGCAGTCCGTAATATGAACCACTGGACCACGAGGCCCGTCACATTAGCCACAAATTATCTATCAAGTATCTATGTCTCTTTTGCAATATTAAATACATTCTTTTTATAAAAATGCTGTTTTATAAGATGGCCTTATACCCTCACTGAAATATCAGAATTCCCGTAAGAAGTATTCAAATTAACAGACACTTTGAAGGCTACATACTAATTTAAATACTAAATCACATCACTTGCAAAAGAAAGGATATCCACAAATCCAAAGTGTATTGGAATGAATGACCCATAACAACGGTTACGATAGGAAAAAGTAACTAGATGGTATTCTATGGGGGAGGCCTATCCTATGTCGAGCAGTGGACGAGGAGCAAAACGATGGATAGAAGGAAATAGTTTTTTTTTATTCAAAATTTTATATATGGGTTTTGCGTCACTCTTCCGTGATTATCAAGCGAGCTTACTGAAATGTAGAGTAGGCTTAAAGCTTGTGCAGAACATAAGATTAGAATTCACGTAGTACTCATCATCAATATACCGTCACGCCTTTTTCCCATGAGGTAAGCAGAGACTACAGAGCGCCATCTGCTACGATCCAAACGCACTTCCTTGACTTCATTTACACTTGTACATCTGGTCATACATGCCTTACGGTTGTAATCGGTACGCACTTGACCCTTTTGAAGAATATCAGCGATGACATGAAAGAAAGAAAATATTATTTTGCACAAAAATCTGATATTAAAATAATGATATAGAAAGTTTTAAAGTACTTGCCAAACATCCATTTCTTCGTATTAAAAAGCAACGTGGAAACTCCATCTGTCGACTTGTACGTAGCTATTAAAATTAAAATATTTTAACAAATATATAAGCTGATAGATTTTAAAGCAATTGAACTTACTAAAGCTTAAAGCAATATAATAAACAGATTAGCTTTTATTTTATAAATTGTTAAAACTATTTTGTCACGAAACAATTAGCTCTGGGTCCCAGCTACAAATAAACGATCGGATTGACCAGATATATTTGATAGGCATTATCATTTTTCTCGGTAAAATGTTTTGTACCGAGGTCAGGTAACAATGCGTGTAATAAATAATTTTATCAACAGCATTGGTGCGTTTTATAATATAATACATATTGTATCCGATTAAACACATTCCGAAGTTATTTCTGGACTCTTAATTACGTTTTAAAGAAATATTTTGGGAATATCCTTGAAAGAAAAGATTTAGATTTGATACCTATTAAAAATATCGTAAAATTTTTAGCCTGGCTAATAATTATGTTACTATTATGTAGACGAATGTTTCGTTACTATATTAAATATTTACTTTATTTACACTAATTAGTTAATAAATCAAATTATGGTGGAAAAAGTGTGAAATGCCGCAAGCGGGGCTTGAACCCACTGACTGGGTAAAAGCATAGCATGTCAAATGCAAAATTAATAAATTACTTTAGTTATGAACGTCGTGTCATTATTTCAACCCATTCGTATTCTGGAAAGAATACTCAAGTGTTGGTCGAGATTAAGAGTGTAAAGCAATCTTGATAGATGGCGCTGTACGTAAAAATATATAAAGTCATTTGATTGACAAGTATAGTGGTTAATTTAAGATGTTGCAAGTAGACCGCAATAAGCTCAGTTGGAAGAGCTTCGGAACGGTATTCTATTGGGTATGTATTGGGTTCAAGTCCCGCTTGCGGAATTTCACTTTTTCCACCATAATTTCATTTATTAAGTAAAAGCATAGCATGTCAAATGCAAAATTAATAAATTACTTTACTAATTAGTTAGTTCATAATTAGTGTAAATAAAGTAAATATTTATATAGGAAGTTCGAAATTTGTAATAATGAAATGTTTACTCACAAAATTACCTATTTTCAAATGTCCTAGGGACATAACATGTAATGTAAGGAACAGTGATATTCTACTTGTATTTTCGTTTATACAGATTCAAGTTTCATAGCATACACATTCTTACCAAACAAAAATAGAGGCAGATATTAACCCAAAAGAAAGTACTAATTTAAACTTAGTATGGCTGTTTATTTAATTCTTCTTGCGTATTTTTCTTAAACTGCTTAAACGTTTCTTAATAATATTTTTAAAAAATACATTTAAAAATACGTTAGAACCTTTAATTAAATTAGAAAGCTTACCAAAAAGCTTAATCGAAAATTTTCTTTCGATGGAACCCAATTGAATCACTTATCGTATTAAATTCTAATATCTTCATAAACAGTATTTGTTTGTTATATTTTATGCCATGTGTAATTTGTCATCAAATGTGTACGTAATGAAATAATTCGGCATGATAATTTTATATTGATATTATTATTCTATAAACAATAAAAGGATGCATAAATAGTTAAGGCATGACGTAATATTTTCTTTGTCTTTAATCCAGTTACATTTTTCAATAAAAACCCAGTAAGGTATAATATAACGCTCCAGTGAACTAATTAATGAGATTTAGCGACACTAGGTGAACCTATATACTGTTTAAATAAAACTACCCTTTACGGATTTAGACGCGTATATTTGTTTTAAATTTTGGCCCGACGTTTCGGAGACTTTGCAGTCACCATGGTCACGGGTGAGACTCTCCCATGACCATGGTGACTGCAAAGTCTCTGAAACAAATATACGCGTCTAAATCCGTAAAGGATAGTTTTATTTAAACGGATGAGTCGCGGAAGTGTTAGAAAATACTATATATTGTTTTTATGAAGTACGTTTTCAGATTTCCATGAATGAAAGGGAAGACTGGAAGGTGCTTAGTTATGCTTATTCAGAGGAAAATCGCGAGAAAAAAGTTTGTAGAGTTTAGAAAATAAATAAATAAAATAAATATTCATGGACATTTCACACAACGTCCTCTGGTCCCAAGCTAAGCTCATATGCTTATGTTATAGGTACCAGAATACGGATATACTACATATACTACTTTTTTTTGTAAATACATACTTATAATGAGGACGTTGTGTGAAATGTCCATGAATATTTAATTTAATTTTAATAATACATAGAAACACCCAGACGCAGAACAAACATTTATAAACATCACACAAATGATTGTCCGAGGCGGGAATCGAACCCGCGACCTCATGATCGTCAGTCCGTTATATGAAATACTAGACCACGAAGCCCGAAAATGGAGGATTTTTACGATTTTTGTCCATTGATTAAAAAACAACTGTTTAGTCATGCTTCCAGGTAGTTTATTTTTCGCCAGTCTAGATAACCTCAGCTATTCCTAGCGTAATGTTTCGCTAGTAAAAATTGTATTTTCTTCTATGGTAAAAAAAGAATTGTGACTTTCTTAAATTAACGGTCTGTGACTTTTAAAGACTTAAGAAAAGATGGATGGATGGATGATCTCTGTGAATCCTTATCCTTACTAATTTATAAGAACGAAATCCGGATGATGACAAGTAATAATTTTGACGAGTTTAAGTATTAATGTGTGGAACGAAACGATAGCGTGATTTAAAAAACGTACAACGCCATCTATCGAGCAGAAGAGTAACCTTCCGTTTGTTAAGAATTGATTTCAAAATTTCACGCGTACGAAGTCGCAGGCAACGGCTAGTGAGAATATAAAAGAAAGAGGACTTAACACAGATTTGACGTCTAATAGAAGACACTGGAAGAAAAAGACATGTTGCGCCGACCCTAAATAATGGGATAAGTACAGGAGAAGGATGTTATTACGTTTTAAGGATCTCATGATGATTCTTCAACAATTTAGGGCTAGTGACATAAAAACTACCAACAATACTTTATTTCTGCCTACTTTTTTGGTTTTACCTATAGAAAGATAATTTTTCGTACATTATTTATTAAACTGAATTAAAATGATATATGATATAATTATATACCTATCTCTATATCTGCTAGAAAATGTCGTTAATTATGACGTATTATACATTATTTTGTGTATGTATTATCGCTATCACTACATGTAATAAAGTAAAGTACCCCGCTGTCTGCCCGTTTTTCGGTAAATTTAAAAACAAAAATAGTTTTATTGTGTTTTTGCGTACTGCTAGAGTTAGATAGAGTTAATGGTTTTGAACGTTTATATTTTTTCATGTATTTATTTTCATTTTATTGACATTTGGTATTTCTTAGTTTTTTTTACTATGTCCGTGGAAGAGGTCAATTAACCGCAAAATATTTATAGTCTTATTTATTACGCAGCTATATCAAAATAAACGTAGACACAATACGGAAGCGATATTCAAACATAAACTGTGTGGCCAAAGATCTTATATTACTTAGAAGGCGTGTCTCAATAGCAGTATACTGTGTCATTACCTTTACAGTCAAGGATAATTAGTATTGCAAGGATAAAACTAATATATTCACATTTTATTGTATCATTGTTTGTAATACATTATCATAATGTGATTTCTAAACAAATAAGTAGTATTTTTATTATATGGTATGATCATCGTTCAATAATGAGGGTTTTGAAGACGATCATGTAGGTCACTAATCACGCTTTGGTAACTATTTTACTTTCGGTGTGTGTCTGTCCGTGTGGTGACATATTAAGAATACAAATGTCACCACCTCTTTTCCTTCCCAGGGTGCTGGAAAAGCCAGCTAAGAAATATTGTACATCATGTGTGAAAGACGTAAACGTCGAAAATAAACCTTGTGCCAACACGTCTGGTCAGCTCGCCACAGTAGACTATTATCCCTTTTAAAGTGGAGGAGGCCTGAGCCAAACAGTGGACGTTAATGGGTTGGAGAATGAACGAGAAGGCAGTGAACTTCACTTTTTAAGACAGCATTTCTCGTCAAGGTTTATTTACATAAGTTATTGCCAATTGTATCGGTTTTTTATATAATTTTAATAGACCACTTAAAAGGGTATGAGCAGAAGCGGATTATTTAAAAAATCTATAAAATTGTATCATACTTATTCTATCATAATAATATAAATAAATAAACAAAAAATAAGTTACCTTATTTAATAAAAGGTCTTTATAAAGTGTTTCTTTAATTTTTGGAGATTTCGACTGAGTAAGCTCAATACAAAGCCTTGTGCCAAATATTTCAAGGGCGTAAGTTCTTATTAATCTTATATTTCCAAACTTGACGCTTATGTTGTAATAATTGTAATGGAATTAAATTAATATGGAGAGGATCTCCTCTCTATATTAATATAGAAGAAATAAGATAGGCATCTGCCAATCTTATAAAATACAATAAATAATAGCTGTCATCCTTGTTATATGATTGTGTTTATTGTGATCTGATCTATATGAGTCTGATGGATAGAGATCGAAAAACTCAATGTGTTAATCTCATACTTGGATAGTTTCTTTCAGTAAATGATAGGTCAATGCCTCTTTCATTCTCAGATTTTTCCCACTACAATTAATTATGCCTAAATATTAAAAAAAATATATATCAATATTAATATAACAAAAGCTGAAGAGTTTTTTGTTTGTTTGAACGCGAATTCGAACAATTTTTTCAGTATTGTACATTTATCGAGGGAGGCTTTAGTCCCATCATTTAGTTTATCCCGCTGTCAATAAAAGAAAAAGCTTCAGCATAAATTATGCAAAAACACGGAAACATTTCCAAAATTTTCTAAATTTCACGCTCAGGAAGTCGCGGGCCACAACTAGTTATGCAATAAAACACAGACTCGATCTCTGATAAGTTCTGTACGATGCAATAAAATAAGAACACACAGTTGCTTTAAAATTATTGGTGTATGTGCAAACTTCAAATTTACCCGACGTATTCATAACGATATGAAGACAAGTTATAAGATTCTATAACATACAAAAACCAAGCTTATAAAAGCATATTAAAACGCTAGATTAAATAAAGACAATCTATACAATTTAGATGTTCTTATTTAGAATCAAAGACAATCGAAAGTAACTTCCGAACAATTACAAGTATTTTTTTCTAATAAATCTGTTAGTTTCCTTTGTTCATTCCGAGATGACGATTATCATGAAATGAGGTAGTAGCTACAGAGGCGTATTTTGAAATTTTGCGCCCCGGGCCATTTATTTGACGCCCTGGGCCAATTTAATTAGCCGCCCTATAAATTAATATTGATAGCGAAATTTTTAACTTGAAAGCTTTCGCCGCCCATTTTAGGCTGGCAGCCCCGGGCCCTATGGCCCTAGTGTAAATACGCCTCTGAGTATCTATCAATAATAAGAAGACGTCAATTATGTGTATGTCGTGTATGTATGTCGTCCGTGTGGCGACGGATATGGAATACATTTCCTCCCAAGAAGAATTTTAAACCTCTGTGCAAGAGGGAAACCTCGAAAATAAACTCTATGCCAAAATGCCTGGTCAGCGTGGCATAGCAGGCCAAATAACTACCCCAAGTGGAGGAGGCCCGTGCCCACCAGCGGGCTAGTGTGACAGTTAGTATGACGTGTCTATTAACAAATCACATTAAAAAAACTCAAATTTTTTTTAGTCATGTAAAAATAACTACAAAGGCGTATGCCTTAATGATAACATATATTTTAACGGATTTATATTAATATTATTTATAGTGCATTTACTTATATTATTTATTCCTTTTTTTTCAACGTGGCAGCCTTACTTGCTTTTCTAATTAGTTAAAAAAGCGTTATAAGTGAACAGTAAATAATTGAGTATAAAAAAAAGTTCAACGGACTTCATGGGTTTTCCTCGATTTCTCAGGAGATAAAAATCAGATCCTGGTGTAAAAAAAAAAGAATCATTAAAATCGCTTCGCCCTGTTAAAAGTTATGATGAGGTAACAAACATAAAAAAAGAAGACATAGACAAATTGAGAACTCCTTTTTTGAAGTCTATTAAAAATTAAAAAAAAAATTTACGTAGCGTTTATTTAAAAACAACTTAATATAAACTATTATTAAGTTATTTTAACTATAAAAAGTCACCAAAGGTAGATTTATTTAAATACACGAGTCATATCTCTCTCCAGCCCATTTACGTCCCACTGTTGGGCACGGGCCTCCTCCACTATAGGAGGGATTATGGTCTACTGTGCCGCGCTGACCAGGCGTATTGGCACAGGGTTTATTTTCGAGATTTCGGTCTCTCACAGAGGGTGTTATCTGTGTGCTATCCCTTAGCTGACTTTTACAGCACCCTTGGGAGGAGATGGGGAGGTGACACTTGTATTCTTAATCCGTCACCACACGGAGACGAGTCATATAAATTCTAATAATATCTACTATTTTATTTAAAGACTCTATCGTGTATATCGCATTTGATATTATTTATATTGCAGTCACTTTCTGAGAATTAATAAAGTATGGGTCAAGGTATTCCATTTCTTGGGATTCGATATCAATCAATCGTTATCGTTATGATTATACGATGTTATACCTTATGTTTACTTTGGTACGATTAAATAGATAGTTCTAATAATACAGGGTCAAGTACTAGATTTATGTATTGCATAAATATAACCACTTTTTAGGGATTTAGACGCAAGTTTTATTTTTTAGTTTTAGATTTTAGCCCGACGTTTCGGATACTTTGCAGTCACCATGATCACGGGTGAGACTGAGCTGTAAAGTGTTCTCTACAATCAGATGTTACAGGGTTTACCCATATTTGATTTTTTATTTTATTTTATTTTTTCAATATTATATATTGTATTTAGTATCGTAGTCGACAGTGCTAAGTTGTGAGTTCGATACCGATTCAGGACGTTATTTGTGTAAACTGATATTCTGATTTATGTTCTCTATTTATCGGTAAAAATCTTAATCGTTTTGGCTTTTTATAAATTTGTATTTTCTACAGTACATGTCAATCGTGGGCTTTATGTTCCGATTGGCCATTTCTTATTCCGTGAATAAGTTAAAGTGAATGATAAAATTATTTTTTACTTACAAAAACTTATGCCTACACCATAACTCTCGGGTGATAGAGACAAATCTAACCCTAAATTTAAAATGATTCTTTCAGAAGATAAAATTTACAAAAATCTGAATATGTATGATAGTTAAATAAATATAAAAAATTAATATTCATGAATATTTCGCTCAAAGTCCTCTGGTCCCAAGCTAAGCTTATTATGCTTGTGTTATGGGTACCAGAATACGGATAGAATAAATATACTTCTTTTCTTTTGTAAATACATACTTATATATAATACACGTTCGTACGTTCGACGGGCTTCGTGATCTAGTGGTTCATGTAACGGACTGCCGATCAGGTCTCGGGTTCGATTCCCGGTCAGGACAATACTTTGTGTGATGTTTATAATATTTGTCATACAAATGTTTGTACTGCGTCTGGGTGTTTCTATATATTATAAGTATGTATTTACAAAAGAAAAGTAGTATATGTAGTATATCCGTATTCTGGTACAAATAACACAAGCATATAAGCTTAGCTTGGGACCAGAGGACGCTGTGTGATATATCCATGAATATTTTTTTATTTTTTATAATACAAAGGGAATACCCAGACGCAGTATAACCATTTTTATGATATTTTTATTATTATTTAAATATCAAATCAAATGATTGCGGGAATATGTCAACTAGCAACACCATCCCATGAACCACTACACTAACAGGCCCGACAACGTTGAGTAAACAATGTATCTAATAACATGAACATTATATTTTTATGATCACAATAATTAAGAGACGACAGCTCAAGAAAAACCCCTCACATTGAAGTCACAATATAAATGGTGAGAACAAGGTGATTGAGATCATTGTGTTAAATATCTCAGTGTAGTGCGGTTCAGTTTTGTGTGCAACTGTGATCATGAATTATTTGGTGAGCCTATATTTTAAATTTATATAATAATTCTAAAAATAGAACAATATTATTACAAGATATCTCTCAATTTTATTATATAAACTTTCTTTGTTATATACAACTTTTACCTAATAGTAAAACCAGCTTTTTAAAACCTGTAATAGTGTTTACAGGCAAGAGGTTATTAAACATAAAAAGATCAAATACAGTCCATAATTTGAATTACTAACACGCATTTATAAGTTCGGTATGTATCTATCAATCAATGTATTAATCTGTGTTAAGATGATTTTCACCTAATCAAATTGATCTGAAATTTTGCGCACATATTAAGGACCGATGACAATACAATAATTTAAAAGTATTCAGGATTTTTAGCGTGTTTTTAGGGTTCCGTACCCAAAGGGTAAAAACGGGACCCTATTACTGAGACTTCGCTGTCCGTCCGTCCGTCTGTCACCAGGCTGTATCTCAAGAACGGTGATAGCTAGACAGTTGAAATTTTCACAGATGATGTATTTCTATTGCCGCTATAACTAAAAATAAAATAAAATAAATATTTTAGGGGGGCTCCCATACAACAAACATGATTTTTTTACCGTTTCTTCCTCGATACTAATAACGTTGCCTTATGTTGCATAGATAATGGTACGGAACCCTTCGTGCGCAAGTCCGACTCGCACTTGACCAATTTTTTTAGTTTTTGAACTACGCACATTATTTTTAATATGTTTTATACCGCCCAAATACGTTACAGAATTATCTTAAGTACTATTACCTAATCGCAAATTTTGTACCAATACCGGCAGGTGTATGGAATTTTCTGATTATATTAACTCTATCATAATAAGTCTAGCCAATCACATAAAGAGCAATAATCGGCCCTGCCCTTTAGAGATTATGCCATTGTTTTACGTTCATGACACTTGCTGTGTCATAAAATGTTATCTATTGTATTATTTAGTGTGCAAATACAACACTTTTATGCAAATATCCGAATGAATATATTTTTAGTTAGTAACTTTAATGTTGTCGAAGTTTTCACTTCTTTTGGCGCTCATAAGAGAATTGATGATTGATTGATTGAAGATGCGATAAAATAGTTGTAAAATAAACTGACACTATTAATTTACCTGTAAATTACATACGTAAGAGACGTGCGTGCAGATCGTCACTATAAAGTTATGTTGGGACTTAGGAACAAAAACGTGGGATAACGCGAAATATAAAAAGTAAGATAAATGTCTGGTACGTGTGGTGACAGTTGAAAAATACAAATTTCACCATCCTAACTTCTTCCTAGGGTGTTGGAAAAGCCAGCTAAGGGATACTGTATACAGATAATATCCTCCATGAGAGAGGGGAAACTAAGAGAAACCTTGTACAAACACGCCAAGTCACTGGGGCACAGTAGACCATAATTCTTCTCAAAATGGAGGAAGCCCATGCCCAACAGTGGGATGTTAATGGGCTAGAGAGAAAGAGATATATAAAAATGATTTTTCTTTATTCTATTTTTTATATTCTATTATTTCTTTGTTCTTTTTTACCTAAAGCAAAGAAGTTTTTTTCTTAAACAGGTATTGACAAAAGTAATTTATTGATTTTGCAATTGACATGCTATGCTTTACTTAATAAATTAAATCATGGTGGAAAAAGAGATTGCCGCAAGCGGTTAATTTATTAGGTATTGACAAGTTAATAATAGACGCACAATTTTCGTACTCAAATATTTCTAATAAGGATATGCATACTAATATAATTATATAATTACGTAAATACCTATTGTTATCATAATTATTATCATGCACAGCTCAAAGATGCCGGGTTTTGATATACCAGTGTAATTAGATTTGAAGAAACCCATTGTTATTTGCGTATTACAAAGTCAGGTTTATTTGACAAACTAATTTATATACTTCCACATTTTAATAACAGAAAAATAAATACCGTGATTAAAAAATATTAACGCTTGAGTTCCAGTATACCTAAGAAAAGGAAAAGAACCGGATCTCTAGAAAAGTTACAGAATACTTACAGTTTTTACAAGAATATTACGCAAAACATATACTGCATATTAAAAGCTTTTTAATACGAGCGGACGCATTTATTTTATACTGACTGAGTTCAGAACTAAAGTTCGTGACGTAAAAATAGACAGATATTTATTAACCGCTATTTCAAAAAAAGGAGGTGGTTCTATGGCTAAATATTTATTTTTGTTTGTTCACCGATTTCTCCGTGAATAGCTAGAGAGTTGAAATTTTCACAGATGATGTATTTCTATTGCCGCTATAACAACAAATACGAAAAATAAAATAAATATTTAAGGGGGGCTCCCATACAACAAACATGATTTTTTTACCGTTTCTTGCTCGATACTAATAACGTTGCCTTATGTTGCATAGATAATGGTACGGAACCCTTCGTGCGCGAGTCCGACTCGCACTTGACCAATTTTTTTTTTAAACTTTACCTAAACCTACATGTATCCACAATAAAAATATTTAAAAAATATACTACATCATTTTTTTTAATTCTTATCCTGATACATTCTACGCATTTATTTTGTGACTTGTTAAAATGTTGAAGTTAAAAGATGAATCTATCCATAATCCCATATCTAGTTCAATAAAATTCATTTAAAAATGTATTCTTCAAATGGTTCATTCAATTCACAAATAATAATATGTATTACGAAAATTACCTCAAGGCAATTAACAACGTAATAAAGACCTGATTTTGTTAATATTAGGCCTTGTTAGAAAAACCCACTCACGTAGGTCATAAAAAACATTATATTGTCGTCTGGATATGATTTAAGAAACCAACAATTAAGTCTAAGGTATTTGTGTTATGATTTTTAGGCCGTGTTACAGAGACTCTGTTGTCCTTCGATCCATCTGTCAACAGGCTGTATCTCTTGAACAGTGATAGCTAGAAAGTGTAAATTTTCAGAGATAACGTATTTCTGTTTCCGCTAGAACAACATACAAAAAAAACTCGAATAAAATAGACGGACCGACGAACGGCCGACGGACGGACGAAACTAAATGCTCGAAAGGTCTAGTAGTTCATGTAACGGACTATCGTTCACAAAGTTGCGGGTTAGATCCCCGCACAAAAGAATCATTTGTGTACGTAATATTTATAGTTGTCATACAAATATTTGTACAGCGGCTGAGTGTATATAGGTACTATGTACTTATTAAAAGTATGTTTTTACAAAAGAAAAGTTGCTTATACACAATGCAATAACCACCAGTACCCATAATATAAGCTTAGCTTGGGACCAGAGGACGTTGTGTAAAAGAAATGGTTAAGGAGGGTTTCCATACAACAAACATTTTCAATTTTCGTTGCTTAGGCGGTATGGTATTATGATGAATATAATTATTATGAAGGTAAAGATGCAGAACCTTTTGTGGACAAATCCAAGTCGTACTCAACCGGTTTTTATTTATTATTGCATTCGATATATTTGTTGGTAGATAAGCTATCAGATCGCTTGTTCAGATATTATCTACTACCGAATTGAGCGTTTATCTCAATTTGAATTATCGCATTTAAAAATCTAATAATTGATTATATATTACACACAAAAATTGTGTTTAATCTACCGACAATGGAGCCTAGTTACGCATTAAATCACTAGATGACTTCATGACGATTAATTAATTACTAATTTATATTTTAAACAAGTTTTGTCCGGGACTTCGTAGGTACTCGTCAGATTAAAAAAAACCCTTTTTGCAACATTTTTCACTAATGTTTCGCTCCTATTGGTCGCAGCGTGATGTAATATAGCCTTCCTCGATAAATGGACTATCCAACACAAAAATATTTTTTCAAATTAAACCAGTAGTTCCTGAGTTCAGCGCGTTCAAACAAACAAAGTCTTCAGCTTTATAATATTATTATAGAAGTATAGAATGTTTTTCTTTGCATTGAATATTCTAGAAATTAGGCATTCCAATTTCTCACTAGGATCCATTATGACAAAGAACTAGAGACCTAGGTATTTTTTGAAATACCTATTATTTGTTTAACTAAGCTAGTAAAAGTATGTTATAGTATTGTTAGTGGATATTTCACAGAACCTATGATCCCAAAGTGATATAAATGCCTGTCCTATGCCTATGTATGTAATTTATTTTTTCCTTTTCATAAACAAATACAAACGTATAACAGAAAAAACCTAACTACCTCTTCCAGATAACTCGTATGTGTACATCACACAAATAATAGTTATCAAAATTAAGAATCGAATCCACAGTCCTGAGCATGGAATTCAAATTTCAATGCCAAGTATTTCACTAGGCCTGTCAAGTCCATTCAATAACAAAATGCCTGTAGATCGATATCAATAAAATCGATAGCAGTTCTAATGGCGCTAACTAGGCGCTATGGTGATATCATTATTTAATCAAATCTAATACATCTATAGATTATTAGATGTTAAAAAACATAAACCTATTCCGACATTTACGTGTATATGTAATTTCAGTTATGTTTCATATCAACCTTTAATAATATGCCGACAACGGCAAGTTTGAAGTTTGTTTGGATTTTTATAACTCAACACAAAAAGGGATGGATTTTGTGCAGAAATAACCATAGATTAATTAGGTAAGCGACAATCAGAGAAGAATTTTTAGCCACGTTGCAATTTTCGGCTTTTAAATCATTTCATCCTTAGCTGGAAATCTAACCTAAAATATTTGTGACTCCATGGAAGCAATTCTCTTGCGTCAAGAACTAAACCATATATTTAGCTTAGTTTATCGCCACTCTACATAGGTAAATATTCATCAAACTAAGTACCTATGTCCTTTCCGTACTGTACTAGCCTTATAGCAATTTATTCGGAGTCGGCGTCATATGTTTTTTTCTTCCAAGCTCTTATGTCAGTCGTCACTCTCATTAACTCCTTTTTCTTTTCTATCATCTTTCACACAGTCCATCCAACTTTTCTTTGGTCTTACTCGACATTTTCGCCCATCCACCGATGTAGTTTATCGAACTATTTGTACCTCTATAAAATGCAATAGTGAATAATAGACACTTTTGCGTCTCCTATCTTTTGTAACTGATTGATTTACATTCGAAACCATTGTGTTTATAAAGGAATGAGTTAAGTTATATTGTATACTGTCTAGAATTTTAATGCGCACAATATAAAACATTGCTTTTTGTAACAACAGCTTTGAATTATAAATATTTCAACGTTCCCACACTCTGATAAAAGCGAAAGGAATTTTTAATGAGCTCTATCAGGCCTCTTGTAAAATATTTTGTTTTACATTTTAGTAAGACTTAGTTCGAAGTTAAGAAATTGGACTTGTGTTGGTTCTCAGTTATCAATCACATGTTTCACAACTTTAGTACCTATTTGTATTTCTGATGATTTAAAGTAAAAAGTAATATTTCATTTGTAAACACAGAAATGAAAGATTACTGTGTACGTAACCATGTAACAATATTTATCTACTGTTGTACCTATTAGTTTTATACTTAGCCGAAATATCAACAGGCCGCTTCCAAAAAAGCGCCACTAGAAACAAATTATTAGGTATATATAAATAAATAAATAAATATTGATGGACATTTCACACAACGTCCTCTGGTCCCAAGCTAAGCTTTATATGCTTGTGTTATGGGTACCAGAATACGGATAGAATACATATACTACTTTTCTTTTGTAAATACATACTTATAATACATAGAAACACCCAGACGCAGTACAAACATTTGTATGACAATTAAAAACATCACACAAATATTTGTCCTGACCGGGAATCGAACCCGAGACCTCGTGAACGGCAGTCCGTTATATGAACCACTAGACCACGAGGCCCGTCAAAAATAAACAACAGAAATATAAAAAAATAAAATAAAAATAAATAATAAAAATATATATGTAAAGACTCTATAAAAAAATTGTGATCGGTTCAGGAACAATTATATCCAATCCGCGAATAGCAGTCGGTTTCACTAGGTACCTCTGAACTGCACCACGATGCTGGTTTGACGAGGTGTCCATTATTATTTCTATTGTTATTATTATGTAACTTTACAGTATTTAAGTATAACTTTGTCAGATATTTTTATATATTTTGTTGTTTACATTTAACTAAATCAAGGCGATTACACGCCGTATTGATCAAGCAATAATTAAAAACAATTTTTTTCTCTATTTTTTTAGCATATATTTTTACTGTCATGTTCGTTAGCCGTGACTGCCTCACAGAAGGTAGCTGGTGAAACAAACAGTGACCTTCTTGATGGTCAAAGACGCAACGCGGGAAGTTATGGGTTGCTAAGACCGGGCTACGGCTCAGCAAGTTACCCAGGCTATGGCGGGTACAATAACTACAATGGCGGCTATGGAGGCGGTTACGGCAATAACTTTGGAGGTTACGGCAACAACTTTGGCGGTTACGGCAATCCTGGTTACGGCGGGCCTGGTTATGGAGGTTACCCAGGTCAAGGTGGATACCCTGGTGCATTTGGTGGTTAGTATATTAGAAAACTTACGTGTTCTGTTAAATAAATATAATTTTTGTGTGAGTCATAGCTGTTTGTCTAAACGGTTCAGCACTAACGCAAGTGACACAATTTAAATATTTCGGATACATAGTCACTGATACTTTGTCTGATGATGCTGACATAGAGGGAGAACGCAGGGAGTTGGCAGTCCGCTGTAATATGCTTGCTCGGAGGTTTGCGCGCTGTAGCAGGGATGTCAAAGTGACGCTTTTTAAGGCGTATTGTCAAAATTTTTATACGAGCGCCTTGTGGGTGTCATATACGCAGACTGTGCGTAAGTCTAAGTCTAAGTCTACTCTAAGTCCTCTGCGTCGCAGAGGACTTACAACGTCCTGCGTGTACAATACAATAATGCCTTCAGGGTGCTGATGGGATTTCCACGCTTCTGTAGCGCATCACAAATATTTGCGGACGCTCACATTGATGACTTTTACGCCGTTATCAGAAAGAGGGCAGCGTCTATGATGAAAAGACTATGTGCCCAACAGCATCCCGAGTACATTATATAATAGCCCGTTCATGGAGCACTGGGCCGGACTACATAAGCCAATTAAGTGCTTCGAACGGGCTTTATAACAGCTTAATTTTTGGTTTAAGTGAATTTTCGTATTTTCATGCAAATTATACTAACATAGGATATAAGTACAATGTAGCTAACAATATGGATGTGAAATCTGTAATAAAGAATAAATAAAATAGCTATTACTATTTCAAAATGTAGAGAAAATTGTCCTATACATAGTTATCATTTTTTCACATATATTTCAACTACGTAACGGAAAGCGAATTTTTGTAAGAATAAATAATCTTTTTTTAAATAAAAATCAATTGCTGTTCGTTAGTTTCTTTAAAACTAGAGACCGATTTTGGTGATTTTAGTCTTCAAATATTGATAGCAAATGCTATCATGTTGTGATCGTTTACGCCTACACAAGACGTACTCGTGAATGCAAAGGTTGCAACGATATCAATACGACATTATTAATTCTGTTCACGTACAATTTACTGTCGTAAAAAATATAAGAAGACCTGCTTAACAATTGTAGAACATTTTAAATGCATTTCTAAACGTATAAATCTTTGCATGGTCAGGTGGATACGGCGCAAGCGGTGGTTATCCGAGCGGCTATGGACCCGGAAATCCGGGTTATGGAGGTGAGTAAATTTATAGTCTTTTTTCTTTCAAATAGTGCAGGCAATTGAACCTTGCCCATTGTAATTATTCTGCCATTGTTTCTAAGGTGTTTAATAGTATTTAATATTGGGTTTTAGTTATCGAATATTCCTATGCATTAGGTAGGTACCTTCTTATTCACGTTAGGTATCTACCTAAATAAAGGTATGTACCTACTAGTACGGTAGATAATTTAGATTTAAGTAAGAAAATATTTATAACGGATAAGCTTTTTGGCTACTTTAATAAAAACCGAATGGACTTTCTTTCAAGTACCAATATCTTAGTACACAGACAATTATCTATAAAAAACATATCTTAAATCGGTTCAGCAGTTGGGATTTAGTTTATTGAGTGTAGGCAGGACGTTTTCGAAGTTTAATCCCTGAAAGTAAATTAAACTCTAAAAATATACATTATTGATGTAAGTACTTGGAAAACTTAGCTTGAATACAAAATACTGTAGAATGTCAAAATCATTTCAGTTATTCATATGTCATTATAAGTATAAGTTTTATAAAAAATAGCAAAACTTCCGGCGCTGCTTCATTCTAAATAAATATTATAGACATAGAAGGCATTGACATTGCTTTATAAAAAGTGCTAGGTGATACAATCAGTAGATAATTACCGAGTCAGTGACCAGGCGACGTTTAAAACTAAGTAGGTATTTACAATTTACGTAATTTTATGTCACTGCATGTTTATCGAATGTTTTAACCCCTCGACAAATGGAGAAGTCTATTTAGGTATTTAAGTACTTACCGGATAATGCAGCGTAAGGCGGCCTTTTAACCCTCCTTGACAGGAAATTCTGGCTACTTAGAGCTACCCATAGAAGGGAAACGTCGTACAATGGCTTGCTTGCGTAGTGGAATGCCGTTCATGAGGTCGCGGGTTTGATTGCCGCATTGAGTCAATTGTATTTATCACACAAATATTTGTACCTACTGCGTCCGAGTGTTTTTTATTATAAGAATGTATTTTATGTATTCCCAAATGTGCCAAATATAAACACGATTTACCATGACTTACATAATAATTTTTCATTACAGGATATCGCCCCAACAGGCCTGGTTTAGACTATAACCGACCAGGTTACACTGGAAGCAATTTTGGATACCCAAGCAGCCAATACAGACCCGGTTATAACCAATACAGACCTGGTTATGGCAACCTAGCTGGCAACTATTTCGGTGGATATGGCGATGGTTATGACAACTTCAGGTCTGGAAGAAAAGTAGCAGATCTTAAAGCTAATGACGAAAAGGCGTAGTTTTAGTTATAATCTATTTTTAGTTTAAGATCTGATTATTGTTATATTAAATTTTATTCAACAATTTTTTTTTTTTAATGACCACTTTCTTGAGCTTATCGATACTATGGCAAACCAGGCCGATACTTTTATTAGGACGAGATTAAAACGAAGGTTTCCTTGTAAGGAACCGTAACTATTGTTGGGGTTGAGAAGTTGATGAATTGATTGAGAGAAGACCTGAAACTGTATTCAGTTTCTTCTGATCCCACTGTTGGGCACAGATCTCGTGCAAATTAGGAAGATATTAGATGTAGTATAACTTTTTTTAAGGCGATATATTTAACCGAAACATGGGTATTAAAAAACAGACCACAAATAATTTAATATAATTTTATTCAATTTAAAATAATTCTATTTATAACATATAAAATTTAAATAATAAAAGATAACTGGTGTAATTATTAAATAATATTAATTTGCATAAAAATTGCTTGAGAATAATCACATACGCCATGATTCTCTCACAATTAAGACTTTAATTAAAATATATTACATTTTTAAACTCAATAATAACTTAAATAAATTTTAGCGTACCAAGTAAATCCCACTAATATTATAAATGTGAAAGTTTGTGAGTATGGATGTTTGTTACTCTTTCACGCAAAAACTACTGAATGGATTTTAATGAAACTTTACAAAGATGTAGTTTATACATCAGAATAACACATAGGCTACAATTTATAAAGATATTGTGTTAATTGTCCAAATACGAGCGAAGCATCAGTGAAAACTGTTGCAAAAACGGGGAAAATTGTTTAAATTCCACGCGTACGAAGTAGCGGGCAACAGTTAGTCTAAAATCTGTATCTAAAATAAGTAGTCATGCACTTTCATTCGCTTATTATAGGTATTTTATGTTTTGTACCAGGGGCGTAGAGTGCCTTGGTGGGGCCCCGTATAAAAATTTATTTCGGGGCCCCTATAAGGGTAAAGATTTCTCACAAAAGAAAAAAAATCTGTGCATAAAATTGATGGAAATAAATTATTCATCATAATTATCTATCTGTCAGTTTTACAATAGTAAAAAATTTGGGCACTGTTTATTAATTTTTGCTTACGTACGTCGGGGGCCCCCGTGGCGTGGGGCCCCTTATAATTGATACAGCTGATACGGCGGTAGCTACGCCCCTGTTTTGTACCTGAGATTAGCGCGTTCGAACACACAAACAAACACTTTAGGTTTATCATTTTAGTATAGATGTTCTAATACATTCTATGTTATTAACTAGATCCACTAAACCAATCAGAAGTCATAGAAGTGAAGAATGAAGCAGCGCCGGACCTTGCATTCGCAAAATTGATGGGTAAAGAGCTGGTCATCAAATCGGAAATGTCCGACTTTGACTTGTTCGGGCTTGATGATACCGGCTTCTTCTTAACCTGTTAAGTGTTAGTAAACAATTATTCTTTAGAAAAAATATCTTCGACATTATTCACATTACTGCAATCATATATAAAACTAGCTGTTGCCTGCTACTGCAACATTTTTCACTACTGCTTCGCTTCTACTGGTCGTAGCGTGATGTTATATAGCCTAAAGCCTTCCTCGATAAATGCCCTATTTAACACTGAAAGAATTTTTCAAATTGATCGAGTGCAGTGGTTCCTGAGATTAGCGCGTTCAAACAAACAAACTCTTCAACTTTATAATATTAGTATAGATTAATGGTCTTATTCATAATGACTTATCGGAGGTTTAAGCGGAGATTTTATCGGAGAGATAAAAAACGTTTTATCGTAAAAAGACTATTATGAATAACAAGTTTTGACAATTTTCGCGAACCCATTTTAGCGAACTTTTAAACCTCCGATAAGTCATTATGAAAGACCATAAGTATTTTTGTCGGTGATTTCGTACAATGAAAATATTATTTTACAATCTATTGGCATTGTTCATTTTTTTTTAAACTCTTAATAAGAAAATCATTTCGGGGAATAGAGTTTCTGATCATAATCCATTATATTTATTTTTTTGAAAAATTTGCTATACTAACGATTATTTTTCAAAAAAGCATATTATGATCTATTTGTCCTTGAAATGATGGAATTAAAATATTAAGGTGTTCTTAGCTATATACTTGTCTGTGGTAGAGTTGAAATTGGTCTATTATATCAACTTGGCAACTTTGAAAAGATGTATGGCAAACTGTCTTAAGTCTATCAGGAAAAGGCAATACACAGATTGCTTACAACGATGGCGTCACAACATTTAAAATAATATCTAAGTATTTAAAAAAATTCTATATGGTGAATATTTCAAAAATATTGAAATTAGTTGCTTAAAATAGTCTATATTTTCTTAAAAAAATGTAAAAACAGCAGGTCAGAAATTATGAACAATCCCAATTCCGTACCGCCCGCGTGCGTGACCAACTCGTACATGGCTGATTTGAAATTTTTTGGTTTTTTAGGAGCCTATTACTGAGACTTCCTTTAATATGACGAATTTCCCAAAAATCCATTGCAGGCTACGATCAGTTAAAATATTACAATATAAATACCTAAACTTTAGATACAATGTTGATCCTGATGTTAATAAATCTATAATTAATTTAGCTGGCACAAGGCTTTTTTCACAACACATTTCGTTACCCTTTAAGCTTTCCATGTGATAGACTTAAATCCCAATAGGATACCACATGGCTCCCCGATTCCCCTCTATACGGTGGCAGAATCATTGAATTAGTCCATATGTTGAACGGACGGTGATAAAAATTGCCTTTGAAATATATCTGCCCCTCGGCAAAAATACTTAAATTACTTATTTGAATCGCGTCAAATCCAATATACTCGTAATTATGGGCAAAACGACAACGCGCTGCCTGCCACTAACAATGATTTTATTTGTAACTCTAGGAAGTAGGACCATTTTTAACAAATAACTTACAAAATATGGTTGACTAATATTAATAAAATATTTGCGTTATTCTTGGTTTAAAGTTCGTTTCGATATTGAGTGGCAATATTTATTGATATCGATATATGTATATACTTTTTGGGATCTCAGAAACGGCTCCAACAATTTTCGTAAATTTGGTATGCAGGGGTTTTTGGGGCGATAAATCGATCTAACTAGGTTTTGTATATACAAAATGTGTAAATCAGTTAAAAAACTAATAAATTGATGCGGTTAGTCACCAATACATTACTGTAACAGTTAGGTCAGCTAATATTCTTGGTAAAGATAAAGTGTAATGGATAACAGTAGCTGTACGACAATGATCTTATATTGTTTGTACATAATTTATCATGGTTTATAATGACTAACTATATAATATCAGTTTAATAATTTATTTCACAATCTAATTGCAAAGTACAGTAAAAGAATCGACTCATGATTTTCGATTATTGATTTTTTATTCATGCGTATATATTATTCTTTCAGCCTTCTTCTCCAGATTGAGCCCCACGCAATGGGGCCCATTACGAGGTCGGGGTAGAACATACCATGACCCGGTTAGGGCGAGATGGGTTATTTTATTACCCTCCTCGCCCTAACCGGGTATACATATACATATATATATTTTAGTGTCGACTTTAGAATTGCATTAAAATTTATCAAAATCTAGCCTTTAAATAGTGGTGGTTTTATTTTTAATCCACGCAGCTACTGTGTAATGTGCGTTAGGCACGGTCTTCCACCAATGTTTGTTGTTATCTGCTTACTTTATCCTTGTGCTAGCTCTTACAGCACCCTGAGAGAGGAAATGGATGACACTTTTATTCTTAGCTCGGCACCGCAACGGAATACCAATACGCAATACCGTCGATCAATCAACGACAATTGCAATAGGTATACAGGGAGAGATAAAATCAGTATGTTCGTAAATTATTTTTATGTTTCTTCGTAATTACATCCGTGTTACATCCTTGTATTAAAAAAAATGTCATAAAATTAATGATTAATAATTAGGAGAGCAAAATTATAACACAAACAAGTTAGACTAAAAATTATTAATATAAAAACAGGCACATCTTCTCCACTGGGCACATGCCTAGGGCCTCGCGATGATTGAGGTTCTCCTAATCCCTATTGCATCCTATCCTTGAACTTAATCATATAAGTCATAGCGAAAGGACATATTCGAATGTGCCCAGGGTCTCTAATAAACAGACGGTATAAAAATTCAACTAAGTAACACAGTCAAGTAAAGAATTCAACACGTTAATAGACTTCTAGAATTAACTAAGCGTATACAAAACACGTATATTAGTTAAAAATTCAAACAATATTAGTTAAATATAAACAAATACACTCATACCAGTTCATACTATGAAGAGACGTTTGTTCTGAACAACAGATATATATAAATAAATATACAAGAAATAAGGGCGTCACAAATGGCATATTAATATAATATTACTATAGCGAGAAACAGACAAATGTATATATAGAAAAAAGACGAGGTGAGAAAGAGACCGATATCTTTTTCGATTCCCGCTTGGGACAATCATTTGTGAGATATCCATAAATGTCATACAAATGTTTGTACTGCGTCTGGGCATTTTCTGTGTATTATAAGTATGTATTTACAAAAGAAAAGTAGTTTATGTAGTATATCCGTATTCTGGTACAAGCATATAAGCTTAGCTTGGGACCAGAGGACGTTGTGTGTAATGTTCATGAATATTTATTTTATTTATTTATTTTATCTGTCGGTGACGTCATAAGTATAGATACATCTTGGTGTAATAATATATATCTGTCTCTTTCTCACTATATTAATATATATTATTATGCCGTTTGTAACGCCCTATAAAGAGTATAAAAAATACGGATGAAAAAGAAGTTTTATATTATGTTGAAACAGGAAAATATGCGTTTCTGGTGGCTATTTAATAGTAGGCAATAAACAAAAAAAAACTTAGCAACTGTATTTTTCTATGTGTAACTGTAATATTTATAATATTTAAGGCCATATTTAAGGCCATTAGATATAATGCAACTTTAAATTATGACTACACCTTTCTGCAACACGTTGCATAACTCGTCCACATTGTGAGAGGTTATGGTCTACCACATTGCGCTGACCAGGTATGTTGGCATAGGTTTCGAGATTTTCGTCTCTTGCAGACGTTATCTGTATACAATATCTCTTAGCTGCCTTTTACAGCACCCTGGGATAGAAATTGGATAGTGATATTTGAATTTTTAGTCAGTCACCACGTGGACAGCTAGATAATAAATAATACTTACAGGTTTATCCTGTTTCTTCAAATGCGTGGGTGGTGTAGCAACGGGTAATAAGGAGAACCAATGGGTGTCTCCAGCTGCAAGAAGAGCAGCAGCTTTGTCACCACTGCCTCCAGACAACACAGGCTTGGTTCCAATAATGCCAGTCAATTGACCATGATGTAGTACTAAACTGCCTAGTAGAGTCTGTAAAATTTAGTTGAAGTTAAAATAATAACGGAATTGTGACTGATTGGTATCTTAGAGACGGAAAACGAAAAAGACGCAGACATTGATGGTTTTCCAATTAAAGCACAAGAGCGCATTATGCGGCACAATGCTCAACGTTGAGTGTTCCAACTACAGCAACGCATCGCACAATCGAGCACTCTTAAAAGTGAAGTCTGCTATCGATACCAACTTCAGCGACAGAAAATTAACAATGGTGCCTATTCTATGTGCAGAACTAAACTTAACTTAACTAAAAAATGAAAATTGATAGCGTCAATAACACAATTCGGCAATGTTAACAGAACTTTTTTAATATAAAAACTGTTTATTATAGACTAACGATTTTAATTAATATAAATGTGTGCAAAAAAATAGTCAAATATTTAAGATACAGCAATAGGTGTTTTCATTTTTAGGGTTCCGTACCCAAAGGGTAAAAACGGGACCCTATTACTGAGACTTCGCTGTCCGTCCGTCCGTCCGTCCGTCCGTCCGTCCGTCCGTCCGTCCGTCTGTCACCAGGCTGTATCTCAAGAACGGTGATAGCTAGAGAGTTGAAATTTTCACAGATGATGTATTTCTATTGCCGCTATAACAACAAATACTAAAAATAAAATAAAATAAATATTTAAGGGGGGCTCCCATACAACAAACATGATTTTTTTACCGTTTCTTGCTCGCTACTAATAACTTTGCCTTATGTTGCATAGATAATGGTACAGAACCCTTCGTGCGCGAGTCCGACTCGCACTTGACCAATTTTTTAGTTAAGTTAAGTTTAGTTCTGCACATAGAATAGGCACCAAAGTTTTTTCTTTAAGTTGGCATTGATTGAAATTTTTTTTTATATATTATCGTTAGTAATATTATTTATTGTTAAAAAATTTTTTAAGGCTTTCGTTTCGTCGGAGTTTTCTGGAAATAATCAAAGCAGTCCATTACATAAACTACTCCACCACGAAGCCCGTCATTTTATCTGTACCATTGTTGAATTTTTTTTTGCTATTGGATGCAAACATCGCAAGACCACGCATTGTGGTATTCTATGGAGAGGCCTATGTCCAGCAGTGGACGGAGATAGGCTGATGGATGGATGGATGTAAATATTTTTTTAACGAGTAGTTCACAAATCGAAAACGAAAAGATATACGAACGAAAAGAAATAAAAATAAAATTGATCAAGTGCGAGTGGGACTCGCGCACGAAGGGTTCCGTACCATTATCTATGCAACATAAGGCAACGTTATTAGTATCGAGCAAGAAACGGTAAAAAAAATCAGTTTTTTGTATGGGAGCCCCCCTTAAATATTTATTTTATTTTATTTTTAGTATTTGTTGTTATAGCGGCAATAGAAATACATCATCTGTGAAAATTTCAACTCTCTAGCTATCACCGTTCTTGAGATACAGCCTGGTGACAGACGGACGGACGGACGGACGGACGGACGGACGGACGGACGGACGGACGGACGGACAGCGAAGTCTCAGTAATAGGGTTTCCGTTTTTACCCTTTGGGTACGGAACCCTAAAAACAAATGTTCTTCAGAACATTTTTTATTTTTATTTTGAAATGAATTAAGAAACACCTTATTAACGCCAATTGTAAAAAAGTTTTGGTTTGTATTTATAGCTATTGCCCGCAACTCCGTACGCGTGGAATTCAGAAAAAAAACCCCCATTTTTGCAACATTTTCTGGTGATGCTACGCTCCTATTAGTCACAGCGTGATGTTATATAGCCTATAGCATTTCTCAATAAATGTGCTACCCAACACTGAAAGAATTTTTCAAATCGGACCAGTGGTTCCTGAGATTAAACAAACAAACAAACTCTTCAGTTTTATAATACTATACATTGGTACACTAACCTGTACTCTTTGCACAGATCTCTTTAAATTAGTCTGTATATATGGATAGAAGACATCATAATCAAACGGATCAATTTTCTGTCTCAAAAACTCACAAATATCACTAGAAAATTCCATTGATATTTTATTCTCTCTAGGAACAAGCAATAACGTTAAATGTCGAACATCCATCAACAATTGAAGCGCACATCTCTGATTTATATCTGTCTCATTTTCTCTTATCACTTTGTTGTAATGTGTGAAAGTGATAGCTGTAACTTTTTCGATAAAATATGCGTGTGTTTCTGTAGGTAATGTATGAGGGGCCACTTCATCTAATAATCTGCTAGTAGAATATAAATATTCTTGTAGTTTTAAAGATGGTCCCGCCGGCACTTTTATAGTAGATTCTATAGCATTACCTTCTTCGTCTTTTTCTGTTATTTTTATTACATCCCATTGCTGAAATAAATAGAAATTCATATAATTATGTACAATTAGGAATTTTGCTCCTTTATGTCTTCATACTAAAGATTAAAATGAATAAAGCTTTTTTGAGCTATCCTTGATATGTATGAGGGTGCCTGAAGCCAAGGAAATAAGTTTCTATCGTAGCAGATGACGCTCTATTTATAGTGTCTGCCTACCCCCATGGGAAAAAGGCCTGGTGTTATGATGAAGATATTTTAGATTTTAACACATGAAATAAATCAGAAGAAGTGGTTATCACGAGTGGGATTTGAAACCACAACCTTTGCAATACAATTTCATTGCTCTTAACCGACGAACTGCCAAGATTTTCTTTCATATTAACCAATTTCACTGCCATATTTTAATTACAAAATTTATATAGAACACAAGATAAAAGTGTCTTCGTCCTAATATAAATAATACAAGATCTTCATATACACATTCTTAATCGTTATTATATTTTAAAATTTTTTAGCCTTGGCAGACAGAACAGATATTTAAAAGAATATATAAATTAGACTTATGTCATCGCCGGGATACTCCAAAAGGGGCAAGTGCGTAGCACTTACAACCGTCGGGCATGTATGACCAGATATATGAGTGTGGACGAAATCAAAGAAGTATGTTTGGATCGTAGTAGATGGCGCTCTAGTCTCTGCCTACCTCCATGGGAAAAAGGTGTGATGTTATGATGATGATGATAAATTAGACTTCTCTAGTAAAAACTTCTAAAGTTAAAAAGAATTAAAATTCCATAAATTAAACTTAAGAGCACTCAATCTAAAGTCCTAAAACCCCAAAATCAAGACAGCAACTTACCATCATTAAATAATCAATGTTGGCTTCCAACGTAAAAGCTTGAGGCAAATGTTTGGTCAAATCCTCAACTTTCTCCATAATTATATCAACCCATTTGGCCCAACAAAACAAACAATTTTCTTTTAAAACTAAACAAATATTATCCCATCTCTTCAAAGCATTATCGTCTATATTAACAACTTCTAAATTATCATATTTCTCAGGTAAATAGCATTTTCTTAAATGTGGCATAAGGGTGCATATAGCTTGCGCGTAACGTGCTGTGTAGATAGCTGTTGTTTTCTTTTGAAGTTCGTTTGATTGGAGAGTTGGTTCTTCAAAACAGGCCTTTATATATTGAAGCATACTGTAAAAAGTGATTCAGTAGAGTTTATAAGTTCATGGGAATTAATTTAAAAAATATTGATAACACAATATTCTCTAACACTCGCGCGACTCGTTTGTATAAATAAAACCACATTTTACGGATTTAGACGCGTATACAGGATGTCCCAAAAGTCGACGTCAAGCCGAAGTCGCATGATAGGTAAGGTCATAACAGTTATCAGAAAAATATAAAAAAATATATGTTTTTTATTTTTAAAATAATTGTAAAAAAAAAATATTCAGGAAAATGTACCATCCTGTAACAGTTTTTACTTTCCTGTTGCTACAAATCTTTACTTTTTCACATTTTTTTTGTACTTATATCATCCTGAATAGTGCATCTGTAATTTGTTACCTTAAAATCTGAGCTAACTGCTCCAGCTTGAAAGAAGATGTCATGTTTTGTAGAACCACGTTTCAAAAATCAGTTTTTCAATGTAATGCAATTATTTTAAAAATAAAAAAAATATTTTTTTTAAATATTTTTCTGATAACTATTATGATCTTACCTATCATGCGACTTCGGCTTGACGTCGACTTTTGGGACATCCTGCATAGTGTATATGTTTTAAATTTTAGCTCGAAGTTTCGGAGACTTTACAGTCACCATGGTCATGGGTGGGTCTGAGATGTAAGGTGTCGAAAAAGACGGAATTCTCGAAACTATACATTATACCAAAACAATTAATCTGTGGTATGGGCTGAAAAGAATTCTTCGTTTTTAAAATATGCTGCGATATAAATATAGTAATAAACATAATAATAACAGACTAACCTTTGTATATTACTATCAGTCACATCCCTTAAAAACATCTCGATAACATTTTTATCGATATAAATTTGATCCATATCTTCATCGTCATCATACGCAAATATACTTTTATCTTTGCCGCTTACATTCTTTTTGTCTCGGTACAAGTATACCCTTAAATCTTCGAGAAGCTTCTGTAACTCATCATCGAGACTTTGACAGAGATTTTCTAGTGTTGGACTATACCCACGATCTTGGCGAGACATACCTACAAATATTTACGGTGTCAGACTGTTTGACCAAAAGTCATTTGGCAAAACTACACTTGACAAAAAATGTTTGGCAAAACAATGAATTCGCTTATTGATCATTTTACTACTGATCATTTTACAAATGCTTCATTTTGCCAAATGATCAACACTTAAATTGACATTTTATAAATGATTACTTTTTCAAAACTAACATTTGGCAACTGAGTTATCAGATAAATCTACTATTGGTCTAAAAATTTGGTATTCTTGTTAAATTGACCACATTTTTCACATTTTTTTTGCAAAGCTACTGCTCTGGATTTTCCTAAAGGAAAACCTTATAAGTATTAATCGATATATTTTATTAAATATAGATTGATTGAATGTGAAAAAATAGATATTTTACATTATTTGCAAAATAATTACTTATTCACCCGTTCGTCTTTGGAGATATATATCTCTTTAATTAGATTGGGTTGGGTTAGGTTAGAACTTTAACCCCAAAGTGCTTTACTTGCCAGAAGTGACTTTAGGGATTTGAATACTTGACACATTGGTCAAGTTTAGTGTTTGCTAATGGATCATTTGCTAAGTAAGTTTTTGTAAAATGATACTTTTGTCAAGTGCATTGTTTGCCAAATGATCATTTGGTGAAACGTTGTTTGTCAAATGATCATTTGTCAAAAATTTTTTGGTCAATCATTAGGGAACCATATTTACATATTACTGGGTGTTTAATACATGTATTATATGAATTTATATTATTATGTATTTATTTACAAAAGACAATTTATATATTTAGTATATCCGTATTCTGGTGCCCATAAAACATGCAAATAAGCTTATCTTGGGGCCAGAAAACGTTGTGTGAAACGTCCATGAATCCTAAATACGACAGAAATTTCCACTTTTCGCTTATTTCTATGTAACTTCAAAGAATCTAATTTTTCTTCTTTCCATCCGTTAGCGTCTCACTGTTGGGCACTAGCTCCACTTCGGGTGGATATTTAGTCACGCCATTATGCCACGCTGGGCAGGCGTGTTGATATAAGGGCGCAACAAATGGCATATTAATATAGCAAAGACGAGGCCAGAAAGGGACGATATATCTGTCGGTGACGTCATAAGTATAGATACATCTCAGTATATAAATATATATCTGTCTCTTTCTCGCCTCGTCCTTTTGTCTGTATACATCTGACTTTTTCTCGCTATATTAATATATCGTAATATGTCGTTTGTGGGGCACTATAGAGTTAATATCGAGTTTTCCATTTGTTTACAACAGAAGTGGCTTATAATCAGAGACGTATTTACCCTAGGGCCATAGGGGCCAGGCCATGGCCCAGGGCGGCCAGCCTGAGAAGGGCGGTGAAAGCCTTCAAGTTTAAAATTTAGCTATAGTTTTACTAATTTATAGGGCGCCTTATTAAATTAGCCCGGGGCGTCAATTCAAATGGCCCCGGGGTCCTAATTTTAAAACTACGATTCTGCTTATAATAGAGCCTAACTGACTTTTACAGCAAACCTTTATTTTACAAACCTTTACAAACTTTTACTTTTAAACCTGTGCATCTTACACTTGACTGCCCATAACTTTTTATGCAAATGACGTCACAATTATTATACAGATTGCGTGATATGATCATGTACATTTATCATAGATTTTATCGATTCTAGATAACCATCGACGTGACTACCGACAACTGGCGCTATTTAGCGGCATTTTGTTGCACCGATTGATATCGATAAACTATGTATAGGTATCGAAAATATCGATACAATCTTGATTGATGGATGTTTTTAATATCTTGTAAGGGCTGCAGCCAATAAGGTTATTAACCTAAAATTAAGAACCAAGAAACTTTCTACAAGTCGATCGCTTACCTTTGTGGTTCTTTTTCGCAAAAATGAATATAAAATATAAACCGATAAGCCGATGAATTAACATTAGAAATAATGGCATCAAACATGCACAATTTGTCACAGTGTTGAATTGTAATGGCGATAACGTGGCAAAATTTCCCCTAATAAAGGGCTAACACTAAAATAGTTTTAGGCGACTAGATTGAGAAAAATGTCCTCTAATAAACAAAGACCTCCGTGTACCCAGAAAACCTGTCAAGAGAGAGGTAAACTCGCACACTCAGGGTTCCGTACCTAGACCGAAAAATATTAATAACTGCATTTAAGTAATCAGTTAATTAGACTTAAACCAACTCACCAACTTAATTTTGTAGTTGAAATATAGGGAATCGCCTACATTTCAGCTACTCCATAGGTTGGTATTAGTATAAACACTTCTTTCGTGTGCTGCGATGACAAATTAAAAGTTTTTTTATTTTTCTCTATATCAGCACTAAATAGGCTTGGTCTATGCCAAATTCATGTCTCTAGGGCAATGGGAAGTAACCTGAAGTTAATAAATCAAATTATGGTGGAAAAAGTGAAATGCCGCAAGTGGGACTTGAACCCACGACCTCGGAATACCGTTCCGAAGCTCTTCCAACTGAGCTTATTGCGGTCTACTTGCAACACTTCAAATTAACCACCATATCTTGTCACTCGTATGAGTTTATATATTTTTACGTACATAATTTGATTTATTAAGTAAAAGCATAGCATGTCAAATGCAAAAATTAATAAATTACTTTAATAACCTGAAGTTTTTGATTCCCTAATGCCGAAAATGCTAAAAAATGGTCGTAATTCGGTTATATCTTTTAAATGCGTAGATATAAAAGTTTGATTGTATTTTTTGCAACAAGAGAGCGCATAGATGTGCATATCGTATGTGTTTCAAGTTTATACCTTCAGCCGTTGCTGAGTAAAAAAAGTTTGACGGGCGGACAGACAGACAGACGGACACCGAAATGAAACTAAAAGGGTTTTGTACGAAACCCTAAAAGGGGGCTTTTTGTAGCGTAAAAAGAAATGAATAAGTCAAATACAAATTATGCATATTAAAATTACCTTTCATCAAAGAATTCATTACTTTAATAACATCTGCACGTGATTCTATAACTGTTTCTCCTATGAGGTCTTTCCAGACAAACCAATTTATATCAGCCTCTTTTTCCACCTCAATATCTGAAGATACCTTGGTCAGGTCTATTAGGAGTTGAGTTTTAAACACATCATATACTTTGAGCCAACGACTTTGTATTATCTCTTTGACTCTAGAAGTCAATAATGGTTGAAAGTAGTGGCACCAAACATGTACTTCAGGAATGTCAAGTGATGTGCAGATTGATGACCAGTTGGAGGGGATTTCTGTTAAATAATAAATATTTTTTATTTATTATAAAGCAAACGGATTTTATTCGAAAAAAATGTGTTTTTTCAAAGAGCCAGTATTTATAGGTATACAGGGTGTCCCAAAAGTCAACGTCCAACCGAAAACCCAAGCTAGGCCTAGTTGTGGGGGCTCTCAAAAAAAAAGAAAAAAAAATCTATCTCATGTAGTTTCGAAATGACAGCCATTTTTCTTAAATTGACACCCTGTGACGAGTTTACGACTACTGGGGCTACAAATGAGCTCTTTTATAATTTTATTTTTGTGTGGAGTAGTCTTAAGTGATGCTCCTACAAATTCCAATTCATCATTTGCACACAACTTCATTGGAATTTCAGAAAATATCCGTTTTATACCGAACCATGACGTGAAAATGACTACATCACTAAACTTTGACAGTCTGTACTGAAAAAAAAATCTACTATGCAATTTCGGCAAGTGCCCTTAAAAGTTGGCGCATTTAATGGGCTTTCCAAAATGGTATAATACTTACTAAATTATTTCTTAGACGACGAGAAAAAAAAAAAATTAAGAAAGTCGATATTTAGCTTATTATTAGTTAGTCATAAAACTTTCTCAAAATTATTCTAATATCATCTAGGCGTTCTGTAAGGTGTAATTAAAGAAAGAGACGAAGAAAAGTTAGAGCGGGATAGTGACGCTACTAAAAGAAAGAGACGAAGAAATGTTAGAGCGGGACGGAGAGTGACGCTACTTGGTGTCAGTGAATTTTTGGGATTGTTTAAATAAAAGTCAATTATTAAAAACCGAATGTTTATTTAAATCATATCAAATGTTCAAATTGCTTGCCATCAGCGCGTATGCACGCCCTACACCTTCTTAAAAACGATCGTGTAATCTGGCGGGCGAAACGTCTGGAATTGATGTGATCAGCGGCATCTTGAATTCTCTGACGCAGTTCCTCTAAATTTTCAATTGGTTTTTGGTAAACAATTTCTTTGACCGTTCCCCAATAAAAAAAATCAATAGGATTTAAATCCGGGGAACGGGGGGCCACGTGATCTGACCGGATCGACCAATCCACCTATTTGGATATTCTTGATTAAGGAATTCTCTCACTGGGCGCGCATAGTGTGCCGGACAGCCATCTTGCTGGAACCACATGTCTCGATAAATGCTAAGTGGCACGTCTTCTAACAAATTGGGTAACTGATGTTGTAAAAAGTCCAAATAAGCTGCCCCATCGAGGTTTTCTGGCAGTTCAAAAGGCCCAATAATGGATCCATTTAAGATCCCAGTCCACATGTTTATTTTAAAGCGGTACTGTGACCTATCTTCGCGCATCAAATGTGGATTTTCGACGTGCCACTCGTGCAAATTATGCAAATTCATGTATCCGTCTTTTTTGAAGGTCGATTCATCAGTCCAAAGAATTTTACGCAAGAATTCTGGATCTGCTCTGTGCCTTTCGAGCATTGATTGACAAAATAAAATCCTGCTAGGATAATCACGGGGTAGCAAAGTTTGTACCCGTTGCATGTGGTACGGATGCAATTCGTTTCTCTTCAGTATCCGATGTGCTGTACTTTTAGGTACCCCCAGACTTTGCTCGATTCCACGTACTGAGATACTCCGGTTCTCTGCAATTGCATTTAGGACATCTTCTTCATAAGGCACGACGGTTCTTCCCACTCTAGTAGCTCGAGTAGGAAGTTGATTTTCTGATAATAAACGGTGCACATTTACAAAAACTCGATGATCTGGGTGACGCTCGGCATTCGGATATCTCTCACGGTAGAGTCGAGCTGCAGCTCTAGCATTGCACCTACATTCCCCATAAATAAGGTGCATGTTTGCATATTCCTCTGCAGAGTACAAGAAAGGCATTTTCTTACAAAAACAGTCCAGGAGAAAGCCAAGTTCGTCAGAAACGGTTCGAAAACAAATCCAAGTCACACGCAATCAAGTCCAGTAAACAGAGCCAAGGTTGTAAGCACGAAATAAATACAAACGAATACAAAAAGATGCGCAGTAAACGAAGGCACGAAACGTACTGAATTATTGTACGTATACCACGCTGTTGTATTAGCGTGCTATCTGTTTCACCCACACTAGCCAAAATGTCAATTTCGTCTCGCTCACACATTGTAGAAAGATTCACTGACACCAAGTAGCGTCACTCTCCGTCCCGCTCTAACATTTCTTCGTCTCTTTCTTTTAGTAGCGTCACTATCCCGCTCTAACTTTTCTTCGTCTCTTTCTTTAATTACACCTTACAGAACGCCTAGATGATATTAGAATAATTTTGAGAAAGTTTTATGACTAACTAATAATAAGCTAAATATCGACTTTCTTAATTTTTTTTTTTTCTCGTCGTCTAAGAAATAATTTAGTAAGTATTATACCATTTTGGAAAGCCCATTAAATGCGCCAACTTTTAAGGGCACTTGCCGAAATTGCATAGTAGATTTTTTTTTCAGTACAGACTGTCAAAGTTTAGTGATGTAGTCATTTTCACGTCATGGTTCGGTATAAAACGGATATTTTCTGAAATTCCAATGAAGTTGTGTGCAAATGATGAATTGGAATTTGTAGGAGCATCACTTAAGACTACTCCACACAAAAATAAAATTACAAAAGAGCTCATTTGCAGCCCCAGTAGTCGTAAACTCGTCACAGGGTGTCAATTTAAGAAAAATGGCTGTCATTTCGAAACTACATGAGATAGATTTTTTTTTCTTTTTTTTTGAGAGCCCCCACAACTAGGCCTAGCTTAGGTTTTCGGTTGGACGTTGACTTTTGGGACACCCTGTATATATATTTATATAGTTTTTTTTTTATTTTTGATGATGGATACCGTTTTTTTTTTAAAAAGGTATTGTACAATAGAAAGATTTGTATAAATTTAAATTTTTTTCATAACATCCTCATTTTTATGAAGTAAGAGTTTCCAAAGTTATCAGGTAATAGAGGTACCAATTCTATGTGCATAACTAAACTTAACTAAAAATGAAAACAACTATGGTGTATTTTGATATATTAGCAATATTAATGTCCACTTTTGTTTTAATTTAAATCTTCTATTATAAATTATAATACACAGTTTTCATAATAAGAATCTCAGTTAATATTCAAAATTCCAGTGTCATCTCATCACATTGCTATAAATATTGAGCTGAATTAGGGACCAAGTAAATAGAATTAGGGACAATGTACAATAAATTGTTTGTAACACTTACCTATTTTAAACGCAACGTCCCTAATTTCATGTAATACTTTAATTCTGTTTATATTATGTAGTAATGTGTTCACATTATTTTCTATGAATGATTTCACCCACAAGTTCCATTCATTAACACATTGAGTTACTTCATTCTTTGCTAGAGGTTTCAGCTCTTTTGTTGTAGCCAACCTGATATTAAATAAATAAAATTGGTCAAGTGCGAGTCGGACTCGCGCACGAAGGGTTCCGTACCATTATCTATGCAACATAAGGCAAGTTATTAATAAATGAGCAAACAACACCCACAATACTTAATTAATCACGTTTGTTGTATGAGAGCAAGAAACGGTAAAAAAATCATGTTTGTTGTATGGGAGCCCCCCTTAAATATTTATTTTATTTTATTTTTAGTATTTGTTGTTATAGCGGCAATAGAAATACATCATCTGTGAAAATTTCAACTCTAGCTATCACCGTTCTTGAGATACAGCCTGGTGACAGACGGACGGACGGACGGACGGACGGACAGCGAAGTCTCAGTAATAGGGTCCCGTTTTTACCCTTTGGGTACGGAACCCTAAAAATAAATAAATATTCACGGACATTTCACACAACGTCCTCTGGTCCCAAGCTAAGCTTATTATGCTTGTGTTATGGGTACCAGAATACGGATATAATACACCTATGTCGGTACCCCATATCCTCTGGGTGCTGCAGGGGCCAGTTAAGCGTTTTTGAGAGATGGAAAACTCTAAATTGAATCCTATGCCTGGTTAGCGTGGCACAGTAACCAAAACCCCATCTGTTCAAATAAAACTACTTTTTACGGATTTAAACGCGTATATTTGTTTTAAATTTTGGTGGTAGTATATTAGATAAAATAATAAAAACTAAATAATTAAAATAAATACTAATTTTTTATAAATTCAAATAAAAATTAACAATTTTCCTTTTTAATATAAACTAATTTAAATCTTAAACCAATTTTTTTTTTAAATTTCTTGTTATTATGTAAATAATATTGTATTTAAGTATATAAACTTAGTTTTGCTTGCTATATTGTATACTACCTCTATAATAATTAAAACTTTAGTCTATGATAAAATTATGTATGTTTTACCTTATATAATTTAAAATTTCCTTTATTTTGTTACAATTTGTTAATGTATTTTAGAAACTAAAATAATGTTATTGATTTTATGTAGTCTGAGCACAATGTAATATGATATAGTTTATAGTAAAAGTCTATCTTTATGGTCAATGTAAAATTAAAATCGAATGTGGGTAAACCCTGTAATAACTGATCGTAGAAGACACATTACAGCTCAGTCTCACCCGTGACCATGGTGACTGCAAAGTCTCCGAAACGTCGGGCCAAACTTTAAAACAAATATACGCGTCTAAATCCGTAAAAAGTAGTTTTATCAAAACCCCATCATTGGAATGTTAATGGTCTGGGGAAAAATAAGTGAAATAAAATACCGATAGTTAGTAATGGCCGGTGGTAACATCTTCAAAGCTGATGGATTACTGAACTTAACAAGTTCAATCAATGGTTGAGAATCTTTTCTGAATAAATCTTGTAATTTTGATAGAATTGCACCACCTTCGTTATCTAGAACGAAAATTTAAATAAAAAAAAACATTTAACGTCTTTTCCAATTTATAATTATGCGACATAAAAACGATAACTTACCTACAAAACAAGAATACACAAGAACAACGGTTTTCAATACAATTTTAACCCCATTGACAATTTTTTCTTTGATCTGTGATTTGACATCGCCTTCTAATATATGTGCTAGATCAAATTGTAGAGTTGATTTCAGACTGCTGTTGCTATGCAAACCTATTAAAGTGTTTAGGAGTTCCACCATACTCTGGGAGTCCAAAAGGTATAAGCTTATGAGACAGGAACATGCTACCTAGAATATATGAATTTAGTATTAGCCCTTTGCTTGCAACTACGTAAACTATATTGACCTGACGGGCTTCGTGGTCTAGTGGTTGATGTAACGGTCTGCCGTTCACGAGGTCGCGGGTTCGATTCCCGCCTCGGGACAATAATTTGTGTGATTTTTCAAATTGTCATACAAATGTTTGTACTGCGTCTGGGTGTTTACTGTGTATTATAAGTATGTATTTACAAAAGAAAGAAAAGTGTATTCTATTCGTATTCTGGTACCCATAACACAAGCATATAAAGCTTAGCTTGGGACCAGAGGACGTTGTGTGAAATGTCCATGAATATTTATTTTATTTATATAATCATCATTATATCATCACGCCTTTTTCCCATGGGGGTAGGCAGAGACTATAGAGCGCCATCTACTACGTTCATCTCTACTAATATTAAAAAGCTGAAGAGTTTGTTTGTTTGAAAGCGCCAACGCGTTTAGGATATACTGGTTCGATTTAAAAAAATCTAGTAGGGAGAGGTTTTTTTCGCAGAGGATTCATTTACGCACACCTACTCCTATTACCTTGGTTAACACCCGTATTCACAAACAATATTTACTTAAGTGTTGATGCACTGTGCAAAGGGTAACGCTTCTCAGTGCGTTCCGTTCATCGAGCCTTTGTATTCATAGACAAAACTTAGCTATGCGTTCAGTTTAACAAACGCTTCACCACTTAAGTATTGTTTGTGAAATGATTTTGCTACCCCTGTGCGTCCATGCCTACTATGAGACATCACACTAACGTTTGTGAATACGGCTGTAAGACCGTTATGGTAAGAGTGGGTAGAGGACTCGCCGCCGAAATACCGATTAAACCAAACTGCGGCGCTCTTCACGTCTTCCTGGCCATTAAGTAAAAAAAAATTTAATTTAATCAAAAACTCTGCCGAGTTTTCACCGGTTATTCTCAACAGATTGCGTCCAAACCAGTGGTGTAGAGGAAAAAAAAATTTGGACTTGTCATAAGCACATAATTTTCGCTAAAAATGTTGTCTGCATAATTGAATGATTTTCATTTTATTTCTGAAGCGGCACAACAGCCGGTGACAAAACACATTAAGGAGGTGGCGAGCGAACTCGCACTATCCTCCCTGGCCTTGCTTAGCGGAGCGGTGCCTGTCAACAAATGATGGATTTTACTGTAAAAACAACTAACTAGAATGCATACCTCAACACTAATGTCCACATCTTGTAGTTTTTGTCTGCAAACATCTATGATAGTCTGGTTAAAGTTGTTTATTGAATTCCACTGTTGTTGTACCAATCTTTGTAACGATTCCATACCACTCTTTACATTTTTACCACCTATTTGTAATTGTAGACCTAAAAATAACACATTATTTCTAACTCTTACGCAAACTGTTTAATCAAATAAATTAATATTTACCGATTCAGAGAGATACCTATATATTTACTAAAAAATCATCAATATAAAAATCAATCATAAAAAAGGTCGTTTTTTTCTGTATGGCCCCATGAGGTTAAATCTTTAAAAGCATTTTTTATTAAAGTAATTTATTAATTTTGCAATTGACATGCTATGCTTTTACTTAATAAATCAAATTATGGTGGAAAAAGTGACTGCCGCAAGCGGGACTTGAACCCACGACCTCGGAATACCGTTCCGAAGCTCTTCCAACTGAGCTTATTGCGGTCGTGCCTGCAACATTCAAATTACGTAAAAATATAATATATAAAGTACTTAAAATTTACTTAAAATACGTACGTAAAAATATATAAACTCATCCGAGTGACAAATGTGGTGGTTAATTTTAATGTTTGACGGGCCTCGTGGTCTAGTGGTTCATATAACGGACTGCCGTTCACGAGGTCTCGGGTTCGATTTCCGGTCAGGACAATCATTTGTGTGATATTTTTAATTGTCATACAAATGTTTGTACTGCGTCTGGGTGTATACTATGTATTATAAGTATGTATTTACAAAAGAAAAGTAGTTTATGTATTATATCCGTATTCTGGTACCCATAACACAACCATATAAGCTTAGCTTGGGACCAGAGGATGTTTATTATTTATTTATTTATTTAATGTTGCAGGCACGACCACAATAAGCTCAGTTGGAAGAGCTTCGGAACGGTATTCCGAGGTCGTAGGTTCAAGTCCCGCTTGCGGCAGTCACTTTTTTCACCATAATTTGATTTATTAAGCATTTTTTATTTTTTCGACGGATTTACTGCGTTTTTTACAGATCGTGGTTTAAATGGAAGTTTTATAAGTAAGTATAATGCTATATTAAGGTTTGTTTTACTAATTCTATGCATAGGATTAATTTCGTATTAAATAATAAAACATAATTTTTACCTGTGTTAATATGTCTAGCCATAATAAAGAGCTGTGTAGCCTTCACATAGTCTTCATTTTCAATACTAATCCATATTTTTTCTGGTATTTCCATTAACAATTTTACTTGTACTGATATATTATGTACCGAGTTGCTATTATACTGAAAACTAGAAATACAAATACTTGTTGATTGTTAATACTTAATATCAATATTACTTTTCAGCCCTTAAAATAACTAGTTATTGAATATCTTTTTTAGGGTTCCGTACCCAAAGGGTAAAAACGGGACCCTATTACTGAGACTTCGCTGTCCGTCCGTCCGTTTGTCCGTCCGTCTGTCACCAGGCTGTATCTCAAGAACGGTGATAGCTAGAGAGTTGAAATTTTCACAGATGATGTATTTCTATTGCCGCTATAACAACAAATACTAAAAATAAAATAAAATAAATATTTAAGGGGGGCTCCCATACAACAAACATGTTTTTTTTACCGTTTCTTGCTCTCATACAACAAACGTGATTAATTAAGTATTGTGTGTGTTGTTTGCTCATTTATTAATAATGTGCCTTATGTTGCATAGATAATGGTACGGAACCCTTCGTGCGCGAGTCCGACTCGCACTTGACCAATTTTTTTATATTTTTAATTGGAGAGGTATTATTTCATTTTATTATTTAGGTTCAACAAATTCTATACAAAACTAAACTAACATTTAGCACAATTTTACTATTATATATTTTGTTTTTTAATGAGAATATGCATGTTAACAGAAAACAATAGGTACAAATACGAAACAAAAAACGAAGACAGTTAAAGAAAGACGAAGCAAACTCAAGAATACAATCAAAATATACTTTAAAACATAGATATGTCTTATAAAACATCATTATTCTATTAAGTATAATTTAGTTAAACTAAAGTAACTTGTCTTCAATTTTAAACATCAACCCACCATCCCTACTGATATTATAAATATGAAAGTAACTCTGTCTGTCTGTCTGTTACGCTTTCCTGCTTAAACCTCTCAACTGATTTTGATGAAATTTGGCACAGACAATATTTAGACCCTGAGAAAGGACATAGGCTACCTTTTATTATAATTAGGAAAAAAAAATTTCCAAATTCCACGCGGAGTTGCAGGCAACAGCTAGTCTGGTATATATTTAAAGTTTTTGTCCTCTTGCAGTAGATTAACTAATTAGATTTTTTTTTACAACATCTTAACCTGCATCACCACACCAACCAATTGTAAATGAACTTGACTTGCCTCTGAGGTGTAGAGGATTTCTCATCAATCTTAAAACCAATTAAATGTGTGTTATGTAAATTCTTGCAAGCAACCATCATCTCTCCAATATGATTCAGTGTACTACTTGTTGTGTCTTTCATCTCCTCAATTGTATCAGCAGCATGTATCAAGTCTCGATATCTTTCACTGAAATCATAAATATAAAATTTTCTATAATCATTTGTACGTTGGAAGAGTTATGATACTGTTATAAGCCTACTACAGCGCACTTTACCTTAGGAATAAATGCGGTACAGCCAGTTTGTTTTTACGTACCTATACAGTTGGACATGAGCCGACAAGGAGGAACAAATATTTTCTAAATATGTACGTAATTTAGGACTTACCCAACCATAGCACGTAGCTCCTCTCTTTTTCTTTCGATTTCATATTGTAATTTCTTTTGTACTTGATCTATATCACTAATATAATGATTTTGAAATAATTGCTCAGGAACGATATCTAATAGGTTAGGTTGAGACATCTTACACAATTACAATAGAGTTTTAAATGTTCTAATATTACAATATTAACATATTAGGTAATAATAAGAAATACAAACTTTGGATATCATTTAAAATTTTGTGTTTGTAAATAAAAACATGAATTATTTTGAACAGGAAATGCCAAATTGCCAACACCACAGACTTGCACTGATTTTGACATTTGACACAGACACAGACTAATCACTAGCCTACTAGTGAAGTACCGTGGCAGAAACTCAAGCCGTAAAAAACAACCGTACTCGAATGAGAACTAAATTAGAGTCCTCGTTTTCCAATGGCAGAGCATAATGCGACTCAGTGCCGCACAATGCTGACGCTTAATTGGTTTTAAAATGCGCCAGCAGAGTGCGCTAAGTTCAGTGTTGAAAAAAATATTTCTAAAATAAACATTGTATTCACAATAAATGTGTGGAATATAAAAAAAGTCATTGTTTATACCTTCATCCATACTTATATTTATTTATTTTTTAACACAGCTTGAATCAACTTTGAATATTTCCAGAAAACTCCGACGAAAAGAAAGCCTTCAAAAATTTTTAACAATAAATAATATTACTAACGATAATTATATAAATAAAATTTCAATCAATGCCAATTTAAAGAAAAAATACTTGTTAATTTTCTGTCGCTGAAGTTGGTATGGATTGCACGCATCACTTTTGAGAGTGCTCGATTGTGCGATGCGATGCTGTAATTGGAACACTCAACGTTGAGCATTGTGCCGCATAATGCGCTATTGTGCGCTGATTGGAAAACGGGGAATATCTACTTCTCTTTTTATTTATGCAGGTTATGGAGTGTAGAATTAAGGAGGACTATCTCAGTATATTAAAAAGTGTCCATTGAACACAAAAGTAGAATAAATGCTGTAGAGATGCGCTCTTTGAGAAGTATGTGTGGTGTGACTCTGAAATAAATAAATAAATAAATAAATAAATAAATATTCATGGACATTTCACACAACGTCCTCTGGTCCCAAGCTAAGCTTATATGCTTGTGTTATGGGTACCAGAAAACGGATATAATACATAAACTACTTTTCTTTTGTAAATACATACTTATAATACATAGTAAACACCCAGACGCAGTACAAACATTTGTATGACAATTAAAAACATCACACAATGATTGTCCTGACCGGGAATCGAACCCGAGACCTCATGATCGGCAGTCCGTTATATGAACCACTACACCACGAGGCCCGTCGAAAGAAAGATTATGAAATGAAGTTTTAAGAGAACATTGCGGTCTGAAAGAGGATGTAGTGACTAAGGTGGAGAAAAGTATGCTTAGGTGGTTTGGTCATGTGGAGAGGATGGATGAGAGAACGAGCTTAACGAAAGGCATATACACAGCGAAAGTAAGTGGAAATGCTGGGAGAGGACGCCCGAGAAAAAAATACTCCGATGTCATCGCCGGGATACTCCAAAAGGGGCAAGTGCGTAGCACTTACAACCGTCGGGCATGTATGACCAGGGCCCTGAGTCGGGTATTTCAACGGTGTCACAACTGTACCATTATTGTACCATTATGGTGCAATAGTAAAGTTTTTGGTAGTCTACTATTAATGTGTCGTCATAACGACTTCATCATTGTCTTACAATTGTCAAAGTGACATAAATTGCTAGTCTCGTACACAACTGCTTCACAATTGCAATTCAATGACTGAAATGTTTCGGTAGTCTGCTATTTTGAATTTGACAGTAATATTTTTAAATTGTCCTGTGTCGACAGATTGCCATAAATAAAAAATAGATAGATAGAAATATTAGAAATTGTTCTTTGTAATTTATTGCAATTTACTAATCTCCTAAACTTCACATTGCTTTTTATACTAATAAATAGTATGTACAAATATATTTAAACGAAGTCTAGCATGATTAAATGTTTAAATTTATTAGTAGTTTTTCGAAAATCACTTCAACTAACGCATTTTTTAAAAACGGCAACACATCAATACCATTCTAACACAATCCATAGATAAAAGAGACCGAAAATTCAATGCATAGATAAAAGAGATCGACAATTCTATTACCATTGAAAGACCGTTATGACGGCATATAGCAGACTACGGATATTTGACTTCAATTGCAACGGTATCGTGCCGGTATGACAATTGTTCCAAAATAGTAGACTTGAGCACCAGATGTATGAGTGTGGATGAAGCCAAGGAAGTATGCTTCGATCGTAGCAGATGGCGCTCTATAGTCTCTGCCTACCCCCATGGGAAAAAGGCGTGACTTCCGCTTTGTTACAGCGCAGTTTTTTAAATTATTATTTAGACAAACATGAGTATGAAATAAAATTATACGGTGTTTTTAAGTACCCCAAATATTTGTAAATAGCAAATAGAAAATAGTATTAAAGAATTACCGCAACAGTAGCACACTTCACTCTGCTTATACCTGCTACATTCATATCATTTCCACTTGCTACACTAGCGCTATTTCGGTGTGTTCGAACAATAATTTGATGTTTACAAGTGGACACTTTTTGGACTGATCCCCCATACAAGACGGTCCTCCTTACTTCTACCCTCCATAATGCAGGTCAACTTACAGCAACCATTTGAGACAGTGCCGGGTTAAGACGGCGCGGGGCCCGTAGCAAATTCGCTAAGAGTGCCTATTATTGGTTTACAGCCCTCTCTCTGGAACCCCTGCAAATTGAACTCATAGGTATTATCGGGAAAGGGTTTGAGGTAGGGGTAATTTACCTAATCTATTTTCCGAGCGCGAGACCTCTAAAAGCGTAGGGCCAGCATTTGCTACTTTGCTGCCAAGTTAATCCGGGTATGATTTGAGATATGCAGTTTGACGCTAAATCCCTTGCTTACCTCTCTTATAACAAGGCTTGAAGAAGGCTCATAATTAGCAATGAACGGAGATGGATGGGTGGATGGGGGGAATACATATTTTTTGTAAGCATTTTTATAATAATTATAGATATATGTAACGTTATTAAAAAAAAGCAATTTCTTATTCAAATAATAAATATAATCAAAATACATAATACAATTCAATTTTACAGTAAAATAACAATTTGTTTTTACAGTCAAATCCGGCGTTGCTTACTCTGTAAACACACACATACAATGCATGTAATTGGAGAAATAATATCACAACTTGCAGATCATAATAAAAATGAAATTCATTTGTAAAAGATTCTATTTGTTATAATTTTAAGTACTATAAAATATATTTAGATATAAAAATTTCAGTCCAATTATACAATTTTTACAACTCAATGGAACATAACATTGCAGAAAACACAAAATATTAAAATCTGTAAAATTTTATTATACAAAAACATAATTTCCGAAACATATGCCTACTCCATGAGACTTATGGAACCATACTTTACTTGTACTTTATCTAATGCCATAACAATGGGCATACTAGCAAATGGACATTTAGTCTAGTAGACATTTGCATTCGAAATAGCTAAGACTTTTTAATAACCAGGTAATTTATTGTTGAACATGATACTTTTGAATGAATTAATGATCTAAGATTTGTGGGATACCTACATTAAGTAAGCAAGTATAACTACATTGTTATGACTCGAATCTAAATAAAGACAAACGCGATTATTTATTTTATTCAAATTTGTTTCTCTTTTAATAAAGTTTGTACGCCTTTTTAAGTTAGGTTAAAATATCCATTTGTAAGTAGGCCATTGAACGCTACGCTTAGCAGTAACGTAATGAAAGTAATTGCTACATTTTGCGATGAATTAATAAAAGTAACTCGTACATTCGACATTTTTGATGTAACAGAATTAACTGCTATTTTTAGCAGTGATGCAATAAAAGTAAATGCTACAATTTCAGTAGCATTTGCCATTGTATTAAATAAAAACATCTGCTACATTTAGCAGCAACTTCAATAAAAGTAACTGCTTTAGCAAGTACCTAACTGTTACATTTAACTGTGATGTTTCAAGTTTCAAGAAAAATATCAGTTTTCAGTAAAAAGTTACAACAATTTCTTATATTGTAAAACAAAATCATCTTTCAGTATCTTTTCAAACATAACTATTGACCTACAAGTATATGGATTCAAAAGAAATTAAGTGCAAATGCAGACAGGTAAAAGAGAAGTATTACTTTTCTCGAATTAGTATTACACTTTCACTAAGAGGATACCAAAATAGCTTCGTGCATTTTTCTACGTACGAAGTTTTCATTTTTTCTTTAGATTGAATGGCTAGAGCTCTAATTTTTAAGTATATGTTTTTTCAATATATAATCTAGGATCGCAAAAACTCAGAAACGCGATTGAAAAAAGTTTTCTCGATAGAAAATCTTAGCGAAACAACCTCTCTCATTTTTTATTTTTTTCATTTGTCCGTCTTATATCGCGTATTAACTAATGAAATAACTTTAAAAACATAAGTAACTATTATATATAGAAACACGTAAGCCGGAATTAAAATATATTTAGTAGATTTTGAGTAAACAAAAAAATATCCCTAATTCTTCATTTTCTATACCTACTAGCTGTGTTAATAGGTACATGACGACGATAATATTGATGTAGGCCCTTAACATCAGATGGAGTGTAGTCAATTGCCCAACCAGGCTTTAAAATAGATGAAAAAGCTAAAATAATATGATTCATTTTTTAACTTAAGTTCAATATTGCATACTTCGTAATAATGAATTAGATTAAGTAGGACACATAAGTATGCAACATTGCGCCTTATTTAAAGAGTATTTTCAGCATGTCTGGCAAAGTAGGACACTTTTAATTGGATATTTACCTCAGAGACATTTTAATCGTGAAATAAAAGGTTCACTGTCCATAGAGTTTAAACAATCCATATATTTATAAGTCAATGTATATCTACTCCATTTTGGATATTATGTTAGGGCCATATTTGTACAAAATTTGTACTGACACTATTCGGCGCCTATATTTATTAGGAACATTATTGAGGCGATCAACCTCACCTACATACAAAATGCAAAATATGAGATGTGCGTGTTTTAACGCTTTAGATGCATTCAATGATAATAAGTCATGATACGACATAATATTAAAGGCCTGTTTTCACATTGATTAAGCATAGCGTTGCAGGTTTTAGGATTTAGTTACCAGCTACATGTAGCTGTAGACCCGAAGTTTTAAGGTGTTCTTCCGATGTACGCTACTAACAACCGCGACCTATCAAATCACAATTATCAGGTTGCCAAAAAAGACAAGAATACATTAATATCGGTCACAACGTTCTCCTCTTGAGCGGTGCCAATTCTGCAGCCACTTTTGGGCATAGCCATGCTCACTTTTCATACATTGCAGTGTGAGCTTCGGTCCCACTGCATATAATGAATCAATTAAAAATCAGAGCGGGTCGCGCGACCGTTCAGTACCGTTTCGTGGGCGTGTCTAAAGGTGGCAGTAAGAAGTACCGCGACGCGGTCGCGAGAACAGCTCTGATTTTGTAATGAAAATGCCATAAGTTGTCATTGCTTTGTACGAGAAGTGGGCGTGGCTAGACGCTAAAGTGAGCGCAAAATTAACACCACTCAGGCTTTCAATATGTCAAGCTTGCGAGAGGTGTGACCAACATAAATGTATCCTTGTCTTCTTTTGGCAACTTGTCTTCTTCTGACAACAAATTGATACTTATTTAATGTGTCACGCGTCACAGTCGCAAGTCGCAGACCCGGAACTTTCAAATGCCACCTTAAACGCAAAATCCATTAACATTATGAGTGATATCTGTCAATTATATTAAAATGTACAATATTCGCAAAAACATGTTTAGGCACTAAATAATTTAGACCACACTTAACATTCGCAATTATTTTTAAAATTAGGTCAGTTAGTTAACACCAACCAATGTAAAAACAGTTTTTTATAACCAATAACTCAATAACACTATTCAAAATATCAGTCTGAAACATAATACAATGAATCAAATAAATACTCATAGTAAAAAGGACCATTTATAAAAATTTGGTACAACTTGGAAAATTAATAAGAATGTTTGATTTTTTATCTTATTTCACTATAAAAATATATAACACTAAAATATCCATATTTAACGGTGCAACATTGATCTATCTGTTACATTATAACTACAATTGTTCAACAAACTTTAGTTGGCTGTACCGAGGCAATCATAACAAAAAAAACACTTAAAACTGAATCATTTTCTATGGCTTATGTTAATTTATATTTATCCGTTTTGATGACTTCAGCATCCGCTTCATTTCGTTATTCATATTACAATGTTATTATGCCTATTTTCACCTAACACAAATCTGGTATGATGGAACTGTGTATGACAGTTCCATCATAGGCAAAGAGTAAAAAGTTAAAAAAAAATAACTACTGGACAAATTTTAACAAAACTAATATATAGCTTAAGGATCAAAATAACACTAATGGTCTTATTCATAATGACTTATCGGAGGTTTAAACGGAGATTTTATCGAAGAGATAATAAACGTTTTAGCGTAGACTATCATGAATAACATGTTTTGACAATTTTCGTGAACCGATTTTAGCGAACTTTTAAACCTCCGATAAATCATTATGAATAAGGCCATTAGGCTATATCCTCACGATGAGAACCAAGGAGCTAGGGTACTAACGTACAAACGCAGATGAAACCATAGGCATAAACTTGCAATTATTAAGTTACTAGCTGTTGCCCGCGACTTCATACGCGTGAAATTTAGAAATCAAACCTTAACAAACAGAAGTTTACTACTACCGCTCAATAGATGGCGTTGTACAGTACTTTTTAAATCGCGCTATAGTTTCGTTCCACATATTAACACTTAAGCTCGTCAAATTTTTTATTGTGTCTTCAGTTCTTTTTCACATATATAAATTAGTTAGGATGAGTAATACCTCGTATAGCCAACTAGAGTGTTATTATATAAAATGAATCTCACTTCACTGGACCATCAATTATTGCTATATGTCTAACTTTAATACATCACTTCATAGACAGTTGCTTTCTTGTCACCAGAACCAGTCACTATGAACTTATCGTCCGCTGATATATCACAACTAAGCACCGATGATGACTCCTTCGACTGAAATTTAATATTTAAGATTAAATATTATTATAATCTGACAGGCCTTATGGTCTATGTGACATACTGCCATTCACAAAATCAAAGATTCGATTCCCGCATATGACTTGACAATCTTCTGTGATCTTAGAGCATTAATCAAACAAGAGTTGACATTGTTGTTTGTTGGTTTTGACGAGCGTCATGGTTGAGTGGTTCATGTGACGGACTGCCGATCAAGAGGTCGCGGGTTCTATTCCAGCTTGGGACAATCATTTGTGTGATTTTTCTAATTGTCATACAAATGTTTGTACTGCGTCTGGGTGTTTTTATGCATTATAAGTGTGTATTTACAAAAATAAGTAGTATATGTATTCTATCCGTATTCTGGTACCCATAACACAAGCATATAAGCTTAGCTTGGGACCAGAGAACGTTGTGTGACTTGTCCATAAATATTTATTTATTTTATTGTAAGATACGAGAGCAATACTCATATTATACAAACATACGCTGTTTTATTTGACAAATATACTGCAACGTCGGTAGGGTGCTGACTTTAGCCATATTACACCTTATATTTTAAAATAAAAATAAAAAATATTTTTTTTAAAAGTAATTTTTAGTTAGTGTATCTTGTGTGGTCGCTACGCAAACAATATCCCCTTACGCCATGAGACGCCAGTGGCCATGCACAATGAGATTATGCATTGTTCTCGTACTATTTTCAGCGGGGACTATTTTCGCCTTATATTGAAAATATTAATTATTAAATATATATAATATTAATTATATAATAATAATAATAATTAATTATATAATATTAATTATATTGAAAATATTAATTATAAATATTAATAATTATTTATTGCATTAATCCAACAGGAGTTAACTCCTGTTGGATTAATGCTCTAAAGATTCGATGGGAATATTGTGTGAAAAAAAAACGCTATAATAAATAATTTATTTACCTGGAATATACTAGCTCCATATGGTGTACGCCACGCATTAAGTAGATTATCTTTCCCAGTAGAAACAAACCATTTGCCACATGCCGCGAACTTTAATGAGAGGACACATGATTCATGTAATAATAGTTGGTATCGGTCCGGTTTGCCAGCATGAAGGACTTCTACATGGGAATTCTCCATGCCTACTGCTAACCACGAACCTGATAAACACGCAATTAATATTATACTACCGATCAAAGAATTAAAATAAAACCACTAATTTTATACATTTTTTTTTTCCAATTTTCTTGTTAACCTAAATTATAGCGGAAAAATTATCACCACAGCTAGCGTTGTACAAAAACATCTAGGTGATGTTTAACTCACATTGCGAAAAATGGTAGTGGAACATTTGGTAAACATGTGCAGGAACATGATAGCTCAGTCGTGGGTTCGAGTCCCGCTCATGGTGATAATTTTTTCTACTATAATTTTTAGACTAATTTTATGTTAACAGTAAACATCATAATTCTCCTGCCCTTATACCATTATTTGGGTCGGCGCAGAATGTCTTTTTCTTCCATAGTCTTCTGTCAGACGTCATAACTGTATAGTCTGAATAAGGATATGAAAGAAAGAGGAGTACTTTCTTTCATATCCTTATTCAGGCTATCCATCTATCTTTTCTTTTGTCTTCCTCTACACGTTTTTCCTTTCACATTTATTCTCAGAACTCTCCTTACGATAATTACTTTTCTCTCGTCTCATTACATGACCATAACAGGATATCTGCTCATTCTTTAATTTTTAGGTCACTGGCATCACTTTCAGACTTCGTCGAACATACTATAATACATCTAAATCTATATCAAAACATTTTCATCTCTGTTTCATGAATTAGTTTTTCATCCATCACTTTTGTGGCCCCACACTAAACATGTTAACAGTAAACATAAATATAAAATTACCTGTAGGACAATATCCTAATGAGAATATTTGACTTGAGAAGTCATGTTGATGTAATTGCCGACCTTCTCTTAAATCCCAAGACCGGACAGTATTGTCTAGACCGCCTGTCCATAGTCTTGTGCCATCACCACTTATGTCTATACATGAAGCACCATCCGTATGACCTAAACAGAAAAAAAAAACCCGGTTAAGTACGAGTTGGACTCGGGCACGCAGGGTTCTGTAGTGTTATTATTATAATACTAGCTGCTTGTAGGGACAATATGTATGGTTTCATTGTGTACACACCAATGTATAAAGACGGTTGTACTCGCCGCCTAATTTATTATATACAAATACTAGCTGACCCGGCAAACGTTGTTTTGCCTTATTAAAAAAAAGTTTGAAAAATAGATGTTGGCCGATTCTCAGACCTACTGAATATGCATGTAAAATTTCATAAAAATCGGTCAAGCCGTTTCGGAGGAGTACGGTAACTAACACTGTGACACGTGAATTTTATATATAAGATATTATGTATGGATTCATTGTATGCAAGACGGCGCGTGTCAGCATATTTAGGAATGTATAGAGGCGATTGTTCTCGCCACCTATAATTATAAGTTATTGTTATAATCAAATATATTGAGTCGCAAATAAACGCCTTACAAGTCCGGACGTATTTAATTTTATTCTCTAACCGACGACACACGACAAATACACTTACACTGCTGCCCACAACATCACATGCGTGGAATTTAGGGATCAATCTTTAACAAATCATACAAAATAGCTATCGTCTTGAACTACTCTCTACTAAAAAACCCGCATCAAAATCCAAATCGTAGTTTTGAATGTATAACATGCTCACATAGGGACATACATACAAAAATAAGGACTGTTTTATAATAAGTATAGATATTAGTTTAATTAATTTATCGCTTACCTTGAAATTGTCTAACTAAAGTCTGATTTTGTAGATCCCAAACAGCTATATTACCGTCCGAACAACAACTAAAGCAGACCTGTAAAGACGAAAAAAAATTTACGACCAAATGAAATTATATCACAAAAGAAAAAACAACAAAACCGGTCAAGTACGGTCGAGTTGGGACTCACACAGGGTTCGACCCCAAATAACAGGATGCTAAGTAATGGAACAAGGTTAAGAGAATTATGATCGTGAGTATTTGTTATTGTAGCATCAACTGGTATACATAAATTGTGAAATTTTTCGCCTTCGCCATCACCGTTCCAGATATACAGCCAGGGGGCCAAGTCTGCCATTACAATGATGTCATAATGATCAGTCACTGATTGCATAACGGCGAAATATATGAAAGAAAGAATAATTGGTCAAGTGCGAGTCAGACTCGCGCACGAAGGGTTCCGTACCATTATCTATGCAACATAAGGCAACGTTATTAGTATCGAGCAAGAAACGGTAAAAAAATCATGTTTGTTGTATGGGAGCCCCCCTGAAATATTTATTTTATTTTATTTTTAGTATTTGTTGTTATAGCGGCAATAGAAATACATCATCTGTGAAAATTTCAACTGTCTAGCTATCACCGTTCTTGAGATACTGGGTACGGAACCCTAAAAATCATGTTTGTTGTATGGGAGCCCCCCTTAAATATTTATTTTATTTTATTTTTAGTATTTGTTGTTATAGCGGCAATAGAAATACATCATCTGTGAAAATTTCAACTGTCTAGCTATCACCGTTCTTGAGATACTGGGTACGGAATCCAAAAAATCATGTTTGTTGTATGGGAGCCCCCCTTAAATATTTATTTTATTTTATTTTTAGTATTTGTTGTTATAGCGGCAATAGAAATACATCATCTGTGAAAATTTCAACTCTCTAGCTATCACCGTTCTTGAGATACAGCCTGGTGACAGACGGACGGACGGACGGACGGACGGACGGACGGACGGACGGACGGACGGACGGACGGACAGCGAAGTCTCAGTAATAGGGTCCCGTTTTTACCCTTTGGGTACGGAACCCTAAAAAAAGAAAAACATTTTATTTGCAACTACTCAATAGTACAGGATGTATAATATATATTACAGGTAAAAAGAATAAAACAAACTTATAACTAATAAATAATAATAAATACATAATTAATAACTGAGCTGAGTAGTCACAAATACGGACCCAACTCAGCATAATGCTGGTTAAAAACCAGCGCTGGTCTTCCGTTGGGCCGTATTTGGAGGACATCGCGGATTTAACTAACACTAAATATTAATTTATTAATTTTTGCATTTGACATGCTATGCCTTTTACTTAATATATCAAAGTCGAGATGGTGTAAACCAATCTTGATAGATGGCGGTGTACGTAAAAAATATATAAATGGTGGCTAATTTGAAGGTGTTGCAAGTAGACCGCAATAAGCTCAGTTGGAAGAGCTTCGGTATTCCGAGGTCGTGGGTTCAAGTCCCACTTGCGGCACATTCACTTTTTCCACCATCATTTGATATATTAATTAACACTAAATAAATAAAAATATAGAACCTAAAATAAAATTCCTATTTCCTATACATAAGTGCTATATCAAGTTTGGTGTACATTATGACAAAAAATTAATAGTAGACTACCAAACTTGATAAAATTCGTCATTATGCAATTTCAGTAATAGTGTCCCATTTCAGCTTTTGGTAACTTTTGGTAACTGTAAAAATATAATGGAATTTTTAAAGTGGATATTCACCAAACAGACTGTTTAATTAAAATATTTACTTTAGAATCTGGTGAAATCGCCAGCGCATAACAAGCCGGTGCTGATGATGTCAATTCAGCTCTCATCCTTGGCGTTGGCGACGCTAGGTCCCATATTGAAAGATTTGAGGCTTCACCACCAACTATTAATGTCCTACCATCTGGCAGTAGCTTCACTGATCTAATGTAATTATCACGTTGCTGTAACAATATTATGGAAATATATTTCAGTAAAAAAAAAACTTGTAAATAACGGCTGTCCAAAACCAAAACCTAGCAAAGGACATTTTTTTTTAATTCGTTTTCTTAAACCAATATTTCCCATTTTTTTTACTGCGTCTAATGCAAAAACAACTGTATTTCTATCTTAAATAGAATCCGAGATATGAACATGTATGTATAAACCTAGCAAGAGCACTTCGTACTTGTTGATTACAAAATGAAAAAGCTTCTCCTGAAAAATTTACTCAAATGTATTTGCTAGGTTTTGGTTTTGGACGGCCGATAAAGTAAATTAAGAACAATAATGTAATCAGAACTAGTATCGAAGGAAACGACAGAGATTTGTAGAAACAATATATTATTGGAAAAAACTAAGAAGTTGGTTTCATTGAAGCATTCAAGCTACCTATTAGGACAAGGTTCTACAAAATCTCGACCAACACTTGACTATTCTTTCCAGAATACGAATGGTTGAAATAATGACGCGACGTTCATTAATAAAGTAATTTATTAATTTTTGCATTTGACATGCTATGCTTTTACTTAATAAATCAAATTATGGTGGAAAAAGTGAAATGCCGCAAGTGGGACTTGAACCCACGACCTCGGAATACCGTTCCGAAGCTCTTCCTACTGAGCTTATTGCGGTCTACTTGCAACACTTCAAATTAAATTCACCAAACAAGCTGTTAAAGTGGTTCTAGAGCGTTAGGCGAACCAAGTCTTGATATATCCAACAACTTAACAGGAGGACCACAATATCATATGGCTTTTATTAAACTACTAGCTGACCCGGCAAACGTTGTTTTGCCATACAAATGTTAGGGGTGGACAACCCTTATCACTTAGGGGGATGAAAAATAGATGTCCGAATCTCAGACCTAACGGATGTGTACACAAAATCTCACGAAAATCGATCGAGCCGTTTCGGAGGAGTATAATTACAAACACCGTGACAGGACAATTTTATATATTAGATGTATTTATACTCACCAAACAATCAAGTTGTGTGAGGGGTTCTAGTGCACTAGGTTTTGTTAAATCCCACAGCTTAACACAAACTCTGTCGCTAGTATACGGACGTTCTGTCAATCCGGACAATAATATAGCCACGGAACAATTAATTTCTTTATGACGGTAACAGTTATTTTGTACTAAATTAAACAATTTATATGTAGACATACTCACCAAACAATCAAGTTGTGAAAGGGGTTCTAGTGCATTAGGTGAACCAGGGTTTGATATATCCCATAATTTAACACAACCCTTGCCACCAGTGTACGCGTGTCGTGATGTTCCTGATAATGATAACGCCACGGCACAAACAACTTCGCCATGAGGTAAAGCAGCTACAGGTCTTGCATTCCTTGGAACACCAACGCCACCTAATGCGTCCGCTGGAAACCCAACAGGCTGGAGAGGACCACCGCAAGAATGATATGAATATGCACTGAAAAATAATTACAAAACTTACATTTCACACAACGTCCTCTGGTCCCAAGCTAAGCTTATTATGCTTGTGTTATGGGTACCAGAATACGGATATAATACATAAACTACTTTTCTTTTGTAAATACATACTTATAATACATAGAAACACCCAGACGCAGTACAAACATTTGTATGACAAGTATAAATATCACACAAATGGTTGTGATCATGATCGGCAGTCCGTTACATGAGTCAAATAGACATATAGAATCTTATCACGTAGGGAAGTTGGCCACCTCTGGTCTATTTTATAAGTTTCTTTGGTTAGAATTGAAACAAAGATTAATTTATTATTATTATTATTCATTACTAGCTGTTGCCCGCGACTCCGTCCGCGTGGAATTAGGGAATTTTTTTTTCGCAATAAAGGTAGCCTATGTCCTTTCTCAGGGTCTAAAGATTGTCTGTGCCAAGTTTCATTAAAATCGGTTGAGAGGTTTAAGGGCCTACATCAATATTATAGTATATCATCGCCGACACGTACATATTAACACAGCCAGTAGGCACAGAAAATGAAGAATTAGGGATACTTTTCCTATTTACTCAAAATCTACTAAATATATTTTAATTCTGATTTACGTGTTTCTATATATAATAGTTACTTATGTTTTTAAAGTTATTTTATTAGTTATTACGCGATAATAGACCGACAAATGAACAAAATAAAAAATTTGAGAGGTTGTTTCGATAAGATTTTCTATCGAGAAAACTTTTTTCAATCGCGTTTCTGAGTTTATGCGATCCTAGATCATATATTGAAAAAACATATACTTAAAAATTAGAAATTCACACATCACATTCAATCTAAAGAAACAATGAAAACTTCGTACGTAGAAAAATGCACGCAGCTATTTTGGTATCGTCTTAAGCGGGAAAGCGTAACAGACAGACAGACAGAGTTACTTTCGCATTTATAATATTAGTAGGGATGCATGGCCATACTCACGCCTTAGAAGGTGCTACTCCATTAGACCTATGATGTTGATCGTAATGTAAAGGTGCAGGTACTGCAGGTGTAGGCCCTCTATAACCACCGTATCCATAAGGATAAGCGCCTCTAGCTCCTGTAGGTGTAGGCGCGCGACCTAATTTACCACCTGGTGTACCCGGTTTATCCTGCCAAATTAAATAATAATCGTTTCTAAAGTAATTGATTAATTTTGCAATTGACTTGCTATGCTTTTACTTAATAAATTAAGATGGATCGGTATTCCGAGGTCGTTCGGTCGGTTCCTGCTTGCAGTAATCACTTTTTGCACTACAATTTAATTTATTAACTAAGTATACTACTTTTATTATTTTACTTTTTTATACGGATTTAGACGCGTATATTTGTTTTAAATTTTGGCCCGACGTTTCTTAGACTTTGCAGTCACCATGGTCACGGGTGAGACTGAGCTGTAATGTGTCTTCCACAATCAGTTATTACAGGGTTTACCCACATTCGATTTTAATTTTACATTGACCATAAAGATAGATTTGTACCCTAACATATATCATATTACATTGTGCTCAGACTACATAAAATCAATAACATTATTTTAGTTTCTAAAAATCCATTACATATAATTTGTATAACAATATAAAGAAAATTTAAATTATATAAGGTAAAACATACATAATTATCATAGACTAAAGTTTTAATTATTATAGAGGTAGTATACAATATAGCAAGTAAAACTGATCTAACTGTAATAACTGATCGTAGAAGACACATTACAGCTCAGTCTCACCCGTGACCATGGTGACTGAAAAGTCTCCGAAACGTCGGGCCAAAATTTTAAACAAATATACGCGTCTAAATCCGTAAAAAGTAGTTTTATTTAAACGGATGAGTCACGCAAGTGTTAGAAAATATTATTATTAATTATAGTTTAAAAACTTTAAACTCGATACTTTTCCAAAATTCTTTCTCACCTGAGATATGGCGGTTAGAAGTCGTTTTTAATTGACGATTTTAAATAAAACGTTGCTTTATCCTTTTAAGATTTAACAAAATAATGGACAGAGAGAGTATTTCTTATTTATCAATCTACAAGTCTACAAAGGTGTATGTCAATGTGAAAAGCCTGTTATATTAATTTTTGAAAGAACAATGTTAACTAGATCAGTTAGTTAGAGTAATATATGCTATACATTCATAACTCACGTCTTTCGAACTTTTAGGTGTTGATCGACTTGAAGATGAACCGGATCTTGAAGGCGGCCTAGGACCATTTTCTGTTCGTTCACCACCATCTGTTCGTACACTAGGTGATCCTCTTTCCTCCTTAAATAGAAAACAAATATAATTAAGAATATTATACATATTCGTTCACAGTAATCTCAAGAACTACTACTTGGAATTAAATTAAAAATTGGTCAAGTGCGAGTCCGACTCGCGCACTAAGGGTTCCGTACCATTATCTATGCAACATAAGGCAACGTTATTAGTATAGAGCAAGAAACGGTAAAAAAATCATGTTTGTTGTATGGGAGCCCCCCTTAAATATTTACTTTATTTTATTTTTAGTATTTGTTGTTATAGCGGCAATAGAAATACATCATCTTTGAAAATTTCAACTCTCTAGCTATCACCGTTCTTGAGATACAGCCTGGTGACAGACGGACAGACGGACGGACAGCGAAGTCTCAGTAATAGGGTCCCGTTTTTACCCTTTGGGTACGGAACCCTAAAAACGCTTAAAAATCCTGATTTTTTTTTATAAATTATTGCATTGTCATCGGTTCTTCATAAGCATGAAAATTTTCAGATAAATACGACTACTGCAAGTGGGTGACAATCACTTTCAAAGATTCCGTTACATAGATTAATACATTGATAGATACCTACCGAACTAATATAAGGGTGCTAAAAATGTATATTTTTGTTAAATAGGCCGTGAAACTAGGAAACATGCAGGATATTTAACATCAAGCTACAACCAATAAGAGTGGAGCACAATTAAAAATGCTACTTAAAGTCACTATTCCACGCGAACAATGTCGCGAGCAAACGTAGTCTATTATAATGTAAATTTTAGTCTTGGTAATGATAGAGCAAGTATACAAATGTCACCAAACCATTTCCTCACCAGGGAAAGAAGAGATTAGAGGATTCTTAATGCAGATAAAATTCTGTAAGGAACGAACAACTCGAAATTTTATTCAAAAACACGCCTGGTTAGCGTATTATTGTAGAACAAAATACCATCTAAAAGTGGAGGAGACCGGCGCCCATAATAGGACTTAATAGAACTGTGAAAGTAAATCATCTTACCTCATTAGCGACATCTACAACAAGATCTTGATCGCTTTTTTCCGCGTCACTATCCTAAAAAAAGATAATCAAAAAAAATATATAACAATATATAAACAGTATACGATATTACATAGCAATCACATTATTTTACATCAATTGTTACACAGCTATGATTAAAAGCAATTTAAATAAAGCTGAACAAATAAGCAGTTTATAACGGGTGGCCTTTGCTGTTTAATTTATTTCGATAATTTGATTTCATTTGTAATATACTATAGTATAATATAACCGTGTGGTAACGGATTAAGAATACAAGTGTCACCACCCCATCTCCTCCCAAGGGTGCTGTAAAAGTCAGCTAAGGGATATTGCACACAGATAACATCCTCTGTGAGAGACGTAAAACTCGAAAATAAACCCTGTGCCAACACGCCTGGTCAGCGCGGCACAGTAGACCATAATCCCTTCAAAGTGGAGGAGGCCCGTGCCGAACAGTGGGACTTAAATGGGGTGGAGAGAGAGATACTATAGTAACGATACATAAATTAAAAGAAATTTTAGAAACCCTAAAATTTTTACTTTGTTTTGAATACAATTTTCGATGAATACAATTTACGATTTATATTATAAAATCTGGTCAAGTACGAATGGCAGTCGCACAAGAAGGGTGGTGTAGCTATCATAATATAATTCATACCGTAATACCGACCCCAAATAACGAATAAATGGGATAATGGCAGGAAGATAATGATTATCAGTATTTATTGCATCAACTGATATACACAAACTGTGAAATTTTCTGCGCTCTATATATCACTGTATGTCCATGTGGTGACGGACTAAGAATACAAGTGTCCCAACCCCATCTCCTCCCCTGGGTGCTGTAAAAGCCAGTTAAGGGTTGTTTTACACAGATGGCATCCCCTGTGAGAGACGGAAAACTCGAAAGTAAACCCTGTGCCAACACGCCTGGTCAGCGCGGCTCAGTAGACCATAATCCCTCCAAAGTGAAGGAGGCCCGTGCCCAACAGTGGGACGTACCTAAATGGGCTGGAGAGGAGCTATCACTGTTTCAGAGATAACGGTACCCAAAATAATGGGACAAGGGCAGGAAGGTGATACTGGTGACTATTTTTGTTGTAGCATTAACTGATGTACAAACTGAAATTTTCAGCCCTGTAGTTATGACCGTTAAAGAAATACAGCTGGTCCCGTTTTATTCTCTAAAATCTCGAAAACACCTGAACCGATTTCGCTAGTTTTTTTTCAGTATATTCTCTGAGTGTTTGAGAGTTAACTTCAACTGAGAGACACCGTAAACTTAAAACAACACGCCTGTTCAGCGTAGTATAAGTAGAACAAAAACCCTCTTAAAAAGACCTGTGCTAAACGAAGTATATATACACAAAATGCTAGAAGAATTATCAGCAGAAGGATGTTTTCAAAGCTATCTACAAATATTAAACTCTCACAGCAAACACCATCCACAAATTCAATAGTAAAAATTCAAAAAGCAACATGTTGTTTTATAAATGAAGCCGACACATACACTACATAAACTCACATGTCCTAGTACCTTCTCTTCCTTTCTACGTTTAACGTCTAATGCTTCGGGTTCCACTGGTGATCGCGGCCGGTATTTCTGTTCTCGTTCATGTGGTGATACTGACCTTCTCTAAAAAGATACATACATACTGTACACGTACACTAGCTGACCCGGCAAACGTTGTTTTGCCATACAAATGTCAGTTTGAGGCGGGTGTTTTCATAAAAATCGGTCAACCCGTTTCGGAGGAGTACGGTAACTAACACTGTGACGCGTGAATTTTATATATGTATAAGATAAGAGGAATGAACGATTAGATACAAGTGAAGGGTAGATCGTATATCCGCGCCGGATATAAGGCAGATGAATATATCCAAAATTTTTTTCAAACGTAAATCGTATTTGAAGTTAAATTGCATTATGTTCAAAATTATTGATTTTGAACTTAAGCATTAATACCTTTTTCCATGACTGAGCCAGAGGTTATCTGCTATCTAGTTAGATTAGGTTATATAGATAGTTATATTAGATAGTTAGTTTAGAGAAAGAAAGCCAAAGAAGTATGTTTAGTTAAACATACTTCTTTGGCTTTCTTTGCGCTCATATTTATTTATGACGGTTGCTATGCACCTGACCCTTTAGAAGGCATTCATTGATGAGATCGGACGTGTCCTCGAGCTCCAGATAAACCAGAATACTGTTTTATATCGTATATAATATGCACAATATACATATTCATATTAGATAAGAAATTCAAAGAATCAGTATATAAATTTGGGAACTACCCACAAAACAACTTATGGATTTCATAAAATTATATTATATCTACAATTTTTTTACCTGTTGTAAAACTCTAGGTCCAACAAGTCTGTCATCATCTCGTGGTGGCTGTCCTGGTAATAAATTAGGTGGAGCTGGCCCGCCTGGCAACACTGGAGGTTTTATATCTGCTGGGGGTGGCAATTCCACCTACAAAATATCAATATTAAATACAATTTCATATATTTACTGAACATTGTAAAGTGAATATGGTAAATAAACAAATCTAACATGCAGGATATTAAGTAATTGCTTTCTTTATATCCACTAACATAATAAGTCAATTTTAGATAATACTAGCTGACCCGGCAAACGTTGTTTTGCCATACTAAAAAAAAAAAGTTTGAAAAATAGATGTTGGCCGATTCTCAGACCTACTGAATATGTATGCAAAATTTGAGAAGAATCGGTCTAGCTATTTCGGAGGAGTACGGTAACTAACACTGTGACACGTGAATTTTATATATTAGATTTATAAGGCTAAAATTAAAAGAGGTTATGTTAAAAAGAGCAGCATTAAAAGCGCGAATATAAAAAGTGCCAGCGTCAAAAGCACGAAAGTCAAAAGGACTAAATGTCAATAAATCAAATGGATAATATGAAGTAATAAGCGCTAGGTATTTTATTGGCATCTTTACCTTATGTGCAGGCGGTGGTAAATGCGGAGGCGCGGGAGGTCCACCACCAGGTGCGAACAAAAGTCCTCCAGCACCTAATAACGCTCCAGCCCCTGGGACTCCATGGGACATACCTGCACTCGCATGTATTTGTTGCTACAAGGAAAATATTATTATTAGGATAAACCATGTTTTATGCATTGCGGTTTCTATAGGACCTGTCCGATTTTAATTTGCGGTTTTCATATGTGTTAATATAGTTTGTTTATTTTAAATTAATATAACAATACATAAAATTATTTGAGAGATGAGAAAATTTCAATCCAATTTCAATTCAATTCAAAATTTCAATTCAATGATTCAATCAATTTATTGCTGTAAAATAGAAATATTGTTAAAATGAAATATTTGTCAAATAGAAATGATGATAGGCGTCGTGGTCTAGTGGTTTGGGTAACCAACTGTCGTTCACGAGGACGCGGGTTAATTTCCCGCTCAAATCATGTGTGTGATATTTATAATTGTCATACAAATGTTTGTACTGCGTCTGGGTGTTTACTATGTATTATAAGTATGTATTTACAAAAGAAAAGTAGTTTATGTATTATATCCGTATTCTGGTACCCATAACACAAGCATAATAAGCTTAGCTTGAGACCAGAGGACGTTGTGTGAAATGTCCATTAATATTTATTTATTGTAAAATGTGGCAAGTTTTACACAAAAAAAAACTCTTACTAAAATGTGGTATTTTTTAATAAGTTATGAGTAGACGAAAAACAAACGTATGAACAAAGATTTATCAAACAGTGAGTAAATAACAAAAAAAATATGCAAGGGTCTATGTGCCTAAGGCCTATATGTAATACAAGTCGCTGCCTGCGACTTCTTACGCGTGGAAATTCGAAAATAAAGTATGTATTTGCAAAATTTTTCAGTAATGCTTCGGTCCTATTAGTCACAGCGTAATGTTATATAGCCTATAACCTTTCTCTACAAATGTATTATACAACACTGAAATTTTTTTTCATATTAGACCAGTCCTGAGATTAGCACATTCAAACAAACGAACAGTCTTCAGCTTTATAATATCATCACTATTCCTTCGAGGTGAAGCTTCACGTCTGCTTGTTGTTTAAACTATACTAGATATGATATTTAATAACTAATGCCAGAAATACTAAGGTATTTGTTAACCCCATACAAAACTTAGTAAAGAAGAAATTGCGGGCCGCTAACAACTTTAACGAAAGAATTTTTTTACTTTTATTTTAGTATTGTGAAACTATAGTTTTACAATAAAAATTTTTAATGTGCGGTGCACAGTGCTTAACAGGCATTACCTTTAATATAAGTAGGTAATAATTTAACGGATGTATATTAACTTTGTATAAATATCAATTGGAAAAAAATACTACCAAAATACTGTCATAATATAGAAAGAAAGAGCTATTTATTGCTGCGTTAGACAACATGAAAATTAAATATTACATAATAAAGTGTACAAAAAAAGCACGTTTCCAAGCGACAGCAACCAGGTGCCCATTTCAGCATTATGCTAGGTCCTATGGACCTAGCGCTGGTTTTCAAATGGACCCTGCGAGTGACATCTACACATACATGACATACTCGTAAGTAGGTACTATTATAAAAACTTAAAAATCTATAAAAGTAATTTTATAAAGAATATTACAATATATGTATCCTATCACAATTTTGCTAACAATAAAATGGAACACTTGATATGGAATTAAACTGCCTTCACTACAAACATCAATATGTACTATTAAAACTTTCTAAAATATATATTCAATGCTCAAAATAAAATAAGCAGGTATCTATAACATATAGAGCCGATATAAAGCGAAGACTAAATAAAAAACATTAACATCGAATATTCTGCACAAAATAATCTTTACAGGAAACTGATACTTTCATTAGACGGCAATTAAATTGAGTATTTAACGTGTTAGCTTTAAATTACCTTTCAGATAGTTTTAATTACATATAAACTAGTTTTATCTTTCCAGCATTTATAAAACTAATAAATGTCAAATTTTTGTTTTATATTTATACAGACTGACCAGCCGTGTTGGCATAGGGTTAATTTTTAGGTTTTTCGACTCCCACAAAAGATGTTATCTGTGTACAATATCCCCTTAACTGGCTTTTAGCATCCTGGGGAGAAGATGGGGTGGTGACACTTATATCCCTCAGCACACGGATTCATGCAACTTCGTGCGTGTGCATAAATTGCATCCAAACTTTTAAAAAATTATATAAAAAAGCCATCTTCTTCAACCATTCTATCCTTATCCTCACTAATTTATAAGTGCGAAATCCGGATAATGACACAGTAATAATTTTGACGAGCATAAGTGTTAATGTGTGGAACAAACATTTAGGGTCAGACCTGTAGTTGAAAATATTAAATTTAAACCTGGTATTAAAGCACTTATATCATCATCATTCTCATCCTCCCTTATCCCATTATTTGGGGACGGCGCAACATGTCTTTTTCTTCCATAGTCTTCTATTAACCATCATGTCTGTGTCAACTCCTCTTTCTTTCATGTCCTCTTTCACACAGTCCATACATCTTTCCTTAGGTCTTCCTCTAGACTTTTTTCCTTCCACATTTATACTCAGAACTCTCCTAACGACATTACTTTCCTAAGCACTCTATATATAGCACATATATACATATAAACATTTTATTTTAGATTTTAAATCTCAAGTAATATTTATTAAAAAGGTAAATAACCACAAGGTTTTTCAAAATCAGTCTATGTGAAAACCAACACCTTTGTAAATCTAAACATAAAAATAGATTACTATTAATTGTACCACATATTCCTTGAGTAAAAGTCTGTACATAACAAGAATAATGTTGTATTTTATATATTAACTTAAATGGTATACACAGACTGATATAGGTGCTATTAAAAATTCTTTCATGCTAATGATCTTATGTGGAATGATATAGAAGCCAATCAGCTTGTTTTGAATGCTTGCTAACTTGCATCGTAAATTATTTAGCTTAGTAATTAGACTTTACGTTTTGAAATCCCAATCACAGCAGATGATTTGCATTAGTGCCATAGTAGGTGAACAGTGTTTATTTCAATCTAATGTTAGGGTCTGTAACTAGTATAAAACCATTTCCAGCATTTATTAATTTCCAGTGTATTTGTACGACATGTTAGTTAAAGTTTTACAAATTGTCTAGTTTACAAAAAAAGATTCTACATTAAACACCCTCATGTATATGTTAGTTGTGACTAAATAAATATACTTAACAATAGTTAGTTAGCATACACACGTAATACAGAACCTGGTGCCAGCTATTCATTCATCTTATTTATTTTTACAGTACAACAAAGTTGTGCAAGAAACACCTACATGTCTATTAAAATCAAAACTTAGTAAAAATAAAAAACAACATCAATTAAGAACTATTTAATGAAAGAAATTGCAAAAGCTAGCATGACATTAATGACCACTCGTGAAAAAAGAAAATGTGTAAACAAAACAAATGCCAACAAAAAATAATGGCTAAATGTTAATCACAACATATAATCATATACCAAGCACAGTATATCTGAACTTACAAGCAGTTGCTGTAGACCCTGCTGTTGTTGTTGCTGCGGACAACATTAACAATATATATGTTGTGTGGTCACTGAGTAATGGACCCCTAATAGCTCCCTGAAGTACCCCTAAAAAGATACCCATCATTTGTACATTGATGGGTTACAGCAACTGGTCTGCTGCATTCCATTAACTTCAATTGAAAATTTATGCTCATCTAGCTTGATATCAAAACCTTTTGATTGTATTAAACCTCCCACCCAGGTGATTATAAGCTTCAAAAGCTTGAGAGTCAACTAAATTTATTTGAATTATTACCTAACCTAATATAATTTGCTTATGTATTGTTTACATCAATAAAAAAAAGTAATGCCTATCCTATTATCAATAGATATATTTATCACTTATTATATTTAAGTTTATTCAACAAGCTGATCATAATTGATTAATCCGTTATTTATAAATTACATATTTTCTTGTCACTATCTTTAAACTTTGAATATCATTAAATTAGTTACAACAGAAATAAAATAAGCAACATAAGATATGGACTAGAATAATGAAATTTTGAAACACTAAAAGCTTTGTAAAATATTCATAACTTTTTAGAAAAACTCTTAAAAATATATCTGAGCACAAATTACAGCACTACATGAACACAATCAAATAACTTACCCCAATAATTGCATTCAGTTCAGACATTGTGACTTGCTTAGCTCTTTCTACGGCAGATGCAACTTGTTGCTGATGTTCTTGAGCCAAAAATGGCAATACCTGTCCTATTATACCACTTAATCTTTTTGCAATTTCCGTCTGTAATTTTAAAACATATTGTTATTAGTTAATTTAAAAAATAGTATAATTATTTTATCTAATATGCTTACCTGTTTATGCATCTCCACATTGAGGCCATATGACATTTCATAATACTGTAAAATAGTACAAAACTTTTAATTGCATTTGAAATTTTGTGATACATATTTGTATTTCTTTTCAGAAGTTATTTTTCTTTAAACACTAATTCAAGAAATCAATCACCGTAGATTGCTCCTGTTAGATTTATTGGAACTACTTTTTTTTTATATATTACACTAGCCTAATCAATGTAATGACCATGATAAAAGGAAGACTGGGGCATTTTAATTAATATTTGTGTTGAGAATACTGTTCCATTGCTCCACTAGTACATTATGCCACAATATCATTTTTATTTAATTACTTATAGCTAAACTTCCAGAACTATGCCATCTATAGAGCATAGTTTTGTGTAAATTGTAAACCAAAATTTTTTACAGTAAACATACACAAAACATTTTAATACTTACCATAACATAATGCCTTTGCATTTCTGTCTTCTCACTGGCTAGTTTCTCATAATCTAATTTCAAACTGAAAATAATAACAAATACAGTTAGCTCCATCCTAATGTTGGAAATAAACACAAATAAAATTGTTGTTTATCTAAAATCAAAGACTTACTTGTGATATTGAGCTTGTAAAAAGTTAAATTCCTCTTTAATACGTTCTAGTGTGTCGGCAATAGTAAATTTGATAGGCCCTGCTGGTGGTTGAGGTCCCTAAACAAACAAGAAACGTTTGGGAAAACAACTTTGAGAAGCAGCAATTTAGTTATATTGCTACATAAGCAGAATGTAGATCAATGTAACATATTTGAAATGTAAACAAAGCAAGAAATAAGAAAAAAATACACAAACCCTCACAGCGGCAGCCGGGTGCCGCGTAGCCGTAGGATACATCTTCGAGAATTCAAGGTAAAATATTTTGACTACCACTACACAGTTGAAAGATCTCTTTCTTTTGATCCGTTTGATAACACCATCGGGACCATTTCATTTACATCCGTTGCTATAACTCACCATACACAAGAAAGCCCAACTTACGCGCTAATGACAATGATATGCACAAACTTTGCTTTAAAACTTTCGAATTATCGGTCATTATACTGACATAGGTAACAAAAACAACAATAATTATTCACATTAAAAATAACGTGGCTATTTATTTGTCGATGAGCATAATACAAGCAAATGATCAGGAGATATTTGCGATTTTTTAACTAGTATTCCACGCCGTAATTTTTACTTCAACTGTCATGTCATCGGTCTTATTTTCATCCAACCAACCCCATCCATCCATTTTTCGGGCTGCCAGAATTCAGGTTAGTCCATTCGCCAAATTTGGAATGCTAATTTGCCTTTTTAGGTCACCTTGTATTATGTTCTTTCAAATAAACTAAACCAAATTAGAATAATTCTCTACATGCTAGGAATAATAATTTATTTACGGAAACAACTAAACTAGACAATAATCCAACACTTTATTACACTGCTTCCAATCTCTAATAAAAAGGTACACCGAAAAGTAGGTATGTACGAGGGGAGGTCCAAAAGTTCGTGGAATGAAAGGGTTTTAGTAAAAATGAAACAGTAAATTTATTTTTCCTTTTCAATATAATCACCCTTAAGCTGAATACATTTATTAGATCTATGAATTAATTTTTCTAAACCATCGTAAAAATATTTTTTATCTTTTCCCTCAAAATGAGCCAAAATTGCCTCCTTTACCTCATTGTCGTCGGAAAATTTCCTTCCCCTTAAGTCTTTTTTTAAATTGGGGAACAAATAAAAATCACTTGGGGCCAGATCTGGACTATAGGGTGGGTGGACTAGTGATTCGAAGCCATGCGTGTGTAGAGCAGCCATTGCAACTTTGCTCTTGTGAACCGGCGCGTTGTCTTGCAAGAGCAACACGCCCTTGGTCAATTTTCCCCGACGTTTTTCTTTGATGGCATCCTTTAATTTTTCCAGTATTGTTGCGTAGTATTCTCCGGTTATGGTCCTGCCCTTTTCTTTATAATCAATCAGTATTATCCCCTCACAATCCCAAAAAACAGTAGCCATCAACTTTCCAGCCGACTCCGACACTTTGAATTTCTTTGGCGGTGGTGTCCCCTTTTTATGCCATTGCATGGACTCTTGTTTGGACTCAGGCTCAAAGTGATGAACCCATGTTTCATCGCCGGTAACAATTCGCTCCAAAATCGGTCCAGGATCGTCGCCACACAACTCCAAAAAATGTTTTGACGCTTCGACGCGCTGCTGTTTTTGAAGCGGCGTGAGCATTCTCGGTACCCATCTTGCACTGACTTTTGTCATACCCAGGTGGTCATGTAGGATTCGCAAAATGGTGGTATCTGATACTCCAACTAATGCAGATAACTGTTTTTTCTTCAAACGGGTGTCCTCCAGTACAATTTTTTCCACTTTTTCGACGATGTCTGATGTGGTGGCCTCAACTGGCCTTCCTGAGCGGGGGTCGTCTTCAATCGACTCCCGACCATGTTTAAAAAGACCATGCCACTTGTAAATCATTGATTTACTAGGTCACTGTTCCCCGTAAACAGTTTCCATTTCATTCAAAATGGTCTGAGCGTTCTTTCCTTGCTTGGTAAGGAATTTAATGACCGCACGGTGTTCAATTTTCTCCATAGTTTCAGTTTTCTTCCGGATTGACGTGTTTAGCAGGCGAGTGTTCGTAAACGAATGACGCAATAGGGCTGAAACTCCATTTATATACTAATTATGTATGAGTCCCCAATTAGTATGACACTAAGCGAGCGCCCCTATCCCCACTCCATCCCCTCCATTCCACGAACTTTTGGACCTCCCCTCGTATGCTTATGATAAGGAAACCACTGCATCAAATTGAGTATTTCACTATTAGTGGTGTTCCTTATTGTTGGTTCTAGCTGTTGCTAGCTGTTTCCATAACTTCGTACACTTAGAATTTCGTATCACAGCTTAATATGAAGCATATAGCTCCTCGAAAAATGTAGCTTCCTGTTAGTAAGAAACTTTTAGTCTTGCACCATTTATTTCGGGGATTACCCCTACATACATTTAGCCGGGTCGTGGTAATACCTGAGCAGTGAGAATACCACGGGCAGGTTTCTGGGCGCGGTGAAACACCATGGGGCTTAGTGGGTAGTCTGGCCGCTGCCGGGAGTGTCACAAGAAGCCCGATGTTTGCCCTCGCAACTGGACAGGCGACGTGCATCAATGCATTTCCCATGAAATAAAAAAGAAATACCCCTGCATACATACTACATACTTCTCTTAATATTTTCTAACACTTGCGCAACCCATTTGTATAAATAAAACTACTTTTTACGGATTTAGACGCGTATATTTGTTTTAAATTTTGGCCCGACGTTTTGGAGAATTTGCAGTCACCATAGTCATGGGTGAGACTCACTCGTGACCATGGTGACTGCAAAGAAGTATGTTTTATTTAATACATACTTTGACAGGATTAGTATAAAAGTAAAAAACCCAGTATGAGGTAGATAATACACGGAATATGGATAGTGTTATATTGCACAAATAGTGGTTGGTGTTAAATTGGCCTAATGAATTTTTTTTAAAATCTATTTTAAGTATATTCACAAAAAGATAGTAGTATATATTGTATATCCCAAATCTAGTACCCATAACACAAGCACAGAAGCTTACTTTAGGACCAGCAGCCGTTGTGCGAAATGTCTACGAAAATTTTATTTTATATACATATTTCAACTTTCTGAAGTCGCCGCAATGGCGATAATTTTTGCAATCTGGTAACCTTACAACAACGGCAAACTTTGACGCCAAACGCCAAAAGTGTAATTAAATACCACAGACTACTACAAAGAAACACATTTTGATTATCTGTACCACGAAGTATAGATACAAGGCACGAAGTATAGATACAAGGAGTCCGAACGTAATGTTGAACGAATGGTCTCAATTTAAGGGACAGATTTTTGCCGGTAGAGTGCGCCATTTTTCAAGAAGTACTCGTTTGAACTATTGACACTTGTGGAAAAAAATATTCTGAGAAACGTGGAGTTAAATATGTTTTAGGAAATTTTTAGAAATTTTTCGAGTGCTTTAAACCCAACAATACAGAGAAGGTCAAGAGATATTCTGATATTCTATACTAGCATCGGTACGTCCTGAATACTTGCGCAGCCAGTGGCAGAAAATAGAACTATGATCTGGGTTGATTATTGTGTACACGAAATATTATGGAAAAGCCTATACCGTTCGGACTCCTTGTATCTATACTTCGTGATACAAGGAGTCCGAACGTAATGTTGAACGAATGGTCTCAATTTAAGGGACAGATTTTTTGCCGGTAGAGCGCGCCATTTTTCAAGAAGTACTCGTTTGAACTATTGACACCTGTGGAAAAAAATATTCTGAGAAACGTGGAGTTAAATATAAGTTTTAGGAAATTTTTAGAAATTTTTCGAGTGCTTTAAACCCAACAATACAGAGAAGGTCAAGAGATATTCTGATATTCTATAATAGCATCGGTACGTCCTGAATACTTGCGCCGCCAGTGGCAGAAAATAGAACTATGATCTGGGTTTATTATTGTGTACACGAAATATTATGGAAAAGCCTATACCGTTCGGACTCCTTGTATCTATACTTCGTGGTTGATTGCTTTAACTGCTGTAGCGTAGTATCTTCTATCTATTCTGTGGCTGTAGCTAAATATGGTATCCCTGAGATGGTCTGTTATCCGCAACTAGCTAATGGTGTCGATTCCAGTGCAAATCCAACTTGACTAAACTTAACCATAAATAAACTATTTTTGGTTTGGTTTTAGTGATATACCTATTCTGTTTCAAACAGAAATTAAACTTAAAATTTTAGTTGACAGCACTTATTTGATTTTGACATAATCATTTAAAGCTGCCCACTAACAGACAAAAATGCCTTTTATAGTGAACGAATGAATGAATGAATAAAAAAATAACTAATATAAAATTCCTTTTCAAACGTTATTTGAGCAATATAGTTATTTATAAATATTTACAACTATTTCAGCATCATTGTTATGAACATTTATTAATAATTTAATTAGTTGGCGGCCTTATTTCAGTGTATTTCTCATCTTAGATATGAGCATAGTGAGCATCAAATCTTTTAGGTTATCTGTGGAGTGATTAGCACTACTTTTACTCTGTGGTATGCCTATATTACTTTCCTTGATTACTTTATACAAAAAACAAACAATTAAATTCGTTAATTATTTATTTTAATAGGTGTTTAGTGTAAATAATTACAGCAACTAAGGAAAAATATGCTTATAAGCAAATATTTACTTCTCATCTACTATAAACTGATGACGGAAACTCATAATTATCAAGATAACAATGACAAAAGCCAAAAAGTGTATTTATGGAAACATGAAGCTCTGTATTTATAAAAATTTGTGATATCATGTGGTGTATAATTATGCAAGAGATATTAAATGAACCTAATAATTTATTTCTGTTAAGGTTCGATATGAAACCTTTTCAATATAAGGTGTCAGTTTTTTAAAATAGAGAACTGTCAGTATGATTAATATTGTAATAAGAAAAATAAAGCACTGAAATACTAGAAGAAATATATTTTCTTTATTTGGTTATGGGCCCAGACGAATAGAATTGCTGTAGTAAATAGTAATAATGGAGCTATCCAAAATCCAAATTTCAAAACTCAATGGAGAAAATTGGGTGTCCTGGAAATACCGCATGTCAGCTTTGTTACGTGGCATAGACGGTCTGATGGACATTGTTGAAGGCAAGCTATGTGAACCAGGGAAGCCAACAAAGAATGATGCTATGGAAGGTAAAGTCTTTGAAACGGCAATGGTGAATTATCGAAGTGAGTTAGCCGAATATAAAAAAATGGAGAGCACCGCTTTATTACTAATTACAAACAATTTGTTAGACGAAACTCTTGACAAGGTAATTAGGTTCACGCACCCAAAGGAAGTATGGGATGAATTACACAGATTATACGATGGTGTATGTGAAGACCATTTATATAGGAAATGTATAGAATTCTTTCAATACAAATGGGAGTCTACTACTTCAGGAAATGATATGAAAGCTCATATTTCTAAGATAAAAAACTTATGGCACAGTTTTAATCAGGAGCTTATCAAAGATGAAGGTAAGGAATTACCAGAATTATTATTGATATGCAAGATTATGGAGACCCTGCCAGAAAGCTATTTTAATTTTAAATCGAGCTGGTTACTCATGTCTAAGAAGGATAGAACAGTGGAGAACCTTACTAGTCAATTATGTACTCACGAGAAGGCATTATATGCTAAGGAGAACATGTTTGAGTCTACGTCTGAGAACCTGTTAGTTGCGAATGGTACCAGGAAAGGTAGCAATACCAAGATGGGTAAAGGTGAAGGTAGTAAATGGAAGAACAAAAAGGCTTTGAGGTGTCACAGTTGTAAGGAAGTCGGACACTTTAGGAAGGACTGTCCTAAGAAAGAACAAGTTCCAGAGAAATGTCCTACAAATATGATGGCAGTAAATGTCAATGCGACAGATTGCGCTCAAGAACGTGATGATTGGTATGTTGACAACGGAGCCACACACCATATTACAATGCGAGGCGACCTGTTTGAGGATTTTGCACGGTTTACAGAGCCACATACAGTGACAACGGCTAATGGAAAGCAAGTTAATGCCTTGGGTAAAGGAAGCATTTTAATGAAAACAAAGAATGAGGTATATTTTCATTTGAGAAATGTTTGGTATGTTCCTGATATTACTACGAACCTGTTTTCAGTGCTAGCGGCGCAGGACATGAATCCGAAAAGTTTGTTTCAGTCACGTATGATTACCTGCTCGTTGAAAGTAAATGAGACAGTAACTGTTACTGGAGATAGACGAAGATTTGGTGGACTGTACAAATTAAACTGCAAGGCAGTACAACCTAACAGAAGGGTTATTGTAAACGCTGTTGATACGCTGCAGCTTTATCATGAAAGAATGGGACACCAAGATAAACGTCATGTCAAGGATGTAATAGAGCAAGAGTTGAATGTTAAAACTAAGAATAATGGGACATTATGCGAAGGATGTATTTTTGGGAAAACACATAGGAAAAAGTTTGGTGTTAGAGAAAAAGCAAGTTATCCAGGAGAACGCATACATTCGGACGTCTGTGGTCCGTTCCCACCTTCAGGCTCTAAGTCCAGGTACTTTGTACTCTTTAAAGATGAGTATACTCGCTATCGATATGTCTATTTAATGAAACAGAAGTCAGAAGTCCCTGCAAAGTTGCGACTGATGTTAGCTGAAGCAAAGGCAGTTGGACACACGATTAAGGAGTTTCTAAGTGACAATGGAGGAGAGTTCGATAATGCAGAAGTCAAAAAAGAATTACAGAAGTATGGAATACATCAACGATTGGTTATGCCCTATACTCCAGAACAGAACGGGTGTAGTGAAAGAGAAAATCGTACGATTGTTGAAATGGCCAGAACAATGATGTATGCTCATGAAGAGCTTCCTCAAGAGCTGTGGGCAGAGTTGGTAAATACAGCTACATATATTTTGAATAGAACGGGTCCAACTACTGTGCAGCACAAGTCTCCATATGAGTTGTGGTATGGGAAGAAGCCACAAATCAAACATTTGAGGATCATTGGTTCGAATTGCTACGCGCATATTCCGAAACAAAAAAGGAAGAAGATGCAGAGGAAAGCAATGAAGTGTTACTTGGTTGGCTATGACAATGATGATGGTTATAGGCTCTGGCATAAAGAGTCGAACACTATAATTAGGTCCAGAGATGTCACATTTGATGAGAGGCCACTGGAGTCTAATTTGGAAAGTGAAGAACTTGAGGATAATCAACGTTCACGAGTAACAGAAACATCTGATATAGAAATTCCAATATACGCCGGAAAGGAACATCATGGTGAGAAAACGAAATCAGCCACATCTGAGGAAGATAGAGAAAGACCTAATGAGGATAATAACAAAGTTGTTCTCTCGGAGGAAGTTATTGAAGGTCCTATTACTAGTGGTGACGAAGAAGAATTTGAAGATGCATATTTAGAGGAGTTGGAAGACGAATCTATTGAATTGGGCGGGCAGGGTATGCAGCTCAGAGATCGATCACTCCTGCGGCGACCTTCGAAATTCAATGATTACGTTTCTCAATTGAATACCAGTGATAATTGTTATTATGAACCAGGAACTTACAAGGATGCTATAGATTGCCCGGATAAAGACTTTTGGTGCAAAGCTATGGATTGCGAAATGAAATCATTAAAAGCAAATGGAACATGGGTTCTTGAGAAATTGCCTAAGAATCGGAAAGCAATACCTTGTAAATGGATTTATAAATTGAAGTTAAACCCAGATGGTTCAATAGAAAAATATAAGGCGCGTCTTGTCGCGAAAGGTTTTAGACAGAAGAAAGGGGAAGATTATGATCAAACTTTTAGTCCTGTAGCAAAGATGGCAACAATAAGAGCGGTTCTAAGTTTAGCAGCTAATGAAGGAATGGCAGTACGTCAGTTTGATGTCAGTACAGCTTTTTTATACGGTTCGTTGGCTGAAGAAGAGCTATTCATGCGACAACCAGAAGGGTATGATGATGGTAGCGGACGAGTATGCTTGCTTAAGAAAAGCCTGTATGGGTTAAAACAAGCTCCACGATGTTGGAATACGACGATCATAAATTATTTCAAGGCAATTGGCTTTGAAGTCAGTGAAGCTGACCCCTGCCTCTTTAAGAGAGAGAGATCTAATGGGAAATTATTAGTTGCTCTGTACGTAGATGACGGTCTTATAAGCGGTTCAAATGAAGAACTGATTGATGAATTCATCAAGGAATTGAAAGAGAAGTTTGCGATAACTTATAAACCTGTATCGTACTACTTAGGTATAGAGGTTGAAGTCAGAGAAGGCGGTGATATTAGAATACACCAGACTTCTTATGTAAAGAAAATCTTGAAGAGATTTGGTATGGAAAACTGTAAACCGGTAAGCACTCCTATGGTAAAGGACTCGGTACCACAGGAAGTAGAGAAGGTCGACGACTACTTTCTGAAGCATTATCGACAAGTGGTAGGTGCACTGGCTTATCTGATGGTATGCACAAGGCCTGACATAGCATATCCTGTCAGCGTGGTATCCAGAAGCTTGGAAAACTCGACTCATATGGATTGTGTTCGGTTGAAACGCATACTGAGATATCTACAGTACTCTCCAGATATGGGAATTCTGTATAAAAAAGATTACAGAAAAGGTGTTCTGGAATGTTACAGTGATGCTGATCATGGTGGAGATTTGACAACGGGTAGGTCAACAACTGGAGTTTTATGCATTTATGCTGGAGGTGCCGTGTCATGGTTAAGCCAGAGACAGCCCAGTGTGGCGATATCAACTACTGAGGCAGAGATTGTTGCAGCTAGTGAGGCAGCAAAAGAAGGAATTTGGCTCGCTCGTCTCATGGGAGGCATAACGATGTTGAAGAATTCACCTGTACTCTACGTGGACAATGAGGCAGCTGTAAAACTAGCTCAGAATCCGGAATTCCATAGACGAACGAAACACATTAGAATACGCCACTTCTTTGTGCGTGAGCTGGTAACTGCTGGAGATATAAAGGTGGAAAGGGTCAGTACCGAAAAGCAGCTAGCAGACATGTTAACGAAGCCACTGGCTAGGCCGAGGCTTATCAGCCTTCAGAAGCAGCTAGGTTTACATATCGAGAGAAGGTGTTAAGGTTCGATATGAAACCTTTTCAATATAAGGTGTCAGTTTTTTAAAATAGAGAACTGTCAGTATGATTAATATTGTAATAAGAAAAATAAAGCACTGAAATACTAGAAGAAATATATTTTCTTTATTTATTTCTACTTTTATTTATAACTTATAAAAGTGTGTTAAGTTCAGTATGTACTCGTAGTTGTATATGTTAAGTATTCTGATCTATAAGCTACCTACACAACAGTAATTAATTCATCATAGTCTTTTCTTAAGGGCAACATATATCCATGAATTCTTACAAACATATTTAGATTAATAGAATGTTAAGAATTCCAATAAATTATATACTTTATTTAAACTTAGCTAAGCCTGCTAGTGGTTACTATAATATAGCCTATGTGTTAAGTATTCTGATCTAGCTATAAGCTACAAAACAGTATTTATGTATCTATGAATTCTTACAAACAATCTATATGGATTATTAGAATGTTAAGAATTCCAATAAATTACATATATGCATAACACATTACTTTTTGATATAGTAAGAGGCTTAATACTTACTTATTATACAAATAAAAATGCAATATTTGTTTAAATACATGTTTTACTAAATAAATCTGAATGTTTTCCGAGTACATATAAATAAATGTTGGTCCACTGAACTCTCTGGCTTGGCTTGGCTGATTCTATTCATTTCTTCATTAGTTATTTTTAATAATAAATTTAGAAACCTACTGATAAAAAATATAGCTCACTGTTCTAGAGACAAACTGTTAGAAACCTTATTAAGTATCACAGTTCAAGTAGCACCATTTGGTAGGTATAGTTTTAAGACTGGCTACAATTATTATTTCTACTATTTAATGATATTTACATAACTTTAGGCAGACACACACAAATACACATTTTTTATCACTAGTTTCAATGTTCCAAACTATGGTTCCAAAGATTTCTAGATTTTTCCTGTAGTTCACTTAATATAATTGGTAGCAACTGCATTTATAGGTACTGGACCACAATTTTCCATTAGGCCACCAACTGGACATTTATTTTCCCCTGCATGACCTGGAAAAAAGTTATATTTATCATTAGATGCCATTAACCTCAAAATCGTTAACTTTGTATTAAATTATATATGTTTATAATATTTTTACGATAACTTGTATACTTACATAATATATGATGTCTTAGAATTCTATGGCTAAGTAAAAATACGTATTATATTATGTATGTAAATTACAAAACTATTTCGACAAAAATTAAGTAAACAAAGAAATACCTAAATAATTAGTTCTACGAATCTCCGCACTTGACTGTGATTCGTCTGTTTTTCGCGCTTTGTTTAACCTCAATTTTGGCGCCAATATTTAATTTATCAAGTATAATTTTAATTTATAAATATTTTTTATTTGCTAACAAACATTTATTATTCAATATTTAATCAGAAAATCAACTTTTAATGTTCAAAAAGCCATGATAAAATTTAGTGAATTTAAGTCGGTACCTACTGACATCCCGACTAAATAAGTCGAGAACTCACTAAATTAAGTGAATTTTTGACATTTATGATGTACACCAGAATAGCATTATCACTAAATTGTATAGATTGACTAATTTTGGTCCTGTCAAACTTAATTTAAGTGAAGTTGTGTCTTTCAGAATAAGAAAGTGAGATTTGACAGGAATAAATCAATTTTTAGTTAAGTTTAGTTAAGTTCTTGGACACAGAATCGACACCATTGTCTACTAGTTGTTGTATTCTTAAGCGCAAAATTTTGAAAACCTTCCCGGTGTTTCTAACATTTTTCATTGATGCTTCGCTGATCCTTCGATTAGTCGCAGCGTGATGTTATATAGCCTAGAGCCTTCCTCGTTAATGTACTATCGAACACTGAACGAATTTATTAAATAGGACCAGTGGTTTCTGAGATTAGTGCCTTCAAACAAACAAACATACTCTTTAGCTTTATATTAATAGTAATTTTCTATCTGGAACTAAGCGTTCAGAAACACCACGAAGTATAGATACAAGGAGTCCGAACGTAATGTTGAACGAATGGTCTCAATTTAAGGGACAGATTTTTTGCCGGTAGAGCGCGCCATTTTTCAAGAAGTACTCGTTTGAACTATTGACACCTGTGGAAAAAAATATTCTGAGAAACGTGGAGTTAAATATAAGTTTTAGGAAATTTTTAGAAATTTTTCGAGTGCTTTAAACTCAACAATACAGAGAAGGTCAAGAGATATTCTGATATTCTATAATAGCATCGGTACGTCCTGAATACTTGCGCAGCCAGTGGCAGAAAATAGAACTATGATCTGGGTTTATTATTGTGTACACGAAATATTATGGAAAAGCCTATACCGTTCGGACTCCTTGTATCTATACTTCGTGATCTGTACAATGCCATAAAAAACCTTAAAGCACCTCAAAAACACAGTACATTTAGACAGAGCACTCCATACAAACTTTTTTATTGTATCCATAGGTTGTTACTTATAGTTAAATGTTTAACAACACAGTCTCAGTAAAGTATATAATTGGGACTACTTCCAGCAAGATACTTAAATACAACAACTACTGGTACAACTATTCAACTTAACATACGAGGGGAGGTCCAAAAGTTCGTGGAATGGAGGGGATGGAGTGGGGATAGGGGCGCTCGCTTAGTGTCATACTAATTGGGGACTCATACATAATTAGTATATAAATGGAGTTTCAGCCCTATTGCGTCATTCGTTTACGAACACTCGCCTGCTAAACACGCCAATCCGGAAGAAAACTGAAACTATGGAGAAAATTGAACACCGTGCGGTCATTAAATTCCTTACCAAGCAAGGAAAGAACGCTCAGACCATTTTGAATGAAATGGAAACTGTTTACGGGGAACAGTGCCCTAGTAAATCAATGATTTACAAGTGGCATGGTCTTTTTAAACATGGTCGGGAGTCGATTGAAGACGACCCCCGCTCAGGAAGGCCAGTTGAGGCCACCACATCAGACATCGTCGAAAAAGTGGAAAAAATTGTACTGGAGGACACCCGTTTGAAGAAAAAACAGTTATCTGCATTAGTTGGAGTATCAGATACCACCATTTTGCGAATCCTATATGACCACCTGGGTATGACAAAAGTCAGTGCAAGATGGGTACCGAGAATGCTCACGCCGCTTCAAAAACAGCAGCGCGTCGAAGCGTCAAAACATTTTTTGGAGTTGTGTGGCGACGATCCTGGACCGATTTTGGAGCGAATTGTTACCGGCGATGAAACATGGGTTCATCACTTTGAGCCTGAGTCCAAACAAGAGTCCATGCAATGGCATAAAAAGGGGACACCACCGCCAAAGAAATTCAAAGTGTCGGAGTCGGCTGGAAAGTTGATGGCTACTGTTTTTTGGGATTGTGAGGGGATAATACTGATTGATTATAAAGAAAAGGGCAGGACCATAACCGGAGAATACTACGCAACAATACTAGAAAAATTAAAGGATGCCATCAAAGAAAAACGTCGGGGAAAATTGACTAAGGGCGTGTTGCTCTTGCAAGACAACGCGCCGGTTCACAAGAGCAAAGTTGCAATGGCTGCTCTACACACGCATGGCTTCGAATCACTAGTCCACCCACCCTATAGTCCAGATCTGGCCCCAAGTGATTTTTATTTGTTCCCCAATTTAAAAAAAGACTTAAGATGAAGGAAATTTTCCGACGGCTCATTTTGAGGGAAAAGATAAAAAATATTTTTACGATGGTTTAGAAAAATTAATTCATAGATCTAATAAATGTATTCAGCTTAAGGGTGATTATATTGAAAAGGAAAAATAAATTTACTGTTTCATTTTTACTAAAACCCTTTCATTCCACGAACTTTTGGACCTCCCCTCGTAGTAAGTTAGCTAGTTTTTCAATTGCAGAGCATAATGCGACTCAGTGCCGCACAATGCTCAATGCACAACTCCCTCTTATCTTAAAAGTCCTTTTTGAGTACATCCATGACACTCTCAATAGATACCTTAGATCATCAGAGGATTCGAAATTGAAAATGCCAGCGCATTCCACGAATTTCTATGATTGTGGAATGCATTGCCTGAAGAAGTTAGACGATCTCAGACATCAGCTACATTTAAGTCAAGGGTACAAAATCACTACCTAGAAATGCAGTCATGATTCCGGAACATAATGTTATTATTGTGTATCTATGTATTTGTATATGTATGTGTATTTATATTTTGGAAATGTTTTTATATTATATTATTTAGCGTTATATGTAGTTTATAATATCTTCTAGTACATCAACAACTACCACTCTTCCCTGCAGGCATGTCTCCATCCAAAGGTTGCCTGGTAGAAATCGCTATTAGCGATAAGGCCGCCCATTGTACTGTGTTAATTTAAGAAATGTCTAGATAATTAAGTTTATGGTGTACAATAAAGTGTAAATAAATAAATAAATGCTGAACTATGCTGACGCTTAATGAGGCTTTTTCTGACAGCTGAATTAAAAAATAAAAAATGGTGTAAATAATGCTCGACAGATGGCGTTGTATGTTGCCCCTGTACAAGCGAGTTCTTCATAACATAATACGTGAAACAGAACGTCACATAAACTTTACAATGCAATTTTATTTATATTCAGTATGAGTGTTGTATACATTTTGTTTTGTGTATGTATAAAAGCATAAATTTTACTTGCTCTTTGGTGTACATTAACAGTATACAGCGACATCTATTGAACCTATTTAAAACTTTTGGTTTTTATTGGCTCCCGGAAAAAGCCTTATTGGAACATGAATTAGTTTTCAAAATAAAATTGTATTCACATTATAAGTGTGGGAATATAAAAAAAGTCATTGTTTGTACCACGAAGTATAGATACAAGGAGTCCGAACGGTATAGGCTTTTCCATAATATTTCGTGTACACAATAATAAACCCAGATCATAGTTCTATTTTCTGCCACTGGCTGCGCAAGTATTCGGGACGTACCGATGCTATTATAGAATATCAGAGTATCTCTTGACCTTCTCTGTATTGTTGGGTTTAAAGCACTCGAAAAATTTCTAAAAATTTCCTAAAACATATTTAACTCCACGTTTCTCAGAATATTTTTTTCCACAGGTGTCAATAGTTCAAACGAGTACTTCTTGAAAAATGGCGCGGTCTACTGGCAAAAAATCTGTCCCTTAAATTGAGACCATTCGTTCAACATTACGTTCGGACTCCTTGTATCTATACTTCGTGGTTTGTACCTTCATCCATGCTTATATTTTTTTTTTTAAACACAGCTTGAATTAACTTTGATTATTTCCAGAAAACTCCGACGAAACGAAGGCCTTAAAATTTTTTTTAACAATAAATAATATTATTAACGTTCGTATATATGTTAGATAAATTGTGATGCCATTGTGACACCTGACTCATTAAATGCATTATTGCATTCATCTTTGATACATATATACCACTCAAGGATATCTCTTAAATCTTAATTTTTTTAAGCTTAGTTGAAGCGATTTTAACAATATATTTAATTTTTGTTACTGTGTATTTGTATTAATACATTGATATCGCTCTCGCTCGTGGGATCGATGAAGCTACACAATCTGTGGTCGCACATTATTTTTAAACGGACGGAAGGCAGATGGCAGAATTGGCATTGGCAGGTCGCCGCCGCGCTGCGCAGCTGTTTATTCAGCTACTGGGCAAGCAGTGTCGAAGTGTTTTGAAATAAGCTGACTGGTTGCTTTGTTTGAAAACGTGATTGAGTGCATTTTCAATGATTATATTCAGAAGAAAGTGCTGTTCATAAAGTGATATATTGTTTATTGTGAATTTTTTACGTAGCAAAGAGAACCATCATGGATTTCAAAACAGTCGTATTCAACGCTGCTCGCGATGGGAATCTTACTAGACTGAAAGTAAGTATTAAAAGAATATATTCGTTTCTATTAACTCGCATAATAATAAAGAGAATCAATATATTGCAATTAACGTAATAATTGAAAGGATGAAGATTTTATGCCGTTCACAAGATATGTTCATTCTTTTACAGTTATTTTCCACGTTTGCTTCGTCGAATTTTGTTTCAATGTGACTAAACTCGCAGAAATAAATGCCTAACCTAACGTTTATAGCTATTTCCCATTTTAGTTATCCGTGCTAATTTTATCTTATCGTTGTTACGTTCTAGAAATGCGTTATGAAGTAGGTATCTACGTAATAAGCTGTCGTAATGAATCGCTGAAATTTTTAGGCAATTCGCTGAAAATTTCTGCATCTTCCGAGTCTATTTTTGGTCATCGTGGTAGGTTGAAAAAAATGATTATCAAAAATGTCCTAATTTTATCAAATATTAACCATTAGAGAAGGACTACTGATAATAACATACATAGACATAGCTAACTACTTTGATATAAAATTGTAGATAGTTATATCACATTTGATAACGTTATGTTTAATCTGGACACTATTTTATCAAGAGTTTAATCTATACTTATATTTTGAAGCAGAAAGATTTAACTTTTGTTTGTGAGTTTGAACCAAAAGGCTCCTCTCTATTACTGTAACTCTGCTGTCTGTTCACCTATCTGTCTATCAATCGGCTGTATCTGAAAATTGTACAGTTTGTGAACATCAGTTGATGCTACAATAACAAATAATTATATTTCTACATAAATAGTGCTGTCCTTATCTTGTTAATGATGAATATATTATGATATACATAGTGCTAATAATAATGCGACTCAGTGCCGCACAATGCTGAACAATGCTGACGCCTAATTGGAACATGAATTAGTTTTCAAATGCACCAGCAGAGTGTGCTAAGTTCATTGTTGAAAAAAGAATACTAAAATAAAATTGTATTCACATTATAAGTGTGGAATATAAAAAAAAGTCATTGTTTGTACCTTCATCCATACTTATATTTATTTTTTTTAAACACAGCTTGAATTAACTTTGATTATTTCCAGAAAACTCAGACGAAACGAAAGCCTTAAAAATTTTTTTAACCATAAATAATATTACTAACGATAATATATAAATAAAATTTCAATGAATGCCAATTTAAAGAAAAAATACTTGTTAATTTTCTGTCACTGAAGTTGGTATGGATTGCACGCATCACTTTTGAGAGTGCTTGATTGTGTGATGCGTTGCTGTAGTTGGAACACTCAATGTTGAGCATTGTGCCGCATAATGCGCTCTTGTGCTGTAATTGGAAAATTGGGAGTATCAACCCTTCAAGTGTGAGTCCAACTCCCACTTGTCCAGTTTTTAATTACTAAGCCACAGTTGCAAGTGACAAGACATGACTATATAGTGGCTTCTTAATTTTTTTTACAATGTCTGTCCTAACCTAAGCTTATAACGCTTGTGGTACAGGCCGTACAGGTAACAGAAAACAGATAATACATAAACTACTTTTCTTTTGTATACTTACTTATAATACATAGTAAACACCCAGACACATTAATTTAAATGTTAAATTATCTAACTGTCAATGTAAAACTGTTAGTAAAGTAACTACACAGTTAAACTTTTGTATAAATAAACACATTTTGATGAACAGATCATAATGTGGTTAAAGCATTCGTACCTTGTGGGTTCTGTATCTACTGCAATGAACAAAGGCTCATGCAACTCCGTTAAGATTGGTCTAATTAGCCCAATAAAACCATATCATAGTGACTAACAATGTAACTACATAAAATATGCCTGTCAACAGTTCATTACTTTCTATTAGTTATTCTATGAGTCAACTACCGAAGATCTAAGTAACTAAACATCAAATTTAAACCTGAAGTAAATATTTAGCTGTCTGGATTTAAAAATTAAGTGTATTATTAGACCTTAGAATGAAAGCGACTTACCTCAAAATGTGTGCAAAAAATAGCTTTGTTGTTTAGTTATGTGTATTGTGTGTGATGATAATTTAATATCAGCAGTTATTAAATTATGTTTGGAAGTTTTGAACATACACTGGCAGTACTTAGTACCTTTGACCATGTGAAAAGAGAAAGAGCTGCACGGTTGCTTCTATCAGGTTATTAAGACTAACAACTATAGGACATACATTTTGAGGGACGGGACGGGCAGACACCTGCAGGCTATGTCACCATCCCAGTGAGTCCCTCAGACATGTCATCTCTGGTTGTTCTATGCTTTCTAACTCTGACTACATGAACAAACATAACAATCGAGCAACCAGGATCTTAGATCAAAAGCTCACCCTGAAATAACGCCTCGTCGTACAAATGCTACCGTATTACAAGTACAAGCTGGAAGCTGTATTCGAAAACCACCGAGCCAGGCTCTACTAGGACCGGTTCATTGTCATGGACACAACTATTCTTGCTTAACACAGTTAGTTCATTATATCTGCTAAGGGCGAAAACATCCAAGTGTGTGCTGGCACTTGTTTCGTTGTCGTTTTCGTGCAGTTAATGTGCGTCATCTACTTATAGTGACAACTGATCTTTGCCATTGAAAAATATTTTAAGGAAAGGTCAATTTTACTTAATTGTCTCTTGTAGTTTGAGTATTTTGAAAGTCTGGTCTGCCAAAAAAATTAAAAACCTATTATTTTTGATTTATTTTTCTCTAAATAGATATCGATATTTAAGTACGTATCTTTTATAGTCTCGCTTCGGTCTCCGTTTGTCAACAAATGGAGGTGTGGCACTTGAGGATCGAATTTCCCTAAAACTTTCAGGCTCATAACTTCTTTTATTTCGGCTGTACATTTAGTCAATTCAACAACAGTTATATATAGGTAGTCAATCAACAGTTATGTCAAAGTCAGTCAGTCAAAAAAAAAAAAAAAAACCTTATACGGTAATCATGAGCATTACTGCTAAAAGAGTGAATATTAATTAAAGTATTATTATGTAATATCTATGTAAGTTCTTTGCAAATTTATATAAAGTTATATTGTAAGTATATGTTATAATATGTTAGTGCAACTGTTATGATTGTATTGTTAAATTATAGTATTGTATTAATAAATTGTATTATGTTATCGTATTGAAATATATAAATAAATAGGTATATTTATAGTATTAAAAGATATCGTATGTATTGCTGTTGGTATGTAAATGAAAAATAAATATGTATCACTCTATAATAGGGAAACTACTTCTAGAATCGCGGGCCGGGTCTTAGCATCCGGAAAAAAAAAAAAATTAATTCAGTCAGTTTTTTTGCTTTTCTTCCTTTAAAAAATAAATACATTTTGTGATTAGACGCGGTAACTAACCATATGTTGTCAGAAACTAATTACTATCTAGCTAACTAGTTACTTGTGCTCAAGTAAATTCTGTTAAACGTATATAACTATATATGAAACAATTACAAAGCTATTTTTGTGCTCATTAAACGCTTCCGGGTGATTCCTTTATTGTCAGTTTGCATGATGTTCCAATTTCAGTTCGTCGTAATCAAATTGTAAAAATACATGTAGTTACTCAACCTTTTTGATCGGCAGACAACAAATATGAAAGCTAAATATTCCTCATTACGGGTTTAGTGTTATATTGGCAGTGGCGAACCAAACCATTTATAAATTTGCAAATAACTATACGAAACATTTTCATAGTGCCGGTTTATTTTGAAGTTTTACGAATCTTATTTGGAAATAAACTATGTACATGTATAACGTTATCAGAGTAAGTAGTAGTAAATAAAATGCGTTACGTATTCAAGTAACTAACTAATATTCAAAAGACAAGTGTAACGGGTATTTTTGATGTTCATATTTCTTTTAGTTATCATGTTTTGGAATAAAGTAAGTAACAGAAGCATAGAGAAGACCTCGATACTGTGAGAGAAATTCGTTACTCTACTATTCGTTGCTACTACTCGTACTTCGTTACACGTAATTAGGCAATATACACGAAGAAAACAGTGGAGTACGAAGTCTCATATTTTTGTATGGAGCATCGCTTGCTATCGTGCTCTCTTACCAACATAAATATGGGAACTGTAAGGACCTGTTTTCATGCCTATTTTGATGTTGGCCTTGACTTTAACTTGGCTGATTTTTTATATAAAATGATACATCGTTGTGCCTTGTCGTTAAGGAACTGTGATTGGCGTGCTAAGAAGGAATTCAAGGATTCATTTCATTTTTCTTTCTACAAATTATAAAAAAAATCAATAAGAGGATACCAAAATTGCTTCGTGCATTTTTCTATGTCGAAGTTTTCATTGTTTCTTTAGATTGAATGGCTAGAGCTTTAATTTTTAAGTATATGTTTTTTCAATATATGATCTAGGATCGCATAAACTCAGAAACGCGATTGAAAAAAGTTTTCTCGATAGAAAATATTGGCGAAACAACCTCTCTAATTCTTTTTTTTTTTTTTTCATTTGTCGGTCTATTATCGCGTATTAACTAATGAAATAACTTTAAAAACATAGGTAATTATTATGTATAGAAACACGTGGATCAGAATTAAAATATATTTAGTAGATTTTGAGTAAATAGGAAAAGTATCCCTAATTCTTCATTTTCTGTGCTCTCATTGGCTGTGTTAATATGTACGTGTCGGCGATGATATTGATGTAGGCCCTTAAGCTAAGATGTTATTGGAATGAGTAAACAAGAACGTCCTCAGCGGGCCTGCTCCAAAACGGCAGGAAATCTACAATATCATTGTTATCGTGTTTCGAGATTTTTGTCTCAAAAGAGAACTTGTCTGCTTTTAAAGCCGCATAGGTGATGTTACAATATCGATTAAAGAATAAACACCTGCCATAGTTACATCCCCAATGTTTTTGTTTCTCATTTTAGTGGCTTTGGGTATCAGTGACATGACACGACGGAAAATCTGTATATAATTATAAAAATAATATCTTATTTCCACAGCCCAGGTTACTACCTACTAGTAAGGTGTTTTTGCAACTAAATGACAAACTCTCGAGGCCATTGTGGTCGCTATAAGTTTGAGAAGCCCTCCTGTGAGAATTGTTATTAATCTAACTAACCATTTATTTTTCAACATTTATTATTCCGTGTGGTGACGGATTATGAATACAAGTGTCACCACTCCATCTCCTCCCAAGGGTGCTGTAAAAGTCAGCTAAGCGATATTGCACACAGATAACATCTTCTGTGAGAGATGGAAAACTCGATAATAAACCCTGTGCCAACACGCCTGGTCAGCGCGGCACAGTAGACCATAATCCCTCCCAAAGTGGAGGAGGGCCTTGCCCAACAGTGGGACGTAAACGGGCTAAAGAAGATGAAGAAGAAACCATTTATTTGAAAGGGGAAATTTTAAAAATGACGTAGGTATAGAAATTATTTTCAAAGATAACTAAATAAAATTAGTTACATTCAGATGTAGTTAGTTATAAGGATATTTTTGTTATTAAGTCATTAAATAAGTAAAACAATAATTTCATAATTAGTTTTATAAATAAATAATAGGTAACTATTTATACTGAAAACGTTTTGTTATAGTCCAAATAAATGTATTGTGAAATAATGACTGGATATAATTTGTTAATATGAAGCTGAAGGCGACTTCAATTATTATAATTAAATGTAATTTTAGCTCAATTCTGTATATTTATAATTTTTTCATATATTTTTTATTATTATTCTTCCTTCTGTAATAATTTTATGATTTACTAATTTTACTATTGACATTCACGTCTTACAAGTGTCGCAAAAGTTTACACTTTTGAACGCTTTAACCAATTCTGCACACGTGCATTTCTTTTTAGTTGAAATGTTTGTGACATGGAAACCAGTTAACGGATAGTTATAATTTATTATATAGAAACTTTATGGTTTAAAAAAAAAATAATGTGTGAATTTGTGATTGGAATCCCAGTTAGACAGTGACTCAAAAGTCCCTTTTAATTTAAAATAAAAGATTGGTATTTTCGCACTGGAAAAATATAAAACGGGTAACTCATATAAATGGGGGAAACCTTGAAATTAATTGCTTAAATATCTTTATCAAAATGCATTCGAAATAAAAGTTTGTAGTTATTTACGTAATTTGAAAAATATAAAAATAGTTTTCATTTAACTAATAATGTCAGCGAAACCTTGGTCTTATTTGAAATTGTTTATGAATTACATAGCAATTGAATAACGATATTTCATAATACGAAATAATGTTATTTAATTTATTCAATAAGTATAATTATTATTTTGTTGTATGTTTACCCATTTAAAGTTTCTATATGCAACTTTATGTTATAAATTAATAAAATTACGTTAATGTAATGTTACTACACAGTAGAATTCTACGTAAGTCTGTTAGCTCAGGTGCAATAGGTCTTTCATATCGTTCGATCCCGTTAAACGTTACAGAAAGGTTGTATATAGTCATTATTTTTATCGCAACAAAACCTCATATAGCGTTATCTCCACATTTATATTCCATTTATTTTGGAGTTTGCAGTGTAGCGAACCATCCTCGTTGTGTCTTGATATACGCGCTGATTATTCTGTTGTCACATGGACAATAACTCTGTAGGGAAAGTAGGTGGTGGAGCGTTGACCCCATTCAAGTTTTGTTTACACCAAGGCACACAAATGAGCTTGTGTACTTGTATAGAATTCGTGATTTAACAAAGAAATATCCATCTTTTTAAAAATACTTTTAAAGTGAATGGCGTAAGAGAAATCACGGATTTGTTTGTTCCCAAGTTTCTATTTTCGGATGATTGAGTAGCTACTACTACGTTATTTTTTTAGTTGATTGCAAGAAACTTGTTCTTTATAAATGCAGTGACTAGGTGTGTGTGCACTAAGTATGTTGTTATGTGCCTTAACTGTGTTTTCGTTTAAACAAAACCACCTTCCACGGGTTTAGACGCGTGTATTGTTGTTTTAAATCTATATCACTGTTTCTGCGACAATTTTTATTGATTTTACGTAGTCCGAGCAAATTTTTGTGATAAGGACTAGTTTCATTAATATTGAATTAAGTACATAAGTAGGTATATATATAGAAATGGGTCTTTGAGACGCCTGCACTTCTAGTGTTAGTAAATATTATTATTTAAAACCGATCTATATTGAATGTACCTTTAAACTGCATTGATTGGTAACTGTCATAATACATACATCGTGTGCCAAAAATCTTTCATCATTTTAGTATTTACGTTTGAATCTATTATTATACCCCTTCGCCTACTAAAGGTAACTGAATATGTGATTTTATTTAACGTAGTTAATAAAAATATCTTGGAGAAAAATATGTATGTACACACGTGAGTCAGACGGCCTCATTAGAGAAACGTAATAAATAACTAAAACTAACCTTCTCCCAAAATAATTTACTTCATTTTAATGCTATTTAGAGATTGTAATGAAGTATTTAGTATATTTTACTAGTATTTGCCAATGACTTTGTTCACGGTTATTTTACTGTTGTTTTAACGACAAAATGTTGAAGAAAAAATGTGTGGAATATACAATTAACTATTTTCTTGTAATTAATATGTTTACGCATTCTACAAACATTACTTCGATACTAAACTTATAACCTGTTTTCTAGAATTCTTAATATTATGCCATCTGCGAACCGGAGACATAAAAACAAAGCGGTTTGTTTTGAGGCAAAATATTCACTAAAGCAAATTTGGCTACACTTTCAAATTTTTATGGCTATCCTTTCATTATGTTTGATTGCAAAATACACGTTTTAGCGCATCTGTATGTCAGATACAGTAGTATTCACCGCGTGTTCTCTTTATGAGATTCAAAATAAGTGTATGAAGATGAACGTATTTAGAACGTTGAGCGTCTTACTCATACTGATTGCGCGAATGCAACTTGCAGTCGTTATGGTTTGTTTGTATGTAAAATTAAATGGGGACAACGGTACAAATTAAGCGACCTAGCGGTAAGAAAAACTAGCGATAGGAAGTCCTAATCTTTAAGTTTTAACAGATTGTTAATAAATGGTTATTGTTGGTTCTTCGATCATATTTTTCTAAAAACGTGTTTGCGTACATATGCACACACAGGTTATTTTTCCCCGATATTTTATATGTAGTTACTTTGACTATTTGGAAAACATTAATATAATATGGCCCATAAAGTCAAACGGTCTTATTTATAATGACTTATCGGACGTTTAAAAGGAGATTTTATCGAAGAGATAATAAACGTTTAAGCGCAAAAAAGACAATTTTGAATAACAATATTTGACAATTTTGGCGAACCGATTTTAGCGAACTTTTTAACCTCTGATAAGTCATTATGAATAAGACCAAAAGGATGTGCACCTAACTACATAACTATTGCTTTGATTTCAAAACGTGTTGGTGACAAACGACTACTGTAATTTCTTACGTACCTAAGTATTTACCTACTTCAAAGGATTTTAATGTTCGACTTTAGGATCGTAACCGATTTTCACTAGAAAACTTGAGCTATGTTCATTTGCTCTATCCGTAACAAAACCTAACAAGTATTAGCCTAGCTAGGGGAATAGAAAAACTTTGTTAACTACTGGAAATTGTGTAGATATATTTGTATAAGGTTTGAATGTAATAATTCTTTGTTAAATTAACTCTAACAAATAGACGTAATACAATACAAAGCAAATGTTTGTTCTAATATATGTTATGCAAATAGGTAGTTACGTACTGTTTCTGTTATCGTGTTAACTATTACTTACAAAATAATATTTGATTATTTTTTAGTAGTAACAGAAAATGCAGTTGGTATTTTATGTCCTTGAATTTTTTGGATCCACATATTCTATCTATTGTCCTAGATTGGTATATAATGAAATTAAACGGAATAAATATTTCATAACTACTTTGCCATTTATACGCTATAAACAGTTATCCTATTTAACAAAATAGGTAGTAGTTAAATGAATGTTTAATGGGAAGATAATGTTTTTGATAAAAGATCTTAGGAGTCGTCTTACATTCAAGTCTATCTGCTCGTAATCAAAATACTTAAATAGTAGTTAGTTATTGTCCAACACGCAGAAGGATTGGTGGAATTTATGCTCACTTGTAATGGTCCACTAATATGTACAACACTTTCACTGATGCCCTGATACTTAATCTGTAATCAGATGCAGATAATCATATTAACTTGGACAATCGTGCACTACAAATGACATGAATATAAGAAAGTATTATTATGACAATATGATTACTAGAGAAAGCTAACGCTATATTCAATAGTTACTTGATAAAATTAACATCGGTATTTGCAGGGTGCTGGGTGACATACATAACTATGAATGATTTCGTAATAACTATTATTCGCAAAAATTGTGATGCATTAAATTTTAATTTAGTATTCTTGCCTGAAGATTTACAAGTTCCGGCAGGTTTTATAACAAAATTTCTAATTTACAAATCCAGTTTAAGGGCCTACATCAATATTATCGTCGACATGTACCTTTTAACACAGCTAGTAGGTATAGAAAATGAGGAATAAAGGATATTTTTTTTGTTTACTCAAAATCTACTAAATATATTTTAATTCCGGTTTACGTGTTTCTATATATAATAGTTACTTATGTTTTGAAAGTTATTTCATTAGTTAATACGCGATGATAGACCGACAAATGAAAAAAAAATAAGAGAGGTTATTTCGCTAAGATTTTCTATCGAGAAAACTTTTTTCAATCGCGTTTCTGAGTTTATGCGATCCTAGATTATATATTGAAAAAACATATACTTAAAAATTAGAGCTTTAGCCATTCAATCTAAAGAAAAAATGAAAACTTCGTACGTAGAAAAATGCACGAAGTTATTTTGGTATCCTCTTAACACAAAAATTGTCTTTTCCGAAAGATATGCCTATTGTGTGAAGTCCCTTGTCATCATAAAATTAATACATGGACAAAATTTACTTTAATACTTTGATGCATTTGTACCACACGTTCAAGTTTTTCTTTATTTTCCTTTTTCTTCGTTCATTGCGTGCTCTTTGTACCCCTCTGAGTCAGTCGGTTATTCGCGGCCAATCTTCACCATACCACGGAAGATGGAACAAGGAAGGACATTGTTTTCGTTATTTTTCCTTGTACCTCTTTGTTTTTTTTTAAATACAAATAGGTTTTTTAATGTTTTGCTTGGCCATAGTCCAAAATATCATAAAGGAGACATTTCCAAACAAAATTTAAATCAGTTTATTAGGTTAAAACAGTTGTTTATTTATGTTAATACAATTCTTTTCGTATTAATGCGCTTGCGTTATTTAGCGCGTGTCGTGATTGGCATATTTTTTTGAGTAATTACGTGTTTCATACATAATGCGTGGTTGCTTTCACAGCATTTTGTCGTTCATGTGAGTGAAATATCTTTGTCATCATAGTACTATAATGTATTATAAATAAATAATAAATAAATAAATATTCATGGACATTTCACACAACGTCCTCTGGTCCCAAGCTAAGCTTATATGCTTGTGTAACACCAAGACGCAGTACAAACATTTGTATGACAATTAAAAACATCACACAAATGATTGTCCTGACCGGGAATCGAACCCGAGACCTCATGATCGGTAGTCCGTTATATGAACCACTACACCACGAGGCACGTATTGAAATGCTTTCTATCGTTTCATAGATTCAAAAACCGGATCATAACGGGTGTGTAAACGTTTCTCATCCTACGCGCTTGGGGTTATTCGAGGTAAAAGCACCTAGAGTTGGCAACTATCCAGTGGGTTGCCACCTCAAACAGTTTCTAAAGCTGCCGATTACTTCCTCATGGTCTCGCTTCGTGACTTTATCTCCGGAACAAGTGATACATGCATTGTATTCTTTACTAACCTTGTCACTATGCATTATAACTGTCAATAAATTCTAGTGGTTACCAAGAGCACCAAATGTGACAATAACTATATTTTTACACGCTTTATATTAGCTTCACTTGTATGTTTGTTTGTATGTTTGTAACCGACTCCTTTGGACGCTATTTTGACCCACTTTAAACGGTCAGATTCTATTCAAATTTTGCACACCTGTCAAAGACCGATGACAATGCAATAATTCGACTATTTTTTTATTTTAAATCCTACGCGATTGTTACGATTATAGTTAATCCACCTATTTGTACATAGTTTAATAAAACTGAATTACTAGAATGTAGTTGTGTACCGAATGCATAATTACACTATGACTGCTCTTTACTAGTTCTTATTTATCTAATTTATTTACATTTGCTGACTAAAATTTTCGTATTTATATGCATATAGTTACTAGCTGTCCCGGGAAACGTTGCTTTGCCATACTAAAAAAAAAAGGTTTGAAAAATAGATGTTGGCCGATTCTCAGACCTACTGAATATTCATGTAAAATTTCATAAAAATCGGTCTAGCCGTTTCGGAGGAGTACGGTAACTAACACTGTGACACGTGAATTTTATTTAAAAGATAACGCTTTAGTTTTTGGTATTATTTTGCAACAAACTACGAAAACATACGATGGTTTCTATGTAGTCGTAACCTTCATATTTAGATTTATTTTGAAATATTCGTTGTTAAGAGGTGTGGCATAAATTATTTTGATGTCGTATATTTTCACTAGAGTTGCTTATATTTTAATATGTATCTGTAATCACAATGCTAACTATAACAAAGTACTAGGAATGGCGAGTCCAATTTGTAAGTGGTATTATTAAAATTTGCGTTGCAAAATCATATAGTTCTGTTGCAATTTGTGTAATTGTGTCTAGGTTTAATATGGAAAGATTTTTTTGGTAGAGTCGCATGAAATAGCTGTCAGTGACTTTCCTTGACATTTATCTGTATTATAAACCCATTTTACCTAAACTGCAGCAGTCCTTATAATATATATGAAAGCAACTCTAGTATGTCACTAACTAGTTACGAACAAAAAAGATGCATGTTTGCGCGCGCGTGTATGTTTGTGTGTGTGTTTGCGTGTTTTTCTGTGTACGTATATCTTCGTGTATTCTATTTGTCTATCTATTGTCTTTAATCAAAATCTCTCGTTGTTTGAAATGTCTGTATTTGCTTATATATATATTTATTAAAATCTATTTTGAAAAACAATTGCTATTCTATTTAACGAGTATTTTCGATTAACTTAGTTTTTCAAGAGTCTCTATTATTATTTTCAGTTTATATTTTATATCAGGCTTAGAAATTTCCAGACGTTTTCATAATGTAACACATTTGGTTTTTCATTGTCATCATAAAATAACACACAATGACAATTTTTGTTGGCGAGGACATAAATCTTATTAAAACGATAAATTTTGCTTACATTTGTCATAATATTATTTTCCTGTGAATCACACAATGCTTTAACATTTATTTGTCAAAAGCAATAATATATTTTTCATTTTCTGCTTTCACCTTTCGCGTTCTTTACAAATCTCAATGATTCCGGGCTTTCAGAAAATTCAAATATGAATTATTAAGCTCGGCTTTGTTATGTACTAACATTACAATATTATTATATTTACTTATTATTTTTAATATACAGTAAAGAATAAATGAAAGATTTGGTCATATAAATTATTTATCATTTAAATGCAGCTGACATAATATATCTATTTGTTCACATAGTTAATTATTATCAGGCAAACATGTGCCAAATACGTAATATGTTTGTGTAAAATGTTAACTACTTTATTATGAGCTCGTTGCTATTGCTATTTATAAAATTCTTCTAGAATAAACGCTTTTTGTGTGTTGACGGATTAAGAATACAAGTGTCAAGTCAGGGTGATGTAAGAACCAGCTGAGGGATATTATAAGCATATAACATCCTCTGTGAGAGCCGGAAACTCGAAATTATACTCTATGCTAACAAGCCTGGTTAGCGCGACATATGGACATCCTAAGCGAAGTAAAAATTTGGCATAGTAGCAAAACCTAGCCTGGAAAAGTCCTATAATAATAAGTAATAACTAAGGTGACTAAAGCGGACATATCAATTATCAATACTGCAAGGAAGTGCAGAATATTACTGTTGGACATAAGGCAAGACAAGGCTGTTAGACATAAGGAAAGAAAGGCGAATAGTTTTAGTCTCCGAGGCTATTTAGTTGTCTTCTTCCCTTTCACTTTATTTTCTTCAGAAGGATATCGCCAAGGTTTCTTCAATACGTACTTTCATGCAGAACTGGAAGTGACCTGTTGCATTTGCTCCATATAAAACTTTATTATGTGTGTTTATCAACCACTAACTGTTGCCCGTGACTTCGTACGCATAGCATTTCGGACACAAATGATACTAAAAACCACTAACGCAGTGCATGCAACAGAAGCCCTCAAATATAGATCATTTTCTCCGTTTTTGCAACATTTTTCACTGATGCTTTGCTCTTATATTAGCCGCAGCCTAATGGTGCATAGCGTAATCCTTCCTATATAAAATGGACTATTCAGCAGAAAAATAATCTTTAAATTTGTTTGAACCAGTAGTTCCTGAGATTAGCGCGTGCACACAAACTGTTCAGCTTTATAATATTAAGGGCCTACATCAATATTATCGTATATCATCGCCGACACGTACATATTAACACAGCCAGTAGGCACAGAAAATGAAGAATTAGGGATACTTTTCCTATTTACTCAAAATCTACTAAATATATTTTAATTCTGATTTACGTGTTTCTATATATGATAGTTACTTATGTTTTTAAAGTTATTTCATTAGTTAATACGCGATAATAGACCGACAAATGAAAAAAATAAAAAATTTGAGAGGTTATTTCGCCAAGATTTTCTATCGAGAAAACTTTTTTCAATCGCGTTTCTGAGTTTATGCGATCCTAGATAATATATTGAAAAAACATATACTTAAAAATTAGAGCTCTAGCCATTCAATCTAAAGAAACAATGAAAACTTCGTACATAGAAAAATGCACGAAGCTATTTTGGTATCCTCTTAAGTAGGATAGATTTTAACATTATGAAACTTATTGCTATGCCTTGAACTTTGATGTTTCGATTATTTAAATGTTATTCAAATAAACATCAATCTGTTATTGCGAAAGACTTAAGAATCCAACATTAGTTTTTTATGTAATTTGTCATGGTTGAATTCTTTACAATTTGGATTTACTGTTGTTGTTTTTAGATTATGAATAATTGACTTCTTAAGGGGTACGACAAATCCGAATGAATCAATACCAAATAATTTCTTGGGCAAATAATATCCAATCATTTAACTATCTTTAGTAGTTAGTTAATAGTAAAAGAAATGGAAAATTATGTAGATAATATTTTCTAACACTTGCGAGACTCATTTGTTTAAATAAAACTACTTTTACGGATTTAGACGCGTTTGTTTTAAATTTTGGCCCGACGTTTCGGAGACTGCAAATAGTTATACGCGTCTAAATTCGTAAAAGTAGTTTTATTTAAATTATGTAGATTTTTAGGATGGATTCGCGCTAACCGCTACTCTGAAGATAGTTTGGAACTACATCAAATACACTGCATTATATCAATTAAGGCGAAGTATAAACATAAGTAAAACTGCTTACATGTGTAGCTACATAAGTTAACACACGATTTTTTCTTAATTTCAAAATTTATTAATGAAGCTGGACGTCTTGTGGAACTTACCTACTTTTATTTTACACGAGTGTTTTCAAAGAGTGAGATCATTTAAAAACCCGTTCATTAAGTATGATATATATTATTATACCCATACGACAATATTGTTTATTAGTACATAAGAGTGTAGAGCGGATTTTAATGGCCTATTTATGAAGGAAAAGTTTCATATTTTATTTTCGCAGACCGAACCTTAAAATCCAGTCAGATAGAGATAGCCTTCTATTTAAAATCTGAACAAATGGACTGGTTTTGTTTATTTAATTAGCAAAATAAATGTGCTAACTTATCGGCCGATAACGTACTTTTGTGATTACTAAATGGTATTATCTAGGTTTCATTAATTCGAATGAAGGAATTAAATGAGTTAAATTTGCTGAAAACGCCTGACTGAGGGGATAGTGCACAGAATCTTCCTAAACAGCCCTGAGAAGTTATTACACTGTTAGATAGTCAGTACAATAAAGTATTACGAAGACAAACTGCTTAAACTTTCCTCCATAAAACTTATCGTAAATTTTCTTAATTGCTTTATTAATTTTCTAAAAGGTTCTAAAATTATACTGAAACAAAAGTTTGAAGGGTATTTGTTAATTAAGAATGTTTTTCTTTATATTCCAAATTGCTTGACTTACCAAACAGAATTTGGATCTTATCAGGCTTAGTTGGCTAAATAAGATTTGGGACGCGAAATAGTTGTTTCGTAGGCGTGGAATTTAGAAATATTTTTCTCCGTTTTTGCAACATTTTTCCTGATGCTTCGCTCCTAGTAGTCGTAGCGTGATGTTTTATAGCTGTTGTTTTATACCTTCCTTAATAAATGTACTATGCAACACTGAAAGAGTTTCTTGAATCGGACCATTGGTTCTTAAGATTAGCGCGTTCAAAAAACAAACAAACAAACTCTTCAGCTTTATAATATTAGAATTTATGTGTTAAAAAATAAAGACAATGTAAAACCCGCCTGTTAATTATATAATAATTTTCGTAGTTTTGTTTTAAAATTTTTGGTTTTTTTTTCAATTGCAACCTTGACAAACCCGAGGGCTGTGAAAACTTAAGCGAGGAGAATTTTCAACCGTTTTAATTATTTACGTGTAAAAATGTTGACTGTTCTCGAAACGATATCTTCACATAAGCGTCACACTAAATGACAAAACAATGGCAATGTATTGTCGTATAATAACAGTACTTTATGCTAATCTCAATGCTATTATTTATGTAAACATACCATGTACAAAGAATAAGCCTAATTTTATATTACTGAACAGATTTCGAATTTTAACAATGTTGTTATTATTTGGGTGAGCAGTTGGTAAAACTTTTTAGAACACGGGATTTTCATGAAGGTCATTTAAACAATTGTAAAGAATGTTTATTTTGTTCTAAATTTTGCATTTAAATGGTTTGTGCTTAAATTCCGGTGTCACCACCCAATTTCCTTCCCAAGGTACTATAAAAGCCAGCTAAGGGATGTTACACAGATGACATCCTTTGTCAGAGACGGAAGACTAGAAAATAAACCCATCTCTCTCTCTGCAGCCCATTAACGTCCCATTGTGGGGCACGGGCCTCCTCCACTTTAGAAGGGGTTTTTGGTCTACTATGCCACACTGACCAGATGTGTTGGTATAGGGTTTATTTTTGAATTTTCCGTCATGGAATACTCTATGCACAGGCGGGTTTAATGCTTTAGGCGTTTACTACCAGCCAACTATAAGACAAGCAAGGAGACGATAAATACTCGATGTAACATAACACACAACACAGCCATCCTAGAAACCGACTTCTTATTATATTTTTTATTTTACATCGTTTCCTATTTTTTATAAAACAAAGCTACGGAACACGTGATTACTGTACATACATAAAGTTGAATAGAAAAATGCAGTAAATACAATTATTAAATTCTCCTGTAAAGCTAGAATTTATCGTTTCCTGTGAGCTATTACCTACTTCTTGAATTAATTATATATACGTTTTACGAAATTACGCAGCAGGAGCCTAATACTCGCTTATTTTTAGCAAAATTATTTTTATAATAAAATGCCAATCAACTGGAGGAAATGAAGTTGTTTACTATCTTGTATCTTAGATGAATTAAACAGGCTTTTAATGCTGTAATCGGTTGGCTTTTAATGATGGTAGCACATCTGCTCCACAGTTTTTGTTAGTCTAATAAAAAAAATATTTTGAGAAATTAAATTTTGTATTACATTTCAACAATGATCTATGAACAAGAGATTTTTCACTTGTATCATGTAATTACATGCCTTTCATTCGTCCAGACCGCTTTCGAAATTACTAATCAATGTAATTCGATACGTCTGACTGAATTACGAATAAAATATTTTTTTAATTCTATGCTGTGTAATATCCAATGATTCGATTTTAATTACAAGTTAAAACTTGATATTTTTGTGAAAGGCTAAATAAAAATTGGACTCAGTATTTATTGCAGTATTTTCAATAAATACTCAGTATTTATTGCAGTATTTTCAATAAATACTCAGTATTTATTGCAGTATTTTCAATAAATACTCAGTATTTATTGCAGTATTTTCAATAAATAAATTACCAAATAAATCCACTTTACTTGCAATTACACCCCACTCCGATCTTAACGTGATGGTAGAGATATTCTGAGTACCCAGTTATTTGGAACTTATTCTAGAATGCAAGAGAAGAAAAGAATTTTTTACAGCTGCAAAGTTTCATGAAAGGCATTAACAAATATCTGACTGACATGCCCTGCTTATCGACCCAATGCCTAAAATTGATGAATACAACTGCCATAGTGGACAAATAGCCAAGATAGCCTCGATTCAGAGTGTAACTGTGGGCGTTAACTAACTAGTACTTTCAGACTCTAAATATTTGGAATATTTTGTAATACGGTGTTGTGTAAAAAAAAATTGGACAGGTTATAAGCACATAATATTTCTGAAAAATTGTGTCTACTTGATTAAATGATTTTTCATTTCATTTCATTTAATGTAACAATAGGTGTAATGTGTGCAAGCAGCAAACACTGTGTAACACTCTTATCAGTTGATAGCGTTTATCAAAGGACATTAAAAAAGTATATTTTGTAGATTTAACAGAATAAAAAGCTTATCACCAGAATATTCCATATGTTATCATATAAAAACATAACTGATGTTTTAATGATATCTACTGTTATTGTTTTTATAAGTTTCAGTTTTTGTTACTATCAGCTGGTTTTTGCAACGATAATGTTATCAAGAAAAAGAGACGTTCCAGAAATACTTGATTTTGAACAAGCCATATTATCAAATAAACGTTCCACAGTTGGCCACTAAAAGTCGCTTTTTAGGGTTCTGTACCCAAAGGGTAAAAACGGAAACCCTATTACTGAGACTTCGCTGTCCGTCCGTCCGTCCGTCCGTCCGTCCGTCCGTCCGTCCGTCTGTCACCAGGCTGTATCTCAAGAACGGTGATAGCTAGAAAGTTGAAATTTTCACAGATGATGTATTTCTATTGCCGCTATAACAACAAATATTAAAAATAAAATAAAATTAATATTTAAGGGGGGCTCCCATACAAAAAACTGATTTTTTTTACCGTTTCTTGCTCGATACTAATAACGTTGCCTTATGTTGCATAGATAATGGTACGGAACCCTTCGTGCGCGAGTCCCACTCGCACTTGACCAATTTTTATGGAACATTAGCTGGAGTAAATAGATAGTTACTAATCTAATTACAAGCCATCAGATCATTGTGATCGCCACACCACATTATGCATGATGAATTTACAGTAAAATAACTAATAAGTGCTTCTATAGATGACGGATCGTATTTTTTTTTTTTTTTTTTTTCTTGGTCGACCTCGGTTTGAGGTAGATCGTATTTTCAATTCTTCGATCTGGGCGTACCCACAGATTTAAGTTAAAGTAAGCCCGACATTTCAGTAAATAGGTTGTTGAATAAATATTTGCGCTGTTTTTTAGCGACGGTCATAATAAGTGGATTGCGAATAAACTATTACGTTTGCCGTGTCTAAAATGTAAGGCAATGTAATATTTATTTACGTAATGTCTTCTTAGAGCAATAACCAATTTATATAATGCTTATGTCCGATGTGATTCTTTATCTGCTTGATTTATAATAATATGTTTTTTAATGTTATGTTATGTGTAGTAGTTACTCGGTAGTCGTTAATATTTGCTATTTTTGATGATATATGTATGTAGTTGATGTCGACGTAGTCGGAGTTATTGTTCATAATTATAAAAGATTCACCGAAAAGATTGTGTATTTGTTGAAATGCTTTTTTTCTCAGGTAATAATCTATGACTTACTCTATGTTATAGTGAACTTCTTCTTTCTTTCTTTCAATTAATAATTGGGACAAGCGACAAAATCACAAAATTGCAAGCATAGTTACATTCAAAAGTAGTGTACATAGAGCGTGCTTCAACGCCTTCAGCATATCGGCTAACTTGGCAACGTGATTGCTTTCTCGATGTCTATCACGGAACCTGCAGTGGATCTGTTTCGAACTTATCAACTTTTCCTTCATGACTGTAAACTATTGAATATTATTTATATAACTAAGTATTAGTAGTAAAGTAACATTATTTGAATATGGTTTCTTTTATATTCAGTTTATTTTTAGACTATAAACTCATTTAATGCAACCTCCGATATGACCTTCTTAACACTGCTTACTTAATAATACATTGCCCTATGTTTGACATTGCTAAGATTTAATGGTATGCTAGAAAATCGATAATACGGATACGTGATATGAATAAAAGCCTTTAATTTATTAATCCAAGGAAATACGTTAAGAAATATGTATGTTATTTATTTAAACGTAGGTTCTAGAAGTACATAAATCGTGTAATATGCTAATTATTAAAATAACATGTCATTTAATTTTTCTAGTCTTGGTTTTTAATGCGTATGGAATTTTCTAGTTTTATAAATTATTGTTAATACTTTCCGTGATTTAATTTTGTGATCATTTATGGCACGCAATGGTAAAACCGTGGTATTTATACATAACTAGCTGACCCGGCAAACGTTATTTTGCCATACTACAAAAAAAAAAGGTTTGAAAAATAGATGTTGGCCGATTCTCAGACCTACTGAATACGCATGTAAAATTTCATAAAAATCGGTCAAGCCGTTTCGGAGGAGTACGGTAACTAACACTGTGACACGTGAATTTTATATATAAGATTTATATATAAGACTAGCTGACCCGGCAAACGTTGTTTTGCCATACTAAAAAAAAAAGTTTGAAAAATAGATGTTGGCCGATTCTCAAACCTACTGAATATGTATGCAAAATTTGAGAAGAATCGGTCAAGCCGTTTCGGAGGAGTACGGTAACTAACACTGTGACACGTGAATTTTATATATTAGATTAGACTACCTGACCCGGCAAACGTTGTTTTGCCATACTAAAAAAAAGTTTGAAAAATAGATGTTGGCCGATTCTCAGACCTACTGAATATGTATGCAAAATTTGAGAAGAATCGGTCAAGCCGTTTCGGAGGAGTACGGTAACTAACACTGTGACACGTGAATTTTATATATTAGAAGATATTATAAATTTTTCGATGCCCACCGCTTCGCGGACTCGGGAAGCATCGGGTCCAACGGAGAGGTTTCCCGCCGTGGCGTCCTGCCCAATTACGGTGAATACGGCCCACCTTTTAAGAGGATACCAAAATAGCTTCGTGCATTTTTCTACGTACGAAGTTTACATTGTTTCTTTAGATTGAATGGCTAGAGCTCTAATTTTTAAGTATATGTTTTTTCAATATATGATCTAGGATCGCATAAACTCAGAAACGCGATTGAAAAAAGTTTTCTCGATAGAAAATCTTATCGAAACAACCTCTCTAATTTTTATTTTTTTCATTTGTCGGTCTATTATCGCGTATTAACTAATAAAATAACTTTAAAAACATAAGTAACTATTATATATAGAAACACGTAAATCAGAATTAAAATATATTTAGTAGATTTTGAGTAAATAGGAAAAGTATCCCTAATTCTTCATTTTCTGTGCCTACTGGCTGTGTTAATATGTACGTGACGGCGATGATATTGAATAATATTGATGTAGGCCCTTAAACCTCAGTTGTTTTGTAAAAAGTTGGTGTTTTGTTGTAAAAAGTTCTGGTAATATTTAAAGTTAGTAGCTGCTTGGTTATACACTATTTAATTTTAACTGTATTATTGAAACAGTACAATATTTTTTGCTTCTGGCTTTTCGATAAGATTGAATAATTTGTGCAGTTGTGCTTGAATTTAAAAACGTCAATTAAATTTAATTGCAAAATGACGCACTTTGTTACTTTAATTTGGTTACAAAAAATTTTAAAAATAAAGCACTAGTGATTATAATTATTTATAGTTTAGTGTATTTTTACATCTTTCAGTTATTCAATGTCGGTCTAAATGTTACTAGAATTTTAGTTGTATTTTGTTTACCCATACGTAATTCTATACTAATACAAAATTTTATTCAATTTTCTGTCTTAGGTAGACTTTGTGAATTTTGTCTTGGGAAATGGGTACATCATTGGATTTGAATCTATTGGGTAGGTAGGTAATGAATCAGAAAAGATAGATGGATAGGGTGGGAGAATGATGATGGGGAGAGACCCGACGCTACAAATTACGATGAATGAAACGAAATGAAAATTGTATTGCTTGAATTCCTGCCAGTATTACACCCTCTTGAAAAATAGTTATTTTGGCAATGCTACTTCCAGTAGAAGAAAATTACCTATTTTCAAAACATAACTGATTGGATAAAGAGCATAAAATTTACATTTTTACTATCCTCTACTTACTGACTGCTACAACTCAAAAAATATTTTTTAATTTTAATATTATTTCCCGTAAATAATTTTGAACTTGTTACATTTTTGAAGATATTACATCAGGAATTGTTACCTAATTAGGGTAGATATTTACTTCCTTATTCTACATAAAGTGGTTAATATTAGCATAAATGGAGGAAGTGCCTTGCATCAATGTCAATGGGATTGTCTCTAATAAGGTCGATCTTGGCTATCCTTATCGGATATTTATTTTTTTCTTTTTGTGAAAACAATAAAATTGCCATCTTATAGTGTGATAATAGCTTATTTACGAGCTGTTTATGAATGATTATGTCTGAACTGAACGAAGCTCGTTATTTTTAGTACGTTTCTGTAAAGTACTGATTGGAATTTGAAAGATTTATTCATCCATCCATCAACGTTTCTCCGTCTATTTGCCGAACATACGCCTACCCCATAGAACGCGATAATGCGCGGTCCGGCGCTATCTGCATCCAGCAGCCTCCCGCGATATCGATATCGTCAGTCCACGCTGAAGATTTGCCAATTGATTTAACTAATTTAAAATTGGATTAATTGGGCTAAGTTCTTCTCTCTCAGAATTTTGAAACATAAATTTTACGACAAATGTTGGATTGACCCTAATTGTTAGAGGGACAATACAGACATACTTTTCGAAATAACGCGTTTAAAAACTCAAGATGTCATTCTAATATAAAATAAAAGTAAAGCTGACAAAAAGAGTATGTGTTATTATTTAATTAATGGCGTTGACCTCAAACTGTGATATTATCACTTTTATGATTTATAAGAAAACGTGATCAAATTTTCGTTAGTAGGTGACCTTCTTGAATACCTATCATAATGTTTTGAGGTCGACAAATAGGAAGACGCATTGTGTGCCAGTAAAAAATATTTAACACTGCTTTCGAGATACTGTAATGGATAGTTTTTGATGTTTCCGTGCTGGTAAAAACTGTGATGAGTTCTTTGTGTTACCATTCAATAGACCATGACACTGAAGTGGTGAACTGTTTATTTTTTTACTTAATTATTCCATACGACATTGAGATTGTTTAGGATAAATAATATGATTGCACGTTCCGATCTTTGAATATAAATATTTCTTTTAGGGGTGGATTGCGACTTACGAGGTTATGTCCTTGGCCTGACATTTAGCGAACGTTTGTAGAGTTTACACAACAGGATTAAGTATTATGAAACGGGATTATCTGTTGATTAACTTTGTTTTATATGTGTATAGAATATTCTAGAAGTCATAATGACGTTGTTTACAAAGCTCTTGTTTTGTTAATCACTAGCTTAGCCGGTTTTGTGAGTTAAGTATTTTCTGCTTAAGAGGATACCAAAATAGCTTCGTGCATTTTTCTACGTACGAAGTTTTCATTGTTTCTTTAGATTGAATGGCTAGAGCTCTAATTTTTAAGTATATGTTTTTTCAATATATAATCTAGGATCGCATAAACTCAGAAACGCGATTGAAAAAAGTTTTCTCGATAGAAAATCTTAGCGAAACAACCTCTCTAATTTTTTATTTTTTTCATTTGTCGGTCTATTATCGCCTATTAACTAATGAAATAACTTTAAGAACATAAGTAACTATTATATATAGAAGCACGTAAATCAGAATTAAAATATATTTAGTAGATTTTGAGTAAATAGGAAAAGTATCCCTAATTCTTCATTTTCTGTGCCTACTGGCTGTGTTAATATGTACGTGTCGGCGATGATATACGATAATATTGATGTAGGCCCTTAATCAGTTGTATTAACCAGCGTTTATTTTAAATTATTATTGGTATGAAATATTCATAATACTTTATAATATTTCATAGCCAATATTATCGTTGCGTTGCTGTAAATACCTATTTTATAATGAGAAATATAATTTTGTTAAAATTAAATATGTCCAAACACGTGTTTTTGATTAGTTTATTTGACGATTGATGTGAAGTGTTAATTATTGGTATAGTGGTACCTACATATTTGTTATTCTTAATAGGTATTACATAGAAAACCGATAAATCGCCTATGCGCAGCTTGACCGCCAGCGTTCTTTTTACATGACGCGACCTATACTTACTTATTGTAGCAGGCTTGTTGGTTGTATAAGTATAATAGTTTCAAAGTAATAGTTACCCGATACAATTCACATCCGAGATGTGTTTGTGTGATGTAGGTGCATGGGTACCAACATATAGTGTCTGGACCTTTATCTCGTGCTATGTATAATATATCTAAGTATCTAATTACAACAAAAGAAATGCAGAAATAATATTTATTACATCCGCTATTTATGACGAGTATAGCAATAATAAGTACAAGCATTGTTACGTCTAGAGTTAAACATAAACTTTTTCGATGTAACAACAAATAAATCTTTATTTGTTGTTTGTGGGTTCTTAATTGGTAGGTTCTTGTATTCCTGGCACCACATTTTAGAAGATTTTGTAATAAGTTTAAATAACTATAGACGAAATGTATAAGCTGCAAGAAGCGCTTACTTTTGGAATAGATCCGTCTGATACAGTTCGTTTTTAGTATAAACAATACAAAATAATTCACCACCTAAAAGGCGGAAAGAAAAATTGAAGAATGAAGTCTAATTGTTGTTAGTTATTATTAAAGGTCAATATAAATATACATTTTCATTTAAATAACTAAGTATGTAGTTATAAATCAATCAGGTATTTAAACTGGCACTATTAATAAATCATCGTTGACAGTTTCTTACACCTTTTGTTTCCTCAACATCAACATTCATATTATTGTACAATATTGCCGGGTTTAGAAACTGCATATTAATAGAGTTCTGTAGAAAACGTATCAACTTTTTTGTGTCTGTACTTATTATAAAACAAAATTGTTACTATTATATGTGCCTATAGGAGCTTAAACCTTCAAAACTACGCAAGGTTTTTGATGCGATTTTTTTAATAGAAAGAGTACTTCAAGAGGATGGATTTTTTATAATTTGATTTGGTTGGGTTTCTAAATTCCATACATATGACGTCGCGGGCAACAGCTAGTGTTCGATAATCTTTGATATTATTCGAATATAATTACAGAAGCCAAGCAATCCTTTTACATATACATCGAGATTAGCTATTGAGGTACAATATTAACTCAAATAAATCTATTTTAATGGGAAAGGTGACAGAAGGGTTATCCCTTAACACATGCGACGATATGTATCAAGTAAAATGATTTTCCTTAATTTAGGTGTCAGTTAGGGAATATACAATAAAGAGATAGATTTTTTCATTAAACATATTAGTACTGGATCCGTAGTACATTTTTTTCACTTGATTACTATCAAGCTGATTTTCCGTGAGTAGCTTTATTATGACGAGACGCCCAATAATGTTCTATTCCAAAATCTCGATTGTGGTAGCTAACAGAGGTAACAAGGATAAAATATCGTACTATTACTGGAAGAAAGCAGTAAGTGATTTTTTTGAAATTTTTGTTTGAAATTTTTGACGCAAGTTCACTTACGTCTTTTTTTACGGGTAGTACGATATTTTATCCTTGCTATCTCTGTTAGCTACCACAATCGAGATTTTGGAATATAAAATTATTGGGCGTCTCGTCATAATAAAGCTACTCACGGAAAATCAGCTTGATAGTAATCAAGTGAAAAAAATGTACTACGGATCCCGTACTATATGCGTAAATTTTACGCAAAACATCTTTCCAGGGTTAACTACAATTATTTATTACATTTACCATTATTTAAATTTATATTATAGGTGAGTTTATTTGTTATATTTACGTGTTTGTTTGGTTTTAAATTGATGATAGATTTGCTTTTTTTGTAATGTATCGATAGCAGTTGTCCAAATAAACTATATATTATGTAGGTATATTTGTTTCTGATTTAGAACGCTTTTGTTCTAAGGGTGTGTATTATTTTTTGTGGAAGACCGTTTTATCTAACTAACTATATTAATAAAATTAATATTGATTAGCTATGTTTCATAATAATTGTATATTCATTTGTTTATTCCCTTTTGTTGCAGGTAAGTGTAATCACATAATACGGTGTTCGTGTGACAGGTATTTATATATTAACTAATTATTTATTTATGACTAAAGGTGTAAACGTATTTTTGCCAAATAGTGTAAGGTGTGGTAAACTTCTCATATACATTTTCTTAATCCTTTATTTTCATATTTTATACCAAATTTTTTTTTTTCATTACAAAAATAAAACATTCACGCTGTATAAAAAAGAAACGCACAATAAATACACTAATTAAAAACACACTCACACATTTATAATCCAATAAAAAAATATATAAAAAATAGTGCACCACCAGCATCGAGTACAGGGACCAAGTTGTCGGTGGTCAGGGATCTAGAGACAGGAACCTCCTCACTATGCGAGCCGTATCGATGACGACTGCCTTCTGCATCAGACCCTTGACCCAACTGCCTATCGCGAGCCTCTCTAGATGTTGATCGAGACTCTTTGCTATTAGTCCATTGACTGAGATGACTATCGGCACAATGATTTTAAAAACTAAAAACATTGGAAATTCCTAGATATTTTTTTAAAATTAGTGTGTTTTCGTCGTTTCTTAATAGGTTTGTAAAAATTTGGATCAATCCGGCTATTGCAAGTGACTGAATATCATTTTCAAAGAGTTTGTTGCATCTATCTATCCATCAGCCTCTCTCCGTCCACTGTTAGACATAGCCCACGCCTCAACGTGCGGTCCTGTGCCGCTTGCATCCAATGTCTCCCCGCGACATTGACGATATCGTCGCTCCACCTTGTCGGGGGCCGCCCAACGCTGCATCGTCCGGTACGTGGTCGCCACTCTAGGACTTTTCTTCCCCAACGATCATCTGTCCTACGAGCGATGTGGCCTGCCCATTGCCACTTCAGCGTGCTTACCTTTTGGGCTATTTTGGATACGCCCGTTCTCCTACGGATCTCCGTATTTCGGATTTTATCACGTAGGGAAATACCGAGCATAGCCCTCTCCATAGCACGCTGTGCAACCTTGAGCTTAGTTACGAGGCCGACATTCAAAGACCACGTTTCTATTCCGTATGTCATCGCTGGTAACACACACAAGTCATAGAGCTTCGTCTTTAGGACTGCTTTAACTTTTTGTAATACTTGCAGGTCAGTTACTGTTTTATTAATATGGGCTAATGTTTCGTTCGTAAACACATCTATTATGTCACAATTAATATTTAAACAGTGGTTATAAATACACGATAGTTCAAAGCTATAGTTTGCTATGTTGGAATTTAAATAGTTTTAATTAACTCGCAACTCGGGTTCAGTTTCATATTTCAGTAGTGTTCAAAATCGATAATCCGAGCAGCGTAGTATAAAATTAAGATTGTTCTTTCACCTCGCTTGAAATAGATACCAGCGATATCTATTTCACATAAAATGTTCTGTATATTTTATGTGGTATTATTAACAATATTTACTGTCATATAATATACAGAACATTTTATTTGTAGTACCTATAGGCACTAGGCACATACCTTCCCAGTCCAATAAGTTCTAGCGTAGGCGTGGAAATTTCCAGTTGGGGAGAGATAGAGATTCAAACCGAAGTTTGTGTTGAAAATATGACATTTTTATCTGGAACTGGACTGTCTCTTAAAGTCCCACCATTGAGCATGGACCGCCTTTAATTCGGGAGCTTATTTTAAAAAAAAATTTAATTACAATGTAGTTGAAACCACAAAAATGATGCTATGCATGAATTTACTGGACAAAACATCGAAGCATCGAGTATTAGTTGTAAACACAAGGCTATGGTGTCGTAAGTACATAGTGCAAGTCCCTCTGCATGGTCATAGAGGTCAGCGATCTATCTGTGGGCTGCGGAAGCACCTGTGCACGTGCCATGGCCAAGAATGGTGATTGAACGCTACGACGAACGAATAAAACGAGTGTATTTATATGTGTGTTAGAGTTTACGATTGTCATTAGGTAAAACGATTTAAATAAATCTTTTCTTAATTGTTAGCTAATGCCTTCCGTGTAATCCGGTTATGTCACCTTTTTATAATATTAGTATCTTTTCCAGCCCATTTACGTGTTGGGCACGGGCCTCCTCCACTTTGAAGGGATTATGGTCTACTTCTACTGTGCCGCGCTGACCAGGCGTGTTGGCACAGGGTTTATTTTCGAGTTTTCCGTTTCTCACAGAGGATTTTATCTGTGTGCAATATCCCTTAGCTGACTTTTACGGTACTGTAGTTTTTTTTGCCTCATTTTTAGGGTTCCGTACCCAAAGGGTAAAAACGGGAGTGCGAGTCGGACTCGCGCACGAAGGGTTCCGTAGTCCGTACCATTATCTGTGCAACATAAGGCAACGTTATTTGTATCGAGCAAGAAACGGTAAAAAAATCATGTTTGTTGTATGGGAGCCCCCCTTAAATATTTATTTTATTTTATTTTTAGTATTTGTTGTTATAGCGGCAATAGAAATACATCATCTGTGAAAATTTCAACTGTCTAGCTATCACCGTTCTTGAGATACAGCCTGGTGACAGACAGTCGGACGGACGGACGGACAGCCAAGTCTCAGTTTATGTATTGACTTGCCTATTTCGTGTGTTGTTTATCTAATTTTAAAACCATACCTTTTGCGTTTTAATATTTATTAAGTTAAATATAAGATTATATGCGCAAATATCTCGGGTCAAACAGCAACACGAATATAAAACCGGCTTATTTAATTTTGACCCTGATGAACTTTTATCAAATAATTTCCACCAATAACGTTTTTAATTAACAAAATTGTACGAGCTCTGTATAAATTAAGAATCCAATCATTATCAAAGACTGATAGTATGTTAATTAAACTTACAGCATTTGCTCAATTTTTTTTCCTTTGCATAGAGCACCAACGCACTTATTGTAAAGTTATAAAAACACGGGACAAGTACAAGTTAGACTTGCACGCGAAGGGTTCTGTATTGTAATTGTCATAACATATTCGTCATTTTCCCGACCTCAAATAACGGGACAAGGGCAGAAGAATAATGTTAATGACTGTTGTTGTTATAGCATCAACTCATTCCTAAACTGTGAAATTTTCAGTTCTTTACCTCTGACCGTGCGTTCCTAAGATATAGCCTGGTGACAGACAGATGGATAGCGAAGTTTCAATAATAGGGTACCGTTTCACCTCTTGCTACAGAACCCTAACAAATAATGTTAACTAATCCGTATGCTTTCAGTTCTTATGTGAAAAATGTTAATGGATATTTCGATAAATAAATAAGATTCTAATCCCAAATTAAAAGCTAGTTATGTTGTGTAGTATTCTCTATAATATAATATTCCTCCAATTTTGGGGGATTATGGTCTACTGTGTCGCGCTGACCAGGCGTGTTGGCACAGGGTTTAATTTCGGGTTTTCCGAATCTCACAGAGGATGGAATGTGCAATATACCTTACAGCACCCTTGGGAGAGATGGGGTGCTGACACTTTTATTCTTAATCCGTCACCACACGGCACCACTCTTCATGTGTTCATATATATAAAAAAACTAGCTGTACCGGCAAACGTAGTTTTGCCATACAAAAAAAAAAGTTTGAAAAATAGATGTTGGCCGATTCTCAGACCTACTGAATATGTATGTAAAATTTGAGAAGAATCGGTCAAGCCGTTTCGGAGGAGTACGGTAACTAACACTGTGACACGTGAATTTTATATATTAGATATATTCAAATAAGTTCGTTTATTACGAAATACTATATATGTAGTAAGATATTTCCTGCTCGAATGCCGTTCTTTACAAACGCTATATCGAACGGACATAAATGGTAGACGATGTAATTACGTTTTCCTTTAAAGGTGAACAAATAATATCTAGTTTTCTAAAGTTCTCACACAATGTACCTAGTCCTTTCACACACACTGGTGATGAATATGTAAGAGTGAGATAGATACCTTACGGAAGAGTTTGTTCATTGATTGGACCTTGGCAAGCTTGATTAATGCTCATGTGCCCTAATAGTTATAACATATAGGCATTCTGGTTTCTTAGCTATTGTTCTATCGCAGCCTTGTTTATTTTCTTTTGTCGAATTATCTCACGGATGTCTTATATTGTACACAATACATACAGGCTGTAGGATATTTATTTTTTTATTGTGAGCTTAAAAAAGCTTAAAAAAGGTTTCCGTACCAATAGGTAAAATAGGAGCCTACTACTGAGACTTTGCTGTCCGTCCGTTCGTCTGCCACCAGGCTATATCTCTGGAACGGTGATGCTAAAGAGCTGAAATATTAATTGATCCTAAAACAATAAAATACTCATTACCATCTCTACATTTCTACACATCCCGATATTTAGGGAGTTTTGTGTTTTTCCCGTTATGTAGGAGTCGGTATGACGAATATATTATGTTATCAAGTATGAAACCCTTCGAGTGCGAGTCCAACTGGTACTTGGTTTTTAGGTACCTACAGTTAAACGTTTTTTCTTTTAAAAGTTCTATGTTATATTGTGTTAAGTTTTCCTTTTGTAAGATGTATTGGACTTAACTAATAACCTTTTTCATTGCGGTTGTGTGTTCATAGTTGTAATTCTAACTATTTAGCCTTTATGATATTTCTTCATCGTTTAGACCTTTCAGACTATCTCGATTGCAAAATATCGTAACTGTAATGCCTAGAAATGAAATAAACGTTAATAATATTCGACTATTAAAATATCTGTCATAAATCTTCAGTCAAATATGAAATTATATTTTATTTTACTTGGCTAATTATTTTTTCGCAATACTTAGGTAATTGTTTAAACCTAATTTGTTAATATTAAAATTTGTTATAATTACTTTAAAGAGCTTTTAGCTATTATAAGGTTAGTAATTAGACGTACTAAGGATTTTTAGCTGGCAAATGAAGCAGTGAATTTCAATAGAAGGCTTTTTAATTTTCTGTTATGCTTGTTAATATTAAATTCTGTAATATCCGGTATTAAACGAATACAAGTCCAAATTTTCGACAAACCTTAAAATTTTAATAATAATATTATTTTTAATTAATGCAATTAAAATAATTATGTTAATAGTATCTAGTTTTAATTGCATGTTTGTCACTTATCTAAATTGTATATCTGATCTAAAATGTTAATGGATATTTTTTGTTGACTCATGATTTGGTAGCAACAAAAAATAAGTAAAACAGCGATTTTGAAATTTTATTGTAATAAAATACGTAAGAATGTGTTTTTAAATACCTACTTCGGCGGAGTTCGGCTTGGAATTTTCAATTTACAATTCGCTATCCTGACACTATCGACAGATGTGTGTATATGACAGGACGCTACAATCATGTGAGAGGGATATAGGGCTAATATGTATAATGAAACATCCTGTATTACCTAACTACCTATTAGTACTCTTTTAAGACATTGTAATTCTTACCTAATTACCTGCTTTGATTATTTGCACTCTAATCTAGTTCAGTGCACTTTAGCTACTCTTAACATCAGGCCTTTTTCCCATGGCGGTAGACAAAGACTATAGAGCGCTATCTACTTCGGTCCAAACACACTTCCTTGGCTTCATTTACATTCATACATCTGGCCATGCATGCCCGATGGTAGTAAGTGCCCCTTAATGTGGGCTATTTAAGCGGCAATCCATCTTGCAATCCCGTCGTGAATAGTAGCTTTTATATCTCAGTAGGTAGAAGCTAAAGCTTCTGTATTTAACTCTACTTATACCAATAGTGTTTGCATGACCCAGTTATAAGTTACTGACATCCAGAATTATCTATGCTTCAGATGTCTACATGCCTGTTACATTTAGTTGCTGTTATAAACGATAAATATTTGATATGGAATGACAAATTATGGAATAATTTACTTGTTTACGTCTGCGCGGTGTTATTTATGTCAATATACTCTGTTAGCAGCATAAATTATGCTTCTATACTACAAATGTTTGCCAATCTTTCTTGCTACGTGGCTTCAATATAAGTGAAATGTATTGGAATGGAACACTGAATATTGAGATAGATGCTCTATTAAATAATGAATGCATGTATTAAAGGAAATCTTAAATTCGTGATGAAAAATCGAATAATGAGCAGCTGTCTTGGTATGGTCAAGTAAAAATACGAGAAAAACAGTTAGTAAAAGTAATTCTTGTAATGTTTTTAGACGTTTTCAGCTAATAAACGTAAACGGAGTTAGAGTCTAGAAGAAGTTATTGGAAAAGATGGCCGCAAAAATATACTGACCATAGATGAAGTCTCTGACATAAGAATGGAAGGAAAAGACATATAACGCTGACTCCAAGTAGTTATTGAGATAGCTCTGTCTCTACCATTTCTATAAATAACATTCCAATAAAATATCTTTTACATGTACAGCAAATCAACTATATATTTAAATTCTCGTACGTATTCAATTAATTATTATAAGTTTACTAGCTGACCCGGCAAACGTTGTTTTGCCAAAATAAAAAATAAAAAAGTTTTGAAAAATAGATGTTGGCCGATTCTCAGACCTACTGAATATGTATGTAAAATTTGAGAAGAATCGGTCAAGCCGTTTCGGAGGAGTACGGTAACTAACACTGTGACACGTGAATTTTATATATTAGATTAAGTTTGCCGATTACATAAATTATGAAAAATGCTAGAATGTGAATGTCATCGTATTGTTTTTAATCATTGTATCACGAAGTAATTGTAATGATAAGCAAATCTCGTAAAATTGTTATAGAAAACTTTCAATGAGATCTTAATACTACGAGTACGTTTAAGAAGAAATCTTTTTCGATATTTGTTCTTTTCTTTATCAAAAGTACCCTCTCTAAACCAGTCTAACTAACATAGAGTTATTCCCCGTTTTCCAATCAGCGCACAATAGCGCATTATGCGGCACAATGCTTAACGTTGAGTGTTCCAATTACAGCATCGCATCGCACAATCGAGCCATTGGAAAACGGGGACTGGCAATATATATTTAGGCTATGTTGATTTGTTAATGTCGTTAAGTGAAGCACTTTTATTTCAATCAATATTTATACAAATACTTATCAATATTTTTCTCGTATATTCTACAATAATATAACAAAGGTCATGATATCTATTTTATTAAGAGTCGATCTAGTCAGCGCCATCATTAATGCAAGACATTTTATTGATTGCTTTTATTTGCATATTGACCTTATTGTGCTAAATCTTTGCGCTTTATTGTATTGACAATAATCAAATGTAATCATGTATTTTTTATACCTTATCTCTCTCCCTCTCTCTCTCTCTCCAGACTCCCTCACTGTTGGACACGGGGCTTTGGCTTGGAGGGTATTTGATCTACTAAGCCGTGCCTACCAGGCGTGTTGGTATAGGGTTTAGTTTCGAGTTTTCTGTCTCCCACAAAATATATTAATTATCCCTTCTCTCTCCAGCCCTTTCAATTATCCCTCAGCTAGCTCTTATAGCTACCTTGGTAAGGAAATAATAATAAATAAACTGTAACTGCTGTGTGCTTTTCCGAGTACCTAAAAATACTAAGGAAATATCTATACTATTATATGTATATAAAATTCTCGTGTCACAATGTTCGTTCCCATACTCCTTCGAAACGGCTTCATTGTTTCTTTTGCATATTCAGTAAGTCTGAGAATCGGCTACTATCTATTTTTCATACCCCTAAGTGATAAGGGTTGTCCACCCCTGGCATTTGTATGACATATTATGTATAATACTAGCTGCCCCGGCAAACGTTGTTTTGCCATACAATTCTGTGTAAAAATCAACAACAAAAAATTTCATCAAAATTGTGATTCTAAACCATCCTCAAACCCCCTTGAATACACACAACAAATTTCATCAAAATCGGTCCAGCCGTTTAGGAGGAGTTCAATTAGAAACACACGTACAGAAGATTTATCTTATATATAAAATTCACGTGTCACAGTGTTAGTTACCGTACTCCTCCGAAACGGCTAGACCGATTCTTATGAAATTTTGTATACACATTCAGTAGGTCTGAGAATCGGCTAACACCAATTTTTCAAACTTATTTTTTTAGTATTGCAAAACAACGTTTGCCGGGACAGCTAGTATACCTATATAAAGATTATAAAGCCAAATAGTTTGTTTTTTGTTTTAACGCGCTAATTTCAAGAACTACTACTAACTGCTCTTCCGATTTTAAAAATTATTTAATCGTTGGATAGTACATTGATCGAGGAAGGCTAGGCTAGGCTAGATCATCACGCTGCAACTAATAGGACCGTAGCTTTAGTGAAAAATGTTGCAAAAACGGGGAAACATTTCTAAATTCTACGCGTACGAAGTGGCGGGCAACAAGTAAACGATGAATCTTATGCTAAGAATTTACCATTCCGTCAGTTTGCCCAAGTCATAGCAAATAATGTATTAAGTTAATATTTTCTACTAATATCAAAGAATATAATTTTAATTCCAGTAAGTAATAACTAACTAGTTTTTATGATACGTAGTTACTTAATTAATTCTGTGTATTATTCTCAACAATTCGAGAAAGGACTTCGATCCTTGCCTTGATAAGTAATTTCGTAGTTTATTTTTATTTAACTAACATTGTAATTAATAATTATGTTTGGCAAAACCCAAATATCATCTATCATTACAATTTCAACTAGCATTACATTATTTAAGACTAGCTGTTGCCCTCGACTCTGTCCGCGTAGAATTTAGGAAATTTTCCCCATTTTTGCAACATTTTTAACTACTGCTTGAGTGAGAGTATTATAAACGTAAGAGTAAACAAATATAATCAGAATGAACGAACTGCTAAGCTGTCAGGAGTTATACGTGTTATTGTGAGTCAACCATAAAATATAGATATGTGCTGTTTCGGAATATTTTTTAGACAATTTTATGTAGAATATTTTCGTCATACATGATTTCTATGTAACTTTAACCATTAAGGCTGCACACGCGACGGAAGCTTAAAAAATGGAGCACCTTTTCCCGTTTTCCCAACATTTCCCTTCACTGCTCTGCTCCTATTGATTGTAGCGTGATGAAAAGTATACTATAACCTACCCAGGAGTATGAAGAATAATTGTACCAAGTTTCGTTAAAATCCGTCGAGTAGTTTTTGTTTCTATAAGGAACATACAGACGGACAGATAGACAGACAGACAAAAATTTTACTGATTGCATTTTTGGCATCAGTATCGATCACTAATCACCCCCTGATAGTAATTTTGAAAATATATTTCATGTACAGAATTGACCTCTCTACAGATTTATTATAAGTATAGATTTTAACAATTCGAGTGCATTAGATCAAATGTCTTTATTAAGCTCGGAAGGTCATGTGTCCTATTCTTTGCTGACTTAAATCTTTGTAATATACTTGTGATTGGCTTTATCACATGTCAAAATCTTTACTACGTATCTTTAAGACGTTATTTTTGTATGTATGTCCTTATGTGAGCTTATATCTTTAAGACTATGCATATGATTGCAATCCTTTTTTTTTAATAAATAGATAGGTTCAAGAGGACGGATTTGTATAATTTGTTTAGGTTTAGCGAAAATTTAAATTGTACGCGCACGAAGTTGCAGGCGACAGCTTGTAGTGTATAAGAATAGCCAATGCTGCTCGATTTATTCCTTGTTACAATATTCAAATGTTATCGATCTCGAAACTTCCATGATAAAATTATATTACTGTACACTTCCATATTCCAATATTTTGTAACCGTCTCTAACAGTCAATAATTTAGCACCAGAACAACGATTTTATTGAAAAGTATTAGGAATCTTTACTTACATCTAAATAGAATCATCGAGTCGTGAAATGAAACTCAAGTCGGATACTAAATAAATTGATTCGTTGCGGCTCCATTGCTTCCGCAGTTCTGTATCAGGTGAAAGTGCTCTACAACGATATGATTAGGTGAGCTTGTTATGGAGTTGTATATTACTACAGACAATATTCAATAGAGGCGTGAATTTCTGTAATGTATTGAAAATGTGGCACGCCTATATCCAATAAATTTATGCACAAAGTATTTTCAGCTGTAAATTTATTTTTCCTAAACGATTAGACCGAATTTGAAATAAGCTGGTCCCTGCACCGCTTGTATACAAATATAACTAAAAGACGTCATCGTCGGGCTTAGTTAGTTTGATTTAAAACCCCATTTCAATACGGTAGTGCTTAAAACTACATCTGAAATTCTAATTTGGTACATATATATATTAGGGTGTCCCTTAAATTTCAATGTCAATATATTTTTACGCATACCGTCTAAAAACTTTAGTATTGACCTAATATAATACAGAAATAAATATTAGCCCGATTTATAAACGATAACCCGTGCCGACTTGAGTTTTTAACTTGTCCATACAAGTTGCGCGGGTACAGCGCTGTGATCTGTTACTGCGAATTTCAATTGTCATTTCATACGTGATTTCTAACATTATTAATGCGTTGTTGTTTATTATGTGAAGATGTCTGTGGAATTACGAAGTGATAAACAAAATATTTACCTTATCGGACTGCCAAGCCACCAGATAAATGGTGCAAAATTACCATCTAATCGACAAGTTCTCACCGTTTTATTTTACAATATACGTGAAGTCAAGCTGACTGTTAGTGAAAGTGCGAATCTTGTTGTAAGAGAGTGCATTATATTTTGGGAAAAAGCCAGAATTCCTACGAAGGCATTTCCTAACTGCGTGAAGAAACTTGTTGATTTATATCATGTTTGAAGGGAGCTGCAAAAAAACTGTAAGAAAACTCAGGTGACGTTCAAGAACCGTGGAAATAATTTTGTAAAAGACCTTGATAACTTATTTGATATTGCACATGCTGATGCCTTCGCCAGAATTAAGATATAGGAAGACAAAGATTTTTTAAGGAAACAGAGAGAGGCAGGTCGACCGGGATGCTTAGGTGGAATTGACAAAAAATTGGCGGAGAAAGAAGAACGAGTTAGGCAAAGACGATTGGAAGAAGAGGAAAGAAAGGTAAAACAAAGAGAGTTATTGGCTGTTGCATCTACTTCTTCGATAGATAGCTTGAAATGTCTGGAGAATTCGGATGAGGAACAGATTTCGAACTGTGAACTTAGTACTCAGATTCTTTGCCCTGAAAAAAGTTCTAAGAGGCACGAAAAGTTTCATAACTCCTAAACTGGTAGCAGCTTTAGATCGTTGCCAATTAAGCATAAGAGACACAGTTTACATTCTCCATGCGGTTGTAGAAGCGCTTGGTCTGAATCGAAGGAAGAAATTACGCAAAATTTCTTTGGTAAGTTTAATATTTTCTTGTTTCTTTTTTCAAAGTTTCGTGGCTTAGTTTTTGCTTTTTTAAACTGTTTTTTCGTTCCTTCAGATATGACGCTGAATGATTTTGTGACTCAAAGAAGCAAACAATTTCTATCTCGACTGCAAATCGACGACAGTTTTCTTCGGGATATATCTTCTTGGGGTGACAATCCTACTTTTTTGGAAGCTAGAAGATGAATAAGTCGTTTTAAGGTCGTAAATGACACTGATGAAAGAGCTGTTAAATTAATGCAAGATTTTAATGGACTTATCACGGCTGAAGAAGAGCAAAAACAGTTTTTGTTGCGTTGTGTTCAGGAACACAGAAAACTGTACCCAGACTGTAAAAAAACTACACTAAAGAGAAGTTACCCTAATTAATTATTATTATAATTTGTATTTAAATAAAAGTTTATGTTGATCTTATTTTATTCTTACTCATATTTACTTTATTTGTTGCATTTTAATTAGTTTTGGATCAAACCAAAATGTCAGGCTAAAACACCATTTTTTACTAAATTTTAGGGCTCGGTCGGCACGGGTTGCAATCATGCTACAAATATGAAATTTCATATTTAAGTACATTTTAGCATTTATAAAAAAAGTAGAGGGTATGCGTTTCGAAATTCAAAAAAAATTTTTTTAGTCCTTATAAGGGACACCCTAATATATATATATATATATATATATATATATATATGATATTATGTAGTATAAGTATTAATATGTAATGTTATTACATTCTTAACCATATTTTGCCTACAATAAAATTATATTTCCTTACGTAATTATATACCTATGATATTTGTAGAGTACACCTACTACATCCCTTATCTGCACCACCCTAGGTTGACTGGAAGAAAATGCCTCAGGCATTAAGCCCGCCTTTGTACCCTGTTTTGTGTACAGAAGTTTTAAATAAATAAATAAATAAAATTAACTGAACAGCGGTAAATTTTCTGAGTATTAAATAAAATGAATAACTACGTTGCCACAATGCTATTTCATTTTACCCGTAAATGAAATTGCACGAATATTTCTACGGAATTGTTTGAAAGAGATTTTAATCACACAAAGTGCGACCTTCTTCATACGAGGTGCGCTCAGTTTTGATGTCGAGTGTCACATTTATGAGTGGTGCATTGGCCTTGCTCCAGTTAACTACATTTCAATCAATATAGTGGTAATCTAGACGATTAAATTTTCAATTGATGGGTTGCCATTTAGAAAAATGTTTTTATTGTGGATTTTTTTGTCAAACACCTGAATTTAATTCTGTGTTTTGTTGTGAGTTCATTATTCTCAGCTAATTGCGTAGTATTAGTTGAATTATTCAGTGTACTGTAATAATAACATGTTGACCAGGAAAGTAGATAGATTACTTTATGTTAGTTTCTCATTAGATTTTACTTGTTTTGCTTGGATTATTCCTGAATGACTTATCATCCATAGAAAAAACTATAACTAAAAAAAATTGCGCTGTTTGGGAAAATCTTCTAGCCTAGGCCGCCGTAAACTGTGCCAATAGTAAAAAAAAGTATTTCCTTATAGCCTGTTTGTGCCACAGCTTAAAAAATATTACCCCGAATAGTGTGAGGTTGCATTTAGAATGGAGGAAAATTAAAGAGCTCCAATTTTATTTGTTACCTTCCGTAGTCTAAACGGTTGAATTGAGGATAATATAGTCTAATGGTATCGTGATAAAACCGCCTCGCCTGCGCAAACTATATTATAAGCGAATTATATTACGAATTCTACGCAAATTCTTACTAGTTATACTGATTGCATCTGTAGTGTAGTAGATAAGGCTTCAAAATTAATTAGGTTTTACTTGTTCTAAGCCAAAATCCATTAAAACTTTTTGCTTGCTTGATAATGAAATTCTACTAGCGACCGACCGGCGACCAGCCCTCCGGTTTCGCGTGGATGCAACTCACAAATTAATGAAATTAAATGCGAGTGCAATTTTTGATAATTAAATTTTCTTAAATGGTAACATTTTGTTCTATTGAAGATTCAAATTGCTGTATGTTTATTTATATAGTTTGCTTCTAGACATTTTAACTATAAGAACATAACAAGTAATACGTATATAGGTTTTATGCAATAGAGACAATTATTCTAATCTAGAATCTTGCGTCATAAAGATCCCAAGATAATCCCAAGATAATGATAATAGTTTTCATTACATAAAACCTTCACCGGGTTAGAAACAGTATTTACATGCCGTTGCAGTAGTAAGTTGTTTAAGTATTTATGGATTGCTTACAAGGCGGCTACTTAGCATGCGGAAGTGGCAATTGGCTGGCTATCTTATTCGACGAACTGCGAGCTTCTGTGAAAGCAACCAGCAACGTAGAGCAACAATCGTTAAGGATCTCAGTAGAATCACTGGATGGACGAGATCCAGTGCCGCATGTTATGGCATTCTATGGTGGAGCCCTATGTTAGGCAGTGGATGGAAAAAGGGTGATAGATGCGTAGGCGGATTGGTGATGCAGTTTTGACTACAGTCATAGTTTAAGTTCCCTGCTTGTATTACAGAAGCAGTCTAACTCTGAACGAAGATAGCGGCTGATACGATTTCTGACCTTGTACTGCTTATGAGAATTTACGCCTAATATTATTCTGTACTGTGATTCTGTATAAGTTTCTGTACCCTGCCTTTTGGGTTTGCCAAAAATTGTTAACTTTTACTAGCAGTAAATCCTAAGCCTTTTAAAAAGTTCTTATTATTGCATTTATAGATCTATGGAGATATTTATAAGGTAGTTGACTACATAAATAGCATAAACTGATTTGTATTGTTTTCCTACAGCGCTTAAACTAACATCTATAAATAAATGTCACAATCGCTTATTAAGTTATGTAGGTAGTATTAAGTATATCTGTTAGTTAATTACCATAATTCATTATAAAGTTCTGAGCCATAAATTAATTTAACGCTCAGACTATCTCGTATAAATTGTTTCAAGATTTACCGAGAAATAATTAGTCTTATCTTAGGCGAACCATGACTCGTATTCGGATTATTATTTTCGGGGTAGGTATTAACTAATTAGGATCTCGGCGATATATATACTTAAGCTGTGTACGATATAATAGTTTAGATTTTATTCCTGATTACTGAGAAAAAATATAGTTTGGGTAACTATTAGGTACTTATTTTTTTAGGGTTCCGTACCCAAAGGGTAAAAACGGAAACCCTATTACTGAGACTTCGCTGTCCGTCCGTCCGTCCGTCTGTCACCAGGCTGTATCTCAAGAACGGTGATAGCTAGACAGTTGAAATTTTTACAGATGATGTATTTCTATTGCCGCTATAACAACAAAGACTAAAAATAAAATAAAATAAATATTTAAGGGGGGCTCCCATACAAAAAACTGATTTTTTTTACCGTTTCTTGCTCGATACTAATAACGTTGCCTTATGTTGCATAGATAATGGTACGGAACCCTTCGTGCGCGAGTCCCACTCGCATTTGACCAATTTTATTGTTAGAATTGTGCCGCAGCATAGATAATGAAATTCTTTTTCTCGGCACTAAAGAACTCTTAGTTCTTTCGATAAATCTTGTCGATACAATATAATAATTATGTGCTATAGTCAGTATTATATTATGGTATTAAAATTAATACCTCTCTGTTTGTTATATTTACTCTCATTTTCCTCTGTATTTCCCATTATATTTTAATGCTTTGTAATATTTAGTAAACAGATAAGGAATAATTTTGTAAACTGCACAAAACGGTCCAGTTGTGTTTGTTTAGGATTTTGCTTTCAGTTTTCTATGTATTTTGCATAATTTTTCTTTTTTCAATTTTGCTTTCAGTTTAATTTATTTTATTGTTTTAACTATGGATTTTATAATGATAATGTATATAATAATTTATAATTTTATTTAATGACCTGTGAATTTATACATTTACCAATAAATTGATTATTATTATTCTATACTCTTTATTTATTCATCATCTTATTATTTACATTTTTGAAAGATTACTATAAAAACACATTTACATTATTATTCTAATTGTTATGATATTAATATTAGATAGAATTTTCTGGAAACATGGACTTACTCGTAGTTCTAAAATGTTCGGTAATGTTGTGGCCTTACCAAAAAGAATATGTTATTAGTTTATTAGTTATCTTGTTGAGAAAAACACATGAAACCCGGTTGATTGCTCATCATGTTACTTAAATAAACAAATAAAATCCGGTGTTCTTTATCTTTATTACGAAAATGTACTAACTTCATAAATAATAACAGACTAATGTTCGTTAGAATTGAAGGATATTCTGTAATTTTAATGGCAATTTTACGACTGGTTATTAAAATTAATACAAATACATATTTGTTTTCATTCTATTTTTGTTTTGAGTTGAACTATTTTATGATAAACTTCAACTTTACTAAAATATCGACGCTTTTTCGTTTTTTTTTTTAATTTTAAATGTTTTCTTAACTCATGTTTGGTGAAGTAGACAGTGACCTAATTAAATCTTTGATGTTTTTTTATACTTAGTTCATTTTCTACAGATTTTCTATAGTGAATATAGGGTTTTTGTTTACAAAGGAAAAGTGCAGTAGTAGTCTCAGAGTATCCAAAAAACGGTACCATAACGTTTAATGGATCACAGATTAAATCCAATGTTACCATCGCCCTTAACCATTAGGGTCCTTTAAAGACACTAAAGCCTACCATTTTGGAGACATTAAACAGAATTATTCTACCTTTATAAACAAGCGGATATAAGGGCCAAGTTCCGTTCAAAATAACCGATGATGTTTCGACAAAAACCGTTGTAATTAACATTCAGAATGCGTCATTGTGATAAAGGTTAATGTTAAACGATCTTCCGGGAGCTTGTTATGGTGAAAACACGTTTTGTGACGACGCCGACTCGACCATCAGTTGTCATTATCCGGATTGCACGTGTCCTTTTTAAGTGAAAATAATAAAATTGGAATTGGCTTAAGCCTAAAGGATTATGAATTATTTTTCAACTCTTAGATTGCAATAAATTTTAGAGAGCCACCGGGATTCTAATTCGCTTTTCTGTATTGCTCTTGCTTTGTGTTAGAAATTTCCAGAATGATCCTGATGACTTTTAAGTTTCGCAAAGTGTTAAAACAGTATTTTCTGTCAATTAGCTGGCGGGGAATGAGCGAAACCCAATTAATTTGAAATCTCAGCGTTTGTATAGGTACACATTCTTTTTTTTTCATAACATAAAAATATCATAAAATTATATTAACTACTTTTCGAGATACACGACGCAGTCGGTAAAAAACTCTTGGCCTTACTTCTTGCATAACATAAATATTGACATAAGTTATGAGTACTTAAACCTTATAAATAATTTTCAAAATTGTGGTGAATTTTTGTAGTTATTAGCTACCAGAGTTTTTAATAAAAGTACGTTGACCCTTAAGCATCAACCTGTTAAGGTTAACGACAGCTTGAAAGATTAAATGATCAATATCGAACATTCTTGTTAAACGCTTGATTTACTTTTATTTTGTCGTATCGGTCAGATGCATGGACCGGTCGTTGACCTTCTGTAAAAAGTTCTATTATACGGTTCATTGGCTGAACAGCTGGAGGTTCTGAATCTTATTTGTACTCTAATATACTTAAAATTTATTCTATAGTCGAACCAAGTTGTGAATATTTTAACTGTCTTCATGAAGGTTATCAATTTGACTGAATTATTTTTATTGTATTTATCTCCGCCGGCTGACAATAGATTTATTTTTGATTAACTCAAGATCGGCACATTTTGAAGAAAATTCTAATTACTCGAGTTAGTATGGAAATAAATTTCGAAATATTTATAGTTTTGACAGTAAGAAGTTGCCAATAAAGAACTGGGATTGATCATAATTTTTGATTGAGAATAATTTTTAAGAGTTTAAAAAGAATATGAACAGTGCCAATTATCCGAACTGTATAGCAAACTAGGCCCGAACTATTTGGCAAATATCTGCGGGTGTTAAGTGGTTAAAGGTAATTAACTTAAAAAACTCTTTTAAATAAACTAAGTAACGCTTGCACTGGCGTTAATTCACGTGTTGGGTTTTTATTAGAAAATATAATTTCCGTCTGTGTTTCGGTATACGTAGACTTTATTGTTTGTAAGTTGTGTAATGATTTCTAAATAACTACTGATATATTGATCGTATTCCAGACAATATCAGGTACTTAGACTCAAGCTGATACCACGGGTTTTAAGAGGGTACTGTACTCCTCATTTAGGTATTTGCCATAAGTATTGCTCCCTATTTCCGAGCGCCGCGCTGAAAGGGACAAATATAGATGAAGCGGATTTTACCTACGAATTCTTTGAAAAAAGACGTTTCGTACTTCCGTTTTTTTTCGCGAAAGTTAAACTTATTTTAATAGTTTTTGCGTTATATTACAGATAAAGAGTATATATATGCTTCTATCACTTTCTTTTGTGGTAAAACTTTACCAAATTTGTGTGATAGACGCTGCAACTTTATCGAAAGAAAACCGAAAAAAGTGGGTTTTTCGGATCGTCATATTTCTCTTAGTTATTATGTTTTGAAAAAAAAGAAAGTGATAGAAGCATAGATATACTCTTTATCTATAATATAACCCAAAAACTATTAAAATCGGTTTAACTTTCGCGAAGAAAAAACGGAAGTACGATACCCATACTTTTGTATGGAGCATAATTTGGTATCGTACCGTCTTAACAAAGTTTTAATAAGTTCCAATGTAGCATGATTGTGGCGAATACACGTGATCTAGTTGGAAACTCGTGGCGCAATAATTGGTTGAGTTACAATAACGGCTCCCGACTGGTAGATTGAAAAGATTTCCACGTGAATGAGTCACATGCTGATAACAGCAGTGCTGAGAACAAAGTGCCTTATGCGACTTTTGTACTGTTAAGTTTACGTTTCGTCAATAAGTTTATTATTATTGGTACATTAATTGGAAGTATGTTTGGATCGTAGCAGATGGCGTTCTATAGTCTCTGCCTACCCCCATGGGAAAAAGGCGTGATGTTATGATGATGATGATGACATTAAAGGTGATTTTCTAATGCTAGAGGCAGACGATTTACGTTTTTAGGGTTCCGTACCCAAAGGGTAAAAACGGGACCCTATTACTGAGACTTCGCTGTCCGTCCGTCCGTCCGTCCGTCCGTCTGTCACCAGGCTGTATCTCAAGAACGGTGATAGCTATACAGTTGAAATTTTCACAGATGATGTATTTCTATTGCCGCTATAACAACAAATACTAAAAATAAAATAAAATAAATATTTAAGGGGGGCTCCCATACAACAAAGATGATTTTTTTACCGTTTCTTGCTCGATACTAATAACGTTGCCTTATGTTGCATAGATAATGGTACGGAACCCTTCGTGCGCGAGTCCGACTCGCACTTGACCAATTTATTCTATCTGTTAATATGCCTGTTTCTACAGCTATAGGTATCTGGTGCAACCTAACTAGTTAATTCAAAAGACGTATTTTAATTCATTAGTTATAGAGGCGATCCAACTTATTTATATTGACCTACTTTTTATTTACGATTTTTTAAGGAAACAAATTAATTTATGTACGAGGAAGTTCTTAAAAAATAATTAATAACCATTAATTTTGTAAATGAGGTAGGCACATTTATTTTTTTAAAACAATGTTTTGACTATTTGAAGAACAAGCATTTTATTTGTACTTCCGTGGAAGAATTTGTATTTTTTTATTAGCTTGAAAAATATTGACTATATGACTATCCAATAAATAGCAGTGCAATCAATCTGTTTATGTCTACGACACTGATATACGGCCTCATGTTTACAGTAAACAGATGTGTATTGTATGCTATTGCTTTGTCTTTGTATCGTGATTTGAATATATTCCGTTGAGAATGCCGTTGAGCCCTTTAAATATGCAGACAAATGACTGGCTGCAGTTTGAGTTCACAATGATTGCATTCGTGGGGCCATAATGCACGAGAATTGGATGTAATGTCGTGGGAACTTCATATAATATTCTGTGAATGTTGATACGAAATTACACATAATTTACAATGAAAACTATACTACAATGTGTTACACAAAACGACATTACTGGCTGTAAAAGGTAGTATAGTAATTTGTCAGCTATTTTCAGTCATAAAAGCAGGATTCAGAAGTAATTATTCCTTTCTTCACGAGATGATATAGGGAATTGTTGTTGACTGTTGGTGCCACAGCTACGTAATAAACTTCTGTTTACGATCTCAGCCTATGTTGGGGACGATTCTCCTCCATATCTGGAGGATGTTTGTTGTACTATGCTACGCTGACCATTTCAGTTTCTAGTTTTCTGTCTTTTACAGAGGATGTTATCTGCTATCCCCTAGCTGGATCTTACAGCATCCAAGGCAGAGTCTTTTTTGTCTTCTTCCCTCAGCGCTACTGGGCCATGGTGGTGCCTTGAACCTTACCTTAATCCGACAAAGTTGCTCCTTTTTTGGGGGACCGACTCTACGGGGGAATATTAAATACCAAGGGAGTAGTAAGATTTGTATATTTAATCCGTCACCACACGAACTGGATTAAAAAACACCGTTATTACTTTATATGAACGTTTAAGTTTATACAATAAAATAATCTCGCGTGTTGTATTTACAAATTACTAAAATAATTTATGATTCACATCTCATTAAAATGAAGAACACAATAATAATAATATAATGTACATCACAAGCTTTTCCTCATTCTTGTTTCCAAGTTGACATAAATAATGGCTTTTGTCTGTTTATGAGAACATGTGGTTAGAACAAAGTTATGAGTAATATGTAATTGTTTAAGCAAAAGTGGCGCTTGATTTGTCTACGCTTTCATGTAATCTATAAAAACAAATGTATCAACAAAATCTATTGTTTGTACGGGGATTATCTCAGTTTCGGGTAAAGAAAAGAGTTTTGCAAAAATATATGACTGATGAATAATTTGTATAGGTACTGTTTGCATTCTTGTATTCTACATGGCAATAAGACTAGGATATTGGTAATTAACTTATTATATTGTACGGGGATTTACTGCGATGTTGAAAAGAATGACGCTCGAAATCCGACTATAAGCATTCTCAATGACTTGAATGAAACCGTTTAAGTAAAAACCTTTTTGATAAGTAATTACTTTCTGGTTAAAATGAAGGAGATAATAAATTATTAATACTATTTTCTTGGTTATTTCGCGAAGCTTATTCTTAGATGTGCTTTCTGTTTGTGCGACTCTGTGTATTTATATACAAACGTCTTAAAACATAACCCTCTCACAGTCGAGTAAATAGTAGTAATAGAATAAGTTATTTCAATATGTATACGATAATATCTTGTTTGCAAGTGGTTTATCTTAACGATGTTATTATAAGCGTATGACCTACAAAGTTTGTTGTTATTGCGCAATTGGCGCTTGAATTCTGCGTGTTTTGTGTGTTGTTTTGATTAGAGAGATACCTACTTCGTAATACGATATCTCCCCCGACTGCGTAGCGTAATTATATTTTTTTGTTTCCTTAAAAAATATTGTAAAAAATTTAGATAGCCATCCGCTATGATTAAAAATGGCTTCCTACTGGTTGCGAATTTCTGACGATGCCACCTGACCCGTAACTCTTAATAAAGAACATCACTGACGAGAATAGAGTATAATATTATGGTCTATATGGGCGTCTTGTATACAGCGGCGTATATTTATTTTTATTTTATTATATTTATATTTTTTTTTTACAATTTAGTATTAAGTATAAAATAAGCTATATGCCACCAATTTCTGTGTAGAGCAAAACTCTTTTGTTTAACCTGTGAGTTTAAGAAAGTGCTTATAATAAATACCTATTATCTATACTAATAATAAAGAGTATACTAATTATATACATAACCATAACCCCTACCATACATATTACAAACTGCACTGTAATATGTATGTAGGGGTTATGGTTATGTATACCCAGTAGTAATGGTCTGATACTGAAAAAACATTCACTATTAAGAAGTTGCAGTCTATATTTAGTGATTCGAAATCGGGCATATCATAGTTCTATAATAAAACTGGCATCTAGTAGGAATACGTGGTACTGAAGTTAAATATCCTTTAACTTTCATCAAATTAGGCCAAGTTACGTCAGCAAATTGTGGTCTAAATATAAGTTATACTTATAATGTCATTAGGTGAAGTAATGTCCATGGCTTTATGTAATTATATCGATCAATAGTTACACAAGAATGGTGTGCAATCATCATCATTAATGTTGTTTGTTTTAATATATTTTAGATGATCTATTGAAAGCTTGTCTCAATTAACAATAATTTTCAAATAGTTTTTAATGTAATAGGTTTTTTAATCAAAGTTACAAGCTGGCATATTTCAATTTTAAGTAATAAAAACTATATTGAACCAATTATATACAGTTAATTTAGTTTCCTAATTTAAATAGCAACATAGACCTCCTTTTATGAAATTTATATCGTGTAATTTAATTTAATTTTATCGATATTTTGGGAGCTTTATAGTTACTAGGATTGTAGTAAACTTAGATAACGTAATAAATTGCAAGTTGTTTGCTTCGATCGACTCTAATTGCCAATTTCATCTTGCTGTTCGAAAATTTTTATAGAAATTCATAGTTTCGTCTAATTCGCCAATCATATTTATCATTCGTTCCGAATATTCCGATTAGATCGTAAAGTCAGTACATAACTAAATGAATTAAAAAGATCGCCTATTATATGGCAAGAGACAAATCAGTAATAAATATTTTAAATTAAATATTTATTTATTTTAAATAAATATTTATTTATTACTAGCTGTTGCCCGCAACTTCGTACGCCCGCAATATAGATACCAAACTATAACTTATCATACAAAAAAGCCATCCTCTTGAACCACTCTATCTTTTAAAAAAAATCGCATCAAACTCCGTTTCTTAGTTTGAAAGATATAAGCTCACATAGGGATATACATACAAAAATAACGGCTTTGTTTTATCTACTAAGTATATAAAAATAAGTCGGGTTTTCCTTCCTGACGCTATAACTCCAGAACGCACGGACCGATTTCCACGGTTTTGCATTCGTTGGAAAGATCGCGGGCTCCGTGAGGTTTATAGTTAATTTTTTTATAATTTTTTTTTTTACTTTTTTTTTGGTATGGCAAAACAACGTTTGCCGGGCCAGCTAGTAATAAGTAAAGAAATATTTAAAAAAAACGTTTAACTACTGGTTTACATATTTAACAAGAGATCAATGTAAATGGATAATCTACTTATCCATTTTTATGAATACGGAGAGAAATAAGTTGATATTGTTAATTATTTAACGTCGCGTCGGTAAATACTATAAAATAATCTCAGCTAATCGTTAGTGCTCGGTGAAATCATTATCGCGACCTATGAATACAATTACTAACATAGGTAGTAAGAGTAACTAATAATAGATATTCACAAGTACGGATATTACGCCGCATTTTCAACGTTAGTAAAGTTATGCTATATTTAAAGCCTTAGCGCTTATCGCTTTGTTCATAGTTTCCATACTGTTTAACTATACACATACTGTGACTGTATCATCGACGTAGCAACAATAATTGTTAGCGATTTTTTTTCTAACGCAAGTGTTATAAATCACGTTGCGTATAATTTCCGCAATCAATATTATACTTTTTTTTTGCCATCAGATTGTATCAGTGGCTTATAGACTAGATCATATCTTTTGCATATTGGCCCAATAAATATGTATGAATTTAAAACCAGAAGTGCTTAATTAACATCTGTGTTTCTATGCACGATTATTATTCTGCTAATGTATATTGATTATATTACGTTTATTCTATTGCTCTCTGCTAGAGTTTGCTAAAAATATTTTTGCCCAATCTTAGTAGAGATTTCAGTAAATATTTCTGTATTTTGGTGCTTAGCTTAAACCATATTTTAGCTTTAAGAGCTGGTAATGAGGGATATTTCATACCGGGTTATTTTTAGATCGGTGTCCATATTTTCTTTCTTACATTCTACTGATAAATAACGACATATATATTCTACTATCAGTATATTAATCTAATGTATACGATGAAATTTTTTTTTGAGAAATCCAAAATAAGAACAAAGTAACTTTTAGTACATAGGTTTCAATAAAGGGCAAAACTCCACTGAAACTTGTAACGATTAGAGCAATTAAATACTATATCGGTTTGAAACACGTGTTTTTTCTTTCTCACATGTGCACTATGGTGGCTTACAAATTCATTAGAACACATGCATTGGTGACTGACGTCAATCAAATCTTGTTCAGTAATAACATAAATTAATTGGTATGGACTAATGCCTCATGCATTGTCATTAATTGCAGTCTCTATACATATCTATGCATTCTCGCATGCAAGTCACGTGTGTATTGGTGTATTTATACATTGTAAGTATAGTTCATACACACATACGCATGAGCACACAGGCTTATAACACAATGTTATTACGGGTAACGGCTAATAAATTCAATAACCAATCTACGGATAGATTGTTATCCTCATGTATCAGTATGATATTTCTATCTCCTGTTAAATTTTCAATAGATAATGCTGTCGTCAGTAGCTTATTGATATGCAAGATGTAGGTATACAACTACGGGCAAAGCCTTAAATTAGTCTGACTTTGACAGCAAGAATCGAGGATAGATATGAAATTAAGAATTTTTAAGCTATCGCATAGCTTCTATCGAGGGCCTTGAGCGTGGAGACCGAATCCACAAAAATCGTAATTTATATTCCGTAGGTAACGGAAATCCGAAATAGCGTAAAAAACCTTACACATCGGCGCTACTGCGCATGCGTAGTCCCCTCTTCGCCCCGCAATTTATTTCATACTGTTGATACCAAGGGTAAACGCCTTCCTCAAATTAAACAACGTATTAAAATAAGGATTTTGAATCGACAACATATATCCTAAATGTTCAGATAACAGCGTATTTTTAGATTTTAATAATGTAAAATAATGTCATAACCATAGAAATACAAGACAGTGCGTCTACGGCTAAATCAATGACCCGGCTTGAGGTCAAAAAAATATTTATGTGTGCGTGAAGTACAACGTGAAGTTGCCCGGTTGCCTGGGGCAACATTATTGACGTCCGTCAAAACATGATTGTCATTAAATTAATAAATTGTGTTTTTATGTGAAAATGAATGATACACTTTTAAGATAAAACGTTTATTATCTCTCTGATATAACCTCTTTTTAAACCTCCTATAAATCATTATGAATAAGGTCATTAGAATATAACACGAAATAGACAATGCGCTTTTCATGTCTTACATAATGATTACTAGGTATTTCAAATGACACTGCATAGATCAATTAATGCACTTTTTATTGCAATAATTAAGGATATAAAAACCACTTGCAATGCTTGTTTATTATTACATCATTCATAAACGACAAACCGATATTCATCAAAGTGTTATCATCGTGAGGTGTGCTACGTCGGCTATACACTCACAAACTTTTGCATTATTCATATCATTAAGAGCCTAGCTGTTGCCCGCAACTTCGTACGCGTGGAATTTTGGCACCAAACCTACTTATACAAATAAGCCATCCTCTTGAACCATTCCATCTATAAAAAAAAAACATCAAAATCCGTTGCGTAGTTTTGAAGATATAAGCCCACAAAGGGACATACATACAAAAATGACGACTTTGTTTTGTAATAAGTAAGGTAAGGAAGAATGAAATATTTCAAATAGTATATAACTACATATTTTGTTTTCGTAAATATTTATATCTTGTTAATATACAAGTTTAAAACTTTTCTAATTGTATCTCGCCTTTGTGATTTAAGTTTGAGAAAGCTTTTGTAAGAAAATAAATGGAAGTTTAGAAACTCAATTTATGAAGAATACAAATATTTTCCGTTATATATGTGAATAAAGTCTTAATAAGTCTCTATAAATACATAAAAACCAACATCTTAGGATGTTAATTGCATGAATGGATAGAATGACAAGACGAGGTTTGTCTTAGTTCATTACTTGTTACCAGAATTTTTTATTTATGTATATCATGTTAAGGGCCTACATCAATATTATCGTCGACATGTACCAATTAACACAGCTAGTAGGTATAGAAAATGAAGAATTAGGGATATTTTTTTTGTTTACTCAAAATCTACTAAATATATTTTAATTCCGATTTACGTGTTTCTTTATATAATAGTTACTTATGTTTTTAAAGTTATTTCATTAGTTAATACGCGATAATAGACCGACAAATGAAAAAAATAAAAAATGAGAGAGGTTGTTTCACTAAGATTTTCTATCGAGAAAACTTTTTTCAATCGCGTTTCTGAGTTTATGCGATGCTAGATCATATATTGAAAAAACATATACTTAAAAATTAGAGCTCTAGCCATTCAATCTAAAGAAACAATGAAAACTTCGTACGTAGAAAAATGCACGAAGCTATTTTGGTATCCTCTTAATCGAACTATACTCAGTGTAGTGTGTCGTGACAAAAGCATAATTTCGTTACTCAGCTTAGACAAAGCGCTTTTTGTTTAGAAACAAAATTAATAGTCCAAAAATTCCTTACAGATTTATTTTTTAATATCTTTGTATACCCAATACAATACAGATGCAGTTTATAATATTATGAGTCTGTATTTACAAAAGAAAAGTAGTTTATGCAGTATATCAGTTTTCTGGTACCCATAACACAAGCATATAAGCTTAGTTTCGGACCTGGGGACGTTGTGTGAAATGTCCATGAATATTTAAGATTTATTTATTGGTCTGCGTAATACAAACACATATTTAAAAATAAATTAAAAATATTCCACGAGGTATAACTTCTTTGTGTTAGTGAGTTGCTATTACTTACAATGTATGTGTGTTTTCGTTTTAATAATATATCTTTCATCGCTTTATTACAAAACGATGGCAAACAATAACACGATAAATGTTCTGTTTCGTTTATTTAAACAACAATTGATAATGAAATAGAGGTCAATGTCTGCTCCCACGTGTTTCGGAAATAGTCTAATTTAAAACCACGATTTAAGAAAAGAAAAATAAAACAACTGTTATTCATTTATGATATGGACAATAGTTGTATTTTAAAAAAATTGGTCAAGTGCGAGTCGGACTCGCGCACGAAGGGTTCCGTACCATTATCTATGCAACATAAGGCAACGTTATTAGTATCGAGCAAGAAACGGTAAAAAAATCATGTTTGTTGTATGGGAGCCCCCCTTAAATATTGATTTTATTTTATTTTTAGTATTTGTTGTTATAGCGGCAATAGAAATACATCATCTGTGAAAATTTCAACTCTCTAGCTATCACCGTTCTTGAGATACAGCCTGGTGACAGACGGACGAACGGACGGACGGACGGACAGCGAAGTCTCAGTAATAGGGTCCCGTTTTTACCCTTTGGGTACGGAACCCTAAAAATATAATAATTCGCACGTAAATATTATTTTGTTGAATCATTGTATTTAATTAACAGATTAATGGGTCAATGTAAAATAATAACAGATTATAAACAAAATCGGAATTAATTTAATTTTTAAGCAAATAAATCTTTTAGAGTATGTACTATAATAATAGTTTTTTTAATGTTACTATTTTGTTTGAAAATCTTAGTGTAATATTTTGCGAGACCAATACATCTATACTAATATTATAAAGCGAAAGAGTTTGTTTGTTTGTTTGTTTGTTTGTTTGTTTGTTTAAACGCGGTAATCTCAGGATCCGCTGGTCCGATTTGAAAAATTCTTTCAGTGTTGGATAGTACATTTATCGAGGAAGGCTATAGGCTATATAACATCACGCTGCAACGAATAGAAGCGAAGCATCAGTGTAAAATGTTTCAAGAAACGGGGAAAAAAGTCACGCGCGCGACCTTTAAATGAAAACGCTGCCTTATCCATGTGAGTTACAACAAAGTAATGTATGGAGAAATTGTTTGTTACCTATAGATCTTTAAAAAACTCCGCGAGGCCATATGTCTATCTTTTAAGGAAAACCCGCTGTACCCATAAGAACGTCAACAAAATTATCAAATTCAATAGGATGTTTTCAAAAGCTATTTATGTGTATATAGTAACATATTTTATCAAATTAAATACCTTAGTTAGCTTACGCATTTAATATAGATAATAACTGCTCTTTACAGCATGCAATTTAAATGAATATCTTCGGAGATATGACGAAAAAAGAATTACGCGTGATAAAATAAAGTTAAACTGTTCGCTGAGCAACGAGAACGTTTCCCCGGTCATCTACGAGTATCTATACTCCATTGTTTCGATGTATGGTTGAATGTATGAATGTAAGGATGTTTGTTGTTCTTTCACGTAAAGACTACTGGATAGATTTTCGTGAAACTTTGCAATAATATAGCTTACATATCAGATTAACACATATGCAATAATTTATAAAGATACTATGTGTCACGGCGTCTTAGTGTGTGTAAAAGTCAGTATTGTACAGGTTGTTACGCTGCTCAATCCCCGACGGATCAGTGTTGAGTTGGTCTTTAAAGGCGCCGGCGTCATCGTCGGCGTATGGTCGTTACGCTGCTCAAATCCCGACGTATCGATGCTGAGTTGGTTTTTATAGGCGTCGGCGTCGACAGCGGCGTCGGCGTCGTCGTCTGCGTCGGCGTATGGTCGTTACGTTGTTCAAATTCCGACGTATCGATGCTGAGTTTGTTTATATAGGTGTCAGCGTCGGCGTCGGCGTATGGTCGTTACGCTGCTCAAATCCCGACGTATTGGTGCTGAGTTGGTTTTTATAGGCGTTGGCATCTACAGCGGCGCAGGCGACGACGTCGGCCTCGGCGTCGGCGTCGGCGTCGGCATCGACTTCGGCTTCGGCGTCGGCGTCGGCTTCGGCGTCAGCGTCGTCGTCGGCTTCGGCGTCGGCGTCGGCGTCAGTGTCGGCTTCGGCGTCGGCGTCGTCGTCGGCTTCGGCGTCGGCGTCGTCGTCGGCGCCGGCTTCGTCGACGCCGGCTTCGTCGACGCCTCCGGCGTATGGTCGTTACGTTGCTCAAACCCCGACGTATCGGTGCTGAGTTAGTTTTATAGGTGTTGGCATCGACAGCGGCGTCGGCGTCGGCGTATGGTCAATAGGCTCAAAAACTGCTAGATCGTTTTTTAAAATTCTTTCACCATTTGAAAGCTACATTATCTGCGCTTAAAATAGGCTAGATTTTATTTAGGAAAAATTAGGGTTCCGTAAAATATTTGGGTTTTTCGGAAAAAAATCAACTAAAAAACTATTTTGCGTACGCTGTTTAAACTTTTAAAGATAGAACAACAAAATATTCTATTTTTTTATTTATTTATGAGATTTATTTATTTCAAGGAAGACCAACAGCTTCTCAATCAATATGAACAAAAAAGAAATATTCATCAGCAACGAATTATAGGTCCTCACGGATAAAAAATTAAGAGCCATGTTTATGGTATTATAAGGGTGGGTGTTTACTATGTATTATAAGTATGTATTTACAAAAGAAAATTAGTTTATGTATTCTATCCGTATTCTGGTACCCATAACACAAGCATATAAAGCTTACCTTGGGACTATAGGACATTGTGTGGAAAATTCTTATTTATATATACGCTTTAATATAATGAAGTATTTTTATATAATCATTTTGCGATTAACTTTGGGTTTAAGTCCTGTTTATGATAATTCTTATTTTGACAATAATTTCAATCAAGTGTTATTCGCCGGGAAGGTGAAGCATTTTTCTTGATGGCTTCGACTGGTACAAGGAAAGAAATGCGTGATTATCATCTGTTCTAGGATTGTTGTAATTTTACTACCTCGATTTAACTCATGAAATGCAGTGATTTCAAATTCCATGTGAAGAAAGTCGCATTCAATAACTTAGCAACGGAAGCAATTCTGTCTCTCTGTAACTCTTTCGCGATTATCTGCCCAAATTATTAATAGGTAGGTTACCTAACAAAAACCTATCAAGAGCGAGGTATACTGAAACGTTTAGGATTCCGTACCTACTTGACCGAAAAATATAAAGAACTAAATACAAATAAACAGTTAATTAAGCATATAGCAACTCACCAACTTAACTTTGTAGCTGCAATAAAGGGGATCGCTTACATTTCAGCTACTTCATAAGTTCGTATTAGTTTTTAGAAAATCTTTCATGTGATGTGGTATCAAATTATAAGTTTTTTGGATTTTTATCAACACTATGTTGGCTTGGACCATGCCAAATTTCAAGTCTCTAGGATAGTGGGAAGTAACCTGTAAATTTTGATTCCCTAGCGAAAGTGGAAAATACTCAAAAATGGCTGTAGTTCGGTTATATCTTCTGAATGCGTAGATCTAAATTATTGGTTGTATCTTTTGCAGCAAGGGCCGCATAGATCTACATTTGGTATAAGTTTCAAATTAACAACTTCAGCCGTGGCTGAGTAAAAAAAAGTTTAACGAGTGGATAGACAGACAGACGGACACCGTATTGAGAGTATAAGGGTTTGTACAAAGACCTAAAAAGGCATGATGAAGCTCTGAGATATCATTTACTAAAATGACATTGGGGCCGTGTGTGTTACTTCTTTAGAACTGTGCAAGAAAAGAGAACCACACTGATGATTTACTAATTAGCTGTAAAATGGCGTTATTGTTAGTTCATTTAATTTTTCGTTTCTTAATTCCACGCGTACGAAGTCGCGGGCACTGCTAGTAATATAATATTTAGGGAAATCATTTAAACTACACCTTTCATCAAAGTGCTTGCCTATTGCCTATTGCATAAAAGTTAAAAGTGTGTACTAAATCTGAACAACGGTAAACTTAAAAAAGTTACATCACCAAATAGTCCTAAAATTCATGAAAATGTAGGAATATACTCGTAAAACCCAAGGGAAGCGTGCTCGGTCTATAAGCAAACGATTGAGCAGAGTTCGTGAGCGATTGACTGTTTAATTTTTTCCTATGGTCTTATTCATAATGACTTATCGGAAGTTTAAACGGCGATTTTATCGGAGAGATAATAAACGTTTTAGTGTAAAAAGACTATTATGAATAACAAGTTTTGACAATTTTCGCGAACCGATTTTAGCGAACTTTTAAACCTGCGATAAGTCATTATGAATAAGACCGTTAGTTTCTAACAGTGTTATTGTATGTATTTACAAATCCACATTTAATATTTCAATGAACATATATGGTCTTATTCATAATGACTTATCGGAGGTTTAAAAGTTCGCTAAAATTGTCAAAAATTGTTATTCATAATAGTCTTTTTACGATAAAATGTTTATTATCTCTCCGATAAAATTATTGTTTAAACCTCCGATAAGTCATTATAAATAAGAGCAATAGTATAAAATCTTATGATAGTTGTGGCCCTAAGAAAATTAACCTATAAAATGACCTGACGAAAATCTACTAAAAGTTAAACTACAAATTCCATTTCGTCACCTTTAAGAACGATTTAATCCTATTATAGTTACATAATATTGTATGGACGAGTGTAGGCAAGCTTGTAAATTGGATAGCTTTTAATCTCCTGAGAGGCCATATGAAAACCGCTCGGATATAAGCTTACGGAACCACAGTATATCCTGCATGTTAGGGTATGATCTCCCAGAGGCCTTACGTTATACAATATTAAGTCAATGTTATAGCTGTGTTATAACTAAATCATTGCATATTACTAAACAAAATCCCCAGCTCGTCTGTCCAAGATAAACTCAAATAATTCAGTATTTTAAAAAAAAAGTTTTCTGACTTCATTGCCTTTGAAATTAGGGTTTTCCTCCATTTCTCGGGAGATAACCATCAGATACACACCTGGTGCCAATGGTGTCACACGGGAACTACCCGCTTTAAAATAAAAAATGAATTATTAAAATCGCTTCGCCCAGTTAAAAGTTATGATTACCTCATAACTTTTAACTGGGCGAAGCTATTAAACATAAAAAAAAACATACAGACGAATTGAGAACCTCCTCCTTTTTTGAAGTCGGTTAAAAATTCTGGAATTGTGTGCTAGATGGTTGTTCAAAAATTGTTAGGTATAATTAGTTCTTAAAACTGTTTTAAGAAGTAAAGATAATTTAATTAAAAACTGTGAAGTCGGGCCAAGTAGCAGCGACATGTAGGTAAGTTGCGAAGTAGGTATTGTTTACATTATAGTTATTCAGGACATTAGTTGTTAATTACCGGTATTGTTTAGAAATTTTGCGCTTTCACTTTGACTAACTCTTCGAGTGAAATCGTTTTACAATAGGCTAATTCTTAGAATGGGTTGTGTAGAGCCAATGTTAAGGTGACCTTTATATTTTTTTAAATATGTACTTGTAATGTTTCAACTCTGCTATTTTGGGTCAAATATATATAAACAGAATCACAAGCCTCGTGGTTGAGTGGTTCATGTAACGGACTGCTGATCAAGAGGTCGCGGTTTTGATTCCCGCTCGGGACAATCATTTGTGTGATTTTTCTAATTGTCATACAAATGTTTGTCTGCGTCTGGGTGTTTCTATGTATTATAAGTAGGTATGTATTTACAAAATAATAGTAGTATCCGTATTCTGATAACACAAGCATATAAGCTTAGCTTGGGACCAGTGGACGAAGTGTGAAATGGATATTAAAAAAACGCGAACTCTTTTGTAAAACCACATTATACACCATCTCAAAATAGTAAACAAATAACTACAATTGGCGGTATTATCGACTATTGCAAATCTAATATATAAAATTCACGTGTCACAATGTTAGTTACCGTACTCCTCCGAAACGACTAGACCAATTTTTTTTAAATTTTCTGAGAAACGACAGCATCTATTTTTCAAACACCTCCCCCCACGGACATTTGTATGGCAAAACAACGTTTGCCGGGTCAGCTAGTGTATTTATATGTTTAGGGTTAGCACAAAGAAATTTAACTTTTCATTAATATTAGTCCACGGCTTGGAAAAGAATAGTTTAGGTTTAGGTACATTATCTTTACTAAAGTTAGGAGACTATAAACTTGAGTAGGTTTAGTGAAGTCAGTCAAGTATGTAGGCGAGTCTGCTAGACAGTATTGCTTGATTACAGTCCAGTAGACTAGACTTTAATTTTTGACTGATTTGTACTATACATTCTCAACTTTACCTCCCAATATATTGTACTCTGCTAGATATTATATTAGTTTAACTTTCAGATGTCTACATTAATTGAAGTGAAGCCGTTAACAACGGTTTAATGAAATATGCTGAGTAACGATTATGAGGATATTTTTTATGGCCGATTTAAAAAAACTTGTCCTTTGGTCGTGATTATAGTTTTTTTCTATAGCTAAATATTAATGATATGACTGTCATGTACGATAACATTACTTAGTTGTGGGCGCGACTTGATTGTGTTGTTTTTTTTATCAACTATGGCATTGCGAAAATTATTCAGTAGTTTTTTTTTTGTACATTTAAGTAGGTGACTGTGACATACGATATATCAATCCTTACCTACCATACAGAATAAACAAATTAGGTGTCGTAATATTTTTTTCGACTGCGATATTGTGTGCTTTGGTTATCAGACACAGTATATACATATATTAGCTACATTATATAACCTATCAAACAATAGGTTTTAGTTTTTTTTTGTATTTATGAGCATGCTAATGTGATATCTATTCTTTTCTATCTAGGTTAATTTAATCTATTATCCGTGTGTTGATTAGAAATACAAAGTATTATCACCCCATTCCATTTCCAGGGAGTTGCAGGCGTTATCTGAGTGTTAATTTGGGCATAAAACAGAGAAACACGTCAGAGACGGGCACGTGTTTAATGGACATACAGATATTTACGTTGTATTTAATATTTTCCTTGTTGCTCGATACCACTACATAGTTAGTTAAATTATCATTCTCGTGTTATGATTGTCACAAATAGTAGTGACATAACAAGACACAGCCCTTACTATTGTGACAAAGTCGAAGTGAAATCGTGGTGAAAGCGTTTTACGCAACGTACACTGTTCCTAGTCAGGAACTAAGCTAGATTGAAAATATCGCCCTGTCGCTCGTTAACAGCTTATCTAGCTAAAGTAGTGTCATGTTTAGATAAACTACAGCATTGAGAAATGCAACTGTAAAGTAAGTTTTCCTATTTAAATACAGAACGTAGATTTAGCACTAGCGAAATTCATAATAAGAGGCAATTTCGCTAAGATTATCTATCGAGAAAACTTTTTCAATCACGTTTCCGCGTTTTAACGATCCTACATTACTTATTGAAAAGAGATATACTTAAAAAAATTGAGCTCTAGCTATTCAATCTAAAGAAAAAATGAAAATTTCGTACATGGAAAAATGCACGATATCCCAGAGGCATCATCCTAATGATGATTGTCATGGTAATACCTGAGTGACTACCATGGCCCGGCTAAGGGGCGAGGAGGAACACCGTGGGGTTTAGTGGGTAGTTCGGGTCCGCTTCTGACCCGGGAGTCCCACACAAAGTGCGTAAATGCATTCCCCACGTAAAAAAAAAAATCCTAATGATGATTAATGTAATCATTATTATATTATTGCTGTACCTTGTCACTGTCTAATTCTTTAAAAAATACGATTAAAAATCATTCGGTTCTGTCGAGCCGTTTCTGAAGGCGAACGTAAACAACGTGATCGTACTTATCATGAAAGAAAAAGCATTCGTGAGAATTTAATCAAGTGTCAATTCTAGCATGGAATTTTGCGTGTTATATGCAATTGTGGTAATATATACAAATATTATAAAGTTAAGTTAATATTGTTTGTTTAAACGCGCAAATGTTAGGAACTACTGGTTCGAATTAAAAATTATTTTTGCGTTGGATAGTCATTATAACAAACACGCTGCGACCAATAGGGGCGAAGTGTCAGTAAGAAATTTTGCCAAAACGGAGAAAAAGCAGAGCTCAGCAGTCAGCAACAGCTGACAGTTACAGTACAAAACAACTAGTTGAGCTGTTGCCCGCAGCGGCCGCAGCTCAATTAGCTGTAACCATAAACACTAACTAAAAAGTCATAAAGTTATTACTCAGATGCCGTTGTATATAATTTGTCTGTAGTTTATTTAAGATTTTCTAATGAACAACGATCATTGAACTGTCGTATTCATTTAATCAACTTCAATTTATCTAGTTTTACATCGATAACTGTAGTTAATCGCAAAACCAGTGACTTGTATAAGACCTGTTTTAAATTAGAGCATTAAATATTGATATTGATCGTATGTATATCATCAATAAATCGCTTATCGCCCTGTAAGAACTTCGTATGTTTTTCTAGAATCTTTCATCTATTGTCTCTGTATTTACTAGTTTCCGTATGTAGTCTACTTTCTTGGCTATGTTAGGTTAATTATTAGGTAATTGCTCAAAACTGAGGCTACAACCAAGGCCGTCTCATACCTACTAGAGCCTTGGATACATTAGAATATACGCCCCGTAGTAGTAACTAAGAAGCCCCAATAACAGAGAGGCCCTGGATATGTGCCCAGTGTTATCTTATCATTAAAAATAACGGAGATAGACGGAACGCCAACTAAATACCTTTTGTTTTCTGGAACTCCATATCAAGTGATTGTTCCGATGCGTCTATCTGGGGTGGCATATCCAATTTTTAAATCTATAAATGATTTTGGTAAATCCCTGGATGACTATTTTACAGAATCCAGGTCGGGAATCCCTGTTACTCAGTGTGACTGACCAGGTTGCATAAATGTTTTAAAATTAATAGCAATCATCCTAGAGTAAAATAAAATTGGTCAAGTGCGAGTCGGACTCGCGCACGAAGGGTTCCGTACCATTATCTATGCAACATAAGGCAACGTTATTAGTATCGAGCAAGAAACGGTAAAAAAATCATGTTTGTTGTATGGGAGCCCCCCTTAAATATTTATTTTATTTTATTTTTAGTATTTTTTGTTATAGCGGCAATAGAAATACATCATCTGTGAAAATTTCAACTGTCTAGCTATCACCGTTCTTGAGATACTGGGTACGGAACCCTAAAAATCATGTTTGTTGTATGGGAGCCCCCCTTAAATATTTATTTTATTTTATTTTTAGTATTTGTTGTTATAGCGGCAATAGAAATACATCATCTGTGAAAATTTCAACTGTCTAGCTATCACCGTTCTTGAGATACTGGGTACGGAACCCTAAAAATCATGTTTGTTGTATGGGAGCCCCCCTTAAATATTAATTTTATTTTATTTTTAGTATTTGTTGTTATAGCGGCAATAGAAATACATCATCTGTGAAAATTTCAACTCTCTAGCTATCACCGTTCTTGAGATACAGCCTGGTGACAGACGGACGGACGGACGGACGGACAGCGAAGTCTCAGTAATAGGGTCCCGTTTTTACCCTTTGGGTACGGAACCCTAAAAATCACTTGTGCATAAACGTACAAGTTTTTACTTCTGTTATTTGTTTAACCGCAGGTTACTTAATAGTTTCAACGTGTTTTAAATGCGCAGACTTTTTTAAATACATGATGGTCCCTGAACCTGTTCAACCTTATGGTAAAATGGTATGGTATGGTAAATGGAACCTTAGAGGTTAAGGCACGCAAATAACGAGACTAACGTATGTTTATTTGAGGCTGCTCGGATTTCTGTACTTCCTATTTTGTGCATAATTTGACTTGGAAGATGACGCAAATCGATTGCTTAATTACCCTCAATCAAATGCTTAACATATTACGGTAAATAAATGATCTGACAGCAAGAAACAAGCAATACTTGCATGCGATAATTCAAAGTAATTATTTAATCAATTTCCGTTCGGTCGGTGGTAATATTGAAATCTTTGGTCGTGTTCTTGCCTTAACGACATTAATAATACTAATACATATTGCTGTTTTTATTCTCATCTAGTTAGTATCAAATTAATTTATATGTTATTTATTTTTATATACATACCGATTCATCCGACTCTTACTCCTTGGTAAACGACTGAACAGTTTTAGATGAAACGTGCAAGAGTCATCTCTAGGAATCCTAGTTTCATGTAAAAGGTGTAAACATTAAGTTCATATGGTTTAACGCTACGTGTCACATGAATAGATAACAAACGTAGACGGACACTGAAAATAAAACAAGTTTTTGAAGTAATTGTCTTTGGAAATTACTCGAAACCTGTGTCGATGTCGACATTTCGATCCCAAAGTTGTGATTGATTATTGGTACACATTAATATTGAAATATTAAGAGAGTTATCAAATACATTGTTAGACTGAACAAGGTGGTTTATGTTTGTATTACAGCATCGATTTGTTCGTTCTGACCTAGCACTTCTTACAAAGCCAGTACAAACAAGTCTATATTTAAGCATATTCCACGCTTGGATGACGCAGGTACACGCTAATAACTTTTTGCTTCAATGATGAAAGCTATACATTCTTGTGCAATTGAAGTGTGATGATATTCTATTCGACGATTGGATGCGATCCGATTTCGTGAGTGGTGAAATGTAGTTTATGTAGTGCACGGAAGTGATAACTGGGGCACGTTGGCGATGAACGTGCAATTGTCCAAACGGATACAGGTCGCCTAATTGCAAAGGTTATGAAACAACTTGTGTTGTGGTTACTGATTTGTCTCTTGAGTTAGCCACATCTACAGATAATCGAATGGATATTTTGGTTTACGCATACCTTAAAACAGATATAAAACTGTTATGTAGTTACTACATTCTCGTATGATTTTCTCTCTAACTCGCCAGTTATAAGCGGTTAAACAGAAATGTTTACACACCATGTTGCGTTTCTGTCGCCAAGGGATAGAAATAGCAATCAAATTTATCACAATCCATACAGAATTTTGATGTAATCTAACTACAAAGTTTACCGTACTGAATAATGACTGGACTTTTAGTCCATTTATATCATTAAGCTTGATTCTCCCTTATAAGAGACTCATTTACACAACACAGACCAGATATAGTTTTTATTTTTCGGAAATCTGCTATTTAAATCACAAATCATTCATAAGAGTTTAGAGTGAAACGTTTCCATATTATGTTATTGTGATGAGACAAAAATAGCACTCGGATTCATCAGCATTGATACATTATTTATAATGCAAGGAATATTTCGATGTCAATAGCCGTACAACAAGTTCGGAATAATTTTGAATTTGATTTCGATAACTTCATAGAAGCGATTATTACATTTTGCTATAAGAATCTCAGGAAATGCAGCGGTAAAAACAGTTTAATGGCCACACTAGAACTTACGCACTAAATGGTTATAACATGATGTCTTTGATTAGAGGTAGAGTTTAGGTAGAGTCTTGTCTTATTCGCAGTTAGAACTTGAAATGTGATATACATCTACCGTAAATGTGATAAGCACTATAGATGAGAGCAAGCTAACACTATTATAAGACAGTCACCTCTCCAACCGATATATAGGACATCTAACGGTACATTCTGAAACCGTATTGTATGTTTTATGGATGACACGTTTTTATTTGTAAATATTTCTATGAAACTTGGTGATTATGGACATGACCTGACTTCGGTTTTAAATCCCGTATGCAATAAGCTATTTTGATGGTGTCGTGCACTTAATTACATACTTTTGAGAAGCAGTCTGATATTTAATCGCCGTGTCAGGTAAAAAATGTAAGAGAGAAAATCGCTATACATTTTACATAGAGATTGATTAGACTGAGTTTTATAGCAATGTTACACGTTTTTTTTGCAAATAATCCCATGTAAGAAACTTTTAATAATCAAATTGAAATTCGACTCGTGTGCGCCTTTTCTGGCCAAATTTTCCAATTTTCCAATGACATCCTCTGTGCCGACAGATTTTATAAGTAACTAGCTGTCCCGGCAAACGTTGTATTGCAATACTAAAAAAAAAGTTTGAAAAATAGATGTTAGCCGATTCTCAGACCTGCTGAATGTGCATACAAAATTTCATAAGAATCGGTCTAGCCGTTTCGGAGGAGTACGGTAACTAACACTGTGACACGTGAATTTTATATATTAGACAAGTGTTACCACTTTATTTCTTCCCCAGGGTGCCACACGCCTCGTCAGCGCCACAGTAGACCATAAACCTCCCAAAGAGGAGGATACCCATATTCAGCAGCTTTTAGCAGATTCTATCAGCAACTTAAAAAAAATAAATTTGAAAAATAGATGTTGGCCGATTCTCAGACCTACTGAATACGCATGTAAAATTTCATAAAAATCGGTGAAGCCGTTTCAGAGGAGTACGGTAAATAACACTGTGACACGTGAATTTTATATATAAGATTTAACATTTAGATTACAGAATAACTGGCATGCATTTTTATACAAAACATTTGCCAGTTGCATGTACAACTATGTGTGGTCCTGGGCAACCTTCCCAGAAGCACAAGCCCTGTGCTGCCACACGCGTCGCAGGTTGCGGATAGCGGACGGCCTCCAGATATGGAGGTTAGCTGCATAGCAGTCGCGGACAATTGGGCGGTCCATATAGAGGGGTGCTGGGGTTGCTCATGGCGGAGCAGCGTCTACAAAATGGCACAAAACCCAATGATGTATGGACGACAGTGGCGAGTAGGAGCCGCCACTCTAATTAAAGCTCTGACCCGGGAAGACCAATCTCGTGAGCCTTGGTTGGCAGTTGGTCTAGGAGAAGGTACTCCGATAATAAACCAAATGTGCCGCCTTGTACATAGGTGTTGGCTCACCAAAGGCTAGGTCGCATACCCAATAAGTATGCCGAAAATTACAATGCAAGCAGGATTTGAAAACGAATTACCCCAGGAAGGTACCAGCCACGCTGGAGAATCCTTCTCTGAGAAGAGCCCACAGGGCAACTCAGACAGCCTCACCGTATCTGGGGGAGGCAAAATAATGCTTAATAACACCAGTAACAGCAAAAAGCTTGTTCAACAAGCACTCCAACCGGCTTTTTTTACAAGAACAAGGAAGGATTCACAAACAGATAGTTCAATAAATTTAGAAAGCCAAAGCCTAATTATTAATAAACAGATAGAGCCTAAGACAGCGGGTCCGCCAACATGGCAAAGAGTCCCAGAAAATAGAAACCCCAAAAGGAGAAAGTCAAACAGCCCTTCACCTGAAAGTATACGCACTTCAAACAGATTCAGTGGACTAACATTGGATCCTATAGAAACAAACACTTCACCGGAAGACAGAAAAACATCCAAACCACCTCCGATAATCCTATATGGGGTACAAGATATAAATAAACTCACTCAACTCCTCGCCACCACTGTAGAAAAGGATCAATTCACTATTAGAATAGTCAGCCAAAGTCAACTGAGGATAAGCAGTATTGACATTGAAAGTTACAAACATATAATAAACACCGTTAGAGAAAACAAACTAATTGGCCATACATTCAATCGTAAGGACCAGAGATGCTTTAGAGTCGTGATCCGACACCTACATCCAACAACACCACTATCTGCGATTAAAAAGGACATCGAAGCCACGGGAAACACAGTTACGGGGGAGATTATCAATGTTAAGTTCGGGCCGGACAAAAGACCTACATCAACTTTCTTCGTTAACTTAGCACAGGGGCCAAACAATAAGGCTGTGAAAGAACTTAAGTATATTTATCACCAGTCTGTTATTATAGAGGACCCGAGAAAGCAGAAGACGATAGTTCAATGTCAAAGATGCCAACAGTACGGGCACTCGAAAAACTATTGTATGCGCCCGTACAGATGTGTTAAATGCGGACAATCACATAGAACGTCAGAATGTCAGAAGACAGATCGCACAACTCCAGCGCAATGCGCTTTATGTAACGGCCCGCATCCGGCTAATTATAAAGGATGCGAGGTATACCGGGAAATACTACTAAGACGATATAAGCGAATGAACCAAGCAGGAAGATCCTTTCCCCCTAAAATGCCTGTAAATACCAGTGATGCAAAACCTGGAATGAATCCAGTAACAACGAATTATGTGGAGGCCGCAAAGCCACAAAAAACATACTCTGATGTTGTAAGAAAGAAAGACCACAAAGACACAACTAGACCTCCAATAGACCATCTACAAACTCCACTAACACTAGAACAGATACTCACTAAACAAAATGAAAAATTTGATTGTATCCTACAACAGATGAGTACTATGATGGTGCTCATAACACGACTCCTTGATAGTCTATCAAAATGAATGCAATGAGAGTAGCAACGTGGAACATAAACGGATTAACACCAAATAAGAGTGATGCTGAGCTACTTATGACTCAACACAAACTTGATATTCTTTTAGTATCAGAAGCTCACTGTACTGCAGCATCAAGTCTTAAGTTTAAGAATTATGAGTGCTATGTTACTACTCATCCTGATGGTACTGGACATGCGGGTACAGCCATCATTGTTCGGAAGTCCCTAAAACACCATTTGATGCCTGAATACAGAACCTGTCACATCCAGGCCACTACAATAGCAGTGGAAGATAAAAAGGGCTTCTTCAACGTGTCATCGGTGTATTGCCCACCGAAACACAAGATAACACAGAGCATGTATACAGACTACTTCCAGACTCTTGGCAATCGATTCTTGTCAGGGGGAGACTGGAATTCTAAAAACACACACTGGGGATCTCGGTTGACCAACACAAGAGGAAGGCAGCTAAAGAGTAGCATAGATGCTAATCAACTAAGCACAACGTCAACTTGTGAACCCACCCACTGGCCATCAGACTTGGCGAAAGTCCCAGACCTACTGGACTTTTTTGTACACAAAGGTTTCTCGCACCACTATACAAAGTGCGAATCGTGTTATGACAGCTCGTCTGACCACACGCCTGTATTATTGACCCTCAGTACCCAAATTGTAGACCGGAAAAGACCAGAAACACTCGGCAACAAGAAAACAGACTGGGATGCATTTTATGAATACATCGATGTTAACATTAATCTTAAGGTCCCTCTCAAGACAGCGGATGATATTGAAGATGCAACTAAGTACATCACAAATATCATCCAGGAAGCCTGTTGGAGGAGCACTCCACTGATAGCATCCACTAAACAGACACTCGGTAATTATCCCCTTGAAATAAAAAATGAGATCCAAGAACGACGAAGATTGCGCCGCGTCTGGCAACTAAGCAGGCATCCAACTGATAAAACAAATTTTAATAGACAAGCAACAAGGTTGAGAGGAAAGCTTAATAGTTGGCGTAATGACACTCTTGAAGCTCAGCTGGAGTCTCTTACGCCAACAGCAGCCACCGACTACTCACTGTGGAAATTCACAAGGGCGTATGACCGGCCACAAATCGCAAAACCACCAATTAGAAATAACGCCAATCGTTGGGCCCGTACACCGCAAGATAAGGCTGACCTGTTTGCAGAACACTTAGCAGACGTTTTCAGCCCAGACGAAACTAACATAAACACGGCTATGGATGTACAATCTATACTTGCTCAGCCATTTCAGATGTCCCTTCCACCTACACCTTTCACAGTGCGTGATGTCTGGAGGACCATCAATGACCTGAAGGACGGAAAAGCCCCAGGTTATGACCTCATCACGAAAGAGATATTAAGGAGATTACCAAGAAAGGCGTTGCTTTTCCTTACTATGGTGTTTAATGGAATAGTAAGAGTGCAATATTTTCCAGATGTTTGGAAGGTGTCACAGATCTTGATGATACATAAGGTCGGTAAACCTGCGACACAAGCTACTTCTTACAGACCCATTAGTCTCTTGCCTGTTTTGTCCAAGGTCTGTGAAAAACTGATCCTAAAAATAATTGTACCTATATTAAAAAGCAACAACTCGATTCCCGACCATCAGTTTGGGTTCCGACATCAGCATTCCACCATAGAGCAGGTGCACAGAGTAGTGGATAGAGTAAGAAAATCTCTGGAGGAGAGAGAGTACTGCTCTGCTGCGTTTTTAGATATTCAGCAGGCTTTTGACAAAGTCTGGCATGAGGGTCTTCTATGCAAAATAAAATCTTTGCTTCCACACAATATGTATTCACTTCTTGAATCATATTTAAATAACAGAACTTTCCAGGTGAGGGAAACTGATGCTACCTCCAAGCTCTTTGACATAAAAGCAGGTGTACCTCAGGGATCTGTCCTGGGACCATTGCTGTATACTCTGTACACCTCAGACCTGCCACAAGTAAATGGAGTCACAATCGCTACGTATGCCGACGATACAGCGTTACTGGCAAGTAATAAAAATGCAAAAATTGCTACAGAGCAGCTACAACATGGACTTGATGCAGTAACGAAATGGCTTCAGAAATGGAGGATCAAGGCTAGCACAACAAAGTCAGTGCATATAACTTTTGCTCTTCGTAAGGAAAATTGCCCTCCTGTGCGCATTGGTGGTGCTGTATTACCTCACCAGGACAGTGTAAGGTACCTTGGCCTACATCTGGACCGCCGGCTCACTTGGCAACAGCACATCAAAAGTAAAAGAGAGACTCTCAATTTGAGACACAGAAACTTGTACTGGATGCTAGGCAGGAACAGCAGGTTATCTACGGACAATAAATTGCTCATCTATAAAACAATATTAAAACCAGTATGGATGTATGGCATACAACTCTGGGGTAGTGCGGCCAATTCAAATATTTCAATCATGCAAAGGATGCAAAACTCAATACTTAGAACGATAGCTAATGTTCCGTGGTTCATAACTAATGACGAAATCCACTCAAACTTAAATATGAGAACAGTCAAGGAAGAAATACAGGCTATGTCTGTAAAATACAAAAAGCGTATTGAAAATCATCCCAACGCGCTTGCCGCCTGCCTGCTGCGGCGAAGTTACTCAAAGCGCCTCAAACGAAATGACATCATGTGATGTTTCACATTGCATGTGAGTTGAGTCTTCGTTGGAGGACTCGCTCGGCCTGTGACTACCATACAACATACCTGCTTATAGTCTAAGACTGATTGCAGATAAAGAAAAAAAAAAAAAAAAAAAAAAAAAAAAAAAAAAAAAAGTTGCATGTACAAAATTATCGTATAAATTATATGGTTACAAGTTACAACAGACCGTACACACTTTCGTTTCCACTCAATTTGATGTTGGTATTCAGATTATTAGATCGAGTGTTTAGCCTACATTATATTAGACGATTCGCAAACGCTTAATAATGATACCTAGAACCATTATAATATAACAGAGGTTTTATTGTAGACCAATCAATTATTATATTTGGGTCTTACACTGTGGCTTGATTTATGTGGTTCATTTGATTTTATTGCACGCCTGATTGATATGTTGCGCTTATTCCGTTGATGCTTGCGTTTGTTGCGTATTATTTGTGTGTTCCAATTGTTATAATAAATGCAAGCATTTCTTAATTTGAGATGTTTTTCTCGACTTTTTGTCGGGGTTTTTCGTTTCCTATGGCAAAAGTAATATCTCTGTCCCCACTATTTTATTTGTGTTTCTTCTTCTCGTACCTCGCCTTCTAACTTTGTCTTCTATCTCTTATAGTGTTTGTGTTATGTGTGTGCGTGTATAAGTTGTGCTTGTGTGGTGTGCTCATGTGCTGCTTTTTATAATTTTAATAAATTGTCGGTCGTATACTTGTTTCTCACCCTAGTAATAAGAAAAAATATTAATCGACTAGTTTATATTCTGCGTATTGTCCAACAGTGTGGAAAAACTAAATACATAAATATAATATTGTAATTAATACATAATTTCAATCCTGCCAAAAATAACAAATTTTATGTAAATGGAATAAATCAAAGTATGTTTGTGTTATATACCTACTTAGATGTAAATCATTTATGTACTTGGTATTGTTGTGCCAACATGTACCTGGTACGTGAAACGGTTCTTAGAATTTTGATTTCTATTTTCAATCTTTTCATACCATAACTCGTAACTACTATTTTGTTTTTGTACAATATTCTTAATAACCTTTTTAGTAATAATAAAACTGTTTATTTTCATTGAATTAAACGAACTAATTAAGAAGTCTGTTGAATAAAATTCTGGATGGTAACACCTGTCCTTGTAGCTTAAACTATGTGATGTGGTGGTATCTATCTATCTTGTAATCGAATCATAGACTGTGAATGGAATGTGTTAAAGTTTGATGCTTGACATCAGCATATTTGATATAATTTACACTTTCCTATTTTTTAATTGATATCTTTTAAAATATCTATCCGGCCATCCGTAAGATAGACTTGACTAAGGGATCGACTTCGAGATTACTCGTTGAAATGAAATGAAATGAAAAATCATTTAATCAAGTAGACACAATTTTTCAGAAAAAAATTATGTGCTTATGACATGTCCAAATTTTTTTTTTTTTCCCTACCACCGGTTCAGGACGCTCCGCAGCGGGTCATGGCGCAGAGGGCTTCCAGAGCGTACCGCACCGTCTCTTACGAGGCGGCTTGTATAATTGCGGGCAGCCTCCCGTGGGACCTCGAAGGCGAGGTCCTAGCGGAGATCTACCGCCGGAGGGCCCTGATGCGGCAGGAGACAATAGAGCCCCCCGCGGAAGAGATCGTTCGCTGGAGGAGTGAATTGCGTGACGATCTCTTCCGACGATGGGCGGAGAGGTTGGAGAACCCCTCTGCGAGCAGGCGGCTTGCCGAGGCGGTCCGCCCGGTCCTCAGGGACTGGGTCGAGGCGAGGCACCGGGATCCGACGTATCATCTCACCCAGCTCCTTACGGGTCATGGCTGTTTCGCCAAGTACCTGTGGGAGCTGGTTGGTATCGAGCCGGATCCCGAGTGCTGTAATTGTAGAAGTGGGGCCGTGGACACGGCGGAGCACACCCTCGCCGTGTGCACGGCCTGGGATGCCCAGCGCGCCGAACTAGTTGGTGTGCTGGGTGAGAACTTGTCGCTCTCAGCCATCGTTTCGCTTATGGCTGAGAGCGAACAGTGTTGGGCCGCTGTCGCCTCCTTCGCTGGGGAGGTGATGGCGGCAAAGAGGGAGGCCCTGCGGGAGCGCGAACGCGCTGGCGAAACTTTGCCACCCCGCAGGGCCCCGAGTAGGGGTCGTCGGCGCGCAATAGCCGGCGGCCCTCCCCTAAGAGGTGGTCGTGCGCGGCGGGTTGGCATCCAGAGACCCGCCGCAGCAAACGCGACAGGGGGGACCAATGCTCCCCTCATCAGGTCGGGCCCCGATTAACGGGACCATCCCTTACCGGGTCATGGTAAAGCTCAAGGCACCATCATGGCCCGGTAGGGCAAAGCGGAGAACAAAAAAAAAAAAAAAAAAAAAAAAAAAAAAAAAAAAAAAAAAAAAAAAAAAAACCGGTTCAGGACGCAATCTGCTGAGATGAACCGACGTAAGAAACTCGGCAGAGCTTTTATTCAAATCAATATTTTTTAAATTAAATACTTACAATGCTAATAAAACTTTACAATATTGAATATGTATTGCTCCAGAGCAACTTACTCCCAAGCTTTATACGAGCGTTACAGCTACTAGGAGAGGGAGACCAGCAAAACATAATATTTTTTCCAAAGCACAACGTTTACTATTAATTTTAGATAGCTACGTTATCAAAATATTCAAAATATTTTGTTCCAGTTGATATTTGTTATTTATTCCTCACGGTTGCTACGTCAAAGAAACTTCCTTTGACACGACATAAACTTTGATGACATAACGAATACATAATACATGAGGCATTACTCAAGTACTCGTAAGTGTAACACGCCTACGTGGAATTCGATATTATTTTTGAGGTTAGACCCCTTTTAGAAAGAAATGTAGCGTAGTCATTACACGCTTTATATTAGCTTCACTTGTATGTTTGTTTGTATGTTTGTTTGTTTGTATGTTTGTATGTTTGTAACCGACTCCTTTGGACGCTATTTTGACCCACTTTAAACGGTCAGATTCTATTCAAATTTTGCACACCTGTCAAAGACCGATGACAATGCAATAATTCGATTAAATAAAGCGTGTTTTTTAGTTTTTTTATTTATCATAGACTGCATGCATACCATATTTAAAAAAAGGAATCTTGTGTAAATACCTGTAAACGTAACGTAACAGATATGGTATATAGAAGGAGTGCTATTTTTTAATTGAGCTCCTATCACCGACCCCACATATACCAGATGGTAGTTTGACAAGTAACTTTAAACTGGCTAAATTGTACTTATAGAGTAATGACGTTTTATATGACGTATAGCCTGTATCATAGACACACATAGATACATTTTCACCCACACAAGGCTTCAAGCTGATTATGTGATGTAGTCGTAGATACTACATTTTGTATACATGTGTTACCGACCATCTTGCATCAATTCATAAAGCGATGTTCGCGTTGCCTTCGCATTATACTCATTTCAATTGCTTTAGCCACTAAGGCGCAGATTTTCAGGTCTGTTAGTAGCCTGAATCCTGAAAATGCACGTCAAATAAAGTGAAACATCAATATCAACATCTACATTATTGAACCGGTGACTAAATTTCATATCAGTCTTATTGTTTTTTAACTAGATGGTGCTGACATCTATTCAGCAAACATCTAACTACTTTCGTTTATAAATCTTGCTTATAAATCAATGTTTGCAATATTATGGGCGTTGCAGTTGCACTATTAGCGATTCACAGGTAGCGCTATTTGTCCAATTTTATTTTTAAGTTGTAGTTTTGGTCATTTAGCTAATTGGGCTTAATTAAAGTATTGCAATAATTATATTATTGTGCTTTTAACAATCGTGTCAAAATTTCAAAATGTGAAATGTCCATAATTATTTATTTATTTATATACCCTGGGCTGTCAATGATAATCCCACTAATATTATAAATGTGAAAGTTTGTGAGTATGGATGTTTGTTACTCTTTCACGCAAAAACTGCTTAATGGATTTTAATGAAACTTTCCAATACTGTAGCTTATACATCAGAATAACATATAAGCTACTTTTTATCCCAAAAGAATGCAATGTTCCCGTGGGATAATAAAAAACGGACAGATTTTTATCCTTTTTACCGCGGTTAACACCGCGTGGCACAGCTAGCTATGTATATAAGTGAAACTATTTGATGTAGTAATAATAACGATCTCAGTTACACAATGAAGCAGAGAAATTTTATTATGTATTATTGCATATTTATTCATTGATTAAAAACCTAATTAAATACCGTAAAAGCTCTCAACTGTAATTGTATATTTAAGTAGCAGTAAACTGTATATTTGCATATTTGTATCACAATCTAATCACGTTTGTAATCCTATTCACGTTTCTAAACATTTTCTCCGACAGCCTCAGATACTCTTTATCTATCCCATATCTCCGATACAATTTAATCCACTCAACATTTGCAGTTTTATCTCAACCCAGTTATTGAATCGACTTTCCAAGGGATACATGTTTCAAAGTTTATTCACTTTGTAATCAATTTGTATCTTTATTGATACAAGTTATACCTGTGTGTTTACATATAACCAGTTGTTGATAGTTTAATGTTAATGTATGCAATATCTGATTTATTTTGATAAGGCAATAAGGATGTTATGATCCACATTTTTATATCATCGTACTTTCACACATTTCCGAAAGACGTACTTATATTTTACTATTTATTAATTGTAAATGTAAATAATACCTTCAATACATAAAACGGGTAAGAATACATATAGGTATTATTATTCTTCAATAGGTTTTAGCTTTACGAAAAGTTTAAAAAAGTACTTTTTCTTCCCCAGGTTTTTTCTTTTCTTCCATTTTTCAGCCCAGCCCCTAATTAATTATAATCGATTCGTTTTTCAATTTATTAGTGTTTATATTGCCATAAGCGCCTGATGATTTTAAGTTGTGTTACAAACTGGCTGTTTGCTAACATAAAACTATGAGGCGTTTCTGATTTAAGTTTTAATTCAATTAATTACTTTTTTCAATGCTTTGCAATCACTAACAATCTGAGTGGTTCCGAGTGATAGGTTTCTTAATCTTAAATTAATTGATAATAATTTCCTACTATGGAAGACTACCGATCTATTCACTGGGATATCTGGGAATTAAGAAATAGTCTTGTTTCAGTAAGAAAATAATGAATTTCTTTAATGCTACGTACTGGATATGATCAGTTCAGTTTACAATTATGTTAAATACGCCATTCTACAATTTATCGTCATTCTTCATTCATCTATGCTTATCCCTAAATACATACGCGTATTATAAAATAATAATATGTAGTTCTTAATTCACAAATGTATTTGAATTGGAAGTTCCTACACAAATACAAGTACCTTTTGTATACAATTCAACACCCACACTCCTTGCGTGGGCGTCACAGGCAGGAGAAAGTGGGACAATAAATTACAACTAATGTTTAAATGAAAACAGTCTAGCCATTACAAATCTTCATTGTCTATGCCCATTGAATTGTGACTGGGTCGAGTGTTTTGTAATTGGAGATGTTTTTTAGAACTGTATTGTAGTATTGTAACCAATAGAGATACTAAATTAGTTTGGAGTAATTTAATAAATGGTATTAAGTACGGATTAAGGATACAAGTGTCACCACCTCTTTGCCTTCCTAGGGTGCTGTTAAAGGGATATTGTACACAGATAACATTGTCTGTGAGAGACGGAATACTCGAATAATAATAATATCGGATCCATAGACCATAGTCACTCTCAAAGCGGAGGAGGCCGGTGCCCAACAGTGGGACGATAATGGGCTGGAGAGGAGAAAGAGGAGAATGTTTAGCTATCAGTTTTAAAAGTAGCAATTGGATTACATAAATGCAATTGCAGTATTTGTGATGTGCATTTTTGACATGAAAACAAATGAAGCTAGTAGATGCGATCATGTCAATATTAATAACGTACCTATCATTGTTTTTTATTTGGGTTAGCTATAAACCCTGATTCCTCTATTAATTAAAATTTCAAATAGCTATATTTATTCCATGAAAAAGTGATGGGGTAAGGGGGTTATGAAAAATAAAATAAATAGTAGCCGATTCTCGGACCTACTGAATATGCATGTAAAATTTTATAAAAATCGGTCGAGCCGTTTCGTAGGAGTACGGTAACTAACACTGTGACACGTGAATTTTATATATTAGACTAGCTGACCCGACAAACGTCGTTTTGCCATACTAAAAAAAAAGAAGGTTTGAAAAATAGATGTTGGCCGATTCTCAGACCTACTGAATACGCATGTAAAATTTCATAAAAATCGGTCAAGCCGTTTCGGAGGAGTACGGTAACTAACACTGTGACACGTGAATTTTATATATAAGATAAACTACTTGAAGTATTAAAATACGACGATGGCTATAAGTTTCATTGTGTTTGCGAATAATAGAAATATTTACAAGGACTTAACCTTGGTAGGTGATGTGCTTAAAATTCATGGAATATTTTTAGGGAGTGCTAAAAGATTTATGTCTGAACTAAAATAAATAGAATACGCGTATGACTCATCTGTGACCAGTCATATGAAAAACAATTATGTGACGCACATGAGTTTTTCATAATAAATACCTTAAGACGATACCAAAATAGCTTCGTGCATTTTTCTATGTACGAAGTTTTCATTGTTTCTTTAGATTGAATGGCTAGAGCTCTAATTTTTAAGTATGTGTTTTTTCAATATATGATCTAGGATCGCATCAACTCAGAAACGCGATTGAAAAAAGTTTTCTCGATAGAAAATCTTGGCGAAACAACCTCTCAAATTTTTTATTTTTTTCATTTGTCGGTCTATTATCGCGTATTAACTAATGAAATAACTTTAAAAACATAAGTAACTATTATATATAGAAACACGTAAATCAGAATTAAAATATATTTAGTAGATTTTGAGTAAATAGGAAAAGTATCCCTAATTCTTCATTTTCTGTGCCTACTGGCTGTATTAATATGTACGTGTCGGCGATGATATACGATAATATTGATGTAGGCCCTTAAATCTTCTCATAATAGACAATGCAAAATAATATTTTATGAACAAGAAAAATAATATGCTACAAACTTGGTAATTTTCTGAAAAATCTTTACTGTTTAAATAACACTACTTTTTACGGATTTAGACGCGTATATTTGTTTTAAATTTTGGCCCGACGTTTCGGAGACTTTGCAGTCACCATGGTTACGGGTGAGTCTCACCCGTGACCATGGTGACTGCAAAGTCAAAATATACGCGTCTAAATCCGTAAAAAGTAGTTTTATTTAAACAGATGAGTCGCGCAAGTGTTAGAAAATATTAAATCTTTACTGCTCCTATCTATCTCTTTATATAGTCGATGGTTTTAATAAAATATTAAGTGATTGTTGTTTTTTAATTTCATTGTATACCTCATCTTAACATACAATTTAAAATAAAAATATATTAAAATATTTTACAAAATTTAAAAGCAAAAGGGGAGGTCTCCTCATATGAACTCTTGGGAAAACTTGCGGATGTCGTAAAAATAATTTTTCCTTAACTCGTTAGAAATAGTAATACATACTTCAAAAAAAAACTCAGGTATTATGTAAGTGTTTACCAAAATAAGTGCAGTAAAAAAGACAGTATTTAGTCAAGGTTTATTGTTCGTATGATTTCGCCTACTGGAAATAATAACACTATATTCACGGTGAATTAAATATTCTTAAAGTGTGAAAACATGAAAGTTTAAGTGAAATTGAAACTACATACACAATTGTTGCAGTAACGTAACAGTAATTAGGTAACTTGTGTGTTTCAAATTAAACATGGAAGCCGTATAGCACTTAAGACTGTCGTGCCTGTATGAGTATGATCAGATGTTTGTGTATAAATAAAAGCCAAGAAAGTATACTGTATACATGTGGCTTGAGAAGGAATGAGATTTTCAATGCGTTGGTTGGTTTACTTTGCAAATGTGTTATCGAAAGCTTTTTGGTGAGATATTCGTCTGGTTTTCACAATATTTACTGACATGTTTGCGTTTTTATTACGTGTAATATTGTCTTCAATTGTTCGCTTCTATTGAACTACAGTAGGTAGAAAAACTCTCGGTCTTCCCCTCTCGTTTCGTCTGTCAAGATCAGCGGCCGTATTATGAGCTCTTATTCCCACGCCGTTTACGCCGTGAATGGAATTGCCCGGCAAATTCGTAATATGAACATAACTCCCAGCCATCCAGTTCGCTAAAACAGTCATAGATTAATATGTTTATAGGGAAGGTACAACTAAAAGTATAAGTACTAACTAAAATTTTTCAACTAAACGTTTTATGTTTACCATAATACATAATTTAGTCAGACAGTGTACGGCCTGCTTGGAACTTGCATGATTTTTTAAAAGCTCATAATACGCCCGCAGACTTAAGAAAGCTATTAACATTTCTATATTAATACGTCGACGTGTAATGTTGTCAGCATCTCGAATTTCCTGAAAAAAATCTGATTATTGCTATATAGCCGATTGCAGAAGGTATAAGAAAAAAGAAATATTAATATGTCAAGCGAAAACTTTGTACCGTGTTTTACGAAAATTGCATGGACGGTGGAGAATACGTATTTAAAATAACAAACGACAATCTTCCTGTTCTTATTCCATATGTGGGGTTCAGCTCAGTATTTTTTTTTTCTCGGAAGAAAAGGCTTTTTGTTAGTATATGGCGATTTCATATCACATAATTATCATTGTATATTGTGTTACTATGTATTATAAGTATGTATTTACAAAAGAAAAGTAGTTTATGTATTATATCCGTATTCTGGTACCCATAACACAAGCATATAAGCTTAGCTTGGGACCAGAGGACGTTGTGTGAAATGTCCATGATTATTTATTATTTATTTATTTATATCACCTAACAATGTTGTTTAAATTTTCCGGCTGATTCAGCCCGTGTGACCATAACAACTTGATCGACTGTAAAGTATTATATTATTAATCGACTGTCAAGGTTCCTTGGTTTGGTTTGCATAACATTTTAGTGTTGCACATTTCAATCTTTTACTCTGTTACATAATTCGACAAAATGTTGCAATATTGTTACATGGTGATAATGATGTTGCCAGTTATATAAGAAACGGTGGATTAAAGGTTTTGGAGACCTTTTTACCATGAAATCTATGACATCGATTAAGCTGTCAATAGTCGGTAATATTGTTGCTGTTATAATATAGAGATCAGAATCAATATCGCCGGCGTACTTAAGAACTGCGTCTCTCCAAATACGTGCTAAAGGATAGTCGTAGTTATGGTTGGCAAGCGACTGTGTCTTCGACTGTACCTATTACAGCTTCAGTACTACTAACAAAGTAATTTATTTTGTTGCGAACTTTTTTGATAAGTATTTCTAGCACGCAGATACATTCCGTCACGCTTCGTATGATTTTCTTTATGGTAGATACGTCATAAGTATGAATTATTCATAAGGCATTCTGCTTGTTATTCGGATTAAATGTAATATCCCTCAACATCACAACTCACAAATACAGCGATAATCACCACAATCTTGATGGTTATATCCAAAGACTTATGACTCAATTATGCAACTTACATAACAGAATAGCTTTGGTTATAGTATCCTCGATTCACTATAATACGGGGCTTCCAACAGCTTTTATCCTTCAGCTTTTATCCATTCTCTGCTAAATTTTGGCTTTCCTTATGGAACGCCATAACTACAAAACTACAGTACCAATATCTATTAGTACTAGTAAGTCTCCCCGCTTTTCGAGGCTATGCTTTTACCTTGGTAGAGCATCCTCGAACAATTCATTGTCTGGCACGTGAGTGCCACTAAAACTTAAATTCCAACGATTGCTAGTTTGCCTAATGACGTGTCTATTGCTTCTTCAGCTAATCCTTCAGACTGGGTCAGATACACCCGCTCTTTTGTAGGATATATTAATTTTATCCGGCTAAGATATACCAAGCATAGCACTCTTCATAGAATGCTACGTAGCTTAGTTATAAGGCATCTTAATTTAATTTTAAATAATACTGGATTTTTTAATATAACTTTTTAATATAAACAATTTCTTTTTAATATAAACTAATTTAAATCTTAAACCAATAATTCTTTTTTAAAAATTCTTGTTATTATGTAAATAATATTGTATTTAAGTATATAAACTTAGTTTTGCTTGCTATATTGTATACTGCCTCTATAATAATTAAAACTTTAGTCTATGATAAAATTATGTATGTTTCACCTTATATTATTTAAAAATTTCTTTATATTGTTACAATTTGTTAATGTATTTTAGAAACTAAAATAATGTTATTGATTTTATGTAGTCTGAGCACAATGTAATAATATGATATAGTTTATAGTAAAAGTATATCTTTATGGTCAATGTAAAATTAAAATCGAATGTGGGTAAACCCTGTAATAACTGATCGTAGAAGACACATTACAGCTCAGTCTCACCCGTGACCATGGTGACTGCAAAGTCTCCGAAACGTCGGGCCAAAATTTAAAACAAATATACGCGTCTAAATCCGTAAAAAGTAGTTTTATTTAAATGCTGGATTTGTCAGTTTGTTAGTAAATAAATTAATTTTACTTTGAATTTGTTTGTTTGTTACGCTTTCACGAGTAAGCATTTAGCACTCGTACGATTATAATGAAATTCATTATAATTATGTTTAGACAAGGACGAAAGAGCGTGCCTATTGTCAAACAATATTGTATTTGAGGGATATTAGTTACAATAATTTAACTTAACCTTTAGGAAATTAAGTGGCAGGTTCCAGTTAGTAACATTTAACTTCTAGATTAAATTATTTATTAGACTTAAAATCTATATCAAAATACCTGTTCTAGTTTTCTAGTTTGTTAGTCATAGAGCTAGTTTATACTCCTAAAAATAGAGCCATTTTCTCCATACAAATGTTTGAGCCCGATAAATGCGTAAAAACACAAGCAAGCCATAGAATAGACATATTAGACTCGGGTAACCAGAGAATTATCTTATTTTTATTACCATAATAACTAATGCCGTTATGTGAGCACTTATCTACCAAGCATTATGTCATTTACCATGGATTAAACTCGGTATAATTGTTATTAGTTTTGTTTTGTAATTAGGCCGAAAGAGATAGTCTTAACAATTAAGAAAAATCCAATGTTATTCGACTTTATTACCTTTGTCTATTACAATAAACTCATATAATGTATGTTTTGTTAATTAACCAATAGTTCAAACAATTACCTCTCCGGCTATAGTTATTTTGTGCGAAATTCATAATATCAAGGTAACTCGCCTCCAATGTATATGTATAATTATTTAATTATCTAATAAATATTAACATTATATAAACTTAATGATACAACACTAAACATGATATGGCGACATTCAATAGATCGGTTTCAAATACAAGCTGAACAGCGAGCCGCTAAACCGGTTACCTAGTTAAATTTTTGACACGACTTATTTACATATAGATTTTATGGGTCGTCCAAAAACCAATTGCTGCACGCACAAGCATTGGAAAGGCAAAAGTATGTTACGTAACGCTTTTATTGTGTAACTGCGGTGAAAGAAGTTGGTCGATCAAGCGGCTGCAGTATTGCATACGGACTATGTACGTTCGGTCGACTCAGTCCGTTGCCGCGAAAATTAATCGTCGTTATATTACCAAAGAGTTTCGATGTGATTGTGCAACCGGCCGTTCTGCTTTATCGTGTGTGCCAATCATTTTATGTATGATATTTTTTTAATCGATTTCGAAACATTTTGTCTATGGAATCTTTTAGATTTTTAATGTCGAGTGGTTACGTTCCTTATTAACGTTTGAAATGTTATCAATCGTTCAAGTTTTGTTTATGTTACTGTAAAATTCTGTAATCTTAAAGATACTTCCAATAAATCTTAAGATTTGATACCGTTTATGTAAACAAATATTAGAATTTTACAAAAAGATACGATTTTTTGAACTTATTTACTATTTACGTTAATAAATATAATTACTTATCTAGCTTAACTAGCCAGTAAAAAGCTACCACATTTTTATAGCTCTCATAACATTTTATTTAGGTATCTTCATTCATGTCTATTACAATAGAAACGCTAACCTAACATAACTTTTTTTTCTGAAGCGTGTGCGCGCAGTGACCTCGTAGCGTAGTAAATTGCAATAGCAATAATATAACCTAACTTACGATGCGCGAATAGTGTCTAGAATCTATAGTTAGGTTAGTCTGTTAAACCGTTTTCCAGTATTTACAAAAGGAACAATGATTATTCACTATTATCGCCTGGGAAATCTTAGGTTTATTAGAAATCTTAAGATCGATGTTCTTACTTTACCGAAGTTCCAGCTTTTTTTAATACAGTAACTTACGTAGTTATTAGGATTTAAAGACAGAATAGAACTTTTGTTTATTAATTTTTCACACAATTTTTTTACTTACGCAATTTGATGTTTTTATATATATAAGGTAGGTTATACATACACTAAATCGGTCTAGATCCTGATTAAAATAGACGAATTACTTTCGCTGACTTAATAAAGTATTTCAAATCATTATTTATTTATGATGTTTAGCAAAAGTATGACGTCGGCATTCAATAGGAGGAATGATAAGTTTAGTGTGTGTGTGTGTGTGTTTTAGTGTTCATAGTTTTTATGTTTGTGTTTAGAAATGCTTTTGCTTGCAAATATCTACTTCTACGATAATTAGAATACAATAATTTCTATCATATAATTATATACGTAAGTAATAATCTTCTAATATTATAAAATTCCTGTGTCACAGTGTTAGTTACCTCCGAAACGGTTTGACCAATTTTTATGAAATTTTATCTGCATATTAGCCGATTCTTAGACCTACTAGGTCTAAGAATCGGCTACTATCTATTTTTCATACCCTAAGTGATAAGTTTTGCCATACAAATGTCTGGGGTGGACAACACACCCTAATATGGGAAATTTACGTATGTCGGGTCAGCTTCAAGACTTCCTAAAAGAAGGTCTCTCTCAGTCATATTGAACATTTTGTCACAAACTATAAGCATACATGTCGGATCTATTTTCCCCTTAGGTATCTATTATATTTTTAATCAATGAATTCTAGTCTTCGTTATGGCTCTTCTGCTTTTACTATGGTATTATCTTTATTTAGTCTGGAAGAAGAAATAGAGGTGGCACCTTACTTTAATTGATATATTAGAAGTGTCTTTTAAGTAGTCGTGTAAGCTCAAAATACAGCACCCCATTTAACTGTAAGGAGCGCTAAACCAGCTAAACCTAGTAATCTCTAATTAAATACTATACTCGCAATAAATATTCACTAACGATGGTCGCTTGTCCTTATAAAATTAGAAAGTTTCTCAAAGATATAATTCAGTGTTTTTCCTGAACGACTTCTATTATCGCTGTCGTTATCTCTAACTAACGCTTTAGTTGGAATGAGATAGAAATACCAGTACTGGTTTGTTTTTAAAGAGAAAATACTGTTAGTAGTTCAGTACCCTCACTTGAAGGAACTTTAAGTATATGAACACGTGACGTCGTGACTGTTCCATACTGTAATTACCGTTATATAGGCACAGTTACTAATAGTCGTCTTGTAGTAATCTTAAAGGTTAAATGATAACGGTTTGCTCCACTAGAAAGCACGAAGCCTTGTTGTTTTTGTGAATACGCCTGATAGCGAGTTATTTTGTAACTGACTCTAGGTAGAGAGACTTTTATGCCAGAAAATTTGAATAGCAAGCCGTGAATTAAACAACTAAAACTAAGTATTAGGTATATGTATATAGTATTATACATTTATAGTGTACTAGCTGTGCCCTGCGGTGTTACCTACGGTAAGAAGGATACAAAATCTGTTCGTTTCGTCCGTTCGTTTATTATCCCACGGGAAGCATTCTTTCGGGAAAAAAGTAGCCTATATGTTATTCTGATGTATAAGCTACATTATTGTAAAGTTTCATTAAAATCCATTCAGTAGTTTTTGCGTGAAAGAGGTAAAACAAGAACAAACATCCAAACAAACTTTCACATTAATTATAATATTATTGGGAATACATAATAGAATGCCTATATCGTTCTGTGACGTATGTATGAGCTTATGAACTGGATATCTAGTCATGGAATAAAGGATTTTTGTGTTAGATATCTCTGACAGTTAATTGCATTTGCAGAAACGTATCCGTTATTTTACTGCAGGCTCATAACAGGCAGTAATAAGTTAGCTAGTTATACACCACGTATATTTAAATTTAAAGAATAAAAGCGCATTTTGTAGCTATTATGATCATGATCATCTGATAAAACACAAAAATTAATTGCAGCTAATTGCTGTTAAAAGTAGTTTCTAGACTTGAAAGTGGTAAGTTGTACTAAATATTCATGCTGAATCGTATAATTTTGAAACTAACTGCTAGCCCAGTTGATGACTGTATGTAATTTTATCTAATTGGATAGGATCTATTAATAAATGTTGAAAAAACATTTAACAGAACGTGAAATATAACCACTGTATTATCTCTCTTGGCGGCAATTTCAACATCATTCTTCTGGCGTTGTCCCATAATTTGGGGTCGGTGGGACATGTCATTTTCTTCATGATCTTATGTCAGACGTCATATCTTTGTTAACTCCTTTTTCTCTCATATTCTCATTCACACAGGCAATATCTGTAGAGAAAATAAAACAAAAAGATCATCATCATTCGGCTTGATGTAGTAAACCAAGAATTTTCCTGTTCTCTTCTAAATCATGGAAATCCGACCCTAAAGAAATGGGCTACAAATAAGGAAAATACAGTTCACTGATGCTCAATTATATGCATTTTATCGAATGACGTCATATAAAAGTTAAAGGAAACGAAAAAATGTAATTCTACAGGAAATCACCTTCAAAATATGACGCATTTTATTAGTTGATGCAAACAATAATATATTTCAATGTTTATAATTGTTTTATGATATTTAAGGTTATGTAGAACGTGTGCCCATCTAAACATTTGATATTTACTTATTTTATTTACATAACAAATTTTGTCACAACTGCGTACATTAACGACTGACAGAAGAGTATGGAAGAAAAAAAATTGGTCAAGTGCGACTCGGACTCGCGTACGAAGGGTTCCGTACCATTATGTATGCAACATAAGGCAACGTTATTAGTATCGAGCAAGAAACAGTAAAAATATCATGTTTGTTGTATGGGAGCCCCCCTTAAATCTTTATTTTATTTTGTTTTTAGTATTTGTTGTTATAGCGGCAATAGAAATACATCATCTGTGAAAATTTCAACTGTCTAGCTATCACCGTTCTTGAGATACAGCCTGGTGACAGACGGACGGACGAACGGACGGACGGACAGTGAAGTCTCAGTAATAGGGTCCCGTTTTTACCCTTTGGGTACGGAACCCTAAAAACTAAGCGCCGAGCCCAAATAATGGGATGAGGGAGAATAATATTAAGGTTACACAGTTATCCTAGAGCTTTACGGTCTTATTCGTAATGACTTATCGAAGGTTTAAACGGAGATTTTATCGGAGAGATAATAAACGTTTTAGCGTAAAAAGACTATTATGATGAACAAGTTTTGACAATTTTCGTGAACCTATTTTAGCGAACTTTTAAACCTCCGATAAGTCATTATGAATAAGACCATTAGTATTTTAGATACACTTAATGTAATATTCTTTAATTTCTCACACTTAATGTATTTATGCTTGAAATTGTGTTTCACTGAAATTAACATAAAGGAAATTAAAATATTTATTGCAAACTAACTGTGCTTCATGATGGTACAATACATAGAAATTGCTTTTAACTCAGGCCTTTTACAGGCATAGCAATGTTAGTTGATGTTAGTAGTTTGTTAGTGCATAGATATAAATGAATAAAAGTATTTCTTTAAAGCATTGGAAGTCGATCTGAGACATAAAAGCTGTTCTTAATACAGACTTCATTCTTAACAGATATTTACTTAAAGAACTTTGCAGACCAGAGTTTTGTATTTGCATCAAATATATCACCAATATACCAACTTGTGTGTAAACATTAATGACCCCTATTCTTTATTCCCTAATCGTAGTACTCGTTGACTCGAAACCTGACCTCGAAACAATATTAATTATTTAAAAACCATATTTGTATTATTTTGTATTTAATTCAAGAGGCTGTTAAACTCTTACTGAATTCTAATTCTACAGAATTCTAATGGTTTTTAAAATGTATGTCATTGCGTTGTTATTTTACTCATTTAGAATTCGTTTGACGTCATGAATATATTATTATGCTCATCGGATTAAATCTAAGAAACGGAAATAATAAAAATATACTTATTTACCTAAACATATCTTCAAAATTCTTATAACTTCTACGCTGTGGCTGTAAACAAATATTATTATAATATTAACAAATATTATTAATAATTGTTATCGTTATCGTAATAATTATTTAGTCTCTTTTTACTTTAATTATTATTCTACGTTATTATTTAGAGCCATTGGATGCAAGCGGCACAAGACCGCGTGTTTTAGCGTTCTATGGGCCTATGTCCAACAGTGGACTGCGAGAGGCGGCTAGATGATTATTTCGAGCCAGCTCAACATGTCTACATTTTTTCCATACTTTCTTTTAAACGTCATGTTTGTGTTCGATCTTTTTCTTTTAAGTCCGGTTTTACAAAATGTGTGCGATTCTAAATACTGCTTATATTATATTGTTTACATAACAAACATGGCTCATGACTTTATCACGATCATTCACATTTGCACTACACACACTAGGCGGTTCGTTGACTTCAGCTATAGTTAGGTACCTGTAGTTGACGGAATACATTAGCAAATTTACAATGGGATTTCCTTTTACCTCTGTATGGGAGACCTACTATACACATTTCAATGTGTTTTTAAAAGAGATTTTGTTGATTAATAGATAAAATACATAGATTCTATGTATTCATTAACAGAAACCCTGTTTAGTTTGCATCAGAGGATATAGTAATGTAGCGAAGTAGTAATGAGAGCATGATAGAGCTGATATGAGACCGTATCAGCGCTATCATGCTCTTATTCTTTCTTCTCTTCGTAACTCAAAATACTATAAATATTTATATATTTATTTTAACTAAAAGCTCCTAAAACAAATGCAAGAGAAAAAGAGAACGGTTGACGTGATATGTCCTTCAAATAAGGATTTTTGACGTGTAGATTTTTTGCAAATAATTAATGATATTAACAGCCATCCAAATAAATAAAGCATGTGCTAAAATTAAAAATAAACACAGAATCAAGTCGGTAGTTAGTACTTTTTCCTTTAGTGGCACAAGAGTGGCACATGCAAAAATACATTTAAAAAAGTTCTAAAAAACAAAATAGGAAATAAATAGGTCTAAACAATTAGCAAATATACATTTGAGCGACTAAAAACCTTAATGAATTAAATTATTGCCTTGATATATTTATTTCCGGAATATTTCATTATCACGCATTTGAAAAATAATACTTCTTTCGCCTTTTATTATAATTAAAAGTTATTTTATATAATTATGAATATTCAAATAGCGAATAAAAGAAAGTTTTAATGACATCTTATTGTGATTATGGATATGTAAACAATGTGGAGTGAATTGACATTCTCGTTCTGGTCGCAGATTTTGGAATGCACACAGCACAAGGATCATCGCAGGCCTTTCGTCGGCTGATATGATTTTAAATAACCAGCCAAGATCACAGATAGACATGATCCCTGTTTTTAACATAATATTGTGTATCCACAAGAATATTTAACATTTATTGGGAAATGTCACCAGTAGGTAGTTTATGAAAAGAGAATAGGAACAAAAGTATAAATTACTTTGTCGTTCTTTACTAGCGTCGATGGAGGATAGATAAAATATTAAAAACTTGCGTAACATAGTTCTCATGTAATCCTCAAAAATGTGCTTAAATTACCAGTGTCTTTTAAAATTTTGATTCTAGTAGCGTACGATATTGTAATATAATCAACAATCCGGCCTAGCAAAACCGATTAAAATTTTTGATGACGAGCCTGAACAAATAAAACAAGTGCGAGTCGGACTCGCGCACGAAGGGTTCCGTACCATTATCTATGCAACATAAGGCACGTTATTCATAAATGAGCAAACAACACACACAATACTTAATTAATCACGTTTGTTGTATGAGAGCAAGAAACGGTAAAAAAATCATGTTTGTTGTATGGGAGCCCCCCTTAAATATTTATTTTATTTTTAGTATTTTTTGTTATAGCGGCAATAGAAATACATCATCTGTGAAAATTTCAACTCTCTAGCTATCACCGTTCTTGAGATACAGCCTGGTGACAGACGGACGGACGGACGGACGGACGGTCGGACGGACAGCGAAGTCTCAGTAATAGTGTCCCGTTTTTACCCTTTGGGTACGGAGCCCTAAAAATGAGTTGTGTAGATTTGGTTATACTCCTTACCTGTTAAGATAAATTAAAACAGCCTTATTTACAATTATAGTGTGTTTTTACGTCAAACATGTTAATTTTGTGGACGGACAACGATGTGGTGAATCAGCACTGAAGCAATAATCCGTAGCGAATATTTGAGTAAATATTAAAGCAAAAAACCTCTGTACCTTTTTATTATTGGTATTATTTACTACTAGTATAAAAACATTAGGTAAAAAAATATATAAAGTATTTTATTATAATTACTGTTCTAAGGACGGTCGTATCTTGAAACAAATTCTCGTAAAGAAAACATTAATTTATTATACAGAGTGTTCTAAACAAATAAAAAATTCGTTTTAAATTTTATGTGGTTAAGTCTGGAAAGGGGTCTCGGTGTTTCTCGAACATTACTGCGTCCTTTATTAAACGGGTTTTAAGTAGAACAATTTATTCACGCTAGTCAACTACTAGGCCGTTGCCTCCCGTATTGCTTCAGTGAATAAAATGGCCGTTAGCTTCCCTGCCATAAAAAATATAACATTCAGAGAAATTTGCAGTTTATTCGGTTTAATGATTGCGTTTAACGTAAGTAATTTACACCTCTTCCATTGAAAAATAGAGTGTGTGACCAAAAACAAATATTAATCTAGGTTAAACAAAATCTCAAATCAGAAATAAAATTAGATATAATGACTTTTTGTCGCTCTCTAGTAACACGAGCAGAAACTAGTGAAATATTGAACGCAAAATTCCAGGAGATACAAGGACAGTCAAATGAAAGCTTTTAACTTTTTCAATGTACTAAGAAATAAGACGAAGGTAGTTTCAATCTAATGATGTTGGCTATTTTATGGAATACAATGAAACAATATCTAGGTTATGACTCCGACACGCAAAATCTTTTAAACTGTGATTATGACGTTAAATTGTTAGAACGCGTGATGTTCGCATATTAGCTTACCTATTAATTTTATCGTGATTAAGATAATATTAAATATTAATTCGTACATTTTTATTTTTGTCTGATTTTAAAATATTAAACGGATAATTTGTTTTTGTTTTTAACAGAAAACACCACACAACAGTTTATTTTAATGAATAAAATATTTCTATCTAATTTTTGTCCAAAGTCTAACGGTCTTATTCATAACTAGCTGTTGCCCTCGACTCCGTCCGCGTAGAATTTAGGAAATTTTCCCCGTTTTTGCAACATTTTTAACTACTGCTTGAGTGAGAGTATTATAAACGTAAGAGTAAACAAATATAATCAGAATGAACGAACTGCTAAGCTATCAGGAGTTACACGTGTTATTGTGAGTCAACCATAAAATATAGATATGTGCTGTTTCGGGATATTTTTTAGACAATTTTATGTATAATATTTCCGTCATGCATGATTTCTATGTAACTTTAACCATTAAGGCTGCACACGCGACGGAAGCTTAAAAAATGGAGCACCTTTTCCCGTTTTCCCAACATTTCCCTTCACTACTCTGCTCCTATTGATTGTAGCGTGATGAAAAGTATACTATAACCTGCCCAGGAGTATGAAGAATAATTGTACCAAGTTTCGTTAAAATCCGTCGAGTAGTTTTTGTTTCTATAAGGAACATACAGACGGACAGACAGACAGACAAAAATTTTACAGATTGCATTTTTGGCATCAGTATCGATCACTAATCACCCCCTGATAGTTATTTTGAAAATATATTTCATGTACAGAATTGACCTCTCTACAGATTTATTATAAGTATAGATGACTTATCGGAGGTTTAAAAGTTCGCTAAAATAGGTTCTCGAATATTTTCAAAACCTATTATTCATAATAGTCTTTTTACGCTAAAGCGTTTATTATCTCTCCGATAAAATCTCTGTTTAAACCTCCGATAAGTCATTATGAATAAGACCATAAGTGTTTTTCTTAGTTTAAAACCTTTTCTCGCTAGGTGCTATGTTTTTTCTTAATCTCATGTTTATCAAATCCTTTAAACTTATAGTTAGCCTCAAATCTTTACCATCATAGTTTTATTTGAGACTTCTTCGTTAAATCGGCTTTAAAAATAGACACTCTTGACAAAGACAAAACTTTCATTACTTGTTTAACAATTGAGCGTTTACTGTCGTGTCGTAATATTTTAATATTATTTACTTTTACCTATACGTAATGTATATACAAGTCTATTTTTGTTTTTTTTTTATTCGGTTTAAGTACTTTAACTTAAGTGTCAGGACTAATATTTCTCTATCAAGATGCGACCTTTATAATTCTGTATCATAATGTTTATCGTTTTTAACTAAGATTTCCTAGTAACTGCAAGGTGACTATACCTTTGTGTCTGTATAGTGTTTTAGTAGTAATTACTGGTCTCAGCATTGCTGTTAATACAAAGTATTCTAGACATTAGATCTGTTTATACGTTTATAATAATAGTAATTAAAAAAGGAAATATATTATTATTCCAATAAGAATATTATCACAGTTTGTAACAAAGTTGTTCTTGTTAAAATAAATTAAAATCGATATGTATTTCACACAATATTCTGGACTCAAACTAAGCGTAATATTTGTGATATAGGTACAACTCCAATATACAAGGTGTCAAAAAATTAACTTGTTATATTTTTAGGAGTTGTTTCGAATAATATATCATGAATAATCGCCGTTTATAATAATACCGAATAATACCGTTTTGAAGATTTGTAATGATTTACATTACGCGTAAATGTTGTAATGTAATGTAAAAAGGCACAATACCTTTGCTCCCGACGTTCAAAGCAAAGGTATGGTGCCTTTTTAAGTTATTAACGTGATTATAGTCCCGGTAATATTAACAAATTATGAGTTCAAATCGCGTAAGTTTAAAATCAATAATAGTTATGCGCACTGTACCACAATACACTCGCTGTCGCCAGCTGCGAGGTGCGACAATGTTACCTACATTGGTAGGTACTTTATAGGGGCGGTCGGTCGGCGCAAGCGACTGCCGACGAGTGAGACTGAACGGCATAGTACCTACATTATTTTGTAGGTAAGATACGCATAAAAATATTTGATGAAATCCTTTTATTTTGTTTATTTTTCGATACCAACTATCCTCACAAAATTTGACAAGTTGATTTATTTACACCTTATATTTATTATACTCCTTATTTATAATTTCCGTCTTACTAGAAAATTCAAGCAATCCATAAATCTTAAGGCCTTTCCAAGTTGATTGGGCAAAAAGGGACCTCTTATAAATTAAATTCTTCGCCATCTGAACAGAACAGTTCAACTAGCACAAAACAATTACAACTGTATTGATGAATCACACGACACGGTAAAAGTAGGTTTGTCATCGACCCGGATTCGTGTCGTGAATCACTTGCATAAGGCACGTGGCACTTGCATTTTACTGAAGTAGACCTTATTTGTAATTTTTAGAAAATTTGTATTTCAATGATGACTAATTTATAAATGCAAAATCCGGATGATGACGCAATATTAATTTTGACGAGTTTTAAGTGGTATTGTGTGGAACGAAACGATAGCGCGATTTAACTGGTTTTTTTTTTAACTGGTTTTTGTCAGTAGGTACTTTTAAAGTGCCGCATTTTGAATGTTCTTCTTTGATGGTTATATTTTATATTTTAAACGTTAAAAAATGTATGCAAAATATCTTACTTTATTACTATTACGCGCGCTCGTCACTTTGATCGCTCATAGTTCATCTACAAGTAACACATTCACACATTTCAGACACAGCTAGCATAGCATAAAATAGGTAGGTAGTTGTTAGTAATGTTCGCTCGTTGTCTTGTATTGCATTAGATTAAATTATTGTAGATTTAATTTCATAAATATGGAAGAGGGAGCCTTCCTGGCACAAGTATCTTTATACTTAAAAGGAAGACTGAAATGCAAAATGTATAAAAGTTATTGTATATGAAATAAAAATTATTATTATTATTTATTACTCTCTGTCTAGTTACTAATGTTTGTATGTTTTTTCTTCTTGTTTGTTCTTTTCGTCTGCTTCAGTGCAAAGATTTTAAAAACAGATATTTATATTATTTAAGCAATTATTAAATTTAACAACTAGCGTTTTATGTATTTGCTATACTAAAAATATCAAACATCCATCAATCCAGTTTATTAATTTGTTTGCATCATAATTATGTTTTTCTTTAATAGAACATTCCGTTGTTTCCAATATCATTCCGATTTGCGTCACGAAAAACTATTAAAAATGTATTATAAAGTTTTTAGGTAAACAAGATCAGATAGATAGGTACATAACGTTCTTATTTCATATGGATAGTTTGTCAACATAAATAATCACCAACCAGTCTAAGGAAGTTTGGAGGATATCGTTACGTGATATGACCTGCATTTGTACCTACTTAGTTTTGGGTTAATTTAAATCATTCATTATGCAACATGCTGTATATGTTAGATTTCACTCAATAGATTATGCATTACGTGGTATGTTTTTGACTGCATACACCAAAATTAGTATATTTTTAATGTCACTGCTTTTAACGTGATCTTTTAAACCGATTTCTAAAAAAGAGACAATGGTTAAAAAAAATTGGTCGAGTGCGAGTCGGACTCGCGCACGAAGGGTTCTGTACCATTATCTATGCAACATAAGGCACGTTATTAATAAATGAGCAAACAACACACACAATACTTAATTAATCACGTTTGTTGTATGAGAGCCCCCTTAAATATTTATTTTATTTTATTTTTAGTATTTGTTGTTATAGCGGCAATAGAAATACATCATCTGTGAAAATTTCAACTCTCTAGCTATCACCGTTCTTGAGATACAGCCTGGTGACAGACGAACGGACGGACGGACGGACGGAAAGCGAAGTCTCAGTAATAGGGTCCCGTTTTTACCCTTTGGGTATGGAACCCTAAAAAATGTACTTATGTGTTAATTGATTTGTCAAAACACTTAGTTTCTTTTGTTTGAAAGGTATTCAAGTCAAGATTTGATGAAAGAAAGAAAGAAATATTTTATTGCCTCTCCAAAATATTACACAGAAAAATTGGTCAAGTGCGAGTCTACTCGCGCACGATGGGTTCCGTACCATTATCTATGCAATACAAGGCAACGTTATTAGTATCGAGCAAGAAACGGTAAAAAAATCATGTTTGTTGTATGGGAGCCCCCCTTAAATATTTATTTTATTTTATTTTTAGTATTTGTTGTTATAGCGGCAATAAAAATACATCATCTGTGAAAATTTCAACTGTCTAGCTATCACCGTCCTTGAGATACTGGGTACGGAACCCTAAAAATCATGTTTGTTGTATGGGAGCCCCCCTTAAATATTTATTTTATTTTATTTTTAGTATTTTTTGTTATAGCGGCAATAGAAATACATCATCTGTGAAAATTTCAACTGTCTAGCTATCACCGTTCTTGAGATACTGGGTATGGAACCCTAAAAATCATGTTTGTTGTATGGGAGCCCCCCTTAAATATTTATTTTATTTTATTTTTAGTATTTGTTGTTATAGCGGCAATAGAAATACATCATCTGTGAAAATTTCAACTCTCTAGCTATCACCGTTCTTGAGATACAGCCTGGTGACAGACGGACGGACGGACGGACGGACGGACGGACGGACGGACGGACAGCGAAGTCTCAGTAATAGGGTCCCGTTTTTACCCTTTGGGTACGGAACCCTAAAAAGTAGTATGTATAAATTGTAATAATTATATAAAAATTGCGTTATGTGCATGCAAAATGGGAGACAAAAGGAGCGTTGGTCAGCATATGTTGTGACAGCATTTAGCAATCACAACGCTGATATTCTCCAAGGTCCTAATCTGCAACAGGTGACGCTCATTAGCAACTGTAAAAACAATAATAATTAAAAATCAATAATAAACAAAAACAATAATAATTAGAAATCAATAATAATTAAAAACAATATAATTAAAAAACAATAAAATAAAAAACAATACAATGATGACAGAATCTTGTGTTGACTATGACCCAAGTTGATTATTTGGCACAATTCTCAGTATGTTATTGTCACCTGGATGTATCTAAAGCAGCGCGTTTAACATTATTCGTATAGTAGATATATTAGTCAAAATTAAACAGTACTAACTAGTCATCATCATCATCATAACATCACGCCTTTTTCCCATGGGGGTAGGCAGAGACTATAGAGCGCCATCTGCCACGATCGAAGCACACTTCCTTGGCTTCATCCACACTCATACATCTGGTCATACATGCCCGACGGTTGTAAGTGCTACGCACTTGCCTCGGGCGTCCTCTCCCAGCATTTCCACTTACTTTCGCCGTGTATATGCCTTTCGTTAAGCGTCTCTCATCCATCCTCTCCACATGACCAAACCACCTAAGCATACTTTTCTCCACCTTAGTCACTACATGCTCTTTCAGACCGCAACGTTCTCTTATAACTTCATTTCTTAATTTCTCTTTCAAAGTCACACCACACATACTTCTCAAAGAGCGCATCTCTACAGCATTTATTCTACTTTTGCTGCCACACCCAACATTCGCTTAGTATTGATTAAATATGATAAGAAACCAAAAGCTGTTAAGATTGACACGTTTTTGCGATAATGGTTTTTTCTTTAGTGTTTCTTCACGTCATAAAACTTCTCCAAGTCACGTGTATGAATGTATATTGTTTAAGTAACGTGATATTCATATAATGTGATATTTAACATAAGATATCGTTAGAATCTTTTTGTTATGATAATCTCTTCTTATTAATAAATTATGAAGATAACAATGGATTTCATGTATCTGTCAACACTAAAATAAAATTTATTGTTCATTTTAAACTCACGTAAGAGAAGTCGCAAGTATACATAATACATTTTATCATCATGTTTATGATGAATTGCTAAAAAAATACAGAAAAATCGGATGGTTTCCAAGACTCCGGTTTAAAGGCTGATGATAGCTTATTTCGTTTTCTTTTTTATATTTTTTATTTCATTCCCAAAAAGTAATGCAGTGTTATGCTTGGTCATCCAGGTGCTTTTATTAAACATTCAAAAGTCATTGTTATTTTATTAACCCTGATGTTAACTCAAAATGTATAATAATACTTTAAACTTTAATATATAACAGTATCATCAGTAGTATTTTCGTAAGATAACCTTCAGTTAAATAGTTCTTTTTAAATAACTAAGGCGTCTACTGTTTTTATATGACCTCTGAAGAAGAGTAAACTTTTCGAGTTAATTTAAATCATATTTAAATAGTATTTACCCAATTATCATATCATAATGTATAAAATGGGATACAGCATATGGCTCTACTGATTCACGAATATTAACTTCAATTATTGCTACATCATTTTTACTAACGGTTGCGGTATTTGGATGAACGAAAATCTAAACAGAAAGGCTGCGACCAACAGGAAACTTTATACTAAGTTTGGTTAGTATTTTATAAATGCATTCCCTCTATTGAGGAATTTCTCGCATAGTCTAGTAGGACTAGGAAGAAATCGGGTTCGTATCTTGACGTAAATAACTATCTAAATATCTTGCAAATGGAATTTAATAAAAATTGATCAAGTGCGAGTCGGACTCGCGCACGAAGGGTTCCGTACCATTATCTATGCAACATAAGGCAACGTTATAAGTATCGAGCAAGAAACGGTAAAAAAATCATGTTTGTTGTATGGGAGCCCCCCTTAAATTTTTTTTTTTTCTTTAGTATTTGTTGTTATAGCGGCAATACAAATACCTACATCATCTGTGAAAATTTCAACTGTCTAGCTATCACCGTTCTTGAGATACAGCCTGGTGACAGACGGGCGGACGGACGGACAGCGAAGTCTCACTAATAGGGTCCCGTTTTTACCCTTTGGGTACGGAACCCTAAAAAGCAATTGCGTTGAATTTTCCACTTATTATTTATCTTTCTTCCTTATTGCGTTTTACATTCATGTTACAGTACACAATATTATTTTATTTGATTATGTCGTAAAACTGTCGCGGTATTATAATTCAAATGTATGGTTTATAGACAAAGAGCTTATGTCACTCGTAACTAAATGTTTACATTGAGACGGATCACTTGTCTAGTCTGTTTACATACAACATTGTCGCGTTGTATGGTGGGGTTTGTGTTGTACTTCCGTAGGTGGTATCAGTTGGTGATTAAGCGTCTGTTACCGTCGTAATAGGTTTTTATTGTCTACTACAGCTCCTTTCGCTGACTAAGTACTTCGAGAAAATGACTATATCGTTATGGTACCTTGTAATTAACCGGGGGTAATCATCGAGTCCCATTGTTATTATTTACAGGCGTTAATTTAATAAGTTGCTTTTACAATGTTTATCGACTGCTTTGTTATGTTGAATCGGTCTAGAGTAACCGGGATCGAAAAAAGTCAAATGTTTTTGGATTCTATTTATTTAACATCTTTGGCAAAACAGCTGTTGAGTTCGTTGTCAGACCATAATAAAATATTAACAACTAAAAATGTTTCCACTTTGGAGTTAAAATTCTATAAATATGTAAATTATTAACTCAACTTATCTGTATGTTAATATTTAGTATCCAAAAACCTTGTCTGTACAGTCACTATTTTATATATTCATGAAAGAATACGTTTCAGGGTTACCGTATGGGGAAACCCTGCGTAATCTTTATTAATTATCATCTGTCAGCCTATTCTAAATAGGTACCTACTTAGAATAGGCTGACAGATGATAATTGTATACATCGCCTTACCACGATTAAAAACGGTTTATATTTATCTGTAGCCACTCGAGGATGTCATTTCCTAAAGCAACGTTGGGACGTAACCACGACTTATTTGCGCGTGTAATATTTAATTTGATATTTAACTGAGCATAATTTTATTCATAGAAATTTCTACGATACTTTCAACAGTCTACCACTCCAAGAACAATAATAATTTATGCAGTTTGTGTCTTTTTATGCATTTATATGACTTAGTTGTATACATACTAGACTGCGCAGTGTTGTGAAAAGTGTTAGTGCTCCGTATGGTTTTGTGATGTGGTGAAATAAAATGTCTAAAGGCGTTTGGGATCTGATGCCGGTTCGATGCCGGTGGATTGAGACGCTGAGACATTGCGGGAAGACCCTGTTGAGACGACAGCGAAGACTACTTCGCAGGCTGAAGAAGGTAAATAGTGTATCTAATAAATAGGTGCAAACGGTTCAAATGGCGTAAATGATTGCGAAAGAACGCCGTTTTCTCCAAAACTTAAAATGAAGGTAATCCAGTAAGGGTTCCTTTTTTATGGTTCCTAATGAAAAAAGGTACCCTAGTAGACTTACCCTATTTCGCGTCTAATTGTAGGCCACTAAACATTTATCAGCAATGGTGATGATCTCTGTGTATTGCCATACAGATCGTCGGAGACACAAGGCTCCCCAGGTTATATAATAATAATAATTATTATTAATAAATAAATAAATATTCATGGACATTTCACACAACGTCCTCTGGTCCCAAGCTAAGTTCTATATGCTTGTGTTATGGGTACCAGAATACGGATATAATACATATACTACTTTTCTTTTGTAAATACATACTTATAATACATAGTAAACACCCAGATAATATACTCAGTACTCTCACTGATGGTATTCTTTAGAGTTTCTTGAGGCACTATGAATAGTTTTGTGGTTTTTGACAGTAATATCAATTTAAAGTGGCCCCATAACGAGCTATGGAAGTTAGCTGCATTATTGCTTTAGCAGTCTCATAAAAATGAAGCTGCTAAAAATATCTTAAAGTAATCTAAAAATTAAAACACTGAGAAAGTAAATTGTTTATGCACTTTCTCATCCAGCATGCAGTTTCTTTTTCAATGTTTATTGCATTTTAATTGTAAATGTTCATTAATAACATCTTTTCATTAAAAAGCTTTTAACCAAAATTGCGTCTAACGTAGGATCTTATCAAGTTCGAAATTTCACTTCAAATTTTAGTGATCGATCGTAATTTGACGTAGACTTGAAAAAAAGAGTAAATAAATGATGATTGCTACTAAACAGACTGTTTGACGCCTATCCAAAAGTGTACACTGTTAGTTCCTTATTCCGTAATTGTGATTTGTAACAATTTTATTACACCATGATCTAAGTAACTGCTCCTCTCCAGCCCATTTACGTCCCACTGTTGGGCACGTGCCTTGTGCCCCGCTGACCAGGCGTGTTAGCAGAGGGTGTGTGTGACAGTAACTGCTCATTTGTTCAGAATTTTGACAGGAAACAATTGATGTTTTACTTGTAAGCGACGATTCTGTTAGTGCCTTCTGGCAAATTTAATCCTAACATATAAAATGGTAAATAAAACTTGGATTTTTTTGGACAAGACTAGACCCAACTTTTCTGAGGACACGAAAATCGAAACTTCACATTTTTATCGCTCTGAGTTGCGCAACAAAACCAAAATGCATTAATTCGGTTGAAGAATTATGGTTTTTCAAGTTTAATAAAACATTCAACGTGTTTACCTACGGAAGAACCTAATCCATATTACCTAGTTCCTAGAATTAAAATATTACATCGGCATTAGTTGTGTCATCAAATATTATGTTTTCGCAATGTACAGGTGATTTCGCATATTATATTACTCTGCTTGTATAGTAATTTGTTTTATGATGTATTGTTATATCTTTTATTTCGTTTTGTCTATTTCTGTTATAATGTCTTTCTAAGTAATTTTATTATTCTGACTATTACAAAATATTTAGGTAAGTATTGAAAACACAGGTTTTTGAATCTAACTTCCACTATCAACGCTGTGCTCTCTACTTTTGGCACTTCAGTGAACTCAGTATCCAATTTATAGCTTTAATTAAACAATGTTTCGCCATACGAAATGATGATGACCATATACTTGAGGGTTGGGCTAAAACCACATAACATAATGTCAAAAGCAAAATATAGCAATATAATAAATATTTTGGACATTTCACACAACGTCCTCTGGTCCCAAATTAAGCTATATTTCTATGCTTGTGTTATGGGTACCAGATACGGATATACTACATATACTATTTTTCTTTTGTAAATACATACTTATAATACATAGAAAACACCCAGACGCAGAACAAACATTTGTATGACAAGTATTAAACATGACACAAATGATTGTCCCAAGCGGGAATCGAACCCGCGACCTTGTGAACGGCAGTCCAGTACATGAACCACTACGCCACGAAGCCCGTCTAATATAGCATGAATATAGCAGAGACATATTTTGTTAGTACGAAGGAAAGTCCCGATAGCTCGTTGGTTGTGAGCAGTGGAACAGTTCCAAAGGTCGACGGCTTATAACCCGTTCGTGATAATTACTTTTCCTACGTCATTTGATGTGTTTGAAATCTCTTGGGTCTTTTTATTACGTTGTTGTTCCAACAGAAATCAGCTACAGCTAGAGCGTACTAGAGACCTTCAACATGCTTTTGATTGTGACTCGTCGTACTATTTAAATCAAACTACCGGGCTACCCAATCTGCTTCAAATGCCACGAACAGATCTTGACTCTTCCTGACCTGTAACTATTGTTCAAATTGTGACTCACATCCCAAGGCTTTTGTTAATTAGATTAAAACTGACTAATAGGATTTATTTTAAAAGAGCTCTCTGGTTTTGTACGCTCGTTGTATTTGTGTCGTACTTCTACTATAGTAATTCTTAAGTAATAATAAATAAATAAAATAAATATTCATAGACATTTCACACAACGTCCTCTGGTCCCAAGCTAAGCTTATTATGCTTGTATTGTGGGTACCAGAATACGGATATTCTACATATACCACTTTTCTTTTGTAAATACATGCTTATAATACATAGAAACATACAGACGCAGTACAAACATTTGTATGACAATTAGAAAAATCACACAAATGATTGTCCCGAGCGGGATTCGAATCGGCGACCTCTTGATCGGCAGTCCGTTACATAAACCGCGAGGCTCGTCAAAAGTATGTGTACGTACAATAACAAAATAGGTACTAAGTATAGTAATGTATAGTAAATCTCTTCGTTTTTTAGGGTTTCGTACCCAAAGGGTAAAAACGGGACCCTATTACTGAGACTTCGCTGTCCGTCCGTCCGTCAGTCCGTCTGTCACCAGGCTGTATCTCAAGAACGGTGATAGCTAGACAGTTGAAATTTTCACAGATGATGTATTTCTATTGCTACTATAACAACAAATACTAAAAATAAAATAAATATTTAAGGGGGGCTCCCATACAACAAACATGATTTTTTTACCGTTTCTTGCTCGATACTAATAACGTTGCCTTATGTTGCATAGATAATGGTACGGAAGCCTTCGTGCGCGAGTCCGACTCGCACTTGACCAATTTTTTTTATTTTACTATCAAACGGGAACATTGCATTCTTTCGGGATAAAAAGTTCTGATGTTTAGGCTACATTATTGTAAAATTTCATTAAAATCCATTCAGTAGTTTTTGCGTGAAAGAGTAACAAACATTCAAACATGCATACTAACTTTCACATTTATTATAACTATTATTAGGATTACGATTTCTAAATTACTTGCTCAATAATATTTTTGTTGTTCCTAAACATTATTTTTTGGTTTAGTTTTAGTACGACAGTCTACAATAATATTTACATGTATAAATAAGCACTATTTTGCTAACACATTAAAGTAGCCTATCTACGGCTACCAAAATACTAAACTCTATTTTAATCGGCTTAGTACTTTTAGAAAGAGCGTCAGATAGACAGAAAGAGTTACTTTAGTATTGATAATAATATTATTAGTAAATATTGTCGGGTCTCGTGGTCTAGTGGTTCATATAACGGACTGCCGTTCACGAGGTCTCGGGTTCGATTCCCGGTCAGGACAAATATTTGTGTGATGTTTTTAATTGTCATACAAATGTTTGTACTGCGTCTGGGTGTTTCTATGTATTATAAGTATGTATTTACAAAAGAAAAGTAGTATATGTATTATATCCGTATTCTGGTACCCATAACACAAGCATATAAAGCTTAGCTTGGGACCAGAGGACGTTGTGTGAAATGTCCATGAATATTTATTTATTTATTTATTTATTTAATGGATATCATTGGTCCTGTTTTGTAAGTGTCAAGCAGCAGATCATGGTCGTCTATACAATAAGTTATTGAGAAATAGCTACATTTACATTTGTTCATTGTTTTCTCATAATTTATTTAGCTCTCGAATAAGTTAATGTGTCAGAATTGTGTCGTATCTTGTACTGTCATCACATTGAATTGTGTTAGATTTTTTTACTATATGTTTTCTGTTTACTAAACATACTTTTAAAAGTGAGTATATATTAATTGTATAGCTTATCATATCGATTACAGAGTCGGTATTATATAGCATTCATTTAGTGAGAGTGGACATACAGAAAAGAGAATAATAACATAAGTATCAACAGTAACATCAGAGAAGTAAGTAGTCATCTTGAGAGGCTTGCGTTAGGCCCGCATAGTGAGGAGGTTTTCCTGTCTCTGGACACCTAATCACCGGCACCTTGGTCCCTGTACCGGTGCCGGTGGCAAACTATTTTTTATATAATTTTTATTAAAGAAAGATAATGTGTGTATGTGTTTACTAAGTGTGATATTGTGTTTTTATTGTGTATTTTTTTTAATTTTGAATGTATGTCACTTTTTTAATTTTTTTTTAAATATGTGCGAATTAAGAAAATAAATGAATGAGAACACATAAGTAATAACATAGTATAACTTACTATATATGAAAAAAAAAATGTTAGTCTCAAAAAGAGTATACAATTAACTGTCGTAACTAAAGGTAGGTTTATAAAAACGTATACATACAGATTTATAAAAACGTACAATATCTGATTCCCAAACTAGGCAAGAAGCCTGTAATTTCTTTGGATCCCATATAATTCTAAAACGGCTGGATAAATTTTATGGCTACTGGATCAATAAATGAATGTATGACAAAAAAGACAAACATGTAGCACGCTTATCTATACTCTATACCAGGTTTGGCCAACTTTTGTGCACATAAGATTTTTTATTTTAAAATTGAGTCGCGATCGACCTATTTCTTAGGTAGGAAGGGGGACGTTTATGCAATGTGCTTTTATACCACTCGTGCACTCGTGAAAATAGTAGAAAACTACTAAAAGTAGTCACGCTGAACGTCTCCCTACTCGAAGCATGAGCTGCGTACATGTTCATTCCTGTATCAAGTGCTAGAAACATTTGGCATTGAATGCGTCCCCTCATGGAACTTGCGAGTGATCGACCAAAATTGGTCGTGCGATCGACTTGTTGGCCACTCCTGCTCTGTACTATATAATATTATAAAGCTGACGAGTTTGTTTGTTTGTTTAAACGCGCTAATCTCAGGAACCTCTGGTCCGATTTGAAAAATTCTACAAAAATGAAAAAAAATGTTGATGATGAAAAATGTTACAAAAACGGGGAACATTTTCTAAATTCCACGCGTACAAAGTCGCGGGCAACAACTAGTTTATAATAGTTAGGACTACATTGTCATCAGTAGATGTATAATTCATTAGAGAACATCACTGAACATTAAGAACATTAAGAAAATTAAGAAAACGCTAGAAAGTCATTGCAACCACGTCACAGTTGCCACTTTAGCGACAGCAGGCTTCACGAATCAATTAAATTCACTCTTAGTTTTTCACTTCGGTCAAAACCATATTTGCCTCGCTTTTACTATGATAATTATTTCTATTTATACGCTGTAATTAACTTGCACTTTTATGTTTACTATAACAAGTTACAATATAATTATATTTTATTAACTTCGGACATATAATTTGGACTACCATCACAGTAAACGATTAACATTGCTTCAGATTACGTAAAAACCTATGCCTCTTATTTCTTAGAGAGAAACAATAAAAGACTTATGTCATTGGGTTTTTCGTAGCAAAAGACGTCTTCTGCATAAGTTATACCATTAGTGACTTTTACAGATTCTAGACGAAGAGATTAGGGTTGTGGGGGTTACAATATATTGCGTATCAGACATCATTCGGACAGTAGTTCTAGAGAGTAGAAAACTATTGAACAATGACAATTACGAAGGTCATATTATTATACAGTTTCTGGATAAATATAGAGTTTTTCTAAAACTCTATATTTATCCAGATTCTTTTTTCTATAGAAAGCCAATCAAATAATATTGGGCACGACTTGTTATAGAGAGTAAAAATAATAACATAAGATATAAAATACAAAAATAACATTGTTTCTCTTAAAGTTGTAAGTTATTTAGATATTAGCCATTAGCCAAGTTTAATGTTTTAACGTCTCGGTTTGTAATTAAGTAATTCGTACATCGAATAAACAGAGTAGACGGGATGCACTTGAATCCTAGATCACTAGAGTGTATAATGTGCTCTTGTTATTAATAATTAAAAACTGTATCAATTATATTTAAAACATAAATAATTTGCTTAGTTGAAAAACTGAAATTTACGCTTGATAATCCTAATTTTTTTTTAATTATTGCAATATTGTCGGTCCTTAAGGGCCTACATCAATATTATCGTCGACAAGTACCTATTAACACAGCTAGTAGGTATGGAAAATGAAGAATTAGGGATATTTTTTTTGTTTACTCAAAATCTACTAAATACTAGCTGGCCCGGCAAACGTTGTTTTGCCATACCTTAAAAAAAGAAAAAAAAAAAATTAAAAAAAAAGAACTATAAACCTCACGGAGCCCGAGACCTTTCCAACGAATGCAAAACCGTGGAAATCGGTCCGTGCGTTCTGGAGTCAGGAAGGAAAACCCGACTTATTTTTATATAGTAGATATTTTAATTCCGATTTACGTATTTCTATATATAATAGTTACTTATGTTTTTAAAGTTATTTCATTAGTTAATACGCGATAATAGACCGAACAATGAAAAAAAATAAAAAATGAGTGAGGTTGTTTCGCTAAGATTTTCTATCGAGAAAACTTTTTTCAATCGCGTTTTGAGTTTATGCGATCCTAGATTATATATTGAAAAAACATATACTTAAAAATTAGAGCTCTAGCCATTCAATCTAAAGAAAAAATGAAAACATCGTATGTAGAAAAATGCACTAAGCTATTTTAGTATCCTCTTAATGTGTGAAAAATTGTTGTGTTTACCTACGCGTTATAATTTCTCTTCAACAGAGCTGTACACGTGAAATATTGGACCTATTATTTCTCACCTTTAGATTACTCCACGTGATTTAGTTTTAATAGGAGAGCTTAGACTATGGCTTCTATTAATTGTAGGGTATTTATGTGAAGGCCGACCTTGTATCTTAAATCAAGGTGAATCGTTGCTCTTGTTTACTACTCAGTATAGATGTTAATTATTTGCTGTATAAGTAACTACTTTTTGCAATATAATAATAGCCGATATGTTAACAAAACATCTATTATTGGCCAATAGTATGTTATGTTATTGTTTCGCAATTGCACGTTTGACTCTCAACGTTTTGTACAGGAGTAAATTTTTAAGAATATACTCTGGATGTTATGAGTGTGGATGAAGCCAAGGAAGTATGTTTGGATCGTAGCAGATGGCGCTCTATAGTATCTGCCTGCCCCCATGGGAAAAAGGTGTGATGTTATGATGATGATGACTCTGTTTCATAATTTTCTGTAACTTTTCCAAAGAGCTATAGGACGCAGTACCGCCGTACCGGTATATGTTTATGTAAAATCGTGTGATAACTGCGTTAAAATTTTTATTTATTTTCCATTGGTAAAAATAGACTTAGAATTTGAACATTATTAGACATTGAACTGTGTAACAATCTTTTAGTTTTCTGTATTACCAGCTAATATTTATTTCTATACTTGCTTTTTAGGGTTCCGTACCCAAAGGGTAAAAACGGGACCCTATTACTGAGACTTCGCTGTCCGTCCGTCCGTCCGTCCGGCTGTATCTCAAGAACGGTGATAGCTAGACAGTTGAAATTTTCACAGATGATGTATTTCTATTGCCGCTATAATAACAAATACTAAAAATAAAATAAAATAAATATTTAAGGGGGGCTCCCATACAACAAACATGATTTTTTTACCGTTTCTTGCTCGATACTAGTAACGTTGCCTTATGTTGCATAGATAATGGTACGGAACCTTTCGTGCGCGAGTCCGACTCGCACTTGACCAATATTTTTTATATTTGTTTCGCTCGTGTCTGTGTACTTGAATGCGATTTATATACCCCAATTAATAAAACTGAAATATTTTACACATGCAATAAACAAAATTAATCGGAAATAAAGGTTAAAATGGTTTTAAGTAAAATTATATTCGAAAAGTAGTTTATGTATTATATTCTTATTGTGGTACAAGCATAATAAGCTTAGTTTGGGACCAGAGGACGTTGTGTGGAAATGTCCATGAGTTTAATGTAAATTGGCAATGTGAGAAAAATAAAAAAGATAATTAATTAGTATAGTTAACGTTAGTGAATTTGATTTCTATTTTTCTTGTTTCTATGTTGTATTAAATTTAGTTTCTTATTGTTCCCAGGCGTACCTACACAGTTGGCGCTCTGCTGACGAGCTGAACATGTTGGTGGGTGCGAAAGTTGGAGGCGCGACTCCACTAGTGATCGCTTGCAGAAATGGCCACTACGACGTTGCAGAATATCTTATTGAAAGATGTAAAGCTGACATTGAACAGCCCGGTTCAGGTAAAATATAATAATATATTTTAACGTAATTTTAGTTAGTTTTTAACTAATAGCTGGCTGATCATCAGCTAATAGCTAAGGGAAAAGGAGTATACGTGACATAAAAAATAAGAATTGTATTGTACGTTGATTACTTCGATTAAGCGGTAGCTGCATTGTCTCGTCTCGTCCTACCATTTCTTTGTGACGCAAATAGTGGCGCAAATGACCATGTCGTTCATTATTCTAGTAGATAAACCATTAATTGTTAAGTTTTATAATATAATAATAATAGTTCTTGTAGGTACCATGGGTTATACCTAGTCACTACCTACTCTGTAGTGACAGTCAGGATAGTCTGTGGTAGCGTCCTTCCTCTCTCTCTCTTGGGCAATGGCGTCGTTATAAGACTACTACAATTGTAACGATATTTATTAAACAATAAAAGCATATAAATTCACATAATAGTCTTCTTAATTATACAGTTCTTTATTCGGACAATTAATATTCATCACAATATCACACAAACAATGAAATTAAATTTAAAATAAAATAAATCAAGAAACATACAGTATAACACAATCCCGTACAGAGTTACCTAGTCACACGATTAACGTGTAGTTCAGTAAACCGTCTCAGAAACGCACCATCCATCTTATTAGAAAATATTTTTAGTAAGCTATTGGAGCTCGCCCATAACCTGTGCATCAACGACGCCAACCATTTGCGCATAATAGCGTAAAAGTCGTCCGTATGCGCCTCTGCGAACATGGTGGACGCACTATAGTAACAATGTAGCCTCAAGAGCATTCTGAGAGCATTATTGTACTGGACGCGTAGGGTGTTGTATGACCTTTGTGTGGAGTTAAATCATAGGCTACTACTATTTGATCAATATTATGCAATAGAAACTGGATTTTTCAGAAGTAGAAAAAAGGTCCCGTTGAAATGTTTACCGAAACATGTAAAATTTATTGCGTAATATTGAGATAGGGAAAACTCGAAACAAACCCTTTGACAACACGTATATTCAGCATGGCGAAAGGAGACCCAAATTCTCCGGAAATGGAGAAGGTCCGTGTCTAAAGATGAGACAAGAAAAACTTATTAATTAGTGGATTTCAGAACTTATTCTTTTTGAAGTCCATTACTAATGTAGTTTTGGAGTAGAAATCCAATAAAATTTTCCATATTGCATGATTTAAACCAGTATCATTGTATTCCAGTATGATTTCGTATCTTGTATTTCACAATAATGTAATACTTATTGTTTTATGTTGGCAATGGGTCAGCGGTCAGCGTTGGCGAAAACATTACCAAAGCGACCAAACAACTTATATGTCGACAAAATGTATGTTTGTCACATTTTGTCGACATATAAGTTGTCAGTCAATCAAGACCTCGTTAATTTTGTTCTTTTTATATCATTTATCATCGCTTACGTTTTGGTCTTTTTATTTCGCTTGTTAGTTTCCAATTGCGTCAATTAGTTGGCACTTGGCCATATTTACTGAAGTTGGAAAATTGTTACAACTGATATTAAAGAGATAAATAGATTAATTGAACTTCTGGGTGTACTGCGTCTAGGTGTTTACTATGTATAAGTACGTATTTACAAAGGATAAGTAGCGTATGTAGTATATGCATCCGTATTCTGGTAAAGGTGAGTATTCCGTCTGTGACACGGCATGTTATCTATCTACATTATTCCTTAGCTGGCTTATATAGCTCCCGAAGAAGGAAAAGGGAGTGGTACAGAACACTTCTATTCTTAATCTGTCACCACACGTACAAGCCTCACTTAATACACAATTTCCTACTTTTATTTTTGGACAAAATGCTTTCACAATTGCCAGAAAGTAGTTATAAAAGTTTGCGATGTTGTTTCCAGTGACGTTTGATGGCGAGACGATAGAGGGCGCTCCGCCGCTATGGTGCGCCGCGGCCGCCGGACACTTGCCTCTAGTAAAACTGTTAGTACGAGCTGGTGCCAACGTCAACTCAACCACGAGGACACACAGCACGCCGCTGAGAGCAGCGTGCTTCGACGGACACTACGATATCGTCAAGTTCCTAGTCGAGAATGGCGCCGGTCAGTACTTCTGCTTCTGTCATATATTTACGTGTGGATCAGTATTAAAAATATTTTTATTTCACTTTAAGACATTCGAATAGAAAATCAAAAGATCGTTAATCCTGGATATACCAGTCAGAATGATGGAAATGGTGAGAGATTTACGTTTGCTGTAAAGATCAGTTAAACACAAACAAATAAATTCCATCATTCCGACTGGTATATCCAGGATAAACGAACTTTTGATTTTCTATTCCAGAGTATTTTCAGGTTTGAAACTAAGTATTTAGATATTTTTTCACACGCTTTTATATGTTCGGTATGTATCTATCAATGTATTAATCTATGTAACGGAATCTTTGAACGCCATTTTTACCAACTTGCAGTAGTCGGATTGATCTGAAATTTTGCACACATATGAAGGACCGATGACAATGCAATTATTTAAAAATATATTCAGGATTTCAAGCGTGTTTTTACTTTTTGAACTAAGGAAATTATTTCTATTGTTGCTAATCTATTGAATTCCGCTCAGTCTAAATTACCAGTTGGTGATTAATTACAACTTATTTTTTATTACAGACATAGAAATAGCAAACCGTCATGGGCACACGTGCTTAATGATAGCGTGTTACAAAGGTCACATCAGAATCGCCAAGTACCTCCTCTCATTGAGCGCTGATGTGAATAGAAAAAGTGTCAAAGGCAACACGGCGTTGCACGACTGTGCTGAAAGCGGGTCGCTGCATATACTGAAGATGCTTTTAGGACATGGAGCTACCATGGACGTTGACTCATATGGTAAGAACATTTTATGAAACAAAACTATAATTAATGTAAACCTATATTATCTATATACTTCTTAGGGATGAGGGAAAATTTGTATTCACTATTTTCACGAACATTCAGGACATAGGAGTCCATAAGACCTATACAATTTTTCTTAAAATGTGAAAAGTTATGTCGAGTTCTTGACTGATAGCAACGCATTTATTTTACATTGAATTTTCCATCTAATATGAGTGTGGATGAAGCCAAGGAAGCATGTTTGGATCGTAGCAGATGGCGCTCTATAGTCTCTGCCTACCCCCATGGGAAAAAGGCGTAATGTTATGATGATGATGATTAAGTAACCTAATTCGCAGTTATCGTAGGATTAACAATAAATAAATCTTATATTTATTGTTCTCTTTTCATAGGTATGACACCACTGCTGGCAGCATCGGTGACAGGACACACACATATTGTAGAACATTTAATTAATTCGGAATATGGACTGGTAACAAGACAACAGCGGATTGACGCCCTTGAACTATTGGGTGCCACTTACGTAGATAAAAGACGAGATATGGTCGGCGCACTCGCACTATGGAAACGAGCCATGGACGATAGGTAAGTTGTCTTCCTTTTTAAGATATATTTAGACAGCTAAAAAAGCAAAATTTGCTGGATTGAGGCAATTAATTTTTTTAAAATATGTAGTTAATAAAGAAACTTGCTTGCTGTTTGCCTACGTGATGAAAATAGTGATAAACACACACACACACACACACATAAGAACTGAAGTGGGAGACTACCTAGCTTGACTAACTGGCAAGATTTTTCCTACTGCGGAAGAAAGATCCTCGAGGGGGTTTTACGTGGCAACGTCTTGGACCTCGCCAGTAAGACCCCCAACTAAACAGGAAATATCCTTTACTTTGGTAGAGGACATTCTCTTTCGTTTTTCAGACAATTTGTCGTCTGATGGTAACTATATTGTCGTTTAGATTTCTGTTAGCGTCGTCTAGCAGATCAATTTCCCATCATTATATTGGAGTGCAGTGTAATGTTTTTTTTTGTGAGCTAAAAATATAGTTATTGCTTTATGTTGTTACTAGGTTTCCGGCAGATGGAAGCGAGCCGATCCCTAAACCAAAGGACATCCCACGCATAGAGGCATATGATTATGCTGTTGAACCGAGCAATGCACAACAACTTGAGGAAATATTAGCCGATCCAGATGCGATGAGAATGCAAGCTTTAGTCATTAGAGAAAGAATTCTAGGTGAGTAGAGCTTTTTGAGGTGTAAGCTACCTAATACCTACCTAAGTAATACCAAAATATTGGCATTTCCTTATTGTAATCCAATTTTCTGAAGATGTCATCTCAAAAAGCTGGGAAAATATACAGTTCGGTTTTAGGGCTTCGTACCAAAATAGAATGTAATAAATCCATCCATCAACCTTTCTCTGTCTACTGCTGGACATAGGGTTCCCCCATAGAACGCCACAACGCGCGGTCCTGCGCTAACTGCATCCAGCGGCCCGCGGCGTATTTGACGATATCGTCAATCCACCTTGTTGGGGGCTCCATGCTGCGTCGTCCGGTTCGTGGTCGCCACTCGAGGACCTTCCGTCCCCAACGGTCATCAGATCGTCGAGCGATGTGGCCTGCCCATTGCCACTTCTGCGTGCTAACTCTTCGGGCTATGTCGTACATACCAGTCCTTCTACGGATCTACGGATGTAATAAATATTTTAAGAGAATTCCATGCAACAAACGTTTTTAATTATGTTTTCAGTAATGAAACCCTTGGACGTTATGACCAAAATATTACGTAACTAATGGTATGAAACCCTTACCTAACCGCGAATTTAACTAGAACTTAACATTACTTTTCAGGTCCAGCGCATCCTGATACATCGTACTATGTCCGGTACCGCGGTGCGGTATACGCGGACGCGGGTCGGTTCGCCCGTTGCCGTACATTGTGGCATCACGCTCTAGATATGCAGCGAGCCGTGCTACCGCCATTGTCGCCGCTCACACAGTCCAGTTTATACAGCTTTGCTGAGCTCTTCTCTTATATGCTGGCTGAGCGTGCGCGACCTCCGCTAAGAGGTACGGTCAATATTTACTCTGTATTCCTTAAACGTCCCCTATTAGATATAACAGTTGTTAATTTGGTTTGAGAAGGGATGTGTAGTTTTTATTGATTTACTCCTAGAATCCCCCCCCTGGCTAAGTTTATGACGCATACTATAGGCGCGTGACATATGCAAAAATTGATGGGATTTGGTCTGAAATAAGCATAAACAAAGAAGGTAAGGTAGGTCACAAAAAAGTAGACAATACTTTGTGACTCACCGACCGTATAGAGTACTTTTAATAATTTCACTTAATCACTAAAGATGGGTATTTGTTTTAATATCAAATAAAACTTCTAATCTATTTTAAATGTATATTACGTTCCAGGTCGTATTGTCCCGCCAGTAACATTTGAAGATATCGAACCAGTATTCAAAAAGGCATTATCCGAAATAGACAGAGGCATGGAACTCCTAGACTCTAAGCTGAGCATCGACCGGGAACAAACTTTGAGTACTTTACAAAGGGTTTTAGTTATATCATTGCACCTTGCCGCACTTATGGCCAGGCTATTGGAGGAGCCGGATTGTACGGAAGAAGTTTCCAGAAAGATTCATATGGCTGTGTACTCACTAATTAAGTTAGATATTAAGGTTGGTACATTTTTTAAACTACCCTCTTAAAAATAGACGTTAGAAATTACGAAATTTTTATTAAGCTATTGCATAGCTTCTACTCGTATCGCGGGCCTTGAGCGTGGAGACCGAATCCAGAAATTCCGTAACGAAAATAGCGTATTGAGAAAAACCTTACGTTATCGGCGTTACTGCGCATGCGTAATTCCCTCTTCGCCCCGCAATTTATTTCATACTGTCGATACCAAGGGTAAGCGCCTTCCTCAAATTAAACAGCGTATTAAAATAAGGATTTTGAATCGAACAATGGACAGATGTAAGCACCAGTAAATAAGGATTGTTAATCTTATTTTAGTTTATAGTACATATTTAGATTCTAGCATAAATAAAATAAATAAATAATTATAATTGCATAAGTTGATAAAAAAATTGGTCAAGTGCGAGTCGGACTCGCGCACGATGGGTTCCGTACCATTATCTATGCAATATAAGGCAACGTTATTAGTATCGAGCAAGAAACGGTAAAAAAATCATGTTTGTTGTATGGGAGCCCCCCTTAAATATTTATTTTATTTTATTTTTAGTATTTGTTGTTATAGTGGCAATAGAAATACATCATCTGTGAAAATTTCAACTGTCTAGCTATCACCGTTCTTGAGATACTGGGTACGGAACCCTAAAAATCATGTTTGTTGTATGGGAGCCCCCCTTAAATATTTATTTTATTTTATTTTTAGTATTTGTTGTTATAGCGGCAATAGAAATACATCATCTGTGAAAATTTCAACTGTCTAGCTATCACCGTTCTTGAGATACTGGGTATGGAACCCTAAAAATCATGTTTGTTGTATGGGAGCCCCCCTTAAATATTTATTTTATTTTATTTTTAGTATTTGTTGTTATAGCGGCAATAGAAATACATCATCTGTGAAAATTTCAACTCTCTAGCTATCACCGTTCTTGAGATACAGCCTGGTGACAGACGGACGGACGGACGGACGGACGGACGGACGGACGGACGGACGGACGGACGGACGGACGGACGGACGGACAGCGAAGTCTCAGTAATAGGGTCCCGTTTTTACCCTTTGGGTCGGAACCCTAAAAATGCTATGCAATAGTTTTACCGCGGCAGTCCCCGAGTGCCACACGTCTTTTTTTTATTAAAAAAGGTATAATGGGACCTTGTTACAGAGACTTCAATGTCCGTCTTTCACCAGGCTGTATCTCAAGAACGGTGAAAGCACTTATAATCTCGGAAAAATGCGATATTACCATCGGTTTAAGCATTCAAATCTACTGCCTAGGTGGCGTTAGTGCCGCGTTCGAAGTTGCAGGTCGTTATGGTTTTATCACCGTCCTTCACTTCTGTCTTCTAAAATTTACCGCGGTAATACTATGGGATGCAGCTAGTAGTTAACTAAAAACACTTAAGTGTTGCCACTAACTTATACCATAAAAATCAAAAATTGGTCAAGTGCGAGTCGGACTCGCGCACGAAGGGTTCCGTACCATTATCTATGCAACATAAGGCAACGTTATTAGTATCGAGCAAGAAACGGTAAAAAAACCATGTTTGTTGTATGGGAGCCCCCCTTAAATATTTATTTTATTTTATTTTTAGTATTTGTTGTTATAGCGGCAATAGAAATACATCATCTGTGAAAATTTCAACTCTCTAGCTATCACCGTTCTTGAGATACAGCCTGGTGACAGACGGACGGACGGACGGACGGACAGCGAAGTCTCAGTAATAGGGTCCCGTTTTTACCCTTTGGGTACGGAACCCTAAAAATCATTTATTCATGTAGTCATATTTTTAGTGGCAAAAAATAAGCTCTTATGATATGTCCAAATTTTTTCCCCTACTACCGGTTCAGGACTTTCAATCCGCTGAGAAGAACCGGCGTAAGAAACTCAGCAGATATCGTTATCTTTAGTCATATTACTATAGTTTAAATAAAACTACTTTTTACGGATTTAGACGCGTATATTTGTTTTAAATTTTGGCCCGACGTTTCGGAGACGTTTGCAGTCACCATGGTCACGGGTGAGATGGCATCTCACCCGTGACTATGGTGACTGCAAAGTGAGTGAGTTGAGTCATATTAGAAATACTATATTACCGGCTAACACTCACAGTTTTGGGATCGAAGATGTCGACCCTGGTTTCGAGCATATCCCATATCATATCGAGCATATATATCGGGTCGACATCTTCGATCCCAAAACTGTGAGTGTTAGCCGGTAATATAGTATTTCTAACAAATATACGCGTCTAAATCCGTAAAAAGTAGTTTTATTTAAACAGATGAGTCGCGCAAGTGTTAGAAAATATTATAATACTATAGTTCTTACAATATACATAAATTACAATTATAATATGTGTTGCTCTGGAACATATCTATGAGATAATACCTATCGTTTAAATAAATATATATATATAACAGGTGCGTCAAGGCAGATCAGCATTACACGTGGCGTGTTCAGCCGAGACTTGCCGGGGTAGAGGAGCTCGCGCCTGGCTTCCACCAGCTGGAGACACGCAGCCCTGCGCGCCGCATCTCGTAGCTCTTATGCTACGTCTAGGAGCTGCACCTGATGCCAGAGATGCTGATGGGAATACACCCTTACATCTTGTCTGCAAGGTAACTTGAACTATTGTTAGGTAGTCATGATATGATGTGCTACATGTGGTTTGTTAGAGATATGCAGGGGTCGTAGAAATGTTGTTATGTTTGGTCGAGATATATAGCGGGCATAGAAGTTTGTTATATTTGCTAGATATATAATATAATAATAAATATGCACGGGGCGGTAGGGTTGTTGTAGGGTAGCTAAGCTTATATGCTTGTGTTATTGGTACGAAGAAGAATACGGATAGAATACATATACTACTTTTCTTTTGTAAATACATACTTATAATACATAGAAACACCCAGACGCAGTACCAACATTTGTATGACAATTAGAAAAATCACACAAAAGATTGTCCCGAGCGGGAATCGAACCCGCGACCTCTTGATCGGCAGTCCGTTACATAAACCACTCAACCACGAGGCTTGTCAATTTTTTTTCTTTGGTCTTCTTTTCTTTTTCATAATATTCATCAAAGGCTATTTTTTTGTTATTACAGTTGAACCCATGTCCTGCAGAAGTAGTCCGCGAATTATTAGCACACGGAGCCCACATCGACACAGTCAACTACGAGGGTGAAACGCCTGAAGAAATACTTAAATCAACGCAACAAAGTCTTACGTCCATTGTGAACCCTCTAAGGTATACGACACTTAAATGTCTCGCAGCGCGTACAGTTAAGAACTATAGACTACCTTATCGCCATGTTGTACCTCAATGCCTACATGCAACAGTCATTACGCATTGAATATAACATTAATACATTTATTGGAATGATTCCCAATTAGAAGCAAACTTGATTGACAAACTTGTTTGATAAACTTGCTTGACCAACTTGTTTGACCAACTTGCTTGACCAACTTTTGGTGAAATATACTCATTATGTTAAGCCGGAGAACTAGTTACTTTCATTGAAATTGGGGGTCATTGAGCTGTTAACAGTTGTCTATATAGGCTAGACCTAGGGCGTTAGGATTTATTTTTCAATTGTTGCCAATATTCAATAGGACGCTATTAAAGTCTCATTAACTGAATTTTATTCCATAAATTGTTGATTTTTACCTAGGGTTTGGATATTTCGGTACGTAATAAATTATTCTATACTAGGAGGTTTAAAAAGTACTTTAATGATTATGAAGAAGGTCTTTTTATATTGACCATCTTTCCATTGCAGTATGAATCAAGATAATTATAAAGGGTTTTATGTAAAATGTGTGGTTATAGTAATCTCGTTACTTCATAGTAATGATTAAAATCAGCCCTTGATATAAAACAGGACTATTACACGACAATCAATAGATGCTATAAATTGCAGTGAACTTTTTGTAGAAATTTGTGAATACACTTTTGGATTGGTAGTCAATCCATTCAATTGGAGTGTATTCTAAAAATATTGAAAGAAACTGTTCACAGTTGATACTTTGGGTAATCAAGATCTTTCAAAACGTTACTGACATGACAGTTGATTTGCCAAACTTTACTGACAGTTGATTTTGACATATCGCAATGTCATCTGAATTTTTGTAATATAAAAATATTAGAGTCGGCTCAATTTACAATTAATTATTATACAGTATACTTTGCAAGCTACTTAAATTAATTTGTACATTATTCTCCATAATAAATGAAAAATACTCAAATTTTCTTCAAATATGATTTTTCTATTAAAAATGCAACTTAAATAAGCACCACCTGTTGACGATAATTTTAATTATTACTACAGTACACTTTTCTTATGTCTTACTACTTAAAATCCAAGGAAAATTGTTAATCCTATTCTTTAAAGGAAATTGAGGCTATGTTGATTAAGATTATAAAAATCATAGAATTTTTCTATAATGTGTGTCAATTGCCATAAAAACGCACACATTGCTGGTTCTACACACTGCTGGTTCTGGAGTATATACCATAATTTGTATAAATATTATATTTTTAGTCATATAGTGCAATATAACAAATTTCAATACAATAATAATATCTCTTTTGGATTTTAAAATTTCACATTATTTAAATACATAATTGTAAATACAAAGCATAGTAGGATTTATCGTAAATTTTTTTTAGTTTAAATTTTCCTTTATACCAGTTTTTTTTATATTTTGTTATACTTTATAATACCCCTGTCATAGTTTATTATTCTTTTTAATATTATACTTTAATAAAAAAATGACTTTAGATTGTAATAAAGGTATTATTTTCGTATATGTGTGTCAAAATTGTAACGTCCTTATTTTTGATAGTTCATAATGATATATAGAAATTAAATTTCAGTGCTGTGTCCTAAGTGATTAAAATAGAAAATAATATATATTGGTATAATTAAATTGATGTTTTAATAATGTGTATCTGTATGTAGACATGCTGTTATGAAAATAATGTTTAAATAAATAATTAAATTACCACAATAATTGTGAAAACGGCCTTTTCTCAGTCACAAATTATTACTATTCTAGGGAGTTTATTAATATCTAGAGCAATGTTGCTATAATCCTCATACAATTTTCCAAATTATAATAGTCAGGTCAACTAGATTGACTCATTTTCAAACTTTTATACTGCAAAAGTTTCTTGTGAATAATTGACGTACATATTCTTTTGGTCAGTGAAAACTAATAATAGTTAATATTCCTACTACTTTCTAAATTATATAATAAATATAACACCGGCACCATATTGGGCCTGTTACGCGACGTTATATAAACGTGACATTACATTCTCCGAAGTTACGTTAACGTGACGTTACATTCTGTGACAACGTTAACGTGACATTACATTCTGTGACATAACGTTAACGTGACATTACATTCTGTGACTTAACGTTAACGTGACATTACATTCTGTGACTTAACGTTAACGTGACATTACATTCTGTGACTTAACGTTAACGTGACATTACATTCTGTGACTTAACGTTAACGTGACATTACATTCTGTGACTTAAATGAATTGTAAATTTAGAATTGGATTTGTGTTACAATTTAAAATGTATACGATTTTTTTTTATTTCTCCATCGTGATTAAAGACCATACCGTGACTGTTATGATTTCTAACACATATTTTTGTTTCATAATGCAACTGTAATTACTAAGTAATTTGTATGACTTCGATAAACATTACTGTAGTTTATATGCTCCCTAGATTGTTAGTACCTTAAATCTGTGTCAGTTATTAACTTAGTTCAGATATTTAATTTTTCTAGTTCGATTGTATTGATTTACTATGCTTAAGTTATCTAGTGGTTTAGTTTTAAACGTAGTTTGTTAACGTATTTCAAAATAGTCAGCTTTTGATATATGTTTTTATATTTACAATGGCGAGTTCCATTTGCATTTAATTTTAAACTTAACTTGTTCATAAGATAATCAATCGAACTAGTTTAATTAAATATATTGAGTCCTTACTGTTGAGTCGTGTAATTCTTAAAACTATTTTAAATCCTTGATTACATGAAAATAGAAAATATAGCAAAGAAATTGGTTAGTACGATGGAAAGCCAAGATAGCTCAGTTGATTGAGAGCAGTGTAACGGTATACCAAAGGTCGTGTGTTCGAATCACACTCTTGGCAGTCACTTCTGATTTTTTGCGTTAGCAATTTGAATATTGTTTAACTGTTGCAAAATTGATTTGTATAAGGGAGAGTCATGCTAGCTCAATTGGTTGAAATTATCAACCAACTACCCACCTCGCTCACTCGTGGTAACCACTTTTTTCTGTTTTATTTTGCTGAAAACTGCTATACTGTTTAAGTAGTAATATGAGTGTTTTTAGGGTTCCGTACCCAAAGGGTAAAAACGGGACCCTATTACTGAGACTTCGCTGTCCGTCCGTCCGTCCGTCCGTCCGTCCGTCCGTCCGTCCGTCCGTCCGTCCGTCCGTCCGTCCGTCTGTCACCAGGCTGTATCTCAAGAACGGTGATAGCTAGAGAGTTGAAATTTTCACAGATGATGTATTTCTATTGCCGCTATAACAACAAATACTAAAAATAAAATAAAATAAATATTTAAGGGGGGCTCCCATACAACAAACATGATTTTTAGGGTTCCGTACCCAGTATCTCAAGAACGGTGATAGCTAGACAGTTGAAATTTTCACAGATGATGTATTTCTATTGCCGCTATAACAACAAATACTAAAAATAAAATAAAATAAATATTTAAGGGGGGCTCCCATACAACAAACATGATTTTTAGGGTTCCGTACGCAGTATCTCAAGAACGGTGATAGCTAGACAGTTGAAATTTTCACAGATGATGTATTTCTATTGCCGCTATAACAACAAATACTAAAAATAAAATAAAATAAATATTTAAGGGGGGCTCCCATACAACAAACATGATTTTTTTACCGTTTCTTGCTCGATACTAATAACGTTGCCTTATGTTGCATAGATAATGGTACGGAACCCTTTGTGCGCGAGTCCGACTCGCACTTGACCAATTATTTAAATAAATTTATGTTCTTGTGCAATTAATTTTAAAGTGAGATCTCTTATCGTCCCTAACCGGTCTGCCTAAGTGTTAATGCGTAGCGTGATACATGGACGTCCTCTAGTCCTTCGATTTAATAAAATCAATATAAACATTTTATATACGTATACTTTATCTGTCAGTAACTTCGCTGTATATTTACATACCATAATTACTGTGTAGCGAATACATTTGATTAATTTTCATATATTTTTAATACATTTATTTGTTGGCTTAGTAAAATATTGAAATTTAAAATCATGATTTTTGTATTTCATTTTATAAAAATGATTAAATATATTATAGTAGAAAAAAAAATTCTTAACATGCTGTATATGACAATGCCATGTCAAAATAAAAGCAGCTATTTTGGAAATGTAAGCAAAAATTTACTATTAACCCTCCGGAAGGGTAAAAATAAGGTTTTTGAAACTAAAAAAAATAACCGGGTTTTATATTTGATGTAGGTATAAAACCGGGTTTTTTATAGCCATAAATAAATGTAATATTTTTCTTAATGGTAATATTAAGTCGCGTATGTTATCATAAATGTCTGACATATATATTATTATGCGAGTCTATGTAAAAAGAAATTAGTTTAAGTAGACGTAATAGAAATTGATATACATACTTATTTAATTTGAGACGATGGCCATAATGTCGGGCTTTTGATTAACTTGTATTTGTGAAATATATAAATATGTAGTGGTTTGAAATAATTATATCCATGGACATTTCACACAACGTCCTCTGGTCCCAAGCTAAGCATATATGCTTGTGTTATGGGGTACCAGAATACGGATAGAATACATAAACTAATTTTCTTTTGTAAATACATACTTATAATACATAGAAACACCCAGACGCAGCACTAACATTTGTATGACAATTAGAAAAATCACACAAATGATTGTTAACAAATTACAATTAACAAATAACGAAATTACACAATTAATTACAATTAACGAAACATTAGACATAAAATAGACCATTCACCATCCGACCGTTGCCAATCCGACGCACATTCACATCAAGAGGTGTGTGGAACTTATAATATAATTATTGGGATCCCATTGAAAGTTGGGTGACTAGCGAAGTTTTGAATTGTATTGTTCATTGATTACTTTGTAATTGGGGTATTTGTAGGCTTATATTAACAACTATGTAAATAACAGCTGTGAAAGACCAAAATAAAATGAATGGGCGAATGTAAAACCATGGATGAAGTATGCCAGAGTCATATTTTTTAAAGCACATATGTAATTGCAATACTCAGTTAAGGGCCTACATCAACATTATCGTCGACATGTACCTATTAACACAGCTAGTAGGTATAGAAAAAGGTAAAAATGGTATAAAAAAGGTAAAGGTGTCAATGTATGATATAATGCTAATGTCGAAATTTTGTACGTATCTTCATATTTCTGTATTTCACAAATATTTAGTTATATTATAAATTTATTAGTAATTGTATATTAGTCGAATGGATAAAGGCAAAGTGAATATTATAATTAGTACTGAATATTATTATAATAATGTTGTAATGACGATATCATTACATTTGTGTGTATCTCCTCATAGTGTATTTTAAATTAGTAATATTGCGTGATTATATGCTAGTTTTTTTTGAAATTAATATAATGCTTTAAAATTTATGGTACTTTTTTTTTTTTTCAAAAGTTCATGGTGTTTTAAATATCCTATCTATATCCTATAATATAGGGATGAAGACCCCCCTCATAGGCCTAAATAACTAACTTCGACACTATTTTTAACCAACTTCAATAAAGGAGGAGGTTCTCAATTTGTCTATATTTTTTTTTTGTTTTTTAGCATTTGAATGTGCGAAGCGATTTTAATGATTCTTTTTTAATTGGAAAGTTGATAAATAAATAAATAAATATTCATGGACATTTCACACAACGTCCTCTGGTCCCAAGCTAAGCTTATATGCTTGTGTTATGGGTACCAGAATACGGATATAATACATATACTACTTTTCTTTTGTAAATACATACTTATAATACATAATAAACACCCAGACGCAGCACAAACATTTGTATAACAATTATAAACATCACACAAATGATTGTCCTGACCGGGAATCGAACCCGAGATCTCATGATCGGCAGTCCGTTATATGAACCACTCCACCACGAGGCCCGTCATGATGGTTCCCGTGTGATCCCATTGCATTGGCGCCAGGTCAGGATCAGATGGTTATCTCCTAAGAAATCGAAGAAAACCCTCAAATTTGAAAAGCACATGTCGGTTTTACTATTTCTCATAAATACTTAAGGGCCTACATCAATATTATCGTATATCATCGCCGACACGTACATATTAACACAGCCAGTAGGCACAGAAAATGAAGAATTAGGGATACTTTTCCTATTTACTCAAAATCTACTAAATATATTTTAATTCTGATTTACGTGTTTCTATATATAATAGTTACTTATGTTTTTAAAGTTATTTCATTAGTTAATACGCGATAATAAACCGACAGATGAAAAAAATAAAAAATTAGAGAGGTTGTTTCGCTAAGATTTTCTATCGAGAAAACTTTTTTCAATCGCGTTTCTGAGTTTATGCGATCCTAGATCATATATTGAAAAAACATATACTTAAAAATTAGAGCTCTAGCCATTCAATCTAAAGAAACAATGAAAACTTCGTACATAGAAAAATGCACGAAGCTATTTTGGTATCCTCTTAATTATCTATTATCACAATAGTAATACCCACTTCGAAGCTAAATTACAATCATTATCATACATGTTTACTCTACATAAACAACAACTCAGTGTTGTTTTGTTGTATGTGCACTAATCTAGTTCGTTACAATGTACTATGTTTTAGTAGATAAGAAATAATTATAACAATGAACCTAATTTTGAAACAGGAACTAAGTATGTTTTGTTATAAAGACACAATACCTTCTTTATTTACCCAGCATTTGCGGTCACCATCGTCTTACCAGTTTGAAAAGGGCATAACATTACACAAAATAAAGGCGTCTCTAGGGGTAGCTTGCCATCTCCCAGAGGTTCCATATCATTTGGATAGGTGGCTTTTCGATGGCAATGGTGCCAATGGTTTTACGTACACAACTAAACTAAACAATGATTTCGTTGTACACATTCATATTAATTAAAATCGTTAGTCTCTACTGCACTGTTTTTATAATAAGAAAGTTCATTTAACATTGCCAAATTGTGCTATTGATACTATTTATTAATTAATTTTTTAGTTTAGTTTAGTTGTATGCGTAGAATCGGTACCAATGTTGAGTAGTTTAATGGGAAAAATCCTTCCATACTTTCTAGGCTCCAAACATCAATTATAAAGAAATAAAGTAATTTAAAAACCCATATTTTGTAAATCGTTTATTTGAACGAAATACAATTTACAAAAGACTGTGTTTATCAATTATAACAGAAGATATGGAACAGGCTGTTTGTAAAAGCATTGTAGTAATCATAATATTATAATAAGATTTATAGTTATTGATTAAACATTGTTGTTTTCTTATAATAAAAAAGTAATATATTTTAATTGGCATAACATACTCATGTGTTCACTGCCCGTCAAATTAATTCCAAAGTAGTATAAGGTTTGTATCAACCTCGGCACATTTTGGCTAATTTAGGTGTGTCGTTAAGGATTTTTTCAAGTTCACGTAACGTGGCGCAAGGAAACATCAACCAGATGCGTTTAGCAGTAATCAAGTTTTTCATCATAACTCTTGCCATTGTCAGTCCTTCATCATTTTTTATGTATCCCATACTAACGACTAAGTCTAGAGGCATTTTGTTTAATTGAAACTTCCTTAAACCACATAAAAGTGGGAAAAAGGAAAACAGGGCCACCATATTGTCAGTTCCACTAACAGCTGATAGATAAAGCTTACATTTTTCTTCATTTTCATTGTTCCAAATCAATCCAAGTGCCTTAGCTTCACTAGATTCGAGTGTTGGGAATCTGTGTCGGTTTTCGTAAGCATAAGCGGCAACCACGCCAGCCAATCGGTTGTAAGTGAATTCGAAATCTTCTACAATTACTCCTTTACCGGCTCTCTTAACAATCAATGGAGTACTGGAACACAAATATAAATTTAATCAATTACTTTTGATTCCAATATGACGAGAATTTTTAATTGCAACTATTTGATTAGTGATGAATATAACATGCTTGAGACCATCACGTGTTTTAATAAATTATTGCTTGAGACCTTCCTATCTTCTCCCAAGCATGTAGGGAGGGGATCTTTCTACACACTTCGAAGGACCATTCCCTAGAAAGGGGCAGAAAACTAGCAGGGTCAGTGTGTGCGCTTAGTAAATTATGTTACATCTATCAAGATCTAACAGCCTCTCAATCTGGAAATGTTTACCTACAAGTAAGACTACTATGAGCTCAGATATAAGACAGCTACTAATCATACAAGTTATCCGTGTGGTGACTGGTACGGGAGTAATAAAAATGGGGAAAATTTTCTACATTCCACGCGTCGTGGCTTAGTAGAGGTATATAATTTCCTATACAAATGTTTTTACTGTGTTACATACTTTTTTCCCAGTTGCATTCCGTTTATCAAGACTGAATGGCCCACAGGGTGGCTATTGACCGTTTTTCTGAGCAGATAACCACGCGACAGAATAGTCTCAACATTAGCATTCACACGAAGAAAGTCCGCATCTTTGTAAACGTTATAGAATAAAGGCCCGTTGAAGACAGTCGTGTTGTTTTGCTGCTCTGTGGAAAACTCGAATTTCTCCATTTTAAATAAGGATCTATAACAAGAAATTAGCATATTATAATTATACCAATGTGTCTTATTGTACACCAAAAAAAGGACAATCTTTGCTTATTAAAAAACAAAATTGTTTTTTCTGTATGTCCGTAGGTGAAATCTTCGCAACTAAATATCTAACGGATTTTTATGTGGTTTTTTGATGGATATAGTGGTTCAAAAAGAAGTTTTGTAAATAAATTGTCAAAGTAAATTCTATGCGTAGGTATGAAATTACAACAGCTACTACAACTAAAGGATAATTTAATCTAATATATAAAATCCTCGTGTTCGTTCCCATATTCCTCCGAAACGGCTTGACCGGTCCCTACACTCCCTACCCTCCTTTCATACCCAACCTTTCTTTTAAACAAGTCGGACGTATCGCTTTTGCTTTCAAAATGAATAAAGAAAAACTATTATGCCAGTTGTTAACAGACTACACGAAAATTCCTGGATAGTCATCGGATGGATGGTCTCCAGTCGTAGACCACGCGGCGTCCACCAGCGGCCAACGCGGGGTCCACTGGTTGACCGCGCGACGTACGACGAGGCGGTGCGGGGTGGGTGCCGCGTGGCTCTAATGAGCTATGACCTTTGGACGCGTATATTTGTTAATAGTAATAATAATCCTTTTATCTCTCTCCGCGCCACCATAATGTACTGGCAGAAAATGCCATCCGTCATTAGGACCGCCTTTGTTTGTATGTATATGTGCAAAAAGCATTTAAAAAAGTAATAAATATAATATAGTCGTCTCTGAATAATGCTCATCTATATGTACCTACTAATATTATAAAGAGGATACGTATTTTTGTATGTTTGTATGTAACCATTATAGATATCTATCTACTAAAAAATACTAGTATATGTAGATGGATTTCGACTAACCAACGTCACATATAAGGGTCATAAGAGGTATAGGTATTGATATCCCTATTCCCGAGCGCCACGCCGAAAGGAACAAATATTATATAGTTCAGGCAGCGTTTACATACAGAATCTTTGAAAAAAAAGCTTCCGATGTCCGCTGTTTTCTGCGTGAAAAATAAACCAATTTTTATAATTTTAACGCCATCATATAGATAGATGAAGAATATATCTATCCGTCTATTATTTCTTTTTTAGAAAATCCTTACTAAATTCGTGTAACAGAGGCTACAAATTCATCTTAAGAGGATACCAAAATAGCTTCGTGCATTTTTCTATGTACGAAGTTTTCATTGTTTCTTTAGATTGAATGGCTAGAGCTCTAATTTTTAAGTACTTATATGTTTTTTCAATATATGATCTAGGATCGCATGAACTCAGAAACGCGATTGAAAAAAGTTTTCTCGATAGAAAATCTTGGCGAAACAACCTCTCAAATTTTTATTTTTTTTTCATTTGTCGGTCCATTATCGCGTATTAACTAATGAAATAACTTTAAAAACATAGGTAACTATTATGTATAGAAACACGTGGATCAGAATTAAAATATATTTAGTAGATTTTGAGTAAATAGGAAAAGTATCCGTAATTCTTCATTTTCTGTGCCTACTGGCTGTGTTAATATGTACGTGTCGGCGATGATATACGATAATATTGATGTAGGCCCTTAAGACAACCGCAAATAACGGGATTTTTGGATGTTCATATTTCTTTTAGTAATTATATTTTAGAAAAATATTTTAGAAAGTAATAGAAGTATAGATACATAAAACCTTATAACTGTGAGAAAAAATCGTTGCTCTAGAGGCAATATCTACGAAGAAAACAGCAAAGTACGAAGTCCATATTATTGTATGGAGCATTTTTTGCTGTCGTGCGCTCTTGAACACTACACGCATAAGACAGTGGTAGGGTGGTAGGTAAAAGTAAAAGTGGGTAATTTGTGACAAATTGTGACGCAGTGGCAGTAACCAAGTTTCATTTATTAAATTAATATCTACATAAAAAAAAATTTGCGATGTTAAGTACGAATAAGAAATTATCATTTAATTTATGGAATAGGAAACTTACAAAATGTTAGCTGCACACAATATTAGTTCAATTTAGTTACTTGTAATAAAAAGTTTCACTGTAAACTATTCATAACAAAGTTTACAAACAAACTAAAATAAGTTAAACAAATTAGACTTGTGTATTGTTCAGCTGATAGTTCAATTAGGCTGATTTAACTTAATCGAGTTAGTCGATAAAAATTTTTAGTCGATTTTACATCGTACATACAAGTCGAAATTAATTTTTATTGCAAATTTACATACCTATAAAAAATGTATATTATAATGAAATAAATTTAAGAATAAAATGAGATTTTTGACGATTTTGGACATCTTGGGTTAAAGTTTAGACGTGCTTGCAATATATGAAATGAGAAATTGAATATTTCCTGATCATATTTATTCTTTATAGTGAAACAGTTACTCGATTTATTTATTTTAATTGTTACAAAATACTATAGATATACTAAATACACTCAAATTACATCACCTAATCGATTAGGAATACTTTCGATAATTGACATTCGATTCGACTAATTACCTACCTAAAAATTGTCTCTGGTTGGTTATTTCCATATCCATAACTTATGCCGTTTTGCAGTGATGCCAACTCCGGGGTTTTCCCCCCAAATTTAGGGGGAAAAAATCTATATAGGGATTTTTTTAGGGGGTGAAATTTTTTGGGGATATTTCTGGGGATAATATTTTTTTTAAATTTTCTACGCACTAAAAAAAAATCTGTTAAAATAATACTGTTTGATATGTCGAAATACGCAGATTACTTGAAATTACATTTCATAATGTGATGAAATTAAAGAAAAATACTTAAAAATACTAAATAACTATTGTTATTAACTAAATATTTATTGTTTTTATTTATTTCTTTACTTATATTGTAATGAATAAATACTTGATCCGTCGTTGGGTAGTTTTGTTTTGAATTTAGTGGTTTTTTAGTGGCTTTTGAAATTGCTTTAGGGGGAAAGTTTTCAAACAGTTGGCAACACTGCCGTTAAGTGCCGTTTTGTGAAAACTTATTCAGAGGCCGTACAGTGCTGGGCCCTGAGTCGGGTATTTCAATGGTGTCACAATTGTACCATTATGGTGCAATTGTAAAGTTTTTGGTAGTCTACTATTAATGTCTTGTCATAACGACTTCATCATTGACTTACAATTGTCAAAGTGACATAAATTGCTAGTCTCGTACACAACTGCTTCACAATTGCAATTCAATGACTGAAATGTTTCGGTAGTCTGCTATTTTGAATTTGACAGTAATATTTTGAAATTGTCCTGTGTCGACAGATTGCCATAAATAAAAACTAGATAGATAGAAATATTAGAAATTGTTCTTTGTAATTTATTGCAATTTACTAATCTCCTAAACTTCACATTGCTTTTTATACTAATAAATAGTATGTACAAATATATCTAAACGAAGTCTAGCATGATTAAATGTTTAAATTTATTAGTAGTTTTTCGAAAATCACTTCGACTAACGCATTTTTTAAAAACGGCAACACATACATACCATTCTAACACAATTTATAGATAAAAGAGACAGAAAATTCAATGCATAGATAAAAGAGACCGACAATTCTATTACCATTGAACGACCGTTATGAACGCATATAGCAGACTACGGACATGTACGGACATTTGACTTCAATTGCAACGGTATCGTGCCGGTATGACAATAATTGTTCCAAAATAGTAGACTTGAGCACCAGTACAGTGTTCTCGTAACGTTACCAACTTGAATATATATTATACTTAATTCTCAAGGAATAAATAATTAAATTGTAATCAAAAGTACCTATAATATTCCTAAAATTAGTAAAAGACTACAATACAACGCAACGCCATTGTAACTGGATGAGTTTAAAATGAGCGCCATCTAGGTAATGAATATATCTTCTCACTTATCGCCATCTATATAATAACGTAGTAGAAAAAGCTTCCATTTATAAGTACTAGATGGAGTAGTTAGCCATTTATTTAATAGTATCTCAGAAGTGAAACAGCAACTGAATCGTTCGTTTTTTACGTAATTACAGAAGGAGAAATTAAAGCCCACTTTTGGGCACGGGCCTCCTCTACTTTGGAGGGATTATGGTCTACTGTGCCGCGCTAACTAGGCGTGTTGGCACTGAGTTTATTTACGAGTTTTCCGTCTCTCACAGAGGATGTAATCTGTGTACAATATCCCTTAGCTGACTTTTACAGCACCCTTGGGAGGAGATGGGGTGGTGACACTTGTATTCTTAATCCGTCACCACACGGATGATTGTTTTAATGCAGAGGCCTATTTACTCTAGGCCCTAGAGTAAATAGGCCTTGGCCCCTATGGCCCTAGAGTCTAGGGCCATAGGGGCCAAGGCCCCGCGGCGGCCTGCCAAAGGAGGGCGGCGAAAGCATTCAAGTTATAATTTTTCTCTATCTCTATTATTATACAACGTGTTTCAGAAAGGTGTAGTCATATTTGACCACCGTTACACATGGCCGGTGACTAGGCACTAGGCATGGATGAAATTACAAATACTAGTTATATTATGACTTTTATGTATTCATACAAGTTTAATTAATTTATTAAATTAAGAGGATACCAAAATAGCTTCGTGCATTTTTCTACGTACGAAGTTTTCATTGTTTCTTTAGATTGAATGGCTAGAGCTCTAATTTTTAAGTATATGTTTTTTCAATATATGATCTAGGATCGCATAAACTCAGAAACGCGATTGAAAAAAGTTTTCTCGATAGAAAATCTTGGCGAAAAATCCTCTCAATTTTTTTATTTTTTCATTTGTCGGTCTATTATCGCGTATTAACTAATGAAATAACTTTAAAAACATAAGTAAGTATTATATATAGAAACACGTAAATCAGAATTAAAATATATTTAGTAGATTTTGAGTAAATAGGAAAAGTATCCCTAATTCTTCATTTTCTGTGCCTACTGGCCGTGTTAATATGTGCGTGTCGGCGATGATATATGATAATATTGATGTAGGCCGCTATATTATTTTACTCTTTGTGTAGGCCCTTAATCGATCTTCTTTAAATACAACACAACTATGAGGTCATCTTTTATCGTAAGGTTCAATCGCATTCAATAAACCGTAAACATCTCATAATTGATGCGTTTCTGATAGCTGGTAGTTATTTAATAGTCGGCTATAAACAAGAAAAAATTTACAAACTGTATTTTTCTATGTGTAACTGTAATATTTTATAATATTTAAGGCCTATCCAATGCAACCTTAAAATATGACTACACCTTTCTGCAACACGTTGTATAGTGCGGCTAATCAAATGGCTCAGGGCGCTAATTTTCAAAATACGACTCTGTTTTAATGGTTTGCCATTGCGAATCATTGGTGCCAATACTACGTGCACAACTAAACTTAACTAAAAAATGAAAGCAACTATTGCTGTATTTTAAATAATTAGCTATTTTGCTGTGCACTATTAATTTTAATAAAATCTTTAGACTATAAAATTAGTTTTTATAACCATTGCCGAATTGAGTTATCCACACTATCAAAATTCATTTTTAACTGGCTTGATTTAGTTAAGATTAGTTTAGTTGTGCGCGCAGAATTAGTACCATTATGTACTTACTTTTCACCTAAGAAAAGATGGATGGACTGTGTGAAACAGAACATGAAAGAAAGAGGAGTTGACACAGATATGACGGCTGATAGAAGACTATGGAAGAAAAAGACATGTTGCGCCGACCCCAAATAGTGGGATAAGGGCAGGAGGATGATGATGATGATACTTACTTTTCATTTATTTACAACAAAGAGAGCTCTATAATGCAGGTGTAGTGAATATACAGAATGTACCTCGTTGCAGGAAAACGTGGGTTCGATTCCTTTTAGGGCAATAAATTTGTTTGTGTTATAATCTCAGATACAACACGGCCAACATCCGTGAAAAAGCAATATGAATTAAAAATGATATATGTATAGGTACCTACACTGTGTACCTACATATAACTGTCCTGCAACATCGATATAATAAATAATAATAAGTAATAAATATCACGGACATTTCACACAACGTCCTCTGGACCCAAGCTAAGCTAACACAAGCATATAATGCTTGTGTTATGGATACCAGAATACGGATATACTACATATACTAATTTTATTTTGTAAATACATACTTAAAAATACATAGAAACACCTAGACGCAGAACAACCATTTGTATGACATTTATAAACATCACACAAATGATTGTCCCGAGCGGGAATCGAACCCGCGACCTCGTGAACAGAAGTCCGTTAGGTACATAAACCACTAGACCACGAAGCCCGTCAAAATGATATGAAACAAAAATCGATATGAAACAAGACTTTGTCTTTCTTATAAATATTTATAATATTTTACCAGTCGAATCTTCAAAACATGGGTGGATAAAAATAAAAGGCTCATAAAAATGTATGAGTGTGGATATATGTTCAGCTAACAAGCGGTTATAGGTATATAGCAACACCCAGCCACGTGCTAGTTATTCCGCGCCAACGGTAATTGTGACAAATGAATCTGTTTTGTTATACTTACCAAGTTGTTATGTGCGCCTGGTACTCGCTGACCTGTTTTATGTTTTATTCCTTAGAGCATTTATCCAATAGGAGGTGACATTTTGAGGCGACGTCGTTTAAAAAGGTATGAGATCAATGATCATACTCATTGTGTAAAGACACTGGAGCCAATTCGACTGACACTGGTGCCAATTCTAGTATTAGTATTTATTTATTAATCTTTGTATAACATGAGAGATCTTAAATATAAAATGTGCTTGCCATGTTTGTTCTTATAGCGGCAATAGAAATACATCATCTGTGAAAATTTCAACTCTCTAGCTATCACCGTTCTTGAGATACAGCCTTGTGACAGACGGACGGACGGACGGACGGACAGCGAAGTCTCAGTAATAGGGTCCCGTTTTTACCCTTTGGGTACGAAACCCTAAAAAAGAATTTTGATAATTTAATAAATCAAATTGTGGTGGAAAATGTGATCACCGCAAGCGGGACGTGACCAATTTTTCCACCACAATTTGATTTATTAAGTAAAAGCATAGCAAGTCAATTGCAAAATTAATAAATTTACTTTAGTACTTTTGATAATGTCAATAACACAATCCGGCAAAATTAAATGAACTTTCTTGTTATGTTATTATAAACTAAAGATTATAATAATTAATGTAAATGTGTACAACGAAATAGCCAATTAATATAAATACATACATGAATAGTTGTTTTAATTTTTTAGTTAAGTTAAGTTTTGTTGTACACGTAGAAATAGCACCATTATCAAAATTTATTTGTAGTTTAGTTAAATTTTCTTTAGCTTAGTTGTGGGCGTAGAATTGGTACCATTGTCGTCTCTTAGAATGCGCGAAGTGATTTTTTGCGGGATGTGCGTTACGACTAATAAAATAACGTTATATGGTCTTATTCATAATGACTTATTGGAGGTTTAAAAGTTCGCTAAAATCGGTTCGCGAAAATTGTCAAAACTTGTTATTAATGATAGTCTTTTTACACTAAAACGATTATCATCTCTACGATAAAATCTCCGTTTAAAACTCCGCTATGTCATTATGATTAAGACCAATAGAGTTTATGTGTCTTACCTCAGCGCTCCTCCGACGTGGCAGTATTTATTTATTTATTTTGTCATAGAAGACATCGCTACTCCTATTGGCTTAATACTCTTAGTTTTATTCAGACGAATATTTATGAAATCTGTTCTTGAACCACTTATTATTTATTCGCCTCGAGGTCTAGTAGTTCATGTAACGAACTGCTGTTTACGAGGTTGCGGGTTCGATTCCCGTAGAGTACAATCATTTGTGTGATCTTTGTAGTTGTCATACAAATGTTCATACTGCGTCAGGGTCATTGCTATGTACCTATTATGAGTATGTATTTATAAAAGTAAATTAGTTTATGTAGTCTATCCGTATTCTGGTACCCATAACACAAGCATAGAAATATAGCTTACTTTGGAACCAGAGGAACGTGCTCTGGTCCCAAAGTAAGCTATATTGCGTGAAATGTTCATAAATATTAATTGATTGATTTTTGCATTTGACGTGCTATGCCTTTTACTTAATAAATCAAATTATGGTGGAAAAGTGAATGTGCCGCAAGTGGGACTTGAACCCACGATTCGGAATACCGTTCCGAAGCTCTTCCAACTGAGCTTATTGCGGTCTACTTGCAACACCTTCAAATTAGCCACCATTTATATATTTTTACGTACACCGCCATCTATCAAGATTGGTTTACACCATCTCGACCAACACTTGAGTATTCTTTCCAGAATACGAATGGTTGAAATAATGACGCGACGTTCATTATTAATTTATTGATTTTTGCATTTGACATGCTATGCCTTTTACTTAATAAATCTAAATTAAGCTTCGGAACGGTATTCCGAGGTCGTGGGTTCAAGTCCCACTTGCGGCACATTCACTTTTCCACCATAATTTGATTTATTATGTTCATAAATAGTTATTTATTGATTCCTTTTCAGAACCGGCGTCTTATAGATCATTGTTATCTACTTTCCTCTCTCTTGTGCCCATAAACGTGCCACTGTTGGGCACGCGCATCCTCCACGGATGGTTTGTGGTTTACAATAATGCACAGAGCAGGCGCGTTGGCATAGGGTACAGTTATTAGTTTTCCGTCTGTCACAGTAGATGTTAACTTGCGCTATCGGGGGTATTTCTATATATTACTAGCTGACCCGGCAAACGTTGTTTTGCCATACTAAAAAAAAATGGTTTGAAAAATAGATGTTGGCCGATTCTCAGACCTACTGAATACGCATGTAAGATTTTCGAAAGAGAACGGTAACTAACACTGTGACACGTGAATTTTCTATATAAGAAGAAGATAAGGAATATAAGTATTTTACAAAGTCAGATATTGGTTCACAAAATAATCATAACACATATTATTAAAGGTAGAGACAGAGAACGTACAATCTAATAATGTAATTTTCTCTGCTAAGAAATTTATTATATCAAATTAAAATAACACCAAACAAGATGGCTAACAAAACCCTACAATGTGACAATTCAACCCAAAACTGAAAGTATTGAACATATACGCATTCAAGACTACGTACGGTTAGAAATTCGAATGGACCGATTGAAAAAACTAAGCACGTGCCCTGTCGCAATAGAAAGATGTCGTTAAACAAAGAGGCTATTGTGCCAGAAATGTTCCCGTGTGGGCACTTATTGTACAAATACGGCTGATTCGCGGAATTCAGAGGGAGACGGTTAAAATTTGCGGGAAAAAAATGGTTGGATGGATACGACCGATTCTGAATGATAGGGTTGATTCTATTGTAACTTGTGATTTTATGTGTACTGTTTGATTACGTCAATAGTTCGTTACGAAATTGTAAAATGAAAAAAGAGATTTTATCATATTTTTCTTATCAGTTAATACGTTAGAAATAACTTATTATTTTTCCACTCATCTCTACTAAAAAGCTAGCACCAAAAACTAGTAAATTTTAACGAGAAATGATTTTAATCGCGGAGAGAAACTAGTAAATTAAATGTTGAAGTTCAGAATTTTGACATAAACCTGATCTGAACTGATCTGAACAAAGTTGAAAACTATAGTCTAAAATAGTATCTATATTATACAATTTCGACGGGCCTCGTGGTCATGTGGTTCAGGTAACAGACCGCCGTTCACGAGGTCGCGGGTTCGATTCCCGCTCGGGATAATTTGTATGATATTTATAATTGTCATACAAATGTTTGTCCTGCGCCTTGGTGATTACTATGTATTATAAGTATCTATTTACAAATCTCTCTACCCATCTGGTACCCATAACACAAACATAATAAACTTAGCTTGGGATGAGAGGACGTTCCTCTGGTTCCAAAGTAAGCTATATTTCTATGCTTGTGTTATGGGTACCAGAATACGGATAGCGATAGACTACGCGGTAATAGCTAATCAAAAAGATAATAGACGATCAAATAAAAATAATAATTAATATAGTAGATATTAGCGTGCGGTGTAAATTATAAAATATAAATATTTTTCGTTTTAATAGATATTTTAATGGCTAAAATCGTAAATGCTGAGTTGATCCGTATTTGCAGCTCACATTGCAAATTTATCTTTTGTTTCTATGTATTTCTTTTCTTGTCCTTGTAAGTTGCAAATAAAACTTTTTTCTTTCTTTCTTTCTTAAATGTATATATGATTCTGTTATAAAATATATTTTAAAGTTGCAGCCCTGATAATGGTGGCTGTTATTAATAACGGTAGAATATTACAATTCAATTTGAGCGGTCCGCCGGCGCGGTCGGGTCGTAATCCTTGCGTATAATCCTACAGATAAACTCAACACAATTATAATAAAAGCAAACATGAAAATTTCAACAAATCTCTTGTTGTTATTAAATTGTCGTTTAATAGCATTGTCAGCTGTTACATACGCAGTTAGCGATGCTGACGTAAATATATCGTATTAATTTATTGTCAAAATATACTCAATACAATAATGGATTTTAAAGATTGCAGATTTATGGGTTAAGAGGATACCAAAATAGCTTCGTGCATTTTTCTATGTACGAAGTTTTCATTGTTTCTTTAGATTGAATGGCTAGAGCTCTAATTTTTAAGTATATGTTTTTTCAATATATTATCTAGGATCGCATAAACTCAGAAACGCGATTGAAAAAAGTTTTCTCGATAGAAAATCTTGGCGAAATAACCTCTAAAATTTTTTATTTTTTTCATTTGTCGGTCTATTATCGCGTATTAACTAATGAAATAACTTTAAAAACATAAGTAACTATCATATATAGAAACACGTAAATCAGAATTAAAATATATTTAGTAGATTTTGAGTAAATAGGAAAAGTATCCCTAATTCTTCATTTTCTGTGCCTACTGGCTGTGTTAATATGTACGTGTCGGCGATGATATACGATAATATTGATGTAGGCCCTTTGGTTTACGATTTGTTCTGACAAATTACAAGATAGTCTGTACATTATATTATGCAAAGTATATTCTGTTATTTTTGAAAGACTATATACTTCTTTTACTAAAATCAGTTTATGAGAAAAGTGTTATTATAAGAAAAATTTATAGAATACTAAAGTGGCTCATTATTAGAAAAAGCTTTTATTCAAAGAGTTATAATAATATACTTCTTTTAACTGATTTACGGATACTCTTATGGTTTTATTCATAATGACTTATCGGAGGTTTAAAAGTTCGCTAAAATCGGTTCGATAAAATTGTCAAAAATTGTTATTTATAATGTAGTATTTTTACGATAAAATGTTAATTATCTCTGCGATTATTTTATTGTTTAAACCTCCGATAAGTCATTATAAATAAGACCATAAATCTAAGCCGCGTTAAAAATTCATTAAGACTAATCTCCCAAGTTAGAAATAACGTTACAATGATATATTTACAATTGTTTACGCCCGATGGCACAGCGGGGCGCCACTAGCGGCCCGTGTCCCATTTAACTTAATCGGTTTACTATAACTAATGCTATTTGTTGGTACGGTGAACAAGCTTTCTTAAACATACACAAATATATTATGTACTTGATATATGTGATTTTATGATTAATTTTACTATGTTTTGTATACTTCTGCTTATGTACCTGAATAAAACCTGAACCAAATACCATGAAATACTGATTAAATATATAATCAGAAGAACTGTGCAGGAGAATATTAGATGCATATTTTTCTCATACACCCTATACGGATTTAAAAGAACGAGCTATGTTTAGGTTTAGGTTAGGCTAGGTCTTCTTGGTTACCGGCTTGGGCAGTAGAGCGTCGTGACCTCGCTGCCATCATAGGGAGAGCCCTCTCGCTGCCGACCGTTGTTCACGCCATGGTCGCCAGTGAGAGAAATTGGACGGCGGTTGCAACATTCTGCGAGTTAGTGATCCCACAGAAGGAGGCGGCGGAGCGGCTCAGGGAGGAAAGTTCCCTGGCTAAGCCGATCCGCCGCCGGCGAGCGGGGTGGCGCAGACGCGCTTACGCGCGGGTCTTGGCGTCCTAGCCGGGCCCGTGGGTGGACGGATCGGGGACGCTAGTCTGGCCGCCCGCAGTAGTGCCCCACGCGCAGGGGTGTCTCTCGTCTGATGAGAGGATGCTCTCAGAGCAGCCGCTGGATGGGCAACCGGAACCACCGCAGTACCGGTGCCCAATTCCCAGCTGAACTAGGCACACGTCTGTCCGTTCACCCTGCTTAAAAAACTAGAACGCGTAGGAATACGAGGAAATGCACACAAATTACTTAAAAGTTTTTTATCTGAAAGGACTCAATGTGTTAAAATTGACAACCATTCAGTCGTGAAGAATCATTCGAGTTTGGTGTGCCCCAAGGCAGTCTGCTCTCCCCACTTCTCTTTCAAATCTATGTTAACGAACTGTGCCATTCCGATACTCGACAAGCGTAAGGCGGACGGGTTAAATCTTGAGAGGGTAGATGTATGGAACTGGACGCTAAGCTTGGCGTAATGCTCCTTTCCTGGATTTGGAGATGCTTATGTCCGGCAGTAGGTATATTTTAAATACTAGTTATGCAATGTAGCAAACATTTAATTCTTCTTAAAAATATTGCAGCGAGACGGATCATAGTTTCTATAGAAAATTTAAAAAAGTCTTAACACACATCTATATAAATACATTGTTTAAATAAGAAATAAAACGAGGAGAATAATGTTGTACCTATTCGCTAACATCGGCAGACATAACTAAAAGTGTGAAGGCTACGACGAGCCTCCATTTAATTGAATACCAGCCACTACCATAGGAACAATAAAGGTAGAGTCGTGAATAGTTATTGTGCAAGTTGTTGAAGTATAATGACTTATCGCAGGTTTAAATGTTCGCTAAAATTGGTTTGCGAAAATTGACAAAACTTGTTATTCATAATAGTCTTTTTACGCTAAAACGTTTTTCGTCTCTCCGATAAAATCTCTGTTTAAACCTCCGATAAGTATTTATGAATAAGCCCATAAATCTATACCAAGATTATAAAAGCAAAGAGTTTGTTTGTTTGAACTGTTTGAACGCGCTAATCTCAGGAACTTATGGTCCGATTTGAAAAAATCTTTTAGTGTTCGATAGTACATTTATTGAGGAGGGCTCGAAGCATCAGTGAAAAATGTTTCAAAAAAGGGGACTATTTTCTAAATTCCACGCGTACGACGTCACGGGCAACAGCTACTTACTGATAAAATGGACTAGCGTAAAGGCTACGGAATTGTCACAGTGACATCAGTAATCGTAGGCATAATCTACATAATCCAATATATTATAAAATTCTCGTGTCACATTGTTTGTTCCCATACTCCTCCGAAGCGGCTTGACCGATTCTTATGAAATTTTTTATGCATTTTCAGTAAGTTTGAGAATCGGCTACTATCTAATTTTCATACCCCTAAGTGATAAGGGTCTTATAAATTTCTGTAGAAATCATTTCAAATCTATACTTACTAAAAAATGTACCAACATATACATTTAAAATTTTCTCATTTAGATTCGAATACCATTAGTAAAATCAAGTCAGCGATGCGTAAAGTTAAAACGAGCTCTTCACCGCCCACCCTTCAGTCCTTCCGCCCACTCCCAGTAGCCTCCGACGCGAACATTTTACACAATTCAATTAAAGCCAACATTGTTATTGTTTTTAAATATGTCTGCTGAATAAGATATTGTACTGAAAAGTAAACGTTATAAGAAAATTGGTTTTGTTCGTAATATAATTGATTAAAAGTAATTTCTTTGTTCAGTATTGATTGTATTTTAGGTAGGCATTTAAAACTTCGACATCAAACTATTTTTTTTCAGAACATCATCGGATAGATTTGACATTTATTAAATGCAAGCTGTTGGCCGCATCTCCATACGCCTGAAATTTAGAAATCGTACCTTGACAAATTATACAAAAAAAGCCATCCTCTTGAACCACTCTATTTATTAACAAAAACCGCATTAAAATTCGTTGCGTAATTTTGAAGATATAAGCTCACATAGGGACATGCATACAAATATGACGTCTTTATTTTATAATAAGTAAAGATAAAGATCTGACTATCGGAGACTTTTTAGCGACCACGGTGGCTAAAAAGTCTACAAGTGTAGGACTCAGTTGTAAGGTGTTCTTTGGGAAAAATTGTTATACAAATAAATCTTTTGTTATAGACATTTTTATTTAAATTACCTAACATCTTTATTAGTATGGAGGTGGCTGAACCTTTTGTCCATATTTTAGTTATTGCTGCCCCCTGTTTGAGCGGAAATAGTTTAATAAAAATATCATCAAACTCATTCATCTATTTGTATAATATCTTCGTAGTTATTAACTATAAGACCGGACTTTAATCACTTTGTGAGTGAGTATGGTGACATGTTTACCGTAACTAGAGACCGGTGGGTTAGGCCGGTTCATTAGTTAATCTGTTGTTTTTGGACAAACATAATATATACTTGTTTTTAAATATAATGTATTAGTAAGTAATGTGATGTTCATTCATTTATGTTTTGTTTTAGAAAGAAAGAAAGAATGTAAAGCTTTTTATTTGTGATGTGATAAATAAATAAATAAATAAAATAAATATTCATGGACATTTCACACAACGTCCTCTGGTCCCAAGCTAAGCTTTATATGCTTGTGTTATGGGTACCAGAATACGGATATAATACATATACTACTTTTCTTTTGTAAATAAATACTTATAATACATAGTAAACACCCAGACGCAGTACAAACATTTGTATGACAATTAAAAACATCACACAAATATTTGTCCTGACCGGGAATCGAACCCGAGGATGATGTATGATGTGATGTAACGAGAACCCAACGCTGATTTTCAAATGGGGCCTAAGAGAGTGATTACACGAATGTCCACAAGGATAACTTATTAATATGAAATAAAAATACATAAACAAATTAATAAGATAATATTTAAGAGGGCAAACTAGGCATCATACAAAAATATGGGCATCGTAGTCCCCTGTTTTTTTCGTGGATATTGCCTTGAGAGGTACGAATTTTTTTCACAGTATCTAAGTCTTTTATATCAATGCTTTGACAATGTCTTTTTACAAATCATAATAACTAAAAAAAAATGACCATCCAAAATTCTCGTTTTTTTGGGTTTTGTTTAGATGAAGTTGCTGCGTCTATAACACAAATTTGTTAAGGTTTTACCAAAAAAGAAAGTGATAGAAGCATAGAAAGCGTAAAAATCATTTAAATTGGTTTAATTTTCGCGAAGAAATAGGGGACTCCGAAACGTCTTTTTTCATAGATTTTGTGGGTAAAATCTGCCTCAACTATCTTTGTCCCTATCAGCGCGGTGCTAGGGAATAGGGACAGCAATACCAAAGGCAAGTACCTAAATTAGGAATGTAGTCCCCTCTTAACTATTTATATTAATATTATCTATTTCAGCGTCCTAATGAGCCTTTATGCATCTGATTATTGGTACCAATCTTATTTCTGTTTAATCGCTAATATTTTATTAAAGAAAATATACTTGCTGAAGAAAACATTGATGATCATTTCACACAACTTCTTCTTTCAACTTCAACGTTCTCAGCTAATGCTATACACTCTCCTTCCAGCCCATTAACGTCCGTGGAGGCCCGTGCCCGGTAGTGAGATGATATGGGCTAGAGAGACGACACCCAGACGCAGTACAAATATTGGTATAATATACATATAATAAAGCTGTAGAAAAAAATTTTTTGAACATTGAATAAATTTTCAAAAAAATAGCGTGATGATTATAGAACAACCAACAGAACCCATTTCCAGCATTTTTGAAATTTTTGTCTGTTTGTCTGTGCACGCATCACGTAAAATGTACAACACTTATAGATATAAATGTTATACATGAAATTTGTACACAACTCAAGGTATTACTTAGTCTTTGTTTCATTGCAATCGGTCCACTATTATAAGAGTTATTTACATAATACGAAATTTCTCAATTTGGTTACTTGCAACGCCATCTAGCGGTTAAAAAAGAATAAAAAAATGTATTGTGTTGACCGATACAAAATCGATCCACGGGGACGAAGACGTGGGCACAGGTAGTTATAAATATCACACAAATTGTTATACATTGTGGGGATGGAACCTGCGACCTCGTGGACGGCAGCAAATTAAACCACTAAACCACGATGGCCGGTCACGGCACATATGTAGCTTAATAAAATATTTTAACATAATATTATTTTATTAAGCTGCACAAAGCTACTTACAAAATTTTAAACAATTAATGAAAACTAATTTATTCATATATTATGAATTAAGCTCTTCAAATATAAGTACCCAATTAGAATGTTCAAATCACTGTATATTGTAAAGCGTATTGCAATCTTTAAAATCTAAATACCGAGAAAAAAATATCCGCAATTAATTGGCATAACGTCACAAGGCATAATGCGAGACAGCTTAAGCCTCACTATATAAAAAAAAAATAGTTTTAAAAATTAGAATGTCTTATAATCCCTATTGCATTAGAAGGAAAATCAGCTTTTTGTCAATGTGATAAGGATAGATTTCTGTTATTATTTATAATGTAGTTATTTATTTTCTTTTGAATCTGTAGGTAGGGATGTGTAATGTGATCGTGTGTAGGTAATTCCTTTTTGGTAAATAATTAATGGGTCTTATTTAAAATGCACCTATGTAGGTTACATATAAATATTTTTGATGTTTATACAGATAGACGACGTATAAAAAATATGAAATATAGAAAAATTGGTCAAGTGCGAGTCGGACTCGCGCACGAAGGGTTCCGTACCATTATCTATGCAACATAAGGCAACGTTATTAGTATCGAGCAAGAAACGGTAAAAAAATTATGTTTGTTGTATGGGAGCCCCCCTTAAATATTTATTTTATTTTATTTTTAGTATTTGTTGTTATAGCGGCAATAGAAATACATCATCTGTGAAAATTTCAACTGTCTAGCTATCACCGTTCTTGAGATACAGCCTGGTGACAGACGGACGGACGGACGGACGGACGGACAGCGAAGTCTCAGTAATAGGGTCCCGTTTTTACCCTTTGGGTACGGAACCCTAAAAATCAGCTTTTCTATTTTTTGTACGTAAGTATGGGACTATGAATGGGGTGGTGATATCAATATCGTTATTACGTTAGTAGGCGTATAATAATTTTAGAAATAAAATCGCGATATTGCCTCCCTTAAGCAAGACCTCGGTAAGTAGCCTTTTATCGTCCCACTGTTGGGCACTGGCCTCTTCTACTTTGGGAGGGATTATGGTCTACTCTGCCGCGCTGACGAGGCGTATTGGCTCAGGATTTATTTTCGAGTTCTCTGTCTCTCACAGAGGATGTTATCTGTGTACAATATCCATTAGCTGGCTTTAACATACGTACACATATCTACAACATACCTACACATTCTAGCAAGATACAATTTAATTAGAGAAAAGAAACATCTAAAAACTTTTTTTGACGTAGGAAACCAAAATATGACAAGAAAATAAATGAATACGCTTTACTATAGAAGTATAGACGTTACGCAAATACTAACGGTCTTATTCATAATGACTTATCGGAGGTTTAAAAGTTCGCTAAAATAGGTTCGCGAAAATTGTCAAAACTTGTTATTCATAATAGTCTTTATACGCTAAAACGTTTATTATCTCACCGATAAAATCTCCGTATAAACCTCCGATAAGTCATTATGAATAAGACCATATTTGTATTACACCTATAATGGCTTAAAATGCAAAGTACTAAGTTATAACATAAAAAAAGACTACACAATAGAAATATAAACTTTATTTTCAAATCCATCAGTAGGTTACACAAACATTTTAAAAGTAGCATTCAATTAATTCGGCACTTATTTATCAATGGAACCGTTTGACAATAAAGCACTGCACACTAGGCGGTAAGGGCTAGCGCACACTCAACAACAAACATTCACCGAGTGCGGCGTGACGACACTTCATTATATCAGTATTGAACATCGATTATAGTGATGTGTATTAACTCATCTAATTATTTATCGATGTAAGAAATATTGGTAGAAGTGGAACGCAACCGGAGTAGTTCCATTTTTTTGTCGCGTCATGGCGCTACTCTCACTTCTTCCCTTTTCTGTTAATGGCCGTCACGATATATTGTAAAGCTTGTTTATAATTTTATAATACAGAAACTTTGTACTAATATCCGTGCCTTATTTCACCAAACCTCCTACAATCAACATCGATATTATAATCACATTAATGTTATAAATGTGAAAGTTTGTATGTAGAATGTATTACTCATTTTCACTCAAATGGCTGAAATAATTTTGAAAAAAGTGTTCCGCAACACATAGGTGCTTAAGATATACAATTAAGTTACAGCTCGCTTCGCTAGCCTTAGTTTAGTTCTAATAAATTTTATTTCGTTCGTTCAATTTGTTTTGTATTCTTTACTAATCTACTAATTCATACTAATATTAACTAAAATAAATGTCTAATTACTATAATAAAGTATAAGCATTACTCAAGTCGTAGAAAGCTAAGAGAAAATCCGTATCTCGTCTAAGAGGAAGCTAGATAAAAGTAATTTGAATTTACTGTTCTCGGAAGAGAAAGAACGACCAAATAGAGATAATGTACTCCATATTATCTACCTATATAAATATAAGTTAAGTTTATTCGTCTAGTTATAAGTCACGATGTGTTTTTATATTAAAAGCATTTACTTTTGGGCATCAATTTGAATAAATATTATCAAAAAATAATAAAGTAAAAATTATGTACTCATCATCATCCTCCTGCCCTTATCCCATTATTTGGGGTCGGCGCAACATGTCTTTTTCTTCCACATTCTTCTATTAGCCGTCATGTCTGTGTCAACTCCTCTTTCAAAAATTATGTATTATCGATATTAAAAATTGTCTGTCTAAACCCATCCCTACTTACGTCAATGCCTTCACGGCAGGGGTTCACAACCCTTCATTGCAGCTTAATTCTATAATTGAGGGTTAAATCTCTGGCAGACGGGCCTGCTCATTATCACACTATGTTTATATCTCAACACATAATCGTTTCCAATATTAGGGAGCACTATCTCGATGATATTTTAACAATTGCATTGTAAAAACCTGCAGGGATTATAACTGCAATATTATTTTAATTATAACAGATGAATTTCTTGCTTTTTATGCTTTAAAAGTCGGACCTATCATAGATATCACGACAGGCATTTGACTGGAATTTGATACTTGAAGGAAGTGTGTTTATATCGTAGCAGATGGAGCCCAATAGCCTTTGCCTACCCTATTGAAATAAGCGTGACAGTATGGTAATAATGATGTAAGTATAAACCATCCGTATGGTAATGTATCAAAAATTAAAGTGTCACCATCCATTTTCCTAACCTGGTGCTAAAGACACTATTATACACAGTCAGCGCAGCATAATAGATCATAATCCCCTCCCCCCAAGTAGAGGAGGCCCGCGCGTGCCCAGCAGTGGGATTTTATTGGTTACTTCTCTATATGACATGAAATGAAATGAAATGAAATTGTGGGTAATTGTTAGTTGTTACATTTAATGTCATTATGGTATCCACATATTTGACCACAGGTAGTGGTGTACGAAATTAGAAGTATTCTCACGCAGTGATTAGTCAAATTTACAATAGTGTAATGTCAATACTGGAAGTGTCTCATGTCAAGGAATTCTTTAACAGAGTAGAAACATTTAACAAACTTTTTTTATTTCTTATATGTTCGGCTTTATCTGTTTTATACGGCCATAGATAGGTAGTCGAAGTGCCAATGGGCATAGGAGCCCTATGAAATATGGACTAATAAAATGGCGAACCGGACAATTCAGGAAGCCTCATGTCCAGATAGTAGGGTGCCGCTGGATACAAGCAACGTAGAACTGCACCTTGTGGTGTTTTACGCATGAAGCCCAATGTAGCAATGATTTGGAGGTTTAAACCTTTGCTATTTCAGCTGTAATAGTTTCTTCAAACTTAGTAAATAGTTGGTACTAAATATGGTGACATCATTACTACATATTTACACCTCTGCCTTCTTTCTCTGCTCAAACAATTAACGTCAAACTGTTGGACACCGATTTCCTCTACGTTAAGAGTGTAAGGTAAGGTAGGATAAGGTAAGACTATACCGCACTGACCAGGTGTGTTAGCATAGGGTTTCGTTTTGAGATGTCCTTCTCACATAGAGGATGTTATATGCTTGCATATCTCGTAACTGCCTACACCTATACAAAACAAAAGTCGTGAAGATAACAAGATAATTGATATCCAAAAAAAGCTCTTATTCTAATTACATTTCACCGTAACATTCTATAAATATTCCACCTTTGAACCATACACAAAGAAACGATACGTGTATGTGTGAACGATATGTGCATATCGATAATAAAATAACATAATATCATTCGTACTTATTACAACATAATAAAACCGTAGACATCACAAACCAACAGTCCCAGTAATCATGTTTTAATCGAAACAGTCGGGCGAGAATGAATTTATACATTTTACTCGTAATTTCAATCACAAAATTAATTCAGACACCCGCCTTAAATAAGTGCTGCGTCCGCCCAATCGATAAGTTGAGGGCGGGCGGGCGTTTGAGGTAAATAACGTTTTGGGCGGAGACTGATTGGTCCCTTCGTATGTTGGGCGGGGGCAAAATGGGGCGTGGAGGCTATTGGTTTAGGGTAAAGATGGAACAGTCTGTTCGGTAACGCCGTGTAGAACGGTGTTCGATAAACGGTATTATGTTTTGACTTATATTTTTACTGCGATTGAAGGTAAGTAATTTTTTCTACAATTTATAAATCACAGAGACTTTTCGCCTTATAGTTTATACAATAATCTACGTTTTCATTTCAGTCAGAATCGTTTGAAAGCATTTATTTTGTCATATATTTGTAAAAAAACTTGTTAAACTTTTTGATTTTCTAAATTATTTTTTGCATTTAAATAGAGATTTTAGGCTCTGTATTAAATTAATATATACAAAATAGTCCCTGTATTTATGTTCGCAGTGTATGAAAAAAAATTTATCAGTTCTAATTTGTTAAATCTCTCGTAGCGCTCGTAGCGGTATGTCTACGAAAATCATGTTACGTCACATAAACTGTTTCTTTCATAATTTTTACTTTTGTTATGATACTATATTATTTTTAAATTTCTGTAATTAAATAAAAAATTAAGTTACTGTAACATAAATTATTTTTTGTATTTTCAAGGTTTAGAATTTGTTTGTATTTAATTTAGTTATAGTACTTTAATGTATCTCAATGTATGCGGTTTTATTTGTGTTTATTACGGTAATTACGGTTATTACGGTAACACAGTAACTTGTAAGACACTTCCTAAAACTCTTGACTAAGACTATGGTCTTAGTCAAGAGTTTTAGGAAGTGTCTTACAAGAATTTTGCTAACCAAAATTGTTTCTGTCGTTTGTAATCGCGACGTTTAAGATTTTCAAGATCTAATAATTAACCAATAACCTACAAGGACTGAAGTTTGCCCAATTTAATAATAAATAATAATAAATATTCACGGACATCTCACACAACGTCCTCTGGTCCCAAGCTAAGCTTATATGCTTGTGTTATGGGTACCAGAATACGGATAGAATACATAAACTACTTTTCTTTTGTAAATACATACTTATAATACATAGAAACACCCAGACGCAGTACAAACATTTGTGTGACATTTATAAACATCACATAAATTATTGTCCCGAGCGGGAATCGAACCCACGACCTCGTGAACGGCAGTCCATTACATGAACCACCAGGCCACGAAGCCCGTCAATTATTTTATGATGACTTCGTGAAAAGATTGGATCTTAAGTATTTTTATAATAGTTTTCTTTAAGAATTTTAACTAATGCTAGCTCTTCCACACGGTTACATTCACTTTTAAGGTTTCCGCCCGCTCCTTAGCTTTTAACGCGACTGGCACTTATGTTTTAATTATTTTAAAATAAAAAGTGCTTAAGTAGCTTTTATGTGAAAGAGTAACAACATTTTACATCCACTCATCCATATATTTTATTAAACTTTCACGTTTATAATATTAACTTGCTGTTGCCCGCTGCATCGTACGCGTGGAATTTAGAAAAAAGCCATCCTCTTGATCAATTATATCTATGTATTTAAAAAAATCGCAACATAATTTGTTGCGTAACTTTGTAGATAAGCTCACATAGGGACATAGATAAAAAATAGCCACTTTGTTTTATAATAAGTAAAGATTTCCTAATATACGAGAGACAGTTTATTTATAAAATGAATGCACTCATAGCTTCAAATAGTAAGAGGCCGACGGTCCTGCGTTGTAATCACCATTTTAAGATCTTTCTTGCGCAATGTTTTTCAGTTCGATGACAATAGTTTGCAATATTTGTCCGTTGTGAAACTTTTCAAGCTATATTAACCATGATTTTTTGTATTCTAATAATTATAGTATAGTTTGGAAATAACATCTTTTAAAAGGGAAGTAGTTTTGCAATACTTATTCCCGCAAATGTTTATATTCAATTATATTTTTAACACGCTTTTATAAGTTTGGTATGTCTCTATCAGTGCATTAATCTGTGTAACGGAATCTTTGAAAGCGATTTCAGCCACTTGGAGTAGACGGGTTGATCTGAAATTTTGCACACCTAACAAAGACCGATGACAATGCAATAATTTAAAAGAATAATCCCAATTCCTTGATCAGAACTACTAGAATAGCATGTTGAAGTATCACTATGACCACACACTTGTATTTTTAATTATACACGTAATAGTTTAATTGTATATAAATAAATAAATAAATATTCATGGACATTTCACACAACGTCCTCTGGTCCCAAGCTAAGCTTATATGCTTGTGTTATGGGTACCAGAATACGGATATAATACATAAACTACTTTTCTTTTGTAAATACATACTTATAATACATTGTAAACACCTAGACGCAGTACAAACATTTGTATGACAATTAAAAACATCACACAAATGATTGTCCTGACCGGGAATCGAACCCGAGACCTCATGATCGGCAGTCCGTTATATGAACCACTACACCACGAGGCCCGTATATGAGTAGACTCACCATGATTATTGTGTTTCTACGTATGCCTTTCATATACAATCAGATATTTTCACATAAAAACGCTTTGTTTATAGAATCAGGTAGAAATACCATAATTGTTTACTTGTGTTTACTACGATTGTGACAACATGTGACAACAGAAACTTATGTCTCTAACAACATAAACTGTCAAAGTTTTGTGAGTAGGTAGCGTAGAATTTTTGCGTAGAATTGAGTGTTGATGACAATGCAATCATTTAAAAAATATTCAGGATATATAAGCGTGTTTTTTAGTTTTTATACTAAGTAGATTATTAAATTTTATTCGCACACAAGCCAATTAAATATACAAAAAAAAAAACTAATACTAAATTGAAATCGCTTTATCCGTCCTAAAGCTAAAATGCCAACTAAGGTTAAACTTTTAACACCTTTTAACGTCTTTTTCCGTCGGTGGTGGAAAATTAGTTTGGAGATTATGAAAGAAATCTCATTTTTAGGACTAAGAAATAGAAAAGAAAATAATTATTTCCTCATTTTACTTCTCACTATCTCTTTCTCTCACTCCAGGCCATTAACGTTCAGATCCTCCACTTTGGAAGGGATTTTAGCCTACTATGCCGCGCCTACCAGGTGTGTTGATAGTTTTGGAGTTTTTCATCTCTCACAGAGGATGTTATCTGCGTAATATCCTTAAGCTGGCTCTTACAGCACCCTGGAGAAGAAATAGGATAGTGGCATTTGTTTTTTTAATCCGTTGTCACTTAATCGGGTAAAATACTTTCATAAAAATTAAAAAAGATTCCAGCCAACTAAAAACTTTATTTTTTGGAAGTACGATAAAAAGACAAGTCAGGAAGAATAACTGTACATCTTCAAAAGTCATTGTTTCCGGACTACACAGATAAGCGGAAGATTAAATTTTTGTCTCTCCTTAAATATACATGGGAGTGTTATATTGTTTAAACAAGGGGGGCTCGGGGCTCAAGGGAGGACATAATTGAAAGACAAACAGGGGCGGACGATTCGCGACGAATTCATTACTTGCACATTAACTTGATACCAGATTGACGTCATGTGGATTATGTTTATGATATAATCGAAAGAGCTTAGTGTACTTATGAATGTAGATTAAAAACATACTTTTGTATCATCTTTTGATTTAGTACGAAGCTGATGAAAAATGCATTTAATATATTTTAATTATTAATTTTTTTTTAATAGAGTATGGTATTTAGAAGTATGTATTAATTTGATTTATTATGAAAAAATGGTGAATTATAGTGGAATAAGAAGCGTAGAAATTTAATGAAATGAAATAAAAAATTATTTAATCAAGTAGACATAATCTTTTGTAGACAAAAAATTATGTGCTTATGACAGGTCCAATTTGTTTGTTTTTTTGTCCAATTTTTCTAATGTTTCAAAGTAGGTGAATAAGATCCGGACTCGCCTACGGTTTCGTTTTATTATCATCATAATTATATTCATTATATCATGCCATAACAGTTACACCGTTAATCCGTTATAAGTATAATATCATCAAGATACGTAGAATATGTTTGTTGCTTTGGATGAGAACTAATTATTCTGAAAATTTCAACCGGCTAGCTATCATTGTATTAGGATGGAGGCTAGTGACAGACGACAGGGACGGACAGAGGGATGAACGGAGAGTAATGTCTTAGTAATATTCTATTTTACCATAAGGTACCCTAAAACAAAGCAAAGATATTTTCGCGCCAAACAAAAGTCATTTTGACATTTAACTTTTAAAGATGGCGTTGTCAATTCTTCTAACTTTGTTAGCACGAGTTTCCTGGTGCTTGTAAATTGTGTTTATTAAGTTGCTTTGTAGTAAGTTAGTTTGTTAAGACGATACCAAAATAGCTTCGTGCATTTTTCTACGTACGAAGTTTTCATTGTTTCTTTAGATTGAATGGCTAGAGCTCTAATTTTTAAGTATATGTTTTTTCAATATATGATCTAGGATCGCATAAACTCAGAAACACGATTGAAAAAAGTTTTCTCGATAGAAAATCTTAGCGAAACAACCTCTCTAATTTTTTATTTTTTTCATTTGTCGGTCTATTATCGCGTATTAACTAATGAAATAACTTTAAAAACATAATTAACTATTATATATAGAAACACGTAAATCAGAATTAAAATATATTTAGTAGATTTTGAGTAAATAGGAAAAGTATCCCTAATTCTTCATTTTCTGTGCCTACTGGCTGTGTTAATATGTACGTGTCGGCGATGATATACGATAATATTGATGTAGGCCCTTAAGCTCATTCTTGCACAGTGGATTATCGGTTTGTCAATTCAATAGATTGTTAGAATACAATTGATAAGTTAGTATTGACTTAGCGTTTCGGGGAATTGCGGCAATAAGAATTTTTATTCGATTCAAAAACATTTGCGATGAAATATTTTGAAATACGAATCGAATTGGAAAATATCGGTTAGCGCTGTTTTATGACTCTCTCTCTCTCCAGCCCATTTGCGTCCCACTGTTGGGCACGGGCCTCCTCCATTTTGGAGGGATTATGGTCTACTGTGCTGCGCTGACCAGGCGTGTTGGCACAGGGTTTATTTTCGAGGTTTCCGTCTCTAACAGAGGATGTTATCTGTGCGCAATAACCCTTAGCTGACTTTTACAGCATCCTTGGGAGGACACATGTATTCTTAATCCGTTACCACACGGAAATGATGCTGGTGAAATTGAGACCCTGCTGTGTGTCTGTCACGAGGATTTCACGATTTTCTTTTTTGGTTTTTTCTCTTCATTTTTTTTCAATATTATTTTACATTGTTGGAGGGGTGTAAGAATGTTGCCGATTGAATGCTATCTAGACCATAATTTATAACTCATTTAGAAACAAGATTGGTTTGTTAGAGCAAGTCGACCAGCCCCAACAGAAAGCACATGTGCACGAGTATAACGCACACGTCAGCCCCGCACAGCTCGACCATTTGGTAGAGAACCGTGCGACCCGACGTGCAATGCTACCAACTTCGAGACATTTGAGTGAGGATGACGAACTTGCACCATTTGCAACTTGCAACATCACACTATTTGGCACGAGCATCCTCTAGTTTGGGATGGTTTTTGGGCTACTATGCCGTGCAGACGTGTTGACATAGGGCTTAGTTTCAAGTTCACAGTTGATGTTATTTTAAGAAATATTCCTTGACTGACTCTTACGGCAGCATCTACATCTACTTCTACTCTATGCATAGTCTATTTACAATACGACATTTGTTCCAGCCGATAAATACGACGCAATATTTTTTAAGTAGCCACATCTCATGCATAATAAGCCTAATGCAAGGGGAGTTGTTATTACAGTAGCCATCTTACGAACAGTAATTTTCATCAAATCAAGTCGACAGATGTCATTTCCTCGGCGCGGGAGATTCAATTACGTATATAAAATGTATTCGGAGACAATTTGCATGCTTATACATTTTTTATACACAATTTTGATTAAACTTTTCTCATTATAGTTATTCCTTCTGTTTGATTTTATTTGTTACGAGCTGTGCTTCACATACTTACTTATGTTGTTGCATACTTACATAAAACATGTCCCCTCATTTATGATCTAGGGTTTTTTTATATCCTCTCGTCTGCCTTACCGGGCCTTGGTAGTACCTTGAATCTTACCATGACCCGGCAAGGCCCCTTCGTCTGGGCCCCGACTCGTCGGGAGGAACATTAGGTACCCAGTCACGTGGCCACCTGTCACATTGAGCGCTGCGGGTCTCAGAATTCTGACTGCCGCGACTTCTTTCTTCCAAAGTGTTCTTTCAGACGTCATATCTGAGTTAACTTTCTTTCATTATGTGTATGCAGAACATTATTATTTTCTATAAAAGTATATATATTTAATGGACTAATTTAAACCACCAATTTAAATATCTCTAGTTAAACATATTCATTTTAAATAAAAACATCCAAACATGTTTAAATTTTAAACAAATTAATTCACAAAATTAACAATGGACAGCAGATTAGTTACGTATTCAATTGTGCGAAAAATCTGTGCGCCTCATCCCTTGTATCAACATGTTCATTGTGAAAGGAATGGGAGAGATCTGTGTATACCTCGGCAGAGATTTGAGTTTTACATTTTATACTACGAGTTTCGGCAAAAAGATTCTTTGTGCTGTCTGCTTTTAAATTTAAATTATAGTAATTAGGATTTATAAATTAATTTTAATGTTCAAAAATTATTATTAGGTTATTTATTCGTGTGGATTGGTGTTTAACGGGTTAAGAATAAAAATGTGTTTCCTTCCTATTCAAAATAAGTTTGTATTTATTTAAAATCACAAATCAGTTCTATATACAATTAAAAACTAAAACACAAAAAGAAATATGTACAGTGTTAAAAAAATTAAAATTTGAAAATAAGAAATATAGTATAAAGATAACATTCTCTGCGAGAGACGGAAAACTTGAAAATAAACTCATTTCCAACACGCCTGGTCAGCGCGGCATACTCATATAAACCCATGACCTTTGCAATACCGTTCCACTTCCCCTAAGCAACGAGCTATTGTGACATTGCCTTATATTATCATTTTTTCTCTTTATTTGATTGGTTTGGATTGGTTTGGCTTTATTTGAATAAAAAATCTAGCAGGTTAATTGCAAAAAAATAAATAAAATATATTTTATTCATATTATTCTAATAAACCCTTTAGATCTACGAGTATGTTCCTTTTTCATCTACATATTAATTTTCTTTGGTTTTCTTCTTTCTCTATACTCGATTCCTTCCTAAATTCAATATTAATAGAATTAAACATATTTAAACGTTGCCTCTTGGTATCTTAGCGACGAGTCCCGCGGTAAGAGACATGATTAAATATGAATTGTCGAATTAACTCCCATGTCTTTAAGCTCAAAGCTCAATTAACTGAACAAAGTAACAAAGTAAATAACGGAGTGGAATCAATTTTACAGTAACGTTTCACTACGTTTGTTTAAGCGTCCATTGTTGTATGTATATAAGGATTATCTTTGTTTAATTGGATTTAGTTGTTCAAGCGATGTTTAGGATTATGTATTATAATTGCGTTGTTATGATTAGGTATGTTCGGTAGTCTAGTGGGGTTTTGGTAATACTGGCTTCTGTGTTGGGTGTCGTGGGTTCTCCAATATACATATTTTTCTGACGGGCTAAGGGTACTTCCTCACTTTCATCCCTGCTGTAAGAAATAGTTCAGTTATAATATAAACCCTGTACCAACACGCCTGGTAAGCGCGGCGTAGTGGCAATTGTGGCACACAATCTCTTTCAAAGTGGGGGAGGCCTGTCCCCAGCAATGAAACGTTAATGGGAGAAGGAAAAAAGAGGGAATATACATACACAATGGCAGTTACCAAACGTAACCAATTTTGAAGCAGTATTCCGTGCACAGAATTCTAATGCTGTACTATGAAACAAAGTCAATTACGAAAACTTGCTAAACAAATATCACAGTTAAAGTGGTGAAGTGGCAGTGTCTTCGATTGTAACTTGCATTGACCTACTTTGACGTAAAAGAAACAGATAATATGTATAGACATTTTACTCTCATCATTGCCTAACACACTGAAATAAGTAAAACTTCAAAAACAAAATTTGCACGTCCCTATTATTAAGTTCCCGTTTTGTTCCGTATCATAAAAATTGCATAAACTCACCCCCGATACGAGATAACAAACATTGAAGCGTAACAATGAAGCTTACAGCGGGTACAACTGCTGTCTTTATAAAGATTAAATAGTATTTCGGTATACAAAACGGACGGATCTCAAAGGAACAACTTGTTATAAGGACTATAGATTTTGTAGGGTGACTATATTTAAAAAAAGAACGTATTATTTAAAAATATTAACATAATTAGGGCTATGGATTAAAATTTTCGTAACATGATATCAATTTTAAAAGTGTAAATGCGATTAAAAGTATACCTATATAAGTAAATTGGATAGAAAAAATTAATATGTTGTTGGTAAGAGATTGTCTAAAAATCCAAGTAACTGAATTAATGCGTTAAACATACTCATACATGTGTAGCCTTATTTTTATTCAAAAACTATTATCACATATTTACTATAAAAAAATCAAAGGGCATCTTATGTAAGAATAGATATTGTGTATCAAGGAATAGATACATGGACAGTGTAAAGGTGACACGAAAGTAAAAGAAGTTGACGAAAGTGTGATGGCAGACTTTTTTAATAAAACAAGTTGCACCTGCGCCAAATAATTTGGGATAAGGGCGGGAAGAAGAAGAATCTATGGAAGAAGGTGTAGTTGTATGTTTTACAACAAATCGCATCTATTTTAAACACAGTCTTAAGTTTTAAACAATTAATATTTAAAGTTAATACTCATTTATTTATTCCTATATCCGACAGCAGACAGAGAATGGCCGATGTATGGAAAGTTAATATTCAAAACACATAATAAAGTGTCACCCTACAATCCCCTACACTTGACACACACAGAACCGAATGTCCCTTTAGTTACGGATTATCCGGGAAAGTGCACAACATGTTGTCAATGCCGATCAGTTGCGGGTATTGTGCGACGAACACCGATTTATTTGGACACTCGATGATAGTTTAAGTGTAGGTATTTATTGCGGTTAAAGGTTGTGGAATTTGTTATTTTGTTTATTATTGAATTTATAGGTAACATTGCGGATAGATTCGTTGTCAAATTAATATTTATGAGCTAAGCGGTGATGTGAAATTGGTAATCATATCATAAATTAAAGTTAAAAGTCAGCGCATTAAAGATATACGTATTTTTTTTACAATATTATATCTCTTTATTAGCTCCAGCTCTATAAAATAAGAATTTTAAGCCAAAAAAGTTTGTTTAGATCGTGGCAGGTGGTTCGGACGTATAGTCTAGTCTATAGTCTCCGACTATCCCCCTGGGAAAAAGGCGTCATGTTGCGATGATGATCTAAAATTCTAATTTTGAAGAAACTTTAAAACCAATCTTTAGTTTTATATAACCGATGCTTAGATAAACAAAAATCATTCACGCTTCGTATCTTTGATAGACAATCAGATGCGAACATTGTAGCAATAAAAGTAATTTTCATATCAATATATTTTTGCATACAACATAAAAATCTACCAGAACTAAGTCTACAACCGTAGCGAAAGCGCAGATATCTTCTCAAAAGCGATTAGTTCCGTTACAAGTGTACACATGTGCTCATCTCCTAACCCCATGGGGATATACCCCCCATATATCATCAATATCAACACCATATGGCCCCCATAAGGGATTTATAATTACAAGTGAATTTTATTAAATGTATTGTCCGCGATTTATACAGAATTGTTGTCACTTGAACCGTGTAATGTAAAAAAATTATTAAAATTAGCTCATCTTCGTAATAAAAGTTGCGTAAAAAAGTAGAGTATTTCTTAGGTAATTCTGAGAATGTAAATTAGTGTCGACATATTATGATAGATGAACATTTTGATGACATGATCTAAGATTTGATTATCAGGTGTTCCTAATTTAAATAAGAATTCAATTTTTTGAGATTTTATCTACATCTTCACTTAATATAAATCAAAGTCGTTATTTTTGTATGTATGTCTATGTGAGCTTATTTCTTCAAAACCAAGCAACGGATTTTGATGCGGTTTTCTTTAATAGAGAGAGTGGTTCAAGAGGATGGTTTTTTATATAATTGCTTAAGGTTTAGAGTCCTAATTTCACGCGTACGAAGTTGCAGGCAACAGCTAGTCTATAAATATTCGATGTATTGTCTCGAAGCGTAGCTAATCTTAGGGAAGCTTCAAAATAATTAGGATTCACATAATTTATTATAACGTTTACACATTTATACATAACTCATAACTACAACAAAAAAGTATTTTTACACTTAAACACACACACAAAAAGGTAAACTTCTATAGCAGAATAACCTTAGAAGTTGATTGATTAGTTTCAAGATGTCGGTTTTTGTGACTGTATGAATGCGCATCCTAAAACTTTATCCATCACTAGCTGTTGCCCGCGACGCCTAGAATTTAGAAAGTGTTCTCTGTTTTTGTAACATTTTTCACTACTACTTCTCTCCTATAAGTCGCAGCGTGATGTTATATAGCCTATAGCATTCCTCGCTAAATGGACTATCTAACACTGAAAGAATTTTTCAAATCGGAATAGAGGTTCCTGAGATTAATGCGTTTAAAGAAACAAACTGTTCAGCTTCAAAATATTTGTATAGATTTTTCCTGAAGCGCTAGAACAAGTACGACCAAAAAAATCAATTTTTATAACATAAAGAATAATATAATTATTGTAATAACCAAAGTAATAACTAATCTACATTCCAAAATCACCACAATATCCATAACAAAAGCTAACATATGCGTACATTAATGTAATGTTGTTTAAGTTAATCAATTATTTTGGCGAGCGCGACAACCCTAGATAGGACGTAGGGGTGACACAAATTGACTAATCACACCCTATAATGACTCGGCCGGTATGTCATGAAGCCAACCCTAGTTTGATTTCTGATGTAGGGTTGCATTTAAGTAGAGATTTATCATTTTAAAGTGGTGACATGTTTTGTTACGATATTTTAAAGTGGTTTATTAGTAGTTTCTTAATAATTGGCGTAACGGTATGTGTGTGTATTATAGATTAACAATTTTAAATAATATAAATGTGTGATAAGATCCGGAATGCGGAGATCCGTAGAAGGACTGGTCTGTACGACATAGCCCGAAGAGTTAGCACGCTGAAGTGGCAATGGGCAGGCCACATCGCTCGACGATCTGATGACCGTTGGGGACGGAAGGTCCTCGGGTGGCGACCACGAACCGGACGACGCAGCGTGGGGGGGCCCCAACCAGGTGGACCGACGATATCGTCAAATACGCCGGGGACCGCTGGATGCAGTTAGCGCAAGACCGCACGTTGTGGCGTTCTATGGGGGAGGCCTATGTCCAGCAGTGGACTGAGAAAGGTTGATGGATGGATGAAATGTGTACAACAGAATAGCCAATTTAACCAAATACATCATAGCTTTTTTTTTGTTTTGTATCTACGTATCTATCGTATCGTTTCTACGTAGCTATATAAAGACGTAAGAATTTAAATATATACTTTTTATCGTCAATAGTGGTCCCTAAAATAGCGGTCCCTTAATTTTATTGTACTCTTGCTGCGGAATATGTTCAATTGATGTTCGATACATTGAATCGACATGCAAACTGCCTATTTGTGAACAAATCGTTCACTTTTGTTACAATACTATCGTTTTTGTAACAAAATAATCAGCTTTTGTTGTATTCACACGCGCGCGGTTTTATTGTGCGTCAAAAGTAAATGAAGTCATTTTATTGGTTATTTGTCACATTAAATAGAATAATGGTTGTTAGTTGGGATTTATTGCTTTATTAAGGAAATTTTACGTTATAAAAAAGATATAAAATAGGTTTTAATTTTTTTCTATGCTTTTAATATCAATATCTAAGGACTTAGATTCTAGGTCTCTGTGTTACAAATTTCATTTAAATCGGTTTAGAGTAATTATCAAAGTTGTTGTTGTAGCAATGTTGTAGAAAATTAAGCTAAAATGATTGGATAATCGGTATGCTGAAGTAGCAATGGGCAGATCACATCGCTCGAGGATCTGATGACCGTTGGGGACGCAAGGTACTAGAGTGGTGACCACGCACTGGACGACGCAGCGTGCGGCGGCCCCCGACAAGGTGGACTGACGATATTATCATATGCATTTCGACTATATGCACTTTAAAAAATAATTCAGTTATTATCAAACTTACGTTAAAATAATCTTTAAATATATTTTTTACTACAAATTAAGTATTTTATTTACTTAGGTTGTTCTTTTGTTTTAGAATGGAGGCCACTAATTTGGCATTAACAACAAGGGAGACTTTGAAACCAAGAGATCATAAAAATATGCAACTCAATGGGAAACCTAATCAAGTAAGTTTTGTTTACCATAACATTTTTAAGAAATCGACAATATGGTCTGTTACATATATGTCAATTAACGTGGCCTTGAACGCTCTTTTACAAATTGGTTCAGTCTTATAAACAAACTTTAGAAAGATACCTACGTTTGAGTACCCTTAAAATTTGTCTGCCTGCCGTCGGCTACAAATAATATACAAATGTAAAAAGTTAATAAAAAAATTATTAAAAAAAACTGGTGACAGAAATTAAAAAAGAATCCTCAACAAGAGTTGACGATGTTTTAAAAAAAAAGTCTAACCGACTTCATGTGTCTTTGAAAGTGGGTTTTCCTCGATTTCGTAGGAGATAACCACCAGATCCTGACCTGGTGCACATGGGACCACACAGCTTTCAAATAAAAAAGAATAATTAAAATTGCTTCGCCCAGTTAAAAGTTATGAGGTAACAAACGATAAAAAAAAAATAAACATACATACGAATTGAAAACCTTCTCTATTTTTTGAAGTCTGTTAAAAACTAACATCTTAACTAAACCCTTAAACGTATGATTTGAATTACTGTCGTTAAAATTGCTACAAATTTGCCGTCGGCAGATTGTTTTTAGATAATATTTGTTTATATTTCTATTTCTTTTAAAATATTTGATTAAAATTTGATATATGTGTATCAACAGTCAGTGATTATCTTGTTACCAGGTCGGCACAGTTCTTCTATACGGAGTACCAATAGTCTCGCTAGTCATAGAAGGTAACGAACGACTTTGCTTAGCACAAATATCAAACACATTGTTGAAGCAGTTCTCTTACAATGAGATACACAATCGACGAGTAGCGTTAGGAATCACCTGTGTACAATGTACGCCAGTGCAGTTGGAGATATTGAGGCGAGCTGGAGCTATGCCGGTTTCCTCCAGGCGGTGTGGTAAGACTAAATTTTTTTTTCTTACCAGTCTTATTAGTATACCAATTAAACTCTAAAATCATCATATTATTATTAACATCGCTTATGTCTGTATTATGCAGCTTATGTTACCTTGCTTGTATCTGTACAGTATATCGTAGTATCTCTTTCTCCAGCCCATTTACGTCCCACTGTTGGGCACGGGCCTCCTCCACGTTGGGAGGGATTACGGTCTACTGTGCCGCGCTGACCAGGCGTGTTGGCACAGGGTTTGTTTTCGAGTTTTCCGTCTCTCACAGAGGATGTTTCTGTGTGTAATATCCCTTAGCTGACTTTTACAGCACCCTTGGGAGGAGATGGGGTGGTGACAATTGTATACTTAATCCGTCACCACACGAAAAATCGTTCGAAAATCGATCGTAGTATCTACGTAAAGAAATCATTAGCGTGTTTTCTACTACTTAAAATGTTGAATTATTCAAAAGTGTCATTATTAATTGAATTAATCAAAAGTATTATCATTTTTCATGAATCCAATAAGGGAATAATTTAAAAAGTTTCCTAGTGTCCCTTTACAATATGATTTTGCTATTGGTACTCACATCTGCCAGTTACGGGATTAAGTTATATTCGTTGTCAAAAAGCTTATATACTAGAAACCAGTTAGGTCTTAATCTATTGTAGACCAACAAATTCGTTTTTAAATTAGTGCATAACATCACAATACATACTTAGTCCAATTTAGTCTTTTAAATGAGTAGGTAATTAATTGTCTTCTAAAGGTATGATAACACGACGTGAAGCAGAGCGGTTGTGTAAGTCATTCCTTGGTGACAATGCTCCTCCAAGATTACCAGACGATTTTGCCTTCGCTGTTCATCATGAGTGTGCTTGGGGTTGCCGAGGAGCATTTTTGCCTGCCAGGTATTTAAAAATTTTGTGCAGATTGAATTATAATTTGCCATTTTTTCATTGACTTAGTGCCTATAGTATATATATATTTTTCTTTTAGGTACAACTCTTCCCGAGCTAAATGCATCAAATGTGCATATTGTGGGCTATTTTTCTCTCCAAACAAATTCATATTCCATTCACATCGGGTTGGTCCTGGAGATAAATATATTCAGCCTGATGCAGCCAATTTCAATTCTTGGAGACGACACATGAAACTTAGTGGAACTCCTCCTGAAGAAGTGGTACATGCTTGGGAAGATGTAAAAGCTATGTTTAATGGGGGAACGAGAAAGAGAATGCTGTCAGCCGCTAGGTGAGAGTAAGACAAACGTACTTGTTAGATGATTCAATACTGTCAATGTAGTAGAATGAGTACTGTACTGCACACATGGTAAATTTTCAGAGAGGAATGGAAAATTTTACATTTTACCTATTTATAGTAACACGCCTGGTCAGCGTGGAATAATAGATCCAACACACTCATGTTTTAGAGGAGGCTCGAGGTCAGCAGTAACACTTTTATAGGCAAAAAAGATTATCACACATTTCTACGAACTTTTAATTTGTAATATCAATACCAGTCAGTTAGTCAGATATCATTTTAAATCTATTAAATTAGTTCAGCTTAAAATTGTGCTTTAGAAGAGTACCTATTCCCAGACCAGAGTCGGAGTCAAGCAGTGAATCTAAAAGGCCTACAGCCAGCCCACCAAGTGCACATGCTCCAGTACCACGTCTAGCTGACTATGTTTGGGGAGCAAGGTTGCCGCTACCATATGCGATACCTTGGTTGAAACCTACTTTGTGGACTCCTGGTAATTGCTTTTCTCGTGTTATGTTATAATCATTCTAAAAATGTATTTTCGTATTTAGTTTCGCTGGACCCGTTGTCTGTCTGAAAATTACCTTGCTTATCTACCTTTATTATCAGTTAAATTTGATAAACTTATCGATTTCTTGTGGAGTTGAGACGTGTTTTTGTGGATATACTTATAGGTACCTGCTATTCAGGTTTTATATTTCTTTTTCAATAGAAATCTTTCTTATTTAGGAGCCCTGACGGCGTTAAGCAGTGTAAATACGTTGGAGGAACCACGAGCGTTCAGGCCAGTTCGAGGACATCGACTGGATTCACCACAACATTCACCTGTCATGTCGCCACTGAGGTCACCTAATAGGTAAGACATTACTATTAGAAAATTCCAAAAATACTAACAAGCTTAATATTTTCTAACACTTGCGCGACTCATTTGTAGACTCCCTCCCTCCTCGAGAGAGTCTCACCCGTGACCATGGTGACTGCAAAGTCAAAATCAATTATGGCTAAAACTTAACCAACTATGTCATATAATATTATCTTTCTATAAGTACAGCTTTTTGTGGAGATACCTAAATAACAAAATCTACAGTTTATATATGTTCCCAAAAATAAGCCAAAAAAGACTTAAATAAGTACATATCCAGCAGTAAATAGTTGTTTTGAGTCTGACATGAGTGACAAATATTTCTAATTTGTTTCCAAGACAGTCAATCTGGTAGATTGCAAATGGAAGTGTCAGAAGGCACAGCCACGGGTCCAGAAATTAACAAAATAATATAATTCACCAGGTCCCGATCTCCGATGACGTCATCCCCTCGCACTTCTCCACTCGTAAGGTCACCGCCAGTGTCATCACCAGCTCATTCACCCAAGAGTGACCGTGACAGTGATGAAAGTGTTGATATTGAGACTACCGAGGAAGATCACACCAAGGATGTGGTGAGTACGTTTGTTACTTATTCCTTTATCACGTTTTTGCTTATATTATGGAAAGGATTCGTCAAGCAGCAAAATAATGTGCGCCGTTTCCCTTCCTCTCTTCCGTTCTTAATTGCTGTGCCCGATTATATATTTGCTAAAAAGATATAAAAACAGCAGATCAAAAATTATGAACAATCCCAATTGAAAGCAAAAAGCCCAAAATCGTTTTAACTTCATAAAATTGCTAACAAAGCAATAACATGTATCTCAAAACGAATAGTCAATACTTACGGAAAAATAAGGCAAATCTTTTTATAACTTACGTAAACGTTTCTCAAAGATAAGATATAATAGTATCCATTGAATGAATCGTATTATCCACTTGAGTTAGATTTTTCCAACCAAACGGACAGAGTTAAATCCAATTTAAAAAGTTCGAAGAGGAAAATTTTTCCAATCACCTTCCAGGTAACGGAAATGGTTACGATTAGTTTTTTAGTGGTCATTCGATGAGGATTTGGTTCTAGTTGCTTGTGTATTTTGAGTAAAATGTAGAGTCTGTAAATTATGTGATTATAACCTGTTCTATACTAATATTATAAAGCTGAAGAGTGTGTTTGTTTGTTTGAAGGCGCTAATCTCAGGAACCGCTGGTCCGATTTGAAAAATTCTTTTAGTGTTAGATAGTACATTAATCAAGGAAGGCTATAGGCTATATAACATCACGATGTGACACGTAAGAGCGAATCAGCAGTATAAAAAAGGTTTCAAAAGCGGAGAAATTTTTCTTAATTCTATTCGTACAAAGCCGCGTCCATTTAGTAAACCTATAAAATGAGTCTCAACATAATAATTGAAAATTAAATTAAATAAATTATAACAGGACATTTCACACAACGTCCTCTGGTCCCAAAGTAAGCGATATTTCTATGCTTGTATTATGGGTACCAGATATGGATAGACTACATATACTACTTTTCTTTTGTAAATACATACTTATAATACATAGAAAACACCCAGACGCAGTACAAACATTTGTATGACATTTATGGATATCACACAAATGATTGTCCCAAGCGGGAATCGAACCCGCGACCTCGTGATCGGCAGTCCATTACATAAACCACTCCACGACGAAGCCCGTCATTTCTATTTATTTTGATAGAAGCAACGCCAAAGTTATTGTCATGTTTTTTCTTGTTAAAAATATCGTTATCAATATTTTTTAATGCTCAATTTATATGTTTCTAGAAATAAGTATTAATAAAATTAAACCCAGTTTGCACTAAATGGAAACAGCAATGCTCTGATTTGTAACTAGCTGTTGCCCGCGACTCTTTTTTTTCGCTATGGAAGGTAGCCTAAGTCCTTTCTCAGGGTCTAAAGATTGTCTGTGCCAAATTTCATCAAAATCGCTTGAGAGGTTTAAGCGGGAAAGCGTAACAGACAGACAGACAGAGTTACTTTCGCATTTATAATATTAGTAGGGATTGAAGCTACATTTAGTTCTACATACAAACTTTATAATTAAAACAAATATTACGCTCTAGTTGCCCTCGACTCCGTCCGCGTAGAATTTAGGAAATTTTCCCCGTTTTTGCAACATTTTTAACTACTGCTTGAGTGAGAGTATTATAAGAGTAAACAAATATAATCAGAATGAACGAACTGCTAAGCTATCAGGAGTTACACGTGTTATTGTGAGTCAACCATAAAATATAGATATGTGCTGTTTCGGGATATTTTTTAGACAATTTTATGTATAATATTTCCGTCATGCATGATTTCTATGTAACTTCAACCATTAAGGCTGCACACGCGACGGAAGCTTAAAAAATGGAGCACCTTTTCCCGTTTTCCCAACATTTCCCTTCACTACTCCGCTCCTATTGATTGTAGCGTGATGAAAAGTATACTATAACCTGCCCAGGAGTGTGAAGAATAATTGTACCGAGTTTCGTTAAAATCCGTCGAGTAGTTTTTGTTTCTATAAGGAACATACAGACGGACAGACAGACAGACAGACAAAAATTTTACTGATTGCATTTTTGGCATCAGTATCGATCACTAATCACCTCCTGTTAGTTATTTTGAAAATATATTTCATGTACAGAATTGACCTCTCTACAGATTTATTAGAAGTATAGATGATCTCCTAATTTAAAAGTGTTTAAAATAAAGAAAACTTTTGTAATTAATGCATTGATTAATTTGATTCCTTAAAGATCGGCCGTTTACATCCAAATCATGTCTGTCATCCTCCCCAGAGAGGCAGTCTCAATTTTACAAAATGTCGGCCATCCGAGGCTTTTGCACGTCGTAAACTGTGTAATTACTGGCGGAGCGAATTCAAATGAACTTCATTTCGGTTTTAAATACGAGAAAATGTTTAATTTACTGCCGATCGGCTTGGCTAATTGGAGATTAATGTTTTAGTGTTGGCTCAGTGGGAAATTTTTCAGTGTTATTTTTGAAGTATTGAACATTAAGAGGATACCAAAATAGCTTCGTGCATTTTTCTACGTACGAAGTTTTCATTGTTTCTTTAGATTGAATGGCTAGAGCTCTAATTTTTAAGTACATGTTTTTCCAATATATGATCTAGGATCGCATATACTCAGAAACGCGATTGAAAAAAGTTTTCTCGATAGAAAATCTTAGCGAAACAACCTCTCTAATTTTTTTTTTTTCATTTGTCGGTCTATTATCGCGTATTAACTAATGAAATAACTTTAAAAACATAAGTAACTATAATATATAGAAACACGTAAATCAGAATTAAAATATATTTAGTAAATTTTGAGTAAACAAAAAAAATATCCCTAATTCTTCATTTTCTATACCTATTAGCTGTGTTAATATGTACGTGTCGACGATAATATTGATGTAGGCCCTTAACTAAGCTTCTTGTTTTTGTTGATGAGGATCGCAAGTGGACATGTGCCTGTTTTGTTTTTTATTTTTTCTTCTAAGTTATATCTTTGTGTAATATCGACGGTCGCCGTAGTCTAGAGATTCACGTAGATTGTAGAGGACGTTCACGGTAGTAATATTTGTGTGATATTTATAAATGTCATACAAAAGTTTATGCGGCGTGTAGGTGTTTTTTATATATTAAAATAAATAAATAAATATTACGGACATTTCACACAACGTCCTCTGGTCCCAAGCTAACGGATATACTACATAAACTACTTTTCTTTTGTAAATATATACTTATTATACATAGTAAACACCCAGACGCAGTACAAACATTTGTATGACATTTATAAACATCACACAAATGATTGTCCCGTGCGGGAATCCAACCCGCGACCTCGTGAATGGTAGTCCGTTACATGAACTACTTGACCACGAGACCCGTATTATAAGTATGTATTTACAAAAAAAATGGTCAAGTGCGAGTCGGACTCGCGCACGAAGGGTTCCGTACCATTATCTATGCAACATAAGGCACGTTATTAATAAATGAGCAAACAACACACACAATACTTAATTAATCACGTTTGTTGTATGAGAGCAAGAAACGGTAAAAAAATCATGTTTGTTGTATGGGAGCCCCCCTTATGGCGCATCCACACATGCCCGGCGGCACGGCCGGCGGCATGGCCGGCGACTATTCATTTTATTTTATTTTTAGTATTTGTTGTTATAGCGGCAATAGAAATACATCATCTGTGAAAATTTCAACTCTCTAGCTATCACCGTTCTTGAGATACAGCCTGGTGACAGACGGACGGACGGACAGCGAAGTCTCAGTAATAGGGTCCTGTTTTTACCCTTTGGGTACGGAACCCTAAAAAGCGTGTATGTATATCCATAGCTGTTAAATGTACTAATAACACAAGCCCGGAAATATAGCTTACTTTGGGACCAGAGGATTTTGTGAGAAATGTCCTTAAATATATCAAAGTCAACATACCGTCACGGCTGAAAATGTAGAGCGCCATCTGCTGCGATGCATTTAGCTTAAATTTTATGTAGCACTGTAAGATGACAACATTTATAGTTATTTGCATGTATGTTCTTGTATGGCTTAAGATAGATTTTCTTAAGCTTCTTTACAATAGCAAGGATTTTGCAAAACACATTTTCACTTTTCACACTAAACTAATTATAAAAGGTAACTGGTTGATGCACAGTGTAGCCTAAAGTTAGTATTCATTTAATAGTGGTATGTATGTACTATTATACATACAACTATTGAAATGAATGTTATATACTATACTAGCTGTGCCCTGCGGTGTTACCCGCGGTAGAAAGGATAAAAAGTCTGTTAGTTTTTTATCATCCCACGGAAACATTGCATTCTTTCGGGATAAAACGTAGTGTATAACTTAATCTGGTACATAAGCTACATTATAGTAAAATTTCATTAAAATCCATGCAGTAGTTTTTGCATGAAAGAGTAACTAACATCCAAACATCCTCACAAACATTGACATATTATATTATTAGGATTTATAACTTTAGACTACATAAAAAACGAAATTTTGTTGTTACAGTAGTTATTACAAACGATTTTATAATAAAAAAATCATGATTACTTTTAAATAAAATAAATATTACTACCTCACATCGCTATAAATACACCTTAAGTTAAATAAATAAATAAATATATAAATAAATAAATAAATATTCACGGACATTTCACACAACGTCCTCTGGTCCCAAGCTAAGCTTATATGCTTGTGTTATGGGTACCAGAATACGGATACACTACATAAACTACTTTGTAAATACATACTTATATTACATAGAAAACACCCAGACGCAGTACAAACATTTGTATGACATTTATGGATATCACAAAAATGATTGTCCCGAGCGTAATCGAACCCGCGACCTCGTGATCGGCAATCCATTACATAAACCACTCCACCACGAAGCCCGTCAAATATTAATATTGTTAAGTTAATTATATACAAGTAGGTACTATCCTGTATCCGTGTGGTGACGGATTAAGAATACAAGAGTCACCACCCCATCTCCTCCCAAAGGTGCTGTAAAAGATAACATCTTCTGTGAGAGAAGGAAAACTCGAAAATAAACCCTGTGCCACCACGTCTTGTCAGCGCGGGACAGTAGACTATAATCCCTCCCAAAGTGGAGGAGGCCCGTGCCCAACAGTGGGCCGTAAATGGGCTGGAGAAGGAAGAATGAAAGTACTGTATTTACCTATAACGAATAGGTACTATGTTGTAAATAAAAGAGGTGACGAAGGTTCCAATGATTGACGTAAACGTTAGTAATTAACGTGCCTCGACAACCCTACCGTTAATCCCTTCAAAGAACATGTTAGGGTTGTCAAGTTACAAAGTAATTAATTTATATTTTTTGCTTTCCTGTGAAACTACTACTAATATTAATGATAGCTTCTATATTTATATAAGATACTAGCTGACCCGGCAAACGTTGTTTTGCAATACTAAAAAAAAATCTTTGAAAAATAGATGTTGGCCGATTCTCAGACCTACTGAATATGTATGTAAAATTTGAGAAGAATCGTTCAAGCCGTTTCGGAGGAGTACGGTAACTAACACTGTGACACGTGAATTTTATATATTAGATATAATAGATGTTAATAGACAGTACTGTAAAGTGATCACTTCCTAAAGTTTTCTAAGTGGCCTAGACCTTTGTATATTTAAAGTTTGTAATATGGATTTAGGGGTTATTATCAGAAAGTAATGGTCTAATCCTAAAAAAATCTCTCAGGAAGTTACAGCTTGCAATGATGGTATAGTTATAGATTGAGTGTAAATTCTAGGCATACGAAGTCGCGGGCAGCAGTTAGTCTATAATATTGATTTAAAAGCAAAGATATATCACGGAAGTTAAAAACAAAGTCAAGTAGAGTGCCTAAAACGTTTTGCCATTTCGTTCTTTAAGTGATACAAATATTTATTTGTTAATTTCAATACGCTACCTTAAAAGATTAAAAGTCTTCACAAAGGTTATGTAACAAAAATAAATACAAAAGATGATATACCTAGATTGATATTAATTATTCTAATTGTCCAAACTTAATAGACATCTAAGCCGATTATACCATGCAATATAATGCAAATATAACAATTAATACATACTGGGATTAAAATGTAATCACTAAATCGGATCCAGGATGCACGGACAGACAAGTCTAGATGGAAATCGGCTTACCTCTGACGCCGCGGGCTTTCAATTATTGAATTACTACGTTGTTTGTTAAGTCTTTTGTGCATTTGATTTCAGAGAGTGGACAGAGTTGAATCTATGTTTTTCTTATTTCATTTACTATGCTAAGCAATGAATATTTAAATTAGCAAAAAGCTGAAGTTTCAAGAACTTGCGCGTCTATACGTTCATTCTTTTTACATGTTCAATTTTTTACAGACAACAAATTTTGATATGAAGTTCAATTATGTCAGAGTATAAAAATGTGTAGGCATTACGACTATATTGTTTACTGTGAAGTATACCTCAAAACAGCTTAGATTGTGGGATATTAGACAATGAAATTTCGGAGTATATATTCCCTGAATGTTATAGTTTTAAATACTTACACAAGTTTATAATTCAAAATGATGTTTATCAGATGTGTATTGATGCGAACTTTTATTAAATTTATTTATGTTTCTTATTTTTTTGGAACTGATTAAATAGTTTAAATATATTTAGAGCGAAGCTAGTACAACTTCGCTCTTTGCGACTTCGTACACGAGGAGTTTAGAAAATTTTCCCAGCATCGACATTTTTCACTGATGGTTCGTTCCTATTGGTTGCAGCGTGATGTTAAATAGCTTCTAGCCTTCCGCGATAAATATACTATCCAACACTGAAAGAATTTTGCAAATGGGTCCAGTGGTTCCTGAGATTAGCGCGTTCAAACAAGCAAACAAACTCTTCCGCTTTATAATATTAGTAATAGATACTCTGACTTGATAAGTATGGTTAACGGTTCTAATCGCCCATCTCCAATTTTTCCGTGATAAATCTAATCCTTATAATATTTAAAGTAAGTTGTGTCAACCCTAGAAGGCTGTTCAAATTAGGACGCGTATACAAACAACGTCGACACTCTATCATAAGCTTTCAATACTCAATACTGAAGTCTATGTCGACAATCTATTGAACCGTCCCCTGTATTTAATTATTAGGTGGTTTGGTACTTTCAATGTGTTGAATGTTGAATATATAATATATTATTTTCTAAACAACTAGCTGTTGCCCGCGACTACGTCCGCGTGGAATTTAGAAAATGTTCCCCGTTTTTGCAACATTTTTAACTTCTGCTGATGTTATATAGCCTAAAACCTTCCTCGATAAATGCCATTCCCTTCGTGGTTCCTGAGATTAGCGCGTTCCAACAAACAAACAAACAAACAAACAAACTCTTCAGTTATATAATATTAGTACAGATTTAAGAACTGATAATATGATGATGATGATGATGATAATATAAACAGATGGTAAATGTCTTCTTTGTAATGTTATTTGAGTATTTTTAAAAAGTTATTGGTTAAAGGTAATATCCGTGTGGTAACGGATTAAGAATACAAGTGTGACCACTCCATTTCCTCCTGAGGGTGCTGTAAGAGCCAGCTAAGTCATATTGTTATAAGATAACATCCTCTGTCAGAGACGGGAAACTTGAAAATGATCCTGTGCCCACACGTCTGGTCAGCGTGGCACAGTAGACCATAATCCTTCCCAATGCGGAGGAGGCCTGTGCCCAACAGTGGATCATAATGGGCTGAAAAGAGAGAAAAAGGTAAAAGTGGTTTTATTTACGTAGGCAGTAATTTCCGAAATAAAATAAATGAATATTCATAAACAGATTTTCCTGAGTGTTTTTCGCTTTATTATAATAGTGACAACCCTGTAGACAAAATATATAGGAATACATAAAAATTATTGCATTGAGAAACACATTGCAACCAGTGGCGTGCACTCAATACAAGCTGATAGGCACTGCTTTACTTGCCATTCACAGATATTTTAATAAAACGTTCGTATGATTTAGATGACTTTATTCATGTATTTACTATTAATTAAACAAAATATTATAACTTAAAAACGCCTACCTAATAATTCATAAATAGCACCAATATGTGCTTGCAAATTGTTTTTTGCCAGGCGTTTGGCGAAGGAATAATATTGGTCGGACGAACGCGTCGGACAAGCTCCACGCCGCCCGCCTGCCATGAGTTCATATGTGTGTAGAAATTTTGGTGTCCGTGCACAGTTCCCAAACGCACACAGGCTTACATATCCAAGACGATTTATACTGAAAATCCTGCCGCCTGCTTTCGCGATCGGATGTTATCGCGAGTATTCGGCAATGTTCGTTCGTTACTTATAATCCGATTAAATATAGTCGGAACTCGGAAGTCTAATAAATCACGTATGCATTTTTGTTTAGTAAGGTTTTATTTATTTAAATAGCAGAAATATTTTGGTTCGACGGAGGCCATTTTATTTTTTCGTGTGATTCATTGAACTGTTTAATATTGAGTTTCTTTAATTTAATAATTGTATGGATTTTCGTTTGTTGATTTTAAAATGTTATTTGATTGTGAAATGTGTGTTGATAGTGTGTGTTTGTTAAAAATTAAAAATAACAAGTTCAACAACTAAGCCAGCAAAAAGGTAGGTAATGGTGCCTATTCTATGTGCAGAACTAAACTTAACCATTCACACGTTCAAGGATACTTTGATATTCAAAAAAAAAGGGCAATTTACGTCCAAGGTTACTTTTATATCCATAGCGACATATTTTATAAAACCGACATCTATGGACAAATTGCGTTATTTTTTGCGTCTATAAGTTGTGTAATAGATAGCTGATGAATTACTTCACAATCCATAATCACTAGATGGCAGTTTTTATCTTCAGTCCACTTTACGCTTTGTGTTTAGTAAACAAGTGGTTTTGAAGTTCCAGCGGATTGTCGTAAGTAGTTTAGTTTTATTTATGAGTTCATAGATTATTAATATTATTATACATCAAGATAAACTAGATGATTTGTGCTTTATAATTAAGTATACATATAGCATACATATCACAGTTTTAAGAGTAAAATCGAGTTATATTTTGAATTGTTATGTTTTCTCCTCTGTCCTCTTCTGTTCTCATTTTTAATACTTTAAAATAAATTTTCAGATTTTAAAAAATAGATAGATTTCATCTGTAGTCTTCTAGTAATTTTTCGTAGTATTTGTCTTCACTCTAGGTATTATAGATAAGAAGCTATAAAGGTTTTTTGTTACAACATGCGAGCGCGGTACCGATCGAATCAGCGCCACGCGTAGCTGGACGGACAACGGTATAATAGGTATTTAGGTCGGGACGTGGGAATGGTTATCTTAAGGGCCTACATCAATATTATCGTATATCATCGCCGACACGTACATATTAACACAGCCAGTAGGCACAGAAAATGAAGAATTAGGGATACTTTTCCTATTTACTCAAAATCTACTAAATATATTTTAATTCTGATTTACGTGTTTCTATATATAATAGTTACTTATGTTTCTAAAGTTATTTCATTAGTTAATACGTGATAATAGACCGACAAATGAAAAAAATAAGAAATGAGAGAGGTATTTTCGCTAAGATTTTCTATCGAGAAAACTTTTTTTAATCGCGTTTCTGAGTTTATGCGATCCTAGATCATATATTGAAAAAACATATACCTACTTAAAAATTAGAGCTCTAGCCATTCAATCTAAAGAAACAATGAAAACTTCGTACATAGAAAAATGCACGAAGCTATTTTGGTATCCTCTTAACTAAAAAATGAAAACAGCTATTGCTGTATCTTAAATGTTTCGCTATTTTTTTGCACACATTTATATGTTAAAATGTATGAAATGTTAAAAGTTATGAAACGTATGTACATACGTACATGTACGTATGTATGTACGTACGTAGTTATTGCTTAGTAATTCTAGTACAGTGTGGACTGATTCGGGATATTCAGATTTAAATTTGTTCTGTTGGCATGGTTTCCGACTTAGAGATCCGTCGCGTGGCTATGCTAAAAATCTATAAAAGAAAAAGTTTTTGTGACTGCCTACCCTACGTTAATTAGCAGTGCACGCCGCTGATTGCAACCTGTCCAGTCTACGTGTTATGTTCTACATTAATATTGATTTCTCTACATCAGAATTTTTGTAATGATATATCTTTTATTTATTTATTTATATATTAGATATATATTAGAAAAATAATAATTTAAGTTACTCTTGTTGTTTATAAGTTATTAATTATATCTTAATACTTACTGTCTTGTTTCTGAAAATACTTACGCAAGAAACATACAGTATTTTTAACAAGATTATATAATTATTTTGTTATAACATATAGCTAAAAAAGCAGGAAAGCAAACAAAAGCGTTTGCTCCAAGCTATCAGCAAGATGAATGGCCGTAATCCTCGTGGCGAACATTAAAGAAAAAACGAAGCGTTTCTAACATAAATACCTTTAGTACTGGTACTATGTTCTCGGTAAACGGATCACGTAGCTAATAGATACTTCTGGATTTGTGCGAAACGATTCAATTGTACATTTGATGTTGGAATAAATCACTCCGCTTCTAAAAGAACAACTTTGTTTTAGTCACGTAGAGATTATGTTTAGGTTTTCGTATTGGGGGATGTGAGTGGATGTTATTGGTTGTACGATTTTCATTTAAAGCTTGGATGGTTATGTGTTATTGGATTGATCTGATTGGAGATTTCTATGGTAACGTTATTATTAAATATTTTGTTAAACATTTTCTTCTCATTGCAGAATAATGACGTCATAGAAGGTTTAGGTCAAATTACTAATGTTCCAGAAATGAAATTAAATACTGTAAATTTGTGTATATATTTATGTTAAAATAGTATTTGTTTATATTCTTGTCATGTATTTATTACTTATGTGCACCAGAGACTACCAACTTGTCCTGCCATATTAAATTCATCCAAAGGTTGCCTGGAAGGAATCGCTTTAAGCGATAAGGCCGCCCATTTACGGGTTCTTATTATATTTCTTTTTAATGTAAATTTAATGTAATTGGTGTACAATAAAGTATAAATAAATAAATAAATAAGGTATTTAAATTGCAAAATAGGAAATGTGTGCCGAAATATGCTCTTGGATCCTTCTTAATAAACAAAATAATCATTTGTGTTAAAATTAATATTCTAACAATTCTACATGTACAACTAAAGTTAACTAAAAATTGATAGCGTCAATAACATAATTCGAAAATGTTAATTAAATTTTCTTAATATAAAATCCGTGTATGTATGTGAATGACAAATAAGCCAATTAGACAAAATACGACATAGTTGTTATCATTTAAGTTAAAGAAAGTTAAGATTTATTTAACATTAAAAAAAAACAACACACACAGAGAGAGACAATTTGTAATATTTAAAAATTGATAATTTTATTTACATTTGGTTAAGTCTTTGCCTCGTCGGAATTAAGCTCATTACCATATGCAATTGAAACCACCCTTGAATCTGTTTGTACGTGAATTCATCGTATTAAAAAAAACGTCTCCAAAAACTGCAGTCTCAAATTAATGTTAACATTTCCATGATTCCATTGGCTATAACGAGTAAGCACATTGAATACGACAGGACCATTGTCAGTAGCGGAGCGTGTAATTAACTAGCACACGTCTAGGGACAGACGGGCCCAAGGGATGGAATTGCATCGACGTAGTTATACCGTGCGTCTACCAATTGTTTATAAATACTAATTCTATTAGTTTACAAATAGAAAGAAAGAAAATAAATTTATTAGCGATAAGACAATACACAGAAAAAGAGTAAAAAATAAATAAAAAATAATAATATATTACCAGAAAAAAACATAATAAAAATAATTACATGCAATTACATAGTAAAAAAATAATAAATAATAGTTTAAAAAACTAAAAAACACGCTTTATATAGAAAACCCAACAAAAAAATAGAAAAAAAATTGGTCAAGTGCGAGTCAGACTCGCGCACGAAGGGTTCCGTACCATTATCTATGCAACATAAGGCAACGTTATTAGTATCGAGCAAGAAACGGTAAAAAAATCATGTTTGTTGTATGGGAGCCCCCCTTAAATCTTTATTTTATTTTTAGTATTTGTTGTTATAGCGGCAATAGAAATACATCATCTGTGAAAATTTCAACTGTCTAGCTATCACCGTTCTTGAGATACAGCCTGGTGGCAGACGGACGGACGGACGGACGGACGGCGAAGTCTCAGTAATAGGGTCCCGTTTTTACCCTTTGGGTACGGAACCCTAAAAAGAGTTTCTCTGGAAATGCGCGCATGCGTAGTTCGCGTACTAGCTCTCTCTCTTACTCTCATGCAAAGGATCCGGAAAGAGATTAATGAATTCTGGCGAATCTAACCAGGATAATCGAATATTTTAATCGAATTATTGCATTGTCATCGGTCTTTGACAGGTGTGCAAAATTTGAATAGAATCTGACCGTTTAAAGTGGGTGGGTTAATCTAAATAATAATTCTTCATTCACTCGTAACTATCACTCATTTCTATCACCTGTGCTAGCATCTATCATTAGCTTGTGTTGCTTATCATTGCTGCTGCGCCTATCTGCAAGCCTGGAGCCTGTTTACACCTGGTAACGTAGGTATCATGTAGTAATCATAACACCAGAACACTCCTATCATACAGGTAGAACCCCATATACACATGGAATTTAGAAAACTTTCCCCGTTTTTGCAACATTTTTCACAAATGATTCACTCGTATTAATCCTTCCTCGATAAATGGATTATCGAACACAAAAATAATTTCTCAATTCGAACCAGTAGTTCCTGAGATTAGCGCGTCTAAACAAACAAACAAATAAACTCTTCAGCGTGCTGTTGTATAGCCTATAGCCTTCCTTGATAAATGCACTATCCAACACTGAAAGAATTTTAAAATCCGACCAGAGCTTCCTGAGATTTGCGCGTTCAAACAATCAAACAAACTCTTCAGCTTTTTACTACATGTAACTATAATATTAAGTTCCCTCTTGTCAATATGGTAACTAGGTCACATTCTCATATCACAATGGAAATAAAGTCCACTTGTTTCTCTGTATCTGCCACATGTCTCCGTGTTCTATTTTAGAATGACCTGCTTCTTGCAGAACAAATATTTAATATTTTCATTTTTGGCTCCATGTATATAGATTAACTTATTAAATTTCAACATGGTAAAAAAATTTACTGTAGCAGATTTAAGAGGATACCAAAATAGCTTCGTGCATTTTTCTACGTACGAAATTTTCACTGTTTCTTTAGATTGAATGGCTAGAGCTCTAATTTTTAAGTATATGTTTTTTCAATATATGATCTAGGATCGCATAAACTCAGAAACGCGATTGAAAAAAGTTTTCTCGATAGAAAATCTTAGCGAAACAACCTCTCTCATTTTTTATTTTTTTCATTTGTCGGTCTATTATCGCGTATTAACTAATGAAATAACTTTAAAAACATAAGTAACTATTATATATAGAAACACGTAAATCAGAATTAAAATATATTTAGTAGATTTTGAGTAAACAAAAAAAATATCCCTAATTCTTCATTTTCTATACCTACTATGTCGACGATAATATTGATGTAGGCCCTTAAACTACGTGTAAATATAACAAATCTCTAGGTAAACTAAACAAATACCACACAAATAATTATACTGTGTAAGAATCGAACTCGCGACTTTCATCTTCTGTCAATGATACCTACCGATTTTACTTGCAAACTTTTTTATTAGAAAATCTATATCTTATAGACTTACGGTCTTATTCATAATGACTTATTGATGGTATGAGGTTTAAAAGTTCGCTAAAATCGATTCGCGAAAATTGTCAGAACTTGTTGTTCGTACTAGTCTTTTTACTCTAAAACGTTTATTATCTCTCCGACAAAATCTCCGTTTAAACCTCCGATAAGTCATTATGAATAAGACCATAACAATTTAGATGAATAAAATGCGCACAAGGAAATAGACAACTAATCAAAATACGCTACAGTTGTTTTCATATTTTAGTTAAGTTTAGTTGTACACTTAGAATTGGTACCATTATTTATTAAACCCTAAAAACACTTAAACAAAATGACATTCTTAAACAATAGATACGTGTCTTATATTAAACAAAAACACATTTACATCAATAATTTGCTTTCACGTCACACTAAATGTCAGTTTAGGGATGTCGGAAATGAAAAAATTATATCGACATTCTGATATTAGTAAAAATATCAATATCGACTATCGATATATTGAAAAAATATCAGTATGTCATTCGAATTTTTAATTTGTTTCGGGAAAAGGCAGGAAATTCTCAAAACGTCGGAATCTTGTTTTTTGTGTTCACCCGATTTCTTGAACACATCTGAAGCAATTTGGAAAATTCTTTACTTGACCTTTGTCCCTGTACTCGTGAAATTTAGAAAATTTTCCCTTTTTTAGCTACATTTATCACTGATGCTTCGCTCTTATTAGTCGCAGCGTGATTTTATAGCCTTAAGCTTTCCTCGATAAGTAAACAAACACAAAGAGAATTTTGGAAATCGAAGCAGTAGTTCCGGAGATTAGCGCGTTCAAACAAATAAACAAAGTCTTCAGCTTTATTATATTATAGTATAGATATAAATAAATATAATATATATTTGATACGATTTCGACATAACAATATCGTTTTTAAACATATCAGAAAAAAGTCGATTTAATAAAAAAAACAAATTTATCGATAACGTTTCGCCAACCCTATGACTGTTACAATGAAATTATTGTTACTACAATACATTAGGGACAGAATGATTCTTATCACAATAATATTAAAAGTTTGTTAGTTATATTAGTTTTGTATTGTTTAATTTGAAGATGATGGGCTAGTCCCGCTCATGGTTATCATTTTTTCCACTATAATTTAGTTTATTACTTTTCAACTAATTGTTTTTATAATATTTAAAGAGTTTAGTGAGATACGCGATTTTTAAACGAGACGTGAAAATCACACTGCGGTCGTGCAAGACGAGATTTTTATCACACTCGTATTTAATATCAGATGAAGTATAAGTACGACGGGATTTGTGATCTAGTGGTTCATGTTATGGACTGCTAACAGTTCACAAGGTCGCGGGTTTGATTCACGCAAGGGGAAATCATTTACGTGTGATCTCTATAATTGTCATACAAATGTTTGTACTGCATCTGGGGTGTTTCTATGCATTATTAGTACCTATGTATTTGCAAAAAAAAAGTAGTACAACGTAGTATATTAAGTTTAGCTTGGGACCAGAAGACGTTGTGTGAAATGTACATTAAAAAAAGTAAAAATAATTAATGGCCAGTATAAGGCTTTCTCATTAATAAAATAGCCAGCATGCATTATCTGAGTTTCGGCGAGTTAGAACCGAGATGTAAACCCTGGTAGGTACTCCCAGGTCATAATAGATAATTTCCCCTATTTCTCCAGTTGGCAGATAGATTAAGATAGCTTAGCTATAAAAATATGTGAGTAATATCGTTACACTCAAATAACAACTATATTTTCTCCACGCACATCGTTCGTTATTTAAATGTCGTTGTGACATTTCAATTTTTTTTTTATTTACCTCATTTGGGATTTGGCATTTTGGCCCGTGCCGTTTTTATTGAGAGCCGTGTGCGGAACATTAATTTTGTTGTTTGGTTCAAATGTATGCCCCCTGTATTCTTTTGTCAGCGATAAAGTCAATGAAAACGATATTATGTGTGTATTTTTTCATCATAATCTGTTTGTAGTTTTTATTTCTAAAAATGTTCTTTGTCCAAATCACATGATTTTTTTTGGCCGTGTGATGCCGTTTTAAGAAAACAAGTGTCATGACCCCATTTCTTTCCTAGGGTGTTGTCAGGGCCGGATTTAAATTTGTGCCGCCCTGGGGCACTGAAGAAAATGCCGCCCTATGACTTAAATTTTATTTTAATAGTTTTCGATATCTTATTTTTTAAGAATTAGAAATAATATAAATAAATTTATAAATATTACTAGCTGACCAGGCAAACGTTGTTTTGCCATACTAAAAAAAAAAATTATGATGTTGGCCGATTCTCAGACCTACTGAATATGCATGTAAAATTTCATAAAAATCGGTCAAGCCGTTTCTGAGGAGTACGGTAACTAACACTGTGACACGTGAATTTGATATATAAGATGTATTATATTATTTATTATATTCTATAGTTATATAAAAAAATATTTGTATTTTTATTAGAATTATAAATTTTGCACTAAGAACGACATAATATAAGTCGTTCTTAATTAATAATAATAAAATATAAGTGTATTGCATTATTTTTTTCACAGACATACTCGCATATCTTTTTGAATTGCAAACTGGTCGATTAAATCTTCACAATCTAAACTTTGAAGCACATCTGATTCAATGCATAGAATAGCTAAGCTATTGAGTCTATTTGCACCCATTGTAGAACGTAAGTAATTTTTAACTCGTTTTAAACAAGTAAACGATCGTTCTGCGCTACAGTTTGTTACGGCTAAAGTTATAAATATTCGTTAAGCGATTTCTACGTTTGGAAACTCAGTGTAAAGGTCGTTTGAATGCAGAAGTTTCAGAAGATCAGAAGGTGAACTTGTTTCCATCATTTTTTCGGTGCAATGAGCATGGAAGTGCGCAAATTCGTCTTCTAGTGAGGACTCAAGATCTGAACAATATATTTCTAAAGTAATTTATTGATTTTGCAATTGACATGCTATGGTTTACTTAACAAATCAAATTATGGTGGAAAAAATGACTGCCGCAAGCGGTACTTGAACCCACGACCTCGGTATACCGTTCCGAAGCTCTTTCCAACTGAGCTTATTGCGGTGGTGCTTGCAACATTCAAATTAACCACCACATTTGTCACTCGGTTGAGTTTATATATTTTTTACGTACAACGCCATCTATCCAGATTGCTTTGCAACATCTCGACCAACCACCTAGTATTCTTTACAGAATACAATTGGGTTGAAAATAATGACGCGACGTTCATTACTAAAGTAATTTATTGATTTTGCAATTGACATGCTATGCTTTACTTAACAAATCAAATTATGGTGCGGCAGTCATTTTTTCCACCATAATTTGATTTGTTAAATAAAGCATAGCATGTCAATTGCAAAATCAATCATTGCAATCCAATGCCTTCTTATTTATTTTCTTCGATATCTTCTTCAAGAATAATCAAAGTTTCAATTATTTCAACAAAATGTTGATTAGATGCTTGAACCGCTTCATAACGAATTTTAATTTGAAACATAATACCTAAATTATTTTTCTTGAAAGATAAAATGTTTATTTAAAAGAATTAGTTAATTATATAGTATATAGTATAGAATTTTTATTCCCACTTTCCAAATTTTGCCGCCCTAGAAAATTTGCCGATCTGGGCACTAGCCCCGACTGCCCCAAGTGTAAATCCACCACTGGGTGCTGTATAAGCCAACTAAGGGATATTGTAAGCACATAACATCCTCTGTGAGGGATGGAAAACTCGAAAATAAACCCTATCCTAACACGCCTGGCCTAAGCGACACTCTAGACCACAATGATAGCTGTAACTGTTGCCTGCAAGTTTATACACGTGGAACTTAAAAACCAAATTCTAACAAATTATACAAAAAGAATCATACAATTGAACCAGTCTATTAAAAAAACTGCTTAAAAATCCATTACGCAGTTTGGAACAAATAAGCTCACATAAGGACATACATACAAAAACAACGACTTTTTTTTAATAAGTAAAGATTATACGTAACGAATAGTTGGTGTAATTGTAACCAATTTTTTATTAAACACGCGACATTAAAGTTATGTTGATTGAACACATAATATATTATTTAACTTAATAACTGAAGCATTTTGACGAAACTGTTGCGTTCATAATTACACGGCAACACTTGTTAATAGTTTATGACTAAACATAGACTTAAGTACATTTAGAATAGATATAAAATTATAATGAAGGCGTCTATCACGCCTCATCGTATAAAATTTATTAAGTACATCGTATAGTTAGCGTATTTTATCGATACTTTCAAATAAACGATTTATTCCATGTACCATTAGCGGCATACCGTTTTTGATATTGACGGGTTTCGTGGTTGAGTGGTTTGTGTAACGGACTGTTCACGAGGTCGCGGGTTCGATTCCCACTCGGGATCATTCTCATCACTCATTTCTGTGATATTTATTGTTGTCATACAAATGTTTGTACTGCGTCTGGGCGTTTTCTATGAATAACAAGTATGTATTTACAAAAGAAAAGTAGTTTTATGTAATATATCCGTATTTTGTTACCCATAACACAAGCATATAAGCTTAGATGGGACCAGAGGACGTGTAAAAAAAGAAAGTTCCGTACCAAAAGCTATAAACGGTACTCTATCATAAAGTATTGAATGTTACGTTAAAAAGTGTGGGTTTTAATTTATTACGAGCGTTTATTTACGTGTCTATTCTAATAGTTTTTATTCTATGGAGTAGTCAATAATGCAATGGCTTTTAAACCAAACAACAATAATTACTTTATGTGTTGTTCGTAGAGTCTCAACATAAAATAAAATGTTTTGATATTGTTCGTAGTCCTATTGGTATTATTAATTTTAGGGCAGCTAAAACAGAACTTTTTCTATGTAGTGACAGATTAAAAATACAAGTTTAGTATTACCACATAATCATTAAAATACAAGCTTCACCCACGTAGCAAATTACACAAATAAACCATGATTTTGAACCACTCTATCTATTAAAAAATCGGGTCATAAATGGCAAAGATGTCGGTGAACAAACATAACAAAGCAAGCATATATTATATACAGTCGAGTTGAGATACCTCCCCCTTTTTTTAGAAGTCGTTTATATAACCGAATCAAAATCCACTGCGTAATGTCTAAGATATTAGATATATGTTCACGAAGGGACATACATACAAAAATACGAACTTGTTTTATAATAAGTAAAAATATCGTATGTCTAATATTGATAAAATAACTATCTTTGAGAGCCAATGACAGAAATAGGGCTAATATTGCAATAGTTATTAGTTAAGTGACAGTACTGGGATTTCAATTGTCGTGTTACATCAGATATAGTTCTAAATATGTCTCGTGTCGGTAATGTTAAATTCGTGATCGATTCAATCACATTGTAGCAACTACACTTAATTATATGATAAACTTTTCATAGTTATTAAATCGATAAATTTGATTCTTTATTCAAACTAAAATTTATGAATAAGACAAATTGTTTTTAAATCTATAATGTTACGCACTACGTTATATAGAGTTATGAAGCAATTGACTTATTTTTAATAAATAATGAATATTGGGAAAATTGTCGCGCATATCTGATCTTAAATTAAGATAGCGATGCTAAATCTGTGGCGCCAAAAACTAAACTAAACCGATCTAACTATAGGGTTTTTAACAACTTTTTAATACTAAGCTTTAGACGTTTATATATTTGTTGAAATTGCTATTCGGTTATTTTCTTAAAGTTTAGCTTATACATATTAGCAAATTATCTTATTAAACATATCATCATATTCCTGTTTTTATGCATATAACTAGCTGACCCGACAAACGTTGTTTTGCCATATAAATGTTAGGGGTGGGTAACCCTTATCACTTAGGGGTATGAAAAACAGATGTTGAATGTGACCTAACGGATATGTACACAAAATTTCACGAAAATCGGTCGAGCCATTTCGGAGGATATAATTACAAACACCGTGACAGGAGAATTTTATATATTAGATATTATTATGTGAGGAAATCAAACCTACCATATCGTCCATATCGGGCTCCTTTAACCACAAATGGAGAATTATTTGACCCGATAAGGTGATTAGCACTGTCCAGGATCATTTGTGACGTTACATTTGTTATTTTACACCATCTATCGTTCTTGTACTATACTATGTAGTGAGAGCTATTATTCACAATATGTCGCTACTTAATTATTGTTCATTTTAAATAAAACTACTTTTTACGGATTTAGACGCGTATATTTGTTTTAAATTTTGGCCCGACGTTTCGGAGACTTTGCAGTCACATCGAATGTGGGTAAACCCTGTAATAACTGATCGTAGAAGACACATTACAGCTCAGTCTCACCCGTGACCATGGTGACTGCAAAGTCTCCGAAACGTCGGGCCAAAATTTAAAACAAATATACGCGTCTAAATCCGTAAAAAGTAGTTTTATTTAAACAGATGAGTCGCGCAAGTGTTAGAAAATATTACTGTTCATTTTGGTATGAAGATATAAATACGATCTTATTGTAATTTTTCAGGTTTGTACGTGGCCTTGTACTAATGTCCCGACTTCAAGACCAGAAGATAATTGCTGGAGTGGCCTTGTACCTAAAGTAGAGAGAGATGATGAGTCCAGGATGGAGCCTTGGCGTCTGCCTGACCTAAGACCAGCATTGCATTATATGCATGACCGAGGTGACTGATCGATATTGATAAAATAGTTTTTAGGGTTCCGTACCTAAAGGCAAAACCCTGTTACTGAGACTTCGCTGTACATCCGTCCGTCTGTCACTAGGCTGTATCTCTGGAACGATGATAGCTAGAGAGCTGAAAATTTCACAGTTGATGTTACAACCCTCATCATCATCCTTCTGCCTATATTACGTTGTTTGGGGGTCCTATTATTTGGTGTTATTTGGGGTCGGTATGACGGCTATGTTATGATAATAACAATATGGAACCCTTCGTCTCTGAATCCTGCTCGTACTTAACCGGTTTTTATTATAATCTTATTCTTCTGAAGTGCTCTAAATGGATGATAAAGTTTAATAATTTAGGAAAAGATGATTATAATTCAAAAATTTTTGCACACTTGGTTAAGGGTGAGACTGATGATAGTGGATGAAAATCTTCGAAACGTTGGGCTGGATTTTTTTAATAACTTAATCGCGCTATTGTTAGAGAATATTCTGCAAAGTGAGGTTATATTTAAGTAAAGGCGGAACCAAACTTGTAACACCTATGTAAATATTGTAAAATGTAAAAAAACATATAATTATTGTTGAGTAAATTGCTGCTGTGTGTGTTGGCTTCTTGACTCAACTTTGGGTTGTTTGAGTATGCTGGGATCAGGAAGACTTCAATGACCAGATTTTATTATTCTTGTTACAAATATTTTATTCTTCAGTAGGTAGTAAATTATACAGTTGCAAATGAAATGAAATAAATGATACAGTTGTTAGGTGTAGGAGAAATGTTGAAGAAAAGAGAGAGAGGGCGCGTCGATCGCGGGCTTATATACTAGACGCTCGCCAGTGTGGTTACTTCTGCGTTAGGGTGACCACGCTCGAACAATTATATTGTATCACACCTTCTTCCTGTGGGTAGGCAAAGACTATAGAGGAACATTTGTGAAAAATTAATGTTTTCTGTTTCCAGATAGGGAGTGCGTAGCGTGTGTTGGACCATTACCTCTATTACCACCGCCAGCTCCAGCGCCACATTAGAAATAACACAAATAACTTACATACATATCAATTTATATTATAGTGAATATTTATACAAGTTAAAAAATAATAATGACTAATGACCTCGCAAACGACATAGCCAACATCATTTTTGTATCACGACTTAATATCTATACTAAATAAAGCTGAAGAGTTTGTTTGTTTGTTTGAACGCGCTAAACCTAAGAACCACTGGATTCATTTAAACAATGTGTTGGATAGTACATTTATCGAGAAAGGCTATATGCTATATAACATCACGCTGCAACTAATAGGACCGAAGCATCAGTGAATAGTGTTGTAAAAACGGGGAAATTTTTCTAAATACCACGCGCATAAAGTCGCGGGCAACAGCTAGTAATAGATAGAAATGATTGTTCATGTTTTCATTACTTAGTGGTGATGTTTGTAAGGCTATGTTTCGTTCATACTTGGGATGACGATAAAACGCTCTACTCCTTGTAATATACATAGAGTAAAGAAAATTCAAACAAAACATTAAAATGCTTTAAATATTAGTCAACCAATAAATCAAAAGTCGTAGCACAAAGGATGTTAGTTAACGGCCGTTTTCCATTTTTAATCTATCCTCGATTCTTGCTGCCAAAGACAGTCTATCCGTGATCGTAGATTGGTTATTGAAAATGGCCGATTGTCGTTATTTACCAAGCCCTGCGAAGTCAATAGTGTTTTTATACCTTTTAACCATAAATAGTTATATGATAAAATCTTAATAAAAATACTTCGGTACATATGGTATCATCATATATGGTGTCATGTGTAGAAAATAGAAATATTAAAGGGCGTCACAAACGGCATATTAATAAATATTATTATTTATATATTATTAGACGGGCTTCGTGGTGGAGTGGTTTATGTAATGGACTGCCGATCACGAGGTCGCGGGTTCGATTCCCGCTTGGGACAATCATTTGTGTGATATCCATAAATGTCATACAAATGTTTGTACTGCGTCTGGGTGTTTTCTATGTATTATAAGTATGTATTTACAAAAGAAAAGTAGTTTATGTAGTATATCCGTATTCTGGTACCCATAACACAAGCATATAAGCTTAGCTTGGGACCAGAGGACGTTGTGTGGAATGTCCGTGAATATTTATTTATTTATTTATTTATTAATATATACTAATATAGCGAGAAAGAGACAGATGTACATAGAAAAAGGCGAGGCAAGAAAGACACAGATATATCCTTCGGTGACGTCATAAGTATAGATACATCTCGGTATATATCTGTCTCTTTTTCGCCTCGTCTCTTTTCTATATACATCTCTTTCGCGCTATATTAATATGTTGTCAATAGCCGTTTGTGGTGCCTTTAAAATGTATCTATTATATCTATTATCCAGACATTTCACAGAACATCCTCTGGTCAAAAATTAAGCGTAGGTACATGAGTTACGCTCTGGGTACTAAGTAGTAATTTGTAAATATATTTATAGGATAGATAGAAAACACCCAGATGCATAAATCGTTGCGTTTGTCATAAAAATAATTGTCTTAACTGGAAAATCAAACTCACGACCTCGTGTTTAGAAGTTAGTTGAACCACATATATTATCAGTTGCCATATCATAGAATGTTTTAAAATAAATAGTAAGAGAATAGTATTTCTAGAATACACTTTACATATCAAAATTATTAAGCTTTGATTTGAATTGATTAGTAATAGGGTTTTTGTCCCTCCTTCTGCCCTAGCGGGACCTGGTAATGCTTTGAGCCTTACCATGACCCGGCAAGGGTGGTCCTCCCACGGGGGGCCCGATGGGGAAGCATTAGGGCCCCGTCGTCATCGTGACCTGGTCGTCTGCCACAACCAGCACGGCGGCTCCTTAAACTGCGACTTGCCACAGGGGATCAGTAACACGGTCCTGTTTTACCTTTCGGTGCGTAAAATGATTGTAAGTAATTGATTATTTTGTTAACGGTAATCGTAATCAATAAAATAATTATCTTCCTGTGGTAATCTTGATCATTTTCCCAGTTAATTAACGTTTCACAGATGGGTGCGGGCCTCCTTAACTTCTGGAGGGTTTCTTGGTCTATTACAGGCGTCTTGGCAAAACAGGGCGTGTTGGCATAGCGTTTAGTTAATTTTATTTTGTCTTTTCAAGCTATTACTTAGCTGGCTCTTACAGCACCCTGGAGAGCAAATAGGGTGGTGACGTTCACATACATAATAATCTGACACCACATGCAAAATACGTGTGGTAATCCTTACGTAGATTATATTATTATTTAAAATCAGACCTCTAGCAACATTCAATTTCAAGTAATTTAGAAAAAAAAAATATAGTCATCCCAAAATAGATTTACCTGGTAAAAGAAACAAAAATTTTTAAAAATGGTTTGGTTTGGATTTTTATTTTATTTTTTCTATTATATATTCAAAGTACAGATATCATTGATAAAGATATAGTATAATTTTTTGTAAATGTGGTATTCGTTAGGCAGTTTTTAAGATTTGAGCACACATAAGAACATATTATACATACTATATCATTATATATGTAGGTATATCATTGTTTTTATTCATACCTGTTGTCCGCAATTTCATACGCATGAAATTTTTTATTATATATTATAAAGAATATTTTAATAACAAAAATATGTATTTACTTTTCGACTTTCTGTATCGGTCCCAATAAGGTATGAGATCGCTAATTGCCTCAATTATCTCTTATTATCAAACTAACTTAGTGGGGAATAATCCTTAAACTAAATTAAAGTAATTAGTACATAAACAATGTCGTATAACCTTGTAAATATTACTATAGAGAAAAAAAATACTAGTCTATAAATATCAACACTGGTACCAATTCTGATGGTACAACTAAAAATAGCTTAACTAAAACTAAAATTTTGAGAGCGTCAATAACACAATTTGGTGATTCTCAACTTTCTTATTATACAAACTGAGTGTTATGGAAAAAATATTAAATTAATATGAATGTTGTAATTACGTGGAAATAGATATTAAATCAAAATACGCTATATTTATGTCGTAAATGTCACGGATAGCTACTAGATGCAACCGACGCAAGACCGCGCGTTGTAGCGTTCTATGTGAGAGGCATATATCAGGCAGTGGACGGAGAAAGGCCGATAGATGGAGGGATGGTTTTATTTTAGTTAGAATGAGTTTTTAATGCATCAGAATTGGTGTCAATATACGTAAAATCTAGTCACGTAGGTACCTATTTTATGTTGAAATTTTGTAATATATTTATAATGTCTTATTACTAATAATATTATATCAAATCGCTTCCTTCTAATTCCACAGTAACGTCCTTGTACTTTGTAAGTACATAGTCTTAATAGGAGAACAGATCCATTATGAGTTCAATAATATTATAATATAGAACATTCACACTACGTCCTCTTGTCCCAAGCTAAGCTTATATGCTTGTGTTATGGGTTCCAGAATGCGTATAGAATACATTATACTACTTTTCTTTTGTAAATACAAACTAATAAAACATAAAACACCCAGACGACAAATATTTGTTTGACATTGGGAGATAATTATACTAAAACATTCGTTCTCCGTTTTTACAACATCTTTTACGGATGCTTCACTCCTATTGGTTGCAGTGTGAATTTATATAGCCTATAGAATTCCTCTATAAATGTACTATACTACACTGAAAGAATTTTTCAAATCGTGGCTCCTGAGATTAGCGCGTTCTAACATACAAACTCTTCAGCTTTATTATATTAGTATAAAACAGTAAAAGTAATTGCTACAAGTGACATTTAAACCCACGACCTTGGAATACAATTCCGTTACTTTACTAACTATGCTATCATGGTATTTACTTGTGCTAACCAATTTTTTGTCCTATTTTACATGTATTCTGTATAACGTCATATAACGTCATCTGTTGAGCGCAGAATGCATTATCGTGGTAATCACATTTACTCCTTTATTTGGTAAAAAGCAAAAAGTAATTTAGCGATTCAACTGTAAACTAAAGAAATAGCATAGATAAATTAAATTATGGTGGAAAAAGTGATTGCCGCAAGCGGGACTTAAACCCACGACCTCGGAATATCATTCCGAAGCTGCGTGCTTGTCCGCATATAGCACGACCGCAATAAGCTCAGTTGGAAAGAGCTTCGGAACGGTATTCCGAGGTCGTGGGTTCAAGTCCCGCTTGCGGCAATCACTTTTTCCACCATAATTTACTTTATTAAGTAAAGCATAGCATGTCAATTGCAAAATCAATAAATTACTTTAAATATCATAGATTATAAAATTAGACGTTCTAGTCTTAACAATTAGATCAGTGTTTCTCAATGTTTTAAGCCATGCCCTATCTTAATTTTTCAAAAATTTGTATGCGCCCATACTTAACTTTAATAATTTGTTAACTTTACCAGCCGGCGCGGCGTAGAGCTTTTTAAAATCATTCAAGTTCCAGGCAGGCTGTAAACTGCATGGCTAAATTAGGTATTATGGCAGAAATAAAACTTTTAGTTGAAAATTTTTAGTTAGTACTTTAACTTTTAGTTGTATCTTCTCCTTAAACATATTAATGTATGACTGGTTTAGCGAACTGACTGACTAAGAATTTTGTTCATAATACGAATTTGCCAGACAGTTCAATTCACGGCGTAAACTGCCTGTAAATAAAAGCTCATAATACGGCCGCAGGACTATAATCATGATGGGTTTTGACTTTATAGTTTTAGTTGTCAACCCGTGATCACGATCAATGAAACTCGTTCGAAATGTCGGGAGCGAAGGTATTACTTTAGACCCTTGACAGTAAAATTAGCATAATAAGAATTCAAATCGTATTACTTTAAAATCAATAGTTAAGTTAAGTTTAGTTATAGAATTGGTTCCAATGTATTTTAATAATTGTTTTGTTTATATTTATAGGAAATATAACTTTATTATAGGTTAAAGTCGTGTCAAATCCATATTTATATTTAAGCTCCTCTTCCCAACTATTGAATTGCCTCCCCGTTGCGGGCTCTCCCTATTGGGAAACACTGAATTAGACATATATCTAATGTAGAAGCAATAAGAGAAATGTAATGAATTGAATTCATTGCCATATAATATTAGTTGTACCTAGACCTAAAACATATGTAATCTAATTAAATTTATTATTTTTATTATTAGATAAGATGTACAATATTTAACTAGCAATAATAACAATCTTGTATATAGGCTATTGTTAAGCTTATTTCTCTAAACCTGGTTTAAAAGTTGATTATATTTAATTATGCTAAATTTGTTTGTCTATAAACATACCCAAAGACATCGGCAAATAACCTTCTTAATTTAAACACAGCACTAAGGCTGTTTAGTAAACTCTTTATTAAATAGTTATTCATTTATTTATTACACAAAATATTTTACAATGGGAAATCAACAATATATCTAACCTAAAAGTAAAGAAAAATAATGGGAAAAAGGTAAAAAAGATTAGGTGTCTTAAATTCTTCTATATCGCAGTCAATGGGCAACATGCCCAAAACACTGGTCGCATTGCCAAGTGGTATCAGCAAGGTATAAATGAACAGCTAAAGAAAGTACAGCCCTTTGTCTTTATTAATAAACTAGCTGTTGCCCGCGACTTCGTACCCGTAGAATTTAGAAAATGTTACCCGTTTTTGTAACATTTTTCACTACTGCTTCTCTCCTATTAGTCGCAGCGTGATGTTATATAGCCTATAGCCTTCCTCCTTAAATGGACTATCCAAAACTGAAAGAATTTTTCAAATCGGATCAGAGGGAGAGAGAAAAAAAAAGGAGATAAAAAAAAAAGATTGACAATCCTGAATATCTTCTCTTCTAATATATAAAATTCACGTGTCACAGTGTTAGTTACCGTACTCCTCCGAAACTTATTCTCCGATTCTTCTCAAATTTTGCATACATATTCAGTAGGTCTGAGAATCGGCCAACATCTATTTTTCAAACTTTTTTTTTAGTATGGCAAAACAACGTTTGCCGGGTCAGCTAGTTATTTTATATTATTGCAAGTAGTGAAAACCATTTTCAATGCTTCCGTTACGTATACATTGATAGAGACGCACCGAGCTAATAAAAGTGTGAATGTATAAAAATATATCTTTAGTAGATATTATTTAAAATATACAGTGTATATTTAGTGAGATATTTTTCTACAAAGAAACTTAAAATTGTGCTGACCAACTTATTTTAAGTTCTATCGGGGCCTAAACCTTTACGGAATTGCTGAAACTTTTGGCCAAAGTCGATCTAAAGGTCAAATTTTGGACGAAATTGATCCATTTACCCTATGACTTAACATAATGAGATGCATTAAATCAATTGAGGGTATTTTTTACTCTAGTAATGGATTTGTGGCTGAGTCACCTGACTGAGAACTTTCAGGTATATAGTAGTCAAATTGTAACGCTGGCCGAAGAGCACAAGGTCTTTCAGCCAAGTACGCAACTACTTCAGCAGCAGACGGCCGTTGTTCCGGCTGGATTTGCCAACACAATCGAGTCAAAGCGATTCTGCAACATTAAAAATAAAAAAGTTTATTGCATCTCTCTTTCTCTCTCTCTCTCCAGTCCATTAACGCCCCAGGCACGGACCTTTAGTAATGTGGGTATGATGATGAATATCTGTTGCAGTAGAATTAACTGATAGTGACACAGTCTGTGAAATTTTCAGGTCTCTTGCTATCACTGTTCCAGAGATACACCCTGGTGACCGACAGATAGACGGCGAAGTCTCAGCAGGTATAAGGATCCCGTTTTACCATTTGGTAGAGAACCCTAAAATATAAGATAAATGATAGCAGAGAAACTAAGGGTCTTATTCATAATGACTTATCTTAAAAATAGCTTTACTTACGTATGTGGTGTAGCGTCATGCGGCAGTGGCGGTTGTCCACCGACCTTAATAAAACTTGCTATACTCTGTAGAGACATATTACCATAGGGGCACGCACCCAGTGTTACTAGTTCAAACACCAATACACCCAGTGCCCACACATCTGATGCTGTTGAAAATGTCCCCTGATTTAGACATTCAGGAGCCATTGCCCTTACAGGCAAAAACGTTCGCTTTACGCTGATATATTCTGCACCTCCTTCTGTGCTCTTTGCTGCTATTTTACGCGCCAAACCAAAGTCAGCAAGTTTTAGTGAACGATTTGCATCTACCAAAAAGTTTGATGCACGTATGTCTCGATGAACTACGCCATTTAGAGAAATATATGCAAGTGCAGAGGCTGCTTCGCGGGCCATTCTTGTTAATGCACGTGCTGATACATATACGGCTTCGTCGCTGCTTTTATTCAAGTCTTCGCCTGGTTCAGATGTCACACCCTCAGCTAGGTACCAACGTTCCTGTAGATAGTGTAGTAGATCGCCAAAAAGCGCGTACTCCATTAGTAGCAAGGTGGGTTTGTCATCTATACACACACCAATGAGCCGTATAATGTGATTGTGGACCAGAGAGGCTAAAATTGATGCTTCTCGCACAAGTTCTCGTTCATCCTGGTCTTCACGAAGGGATTTAGCTGCTACGGATCTCGGCATGCGCCCAGGTAGCCTAAGTTCAGCCAACTTTACACTACCGAATCGGCCAGTGCCTAGTTCATGGCGGATAAATAGTGCAGATCGCTCTACTAAATGATTGGATATAATAGCGGCGTTTTGTTGGCGCTGCATTATCAGATTGAGCATTGTCGTATGTGCCCGCTTTTTCTCGTGTCGCTGTATAGCTCGGTAAGTCATGAGGAGGGCAGGCAGTGATAGAATAAAAAGAAGAAGCCCTATAGCAAGTTCCACATAATGGCAGTCTGGCAAATATTTATCACCGGAGGTTAAAAGACAGCTCGTAGAACCGTCATGAACTCGGTAATATTTCGCGTATTTGAGATCAGGAATAACCAATCTGTCTGTACGATTAACTATATATCTCTGTATTAAAGTATATTGATTCCTGTGCCATTCTTCTAAGAATACCATAGTTCTTTCAAGCGACCGGTTCTTATATACTAGATCAATGTTAACACCATTAATAGGACCTTCATCGATACTTTTCTTAAATGCTCTGTAATTGAATAAAGAATTATAATTGTGTAACATATGAGACAATAACATAATGGTGTAATCCATTACGCTATCTTAAAATACAAAAAGGTCTTATAAACTTACGATATGAAGTAAAATTTGCAGAGGTTGATAGCTTATCCATACAATTAGCCTTTTTCTTGGGAAGATTAAAAAAAGATCCGCTAGTGGCAGCACACGTGGGGGGGTACATATGTTTTGAATTTTCTATTGACAACAACGTTAAACGTACTCGTACATACGTGTTATTACTATTAGAATAAAGAAATATTGTGATCAAAAACATTATTAAAAAGTTATTATGCCTACAAAACATTGTGCTTTTGCTAATTGTACGTCTGATAGTCGTCACAAGCAGGATGGTGTAAAATTCAATTCAATTCAATTCCGGGTTCAATCGGAGTAATGTTCGTTACTAATTGCTCAACGTTCAATTTTAAAATTAACTGCTCTTCTAAATTTAAATCATAATCATCATACTTTATGATTAATAAACTTTTCCACATACAATTAATTTTCTTTTTAGGTACTTTGAACTATTTGAACAAAACTTGACGTGAACTGATTTTTATTATGGTTATCATCTCAATATTTTTTTTTTGGTATGAAACTAATTATTGATTTCTTCAGATGTTTGCGTTTAGAAGGATAGCTAACAGTTAAAATATTGTCTGGATTATTGCCTAATTTTTTACCTTTATTCCACTCTTTTAATTTTGATGTGCATGTGAGTGCATCATAACCGTAACGTACAGTATAATCTTCAAGTTTATAAAGTAAAGCAACAATATGAGAACAGTTCTTTGAAGGGGATGCTGGACACTGACACTGAGCATTTATAATGTTGCTATTATTCTTATCCAAAGCTATACTTATTTTATATTTCACAGTAACTCGAAAAGAAGATTGCACATCTGCTCTTAAGTAATATACCAAATCGTTCGCATTATCTTCCATATTCAACACAAAGTCACTTAAACAATATTGTCTTCCTCTTTGAAGTGCTTTCGAGTTTCCACAATTTGGAAGCAATATAATACATCATCATCAGATAAAGTAGCATTCAAATCTAAAGTATCAATAGAACCCGTAGTTATATAATTAAACATGACAGCATAGCAAAAAGAACGAGGGATAGCTTGGGATGGAAAATTTGCCCAGTTTGTAGTAGGAAAAGTGCAGGATGTTGAACTTTGTAGGGTTGGATTAAGTAATTTCATGCGTAGCTTTTTATCTGCCAGACATTTACCACCATCAATTCTACGGAATAACGGAAGATGATCCGTTAATTTCATAATTATTCTATACTTAACGTTGTTGTCAATAGAAAATTCAAAACATAATTATGTACCCCCCCCCCACCGGTGCTGCCACTAGCGGATCTTTTTTTAATCTTCCCAGGAAAAAGGCTAATTACATTCCGTTCAGCCAGTTTGGCGTGATAAAATGTATGTCTATGTCCATGGGCAAGGTACCCAGAAAGCTGGCAGCATTGCTGCTTTAAATGGAAATGCAAATTAAATACGCTGAAATACTAAATATTTCTTTAATACTGACGTATTTGAATAAATTCATTTAGTGCTATTTTAGCGTGCGTACGGATCTCTGTATTTCATACCTTAACCGTAAGAGAAACGCATTTTATATAGAATAGGTATAACAAATACTTACGTCATAGTAAATCTGCTGTGTACATCGTTTTTAGTTTCAGGATGCTTTTCAAATACTTCACGAAAGCCGTGAACAATGGTCATGAATGCATCTATGAGTGCAACTGTTTTTGCCGGCCAAATATTATCTGTGAAACTTAAATTATTCAAATTGTCAACATCATTTATTATTTTATTATTTATTTTATCATCTTTTCTTTCCTTATTTTCTGAAATTTTGTTCTTGGCTTGCTGCTTCTGGTTTCTGCACCAAAGTGTAAAAGTAAGGGGCCGTATATTAACATTAAAGTTATTTGTGTGCCATTCTCTAACAATCCAAACGTAATCCTTAGTACTCATTTTTAGTTCTTCTGCTGCTTTAAGGATAGTGAGAGCATCTTCATAATTTGTGTTCACTAAAATGATACGTGCCATTTCGTTATCTTTTAATAATCGCAGCACTGGTAGAACTTCTGATATATTCAGTTGATATTTAACATTATGTATGCGAAACGTGAAATTGGTATTTAGGTCTTCGGTTTGGAAATATTGAATTTCTTTATTAAAAATGTTAGCTATCTCAGATGGGTCCGATATGATAGCAAAGCGTTTCCATTTCATTTCAAATACGAAGTGCCTTAGTGCGAGTGCTATGTGCAAATATTGTCCTGTACTGAGCCAAATAGATTCTGTTGAATCAGCTTTCACAGCAGGAGCATTATACAAAAATATTGGTAGTGAAAAACTGTCAACATTTTTGGCAATATCTAATATATCTTTACCATCTACAACCGCTCCCAGGAGACGTTGTTTAAAAGTATGGCTCATGTAGTGCTCTATTGTCTTTTTAACATAATTTACATCATGACACTTTTCTGGATATTGTCTTATGAAAATTGTAGTGTTCGATATTCCATTCATTACTCTAGCAGCAATATATTGTAACAATAGTTGGTAGTCATCAACATCTCTCTCTTTAATACAAGAAAAGAATATTATTTCATAATCTGAAGTGAGGTTATTGTGTTTTTTCACCCAATTCAGTGTTTTATTATAATTTTCATTAACCCATTTACAAGCCGCATTTTCTATGTCATTACTTTGTATACCTTCTTGGTAAAGTATAGTACTTAAAGCTTCGTTAGGTGTTTCATATATTAGAAGGAACTGAAGGAGTTGGCGAGCATAGACTTCTAATTCATAAACATCAGCGACACGCATAGATATTGATGTATCTAGTTCTTGCTCGCATGGGTACGTAATACAAGGAGGTGGCTGCACTTTACTTATATTAGGATATTGTGCCCATATGTCATAATCAAGAAAGAAAAAAGAAGAATTACTATTTTTTAGCAATTGAAAAAGATCACTGCGATTAATATTATAAAATTTAAAAATCGGTTGGGAGACGTACACACGTTCTTCTAATTTATTTTTAATTGTAGCGTTGTTTGAGTCTAACCAGTATATGATAGCTATAGATAGTAAACCCATGGAATGATTACTGAAAATAGAGAAACATTAATTTTAATCTAATATATAAAATTCTCGTGTCACAATGTTCATTCCCATACGACGACTTGCCATACAAATGGCAAAACAACGTTTGCCGGGTCTGTTGCCCGCGACTACGTCCGCGTGGAATTTAGAACATTTTCCCCGCTTTGGCAACATTTTTCACTACTGCTTCGCTTCTACTGGTCGTAGCGTTATGTTATATAGCCTAAAACCTTCCTCGATAAATGCCCTATTTAACACTGAAAAATTTTTCTAATCGGCCCCGTGGTTTTTGAGATTAGCGCGTTCAAACAAACAAACAAACACTTCAGCTTTATAATACTAATATACTCGTAGATATGTCGGAGTAACATAATAGCGAATGAAATTGCTATGGTTTATAATCGGTCTACAAATTGCAGAAACTATCTTTAAGATGTTCATACATCAATCTGACATTCTCTTTCACACATAAAAGGTTCCACAGCAGGTCTCCAACCAAATCCCTTATAACCTGCGCCTCTACCACCAAGATAATGATGTTCACACAAAACATCACCTCTCAATCGTCACTTTACACTTTCTCACAAATATACACTTTATAATTATACACTCGCGGTTATGACCGGTATAAACTCTTTATCACTACTGTGTGTAAGCAACTAGTCGGGCAGAGATTCGCCCTGTCTAACGTCTCAAACGATACTGACTGTTAGCTCTGGGGCTGTCTCGTTATTATACTGACTGCGAGGTGGGGCAGCGTAAAACACAAGGGGGGGAAAACACGTGTTAGGACTTGTCTACAATTCTTTACGCTAACGAATTATACGTTTATATTTATTTATTTTAAGTGTCGCTCCGTCAGTTATAATATTCTCTAACACTTGAACGACTCATTTGTTAAAATAAAACCACTTTTTAAGGATTTAAACGCGAGTATTTGTTGTAAATTTTAGCCCGACGTTTCAGAGTATATAAAATATGTGTACAATGGAATTTCCAGCTAATCAAAATACATTATAGTGGTTTTCAATTTTCTGTGAAATTTAGTCGTGCTCTTAGAATTGGTACCATTATTTGATAACTTACCTTGCTTTCTGGTTAAAAAAGCCACATCCAGTTAAAATTGTTTTATTGGTGTAGGAAATCCATTTTGCTATATCAGCACATTGGCTTAAGTGTTGAAAATCTGCTGCTAGAAACATATATAACTGTTGTCGAGCCGGAATCTGACTTGCACCTAATTCCTGAAGACGAGGTCCAGCAAGTCCACTAAGATTTCCATAACCTCCAAACTCTTCACGAATCATAGGTTCCCAGCCTGTGGATAGCGCAATTATCACCCTAGGAAAACACAAAGGATCTGTTATCTTTCATGTCAGTTATTTAAATAATGGTACGAGTCTTAATTTTTATTGGGAATTTCAATTATTAATTGGGACTCAGTGGCGGATTTGCAGTCTCGGCTGCCCTAGGCCCCAAGCCATGAGCCGCCCTAGGCCCCAAGCCATTAGCCACCCCTTTCTCAGCCACCATATAGACAACATAATGAAATTACTTCATTATCACCTTTTATCTAAATACATAGATTTAGAAATTTAGGAGAAAAGTACAGTTTTATTTCGCAAGAAAATTTGAAGCTTTTTTGTCAATCACCGCCCCTAAATCTGGCCGCCCTAGGCCCGGGCCGACCGGGCCTTAGGGTAAATCTGCCACTGTTGGGACTAGATTACATTGTGTAAAAAGTTCCATAGTCCTCTATGGAACTTTTTACACAATGTAATAATTATTAACTTTATTAAAAAAGTTTTTAATACTTTACTCTTCATATTCCCGATATATCGTGTGATTTACAGTGGAAGCGAGAAGTTGAAGATTGTGTGGGCCTTCGTGCAGTTCCACCATTTTGTAACCAAGGGCATAGTGCAATACAGTTTTGAATATAGCCGAGGCAGCCCGAGCTGGATCACTGCCCCAATGCAAATGTATTTTTTTCTTTACACCTTGACAGCTCACATATTTGTCATCAGGAGCTGTAAAAAGTAATCATACTTATAATCCGTTCCAGACTTCCAGGAGTGATTTGACATTTGTTACAATTTTTTTATAATAATATTATAAATTAAATGTTTAATGTGGGTTATCTTGACTTCGACCAGGCGTTTTGGCACAGGGTTTATTTTCGAGTTTTCCGTCTCTCACGGAAGATGTTATCTGTGTTAAATATCCCTTAGCTGACTTTTAGAGCACCCTTGGGAGGAGATGGGGTGACACTTGTATTCTTAATCCGTCACCACACGGACAACAAATTAAGACACAAGAACGCCTAATTAATACAGATTATATATATTTAATTTATATAAAAACCTTACAAAAGCACCAAACATATTTTCTTTAGCTATAGTTTTAATATTTTATTACGTCAGCTTTAAAAATAACTAAATTAGAATTGATTATTCATCCTTTTACTAATAATACTTATTAAAATAAACGGTGCAAAAGTAAACTACTATTTATGAAATTAGGAACAAAATTGTGCTTTAAATCTACTTATCCGAATTCGTCGTGCAATCATTTAACTAAAAATTTAACATCTGTTGAAAATTTTATTACATTGTTAAAGACACTATTAGTCATAGCACTTAATACCTATCTATATATAATCAAAGAATTTATAATAAAATATTTTAGTACTTACAATATTTTTGTTTGATTTTATCACAATCAGATACACTTCTAACACTATGAAATGAACTAAATATCAAAATGTAACATAAAAACAGGTTCATTTTAATAAAACGTCCATTTATTCATATGTATGAACAAATAACTACACAGTACAGGATAAATACGTAAAATTAACGTTTATGAGATTCCATAAAACACATGTTAACTTTGAACTTATCCTCCTGTTTTATTTGCTTACGTGCGATCATGATCATGGGTATTGCAGATCTGTAAATCAAGACAATTAAGTATATTTATAATTAGTTAATTATAAAAGGGTGTGACTGTATAATATACTAGGTACAACGTACATCGACTAACTAAAAATAACTAAATGTTTGGTATAAGGAAAATGTTTAATTATAGGTAATCGATAAAATCGGAACTAATCTAGTTATGGTCTTATTAATAATGACTTATCGTAGGTTTAAATGGAGATTTTATCGGAGAGATAATAAACGTTTTAACGTAAAAAGACTATCATGAATAACTAGTTTTGACAATTTTCGTGAACCGATTTTAGCGAACTTTTAAACATCTGATAAGTGATTATGAATAAGACCATTAGTCTTTAAGCTGTATGTTGATGCTATAATCAATAATTCAATATATTAATTTATGTAACGGAATCTTTGATAGCGATTTTCATGCAGTAGGCAGATTGATCTGAAATATAACAGACATAATATGCAGAATTTTCAAGCCTGTTTTTAGGGTTCCGTACCCAAAGGGTAAAAACGGGACCCTATTACTGAGACTTCGCTGTCCGTCCGTCCGTCCGTCCGTCTGTCCGTCCGTCCGTCCGTCTGTCACCAGGCTGTATCTCAAGAACGGTGATAGCTAGAGAGTTGAAATTTTCACAGATGATGTATTTCTATTGCCGCTATAACAACAAATACTAAAAATAAAATAAAATAAATATTTAAGGGGGGCTCCCATACAACAAACATGATTTTTTTACCGTTTCTTGCTCGATACTAATAACGTTGCCTTATGTTGCATAGATAATGGTACGGAACCCTTCGTGCGCGAGTCCGACTCGCACTTGGCCAATTTTATTTTTAATATTTTTTTTATTATGCTAATTGTTATATCTCTACCGATATTTTTGTGCACATGTTACTTATGTTTATAATTCTGGGGGCTAAAACTAGGACCTCGTAATCTCGGTTTTATTACCACTGTACCACGAGGCAATCATCAATTGATCGTATTTAATAATAATTTATTACGCATTGTAATAATGAGCCACATTGTTATAAGTAAGTATATAATGGGAAGGAAAATTGATTTACTATATATAGTAAATAAATATAAATACATAAATAAATATTCATGGACATTTCACACAACGTCCTCTGGTCCCAAGCTAACCTTATTATGCTTGTGTTATGGGTACCTGGCTAAAGTAACGTAGTTATACATTACTTTAGCCAGTAATAATTAAGTTGAAAGGGAACCGTCTGTCCTCCTATGGGCACGTAATGAGGAGGGATGAAAGGCATTTAAACCAAAAGGTGATGAATATAAATGTTGATACCCGGAAAAGGAAAGGGAGACCAAAGAAAAGATGGATGGACTGTGTGAGAGACGATATGAAAGAAAATGGTTAATGAGAGTATGACGGCTGATAGGAGAGGCTGGAAGGAATAAACGTGCTGCGCCGACTCCAAGTAGCTTGGGATAAGGCAAGAAGAAGAAGAATAAATAAAAAATCACGGTTGAAGAGACGGGCAAAAGCTAGAGATGCATAAAAATAGTAAAACTAAGTGATACATAAAATTAAACATTTATAACTGTTAATGGGAATTTGTAAATGAATAAAAAAATTAGGCAATACACATTGTTTTACCAAAAAAACCCAAAATTTACCAATTGGTAAATACAAAATCGAGAGATAAAAACCTGTCAATACCGAAGTAAATACGCTCACTTGACGTTTCGTACCTACTAGATAGAAACATATAAATAAGATTATTTATATGTTTCTATCTAGTAGGTACGAGTGAGTTGGTTTACTAATTATTTGTATGCAGATGCATACAAATTATTAGTAAACCAACTCACTCAATTTTGTAGTTCAAATAAAGGAAATCGCCTATATTTCAGCTACTTCATAAGTTAGTATTAGTATAAACACTACTTTCCTGAGCTGTGCAATAACAAATTACAAGTTTTTGGATTTTTACCTGTATCAACACTATAATAGGCTTGGTACGAGTATATGCCAATTTCAAGTCTTTAGTACAAAGAGAAGTAACCTGTAGGTTTTGATTTCGTATCTTATGTCGAAAATTCTGAAAAATGGTCGTAATATCTTATAAATATGCGTTGATAAACTTTTACGTTTGATAGTATTTTTGCAGCAAGGATAGATAGATAGATAGATAGATATAGATAGATAGATGTAATATAATATATAATAATAATCCGCATAGATCAACATATGTTATGAGTTTCATTTTGATACCTTCAGCCGTTGCTGAGTAAAAAGTTTGTCGGAAGGACAGACAGACAGACGGACACCATCGTGAGACTATAAGGGTTTCTTTTTTGTACGAAACCCTAAAAACTGAAAAAACGTTAAATTCCGTCAGACCGATAACATTTCACCCACTTCTGTTGTTACTGCCATGCTCTTTGGCTATTAGCGGGATAATATTATAGCCCATATTCTAAAGTATAAGATGACGGGCCTCGAGGTCGTGATTCATGTAACGGACTGCTGTTTACAGTGTTCACGAAATCGAGGGTTCGATTTCCGCTCGGGACAATCATTTGTGTGATATTTATAAATGTCATACAGATGTTTATACTGCGTCTGGGTGTTTTATATCTATTTTATGTATGTATTTACAAAAGAAAAGTAGTAAATGTATTCTATCCGTATTCTGGTACCAATAACACAAGCAAATAAGCTTAGCTTGGGACCAGAGGACGTTGTGTGTAGTGTCTATGAACAAAAATAAATTAAGCTATATACCTGCAAAATTTTCCCAAAATCTATTCAGTAGTTTTTGAATGAAAGAGTAAAAAACATACATAATATTTATATCCGTCAATACGTTCTCATTATTCTTAGAAACTTTCACGTTTAGGATGTTGGTAGTAAGTAAAATATGATGGCCTGCGCTGTCCGTGTGATTGTGATTAAAAATACCAGTGTCACCACCCACCATCATTCCGAGATGCTGTAAAAGCCAGCTAAGGGATATTTAATTGTACACAGATAACTTCCTTTGTGAGACTCGAAAATAAACCTCATGCTAACACGCCAGGGCCCCGAGTCCGGTATCACAATGGTGTCTCAATGGCATCACAATGACACATTATAACCTCAAAAAATTAACAATAGACTACCAAAATTGATAAAATTTGCCACTAAACAATCAGTTATTGCATTTTTTTGCAATAACACCAAACAACTAAATGTTTAGTGGCGAATTTTATCAATTTCCGGACTCAGGGCCCTGGTAAGCGCGCAAAATAGACTATATTCTCTCCCAAAATGGAGGAATCCGTGCCCAGCAGTGGGACGTTAATGGGAGAGAGAGAGAAAATAAGATTTCATGTATTGAAATACATGAAATCTTACTTTACTTAAACTACTCTTAGTTACTTTAATCCAATCTCTCCGCAATGAACTCTAGTAGTTATTACAAATATTTTAAAAATATGTATATTTTTTCCTGTTCAGTTGCCGTTCCGCCTAAGAAATCAATATTCCTTAGTCGAATGTGAACTTCGTTACAGAAACGAGGATAATTATCCTCTGGTTTATAATTTTTTAGCTTTATTTCAATGTTTTAATAGTTTTTAGAACAAACATAGCATAGTTTAGGTACCACAAGTACATTCTTTAAATAGACAGCCGCCATTTTAAAAACTATTTTATTTATTAATATTTGGCGTTATTTTTATTCCGCATTATGTGGCGTACAGTGCTTATTATTTGCATTTGGTTTTTAATATTTATTAATGGTGCTAAAAGCTCCTATTGTGAGAAGCTTGGACTAAGAAATAGACATGGTAAGATCTCTTATCTATACTTAATATTATAAAGCGGAAGAGTTTGTTTGTTTTGTTTGTTTGTTTGAACGCGCTAATCTCAGGAACCATTGGGCTGATTTGAAAAATTCTTTCAGTGTTAGATAGTTGAGAATGTTGCAAAAAACGGGGAAACTTTTCTAAACTCCACGCGGACAGAGTCGAGGGCAACAGCTAGTTTTCATAATATAAACTATTAATAATGAAGTAGTATGTAATATGCATGTAGGAAGTAATCTGTAATAATAGTCCATACCTAACTTTTAACACGCTTATATTTATTCGGTAGATATCTATCAATGTATTAATCTATGTAACGGAATCTTTGAAAGTGATTTTCACCCACTTGCAGTAGTCGGATTAATCTGAAATTTTGCACACCTGACAAGGACCGATGACAATGCAATAATTAAAAATATTCAGGATTTTCAAGCGTTTTTTTTTTGTTTTTGAATTAAGTAGATTATTTCACGTTTAGGGCGTTACAGTCTCGTAATTTCGTAAGTGTTATTGGCCATATGAACGAAGTGATTCTAAACTCTACATGCACAAAGTGAGTGCTATTGGCTCTTTGTAGTGATACTACACACGGACAAAGTCGCGGGGCAACATACAACAGACAACATATTTGCGCTTGCCTCAGTTAAACTCATGACTACTGTATTGTACATCGACCGTTTTCTTAATCAATTTCAATATAGATCATTAGGATATTTTGAAAATTATATAGACGGCATAATATACAGTCAATGTAACATACCTAATTAGGCATCGGTACCAATTCTATCGCTATCAATTCTACAAGTACAACTAAACTTAACTAAAAAAAATGAAAACAGTTACGGTGTATTTTGATTAATCGGCTATTTCGTTGTGCACACTTTTATTAATTAAAATCGTTAGTCTGATATAAAGATTTTGTTAGAAAAAGTTCTGTTAACACATTGCCGAATTGTGTTATTGACAAAATTTTTTTTTTTTTTAAATGACAGTGGGCGGTTTCGTCCCAAGTCAGTGTTGTAACATTTTTTTACTTACATCATTTGAAAGATCTCAACAAGCGTTATGTTTTTTTGTATGGGCATAACTCCGTATTTCGTGCAGGGAAACTGTTATAGTAGTATTATTAATTTCATCAAAATGTTAAATATATCTTAATTAATTAGTCTTTTAATAACTATAGGACTAAAACCTTTTCTGACAATATGCACAGATGGCTACATAGTAGATGTGACTGGCCCTCATGCTGCTACGACTTCAGATGCGACGATAATGAATGCCTATATTGAAAATGAGATAAATCCAATTCATTATGTCCTTCAAAATAATGATACATTTTAATTAGACAGAGGTTTCAGAGACCATATCAACCTTAGAGACTTGGGGCTATCAAGCCCACATGCCTCCAACAAAACTTAGAAGTGAAAGCCAACTGAGTACAGTAGAAGCTAATAAATCAAGATTAGTTACAATCGTGAGACGGGTTGTAGAGGTAGTTAATGGATGGATTAAGAGCGATTTTAAAATATTCAGACAAGAATATTTTAATCGGGCAATGACGCATTTATTCATTGATATACGCATTGCTGCTTCTCTTTTAAACACTTTTAGAGAGCCTTTAAAATACCATCCTCGAGCTCACGAAATAATAGAAGTGCTAAAAGGAGAATTCATATTATGGCTAACAGTCTAAGTGACTATGTTATCGAAAATAATATAAATCGACAGCGAGCTTCTTTTGTACTATCACCGCAGATGACAATCAATTATTGCAATTTCCAATATTAGCAGAAGAAGACCTTTTATTAATTTCATTAGGAACTTATCAAATAAAACTTGCACGGTCTTATTTGAGTGAACACATAAGAAGCGGCATATATATACACAATAGAAATATGCATAGGAGCTATTCCAAACCTTGTGCGATACAATATAAACATTTTAGATGGTATTCTTTTGAAGGGGCGGATAAAATCGGGACACGTATCTGGTAGAATTTATTATTCGTACATTTTGAATAACAATAGAGCAGAAACACCGAGAGAATCAATTGCTCATTATTATTGCTCTTGTTTGACTGGGAAGAGAACAGTAGGTCCTTGCGCTCACATAATGAGTATCATTTGGTACCTTGGCTGGGCAAGACACCAGCCAAGCATATTGTTACCGGCGACTTTTTTGGACGACATTGTTGTAGATAATGTCCATTATTAAAGGATAGGTACTACTAATATAAATAAATATAAATACTGTGATACGATAAAGAAACTGATTGTTGTATCACATGTACCAGTGTATAAAGTGCATTGTTTAAGTTAGTGAGAATTATTCTGCCATAATTGTACCATTTTCAACTGTTTGTTTATTAATAACTGTCTAAAATAACGATTACTGACTGTGATTACTGTACAATTATTATGAACGTAATAAGTACCTATGCATTATTTAATACAAAAACTATTTTTTTTCATTTACACCCCAGAACTTTTGACCTGCACACAATTATAATATAAACTTGATTTATTCATAAAAAAAAAAACTTAAGTGAACATGTTTAAAGTAGTCGCAACATGTTACAAGGATCGGGACGCAACCCATACAAAAATGCCCATTGTTCTTTAGTCGTGTATGTATAATTGGTACCATTGTCAAGCGACCACGGCTATAAAGACAAGAGAGCAATACTCATACTCTTTGTGTACGTACGCTTGTCCTCTCTTAGTGTGTGTGAATCGATTTTGGGCGGGGCGTGCGTAGCGACCAATGTTTGCGTATTGTTTCGGCACTCGTAACTATGTATTTTTAACCGACTTTAACAAAAGAAGGAAGTTCTCTGCTCAAACTGTATGTTTTATTTTACAAAGAGAAAAGCGTGTTTTATATCCTAAGGAGTGCTAACCCTATTTGGTATGTTTAGGAATACGGATTTAACTCATTTAACTTTGTCAGATGATAGAAAAAAATATTGGTTCGTCACGGACAACTAAATTTAACAAAAATAATGAAAGTTGATAGTATCAATATATCCAATATTTGCTATTTCATTGTACATATTTATCATAATTAAAATCGTTAGTGGGACTTAGTCCCGCTTGTGGCAGTCACTTTTTCCACCATAATTTGATTTATTAAGTAAAAAGTATAGCATGTCAATTGCAAAATTAATAAATTACTTTAAAATCGTTAGTCTATAACACACAGCTTTTATAATAAGAACGTTTAGTTGACGCCTAATTGTGTTATTGACGCCATCACTGACGGGCTTCGTGGTCTAGTGGTTCTGGTAACGGACTGCCGATCAAGAGGTCGCGGGTTCGATTCCCACTCGGGACAATCATTTGTGTGATTTTTCTAATTGTCATACAAATGTTTGTACTGCGTCTGGGTGTTTCTATGTATTATAAGTATGTATTTACAAAAGAAAAGTAGTATATGTATTCTATCCGTATTCTGGTACCCATAACACAAGCGTATAAGCTTAGCTTGGGACCAGAGGACGTTGTGTGAAATGTCCATGAATATTAATTTATTATATTTATCAATTTTAATTTTTTACTTACTTAAATTTAGTTACGTTATACACGTAGTATCGGTAGCAATATATATTTTTAACACGCTTATATTAGTTTGAAACGTATCTATCAATGTATTAATCTATGTAACGAAATCTTTGAAAGTTAATTTCGCCCACTTCCAGTAGTCGGGTCGAGGTGAAATATTGCACACATATTAAGTACCGATGACAATGCAATAATTAAAAAATATATTCAGGATTTTCAGGAGTTGTTTGTTTTGTTTTTGAACTAAGTAGATTATTTTAATACTCGTATTTTCTAACACTTGCGCGACTCATTTGTTTAAATAAAAGTACTTTTTACGGATTTAGACGCGTATATATGTTTTAAATATAGTCGTTGTTTGCAGTCACCATGGTGACTGCAAAGCCTCCGAAACGTCGGGCCAAAATTTAAAACAAATATACGCGTCTAAATCCTTAAAAAGTAGTTTTATTTAGATTATTTAATTTAATAGTTATGATAAATCCCGCCCAAAATTAATTTTACACAATACATGTTGTAGCTGTAACAGAATAACAGGAAAATGAATCCTTATATATACCTACTAGTGAGTATATAATACTATAAGGACAAATACACAATCTAAATATAATACTTAATAACAAAGTCAAAGTATTTGTTATGAAACTGAAAACTTCTAGTTAATAAAAATAATTAGTTATTAAAAATAATTATACTAAAGTTCCATTATCTGGCAACAAATTAAGCGGAAGTTGATTTAAAAAAAAGCTTAATAACTTCAAATTGTTTTTTAAATCAGATGATTTAAAAAAAATTTTGAAGTTATTAAGCTATAACTTTTTTTTAGCTAAGATTAGCAAAATCATCAACAGCATTCTTTCATCAACACATTCTTCACTGATGCTGCACTGATATAAAGCCCAAAGGCTTTCTCGATAAATGGATTATCCAACACAAAAAGATTTTTTAATTTGAACCAATAGTTCCTGAGATTAGCACGTTTCAACAAATAAGTTTTTGAGCTTTATTAAATTAGTACAGATTCTCTTCATTATAGTTGAGAGCTATGTAGAGCAAAGTTGAATCTTGAGATCGGTAGTACCAAGCTTAACACGTTCCCAGCGGCACTAATCTGTACTTTCCATTACTGCGTTACGAAGCGTTTGAAACCTCATCCTGAACCAACATTGGAGCGGTACGAGACTGAGTAAACCCCACCGCCCACTGAAGACAAAAATCCTTTTTTGGCGCCAAATAAGGCAAATTGTACGGTTTTTGTCGCGATTATCGCTATCAATGAGTTGATCAACCTAAATCTGCCGCCGCCTGTGGGTAGATTATTTAGTTTAGATTCTATACGCAAAATAAAATGTGGGATCGTATGTACCCCATACCGCACTGAAAAAGGGCAGTTTTTTCATTCTGTATAGTGATGGGAAAAATAAACGATTTTATTTAATTATAGTTATGGATGCTTTTTATTAAAACAGCATAAACATACAATACATTACAGTGTATTATTTATAATACTATATATTGTATTGATACACCATATAAATTAAATTACTTTAGATTTAAATATACATAGCTGGATCTTATTTATTATATTCCTACACCATTATTTCACATAGACTGAGTATAATTTGTAAATATTGATTGGAAACTTACCTGTTTTTCAAATATCGATAACTTTGAATTAGATTCCTCTTCATCATCATTAATATTATCAATTAATATTCTTAGGCAACGTTTCGAAATCTTAAAATTGAAATTTTGCACAACACTAACCACGTGAAGCTAGCGTAGGGTGCGGCACGAGGTCCGCGGAGGTACGAGATGTTCAGAATCTCGTTCCGCACTGTATTAAACTATTATTTATTCAGTGCGGCACGAGGCCTAAAACATCCGGTATTAAGGTAGGTATACCAAAATACTCAGAATCAATAGCACATCTCAGATATATAGTTATCTCTTTCCTAAGCTAAACCAGACGGAAGTTACGCCTCTCGCACGACAGGGAAGTTTAAGTTTTTTCTTACCGCTGTAAAGACGAATCACGGACGAGATCTCTCAAGCCTCGTTTCGCACTCACGTGTTAATCATTGACGGGCCTCGTGGTAGAGTGGTTCATGTTACGGACTGCCGTTCACGAGGTCGCGGGTTCGATTCCTGCTCGGAACAATCGTATTTAAAATTGTCATACAAATGTTTTTGTGCGTCTAGGTGTTTACTATGTATTACAAGTATGTATTTACAAAAGAAAAGAAGTATATGCAGCATATCCGAATTCTGGTACCCAAAACACAAGCATAGAAATATAGGTTACCTTGAGATCAGAGGACGTTGTGTTAAATGTCCGTAAATATTTATTTATTTTCTCCATTATAGACGGGCAAAATCGAATCTTTAGATCGATAATCCTATAGGTTAGCACTTCCGCTACACTGCTATCAGTTGTTATTTCCTGGTAAAGAACTAATTTATTTTAATTTTCAGTGCCAAAATATCGATATGTAAGTGTTGAAGATAAACTAAAAAATGTTTCAATATATTGGAGCACTAATGAGTCTCGTGCTGCTTCGGCACTTTTGACGGTTATTTTAAAGTATTTGATTGGTTATCAAGGAGTATATATGCACCAGAAATCAGACGAAGCTTTGCAGAAAAACGAGTAATTATTTTTAATTTTATTTTAACCTACCAAAAGCTATTATAATATAAGTATTTGTGGAACTACCAATATTTTCGAATTAATAAAAGTTTTCATCTTTTATAACAAGAAGTCGTTATTTTCGTATGTATGTATAATACCTATGTTGCTATGTGAGCTTACATCTACAAAACTACAAACGAATACAGTTTTCTTTAATAGATAGATTGATTAAAGAGGATGGTTCTTTTTAGGGTTTCGTACAAACCCTTATAGTCTCACTACGGTGTCCGTCTGTCTGTCTGTTCGTCTGTCAAACTTTTTGACTCGGCAACGTATGAAGGTATCAACTTGAAACTCATACGATATGAAGATCTATGCGGTCCCTTGCTGCAAAAAATACAATCAAACTTTTACCTCTACGCATTTAAAAGATATAACCGAATTACGACCATTTTTAAGAATTTTCGACTTATGCTATGGAATCAAAATTAATAGGTTACTTCCCATTGCCCAAGAGCCTTGAAATTTGGCATAGATCAAGTCTATATAGTGCTGATATCGGGAAAAATCCAAAAACTTATAATTTGTCATCACATAACAAGAAAAAAGTCTTTATACTAATACCAACTTATGAAGTAGCTGAAATGTAGGCGATTCCCTATATTTCAACTACAAAATTAAGTTGGTGAGTTGTTTTGAGTTTAATTAACTGATTATTTGAATGCAGTTACTTATGTTTATATGTCTAGTATGTACGAAACCCTAAGTGTGCGAGTTTGCCTCGCTCTTAACAGGTTTTTTAAACATATAGGAATACGAAAATTACATAAATTCTGTTTCTTAATCGAAATAGTTATATACAAACATAAATGTTATATTCATAATAGTTTTGTAACGAAAAAATCTACCAATTTTACTATTATATAAAAGAAATTAATGGATATTAAACCCGATTTTATGATTTTTAGAGTGATATTGGCATTAACTGACTCATCATTGCCGGAATTTCTGCTAAACACAGAAGATAATACGCAAACAAATTGTCCCGGTAATAGATTTGATCTAAGGCAGTTCTATGTCCATATACCACAGAAATTTCGAAATCTAAAGCAATGTGTCAATGCTACTTCTTGGACATTCTACCATAACTACACTGCACTCCAAGATTGTGGTTTCTTCTCAGTAAAAGCCAGGTAAAAAATATTTTAGTAATTTATGGTCATTTGGTCATACTATTTATCTCTAACCGTACGTGTAAGTTCGCAAATATGATATGGTGCGTATAAATCGCGCATTATTCTATCCTTGTTTGTTACTTCTTCTTCTCCAGCCCATTTACGTCCCACTGTTGGGCACGGGCCTCCTCCACTTTGGGAGGGATTATGGTCTACTGTACCGCGCTGACCGGGCGTGTTACCACAGGGTTTGTTTTCGAGATTTCCGTCTCTCACAGAAGATGTTATCTGTGTGCGATATCCCTTAGCTGACTTTTACAGCACCCTTGGGAGGAGATGGGGTGGTGACACTTGTATTCTTAATCCGTCACCACACGGATAATTGTCGTCACCAAATGGATTGTTTCTTACTAATCTATATTAATATTATAAAGCTGAAGAGTTTGTTTGTTTGTTTGAACGCGCTAATCTCAGGAACCTATGGTCCGTTTTGAAAAATTCTTTAACAGTTATATAGTTCATTTATCGCAGAAGGCTGGCTATATAACTTCACGCTGCGACCTATAGGAGCGAAGCAGTAGTGAAAAATGTTGCAAAAACGAGGAAAATTTTCTAAAATTCACATGTACGGAGTCGCGGGTAACAGCTAGTATAAGATTATAAAATTGAAAATAACTTTGGCTGTCTGTCTGTCCGTCTGTCGCTCACCTAAACTACTGAACCAATTTACCAGATAGTATAGATGACGAAAATAAACTTTTAATGCGAAAATTGTGATACCAACTTTCATAACTCGCGGGCAACGAGTAGTTTCAAAAGCTTATAAAAGTGATAAGGCCTAATATTACGAAACCTGTGCTAAACAAATATTTTTGGTTGTAGTGGCAGCCTAGTGACCGAGAAAGAAAAATGTGTACCAATATACACACTAAACATAGAAAACACTAAAATAATTGAGACATTTAGTCCAATCATTCTTCCTAAGAGCAAAATTATGATAAAGGGATGTTTAGATATTTTACATATGTTGACTACTGGCACACATTCTTTTTTGTTTTATGATGATGATATTTGGAACGGAAATCCAGATGTATCTAAACTTCAACTACCACCTTGCAAAGATGTATCAAGGTCGTCTAAAGAGGGCAAGAATACTCTAATGAATATTCGTTTAATGAATCCCTCTGTGATATTAGAATATGCTCCCTTGATCCACCAAATCGGTAATATAGAATTGCCTTTTGAATATGTTAGGGTGATATTAGAAAAAGAAGGAAGAAAAGGCGTTGAGGAAGCAGCTTGTGAATGGGCTTTGGATAACATGATTAAAGTAAGGAAATGGACGGAGCAGAACTTCAGGTTATATGAGAATCAGTACAATATTCTACATTTTTATGATGATAAAGACCACGATTCAAAACTCTATAATATTTTACCTCGCCTGTTAGCATATCAGCTTATTCCTATCAATTTTAATTCTAAAACTACGTTTACTGTTGGTTTCTTTGAGTATCCGCTAAATTCTACGAGTAACAGTTATATCAAGGATGTTATAGCCAATTTTATGAATGACAAAAATACTTGCCTAGTTCGAACTCGTCAACAGCTCTTAGGAGCTGTAGTAGGTGATGAGAATAATATGTTTGATCTTCTAAATGATATCAACAACACGAATTTGCCTATAATATTGTACAATGATGTTGGAATTAATATAGAATCAAAAACATCTACGTGGCTCGCTACCGGTAAAACTATCCATTTAGCACTTGCACTGCAAAATTTTGTCTTGGATATGAATTTCACCCAACTAGAGGTCGTATCAGAGCCAACTGAAGCAGCCAAGCATTTCATTAAAGATCTTAGGGAAGTAGGTGGACTTAAAATTCTAGATTATTCTGTGAAATCCGAAATTATGCAATCAGAGGCTGAAGGATTAGTACTAAAATTGAAAAGGAATAACGCTAAAATAATCTTTGTGAATACAAAATATGAAAAAGCTTTAAAAATTCTTACTGCTGCAGAAAGATTAAATATGAATAGTGACTTTGTATGGATTGTACGTAACTGGCGGCCTACTATTACTTTTAATTTCACATGTATCCATTTATCATTTTTGTATGAAAACATTAAATATGTGAAGGATAATGATGGCTGGTTTGAATTTCGTCAAGCGATGAAAAATAATCTGTGGCCAGATATCGAGTGGCCTGTTCAAGCACCAGCCTTAGTGGATGCTTTAGTCACACTTGTAAAAGGCTTTGAAGCTGCATTTAGAAGGCACCCTCATATAAGACACGATGTACATAGTGATTTTGCTATAAGGTAAGTGTAATTTTTTTAGGATTCTGTCCCAAGAGATAAAATAAGACTCTATTACCAAGGCTTCGCTCTACCTCCTTCCGTATTCCGTCGAATACTCGATACATCTCAAGTCCATATTATTTTCCTGCTCCTCTAGTGTTTTAGTAAATTTATTTATGTCTGCTGTACTGCCCAATTCATCATAAGTAGTACTTGATTTCTAAGAAAATTGATAACAGTATTTTGTTGGAAAAAACTAGTGATATCGGTAATCTTTAACCATTATATTGCTACCTTATCCTTGAGTAACATAAGCTATAATAAGTAAAGATATTCTAGTTTCAAACAATACTCTTTGTTAATAATAATACTTATAACTTATGCACATTTTTAGGGAATTCGAAAAGAGCATTGTTGGAGAAAAAATTCAAGGCGTCACGCAAAATTTTATATTCGACTACAGGAGACGCACTTTAGAAGATACAGCGATGATTTTGGAAGAATTTAATGGAATGGAATCTAAGCTGTTAGCAAGATATCAAGTTTATTTAACAGCTCGTGTTGTAAACATTGTTGATATTGCACCGGATTACTTTAAACATGCTAAAACTTATGGCGAAAAATATACAGAATGTTTTTTGTTTAATGGCTACATATATCAGAAAATTTGCTATGATGTTGTAATATACGTTCTTGTAGGCACTCTTTTAACTTTAATTATTCTTCGTCTAACGTTAAAAGTTTTATCTCGACCTATTTATCACCAAGTGAATAGATAAATTGCGTATTTTTGGACGCCCGTCATAACAACGGGTTGTTAAACTGAATTGATAAAAATACCAGGAGCGCACTGTCGTGTCGTATCTATGATACGAGGCCCCGGGCAGTAAACGGGCGCCAGTAAGTAAATTAACAAGGATTTTGTTTAGAAATTCTTTTCTATGGGTCTCTAAACATATTTAGGATGACGGCCCTCAAAGGCATTAAGCTAAGTCACTGAAGAATACGATTTATTGTGTTGTTTTAGAGAGAGGTTAGAGATTAATGTTGTCATTACATAAATGTCATTGTATTTTGCGTACATATTTGTTATAAGTAGAAGTTAGTTTAAAAAACGTCATAAGTGCTAGAATTTTTTATGTCGCTTGCGCATTGCTTTCAAAATAGTTGCTATGTATTTATAAATAATAATAATAGTTTAGTTTTATAGGTATATATTATCACCTTTTAAATACGATTAAATTGTGGTTTAAACTATAAATATTGCTTTAAATATTTAACTTTAATTAACTCGTTATCTCTATGTTATGTAATATACGGATAGTTCATTAAACCACTGTTAATTTATTTATATTTATATATGACCCGGCAAACGTTGTTTTGCCATATAATCATTAGAGGTAGACAACTCTTATCATTTAGGGGTATGAAAAATAGAAAGTAGCTGATTCTCAGACATACTGAATATGCAAAAAAAAATTTATAAAAATCGGTCAAGCCGTTTCTGAGGAGTATGGTAACTAATACTGTGACACAAGAAACACCCGGAAAACTTTCCAGGTAATATCAAGGAAAAGGAATTCTTTTTTTAAACAGGAAACTGAACGCAATTCAGTTCGTAGTCGTTGCGGGTAAAGCCAATAAAAATGTGTTTACAACATTTGTATGTTTCTATAAGATAAGGAACAGAAGTGATCGCTATTTTACTTGACTAGTAGTGGTTTAAGTCATCTTGTAGTAAGTCAAAGTATTACGTTTAATATTTAAGTTATTAAATAATAGCTGTTGCCCGCGACTTCGTTCGACTACGCGTAAAATTTTGAAATCAATCCTTAACAAACAGAAGTTTACTCTTCTGCTTAATAGATGGCGTTGTATGTTTTTTAAATCGCGCTAAAGTTTCGTTCCACACATTAACACTTCTTATGCTCGTCAAAACTATTGCTGTATCATCATCATCCGGATTTCGCACTTATAATTTAATAATATTATTATTATTCAATTATTTGGAAAAAATTTGGACATGTCATAAGCACATAATTTTTCTGAAAAATTGTGTATACCTACTTGATTAAATGATTTTTCATTTAATTTAATTTCATTTCATTTCATTTAATTTATTAATGTACCGATAAGATTATAAAATCTGTATTCGGATTTATGAAACTATGTACCTTTGGGTTTTTTTTTGCTTAAACCTTTTGTGTAATTCACAAGTATTTTTAAAATTAAAATATACTCTAATGTGTATCCAAGTGATGTGAAGTGTAACTAAGTAACTAGTAACGTGAAAAATAGACAGTTCCATCCATGGTGGTGACAGAAAAAAAGTGAAAAGTTTTCAATAAGTCGGGCTAATATTACTACAATATATATACGCGTGTGAATGCGTGAAAAGCTTACAGTACAGTATTAAATGAATAGAATAATACACGCTGGTTGCTTTCACAAAAATACTGCTGAGTCCGCGGGGTGCCGATAAAATACACACGGACAATATAACGTCATTCTATTGGTCGTCCGAAGTCGCCTAACGCACACTAAGACCCGACAATGTCCATATACAATGAGAATGATCATTGTTCTCGTACCTTCTTCAGTGGGAGTCGCCTTATAATGTTAATTAATGTTAAATTAATGCTCTAAGGTGAAAACTCGCACAAATGCTAGAGAAGAGTTAATAAAAGCTTTATTTAAACTCGCGCTAAGTAATTTTAGAAAAAAAGAAGAAAGAATGTAATGAAATTGAATGCCTATGTACATAAAATATCTTATTGTATTTAACATCTACTTATATATTACAGAAATCAGATACCTAAATAAATAATTAATTATGTATTTGTTTAATATTTTCATAACCTTAAGATTATATTTGACCTACATGATAGAAATATGATCTATATATTGTAACTTTAAATAAATATAAACAAATTGTACATAGCGAGAAGAGTTGTACTACATATAGTAGATTTCCTTTATATTAAATACATAATAGCTGTTTACAATATAGTAACAGACATTAATTTGTCCTGCTGTAGTTACATGCTAACTTCATTATTGTAATCCGCTCATTGTTCGCATACGTTAAACGTTATTTATACAAAATTTTATTATATTTTAGTACAATCGAATGCTATATCATATCAAACATACACTTTAATTAGTAGTAATAATAACAGCGATATTTATTAATATTTGGTTATAGTTTCATAATGCGAATATTGATAAGGATCTGTATTTTGTTAGTATTGTTAGATAGTGTATTAGCTTTATACTGTGAAAGCCTTGGAGGAAAATACACGTATGGTAAGTTCTATTTTTTATCATAATATTCTCCAACACTTGTGCGACTCATTTGTTTAAATAAAACTACTTTTTACGGATTGTGACGCGTGTATTTGTTTTAAATTTTAGTACGACGTTTCGGAGACTTCGCAGTCACCATGGTCACGGATGAGACTGGTGACTGAAAAGTCTCCGAAACGTCGGGCAAAAATTTAAAACAAATACACTCGTCTAAATTTGTAAAAAAGTAGTTCTAGTTTATTACTTTTTTGTAGACTTAATGTATACTACGCAATGTAATGTACGTATGTAGCGATGGACCACCCCTTTTTCAACAAGATGTAGTGATAATATAATATGATGTTTTAGCAGATAACATGATCTGTAAGTGATGGAAAAATCTAACTGCCAACCCACTAATAAGTAGACAAAAACTCTTCCAAAGTGAAGAAGGCCAGTGTCCAACACTTCCAACAGTAGGACAAGAAGAAGAAGAATAGGTACTATTAGACATGTGCCTTTTTAAGGGAGTTAAAGAAGTGTGCAGATAAGGGTTTAGTCATATCACATTAAAACTTCTAGCACTTTATTGCAAAGTAGCCCTGACCCGCGTCCTCGTTCACCGAAACATCTCCCTGGGGAAGAAATGGGGTAGTGACAATTTCATTCTTCATCCGTCACCACACGAACAAAAAGCTATAAAGTATTACGGCCTTAATAGGAATGTTATCAGCATTATCTATCAGCTGGACTTTTTTACGCACATATTTACCATTTAACCTCAATATAAGATATCGTGGGTTTCAGTTTTCATTGACGTAAGATAATTCATAATGATGATAATTGTAGATTTATCATTGCCGGGGTTTTTCTACGTATTTATGATAAGTAAATATATTCTATAGTAATATGCTAAAGAGTTTGTTTGTTTGAACGCACTAATCTCAGGAACCACTGGGCCGATTTGAAAAATTCTTTCAGCGTAAGATGGCGCATTTATCGAAGAAGGCTTTAGGCTACATAACATCACGCTACGACCAGTAGAAAGGAAACAGTAGTGAAAAATGTTGCAAAAACGGGGAAAATTTTCTAAATTCCACACGGACGGAGTCGCGGGCAACAGCTAGTCTATCCTAATATGCTAAAGCTAAAGAGTTTGTTTGTTTGAACGCACTAATCTCAGGAACTACTGGTTCGAATTGAAAAAATCTTTTTATGTTAGATAGTTTATTTATCGAGGAAGGATTTAGGCTATATAACATTACGCTGCGGTTAATAGGAGCGAAGCATCAGTAAAAAATGTTACATAAGAGGGTACATTTTTCTAAATTCTACGCGTACGAAATCACGGACAACAGCTAGTTACATAATAGGTACATTTAAAAGCCAGCCTTCTAATCAAGAGAGATAAATACCCGTCGCCTTACTGTCTCCTAAAATACAAAGTTAATTATAAAGTATTTATAAATATACAACATAATATAGTCACAGAAAAAGGATTCTCTCTTTGATAGGCTCGTGGTCTCGTGGTTCTTGTAACGGACTGTAAATCGCGAGGTCGCGGCCTCCGATCCCCGCGCATTGCGTGATATTTATAAATGTTTGTACTGTGTCTGGGTGTTTCTATGTATTATTAGCATGTATTTACAAAAAAAGCATATTATATATGTAAGTATATCAACGTACTTATGTATAAGTATGTATATTGTTTAAATTTAGGTATGCATTTATTCATATATTCAATTTAATATGTTTTAATATACTCGTATATGACACCAACAACCACCGCGATGTCGATTCTAGATTCTATCCATTATACGGTTGCCTGGAAGACATCACATTAGTGATGAGGCCGCCCTTTGTACAATAGCTTTTAAGACTCTATTTTCTTTTCAAATTCTGTGTAAAATTGGTGTTTGTGCAAATAAAGATTTATCTATCTATCTATCTATATCCGTATCTTGTACCTGTAATACGAGCATGTTAGGGGTAAGTGTGAAATGGCCATAAATGTCCATAGATAAATAAATTTATAGGTAACTAGTGTCAGACCGAAAGTTCGGTTTCGGTTTCGGGTTTCAGCCAGTTTCGGCCACAAATCAAGTTTCTGCGGCAGTTTCGGTTTCGGCCCAAATCGGCCGAAACTTTTGCCGAAACCGTAACTTGTGTCGCACACTCATGCTCGCCTAACCTCGTTTCCCGCGGCAACGCTTTGACGGACGCTGTCGGCCCTGTTTGGTAATTATGAGAACATAATTATTGAAAATTAATAAATTTGTTATTAATATTTTTTTTAATTATATTAACTAAATTATTCCAACAAACTTAATATACCTACTGTGTTTGTTTCCATTTCATGCCCTAATTAATGTAAAATAATAGGTAACGCGTAACACACCAAATTTCAGTATTTTTAAAAATTTTATACTTGACCACGTGAGTTTCGGTTTCGATTTCGGCCGAAACTGAAGCTATTGCCGAACATTCGGTTTCGGTTTCGGCCGGAAAACCAGTGAAATGAAATGAAATGAAATAAAATGAAAAATCATTTAATCAAGTAGACACATTTTTTCAGAAAAAATTATGTGCTTATGACATGTCCAATTTTTTTTCCCTACCACCGGTTCAGGACGCAATCTGCTGAAAAGAACCGGCGTAAGAAACTCAGCAGAGCTTTTAATCAAATCAATATTTTTTTTAATTAAATGTCAATTATTTTACGCCTTTTTGCATAATTTAGGTTTAATGATTTTTTTAAATTTAGAATGATTAAATTCTCTTACATCAATAGGGAGTTATTATAAAATCTTATACAATGACCCATGAAAGAGCTACATATGGAGACGGGTTACATGCATTACAAGATTGTGTTTATGCCTTGTATTAACATTATGGTGGTCGCTTTTTTTTTGTAAAATTATGAATATTTTTATGAACATACAATAAATTTTCATATATGTATATATATATTGCGATGCCACCGTTAAAATATTTATGTCTTTGAATTTCTCCCTTAGAGAGTTTCAGTCGGACACTAATTATAACACACTATTAATAACTTCGTCCGTATAAATATGTCTAACAATATAATTATGTATCTAGGTATGTATCAATCAATGTAACAAAATCTTTGAAAGTATTTTTCACACACTTGGAATAGTCGAATTGATATGCACACATATTTAAGGACCATTAACAATGCATTGATCACATACACACCACAGTAAATAACATGCTTATCATACGTAAAACCCCAGACGTAATCACGTAACCCATACTTATTGATACAATATAAATAAGTAATAATATTGTAAAGTAATTTTCGTCCGCTTGCAATTGTAGAATTGAAATAAAACCTGCAATATATTAAAAAGAAATTCAAGGTTTTTTAAGCGCTCTTTCAGTTTTTAAATGAAATGAAATGAAATGAAAAATCATTTAATCACGTAGACACAATTTTTCAGAAAAATTATGTGCTTATGACATGTCCAATTTTTTTCCCTATCACCGGTTTAGGACGCAATCTGCTGAGAAGAATCGGCGTAAGAAACTCAGCAGAGCTTTTAATCAAATCATTTTTAAATTAAATGTCAATTATACTTACAATGCTAATAACTTTACAATATAGAATATGTATTGCTCCAGAGCAACCTACTCCCAAACTTTATCATCTTTAATATAATCAGAAATTTTATAATACGCCTTTTTACATAATTTAGTTTTAATGAATTTTTTAAATTTAGAATTATTTAATTCTCTTACATCAATAGGGAGTTTATTATAAAATCGTATACAATGACCCATGAAAGAGTTACATAATTTTGTGGAGACGGGTAACATGCATCACAAGATTGTGTTTATGCCTTGTATTAACATTATGGTGGTCGCTTTTTTTTGTAAAATTATGAATATTTTTATGAACATACAAGTTTTTAAACTAAGCAATTTAACAAATTAACTGATAGTAGGAAACGTGATCACCGCCACCATGAGTCTACATCGCATTTTGATAAATGCGATGTAGACTCATTCGAGTAACATTGTAGTGGAGAAATTGGTTACTGTTGGCACAGCCGCAATAACTGAGTCGCTAGAGCGACGGAACGGTATTCCGAGACCGTGGGTTCAAGTCCCGCTTGCGGTGATCACTTTTTCCACTACAATTTAATTTATTAAGTACATAAAAGCATAGCAAGTCAATTGCAAAATTAATAAATTACCTAAGCAATTTATTTAATTTCAGCTTCAAAAAAGCGCAATGTGAGCAAACAAGGGAATTTAAAAAATATAACAATTTATTGGAACAATGATTATTCCCGGGCCGCCTCTGCAATCCTGGCTGTTTTTCTACGACATGTGATTGGCTACCAGGACGTGTATTTAAATCACAAGCCAAATGAAGCTTTACAGAAGAATGAGTAAATAAACTTTTTATTTTGACTATTGTACATTATCATGATATCCCCCGAAGGACGTAACGAAGTAGGTACTACTTGTACTTCGTGACGTAATCTTAATTTAATTAAAAAACTGATATACCAAAATAACAGATTTTGCCTAAATGTAGATTTCAAGTCAAGGCCTCCGTGCTACATACCAGTCGAATGTGGCTATATATAACCTAAGAATGCCATCGAATCCATTATTAAATACATAAATTGATCAGATATGGCTATTAGTTTAGGATTGTGTTAAAGAGGATATGAAAGAAAAAGGAGTAAATACAGAATTGATTTCTGATAGAAGAGCATGGAAGAAAAAGGAATGCACCGACCACAAATAAAGAGATAAGGGCAAGGCAATGTAGTTGTTGACGAGCAATTACTTAGTTTATTTAAAACCTTATTAAAATCTTTTTTCTTTTCAGAATGATGTTGGCAGTAACAGATTCATCACAATCACTTAATTTCATACCAAATTTAGAAGATAGAACTAAAATCGAATGTCTAGGACAAGCATCATTAGATATACAGCCATATTATGTCTACATGCCACAAAAGTACAGAAATCTAAAGGAATGTGCTAATTACACTTCTTGGAGTTTTTACGATAACATGACGACACTTGAAGATTGTGGCTTCCAATTTACTAATGAAAGGTAATTAAAACTATTACTCTCTGTATTTTCTTAGCCTAAATAAATATCTTAAATATTCCACCATTGAGTACGAGTCTCCTTCACAAGACATAGAGCTTGGTCTGTGTCTATCTGGTCGAAAGTAATTCTGTTAGCAGGTGAATGACGCACGAAAATACAACCACAATACACCAAGCTTTAATATTTCTTTTAGAGAAAGCAGATATCCCAACAAAAACATTTTGTGACAAAGATCTGACAATAAGTAAAGAAAAATACAACTATAGTTCAGTTAATAAATTAAATTATGGTGGAAAAAGTGATTACCGCAAGCGGGACTTGAACCCACCCCAATTTATTAAGTAAAGCATAGCATGTCAATTGCAAAATCAATAAATTACTATAGTTAGTTGTTTTCAACAGTATTTTTAATTCATACTCTACCAAGAGTTAAATTCCTAAATGGTAAATGTTATTAAGGTTACTTCTTTTTATTTTTAGTGATAGCCAGCCCTCGATTAAACCTAAGCTGAAGATATACACACGAAAACCAACAAATACTATAGAAGTACTTAATCCACAAACTATTGAGTTTGCAAGTGTAACTGAGTGTGTAGATATTATTGACATGTTAGCTGCAGATACTAATTCCTTTCTGTTTGTTGATGATATCTGGCCAGATAATCCATATGTATCAAGGCTAGAACAGCCCTCTTGCAAACGTCTTGCACAGGCATATAAAGATGACATGAATAATTTTATATTCGTTCGTCTTACTAATTCTTCTCTACTACTTGAATACGCACCCTCTATCTACCAGATTGGCAATTTAGTATTCTACCATGACTATCTAAAAATAATTCTAGATAAAGAAAAGAACACAAAAAGTATAGAGGAAGCTGCTTGTCTGTGGACTTTGGGAAATTTTAACAAAGTAAATGAATGGAGAGACGAAATAACAGCACCAAATGAAAATAATTATTACATATTAAACTTCTTTAACGATATCGATGAAGACACTAATTTACATATTCAACTACCTAAACTCTTCTCTTACGAGTTTAATACACAAACTGATGACAATCCCAATTCATTAAATATCGGAGTATATAGTTATCGTATTGCAAACTCGAATATTGATCAAATTAAAGAAATAATACATGAATATATGACGGACAATCAAACTTGCCAGCATCATACTCGTCAGAAACTCTTAGGAGCAGTGGTGGGCAATATGAAAAATATATCTAAACTCATTCAAAATGTGAATGATATAAATTTACCAATAGTTTTATACGATAGTGATGACATCGATATTAAGACAAAAAGAAACTTGTGGCTCAGTAGTGGTACTTCCGTTCACATAGTCCACTCATTGCAATATTATGTATTAGATATGAACTGGTCACGTATTGCAGTATTGTCTGACAAGACAGCAAAAGCAAAGAAATTCTTCAATGAACTTAACGGTTTGGAAGGGATTGCAATACGAGACCATTTTGTACAGACTAAACTATCACAGTATGAAGCTGGCAGATTATTAACAGAATTGAAAAGTGAAAAAGTGCCAGTAATATTTGTTAATACAAATTATGAAACAGCTTTTACTATTCTCGCGGCAGCAGAAAATCTCGAGATGGTAGAAGACTATGTTTGGATTGTACGCGAGTGGCAACCTAATAGAAAAGCTTTTAATATAACACCTATTACTATTTCATATCTGAGTGCAAGTAATAAATATCTAGAAGATAATGATGGGTGGAAATATTTACGTGATACAATGAAAGACAAGCTTTGGCCTGATGTTGACTGGCCTGTACAAGCCCCAGCATTAGTGGATGCATTATTAACACTGACCAAAGGTTTTGAGTCAGTATTCAGACGGAACCCACAGGCACGACATGATGTGCACGATGAATTGGCGTTAAGGTAAGGATAAATGCATGCAATATTATGAAATAAATACAGAATCAATTCAATATGTTAATGTGTCGATCCCAACACCAGATTATTTGCTGACTTAAATAGCAGCCACCATCTTCTAACGCATGCCGTATTTAATCAACTATTGTTCTTATTCTTTATTCTGTGTTCTTATATACACACCGGCACAATTAGCGGAACACAAAAAAAGCAGGATTTTAAAATCTTTTACTTGAGGAACTGGCCAGTTATGATATTTTTTTAATTTATTGTCAAATTTGAAAATAGAAAATTAGATGACATACACTTTTTTCATTCATTTGTTTTATTTTCCCGAACAATACGTTTTGTCAACTTGTTCGAGTAATAACTACGTAATTGTAATTTTTTTGAAAAATTGTACTTAATGGTTTTTTATAAATTTGTTATTCTATAGGCAATTTTGTTTATTAAAAGCTCTTTATTATGCCTGACTTAACATCACTGGAAATCATTAGGGCTGATGAAATGAGAAGAAATGGCCATACCTACAGATCGATTGCCTCAAGGCTTCGTCGACCAGTATCAACGATTCATCGCAGCATCCAGCGGTACAGATCGTCTAATTCTCTTGTGAGGAGGAGGGGTCAAGGTAGAAAAAGATGTACATCGAGGCGAGATGACAGTTTTTTACAACTTGGAGTTCGTAGGAATACGCGATTAACGGCTGTACAAGCTCGAAATGATCTGGAAGACGTTCGAGGAGTACGAGTAAGTGAGCATACAGTTCGCAGGATTTTGAAGAAGTTGGTTTGGGGTCGTATATCCTGCCAAAGGCCCAAAACTTGAGAGACGTCACCGCGTAAACCGATTAAGCTATGCGCGAGGACATAGTCATTGGAATTTGAACGAATGGCAGCAGGTTCTCTTTACTGATGAGTGCAGAGTTCTTTTAAAACAGATCGATGGGAGACAGCGAATATGGAGACGCAAAGGAGAACGCCACATACAGTCTAATTTTGAACACACAGTGGCTTAAGGTGGCGGCTCGATTATGGTTTGGGGAGGGATATGTTTGGGAGCTCGCACGGAGTTAGTGATAGTCACAGGAGGGACCATGACAGCAGATCGATACATCAGAGACATTTTAGAAGAACATGTTGTACCATTTGCCCCATTTATTGGTGACGACTTTATTCTAATGCAAGATAATGCTCGTGCTCATAGTGCACAATCGGTACAGGCATATCTGAGCCACGTAGGTATACCGGTGATGCAGTGGCCAGCAAATTCCCCCGATATGAATCCGATAGAGCATGTCTGGGACTTGCTAAAAAGAAGAGTTAAATCCAGAATGCCACCCCCCAACAATCTGAATGAACTTGGAAACGCATTACTTGAGGAGTGGGAGCGGTTGCCTCAAGAAATCATCGATAACATAATCTGTACCATGCCCAGACGAATGGAAACCGTAATCAGAGCAAGAGGGGAAACACTCGTTATTAATTTTTCTTTAATTTTATTGTTAATTCATCTAATATTACTTTTTTTACTGTTTGTGATGGTTCATAATCATCTGAAAATTTCACTTATTTCAAATTTCTTTATTTTTCAATAAAAAGTAATGAAGACTTTTCAAAGTTGTTGTTAAAAGATGTTAATCAATTTGTTATTTTGTGTCTAATTACATTTTCGTGAAATATATGCGTTATTATCTCATAATCTCACTTTTTTTCTGTTCCGCTAATTGTGCCGGTGTGTATATAACATTTTGAGAATAACAGTTGATTGAGAGTTAAAATGAAGCTCCATAAATCACGAAACGTCATCTTTAATGCTATGCTGCCATGGTAGCGGTCAAATACCTTTCGTTAAAATAAGACGTTAGTAATACATTTTTTGCCGCCCTCTCCTTTGTCTGTACTTTATTCCATTATCTGGGATGGGCACATTGGGCACTACTGTTTCTAAAGATATTGTCACGTTTCAGAGAATTAGAAAGGAGCATACTCGAAGAGAAAATTTTGGGTGTTACGCAGAATTTGATTTATGACTCCGAGACACATACACTTAAAGAGAATATTGTTATTATGGAAGAATGGCATGACATGCAAAGTGAACTTCTAGCGAGATATCACGTTTACCCGACTACACGAATTGTAAACATCCAGAAATTAGGTCCCAACTACAAGAAATACAGTTCTATTAATGATCAGACAAAAATCGATCAATGCTTAATTCATAATGGCGATAAATATGAAAATATTTGCTATGATTTGTATATATTTCCTGCAGTAGGTATACTTCTTACTTTAGTTATTCTCGCTTTCGCATATGAAATTCTATGTACATCAATGTATCAGAAAGTGGACAGGTATCAGACCACCTAGCTAATTAAAGTAATCTCACATTAGTGTACCTAAAGAATTTAAAGTACGTTTTTTTTAATAAAACACGTTAGTGCTTGAAGCCATTCCACGTGATGGTGTGCGACAATGGGGTCTGTGATGATAAGGCACATCAACTAAGTAAGATATATTCACCCTATTTTTGTAAAAATCTCGAGGAACGCTGAAATCGGAAAATTATTCCAATCCTTGGTAGTTCGTAGTAAGAAGGATCCACAGACTTTGGTATGTCCAAATAGTACGGATGGACACGTGAGACGGTCTGATTGCCTGGTGGTGCGTTGTTGTACATAGTTGCAAGTAGATTTTGTTATATATTTTTTTGTAGCTGTTAGTGCTTTGTATAAAATCTTTATGTTTTTAAAAACTGTACATAGTAATATTAGGAAAGCAATAAAAAATAATAATAAGGACTGCGAATACCTGTTAGCATATGAATATGAAACTGTGAATAAAATAAGCATTTATGATTTAATTTGTTTTTACCCAAAATAAACACGATACTTGAATAGTAGTTAATTAAATTTTCTTTTTTACTCAACCCATTATCGCCCCAATGCTGGATAGTGGATACGAACTTCATCCACGATGTGTTTTTGTGTAGTACCTACACAAAAAAATACATAGTAGTTTTCCTAATATTATAGGCTATCCTTCGATCACTAATATTCTAGATAAACAATCAGTGACAAAAAATGTCCTTACCGAATGAGCGCCCACTCGAACATTTGGGTGCGCTTTTAATTTAGTAGCGTTCCAACGCTCCGACGGTAAACATGCCTCAGTGCTCCTTTAAAAAGTGTAAAAATCACACATCCAGGACGCTAAAGAAGGATGGAATTTCATATTTTCGGTATGTATTAATATTAACATTATTAAATTGTTATCACTGTATTGTAAATACTGATATTTTGTCTAGAAATCATCGTAAAAACATTTTTTAAATTAATTCGTAATAAATAACAGGAGTTATAAGGCATCTGAATTGTAAAGACCTTTACTTAATGTTTTTAATCATAGTATCACAACCCACTTAAATTGTTCGAGTTATGTGCGTTGACTGTATTCCATTTGTTGGAGACGCTATTGTTTTATTATTTTTTTTATTAATAAAGTATTAGTTTTTTTCTTGTTTCATGAGACTTTTTTACTGTCTAAATATTATAGAACATTTTATAGATTTAATTTAGAATAAGTGAATGTAATAAAATTAAAGATGTAAGATTTTTTGTTTTTAGCTTTCCTCGAGATCCGGTTAGGTGTGGAGAATGGATATCGGTTATAGCACGCCAAAGATCGGAAGATTTCTGAGATTAGCGCGTTCAAACAAATAAACAAACTCTTCAGCTTTATAATATTAGTATAGATACACCATAGATTAGAATATGCTTTATTAAGTATACCAATTTTTTAAAACAAGTTGAACAAAATTTAAATTACAGTAACAAAAATTATTCGGCAGTTCGACTCCACTCATTCCTTGTCCAAGTGACGAGCCTCGGTCGTAAAATTTTATTGCTTTTTATTACCACTTTGTAATTCTGACTTTAAAATAAGCGTGTAAGGTTGAATTTGTTTTGATATAGATTGACCAGTGGGTACCTGTCATAAAAATTTATTGCTTTTTGTAAGTAGCTTTGTGAATACAAGGTCAAAACAATTGGCGACAGTTTTTAGAGAACTTTTGCATGGGATTGTTTATCTAGAATATTAGTGATCGAAGAGGCTATCTAATACAAATAGCACGATAAAATAATTGAAAAATACAATACCTAATTAAATAATGAAAAATATAATATTACATTAAAATCCAGTGTATTCTGTGTATTTATGTTTTGATTACTTATTTATGATGCAAATGCATGAAGTTTAAAATAAATAAAAATTAAGAAGGTATCTTATCTCTATGGCCTTCTATCGTGAAACACCGAAAATGTATGTCTAAACATTTGGCGTCTGCCATCTATTGAGCAGAATTTGATAAGACTTTGTGCCACTCTACAAAAAAGTAAGTTCTGAGTTGCAATCGTTTTGTACGGTAAAGATGGCGCTAGCGTAGTTTAAAACGAGTGATTGTGTGAAATATTTTATTCAGTTTATTAAGGGCCTACATCAATATTATCGTCGACATGTACGTATTAACACAGCTAGTAGGTATAGAAAATGAAGAATTAGGGATATTTCTTTTGTTTACTCAAAATCTACTAAATATATTTTAATTCTGATTTACGTGTTTCTATATATAATAGTTACATAAGTTTTTAAAGTTATTTCATTAGTTAACGCGTTCAATGCTGAATAATTTGCGAATTTATAGCCAATGCTAATAAAAGAGTCATTCGCCCAGTGCTGAAAACGCGTATGTGCGTTCAAAAAATTTTTCGCGTAGTGCTAAAAACGCTTATGTGCGTTCATAGAAAACTCGTGTAGTGCGGCTGGACGCTATAGCGCGTTATCTTTTACCTTCCCGCAGTGCGGCCGACGCTTATGTGCGTTCGGTAACTTTCGAGTTTTATGACTGTCATATAACAATTACGGGTCATATAAAGGTGTTGGATGGATAAAGGTGCTTCCACACTAGTGTTTATTTGTAAGAGATTTTGTGAAGTTTACGCCATAATATATCTTCGTTCGGTTTTGTTAAAATAGTAAGTTATACCTTAATAAAACAGTAATAGTAAAGGTACCTTCTCCCGAAAGCCCTTTTATTCTTAATTTTTTTTAATTTACGATTTTCGCCCGCCTCGTTATAGACACCATTTATAAATAGACTAAAACTACCTATTACTTTAGTTAAAAGAGCGAGTCATAATAAAATTATTTCAATAATCTATTGTACTAAATTAGGTTATTGTTGTCGTCGCCGCCGCCGCCCCCCCCCCCCCCCTGCAAGATTCGTAGCAGAAACCTGACTAGTGTGTAGTCTCCTTTACAATTCCACATTTTACGACCGCTTCGAAACAATAGACACCCAGAATAAACGCAATAAACGCACAGGTGCGGCGCACTCCGCTTGCCTACAGATTTTTTTTTGTATGGACGCGTATACGCGTCGGTCCGCACTTGGTGAAGATCAGAAAAACGCGCATAAGCGTTAGCCGCACTGAACGTATTAATACGCGATAATAGACCGACAAATGAAAAAAATAAAAAATGAGAGAGATTCGCTAAGATTTTATATCGAGAAAACTTTTTTCAATCGCGTTTCTGAGTTTATGCGATCCTAGATAATTTATTGAAAAAACATATACTTAAAAATTAGAGCTCTAGCGATTCAATCTAAAGAAACAATGAAAACTTCGTACGTAGAAAAATGCACGAAGCTATTTTGGTATCCTCTTAAGAGCCTACATCAATATTATCGCATATCATCGCCGACACGTACATATTAACACAGCCAGTAGGCACAGAAAATGAAGAATTAGGGATACTTTTCCTATTTACTCAAAATCTACTAAATATATTTTAATTCTGATCCACGTGTTTCTATACATAATAGTTACCTATGTTTTTAAAGTTATTTCATTTGTTAATACGCGATAATAGACCGACAAATGAAAAAAATAAAAAATTAGAGAGGTTGTTTCGCCAAGATTTTCTATCGAGAAAACTTTTTTCAATCGCGTTTCTGAGTTCATGCGATCCTAGATCATAATAAATATTGAAAAAACATATACTTAAAATTAGAGCTCTAGCCATTCAATCTAAAGAAACAATGAAAACTTCGTACATAGAAAAATGCACGAAGCTATTTTGGTATCCTCTTAACCATAATGTGTTAGTCCTGTGCCTCAAGTCCCGTATTTCAATGGTCTCACAATGGCATCACAACGACACATTATAACCTCAAAAAATAAACAATAGACTACCAAACTTGATCACATTCGCAACTAAACAATTAGTTATTTAGTGTTATTGCAAAAAAATGCAATAACTGATTGCTTAGTAGCGAATTTTATCAATTTTGGTAGTCTATTGTTAATTTTTTGAGGTTATAAGGTGTCGATGTGATGCCATTGTGAGACCCGTGGTGAGACCATTGAAATACGGGACTTGAGGGACAGGGTTATTAACGTGGCTGATGCTTATCTTCAGTATGATATTAATCTCCATCATTGGATTAAAACTTATAAAAAGACTAGCTGCGCCGGCAAACGTTGTTTTGCCATACAATTCTGTGTAAAAAAAATTTCATCAAAATCGGTCCAGTCGTTTAGGAGGAGTTCAGTCACATACACACGCACACAAGAAATATATATATTAAGATTTGAGAGACTTTATTTAAGCAAAATATCAAAACATTTTACACACTAAATTTAATAAATATTTTTTTATTTAAATATATTTAAAATAGTACTATAAAAAAGGGAGGAAATCTGGAAGTCGATGAGATTGAGATAATTTTTTTTCGACGGGCTTTGTGGCGTAGTGGTTCATGTAATGGACTGCCGGTCACAAGGTCGCGGGTTCGTATGAATATCACACAAATTATTGTCCCCGCAATCCCGGGAATCGAACCGTTCGATTCCCGGGATTGCGGGGACAATAATTTGTGTGATATTCATAAATGTCATACAAATGTTTGTACTACGTCTGGGTGTTTTCTATTAATTTCTATATATCATAAGTATTGTTATTTTTTAGACATTAGTAGATAGCAGCATTTTTGACAACTGTCCTCAATTATACTAAATCAAACTAAATCCATTCAATTTCTGCATTAATTTGTATTGACTAGATTTTACATTTTTGTCTGACTTAATTCGTCAAATTAACTTCAGATATACTATGGTAACTCGAGGTACCTTGCGAGCAACTCACTATCGTTCGTCTATATTTGTTGGTCTTGTCTATGCTCGCTAGTTGTCACTGTCAAAAGTACAACGTCAAAATTGTCTATTCCTTTTCCTGTTAAATTTTCTCCTGAGAGGTTGGTTTCGTGTTTATGAAAATCTGTTTTAATCATCTAAAACTAACTAATTTATGAATGATATCAGCCATGGTGTATTTAAGAAAAGTGTTATATATCAACCTATGTGTTTATTTTTCAAAATTTGTGAAACGCCGGAATGTTACAAAGATAACCTGAGTACTTGAACGTTGTTTGAAAAAGTCGCTCTGTGTTTCAGAAACAAAAATGGGTCGTTACTCTCGGGAACCAGATAATCCAGCGAAGTCATGCAAAGCGCGTGGCTCAAATCTTCGTGTTCATTTCAAGGTAATTATTGCACTTGCATATTTACAAACAATTTACAAGCGCATGGAAGACCTTATTTTGTATGCTTTTTAGGTTATTTTAGGAGCCTAAAGATATGCTACTATTAAACCTGCTTGCTCTTTTACGATTTAAAAGTAGTTTTATAACTCTGTAAACCAAATTTAAATCAGTACCTGTAAGGTGTAGTCTTTGAATGTTGACTGATTATTGGGTTAGAAATGATTTGATTGTTTGGTATAATTACTACATAAGTTGAACGAATATTCCAGAACACATACGAGACAGCAATGGCAATCAGGAAATTACCTCTGCGTCGTGCTGTCCGTTACCTGAAGAATGTGACTGAACAAAAGGAATGCATTCCATTCCGCCGTTTCAATGGTGGTGTAGGCCGTTGTGCACAAGCCAAACAGTTTGGTACCACACAAGGACGTTGGCCCAAGAAATCAGCAGAATTCTTGCTGCAATTGCTCAGGAATGCTGAATCCAATGCTGACTACAAAGGCTTGGATGTCGACAGGCTTGTTATTGACCACATTCAGGTGAGAAGTGTTACTTGTTTAACTTTAAGGTGTAATGACAAAAGTAGGTTTCAATACAAGTGTTAGGATTTGTGAATCTTTGTAAAACAATATTTGCAGAATTTTCACAGAACATCCTCTGGTCCCAAGCTAATATTATTGCTTGTGGTTACTAAATAGTATATGGTATACTGGTTCATGTAAATAATTGTTCATAACGTCTGTGCTTTGTTTCCTGTGCAAATTTTTATGTATATTTGTAAAAACAATTATTTACATGGACCAGTGTACTATAAAGCCCGTCAAAAAGATTTATGTAATAAACAGATACTAAATTAAATTTACTTAGATATTAAAAAGTTGCCAGAATAATAATTGACCATATTTAAATCTTCATGAAATAATATCATTAATAGTGAAAAAATTTGTTACAAAATAAACACAGAATAGGCCTGACTGAATAGTATTAAGTGTATAAGAACAAGACACAGATTAGATATAACCATCCATACATTTTTACAAACCTTTATGTTTATGATTTGTAATATGATTAACTCTGCAAGCAATCTTCTCCAGCCCATTTACATCCCACTGTTGGGCACGGGCCTCCTCCACCTTAGAGTGATTTTGGTCTACTGTACCGCGCTGACCAGGCGTGTTGGCACAGGGTTTATTTTCGAGATTTCTGTCTCTCACAGAAGAAGTTATCGGTGTACAATATCCCTTAGCTGACTTTTACAGCACCCTTGGGAGGAGATGGGGTGGTGACACTTGTATTCTTAATCCAATGGGCAATCCAATGGCAATCCACATGGGCAATGCAAGCCATCATCTGAACCTAAAACAGATGTTTAAAACAGTTACTACAGTTGAGTGTACTATAGACAAACTAATAAATTACCAATTTTTCTTGATAGTAAATAAAAATGATGGAAAATAAGGCCAACTCTAATGCAATAAGCCAAAAAGTTAAATAAATATTCATGGACATTTTACAACATCCTACTCTGGTTCCAAACTTAGCTTATATGCATGTTATTGGAACCAGAATACAGTTAAAATACGTAAATGACTTATAAATACGTACATATAAATACGTACACCCAGACGCAGTACAAACACCTTTATAACAAATATAAATATCACACAAATCATTGTTCCGAGCAGGAATCAAACCCATGGCCCACCACCAAGAGGCCTGTCAATAGTCTGCATGTACAATTGGTACCAACTATTTAAATATTTTTATTAAAAACCAAGAAGAGACTGCTCTTAAAAAAAAGTTTTCCGCTGAGCTCGATAGATGGCGCTGTCTATTATTTTAAATCACACTATGGATTGCTTACTTTCTCGTATGTATGGTTTGAAACAAATAATTTTTGATTTAGTCTACTATGTCACGACCAGGCGTGTTGATATAGGTTATTTTTGTTGTCTCACGAGACCTTAGGGTTGAAAACTTATTTATTTGCAACAAAAAATATTTATAAAAAATCAGGAAGTTACATATTTCTTTGTTATTTCTTTGCTTCTGTGGTTTATGCATGACAGTGATCGGTTATATAGTTTTAGAAACGGTCGCATTTATTGGATAGGGATTTAATAATTTTAGATAATACTGTCATGAGTTGTGTAAAAAGTATAAAAAAATATATATACATATCGGAGAAAAGGATCGTAGACAACACCTGTACCTATTGCCAGGGTAGTCTCCAATCCAAACACCCTGTAATACTGAATAAGCTAACTACGTTAACTACAACATTCTACTACGATGAGATCGATCCGTGGCTTACGACACGTGTAGCTGGTTTGGAAGGCGCCTTTTATGAATATTCAACGGGTCACCATTCGAACTCATCAGATAAAGGAATTACTCACCATTGACACCATTTAAGGACCCACTTCACTGGAACCTAAGTTAAAACTAAAAATCCTTAAGTAAAGCATTTTAATCAAGTCTCCTACGATATACATATTTATAGCTATAATAGTCCCTACCTACCCCCATGGTAGAAAGGTTACTGTATGATAATGATATAATTAGGTTCATTGATTTGCCTTTAGCTTGTCAGTGTAACTTCTATATTGTTTTCACTGTTTTCAAAAGGCATATAGTATTAATAGTGATTTGTTATCGAGGGATTCTTTGTAGAAACTTTCATAAAATTACTGTTGACAAAGTTCTTGTCCACATAGTGAGAATAGAGCTAAGACAGCTGGGAGACTAAATCTAAGCTTTACTCTAATTTCTATGTACATTAGAGTGAGACTATTAAAGAATGTTTCTATAGATACGGTCTATGCAGACATTCTTCGCTATCACTACGGGTGATGCTCTAGATAGGGTAGTCTCGTAAAAGCGAACACGTCGTACATTGCCTTATGAAAGTCGATCTCCATTATTTTAATCTATCATAGATGAGGCCTTTTAAACTTTCATAGTTCATTGCTCTTGTTGGTGTGCTATTCTGAGTTTAGATAGTATATTTCATATTCAAATAAGTATCGTAAAGACGTGATTAAGTTTTAGTACGTGAGTATTGACGTAGGGTCGATTCCCGTGTGTGGAAGAAATTGTGGTTGAATCTGGACTCTGGCAATCGTATCAACTGAGCATTGCACACGCTGGAGACTTCAACAATAAAAAAATGTTCTAAAACCCATACTTATTCTTGTACTTATAACTTATACTTATAACTATAACAAATAAATAAAAAGCATAGCAAATCATAATATTTTCTAACATTTGTGCAACTCATCTGTTCAAATAAAAGTAGTCTGAGCACAATGTAATATGATAAAGTTTATGGTAAAAGTCTATCTTTATGGTCAATGAAGATTAAAATCGAATTTGGGTAAACCCTGTAATAACTGATCGTAGAAGACACATTAAAGCTCAGTCTCACCCGTGACCATGGTGACTGCAAAGTCTCCGAAACGTCGGGCCAATATTTAAAACAAATATACGCGTCTAAATCCGTAAAGAGCAGTTTTATTTGCATAGCAAATCAACTATAATAAAATACAAAATTGTGGCATAGTCAGTAATGTAATAAATTCCAGTAGGCATATTATCAGATCTTGAATTTTTTATTTTAATAGTTCTGTGTAATTATTTGTGTCATGTTTTCAATCTATTTTATTGTGCCTATGTATTAACAAACTGGTATCCATAGTTCAATCAATTTTAAGCTCGGTTTGAGACTAGATAAAGTTTAAAAGGATTCTCTCATTGGGAATAACAAGTTTAAAATTATGTTATGCCAGCTGAGGGATATTGTACACAGTCGAACCTAAACGCTACGCCAACACGCCTGGTCAGCGCGGCATATTACACCAATATCCCTCCCAAAGTGGAGGAGGCTAACCGATAGATCATAAAACCTTAAAAGAAAGTCATAGAGTAGCCATATGCTGTCTTGTATTGTGTTTAGAAATAGTTTATTCGATCTGTGGGTCATAGTGATTATAAAACAAAGTCGTTATTTTTGTATGTATGTTCTTATGTGAGCTTTTTAATCTTCCAATTTGGTTAAATTTTTTTTACGCATAAAGCGGTACAGGGATGTCTTCTTCGTATAATTTAAGGATTTAGGTTTTATATTCCACGCGTATGAATTTGCGGGCAACGGCTAGGTAGTATTTAATTTTCTGCTTGTTTTTAACACGCTTTTATTTGCTCAGTACGCATCTACCAATGTAAACGAATCTTCCCACTTGCAGTAGTCGGATTGATCTGAAACTTTATACACCTTTAAGGACTGAAAACAATGCAATAATTAAAAAAAAAATTGCATTTTCAAGCGCGTCTTGACAAAGACAAGAAAGTCTGAACAGAGCAAATTATTTAAATATTGCAATATTAATATTTATTATTTTCTATTTCAGGTAAATCGTGCACCTTGTTTGCGCAGACGCACATACCGTGCCCACGGTCGTATCAACCCTTATATGTCATCTCCGTGTCATATAGAGGTCTGCCTCAGTGAGCGCGAGGATGCAGTTGCTCGTGCAGCCCCCACTGATGATGCGCCAGCTAAGAAGAAGCTCTCGAAAAAGAAGCTCGCACGTCAGAAGGAAAAGATGATGAGAGAATAGATATTTAAGGGTTAATAAAAAATGATTTACAGTCATACAGTGGTTTAATTTTATACAGTTTTGATACAAACTAATTATAATAATATTTATTCGTTTTCGGTTTTTATGAGTTTTTACACGAAAGACTTAGAACTAATGAAAACATTGTTTGGAAAGCAATCAGAGCATTAATCTAAGGAGTAGTTACACACGCTCTTTTATTTGTCAGATATCAGGGTGGTGTGCCGAGGTACCGCACCCTAACAAAATACACACCCTAAGAGAAGACATTGATCTCATACACTTTTTTACGAGGATCTGTTGGATTTAATAACTTTAGAACTACACATCAATGATTCGGCGTCTCAAATAAGGAGAAAGCCTTTTGCATTTCTCTTCTAACCATTTGTTTTCACATTTCAATGTTTTAATCTTATGACGCACTTCACAAATACAGTTTTCTAAGTAAAAGTTTGATTCGGCAAGTTTTTCAGCATATTCGCTAGCTTCTGTCGTCTTAAATAGCGCTTCGAGAATTAATTCTTTTAGCATTGCGTTTTCTGCTTCTAATGAAGCGAATTTACATTCGATTCTTCTGTTAACGCTCATTTTTCTTTAATTGGCAGTTTTCTTCCCCTAAAATACAAGCTTCAAGTTTTGATTCATGTAATTTCTTTGCTAACTGGATGTTTTTTTCTTTTAAATCAATCGCTCTACTCATTTGTTGATGTTGTTTATCAGTATTTATGCGCAATTGTTCTCGTAGTCTTTCATTTTCTTGATTTAGTTTATATAAATCAGATGGTAAATATTTTTTTCTCAGGGAATAAAATGGTTTTTCGAGTGGCTTATTCTCACTTAAAAATTTTGACATGTTTTGGTGTTGACATTTGACCACAGATAAGTTTCTTGTTTTCTTTTTGTTGGTTAATTCAGAGACAAAAGGGATATTTTTAATAGAAGCAAAGAGTAGATAGTAATATTGCTATTATTTATGTGTAAGGCACTGAGATTAATGTAAGAAATTCCTACTAGCGCTTATTTGTTTAGCTGTCTGTACCTACATATCTCAGGAGGGAGTACGGTCATGTAATTTGTGTTGTACTTCCATCTCTACATTGAATTGAATTCGATAACTATTGATTAAGTGGGAATCATATTATCTTTATATATAAAAAGTACGTGTCACGATGTTTGTCCACGATTGACTCTTAAACTACTGAACCGATTTTAAATTTGATCTGCATACCGTGTTCAATTCAATTTTTCGAAACTATAAGTAGTAGGAGCACGATTTTAAAAACGTATTTTTGTTTTTGCTTTACACGTTAGCTATAAAGATGTCCTTCTAAGTCAATTACTTTCAGAAATAATGGAGGTTACAGCAAACCAGTTTTTTTTACAGACGTTTAAAATGCTGTAACCATAATAAATAAATATTCATGGAAATTTCACACAACGTCCTCTGGTCCCAAGCTAAGCTTATATGCTTGTGTTATGGGTACCAGAATACGGATAGAATACTTAAACTACTTTTTTTTTTGTAAATACATACTTATAATACATAGAAACACCCAGACGCAATACAAACATTTGTATGACAATTAGACAAATCACACAAATGATTGTCCCGAGCGGGAATCGAACCCGCGACCTCTTGATCGGCAGTCCGTTACCAGAACCACTACACCACGAGGCTCGTCATAATGATGTTACTATGGCACCAAAATATCTACTTTTTGTCTAGACCTTTAAAATGTCGTAAATGGCATTCATCGCTTTTTAGGTAAAGCTAAATTAGATGTAAGCTATAGCGCAGAATTGCCTGACATTGATGAGATTATTTTAAATGTGTGAAGTGGAAATATTTTTATACGAATAAAAGGCAGTAAGGAAGGTTAGTGAATTTAATTGTAAAATTATTTAAAAAAGTCATCTGTTACCTTGACATCAACATAAATAACCTACAATTTTTTTTAATTATTGGATTGTCATTTGTCGATGTTAGTTGTACAAAATTTCAGATCAATCCGACTACTGGAGTAATATAACCGTCGGTGTACCGCAGGGTGGCGTGCTATCTCCTCTTCTTTTCGCAATATTTATAAATTCAATCTCTAAACAATTATCATCTTCCTACCACCTTTATGCAGACGATCTGCAGATATATTCACAAGCACCCTTAGATAATTTATCTGAAGCTCTTTCGACTATTAATACCGACTTGGCCCGTATATGTGAGTGGAGTAAAGGATATGGTCTTAACGTAAACCCTTTAAAAACCCAAGCTACTGTTATTGGTAGTCCCAAACTAACAGAAAAGATAAACTGGACCATACTACCTCAATTGTTTTTTAACGGGATTAGACTCGAAATAAGCAGCAAGGTTAAGAATCTTGGGATTTATTTGGATAACACTCTATCGTGGTGTTATCAATTACAGGAAGTAAGTCGTAAACTCTTTGCTTCGGCGGGCGCCCTACGAAGATTGCAATACTTTTTACCTATACCTACTAAAATCGCGCTAGCCCAGTCTCTTCTTTTGCCAATAATTGACTACGCGGATGTCAGCTATCTGAATCTCACTGAAGCACAACTTGATAAACTTGAGCGGCTACAAAATGTATGTATAAGGTTCATATTTGGACTTCGCAAATATGACCATGTCTCTGAATTTCGCAAAAAACTCAAGTGGCTTCCAATTCGCTTTCGCAGGAATACACATATTCTTCTGTTGCTTTATAACGTATTATTTAGTCCCAATACTCCCCCTTATCTCAAGGAACGTTTTGTGTTCCGTCATGAAACACACCCAAAAGATCTGCGGTCAACAGAAAGTTTAAGGCTCAACATTCCTAAACATTCCACAAAATTTTATGGTAACTCATTTACTGTACAAGCCGTTATTCTGTGGAATAACCTCCCGGTAGAGGTAAGACAGGCAAAGTCACTCGCAATTTTTAAAAATAGACTATCGCAACACTATTTAAACTCACAGTAGTATAATTTCATTTTCCTAATGTGTATTTATTTATTTGTATGTATGTATATATTTATAAATTATATGTAAGTATATACATACGTATGGTTAGGTAATTTATGTATGTTTATTAACTTTATATAATTTTGAGTTAGATTAAAGTGTATTTATATAAATCTATACAACACCAATTGACTACCTCTCTGTCAGTCAAATACATTCCAATCCATCCCAAGGTTGCCTGGCAGAGATCGCATTAGCGATAAGGCCGCCCATTTGTACAATAATATTAAGGCTAATAATGTAATTTTGTTTCTTTGTGTATTGGTGTACAAATAAAGAATTATCTATCTATCTATCTACTGCAAGTGGGTGAAATTCACTTTCAAAGATTCCGTTACATAGATTTATACATTGGTAGATACATACTGAACTTATGCGTTTTGTACAAATTTGTTCTCAACAACTGGTCGCCACCGTGCACGCCACCGCGGACACGAGTTGAACGCGTTGGTTTGGCCTTAGCATAAGGAGCTAATAATGTTCAATCCTCTTCATCGGTCTCTGGTAGTTTATTTTCAAAATAAATGCCATTTATTTGTAGTACTTGACTTATAGTTAATAAAATACGATTTTATAAACGTAGTAAATATCTTAGGCTTTTAATTGAATAATCACTAAAATGATGCAAGTGTAGATATTAAACAAAACTATTTCAAAGTTTTTGTAACAAATTTGTTTTGCTGACCGCAAGAATGTCGTAAGCAACACATGCATTTAAGCACTGGTTTTTGGTAGACTTACACCCCCCTATTACAAAACGCGGCTCAACGTTAAACCCAGGTTTAACAAAATTTATTTACGAGGAATTGGATAGTTAGACCCGCTCTGACACTAGTTTGGCGTCGGTTTAAGACTAAGGTCGTTGTTAGATCTAGGATTTGAGAAAAATCTGCTTGAAATGCGCAATTGAAGTGTTTAAAAACCAGGCTTAAACTGTGGCTTAAACTTAGTCCACGTTTTGTAATAAGACGGACAGCGTGGAAGTCTCTAGTTTAGTCAAAATAAAAATTGGTCAATTGCGAGTCGGACTCGCGCACGAAGGGTTCCGTACCATTATCTATGCAACATAAGGCAACGTTATTAGTATCGAGCAAGAAACGTTAAAAAATCATGTTTGTTGTATGGGAGCCCCCCTTAAATATTTATTTTATTTTATTTTTAGTATTTGTTGTTATAGCGGCAATAGAAATACATCATCTGTGAAAATTTCAACTGTCTAGCTATCACCGTTCTTGAGATACAGCCTGGTGACAGACGGACGGACGGACGGACGGACGGGCGGACGGACGGACGGACAGCGAAGTCTCAGTAATAGGGTCCCGTTTTTACCCTTTGGGTACGGAACCCTAAAAACTTACGGCGTAAGTGATTTTCTTTTCATCGCTGAAATACGAGACCCAGACCATACGACGCAAAAAAAAATTCTGATTTAAACTACGTTAAAAACGTACTTTCGATTTTTAGGGTTCCGTACCCAAAGGGTAAAAACGGGACCCTATTACTGAGACTTCGCTGTCCGTCCGTCCGTCCGTCCGTCTGTCACCAGGCTGTATCTCAAGAACGGTGATAGCTAGAGAGTTGAAATTTTCACAGATGATGTATTTCTATTGCCGCTATAACAACAAATACTAAAAATAAAATAAAATAAATATTTAAGGGGGGCTCCCACACAACAAACATGATTTTTTTACCGTTTCTTGCTCTCATACAACAAACGTGATTAATTAAGTATTGTGTGTGTTGTTTGCTCATTTATTAATAACGTGCCTTATGTTGCATAGATAATGGTACGGAACACTTCATGCGCGAGTCCGACTCTCACTTGACCAATTTTTTGGTGCTTACAGCAAATACGGTTTCCTGCGTCGATAATAATGTGCGTGGTGTGTACGTCCTAAAAATACTACATTATGTAATAATAGTGTACGTGTGACGTGTAAAATATTTTATCAATAAATGAGTATTAGTATTTATTTGAGTATTTATTTACAATTAGGTTTTGGATCGTAATGTATAACCAATTCGTATTTGGTTCACTACCTGCATAATAGCTCTCCTATTTCCTTAATTATTATAAAGTATGGCCCAGTATTGGGAACTGGTCTGCTCACGGTTTACTCCATTATGGAAGGATATTTGGTCTACTATATCACTGATCGAGCGTGTTTCCATAGGGCCGAGCCTTGAGTTTTAAATCTAATGTGTATAAAAAAATATGGTGTCTTAGTGTAGGCATTTTATGTGTATTCTTAATTCAGCATCACTCAGAACTATGCAACACATTACTATGCGTGAATTTCATGTTGAGAAACGTTGCCACATAGGTGATACGCGATTCCGCGATATAATTGTCTGGAATACTGGACTTCCTGGAATATAAGCAATTGACGAGTTGCTTGGTTTTATTCAGTCGATATCGACGATCCACGCATGTCGTACCCGCGCACTGTCGCTGTTATTTATGCGTGCGCGCTTTTCAACGTCGCCGCAGACGCCGCACCTGCTCTACCAGCACGAGCCGAACATAGAGGTAAAATTCATCTTACTAGTTTAATTGAGAAAAATGGGTAACTAGTTACTTCTTCGTTTTCAAAGTAATGAAGGGTTTCTCGATTTGGGAATGGAATTTAGGACATTTTTCCGGTTTTTGCAACATTTTTCACTAGGTACTGCTTCTCTCCTATTAGTCGCAGCGTGATTTTATTAGCCTATAGCCTTTCTCAATAAATTGACTATCCAATACTCAAGTTATTTTTTAATTTGGACGAGTAGTGGTCCTGAGATAAGCGCGTTCAAACAAACAAACGAACTCTTCAGCTTTATAATGTATTTATATTTATGTCAAGTACATAGTTATATGATAAAGTTTGACAGTAGGTAATTAAATAATGAATGCTGTTAAAAACAATAAAAATTTATTAGGTACACAGCTAGTCAGTTTAAAAAAATATTCGTCTACGGATCGTCCGGCGAATCTTGGTAAGTTTTGTCGCAGATGTAGCTGTGTAAAAAGTCCTGCTAATTAAATAATAATTTAACTTAAACATATTAAATTTTAAATCAGTTATTAAATAGATAGGTTTTTAGATAAGTTGTTGTATTACGGTAAATAATACTAATATATATAAGTAATTACATAATGTATCACCTGAATCTAATTTGAATGGAATGTACATTGTATTAGCATCATTAAAGAAAAAATCCTATAGATGTTCAACATAATAATAATATTCCTTCGTATACATTTGACCTAAGTCTAAAACACACCAATCAGGCTACTCGATAGTCTCTTATGTCTAGTTCAGAGATCAGCTACTCTCTGAAGCTATTAGAAAAAAAGGAACAATATATTTACGATCACAGAGCAGACACCATACTTAATAAACAATTTAAAAAGGCATGTGGGTAAAAAAGATATATTTTAAATATAAACAGTAAAATATACTCCGATGTCATTACCGCCGGGATATTCCAAAAGGGGCAAGTGCGTAGCACTTACAACCGTTTGGGCATGTATGACCAGATGTATGAGTGTGGAGGTGGATGAAGACAAGGAAGTATGTTTGGATCGTAGCAGATGGCGCTCTATAGTCTCTGCCTACCCCCATGGGAAGGCGTGATGTTATGTTATGTTAAACAGTAATAAGATATGCAAGTAAAATAGTGGCCACATGTCGATAATAGAGACATCACGCAGCAGTACTGTAGCGACGTGCTGGAATAGCTTGTAGCAACAACGCTGTTTTTGTAATGCCTTTGTTTAATTTCTTTATTAACTTCACTATCTTTACTTATTATAAATCAGTCATTACTTTTATATGTATGTCACTATGCTTATATAACTACGCAACGGATTTTGTTGCGGTTTTTTAATACATAGAATGATTAACGAGGTTGACTTTTTTGCATAACTTGTTCAGGTTTTTTTAATACGCTTATATAAGTTCAGTATGTATTAAATCAATATACATATATTAAATATCAATGTATTAGGTAATCTATGTAACGGAATCTTTGAAAATGATTTTCACCCACTTACAGTAGTGGGAACGATCTGAAATTTTGCACACATATTAAGTACCGATGACAATGCAATAATTTAAAAAAAATATTAAGGATTTTCAAGCGTGTTTTTAAGTTTTTGAACTAAGTATTTTGCTAAAATCGACGCTTACGAAGTTGCTGGCAGCAGCTAGTTAATTATTGAAGCAGCTAACGCTACTTATTAAGAAGAAATCGGTTGGTAACAGGTTTATTCTTAATCCGCCAAATACGTACAAATATAGGTTGCTTATTTAAAATAAATGGGTCTCGGGCTTGGCTACTCGGGCTACTTAGGAGAAAATGAGGTCACGTCGAGGGGAGGCCTAAGAATCAGAAGTAATGAGTATTCTCCTCGTGTTCCTACTTAAATACATGATACGTTGACAACGCCTCGTCGTGCTAATGCTTAAAAAATAGTAACTCTCTCTCCAGCCCATTACATAATTAATGCTCTGTTATGGTTTTTCTTTTTGTTTAAAACCCTTCAGAGATTAGGTACTTATAATCTATCTTATACTTTGAGTTGTCCTAAGTATAATGAGTGCAGTTTGCATCGTAAATTCAACGATTTCAATGTCACAGAATCCATTAATCATCTGTTAAAGTATCTTCAATGCTAGGAACGTTGATACGAAAATAGTATCTAGATGAACTCTCGTGTATGTCAACGATCTTTGCGGCATCTTTGATCACATGAATGGGTGACCTACATGAGTATTGCACTTAGCCGGATGTGGGTAACTGATTGAATGCGTTGAGTATCATTGAGATTTTGACCTATTTACGATGGAAACAATATACCAGCTGTTTGAAGATGGCAAAGCTTTTGGACAGATAAAAGAGTTTTATGTCTAAAAAATCTGTGTTTAAGCTGAAAATACCCTGCAACTTTTATAGTGCTATGTTTGAAAGAGTAGTTGGAGCTTTTATCTGGGAAAGTAAAATGAAAATTCTCGTCAAAATAAAAGGAATTACCTACTATTAAAAAAAAGTACTGCTGATACCAAAATGCCTTATGAGTGTAATTAAGTATTGTGCACACGTTAGTTGAAATATAGTACTGTTTGTGTATAATAATGATAATAAATTTATTTTTTATTTTTTCATCACAATAGTGGTCTTAACAGTAAAATTTAAGGCGCTGGAAAACATGATTACCTATGTGAGAGACTGGTGCCTGAATTAGGTATTGTTATGTGTATGATCATTAACTTGAGCTTACTCAGAGAAAGGGCAAACAAGATCGATTGATCTTCTCAAAACCTAAATTTATCTAAGCCAACCAGAATGGCGGTATCGCTTTCGAGATTTTTGAATGTCTAAAATGAAAGGTTGGCTTGGTAGAATCTAGTAATTACATTTTATTTGTGTTTACTGTGTAGGTAGATAAGTAGTGTCATATTTAACAAAAATTCTACCTTATCGAAAGATATTGTTACGGTCAAGCGTGGTCCAATTGAGTATAGTGTTATATCTATCCAGCGGCTCTCAGCGCACATGAAGATATTACCACTCCCCTTTCATTTCGGGGCCGTCCTACGCATCGTCATCCAGTACTTATTACTAGGTACTATATTAGTCAATCGAATCGTCCCTCTCCAATAGTCGCCAGCTGGTTTCCGTTGTCACTTCAGAATGCAAACTCTTCGCATAACACATTCTTTTTACGGATATTTTAAAGTAGGAAAACACCAGACGTAGTGCTATCCATAGCACGCTGCGCTACTCTGGTTTTTGTTAAGAATGCGACATTTAGAATAATCAGAAAAGTGCTAAGTCTAGTTTCCTAATAGCATCAAGATTTGATTTTGGTTCCAGTGGGTAAGTAGTATCAAATCATAAACAGGTCACTGCCACGACATAGTGTATGAATTTCGTTCAGGAAGTCAGATAGCTGTTCCAGATCCTTAAATTGGGCGTACGTAACATATAGTTGACAATCAAAATTTGCGAATTATATTCGGACACAACGTTTAGCTTTTATTTTATTGAGGATGCTGCTATGTTTTATGTGGGAAAAGATTTTCTAAGCTTTAACCATTAGGTTTAAAAAAAAATCTTGTCGTTAGTGCATATAAAAGATTTCATATCTTAGTGTATAGCTTTACTTTGTAAGTAATGCACTTGCTCGACCCTTCTATAAGTCATGGTCAGTATTAATATAAATGGATTTTTAAATGACAATTTCCCGTTTAATTTACAATGATTTATAAATTATGTTATTGTGAACAAGCTGCCAAGAGATAAACTAGTTATAACCAAGAATTGCACTTATAGAGAATGCATGCATTGCACTCTTATGATCCATCAAGATAAATGTAAGCTGTAATGGTAGCAATTCGATAGGCCCCAATTGAACTATTTAGATATAATAAAATTGGTCAAGTGCGAGTGGGACTCGCGCACGAAGGGTTCCGTACCATTATCTATGCAACATAAGGCAACGTTATTAGTATCGAGCAAGAAACGGTAAAAAAAATCAGTTTTTTGTATGGGAGCCCCCCTTAAATATTTATTTTATTTTATTTTTAGTATTTGTTGTTATAGCGGCAATAGAAATAGTACATCATCTGTGAAAATTTCAACTCTCTAGCTATCACCGTTCTTGAGATACAGCCTGGTGACAGACGGACGGACGGACGGACAGCGAAGTCTCAGTAATAGGGTTTCCGTTTTTACCCTTTGGGTACGGAACCCTAATAAATAATAAATATTCACGGACATTTCACACAACGTCCTCTGGTCCCAAGCTAAGCTTATATGCTTGTGTTATGGGTACCAGAATACGGATAGAATACATAAACTACTTTTCTTTTGTAAATACATACTTATAATACATAGAAACATCCAGACGCAGAACAAACATTTGTATGATTTGTATGACAATTAGAAAAATCACACAAATGATTGTCCCGAGGGGGAATCGAACCCGCGACCTCTTGATCGGCAGTCCGTTACATAAACCACTCAACCACGAGGCTCGTCGATATATATATAATAAAATAATTATAGTTAATATTCTTCTTCTCCTCCCGTTAGACAGAGTATTTCGTAGTAGAGTTGAGATCAGAGTAGAGCCAATATAACGACCAGCCTCAACCAGGCGTGTTGACATAGAGTTGAGTTCCGTATTTTCCGTTTCTCACAGAGTATGTTTATTTACTTATTTTTAGGATCACCAACGAATGATACACATTGAAAATCACAGTAAGAATTATGCATGAGAAACTTGCCTTGTGTTAATTCAGTTACAGGCACAGCTGACGATATTAGCTTCTTATTGGTTTTTACAGCACTTTAAGAGGGTACTGTACTCCTCATTTAGGTATTTGCCTTAGGTATTGCTATCCCTATTTCCGAGCGCCGCGCTGAAAGGGACAAATATAGATGAAGCGTATTTTACCTACAAATTCTTTGAAAAAAGACGTTTCGTACTTCCGTTTTTTTTTTCGCGAAAGTTAAACCGTTTTTAATAGTGTTTGCGTTATCTAATATATAAAATTCACGTGTCACAGTGTTAATTACCGTACTTCTCCGAAACGGCTTGACCGATTTTTATGAAATTTTACAAGCATGTTCAGTAGGTCTGAGAATCGGCCAACATCTATTTTTCAAACTTTTTTTTTAGTATGGCAAAACAACGTTTGCCGGGTCAGCTAGTATTATATATAAAGAGTATATCTATGCTTCTATCACTTTAATATATCTAATATATAAAATTCACGTGTCACAGTGTTAGTTACCGTACTCCTCCGAAACGGCTTGACCGATTCTTCTCAAATTTTACATACATATTCAGTAGGTCTGAGAATCGGCTAACATATATTTTTCTTAGTATGGCAAAACAACGTTTGCCGGGTCAGCTAGTAAATAATATAACAATAAATATACATTACAACCTGTAAATGCTGTAATTGCTATAAAGACCCTATTATTTAAAGTCATCCAGTTAACAGCCCACCTGTATTCTACAAGATGATTTACGTCCAATATCCATAAATCTGTTGCGTATTTGTGTCCATTTTTATGCACATTGTCTTAAGTGAAAAATCGTAGTCTCCTACGGACAACAAGGAAGTGGCTGGTAGAGCAATTGTCAACATTAGATTATGGCATGACGTGTGAGGAATATTTACTGTGTGAGATCACTTCGTTGGACCCTTTTAGATTTTATTTTTGCACATTTTCTAAAATTATTATTAAAAACCGTTTCATACAACTTTCTGGTACCTAGCATTAATAAGTTAGTCTCTCTCTCTTTCTCTAGACCAATAACGTCTCACTGTTGGGAACGGGCCTCCTCTCCTTTCGCGGGGGGTTATGATCTACTACGGCGCGCTGACCCAGCGTGTTCGCATAGGGTTTATTTTCAAGTTTTCCGTCTCTTACTTAGAATGTTGTCTGTGTATCTGTGTAATATCCCTTAGCTAGCTTTTACAGCATCCTGGGAAGGAAGAAGGAACTTGTTTTCTTAATCCGTTACCACACGGACGATTATGTCAGTCAGCCACTTTTAAGTAAATATTGTGTATCATAATAATATTATTAAACATGTGTTATGCTATGGACTGAAACTTTAACGTTGTACCTTCGCAACGGGATCATAATTAATTTATAGAGATCTATGATCTTTGTATAAGGATGCTTGTGTTTTAATAAAACTGTAATATTTTTGACATTGAATTCAGATCCGTTTCGCTTCCTAGTTATTAACTGAGAACTTAGTAGATAAGTGTTACCTATTACTGGCGCCCTTCCGTGTGTAACAAATGCTCTTTATGTTGTTGGTATTTTATTACTGATATATTATGACGTAGATGTGGAAGTGTGTAATAGACATAGATGTATAGCAGTAATTAGAGGCAATCTAGACCGAAATTATTTTTTCTAATAATCTCTTAGGCCTTTTGCCTAATTCAATATATGTACTTAATAAAGTATGATTTTTGATTAATATCTAATTATTCATAATGTACTTGTACAAGTGTGGGATTTGGTGATATAAGCCATTATCTGTTTTCAGTAAAGTCTTTTACAGTATTTTTAAACGAAAAGTTCAACCGACTTCATGTGTCTTTGACATTTGAGAGTTTTTCTCGATTTCTCAGGAGGTAACCATCAAATCCTGACCTGGTGCCAATGGGACCACACGTGAACCACCAGCTTTCAAATAAAAAAATGAATCATTAAATCGCATTGCCCTATTAAAAGTTATATATTAAAAGTTATAAGATAATAAACATAAAAGAATAAAAAAAGCATACAGACGAATTGAGAACCTCCTTCCTTTACTGAATTCGGTAAAAGATTACGCATAAAAAGGTAAAACTTTACGAGAAACTGTTGTTACAGGATCAAAAATGGTGCACGAAGAAACTATAGTAGTTAGAAGAATGCCGAACGCATATTTTTATCCGTTTAGTTTATGGCCGTTACCTAAATTTCCAATAAGAGGTAAGAATTAGAATTCGATTTTAAAGTGAAATTTTCAAAGAATATTCGGTGATTCCCAAAAGATCTCCCACTTTACGTTATGTGTTACGTTACGTTTATGTTTTCCATTGATTTTCGCAACCGTATTCTGGACCAGAAATAACCCATTTTTTTACAGTTTGGTAAAATGGCTTAACTGATTCAATGAAATTATATACTGGTCTATGATTCCCAGCAGAAAGGACGGGGAAATAATTACAAATTCTATTATAATTTTCCCGATCCTTTTGGCTTGTAATTACATATTGTTTTTCTACAGAAAATGAAGAAACCCTCGAGTCCCGACACTACCGAAGAAATTACAATAACAAACGGCAAAATGGCAGGTAGGGTTGCCTGAGTGAAAATTCGATTTTATGAATAACTGTAATTAAAATTTATAATGTAAGTAATTATAAGGATACATAACGGCATTATTTTTGTAAGGTATGTTTTATAATAAAATTAAAATTAAAAATATTATAAATAAAAAATTATACATAGAAATAAGTCTATTTTATTTATAAGCTAGCGAGCCACTCCAGCTTTGCTTAAGAAACGTATTGCACGATAAGACTCTCAGACATTTAGACGATTCTTTTTTTTATACATATATACATTTTAAATAAAACTTCAAACAGAATATTCAAACTTTCTGCATCACTATATCTGTTAGAATAAAGCCGTATGTGAATACAATCGCAAGTGTTTGCTATTAGTGTAAAAATATACAAAACGCAGATACCATTCCTTACTGGAATGCTTCGCTTACGCTTCTAAATGTATCGCAAATCCCCAAGATTTCTGTAAAACCTACTTAAATTTCCATTTAATATTTTTCATTTCTTATAGCGCTTAGTATATTATTATTCTTGAAAAAAGTGCAATAAAACCTATGTTTATTGGTTTGTTTATCGATTAACTAAATTATTTGAACACGAAACTGAGATTAAAACAGGAATAAAATAAAATGTTAAATGTGACTTGCAGTAATTAAATGATGGAATTATGAAGTAACATAGATAATATTATTGAAATTATCATTGATATTAGGTTTTTACAAAGAATTAGACACCATCTCTGGGGGAATAATAGGTTATTAAAAACCTTATACTACGATACAGTAACTCCATCTCTTACTGGATTTTGAAACTTAGGTATAAAGTGAAAAGTAAAAAGGCGTAAGTGTACTATTGATTACGCCTGCGCGGTAAATATTTTATCTCGGATTTGGTGCAGCATCTTGCAAACTGTAAACATGTTCCAATGAAAATATAAAGAAATAGAAATAAATTTTAAAATGAAGTGGGAAGTGTTGTTCTTTGTTATAACTTTTACTAGGACATGCTTTGGTAAGTATAAAACGTTAATTTTCACGCTTTATTTTCAACATTTCTTTGGCTTTACGTTATATTGTAAACTGATTTTTTACCTCTTCCAAAATTGAATGCAAAACAAGAATTATTTTTAAAAACGGTCCTGTATATAATAAAAAAAATATTGAATAAAAAATGCTAAAATTAATAGATTATCAGGAACAAATATAACTTTTTTTTTATATTATTTGTGCTTACATAAGGCGCGAAGTAGTTGTAAAAATGTACCTTGGCATCTATTCAAAACAAATTAAAACAGTGATTTTCTTTGTGTTCTATAAAAAGGAAAGATAAAGAGACTATAGAGCGCCACCTGTTACGACTTTAGGACACTTCCTTGAGTAATTTATTAATAATTATGTTCATACCTGTGACTTATGCTACCAAACAACTTATGCTTTTTGATTGTCTTTACGTTTTATACCTTTTTCGTATCAATTTCGTAAATGATAACAAAAATATAATTTAAAAATTCCAGGTGTTAAGTTACTTGAAGCAAGTCCAGATGTGAAGCGACTCTATGATGATTTATTGAGCAATTACAACCGCTTAATAAGACCGGTGACCAATGTTAGTGATATATTAACCGTACGACTTGGTTTGAAGCTGTCTCAACTTATGGAAGTTAACCTAAAGAACCAGGTTATGACAACAAATCTTTGGGTAGAACAGGTTAGTTATTTTGATTACAGAAATTAACTTAATTAGATCTTTTTCATCTATGATTCAGAGGACGTTGTGTAAAATGTCCATGAATATTTATTTTTTTATTTATTAATTTATACAAAACTATAATAAAGTTAAGTAGTTAGTCATAATTTTTATATAATTCTGTGATAATAAACTCCTCCGTTCTCTTTCTAAAAGCTCTTTTAGAAAGTCAGAATGGTGACGGATTAAAAATACAAGAGTCACAACCCTATTTCTTCTCAAGATTGCAGCACAAACCAGCTAAGGGATATTATAAACAGTTAAATACAACTATGAGAGACGGAAAACTAAATTAAACCCTATGGCGCACACCAGGGGCCCAAATCTGCTATTACAATGTCGTCAAAATGATCAGTCACTGATTGCATAATGGCGAATTTTATCAAGTTTGGTTGTCTACTATGGCGTCATTATGACACCATACTTGATAAAATTCGCCATTATGCAATCAGTGACTGATCATTATGAGAACATTGTAATAGCAGACTTGGCCCCCTGATCACTGATACCTGATATAGTAGACCAAAGGCTCTCCCAAGGTGGAGCAGACTCGTGCTCGACAGTGGGAGATTAGTGGGTTGGAAAACTCCTTATTGACTGTACCGATTTGGATACTTCTTGTGTAGTGACGTATACTGAGTCCGGTACTAAAAATAATATGTATTCCACAGAAGTGGTATGATTACAAACTGCAATGGAATCCGGAAGATTATGGAGGAGTTGAGATGTTGTATGTACCATCAGAACATATCTGGCTGCCTGATATAGTCTTGTACAATAATTGGGACGGAAACTATGAAGTAAGAAATGTTCATTATTGTAGAGCGCCATCTATTCAAATCATGTGAAACTAGTTCAAAGTTTTAATCAGTACAACTTTAATTAAATGGCGCGCTTTAGTAAATAGCTAGCTATTGCCCGCGAATTCGTTGCCGTGAAATTTTGGATGACTGGGCAATAAGAAACTTAAAGAAGGTTTTCCCGAAGGAATTAGATTATACCGGGATAATTGTAGCCTGTCACTTTAAATTAAACACTCTACCAACATTTACTGAAAACAGTATTCAATTCAATGCAATATTTTGATGGGATGCGTCTTAATGGACTTTGAAGTCTACCAGTTTTACAATACTTTTTAGAAAATTATAATGTGTTTTACAATTTATTTACACAATAAATGTATGAGTTTTCCAATTAACTAACGTAACTTTCAGGTAACATTGATGACAAAAGCCACTCTGAAATACACCGGTGAAGTTAACTGGAAACCACCAGCGATCTACAAATCTTCTTGTGAAATTAATGTAGAATATTTTCCGTTTGACGAACAGACGTGTTTTATGAAGTTTGGTTCTTGGACTTACAACGGAGCACAGGTTGGTATTATTTTTAACACGGTTTTATTAGTTCGCTACGTATCTATAAATGTATTATATCTATGTAACGGAATCTTTGAAGGTTATTTTCACCAACTGGTAGTAGTCTGAAACTTTGCAAACATTATCCCACTGTTGGGCACGGGCCTTGTCCACTTTAAAGAGACTATGGTCTACTATGCCGCGTTGACCGGGCGTGTTGGCACAGGGTATATTTTCGAGTTTTCTGTCTCTCACAGAGGATGTTATATGTCGCTTAGCTAGCTTTTACAGCATTCTGGGAAGGAGATGGGGTGGTGACACTTGTTTTCTTAATCCGTCACCAAACCGACAATGTACATTATCTTTTTCAATTTCAGGTTGATTTGAAACACATGGATCAGTCACCAGGCAGCAGTTTAGTGCATGTTGGTATAGATCTAAGCGAATTTTATCTTTCCGTCGAATGGGATATACTGGAAGTGCCAGCGACAAGGAATGAAGAATATTATCCTTGCTGCACCGAACCGTTTTCTGGTAATTTTAAATAAATTATGGTACCAATTCTACTTGTAAAACTTAACTAAAACGTAAAAATTAGCACTCACTAACAGAATTCGAATGTGTTAACTGTCCCTCTCCCTCCAGCCCATCAACTTCCCATTGTGAGGCACGTGTGTGCACCCTCCACTTTGGAAGGGATTTTAGTCTAATAATCCGTACTGGCCATTAGGATTAATTTCGAGTTTTCCATTTCTTAAAGACGATCATATCCGTGTACAATTCCTTAGCTGACTTTTACTGGAAAGAATAAGGATACAACACTCGTTTTCTTAATCCGTCATCCACACGTATAAGACTTTGCGCCTGTTAGCCTTATGATAATATAATATTAACAGCATAAAACTTCTCACATCAAATTTGCATATAGGTATCCAGTGTGAATTAAAATATCACGAATCGAAATTCGATCGATCGGTTCGATTCGATCTGATAACCGTTGGGGACGGAAGGTCCTTGAGTGGCCGCCCTACGCTGCGTCGTCCAGTGCGTGGTGCACTGGACGACGCAGCGTAGGGCGGCCCCCAACAATGTGGACTGACGATATCGTCAAATATGCCGGGGGAAGCTGGATGTAGTTTACGCAGGGCCGCGCGTTGTGGCATTATGTGGGGTAGGTCTATGACCAGCAGTGGACGGAGAAAGGTTGATGGATGGATGGATGGAATTGAAACTATTATGTAGACGGTAGTGGTATATAAGTAACGTAGAGTATCTATATTAATATATGTACGAATATTTCAGACATCACCTTCAAGCTAACAATGAGAAGAAAGACGTTGTTCTACACGGTGAATCTCATCATACCATGTGTTGGTCTCACGTTTCTCACCGTCCTCGTATTTTACCTGCCTTCGGATTCCGGCGAAAAGGTAACGGTGTTAAATGGTGTTTGATGTGTAATATGTATTGCTATATAGATAACAACATTCTGTCATTAAATTAAGATGATTATTAGTTAAATAAAGACGCTATTCAGTCACAAATGCCTTACACGGATATCTTAATTAAGAAAAGAACAATCTATCAACGTACCTAATTCAGAAATTAAGAAGCCTGGTCGCAAACAATGCAGTAAAAAAAGATTTCCAACTAGATGTTGCCAGAGGGTCCGTAGGCGTGGAATCTACAAAATTATTCCCGATTTTGCGACATTTTTCGCTGATGTCTCCCTTCTAATGGTCGCATCGTGATGTTATATAGCCTATAGTCTATAATAATAACAGTGTCGTGTATAATAATAACTTTGCCAGTCGGACAAAAAAAATTGAATAATTTGATAATATCGCCATCAATTTTATTAGACTGAAATGTGACAGAATGTTGTTATAATTTAGCTTTCGATGTAATTTGTGAATGAGATGTTTCAGGGCATGTTCATAATAGCCTTCAGTCCGCAATACCATCCTTCATGACCCTCTTCCATTGGTAATGGTCTTTTTTGAATCATTAGTTAGTCGAGTGTGTGTGTATTGTATCATGTGATTATTATTTTAATGTTATTGTCTTTCCACATTATTTATTATTAGTTATATTTTTTAATAATTATCCACCAGCCTGACCACTTACAATGGTAAAATGTAGCGGACAATCCTGTATTGACAATGTATAGTAACATCTACTGCAACCTATGTTTACTAAATAAAGATTGATTGATTGATTAATGATTCTATAAAAAAATTGACTTACTAATAAATAGATTTTTTATTGCAATCAAATCAATATTTGTGTATTTGATTTATCTAAATACATAAAGTTTTACAATTAATTCTTATATTTTATACTTGAAAGAAATTTTAAAATTTTCTTGCAATCAGTATATTTTTCAATTTACGTTCTAATCTGTAAAACGTTTGATTTTATTCATCTCATTGCATGATCTCCAAAATGATCACTCATTTGTTTGTATGTGATAATTAGTGTCAGTGGAAAGACAATTCTTTAAATAAAAAACTATAAAAATGAGGTTTTTGTGCACTATATAATGGAATTAGTTTTTGGTAATAAGTGTTAATAAAGTATTTTTAAAACGAAACAGGTTTTATTATAAAATTAACTTTACTTTTAGAGCAAAAAACTATTTACGAAATAAGCAATTTTATTACTCTTAAATATTCTTATTGGTGTGTGGTAAAGTAAGTATGTTTGATGTGTGACTATATTTATGTATTCTATCAAAAATATATAATAATTTTAATCTAACGCACGTATTTTCTACCTTTCAGGCTGCGCAGATAAGATGGAAAAAAATATTTACTTTCGCAAAAGGCTACTTACTGATTTGTTTTTAGTAAATGTTTCTTATTTGCAAACTCATTTGAGTTTTTTTTCCACCTAATTTGTGCTATTTGCACTGAATATTTGTCGTTATTGCATGTGATGTTCTAAATTTAAATGTTTACAGAATCATTTAGGATTGACGTATCAAAAACTAATTCCACAATAAGTACACCGAAAATGAACTCATCAACTGTGTAACTCAAAAGAGACTTCTCTTCCTTAGATATCGCTCTGCATCTCCATCCTGGTGTCCCTCACTGTGTTCTTCCTTGGTCTGGCTGAGATCATTCCGCCAACATCCCTGGCAATCCCTTTGCTTGGGAAATATCTACTATTCACCATGATACTCGTCTCGCTCAGCGTTTGGGTGACTGTTTGCATACTTAACGTGCATTTCAGGTAAATATTATTTTCTTTTTTCTCGTAGATATCGTTAAGCATCTCGATATTGGTGTCGCTGACTGTGTTCTTCCTGTTGCTGGCTGAAATTATCCCGCCGACGTCGCTCGCTATTCCTTTATTAGGAAAATATTTGCTGTTCACCATGATTTTGGTGTCTTTGAGTGTATGGATGACCGTTTGTGTGCTCAACGTTCACTTTAGGTGAGTAAAGAAAGTGTATTTGGCTTCCTTTCTCACTGATTCTTCTTCCTTCCTTTCTCAATTCTCGCTAAGTGCTGCAGCTTCTTAGAATTGTATATCTATATATAAAATAAACTGTAAAAAATTAAACAATGAAATAAATAATCTAACACAAACAGAAATTAAATCTAAATATAATCTTAAGAATAATAAATAATCCTAGCAAGCTTTCATTAAGCCTCCTTCTTTGCGTTAGACAAAATCGTGTTATGTTTCTATGAATTTTTTCTTACACCTTTAAATGCGAAGTAATTTTAGATTAGAAATAAATTTCTAAATTTTAAAATCATGTATAAAATGATTAAATCATAATTAATAGCCAGATAATACCCCCATAATGCTTAAATAACCAAATTTTATAAAACAATAAATAAAAGTAAACTAAATATTAGAAAGTACCTATGTAGTAATATTGATAGAATATAATGTTTGATCCACTTAGCGGAAAAAATCACATGCATTCAATATTAAATATGCTTTGAAATAAATTAAAATTAATGTTAAAATAAGGCTTTATATCTCATAAATGTTTTTGTATTAAGCATTTAATTGTATTGTAAAAAAAAAAACAAGAATAAAAATATATTTTGTTATTTTTATACTACTCAACATCGGGTAATATTTTGATAAAGAATTAAAAAGACATTTACATGAAAACGATGGCATAATAGTGAAGCCATCGGACCTAATCAATCTCACCTAAATGTCACCTGTTATTAACATGCAAATTAGCTTCACACTGTTTTAAGAGATAGGAGAGTTTGTCATATATTACATAGTAGAGGAAGTCTGAACTAAAAGGGGTAACTCATCATCAGATAAATAATACTAGTATACTTCGAGTATCATCCTATACATTTATTATCAAATATTTATGAATCTTCAATAATAGTTGTTACTTTTATAAAAACACAAGCAATGACAACTGCCAAAATATTCGTATTTCGAAAAGACTTCAACGCATAGACGACCTCCTTTATAAGATTGTTAATTAAATGATATTCTCCTTGGTGCACCTTACTGCTTTTTACGGATCTTATGCCGTAGGGGAATACCAAGCATAGCTCTCGTCATAACACGCAGTGCCACTCTGAGTTCCGCTGACGTTAAAATACCACGTTTTATCAAAACACACACATACACACACAAATTGGGATTGTTCATAATTTTTAAAAAAAATATAGACTATTTTAAGCAACTAATTTCAATATTATTGAAATATTCACTTTATAGAATTTAAAAAAAATACTTATAGACATAATTTTAAATGTTGTGACGTCATCGTTGTACGCAATCTGTGTACTGCCTTTTCCTGATAGACTTAAGACAGATTGCAATACATCTTTTCAAAGTTGCCAAGTTGATATAATAGACCACCGCAAAGTAGTATATCTCTAAGAACGTCTTAATATTTTAAGTCCTACATTTCAAGGGATTAGAGATCATTTGCTTTTTTGGAAAAATAATCGTTATTATAGCAAATTTTCCGAAAAAAACTCTATTTTACCGCAATGGTTTTCGAATTAAGAGTTTAAAAAAAATATGAACAATTCTAATTGTTTAGGCATAGATTGGCTATAGACTCCTGGTTTTAGAAGACGATATTGTGGAGGTAAAGATATTCCTAAGCTTTCAAAATGCTGTCCATTGGAGCTGGAATCGTTTGTTCTTCAACGTTTAATCTTTCTCAAAGGTGTAGTTACCTTACTAGGGCAATTTGTTCTAGATAGCAGTAATCATATAGTTATCTACATTATAACTGCAATAACAAGTATCAAGTGAGGTACATAATTGAATAAGCCATAGCAAATAATATAACGAAGAGCCACGTTGGGTATAGTATAATAAACTTGCGTGAGGTAGTGAGTTTGGTACTTATTCCATCCACCCATCAGTTCCTCTCTGTTCACTGCTGTACATAGGCCTCCCCCATAGAACGCCACAAGGCGCGGTCTTGCGCTATCTGCATCCAGCGGCTCCCTGCATATTTGACGATGTCTTATGGCCATCTTGTTGAGAGCCGCACTATGCTGCGATTTTTATTATTTGTGTAATAAACACTTTACTCTGTTTTTGGGGTATTCACATTTCACTTTACACTGTTTTTGACGGGCTTCGTGGTCTAGTGGTTCATATAACGGACTGCCGTTCACTAGGTCGCGGGTTCGATTCCCGCCTCGGACATTCATTTGTGTGATGTTTATAAATGTCATACAAATGTTTGTTCTGCGTCTGGGTGTTTACGATGTATAATAAGTATGTATTTACAAAAGAAAAGTAGTTTATGTATTCTATCCGTATTCTGGTACCCATAACACAAGGATAATAAGCTTAGCTTGGGACCAGAGGACGTTGTGTGAAATGTCCATAAATATTTATATTTATTTATATTATTCTATTCGTTCTATATATGAAGACTTTTCTAACTAGATCAGAATCAATGAATACACGCCAAAATACATGTAAATAGTTATAAACAAAAATTTATCTTCCCGTATTAAATGTTTCGCCGTCCAATAACACCAGCAAAAATAGAATCTTTATTTCTATACTATTATTATTATGAAACTGAAGACTTTGTTTGTTTGACCGCGCTAATCTCAGGAACCACTGGTCTGATTTGCAAAATTTTTTCATTGTTGCATAGTACGTTTATCGAGGAAGGCTATAGGCTATTTAACATCACGCTACGACTAATAGAAGCGAAGCATTAGTTAAAGATGTTGCAAAAACGAGGAAGATTTTCTAAATTCCACGCGTAAGAAATCGCGGACCAGTGGTGTATATGGCGAGATTTCTAAATGATACATAAGTAGGTTATCTGGACTAAACTCAACAAAAAATCTGCAGAATTACTTAATGAAATTTTAATTTTAGTAGTAGACTTGGAGCTATGTGCAAAATGTAGCTTAATGGGACACATCTCGAGGGTATTCTCTTCGGGCTAAGGCAAGTTAATTTAGTTTGTTATTACCGCCTGCCCCACAGCTCTTTGCGTCGTATTATATTCACGAAAATAAGTATTAAATATCATTATTGCTATGAAAAATAATACCAACTTCATCATTTATATTTTCATCTGAATATTATTTTTCAATATAATTAACAAGCTATTGCCGATAACTACGTACGCGTGGAAATTAGAAAATGTTTCCTCTTTCTGAAGCATTTTTCAGTGATGCTTCGCCCCTATTAGTCACAGCGTAATGTTATATAACCTTTATGTTTTTTCGATAAATGTACTATCCAACACTGAAAGAATTTTAGAAATCGGACGAGAGGTTCCTGTGATTAGAGCTTTCAAACAAACAAACTCTTCAGCTTTATAATTATTAGTATAGATATCCGAAAGTAATTTATTGATTTTGCAATTGACATGCTATGCTTTACTTAACAAATCAAATTATGGTGGAAAAAATTACTGCCGCAAGCGGGACTTGAACCACCATATTTGTCACTCGGAGTGACAAATGTGGTAGTTAATTTGAATGTTGCAAGTACGACCGCAGTAAGCTCAGTTGGAAAGAGCTTCGGAACGATATTCCGAGGTCATGGGTTCAAAGCCCGTTTGCGGCAGTCATTTTTTCTACCATAATTTTATTGGTTATGATATCCTAAAGTTTAATAAACAGGCTCTTTTTATTATAATATAATAAGATATTAGTTATAGCAAGGTTTTAGATCTGTCTCTCCAGCCCATTAACGTCCCACTGTTGGGCACGGGTCTCCTTCACTTTGAAAGGGATTATAGTCTACTATGCCGCGCTGACCGGGCATATGTTTTATTTTCAAGTGTCTCTCTCCTTTCGCTGGCTTTTAGAGCACCCTGGGGAAGACATGGGGTGATGACACTTGTATTTTGATCAGTAACATCACGGAGAAGATAAATACCAGTTTGTTTTATTAGTTAAACTTCTTATAGGTTTTTGTGACGAAAAGTTAGGTTTCATGAGCCACAGGAATGACGTTAGACCTGAGGAAGCCGTGTGAAATATAAAAAAAAAGTCACAGCCCATTCCATAATAAACAATTAATAAATACATAAATATTCACGGAAATTTCATACGACGTTTTCTGGTGCCAAGCTAAGCATATTATGTGCTTGTGTTATGGGTATCAGAATACGAATAGAATACATATGCTACCTTTCTTTTGTAAATACATATAATAGGGACTCACAGTCATTTAAATACAAAGCTATCAATACTAGTTACAATGTGTGAACGCATATACTCACACAGCCCATAACAATTTTTAGTGCTTAATTACAGCCGGCGATGTGGTAGGTTTTCACTTTGTTTCCGAATTGGTAGGTACCAATTCTATATGCACAACTATACTTTAATAAAAAACATAATTTGGCAATGTTAACTGGACATTCACATTAAAAAAACTGTGTTTGTGACGATTTTAATTAATATAAATGTGCACAATGAATGAATGAATTTGATAGTTGATTTCAGTTTTCAGATAAGTTTAGTTGTGCTAATAGAATTGGCACCAATGATAACTGGAATTTCTTAATATAAACACTGTTTATTATGGACCAGGGCTGTGGCCTGCCTTGGTGGGGCCCCGTATAAAAATTTATTTGGGAGCTCTTATGAAGGGTAAAGATTTCTCACAAAAGAAAAAAAATCTGTGCATAAAATTTCTGAAATAATAAAAAAATTTGGAAAGTGTTTATTACTTTTTGCTTACGTACGTCGGGGGCCCCCCTAGCCCGGGGGCCCCGTATAATTGATACGACTGATATGGCCGGCGGTAGCTACGCCCCTGTTATAGACTGATTTTTTTTACTAATAGATAGATAACTCTTTATTTGCACAAACACCAATTTTACACAGAATTTAAAAAGAAAATACAGTCTTAAAAGCTATTGTACAAAGGGCGGCCTTATCACTAATGTGATTTCTTCCAGGCAACCGTATAATGGATAGAATCTACAATAGACATCGCGGTGGTTGTTGGTGTCATATATATTAAATTGAATAAATGAATAAATACATACCTAAATCTAATCAATATACATACTTATACATAAGGTCACTAATAAGTAAAAACTACTATATAATATACATACACACTATAAAAATACTAAAATTTATTTAAACACTACTATAATGATAGATAATATTTCGATAGTTTTAAGAGGATACCAAAATAGCTTCGTGCATTTTTCTATGTACGAAGTTTTCATTGTTTCTTTAGATTGAATGGCTAGAGCTCTAATTTTTAAGTATATGTTTTTTCAATATATGATCTAGGATCGCATAAACTCAGAAACGCGATTGAAAAAGTTTTCTCGATAGAAAATCTTAGCGAAACAACCTCTCAAATTTTTTATTTTTTTCATTTGTCGGTCTATTATCGCGTATTAACTAATGAAATAACTTTAAAAACATAAGTAACTATTATATATAGAAACACGTAAATCAGAATTAAAATATATTTAGTAGATTTTGAGTAAATAGGAAAAGTATCCCTAATTCTTCATTTTCTGTGCCTACTGGCTGTGTTAATTTGTACGTGTCGGCGATGATATACGATAATATTGATGTAGGCCCTTAACTTAAAATTAGAAAGAGATTGTGCTTGTCTAATTTGTAATGGTAGTTTGTTCCATAGTGATATAGCTTGCACAGTGAAGGATTTACCATAAAAAATTGTACTATGCTTCGGAACATTCAATCTCAAAATACTAATTATAAAACAAAGTCGTTATTTTTATATGTATGTTCCTATGTGAACTTATATTTATCTTTAAAATTACGCAACGAATTTTAATGCGGTTTTTAATGGATAGAGCGGTTTTAAAGGCTAGTTTTTATTTTTGGGATAATTTGTCCGGTTTTGTTTTTAAATTTCACGCCTACGAAGTTGCTAGTAATTGGTATAAATATGCACAACGAAAGATCCATGTAATCAAAATACATAGTTTGAATTTTAGTTAAGTTAGGTTAAGTTTTAGACGCATCAGAATAGGCCTATTGATTAGAAATTCATTTGTGTTAGCGATTTAATGGTTCAAAACGTGTTTACAATCGTGTGGTTTGTACATCAATGATTAATATTTGTCGGTATTAGAGTTCATTACTACCATATTAGTGCTGTCTATTTGATATTTATATTTATACTAACGATATCGCTAGTTTTACTTGCGTATAATTATTTTGTTTATTATATCGGGATGTTGGTGGCAATTCTACATGCATAACTAAACAAAACTAAAAAATTAAAACAGCTGTGCTGTTTTCTAATGAATTGGCTATTTCGCTGTGCATCCTTACTAATTTATAAATGCAAAATCTGAATGAGGACGCAATAAAAATTTTGACGAGCTTAAGTGTTAATGTGTGTAGTTTCATTACACACATTAACACTTAATTTGATCAAAATTTTTATACTATAACGTGATTTAAAAAAAAACGGTACAACGCCATCTATCGAGTGTTATAGTTAACTTCTGTTTGTTTCTGTTGGTTTCATTTCTAAATTTCATTTTATATTTCATTTCACGCGTACGAAGTCGTGGGCAACAGCCAGTATTTACATATAATTAAATCTTTAAGGCTACAATGATTTTCTAATAAGAAAGTTCAGTTAACATTGCGGAATTGTGTTATTGATACTATCAATTTTAATTTTTTCGCTAGGTTAAATTTAGTTGTAGATACACGTAGAATCGATACCATTGTTGGCGGATTACATACACTACCTAGCTACTGTTTGTATTCAAGTAATCTGTAAATCTGTGCAGTTTCGTTGTATATCTAATCTTTTAATGTCAACGTACAAATGGTAAAATGGCAAATGGCTATGCTATGATGGTTCGGACATATAAACAAACTTGGAAAATACAAACTGTAATATTATTACAGATTGGGTTTGATTTCACGAGATACAGATTCGATAATTATTTGTAAATCCTATTAAAGCTGTAACGGTTCGGAGATGATTTGGGGTTGGGATGGATAAATAAAGAAATATCAGTAGCTATCTGTCATTAGATTAGCAAAAGTAACTTCTTCTTTGCAGCCCGTAAACGTCAAATCGTGGTCACAGGTCTCCTTCTCGTAGGCAGACTAGGTATTTATCTATTATTCTTGCAAACGCGCCGACTGTAATCAAACTTTTACAATTAAAATGCAGTTGTAATTCATTCCGAATGTCTGTCTATGAGCAGCCTATAATTTCACAACAGAGATATTTCCAGAAAATATAGTAAAAATAGTTGACCCGTGAAATCAGTTCCCTAAATATCGGCGAGTCACATAAATCTTCCACTACATTGTAATAATGCCAGACTCGATAACGGCTCGGCACAATAGTGTGTGAGTTATTATGGCCGACACTGTTCGTAGAGTGTGCTATTTATTGAATGCAAGCCTTCTGGAAGGTAGTTTCAATAAGAATCAAAGCCAGTAGCTTGCTAGCTTTTGTCATGGCTTGACCGGAAATAGTAATCTGGTTTTAAAAATATTTTTTACCTAATCTATGCAGATGGCGCTCTTTAGTATCTACCTACCCCCATGAGAAAAAGGCGTGATCCAAAAATATAATAATCTACTAATGTCATTAACTATCGCAATCGAAGTGTTGGGAAAGCTATGGTATAATATAAATAAATAAATAAATATAAATATTTACGGACATTACACACAACGTCCTCTGGTCCCAAGCTAAGCTTATATGCTTGTGTTATGGGTACCAGAATATCGATATAATACATATATGTACTACTTTTCTTTTGTAAATACATACTTATAATACATAGAAACACCCAGACGCAGTACAAACATTTGTATGACATTTATAAACATCACACAAATGATTGTTCCGAGCGGGAATCGAACCCGCGTCTTCGTGAACGGCAGTCCGTTACATGAACCACTCGACAACGAAGCCGAGAAGCTGTCGCCTGCGACTTCGTAACCATGATATTTGGATTTTTTTTTCCCGATTTAGCAATATTTTTCAATAATGCTTCGCTCCTATTAATCGCAACGTGATGTTATGTAGCCTATAGCCTTCCTCGATAACTTTACTATTCAATACATAAATATTTTTTCAATTCGAACCAGCACTTCCTCAGATTGGCGCGTTCAAACAGAGAAACAAACAAATTCTTTAGCTTTATAATAACAAGTATAGATTTCAGACGTGAGAAGTGGCGGGCAACAACTAGTATAAAAATAATTTAAACTTATCATTGGCAAGTATTTTAAACAAACAACGTTTTTATTGAACTTATATGGTACTTACAAGTGTATACAGTACAATAAACATAAGAGCAATGGCCAACAAAGAGTGCAAGCACAACATTTCCCTCACATACTCGTTATAATAAAAATTAACCGAGTGCGTATTTGAAATTGTATTCCTGCAAATAGAGGCTAGTGATGTGCCAACAAATCTATATTACACACTCAAGGTAACTATCAACTAGGCTGGCCATTATTTTGTTCGAAAAATTAGCATTGCTATCCAACGTGACAATGCCGCCGGCCGGTCTTTCTGGGCACACTTCCAGTCGACACCGATTGAAAGGAAAATTTTGAGGCCTAGCTTAAATTAAATACTAATAATTATAATATTTTAATATAATTTATACTGAACATATTTTTTTTTGCCGGTGATAAGGGAAAAAATTGGTCATATCATAGGAGCTCATTTTTTGCCAAAAAGAACAAAATTTGCCTACATGAATAAATTATTGTTGATTTTCATATTTTTACTGTAAACTTGTATTGAAAATATTTGGTTTTATTAACTTCTTCGTTCTGATTGCTATAAAGTACGTAATAAATAAAGTTACTTACTTTTTAAATTGATATTAATAGGACGAGTATATGTAAATTCATCTACATCATCATCATCGTCGTAATATCACGCTTTTTTTCTATGGGGGTAGACGGAGACTATAGAGCGTCTGCTACGATCCAAATGTTGGTTCATTTACACTCATATATCCATTGCCCGTCGGTTGTAAGTGGTTATAATATTTGCATAATATATTAGAGGATGGGTAGGCCGAGTACCCACCCCCCACCGGTCCCAGTGCCACGTAATAAAATCACCCCTTGCCGGGTTATGATGAGTTTCTGGGCACATACCGTGACTTGGTTAGGACGAGGCGAAAATAAAATACTATTTTAATCTAAATAATAACATATAACTCGAGTAAATAGTTAAATGTCTCCTCTCTATAGACAATTGTGAATAAATCTCTCGTGTTCATTGTTATTTTGTCATTACTGTAATAGAACATTGTTGGCTGTGATATATCGCGCGTGAGATCGCGATACAAGAGTGCTTTGGCTTTGAATAATATCCAGGGCTCTGTAAAATTTTAAGCGCTGCTATAGTTTAATGAACAATTTCATGCAATATTTCATATTGGATTGGAAAAAGAGATATATTATGTATTGACAAATTTCATCGCGTCTTTCTGGAGCTATGTAGCTTGTTTGAATTTAGGTTTTAGTTTTTCAATTTCTATTTAGGGTTCAATCAAGAGTCAATGTTATTAACTTCCTATCACATGGTAAGCTTTATCATGTGATAAGAAGTATTTAAAAATAACTTCCAGCCGACTTCATATACCCTTGAAATATGAGGTTTTCCTCGATTTCTCAGGTAATAACCATCAGATCCTGTCCTGGTGCCAATAGGACCACACGAGAACCACCAGCTTAGCAACCAACGCTTTGTCTAATTAAAAGTTATGAGGTAACAAACATAAAAAAATTAAAAAAAAACAGTCGAATTGAAAACCTCCTTCTTTTTTTGAAGTCGGTTAAAAAGTAGTGGCGTTAGTAAAAACATCTTACTGCATTATCTAGATGGATTATAAAAAGATAGTTTTAATGAGGTTCTTCCTTCATCCATTCACTGTTGGATTCTTCCTCAAACTAAGAACAACATAGTTCTATGAAAATAAATGGTGAATAATACAAGTATATGATATGGGTCCACATATTTTCGGTTCTGATAGCCTCAAATAATAAAAATACTAACACAATTTTTAATTTTAAAGTTTTAACTTTTAATTTAGGTCGCCATCAACACACACAATGTCTCCGTGGATGAAGAAGCTATTCTTACAGCTTATGCCGAAACTCCTCATGATGAGAAGAACCAAGTATTCTCTGCCAGACTACGATGATACCTTTGTATCTAATGGATACACTAATGAATTGGAAATGAGGTATGTGCTTTATACACTGTAATTTATAAATACCCTTTGCGACATTTGGAAGGGTGTGAATGATCCCTATCCCAAATGTTGAAATTACTCGAAAAATTCAGAATATTTAACTTTAAATACTACTTAAATTTAATTACTCATTCATTCATGGACATTTCACACAACGTCCTCTGGTCCCAAGCTAAGCTTATTATGCTTGTGTTATGGGTACCAGAATACGGATATACTACATAAACTATTTTTCTTTTGTAAATACATACTTATAATACATAGAAAACACCCAGACGTAGTACAAACATTTGTATGACATTTATGAATATCACACAAATGATTGTCCCAAGCGGGAATCGAACCCGCGACCTTGTGAACGGCAGTCCGTTACATGAACCACTACGCCACGAAGCCCGTCGATACATATACTACTTAGAATCCTCAAAAATAAACTAATAAACTCGTTTGAAAATCTGGGATTTTTTTTAAATTAGCACATCGTCATTCGGTGCAAAATTTCAGATCAATCCGACTACAAGTGGATAAAAATTATAAATAAACAAATAGAAATATTCATGGACATATCACACAATGTCCTCTGGTCCCAAGCTAAGCTTATATTTATATGCTTGTGTTATGGGTACCAGAATACGGATAGACTACATAACTATTTTTTTTTTGTAAATACATACTTGTGATACATAGAACACACCCAGACGCAGTACAAACATTTGTATGACATTAATAAATATTACACAAATAATTGTCCCGAGCAGGAATCGAACCCGCGACCTTGTGAACGGCAGTCCGTTACATGCACCACTCGACCACGAGGCCCGTCAATTATTTCGTTACTTGGATGAATAGATCTAATAAATAAAATTCTCGTGTCACAATGTTCGTTCCCATACTCCACCGAATCTGCTTGACCGATTCTTATGAATTTTTTTATGCATATTCAGTAAGTCTGAAAATCGGCTACTATCTATTTTTCATATCCCTAAGTAATAAGGGTTGTCCACCCCCGACGTTTGTATGGCAAAACAACGTTTTCCGGGTCAGCTAGTTAATATATATAAAAAATACGAACTAAGCTAATACCAACAAAGTTTCAAGAGCAAGTGATACTTATAAGAGTTTACCCGTTTTTATATAATAATAAACTGAATAATCATACATTTTGTTTCTTAGTCGAGACAGTTTGACGGATGCGTTTGGGGACTCCAAAGGCGATAGCGGTGATTACCGTAAATCACCAGCTCCCGAAGACGACATGTCAGCAGCTGGGGCACATCAAAGACCTTCTGGTAAGATTCATGGACTATTTACAGCATCATTATCATCTGGAAAACTCTCCACTGGTTTGGAAAATTCTCTTGTCTTTAAAAGGATAGTCCCATAGTCTTTATATCAGGCTCTGATAACTAAATCCCACTGATCATAGACGAACTGAAGGAATTATTATTTTATAGGTATTATATTAAATCTGAATCTGATCTGAAATCTGATCTCCTCCGTGTAGTGACGCATTAAGAATAAAAGTGTCACCACCCCATCTCCTCCCAAGGGTGCTGTAAAAGTCAGCTAGGGGATATTGCACACAGATAACATCTTCTGTGAGAGACGGAAAAATCGAAAAGAAACCCTGTGCCAACACGCCTGGTCAGCGTGGCACAGTAGACCATAATCCCTTCCAAACTGGAAGCCCGTGCCTAACAGTGGGACGTAAATGGGCTGGAGAAGAAGAAGATATTAAATCTACATATTTTTTAAATAGTGACGGAATCTGAGAACATGTTGCCTCGTAACTTGTCTCCTGAAGTGGCTGCAGCCTTGAAGAGTGTCCGGTTCATAGCACAACATATCAAAGATGCTGATAAAGATAATGAGGTAAGTGCATAGGGTAGTGTGAAAAAATATCATATAGGTACAAATTACTATGCTGTGACGTCTAGTTATAGAAGGCTGGTGATTAAAAGATGGCATTTTTAAGGTTTTATTTTTAAATACACTGACTATTCTCGACCTACGATACCTTTAGACATAAGAGAACTTAAACATAAAAGCACAAATAATTTGAATTAATATATTGCATTGAAAACCGAAGATAAAATCAAATGTGATACGCATAAAGTACAATTTTTTCAGATTTTTCCTCCGTGTGGTGACGGATTAAGAATACAAGTGTCACTACCCCATCTCCTCCCAAGGGTGCTGTAAAAGTCAGCTAAGGGATATTGCACACTGATAACATCCTCTGTGAGAGACGGAAAACTCGAAATAATCCCTGTGCCAACACGCCTGGTCAGCGTGGCACAGTAGACCATACTCCCTCCAAAGTGTAGGCGGCCCCTGCCCAACAGTGTAAATAAATGGTAAAGTAAATGGGCTGGAGAGGATAGGCATGTTTTTGAGATAAGTCTTTTTTAGGGGTTTGTACGAAAAAGATGACTGTGTGGTGACGGATTAAGAGAACATGTGTCGCCACCCCACTTCTTGCCCACCGTGCTGTAAAAGCTAGCTAAGGAATATTGTACACAGTTAAATCTTCTTTGAGACGGTAAGCTCGAAATCAAACCCTATGCTAACACGCCTGGACAGCCCGGTATAGTAGACCATAATTTATCTCTCAGTGGAGGAGGTCCGTGCCCAACTGTGGGATATTAACGGGCTGGCTAGAGAGAGAGAGAGAGAAAGAGACTACAAAACAGAAACCCTAACTATTATAAAACTGCGATATGTAATATAAAAAAATGTCCTTAATCCTGTCGAAATTATAGCTAGCCACTGAAAATATACCGTAGTCATTATTTCTACATATTTTCTTTAACAACGAACACACAAAACCTAAGAATAAGAACTGCTAGATCATATAACTTAACATTAAAGTATTTTATTAATATTTTTGTAAAGTTTAGTACATTGTACGTGTTATAAAAGTGCTCGTAACTTGGTGGTTAGTTCATAGCTTGCGTGTAGTCTGGGTCTATCGTAAACAGCTAACAAAACAGCCACAATAATAAAGAAATTGTAAAATGTGCAGCGAATGTTTAAGGAACATTTATGAACGTAGTTTAAGGGCCTACATCAATATTATCGTATATCATCGCCGACACGTACATATTAACACAGCCAGTAGGCACAGAAAATGAAGAATTAGGGATACTTTTCCTATTTACTCAAAATCTACTAAATATATTTTAATTCTGATTTACGTGTTTCTATATATAATAGTTACTTATGTTTTTAAAGTTATTTCATTAGTTAATACGCGATAATAGACCGACAAATGAAAAAAATAAAAAATTTGAAAGGTTGTTTCGCTAAGATTTTCTATCGAGAAAACTTTTTTCAATCGCGTTTCTGAGTTTATGCGATCCTAGATCATATATTGAAAAAACATATACTTAAAAATTAGAGTTCTAGCCATTCAATCTAAAGAAACAATGAAAACTTCGTACATAGAAAAATGCACGAAGCTATTTTGGTATCCTCTTAAAGCACGGAGAGAACTATATTTTATTTAGTTTCTATTGTATAAAGTGAAACAAATTTAAACAAATATAGACAGATAGATAGTGAAGGATCTAGTGTAGGGTTCAGATAACATACAAAATGTCTATAGAAATATATTATAAGTTTAAAGTTTTTGTTACGGATTCTTAATTTAGGCAGTTTCAAAAATATAAACATGAAGTAAATAACGGTTTTTTTGATGCACTACATGGTCTAGCAAATAAGCTTCCCGTGGGGCCAGAGGATATTGTGTGAAATGTCCATAAATTAGTTTTTTAACGAATACTGATTCTGTGGTTGCAGAATATGAAATAAATTGGGAATAATTTAGTTATAAATTAAATAAATTAAATTGTAGTGGAAAAAGTGATCACTGCAAGCGGGACTTGAACCCATGAAAATAAATACCGTTGCGTCGCTCTGCCAACTACTAGCGCTAGAGCTATTGCAGCCGTGCTAACAGTAACCAATTTCACCACTACAATGGTTACTCGATTGAGTCTACATCGTATTTGATGTTTAGCGCCATCTATCGAGAATGTTTTACACATTCTCGATCAGCGATCTAGTATTCTTTACAGAAAACAATTAGACTGAAATAAGCGTGCGTCGCAAGTCAGTTGCAAAATTGATAAATTACTTTAATAATTTAGTTTTAGAGATAAAATAACTAGAATATATCAAATAATTATTTATCTGCATTATATTATCAGTGAAAATAAAGCAGATTTTAAATTCAATTAGTCTTTTACGTTTACGAGGCTAATAAAATATTTATTTATTTATTTCACACTTTATTTATATACATTAATTGTACAAAGGCGGGCTTTAATGCCAGAGGCATTTTCTTCCAGTCAACCTTTATATGCTGCAGAGAGCAAAGGTACAGATAGGTATGATCTATCAATGAGAAGTTTACGTAGAAATTAATATTAACCTAAATTATTCTCAGTAATAAAAATATACATACCTAATACATATGTATATATATACATATATAAACTCCTATATTCATTTAAGTAAGTATAGATTTGAAAAATTCGAAAATTAAATGGGACCAACACAATAGCTATAGCGTTTAAGCTTTTGAGCCGTTAGTGGTCGAATTGGAAAGAGTATTGTGATCCATGAGTTCATCTTCATGATGATTGATAGATTTTGCGTTAGCGAAAAGCTCTCTTTTTTATTGAAGGGAATCGTTATGGTTGCATCTAAATCTTATTAATGCCTAGCTGTTACCCGCAACTTCGTTCGCGTGAAATTTATTACGTAGCAGTAAGATTATATTACGTAGCAGCGTAGACTATACCGTAGCACAGCTACGAAAAATATGTAACAACGTTAATCAAACTCATCTACGCTTAATCAAGACAATTAAAAGTCATTTTGGAAGTAGCTCTGACATATTAAACAAGTTATGTTATCTTCATCTTATGTATTATGCATTGACTAGTTTATCCGTGTGGTAACTTATTAACATAATTAATTAAAAAAATATTGATTTGATTAAAAGCTCTGCTGAGTTTCTTAAGCCGGTTCTTCTCAACAGATTGCGTCCTGAACCGGTGGTAGGGAAAAAAAAATTGGACATGTCATAAGCACATAATTTTTCTGAAAAATTGTGTCTACGTGATTAAATGATTTTTCATTTCATTTCATTTCATTTCATTAAGGATACAAATGTCACCATCCCTATTCCTTTCTGTAAAAGGTAGCTTAGGAATATTGTACACAGATAACATCCCCTGTGAGAGACGGAAAATTCGAAGATAAGCCCTGTGACAACGCAGGTCAGTGCGACACAGTAGAGCACCTATAATCCCTCCTAAAGTGGAGGAGGCTCGTGCCAAACAGTAGTAAAGGGCTTGAGAGAGAGAGAAACAATTAGCTTAAATAACATATTCACTAAGAAATAGCTCAAATAAATTTATATTACTCAACTGAAAAATGTTAGTGTCACTAAGGGTATTTAATCATCTAGTGTCTATTTTTACAAATGAGAATTCCACTGCAAGTACCTTTCCACTTCGTCGATTGGATTTTCTCGCCCAATTTTTCGGTTTATTTCCCGCACGGCTCATTCCTACTCCTTTGGTGAACGTATCTCAAGCAATCGACAAATCTTCTTTGATCGTTAATGCCAATTTAAATATTCAATAGGTATTGGAGGCATTAAAATTGCGCCTCTCGTTTGCCGACGTCCTTGAAATCGGCGCCAATTTAATTGTGTAAGCTGGGCTGTAATCTAGGCTTTATGGAATTATGTCAAAGCGTAGATTATTCCAGAAATTATAATATTCCCATTTAAGTGTTTAATGAACATTTATAATTAAAGTTTACACAGAACTTAATAGTGTGCAGGTAATCTTCGTAAGGGGAGAATTTTGGCTGTACCGGAATAGTCATTTTCGGAACAAAAAATACTCCATAAACAGTTCCGCTATTTGGAATAGTAATACTTTTTGGGTTTACGATGTAAAACGTTTATCCATAACACATTTTGAAAGAAAGTCTTTCCTACGTACATAATATATTTATTTCTGATACGTATATATTCGGCTTACGTCATAAAAAGCAAAGTAAAACTTACATTTAAAAGTTTATTACTAAGTCAGGCAACTATATAGAAGTAAATTCAAACTGTGACTTTGACAGCCATAAACCTCATAAAACGTTAGGATTATTAAATAGAATACAAGTGATTAACTTCGCAAGACTAGTTTAATTTTAACATCTTCATTTCGTTTCGACTTCAGCTGACTTGAAGCTTTTCTAGATTCTTATTTTCAAGACCACTTAATTACAAGTGCCCTAAGAATACAAAATTCTGTATACAGAGAATAGATTAATAAACTTATTGGGGTCGGTTCAGGAATAGCTCCTTCGAGGACCGTAGTTTAGTGATGAAATTAGACTCTTTAACTCCTTACTATATCTCTGTTGGGGACATAAGCTTACGACTGATTATATATTCTAAAAATGTTTTATTTATTTACTTATTCACTGCTTCTTCAAGCTGAAGAGTTTGTTTGTTTATTTGTTTGAACGCGCTAATCTCAAGAACCGCTCGCGCTGATCCGATTGGAAAAATTCTTTCAGTGTTGAATAGTACATTTATCGAGGAAGGCTATTGGCTATTTAACATCACGCTGCGACCAATAGGAGCGAAGCCTCAGTGAAAAATGTTGCATAAAGAAAATTTTAAAAAAATAAATACATAGAAGTTTACATAGACTGGAAAAATATTTAATTTTGTACTAAGTGCAGATATTTCCATCCACAATTTCAACTCTATATAATATTTACTAACACTTGCGCGTCTCATTTGTAAAATACAACCTCTTTTTACGGATTTAGACGCGTGTATTTGTTATAAATTTTAGTCGGACGTTTCGGAGATTTTACAGTCACCATGGTCACGGGTGAGATGCTAAAATTTAAAACGGGGCAAAAATTTAAAACAAACATGTGTCTAAATCCGTAAAAAGTGGTTTTATTTCCAACTCGATATCTTAAAAGTCGCGCGTTGTACTTTTCGTATTATTTGAACCTTTAAAATAACGCTATAATGCTCTAAAATGAAATATGAGGACTTTGAATACGAAATGTTTTTAAACAACTTGCGTTTTTGTACAATAATTTTTAAAATACAGATGAATGTGAATGTAATAATGACAAGAACATGTTCCGAGCACGTTTCTGTTTCATCTTGTGTTGGAATATGAAACTCGGTAAATTCAAGTTTTTGTCGGCAAATTAACACCTTGGGGATTAAAATAAAAACTTTGTTTTGATGTGATATAGGACTGTTTTTATTATTTATATCTATAACTACCTGTTGACCGCAACTTTGTACGCGTCGAATTTAGAAATCAAACTTTAACAAATTATACAAAAAAGCCATCCTTTTGAAGCACTCTACGTAATAAGAAAACTGCATCAAAATCCGTTGCGTAGTTTTGAAGATATAAGCTCACATAAAAAAGAAAGAAATTTTTTTACTTCAGCTTATAGAGATATACAATAATACAAAGATATATAATAATACAATATATACAAAGATAAATTAAAGCGTAAAACGTAAAAATTAACTTATGGTAAAAATAAAACAAAAAATATTATATATAAGTGTAACAGATAGACCTAAATCCTCGGCAAGTGAAATAGAGCAGCTGCTGCTCAGCATAATGTTATGAGCTCCATGGTAAGACCTGTGAGTCTTCACAACGCTGATTTTTAGCAGCATCCGCTATGACGCAATGATCCGTCATTAGGAATACAAAAAAAGATAAAAAAGTTAAATAAAAAAGATATAATAGGACATAAGGACATACATATAAAAATTGTGTCTTTGTTTTATAGTAATGAAAGCAGCTATTTAACTACAAAAGAGTAAATGAAATAGAACTAGCAAGTCATAACAAAATTGTATATGAGGTACCACCGAGGTATTAGTTATTCCAAGACAAAATACTTAATAATTTTCCAAAAATGTGTAGTTAACAGAATAGATATATAAACGGGCTTCGTAGTCTATTAGTTCATGTAACGGACTGCCATTCACGAGGTTGCGGGTTCGATTTTCCAATTATTTGTGTGATGTTTATAAATGTCATACAAATGTTTGTTCTGCATCTAGTTGTTTCTGTGTATTATAAGTATTTATATAGAAAAGTAGTATATGTAGTATATCCGTGCCTATAATACAAGCATGCTTAGCTTGGGACCTGAGGACGTTGTATGAAATGTCCGTGAATATTTATTTATTTAGGTATGAAATAATCAGTTACCGAGTACGTTTTAAATTTCAACATTTCAATATCTGAAGTTTCAACAAATAAAACACAAAAATTTTACTCAATTAATTTCTCTATTATCACGAAAATCGCAATATCACGAGTAACTCAACAACAAAATAATACCTATTCACATATACCTCACTGAGACACCTGCTGAACACGCCACATAAAACATTCATTCGTTCATCACGCTCCGGTCCCACGAGACCATTCGTTCATTCACACGCGAAGTAGATCCCTTACATTAGCTTAGTAAGTTTGTTAATGTATTTGCTAAATTAATTGCTGTCTCTAATTTGATGTATGTACCGACAATTTTCGCATTTCAAAGAGACTTTGTAGTGATAACTTTAATTTAGATAAAGTTTTAATATGCAATTTGATGCCGTTGTTGTTTTGTTTTGATGATTTATGGCATTTTGTTGGAGTTGTATTGTTGTTCTAATCATTTTATGTCTAAGATAAGATTTACCTTCCATTGCTTAACACGACATGAGCATGCAATGGAATGGTAATTGGCTTACCTTAACGCACTTTGATACACATTTTATGCATGTAATATAATATATCCAAGCCTCTAATTAATTACAAATATTGATGTTTGTTAAATGAAGTTATGAACACATTCTATCATATCATGTTCTTACTACGTAGGAGAATATCTGAGACTTAACCTTTATATAAAACGTTAAACAATCGTTAAATATTCAATAGCAGCTTACTTAAGTGTTAATCATTATCACTTATTAACTAATACATTTCGCAAAACCCATACACAGTCGAATAAAAGTAATTACTAAACTCGAAACGCAACGTTTAACTAAATGAGTTTTATCATTGTGATGATCAGAGAAATTGGGGATAAAATGTAATTACGTTTCATTACCCCGTAGGTAGAAATCAGCACATTTAAATTGTTATTGATCTTTTACTCAGAGGGGCAGTTCTGTTTCTTGGGTTGACTTTGTCTCTAGAGGACAAGTGTGCGAAAGCCGAGATGAATTTTAAACGATTTAGAAAAAAGATGTTACTTTTTCTTTTTTATTTTAAAGTAGGTACTTTTTGTGATATTAATGTGTTAAGTTTAAAGTATAATGACGCCTTGTGTTTTAGCGAAATTAAAACGTAAGAGTGTAATAGACAACATTTATCTCTTTTGTAATTATATTAAAAAGTGATATAAAAATTCGCAGACTGCAAATATATTAATTATGTTTAATAAAAAAATCCCTGCAAACTATATTTGCGAAAATTTAAATTTTTTAAAATGAGAACTTACTCATGTTTTGTTTTTCTTGAATGTTGTAAATTATTCTTCTTCATTTTTTTGCTCTTATCGTATAATTTGGGGTCGGTATAACAAATATATTATGATAATAATATTATACGGAACCTTGTGTGTACGAATCCAATACGAACCCAGGCAATTTTTTTTATTCACACACACACTCTCTCTCTCTCTCTTTCTGTCTTTCTCTCCAGTCCCGCTATTGGACACGGCTTCCATTTTGAGAGAGTGCCGCGCTGACAAGACGTTTTGGCAGAGGGTTTATTTTGGAGGTTCCGTCTCTCACATAAGGTGTTATACGTATAAAATATTCCTACTTCATCTTTGTCGCTACATTCTTGGCAGAGTGGTCGTGGTCGTTACTTAAGTATGAGTGATACGGTTTACGATACGGTGCCATTTCTCTCTTATCGCTGCTTTTCTGGTGCATTCGTGAAGTGGACAAAAAAAGTTCCTTAGCTGGCTTTTATAGCACCCTGGGAAGGAAAAGGGATGCTGACACTTGTATTCTTAATCCGTCGCCTCACGGACATTAATTTTTATATACACACGAGCATAATACTACGGTTCTCAATAACTTCTACGAAATCGTACTTGAATTTTGAGAATCCATTTTATGTATGTGTTTCCACGTTTACTTCTATTGTCGTAAACGAAGTACTGTTCAATCATCATTTGGAAAGGAACGTCTCACATATATTCGGCATATTCCCTATATTGATTGTCACTAAGAAATAGGAAGTTTATGCGTACCAATTTGTTGGCCGGAGACAGTTTGCAGTTACGTAAGATAAGGTAACTTGTTACTTTGTTGTGTAAATATTTTATACTGATATTGGTACCGATTCTAGGTGCATAACTAAACTTAACAAAGAAATAAAAACAACACTCTACGCCAGAGTCAGAGGCGTATTTTAAACTAGCGCCCCGGGCCATTTAATTTAATGCCCCGGGCTAATGTTATCAGCCGCCCTAAAATAATAGAGATAGATGGATAGATAACTCTTTATTTGCACAAACACCAATTTTACACAGAATTTTAAAACAAAAAAAAATACAGTCCTAAAAGCTATTATACAAAGGGCGGCCTTATCACTAATGTGATTTCTTCTAGGCAACCGTATAATGGATAGAATCTAGAATAAACATCGCGGTGGTTGTTGGTGTATTCAACGTCATATATATTACTCGTAAATTGAATATAAGAATAAATACATACCTAAATTTAAACAATTAACGTACATATACATAAATACACTAATAAGTAAAAACTACTACAGATATAGACAGATATATACTACATGTATATAGAGATAGAGCAAAATAAATCAAATTGTGGTGGAAAAAGTGATCACCGCAAGCGGTATCCGCTTGCATAGCAAGTCAATTGCAAAATTAATAAATTACTTTGATAGAGAAAAATTTTTAACTTGAAGACTTTCGCCGCCCTTCTCTGATTGGCCGCGCTGGGCCATGGCCCCCTTGGTCCAAGGTTAAATGGCCAGAGTTGTTATTTTGATTAATTGGCTATTTCGCTGTTCGCACATTTATCGTTTATAAAATCGTTAATCTATAATATTCAGATTTTTTAATAAGAAAGTTTTGATAACAATGCCGAATTATGTTATTGACACTATCAATTTTAATTTTTAGTTAAGTTTAGTTGTGCATGTAGAATTGGTACCGTTGTCTTTTGGTAGGTATCACCTGTCGTAATAAAATAAAGGTAATAAGTTACAAGAATATAAAAAATAAAACTGATAAGTTTCAATATCTAAGTATATGTAGGCACTAAGGCTTTACTAATGGAATGAGGAAGTGTTTTTAAGTAAATTATTTTTTTTAAATTTTGCTCTCGGTACTAAATCTTTTTATAAACATGTTTTAGGGGTCCGTACCAAAAGGTAAAATGAGATCTTATTACTGTAACTTTGCTGTCCGTATGTCTGTCTGTTTGTCACCATGCTGTATCTCAAGAATGGTGATAACTAGCGAGTTCAAATTTTAAGGGTTGTTTAATACAATGTTTTTATAGATAATTTGCCTATGAAAATACGCAGTCAAACCTATACAGTATACAGTAAAACATAATGAAATGTAAAGTTAAATTTACTTCGTAACATTTTCAATTGAATCCTGAACCTCAAATGTAACAAAACAATAAAACAATGTAAAACATGTAACAATAAAATTAACAAAAGAAACTTATATCACGTTTTACTTAAGTAAATTAGCTCCTCGACTATTCCCAACAATGTCTACTTAGAGTATTCAAATAACAGGAGTAGCTACACACGTCATTTTCTTTGTCAAATATAGTGTCATGTCATTGGGCAGCCGAGATAACAAACACCATAAAGTAATTCCATTGGTCGCTACGCACGCACTGAACAAAATCAGCACACACAATTTAAAAGACTACACTGTCCACGGTAATATGGGGCAATATATAGTTAGCAGCTTTGAGTATAGATCTTGTACCCTCTTTCATCGGAGGTTGCGTAACCAACTCTTGTTGGATTAATGCTCTAAGATTGGCAACATAGATTAATATTCCAAACACGTCTTTACGTCTCTCAGATAACCGCAGTTCATTTTTGAAACGACGATATAAATAGTACCCGGAGGTCGGATAAATTTTAAAAAGCATCGTCCGGATTACACAGACGATCCATTTCTGTTCGCGGATTAATATCACGTTCGTTTTTATTCGTGTAAATAGATATTCTGTTTGGTGTTTTATTAAGCTTATTGGATTGGATGGATGGATTTTTTTTAATTTCACGTCACGTGTAAATAGTTCATTTGAAATTTTACATTCCATTTGTACTGTGTTATTTATTTGTAATCTGGAATATTGTGATGGATATGAATATTCCATTTGATATTGGATTGCTATACTCATTTTTATTTGTTTAAATATTTGTTCTATTTGATAATTGTTTGTAAATGTGTATAAATTTTTGAATATTTATTTTATTTACAACTAGTTATTTCACGCGATGAATTTTGAAGGAACGTTTTTATTATCAACCAGCCATAGTACTTTTCTGATTTCTCAGGCTCTATAGGTATTATTTAAGTAATACATTTCATCAAAGAACGACATACAGACAGAGTTACTTTCGTATTTATAATATAAAATAGAGACAATGATAACTTAAATATAAACTGTATTGTGCTCTGAGCCAAATAAAACTGTAACAAAATAACAAAAGAGTGTAACAATTAGTTTTACTAAGGGCTCGATCTAGGTGTTTTTTTATAAAGATTTTAGTATCACGCTGTTTCTTTCTTTGATTTCTCTTATGTTTTATCTGTACTAATATTATGAAGCAGAAGAATTTTTTTGTTTGAACGCGCTAATCTCAAGAACTACTGATTCGAATTGAAAAGTTCTTTTTGTGTTAGATAGTAAATTTATCGACTAAGACTATAGGATAAATGACATCACGCTGTGACCAATAGGAGCGAAGCGTTAATGGAAAATGTTGCAAAAACGGGAACATTTTTCTTTATTCCACGCGTAAGAAGTCGCTGACAACAGCTAGTGGTAAATATAAATCAAATCTCATATCAGTTAATACACGTAAATCTTACATCAATGTAAGAAAGCTTCAAAACTGAATGACAAATGATTCAACGCGAAAAACTGTTTATTCACATTGTTTGCCATCTGAACCTTCTATTAATGGTAGCAGTCCTTATCTTAAGGCAACGGACACTCCTTGAATGCGAAATAAGATGAAATATGTATTGTTAAACTATGTAGGGATATTTTTGGCATTCACTTCAAAATATTAGAGACTTTGGTTTGTGTTGATAGTTTATTCTGTGAATTTATATTTACATATGTGTCGATATCTTTCCTTTTCCTCGTTATTTTATTCGTAATCGTATTTGAGCGTTTCAAATAATTGGTAAATGACTTTGATATGATGGACCTTGGGATCAAGTGGTTTATGTAACAGACTACTATTCTAGAGGTCTCGCATTCTATGCACAGCTCAATCATACTCTCTCTCTCCAGCCCATTTACGTCCCACTGTTGGGCCCGGGTCTGCTCCACTTTGGGAGGGATTATGGTCTACTGTGCCGCGCTAACCAGGCGTGTTGGCACAGGGTTTATTTTCGAGTTTTCCGTCTCTAAGAGATTATGTTATCTGTGTGCAATATCCCTTAGCTGACTTTTACAGCACCCTTGGGAAGAGATGGGGTAGTGACACTTGTATTCTTAATCCGTTATCACACGGAGTAACATCATACGTGCAAAAATTAATAAAAAATGCTTTTACGACATCTGGGTGTTTTCTATATGTATATTATAGCTGAATTTGAGACCAGACGAAGTTGTGTGAAATATCCACAAATATTTGTCTATTGGTTATCTGGAATAATTTGCGGATAAAATTGCAAAAATTATCGTTAGTTATTGTTATTTTTTTCTTTTCATACTTTTAGTGGTAATATATATAATAGTGTGAAATATAATAAATGAACATAAATATTTATGTACATTCTATACTACGTCCTATGGTCCTAAGATAAGCTTATACGCTTGTGTTATGGACACCAGAATTAGGATAGACTTTTTTTCTTCTGAAAATATATAGTTACTAGCTGAGCCGGCAAACGTTGTTTTGCCATACTAAAAAAAAAGTTTGAAAAATAGATGTTGGCCGATTCTCAGACCTACTGAATATGTATGTAAAATTTGAGAAGAATCGGTCAAGCCGTTTCGGAGGAGTACGGTAACTAACACTGTGACACGTGAATTTTATATATTAGATAATACTTAGTACGAACACGCAGTACAAATATTTGCAAGACATTTATAAATACGAGCCTCGTGGTTGAGTGGTTTACTGACCGGACTGCCGATTAAGAGGTTGCGGGTTCGATTCCCGCTCGGGACAATCATTTTGTGTGATTTTTCTAATTGTCATACAAATGTTTGTACTGCGTCTGGGTGTTTCTATGTATTATAAGTATGTATTTACAAAAGAAAAGTAGTATTTGTATTATATCCGTATTCTGGTACCCATAACACAAGCATATAAGCTTAGCTTGGGACCAGAGGACGTTGTGTGAAATGTCCATGAATATTTATTTATTTATTATTATTAAATATCACACAAATAATTGTCCCGTGCGGGATCGAACTCACAACCTCGTGAATGCCAGAAATAAATCTTATTAAGTAAATTCTGTTTGCAACATTATGTAGCCTAATATTACTCTATGGAGGTGAATTTTGGAATGCAGACATGAGTATTTGAGTAAAATTATTGCGGCTTATAATATATGGCAATTTCGTGCAATTAGACTGAATAACCACATTTATAACGATAGTACGTACTGTATGCGAAATGGTATGCCCTAATGGTATGAATATGTGGAAAGAATGTATGATAAAGCTCCATTCACTGTATCTAGGATTTCCTGTAATGATATACAAATATAAATAACTGTATCAACTTTTTAGCGTACAAATAGTAAGTTGATGAAAAAATTTATAATAATGTAAGCATTATGCCATGTTACACTTCCTTTTATATTATTTTATGCCAACAACTGGAGTACTTAGCTACAAAACAACAATAGTAGTTATTAATGCAAACATTTTATAAAAGAATATTAAAATATGGGTAGTTGTAAAATTATGCGGCGACATCCCCACACTTCTCTATAAAATGGGATGTCGCCATTGCTTTTAGCACAGTGGTGGTTAAGCGCTGGTACAGTTAACAACGGTCTACTGCTATTTAATATTGAGTATAAATGTTGTAATTATGTAATAACAGTTCTGTTAAATTGAAAAGTAAAGCTTTATATTGTTGCACATTTCATTGCATTTTAATAAATTGACAAATTAATACATAGTTTCTAAATCTATAAAACTCTTATTTTATTTTACAATAACCTTCTTAGTTCAAAAACTCAAAAAGACGCGTGAAAATCCTGAATATTTTTTTAAATTATTGCATTGTCATCGGTCCTTGATATATGTGCTAAATTTCAGATCAATCCAACTACTGCAAGTGGGTTAAAATCACTTTCAAAGATTCTATTAATACATTGATAGATACATACCGAACTTATTATATGCGTGTTAAAAAAAAACGAAATCGATTTTGTGACAGTGATATTAAAAAATATTAGAATTATTTTGGCTGTGATGTGACGTTAGCAGTATAAATAAATAAATAAATAAATAAATATTCATGGACATTTCACACAACGTCCTCTGGTCCCAAGCTAAGCTTATCATACTTGTGTTATGGGTACCAGGATACGGAAATAATACATATACTACTTTTCTTTTGTAAATACATACTTATAATACATAGTAAACACCCAGACGCAGTACAAACATTTGTATGACATTTATGAATATCACACAAATGATTGTCCCAAGCAGGAATCGAACCCGCGACCTTGTGAACGGCAGTCTAGTACATGAACCACTACGCCACGAAGCCCGTCAAAGTAAAAAAGTATAGGTGTAAAAAAGTATAGGTAAAGTATAGGTGTGTTGACATGGCCGGAAGATTGAGAACATTCTGTTAAGAATAAATGGAATTGTTACAATTTATTTATGTCAAAGCTTGCTACAAATACCTGTGTCACTATTACCTGACTCTCTCGATTCTAATCAAGTTGTAGCTTCCACAGATATGGTATTAAAAGTTCAAACTTTTTGTTAAAACAAATGCAAAAATTATATACAAGCATAACTGTGCTCGCGGCTTAGTACGCGCGGAATTGAAAAAATACCCGTTTTGGGCAAAATTTTTCACTGACGCTTCTTTCCTATTAGGTGCAGCATGATGTTATATACTCTTCAATGATAAATGTACTATCCAACACTGAAAGAATTTTTCAAATAGGGTTTGTGATTCCTGGGATTAGCGCGTTCAAACAAATAAACAAACTATTCAACTTTATAATATACTTGCTGTTGCCTGCGACTCTGTGAGTGACGCGTGGAATTTTAATCGATTCCCCGTATTTACAACATTTTTCACTACTGGTTCGAACCTATTAGTCGCATCGTGATGTTTTATAGCCTATAGCTTTCCTCGATAAACGTACTATCCAACACTGAAAGAATTTTTCAAATCGGACCAGTGTTTCCTGAGATTAGCGGGTTCAAACAAACAAACAAACGAAATATTTTCAACAAACAAACAAGCAAGTATGTTACAGAACATAAAATAGGTACATAGAGAGTTCAACTTGGCACTAGTTGACAACGTAACATATTTTTCTTTATCTATATTGATGTAGATAAAAGTGTTTACATATTCTTGAAAACTGCATTTGTATGCACAGCTGCATGTTCCCTTTAAAAGCAGCGATATCTCAAGAGATTTTATACCAATGTAAACATGGATCGCATTCACAAATCCTTGGATTCTCTTCGTGTGGATGTCTTCCAGTTACGATGCATACATTGCTAGTTTATTTTGTTACGTGAGACTACAATACGCGAGATAAATAAGCAAGCTATGTAATACACAGAAAAATGTTCTTTTTTGTTTTGAATTTAAAATTGTACGATCCAGAGCTGTTTGTCTCGTGGATGAGAAATGTACGATGAATTTAAATTAGTTGTGCGAAGAGTGTATTGAAAGTTTTTTTTTTAATATTATTTAATATTACGTTATGCGTAATTCTGTAGGATTATGTGTTGAAATGAGACTCTTTTTTCTTTTAATATGTATGATAAGAAAGTTGCAATTTCAACGTTAGTTTGTTTTTGATTATTGAATTTATGAATTTTAATTTATGAATTAAATTCATGAATAAACCAATTTTTTACGTGCACTGGTCTCAAAATAAGCTAAATTTCTGTGCTTATGTTATGGGAACTAGATACCAGTAAACACCCGGACGCAGTAGAAAAACTTGCGTGATAACAAATGTCTCTATTATTGATTGCACTGTGCGGGTTCGATCCTCGAAATGTTTTTAAAACATTTCTCACTGATGCTTTGTTCCTATTCGCCGCGCCATTATGTTATGTAGCCTTCCTCGATAAATGTACTATCCAACATTGAACAAATTTTTCAAATCGGACCAGTCGTTCTTCAGATAAGCGCGTTCAAAAAAAAAAATTGGTCACGTGCGAGTCGGACTCGCGCACGAAGGGTTCCGTACCATTATCTATGCAACATAAGGCAACGTTATTAGTATCGAGCAAGAAACGGTAAAAAAATCATGTTTGTTGTATGGGAGACCCCCTTAAATATTTATTTTATTTTATTTTTAGTATTTGTTGTTATAGCGGTAATAGAAATACATCATCTGTGAAAATTTCAACTCTCTAGCTATCACCGTTCTTGAGATACAGCCTGGTGACAGACGGACGGACGGACGGACAGCGAAGTCTCAGTAATAGGGTCCCGTTTTTACCCTTTGGGTACGGAACCCTAACAAACAAACTCTTCAGCTTTAAAATACTAGCATGGATTACTACCAGAACTAAACCAATATTTACCTTGTTCTGCCTATATTAACTACCCTTTGTGCCTTGTCAATATTCATCATTAGATATTCGTCAGCTAATTTGTAACGTTATTACTGTGTGCACAATAAGACGTAAATACCAAGCTAATTATGTCATATACCTATGATGTTAACATTGTAGTAACAATACAGAAGAGCTGACAACTTAATGAAATAGCTATATGCATAGTACAATGAAGTTTGTTAATAAAACTTTCTGTTACACTAATTAGAAGTCGCAGTTGTGCATGTGTAACGTAATAATGTTTATAGCTCTCTCTCTCTCTCTCTCTTTCTCCAGCCCATTAACGTTCCACTGTTGGGCAATGACCTGTCAGGACTTCAGGGTCTTTTAAACAAAATTAATTAAACACTTCATCACTTCAATTCTCTATATTTATTAAGCTATTGCATAGCTTCTATCGCGGGCCTTGAGCGTGGAGACCGAATCCACAAAATTCGAAATTTAAATTCCGTAGGTAACAGAAATAGCGTAAAAAACAGTTTTGGCGTTAGTTTTTATTTTATTGACATTTGATTGACAATCGCTATTTTATCATAATTACCATAAACAATGGACAGATGTAAGCATCAGTAAATAAGGATAATTAATCTTATTTTAGTTTATGGTATTTAGATTCTTGCATAAATAAAATAAATAAATAATTATAATTGCATAAGTTGATAAAAAATACTATGCAATAGCTTTACCGCGCCAGTCCCCGAGTGACACACGTCTTTTTAGGGTTCCGTACCCAAAGGGTAAAAACGGGACCCTATTACTGAGACTTCGCTGTCCGTCCGTCCGTCCGTCTGTGTGTCACCAGGCTGTATCTCAAGAACGGTGATAGCTAGACAGTTGAAATTTTCACAGATGATGTATTTCTATTGCCGCTATAACAACAAATACTAAAAATAAAATAAAATAAATATTTAAGGGGGGCTCCCATACAAAAAACTGATTTTTTTACCGTTTCTTGCTCGATACTAATAACGTTGCCTTATGTTGCATAGATAATGGTACGGAACCCTTCGTGCGCGAGTCCCACTCGCACTTGACCAATTTTTTTAAAATTAATTATTTAACACGAGGAGATTACGTTCCTGTAACTTATGCGGACGCGGCAACGAGCGAATGAATAAAGAGTAATGTATAGTATATGCTTGCAACTTATACGGAGTAAGTGCAGATATACTTAGAATGATTTTTGCGGTCCCAACAGGGCCTTCTTCAATTTGGGAGGAATTATGACCAGGCCTGTTGCCATAGGGTTATTATCAAGATTTCCATCTCTTATTTTCGTTTATAGCTAAGACGACTAAAATAACTCTGTATAAGATCGCCATAAATATAAATAAATAATCATGAACATTTCACACAACGTCCTTTGGTCCTAAGCTAAGCTTATATGCTTATGTTATGGATACAAGAATACGGATATACTACATAAACTACTTTTTTCTGTTAATACCTACATAACAAACACGTAGTAAATACCCAGACGTAGTACTAACATTTGTATATCAATTATAAATATCACACAAATGATTATACTGTGCGAGGATCGAACCCGTCACCTCGTGAATGGCTGTTCGTTACATGAACCATTATACCACGAGGTATCTTTACTTAGTATAAAACAAAGTCGATATTTTTGTATGTATGTCCCTACTTAAGTTTATATCTTTCAAATTACGCAACGGATTTAGATGCGGTTATTTTTAAGAGGATAGCTTCTTTGTATTATTTGTTAAGATTTGGTTTCTTAATTCTACGTGTGCGAAGTTGCAGGCAACAAACTATATAAAACAAACAAACTATATTGGCTAAAGGAACTAATAAAATAGAACTCAATTCGTTTTGAACTAACAAGCAAAGCATTACTGTTTTATTAGAAACCTAACAAGTCCATACATTGATGTTGTATCCTTAATTTAGAGGTCAAAGTACCTACCTATTGCTAAATGAACCAACAAGCGTATACGAAATTGCTGTGAGTGCATGTATCCCTTGGGATGTGAAGACAGCATGTTTTAGTTCAGAGTTACAAACTTATTAGAGTAGGTATTCTACTGAATATTTAGTATTGAAATTTTCGTGAGTTTGAGTCATCTTAAAAATATTTATATGTTACCGGGACACCGCTGCGCGCTCGTCCTGATGATGAGCATCGGATATGCTCGAAACCTGGGTCGACATCATCGATCCTATAAAAGTGAGTGTTAGCCGGTAACATATAAATATTTTTAAGATGAATATTTAGTGTTAATTTTGAATAATTTCGTATTAAACATCTAATTACCAGCACCATCGCATAGTATATATAATAAACCAAGATATTTTATTACATTTAAATGACATTTATATAAAATAATTTACGTAATTCAAAGACTAAAAAACACGCATGAAATTCCTGAATATTTGTTTCAACTGTGTGCAAAATTTCAGATTAATTAGACTACCGCAAGTTAGTGAAAATTGCTTTTAATTATATCGTTACATACATAGATTAATATATTGATAGATACTATCAATATATTAATCATTCATTCATTTATAATATAATATATTAATTATTGATAATCATTTGTGTGATGTTTTTAATTGTCATACAAATGTTTGTACTGCGTCTGGGTGTTTACTATGTATTATAAGTATGTATTTACAAAAGAAAAGTAGTTTATGTATTATATCCGTATTCTGGTACCCATAACACAAGCATATAAGCTAGGTTGGGACCAGAGGACGTTGTGTGAAATGTCCATGAATATTTATTTATTTATTTATTTATTTATACTTACCAAGCTAGTAAAAGCATGTTTGTGATCTTAGTTACCACAAAGCACTTATGCAATTTTGGAATCGTAGGAATGAAATTAAGCATAAATATCTTTGTAAAATTAATGCTGGTTTGTGATTTTTTAATGATATTCGTTATAATTACCTATGTATTAACTAAAATTATCTATACTGATATAGTAATACCATACACGAATTTAGCCGACTTATATTAGTTGAAAAAAATCTTAGTAGAGATTTTATTTATCTTCTTTTCGTTTCTCCTACCCTAAGCTAGTCCTTGCAACTTTTTACTGTACATTATATTGTAATTTTGAATAGTTAGAAACCATTGTATATGAGACAATTTCATAAAATACCTCAAATACTCACTCTGCAGTGTTATCTAGCTCATTGCTATCGCGGTGCTATCCTGTTCACGACACTATGTTACTTTATGTGGTATGTTAGGAACTTGTGACGACGTGTTGTCCTCGTGTTTGAGTATTGGTGCTGATGTAGTCTGTATTGCGAAGCACTCGCCTGGGGCTTACGTGTATTCATCTTATACACTACTTTATATGTATAGTAGCTTTTGCGTAACTATTTTGTAACAAAATTTTTACTGTTGCTTGCTTTCGTAAACTTTCCCTCGTATTCTTATTATACTGAAGCCGAATTTTGTAGTAAATTAAACACCTATTAGTACTTTTTTTCTTAAATACTACCTATTGCCAGGTACTTCGTACAGGTTTATTAACCAACCTTAATCTATCCTATCTAATAAAAATAACTGCATTAAAATCGGTTGCGTAGTTTTAAAGATTTTGTATTATGGCTACCAGAAGTACCAGAACACAGTTATACTATACTTTTTTAAATTACGTGCTTATAGATTAGACCCTGAAATGGTCACTTAGTGTGCCTACAAAAAAGACGATGCCCTCATAGATTTTTACTAAAATATGAGATATCAGTGTAACAAGGTGATTTACTTAACCCAAAGCTTATTAAGTACCTATTAGTATTGAATGAAAAAAAAAAGCTTTGAATTTAATAATTCAGAGGCTAAAGAGAAGTCATTACATCATGTAGATAAGCAAATTTTTCAAGTTCTTTGAATGCAAAAAGCTTATCAGGGACAGGTCATATTTAATATATAATCTCTAGGAATGGTTAATCTTAAAAGGGAAATTGTCCCTTAATACGCTTGTCCTCATTTTAAGCTTAAGAAACCTGTTTTAAGAGAAAATGGAAAAACTCCCATAACTTTGTTTACGCGATAAAATACATGTTTTTTGTAAAACAGCTTGATGATTCTTGAATAAAATAGACTATTATTTAGATTAACACGAGAAAAATACCGAACCGAGTAAAATCGGTGGAACACAATTCTCGGATCGGGGGTTCTTTAGTTGACTTTTAATTTGTTATCTTTTTACTTACTTTTCTTTTATTCAATCAGTTCATTTGTGGGACAATCATTTTTGTGGTTTTTCTAATTGTCATACAAATGTTTGTCCTGCATCTGGGTGTTTCTATGTATTATAAGTATGTATTTACAAAAAAAAAATAAAAAAGTAGTATATGTATTCTATCCGTATTCTGGTACCCATGACACAAGCATATAAGCTTAGCTTGGGACCAGAGGACGTGTTATGAAATGTCCATGAATATTAAAAAAAAAAAAAATATAAAAAAGTAAGTCGTAAATTTTTATATGTACCTATGCGAGCTTATATCCTCAAAACTACGCAATGGATTTTGGTGCAGTTTTTTTATAATAGATTGAATTGAAGAGGGTTTTTTCTGAATAATTTGTTAATTTTTATATGAAGTCGCTGTCAACAGTTAGTCTAACATTTTGCTAGTCTTATAGCTTGATAATTTGTCTGTATGAAATATGACCAATATAATGTTTAATCGCACCGTGACTTGTAACATCACCTCCCAACGGGTGTAAAGCAAACAAATTTTGTTGAAGTGTTGCTTAACTGCGTCGCTTGAACCCACCCTACTAAAGGGTTCAATTAAACTACGCTCTTCTGTAAACAACGTTTGTTGACATCAAATTGCCTCTTTAACTTAATTGGACGTCGTATTCTCTGGAAACTTAGATTAAAGAGGAATACGAGGAGAAAACAAAACTAAGAGAATATTTGATTGACATTTTGTAAATTAACGCGATACACACAATGTCGTACTAAATAAATTACTGAGTACATCATTTAATAACGTTAACGTAAGGGATTTTTACTAGTAGGTTTATATTCTGGTGCAGACATGTCCACTTACATCCAATATATCAAATACATCATAATTGGTGCCAATTCTACGTCCACAACTAAACTAAACTTAACTAAAAAATGAAAACAACAACAACTATGGTGTATTTTGATTAATAATAATAATAATAAACCCCTCTGGGCCAGTCGTTACCTCACCATGAGACTAACGCAAAACCTGGAGGCAGATTATAGGCTTTCAAAAATCTTGTGGTATAAACAAAAAATGTGTCACAGGACCTAGGGAAAGCCTACAGACCGCAGGGCAGCTTGTGGCGAGCTGAATGTGAGTGGCGACACTGCGGTCCCGAGTGCCCCTGAGAGTCGGTCGTGGCCTCGCCTTCGGCTTGCCTTTGTTGGCTGGCTGAACTGGAAACCGAGAGTGCCTGGACTCTCGCCTCTGTCTTGCTTTCACCGGCCGGACAGAGTGGGGTCGCCAGAGCTATATGCTCGGGGGTGGAAGTGTCAATTTCAAGGGCGTAATTACGGGGAAACCCGCTCCGGGTCTCGGCCCGCGATGGTGAAACCGGTGCCGCACCGCTCTACACCCCAAGCCGCTCATGCCGGTGTTGCGCCCTGCTGCCTTGTCTGGCGGCTGTGTGGGGGGCCCATCTAGTGAGTCGGCGAGTCACCGTCTGCCACGGTTCAAGAAGTATCAGTATTGAAGGCAGGCGACCGTTATTATTTGCAATAGTTTTATATACAACCAGCCCATCAAACACCTAACACAATAACCCAGTTCGTTTCTTTACATTAATTTGCAATAGATCTACAGCTACCATTGGCATTCCATGACTCCACTTCTATAGTGCAGGCGTGGAGTGTCGGTGGTAGGTGTCCCACCACATTTATTTATTCATTAAAATTCTCAAAGGGCCTCTGCATGTTGGACCCATGTCCCCATGTAAGCCTTAAAAAGGACCGGGTATTTCTAAAAAAATAATAGGAATAACCCGTGAATTAAAACAGAGATACAAATAATAATAATTAAGATTAAGTGATAATTTCGTTTTGCACATTTATGTTAATTAGAATCTTTTGTCTATAATATACAGTTTTTGTAATAAGAAAGTTCGGTTAACATTGCCGAATTATATTATTGATATTACCAATTTTCATTTTTTTTAGTTTAGTTAAGTTTAGTTGTACACGTGAAATTCGCACAAATGTACTACTTATTGCAATTAAGGCACATAATATTTTCTCCAGATATGATTGAAAATTTTGAGTTTAAGTTGGAGGCAGATATTTTTTTGTAGACCTTAATATAATTACTCATTTATCCCTGTAGTGACGGACTATAAGTACGAATGTCACCACCCCAATTCTTTTCCTGGACGCTGTAGAAGGCAGCTAAAGCTATTATAAGCAGTTGACATATCTACTCTGTGAGAGACGCAAAACTCTAAACCAAACACTTTGCCAACACGTCTAGCTAACGCGGCATATAAACTAAATACGTTCCTAAAGTGGAGGATACCCGTGCCCAACAGTGGGACGTTAATGAGCTGGGAAGAAACAATGAACAAGAAGAAAAAATAAAGAGCATTATCTGGAACTGTCAGCATAGAATTAATTGGACTATATCTTAAGCACTTAGTATTTGTACTGTACTGTCTTTAAGCATATTGAGTTATTATTATTAGTTATTATTATTTATTATTATATATATTTTATTTTATGATATGTATTAATAGGATATATAATATATTTTTATGTATACATATATTAAAATAATAATTTTCGTGCACCGACAACTCTACTCGCTCCTCATTTAGATCCATACCCAAGTTGCCTGGAAGAAATTGCTTTTAGCGATAAGGCCGCCCATTGTACAATCTTGTATTTTATTATAAAGTTATATGCTTATGTATGGTGTACAATTAAGAATAAAATAAATAAATACATTTTTGTTATCCCTTTTCTAAATCTGACCATTAGATAATTATATCAAATGGCTACAGAGTTGAGACAGCTATCCGTGTGGTCACGGAGTAAGAATACAAGTGTCACCACCCCATTGCCTCCCAAGGGTGCTGTAAAAGTCAGATATTGCACACAGATAACATCCTCTGTGAGAGACGGAAAACTCGAAAATAAACCCTGTGCTAACATGCCTGGTCAGCGCGGCACAGTAGACCATAATCCCTCCAAAGAGGAGGAGGCCCGTGTCCAACAGTGGGACGTAAATGAGCAGGAGAGGAGGCTACAAAGTTTTCTGTCTCTCACAGAGTGTGTTAAATCCTTATTGTTAGCCCCTTAGCTGCCTCATAGCTGCCTGAGGAAGAAATGGGGTGGTGAAATTCTTATTAATAGGCCGTCACTACAGCGATAACTGAGTTCACATGAGCATATCCTAAAATAATATCTATTTTTGTTCACAGGTTGTGGAGGATTGGAAGTTCATGTCTATGGTTCTTGACCGCTTCTTTCTTTGGCTTTTCACTATCGCTTGTTTCGTTGGCACTTTTGGCATCATTTTCCAGTCTCCATCTCTATATGATACGAGAGTTCCCGTCGACCAACAGATCTCGTCTATACCGTCGAAGAAGAATAACTTTTTCTATCCTAAAGATATTGAAATTATTGGTATGATGTAAGATAAATTTATATCAGTTATATTTCGTTTCAGAATCATGTCACTTAGCACGATTGTATGTACTTACATATTTAAAAGTCAAAATTTTTGGCACTTTACCACACGCATGCCACTTAACCCGCGACGCGTCTTAGGCGCACACCGTGATGTCTAGTTTAGCTAACGCATCCATACGTTAAGTCCTAATATTGTAAAATCAAGGTTTACCACATATATTATGACGGGCACATTATGACGGGCTTTGTGGCGTAGTGGTTCATGTACTGGACTGCCGTTCACAAGGGTTCGATTCCAGCTTGGGACAATCATTTGTGTGATATTCATAAATATCATACAAATGTTTGTACTACGTCTGGGTGTTTTCTATGTATTCTTATAATACGTATATGTATTTACAAAAGAAAGTTTATGAATAATATCCGTATTCTGGTACCCATAACACAAGCATAATAAGCTTAGCTTGGGACCAGAGGACGTTGTGTGAAATGTCCATGAATATTTATTTATTATTATTTATTTATTATATATATACAATTTTTAGTCGAACTTCGATTTTGTTGTGATTTATGATAGAATTAAATGTCGATCATCAAACGTCTATCACACATTCCCACTTTAATATATTACAATATGATCAGTATTGTAATATATTAAAGTGGGAATAACATGGGCTAAACAATCGAGCTGAAGTATACAAATCGATTTGACAGTTTAGTCGATATAAAAGTTGTATGTATGCACTGGGCCTGATGATAAGTTTAGTTCGTTGTATTTAATCTAGTATCGATTTTAACAAACTGTGTACGTTAATTATTTTTAAATCAACTGTAAATAAGTAAAATATTAAATAGTTTAATAGTTTATTAAGATAAATGTAATATATGAATATAAATATATAAATAAATGTCGGATTTTAGAATAATAATGTCTATTAAAAACGTTTAAATTCAAAGAAAAGAAATATAAATTTATTGGAAGGATAATCACACAAATACAGTTAGGTACAGAGAAGAATATACTCGTACATATATAAGGAATAAAACAAAAGATGTTTGAAACCCTTCACAAAACGGCCTCAGCTCAGCATAATGCTAGTTGACACCAGCACTAGTCGCTTCACCAGTTTTTCACCAAATTTTCCAAATGTATGTCATCTACATTCAAATTCTACGTTTTATTAGAAAATTGGCCAAGAAACAAGAGTATTTTTAATGCTGAATCTTCTGCTACATTGTTTGCCTATCTTTATATTTAAATAAAACTACTTTTTACAAATTTTCACGCGTGTATTTGTTTTAAATTTTAGCCTTATGGCTAGGGAAATCATTGTGTAGTTAAACACCTCTCGTGTCGTCCTGTTTTTACATAAATTTTAGCAAAAATATATAGTATTAAACTATTAAATGTTTTATTATAAAAATATAAGTGTTAGGTACTATTATAATAATAATAATAAATAAGGTTTTATAATAATATAATAATGAATAAACATTTAAATATAACGGCTGTGAAATATATGTTTTAAATTTTATAAAACTGATGAGTAATTTATTAATAGTCGATATGTACTTGATATTGTGCATTGTTAACATATTATTAGAGCCTAATAAATACATATATAATATGATCGCTTTGTTTTTATTTGTACTTTATTAATATTCTTTCTTTGACGGGCTTCGTTGTCTAGTGGTTAATGCAACGGACTGCCGTTCAAAAGGTCGCGGGTTCAATTCCCGCTCCGGGCAATCATTTGTGATGTTTATAATTCTCATACAAACGTTTATTCTGCGTTTGCGTGTTTAAATGTATTATAAGTATGTATTTACGAAAGAAAAGTAGTATATGTAGTATATCCTAATTCTGGTACTCATAAAACAATCATATAAGCTTAGCTTGGGACTAGAGGACGTTGTGTGAAATGTCCGCGAATATTTATTTATTTGTGATACAAAATACATGAGAAAGAAATTGGCGGCAACAACTTCGTAGCAGCAGTGCAAGTAACTGTGTCCAAGCTATAGTATAATTTAGTGATTTTTTAGATTACAGATATAAGTTCTCTTTTCTCTCTTTATTCAGCCCACTAATGTCCCACTGTTGGGCACGGGCCTCCTCAGCTTTAGGAGGAATTATAATCTATACCAGTTTAAATAGGAAAAATGTAACTCAGTAGCTTTTGTAAATGCATAATTTTATCAATTTGTGGAAAGCAAAAGCGGGCGGGCCTCGTGGTCTAGTGGTTCAGGTAACGGACTGCCGTTCATGAGGTCGCGGATTCGATTCCCGCACGGGGCAATCATTTGTGTGATTTTTGTAATTGTCATACAAATGTTTGTACTGCGTCTGGGTGTTTACTATGTACTAAGTTACGAAAGAAAAGTAGTATAAGTATTATATCCATATTCTGGTAAGTACCCATAAGACGAGCATAATAAGTTTTAGAGGACATTGTGTGAAATGTCCGTGAATATTTATTTATTTGTGATACAAAATACATGAGATAGAAATTGGCGGCAAAAAAATAACGTAGTTAATTTTGTATGTATGTCCCTATGTGAGCTTATACATATCTACAAAACTACGTAACGGATTTTGATGCGGTTTTTTTAGTAAATGGAGGATGGTTTTTTTTGTATACATAATTTGTTAAAGTTTGGTTTATAAATATCTACAATCAAAATATGTACAGTACCTTTAAAATAAATTAAATTAAAATACTAATACTGTAAAAATAGTAATACTAATACTGTATACTAAATACTAATACTAATAAAATACTAATACTGTAAATCCTAATACTGTACGAATAAAAAGAATAAAAACTTTTTGATTCCAGATATACCTTTAAAAATTAAAAACAATTATTTTAGAACAGCTGGCTTAAAACATCTTTATTATTTGGCCAATACAATACAAAAATCGGTATTAGACTTTATGTTGGAATTCTACAAGTCGTGTGATATAATCAAATAAACTAGTAGGGCAGTCATCTAAGTATTTGTCACAGTTTCCAGCGTGGCCTGCAGTTTCGGCTTCATAGAATTCCTCATCTAGACCTTCTTCCCGAGACGCTGAAGGCCTGAAAAGAGAAAATATATTTATAAAGTAAGTTTCTAAAGTAAGTAACAGGTAATATTTTTGAGTGAATATTTTTTTTGTAGCTTCGTTCCCGTTGGTCGCAGTGTGATGTTATTTTGCCTATAAGCTCCCTGCCTCATAGAGCAATAATTTTTTCCCAGAAATATATAACCACTATTGACATGTCCTTAGGATTTGACATTTATAAAAAGGAAATAAGACCGCCACCATTTGAAAGTGTATTTGGTTTTTCATAAGCTGATAAGGCACGTGAACGCGAAGGATTAACAACTAAAAAGTAGGCACAGCTTCTTAGGCATGTCTTAGAATACGCTGTTTTTATTTGAAGGCCTAACAGGCAAAAAGGCCTGATTGCATAATATTGAAGTATAAACATACGTTCTAGACATCCCTAATATTCCGTGGGGTGCCGGCATAGAATATTATACCTCCTCATCTTTTCCTGTAGGTTTTGTAAAAGGCGACTTAAGGGAGCACCAGGAGAACGGGTTCTCCTGAGTAACAAAACATCTACTGCGATCGCCAACCCGCCTGTTAAACGTGGCGATTATGGCAATAACAGCCTAACGTTCTATGGGGAAGGATTATGTCCAGCAGCGGACGGAGTAGAGCCAATGGATGGATAGATCCGTAATATATGGTTTAACTATATACTGTACTTATATTTTATTTACTTATCCCGAATCTAAAAAACTTTCTAAGCTGTTATTAGTGTATTAAAAATGTATAAAAGTTTACTTAATAATAAAATCTTGGGGTTTCTCCTTTGTGGAAACGATAGCCGGTAAGTAGATTTCTGATATCCGCACTACGTATATAAAATTGGTTTTCTATTGGTAGCTAGTATCCACTCGTCTGACATAATCCCTAAGCTTCTTACGACACCCACACATAGGCAATTTATGAGTGGACTTGATATCTTTTCATGTAAGAAAACATGAAACTGGGCTTATCGAAAACTGTCTTTTAAGAAATGTTTGTTATTATTTACTCGAATCTTAACTATTAAATAAAACACAAGATAAATATAAATAAATATTCATGGAAATTTCACACAACGTCCTCTGGTCTCTAACTAAGTTTATATGCTTGTATTATGAATATCAAAATACAGATAAAGTACATACAGTACTTTTCTTTTGTAAATACATACACACAGTAAACACCTTGATGCAAGAAAACATCAGATGTTTTATGTATGTCATATAAATAATTATTTGTATCGCGTCTGTATGAATGCATCTATGCATGTATGAATTGTAAACTACAAGTAGTTAATTAAGTAAGTCAATTTAATTTAGATTAGTCCCAGAGGTGAGAGCCTGGTGATCTGTAACACAGGTTTTACCTACCACGGACACCAGTCTCTCACAAAGGTATCTGAAAAGTGTACTATTGTATATTGCCTCTGTATTTGTTTATATCTGCTGCCTTTGTGAAAGAAATCAATAAAGAATTTATTTATTATTTATTACTTAAAAAAAAAATCTGGAACCCATAACACAAGCAAATAAGTTTAGCTTTGAACCAGAAAACGTTGCGGAATGTCCAGGAATATTGTTCATATTGTCCCATTATTGTCACTTTATTGGTTTTTACAGCTCCTTGTGAAGGAAAAGGGGTGATGTTTCATATAAACTTTATACTTTATCACACGGACTGCGTCACTAACAAAGTGTACTTGTATTCAAATGTATACATACGTAAATACAATGTGCATTAGATGTCCAACAAGACCATTATCATGAAGTGGAGTCTCAGCAGCTTCACAGATGTTCCGTAATAAGCATTCTCTACCTTTCATTCCATACCTGAAATTGTAAGAAGTGCAAGCAATTAAGAGGGTACTGTACTCCTCATTTAGGTATTTGCCTTAGGTATTGCTATTCCTTTTTCCGAGCTCCGTGCTGAAAGGGACAACTATAGATGAAGCGGATTTTACCTACAAATTCTTTGAAAAAAGACGTTTCGTGCTTCCGTTTTTTTTTCGCGAAAGTTAAACCGATTTTAATAGCTTTTACGTTATATTATAGATAAAAAGTATATCTATACTTCTATCACTTTCTTTTATGGTAAAACTTTACCAAATTTGTAAGATAGACGCTGTAACTTTATTATGGGTTTTTCGGTACGTTATATTTCTTTTAGTTATTATGTTCCGAAAAAAAGAAAGTGATAGAAGCATAGATATACTCTTTATTAGATAAAGAGTATATCTATGCTTCTATCACTTTCTTTTTTTTTAAATATAGCGTTATATTATAGATAATATAACGCAAAAACTATTAAAATCGGTTTAACTTTCGCGAAGAAAAAACGGAAGTACGATACCCATACTTTTGTATGGAGCATAATTTGGTATCGTGCCGTCTTAAAGGAATATTCTGAACTTCCTGTAATAAATCGCAGAAGAAGGTAATAACAAACGTTCTCGTCTCAAAATAAGAAAACGTGCTTAATTTATTTAATTTGCTTAATTATTATGGATAGATGATAGGTATACTTACTCGCTAAATTTGCTTTCGAGAACTGTGTAAGCTAGTTCTCTTGAAATACTTCGACTTTGGCGTGAGCTGATGACCTGTAAAAATTATATTTTTAAAATTCGTAGAACATTGTTCGTTTAGTGATTTCTTTCTAGTGTTGAATCTTTTTAATTGACTATAGTTTAGATATTTAACAAGTAAAAATAGGGCTTCTGAATGGAGATATTTTATTCGTCTTAAAATTTAGGGTTGGCAATCGACTATTTACCACCTGACGGTAAGTAACAGTGTTACCTATGGTAATAATATGATACTTACTGGCAAGTTGGGAAAGATAACTTCATCTATTTCAGTTATATTTGTCACAACACTGTAATTAGCTTCAAAATTGTAAGACACGAATACGTTCCTATCGGGAATATCTATAGGCACAGCTATCGCGACGAAAATCTGAAAGAAAACATTAGAAGTTAATTTTGGAATAGCGATTAACTTAAGGGCCTACATCAATACTATCGTATATCATCGCCGACACGTACATATTAACACAGCCAGTAGGCACAGAAAATGAAGAATTAGGGATACTTTTCCTATTTACTCAAAATCTACTAAATATATTTTAATTCTGATTTACGTGTTTCTATATATAATAGTTACTTATGTTTTTAAAGGTATTTCATTAGTTAATACGCGATAATAGACCGACAAATGAAAAAAATAAAAAATTAGATAGGTTGTTTCGCTAAGATTTTCTATCGAGAAAACTTTTTTCAATCGTGTTTCTGAGTTTATGCGATCCTAGATCATATATTGAAAAAACATATACTTAAAAATTAGAGCTCTAGCCATTCAATCTAAAGAAAAAATTGAAAACTTCGTACATAGAAAAATGCACGAAGCTATTTTGGTATCCTCTTAATAATTTATATATATTGTTCGTGTGGTGACGGATTAATAACACAACACAACCATTTCTCACCCATTTCCTCCTTTGAAAAATTTACTAGATTTAAAATAGCCTTATTTATATTTATTTTTATATATATATCATATAAATCTTATATATAAAATTCACGTGTCACAGTGTTAGTTACCGTACACCTCCGAAACGGCTTGACTGATTTTTATGAAATTTTACATGCATATTCAGTAGGTCTGAGAATCGGCCAACATCTATTTTTCAAACCTTTTTTTTTTGTATGGCAAAGCAACGTTTGCCGGGTCAGCTAGTAATAAATAAATATTTACGGACATTTCTATCTACTTTTTATCTACTTTTCTTTTGTAAATACATACTTATAATACATAGAAACACCCAGACGCAGTAAAAAAATTGTATGACAATTAGAAAAATCACACGCATGATTGTCCCGAGCGGGAATCGAACCCGCAACCTCTTGAACGGCAGTCCGTTATATGAACCACTCAACCACGAGGCTCGTCGAAATGTAACAGGTTTACCTGATCTATTCCTAAGATTTGAGGGGTAGACTGTTCTAATAATAAAAGGAAAAACACGACACTTACTCCGTAAAGACCGGAAGGTGGAAATATTAATTGTCTCTTTTGCTTCGATGTTCCCGATGTGCAAGTAAATATAAGACTCCTGAAAACAAATATCAGCCATAAATCTATTTTATAAAAAGCATATAATTAATTTATTGGAAAGATTACACCATGACCCTTTGACAAGATGTTTACAATACTCTGCAAGAAAAACTATAGTAAATTAGCACAACATTTTGTCGTAAAAATATTCTATTCCCTTCATTAAGTCAAAAATATGTAAAATATCATAAAAAGTAAGTTTTCTGTATAAAATGATAGATACACTGAAATAAAAACGGTAAAAAAGGCATATTAAAATTAAAAAAGAGTTAAAAAGGAGCTTCGCAAATATCATAACTTTCATTTATTTTTCTTAATTAGAATAATTATTGTGTATTTATGTTAATTATATGGAATTAAAATACTTACAATGTAAACAAAACATTTAATATCTTCATTTTCGTACGTCGACTTAAATTACGCATATTTTTATACTATATAATATTCACAAACACAACCGGGTAAGTTGTTGTACTAGCAATTTTTGAACCTACTCGTAAGTAACTGTTCTATTTTTTAGAGTTAAATAAATTATCATCTATACGCTAAAATAAAGTGCACCGTTTCTTTCGTTTCCCTTTTGAGATTACATACGTGATATATTTATTGAGACTCTTATTTAGAAAAACTGCTGCTAATGTAGTCGTAACAGTAGCGAAAAAATATCTTTTAATCTTTATCTTAAAATAAACTTGCAAAAAAATTGCTAGTTACAATAATGAAATGCTTATGTTGTAGGTTTAGACCAGTTTACCTAATAACTTTTTATTAATACATGCACATAATGAAAACAGACTTTTTATTTTTGTAGGCACACCGCGCACTTAGGTGTCCTGGGTTAAATTTTAAAGCACAACCTATGGCATAGAAATAGTAATACTGCTAACTACATCAAGATATAACCTGATTTTTCGCTGTTATTTTCATTGTTTACTAGATGACGCCAGCAATTCCATTTGCGTAAAATTAAAAAAAGAAACCATCCTCTTAATCTGTTAAAAAACAGCATCAAAATCCGCATCAAACCGCATCAAAATCCGTTGCATAGTTTTGAAGATATAAGCTTACATAGGGACTTACAAAAATAACGACTTTGTTTTATAATAAGTAAAGATTTGTACTTCAATTTGTATATCACTAACATATTATTTTAAAGCTTGTACTGCATTTCATAGGCAATATAAAATAGGCACTCGAAATGGTCGTATAAAATATTTTATTTCCCGCTATGTGACAATAGATTTTCTACAAGTGAGATGAGATAAATTATGTTCTAATTGTCCTAGAACGCAGTGAAAGTGACCTAGTATGGTGTCAAGACTCATGTTCATGTCATAATTGTCACATTGTCACCTATAAACATTTGAATAATATATGCTATTATTATTATAAAATTTCGTTAACATCCATTTAGTAGCATTTGCTTACTATCCGTCACCACACGACTGGATAGTCGTGTGGTGACGGATAGTCCATGTGGTGATGGATAGTCTGTGTGGTGATGGATTAAGAATACAGGTGTCACCAGCGCATTTCTTTCCCCGGGTGCTGTAAGAACCAGCTAAGGGACAATATAAGTAGTTAACGTCTACTGTTAGAGAAAGAAAACTCGAAACTAAACCCTGTGCCAATACGCCTGGTCAGTGCGGCACAGTAGACCATAATCTCTCCCAAAGTGGAGGAGGCTCGTGCCCAACAGTGGGACGTTAATGGGCTGAAGACAGAAAGAAAGAAAGCATTTGCCTTGTCAAGAACATCTGTCTTCTAAGACCGAGGTACAAAATTAAATTAAAAAAGAGACTGAGAATAAACATAAATTAAGTAGTACATAGTTAACAAGTGGTACATACACAAAACATAATAATAGCCTGTGTAGTGACGGATTAAGAACATAAGTGTCACCACCCCATTTCCTCACAAGGTTACTGTAAAAGCCAGCTAAGGGATATTGTACACTGATAAAACCCTTTATAAGAGATGGAAAACTCGATAATAAACCTTATGCCAACACGCCTGGTTAGCGCGGCACAGTAGACCATAATCTCTTTCAAAGTGTAGAGGAGGCCCGTGCCCAATAGTGGAACGATTATGAGCGGGAGAGAGAGAGACTTTTTAACAAGTTATTGGTCTCAATAAGAATTTATTTACTTATTATTTGCTGATTATAACAACCTTTAAACAAACAAATCTTTACTTATGGTCTTAATCATAATGACTTATCGGACGTTTAAACGGCGATTTTATCGGAGAGATAATAAAAGTTTTAGCGTAAAGACATATGAATAATAAGTTTTGACAATTTTCGCAAACCGATTTTAGGGAGCTTTTATACCTCCGATAAGTCATTATGAATAAGACCATAAAAGTATAAATCTGAAATTATGTAGTAAATATTTGTTCGTTTACTTACTTATTGTTTAAATTTCAACTCATGGTTGTTAAAATTGATAGCTCTTCATAACACGGTAACAGTTATGATACCGTGGAATTGCTTATGTAGAGAAGCAAAATTTATCTTGTACATCGCAAATTAGCTTTACGTCCTCTTGACAGATGTAATCGTCGCATTTACGTGACAAAAGCTCCTCACAGACATTATTGAGGGTGTTTACATGACTTTAGCTGTAATATACACATTAGTCATGGTAACATGTAAGGTTTAAAGGTTGAATTTTGATCTAAATACATAATTATGTAATAGTTTTTAAGTTATTTGTAGTTAAAGGAATGCAAATAAGAACATTGGATTGTTGTTCTTGAACATATTGTAAATATCGAAATTCATCAGTTATATATTTTTTTTAATCATCATCATCATCATAACATAACTCTTTTCTACTATGGGGGCAGGCACTAAAGAGCGTCATCTGATACGCTCCAAACACACTTCCTTGGCTTTATCTACTCTCATAAAGCATACATGCCCAACGGTTGTAAGTGATTGTAGTATTTTGTATTGTTGTAATAATTTAAATTATATAAAACTTGTGATTTGATTAATATTAATATTCTTTTCATGTATAAATTTCTGCATTGCATTTCTCTCTCTTTCCAGCCCATAAACGTCCCACTGTTGGGCACGGGCCTCCTCCACTTTAGGAGAGATACTGGTCTACTGTACCGCGCTGGCCAGGCGTGTTGGCACAGGGTTTACTTTCGAGTTTTCCATTTCTCATAGGGGATGTCATCTGTGTAAATTATCCCTTAGATAGCTTTTACAGCACCCTGGGGAGGAGATGGGGTAGTGACACTTGTATTCTTAGTCCGTCACCACACGGACAATTGCTGCATTGCATTTTGATAAACTATAAATGTGAAAAATTTCTTACTTTTCCGTGTGTGTGATTATTATAGTCTGTAAAAGAACATCATCATCCTCCTGCCCTTATCCCATTATTTGGGGTTGGCGCAACATGTCTTTTTCTTCCACAGTCTTCTATTAGCCGTCATGTCTGTGTCAAATCCTCTTTCTTTCATGTCCTATTTCATACAGTCCATCCATCTTTTCTTGTACTGTATTTTTGAGTCACGTAACAATATCTATGCCCCACTTTATTTTAGTCCCTAACTTTTCTTTCCATGCCATGATTGCCTAGAAAATATCACTTTATGTGTTAGGGCAGCCATTGGTAATTAATCTCAAGCAATAATTAATTTCAAAGTGTGAATCAATCTAATATACAAAGTGAAATAATTTGTATTTAAATCAGCTGCAAGGAAGAAAATTTTAAGAAAATCTATTTGTTCCGCAACTAACAATTTCCGGAACAATCTAGGCAACATTAAATAAATAAAGGTAAAGAATATAATATACGCATAAAACATTATAGATTTGTGTATTCAGAAGCAAGCGTGAACGCTTCACGAACAGAAAATATCTATAGAATCTACATAATAGCGTTGATTTTTCCTTCAAATGTCAAAAGCATTCGTAATGTCAATACTTATCCAGGATTTTCCTTATTTTTATGCTCTATGTATAAAATCGTCTTGTCATAGCCAAAGAATAATTGCTTGTTATTGTGATTTTTTGTTTTCAATAATGTCATTTCCTTTACATCTGTAAAGGAAATGACAAGCCATTTCATTTACTTAACTACGAAAGATACCTTTATATCTTTTTCATTTCAGATCCAAAGTTAAAGAAAGCTCCTCACAGACCTATAGTTGCCTGGAAGAGATCACTTTATGTGATAAGGCCGACATTTCTACCTAGTGTTGTCTTTATTTCAATGTCTTTAAAGTGTTCAATAAAGAGTTATCTATCTATTGCTTATCTATTCGCTAAAATTTTTGATCAAATTATATTATTTATATAGACTGGGTCTGACATGATCTGTGTGGTGACGGATTAAGAATACAAGGGTCATTACTCTTTTTCCTTCCTAGCGTGCTGTAAAAGCCAGTTAAGGAATATTGTAACAGATATAACATCCTCTGTGAGAGAGGGAAGACTCAAATATAAACGGTGTGTTTGGACAGCACAGCACAGTAAACCAAATCGTTTCCTCTTTTTGTGTCATGAATAACGAAATATTAATCAAAACTTGTGCTAATATTGTTTCCTTTCAACTCTTAGTTTACAAAACGTCGTTATTGCTACCACAATAATTAATACAAGCAATTATTTCACGATTGCTACTCAGCGGTATTTGTAGGTCGCGGTTATTTGCTTATTCAATATTGCAACTATTGGTACTGCTTCTGAATCTTTGTAAATATTACTGTGCTTTTCATTATTATCGAAGCGATGGTTGACTCAATTTAAAATAATATTATTTTATTAAATAAAAAAATACAGGCATTCATGGGGACTGCCAATAGAAGTGAAAACTTATTAACTTTCGACCGACGGGCGCATGCATGTCGGTGACACGAACCTATAAGTTTTTCTAGGCAGACGAAGCAATCTTGAGCCGTAATGTGATTTTAAATGAGATTAACAAAGAGTTATACATTTTATTTAGTCTATTGAAATTTTCAAGCTTGGTAAACAGAAAAACAAGAAGTCATGGTATGTAAAATAATATAATAACAAATAACATAAAAAAGTCAGTTAACAAAATAAATGCTTTGGCTATATGAATATTTGCCGTAAAGGCATTGATCTTGCCTTTCTTGGGTCTATGATTATTATCACGTTTCCGTTTTTTAAGACAACGGTATACACAATCCTTGCGCCCCATTGCTAAAACTAATTAAACAAAAATATATATTTATTCTACAAATTCATACATTATACTTGATTATAAACCAAACTTTACCTTATGAAAAATTGTCATGAGACGAGAGGAAAGTAATGTCGCTAGCCACTCACACGTTCAAGGATACTTTGATATCCAAAAAAAAAAGGGCAACTTACGTCCAAGGATACTTTTATATCCATAGCGACATATTTTATAAAACCGACATCTATGGATAAATTGCGTTATTTTTTGCATCTTTAAGTTGTGTAGTAGATAGCTGATGAATTACTTTACAATCACAATTACTAGATGGCAGTGTAAGAAGCATCAACGAATAAAAACAAACTTTTTTCTTCAGTCCACTCTACGCTTTGTGTTTAGTGAACAAGTGGTTTTGAAGTCCCAGTGATTATGTCGTAAGTACTTCAGTTTTATTTATGAGTTCATAGATTATTATACATCAAGATAAACTAGATGATTTGTGCGTTATAATTAAGTATACATATCACAGTTTTAAGAGTAAAATAGTGTTATATTTTGAATTCAAAGTTCGAAAAAAATAGCGTAAGAGCGGCCATTCTTGTTGTTGACCAAATTTTAGTTATTTTTACGTAGTTTTTCAGTAAAATATTGTTTAAACAACGAGTAATAGTTCGTCATAAACATAATAATACACTTTAAAAACAGAATTATACAATAATTACGGAAGATTCCTTAAAAATGTCTTTGTGTTCCTCAGGTGTTTAAGCATGGATAGATTACTATCCACGGACGGAACTAAAATGGTTCAAAATAAGGGTGTGTACAAACTGCAAAATATGTTTGCAATATTTTTGTGTGGTGGTGTGTTTCTTCGTTTGTTTGATATAATAATGTTATGCTTGTTAACAATTGTCGAGTTTTGCTATCATTTTTAAATTTTCGTGATGGTTTCACTTTTTTTCTCTTGTTAGAAGAATTTAATTCTCATATTTTATCAAAATTATTAATATTTCGGTTTCCGGTTTTAAGCCTATTTGTGTCGTGCTTATTATTTTTTTAATATTGATGTCATTATTGTAATAATTATACCATGTGCATACTTAGTATTGCTTGAAGATACGCTGCTATTAAAATGTGAATGTTTGTTATAAGTTACTAGCTACTGACTCTGATATTTCTAATGCATCATGCACATTATTTTTGCCTTTTGCCTTGATGATATTGATAGTTAAAATTAATACATACACCAATTTTAGATCACCAATTGAATTTTCCTTGGCTCGTGGAAGTCGCACACGTGGACGAGGGGTTCGTACTAGAGGTGGGAGCGTACTTGTAAAAGTGTCTTCAAAGATTATTATTATTCTATTTACAGAAATAAATATTATTTCATCATCATTTCATTTGTTTTTTTTTTATTGAATAAGGATTAATAAATAAAACACAACATAAAATTTATTATTGCTGTTTAATTTAAAAGCCCAACTAAAAAAAACATAGCCGCCTTTTTTGAGTTGCGTAAATAAGTCTGAACGAGACCTTAGGCGGCCATCTTGCTTATATTTTGACTTCGCGAGCGAGTCGAAAGCGTTCGGGGCCATCACGATAAAATTATGAAGAAAGGTGTTTTGTTTCGATTTATTTAACTACTTAGGATTAATTAAACATAATGATCCATGCATCGTTTTACAGGAAAACACTTCTAGTTTATTGTTACATTGTTTAATTGGTAAAATAAACAATAATTTTTCGTTGTGGTGTAAATTAATACAATATAAATGTTATGTTTTCTCCAAATTCAATATTTACACCTATTTTTAATACTTTAAAATAAATTTTCAGATCTTAAAAAATACATAGATTTCATCTGTAGTCTTTTAGCAATTTTTCGTAGTATTTGTCTTCACTCTAGATATTATAGATAAGAAGCTATAAAGGTTTTTTGTTACAACATGCGAGCGCGGTACCGATCGAATCAGCGCCGCGCGTAGCTGGACGGACAACGGTATAATAGGTATTTATGTCGGGACGTGTGAGTGGCTAGGAGAGTTCTGAGTATAAATGTGGAAGGAAAAAAGTCTAGAGGAAATCCTAAGAAAAGATGGATGGACTGTGTGAAAGAGGACATGAAAGAAAGAGGAGTTAACACAGACATAACGGCTGATAGAAGTCTATGGAAGAAAAAGACATGTGGCGCCGACCCCAAATAATGGGATAAGGGCAGGAGGATGATTTACCTTATGAAAAAAATACAAAGTGGATCAATACTATGTGGTCGCAGTACAATATTACCATTACTGTACAACGCGCGACGTGGGAAAAATAGACACAGGTCCTTCTTCGATGGGCGCTCGCGCCGTATTAAGCAGTATCCACTTGTGTATCGTAATTTTTTGTAATTTCGATTGAAGTTTTATCAATATTTTGACACAGTAAATGCAAGAATTTCCAATATTACTGTAGAAATCGGTTCTCTAATGAACGTAGTTTATTTTAGAATAATATTATTTTCAAAATTACTGTGTATTTAAACAAAAATCACGATAAAATTACAACGTTAACCTCAAAAATTGGCCTAATGGTTTATTTTTTTACTAAATAATGGTAATACAATTCAATAATCTGTAACATTAAAGGACGATTAAAATATATGTCCAATACGTTATGTATTTTTTAAAACTTAATTTATAAGTATTTTTAATTGAAATACGACTCTGAAATCACCTCTGCGGTGGTTTTTCAATAAAATGGTTATGGGAAATTGATTACTATAGATCAAACAAGGCATTTTCATTAAACGTCAACACGAAACCTTAGCCCATTTTTTGCGCATATTCAATAACTTCTAGGAGTTACTGACTATGGTAATTTAGGAGCCCAAAATATTAGAAATTCGTGCAAAAACGTGAAATGGCTCTTAATGTGGTTGCATACAAATTTCTCTGTTCCGCTGTGTTGCGACGCGCGACAGCTTGATGCGACACGTCACGTCAGGAAGATGTGAAGCCCGCCTGACTTTTAAATAAGTTAGTATTTACTTAATTAAAATTAGTAATATGTACTTTTTAAGTGGTTATAGCAATATCACACTCAGAATATATTTACGTAATATCTGTGTAAATAATGGAGAATCTTGGGCGCAGGTCACAGTGAGTAAGCTGTTTGCAAATTCGATTCAAAATGTATTTTATCTGTTATTAACTTAATACACTACATAATATCGTGTTTCGAAAAGTAACGGTTAAATAAAAAAAAAATCTTGAGATCTTATTTTGTATATATTATGAGATATTATCTGAAAACATCTTCAGTAGGTGAGGAAATATTTTCTAATGGGTTATAAGGACAGTCATCTATATATTTGAAACACTTTTTGTCTAATCCTCTGTATTCTGCTTCGTAATAACAATCTTCTATATCATCCTCGGACATTGACGTTGAAGGACTGAAAAAAAAAATTACTTGCGTTCCAAATTCAAAAAAGTTAACGACTTTTATGTGCTAAATTAATCCTAAGTAGGTACTACGGCTTTAAAAAAGTTGTTAAATCTTAAAATAAGTAAGGTAGTATTGTTATATTACGTAATATCTTCACCATGTTACCATATTTGAGATTTGTACTTCGTCTTGGAGTTTCTATAAATAAATAATAAATAAATATTCATTGACATTTCACACATCGTCCAATTCAAAGGTTGCCTGGTAGAAATCGCTGTTAGCGATAAGGCCGCCTATTGTACTGTATTAGTTTAAGAAATGTCTGTTTAATTAAGTTTTTTCAAACATTTGTATGAAAATTAGAAAAATCACACAAATAATAGTCCCAAGCGGGAATCGAACCTGCGAACTCGTGACGTGGCTGTACGTTACATGAACCACTTAACCACGAGGCTCGTCAAAAATAGTTTATGTCTTTTATGTATGTTTTTACAAAAGAAAAGTAGTATAATAATATGTAGTCTATCCGTATGCGGGTAGGTACCCATAACACTAGCATAAAAGCTTAGCTTGGGACCAGAGGACGTAGCGTGAAATGACATTTAAAAAAAAAAGTTGTTAGTAGCTGAACATGCGGTTTACTATATTATTATTATATTAAATATTGCAAACAAAAATGGCAGCTTCTGTCGTAGTCATTAACAAAAATCTCTATTCAGTCTTATAATTGTTGGAATAAACCATGATGTGGCATAACGATTAAAACTTCGCTCATACGATTCCTTTACTAAAACCACGATTTAAATTAATGCAACCAGGCGTTTCACGGCACAGTAATAAGCGAGGAAAATCTACTCTGCAAGTTGGCCCCTAGTTGAGATTTATCCCTATGAGAAAAACCCTTGGGCCATATTCTTTAAACATTTGGGTTAAGAGCCCTTTGCGTTTGCCACTTATCCGGGAAGTCGTCATTGCCATTACGGTCTAACAGTTGGAGAATAAACAAAAATCACCAACACTACGATAAGTATAATCGAGATTATTGTTGGGCCTTAATCTCTCTCTCTCTCTCCAGCCCATATACGTCCCACTGTTGGGCACGGGCCTCCTCCACTTATAGAGGGATTATGGTCTCCTGTGCCGCGCTCACCAGACGTCTCTCACAGAGAATGTTTTCTGTGTGCAATATCCCTTATCTGACTTTTACAGCACCCTTGGGAGGAGATGGGGTGGTGGCACTTGTATTCTTAATCCGTCATCACACGGAGGTGCCTTGATCATTTCTAAATAGACAAAAAATTTCAGATAAAACTAGCTAAAAGCTCGGTCTAGTTATGATTGTAATTAAAAAAAATTGTTAAATTGTCTAGATCTTTTTAGATCTAGCAATACTAGTATACTTATACAGGATTTTTAGTTACATGCCTATATTGTTCTACAGACTCACCAGATCTAACAGTAAGTTGAGCTCAGTTTAGTTATAGTTGTTGCTGGCTCATGATAAACTGTTGGACACGGGCCGAGAAATAATTTTTTACAATAATTTCGTCTTTTAATAAAATTGTTACACATATACAATGAAGTCTGAAATTTTAAGTTGGTTAAGAACGTTTTAATAAAACGTGATACTCACGTCAGAATGAAATAAAGCAAGTCCCCTAACAGGCCATTATGTAAGAAATGAGCTTCCGCATTGTCACAAATGGCTCTTAACAAACACGCCCGGCCCGGATATCCATGCCTGTAATAGAAAATGCTTAGATGTAGGTACAAAAATACTAACATTGTTTTATGTATCTTTTTTTTTAGTTTTGTTTGAATAGTATTGTTATCAATTTAAAAGCCAGGTAAGGAATATTGTACACAAACAACATGTGAGAGACGGAAAACTTGAAAATAAGCTCTGTGTCAACATACTTGGTCAACGCGGCAAAGTAGACCCCAATCCCACTATAATATTATTATATGTGTTTACCTATCAAGTTTAGTACCTACCTATGATAAATTGTATGTCTAGTACGGGTAGTAATTTAATATTCAACTTACTTTTCCAACATTGATTCAATAAAAATGTATGTACTTTTACGTGTCATAATATCACTGCTCTGGATACTTCGATCTTCTCTGTGTCTCGACACCTGAAAAAAGATTAAAAGCACTATATTTATTAGGTTGTTGTACTTTAATTTATTATGTTCATTGGATAGATGTCTATATATTAAACGTCTCTAAAATAGCAGAGTCTAACTTTAAATTGCGTCGGTAATTAAGATTTCAATTTGACAAGCCTCGTGGTTGAGTGGTTCATGTAACGGATTGCCAACCAAGAGGTCGCGGGTTCGATTTCCGCTCGTGACAATCATTTGCGTGATTTTTCTAATTGTCATACAAATGTTTGTGCTGTGTCTGGGTGTTTTTATGTATTATAAGTATGTATTTACAAAAGAAAAGTAGTTTATGTAGTATATCCGTATTCTGGTGGCACCCATAATATAAGCATATAAGCTTAGCTTGGGACCAGAGGACGTTGTGTGATATATCCATGAATATTTATTTATATTAATTCAAATCGATAAGAATTGAGATTCTAATATTTCGTATTGGTACTACGTCTGACGTCACGTCCGTCCGAGAAAAATAAGCATATATAAGTTATAGTTAAATCATTTCAAATAAAATTATTGAGCTAAATGTTATAAGTGGTTTAGCAAATTCCACTTGTAGCAGGAGCTATGTGTAAGCCTTTCTTTTTATTTCAATAAAAATCTCGTGGTTAAAACTTAAAATACGCGAACTAAGAATTATTCTTGAAAATGGATAATGAATTCTTGCAGTCCGACATCATTTACATTAATACAATTTCCAAGAAGCAGTATTCCTTTAGTCTTTCTTGAAGCGTTGATTAAATAATAGTCTATTGCATTTTGTGTTTCGTCTCAGTTACATTTTACAATATACTTTGTTGTAAAACTGTTATATAATTATGTTTGTTAGTATCAAAAGTATCTATAGGGTTTTTATAAACATCCATAGATCTAACAGCTTAGTTTAGAATCACGTATTTATATAGACCTACAATCTACATTTTAATGAACACAAGAATCTCGTCGAAGAAAGCTTTCGCACGTGAAAGAGTATGAAATTTGGTATCTTCTCCTTCTCCAGCCCATTTACGTCCCACTGTTGGCCACGGGCCTCCTCATATATATATCATATATATGGTATAATTAGATATAATCAAATAAAACTACTTTTTATGTATTTAGACGCGTATACATTTATTTTTAAATTTTAGCCCGGACTTTCGAAGACTTTTCAGCCACCATGGGCACGTGTCGGACTCCGACCCACACAGTCCTCCGTGAGGTTAAAATTTAAAACAAATATTCGCGTCTTAATCAGTAAAAATGGATTTATTTAAATAAATGAGTTTCGGAAGTGTTAGAAAATATTATAAAATTTGATATAGTTTAATTCAAAAACTGATTAAAATAAAAATTATAAATAATAAATAAATATTCATGGACATTTCACACAACGTCCTCTGGTCCCAAGCTAAGCTTATATGCTTGTGTTATGGGTACCAGAATACGGATATAATAAATAAACTACTTTTCTTTTGTAAATACATACTTATAATACATAGTAAACACCCAGACGCAGTACAAACATTTGTATGACAATTAAAAACATCACACAAATGATTGTCCTGACCGGGAATCGAACCCGAGACCTCATGATCGGCAGTCCGTTATATGAACCACTACACCACGAGGCCCGTCCAAATTATATGTATTCTGGCATTAAAACCTAAAATTTAACGTTATAGTAATTAATATGAAAAAGGACACCGCACTCTACAAAGCTGCGAACTCTATGGAAGTTGTTATAGGGAATAAGTAAGGTCAGATACTCTGCAATCTGGTATAAAATTTGAATATTAATAGCCCTTTGGGTACCGTCAGATAACAGCCACCAAAACTTCTGAATTCGGCTGAATTGGCTATAATAAATGCTTGGATTATACAAGTCGATACGTTTATTTGACGCTCAACATTCAGTCAGAGGTCTCGGTTCCAGTGATAACTGGTTCCTATTAAATGAAACCGCTTGATTTGATTTAGGTTGGTCTAGTTTGAAACTTCATGTTATGCTTTAGAAAAAAGCCAACAATAAAAAATGTTAATTCACATAATTATTGATAATAATTCTAGATTAGTTAAATTACTGGTTTAGTTGACAATTTTTAATGACATTCAGACCATCGTTGGTGCCAAAGAAAGTAAAATATCTAATATTTGAATAAGAGATATGCAGCTTCTTCTTATCCGTCAATTCGCTCTTATCAGAGGGGTCATGGTCATGTTGAGGAATTCGCATTACCGTTGAAAGTTGTCACAACTCTTAGCACGATTTGCCACCATTTCTGTCTATTGCTAGACTGCATGGTGCAAGCAGTTAGCTTGCACCATGCAGTATAAACCATACACCATAATGAACTAAATTAAACAAAACTAAATTATAATGGAAAAAATGATAACCGCTTATGGTTATCATTTTTTCCATTATAATTTAGTTTGTTTAGTAAAAAGCATAGCGAGTCAATCGCAAAATATTAATAAATTAATGAAGAACTAAATTATTAGTAAAATACTTACAGTGGCCACATCTCCAAGTAAGTAGTCAAATAAAGTAGAATTGTCTACGTTATAGTAACTTGCTTCGAAGAACCACGCTACGCTGACGTAAGAATCAGATTCTATTGGCAGTGATAATGCTGCGTATACCTATTAATATAAAAAAGTAATTAATTAAATATCATTAAATCTCAATTTATAAAAGGCGTCCTGTATCAGGGTTTTGTACCAAAAGGTTAAACGAGACTCTGTTATTGAGAATTCACTGTCCGTCTGCCTGTCTGTTACCAGGCCCTATATTAGGTGTTAAGCTAAATTATATTACAAATATTAATACTAAACTTTGTTGCAGCGTGCTATCGAGAGGGATATGCTCGATGTTTTCCTATGTAATAAGATCCGAAATGCGGCGATACGTAGAAGGACCGGTGTGTACTACATAGTCCGAAGAGTTAGCAGGCTGAAGTGGCTATAGGCAGGCCGTTGTGACATTCTATGGGGGAGGCCTATGTCTAGCAGTGGATGGAGAAAAGCTGATGGGCGGATGGATGGAAACTTTATTGCACACCAACATAATAATTCGAAAATAGGAACGAGTAGAAGATAATGTATTGTATATTTACTAATGCTATAACAACAAAATACTAAACGCCAGGATAAAATAAAAATTAAAGGGCTCCCATACAACAAACGTTTTCAGTTAATGTTGATGTCATGCTTAAACGCTTTGATTATGACGGTGTGATACGAAAATGACAATACGGAACCCTAGGTGCACGAGTCATACTCGTACTTAGCCAGTTTTTAGGGTTCCGTACCCAAAGGGTAAAAACGGGACCCTATTACTGAGACTTCGCTGTCCGTCCGTCCGTCCGTCCGTCCGTCTGTCACCAGGCTGTATCTCAAGAACGGTGATAGCTAGAGAGTTGAAATTTTCACAGATGATGTATTTCTATTGCCGCTATAACAACAAATACTAAAAATAAAATAAAATAAATATTTAAGGGGGGCTCCCATACAACAAACATGATTTTTTTACCGTTTCTTGCTCGATACTAATAACGTTGCCTTATGTTGCATAGATAATGGTACAGAACCCTTTGTGCGCGAGTCCGACTCGCACTTGACCAATTTTTAAAAATAAATATCACCATATAGCATTCAAGGACACTATAGCCTTCAATTTGTATAATATTTTTAGGATCAGTCCACTACTTCTCAATTGATCACTCTATCAACCTTTCTCCGTCCACTGCTGGTTATAGGCCTTCCCCATAGAACGCCATAACGTGCGTTCCTGCGCTAACTGCATCCACCATCCACTGGTGACGCAACAAAAGAATACAAGTGCCAACTCCCACGTTTTGTCAGTCAAAACCTATTGTAACATGACAACATGTTGCGCTGACCCTAAAATACGGGATAAGGGCAGGAACGGAGATGAATAAACATTATTTTCTTACTCACACCATATTGTGACTCATCAGTATATACTAAATATCGTCTTTCTCTCTGCTTTGTTTCAGCCGATGTCCAAATTGTAGTAACTGTTAATATTGAACTGAAAAAGAAATACATTTAAGTCACTTATAATAATATGTTTAGTGTAAAACGAAAATGATTTTCCAAGCTATTTATGCCTGCAATTGAACTAAGAATAATGGTACAATGATTCAATATTATTTTTTACTTGAACGTTTTTGTTTTAAGATCTGGATAAAAAATAAACTTTAATTTGCAATTTGACTATTTTGTACAATTCTATGCTGTATCTAAAACCTATAGCTCTCTAAGAATGAATGTAGAAGGAATCAAAGGTAAAAAAAAGCCTACGAAATGATGGATGTGTTGCGTAAAAGAAGATAATAATATGAAAGAAAGAGAAGTAAATACAGAAACGACGTCTCACTCAAGAGTATGGAATAAAAAGGCATGTTGCGCGACCACAAATACAACGATAGTAATAATATGTCGTGCTAAAATTAGGACATTAAAATTAGAAAACTAGGACAACTTACAAACATTAGAACAAGACAGAAAGTTAACATTAAAACTAAAAAATTATATAGTTTACTGTCGACATTTTCAGCAACCAAAAAATCTATAACACTAAAGAAGTATATACGAATGAGACACTAAATACAAAACCAACACCGTTAATGAAATACAAAAACAATGTTACCAAAAAAATCAAAACTCTAAAACCACATCACAAACAAATTAAACACAAAACACATACATGAAAATAAAAAGACGACACAGCATTCTGTTTTAAAATAAAATTTACTAAACATTGATAATCTAAAAAGATTTGAAATAAAGAAATTAGTTTTGGACAAATACTGTCGCATGGTCGAAAACTTTTCGAACTGACTACTGTTATTGACATAAGTAATTTGTGGGACGATCTTAATGTTTGTATGTACAAACAAAATGCGTAGCAGTAAATATATGTACGTATTTCCTTTTGTGAAAAATATAGACATGATGCTTCAATAAAAATGTAAAATGTGTTGACAGAAATATAATAAAATTATTTACTTTAGATGATTTACATTTACAGTTCTCTAGCCCAGACGATATTTATTTAGTTCCGTAACATTATGCAGAAGTCTTGGGTTAGTAATTCATTGTAATTAACTTAAAAACACCATCTTATAGAGTCTTAAAGAGCCCGCGACTTCGTACGCGTGGAATTCAGATTTTTTTTTCCGTTTTTGCAAAATTTTTCAATGCCGCTTTCATTTCTCGATAAATGTACTACCCAACACTGAAAGAATATTTCAAATCAGATCAGTGCGCAGTGGTTCCTGAGATTAGCGTGTTTAAACAAATAAACTCTTCAGCTTTATAATATTAATATAGATAATGTTAGCTTCATATTAATCTTCATCATTCATCACTCATTTTAAAATGTTCAATTACTAATTACGTCTTTTATTTGAAAATGCATTATCGTTGGTCACAGCTTTAGTGTTTTCTGAATCAAGACCCAAAACTATTAGACTTAAATTCCCAGTCTTTTGAAATCACAAGACATCATTGTATTGCTAACTACTTTAGCTAACTTTGAGGTTAGTAGCAAATTTAACATTAGCTTAATTATTAGCGGTTGTAATGTCTAAATAAAATACTAAACATCATAATAATCATCATTCTTCAAATTAAAGTTAGTGTTATCATTCCTTATCCAAATTATATCAAATTACTTTAGTAGTTTATATATAGAATTAATTTCGCATCTCCCTCTCCCTCCAGCCCATTTACGTTCCACTCTTGGGCACGGGCCTACTCCATTTTGGGGGGGATTATGGTCTACTGTGCCGCGCTGACCAGGCGTATTGGCACAGGGTTTATTTTCGAGTTTTCCGTCTCTCACAGAGGATTTTATCTGTGTGCAATATCCCTTAGCTGACTTGTACAACACTCGTGGGAGGAGTTGGGGTGGTGACACTTCTGCCCACCAGACACTAAAGTGCAGTAACCGCAAAATAACGATTGCGAGAAAACGCCATTTAAAGTTAAGAATTTGATATAAAAAATAACGAGAAGTTTTAACAAAAAAAAATGAATCCAGAAATGTTCTATAGGCGTAGGTTCACACGTCTTAACAATAAAAAAAAATATATCCTTATAAATTAATTTATTAATGGCCTTTTAATATTTTGGCGCGAATTACTGCACCGCCTTTTTTATAAAAAAAGACATTTAAACTGATTAAAACGCAGTAAAAAGTAGCATTACTGCGTTTGGATTAGTTGTTGTGTCAAGAAACCCAACTAACACGCAGTAAGGTGAAAAAAATACTGCATGTTAGTTGGTTTTATAGAAAAAAAGTGTTCGTTTTACTAGTGCAGTAAGAAAAATAGCTGGTATTTTACTGCATTTTAGTCAGTTTATAATAATTAAGGAGTGTTAAGTATTCACAACTAAAATGCGGCTAGCTTTGATTTTACTGCATTTTAGTTGGGAGTTCGTGACAATTAATATATTTTTTCTAATTGTAGTAAAAACAGTTTGTAGGGGGGTAAATTTTACTGCATATTAATTAGTTTTTTTTGTTTTTTTACAAAAATATAAAACTATCTAAAGGGCCGTAAAGTTTGATTGCTTACTGCATTTTAGACAGGAAACCTTATATTTTCGTCTGCACTATAATATATACTGCATTTTAATTGGGAAACCACGCTAAATTGTTAACATTATTGGGTTTGCAGTAAGAGTAAAACTGTTAAATAAAATCTACCTAGTTGTCCGAGAAAAAAATTTGTTAATTCAGCAGAAACCTTATGAAACCCGCTTTTAGAATCACCAATAAAACGAAAAATCATCCAAGGGCTATTACTGCACTTTAGTGTCTGGTGGGCAGACTTGTATTCTTAATCCGTAACCATACGGACGTAATTTCGCATAATATATATGCGAAATTGTCTATATGTCTTCTATATGTCTTTCGTGCATAAACTACTCAAATAATTTTAAATCCCGAGAAAGGTGTCTACTCTTTGATACGAAGATAGTAATCTTGGGCAACAGCTAGACTTAAATTAAGCTAAATTAACCAGTTTAATTTATAACCTATTATCAGGAATCAATCAAATCAGTCAAACCATTAAATAAATAGCTATTTATATGGTACAATGTTTATTTTTTTGCTAGATTATAAATAAAATAAATAAAGTTGAAGTTAAAAATTGATTTTGCAATTGACTTGCCATGCTATTACTTAATAAATTCAATTATACCTAGTGGAAAACGTGAATACCGCAAGCGGGAGTTGAACCCACGACCTCGATAGAGCTACAGAACGGTATTCCGACTTTTTCCACTATAATTATATTTATTAAATAAATAAATAAATTTTCGTATTGAAATTTTCGTGAGTTTGAGTCATATTAGAAATACTATATTACCGGCTAACACTCACAGTTTTGGGATCGAAGAATATTATAAAGAATATATATATATATATATTAAAGAATATATATAGATAAATAAATAAATGTTAATGGACATTTCTCACAACGTCCTCTAGTCTCAAGCTAAGCTTATATGCTTGTGTTATGGGTAGCTACTAGAATACATTATACTACTTTTACTTTGTAAATAATTATATACTTACAATACATAAAAAAACCCAGACGCAGTACAAATATTTATATGACATTTATAAACATCACACAAATGATTGTTCCTTGCAGGAATCAAACTCGCGACCTTGTGAACGACAGTCCGTTACATAAACCACTCAACCAGAAGGTTTGTCATTTTACCTTTAAGGAACCCCAAACATAATTGTACATTAAGGAAAAAGATGAAATCTAATATTAATAAGCTACTTACTCACCATAATTTGTTTAACAAAGTGTACTAATTAAGAAGATTGTTAAGCAATATATTTCAGTACTGCGGAGATGAGAAAAATAATGGAAGTCAATTTGCCATTAAGGGCCTGCATCAATATTACCGTGCATTTTTCTACGTACAAATTTTTCATTTTTTCTTTATATTGAATGGCTAGAGCTCTAATTTGTGAGTATATGTTTTTTCAATATATAATCTAGGATCGCATAAACTCAGAAACGCGATTAAAAAAAGTTTTCTCGATAGAAAAACTTAGCGAAATAACCTCTCTCATTTTTTATTTTTTGTCATTTGTCGGTCTATTATCGCGTATTAACTAATGAAATAACTTTAAAAACATAGGTAACTATTATGTATAGAAACACGTAAATCAGAATTAAAAAAAAAAAGATTTTGAGTAAACAAAAAAAATATCCCTATTTCTTCATTTTCTATACCTACTAGCTGTGTTAATAGGTACATGTCGACGTTAATATTGATGTAGGCCCTTAAGATGTAGCAGAATTTGTGAAGTCTGTTTCTGTTGAGTATCTTTACCTATTAAAGAACAAAGTTGTTATATCCCTATGTGGGCTTATATCTTCAAAATTATACAATGGATTTTAAGGCAGTTTTTTAATAGATAGAGTGTTTCAGCAGGATGGTATTTTGTGTAATTTGTTTCTAAATTCAACGTTAATTCTACGACTAAATTTTAATCAATTAGTTCTATGAGCTTCAAAAGAGGAAAAGAATATTAAACAAAACTATAATATGAAACCACAAAATCTCATTTTAACTCTTGATTTCAATATATTTGTAAAAGCCATGAATTGGCTTTTAACTTTGATGCGGTAGCCTGTGCATATAGTCGGGGCAAATGTTTACAAGAGAAATGCACTGGTATTATTAAAATGAAGAGAACATTTCTAAAGTGAGAAACCGAGATGAAAATGGCTATTACATTCTAAGTCTTCATTAAAAAAATTATGCAATAAGTAGTATTAAAATTATACGGCATTAAAATCTTTGCTTGTTAAAAACATAGCAAGTTTTCTTCTTATCTATGCTTCTTTACCAATATTACAAAGCTGAAGAGTTTGCTTGTTTGAACGCGCTAATCTCAGAAACACCGGTCCGATTAGAAAAATTCTTTCAGTGTTAGATAACACATTTAACGAGGAAGGTTATAAGCTATATACAATCACGCTGCGACCAACAGGAGCGAAGCAGTAGTGATAAAAGTTGCAAAAACAGGAAAAGTTTTCTAAATTCCACGCGTACGGAGTCGCGGGCAATAGTTAGTCTATACTAATATTATAAAGCGAAAGAGTTTGTTTGTTTGTTTGTTTGTTTGTTTGTTTAAACGCGGTAATCTCAGGATCCGCTGGTCCGATTTGAAAAATTCTTTCAGTGTTGCATAGTACATTTATCGAGGAAGGCTATAGGCTATATAACATCACGCTGCAATGAATAGAAGCGAAGCATCAGTGTAAAATGTTGCAAGAAACGGGGAAAAAAGTCACGCGCGCGAGCTTTAAATGAAAACGCTGCCTTATCCGTGTGAGTTACAACAAAGTAATGTATGGAGAAATTGTTTGTTACCTATAGATCTTTAAAAAAGTCCGCGAGGCCATATGTCTATCTTTTAAGGAAAACCCGCTGTACCCATAAGAACGTCAACAAAATTATCAAATTCAATAGGATATTTTCAAAGGCTATTTATGTGTATATAGTAACATTTTTTATCAAATTAAATACCTTAGTTAGCTTACGCGTTTAATATAGATAATAATTGCTTTTTACAGCATGCAATTTAAATGAATATCTTCGGAGATATGACGAAAAAAGAATTACGCGTGATAAAATAAAGTTAAACTGTTCGCTGAGCAACGAGAACGTTTCCCCGGTCATCTATCTATACTCCAATTGTTTCGATGTATGGTTGAATGTATGAATGTAAGGATGTTTGTTGTTCTTTCATTTTCGTGAAACTTTGCAATAATATAGCTTACATATCAGATTAACACATATGCAATAATTTATAAAGATACCATGTGTCACGGCGTCTTAGTGTGTGTAAAAGTCAGTATTGTACAGGTTGTTACGCTGCTCAATCCCCGACGGATCAGTGTTGAGTTGGTCTTTATAAGCGCCGGCGTCAACGTCGGCGTATGGTCGTTACGCTGCTCAAATCCCGACGTATCGGAGCTGAGTTGGTTTCTATAGGCGTCGGCGTCGGCTTCAGCGTCGTCGTCGGCGCCGGCTTCGCCGACGCCTCCGGCGTATGGTCGTTACGTTGCTCAAATCCCGACGTATCGGTGCTAAGTTGGTTTGTATAGGTGTTGGCATCGACAGCGGCGTCGGCGTCGTCGTCTGCGTTGGCGTATGGTCGTTACGTTGCTCAAATTCCGACGTATCGATGCTGAGTTGGTTTATATAGGTGTTGGCATCGGCGTCGGCGTATGGACGTTACGCTGCTCAAATCTCGACGTATTGGTGCTGAGTTGGTTTTTATAGGCGTTGGCTTCTACAGCGGCGTAGGCGACGACGTCGGCGTCGGCGTCGGCGTCGGCGTCGGCGTCGGCATCGGCGGCGGCTTCGGCGTCGTCGTCGGCGTCAGCGTCGGCGTCGGCGTCGGCGTCGGCTTCCGCGTCGGCAAAGTCGTCGGCTTCGGCGTCAGCGTCGTCGTCGGCGCCGGCTTCGCCGACGCCTCCGGCGTATGGTCGTTACGTTGCTCAAACCCCGACGTATCGGTGCTGAGTTAGTTTTATAGGTGTTGGCATCGACAGCGGTGTCGGCGTCGGCGTCGGCGTCGGCGTTGGCGTCGGCGTATGGTCAATAGGCTCAAAAACTGCTAGACCGTTTTTTAAAATTCTTTCACCATTTGAAAGCTACATTATCTGCGCTTAAAATAGGCTAGATTTTATTTTGAAAAAATTAGGGTTCCGTAAAATATTTGGGTTTTTCGGAAAAAAATCAACTAAAAGAGTTAACTATTTTGCGTACGCTGCTTAAACTTTAAAAGATAGAACTACAAAATATTCTAATTTTTTATTTATTTATGAGATTTATTTATTTCAAGAAAGACCAACAGCTTCTCAATCAATATGAACAAAAAATAAATATTCATCACAGCAAGCGAATTATAGGTTTTCACGGATAAAAAATTAAGAGCCATGTTTATGGTATTGTAAGGGTGGGTGTGTATGTATTTACAAAAGAAAAGTAGTTTATGTATTCTATGCGTATTCTGGTACCCATAACACAAGCATATTGTTTAGGCTTTTAGGGCAGGTAAATTCAATTAACTTCTTTATTAACTTTGAAGCAAAAATGTTTATTTATAAATTACAAATGTGTGTGATTCGTACAATAGATGTCGTGTTAGTCATTATCGCAAACTCGCCGCTCGCCGCGCGCGGCTACCACCGCCGCCCGCTACCCGCTTCATCGCTCCGCTGTCGTCATCACAGTGTGCATTGTAATATGTACCTATATAATTATGTATATATTTGCGTGAACATGCCCCCGGCCTTGGAAGCATCCAGCTCCAACCTTGACGCGTAGAGAAGATGCAGCAGGTTCGATTCCGGCTGGTGTAAATATATATGTATATTTCTTATTCAGGAAGATAGAGTGGACATATGCGTGAGAATGTCCTTGTAATTTCTCCAGATTCTGTCTTGATTTTTGCAACGCGTGAAAGATCGTCGCTGCCGGTGTAAGTATTTATTACGCGGCCCAGCCGCCACTTCAACGGGGGTAAATTGTCTTCTTTTATTAATACCAGCGTGTTTGGAGTTATGGTATCCTTATTTGTCTGCCATTTGGTTCTTTTTTGAAGTTCCGAGATATATTCTTTGGACCATCGCTTCCAAAAGTGTTGCCGCATTTGTTCTATGCGATCGTAGCGAGGAAGTCTTTGTGTAGCCAGTGTGGTAATGTCTTGACAGGCAGGCGCGGTGAGCGGTCGGCCTATCAAAAAATGGGCAGGAGTAAGTGGAAGTAAGTCGTTTGGATCCATGGATAAAGGGGTCATAGGTCGTGAGTTAAGAACAGCTTCAATCTGTGCCAACACTGTACTTAATTCCTCATACGTGAGGTTAGCGTTACCTACGACGCGACGTAAATGGAACTTACATGACTTGATGCCCGCTTCCCACAAACCACCAAAATGCGGTGAATAGGGGGGGATGAATGAGAATTTTATTGATTGATTTGAAGAGTAATTAATTATATCTTGTTTACTATTGTTTAAAAATTTAGAAAATTCTTTTGCAGCGCCTACAAATGTTTTTCCGTTATCGGAAAACATTTCAAGAGGTTTACCCCGTCGGGAAATGAACCGTTTTAATGCCAATAGGTATGCCTCAGAAGTAAGACTCGTGACCAATTCTAAATGTATTGCGCGCGTAGTAAAACATACGAATAAACAGATATAACATTTTTCCAATTTTGCGCCTCTGCCTTTGCGGTTTAAAATGAGCAATGGCCCGCCGTAATCTACTCCACAACGCAAAAACGGATACCCCTCTTCGATTCTCTCGTTAGGTAAGTTACCCATTTTAATTTGTAATGATTTAGCGTTCATACGGTTACACTTAACGCACGTGCGAACCGTTTGTCTAGCTAGATTACGTCCTCTAAGTGGCCACCAGCTATCTCTAATCGAAGCTAATAACAGCTGTGGTCCAGCGTGTAATAAATTGTGATGTTGATGTCTAAAGATAAGGCGAGTGAATATATGTTTCGAACACAATAACAAAGGATGTTTCTTTTCGTATGTAAACGAGTTAGAGTTCTTTAGGCGACCACCGATTCTAATTAAACCGTGTTGATCCATAAATATATTTAAACTAGATAAATTACTCGAACATTTATTCAATTTATTGTGTTTTAAATCAATATAAACCTGCGGAAATGATTGTTGTTGCGATATACGTGTTAAACATGTGATAGAATTATTTAATTCGTCAAGTGATAGTGGTCCTACACTACGCTGTGATTTTGTTTTAATACGACAGTTATTTATAAAGCGTAAAATATATGAAGTAGAACGTATTAAAAGATTATATGATGAAAAGCGTTCGAATGGAAAACAGTCTGATTGCTTATGAATTACCATAGCTACTTTTACTGGTTTTAATTCTGGTAATGCATCACAATTACTAATAACATTATTATTATTTACGAAATTTAATTTAAATTCATGTAAGAAGCTTGGACCGTGCCACCACAATTCTGAGACGTGTAATAAGTCGAGGTGAACGCCGCGCGATACCAAATCAGCTGGGTTTTGTTTACCCGATACATGTAACCATACTGAGTCACCCGTCATTTCATTTATTTCCATAATTCTAGTTTGTACAAACGTTTTTAATAATGCGGGAGACATCCGAAGCCATCCTAAAACTATAGTGGAGTCAGACCAGAAATAAATTTTATCAAATACCAATCGTAATGAATTTATTATTTTATTATACAACTTTGCGCCTAAAAGAGCGCCACAAAGTTCTAATCGCGGGATACTAATTGGCTTTAACGGCGCCACTTTACTTTTAGCGCATAATAAACATACGGTTACTTGTGAATTATTTGTAACAGTTCGTACATAAGCGCATGCACCATAGGCATCTTGCGATGCGTCAGTAAAAATATGTAGTTCTGTTTGTTGTGCATTATCACATCTTACATAACGTTGAATACGTAAACACTCTAAATAATTTAATTTACTAACAAAATTTTGCCACTCAATTAAAATATTATGAGGTACGAGATCGTCCCAGCCAACCTTTGAAAGCCATAACTTCTGTAATATTATTTTAGCAATGACCGTGGTTGGTGACAATAGTCCTAATGGATCAAATATTTGGGATATGGTTGAAAGAATTGCGCGCTTCGTTGTGTTAGCGACGTCCTGATTACATTTTGTGGTATAATATAATTCATCAGAATCGTGCATCCACCATAATCCTAAAGTTTTTGTGTGTAACTTTTCGCATAATGACAATTCTTTAAACGGAGATTGAGGTTGCGAATTGTGTGAATTAAAAATCCATTTTCTTAAGTTAAAGCATCCCGATATTAACACCTTGTCTACTTGATCGCAAATCTGCAATAATGTATTTAAATCGTCATGGCCGGTTATTAGATCGTCGACATAGAAATCGTCCTTAATGACTTGTGCTATGACGTCATCTGAGCATTCTAATGCAAGTTGTTTGAGACAACGAATACTTAAATAAGGCGCGGAAGCGGTACCGTACGTTACTGTATTAAGCCGGTACACACCGAGTGTGTCAGTCTCTTTTTCACGCCACACAATTAATTGAAGTTTACGTTGATCAGGATGTATTTCAATTTGCCGATACATTTTTTCGATGTCTGCGCAAGCCACGTATTTAAACTGTCGAAATCGTAATAAAATTGACATTAAATCGTTTTGTAATACTGGGCCAACGAACTGTATGTCGTTTAAGGATTTACCCGATGTTGTTTTAGCGCTCGCGTCAAACACTACCCTTAGTTTGGTGGTCGTACTATGCTCGCGAAAAATGCCGTGATGTGGTAAAAAATAACACGATAAACCATAATCATAGATGCGACTCATGTGCCCCAAACCTAAGTACTCATTCATAAATTCAGTATACATTTTTTTCAATTGTGAATTTTGTATTAGTTTACGCTCGAGCGAACGAAAGCGATTCTCGGCAGTAGTAAACGAGTCACCCAGTGTGTCCACTGGTTCGCTTAAAGGTATGCGCACGGAAAAACGGCCCGTATTTTCATCCCGTAAGGTTGTTTCTTTAAATAACGTTTCACATGCCATTTCAGATTTTGTTAACTTTTTGATAGGAATAATTTCTTCAAGTTCCCAGAACTGTTTTAGTTGCGTGTCAAGTGTTAAATTGCATTGAACTCGTTTAATATGAGAATTAGAGTAGTTAACAGTTCCTGAAATGAGCCATCCTAATTTCGTGTTCTGCAAATATGGACCATGAGGTAAACGAATAAGGCCCTCGTTGAGAAATTCCCAAAATTTATCTGCGCCTATTAATAACTCGATTTGATTTGATAGATAGAATTCAGGATCAGCCAATTGAACGTTATCAGGTAAATAAATATTATGATTACTACCTAATGAAGGCAATTGAGCGGTAATGCGATCTAAAACTAAACAATTAATGTGTGTGCTATATGAATTAGTTTTAGACTTTATGTGCACTTTGCAAGATTGTGTGGACTGCGTAACGCAGTTTCCTACTCCGGTTATTTGCACAGTGGACTGTATCATTGGAAGGTTAATGCGTTTGCATAATGAGTGTGATATGAAACTGTGTTGACTTCCGTTATCTAAAAGCGCCCGTACCACAATATAATTATTGCTTATATCCGCGATCTCCACTAAAGCCGTAGATAATAAAACGTGTTGATCGTAATAAAGCGTACTACTTTGGTGGGATGCGGTTTGTTTTATATGTGTGTCTTTGCTGTGATTAAATGCGCCACGTTGGGGCGATATTTGTGATTTATGTGAGACAACCGAAGATATTAATGCACTGGTGTTATCATTTTCGTGTAATAAACTATTGTGTTTTTGATTACATTGCTTGCACGGCCCTGACCAACAGTCTTTAACCGCGTGCCCGGGCCGCAAACAGTTGCTACACAGGTTTTTATCAGTAACAATTTTTATTCTATCTCCGATAGATGAACCGAGAAACGTATCACATGCATAAAGTGGATGATTCGCTTGGCACAAAATGCATGAGTTAATTTTTGTTGTGTTTGATTGTAACGAATTTGACGGTTTATTATTATGAATTACCTTTTGTGTAGTAGCGTAACTGTGTGTGTATTTTTGTTGATTTGACGGTACCTTCTTGTTGTTTGTATCTACGTGTTTAACTTGTGTGTTTTGAATAGTTTCTAATACATCGGCTCTGTCTTTAAGAAATTTAATTAAATCGGATAAAGATATTTTATCATTGCCGTGTATAAGTGTACTTTTATATAGCTCCCACTCGCGTTCTGTGGAAGCATCTAATTTTGTGACAATAATATAGGAAATTAGAGTATCCCACGTATCTGTAGGCTCGCCTAACGTTTTGAGAGCGCGCATATTTCTCAAGATCGTGTCGATTAATTTTCGTATTTGTGTGGCCGATTCCTTATTAACCGACTGCGCATTAAACAACGCTTTACAATGGTTATGCACTAACAAACGGTTATTGTTATACCTATTCTCAAGCAAATCCCATGCCGTTAAATAGTTATCCGAAGAGAATTCTAAAGATTTTATTACTTGAAGTGCGTTTCCTGTTAAAACTGAACGTAAATAATGAAATTTTTGAATATTGTCTAAATCATTACAATTGTGAATAACAGATAAAAAAGTGTCGCGAAACTCGAGCCATTGATCATACCCACCATCAAAGGTTGGCAAAGAAATTGTAGGTAATTTTACTATCGATTTTTTATTTGATGTTGATTGACCCATTAATTCGCTTAAAATACTTTTACACTTGGCCACGATCGCGTAATATTGGTTTTCAAATGTTTCTCTCTCGATTAGCTCTTTTTCTATTTGGCTATCTGATACAACTAACTCTAAGTCATCTTGAATTTTAGAAAATTGGTCTAGTAATAATTTAGAATTATGAAAACGTTCCTTTAATTCGATTTTATCGGATTCAGATAACTGTAAATTATCTAAAGTCTTAACATACTTTGTGAACAGTGTGAATTTACCCTTAATTACCGAACGTCTTTTAACTAAATCCCGAATAATATCCTCTTGATTTTCAGTATCTACGAGTGAATACCGCTTTTTAGTCATTTTGTGTGAAATGTGGGAAACGAATCAAGTTAAACGGGTAGTAAGTACGTACGGCTCTCGAGCGTCGAGCGTTCTAGAAACAACGAACAAATCGCGCGATAAATGTAGCTAGCTATACGGGTGTACACGAAAGAAAAAACACAGTGTTAGCACAAATGAGCTGTGGAAAAGGAAATATAAAGAAGGATTGATAAACCTGACCGCTGTGAAGCGCCGATCCTGGTGCTACGTAATGATGATCCGGCTCGAAGGACCAGATTTTGTTTAGGCTTTTAGGGCAGGTAAATTCAATTAACTTCTTTATTAACTTTGAAGCAAAAATGTTTATTTATAAATTACAAATGTGTGTGATTCGTACAATAGATGTCGTGTTAGTCATTATCGCAAACTCGCCGCTCGCCGCGCGCGGCTACCACCGCCGCCCGCTACCCGCTTCATCGCTCCGCTGTCGTCATCACAGTGTGCATTGTAATATGTACCTATATAATTATGTATATATTTGCGTGAACACATATAAAGCTTACCTTGGGACTATAGGACATTGTGTGGAAAATTCTTATTTATATACGCTTTAATATAAAGAAGTATTTTTATTTATTCATTTTGCGATTAACTTAATTAATTGAGAGAACAACAGAACGTTATTCCGAGGTCGTGGGTTTAAGTCCTGTTTATGATAATTCTTATTTTGACAATAATTTCAATCAAGTGTTATTGGCCGGGAAGGTGAAGCATTTTTATTGATGGCTTCGACTGGTACAAGGAAAGAAATACATGATTATCATCTGTTCTAGGATTGTTGTAATTTTACTACCTCGATTTAACTCATTAAATGCAGTGATTTCAAATTCCATGTGAAGAAAGTCGTATTCAATAACTTAGCAACGGAAGCAATTCTGTCTCTCTGTGACTCTTTCGCGATTATCTGCCCAAATTATTAAATATACCTCGCTCTTGATAGGTTTTTGTTAGGTAGGTTACCTAACAAAAACCTATCAAGAGCGAGGTATACTGGAACGTTTAGGGTTCCGTGTCTACCTAACCGAAAAATATAAAGAACTAAATACAAATAAACAGTTAATTAAGCATATAGCAACTCACCAACTTAACTTTGTAGCTGCAATAAAGGGGATCGCTTACATTTCAGCTACTTCATAAGTTCGTATTAGTTTTTAGCAAATCTTTCATGTGATGTGGTATTAAATTATAAGTTTTTTGGATTTTTATCAACACTATTTTGACTATCTAGCGAAAGTGGAAAATACTCAAAAATGGCTGTAGTTCGGTTATATCTTCTGAATGCGTAGATCTAAATTATTGGGGTAACTCCCAACGGCCCCGGTGAACCGCCCCGGTACCGGGGCCGTTGGGAAAAAAAAGTTGCAACGGCCCCGGTGAAGCCGGGTCCGTCGTTCACCGGGGCCGTTGGCACAAATCATTTCCCAACGGCCCCGGTGCGTTTCTAGCTTGACTGTTTTCTGTAATCAGCTTGTTTAACTGCTGTTATGGCACCATTCAGGCGGAGAGCATTCAAACACGGGTCGTACTAGCCGTTCGAGGCGAAGTTTGTAGCTTGTTGCGGATGGGACAAAGCAAATCCTCAAAGGCTCCGCTGTGTGTTTAGCTTGACGGTATTCTATAATAGACACGTTAACGTCGTATTCTGACATCACCATAGCTAAATAGTCAAGTTCACACCGGACGATCGTTATATAACGCAGGGATCTCGTGCGGCAAGAGCGTAACCCTATTGTACAGGGCGCCGCAATACACCGAACGGTGTGGATTAGGCTATCCAGACACGTCTTCTTTTCGTAGGTATCTTCTTTATTATTATGTAAACATACTTCCTTATCTTTATAAATTATGTTCAAACAAATTATTAATATAATGTTAAAGTATTTATGACATTACGTTTTATAGAATAAAAGAGTAAAAAACGTGCAACTGTTTTATTAACATACAGATTAATAATAAAAAGTCTTACCAAGTCAAAAATAACCCGCCGGCAAGTTGCGCTTTGCGCTGCTCTACCATACCTGCCCCAAGAACAGTTTGTAAACGGCTGGTTTTACATCGACGACCAAAGGCCTGACGATAAAAGAAGCAAGCTTTTTCGAAAATACATATATGCTTACACAATGCTTTCGCGATGATTTTATTCCCATATGGTCCCAGCATGGGAAACGTCATAAAACTACTAATTTGCTAGAATCTTGGCACCATAAACTTAACAAAATGGTCAAAACAAAAAATCCAAATATTGTTGAATTGCTCAAGAATCTTCAAAAGGAGGCTTCTTTTTATGAAGTGATGATACAGAAGTTAGAAGTTGAACCGCATGGAGCCCATCAAAATCGTTCACAAAAGTCTATAGATTGGGACCACTTCATAAAAGAAAACACTGATGATCTTATGAATGGCCTAATTACAACGGGTCATTTCCTGAAAATACTTCGATAAGATAGACCAACACATAATCATGATGATGATGATTATGATCGCAACATGTCTTTTTATTTCATTCTTGTCATTTTATTGGTTTTTGGTCACCGGCATAATTTTAAGACATTTTAACACACTCTTTCTTATTTTAAACATTCGCATAATATCATCATCATCTATATATAAAATTCACGTGTCACGTTTACCGTACTCCTCCGAAACTGATTGACCGATTTTTATGAAATTTTGCATACATATTCAGTAGGTCTGAGAATCGGCCAACATCTATTTTTCAAATCCCCCACCCTCCCTGACATTTGCATGGCAAAACAACGTTTGCCGGGTCAGCTAGTATTTTATATTTACCTCCTCATTCACATCTGCGCTACTTATCATTCACATTATCGAAGTATTTTCAGGTATTGATAGAATAGACACTAGTGGAGCTCTGACATTAAATCTCACTACCCCATTTCCTTCCCAGGGAGCTGTAAGAACTACCTAAGGGACAATGTCATCATCAGCAGAATTTAAACCCATTACCAACACGCCTTCTCTGCGTGGTATAAGTAAGGCCAGACCCCTTCCGAAGTGAAGGCTTATGCTCAATACTGGGACATTAATGGACTGAGTGAGACGCAAGTCTGTGATGGAAATAGCAATCGAATTTTACTTTAATCGAAATTGTATAGGCAACTGGAATTAATAAAACTAAAATTTAATTTATTTGAAACGTCATTGTGGTGACATTTTAATTAATTCAAATCTTAGTTGTTTGTCTTCTCTCAGGGTGCTGTAAGAATCAAATCGGGATATCAATTTAAACAGATAACATTTTCTTTTATGTATGGAAACCTCGAAATTAAGCCCTATGCCAACACGTAACGTCATCAAACGAGAAACGATTTATATTAAATATAGGCTCATGCATAAAAATAAATTAATACTTGATAATTCCTTGCTGCCAGGCACATTGTTTAACCTAGAACTGTTAGTATTTTCTACTTATTTTAAATATATTTTTCTAATATTATATATTTAAGACTGAAATGCATAACAATATATATAAATTTTTGCTATCCATGAGTGGCTTAAGGCCGTAAGGAGCGTGGGTATTTCCCTTTGTTTAAGAATAAGTTTGTAGTGTTTGCGTGAAGATGTTGTGATGTTGTGTATTTTGGATTATTTATATACGTATCTATTTTACAAATTCTCAGATACATAGTTTTATTTTGTATTATTAATCTGTATGTTAATAAAACAGTTGCACGTTTTTTACTCTTTTATTGTCATAAATACTTTAACATTATATTAATAATATGTTTGAACATAATTTATAAAGATAAGGAAGTATGTTTACATAATAACAAAGAAGATACCTACGAAAAGAAGACGTGTCTGGATAGCCTAGACCACACCGTTCAGTGTATTGCGGCGCCCTGTACAATAGGGTTACGCTCTTGCCGCACGAGATCCCTGCGTTATATAACGATCGTCCGGTGTGAACTTGACTATTTAGCTATGGTGATGTCAGAATACGACGGTAACGTGTCTATTATAGAATACAGTCAAGCTAAACACACAGCGGAGCCTTTGAGGACTTGCTTTGTCCCATCCGCAACAAGCTACAAACTTCGCCTCGAACGGCTAGTACGACCCGTGTTTGAATGCTCTCCGCCTGAATGGTGCCATAACAGCAGTTAAACAAGCTGATTACAGAAAACAGTCAAGCTAGAAACGCACCGGGGCCGTTGGGAAATGATTTGTGCCAACGGCCCCGGTGAACGACGGCCCCGGCTTCACCGGGGCCGTTGCAACTTTTTTTTCCCAACGGCCCCGGTACCGGGGCGGTTCACCGGGGCCGTTGGCACTCACCCAATTATTGGTTGTATCTTTTTCAGCAAGGGACCGCATAGATCTACATTTGGTATAAGTTTCAAATTAACAACTTCAGCCGTGGCTGAGTAAAAAAAAGTTTTACGAGTGGATAGACAGACAGACGGACACCGTATTGAGAGTATAAGGGTTTGTACAAAGACCTAAAAAGGCATGATGAAGCTCTGAGATATCATTTACTAAAATGACATTGGGGCCGTGTGTGTTACTTCTCTAGAACTGTGCAAGAAATGAGAACCACACTGACGATTTACTAATTAGCTGTAAAATGGCGTTATTGTTAGTTCATTTAATTTTTCGTTTCTTAATTCCACGCGTACGAAGTCGCGGGCACTGCTAGTAATATTATAAAGCTGAAGAGTTTGTTTGTTTGAACACACTAATCTCAGAAACCTCTGGTTCGATTCGAAAAATTCTTTCAGTGTTGGATGGTCCATTTATTGACGAAGGCTATAAGCTATATAACATAACGCTGCAACTGATAGGAGCCAAGTATTATTGAAAAATGTTGCAAAAACGGGCTCAAATCTTTAAAACCACGTAACGGATTTTTAAATCAATTTAAATCAAATGAAGCAAAGTAATCAATATTTGCTGTTAGGTTCTTTTTTAGATATTTGTTTATACTTAACAACACAACATTATTAGTTCGTTACTTTCCGTAGCTAACTGTTCTATCAGAAGACCATAGAAAGGCCTTTTTCAATATATTTGGACTGTTAAATTTAACAGTTTTATGGAAATAATTACGTTGACATATCAAGATTTTGACGCTTTTCTTTACTTATTATAAAACAAAGTTGTTATTTATGAGCTTATATTTTCAAAAATACTCAACGAATTTTGATGCTGTTTTTTTGTGATAGAGTGGTTCAAGAGGATGGCTTTTTTGTATAATTGATAAGGTTTAATTTCTAAGTCCGTGTGGTGACGGAATAAGAATACAAGTGTCACCACCCTATATCCTCCCAAGGGTGCTGTAAAAGTCAGCTAAGGTATATTGCACACTGATAACATCCTCTGTGAGAGACGGAAAACTCGGAAATAAACCCTGTGCCAATACGCCTGGTCAGCACCACAATCCCTCCAAAGTCGAGGAGGCCCGAGCCCAACAGTGGGACGTAAATGGGCTGGAGAGGAAGGAAGTTTCTAAATGCCATGCATACGAAGTCGCGGGCAACAGCTGATAAAAATAAAGGAAATTTCAGAAAGCGAGTATTTTAATATTGCTAAAGTAAATATAGGAATATAGAAATAATATAAAGAAAAATGCGATCAAAAGTCTATTCGAATCCGACGCTTTTCTAACATAACAATAGACATGTACATATATATAACATAGTCGTTATGTGTAATGTTTTGTTAAGCAAAACCTTGTAAGTTTTACCTTTCCTCGATGTTAGCACGCAACTGGGCCATTCGGTATAGGCCAAATCACTGTGAAAACATAACGGTTCATTACACAGACAGTGCCGTAGGCTCTGTGCAAACATTCTAATATTTTATCTTATACAGTATTTACAGTTCGACGGTGCCGGTGCTCAGATTCGAAGTAAAAACGTAATACAATGCTATTCCGTTTAATTCTGCTCAATTTTATCCTGCTATTTGGTGTCGACGCAGGCAGGCAGAAACGCTACCTAGTTTACCCCGATGGAGGTCCCGCTAGAGCGCAGGTACACTCCCTATCTTATTAGAACAAATCCATCCAAATTTACATAGCGTACCTGATTCAAGTAAATGATGTTTTCTTTGCACAAGGAATAGGGCTTAACGAAGCAGTGTATTTTTTGTTCGTGAATTTAAATGTAATTAAGACTTCTCTCTGACTTTTGAAGCGTGTCATGGGAGTTTTATGTTTTAATGTTATTTCTGCTCATCAAAATCTAACATTTCCATGTTTAGGGTTAATACGTAAATTATTGCCACAGTTTTCTACTCTTATGTATTTAGTTCAATAAACAGGATTACAAATTCAAGGCTTGTGTATATGGTTTTGAACTGAACACACTTTCTCGATAAATATACGAGTATATAATGTAGATATCTGACTCCACATATTTATAGGTTCAGAGTTTTAACGACATAATACACGATAACTTATATTCAGACTGAAATGTGATTCTAAAAATGTATGCGTTTTGAAAAAGATTATAAAAATTCTTTTAAAAATTTCAGTTTATCATTGGTTTGGGTGTACCAGTTGATTTGAAAGAAGCTGCAGTTACAGTTGGTGCTGTAATAAAATTCCAATACGATTTACCTACAAACAGCACAGAATACACTAGTAGGATCTATGGCTTTGCTGACACAGTCTCCAGAGATATGGATGAGACTGGGCCAAAAGATGTAGCAAATGATATCGAACCAGATGATTCGCAAGAGACAGAAACAGAAGATCCTCGAACTGATGAGCCAAAAAGAGATAATGATACGTTAGTCGATTTAACTTTTGATGAAAACAGAAGAAAGAGATCATTAATGTATGCAGAAGGAGGTATAGTGACAGATATATCAACAGAATCGCAACTATCTTTAGAAGAAGCTATTAAAAGACAAGAAATAATTGACAGTAATAATGTGGAAGAAGAAGAACCCCAGCGAATGAATAGATGGGATTTCTATAAGGTTATTGAACGTATGGTGGAAAGGTATTATAATTCATTACTTTTAATTACTTTTGGGTTTTAAGGCTTAATAGCTTTTTTAAATGATGGTTATCAACAACTTTGTTTTGTTACCACATAGAGCCAAAGGGTGGATTTGGTTATATTTTGCATTTGGTTCTGGGATGGAAGTAAACTAAATACTTGCAGTTGTACATTTGCACTATTTTTCGTTTACTAGGGAACGCAGAAATTAACATGCTTTTCTAGAATGACATTTGAAAACACTTTTTTTTTAATACAATATGATCACTATGACCTAATTCCATCTGATTAATATTACCATAGTTAAAGATTAACCTTTAACGTATTATCAATTCATTATAATGAAGATTGCAAATAATCATTTTATAAAATCTCTAATACAGTCTTTCTAAAGCTTGTATAAATGAAAATATACCGTAAAGTCTCAATCGTCGCATCAATTGAAAATATAACGTGTTATAAGTGAAGGTTTTATGTAGCGTTAACAAGAAACGATGTAAAGGTATAATATTTTATTAAGGTTACCCATTGAAACTTCAGGTACGGGTATTCAGGTCGGCCGTGCTTGCTTCGAACAATCTGTGAGGCTGCCGAGGTACCATTCACTCATGAAAACGGCTTGCTCGGTGAAATTGGACATATACTATTTACGTAAGTCACTAGCAGTATCAAAGAATTTAGGTGCCGTTTTATTTATCAATGATATTACATTTATTTTAGGCACTGAAGGTATTAATAAATTTGGCGTAATGAATTTGGTTTTTAGATCTTAAATAACTTGGCACTTTTTGTAACAGAAAGTTATCCATACCAGATTTTTATAGTTATTTTCAATCTCTCTTTGTAGATGTTAATCGTTTATAATTTTCTTTAGCTGGTTCTTACAGTACCCTGGGGAGGAAATAGAGTGGTGACACTTGTATTCGTTATCCGTCGCCACAAGAGTAGACTAATAACCACGGGAGTTTCCTTAATTAATTGTTTTAATAAAATCTTTAAATGACAACCTTTTCGCATCAAGATTTTCCTAAACAATCTTTGTTGAAGTCCTGGTGTTCGGGTGAAATAAAATAGTGGACTGTATTTAACAATAGGCTGGTTTATTCGCCGTAATTATGGATTATAATTTAGAAGATTTAATAATATAATTATACAGAACGGTGTGAGGTCTATGAGCTTAGATGCAAGAGTAAAAATGTTCGGTCGCCCCCGCCGCCGCCGGTTGGCCCCCCGGTCGCACCCCGCCGCCGCCGCCGGTTGACGATCGTCCAGCTATCGCGCCGCGCCCGCACCCCTCAAACTCAGGCGTCGCGCGCTTATGTATATTATGTCGTTGTAGATGCTACAACAATCTTTGTAGCAATAGCATATTATGAAATTAAATAAATAAACATGTTTTACTTCAGGCCTTCAACAACAACGGATACGTTATCTCATCACACCGACAATGAATATCATGCAGCAGAGAGACTGGGAAGGGAAATAGGAATCGATTGTGAAGAATTATTCCCTGAATGTGAAGGATCAGTCCTGGGAACTTTTACGCAGATTGGGCAGGATACCTTGCATAGTTTTGGTCTTTTGTAATCTACGTGTAATATATTGATCATTCTTATTTTAAATACTGTCTCATAATAAAATGGTCAAGTGCGAGTCGGACTCGCGCACGTAGGGTTCCGTACCATTATCTATGCAACATAAGGCAACGTTATTAGTATCGAGCAAGAAACGGTAAAAAAATCATGTTTGTTGTATGGGAGCCCCCCTTAAATATTTATTTTATTTTATTTTTAGTATTTGTTGTTATAGCGGCAATAGAAATACATCATCTGTGAAAATTTCAACTCTCTAGCTATCACCGTTCTTGAGATACAGCCTGGTGACAGACGGACGGACGGACGGACGGACGGACAGCGAAGTCTCAGTAATAGGGTCCCGTTTTTACCCTTTGGGTACGGAACCCTAAAAAAGAGCTAAGCTTCAGGATTCTATTAATTTAAGTTTCGTTTTTATAGTAGGTATCATAGCAACTTTTCCATGATGTATTTTAAAAAGTAATCAGTGATTATTAACTGCTTTAGCCCTTTTTAACCTCGATTTTTCTACAAAATTTTACCGACCATTTTAATCCGAATCTTCATTTTGTAAAGTTTTTGTGTTTGTTGTCTGAGACATTTAAGTTGTCACGTGTTATGGATATTTGATTGGATACAGCAGTCTTTTTGTATTCGTAAAATTTTTTAATAACTTTAAGTATTAAGGAAAATTGTATTATATCGAGATACTTCCAAGCAGTCGACCGAATTGCTTGACGCTTGGAATATTTACAAAATAGATAAAAATAATAAAATATTTTACTATATTGAAAAATGTTTTTTCATTACGACAAAATTTTGAATTTATCAATGTATCTATACTAGCCTTTACTAATATTATAGAGCTAAAGAGTTTGTTTGTTTGAACGCTCAAATCTCAGGAACCACTTGTCTGATTTGAAAAGATCTTTCAGTGTTGGACATTTATCGAGGAAGGCTTTAGACCATATAACATCACATTGCGATCAATAGAAGCGAAGCATCAATAAAAAATGTAGCAAAAGCGTATGAAGTCGCGGGCGACAGTTAGTAAAATAATAATATTTGTATACAGTTACTAAACTCATTACCTCGCGAAACATTTACTGTCTTTGAGTATAAATAAATACTAATCGATTCATTACATCGAGATTTCTCCACGTAATTTCCTTCGCCAAGTAAAAACTTCATTTCCAATTACATTTTAATCATAAACAAACATAATTAACAAACTATTTAATAATTTACTTCTACAGTCATTATACGCATTTCTGTATTATTTTTATTTATAGTGTGTATGTATAGGTTTATGTATATGTATTTAAATATGAATATTTTTATATATTTAATTTTAGGTAGGTTTAACTAGCATTTAAGTGTTTTCACTATTGTTTTATGTAGTAGGTACACCACTTTACCCCAGTTCCAGATCAACTGAGTCCATCCAAAGATTGTCTGGAAGAGATCGCAATATGCGATAAGACCGCCAACTGTACATGTTTTATCCTAATTTCGATATATAAGTCACATGTAAAATGTTTTGGTGTACAATAAAGTGTATTCTATTCTATTCTATAATTAAATATCATATTTAATTTGGTGCCTAATATTCTAAAACACTTCCGCGACTCATTTGTTTAAATAAGACTATGTACTTTTTATGAATTAGGTGTGTATATTTGTTTAAATGTTTAGTCCGATTTTTCGGAGACTTTTCAGTCAGCCATGACCACCATAGCTGCACTGGTCCCACTGATAAGTGGTTACTGACATGGAAAAGTGATATTAATTTAATTTGGTGCAGAGCATACACACATTTGGGGGGATTGTTTATTATTGTTTTCTTTCATTCTATAAATATCCTACTATAGGGGGCAAGTCTCTTTCACTTTGGCAGGGTATTTGGTCTGTTTTTGCCACGCTGACTATGTTGGTACAGGGTTTAATTTCTAGTTTTCCGTCTCTTATAGAAGATATTATCTGTTTAAAATAAGCCCCAGCTGGGTCTTACATTACCCTCGGGAGAAAAAGGGGTAATAACACAAATTTTTATTTACAAAGATTATGTCGCCCCAACAAATACTGAGTGATGTCGTATTTCCGTCACTGTGGACGCTGCTATTGTCAACTGTAGCTTAGAAATAACTACATTCCTGTCTTTCTTTCTTTTTTTAAAAACTTAAAAGAAATAAGTCTTTACTTGTCTGTAGTCTATTCTTATGTAAGCTATATATCTTCCAAAGTACGCAACGGATTTTGATGCAATATTTTTAGTAGATACCTAGAGTAGTTCAAGAGGATGTTATTTTTTTGCATAATTTGTTAAAGTTTGATGTATATTTCATATACAATGCGTATATGCCTTTTGTTAATCGTCTATCAATCGTAGCACTTACAACTGCCGGGCATGTATGACCAAATGTATGAGTGTCGATGAAGCCATGGAAGTGTGTTTTGATCGTAGTAGATGACATTCTATAGTCTCTGCCTACCCCCATGGGAAAAAGGCGTGATGTTATGATGATAATGACGACACTGTGTACGAACTTGCGGGCGACATCTAGTTGATAGTAAAATAAAAAAACAAATGCTGTTAATATTATTTATTCCAAACAATGTTACGTTAGATCATGTAATCTTGTGAATAAATCTATTAGTGCGATTGAACAACCTTGATATATTGAACAATCCTTATGGTTCTGTCCGTCTGTATACGCTTTGATATAAGGGTATGTTTCATCGCCTTCAGTTAGGTGTAACACGTCGTTTGTAGGGCTGTAATCAAAATATAAGAGGGATGAAAATTTTAAGATTAAAGTATGTTTTCTATGAAATTCTGGAAATGGGATAAAAAAATATTTAGGCATGAAAAATTCATAAAAAATGTTCTTGTGAAATCTATCCACACGATCTTAGGGCTTAGGAAATATCCTATAAATTATCTATTAAGGATATAAAAGCATCACAAAGCAATCTAGCCTTTTAGATGAAATTGATTACAAAAACTGAAAAATAATATTGTGTATTTCTATATGGGGTCAACTAAAAACCATTTTTAACATGCCTTATATAGCTCGGTACGTATCTATCAATGTATTAATCTATGTAACAGAATCTTGAAAAATGATATTCATACACTAGTCAGATTAATCTGAAAACGCAGCATGAAACGAAGCAAAATTTCAAGGAACGGATCACAATAAATGTAAAAATTTGTAAATGTAAAATAGAATAAAAAAATTTCAAGAGTGTTTTATATTGACGTTTGACGGGCCTCGTGGTGGAGTGGTTTATATAACGGACTGCCGATCATGAGGTCTCGGGTTCGATTCCCGGTCAGGACAATCATTTGTGTGATGTTTTTAATTGTCATACAAATGTTTGTACTGCGTCTGGGTGTTTACTATGTATTATAAGAATGTATTTACAAAAGAAAAGTAGTTTATGTATTATATCCGTATTCTGGTACCCATAACACAAGCATAATAAGCTTAGCTTGGGACCAGAGGACGTTGTGTGAAATGTCCATGAATATTTATTTATTTATATTTATATTTTTTTTTGCTTTTGAGTCAAGCAAATTACAATACAACAAAAACACAGAATCTACTGCTAAAACAACCAAAAAATAATGCAACAAAATACCAGTCATAACAAAATTATCTTGTTTATTATTTTATCTCTAACCCATTTGTTAAACTTCAGATTCCATTTCAACTCCAATAAATACACGTAAAGGGTGACACTTAACAATTGTAAGTTTGGTTAACCCCTGCAAAGGGCTGTATACGTGAATGTGTACGAAAGTAATTTTCAAGTTCGGACGAAAGCAGTTGAAAGTTCTGGAGATCATGTGATACAACTTTGTTTGAAGGCGTTCAATTTAATTTTGAATTAAATGTTTTACCCATTTGGAAATAATATAATTAAATATTTACGAATAATGTTGTGTGAAAGAAATATATCTATCCCTAATATTATGAACCTGAAGAGTTTTTTGTTTGTCTAAACGCGCTAATCTCATAAACCAATGGTCCGATTTGAAAAATTCATTTAGTGTTGTATAGTACATTTATCAAGGAAGGCTAAAGGCTACATAACATCACACCGTGACGATTCCACACTTACGAAGTCAGGCAGGCAGGTCAGGCAACAGCTAGTTAATTATAAAGGAAATTATTAATTTTAGTAGATACTCTCAAAGACCTATAGTCTTGTAGAAAAGGCATCTATTTAAGAAAAACAAATGGATTTAAGACCAAAAATATTGATTTTACACCGTGATTTTTTTAATAAATCAATTTATAGACGAAAACAAACTACGAAGACTCTAGCCCCCTTATTACAAAACGCGGCTCAACGTTAAACCCAGGTTTAACAAAATTTATTTACGAGGAATTGGATAGTTAGACCCGCTCTGACACTAGTTTGGCGTCGGTTTAAGACTAAGGTCGTTGTTAGATCTAGGATTTGAGAAAAATCTGCTTGAAATGCGCAATTGAAGTGTTTAAAAACCAGGCTTAAACTGTGGCTTAAACTTAGTCCACGTTTTGTAATAAGGCGGTAGATGCATAACACAAATTTGTATAAGGTAGTGAATTTTATCGGATTTTCTCTGGGAAGATATATTGATATCAATAGTTACCAAGCAAAGCCTTTTCCATAGCAAGCTGTGTGAATAATAGCCTGCCGAGACATCACTTACGCCCACCGATTTAAGTATATTTTTCTATTACTTTAGTTTCTACATATTCTTATATTTACTTACTTCAATATGTATGCTGCCATCTCATGTAAAAGATCTTCCTCGTCAACAGAGTGAAGTGGTTCAGCTCCAAGATGGCAAAGAGTTTGGAGTACACAGGAATGACCTTTGTAACCGAACCTGGAAACATAAAATATTTTTTTAGATATTATACAACTAGCTGTCACCCGCAACTTCATCGCGTAAAATTTGAAGTATACACTAAACCCAAACAAATTGTACAATAAAGCCATCCTCTTGAACCACTCTATTCATTAAAAAAGACCGCATTAAAATCCGCTACATAGGGACATACATACATACAAAAATAACGACTTTCTTTTATAATAAGTAAAGAAATAATTATCGGTTAAAAAAATTTTTACTGAATACTATGATGATTTCATTTACGTAAAATATTTTAGGATGCAAGCGGCACAGGAGCGCGCGTTTTGGCGTTCTATGGGGGAGGCCTATGTCCAAGAATGGACGGAGAGAGGTTGATGGATGGATGGATTTATGGACAAATCACACAACGTCCTCTGGTCCCAAGCTAAGCTTATATGCTTGTGTTATTAGTACCAGAATACGGTAGTCCATTAGAAAGAAAGAAAGAAAGAAAGAACGAAAAATATTTTATTTGCAACTACTCAATAGTACAGGATGTATATCTTCTAATATATAAAATTCACGTGTCACAGTGTTAGTTACCGTACTCCTCCGAAACGGCTCGACCGATTTTCCTGAAATTTTGTGTACATATCCTCTAGGTCTGAGAATCGGCCAACATCTATTTTTCAAACCGTTTTTTTTTAGTATGGCAAAACAACGTTTGCCGGGTCAGCTAGTATATATATATATATATTACAGGTAAAAAGAATAAAACAAACTTATAACTAATAAATAATAATAAATGCATAATAAATAACTGAGCTGAGTAGTCACAAATACGGACCCAACTCAGCATAATGCTGGTTAAAAACCAGCGCTGGTCTTCCGTTGGGCCGTATTTGGAGGACATCGCGACAACATCGGACATTCAACAAACACTAAATAAATAAAAATGTTGAACCTAAAAATAAAATTCCTATTTCCTATACATAATTGCTTAAAATTGTCATGAAATCTGCAAGACTAGCTTAAAAATAAATTAGTAATAATGAGACAAAACAAATCTAAAGAAGTTAAAAGCACATAATAAAGAAAGAGAACAAAATCTTATTTAGTAAGTATAACTAGCAAGCATAAATAAATAATTAGTACATTACATAAACCACTAGAGAACGAGGCTCGTCTAGACCGTCACTGGAGGAGGAAATAGAAATAGGAGCTGCAAATCATTTTCACGAGTCATATCTAATAGTTTTTAGGGTTTTCTGAAAGCAACGTGTTAATAGTCTCATGTCCATTGAAACAGGTCATAACACCGTTTAGTCGGATTACCATGTTTATGTTACTTATTTAAACAGCTCGTTAATAGGGTTGACACTACTTATATATATTTTTTCTTTTTATAAATATTCACGAACATTTCACACAACGTCCTCTGGTCCCAAGCTAAGCTTAGGTATACGCTTGTGTTATGGGTACCAGAATACGGATAGAATACATATACCTATTAAAAAAAATGTTTAATTATTTATATTTCTTTTGTAAATACATACTTATAATACATAGAAACATTCAGACGCCGTACAAACATTTGTATGACCATTAGAAAAATCACACAAATGATTGACCCGAGCGGGAATCGAACCCGCAACGTCTTGAATGGCAGTCCATTACATGAACCACTCAACCACGAGGCTCGTGGATTTATTACATTAAAACCTTCTGTATTGAAAATATTTTAGGAAAAAGAATGTTCAACTTTCTAGCTATTATCGTTCCTGAGATACAGCCTAGTGACAGACAGAAGGACAGCGAATAATAACAGAGGACGAAAAAAATATTTAATTGAATAATTCCTCAAAGAGACTGACACATACAACAACAATACTGACAAAAAAAAGAGGTACACAAATAATATAATCAAATAATATAATAAATTTCATATCTTCATACACTTATTAGCAATGAAAGTTATTATTTTTATATGTATGTCTTTAGGTGAGCTTAAATCTATAAAACTATGCAACGAATTTTATTCGGTCAGGTAGAGTGGTTCACGAGGATGTTTATTTTTGTGTATAATTTGCTTAGGTTTGGCGTATATATAATTTTTATTTTATTTTTTTAGTTTCTAGTATGTGTGACAACCTTAACTAAATAAATCAGTAATAAACATGTTTGAAATCGTGATCGTTTGACGTCAATACATTATTAGGAACATCTTTTTATCGTAGAGTGTTAACTCAGCTCAATGAACTGTAACAACTATTTAATAAATTGAATTATGGTGGAAAAAGTGATTACCGCAAGCGGGACTTGAACCCACGACCTCGGAATACCGTTTCGTAGCTATTCCAACTGAGCTTAATTGCGGTCGTGCTTTTCAGTAATCAATTAAGCCACCACATTCGTCACTCGATTGAGTTTATATATTTTTACGTACACGCCATCTATCAAGATTGCTTTGCAACAATGTCGATCAACCACCTAGTATTCTTTACAGAATACAAATGGGTTGGAAATAATGACGCGACGTTCATTACTAAAGTTGTACGTAAAAATAATCGTAAAAAATTACGGCAATCACTTTTTCCACCATAATTCAATTTATTAAGTAAAAGCATAGCATGTCAATTGCAAAATTAATAAATTATTTTGTAACAACTATTATTAAATTAAAGGTTTTCAGCAATTTAACGTCTCACCATCTCACTGTTGAACAAGGGCCTCCTTTGCTTTGAAAAGGCATGTGGTTTTCGATGCTGTGCAAAACAGGCGTGTTGGAACAATGTTTAATTTTGAGTTTTCCATCAGATGCTCTTATTATATGCCTTAGCAGACTCTTACAGCAACTTGAAGGGGAAAAGGGGTAGTGATACCTGTGTTATGAGGCACACAAGCGTCACCATCCCATTTCAAGGTGCGGAAAAGACTAAATTACTTACCCATCTAAAATAGCCTCTACGTGCTTGTAAAAATGGTACAATTTGGCATCATCTTGGTAACCACCGTCTTCTTCATCAATATCTATGTCTCTTTTTTTTCTCGAAGTTCCAGTATAACCTGAATTAGCATATAAAATGTCTACAGGTATTTGTGTTCGATTCCAGGGCAGTTGAAAATTAGCTTGAAAAGCGTAGTTTATGTTTATGTGTTTAACCACACTTGGAAATCCAATACCAGCGTTAAACTAAAAAAATAAATGATAAAGTAAATAACATTATTTAAAATTCTTTGAATACTTATTTGTCTATCAAATTGTGACAATTAAATTATATAAACAAACTAGCTGACCCGGCAAACGTTGTTTTGCCATACTAAAAAAAAAAAGTTTGAAAAATAGATGTTGGCCGATTCTCAGACCTACTGAATATGCATGTAACATTTCATAAAAATCGGTCAAGCCGTTTCGGAGGAGTAAGGTAACTAACACTGTGACACGTGAATTTTATATATTAGATATATACAAATATTCATGGACGTTTCACGCAACGTCCTTTGGTCCTAAGCTTAGTTTATATACTTATATGCTTGTGTTATGGGTACCAGAATACGGATAGAATACATAAACCACTTTTATTTTCTAAATACATACTTATAATACATAGAAACACACAGACGCAGTACAAACAAGTAGCAGTGGCGTACTTAAATTTGTTAATACTAAGAAAACACCCAAATGCAAGCACAAATATCATCTATATGCATTAACGAACACTTGCCCAAAGTCAGTATCGAATTGATGACCTCTTAGCTCGAAATTATCACTACTAACAACGTTATAAGTTACTTAGTAATTACTATTAATAATAATGCATATTCTAATGGTCACTTTTTGGTAAACTTATACTCTAAAAATATCAGGGCATTGTTTTACAAGAATCTCGGGTCGACTAGGGTAAATTACAGGGCAATTACACACACATTAATCTTATGATGACTGAAGTAAATTACTGTACGTTTAGACCCATTTATCTATTTTGTATTTAGGTATGTTATTTTACACTTCCTATTTATTTCTGTCTGTTTTTGTGTTACAAATAAAAATGGAACACATTGCTAAAATATAACCACTTTTGAGCATTTTGCGACTTGTGCAAAGGAATCAAAACCTAGAGGTTATTTTCCATTATCTTAGAGGCATATATTTTAAAAGAAACAATGGTAGTGTTAAAAGAAAAAAAAAACCTTAATATTATAATTCGTTATTATATTATTGAGTAGAGATATGGTATTTGTCCATGTGGTGACGGATTAAGAATACAAGTGTCACCACCCATTTGCTCCCTAAGATGCTGTAAGAGCCAGCTAAGCGATATTGTACACAGATAACATCCTCTGTGAGAAACGGAACCTCGACAATAAACCATAATTATGCCAACACGCCCGGTCAGTGCGGCACAGAGAAAGAAAAGGTGTTTGTTACAAAAGTTTTTGTGCCGTTGAGATGTAAGAAATTCTATACAATTCAACTACAAAAATAAATTTGTAAAATAGTGTAAGCTTTGTTTTATGTCATTTAATGATTTTGTTCTATCCGCTATATACGGAATCCTTAACATACGCTCTCGATTGTCTTTTTTGCGACGTTTCATTGTGACTTGACCGATTGTTAGAGCTTCCCTATATTATTCACTATTATTCATACTGATTTATAGTAGCCCCAATGTGAACATGCGGGTAAAGTTATCCCTGATAAAATGTGTCATCCCTCGCATTCAAAGCTCAAAATCTAAATCTAGGCTTTTGCAGATATTGTCACCATTATACAAGATATTTTGAACGGGGCTAAGTCTAAAACTATATTCATCATCATTCGAAATTCTACGCGTGGCATTTAGATAAATATCACAGTTTTTGGAACTTTATGCCCCTATTGGTAGCAACGTGATGTTAATCAGCCAATAGCCTACCTCGATAAAACAAAATCAAAAATCATTTATTCACGTAGGCATATTCTCTTTTTGCCAAAAAAAAATAAGCTCCTATGATATGTCCAAAAATTTTTTTCCCTACCACCGGTTCAGGATTTTCAATCCGCTGAGAAGAACCAGTAAAGAATCGTAAGAAACTCAGCAGATATCGTTATCTTTTGTCATATTAATCTTTTTTTTTAAATAATTATTAAAATGGTTCTTACAATATATATAAATTACAATTATAATAATATGTGTTGTTCTGGAATAATTTACTCCCAAGCTTTATTGTCATTAACATAGTCTGAAATTTTATAATACGCCTTTTTACATAGTTTATTGTTTAGTTGGCGGGTTTACCGGAGGGCGTTAGTACTAGAGGGCATTTTAAATCCCTACAAATTATGACACTTCCTTCAATATATATATACCAGGTAGCGATTTACGTTTGGGAGAATAAGGACACCTTCCAGACATTAGGGCAAACACATAGGTACAGCTCAAGACACGGGGCGCGTTTGCACAATATAGCTCACAAGCTCAGCAAATCTAGTCGGACTGCTCGCGTGATAGGCCCGGCGGTATATAATCGGCTATCAGCCGACGTAAAAGATGCAACTTCTACCAAAAGCTTTAAAGCAAAGCTAAAAAAATGGTTGATTAAGAATGAATTTTATGACTTTGATAACGAATTTCTTAAATTACCCTTGACATGAATGAAATGTGAAATAATTACCTAATTTAATTAATTTATTTATTTTTTATATTCGTATTTAATTATCATTATTATTGACAATTGCAATGTATTTTTTAATTCAAATAATGTATCTAATTCAATTCTAATTCTTTGACTTGTAACTTATGTTATCAATTAATAAATGAAATGAAAAATGAAATGAAATGAAAATAGTTTAGATTTTACAAATTTTTTAAACCTAGATTTATTTAATTCTTTCACATCATTAGGGAGTTTGTTATAAAAACGTATACCATGCCCCATGAAAGAGTTACTTATTTTGTGGTGACGAGTAACATGCATTACAAAATTGTGCTTATTTCGAATGTACTATAAAAATGTACTATATAACACTGAAATAATTTTTCAAATCGTACCAGTGGTTAATGATATTCAAACTCTTCAGCTATAATATTTGTATAGATATGTATATGTACTAATTAGTCCACGTCCGGGTTCTGAGTTATTCAACTCCTTGGCGTAATCTACTTATGCAACATTTAGCAAACATGTCAACATGGCACAGGTTTAAATTTTGTGCTTTTTGTCACTTGTAGACGTTAGGTACCAATTCTACGTGCACTACTAAACTTAAATAAAAATATAAAATATACGTTTATATTTAAATAATTACGTTTTAACATTTACGTAATTGAAACCTTTTTTCCGCCTCTAACAGAGGGTGTCATAATGTGTACAAAATTTAACCTTTGCCAACACGCGGTCAGCGCGGCGCAGTAGACCATAATCCCACTCAAAATGGAAGAGCCCGTGCCCAACAGTGGGGCTGGACAAACAGGAAGAATTGATACCTCAGAGATAGATCTCTGAGGTATCAATTATATGTCCGATGATATTTTGGTATATTTTGTATATATACTCTAGAGAGTATATATACAAAATATACCAAAATATCATCGGACACTATATAATAAGTCAATATCTTCCCTATCCAGCTATATTTATGAGAGAAAATGAAATTAATAGGTATTATACTGCTATATTGCGTTTTAAAGGATCCATCTAACTAAATTACTCTTCTCCTGAGAAAGGAAATGGCACTTTCCTTTTTCAAAGGCTTTCTGTAAAGCACTAGAGGTAATATCGTATTTATTTATCATTGGGAAGTACATTTTTTATTTTGTGCTACGTAAAATTATTACTTTATTTGTGATCGTGAATTAGAAGGGGCAGATAATAAGGAATCATGATTTATAAGGAAATGGGGTAATGAGACCAATTCTGTTGCGTCAAAAATTTTACTAAAATGAAAACAACTTTGGTGTATTTTAATCAATTGGCAATTTCAGTATGTATACACTTTTATGTTAATCAATATCGTTAATCTATAATACACATTTTTTATAATAAGAAAATTAAGTTATCATTGTGGAATTGTAATATTCGCACTATAATTTTTCATTTTTCAGTTAAGTTCAGTTGTGTACGTGGAATTGGTAACCACGACACTACTAATCTTGATCTGTCACCACAAGACATAATCTGTACACATAACAGACTTTAAAGGGGTCCCCTTTTAAACTCTGTTATGTGTACAGATTATGTTCGTTGAATCGTTTTCCAGTCAACCTTTGGTAGAGTATGGGATGGAGTAAAATTCGAAAAATCATGATAAAAATAGAGATGTTCCACGCTCTATTATGTCTGTCTACTCCTCATGAGGCCTGGTATGATAGTAAATAAACAAAATAAAACATACCTGCAGTATAGTACTGTTTGGGTAAAGCAACTGTCGTTTACTTCTCTGTAGAGATTCACTAAATATCTCTATTTCTGTTCCTTTTATACAAGATATTATATTTACTATAAATGGTAGTATAAGAAATGTTTCAAAAAGCATGATGTTAAGGCAACGTGTCCGTTAAAAATGAGATAAACACACAAAGTTGCATGTAAGCTAACATTTTACTTAACGGTTTGTGAAACGGTAAAAGAAAAATGCTACATACAGCAGAGCATGCTTAGACCTCGTGGTAGATTGTCACTACCAACTACCATGATGAATTGGTATAACCCATTAATGATTGGCTAAAAAAGACAATCTTTAGCCACTTGCAAATGCAGCAATTTCAAAGGCATTAATGCAGGAGGCAATTTAATGAGACTAGTATGTATTACAAAATACATGACTTGTATTTCAGTGTTTTCCAGGATTAACTAAGTATAAGTATTACTCCCCCGTTGCGTTGAGCCCCCCGTAAAAAAAGAGGACCACTCTTACCGGGTCATGGTAAGGCTCAAGACACCACCATGGTCCGCTAGAGCAGAGTGAGGAGGGAAAAAATAGTATAAGTATTATATTTAATACTGGTATCCTTTGAATTACGTGTATTAGGTGTTGAAAGAAAGAAAGATTTCACCTGAATGTTTTCTCTCGGATATATTTACTCCAGATATATTTATTTCTTTCTTAACTTATAAACGTTCCATACACGTCTTTCATTTAAAACTATTTAGTTTTGAGGTTTTCCATCTCATTGAAATGATGCCCTCTGTATAATAGACAATATTTACAGCTTCTAACGAAATTTAAAATACGTAGATCCGAGTGCAAACATCTGTCATACTTAGGATTTGAAATAGACCGAAAAGCTAGAACGCCCAAGTATATACGGAATTAAAACATTTAAAACATTGGTGTTTGTTTATTTCACAGTACCTAGTAGAAGTAATTAAAGATTAACGAACCCAGGAAATAGTCGTGAGCACAGATACCGAAAGCCACAGAAGCCGAAAGTAAATCAATGACAATTATTTCTTAAAAATAACAATGATGTGGCGAATTTTTAAAATGTTTGAATGTAATTTATTAACTTTTGTAATTGACTTGCTATGATTTTATTTATAAATTAAATTGTAGTGGATAAAGTGATCACCGCAAGCGGGACTTGAACACTTCAGTTGACAGAGCTACGGAACGGTATTCCGAGGTCGTGGGTTCAAGTCCCGCTTGCGGTGATCACTTTTTCCACTACAATTTAATTTATTATGATTGAATTTTTCAACTCATACAATGTCGTTTAAATTAAACTACTTTTTACGGATTGAGACGCGTGTATTTGTTTTAAATTTTAGCCTAACGTTTCAGAGACTTTGCAGTCACCATGGTCACGGGTGAAAGAAGGATATAAAGAAAATATGAAAAGTTAACCCAATTTTATCTACCAAGGGATTTTCGTCCATTCGTGAAAGCTCTCCTTTTGGAACATGCCTGACGTTTTACTAGAGCTTTTAAGTTATTTAGATCTATTAAAAAGGTTTGTATTAGAAACCGAATAATTTCATTTTATGGAAACCATAATTGTCATTAAATTAGAAGGCATATGGGAAAATAGAAGAGATACTTACGTTGTACATACGTATACTCTTAGAAGTCGTGACGACAGCATATTGAATTAACATATTAGTTATTGTGTGCGCCGAGTACTGTCATGTGATCACACCCATACAAATAAACTAAGGATGCGTTTAGACTCGTGCTCTTATTTGCTGTTAAAAAAATATTCACAAATATTTCACTGAATGTTCGCTGATCCCAAATTGCGTAACACTCGTAATACTTTTCTGTAAAAAATACGTATAATTATGTAAATAATTATTTTTAATAAATAATAAAATAAAAAAATATAAATGTTTTAGGGTTTATAAAGAACTCAAGTTGCAATTTTCAGCAACGTTAACAAGTTTTAAAACGAGCGAAATTATATAATAAAGTTTTGTTTATGGTAAGATTGAAACATCTTTTATATTAACGATAGATTTGATGGTCTCTGAATATTAAATTAAAAATGGTTTTAATAATCTTTAGAAATAATGAAAGCATGTTTTTTACGACAAAAAATCTGCCTGTCTAGAAATATGTGTTTTGTTTACTGCAATAATAGATATTTACAATAAAGTTAACGTAAATAACAGATAACAGATAAACAGATAAATTTGAATTGGACTTAGATTTTAGAGATATCGACAACATGGGAGTATTAGTAGTACAATAACTTAAAAACACGTTTGAAAAACCTATATATTATATTACATTATTGCATTGTCGTCAGGTCTTAGTATGTGTGCAAAATTTTAGATCAATCTGAATATTGCAAGTGGGTGAAAATCGCTTTCAAAGAATTCACTATATAGATTAATACATTGATAGATACGTGCGGAGCTAATAGAAGCGTCTTAATAAAAATAAGACAAGTTATTAGGTTCGTGTGTGAACACATCTTTATTATTTGTTAAGTTGACGGTGCATTGACTTTTATACTCGAACATCAAATAGTTGACTTGCTTCACATAGAAAGTATAACACACTTCAAATTTAAAATACATAATAATCGGTTAGCTAGCTTAGGACCCAGGATAATGAGGTAGGATCCCTGTCTTTAATCATTCTTATCAATATTTTTTTTAAACTTGACCGTATAAACTTCATAAAATATTTGTTTTCGTATTTATTACATATAAGTTCATACATATTATAGATAATTTTTAATATATGAAAAAATATATATAAATATTAACGATAACATTTTAGTTAACATTGACGATAAATATTAACGAATACTAACGATTTATCCATCAAAATTTATATAATAAAATATTTTTTATAGTCTATTTCGTGGTGTTATGTTTTGTTTTTATTACTTTGGGACCAGAGGACGTTGTGTAAAATATTTGTGTATATTTAATTTTCATCCTTAAGCACCTACTTTACTTATTCTCTGCACCACCCAAAGGTTGACTGGTAGAAAATGCCTATGGCATTAAGCCCGCCTTTGTACTCAAATTGTACATAAAGTGTTAAATAAATAAATAAATAAAAAAGCAGTATGTGTTTTTATTATTTTATCTTGTTGTATCCGTGTTTTTTTTTGTAGTAGGTACCGTAGTTTTACAATAATCGCTAATATTTTATTCTTTCTTTTTGTTTTTTAGTTTAGTTTAACCCTAGTGTAAACACTATCCCCCTTATTACAAAACGCGGCTCAACGTTAAACCCAGGTTTAACAAAATTTATTTACGAGGAATTGGATAGTTAGACCCGCTCTGACACTAGTTTGGCGTCGGTTTAAGAGTAAGGTCGTTGTTAGATCTAGGATTTGAGAAAAATCTGCTTGAAATGCGCAATTGAAGTGTTTAAAAACCAGGCTTAAACTGTGGCTTAAACTTAGTCCACGTTTTGTAATAAGGCGGTTTTGGTCTTATTCATAATGACTTAACGGAGGTTTAAAAGTTGGCTAAAATAGGTTCGCGAAAATTGTCAAAACTTCTTATTCATAATAGTCTTTTTACGCTAAAACGTTTATTATCTCTCCGAAAAATCTCCTTTTAAACCTCCGATAAGTCATTATGAATAAGACCATTTGTAACTGTCTACTGTTTACTTAAATATTAATACTTACAAATCAAATAATTTTAATTCTTTATAACGTATTATTAATATATGGTACTCATAATTATGTTATTTATTTAATCCTTAGCTATTTAAAAAAAATTATTTAGTTTTTATTAAAGCTGTTTCTTGCTTATTTAAAAATTTTATGCTTTTGAATCTATGTTTGAAATTATTGAATTACAGGCACTATATTTTGGCTGTTCTTTTCTACAATATCATAAGTTCGGTAGCAGATAATGAAGAAGAACATAAATTAAGAATAAAAAGACAAGTAAACAGTTTACCGTTAATTTATCCATATGGTGGCACTTATAAGGTAATATTTTTACTATAGTTTAATATTATTCAGATATCAAACTCTAAAGTTTATATTTACTTACAAGCTTCTGTAAATTTTGTTCGTATCTATCTACCAAACAAGTTAGTAACCTGTGTATTAAAGGCCTGCATCAATATTATCGTATATCATCGCCGACACGTACATATTAACACAGCCAGTAGGCACAGAAAATGAAGAATTAGGGATACTTTTCCTATATACTCAAAATCTACTAAATATATTTTAATTCTGATTTACGTGTTTCTATATATAATAGTTACTTATGTTTTTAAAGTTATTTCGTTAGTTGATACGCGATAATAGACCGACAAATGAAAAAAAATAAGAAATGAGAGAGGTATTTTCGCTAAGATTTTCTATCGAGAAAACTTTTTTTAATCGCGTTTCTGAGTTTATGCGATCCTAGATTATATATTGAAAAAACATATACTTAAAAATTAGAGCTCTAGCCATTCAATCTAAAGAAACAATGAAAACTTCGTACGTAGAAAAATGCACGAAGCTATTTTGGTATCCTCTTAATGTATGTAACGCAATCTTTGAAAGTAGATTTCACCAACTTCCAATACCGAGTTAAATAGGACCAGATGTTCCTGATATTAACGCGTTCAAACAAACAAACAAACAATCTTTTCAGCTTTAAAATCTTATATATAAAATTCACGTGTCACAGTGTTAGTTACCGTACTCCTCCGAAACGGCTTGGCCGATTTTTATGAAATTTTACATGCGTATTCAGTAGGTCTGAGGATCGGCCAACATCTATTTTTCAACCTTTTTTTTAGTATGGCAAAACAACGTTTGCCGGGTCAGCTAGTATTAGTATAGATATCTTATAATATAATAATAATAAATAATAAATATTCACGGATATTTTACACAACGTCCTCTGGTCCCAAGCTAAGCTGATATGCTTGTGTTATGTCAAAGTCAAATTTTTTTATTTCAAGTTGGCATGTTTTACATGCTCTTTTGAAACGTCAGAAACTAGGTGTCTGTTCCAAATGCGAATCCTATGGAGAAGAACAGACAAGAAACTCCATGGATTTTTTTTTTCATTTCAGTTCATTTCTTTTTTTTTCAATAATATTATACATATGGGTACCAGAATACGGATATACTACATAAAATATTTTTCTTTTTGTAAATATATACTTATAATACATAGAAAACACCCAGACGCAGTACAAACATTTGTGTGACATTTATGGATAATAAATAAATAAATAAATATTCATGGACATTTCACACAACGTCCTCTGGTCCCAAGCTAAGCTTATATGCTTGTGTTATGGGTACCAGAATACGGATATAATACATATACTACTTTTTTTTTGTAAATACATACTTATAATACATAGAAACACCCAGACGCAGTACAAACATTTGTATGACAATTAGAAAAATCACACAAATGATTGTCCCAAGCGGGAATCGAACCCGCGACCTCGTGATCGGCAATCCATTACATAAACCACTCCACCACGAAGCCCAATCGAATTCCACCAAAGCGAATTATATCTAATACCCAGAGAAAATAATGAAATAATAATAGTCCAGTCTAAGAATCGCTAGAGGAGTTCAAAAATGAACAGATTTCAGTTTAATTAGTAATTATGAAAACATAAAGATATTAATCTCTGTAATGTTGAAGTTTATGTAGGTATTTCAATTATTATTTAATAAACAACAACTTTATTGATAAAATGAGTACTTTACAAAATTAATTTTGCCTTAATGTTTTTGTTATGAATATTAGTAATAGTATATTGTAATAGTAAAAATAAAATAAATATTCACGGACATTTCACACAACGTCCTCTGGTCCCAAGCTAAGCTTATTATGCTTGTGTTATGGGTATCAGAATACGGATAGAATACATATTACATATACTACTTTTCTTTTGTAAATACATACTTATAATGCATAGAAACACCCAGACGCAGTACAAATATTTGTATGACAATTATAAATATCACACAAATGATTGTCCCGAGCGGGAATCGAACCCGCGACCTCGTGATCGGCAGTCTGTTACATGAACCACTCAACCACGTAGCTCGTCAAATATTATATGAACTGTATTATAAAGGTATATTTATTTAAGTTAAATAGCTTCTTTTGCACCTTTTATAGCTTTACTAGCCATTGCCCGCCATTTCGAATTTAAAAGCTATACAAAAGACTATCCTGTTAAACCACCCCCTATTGAAAAAAAAGCGCATATAAATTTATTGCGTAGTTTTGAAGATATAAGCTCACATAGGGACATATGAACGTCGCGTCATTATTTTCAACCCAATTGTATTCTGTAAAGAATACTAGGTGGTTGGTTGAGATGTTGCAAAGCAATCTTGATAGATGGCGTTGTACGTAGAAATACGATATAAACTCAATCGATTGACGATTGTGGTGGTAAATTTGAATGCTACAAGCACGACCGCAATAAGCTCAGTTGGAAAGAGCTTCGGAACGGTTTTCCGAGGTCGTGGGTTCAAGTACCGCTTGCGGCAGTCACTTTTTCCACCATAATTTAGTTTATTAAGTAAAGCATAGCATGAAAATTGCAAAATCAATAAATTACTTTAATAGTGACTTTGTTTTATAATAAGTAAAGATTTGCTGCATTAGATTAGATTATATAGATTAAATTATACTCATATTATTTTTCCTTCGTAGCAAAAGAAGCTCAAGTCCCAAAAAATGATAGCACAAAGTTATTTACGTTAGTACGTGTACGGATGCACAAAGAGTTTAAAATTTATTTTTGTTTGTGCTTAGTAATATTACTTGAACTATTGTTTTCTTCTCTCTCCAGCCCATTTACGTCCCACTACTGGGCACGGGCCTCCGCCACTTTGGAAGGTGATGAGTTTTGGAGGATTGTGGTCTACTGTGCCACGCTGACCTGGCGAGTAGGCTTAGGATTTATTTTCAAGTTGTCCGTCTCTCATAGTAGACGTTAACTGCTTATATTGTTCCTTAGCTGGCTCTTACAGCACCCTGGGAAAGAAATGGGGGTGGTGACATATGTATTCTTAATCCGTCACCATACGGACATATTCTTGTTTTCTTAATATGTACCTACTTATTGTACATACTTACTTTAATTATGTTAAAAGATATTTATGTAAAGTCACACAAATATATTTCCAGTGCATTCTTATCGTTACGTACACAAATAAAAACCTATTACGTTGTCCGTTAAATCCATCTGTCTGTCAAATATATTTTTATTGCTAAATTTATTATTTCCAGCTCATCATCGGTGTTTCTTCTCCAATTAAATCGGAAGAATTCATTAACTTGAACTGGGTAGCAAACTTCCAGTACCAATATGTTCAGTTCGATAATATAACAGAATTATCACAGTACTATTTTATTAAGACTGTATCTAGGGAACAAAGAGATGCGGATATTAAAGCAAGACAGAATGAAAGATTCACATTTTATAAATCAGTAGCTGATATGCTGCGGTCGTGAGTATTTTTATATAATTATATTATTTAAGTCCGTAATCCGAAATACGGAGATCCGTAGGAGAACGGGCGTATGCGACATAGCTCGAAAGGCTAGCATGCTGAAGCGGCACTGGGAAGAAAGGTTCTAGAGTGGCGAGCACGGTCCGGTCAACACAGCATGGAGCGACGATATCGTTAAGGTTGCGCCATTGGATGCAAGCGACCTGAGACCGCGCGTTGTAGCGTTCTATGGGGTACGCTTATGTCCAACTGTGAGTGTGCCTGGAGAAAGACTGATGGATGGATGGATGATATTACTTAAGTAGACCTTGGGGTGTGATATTGCAATAGACAGCCATCACCAAGACGCAGATTTGATCTAAGTAAAGGACAATTATTTTGTTTATTTTTCAATATCTATGTTTTTCATACCTATAATTGTACTGTGCGGGGGTGTTCAAAGTCGTGATCACACAAATTATTGCAATTCAGAAATTGTAATAATTTGCGCGATATATAGACGTACCGTACCATCCATCACCACTCCAAAAAATTATGACACCAATAATAATCCACATAAATTCAGATATTCGTCTCATTTCACACTTCCTGTTCCTTGTCTTTAAGCTCAATGGATAAAACCTTATGTTTTTAATTTTCAGTAAAGGGATGGATGGCGAAGAATGTCTATTACGTGCTATCTGTGAAACTGCTCAATATCCTGTAGAAGAAGAAGGCTTAGTGGGTGAAATTATTCACATACTTCTTACGTAAGTCATTGCAATATTAAGCAATTATGTTTTTCTAAAATTAGTAGTATTACTTTAAAAAGACCTTCTATTTCGTAAATGCCTAAATTTAAGAAATGTGTATATTTTTTATTTAGTGCGGTGGTAGTTTTTTGAGGTCTACGTCCAGCTCCTGACAAAAAGACACAAAAGATGGATAAATAATAAATAAATAAATAAATATTCAGGACATTTCACACAACGTCCTCTGGTCCCAAAGTAAGCTATATTTCTATGCTTGTATTATAGGTACCAGATACGGATAGACTACTTATACTACTTTTCTTTTGTAAATACATACTTATAATACATTTAAAACACCCAGACGCAGTACAAACATGTGTATGACATTTATGGATATCACACAAATGATTGTCCCAAGCGGGAATCGAACCCGCGACCTCGTGGTCGACAGTCCATTACATAAACCACTGCACCACGAAGCTCGTATGAAATGTATCACGAAGGATGAATGGGATCCTTACGTATTTCTTCGAAGAAATAGCAAAGATTGTTGCAACTTTTAGCATTGTAATAATTGGCTTTTGGCATTGCAAATAAATAAGTTTAACAAAACCGTAATCCGATTTAGCTTTTATTATCCCCGGGAGTTTAATTTGAGATTCTCATATTGCGAAACCGATTTCATAACTATTGCTTCACGTAGCCAGGCTTTCATTAAAACCTATTCTATAACATGATTTCAGACCAGACTATGGAAAAACTCCATTTGATGAAAAAGATAAGGATTTTGATGATCTCATGTCACCTTACACTGATGCTGCGGTGGCTGGAAGGCAGATGTTCAACTGTCCATCCATATATACGGGATGTCCAGAAGGTCAAGGGATTATGGAAATGTTTAGCGTATTGAGAGAGGAATAGTAAAGAATGAAAAGTCGGGCGTTGTTGTACTGTCTGAAATATTTTAAATAATAAAAGGGAAAATAGCCTACAAATCTTACAAGCTTGGATATTTTTTCTGTACTTATATAAAAAGAACTGCAAAAGAAATGTTATGAGAGAGCTTCAAAGTAATCCAGTGAAATCTCGGTTATAAAGTGAAGAAGCTTAGCTATTTGCTATGGGACGGTCTTGCTACGACAAATTAAGTAAATCTCGTATATGTAGCCAGTCACGTGCCAGCTATCTTTTTCTTGGAATATTTACATTGACTTGTGATTTCACTACTATTGTTACTCGAATTATTAATTTTGTCGGTAATTTTTATTTTAAAAACGTTTTTTACATGGACAACTGTTACACTTGACAAAATGTCAGTTATATATTACGACGAGCCTCGTGGTTGAGTGGTTCATGTAACGGACTGCCGATCAAGAGGTCGCGGGTTCGATTCCCGCTCGGGACAAACATTTGTGTGATTTTTCTAATTGTCACACATTTTTTTTCTAATTGTCATACAAATTATGTATTTACAAAAAAGAAAGTGGTATATGTATTCTATCCGTATTCTGCTACCCATAATACAAGCATATAAGCTTAGCTTAGGACCAGAGGACGTTGTGTGAAATGTCCATGAATATTTATTTATTTATATACCTTTTGCTACTTGTCCATATTATGGTGATGGATTAAGAATAAAAGTGATGCCATCCTGTAACCTTTCCAGGGTGTTGTAAGAACAAGCTAAGAAAGTAGATTACGTTTCATGTGAGGGAAATAAACTCAAAACAAGATATTAAGTCAACAGTGCCTGGTCAGCGTGGCATTAGAAGACCCTTCTGAAGCGGAGGCGGCCCTTACCCAGTAGTTGGTCGTTAATGGACCGACGAGAAAAAGGATATTAATGATGATATAAAAGGAATTACATTAGGTACCTGGTATATCTATAGCTCTCTTTGGCTCCCAATATTTTCGAGCAAGCAGACAACAGAGCGAGTTTAGAGATTGCTTTTGTCTTTGGAAACACATAGGTAAATTTTATTGTATAGTGCATATATATAGAGATTAAAGACGTAAATTTCTCTCAGGAGTGGAAACAAATGACACCAATTAACCTACTTAGAAGAAACTTACAAATTTCTTACACATGTTCCAATTCGAATAAAAATGGTATTGACTCATGGGACCCGATGGGCAATCAGTTGAATAGAAGGCGATTTAGGTGCCTCGAGAATTTATTGAGTGGTCCAATAGTAACTAACTGGATTTATTTTGTGCTTACCACGCGCTGAGCTTTCATTACCGTTCTTGGAGACAAAGATGCATACAAAAACCTCTAAGGAATAAAAGAGATAGAAATATTTGCGGTTTACATGTTGGTAATGATTTTGTCAATTGTGATTGTTGTGTTTTAGGAAGCTGATGTAATATATATGTGTGTTGCATTTGTAATCGAGACATATTGTCTTGACTGTCCATAAGAAATACTACATAATATATAAGTATTGATCTCTAAACTGCTTGTAGGGGTTTTGGCAGATTTTGGATGGTACTTAAAATTTATTATACCATCATTTTGTATAGGTACTATAAATAGTAAAAATAAATATTCATACACATTTTACACAAAGTTCTCTGGTCCCAAGCTAAGCTTATTATGCTAGTGTTATGGGTACTAGAATACGAATAGAATACATAAACTACATTTCTTTTGTAAATAGATACTTATGATACACACCAAATAGTTTGACGGGCCTCGTGGTCTAGTGGTTCATATAACGGACTGCCGATCACGAGGTCTCGGGTTCGATTCCCGGTCAGGACAAATATTTGTGTGATGTTTTTAATTGTCATACTAATGTTTGTACTGCGTCTGGGTGTTTACTATGTATTATAAGTATGTATTTACAAAAGAAAAGTAGTATATGTATTATATCCGTATTCTGGTACCCATAACACAAGCATATAAAGCTTAGCTTGGGACCAGAGGACGTTGTGTGAAATGTCCATGAATATTTATTTTATTATTTATTTATAGTAAACATCCAAACGCAGGACAAACTTTGTATGACAACTGTAAATATCACACAAATGATTGCCCCGAGCGGGAATCGAACCCGCGACCTCGTAAACGGCAGTCCGTTACCTGAACCACTAGACTACGACGCCCGTCATATGTCTAGAGCAATAAAATGAAATGAAAGAAAATTGTAGAAATTTTGTCTTTTAAAATACCGTTTCATCCTGTCAAACTATCGTAGGAACAAATTATCTGCCATATCCTACTTTCGTTATTTATGTAATGTATATTTACGCCATCTATGGAGTACACCACGAACTTTGTGATAAATATTTATTCAACTTTGTATTTTCTTGGATAAAAATAAAAGGTATTTTATTTTTTAACTCACTTTAATCTCAAAAATTGTAAAAGATAAAGTTTTGCACTAATATAAACAACAACATAAAGGTATAAACAACATTTTTTAAAAATACTAAAAAGTTAATAAGTTATTAAGTTAATTAATACCTGCATTATATTATTATTGTTGTTACGTCCTCGTAGAGCGAAAAGTCGCTAAGTCGAAAATGACCAAAATGAGATACGAGGCTTCAAAGAAAAAAAAAACAAAATTGACATAACTTTGATTTGATAATTGCTATTGCTGAATTTATGATTTTACATTATTGGTATTTCATTCAGGCTTATGCACAAAATTCAGTCTATTTTAAAAACGGACAATGCTATTGCGATAAAATTTTACAATGTGATAACCAGAGAGTAAACAAATGAAATGTTCACAAATCAAAGTTTTATCAAAAGTTATTACTACTAATGTATTAAAGTTTTCTCAAGATTTTCGTATGATATTGGGCACCCACATTATTATACATTAATTATTAAATGTTTTGATGAATTTTGTAGGACATCATCTACTTCAAGCAGAAAATGATTTGAGAAATGTAACTATAAGTATTAGGTAATATTATTTTAGATGTGGCACACGATTGCTTGATTTTTTGCTCAACGAAATAGCCCATTATTCAAAATACGCCATAGTTGTTTTCATTTCTTAGTTAAGTTTAATTGTACACGTAGAATTGGTACCAGTATATTTATTTCAGATAACTCTACCGAAGCCGATGATGGGGCGTCAAATATGATATCATGTGTAACAAAAGTGGGGATTTAGATTTCTGTTTGATTGATGATTTCTTTTAATTTGATTATCTCGATTCGTGTGTTCTGAGTTAGTTAGTTGTTTTTGTTTTTTTTTAGTTTTCATGTAACTGTTTTGCTCTATACTTCTATTAAAGTTTAATTATTGTATATCAATGTTATTTTAATGTTTTTTTTATCGTCAACTATAACTACTAGGATTGGTAAAATACTTAGATATTATTTTCAGAATGTTATGTTGCTCTCAGAAAGAAGTTACAATATAACTAACTCAAGTTAATTCCTATAAAATAGTTTACAGATGGGTGAAAAATCACTAACTCAGATCGAAAAGTCACTAACTTACTTCGAAATTAAATGATTCGAGGGTACAAATTAATTACTTTCGTTTTTCTTAATTATCTCTAAAACAAATAATTTTCTCTTGATATTTTATATTAAAACATAAGCCTGAATGAAATACCAATGAGGTAAAATCATAAATTCAGAAATAGAAATTATCAAATCAAAGTTATGTCAATTGTTGGTTTTTTTTTCTTTGAAGCCTAGTTAGCCTATTTTGGTCATTTTCGACTTAATGACTTTTCGCTCTACGGGGACGATATAGTCTACTGTGCCGCGCTGACCAGGCGTGTTGGCACAGGGTTTATTTTAGAGTTTTCCGTCTCTTACGGAGTATGTTATCTGTGTGCAATATCCCTTAGCTGACTTTTACAGTATCCTTGGGCGGTGATGGGGTGGTGACACTTGTATTCTTAGTCCGTCACCACACGGAGAAGCGCGAAAGTAGTAAACCTGAATCCCTCCTAAAGCGGAGGAGACCCATACCCAACAGTGGGATGTTAATAGGCTGAGGAGAGAAAGAGAGTTATATAATAACACTAGCTATTGCCCGCGAATCCGTCCGCGTGGAATTTAGAAAATTTTCCTCGTTTTTGCAACATATTTCACTACTGCTTCGCTTCTACTGGTCGTAGCGTGATGTTATATAACCTTAAGCCTTCCTCGATAAATGCCCTATCTAACACTGAAAGAATTTTACAAATCAGCCCAGTGGTTCCTGACATTAGCGCGTTTAAACAAACAAACTCTTCAGCTTTATAATATTAATAGATTCTGTAAAAGTTATATTACTGATAAATTTAATTAAAATCTATTCAGTAGTTTTTGAGTGAAAAAGTAATTTAAATCCATACAAGTCCACAAATTTATAACATTAGTAGCATTCTATTCAAAACCCGGTTAAATAACCCGTAAAATAAACACACATCCACACACATACAGACACTATTTAAATAAATAATCAAAAATGTATTACATCATAACAAATTCTATCTTACCAAAATTAACCACACGCATATTTTATAATGAAATCCCAAGCCTAGAAACTAGAACTAACTAGAATGTTAACTGGAATTCTAGATTATAATTTAATTAAAAATAGCCGTACAGTGAGACGCCCGTACGGGGCTCGTTAGTGGCTGGGTTTATTATGACATCATTAGGTTTGTTGAACCTCTAGCTTATTAATATAATTTGTATGTAACCTTCTTTTATTAGGGTTCAGTACTAAAAGGTATTTACAATAAGGTACGGGACCCTATTACTAAGACATCGACACATCCCATCGAACAATGATAGCTAGAGAGTTGGAAATTTTATCTGATATTTTTTATGTATATTAATAGCTGTTTTACCAACACATACTTTCCATCTTCATAGTTTTTCTGTTATGATACTAATCGAACGGAACTCTCCGTGTACGAGTCCGACTCGTACGTAACTGCTTTTGTTACTATATAAAGGGCTTTAAATCTAATATATAAAATTCACGTGTCACAGTGTTAGTTACCGTACTCCTCCGAAACGGCTTGACCGATTCTTCTCAAATTTTACATACATATTAAGTAGGTCTGAGAATCGGCCAACATCTATTTTTCAAATCTTTAAATTTTTTTTTTGGTATGGCAAAACAACGTTTGCCGGGTCAGCTAGTAATATATATATATAAAAATAGACAAACACAGGCAATTCTATACTAAGGCGATACTAAAGTGAAATATTCCGCGATACGCCACTTATAATTGCACTATGCATTATGATGTTATGAGAGCAACCACCAAGAGTGGGGTTGCGGATGCAACCCGGTCGAGTTTTATGGTAAGGATCCAAAAATTATGTAAGCAGGACAAATAAAGTAACAGGAGGTATTATCACACTCTCGAGAGCTTCCTGTCATAATGATCCTTATTTATTACATTATTATATCCTTTCTTATTTTTATTAATAAACCTAACTTAAAATATAACAGAACTACAATGAAATTAAAAAATAACGTGAATCTTAAACCTAATGTACGAATAACAATTTATGATTGAGCCAACGTTTTGTAGTGGTAAAAATCAGGTTCAAAGATTCCGTTATAGCGTCTCAATAAAACGTAATAGATTGTTCTTTGCAACAATATATCAAACAATATCTGTATAAAGAGAAACATCTAGAAAAGAAAACGGGCATGTTGCTAGTGAAACTGCGCACTCATCAGATGTCGTATTGTGCCATTTCTCTGTAGCTGACGATTGGTGTCTGAAAGCACAAATAAATAACTTTAAGTACACGTTCACAAATCACGTCTAGTTCCAATGCAGCTCTTGTATTGCACAAACGGGATTGTTTCTATTCAAATATATTATTTATATACATTTTTCTACATTTATCTAGCTTTTGTGATGTATAAAATTAGTAAATAAATATCTGGACGAATGTATTGGATTTATAGTAGCTCATATCTGTCCAATGTCATCACTCTAATTTTTCAATTTCGATTTTTTTTATAGTTATAACGAATTGCAATCGTATTTAATGAATAATAATATATTAATTTCTAAAATTGTGGAAAAAATTTAATAGTTTATCTTATCAGACATTGTAAGCTCTGTCCAAACTTATAAATAAACTTACACTTATAAATAACGAAAATGCACTTTGCAAGTCAGTATGAATGAAGTAAGTATTAAAAATCTTCACATAATGGATGATGAAATATATTTTTTCCAAGATTCTAATTCTCGAAATTTATATAACAATCTGTATTTTATGAGACTGAGGTATCTAGAACGTGCCAGACCCAAGGTAATTTTCGAACCCGAACGCCAATTTTCACGTAAAAATTGCTCATAATTTTATTCCAACGCTTCAACAGGCGTCAGCTATGGACGTAATTTCATTAAAAATGTCAATTTGTATTACCTGAACACCATTTTTAAAAGTTTGTGGTATATTTTTCTTGGTTCGGTGGTCGTTTTCATTTCGCAAATTGCTCGTCGGACGCACTGGAAACCGTCAAGGCCGTTTCTGAAGCAATCAATTTGATTATGTTTTTAGAAGTAATTAATTTATTTGGTTGCAAATTGATGGACTTTAAGGGAAGAAAGATTAAGTGGAGGGTGTTAGACGATAAATAAACATTAATGGTGTACTTACGAAACTTGAAGATATTTTTTATTTTTCTTACAGCGAATGAAGAAAAATGCTTTTATGTGTTTTTATGCGTATGTGCAATTTGTTTTAAATGTGAATAAATTTCTATAAATTTGTTGAATGAATTATTAATAATATACGAAACTACTACCTATAACATTTATTCAGCAAACCTGACCAAAATTTATTGACTGTTGGTCAATAGTAAATAATTTATTCAATGAAAAAAAAAAAGCGTGGGTACAATGAGCATGAATGAATGAATGAATGAATGAAAATGAGAATGAACATGAGTGTGGATGAAGCCAAGAAAGTATGCTTGCTTATAGTCTCTGCCTACCCCCATGGGAAAAAGACGTGATGTTATGATGATGATGATGATGATTATTCCAATGAATTTTCTGGCAATGGCATAATTTTGGTAATGATTACCAGAACATGAAATTTTAGCTATTTAAATCTTATAGGTAATTACTTGTTTATGAGCGTCTCCATGTGGTTTTTTTTTTTTTTTTTTTTTTTCCCTCTTCTTCTTCAAGAGGGTTGGCTTCGCTTTGCATTTGCCAGCGTCAATGTGTCTCTTTTCTTCTCGTGGTTTTCTTGGATTTTTCTTCTTTGTTTCTATTATACTATCTTGTGACGAGAGTATGTTATGATGTTCAGATAAGGTTTGTAAGGTACATTATGTTTATAAAACGGGGAAACTTATTTAAAATAAACAAAGTAATTATAAACGGAAGTAGGAATTTGGAAAAACATAGGGTCAGATGGGAATAGGTAAATGGAAAACATAAAAATATTTACATTTTATATACATATTAAGTTTTTATACTTATAATAAATAATTTTAATCATGGGACATTAAAGTTTAATATTATTAAGTTCAATAAATGATGCTAAAATATTATATACAGGTATGTGATTATTGTATAGTAAAGATGGGACGTTGGTTGGGAATGGAATATTAAGTTCGATTAAATCACTGTATAATTCGGAGCGTTCGTAACAAGGACATTTTAATATAATGTGATTGATATCACAAATCTCTTCTCCACATTCGCATTTTGCCGAATCAATAACTTTGATTCGGAAAAGATGTGCAGGACTGCATAAATGACCCAATCGCATACGAATAATTACAGATGTAGCTCTCTTACCAAGTTTCACCCTGGAAAACCAAGGTTTGCCCTGGATGTTTGGTTGAATAGAAAAATAATATTTGCCCTTACTTTTTGCACTCTCGGACCAATATTCCTTCCAAGATTGTTCAAGGTGAAGCCTGGCAAGAGCAACAAGATCTTGGGTATAATTTACAAAGGGAAACACATCACCGCATGTAGAAGCCTCATTTGCCAGACGATCAGCAATTTCGTTACCTTTTATACGACTATGACTTGGGATCCAGGCTAACGCTACAGAATATCCCTTATCATCACAGTGCGAAAGCATTTCTCTAATCTTAGAAATTAAGGGATGACAAGAATTCTTTTTCAAGGGAAATTTTTGTAAAGCTAGTAATGCACTTTTGGAATCAGTAAAAACTACAGTATGGGATAATTTAGCTAAGATAACATATTCTAATGATTTATAAATACCATAACATTCCGCAGTAAAAACACTAGTTTCAGGTGGGAATTTAATTTTTTCCACAATGTTGTACTGTTGATGGAATACACCCACCCCCACAAAATCATTATTGGAGTGTTTTGACCCATCACAGAAAATATAATGCCAATTCGGCCAACGTTCAGCTATTACAGAATTAAAATGTATATCAGTATAAGTGCTGTCTAATTTAATGTCTAAGTTAAAGTGAATATCGGGAGATTTTAAAAGAGCTTTGTATTGAGTTTCGAAGACGGGAAGTATAACCGAACTATGAGTAGGAGCATTTAATAATTTCCATTTGTTGTAGCTTACTACTAAATGTGGTAACGGTTTGCTATTCCAGTATTGACATGTACCAACTATTGACGATATGTACTCAAGTTTTTTAATAAGTGGGTGTTCAGAGAGTTGGAAAATTCGGAAGAAAAATCTGTCTGAAAGATACTGGCGTCGAAGTATTAAAGGAGGGTCTGTACATTCAATTTGTAATGCATTTATAGGACTGCTTTTCATGGCACCGGCTATGATTCTTAAAGCTTTGGACTGAACGGCATCCAGTTTCCTCATTGCAGTAACGCTACAAGGCTCCAGCAAGAAGGTTCCGTAGTCAAGAACACTTCTTACTAGAGCATTGTAGACTAACTTCAAGGAAAAAGGATGCGCGCCCCACCAAACACCAGCTAGGCATCTAAGAATATTTAGTGAGCGTTCACATTTATCAACGAGGTAATCGCAATGTGCTACACCGTTTAATTTGGAGTCAAGTACTACACCTAGAAATTTAGTCTGCGTTTTAACTGGAATGATTTGATTGTTAAATGACACACATATGGGAGGCGGCATTCGCTGTCGTGAGAATAAAACTATATTACTTTTGGGGACCGATAAATCTAGACCATTATCGTTTAACCAGGTTTTTAAATTGTTTAACGCGCAAGTAAGTGAGTTACATGCACTGTTAATTGATTTATTTGTACAGTACATGACTATATCATCCGCGTATTGTAAGATTTTTGATGAGCCATTTAGGTAACCTTCCAGGTCATATGTGTAAATATTATAGAGGATTGGACTAAGCACTGAGCCCTGTGGAAGTCCTTTCCACATCTCTCTACTCGAAGACTCCAATGTAATGACTCTTCCTGATAATGTATTAATAATGAAATTTGTTAGGTGTTGCGGAACTTGTAGTAAATGTAGCTTTTTTCTAAGAATGGGCAAACTGACACTATCATACGCTGATTTTATATCTAAGAAAGCAGCAACTACCGATTCTTTTTCAGAGAAGGCTAGTCTGATGTCCGTTGTTAGAATTCCAATGCTGTCTATAGTACTCTTAGCTTTTCGGAAACCATATTGTGATTTAGATAGCAATTTTTTATTTTCTAAGAACCATTCTAATCTAATTTTAACTAAGTTTTCAGCAATTTTTAAAATTACCGGCGAAAGTGCGATAGGCCGGTATGAAGCGACATCTGATGGGGTTTTGTTAGGTTTTAAAATTGGCAACACTACTTGTGATTTCCATGAGAACGGAACGTCACCAGTCAAAATAACAGAATTAATAACCTTTAAATAATAATTTAGACTATTATCTCCTAAATGAGAGAAGAAAGAATAAGGAATCCCGTCTTCTCCAGGAGCAGTGTCATGAACAGCAGACAGAACTCCTTTAAGTTCGTCAAGAGTGAATGGACTACACAAAAATGAATTATTATTATCAGTAACAGCTGATGTTACAGGTGGCTGGCATAATTCTAAATCAGGGACATAGGGAGGTGCTAAGTTATCTAAAAATTCAGATTTTAAGGAAGGAGGAATGGAGAAACTATTGGTGTCTGAAATACCAAGACGGAAACGTTTAATGTTAGTCCAAACTAAAGATAAAGGGGATTGTGGAGAAATAGAAGAGCAGTATCGTCTCCAAGATGTTAACTTTTTTTCTTTAAATAACTGTTTTGTTGTATGTAACAAATTTAATAAACTGTTATAATTTTCATCTGTCATATTTTCTTTATATTGTTTTTCTGCTGCTTTTCTTACTTTAATTGCATCAGTGCATTCCCTATCCCACCATGGTGGGGAGGGAGTCTTACCATTACCAACAACTTTATGAGCAAAAGCAATGTTGGCAGATTCAATTATTAAATTTGTTAAGGACTCAGAGCAATAGTTAATATTGTTATCATTTGGATCAGGTAGGGTGTGTATATAATCATTAATGTGAGATTCATAAGTAGGCCAGTTATCTTCACGAATGATATGTTTTAATCTAGGTTTGTAGATAGTATTTTTAGGTTTTTTACCAGGGAAAGCTACAATGATTGGGAAATGGTCACTGCCATGTGTTGATGTAAGTGTGTACCAAGATAGGGAGGAAGACAACGAAGAGGAAACAAGAGACAGGTCTACAGCGCTTTTATTCTCATTTGGAGCAGTAAGTCTTGTCGGTAAACCAGTGTTCAATAGGCATAAGTTATGGTCGTCAATTAAATTTAATATCTCATCACCACTAGAATTAGAGATTGAACTGCCCCATGATCTATGCTGTGCATTAAAATCACCTAGTATACATAGAGGTTTTGGTAAATTATTTAAAATACTACTTAAATCTAAAAATATTTGAGGTGAAGGATGAGGTATATACATAGAAATAAAACAGATGTTTGTGATAACTACAGCTACAATAGAAAAATCATTGTGAGTAGGAATAGAAAGAGGTTTTATACAAAGTTTATTTTTCACAAGTAAAGCTACTCCACCATAGCCATCGCTTCTGTCTTCGCGAAGGCAGGAATAACCCTTAATTTTGAAGGCAAGGCCTGGCTTGAGTCAGGTCTCTGCCAAGGCAATAATAGTAGGGTCAAACTTATTGACTAAATGGCAAATTTCAGATTTTTTATTAATAACACTTCGACAATTCCACTGCACTACCACATGGGGGTAGCACTGTGGAATCATCGAACCGTTATTACTGTTTAGTATTGGTGATTGTGTGTCCATCATTTAATTTTGTATATTTCTCTAGCAATTTCATCATTGGGGCAGCGTGGTCTGAGTTTATAAGGTTGGACTGAGATAGAGTATGAATTAATAATAAAATAATTTCTGACAAGGACTGTTCATCATTTGAAGTTGTATTAGATTGTAATGCACAACCATTAGTGGAAGATTGAATATTATAATCTTTAATAAGATCATTGTGAGCAGTGCGGTCATATCCTTTATTGGCCTGGTATGGAGTACGGGGTTTAGCAATAACTGTTTTTTTGTAAGAGATAGTAGATGAAGATGGGGGTGGCATTTTACTTAATGATGAAGACTGTTTGGTTGATGAAATTACCTCTGCATATGATTTGCCAATAGGAGGGTGTAATTTTGATGCTTCTGGGTATGATAAACAGCATTCAGCCATGGATTTCTTAATATTATTTTGCCTTACATATTCTGGGCATGATTTATTAATTGCAAAGTGGGAACCTAAACATAAGCAACAAGATGAATTATCCATTTCAATATCACAACTGCTACCAGCATGGGCTTGACCACACTTGTAACAGCGAGGTTGTGATCTACACTGTAGCTTTGTATGCCCAAACCGGCAACAGTTGTAGCATTGAATTGTTGGGTATGTGTACAGTTCAACCGGTAGAGAATTAAAACAAATAAAAACGCGTTTAGGTAGTACCTGACCATCAAATGTCACAACAATGGTCTGTGAGGGCTTCCAGGTTAGGTTCCCATCAACAGTGGTTTTATAGTTAAGACGCCTAATTTTTAAAATTTTCCCACAACCAATAGGCAAATTGATATTGTCTTGTACCTCTTCAGGTGACCATTCAGAAGGCACACCACGAATTAAACCCATTCTAGTCAAGTGAAATGTAGGTATGAAAACTTTAAAGTTTTGCTTAGCTAAACTTTCATTTAATATAAACGCATTTGCACTATCTCCGTCTGTAAATGTTAAAGACATGCGGTTCCGACCAATTCTTTTCAAGCTACCATTTACGATGTTTTTGAAGCCTTGACTTTTGAGGATTCTACCAAAAGCGAGTGGATGAAGAGTTACTTTATCGTCAGGGCTTATTTGTTCCCTTTGTATGTGGACAATAAAAGGTGCTAAATCAGATTTTTCATAAAGCTTTCTACTAATCTGCGAGGGGTTTGATGTAGTTTGTGTTTTTTCTGTTAGTAAACTATTGTTTGTGTTCGGTATCGTACTTACAATATTGGTATTAGCAACAACTTTTTCTTTGATTGAGTCTGTAACTGTACAACTACAACAACTATCATCTATAGAGTCCATTGAATCGTTGCGTTTGCGTCTACGTTTCTTACAGTGCCTACACATCTTTATTGTGCGACTGCGCTTAAGCGCTGAAGAGGTGTTTGAGGATTTAGTTGAAAAAGTTGACCCGTCGGTATCCATGCCGGACTCGTTAGATCCTACAGTTACGAAACTCGCTGGTAGGGGAACATGGCCCTCTGATTTATCAGGGGGCTCATTCATTTTTAATAAAAAACAATATAAAACTTACCGAAAATATATACACTATTTAAATAAACAAATAAAGATACTAAATATTTACAAAATCAATCACAACTGACCACTATAACTAATTAAAATTAATTTACAAAATTTTCACGCGCCCGCCAAGTTCAAGGTTTCCCGCGCTTTTCATTCTCAATTTTATTCCTCCATGTGGTTATAAATAGTTCTCCTATGAATAAAGTGATTCCTCCAAGGATGAAAAGTATCTGGTGGTTCATTCCAATTCATTCGAAATCCTAACGCTTGAGCGAAGATCTGCGTCTACGGCACCATATTTGCTCTGATATTCAAACGTAACTGGAAAATTTATACATAGTTTATTTTCTTATTTTTGTTTCTGATATGTCTTAAATATTTATTTGAATAGGAAATGTCACAACAGTGAACATCCTCACCGACAAAATGCACTTGAACGGAGTTGGCAACAATCGGTTAGAGCGGTGGAACGTAATGAGAGAGAAACTAATGGACTTGAAAGACCGCTTTTTGTATCTTGGCTAACCCAGAATTTCTTTTAAACTCGAGTCTGTCGAAGTGTTTTGATAGTCTCTTTATTATCAAACTATTCATTACCTTTGTGTAATAGTGGGCTCTTCGGTAAGGCCAATATAACAGACCAGTTTGTTGTCATAAATGATGATAAATATGATTGAAAATACTGCTCAATTCCAATCTACCAAACTGATATGAGACTTTCTAAAATTATTTTGGTCACTAAATAAACACATGCTCATAAAACTAATCGATAAAACAACACTCTTGGTCAGAGTAGTATAGATTAGACTATAGGTTGACCAAGACCTCACATTAAGACATTCGTATGCTTCGAGGAAAAAATATACTTACAAAGAAATTTGACATATTCCTTAAGCTTATATATCTTCTATGCAAATGATGAGAGCTTCCAGTAACTATACTCATATCGTGTAGTATAAAGGCAATCATGCAAAAATAACACAGACAACAAATATGTACGTATTTGTACATTTAAAATAATTTTTTTTTTTTTAAATAAAATAATTAATTAAAAAAAAAAAAAAAAATATTAAAATAATCTTAAGTTAATATCTAATAAAAATAATTTACACTATCACGTTTCTTATTAAAAGTATTTGGCAGCAAAAGTTATTGAAATTTTCTTTCTGTCTGCATTGTAATGCAAGCCACTAAGAAAAAACCGAAACCTACAAAAATCAGTATTTGCTGGACCACAAAAAAGTTTGTTGGTTGTATCATTTATGATCAGTTACACTGTTATGTTAATCTGAACCAGTTAAAAGAGGCAGGTCAAGAACGTATTGTGCCTTAATAAATGTGCAAACTTTGTGGTGAAAGTTAAAGTGTAACATTTATTAATAATAATAAATATTTATCTTGTAGGGATTTGGGTTAAAAAATTGGGACTATACCTAAAAAAACTTTCTAAATATTTGAGGTACCACTAATTACTAAGGTAAAACATCTTTTAAACATAAATTTTAATAATTAGTAATTTTTGTTGCCGTTTTTGTTCGAGTTTAATGGCTTCTTTAAAAGACGACTAGACTAGACTTAAACGCTACAAAAGTATGTAAGGTTTACGTCACGATTTTGCCAGTATCATTAGTGATAGCGTCACAATCTGAAGAGCTTGTGGTGTCTGTAAAATTAATTGATTGAATTGTCTTCGCATTGTGCCTTAATAAATGTGCAAACTTTGTGGTGCAAGTTAAAGTGTAACATTTATTAACAATACAAAATATTTATCTTTTAGGAATTTGGGTTAAAAAATTGGGACTATACCTAAAAAAACTTTCTAAATATTTGAGGTACCACTAATTACTAAGGTAAAACATCTTTCAAACATAAATATAGATAAAAAATAAATCGAATGAACCGAAAATTAAGCCATTTCGTTTATGGATTTGCAACAATAAATTTTGCAATAAGAAAAACTGTAAAAATTTTCAGTCGCATAAATTTATTATATTAAATAATGACAAGTCTTTAAAAAAAAAATATATATCTTTTTCCGCGAGATGGTCGGATGCTGCGAAAGAGGCTACTAACATTAATATTCCCGCCGCAATTAGACGCGCCAAGTGCCGCGACGACTGGAAGAAGCTTATCAAAATCTAGACCATTGTGGTCACGACCCTCAGTCATGAGGTGGGGAAGAAGATCTTTTTTAAAGTTTTTATTTCTTTTTCATCTTCCTCGCCCAAGTTTTAGCATAGCGGTCATGGTTGTCATCGAGATGGATAACACGCTCCTCTCGTGCCGCTGCTTTTCTGGTGTAGGTATTCACGGACCATTTATTGTAGTTTTGATTTCGTCAATCCAACCCATATTTATATGATCGGATTCTCTCTCTCTCTCACCAGCCGATTAAAGTACCACTATTACGCACGGCTTTCGTCGACTTTGGGAGGGATTACGGTCTACTGCACCGCGCTAAATAGGCGCGTTGGTGAAATGAATGAGCTGATTGCTTTCTAGTAGTTAAATCTGGCACGTTACATTTGACACATAGCTTGTTTTTGCCTGAAATTAAATTGTTGTATACACGACACATATTGCTTAACAATGCTATATTATAATTGGAAGAGCTGATGTGTTGATACAGCTAATCTGGTGTAAGATTTGAAAGTGCCATTGGACTTTAATAAGACCATGCAATCCTATCGTCTATAATCTCATTTCAATCGTTTTTAGTTATTCTTTAAGCGCAATGTCAAATAAATTACCATAAATTTTATTGTAAAAGTTTTGTTGCTGTTTTTGTTCGAGTTTAATGGCTTCTTTAGAAGACTAGACTAGACTTAAACGCTACAAAAGTATGTAACGTTTATGTCAGGATTTTGCCAGTATCATTAGTGATAGCGTCATAATCTGCAGAGCTTAAGGTGTCTGTAAAATTAATTGATTGAATTGTCTTCGTATAAATTTATGTCACTTTACTTTCACTGTTTATAATAATAATATTAGTAAGGAAGTATGTATAACTTTATTCAGTTGGAGAAAATGGCCAACTTAATACCATATCGTAACTTTTTGTTCATAAAATGACAAACTTTCAAATAAACCTTTAGAGACTTAGAAGATTCCTTACAATGTTATTTATATTTCTAGCCTCAAAACTTTCGGCTGCGCGTTTATACGTAAGCCAGTCTTCTCCTTTACACAGATGGTGAAAAATGTATTGCCAAAGCAGTTGTTACGCTTTTTGAACCCGCGGTGGTTCTGGAAAACGCCGATTTAATAAGGACCGTTAAACCTTTATAAGGCAAGAATCATTAATAATGTTACTAAGGTAATTACAACACTCTCTGCCGCTTCTTGTGTAATCATAAATATTGTTACGAACACACAAAGCACAAAGGAGCTAGCGCCATCTAGCGTCAACCAGTAAAACCCGTAACAATATTCATAATTTTTTATATTAGTAGGTGCATACGGTTTGGAGATTTTTTTGCTCGGTTTAAGTACTTACGAAAAAAAAAAATTCTTGAAACCTACATATTAATTCCGTGTGGTCCTTTTTACCAATGAGATTTATAGGAATAATAAGGTTATAAAAAATAACAAGACGAGTAGATTTTTATTAATTAACAAGTTTTAAAAACAAATTAAAAATTAAAAAAAAAACAATCACTAATATTGAATATATCTTCTTGAACTTAATGGATTTCTTTTAAGTATGCTACTTAGAAAGTCCTTGATAACATAAAAATTTTCAGTTTTAAACAGGTTAAAATCATGTTCAAAAATTCCGTTATAAAGATCTATAAGTAGTTGCAAACCGTCTCAATAAAAAGTAATATACTGTTCTTTGCACCAATATATCAAACAATATCTGTATAAAGAGAAACATCTAGAAAAGAAAATGGGCATGTTGCTACTGAAACTGTGCAGTCTTCAGATGTCGTATTGTGCCATTTCTCTGTAGCTGACGATTGGTGTCTGAAAGCACAAATAAATAACTTTACACGTTCACAAATCACGTCTAGTTTCAATGCAGCTCTTGTATTGCACAAAACGGGATTGTTTCTATTCAAGTGTATTATTTACATACATTTTACTACATTTATCCCACCGCCGCTTTAAAAGTGTTTGTGAAACTTATAACCAAAATTTTGGGTGTATTAATTATTACGTGTGTTTACTATGTATTATAAGTAGTAAGTACAATAATATATATACAAAACAGAAATTGAAATAGAAGAATGAGCGGATGTCCTGGTATGGGCATGTCATGAGACGAGAGGAAAGTAATGTCGTTAGGAGAGTTCTAAGTATAAATGTGGAAGGAAAAAAGTCTAGAGGAAAACCTAAGAAAAGATGGATGGAAAAGATGGAAAGAAAAGATGTGTGAAAGAGGACATGAAAGAAAGAGGAGTTGACTGACACAGACATGACGGCTAATAGAAGACTATGGAAGAAAAAGATATGTTGCGCCGAGCCCAAATAATGGGATAAGGACAGGAGGATGATGATATACAAAACAGAAAAAGGGGTAACAAAAATTTTTTATTGAAAAACATAATCAAAAAATATATTTTTATTATTATGTGTTAAAGGTATCTTTTTATACAGAGACAGCAATAAATCATTAAGAATACAAGTATCCTCGATGATTTTATAGAATAGCAATAATAGAAGCTTTCCAAGATTCTAATTCCCAAAATTTATATAACAATCTGTACTTTATGACACTGAGGTATCTAGAACGTGCCGGCCCCAAGGTATTTTCGAACCCGTAATTTCATTAAAAATTTCAATTTGTATTACCTGAACACCATTTTCAAAAGTTTATGGTATATTTTTCTTGGTTCCGTGGTCATTTTCATTTCGCAAATTGCCCGTCGGACGCACTGGAAACCGTCGAGGCCGTTTCTGAAGCAAACAGTTTGTGTCTATGTTTTTAGAAATAATTAATTTATATGGTTTCAAATTGATGGACTTTATGGGAAGAAAGATTAAATGGAGGGTGTGAGACGATAAATAACACTCGTGTATACACCATACGAAACCAACCTTAAGTTACATTTTTATTGTTAGTACTGCAGCCGAAGGAAAATTATTTTATGAGTGCATTGCATTTGTGTTTATCGATTTAAATTTGAGCCTGAATAGACTACTGCAAATGATTGTATAAAACTGCTTATTATCACTTTAAAGTGAACTAGCGGGATTTTTCCCATTAGTCATAATTATTTGTTTGTTTTAACATGTTTTTACCAAGTCTATGAACCCATAACAATCTGCGAATAGTTGTTTAGATTTTATACCATTACTCACTTATCCAACAGCGTTTCTAAGTGATTATAAACAGTTCTTCTATGAATATAGTGATTCCTCCAAGGATGAAAGGTATCTGGTGGTTCATTCCAATTCATACGAAATCCTACAACTTGAGCGAAAATTTGCGTCCATGGTACCATATTTGCCTTGACGTTGAAACGTAACTGAAACATTAAAAATAGGGTTCAGTAGCCTAAATTATTTCAGCTTTTATCTTGTTTCAAGGCCTATTAATACTATATTGTATGGATAAGACACTATCTTATCATTAAATCCGGCCACACGGGTATTCTTTAGGTGGAACAGTCATTTCACGTATTAGGAAATAGTGAAAGAGAAACCGATGGACTATAATGTTCCAAGGTCTAGTAAAACTACAGGTTCCTCAGAGCCACAGTTTAGCCCAAATATTTACGGATATAAATATTTAAAATGATTAATACAAAATTCCTGTTGATGGTAGCACAGTAGACGAATCAATATTTCATTGGGAAGGATACTTAGCTTTTGATAGTGTGAGGCAAGTATTGTATTGTAAGGAGTATCCTGCGAATGACTGTGGAAATAACCGTAGAGGAAACCGAAGCTAAAAATTGGGTGGAATAGATGAAAGAAGTTAATATGACAGAGAGTGGAGTAATCACAGATATGATGACAGATGAAAATAATTGAAGAAAAAGACATTTTGTGCTGACTCCAAACGATGGAATAATGGCAAAATTAATATTTAGGAACTCGCTTATGCCTGCAAATTCATACGCGCGTAATTTAAAAACAAATCCCCGTTTCTGCAACATTTTTCACGAATGCGTCCTATTTTTTAATTTTTTTTTTTCGTCCTATTAATTTTCGTCCTATTGGTGGCAGCGTGATGTTATGTAGAAGGCTATAGCCTTCCTTAATAAATGTACTGATTTGATAAATTTACTAAATCGGACCAGTAGTTCCTGAGTTTAGCGCGTTCAAACAAACAAACAAACTCCTCGGCTTTATTATGCTAGTATAGAAGAATAGATAGAGAAGAAAAAAATATACTTACGAAGAAATTTGACATATTCCTTAAGCTTAAATATCTTCTTTGTAAATGATGAGAATTTCCATTTACTATACTCATATCGTGTAGTATAAACGCAATTAGACAAAAATAACACAGACAACAAACATGTACTTTATACATTATGAATATAACTTAAACTTATAAATAACTTAATGTTTAATTCAAATAAATACACTATCACTTTTAAGTTTTTAAATTCCTGTTCGTTTTTATGTTACATTTTAGGAAGTGGTTGGAATTTCCTACTTGTCAGCACTGTAATGCAAGCTGCTAAGAAAATAACAAAATCGACAATAATTGATAACAGTAGGACAAAACTTGAGTGTTTGCTGTATCATTTATGATCAATTACATTGTTCTGATAATATGAACTAGTTCATACAGAGGAAGTCAAAAATGTAGTTTGTCTCGAAAGAGGTGTTAACTTGGAAGTGAAAGCTTTTACGTACAACATCTTATATGTATTTTTAAAAACCTGTCTAGATGTTTGTACTGCTATTTAGTTACCCAGTAGCATCTTTATTTCAAAATTAAGACTTTAAATAATTAACATAATATAGTAAATAAGTAACGTAAATTTGTGTCCGCTGTTTTTTTCCCACACCTTTCGTCTGTATTTAACACACTCTTATTAGTTTCGTTTGCATCTATCTATCAATCTATGTACCTATATATGTATCAATCTATGTACCTGAATCCTAGAAAGTGACTAACAAACTTGGAATAGTCGGATTGATCTGAAACTTTACACACATATTAAGAACCGATGACAATGCAATAGTTTAAAAATATATACAGGATTTCCAAGCGTGTTTTAGTGTGTGGAGGTTTGCGGTGGTATTGAGGTGAAGGTACATGTTGTAATATAACTCCACATGATGGTTCGTAATACGTTTATTCTCGACCAAGACCAAACTAAAACTAACTTTTTTCTAATCTTACATTCTACAGGAAAGGCAACGATCCCGTTATGTTTAAGGGACTCGCTACTTGAAGTTGTCAAACTCATGTCATTAACAACAATAAATTGTTATCTAATATCGATACACGTGTGAGAGCGAAATGTTAGGCAAAAATAAAATGTTAAAATGTCAACCATGAGTTGATCCATAAGTGGCTATACATAAATTACGGCAATAATGTTACAAATTTATTGTAGTTCTTAAAATAGAGATCGTTACTTATCAAAGCTGTGACAATTCATAACAAGGTACTGGAGTGTGGCTACAAGTGTTTATTAACTAATTAAGTAAGTTATTAGGAAACCCATTATAATCCCTACTAGCTGGTGCCCGCAATTTCGTACGCGTATAATTTAGAAACCATACTTTAACATATCATACAAAGAAACAATCCTCTTAAACCATTTAAAAAAATCCGTATTGGAATTTTGTAGATATAAGCTCACATTGGGACATAAATAGAATTGAATAAGGATAACTCTTCATTGTCCACCATATTTTTGTTTTTTCTCATTCTTATAGTCCTGCAATCTGTCTGATTGACAATGAGCTGGAGGTGTGTCTAAAACTTCAGAGCGTGTGTGGTGCTTGCCCATTGGAAGGCCCACTTTAATCAAAAACACTTATATGTCATGTGGTGCTTTTCTTTTGAGCCTATTGAAGGTTGTGTTTGATAAGTTAAGTACTCATTAGAGCCTTGTGTTGCCACTATAAATAAATTACCAAATACAGAAAGTACATTAAGCAATGTTTTGTACAAAAGGCGGTCCTATTGCTCAAGGCAATAAAGATAAAACGCTACTAGAACTCACTACGGAAACGGCACTACACCTATCCGCGAAATTGTAAGCGAATATATTGTAGTTTAAACCTTTCAAAAAATAAGACGTTTTAAAATAAACTACGATCAATTCAATTTCTAAAGATTTTTACGGGCTATTTGTAAATGAAAACAGAGAATATTTTAATTTATTTATTTTATTTACCTATTTACAATAATTTTTAAGCTAAATCCGTGTATCTCGATGCTTCGAGTAATGAGAACGGACATATTGTCATTGATGCATCGCATTCTTCTGGGCTTGCCATGTGCCATTTGTCTGTATTTGATGATTGTTTTCTGAAATATTAAAAGAAAGGTTAAAAGAACTGTATATAGAATCTGTGGTAGAAGTATGTCCATATGGCTATGGATTATGCCTACGTACTAGATCAAAATTAGTTTTGAAGCTAAAAAGAAATGCTTGATTTTCTGCATTTTTAAATAATACTAGCTGTCCCGGCAAACGTTGCTTAGCCATACTAAAAAAAAACTGATTGAAAAATAGATGTTGGCCGATTCTCAGACCTACTGAATATGCATGTAAAATTTCATAAAAATCGGTCAAGCCGTTTCGGAGGAGTACGGTAACTAAGACTGTGACACGTGAATTTTATATAAGAAGACTAGCTGACCCGGCAAACGTTGTTTTGCCATACTAAAAAAAAAGGTTTGAAAAATAGATGTTGGCCGATTCTCAGACCTACTGAATATGCATGTAAAATTTCATAAACATTGGTCAAGCCGTTTCGGAGGAGTACGGTAACTAACACTGTGACACGTGAATCTAATATATAAAATTCACGTGTCACAGTGTTAGTTACCGTACTCCTCCGAAACGGCTTGACCGATTTTTATGAAATTTTACATGCGTATTCACTAGGTCTGAGAATCGGCCAACATCTATTTTTCAAACCTTTTTTTTTAGTATGGCAAAACAACGTTTGCGGGGTCAGCTAGTTTTATATATAAGATTATTATCTGTCCTTGAAAATATTTCTAATGTCTTGTAATGTATAATCTTTCGAATTTATTTTACGTTATTATGTAAGAAAAACAATTGATGGCTAGCTATTATTTTTAACAAATCCGGAAATTTAGCCTTTCCTGATTGTAAATAAATTTATTTAAAGTGTATATTCTCTCTCTCTTTTCAGCCTATTTACATTACACTGTTGAGCACAGGCCTCCTCCACTTTGGAAGGGATTTTGGTCTACAGTACCGCGCTGACCAAGCGTGTTGGCACAGGGTTTATTTTCGAGTTCTCCGTCTCTCACAGAGGATGTTATCTGTGTGCAATATCCCTTAGCTGAATTTTACAGCGCCCTTGGAAAGATATGGAGTTGTGACGCTTGTATTCTTAATACAAGCGTGTAATCTTAATGCAGAGCACGGAGTGAAAGTATATTATTAGCGTACATTTATTGAGAGTGTATATTACTAATGGGAGTTGAATTTACAACATTATTAATACGATGCCATTGATTTAGCAATAGCGGTGGTCACATTTTGTTAAAGTATAGATAACCATATCATTAGTTTACCTAAGTATGATTTTAAGTAGTTTTGTATATAATTTATTAGGTTCTGTAATCATTTGAATTTCACAGATGGCTCGTCGTACGCAGTGGAAACCCGCCACACCGTTTCTGAAAAATAAAACTAGCTTAGTGTCCAGTTTGATGGTTTCTGTAACAGATAAATTATGTAATACTATGCGAAAAGAGTTCTTAATAAATTAACAGGTCATCGCGGTAATAGTTATCAAATGAGACTAAATACAGTTGCTCTTATCCATCATCATCATCATAAGATCACACCTTTTTCCCATGAGGGTAGGCAGAGATTATAGAGCGCCATCTGCTACGATCCAAACATACTTCCTTGGCCTCATCCATACTCATACATCTGGTCATACATGCTCGACGGTTGTAAGTGCTACGCGTCCCGTTCCGTTCAGTGCTCTTATCCGTTTGGTGATAAATCAAAAATACAAGTTTAGTGTAGTCAGTTGTTAACCTATCCTCTTCCTAGTTAAGAGCCAGCTAAGATACAATATTTCCAGAAATCATCTTGTGTGCGATAAGAAAACCTTGAAATTAAACCGTTTACCAACACGTGGTCAGCGTGAGATGGCCGAAATAAGTTACTCCTAGCAGATAGACAAAAAAGTACAGATATATCATACAGAAAAAATGTTTTCATGGTATTTAGGTAACAATTTATTATGTTCAATTTTACCCTTTCTATGAAAATTGTAAAATGCACTTACTTGTCTAACAGAGACTCAATGTAACTATAAACGTTTCGTCTATGTATTCTCTTTGAAGCACTAAATGGCATTGGTGGTACGTCCCAGTTCATTCGAAATCCTACTGTATGCGCAAATAACTGATTCCAAGGAACCATGTTGTCTTTGATGTTGAATTTTAACTGAAATTAAAGAAGTATATTTTAAAATGTTATGAAATATATACTACGCTTAATAAATAAATATCTTAATGAGCGAATTGATCTGAAATTCGTAGAAGAATAGGTTTAGATATAGCTCCATAAGATAGCATGCTAAAATAGCAATAGTCTCCACTTCGCTTACGGAAATAACAAAAATTGGGAAAGGCACGCTCTAGGGCGACAGCACCTTTATGTACCAGACTGGATGGGGTAGTATCTGAGCCCCTTATAATATGAAGAGATTGATGATGTTAGGACGGTGTTAGGATCCGCTGATTGGAAGAGTCTCAAAACTACTCGATGTGGCGTACTTTGCGCTCCGGATGTAAACAACAACAAAGTTAAAAGCAAAGCTTTTTATTTCACGTTGACATGTTTTACAAGCTCTTTTGAACGTAGCTAGGTGTCTGCTCTGAACGCAAATCTTAAGGAGATGAACAGACAAGACACTCCACAAATTATGCCCTGAAAACAACCTTTGCCTATTTAGATGATTAACTTCTTCTTGATAAGTATACTTATCATCATTTCTGTTACATAATAATCCCTTTTATCAAAGATTTATAAGCTCTTTTATGCAGTAAGTGCCAACCTAAATGGTAAAGGATTTTCAAAAGTAACGCCAGATGACAGGAAATTTAAGATTACCGTCTCCCCGTATCAACTGTTATAAAATTTCACGAGAGCCGGCACCGAAGGCTTAATGGCTCTCAATGTGCAATCTGAGAATCGAAGTGCTCAATTTAACGCGTTTATAGTATTATAAAGAACATTGGGCATGTAATTTTTTATTTGAAGCAAGTAATAATTAAAATTTAAAACGTAAGTAAATAGTACTCAAAAATCTCACAATTAAACTCTATATCAACGGGGTTTAATCATGGCATCTTAACTTATTATAAAACGAAGTCGTTATTTTTGTATGTATGCCCCTTATAAGAACTTATATCTTCAAAATTACGCAACGGGTTTCGATGCGATTTTTTTTAATAGACAGAATGGTTCAAGAGTATGGCTTTTTGGTATAATTTATTAAGGTTTGATTATAAATTTCACGCGTACGTAGTTGCGGGAAATAGCTTGTAATAGATACAATAATAATGTCTACTTATTATGAAAAACAGCAGTGGGATGTGTTGATTGTTGTAGAAAAAAAAAGTTATCAAAATAAACAATGCGTTAATAGTCTGCCATGATAACAATATTACCAAAAAGACATTTTAAATCAGTTAATATTCTAAACCAAGTTGTAATCTTTTAATTAATACAGAATTGTACTTACATAGAATCTAGTTACATTTTCAAATGCCAAATAACGTTTATTCCTGTCGAGTCTATTTTTTGCTTCGCCAGATCTTATCAGTATGAAAGCTACTAATAACATGTAGCACAAAATAACAGCTGGAACTAACTTTTGCATAGTAAATAGGTATTTCGATTCTTAGCTAGAGTTTTCAATATTCTTAAATGTCACGCCATTTTTCTTTTCCCAATTTGTATCTGAAAATATGTTTAAATAAATTAATACTTATATTTATTTAAGTCATCTAAATTCATATTAGCAGTGGTTAATTAACGTGAATATACAAATTAGTGTATAGATTTATAGATAAAAGTTATCTAACTAGATTTCCAGATAATAGCTATGTGGAAATCTAGTTACACTAATGTAGCCGAGTGTTTGAAACAGAAAATAAGAATAAAATTTTTAGCTGATACGGAATTTAAATCCAATTATTTTGCGTTTTTTATTCACTAGTAGTCACTTTAATGAAAATAAATAAATAATAAATTAATATCACGGACATTTCACACAACGTCCTCTGTTCCCAAGCTAAGCTTATATGCTTGTGTTATGGGTACCATAATACAATACTACATATACTACTTTTTTTTTGTAAATACATACTTATAATACATAGAAACACCCAGACGCAGAACAACCATTTGTATGACATTTATAAACATCACACAAATTATTGTCCCGAGCGGAAATAGAACCCGTGACCTCGTGAACGGCAGTCAGTTACATGCACCACTAAACCACGAAGCCCGTCGATATATAAAACATAGCGCTAATTGGCATTGTTCATATTTTTTTAAAACTCTTAATTCGAAAACCATTTCGGGGAATAGAGTTTCTGATCATGATTCATTAGTTTTTTTCGGAAAATTTGCTTATACTACTATGTGGTTGAGTTGAAATTGGTCTATTATATCAACTGTAAAGATGTGTAAAGATGTATTGCAATCTGTCATCAATTATTGTATTCAGTCTATCAAGAAAAGGCAATACACAGATTGCGTACAACGATGACGTTACAACATTTAAAATAATATCTTTGGCTATTTTTAAAAAATTCTATTTAGTTAATATTTCAATAATATTGAAATTAGTTGCTTAAAATGGTCTATATTTTCTAAATAAAATATAAAAACTGCAGATCAAAAATTATGAACAATCCCAATTTAATATATTGGTATGATGCAACCAAATAATGGTTTTGGTTCAATCAATATGCATTAATGTATATTCAAACAATCATGCTTATGTTAATTGTAATACTTAATCGCGTTAATACGCATTTTCAAGTAATGCGATATCTTCAAATAAATGGTCCATATTTGATAAGAAAGACTAGTGTGCTACTATTATAAACATATTTCATATTTCGGATTAATTTTTTAGCTCAAAAGAGTATTTTAGTATAGTTCTTATGCAGAAAATGTGTTTGATTTTCTTAGAAAATCATTCGATCTGTTTGATTATTAACCGACTTTAAAAAAAGGAGGAGGTTCTCAATTCGTCTGTATATATTTTTTTATGTTGGTTACCTTATAACTTTTAACTGGGCGAAGCGATTTTGATGATTGTTTTTTTACTTGAAAGCTGGTTTTGGCTGAAGGCTGATTTGAAATTTGAGGTAAACCCTCAAATTTGTCACACACATGAAGTCGGTTGAACTCTTGTTTTTAAAATACTCGATTAAATTTTAATTTAATAAGTCATGTATATGGTTGACTGTTTCGTCTACTATTTCATTAACATTATAGGCGTGATAATATATTAATACTTTTGATGATACAAACCTTTGTTATGAAGGTGATATCCATTAGCAACAAATTCCGTACTACGTATGTTACTAGTTTTTCAATAAACAACTCACTTCTATGTATATTTCAAACCGTATATTTAGAAACCAACCTCGCATATTTGTACTAATGTCAAGAAAGTATGTCGTATTTGATTTTTTCATTGAAATTCAAATTTTTTAGGCCACTTATGATTATTTGAGATTGTGATCCATTTTCGAGATACAGGCTGTTTCATTTTTACAACGAGTAATAAAAAATGTTAGTAAACTAAAATAAGTAGACTAAGATAAGATTATGCCGATGTCAGCTATCTCGATCTCACCGAAGACCAACTAAATAAACTTGAGCGACTTCAAAACTTTCGTGAAAAGCTTAAGTGGTTACCCATACGCCTTCGCCGAAATACTCATATTCTTACTCTGTTATACAGCAAACTGTTTCTTCCTAAAACCCCTAAATATCTTAAAGAACGCTTCAATTTCTTACATGATACACATTCGAAGTCCCTGAGATCATCGGAAAACCTTACTCTGAAAATGACAAAACATTCCACTAACTTTATGACAAAATCATTTACAGTCCAAGCAGTAAGGCTGTGGAATGATTTGCCGATTGTTATTAAAAACGCATAATCTCTAAAAATTTTCTAAAAACTGATAAAGGAGCACTATTTACACAAATATTAGACTACTTCATTTTTCACATTTCTGATTGTTTTTATTTTGACTCTATTTTATGCATGTTGGTTTATTTTATTTAAAACTAGCTGCCCCGGCAAACGTTGTTTTGCCATACAATTCTGTATAAAATAAAATTTCATCAAAATCGGTCCAGCCAATTTGTAGCCTATGTGTTATTCTGATGTATAAGCTATATTGTGGTAAAGTTTCATTCAAATCCATTCAGTAGTTTTTACGTGAAAGAGTAACAAACATCCATACATACAAACTTTCGCCTTTATAATATTAGTAGGATTGTATTTGTGTAGATTTATTTGAAACACTTATATTATGTATATATATATACACATTTGACCATTTTTATATCCTTATAATGTTGTATTTATTAGTTGAATTTAATCTAGTTAATTTATGGTATATTTATTTATGTACACCGCAACTTGTCCAACTAAATATACTTTCTTATATTTTCCATCCTATGGTTGCCTGGAAGAAATCGCTTAAATTGCTTTCTTTAGAATTATTGTTTGATTAATATTGTTATTTATTGGTGTACAATAAAGAGTTTATAAATAAATAAATAAATAAGTAAGTAACCTTAGTTTACCTATCTGTATTGTTTTACTTATCTCTTTGTTCTATAATATAATTTATTTGTAGTATATATTGTGTTCTTATCACTAAAAGTAATTTTGTACATTGATTATGATTTGCGTTATACTATATGTTGTAATGTTAGGTCATATAAAACAATATTTAAAATGATAAAGTTTGAAAGATCCAATGTGATTAACTTTAGTATCTGATCCTTGTCAGAGCCTATGATAAGGTTTGTACATATTTTCTTCAAGAGTGGCTGGGATGATGTTAAATTTTATTATATGACAGTCACATTTTTCGAGTATTAAACTTATTTGTTTTACACGTTTTATGTAGTATGTAAACATTTATTGAGCTTACTGATTTGGAGCTGAGTTACGAGGACACATTTAAGAGCCAAACCTTTGTTTTATTTGCGTCACTGTTCCATTACATACTTATTATCATTTCATACTTATTATCATTTCATACTTATTATCGTTTCAGTCTTAAATATCAATATTTTTACAGAATGTTATATGGTAAAGCATTTAGCAATATTTTGCTTAATAACTACTTAAATTGAATTTATCCTCTTTCTTAAATGTTCCTATTTTGTTAACCTTCTTCTATCTTTAAAAATATAGAGATGGATTTTTTGTTCTTGTTTAATTTGTTCACGCATAGAAACCAAGAGGCAAAAGTGTAGGTACAAAAAAGCACATCCTGTATAACATATTAACGGTAAAAAAATGTTTATTTGTCGTGATCTAACGTTTAATTTTTGAGGTTAATCCATACACTGTAAAGTCACTGGAGATTTTGGATAATACAATTTTTCATTCATTCAGATAAACATACAAGTAAACATTTAGGAATAGTAAAAAAAAACAACAAAAATATAATCATAGCTTTGAGATTTTTGTTTGTAATAATACAAAAATATAATGTTAATTAAAAACATATAAAAGAAAATGTATTTAAATTTAACAGTCATCGTGTTATTCTTAGTATTAGGTATATATGCTCAAGTTGAAGTCAACAGTACCAGTGAACATCAAAATAATGGTATATTATCACGAAGGAAGAGATTTCTTATATTTGCTGAAGGCAGCTCGTTTCAATTAGGTAAGTAATAACAAAACGCGTTATCTATTTATATTAGTGTATTAAAACGTGTGATTTATCTGAAAGCGGAAACACTTATGTTTATACTTTAATATATTTTGTAAATCTAATTAAGGTGTCTAATATTACAAAATCTAAGTAAACAGATAATATTTTTATATATTTCTAAATATAGCCCAAAGTTTCCTGAATTTTCGCGTAAGGGTCTGCAACCTTTACATATTTGTCAAAGATTTAAAAAAAATTGTCTAACCAGAGACGCCTAAAATAAAAACTAGAAGATTGAAATCACTAAAGGCTAATATAACCACTTTTACGCATTTAGACGCGTATATTTGTTTTATCCTACTCATGACCATGCACCGTAACGTCGAGCTAAAATTTAAAACAAATATACGGTTCCCTAATGATTGCCCAAAAAATTTTTGACAAATGATCATTTGACAAACAACGTTTCATCAAATGATTATTTGGCAAACAATACACTTGACAAAAGTATCATGTTACAAAACCTTACTTAGCAAATGATCCATTAGCAACCACTACACTTGACAAATGTGTTATGTATTCAACTGTCATTTGACCTTTCTTTCATTTCACCAAATAATATGTTTCGTAAATTATGTGGTTTTAAATGTATCATTATCATCATGCATTATTATTAATGGGATAAATGCCTTAAAGTCGCTTCGTTTGGGGTTAAAGTTCTAACCTAACCTAACCCAATCTAATAAAAGAGATATATAATTATCATCTCCAAAGACGAACGGGTTAATAAGTAATTATTTAGCAAATAATGTCAAATATCTTTTTTTCATTCTATTTATGTATATATAATAAAATATATCAATTAATACTTATAGTATTTCCTTTTTAGGAAAATCTATAGCAATTTCTTTTCAAAAAAAATATGCAAAAGATGATCATTTTAACAAAAATACCAAATTTTTAGACCAATAGTATATTTATCTGATAACTCAGTTGCCAAATGTTAGTTTTGTAAAATAATCATTTATTAAATATAAATTTAAGTGTTGATCATTTGGCGAAATGAAACATTTGTAAAATGATCAGTAGTAAAATGATCAATAGACTGTTTTGTCAAACGTTGCTTTTCAAGTGTAGTTTTGCCAAATGACTTTTGGTCAAACAATAGGACACCCAAATATACGCGTAAAAAGTGGTTTCATTTGAATAAATGAGTCGTATAAAGGACAGTAAATATCACTAAAGACTAGACTAAAAGTTTTAGTATTTTTCTATCTTCTTGGTATGTATGTATTATATTATCCTAATTCATATCTTTCATCATAATTTTCAGTATTTTGTACAACGTATCAGATGTTAATCAACATAGGAGACATTTTCCTTTATGGGAACACAGCAGCTTTAGCGTGGGAATTACCACAGGATCCGTATTCCCCTTTTGACCATCGTGCCGACCCTCTTCATCGCCGAGTTGACACAAAGGTCATTTATTATACTGACGAGACTGGAAGAATTATTGATAAGCGCCCCTTTTACAGGTATTATTCATAATTAGTTGTAGGTACATGAAATTTCTAAAATATGCAATCAGTAAAACACTCATTAATTTTTATACATTAGTTATACCTATGGTATTACAAGTAACTAATCTTAGCATTTTACTAAAATGCCAAAAGAAAAAAATGTTTTTAACACACTCTTATTAGTTCGGTAAGTATCTGTCACTGTGAAGTTCACCCACTTGCAGTAGTCAGTTGGATTTGAAATTTTGCACACACATTAAAAACCGATGAAATGCAATAATTTAAAATAATCTACTTAGTTCAAAAACAAAAAAACACGCTTGAAAATTCTGAATATTTTTATAAATTACTGCATTGTCATCGATCCTTGATATATGTGCAAAATTTCAGATCAATCCGACTACTGCAAGTGGGTTAAAATCACTTTCAAAGATTGCGTTACATAGATTAATTTGAGTTTGTTACGTTGAGTATTGCTCGCACCTTTGGGACGGCTCCGCTCAGTATCTGCTCGATGCTTTGGATAGGTTGCAGCGACGCGCGATCCGCATAATCGATGACGCTGAGGTCTCTAACTGTCTGGAGCCTCTACAACTGCGTAGAGATGTTGCGGCGCTTAGCGCCTTCTATAATTTTATAGAAGGCGCTAAGCGCCGCAACATCTCTCAACATCTCAATGATGAATTTTCATCAGGGCGAGTGCTCTGACGAACTCTTTTCACTAGTCCCTTCTTCTCTTTTCCATCTTCGTATCACACGCGCTGGCCTCAAATGTCATCCTTTTACTGTGGCCACCATATGTTGTCGCACCAAGAAATTAGGTGACTCATTTCTTTGCCGCACCCATAACATGTGGAATTCTCTACCTGCGCACGTCTTTCCGTCTGGTTACGAAATGGGGTCTTTTAAACGAGGCGTGAAGAGGCACCTTGCGGGCCGGCAAGGCGGGGGCGGCTAGTGCATATACACTGTAGTAGCCGCCCTCGCATTTGGATTGCACTTCCACTTAACATCAGGTGGACTGCAGTCATTTGCCCAACGCTGTCGATAAAAAAAAAAATTATACATTGATAGTGTGTATATATAGTGTTAATATATACATACTGAACTTGTATAAGCGTGTTAGTAAAAATATTCATGGTTTTGAAGCGTGTTTTTTAGTTTATGAACCATGCAAATTATTTTAGTGGCACTTCTGTTCAGTCTCATAATTAAATGACACATGTTTGCTGACAGATAAACTATATTGCGCGTACATGAAATCATTATAGTATTTTTTAAATTTACTTCAACTTACTGTCTTAACAACTAATGAAAATTTAATATTAGTGCTTCTCGATTTTTATAAATAATATATCTCTACATTTTAATGCTCATGAGAGCTCTTTATCCAAATCCAACTGTTATTGTATAAGTAAAACTATAGAACATGAACTAACTACAAACACAAAGCAAGCGCTTTAAAAGAATTTTGATTACAACATTTACAGCTGCTACAAAATTAAATGTTCGTTAAACATTTTCAGAAAAGCCATAGTAAATCCAGCATTTGCAAAGCGAAGCGTCGACGAACTCAACGAAAAAGGGGAATTCAGAATAGACAGGAAACAGATGCATGCCTTGGAAAACAAACGGGAATATTTGAAACGCATGAGGGAACGAAGCGTCGAATTTCATAGAAACACTCGCGCTTCACTCTACCAGAAAATGGAGACTTTGCTACACGGGTCAGTATTATGTAATACACCAGATATTCACTAAACTAAGTTAGGTTTGTTAAAATGAAACTATAGTTATATGATGTAATAGGATAAGACCTATTAAATAAGGTACCATATGTAAAGATATCTTTAAAAATCAATATGAAAGAGGGGTCTAAAGATTTGGATTAAGTAAAAATTAGGAACAAAAGGGCTCTAATTTACATGGTCGTCGCTACGGTAAAAGGCCGAGCCACCTAAGCGAGGCAATTTATCGTAGCAACAATCGCAGTCCGAAGCATAATCACCGAGCTCTACAATAGGAAGGAAATCGAAATCTGAAGACTACAACATCTCAGAACAGAACCGGTGTTTTATTTGAAGTGGAAGTTCTCGCCTTTTACGCATTTAGGGGTGCGTGGGATGCGGGTCAACCAGCGAGGTACTTGTACTTGTAAAGGCTCGTGTCACATTATCGGCAAGCGGCTACGGGTACTGAACGTGCCCTTGTCGACGTCCGCCACAACTATTGTAAGATGTAGTGTGAGAAAAACGTAAAATTATTAAATAAATAATGATTAGATACTAACATCGAACGCACTACTAGTATTTGCAAACTTCACTTTCGCAATATTCACAATTCTATATGCACAACTAAAGATAACTAAGAAATGAAAATTGATAATGTCAATAACACAATTCGGCAATTTTATCTGAACTTTTTTATTATAAAAACTGTCTTTTATAGACAAAAGATTTTAATTATGATAAATATGTACAATGAAATAGCAAGTATTACATCGATACAACTAACTTTATAGTTAAGTTCAGTTGTGCACGTAGAATCGGTACCGATGAGGAAAAAATTGAATAAAATCTTAAGGGCCTACATCAATATTATTCAATATCATCGCCAACACGTACATATTAACACAGCCAGTAGGCACAGAAAATGAAGAATTAGGGATACTTTTCCTATTTACTCAAAATCTACTAAATATATTTTAATTCTGATTTACGTGTTTCTATATATAATGGTTACTTATGTTTTTAAAGTTATTTTATTAGTTAATACGCGATAATAGACCGACAAATGAAAAAAATAAAAATTAGAGAGGTTGTTTCGCTAAGATTTTCTATCGAGAAAACTTTTTTCAATCGCGTTTCTGAGTTTATGCGATCCTAGATCATATATTGAAAAAACATATACTTAAAAATTAGAGATCTAGCCATTCAATCTAAAGAAACAATGAAAACTTCGTACGTAGAAAAATGCACGAAGCTATTTTGGTATCCTCTTAAGTCTTTTCTTACAAGTCTAAGGTTCGTGCAAATGTTAATGGCTTATTGAGAACGTAAAGAATAGAAGAAATAATAGAAAAAATAGTAGCTATTTTTATAGTTGGTTGGTTCAATAATCATGTAATTTGGACTGGACTTTGTTGTATGTATGTTCTTCAAGTACTTTCTTTCTGTTTAGTAAAAATTTATTATATATTCTCCCAAACAGAGTTAGGGGGACAAAGTTTTTAGAATTTGAGTTTATTTGATGAACCACAAACCGCGTCAATTACTGATGAGGCTTCTCACGTACGAGTTATAAAACTTCATCTCAGTGTCTACGTGCGCGATTACGATAAAAGTTTCTCTTTAATCATATTCTATCCATGTGCTGTTCTTTATTTATTTTAGTCTTCACCTTATTTTAGTCGTGAAATTAGTACTTGAGTAATATTTCAAATGTTCAACCTCATATAATATTTAAACCATGTAACATTTTAATTGTAGTTGGATTGAGCGAATTTTATTGAGTAGTATAAAATTATTTTCTAGCAAACAATTATTACTGCAAAAGAGCGAATATTTGGAACAAACACACATTCCACACATTAACACTTAAGCTGGTCAAAATTATTATTGTGTCGTCATCCGGATTTCGCACTTATAAATTAGTAAGGATTGAAGTCGTGGACCATGAATACGAAGTCGTGGACAACTGCTAGTCACTTATTGGTGGAGAATTTGATTTCCAAATGTTCCATCTCATACTTATGTTATCTGTATCTATCTATTGTAATTAAATAATAAACACTCTTATTTTACTTTCAGTCTCGGCGCAAATGGTAAAGACTGTGTGATGAAAACCTTATGTTTGATAGGCCAAAATAAAGATCAGACTCAGGGAGCTTTTTTCCAAGAAATTTTAAAGGCGATATTTACGTAAGTATAATATTATATTTTAACACGATTATTTTAGGTTAAATACCAACCAAATTACTGAAAAAATTAATTCTAAATAAAAATAAAAATATTTAAATCTACCCTTCTTACAATATTTCTTCTTCTTTGTATTTTTTTGGAATTAAAAATTATCTCGATGTTTATACACTTTGTAATACAAAGCGCTGATATAAATTATATTCAATTGTAATTAATTGGAGACTCCCAAATTTAATAATTACGGTTATAATAAAGACTTCTGTTACAACTCGTGGCGTTTGGATCTTTTAGCGAGATATTTGATAGAAAATGGTTGGGGAATACTCCATCATTATGTAATTAATTTGAGAAATGTCGATTGTAACAGACTGCTTATTATTATCATTTACAAGAAACCCGAATTTGAGTAAGATTAAATTATTAGCTTTCTCTATTTTGATAATTTTGTAAGTATATTAAACAAGTGATTTAACTCGTTAGGTTGAAATTATGATAAAAACTAGGTAAATATTATTTCATAAATTTTTTCCTTTGAATTCAATTTTAGAACGAAATTTTGTGCAGCTTTATACGAGCCTGTTAATTCATTCAGCCTCATCATGGTCATTGCCCTGCTCTTATCCCTTTATTTGTGGTCCTCGCAACATCATGCCTTTTTCTTCCATGCTCTTCTATCAAACATCATTCCTCTATTTAGTCCTCTTTCTTTCATATCTTCATTTACTTAATCCATCCATTTCCTTGACCTTCCTCTTCCTTTGATTCCCTCTACATAAAAATGAGTTTGAGCTCTACGTAAATTTTACGTTAATACCTGGTTGCTATAAACTTTTAAGTTTTTGCGGTAAATTAAATACAAAAATTCGAATGTTGTAGAAACTTTACCTAAAATTTAATTAGGCTATTCATTAATTAAGCTTACGATAGTTCACGAAGTTCACAGACTATTTCAAGTTATGTTGTTAATGCAATGCTGTCCGCACTAACTTAACACCTATTAAAACTTTCTACGACTGCGCATAATTTATTACAGCTCATACCATTGTTTACTTAGAATATTGAACCAACTGGAGTGGGTATACTCACCGTTTTATTTGACATATATATATATATGGACAGGTATGGAACCAAGGTAACGCACATAAACACTAACGTTATTCCGTTCGCGGTTCTCACGTACCACGCAAAAAAAAATCACATACTAAGAAATGACTTTGTCCGTTTTTCTCTCATTTTCCAGCCCATTAACGTACCTGTTGGGCACGGGCCTCCTCCACTTTGGGAGAGGCTAAACTCTACAGTGCCGTGGTGACCAAGCGTATTGGCACTGGGTTTCTTTTCCCGTCTCTCAAAGGAGATGTTATCTGTGCACAATACTCCTTAACTGGCTTTTACTGCTGTAAAAGCCAGTTAAGGAGTATTGTGCCCTGGGAAGGAAAAGGGGTGGTGATACTTGTATTCTTAATCGTCACCACACGGACAATGACCGTCACAAATATCCGGTTATATAGAGTATAAATGATCATTACTCTGGTACCTTTCAGCAGAGGGTGACCTTTGTTTGAGCATAAAATTGACACACACGCTAAGAGATAGCGCTGTCAATAATCTATAAATAAGTAAAAGCATTGCTCTTGCAGCTTTTTTTCATATGAGTAAACTTATCTATCAGTGAGTGATATGTAGGTTTATGTGTAGGTCTTTAGTGTAGATTAATTTTTATTGATCAATTTAATTACTTTTGTTGTACATGCTTATCCTTGATCTCAAACTTCTCTTTCAACAAGGGGTTGTGGTAAGAAAACTCATGTCTGAGTTAAGCTCGCCTTTGTACCTACATTAATTAAGAATTATAATATATATACTAAGAATTATAATATATATACTATAATTTTTTTTTTATCTGTCACTGTAACTGTGTTTATTGTACAATCTATACTAATATCATAAAGCTGAAGAGTTTGTTTGTTTGTTTGTTTGTTTGAACGCGCTAATCTCAGGAACCACTGGTCTGATTTGAAAAATTATTTCAGTGTTGGATAGTAAATTTAGCAAGGAAGGCTATATAACATCAAGCTGCGACCAATAGGAGCGAAGCAATCGTGAAAAAAGTCACGAAAACGGGAAAAAAATTCTAAATTGCACATGTACGGAGTCGCAAACAGCAGCTAGTAAAGAATAAATGAAAAATGAGGTTCACTTTACAATATCGACTCCTGTTTGGTTAATGCTCTAAAGTTGTTTATCCTTAACAAAGCTTGTTTTAACAAAATTTGTTTTTCGTTCTCAACAATTAGATATTTGTATCTTCTTTTATTGTAGACAAGTTTTGTAATGCATAATATTAGAGTCTAGACTAGTGAATGAAGAATTTATTCGGATCTCGCATTTTGAGTAGTGTACTATGGATCTGGTCTGTATAAAGAGTATATTAGGACATATTGGTATGGAACCCTTCGTGTACGGGTCCAACTCGTATGTAACCGTTTTTTTTTATAATTTTGACGATAGCAATAACAAAAAAGTAAATATTAATCAGAGTCTCCTGCCCAAAAATGCTTCTTTTTTACAGTTTGCCTAAAAACTCCATGGAAGATAAACACAGCAAGTATGATGCAGCTCACAGTGCTACTGGAAATTGCGAAGAACTATACCCAGATTGTAATGAAACTGTTTTAAATCCTGAAGCACCTAGGCTTACTTACTGATTACGTAGAAATGGAAGAATCACATTTTGTAAATCATCATCGTCACAACATCACGCCTTTATCGTATGGATGGCAGAGATTATAGAGCGTCATCTGCTACGATTTTAATCACATTTTCTAGGCTTCATTTACATTCATACATCTGGTCATACATGCCAGTTAAAAACAATCGACAATACCAATTAATTTAAATACCATTCCAAAGAAGTATGTTTGGGTCGAAGCAGATAGTGCTCTATAGTCTCTGCCTAACCCCATGGGAAAAAGGCTTGATGTTATGATGATGATGACTATTAATGGAATAATATTATTTAATTTAATTTGTTTTATTATTAGAACAAACTATTGAATTTATACATTAACGGTTTTATTCATATTGACTTATCGGAGGTTAAAACGGAGATTTTATGGAAGAGATAATAAACGTTTTAGCGTAAAAAGACTATTATGAATAACAAGTTTTGACCATTTTTGCGAACCGATTTTTGCGAACTTTTAAACCTCCGATAAGTCATTATGACGGGCTTCGTAGTACAGTGGTTTATGTAATGGACTGCCGATCAAGAGGTCGCGGGTTCGATTCCCGCTTGGGACAATAATTTGTGTGATATCCATAAATGTCACACAAATGTTTGTACTGCGTCTGGGTGTTTCCTATGTATTATAAGTATGTATTTACAAAAGAAAAGTAGTATATGTAGTCTATCCGTATCTGGTACCCATAATACAAGCATAGAAATATAGCTTACTTTGGGACCAGAGGACGTTGTGTGAAATGTCCTGAATATTTTTATTTATATTAATAAGACCATAAGAATACAGTCCCAGTCGACCGTCCGTCCCGTCCCCGGCGGTCATGGAGTCGTCGAGAGATGTGGCCTGCCCATTGCCACTTCAGAGTGCTAACTCTTCGAGCTATGTCGTACACACCAGTCCTTCTACGGACCTCCGCATTCCGGATCATATCACGTAGGGAAACACCGAGCATAGCCCTTTTTATAGCACGCTGCGTGACTCTAAGTTTTGTTTGCTTGGAGATTTCCAATATTTAAGCTTAATTTCACGTCTTTGCTGTCACTCACGTCTTAGACATATACTAGTAATAAAGCGCCAAGTAAATTTTGTTATTACCAATTTCCATATTATTAGTTGACTTATTAATTAATTAAATGTTGTAAGCTTTCATATGTAAATTAATAACTTGTTATTCTAGCAACAGCTATCTAGTTGTGAAATAAATTGTTTAACATTGGTTGTTTTATTTTATTGAAACAGTACCTTATTTATAAAACTAGAACACAAGAACTTTCTCCAATTAACCACGACCATTGTATCTTCGTTTTATTGTCTTTGCCCAAATAATTTTACTTTTACAATTATCGTGTTCCACTATTGTCCCACTCACAAGAAGGAACAGTAAATCAATTAGCACTATGTCAAATAACAATGAAATATCAATTGAAGAAAACTTAAGGTATGGTAAAGAAAATGCAGTACACTTTTTGATTTGCTATTGATATGTGAATTGTACTTCTGTAAATTTGATTTAGTTTTTTTTTTTAATAATTATTTCATCGCTTTAGTTTCCTTTGCTGCAGTGGGGGCTTCATTGCCGTCATTTGTGAATAGTGCGTTCTTTTTTTAAATGATTGAAAATGAATAGTTGGTTGATTTTACTGCTGAAACTTTTGGTACTAAGATTAGTTATTAGTGAAAGTATTGAAAATGGAACGATAAATGAAATGACAGTAAACAATGGGGCTTCAAAGGAGTTGTCAAGACGAAAAAGATTTGTAATATTTCCGGATGGATGTTCTCTACAACTTGGTAGGTTAATCTTTACTAATATTATGACTATGATAGTAAATCTGTGTGTCTGTCTATCACTCTTTGATGCTAAAACTAATGAACTGGTTTAATCTAAATTTGGACACAGACACTTAAAGACAGCCAATAATTTGTCCTGTGCGGGAATCGAAACCGATAGCTCGTGAACGGCAGTCCGTTAAATGACCAACAAGACCACAAAGCTCGTCATATATGGTCAGATAACGATCTGAAGAATGAATACTCTGCCTGGAACTTAAAATGCACTTTGAACTAGTTAAAAGCTGGATTATAAACACAAACATCTATACAAAAGACACTTACTGCAAGGTGATAGAGTTAGTAAAAAGTCCAGACTACCTTCATTCTTCTTCTTTTTTTTCTTAAAGTTGTAACAGAATACACCTGACGGGTTTTAAGATTGTTTGGAACAAAGTCTCGTTATATTGATGCATCTTGTTAAAAACAAGGATATCATGTTCAATTTTTAACAAATAAATGGTATATAAATGTTCTAGTATGAATATACAAATTTGATATCACTTAATAAAAATATCCAATGACGAATTAAAACTAATAAAATTACTTACTATAAATTGTCACGCATTCTATTTTACTGACTGTCCGTGTGGTGACGGATTAAGAATACAAGTGCAATGAACCCATCTCTCCCCATCCTTCTTAAGAGCTTGCTAAGGAATATTATAACTAGTTAACATCAACTGTGACAGACAGAAAATTTAAAACTAAACCCTATGCCAACACCCTTGGTTAGCGCGACAAAGTAAACCAAAAACTCTCCCGAAGGGGAGGAGGTCTGCGCCCAAAAATGGTACGTTGATAAGCTACAGGGTAATTCGATTCTAGAGGAGCTATAGAAATACAACTTTTACTTAGTCAGAAAAAGCCGTAAGAGACAAGTAGAATAAACTACCAACGCAAAAACGTACCATTTACCAGAGTCGAAAACTCGAAACTTTGCCCTCCAGTTGCAGAGGAGGCCTATGTCCAATTGTCCAATCCTAGGAAGGTTTAATTGTTAAGGATTTAGACAGCTAATAACAATGTTGCTCTCTCTCCAGCGCACTAACCTCTCACTGTTGGGCACGGGCGTCCTCCACTTTGGGATGGATTATGGTTTACTGTGCCGCACTGACCAGTTGTTGCAGGGTTATATTTGAGTTTTCCATCAGGATGTGATTTTTGGACAATATTCCTTAGCTGGATTTTTTAGCACCCTGACAAGGAAAAGTAGTGGTGACTTTTGTATGCTGACAATATTAACAGTATTTAAAACAATTTCATTTCAGTATTCTGTAACCAAATGATGGGACTAATACCTATCGGGGATATTTTTATATTTGGCTACACAGCAGCTCTGGCTTGGCAGTTACCTTCAGATCCAAAATACATTTATATATTTAAGCAGTATGAAAGACCCTTGCGAAGAAATGATGAAGTGACGAAAACTATTAACTACATGGATGAAAGGGGAAGAATTATTGCCAGGGTACCTTATAAAAAGTAAGCTATCACATACTTTTATAAATATACTAGCTGACCCGGCAAACGTTGTTTTGCCATACTAAAAAAAAAGTTTGAAAAATAGATGTTGGCCGATTCTCAGACCTACTGAATATGTATGTAAAATTTGAGAAGAATCGGTCAAGCCGTTTCGGAGGAGTACGGTAACTAACACTGTGACACGTGAATTTTATATATAAGACTAGCTGACCCGGCAAACGTAGTTTTGCCATACTAAAAAAAAAAGAAAAAAAAAGGTTTGAAAAATAGATGTTGGCCGATTCTCAGACCTACTGAATATGCATGTAAAATTTGAGAAGAATCGGTCAAGCCGTTTCGGAGGAGTACGGTAACTAACACTGTGACACGTGAATTTTATATATTAGACTAGCTGACCCGGCAAACGTTGATTTGCCATACTAAAAAAAAAAAGTTTGAAAAATAGATGTTGGCCGATTCTCAGACCTACTAAATACGCATGTAAAATTTCATAAAAATCTGTCAAGCCGTTTCGGAGGAGTACGGTAACTAACACTGTGACACGTGAATTTTATATATAAGATTACGTCTGCTTTCATAAGATATTAAGACGATACCAAAATAGCTTCGTGCATTTTTCTACGTACGAATTTTTCATTGTTTCTTTAGATTGAATGGCTAGAGCTCTAATTTTTAAGTATATGTTTTTTCAATATATAATCTAGGATCGCATAAACCCAGAAACGCGATTAAAAAAAGTTTTCTCGGTAGAAAATCTTAGCGAAAGTACCTCTAAAATTTTTTATTTTTTTCATTTGTCGGTCTATTATCGCTTATTAATTAATGAAATAACTTTAAAAACATAAGTAACTATTATATATAGAAACACGTAAATCAGAATTAAAATATATTTAGTAGATTTTGAGTAAATGGGAAAAGTATCCCTAATTCTTCATTTTCTGTGCCTACTGGCTGTGTTAATATGTATGTATCGGCGATGATATACGATAATATTGATGTAGGCCCTTAAGTGGATATAGCTAGTAAATTCTTTAATAAGCATATTTCGATATGTTTGTATTTAATATAGGTAGACAGATAGATTTATACTTTATTTGTGCACTAAGAAAAACTTACATATTAGGTGGTTCATTTATAGTTTGTGTTTTTATTTTTTTACAAAATGATCAAATGGCAAGTTAAAAGGTTGTCTGGAAGAGATCGCAATATGCGATAAGACCGCCAATTGTACACGTTTTATCCTAATTTCGATATATAAGTGACATGTAAAATGTTTTGGTGTACAATAAAGTGTATTCTATTCTAAATGTTTCTGATTTCGATTTCAGGAGATTTATAGTAAATCCTGCGTTTGCAAAAAGAAGTATAGCAGACAACATAATACCGCAGGAAATGAACAGCAAAATTGATAGGAAGGAAATGCATGAAAGACAAAGAAAAAAAGGTTATATCAAGGATGTGAATCTAGACAAAGATATAGCCGAGTTTCATAGAAATAATAGATTGGAGCTGTATACAAAAATTGAAAAATTATTATCCACGTATGTAATGTCAAACTATATATTTATTAACCGAATTCAAAATTAGGAGTAGGTTCTCAATTCATCTATCTGTTTTTTTTAATGTTTTTTTTACCTCACAACTTTTAACTGAGTGGACCGATTCTGCTAATTATTTTTTTCTTTGAAAGCTGGTTGTTCCCGTTTGGTTCCATTGGCACCAGGTCAGGAGCTGTTAGTAATCTCATGAGAAATCGCGGCAAGCCCTCAAATTTCAAGGCGCATGAAGTCTTTGGACTTTTTTTTTAAATACCCAATTATGTCGATGTCTATTTGGCTTGACCACAATAAAAAGTGTCTTTACAAAAATAGAGACATTAAGAAAGGTGTTAATGGACACATTCTTAAATAAACTCTATTTAGCAATTTAAGTGAGATTAAAATTACTTATTAGCCTTAGCAGGCTAGATTGTAACATTGTGGATAAATAAATAAAATAGATAAACCAGGAAAAATAATTTCCTTGAATTATACTGAATTCTGATGCATGAATGAAATTTGTATAAATATATAATATTAATTTCAACTATTATTTCGTACTGGCGCAAGTTTGAAATTCAATTCGATCAAATAGATGGAACTAGAACGTATCGGAAATACGAAGAACAGAGTTCCAGTTCTCCATGCTCTCATGGTCTACCGGTATTTTCAATTTTAAAGACCATGACAGCTAATTTCCTATTTTTATTTCATGTGAAATTCTAGATATATTTAAGATTTGCACAAAATACTAATAGACTAATCTTATATTATCATTTCAGAATTGGACATGATGGTAAACAATGTGTTCTTTATAAACTATGCGAAGCAGGCAAACAACGTCGAGGACAGGGGACATTTCTTCAGGAAATTTTAAGCGCTGTGTTTACGTAAGTTTAAGGAATTTATATGCCTAAGATTTTAGACTGGCTGTTGCCTGCGACTTCATACTCGTAGAATTCAGAGATTTTGAAGCTACTGCACAGCTTCTATCGCGGGCCTTGAGCGTGGAGCGTGGAGCGTGAGCGTTAAATTCCGTAACAAAGATAGCGTAACTAAAAAATACTACACACGGCACTAACAGTAACGCCGTTTCGCTGTTCGCGCTGGTGACTCATGTCAGTTTTGGCGTTAGTTTTTATTTTATTGACATTTGATTGACAATCGCTATTTTATCATAATTACCATAAACAATGGACAGATGTAAGCATCAGTAAATTAGTCGCAGCTATTAGTCGCAGCTTGATGTTATATACCCTAAAGCTTTCCTCGATAAATGAACTATCCAATACTGATTTGAAAAATTCTTTCAGTGTTGGATAGTGCATTTATCAAATAAGGCTATAGACTATATAAGTTCACGCTGCGATCAATAGGAGCAAAGTATAAGTAAAAAAATGTTACAAAAACAGGGGCCCAAGTCTGTTATTACAATGATCAGTAAAATGGCGCCATAATGGCGTTAATGACATGCGTTGACGGGCTTCATGGTGGGGTGGTTTATGTAATGGACTGCCGATCACGAGGTCGCGGGTTCGATTCCCGCTTGGGACAATCATTTGTATGATATCCATAAATGTCGTACAAATGTTTGTACTACGTCTGGGTGTTTTCTATGTATAAGTATGTATTTACAAAAGAAAAGTAGTCTATCCGTATCTGGTACCCATAATACAAGCATAGAAATATAGCTTACTTTGGGACCAGAGGACGTTGTGTGAAATGTCTTGAATATTTATTTATTTATTATTTTATTAATGACTGATCTTGAACTTGAATTGTGACAACATTGTACCCGTAACAAATTTCACCCGTATAAAATCACGGGCTACATCTAGTATCAGATAAATAAACATCTATGTATTTATTTCAGTTTACCTAAAGGTGAAGGTATCATTGAAGATGACTACAAAGACTATGATGATGCACATTCTACATCTGAAGATTGCATAAAACGTTACCCTGGATGTGTAAAAACTAATGATATGTAGATAATATAAGCGTTTTTATTTATTGTTGTATTTATTTATACTAGCTCATGACCGTGTGGTGATGGACTAAGAATACAAGTGTCACCATCCCATTTCCATCCTAGGGTGCTGTAAAATCCAGTTAAGGTATATTATACACGGATAACATCCTCTATTAGAGAAGGTAAACTCGAAAATAAACTCTATGCCAGTCGCTCTCTCTTTCTCTGCGTCTCCAGCCTGTTAACTTTCCACTGTTGAGCACGAGTCTCCACTGCTATGGGATGGTCTATTAGTCTAGGTTCGAGTTTTCTGTCTCTCAAAGAGGACGCTATCTGTGTACAATATTCCTTAACTGGCTCATATAGCAAGCCAGGATGGAAAAGGAGTATACTTGTATTCCGAATCCCGTAAAGGAGGAGTATGCTTAGATTCCGAATACGTCACCACACGGACATTACCACATTTGTTTTAATTAATTTTAAAAATAGTACAAAAACGTCCTTTAAATTCTTTATAATGAAAAAAATATAACAAAGCAAGTTATGCATCATCTTGCAATTTTCTTGGCATTTATTTATTCTTATTTTATCTGTTGCATTCTTTATATCAACAATAAAAGAAAAGCGAAGGAAATATTATAATTTAATCAGACGTCAGAATATATTATGAAGATAAAACTTGGATAAAACTTAGCTTCTAGATATGATGTAAATAAGCTAGTTATAACAATGTAATAAGTAGAGCAATTTAAATAATAGTTTGCAAAGATCGAAAAGCAAAATCCTTAATTATGAAGATGACAAGGATGCATATCATCCGTATGGTGACGACTAAGAATAGAATTGTCATCACCACACTCCTTCCCAGCAAGCCTAGTCAGCATTACATAATTAGGCCGACAGTGTTCAGTAATGGACTGAGAAGAAAAAGTTTTCATTAAGAAAAGTAATCTTTGCCTAAATTAAAGTTGGAACGTAATTAATATCTAGAGGTATTTTGTAAAAAAATAATAAGAACAGTATTAAAAAATACTACACGTTTCAAATGAGAATAGGATTAGCAATGACCTCTATCTGTCAACAGTGATTTGCAAAGTAGTGTCAGCAACGAAACGTTATTTGCAAAATAATAATATAGTTTTTAAGTTTTATGTAATCTCAATTATTTTAAGTTAAAATACGTCTAAAATTATTGAGTAATCATACTTATAACATTATTAATAAAGAAAACTATTTTATTTGATTATTTCGTTGTCGGGAACAATGATATTAAGTTTAACTACCAACCGCCATTTTTTTTCCATTAATAAAAAAAACTATGAGATAAGTTTAAATTTAGAACGCAATCGTTGTAAAATATGGTAAGTACTTATAAATTTGTTTCTTTGTACAAACATTTGACCTTTTCACGCTTACGATTTGTCACAAGGAAATAACAGTAAATAAATTTTCACTGAGCTAATGTTACTACATTGACAACTTTTAGTATTGAAAAAGAACGGTACAGTACATTTTGTAATTCTCAAGCTAAATTCATTTTAAGTGAACATTTAAATGACTGACTTTGCAGTGCAGTGAAAGATTTAATTATAAAATTTTGTATTATTTAATTATGAAGATTTTGTCATTATATCTATTTTTTCAAGCAGTGATTACAGAAATTATTGGAAATTATACTTTAGAATATGAAGAACCAAACATACTATCACGTCGGAAGAGGTATTTGATATTTGCAGAAGGCAGCTCGCTACAACTAGGTATTTTAACTTTATATATTTTTTATAGAGAAAACTTCTTTAGATAATCACTTTTTAGAGAAGATAATGGATACCGATATGCTCACGAATGGATATAGGTAGATTTATTAAGCATTAATGCCCATTAGTCGCATTTTGAGTTGGGGTTTTAGGCTTGTTTTGAATAACTTTTCAAACCGAGCTTACTCTACCACTATAACTGGCTTGTATAAAAAGAAAAATTTTCTAAGCATCCTAATTTATATAAACTTTTTTTAATTTTTAAATGAGACTGTATACAAGTGTATGTAAAAACGATTTTTTTACAACGTCCTCTGGTCCCATAGTAAGCTATATTTCTATATGTATTTATAATGTATTCAATCTATATGGAAATAACAAATAAAACAAATAAACACACGTCATTCACACAACAACCTTTTAAAAATATAAAATAAAGAGGTCAAGTGCGAGTCGGACTCGCGCACGAAGGGTTCCGTACCATTATCTATGCAACATAAGGCAACGTTATTAGTATCGAGCAAGAAACGGTAAAAAAATCACGTTAAATCATGTTGTATGGGAGCCCCCCTTAAATATTTATTCTATTTTATTTTTAGTATTTGTTGTTATAGCGGCAATAGAAATACATCATCTGTGAAAATTTCAACTCTCTAGGTATCACCGTTCTTGAGATACAGCCTGGTGACAGACGGACGGACGGACAGCGAAGTCTCAGTAATAGGGTCCCGTTTTTACCCTTTGGGTACGGAACCCTAAAAACAGAGCTCCACTGGCATCAGGAACAAGGTCCAAGTTACCGGTGGTTAGGGCTCCAGAGACAGGAACCTCCTCACAATACGTGCCGTATCAAGAAGAACTGCCTTCTGCATCAGACCCTTGATCCAGCTACCCAACGCGAGCTTTTCCAGATGTTTGTCTAGGCACTTAGCTATAAGACCGTATACATTATTGTTATTTATTTACATGAACTACTAACTGTTATTATTATTAAAGAATTCTTTCAAATTATAAAAAAACATTATCGATTAACCGATTTCTCAATGTAGTTTTGAACTTCTTACCAACTAGTTTTTTTTATATCTATCGGCAATTGGTTATTTACTCTAATTGCCGTTACATACATAATTTTCATATCTCTATAATAATATTTACAGTATTCTGCAATCAAGTGACAGGAGTAATACCAATAGGGGATATCTTTTTATTTGGATACACGGCGGCCCTTGCATGGCAACTGCCCACAGATCCAAAACAATTAGACAAGCTTAGAGAGTTCGAAAAGGCTTCGAGAAGAAATGACAAAATAATTAAGACTGTCAATTATTTAGATGAAGATGGGAGAATTATTGCTAAAATGGTACGTTGATAAGCTACAGGGTAATTCGATTCTAGAGGAGCTATAGAAATACAACTTTTACTTAGTCAGAAAAAGCCGTAAGAGACAAGTAGAATAAACTACCAACGCAAAAACGTACCATTTACCAGAGTCGAAAACTCGAAACTTTGCCCTCCAGTTGCAGAGGAGGCCTATGTCCAATTGTCCAATCCTAGGAAGGTTTAATTGTTAAGGATTTAGACAGCTAATAACAATGTTGCTCTCTCTCCAGCGCACTAACCTCTCACTGTTGGGCACGGGCGTCCTCCACTTTGGGATGGATTATGGTTTACTGTGCCGCACTGACCAGTTGTTGCAGGGTTATATTTGAGTTTTCCATCAGGATGTGATTTTTGGACAATATTCCTTAGCTGGATTTTTTAGCACCCTGACAAGGAAAAGTAGTGGTGACTTTTGTATGCTGACAATATTAACAGTATTTAAAACAATTTCATTTCAGTATTCTGTAACCAAATGATGGGACTAATACCTATCGGGGATATTTTTATATTTGGCTACACAGCAGCTCTGGCTTGGCAGTTACCTTCAGATCCAAAATACATTTATATATTTAAGCAGTATGAAAGACCCTTGCGAAGAAATGATGAAGTGACGAAAACTATTAACTACATGGATGAAAGGGGAAGAATTATTGCCAGGGTACCTTATAAAAAGTAAGCTATCACATACTTTTATAAATATACTAGCTGACCCGGCAAACGTTGTTTTGCCATACTAAAAAAAAAGTTTGAAAAATAGATGTTGGCCGATTCTCAGACCTACTGAATATGTATGTAAAATTTGAGAAGAATCGGTCAAGCCGTTTCGGAGGAGTACGGTAACTAACACTGTGACACGTGAATTTTATATATAAGACTAGCTGACCCGGCAAACGTAGTTTTGCCATACTAAAAAAAAAAGAAAAAAAAAGGTTTGAAAAATAGATGTTGGCCGATTCTCAGACCTACTGAATATGCATGTAAAATTTGAGAAGAATCGGTCAAGCCGTTTCGGAGGAGTACGGTAACTAACACTGTGACACGTGAATTTTATATATTAGACTAGCTGACCCGGCAAACGTTGATTTGCCATACTAAAAAAAAAAAGTTTGAAAAATAGATGTTGGCCGATTCTCAGACCTACTAAATACGCATGTAAAATTTCATAAAAATCTGTCAAGCCGTTTCGGAGGAGTACGGTAACTAACACTGTGACACGTGAATTTTATATATAAGATTACGTCTGCTTTCATAAGATATTAAGACGATACCAAAATAGCTTCGTGCATTTTTCTACGTACGAATTTTTCATTGTTTCTTTAGATTGAATGGCTAGAGCTCTAATTTTTAAGTATATGTTTTTTCAATATATAATCTAGGATCGCATAAACCCAGAAACGCGATTAAAAAAAGTTTTCTCGGTAGAAAATCTTAGCGAAAGTACCTCTAAAATTTTTTATTTTTTTCATTTGTCGGTCTATTATCGCTTATTAATTAATGAAATAACTTTAAAAACATAAGTAACTATTATATATAGAAACACGTAAATCAGAATTAAAATATATTTAGTAGATTTTGAGTAAATGGGAAAAGTATCCCTAATTCTTCATTTTCTGTGCCTACTGGCTGTGTTAATATGTATGTATCGGCGATGATATACGATAATATTGATGTAGGCCCTTAAGTGGATATAGCTAGTAAATTCTTTAATAAGCATATTTCGATATGTTTGTATTTAATATAGGTAGACAGATAGATTTATACTTTATTTGTGCACTAAGAAAAACTTACATATTAGGTGGTTCATTTATAGTTTGTGTTTTTATTTTTTTACAAAATGATCAAATGGCAAGTTAAAAGGTTGTCTGGAAGAGATCGCAATATGCGATAAGACCGCCAATTGTACACGTTTTATCCTAATTTCGATATATAAGTGACATGTAAAATGTTTTGGTGTACAATAAAGTGTATTCTATTCTAAATGTTTCTGATTTCGATTTCAGGAGATTTATAGTAAATCCTGCGTTTGCAAAAAGAAGTATAGCAGACAACATAATACCGCAGGAAATGAACAGCAAAATTGATAGGAAGGAAATGCATGAAAGACAAAGAAAAAAAGGTTATATCAAGGATGTGAATCTAGACAAAGATATAGCCGAGTTTCATAGAAATAATAGATTGGAGCTGTATACAAAAATTGAAAAATTATTATCCACGTATGTAATGTCAAACTATATATTTATTAACCGAATTCAAAATTAGGAGTAGGTTCTCAATTCATCTATCTGTTTTTTTTAATGTTTTTTTTACCTCACAACTTTTAACTGAGTGGACCGATTCTGCTAATTATTTTTTTCTTTGAAAGCTGGTTGTTCCCGTTTGGTTCCATTGGCACCAGGTCAGGAGCTGTTAGTAATCTCATGAGAAATCGCGGCAAGCCCTCAAATTTCAAGGCGCATGAAGTCTTTGGACTTTTTTTTTAAATACCCAATTATGTCGATGTCTATTTGGCTTGACCACAATAAAAAGTGTCTTTACAAAAATAGAGACATTAAGAAAGGTGTTAATGGACACATTCTTAAATAAACTCTATTTAGCAATTTAAGTGAGATTAAAATTACTTATTAGCCTTAGCAGGCTAGATTGTAACATTGTGGATAAATAAATAAAATAGATAAACCAGGAAAAATAATTTCCTTGAATTATACTGAATTCTGATGCATGAATGAAATTTGTATAAATATATAATATTAATTTCAACTATTATTTCGTACTGGCGCAAGTTTGAAATTCAATTCGATCAAATAGATGGAACTAGAACGTATCGGAAATACGAAGAACAGAGTTCCAGTTCTCCATGCTCTCATGGTCTACCGGTATTTTCAATTTTAAAGACCATGACAGCTAATTTCCTATTTTTATTTCATGTGAAATTCTAGATATATTTAAGATTTGCACAAAATACTAATAGACTAATCTTATATTATCATTTCAGAATTGGACATGATGGTAAACAATGTGTTCTTTATAAACTATGCGAAGCAGGCAAACAACGTCGAGGACAGGGGACATTTCTTCAGGAAATTTTAAGCGCTGTGTTTACGTAAGTTTAAGGAATTTATATGCCTAAGATTTTAGACTGGCTGTTGCCTGCGACTTCATACTCGTAGAATTCAGAGATTTTGAAGCTACTGCACAGCTTCTATCGCGGGCCTTGAGCGTGGAGCGTGGAGCGTGAGCGTTAAATTCCGTAACAAAGATAGCGTAACTAAAAAATACTACACACGGCACTAACAGTAACGCCGTTTCGCTGTTCGCGCTGGTGACTCATGTCAGTTTTGGCGTTAGTTTTTATTTTATTGACATTTGATTGACAATCGCTATTTTATCATAATTACCATAAACAATGGACAGATGTAAGCATCAGTAAATTAGTCGCAGCTATTAGTCGCAGCTTGATGTTATATACCCTAAAGCTTTCCTCGATAAATGAACTATCCAATACTGATTTGAAAAATTCTTTCAGTGTTGGATAGTGCATTTATCAAATAAGGCTATAGACTATATAAGTTCACGCTGCGATCAATAGGAGCAAAGTATAAGTAAAAAAATGTTACAAAAACAGGGGCCCAAGTCTGTTATTACAATGATCAGTAAAATGGCGCCATAATGGCGTTAATGACATGCGTTGACGGGCTTCATGGTGGGGTGGTTTATGTAATGGACTGCCGATCACGAGGTCGCGGGTTCGATTCCCGCTTGGGACAATCATTTGTATGATATCCATAAATGTCGTACAAATGTTTGTACTACGTCTGGGTGTTTTCTATGTATAAGTATGTATTTACAAAAGAAAAGTAGTCTATCCGTATCTGGTACCCATAATACAAGCATAGAAATATAGCTTACTTTGGGACCAGAGGACGTTGTGTGAAATGTCTTGAATATTTATTTATTTATTATTTTATTAATGACTGATCTTGAACTTGAATTGTGACAACATTGTACCCGTAACAAATTTCACCCGTATAAAATCACGGGCTACATCTAGTATCAGATAAATAAACATCTATGTATTTATTTCAGTTTACCTAAAGGTGAAGGTATCATTGAAGATGACTACAAAGACTATGATGATGCACATTCTACATCTGAAGATTGCATAAAACGTTACCCTGGATGTGTAAAAACTAATGATATGTAGATAATATAAGCGTTTTTATTTATTGTTGTATTTATTTATACTAGCTCATGACCGTGTGGTGATGGACTAAGAATACAAGTGTCACCATCCCATTTCCATCCTAGGGTGCTGTAAAATCCAGTTAAGGTATATTATACACGGATAACATCCTCTATTAGAGAAGGTAAACTCGAAAATAAACTCTATGCCAGTCGCTCTCTCTTTCTCTGCGTCTCCAGCCTGTTAACTTTCCACTGTTGAGCACGAGTCTCCACTGCTATGGGATGGTCTATTAGTCTAGGTTCGAGTTTTCTGTCTCTCAAAGAGGACGCTATCTGTGTACAATATTCCTTAACTGGCTCATATAGCAAGCCAGGATGGAAAAGGAGTATACTTGTATTCCGAATCCCGTAAAGGAGGAGTATGCTTAGATTCCGAATACGTCACCACACGGACATTACCACATTTGTTTTAATTAATTTTAAAAATAGTACAAAAACGTCCTTTAAATTCTTTATAATGAAAAAAATATAACAAAGCAAGTTATGCATCATCTTGCAATTTTCTTGGCATTTATTTATTCTTATTTTATCTGTTGCATTCTTTATATCAACAATAAAAGAAAAGCGAAGGAAATATTATAATTTAATCAGACGTCAGAATATATTATGAAGATAAAACTTGGATAAAACTTAGCTTCTAGATATGATGTAAATAAGCTAGTTATAACAATGTAATAAGTAGAGCAATTTAAATAATAGTTTGCAAAGATCGAAAAGCAAAATCCTTAATTATGAAGATGACAAGGATGCATATCATCCGTATGGTGACGACTAAGAATAGAATTGTCATCACCACACTCCTTCCCAGCAAGCCTAGTCAGCATTACATAATTAGGCCGACAGTGTTCAGTAATGGACTGAGAAGAAAAAGTTTTCATTAAGAAAAGTAATCTTTGCCTAAATTAAAGTTGGAACGTAATTAATATCTAGAGGTATTTTGTAAAAAAATAATAAGAACAGTATTAAAAAATACTACACGTTTCAAATGAGAATAGGATTAGCAATGACCTCTATCTGTCAACAGTGATTTGCAAAGTAGTGTCAGCAACGAAACGTTATTTGCAAAATAATAATATAGTTTGTAAGTTTTATGTAATCTCAATTATTTTAAGTTAAAATACGTCTAAAATTATTGAGTAATCATACTTATAACATTATTAATAAAGAAAACTATTTTATTTGATTATTTCGTTGTCGGGAACAATGATATTAAGTTTAACTACCAACCGCCATTTTTTTTCCATTAATAAAAAAAACTATGAGATAAGTTTAAATTTAGAACGCAATCGTTGTAAAATATGGTAAGTACTTATAAATTTGTTTCTTTGTACAAACATTTGACCTTTTCACGCTTACGATTTGTCACAAGGAAATAACAGTAAATAAATTTTCACTGAGCTAATGTTACTACATTGACAACTTTTAGTATTGAAAAAGAACGGTACAGTACATTTTGTAATTCTCAAGCTAAATTCATTTTAAGTGAACATTTAAATGACTGACTTTGCAGTGCAGTGAAAGATTTAATTATAAAATTTTGTATTATTTAATTATGAAGATTTTGTCATTATATCTATTTTTTCAAGCAGTGATTACAGAAATTATTGGAAATTATACTTTAGAATATGAAGAACCAAACATACTATCACGTCGGAAGAGGTATTTGATATTTGCAGAAGGCAGCTCGCTACAACTAGGTATTTTAACTTTATATATTTTTTATAGAGAAAACTTCTTTAGATAATCACTTTTTAGAGAAGATAATGGATACCGATATGCTCACGAATGGATATAGGTAGATTTATTAAGCATTAATGCCCATTAGTCGCATTTTGAGTTGGGGTTTTAGGCTTGTTTTGAATAACTTTTCAAACCGAGCTTACTCTACCACTATAACTGGCTTGTATAAAAAGAAAAATTTTCTAAGCATCCTAATTTATATAAACTTTTTTTAATTTTTAAATGAGACTGTATACAAGTGTATGTAAAAACGATTTTTTTACAACGTCCTCTGGTCCCATAGTAAGCTATATTTCTATATGTATTTATAATGTATTCAATCTATATGGAAATAACAAATAAAACAAATAAACACACGTCATTCACACAACAACCTTTTAAAAATATAAAATAAAGAGGTCAAGTGCGAGTCGGACTCGCGCACGAAGGGTTCCGTACCATTATCTATGCAACATAAGGCAACGTTATTAGTATCGAGCAAGAAACGGTAAAAAAATCACGTTAAATCATGTTGTATGGGAGCCCCCCTTAAATATTTATTCTATTTTATTTTTAGTATTTGTTGTTATAGCGGCAATAGAAATACATCATCTGTGAAAATTTCAACTCTCTAGGTATCACCGTTCTTGAGATACAGCCTGGTGACAGACGGACGGACGGACAGCGAAGTCTCAGTAATAGGGTCCCGTTTTTACCCTTTGGGTACGGAACCCTAAAAACAGAGCTCCACTGGCATCAGGAACAAGGTCCAAGTTACCGGTGGTTAGGGCTCCAGAGACAGGAACCTCCTCACAATACGTGCCGTATCAAGAAGAACTGCCTTCTGCATCAGACCCTTGATCCAGCTACCCAACGCGAGCTTTTCCAGATGTTTGTCTAGGCACTTAGCTATAAGACCGTATACATTATTGTTATTTATTTACATGAACTACTAACTGTTATTATTATTAAAGAATTCTTTCAAATTATAAAAAAACATTATCGATTAACCGATTTCTCAATGTAGTTTTGAACTTCTTACCAACTAGTTTTTTTTATATCTATCGGCAATTGGTTATTTACTCTAATTGCCGTTACATACATAATTTTCATATCTCTATAATAATATTTACAGTATTCTGCAATCAAGTGACAGGAGTAATACCAATAGGGGATATCTTTTTATTTGGATACACGGCGGCCCTTGCATGGCAACTGCCCACAGATCCAAAACAATTAGACAAGCTTAGAGAGTTCGAAAAGGCTTCGAGAAGAAATGACAAAATAATTAAGACTGTCAATTATTTAGATGAAGATGGGAGAATTATTGCTAAAATGGTACGTTGATAAGCTACAGGGTAATTCGATTCTAGAGGAGCTATAGAAATACAACTTTTACTTAGTCAGAAAAAGCCGTAAGAGACAAGTAGAATAAACTACCAACGCAAAAACGTACCATTTACCAGAGTCGAAAACTCGAAACTTTGCCCTCCAGTTGCAGAGGAGGCCTATGTCCAATTGTCCAATCCTAGGAAGGTTTAATTGTTAAGGATTTAGACAGCTAATAACAATGTTGCTCTCTCTCCAGCGCACTAACCTCTCACTGTTGGGCACGGGCGTCCTCCACTTTGGGATGGATTATGGTTTACTGTGCCGCACTGACCAGTTGTTGCAGGGTTATATTTGAGTTTTCCATCAGGATGTGATTTTTGGACAATATTCCTTAGCTGGATTTTTTAGCACCCTGACAAGGAAAAGTAGTGGTGACTTTTGTATGCTGACAATATTAACAGTATTTAAAACAATTTCATTTCAGTATTCTGTAACCAAATGATGGGACTAATACCTATCGGGGATATTTTTATATTTGGCTACACAGCAGCTCTGGCTTGGCAGTTACCTTCAGATCCAAAATACATTTATATATTTAAGCAGTATGAAAGACCCTTGCGAAGAAATGATGAAGTGACGAAAACTATTAACTACATGGATGAAAGGGGAAGAATTATTGCCAGGGTACCTTATAAAAAGTAAGCTATCACATACTTTTATAAATATACTAGCTGACCCGGCAAACGTTGTTTTGCCATACTAAAAAAAAAGTTTGAAAAATAGATGTTGGCCGATTCTCAGACCTACTGAATATGTATGTAAAATTTGAGAAGAATCGGTCAAGCCGTTTCGGAGGAGTACGGTAACTAACACTGTGACACGTGAATTTTATATATAAGACTAGCTGACCCGGCAAACGTAGTTTTGCCATACTAAAAAAAAAAGAAAAAAAAAGGTTTGAAAAATAGATGTTGGCCGATTCTCAGACCTACTGAATATGCATGTAAAATTTGAGAAGAATCGGTCAAGCCGTTTCGGAGGAGTACGGTAACTAACACTGTGACACGTGAATTTTATATATTAGACTAGCTGACCCGGCAAACGTTGATTTGCCATACTAAAAAAAAAAAGTTTGAAAAATAGATGTTGGCCGATTCTCAGACCTACTAAATACGCATGTAAAATTTCATAAAAATCTGTCAAGCCGTTTCGGAGGAGTACGGTAACTAACACTGTGACACGTGAATTTTATATATAAGATTACGTCTGCTTTCATAAGATATTAAGACGATACCAAAATAGCTTCGTGCATTTTTCTACGTACGAATTTTTCATTGTTTCTTTAGATTGAATGGCTAGAGCTCTAATTTTTAAGTATATGTTTTTTCAATATATAATCTAGGATCGCATAAACCCAGAAACGCGATTAAAAAAAGTTTTCTCGGTAGAAAATCTTAGCGAAAGTACCTCTAAAATTTTTTATTTTTTTCATTTGTCGGTCTATTATCGCTTATTAATTAATGAAATAACTTTAAAAACATAAGTAACTATTATATATAGAAACACGTAAATCAGAATTAAAATATATTTAGTAGATTTTGAGTAAATGGGAAAAGTATCCCTAATTCTTCATTTTCTGTGCCTACTGGCTGTGTTAATATGTATGTATCGGCGATGATATACGATAATATTGATGTAGGCCCTTAAGTGGATATAGCTAGTAAATTCTTTAATAAGCATATTTCGATATGTTTGTATTTAATATAGGTAGACAGATAGATTTATACTTTATTTGTGCACTAAGAAAAACTTACATATTAGGTGGTTCATTTATAGTTTGTGTTTTTATTTTTTTACAAAATGATCAAATGGCAAGTTAAAAGGTTGTCTGGAAGAGATCGCAATATGCGATAAGACCGCCAATTGTACACGTTTTATCCTAATTTCGATATATAAGTGACATGTAAAATGTTTTGGTGTACAATAAAGTGTATTCTATTCTAAATGTTTCTGATTTCGATTTCAGGAGATTTATAGTAAATCCTGCGTTTGCAAAAAGAAGTATAGCAGACAACATAATACCGCAGGAAATGAACAGCAAAATTGATAGGAAGGAAATGCATGAAAGACAAAGAAAAAAAGGTTATATCAAGGATGTGAATCTAGACAAAGATATAGCCGAGTTTCATAGAAATAATAGATTGGAGCTGTATACAAAAATTGAAAAATTATTATCCACGTATGTAATGTCAAACTATATATTTATTAACCGAATTCAAAATTAGGAGTAGGTTCTCAATTCATCTATCTGTTTTTTTTAATGTTTTTTTTACCTCACAACTTTTAACTGAGTGGACCGATTCTGCTAATTATTTTTTTCTTTGAAAGCTGGTTGTTCCCGTTTGGTTCCATTGGCACCAGGTCAGGAGCTGTTAGTAATCTCATGAGAAATCGCGGCAAGCCCTCAAATTTCAAGGCGCATGAAGTCTTTGGACTTTTTTTTTAAATACCCAATTATGTCGATGTCTATTTGGCTTGACCACAATAAAAAGTGTCTTTACAAAAATAGAGACATTAAGAAAGGTGTTAATGGACACATTCTTAAATAAACTCTATTTAGCAATTTAAGTGAGATTAAAATTACTTATTAGCCTTAGCAGGCTAGATTGTAACATTGTGGATAAATAAATAAAATAGATAAACCAGGAAAAATAATTTCCTTGAATTATACTGAATTCTGATGCATGAATGAAATTTGTATAAATATATAATATTAATTTCAACTATTATTTCGTACTGGCGCAAGTTTGAAATTCAATTCGATCAAATAGATGGAACTAGAACGTATCGGAAATACGAAGAACAGAGTTCCAGTTCTCCATGCTCTCATGGTCTACCGGTATTTTCAATTTTAAAGACCATGACAGCTAATTTCCTATTTTTATTTCATGTGAAATTCTAGATATATTTAAGATTTGCACAAAATACTAATAGACTAATCTTATATTATCATTTCAGAATTGGACATGATGGTAAACAATGTGTTCTTTATAAACTATGCGAAGCAGGCAAACAACGTCGAGGACAGGGGACATTTCTTCAGGAAATTTTAAGCGCTGTGTTTACGTAAGTTTAAGGAATTTATATGCCTAAGATTTTAGACTGGCTGTTGCCTGCGACTTCATACTCGTAGAATTCAGAGATTTTGAAGCTACTGCACAGCTTCTATCGCGGGCCTTGAGCGTGGAGCGTGGAGCGTGAGCGTTAAATTCCGTAACAAAGATAGCGTAACTAAAAAATACTACACACGGCACTAACAGTAACGCCGTTTCGCTGTTCGCGCTGGTGACTCATGTCAGTTTTGGCGTTAGTTTTTATTTTATTGACATTTGATTGACAATCGCTATTTTATCATAATTACCATAAACAATGGACAGATGTAAGCATCAGTAAATTAGTCGCAGCTATTAGTCGCAGCTTGATGTTATATACCCTAAAGCTTTCCTCGATAAATGAACTATCCAATACTGATTTGAAAAATTCTTTCAGTGTTGGATAGTGCATTTATCAAATAAGGCTATAGACTATATAAGTTCACGCTGCGATCAATAGGAGCAAAGTATAAGTAAAAAAATGTTACAAAAACAGGGGCCCAAGTCTGTTATTACAATGATCAGTAAAATGGCGCCATAATGGCGTTAATGACATGCGTTGACGGGCTTCATGGTGGGGTGGTTTATGTAATGGACTGCCGATCACGAGGTCGCGGGTTCGATTCCCGCTTGGGACAATCATTTGTATGATATCCATAAATGTCGTACAAATGTTTGTACTACGTCTGGGTGTTTTCTATGTATAAGTATGTATTTACAAAAGAAAAGTAGTCTATCCGTATCTGGTACCCATAATACAAGCATAGAAATATAGCTTACTTTGGGACCAGAGGACGTTGTGTGAAATGTCTTGAATATTTATTTATTTATTATTTTATTAATGACTGATCTTGAACTTGAATTGTGACAACATTGTACCCGTAACAAATTTCACCCGTATAAAATCACGGGCTACATCTAGTATCAGATAAATAAACATCTATGTATTTATTTCAGTTTACCTAAAGGTGAAGGTATCATTGAAGATGACTACAAAGACTATGATGATGCACATTCTACATCTGAAGATTGCATAAAACGTTACCCTGGATGTGTAAAAACTAATGATATGTAGATAATATAAGCGTTTTTATTTATTGTTGTATTTATTTATACTAGCTCATGACCGTGTGGTGATGGACTAAGAATACAAGTGTCACCATCCCATTTCCATCCTAGGGTGCTGTAAAATCCAGTTAAGGTATATTATACACGGATAACATCCTCTATTAGAGAAGGTAAACTCGAAAATAAACTCTATGCCAGTCGCTCTCTCTTTCTCTGCGTCTCCAGCCTGTTAACTTTCCACTGTTGAGCACGAGTCTCCACTGCTATGGGATGGTCTATTAGTCTAGGTTCGAGTTTTCTGTCTCTCAAAGAGGACGCTATCTGTGTACAATATTCCTTAACTGGCTCATATAGCAAGCCAGGATGGAAAAGGAGTATACTTGTATTCCGAATCCCGTAAAGGAGGAGTATGCTTGGATTCCGAATACGTCACCACACGGACATTACCACATTTGAATTAATTAATTTTAAAAATAGTACAAAAACGTCCTTTAAATTCTTTATAATGAAAAAAATATAACAAAGCAAGTTATGCATCATCTTGCAATTTTCTTGGCATTTATTTATTCTTATTTTATCTGTTGCATTCTTTATATCAACAATAAAAGAAAAGCGAAGGAAATATTATAATTTAATCAGACGTCAGAATATATTATGAAGATAAAACTTGGATAAAACTTAGCTTCTAGATATGATGTAAATAAGCTAGTTATAACAATGTAATAAGTAGAGCAATTTAAATAATAGTTTGCAAAGATCGAAAAGCAAAATCCTTAATTATGAAGATGACAAGGATGCATATCATACGTATGGTGACGACTAAGAATAGAATTGTCATCACCACACTCCTTCCCAGCAAGCCTAGTCAGCATTACATAATTAGGCCGACAGTGTTCAGTCATGGACTGAGAAGAAAAAGTTTTCATTAAGAAAAGTAATCTTTGCCTAAATTAAAGTTGGAACGTAATTAATATTATATTTTGTAAAAAAATAATAAGAACAGTATTAAAAAATACTACACGTTTCAAATGAGAATAGGATTAGCAATGACCTCTATCTGTCAAAAGTGATTTGAAAAGTAGTGTCAGCAACGAAACGTTATTTGCAAAATAATAATATAGTTTTTAAGTTTTATGTAATCTCAATTATTTTAAGTTAAAATACGTCTAAAATTATTGAGTAATAATACTTATAATATTATTAATAAAGAAAACTATTTTATTTGATTATTTCGTTGTCGGGAACAATGATATTAAGTTTAACTACCAACCGCCATTTTATTTATTTATTTATCAGGAAAACTTACAGCTAGATTAAACAATTAATTTTTTTGTCGTTACTAGTGTGCCTTGTCGAGTTATGAAGCGTGAATAAGTTTTGTTTTTAATACTTTTAAGCTATTGTTTGTTCCCCGTTAAATAAATTAACTTTTTTGTTATTTGTCGCAGTTTTTATTTATTGTTGTTTTTATTTTGTATGTGTCCTCATTTGCTATTGTTTTGTATTTATCTTGCTAACTGCTCGAAAATGAGTAAGCGATGAAGCCCTACCTAAATTTGTCGAATTGACAGCTATGACGTCACAACATGGCGCGGGGTCAATCCTATTCTCATTTGAACGGCATAATACTTGAAGATACTTTCAAATTTAGAACGCAATCACTTTTTAAAATATGGAAAGTATAATAGAGTCTCAAAGTATTTAGTTATAAAAATTAATAACATTAATAAAAAAAACTATGAGATAAGTTTAAATTTAGAACGCAATCGTTGTAAAATATGGTAAGTACTTATAAATTTGTTTCTTTGTACAAACATTTGACCTTTTCACGCTTACGATTTGTCACAAGGAAATAACAGTAAATAAATTTTCACTGAGCTAATGTTACTACATTGACAACTTTTAGTATTGAAAAAGAACGGTACAGTACATTTTGTAATTCTCAAGCTAAATTCATTTTAAGTGAACATTTAAATGACTGACTTTGCAGTGCAGTGAAAGATTTAATTATAAAATTTTGTATTATTTAATTATGAAGATTTTGTCATTATATCTATTTTTTCAAGCAGTGATTACAGAAATTATTGGAAATTATACTTTAGAATATGAAGAACCAAACATACTATCACGTCGGAAGAGGTATTTGATATTTGCAGAAGGCAGCTCGCTACAGCTAGGTATTTTAACTTTATATATTTTTTATAGAGAAAACTTCTTTAGATAATCACTTTTTAGAGAAGATAGTGGATACCGATAAGCTTACGAATGGATATAGGTAGATTTATTAAGCATTAATGCCCATTAGTCGCATTTTGAGTTGGGGTTTTAGGCTTGTTTTGAATAACTTTTCAAACCGAGCTTACTCTACCACTATAACTGGCTTGTATAAAAAGAAAAATTTTCTAAGCATCCTAATTTATATAAACTTTTTTTAATTTTTAAATGAGACTGTATACAAGTGTATGTAAAAACGATTTTTTTACAACGTCCTCTGGTCCCATAGTAAGCTATATTTCTATATGTATTTATAATGTATTCAATCTATATGGAAATAACAAATAAAATAAATAAACACACGTCATTCACACAATAACCTTTTAAAAATATAAAATAAAATTGGTCAAGTGCGAGTCGGACTCGCGCACGAAGGGTTCCGTACCATTATCTATGCAACATAAGGCAACGTTATTAGTATCGAGCAAGAAACGGAAAAAAAATCATGTTTGTTGTATGGGAGCCCCCGTTAAATATTTATTTTATTTTATTTTTAGTATTTGTTGTTATAGCGGCAATAGAAATACATCATCTGTGAAAATTTCAACTCTCTAGCTATCACCGTTCTTGAGATACAGCCTGGTGACAGACGGACGGACGGACGGACGGACGGACAGCGAAGTCTCAGTAATAGGGTCCCGTTTTTACCCTTTGGGTACGGAACCCTAAAAACAGAGCTCCACTGGCATCAGGAACAAGGTCCAAGTTACCGGTGGTTAGGGGTCCAGAGACAGGAACCTCCTCACAATACGTGCCGTATCAAGAAGAACTGCCTTCTGCATCAGACCCTTGATCCAGCTACCCAACGCGAGCTTTTCCAGATGTTTGTCTAGGCACTTAGCTATAAGACCGTATACATTATTGTTATTTATTTACTTGAACTACTAACTGTTATTATTATTAAAGAATTCTTTCAAATTATAAAAAACATTATCGATTAACCGATTTCGCAATGTAGTTTTGAACTTCTTACCAACTAGTTTTTTTATATCTATCGGCAATTGGTTATTTACTCTAATTGCCGTTACATACATAATTTTCATATCTCTATAATAATAATTTACAGTATTCTGCAATCAAGTGACAGGAGTAATACCAATAGGGGATATCTTTTTATTTGGATACACGGCGGCCCTTGCATGGCAACTGCCCAAAGATCCAAAACAATTAGACAAGCTTAGAGAGTTCGAAAAGGCTTCGAGAAGAAATGACAAAATAATTAAGACTGTCAATTATTTAGATGAAGATGGGAGAATTATTGCTAAAGTACCGTTCGAAAAGTAAGTATCACTGTATAAGTATAAAAACTTAGGTGATAGAAAGAAAGTAAGTTTTAAAAACTTTTTGCTAGATATAAAACTTGAAACCATACCAACGATGTTTACTTTTTATTGTGCTATTATATACCAAATAGCGTTTTTAATTGTTATAAAATGAGGCCAATTCTGATGCTTCAAAAACCAAACCTCACATAACTAAAATGAAAACAACTAATAAGTCTATTTCGTTGTTTACATTTATATTGATAAAATCGTTACTTTATAATTCTTGGTTTTTATATTAAGAGAGTTCAGTTAATATTGCTAAATTGCGTTATTGACACTCACATTTATTTTTAACATGTACCGAACGAAATCTTTGGAAGAGATTTTCACCCACTTGCTTGGTAGTCGGATTGATTTGAAATTTTGCACACATATATTATGGACTGACACAGTGCAATAATTAAATGAGGAGTTAAAAGCGATTATTTTTAATTTTTTGAACTAAGTTAATTAGATAAGTAAGTTATTTAGTAAGTTGTGCACATAGAATTGATACCATTGTCTGAAGTGTGGTAGATATATTTTTAAATCTCTTATTGAATGCTATTTTTTCCGTTTGTTTAGTTATATGAACTTATAATTTTTTGGATACACTTTTCAGGAGAATCAATGTCCATCCAGCGTTTGCAAAAAGAAGTACTGATAACAAAATTTCTTACAAAGATAAGTTAAAAATAAAGATAGATAGAGAAAAGATGCAAGAAAGACATAAATATAAGGATTTTTTGAAAGCTGGTCACCTTGATAGAGATACCAGAGAATTTCACAGGAGTAATAGACTGGAGCTGTATAGAAAAATTGAGATATTGATAAATGCGTATGTATTCATCATTACTCTGTCCTTAACTCTTTGTTTCGGGTGGATGCAACATGCTTTTTCTTCCATGCTCTTCTGTCAGACGTCATATTAGTATTAACTCCTCTTTCTTTCCTATAATATCCTCTTTTATATAATCCATCCGTATGCGTATATAGTATACAAGTATTGCCCGTGACTTCGTACGCGTGGAATTTAGAAGATTTTTGTCGTTTTTGCAACATTTTTCAGTAATGCTTCGCTTCTATTAGTCGCAGCGCAATGTTATATAGCCTATAGCCTTCCTTGATAATGTATTATCCAACCCTGAAAGAATTTTTCAATTCGGACCAGTGGTACCTAAGGTTAACGCGTTCCAACAAACAAACAAACTCTTCTCTCTCTTTCTCTCTATCCAGGTTATTTACGTCCCACTGTTGGGCACGGGCCTCCTCCACTTTGGTAGGGATTGTGGTTTACAGTGCTGCGCTGACCAGGCGTGTTGGCACAGGGTTTATTTTCGAGATTTCCGTCTCTCACAAAAGATGTTTTCTGTGTGCAATGTCCCTTAATTGACTTTTACAGCACCCTTAGGTGACGCTTGTATTCTTAATCCGTCACCACATAGAGAAACACGAACTCTTCAGCTTTATAATATTAATATATTACGTGGGCTGAAAAGTCCCGGGCCTAACACATAACTGGCGCTAATTTTATTGCAGTATTTTTTTTTCAGTTAGCACTAACCTTCAGAAGACAGCTGGTAAAGTTTCATGATATTTTATTCATTACTTTGTGAATTATTGTGCCAAGAGTGACGCTACTTTCGTTATTTTCAAGGCAATGGATTAAAAACAGTTTTTGTTTTCACACTGCTTCTTGACGGCAAAAATTCCGTTCAAGCAAAGCAATGGCTTGAAAAGTGTTGTGGGGACTCCGCTCTATCAGTAACAATAATAAAACGTTGGTTTTCTGACTTCAAACGTACTCTTTGAGACACTGATGATGCAGAATGCAGTGGACATTGAAATTAGGCGGTAACATTAGAAAACATCAAAAAATCCGCAAAATCGTTTTAAATGATCGAAAAAAGAAGTCGCGTGAGATAGCTGACATTGTATTAATATTAAAACACCGTATTGGCTTTATATTGCATGAGCATTTCTCTATGAGAAAGCTCTGCTTAAAGTGGGTGCCGCGTTTGCTCACTGTTGACCAAAAACAAGAACGTGTTAATGATTCTGAGCAGCTTTAGGCCATGTTTAAACGTAATAAACTAGAATTTTTGCATCGATATGTGACAATGGATCCATCACTTCACTCTGGAAACAAAACAATCGCCATCTGAGTGGACAGCAACTAGTGAGCCTCGTCCAAAGCCCCCGAAAGCACAATAATCGACTGGAAAGGTATGGACTCGGTATTTTGTGATGTGCGTGGTGTAATATTCATAGACTATCTTCAGAACGAAAATACCATTAACAGTAAACATTATATAACGTTATTAGAGCATTTGAAGGCCGAATTGGAAAAAAAAATTAACGCACATGGCAAAGAAAAAGATTTGTTTCATCAAGACAACGCACCGTGTCACAAGCCAATGAAAGCAATAGCAAAACTACATGAATTGAACATATAATTGCTCCCACAACCACTGTATTTGCCAGATTTGGCATTCAGCGACTACTATTGTTCGCAAACTTAAAAAAAAAAGGTTAGTGGTAAGAAATTTCACACGAATGACGAGGTTATCGCTGGAACTGAGCCCTGTTTCGAGGCAAAAGATAAATGGTTCTACAAAGTGGTATGTGAATGTTAGAACAGCGCGGAAATGATTGTATTGCTCTTGATGAAGATTACGTTAATGAATAAAGATAATTTCGAACCAAAAATACCGTGTCTTCTTCGTTAGGCCCGGAACTTTTCAGCCCATGTGTTTGATAATAACGCTTCTGAAGTATATAGACAAGATAGTACGCCTTTTCATTTACCTTAGCAGGCATTTAGTTAAACACAAACACCGCTTTATATTATAACTAGGACACTCCAAACATTTCTAAACAGCTTCTATAATCTGTGCAGACTCGGTCGAGATGGGAGGCAGTGCGTTCTTTACAAACTATGCGATACCGCGCAACATCGTCGAGGGCAGGGGACATTCCTTCAAGAATTCCTTTCTGTTGTCTTCACGTAAGTATCGATTTTGTCCAAGAGCTTTGTTGTATAGAATTTTACATTAATGTGTTTAAAATGTTTGCTATGCTTTGAAGATACAACGATAAATGTTGGAGCTTTGTCTTATGTAATTCAAAGCATGTTTTGTAACTAGTTAAAGAGGCGGAAAATGTAAGGAATATGCAAGTTTGTTATTAAAGCAGTAGATTCATACAATATTTGCTTGTACTTATTTCTTGTAGTTTTGTTTCTAGAACAAGAGTGTCTTCTTGTTAAATACAATTTAAGGTGCCCGGGACTTAATGTACATTAATTTTAAAAGATTTTCTGGATTAATTGAAGTAGTTTTGTGTGATTAAATGTATCCTGTAATTTAAGTTAAATTGCTTCTATATAAGTGAAACATTCTTCACATATAAGTGAAAACCGCTTTTAACTTGATATTACCAATTTCATAGATTGCCGAAAAGTGGAGAAATTGAAGAAGATTTGCACAAAGAGTATGATGCTGCTCACACTGTATCTAACGATTGTCTTGTAAGCTTCCCCGGCTGTGTAACAAATTATAATATGTAGAGTACTTATAAATAAACAATAAAACCGACAGGTTGAAAAATCGAGTATAAAAAGCTCTAGTGGTTTTATTTTATTACTAGCTGATGCCCGCTTCTCCGTACGCGTGGAATTTTAGAACCCCAAATATTTTGTCACCGTTTAAACCTTCCCTGGACTTTCACGAACATTTTACGACCAAAATCACCAAAATCGGCCTAGCCTTTCTCGAGTTTTAGCGAGACTAACGAACAGCAATTGATTTTTATATATAAAACTAGCTGATGCCCGCTACTCCGTACGCGTGGAATTTAAGATCCCCATATGTTTTGTCACCGTTTAAACCTTCCCTGAACTTTCACGAATATTTAAAGACAATAATCACAAAAATCGGCCCAGCCGATCTCGAGTTTTAGCGAGACTAACGAACAGCAATTGATTTTTATATATAAGACTAGCTGATGCCCGCTACTCCGTACGCGTAGAATTTTAGATTCCCGTATATTTTGTCATCGTTTAAACCTTCCCTGGACTTTCATGAATATTTCAAAACCAAAATCACCATAATCGGCCCAGCCGTTCTCGAGTTTTAGCGAGACTAACGAACAGCAATTGATTTTTATATATAAGATAAAAACCTGTCAAGAGCGAGGAAATCTCGCACCCTTAGGGTTTCGTACCTACTAGACATATAAACATAAGTAACTGCATTCAAATATTCAGTTAATTAAACTCAAAACAACACACCAACTTAATTTTGTAGTTGAAATATAGGGAATTGCCTACATTTCAGCAATTTCATAAGTTGGTATAAACATAAACACTTTTATTATATATAATATATTAAGTATAAACACTTTTTTCTTGTGATGTGAAGACAAATTATAAGTTTTTGGATTTTTCCCTATATGAGCGCTATATAGACTTGATCTATGCCAAATTTCAAGGCTCTAGGGCAACGGGAAGTAACCTGTGAATTTTGATTCATTAGCATAAGTCGAAAATTCTTAAAAATGGTAGTAATTCGGTTATATCTTTTAAATGCGTAGAGGTAAAAGTTTGATTGTATTTTTTTGCAGCAAGGGACCGCGTAGATCTACATTTGGTATGAGTTTCAAGTTGATACCTTCAGCCGTTGCTGAGTAAAAAAAGTTTGACAGACGGACAGATAGACAGACAGACACCGGAGTGATCCTATAAGGGTTTGTACGGAACCCTAAAAAGAAGATTGTATTGACATCCTTCCTTGATAGCTGTGCAAAATTTTAGATTGATCCTACATTTGAAACAGAGCAAAGTTTATGCTTAAAGATTGTATGCTGTACCTATAAATACGAACTAAAATGATTATTTAAAATCTAGATATAAAATCGAGTTCAATTTACTATTACCAAACGTATTGATGGCCAGTGAGGTTTTACTGTCCAGTTACAATATGAAAACAAGCTGTTGCACGCGATTCTAAACGCGTGGAATTCAGAAATATTCCCCTTTTAGCAACATGTTTCACTAATGCTCTGCTCCTATTGGTCGCAACGTGATGATATATAGCCTACCTATAGCCTTCCTTGATACGCGTAAATGGACTATCCAATCAAATAGGAACATTTCAATACGAACCAGTAGTTCCTGATATTAGCGCGTTTAAACAAACAAACAAACTCTTCAGCTTTATAATATTTATTTACTAGCCGCTACCCGCAACTTCGTAGGCGTGGAATTTAGAAAATACACCCTAAAAAGTGTACAAAAAAATCATCCTATTTAACTTAAAAAAACCGCATCAAAATCTGTTGCGTAGTTTTTAAAATATAAGCTTACATTTCGAGATACATACAAAAATAATGATTATGTTTTATAATGTACTCGTAGGTACTCGTATAGAAGAAGTATAGATTTGTGAGTATCAAAAATCACACATTAACCTCATCAAGTATAAAATCCGAACACAACGCTTTATGTCAATTTTGCATTCTGTTTGTGTTTGATTTAGTGCAGTTGCCATTTTAATTATGATCCGGTCGTAATATCCGTCTCTGTAGCTAGAGTTATTACCAAACAATTTGTTAAATGTTATGACTTTGTGTATGTATATCTGTTGTATCTACTCATGGATTAGTTATAAAATAGAAAACATTTATATGAATATTTATACGCTTTTAAAATTTCTTTTACGTACATTCGTTTTAGCAAATATTTTTATATCAACATTAGCATTCTGAAAATCTTAGCTAACTTTTTGTGCTCATTAAGTAAATGGCATAAAAATAACTCTACTACTCAGCCTAAAAACGTTTCACTGTTAGGCACAGGCCTCGGAAGACTTCGGTAGAGTATTTGTTCTACTGTGATGTTCAGACCACATACGTGGCATAGAGTTTAGTTTTGAGTTTACCGTCTCTCACAATTTTAGAGTTGATATTAAGTCAACAGAACCAACTCACTAAAAGATGAAAGTCACTGTGCGCAATGATATGATCATTGTTCTCGTATCTTTTTCAGCAGGAGTCAGTTTAAAAAGTCACCTCCTTGTTGGATTAATGCTCTAGCTGGCTCTTACAGCGCCTTTGGGAAGAAAGAAGGTCGTGACTTGTAGTCTTAAAACGTCACCACATACAAAATAAATAATAATTATTGAGTTATGAAGCATTGTGAAATGCCGATAATTTAGTAGAATTGATCCAATTTAACTTGAATAGCTTCGATGTTTGCGAATTAATACCTACTCGGAAATTGGCAACATAGTTGTAATATTTCTCTTGGTTGCATCAATTACGGATTGCATTCAACATGTTACCTATGATCGGCAAAAGCTTTTATAATCTACTAGCTAATGCCCGCGGTTTTAGTATTGAGGTGTAATTTTGGTTATTTTTAGTCTTTCTCTCTCTCTGCAGCAGATTATCGTTTATCTGTTAGGCACGGGCCTCCTCGACTTTGGGAGGGCTTATGGTCTACTGTGCCGCGCTGCCCAGACCTATTGGCACAGGGTTTATTTTCGAGTTTTTCATCTCTCATAAAGGAAGTTATCTGTTTATCCCTTAGCTGGCTCTTACAGCGCCCTCGAGAGGAAAAGGGGTAGTGACATTTGTATTTTCAATCCGTCATCACAAGGAAAATATATGGACGTACGAATATACACACGTATTTTTAGACAGTTCGTAAAAAAAAATTAAAGCTAATCACGAAAACACAGCTTCTTGGCAAGCTAATTAACTATGGCCATCAGAATCTTGATAACTGTGTTCCACGGGTGATACAGAATCATTGAAAATAACCTTTGATAAGATTAAACTCGAATAAACTAAACGAAAAACCGAGGGTGCTGTAAGAACCAGCTGAAAGATGTTATAAAAAGTAAATATCTACTGTGAGAGACAGGGAACTCGAAACTAAAGTCTACGCTGACACGCCTGGTCAACGTAACACAGTAGACCACAAACTCTCCCGAAGTGTAGGAGGCCTGTGCCCAAGAATGAGATGTTAATGGGCTGTAAAGAAAAGACTAAACCTGAAAAATATGATATTCAAAGGAATTTTTGAACTTTAAGAGCCTACAATTGTGTTAGGTATTGCTATCACTATTCCCGAGCACCACGCTGAAGGGGACAGCTATAGTTCAAGCAGATTTTACCTATGAAATCTTTGAAAGACGAGACGCTTCGTTGCCCGCTGTTTTCTTCGTTTAAAGGAAAAAAGGATTTTTTTACGCTATATCATAGATGCAGAGTATATTTATGCTTCTGTTACTTTCTTTTTTGGTAAAACCTTACCAAATTTGTGTGATAGACGATGCAAGTTCATCTAAAGAAAACCGGAAAAAACGGGATAGTCATTCTTATAAGTTATTATGTTTTGAAAAATACAAAGTAATCTTCTTATAAATAAAAATCGATTGCTGTTCGTTAGTCTCACTAAAACTCGAGAACGGCTGGGCCGAATTTGGTGATTAGTGTCTTGAAATATTCGTGAAAGTCCAGGAAAGTTAAATGGTGACAAATTATATGGGGATCTAAAATTCCACGCGTACGGAGTAGCGAGCATCAGCTAGTAGAAGCATAAATATATAAGACCTAGATACAATAAAAAAAAATCGTTGCTCTGGAGGAAATATCCACGACGAAAACAGCGCGAGCGGACTACGATCTCTACATTTTTGTATGGAGCATAGTTTGGTGTCGTGCCGTCTTAAGTATATAGGTATTTTGTATTGTCCATAATATTGTATTGTTGAACTCGTAAATGATCAGTACAGTGATGCAAATTCAACAACAAACAATCCTCCTATTTGAAGTAGATAATCATAATTGGTGCGTTGAGCTTTCATTAGCATATATTTCAAAACAAGCTCCCATTATTTGCAGTAACGTTCAAATTTTATGCAAACTCGTTTTACAGTACTTCTTTGTTTTAAACTGCTTAACAGTTAGTTCTTAGTATTCTTATAGTTTTGGTCATTTTGACTGTAGTAAGTTATACGTGTGTTCATCCGTTAAAAGTTATTTGAACGTAATTGTTTTTCTTTATATACACTGGTCAAAAAACTACTTTTTACGGAATATTCTCTGATTCCTACCCAACTCATTAATTTAAATAGAATAGAATTGATCGATCGAAACTTCTTTCGTAAAGTTGTTCTAACGTTTATTTTAGTTTAAAAATATCTCGGTATTTTTAGAGACTTTTGCCATGCTACGTCCACGTTCCTTTTCACTCAATTGTCACACATTTTCGTCGTGAATTTTCTTGATTTTTTATAACTTAAATATTTCTCTTTCAGAAAATGCATAACATTATTTACGCGACATTGTTATCGGCCATTTTTAGAAATATAATTTCAGAGACGTTAACGAATGTGACAACGCAATTAAATAATAGAACCTTGGATAGAACTTCACAGATATTATCCAGAAAAAAACGTTTTCTCATATTTCCTGAAGGAAGCTCTGTACAACTGGGTTCGTAGACTATGTTTATTAGAAAGTAAAGTATAAAAAAGCTATCAGATAGTCTTCTTTGTACATAGACAAAAATAAAAATTACTCAGTCTCTATACCAAATTAGTAGAGCTTAATTTTAACTTTAGTTTTGAGCCAGTGAATTTACAAAACTCTGCGCATCCTTTTGTTGTTATACATATAGGTACATATAGGTATTTATTTTAATCAGGCACGAATAACAAGCTTAGATGTCAAAAATTAAGTGTCTGTTACAATAAGGGATGCTATGGAGAAAAAAAATTGGTCAAGTGCGAGTCGGACTCGCGCACGAAGGGTTCCGTACCATTATCTATGCAACATAAGGCAACGTTATTAGTATCGAGCAAGAAACGGTAAAAAAATCATGTTTGTTGTATGGGAGCACCCCTTAAATATTTATTTTATTTTATTTTTAGTATTTGTTGTTATAGCGGCAATAGAAATACATCATCTGTGAAAATTTCAACTCTCTAGCTATCACCGTTCTTGAGATACAGCCTGGTGACAGACGGACGGACGGACGGACGGACGGACAGCGAAGTCTCAGTAATAGGGTCCCGTTTTTACCCTTTGGGTACGGAACCCTAAAATGGATTTGATATTTTCTTTTTTTAAATCCAAAATTGTTTTGTCATATTATAGACTCTTGCGATGATGCAGGTTTATAATTAGAATATTAAACTAACGTTATAATTATTCTTTCGAATCCCTATATGATTTTAAACATTTTAGTATTTTGCAATCAACATCATGGCTACCTTCAAGTTGGTGATATTGTATGGTTCGGTACTACTGCCGCTTTAGCTTGGGAGTTACCTACGGATCCCGAAGTATATGATATGTTTAGAGACCAAAATAAGATTTATGAAGCAACTAGGCGAACTGATGTCATTTATTATTTAGACGAAGATGGGAAAGTGGTCGGCAGGAAAAACTACAAAAGGTAATTCGATAAGTTATTTGGAAGATTTATTTTTTTACCGACTTCAAAAATGGTTCTCTTTTCATCTGTATGTTTTTTATGTTTGTTACCTTGATAACGTCATTGACGGGCCTCGTGGTGGAGTGGTTCATATAACGGACTGCCGATTACGAGGTCTCGGGTTCGATTCCCAGTCAGGACAATCATTTGTGTGATGTTTTTAATTGTCATACAAATGTTTGTACTGCGTCTGGGTGTTTACTATGTATTATAAGTATGTATTTACAAAAGAAAAGTAGTATATGTATTATATCCGTATTCTGATACCCATAACACAAGCATATAAGCTTAGCTTGGGACCAGAGGACGTTGTGTGAAATGTTCATGATTTATTTATTATTTATTTATTTATAACTTTTAACTGGGCGAAGCGATTTTCATGATTATTTTTTTTATTTGAAATAAAAAAAAATGATAGTTTCCGCATGGTCCCAATGGCACCGGGTTAGGATTTGATGGTTATCTCCTGAGAAATCGAGGAAAACCCTCAAATTTTATTGGCACATGAAGTTGGTTGAACTTTTTTTTAAAACGCTTAATATATGTTGTACTACGGGAAGTGACAAATTTAACTTTATTAACTAAAAAACACGCTTAAAAATCCTGAGTATTTTTCAAATGTCTTTACTTTGTCATCGGTTCTTAATATGTTTCCAAAATTTAAGATTAATGCGAATGCTGCAAGTGTGTGAAAATCACCTTTAAATAGGTATTCCGTCACATAGATTAGACATGCATTTTTATGTTTATTAAATTAGTTTTTTACAGCGTTATCGATATTTTTTTGTTTCATTGGACAGTGCTTTATTAGACATCATATATAAATTTAAAAAAATTCACCTATCCTAACATATTTTTAGAAAATCTACTATCATAAATCCAGCTTTTGCCAAAAGAAGCACAGATAAAAAGGATTACGAGAAATCAAAACAAACAAAATTTTCAATCAAAGAAATGCATAAAAGGCAGGAAGATAAACTAATATGGAAGAATATAGACGACACTAACAAACAGCAGCTTTGCAAAGAGAAACAATTACTTTACAAAAAGTTTGAAGATTTTTTACAAACGTAAGTAATTACGGAAAACTTGAATTCCATTATACAGGTCACAGACATACCAGATGTAGTGTCTATGGCTACGTCACTTAGTCGGCTTGAAGCCACATATACTGTCACCTAATTTCCTTTAATGTAATTATGTGTTATATTATAAAGTATTTATTGAAAGCTAGGAAAACAAAGGGTCACTACCTAGTTTACCTCGCCCCGTGAGGATAGCAGAGGGCCATTTATCTGTCACATAAATAGCAAAAGGTAGGACAAAATGGTTACTGAATATTAGTTGAATATTAATGTAAATTACCTGCACTTATTTCTCCAGTAATATAGGGAGCCAACCTAAGGTTGACTACAACATCTTGTTTCTTATTCTGTGGCAATGGGATTATGATAAAGAAAAACAACAAAGTGATCTTAGTAGTACAGGGTGAGCACCTCAACTGTTTAATATCTAATTAAATACACATACCATTAGGATATTACACATATGTCTTTCTATCAAGACTTAGTACCTATATCTAACGGACCAACCGCTTACCTATATTAACTAACTAAAATATACATGACACAACTCAGCCGTTGTGAGGAACTATTAATATAAGCAAGTTATCCTACCAAGGTTATCTCCAGGGCGCAATCACCAGAGCGTAGCAGTCACGGAGCCCTCAAAGTCCCACGGCGTATGCAGTAAGTCCGGGTGACGCTGAAGGAAGTCCGCGAAGTCAGAGTGGTGGTACCCGGCGTTGGACGACTGCACTTTCACAACCGGAGGCCTATCCAATTATCAAGGACATAATCCTTGACTCAAAACTAAATCTACCCCCATAGGGAAAATATTACAATAAAATAACTTTAAGGAACCTGGGCTAAAATCACTGCGGTGATATAAATGAAAACGAATCTCTCGTTAGAATTAAAGGTTGCACGAATGCCCACGTTGCGGAAATATCATTCCAACAACGGAATCAGCCCACACTCAGGTTCAACTAGTAACTTAATAAATAAAAACAAATACGGTACTAAAATACGATACTAAAATATAATACTAAAATATACTACTAAAATATACCCTCCCTGTAACAAAGAAAAAGCTATCATGTAGAAATTATTTTCATAAAACGCTAACGGCCATTTTGTCGGACCTACATCAAGAAGTGTTGAAACTCACCACCAATCCCAGAAACATGCTACTAAATATCGGTGCTCGACGCCTGACTACGGCCTCAACTTTTAAAACTTATTCTTCAATCTTGTTCGGCGCCATCTCTCCAGCGCGAAAAAAAAGTAGACGGAGAAACGGAAATGACATCAATCGTTCACTCAAAAGGTTGCCAGCGCAAAAACTAATGGGAAATGATACCAGCATTACCCACTTCAAATACTACTACAATAGGTGGTAGATTTGCTACGTTACAATACCCCCCACCTAACACTGAAGCCGCCCTCGGCGTCTAAAAACAAAACATTAAAAAAAAACTAGAACTAAAAATTCGCTTCTATGCCTAAACAAACCGAAGTCTGAATTCCACTATAATTCCGAAACGGAGCGGCTAGAGATATTAAAACATAACATTAGACCAGTGTATAGTCAGCAATTAGCTCTAACTGATGTGCATTCAGAAGCGGATTTAAAATTATTTTGCCGCAAAATAGAGTCGGCTCGCCTACAGGCACAGTTGTTCAGTGAACCAGCTACTACTTCTTCGTTGGCTGCGGAATTTTCTTTTGGAGTTTCGGATAAGAAACATACGGTTTCGGCAACCTCGGTGATAAATAGTGGGGAGGCTCCGCGTCGTCTATTTTTGCGGAAGCCTTTCAGTAAGTGTATGCCAGTAGGGAATTTTAAACCTCGGGAAATTTTTTGTTATAGGTGTAAAGAACCTGGTTTTACTTTGTCGACTTGCGTGAAGTGCAAGGTTAACGACACTCGAAATTATAAAAAGATAAAATGTTATTCGTGCGGTAAGGAAGGTTTCACCAAGAAAACCTGTCCTAGTTGCGTGAGGTCAAAAAACTATTAGGCAAAAACCGAACTAGGGAGTCTGTTTCGGCCGCCACGGATTTAGATTTATGTTTACAGACTCAGGTAGATAAATATTTTAACGATAACAACTTGGTTTCGGTTTTGTTTGCGCCTTCAAATAATGATTGTAGGCCGTATTTGGACGTGAAACTTTATGATTTAATTTTATGTGGATTATTGGATTCTGGTGCTACCGTATCCATTATAGGGAACGGAGCTCATATTATACTTGAGAATTATGGTTATGCTGTTGAGTGTTCTAAGGAATATTCTGTTAGTGTTGCGGACGGTTCGGGATATAAAGCAATAGGAATAATGAATTTGCCTTTGTCTTTTAATAGTTTAAATAGAGTAATAACGTTTTATGTTATCCCTTCAATTACTTCTAACATAATTTTCGGTATTGATTTTTGGAAAAGCTTTAACTTAATATCAAACATTTTAACTTCAATTCCATTAAGGCATGCACCAGAGGATTTTATTTTAAACATTTCTTCGGTAGTATAGTGGTCAGTATCCCCGCCTGTCACGCGGGAGACCGGGGTTCGATTCCCCGCCGGAGAGCCAATTGTCACCTAATTTCCTTTAATGTAATTATGTGTTATATTATAAAGTATTTATTGAAAGCTAGGAAAACAAAGGGTCACTACCTAGTTTACCTCGCCCCGTGAGGATAGCAGAGGGCCATTTATCTGTCACATAAATAGCAAAAGGTAGGACAAAATGGTTACTGAATATTAGTTGAATATTAATGTAAATTACCTGCACTTATTTCTCCAGTAATATAGGGAGCCAACCTAAGGTTGACTACAACATCTTGTTTCTTATTCTGTGGCAATGGGATTATGATAAAGAAAAACAACAAAGTGATCTTAGTAGTACAGGGTGAGCACCTCAACTGTTTAATATCTAATTAAATACACATACCATTAGGATATTACACATATGTCTTTCTATCAAGACTTAGTACCTATATCTAACGGACCAACCGCTTACCTATATTAACTAACTAAAATATACATGACACAACTCAGCCGTTGTGAGGAACTATTAATATAAGCAAGTTATCCTACCAAGGTTATCTCCAGGGCGCAATCACCAGAGCGTAGCAGTCACGGAGCCCTCAAAGTCCCACGGCGTATGCAGTAAGTCCGGGTGACGCTGAAGGAAGTCCGCGAAGTCAGAGTGGTGGTACCCGGCGTTGGACGACTGCACTTTCACAACCGGAGGCCTATCCAATTATCAAGGACATAATCCTTGACTCAAAACTAAATCTACCCCCATAGGGAAAATATTACAATAAAATAACTTTAAGGAACCTGGGCTAAAATCACTGCGGTGATATAAATGAAAACGAATCTCTCGTTAGAATTAAAGGTTGCACGAATGCCCACGTTGCGGAAATATCATTCCAACAACGGAATCAGCCCACACTCAGGTTCAACTAGTAACTTAATAAATAAAAACAAATACGATACTAAAATACGATACTAAAATATAATACTAAAATATACTACTAAAATATACCCTCCCTGTAACAAAGAAAAAGCTATCATGTAGAAATTATTTTCATAAAACGCTAACGGCCATTTTGTCGGACCTACATCAAGAAGTGTTGAAACTCACCACCAATCCCAGAAACATGCTACTAAATATCGGTGCTCGACGCCTGACTACGGCCTCAACTTTTAAAACTTATTCTTCAATCTTGTTCGGCGCCATCTCTCCAGCGCGAAAAAAAAGTAGACGGAGAAACGGAAATGACATCAATCGTTCACTCAAAAGGTTGCCAGCGCAAAAACTAATGGGAAATGATACCAGCATTACCCACTTCAAATACTACTACAATAGGTGGTAGATTTGCTACGTTACAATACATCTACTAGATGTTGCCCGCGACTCCGTCCGCGTGGATTTTAGAAAATTTTCCCCGTTTTTGCAACATTTCTCACTACTGTTTCGCTTCTACTGGTCATAGCGTGATGTTATATAACCTGAAGCTTTCCTCGATAAATGCCCTATCTAACGCTGAAAGAATTTTTCAAATTGGCCCTGAATTTTTCAAATCGGTGGTTCCTCAGATTAGCGCGTTTAAACAAAGATACAAACAAACTCTTCAGCTAAATATATATTATATACTAGCTGACCCGGCAAACGTTGTTTTGCCATACTAAAAAAAAAGGTTTGAAAAATAGATGTTGGCCGATTCTCAGACCTACTGAATATGTATGTAAAATTTGAGAAGAATCGGTCAAGCCGTTTCGGAGGAGTACGGTAACTAACACTGTGACACGTGAATTTTATATATTAGAAGATATAATATTAAGTATAGATGTGTGCGTCAAAATTTATCTATGTGTGTCTATGATACAGGCTATATGCCATATGAAACGTTATCATTCTTTAAAGTACGATTTAGCGAGGCTAAAGTACTTGTCCTCAATTTTAAACGTCAACCCACCATTTGGTATTTCTGTGATACAGGCACTATTTTAGTCAAATATTACAAATAAATCTGTTATTTTTCAGACTCGGATGGAATGGAAACGAATACATTCTGAAAATGTTGTGCTTAGCAAGTAAGGCAAAAAAACAAGGAACATTTTTGGAAGAGATTTTCAAAGCCATTTTTACGTATGTTTCTCCGATTGTTAAAATTTATATAAACATTACTGCTAGCTATGTATATATAGGGTCGTATATCCGTGTGATAACAGATTAAGAATTCAAGTGTCACCACCCCATTTCTTCCATGGTGCTGTAAAAGCTGGCTAAGGGACATTACACAGATAACATCACATATGAAAAGCGGAAAAATTTGAAATTACACCCTGTGCCAACACGCCTGGTCAGCACGACACAGTAGACCATAATCCTTCCTGAAGTGGAGGAGGCTCGCGCCCAATATTTGTACATTAATGTATTGAAGAAAGAGAAATAACTAGTCTAATTAATTTAATAAATTGAATTATGGTGGAAAAAGTGATTACCGCAAGCGGGACTGGAACCCACGACCTCGGTATACCGTTCCGTAGCTCTTCCACTGAGCTTATTGCAGTCGTGCTTTTCACTTTTTTCACCATAGTTCAATTTATTAAGTAAAAGCATAGCATGTCAATTGCAAAATTAATAAATTACTTTAGTCTAATTAATTTTAATTCTTATTCGTAAATACATAGTTTTTTAATTTATTATTAATATTTTGCGATTGACTCGCTATCCTTTTTAATTATTCTCTTTAATTATCTTTTTAAATATTAATAAATTAATGTAGAAATACATGTACAGCCATCACTTCAGTCCAATTGTGTTCTGTAAAGAACACTAAGTGATCGATTGATGGAGTTGGTGCAAACCGCTCAATAGATGGCGTTGTACGAAAAAACATCGCACGATGTTAAACTCGCATTGAGATGATTGTAGTGTAAAATTTGGTAAACATTTGCGTGAACCATAATAGCTCAGTTGGGAGAGCAACGGAACGGCATTCCGAGGTCGCGGGTTCAAGTCCCGCTTACGGTTATCATTTTTTCCATTATAATTTAGTTTGTTTACATAGTTTTTTTTTCTGACTCGATGACTCCGGTCTTTGGAGACCACATTCATCAAAATATTTCAATCTAGCCAACCAAGGCTAATAAGTAACTTCAATTCAACTTAAATCACTAAATATACTTTTCTAGTATTTATTGAACAACATAAATTAGAAACTTTTTTTTTTATACACATACAGAAAATTTTTAAAATTTACAAAAGATATCCATCCATCCATCCATCAACCTTTCTCAGTCCTCTGCTGGACATAGGCCTCCCCCATAGAAGGCCACAACGCGCGGTCTTGCGCTAACTGCATCCAGCGGCCCCCGGCTTCCGTCCCCAACGGTCATCAGATCGTCGAGCGATGTGGCCTGCCCATTGCCACTTCAGCGTGCTAACTCTTCGGGCTATGTCGTACACACCAGTCCTTCTACGGATCTCCGCATTCCGGAGAAACCGGACAAAAGAAATATAAAAAAATAAATAACTAATGATTAAAAATTAAAATATTTATATCTATGTACAAATACTATCTATGTACTAAATATATAGTGATATATATATACTAAATATATAGTGAATATAGTGATGTAAGATCACTAAATGGATAAAAATACATAGTGATTACAAAAAATGTATTAAAGTTTGATGATTTTCAGGTTACCGAAAGTTCTTGATAACTCCGAATTTCATGACCAATACGATAATGCCCAAACGAACATTGAACACTGCATGGATTTCTATCAGAAATATTTACACTAGTAATGTCATTAGATTACGATTAATTATTGCAAGATATTTAATGCTTTTTTTTAAATAATAAATAAAATAAATAAAAAAATTGTAGGTACTACAATACTAACTACCTACTTGTAAATAATTATGTTAAAAAATACAGTTTTTGTAATTTATGTTCTGATCATCATCATTCTCTTGCCCTTATCCCGTAATTTAGTGTCGGCGCAAAATGTTGTGATGTTATAATAGGTTTTAACTGATTTTAACGACCAGCAGCCTGCTTGACGTCTACCTTCCTTGGGTATAATATGTGTAGGTGTTACGCAACGCAGTTCCCTTGGTCGGCTATTACGACGCCCGCGGGCAAGACTTGGGGAGCTGACGATGATATTGTCCGTCGGTCCATGGGTAAAATTTATGTTCTGATGTAAATAAATATAAATATTCATGGACATTTCACACAACGTCCTCTGGTCCCAAGCTAAGCTTATTAAGCTTGTGTTATGGGTACCAGAATACGGATATATTACATAAACTACTTTTTTTTTGGAAATACATACTTAGAATACTTAGAAAACACCCAGACGTAGTACAAACATTTGTATGATATTTATGAATATCACACAAATGATTGTCCCAAGCGGGAATCGAACCCGCGACCTTGTGAACGGCAGTCCAGTACATGAACCGCTACGGCACGAAGCCCGTCATATTTATACATAGCTACATAGCATTGGTAATAACTATAAACAAATTTATCACTACCTCAACGCAAAGGAGATTTTAGGGAGTCGGACTAGGGTACAAAAAAACCTGACTTCATATTAGTCTGAATGTAATAATTGTGATTAATATTATCCTACACAATGCTAAATATGTGAAAATTTGCTCGTTTGACTAAAGTCTGAATGTGATCTTTGATAACGGCCATTTTATATATTTTATCTATTCTCGATTCTTGCTGTCAAAATCAGACTAATCTAAAAATATTTTTTCCTTACTTGAATTCTCTCATCATTCAGACAATAAACAAGATAACAATCTATCACTAATAGCAGATTCGTTATTGAAAATGACCGTATATCAACAAACAATAGATATTGTAATCTTTAATAGTGAATATCCCACAAATATCAATATTGTGTTAATAACATCGTACAACAAAGAACTCGTGTTCTCAAAAGTACAGACGACAGACGTATCCACACTAATTAAATGAACAAATACACGCGGTCATCTTTAAGCAACGATAACCTAATATAGGTGTGTCTATTGTTTAACTTTTTTATCTGTCTGAATTATATCCATCCATCCATCCATCAACCTTTCTCAGTCCACTGCTGGACATAGGCCTCCCCCACAGAACGCCACAACTGCATCCAGCGATCCCTGGCGTATTTGACGATATCGTCGGTCCACCTTGTTGGGGGCCGCCCCACGCTGCGTCGTTCGGTTCGTGGTCGCCACTCGAGGACCTTCCGACCCCAACGGTCATCAGATAGTCGAGCGACGTGGCATGCCCATTGGCACTTCAGCGTGCTAACTCTTCGGGCTATGTCGTACACACCAGTCCTTCTACGGATCTCCGCATTCCGGATCTTATCACGTAGGGAAACACCGAGCATAGCCCTCTACATAGCACGCTGCGCGACTCTGAGTTTTGTTATGAGGCCGACATTCAGGGACCACGTCTCAGTTCCGTAAGTCATCACTGGTAATGCACACTGGTCAAAGACCTTTCTTTTCAGGCACTGAGGTATTTTGGACGTGAAGATGTGCATATGCTTCCCGAACGCTGCCCAACCGAGTTGTATTCGTCGGTTGACCTCTTTCTCGAAGTTGGATTTGCCCAACTGGACTGTTTGTTCTAGGTAGACATAATGATCGACAACTTCGAGAATCGCATTCCCAACAGATACTGGTGCTGGAGTGACATGGACATTGAACATGACCTTGGTTTTATCCATGTTCATCCTCAAACCAACACGTTGGGAGACACTGGTGAGGTCTATATATGGGGTTATTATATGAGAAAACTTTCATGCTTAATTACACGGCTCATATACTCGTATCTTTAAGTTTTCATATAAATAAATAGCGAATGATAATTTCTGTACTCTATCAACACACACACATACACACAAAATTTTGCGGATTTCAAGCTGAGCAGGGCGTGCTTTTTCTGACTTTGGAGATAAAAAGAAACACTTAATATTAGACCAAATTAGACCAAATATTAGTAAATATTACTTATTAAAAAACCAAGTCGTTATTTTTGTATGTATGTCTCTTATGTGAGGTAAAATCTTCAAAACTATACATTGGATTTTGATGCGTTTTTTTATACATAGATTGATTCTGGTTCGTTTCTGCCTTTCTTATCTGGGACCATGTGATCCCTTTCAGATATCACTGCTATCCCAATAGATGGAGACTCTTTCAGGTCCATCACGCTGGCAACGTATTCAAGGACTTCAAAAAGCGTTTTGCCATTCAAGAAGACGCGGCTGTCTATCCTGTAGATCAATACTAATATTATAAAGCTGAAGAGTTTATTTATTTGTTTGTACGCTCTAATGTCGGGAACCGTTGGTCCGATTTGAAAAATTCTTTCAGTGTTGGATACTCGTAGAACATCTATCGAGGAAGGCTATAGATTATACAACATCACGCAGCGACTGATAAGAGCGACGCATTAGTGAACAATGTTTCCACGCGCACGCATATCATAAAATAATATCTTTTTAGAATAAGCATTTATTTATTTATTTAAAATAATGAACAATGTAAATAAAATTTGTATTAGACATAGTTAAGTGTTAGTGTACTCTTCTTTGCAAATATCTTACGCAAATAAATATGGTACATGTGACATGAATCAGCTTACGGATTTCATTAAATGGTATGTTTACATAGCTTGTTTGGTGTTACACTTAAATTTACGGATAACTTATATACTGTTTTGTGTATTTTATTAAGAAATACAATGGGTTCCGTAATATTTATTTCGATTAGAACTCGGGTGATTTCAGCGTCAGCTTCATTTTGTAAGCAAATCAATGAGCACTGACTCGCTATTGATAAATTAATCCTCAATTGACTCTGTAACATATTTTTGATTTTAAGAAGATGACAAATAAACATTATCCGTGTGGTGATGGATTAAGTATACACGTGTCATCAACCCTTATCCTCCCGAGGGTGCTGTAAGAGCCAGCTAAGGGATAATGTATACAGATATCATCCTCTATGAGACACGGCAATCTCGAAAATAAACCCTGTGCCAACACGCCTGGTTAGCGCGCCACAGTAGACCATAATCCCTCCCAGAGTGGAGGAGGCTCGTGCCCAACAGTGGGACACTACTGAGCTGGAGAGAGAGAGATGCTAAAAACAATTTATAAACGTCTTACGCGTATGAGCAAATGTATGAGTATCAATAAACACAAGATGGCATGTTGTTCATGCCTTTGCTTCACGGGGAAATTGTGATGGTGTATGTGTGTACCTTTTTACCTGAAGCTACTCATACTACTGGAAGATACTTAATATTTTTGTGAAATAAATACAAATCTACCAAGTCCAGAATGACCTTATCTCTGTACCAACATACTAACTAGTCACTAATTTCATCAAATCAGAATAGACAATCTTGGAGTACGTAACAAATACAAATTTTATAGTATTACTAGCTGTCCCGGCAAACGTTGTTTTGCCATATGATAAAAAAAGGTTTGAAAATAGATGTTGGCCGATTCTCAGACCTACTGAATATGCATGTAAAATTTCATAAAAATCGGTCTAGCCGTTTCGGAGGAGTACGGTAACTAACACTGTGACACGTGAATTTTATATATAAGATTATCGCTAACAATAGAAAAACGAAAGGGATTTCTTAATCTTCACCACGGAACCCTAACATATGACTGTATGGAAACTCTGCATCTTATAGTTAACAAGAGACATTTACACCTAGATATACAATACATACAATAGTTGTCACGTAGTATGGATCAAAACTTTATATATTTTATACACTTATGCTACATATCAGAAATTATAAGTGTCTCTTTCACTAAATGTCAAAATATTCGAACTTACAAAAGAAAAAAAAAATTCAAAAGTAGAACACGCATATTCCGTATTATTCCAACGCTAGTCAACTGTCACGTGAACGAATGCTTTAGTTTATATTCGTTGTTTATATCAGTGTAAGCGCAAACATACACAAAATATGAGTGTAAGAAAACTTCTTATAATAATACTTGTGATAAGTGTACTTGAGTTAACTGTGAATGCAGAGGAAAATGGTCGTTGTGCCAATGTGAAGACTCCTTTTGTAGGATTTAGAAAGAAGAGGTATTTATCTTTTCCGCCTGGGACTAATATGGTTGTAAGTATTTTCTTATGTAGTTTAAGTTATAGCACTAAAGATTATTTATGGGTATTTGAAGAATCTAAAAGGATTTTACGATATAAAATCCTAATGATGCCGATTCTTCGTGCACAACAATACGTAATACCTTAACGTATAATTAATTGCCTATATTTTTGTGCACATTTACAAGTTACCTAATTGAAATCTTTAGTCTATAATACAGTTTTTAAGAAAGTTGAGCTAACATTTCCTAATTGTGTTATTCACAATATCAATTTTCATTTTTAGGGTTCCGTACCCAAAGGGTAAAAACGGGACCCTATTACTGAGACTTCGCTGTCCGTCCGTCCGTCCGTCCGTCTGTCACCAGGCTGTATCTCAAGAACGGTGAAAGCTAGAGAGTTGAAATTTCCACAGATGATGTATTTCTATTGCCGCTATAACAACAAATACTAAAAATAAAATAAAATAAATATTTAAGGGGGGCTCCCATACAACAAACATGATTTTTTTACCGTTTCTTGCTCGATAATAATAACGTTGCCTTATGTTGCATAGATAATGGTACGGAACCCTTCGTGCGCGAGTCCGACTCGCACTTGACCAATTTTTTAGTTAAGTTGGGCACGTAGAATTGGCACCAATAACTGCTAATATCCCAATCAAGAGATTAAAGCACTCACATAGAGCAGAAAGCTTTGTGAGTTAAGAGAGTGATATGTACTTTTACAGCTGTTCAAAATCCATAGAAATAATTCGCTATTTACTTCCCAGATTATTAATAAATAAATAAATATATATTCATGGACATTTCACACAACGTCCTCTGGTCCCATGCTAAGCTTATATGCTTGCGTTATGGGTACCACAATACGGATAGAATACATATACTGCTTTTTTTTTGTAAATACATACTTATAATACATAGAAACACCCAGACGCAGTACAAACATTTGTATGACAATTAGAAAAATCACACAAATGATTGTCCCGAACGGGAATCGAACCCGCGACCTCTTGATCAGCAGTCCGTTACCAGAACCACTGCATCACGAGGCCCGTCATGATCCGCTGTTGGTCACGGACCTTCTTCATTTTGGGTAAAGTTTTTAGTCTGCCTATGTCGCGCTTACTAGGCATATTGATACGGGATTTAATTGAGAGATTTCCATCTATCACAGTTAATGTTAACTATTTCTAGGCATTCATCACCCGGTATCAACTAAACAAAATATTAAAGTAATATATTAATTTTTGCATTTGACATGCTATGCTTTTACTTAATAAATCAAATTATGGTGGAAAAAGTGAAGTCCCACTTGCGTAACTTCACTTTTTCCACCATAATTTGATTTATTAAACAAAATATTTCAACCTTTAAATGCACCCGGTTACATATCTAAGAGACATTAGTCCATCAGGTTTTCATTTCCTCGCACATGTAGCAAAACACTTAAAATTCATCGTATTTTGACCATATTTTCAATCGCATGGGCTTCAGTTATTCTTTTTTTGAGGTAAAGGCATGCGTAGATCTACGTATGAATGAGTTTAATCTCAATAACTATAAGCATTGCAGAGTGAAAGAAGTTTTGTACCGAAGTGATCCTGCAGAGATGTAAAAATTTGATTAACAGACTGACACTAAACTGATCCTATAAGAGTTTCTTCTTTGTATGAAACCCTTAAAATACCGTACCCGTATTCTGGTACCCATAACACAAGCAAATAAGTTTAAGGAACAGTAAGAGAGCCGCTATAAGAACGCCGTTCACTTTTTGATAACCACATAAGACCTACATCAAATGAAAGCCCGTTGAATTCTCTACACGCCTGTTTTAGCCTGTCTAACTATAAGTGTTCATAGCTAATATGTTTAACTTCATTTAAAAGTACCCATTTTTATAGTTTCCCCTTAAGATAATGTTGTGTGAAATGTCCATAAACATACTACATTTATTTAAATAAATTCACTTTTGTACACGATTTCAGACGCGTATATTTGTTTTAAATCTTAGCCTGATATTTCGAAGACTTTGCAGACTCTACGATCAGTTGTTACGAGGTTTACCTACATTTTACATTTTGATATCAAATTTAATGAGTGGTGCAAGTGTTAGACATTACTATTATCTATTTATTTATTTTATATAATGTTAAAATTATCCTCTTTTCAGATAACAATGTCGATGCTAAAAGCAATCATGGTACATGCACCCTCTGGTTGGAATGCTGTTGTAGAATTAGATGTTTTATTTCCTTTACTAAGTGCAGAAATGACGAATGCATTATTTGGTAAAAAACTTCATCATCGACAAAAAAGAGAATTTTGGGAGAAAATTGAATACGCTATTAGCAGGTATTATCTCTATCTTATTTGTGTGTTTTTTTGTCTTATATACATGTGGTCACGGATTAAGAATACAAGTGGCACCATCCTGTTTCGTGTACAGGTTGCTATAAAAGCCAGCTATAGAATATCTATTCTACACAGATAACATCCTGTATGACAGACGGCAAACTCAAAAATAAACCCTATGCTAATAAGCCTGGGCCCCAAGTCCGGTAAATGAATTGTGTCACAATGTTAGCTCAATGGCACATTATAACCTTAAAAAATTAACAATAGACCACCAAACTTGACAAAATTCGCCACTATGCAATCCAAATGCAATAACTGATTGCTTAGTGGCGAATTTTATCAAGTTTGGTAGCCTATTGTTAATTTTTTGTTACAAATGATACCATTCAATTGAACTTTCACTGAACATTGAATAGCGGACATGACCACCTGGTCAGCGCGGCGTGCGGCGTAATGGAACAAAAACCTCTGCGGGAATCGACCTCGCGACCTCTCAAGACTACGAGGTCTGACAATAAATTCAATGGTACCAATTCTACGTTCACAACTAAACTTAACTAAACAATGAAAACAACTATTGCTGTATTCTTGCTATGCACATTTATATTAATGACTAGCTTCTGTCCGCAGTTTCGCACGCATTAGAGGCCAAATCGAATTTGAAATCAAACCTAAAATAAAAACTGAAATCTGAACTGAAATTAATAGATAGTAAAATCAATACTGAAATCTATAGCAAACACCTCAATCAACAATCGATACGAAATACTATGTATATCTACTAAAATCAAAGTTAAATACGATACCAAAATGACAACTGCAATTGATAAAAACCAAAACAAATACTAAGTGCAATTGTTTTTAAAATTGTAAGAAAATATGAATTCAGAACGGTAACTCTTCTTTCCGCCAAAAAAAGAAATAATAATCATCATCATCATCATCATATTTTATTGCCATAAACATAGTATACAATATCATAATCGACGTAATACAGGATATAAATACTTAACTAACGGACCTACCAACCTCTTTAGTCATCTCAATTAAAATAAAAAACCGATCAAGTACGAGTTGGACTCGCACACTGAGGGTTTCGTATCTACTATTGGTCTTATTCATATTGACTTATCGGAGGTTTAAAAGTTCGCTAAAATCAGTTCGCGAAAATTGTCATAACTTGTTATTCATAATAGTCTTTTTACGCTAAAACGTATATTATCTCTCCGATAAAGTCTCCGTTTAAACCTTCGATAAGTCATTATGAATATGTAGATTGAAAAGCGTAGATAAATTATAAGCTATAGTTAATTTTGGCGTTGTAAATGTGGTGGGTGGTGGATACATTTTGGCTACATTAATATTATTGTGTTTACAAAAACCATTAATCTATTGGAAATTCGTGTCACTGCCAGCAGTGCCAGCTGCCAGCAGTGCCAGCTCACAAAATATTAATAAAATCCTTTATTTGTGTAGTTCTAATAATACGTATATGCCAGAAAACTTGCGTAAACGCAGTACAATATCCTACTAATAACACAATGAACATTTTAATAGCGAGAATTTAAATCAATTAGCGCCATCTACATACGAAATATATATTTTGACTTTACTTGAAGTGACGTCACATTACAGACGAAAAAATGTAATTCTTTGTACATGAAATCCCATATTATGTAAATGTGTTTTCTATCTTAATAATAACAATTAATTCATAAAAAATTTAATAGCACTTTAGTTCCAAAATGCTATAGATTTATAATAAAATTTTAGTAAACGAAAGTGGAAAATGGGCATACGACGTCTAGACCAGATTGTTGTCATTCATGTTTAAATGTTATAATTAAAACCTAAAACAAATTTAAATTGGTTTTGTAATTTTTTAGTACTCCTCTATCTTTTATTTTTATAAAAAAGCTAATTTAATGCAATATCGTTGGAATAAGTATCGGATATGCAAGCGCTATGTTGTGATTGTTACGCTTTAGATGGCGCTTTTACAAACTTTATGTTATGTTCCTGGAAAAGTATTACCTTTAGAAAAATAATGTTTTCGCGTAATGTGACAACAAATTTAAACTTTTTGGATTTTTCCCAGTATGACCAGTATCTAGTCTAACTCTGAGTCAAATTTCAAGTCTCTAGAGTAACGATAGTAGCCCCTGATTTTTGATTCTTGAATTGCGGCGAAAACTACTCAAAAGTCGCTAGTGTGCTCCTCATTTTTTTTTAATATTTTCTTATTGCTTAGAAAAATCAGGTTGATTATATTTTTTGAAGTAAGGGACCGCGTAGATCTACATTTGGTATGAGTTTCAAGTTGATACCTTCAGCCGCTGCTGAGTAAAAAAAGTTTGACAGACAGACAGACAGACGGACACCGGAGTGAGACTATAAGGGTTTGTACAAAACCCTAAAAAAAGTTCGAACTAAGTAGGTAGGTACCACACAAGGAGTTTCTATTCCAAGCTACCGCGTAAATCGCAAATGTCAGTCTTGGATTAAAACCTACATAGCCAAATTAAAAAAAAAAACCTGTAAGTCGACGGATTCTATGTGTTACTATGACAACTGTAAAATAAACAATAAGGCTGAACTATTATTTTATACCATATTTCACAAACATTTGCGTTTATTATCTCGTACAGAGCTTTTAGCGAAATAATATATAACCTATTTTACTTCCAGGTCTATAAATTATCTGTATACCAATTTTCGTGCAATTTCATTCGGTAGATTTACGTGAAAGCGTCACAAACAAATAAACAAACTCACTTTCACTTTTTTAATATATAAGTAAAGATGTAAACAAACGAGTCGCGCAAGTGTTAGAAACTATAAAATTTTAGAAAATATTATGTATTGGTATAATTAAAAAATATAATTTGTTTACTTTTCCAGTTATAATTACAACGGTCGATCATGTATTTATCGAAGTATATGCGAGGCTAAACGACATCTGGCGCCACCCGGAAAATCGTTGGTGCACGACATACTGAGAGCTATATTTTTGTAAGTACATAAGAGAAGCCTATATGTAGGACCTAGGTACTGTGAGAAAAATTAGTTTCTTTTTCAGAAAGTATTTTCCAGAAATTGCCAATGTACATAAAACCTAATAGATTATACTTCTAAAGCTTTCTCCTACGCCCTTCTATTAGAGAAGCATTCAATACAAACGAATAATTTTTTACAAAATTTTGCAATATTCATCTCAATTTTTCGTCAAGGCTATCCCGAGGGATAAGATTAAAAACAGAATGATGAAATATGAATTATTACCTTGTAAATTAATTTACCAAAAAATAACAATGACCTATCTGGCTCTTATCGCCTGAATGAAAGATTCAATTACAAAAAATATCATATTTTTCGTTGCGTTTATTTTATAGAAAAATATTATAATAACTTGGATTAGGATTGTCGTAATATTAACAACAATTTTATAATAATTTTGTATTTTGAAATCGTACTCACTGCTGTTACGAACAATGTAACGAACTCTGTCCACATAATTTTCTTCTCTAAGCTTTCATTTTTGTATAATCAAAATAATTGACGAGCCTCGTGGTTGAGTGATTCATATAACGGACTGCCAATCAAGAGGTCGCGGGTTCGATTCCCGCTCGGGACAATCATTTGTGTGATATTTCTAATTGTCATACAAATGTTTGTACTGCGTCTGGGTGTTTCTATGTATTATAAGTATTTATTTAGAAAATAAAAGTAGTATATGTAGTATATCCGTTTTCTGGTACCCATAACACAAGCATACAAGCTTAGCTTGGGACCAGAGGACGTTGTGTGAAATGTCCAAGAATATTTATTATTATTTATTAATTTTAGGGCCCATAATTTGATTTCAGATTAATTTGTTATATGTGCATTTTTATTTAAGTGTGTTTTATTTGTATTTCATTTGTGATTGTTCTTTAAATAATGTTTTTCAAAAAAAAATAAGTTTGATCATAGCTGATGACGCTCTATAATCTCTGCCTATCACCATGGTAAAAAGGCGCGACGGTATGACGATAATGATAGTGTTTTTTTGTGACTATTAATGATTAATCTTAATTTATTGTCTGCGTGACGATATCATTGTGGTGACGGATTAAGAATACAGGTGTACGACAACAACTCCCTATTTCCTTCCCAGGGTGCTGTAAAAGCCAGCTAAGTGATATTGTACATAGATAACATCCTATCATCAGACAGAAATCTCGAAACTAAAACATATGCCAACACGCCTGGTCAGCGCGGCACAGTAGACCGCAATCCCTCCCAAAGTGGAGGAGGTCCGCGCCCAGCAGTAGAACGTTAATGGGCTGGAGAGAAGAAGGAATCATAATGGTGCCAATTCTACGTGGTCAACTAAACTTAATTAAAAAATAATATATTTTTAGTTTAGTTTAGATGTGCGCGTAGAATTGGTACCAATGTTTTGTTTTCTTTTTCAGAGCACCAATTCATGATCCTGAATTTAGAGAGGAGATCGACGAGGTTTATATAGATTTAAAAGAACCAGAGATTTGCGAAAGAATGCATGATTGTCCAATTTCAATTCTAGAAATAGTTTTAGGGTTAAATAAAAATTTTACATAAATATTATTTTATTTTATTTATTAATACTAATTAAATACTTCGAGTACTTAGATGCTACCATAGACAGAAGTGTTAGGTCATCGTATAGGCTGAGGCTGAAGATGTCACAGCATTCCACATCGTTCTTTCACAAGTCGTTTACGATCACAGCTACGCAATTGTGGAATGCTTTGCCCTTAGCTATTCGTCAGGCTAAGAATTTAAAATCGTTTAAGTTATTACTAAAGGAACATTATCTGGAGTTATCTACGCAATTCTACATACTTTTCTGTAAATATTTTAATTAAGTAACTGTACTGTTTATAAGATATTTATTATTTTTATTATAGCACCTAGTAAATTTATCTATTATGTAATTGTGTGTATGTGTATTTAAAAAGTATATGTGTATGTTTATTGTTAGTATATTATGTATTTTAGGTATATTAGGTATAAATGTGCACCTACAACTTTCCACTTACTTCTTCATAATGTCCATGCTCAGGTTGCAGGAAGAAATCGCTTTAAGCGATAAGGCCGCCCATTGTACTTGTTTTTTTAGTATAAGTTAATTTTAAGTTAAATGTATGGTGTACAATAAAGAATAAAATAAATAAATAAATAAATATCTCTTTTCAAGATCTCCATCCAAAGGTTGCCTGGCAGAAATTGCTTTTAGCGATAAGGCCGCCCATTGTACTACATATATTTATAATTATAATTTATAATATTTTTTTGCTTATTATAAAATAGAGCCGCTATTTTTGTAAGTATGTGGACCATCTTCAAAACTTCGCAACGGTTATTTATCAAGACATTTACGATAGATGGCGTTGTTACAATTAGTTTAATGATTTTCCTATGATTATGATTGCCTAATAATATTTTATTTCATCATTTTCGCTCAAACACTGGTAAAACTTTCAATGTAGTTAATTATATACAAACTGAAGCCGGTGTTACCCACAATGAAAAGGTTAGAATGAAAAAGATGGTTAAAGCAACGTGATGACTCGGACACATCTAATCACAGACCATACAGACACTTCAGACATGAGAGGGGTCTATGTCGAACAGGAGCATAATATTTATGTGCTCCGAAAATATTAAACAGCAGATACGTTATGAATAAATTGTAGTGTCACCTAATTATTAACACGCTTTTATAAGTTCGGTATGTATCTATCAATGTATCAATCTATGTAACGGAATCTTTTGCGATAGTCGGATTGATTTGAAATTTTGCATACATTATCAAGGACCGATGACAATGCAATTATTTAAAATGATAGGATTTTCATGCGTGTTTTTTTTTAATTTTTTAACTAAGCAATTTATTTTATGATACACCGCGTGGAAATGATATTTTATGGTCTTATTCATAATGACTTATCGGAGGTTTAAAAGTTCGCTAAAATCGGTTCGCGAAAATAGTCAAAACTTGTTATTCATAATAGTCTTTTTACGCTAAAACTTTTAGTATCTCTCCGATAAAATCTCCGTTTAAACCTCCGATAAGTCATTATGAATAAGACCATTAATGTATAAATATTATATGTTATTAAAATATACGGTTACTTATGTTTCTTAGAACATTATATACTTATTCATCATCATCATAGAATCACGCCTTTTTCCTATTGGGGTAGGCAGAAACTGCACAGCTTCATCTGCTACGATCCAAACACACTTCCTTGGCTTCATCCACACTCATACATGCCCGACGGTCGTAAGTGCTACTCACTTGACCCCTATATTTATTTTTTATCATAATTTTATGCTACAGGAAATTTAAAGCTCAGCTATCCGTGTATCTTTAAAATACAAAAACATTTATTATTTTTTCAAGATATATGTGATTTTATAAAAAAATTTCTATCGGGAATGATTTTTAGATATTTGTATACATCTTTAAATAATAATGTGTCTAAGGATGTCTGCAATAATCGCGTCGTGGCGTCCAATTAGAGAGACCTATGACCTATACAGTGGACCGGGAAAGGCTGATGGGTGGATAGATACGTACTTATAATTACCGCTAATGGAGACTTAGTTTAACAAGCAAATCATAAACTAGCTGTTGCCCGCGAATTCGTATGTGTAGAGTTTTGAAAATTTTCCCCATTTTTGGAACATTTTTCACTGATGCTTTGCTCATATTCATTTTGGTCGTAGCGTGGTACTATATACAACTAGTAAATAATAAATATTCATGGACATTTCACTCAACGTCCTCTGGTCCCAAGCTAAGCTTTATATGCTTGTGTTATAGGTACCAGAATACGGATATAATACATATACTACTTTTCTTTTGTTAATACAATAATACTTATGGTACATAGTAAACACCCAGACGCAGTACAAACATTTGTATGACAATTAAAAACATCACACAAATATTTGTCCTGACCGGGAATTGAACCCGAGACCTCGTGAACGGCAGTCCGTTATATGAACCACTAGACCACGAGGCCCGTCATATAGCCTCTAGCTTTCCTCAATAAGTGTACCAACTAACAATGAAAGAATTTTTCAACTCAAACCAGTATTCCTGAGATTAGCGCGATCAAACAAATTCCTCTTCAGCTTTATAATATTAGTTTAGATATTTATATTTCACATAAAGACAAAGTAAACATAAGTACAAAGTAAACTTAGTATTACGTAGATTATAAAAACTGTACTTTACCATTTACCGGATGTCTTCATACATTGATAATACCAACCTTGATACTGTTAACTAAAAGTCATATCTAAATGCTTCAAATTTAAGTAGATTTTGCTATGACAAATTAACAAAATTCCTTGGAGGTGTGATTCGTGACTGAGCTAATGAGAGGAGGCAGCAGGGCTCTAATTCTTTGAGCCAACACAACGGGTCACTGAACACGGATGAAAGGTTCTTTTAACATTACACGATAACTTCAAGATAAGAAATTTGTTAACATTTTTTTTACTTGTATGTCTACTGATTGAGGTATATTATGATGGATGTGTGGAATAAGAATGAACAAAGTACGAAATGAGTATATAAAAGGAAGCTTAAAAGTTGCGCCAGTTATAGAAAAGTTGAAACGTCTATCCTTGGAGGGACACACAAAAGTCAAAACTAAAAATTTTTATTTCAAGTTTGCATCTTTTGCAAGCTCTTTTGAAACGTCAGAAGCCAGGTGTCTGTTCCAAACGCGAATTCTATGGAGAAAGAACAAAAAACTCCATGATTTTTTTTTTTTAATAAATATTCATGGACATTTCACACTACGTTCTCTGCTCCCAAGCTAAACTAATATGCTTGTGTTACGGGTACCAGAATACGAATAGAATACATATACTACTTTTCTTTTGTAAATACATACTTCTAATACATAGAAACACCAAAATACGATATATACTATAATGTATAAATTGTTTTTTCTTTTTGTAAGTATTTGTAGGTAATACGTAGTAAACACCCAATTGCGATACAATTATTTGTATCTCTCTCCAGCCCATTATCGTCCCATTGTTGGACGGGCTTTTTCCACTTACGGAGGGATTATGGTCTACTATGACGCGCTGAGCAGGCGTGTTGGCGTAGGGTTTATTTTTGAGTTTCCGTCTCTTACAGAGGATAATTTTCTGCGTACTATATCCCTTAGCTGGCTTTTACAGCACTTCTTCCTAAGGAAGAAAAAAGGCTGATGACACTTGTAATACTATTAATCCGTAATCTCACGGATTAACCTATAATTGTTATTACGATAGTTTTATTACGATAAATAAGGAAAATCTGTTTAGATATATATATAGATAGATTAACTCTTTATTGTACACATTTACAAGAAACAGAAAACAGAAATTAAGCTCTCTTCCAGGCAACCATGGGATGGAATGAAAAGTTAGGGACTAAAATCTGTTTAGGAGTCTTTTTATAGAGGTAATCCGTTCCCAAAGTTGGGTGCGATAAGAGGTATAAGTATTATTCAATTTTCATAGCAGTGAAAACTATTGCGCAAAGAAACGACGGCAATTGATCTATTTTAAATTAAGAATGCAAATAATTATCACACCTAGTAGTTAAAGAGCCCATTGAACATCGTCTGTCACAGTGTTGATGACCAGATTATATTTCATGAAAACTTATCGAACTGTACACATGCCTGCGCTGAATTACATAGCTAAAAAGTGTTTATAAAAATATTTATACTAAGTATGTGATAACAGAATTTAATTTTATTTTAGCTGATCAAAGCCAAAGTAAATATTTTTATTTCAAAAAGCATGCTCTTTTAAAAAGTCAGAAGTTAGGCGTCTGTTCCAAAAGGATAGCTAATTGCTAGTTTTTAACATGAAGGACATGCTTCCTACATGGTTGCCTAGCAAATGGGTCTGAACAGGCCAGCAATAAACAAGGTACCTATCTAGAAAACAGGGCAATCACAAACACAACGAAGGTCTTGCACGTGGAAAATCTTTCATGTTTGATGCTTGCTAAGTTGCCAAATAAAACAAAGCCACATTTAACAGTTACATAGACATGAACATTGAAATTTTTCCATATGCTAGTTGGCGTAATTTCATAAAATACTAGCTATTGCGCGCGACAGAAAATTTTCCCCGATTTCGCAACATTTTCACTCATGTTTTTCTCCTATAAGTCGCATAGCGATGTTAAATCTTCTTCCTTGATAAATGTAACGCTGAAAGAATTTTTACTAGTATCCAATACTGAAAGATTTTTTCAAATCCGATTATTTGTTCCTGATATTAGTGCATTTAAACAAACAAGCTCTTTAGTTTTATAATATTAAATATAGATTTTAGGTTGCAGTAGGAGTATCAGTACTATGGGGATCGATGTTAGCCCGGCTCTTTAGCTATGCGTTTGAAGTTTGTACCATTGCTTACCTTATCCAAAAACCTCTAAGCATGAGAATTAAATTAAAATGTTGAAACGGATTTAAACTTATTTATTATTTGTACATGCTTTATGCATGGCGTTTATGGCGTAGCAGATTATCCGCCTATTTCTAGCAAAATAGCTAATAAATAAATGAGCATAAAATTTTAAAAATTATTTTTATAGAAGTTACTATCATAATAATGAATCTTAAAGCTATTATAGTTGTTATATTTGTTGTGATGCCGATTGTTCTGAGTATGACTTCAAGTTCAAAGGAAAGCTGCCCTAATTTGAGGACCTCTTTAAGCTCGGTTAGGAAAAGACGACATTTGGCTTTTCCACCAGGATCAGTCGCCGCAGTAAGATTTTAATTTGTTTGTTTTGTAGAATAATCGGATGAGCTACGTAGGCTGAATTAAAATATTTAAAAAGTTTGTTTAACTGACAACGGTACTTACGTAATTTGGAAAAATCAAATGCACTAGAAGATAATAGTAATTTTTTTTTTTTAAATTGGTTAGAATTTGTAAATGGGCAACTGTTGGCCGTTAGGATATGGCCGTTATTGTGAAAAACTGATGAAATGTGAGGGCATTTTGCAACCATTCTGTTTTCGTACTTAGAATCAATTTTATGACAGTATCGAAGGTGTTTTTGTCAAAATTTCATAATAATTAATCTATCATTTTTGAAGTCGAGCTTTTGTCATGGCGAGATTTTTTATACCATTTCAGATTAGTGCGTCTGTAGTAAAAACTTTTATGACTCATATTCCTTCAGGCTGGTACTTCGTAGTTGAAGTAGAAATGGTGTACCCATTACCTGATGAGAAAATTATGACAATGAGCTTCAGGAAAAAATTGCATCATCGTCAGAAAAGACTAGCCTGGGAACTGTTACAAGGTGCTTTGGATGGGTTAGTATATCTGGAGTCATAGAAAATTTAATGGAATCGTTTCTCGTGTTGGGCACCGGCCGCTCTTCTACGCCTCGTTCTATAAAGTTTATTTTCGAAATTTACATCTCTCATAGAGGGTGTTATTTGCTTACAATATCCCTTAGTTGACTTTAGCAGCACCCTGCCAGAGGAATGGGGTTGTGAAACTTGTATTCCTAAATTGTCACCACAGGGACAGGCGTTTTATAGCACATTAAAGCAAAACCAACGGGTATGTGGTGGAGTTGAGTATAGATGTAGAATTACATAAAGGTAGGTTATCTATTATAACAACTAAATAAGATAACTGCGTCAAAAATAGCAACAAAATATAATGTGATTTTTTATCAGGATCTGTGCTTTGTTTTTTTAAATAATAAAGCAAATTCTAAGTAAAGAATGAACAATGATGCAAAAATTTATAGCTACGGTTTTACTAAAATCATAAAACCCTTCAAAGGAATCTGTTGTCATACCAGTTTTTAGTTTTGTTCGCTTTTTAAGCGGTTTCAATTCGTTTGTATGTTTTTATATTTATTTTTATATTTGCTACCTCATAACTGGGCGAAGCGATTTTAATGATTCTTTTTTTATTTGAAAGCTGGTGGTTTCTGTGTGGTCCCATTCAAACCAAGTTAGGATCTTATGGTTATTTAAGAAATCGAGGGAAACCCTTAAATTTGAAAGGCACATGAAGTAAGTTAAACTTTTTTTTAAATACTCATTTAATTAGACAACAGAAGACTGTTAGACTGTTGTCTTAAAAGGTCTATTACAAAATCATTGCTTTAAATTCGTTCCTATAACATAGGTAACAAAATTAATTACCTATTGACGATAGTTTTATCTTATCCTCTCATAATTTAATATGTACTCGTATCATAATATTTTGTTTAAAATATTGATAGGAATTTATAAAACGTTAAATATTTTCAGACGAAATCTAAACGGGCGTGCTTGCATCATAAGATGTATATGTGAAGCTCATATACGAGTACATCTGGCCACTAAAGGGAAGTCTCTCGTCCATGATATCTTGAGATCCCTGTTTACGTAAGTTCCTGCTATTATTATATGTTAAGCTCCAATTAAGACAAGAAGTAGCTAAAGCTACTTATATTTAATATTTTCAAATATAGAGAACTAGCTGTTGCCCGCGACTCCGCCCGCGTAAAATTTAGAAAACTTTTCGTCCCCTTTTTTCGTAATAAAAGGTAGCCTATGTCCTTTCTCAGGGTCTAAAGATTGTCTGTGCCAAATTTTAAAACTTACATAAATATAAAGAGCACTCAAATTACATAGCTCTAAAACGTCTTTAAAATTTATTCTCGCTTGTAGCTACTTCTAAATCTTTAAACAGCTTTTATATCTTTCGAAGCAACGGACGTCATTTTTATGATCAATTTACTTGAGATAGGAGGACTTTTAAATATTTATTTTGATGATTTTCCTTTTATTTTGTGTATACCTAGTACCTACTACGTATATACCTAATGACTTTTGATTAATATTATGTTTCTCTGTTGTACCTTTTAGAAAAAAATATAGTTAACAACTGTTTGTGGTAACGGATTAAGAATACAAATGTCATTACACTATTTCCTTCCCATGGTACATTAGTACTGTAAAAGCAAGCTATGGGATATTACACAGATATCATGTTTGAGAGACATAGTTTGGGCATAGTAGACCATAATCCCTCCCAAAGTAGAGGAGGCCTGTGCCCAACAGTGGGACGTAAATGGGCTGGAGAGAGATGATCTGAATGACATGTATTGCTAAGATATTAGTTAAATATGCTAGTTTACATTCCCGAAAATTGCAATGTTCTTGCGATACAATTGCGTAACTGAATTGTTTTTTTTTTTAATTCATGCACCTAAATAGGGTTGGCATCGATTTAAAAGTTTTTATTAATATGGTATTGCTGCCATTTTTATAATTGGTCCTAATTTTTTTCTGTTTCTCACACACTTTTTAAACTTTTTTATAATTCAGAATACGGAATTATGTGTAAGAAATAGTAAAGATTGAGCACTTTAAAATATAAAAATTTTCTATTGCAGATACTCCAGTTCAAACAGTTATTTAAATTACATAAACCTGGTAATGTTACGAAATTGATAAAGTTTTTATGAAATTCAAGTACAATAAGTATAATAGCGATATATATACATTCGGTATACCTAGTTTGACCTATTAAAACTTTGTTCATAAATGCTTGTACCAAAACTTTTTAAGAACAAATACGCGAAAGTAAAGTAATAATATTTATAAGAAATTTCAGTTAGCAATGTATCATTCTTACACTTCTTATTCGACTTAGAGGTGAAATGTCCCGCATAGGTAAAAATATATTACTTGCCATTATATAAAACAAAATATATAGTAATACTAGCTGGCCCGGCAAACGTTGTTTTGCCATACCAAAAAAAAAAGTAAAAAAAAAAGAACTATAAACCTCACGGAGCCCGAGACCTTTCCAACGAATGCAAAACCGTGGAAATCGGTTCGTGCGTTCTGGAGTTATAGCGTCAGGAAGGAAAATCCGACTTATTTTTATATAGTAGATGTATATACAAATCTCAGTATTATAATATTATAAAGCTGAAGAATTTGTTTGTTTGTTTGAACGCGCTAATCGCAAGAACCGGTTTAACATTTTGAAGGAAGTGAAAATTTTGTTATGAAATTTCTGACATAAAAATGTGGATGAAAGCGAAACTAAAAATGTGGATGAAAGCGAAACTAAAATAAATTTTAATGTTTTACATAAAGGATAAATTCAAGTCTATATGATAATATTAAAGTCTGCATTTTGATAATAACTTGCTTGCAAAAACTAAAAAATTCTGAGCTTTTTTTAATCATTGCATGTTCATCGGTCCTCAATAATATTTCAGATTAATTCGACTATTGCAAGTGGGTAAAAATCACATTTAAAGATTCGAAACATTGATTGATTGAAATATATACTGAGCTAATAAAGGCGTGTTTACTTGTTAATAAAATAACATTTATTTTGCTTTCAGGGCACAATTACACGACAAAGAGTTTATACAAGAAATCAGTGGTACCTACAATGAAATACTGCAGTCAAACTTTTGCGAGAAACCCAACGATTGTCCTTTTTCTGTGCTAAAATTTGTGTTGGATATGAATAAGAATAAATACTATCACAACTAAAATTTATTTTTATACTGTGGTCTTGTCTTGTGTCTGTTTGTCCGTGGAGTGATGGACAAAAAGAATACAAGCTCTCCTCCCTATTTCTTGCCTGTGGGTGTAGTAAGAACCGACCGAGGAAACCGCGTCATGTGCAGCGCAGGAGGGTAACATAAGGAAAGCGGACGGTCGTAAAATCAGTCAAACTCTATTGCATCATGAACAAAACATCATATTTCACCTACCCCGAATAACGAGATAAGGGCAAGAAAATGGGCAATCAAGCTTTTTGTGTTTATTTTGAAAGAAATTAAGAAAACGAAATTTTGTTTACTATAGTTAATAATAATAATAAATATTCATGGACATTTCACACAACGTCCTCTGGTCCCAAGCTAAGCTTATTATGCTTGTGTTATGGGTACCAGAATACGGATATAATACATAAACTGCTTTTTTTTTGTAAATACATACTTATAATACATAGAAAACACCCAGACGTAGTACAAACATTTGTAGGACATTTATGATATCACACAAATGATTGTCCCAAGCGGGAATCGAACCCGCGACCTTGTTAACGGCAGTTCAGTACATGAACCACTACGCCACGAAGCCCGTCAATTTTAACCGTTTAAACCGAAAATAAAATAATTTGAAAAATAATGACATTCAAGTAGTATTAGAAAAATAACTGTAAAAATCAACTGATTAATTTACTGATACCATGGGCTGCTTTACGCTACAAATAAGTCCTTAATTTGTGACGCGTCTAAATGCGTAAACAGTGGTTTTATCACGAAAATGTTAGAGGATAATGAGAAATATCCTGTTTTGATAAATTTTTAGGGACATGAAAACTAAAAATATTGTGTGAAATAATAATACATCCACTGACAATATTCCACATTATAATACACAATAATCCAGACATAGCATAAAATTCGAACTAATCTGTTTTTGGTAGAAGCTATTTGATATAATATTAATTAAAAGTACACACATAATAAAATTATGTGTATTTACACATGTCATCAAAAAATGCCGATAATCAAATTAAATATTTACCGAAATTTGAAAGTGTAGAATTTTATCAAACCAAATCTTTAATAAAATTATTTTCAATGGACAAACTCACAATTTTATTTTTAAAATTCCACAATTCTATTTGATTACAACTGTTCTATTTAGAGCTTCAAAAAATATACTGCCTATAATAACTATCGCACGAACAACCTATGGTGGACGATTTTAAATGAAGAAAGCAAAGAAATATCACACATGCCTTCCGTGTTCGTAACGTCACACGAACTTTATCCCAATACTAGTGAGAATTAAATAAAAACGGAACTGTAGCGGACGTTTTACTTTATTTTGGTACATGCCTTAAGCATGGCGTTCCTATCATCCGCCTATTTGTACCAAAACTTAATTTAAATTAGAAAATAATTTTACACTAAATTAAAATTAGTCAATTATTTAAAACTTAATTTAAATTAGTCAAATAATAAAAATATTTCATTTAGTATAAAATAAGAATGAATTTAAAATCTTTATTAGTTATTTTACTTTTTGTGATACCAGTAGTTATAAATACAAACTCAAGTTCAACAGGAAGTTGCCCTAATTTGAGGACCTCTTTGAGCTCCGTAAGGAAAAGACGCCATTTGGCTTTTCCTCCAGGATCAGCTGCTTCAGTAAGCCTTTTAATTGCACTTGTATTTAGTTGAATGGAATAATGAAAGCTAACCGTAATAGCATCATAATGTTTAACAATGTTTGTTGAGCTATTTTTAGAAGATCGACTTTCTAAATGTTTTCAATCCAGGCAAATTATTTTTTTGGATGTTTTCCGCGTAGGTACTTATTCAAAAATGCCTAACCAATTTAATTTTTTTTAATTGTTTGGAAGGATATACTTTGCTGATCTAAACTAAAAGTTTTGTTTTACGATATTTGGGTGGGTTATTTAGGTGAACAATATATTTGTGAAGCCTCATAAGAATTTACTTAAATGAAATCTAATAAGTGGCTTCTCAAAAAAGAAAGTTAAGATTTTATGAAATTCCCTGTTGTAACATTGGCTGAGTATAACTTAAAAACATGCAAATATAACTGACACCTATAAATCTTAAATTGGATAACAGATCTCAACATAACTTAAAGCGCATTTTTGATCGATTATTCTGAACATATTTTTTTTATTAGTTTATTTATCAAAAAATACGTCTTGCAGGTAATTGCGTCCGTGGTAAAAACATTTATGACCCATGTTCCTTCAGGCTGGTATTTAGTAATTGAAGTAGAAATAGTATACCCATTACCAGATTCTGAAATCATAGCTATGAGCTTGAGGAAGAAACTGCATCATCGTCAGAAAAGATTGGCCTGGGAACTACTACAAGGTGCTTTAGACGGGTTAGTATTATATAAATGAAGTGCTTCTTTAATTCCCATAATCCTGTTCCTTTCGAACACAAGATTTGTCTATATTGCGAAAGCCAATTATGCTGATCAAGCATGTTCTTTTAATATTAAGCCCAGACGTCTTTCATAAGAGAATGCTATTAATGCAGTCTCTGGGTGGGCAACTAAAGGGGAACCGCCGTGGTGTCGGTACCCATTTCTCAACCGAGATTGGATGCAGTAGGGTTTTAGTAAGGCACCTTCACTTTCCTCTGGGCGGGTGATTGGACATCTCTCAATGTTAGAAAAAAATACATTAGCTCCATTTTATTACAGTTACAGTTTTCCAATTTTCAATGAATACGTTATCTGTTAGAGATATAACTTCATATGAGTCTTTCGGAATAGTAGACAAGTATACTATAATACTATATACTATTTGTATTCGATAGCCCACGGAAAAGCCAAAATGAGCAAAAGAAAACAAATGTGGCTTAATTAATTGTAACGATTGCAACTTTTTCAAGTTCCGTAATGGAACGGAATGAAAGGAATTAGGTAAAATGCTGAAATGAGTTTAATATTTTCAGACGAAATTTGAACGGGCGTGCTTGCGTCATAAGAAGTATATGTGAGGCTCAAATGCATCTGGCTACAAAAGGGAAATCTCTTGTACATGATATCTTGAGATCATTATATACGTAAGTAAAAAAATATAATTTATTAGTTACACAGTTTTAAAACTAGCGATCTGCGATCTTTATCTTAGTCCTTAACTATTTAAAGCCCTACTATTCGTCGTCATTCTCCGTTATAGTGTATTTTTGGTCTAATATAAATCTAGAGCCACACTCTAGGTATTTCAGTGACCATTAAGCATGTAGTTTTATAAGCATCACGTCTAACAAAATTTTCTATACCGTATTAGCCGTAGCTAATGGAAATCCCGTATTTCCATTAGCTCCCCACTCTTTTTCACAATGGCTTGCTCTGGCCTATCGATATATACCTATACCGTTCATGATGCTTTGCGTTCGCCTTGTGACGATTATGGTATGTCATCAGATGTTATGTATTTTGTACATATGTAGTACGATGATAATTCATAGTGAAGTATCTAATGGCAGTTTGTATTTTTAATGTCCTACCAATGCTTATGGGAAAGATATAAAAAAGATTCTAACACTCTTTATTTTAAATTTCTATTGTCCAACAGTTTTTTGTCTGTAGATGCTAAAAGGGTTCATAAACTGCGTCTTCCCTTCCTAATAGCTTATTAACGTCCTACACTTAACCACTCCCACTGTTATCTCTGTACTTGAGGACATTTGATTCATGTTGACCAGACATTCTCGTTCTCAGTGTGGTGACGAATTAAGAATACAAGTGTCACCACCCCATCTCCTCCCAAGGGTGCTGTAAAAGTCAGCTAAGGGATATTGCACACAGATAATATCCTCTGTGAGAGATGGAAATCTCTAAAATAAACTCTGTGCCAACACGCCTGGTTTGCAAGGCACAGTAGACCATAATCCCTCCAAACTGTTGGAGGCCCGTGCCTAACAGTGGGATGGAAATGGGCTAGAGAAGAGAGGACCAGGCATTTCGGCATAGAGTTTTATTTATTTATTTTACAATTTTTGCACACAATAAATGATTGATGTGCAATGGTGGACTTAATGCCACTTAAAGTTTTATGTTTAGTTTTGAGTCTACCGTCTCTCACAGAGGATGTTATATTGTTCTTGAGCTTGATTGATTCTTCTTACTGAAATTATATTACTATAATCCAAAAATTCATATTTTTATAAGTTCTTTGTCAGCATAACCATACTAAAAATAGTTCGGGTTCTTATAGACGACTTGTAAATTACCTGTTTATGGATTTATGCTTATTAAAATATCAAATAACGATAGCGCTTTCTGACGTAAGACGAGTCAGCATAATATAGTCATTCACATCTCATACCGGACTCTCAGCTCAGCTATTTTTTACGCTATCTCATACCACGTAAACAGATTGTGATGTGCTGTCTTGTTATTTTGTTTACTTCAAAACATATTAGTTACACATTTACATAATAATATTTGGTATGTGAACATCATAGTCTTTGTTTGCTAATAATTTTATCACTTTATAGCGATTCTAAATAGATACATAAAATTGAAGTAAATAAAAATATGTACCTTTGATTGTGAATATAGATTTGAAATATTTAAGTCAAAATTTTATCAAAATTGTGACTCTACTGCAACATTTATGACTTTGTGAGGTCTGCTGTCTGTCAAATGTCAGTCCAACATGGAAAATTATATATTTCTCTGATCTATTCATCCAGCAGTCTTTTTCCGTATTCTGTCAGACATAAACCTTCACCGAAATAACTTCACAAGACTCGGTTTTGAGCCATTAGCAACCACGTTGGTTGAGTGAATTAAATTGCCAATGCGCTTATAAATGAACTTCCGAGTTATCTTGAATGGGAGGGGCGTTAGCGCATGAAATTTGCACACAACACTAACTTGTTTTGTGTGAAAAACGTCACGTTTATTTACTTATTCGTGTGTATGACTTGATATAATAAGATCGGCTGTAATTTATCCACTCTTTGACTGAGGGCTTTAAGATGTAACAACGTCGATTCTCGCGCTTCTTGCATTTAGTTGCTCTTTATGAACGTGATGCAATATTGCTGCTTACCAATCGAACTAACAACGGCTACATAGTTGTCCACAAGATAGCAGGTTCGATTCCCGCACGGGACAATCATTTGTATAATATTTATAATTGTTACACAAATGTTTGTTCTGCGCCTGGATGTTACTATGCACTTTAAGTATGTATTCACAAAAGAAAAATAGTTTATATAGTTTATCCGTATTCTGGTATCCATAACACCAGCATATAACCTTGGGGCCAGAAGACGTTGTGTAAAATGTCCATGAATAATTACTAAAAAAAGAATAATTAAGATCAAAGAGTGGACACCATGTGCCCTGCACTATAATAATATGGTTTCCATTCAAAAGTTTTCCTTATTTCTCCAATAGATGGTAGTTCATTCAGAGACTGGAACTGCCAATAATGTTAGTGTAGGTTAATGATTGACCAAAAAATTTTTGACAAATGATTATTTCACAAAGTTTCGCCAAATGATCATTTTGCAAACAATACACTTGACAAAAGTATCATCTTACAAAAACTTATTTAGCAAATGATCCATTAGCAAACACTATACTTGACAAATGTGTTAAGTATTCAAATGTCATTTGACCTTTTTTCATTTCACCAAATAATATGTTTCGAAAATTATGTTGTTTTAAATGTATCATTATCATCATGCATTATTATTAATGGGAGAAATGCCCTAAAGTCGTTTCTGGCACTCGCGGGCCGCTGTTGCGGCACGCTCGCTTTGCTCGCTCAGCTCGTGCGTTTGGGGTTAAAGTTCTAACCTACATATATGTACCAAATATATATACCAAATTTTTTGACCAGTAGTTGATTTATCTGATAACTCAGTTGCCAAATGTTAGATTTGTAAAATAATCATTTATTAAATGTAAATTTAAGTGTTGATCATTTGGCAATATGACACATTTGTAAAATGATCAATAGTAAAATGATCAATAGGCGAATTCACTTCAAACGTTGTTTGTCAAGTGTAGTTTTGCCAAATGACTTTTGGTCAAACAATCGGACACCGTTAGTGTACTAACCTTTCGGGTTACATTGAATAAACTATTTCTTATTTCTGTATTTTAAGTTGATTAAACTTAAAATACAGAAATAAGAAATAGTTTAACAGATAATATTATATTATGTAATCAATACACATCAAAAGTGTAAAATCTCTTGTAATATTATATTATGGAAACAGTATTCAAATATTTATTCAATATACAAACTCATATATAATAATGTATATGATATCAGGCGTTGTTGAATTTCATATCTCTCTAATTGCCTTATAATCCGAATACGTGACATTTATACGTAGCAAGATTACATCATAATATTCAGCCACAAGTAGGTACACGAAAAGTGGGGTGGAAGTACTATTTATTACATGTGTGTAAAATGTCTTAGAAACTCATTTTCGCTATACACTGATTCATAAGAGGGCACGATACCAAATTATGCTTCATACAAAAATATGGGCTTCGTAGTCCCCTGTTTTCTTCGTGGATATTGCCTCGAGAGGAACGAATTTTTTTCACAGTATTTAGGTCTTATGTATCTATGACTCCATCACTTTCTTTTTTTCTAAACATAATAATTAAAAGAAATATGACCATCCAAAAATTCCGTTTTATTTTCGGTTTTCTTTAGATAACATCGCAGTGTCTATCACACAAATTTGGTAAGGTTTTACCAAAAAAGAAAGTGAGAAAAGCATAGGTATACTCTTCATCAATAATATAGCGTAAAAAAATAATAATATTGGTTTAACTTTCACCAAGAAAAAAGGGGACTACTAAACGCCATTTTTTAAGAATTCGTAGGTAAAATCTGCTTCAGCTTTATTTGTCTCTTTCAGCGCGGTACTCGGGAATAAGGATAGCAATACCTAAGTATAAAATATAACTTTCCTTTCATAGTCAGACAAAAATCGAGTAAGATAAATAAACCGGCTTAAAAATGGTATGCGTGTCAAAAACATATGTGCACCCTAGTCATAACCCTTGCAAACAATCGCTCGATATAATTTATAACACAACAAAACCAAAGTCGTCGCAAAAAAAATGGTTCTTCCAACCCAGGCCTATAGAAAATAGTTATTTTAGCGTATTGAAACTTCATATTGTGAAGTTACTATGCATAGAAATGTTATTTTTGAAAACAAACTGGCGTAACACGAAATGGATTCAAGCACGAGGGGTTCTGCGCTACCATATTATTATTAACATAATCACTAACTAAGCGTTACAACAAAACGTAATATGAAATAGTTTGCTGTATGGGAACTTATTTAGATGTTTATTTTATTCTCATTTTTAGGGTTCCGTACCCAAAGGGTAAAAACGGGACCCTATTACTGAGACTTCGCTGTCCGTCCGTCCGTCCGTCTGTCACCAGGCTGTATCTCAAGAACGATGATAGCTAGAGAGTTGAAATTTTCACAGATGATGTATTTCTATTGCCGGTATAACAACAAATACTAAAAATAAAATAAAATAAATATTTAAGGGGGGCTCCCATACAACAAACATGACTTTTTTACCGTTTCTTGCTCGATACTAATAACGTTGCCTTATGTTGCATAGATAATGGTACGGAACCGTTCGTGCGCGAGTCCGACTCGCACTTGACCAATTTTATTTGTATTTAGTTATTAAAGCGGCAATATAAAAACATCATTTGTGAAAATCACAACTATCTTGCTTTTATTGTTCCTAAAATACGGCCGGGTGACAGACGGAAGGACAGTAGGAGAAGTCTCAGCAACAGGGTCCAGATTTACTCTTACGGAATTCTAAAAACTATATGTAATAATATTTTTAAGTAACTCTAGTTAATCTTTCTTAGTAACACTTATCTTTAGAGGTGAAAATGTCCCGCTGTGATGATAAAATATTGCTAATTCTTTTGTATTTTATGACTATTTTTGTTTCGATATTTTGCTAACTTGACTCAGTAAAATATCGAAACGAAAATAGTATTGAAATATTTTGTAATATATTTATTTATTTATTTATTTATTTAACACTTCTTTCACCTTATTTGTGTATACAAATAAGGTACAAAGGCGGGCTTAATGCCGGAGGCATTCTCTTCCAGTCAACCTTAGGTGGTGCAGAAAGACGTAGTAGTAGGTGTGTTAGATAGTCAGAGAGAAAAATAGAGAGTGTTGGCAATTAAACTTATAAATACTAAAATATATTACAGGCGTAACAAATACATTATTTTTGTAAACGCTGCAATCTATATACCTACAATTTATTTTAAAGAAAGATTGGGTAAAGTAGAAATAAATCGACTATGTTTCTAAAGTTAGCAGCTGTGTTCCTAGTTCCTCTCAACGATAGAATAATAGCTTATAAACTATTCACGGTCCACATTATAAGCAGATGGTATGGCCGTTATGTTTTAGCACTTAAAATGTTTTAAAACTGACATTGAATTAGGGTTCTTAGAACAATATAAAGTATATTCCATGTGTATGATGATTAGTATAAATATATATAAAAATAATAAATAACTACATATATGTTTTTCTTTTTTAATATCTCGCGTGTTCAATATAATAATGGCTTTAGGATGCTGTTAGGGCTGCCTCGTTTTTGTAGCGCTTCGGACATGTTTGCTGAAGCCAGAGTGCTTCTCAACGCCATCGTTCGCAAAAGAGTTGCCTCGCTCTTAATGCGAATAAGGAACAGCTTTAATAGGATCCTGAAAGTCATAGCAGATAAGTATGACTCCAGGATCTTAAAGAGTTTCATGCGTGTGTTGGTCGGGTGAATCACAGCAACTTGTGATACTGTTACAACTTGTAGTGATTCATCCGGCTTGCACAGTTATTTTTGTTTTGATTAATAATAATTATGTTTATGTTTTTACTTTTTAAGTTACTTTTGTATGGACATTGTCTGAAAATAAAGAGTTATTATTATTAGTAATATAAATATGACGGGCCTCGTGGTCTAGTGGTTCATATAACGGACGGCCGATCACGAGGACTCGGGTTCGATTCCCGCTCGGGACAATTATTTGTGTGATGTTTTTAATTGTCATGCAAATGTTTGTACTGCGTCTGGGTTTTTATTATGTGTTATAAGTATGTATTTACAAAAGAAAAGTAGTATATGTGTTATATCCGTATTCTGGTACCCATAACACAACCATATAAGCTTAGCTTGGGACCAGAGCTCGTTGTGTGAAATGTCCATGAATATTTATTATTATTTATTAAATATCACCACCCATTTGTTTCTGTGAGTTTTGAAGAGCCAGTTATGGGAATATAAGCAAATAACATCTCCTCATAGAGGAGGAAATTCGGAAACTAAAACTGAAATACATATTATATTATTTTTTAAATTTCAACTCTTTATTATAGCTATCACCACTCACGAGATACAGCCTAGTAACAGATAAACAGACAGTGAACTCTCAGTAATAGAATATCGTTTTAATTGTCGAGTAGGAACCACAAAAACTCTACTAGACCTTGAATTGTTATAGTTAATGGGCCATAAAAAAACTACCTTGAAAAAAACAGTAATCTCTGTAATACCTGGCTTATAGAGGCAATATCTCTCTCACCAGCCGTTAACGTCCCACTGATGGTCACATGCCTCCTCCACTTTGGGTGGGATAATGGACTACTGTGTACCCCGACCAAGCGCGTTGGTACGGGGTTTATTTTAAAGATTTCCGTCTCTCACAGTGGATATTAACTGTATACAATATTCCTTACTAACCTTTTACAGCGGCATGTGCAGAAAAAGGGGTGGTGGAACATTTTTTTTTCACATTTCATACAACGTCCTCTGGTCCCAAGCTAAGCTTATATGCTTGTGTTATGGGTGCCAGAATACGGATAGAATACATATACTACTTTTCTTTTGTAAATACATACTTATAATACATAGAAACACCCAGACGCAGTACAAACATTTGCATGACAATCAAAAATATCACACATATGATTGTCCCGAGCGGGAACTGAACCCGCGACCTCCTGATCGGCAGTCCGTTACAAAACCAGTCAACCACGAGGCTCGTCGTACATTAATAATAAAAATAGAAAATACAAAGAGTAATTTCACGCTATCAAAATGTGTTGTTTACAGTTGCTTGAGCCCTACGTATTTAATGGTTCGACGCGTTCCGTTCTTATGAGGACGATGTGAAACGTTATTTTGTAAAACAAAATTTATCTAAATAGAAACACGTTAACATATTATATTAAATATAAAAATATATGTAAATTTTTGCCTCTTTTATTGTATAATGTAGGTTTGTACATGTTTGTGGATCGGATATATTATATGGGAGCCTTAAATATTTATTGTATTTTGATTTTTATTAGTTGTTGTTATTGTTATAACATCAACACTTGACGAACCTTGTGGTTGAGTGGTTTATGGAATGAACTGCCGATCAAGAGGTCGCGGTTTCGATTCCCGCTCGGGACAATCGTTTGTGTGATTTTTCTAATTGTCATACAAATGTTTGTCCTGCGTCTGGGTGTTTCTATGTATTATAAGTATGTATTTACAAAAGAAAAGTAGTTAATGTATTCTATCCATATTCTGGTACCCATAACACAAGCATAATGGGCTTGGCTTGGGACCAGAGGACGTTGTGTGAAATGTCCGTAAATATTTGTATTTATTATATTATTTATTATTATCAAGGGATTGAAACTCTCTAGCTATCACCGTTTCTAAGATGCAGCCTTATGACATATAGAGATTTTGTGCGTACTGCGGGCGCATTGTTAAAATTTTCTCTTTCACAATAAATTAGCCAAATAAAGTAAAACTTCAAAATAATTGTTTTCAAGTCAAGAAAGATTTATTACAATAAACAAGTTATTACTCGCAATTTCGTACGCGTGGAAATAAGAAAATAAAAAAACCTTAACAAATTTTACAAAAAAGCCATCTTCATGAACCACTCATACCCATTAAAAGAGATTGGTTCAAAATCCGTTGCGTAGTTTTAAAGATATAAGCTCACATAGCGACATTCACACAAAAATAACGACTTTGTTTTATATTAAGTAAAGATAAAGATAATAAAAAATATTCTCATACTTTCACACAGCCTCCCCTGGTCCCAAGATAAACTTGTTAGATAAGATTTTACTTTTTATACTAATTAGTTATCATTTCATTTTCAGCGCACCTGTACATGACGAAGAGTTTGTAGAAGAAATAAGCGGTGCATACAACGAGTTACTACAGTCAAACTTTTGTGAGAAAGGAAACGATTGCCCCTTTTCATTCCTCAAATTTATATTAGATATGAATAAGAAAAAAAGTTATTTTAATTAAAACCGAGTGCAATTGGTTGCTAAATACCTATTGAAAGCTTTTCCAATAAAGTAGGTACTAAAAATAATTTTCAGTCAGTGTAACATATAGTAAAGAAAATGAATTAAAAAATCATTTAATCATGTAAACATAATTTTTTGAGAAATTTTTTTCCCTACCACCGGTTCAGGACGCAATCTGCTGAGAAGAACCAACGTAAGAAACCTCAGCAGAGCTTTTAATTAAATAAATATTTTTCTTAAAATACTTAATGACAATAATAAAACCTTACAATATTACAATATGTATTGCTCCAGAACAACCCACTTCCAAGCTTTATCATCATTAATATAATCAGGAATTTTATAATACGCTAATTTTTAAGTGTTGACAATTCCCTCGTTTTCTTTCATATCATCATACTTCTATAACTACTACTTATAATCATACTTCTTACGTTTAAAATTTTATTATTATTTCTAACGCAACTGTTTGCATTTAAGTTTTAAGGATTTATTGCTCAAACATTATGTATTTTATGTCCTTTTATTTAAAATTTTTTACAAACGGATTACAATACTTTTATCTAAATCTAATGTGTTTAATTTGTAGTGATACAATGATAGTGCATTACATATAGACCAGATGGTGGGTTAGCGTTTAAAATCGAGGACAAGTAACTAAAGCCTGGCTAAATCGTACTTCATACAATAATGACATTTCATATGACGTATATAGCCTGTGACTCGGGGCCGTTGTGGTTTTGCATTGTTTCATGTGGGGGTTTATTGCCATAATCGCCACGCTTGGCAGGTGGGTTGGCGATCGCAGTAGATGTTGTGTTACTCAGAACAACGCTGCTGCCCGTTCTCCTGGTGATCCCTTAGTTGCCTTTTACGACACCCACGGGAAGTGATGGGGAGGTGCAATATTCTATGCCGGCACCCCCTGTATGCGCGGTGTTTCCCTACGTGATAAGATATTGAATGCGGAGATCCGTAGAAGGACTGGTGTGTACGACATAGCCCGAAGAGTTAGCACGCTGAAGTGGCAATGGGCAGGCCACATCGCTCGACGATCTGATGACCGTTGGGGACGGAAGGTCCTCGAGTGGTGACCACGAACCAGACGACGCAGCGTGGGGCGGCCCCCAACAAGGTGGACCGACGATATCGTCAAATACGCCGGGGGCCACTGGATGCAGTTAGCGCAAGACTGCGCGTTGTGGCGTTCTATGGGGGAGGCCTATGTCCAGCAGTGGACTGAGAAAGGTTGATGGATTAACCATAGAATATACCTACATCTATTAAATCTATGTAGTGTAATATAGAGACCACTTTGCCGTGTTACCGGCGGAGTAGAATAGCATCACCTTATGTCTTTCCGTGGCTGATTAAGAGAGTGTTGAAAATATTGACCTCTTGTAACTATTTTACCGTCAGTAGGTTGACGGGGGAGTTGACGTAAGGCTCTAAGGATTGCTTGTAAAAATCTGCCAAAATCTGAGATTAAACAAAAAGTCATGTTGGGACGACACCGAATAGCTTAGTCAGTAGACTGATGGAACGGTATTCCAGGTTCAACTACTATTTCCACTATAATTTGGTTTAGAATGTAACATGTTACCGCCCATACGTTATCATGAAAATTATATATGATTATAAATGTCCAATTTTCTTCAATGTTATATCAGGTTAGCTAGGTCGTAAAGTTGAATCTAGATATAGGACTTAAGTTATAAGCTGATATTGCTGTTATATATTAAACTTATATAGGCCTTGTACCTGTGATTAAAGAGGAATACCTGCTGAAAACATTCAGGCAATTTGCGTTTTAGTGAATTTTGCACTACACTACGCAAAGAAGAAAATATTTGTTTATCTTATTTAGCTAAACTCCTTTTCTTCGGCCCATTAGCGTCCCATTGTTGGGCACGGGCTTCTTACCCTTCGCCTTCCATCTTCCTCCTCGTTAGGGACTATGGTCTACCATGTCGCACTAACTGCGCGTGTCGGTATAGGGTTTATTTTTGAGTTATCGTCTCTCACAGAGGATATACCTATAAGTTTATAACAAGATTATTTTTCAGTCAAAAAACAAATGTCTGTGACATGTAAGAAAGAGAATAATATTTGGTTTTTTTACAAACTATTTAGTTGTTTAGTATTGGTAAAAAGAGATGTAGATTTACGACATGGATACAAAAATTCTCAAACATCAACTCTGTAATCCTAATCCTTAGGCCACATAAAGGGTTGTAGCCCTTCCGAGCGAAACATGCATTAGGATCGATCATATTCTGTACATCCAACACCCATTTGCATCAAATAACCATCAACATACATTCTATATTATAATTGGGGCTTATAACACTGTACAATACGTGGTTCTGTGGTTCACGTAACGGACTGTCGTTTACGAGGCCTCGGGTTCGATTCCCGCACGGAACAAACATTAGTGTGTTATTTCTAGTTCGTATTTACATAAGAAAAGTAGATTATGTAGTATATTCGTATTCTGGAACACAAAACACAACCATATAAGCTTAGCCTGGGACCAGAGGACTTTGTGTGAAATAGACATAGGAATAGCAATACCTAACACAAATACATGAATTGTGAATTGACTAACGGTCTTATTCATAATGATTTATCGGAGGTTTAAATGGAGATTTTATCGGAGAGATAATAAACGTTTTAGAGTAAAAAGACTATTATGAATAACAAGTTTTGACAATTTTCGCGAACCTATATTAGCTATCTTTTAAAGCTCCGATAAATCATTATGAATAAGGCCATAAGTCTGTACCGGGATCTTAAATAATTTCAAATGTCATGTATGTTCATTATCAAGAGTAATGAACATAATCACTTTCTTGTTTGAGGGGGATGATACTACCAAAACTTGTAATAAATCTATAAAATTTAAAACTTAGTTCAATAACTAAAAAACACGCCTAAAAATCCTGAACATTTTTATAAATTATTGTATTGTCATTGGTCTTTAATAAGCATGCAAAATTTCAGATCAATCTGACTACTGCAAGTGGGTGAAATTCACTTTCAAAGATTCCGTTACTTATATGAATACATTGATAGATACCTACCCAACAAAAAGCGTGTTAAAAACTACAAAAAAAAACACAAACTATTGCCATCTCAAAACTATTTAACCAGTCTATGAAAACACTATTCTTATGAACCAACAAGCACTTACAGAATTTGTCAACGTATTCTTCCTTGATATCACAGTTGATATTGTACTTTAGTGAATGATGATAGTAATAAGTATCGTTCGTTAGCCATCGGTGAGGGAGGTCAAGATGCCGTGATATATGTTTTCATAAATCTTTTCAGCTTGTGAGGTTAAAGGAAAAGAACTTAGATATATTTTGCTGAATTTCATGTTTTTAGTTTAGTGTTTGTAAAATAAATATTGTTGTGGCTTTCATTTTTATAGATAAACTAGCTAACCCGGCAAACGTTGTTTTGCCATGCAAATGTCAGGGTTGGAAAACCCTTTTCACTTAGGGGTATGAAGAAGAGACAATAGCCGATTCTCAGACCTACTGAATACGCATATAATTTTTTATAAGAATCGGTCAAGCCGTTTCGGAGGAGTATGGGAACGAACATTGTGACACAATTTTTTTTTATTTTTGATTATTTGATATTTTACTGGTACTTTTTATTTATTTTATAGATATTTAATTGTTTTTTAATTTTTCATTCATATCCCTTAATTTATTAGGGTAAAGGCATATAAAAATAATGTGTGCATATGCCCATGCATGTGTTTGGATTTTAATAGTAGAGAAAATTTTCCGTAGACTTTCCTTGCCTCATATCGACTCTCTAAAGCTAGGCGTTGGTGTTTATTGCAAGAACTCACTATAACTTAATAAACTTAGATACAAAGTAGAACAATATTTAGAAAATTATTCAGCAATAAACAGCAACTCAAAATTCTAATATCAAAAGTGCTTTCTACACTTACTTTCATTGACATCAATTTAGAGCACTTAGTAACAATTTTGTTTAAACCGTTATATTTTGTTAGACCAACCTTATAGAATATATTTACCGTTTTATTCTATTATTTTACCAATACAATCATTTTGTTTCCTCCTTTTGACATAGACACGTAGTTATTATACTATAAAAGAAAACTAATAGGTACCGAACATTTTCTATTTTTAAAAATGGTTAGATATTATTTTTTATTTGTGTTCCTATCAATTTGTTTAGATCTTGGTTCTTTGTCTGATACTAGTTTAGATATAGGTGGTACTTCCAAAGTTCTGTCTAGACATAAAAGATACGTCGCTTTTCCAGAAGGTTCCAGTATATCTGTAAGTATTGCTTCAAATGTTTTATTTGAAACTTTTTTTTTATTACGTTACTTTAATTGTTATGACATAATTATATCAGTTTCCATCCAAGCTAACATGCTTAGTCATCGCGGCAAAGTAGACCATAATCCTTCCTAAAGTGGAGAAGGCCCGTTCCCAACTGTGCACAGTGGGAGTTTAATGGGCTGGAGAGAGAGAAACATATTCGTTTATCTGTGCAATAAGTTCTTCTAACTTTTTCTACAAATCAAGATATTTATTCTATCTTATTTATCCTATCCTGGTTTTATGTTTTCCAACCCTGACGGAACATGTTCTATCAGCGGTATTCTTTAACCTGCCTTTGCCTTTATGGTTAAACTTGTTACTATTAATACTGTTACACAGAGTGACATTAAACAAGACAGACACATTCTGACAAAACAATAATAAAAAAAAATTACTGACTGCGAAAAGAACTACACAAAATAAAATAAAATTTCTGTCAACTTATAATTTTTAGATAAAATTAATTATGATAATGGGTTACATTGTAACTTATGTATCTTTATAAAGTTTGGCAAAGAGGTAGGCCCTGCGGGAGCGCGAACGCTCTGGTGGCACTTTGCCACCCCGCAGGGCCCCGGGCAGGGGTCGTCGTCGCGCAATAGCCGGCCGCGGCCCCTCCCGACGAGGTGGTCGCGCGCGGCGGGTCGGTATTCCGAGACCAGCCGCGGCTGTCGGTCACGGCAAGGCTACAGGGGGACCTAATGCTCCCCCAGTCGGGTCGGGCCCCGATTAACGGGGCCATCCCTTGCCGGGTCATGGTAAAGCTCAAGGCACCATCATGGCCCGGCAGGGCAAGACGAGATAAGAAAAAAAAATTAAAAAAAGAAATCTTTATAAAGTTTATTTATTTATTTTATATTATTATTTCTTTAAAAACTTAACAGCTATCTTTACAGGGTACATCCTAATACGATGGTGTCGCTTCTACATATATTTACCAACTAAATCACAACTGTCCTATCCTAATGTGCTCCTTTTCTTCTTGTTAATACTCCACTCGGATTTACTCGATAGACCTATTTTTCACCACCTTGAAATATAAGGTATATCCTAATCCTAATCTATACTATATACTATAATATTATAAAACGAACGAGTTTGTTTGTTTGAACGCGCTAATCTCAGGAACCACCGGGACGATTTGAAAAATTCTTTCTGTGTTTGATAGGGCATTTATCGAGGAAGGCTTTTGGCTATATAACATCACGCTACGACTGATAGAAGCGAAGCAGTAGTAAAAAATGTTGCAAAGACGGAGAAAATTTTCTAAACTCCACGCGGACAGAGTCTCTGGCAACAGTTAGTAATATTATAAATGTGAAAGTTTGTGAGGATGTTTGTTACTCTTTCACGCAAAAACTACTGAATGAATTTTAATGAATCTACAATAAAGTAGCTTATACATCAGAATAAATTATAATCTAATATAAAAAACGAACTGGTTTTTTAACCTTTTTACCGCGGGTAATACTGCGGGCACAGCTCGTATATAAATAAAATGGTAAAATTCTATTTCATATTTATTAATTATGATTCCAGACAGCTGGTTGCGTCACCGTCGGTGTCATAGGACAGCCAGCGCCTCATAGTAATCCTGGAACCTTCTCTTGGTCAGTCAATTGGGCAATAGCATATGAATTGCCAAATGGAACTGAATTGGCTGGATATTATCGCTTAAAGAAATATGCCTCTCATCATGCGGTACAAAGGAAGAATAGAAGAGATCTCTATGGAAAACTGGAGACAATATTAGATAAGTAAGCAATAAAGTCCGATTAAGAATATTATGAGCGCCATGGCCCAATCTCGTACTCTGGGTTCTGTAGGAGCCAATGGGATGATGTAAGGAGATAACAACTTCTATGTGAGATAGAAGTCTCTAATCTAAACCCTTGACCCAAGACAACATGCCTGGTCAACGTGGCATTAGTAGACAAGATCTCCTTCCAAAGTGGAGTAGGTTCGTGCCCAATAGTGGAACACTAAAGAGCTGAGGAAAAGAGAAAGAAGTAGAAGCAGTAATCGAAATAGCACATTTACTAATATAAAATTGCTTACTAATATTTTATATGAAAGTTTGTGTGTATATTTTTTACACTTAAGAAAAAAACTATTATACGCATTATGATGAAACTTGAACGAGGGTGGACCTTCAGACTTTGGTATTAATAAATACAATATAGATCAAATTACTGATTCTTATGTATAAATTATAAATACGCAAACCTAGTAAGTCCATGCACAAATTCAAAATCCTAGCATATACCGTATTTAATAGGTATTAGAATTTGGAAATGTTACTTACTAGCTTTTTCATTTTGGAATCACCAAGTACGAAGGGCACTTGCTAGGTTAATACATGTTCATATCTCTGATTCTATTTAAGATAGATATACAGTTGTTTTTGCATTAGACGCAGTAAAAAAAATTGGAATAATTGGTTTAAGAAAACGAATTTCAAAAAAAAAATGTCCCTTGCTAGGTTTTGGTTTTGGACAGCCGGCCGTTTTACGCCGATTACGCATGCGCAGTAGCGCCGATAGTGTAAGGTTTTTTTCAGGACATTATTTATTTCGTTACGGAATTTCTGGATTCGGTCTCCACGCTCAAGGCCCGCGATAGAAGCTATGCAATAGCTTAATATTATTATTAGTGAAACATGTAAGTCTAAGTTTAATAGCTTATGAGCTAATATAACTTCTTGCTTTCAGCATGGGCTACAGTGGTAGAGAATGTATTCTTAAAACTCTATGTGAAACCAGCCAACGATTGACACCTGGTGGTAGTAACATGATTGAAGAAATGTTTCGGTTGTTATTTACGTAAGTACTTTTGTGAACTCAAGTAAAAGTCATCTTTAGCCACCTCTTGAGCTGGACTCATCATCTTCAACATAATCATGAAAAACGCCTTTTTTCCCTTGGAGTTAGGCAGAGACTATAGAGCACCATCTGCTACGAACCACAAAACACACTTCCTTGACTTCATCTTGAACTGGGCTAAACCAATAATATCCACGATAGCTCAATTGTTTGCTTAGCTGAATGATAGGCATAACATCTTCTGTGAACGACGAAAAATTTGTAACTAAACTCTTTCTGAGCATAAGTAGATAAGGTACTGTGTCCATGTGGAGGAAGTGCGAACCCAACAGTGGGACATTTATAGGTTTTGAAAAAGAAAAATGTAATAAATACAGAAGTTTAATATCTTTTATTTTTAAAGTTAATAATAGTAAATATATTTAACTAGCTTTTGCCCGCGACTTCATACCCGTGGAATTCCTACTTACTAGACACGTATCGTCACATTTTGGACAATTCACACAATATCTTTATAAATTGTAGCCTATGGTGTCGATTCTACGTCCACAACTAAACTTAACTTAACTAAAAAATGAAAACAACTATTGCTGTATATTGATTATTTGGTTGTTTTGTTGTGTAATTTTATATTAATTACAATCGTTAATCTATAATAAACAGATTTGCTAACAAGAAAGAATCGTTAACATTACGGAATTGTGTTATTGACACAATCAAATTTCATTTTTTAGTTAAGTTTAGTTGTGCGCGTAGAATTAGTACCTATATGTTATTCTGATGTATAACCTACATTTTTGTAAAGTTTCAGTAAAATCCATTCAGTAGTTTTTGCAGGAATGAGTAACAAACATCCAATTTCTTTCTATGTATTATAAGTATGTATTTACAAAAGAAAAGTAGTATATGTATGTAGTATATCCGTATTCTGGTACCCATAACACAAGCATTTAAGCTTAGTGCGAGACCAGAGGACGTTGTGTGAAATGTCCATGAGTATTTATTTATTTAAACATCCATACTCACAAACTTTCACATTTATAATATTGGTAGAATATAGTTATAGAGTAATACTATATGACCCGGCAAACGTTGTTTTGCAATACAAATGTCAGTGGGGGAGGGGTTTGAAAAATAGATGGTGTCAGATTCTCAGACCTACTGAATAAGCATGTAAAATTTCATAAAATCGTCGTGTAAAATTTCGTAAATCGATCAAGCCGTTTCGGAGGAGTACGGTAACTAACACTGTGACACATGAATTTTATTTTAAAGACTAGCTGTCCCGGCAAACGTTGTTTTGCCATACTTATAAAAAAAAATAAAGGCTTGAAAAATAGATGTTGGCCGATTCTCAGACCTACTGAATACGCATGTAAAATTTCATAAAAATCGGTCAAGCCGTTTCGGAGGAGTACGGTAACTAACACTGTGACACGGGAATTTTATATATTAGATGTTATATATTTATTTGCAGATTGCCTCCAACAAAAGTACTGAATATTGAACCCCTAGAACATTCGATTTACGAGTCGGCACAACGACTTGGGCGTATTATGGACAGCTGTGAAAAATTCAAATGTCCGGTATCCCTAGTAGACTTGATGAAGGGATATTATGACGCGCCCTCGCCAAATACTGACGTAGGAAGGAGTCCGTGGTCATTATTTAGTAGTAGTTTTGGATAGATTTACGAACGAACTTTTTTATGTCTTAATGGTCTTATTTATAATGACTTATCGGAGGTTTAAACAATAACTTTATCGGAGAGATAATAAACATTTTATCGTTAAAAGACAGTTATGAATAACAATTTTTGTCAATTTTAGCAAACCTATTTTAGCGAACTTTTAAACCTCCGATAAGTCATTATGAATAAGACCATTGTCCTTAATGTCTTCAATTCTAAAGTTAATTGTATGTCTATTTGTATTACAAATGTGTGTATTTACGTTGTACAAATTTATGTGTATAACATATAAAAAAGTGTGTCAAATCAATTTGAAAATTTTAGTCAAGAATGTGAAAGTCAAGAATAAATTAATAAAGAAGAAAATGGTTATTATTGCAGTATAATTTGATACCTTTCGACACACCCTATTTTTGCATTAAAAGGCCTGTGGCCATTATTAGGCTCTAGCTGGACTACCATTTGTACCAAATATAATTTGAATCAGTTCAGTTTTACAGTTTCTGTATATCAGTTGATGATACAACAACAAATACTAACCTCCTGCCCTTATCTAATTATTGGGGTTCCGTTATTGGGTGTTATTTTGAGTCGGTATAACGAATATATTATGATACTAGATGTCACCCGCGATTTCGTACGCGTGTAATTTAGAAAATATTCTCCGTTTTTGCAACATTTTTCACTACTGCTTCACTCCTATTGGTTGCAGCGTGATGTTATATAGCCTATAGCCTTCCTTGATTAACGTATTATCCAACACTGAAAGAATTTTTCTAATCGGACACGTGGTTCCTGAGATTAGCGCGTTCAAACAAACAAACGCTTCAGCTAAAAATAATATTAGGCTCTCAAATAATATTAGAGTATAGATTTTCGGTACGGGACCTTTCGTCTGCGAGTACAACTCATACCTGACCGGTTTGTCTTTATTAAAACTCTACCTGTTGCCTGCAGCTTCGTACGTTTGGAATTTAACAAGCTTTCCCCCTTTTTGCTACTTTTTAACTGATGCTTCGCTCCTGATAGACGCAGGGTGATGTTATATAGCCTCCCTCGATAAATGTACTATCCTACTCTGCAAGAATTTTTCAAATTGGTCCAGTGATATCTGAGATTTGTGCGTTCAAACAAACAAACAAACTCTTCAGCTTTATAATATTATGATAGGTTTTAATACCGTCTTCTTATTACTGCACTTCCCATTATGTACTTGTACATACTAAGTGGTCTTACGATTAAAACATATATTTCTTATTAAAAGTAATAATAAATAATTATGTAAACAGTCAATATTTTATTCGGGTAATCCTAATAGATTTCTATACAATGATTGATCGTATAAATAATCTGGAAACCTAATAAAGCGCCGCGAAAAGCCTTTCAGTGTTTTTTCTGTACCAATTAATCAAATTTTCATATTCTACTTGACGTATCTGAAAATGAACTGCATATTTTTGCAAAGTCACTCAGGTTTTTACGGAAAATATATTTGTTTCATTATGTTTTTTCACATTTTATAACGAATTGTTACCAAAGGATTAGTAAAAATTCATCTTTCAACAATGAAGCTAGATTATTAAAGTTAACAGTTGACCGTGACTTCGTACGCAACGTTCGTACTTTTGCAACATTTTTCACTGATGCTTCGCTCCTATCAGTAGCAGCGTGATATTATATAGCCAATAGCCTTCCTCGATAAATATAGTATCCGACACCAAAAGATTTTTCTAATCGGACCGAAATTGAAAATTAATATTGCTAAGCTGTAAATATATTAATCCTATGACCTTGCGATAATAACTTTTCATAAAAACTAACATATACCAAAACTCAACCTCGATATGTAGAATGTAATTTTACCAATTTTAGTTCACTATGTCACTTTCGTATAATCTTCATGTCATTGCAATTAGCTTGCAATGTGAAAATCATAAATACCGTTACTTGGCCTAAGCCGGTTTATCACTTAAGCCTATACTCCATTCCTACGCTAATCTATGAAAGGCTTAACACAGTTCATTCAAAATGTATTTTAACTCAAAACTTCGTAATATTCTGTTGTTGTGTTGTATTTATAATGTACTATGCAAATCAGAGAGTTCTAAAGTTTTATCAAGAAGAAAGCGTTACGTTGCATTTCCCGAAGGATCTAGTTTTTCGGTAAGTAATTGTTATTAGTGTTTTAATTATCTTCTAAAACCTAATAAATAATAAATAAATATTCATGGACCCTTCACACAACGTCCTCTGGGCCCAAGCTAAGCTTATGCTATGTTATAAAAACACCCAGACGCATTAAAAACATTTGTATTATTTAGTATGACAATTATAAATATAAAAAAAAGAATACCTAAGAAAACCTGATAGACCTTTTACAAACTTTCTACATCATAATGCAATAAAAGAAGCCTTCCCTTTCTGTATGTGGCACAGGCAAAAAAGACACCATTCACTGCCCTGCCTGTGGTTTGTAAAGCATAATATAATGAGACATTTATTCAAATGTAGTTTGAATACCAAGAATACCATCAATGGGTAGTTTAATTACATATTTATGTTACCACTATAGTTTTAAAAATTTACGGTAAAGTTTTTCGAAAAAACAGATATAATATAATAATATTATATCTGTTTTTTCGAAAAACTTATTTATATTTATTATATAAAATATTAAACTTATTTATATTTATTAGATATTTATATTTTCTGGTTATATATTTAATATTATCGTAGGATTTTCTACAGTAAGGTAACCTAATAGGCCTCGTCCACAATAGAATAAAATAATGGAACGACCTAATAAAATATCTGGCTCCCATTTTTTTTTTTTCTTTATTATCATGTAAAAAGAATAACAAATACAAATATATAAAATAAGAATGGCATTTGGAAACCACTAGGGTTTATGATTTGCCATCATGAGTTTACATTTTAACTTAATACCTATATACATTGATTTTTATTTAATACATCGATTGACACTAATTTGTATATAATAACTACAAATATATATATAACTATAGGAAATACTAAATACATATACATCAAACAACATCATAATAAACCAAGGAAATATTTCTTAAGTTTGAATTTAATATTATTTTGTGTAAGGGTATTCGAAAAATCTGCTGGCAAGTTATTAATAAGTCATTGGGGAAGCTATGACTTGTACACATTAGCGATTGTTACTCTAGCTAGAGTACCATTACGGTCTACGTAGACAAGCGCCGCTAGTTTTGCTCTAATGATCTCTACGTGTACGTAGAGATTAGAGTATATCTTAGAATAGTCTCCAAGCTATAGCTTGGAGACTATTCTAAGATATACTCAGATATACTCAGATATACAAGATATACTCAGAGAATATAATTCTCTCTACGTGGACAAGGGGCTTTTGGTAGAGATTTCGATTTTCTAATTTATTTTTCTTAAACTTAAAGCACTTTTTATTCCCTGATATTATTAAACGGGTATACGTATATGTTTCTTGAGAAAATATCTTAGAACGTAGTAACAGGATCATAAAAATATTACTTACTTTGCTCAATTTTATATTAAAAAAGAATAAGAGCATTTTTTATGTTCTTTACGCGATTTATGACCGTCATATATGTATATTATGCCCGAATATCTTGCCTGTTTGTCAATGAATGTGTGTTATGAGAATTTTAATGTAGTCCTGCTTTTTACAGTATAATGAATAATGCATAAGATAAACAAAAAACGTTGGTACCAATTCTATTTGCACAACTAAACGTAACTAAAAAAATGAAAATTTGTAGTGTCAATAATACAATTTGGAAATGTTAACTGAAGATTGTTGTTATAACAACTGTGAAATCATTTTATTAATTACTAGCTGTTGCCCGCGACTTCGTAAGAGTAAAATTTAGAAATAAACCTTAACAAACAGAAGTTCTATGTCACTCGATAGATGACGTTGTACAGTTTTTAAATCGCGCTATAAGTTTCGTTCCACACATTAACACTTAAGCGCGTCAAAATTATTATACTGTCATCGGCTCGTTTTCACATTTATAAATTAGTTAATGAATAAGTAAATAAATATTCATTGACATTTCACACAACGTCCTCTGGTCCCAAGCTAAGCTTATTATGCTTGTGTTATGGGTACCAGAATACGTATATAATTCATAAACTACTTTTCTTTTGTAAATACATACTTATAATACATAGAAAGACCCAGACGTAGTACAAACATTTGTATGACATGTATGGATATCACACAAATGATTGTCCCAAGCGGGAATCGAACCCGCAAACATACAAAAATAAAGACTTTGTTTTATGTTAAATAAAAAATACTCAATCTATTCTATTCTATTCTATTTCATTAATTTTTTTATTTAATCAACAATAATTCTAATTTCAGTGTGCTGGTTGTGTGACCGTTGGAGTTATTGGCCAACCAGCTCCAAGTACTTCTCCTGGTACTTTTACATGGGGACTTAATTGGGGTATAGCATATGAACTACCAAACTCCACTGAAACTGCTAGGTTCTTTAGACGATTTAATAGAAGACCTAAACCTGTACAAATGCGAAGGAGTAGACGAGAATTGTATCAGAAATTAGAAACGATCATGGAAAAGTAAGATCTTTTTGGCAATATCTTTTTGTCTTTTTTGTAACGTTTACTGTAGTTAAAGCAAGGATCATTTGCGTCTTAAAATATAAATGGTCAATATTTACGAAATAAAATATTATAGACACTTATTTTAATCTTATTGGATGTCAATACAAAGTAGCCAAAGTAACTTGTAGATTGTTATTGATATGTTATACAAATTGACCACTTTAGATAGAATTTTCTTGTTGTACGGTGAGAATAAATAGGATAATAATATTAATTTATTAATATTTTGCGATTGACTCGCTATGCTTTTACTAAATAAACTAAATTATAATGGAAAAAATGATAACCATAAGCAGGACTTGAACCCGCGACCTCGGAATGCCGTTCCGTCGCTCTCCCAACTGAGCTATTATGGTCCACGCAAATGTTTACCAAATCTTCCAGTACAATCATCTCAATGCGAGTTTTAACATCGTTTAACGGCGTTGTACGAAAAAACATCGCACTATTTAGGATAATAATAGTTACAGGATGGGACTAGATACCAAAGGTGATGGGGGTTGTGGTGTGAAATTGTGCTCAAAAAGGTCCTCTTGTGGACTACAGTAGACTGACACGATGTTCTAGTAGCTATATTTACTTTTATATTTCAGTATGGGTTACAACGGCAGAGATTGTATTTTGAAGACATTATGTGAGACAACACAGAGGCTTGTACCGCATGGCGGCAATATGATAGAAGAAATGTTCAGAACTCTGTTTACGTGAGTTAAATTCAAGTTTTTCCATAACAGTATTGTCAGTGTAAATAGTACCTAAAAACTTATATCAACATTCTACCGCCCTTATTCCTTTATTCGAATGCAACATTTCTTCTTGCTCGTGTTGCAATGGAATTAGACTGATTTTTAAACCCGTCTGCCTGACTGACGTCAACCCACTGTGGGTATGCGTACACTCTTACAGGTGCCATGCGACTTAGTTCCCTCGGTCGATTCTTAAACCCCTAATGGCAAGACGTGAGGAGATGATACTTGTATTCCTATAGTCTGTCACCCCACGTAACAAATTTTACAGTAAAGACTTAATATCGTTATTTATTTTTTGATAAGACTTAACATTTATTACAATTTTCAGGTTGCCAGTGACCAAGTTAGTCGCATCAGAACCGTTAGAGCATCAAATATATGATTCAGCATTTCGTCTCGGACAAGTTTTGGATAGCTGTGATCGATTCAGATGTCCCATATCTCTGGTAGACTTAGTAAAAGGTTATTATAACGCACCCTCTCCTAAGGGTAACACAGGCCTTAATCCATGGACTCTGTTTAGCAGTAGTTTTGGATAAGTACTTGGCAATGTAATGTTACACTTGATTTGAAATAAACGTTACCAAAACGTAAAAAGTCGTTACTTTCGTATGTATGTCCCTATATGAGCTTATATCTTTAAATATACGCAACGGATTTTGAAGCGGTGTTTTTAAATGATAGAGTGTTTCAAGAGGATTTATTTTTTGTATAATTTGTCAAGCATTGTTTCCTAAATTCCACGCGTAAGAACTTGCAGGCAACAAATAATAACCGCACAGTGTGGTGTTCTATGAGGGAGGCCTATTTCCAACTCACTAGACGGAGAAAGACTGATGCTGGATGGATGGAAGAGAATAAACTCGAAAATAAAACTTTGCACAAAAGGATGTGTTGAGCAATTATTTGCCACGATAATTCCTTCGCCACCAAGTCACGCCTTTTTCTAATGAGAGTAGCCAGAAACTATAGATAGCTATGTGCTACGATTTGGATACACTTCCTTGGCTTCTCATACTCTCATACGGTCTATAAAATGGAATCATGACTATCAAAAACAATGTTTGATTTTTTCAAATTTTTTTTTGTAATAGTTTTCTTATCTAAATGTATTAGTATACTTTTAGTTTGTTGGAACTGGAAACTGAAACTGGGGAATTTGGGGAATTTGTATTAGGTGATCATGTAAGTGCTTAAAATGTGTAAAACAGGTCCTTTTGGTGAATTTATAGTAGTTAGTTACTAGTTGTCGTAGTTTATACGAGAAACAGAAATAAAACAAGAATATATTATTAACGCATAACATTTAATATTTATAGTTTATATTTATAATACATTTCAATGTTAGCAGTAAGAAGACATGAGTGTATCCATAATGGTAATGGTAGTGCTTTATTTTTTTATTATTTAATTAACATTACAAAATGGGACTTAGATATTACTTATCAACTAAGTTATTTATTTTTTATTAAGTATATTATTTCGCCTTACAATAACTTCGCATTCACCTAAAGGTTTATTCATAGTAGTGACTTATTAACTATTTATTACAATTTCATAGATTCCATAAATTATTGAGCTATCATGACTTATTGATAACGAATATTATATGTTATAGCATAGTGCGTAAATCTTAAAACTAATAAGTGTTAATGATTTTGTGATGCTAGTTGACTAAATAATTATTTCTAAACACACTGACCTAAGTACAAATTAGGTTTCATATTACTTCAATACTTACTCGTGGGGAGATTGTTATAAAAAGAAAGAGTTGATTGTTTGAAATAGGCTCTAAAAGAACTAGACCTATTTAAAATAGATATCCACCGTTGCGAAGCTACATTCGTTAATACAAGGAAGATATTATTTTTTTAATAATTTAACATTACGCGCTCTTAATCGTGCTGTATAGTAGCATAAAATTCAAATAATTTTATATCTCCTAATCATTATCATCCCTATCCGTGTTCGCTCCTAAATTAATTTAAATTCTTGCAATTTAAAATAAGTCGATCATAGGCGTATTGATTTGATTTTTTATTGAGTAATGAGTATCCAATCGATTCGTTTGCATATATTATTATTAAATAAATAAATAAATATTCATGGACAATATTTATTGCAAAATATCTTCTTAGAAAGACATCTTGCAGTCTGGATTTCACACACTTTATATAATGATAATAATAAATATTCACGGACATTTTACACAACGTCCTCTGGTCCCAAGCTAAGCTTATATGCTTGTGTTATGGGTACCAGAATACGGATAGAATACATATACTACTTTTCTTTTGTAAATACATACTTATAATACATAGTAAACACCCAGACGAAGTACAAACATTTGTATGACATTTATGAATATCACACAAATGATTGTCCTGACCGGGAATCGAACCCGAGACTTCGTGATCGGCAGTCCATTACATAAACCACTCCACCACGAAGCCCGTCAAATCAGTAATCAATCAATTTGACCAAGAGATAGCAATTGTTAGTCGTGTTATACAAAAAAGACATACCCTACCCTAAGGAAAACAACTGCTTCCTTTGGTGCGTTCCTCACTACTAACATTTTTTATATTTTGTCAAAATTTTTAATTAAAATTATTTGTTACTTGTACTGCGTAAAAGTTAATGCACTAGCCTGTTAAAAGTCTTTCTCGTTCTATAATTGTATTCTCGAGTGGATTTCAGAAACATCTCTATTTTATGTCTTTATTATACTCAAAATATTCAACTATTATATTGTCCTTATTATTAAATTTAGTTTACATTTAAATAAAACCCAAAAATAAATTAATTTAAAGTTGGGTATGATACGAATATTCTTAAGGGCCTACATCAATATTATCGTATATCATCGCCGACACGTACATATTAACACAGCCAGTAGGCACAGAAAATGAAGAATTAGGGATACTTTTCCTATTTACTCAAAATCTACTAAATATATTTTAATTCTGATTTACGTGTTTCTATATATAATAGTTACTTATGTTTTTAAAGTTATTTCTTTAGTTAATACGCGATAATAGACCGACAAATGAAAAAAATAAAAAATTAGAGAGGTTGTTTCGCTAAGATTTTCTATCGAGAAAACTTTTTTCAATCGTGTTTCTGAGTTTATGCGATCCTAGATCATATATTGAAAAAACATATACTTAAAAATAAGAGCTCTAGCCATTCAATCTAAAGAAACAATGAAAACTTCGTACGTAGAAAAATGCACGAAGCTATTTTGGTATCGTCTTAAGTTCTTTGTGTGAAACATAATTCTGAATAATTGAATCATAAACTTTGATTTAGAAGCGAGACAGCCGTGTGTTTAGTAAATAACACCTGAAATTAATAATATTGCATTTCATGAGATATAAGCATCTTCTTCTTCTTTCTCATCTTAATCATGATTTGATATTAAGAAATAAAAATTTCGTAAAACTTTCCCTCTACAACGTGAAAATCATACATTTAAAACTGCTTTATTCAAATTCTAGTAGTAAAGTAAAGTAGATTATACTTGAACTTGATTCAAGTATTACTAGATCATCAGAATTGATGTACCTAACAGTAAATTATTAATTTCAGTATTTAGCCAACTATTGAACTAATACTAAAAATCACTAAGTACTGAGATCATTATTATAGAAGTCTATTATTGTAGTACCTAATATTACAATAGCTTAATTTCTAAAATAAATAGTTATTTAGGATTTTCTTCTCCTATAACTTATTTCTAATTTTTGTATTATTTAATGTGGTGTTCGTTTGCATAATGTCATTTTCACCAGTTAGATTGAGTATGTGGCTATTGTAGATAAATTCATACAGTTAACATAAATAAATAATGAAAAAATTTTAATACAAGATTTAAAAAAGTAATAAGTTACTTTAGCCCGTTTTTTTGTGTATAAACACAAATTGTCACAATAATTTTATATATATTAAAGTAAATTATAAAATAAAAACGTAATTAAATAGAGAATCAACAAATGACATATATCAATATACTTTATATGTTACAAGGAATAATAATAATAATAACACCGAATGTTAACTGAACTTAAAACAGACTAAAAAAATTTGTAACTTATTAGATTTATATGGATTTATTCTTCAATACTCACATAACAAAACCACTGTTACTCGTGACGAGAAAAGTGAAAATTAATACAATAACCAACATAAAATTACAATTAATCCTACTCATAGAAGATACACAATACACATACTTAACAATTAATATTGAGATGCGAAAGAGACTTAACCTACATTTTTACAAATGATTAGAAAATACTTAATTTAAAATTGCTTTGTGATATAAATCAATGTTTTAAGAACAATTTAATGTTAATCCATTTAAGCATCATTAAAGACGACGAACTAGCGTGAGTAATTAAATAACTATAAGCTATTTGAAGCGAGAAATTACAGTAGAATCTAAATTATAATTACAATTTAGAGCGGGAAAATGTTGTTGGCACTAAGTTGTTTTGCAGTGAAATAAATATTTGTACGACAATTATAAATATCACACAAATGTCCCGAGCGGGAATCGAACCCACGACCTCGTGAACGGCAGTCCGTTACCTGAACCACTAGACCACGAGGTTTGTCTTTGATACATGAAATTTTCAAAGCAAACAGAATCAATTACTAGCAGTTATTTAAATAAACAAATAAAAAATTTGCTATGAAATAATGACAAAGTTAAAGTATGAGACTGTCTGTTAAATCCATTACGCATTTTGAATTTGTTTAAAAATTATGTATTATAAAATCAAATGTAGTTAATGTTAATGTTAAAAACATACATAACGCTGCTAATATTTGTTTTTTTTTTCAAAACCAAGAATCAGAATAATAACAGAAAGGTCAACCTCAATGATGGGAGCCACAAAATCTTCGAATATTTATGTTAATAATTTGTAGCAATATTAAAATCAGAAAATACGGTAAGCGTTATACCTAGGTAAAATTGTAGCGATTTTTCGTTTGAATTATCAGCGCAGATTCACCTAGTTGGTGTAGTTCTATCGTTGGACATGCTTGCAAAGGTAAATTGTTACGATATATCGTTACGTGTGTAGTCAGCATACAATTTATGACAATTTTCAATTTATTTCTGAGAATCAACCTTAAGTTCATTATTTACAAATAGCTAAACAGAAATATAAAAATTTATGACAAAATGAAGTGTTAAAATGTTGCGAAGGTGTTTTATTTTTATTTTTTTATTTACATCTAATCGTGTTGGAAGCTCAACGCAAATTTTGTGTGGTTTTAACTACTTATTTATTACACATTTATTAATTCTATTATATTTACTAATAAAAACAGACAAATTAATACACACATTAGCAAACTAAAAAACTAATAACAGTGGTCTGTGATATTTTATAAAATGTTTGTATAATATTTTTTATAAACTTGATTGATCTGAAAGATTTTTCGGTTCCTTACCCTGACAAGGTAATTTAATTGCTATGCCCCGATGAATAATACAATACTATTGAATATTTTTTGTTTGATGGTAACCTAATAGTAGGCATCATCGCCTTTCTCTAATATTTCTTTGTAGTCATATACGAAATATAGATAATGGGGACAAATATTGGCTAATTATTTATTTTAGTTGAATTGATTTATGAGAAATTGGTGATACCTATGATATTAATTTCTGGTGATACCTATAAGATTAATTTCTGGTGATACCTATAAGATTAATTTCTTTGCAAAGAACTATAACTTGTAATCACAAGTCGCTCAATCCTTTCCATTATATTTCACCATCATTGTCATCAAAACAAAAAATTACATTGTTTTCCTAAACGAAGTATGTCTTTTATGTATGCAGACCACTGATTTATTCAAAAATATTAATAGATTTAATAGTAATGAAGATATTGAACAGATAGATAATATTAATGGTAAAATAAATCAAATTAAAATAAAGTCTATGGAAGATTCAAATAAAAAAATAATACCTTACGTCACTTTGGAAGACGTTTGATTAAACATGCACATACTTACTTACGAGGTTATTTATAGATAGAACATTGTAAATGTTTAAAAGTTAAACGATTTTAAAAGCTAACAAAGGATAATTGTGCGAAAAAGCATATTCAAAAAGTGTAATAGAAAAAATGACTATACGAAATTCTAGATTTCGATGAACCTAATTATAAAGCGTTATGGATTATTACTTCTGATTTTATATTAAATTAATATCTTTACATATATAAGAAATAAAGTTTAAAGAAATTACTGTTGCTGTTATCAATATCGATGAAGCAAAGATCTAAAATACTACAGCGTTGTTTCACTACTCCTACTTTAGTACTAAACAAGAAAGTAATGTAGAAAAATAACTTGTCAATTATAAATATTATTTAAATTTCTATGTTGATCTGCTATATTTACATGTCAACATTTCGGTTAAGTTGATTCTTAAAATTATTGACAGCCATGTGATAGCTGACTATGAGTACATAACTCCTAAACACCATGCAGATAAACTTGCTTAAAATATATCAACATTAGTAACTAACGAAAAAGATATAAGTTTTTAACAAACACAAAATATGTATGAAGTTCTGTATGAAATGATTTACAAATAATAATAATTTATTTTAGGACTAAACATAACAATCCAGTCATCGGGTAATTTTACCTGGAACTTTTCTCGGAAATTGTGAAATTTTGATGTGATCTTTTCAAATATCAACTTTACTACTGTAGGTAAGTTCTCTTTTATTTTATTTGTCATAGATAGAATTACAACACGCTAATAATACGACATGTTTCCAATATGGTGGTTCGAATCGTACAAATAGGTCAAGTTGAAATAAAAAAAATGTATCAAAATGTATAAAATTAAAAATATCCGGAATAGTTTCAAGGTAACCCTCTTATTTTTAAAACAGATGACTGTGATAACAAAGTAGGTAATAATTTAAAAGGTACGGATAAAACTATTAATAACGTAACAAATTTATCTAACACCGTGCCTGCAAGTTGACTCATTCGTCGACTAACTCTAAAACACTGAGAAGCTAATCATTTTTAATATTAACATACAACTTAACTATTACACGATACCCATTTAACCTTAATGACGAATGTTCTAGCATTGAGTTTATTGTTTTTATTACCTATCTAACGTCAATTATATGACAAAATTCACTACATCACTTACCCGTTTATCACCCGAAATATATTAATAATTATACAGACGATAAGTCTGCGAATAATTCTTGTTAACAAATAAATCATGAAACATCAATATCCATTTGAAAATGTAAGATAAAAAAAGGTCTTAGAGATAAAGTTAACAAAGAAACAACTTTAACAAAACACATTGGGAAGTAGTGGTAAGAATTAGATTAAAGCTGAAAAATATAATGAAAATCATAATAGGTATACTATTTGACTAATTCAATAACGAATTAAACATTATTTTTAAAATTAATTCCAATAAAATAATAGAGTAAAAGTTAGACGTTAAATTGATTACAAAGAAAAAACAATAAATTGACCGCAAAAAACAAATTCAAACTCAAAAATATCAGAATAAGATCAGACTCAATTTTGTATAGGATTTTTTTTTAAATCAACAATTTAAAATAAGTAGACTAATGGGTTACAAATCGTTGTATCGCTATAGCTCATAATTTTTTGAAATACCAATGATTAGCAAATCACCAATGAAAATATAAATGAAAAGTAAATTACAATGTCGTTGCATATTATTGCTCCGATTGTATTAAAAGAAATAAAAATACATTCAGCTTCCAATATCCATGGTTAAATAAATAATATCGTATGTACAATGCTTTAATTTCTAAATATTTCGAATATTACGTCACAAAGTTATAAACACATTAATCTACAGTGTCTTAGAAAATCTAATTATTTATTTGCAGTCATATAAAAATAACAACAGACCGTTTTATCTAGCAAATTTCTACAATAAAAATTTGGATGATTACGGAATAGTGTGGGAAGCCTGTGGGTCCTAACTAATTTATTGATAAATATTCCATAATACTAATATTTGGTGTATTTCGTTGGTGCAATAGCACGTTCCTACTTTTTATTATAAATCGACGTGAATGTGTAAATTAGAAAAATTAATGTTTAGTTGAGTTTACTTAACAATTCCATCCAAGAATTCCTTCAAAATATTCAGTAGTGTTTGCACTTAAGTGTTACAACATTCAACCTTTGGCGAGCTTTCCACGTCTAATAACATAGACCATACATTATTATTTTATTTACGTATCTACATCTATACTAGCCGTTTTTATGCATTATCATCGACACAAACAGCTATACACATTCAATAACACTTAAAATTACCAAGACGAACCACACAAAACAATTAGATTTATTTATTTTACAATATCCATCCCTGTTTTCCTAACTGCTCGCTGTGGTTTATTCATCATTAATATCAATTACAATCAGTTTATCTAAGTAATTATCTAATAAACATTATCATGAATTACTTTGACATATCAAATACGCGGCTCGAAATATTTTTATTACGTTAGTCTGCTACAAATAATCCTACAAAATGGATCGAAGTGAGGAAATAACGCATTTCGCGTGAAAATTAAATTAATAGTACACTATAAAAAAAAAACGTGAGTCATGATTTCAAGAAACATAATCTAAGACGAGACTATTCTAAGTAAAAATTAACATAGTTAATATCTAATTTAATTCCTAAGTTCACAAACCTCAACAATGATTCATTATCTAATAGTGTGAGTGTTAAAGTGCCAATAAGTGAGTAAAGACTTTTACATTCAGTGAAAATTTGTGAGAAATATAAACCAGGAGACATTTGTGTACTAAATTTACCCTGTACTCTAGGATTTATAGTGAAATTACTGTATAATCACAATAAAGAAGTAGTGTCATTCCACGCTCAGCAAATTTTGGAAACGTGGGTGCATACAAAACTTAAGCTTTAAAGTGTGAGACAATCAGTCATTACATTTTTGGGCAAGCATTCGCTTTATTACTTACAAATACATCAGAATATCAAGGCATATTCGAAAAGAATGATGCGAAAAAAGTAGCCTTTCTAAAATCACCATGTGTTGACAAACATCGAAACTATGATGTCATAATGGTTAATTTGGCACGCCGTATTAAAAAATCTAATAAAACAAGATATCGATCTACCTAATAATATCCGACATTTATAAAAAACATTTTTATTACAATTGGCAGTCAATTGTGTTACATAAATTATTTATCTAGTGTTTATCACCTTCGCGATGTGACTATCAACTATTTTGGCATTATGATAAGTATTCCTTATGAATTATTGATGACTAGTAGTTTAACCTAATATTATCTACAATCCCTCATGACATTACTACTAAAGGGAATTATTACATTCGTCAATAATCGATATTGTCCTTAAGATTTTTACGCGAGTACGCAGTTTATCAAATATTATAATATAATGTATAATTAATTAAATAATTCAAACTTATCATCATAATAATAAGTACATATTCTAAATAGTCCGGTTCTCATCGAGGACGTTTGCTCATAACTATTATTATACATGTAGTTTTTGATGCTAATCGACGTTTCATTCAATATTATCAATTTACAATACTTAATAATTACGAATTTGAGCTCGATTTATTCGAAGTAAATCTTAAAGTAGTTAACTAATATATCATCATGTCTGTTAACATATTTGAATCTAATACGTACTGTAGCAAGATCAAAAATAAATAAAAACACCTAAAGATACTATACAATGTTTGTGCGCTCATATCAAATTATTACCTGGAACAAAATATTTCCATAATATGTGAATAATGTTTGCTTATTAAATGTTCAATTCAGCTTTTCTATATAAAAATAGTTGTAGCAGATTTGGCGTCAACACAAAACAGCCATCGCCTAAAGTCGCTATGACACGAACATTGACGGACACACTCTCGATATCGAGTTTTTTTTTTCTATCTTTCTATATAAAAAGACGGCTTTGGATACACTAATGGCGTGCAAACGTCCTTCAGCGCACCAGGCGCTTGACACTACACTGAGCACAAAAACACATAGTTCTCGCCTAAAAGTTCCCATCCGGGGGCTTTACATAGATCATCCGTGCCACCACATGACGATAAGCTCCCAGAACGTCTTCGGCGGCGAGTGGCCGAAGACGTAAGACGAATTTCAGAGACCCGGGTCACCTTCAGAGCCCATCTTCAGCAGCTCTAATTTCTTCTTAGCGATCTTCGAGTAGAGGATGTCGATTGGTTTGGTATTGTCGTAGAATGTAGGTGCTCTGAAGATAATGAGAGCTGTACCAAGTACGCAGGCTATCGTGAATGCGAATAGAAAGATTCTATCCAAAACCATAGCTACATACTTCCAATCATCCTCCACCTAAAATAGAATAACATGTATTAATTATACCAGAATTTTGTATGTACCAGTAAACATGGGAAAATAAATAAAAAATGCAGTCTATAAATACACTTACACTTTCAAATTTATCCTTATTTTTGACGTGCTGAGCAATAAATCTTGAACCTTCAATAGTCTTTTCCATCTCTCTTACATAATGTTTATCTAGAGATGGACTACCGTCGTCTAAATCCAAGGGACAGGGAGATCCAGGAGGGGGAGAAAATAGTTCATCATCGCCCCCCGGAGGGGGCGGTGGGGAGGGAGGCATTCCAGGAAGTTCATATTCCTCACAACCCCACTCTTTAAACTTTCCGTCATCATCGGGACCGAACACATCCGTAAGTACCTGAAACACACCGAATTTGTAAAATGCAAGAAATGGTGTCTTTGAGGCTAATTGTTAATTTGAGATTAATATACTAAATGGCCTTATTATTCATAATGACTTATCGGAGGTTTAAACAGAGATTTTATCGGAGAGGTAATAACGTTTTAGCGTAAAAAAACTATTATGAATAACAAGTTTTGAAAATTTTTCGAACCGATTGTAGCGAACCTTGATGCTTCCGATAAGTCATTATGAATAAGACCATAAGAGATTAAATGTGCTCACACTTCGTCAAGAATAGTGTGTCGATGTAGCATAAGTGTACAATTAGACGTAGAGGTTTTGGTCGAACCAAGCCTGTTGGTATCGAATATATCGCACGATCCGTCCGCAGCCACCAGGGGAACATAAATAACGGAGGCCGCGCGCGCTCGTTAAGCCCGCCCGGCGTTGAGTAATAAAGGAAAATCGAAATGGAATGAAATTGGGCTGGAAGAGATATTTTCGCGATACACATAGACTACAATGGATTTAGAATATCTCGGAAAGCAGCGTTTCCCACAAGAGAGTCGTGGTTGAGGACAATTAAAATTGTTATTGTTGAAGGCGGCTTCGTGCTCTGTAATGGCTTTCCTTTCTGTTCGGTTTATATTAAATCCGTTTCGATGGAAAATGATTTGAACGGAGGAAGCTCAATGAGCAAAGGGGCGTTGTTTTTTGTACTGAGTGAGATTTAATTTGAAGAACTTGATTTGTGAGCATTCTTTATTTTAGAATTTTAATTAAAGGGTACGAGCGAACGGTGTTTATTTTCAGTGGCAGTGTAAGTTACCGCCTATATTTCAACAAATGATTAATGATTTACATTGGAGTTGTTTACGGCTTAGATTTTATTTCTATCTTTATCTTTACTTCTTATAAAAAAAGTCGTAATTTTTGTATGTATGTCCCTATGTGAGCTTATATCTTCAGAAATCCGCAACGTAGCTTGATGCGGTTTTTTTTAATAGATATAATGGTTCAAGAGTATGGCTTTTTTTGCATAATTTATTGGAGTTTACTGTATATTGGATGAGATATGATTAAATTTGCCGAGAAGTTTGGACGCGCGCGAGCTATAAATGAAAACGCTGCCTTATCTATGTGAGGTACAACAAATAAATGTATGGACGAATTGTTTGTTACCTATAGTTCTTCAAAAAAGTCCGCGAGGGCATATGTCTATCTTTTAAGGGAAACCCGTTGTACCCATAATAATGTCAAAAAAATTATCTAATTCAATAGGGTGTTTTCAAAAGCTATTTATGTGTATATGGTAACATTTTTCATCAAATTTAATAGTTTAGTTAGATTACGCAATTAATATAGATTATAACTGCTCGTTACAGCATGCAATTTAAATGAATATCTTAGGAGATATGACGAAAAAAGAATTAGCTAAGCAACGCGAACGTTTTCTCGGTCTTCTATCCATACTCCAATGTTTGGATATGTAAGGATGTTTATTGTGCTTTCACGCAAAGACTGCTGGATGGATTTTCATAAAACTTGCCAATGAAAAATGGAATAGAAAATGAACTTATTTTTTATCCTTTTTACAAAGCTATAAATAATACCTCTCAATTGGCACTTGACCTTGATTTATAACGGAACATCTGGCACCGCCCCCCGCCCGGCCCCCCGCTAGATAACAATAGATGCATTGTTTCGAAGATTTCACAATGATTTTGTATAAACACCTAATAAGATGTATATATATTTGGCTTGAGTATAAAATTCTTTACGAATTAGTATTTAACAATTCTAAAGCTTAATACATAAATGTTTTTAAAACTTCCGGTAATTAGTAGGGTAATAAAAAATTACGATAAATTTGTATAAAATATGGTATATTTTGAAATTGAAATAGTTTCATATTACAGTGCTTATTTTTTCTTATAGCTAAATGTTATAATTACGAAATGTAATAACCACATAACACGTTCACAAACATTTTTTTTACACCACGGCTATTAAAACTAACGGTACAATCTCTCACAATGGCGGGCACTTAAGAAAAAAAACACGGTAGTTTCAAGTGGCTTTGTTATCGTACGGCTAGGGTTTCGAGTACCTAACATGTGTTGAGCCACAGTTTGGTTTATCTACTGTTTATAATATAAACAACAGATGTTTATCTTTGTTTATTTTTAAATACGATTCAAATAAAGCGACCCATTGTAAGTTTGGGACTCGAATCACCGACTTTACTACGATAATTTTTATTGAGAAATGTATGCCGTAATTCTTATTAGAATTTTTTTATATAAATAGTATATAATATTTTCTACACAATTAAAAACGCTTTTATGTACTTACCATATAAGAATAATTAGAAAATAGCAACTAGAATTCTAGAATTCTAGAATTTTCCATACAAATACGAATGCCATACAAAAATGAACCGTATTTACATAGCGCAACGAACAACTGGCACGCGTCCATAATATGGCCGCTTGCCAGTCAAGGTGCGGAGCCAATTTCGGGATTGTGACATTTGTAACACACACAGAAACACAAACAAAAGGTATTTTTTGGTACACTATTAACACAGGCACAGAATAAATATAGAAAACCACGACGATTTCACATTAAAACCTTTATGAACAATATAAATACGTAGCACTACTAAACACGAACTGTCGCGCCGCGCATTTAAACTTACACTGACCACAGTATAAAATATTTATTACTATGTTAGACCACATTATCGGCTTGCCTGCTGGCCTATTCTTTCCCGTACACATTGCAATAGATGTGAGTAAGAAAAGTATAATATCGTCGTACTTATTCGCTATGTAACGGGACACGGAAACAGCGACCACAATGTGGCCTCTTGCCAGAAGCTCGGAATTTTTATCGACCACATTGTGGTCGCCTGCCAGTCGTGAGGATAATATAAATAATAAAGCTGTTTTATAAAGACAGAATAATTAATCCAGTATAATTAAGTTTGAAATTCTTTAATGTCTTCTTAAATGTTCGTAAAATATTTTTCAAATTTAAGTATTGCCAACCATTTTTTAGTCCTTAATCTTGGTTTAACATTACAATTTTTCTCTTTATGGTTATTATGTGCATAATTCACAGTATAAGATAGAAAACAATAAAATAGCGATTCGATACCGATAGTACGATTGAAATGGAGAATCTAATCCAATCTTACCTCGATCGGTTTATCATCGTCGTCATCATCAGGTGGTTTCTCTGGCCTTTGTATACATAAAATCTTGGGTAAAAAATCTATAAAGACTTTTCGCACCCAAGGGGCCATGTGATGAGTTACTGGCGACCTAAAATTTATGTTCAGCACCACGATAGTGACAACAACAGATAACGTAACTAACATCATTGTAAATAACAAATATTTTCCTAATAACGGGACTGTTAATGATGTTGGTGGAATAATTTCTGCTAATAGCAAGAAGAACACAGTCAAAGATAGGAGAATGGAAATACAAAGTGAGATTTTCTCACCAGAATCTGATGGTAAATAAAATACTAGAACTGAAAGAAATGAAATTCCCACACAAGGAATAATAAGATTGACAGTGTAAAAGAGAGTTTTTCTTCTAAGGGTTATATTAAAAATGATATCAGGATACGGTTCTTCACAACAGGAGTAGAATTTCTCATTTCTTGTCGCAGGTACCCTCATAATATCCCATTCTACTGAAATGTAGTATTCGGATAGATCAATGCCCATTCCTATACGATCAGAGTCTGGCGTCTGTTTCAAGTGCCTCAAATCCACCTGAAAAAAAGAACTTTATTAGGTACTATTAATTTAATTACTTTAACTAAGCCACACATGACAGAAACCCATTTTAATTATACGAAAGGGAATAGAACAACCCGAAAACTGTTGAAGTATCGACATCGGTCTTGTCAATAAATAAGGCATCATCCTCATGGTATTCGATATTTTTGTTGGCAGAATATGGCAACACATCTTATAAGAGGGTTGTCATATTAACTTTTCCGCAATAACTTTCTAATTGGTTTCAATCCTAATATTACTTTAGAATAATGGACATTACCTTTGGCTTAGTATCTAGATAAAATAAAGACGTGATAGTAATATTTGTAATGGTCCGTTTGGTCAAGTATTAAGAATACAAGTGTCACCACCTCTTTTCCATCCCAGGGTAAAGGCCAGCTAAGGGATTTTATACACATATAAAGCTCTGTGAGAGACAGAAAACTCAAAAATAAATCGTGTGCCAACACGCCTAGTTAACGCGGCACAGTAGACCATAATCTCTCTCAAAGTGGAGGACGCCCGTGCCCAACAGTGGGGCGTTAACTGGCTGGAGAGAAGAGTGGGATAATAATATATGAGCGTAAACTAAAGTACGCTTCGGAGCAGACTCATTATACTGTGTTTATTTTGTATTCCAACTAAATATTGCAATACAAAAGTTTCGGCTTGCAAATCAAAACTTTACACAAAGCTTTTACGAAAATTCGATTACATACTCTTGAAGGCTTTGCTACGAAATTATTTTCGTCTGCGTCTTCTGTATATTTTTGTTGTGAACAACTTTATTTTTTTATACGAGTTTGTTATGTTTAAGAATCATGTGATTTGAGTATCTGAAGATAGATATTTTCTATTTTATTCATAGGCTGTGGTATATGAGCTTAGTTGTAAACAAGGTATTTAAATGAATGTACTTTAACAGCCCTTATGTATTCTATTTCTCTTCAAATCGTCTCAAATCTTATTTGAACGGGCCTCGTGACCTTGTGGTTCATGTAACGAACTGCCGTTCACGAGGTCGCGGGTTCGATTCCCAATGCTTGTACTGCATCTGGGTGTTTCTATGTATTATCTCTCTCCAGCCCATTTACGTCCCACTGTTGGGCACGGGCCTCCTCCACTTTGGAGAGATTATGGTCTACTGTGTTGCGCTGACCGGGTGTGTTGGCACAGGGTTTATATTCGATTTTTCCGTCTCTCACAGAGGACGTTATCTGTGTGCAATATCCCTTAGCTGACTTTTACAGCACCCTTGGGAGGAGATGGGGTGGTGACACTTGTATTCTTAATCCGTCACCACACGGACATCTATGTATTATAGGTACGTATTATTAAAAAAAGTATATATGTAGTATATCCGTATCTGGTACACATAAAACATGCATAGAAATATAGCGTACTTTAGGAGCAGAGAACGTTGTGTGAAATTTCCAAAATGCTTAATTATTTATATATTTATTTATCTCATCGGAAAGAAGACACCAGTAAATTTGTCATTCAAGACTTAAACATGCCGCAATACTTGCAAAATATGTGCCAAACACAAAACTAATAAAATTTATAAGAATTTATGTTCTGAAATATTCTACGTCGTATTGAAACTTCTATAAGACTAATACAACAACAACAACAAAATTTCTTTAATAAGGCACAAGTCCCATAGTTTACCAATTCCGGCAATAGCAATTTGATAACATTACAAAAAAAATACAATAAAATCTCATGACAATGTATTAAATTTCATTTTAAAATAGTGTTTAAGTAATTATTTCCGGTTAGCAACTCGGTAATCTGTCATCCAATACTTGGCAATCGGACATGTATAGTCCTCACATATGGCTTGTATAATGCTGTTGTGAGATGATCGCACCGCATCCCAGAAAGATGCAATACGAACCCTCAGCAAAGCAAAAAAGGCAGACACTCGCGCTTCGGCGTAATAATGGCGGCTAATGTATAAGAATATTAATAAACTTACCATATAGCCATCGTAGCTCCATGAGCCAAACTTCATAAAACAAGTTTGTTCATCAAATGGGAAGTACTCCACATCTATTTCACAAAAGGATTTGTAAATGGCCGGTGGCTTCCAAACCACTTTACCGTCATGATGTAAGATCGCCTTAGTCATGATCGTTACTTCGTAATTACCATCAGCACTGAAATAGAAGAATTTCAGATAGAAAAAAAGCAGTGATTAATAAGAGTACAATTTATATAAAAAAAGTATCTGGTAATATTGGTCTTCTTAATAAGACTTTTGAAGAATTTTGTGTCCTTAATAAGATTCTTTTTAAGGTTAAAAATGAAAATCCCGACTACAGTCTGCTTCATTGTGAGCCAATATTATGAAGTGACGGCTCAAATGATCTCCATTTACAAGCCTCTGGAAAAGGATAAAGTAAAAGGTAAATGCTACATCATTTAGTATTATGGTTATACTAAACCAAACACACACCTATTGGGCAAAGGCTCATTTTAGTAGTGGCTGACTTATGTGATCAATATAAGGCTTACCGCAGTAAATGTAGTTACAATTACGTCATTAAAAAAAAAAAAGACGTGTGGCACTCGGGTACTGCCGCGGTAAAGCTGTTGCATAGTATTTTTTATCAACTTATGCAATTGTTTTTATTCATTTATTTTATATGCAAGAATCTAAATACCATAAACTAAAATAAAATTAATAACCCTTATTTATTGATGCTTACATCTGTCCATCGTTTATGGTAATTATGATAAAATACCGATTGTCAATCAAATGCCAATAAAATAAAAACTAACGCCAAAACTGACATGAGTCTTCAGCGCGAACAGCGAAACGGCGTTACTGTAGCACCGTGTGTAGTATTTTTTAGTAACGCTATCTTTGTTACGGAATTAAAATTTCGAATTTTGTGCATTTAGTCTTTACGCTCAAGGCCCGCGATAGAAGCTATGCAATAGCTTAAAAATATTATAATAAAGCGTTGAAGTATAGAACACCAATGATAAACTCTGAACGAAATACACAGATGCATCATTCTTTACACAATATAAAACAAAGTCGTTATTTACGTATGTATGCTCTGTGAGCTTAACTTCGAAACTACACAACGAATTTTGAAGCAATTTTTATTAGTTTTTTTTAATAGATACGGTGGTTCAAGAGGGTGCCTTGTTTGTATAATTTATTAAAGTTTGGTATTTAGGAAGAGGGGCTAAATAATTACAAACGTATATCGGCAGTAGCATTTAAATCTTAGATTCTTTATTCACAATATGCATATTTCTTTAAAAGTTTATAAAAAGAAGTACTCTTTCTTTTGATGCCGCCTTTCGATGTCTGTACTAAATTGACGTTGAACCTCTAAAAGCTTTGTCATAACCAACTTTTGCACATTCATGAAAATTGTCCCGTAAAATAGGTCACCTTGTCTTCCATTAAGCTAACGCTGTACCATTAAAAATAAAGTTAGCACTGAATATTCGCGAAGTGGGCTTTTAGAGAAAGTAACAGGTGCATTAAAGCATTACCTCTATTTGGTTAAATTTAAAAATATTACAGTCACCTCAACTGAGAGCTTCTAAAAAGCTTAATATATGAGATGAGTACTAAAGTTATATTTTCATAGTTGTTAAATTCATCGCACGTAAATCTTCCTATTCTGAAATAGAGTGCTGTGGCTACGATAATATTTAGGAAGCAAAGCTTTTTATTATCACGCTCTTATAAGTTCGGTATGTATCTATCAATGTATTAATCTATGTAACGGAATCTTTGAAAGTGATTTACACCCACTTACAGTAATCAGATTGATCTAAAATTTTGCACACATGTTAAGGACCGATGACAAAGCAATAATATAAAAAAAATATTCAGGATTTTCTAGCGTGTTTTTGAACTAATTTTTCTTACCTACTCGTATGTTATAATTTAATATTCTGGAATGATTAAAGACACGTTAAAGAAAAACTTTTGGTGTAATTATTAATACGTTCTTTTTTCAAATAAGATAAATAAATATTCATGGACATTTCACACTACGTTCTCTGGTCCCAAGCTAAGCTTATATGCTTGTATTATGGGTACCAGAATACGGATATACTACACAAACTACTTTTATTTTGTAAATACATAGTTCCTACATAGTACACTACACACCCAGGCGCATTACAAACATTTGCATGACAAATATATAATCACACAAATGATTGTCCCGTGCGGGAATCGAAACCGCGACATCGTGAACGGCAGGCCAGTAGACCACGAGGATTGACTAGATAAGAAGTTTATGTGTTTAAAATGTAAGCATAAATAATCCGAAAATTTGAATCTGGTTAAAGATCTCGAAAGCAGGGACTAATGTTACAACCAAATCATCTAAAAATATTTTGTTTTGAAATTATTTCTGTACTATTCATACCGGCGTGGCGGCGGTATCAAATGAACAATTAATAATTATCTTTCTTAGGTTGAATAACATCAATCTAAAGTGAATTTACGCATTGCAATCTTCTAAGCGCTTATTCAAACATCAAATTCCAATTTTATGGATCTATGGTTATAGATATCTTAATGGTTATTAAGGTTACAAAGTTTATAACAACTTTGTGTTATAGTTTAACATTTCCTGGTATCAAACTTAGATAATCTAAAATTAATCCAATTGTTAACTTGTATCAGGCGGGAATTGAACTCAATTTAAGAAATTTGACTGTTTAGTATGAAACTTTGTGCAAACAAGGTTATTAATATTTTAGTGGTAACAAAAGCTTAGCTGTCCTGATATGATCATGTCGATCAGACGAGAGAAAAGCATTATTCTTAGGAATGTTTTACGAATCATGGTGAAAGTTAATAATTGAAGAACAAAGACAATTTGGATAGATTTTGTGAAAGATAAGGATTAAGGAAAGATAAAGCTCTAAATAACAGAGGACTAAAATAACAAAAGTGAATATAAAGAATGGACATGTTGTCCCGACTCCCAGCAACGGAATAAGGACAGGAAAGTGGTAAGTTTAATTATGTGTCCTCTGTACTTACATCTTGTCGGACTCTTTAAGTATTATTTACATAATATATAATAAATAATTACTTACTTTTAAAATATAATATGCTTTCGTAAGCAAACGATTCTAATACAAGAGAGAAATACAAAATTTATTTTCCAATTTATTCACATTATTATGAATTCTTAAAATGAATGTTATATTTCGTTTCTCTATATAAGTTGAATTAACTGAATAATTTTAAAAATACAGGTGTTTGATGTGACGAAAATTCCCAATGTTAAGATGAAATATGAAATAAAATTGTAGGAATGAAGCAATCAGAGGCTACTGTCAATTGAGAAATTAGGCCACGGATTTTATTGGTAGAAAATTCAATGTTATTTGAACTTAATAAGTAAAAACATGTGTTCCTACAGAATATTTGTTGGTAAGAAATGTATCTTTCACCCGTATTCACAAACAATATTTACATAAATAAGTACTTAAGTGTTGATGCACTGTGCAAAGGGTAACACTTTTCAGTGCGTTCCGTTCATCGAGCCTTTATATTCATAGACAAAACTTAGCTATGCGTTCAGTTTAACAAACGCATAGTGCGCTTCACTACTTAAGTATTGTTTGTGAAATGATTTTGCTACCCCTGTGCGTCCATGCCTACTATGAGACCTCACAGTAACGTTTGTGAATACGGGTGTTTATATTCCCTACACTCATTTCCGTGAGGTGATATACTTAGAATACATTTTTTACCACTAGATTATATATGTATACTAGCTGTCCCGGCAAACGTTGTTTTGCCATACTAAAAAAAAAGATTTGAAAAATAGATGTTAGCCGATTCTCAGACCTACTGAATACGCATGTAAAATTTCATAAAAATCGGTCAAGCCATTTCGGAGGAGTGCGGTAACTAACACTGTGACACGTGAATTTTATATATAAGATATACCGAGCACCTAGCACCTTAGGGAGGAAATAGATTTCCTCCCTTAGATACTGTAAGATCCAGCTAAAGGATATCATAAGCAGATAAATTCCTAACTGTGAGAGACGTAAAAACTTTCCGCAAGTGGAGGAGGCCGTGTCCAGCAGTGGACGGGGGTAATGGGCTTGAAGGAGGAGGATTACCTACGCCTAATTTTTTATTCTCATCATCATTTACTCACAGTGAAACTTTATTGTGCCTTGTTGAAGAATTACAAATTCAGATTAGCCAGACTATTTCTAAACCTAATTTGTTTCACAATCAAATAAAGGATTTTTGATGTCTAAATACAGTTTATGTTCTCAATTCAATACAGTATCAGCTACTTAAATAGTTGAATGTGGCTAAGAACCTTTGACGTCTAACGTTTGTTAATAATGGAAGCTCGCTGTGGCATGTTTAGTTTTGCTATACCTTGATGCTATTTAGATTAAAGCCAGCACTTATCGTGCCTTCCGCCTGGCCAACTACGAGCGCATTCTCTGCTTCACCTAGATACAAAATATCCATTTAAATTTCAGCTTTATATCAACATGTTTAAACTCTTAAATCCTGAAAACTTGTGAGCTTACGTGGCGTTAATGCATATAAATGCGGTGAACTGCCACTGATAATGGCTGGCGTTGCTGTATAAGGATTTATAAAACGGTTGTGTTATGCGATTGGGGAGCGTCGAAATCGATTTGGTGTCTTGAGCGTCTGCCAAAAATGCGGTTATTGATTGCACTTCGTAACTTGCTTTGATAGTTTGCAATTACATGAATGGAATTTTTGATATTTACTTCTAACTTAATAAAGGATAGGAAATATCCACATATCAAATCATTAAAATTGCAGTTTCTGGCCAAATTCTGATGACAATGGGAAAGGTTGCATAATTAACGTACCGAGTATGGGTAAAGTTTTATGCCTGATTCATACTGCAACCACGGAGATAAGTAAAAGCATACTAGGTACCTAATAATGCTTTTTTTTATTTATAATGCTTTTAATTTTTTATAAAATGAATACCTTCAGACTATCTACTAGGAGTAAGGAAGCACTGATCGCATAGGCCACCCTTTTGCAAGGTCCTTCTTTTTCTTAAATAAATATTAATGGACATTTTACACAACGTCCTCTGGTCCGAAGCTAAGCTTATATGCTTGTTTTATGGGTACCATAATGCGAATATAATACATATACTACTTTTCTTTTGTAAATACATATTTAATACATAGAAAACACCCAGACACGGTACAAACATTAATAAAATTTTATAACATTTATAAACGATGCAGCTATATTAAACATCCTTCTGCCAAATATTAAGTCGTCTAAGAGTTATCATAATTTAAAAATTATAAATCCTTTGTATATTCTACAGGTATATTTAAAAGTCTAGACTTTTACTGTTTTCAACAATTATTTTTCTCGCTTTTAAACATCTGTATATTGGGTAGTATTTATTTATTTTTTAGTATCTTCGAGGACTGTTCAGTATTTCTTTATAAACAGATATTATTTTCCATTGAGGTGGCTAGATGAAAGGATTATATTAATAAAACTTGGAACGTGAGGTCGTGAAATGTACGATTTAAGATTGTGTCTCCTATTTTCCTTCTTAACATCAAAATTTATCCCACAGATTCTGGTCAAGATGTCTATATAATAGAAATTAATGACAATTTGGGCCATGCTCCGGAAATAAAGATAAGAGCCTTAAAAGTAGAGCTTATAACAAAAGAAAGGAAAGTTAACTTTCGTAGAAAAGAATAACGATAGTATCTAAGTTAAAGATAAAAGTTTGATGAAACTTTTTAAATTGATTTCTCAGTAAATAGCTCTGGGAGTGAGATATTGCAGGTCATAAGTTATAAGCTTTTAAACGTATTCTCTTCATTATTTTGCCAGAATAATAATGAAATTCTAAGTAGGTTTTTGCGAAAAAGATTGATTGCTCATACAACGAGCAAATAATGGACCTTGTTAAAGTTCTAATGTTTAACAATACACATTAAGCTTTATAAAATAATTATTTACCGAATCAATTCTTACTATCATGAGTCAAATATACTCGTAGAATTTATATTAACGGGCCTTCTAATTAAACCTTCTAATTCTTTTTTATTCAGTGAGAAAAAAAGGTAAGTGAAATTTAATATTTAAAATTGGAATGTTCTATTCAAAATCAAAATTATACTTTTTTTAAGGTATAGTCATTTGTCGACTTTTTATGTTACATTTCATTGTTTTATATAGGTACCTAATTAATGAAGACATAATAGAGATAAATTACCAAAAATGATTATGTTGTGTATGGTGGCACGAATTGGGAGAGGCCTAAATCCAGCAGTGGACTGCACTAGGCTGATTTGATTGATTAATTGTACGGTTAATACTTACTTATTATACAGCACTATATCTGGCAGCCAAATGTGTTCTGAAGGCACATGCAAAGTTTCCACACCTCCATAGTCATCAGGGTTCCATTTTAATTTGTAATCATTCCATTCCTGCAACAAAATAAAATCAACTTTACTGATAGGTCTTACATATCAACATTTAACAGCTGAAAGAGACATGCTACCATGTTTAAATAAAATTACTTTTTACGGATTTAGACGCGTATATTTGTTTTAAATTTTGGCCCGACGTTTCACCCGTTCTTACCCATGACCATGGTGACTGCAAAGTCCGGAGACTTAACCATACCATAAAAGGAACTTCTCTCTCAGCCTCAGAACGGGCCTCCTCCACTTTGGGAGGGATTTTTGTCTACTGCTGTGCCGCGCTGACCAGGTGTGTTGGCACAGGGTTTATTTTCGAGGTTTTCGTTTCTCGCAGAGGGTGTTATCTGGATACATAATTAGCTTGCTTTTACAGCACCCTGGGAAGGAAAAGGGGTAGTGACACTTGTATTCCTTATCTGTCATCACACGGAAAGCAACTTAATAATATGAAACTCACGTAATCTAGTGAATTTGGAAAATCTTTGCCCAATAAATCTATAACGCGGAGATAATACAATACCAGTTTCTATAAGAAATCAATAACATCGTCTCCACGCTAAAATAAATGTGGTAATGAAAATGATAATATTATTCAAAATGAAGAAACTTAAATGAGTCTTAAAAGTTTTTTTTGCAAAAAGTCAAAGTTACACAGAGACGACGGAATTTTCGGTAAAGACAGCATAAAACAGTGTTGTTGACTGAGACCCGTTGCTAAGAGTCGGAAATTGCGGTGGCTTATTAGGTTCCGGTCGCGGAGAGGGTCTACTGAATATCTCGAACGAAGTGTGAAAAGTGACTTGGCTACCTCTCTCTTAGTGTTCAATTGAGCAAATACTGATTTGTATTTAAATTCTTGCCTTTACAGTTTAAATGAGGCCCTTTGGTTAAAATTAATTGAGGTCGAAGTACTAAAAATTGCTAACCATTAAAAGTCTATATTTTTAAACTTTAACGGAAGGACTGTTCAGTTGTTTGCATGTATGTTCTTGTACGGCTTAAGATAGATAGATAGATAGATTTTCTTAAGCTTTTTTACAATAGCAAGGATTTTGCAAAACATATTTTCACTTTTCGAACAAAACTATAAATGTGACTGGTTGATGCACATTGTAGCCCAAAGTTAGTATTCATTTACTAGTGGTATGTACTATGTATGTACTATATACATACCACTATTGAAATGAATGCCATATACTATACTAGCTATGCCCCGCGGTGTTACCCACGGTGAAAAGAATAAAAAAAAATCGTTTTTTATCATCCCACGGGAATATTGCATTCTTCGGGATAAAAAGTTGCCTATAATTTATTCTCATGTATAAGCTACATTAATGTAAAGTTTCATAATACTATATAGTATATGTCGTAGGAGACTTGATTAAAATAGTTTACCTAAGGATTTTTAGTTCTAACTTATCTTCCAAGATTATGAAGTAAGTCCTCAAATGTCAATGTGTCAATGGTAAGTACGTTATTTACTTTGTGTAGTTAGTGATGAGATTGAAAGGTGACCCGTTGAATATTCATAAAAGGATCCTTCCAAATCAGTTACACGTGTCGTAAGCCACGGATCGAGCTCATCGTAGTTAATAGAATGTTGTAGTTAACGTATTTAGTTTGTCCAGTATTACAAGGCCTTTAGATAGATGACTGCTCTGGCTGTAAATACAGATGATTTCTATAATCGATATATAAATACTCATAAATACTCATGGACATTTCACACAACGTCCTCTGGTCCCAGGCTAAGCTTATATGCTTGTGTTATGGGTGCCAGAATACGGATATAATACATAAACTGCTTTTCTTTTGTAAATACATACTTATAATACATAGTAAACACCCAGACGCAGTACAAACATTTGTATGACAATTAAAAACATTACACAAATGATTGTCCTGACCGGGAATCGAACCCGAGACCTCGTGATCGGCAGTCCGTTATGTGAACCACTAGAGCACGAGGCCCGTCGCTCGCCCTAAATATATATAATTTCAGTGCGATCTTTTACGTGACAACAAATTTTCAAGCGACATGTACAATCGGAATACTTACGGATTTAGATAAACTTCTATTAATACATTACACTTTTCTATTTTTTTAAACTATACTAATGTTATAAAGCTGATCAGTTTGTTTGTTTGAACGCACAAATCTCAGAAACTATTGGTTTGAATTGAAGAATTCTTTTTGTGTTGGAAGGTCCATTTATAGAGGCTTTAAGCTACATAACATCACGCTGCGACAAATAAGAGCGAAGTATTAGTGACAAATGTTGCAAAAACGGTTTATTTTTTCTAAATTCCGCCAGTACCTATAGAGTCTTGCGCAACAGCATGTATTACTTATTTATAGTTTAGCAAAACAACAGCCAAAATATAACGACTGGGCACTGCACTAAAATGTTGGCAAGCAATTGAAACGTTTTGTGTAGGAGTAAACTCAATTATTATTTTGGCTGGGCGTGTAGTCTTCCTACATAAGAATTACAGTTGCTAAAACTCAATTTAAATCTGTCTACACAGCTTTAATCTGAAATTGTCCTTGGGTATGTGGTCGATTTGTGGCCATGAAATTTTATGATGGATATAATTACGTAAGCGAAATGATTACAAACCTAAATAGCAGAGGATGTGAATGTTTTGCACACTTTAAAGGCACGGCCAAACCAACGCGTTCAACTCGCGTACGCGGTGGCGTGCGCGGTGGCGATCAGTTGTTGCGTACAAATTTGTACAAGTTTTGTTCGCAACAACTGATCGCCACCGCGGACGCGAGTTGAACGCGTTGGTTTGGCTTTAGCTTAAGGGCCTACATCAATATTATCGTATATCATCGCCGACACGTACATATTAACACAGCCAGTAGGCACAGAAAATGAAGAATTAGGGATACTTTTCCTATTTACTCAAAATCTATTAAATATATTTTAATTCTGATTTACATGTTTCTATATATAATTTTTTCATTATTTAATACGCAATAATAGACCGACAAATGAAAAAAATAAAAAATTTGAGAGGTTGTTTCGATAAGATTTTCTATCGAGAAAACTTTTTTCAACCGCGTTTTTGAGTTTATGCGATCCTAGATCATATATTGAAAAAACATATACTTAAAAATTAGAGCTCTAGCCATTCAATCTAAAGAAACAATGAAAACTTCGTACGTAGAAAAATGCACGAAGCTATTTTGGTATCCTCTTAAGAGGGTTCGGTACTCCTCATTTAGGTATTTGCCTTAGGTATTGCTATCCCTATTTCCGAGCGCCGCGCTGAAAGGGACAAATATAGATGAAGCGGATTTTACCTACAAATTCTTTGAAAAAAGACGTTTCGTACTTCCCTTTTTTTTTTGCGAAAGTTAAACCGATTTTAATAGTTTTTACGTTATATTATAGATAAAGAGTATATCTATGCTTCTATCACTTTATTTTGTGGTAAAACTTTACCAAATTTGTGTGATAGACTACTTTATCTAAAGAAAACCGAAAAAAGTGAGATTTTCGGATCGTCATATTTCTTTTAGTTATTATGTTTTGAAAAAAATAAAGTGATAGAAGCATAGATATATAAAAACTATTAAAATCAGTTTAACTTTCGCGAAGAAAAAACGGAAGTACGATACCCATACTTTTGTATGGGGCATAATTTGGTATCGTACCGTATTAAGGTTGGATTTACGACCTATGCTTAATAAAACAATATCCAAGGCAGGTTCTCTTAAAGCTTTTCTAAGATTACTTCTCTTAGTAACTAGATGTCATTAATTACAATATCAGAGTCAGTAAGCAAGACTCTTTAAAATAATTGGACATGTCATAAGCACATAATTTTTCTGAAAAATTGTGTCTACGTGATTAAATGATTTTTCATTTCATTTCATTTAATTTCATTTCTGTCTGTGTCTTTGCTGTGTGTTATCATTTTTTTTTTATATTCTTGGACATTTCACACAACGTCCTCTGGTCTCAAGCTAAGCTTATATGCTTGTGTTATGGGTACCAGAATACGGATAGAATACATATACTACTTTTATTTTGTAAATATAAAGTGTACTTATAATACATAGAACACACCCAGGCGCAGTACAAACATTTGTATGACAATTATAAATATCATATAAATGGTTGTCCTGAGCGGAAATAGAACCAGAGACCTCGTGAACAGACGGTGTAATACTCCGTTACATGAACGAGTCGACCACGAGACCCGTCGCAATTTTATATTCAGGATAAACTAATCAAGCAAAGCACCTGAATAACAAATGCTGTTTAAACCTAGTTTTTAACTGCCTGAAAAATACAAGAAATTTGCATAAGCCTACGAGTAAAAGTACAAATTTAACATATACATAATATGCCTAAAAGTGTCTTTTAGGCATATTATGTATAAGTTAAATTTGTATAGCATTTTAATTCCGCTGTAGTGTACCTTTGAAATTCAGTAATTACTTGAAATTTCAGTAGCGAATGTCACGAATTCCAACTAAATCGCTTTAGTACCCGCCACTGTTAAAGCCCCAATCTGTAGCTAAATGTTTAATTGAATCATATAATGGGATATGCTCACGTTGAGATTTTCGTCTGTTGCCTCAAGAATAATCTTTATTACAAGACTATGTTCCAAATTTTCTTACACTAGAAATGTCTGTTACAATTCCAAACACATTTATGTTGTAATAAAAGTTTTGTGTGATGTTAATTACTTTATATGTATTTGTGTAAATTACTTTATACTTTATAATACAAATTAAAATAAAGCATACATTAGTGTGTGTCCTGAGTGTAATATAAGATTGTAAAAGGCGTGGGGGGTGGCTAGCAAATGCCATTTTTTATGTATGAGTAGTTTGACGCTGTTCATCAGTCCGTCTGAGTTCACTATTGGGTACAGTCGTCCCTATAGAACGTAATTTGCGGCCCTCATATGAATATATTAAAAAGATAATAATACTAGATAGCTGTTGCCTGCGACTTCGTATGTGTGCAAATTAGAAAACTTTCACTGTTTTTTCAACATTATTCACTAATGCTTCGCTCCTATTAGTCGCAGCGTGATGTTTTATAGCTTATAGCCTTCCTCCATAAATGGACTATCCAACAGAAAAACAATGATGCAATTCGAAAAAGTAGTTCCTGAGATTAGCGCGTTCAAACAAACGAACATACTCTTCAGCTTTATAATTATTAGTACTGATGAAAGTCGAGTAGAAAATGCATGGCAAATATCTGTTGAGTGTGAATCATGAAATAATTCGTTTAACAACAGGCGTTATTGAACTAATTATGTAGATTTATAGCTCCACACAGATATGGGAATAGCGAGTAATTATTAGTTACAGGTTGCATCTGTTTTCTGTTGAATTTATACCTTATAAAGTATAAAAATATAGCTGGTACTATATTTATAGACGTCCAAAGATCAAAAGAGCGGATGTGTCCCTAGTCCTTTGACACAGAATAGTAAGATCTGCCCCAATGTAAAGTGGAACGATAACCTTAAGGAGGTTCGTAAGTGGAACTGTATAATGCTGACAGACTATAGTGGTACATAATGGGACAGGTCTTTATCCAGCAGTAGACTGCAACAGGCTGGATTTTTGGTACAGTAATATTGCAATTAAGGTATCTTAGAAAAGTTTCAGCAGTATGCAATAAGTCCCCCTGTAGTACAATTCTTTTTTATCATAAATATGTTTAGGTATAACTTTTTCCTGATGTACGATAAAGAGATATTAATCCAACTAATACATATAATAAATATGAAAGTTTGTGAGTATGTTTGTTTGGATGTTTGTTATTCTTTCACGCAAAAACTACTCAATGGATTTTAATGAAACTTTACAATAATGTAGCTTATACATCAGAATAACACATAGGCTACAAATTTATAAAAGTATTGTATGAAATGACCAAAATGTGATAATAAGTGTCAAGTAAGTAGGAAAAATCTACCATCTGCGAGCCATTTGCTGGTTTTGCCATTTGGCCATTTAGTGCGCTGCCAAACCGAAACCAAAATCCACGCGGCCGAAGTCGCGGGCAGCCGCTAGTAAAGAAATAAATATCTTATATTTAGCTCATAAACGTTCAACTATTCAGAAGTAATCTGTTCCAAAACAGGAATGTATTTGATCTACTAAACCGTTGTCGTTACTAAAATGTTATCGACTTATGGTCTTATTCATAATGAGTTATCAGAGGTTTAAAAGTTCGCTAAAATCGGTTCGCTAAAATTTTCAAAAATTGTTATTCGTAATAGTCTTTTTACGATAAAATGTTTATTATCTCTCCGATAAAGTTATTGTTTAAACCTTCGATAAATCATTATAAATAAGACCATTTTGTTAGAGCTTTACACTAACTTTTACATACCAACGAAATCTGGAACAATTACACTTCAATAAACAATAAATATTTTTTTTCCATTACTGGCTCCGTGCACAAAATGTGACGCAAGAAAGTCTCATGCATTTACGGTTTTCCGTAGCCATAAAAATTTTATTACTTTGTTAAATTTCAATTTTTCAGGGCATCTGCTGCCTATTGAGAGAAATAGAACATGGAAATCGGTTAGCATTAATAAATTTATATCTTTTTATTCCTAACCATAATATCTCAGTTGCGGTTTATAAATTTTAAGTTGAATAAATTGTATGGCAATTTTCGCTACCTTGATCATATTTGAATACTTTGCAGTGTTACTAGTTAGTTCTTAGATTTGAAGATATTTGTAGCTTAACAATCACTCAAATCAAATAAGATGGTTAGAACCCTTTCTAGCACATTTGCTATATGTTATGCTGGATAGAGTTACTTTCACCATTGGTGAAAGTAACTCTATCCAGTTGTCTACCAAAACTACTGAAGTAATTTAAGCGAATTTTGGTCTAAGAATGGTCTTAAATTTAATCCAAAATAGGTGTGTACAGATTCCAAAAGCAAAGTCGCAACAGATGGTCAAATATTAATAAAAGAAAGACTTGAATTGTTTTTTGCTCATACTTAAATAGTCGATAGTAACATTGCATCTCACTCTCTCTTTTTCTCCAGCCCATTAACGTCCACTGTTGGGCACGAGATTCCTCCACTTTGAGAGGGATTATGGTCAACTATGCCGTCACTAACGTAACTATGGCGTCATTATGACAAAAAATTATTAGTAGACTACCAAATTTGATAAAATTTCGCCATTATGACACCATTATGACGAAATTATTACACCGAACTTGATTTTTGGTCACAAATTATGCCACTATGGCGCCATAATGGTGTCATTGAACTGTCATTGTGACAACATTGTATTAGCAGACTTGACCCCCTGGCGTGTTGGCATAGGTTTAATTTTAGAGATTTATCTCACAGAAGATGCTTGCTATTTGTGTAGAATATTCCTTAGCTAACATTTACAACACCCTAGGCAGGAAATGGGTAGGTGGTGACACTTGTATTCGTCTCCATCACCACATAGACTACGTCTATGAGTACTTTACATAATCATGTTAAAATCGTATTCAGAAAATTATAGTCATGCGTAAACCTTCACAAAACAGATTGTATATACTTCCTTCATTACGAAATTCAATTTATTACAAGTGATTAACCCTTGATTTAAATAATATTGTTATAGGACTACAAGTGGTACAACCAAACTCAATGTTTGCTCTGGGGTCGATGTTGCTTTACGTGATTTAACAAAAATATGTAACGCATTTATGATTCATTAATTTTAGTACAACTCTATTTACTGTATTAATTATAATATAACTATAGGTGCAGTCAGTAACAACAATCCTATTCTGAATCATGTATGGTTTCAGTAAAAGTATAAAATTATTATTTTTTTATGATAGACGCAAATCTCCATATTAAACATAATACCAACACATAAGCGTGGCAGAAGTATGCCAAAATACTCTCCCGATCTGAAAGAGGCCCGTTTCCAATAGCAAGACATTAAAGGGCTAAGAAGATTATTGAACAGAAGTAAAACAATATAAGAATCCATAATGTTCTTGTGGTGATAAATTTAGAATACAAGTGTCACCATCCCATTTCCAGATAGTCAGAATAAAGCCAGACAGGGAATATTGTTAACGGAAAACTTCAAGCTGAGCCAACTTGCACGTGCCCGGTAAGCGCGTAATACTAAACCATACTCCCTCCCGAAAAGGAGGCGGCCCGTGCCCAGCAGTGGGACGCTAATAGGATGGCGAGAGAGAGGGAATGCTGTTTAAAAATTAACAAACCTGTTTTTTTTACTACAAAACCACAACGGGAAAGCTGATAAATAAAATATAAAAATCAAAATTTAAACGCCTTTCAAACATTCTACACATCGAAGATAATCAAAACGCACAGAATATAAAAAGCTTTGTAACTTTTGTGAAAAAAATGAAGTCTAATATCAAAAAAATTCAAGGCTTTTACCGCCGCGAGCAAATTGCCAAGAGTTTCAATTGACCGCGCCAACCGTTTCCTGGTCGCTTGGTTTTTTCATCAGATCTTTTCGATTGTGACCATTTTTATAGGGAACTCTACAATTTATTTTGATTGCGCTTTGCTTTGTTTGTGCTTTTTTAGATCTTTTTATGAACATTCTGAAATATCAATTTAATAAAAAAACATTTAATAAATCAAATTATGGTGGAAAAAGTGTATTGCCGCAAGTGGGACTTGAACCCACGACCTCGGAATATCGTTCCGTAGCTCTGCCAACTGAGCATATTGCGGTCGTGCTTGCAACATTCAAATTAACCACCACATTCAACCCAGTCGTATTCTGTAAAGAATACTAAGTGGTTGGTCGAGATGTTGTAAAGCAATCTTGATAGATGGCATTGTACGTAAAAATATATAAAATCAATCGAGTGACAATTATTGCACATACGATATGGCATCCTCTCCTCTCCTCTCCAGCCCATTTACGTCCCACTGTTGGGCACGGGCCTCCTCCACTTTGGAGGGATTATGGTCTACTGTGCCGCGCTGACCAGGCGTGTTGGCACAGGGTTTATTTTCGAGTTTTCCGTCTCTCACAGAGGATGTTATCTGTGTGCAATATCCCTTAGCTGACTTTTACAGCACCCTTGGGAGGAGATAGGGTGGTGACATTTGTATTCTTAATCCGTCACCACGATATGGCATAATAAGAATTAATAGCTAACTTTGTAGATGTAGCGCTTGTTTCCGTCTTAAGCGAAAGTTTTAACCTGTAATAGATTCTAAATGAAAACAAACTAAATAATTGATAATGAGCTATTTGTAAAAGATTGAACAGAGCGTTATCAATATATCAGTATCATAAAACTACAAGGAAAAAACAAGACAGTAAATAACGGCGTAATGGTTTTTGGTGATTCAGATATTACAGTACGTAAAATGTTAATATGTACAAAAAATCTCAAAACAATGAGAAACATGGTTATTTAAAACAAATTATAATATATCCAAATAAAACTTTGACTTCTGAGCAATATTTAAATTCAAAAAGTTTCTTTATTCCTCTGCCATAGTTACCTCTTCTCTCTCCAAATCATTAACGTCCCACCGTTAGGCAGGTTTTCGCCACTTTGGGAGGGATTATGGTCAACTGTGCAGCGCTGAGCAAGCCTATTATCGGGAATTAAGATTACGTACTTATAAATATCCTCAAAACCTAATTATGTCTCTACCGACTACAAAAATAGGTATGTAATTTTAGTATATCGATGGTCCCTAGGTGAAGTATCGAATTTACAAAGTTGAATTTTTTATTATTACTGTTTTAAACTATCAATAGACGTAAGTTTATGATAGCGTTCACAAAATTTTTAAAAAGTCACTGCAGGCGTGTTTGTACAGACGTATTATACCTATCGAAATTCAACAGTATTTTCGACTTACAGCATCGCAAGTTAAGTTTAAATCGGTCTCTTGAAAAGTAACGTTTTTCAATTTCGATACTTTACCTAGGGACCATCGATATGTTATGTTATATATATAAAACTAGTTTAATAATATAGGTAATCCATGAAAATAATGAAGCTTTGTAAATTAAAACTTCTGTATTGTTACAATAGGAACAAAATAGCTTGAATGAAAAAGTTCTATCCAAGTGTTGTTTTCTTTTTACAGAAACAATTTGAACGATGAAATAACGGAGTAATGAAATAACTTCCAATGCAAATAAGCCAAAATATCATCAACAAAGCGAAAAACAAACGATAATAAGGGAGATTGTTGGTAACAAAAATGTTAAAATATTGTTCAACTCGCCCCGGCTAGTTTAACAAAGAATTCAACTGAAGTATGTGTTTGAAAATAAAGTTGTTTAACTATTTTTAATAGGTTTAAAGTTAACAATTATAAAGCTGTAACTTGTCGGATATTTTTTAACAAATCAAATATCTAAAATTGAAAATTGTTTACCACGATTTCATACGATATTTGAACACAATAGATTGCGTTTTACTTAAGTCACAAGTAAGATTATTGTTAGTACGAGATATATTCACGAAAGCTCATTTAGGAGGAATGCTGGGATAGTTGGAGCTTGGGGCTCTTCAAAAAGGGCGTCAAAAGGTTCCAACGGGGTCAGCAACGCGCGAGTGGTACCTCTGGTGTTGCAAACGTCCGTAGGCTATAGTACCTAATCGCTTACCATGAGGCGACCGTATGCTTGTTTGTCACCCTTGTAGTATAAAAAAAAATAGTATTCCGAGGTTGTGGGTTCAAATATTACTAGTGCTAATAACTTTTTTGCTTTATTTGGTTTGTTAATAATAAAAAGATTAGCTTCTGCCTACCCCCATGGGAAAAAGGCGTGATGTTATAATGATGATGATGATGATTAGCTAAGTAAGGAAATTGCAAAAAACTATTTAATAGTTTAGTATATAATAGTGTTGGGTATTTGTAGTACGGGTTGTCTCTATAAAGATTTATTTTATGAGTTTGTGGTTTTAGGTAAGTTGTTTTAAAACTTTTATCAAAAAATAATGATAAATATTGATAGTTTCTCTCCGCCTACTGTTGGATATATGCCTCCCCATAGAACGCCACAAAGCGGGGTCTTGTGCCTTGTCGGGGGCCGCCCTACGCTGCGTCGTCCGGACGATGCAACAATCAACATTACATAGTTATCAAAAATCTTTCTGCAAATAAAAAAAGTTTTCAAAATCATATTCATTTAGGGGTACAAAAGAACAAAGACCCGTGACACAATGAAGGTAGGAGACGAAGAAAAAATGTCAGGAAGTTTTAATTACAGAAAATCTCTTGAAGCCAATTTCACCTTAAAGTGGGCGAACTTTTGCTGCTAACTTGAATTCTATTTGAAAATTCTGACCTACATCAAAGTGAAAGAATGATATATTGTGTGTTTTTATACTAAATAATATCTCTGAATACGACGTTTAACAGCTAGTTTTAAACTTAGATACTTAAAACTTTTCAGGTGAGCTAGAATTTTATATTTAAAATTAATTACGTATTTAACACGCCTTCCTCCGAGTACGTTGTAGTGGATTGAGATCTGGGAATACACAATAGAATACTTGTATTCCATAGTGTCAGTAAAAAAATCAAATAAATAATAAATATTCACGGACATTTCACACAGTCTTGATAAACCAAGCTAAACTTATATGCTGGTGTTATGGGTAGATACCAGACTACGGATATACTACATACTCGTACATTAGTTTTTTTTATAAATACATACTTATAATAGATATACAAATATCTTATATCACTAATTATCACGATCATGAATGACCATATTACGATACAAAAAAATAATTTATGAAATTTTACGACGCGGTATTTTCTATGGAACAAAACTAACAGCAGGCTTTACGTATTTAACTAAAATATTCCATGTAATATTGATGTGCTTATTTTCAAACTTTTAGAGTCTCTTCTTAGCTCATTGATTGACTTTTGGGATACAAACCTCCACCATTTTGGTAGGGTATATGGTCTATTATTGCCATGCTGACCAAACGTGTAGGCATATACGGGGTGGCAGGCGGCCCTTGAGCGTGGAGACCGAATCCAGCAATTCCGTAACGAAAATAACCAGACACCGACAGACGGACAGACCGACAGACGGTCAAACGGACAGTCGTACGGACAGACGGACTGATGGACTGACGAACTGCCGGACGGACAGACAGACAGACAGGTCACCCATCGGTCACGGTAATATCAAAGATAAAAAACAAAGAAATAAAAATACTGCATAAATAAAAAATATTTTTTTTTTTAATAATACGATGCAATAGCTTTACCGCGGCAGTACCCGAGTGCCACACGTCTTTTTTTTAATAACTGTTGTCAGTATCACCCTTAAATATTTTTTTTTATAATAAATAGTCATGGACATTTCTAACAATGTAATCTGGTTCCGAGGTAAGCTTATATGCTTCTGTTATGAGTACCAGAATACGAATAGAATACATGTCATAATAGTATAACATTTTTCTTTTGTAAATACATACTTATAATACATAGATAACACCCAGACGCAGTACAAACATTTGTATGACATTATAAACATCACACAATTGATTATCCCGTGCGGGAATTGCATCCGTGACCTCGTGAACGGCAGTCCGTTACACGAACCACGGGACCACGAGGCCGTCACCCTTATTTCATAAATGTATTTGTGATTTGTTAACGTGTGATCTTTTCACAAAGTAATACAGATACTATTTTCTAAAGGTGCCCATTCACGATACGTCCATCAATCCAAATGGAGTGGATGTCTTCCAAAATCGTCCCATGAATGGTAAAAAAATATTCCATTTGGATGGACGTCAGGCAGCTCTGGATTTCCAAACGGATTGAAATCCATGCGTCCAGGCCAAATGGACGTCATCCGCGGCCGTCCGTCAATGGCAGAAACGTGCGCCACGCCATATGGAAGCAGTCCGAATTGTCCGTGAATGGGCGAAACGGCGTCCATTTTATTGAGGTTATTGTTTCAGTTTATGTTTTGATGTCGATGGTGGTGCATGTGCTGTGTATTTGTCAATGTATTTCTATTGTCAATTATTTAATGTATTAATTGTATTTCAACCAATCCTTCATCCACTTTCTCTCAGGCTTTTTTTGTCTTTTTAATAAAATACACACAGCTGCTGCCACCAGTAAAGTATTATTATCCATAGTATTATTTATTTCCGTTCCGTATGATTGCAAAGTTCGAAGTGAAGCCATGCATCCAAATGGAAGTATTGTGAATGGTACCGTATCTGGACAAATTTCCATTTGGAGTGCATCCAAAAGGAAGTCTACTAAATGGAAGTATCGTCAGTGGTAGCCTTAACACTTGCGGAACTCATTTGTTCAAATACAACCACTTTTTACGGATTTAGACGCGTATATTTGTTTTAAATTGTCTTTCTTACCCATGACTATGGTGCAAAGTCTCCAAAAGGTCGGGCTAAAATTTAAAACAAATATACGCGTCTAAATCCGTAAAAAGTAGTTTTATTTGAACACAGATACTACGAAACAAAATTTTACCTCATTTTTATATTCAACACTAGCAAGCGTTAATTACAATATGTGTATACATAATAAATAGGATCCTACATAATATACACGTATGACGTAAAAGTCCTGGGGTAGTTGAAAAGCGTGTTAACTGGTAGGTAAGCCAAACGGAGCTTGATTTATGATACTCTGCAAGGGATGGTTAGGGTAAAAACCCTCCGTCCAACGGTCTTTATTGATACACATCTGAAACTTGTTTTTATATCCGAAAATAATATTTCGTTGGAAATATTTCTTGCTAAGTTCACTGATCGTTATATTGAAAATGTTATTCGTCTCTTGGGTTCTAAGAAGTACTTATTCATTGATATAAATACTCAATTATGATATTGAAATAAATTTCTGAAAGTAAAAGATTTACGTATTGTAGAACAGTGGTTCCCAAACTTATGTTGTCTGCTGCCCACTTTGAGAATAAATTATTTTTTAGCGCCTCCATTTTTTTTCACCTACATAACAACCACTATAACTCCATTTTTTTCTAGGTCTCTCGCCCCCCTTTAGGTCTGTAGCGTATCTACTTTGGAAAAGACTGTTGTAGAACAATCAGTAGTTTTTAGTTGTTTGTTTATTTAAATAGGTCGCGGGTTCGATTCCCGCTTGGCACAATCATTTGTGTGATATCTATAAATGTCATACAAATGTTTGTACTGCTTATGGGTATTCACTATGTATTATGAGTATGTATTTGCAAAAGAAAAGTAGTTTATGTATTATATCCGTATTCGGGTACCCATAACACAAGCATATAAGCTTAGCTTCGGACCAGAGGACGTTATGTGAAAATATTAGTTTATCAGCGTTACTTACACATAAGGGTGTAAATAAGGACAAGAAAGTATATTTAGACCATACCGAATTTCACTCTATAGTCTCTGCCTACTCCAATGGGAAAAAGCCGTATTACGGTGATGATGTCGAATTAGTATCATATCTAATCCTATATATTTGGATGATTTCAGAACAATAATAAATATCTTATTATCATAAAACACAAACGGACCAATTTTATTTTTATTGGTACACACATTATTACCCTATTACACAATATCGACCACTATATACGAATACTTGGGAAAATATTTTTATCTCACTCATATATATGAAGAAACCTTTGCTATCTCTCTTTGAAGATCCTAAAGTTTTTCTTCCAAACAAGTCAGTTTCTTGATAATAAAAATGTTATGATCGCACTACTAAGTTTATGATTTATTTGCTAGAGTGGTTATATTTCTCAATGTTGAATATATTTTGTTAAGCCTAAAGTTAATGATAAAGAGTTTATGAATGAAGAGTTTATGATATATGCATGGACAACTGGCCATTCAATTTGTTTTTGAAATGCTCAAACCGATAACCAAGACAGGTTCCATGACATAATACATGAACAATCTTATAACATGGCCAAGATCCTAATTCCGTAAATGAAAAGGGCTAAAAATATTAACGTATCTCTAATCATTACATAATATAAAACAAAGTCATGATTTTTGTATGTAAAAGTAAATAGTATAAAGTAAGTAGTATTTAAAGGATTTTGAAACGGCTTTTTTAGTGGATAGTGTGGTTTGAAAGATTGGCTTTTTTGTATAATTTGTTAAGGTTTGGTGTAGGTATATTGGGGGAAGGGGGCATAATAACCAGAAATGAACGTGGAAGCGCGGGCGTTAACTAGTTATACTTAGATAAAAATTTCTCATTAGTACTTTGGAAATCCCTTGATTCGTTTTTAAGAAATTTTAGGTAAACATTCGGTATGTCTGTGTTCTAAGTAACTGGGGCAAATCAGTCAACATTTATTTTTATATCTGTAGATCATAAAAGAGTTGTCCATTGTACTTATTATAAATCTCCCCTGCTCCCTTTTTCAATAAGTAGGCAAGTAAAACTGCGGGACCCAGCTAGTACAAATAAATATCACACTTACATCAAATACACCAATAAATGTGTAAAGTTAAATAATTGAGGTCTCATAATTAAATTAATAAATTTTCATTTCCAAATAGATTTACGATAATGTATGAATTCTGGCAAAATTACAGAATAGGCATTCAGCAAATTAGAATTTATGGTTACGATAAAACAAAAGTTTTCAGCACGTCTAATATAAATCTTCTATGTTTGTGCTTTGCCAAATAGAGTGGAAAATAATATTCACGGACATGTTCTTTACAGATAATTTATTATTTCTTTTACAACTATCGTGATTGTATGACTAGAATGTACTACTACTAGAGTCAGTACGAGTTTTAAGGACGTCACATACGGTATATTAATATATATTAGCGAGAAAGAGACAGAAGTATATAGCAAAAAACGAGGTGAAAAAGAGATGACTAGAGCGACGTCACTAGTATAAATAATAAATAAATAAATAAATTAAAATAATAAATAATATTGATATATATCTCTTTATAATAATATTATCTCTTTCTCGCTATCTTAATATATGGAAATATACCGTTTGTGGTGCCCTTTAAGAGATTGAGTTTATATGAAGCCAAGGGAGTATGTTCTAAAGTGTCTGCCCATATCCGTGAGAAAAAGTTGTGACTGTGTTTTTGTTTGTATTTTTCTTATCCAATTAATGTCCAATGGAAAAATAGACCACCTTTACAACAAGAATGTATTTTGCGTACAGTACCAAGCTGAACGTTGACATTGTCAGTTCTTTTAAGTATGTGTACCTATCTATTACTCTTAATAACGTTATTTTCTTAGATTTTATTTTGACTAACTTTAACAGTATGCTTAGGGGGAAATAAGTGACATTTATAAGTATTTTTAATCTAAAAAAATTTAATTAACAGACAAGATAAAAACAAGAGTCTGAAGCTACCATAATGGGGCTTGAGATACCTCAATGAACCACCTCAACGCCTACCCCTATGGGGAAGAGTTGTAACGATATTGTGACAAAACAAGAGTAAAATAAAGATATCTTTCTTGTTCAAACTCAAAGAAGTCAAGAAAAGACCTCAGAAAAATAGTCAAATTACTAAAAAATAAAAAAGAACAAACAGATCAATCTTCATGTCAAACCACAGCCCTAAGCCTTCGAATTTCTTTAGCTTTACAAGTTCTAAAAAAAAATTATTGACTTTTAAAAGGAAACAAATGCGGCTTTTCCATTAATCACTTTCAAATTGACAGGCAAGTGTCCGTTGAAAGAATGAGAATCCCTACTTGTCGACAAGTCGCTGTCCCTTCCGGGTAAGCCATTTGTCAATGATGTACAGCCTGTTGTGTTGAGACGGAAATGGGACATGTCCTGTTTGTAACATTTTTACTTTAGCTGTGATCTTAAGAAATAGTTATAGAGTTATTTAAAACCCTTAAAATTTTGAAAAAGTATTGATTGCAACTCTATAAGATATATCTACCAATTCTACCATAAACTCATAACATTTACTTAATGATTATTCATTTATTTAATAAATAACATACCACACATGATATTTGAAATAAACATACCTTGATCAATTTATATAGACTACTAGCTGGGCCAGCTGGGCAAACGTTGTTTTGCCATATTAAAATAAAGTAAAAAAAAATTAATAAAAAAAAGAACTATAAACCTCATGGAGCCCGAGACCTTTCCAACGAATGCAAAACCGTGGAAATCGGTTCGTGCGTTCTGGAGTTATAGCGTCAGGAAGGAAAACCCGACTTATTTTTATATAGTAGATTATAGACCCGCAAAAGGAGATCGTTATATGAAATGAAAAGTCATTTAAAGTTATAATGAAATAAATGAAAGAAATTATGATGTAAGTTTATTAGTTAAACAAATAAATCCTTTCTAATACTTATATCAGCTTTGTTATTATATCATAGGTGTCTATGTATCTTTAAAATAGTTATATGATAAAATCAAGGTGATTATTGCTCTCTAAAATACGTCGAATTTTCACACTTCTGTAATTCAACACCAACTAACAAGCGTGTTTTTTATTTTAATCTGAGTAAATGTTATTAGATGTACCTTTTGTGTTACGGAGTTTCAAATTATTTACTCTATACATATCTACTTTAAAACTTAAATTATATTCACGTAAAGATAAAGTTCCAAATCCGTCACTCTACATTCAATTAAGAAACAAATGAAGTTGTTAATTATTTTAGCATAGTTAGCCTAACTTATTTAATGAGAGAATAGTTCAAAAGAACTCACCTGCTCTACCCACACGTTCGTTGTCATGATTTGATTCTTAAGATTCTGAAAAGAAAGAAAAATACAAGTTATTATTATTTGTACGATCTAACAAACTTACCAAGTGAAGTTCGATCTTTATGTCTAAATTGTTCTGGATTCTTCGAAGAGGTTTAATAGCTGTGCACTTCTAATAAGATTTTAAGATTGTGCAGTTAGTATCTGTTCACATTTTAATCATCTTTACTTATTATAAAACAAAGTTGTTATATTGTATACTTCGCAAGCTTATATCTTCAAAATTACGCAACTGATTATGATGCAATATTTTAATATGATAGATTGATTCAAGAGGATGGCTTTTCTGTATAAATAGTTAGGGTTTGGATTCTAAATTCCGCGCATACGATATTGTCGGCAATATTATAAAAAAAATCCAAATATAAAGTTTAGGGAAATTTAACTCTAACCACTTAATTGAGACAAACATAAAAAGAATAGAAAACCCCGTAATATTTAACAAATATTAATATTAATCTCAAAAATAAATAGTCCTACGTCGCTATAATCATTCTCTTCTCCTTATCGTATTACTTGAGTCAGCGCAACGTGCCTTTTCCTTCCTTACGCATGAGATCAAGAAAGAAATGCATGAGCGAAGCGAAAGAAAAAGACATAAAAAGTAGATACGTTATTCTGTTAAGGGCCTACATCAATATTATCTTATATCATCGCCGACACGTACATATTAACACAGCCAGTAGGCACAGAAAATGAAGAATTAGGGATACTTTTCCTATTTACTCAAAATCTACTAAATATATTTTAATTCTGATTTACGTGTTTCTATATATAATAGTTACTTATGTTTTTAAAGTTATTTCATTAGTTAATACGCGATAATAGACCGACAAATGAAAAAAATAAAAATTTTGAGAGGTTGTTTCGCCAAGATTTTCTATCGAGAAAACTTTTTTCAATCGCGTTTCTGAGTTGATGCGATCCTAGATCATATATTGAAAAAACTTATACTTAAAAATTAGAGCTCTATCCATTCAATCTAAAGAAACAATGAAAACTTCGTACATAGAAAAATGCACGAAGCTATTTTGGTATCGTCTTAACAAAACGTTATATGCTTAAATTAGTAACATAGAATAAAAGTTTTATAGATAAAGCTTAACATACAATGTTACGGCATGTAATAAGCTACAATGCTTTGTTTAAGTATCATCTACTACTAAACAGCGGATCGTAATGAACCGATAATAACCTAATCTGCATTAATGTTAATTTTGTGCAATTTACGGTTTATCACTAAATAAGTTTTAGACTTAATTAATGCAGTACCTACTATAGTGGTATTAATTTACGTATTAACATTTAGTTTCCTATTTTCTGTACGATTTAATTGCGAAATTGTTTTATTCGTAGTAAATGATAGAATAATTTCTGTTTACAAATGATGATTAAGGATTGGTCAAATATTTCTATAGAATAGAATAGAATAGAATAGAATAGAATAGAATAGTCATTTATTTCCAAGAATATGGTACAATAGATTCTTATATATAGGTGCATATTGCAGTCACACATATTCTACCGTAAGCCGGCGTAGAAATATTCACTATAACTTATAATAGTATATATAATAGTGTATATTATGTAATGTTGCTTTTATAACTATATGTACTCGTATACTAATATTATGAAGAGGATAGAATTGATTACTTTTTCTAAACGAATAGCCACCAAAATTATAGGACCGACCGGTTTAAAAAATTCTTTCACCGTCTGGAACACTATCGCCAGTGTATATTATTACTAGCTGCCCCGGCAAACGTTGTTTTGCCATACAATTCTGTATAAAATAAAATTTCATCAAAATCGGTCCAGCCAATTTGTAGCCTATGTGTTATTCTGATGTATAAGCTATATTGTGGTAAAGTTTCATTCAAATCCATTCAGTAGTTTTTACGTGAAAGAGTAACAAACATCCATACATACATCCATATTTACAAACTTTCGCCTTTATAATATTAGTAGGATATACCATATTATTATGCTATATATTTTTTTTTATTATCTGTAACGCCAAGAAACAAATTCGGACAGATTACTAGTCTAGTAGAATATATATAGTAATACATAGTAAGAATGCTAGTGTCACCACCCCATCTCCTCCCAAGGGCGCTGTAAAAGTCTGCTAAGGGATATTGCACACAGATAACATCTTCTGTGAGAGACGGAAAACTCGAAAAGAAACCCTTTGCCAACACGCCTGGTCAACGCGGCACAGTACCTAGACCATAATCCCTGTGAAAACGTTTTGTTAACTGGAGGAGGCCCGTGCCCAACAGTGGGACGTAGGCTGGAGAAGAAGAAGACTAGTAGTATATTTGTTTAGATAAGTGAAGGAGGTACCTTCACTTTTTTGTTTTCTGTTTCAGTCCACCTTGTTGGGGGCCACTCCACGCTGCGTCGTCCGGTTCGTGGTCGCCACTCGAGGACCTTTCGTCCCCAACGGTCATCAGATCGTCGAGCGATGTGGCCTGCCCATTGCCACTTCAGCGTGCTAACTCTTCGGGCTATGTCGTACACAACACACCAGTCCTTCTACGGATCTCCGCATTCCGGATCTTATCACGTAGGGAAACACCGAGCATAGCCCATGTAATATGTAGTTAAAGGGTAATCTCCGAAAATAATAGCCCGATCATTTTATTCAGGATTATGAAGCCAGTCTACAAGAGGGCTTTAAGCTATATGCTATGTCTACATGTAGTGGTTCCTAGTTTCAAACGCATAAAATCTCGGGTAGCTAGTTTTTTTTTACACAACCAAGGTGGCATACGGCCTACCTGATGGTAAGCAGTCACCGTAGCTTATTAACGTCTGCAACACCAGAGGTATCACTCACGCATCGTCGACCGTGTAGGAAGTTTAATTAATAACGTTATAAGCTGAAAGGATGTTACCTGGTCCCTTAGTTTAAAATTTAATGAACTGTATAATAATTTGAAAGAAGATTAAGGATGTTATTACGGTTTATTTTCACGTCACTGAGTTTTGTAGTTTATTGTAAATTGATGTAGGTACTATCTTATAGTACTTAAGTAGACGCTTATGAAGTTTGTAACATCAAAACATATTCTGATTGTTTTTACATAATACAGAGTATGGTATACTTATGGATAATCAATGTATACTAATACATAATTATGTCAACAAAGTGAGTGGTAGCCGGTAACATAATATAGTAATTTATTAATTTAGCAATTGACTTGCTATGCTTTTACTTAATAAATTAAATTGCACGACCGCAATAAGTTCAGTTGGCAAAGCTACGGAACGGTATTCTGAGGTCGTGGGTTCAAGTCTCGCTTGCGGTGATGACTTTTTCCACTACAATTTAATTTATTAAATACTAGCTGTTGCCCGCGACTTCGTACGCGTGAAATTTAGAAATCAACCCTTAAGAAACAGAAGTTTACTCTTTTGCTCGATAGATGGCGTTTAACGTTTTTTTTTAAATCGCGCTATCTTTTCGTTCCACACATTAACACTTAAGCTCGTCAAAATTAATATTGTGTCTTCATCCAGATTTCGCACTTATAAATTAGTAAGGAAATACATATTATATTTTCTATACCCATACATATTATATACTGTTGCAGAGTTTGTTTATTTAAACGCGCAAATCTCAGGAACTAGGCAATGCTTCGAATTTAAAAAATTCCCTTCGTATTGTATAGTCTATTTATCGAGGAAGTTTTTAGGCTATATAACAAATCTGCTGCGACCAATATCCTGCCATTTCGGTGAGTTGCCGAGGTAACATCAAGGTAATATCAAGTTCTGTTGGATTTACTGATAACTGCCGAAATCAATAAAACAATAACATCAGTTTAAAAAATTATTAGTCGGAATTGGTTCAATGCCAGTTTCCATTTATTTTTATGTTTTCCGTTTCCGGTAATACATAGTTATTGACTATTTCCTTTTAAGAAATTACCATTTACCATATTGGAGTCTGAAATTTGTAGATAGTGGAAAACATCATAAGGAAATCTAGTTCACTATGCACATTACTAAGACTTATAATAACATTCAGTCATATGAAGTAACGATATGATTTTCTAATAATTTTGGTACGAAATTTTTTCTAAAAATTAGCTAGACGGAAAAAATTGAGACCAAACGTTGTAACGACACTTTTTGCTATACGTAGTTGTAAGCCGTGTAGCGTACGCATGTTTCTCTGTCTGTCTCTCTCTCTCTCTCTCTCACACACACACAGAAAGCAAGACAGCTGTTATTTTCGTTTCGACTTTCTTATTCAGATTGAACAGTGTGGTGTCGCGAAGATTTTTTTTGTGGAGTGTATACAGGTTTTTTGTACATAATAAATAATAAAAAAAAAATTATTACGTACAAAAAACCTATATTTAACAAAGGAACTTTGTTCCATCTGGGTGTCTCTTGACAGCTCTCAAGTTTTTTTCTTCTTATTTTTATTTTTCATTAATATATCTCAACGGATCTTAATCTTATACTCGTACATTAACTGTGTCCGAGACTTCGCACTCGTAGAATTTAGATCCCTGTTTTGCAACATATTTCACTGATAGTCCTATTAGACGCAGTGCGATGTTATATAGCCTACAGCCTTTCTTAATAAATGTAGTATCCAAAACTGAAAGAATTTTTCAAAACGGAACAGTAACCAAACTTTTTGTTCCTCCTAACCGGACAAGAATTTCAGATAGCGATTTTTACATTGTCTTTTCTATAAATATCTCATTAATGTCTCTGTATATCTCGTTCAGAAATCCTACTTATGTTTATCTTATTTAAAAAAATGGTTTACAAACTTACAAAGATGGGTATTTTTTTTAATATCCGTTTAAAGCATAACAAACAAAAACTACGAACTTTATTTCCGTAACTACAGATTTTATAACCACCATAACTTGCATAACTTCGTACAAATCACAGCCTTTGCTCTAAGTATATTTTCTAGTTGAAATGGACTCACTATTTTCACTTAGAAGTCGAACTCACACTTAAGCAGTGCCATAAAATTTGAGTTAGCACCTCTCACAGTTAGGTTTACGATCCGAGGCTGTCGGCCACCACAATCACTTAAAACCAGCTCATATTTAAGGTACTTACGATTTACTGCAATATAAATGTTTCAGTACCTACAGCGGGTCATACATAGTTTATTTAAAAATAATATAGTATATAGACTATCGTTTCGACTTTGAGTTAAATATGTAGGTAATATACATTTGCCAATAAACTATTTTAGCTGATGCACTTTATAAATTAAGAGTTTTCAAATTATTTATTTGTGAAACATCGGTGATAACTTATCTTCTAAACTTCAAGATGATAATAACACTTGTACAACCTATAGAAACAGCAGTTTTCTTGTTGGATTAAATATCATTTCCTTGAATAAACAGAACATGTGAATTTTTAAAGCCAATTTTGCGGCTACCAAAATTAACGCACCCTCGTTACAATAGTTAGACGCAAATAGTTGAAAGTTTACTAATAATATGTTATATTAATATGTAAACTCAAGATAGCGTTCAAACTTCAGCTTATGATAAGTTTGACGAACTTAGTACTTATACAAGCTTAGATGAAACATGTTTCATATAACTCAAATGTAGAATAACATGACGCTTGTATTTTGTAATGAACTAGCTGTGCCACGCAGTGTTACTCACGGTCAAAAAAATTAAGAAAGAGAGCTAAGGATCAATAATAAAACCATAGTCGTTTCTGACGTTTAACAACGCCATCTAGGTAGGCCATTTGCCTTTTTTGATTATCCAAGGAAAAAATCGCTTTTTTGCGGTATTAAAGTCAGCCAATTTAAATCTTAATTGAAAGCTATCATAATAACTTTACATGGTTATAATGAGATTTTTACTTAATATAATATTGAACAAAGACTATTCTAATTAGACGGACTTCTTCAAATAACAAATAAAAAAGTAACTAGAAATTATCTAAACATTTGTTTAAATAAAACTACAAAATTAAAAACAAATATACGCGTCTAAATCCGTAAAAAGTAGTTTTATTTAAACAACTAACTAAAAAATATTTTTGTTTTTTTTTTACATTTCACACAACGTCCTCTGGTCCCAAGCTAAGCTTATATGCTTGTGTTATGGGTACCAGAATACGGATATACTACATATACTACTTTTCTTTTGTAAATGCATACATATAATACATAGTTAACACCCATATAGTAAATAATTAATCATTATCTTATATATAAAATTCACGTGTCACAGTGTTAGTTACCGTACTCTTCCGAAACGGCTTGACCGATTTTTATGAAATTTTACATGCATATTCAGTAGGTCTGAGAATCCAACATCTATTTTTCAAACTTTTTTTTAGTATGGTAAAACAACGTTTGCCGGGTCAGCTAGTAACATATAATAATCATTAGATAGCTGACAAAATTGTACTCTACTTCAATAACTAGCACTTGTACCACTTCTATCTAACAAGATGCTATAAAACAAGCCAAGTTCAAGAGAATGAAGTTCTTTTTCTACGTTTTATTATTCCCAAAAGCATTGAGATTGACATCTTCGTGTTACGTGTATCCGTAAAGTAAAAGTTTTTCTACGAAGTGACAAGTAACAGACTAAGGTGTATATTAGTTTCAACGCCTTCTTTGAACCTTGACAAAATAATAATGGCTTAGTTTAAAAACTAAAAATTATCATCATCATCATAACATCACGCCTATTTCTCATGGGGGTAGACAGAGACTATAGTTACTTACACTTAAAGGTAGCGACTTAAAGCGAATATTTATTGGAAATATCTGCTCAATGCGAACTGTTACCATCAGATTATTTCGATACTGTATAATTGGTTCCGTTTTCAATGTTAAATTAACGCTTTCAACTTTTATATGTTATTTTATCGTCAGCTGATTTATTCTGAATAATTAAAAGTCTTCAGTTCCCGTGGTGACGCATCTACTATTATATTATTATAGAGCTGAAGAGTTTGATTGTTTGTTTGTTTGTTTGTACGCGCTTATCTCAGAAACTACCCGTTCGAATTAATTACATAATTACATAATTATTTTATTTTTCAAATAATATTACAGTTGTTGCTTACATAACTCTGGATCCCGTGCTAGTAGATACTGTATTACAGGATCCAGTCTTCCTCCGATTTTACATTTAATAAAATAACAATGGGTAAGCGAAGTGACGCTAATTAGGTTTAATCACTAAGTACAGATATTATACACACGTTAATTAAATAAATAAATAAGACAATTCAGAATAGAATTTATAAAAGGCATGCAGATAAAAAGATTTTTTTTTTTTATAAATATTTTCAACATAATATTATTATAACTTGCTTGTGTGTGTGTGTGTATGTGTGTGTGTGTTTGAGTTGTATGAGTGTGTTGGATATATATATATATATTGTTGTATATCACATCAAATTATTACATAATAAAGTATTTAAAAATTAATGGGAACGACTATCGATATTTTTACTAGCGATTTAAATTTAATATTGGGTAGATATTTTATGTTACTACTATATATCACAATGCAACGCATGCAATATTCTTAATGACTAAAGCAAAATAAATAGTTTTATTCAAAGATTGTTACCTTGTTTCAGATATCCAATGCGCTAACGTACTAACTTATTATCGTTGTAGCCTGAATTATTTGTCATTGTTATTAATTATTATTATAAAATACCACATCGAAGGTTTCCAACAAAAATCCGTACCAAAAAAAAAAAAAAAAAATAACAAGGAAAAAATACAAATCACTTCTATTAAAACTGAGATCTGGAGGTTATATTTAATTTAGGTTTAAGTAATCTAAGTATTTTGAAATTATTTAGTGTTTAAAGTTAAACTGATGAGTTATATTAAGGTTATTTTAATAATTGTTCCGTGTCTTTATAACAAAAATTTAGTAGCCAATGTTTTACCATATTTTTGCACCTGTTACGAGAAAGCGGGTAGATTTGTAAAATTTTGTTAAGCTTGTTGTAAAGATAGGGTGCGGCCACATAAAACTGACGCCTTGCCAAAGCTGTTCGATGAATAACAATATCACACGCACTAAATCGCCTACTTGCCACAGGCAAATTGTATTTCAAGCAAGAATGTTTTTTTATTATGACGCGTAAAATGTACAATTGTCGAACCGTGTGCAGTTTACATTCCTTGTACAATGATCTTGTCGGATATCTGCGAGGTTTTTTTAACATGACTTTTAACAGTGCCCTTTGTGCTCGCTCCAGCCTGAGCAGAGCCGTGGTGTCGGTACCGCCCCACGCTGTCACACAATATTGCAAAAGGGATTGAGCCAGTGCTGAATATATTATGTTTAACATATTATTATCTGCACAACCCCTTAATAGCTTAAATATTGGTATTAGTTTCCTTATTCGGCCCACTAGACAGTTTATTTGATTGTGCCAAGTAAAAGTGCTGTCTATAATGACACCAAGATATTTAATATTGCTAGTTCTTGTTAGCGATAGACACTGACAGTTACCGTTCCCGCTCGCACACGTGGCATTAAAGGTGTGCGCCATGATTTTAAAGTTTTCGTGGGCTGGTTGTGTGGAAATTCTATGAGAAAATGTTATGTATTTACTTTTAGTAACATTAAGCGTTAATAAGTTTTTATTCAGCCATGTCATAACACTACCGATAGCATTTTCAGCATTAATACGAGTTTTATTCCAGTCAGTTCCGTGAACTATTAAAACTGTATCATCAGCGTAGGATATCAATTCACAATTGGGTATTCTTGCTGAACATAATTTATTGATGTATATTAGAAACAGCGTGGGGCCAAGCACACTTCCCTGTGGTATTCCGAATTTTGGTTTTGCGAGGCCACTCATGGCATTGCCTATCTTAACAATTTGGGATCGATTACTGAGATAACTGTGAAACAGGGACAAAACGTTGCCCCTAATACCTATCTCTTCCATTTTACTCAACAACAATGAGGTGGACACCGTGTCAAATGCTTTAGTCAGATCGAGAAACATCCCCACCACCTTCATTCGGTTGTCGAGCAACTTTACAATTTTTTCAGTTATATCAAGAACAGCGTCCTCTGTTGACAACGACTTCCTAAATCCATATTGATTTCCAGATATGATGTCGCGGGCTTCTAAGTAGTTTGTTAGTCTTGAATTCATAATCTTTTCAAGTATTTTGGACACAGAAGTAAGCACTGATATCGGTCGATAGTTACTTATATTATGCCTATCTCCACTTTTGTATATAGGGCTAACTACAGCAATTTTACAGATATCTGGAAAGACACCAGTCGTAAGGCAAAGGTTGCATAGATAAGTTATAGGGCGAACTAGAATATGCCTAGCGAGTTTCAGTATCTTTGCAGGAATACGATCAAAACCAGTAGCACATTTGCTTTTTAAGCCTAGTATTATGTTTTCAACTTCAATTTCATCCGTCCCCAGAATGACCATTGAGGAACCTGGTGTATCTGAGCTAGCTGATGGCAAACTATTCGCGTCATTCGCAGGTATCTCAGCAGCCAGTCTGGAGCCAATATTGGCGAAGAAATCGTTGACGCAGTTTACAGAACAATTCTCATTGTCCTTAAGGCAGAGTAGCTCCGAGGGAGGCAACGATGAATTGGAATTGGAAAATTATTTTTGTGTTGAATAGTCCATTTATCGAGGAAGGCTATGGACTATATGATGTCACGCTGTGACCATTAAGAGTAAAGCATTAATGAATAGTGTTATAGAAACGGGGAAAATTTTCTGAATTCCACCTTTACGAAGGCGCGGGATATAGCTACTTAACTATGTAAGTACTATCGCCCCATTTCTTCTCGGAATAATATAAGCATAAAACAGCTTCTGTGTGCGAAGGAAAACTTAAAACAAAACTTTTGCCAACACGCGTAGTCAGCGTGGTACAAGTAGACCTGACCTTCTTCAAATGTGGAGGCCTGTGCGCAACAGTAGGACGATATAGAATACGAATAGAGGATATACGAATAGAGGATATACGAATAGGCTGGAGTGATGTTTATGTGATTAGTTAGTAGAATTCACTACCAAGAACATGTACATCTCTTCTTTGATCTATCCAGTTCATTCCGTACAATGAAAGCAAGCAAAATTTGTATAACTAACACCATTTAATCCACAGAGATGATACTCAAATCTGCATATTACGTTCCTTCAGATCAACCGACCTAGTTTCCATTCTATGTTTGCTTAATTCAATATAAGCTGGTATAACGAACTTCGTAGCGTCGTATTATAATTTATTTAATCTTGAAATATAGGTATATAATTCTACTTGGTATCACTGATTAAGAAATTGGTTGTGACATATTTTAACCAATTATAATTCGTCTATATACGAGTATTTTTTATTTTTGTTACCTCATCCACTAAATATTAAATGGGCGAAGCGATTTTAATAATTCTTTTTTATTGAAAGCTGATGCTTCCCGTATGGTCCGGTCCTATCGGCACCAGGTTAAAATCTGATGGTTATTTCATAAGAAATCGAGTAAAACTCTCAAATTTCTTCTTTGCTCGATATCATTAACTAAAGATAGCATAATGTAACATGAGAAAACTGCCAAAATATATTATTGTATTTTATAGACAAAAGGCTAAATATGTACATATAAAGTTCTAAAACAATGTTCTACAATCCAAGTTCCTTCAATTGTGTTGTTAGAAGTTAAGCTTAGTTTGTACATTGTTCATGCTTTGTCAAGCTTATGCTATAACTATGGTAAGTTTTTTTGCTTTAATATATTAAAAGCATATACAACTTCGTACTAATTGCTATCGGAGTTTTTTAATTTAGTACGCAAATACTCGAAAAACTAAAATTCTTATTAATTGATTTCGAACTTTGTTAGTTTTGTTTCTTTTTTGTTCTAGATCCAAGGTTTGCGACATAGCAAGATTTACTAACTTCTAATGTATCAATATTTTTGTTATTCTAATCTAACCCTTATCCAAATAATATTACAAATGTAAAAGTTTGAGAGTATGGATGTTTGGATGTTTTGTTACTCTTTCACACAAAAACTACTGAATGGATTTTAATGAAACTTTACAAAAATGTAGCTTATACATCAGAATAGCATATAGACAACTTTTTTAGCATATAGACATATGATATTAGTATTGATTTGGTCAGGTTTTGAACTGTGATGTGAACTTTAAATTATGATTTTGATGTGATGTGAACTTGAAATTATGATTTTGAACTGTGTGAATTTGATGTGTTAGGTACGTACGATATTGAGAATTCTTTGGGTGTACATTATTAATCATGTGTATAATAGCTGTAAAAACTTATGCCTCATTTCTCAAAATTATGTCTCAAAATTATGCCTCATTTCTCATTCACCTCACCTTAACTATAATGAAATTGATTGAAATGAGCTGGACAAATTCTCGCGTTAAATTTTAATGTTGAACTGAGTGTAGTTAGCTTTACAAAGACGGTGCGAAACATCGAGTTTCAACTTAAAGTTTCATTGTTCGTTGCACTCGGTAAAGTTTAAAATTTTCTTAACATTAATTAGCCTTACTTCAGACGGAATCAGATAAAATTGCATTCCTTTAAAGTTTCCGCTTTAGTTCGAAAAGGAATTTGAATTATGTTTGCTTACTCGTTCAGTCTCGGGTAGCACATGATTTTACATTTTCTATAAGATATCCGCTTTCACCAAGATTTATTGAGCATATTTGTAAAGTATTGAAAGATTTTCGGAAGGTAAACTTTAGAAATTTTTTTTCTAATTAACTAACTTTTAAAAAATAGAAAGTTTTCAATTCGTCAGAATTTAATTATTTAATTCTCACACAACAAAAAGGAAGAAATAAAGTAAAAATACGTATTACTGGCTGTTGCCCGCGACTCCGTACGCGTGGAATTTAGAAAATTTTCCCCGTTTTAGCAACATTTTTCACGGATGCTCTGCTCATATTGGTCACAGCGTGATCTTATATAACCCATAGCCATCCTTGATAAATGTACTATCCAACACTGAAAGAATTTTTCCAATCAGACAAGCGGTTCCTGAGTATAGCGCGTTCCAACAATCAAACAAATAATCTTTATCTTTATAATATTTGTATCGATTAAAGTAATACCACACTAAAAAAAATCGTTCAAAGCGAATAAATTATCATAATGGCAACAAAATGTAATAATGACCTTTATTATAATTCCATTATCATCCAATTACCCGAAAATATACAAACAATATAATATTACATTTCTATATAATTTTATCACTAATTTAACTTAATGGAGCAACCCTAACGGTATGATGGGATTACAGGGTTGTCACGAGTCATAAAGTGTACTGTACATAAAATTGTTTGTGACGTATTCTTACGATGTAAAATCGTTTAAAGACGAATTATTTTGAATGGTTAAGTTTCATAGAGAAGCTGTTTTAGTAACCATTTTAAATCCTTATCTCGCGTTTATTACCTCGTAACATAACTTTCCCCTAAAACATATAATATACATACGGGGTTCATAAAGAATACGGGTGAAAAGATATCTGTATTGAAATTTTTTTAAATGTGCATGTACATATGTGCCAAATGGGTTTACATCTTCAAAACTACGCAACAGATTTTGTTGCAGTTTTTTATAAATAGAGTGATTTTAATAGATAGAGTAATTTTAATGGTTTTTGTATTATTTGTAAGGGTTTGGTTTTTAAATATAAGTAGGTATTAAAATAATTATTTTTACCAACTAGAAATAACATTAGACATTTATTAAAAACTAGAAATAACACACGTTTTTAAAATTTTGTTCGTGATTTGTCGAAAGTATTGATTCTTAACTACACAATCTATCTAATATTATAAAGCTGAAGAGTTTGTTTGTTTGTTTAAACGCGCTACTCTCAGGAACCTGATGCCGAACCTAGTGTATTTCCTTTGATTATGAATAATTGTGTCTAAAATGCTTTGTGTACTGTGCCATGGCGCGAGTTCGTCATGCTCACTCAAATGTCTCGAAGTTGGTAGCGTTGCACGTCGGGTCGCACGGTTCCCTACAAAATGGTCGAGCTGTGCGGTACTGATGTGTGCGTATACTCGTGAATGGGTGCCTTCTGCTGGGACTGGTCGACTTGCTCCAACAAGGTTATTTTATTATTAAGTTAGTCTTGATTCTAGGTACTAATCGGCATCATTCTCACGCTCCTGATACAACAATGTATAATATTTTTGGAAAAAAACAATGAAAAGGAATGAAGAGAATAGAAAAAAATACCATGGCGTTTCTTGTCTGTTCTTCTCCATAAGATTCGCGTTTGGAACAGACACCTAGTTTCTGACGTTTTAAAAGAGCTTGTAAAATATGTCAACTTGAAATATAAAAATTTGACTTAGACTTTGAACCTCTGTTCCGATTTGAAAAATGCTTTTAGTGTTGGATAGTCCATTTAGCGAGGAAGGCTATAGGCTCTATAACATCACGCTGCGACTAATAGGAGAGAAGCGGTAGCGAAAAATTTTACAAAAACGGGGAAAATTTTCTAAACTATACGCGTACGAAGTCGTAGGCAACAACTAGTAAGAAGATATTTTTAGCTATTATTGAACTAATATAATTAGCACGTGATTTTTCCTATTCTTTTATTAGTTAAACTCCGTAGCGACCATTAATTTAGCAACCTCAACTATTTCTGTGTAATGTAAACTAGTAAAGGGACAAACTGATGCTTCATTAAACTTTATAATTGGCTTTAGGGAGACGTAGAGGCATCCAACTAGAAAATAATTCAGAATAGCGGAGTTGTTACATTTTTGGATGTACTTTGATAAGTTTACGTAATTACCAAGAAGAATTTTGATGAGATTTCTGGCTTTATATATAAAGCCAGAAATCTCATCAAAATTCTTCAAAATTAAAAAAATTCTATTTCCTATAGGAAATAGAATTTTTTTTTTCATTTCTGTTGCCCGTACACGTGGGTATTAGAAACCAAACTGTAAAAAAATATACCAAAATAACCAACCTCTTTACTACTCCAAATATTAAAGAAACAGCATTTAAATCCGGTGCGTATTTTTGGAGATGTAAGCTCTTATAGGGCAACACATACAAAAATATCGACTTTGTTATATAAGTAAAGAATATAAATTTTATATAGAAAATTTACATAAACATAGATCAGAAATAAACAAAAATCTGTCTGATTTCAATATATGGAAATATTTCGCTATGCCACATAATATTTGCTCACTTTGCTCACTCACACAAAATTTGAAATGTAAAGTGCTCATTGCATTATGATTCCGCATCTCTACCGTTGCCTACTTTTTTTTTAATAAGTAAATATTCATGTGCATGTCACACAACGTCTTCTAGTGTCATGCTAAGCCTATATATATGCTTCTATTAAGCGTACCCAAATACGGATGGATTACTTAAACTATTTTCCTTTTGTAAGAAAAAATACTGACACTCGGTACAAACACATATGACAAATATAAATTATTGTTCCGAGCGGGAATCTAGCCCGGGACCTCGTGAACAGCAGTCCGTAACATGAACCACTAGATCACGAGCCCGGTTAGAATCTATACTAATATTATAAAGCGGAAGAGTTTGTTTGTTTGTTTGTTTAAACGCGCTAATCTCAGGAACTACTGGTCCGATTCGAAAAATTCTTTTTTGTTGGATGGTCCATTTATAGGGGAAGGCTTAAGGCTATAAAACATCACGCTGCGATCAATAGGAGCTAAGCAGAAGTGAAAAATGTTGGAAAAACGGGGATAAGTTTTGTAAATTCCACGCGTACGGAGTCGCGGGCAGCAGCTTTATATTATAGCGTTATATTATATGCCTATACATTGATGTTTCATATAATCCTAACTGTCACACACCCTACTCAATTCTTACGTCGAGATCAAGAAGATTTAGGCCGTGGTTATATATGACCTCATAAAATCCTTGAGCGTATAACTGGATCCGAGTGAATTTTAGTTCGTATATCATAAAAATGCGAATATGGCCTCAAGGGAGTACTACCGCGGTTTGAAATGCTTTACGATAATATTTATAGTTTAGTTTCAATTATTGAAGTAAAAGTACGTATATTGAATATACATACTTTTGCACAAAACCTACGATATTAGGTCGAAAGAATAATATACAATACATAAAAAAAATATCACAATGAGCAGGGCTTGAGTGAATCTTAAGTTCCGCTTATATTTTGATTTATTTAGTAAAAGCATAGCAATTTTTTTTCATGGACATTTCACACAACGTCCTCTGGTCCCAAACTAAGCTTATAATGCTTGTGTTATGGGTACCAGAATACGGATATAATACATATACTACTTTTCTTTTGTAAATACATACTTATAATACATAGAAACACCCATACGCAGTACAAACATTTGTATGACAATTAGAAAAATCACACAAATGACTGTCCCGAGCGGGAATCGAACTCGCGACCTCTTGATCGGCAGTCCGTTACATAAACCACTTAACCACGAGGCTCGTCTTAATTAAATTATATTAAATTAATCTTAATTCAATTGCAACAATTAATAAATTACTGTAAAAAAATCACAGTCATTATTATGATAAAATAAAATCTTTACTATTGCTTTACTAGAGCTTAAATCTTCAAAACTTCTCAACGGATATTGATACGTTTTGATTTAATAGATAGAATCGTACAAGAGGTAGGTTTATTTGTAAAATTTGTTAATGATTCTTTTATTCAACGCGTACGAAGTCACGACCAATAGCTAGTTTATTGTAATCCATGAAAAAACAAACTAAAATTGAAATATATAAATTAAAATAAATACCTATATATTATCCGTGTGATTAAAAATACAAATTTTCATCACCCCGTTTCGTAGGAATATCGTACACAGACAACCTCCTCTGTGAGAGACGGAACATTCGGAAATAAACCCTGTGCAAATACGCATGGTCAGCGCGAGACGGTAGATCATAATCCCTTTCTAGGTAGAGGCGGCCCGTGCCCAACAGTGGGACGTAAATGGGCTGGAGAGAGAGAGAGAGAGATTGCTTGAATGTATTATGTAGTCGAGTAATTTAATTTTAATTTATTTAATTTGTTTATCTATACTCAAATTATCCGTCTGCTTACAATTTTGATATCTACACTCAAGGTCTATGAAGCGAATAGCTAAACGCGTTAGTAGCGACATCTGGTGTTTGCACTCAACTTGAATGTTTGGCGAGTAATTAAACTTTATAATTGGATTGGCTGAGGACACACACAATTCCTTGTAACAAGACTAAAGTCATTTACAGATTTCGTCAGGCAATGATGACTTTCGGATTAGATTTGTTTTTTTTATTAAATACAGATTCTTTTGATTTAAAACTTTATTCAGAATTTAATTAATTACCTGTGGCAATTTTAGACCTATAGATTATATTTTTGAGACCAATTTAAGAAAGGCAAATATATCATGGCAGAAATTATAGAGAGACACTGTGACAAGTGGTACAATAACGCGCATTGTGGCCATCTGTGCTTCTACAGAATATATAGGGGAAAAAAATGTTCAAGAATTTTCATACATTCTTCTGCTCATATAACGAAGGGTTTATAAAATAAATGACGCCACCAAATTTTTTCGTATTGGACTTTAGATGGGTGAGTTTAAACCCACCCATCTAAAGTCTAAAGTATGTATAATTAATTATACATATTTTTATATCAAATTTGTGAAATCAATACTATTTATTCCAATTTATTCCATCTTTGTATAATTCTTCGAAAAATTCTCCTAATAAGTCTCCTAATCTTCGGGCTAAAATTTAAAGTCAAAGTCAAATATTTTTTATTACAAGTTGGCATGTTTTACAAGATCTTTTAAAACGTCAGAAACTAGGTGTCTGTTAAAAACGCGAATCCTATGGAGAAGAACAGACAAGAAACTCCATGGATTCTTTTTTACTATTCTCTTCATTTCTTTTCATTTTTTAATAATAATATTATACACAGTTGTATCAGGGGTGTGAGAATGATGCCGATCAGTACAATTACGACTAACTTAAACTAACTTAATAATTAATAAAACAAAATATACTCGTCTAAATCCGCAAAATAAGTTATATTTGAATAAATGAGTCGTACAAATGTTAAAAGTATTAGATAATATTTATTTCAACATAATTAAAGAAGTTGATTTCTATGTTTTTAACGGTTTGATATTTTTTTTTAAATTTATTTAGGATCGTCAACATTACATGCACCCATACATTTTAAAGGTTTCTTAAAAATAAATATTTAAGAACACAGCGCTGCTGTAACATTTACAGACAACCAGAACATTTGAACATATTAAATAGTTGGTATTATATCTTCTCATTAAAGTCAAAGTCAAAGTCAAAGTCAAAATATTTTATTTCAAGTTGGCATGTTTTACAAGCTCTTTTGAAACGTCAGAAACTATGTGTCTGTTCCAAACGCGGATCCTATGGAGAAGAACAGACAAGAAACTCCATAGATTTTTTTTTTTTCATTTCCTTTCATTTTTTTTTAACAATATTATACATAATTGTATAAGGGGTGTGAGAATGATGCCGGTCAGTACTATCACGACTAACTAAAACTAACATTTTTAAAACTAAAACTAACTTAATAATAAAATAGCCTTGTTGGAGCAAATCGTCCTGTCCCAGCAGAAGGCACCCGTTCACGAGTATAACGCACACATCAGCCCCGCACAGCTCGACCATTTTGTAGGGAACCGTGCGACCCGACGTGCAACGCTACCAACTTCGAGACATTTGAGTGAGCATGACGAAGATTAGATACCAATCATACATAATCAATCAAATACAATATCTATAAGTACTTCGTTAGATATTGTTACTGTTAAGCTAATCAATCTTTAGCACATCTATCTTTTCTTAATTGTAACTTCTTATCCATATCGTTAGGCAGACCCATTATATTCACCACAATAGATGGTCATAAATCATCAGCCAGTGTAAGTTGACATTATTTTTATGTCATATTTAATAACAATAGAGGTCGACTTTTGTTGGTTTTCTTGTCCTAAATAAGCGAAGGCTCTGTATCGGTGTTTGAGTTCTCTTTGTTAACATTTTGAGTAGGTGATCAGGCAACGCTGGGATAAGATGTTTTTAGAATTTCAAATTAAGTGAACATTGTAATAAAAATGGTCTTTATGACTTTTAATATAAACTTTTTTCACACAACATTTTCAGGCTAATATCTATTTATTATTTAGTGATTTTCAGATCACATGGAGAAACATAAAAAAGCAAAGGTATTGCGGCGGTTTATTATATAAGGGCGGTCACGACCTTCAAGCATGAGGAATACGACGCGAGAAGAAGAAGAATCAGTGATTTTGAATGTTTGACCAAAAACCCTCTAAGAGTAGGTGGTTCGCACCCAGATGGGAATTCGTAATGTCTTATCGTTACACACACTATCAGCTGACCGGGGCTTTTCACTAATAGACAAAAAATATAAAATGTTTTGTTAATAAAAAACTGAACATTTACTGTCCTTTGAAGCAAATATGTAGCCAGTACGTAGCAAAACATAGTTCGTCTAATAATATATTCATACTAAAATTGCTTAAACAAAAGTATTAAAGTAAAAAGTGGATTTACAATGAAACAGGTATGTAATAGACAATAAAATATTGCTTAGTATAACAAATAATTCAGTATTTTTAATAAAGAGTCCAACCGACTTCATGTGCCTTTGAAATTTTAGGGTTTTCTTCGCTTTCTTATGAAATTACCATCAGATCCCGCCCTGATGCCAGTAAGATCAAACGGGAAGCATCAGCTTTCAAATATAAATTGTTTAGTTCAAAAACTAAAAAACACGCTTGAAAATCCTAAATATTTTTTTACATTATTGCATTATCATTGGTCCCTAATATGTGTACAAAATTTCAGATCAATCCAACTACTGCAAGTGGGTTAGAATCACTTTCAAAGATTCCGTTACATAGATTAATACATTGATAGATACATACCGAACTTAGAAAAGCGTGTTAAAAAATCATTAAAATCGCTTGGCTCAGTTAAAAGTTATGAGTACTTATGAGTTAACAAACATAAAAAAGTTCAAAAATAACATACAGATGAATTGAGAACCTCCTCCTTTTTTGATACTACGATATTAACAACACTGGCTATTTTTCGATATTTCCGATAGGAATACTTACATTTAGGAAAATTTTATTTAAGTATTTTTTGATTCATTTTAACGAACAATCACAAGGTGGGTGTCAATTTATTAAAATGATTATTAACTTAAAAATACCGCTTTTCTTTCATTTCCTAGACTTGCCATACCACTATTGGGCACAGGCTTCCTACACTTTGAGAAGGAGTCGGTCTTCTAAGTCGCGCTGACCAGGCGTCTTAGCTTAGAGTTTAGTCTCGAGTTTTTCTCACAGAAGTTTTTATCCGGAGATGATGTCACTTAGCTAACATTTACACCACCCTGGGGCCGAAATGGGGTGGTGTATTCTTAAACTCTCACCTCACGGACCTAAAAATATCATCAATTATAAAATCTCTTTTTCTGATATGTCATATATATTGCTGGCGACTTCGTACGAGTGGAATTCAGAAAATATTTCCCGTTTTGCAATATTTTTCACCGATACTTCACTCCTATCAATCGCAGCGTGATGTTATACAGGGTGTCCCAAAAGTCAACGTCCAACCGAAAACCTAAGCTAGGCCTAGTTGTGGGGGCTCTCAAAAAAAAAGAAAAAAAAATCTATCTCATGTAGTTTCGAAATGACAGCCATTTTTCTTAAATTGACACCCTGTGACGAGTTTACGACTACTGGGGCTACAAATGAGCTCTTTTGTAATTTTATTTTTGTGTGGAGTAGTCTTAAGTGATGCTCCTACAAATTCCAATTCATCATTTGCACACAACTTCATTGGAATTTCAGAAAATATCCGTTTTATACCGAACCATGACGTGAAAATGACTACATCACTAAACTTTGACAGTCTGTACTGAAAAAAAAATCTACTATGCAATTTCGGCAAGTGCCCTTAAAAGTTGGCGCATTTAATGGGCTTTCCAAAATGGTATAATACTTACTAAATTATTTCTTAGACGACGAGAAAAAAAAAAAATTAAGAAAGTCGATATTTAGCTTATTATTAGTTAGTCATAAAACTTTCTCAAAATTATTCTAATATCATCTAGGCGTTCTGTAAGGTGTAATTAAAGAAAGAGACGAAGAAAAGTTAGAGCGGGATAGTGACGCTACTAAAAGAAAGAGACGAAGAAATGTTAGAGCGGGACGGAGAGTGACGCTACTTGGTGTCAGTGAATCTTTCTACAATGTGTGAGCGAGACGAAATTGACATTTTGGCTAGTGTGGGTGAAACAAATAGCACGCTAATACAACAGCGTGGTATACGTACAATAATTCAGTACGTTTCGTGCCTTCGTTTACTGCGCATCTTTTTGTATTCGTTTGTATTTATTTCGTGCTTACAACCTTGGCTCTGTTTACTGGACTTGATTGCGTGTGACTTGGATTTGTTTTCGAACCGTTTCTGACGAACTTGGCTTTCTCCTGGACTGTTTTTGTAAGAAAATGCCTTTCTTGTACTCTGCAGAGGAATATGCAAACATGCACCTTATTTATGGGGAATGTAGGTGCAATGCTAGAGCTGCAGCTCGACTCTACCGTGAGAGATATCCGAATGCAGAGCGTCACCCAGATCATCGAGTTTTTGTAAATGTGCACCGTTTATTATCAGAAAATCAACTTCCTACTCGAGCTACTAGAGTGGGAAGAACCGTCGTGCCTTATGAAGAAGATGTCCTAAATGCAATTGCAGAGAACCGGAGTATCTCAGTACGTGGAATCGAGCAAAGTCTGGGGGTACCTAAAAGTACAGCACATCGGATACTGAAGAGAAACGAATTGCATCCGTACCACATGCAACGGGTACAAACTTTGCTACCCCGTGATTATCCTAGCAGGATTTTATTTTGTCAATCAATGCTCGAAAGGCACAGAGCAGATCCAGAATTCTTGCGTAAAATTCTTTGGACTGATGAATCGACCTTCAAAAAAGACGGATACATGAATTTGCATAATTTGCACGAGTGACACGTCGAAAATCCACATTTGATGCGCGAAGATAGGTCACAGTACCGCTTTAAAATAAACATGTGGACTGGGATCTTAAATGGATCCATTATTGGGCCTTTTGAACTGCCAGAAAACCTCGATGGGGCAGCTTATTTGGACTTTTTACAACATCAGTTACCCAATTTGTTAGAAGACGTGCCACTTAGCATTTATCGAGACATGTGGTTCCAGCAAGATGGCTGTCCGGCACACTATGCGCGCCCAGTGAGAGAATTCCGTAATCAAGAATATCCAAATAGGTGGATTGGTCGATCCGGTCAGATCACGTGGCCCCCCCGTTCCCCGGATTTAAATCCTATTGATTTTTTTTATTGGGGAACGGTCAAAGAAATTGTTTACCAAAAACCAATTGAAAATTTAGAGGAACTGCGTCAGAGAATTCAAGATGCCGCTGATCACATCAATTCCAGACGTTTCGCCCGCCAGATTACACGATCGTTTTTAAGAAGGTGTAGGGCGTGCATACGCGCTGATGGCAAGCAATTTGAACATTTGATATGATTTAAATAAACATTCGATTTTTAATAATTGACTTTTATTTAAACAATCCCAAAAATTCACTGACACCAAGTAGCGTCACTCTCCGTCCCGCTCTAACATTTCTTCGTCTCTTTCTTTTAGTAGCGTCACTATCCCGCTCTAACTTTTCTTCGTCTCTTTCTTTAATTACACCTTACAGAACGCCTAGATGATATTAGAATAATTTTGAGAAAGTTTTATGACTAACTAATAATAAGCTAAATATCGACTTTCTTAATTTTTTTTTTCTCGTCGTCTAAGAAATAATTTAGTAAGTATTATACCATTTTGGAAAGCCCATTAAATGCGCCAACTTTTAAGGGCACTTGCCGAAATTGCATAGTAGATTTTTTTTTCAGTACAGACTGTCAAAGTTTAGTGATGTAGTCATTTTCACGTCATGGTTCGGTATAAAACGGATATTTTCTGAAATTCCAATGAAGTTGTGTGCAAATGATGAATTGGAATTTGTAGGAGCATCACTTAAGACTACTCCACACAAAAATAAAATTATAAAAGAGCTCATTTGTAGCCCCAGTAGTCGTAAACTCGTCACAGGGTGTCAATTTAAGAAAAATGGCTGTCATTTCGAAACTACATGAGATAGATTTTTTTTTTCTTTTTTTTTGAGAGCCCCCACAACTAGGCCTAGCTTGGGTTTTCGGTTGGACGTTGACTTTTGGGATACCCTGTATAGCCTATAATCATCCTCGTTAAATGTACTAGAGTACTGTAGAGAGATTAGATTAGCGCGTTCAAACAAACAAACAAAACTCTTCAGCTTTATAATATTTAGTATCCTTACTAATTTATAAATGCGAAATCCGGATGATGACGCAATAATAATTTTGACGAGTTTAAGTGTTAATGTGTGGAACAAAAATATGATAGCGCTATTTAAAAAACGTACAACGCCATCTATTGAGCAGAAGAGTAAACTTCTGTTTGTTAAGGATTGATTTCTAAATTTCACGCGTACGAAGTCGCGGCCAATAGCTAGTAGATAATAAATTAAATTATGGTGGAAAAAGTGATTGCCGCAAGCACTCCACCATAATTTAATTTATTAAGTATAAAGCATAGCATGTCAATTGCAAAATCAATAAATTAATTTAGTATAGATTTTATTTCCTATATTCTTTTTCTGTTATCAGAATTAACGACTTCACATGTTTTCCTTCTAACATAACACTGCCTAATTGTATCATATTTGTCTATCATTATGTATCCAAAATATTAAGTATATTTGCTCCATATTTATTCAGCTCATATACGTACAAACTAATGCTTATTTTCCTCAAAAGCCTTAGAGGATCTGTAAGTTATACGGCAATACTTAATAGAATACAACATAGGTACCAATTGGACGTGCAAAATTAAACTTAACTAAAAATAAATACAACTATTGCTGTATTAAATAATTTAATGTAATAATATTATTAAGATATTTTTAAATAAATAAATAATAATAATTATTTTAATCTAAATAATTAAATAATATAAATAATCTAATAAATTTAGATATTTAATACAGCAATAGTTGCTTTTATTTTTTCGCTATTTTGTTGTTCATTTAGGAATTTCGTTAAATTCCTAAATGAACAACAAAATATCTAAATTTATTAAATTATTTATATTATTTAATTATTTAGATTAAAATAATTATTATTATTACTGTGCACATTCATATTAATTAAAATCTTTAGTCTATATTACACAATGTTTGAAACATAAAAGTTCAGTTTAATATTACTGGAATCCTAGCTGTTTATTTATTTTAGGAAAAACAACAAAATGATATAAAAACAAAATCACAATAATAATTTTATTATAGATTAGAAAGTTGCCTTGTATTCATTCAGTTATCGACACTATAAAATATTTATTTTTCAGTTAAGTTTAGTTGTGTGCTCAGAATTGGTACCATCGAGAAATATAGCTGTAAGTATATATTATATATAAGACTATGAAGGATGCCAAACAAATCTAAGTTTAGCATTTAGGATTATGTTGGTATTACAGTTCAGCCAGGATTAATAGTGACACTTGTATTGTGATGGTTATTTACTATTAACTTTTGTATTTGCAAAAAAGATGTCCTAAGATTTAGGTGTTTATATTTATATATTTTATTTATTTATATGTATTTGTTCACTCTGCACATTACATAATATGTACAATTTTTTTTGTAACTTGTAACTACTACGGAATGGGCACTGGTGACCTGTAATACAGGTTTTTAAATAAACCCATAATAGGCACCAGCTCTCACGATGTTGTTTGCATTTATCTTGTCTGCTATTTAAAACTTATGCTTGTACATTGTGAGAAAATAAATCATTTATTTATATATTTAAAAATATATAGTTTGTAGACATTCTTTATTTCATGTTGAGTTGATAAAGCAAACAAAATCTTCACTAATTATAAAACAAAGTCGTTATTTTGTATGTATGTCCCTATGTCAGCTTAAATATTCAAAAATAAGTATTTATATTCGCTAGTGGAAATTGACATGAAAAAAATCATCAGAATTTAAATCATTGAAGGTATTTTAAACCAACTTCCAATTTAGAAGGAGGTTCTATGTTCGGCTATATATTATTCTTCTATGTACGAGGGGAGGTCCAAAAGTTCGTGGAATGGAGGGGATGGAGTGGGGATAGGGGCGCTCGCTTAGTGTCATACTAATTGGGGACTCATAATTAGTATATAAATGGAGTTTCAGCCCTATTGCGTCATTCGTTTACGAACACTCGCCTGCTAAACACGTCAATCCGGAAGAAAACTGAAACTATGGAGAAAATTGAACACCGTGCGGTCATTAAATTCCTTACCAAGCAAGGAAAGAACGCTCAGACCATTTTGAATGAAATGGAAACTGTTTACGGGGAACAGTGCCCTAGTAAATCAATGATTTACAAGTGGCATGGTCTTTTTAAACATGGTCGGGAGTCGATTGAAGACGATCCCCGCTCAGGAAGGCCAGTTGAGGCCACCACATCAGACATCGTCGAAAAAGTGGAAAAAATTGTACTGGAGGACACCCGTTTGAAGAAAAAACAGTTATCTGCATTAGTTGGAGTATCAGATACCACCATTTTGCGAATCCTACATGACCACCTGGGTATGATAAAAGTCAGTGCAAGATGGGTACCGAGAATGCTCACGCCGCTTCAAAAACAGCAGCGCGTCGAAGCGTCAAAACATTTTTTGGAGTTGTGTGGCGACGATCCTGGACCGATTTTGGAGCGAATTGTTACCGGCGATGAAACATGGGTTCATCACTTTGAGCCTGAGTCCAAACAAGAGTCCATGCAATGGCATAAAAAGGGGACACCACCGCCAAAGAAATTCAAAGTGTCGGAGTCGGCTGGAAAGTTGATGGCTACTGTTTTTTGGGATTGTGAGGGGATAATACTGATTGATTATAAAGAAAAGGGCAGGACCGTAACCGGAGAATACTACGCAACAATACTAGAAAAATTAAAGGATGCCATCAAAGAAAAACGTCGGGGAAAATTGACCAAGGGCGTGTTGCTCTTGCAAGACAACGCGCCGGTTCACAAGAGCAAAGTTGCAATGGCTGCTCTACACACGCATGGCTTCGAATCACTAGTCCACCCACCCTATAGTCCAGATCTGGCCCCAAGTGATTTTTATTTGTTCCCCAATTTAAAAAAAGACTTAAGGGGAAGGAAATTTTCCGACGACAATGAGGTAAAGGAGGCAATTTTGGCTCATTTTGAGGGAAAAGATAAAAAATATTTTTACGATGGTTTAGAAAAATTAATTCATAGATCTAATAAATGTATTCAGCTTAAGGGTGATTATATTGAAAAGGAAAAATAAATTTACTGTTTCATTTTTACTAAAACCCTTTCATTCCACGAACTTTTGGACCTCCCCTCGTATGTTCACAGTTTTCTTGTCAGTATGAAAACATTCGAGTTTTGATATAATAACATAAAGGAATAGAATAAGAAAGTTTTGTTTTGTGAACCCTTTTTTAAGCAAAAACGTTGGAAATATTTTCAAAGACATATCAAAAAATAAAACAATAGGTACATTTTACGCACGTTCTACGTAAAACTTGGAAAGGGCATAAATAAAATCGGCTCAAGAGCACTGAACGTTTTAATAAAAACGGGACCTCCATCATAGTTCCTTTGTTGCATACGTGACCGAGGGTAGTTTAGAAAATTCCATATTAACAAGATCTCTAACTTCCCTTATTAGATTTAGAAGCAATGTTAACGGTAGAGGTCAGACTATATTGGTTATAAACGGAGTCTGACAAAAGACTCGGCCCTTTTTTAGTATTCTGGGTCTAAATGACAAAATACAATACTGGGTGTGTGGTTTCGACGAGGTGATGTTCTTTTTGTGAATAAGTGTTTGGTGTTGATAATCGCTTTAGGGGCTTGACAGAAAAAGGGAAATAAGCCTTTTATAAAGCAATTAATATGCATATAAATTAAATATTTAAAGCAATTATTTCAATAAGATAGCGTATAAATGCTTTGATCTCATACATGATGGCTCTTGCACAAATATACCAGATGTAGTATCTATGGCTACATAACTCAGTCCGCTTGAAGCCATTTACATATCTATGTGTGCGTTAAATATGTATCTATGTGTGTCCATAGACTTACAGTCTTATTCATAATGACTTATCGGAGGTTTAAACGGAGATTTTATCGGAGAGATAATAAACGTTTTAGCGTAAAAAGACTATTATGTTTAACAAGTTTTGACAATTTTCGCGAACCTATTTTAGCGAACTTTTAAACCTCCGATAGGTCATTAATAAGACCATTAGTATTTTGTGTGTCTATGGTACAGGCTATACGTCATGAAACGTCATTATTCTATGTATAGTACGATTTAACCGGGCTAAAGTTACTTGTCCTCAATTTTAAACGTCAACCAGGGAGCCAAGTCTGCTAATGAATTGTGTCACAATAATAGTTCAGACACCATTATAACCACAAAAAAATAACAGTAGACTACCAAACTTGATAAAAATTCGCCACTAAGCAATCAGTTATTGCATTTGTTGATTGCATAATAGCGAATTTTTTTTGTCAAAAATGATACCATTCAATTGAACTTGTACTGAACATTGAATAGCAGACTTGAGCCCCTGCTCTCTAGTATACCTGTCGGCCTCTGCAACATAGTTTTACTAGCTTGGGGGCCAGATATATCCATTATAACATTTTACTAAGAGGCAAGTAAATAATTTTTAATTTGATGAGTGCGTAAAGTTACATTAATGTGTGCTAAATTTCATTAGTACGCTTGTGTGCGTTACGGATCTTGACATTGTGTTTACTTTTAATAAAAAAGTCGTTATTTTTGTATGTATGACCCTATGTGAGCTTAATTATCTTAAGATACGCAACGGATTTTGATGCGGTTGTTTTTTAATAGATAGCATGGTTCAAGAGGATAGCTTTTTTTAAATAATTTGTTTGTTTTGGTTTGATTTCTAATTTCCATGCGTAAGGAGTTGCGGGCAATAGCTAGTTTATAAAGAAAGTAACGTACAGTTAAGTAACATAATGCTGGCTGGTTATAAAATGGTTGAATATCCGACAGAATCTATAACACAATATAGGAATCTGGTGCTGTAAGGAGATTTTTCATTGTTAGAATGGCCTGGCCGAGTTCCAGTAACATTTGTCATATCTACGACTGGAGAATTGGCAAGAAATACTATTCACCATATCCGAGCAATTGAGAATGTGTTTAATAAACTTTTTTGTGCTGTATTTATTGAGTGTTTTATTGAGGTTAATGGAAAAGTATTCGAAGCGTGCATATTTTTAGCAACAATCATAATTATATAGTGGAAGTGGCTTACTTAAAATAACTTAATCTTCGAATGGGGCTATTTATTAAGAGATAATTTCACTGGCGAAGTTTGTTTAAGGGCCTACATCAATATTATCGTATATCATCGCCGACACCTACATATTAACACAGCCAGTAGGCACAGAAAATGAAGAATTAGGGATACTTTTCCTATTTACTCAAAATCTATTAAATATATTTTAATTCTGATTTACGTGTTTCTATATATGATAGTTACTTATGTTTTTAAAGTTATTTCATTAGTTAATACGCGATAATAGACCGAAAAATGAAAAAAAAAAAATTGAGAGGTTGTTTCGCCAAGATTTTCTATCGAGAAAACTTTTTTCAATCGTGTTTCTGAGTTTATGCGATCTTAGATAATATATTGAAAAAACATATACTTAAAAATTAGAGCTCTAGCCATTCAATCTAAAGAAACAATGAAAACTTCGTACATAGAAAAATGCACGAAGCTATTTTGGTATCCTCTTAATCTCATAGCTATTTAATGTACCATTATCTTCACTTATTAAAAAATAAAGTCGTTATTTTTGTATGTATGTCCGTATGTGAGCTTATCTATATCCTTCCAATTAGGCAACGGATTTTGATGCAGTTTCTTTTTAATAGATAGATTGGTTCAAGAGGATGGTGTTTGTATAATTTGTTATTGTTTTCGACGCGTATGAAGTTGCGGGCAACACCTAGTATTTAAAGATGAGAAAGAGTTTCATGATTGCGTATAAATAATGGTCATCATATGCCTAATTTTCTCGTTTTATTTATATCAATTACCGCACAAGCATTTTGGTTATTTTAAGTTTCGTACTTACGAATTTCGTGATGTAAACCAAAAAAACAATCCGTTATCGATTGCGTAAAGGCAAATAACATGTTAATCACTATTCTCCTATTATCCAGCCCCTACCTCTTTTTTTTACTATCAGCGTAACATGTCTTTTTCTTGTATATACTTCTGACAAACATTTGTCATCCTTCATCATAATTGCCCTTGCACTGCCTTTTTCTTCCGTGCTCTTCTGTCTAACATATTTTCGTATTTCGTATTTCTTTCATATCCTCTTTTACACAATCCATCCATCAATTCTTCAAACTTTTGTATGGACAAAAATAAATAAAACATTCAAATGTTTCATACATCAAACACAGATTCCAACATTCAGTTCAGAGTAACCAACATCTTGAAACTATCGTGTCTACGATAAATAAAAGATCTCTGCACGGATAAAATGTTCCAGAAAGTTCATGAAGGCGACAGCCCGGGCCAGACGTAGTGTCGAGCCAGAATTGCACCATTGTATAACCCCCATTATACGGGCATGAATCGAGAAACGATTTGTTTGAAAGGAAATTTTTATTTCAATGCCTTACTATTTTTGTTCCATGTTGCACTAGTAATCTGCCCCGACTGCTTGCGAGTAATATTTTTAATAATAATAAGTTTATACTATCACTAGCTGTTGCCCGCGACTCCGTCCGCGTGAAATTTGGAAAATTTTTTTTTCGCAATAAAAGGTAGCCTATAGTCAAAGTCAAAGTAAAAAAATTTTATTTCAAGTTGTCATGTTTTACAAACTCTTTTGAAATGTCAGAAACTAGGTGTCTGTTCCAAACGCGAATCCTATGGAGAAGAACAGACAAGAAACTCCATGGATTTTTTTTTCTATTCTATTCATTTCTTTTCATTTTTTTTTCCAAATATATTATACATTGTTGTATCAGGAGTGTGAGAATGATGCCGATTAGTACCTACAATCAAGACTAACTAAAACTAACTTAATAATAAAATAGCCTATGTCCTTTTTCAGGGTCTAAAGATTGTCTGTGCCAAATTTCATCAAAATCGGTTGAGAGGTTTAAGCGGGAAAGCGTAACAGACAGACAGACAGAGTTACTTTCGCATTTATAATATTAGTAGGGATTACAATAATAGACTACAAAGTTTAACACTGGCACCCAATTTAAGATCTAACTTGTATCATTGATGGCGGGATTCCTGGTCTAGTGGTTCATGTAACGGACTGCCGATCACGAGGTCGCGGGTTCGATTCCCGCTCGGGACAATCATTTCTGTGATGTTAATAAATGTCATACAAATGTTTGTACGGCGTCTGGGTGTTTACTATGTATTATAAGTATGTATTTACAAAAGAAAAGTAGTATATGTATTCTATCCGTATTCTGGTACCCATAACACAAGCATAATAAGCTTAGCTTGGGACCAGAGGACGTTGTGTAAAATGTCTATGAATATTTATTATTATTATTTATAGTTACCCAGCGGATAGTACATTGATCGAGGAAGGCTATATAACATTACTGTGCAACGAATAGAAGTAAGTTTTCTAAATTCCACGCGTACAACAGCATGTCTGGTATAAGAGTAATTGTAACACTTCATATTATTATAAACCAAAAAGAAAATATCTAAACCGTGTACGTACAGATAAAAAATAAATACAAATATTTAAATATTCTCAAGGATATGATTGATGCCTTTGATCAGGTACAAAATCAAGAGCTCGTATAAAATACTGAAATATCGGATTGCCAAAAATACTTATATGTTACTAATTTTATTTGAGTTTTCTTATTAAATTATATGAGTACCGGGAGACATCGATATTTTCAGTTAAGACGGGTAATATACACCTATTAGCGGAACATGAAAGGGTCGAGTGTTTTCTCTAGAGATTTCAGAGCAAATTTAATTTAATAAGGCTATATTTTACGAGTTTTATAGACTTTTCTCGTATAATATATAAAAACTTGTTTTGTTTTGTAATATAAATTACTACGTACATACGGATAATTATAAGAAACGTTCTAAAGCCGAAATTAAACGCACATGCACGTAATACTTGAATGAATGTATGAATGAAAAATAATATAATAAAACATAACACTCTATAGTCTCTGCCATGGAAAAAGCATAGACTTACGATATAAATCTAGACGTAACCCTCGGTATAACGAATCCAGCCTGCTTCATTTTTAGGTGAACACATTAAGAAAAATAAATGACAAAGAGCCTATTTATAAATAAATATTATAAATATTCATGGACATTTCACACAGCGTCCTCTGGTCCCAAGCTAAGCTTAGATGCTTGTGTTATGGGTACCAGAATACGGATAGAATACATATACTACTTTTCTTTTGTAAATACATACTTATAATACATAGAAACACCCAGACGCAGTACAAACATTTGTATGACAAATATAAACATCACACAAAGTATTGTCCTGACCGGGAATCGAACCCGAGACCTCCTGATCGGCAGTCCGTTACATGAACCACTAGACCACGAAGCCCGTATTTAGTAGCCTTTTTAACTCTTTGTTTTTGAGCTGGAGTAAAAGAGTAAGCTAGTAAGAAGAAAAGAGAAGGTAAGGCTACTATTTTAATTTTAAACCGTAAGCGGGCCGGGCCTTTGGACAAATCTATGTTCCCGAGTTGTTCCTCACTACTTATAACCTCCTTGGGAAAAAGACGTGATGATGACGAAAATAAACCCGTTGCTTATTTGTTCATTTTACTTAAGATTTGGAACAGACACAAATTGTTACACACGCGTAAAATAAATTTTGTTTTCAATAGTGTTGTACTTGATATATGTAGTTTGATTTTTATTTAAGGGTGAATCATGATATTCTTATGTCCACATAATTGTGGACATAATAATTCCTATAAATCTACTGATGAAATTCCTATAAATCCTCAGGGTGCAAGTCTACCCCATACCTGAATACCTTTTGTAGCTTATTGAATTACAAAGTCTATATGCTACTCACTCTTTGTAATAACTGAAAAACAGTCAAAAGCTCAAAATATAAAAATTAAGGAAGCCATTTTTGTTTTTCGCCTTTGAAAAAGTACCACAAAAGTATTTTTGTATTAATTTAACGGTAGCACGAGCTTTATTAATAACGCACTTTAATGAAAAATATACGATATTTTGTCTCATAAATCTATTTCTAAAATAATATTTGCTTTTTTCTTTATAGATACTGGTACCGATTCAGCCAACACAACTAAACTTACCTAAAATCGTTCTGCAAGGTTAACTGAACTTTCTTAATATAAAAACTGTGTGTTGAAATAAAAAGATTTCAAGCAATATAAATATGGGATTGATATTATAACGTATGATATACTAGCTGTTGCCTGCAATTTCGTACGCGTGGAGTTTAGATAATATAAAAACTTTAACAAAGTATACAAAAAAGAACCGTCCCTTTTAACTACTCTATCTAATGAAAATAAAACAGCATCAAAATCGGTTGCGTAGTTTTCAAAAAGCTCACTTAGGGACGTATATTCAAAAAATAACGCCTTTGTTTTATGATAATTAAAGAAGATATGATTGTAAATGCAGTGAAGGGTGATTGCAACTATTCTAAAATTTATTAAAATAAAACGCAGCGCGCAGTTTAGGTGCACATTGTAGTCTTTGTTTTTTCCTCGACTACGCCTGTGCTCTCACATTAATTTGTACAGCGAAATTGTCATTAAAATCACCACATTAGATATACCATAGTAGTTTTCATTTTAGTAAAGATTAGTTAAGTTTTAGACCCAACAGAATTGGCATCATTGTTGATTAAAATATCTAAAAGAGAAAATAATATTCTGCGGTTCGTGTACGCTTGAGGGCAACAAGGTGATTTGCCTCCCAAAGTTAAGCTACGAATTTTCTTTTACCTAGTTTTTATGTAAAACATTTTTGGGGTTCTTTTGAATTTAAAGTGGAAGAAAACTCATTATTTGGTTAATAAAACGTTTTTACTTTAACAGTTGGGTTCAATCAGAGTTTTAACATATATACATTTTATAGACATACTAGGTTTTCGCTCCTGACTTTTTAATACACATTTTTATAGCTATAGAAAGAAGAAACTTCGTAAAAACTTGTACCTACATTGAGGTATTGAATCGGTAAACACAATACCTTTATCTTTAATTGAGCTACTAATTAGTGATTTTCATATCTCTACATAACAGAATTGAAATAAAATGAAATGAAAAATCATTTAATCATGTAGACATAATTTTTTTTAGAAAAATTATGTGTTTATGACATGTCTATTTTTTTTCCCTACCACCAGTTCAGGACGCAATCTGCTGAGAAAAACCGGCGTAAGAAACTCAGCAGTGCTTTTAATTATATAATTTTTTTTTTAAATTAAATGTCATTTATACTTACAATGATAATAAAACGTTACAATATAGAATATGTATGAATTAATACATTATAATTACAAACCTTTATACAAATTTTAAGGGCCCACATTCTCTAGCTTAGGAGCTTATTATAGAATTTTCAATATTTAAGAAAACCAGCTGTTTATAAACATAAACATGACAGTTCTAAAAAAATAGGCTTTGGTTCACACCACTCATGTGGTGTGTCCGTCACCACACGGACATCACTCTTATATTATTTACATTGCATATGTAATTAAGTTTTAAAATTTTTCCTTACATAAATGAATAAATTTATCTAAATCCATACAGATTACAAGAAGCAAAACGATGGTAGCTCAAACTTAAATTGATAATTGTATCTTTTACATGCCAGAACCAATTTACGGTGGCCTTAGTAGGGATTTATGTAGCCGAATTAATCCAATTTAACAAAAAGGCCTTTTATATAAAGCAAGAATTAAGTAGAGTTGGGCAAAAAGCTGTTTCAAGATTAGATAAGCTGCTTGCATCAGAATGAATGATAAGAAAGGTAATGGACAGTGAAGACATTTTTATTCATTTTCATATCTTTTGGAAATATTTTTGTTGACTTTGAAAACATTCTTAAAAAGCCAGCATGCATGAAGGTAAGAAAACCCAAAGCAGTGTGTTCTATAGTATGTAATAAGGATAGGTCTACACCCATGGGAAAAAGGTGTGATGTTATGATGACGATGATATTAACTTATGCTTAGAACGGTGGTTTAACTGAGATAAAGTAATTGGGCTTAATGGTGCAACCACGCTGTTTGTTTAGTCGCTTATAATTCAATGAGTTGATGCCAACTTCATACGCGTGGCATCCACTTGAATCACTCTATCTGTTAAAAAACCGCATCAAAATCCGTTGCGTAGTTTTGAAGATAAGCTCACCGGACATACATGCAAAAATAACGACTTTGTATTTATTAGGTAAAGATACAAATTTTAACGTTTCAGTTCTAAAGCACTTGCTTTAGTTATTGAACTCCCAACAAACGACAATTCAGTCTTATGATCATTAATTAAATAATTTCACATTGCTCAAGTTATATAACAATAACATTAACTTATTATTCATAAGTTATAAAGAAGATTATTTATTGGTATGATCAAAGAAAAGTCTCATTTCTCCTTAGACATTCTTGACCATTGCATAATTAAACTCTCATCAATTTATTCCAAGTGATTTCCATAAAAAGGGTGCTGTGAAAACTCATTTCGGCTATGCTAATAGCATTGTGATAAACACTTGCATTGTAACAAGACTATCATTTATTAAAAGAAGAAGTACTTTATTTCAACTAATATTATCTCCCCAGCCCATTAACGTCCCACTGTTGGGCACAGGCCTTCTACACTTTGGGAGGTATTATGGTCTACTGTGCCGCGCTGACCAGGTGTATTGGCACAGGGTTTATTTTTAAGTTTTCCATCTCTCACAGAGGATTTAATCTGAGTGCAATATCCCTTAGCTGACTTTTACAGCACCCTTGGGAGGAGATGGGGTGGTGACACCTACGCCTGATAGTATACCTACCATTAATTGATCGTCATTCAATAATATGGAAAAGTGCTGTGGACGCCCTCTGCCCACCTGATGGACGTAGGACATAATGAAGAAGAATACCATTTAAAGTGATTTAATTAAATACACTTTGTGGATTATTAGATAATATTTTGCAATATTTTGTAGGAAATTATCTTTGGTTTACGACGAAAAAAAATCGATATTTTTTGGGGAATCAAACTTTCAAAATTTAAAATTAAATTAATAATGCGAATATTTACACACATGGAAATAAATTTTGTTCTCATTGTACACATCATGTTTCAAATCTATGGTTTTGTTAGCATACAACGCTAATGTGGTTTGTGATCATCATATTTAATAACAGTAAATATTGGTAGAGTGGTTTTAGCGGTATTAAAATTACGTGTGTTAAATTTATGAAGTTTAATATGACACTGGTTTACGACATATAAAATGCCTGCTTACTTTAATATTATAAATGCGAAAGTAACTTTGTCTGTCCATCTGTTACGCTTTCCCGCTTAAACCTCTCAACCGATTTTGATGAAATTTGGCACAGACAATCTTTAGACCCTGAGAAAGGACATAGACCTTTATTGCGAAAAAAAACCTTTTTTTAAAAAAATTTAAATTCCACGCAGACGGAGTCGCGGGCAACAGCTAGTTTTTTATATGCTTTTAATGGCTTTCTTTGTACCTATATATCTTAGTATTAATCTATGTAATGGAATCTTAGAAAGTGATTTTCACTCATGACAGTCTGATTGATCTGTAATTATGCACACTTATTAGGGACAGCAATGCAAAATTAAAAAGAAATATTTTAAGAGTGTTGTTTATAAACTATCAAATTAATTCTTCCATCTCCTTTTAAGACGTAGAGAAAATTGCACAAGTGACTTAATATTAAGCATGAATAATTTATTTATTCTATACTAGGTGTGCCCCGCGGTATTACCCTAGGAAAAAAGGATAAGAAATCAGTTCGTTTTTTATTATATTGCATTCTTTCGGAATAAAAAGTAGCCTTTATGTTAATCTGGTATATAAGCTACATTATTGTAAAGTTTCATTAAAATCCATTCAGTTGTTTTTGCGTAAAAGAGTGACAAACATCCAAACATCCATAGTCACAAACTTTCACATTTATAATATTACTAGCTGACCCGGCAAACGTTGTTTTGCCATACAAATGTCAGGAGTGGACAACCCTTATCACTTAGGGGTATGAAAAATAGGTAGTATCCGATTCTCAGACCTACTTAATATGCATATAAAATTTCATAAGAATCGCTCAAGCCGTTTCGGAGGAGTACGGTAACTAACACTGTGACACGAGAATTTTATATATTAGACTAGCTGACCCGGAAAACGTTGTTTTGCCATACTAAAAAAGGGGTTTGAAAAAGAGATGTTGGCCGATTCTCAGACCTACTGAATGTGCATGTAAAATTTCATAAAAATCGGTCAAGCAGTTTCGGAGTAGTACCTACGGTAACTAACACTGTGACACGTGAATTTTATATATAAGATAAGATTAGATTAAGATTAGGATTAAATTGCTTTATAGGCGCTAGTCTTTTACAGAGTTAAATATTCTAAATAAACGAACGTTTCAAATAGACGTATAGAATAATAAAAAGATATTACAATGCATGAACGCAAAGCATTATTTTCAATATACGAGTACTTTATATATTTATGCACATGCGGGAAATTATCTAAACAATTCTATATTTTCATTTTGTGGCGTATACTCGAGGGCACACGATATCATTAATGAATACCCAAATGTAGTTATGTTTAACGCCGCGAGTTCTATCCAAGCAGACAATTCATATTACTCCTCACATTTCTTAATTAATGTCTGATATTATTATACAAATTACTTGCTGACCCGGCAAACGTTGTTTTGCCATAAAAATGTCAGGGGTGGACAACCCTTATCACTTAGTGGTATTAAAAATAGATAGTAGCCGATTCTCAGAACTACTAAATATGCGTATAAAATTTCATAAGAATCGGTCAAGCCGTTTCGGAGGAGTATGGGATCGAAAAATGTGACACGAGAAATTTATTTATTAGATTATATGCAGCTCTGATAAATATCGAAACATAATTATTGAAGTAATTAGTATTGCTACTTTCATACTTTTAAGGAATAGTTACTTAATTTCGATAATTCCTTTAATGTTTATATAATTCGAAAATATTTTTGCAAATTAAGGGCCTACATCAATATTATCGTATATCATCGCCGACACGTACATATTAACACAGCCAGTAGGCACAGAAAATGAAGAATTAGGGATACTTTTCCTATTTACTCAAAGTCTACTAAATATATTTTAATTCTGATTTACGTGTTTCTATACATAATAGTTACCTATATTTTTAAAGTTATTTCATTAGTTAATACGCGATAATAGACCGACAAATGAAAAAAATAAAAAATTTGAGAGGTTGTTTCGCCAAGATTTTCTATCGAGAAAACTTTTTTCAATCGCGTTTCTGAGTTCATGCGATCCAAGATCATATATTGAAAAAACATATACTTAAAAATTAGAGCTCTAGCCATTCAATCTAAAGAAACAATGAAAACTTCGTACATAGAAAAATGGACGAAGCTATTTTGGTATCCTCTTAAACGTAATGTTAAAATATTATGCACTAGTTGATGTCCGCAACATCTTTCACGTGCAAATTAGAAACCAAACCATACGAAATTATACAATAAAGCCATCCTCTTGAACCACTCTATCTATTAAAAGAAACTGCATCAAAATCCGTAACGTGGTAACGTATAAGCTCACATGTTATAGACATGCATACAAAAATAATGATTTTAGGTTTTATAATTAGTAAAGATATAATTCAAAAATCCTTTATTCCACATGAATGTAACGTCCTTTACTAATTTATAAGTACGAAATCCGGATGATTACACAATAAAAATTTTGAAGAACTTAAGTACTAATGTGTGTAACGAAACTAAAGCGCGATATAAAAAACGGTACAACGCCATCTATCGAGTATTATAGTAAACTTCTTCTTAAGGTTCCATTTCTAAATTTCACGCGTACGAAGTCGCGGGCAACAGCTAGTATTTAATAAATAAGTAAAAATAGCTTTGCAATCAAAGGTAGTATTTTAAAAAAAGAATAGTTTAAAGTACTCTATTCAGCATTAGCTTAACCTACATGTATAGTCGGATGTATGTGTGTGTTTTGTGAGAGTGTGTTGAACTTTACAACGACGATTATATCATAGAGAAACTAAGTAACAAAGTAAAAAGTCTAGATCATCACGCTAAAACCACAGAGTACTGCTGGAACCGTGAACGCAGGTAAAACCTTGGTAGTTAGTTCATAGCACTGGCTTTCAAAAACTTTATGCTTTAACTACTTAAATTCTAACACTAATGTAGACAGCGTAGGATACTTGTTATAATTACGAACTTTTGTTGTTATAAAACTATATAAAATGGTATAATGTTACTTTTCCCCGTACATTTTCTCATTTACTTGACAAACTAAGTGTTGTGTGGCTTTTTATCACACAAGTTGTTACTACTTTACACTATCAACTTGATGATAATGGAATGCTCTTAAGTCTCATTGTGTGACGCTAACTGGAAATTATTGTGGAAGGCAGTGTACTGTTTCATGATTAGTGGGAATGTTGGAGACTTTTCTTGGACTATATCAAGAAAATTTATGTGACATAGAAAAGTATACTAAAAATAAGCACAAGTATTTTTAAGGGATTTAAACGCTTAAATTTGTATTAAATTTTAGCACGACGTTTCGGAGACTGCAGTCACTATGGTCACGGGTGAGGCTGACTCTCCAACGGGCTAAATATTAAAAAAAAACGACTAAATCCGTAAAAAGTGTTTTTTTAAACAAATGAGTCGAGCAAGTGTTAGAGAATATTATATTTTAAGGGTTTTAAAGTTAGGTAATTGCAGGTCGTGCTAGTTTGATGTCACGATTACGCTTTATCTAAAGAGAAAAGTTAGCTAACAAATAAATGGTATTTACGATTATGTAAAAAAAATATCATTGGAGACTCTTGAAAACATTATCTCAAGTTTGTGTCAATCAGTAGCTATAGTAAAATTCCAAATGAAAATAAATTCCATTTAATAAGAGCTTTACTGATATTTTATGCTTTGATTATTGTACTTGCAAAATAATAGGTAGGTTTGAAGACAAAAATAAAAAAAGGAGAGCTAGTTATTGATACTTGTATCGCAAAATACGACTTCCTTTTATAAGATATTATAACAAATAAATCATAAAACAATGATTTAGTTACATAAATAAACTAAATCGAAAAGCGATTCAGTAATATAATAAAATTACGATAGGTACTCGTTGAAGGAAACTATTATAACAGAAATTGACTCAGTACTTCCTCAGTCAACTTAATATTTCTATACAATACAGTTGAATTTAATAAGCAAATATAAACAACATAACTCCCAGCGTCCTACAAATATTACATAATAATCTATACTTATAATAAATCTGTAGAGAGGTCAATTCTGTACATGAAATATATTTTCAAAATAACTATCAGGGGGTGATTAGTGATCGATACTTATGCCAAAAATGCAATCAGTAAAATTTTTGTCTGTCTGTCTGTCCGTCTGTATGTTCCTTATAGAAACAAAAACTACTCGACGGATTTTAACGAAACTTGGTACAATTATTCTTCATAGTCCTGGGCAGGTTATAGTATACTTTTCATCACGCTACAATCAATAGGAGCAGAGTAGTGAAGGGAAATGTTGGGAAAACGGGAAAAGGTGCTCCATTTTTTAAGTTTCCGTCGCGTGTGCAGCCTTAATGGTTAAAGTTACATAGAAATCATGTATGATGGAAATATTCTACATAAAATTGTCTAAAAAATATCCCGAAACATCATATATCTATATTTTATGGTTGACTCACAATAACACGTGTAACTCCTGATAGCTTAGCAGTTCGTTCATTCTGATTATATTTGTTTACTCTTACGTTTATAATACTCTCACTCAAGCAGTAGTTAAAAATGTTGCAAAAACGGGGAAAATTTCCTTAATTCTACGCGGACGGAGTCGAGGGCAACAGCTAGTTATATAATAATATCCTAATCCAAATCCTTAGTTATATCTTCTTATATATAAAATTTACGTGTCACAGTGTTAGTTACCGTACTCCTCCGAAACGGCTCGACCGATTTTCCTGAAATTTTGTGTACATATCCTCTAGGTCTGAGAATCGGCCAACATCTATTTTTCAAACTTTTTTTTTAGTATGGCAAAACAACGTTTTCTGGGTCAGCTAGTATAAAAGTAAAAGTGAGTTTGTTTATTTGTTTGTGACGTTTTCACGCAAAATCTACTGAATGGAAAAAAAATGGTATAGAGATAATTTTATTGATAAGATTTCTCTCTCCAGCCCATTTACGTCCCACTGTTGGGCACAGGCCTCTTCCACTTTGGGAGGGATTATGACCTACTGTGCCGCACTGACCAGGCGTATTAGTACAGGGTTTATTTTCGAGTTTTACGTCTCTCACAGAGGGTGTTATCTGTGCGCAATATCAATTTCAGTTCAGATTTCAGTTTTTATTTAGGTTTGATTTCAAATTCCATTCGGCCACTAATTTATTATTTATTATCTAAATATACAAGGAGTATTTAAAAATAGCTAAGACGATATACCTAGCATAATCTTCAAAAGTCATTGCTAGTAGCAATAAAAGGTAATAAATATCCCATTCGAAGACACGTAGAATACTCTAAGAATTTTCACTTTAAAGTAACTGTACACATTTGAACCGAGTCTCATACATAGTAAATTGCGGTGGGATTGCAATATTGGCGTCGAGTAAACCATTTTGTGACAGTATCTTAGTATTGCCTGATGTTTATGTTAAGCAATGGATTTTTCAGAAGTGCTGTTATATCAAACATTTTAATGCTCTAACAAGAAATGTTTTGGAAATAAAATTTGTTGCTGGCTCTACTATTGAATTCATCAAATCTGTTGTCATTAAAGTGAAAGAAAAATATTTTTATTTCAAATAAGCAAGATCAACATGCTTATTTAAAATCAGAAGCTAGGCATCTGTTCCAAAAGGGAATCCTACGGAGAAGAACAGACAAGAAACTACATGGAATGTGTTTTCATTCTTTTTTTTAATTTAATCAATTTTACGTCGAATAAGACTGATAGATTAAGGATATTCTTTAATTTTTATTAAATTCGTTTCCCAAAACAAGTAATATTTTACAATTAATGTGATGATATATATATATATATATTATCAGTCTAGTAAACGTCGGCTGCCTTACGAATATGTAGAAAAAATATATTCACTAATTTCTTCTGAGTTGAAAATTTAACGCTATATCTTATTATTATCCAAAATCGCAATTTCCTTACAAATATTTACTGATAGTTTAGCTGGCATTATCAAATCGTATTGTAGAGACTACTGACCGCGGCTTCGCACGCATTAGACAATTCACACAATATCTAAATTGTAGCCTTTGTGTTATTCTGATGTACTCGTATAAGCTACATTATTGTAAAGTTTCATTAAATTACATTCAGTAGTTGTTACGTGAAAGAATAACATACATCCATACTCACTAACTTTTACATTTTTAATAATAGTAAGATTTAGTTTAGATGTACGTAGTATCAGAATTGGCTTCAAAATGCTCTTGCTTACATTATATCAAGCAAGGACAACAGTCTATTTCATATTGCATACAGTGAGACGCTATGAATAGCATATGCCATAGTTGTATAGCAGTATCTCTTGGGAAACAGTTCATATTGTTAACCTCCACTGTTATCGAATAGTTTAGGCAAACTATAGACATTATACTAACCTATGTTGGTTGCTATAAATTTGATTAGCCTTGTGACTCGAAATTGTAGATGCAATTTCTAGGCCAGACAATATTATGCAGATCAGATATTTGTACTACATGTTGTAATATATTAATAAACAATATTGTAATGTCATACAAATGTCTGTTATGCGCCTGGGTGTTTCTATGTTTTATAAGTATGTAAAACCAAAAGAAAAGTAGTTTAAGTAGTATATCCGTATTCTGGTACCCATAACACAAGCATATAAGCTTAGCTTGGGACCAGATGACGTTGTATAAAATGTCCAAGAATATTCACATCGGTGTGTATAACTTACTAGCTTATTCCTGCGGTTTTACCGGCGTTTATAGTCATCCCCCCTCTCCAACATACGTTATATTATAACACAACAACATGTCAATAACACAATTTGACAACGTTAACTGTACAGTGTTATAATAAAAACTCTAATATCTTGTCTTATAAAAAAATTATAATTAATATAAATGTGCACCAACAAAGTTCATTTTTAAGTTAAGTTTAGTTGTGGACGTAAAACTAAGGCCAATATGAACTATACTTCTCTTCTTCTTCTTCTCCAGCCCATTTACGTCCCACTGTTGGGCACGGGTCTACTCCAGTTGGGAAGGATTATTGTCTACTGTGCCGCTCTGACCAGACGTGTTGGCACAGGGTTTCTTTTCGAGTTTTTCGTCTCTCACAAAAGATGCTATCTATGTGCAATATCCGTTAGCTGACTTTTACAGCACCCTTGGGAGGAGATGGGGTGGTGACACTTGTATTCTTAATCCGTCACCACACGGAGGATTCATATATTATGTCGCAAATATGAACTATACAATAGATATTAGTTTGACAAACTAATTTATTGGAAGAAGCTCCAAATATTTAATACTAAGATACAAGCTTCAAATTCACAAATAAGATAGGTGACATTATTTTGATGTCAACTACACGTGAATGAAAACTAATACATAAGTATTACGAAGTAACTGTGAGTTTCCACTAAAAACATTAAACATGCAATGTATCGAAACTTAACACTGTCAAACCAATCACACAACTGGTTTTGTCGAGTTTACGTTCGCACTCAAGAAAACTAGTTAAAATCTTTGACAGCATTCAAGATTTGTTGTTGTCTGTGTTCGCACTGATTAAAATTATAATCTTTGACAGGTTTGTTTAAAGATTTGACATGGCTGACGTTCACACTGCTGTTATACTTTGCCTCGCAACTTGTTTAAAATCTCGATATATTGTTTCCCAGCACCGTCGGTAAACAACTGTGATATTAGTGTGATTTTTATTACATAATTAATAATATGAGTTAATTAAAGTGAAATATGGAATGGACGAAAGCAGATACGTTAAAATTTATTGAGCTTTGGCAAGGCTTTCCATGTTTGTGGAATACAAAAGACGTAAATTACAAACATAGACAAAAGCGTCGTGATGCTTCGTCACATTTAGCTCAGGAGATGGGCACTGACATCTTTGCAATTGACAAGAAAGTTATTTCTTTAAAAACCCAATATAATCGGGAAATAAATAAATTACGAACAAAATCAGGTGCTGGATTAGATGATATACCCCAATCTAAATAATAGTAGTTAAAAAGAATAAATCTTCTTCGTCGCTGGAATCCGTGGTTTAATAATATGATAATAGTAGTAAACCAACCAAGTACCTACGTCTGTTGTGACAGTTTCAGCGAAACGTCAAAACAACGTTTTTAAACAAATCATTTAAAGAATGTCGCGTTACTAATCCAGAGCGAAATTTCTATGAGTATTGTCTAGACTGTGAAACGTCAAATATGTTTAGGTTCCACAAGTTGTGTATCAATGCGAACGCGGCTCAATACATTGACAGAAAACAGAGTTGTCAACGTGTTTTTTTGTGCATGTTTCGTCAGTGGAAACTCACAGTAATAATTGAAATTGTTTGAAAGTTTCATAACATGTTGTCATAATTGATAAAGTTTTGTATAATTAGTTTTGTAACAAAAATTCTGTTTATATAGTGTAGAGAGATTCTGCAAATCGTTAAATCTGCAAAGTTAGATAGATAGATAGACAGATAACACTTTATTTGCACATTAATGATCTACATTTCATAAGATTTAAATAAATAAGTACTTAAAGTTTATTGATTTGTGAAAATTACATCAAAAGATTGATGGTCTTATTTATAATGACTTATCGGAGTTTTCAACAATAAAATAATGTCACTTTATCGCAGAGATGTTTAACATTTTATCGTAAAAAAAACTATTATGAATAACAATTTTTGACAATTTTAGTGAACTTTTAAACCTCCGATAAGTCATTATGAATAAGACCAAAACAGTTTTGAATATTGAGACAAACTGCTACAGCAATAATATGAGCTTTTTAAAATCATTCAAGTTCCAGGCAGGCCGTAAACTGCATGGCTAAATTAGGTATTATGGCAAAAATAAAACTTTTAGTTGAAAATTTTTAGTTAGTACTTTAACTTTTAGTTGTACCTTCTCCTTACACATATTAATGTATGACTGGTTTAGCGAACTGACTGACTAATAATTTTGTTCATAATACGAATTTGCCAGACAGTTCAATTCACGGCGTAAACTGCCTGTAAATAAAAGCTCATAATACGGCCACTGGAGTTATATGTGTAAATCTATTTTGTTTAATTAGCTGTCATCCACTTATCTCTATCTCTATCTCTTACTCGTGTAATTAATAATTTTTTTCCCGTTTTTGCAACATTTTTTACTGATGCTTGGCTTCTATCAGTCACAGGGTGATGTTAAATAGCCTAAAGCCTTTCTCAATAAATGTACTATGCAACACTGTAATATTTTTTTTTAAATCAGACTATTTGTTCCTGAGATTTGTAATAACAGTATAGAGACGAAATATTTTTCGTAGCGTATTTTTCATCCATATTGGGATTAAGAACCAGTATCACCACCTCTGTACCTTCCAAAAGAACTGGAAGAGCCAGCTAAGAAATATCATGCACAAATAACATCCACTGTGAGACATGGAAAACTCGAAACTAAACCCTGCAATACACCTGGTTAGCGCAGCATAGTATACCATAACCCTTTCCAAACTGGACAAAGCCCGTGCCCAACAGTGGGGCGTTAAAGAGCCGGGGAGAGAGGGAGAGGACATTATAATGTAAAAACAATTTAGTTTAGTCTGTCTGTAATATATTAATTACATCCTCTTTATTTGTCATCTAAATCTTAAGAGCCATAGGATACATCATTAATCTTATCCGCAACATCCGGATGTAATAAATTGTTTATCTACTCTTAATGACTGTCGAACCAATTTCTTAGCTAATTTCATCTCCATTATTTGTGTACCTGTTTGTTTGTGGCTTTCGTCTGTTTGTGGCTTTTGTTTGCGGCTTTTATTTGTGACTATAAGATAATGTTCAAGGTTATATAGTTTGTGATATGTTGTAAAGTTCTTTGCTATTACTTTTATGTTATTACTTTTTATATCTTTTTGGTAAGACTTTGAAGCATGGAACTTAGTCAAGTTTGTAACAGTTATTGTTATATGATTGTTTGTATGTTTTAAACTTAAGTGGTTAAAGGATAAGATGTTATTAACAAAATTAAAAAATACTCTAACTGCCGCACTCAGAGACATTTAATGGTTACTTAGGGAGCTCTTTAGTATTGATTTAAAAAAGTAAAAGTTAAGTTAAAACTTTTTTAAATCAATACTAAAGAGCTCCTTAAGTAACCATTAAATGTCTCCGAGTGCGGCAGTCAGTGAACAATAATTAACAAGTGTGGTGTTGCCGGATGAATAAAAGCCAATGATATTGACAAACGATATTCTTTATTTCTATGTTGGCAATAATACAATAAATCTTAATAGGTACTTATAGGTAAATGTACGTGAATACTGTGCGTGGTTCCTGGAATGGGCTGCGGGAGCTACCGCATTCCTTAACCTCCTAGCTTACTTAGCACTTTTTCTGAGGGCTGCGGGAGCTACCGCTCAGAGTAAGCGCAAGACAACAGAGTGGACTGCGGGAGCTATCGCACTCGTTGCCGTCTAGCTAACGACTGGGTAAATCGTCGCCTGCGGTCGTCTTATATAGTGATCCGGCGGTGTAGGTGTACAGTGCCGTCTCACTGTGTGCGTGCGCGCTTCCATGTAGATGTGGGTAGTATAGTTGGAGCGCTAAGTTGTTGCTTCTTGAGAGTAATAAAATGTTGCATTGTTACACAAGTTATTAGTTAGTTACTACAGTTAAAGGATTGCAGTTTTAAGTTTCTGTTATTTACTATCCTTATCCTTATCCTTACTAATGTATAAATGCAAAAAGCGGAATAAAAGCTAAAAATTTTGACGAGCTTAAGTGTTAATGTGTGTAACCAAACCATAGTGCGATTTAAAAGAACTGTACAACGCCATCTATTGATCGGCATAGTAAGCTTCTGTTTGTTAAGGTTTGATTTATAAATTTAACGCAGACGAAGTCGCGGGCAACAGCTAATTACAAATAGGCATATTTATAATAATATCAGTATTTTATTACTGCAATTTAATATTATTTTTTTTAAAGCTGTTGTTTATAAATAAATAAATTAATTATTTAATATTCATGGACATTTCACACAACGACCACTGGTACCACGCTAAGCCTATACCGATGCTTGTGTTATGGATACCAGAATACAGATAGAATACACATACTACTTTTCTTTTGTAAACACATACTTTTAATACATAGTAAGTACCCAGACGAAGTGTAAACACTTATATGACAATTATAAATATCACACAAATGATTGTCCCGAGCGGGAATCGAACCCGCAACCTCGTGAACGGGAGTCCGTTATATGAACCATTCGCCCATCAGGCTTGTCAAGGTGTAAAATAATAGTAGACCAAATAGTATTTTATAACCATATAATTATTTTAATTAAATACAGTTGGTTTATTAAGGTTTTATTATTCTTTAAAAGAAAATATGAGCTCAATATTTCACAGCCAGTTTTATCTTAAAATTAAAAAAAGGAAATTGAACTATAAAACATCTGAACCTAATTAAATTAAAAGCCTCGGGTGCTAGTCCGGACCCGACATCAATCGATAGATTCATTTCCCATGTTCCCTTTCGATGGTAAATTGAGTGTGACAAATACTCAAATTCCTTGTTTAATGACTAAAGTTAATTTTGGTCGAGCTCAACATTATCCCATCGATGCCTCCGATACATGAATTCTATTTGATTGCCGTTTTATTCACTGTTTTTGTTCATCTTTTGAAATTGCGTTTTGTAATTGCTGTGTTTTTAGATTTGGTCGAATATTTTCAACTTTTTAGTCAAATGTTAAAAAGTTTTTCTCTTTGTTTAATTTTACAGATTTTATTTAGGTAGTATAAAAATGTATATTATAAAAGTCTTTGCTTCTAAAGTAATTTATTAATTTTGCAATTGACATGCTATGCTTTTACTTAATTGCCTTTGCTTCTTTTAAAAGATGAATTTGACCAGTGGTTTTTGTACACGTGAGATTCGATTTCAATGTGACAACTGAATTCCATATTTTAAGTGTGTTATTAGAGAAAAGTTAGTTCATAGTTTACATAATACTGTTGTTTACTATAAATGTTGGTATGTATTAATAAGATGTAAGTACATTATATTTTATGTATTAAATAATAATCGTGCACCGATAGCTCCATTCACTCCTCATTTGAGTAACTCTATACCCAGGTTGCCTGAAAGAAAATGCTTTTAACGATAAGGCTGCGCATTATTTATTGCTTCTGTATGGTGTACATTGTACACTGCGACATGTATTCTTTATTGTACACTGTGCAATAAAGAATACATGTCGTAGTGATAATGTTGCCTTGGACGGGAAGGCGCGACAACTATATAATAAGCCTAATCAACCTTCTTTTAAATGCTTCCACATTATAGCTATCCGGAAATAGGTACAAACACTGGCAGATTGTTCCAGTCTTTAGCTGTCCGCCATATAAAGTTCGTTAAAAGACCTGATTTAATCTAATTATTATCAGGAAGCGAATTGCGTCCGAATGGTCCGAAAAGACAACAAAGAGAGCAATATCCTTAAGATGGGCTCAAAGATATGGAAAGCTCATTATAATGTGCTATATAACCAAGCCTATACCAGAAGATTTATTATTTTTTTAGACTTTACATGTCGTTAGGTAGTAAGTAATATTTTTTTTTTGTTTTTTATAGACATTTTACACAACGTCCTCTGGTCCCAAGCTAAGCTTATTATGCTTGTGTTATGGGTACCAGAATACGGATATAATACATAAACTACTTTTCTTTTGTAAATACATACTTATAATACATAGTAAACACCCAGACGCAGTACAAACATTTGTATGACAATTAAAAACATCACACAAATGATTGTCCTGACCGGGAATCGAACCCGAGACCTCATAATCAGCAGTCCGTTGTATAAACCACTCCACCACGAGGCCCGCCATATGTCCCGTATTACTTATGTTAGATGTCGCTAATTTTAAAAACTTACTGAAATATTGAAATCTGAAATATTATTCTCAAAAAAACACAAATTAAAGCTTACTTACACGACGCTGTTTTTTTAAGGTTCATTATTTTAAGACTTCAAGTTTCAATAAATCTTTAACAGATGTCGTAATGTCTCAAATGTGACGAATCTCGTAGTTTAAGGATGTATTAATAAAAAGATTTTTAGTTTCGGTTTATCTTCAACAGATGTCGTAAAAAGCAATTTAAAAGGCAAGAATATAAGTTTATATTTAAAAATGGCTGAATGTAGCTACAATTTTTATGCCAATGAAATCTTTTGTTTCAATAATTCAAGGCAACGAACGACAGCGCTCCCTAATTTATTGCTGCGAAAAGTATTTGAATATTATATTAGCTACACGTTTAATGATGTGATACAATTCGTGGTCCGTTTTAATTTATTTCCCTGTATTAGTCGTTGTCTTTACGAAATATTAAATTCTCATTGTTCTGTCTTTTCTTTAAGATTTTCTGCCAATTCTCACAATCTTATTAACATCTCTCAACAAGATGCATGCCATTTTACTTTTGAATAGAGGACAAAGGGAGCTTAATATGATTTTTGTGAATAGGCTTTTGTGTTCAAATGACTTTTTCTCATTGCTTCCACAAATTTTATCGAATAAGTACTAAAGATATAAGTATGTATAATTTAATGTTTTTAAATATTTCTATTTAATAAAGGTTTGATAATTTAAGTAGTGTGGTAATAGATTAAGAATAAAAGTTTCACTACCATACTTTCCTCCCCAGAGTGCTGTAAAAGCCAGGTGAAAGATATTGTATACAGGTAACAGCCTCTGTATGAGGCAGAAAACTTAAATCTTGTGCCAACATGCCTCTCACTGCCGCACTCAGAGACATTTAATGGTTACTTAAGGAGCTCTTTAGTATTGATTTAAAAAAGTTTTAACTTAACTTTTACTATTTTAAATCAATACTAAAGAGCTCCTTAAGTAACCATTAAATGTCTCTGAGTGCGACAGTTAAAGAGTTAACGGGCTGGAGAGGGAGAATGTTTACGAGGTCTCGTCTAAAGAAGCAACTAAATCTTTTTAACACTATTTACCACAATCATATTATCATCATCATAGACACAATAATTATCTTTATTTGGATATTTTTCGCTCTAGTTACGCTTTTGCTGCATCGCCGATCAACACAAGATTTCTAGAAATTTCTTTTGTCGAACTTTAACCGAAGTATATTAATCTACCTTAATTGTAAATTTTCATTGTTACTCAACACAGCTAGTACTAGAAACATTTTACAATCATGTAAATCTTAATACCCTTAGCAAATACTGTAAGACATAACCCGAGAACGAAACTAACCCGTAATAAATTTTACTGAGGCAATTCCCAAACCGCCAACTACAAGATCGATGTACCTGTAATATTTGCAACTTGTAACACGTAGTAGAAAGTTTAGAACGTGTACCTGCTTCTAACATAATGCAAGTTTTCTGAAACACCTGCACTTTACCTTGTACGAGACATGGTGGAATAATTTTGTATACGCTCTTTAAATTTTCAAGCGTTTACAATAAATGAAAACATCTATGTACTTATTGTAAACTAAATGTTAATTGACATGTTGCCGAACACTGCCTCTTAAGATACAGGAAACCCTAGTTTAAGAGGCAGAGTTCAACCGTAGTATAAGTGCAGATTGTTATTTATTTTTATTACATTTAATTTGTAAAAGTCGCTTAGTTTTAAGTATAACAACTATCTGTACTGTAAATTTATGAATAAATCTTTACTTTACTTTTACTTACTTAAAGTAAGTTTAAGTTGTAAGTTTTGAAAAGTTACTACATACTATTATACACGCTTTTATCAGCTTTATTATTTATCTATCATTAATATCTATCTATATATCAGTAATAGACAGATACCTACTTATTAATCTATGCATCGGAATCTTTTATCGTGATTTTGACCCACTTCCAATATTCAGAAAATAACAACAATAAAACCATTCTTGAACTACTCTATCTTACTAAAGTAATTTATTAATTTTGCAATTGACTTGCTATGCTTTTACTTAATAAATTAAATTGTAGTGGTAAATTAATAAAATTAATAAATTACTTTAGTAATAAAAGTCGCGTCATTATTTCAGCCCAAAATGTAATTGTTGCACATAAAAAATGCGATGTAAACTCAATCGAGGAACGTTGTGGCGGTCAAATTGGTTACTGTTAGCACGACCGCAATAAGCTCAGTTGGCAGAGCTACGGAACGGTATTCCGAGGTCGTGGGTTCAAGTCCCGCTTGCAGTGATCACTTTTTCCACTACAATTTAATTTATTACTCTATCTTATTTAAAGAAATTACAAAAATTACTGACCGATGACATTTAAACGAGTTCCTCGACTTTTGTCGTTACACCAGTATAAGCAGTAAAGTTAATCCCATATATTTTGCAAGAGACAAAACCTTTAAAAATAAGCAGGTATACTACATAGGTATAGTTATTTGTTAATACAGAGTATATATTACACTGTTATATAAAATTATGTCTCATATCCACATAAGTGGGACTCGTGTTTGTACCAAGTAACACAAAAGTGCCTCAAGTCTCGTTTCAAGTTTGTAAGTATCGTTCAACGGAAGGTGATCTCCGTTAGTGCCTTGATATATTTTCACATTTTTGTTAAAAAGAATGTCTAAATAAAGAACGAACAGCGTAAAAGTGTATATTACAACTATTTACCGTATATTAAATAGTTTAATTAGCTTTTCTAATGTAATCCTAGTTAGTTAATTTTTCAGATGATGTACCGTTCCGTAGCTCTGTCATCTAAGCTATTGCGGTCATGCCAACTGTAACCAATTTCTCCACTACAATGTTACTTAATTGAGTCATTTGATGTATTCCGAGATCGTGGTTTTAAATCCCGCTTGCGGTGATTGCTTTTTCCACTGTAATTTAATTTGTTAAGTAAAAGCATAGCAAGTCAATTGCAAAATTAATAAATTACTATAGAAATTTTCAGTTGATGGTTAATTGAAATTTAACAACCGCATTGGTCGCTGATTATGGATCAAAAATCAGAACTACCATTACGTACGTAAGTTATTACTATTAAATAAGTTCATCATCATCATCACATCACTCCTTTTTTCCGTGGGGGTAGGCAGAGACTATGGAGCGCCATCTGCTAAGATCCAAACATACTTCCTTGGCTTCATCCACACTCATACATCTAGTCATACATGCCCGACAGTTGTAAGTGCTACGCAAATAAGTTTAAAACAAATAATAAGACGTTGAATAGCGTAGCCCGCGACTTCATACGTGTTGAATTTAGAAATTTTCACTCGTTTTTGCATCATTTTTCACTTATACTTCGCTCCTATTGGTCGCAGCGTGATGTTAAATGGCCCATATTCTTTCTCAATAAATGAACTATCCAACACGAAAAGAATTTTTCCAAAACTTTTTGTATAATTTGTTATGGTTTGGATCATGGAGGGTAGAAGTAAGGAGGACTATCTCAGTATATTAAAAAGTGTCCGCTGAAAGGCAGCAAATTAAGGTGCCGCCATAGTAGCAAGTGGAAATATTTTAAAAATAGCGCCACAAATTATTAGAAAGGAAAGAAAAACTTCCGCTTTGTTACAGTGCAGTTTTTTAAATTATTATATTATATAGACAAACATGAGTATGAAATAAAATTATACGGTGTTTTTAAGTACCCCAAATATTTTTAAATAGCAAATAGAAAATAGTATTAAAGAATTACCGCACACTTTACTCTGCTTAAAACTGCTACATTCATATCATTTCCCCTTGCTACACTAGCGCTATTTCGGCGAGTGTAATTTGTTGTTTACAAGTGGACACTTTTTGGACTGATCCCCCATACAAGATATTCCTCCTTACTTCTAGTCTCCATGGTTTGGATGAATTCCGAATGAAGTTGCCGGAACTGGGTAAAAAAAAACCATTTGAAAGTTAATTTACGGCGATAAAAACATGCGTTATGTAAATAGTGATGCGCCAAAATTGTTTAGTACCATATTAAAAATAATACCAGCATAACCTTGCCTGATCGAGATATCAATAGTATCGTAAATGCCTTTGATGGCAAACTCAATAGCTATTGAAATTTGTACTAGAATAGATAATATAGATTGTATAAATGGTCCATAATGTCGCCTCCGAATACTTGGTGACTGGGTCGTTCAGTTTATGCTTCAAGATCGTTCAATATTATTAGGTAGCATTTCTTTGTATATTTTCTAGAATGTTCCATTCTCAATGGTATTTGGTCTTGAATAAATATAAAGCTTTTTATAATCACATTTATGCTGCAGAAACTTCCGTTTTCACATCCAAACGGAGCATTCTCAGAAAATATACATGATTTTCCCATGACAAAAACAGATATACAGAAATTCTTACTTCTTTACCACAATTTTATCTTTCTTTCCAGCTCATAAACGTCCCACCGTTGAGTATGGAGTACGGGCCTCCTCCACTTTGGAAAAGATTTTAGTCTACTGTGCTGTGCTGACCAGGCGTGTTGAGACAGGATATATTTTCGAGTTTTCCGTCTCTAACAGAGGCTGTTATCTGTATCACTTAGCTGGTTTTTAGAACACCCTGGGAAGGTAAACGGGGAGTGAAACTCATATCCTTAATCTTCCATAATCCGTCACGACACAAATAATTAAGATCTTACTGTATCTTATGTATCTCCAAATCTTTGGAGACATTTACAATATTTAATTTTACATTTAAACATGAAGTACACCAGCTACATATACACTCAAACACACACACAAGTACACATAATTTTATCTGCATGTTGTTAGTTTTAAGTATTTTATATATATTTTCTGTACTTAAAGGAGCATAGTATCCGTATTCTTGTCAGGAGCGGGAACCCATAGCACGGGTTCAACCTAGTTTGGGTTCCTGTCTCCAATGACTTTGTAATCATTGTTAGTTTGTAAGTTACAATTGTACATTAAGATTTTCCTAAATAATTTCACACTGGTAACTCTATTGGCGAATCTATACTGATGTTATAAAGCTGGAGAGATTGTTTGTTTGTTTGAACGCATTAATCTCAGGAACCACTGGTCCGATTTGAAAAAATCTTTTAACGTTGTATAATACGTTTATCGAGGAAGACTGTAGGCTATATAACATGTCTCTGTGACCAATAAGAGCGAATCATTAGTGAAAAATGTTGCAAAAATGGAAAAATATTTCATAATTTCTACTTTATTCTTCTCTACGCGTACAAAGAAGCGAGGAACAGCTAGTAAATAAATATAGATGATAGTGTAGCTACATAACGGAGAAAAAGTTTTTTAATAATAATAATAATAAATATTCATGGACATTTCACACAACGTCCTCTGGTCCCAAGCTAAGCTAATATGCTTGTGTTATGGGTACCAGAATACGGATAGAATACATATACTATTTTTTTTTGTAAATACATACTTATAATACATAGAAACACCCAGACGCAGTACAAACATTTGTATGACAATTAGAAAAATCACACAAATGATTGTCCCGAGCGGGAATCGAACCCGCGACTATTGATCTAGTAGAATTGATCTAGTAGTTTCAAAGCTTTTTCAAACAAACAATCAAATTTTTTCTCTACATAATATTTGTATGGAAATGCTGATATTTGCATAAGTTTACTAAAACTTGTATTCTCTAGAACATACTTCGGTATTCCCCATCTCCAAGGAGTTCGTATAATCTATATTTGTTACAGGCCGGTACCAGGTGGTATTCAATATAGCTGAGTATTAAATTCTATATATTGCTGTTATTATTCGTTCAGCCAAAACCAATTTACATAATTGCATACGTTTTTAGGTAAACATACTAAACATGTATAATTTACTTTATTATACGAGTAGCTGTTTAGTGTAGAAACGTAAGAAAATTGGCAATTACAGTTGCATGGTAACAAATAACAATGTTGTTTTATATGAAAATGATACGTGTAATTTTCAATCCAAGACATTTTAGGATTATGTGTCGTAACAGTCGTAAAATAAAGACAGAAATGGTATAAAGGATGTGATATTTACAATTTTCATACAAATGTTTGTACTGCGTCTAGGTGTTTTCTATGTTTTAAATATGTATTTACAAAAGAAAAGTAGTATATGTATTCTATCCGTATTCTGGTACTCATAACACAAGCATATAAGCTTAGCTTGGGACCAGAGGACATTGTGTGAAATGTCCGTGAAATTTAAATTATACGACTAAAAAAATTTCAACCAGCTCTGTGTTAATGCATGTAACGAAACCATGTTTTTTTCTTTCAATTTAGTCAGTACAACGCCATCTATCGAGCAGTATAGTAAACTTATGTTTGTAAAGGTGGGTACGAAGTCGCGGGCAACAGCTAGTATAAACATTTATATTAACCTGATTATTTTCAACACGCTTTAAGCCTAACATCTTCTACATGATCCATAAAAACAGTCTGCTACGTTCACATATAAAAATACTATAAATGTTCAACTCTAATAAAAATATAATGTAGCCCTAATGTTATCTTACTCTAATTGCTTTCAGCTTACAAAAATATTATAATGGAAGAACTTGCTTACAGAAAAAAAAAATCTTTTAGCTCCCAGATTATTGGATTATCCAATTCGTGCGAGGAAAAGAGTGACACAGAGTGTCGTAATGGGTTTCAAGTCTTGCGGTTGACGATATTATATGACGACATAATAATGTTACGTCTTTTACGTGGCAAATATAATATCGGCCATTTTGTATTGTCGTCTTAGCTTTCAAAAGCACTTGAGCATTTTAACCGTGTAATGTAGATATATGTATCTGATCTTTAATTTGAAGAGATATAATTCGTTTTTAGGGTTCCGTACCCAAAGGGTAAAAACGGGACCCTATTACTGAGACTTCGCTGTCCGTCCGTCCGTCCGTCCGTCCGTCTGTCACCAGGCTGTATCTCAAGTACGGTGATAGCTAGAGAGTTGAAATTTTCACAGATGATGTATTTCTATTGCCGCTATAACAACAAATACTAAAAATAAAATAAAATAAATATTTAAGGGGGGCTCCCATACAACAAACATGATTTTTTACCGTTTCTTGCTCGATACTAATAACGTTGCCTTATGTTGCATAGATAATGGTACGGAACCCTTCGTGCGCGAGTCCGACTCGCACTTGACCAATTTTTCAATAATAATGTTTCCTTCCTCCTTCTCAACCCATTTACGTCCCACTGTTGGGCACGGGCGTCCTCCACTTCGGGGGGGATACTGGTCTACTGTGCAGTGCTGACCAGGCGTGTTGGCACAAGGTTTATTTTCGAGTTTTCCGTCTCTCACAGAGGATCTTATCTGTGTGCAATATCCCTTAGCTGACTTTTACAGCACCCGTGGGAGGAGATGCGGTGGTGACACTTGTATTCTTAATCCGTTACCACACGGACAAATAATGTTTAACACGCTTTTATTAGTTCGGTATGTATCTATCAACTAGCTGTTGCCCACGATTTCGTCCGCGTAGAATTTAGAAAATGTTCCCCGTTTTTGTAACATTTTTCACTACTGCTTCTCTCCTATTGGCCGCAGCGTGATGTTATATAGCCTATAGCCTTTCTCGCTAAATGGACTATCCAACACTGAAAGAATTTTTCAAATCTGACCAGTGGTTCCTGAGATTATCGCATTCAAACAAACAAACAAACTCGTCAGCTTTATAATATTAGTATATCTAATATATAAAATTCACGTGTCACAGTGTTAGTTACCGTACTCCTCCGAAACGGCTCGACCGATTTTCCTGTAATTTTGTGTACATATCCGCTAGGTCTGAGAATCGGCCAACATCTATTTTTAAAACAACGTTTGCCGGGTCAGCTAGTAATTATGTATTAATGTATGTAAAGGAATATTAATTTGAAAGTGACTTTTCCCTATTTGCAGTAGTCGGACTGATTTGAAAAGTTAGTTTGTTTGAACGCGCTAATTTCGATTCCTTCACTGTTGGATAGTACATTTATCGAGAAAGACTATATATAACATCACGCTGCGACTAATGGAGCGAAGCATCAGTGCAAAATGTTGCAAAAACGAGAAACTTTTCCTAAATTCCACGCGTACTGAGTCAAATTCAAAGTATTTTTATTGTGGATAATAACATAATGAAGTTAACATAATATTTTCTAACACTTGCGCGACTCATCTGTTTAAATAAAACTACTTTTTACGGATTTAAACGCGTATATTTGTTTTAAATTTTGGCCCGACGTATATTTGTTTTAAAGTCTCACCCGTGACCATGGTGACTGCAAAGTCTCCGAAACGTCGGGCCAAAATTTAAAACAAATATACGCGTCTAAATCCGTAAAAAGTAGTTTTATTTAAACAGATGAGTCGCGCAAGTGTAGTAGAATTTTTGTAACTTAACATGAAGTTAAGTTACAGAAAAATTAAAACAACTTTTATGTCATATTTTAATTACAACATTTATTTTTATATCACGTATCTACTTACACCGTGAAAACAGACAAAACTAATAAAACCGTAACAATGCTATCGAAACCGATATTTTCCTTCTCATTGCACTATAGTGGCTTTCTTGAATAAAATATGCACTTTCCTTGTATAAAAGATATTCAGAAACGTTGCCCCAAGGCACTTTATGATACCCTCTTGCAATTTCAAGTATATTTTATACACTTCTAGCTATTACCCGTATGCGTAGAATTCAGAAACCAATCCTTGACAAATGAAAAAGCCATCCTCTTGAACTAATTTATCTATTAAAAAAAACGCATCAAAATTTATTACACTTGACTTGGAACCGCGACAGACGGTTCCAAGTCAAGCTCCGTGACGCAAGATCCTGTCTTCTTGACTGCAGAGCCGGAGTGCCTCAAGGATCTGTGCTTGGTCCGGTCCTTTATAATATATTTACCAGCGATTTACCCCAATCGCCTGAAACTACTGTGGCAACCTTTGCTGACGATGCGGCATTCCTCTGCTCTAATCGTGATCCAAATGTAGCGAGTAGATTGCTACAAACTCAACTCAATGCCACCTGTGCTTGGTTGAAGAAGTGGCGTATAAAAGCTAGCGCTCCGAAGTCACAGCACATAACGTTTACGCTTAGGCGTGAAACTTGTCCCTCGGTCAATCTCGGCTCAGACACCTTGCCTCAATCATCTTGTGTTAAATATCTCGGATTTTATCTTGACCGAAGGATGACGTGGAAACACCACATAAAAACGAAGCGGAACGAAATTAACTTCAGATTTAAAAATTTACTCTGGCTTCTCGGCAGACAGAGTGCGTTATCCTTGTCCAACAAATTAAGGGTCTACTGCTCCATATTAAAACCTATCTGGACATATGGAATCCAACTGTGGTCTTCTGCCAGTAAATCCAACATCATGTGCCTTCAAAGAGCTCAAAATAATATCCTGAGGACACTTTCATCAGCTCCCTGGTTTGCTCGAAACTCTGAAATTCATGAGTACCTAGAAATGCCAACCATCTTGGATGAAATAAAGGAATACTCGGCCAAATATAGGAATCGTCTAGTTACTCACCCAAACCCGCTACTGAGTATGATCCTGGAGCCTAATCCGTTTAAAAGACTCAAAAGAGCTGACGTGCTAAGTTTTTAAGGCGGGTAGTAACAATGGTTACTCTTCGCCAAACGTCTACCAATCTTTCAACCCACCTGATTATAGTCTGGAAGACTGATCGCAGGTATAGCCCTGTTAAAAAAAAAAAAAAAAAAGAAAAAAAAAAAAAAAAAAAATTTATTACATACTTTTGAAGATTTAAGCTCACATATAGAAATAACGACTTTTTCTTATAATTAAAAGATATTAAAATTTTTTGAACCTTCTCTCTTTTTCCAGCCCATTTACGTCCCACTGTTGGGCACGAGCCTCCTCCACTTTGGAGGGATTATGGTCTACTGTGCCACGCTGACCAGGCGTGTTGGCACAGGGTTTATTTTCGAGTTTTCCATCTCTCACAGAGGATGGTATCTGTGTGAAATATCTGACCTTTACAGCACTCTTGGGAGGAGATGGGGTGGTGACACTTGTATTCTTAATCCGTCACCACACCGAGGGAAGTTTGAACCTTATTTTAACTTAAATGGATGTATCTATATATTGACAAAAGCTATATCACATACCAGACTTTTACCAGCGACTTCTATTTGACGCGGCCACATTTGTGGTTACGGACGGCGGGGTGGATAATAATGAAAATACTGTCTTAATTTAACCTTAAATTTGGTTCCCTGTTTCGCAACCTTAGAATATAAATTTAAAAGAACGGATTTTGATTATTTTCAACTGAGGTTTTTATAGGGCCGTATTTAAAAATTGTACACCTTGTCTGTAGCGATATTTTTAAAAACATTCGATCACAATCAGTCCACATTTTAGACCAGTTATAGGCATTACAAAAAACCATGTTTTTTTTTTCGTAAATATTGTTCATGTTACATGTCAATGTCAATGTTACATGTTTAGACACCCAAAACAGATAAAGTGTATTTCTCTAAGATGACTTTGATAAAACGCTTCTAGGTATTAATTAAAAAAGTATTCAAGACGCAATTATGACAAAAAATTTATGAATATGCAGGATTCTCTTGACAAACTTTATAACTCTGCGTTATGAAAAGCAACATTTTGTTAAAAACATTTTTCAAAGTAAAAAGAATTTATTACGTTAGCCAATTCCGTCATTTCAACTAAGAAAAACGAACTAAAATAGTAGGACGTCGAATGTGAAAAAGAAACCAATCAGAGTTATTACCTTTGAAAATGGCCCAATCAACGTTACAGCTTATTTGTAAAGGAAATGCAATTTCAACGGCCTGAACGCAAAGGAAACTTGCTGCAGGGATAATATATATTGACTTTTTTCTTTTGCAGTTGTATGCCTTCTTTTAGTAAGTTAGGTAAAAAATATGAAGTACATATTTTTTAGGTTGCGCGTCACCAAAAAGCCGGTTAAGTACGAGTGGGACTTGCAGACAAAGGGTTCCGTGAAAATATTTATTTGTCATAGCGACCCCAAATAACACCCAATAACGGGATAAGAGCAAAAGAATGATGATGGGTATATGTTGTTATAACATCAATTGAAATTTTCAGCTCTATAGTTGATTCCGTTCAAGAGTTACAGCTTGGTGAGAGACGGACGGTTAGTAATAGTGTCCTGTTATACCTTTTAGTTACGGAACTTTAATAATGGAATCCATGGTTTCTGAACTAAGCGTAATTGGTTTTTATTAAACCAGAAATGACATAAAAAAATCACGAAATTCATTTTTTATTTTAATGAATCCGATCTTAAGAAAAACTTTTGATACAAGAAAGTTTTGTTAGAAACGATATAATCTATACAAAAGCACGTTCACGTAACCACAAGTTCTTAACTTTGAGCTTAGTTTTATTAACTGATAGTCGTTCAATTTAAACGGCTATGGTTTAGTTAAATTAGTTTTCAACTGGCAAGTGCACAAGTTAAATTAATATCTGCTTCGCTAAATTAAAAAAATCTTCTTGTATAACTTCTTAGTGACAGAGGGTTTATTTAATTTCATTAATGAATAAAACTAGCTGTTGGCCACAACTTTGTACGCGTACGCGAAAGTTTTCTTCGGTTTTAGCAAATATTTTTATCTGATGCTTCGCTCCTATTAGTCGCAGCGTGTTATATAGCATAAAGCCTTCCTCGATAAATGTACTATCCAACACTTAAAGAATATTTCAAATTGGACTAGTGGTTCCTACAATTGGTGCGTTCAAACAAACAAACTCTTCATCTTAATAATGTGAGTATATAGAATAGAATAGAATACACTTTATTGTACACCATAATTTACATTTCATTAAAACTAATGTAACAATAGAGCATGTACAATTGGCGGTCTATCGCATAATGCGATCTCTTCCAGACAACCTTTAGATGGACTCAGTTTATTTGAAAAAGGGGTGTTAGTGTATATATTAATATCTGTAAATATATTCTGACCACAAAACTACAAATGATATTTATTTAATTCTGAAACAAATAAACAAAATTCATCCCAGGAAGTAGTTATGTTCAAATGTTTTAACTTTATATTAACACAAGTTGAGAGCTAAATTTGTCCTCCGAAAATGTTCAGATATAGAATAACAAAAGCACAGTTGGTATTTAAAACTATGTTGATACAATGAGTTTTGTTACTAATTAGTGATGTTTTATTTCATTTAAATTGTGTATTTTCATCCATGCACACATCGTCCGTGTAGTGACAGAGTGAGAATAGAATTATCACCAAACTGGCAGTACTGGTAAGGTTCCGGACCAAAAAAAGGAAAATGAGACTGAGACTGCGCTATCTATCCATCCGCCTGTCACTAGTAGTGTATCTCTAGATTAGTAAAAGCTCTCTCTTTCTCCAGCCCATTAAAGTCCCACTGTTGGGCACGGGCCTCCTCCACTTTGGGAGGGATTATGGTCTATTGTGCCGCGCTGACCAGGCGTGTTGGCAAGGGTTTTAGTCGAGTTTTCCGTCTCTCACAGAGGTTGTTATTTGTGTACAAAATCCTTAGCTGACTTTTACAGCACCCTGGGAAGAAAAGGGGTGGTGACACTTGTATTTTTAATCCGTCACCACACGGACGCTAGTAAAAGCTAGAGAGTTGAAATTTTAACAGATTTTTTATATCTGTTAATGAATTAAAATCAATTCGCATCATCATCGTCCTCCTGTCTTTATACCGTTTTTTTGAGGTCAGGAATACGTCGAATATATTATGATAACAAGGGTAGGGAACATTTTGTGTGCGAGTCCAACTCGTACTTGACCATTTTTTCCAATTTTTTTTTAAATTATTTTGTTTTTCATTTCACCTGATGGTAAGCGGCGATAAAATGTATGATGGTAAGGAACACTGACTATGTAAGTAGCCTATTTACTCTATTTTTGAACGCGTCTAAATTCTGCAATCTAACCGACTACGTTTAAGTTCTAAACTAGTATTATAAAGCTGAAGAGTTTGTTTGTTTGAACGCGCTAATCTCAGGAACCACTGATCCCATTTCAAAAATTCTTTTACTATTAAATAGTACATTTTTACCGAGGAAGGGTATAGGCTATATAATATCACGATGCGACCAACAGGAGCGAAGCATTAGTGAAAAATGTTGCAAAAACTGGAAAAAATATCTAAATTCGGCAACAGCAAGTATTCAAAATAAACCTGCACTCGTGGCAACCCTAGAAAAAAATAAATCTGCGAGTTCTGTGGGAATTATATGTAATGCAATCGGATTAAGAGGATACCAAAATAGCTTCGTGCATTTTTCTACGTACGAAGTTTTCATTGTTTCTTTAGATTGAATGGCTAGAGCTCTAATTTTTAAGTATATGTTTTTTCAATATATAATCTAGGATCGCATAAACTCAGAAACGCGATTGAAAAAAGTTTTCTCGATAGAAAATCTTAGCGAAAATACCTCTCTCATTTCTTTTTTTTTTTCATTTGTCGGTCTATTATCACGTATTAACTAATGAAATAACTTTAAAAACATAAGTAACTATTATATATAGAAACACGTAAATCAGAATTAAAATATATTTAGTATATATTGAGTAAACAAAAAAAATATCCCTAATTCTTCATTTTCTATACCTACTAGCTGTGTTAATATGTACATGTCGACGATAATATTGATGTAGGCCCTTAAATGAAACAAGTTAGGACAGTTGAGCCTATTTTAAATGAAAGGATTTTATCTACATGACCATCGTATAATCTCCTTTATTGTATTCTAAAAGCTATTAGACTGGAACGTGAGAGTAAAATTAATTTTCGCTAATACATGCGCAACTTTTTATTCAAAAATAACCAGTTTTTACGGATTTAAATTTTAGCCCGGAGTTTCGGAAACTTTTCAGTCCGAATGTCACGGGCTGAGCTATGAGGTATCCTCGATGGACAGTTGTTACGGGGTTTACCCATATTTGATGTTTAAATTTACATTGACCACAAAGATAGACTTTTATCACGAAATTCAGACTATTGATTGTACTTAACAACTGATCACAGACACCTTACAGCTCAGTCTCATCCGTAACAAACATCGGGTTTTAATTAAAAACAAGTCTAAATCCGTAAAAAGTGGTTTTATTTGAAATTAATCTGTTTAATATTTTCATTTTTCATTTATTCTTTATTGTACATATAGAACAAACATAGTTGATATAAGCATAAATATATAGGTACAAAGGCGAGCTTAACTCAAATTTCTGTTTAGAATTAAGTTAATTAAATTAAATTAATTTATTTTCTGTTTAGAAATAAAATTAATTTGTTAAAAGATACTGTTTTTTCCTTGTTTTGTTTTTTAATATCATTATTGCTTCGGTATTTTTTTATTTACAGGAGGTAGGTAAATGTGCCTTTGATTTTGATACCAAGCGGCTTATTATGCACTTATTATTAAACAAAGTCGTTATTTTTGTATGTATGCCCCTATGTGAGCTAATATCTTCAAAACTACGCAGCAAAATTTGGTGCGGCTTTTTTAATAGATAGAATGGTTCAAGGGGGTGGCTTTTTTGTATTAGTTTTTTAAGGTTTGTTTTCTAAATTCAACGCGTACGAAGTTGCGGGTAACAGCTAGTATTTTATAAAGATAACTCGTGGAACAATAGACAGAATGCAGTTTTTGCTAGCAGGGGAGCCAGAGGTACCTATATAAGCAACAATTGTAAATAAAACTTTTTTTTTATCAGCAATTATTTTCGAAGCCTAAGCCACCGCGGCTCTTGATGAATATTGAAATTATGTCTGAATTACGTTGCAAGTGAACATAATATCGTATCGTATTCTACTGAGAACTGAACATCGTTGTATGTAGTTTGCTTAACATTCTAAATATAAAAGTAAGTTTTTATATCTGTCTTGTAGAAGAAGGAAATCCGTATCCCCAGAGGGCGCAATTAGCCTTTGCACAGATATAAAGCCACGTTATTATTATACAAAACAAACAGTTTTATATAAGTTTTATAGGTATACCTATTGTACAAGCTTTATTTGTGTCTTAGAAGCTTTCAATAATAAACCTTAAAATAATAACTATAAATAAATATAAACCGAAAACAAACTCTGTGGGAGAAAGAGATCTCTATAATCAATCCCACGATAATACGCTCGGTCAGCGTGGTATAAGTAATAGACCAGAGACCAACTAGAAAAATGTTTAAAAGCGAGTGACTACTTATTGTAGTTGAAAAGTAGCGACCACGAAGGAAAAGATTTAATTACCCGATGTTAAGATATAATAATGTAGACTACTATTAAATTATTTAAAAATAGCTATGTGGACACTACTATTTAACTAACTGGCGTGATGTTAACTAGCCTATAATCTTCTTCGATAAATGGACTGTCCTATAAAAAAGAATTTTTCATTTTCAATCTCTAGTTCCTGAAATTAGTGCGGCCAAATATGTGTCTATAACAGTATATGTATAGAATAATACTTACAACGTCGATGAGTTGACTCAGCCGAAGTCCCATTTTGACAGTAAGTCGATCAGAATTGTTGCCCACGGGGCGGATCAAGCGGTTATAGTTTGACAACAAGTCGTCATACAGCCGCTTCGCTTCAGGGTTTGCGACGGTTAGGCGGCCCCACACGCACAGGACTCCGACCACCAGCGCCAACACCATCTTAGGCTAACACCACCCCTGAAACCAATAAAACAACAACTCAATATTGTTTATTGAAATCTAAAGTAAGAAACGAGGTGTTTATTTCAACACCACGGAGAGACACGGTATAGCTGGGTAGCTTAGAGTCGTGGTGTAGTTGGGAAGGGATCCCATTACTCCAGAGCATATTTTGAAGGAAACACAAGTGGTTTTAGACATTAAGAGTCTGGGATATTTTTTTGCTTTTCTCTGACCAAAACGTCTCAAGTGGACTTTCCCCCAAAGTAAAAGCGTCTTTTCTAAAAGTGACGGCCAAAAATTCACCTTAACACACAAATAGAATAGCACATGTATGTACGTAACTATGTATAGGTTGTTTTTACGTTTGGTAAAATTGATATTATTCAATATTGCTCACTTTTCCTCATGAGTCTCCTCCAAAATTGACAGAAGTTGCAAATCAATTAATTGGTCCGTGTATTCCACACATAAATGGAAAGAACACATCAGCCATTGCCAAATCCAAATTTCTGAGTTTGTGTTGATTGACAACGACTTTTTCGTAAAGAAAGGAAATAGCCGATATTTTTCTTGAAAGAAGTTCACAAAGTACTTCTTTTTAACCCCAGATTAGGATCCCGAGACATTCAAAGCCAAAACTTTACAAAGACAGTAAAAATTTGCATATTAATGATATCTCCCTTTCAATCCTTCACTTAATCAACTTTCAAATCCAATTTAAGAACACTTTTTGTTTTATTTTACCTTTTACTATTTACTTTTTAATATAGAAAATTTAGGTAATATTTTACTAAAAAAAGGATTAATTTACAAGGATTGAATAACTGTTTCAATATTTTGCCAATTTATTTAAATAAGGCAACTTTCAACAATGTTCCCAACTTATTATTTAATTGTATATTCAATCTTAAACAAAGACTTTCTCGATAGTAATTAACAGGTATTTCTGATTTCAGAGCCATTACAAGATTTCTGAGAACATAATAAAAGTAATTTCGAACAATTACGTGAAATCCATTATAAACTTTATAATTTTAATGAAAAATGGGAATAAAGTTTGTTGTTTCTTGGTTGTAATGTAATATAGGAAATACTTGAGATATTATGGATTTGTATCAAGATATTTAATGAAACATGGAATATTGAGAATATTTGATTGAAGAATTTACAAAAAAAGATAATATAAATTCCAGAAATCCACGTATCACAACTGCGTCTGTATTTTGAAAAGTTATACACTTACTTTACCGCTTTCTAAGTGATACACGTTAAAGTATGAAAGTTGTTTATACCTAGTCTGATTTATGCATTTACCATCAAAATAATATTATAGTTATCTTTTGACAGACGTTTCAACTGTTATTTTAGTTCTTACATCTTCAAAATTTCGTTTTACTATTCTGAACGAAATTTTGAATATTAAGCATAATAAAAAATACTAATCTACTGTTTGTTATTTAATATAATAGATTGTATAAACTACAGTTTTTTGCAAATTTATTGGCAGTAAATAAATATCTACCGATAATACAATCTTTGTTTGACTTTCCGAATGTCCAACTTTCCGCGTTCATTTTCAATGTCATTCGTACAAGACATGTTGACCCAGTAGTACCGGGATTACTATCTAAGCCGGACTTAATTACAGGATAACGGAGGATAGGCTACAATAAAACGTACCTCTATAAATCAATCTGTTGGAACATAGATAAAACTAAAGCCAAGAGTACGTCCCATGGGAAGGAAAATGTAGGTATGTGGATTTTGTTTGTACTATTGTATTAACTGTGGTGGACTTATTCGAGTACTAAGCATTTAAGTAAAATCGGTATAAAGTCCGCCATTGTACAATTTCAATGTATATTTTATGTTAAATAAATGAATCTTTTTTTCGCCTTTACGCACACCCGCTCCTGTCATCTCGGTCATCACCGTAATGGTAGGAGCGGGTAGTGTCGGACTCACCGATGAACGACTAAACCTAACTGCGGCGCTCTCCACGTCTTCCTAGAGCGCCAGAGGTTCCCTGTTCTGAACTCTCTCTGACGCCCCGACGTTGGCCTGGCGGCACTACACCCGGTATCTATAACAATACCTAAAGAGTTTGTTTGTTTGTTTGAACTTGCTAAAATCCTGAACAGGTGGTCTGATTTCAAAAGTTGGTGTTGGATAGTGCATTTATTGAGAAAGGCTATAGCCTATATAACATCACGCTGCAACCAATAGGAGCGAAGCATCATTTAAAAATGTAGCAAAAACTCTCTCCGTAGGTATATAAGGTAACCATCATTTTCAAGCCCTTAGCCTGTTATTTGGTGTCGGTGCAATACCTACGTCATTTTCTTCTATAAACATCTGGCAGGAAAAAAAGCCTTGTTGTAAGCAACCGAAAAAAATACAGAAGGCAGATTAATACTGAATATCTCAAGTTTTGGAAGCCAGGTCTCGTGACTGACTTCGAAAAGCGACACTATGTTAATATTTCCGTCAGAGGTTAGCAAATATTTAGTCTAAAATGAAAGTCTAAAATGAATCTAAAATTTAACTTTATTACCAATAAAATAAAGACTCGTTTGCGATTAAAAGTACCCCTATTCAAATTGGATTGCTTGTACGCGTGACCATTTTCATTCTCAAAGCAATAAATTTAAGATTTATTTTCCATTGGACTTGGATCACTTCAGTTCATGGTAATAGAATGAGAGATTACGTGGAATCCTGATTTTAAAGTCGTTTGATTTATTATTACGAGATAAACTAAAACAAAATTCTATTTAGATCACGGTCCTTTATTTTATGCACTAGATTGAGGCAAAAATAGTAGGCAGAGGAAATTATTTGAAGGGATTTTGCCAATATTCACATTTTTGATAAGTGTTTATATATTTGTCATGCTATCGAATATGAATAACATCCTCTGTGAGAGATGAAAATTCAAAACTAAAAACCCAACACGTCTGGTCAGCATGATAAGAGCTGAGAAGAAGAAGAGCCTAGTTTAATGAAAGAAGAAGAAAGAAAGGTCAACAAAAAAGGTCAAGAAAGAAAGGTCAAATAATTGTGTAATTATGTAATGAATAGATATTTGATATTCGATATTCTATCTACATTTTACGTAAGTATAAACACATATTTTCAAAAAGTTGTAGTCATATGTGTTTTATCCATAATCTGGTACTGTCCAAGTAAAATATTAAGCCTAGTTTGAGGATTAGAATTATGTTGCCTTTGAATAACTAAAGTTAATCGATAATACCTTAGTCCAGTAAAACCGTATAAATTATTGTTAATAACTCTCCTTGTTAGGTTAGCAAGTACAATTGTTGGAATTTTGAGGATTACTAAAATGAAAATCGGCTTAGTAAAGATTAAATATGAATGGGCGTTCCGCGGTCTTTGTGGGTTGCCCCATGTCAAAAGATGAAGTGACAAAATAAAAGAAATAAAAAAAAATCTGAGTATACGATTACGTCATATGTAAATTCTTTTTTTTTCTGTTAACGAGATATTTGATATTGAGTATGAGATGAAAATATTCTCCGCGTGGTGACGGATTAAGAATACGAGTGTCAACACCCCATCTCTACCCAAGGGTGCTGTAAAGGTCAGCTAAGGAATGTTGCACACAGATAACATCCTCTGTGAGAGACAGAAAACTCGAAAACAAACCCTGTGCCAACATGCCTGGTCAGCGCGGCACAGTAGACCATAATCCCTCTCAAAGTGTAGGAGGCCCGTGCCCGTGTAAATGGGTTAGAGAGAGAAGAAGGGCTTCAGAAAAAAAACATACTTACTAACTTATTAAAGACGGTCACGTACAGTTGCATTCGCACTCGCACACAAATAATAAAAAAAGGGTTATTGCATTATTATTTATTTCCCTTCTTATTGTTATATATCTCAACATTTAAGTAGGTATGTAATAAATGAAAATATAATAAAATTACGACAGATTCGTAATTTAATTGTAATAAACTGTTAATTAGAATTACAACTCAATTATTAATAGTATTAAATAATAATTAGTGCGCTTGAAAACGAAGAGGAATCGCCAGACCAAAGTAATTACAAAAATTTAATAACACATTTTCTTCATAATGCTATCACCGCCGTAATGGGCACTTAACAACTAATACCATTTTGACAACCCAAAGCTTTCAGTAATTAAGAAGCCAATCAACAACGTTTACAAAAACGCCATAAAATAGGCTTAAGCCAACGATCGCTTAAGACTTAAGTCAACATTAGGTCTAAAGTATGTCAGTAATAAAGGACCCAAAAGTGCCTTGAGACATTATAATTCCTTGCCCAAAATTAAAACATCTTTAAGCATTTAACTTTGACGGGACTCGTGGTGTAGCGGTTCATACAACGGACTGCCGATCATGAGGTCTCGGGTTCGATTCCCGGTCAGGACAATCATTTGTGTGATGTTTTTAATTGTCATACAAATGTTTGTACTGCGTCTGGGTGTTTACTATGTATTATAAGTATGTATTTACAAAAGAAAAGTAGTTTATGTAGTATATCCGTATTCTGGTACCCATAACACAAGCATATAAGCTTAGCTTGGGACCAGAGGACGTTGTGTGAAATGTCCATGAATATTTATTTATTTATTTATTAACTTCGCTTTTTTTACATAGGGAATTGTGATTTACGCACTTCGCCTTTAAGGCGTAGGGGCTTTGTGTGGGTCTCCCGACCTAAATTGAGCCAAACTAACTAGTAAACTCTTAGCTGTTCCTCCTCGCCAAACCGGATCATGGTAGAATTTGTCTTAAGCATTGCCAGGGCATTTAAATACTATGTTACGCCATTATAAATAAAATCTTTCTTTCTTTCTTTACATATTACATACATAATATACCTATTACATTAGATTTCTAAATTCCTAGAAATAGGGTGTATTTTCATTACCACTAGGTACTTTTTAGTGAAATCTCTCACAATATTCGAAAGCACGTGTGTGGCACACGAAGTTTTATTACACTCCTGCAAAATCGCACGAATGATTTTACGAAATTTTAAATGCATATCGAGTAGGTCTAAGAATACCTCAACATCTATTTTTCATACCCCAATTCCATAAGGATATCGTAACTCCAACACTCCTCCTACCCATTAAATACGTGCCGAAGTAAATTGTGGAGTACACCTAGTATTTCATAATATTGCGAAGAAACCCAAAAATCCAGTAGGTACATTTTTATAATACAACACAAATCACATATTCTGTGCGTCGGCCATAATTCTTCCGCAGTTTTCCTTATGTCGCAGAAGGATACACGATAGTTTCTGCTTACTAGAAGTTTGTCAAAAGCTTGAAAAGTACGTGACTGAGTTGATATTTTTATTTTCTGAATGACAATATCGATTCTGTGACAAATATTTTTATTATATCTGCTGATGTTGAAGTTATTTATCTTTGCATGTATTTTGTATCTATCTCTTCATTTCATGTCCCTCTGGTGAGCACAGACCTCGTCCACTTTGAGAGGGTACAATAAAAATTGTATGAGTCTAATATAGCGCACTAACCAGGTGTTTTGGCATAGGGTTAATTTTCATAGTTTCCCATATCTCTATCTGCGTGGGTACAATTTTTATTCCTTAGCTGGATTTTTACCATTTAGCAGCCTGGGAAAAAGAAGGGTGGTGACACTTGTATCCTAATTCCTAATCCATCAAGACATGAACAATATTTTGTATATCTATATATTTGTTTCTATTTGTCTGTCGGTATCATCGTAGCAACAAATTGCATTAGTAGCGTTTCAAAGAATTTTTATGATTTATTTATGTCCGTATCTTCAGAGGTTTTAACTTTATAATTATCTTCGTTCATGAGATATAGCCTGGTGATATATGGATGAAACTTCTTGAGACAGACGGATATACAAAGGGCCCCATTTTACCCTATGATACGAAACCCTAAAAGTAAGCTGTTTATTTTCTATCCAAAACTAATAACGAATTCTGTGTGATAGTCATAATTCTCTTGCAGTTTTTCCTTATGTACGAGTATATGTTAGTTCCAGCTAATAGAAGTTTGCAAAATTCTTGAATAAAATACGTGACCAAGTTCATAAATATTCTTACTACTTTTATCTTGAGAGTGACAACTTTGAATCTGCGTGAAATACATTTTATTTTCTACTAGCTTTTGCCTGCGACTTTATGCGTACGGAATTTACTGAAGATTTTCTCATGTTCTCAATATCCTGTGGAATGATACTCCATTTTTAAGATCGCTCTCTCGCAATAGATCACGGGGATTACGGATTCGTGAAATTTATTTGTAAATTATTTGGGTAATATATCATTATTATCATCATAACATCATGCCTTTTTCCCATGGGGGAGGCCAGAGACTACAGAAAGCCATTTGCTTCTATCCAAACACACTTCCTTTGCTTCATCCACCCTCATACATCTGGTCATAGATGCTGGACAGTTGTAAGTTCTACACACTTGACCTTTTAAAGTATATCGCTAATTTATTTGTCACATAAATATGTATGGCCTTATTCATAATGATTTATCGGAGGTTTAATAGTCGGCTAAAATCGGTTCATAATAGATAGTTGTTATTCATAACAGTCTTTTTACGCTAAAACGTTATCTCTCCGATAAAATCTCCGTTTAAACCTCCGATAAGTCATTATGAATAAGACCATTATACTATACCTGATTAGGTTATAGATAAGTATATAACTGCAAAAAGAGTAGGTAGGTATTAATTTATACCTATGTATTATACGTAAGACCACATTCTGGTACACAGAACATAACCATAGAAATATAGCTGAATTTGGAACCAAAAGATGTTGTGTCCACAAATACTTTTTAAGTATTTATTCTGTCCCTGCGTCTTCTTTCATTTATTCAGTAACCCAATTATTGTTTTGTTTCTTTAAACAAGTAATAAATAACGGTAATTGCATCTGCCTATCATTTATACAATCTTCAATGTTTCAGACTATCCGATAAATCATTGAAATAGCGTTGCTAAGACCAAGACGGATAATTTATAGTCTGTAAATTGAATTTCAATGGTGCAATGGTCCCTGTAATTTTCGAACTTAGCTTTGGCGTTTTAATTTGTTGAACTGTTTTGTCAAGTAGTTCGCTTTGTACTGAAAATTTAATTGCAAGTTTTGTAAAGACTGTGTTTAATGGGTAAGTATTTCTCAGTAAGTTTTGAAATCGCTGTAAAAGTACTTGACTTATTTTAAGAAAATGATTTAAGGGATGCTAATAATATGAAAAATAAATTAGGACTGATACTGTGATCGCTAACAAGATAGATTGCACATTGAAGTGTGCAATATATTTACATATTTTTTTATATGCGATACCCTTATAGACGAAGTTTAGTATTCAAATCATAAACTCATGGAGGCAAATTTAACTAAATTAGTATTTTCTAACACTTGCGCTATTCATTTGTTCAAATAAAATTACTTTTTACGGATTTAGACGCGTATATTGGTTTAAATTTTGGCCCAACGTTTCGGAGACTTTGCAGTCACCATGGTCTCAGGAGAGAGTCTCACCCCACGCGTCTAAATAGGTAAAAAGTAGTTTTATATTAACTAAATGAATTTTTATTAGTCTTAGACAAACCTATTATTTTATTACTATACCTAATACCTACTAGCTGTTGCCCGTGACTTCGTCTGCATGGAATTTCGAAAATTTTCCCTTATGTTGTTATAGCATTTTTCACTAATGCTTCGCTCTAATTAGTCGCAGCATGATGTTATATAACCTGTATTATAGCCTTCCTCGATAAATGTGCAATCCAAAAAAGAAAGAATTTTTCAAATCAGACCAGTGGTTCCCGAGATTATTGCGTTTAAACAAACAAACTCTTCAGCTTTATAATCTTCTTATATAAAAATTCACGTGTCACAGTGTTAGTTACCGTACTCCTCCGAAACGGATAGATCGATTTTTATGAAATTTTACATGCATATTCAGTAGGTATGAGAATCGGCCAACATCTATTTTCAAACCTTTTTTTTTTTCATATGGCAAAACAACGTTTGCCGGGACAGCTAGTATTAGTATATATATTTTGATGTGAAACGCAAACCAGTCGTGTCTTTAATAATACATACATAATATTATAATATCCATAAGAATATTTGATATTCAACCCTCTTTGTTTAATTAAGGCCGCTATTTTGAAGTAAGTACATTCCCAAGTATACCAACAAATTAGAAATAGCTTCTTATTTAATTACTTTGAATAAACAAAAGGACATCTTTTTAATAAGCGCAGTTGGATTCAGTAGGAATCATTTTATTATAGACACTTATAATAGACCTGCTTGGATTAATTTCATTTGATTTCCATTTCAATACAGCCCTATCTCTCTATTAAGAAATTTCATGGTACACAGGATTTCTCTAATCTTTAGTTTTATTGTTTTTGTCCTTTCATTTCTTTTAGTGTATATAGTAAGTAGTATTCTCCGTGTGGTGACGGATTAAGAATGCAAGTGTCACCACCCCATCTCCCCCCAAGGGTGCTGTAAAAATCAGCCAAGGTATATTGCACACAGATAACATCCTCTGTAAAAGACGAAAAATTCGAAAATAAACCTTGTCCCAACACGCCTGGTCAGCGCGGCACAGTAGATCATAATCCCTCCAAAGTGGAGGAGGCCCGTGCCCAACAGTGGGACATAAATGGGCTGGAGAGAGGTATATAGTAAAGATTACAAAACTGAAGAGATTTTTTGTTTGTTTATACGTGCACACCTCAGGAATTACTGGTTCGAATTGAAAAAATCATTTTGTATTGGATAGTCAATTTATCGGCTATATAAGATCAAGCAGCGACCATTATAAGCGAAACATTACAAATAAGTAACTTTAGGTTAGTAGCTAAATACATAAATATCGTTCGTGTAGTGACGGACTAAGAATACAATTGTCACCACCCCATCTCCTCCAGGGTGCTGTAAAAGTCAGCTAAAGGATATTTTACACAGCTAACCTTTGTAAGAGACGGGAATCTCTAAAGTAAACCCTGTGCCAACACGCCTGGTCAACGCGGTACAGTAGACCATAATCCCTTTCAAAGTGGAGGATGCCCGTGCCCAATAGTGGGATGTTCATGGGTTGGAGAGAGAGAGTTAAATACTCAAAACATTATATTGCTCTATTATAATAGTGGTATAAATATAGATATCAAATTAATCTTTATGTACTTTGATCTCAAGTTGCACTATATACTTTTGCTTTCCCAATAAAAGCTAATAAAACAAGGATTTCATATAAAAATACTCGAATATCCAATTTTATTTGATTTCCCAATAGTTTTTTATATGGAATTGTGTTACTGATGTGTATCTACGTCGACAGAGGACTGCCGACCGATTTATATTGGATTCTTACGCCTCAAATACTCCACAAAGGAATCGCGAACTCGATACATATTCTACGGAACCCTTTATTGAATGGTAAAAAGATTTTTACAATAAAACTGAAATAATTGAAAAAAAAAACGTATAAATTTTTCTACATTTTTTCTTAAAACATCGTTAATTTAGTTTAGTTTTCTTTTGAATTCAGAAAAACCTTTAGTCTTTATTTTATTGAAAACAAATTTCTACCCACTTCAGAACAAAATCCCGAAAATCCTGAACGTCCTTCTAGTTAATTCCGTACTCCTCTAAAATTACGTTACGTATCTCGATGCCTTTCATTTTAAATAGCTGCTGCCCGCAACCTTGTACGCATATAATATACTAGCTGTACCTAAATAAGTCCATTTTCCATTGGAAAGTTTTATGAAAATCCATCCAGTAAAGACTACTACGTGAAAGCACAATGAACACCCTTAAGAGGATACCAAAATAGCTTCGTGCATTTTTCTACGTACGAAGTTTTCATTTTTTCTTTAGATTGAATGGCTAGAGCTCTAATTTTTAAGTATATGTTTTTTCAATATATAATCTAGGATCGCATAAACTCAGAAACGCGATTGATAAAAGTTTTCTCGATAGAAAATCTTAGCGAAACAACCTCTCTCATTTTTTATTTTTTACATTTGTCGGTCTATTATCGCGTATTAACTAGTGAAATAACTTTAAAAACATAAGTAACTATTATATATAGAAACACGTAAGCCGGAATTAAAATATATTTAGTAGATTTTGAGTAAACAAAAAAAATATCCCTAATTCTTCATTTTCTATACCTACTAGCTGTATTAATAGGTACATGTCGACGATAATATTTATGTAGGCCCTTAAGGTGTGTCCAAACATTGAGCGGCAATCGAGCGCGGATGCCGCGCGCGGCCCGTTACGCTACGATTGGACGACAGCCACGCGGACTACCTGCCGCTAATTCCGTAACAAAGATAACGTAACTAAAAAATACTACACACGGCGCTCGAGCATTACAAAATTTGCGCCACCCTGCCCTGCGTGGACCTACGTCGCCTGCGTCTCAACATACCTTAGCCTTAGTCAGCTTCGTCCTAACTACAGCGCGGCAGAAATGTGTCCTGCAAACGCCGCGTGTTGCTGCCGTGCTCATGCCGCTTAATGTTTGGACACACCTTAACATATCCAAACATTGAAGTATGAATAGAAGACCGAGGAAACGTTCGCGTTGCTTATCCAACGGTTTAAGTATTTTATTTTATAGCGCGTAATTGTTTGTTCGTCATATTTCCTAAGATATTCATTTAAATTGCATGCTGTAAAGAGCAGTTATAATCTATATTACTTGCATAAGCTAACTAAACTATTTAATTTGATAAAAAATATTACTATATACACATAAATAGCCTTTGAAAACACCTTATTGAATTTGATAATTTTTTCGACATTATTATGGGTACAGCGGGTTTCCCTTATAAGATAGACATATGCCCTCGCGGACTTTTTTAAAGAACTATGAGTAAAAAACAATTCCTCCATACATTAGTTTGTTGTAACTCACATAGATAAGGCAGCGTTTTCATTTATAGCTCGCGCGCATCCGAGTTTCTCGGCTAATTTAATCATATCTCATCTAATATACAGGAAACCCCAACAAAATATGCAAAAAAGCCATCCTCTTGAACCATCCTATCTACTAAAAAAAAACGCATCGAGATCCGTTGCGTATTTTTGAAGATATAAGTTCACATAGGGACATACATATAAAAATTACGACTATGTTTTATAAGAAGTAAAGATACAAAAAACACCATCCTCTTGAGCCATTCTATCATTTAAAAAAAGCCGCATCAAAATCCGTAGCGTAGTTTTAAAGATATGAGCTCACATACAAGACTAGCAACTTTGTTTTTTAAAAAGATAGATAGAGTGGTTCAAGTAGTTTTAATATGTGTTTCTCTACTATTGTTCATAGCGTGATGTTATGATCACCTTTAAATAATACTCCTCGATAACTGTAGGTACTATCTAACACACAAATACAAATAATTTACTTTTCAATTTAATAAAAATTTTCTATTTAATTTTTTGAGATTAGCGCGAACAAACAATTGTCAGACGTAGTTTTATTTTAAATATAGACTATATGTGTAGATGGGTATCAAAATATTAATAGCCGTATTCAAGATGAGAAGTCAGGATGTTCGAAAACAACATCGTCTGAAGATCTAAATTGAATGAGATCAACTTCATTTGATTTCCGCTTTTGGTTGCTCCAACTAGGGAATATAAAGTTAACTGTGCGTGTGTACTACATTACTACATTACTGGCGGAATCTAGTCATTGAGTAATTCCTCTCTGTTCTATTGGTTATTTAAGTATAATATATGTATTACAATGTATGTAGTTTATGTATTATTACTAAGTATGTTTATATTATCCGTATATGTATGTATATATTATATTTATTTATTATAGTTTAAGTATTAATGTTATTATCCCATTAGTGTCATTAGTGTAAATTGAAATTTATCTTCACCTTTTCTGTATTAAAGTAGCACCTACCTCTTATTTTCTCTGCACCACTGATGGTTGGCTGGTAGAGAATGCCATTGGCATTAAGTCCGCCATTGTACACTATTTTGTATGTGCAAAAAGTTTTAAATAAATAAATAAATAAATACTAAGATAGATATAAGCAAAACAGATTGCAGAATACCAGTGAAATGGATAACATTCGCCGCGCGTTGTAGCGTTCTATGGGGGAGGCCTATGTTCAACAGTGGGCGGAGAAAGGCTGATGGATGAATGGATAACATCATAAAAAGTTGTACGGTTGACAATAATATCAAATCAAATAGGGTTATATGTATGAAATTTATACACTATACTAGCGATAGGAAATGCGCTTTAGTTCTCCATTTGAACATATCAAGAGATGAGCTGGCACGAATTTCGTGGGGAAGAGAATTCCACAGGAGCACTGCATGTACAGTGAAGGAATCACTGTAACGAATAACTGTAACTAACCATTTGATCCTGAGATTAGCGGGTGCAAACAAACAAACAAACTCTTCAGCTTTTTAATATATTATTATGTATAGATATGAAAAACTTCCTGGAAAATAATTCCCTATGCCGTATTTTAAATATCATAATATTTTCCTTATAGATCACACAATTATATTATACCAGAGCATTACCAAAAATGTAATAATCTTTTTATCAATAACAAAATATATCGTAAAGAAAAAAAAATTAAAGCCATATTAAAAAGCCACCTTCACAAATCTCAATATATAAATATTTCATAAGTAATGTTTTGTTGTACGTAAACGTCTTAAGAGCAGACTACAGCCCCGGCAAATTCATAATATACATATTTGCGTTAGATATTGCTGGCTCTTTTCCCAAGCGCCGCGCCGAAAGAGACAGCTATAGCACATCCAGATTTTACCAATAAATGCTTTTAAAGAAAATAATGTTTCGTAGTCCACTTATAAAGAAAATAAAAATTTTAACGCCATGTTAGATATTAAGAGTAGGTATTATATCTATGTTTCTAATATGTTCTTTTTAGGAAAAAGCTTACCAAATTTTTTGTGATAGATGCTGCTTCAGCTTAAGAGAACCGTAAAAATATTTTTTAATGATATTTTTGGGAAAAGAAAGCACAAGGTTACCTGTAGTTAGCACAAGGTCCCTAACCTAACCTATAGTTATATAAGACCTAAATACTGTAAGAAAAAATGGTTGATTCAATGAAAAATCTAATGGTTGATAAAATAAAAAACAGCGGCTATGACTATGTCTTGCTATCGTACCCTCTTGATACTCCACAAAAACCCTATTCAATACATTGATATAAATAGCTGTAAATATGTTTCATACATTATACCCAAATACTTTTATACCGCAATAAAGAAAATTATATAAAAATCACATCAAAGAAACCATACACTTTCATTTATAAAATTCTTTGAGTAAAAATATTCATAATTTCAATATCTTTTTTGATATCGAGATTTAGAGCAATTCTTTATTGAAAAAACCGGTCAAGTAAGAGTTGTAATCGCAGACGAAGGGTTCCGTGCCAGTTTTAGGTATCATAATATTATTATATTCCTCATACTGACCCCAAATAAAACTAAATAACGGCTTTTGGTAAGGAGCCCTAAAAACTGAGAGGAAATATATCCATATTTGTTCCATACCAATCCAATCGGAATAGGAAGGTTATACGTTATAGGTCGGGTACTATTTGTCTCTGTTAGAGAATGCCCTACGTTTCCAATGTAGAACCTAGACGAACATATGCAGCTATGAATTTTGTTAGTAAAATAGTATTCTCTGTCTCTCCAGCCCATTGACATCCCACTGTTGGGTACGGGCCTCCTGCATTGTTGGAGGGATTATGGTTTACAATGCCGCGCTCACCAGGGATGTTGGCATAAGGCTTTTTTGAGTTTTCTGTCTCTCACAGAGGATGGTATCTGTGTACAATAAAACTTAGCTGGATTTTACAGCAACCTCGGGAGGAAATATGGTGGTGACACTTGCATTTTTAATCTGTCACCACACCGACGGCTTAAGAAAAAAAAAACTGTACTATCCATCAGTATGTCTCCGTCTTCTGCAGAGCATAGGCGTCACTCACCCATATTTTATAGGCTTCGTGGTCCAGTGGTTCATGTAACGGACTGCCGTTCACGAGGGCGCGGGTTCGATTCCCGCTCGGGACAATCATTTGTGTGATGTTTATAAATGTCATACAAATGTTTGTAAGAAAAGAAAAGTAGTATATGTATTCTATCCGTATTCTGGTACCCATAACACAAGTATATAAGCTTAGCTTGGACCAGAGGACGTTGTGTGAAATGTCCATGAATAAAATTTATTTATTTATTTGTATAATAACATTAACTAATCAATGAATTTAATTTGATACAACTGAATTCTATAACTAATACCAACAATTAGCTTTTATAGTTTTGGCCAATAAATAACGCCGTGTCGTCTTGCATTAAAGGACACATTAAAATTTCTTTCGGGTATCTAAGTATATCAAGAAATAAAACTACTTTTTACGGATTTAGACGCGTATATTTGTTTTACATTTCAAATATCAATACAATATTTCAAATAGTCTAAATCCGTAAAAAGTAGTTTTATTTAAACGAATGAGTAGCGCAAGTGTTAGAAAATATATATATCAAGAAATTTAAAAAAATATATTCTAATAGTTATTCCTTAAGACGGTACGATACCAAATTATGCTCCATACAAAAGTATGGGTATCGTACCTCGGTTTTTTCTTCGCGAAAGTTAAATCGATTTTAATAGTTTTTATCGTTATAATATAGATAAAGAGTATATCTATGCTACTATCACTTTCTTTTTTTAAAACATAATAACTAAAAGAAATATGACGATCCGAAAAACCCACTTTTTTCGGTTTTCTTTAGATAAAGTTGCAGCGTCTATCACACAAATTTGGTAAAGTTTTACCACAAAAGAAAGTGATAGAAGCATAGATATTGTAAAGGTTGTGATCATTGAATATAACCTATTCAATGATACAGGCCACATATATTATGGTTTATTTTTAAAAAAGTAATAAAAATTTTAAGAAAAGAATTAAAAAAGGTTTTAGAGGATTGGAGAGGACATGGAGGATAAAAAAAAATAGATATTGTGAAACAAATATGAATTTAAAAAGAATATAATTATTTATAAAGCCTTAAATGTTTTTATTTTGTAAATGTAACAAGTCCTAGAAGGGAAATAAATAAATTGTTCTGCAAGAAGGTTTATGTGAAATTTTAAATTCATATTTGTTTCACAATATCTATTTTTTTTATCCTCCATGTCCTCTCCAATCCCCCAAAACCTTTTTTTTACTTTTCTTAAAATTTTTATTACTTTTTAAAAATAAACCATATGTGGCCTGTATCATTGAATAGGTTATATTCAATTCAATCTCTTTATCTATAATATAACGCAAAAACTATTAAAATCGGTTTAAATTTCGCGAAAAAAATAACGGAAGTACGAAACGTCTTTTTTCAAAGAATTTGTAGGTAAAATCCGCTTCATCTATATTTGTCCCTTTCAGCGCGGCGCTCGGAAATAGGGATAGCAATACCTAAGGCAAATACCTAAATGAGGAGTAAAGTACCCTCTTAATGATTCAGATAAGCAATACTTGTAATCATATTTTTGCAAATAATTAATAAAAGTTCAACTATCATAAATTAATATTATCTATGTGATAAATAATTTAATGAATACCAAATTTAAAATAAAGCGACATAGGAGAACCAACTTGTCACCGCTATCATGAACCATTTGAATGAAATACCAAATGGAATGATGCCAACAATGATAAATAAGATATATGGTTTGTACAAATATGAGAATAAATTATATTAAAAGTTTGGTATGTACATTGGAAAAGGCTTTTAAGAGGACACGACACTAAACTATGCTCCATACAAAAATATGGACACAGTAGACCGCTATTTTGTTCGTGGATATTACCTCTGGAGCAACGAATTTTTCTCACAGTATTATGGCCTTATATATCTCTATATATCCTTATATATATGTTTGGCATTGTAAACTTAATTTAATAAATAAATAAATAAAAAAAAATATAAAAAGTATCTTTTATATGGCTTCTTTACTTTCTTTTTTTTCAAAACAGGATAACTAAAAGAAATATGACCACCAAAAAAAAAACGTTTTTACAGTTTTTTTTAAATGAACTTGCAGCGTCTATCACACAAATTTTCTTAAAACTTTTCCAAAAAAAGTAACAATAGCATTAAGATAAATATACTCTTCATCCAGATGACGACCCAAAATTTTTTGATGTTGGTTTATTTTTCACGAAGAAAACAGTGAATTCCGAAACGCCTTTTTTTTCAAACATTTCATAGGTAAATTTCATATGTAAAATCTGACTGATATATTATTATTATAGTTGTTCTTTTCACCGCGGCGCTTCATCTATAAGATGACGTTAAAATTATAAAAATCTGTTTATTTCTCACGAAAAAAGCAGCCGATTATGAAACATCTATATTCAAAGATTCTGTAGGTAAGCGCTGACTGAACTGAAATGGGTATCAGGATACTATACAGAGACTAAATGAACTACTTTTCTTTTCTAAATACATACTTATAACATATAGAAAATACCCAGTCGTTGTAAAACTTTTATACGACAATTAGAAATATCATACAAATGATTGTTCCACGCGGGAATCGAATCCGCCACCTCGTGAACATCAGCATGGCAGTCCGTTACATGAACCAGTTGACAACGAGGTTCGTCAGATATATATAAATCATCTCATAACTTTAACAAAAGCACTTTAATATAAGCTAATTTAAAATCAAAACCACTACGCACGTACAAGAATCTCTCTAGAACACGAGAGTATTATATAACTCTAAGTTATATGGAGCTAAGCATGTTGGACGACAAGGATTGTATAAATCTTTGTTAAAACAACGCAATACCGAGGAAGTTTATGCAGTTGGCAGTTATCTTACGGACAGAGCGCAACCGACTGTACGGTATTGCAATGAATAAACCAATCAAGGGAACACGGGATTTTGGATTTTATCACCGAATGTTTGTTTGGAGCACGATTTTACAAAGAATTATAATATCATGGTTTCAATTTCATGTGTACCATAGATCACCCACAATAGATAGAGCATTAGAAGATTTTTCGTTTACTACTAAACGCACCCACGTTGGAGAAAAACTGAGGAGTATGAATATGAAACAATGCGTTCATTGGTACTAGCAAAATCACACGTTGAGATCACAAACGCTACATACTTAAGCGAGAATACAAAGAAAGATCCTTCCAAACCAGTTACACGGTCGTAAGCCACGGATCGAGCTCGTCGTAGTCAATAGAATGTTGAGGTTAAAGTAGCTAGTTTGTCTAGTTTTACAAGGTCTTTAGATTGATAACTGCTCTGGCTGTAAATACAGGTAATTTCTATGATGTTTTCCGATATACACTAATTAAAAAAAAAACTATAAATAAGTAAGAAAAAATGTAATACCCGATGATCCGTAATAGGTCTTATTTCAGCATATAGTTTAGTCTGAAAGACTTGACCCTGGTTTTCAAATGGGACCTTGGCGTGATGTCACGGTTGACCATAAGAATAGCTGATACGTCCGTTATTCATTGGTTGCCTTGTGCACGGAATCTATTAGGGTGTGATCTATGGAGCTTGCTGAATAGTTTTGTTGTTTAATGTTTGTGTTATGTCCCTGTTTGTTACTTTGGTAATTTTGTGTTTGAGATATCAGAGCAATTTTAGAAACTTTAAATCTCAAAAGGATCAGCAGTTTTTGAAATGGATAAAACTTGTTTTTCTAATCTTGGTTCATATACAGCGTGTTTGGTACATCGTTTGCCAAAATAAATTTGCTAAAAGATAGTGTCACTTGCTATAGTTTAGCATATTTAATTTTATTTTTGACCCGCCAGATTTTTATTTTTGGTCTTGGAACTTTTTGATAAAAAATTCCATACTGAGCTTTAAAACCAAAAAATAAAAAAAATTGAACACAATTGAAAAATTGAACGCGATTAACAGCATTTTTTTTATTTTTTCGGTTTTAAAGCTCAGTATGGAATTTTTTATCAAAAAGTTCCAAGACCAAAAAAAAAAAATCTGGCGGCGCAAAAATAAAATTAAATATGCTAAACTATAGCAAGTGACACTATCTTTTAGCAAATTTATTTTGGCAAACGATGTACCAAACACCATCTATTATAAAGCTAAAGAGTGTGTTTGTTTAAACGCGGTAATCTCAGGAACCGCCGGTCCTATACATAAACGAATAGTTAATTGTACAATGTAATATCTACCTAGAAAGTTCATGATACAATATATAGAAACCTGCTGCAGTCAGTTTTGAAATAACATCTCACAAAAATGGTATAAAAAGTGATAGAAAATGCATATCACAATAGATAGTACCTCACCTACCTTTGAAATAGTTGAATTAACTACACAATTCTATGTGCATAACAAAACAAAATAATTGGTCAAGTGCGAGTCGGACTCGCGCACGAAGGGTTCCGTACCATTATCTATGCAACATAAGGCAACGTTATTAGTATCGAGCACGAAACGGTAAAAAAATCATGTTTGTTGTATGGGAGCCCCCCTTAAATATTTATTTTATTTTATTTTTAGTATTTGTTGTTATAGCGGCAATAGAAATACATCATCTGTGAAAATTTCAACTGTCTAGCTATCACCGTTCTTGAGATACTGCGTACGGAACCCTAAAAATCATGTTTGTTGTATGGGAGCCCCCCTTAAATATTTATTTTATTTTATTTTTAGTATTTGTTGTTATAGCGGCAATAGAAATACATCATCTGTGAAAATTTCAACTGTCTAGCTATCACCGTTCTTGAGATACTGGGTATGGAACCCTAAAAATCATGTTTGTTGTATGGGAGCCCCCCTTAAATATTTATTTTATTTTATTTTTAGTATTTGTTGTTATAGCGGCAATAGAAATACATCATCTGTGAAAATTTCAACTCTCTAGCTATCACCGTTCTTGAGATACAGCCTGGTGACAGACGGACGGACGGACGGACGGACGGACGGACGGACGGACGGACAGCGAAGTCTCAGTAATAGGGTCCCGTTTTTACCCTTTGGGTACGGAACCCTAAAAATGAAAACCACTGTGGCGTATTTTCATTAATTGACAATTTCGGTGTGCACCTTTTAAAAAATTAAAATCGTTACTCTATAATGCACATTATTTATAACAAGAAAGTTCCGTTAACATTGTCAAATTGTGATATTGACACTATTACTTAAGGGCCTACATCAATATCATCGCCGACACGTACATATTAACACAGCCAGTAGGCACAGAAAATGAAGAATTAGGGATACTTTTCCTATTTACTCAAAATCTACTAAATATATTTTAATTCTGATCCACGTGTTTCTATACATAATAGTTACCTATGTTTTTAGGGTTCCGTACCCAAAGGGTAATAATTGGTCAAGTGCGAGTCGGACTCGCGCACGAAGGGTTCCGTACCATTATCTATGCAACATAAGGCAACGTTATTAGTATCGAGCAAGAAACGGTAAAAAAATCATGTTTGTTGTATGGGAGCCCCCCTTAAATATTTGTTTTATTTTATTTTTAGTATTTGATGTTATAGCAGCAATAGAAATACATCATCTGTGAAAATTTCAACTGTCTAGCTATCACCGTTCTTGAGATACTGGGTACGGAACCCTAAAAATCATGTTTGTTGTATAGGAGCCCCCCTTAAATATTTATTTTATTTTATTTTTAGTATTTGTTGTTATAGCGGCAATAGAAATACATCATCTGTGAAAATTTCAACTGTCTAGCTATCACCGTTCTTGAGATACTGGGTACGGAACTCTAAAAATCATGTTTGTTGTATGGGAGCCCCCCTTAAATATTTATTTTATTTTATTTTTAGTATTTGTTGTTATAGCAGCAATAGAAATACATCATCTGTGAAAATTTCAACTGTCTAGCTATCACCGTTCTTGAGATACTGGGTACGGAACCCTAAAAATCATGTTTGTTGTATGGGAGCCCCCCTTAAATATTTATTTTATTTTATTTTTAGTATTTGTTGTTATAGCGGCAATAGAAATACATCATCTGTGAAAATTTCAACTCTCTAGCTATCACCGTTCTTGAGATACAGCCTGGTGACAGACGGACGGACGGACGGACGGACGGACAGCGAAGTCTCAGTAATAGGGTCCCGTTTTTACCCTTTGGGTACGGAACCCTAAAAACGGGACCCTATTACTGAGACTTCGCTGTCCGTCCGTCCGTCCGTCCGTCCGTCTGTCACCAGGCTGTATATCAAGAACGGTGATAGCTAGAGAGTTGAAATTTTCACAGATGATGTATTTCTATTGCCGCTATAACAACAAATACTAAAAATAAAATAAAATAAATATTTAAGGGGGGCTCCCATACAACAAACATGATTTTTTTACCGTTTCTTGCTCGATACTAATAACGTTGCCTTATGTTGCATAGATAATGGTACGGAACCCTTCGTGCGCGAGTCCGACTCGCACTTGACCAATTTTTTGTATAAATTCTTTAGGTTTCGTTTCTAAATGCCACGCGTACGAAGTTGCGGACAACAGCTAGTTATTATTAAAGTTATTTCATTAGTTAATACGCGATAATAGACCGACAAATGAAAAAAATAAAAATTAGAGAGGTTGTTTCGCCAAGATTTTCTTTCGAAAAAACTTTTTTCAATCGCGTTTCTGAGTTGCATGAACTCAGAAACGCGATTGAAAAAAGTTTATCCTAGATCATATATTGAAAAAACATATACTTAAAAATTAGAGCTCTAGCCATTCAATCTAAAGAAACAATGAAAACTTCGTACATAGAAAAATGCACGAAGCTATTTTGGTATCCTCTTAATAAATAAAATTTTTGTGGCAAAAAACTATTACTTTTCATTTTTAGTTAAGTTTAATTATACAAATTGTGAATTGGTACCGTTATTGATGAAAAAATGTCTGACTAAAAAGTCGGAGATGGAATATACTACTCACAATAACAAATTATAAGAGGATTAATGATAGAAATATTTATACAACAAGAAGTTACAATAAATTGAAATGAACAATAAGATACGAATAAATAACTAGTAATGAAATAAAGAGAAAATGTATTTCATGAGCTGTCAGTGTTTATAAATAAGAAAAAGTTCTGACAAAAGAAATTAATTTTTAGGGTTCCGTACCTAAAGGGTAAAAACGGGACCCTATTACTGAGACTTCGCTGTCCGTCCGTCCGTCCGTCCGTCCGTCTGTCACCAGGCTGTATCTCAAGAACGGTGATAGCTAGACAGTTGAAATTTTCACAGATGATGTATTTCTATTGCCGCTATAACAACAAATACTAAAAATAAAATAAAGATTTAAGGGGGGCTCCCATACAACAAACATGATTTTTTTACCGTTTCTTGCTCGATACTAATAACGTTGCCTTATGTTACATAGATAATGGTACGGAACCCTTCGTGCGCGAGTCCGACTCGCACTTGACTAATTTTTACTGCTATCTAGTATCTATACTAAATTGTAAATGGTAAGCGAAACATTAATTAACAGAATGAATCAAGATGAAATATAATATTAAATATCACTCGTTTTTGGTATTGAATTATAAAAACAGGTCAAGTACGATTTCGACTCGCACACAAAGGGTTCAATACCGTTATTATAATTTTTTTTTTTTCGTGTGAATGCATTTACGCACATTGTGTGGGACTCCAGGGTCATAAACGGACCCGGACTACCCACTAAACCCCACAGTGTTCCTCCTCGACCCTTGGCCGAGCCATGGTAGTCACTCAGGTATTACCATGACCCGGCCGGGGGTGGCTCCCTATCGGTGGGGCTCACTGTGACGGGGCGGGCCCTAGGCGCCCCCGTCAGTCCGACGCCTCTCCCCGGAACACGTGGAGAGAGGCCGTCCGCCGCTGTTGGCACGACAGGCCCTCCGACCTGACGCGCGCGGCGTCCTCGTTGGGTGGGGCCGCCAGCTATTGTGCGCCGACGACCCCTACCCGGGGCCCTGCGGGGGGGCAAAGTATCGCCCGAGCGCTCGCGCTCCACCGTTATTATCATAATATAATCTGATCCGATCAGTAATAACACCAAATAAGTGAACTCTAAAAAATAGTCTAACGGTAACAGAAGAATATTAGATGTATAAGTAATAGTTTAAGTGAAGCTGAAGGAACGGTGTATGGATCGTAGCAGATGGCGCTCGATAGTCTCTGCTTACCCTCATTAAAAAGGCGTGATGATATGATGATGATGATCAGAACAATAAAATTTCTAACAAAAAAAAACTAAAACATAAAATGGCACCCAAACAATTTAGTTAGATCTAAATTGTACCTAATACATAACATGGAAAATAATCTAAAATGACCACCACCATCGAGAATGATGATGATAATGAGATGCAGAGAAGGATCATATATCGTTTAGCGTAGATAAAATTCGATAGAACAAATTTCGCACATTATACGTAATATTAAAATTTATAAATAGGGTTTAAGAGACGTTATGTTTTCAGGGATTATATCAGGTTTTAATAATGAGGTATGTGCGAGATAAAATTTACATTTGGGCGACATTCCTTTAACCCTCGTCCTGCCAAGGATGTTCGTAATTGATATCACCGCGTATAATAATCCAACATATTTTTGATTCTTTTGCCAAAATTTTTCTTTGAATTAATAAAGTTTTCATATTAGAAATTTTTTGCATATCTTGTATCTCTATACACTTTACAGAAAAACTAAGGTCTGAACGTTTGACATAATCCATTCCTAGTCAAAGCTACTGGAGCTACTAATTTGAAAATTAGCTGTCAGATTCTAAAGGTTTCAATTGCAAAAACGGTAATACAACTTATAGGAAGGTAGAAAGGGGTAGTTTGTATTAATATCATTTGGCTCCTCAGGGTTATGAAAATGTGTTTATTAAAAACTAGCCCTGCTCAAAACTAAGAAATAATAAATAAATCTTATACAGGATGTGGCGTAAATGGTGGTCCAACGCTAAGGTGGTTATAGTTCAAGTATTCACCTATCATATAAAAATAAAATTAACCATTTTTAGCCATTTGTTTCGGAAATATGATTTTTTTATTTTTTTGTAAAAAATCTTTAAATATTTTATAAATGAAGAATGAAGAATACGGATAGAATACTTATACTACTTTTCTTTTGTAAATACATACTTATAATACATAAAAACACCCAGACGCAGTACAAACTTTTTGTATGACATTTATAAATATCACACAGATGATTGTCCCGAGCGGGAATCGAACCCGCGACCTCATAAACGGTAGTCCACTACGTGAACCGCTCGGCCACGAGGCTCGTCAAATGCTTCACAGTTTTTTCACATTTATCAAGCAAGTTTCTAAGAGGGTATTAAAGTTGGTAAAAATGTTATCATCATCATAAATATATTGTTGTTGCTACAAAGTTGCTGTTTTTTAAAAAATATGGAATTTATTGCTGTGAGAGCTCTTCACTTTCAAACTATCTATCGACGATCGTGTAAGCCTTATATGTCTGGTTAACCACCGACCAAAAATCGTACAAACGGAAGAAACCGTAAGCTTGAGCTAGGAATCTACTAGTTTCTACTATTTAGATTTACTTGTAATAAACAAAGTCTTTGTTGTATAATTTTGTATAATAATTGTATTTTTATTTCCCCGCGTACGAAGTTGGGGGTAACAGCTAGTATAAATAATATACAAAGTGTCGTCAATCTTCCCTCAGAATTCAAATCACTGCTAGTTATTCTTGGCTCTTAAAACCGACGCTTGTTTAACTCAGCTGGTGTCGACGTGAAGAGTAATTTGTCAAGCTCTTAAGCTACTTGTGATTTTAATTAAATGTCATTTTGGTCCACGTAACGCGAATTAACCCGGCCCTATGTTTCCCTTATTTGAAATTAAATTAAGTATTATTATAATTTTTCATGTTAATTTTATACTTTTAACCCACTGAAAAGTTGTGTTAACGCATTAACACTTGTGTATCTGCATAAGTAACTGTTTCAAAATTGTCAAAGATCAAGATTATACAGTGTTATTTTACTTTAAATCAAGTAAGGTAATTCCAGTCAGAAAAATGGCCAAGAGTACGGTGCAAACACAAGAAAAATGTATCAAATTACTTTATTAATTATATTATTTTATTCAAAGCAGCTTTTCCGATATTCTGAGTATACTTTTATGTCAATAAGGATCACCTAATTCTAAGCAGTTTATGTAGAATCTAATAGATGCTTGCAATTCTCGGGGCGTCGCTGACCCCGCGGAAGATTTTTGACTCATAATTTAAAGAACTTCTAACGTTCTTTTGAAAAAATATCCTTAGATATTACACGGACACATAGATATCTATGTTGCTTCAACAGGACACACTATTTTGTTTTTTGGGAATAAGATAGATAATAGATGGGTGCATCTACAATATTTTACACAAAAATAATGATTTTCACTTTATATAAATCTTGAAACTAATTTGAAATATTACACGTCAAGTCTAAAACCAATACAATAGTGAACATTAAGACAAGACTAATTAACATTGGTTACATTTGATGTACGCTGATTAGTAAGCTTGCGGTTTACTAACAATTTGATTGTAACATTACGAGCAGCGTAATATTAGAACAGACAGTACTGAACGGCTTAATTTGTATTATTTGGTTAAGCAACGATATTAATCTTGATTAAATGAACATGTATTAAACTACAGTGATCTCTTCTTGAGTAAGACTACGTTTGTAATATTTGTATGATTGTATTTGATGTTTTATATACTAGGTATGTGAAGAACTACAGAAAATCTACATACATAGGTATGTATCTAAGTTTATCATACTAAAATGAGGAAATTTATATACCTATGGAGTTTCGTAACTGTACGTGTCCGTTTAGTTTAAAAAAGGTTGTTGACACGTCGAAATTATTCATTTAGTACTTACTAGTAAATTATTTCAGTTTGAATTAAACATACAACTGCGTAATATTCTCTAACACTTCCGTGAGTCATTTGTTTAATAAAACTGCTTTTTACCGGTGTAGACGAAACGTCGGGCTGAAATTTCAAACAAATACACTCGTCTAAATCCATTAAAAGTAGTTTTATTTAATACAACTGCTTATTTTTCCCATGGATGTGGGCAGAGAATCTAAATCGCCATTGGCTAGAATTAAATATACTTCCTTAGCTTTATTTTTGCAAATGTTATGTACGTATCTCATCATTTTACAGAAAGAATAAAAACCTGTCAAGAGCGAGGTAAACTCGCACACTTAGGGTTTCGTACCTACTAGACATATAAACACAAGTAACTGCAGTCAAATATTCATTTAATTAAACTCAATACAACTCACCAACTTAATGTTGTAGTTGAAATATAGGGAATCGCCTACATTTCAGCTACTTCATAAGTTGGTATTATTATAAACACTTTTTTACTTGTGATGTGATGACAAATTATAAGTTTTTGGATTTTTCCTTATATGAGCACTATATACGGCCTCGTGGTCTAGTGGTTCATATAACGGACTGCCGTTCACGAGGTCTCGGGTTCGATTCCCGGTCAGGACAATCATTTCTGTGATGTTTTTAATTGTCATACAAATGTTTGTACTGCGTGTGGGTGTTTACTATGTATTATAAGTATGTATTTACAAAAGAAAAGTAGTTTATGTATTATATCCGTATTGTGGTACCCATAACACAAGCATATAAACTTAGCTTGGGACCAAAGGACGTTCTGTGAAATGTACATGAATATTTATTAAAAAAAAAAAAAAAAAATATTACTTGATCTATGCCAAATTTCAAGGCTCTAGGGCAACGGGAAAGTATAAGTCGAAAAATTCTTAATTATTGTCGTAATTCGGTTATATCTTTTAAATGCGTAGAGGTGAAAGGTTGACTGTATTTTTTGCAGCAAGAGACCGCATAGATCTACATCCATCCATCCATCCATCCATCAACCTTTCTCAGTCCACTGCTGGACATAGGCCTCCCCCATAGAACGCCACAACGTGCGGTTTTGCGCTAACTGCATCCAGCGGCCCCCGGCGTATTTGACGATATCGTCGGTCCACCTTGTTGGGGGCCGCCCCACGCTGCGTCGTCTGGTTCGTGGTCGCCACTCGAGGACCTTCCGTCCCCAACGGTCATCAGATCGTCGAGCGATGTGGCCTGCCCATTGCCACTTCAGCGTGCTAACTCTTCGGGCTATGTCGTACACACCAGTCCTTCTACGGATCTCCGCATTCCGGATCTTATCACGTAGGGAAACACCGAGCATAGCCCTCTCCAGATCTACATATCGTATGAGTTTTAAGCTGATACCTTCAGCCGTTGCTGAGTAAAAAAAGATTGACAGACGTACAGACAGACAGACACCGGAGTGATCCTATAAGGGTTTGTACGAAACCCTAAAAATGATTCATTACCTGCATTTACAAGCGCAAAATCCGATAAAATCCTGATTTATTTTTTATATATACTAGCTGCTGCCCGCAACTTCGTACGCGTGGAATTTAGAGAAAAAACCTAACAAATTATGCAGAAAAACTTGAACCTTTCTATGAACCATTATATGTAAAAAAAAAACCGCATCAAACTCCGTTGCGTAGTTTTTGAAATATAGGCTTACATGGGGTCATAAATACAAAAATACCGACTTTGTTTTATATTAAATAAAGAAGAACATCTCTTACACGAATTTTTTTAATAAAAAACTCTACGAAAGACTTCTTAAGAACTTAAAAACATAGGTACTTAAAAAGGGCTTCATGATTATGACGATAATTTGTAAGTTCAGTTTTCTATAACAGAATAGGAACGTAACCAATAATGAAATGTATAAGATCAGAACAGTATGTATAGGTAAGCATGATAATAAAAATTCGCGAACGACATTACCGTCAAGATTCTTTGCGACAGTAACTAAAGTTTTTCAATTAATTCAGTGTCAAAATACATCGACACGACGGCGACGCCTTCAGTCCGGATACGTAATCAAAAATTTCATTTTATTAACTATGTAGGTTCATTGAAAGGTTATGAAATGGGTTTTTACGATGAGCAAAATTAATTATTATTTTTTACCGACTTCAAAAAAAGAAGGAGGTTCTCAATTCGTCAGTATGATTTTTTTTATTTATTTTTATGTGTTTATTATGTTGTATAATTTTTTTGTGTAAAATCTTGTGGCATGTGACAAAGAAATTCTATTTAAAATGCGAACTATGCTGGTTTGAAAAGATTGGAAAACGTCTGTGCAAGGAATAGTGCAGCTTTCCGTTTTTTAAAAGGCTGTTGGTTTATTGAAATAATATTATTGACTGAAAGAATATTATTGCTAGACTTCTAAGTAAGTAGTCAGACCAATAAAAATGATTATAAAACCTGGGAGTAAAACTGTATTTGAATAAGCAATGAAATAGAATATTACTAACGATGTTATAGTTTACCGATACAAATATCCATGTGGATTAGGTAAGTATACGAATGCCACCACCCTATTTCTTTCCTAGGTTTCTGTAAAAGCCAGCAAGGAAATATTATAAATAGTTAACTACAACTGTGAGTGACGGAAATCTCGCAACTAAACTCTAAGCAAACACACCAGCTGTCGTATTATGAGCTCTTATTTCCAGGCAGCTTACGCCGTGAATTGAACTGCCTGCCAAATTCGGAATATGTACATTACTCCCAGCGAGTCAGTTCGCTAAACCAGTCATAGATTAATATCTTTATAGAGAAGGTACAATTAAAGTTTAAGTACTAACTAAAAATTTTCAACTAAATGTTTTATATCTGCCATAATACGTAATTTAGCCAGGCAGTGTACGGCTGGCCTGGAACTTGCATGATTTTTAAAAAGCTCATAATACGCCCGCTGGTCTGCGCGGCATAATAATATAGGTACCATAAACTCACTTCAAGTAGAGGCGACCTGAGGGACTACAGTGGGACATTAAAGAGATGGTAAAGGAAAAAAGAATTCTGTAATACTTTAAATGCCATTCCAGAATCGAATCTGCGACCTCATCATCTAGTAGGCCTGTCAACTTCAAACAGCATTAAGCAAATTAAATAATAAATAAATAATTTTCATTCACATTTCACACCACATCCTCTAGTCTCAAGCTAAGCTTATTAGCTTGTGTTATAGGTACCAGAATACGGATATACTACATAAACTACTTTTCTTTTGTAAATACATACTTATGATATATAGAAAACACCTAGACATCGTACCAACATTTGTATGACATTTATGAATATCTCATCATCACGTCCGTTACATCAACCAATTCACCACGAAGCCCATCAAATAAAATGCAACAGTAATGTAATATTCAACTAGAAAATCAAAATGCATAAATAACTCAAACGTCTATGGTTACAAATGAGGTCAGTCTCGAGACTACTTGATGTTATCTAGTATCCTAATACTAACTCCTAGTATCCTATGAATCTTTAAACTGAATGCACCTCAGAGAGTTATATGCTCATACTTAAACAAGACTCGCCTTAGAGATTTGCTTTACATCAAGTTAATTTCAAGTTGGATAGAGCTGTCTTGTTAGATTGCTACGAATATTTTAGAAAAGTTGCATAATAACAATTATGTAAAAAAAAAATTATGTCATTATTTTTTTTATGCATTTTAAACTCAACTAACTCGTCATCGTAAGTGTGGAAAATTATCGTCATTTGTCAAAATATGTTAAATTATTTTAGCACATTTAACGTGTTGAAAAATGCAAAACGTAATACATACAAATCCGAACAAAATATTATTATATCTAGTCTTATGACAAATGAAAAAATATTTATTTACCTATATTTTATTTATCTATACCTAATCTCAAGGATGTGTGGCGTCACGCGAATTGATAAAATAAGGAATAAATATATTAGACGAAGTCTGAAAGTGATGCCAGTGACTGAAAAATTGAAGAATGAGCGGATGTCCTGGTATGGGCATGTCATGAGACGAGAGGAAAGTAATGTCGTTAGGAGAGTTCCGAGTATAAATGTGGAAGGAAAAAAGTCTAGAGGAAGACCTAAGAAAAGATGGATGGACTGTGTGAAAGAGGACATGAAAGAAAGAGGTGTTAGGTAAATAGAAATAACATGCTGTGTAATTTTAAATGTGATTATATTTTAAATAAAATACAATACTTTGCATTGTAAAAAATGCCATTGACAATTGGCTGTGTTGCATGTTGAATGGAAACGGAAAAAGTGTCAGTGTTGACACACTTAAAATTAGGCAATAATAGTTGCCATAGTGAACTTAATTATTAATACAATTAGTTATCGATTTTAATCGATCACTTTTATGTTTATTTATTAAACATAAGTTGGGCCGGGTCAAAACCATATATATATTAACATAATAACAAACTTATTATTACATACATACTTAATACAAGAAAACCATCTTCAAGTATAAATACATTTAAAAACAGAAAAATGCTTAGTTAAGTAGTCTCTAGCCCTATGACAAAGTCTTGGGATCGGCTAACCACTAGGGACTACTCAACTGTTCATCAGAAACAGTATTATTAAGTGGTAATAAACTTAACTTTCTAAATGACCTTAAATATGTTTTATTATTTGGCATCTTTATTTCAGCCACCCTGACCCTACCATCTGGTCCAGGGATAACCCTTACAACTCTAGCCATGGGCCATGTTAATGGAGGTGTATTGTCATTGCGTACAATGACAAGGTCCCCTTCTTTTAAGTTAGGATGACTTTGTAGCCACTTTGGTCTACTTTGTAACTGTGTGAGATAATCACGTGACCAGACATTCCAAAAGTCCTGTTTAATTTTGGTTAAGATATTCCAAAATTTTAATCTATTGATATTTTTATCAGAAAGGTCAGTTTCAGGGTAACTTGACAATGCATTTCCTATGAGGAAGTGGCCAGCCGTTAAATATTCATAACTGGAAACATCTGAACTTATAGGAAGAAGGGGTCGTGAATTTAACACAGCTTCAATTTCTGTAACCACTGTATACAAAGCTTCAAAGGTTAAGGCAATGTTGCCAACAATTCTCTTCAGGTGAAATTTAAAACTTTTAACCCCGGCTTCCCATAAGCCTCCAAACTCTGGTGAATAGCTTGGTATAAATCTAAACTGAATATATTTAGGTATACAATAATTATCAATTGCATCAATGTGCTTTTTTGAAGTAAACAGATCATGTAAAGCTTTTAATTCGTTAGCTGCACCTTTAAAGGTTTTGGCATTATCACAAAATATTTTACTTGGCATTCCTCGTCTAGCAATAAATCGCTTAAGGCAAGCCAAAAATGCTTCAGTGGTTAAGTCGCTTACAAGTTCCATGTGGATGGCCTTAATTGAAAAACAAACAAATATAGCTACATAGCCTTTAGTCACTATAGGCCTTCTTAAGCGTGTAACTTTCACACTGAATGGTCCGCAGAAGTCAACACCTACCACTTGGAACGGTCTGGCAACAGAAAGTCTTTCAGGTGGCAGAGAGCCCATTAATTGGTTTACGGCTGCTGCTTTCATTCTAAAACATTTAACACACCTATTTACTACTTTCTTTACTTCTCTTATGCCATTAACAAGCCAAAAGCGTTGTGATAAAGAGCTAAGTACCAATTTGGCACCAGCATGTAATAATCTTAAATGTTCTTTGTGAATTAGAATAGTTGTCAAGTGACAAGACTTGGGTAATATGACTGGATGCTTTTTATCAAAGGGAATATCATTGGCATTTTGTAACCGACCACCTACCCTTAATATACCAGTCTTATCCAGGAAGGGGTGTAGTTTTGACAAACCTGACTTTACCGGCAAGGACCTATTTAGCCACTCCATCTCTTTAGAAAAATATTTATTTTGTGAGACGCGAATTATTACCAACAAGGCATTATGGAGCTCTTGTGGTGTCAATGACCCACTTTCTTTATCTTTCTTTAAACAATTATTACGAAATCGTAAAATATATGCTACTACTCTCTGCAGCTTTCCAACATCAGAAAATTTATTAAGAAAATCTAATTGGGGTAAGGTCACATTGGTCACTAATTCGTCCTCAAAGGATGAGGGAATGGGCAATTTTACATCACATATAGAGTGCTGAAAGTCCATATGAGACAGTTCCTTGGGACCATGCCACCATAGTTCATTTGATCTTAATTTGTGTGGATCACAGCCTCTAGAAAGTAAATCAGCAGGATTCTTACTTGAGCTAACATAAGACCACATTTTGTCTTCTGTCAGTGTTTTAATTTGATTGACCCTATTTATAATATATGAATTTGATTTTAAATTTGCTGACTTGATCCAAGCAAGTGTAATTTGAGAATCACTATACAAGTGAATAGAAAGTTTTGGTAATCTTGGTTTTAAAGTATCCTGAACTTTATTTGCTAGCTGAGCAAGCAATAATGCACTGCTTAACTCTAACTTTGGTATTGTTACCGATTTGTTTAATGGAGCAACTCGTGACTTGGAGCATAACAAGTCAACAGAGACTGTCCCATTAGAATTAAAAATTCTTAAGAAGAGACAACAACCAAGAGCTTTCATGGAGGCATCACAGTAGCCTACAAGTTCCATGGCATCTACTGGATGTGATAAAACACACCTTGGAATAGAGAGAGTGCCCATTGAAATTAAATCATTTAAAAATTTATCCCATGTATTAATATAGTCTTGGGGCAGAACAGCATCCCAGTTAATATTAAGTGCCCATAGAGACTGCATGAACAGTTTAGCCACTACTACAATGGGACCTAAGAGACCAAGAGGGTCAAATATTTTACCAATAAAACTTAATATTGTTCTTTTAGTTTTTTGAGCGTCATCCATCATGGGACATTGAAACAACAAGGAATCAGTGAGTACATTGTACTTCAAACCAAGTGTTTTAATTATATTGTCTTTATTTAAGTCAATCTGTTCAAAATATTTTTTATTTTCAGGAATATTATGTAGAACATCTACAGAGTTTGAACACCATTTGTGTAAATTAAAATTCCCCAACTTCATTAGGTTCAGTAACTCCTCTTTCAGGAGATGTAACTGGTTTTTCGAATCCGCGCCACATATGACATCATCGACATATGTGTGTTGTCTAATAGCCTCTGCAGCTAAAGGGTACTTATCTTGGTACAAATGAGCTAGTTCTAACAAACATCTAGTACTCAAAAAAGTAGAAGCTTTAAGGCCATATGTAACTGTTTGCAATTGCAAGCAGTTGATTGGCTGACATGGGTCATCTCGCCACAATATATTCTGTAAAGGTCTGTAGTCTTCATTGATGAGACACATTCGAAACATTTTTTCAATATCACACATGAGTGTGTAACGATAAGTACGAAAGTAGATAAGTATGTCAAATAATTCACGTTGCACAATGGGACCGTTTAGCATTACATCATTAATTGATACACCTTTTTTAGATTTCATATTGCCAGAAAATACTATGCGTAACTTAGTGGTTTTGCTGCTTTCATTCGAGACAGCATGATGTGAAAGAAAATATACCGGACCATTACAAATGTCGTAGGCATTGACATCAACGACCTTAGCATGCCCTAGCGTGACATACTCATCTATAAACTTTTTATATTTTGAAAAATATTCTGGATCAGACTGAAATTTTTTCTCTAATACCAAAAATCTTTGTAAAGCAATTGAAAACGAATCTCCAATATTTAATTCATTCAAAGGGCAGTGTAAAGGAATATCAACTGAAAATTGATTATCAATATATTTTACTGAATTATTAAAACAGTCCTCTGCTCTTTGAAATTCCAAAGACTGAGTCTTTTTCTTCTCAGGCTCAGGCATTTTTTCAGACAACCAAAATTTTGCCATAATTTCTTCCAAATTATTTTCCTTGGTAATAAAATTAGAAGTCAAGTTAACATTTGAATCTGGAGCTTTAGCTTTACGAAAAGCTGCACCAGCTACAACATAGCCATACAATGTGTTCTGGAGAACTAATCCATTATTTAACTTTAAATGTCCATCAAGAAGCACTTTAAAATAGAAATCAGAACCTAGTAGAATGGCAATCTCTGATGGGACATTAAACTCTGTATCAGCCAGAAAAACATTTTCAGGAATCCTAATATTGCTAATATCAATAGGATTCTGAGGCAAAACAGTTGTGATAGAATCTACAACATGGCACTTCACTTCAAACTTAACATTGTAAATTGAGGAAGGTAACATTATGTTGGCACATTCATTGGCTTTATTATTATTATTACCAAGTCCAATAATATTTACATGAAAAGGTACAGTCTTTAATTTTAATTGATTAACAAGAGATCGCTTTATTATAGATGCTTGGCTCCCACTATCGAGTAGGGCCTTAACATAAATTTTACAACCATTTTTATCAATCAGTTTTATATGTATAGTAGGTAACAAAACATTGATATTATTATTGTTAGAATGCAACACAGTATTGACTGGTGTTTCAGGTTGTTTATCTTGATGCAAGAGAGTATTATGGGACTCTTTGCACATTCTACATTTAAATGTATATTTGCAGACATCCAAGTGGTGCCTTAGGCAAGTTGTACATAAGTTATTATCTGTCACAAACTTCAATCTGTCTATTATTGGAGACATTTTAAATTTTGGACAGGCAAATAAGAGATGATTATTTTTACAGAATAAGCAAGTGATTTGTTTTTGGTTTTGTTTTGAAACAACATTGGAAACTTTATGATTAAAACTATTAGCCTTTTGTTTAACATTATTATTACCATCATGGAAATTACTTTTAGGGGGAGGACTGTCCTCCAAAGCTATTGCTCGCTTTTCTAAAAATGACAGAAATTCAGACATTGTGGGTAAATCATCAGGAGAGTTTCTATCCAAATGATAAGCTCTGTTTGTATAACAGTCTAGTTTCCTTGAAAAAATAGAAATTAACAACATGTCCCATTTGTCTGTGGGTTGTTCTAAATTTTTTAAAGCATATAGTTGTTGGCGAATACATGACACAAAAGACCTTATAGAAGATGCAGTACCTTTTTGCATTTGAGGTAACTCTAGCAACTGATTAATATGATTACATATAAGCCTTGCCTTATTATCAAACCGGTTTTTTAGTAACAACAATGCCTCTGTATAGGACTCATTAACAATAGGCAAGTTAATTATTACAGCCAGAGCATCTCCTGTCAAATACTTTCTCAAATAACACAATTTTTGTACATTAGACAAAGAACTATTTCTCTCAATGACAGCATTGAACAAATCCATGAAAGGTTGGTAGTTAGTGAAATCTTTTCCATCAAATGAGGAAATCTCAATATTTGGGAGCTTTGAAACTGAACTGTTTGAACAATGTAAATTACTCTTACCCTTTATGGATTCTTTCAGTTTAGCTAACACTACAAAATACTTGTTTTCAATTTCAGTAACATTCTCTGAATCTGTGCTGTCAAGTATTGAAATTTCTAGGTTAACGTCCTCATATTCTTTAAAAGTACTCACTAATTTGTCCAGTCTAGCCTGAAGCACCTCACCGCCGGCTGAGGAAAACTCAGAACCATTTACAAAGGTTTCGATACGTGTCACTGTACTTTTTAATTGGCCGCGCTTAGTTCGCCAACGTTTTAGTTCCTCACCCATGATTTTGCTTTCTGTAGCCGATAAAAACAAAAACCGCACGTATTCCAGCGTGAGTCGCCTATAGAGGGACGCACTTACGCACTAAACTTAATTGCTTGCACAAATAAACCGCACTAAAAACAACCAAAACCCGCACTTTGGTTATGTTATTGTTTACGTTACGATGTGACTGACGAAACGATGACAGTTGACATTGACAGTGACAATACGCAGTGCTGCCAACTTAACACGACGAAAACAGCACTGTCATTGCTGCCAACTTAACACGATGAAATCAGCGTTGTCATTGCTGCCAACACAACGAACTATTTATTTCAATATGGCGATTCTAAAATATTTTTCGTATGGACGAAATTGATGCTCGAAGAATCGACCAAATCCACTAGATTAATGATCTGATCTCGTCGAAAAGAGGCTGGGAAACTCGTACATAGGACGAATTGCACCAAACCCACACGATGAACAGCCGTTTGCCGCGAAATCGCGACTCCCCTCAACAAAATGGCAGCAGGACGCTCTTTTACAACGAGCGCCGCGCAACCCGGTATATAGACCGAAATTTGTAGTAAACTGCACCACCGAGACACAAGGCCCGGGCACCTCGTATTATAGGACGAAGAGCACCAGGGCGAATTTCTAAACGCCTTAACGTCGACCGTGGCTTGCATAGCAAGCTAAGAACGGATCACACGCGAGCACTGAATTTAAATATAACTGATTCAACCACGTACTATTGAGTACTTATCGAAGGACCACAACAGCATTTTAGGTAAATAGAAATAACATGCTGTGTAATTTTAAATGTGATTATATTTTAAATAAAATACAATACTTTGCATTGTAAAAAATGCCATTGACAATTGGCTGTGTTGCATGTTGAATGGAAACGGAAAAAGTGTCAGTGTTGACACACTTAAAATTAGGCAATAATAGTTGCCATAGTGAACTTAATTATTAATACAATTAGTTATCGATTTTAATCGATCACTTTTATGTTTATTTATTAAACAAGAGGGGTTGACACAGACATGACGGCTAATAGAATATTATGGAAGAAAAAGACATGTTGCGCCGACCGAAAAGAATGGGATAAGGGCAGGAGGATGATGACCTAATCTCATGTTAAAAAGGATACCGACAAAGAATCGTCATCACTATTCGTGGATGTGACAGAATAAGCAATACATTAAATAATACTATGAAAGAATGAAATATGTAGAAACTATAAATAAAAAAAACAGTTGAAACTGAAAACAATATATCAAAAAACTTTTCTCTCATTATTTATAACTTAATATCGTGAAACATAGTACCAAAACATTACCAAAATTATATTGAAACAATATTTCATAAGCTGGCTAGCAGACTTATAAATCAAAATAGTTTTAATATAACTGGGCTCTACTTCACATATGACTAGAAAAGTTACAGTAAAATGTAGTGTCTTCAGAGTTACAGTATGTGTTTTTGAAATTACTTTAAATTAGTAAGTTTATTCTAAATTTGCCGTTTCAGCCTGAAATATTGGAAGACTGGGCAATAAGAAACTTAAAGCAGGTTTTTCCGATGAAAATAAATATTATCCCGGGATTAATTGTAGCTTATACCTACTTTAAGTTAGATTTCTACGAACATATATTATTGGCCATTTATATATTACTGTGACACAGTTTGACACTAGTACAGTCGCCACCGCATTTCCAATTAACGTAGTTGAAATTTTTAGTTTGTACATAGCATAGGGACAAGTGTAACTCATTGGTTATGAAATAAATTATACTATCCCTTCCGCTGACACACTTTTTTTTATTATATTATTGAAAACAGTATTTATTTCCATGCAGTAGTTTTGACGTGATTTGCGTACAAACATACAGAGAGACAAAAATTCTATAAGTCGTTGTTTTGGCTTCTATTACGCCATTAAAGACCGCCTTATCCAATATTTTTTTCAATATCTTCCAAGAACAGACATCCACTCGTTATATTTTTAATATATGTACAGAGGTATGGATTTTATTGCTAGGGTTAATAAACCATAAATTAATTTAATATCCCCAGTCCCCACATCGTAGGAGCAAGAAAACACATGTATATTACATTTGCGCAGGATAAAGAAATTTTGTACTTTAAACAACTACAAACTTTGTTCTAAACTCTCATATTTGGACTATATATGGTACGAGTCGAGAAAGAATGAGGAGAAGAATAAAAAGAAGAATGAGAAGTAAGTGTGTTTATAATATTTTCTAACACTTGTACGACACTCATTTGTTCAAATAAAACCACTTTTTACTTTTAATTTTAGCTTAACATTTCGGAGACTTTGCAGCCACCATGGTCACGGGTGAGACTGGTCTTTCAAAGTCTATCAAGTGGTTTTATTAAATCTGTGTTTTTTTTTATCTAACATGCACAATCTGGAATAAATCAAATAGAGCTATTATTTTACAGATCTATGACGTTTATTTTGAGTTCCTTTTTCAACGCTTCAAAGGCAAAATATCCAAACTACCGGCTGAAAAATAAACTCAAAACAAAAGCGATAGAATCCGTAAAAAACTAGTGTTATTTGATAACTGTGTTCTATTTGTTATTTTTCTTTTCGATACAATAAAAGCTTGTCGTTTTGAAATGTACTCGATAAAACGCAACAGACCTATCACACATACATCCATTAGCCTTATTCCGTCCACTGTTGGGCATTGAACTCTATAACACGCCCCAATGCGCCGTCTTACGCTATCTGCATCCAGCGGCTTCTTGCACATTTGAAGATGTCGCCAGTTCATCTTGTTGGGGGCCACCCTACGGTACGTCGTCTGGTAGGTACGTGGTTGGTCGTATCCCAATGGTCGAACGATGTGCCCAGTGCGTTATCACATTATAAGGCTCGTTAAACTGACTTAATCCGAAGTTATGGGTTTGAGTCCGTGGCGATCTCTTTTTCTGCTATAATTTATTTGATTAAGAAAAGCGTAGTACGTCTATTGCAAAATTACCTAATAAATTCGTGAAGCAAGGAACCCATTGGCACTTTTTGTTTTTACCTACTGATATTATACATGATAATTAATTATAGAAAGAAATATAGCTACAAGGCTGATTTATACAGCAAAAATTAAAAGAAAAGAATTGAAACAATTTATTATATCTATAGGTATGTATTTGATGTGTGCTTGTTAACTTAGACAGAGCGTCTATACAGGTATCCGGCCCAGACGTATACCTACGTCAATCTCAAATAAGTTATTATAGGTATTACAATAGAATATATTTATTACAAATAATAGATATCTAAAGTGTGGTGACGGATTAAGAATACAAGTGTCACCACCCCATCTCTTCCTAAGGGTGCTGTAAAAGTCAGCTAAGGGATATTGCGCACAGATAACACCCTCTGTGAGAGACGGAAAACTTGAAAATAAACCATGTGCCAACACGCCTGGTCAGGGCTGCACAGTAGACTATATTCCCTCCAAAGTGGAGGAGGCCTGTGCCCAACAGTGGGACGTAAATGAGCTGAAGAGAGAGAGAGATATCTAAAGATGCCATTGTTATGTTAATTATTTCTTTAAGACTTTTGTATTGAACGTACCTACTAAACTGAAAGTGACAGAAGTTAGTGATACATTAGAATAACACATAAACCTTATAAAAAACTAAGAACCTGGACGGTATTTATGAAATCGGATGAAAGGGCATTCTAATATTAAGCCATTCAAAACTCAATCTATATCAACAAAATATTTTTTTTCATGGACATTTCACACAGCGTCCTCAAGACCTAAGCTAAGTTATTATGCTTGTGTTATGGGTACCAAAATAAGGATTGACTAAATAAACTATTTTTATTTTGAATATACATACTTAATATTCATAGTAAACACCTAGCCGTAGTACAAACTTTTGTATGACAAACATAAATATCACACAAATGATTATCCCGTGTGGAAATCGAATCCGCGACCTCGAGATCGGCAGTTCGTTGCATACACAACGAGGCCCGTCAAGTTATTTTGAGTAAGCCATTCGAAACTTAATCAAACAAAGTATGAATAATTACTCATTTCAAACAAAAATAATAGTTTTGCTTAGTTTAAAAACTAAAAAACACGCTTCGAAACACACGAAAATCCTAAATATATTTTTAAAAATAACTTATTATGTGTAAAAAATCAATCTATAAATCAAATATTTATTTTATAAACATAGGTTTCAGTAGGTGTTACAATACATTGTCATTATAGAATTGTCCGCTACATTTTACCACTGTAGGTGATGTACAAAATTTAAATAAAAATAATTAAAATTAAAAGTGTATCAATCTTAAAATTAAGTAAATAAAATTATAATAAAATAAGAAAGGAGTCAAATTTTACGAAGTCAGCATTAAGTGGCGTAATATTAATAAATTGACAATCAATATGAATACAATAACTTACTAATCTAAACACATTATTTGGGGATTGGGTATTTAAAATTGTCAACCCGAAGTACCATAATAATTATTGCTTCTCTTTGTCTGCAATAAAATCTGAGACACTGTAGTAGCAAAATTACAGATCATTCCGACTACTGCAAGTGGGTGAAGATTACTGTCAAAGATTCCGTTACATAATATATTAATGCATTGATAGATACGTACTAAACTAATAAAAAAGTGTTAATAAAAACAGCCATAACGGATGCATATTTAATATTAAAGGTGACTGCTAACCAGCTTACGCCTTTTATATCTTTTTCGTTAAAAAAAATTACATTTGATTTACAACAGTTACGCTAACACGAGTTTGTTTTTCCATTTTATTTTCATGTTGTCAACGTTTTAGTAAAAAATTAGCGTTAAGAGTTATTCGAGTTGCTTGTTTGTTCCAATTTTTGTTTGGCGACTGTTCATTTGCATTGAATATGCAGAATATTGTAACTTTTGTGCCATTTTATTGTAATGGAATCAATGCATTGTATTTTATTAAACTTGATTATAAGTTCTCCGTGTAGTGACGGATTAAGAATACAAGTGTCACCACCCCATTTCCTCCCAAGGGTGCTGTAAAAGTCAACTAAGGGATATTGCACACTGATAGAATCCTCTGTGAGAGACGGAAAATTCGAAAATAAACCCTGTGCCAACACCGCTGGTCAGCGCGGCACAGTAGACCATAATCCCTCCAAAGTGGAGGAGGCACGTGCCCAACAGTGGGACGTAAATGGGCTGCAGAGAGATTATTGGTGAGCTCCAGCTCACCAATAATCTCTTGTACTTGTATTAATTTTGGCACTAATTTATTTTTGGATTTAGGTGAGGTTTATCAATATATTAAGGTGTTGCCCGCAACTTCGTACGCGTGGAATATTAGAAAGAAAATTTAGAAAGAAAGAAAAAAAAATTTCATGATATTTCATGAGTTATTTTTAGAATAGTACCCAATGGCTATTTTTAACGTAATGATTCTTCCTGAATATATATAATTTAGTATTTTATACATTAAAACGTGTTTTATTTTAATACTTTATCATTCATTAGAAATACGCTGTACAAAAATATTCATCACGCAATATTTTATTCCGATTTATTCGAATTCATTCCACATGCACACAACACAGTATCATTCGCATCTAAGCATTAGGTTTGTATAGAAACTAATACAGTAGAAACATAGAAAATGCTGTCAAGTTTTGTTGCAATGAAAATAATTATGAGTCTCATGACTCGAGTTGTTAGGTAAATAGAAATGACATACTGTGTAAATTTGAATATGATTATATTTTAAGTAAAATAAAAATATAGCAAACGTTTACATTAAATAAGCGCCATGTCGCAGATGGCGAGTAAGTAATAATGGAAAAAAGGAAACGGGAAGTGTCAGTGTTGACACCCTTAAAATTAGACAATAATAGTTGCCATATTGAATTTAATTACTATTACAATCAATGATCGATTTTAATCGATCACTTTTATTTATTTTATTATGTTTATTTATTATGTTTATTTATTAAACACTAGTCGTTTTAGGGGCTTATAGGCTTAACCATGCATCTAGCCCTACTCATAAAAGCAATCTCTAAACTATCAAGAAGTATTATATTTCCTAATACTAAAATTTTTATATTGTAAAATATGAAACATGAAATATTCGCACCAAGCTCTTCCCTGATTAATTAGACAAACTTTAATTAGAGCGCGCCTCATAACTCACAACGTCACGCTCTGTGACGCGCGATACAAAATATAACGTAAAATTTTGGGCATTGTTTTATTTTTGCTGAATAGTTTTATAACTAGCCATTTTTTAGCAACTACATCCACTGAAACACCAATTTTAATAACTCTTTTTTCACGAACATTAAATTGTCATCCTATTTTAAACACTCTTTGAGCACAAAACTTGTCAAAACTAAGGGACAGGTGTCTATGAATTTTAAAAAATCTTTAATGTTTTAAAAACAAATGTCTGCGTGATAATGGATTACGAAAACAAGTGTCTCTATCCCATTTCTTCCCAAGAAAGCCATCTGACAGATATTACATAGACAACATCCTCTGTGAGAGACGGAAAACTCCAACATAAACCATATGCCAACACACCTGGTCATTGCTTTGTAGTAGATCATAATCCCTCTCTTAGTGTTTACTTATATTAAGTAGCTATTTAGCGTTGTGGTTGTATTTAATATAAAACAAACTATATCATCAATAAAAGTAATCACAGCAAGTGCACGCAATATTTGAAGTTAAAACGGCATTAAATTATACTCGTCTAGCAAGAAAACTCATTAAAAACTTACCCAAACTCATGTCACACGTCAATTATTCAATCGTAATGTTTGACAGAGCTCTTTATTAATTCAACACATCGCCCAGCATATTTTCCCGTTGAAACGAAACTTTTTCAATTAAGATCCTTGGGTCGATAGCATTAAAATTCCAACATTATTTCCTAAAACTTATGCAAAGTTTCGGTCATGCGAGACACTGATTGTATGATGTAAAATCACAAAACATGATTCTTCGTTATTCTCCTGTCCTTTACCTACCTTATGGGTTTTTACTGATTTTTAACCGACTTCAAAAAAGGAGGAGGTTCTCAATTCGTCTGTGTGTTTTTTTAATGTTTGTTGCCTCATACCTTTTAACTGGGCGAAGTGATTTTAGTGATTTTTAATTATTTGAAAGCAGATTGTTACCGTGTGGTCCCATTGGCACCAGGTCAGGATCTGATGGTTATCTCCTGAGAAATCGAGGAAAACCCTCAAAGTTCAAAGGCACATGAAGTCGGTTGAACCTCTTTTTTTTAAATACTCAAATATTACGACCTATTTGATTTATAAAATGAAAATTCACGTATTAATTCAGTAAAGTGTAATAATTTGAAGAGAAAACTAATTTCAGCTCGTTACCACTGCACATATCGAGGCAAACTTTATATTGAGTTAAAATTACATAAAACAAAACAGAATTGTACGCCACGTAATCAAATTAAGAGGGTACTGTACTCCTCATTTAGGTATTTGCCTTAGGTATTGCTATCCCTATTTCCGAGCGCTGCGCTGAAAGGGACAAATATAGATGAAGCGGATTTTACCTACAAATTCTTTGAAAAAAGACGTTTCGTACTTCCGTTTTTTTTTTCGCGAAAGTTAAACCGATTTTATTAGTTTTTGCGTTATATTATAGATATAGCGTATATCTATAGAGTATATCTATCCTTCTATCACTTTCTTTTGTGGTAAAACTTTACCAAATTTGTGTGATAGACGCTGCAACTTTATCTAAAGAAAACCGAAAAAAGTGGGTTTTTCGGATCGTCATATTTCTTTTAGTTATTATGTTTTGAAAAAAAGAAAGTGATAGAAGCATAGATATACTCTTTATCTATAATATAACAACAAAAGCAAAACCTATTAAAATCGGTTTAACTTTCGCGAAGAAAAAACGGAAGTACGATACCCATACTTTTGTATGGAGCATAATTTGGTATAGTGCCGTCTTAATACGTTGCTTGAAGTTAGTCAGATGAATAACAATTGTGAATACATTTTACTGGAGTCATTTTGTGAATACTTATAGTTAGATATAATATTATTTTTCGCAATAAATGATAATGAAACAAAAATGCTTCTCTCTCACTCTCTCTAGCCCATTAAATTACCACTACTGGGCTAGAGTCTCCTCCACCTCAGACAGGTATTATTTTCGCACCTGGCTTATTTTCGAGTTTATAGCCAGAGGATGTCCTTGGAGGAGGTCCTTGTAGGTACAATATCCCTTAGCTGTCTTTTACAGCACCCTGGGAAGGAAATGGGTTGGTGATATTTGTATTCTTAATCCTTCACCCCGAAAATAAAAATTGGTGTACAATTATGAGTAACTAGCTGTTCTCCGCCACTTTGTACGCGTGGATTTGAGAAAGTGTTCCCGTTTTGCAACATTTTTCACTAATGCTTCGCTCTTAATGATTTCAGCGTGATAATAAATAGCCTATAGCCTTCCTCCATAAATGTACTAACAAACACTAAAAGAATTTTTAAAATCGGCCTGGTGGTTTCTTTACTTAGCGCGTTCAAACAAACAAACTCTTCCTCCTCCTTCTCCAGCCCATTAACGTCCCACTGTTGGGCACGGGCCTCCTCCACTTTGGGAGGGATTATGGTCTACTGTGCCGCGCTGACCAGACGTATTGGCACAGGGTTTATTTTCAAGTTTTCCATCTCTCACAGAGGATGTTATCTGTGTACAATATCCCTTAGCTGGCTTTTACAGCACCCTTCGGAGGAGATGGGGTGGTGACACTTGTATTCTTAATCCGTCACCACACGAACGAACAAACTCTTTAATATTGGTAGCTATGTATTTGCCCATAGCACGATAGTTAAATTTTTCAACGACATTTTTGGAACATTTTCGACTTCCAATATTGTTACAGATATAATATTACAAATATTTTTCATATTATATTTTATATACTTACTAAGAAACTCCATTTCCTATTAGTCGATCCATTATATGTAATTACTAGCCGCGAGGCTTAATGAAATAGCAAAATACAATCTATTAATCATCTAATCTGTTTCTTATCACGTTTGAAAAAATATGTACGAAATCTTGTACTTAGTGGAATATAGGGCAAAAGAAAGATTAATTGATTTGCAACAAATAAGTCTGATAATTACTATTCTATTCTATATTATGTAGTTGCACTTTATCTATATCCTAATAATAATCTTAAAAGTATTATAAATGTAAAGGTTTGTGAGGATGTTTGGATGTTTGTTACTCTTTCACGCAAAAACTAGGAGTGAGGCGTATTTATTATAACGGGTAGACGTCACAGGTATTTTAAGATACCAGATACTAGCTGTTGCTGCGATTAAGAAATACCTGTTATTAAAAATAACAGGCAAACACTATCAACGGTCAATACTAACCGCAGATACTCGATAACAAACTAGTGACAGAACAGCCTTGCATTTGGTGTGAAAAATTAACAGTCATGGTTGTTCATTGTAAATATAACAGCCTGTTATTTAATAATAGTTGTTGGCACCTGTTATATTGGCATAACAGTAACAGGAATAACAGATATCACCTTTTTGCTGTTATAACCCATCGCTAGCAAAAGCTACTGAATGGATTTTAATAAAACTTATGTACCAGTACTAATTTACAATAATGTAGCTTACCTAGCTTATGTATTATGTACCCGATTAAGTTAACGGCTTTTTTTTATTCTTACTAATTTATAAATGCGAAATTCGAAATTAAAAACTAAAAATCTAGACGAGCTTAAGTGTTAATGTGTGTAACCAAACCATAGTGCGATTTAAAAGAACTGTACAACGCCATTTATCGTCTGTCATAGTAAACTTCTGTCTCTGAAGGTTTAATTTCTAAATTTCACGCGTACGAAGTCGCGGGCGACAGCTAGTATTAAATATATTGCAATATAATGCAATAATTTAAAAGAATATTAAGGATTTTCAAGCTTGTTTCTATAGTTTTTGAACTAAGAAAATTATTTTAGGTGTCTATTCTCGATTCTTGCTGTTTAGTCAGTCATATCTAAGATTTTGTCCTGACTTGCATATCAATATATACTGATGACAGCAATCTCCATTAAAATTTTGACAAGAGATAGAATTATTTTACTGATGGACGTCAATAAAAATGTGTGCGTAATCGTAAGCTGGTTATTGAAAATGTTACCAATTCTAGGAGCACAACTAAACTTACTTTAAACTAAATTTGCATAGTTCAAAAACTTAAAAACATGCCAGAAAATCCTAAATATTTTTTTTTTATTATTCCGTTGTTATCGGTCCTTAATAAGTTTAAATTTCAGATCAATCCGATTACTGCAAGTGGGTGAAAATCTCTTTCAAGGATTCCGTTACATAGATTACCTAATACATTGATAACTACATACCGAACGTATAAAAGCTTGTTAAAATGAAAATTAATAGTGTCAATATATCAATTGAGGCTCGTGCCCAACAGTAGGACGTAAATGGGCTAGAGATAGACACACAGAGAGAAATTGTACCTACATCAAGGTAAGAAATATATCTAAAATTTAATAGGGTAACAACACAAATTGCTATAGTCAGCATAGTATTACATTGTTGAAATGATTTATAATAGTTATCTTGATTCTCTTCGTTCTTATCTATGATTAATGTTGCCGATAATTTTCAGTTAGTCAGTTTTCAAGGAAGGCTGTGTAAGCAAGTTATGTCTGATCATTGATCTAACCTTATCTTAATCCTTACATAAAACAAACCGAGTGGAAACGGTTGTCATGGAATTCTATTGGATAATATTTTTGATATCGTCTGCTTCGTAATTTCATCTTTACTTATTACTAGCTAACCCCCCAAACGTTGTTATATAAATGTTAGGGGTGGATAATCCTTATCACTTAGGGGTATGAAAAATAGATAGCAGCCGATTCTCAGATCTACTGAATATGCATATAAAATTTTATAAAAACCGGTCAAGCCGTTTCGGAAGAGTATGGGAACGAACATTCTAACACGAGAATTTTATATAATAATATATACTAGCTGACCCGGCAAACGTTGTTTTGCCATAGTAAAAAAAAAAGTTTGAAAAATAGATGTTGGCCGATTCTCAGACCTACTGAATATGTATGCAAAATTTGAGAAGAATCGGTCAAGCCGTTTCGGAGGAGTACGGTAACTAACACTGTGACACGTGAATTTTATATATAAGACTAGCTGACCCGGCAAACGTTGTTTTGCCATACTAAAATAAAAAGTTTGGAAAATAGATGTTGGCCGATTCTCAGACCTACTGAATACGCATGTAAAATTTCATAAAAATCGGTCAAGCCGTTTCGGAAGAGTACGGTAACTAACACTGTGACACGTGAATTTTATATATTAGACTAGCTGACCCGGCAAACGTTGTTTTGCCATACTAAAAAAAGCTTTGAAAAATAGATGTTGGCCGATTCTCAGACCTACTGAATATTCATGTAAAATTTTATATAAATCGGTCAAGCCGTTTCGGAGGAGTACGGTAACTAACACTGTGACATGGAAATTTTATATATTAGAAGATTAGACTAGCTGTCCCGGCAAACGTTGTTTTGCTTTACTAAAAAAAAAAGGTTTGAAAAATAGATGTTGGCCGATTCTCAGACCTACTGAAAACGCATGTAAAATTTCATAAAATTCAGTCAAGCCGTTTCGGAGGAGTACGGTAACTAACACGTGAATTTTATATACAAGAAGATAAACCTAGCATTTTTCGTGAGAACACCAAACTAATAAGTATCTCTATCTCTCTCTCTCTCTTTTCTCCAGCCCATTAAAATCCCATTGTTGGGCACGGGCCTCCTGCAGTTTGGGAGGGATTATGGTCTACCGTGCTGCGCTGCCAAGACGTGTTGGCACAGGGCTTATTTTCATGTTTCTTGTCTAATTAGTACATTATTCTTTGGCTATATTTTATAGCAACCTGGGTAGGAAAAGGTAAAGTACACATTTATACTTAATCCATCACCACACGGACAAATATATAGTCAACCAATATCTTTTATATACTGCTTTTGTAAACGCGATTCACAAATAATGCCATTATTATCGAATATTCTGCAAGTATCGATAGTTGTTCCATTAATTCGGGATTGAGGGCTTATCTTACCTCATAACGTCTGCAGTCGCCTTTGATGTAAATATTTAGGTTAATATTAACTATTAAATATTTAAGATTTACTGCTTGATTCATGGAAGGAGTTATTAAATACCATGATGATTTTTAGGGTTTGGTATACAATGGATCTTATAAGATCACTTCACTGACCCACTGTCCGCATTTATTTATATTTATTTATTTATTTTCAGCCGCAACGCCTTGGGACCCTGGAACCGTCGCAATTTTCATATACGACTGGTAATTGAAAAGATTACAGAAGAGTTAGCAGGCTGAAGTGGCAATGGGCAGGCCACATCGCTCGTCGATCTGATGACCGTTGGGGATGTTAGATCCTCGAGTGGCGACCACGCACCGGACGATGCAGCGTGGAGCAGCCTGCAATATGGTGGACTAGACGATATCGTCACATACGCCTGGGGCCGCTGGATGCAGTTAGCGCAGGACCGCGCGTTGTAGCGTTCTATGGAGGAGGCCTATGTCCAGCAGTGGACGGAGAAAGTTTGATGGATAGATGAAATTCGAAAGATAATTAAACACATTCGATATTTTTTATACAAATATACAATCTAATGTTATTATATTTTTTACACCTTAGATTGTAACCGCAGATCTATAACAAATAAGTGGAAGATATAACTAAAAATAACACGCAGATTGGCAGTCTTTGTTTTTATTTTAAGTCCAAGCTTATGCTGCATAAATCTGATGGGAGCGGTGCAATTGCTTTTTAGGGTTCCGTATCCAAAGGGTAAAAACGGGACCCTATTACTGAGACTTCGCTGTCCGTCCGTCCGTCCGTCTGTCACCAGGCTGTATCTCAAGAACGGTGATAGCTAGAGAGTTGAAATTTTCACAGATGATGTATTTCTATTGCCGCTATAACAACAAATACTAAAAATAAAATAAAATAAATATTTAAGGGGGGCTCCCATACAACAAACATGATTTTTTTACCGTTTCTTGCTCGATACTAATAACGTTGCCTTATGTTGCATAGATAATGGTACGGAACCCTTCGTGCGCGAGTCCGACTCGCACTTGACCAATTATTTATGTTTGTGCGCTGTAATAAACTAACAAATTTATTATCACATGCTATTATGAATATTATTTTGGACATTTATTTTATTGGAAGAAATAATCGATACGTATTTATTGGTATGTATGGTTCTTAGGGTGGCCCTGAATAGAAAGAAGAAAAAATCTGGATATATGTAGCACAAAGCCACACGTTATAGCGTTCTAGAAACAATATGCCAGAAGTTTTCATGTTTATATAGTTAAACTAGCTGTTCGCGATTCGTACACATAGAATTTAGAAAAAAATTGGTCAAGTGCGAGTTGGACTCGCGCACGAAGGGTTCCGTACCATTATCTATGCAACATAAGGCAACGTTATTAGTATCGAGCAAGAAACGGTAAAAAAATCATGTCTGTTGTATGGGAGCCCCCCTTAAATATTTATTTTATTTTATTTTTAGTATTTGTTGTTATAGCAGCAATAGAAATACATCATCTGTGAAAATTTCAACTGTCTAGCTATCACCGTTCTTGAGATACAGCCTGGTGACAGACGGACGGACGGACGGACGGACAGCGAAGTCTCAGTAATAGGGTCCCGTTTTTACCCTTTGGGTACGGAACCCTAAAAAGATCCCCGTTTTTGTATTATTTTTCACTTATCCTTCACGCCTATTGATCGCAGCGTGATATTTTATAGCTTATAGTGTTGCTCGAGAAATGAACTATCCAACACAATAAGTGTTTTTCAATTCGAAGTAGTTTCTCTGATTGTCGCGTTTAAAATCAAACGAACAAACGCTTCAGCTTTAAATATTATTAGAATAAAAATTGCAATAAGTCATGTGAAGGAATTATTAGGATTAAAAATAATGTAATGAGCATAAAAATATTGAAAGAACTTTTAAATTGAATATTTGGACCATCCGGTTAGATATCATGAAATAAATCGAGGTTTTGTGCCATTCCCCGTACAGTTCAGTTGTAAAATATTGGCACTTTAGCATTGAAATACGCTGAAGTATGCAAATAACTGGACAAATTGAAATTCTCTACTTTACATAAGCGAAAATATTTCAAAAGAAATCGATTATTTGGAAACTTCTAGATCATATTACGTTTGGATTAAATTTTATGAATGATGAATATTAAAACTGAATTATATCAATTCGGATTTTGCATAATAGGCAAAATGTTGAGAAAACTATAAAATTTCTGATATTAAAAGTACAATTATTGTCCTTTGTTTTTATGGCTTTGTTTTTTTTCTGGTCAATGGTGATTGTAATATGCAACTTGCGACCACCCGACCCGTGAAATCAATGTAAATTTTCACGTTACCGAAAGAAGAATACGAATACACTTATATCGGTTATTGCAATGCCCAACCGTGCGATTTTATCCCACTGTGAGCGGTGCCAGTTTTGCGTTTAGTTACACCCACTTTTCATATAAGGCAGTGAGAGCTTAGGTTGGTATTTTTAGTATAAATTCAGGGCGTGTTGCAAGACACATTTGCAATTATCGGTAGCCCACCTTTAACGTCTTATTAAAATGGCAACATACAGAACAGCTTTTAAATAGTAAAGTTCAAAATTTAAATTCATCCTAAACTCTTGGTACGTGGTAAAACCTGAGCAAAGACGAAACATATTGAATTGAAAGTCTGTACGGACGTGCCGAGTAGCGTATATGTTAGAATTCAAAATGTAATTTCCCTAGCACTGTGTGTAACTATTTGCAAACAAAATGTAGAAATGAGTTTCTGGTCACTGGATAAGAATTCACTTATGAGTTCTCACATATCTGAAGCTATCCCATACTTCGACAGAACGTGGATTAAAATTCCTCTAGTCAAGATGCTTACCTGAAACAAAAAGAGAATTACATCAATAAAGAAATTTTAAAAATTGAATGTACCCTATATAGTATGGTGCACTTATTTAGAGCTAAGAAAGTAATTATAAAATTATAAAATCCCACGACAAGTAAGTTTTGTTCGTCTGGTGGCGATAAGTGCCACTATTCCATTTCCTCTCCACTTTACTGTAACAGCAAAATAAGTAAGAGAGACGAAAAATAGAAATCACAACTAAACTTTAAGCCCACCCATTTGTTACGCATAGCGTAGTAGACCAAATATCCTCACAAAGAGGAAGAATCGTGCTTATAAATGAGACATTAATGGGCTGAGAAGTAGAATGTTTTAAGACAAAATAAACATTTTTCTTTTTTTATAAGTGCTGTTTATTTCCCACAAATCCAGCGTCAACGCTATGCAAATAAGCCGAGTAAATATTAACATAAATCCTTGGCAAATACAATACGATTATTTAAATAGACCTAAATTCGAAAAATAAATGAAAACTTTGTAAAAAGGTCCTTTTATCTGTCAGATAACTCTAACGTACTTAATCTAACACCCGACAGAGGACTTTTAAAACATTTTTAATGACCGCAAAATTTTAGAAGGCTATTCGCAGGTGTTGTATGTGCTAACTGATTTTAGCCCTTAGAAGCCTTTTAAAGCTCAGAGGATTTGGAATGTTGGACTTTATCTACGCTTACGTAATTTAAAGGAGCGTAATAATCCTATGTGTACAGAAATTGTTGTGTAAATAACGACTTGATGGGCAATTACCATGAAATACGTCGTCCTATATTCAGTAGTTGGTATATAAGATTAGTATACTGCCTACGCATCTAAACTTATCTTAATTAAAAACTAAAAACAACTATGGTGTATTTTGATTAATTGAGTATTTCGTTGTGCACATTTTCATGAATTAAAATCGTTATTCTATAAAAATTCTGTTAACATTGCCGAATTGTGTTATTGATACTTATCAATTTTCATTTATTACTCAAGTTAAGTTTAGTTGTTGTGCACGTAGAATCGGTAGCATTGTCTTATGTTCTAAAAATAATACAAAAAGTAATATAGAAGCAAAAATAACTCTTTATGTATTTCGCTCTTTGAAGCCAAAACTGCTGAACCAATTCAAATGAAATTTGGTACACGTATGATACAAAGATTGAGGAAGGAAGTAGGTAGGTATCTGAGGCGATTAGTACCCTTATCCAGAATTATTCAGCTCAGCCGACAATCTTCGTACTCTTATAATAATTCTTTGAATAAAATATTTGGGTTATTTTAAAAAAGAAAGTTGTCCCGACTTTCTTTGCCTTTGAAATTTGATAATTATCAACCTTTTTTTGAAATCGGTTAGCAAGGAATAAAACAAGTCCATCTTCACATTATTCTTTGTCTATTATTGCATAGTATGAATTTACATTGAGTGATAGTCAAATAAATTCTAAACTTGTGTCGTTTATAACCACTAATGTACATCACATCCGCACCCAAATCGTTTCGGGTTTTGTCACAGCATAAATACACATACATTTGTATGATCCAGTTGAATATTAGGTGAGCTTTTATTGATACGGAATGTTTTTAAATAGCTGTGATATATATTTGCAATATCTTTTTTATTTCATACTGTTGCCAGCGACTTCGTACGCCTGAAATTTAGAAATTTTTCCCCCTTTTTGCAACATTTTTCACTAATGCATCGCTCCTATTGGTCACAGCATAATATTATATAGCTCATAGCCTTCCACGTTAAATAGACTATCAAACGTAAAAAGAATTTTTAATTCGAACCAGTAGTTCCTGAGATTAGCGCGTTTAAACAAACAAACTCTTTAGCTTTATAATATTACAGTATAGATAAATACCGATAGACTAGCTATTATCTTATTTCTTGCAGTGATCCTCAATGTACCTAAAGAGAAGATAAATAGATTGTTTGAAAAAAGACAAAAGACAGAAAGGAGTAAAAAAAAAAGAGAGGGCGTAAAATCGGCTAATAAAGTACCCTTTTTTGTTTCATTTTGTCAACTATTGATCACAAATTACTCTCCAATATGGTTATAAATTAAATCGAACTAAAAAGGATTAGATAGACAAAAATAAAACGTTATGGTCTTTCTAAAGTCTTTCTAAAAATGTTAATAGCAAGATCTCCATTTACTACTTCCAGATTAAATTCCTCTTTCTTAACATACAACCCCTTAAAAGCACAAAATATAATAATTTCTAACACTTGCGCGAATCATTTGTTTAAATAAAACTACTTTTTACGGATTTGGACGCGTATATTTGTTTTAAATTTTGGCCCTACGTTTCGGAGACTTTGCAGTCACCATGGTCACGGGTGAGATTGAGCTGTATGTATCTTCTACGATCAGTTATTACAGGGTTTACCCACATTCGACGATTCATTAAACGATCATCACGTCGAACGTCGGGCCAAAATTTAAAACAAATATACGCGTCTAAATCCGTAAAAAGTAGTTTTATTTAAGCACAAAAGATATTCAAATATCATAAAATATATTTAGAGATCCCCAATGTTTGCGGTCTGTTAATATAGCAAAGTCAGTGTACCACGAATTTTGGTCCGTAGTAAAATAAATAGAAAACTATACACATATATTTCTCGAGGGAATCTGGTTATGGCACCATCAAACAACTTTGATAAATGAATCTAAATTTATTTTAAATATTTCTTGTTAATTTTTAGATAAATTATCAAGACAAACAACTATTACTGTTATATACAAATGTTATAAAAAATATTTATTATTTTTGCTCATGTTTTATGACCAAGTATAATTTTATGTAAGTTGGGTTAGGTTTTGATTTTCATTGAGTAATATTGTACTTACAACCACTGTGTATTCTAAATAAGATAAAGTCAAGTAGTGTGTAGATCTCAGTAGATGGCGGTCTATGGTCTGTGCCTACAGGACGGTGAGATGATATATAGGTATGTATATTACATATCTACTTTCACATATTTTTGATATTACGACAAAATAGCAGCTAACAAAACCGATTCCGAATCGTCTAATGGTTTTATTCATAATGACTTATCGGAGGTTTAAACGGAGATTTTATCGGAGAAATAATAAACGTTTTATCGTAAAAAGACTATTATGAAAAACAAGTTTTGACAATTTTCGCGAACTTATTTTAGCGAACTTTTAAGCCTCCGATAAGTCATTATGAATAAGACAATTTTAGTATTTAACCGTTGTTTTTGTTGTTTAATTTTAGTATCTTATGTACCTATTTGTCCACAATAAAAAATACTTTGACTTTGACTTTGTTTAATATCCCTTTTTGGTAGCACGCTAGAATTGTATTATCTATGTGAATTTCTTCTTTTTTCTGGAGAAAGTTATCAGAATATCCGATATCGTAACACGCAATTTCTATATAAATTATAATATCTTCACTACCAGTATTTTAACATACATTTTTTGCTATTCAATATCGCTTGTCAAAAAGTCGAACAAAAATAAAAGAGAACTTCTCGGGAGTTATTCGTTTACTCTTAATTATTTTTCTTTGGAAACCTACTATTTTATTCGCCGTAAATAATATCCATTTTCATAAATAAATAATTTCAAAATAATATCTCGCCACTCGGAGTTGGGCCGTTGGTTATAAATAAACAAGCTTCTAAATAAGTAAGTACAGACAGTAAATCATTGTCGAAATTCTCTACTTTATCTTAGAGTGTTGAATAAAATTTAAACTGGCTTTTTGAAAAATGGAAAATTAAGCCATTGGCTTAGTAACGAGCTCGTAGTTGTCAGTAATGCTGTGGGTTCGATTCCTTTATTAAGTTGTTTGTACGATAAACTTTTACCAATAACTTTCTATGTATTATATGCAAAAATTTAATATAAAACTTGGTTGATATTATAAACGTTACCTGCTGTCTGGAAGATTGTGTCTTAAGGGCCTACATCAATATTATCGTCGACATGTACCTATTAACAAAGCTAGTAGGTATAGAAAATGAAGAATTAGGGATATTTTTTTTGTTTACTCAATATCTATTAAATATATCTTAATTCCGGTTTACGTGTTTCTATATATAATAGTTACTTATGTTTTGAAAGTTATTTCATTAGTTAATACGCGATAATAGACCGACAAATGAAAAAAATAAAAAAATAAGAGAGGTTGTTTCGCTAAGATTTTCTATCGCGAAAACTTTTTTCAATCGCGTTTCTGAGTTTATGCGATCCTAGATTATATATTGAAAAAACATATACTTACAAATTAGAGCTCTAGCCATTCAATCTAGTAGAAAAATGCACGAAGCTATTTTGGGATCCTCTTAAGAGGATACCAAAATAGCTTCGTGCATTTTTCTATGTACGAAGTTTTCATTGTTTCTTTAGATTGAATGGCTAGAGCAGATCGAACGAAACGATGATCAAGAACGTGGATCAGAATTAAAATATATTTAGTAGATTTTGAGTAAATAGGAAAAGTATCCCCAATTCTTCATTTTCTGTGCCTACTGGCTGTGTTAATATGTACGTGTCGGCGATGATATACGATAATATTGATGTAGGCCCTTAAGAAAGTTATGACAAGTACACTTTTTAGGATTTGAAACGGTATTACTGTCTTAGCTATCCATCCACCCGTCCGTTTTTGTGGCATCAATCTACAGCGTATTCAAAGGCATTCACAGATTATGTTCTAGCCCTTGGCTAGTTTTTTACTTAAACATAACCAATATAAACAACTTATATCTCTATTGAAGCTTCAATGAAGTCATTTGAACTGATCATTGGATTATAATAATATAGGATTCTCTCGTCCCTATAGCCCGTTAAGCCACGTTTTCCTCAATTAATCCGAACTATTTGTACGAGAATAAATTCCGATGATAAATTGTTTTCCCCGTCCTTGATTACTATCACTACACGCACAGTTATTTTATGAGTTACAAAACCATCACAACAGTGATAATATTAGATATTATATTATGCTAAAATGCAGTTTTGTATATAGCACTTTACACACTAGTGTCTGTTGGGACGCGATTCATAAAGCCGTAAATTTCTATCAGTCCAGATTAATAGAAACAAATTTTGACAGAAGGACAGACAGACAGACAAACATACGAAAGCTGAAATGATCCTATAGTGATTTTATTGGACAAAACTTTAAAATACCGCCTCAAATGTAAGTTTGTATAAACTATTAATAAATTGACATAACCAAGCTGTTTTTGCCCATTTGTATGTGACTTGACAGGTATAAAATCCATTCATTTATATATTTTTGGTGTTTGTAATACCATTTTTAGCTTCAGTATTTTTGCGTAGAAGTACGCAAAAAAGTACATGTGGATATCTAAAAATAAAAGCTATTTTGTACTCTGAAAAATACGAGAAACAAAAACATTTAAACTTATCCTAAATTACATCAAAATAGGCAACCATAAACTAACCCAACAAACAGAAAAACCCATTTATATAACACCTCTAAACAGGTTAACCTTCCACAACCTCAAATAAAACGTACGCGTGTTATCTGTATAAGCATGGAGATTGTAAAGAATTGCTCAATTACCCTTAACGCACCTTTGCAATGTGTGGTTGGTATGGAAATTAATTTCCTTTTACCTCTTTTTTAAGGTTCCGTACAAAAATGCTAATTATAATAAAAAATAAAAATGATAATAATACTAAAAATGCTAAGACTCATTTGTTCATCCATCCTTTTGTCACCAGATTTTAGAAACAGTGATATCGACTTAGTAAATCATAGCAAGTCAATTGCAAAAAATAATAAATAAATGTAGTGATATTGACTGTTGAATTTTTTACAGATGACGTATTTCTGTTGCCGTTACAACAAATACTAAATACAAGAATAAATTATATTAATTGCTTAGTTCAAAATCTAAAATACACGATTGATAGACTTAAATATTATTTTATATTATTGCTACCGCAATGCCTGAAGACTAAGGTTTACAACCAATGCGTTCTACCAGTCATGACATACGGTGCCGAGACGTGGACCCTTACAGTAGGGCTAGTCTACCGACTGCAGGTCGCTCAGCAAGCTATGGAGCGAGCTATGCTAGGGGTATCTCTGAGGGATAAAATCCGGAACGAGGTTCAACCCGTCAACACACCAAAGTGGTCGATATAGCTCGCAAGGCTAGCTCGCTAAAGTGGCAGTGGGCTGGCCATGTCTGTCGAAGAACTGATGGCCGATGGAGCAGACGGGTTCTTGAGTGGAGACCGCGACTCGGCAAGCGTAAGGTAGGACGCCCCCCTGCTAGGTGGACTGATGACCTGAAGAAGGTCGCAGGATGGGACTGGATGCGGAAGGCGGAGGTCCGTGTATTGTGGCGCGAATTGGGAGAGGCCTATGTCCAGCAGTGGACTGCAGTAGGCTGATTTGATTGATTGATTGGTTATTGCTCGTTATATGTGTGCAAAATGTCAGATTAATCCGATTCCTGTAAGTGGATGAAAATCACTTTCAAAGATTCACAGATTCAGGTTATATAGATTAATTATTCGATTGATTCATAAGAGTGTTAATAAAATTTAAAGAGGCTTCCCTACAACAAACATTTTCGATATGATTCTATGACATGATTCGGTATGATGACATAAATATAGTATGCTATGGAACCCTTCGCGTACGACAACAATTCGTACTTGGCCAGATTTTTCATTTTAAACAACATAATTTACGAGTTCATTTAAAATTTATCTTGTTCGGACCAGAGGCCGTTAAATTGTTTCCTATTTATTTTAGCCAACCATTGTCTGTTCTGTTTAATTATAAACAAAAGATAGATATTTATTCTGTCTTGTGGGATTTAATATATTACTTCAGAATATTTAAATAAATTAACAACAATTTGCTGTTATACCGAGTAATTACATATTAGATACTACATATTTAATATCAGAAAATACTCGACCATCTTTTTTTCAAAAAGGGCACAAAAATTAATACTGATCTTATAAACGATATTTGAACATTTGTTTCGAATCGAAGTCCGAAGTTTTGGAGACTTTTCCGTTTTCAGCCACCATGATTACTAATAGAACCGGTACCAGTGTCTTGATTTTGCCTTTCTATTTATACGAGACAATATAAAATATTATATAATAAATAAAATATTATAAAATATTCTCAAAATCAGGTTGGCAAAAAGTCGGAAAAATTTCAAGAACAAAGTTCATCAATTTAATTTCGATCTATCGGTTGTTGATTCGACACTCTAGGTTTTAAGATACCTTCATCGTAATATAATTTATGTATGTATACCTACTTATTATTTATAAATGTATGTATATATATATATAGATATAAGTATGTTTAAATAAACAGTATATGTGTATTCAATTAGAGTAATTATTTTTATCTTATTTTTAATGAAACATCTGCCATTTATCAATCTCTGCACCACCCAAAGGTCGACTGGTAGAGAATGCCTTAGGCATTAAGCCCGCCTTTGTACCTACTATGTACATTAAGTGTTTAAATAAAATAAAATAGAAAATACAATCGTAATATTCTTCTTATAATTTTTTTAGTTGGCACTTGGTACCATGTCACCTGATAGTAAGCGACAATAGAATCTTAGACCGTAAATCATACCAACTATGTGAGATGCTTATTTACCCTTACTATTACTCCTTTATTCTAATATGATATTCATTTACACGACAACAATATAAAAAAATTATCACCTACTTTAGCTTCAGATTAATTTCTAAATTGCTTAATAACTAGAAAGTCCCAACATTTCTTATTTGAGTCATAAACCCGGCAACAAGCAGTAACTTAACAGATTTAGTGAACATAAAACTGTTTGTGATAACATCGTAAAATATTTCAATATAATAAGCTACAAAGAAAATTACGTAATACCACTAAAAAGAAATAGATTAGGTTTTTTTAATAATACAAGTTTCTTTTCGCTATTTCTATTGAAGATGAAAATAATAGACAACACAAAAACTATTTTTATATGTACAAAATTATTTAGCCTAGTTTTTAATACAGGAAATAACTACAGTCTGCTGGCCAGGCTTTTCTGGTACGTCACATTCAAGCAACGTTAGCGCAATTATATAATAATTGGTCAAGTGCGAGTCGGACTCGCGCACGAAGGGTTCCGTACCATTATCTATGCAACATAAGGCAACGTTATTAGTATCGAGCAAGAAACGGTAAAAAAATTATGTTTGTTGTATGGGAGCCCCCCTTAAATATTTATTTTATTTTATTTTTAGTATTTGTTGTTATAGCGGCAATAGAAATACATCATCTGTGAAAATTTCAACTCTCTAGCTATCACCGTTCTTGAGATACAGCCTGGTGACAGACGGACGGACGGACGGACGGACGGACGGACGGACGGACGGACGGACGGACGGACAGCGAAGTCTCAGTAATAGGGTCCCGTTTTTACCCTTTGGGTACGGAACCCTAAAAAGCGAAACGACACTGGTTTATGTCGATTATAAAATAGCATAGGTAATATACAGGGTGTGGCGTAAATGGTGGTCCAACGCTAAGGTGGCTATAGTTCAAGTATTCACCTATCATATAAAAAAAATTAACAATTTTTAGCCATTTATTTTTTTTACACTACTCACATCTAAAATGCATGATTTGTTAAAAACGAGAAATTAATTTTCAGTTTTTTTTATTTATTGGTTTATTTTTGGGGTTTACATGAAAAACGAAAATGCATGTGCTAGTGCTAGTACTCGCCCGTACAACACAAAAAACACACTCAAAAAATAATGTCATTTGCCGAAGTTACATTCTCATTTATAAAGTATTTATCGATTTTTTACAAAAAAATAAAAAAAATCACATTTCCGAAACCAATGGCTAAAAATGGTTAATTTTTTTTTTATATGATAGGTGAATACTTGAACTATAACCACCTTAGCGTTGGACCACCATTTACGCCACACCCTATATACTATTATTATAGAGGTAAAGAACCACCTTTGAACTTCAAAATTTTTTTAAATGTTGCATAGTAAAATCGGGGAAGGCTATAAGCTATGTAATATGACGCTGCGACCAATAAGAGCGTAGGAAGCATCAGTGAAAAATATTGCACTGGCAAAAATTTTTCTAAATTCCATGCGTACGGAGTCGCGGGCGATATTTATTATATCTTTACTTATTACAAAACAAAGTCGTATATATGTCCCTGTGTTAAGATTAAAAAAAAATTATACTATTTTTAGACATTTGAATTATTCAATAATGAGCTACATTTTCCAATGTACTTATGGGTTCATAGCACATTTACATAAAACTGAGGATAGCAGGTGTAGCCAAAGCTAAAAAATTTTAAACATTATGCCTAAGCAAAACCTAAAAATTACCACTTATTTTTAAAATGCCATACCTATATAACGTGTTGCAGAAAGGTGTAGTCATAATTTAAAGTTGCATTAGATAGGCCTTTAATATTATAAATATTATAGTTACACATAGAAAAATACAGTTGGTAATTTTTTTTTGTTTATTGCCTACTATTAAATAACTACCAGAAACGCATCAATTATGAGATGTTTACGGTTTATTGAATGCGATTGAACCTTACGATAAAAGATGACCTCGTAGTAGTGTTGTATTTAAAGAAGATCGATTAATTTAATAAATTAATTAAACTTTTATGAATACATAAAAGTCATAATATAACTAGTATTTGTAATTTCATCCATGCCTAGTGCCTAGTCACCGGCCATGTGTAAGGATGGTCAAATATGAATACACCTTTCTGAAACACGTTGTATAGTCAGATCAATCTTCAAAACTACGGAACGGATTTTGATGCAGTTTTTTAATACGTAGATTGGTTAATGAGGATGGCCTCTTTTGTTTAACATTAGGGGTTTAATAGCTATAAACGCAGGTGAAATCGCGGGCATTAGCTTGTGTATTATAAATACAGGTCTATTTTCGATAAAGACGATTGAAAGAATATGTCACATTTTTTTATATTCAGCATATACTTTTTACCTGCGACCAATATACCTACGAGTAGGTATATATTCTCAATCATAGTTTCACTAATGTAAAAAAATCATGTACACAAAATGTGTTAACGCCCCGATTTAACCCTAAAACAATACTATTACTATTTCTGTAGTCATACCGATGTTTATTTGGACGTGATATAAAAAATACATTCATTGTGTGAAAAAAAAGTTGAAAAAAAACACATTTTCGGGTCGGCCATTATCCTCCGCTAGCATGCTGACGTAAGCTCAAATTAACTGGCAGTTCTAGCGAATATATAAAAAATAGGAGAGTAAAAATGGCGTCCGCTGTATATATTGCATGATTCATATCTAATGGGGTGCACTGCCCGCGACTCCGTACGCGTGGAAATTTTTCCCCGTTTTTGCAACATTTTTCACCACTGCTTCGCTTCTACTAGTCGTAGCGTGATGCTATAATTATAGCCTAAAGCCTTCCTCGATAAATGCCCTATCTAAAACTGAAAGAATTTTTCTAATCGGCCCAGTGGTTCCCGAGATTAGCGCGTTTAAACAAACAAACTCTTACTTTTTGTAATACTAGCAGTGCCCGCGACTTCGTACGCGTGGAATTAAGAAACGAAAAATTAAATGAACTAACAATAACGCCATTTTACAGCTAATTAGTAAATCGTTAGTGTGGTTCTCTTTTCTTGCACAGTTCTAAAGAAGTAACACAGACGGCCCAGTGTCATTTAAGTAAATGATATCTCAGAGCTTCATCATGCCTTTTTAGGTCTTTGTACAAACCCTTATACTCTCAATACGGTGTCCGTCTGTTTGTCTATCCACTCGTTACACTTTTTTTTTACTCAGCCACGGCTGAAGTTGTTAATTTGAAACTTATACCAAATGTAGATCTATGCGGTCCTTTGCTGAAAAAGATACAACCAATAATTTAGATCTACGCATTCAGAAGATATAACCGAACTATAGCCATTTTTGAGTATTTTCCACTTTCGCTAGGGAATCAAAATTTACAGGTTACTTCCCACTATCCTAGAGACTTGAAATTTGGCATGTTCCAAGCCTACACAGTGTTGATAAAAATCCAAAAAACTTATAATTTAATACCACATCACATGAAAGATTTGCTAAAATCTAATACGAACTTATGACGTAGCTGAAATGTAAGCGATCCCCTTTATTGCAGCTACAAAGTTAAGTTGGTGAGTTGCTATATGCTTAATTAACTTATTAACTTTTCGGCCAAGTAGGTACGGAACCCTAAACGTTCCAGTATACCTCGCACTTGATAGGTTTTTGTTAGGTAACCTACCTAACAAAAACCTATCAAGAGCGAGGTATAATTAATAATTTGTGCAGATAATCGCGAAAGAGTCACAGAGAGACAGAATTGCTTCCGTTGCTTAGTTATTGAATGCGACTTTCTTCACATGGAATTTGAAATCACTGCATTTAATAAGTTAAATCGAGGTAGTAAAATTACAACAATCCTAGAACAGATGATAATCACGTATTTCTTTCCTTGTACCAGTCGAAGCCATCAAGAAAAATGCTTCACCTTCCCGGCGAATAACACTTGATTGAAATTATTGTCAAAATAAGAATTATCATAAACAGGACTTAAACCCACGACCTCGGAATAACGTTCTGTTGTTCTCTCAATTAATTAAGTTAATCGCAAAATGAATAAATAAAAATACTTCATTTTAATAAAGCGTATATAAATAAGAATTTTCCACACAATGTCCAATAGTCCCAAGGTAAGCTTTATATGCTTGTGTTATGGGTACCAGAATACGGATAGAATACATAAACTACTTTTCTTTTGTAAATACATACTTATAATGCATAGTAAACACCCACCCTTATAATACCATAAACATGGCTCTAAATTTTTTATCCGTGAGGACCTATAATTCGCTTGCTGATGAATATTTCTTTTTTGTTCATATTGATTGAGAAGCTGTTGGTCTTCTAGCCTATTTTAAGCGCAGATAATGTAGCTTTCAAATGGTGAAAGAATTTTAAAACACGGTCTAGCAGTTTTTGAGCCTATTGACCATACGCCGACGCCGACGCCGACGCCGACGCCACTGTCGATGCCAACACCTATAAAACTAACTCAGCACCGATACGTCGGGGTTTGAGCAACGTAACGACCATATGCCGGAGGCGTCGGCGAAGCCGGCGCCGACGACGACGCCGACGCCGAAGCTGCCGCCGATGCCGACACCGCTGTCGATGCCAACACCTATAAAAACCAACTCAGCACCGATACGTCGGGATTAGAGCAACGTAACGACCATACGCCGACGATGACGCCGGCGCCAATAAAGACCAACTCAACACTGATCCGTCGGGGATTGAGCAGCGTAACAACCTGTACAATACTAACTTTTACACACACTAAGACGCCGTGACACATGGTATCTTTATAAATTATTGCATATGTGTTAATCTGATGTGTAAGCTATATTATTGCAAAGTTTCACGAAAATCCATCCAGTAGTCTTTACGTGAAAGAACAACAAACATCCTTACATTCATACATTCAACCATACATCGAAACAATGGAGTATAGATAGATGGCCGGGGAAACGTTCTCGTTGCTCAGCGAACAGTTTAACTTTATTTTATCACGCGTAATTCTTTTTTTCGTCATATCTCCGAAGATATTCATTTAAATTGCATGCTGTAAAGAGCAGTTATTATCTATATTAAATGCGTAAGCTAACTAAGGTATTAAATTTGATAAAAATGTTACTATATACACATAAATAGCTTTTGAAAATATCCTATTGAATTTGATAATTTTGTTGACGTTCTTATGGGTACAGCGGGTTTTCCTTAAAAGATAGACATATGGCCTCGCGGATTTTTTTAAAGATCTATAGGTAACAAACAATTTCTCCATACATTACTTTGTTGTAACTCACATGGATAAGGCAGCGTTTTCATTTAAAGCTCGCGCGCGTGACTTTTTTCCCCGTTTCTTGCAACATTTTACACTGATGCTTCGCTTCTATTCGTTGCAGCGTGATGTTATATAGCCTATAGCCTTCCTCGATAAATGTACTATCTAACACTGAAAGAATTTTTCAAATCGGACCAGCGGATCCTGAGATTACCGCGTTTAAACAAACAAACAAACAAACAAACTCTTTCGCTTTATAATATTAGTATAGATTAGTATAGATAAATAACGTCTAGACATAAAGTGCGCGTTTCCGTGTGGTGACAGATTAAAAATACAAGTGACACTACCCCTTCCCTTCCTAGAGAGCTGTTAAAGCCAGTTTAGAGAGCCACCAAGGGATATTTTACAGAGATAACATCCTCTGTGAGAAAAGGAAATCTCGAAAATAAATTCTATGCCAACGCGCATTGTCAGCGCCGGCAGAGTAGACAGTAATCCCTTTCAAAGTGGAATAAACAATATTTAATAAAATTGCAAAATATACAGATAGGCATTTAATAAATACACATTAAATAAAATTGTTTGTTCTATGTTTGTGCAAAATATTTACTTATTTTTAAGATTCATTTGACTGCTTCCCATGGTAACGTAAAAAAAACCGCTGTCTCATCAACTAAGCCAATATATTATTATCTGCACCACCCAAAGCTTCGAGGATCAGAAGGTTAGTAGATTGATGCGAATGAAAATAAAGCGTGTTCAGTTATTTTTATAAAATTGGCCGTTATAAATTTTATTAATATAAACAGGGAAAAAAATACAAAAACAACAAAACACCAGTAACAATGATATAATGGACGAAGCTTGAATATGTCTTTTATGTTCATATTTAGAATAGAACACATAACACAAAGAAATGCTTACAATATGATATCTACCACGCTATTGTAACATTCATCTTACACGGCTTACAAGAAAATTGATTTCTCTCATCCCTGTGATAAAACAGATAATATTCACCACAAATCTTTACAGGTCAAAGTGACCCTTTATCTGTATCGATAGGGTTAAAACGGATTGAACGAAGAGGTCGAATGTATATTCACACTAAAATACAAACGATTTTGTACGAGTTAAATGAAAATAAAACGGAAACAACAATGAATGGTGTTCAGATTATTTTCTTTTTTTGTTATTTGAGCATTCCCCATGTCAGTAGACGGTTTTAAATTAAATGGGAGTGGAAAAGAAAAATTTGGATATTCTGTTAAACGCTTAGGTATTGGTAACCTAATTCAACGGCATCAAATCAAGTTAACGAAATAAAAATAACAACCTCAATTTGATCTCATGCTAAGCTACAAAGGTGATGAACGGAAGACAAATTCATGTAGGAGATATGTGAATGTTGACATGGAAGTATGGTGGTACACGAATATTTTGAGTGTATGAGGAGATGTTTAAAAGAAATGCTCGCAGGTAACAATAAAACTAAGAAACCAACCTATATTAGTAGGCACCCATAGTTTCCTCGACATTCATTTGCAGAAAGTGTTCAGAGAATGGAATTGAAATAGGCTAAAAGAAGACCCAAGATAATATGGTTGGACAGTGTGACAGAGGAGTAAACACATTTAACAAATAGAAGAATATAAATGAAGAACATCTTGTAATCTCGAAAATAAACCCTGTGCCAATACGCCTGGTCAGCGCGGCACAGTAGACTATAATCTCTTCCAAAGTGGAGGAGGCCCGTGCCCAACAGCGGGTAGTAAATGGGCTGGAGAGAGAGAGATGAAGAAAATCTTGCGACGACCTCAAGCAATGGATGAGAACAATACAAGGACATTGACCGACCAAAAGACTAAGTTGAATAATTGATTAATTGGCAAAAATTCAAGCTCTTTAAAAGTAACCAGCAAAGTCTGAAATATTTAACAATGAGGTCAGCATTGGAAAGTTGTAAAAATTTTAATTTTGACCAATTTGTTTTTGTCGCTTTTATCATCATCTGAGCATTTGATTGTAAATGAAATGATAATTTTCGATCATTTATTGCAGAACGACATTAATTAAATTGTATATTGCATTCGAAATGAGAATGTTAATTTAAAACATTAAATCATGGTGTAAACATTTAATATTTGCACTGCAGTTTGGATAGGGACTAACGGATTTCCCAAATCCAATAATTTCTATATTAAATTATTGTAAATGAACAGTATTGTATAATTTTAACACATTTTGTATTTGGATTTGGACTTTAACACAGGCTTTTTTATTATTAACTAGCTATTGACTGCAACTTCGTATACGTGGAATTTAGACAACAAACCTAAACAATTTACGCGCGCATTGAAGGTCACAGACTACGCGCTCATCTTGAAAATGAACATCGGATATGCTCGAAACCTGGGTCGACATCATCGATACCATAAAGGTGATTGTTAGCCGGTTACATATCTTTGTATATATAAATCTCCTGTCACGATGTTTGTCCGCGATGGATTCCTAAACTACTTAACCGATTTTGAATTAAATTGGCACACTATGTGCAATTTGACCCAACTTGAAAGATAGGATAGCTTAAATTTCAATTTATAGTCGCAATATTATTTTATTGTAAATTATTTGTCTACCCTGACATTTGTATGGCAAAACAACGTTTGCCGGGTCAGGTAGTCTACTTTATAAAAATAAGTCGGGTTTTCCTTCCTGACGCTATAACTCCAGAACGCACGGACCGATTTCCACGGTTTTGCATTCGTTGGAAAGATCGCGGGCTCCGTGAGGTTTATAGTTCATTTTTTTATAATTTTTCTTTTTACTTTTTTTGGTATGGCAAAACAACGTTTGCCGGGCCAGCTAGTTATATATATTTTCTTAGTAAATATAGATAATAACTAGCTGACCCGGCAAACGTTGTTTTGCCATACTAAAAAAAAAAGTTTGAAAAATAGATGTTGGCCGATTCTCAGACCTACTGAATACGTATGCAAAATTTGAGAAGAATTGGTCAAGTCGTTTCGGAGGAGTACGGTAACTAACACTGTGACACGTGAATTTTATATATTAGATATACTCTAAACCAAAATAATAAACACACAAGTAATGGATATTCCCGAGTACACGTAATTTCTTTTCAAAATCTAAGTCCATGACTTATGAGAAACGTAAAGTAACGTCAATATTTCTGACAAAGTAATGTAATTTAATACGCACATGATTCACGGAAAGCCGTTGAAAGATAATTTTCGTTGTACAAATAAATCTCATCGCAGACGCCCGTCAATTCAATTATCCGTATTTTCGAGGGCGGTTCTTTATGTTAGAGATGGTGTATCTACACTTCATATCATTTTATGTACATAATCTTTATGTATATAATACTTGTTATATTATTTACTTACATTTCGACTGACATATTTGTACACATTCTTGTAAAGGACTTCAGTAGTACTACATCTCGTATGTATTGACCCGTATGGTATATATATAATAAAGCTTTGTATCAAAATTGATCGTCTTGTTCCAAAATCTGCCGTATGTATCAATTCTATGTACACAACTAAATATAAGTTAACTACAAATGAAAATTGAGAGTGTCATTAACACATTTCGGTAATAAGAACTAAAATTTCTTAATATAAAAACAGTGTATCATAGTATAACGATTTTAATTAATATAAATGTGTACAACGAAATAGCTATTTAATCAAAATACACCAAAGTTGTTTTCATTTTAGTTAATTTACGTTAAGTTTTTAACGCATCAGAATTAGCCTCGTTATAAATTTAGAAAATTCCGGATATATTTTTTAAAATCGTAAATAAAAATTTTAATAGGTAGATAATATTATTGTCACTGTATCAATGTACCAAAATGCAAAATGGGTTCTTCAGATGACTGGATCTTAAGTCCCTAATTCAACGCGAATTCTCATTGTTCTTAATTGAAAAACTTTTAGACTTAAACCCTCAAAAAAAGGACTTTCCGGGACAACGAATCTGTTTTTGTTGCTAGCACAGTGATTCTTACGATTCGGTTAATTTTCCCGTTTTATACGCCATCCTTTGTAATTGGTTCAATATACTTAAACTAAGTGTTTTAAGAATTCCAGCTTTTAACTCTTAAAGGATTAGTAATATATCTTATTATTCAAAGTTTTCTAGGGTATCTCTCTTTCCAGCCCACTAACATCAACTGATAAGCAAGGGCTTCCTCCATTTTGGGAGGGATTACTGTCTAGTATACCGTGTTGACCAGATAAGTTGCCATAAGGTTAATTTTCGAGCTATCTGTCTTTCACAGAGAATTTTATCTGTGTTAAATACCCCTTAGCTGGTATTCTTGATTCACTACACAGAAAATAGGGTTTCATTGCACTCCAATTTCATGAGTTAACCAACATTTTTTAACACTGTAAGTAAATCAATAACTTAGTTAGTTGCAAAAACTGCCATAATTATAGAGTTACTATTGCAGACGGACTTTGGTACTGGTTTTTATTGACGCATAATTTATATTTTACCTAGCATGTCTTGAAAATATTCTCTTCATTCACAATATAAAACATTTTCAACTCAGGTCATGCGCTACTGTGGCCATGACAACCCAGATCACTGAGACGGGGGTGTCTCAAAAATTTAAATTAGCAAGACGTGCGTCTCCGTCTCGCCAAATTGAATTCCCGGGACCCGCGAAGTAGTCTTATAAATATGTACGATCTTAAAGCTTTTTTGACGGTATGACAGAACAGTGCCAATTTTTGTGTTTTTATGGTGTTGTATTATAATGGTCTTATTCAAAAATTATTAATAGTCAAAAATTGTTCTTCATAATAGTCTTTTTACGCTAAAACGTTTATTATCTCTCAGATAAAATCTCCGTTGAAACCTCCAATAAGTAATTATGAATAAGACCGTAAGATATTTAAAGAAGGCATACACAGAATTGGACTTAGAATAAAATACAATATCTTGAGATCAATTAGTATTTATATTTTAATCTAAACATTGTTTAGACCAAGTGAGAAACAAAATCAGAACCTAGAGTGTCTAGAAACATTACCAGCAATTAAGTGATAAGGTTAAACGTAAGCACTAAAATGATTTTTTTAATTTTTTTTTTTCAATACCTCACAATAGATTTTCGATTCATATCTTTATCTTTGATCGATTCATATCTTTTTACAAACATAGCTAATTAATTTATTTTAAAAAATATCATAGATTTTCTCTAATTCACGAGCTTCATCATCATCATAATCATCATAACACCACGCCTTTTTCCAATGGAGGTAGGCAAAGATTATAAAGCGGTATCTGCTAAGGTCTAAACATACTTTCTTGGCTTCGATTATACTCATATAGCTTCATTGGAGCAAATTTTCAATATTTATTTATTTAACACTTTAATGCTATTACATGCATAGGCGGGCTTAATGCCTAAGGCATTTTCTACCAGCCAACCATAGGGTGGTGCAGAATTAAAGGAGGCAAGTGTCAATACAGAGCTGAGGAGAAAAAAAATTAATAATAATTAATAGGAAAATGAAAGTTACAGTTTTTATTTATTATAAAATGGATAGGGGTATAGACATAGATATATTGAAGTAATGATTTACATGATACATACATACAAATATATACATTACAATGTTACTTAATAAATACCACACGTACATAAACATACATAACACATTATTAAACCAAATATGACAATAACAAATGAAAAATTAACAAGTGAGTAGCCTCAAAAGATCAGTTATAGACGTAGTTATGCGTGAGAATAGGATGATAAACGTCTATAATGCTCTCGCAACTTACGCTTGAAGGTGTTACGGCTTTTGCACATTCTGATTTCCAACGGAAGAGCGTTCCATAATATAATAATATCAAAGCAATATCAATATCATGAATACTAAAAACAGACGTGGTATTTAACTAGTTAAATATTAGCAGCAGTTACTTCTATACACGGACGATAACACAGGCAAAGAAGAAACGTTATTACTAGGCAAATAGACAAAAATGCATTAAACTAATATCACGGAAAGCTTTGAGTTAGTAAAACCCAGCACTAAAGCTATAAAACTGATATTTTTGCCACATTTTCACGTATCAATTCATCATCAACCATATTTCAAAGGACACAAGGAGTCATAATACTTTATAACCAAGATAATAAATGTTCCCCACTGGAGTTTAAAAATTCCATAAGAGTAACGCTGCGGGCTAAAGTTCTAACATCGGTGCAGAATTTTTCAACGTTAACAGAAGATATTTTATTTTTATGTACTTTAGAACATAAGGTACTTGTGTTTAAGTACCTTATGTTATTATAAGTCTGTATATTTAGTATATTTTAGGTTATAGTGAATTATACGTATTGTTCTTAAGATTTAACTTGAATATATTATTACATAGTGCCATCAGTTATTTAAGCTTTTATGACTACAATGTGTTTGAATATGAATATTGACGGCGGGAAAAGCAGGGAAAGACCCAGAAATTAAGCAAAAAGAAAAGAATGTAGGAACTCTGTGAGAGACGGTTTAAAAAAAAAGAGTCAATAAAAGTGTTATAACTGATAACAAGAGCTTGGTAGAAACAAAAGGCGTCGCGCTGACCCCAAATAATTTAAAATAAGAAGGAAGAAACATGTAATCTCGATCTCATACACGCTCTCTTCTTCCTATTTAGAATAATTTATTTGTGTGACGAACACTGATTTCCTAAATTTGAAAAACTTTCTTATGTAAATAATGATGACTATGAAATATTGCAAATCATTTAAATAAAAAAATACTACTTTTTGTTAACAATTTTTAAAGTGGCACAGCCTATCTGATTTTAAATAACATTAATTTTAATTATTGACTATGTAATTAAACACATTTATAAATTCATATAACAGTAATGTCATTACTTTCATTTCCTTATACGCAACTTTCAAAGAATTCCCGCAGCAATTCTGCCCTGATTCAGTTCTTTCACCTTTTTGATGAAACGTTGGAAATGAAATACATTCGCATGTTTTATTCAGAGCCATAACGACTGTCTTCGAGTGAAAGTTGCAATACGTAGGATACTGGGATTTTTTACATTATAACTTTTCTCTTTTATATCGTATTTATAGTAAGCACATTAACTTTGAGGCTTTGTTTTGTGTTTTAATGTATTTTGGCACTAATGATGAGAACTTTCTGGGAATTTAAGGTTAGAAGTTTTATATCTGAATTCAGATAAAGGAAAAATAAAAGCTAGCTAATGGTTTTTTTTGCTATTTGTATAGCATAGGTGTATTAATAATCTATGTAACGTAATCTTACTTTCAAAGACTACAAAGACCACTTGCAGTTTGCAGTTATGCACATTGATCTGAATTTTTCCACACATATTAACGACAGATGACAATGCAATAATTAAGGAAAATATTCAGGATTTTGGAGCGTGTTTCTTAGTTTTAACTAAGCAAATGTTTGGTCCTACTCTATAATAAAAAGCTCATTATATTTTGCGATATAAACTTTACACACGTAAATGAATGTGTAGCTTTAGTAAAAAGCAATCTCATATAGTGGAAATTCCCGATACAGTACTATACTATACGATAGATTACTTTTTCTAATTACATGTGAAATAGGAAATATTAAAGTAGAAAAAGACCTGTCGTTAATACTGAAAACTAATTGAAATTCCCGTTCCCCATACGAATTTCGAGACGTATTGGTCGCGTGTCACGTATCCGAATGCGGATATACAGATACGAATATTTATAGGACAGGGACGGATGGATGCATGGAAAACGCACTGGAGATTAGATTTATGCTGTTTTAAATGTATACTTTATAATACAGCGGCAGATAGTTAGACCAAGTTAAGTGCAAGTTCTCGTAAACGTTCGTAGTAGACTTGTTGTTGTGTATTATACCACCTCTTCTCTTCAGCGCATTAACATCACACAGTAGATCACGGACCTCCTTCACTTTGATATAGATTATGTTCTACTGTGCCGCGCTGACCAGGTGTGGAGGAACAAGGTGACACTTGTATTCTCAACGCGCCACCATACGGACGTGTGAATTTATGTAAGAGATGGCAGTGCCATGATGGTCATGGGTGGCACTGACATCCCTTGCATAAAATGATGGTCATGGTGATTCGAAATACCCTGAAATATCGAGCTATTCAATATGAGTCTTAATCCGTAAAAAGTGGTTTTAGAACAAGAGACATTATTGTTAAACTAGGTTGAACGGTGGAATCGGCTACTTCATGTGGTTATAGGTATGGATAGAGGGATGGATGTCGATAATAATTCATTTTAGTAAAAATTTTAACATATACCATCATAACTTTGCATCATTAGTATCACTTGAAAAAAAATACGTACTTATAAATATAACATCATATCCAATATTATTTAAATCATCCGTGATATATTTTATTAGGATGAATGAAATCTCTTCTGTTATAACACGGAATGCAAATGGCGGATATTAGGGGCCTCAAACGTCTAAATACATCCCTGCATATCCGCTTGGAACCAGAATTTCCCATTAAAGCGTTATTTACACAAGACCCTCGCTACGTGAGCTATCGGACTATGCCGGGATAATTTTACGAAGGAAATAGTTTTTCCTTTGACATTAACATCAAAATAGAAAAGGATTTCATTTATTATCAACTAGCTGTTGCCCGCGTAAAATTTAGGAAATTTTCCGTTTTTGCAACATTTTTAACTACTGCTTGAGTGAAAGTATTATAAACGTAAGAGTAAACAAATATAATCAGAAGGCTCCGAACTCCTAAGCTATCAGGAGTTACACGTGTTATTGTGAGTCAACCATAAAATATAGATATATGCTGTTGCGGGATATTTTTTAGACAATTTTATGTAGAATATTTCCGTGATACATGATTTCTATGTAACTTTAACCATTAAGGCTGCACACGCGACGGAAGCTTAAAAAATGGAGTAACTTCTCCCGTTTTCCCAATATTTCCCTTCACTACTCTGCTCCTATTGATTGTAGCGTGATGAAAAGTATACTATAACCTGCACAGGAGTATGAAGAATAATTGTAGCAAGTTTCGTTAAAATCCGTCGAGTAGTTTTTGTTTCTAAAAGGAACATACAGACGGACAGACAGACAGACAGACTGACAGACAGACAGACAAAAATTTTACTGATTGCATTTTTGGCATCAGTATCGATCACTAATCATCCCCTGATAGTTATTTTGAAAATATATTTCATGTACAGAATTGACCTCTCTACATATTTATTATAAGTATAGATTTGAAATGAGATAGTATATTTAGTTAATTTCTTTTTGGAACAATATTTATCATCAAAATATACATATAACCGGTTAACACTCACTTTTATGGGATCAATGCTGATGTTAGCTGGTAACATAATATAATATATATATTTTCTAAGATGACTCAAACTCACGAAAATTTCTATACTAAAATATTTATCATTATTCTCCTGCCCTAATCCCATTAATTGGGGTCAGTGGTTTTTATACCATATTCTTCTGCCAGTTATAGGTATCTGTGCTCACTCTTCTTCGTTCCATTAATTTGATCTTCCTCTTAACTTATTAGTTAATAGATTCACAGAACACTCTTGACAACTATAATACTTTTGCAAAATATTTTTTTAAAAACGAGTACCTATCTAAATTCTTAATTAAATCAGGACAGAATACAATAAGAAAATTGAAAATGCGAAAATTGGACAGTCTATCGCTCTTTCACGCCAAAATCTACGAAACTGATTTAAATGAAGATTATTACACACAGTTATTAGGTACGTTACTTAATAGTATTTTACCTTTTGTTTTATATACATATTGTATTTATTTGTATAAATAATAATAAAATAATAATAATAATAAATATTCATGGACATTTCACACAACGTCCTCTGGTCCCAAGCTAAGCTTATTATGCTTGTGTTATAGGTACCAGAATACGGATATAATACATAAACTACTTTTCTTTTGTAAATACATACTTATAATACATAGTAAACACCCAGATGCAGTACAAAACTTGTATGACAATTAAAAACATCACACAAATGATTGTCCTGACCGGGAATCGAACCCGAGACCTCATGTTCGGCAGTCCGTTATATGAACCACTCCACCACGAGGCCCGTATGTATTATGTATGTTTATTTAGTTTATTTATTTATTTATTTAAACAAGTATCTTAGCACTAATACACTACAATATTTGTTTAATTGGCACACACAAGTAAAACTGATAATAAAAAGAAGTGTGTCACGACCAGAACCCTAGCTAAGTTAAATAAATAACTTGTGTTAAGGGCCTACATCAATATTATCGTAAATCATCGCCGACACGTACATATTAACACAGCCAGTAGGCACAGAAAATGAAGAATTAGGGATACTTTTCCTATTTACTCAAAATCTACTAAATATATTTTAATTATGATTTACGTGTTTCTATATATAATAGTTACTTATGTTTTTAAAGTTATTTCATTAGTTAATACGCGATAATAGACCGACAAATGAAAAAAATAAAAAATTAGAGAGGTTTTTTCGCTACGATTTTCTATCGAGAAAACTTTTTTCAATCGTGTTTCTGAGTTTATGTGATCCTAGATCATATATTGAAAAAACATATACTTAAAAATTAGAGCTCTAGGCATTCAATCTAAAGAAACAATGAAAACTTCGTACGTAGAAAAATGCACGAAGCTATTTTGGTATCGTCTTAAGGGTGCTGGTGCCCACACCGGACATTTATATAACTTGCCAAAAATGTAAATTCTAAGCACAATATTAAATTGAAGCACAAATGAATAGCACTATACACTTATTGAAATGTTAGTATGAACTTAATTTATGTTAGACTTAAGTTAACAATGATCAAGTGAACAAATAATAATAATGAAAACATGAAGCTAAGATTATGTACGTTATGGTGAAGTGTGTGTGTATGTGTGTGTGTGTCTGTGTGTGCGTGTGTGAATTTGTGTGGATGTGATTATTTGTTGTTTGCAATTAGTTACTTATAATATAAATTATGGGATTTTGAAACTATGAATGTATCAGTTCTTCCGTGTTATGGTAATTTTGAGTTAGTAACCAAGTTGTGACGGTAGTTTTGAGGGATTTCTTAGGTAGTGAGTAGAAGTTCAGTTTTTTGTTGAGATTATTGTATAACAAAGGCCCCTGATAGCACATAAATCTTTTAGTAAAAGAGAAGTTACATTTGAACAGATTACACACTCTGTCCTTCCGTCTTTTTGTGTTAGATTTATAGGGCGTGTTTAGATGTTGTATGAGAACAGTGTTTAGTACAAAAAGTTGTCGAACTGACATTACTTTGCAGGATCTCTAAAGATCTGTTGTTGGATATAGGAGTGGACGGAATATAGCAACCTTTAGCACTGCTCTCTGTGCCCTTTCAAGTTTCAGTAAGTTAGTCTTGGTAGTTCCTCCCCAAACAGAAACACAATAAGATAATAGCGACTGACAGAGAGCAGAGTATACTTTTTTAACCACGTTTGGATCAGCTACATGTCGGAGAGTTTTAAAAATGAAAATTAGTTTTCTAATTCTTGATGTAAGTACGGTAATGTGAGATGAAAAATTCAAGTGATGGTCAAGTATTATACCAAGATATTTTACTGTTTTTGTACGTTCAAGTTTAGGACAAGAGCAAGTTCCAGTATCAGGTGAAAGACAAGAATGTGCAATTATACAATGGTTATCAGGTGGCTGTGTAGTTTCACGCAAGGAAAAGGTATGTACATGTATTATGTATACCTATCGAATATTTTATTTATGATAATTAGTACTCCTACAACTATTGCTCTTCTCTCTTCACAAGATCTCCATCCAAAGGTTGCCAGGCAGAAATCACTTTAAGCGATGAGGCCGCCCATTGTACTATATTTATAATTATAATTTCTTGTAATTTTTATTTTTTATGGTATAAAATAAAGTGTATAATAAATAAATAAATAAAGATTCCAAATTAGACGCGTATGAAGTCGTAGACACCAGTTAGTCTATTAAAAAATTAATCAAGAGAAAAACTTAGTTTGACTTAAAAACATAGTTTATTCTATCTCCTGTTTTATGAGGTTAGTTAAAATAAAGTAAAAGAAAACACCTAAATTCCTGTGTATTGATAACTCAATATTTACTCGACATTGTCGAAGCTCTGATAGATTTAGGGTAGCAACACCTGTTGTTGCCTGTCAATAAAATGTACCGTGTTATCTAAGAGCACAATGAAAGAAAATAAATATTTCTCTTCTTCATATTTTTTCTTGAGAAATGAATGTTATAATAAGTTGTTGTTATTATGGCGTCTACTGAATATTTGTATGAATTATGCTTTTGTATTTTGACAAGGTAACAATGGAGATATAATATGCCTTGGATTTTAAGCATATTAATGTGTAGTTTTACAAGTTTATTTTGGATATAAAGTAAAAAAATTTAATAGGATAAATTACATCACAAAATGTTAAATATAATTTTTCACAGAAATTTTCAGAACTTTAATCAATCTTGAGACATTTCATTGAATGCCTTAGTTCATAGTATTTGACCAAAGACTTAAATCAAAGAATTCCTATGGCTATGATCCCTGGTCTCAAGATATCTTCTGAAAAACAAGTGGTGTTTTACGTCTTTTTCTCATGAAGGTAGTCAGAGAGTCATCTTTATATCTCTTTTTTTATACGCTGGTCTACTTCACGATTTTTTTTATCAACGGGCATAATTTCAGAAGACATAGTAAATATTATTTTATTGACTACGATAGTAAAGTATTCTATTGTTATTTAATAATGTGATTTCTCATGAGTTCAACGAATCTGATTTGTAATTCTAATTACAGATTCTGTATTCATACCTCAATGAACATATAAATTACTAGTTAACATTAATTGGGAATTGCCCGAATCAAATGCTCTTACGACATCAAACTCAATCAAAACTAAGAACATTTCTAACAAGAACCAATATTAATAAATGTTCGTGTCAGCTTTAAGTCCAATAAACTAGTGAATGATCTTTGAATGAAATTGGTATGGAGTACTGAAGCACTAAATGGACCGTATGGATAAGCCAATGTTCCTTAGTGAATGAGACCGAACCGTGCATTAGACAGCTCGGTTCTGAGCAGTGACCAGATTTGCGGTAGTACGATTCATCGATTCTATCTTTGATTTCAACACAGTGCGGTGTATTCGCCTGTCAATTTCATATTTAGCTCTAGGCTTTAACTTTAGGTTGAACTGTTATAGAGATTATAAAAAGGATTTGTATATATCTCCCTCTTCAGCAGCTTTTGTATCATTATTTTATATATTAATGGATCTTATGATGTACAATGTATGTTGAAGTCGTTATACGATGTTGATGTTGAATGATATTGAGAATTATAGAATTCATAAAAATTGTGTGTACTTAAACATAAGTACATGCTTGTATGTATGAATAAAGGGTTTTATGTTTTTACTTAACCTTCGTGTTATTCTAAGTCGCGCTGTCGGTTTTGTAAATAAATTTTCTTTACACCATAAGACGTTAAAGTTCAAAATAATTTTGACTACAATAAATTGTAACCAAAGTCTCATTATAAAATTTTTTAGAAAAGAAATAGTCATTATATTCCAGTCGGTGTATACCGTATACAAACTGTCACGGATATACACGTATAATGTTAATAAATTTACAGCACCATAAATAAAAGAACTAAACTGCCATACTTCACCTCCAGGGTCGAAAATTATTAGTTTAGCTGAAATCTGTATAGTTCACTATATCATAAATTTACTCGGAACAAAACGCTTCAGCATTAAATCGTCATTGCACGAACGCGTCACGATTCACGCTGTCGTTTATCAATAAATGTAGATACGGTGCAATAAATTATCAGAACATCGCAATATGTACGTTGAATGCAAACAGCAGACGAAATTACAGTGGTGAAAAATAACGACATGTAACCGTCAGACAGAGAATAATTGTCGGTCGAATGCCGACATGTAGTTAATTTCGCTTATTTGTATTTCAAACTGAGCGACGGTTTTTGTGTCTCTCACCCTACTTTATGGGGAGTCTTTCGTCGTTTTGAAAAGTTTTGTGTTGAAAGCGAAACGTTACAAAATGATTTGGTCGTGTCTCTTCTTATAATAGATGGTTGGGAGCGTGATTTAAATACTTGTTTTTCTTTTTGTCATACTTCTAAAAGGACTTGAATGATGGCTTTAAGCGCTGTTGTATAAACATCGTTAGTATCAATTTCAAGCGAAATGTTTTGATATTGTTTGAATGAATTATTAATAGCAATTTTTTTAACATAGGTTTTCATTTAATTTATATTATACATGTAGACATCTATACATTTTTTTTTAAATCGGTATATCAACGTAAAATCTGTATTAAATCTTTTTTCACGTTCATAAAAGAACAAACTTTACAAAAAGCTGAACATATTTAAGAAAAAACAAAATATATACTTAATTTTGTTTTACTCTAGATCAATTAGAATTTTTATTCTACAAAACCAGAAGAATATTTCGAGGCGTTTTTAAGCTAGTAGCACTTTTACTACGAGAACCTTTGTCTTTCTAATGTGAATCCGGTTAAAATATATTACCTATTTTTTTTTATCAAAGTCGAAGTTTATTATTTTTATTTTAAGATTATCTTTTCTTATATTTTTTTTTAATATATTTTACATTGTAGTGGGGTGTGAGAATTATGCCGATGTATGCTATCTAGACTAGGTAAAACTAACTTGATAATAAAATTGCCTTGCTAGGCTAATTACTACTAATCTTAGCGTAATAGTAAAACAAGGACAGATAAACTGTGAATTATGATATTGATATCCTTATTTAGTTGAAATACTCCGACCAATTCTAAGATAACAGAGCGTCGAAACTTAGTTGTAGATAACGACATAATCTGACAGCTTCCCCTATGTTTGATTGAGAGCTGTTTGGGTCTTTGTGTGATAATATATCTGTAGAATTGTTAATAAATTGCTTGTTAATAGTTTTATCACCGAATGTTTTCTATTTGTAGCCCTAACATAACATAAACAACACACTGTATTACCTACATAGGATCATAAATACATATTTTAAATTCGGAGTAGATGACGTACTTACTTCAAAATACATTTATAGACACTGAAAACTAGATGGCGCTCTATAGTAAAGATGATAGGCGAGAGCCCATTCCGAACGGTGTGATAATAGTGACATTTGTATGCAATTTCACGTTGTCTACAACGCAATTTCATTTTGTTAGGGTTCGTTTAATCGATATACTAAATCGAATATTCAATATCGGCTTTTTTTTAAATTGGCAACATTACAATGTGTCAAAGGGTTTTTTGGCGGGAGGTGACTTCGAGAGAAGGGGAAGAGGCGATGTTTGGTGACACAGTCTTATTTTAGTTTAAGTTATAGATAAAGATTATGAATAGATTTCTAAAAGGATTGAGTTGATAATTGAAATTGTGTCCTTAATCCGGAATAAACAAATGGAGAGATAATAATAAAAAGAAGTATTCTAACACTTGGTATTTGTGAAAATTGTCAAACACTTTATAAAATGGTTGCAATGTTAAGAGGGTACTGTACTCCTAATTTAGGTATTTGCCTTAGGTATTGCTATCCCTATTTTCAAGCGTCACGCTGAAAGGCACAAATATAACTGATGCAGATTTTACCTACAAATTCTTTGAAAAAAAAGACGTTCCGTAGTCCCCTTTTTTCTTCGCGACAGTTAAACCGATTTTAATTGTTTTTACGATATATTATAGATGAAGAGTATATCTATGCTTCTATCACTTTCTTTTTTGGTAAAACCTTACCAAATATGTGTGATAGTTGCTGCAACTTTACCTAAAGAAAACCGAAAAAAAACGGTCATATTTCTGTTAGTTAATATCTTTTGAAAAAAAGACAGTGATACAAGCATAGATATACTCTTCATCTATAACATAGCGTAAGAACAATTAAAATCGGTTTAACTTTCGTAAAGAAAACTGGGGAGTACGAAACCCATATTTTTGTATGGAGCATAATTTGGTATCGTGCCCCTTTAATGAAGTATCATTCTCTAGAACCCGAAGGAAAGCTGATTTAACAATTTCTTTATTTTTTATTATTTGTACATACTTTATGACGGGTCTCGTGATCTAGTGATTCATATAACGGACTGCCGTTGACGAGGTCTCAATGCTGCCGTCAATTGTCATACAAATGTTTGTGCTGCGTCTGGGTGTTCCTATGTATTATAAGTATGTATTTACAAAAGAAAAGTAGTATATGTATTATATCCGTATTCTGGTACCCATAACACAAGCATATAAGCTTAGCTTGGGACCAGAATATTTATTCATATTTATTATTATTATTTTTTTAGGTAGTAAAATTAGGTTAAGTTTTTGACGCATAAAAATTAGCCTCAATAACTAACTTTTAACGCGACATATAATTTAGGCTTCAAGAAAAGGTCACAAGGTAATTAAATTTAAATTGTATCAGGCATAAAAATAGCTATTAAAAATTAATCTTAACACAAATCGCTGTTTATTATAATGCCTAGACATTTACTACTAGTACTTTGAAAATTAGCGCCCCGGGCCAATTTAATTAGCCGCCCTATAATTAATAGAGATAGAGCAAAATTTTAAGCCTAAACGCTTACGCCGCCCTTTTTAGGCTGGCCGCCCCGGGCCATGGCCCCTATGACCATGACTTGCTTGGGACCAGAGGACGTTATCTGGAATTTCCATGAATCGATCTAAAATTAAACATATTTAAAACCGTTAAACAGTTTTATTCAGCTAAAATGAGCTATTTAAGAACTAGAACACAAAATTACAATACTCGCAAGAAAAAAGCTTTGGCCAGTTGTGGCTTTAAATAAAGTAAAGGACTCGTTGACTCTTTGAAATATTCTATTAGGTCTTCTATATAAATTTGTCAGTTTTAGCTATTTGTGCATATCTTTCATTCTTCCTTTATGATGCAGAACAAAAGAAAAATAAATATATGAACATTTATAGCATAATAAAGACATGATATACATAGACAGTCAACATATTATTACCAGTAACAATTTTCAGCAAAAATAAAAGAAAGGAAGTTATAAAAATTCTAACATTCAGTAAACGAAATCGTTGCTTTAAAAAGCGGCCTATTTATTTGCTCAACGCTTTTATCTGAGCTGGAAAAATATGGTTTTTTTTTTGAGAAACCAAGCAACGAACTCTATTTACGTTCCGGTGTAAATCTCTTAAGCCGATGGCCTTAGCATGCGCATATATTTTTCATAATTTATGACTGTATATTTTTGTTGTTCTTGAGTAATCTTATATATTCTAGGACATGTTGTAACTTAAAAATTATTTATTTAGTTGTTATAGTGAGTGTGTGAGTTGTTGTTTGGATTATCACATTCGTGTATTGTGGTTTAGATACCTATTTGTAATATAGTGTTTTTATTTTATTTCAAAACCTAGTAACTTACTATATCACTCTCTCCAGCCCATTAAAGTCCCACTACTGGGCACAGGCCTCCTCTACTTTGAAAAAAAATATAATGAAAAAATCTTTATTTCATCTCAAGATACAACAATGAAATAAGTATCTAGGGCCACCCCAGTAAGTTATAAATACTTTGGGAAGGTTTTTTGTCTACTATGCCGCGCTGACCAGGCGTGTTGGCAGAGTTCAGTTTCGAGTTTTCCGTTTCTCATAGTTGCATTTAACATCCCTTAGCTGACTCTTAAAGCACCTGCGGGAAGAAATGGGATGATGACATTTGTATTCTTAATCCGTCACCACACGAACTTCCTTAATTACAGTAACTATCAAATAGACACGTCATAACTTTTAATAAACTAATTTTTTTTCCTATTTGAAAACGAGTTCATTTTAATTTATAGCCTTATTGATATCGTGAAAAGTATTATCTTACTACGGTATCGCATCGTAAGGTTTCAGGTTAAATTTCGTGTTTAAGGTTTGATTTTTTATTTTTAAACTTTTCAGTAGGTACTAGCGTTTCAAAGATATTTTAGTCTATTGTCAGTAGTCATTAGTAAGATATAGGCATTTAAACTCTTAAAAATAATTTTCATAACATATAAAGATGTAAAAAATGTTAAGTTGTATGCTATAAACCATATTAAAAGGACATCAAGAGTAAAGTGCAACAAACTATGACATGCTGCTCACAAAACTGTTACTTTAACGGTAACTTTAACTACTAAAATTGTAATGCAGTCATAAAGTAGTCGGGAAAGTTACAGGCTACTTCGTAAATGCACTTCATTTAGTGGAGTGGTTTGCAATATTAGACATATATTTTGAAAGGGAAAATGCATTACAATATCGTTTAAGAATGAGTTATATGAGTATTTAAAACAAAATTTTAAACTGACTTTATGTGATATTTACTAACACTTGCGTGACTCATCTATTTAAATAAAACTACTTTTTACGGATTTAGACGCGTATATTTGTTTTAAATTTTGGCCCGACGTTTCGGAGACTTTGCAGTCACCATGGTCTCACCCGTGACCATGGTGACTTTATGTGCCTTTGAAATTTGACAGTTTTCGTGTATTTCATAAGAGATAACCATCAGATTATCTTGATCTAGTAACTCTGTCTGTCTGTCTGCTTTCCCGCTAAAACCTCTCAACCGATTTTGATGAAAATTGGCACAGACAATCTTTAAACCCTAAGAAAGGAAATAGGCTACCATTTATTGCGAAAAAAAAAACAATTTTCCAAATTCCACACGGACGTAGTCGCGGGCAACAGCTAGATAAATATAAGCAAAAGTTTATGCCGCATTTAATAAATAAATTAATAAATATTCATGGACATTTCACACAACGTCCTCGGCAACAATAATTAGAAAAATCACACAAATGTTTGTCCCGAGCGGGAATCGAACCCGCGACCCCTTGATCGGCAGTCCGTTACATGAACCACTCAACCACGAGGCTCGTCGTGTTTTAAAGTTTTTAAAGATTTGTATTAAAGATTACTATACTGTCATCACCTGAACCTATTACACGCTTTCTTCTATAACGTTGAAATCTTACATATTATACAGTTTATATGACATGTAGCATTAAGGGCCTACATCAATATTATCGTATATCATCGACGACACGTACATATTAACACAGCCAGTAGGCACAGAAAATGAAGAATTAGGGATACTTTTCCTATTTACTCAAAATCTACTAAAAATATTTTAATTCTGATTTACGTGTTTCTATATAATAATATAATAGTTACTTATGTTTTTAAAGTTATTTCATTAGTTAATACGCGATAATAGACCGACAAATGAAAAAAATAAAAAATTAGAGAGGTTGTTTCGCTAAGATTTTCTATCGAGAAAACTTTTTTCAATCGCGTTTCTGAGTTAATGCGATCCTAGATCATATATTGAAAAAACATATACTTAAAAATTAGAGCTCTAGCCATTCAATCTAAAGAAACAATGAAAACTTCGTACGTAGAAAAATGCACGAAGCTATTTTGGTATCCTCTTAATAATAGCTGTTAGATCTTTAATTGTAGCCATTAACAGAGTGTCGATGTTCTGCGAGAACATTCAGGGATCTCAATTAAGTTTCCTTATATTATCTCAGACGGTTATTGGGAAAAGTAAAGTGAATTTACGACACGTTTCACCTTGTTCTTTCAAACGTATAAGTGAAGTTGATTGTGTTAGGTTTTTAATCGATAGCAATGTGAAGAATTTTTTTGCGTTTATTTATTGTTATTAATATCAATGTTTTTATCCTACCTCTCTCTGCAGCCCATTAACGTCTGGGCACGGGACCTTTTCGACTTTGAAAAGGATTATGGTTTTCTGAGCCACGCAGTCTAGGCGTGTTGACATAGGGCTTACTTTCGAGTTTCCCGTCTCTCACAGAGGATATCATCTTTGTGAGATATCTCTCAGCTGGCTTTTACAGCACTCTGGGGAGGAGATGGGGTGGTGACACTTGTATTCTCAGTCCATCACCACACGGACACTATATATTACAAGTATGTATTCACAAAAGAAAAGTAGTATAAGCAAGCAAATAAGCTTAGCTTGCGACCAGAGAACGTTGTGTGAAATGTCCATGAAAATTTATTTATAATAAAAAAGAAAACCAATCAAATATGAGAAGCCTATATTAGTAGCCATATAACGTAAACATAAAACTGATATAATTCCGACCCATCACAAACAACACGACACAATAATATGTTTACCTCAAAGTTTGTTACGCCTACCTATAGTTTCCTTTTTCATTTTATTGTGTACTCTACGGATTACCCTTGTCCATCAAGCAGGTTGGGTACATAAGTAGCTATAACAACAGTTTATGAGAAGGGAGGCGATATTTTCATCAACTGTCAATCGATTTTTTGAAATGTTTACTTGTTATAAAATAAAATCATCATTTTTTTTTATGTATGTTCCTATGTGAACTAATATCTTGAAAAGTCAATCCTTTATCACAATCCTTTATCTCTGCACTGCCATGTGGTTGGCTGGTAGATAATGCCTAGGGCATTAAGTCCGCCATTGTACCTTTTTGTGCATAAAGTGTTTATAAATAAATAAATAAATAAAAGTACACAACGAATTTTGATACGGCTTTTACATACACCAAAATGAATAAATAAGTGTCAAAGCGTAATCTATACAGATATTATAAAGCTGAAGAATTTGTTTGTTTGAACGCGCTAATTTCAGGAACCACTGGTCCGTTCTGAAAAATTCTTTCAGTGTTGGATAGTACATTTATCGAGGAAGGCTCTAGACTATATAAAATCACGCTGCGACTGATAGGAGCGAAAAATCAGTAAAAAATGATGCAACAACGTGGGATTTTTTTTTAATTCCATATATATGTGTGTCGAAGTCACGAGTACAGCTAGTTTTTCTATATAGGTACAAATAATCATTAAAATGTAAATTTTAGCTATCTTTTAAATAAACTTCCGAATAGGAGGAGAGGGGACTGTACAATTATGGGACATTAATGGGCTAGAAAGAAGAATAATTTTAAGCTATACCATAGCTATAATAGCTATGGCTTATTAATTTTTAATACCTGTTTTAAGCAATAACTTTTAAATAACTTATAATCCAAAAACGTTGATTAACTCAAAGAAATATTAGTAAAATCTAAAAGAAAAGAAACCCCTGAGAGGTAAATGCGTAAAGGTAAGTTTTCCAAAACTTTTTAATAAAATTTCCTTTCAAATTTCATAAACCAATTATAACTTTTATGAACCAAATCCATTATAATTGGCTAAACAAATTAATACATCTTAGAATATACATTATACATCTTAAAGCCTATATCGGCCAGAACCACCACACTACAACAAAAACAGTAATACCAACTATAAAAATAGAATATAGACCATAAACACATTTTTATTTGCTCCTTACTCATTTATGACATGTCTAAGAACGAACATACATAAATTAGTTTATTCACTTTTATACATATAGGTACTTTATTTTTCCACTCAAAGTTATGATAGTAGGAATGACCGATGTAGAAAAGGGTGGGTCAAGTTATAACGGTTTCTTTTTAGGGTTCCACACCAATAAATTAAAACAGGTCCCTGTTACTTCGCTGTCCAGTCGTCCGTCCCTCACAAGATTGCATTTGAGGAACAGGAATAGCTAGGATAGATAAAGATAGTGATATTTTCAACAATAGAACAGTGTTGAAAATATCATAGATGATGTATATCTGTTGAAGCTATAACAACAAATATTAAACACCAAAATACAATAAATATTTAAGTGTACTGTAACAAATGTTGTATAGAACTTGATGAAACCCTTAGACGCCACGATATAACGAATATAGTATGACTAGCAGCTGTTGCCCGCCCCTTCGTACGGGAGGCGTGTAGAAGAGTTCTGCTGAGATGCTTTGCTTCTATTGGTTGCAGCGTAATTTTATAGCCTTATAGCCTAGAATCCTTACTAATTTATAAATGCGAAATCCGGATGATAACACAGTAATAATTTTGACGAGCATAAGTGTTAATGTGTGGAACGAAACGATAGCGCGATTTAAAAAACGTACAACGCCATCTATTGAGCAGAAGAGTAAACTTATGTTTGTTAAGGATTGATTTCTAAATTTCACGCGTAAGAAGTTGCGGGCAACAGCTAGTCCTAGATAAATACACTATCAAACACTGAAAGAATTTTCAAAATAGATTCTGTGGTTCCTGAGTTTAGCGCGTTCATACAAACAAACTCTTCAGCTTTATAATATTAAGTATAGATCATAATGTTGCAGAACCCTTCACATACGAGTCCAACTCGTTCATGGCTATTATCTTTTTTGTATTCTTTTTCTAAACCAGTTTTGTTATGTACCTCTTTCTTTTGGAGGTCTTCGCTTTTTCTATCCTAAAATTCTTATTGGTTGCTTTTCATTGCGTATTTATGCTTTTATTATGCTTTTATTCTGTTCTGTGAGTTATTTTAGAAATAAAGTCCCTATTTTAGATAGATATACACACGATTCTAAGGTTACATTATTTAACATCTAAATTTAAGTAACGTATTAAGTTTTTGAATTGAGTTTTTCATGAGTTCCTGTAACTTCATTCACCAAACAAACGATTAAGTGTACATACATTATAAAAAAAATTGGTCAAGTGCGAGTCGGACTCGCGCACGAACCATACCGTACCATTATCTATGCAACATAAGGCAACGTTATTAGTATCGAGCAAGAAACGGTAAAAAAATCATGTTTGTTGTATGGGAGCCCCCCTTAAATATTTATTTTATTTTATTTTTAGTATTTGTTGTTATAGCGGCAATAGAAATACATCATCTGTGAAAATTTCAACTCTCTAGCTATCACCGTTCTTGAGATACAGCCTGGTGACAGACGGACGGACGGACGGACAGCGAAGTCTCAGTAATAGGGTCCCGTTTTTACCCTTTGGGTACGGAACCCTAAAAATAATTTATAGAATAATTATTATTCCTAAATATACGATGCTTTTGTGTGAAATAAGGAATAAAATATTTTGACAGAGGTCCCAAGAAAAATCTTTCTTGTATATAGGTGCCTACCATATGGAAGCATCGTCTCAAAATTAATGTCAAATAAATAAATATTTGTCCGTTCACGTAAATATAAATTAAACTACTATGTCGACCTAAATAAAAAAACGAATATCTTTTTACTACTTAGTTTTACGAACAGGTTACTTAACATAAATCTAGAATGTTAAAATTCAGCAAGAACCAAGGTCAAATAGTACCAATAAAAGATTTTATATCTTACTAATATAAATGCGAAAGTTTGTAAGTCGAACTTCTTCATGCTTAAGTTCAAAAACGAGTTTTAATGTAACTAGTTTTCAATGGCACTTTATTTATTTTTTACCCACTTTATTTTAGTCTCTAACTTTTCTTTCCATCCCATGGTTGCCTGGAAGAGATCACTTTATGTGATAAGGCCGCCATTTGTACCTAGTTTTAAGCTTAATTTCTGTTTTCTGTTTCTTGTAAATGTGTACAATAAACAGTTAATCTATCTATCTATCTAGTTTTCAATGGAATCACACCTACATCATTCACGGTATTGCAAAAGCAGCGCAGTAGTGACTATAAATGTTCTTAAAACAGCTTTTGTTAGCTAGTACTTAATACAGATATTAAGTAAAACAAAAATTAAGTAGTCTTAAGATTAAAAAAAACTTGGTTGGCAGCGATTTAAAAAAAATATATTATCATCATATTCATGATCATATCTATGGGATTTCTTATTACAGCATCAATTATAAAAATTTTACGTATCTATATGTTCATATGATATAGCCTGGTGACAGAAGGACGGAGAGGACGAGTGGATGGACGGACAGCGATGTGTCAGTATTACATTATTACCTTTTAGTTCGCAGCCCTAAAAACTTTTACAGAAATTTTTGTATATAAGTAAATACCTGTGGTTTCCCCCACATTTATAGATATTTAGACCCATAATACTCACCAAACTACAACAAATTATACAAAAAAGCCATCCTCTTGAAACAACCTGTCTATTAAAGAGAACCGCATCAAAATTCCGTTGCGTAGTTTTAACGATATACCTAAGCTCACATATGAACATACATACAAAAATAACGACTTTGTTTTATCATAAGTAAAGACTACCAGGTTCATATTCTTGCTAGATACATTTCCAACGTGATATAGGATAATAAAATAGTGGCTATTTTCTTCTCTCAAAACTAACAAACAAATCTCTAAATATTTGATTAAAAACAACCATTGAATGATTTTAAATTAAATTTTCCAATTACAGAGACTCCTTGAACGTCGACAACACTTCGGTTCAAGTAAAGATGTTTCGTTAATTTCTCTTCAAGAACCGTGCTTTCATCAGTAAACACGTTACTTAACAACTTATGAAGATCTACCTCATTATCAAAGTATTGAACTTAAGGAATGAGATGAGGTAAGAAAAAGAAATACCAAAATTTAATGGTTACATGTTAAGACTGCTTATATGGCGAAACTATGACTTTTACTCGTGGTTTCCTTCCAAATCTTATTAAGTAAATATTATTAGGATTTTTCTGAACAAACGTGTATTAAACATTCTATAGATATTTTAAACGAAAACTGAATAAATGATAAGGCAAGCAGAATATAATAATTCTTTTCAAGCAACATCTTTAAGTATTCTATTTACACATATTTATATTCTAAGACGAAATGTTGTGTCTGCTATCTAATATTGTTGAAAATATATTTCATTGATAAATAACATGACGCTAGGAATACGTATACCTAAGGTAGTAATACGAAATACGAATAAGAATTACGAAAATAATATTTAATGTGATAGGCCTTCACATTGAGTATTATTTTCTTGGTAAATTAAATACTCCAAAAGGGGCAAGTGCGTAGCACTTACAACCGTCGTCGGGCATGTATGACCAGATGTATGAGTGTGGATGAAGCCAAGGAAGTGTGCTTCGATCGTGGCAGATGGCGCTCTATAGTCTCTGCCTACCCCCATGGGAAAAAGGCGTGATGTTATGATGATGATGATGATGATAAATTAAATTCAACTTCGATTGTGTTTTTCTGTTTTGAGTTTTGATATCTTTTCTTCTCCTACTTTTCACTTATCAGCATTTCACTGTATTGTTATAAATAGGTTTCTACTATAACTATCGTACATTTGTTGTACAACACACTTACCCAACGGCTTACAGTCGTTCTGTAACCACGATTACGTTTTATCCCCGTTTAAAGTAATAAATAATCTATTCACATAGGTAGTTTCTCATAATAACTTAATTATAATTTCTAATTAGAACAGAATCTGCAACCCGTCAGTAGGTTATTGTAAAACAAATAAGGAAAAAAATGGTCAAGTGCGAGTCGAACTCTGGCACGAAGGGTTCCGTACCATTATCTATGCAACATAAGGCAACGTTATTAGTATTGAGCAAGAAACGGTAAAAAAATCATGTTGGGTACGGAACCCTAAAAAAGAAGATTTGTTTGTCTGTGGACCATAATTTATTGCAGATAGACCAAATAATGAAAACCGTAGTTAGTTTAGGGTTTAATTTAACTATATACGTATTTTAATATCATATCTTTGAGTTGAGCAAAATATAAAATATTTCGTATGAAATCTAAGACAAAATTCATAAGAAATTGCGTGATATTTTTAATTTTTTTTATACATTATTTCAACAATTTTCACTAATGCTTCGCTCCTATTGATCACAGCGTGATGTTATATAGCCTATAGCCTTCCTGGATAAATGGGCTATCTAACACAAAGATAATTTTTCAATTCGAACCAGCAGTTTCTGAGATTAGCGCGCTCAAACAAACAAACTCTTTAGATTTATAATATTAGTATAGACGAATGGTCTTACTCATAATGACTTATCGGAGGTTTAAAAGTTCGCTAGAATAGGTTCGCGAAAATTGTCAAAACTTGTTATACATAATAGTCTTTTTACGCTAAAACGTTTATTATCTCGCCGATAAAATCTCCGTTTAAACCTCCGATAAGTCATTATGAATAAGACCATAAATCTAAGATAAAATTCATATTTATTTTATTAGTTTATAAACCTACTAGCTGTTGCCCGCGACTCCGTCCACGTGGAATTTGGAAAATTGTTGTGTTCGCAATTAAAGGTAAGCCTATGTCCTTTCTCAGGGTCTAAAGATTGTCTGTGCCATATTTCATCAAAAGAGGTTTAAGCGGGAAAGCTTAACAGACAGACAGAGTTACTTTCGCATTTATAATATTACTAGCTGTTGTCCGCGACTTCGTACGCGTGAAATTTAGAAATCAATCCTTAACAAACAGAAGTTTACTCTTCTGCTCAATAGATGGCGTTGTACGTTTTATAAATCGCGCTACCGTTTCGTTCCACACATAAACACTTAAGCTCGTCAAAATTATTATTGTGTTATCATCCGGATTTCGCACTTATAAATTAGTAAGGATAGTAGGGATTTGAGTCATAAAATTCTATAGATACTAAACGCTATATATTGTAAATAGGTTATGATCTACAAAATTAATCAACAGTGCCTCACTAAAATTCCAATGGCATGCCATCAAAAACAAGTAGAGGCATAAAATATATGTAGTTTATAAGTTGTGGTTTCGCTTCACATAGTAAATTTTGACCTGACGTCTCGTCCATAAAGTTTTGCCAACGTTACTCGCGTCGTAAAATATTTACCTAATATGGTATTGACGTGCTACACATTCAACTAGGTAACAAACTTCTTACAGATAAATAAATAGTTTGCAAAATGTAGCGCTCTACTGTTTTTCTCATTAAGTGTATATTTTTCAACTTTGCGTTGTTTCAAATTTGTTAATTTTTAAGGTTTCGTACACTCGAGTGTCTGCCTGTCTATCTGTCCGTCTGTCAAACTTTTTTTACTCGGCAACGGCTGAAGGTATCAACTTGAAACTCATACGATATGTAGATCTATGCGGTCCCTTGCTGCAAAAAATACAGTCAATATCAATCAATATTAATATCAATATTAATATATATATTAATATTAGCTGACCCGGCAAACGTTGTTTTGCCATACTAAAAAAAAATAGATGTTGGCCGATTCTCAGACCTACTGAATATGTATGTAGAATTTGAGAAGAATCGGTCAAGCCGTTTCGGAGGAGTACGGTAACTAACACTGTGACACGTGAATTTTATATATTAGAAGATTAGATATTAGATATATTAATATATATTCGTATAGAATTTCGTAGGTTTAGTAAGTTTAGTATGTACATAGTAAACTTACTAAACCTACGAAATTCTAGTGGATAACATTAGAAAATCTTACTGTGATGCTGCTGTAGTTTTCATTGCAACATCAGTACTTACCTAAAAAAGAAAAAAAAAACCTTATAAAGTATGTACACCAAAATAATAATTTAATTCCATTTAATAAAACGCGCTAAATTGGCATATACTAGTTTGGTTTATCATCATCATCATAACATCAGGCCTTTTTCCCATTGGGGTAGGCAGAGACTATAGAGCGCCATCTGCTACGATTCAAATTTTTGTTTAACTTGTTTAAAGTTTGGTTTATTGAATGAAGAAATTACATTTCATAGGATTTTGGGGTGCATGTTTAGCGGATCTTTATTAAATCTTTTCAGGAAACTGCTAATAAATCTAGTCTTAATCTTCTTCTAATATATATAAAATTCTCCTGTCACGGTGTTTGTAATTATACTCCTCCGAAAAGGCTCGACCGGTTTTCGTGAAATTTTGTGTACGTATCCGTTAGGTCTGAGAATCGCACATCTATTTTTCATCCCCCTAAATATTAAGGGTACCCCTGACATTTGTATGGCAAAACAACGTTTGTCGGGTCAGCTAGTTAAAATATAAAATTATTAACAGAGAAACCTGGCCTAAATGAATCGGCTAATGATATTGCTAATTAACTTCTCAGAGCGATCTGAAAGAGTTACCTACCATCATCCATCATGACATTGTGCTGTGAAAAGTAGATGACTTTTGGAATATTATGGTATTCATTTAATAAATTGCTATAATCTGCTAATCTTGTTGCTAAAATGAATTTAAAAGAAAATTTCTTAGAAAGACTTTCGTTCGTCAAAGCTTGTAAAATTTAACGAAATTATCCTTAGGTACTTACATAAAAGTGAAAGTGAGTTTATTTGTTTGTTTGTTTGTGACGCTTTCACGCAAAATCTACTGAATGGAATTGCATGAAAATTGGTATAGATATAATTTATAGTCCTGCAAGTAAAATCTTGTAATAATTAAGTATTTATATTCTGTGCTATGTCGATTTTCTTTTATTTCGCCAGAAAGAAGAGTTACAGTATTGAATTAATATTTTCTTATAATTTTAATAACAATTGAACTTAGTATTTGTTTTGGTTTGTTTCAATTGTAGTTGTTATTATGGTATCGTATTTAACTCTGATTTTAGTAGATATACATATTATACATAGTATTTTGATCGATTGTTGATTGAGGTATATTTTGCTATGGATTTCAGTATTGATTTTAGTATCTATTAATATCAGTTTAGGTTTCAGTTTTTATTTTAGGTTACCAAATTCAGCGTGTGAAGCCGCGGGCAGAATCTAGTAATTTATAATTATGACTTAAGATCTGCTTATTTACTTATATTTACAATGTTATTAGTTAGTATATGAAAGATAACAAAAAATATTAATGTATATACTACTACTCAAGGCGTTTTCTTCTCTATATATTTTGCAGTTACACAAAATGTAGTCAAACGATTAGAAAATAATTTCGTAACAAAAATTTTAAAATTTTAATAAAATATAAATAGATAAAAGATAGAGAGCTGGTTCGTTTACTTTATTTTTGTAAATACATTCTTTTAACACATAGAAAACACCCAAATGCAGAACAAACATTTGTATGACAATTATAACATACATACATACATAACATCACGCCTTTTTCCCATGGAGGTAGGCGGAGACTTTTTCCCATGGAGGTAGGCGGAGACTATAGAGCGCCATCTGCTACGATCCAAACACACTTCCCTGGCTTCTCCTATTCTAGGACAGTTATAAATATGATATAAATGATTGTCTCGAGCGGGAATCGAATGGAACCCATGATACATGTACCTACCACTAGACCACGAGACCCTCCAAAATTACATTAAGATAATGTTTTCTTGATAAACTAATCACATAACGCTAACAAAATGAAAAAAATAGTAACCTATTTATAAAATTTTCTTGAATATTTTCTTACATCGTTTCAGCAAATACAAAATATACATAAGCACTTATCAAGTCATAAAATTCAACGGCGATAGAGCTAGTCTTCTGTTATGAGACAAGCACCACTTTACACCGACTTTGTTAAACAGGTATATCATTTTGTACCTCGCTACAGAACATAAAATCTTAAGAGATCTATGTGCTCAATGCACCGTACTGAAGTCATAATCAAATCAGATACTACTTTATAGGTACTACCATTTAATGTTACTAAGTTACAAGGTTTTCTTTAAGTATTTTAAAAGTTATTTTACTGAGGACGTACCAGTTTTTCAGCTTTGAAAAGTCTGAAATATGTTAACAAAAAAAAAAAAAACGAATTAAAAACTTACGAATTTACTGAAAAACCCTCATGGTTATAAAAACCCGATATGCACTTAAAATTTTATAAATATACGCCGATTTCATCGCCGGTATACTACAAAAGGGTCAAATGCGTAGCGTTTACAACCGTCGGACCAGATGTATGACTGTGGATGAAGCCAAAGAAGTATGTTTGGATCCTAACAGATGGCGCTCTATACTGCTCTGCCTACCCCCGTGGGAAAAGGGCGTGATGTTATGATGACGATGATGATTTTATAAAAATCGGTAGAGCCGTTTCGGAGGGGTTTGGTCAGGTACTAACACCGCGATAAGAGAATGATCTATTTATCATTACAACATAAAATTATGGACCCAGAATAACACCAGATAATAGGACCCCAAATAACGGGATAAAGGTAAGAGAATGATGATAAGTATTTATTGTTCTAGCATTAACTGATGTACATACACTGAGAAATTTTCAGCTCTCTAGTTATAACCGTTCCAGAGATACAGCCTGGTGAAAGACGTACGGACGAAGTCTCAGTAATAGGGTCCCATTACAGATTTACCTTTTGATACGGAACCCTATAAATTAGATAATTATGTACACGCTATCGATTGCACTTTATCACAGGAGAAAATAGTAATTTCATCACTTCATTCAATTCACAGAAATAAGCTACAGAACAAACAGTAAACAACTCCCAGTTTCTTTAATAACAAAGTAAAACTGATTACTCACAAAAGTGTTCATTCAATTGATAATAAAATACATCGTGTTAACCCCTAACTGTGGTAGTTACAAGCGCCTAACCGATTGTTATACGACCAAACAGCAAACACCTGTACGACACTAACATTTTACTACGAACATCAACTAGCTTACAGAAAAGAGGAATTGTGACGTATACTATTTTAGATCTTAACGCCTCTTTGTTCTCGTAATTGTGGATTTTAGTAGCATATTGGCTTAACCATGTTGAATATTAGGACTTTTTGCAATCTGATTTCACAGTAAGTTATAAAATAAATGTAATTTGACTTTAAGATTACTGAGTATAGGTACATTATGAAAGGCTTATGACATGCTATGTTTGTTCTGCGTCTAGTATAACCTTGTCGGCCACCTTTACACGCCCAAACTACAGATTTCAATAAAATTTGGTACACCGATAATCTCTGTCTTGAATAAAAAAAGGGGTGGATAGTATTTGCAAAAATTGCCTTCGAAATTGCAGGCATTGGCCAGGATTAAAATAACATTGACGAAGGTAGTAAAACTTGCATTAAACGTTAAAATGGTTTGATTAACATGGAATAAACGGAATAAACGGTTTCATTGAATCTGATATACTAAAAATAAGTAATAACAAAACAGAATCTCAAAATATTCTGATAAAATACTGATTTTCAAATCAAACAGAAAGAATTATTTGATATCATGCATGATTTTAGGCAAACCAGACGGCTTCCAATTGAAATAGGATCCTACCATTATACAGGGTGTCCCAGAACTCAACGTCAAGCCGAAACGGGGTGACAGGATAGATCATAACCATCACGAGAAAAATCAGAAAAAAAATCTATCCCATGCAGTTTGAAAATTATGGGCATTTTAAGAAAAACCTAGAAATTTGGTCTAACTGTACCATTTTTCGGTTATTGTGGTTAATTTTTATTATTTTTGGTCATTTAAACTTTGGAACCGTAACCCTAAATAACATCTCGAGAATCACAGTCTAAAATAATGACACAATTACCCCAAGTTTCCTAGAATTTAGACTATTTGTTAAACTATGAATTTAAAATTTTCAAACTTTGTCGACTTTGAAACACCCTCCTTTAAAAAAAATGTACTAGAGTGCCTTGGCAAGTGCCATTAAGAGTTGGCGCATTTAATCAGGATTGTAAAATGGTACAATACTTGTAAGTTTCGTACTAAAAAAAACGAGTAAAAAATAAAAACCTCAAGTAACCCGATTTTTGCTAACCCATTTTACTCAGGAAAAATGTTTTTTATTCGCACAAGCCCTTGGTAGGTTCTTTATTTTACGGCAAAATGATGAGAGAGATGGATAGTGGACATGTTTGCCATGAGCGAGCGAGACAGATAGTGACGCCACGCAGTGAGACGGAGATGCATCGTTTAAACGAGTGCGAATGAAACAGATACAGACGCCATACCAAGCAAATAGCTACGCTGCCAGTCTGACACCAGTTAGTACATTTCGCTCATTCGTCTACTGCGCACCTTTCCGTATTCGCTTGTGTTAATTTAGTACTGACAACTTTGGCTTTTCTTTTTGGACTTGGATTTTTGTGAATTGGACTTGTTGATTACATACCGGCAACTTTGGCTTCTCTCTTTTGGAATTGGACTTTTGTGTTGACATCCTTCTCATCACTATGCCTACGCGCTACACTTCACAAGAATATGCGAACATGCATCTCATTTATGGGGAATGCAGATGCAACGCAAGTGCCGCCGCTAGACTTTATCGTGAAAGATATCCAAATTTAGAGCGCTATCCGGATCACCGCGTGTTTGTTAATGTGCACCATTCACTCACAGAGGACGGCCATTTCCCGAATCAAATACGGGCTGGAGGTAGACCTCGCTTTCCTTACGAAGAAGAAGTGTTGGAAGAGGTCGCAGATGACCCAAGTATTTCCGTTCGTGGAATTGAAGAAAGAACGGGAATACCCAAAAGCACAGCACATCGTATTTTACAAAGAGCTGAAATGCATCCATTTCACGTACAACGAGTTCAAAGTCTTCTCCCTCGAGATTATCCTGAAAGGATTTCATTTTGTAGAACAATGCTACAGAGGCATAATGAAAATCCCCAATTCATCCAAAAAATTCTCTGGTCAGATGAATCTACATTTAAAAAAGATGGCTACATAAACTTACACAATTTTCATGAGTGGCATGTGGAGAATCCACATTTAATGCGAGAAGACCGATCCCAATATCGCTTTAAAGTTAACCTGTGGACAGGAATTTTAAACGGCAAAATAGTTGGGCCTTTTGAGCTGCCTGAGAATTTGAATGGCACGAATTACCTAAATTTTTTACGAGAAAATTTACCAAGTTTGTTAGAGGACGTACCACTAACAGATCGTTGCCACATGTGGTATCAACAAGATGGCTGCCCAGCGCATTACGCAGTGCAAGTAAGAGATTTCCTTGACCAAGAATATCCGGGAAGGTGGATTGGACGTTCAGGCACTATCTCGTGGCCAGCCCGTTCCCCAGATTTAAATCCCTTGGATTTTTTTTATTGGGGCGTTCTCAAAGAAAAAGTTTATTCTAAGCCCATTGAGAGCGTAGCCGAGCTGCGTGAACGAATTTCTCAAGCTGCTGAGGACATCAACTCTCGAGGATATGCCCGGCTAATAAGTAGATCTTTTTTAAGAAGATGTAGGGCGTGTGTTGAAGCTGATGGTAAACAATTTGAACATTTGTTTTAATAAAAAATGTTATTTTCAAATCTGACTTTTATTCCAATAAACCTAAACAAAACAAGGTCAACATTTTTCATTATTTTATTAGTATTTTGTTGCTTTGGTAAAAGTGGCGTCACTATCTGTCTCGCTCGCTCATGGCAAACATGTCCACTATCCATATCTCTCATCATTTTACCGTAAAATAAAGAACCTACCAAGGGCTTGTGCGAATAAAAAACATTTTAACTGAGTAAAATGGGTTAGCAAAAATCGGGTTACTTGAGGTTTTTATTTTTTACTCGTTTTTTTTAGTACGAAACTTACAAGTATTGTACCATTTTACAATCCTGATTAAATGCGCCAACTCTTAATGGCACTTGCCAAGGCACTCTAGTACATTTTTTTTAAAGGAGGGTGTTTCAAAGTCGACAAAGTTTGAAAATTTTAAATTCATAGTTTAACAAATAGTCTAAATTCTAGGAAACTTGGGGTAATTGTGTCATTATTTTAGACTGTGATTCTCGAGATGTTATTTAGGGTTACGGTTCCAAAGTTTAAATGACCAAAAATAATAAAAATTAACCACAATAACCGAAAAATGGTACAGTTAGACCAAATTTCTAGGTTTTTCTTAAAATGCCCATAATTTCCAAACTGCATGGGATAGATTTTTTTTCTGATTTTTCTCGTGATGGTTATGATCTATCCTGTCACCCCGTTTCGGCTTGACGTTGAGTTCTGGGACACCCTGTATAAATTAAAGTCCGTATACACAGAATTTCAATTTTCCCAAGTAATCCCTAAAATATACAGAGAACAATCAAAATTCAACGGCATGAAACACAAATACACTCCGACAACGGTAAATGAGCGCTCGTGTTTGATTGGGCTCTATGACGTCACTTGTTCGTTTGCCTTGCAGCCATGCACCAACTTAAGACGATACCAAAATAGCTTCGTACATTTTTCTACGTACGAAGTTTTCATTGTTTCTTTAGATTGAATGGCTAGAGCTCTAATTTTTAAGTATGTGTGTTTTCAATATATGATCTAGGATCGCATAAACTCAGAAACGCGATTGAAAAAAGTTTTCTCGATAGAAAATCTTAGCGAAACAACCTCTCTCATTTTTTATTTTTTTCATTTGTCGGTCTATTATCGCGTATTAACTAATGAAATAACTTTAAAAACATAAGTAACTATTATATATAGAAACACGTAAATCAGAATTAAAATATATTTAGTAGATTTTGAGTAAACAAAAAAAATATCCCTAATTCTTCATTTTCTGTGCCTACTGGCTGTGTTAATATGTACGTGTCGGCGATGATATACGATAATATTGATGTAGGCCCTTAATTGAATCACCTGCGACCGGAATACAGGGTCTTGAGATTGTGTACCTTTCAGATGTTTATTTGGTTATTGAATAAGTTCGAAACAGTGATATACTCGTATGTAACTCATGTTGTTTATTTTATTCAATTCTAGCTGTTGCCTGCGACTTCGTACGCGTAGAATTTAGAAAATGTTCCCCGTTTTTGTAACATTTTTCACTACTGCTTCTCTCCTATTAGTCGCAGCGTGATGTTTTATAGCCTATAGCCTTCCTCGCTAAACGGCCTATCCAACACTGAAAGAAGTTTTCAAATCGGACCTCCTGTTCGAAGAATCGAAGTTCCTGAGATTAACGCGTTTAAACAAACAATCAAACTTAATAAATCAAATTATGGTGGAAAAAGTGAATGTGCCGCAAGTGGGACTTGAACCCACGACCTCGGAATACCGTTCCGAAGCTCTTCCAACTGAGCTTATTGCGGTCTACTTGCAACACCTTCAAATTAGCCACCATTTATATATTTTTACGTACACCGCCATCTATCAAGATTGGTTTACACCATCTCGACCAACACTTGAGTATTCTTTCCAGAATACGAATGGTTGAAATAATAATTTGATTTATTAAGTAAAAGGCATAGCATGTCAAATGCAAAAATTAATAAATTAATAAACAAACAAACTCTTCAGCTTTATAATATCAGTATAGACTAGCTGTAGCCCGCGACTGCGTACGCGGTAAATTTAGTAATCAAACCATTAACCGAGAGTCCGTTTCTACTCAGTGAAGCAGTCTTGAGGTGGAGCTGCCCTAATTCCATCTCACAGAGCATTGTAACATGTTGAAAGCAGAGAAAGCAGTAATAATTCATATATTAAAAAATTGTAGGTTGTAGCCAGAAGTTTACTATATGGCTATATAGATGGTGTTCTCTGCCTAGCTGCATCGCACTATAATTTCGTTACATGCACTTAAGCTCTTTAAAATTTTTGTTTCGATTTCAGGTCGGTTTCTTAATTAAAAAAGAGGATTGATATAAAGCTGGAAACTTCGTCCACGTGGTATTTAAAAACATTGATATGAAAAAGCCATAACCATCCTCTTGAACCACTCTCTCTGTTAAAAAAACCGCATCAAAGTCAAAGTCAAAGTCAAAATTTTTTATTTCAAGTTGGCATGTTTTGCAAGCTCTTTTGAAACGTTTCAGAAACTAGGTGTCTGTTCCAAACGCGAATCCTATGGAGAAGAACTGACAAGAAACTCCATGGATTTTTTTTTTTATTCTCTTCATACTTTTTTTTAAATATAATTTTACATTGTTGGAGGGGTGTGAGGATGATGCCGATTAATGCTATCAGACTACAAATAATAACTAATTTAGAGACAAGATTGCCTCGTTTGAGAAAGTCGACCAGTCCCAGCAGAAGGCACCCGTTCACGAGTATAACGCACACATCAGCCCCGCACAGCTCGACCATTTTGTAGGGAACCGTGCGACCCGACGTGCAACGCTACCAACTTCAAAACATTTGAGTGAGCATGACGAACATCAAAATCCTTTGCGTAGTTTGGAAAATATAAACCTACATAGGTACATACAAAAATAATGACTTTGTTTTATTATAAGTAAAGATAGTTAACGAACAGTTCATATAAAACACATACATAATAATATATTAATTAAATACAAACAAGAATTCTTCATTACGATTTTATAAGTACAATAATAAAAGTCTAGTCTTTTAAATTAGGTGAGTTCATTTCAAGTTAGTTGTACATTGCTCGTGTTAAATAAAATAGCTTCCAACTGTTAATTTAAACGCCACCATCGATATGCAAACAGCGTATCAATCATACGATCAAATCAGCAGAATGTCATTCTATCTTTGTACAATGAACATTAAGCCCGCATCTAAAATCTACGACAGAAATGTTAACTCAGCACTCCAAATTGATAAATCTACTATTTGTAATCTCTTTTCATGTATTTGAGTGTATAAATACGTGATTTTGTGTGCGTGTGTGTGTGTTTTAAGTGTTTCAATAAATAAATAATTAAATCATTGTTTATTTCACACCTGATGTTTTCCAGAACTTAGGTATTAACTAGATTTATCACAGGTACAAATAGCGGCTTTATCGTGAGCTGCGATTTTTTCCAGACAACCTTTAGTGTTTAGATAAACTTGACTGAGACTGTGATGAGATATGTTTCCTTTCCTTCTTAGTCCATTAAAGTCCCACTGTTAGCCTCAGGCCTCCTCCACATTGCCAGGGTTTTTCTTTGGTCTTACTGCGCCGCGCTGACCAAGCGTGTTGGTACAGAGTTCAATGTCGAGTTTTCTGTATCTCACAGAAGATTTTTATCTGTTTTCATATCCCTTATCTGGCCTATACATCACCCTGGGAAGAGAAAAGGGTGCAATTTTTACTTAATCCGTTAATACACGGACAATAAAAGTACATAAATACATATTAAAATTAAACAGTACCTACATCATAATGACCACACAAAACTAAATACTGTAAACCGCACATATCTCGCACAGTATACAATATAATCCCGATTCTGTTCCCAGGCTGATATAAATTTAATACGGCAACATTTTCATCACACGGTTATCATTAACCATATCTGTTATAATTGAAAATTCATCCACAACACGAAATTGGTTAAATGGTTAAAATTATTACTCGTATTTAAAGTACAAGCGCTCAGTTCTGGTTAATTAACCACAGTTCTATCTATAATAAAATCAAGTAGGTTAGGTATCATTTAAAAGCTACAACCTAGTGAAGTAAGTTTTTTAAACTAACGTACAGCCACTAATTTACCAGGTAGAGTGTACGCTGTACGTATTCAATCTTGAAGACCCGTAAATTGATCTTAGTGAAATCATATTAAAAAAATAATAAATACAACCGTCGGGCATGCATGACCAGATGTATGAGTGTGGATGAAGCCAAGGAAGTATGTTTGGATCGTAGCAGATGGCGCTCTATAGTTTCTGCCTACCCCCATGGGAAAAAGGCGTGATGTTATGATAATGATGATGATGATGAAATCATATTTTAGAGGTTAATAATGTTTCATAATAATATGAGGTATAGTCATAGACTGTTTTAGAGACATACATAGATACATATTTACATACACAGATGTTAACTAATGTAGCTATCGACACACTATCTGGTAAATCTTTGTGTATCGCAATGGGAGTTCTCTTTTAACAATGTATTAATCTATGTAACGGAATCTTTCAAAGTGATTTTCACCCACTTGCAGTAGTCCTATTGATTTGAAATTTTGCACATATTTAAAGGACCGATGACAATACAATAATTTTAAAAAATATTCAGGATTTTCTTGCGTATTTTTTTGTTATTGAACTAAGTAGATTATTTATCGGCAAACGGTGACTAAATAATAATAATAAATAATAAATATTCATGGACATTTCACACAACGTCCTCTGGTCCCAAGCTAAGCTTATATGCTTGTGTTATGGGTACCAGAATACGGATAAAAAACATAAACTACTTTTCTTTTGTAAATACATACTTATAATACATAGTAAACACCCAGACGCAGTACAAACATTTGTATGATATTTATGGATATCACACAAATGATTGTCCTGACCGGGAATCGAACCCAAGACCTCGCGATCGGCAGTCCATTACATAAACTAGTCCACCACGAAGCCGAATAAAAACAAAAATACGAGCAAATGAAAATTTGAAAACTTAGCCTTAAACTAAAAACCGTGTTGAAAATACATGGATAGATAATTTAATACATAAATAGACAAATAGATACGAACAAAGTTAATACAAGCTTGTTAAAATATACTCATAAGTAGGTACTTAGTACTTACGTAGTACATCCGTATTCGGGTACCCATGACACAAGCACATAAGCTTGGGACCAGAGAACGTTGTGCGAAATGTCCATGAATAATTATTTATTTACTAAACATTATAAATTAATAATTAATATTAATTTGGTTGACATTTATTTTAATCTTTATGACATCATAGTTTTGTCACGCTGCTGTACCTACTATTATTATATAATCTTTGACATCTTAATTAATTCTTATGTAATAATTAATTCTATATAATAATTGTTAAATTATGATTTTGTTGCTAATCTCATTTAAAAATTGCATAATTATAATTTTAATTAACCGATATTTGCACGTCATGTGAATGGCAAAACATGTTTGAACTTGAAATAGTGTAACACCTTGCATGCATTCTATTGTTTACATTTATTGTTTGTATGTATACACGTGTTTTAGCAAATAAATATATCTATCTATCTATCTATCTATCTATCTATCTATATCTATCTATCTATCTATCTATCTATCTATAATAAAACAAATAAATTTATCGATTTAAATCTAAACTGAATTTAAATCACAAAGCGGAATAAAAGAGATATACATAGCTAAAGAATCAGACAAAGAGTTAAAATCCAAACTGGCACTATAGATAATTACTACAAAAAAAATAGACAAACTAAAAAAACACACAGTACGACCCAATATTAACTTACATTCACTTTGTCTGTTTTTAATATCCTTAAGTGGACGTACGTAATTTTACAAAAAGCCAAAAAGAGAACGTAATTTGCGGAATCCACTCGACTATAAATGAAATGATTTTTTTTCGTCGAGAAAACGGACTAAATTTGCCAATTTTCACTCGGATGCTTTTTGAAGTTTAACCTCTTGAATTAAGTCAGTAATTTTAATGTAGGCTGTTAAAATGTATAATGAACGCATAGAATTTTGAAAATTCATCTCTACGATATATCGTTACTTATACTGCCTTTGTTAATTCCATGAAACATAAACATGACCTTTTACAAACTCTATTAAAATCTTATGAATAAATTTATTATATCAAACATATGCAAATAATCAAATCTTAATTTAAAACTGTATTTTCAAAGGGTCATCATGGAAGAACTCTCCCAAAGGCTTTACTTTTGTAATGAACAATAAATATTAATTTATTTACATACGTTATAGCGCCAAACTTTCATTAAAGTGAAAATATGTAAATTAATGAAAACTGTGAGGGAAAAAGTTGATGGGCTAGTTCAAGCCTTAGTTAAAATAAATTGGTCGCCAAGCCTTTGTGATGCAAATCTAGGTTTCACGTAAAAAATCAGGATTCTTTCACACCCGATGTAGTACTCTTTTGGGATATTTTTTTTGGTAATTACAATACCTCTAGTTAGAATAACACAAAGATAGATTTGCATTTTTATTTAAAAACTAGATATGGAATGCGAGTTATGTGTAATTTGTTTTTAAGGATTTCATAGCTTAGCTATAGCCATCGTGAGTTCAATTCACATGAGGCTTACTTTTGACTAGCTTACATAGTTTTACCGTGTATGTGAAATAGCCTTGTTTCGGCTGTAAGTGAGACTTAGGGACAATTTAAGCAGAAAACTTCTTCTATCGGAGAAGAAAACCTCGAATGTAATCCTTTGCCAACGTTAGTAAAAATCAGATACCCTCCTAAAGTGAAGGTGGACCATTTTCAGCAGTGGTACCAGTTGGCAGTGCAAAAAGAAAAGGTTTATTTACAGAAACATATAGTAACCATAGCACAAGCATTTGGTACGCTTATTTCAACGGGCTTCGTGGTGGAGTGGTTTATGTAATGGACTGCCGATCACGAGGTCGCGGGTTCGATTCCCGGTTGGGACAATCATTTGTGTGATATCCATAAATGTCATACAAATGTTTGTACTGCGTCTGGGTGTTTTCTATGTATTATAAGTATGTATTTACAAAAGAAAAGTAGTGTATGTAGTCTATCCGTATCTGGTTCCCGTAATACAAGCATAGAAATATAGCTTACTTTGGGACCAGAGGACGTTGTGTGAAATGTCCTGAATTATTATTATTATTTCAATATACGTTTTGTATAGCTCGACTCCAGGTCGGTTTCTTTTTTTAATGGCCAGGTACGGGCTTGTGCCAATAAACAATTTGGTTTGTGCAAAATATATAAAAAGCATCTACCACTTACAAAGTATCTCTATGTCTATGTTTGCTAAATTAAACTGCATATAAGATTAGGACCTTCCATAGTATTTTGTATAGAAACGTAAGTAAAAAAACCAGGTATTTTACAATTAAAATCTAGATTATTAATAATTAAATAAGAATTATTACGTAATATAAATCTCACGATGTAAATTCAAATGAAGAAATACCTTACCAGTACCATAACTGTTAAATAAAATTTTATGACCTCTTTATGAAGCCTTATAAATATTCTCAAAGATAATTTGGAAGATTAATATATTGGTAACGTTATTTTAGATACCTTGAACGTCAAATATTTTGTACAACATCTCGCATATCATAAGTAGTCTTATGTCGTTAAACTTAACTATTATGTCCATAGAGATTTATTAGGGCAATATTAAGTAGGACTCATTTTATGCAAAAGTATATGACTCTAAAAATATTCTTTGTATTTATTGATTTTTTATTAACCGGAGTTCTGTTTTAGTATTTACAGTAGGTAATATTATATACTTAAACCTTCCTATCTCTATTTATTGGTGAAAAGGGCTAAATAGATGTCCAATTTTATACGCAAAAAAAATGTTGTGGCTGTATTTATGTTACATTTGGGGCTTAAAAATCATAGAATGATTTGTTGACGAAAGTTAAACGAATGTGTCCAGTGCATACTTACAATGGAGCACAAAACTTTTTTGGTATCAATTCTAATCTTTAGGTTCTTTCAAATAATTAGGAAGAGACCAATTATTTGAAAGAACCTAAAATATTAGAATTCATATATATAAGCGGAGTGTAAATGAAGCCAAAGAAGTGTTTAAATAAAACTACTTTTTACGGATTTAGACGCGTATATATATTTTTTTTTTTTGGCCCGACGTTTCGTTTCTTTATGGTCAATGTAAAATTTAAATCGAATGTGGGTAAACCCTGTAATAACTGATCGTAGAAGACACATTACAGCTCAGTCTCACCCGTGACCATGGTGACTGTAAAGTCTCCGAAACGTCGGGCCAAAATTTAAAACAAATATACGCGTCTAAATCCGTAAAAAGTTGTTTTATTTAAACAGATGAGTCGCGCAAGTGTTAGAAAATACCAAAGAAGTGTGTTTAGATCGTGGCAGATGGCAATGATGATGATGAAAGTGTAGACACATAAAATCAAAAGTAGTGAACGAAAATAGAAAAAAAGAGTTTGAAAGATAGAGACTGTTGTGTTGACTCCAACTAAACCCAGGAAATGATAATATTGCAAAGTTGTAGATAAAAATACCAGTCTAATTTAACTATCTAATGTACAAGAAATCAACATTATCTAAGTAGTAGAATAAATTAATAATAGACGACCCTTTTATGCAAAATAACACATATAAATCAGAATTTTTGTCAGTCAAGTAAATCCTCACGCCCAAATCAGTCTGACGCAATTTATTTGGACTCCAACAACCCAACAACTTTGACTTATTTGCATATTTTCATCATATTTACTGCGGATACTAAACGAATTAACATTACTTAATGATTTTATTATATTTGTAGAGAAGGACCGCTTCTGTATTTTGCATAGTAATAGAATGTATACACATGAGGGGGAATGATTGCATATACATAATATGTGAAAGTAGCCTGGGTAATTGGGTATATTCTTCATCTATAGAACTGACTTAACATACATATGCTAAAGACTAGGCTGTTGCCCGCGATTTCGTACGCGTGGTATTCAGAAAATTTTCCTTATTTTCGCAACATTTTTCACTGTTGCTTTGCTCCTAACGGTCACAACGTGATGATATATAGCCTTCCTTGATAAATGTGTTATCCAACACTAAAATAATTTTTAAATCACCGCCACCAACAATCCCTGAGGTTAGCGCGTTCAAACAAACAAAATCTTAAGCATTATAAAGCTTTTGATAAAATTTGTATATCTTCTTATATATAAAATTCACGTGTCACAGTGCTAGTTACCGTACTCCTCCGAAACGGCTTGACCGATTTTTATGAAATTTTACATGCATATTCAGTAGGTCTGAGAATCGGCCAACATCTATTTTTCAAACCTTTTTTTAGTATTGCAAAACAACGTTTGCTGGGACAGCTAGTAATAATATAAAAACTAGATAAAAATAATAAAAATTACGTATTAACGAAGTCACTAACACTTTTCCTTCCTAAGGTGCTGTAAAAGCTAGCTAATGGATTTTGTACATAGATAACATCCTCTGTTTTTACAGAGGATGTTATCTATGTGACTAAAACTCGAAAATAAACCCTATGTCAATAGTGAGACGTTGATAGGCTGGAAAGAGAGGGAGGAAATGGAGTGATATCATAAGAATCTCTAATCCATCAACACACTAAATTTAAATATTACAAAATGTTGAGTCTCTAAATAGTCTGTTAGTGCGTAATCCTCTCAAAGTTTTCCGGTCAGGCCTGTCCCAGTTGTGATGCAACCTTATGGAAGTATTATCTCAGAAACCGCTGTTCTGATATAAGAACTTCTTTCAGTATTAGATCGGACATTTATCGAGAATGGGTTTAAGCTATATAAAATCATGCTGCGATAAATAGGAGCGAAGCATCAGTGAAAATGTTGCAAAAACGGATATTTTTTTCTAAATTCCGCGCATCTGAAGTTGTGGGCAGAACAAAGAATAAACAGTGAAGTTGGAAACATCTAACGTTCATAAATAGGTATACGCTAACATTTTTAACAACAACATCAATGTAACTTGTATTAAAAGCTCCAATACCTAAGCCATAGAAGCAGTCAAGTTAAACTATTTTATTGTAAACCAAATTTATTACAATGTTACTTTACGATATTTCACATGTAGCAAAACCAATAAACTGTCGCTTGCACTCGAGTAAATAACAACGTGTTTGCAACTTTGTGTTGTAACTATAAATGCAATAAAACATCGTTTTATCGATAGATAGAGCACTGTGTGTGTGGGGCGTCGTGGTGTCGTATACCAGTAGTGTAATCGACTTAATATTGGCCACACTCGGTTCATTCTTATAATCCTCTCTTCTCCAGCCCGTTTACATCCCACTGTTGGTCACGGGCCTCCTCTACTCTGGAGGGATTATGGTCTTTTGTGCCGCGCTGATCAGGCGTGTTGACTCAAGGTTTATTTTAGAATTTTCCATCTCTCATAGAGGATGTTATCTGTGTGCAATATCCCTTCTGACAGCCCTTTTACAGCACCCTTGGGAGAAGATGGGGTGGTGACACTTGTGTTCTTAATCCGTCACCACACGGCGTTTCTTATAATCATTGTGGCAAAGAGATAAGTATTCCACATTAATTTCGTTCCCTGTATGGATTAATAAAAAAATATAAAAATGGAGTAAGAAGAGCCCTATTTTGGCTATATTTTAACTCGTATTTCTGGTCATAATACATAGAAAATGGTTTGAAGGTCATCATATAAGAGAAGAGAGACTTTTTATGACGTCTATACTAATCGTAGGTTTGTATCAACTTTAAGTAAGTATTGTGTTTACAATGTCGAAATCAGGTTTAAAAGAATAAGATAACTTTTTAAACTCGCCATTCCTAAACGTTTAGTGTTTAAGACAGGAAAATGGTACATTAAGAACTAAAAATAATAAAAAATAACAATAAATGTAACTGTAGGGGTAGTATTAACGATTCTTCGTTAACTTTACAGAAAAAGCGAAATGTTCACCCTAAGTAAAACTTTCCAACGTTTTATTTCACAATAAAAATTCAACTTAGTTTGAACTAAACGAGGCTGGGCTCTGCAAAGTTTAATCAATTCCATGACCGATAAAACTGAGTGACTATGCTTGATAATTTTGTGTACTTAACCATGAAGTTGCAACTTAAACTTTATTTGAAATGTTTTTTATTTATGTTAATTCTACGAAAGACAATATTAAAAAATCACCACAGATATCATTGGTTCGAATTACGCTTAAGTTGGGAGCCACGACGTAACTGTCTTGAAGCCCAGTAATTCTACGTCCTAGGGTTTAGTCAACTTTATGGATGCCCTGTATGCCGTCATGTACCAGACACATCACTCAATCGGCTTGAAACAACTTACATATCTATGTGTGCGTGAAAGATGTATCTATGTGTGATGCAGACCTGTACGTCATACAGAACATTATTATTCTATGAAGTACGATTTAGACATATTAAAGTTACATGTCTTCAAGATTGAAAGCTAATAACACTATTTGGTACATCTGAGACAAATCACATCAAAATAGCCATCACGAATGTGTTTGGAACTATTTCTTTTATATATACTAAACGGAAATACCTACAATTCTACTGCTTTGGAAAACGAGTTGCCGTGATGTTTCCTTGCGTTAATTAATCCCTATAATATCATAAATGCGAAAGTAACTCTGTCTGTCTGTCTGTTACGCTTTCCCGCTTAAACCTCGCAACCGATTTTGATGAAATTTGGCACAGACAATCTTTAGACCCTGAGAAAGGACATAGGCTACCTTTTATTGCGAAAAAAAAATAATTCAAAATTCCACGCGGACGGAGTCGCGGGCAACAGCTAGTTTTAAATAAAACATCATATCTGAGTTCTCGCTGTATATTGTAGATATGGTATTGGATATTCTAGATTGTTCTTTACATTATCCGATTTAGTGCAAAGTCAGGGTGGCTACATTTTATCTTACTTGGCTAGGCTACAAAATCGATATCTTTAAAATATAAGCTCTATTCTTAAGCTTTAGCTCAACACGTAAGTCAATTTTATTTGATACACGTTATTAAAATCAAAAGTAAAAATATTTATAAATTACAATTTCAAAGAGAACTTTTTACACAAATTGAAACAGAAAGAGAAAATAATTGAAACAAAAAATATTCATAGAGTATTGAAAATTATCCTTTCTGTGCATTCACTTCGACATCACTTTGTGCTGCACCAGATGGCGCTGGCGACATCGCATGTCAGTTAAGATTAATTATATCGGGACAGTCGCTGCAGTTAACTTGCAGTCAACGATAAATTTGGGTTAGCTAAAACCAGTTCTCCGTAACTAACCTTAATGGAAGTAGGATATACACACATTAGTCATCTATTATTATGTTATTCTCCGTGTGGTGACTGATGAAGAATACAAGTGTCACCACCCTATCTCCTCCCAAGGGTGCTGTAAAAATTAGCTAAGGGAAGCACACAAATAACATCCTCTGTGAGAGACGGACAACTTGAAAATAAATCCTGTGCCAATACACCTGACCAACGCGGCACAGTAGACCATAATCCCTCTCAAAGTGGAAGCGGCCCAACAGTGGGACGTAAACAGGTTGGAGAGAGATAGTCATCTAAATCAATTTAAATCTCAGTCTAACACTGTTATTGTAACACTGTCTGTTTCCCGCGACTTCGTACACGTTTGCTAATGCTAATTACTATTGCTTCGTTCCTATTGGTCACAGCATGATGTTATATATCCTTTTGTTCACGCCAAAGTGATGAGTGGGGGGGCCCTTCAAGTGCTTCGACGATGTTTGTTTTTTTAATATAAGGATATAAGTGTTTTAGTTTTAAGATCCTGCATGCTGTCAGTGCGCCTTGAGACGCGATTTTGTACCGACAACAATTTAATATTGTAAACCACATTACAGTTCATTAAATACAGTGCAAAAACTTCGTAAATTGTCTCAATTCAGTCTTATCCCATCAACGTGAAGACCGGCGCATTCACCTTCCTCAATAGCTATCCAACACTGAAAGAATTTTTCAAATCAGACTAGTGGTTTCTGAGATTAGCGCGTTCAAACAAAGAAACTATTCAGCTCTAAAATAATAGTACAGATTCCTGATATTTTTAACCTTTATTTATTTGCAACAATGTTTTGTCACTTAACATAACAAAACTGTAAAATTATGTTGGTATCTGTTTACTGTGTGACTGAGTAAACACAAAAATACTTGAACGTCTCATAACAATGTCAACATTGTCTGTTATCTACCAAGTTTTCGGTAGGACACAATGCAGACACACGACAGGGGGAAGATATTGCTACTACGTACGCAATTTTCACTGTAATTCTCAATGTATTTAATGTCGTCTTGAATTTATTTTGGTTAGTTAGTTAGGTACTAGAGATTCTAATAACATTATTTTAATTTCTAAGTTTGAAGTATATAATTAGTTAATATTATAGATATGTATTATTACATTACACATTATAAATATAGAGTTGAATTAAAATTAATAAAAAAATTGAGGCAGACGAGGTGGAACAACGATATCGCCAAGGCCGCGGGAAGCCATTGAATGCAAACGACGCAAGACCACGAGTTGTGAGGTCCTATGGGGAGGCCTTTGTCCAGCAGTGGACAAAGACAGGCCGATGGATGAACATAATATAATTTTTTATATCTGTAGTAGGTATAAATAAATAAGTATTAATAGATATTCTACACTATAAATAAAAATAAATAAGGACATTTCACACAACATCCTCTCATCCTAAGCTAAGCCTATTTTACTTGAGTTATGGTTACCATCACACCTATAGTTTGTATGCGTGTGATTATATGATAAATGTGAGAGTCTCAGATTCAATGGTAAGTCAATGTAAGCAGTCTTCTAGAAAAAGTTTCCTAGTCAACTCGCTTCACCAGAGTAATTAGGCGAATTAAATAAATCCATTCATAAATTAATTTATATTACAATTCGTAACACAATATAAATCTTTGTATGTTATTCATAGCTTTGAAAAGCAACATAATCTCAACCAGTAAAGGGCACAACAGTCGTAATTGGTTTTCCAATTACAACACAGCTAATAACTTTCATTTCAAATAATTAACCGGCGAGCCATATTTCGATTGTAATGGCGAACACAGAGCAACACAGAGTACTGAAAATCTCTCGGTTATACCACTTGGAGCTAAATGCGAGTATTTCAAATTCCAATGGAGCGTGAGCGGTGTTCGTGTCAGGTACTAGCTTTACTTGTAGTGTTAGATGGAAAACGTTTGGTATGAAATGCGGGCTAGCTGACAGGATTATGTGATGTCTTGTTTCTATTAAAATATGTAATATCTATTATATTATTCAAAGTATAAAATAGATAAGTCATTGTATTATTATATTTTTGGAAGCTTTTTATCACATAGGTACCTATATACAATGTGATAAAGGCACACTGTGCACGTTTGTCGATTTTAATGAAATTTCGTATTAAAATTGATGGTTTTATTAAATTACTCAAATTTAGATTCAGCTATGATAAATACTACTAGATGGCGGTGTCGTCAAATTAGTAATCACTATAATTTCATTACCGTATCATTTTGAATGTTATACGAAATCATAACGGCATACTTAATATCAATCAAAGCCACAAATCTTTGATATACAGTCCTGTAAAACGATATTTACCCTCTGTGATCGTTTACAAACGTGTTATCTAAAAATAATGAGCTCCTATATTTTACATTATATACAACTCTTGTCAATGAGCATTTATAAAGAAATTACTAACACATATAAAATATAAGCACAAATAAATTTACATTTGAAATACGTAACGTTTTTATTTAACACAATCGAAATTATTTTTTACCGTATATTATCGACAATCAAATTTGATTCACGTTACAAAATGTTACGGTACAATTGACGAAATTGCTACCTCATTTTAGCTTTTATGTCCTTAATTTGTTCCACTTACTGTAGAATAAGAAACATTTTACTTTTGATTGTCGCTATTCGCTTCAGTGAATTTAAAAAAAAACAGCCAAGTAAGAGCTTGACTCAGGCTTATGAGTTCCGCACCTTTTCTTATTCTTGACGGGCCTCGTGGTCGAGTGGTTTATGTGACGGACTGCCGTTCACGAGGTCGCGGGTTCGATTCCCGATCGGGACAATCATTTGTGTGATCTTTATTAATGTCATACAAATGTTTGTTCTACGTCTGGGTGTTTCTTTGTATTTTATGTGTGTATTTACAAAAGAAAAGTAGTATATGTATTCTATCCGTATTGTGGTACCCATAACACAAGCATATAAGCTTAGCTTGGGACCAGAGGACGTTGTGTGAAATGTCCAAGAATATTTATTATTATTATTCATCATTATATACTGTGTACTAGCTAATGCCCGCGGCTTCACTCGAGTTTATAGTTATTGAGCCCAAAATACACACCAAAAGTTAACGAATTGTACAAATATGGCCCACAATATATATAATATATAACCACTCTATATGACAAACACAGCATCAAAATCCGTTGCGTAGTTTTGAAAATAGAAGCTACATACAAAAATATCATTTTTTTTTAATTAGTAAAGATTCGTTATTAGAATCATGTTGTCATAATCATGTACGCATATCAAATTAACTAAAAAAAAATGTAGCACAAAAGCCCACTTCAATTTTATTGAATTCTGGTTTTTAGGGGCCACTTGTTGTTACGAGTATAGCAACAGAAATACAACAACTATAAAAATGTCAACTCGGTAGCTCTATCACCGATTATATTTATGCAACTTCAGACTTTATACAGCTTGGTTATAGACTGACGGATAAATGGATAGATAGCCTAAGAGATTAATGGAGACTCAAGATCCCGTTTTTTAACCTTTGGTGCGGATCCCTAATTAATATATCAGTTCTTTTAGTGCCTTCAAAACTCGAAAACAATATCTAGTACTAATATATCTGTACTTTAAGTTATTTAAAGCCCATTAATATTATTTTGAACTAACATTTCTCAGTATACGGCCACCAGAGATTTTGTGAACATAAATCTGCTTATAACGAGACAACTACTATATCATCTACTCTATGTATACAATATCCTACTAGCTATAGTAACGGGAATTCTCCGATGGCTTGTTTATGAAATAGGTATCTTCAGGAAATAAGATCATATCTACCAAAAATACATTTTGAAGTTTTATTTCTTTTGGCGCGTACAATGCGTACATACAACTTTACAGAGGAATATAATATTTTAATATGGGACCAGAATACTATGTATTAAATGTACGTAAATATTTATTATTTAGATATTCATTTATTTATCGAAGTTATTTAGGTAATTTAAGAAGACGAGACAATTGTAACTAAAAATATAATAATATTTTTCGAAACTGCGATTTTAAGGCTGTTTACGTTTATCTTTAGGACACATTTATGTTTAGCAATAAAAATGATGTAGATTAACCGCCTTATTCATAATGACTTATCAAAGGTTTAAAAGTTTGCTAAAAATAGGTTCGCGAAAATTGTCAAAACTTGTTATTTATAATAGTCTTTTTACGATAAAATGTTTATTATCTCTGCGATAAAATCTCCGTTTAAACCTCCGATAAGTCATTATGAATAAGGCTATAAGAATATACGCGATATTATTCTGTTTCTTTCTAATGGTGTTGTAAATGCGGCTAAATAACATCTCATAAGCAAATAACATCTTTTATAAGGCATGGAAAACTCTTAACTAATCGCTATGCCAACACACCTAATCTGCATGGCAAGGTAGAATAGAACACGAAAGTGAAAAAAATCAATGCGTATTAATGAGTTAAGAAAAAGAAAAAAAAAACAAGAATAAAATTCACCTAATTCTTTGTTAAAATCACATTGACACACCTACGAGTACGTATACAGTATTAAGCAAAAGAGAATGAAGTAATAACGTGCTTAGTTGTGCGCATAAGAACAGAAAAATTCCTCTTCGTTGTTCAAAGAAATTCCCAGGGAATAGGCGAACGAGGAATTTCGAGGAAGGAATGTTGCCCATTAACGCTAACTGCACTAGTACTGCCCCGTTTGGCGTTACTTAATTTATTGTAAGCTCTGAGGTGTTTCTGTTACCCTAGTACAAGCCTAGAAGATTTTATTGTTCGATTATGCTACCCTTTTACGGTTTGCTTCGCATATCATTGTGAGGAGTTTTTTGTAAACAAAATTAGATTTTTATATGAAAAACTAGCTGTTCCGGCAAACGTTGTTTTGCCACACAAATGTTAGAGGTGGACTACCCTTAGCATTTAGGGGGATGAAAAATAGATGTTGTCCGATTCTCAGACCTTACGGATATGTACACAAAATTTTACGAAAATCAGTCTAGCAATTTGGGAGGAGTATAATTACAAACACCGGGACAGGAGAATTTTATGTATTAGATATACCTACATATAAGCGAAAGTGTTTTGGAAAAAACATTTTTTTTGATAAAAAGAGAAAACAAGCGTGTGTCCTGTGTATTTAAGAAGATAAAGGTATAAGTAATAACTAGCTGTTACCTGCAACATCGTACGCGTGGAATTTAGAAACCAATCAATTTATTCATATAAACCTTCCTCTTAAACTACTCTATCATTTAAAAAAAAATAACATCAAAATCCGTTGCGTAGTGTTGAAGATATAAGCTCACATAGATACATACATACAGACAAAAATATTTACTTAGTTTTATACATATAACTGTAAATTATAAAGCCTTTTAACAGTAGAGATAAATGGTTTTATGCATAATGACTTATCGGAGGTTTAAACGGAGATTTTATCGGAGAGATAATAAACGTTTTACCGTAAAAAGACTATTATGAATAACAAGTTTTGACAATTTTCGCGAACCGGTTTTAGTGAACTTTTAAACCTCCAATAAGTCATTATCAATAAGACCATAAGTCAATAATAAAAATAAAACTCACATAACCATCAAAGGGTAGAATTAGAGTTCCACAGTTAAGACCCTCAAACTCGGTTTTCTTACTTGCTCAAAGTCAAAGTATGTTTATTGTGGACAAATAGGTACATAAGATGTGGAGTTATAGAAAAATTAAAACAGGTTTTACTATGTCCTGCCATTTAGGCGTACAACATCGCTTTTGCTGCAATTATAGGTACCATTCATATTTTGAACATAATATAAATAAACTAGCTGACCCGGCAAAGACTATTTTGCCATACAAATGTCAGTGGGGGGGAGGCTTTTGAAAAATAGATGTTAGCCGATTCTCAGACCTACTGAATACGCATATAAAATTTCACATGAATCGGTCAAGCCGTTTCGGAGGAGTACGGTAACTAACACTGTGACACGTGAATTTTATATAAATAAATAAATAAATAAAATAAATGTTCATGGACATTTCACACAACGTCCTCTGGTCCCAAGGTAAGCTTATATGCTTGTGTTATAGGTACCAGAATACGGATAGAATACATATACTACTTTTGTAAATACATACTTATAATACATAGAAACACCCAGACGCAGTACAAACATTTGTATGACAATTAGAAAAATCACACAAATGATTGTCCCGAGTAGTATAATAAAGTAGTTATGTAAATAACAAACCGTAATAATTATAATATATATACAAAATAAATCGTTGTTATAAATGGCGGTACTGTCATATAAGGACTATTTATTTGGTCATAAAAATAGTTTTTCAAATAAGTTTTTTATATAAGGAAATATCTTATCTTATCACTGAACATAATAATAATATATACGAAATATTATAAAGAATATTACTTATTCAGGGAAAATGGTACAATATCATATGAAAGGAAATAGAAGAATTTAGGCAGCCTATAGGCATAAATCCTTTATACCAATTTTCGAGTAAGTAATGATATTTTGTCTTTATGGGAAACAAAATTATGTTATTAACATGAACGCCTTTTCTTGTTTGCTTTAATATCTTTGCTTATTATAAAACAAAGTCCATAATTTTGTAAATCCCTATGTGAGCGTAAATCTTTAAAATATACAACCGATTTTAATACGGCTTTCGTAATATATAGAGTGGTTTAAGAGGAAGGCTTATTTGCATCGTTAACAACCGTCGGGCATGCATCACCAGATGTATGAGTGTCAATGAAGCCCAGCGGCCTTATTATGAGCTCTTATTCCCAGGTTGTTTACGCAGTGAATGGAACTGCCTGCCAAATTCGTATTATGAGTATATTATTGACAGCGAATCCGTGGTCACGTGACTTCAGGCTGATACCGGCCCGACTTTTGTTTCACTGGCTGGCGTTAAGTGTATTACGAGCGCAAATTTGACATGTAATTGATCGTTTTAACTATCTAGAAGTGACAAGTTAATCCATCCAATAGAAGCTGCTACATTGTTACGTATAATAAATTGTTTTGGTTTATTTAGAATTAAAAGTAACTGTTATCTACATATTAACGATGGGTGATGAATTGGAGGTGTCTGTATTTTCGGAGAGCGACGATGATGAACAAAACGCTATTCGAATGCGAAATGTTAAATATAAAAATAATATTAATATATTATTTTTATAATTATTCATTATGTAATAATATCGCCATGTGTATTCATGTTTACTTTCATGCGAATCATCAAACAAAAAATATTTAAAAAAAAACTTAATAGCCCGTTCTAGGATAATGAAAAACTAAGCCTATGTCCCCGCTATATCAGCTGACAGTTCAAGTGACGAGTGTCGTTCCAAAACTAAATCCCAAAACATAGATGAATTATCTTTTTTACTTCATATAACAAAGTCGTAATTTTTGTATGTAAAATACGCAACGGATCTTCATGCGATTTTTTTAATAGATAGAATGGTTCAACAGGATGGCTTTTTTGCATAATTTGTTTGGGTTTGCTGTATATTGGATGAGATATGATCAAATTTGCCGAGAAACTCGGACGCGTGCGAGCTATAAATGAAAACGCTGCCTTATCTATGTGAGGTACAACAAACTAATGTATCGAGGAATTGTTTGTTACCTATAGTTCTTCAAAAAAGTCCGCGAGGGCATAGGTCTATCTTTTAAGGGAAACCCGCTGTACCCATAATAATGTCGCAAAAATTATCAAATTAAATAGGGTGTTTTCAAAAGCTATTTATGTGTATATAATAATCTTTTTTATCAAATTAAATACCGTAGTTAGCTTACACGTTTAATATAGATTATAACTGCTTTTTACAGTATGCAATTTAAATGAATATCTTAGGAGATATGACGAAAAAAGAATTACGCTCGACAAAATAAAATACTTAAACTGTTGGCCGCGCAACGCGAACGTTTCCTCGGTCTTCTATCCATACTCTAATATTTGGATGTTTGGTTAATGTTGTATTGTATGAATGTAGGAATGTTTGTTGTTCTTTCACGTAAAGACTACTGGATGTATTTTCATGAAACTTTCCTAAATTCCACGCGTACAAAGTGACGGGCCTCGTGGTGTAGTGGTTCTGGTAACGGACTGCCGATCAAGAGGTCGCGGGTTCGATTCCCGCTCGGGACAATCATTTGTGTGATTTTTCTAATTGTCATACAAATGTTTGTACTGCGTCTGGGTGTTTCTATATATTATAAGTATGTATTTACAAAAGAAAAGTAGTATATGTATTCTATCCGTATTCTGGTACCCATAACACAAGCATGATAAGCTTAGCTTGGGACCAGAGGACGTTGTGTGAAATGTCCATGAATATTTATTTATTTATTCACCTAAAAAAAAAAAAAAAGTCGCGGGCAACAGCTAGTATAAAATAAAAAAAATCTAAATATAAAAATAGATAATAGTATTACCGTTCTTTTCTTTTATATAATGGTCTAAGTAACTTGTGTTTAGCAAATATATTATATTTTGTATTACATTGAATTCAAAAAAAAAAATTTTAATATAACCGTAACTAGCCGATAAACGCAATAAATAAGTTTCTGAACGACTCTATCAAAAAGCTTTACACGGCCATAGACACTTAATCCATTATAAAGTCGGCTAGTTTTATGTATGTCCTATTGCGAAATAAAAGTCAGGCCGTTTGCCGCCGTCTACAGAATCGCCTGGAACTTGCATGATATTTTGAAAGCTCATAATACGCCTGCTGGTAGTGTGTTTAAATCGTAGTAGAATGTGCTCTATAGTCTCTGTTTACCTACACGGGAAATAGGCGTGATGGTATGATAATGATGAGAGTGGTTCAAGAGGAAGGCAATTGATGTCGCGGCCCAAAAGCTAAGTATATAAAATTCTAATTTTCCATTCGGTACTTGACAGTAAAAGACAGAATTAACAAACGTCGTGCTAAACTTCCGAGCCTCAAATTCTCACATCCTTCAAGCTTTCTCCGATATTGTCAAAGATAAATGAAATAAATTTTTAAACAACCCTGTTCGTTGTGGTTTCAAACTTTTCCTATTACAGAAATGTCCTCGGAAAACCACAAATTAATGACGAAGCACTTTGGATTCTCGTGCAATGAAAGTTGTGCGAATCAAGTTTTTTAATTTCTTATTTATTTAACAATATAGATATTTATATTTGTTTGTTTCATTTGTTTACTTTTTATTATGCAAAGTTCAATAAATTATATGGGACAGGAAAATATATTTAAGAAACTGCTAGACGTAATTAGAAAATAACTACGATACCTAAATGTTATTTACTTTACTATACAAAACAATTTGTGAATTAGCAATTATATGAATGTATAAAAATAATTTTTAAAATACTCATTGGTTCCAATTCTACGTGCACAGTTAAACTTCACCTAACAAAAAACTAAAAATAACTACCTATGTTGTATTTTGATTAACTAGCTGTTTGGCCTTCCACATTCACAATAATTAATATTGTTATTCTGTATTACACAGCTTTTACGATAAGAAAAAAATTCAGTAAACATTGCTAAATTGTGTTATCGACACAGTCAAATTTCATTTTATAGTTAAGTTTAGTTTAGTTGTGCATGTGAAATTGGTACCAATAATGAAGTTTTAGTTTAGGTATACGAAAATACAACTTATTATGTAAATTGCTTGAAAAATAATTTTTAAACATATTTACATAATATTATTAAGCTCTTATTTCGATAAACTTATAAGCATGTATTTGAGTTAAGATATGTAAGAGCTTTGTGTACAAAATCAACATAAAAGTGTACAAAGAATTCGTAACAAACAAAACAATAAGAAATATTATTTACTCTGCAAATGTTTTTCACAAATATCTAATGCAGAATATCATTGGTTCAAAAGTTTTCTTGTCAAATAAGCTGGAGAGTTGACAAAGAAACACCCACTTGTAATGTTCATTCGAAAAAGAATTTATTTGACAGAACAAGACTTACACGTCATGTTTTCGTTTGCTACGTCACTAAGGTAAATTGTTACACAACTCAACGCGGTTACATTGTGAGAGAAAATTGAAAATTTTCACAGTAATGCACAAGTGTAAGGAAATATCACTCTGTGTGAAATGTCTTTTCATTTCAACGGCTTTATTTTAGTTAAATGTTGACAGAGTTCGCGCCGAGTTTAATTAAAATGTTAAGTGTGTATGAAGTTATTGTTCCCTTTCACTAGATGACGCTAGTAGTCTAGAAGTTATTAAAACGGTTTCCAGATTACTCGTTACAAAGACTGTTTATATAGGTATTTCTTTTAAATTTACGGACATACCTCATGCTAAATTAAGCAAAGCTTATTCCTAAGTTAAGCTAAGCATAAGAATATGGCACAAATACATGATCGATGCTAATTTATTGCACCAAGAACTCGAAAATTAAGCCCACTTTGCTGAAGATAAAAAGACCGGACGCCCGAGAAAAACATACTGTTCCGATGCCATCACCGATATCCTTTAAGAATCAAAGGCGTAGTACCTACACTCTACAGCTGTCCGGTATGTAGGTATGACCAGATTGCGTGCTAAGCCGGTGGTAGGGAAAAAAATGTTTGGACCTGTCATATGCACATAATTTAAAAAAATAAAAATTTTATGATTAAATGATTTTTCATTTCATTTCATTTTCATTTCATTTCATTTCCGATATATGAGTGTAAATGAAGCATGGAAGTGTATTTGAATCGTAGCAGATGACGCTCTATAGTCTCTGTACCACCATGTGTAAAAAGACGTGATGGTATGATGATGATGAGATTAAGTTCACGTTAGGTATGCAAGCATAATTAATACCACTATTCGTTAATAGTCTTAGTTTTGAAAATAATATGAATGTATGATTTATTTGCAGAATATGGGTTAACAAAATATAACTTTACCTTAACAGTTTAGCAACAATTATTATCAAATTGTATAAAAACCGCGTATCTATCCAACTCAAATGAATATAACATAAAAATAGATATAAATAAAGTTTCATCGTTTGAAAGTAGTACACGCAATCTCATTCGAACCCATTTCCCCCCTGTATGGCGTAAATACGACTCATTTGGGAACGAGATCCGTATTAAAACTAATAATATATTACCATTTTTGTCCCCTATTAAAGTATATCCTTCGGCTCTCGTTCATCATAGTGTGGAGTATCAAACTAAAGGGTAGGTAATTACTTATAATATCCTAGGATTTGTGTTAGGGATTATCCTGACTAGTATTTGTATTACCCCTAAAATAACGACACCAATAAGACGTAGAAAGCAATCGTTATTCAGTATATTAGTTTTTTTCTCCCACTTTAATATTTAAGCATAATTTAATGATTTTCAAACAATTTTAGTTGCTTTTAATGATTTTCATTGCCGTTATTCAAGTACAAAATGAATAAACAAAGAATCTTTTAAATTCCTCTAACGATAAAATTTCAATGCCTGACTTATTTTCATTGAAACATCGTATTTTTTGTATGTTTGTATTAACGTATTAACTTAAAAACTACTGCACGGATTTCAGTAATTGTTTCATAATTACAATGCTACATTATCCCCGAGTATTAAAATAAAGTAGTGATTTCAAGTTTCATGCGTAAGAAGTCGAGGGCAACTAAACATTTTACAAAACAGTACCATATTTAGACTAAATAATAGTTTGATATTGCGTAAAATATATTATACAAATCCAATAATAATTAATGAAATCATTGATATAAATTCCAAATCGGTCACGATTCAAGAGTTATAATTAGTCCCAATGGTTTAGTGAGATACGCCCAAAGCGATAGTTGGCACTCAAATTTATCAGCCACAATATTGTTAAGTAGCAATTCACTCCGGCTTTACCTGGATTACATTACATACGTTCCTGTTTGGTCAGACTGTGACAGTTATTTTACTCAGAAATTACATCTCTCTCTCTCCAGCACATTACCTAACATCCCATTATTGGGCACGGGCTTCCTCCACTTTGGAAGAGATCACGTTCTACTACGGCTACTGATCAGGCGTGTTGATACAGGGTTTATTTTCGAAATTCTTACCTCTTACAGAGTGTGTTATCTGTGTACAATATCCCATAACTAGCTTTTACAGCACCCTTGGAAAGAAAAGGGGTGGTGACACCTGTGTTTTTAATACGTCAGCACAGGGACAGCATGCATTATACTAAAAAAATTACTGGCGAAGTAAATTTAAAATCACCGACGTGATAATAGTATTTTTTATAACGTAACACTTTATTTGATAGTAGTATTTTATGTTAAATCTTCACATACAAACAATAAATCATTATATTTGCTTTGTATAATATTAATATACAGAGAGCAATCATGTAATGTGCACTTACATGGTAATATAGCTTGGCTCGATACACAAAATGTGGTAACTAACATTTTGCCAACGAGGTTAATTATTTGATATTTAACATTCCGAACTAAATATCCAACTTAAATTAAAGCTACTAAGCTCAAAATTGATTGTATTAAATAAACAAAGCAATGCGGGTGATTATGAGGCCAATTCTGATGCATCAAAATCCTAATCTAACTTAACTATAATGAAAACAACGATGATGTTTTTAATTAATTGGGTATTTCGTTGTGCACATTTATGTTAATTAAGATCTTTAGTCTATAATACACAGTTTTTATGATAATAAAGTTCAGTTAACATTGCCGAATTATGTTATTTCGTTTTGCACTTCGAATTGGTACACTATGTTGAAATATAATTTGTAATAGTGGTAGATTTATTACGCTCGATGACAATATATTTGGTTTTTGTTTATTGTGCTCTTTATTTTATTTATGCTTTATTGTACACAAGAGAAGATAACAACAGATATAAACTAAAAAAAATAAATGTACAAAGGCGAGCTTAACTCAAACCTGAGTTTTCTTACAGCAAACCCTTGAGTGATAGAGATATGAGATATGTGATAGAGATATGAGATGTAGATAATGTGTTCGTTCATTTTGATTAAATTATTTCATTGCAACGGAAAAATTGCAACAAATATATATGGAATATTGGAAATGTTAATTGTAATCAAATCATTGGCATTCAAATCACGTTTACAATTTGAATTCTAATGATTTAAGGATAATAAATAAAATATTATTTTATTGAAAATGAATTGCATAGCTTTTTATTTGACTGTCAAAAAAGGCTTTATGTCGCGTGTAACTAGTCTAATTTCTCTTTCTATCTCTCCAGCCCATTAACGTTGGGCACGGGCCTATTCCATTTTGGAAGGAAGGGAGGTATTCTAGTCTACTGTGCCTCATCGACCAGACTTGTTGGCACAAGCTTTATTTTCGAGTTTTCCATCTCTCACAGAGGATGTTATCTAGTCACAATATAAGAAGGAAAAGGGGAAGTGACAATAAATTGTATTCTTAATATAAGTATAGTAACTTTGTATAAATATGTCACATGCAACAGATTTTTGTATTTCTACTTTGCTACTTCCATGGAGTTTCTTGTCTGTTCTTCTCCATAGTATTTACTTTTGGAATAGATGTCCAGCTTCTGACTTTTTATAAGAGCATGTCAATCTTGCCTATTTCAAATAAAAAATTTTGACTTTGACTGTGAAAAGGTTTACTATGTAAATATAGCTACTAGCTTTTGTAATGACTTTAAGCACACTTAGTACTAGAAGTATCAAAGTCAAAGTAAAAGTCAAATTTTTTTATTATATGTTGGCATGTTTTACAAGTTCTTTTGAAACGTCAGAAACTAGGTGTCTGTTCCAAACGCGAATTCTATAGAGAAGAACAGACAAGAAACCCCATGGATATTTTTTATTCTCTTCTTTTCTTTTCATATCTTTTTTTTTTTCATTAATATTATACATTTTTGTGGGGTCTGAGAATGATTACGATTAGTGCTATCAATACTAAGTATATCTAACTATACAGAAACTATCCAAACAAAAATACAAAACAAATATTTGACGTAATACAAAGCTATTGCCGACTTTCTCCACTATAAATCAGTCCCAAGCTTAGTGAAGCGATTCAGCTAAACGGTCTACTGACTTATAACAGGAAATATATCTGACCTATATATTACAAAAACCCATTCTATAGAGACCTTTATACATATATAGTATACAAAGCATGGAAGTTCAATTTAATCTTGATATCTTTGCAAAATAAACCAGTCAGTATGATCCGTACTCATCATCAGGATTCCTTGAATTTGTTAATGAAATTGAAGGTTCAATAGGTCAAGTTTCGTTGGCATACCCAAACCAATTTTGATATATTGCGTATCTTGATAGGTCTATGCTGAAATTACTTGCATATAGATCAGGCCGTGTTGCTTTGTTTGGTATTTTTGTTTAATCTTCATCTTGTCTCTTGCTAAGCATAAATAAATAAGTACGGTAAAAAAAGTTTCTAAAAGGCTTAATAAAATCATTTTTTTTTATACAAAGACATGTTGGCACTTGATTCCATATCACCTGAGGGTAAGCGACAATGGAATCTTTGATGGTAAAGCGTGCCAACTATGTAAATAGCATATACTCCCCTTTTTTGAACGTGTCTACATTGTAATATTGACTAGGGTTATCGTATACGTATCTATCACTGCTTAACGCTTCAGAACTAAGCAGGCGTGGTGTTATTAAAATTATATAATCTAATTTGAGTAACTTACGCCCCATAAAAATCCCCAATGCCAGTCATTACGGAACTTTACCAAAGTTTCCTTTGTACAAGGATTAAGGAAGGATATTAATCCGACCCAAGTTTAAAGCAAAGAGGATTGTATTGCAATAATATTCTTTATTTTATTTACGAGTATATATTTTTTATTAACTTTCTAATTATATTTCAATCGAACTTTTGTAATCCCATAATGATTGGGAGCTTCCTGTTTCAGAAACGATAAACCATAAGAATTCATAACTAAATAGGTATATTTTGGGTTTTTTTTATTATTTAGTATGTATATAATATGTACTAAATGTCCATGTGGTGACGGATTAAGAATACTAGTATCACCGTCTCATTTCCTCCCGATTCTTTTGGTGTTAAATTGAATAAAGGCTTTAAAAAATCACGCTGCGACCAATAGAAGCGAAATATTAGTGAAAAATGTTGCAGAAACGGGGAGAATTTACTAAGTCTCGCGCGTACAAAGTAGCGGCCAACAGAAGTAGTTAGGGGATAAAGGGTCACTACGTAAAGCAAAGTACACAGTAGGTACAGAAAAACTTCAAGAATTTCAATTATAATTTTCTACAAGTTTTCCCTTAATCTTACTTAATTAAATAAGTTTTGAGTTTTACACAGTTAATAGTTTTACGATAATTTGCAAACAACGGACCTATATTATCCTTCCAATAAATTTATTATTTATTTTTTTCTTTCTGTATAAGGGGGCAAAAAATTTTCTCCAGGATAAGCAGTAATAGCAGAAGTCATTGGTAGGTACTAATATATTTCTATACCATAAAATTATAAAGAACAACAGTTTGTTGGTTTGATAGCGTCAGAAATGTATAAATCTTGAATAATAGACAATAGTTGTTCTTTTTAGCAATTCAACATAGAAATGACATAGCCTGAAGAGGTAACACGCTGAAGTGGCAAGGGCAGGCCATATCGCTCGACGATCTGATGAACAAGGTGGACTGACGATATCGTCAAATGTGCCGGGGGCCGCTGGACGCAGTTTGCGCAAGACTGCGCTTTGTTGCGTTTTATGGGGGAGGACTATGTCCAACAGTGGCCGGTAAAATAAATAAATAAATAAATAAATATAAATATAAATATTCATGGACATTTCACACAACGTCCTCTGGTCCCAAGCTAAGCTTATATGCTTGTGTTATGGGTACCAGAATACGGATATAATACATAAACTACTTTTCTTTTGTAAATACATACTTATAATACATAGTAAACACCCAGACGCAGTACAAACACTTGTATGACATTTATGGATATCACACAAATGATTGTCCTGACCGGGAATCGAACCCGAGACCTCGTGATCGGCAGTCCATTACATAAACCACTCCACCACGAAGCCCGTCAAAAAGGCCGATGGATGGAATGACAACTGTCAAAATATACGTATTTAAAAAAGACTTCAATGCATAGACCTTTTTTATTCCTTCACAAGATTATTAAACAAATGATATTCTCCTTGGTGGACCTTACATTATAATAAATTTTATTCTAGGCAGTTAAATTACGAATTTATTTACGTAATTACGTGTATAGATGTGCGTCCCTAATATCACGTCTCCGTTGCAGCACCAACAGCATATTAAGGGTGTTTGCAGACCGTTGGGACTCCTCGATGATGTGGAAGTGGATGCAGCTTCACACTGCATTCAATAAACTGTTTTAATTATGTGTATAATTAACTAACATTAGTTTTTAAGCAAACATTGTTACTAACATTATAATTATGGACTATGTCTGAAATAAATGATTAAATGAAAAAATTACAGTAGCCTGCAATGGCAATATGTACAAGTATACTGCTACAGTAGCCACGTTAATTTTGATTGTCCATTGCGAAACTAGAAATCATTTCAGCCGTCAACTTGCGAGCTGAAACGTAATGTTTGCGATTTGATTTATGAAAACGTCTTCCATTAATCTTAATGTAATTGAATGATGAAATTATTTTGTTTGTGACACAGCAATGGATTATGTGTGGAGGTTTCATTGCGTTAAATGAGCTCACAATATACTTTTGGGACAAAATATTATTTCAAAATGACAACGCGTGTTTTGTTAGTCTAGAATTATGAAAAATAATGTTAGTGAAAATCATGGACTGGTCTTGTCTAATCGAATAATAGAAGTATCTATAAAAATACGGAATCATAAAAAAGTGCCTAAAATGTAATAAATACGTACTTGGAAAAATTAAGGTCAAACAAAAGTAGTAAAATTTTCTTATAAAACACGATTGGTAAATAATTCAAAGCTATTAATCATATCTCAAGTAAAGATCTCCATCAAAACAATATTGAAAAACTCCAGGAATACTTTAGTAACGAGAACCCAATTACAAACTGGATTGCGCGTAGAATGCTGAATCATTAATAAAGGATTTGTCTAAAAGAATACGGAACCCTAACGATATTCGTGCTCAATGATAGTTTGAAACTGTGATGACAAAAGGAGCTACTTACAAAGAAGTGCTTTTGCGAGAACTTGCAAAGTTATGTGATAGTTACTACAATAAACTCTATCATTTTCAACGAGTATGTACCTTTTTCACCTAAATCAGTTGCGTTGTTGAAAAAAGAAAAGAAACAAAAGATTTTATTTGTACTTAATACAAATGGTAACAATAACACTAATATCTACTAATATTGTCAAGCTGAAGAATTCGTTTGTTTGAACGCGCTAATCGCGATGTAAAAATTTCTTTCAGTGTTGGATAGTAAATTTATCGAGGAAGGCATAGACTATAAGTAACATCACGTTGTGACTAATAAGAACGTAGCATTAGTGAAAAATGTTTCAAAAACGGGAAAATGTTCTGAATCCCACGCGTTCGAAGTCGCGGGAAACAGCTAGTGTATTATAATAAGAATGCTGCATCCTATTCCACTCGCAATGATTCATATAGCTACTGTTATTTTAATAATAATATATTTTCAAATCCTTTAATATTAAAAATACCTCAAATTATAATTATTCAATAGATAGGAAGAAAAGATGAAAAGCGATCTCTCTTGGGGGCCAAAAAAAATTAGTACATTTCGTTCACTGGGCCTTTTATTTGAATAATTCCTTATATAATTTTTACGCTATGGATTTAAAGTGCGTCATTCCTTTTGAACTCCCTTTAAATGTTACTTGGAATATCCTTTGTGAATATCTGACGTTTTTTATGGAAATTTGTACCCAATTGAGCTATCATTGAATCGTTATCAAGGCCACATAGTTCGCAAATTCGTAGAATATAATATGGTAATTTAAAGATATAACTTGGTATTTATGTACCTGTAAACTTGAGACCCGTGAGATGATAATGACCTAGGAAAAAAGCTTTTTATAATTTTAAGCTATTGCATAGCTTCTGTCGCGGGCCTTGAGCGTGGAGACCAAATCCACAAAATTCGAAATTTAAATTCCGTAGGTAACGAAAAAACCTTACACTATCGGCGCTACTGCGCATGCGTAATCCCCTCTTCGCCCCGCAACTTATTTCATACTGTCGATACCAAGGGTAAACGACTTCCTCAAATTAAACAACGTATTAATGTAAGGATTTTGAATCGACAACATATGTCCTAAATGTTAAGATAACAGCGTATTTAAGATTTTAATAATGTAAAATAATGTCAAAACTAAAATTGTATACCAACAGATTGACATTCCACATTTAATTTAAAACAGATTTACATTTGATTGACAATCGCTATTTTATCATAATTACCATAAACAATGGACAGATGTAAGCATCAATAAATAAGGATTATTAATCTTATTTTAGTTTATGGTATGTAGATACTTGCATAAATAAAATAAACAAATAATTATAAATATGTACATAAGTTGATAAAAAAATGCTATGTAACAGCTTTACCGCGGCAGTCCCCGAGTGCCACACATCTTTTTTTTCTTGCATATTCTATATCAGTGCCAAATATTAATAAAATACTTAAATTACTTTTTCGTAAATAGTTAAATACTCGATGTTGCACGAGACTCCGTATATGTAAAATCTACACACTACAGTTTTTTTTACGTCAAAACTCATCATCATTGCGCTGCCGTTTTCCCATTACTAGGGATCGGCGTGTGGTGACGGAGTAAGAATACAAGTGTCACCACCCCATCTCCTCCCAAGATTGCTGTAAAAGTCAGCTAAGGGATATTGCACACAGATAACATTCTCTGTGAGAGAAGGAAATCTCGAAAATAAACCCTGTGGCAACGCGCTTGGTCAGCGTGGCACAGTAGACCATAATCCTTCTCAAAGTAAAGTAAATGGGCTGTAGAGAGAGAGGGATCGGCGCAACATATCTTTTTCTTCAGCATTCTTCTATCTAACACCAAATTACTAAGTAAACTGATTTAAATAAAATTAGGTACACAGATGGCTTACAGTCTAAAATAGCATATAGGGTATTGTTGATCCAAGGGTGTTTAATAATATTTTAATACAGGCGAACGCAGTTACAGGCAATAGCTAATCTATACTAGTATACATAAAGTTAAATTAAAATATGTATAAAGCTGAAGAGTTTGTAAGCGCTAATCTCAAGAACTACGGATTCAAATAGAAAAAATATTTTTGTGTTAAATAGTACATTTATCGAGGAAGGCTATAGGCTACATAAACTCACGCTGTGGCATATATGAGCGAAGCATTAGTGAAAAATGTTGCAAAAGTAGGGAAAACTTTCTAAATTCCACGAGTATGCAGTCTTGGGCAACAGCTAGTATTAAATAAAACAAATAGTAATTTATTAGTGGATGCGTGGACCATAATAGCTCAGTTGGGAGAGCGACGGAACGGCATTCCGAGGTCGCGGGTTCAAGTCCCGCTTATGGTTATCATTTTTTCCATTATAATTTAGTTTATTTAAAACCAATAGTACTAAAAAAACTTAAAAATAAAAGCGTAAACAATAAAAAGAAAGCTCAATCTTTAAAAGCCTTCTCTTCTAATACATTTAAGTACTAAATGCTCTATTTCTAGACCAGAAAAGTAAACGATATATTACGATAAAAGACGATTTGCAATAAACTATTAGGAAGCAACAATATATAGTACGGACATTGACCGCATAGACTTACAGGATTCATTCTATACAAAAGCTACTTTGGAGGCTTACGACTGAAACATATGTTAGTGAACGTGATAAAATCGGGTATCTTTACGAACATATCTGCAAAATATTTGTTTGGGTATCTACAGAATTGCTACCCAATATTTTTGGGGACGTGGGATAAAGTTTGATAGATATTTGATTTATTTTTGCTGAGCTGAATCGAAGGCTACGTTAAAGAGGTCAATCGATTCAAAGCAAATTTATTAAGGCGAAGATAACATCTTAAAGGTAATTGTAAATTCGGTGTTAAAGATTATAAAAATAAATTCAGTTTTATTGCATTTGAACTCAAAGTTTAGGAAGTATTATTTAGTTATGGGTATAGCTTAGATATAAGATTTTCTTAACGAGTTTCTACAGACAATGTCTTTTTTCATTTTTTTTAAATCTAGACCATTAAACCATCTCTATCATCAGTAAAGAGTTAAAGACGGTTGGACGGTTGGTGGAAGTTGACGGGCCTCGTGGTGTAGTGGTTCTGGTAACGGACTGCCGATCAAGAGGTCGCGGGTTCGATTCCCGCTCGGGACAATCATTTGTGTGATTTTTCTAATTGTCATACAAATGTTTGTACTGCGTCTGGGTGTTCCTATGTATTATAAGTATGTATTTACAAAAAAAAAGTAGTATATGTATTCTATCCGTATTCTGGTACCCATAACACAAGCATATAAGCTTAGCTTGGGACCAGAGGACGTTGTGTGAAATGTCCATGAATATTTAAAAAAAAAAAAAACAAAGTTTGTAATATGTATGTAGAAGGTAATCTCCGAAAAAAATGGCCCCGTCTTAAAAAAAACCCACTAATAGACAGCTACAGAGTCCGAGAGTTCTATAGGCCACAGCTATAGGCTATAGTTATACTATGCCTGTATGTAGTTATTTGAAATTCAAGATGTACGAAATCGTGACAATAGCTCATAAACAGAATATTAGGATCCACAAATAAATTATTCAACTCAGGTATGAATTGAACTAGAAATGTAATTTCCGCTTATAGAATAACTGTGTCTTCTATTATTTATATATTAAAATAAATAACATAACTAGCCATTTTAGGTTACTATATAATTTTGTCGTCTTTTAAGACCTTTAGGTACGGTAAAATGAATGTTATAGAAGTATAGAAGGTGCATTGTTTTAAATTTTAATGAACCTTTAGCAGGTTCTCTGATTTCAACTGATTTTGTAACCCATGTTATAGAAATACGAACTTAAATATAAAATAAAATTGAAATGGATATATAACTTTAACTTAATAAAAGTCAGAAAACATCACAAAATAAAACAACAATAAACATTTAACACTACAACAATAAATGATTATTTTTTCACTGTGTGTCTGTGTGGGTGTGTAAGTATTTATTTATTTTTGTGTTTATTTTTAGGGTTCCGTACCTAAAGGGTAAAAACGGGACCCTATTACTGAGACTTCGCTGTCCGTCCGTCCGTCCGTCCGTCCATCCGTCCGTCCGTCTGTCACCAGGCTGTATCTCAAGAACGGTGATAGCTAGACAGTTGAAATTTTCACAGATGATGTTTTTATATTGCCGCTATAGCAAGAAATACTAAAAATAAAATAAAATAAAGATTTAAGGGGGGCTCCCATACAACAAACATGATTTTTTTACCGTTTCTTGCTCGATACTAATAACGTTGCCTTATATTGCATAGATAATGGTACGGAACCCTCCGTGCGCGAGTCCGTCTCGCACTTGACCAATTTTTATAAGTTACATATTTATGTTATTTTTGTACGACTATTATGTTATCTTTTTGAAATGTAAAAATAAAAAAAAAATGTCAATAAAGAGAATATAAATGAAATTGGTAGCATAATATTCTGCATAAAAAAAGTACTACTAAAGTATAATTACACCAAATACACTCATGACAGAAAAAATCCCTTAATATAAACTATTACAAATGATGTCACAAAATATCATCTAATGGACTAGCATAAAAGCTTTGATCCTAAAGTACTGGCTTTTAACAAGGGACAATTCAATTATCGGAGTGAAATTTTACTTTTTAAAGCTTACTAAGTGCATTACTGTGATAAACGCACCCTGGTATGTGCGAAATGACGACATCCATAGGGATTTACAGGTTGACAAGGTCGCAAATATAATTAAAAAGTTTGCTGAAGCTCATCACAATCGACTTCATCATCACGTAAATGTTGAGGCTATCCAACTCCTTGACAATACGGATCTAGTGAGAAGACTTAAAAGAACAAAACCGTTTGAACTAGTTTTTTAATATAGTGATAGTGCTAATAGTGCAGTGAGTGCTAGTTTTAAAGAACACATGAACAAAGTGTCTTCGAATTAATAGAGACAGTAAGAAAAGTGTTAATGGACACGTTCTTAGTCAATATTCTATTTAGCAATTTAAGTTAGTTTAAAATTACTTATTAGCCTTTGTAGGCTAGATTGTAATTTATATAATGAATCTGGAGTCCAAATACGAGATACATCATGGAAAAAAAAAATTACTGTGATCCCAAATTAATTTTTCCTGCATGAGCCATGTAGCCATTTATGTTATCAATCATATGCGAGAGAGAGAAATAGGACTTGAACGCTACTTTTGGAGGTTACTCCCTACATACATATTAGAGACTAGACTCGAATCCATTTTATAATCTATGCTAATATTACAAATGGGAGAGATTCGGTTTTTTGTTTGTTTGTTTGTAATTAATAGGCTTTGAAACTACTGGATACTAACTATTGTCCGCGTAGTGACGGATTAAGAATACAAGTGTCACCACCCCATCTCCTCCCAAGGGTGCTACAAAAGTCAGCTAAGGGATATTGCACACAGATAGCATCTTCTGTGAGAGACGGAAAACTCGAAAATAAACCCTGTGCCAACACGCCTGGTCAGCGCGGCACAGTAGACCATAATCCCTCCCAAAGTGGAAGAGGCCCGTGTCAAACAGTGGGACGTAAATGGGCTGGAGCAGAAGAATCTACTGGACCGATTTAAAATAATCTTTCACCGTCGTGTAGCTACACTATCCCCGATAAACATAGGCTATATTTTATTTTTATAAGGAGCAGACATCCTTGCCTAAATAGAGGTAATGTAACCCAAGGTAGCAAAAATCAGGATACATGCATCAGGCTACCCGTACAAAGCTAGGGTGGTTTGCCAGTATTAATATAAATAGATTTCTGAAGTCGGATAGAAATCAAAGGCTTAGCTACTATAATATATTTTATTACATATCCATTATCGTTAAACTTGGACACTAAATTAAAACAAGTTAACACTGTAAGGAAACGTTTGAGAAAACGCCAGGGTCGTACTTAAGAGCGCTAACGGTCAATAAAAGCAATAAATTACTTGAGAGAAACCGTGACCAGAACGTTTACGCCAGGGCTGCCATCTACTTACTGTTTGTGATATTAAAAATTATATTGGAACCAAAAACCAATGCAAAAATAAACCACAAAATTCGTTAACATACAAACATACAGTAAGTAGATACCTATAAATATTTCTTATTCTTTATTGTACACAAAAAATACACTTACAAAATTCGAAATCAAGCAAATTCAATGTACACAGGCGAGCTTAATTCATTATTGAATTTTCTTCCAGCAAACCTTATAATTGCGTGATTTGAGGAAGATGGGCACGTAATGTAGGTACAACAAAATGTGAACAAAACAAAAACTAACTGGTAGTTACTTAACTAATACTACTTATTTCTATAAATATTTCTGTAAATTGTGTTGCAGTATCTTAGAAAATTTAATTAATTTACAGAATATTGCTTAGTAACATACTAAACACAATAATTCATTTAAATACCAGGTAAAATGTTAAAAGACTGATAAATGGTCAAATATCCGTATAGGGATGGATTTAAAATACATGTTTTACCTAAACATTTCCTCCCTGGGGAACTGTAAAGGTCAGCTAAGGGATATAATAAACAGAATATATCCTAAAACTAAACTATGCCAATACGCAAGGTCGCGTGGCATATTAAAGCTAAAACTATCCTGACGTGGAGGAGGCTTATGTCCAACAGAAGGACGTCAATGGGCTGGAAATAAGAAGAAATAATCAAATATGGGTGAAGTCAAACCAAAAGACATTTATTGGAAAGGCAAAAATGGAATGTATGTCATCATCATCATAACATTACGCCTTTTTTCCTATGGGGGTAGGCAGAGGCTCTAACGCGCCTTCTGCTACGATCCTAAAAATCTGAAAAGAATTTTAAATGTTCTTAAACATTGCAACCCTATCGAGTAATCTTCGACCACTGAGGGCAAGTATGAGAATTTTGCTCATTTTACGACTAACACATGTGCTGTTGATGTCGATTCAGCTCTTTCTATTTCATAAAATATTTGACAAATTTTTGAAAGTGACTCTATTAGTCCTCATATTTCTATTTCTATATGAATAGTTTTTATAATACCTATCTAAAAAGAAAATTTCAAATATTTTTCTGCTGAATTTACGAGTATTTTTCTAACCGTATAATTTATGTTTATTTATTTCTCCATAGTGAGTTCATTGACGTTGTCGTAAATTCGTATCTGGATTAAATTGCTCGTTTATTTGTAGATTAATAGCGTATATAGAGGGAAGTTCACATACTCATGAATAATATATTACTTAGTAATGTCTTTCTTAGAACAAATATTTTTTATTATAAATGTAAGACCGACTCGTGCCTAGTAGTAACTTTAGAAAATAAATAATAATAAATAAGTAAATCAATATTCACGGACATTTCACACAACGTACTCTGGTCCCAAGCTCAGCTTATAGCTTGTGTTATGAGTACCAGAATACGGACAGATTAGAATTCATATACCACTTTTTTTTGTAAATACGTACATATAATACATAGAAAAACACCCAAAATATCTCAAAAATTAAGCAGCGAAGGTTACCAGAGCTAAAAAGCTACTTAAAATTTTACAATTTGTATACCTGAAGAAGAACAAATAAATATTCATGGACATTTCACACAACGCAGAAAATAGAAGTTGTTACAAAGGTTAAAAGATTTCTGCCAACTGCTAATGAAACTTCTACCATTTCACTTAATATGACAATTGAGATCGACACTTTTAAGTGATTGTGCGATCCTACAAGGGTTTCATTTTGCGTAAATAATACCAAAAACGATGTGACCAGTAATAATTTAGAAATGTTTAACATTAACCATATTTTAGAAACTGTACTAAATTAAATGAAAAATACCAAAGAAAGTTTGCTACTAAAATTAAATGGACTACTATAAACCGGAGTTTATCTTTCTCCAATAAAGATTATAATAATCGTAGTATTCATATCCACTGGGGTCTATAACAACGCTCCGCTAACCTTAAGTATTCCACATAAATCGCACTTTTAACTTCCAAAGTAATTTCTAAGAAATGACTAATGGGTATTCACTTTAATATTTGAAATTGGAGCCTTGAATTGAACAGAACCTAGTGGATAGAAAGAGCAGGTTTTAAATTCCTCACAGAGTACGTTAAAAATTTTAATGTTTGAGATATAAATCCAACAATTCAAGATTTTGCAGTGGTTTTCTGTTTGAATGTGTATTTTTAAGCCTGTTCATCAATTTTTAATCTAAAACTAATACTCTCGAAGATCAGTAAATTTAAATGATAAATAGTAATTTCTAATAGTCTTATTCATAATGACTTATCGGAGATTTAAAAGTTCGCTAAAACCGTTTCCCGAAAATTGTCGAAACTTGTCATTCATAATAGTCTTTTTACGCTAAAACGTTTATTATCTCTCCGATATAATCTCCGTTTAAACCTCCGATAAGTCATTATGAATAAGACCATAAATCGATACACATATTATATACCCTGTTTTTGTAGTTTTTTTTTGTTTTTACGAGGAGTACATAAATACAAGTGGATATATATTTAAGCTTGAGAAGTTGGACCAATGCCAATTACAATGCTGTCTAGTCTGGGAGCTTCTGTAGGCGTGTTGTGTAGGGAGGTAGACAATAAAGTCTTAGCTGTTTTTTTTTTACTGCTGCGATATTTATTCTGATTACATATTTGGCCGTATATTGCATTGGAATGTTGCTTTGTACTCGATACTAAATATTTGACCCAAAAACAGTTTTAATTTTGTCAATTGATAATTTCTTATATGTATTTTCTGTATTTGTTTTATCTGGCTTTTATTGAAATTAGCTAAATAGGTTTGTTCCTCTTTGGATCGCTTTAAAACATTATAATACATATTTAAAATAATTTAATATAAAATACGGTCTTAAAATATTATCAAAATAACACGAGTTTTAATTAATAATTCTGAGTTTCACCGACTTTTTGCCTAAGAGAAACATACTGTATATGGTTTCTTTTTTAAGTTTTAATATTATGGATATGAAAAAGGACAAAGTTTAGTACCAAAAATATATATATGTAGTAGTTGCTGGAAATTGACTTTGCAATTCAGCCCAGTCCAGTCCAGTCATTTCTGAAATATCTGTTGAAGCATTTTCTTCGATTTTCTTGTCGTTCATATTTCAATGCAGAAGTATTAAATTTTAAATCATGTTATGAATTTTATAAAACGTTTTCTTTTCTTACATTGATGGCTTCTTTAGATGCTTGTGGTTATTTAGTTAGTCCTTATAAATATTTAAGTCTCTGCCCCATAGTTAATATAGGACCACGTACTAGAGCGAGCTGGAGGTTGTCTACATCCAACAATTAAGCCCGATAGGTGAAACAGATAGATGAACAGATATCTAAATTGAAGGTTACTGGTGGTAGTGCATCTTTGGCACATACAAAAAAGAATTACAATACTAAAGAAAGAAAGAAAGAAAATAATTTTATTTGTAACGATTACAATAATTTACACATAGAAACAACAAATTACATACACACATAGTAGGCGTTACAAAGCGGACCCAGCTCAGCAAAATGCTGGCGAGGGGCCAGCGCTGGTGTTTCGCTGGGCCTTCTTGGCGACGCATAGAGTATAGTAATATGATTACTTAGTGCACAGGTTTAGAATACAAACACTAAACACACAGAGCAGCAGATAAAAAAAAAAGAATTATAAAAACACTTTGCAATAGCACCACAGTGCTTCACAAATTAGTCTATGTTAGAACGTAGTCTGTTGACATTGACATTGACACAAGAGAAATCCTTAAAATAAAAGCTGTTGATATGAATCTATGTTTTAAACTGTGGTTTTAAATGCATTCATGTGGCAGCGTTGGGCGACCTCCAACAAGGTGGGGCAACCATATCGTCAAATTCGCGAGGAGCATGCAAGCGGCACAAGACCACGCGTTGTGGTGTTCTATAGGGAATACCTATGTCCAACAGTAAACGTAGAAAGGTGATAGATGGATGGATGGATGGATGGAGGCAATATTGAGTTTTAAATTGCCATCAACAATGAACATTTAAACATATAAATCATACGGAATTAAAGTGGCTAAAATATTACGAGATCAAAAACGTCGAGTGGGTCATACAGCCATCTAATATTTTACTTTTATAGGAGACAAGGACGAATCCGTTGTTTGTGAAGGGTTGTAGTAATAGCGCCTCTGAGGAGCCTGACTAATCCCTTTCGAGGGTGGGCTGACCTGAATTCTCTGCCCCTTTTCTAAGTGGCAATGTTTCACGAACGAAGTTCACGTTACATTAAAGTTTAAGTAATGACGTTGTCTTCGACTTTGAATTCTCACTTTCCCTTTTGATTTTATTGCGTTACCTTTGAAGATATTGACGGGCTTCGTGGCGTAGTGGTTCATGTAATGGACGGCCGTTCACAAGGTCGCGGGTTCGATTCCCGCTTGGGGCAATAATTTGTGTGATATCCATAAATGTCATACAAATGTATGTACTACGGTCTAGGTGTTTCTATGTATTATAAGTATGTATTTACAAAAGAAAAGTAGTATATGTATTATATCCGTATTATGGTACCCATAACACAAGCATAATAAGCTTAGCTTGGGACCAGAGGACGTTGTGTGAAATGTCCGTGAATATTTATTATTTATTTATTATTATTGTTGGGAGTTTTAATTGCTTCAATTTGTATTATTTATGTACTTTTGATTTATAAAAAAAATATGTATGTCAGGTGACTCCGTGTAAACTGTTTCTTTTACGTGAATTTAAAAAATCCTGTGCCTGAGACTATCCTTAGTTTTCTGTCTACATCAATCAAGGCTTAGCTATAAATATGCCTGTATCACTAATCTATCTCTGTACAATTCTATGTTTATAAAGTTGTAGGCTTTTGAACGTTTTGGTATAGGTTATTCATTCGTGTTTCCATATATTGTGAATGAATTTTTTATCAGATAAAATTATTCTTTTGCTAACTTTTTCATGACATGGAAGCGACTAAAATACATTATTATTACTTAGTTTGAAAACACTAACAGCAAAAATAAGCCAAGAAAAATAAAAACTGGTAATGGATTTGGATGGATTCAAGTAAGCCATTAACTTAAATTGCATACCTATATAGGGATCAAATCAATCGTTTAGGCGGTATTAAGTTTATGGACCATAAATTTTATAGTAGACAAGTAGGTAGCTACTTTCGGTATAAAAACATATCGATCAAGGCCATTAAAAGGCGAATACCTCCGTGACCCATTGGTTTAAGTATTGATCTTGTTATGCGAAGGTCTTGGGTAGATCCTAGCTGGAGTAGGGTTTTAAACCTATACAGTATTAAATATTTTCTAACACTTGCGCGACTTATTTGTTTAAATAAAACTACTTTTTACGGCTTTAGACGCGTATATTTGTTTACAACAATAACAAACAAATATACGCGTCTAAATCCGTAAAAAGTAGTTTTATTTATACAGTATATAACAAATTGCTGTCAAAATAAGAACATACAAATTAGTTAAGCAAGCATAAATGTTGTGACCAATACCAACACATAGCTTCTTGAGCTACAAAAAAAGAATATCGCAGAAACTGTTTAAAGTACGATTTCAGAATGTAGCAAAATAAATGTATGAAAATTAACCTCTTTATTTATGTGGTGACGGATTAAGAATACAATTGTCATCAACCTCCCTCTCCCTATCTCATCATGTTTTCTCTATCTCAGAGTGTGGGGAGCCTGCTAAGGGACACATACATCCTCAGTGAGAGACAGAAAACTCGAAAATAAAACTTGTGCCAACTCGCCTGAACAACCGGGCGCAGTCGGCCTTAATGTGGAGGACGCCTGTGCCCAACGCCTTAAAAGGCTGGAGGACAAGAAAGAATTTAATTTAAGTTAATGACTTTCTAAGTAGATAAACATTATAGCTTAAGAAAAATCCAAAACAAAGTACCTACGTTAAGTGTGAAGGTATTATGCAGAAGAAGACTACAAACGTACCAATATTGAGTATTTATTGTTAAAAAACTAGGTAAGGTCTGAAACATTCAGCTATAGATGGCAATTTTTTTTTTCATTGAACAATTGACATTTTTATGCTTTTCATGCCATTGTTCATAAACCAAACGATATTGAAGAGACCGATTACGAAGTCTTTAAAAATCATAAGACATGGAAATGAATACAAATAAAATTAAATGCTAGATGTATGTATGAAAACACCATAACGTGTCTCCCTCAGTATTTGTATGGCTTTAACTTAATTCAAAATGATGAAGAGGAAAAATAATCTGTTTAATAATTCCGTATAGAAAATACCATTCATCTATGTATATTTTGTATTTTTCAGATGTTTATTTGAACTTATTTTACTCATTATTTTATTTCAATGAACTCCTGAACAATAATAAAACGATCTTCCTTTTGATAGCAAATTTTAGCTTTGAGGATTAACATCATTTGAGTGATATTCATAAAGAAATTGTAATAAATATTTTTTGATTTATCGTGCTTGAACTAATTTTCAGCACACATAAGTTTAAAGAATTTATCGCTCATTTTTAATACTTTATCTATCCACTCATGTCTAGTAAGCTATTAAGGGTGGCTATTTTTATTGAAACTGGAGATGTATGTGATTTTAGAACTGATAAATGGAGGTAATAATCTATCCATAATTGTAGGTTTGTTAATAAAAAAAAAACGAAAAACTAAATAAGAAAGATGTGTTACGTACACGTGGAATTTAGAAACAAAACCTTAGCAAATTATACAAAAAAGCAATGCTCTTAAACACTCTCTCATTAATTAAAAACAAACCGCATAAAACTCCATTGCGTAGTTTTAAAACGATAGGCTCACATAGAGACATACATACGAAAATAACGACTCTGTTTTATAATATGTAAAGATATAGATTTGTAGTTAGAAAGTAACAGTTTATTTAATTCCGTAACAGTATTTAAATAACTTAAAGAACAAACCAGACTAAAAGTTTTAATAGATAGTTCACATGAGTTCATTGCACTAAGTGAGACGAGTTTGCATAGCACCCTATTTTAGTACTAGAGCCGTTATTCAAAGCAATGAATGAGACACACTGTCCGATAGTGTGTCGGCTAGACTATCACAATTGAACTGCAAAAGGCTATTGAAAATTATGTGTTGTTATATTTATTGTATCTCTACTTACTATAAAACAAAATCGTTATTTTTGTATGTATGTCTCTATGTGAGCTTATATTTTAAAACTACTCAACGAATTAATGCGGTATTTTTTAAATAGAAAAAGTGGTTCAAGATTAGTTTTTGTATAATTTACTAAAGTAATTTATTAATTTTGCAATTGACATGCTATGCTTTACTTCATAAATTAAATTATGGTGGAAACGTAAAAATACGATATAAACTCAATCAAGTGAAGATTATGGTGGCCTAATTTGATTACTGAAAGCACGACCGCAATAAGCTCAGTTGGCAGAGCTACGGAACGGCATTCCGAGGTCGTGGGTTCAAGTCCGTTTATTATCTGTCCGATAAAATCTCCGTTTAAACCTCCAATAAGTCATTATGAATAAGACCATAAATAGATCTAATATATAAAATTCACGTGTCACAGTGTTAGTTACCGTACTCCTCCGAAACGGCTTGACCGATTCTTATGAAATTATACATGCATATTCAGTAGGTCTGAGAATCGGCCAACATCTATTTTTCAAAAGCCTCCCCACACTGACATTTGTATGGCAAAACAACGTTTGTCGGGTCAGCTAGTATTTGTATAAAATTAGATATAATAGGCTAAAATTCAGAATCTAGTATACCATGTGTATCAAAGGTATTCTTATTCAGCTTGGAGTGCAACGACCTCAGGTGTATAAAAATCCGCAGTAGCAATGCCTATTGTTTGTACTACATCACATGATATAGCTAGATTTGCAACTGGTTTTAGTTAGTCTGTTTGTATGATCGAAATAAAATGCTTAGTTTAAAAAAAAACACAGTTTACGCGATATAAACGCGTGTATTTTAAATTTAGCCCGATGTATCAGAGACTTGTTTTTTTTTTCATATTTTGCACTTTACACGCAGAGTTATTGAGCATACCTATTAAATGAATTTTGGCAATCAAGCTGTTTGATAGATACCGAAATGTAGTGAAAAATAAATGTCTCATTTTAAAATCGGAACTAAAAAATTCGCGACAGCCGTGAAATTGTCGATTATATCTAAAACTATTACCACTTTCAACATTAAGGATTTTCAGAGTCAACTAGTATTTTAACATGCCTTTAGGTTTAAAACATAGGAGATAATATATCATGTTCCAACAATTCCGTATACAAACAAATTGAAATAAAAAAAATAGTTGGGCGTCGAAAACCTATTTACAAACCCAAATAGGTTTGGATTGACGTTGAAAAAGGACATTTTCGAACATAAAATGTAGGTAGTCTCTATACGTCCCGGTAAATCGTTAGTTTGGTGATATATCTCAATAAATTTTATTGTCAGATCTAAACTAGTAGCATCACTCTTTTACTGAAAAAACTGTGACACTATTAGGTTATTTTAGTATTAATGGCTTTCTAAATTTGTAAAGATATAATTTATATGTTATCAAAGCAAATTAAATAGTTAATTACGAGTTCAACTTGCACACGAGGGGTTCTCGATCGGTGTTATCATCGCCACGCCGTCATAACCATGTCGTCTTAACTCTAAATAGTAGCTGTGATGATCAAAAACTGTGTGTAATATAAGACTTTGTTTGAGTAAGATTTGCAGTTTTTGCATAAAAGCGTGACAGCTTACCATATTATAGAGTTGGTTTCTCACTTATAATATTAGTATGGATAGATAGACAAATGTTTTATCCAATTTTTTCAGCCATTGAAACAACAAAATCCGAAAAAAAATATTCAACCTCAAATAACGTTTTCGCTGACAAGAAGAACCTTTTCAATAAAAAAATCTTTAATGTTATCTGACATAACTGAGACAAAAAGTGGAAAAAAAGCATATTCCTAACACGTACCCGAAATAAAATCCGGGATTCGTTCGTCCGTCGACCAATGGATACAATTGCTGTCCGAGGAAGTTCACGCTTCGCTGAATTTTTGCTATGGTTGCCCAATGATGTTATTATGTACCTTCACATATTCAGATCTGACTTAAGTGACTGGCATTAAACTTAAGTCAGATCTGCTGAAATATTTGATGATTTAGAAATCATTTGAATAGCGTTAAATCAAATTATGTATCAGATAGAAAAGGCTAATAATGTGAAACTTATATATGAAGAATTGTACAAAATTTTGGATCGGAAAATTCGTTAAGCTCCCGAAAGCTGTACCAACCACTACTCACTCCTCCCGAAGATGAGTATCAGATATGCAAGCATATCCTATTCTCACCTCAAATCATCAGAATCAAAATCTTGTAGTTCTTAAAAGTTTAATCCGTTAAAAGTAGTTTTATATAAACAAATTTGTTGCGCAAATGTTAGAGAACAATAATTTGAGTTTACACTACTCTTTTTACATACAAAGTACAACAGCACTGACGAAAAACCTAGCGAATATTCTGAAGTCTCGTTTATTCTAGAAAGAAGCCAATTGATGAAATCTTATCTTTATTGTGACAGTTTTGATCCTGTTTGCTCTCAGACTAATCATGAAGTATGGGCCAATAACAAACTTCTACCCTACTTCGTCTAACTTAACTTTCATTATATCTCCATCTTAACTTGGATTTAGTACAGTTTTCTGGATCACAATTTGTAAGGGACCTAGCCACTTACTTTTAAATAACAAGTAACTAAATAAATATGTGTTTATGTACTTAGAGGAGATTGAATTTTATTATATAGAATTATATTGAACTTTATCATAAAGAAACTAGAGGATAGGAATGTTACCTACTTTTGAATGCTCAACATTATTGGGAAAGGATGTACCTTTAACAAAAAGCTAACTGTACTCACCATAAAATATAGCAGGTAAAACAAATTATGAAGATTTTTCTAGAGAAAATTAGTAAAATCCACTTCTTTACCTTTCTTTTTGTCTTCATCTACTACATAAGTTCGAAAAGTATTTTTTTTTCCATTTTCATATTTTGATCGATTTATGAGAGAGTTACTATTTACGAGACATGACCCCACTAGGAATTACTAATAAACTACACCAGCGTAGTACAGATAGTGATCAAAATATCCTATCGAAGAGGCGCGTACCCAATAGTGGCAACCTGGTGGGTGTGAAGAAAGAACAAGAAATTTTTAAAACTCGTAATACAACTGTCTCCTCACAAACGATATCCCACAGAATGATGGGCTCACAGATCAAAGCAAATACAATATAAAATTCAGGAAAAATAACTTAAAACAGCAACAAAATTCGTTTTCCATTAACATCCAATGAATATTGTTAATAAATTCAACACATTGCCAAATATTTAAAATTAATTTGAAACGATTCCAAAAGTTAAATAAACGTTTTTTATTTCCTAAAAGTTTTGCATTGTTACACAGAATCGGTCTGGTTATTTCAAAATTTAACAGATAACCAAATTTGGCACACATTCAAAAGTGTATCGTTTTACTCAATTCACTGCAAAGTTATTGGGCCGAACAAATTGCTAAGACTGCTTTTCTTGATTTCAACTGCAAGCCAATATCTTAGACTCAAAATCTTATATCTCATTTTTAATCCCTGACATAATATTTTATAAGGGACTATTGTATTTTAACAAAATGCAAAATGTTTTACAAAATTGCTGCTATTGAATGAATAAATGAATGAATGATTTGTTTGTACAAAACATTCTATTACCCTGGCATTAGAATCTAAATAAATTAATCAAATCAAATTTCAATAGTGTGGCAACTTGCAATAGCAAATTTTCATTCTGAAGATATCATCATTCCACCTTATAAGTAGACCGTCCTTCCCCAGTAACTATCTTGTTGAGCTATGTAGCCTGGTCCGTGTCGAATACCCTCATCCGTATATGAAAATACGTTTTAAAGTAAGCTAAATAAAAAGAAACCGTCCCATCTCATTAAAAAAACGTGTTCTGTATATCCTGTGAGACCTACTACTGAACGAGTAAAGCTCCAATTAGCTTCTCAAGTTTATTACCGTATACTATATTCTTGTAATCTGAATATACAGACAACAATTACAGAATGTTAAGTAATGAATTCGCTGTCGATTCTGATTAGAATTATAATGAAGTTAAGGTTGAATTTATGTTTCATTTGTCTTTGAACTATTTCATCAATAATTCTATTACTATTATTGTCAACTGATTATAATGAAAAGGCGATGAAATGAAATGTATTTACAACTCACAGTCGCCATCTACGAAGTAGTTAGTTATACAAATTTTGTGCTTATTTATTTGAGACTTTCAGTTCGTACACATATCAAGGTGAAAAGACTATTCACTGTGAATATCCAAAAGTCGTTATTTAATTTCATTTGGCTTTACTAACGCTGTACAATATACATGTTCCAAAATTATATAAATTACGATAACTTTTCTTCCCAATATCCAATTGTAATGAAACAAAGTTTATTTATTGCTTCCGCTTAATCGATTGGAAAAACCACGTGAAAACCTGTTAGCCGGAGATGTGAGTAACAAATTTAAAACAGACGTTTTTGTATAAATACAATATTGCCTACAGCAAGTTGTGGCCTACATTTTAAGTTTCACCTTTAGAAATATATCGTTGATAGCTGTATTCAATTCAGTGCACTAAATTTTGCAATGGCAATCAGGCAAAAGTTCCGAATAGCTTTGTAGCTTTTATTAGCCTAATAATATTTATTAGGCTGACAAAAGGTAAAACATTCTTATAATAGACTAGTTGCTGCCCGCGACTCCGTATGCGTGAAATTTAATAATCAAACCATAACAAACAGAAGTTTACTATAACGATCGAGAGATGGCGTTGTACAGGTTTTTAAATCGCGCTATAGTTTCGTTACACACATTAACACTTAAGCTCGTCAAAATTTATGTTGTGTCATCATATCGTTCTCACATTTATAAATAAGTAAGGATGCTTTTAGCATCTCCAATGCACAGACTTATTCCAATTTCCCAGTATGTATATAATATGTGGATTGCCCATGTCTTTAGACAAGCTACATTATGTCCACAATTTTGAAGAATTCTAATAAAATCAATTTGCATTTTATCCTCTGATATCATTGTTTAATACACGAAAACAACATTTTTCACCATTTAATAACATATTAAGTAGTACGTAAATATCTGGGTAATCACAGATGTTGCCGGAGTATTAAAGAAATTTCGAAAAACCCAGGCCTTAGTACCATTTCCAACAATTGCTGTCCAAAAAAATTTTACAAAGAATTGGAAAGCAGCCCCTAAACTAAATTCTAGTGACGTTGATGGTTTTTTTTTTATTATTTAAAGGGCTTGGTCGCTTTGCGACTATATCGCCCTAGAAACGTTGTTGTAATATATTATACGTTATGCAGAATCATTAAATCAAAGGCTGTAAAGCAAATATCAGTGATGGATATTCCGAGAACGATAGCTGCTACAACGACCGGTCATACTCTGAAATGTTATGACGGACAATAGCGTTGACGTCAATTGTGATATGTAAAATATGCAGAAAAATGTGTATTTTATTTTACATTTTATTTGTTGATGGCACGTATTGTTTTGAAAATTTATAGCTGTCATCATGTATTTTTGAAGACACAAATTATTTTATTTAAAACTAGCTGTGCCCCGCGGTGTTACCCGCGGTAAAAAGGATAAAAAAATCTATTATTTTTTACTAACCCACGGGAATATTGCATTGTTTTGGGATAAAAAGTAGCCTATATGTTATTTGGCCTACTCACAACGTGAAGGTATTTGATATACCACGCCACGCAACGCTCAAGCGTTTTGTCAAGTTTTCCGCCCCCGCAAAGTCATAGATAGGTATAGTGTGTTGCGGACTTTTTTGTAGATATTTATAAGATCTACAATTAATTGGAACATTTTATGGTTCTATCTTTTATAGTTTAGGCAGCATCCGCAAAATAAGTATCTTTTCAGGTTGAGTTTTGTCCGAAAAACCCAAATATTTTACGGAACCCTAATTTTTTCCAAACTAAAATCTAGCCAATGTTAATCGCGGATAATGTAGCTTTCAAATGGTGGAAGAACTTTTAAAAACGGTCTAGTAGTTTTTGAGCCTATTCATTACAACCAAACAAACAAAGTTTTCCTCTTTATTTTATTAGTATAGATAGCAGTGACGCTACGTGAATAGATGAAATGCTACATAATGGTTCATTTGTAAAGCGTATTTTAATGTTCGCATTTAGTTTTAGTTTTATTCGTTCTGAAATTTTGTCAATAATATTGTTCAAACTGTATCTTTATGTGTTAATTTCAACATTATATTAGGTACAACAGTAGGTAGGGAACAAAATAAAGAAAGCATGTATCTATTTGCACCTATAAATTTAAAGCTGTTTCAAAGCAATAGGTATTCATATTTAAGATCTTTATAAATGTAGATTTAATTGATTATGGTTTATTAAACTGTAAAGCTATATCTAGCATATTCAAGGAAAAAATAATAAAACGATAGCGTTTAGTAACATATTATATTTAATTACGACATTTACATTAGTTTTAGCAATCATTAAATAAAGTAAATGAAATAATAAGCATTAAAATAAATAATATAATATTTAAATAAATAAATAATCATTAAAGAAAAATTTCAAATTATTTAATCGTCATTGTGACATAGGCCTTATGTTGGCGTTATGTTGGTGGTAGGGAAAAAAATTGGACATGGTCATAAGCACATAATTTTTCTGAAAAATTGTGTCTACGTGATTAAATGATTTTTCATTCATTCATTCATATGTTTAGTCAGTCCGAAATCACATGAATCTACCCTCCCTTTTAAATTCACTCTCATATTTATTCATATCGTTAAAACAAATTGACGATTTAAAACAATTTATACATTTGCTTCTTTGAGTCATTGAACCGATGCAAATGATTTTTACTGATAGAAATGTAAGTAAATATACTCTGTAAGTAAACTTAATGTTCTTGAGTAATAAAGATCTTTAAACACAAAGCTTGCGGTATTTTTTATTTCCTGTCCTGAAACATATATTCATAATTTTTAATTTTGATAGTTGAACATAAAACTATAAACAATAGGTAACTATCAAATTAAACCACGTTTTACGGATTTAGACGCGTATATTTGATTTAAATTTTATGCTGATGTTTCGGAGACTTCGTAGTCACCATGTTCACGGGTGGGACTGAGCTGTAAAGTGTCCTCTACGATCAGTTGTTACAGGTTAAAATTTGGTGTCCGATTGTTTGACCAAAAGTCATTTGGCAAAAGTACACTTGACAAACAACGTTTGGCAAAACAATGAATTCGCCTACTGATCCTTTCACTACTGATCATTTTACAAATGTTTCATTTTGCCAAATGAGCAACACTTAAATTTATATTTTATAAATTATTACTTTACAAAACTAACATTTGACAACTGAGTTATCAGACAAATAAATGTTGGTATTCTTGTTAAAATGACTATCTTTTCCTTATTTTTTTGCAAAGCCACTGCTCTGGATTTTCCTAAATAGAAAATACTATAAGTATTAATTAATATATTTTATTAAATACAGATAGATAGAATGAAAAAAAAAATATTTTAACATTATTTGCAAAATAATTACTTATTAACCTGTTCGCCTTCCGAGATATTATTAGATTGGGTTAGGTTAGGTAAGAACTTTTACTCCAAACGCACGAGCCGAGCGAGCAATGCGAGCGGTGCCGCGGTAGCGGCCGGCGAGTGCCAGAAGCGACTTTAGGGCATTTCTCCCTTCAATAATGATTCATGATGGTAATGATACATTTAAAACAACCTAATTTACAAAACATATGTTTTGTAAATTAGGTTGTTTAAAAATTTAAAATGTCAATTGACGTTTGAATACTTAACCCATTTGTCAAGTGTAGTGTTTGTTAATGGATCATTTGCTAAGTAAGTTTCTGTAAGATGATACTTTTGTCAAGTATATCGTTTGCCAAATGATCATATTTTGGTGAAACGTTTTTGTAAAATGATCATTTGTCAATAATTTTTTGGTCAATCATTAGGGAACCTAAAATTTAAAACAAATATACGCTTAAATATCCGTAAAACTTGGTTTTATTTGAACAAATGAGTAGCTCAAGTGTTAGAGAATAGTAGGTACCAAACTATGTTTATTCCTAACTACCTTTTCATAAGCAATAAGAAAAAGGTACAAAATAAGTAAACAAAATAAAACTTTTTTCAAAAACAATAACATATTTCTTCATTACTTAAAAATTTTACAACAAGCGACAAAGTTATGCGGTTGACGCTACAGAAGAGAAATCGCAAAGTGCAGTGCGACATTATTCTGTAGCACCGAATACATAACTTGTGCTGTCGGTACGTGATGTGTCGCTCTACCATATAAAACAGCGTTGAACACCGTCCATCTTATATCCATCTTATATGCAAGACGTAAAAATGTATACGCAACAAAATAAAACCGTGAGCAATGTATTTACATGCGAGGAATTTTAAATATTTCTTAGTAACAGCATTTTTATATTTGTGGTGAATATTTTATGAATACAATACAAGAGAACTAAGAATATTATATGTTTGCAGATATTTCTGCAACTTTGTTGGTCACATGTTTGTTTATCTTATAGCCTTGAATGAAACATTTTATAATGCTATAACTATTGCTTGTGATTTCTTACGCGTGATATTTACAAGATTTTTCATAAGTGCGCAATTTATGTCTCTCTCTCTTCATCCCAACTGAACACAGGACTCCGTCACTTTGGGAGGGATTTTGGTCTACTGTGCCGCGCTGACCAAGCGTGTTGGCACAGGGTTTAGTTTCGAGTTTTCCGTCTCACACAGCGGATGTTATCTGTGTGCAATATCCCTTAGCTGACTTTTACAGCACCCTTGGGAGGAGATGGGGTGATGACACTTGTATTCTTAATCCGTCACCACACGGACAAGCATTGTGCGCAATATCACTTGTACACAATGGTGCCGAGTTTATAACTAAATTACTGAACTAAAAAATGTAAATTGATAGCGTCAGTAACACAATTCGACAATGTTAACAAAACTTTTTATTAGAAAATCTGTATATTATAGACTAACGACTTTAATCTATACTTATAACAAATCTGTAGAGAGGTCAATTCTGTACATGAAATATATTTTCAAAATAACTATCAGGGGGTGATTAGTGAACGATACTGATGCCAAAAATGCAATCAGTAAAATTTTTGTCTGTCTGTCTGTCTGTCTGTATGTCCGTCTGTATGTTCCTTATAGAAACAAAAACTACTCAACGGATTTTAACGAAACTTGGTACAATTATTCTTTATACTCCTGGGCAGGTTATAGTATACTTTTCATCACTCTACAATCAACAGGAGCAGAGTAGTGAAGGGAAATGTTGGGAAAACGGGAAAAGGTGCTCCATTTTTTAAGCTTCCGTCGCGTGTGCAGCCTTAATGGTTAAAGTTACATAGAAATCATGTATGACGGAAATATTCTACATAAAATTGTCTAAAAATATCCCGAAACAACACGTATCTATATTTAATGTTTGACTCACAATAACACGTGTAATTCCTGATAGCTTAGCAGTTCGTTCATTCTGATTATATTTGTTTACTCTTACGTTTATAATACTCTCACTCAAGCAGTAGTTAAAAATGTTGCAAAAACGGGGAAAAATTCCTAAATTCTACGCGGACGGAGTCAAGGGCAACTGCTAGTTATTAATAAAAATGTGCACATCGAAATAGCCAATTATTCAAAATACTCCATAGTTGCTTTTATTTTTTAGTTATGTTTAGTAGTGCACGTAGAATTGACACTGATATCTGACTAATTACCCTCTTTAAAGCTGACAAAACTACTGAACAAAATTTTTGAAAACCAATTAGTTTTATTCGCCAGCCCCTATATATATATCAACTAGCTGGCCCGGCAAACGTTGTTTTGCCATACCAAAAAAAGTAAAAAAATAAATAAAAAAAAAAGAACTATAAACCTCACGGAGCCCGAGACCTTTCCAACGAATGCAAAACCGTGGAAATCGGTTCGTGCGTTCTGGAGTTATAGGGTCAGGAAGGAAAACCCGACTTATTTTTATATAGTAGATAGTAAACACCCAGACGTAGTACAAACATTTGTATGACAATTAAAAACATCACACAAATGATTGTCCTGACCGGGAATCGAACCCGAGACCTCATGATCGGCAGTCCGTTATATGAACCACTCCACCACGAGGCCCGCCAAACAACGCTTGTTTAAATAACTAACAAGCGTTGAGTGAAGCAGACAGGATGTGCCTACCTCAAATAATAGGAATAAGGCAGGTGATAGAATATACAACTTTCGTACGTGTATGAGTGAGTGAAGCCTAGGAATTGTGGTTAGATCGTAGCTGATGGCGCTCTATAGTTACTGCCTAACCATGGTTATTAGGTGAAACGAACGGTATGATGATGATCTTATATATAAAATTCACGTGTCACAGTGTTAGTTACCATACTCCTCCGAAACGGCTTGACCGATTTTTATGAAATTTTACAAGCATATTCAGTAGGTCTGAGAATCGGCCAACATCTATTTTTCAACCCTTTTTTTTTAGTATGGCAAAACAACGTTTGCCGGGTCAGCTAGTAAATATATAAAATAAAGTAGGTATGTAAGTCTAATAAAACTATCACTTGCGCGACTCATTCGTTAAAATAGAACCATTTTTTTGGATTTCGACTCGAGACTCACGTATTTGTTTCCAATCTTAAACGTCGGGCTAAAATTTAAAACTAATGGGTCTAGAAAAAAATTGGTTTTATTTTATTAGTATGTAAGTCGTCAGTAATCCTCTATTGTTTCATATCCTAAATAATCTTAATAGGCAATCTTATCATTAACACATTAAATCAAGGATTCTTACTTATCAATAAATTTGTCTTCGTCATCGCTGGTAACGTTTCTTCACGGAATAAAAATCAATTATTGATTTTTATTCCGTGCGTTTCTTATAAAGTAGATGCCTTCTTAATTCATTCTTAGCTGAGTGAATTCATCATCACTCTATAAAGACTTTGGCTTCTAGAGGGCGCATCCCCTCAATAACTGTGGCTGTAGTGTCGATTCCACTACTAAACATTAATTCATTCTTAGCTGAGTGAATTCATCATCACTCTATAAAGACTTTGGCTTCTAGAGGGCGCATCCCCTCAATAACTGTGGCTGTAGTGTCGATTCCACTACTAAACCGTTACCGCAATTTGCAGTGTAACCGGAAATACTTAAATTGGGCAGTATACTTGGTCAATGGTCATGTAGGCAATAAGTAGGTATATCTCACTTACCCAGGTATCTGTGACACGGCGGCGCCCTTAAAGGAAATACATAAATTGCGCATTATACCGGTCAGGTAGACAACAAGCACAGATATTAAAATAAAGTTATAATATTAAAATTAAGTTACAAGTTTGCAAATCTCGTTTATCTAGGAGTTTATCGGCGACGCGGCGTAGACTAGTGCTTCAAAAATAAAAAAAAATATAGTAGGATGAAACCCATTAGAAAAGGAGGAGAATATTATAAAAATGAAAGGAAAAATAATTTACGGTCTGAGGTCGGGAAGGGGTTGGAGGGGGAATGGTGTTTAAGGGTAAAAAATGGTTTTTCTCGATTTCCGGCAAAACTAATAGTCCTATGGAAAAAAAGTCAAAAGCAAAGTTGTAGGTAATAAAAAGATCTAAAACTTTTGTATTCACACTTTATTCACATAATCTCAAAATTTATGTTACGTTATGCATAGGTACTATTTTTTAAAGAAAATATTACTATTTTTTGTTTGATTTGATTGATACAGATAAAAATAGAGACCAATCAATCAACTCAAACATAATAATTTATTAAATTTTAAAATTTATTATTATACTAGCTGCCCCGGCAAACGTTGTTTTGCCATACAATTCTGTATAAAATAAAATTTCATCAAAATCGGTCCAGCCAATTTGTAGCCTATGTGTTATTCTGATGTATAAGCTATATTGTGGTAAAGTTTCATTCAAATCCATTCAGTAGTTTTTACGTGAAAGAGTAACAAACATCCATACATACATCCATACTTACAAACTTTCGCCTTTATAATATTAGTAGGATAATCAGGGTTAAAGCAACATGCCTTTTTCATGCTCTTCTGCCAGACGCAGTTTACTCTTTTTTCTACATTATTTTCTTTCTTATTTTACAAGGTCCATCCATATATTTTTTGGTCTTCCATTACACTTGATTCCTTCTAACATTCATCTGCAGAACATTCCTCCCATTACCATAAAATCTTGTGGTCATTAGCTTAATTCTTTACATTAATAGCTTACTAAATTATCTCCTACTCTTGATAAGTACCTCTTAGAAACAAATCGCTGTTCATTTATCAATGCCTATTAAGTTAAAAACAGGGAAAACAATATCCTCTGGCCCTGTTAAGGATAAATTAACACGCACAGTCACGATCGTCGGTAATGATAACACGAACCAAAATATAAGTTTGTGAAAGAACTTAGTTAGCAACTTGGCTCAAGTACTCAAGAACTTCGATACTGGGAATCGTTTTGTAAGTTTTCACATTGTCCCTATTAATAAATTGCGTGTGCTATGGACCGGGAATGATTGTATTTATTTGGACGTTGAAAGGTTTTCAGAATATTACAGACGGTTTTTTTTATTACACATACGTGAAAGTAGTAGTGAACATTCAAAAATATTTATCTTTACATAATATAAAACAAAGTCGTTATTTTTGTATGTATATGAGCTTATATTTTCAAAATTTAGGCAAGGATTTTGATGCGATTTGTTTTAATAAATAGAGTGGTTAGAGAAGATGGCTTTTTTGTACAATTTGTTAAGGGTTAGTGTATATTTGTGGGGGGGGGGTGTTTCAATAACGATAAACGCGGGTGAAATCGCGGGCATTAGCTAGTAACGTATAAAGCAATCAGCTGGAATGTGTTAAGGAGCATCATGGTGTAACAACAGGGGTCTGTCATGGGTTCGATTCCCTCTTCAAAACAGCTATTAAAATATTTCTGAGTGGTACATACATTTTTGCGAAATAGTTAGATCCTGGTGTATGTGATATATGCATGTGTTAACTAAAAGATACAAAAGTCAAATAATATTTGAATATATAAAAAAAATTTACAACGGTAGGCCCGAATTATTTATAATTATGGCTATGTAATAAAGAGGGATGAAATAAATTCAAGAAAAAAGGTTATGAACATAATATTATATATGTAACTGGGAAAAAGAGAGGAAGACCAAAGAAAAGATATATGGATCGTGTGAGAGATGATATTAAAGAAAAAGAAATTAATGAGAGTGTGACAATTGACGGAAGACCTTGGAAAAGAAAATGAGTTGCGGCTACTCCAAATAATTTAAAATAAGAGCAAGAAAAAGGAGCTCAAGACGATTGTTATAATTATCAAATACCAGGCTTATAAATCACAAGAGCTATTCCAGAATTCAATGTAACCTACTAAGTATTCCACTTATTCTTCAAACAAAGGACTTAATAACAAAAAAAGCGTTGTACAAGCAAATGTTTCGCGAGACAATCTCGGGTGTTAATATAAATTTCATGAGTCAAGCTATCGTTGTGTTGCTGTTTTATTAAAAGACCGTTGTTTAGACTCGATTCATATTAAAGTTAATTCAGTGTCACACCGCTGCGAACGTGGAATTGTATTTTATTTATCTCCAGAGATGCGTCAAGTAGTACAGGAATTTTACCTAAATAGCTCCTCAAGGATTAAATGTTGACGTTACATTTATATGAAAAATATATTTATGTTTTACATAATGTAGTAAAATTTTAATAATCTGCTGAAGTTTGGTGCTCTTGGTTATTGTTGATGGTATGTAAAAGTTAAGGTATTGTACAAAGGTTTTATCAAAGAAAAGTTTTAAAATTATTGATATCCTATAATGTACCTATAGTTAGTGAAATACTCTCTCTTATAAATATAGTTCAGATCTTCAGATGTACAGTCAGTATCTAACCTAAAAATTTTACTAAGAATTTGAAAATCAGTTGTCAGTCATTTCAGAAAAAAATTCAAAAAATTCTTTCAGTGTTGGATAGTACAGTTTTTGAGAAAAGCTATAGGCTATAAAACATCTCGCTGCAAACAATAGGAGCGAAGCATCAGCGAAAAATGTCGTAAAAACAGGAAAAAATTTCTATATTCCACGCGTAAGTCGCAAGCAACACTTTTTATAAGAAACTAGCTACTGCTCGCGACTCCTTCCGCGTGGAATTTAGACAATTTTCCCCGTTTTTGCAACATTTTCCACTACTGCTTCGCTTATACTGGTCGTGGCGTGATGTTATATAGCCTAAAGCCTTCCTCGATAAAAGCCCTATCTAACGCTGAAAGAATTTTTCAAATTAGTGGTTCCTGAGATTAGCGCATTCAAACAAACAAACAAACTTTTCAGCTTTATATTATTATATAGTAAATAAATAGTATAGATATAGATCAGTTAACAGTTTTCTAAACCTAATATTGCAAGATATTTATTGCAAGATATTTACACCAAACAGTATCATTTCACCAGTTGAATATACAAACTATGTATAATTAAATTAAACAAACTTCGGTGTGAGTATCAGCCTTCTAAAACCTTGGACATGGCAGCGTACTCGGAGTATTATTTATTAAAATCACACTTGAAAGCTAGCTCATAATTAGCTCGTAACTTGCAAGATGAACCAGTACCTATGGGGGCCATGATTTCTAAAATAAGCCCAAATTCACAAAGTTTTACACGAATTAATTATCAGAATAGCTTTTAACCATTTCTAATTTAAATTTTGTGTAACAAAGTTCTGTAATATTGTATAAAGTTAGTGTTTAACGATTTTCTCATTTTATAATTATCAGTTTTCAAACAAGATTTTAATAAATTATTTTTCGCTAGTATTTAAGTACAAGTGAGACAGCAGAGTTTTTTAATGAGTTTGTATATTTAACTAACTGAAAGTGTACTAAGCCCATTGTATAATGGTCTTGGAGGATCAATCCTAAAAAACATACTAATTATTGAAGAACTTCATTTTCAAATTTTATCTAGAAACTATAAAACCCTCACCGGTTAGAAGAAGTCCACTTCAAAAACATGAATGAAATCGTTTTATGCCGAGAAATAGCATAGCCACTCTGTTCTTCAGAAAATAGGAAAATATGGATATATCGAGAATACCATAAGACAGTTTGGCGACAGTGTGAGTCAGCAAAAATCGTGATGGGCGGAAAATGCGTTGTGTAGTTTTGTGTTGTTGTCGCCAGCAAGACGGTTAGAAGAATTCTATTTTCCGTCCAACCAAAGTCAACCTGTATAATTCCATAACATAGTTTCCAACGATTTTGTTTACATTGGAAAGTAAAATTAGCAATCGTCCATGAAAATAAACTTCGAGTCAATTTGGTCGAGATTTTAGCTATCGATCATGTCAATATAAAATTATTACTTAACAGTTGGAGCCTACCAGTAAGACATGGGTCCTCCTTGGCTGCGTCATCGGCAGATCGAGACTTACCTGAAACAAATAAAATAATATAATATTATTTACATTAAAGTACTATTATTTGCAATAAGGTACATAACGCTTAGAAGGTTGACTCTCTCTTGCTCTCCAGCCCATTTACTTCTCGCTTTTGGGCACGGGCCTCCTCTAATTTGATAGTAATTATGGTTTAGTACCAGGAGTATTACTAGGCGTGTTGGCACAGGGTTTATTTTAGCGTTTTCCTACTGTCACAAAAGATGGTACAATATTTACTAGGTGGCTTCTCGCCTTTCCGCCACCGCTTTTCTTTCATAGGGTGTTCAGCAACCTATGAACATGAACGGTGGTGACATTTTTATTCTTAATCCGTCATTATACGGACACAGAATGGCGACACGTACTTATAATAGCAAAGGTAAGTTATGAAGCATATAGGAACCGACAAAAGACAGGAAAAGACGTTATATAAACATAAAACTCTATTAGAATAGCCATTACAATATTATTCACGGAAAATCACATAACGTGAAAAAGACTGATTTTTTTCGCTCCATTAACTTGAGAAAGCAAAGAAATATCTGTAAATCTTTTTAGTTCAAAAGAATGAACAAGAAAGAAGCCTTTTAAGCGTTAACTGGAGTATAGCTAAATATTTGTCACATCAATGATTTGATTGACGGTTCATCAATCATGATATAGAAACCTTAGACAACAAAGTTCTAGAAAACTTTTTAAAAACCCCAATTTTTCTTGTTAAAAGTAAAAAAATAATTTAAAAAAAGAATATTGCTTACACTTTACTTTGAAAATGACAAGTTCTCTTTTTAAAACTTTGGAACTAAACTAATTAAAGTATCATAATCAATCTTATTTGAATTGAAGAACAATTCCAATCTTTTAAATTGGTCCTTTTTTATTGATCTAATTAGGACATCGCTTGTTACAACAAACTCAACTGCTTATCAAAGATAAAATAAATTCGAGAAGTATTAGGTATGTAGCAATCTCGTAAACTGTAGCTTCCCATTAGTAAAAAAAATGTTTGGGCTACAGATATACCAAATGGTGTGTTGACGTTTAAAATTGAGTACAAGTAACTTTAGCCTGGCTAAATCATGCTTCATTGAATAATGATATTTCATAATAATATGACGCCTGTATCATACACATATGAAAACATTTTCACGCACACATCGATATATAAGTGGCTTCAAGTGATGTAGCCATAGACACACCATTTAGTACATCCATCCATGGTTCGGGCTATAACTTTCTAAGATTACCTTCTACAAACATACTACAAACTATACCTCTTTATTATTTGTACAGATAAATGAAATGAAAACATAACAAGATGACATTTCACAATACTATTTAATTCAATGTGGTTTGCGGTAAACCGTTGTACACAGTCAAAGCGTCACAACCTTAAAATTAATTTAACCATTAATTTGTTAATTGGCATTGTTCATATTTTCTTAAAACTCTTAATTCGAAAACCATTTCATCATGATGATTCATCATCACATTAGGGATATACTACTCTGTGGTGGAGTTGAAATTTGAAATTGATATATTATATCAACTTGGCAACTTTGAAAAGATGTATTGCAATCTGTCTTAAGTCTATCAGGAAAAGGCAATACACAGGATGCGTACAACGATGACGTCACAAAATTTAAAATAATAACTTTAGTTATATAAAAAAAAATCTATATAGTGAATATTTCAATAATATTGAAATTAGTTGCTTAAAATAGTCTACATTTTCTAAAAAAATATAAAAACAGTAGGTCAAAAATTATGAACAATCCCATTTGGCATCTTTTTGAAAATTCTGATTAAAAAATTTTGTCTGGCATGTTAAAAACAACCCTAAAAAACGCTCAAGTAAGAGTTGGACTCACACAAGGGGTTTGAAAAAAGGGTTCCGGATAAGAAGGTAAATGGAAGGGTTTCATAACATTATTATTATAATAGCTGTTACCAACTCCGAGTGTACCGTACCTCCTTATTGCTTCGCACCTATTGGTCACAGCGTGATGTTATATAGCGTAAAGCCTTCCTCGATAAATGGACTATCCAACGCAAAAAGAATTATTCAATTCGAACTAGTAGTTCCTGAGATTAGCGTGTTCAAACAAACAAACTCGTCAGCTGTTTAAAATTGGTATAGAATCAGATATTCGTTATACCGACCAAATAACGGGACCCTAAACGATGAGATTCGGGTAGGAAGATGATAATGATGAGTATTTCATGTTGACAAGCCTCGTGGTTGAGTGGTATTATGTAACGGACTGCCGATCAAGAGGTCGCGGGTTCGATTCCCGCTCGGGACAATCATTTGTGTGCTTTTTAGGGTTCCGTACCCAAAGGGTAAAAACGGGACCCTATTACTGAGACTTCGCTGTCCGTCCGTCCGTCCGTCCGTCCGTCCGTCTGTCACCAGGCTGTATCTCAAGAACGGTGATAGCTAGACAGTTGAAATTTTCACAGATGATGTATTTCTATTGCCGCTATAACAACAAATACTAAAAATAAAATAAAATAAATATTTAAGGGGGGCTCCCATACAACAAAAAAGATTTTTTTACCGTTTCTTGCTCGATACTAATAACGTTGCCTTATGTTGCATAGATAATGGTACGGAACCCTTCGTGCGCGAGTCCGACTCGCACTTGACCAATTTTATTCTAATTGTCATACAAATGTTTGTACTGCGTCTGGGTGTTTCTATGTATTATATAAGTATGTATTTACAAAAGAAAAGTAGTATATGTATTCTATCCGTATTCTGGTACCCATAACACAAGCATAATAAGCTTAGCTTGGGACCAGAGGACGTTGTGTGAAATGTCCATGAATATTTATTATTATTTATTATGTTGTAGCATCAATAGATATACTGTTTAATACGGGCTGGTGATGGATGGACGGATGGACAAACGGCGAAGTCTTAGTAATCATGTGCTTTTTAGGGTTCCGTACCCAAAGGTTAAAAACGGAAACCCTATTACTGAGACTTCGCTGTCCGTCCGTCCGTCCGTCTGTCACCAGGCTGTATCTCAAGAACGGTGATAGCTAGGGAGTTGAAATTTTCACAGATGATGTATTTCTATTGCCGCTATAACAACAAATACTAAAAATAAAATAAAATAAATATTTAAGGGGGGCTCCCATACAAAAAACTGATTTTTTTTACCGTTTCTTGCTCGATACTAATAACGTTGCCTTAAGTTGCATAGATAATGGTACGGAACCCGTCGTGCGCGAGTCCCACTCGCACTTGACCAATTTTTTTATTTCATTGGTTTCATTTCTAGAAAAATGTCTTATATAAAATTTCCCATTTACTTCCATTATAGAAATAAATCAGGGAAAGTATATGTTGTTTGAAATACCAGGAGAACAAAAATTGGAAGAGTATCCACGTGACGATAATATAAAAGGATAACCGACTACTTTCTAGAAAAATCATTTTGAGAGCGTGTCCCTTTCTTGATAGAATTGTCCGTAGCTCCCTCGAGCCTTTATGAGCCTCTGAATTATTTCTATAAAATAAGTCCCCGCGGTGTCTAAAAATAATTGAAAAGATACAACGAAAGAAAAGATTGTTAAGAGAAACTAACCGTTTCAAAAAGGCAATTTTTGTCGCAATCATGAGAAATAATGACATTGCCCCATAAAGCTACAGTGTGAAGCCTAAATATCGTATTATACGTTTTTACTCCTTTATAAGTATTGTTTATTATATATACGTGAACCATTCCTATGATATTTTATTGTGAGGTGAAGGAAAACGATTCGGTCTCCCCTGTTTATTGTGTTTTAAGTTTGGTTAGAATTTTATGTTGAATTTTACCGTCGTATCCGAGCGAAGACCACTCCAGGTAATATAACTGCCTCTTTGAATTTCAACTAATGTTTGTATTATTACTGTATTGACAATAATGTCCCATTTTCTTTGGTGAACAGATGCTGTAATATAGATAATGGTGTGTACAATGGTAGAGAAAATCTATATGTATATGTATGTATTTTGTACTCGGAATTACCTACTTGCGTATTCAGAATTTGTTCGAACAAAATGTAAAATTATGAAATAAAAAGAAATTATTTGAGAAAATCTTAGACTAACTGGTATTAGGTAGGTATATACCACGGCCACGCTAATGACGTCATTGCACTCATGATTTTAAAATTAATTTAAATGGTGCCAGCAAATGGTGGAATTCATTCGCGTGGATATTAGAAAAAAATCCCCGTTTTTCCAACATTTTTCTCCGATGCATCGCTCCTATTGGTCACTGCGTGATGTTATCTAATACTAATATATAAAGCTAAAGTGAGTTTGTTTGTTTGTTTAAACGCGCTAATCTCAGGAACCACTGGGCCGATTTGAAAAATTCTTTCAGTGGCAAAAGGTAAGTGGTAATAGGGCATTTATCGTGGAAGGCTTTAGGCTATATAACATTACGCCACGACCAGTAGAAGCGAAGCAGTAGTGGAAAATGTTGCAAAAACGGGGAAAATTTTCTAAATTCCACGCAGTTGGAGTCGAGGGTAACAGCTAGTATAGCCTATATAGTACTATCCAACACCAAAAGAATTTTGTATTTGGACCAGTGGTTCCTGAGATTAGCGCGTTCAAACAAACAAACAAACTCATAAGCTTTATAATATTAGTAGGTACCTATAGATAATAATACCTATAGATAGATATATAGACTAGTATAGAAGTATAAATCGTACTATATAATTCACGTTTATTTTGTTTAAGAACATATAAATAATGCCTCTACAGTAGGCACGCAATTGCTTTTGCAAGGCACAATTATTATTAAAATTAATTGTAATATTTTACTCTATAGAGTATTCATTCATTCATTATTTTAAAGAAGGATCACGAAGTATAGATACAAGGAGTCCGAACGGTATAGGCTTTTCCATAATATTTCGTGTACACAATAATAAACCCAGATCATAGTTCTATTTTCTGCCACTGGCTGCGCAAGTATTCAGGACGTACCGATGCTATTATAGAATATCAGAATATCTCTTGACCTTCTCTGTATTGTTGGGTTTAAAGAACTCGAAAAATTTCTAAAAATTTCCTAAAACTTATATTTAACTCCACGTTTCTCAGAATATTTTTTTCCACAGGTGTCAATAGTTCAAACGAGTACTTCTTGAAAAATGGCGCGCTCTACCGGCAAAAAATCTGTCCCTTAAATTGAGACCATTCGTTCAACATTACGTTCGGACTCCTTGTATCTATACTTCGTGAGAAAGATAAAAGATATTAACTATTAGTAAGAACGACATGAAAATTAGACTAGTTCACTTTAAGTAGTTAACTTTAAAATAAGATTGAAGAAAAAAAAATTAAGAGAAAAAAGAATCCATGGAGTTTCTTGTCTGTTCTTCTCCATAGGATTCGCGTTTGGAACAGATACCTAGTTTCTGACGTTTCAAAAGAGCTTGTAAAACATGCCAACATGAAATAAAAATTTTTGACTTTGACTAAGTTCATTGCGCACAAATAGATAGACTGAAATACAAATATATTGGGGAACTTTGTTATAAAACATGACTGTAGGTAGTGATGTGTAGTGAAATAGTTTTATATGGTTAACCAAATCGGTTTCATTAATGCCGCTTGTTCAAAACCAGCACACTCAGATAATTGTTATATGCGGTTGAATGGATTTGATAACAAAACACGTATTTGTACACATAGCGGTTTTTATGTAGTTTTAAATTTGCCACCTTTAAATATTATTGTGTTTGAACAGGATTATGATCAGTAATACAGATCACTATTCTTAACTAGCTGTTGTTCGTAACTTCGTATGAGTGAAATTTAGAAGCTAAACCTGGGACCAAGTCTGCTATTAAAATGTTGTTATTTGTGTCATTATGGACCAATATTTGCGTCATTATGACAAAAAATTAATAGTTGACTACCAAACCTGATAAAATTCGCCATTATGCAATGGGTAACTGATCATTATGACACCATTGTAATAGCAGACTTGGACCCCTGAACAAATTCCACAAAAACAGCATCCTCTTTAAACACTTTAAAAAAATACCCCATCAAAATCCGTTGCGTAGTTTTAAAAATATAAGCTCACATAGGAACGTACGTACAAAAATAACGACTTTGTTTTTTAATAAGTAAAGACAAATCATAAAAAGCAGAAAATATCGAAGTAGTTACTAAGAGTCCCGTGCTTCAGGGGCTATTTAGAAATTTCTTTAGATACTTCTTACACAGATTTAGGAGTAGGTAAGGCAGGGACCGGTAAAGCAACCAAGGGGTCCCTTCATAGAATTTGCTACAAGCCCTGAGTCGGCTTAATCCGGTAGTGAATGTGGTCTACACTCAATATAAACTGCGTGGTACACAGATAGGTTGTACGTAGATTAGATATATCATATTCCAGATGTAGTGTCTATGGCTACTTCACTCAGTCGGCTGGAAGCCACTTTCATATCTATGTGTGCGTGAAAATCTATCTAGGTATGTGTGTCTATCATATCATGATACAGGCTATACGCTATATGAAACATCTTTATTCTATGAAGTACGATTTAGCCAGGCTAAAGTTACTTGTCCTCAATTTTAAACGTCAAACCACCATCTGGTATATTTGTGAATAAAGCTTAATTATCAGACTCTACAGCAGCCCTAAGAATGACATATATTTTCATAATGTATCACACAAATATAAATTTGCTATTCTGAATATTTATGTCCATAATTTATTACATACCATAATATAATAAGAAAGGCAGCAGTTTCTATAAGCCCGAATAATTTCATTTTATTGTCTCTTACAAACTTTGTTAGGTACTATTTCAACTCTTATATATACAAAGAACAAACATTATATTAAATCAACTTCCCCCTTAACCCTTCGTTTGTACGTACTCAACAAGTACTATCAAACTGTGTATTATCGACCGTCAGCCCTTAGGGAAACTTGTCTTTGTACCAAGACGTTTATAAACACTCTGTAAGTACTTTAGATTATCTATACTAAAGATTACCTACAGTGTTTTTGACTATGTGTCTTTTATTTTTTCTAATATTCACGGATATTACACAAACAATCCTCTGGTCTTAAGCTAAGCTTGTAATGCTTGTGTTAAGACTACCAGAATAGAGATAAAGTTACTACATAAACTTCTTTTCTTAGACCACGTAGCCCGTAATAATGTGTTAGAATATCTAGAATACAGTAGGTATTTCGAATGTGGGTTTAAAATAATTATGAACAGACAGTTCATTTTACATCCTCTGATGTTCTGTTTAGTTAGAGCCTTAGGGCTCGGGCCCAGCCAACAACTTTCCCCTAACTTTAAAGGACTCCTTTTGCTTCTATATTTTTCATTCCTGAGCTGATTGTTCCAGCAGCACTCTAAGGAGGACATGAGGAGGTGATACTTGTATTAAAAATCCTTCACTACGGCGGGGGTTTTGGCTGACAAGGTAGTCGGCATATTATGATTGTTGTAAAGCGAACCTACGCCCAAAATTAGGTGCACAGCCTTTAAATGGACTGAAAAGACGATATCTTCTGCATTTTTTGCCCTTGGTCAAGCTCTAATAAGTTTAGACCAATATTAAATTCTACGTATACATGCTGCTATACCTACACAACAGTGCTTAGAAATCGAAAAAGCCACTAGAACACGTTCGGACGTTGTTGAAACGAAGGCTACTATACAAATGTATGTATGATGTTCTTAGTCATTAGTTTTATTTTTAGATCGGCGTTTTAATACACCCAAACGGGGCATTATACCTTAGACACCACTTTATGCCTTAGAACACTTGCTCTCTTTACACTGTTTAGAACTCAAAAATAAAAACAGGTCTAAACTTTGAATTGCATCCTACTTAATCATACAGAAATAATAAATAAATAAATAAATATTCATGGACATTTCACACAACGTTCTCTGGTCCCAAGCTAAGCTTATATGCTTGTGTTATGGGTACCAGAATACGGATATAATACATAAACTACTTTTCTTTTGTAAATACATACTTATAATACATAGTAAACACCCAGACGCAGTACAAACATTTGTATGACAATTAAAAAGATCTCACAAATGATTGTCCTGACCGGGAATCGAACCCGAGACCTCATGATCGGCAGTCCGTTATATGAACCACTACACCACGAGGCCCGTCAAAGAAAGGATAATCGCTAGGTATTTGGAGCAAAACAGAAACAGTCACAGTAAACAGTGACGACATTATATGGAAACTAATGCATTGTGATAAGGTGGTAAGGTAATAACTTTAAATATGTTAACGATATATTATTAAATACAAGGCATTTATTTTGTATACTTCAGTGGCTAAAAGTTTAGTATCTCTGGCTGGGAGGTACAAAAAAAATTCCACGAAGTATAGATACAAGGAGTCCGAACGGTATAGGCTTTTCCATAATATTTCGTGTACACAATAATAAACCTAGATCATAGTTCTATTTTCTGCCACTGGCTGCGCAAGTATTCAGGACGTACCGATGCTATTATAGAATATCAGAATATCTCTTGACCTTCTCTGTATTGTTGGGTTTAAAGAACTCGAAAAATTTCTAAAAATTTCCTAAAACTTATATTTAACTCCACGTTTCTCAGAATATTTTTTTCCACAGGTGTCAATAGTTCAAACGAGTACTTCTTGAAAAATGGCGCGCTCTACCGGCAAAAAATCTGTCCCTTAAATTGAGACCATTCGTTCAACATTACGTTCGGACTCCTTGTATCTATACTTCGTGAAAAATTCAGTGGCTGTTTGACAGCTGTCATTTAATAGTGCTGTTCTGTGTTTATATAACAATTTACTTTTAATTCGTAAATCGAATGACAAAAAGAGCGATCCATACAAGTTCTACGAACATTTTAATTTTTTATATTTTTTATAATATTATGCAAATATACTAGTCTTGGCAGTACCAAAGTTACTGCTGATAAATAATATTATTATACGTATATGGCTGCATTATATTGAGTGAAATTACATTTAGTTCTAAAGTATGCAAAGTCATACCACTATTAAAATTAACTATGTACGCTTTTCAGTAATTATTGAAACCTTAATAATATAAAATGTTTTAAGTATCGTTTATGTAAATTGTTTAAGTAGGTATTCAAATCGACCAAACAAAACTTGAACAAAATGTACTTGTATCGATTCGTAACGTGCCAGCCCGACCTTTCTCGGTGCTCCCCTCCCTAGTGCTATTGCTGTTGTGCTGTGGAACGGTGCGTTTTCAAGTTAGTGTAGATTTTTAGCCAATTTTCTCTAAATTTCTGTGTTAATAGTATAAAACCGCGTATAAAATAAGTTAAATGTGACAATTGCGCAAATATTTAGTAACTTTATGTTGTATTTACTGTAAATAATGGTTAATAATTGCACCACACCTAAAGACATGTAGGACGCTAAACAAAACGAGCCGTTGACTAGGCGCGGTCCATAACAAATTCCTTGATCAGTTTATTTCTTCTACAGGTATCATCCAGTTTATAAAGAATAATGTCGGGTTCTGACCTCAGCCCTTACTTTACAGGGAATGCAACATATAAACCTACAAACCCGCTTTACTCAAAAGTTGGTGATTTTACTCCATTTTATATTGCAATAGCGATCTGCACAGTGATACTAGGGAGTATACTGATATTGAATATTGTTTGTTGCTGCTCCAGATATTCTGATTACTGGCTGGATAGACATACAGGTTAGTTATGTTGGTACTAGACTGCTTATAACAGTGACTATGTTTTATAAATTTACATTTTGTGCCATGAATTAATTTGTATTATGTTTATTTGTATTTTGCCTAAATAAATAATAACGTATGACTGTACATATCCATAAAATAAGAAGAAGAAAAGAGGTTTTATTGTCTTAATTCCTGCACAGATATTTCTACCATGTCAGCCAAGGAACCATATAAATATTTTTTTGAGATCAAAGGAAGTATTTTAAAGTGCCCAAGAAAGATTAAACTCCTTTCATAACAAATATTTTTAGCAATTTCAGGAAAATTGTGAGTGAGTACCAAGGTCCAAAATCATAACATACATAGGCCCTAAAACCAAGGACCAAATACGGCTATTTAATTAGAAAATTCACCAATAACCAACCAACTAATGACCTATTTTTTACTCTATTTACTTGTATTTCATAGCTCAGGACATTAATCTTATTGAAATTTAACTTATATCTAATGTTTCTTTTCACAGGTAATCGCTGGATAGTATCAATTTGGTCATCCACACCACATAAACAACCACCGCTAGATTTCACAGAACTTGAAAGCAACTTTCAAACAGTACATTACGTACACCAATTTCACGACAGTGAAGAATATAAAGAACACAGAAAACAACCTAGTTCATCATTCTCACAGCAACCGCTAACTTCGTCTCAAGATTATTTAGAACTACATAAAAGAGAGAGCGATCTATAATGGCTTTTCTTATGATATATCCTGCCGTAGCAGTTTTATCTCTATTCGTTCTGATGGTTATTATATTAATTCTAAGATATGGTTCGCATTGGTGTAAACTGCGCCACCATACATTAAATGATCAGGAATATTGGAACGATGAGTTAGCATTTGAGCAAAAAGTTTCTTATGCATAATTTATTTTGAGCCATGAAAGTATTCTGTGCATTTTTATTAGTAGAATAGGGTATAAAATATATGTGTAAGAATAGTATTGTAGTTTTACAGTTTTTGTCTTAATCTGAATATTGGATATTTTTTTTTTATTTTCTTTTTTATATACTATACACAGATTGTGTTTAATGTGAATTGCAATATATGAAAAAAGTGATGTAACAATATAATAAGATTTACAGGCCTCATGGACCGGTAGTAGTGTAAAATACCTACTGGCAAACTAGGTTTTAAGAATTCCTGTTCAGGACAAAAAATTGTGTGATACACACAGAAATAATCGCAATATTAAAAGTGTACAATAGTATTATTTTATTAAGTTTTTTATTACTTTATTACCAAATAAATTATCAGGCCTGCAATTATACAATGTGTTTCAGAAAGGTGTATTCATATTTGACTATCGTTACACATGGCCGGTGACTAGGCATTAGGCATGGATGAAATTACAGATACTAGTTATATTATGACTTTTATGTGTTCATACAAATTGAATTTATTTATTAAATTAATTGATCATGTTTAATTCCAACAACTATGAGGTCATCTTTTATAATAAGGTTTTATCGCATTCAATAAACCGTAAACATCTCATAATTGATGCGCTCCTGGTAGTTATTTAATATTAGGCTATAAACAATAAAAAACTAACCAACTGTATTTTTCTATGTGTAACTGTAATATTTATAATATTTAAGGCCTATTCAATGCGTCCTTAAAATATAACTACACCTTTCTGCAACACGTATACCTACCTACCATGTAATTTTTGAAAATCTCTTAATAAATATAGATAAGATTAATTACTTTTATATGGATTTATGTCATATTAGAATAAAGGAGTTGCACAAATGTTAAAAAATATTACTTTTATTATCTAAATCAAGTAACTAAAGTACTAATAGTATAATGTAACTAGTTGTCTGTGGGATTTTAAATTAATTGGTTATCATAAAAATATTATCATACTAAAATGTAACATTTTGTTTTGAACTTGTTTATAAATAAAATATATTTTGTTAATTTAAGTAATCAAGCCGTCCAATTTTTAGACTTGTGTCGTTATTTGATAAAATGTTTTTTTATATGATTTTATTTAATTATTGATTATATAAATGCAATAATTCCGTCCATATAGATCTTAGTATTTGTATCTTTTAATAAATGTATTTAAATAATTATTATTTGTTTATTTATTACTCTAAAAGTTTGGTAAAAAAAGGCATTATTGATGCAAATAATGCCTTTTTATATCAATACTAACTGATGTCCGCTACAATGTACACGTGGAATTTTAGATCCAGACAAAAAACGACCCAGCCGTTCTCGAGTTTTTGCGAGATTAACGAACAGCAATTGATTTTTATTTATGTTGTAGACAATACGATTATATTCCAAGACATAGATAGATAGATAGATAATTCTTTATTTGCACAAACACCAATTTTACACAGAATTTAAAAACAAAGAAAATACAGTTTTAAAAGCTATTGTACAAAGCCTTATTGGCCTTATCACTAATGTGATTTCTTCCAGGCAACCGTATAATGGATAGAATCTAGAATAGACATCGCGGTGGTTGTTGGTGTATTCAACGTCACATATATTAAAATTAATATAAAAATAAATGCATACCTAAATATAAACATACATATACATAAATACACTAATAAGTAAAAACTACTACAGAATATAATATACATACACTCTATAAAAATACGAAGATTTATATATAAACACTATTAAAACGATGGATAATAATTTGATAATTTTAGCTTAAAATTAGAAAGAGACTGTGCTTGTCTAATTTTTATAGGTAGTTTGTATTTGACATATAACAATAACACAAAATAGAAAGTTGATATAGGCCGCAGAAGTATGAAGAAGCATATAAAAACTGTATATTATAGACTAACGATTTTAACGAATAAATATGTGCACAACGAATGAGCCAATTAATCAAAATACGCCATAGTTGTATTCCATTATTTATTTAAGTTTAGTTGTGCACTTAGAATTGGTACCAATAGCTCACATAGGGACATATTACCTACAAAAATAAGTACTTTTTTAAAGATTTGCAAATGTTTTAATAATTTTAAGGATGCAAAATAATTCAAATGTTAAGCAACACGCAACCGAAGAATGGTAACTATAAGTAATACCTACCTATGAATATTTGAATCATTCTTGATTTAACCCATTCAACTGCACCATTTCACTTTCACGTTTAAAATCAGCAATCCTTAAACATTCACATACTTATAGGTATTTTATTTGTTCATACCTTCGCCCCATGTTACGGTTGAGTAAATTCTCTCGACTTGTCAAAAGATTGGTCCCAATCTACGATTCAATCTTACAAGTCAGGATTCGCAAGGCGTTGGTGACTGTTGACCCATGTTGTGTTTACTAAACCCGATCATACTTCAATAAATACGAATACTCACTGTGCATAGCGGGAATTTATTACTATTGACATCTCTACTTTTAAGTTCGGTTCGTTGAGTATTGAATAGTTGCAAAGCTGATTCTAACTGGTTTTCAATTGCTTTGCCTTATCCTACCCAAATGGCAAAATAGACTTTGAAATGAGCAGTTTTTGGCAAAAACAACATATACCTAAACGAATTTGCACCACAAACTGTGTGCCTACTTATCAAAACACCCGCATTACAACCTCGTGCAACACGGAATGTTCCTTTTGGTGCAATTATCTCCGCTTTGACTATTTGTTACCGCATGTACTGCTATGCTTTGCTAGTTTTCGAAATACTTAAGTATTTACAATAATTGTATCAACGTTTATAATTTTAATATACGAATACCTAGGAACATGAACCTAATATAACATGAACCTAATGATACCTATAAATATGAACCTAGGAACCATAATTTCAAATCTTTATAGGCAAGTTCCACTGTTAAACATGGTCATTCTCTGAACTAGAGAGCCAACGGAAACCGATAAAAGCCGAATAGGTTTTAGGTAGATAGATACTATGAGAAGCTGAACAGGTGGATTAGATAATATTCTCTAACATCTTATTCTCTACAGTCTCTTTGTAGTCAATGTAAAAATAAAAATGAAATGTGGGTAAACCCTGTAAGAACGGTTCGTAGAGGACACTTTACAGCTCAGTCTCACCCGTGACCATTGTGACTGCAGTCTCCGAAACGTCGGGCTAAAATTTAAAACAAATACACTAACTTAATCCGTAAAAGTAGTTTTATTTAAACGGGTGGATTAGTTTATAGTTTGGTCAAGGTTACATTAGTTATTTAATAGTGAAATGATTTTAAAATCGAAAATTCAAAATCCATTCAATGAATAGTACCTACCTACCTAGGTACCTAATATCTACTAAGTATATAAAAATAAGCCGGGTTTTCCTTCCTGACGCTATAACTCCAGAACGCACAAACCGATTTCTACGGTTTTGCATTCGTTGGAAAGGTCTCGGGCTCCGTGAGGTTTGTAGTAAATTTTTTTTTTTAACTTTTTTTTGGTATGGCAAAACAACGTTTGCCGGGCCAGCTAGTCTACTATATAAAAATAAGTCGGATTTTCCTTCCTGACGCTATAACTCCAGAACGCATGAACCGATTTCCACGGTTTTGCATTCGTTGGAAAGGTCTCGGGCTCCGTGAGGTTTATAGTTCATTTTTTTTACTTCTTTTTTAACTTTTTTTTGGTATGGCAAAACAACGTTTGCCGGGCCAGCTAGTTTTTTAGGGTTCCGTACCCAAAGGGTAAAAACGGGACCCTATTACTGAGACTTCGCTGTCCGTCCGTCCGTCCGTCCGTCTGTCACCAGGCTGTATCTCAAGAACGGTGATAGCTAGACAGTTGAAATTTTCACAGATGATGTATTTCTATTGCCGCTATAACAACAAATACTAAAAATAAAATAAAATAAATATTTAAGGGAGGCTCCCATACAACAAATATGATTTTTTTACCGTTTCTTGCTCGATACTAATAACGTGCCTTATGTTGCATAGATAATGGTACGGGACCCTTCGTGCGCGAGTTCGACTCGCACTTGACCAATTTTTTTTATAATATACCGACTTATTCCAAATTAAGAAGAACATTGAAATCACTGGTAGGTACATTTCCTATCGGCCTATAGGCTAATAGAATAAATCTTTAATAAAGATTAAATTACGTAACATGATGTTGAGGTAGGTACTACAAAGAGCAACTTATTATGTCTACTACGGTTATAGTATTAGGTAACTTCTATCAAAACTGCAACTTCAACGATGAACCCAACTTACTCTTTTTACTGCTAATAAATAATGTATCTTTTTGTAAATTAGTGTAAACTAGGTAAATATCTAACCATAGATAAATTATTTCTAAACTTAACCCTGAATTCTTCTGAAACTTTCATCTTGTTCTACTAAGAAATTCTGAGAATGATTACAAATACTTTAAAAGGAATTTACCTTCAAACTTAAAATGAATGTTTTCGTCGACCTCCTTTTGCCAAGAATACCTTAATAATAATATTTTTAATATAAAATAAAATTCTCTGATTGTTATAAAGATTAACATACAAATACCAGCGAATTTGGCAGAAATTAATCTTTATGCTGCCTGTTGAAACAAACTGATGCACTGTGCTGAACCCAAATGTTATGGGATTAAATCTCACTCGTGGTAACCAAATTATTCTGCTATATTTTATTTCTAAAAAGAAATTAATCTTTATCTAAGTATACAAATGTTATAAAGCCGAAGAGTGTGTTAGTTTTGAACGCGCTAATCTCCGGAACCACTCTTCCGTTTTGTAAAATTATTTCAGTGTTAAATAGGTAGTACATTTATCGAGGAAGACTATAAGCTACATTACATTACGCTGCGACCAAAAGGTGCGAATCAGTATTGAAAAATGTTACAAAATGGGCAAAATTTTCTAAATCCCACCCAGCTAGTTAAGTGGTTTTATAAACGGATATTTAAGGGAAGGACGCCTTCTAATTTTAGTAACTTTATCAAGTATAACTTATCTGAAACACTGGACACCTATGCCTTGTCATCTAAAGTCATCAATCCACTTTAATTATAACGTCTCATAACAGCACTCTACGCAATTATCCAACAGTGAACGAGGTTCCTTTAGTTAGGGTTGTCAAGTGCAATAGTTTATACCTAACGGTATAAATATTTCAGCACTGTTTCGTTCATTCATTATTAAATAGAAAACAGTCTAACATATTTTAGCATATATTTTTGACTGGTATATTGTTTTAGCCATAATAAGTAATGCCTATGCGCCAATCATTAGTAGGTCCATGACGCGAACTTATAAAATATTTCTCTTCACATCAAATTCTCATTTGGCTAAGGAAGTTTTTATTTCTTCTTCTCCTTAGCTTTCGTATTACACGACTTCGCTAAGTTTTTGTTACATAATATGTAGTGATTGACAACCAAAATGATGGCCCTGTTTTTTTAGGGCCCCAGCGCCTAGATATTTAATTGGGTGGGTACTTCTTACTAATATACAAGGGCAAAGCAAACTAAGATAAAGCAATCAAGGGGCCCTTCATAGAAATTGCTACAGACTCCTAACTTAATCTGGCACTGGTCAACCCTATATACAGCGTCCTCTCAAGATCCATTAATATGAGAGTCCTTCACACGTCTAGCAATTACAATGGCCTTCTTTGTACTCTCTGACGGGTATTAATTGACAAATCGCTCGCCCTTTAATTGATGGCCAAAGTCAAAAACAGACTGCCTGACAGATCGTAGGAAAGAATGGAGAGTACTGTCCACATTATGTCGATTGATAGTCGCGGAAAGGTAGATTTCGGGGATGCAAATTTATAAATTGATAATGATGGTAACCACGAGTTTTTACTTCAATGCTAATTTTTTTGCCATTATTCGTGAACTAAATGTCCGTGTGGTGACAGATTAATAATACAAGTGTCCTAACCCTGTCGAACACGCTTAGCTAACGCAACACAGTAAACCATTATACCTCCCAATGTGGGTGGCCCGTGCCTAACGTTAATGAGCAGGGGGAAAAGTCTGTTATTACAATGTTAAATAAATAAATAAATATTCACGGACATTTCACACAACGTCCTCTGGTCCCAAGCTAAGCTTATATGCTTGTGTTATGGGTACCAGAATACGGATATAATACATAAACTACTTTTCTTTTGTAAATACATCCTTATAATACATAGAAACACCCAGACGTAGTACAAACATTTGTATGACATTTATGGATATCACACAAATGATTGTCCCAAGCGGGAATCGAACCCGAGACCTCGCGATCGGCAGACCATTACATAAACCACTCCACCACGAAGCCCGTCAACGAAGCCGTCGTGTTGTCACAATGATCGGTCACTGATTGCTTAATGGCGAATTTTATCAAAGTAATTTATTGATTTTGCAATTGACATGCTATGCCTTACTTAACAAATCAAATTATGGTGAAAGCTATTGACTGCCGCAAGCGGGACTTGAGCCCACGACCTTGGAACACCGTTCCAATAAGCAATAACCGCAATAAGCTCAGTTGGAAAGAGCTTCGGAACGGTATTCCGAGGTCGTGGGTTCAAGTCCCGCTTGCCGCAGTCAATTTTTTCCACCATAATTTAATTTGTTAAGTAAGGCATAGCATGTCAATTGCAAAATCAATAAATTACTTTAGTAATGAACGTCGCGTCATTATTTTCAACCCAATTGTATTCTGTAAAGAATGCTAGGTGGTTGGTCGAGATGTTGTAAAGCAATCTTAATAGATGGCGTTGTACGTAAAAAATATATAAACTCAGTCGAGTGACAAATGTGGTGGTTAAATTGAATGTTGCTAGCACGACCGCAATAAGCTCAGTTGGAAAGATCTTCGGAACGGTATTCCGAGGCCGTGGGTTCAAGTCCCGCTTGCGGCAGTCAATTTTGTCCACCATAATTTGATTTGAATGTTATCAAGTTTGGTAGTCTACTCTTAATTTTTTGTCACAAATGACGCCATTATGCCGTCAGTGACTGATCATTGTGACAAGATTGTAATAGCAGACTTGGGCCCCTGGAGAGTACACAGAGTGGAGACTCGTACTTAAATACATAATAGAATAATTAGAAATAGTGCTAATAAATTTTTTTTTGTGTGAGCTCATATTGTAATAACATCCAATATGTATGTGTCTTAACTTTTTCTAGGCTGTCTTAATTATTATCTACAGGTAGCCAGATTCCTATTTTCATAAAAATAAAAAATATTACAGATTTTGTGTCAAGTATCAACAATTTGCCTTAAATCTATTTTTTTTTGTTCCGCGTTCTGCATTGCTCAGCTTCATTGCATATCAGTGTTTTCATCAATATCTTTGGTAAACGTTTAAATAAAAAGCTTTAATTAAATCCTTTTAAAAATAAAACTCTTTACACATTCATTTGGCCTTTTGAATGCCTAAATTAATTACTATAAGCGTTTTTTCAATGGGTATTCATATTCAAAATTAAATTGAACAGAACATTTTTCCATATTGATGCTATAATCATGAACTTAAGGGCCTACATCAATATTATCGTATATCATCGACGACACGTACATATTAACACAGCCAGTAGGCACAGAAAATGAAGAATTAGGGATACTTTTCCTATTTACTCAAAATCTACTAAATATATTTTAATTCTGATTTACGTGTTTCTATATATAATAGTTACTTATGTTTTTAAAGTTATTTCATTAGTTAATACGCGATAATAGACCGACAAATGAAAAAAATAAAAAATTAGAGAGGTTGTTTCGCTAAGATTTTCTATCGAGAAAACTTTTTTCAATCGCGTTTCTGAGTTAATGCGATCCTAGATCATATATTGAAAAAACATATACTTAAAAATTAGAGCTCTAGCCATTCAATCTAAAGAAACAATGAAAACTTCGTACGTAGAAAAATGCACGAAGCTATTTTGGTATCCTCTTAAATATAATTACTGGGTGTGCCACTCATTTCACTTTATTTTTAAAATTCAAACACATAATATATTTAGTTGTTTATATGTTTATACGTTATAACAAATGATTAAAATTCTCGATGTTTTAGAATGATCAGCGACCGTATTATGAGCTTTTATTCACAGGCAGTTTACGCCGTGAATTGAACTGTCTGGCAAATTCGTATTATGAACAAATTATTAGTCAGTCAGTTCGCTAAACCAGTCATACATTAATATGTTTAAGGAGAAGGTACAACTAAAAGTTAAAGTACTAACTAAAAATTTTCAACTATAAGTTTTATTTTTGCCATAATACCTAATTTAGCCATGCAGTTTACGGCCTGCCTGGAACTTGAATGATTTTAAAAAGATTATAATACGCCGGCAGCGTTCATTATTAGAACCATTAACAATGTTCGGTAATTATTATCATTATGGCTATTCTGGGAGTACTACAGGTAGTATCCTCAGCTGGGCCCCGAGTCCGGTAAATGAATTTTATTGTGTCACAATGGTAGCTCAATGACACATTATAACCTCAAAAAATTAACAATAGACTACCAAACTTGATAAAATTCGCCACCAAGCAATTAGTTATTGCATTTGTTTGCAATAACACTAAATACACAATTCATTTACCGGACTCGGGGCCCTATTGCATTATAGCGCAGTTTACGCTTTGACATTTGCATTGCCCACGATCTTTTACGCCTGTCTACCTTCTTATTTTAAGAGCAGCTTCCAAAGAAATTAATTACCTGCAGGTTGTTTTATAAACGCTCCAGTTTAGTTGTCCACATAATTATTTATTAAAACTATATGCACATAAAGGTACAATGGCGGACTTAATGCCGTAGGCATATCTACCAGCCAACCAAAGTTAGTGCAGAGATAAATAGTGTGAGTGCTAAATTACTTATTATAGACAAATATAACATTTAAAATCAATGCTGCTTTAAAGTAATTTAATAACTTTGCAATTGACTTGCTATGCTTTTACTTAATAAATTAAATTATAGTGGAAAAAGTGACCAACGCAAGCGGGACTTGAACCCACAACCTCGGAATACCACTCCATCGCTCTACCGACTGAGCTATTGGGCCCGTGCCAACAGTAACCAATTTCTCCACTACAATGTACTCCTTTTATTTCTAAAGTAATTTATTAATTTTGCAATTGACTTGCTATGCTTTTACTTAATAAATTTAATATAGTGAAAAATCGGTTACAGTGGTTTATAGCGGTTAGTTGCAAAATTAATAAATTACTTTAGAAATAAAAGGAGTACCTTTTATTTCTAAAGTAATTTATTAATTTTGCAATTGACTTGCAATGCTTTTACTTAATAAATTTAATATAGTGAAAAATCGGTTACAGCGGCTTATAGCGTTGATCACTTTTTCCACTATAATTTAATTTATCAATGCTTTTTTAGATATATTTTAACGGTGAACTCGATTGTCATAAGTATCTCGCAAATAAATCAAGGTATTCAAGCTCATAGTAATACAATAATTCATTTAATAATCGACATAAAGCTACGATAGCCACACAGGCGTATTTACCCTAGGGCCATATGGGCCATGGCTTGAGGTGGCAGCCTGTGAAGGCAGGCCCAAGCCTTCACTTTTAATGTTTTACTCCATTAATATATGGGGTAGTAAATCAAACGGGCCCAGGGCACTTAATCAAATAGCCCGGGGGTCAAATCGAATGGCCCGAAACGCTAATTTTCAATCGTCAATAGTGTCAATAGTGTATACTTATTTCATACAATGAAATATATTACGTCATACTTGTATCTGTATATAATCCTTTATCTTTTAAAATCTAGAGTCAATATAATATGAAAGACCGCATACAACAACATAAAATTCTGACCAATTTTTGTTGTAGAATGGGTAAAACTTCGAGGTACAGACTTCAAACGTTTGTTAGCTTCTTTATTCAAAATACACAGTTTTTCCGTTGCAACGTAAATAGGAAATTGAGTTTCCAAACTGTTCTCGAAGCGTTTGAACATCTATCCATCTCTATTTATGTTTTATTCCCTCTTTCTTGTAAATCACAGGTAGAATTATTATTTGTTGGCTGCGTGTGTGAGGTCCACACGAAGATATATTAAGACTGAGTGTATAATAATTTGATCCAGAATTTTTCTTCCCATATAAATAAAAAGTCGATTAAATTGTTACCTTTAATTTTTGTATCTACAACTCACACAAAAAACAGGGTTTGCAAAAGGTCTGAAACGATATCCTTACCAGATACACAAAACGACATACATGCCAAAATAAACTACTAAAACTCGTATTAACCGGCCAAATGCGTAGTCATACAAAGTAGAAAAGATTGAAACAAAAAAGGCACAATTTCCACAAAACAGTATATCACCCACAATCATTTATCAGAATATAACTAGTGGGGCGGAATGGAATACATTGGCTTGGACATTTTCGTCGTTGTACATTTTTCTGCTTTATTTTTTGTTATATTTTGCACAAAGCTGCTTTCTGTGCCACAGTGGCGTCCAGTTTTGTAGAAGTAATTTTCTCCTAAAAATATCTACGCATAATTTTCGTCGGTACAAAAATCTCCACCAGAGTACGATAGAGTTTACTTATCGTTTATGTTAGTAAGTTGGTTTGTCTCCAAATCAAATGATTAAGAATGAATTCGATGTCTGGTCCGGCCGTCTTTTGACGGATTAAGTGTCACCCACGGGTGTGTCACCACTTCATTTGGGTGCTGTAAAAACCAGCCAACAAACATTGTACATAGATAATACCCTTGCGTATGAGATGGAAAACTCGATAGGTAATAAACCTTATGCCAACACGCCCGGTCTGCGCGGCATAGCAGACCATAATCTCTTCCAAAGTGGAGGCCAGCTGTGGGACGTTAATGGCTGGCTCATCAGTTATATTTTTTGTCTGTTCTGAGTTACTACAAATTATTTGTCACGTGGTACTCTAATAAAATTAAAGAAGCGGTTTATGTATTTGTATAAGTCCGTGTATTTTTGTAATATTAGTACGCAATGTACGCATCTAACACTACCTTATTTCATTTGTATCTTATTACTTAACATAAGTACCTACCTACGTACAACAGATACTGCTTGATCCGAGTTAATAATTACTGCCTACATAAGCGTTTTAATGACAAAACCATAATGTATGGATTAAAATGTATATATGGTAGATACTAAACTTATTGCCTGCTTCTTTTTAAATTATACAATACCCAATCAGATATAAAAATACGTGGCACAGTCAACACGAATTTCATTCCACATCCAAGCTTTAATTTTTCCACAGAATTTTTCAAAGGTTTTGTAACAATTTATCGTCAAATCTCTTTAGACGTCAACAATTTTCAATGACGCAATCATCATTGTCAAACCATCTCAAGTAAAATCTTTTTTGGAAACACCGATGTAAAAATATTTACGATTCATTGCCTCAATATTCTCACTGGAACGAACAAAAACAACAAACAAATGCTACCTTCCCCTGTTTTTCACAATTGTAATGTTTTACGAATAAGTGGAGCAAACAAAGAGTATAAATTTTGAGCTGTTTGCTATTTTTATAGCAAGAGCATTTCGTTTGAGCTGTCAATTCATTCATAATGGAAAATAGTATTTATAGTATTTACTATACTATACGCTCCCAAACAAAGTCCAACGTCGGACTGCTAATACATTCAGATTGGCTTAGGGGCGCCCGCGCTCCCATGCGTCACGTCATGTGACCCCTAGACCTGTGGTCGGGCCTCAGTCCGAGCCTGCCCCGAACAAGGTAAAGTATTGTCAAGATTACGCAAGATACACACAGCAAGTTTTCAATGAAGGAGGCGGTACAACAGTGAACAGAAAAAGGCTGATGGATGGAAACTATACGCTGTTGGAAGTCTGGGTAATGAAATATGCGATCTGCTTCCTGCCTTAATTTTGACGGCTCTGGAATCGCAGAGTGCAGAATACGTCTATATTTTACACGACTGGCCTCGTGGTGTAGTGGTTCATATAACGGACTACCGATCATGAGGTCTCGGGTTCGATTCCCGGTCAGGACAATCATTTGTGTGATGTTTTTAATTGTCATACAAATGTTTGTACTGCGTCTGGGTGTTTACTATGTATTATAAGTATGTATTTACAAAAGAAAAGTAGTTTATGTATTATATCCGTATTCTGGTACCCATAACACAAGCATATAAGCTTAGCTTGGGACCAGAGGACGTTGTGTGAAATGTCCATGAATATTTATTTATTTATTATTATTATTTTTTAATCGTTTTCCATAAGAAGGCTCGAAAGCTCATCTCTACCTTATTCTATTCTTATCACCTACCTTTGTCATTCTCCTGCCCTTATTCTGTTACTCAGATCGGCGCAACATCTCTACTCGTTCATATTGCAATGGGATATGGCTGATTTTTACGTCCAGCTGTTAACCCTCCTTGGGTATATCCGCAGGTATCATACGATTTAGTACCGTCGGTCGATTCTTACGACCTACGGGTAAGACATGGGGAGGTGACACTTGTATTCTTTATGTCCCCACGTGTCACCCCACGAACATCACCTTACAAGAGAGCTTATTGAGCCGAGAACTTATTGTGTTTTTTATATTAATAAGTAGTATAAAAGCGCACAATAACTTCTAAATTGAATAATGATAAAGATCTATAGCATCCCCCATTCCAAAACTTAGTATTCTTGTATCGTCAGAATACCAATGATATACAACGAAAAACTTATTTTCTTTGCTACTGCGACCTTGTTTTTGTAAGTTAAGACACAAATTACGAGGCGGAGAATTTCAATGTGAATTCTTGAGCTGTAGTTCCTTAGTGATCGTGACTTAGCCGCAAAAAAAATTGATTAATTTTATTAACGACTGATCGCCTTTAACAATAGCCTAAAAAGTTTATATAGAAAAGCATAACAACATTTAGTCTAGATACGAGTAATTTGTTAGAAAACTACAAGGTCACAGCTATGCTACACTTGTACTTTGTATTTTATTATGTAATGTAGGTACCTACTTAACCTCATATAGTAATAGAGAAACATTTAAGGGTTTATATATTAACTAGTTGTAGTCCACGAAGTCGTGCGCGTGGAATTTAGAAAATTTTCCTCGTTTCTCCAACATTTTTGTCTATTGCTTAGCTCCTATAGGTCACAGCGTGATTTTTGGTCAGCGCGGCACAGTGGACCGCAATTACTCCCAAATAGAGTGGGCCCTTACTCAGCTTTGGGCGAACGGACTGGAGAGAGAGTGAGAGAGATGTAGGAACATAGAAATAACTTGTAGCCTTTCAAGGATTCTCAAAAACGCTTAGCTTATTGTATTATTCCTATTCCGTTTACAAGTTCTTCAAAAATTAGAGGACATGATTACAAGACATTTTAAGTGGATATCATTAGAACCCAAGTCTCGGTGTCCAATTTGCATCGTCTAAACGCACGTACACAACCCTTAAAACTTATTTACATTTATTGAGTTTGGGTCCCTTCTGGGTCCTTGATTAGTTCCAGGTAAACAGTTTCTGTTTTAATTCTTGTAAGAATGACTTCTTGTGTAGATACTTTTATGTTACTGTAGTATACAAGGAATGTTTATTTAACAAAACAACATAAAGACCCCACTTAGTGTAGATTTGTTTTTGATTATTGTTTTAAGAATTGTTCTTTTTAAATTTTTGATATATAAAGGTCGAATAATAAAAATATAATTTTGCCAATTCATTGATATTATAGACAAAACACTATTACGGCAATAACTGTGTATACGATGACTCTATCGATTTATGGAACTTAAAAATAGATATAAGAAGGAAAATTCTGAGATTTTTTTTTAATATTAATGGACATTTCACACAACGTCCTCTGGTTCCAAGCTAAGCTTAAATGCTTGTATTATGGGTACTAAAATACAGATAGACTACATATACTATTTTTCTCTAGTAAATACATACCTACTTATAATATATTATATAGAAAACACCAAAATTTTAAGTTTTTAGTGCAACGATAGATTTTATAAGTTTATTCGTATCTATGTATCCCCGAATTGAATTCCTTTATTCTTTATTGTACATACAGTAATTACATAATATGATTTCAGAGAAGACATGTACACAGGCGAGCTTAATTTATAACTTGCAAGAAGGGCTACGGCAGTGTACAACAAATTTTAAATTAACAAATATCTACTTATTAAGTTAATAATAAATAACATAACAGAATATTTAATGGTGACACTTTACCACCTGAAATACACCAGATTCTTCTGAAATTCTACTCACTTATTAATTAAAGAAGACTTTGTTTTTTTTTTGTAGAAACGAAATTTATTAATATGTAAATAGCTAAATGTATAATCACAATACAAAATTTTAATTTAATAACAAGCCAACAACAAACAACCACAACAACACCCTTTTATACAAAATATACTGAATACTATACAGATATTATATAATTTGCCTTTGGCGCGGTTTTGATATTTACGGCTTCAAAAGATGAAAAAGGCTGACCTTGCGTGTTATACGTAACTGAAAGAGGTTATACTGATATCCGAAGTTGCCAAAAATAAACTTGGGGTAACTATAAAGGATGGTGAAACTTTGTACAAAGGTAAACATTGCATCGAAAAGGATTCGTTGCGGTAAGTGGCTACAACGTACCTAACAATCTTATTAGCGTACATTAACGAGCATTTGTTTAAAAGAACATTTGTAATCAATCTCCGATAATGAATAGATAACAACGGCTAAGTACAAGTTGGACTCGCACACGTACGGTTCTGTACCATCATCTATATATACTTCTATATCTATATATAGACCATTTTCTATATATAGACCATTTCGACGGGCTTCGTGGTGGAGTGATTTATGTAATGGACTGCCGATCACGAGGTCTCGGGTTCGATTCCCGGTTGGGACAATCATTTGTGTGATATCCATAAATGTCATACAAATGTTTGTACTGCGTCTGGGTGTTTACTATGTATTATATGTATGTATTTACAAAAGAAAAGTAGTTTATGTATTATATCCGTATTCTGGTACCCATAACACAAGCATATAAAGCTTAGCTTGGGACCAGAGGACGTTGTGTGAAATGTCCATGAATGTTTATTTATTTATTTATTTGTGTGATATCCATAAATGTCATACAAATGTTTGTACTGCGTCTGGGTGTTTACTATGTATTATATGTATGTATTTACAAAAGAAAAGTAGTTTATGTATTATATCCGTATTCTGGTACCCATAACACAAGCATAATAAGCTTAGCTTGGGACCAGAGGACGTTGTGTGAAATGTCCATGAATATTTATTTATTTATTTATTATTATTTATTTATCGAGGAAGGCTTAAGGTTAAATAAAATCACTCTGGAACCAAAACGGGAAAAAAATTCTAAATTCCACGAGTACCTACAAAGCTGCAGGGTAGTGGCTTGTAGGATGATAAATATATTATAACTAGCTGCTGCCCGCGACTCCGTACGCGTGGAATTTATTTAACTTTTCCCCATTTTGCACACTACTTCTTCTCTCCTATTAGATACAGCGTGATGTTATATAGCCTAAAAAAAAATTCAAATCGGACCAGAGGTTCCTGATATTAGCGCGTTTAAATAAACAAACTCTTCAGCTTTATTATATTATTATGGATTATGCAAAAAATACTTAAAAAATTAAAAATTAGCTATGTGTTGCAACTTTTATATAAAAATTTAGTTTTATTCCATAATTATCCAAATTCAAAACAGTAAGTTACCTTTGAACCTTATAAGAATAACAAATCTTATTTCATTTCTCATGGGAATTATAAATCCATTTTCATTTGCAAACAAAATCCACTTATCATGATTTATTTTTCAAAGTAAACAAATTTGTTGAGCTGCTATCTCAAACAACATTAATAAAAACATTCGTACCTCCAATAAATGATTAAAAAGCTCTCATTCTAGCATTTCATCTCGGAGTTAATATCCATATATATAAAAATGAAAGTAAGATTGTTTGTTAGTGATATTTTCACGCATTTACTGAATAGGATTTCACGAAAATTGTTATAATAATAATTTTCAGTCCGAGAAATAACATAGGCATATATATACCTATTATCTCGCTAAAAACTCTGTACGAGACTATAATAACGATTTTTCCTTAAATATGGTAAGCTCCGCCATAAGTGTTTATTTTACAGTTGTCATAGAACATTTATTAATTTTGTTTATTTTAAGGCATAGATGCCGTCAATTCGTATTTTTTTTTTACTTTGGCCAAGAAAGTTTTAATCCCAGACTTTGAATTGAAGAAGTTTTTTTACATGTGAAGCCGTGCGAAGCAAGAATTTGTATGCGTGCGAAGCCGTGGGTAAAAGTTGAAGCTACAAATATTTAATTTAACGACATTGTAAATCTCTTTTAGCCGCGGCCTATATCAATTTTATATAAATTAATATATAATTTGCATTACACACGACTGACATCAAAGGACTGTTTATTAAGATTTAATTAAGTTTTGGGATACAACAAACATGGCGTTACTTATGAAGTGGCCTTTAAAAGGGCACGATACCAAATTATGCTCCATACAAAAATATGGTTATCGTACTTCCCTTTTGTCTTCGCGAAAGTTAAACCGATTTTAATTACTTCTACGCTATATTATAGATGAAGAGGATATCTATGCTTCTGTCACTTTCATTTTTTCAATACTTAATAACTAAAAGAAATATGACCATCCGAAAATCCCGTTCTTTTCGGTTTTCTTTAGGTAAAGTTGCAGCGTCTATCACACATATTTGGTAACGATTTACCAAAAAATAAAGTGATACAAGCATAGATATGAATTATAAACCTCACGCAGCCCGAGACCTTTCCAACGAATGCAAAACCGTGGAAATTCGTTCGTGCGTTCTGGAGTTATAGCGTCAGGAAGGAAAATCCGACTTATTTTTATATAGTAGATAATGTACCTAATCTTATTCTAATTCTTTGACTTGTAACTTATGTTATCAATTAAGAAATGAAATGAAATGAAATAAAATGAAATGAAAAATTCATTCACCGTTGGATGGCTACACTAAAAAAGTTGAGATCTTGCCTAAATAGGAACAATAAAATTTAACACAGGGTAGCAGAATTCTGCCTATGAAAATATCATGATTGAAAAAAACAGCATCTGCAATAATTTTACCCTTGGGAAACCAAAATATTATCTAACTCATTCGTCCAAATAAAACTACTTAATACGGATTTTAAAATTTAAATCAACAACACTCGTCTAAATATGTAAAAAGTGGTTTTATTTACATAAAAGGGTTGCCATGCCGTTATGGTCAAAAACCTCTAGTAGGGGTTTAGCTACAAAAAAAGGAAATAAAAATCAATAAAAGGTAACTAAATGTAAATAACTTATTGGTAAGACCCAAATAACTGATAAGTCTACTAAATTCCCAAGAGGCCACACAAAAGAAATATTTCGTATTTTCTGAATCACAATCCATTCGAACTAAGCGGGGAAAATAATAACCCTTCGGTTATCGCATCGAGAAAAAATCCTTTCAATCTATTTGTTGAAGTAACAAAATCATAAACAAATTCATCCCTTTTATTCCAAACTAGCTGTGTCCACGACTCCATCCGCATGGATCGATTTTTTTTCGATTGACCCAATCTATTTTTTATTCTTTTTTTAGCCGCTAGATGGCGTTGAATGTAAGCAAATTGAGAAATTTCGTATTATGTAAATATCTCTTGACTGCGTGGACCGATTGCGATGAAATAAAGACCAAGTAATACATTGAGTTGTGTGCAATTTTTATGTATAACATTTACATTCATTAGTATTATACATTTTACGTGATGCGTGCACAGACATACATCTAAACAGACAAACAGACAAAAATTTCAAAAATGCTGGAAATGGGTTCTGTTGGTTGTCCTTTAACCATTTGACTATTTTTTTTTAATATATTCCATGTACAAAAATTTTTTTTCTACTGGTCTATTAATTATATGTATAAATTATGCTTTTGTGACCATTTTAGAAAAAAAGCTTTTTATAATAAGTGTTAAAATAAACCAAATAATTTATACTGAGATCGTATGCATTGCTTGTTATGAGCGAAGCGGATTCACACTTTCAAAGATAGTTAGTTTACGAAGTACTATACTACAGAATACTACGTTTTTTCTCCTAAAATGTTTTACCGTCAGTATTAATTTCATGTTTCTTATGGTTAATGGGTTATTTGGTAACCATAATAACTACCATTAATAAATTTTATTATTACTTAATTGCATAAAAATGTACCATTTGTTTGAATAAAATTATCGTTCCTGTTTGTCTGTCTAATGTAATCGCTGTGTGTAGGTATTATATAGAGTTTAATAATTACCTAAATAAATAAAAATTTATATTTTTATGTGATGATCGGGATTCTTTTTTTGGAGTTTTATTGTTAGACTACCTATCCGTTTTTTGTGACTTCCCACGCGTGAAATTTTTAGCTTTTATTTCTTCAATAATAGTAGAGATAACATAAACAATGTGGGTGTTTAACACATTATAAAAGAAAGAAAGAAAAGTAGGTACTTAATTCTTTCAATAAAGTTTAATAATATAACACTAGGTACACGATCAAATTGTGCTTAATATAAAACATAATTTTATGACAAAATATAAATAAATAAATAAATATTCACGAACATTTCACACAACGTCCTCTGGTCCCAAGCTAAGCTTATATGCTTGTGTTATGGGTACCAGAATACTGTTATAAATAAATAAATAAATATTCAGGACATTTCACACAGCGTCCTCTGGTCCCAAAGTAAGCTATATTTCTATGCTTGTATTATGGGTACCAGAATACGGATTGACTACATATAGTACTTTTTTTTTGTAAATACATACTTATAATACATAGAAAATACCCAGACGCAGTACAAACATTTGTATGATATTTATGGATATCACACAAATGATTGTCCCAAGCGGGAATCGAACCCGCGACCTCGTATCGACAGTCCATTACATAAACCACTCCTCCACGAAGCCCGTTAGAATACATATACTACTAGCAGTAGGATGTTTCTATGTATTATAAGTATGTATTTACATACTTATAATACATAGAAACATCCAGACGCAGTACAAACATTTGTATGACATTTATAAACATCACACAAATTATTGTTCTGAGCGGGAATCGAACCCACGACCTCGTGAACGGCAGTCCGATACATGAACCACTAGACCACGAAGCCCGTCAATCGAAGCCGTTTATAATGAAAGAGGAAGAAAATTTAAAAAAAATAGAACTCATAGCACTGAATTGAACTGTGCCAGCCGGATCAATGTTATTTTTTAATTAAGGTTTTAGGTATATTTCACGTTAAAAGATATTTCATAATTATAGCATACCGGCATACTTTATTTTTACCGTTTGGGTTTTTGCTTTGAGGTTTCATACCGATAGCCGCAGGCTTGATACATTTTAATACAGAAACATACTTTTGGAATAGGTATATTTATGTAAACTTTTACCTTATTAAGATACCTATCATTAGCATTCGCCGTCACCAAAGAAAAGAAAAATGAAATAAAAAAGAATAATTTCCACCATTGTATTTTACACTCATCACTCCTAAATAAATTTATTTATTTTTGAATTTTAATATCACAAACATAGTAATAAAAATGTGTCTGTTACGAAAGCAACTCCAACAAAATGGGGTAATTATTAGAAAATGGCAATAAAACGCATTAAAAGCTTGAAATAGTCGCGTAACGAGATTCACGCACACACTTACAACGCCTGTAAATATAAGGTACAAAGAGAAACATGATCGCCCCATTGGTCGCAGATAATGAGGTAGATTCACCCGTACTCATTTACCCTAATTGTTATTACCGCTTAGTAGCCACGATCATTATAGTACAACCCTATAGAGTATTCTTGAAATAGGAGGTGCGAAGATTATTTTGCGTTATTGAAGACATTTTTTAAAATTTGTTTTTGTATTATACTGTTTTTGATACGCTTGAAAATCCTGAATATTTATTTAAATTATTGCATTGTTATCGGTCCTTGATATAATGAGTTTTATTGGTAGTTGAAATTTTACACATATTATGTGTAAAATTTCAGACCAATCCGACTGCAAGTGGGTTGAAATCACTTTCAAAGATTCCGTTACATAGATTAATACATTGATAGATACATACTGAACTTACATATAAGCGTGTTAAAAACCCATCCACTTGAACCGCTCTATCTACAAAGACTTTGTTTTATAATAAGTAAAGAAGTCATGATTACTAGGAAGATTACTTTAACACATGATCACTGCAGATAGCCAATCTTTTTCTCCACATGTGCAAAAATTAGAAAATATCAAGAATACAAAGATATAATATTTAGTGACGTCATCTACATACAAGAACAGACCCAAGAACATCAAATGTTAGTAAGCATACAACTAAATCCCAATGCAGTAGTAGGTACTAATGTGTTAGCCGAGCGTACATTGTAAATATTGTCACAGCTTGCCGCTGAGATAATGTAGGAACATAGAACATTGTGTTTGCGTAATATCAGTAGAGTCTATAGGTAGTAGGAAAGTATATTATATTGGTAAGAAAAATGTCGAATGTATTAATTAGGATAGTTTTTTTATATCTAAGGATGTCAAATGACTACACTCTACCTGATAGTGGTTTTTGAGTTGTTACCCACATTTGAAGTCGTAATGTCTGAAATTTATTGTAAACTCTATCTTTATGATCAATGTAAAAAATATTAAATGTGTGTAAGCCCCGTAAAAACTGATCAAAGGGGCCAAGTCTGCTATTACAATGTTGTCACAATGATCACTATGATCAGTCACTGAGAAAAAATCAAGTTTGGTGTCATAATACACTGTGACAAAAAATCAAGTTTGGTGTCATAATGAAGAAGAAGAAGAAGAAAATAATTTTATTTCGTCTTACAGAAAAGTTACCATAATCTAAAACACAGTACACTAAAGCATGTGACATAAAAACTTTAACCTAATTGTGCTTTTTAGACCTGCAACCTCACCGCAAGCAAAACAGGCTGCTTCTCAGCATTATGTTATGAGATCTAAGTGACCTCACAACGCTGATTTTCAGTAGCAGCCCTGGAGACGTTACGATCTGTCACCGATCTATATAGACAAAGTTACATGAGAGTTAAAAAATAAATAAAAAGAAAGTAACCAAAGTAATGACGCCATAATGACGAAATTTTATCAAGTTTGGTAGTCTACTATTAATTTTTTGTCATAGTGACGCCATTATGGCGCCATAATGGCGTCAGTGACTGATCATTATGACCACGTTGAAAATATTCCAATAGCAGACTTGGCCACCAGGTCAGTCCCACCCGTGACCATGCAATAATTTTAAAATATATTTCATTTTTAAACGTGTTTTTCAGTTTTTGAACATTGAAAGTTATTGCAAATGAGTCGCGCGATTGTTAGAGAATATTTTAAGTACATACTCCTTCATTACTCGTAAAAGCGCCTGTAATAATCGAACTTACCTGTAACAAAAGAAATTACAAACATTAAATATATAATTAGATATCATTTACATGTCAATTAAGTTTCGCATAAACAACAAAGTGTTAAAAATTATTTGTTTTTCTTCACATTTCAGACTGCAATCTTATATCTACGTATCTATACTAATAACAAAAAGCTGAAGAGTTTGTTTATTTGTTTGAATACGCTAACATCAAAAACTACTTGTTCGAATTAAAAACATATTTTTGTGTTGGATAGTCAATTTATCGCGGAAAGCTATAGGCTATATAACATCACACTGCTACCAATAGATTTTAATTTAGCATTAATAAAAAATGTTGCAAAACACAGAAATTTTTTCTCAATTCCACGCATATGAAGTCACGGAAAAAGGCAAGTTCTTTAAATAAATATCGTATTTTACAATATAAAACATCGTAAAAACCTGTACACGAAGAGTAATAAAACATTTCGTGCCAACTCGGTGCTCCCGTCCGTCACGTCGACTATATAACGACTTTACGCATGTTAGGCGTAAATTTGACTCACGTGTAACTTATTACAAATTTAAAGATTATCTTGTAACAGTCCTTTTAAATGTAAAAAAAAATATTTTTGTTTGATATTTCTTGACTTCTTATGCGTAGGACTTAGAATCTTATCAAAACCTTAACAAACCATATCTCTTGAACCATTCTCTCTATTTCATAAACGCATTATAATTCGTTGTATTACTTTAATGGTCTTATTCACAATGATCTTACCTCCGTATAAACGGTGATTTTATCGGAGCGATAAAAAACGTTTTATCTTAAAAAGACTATTATGAATAACAACTTTTGACAATTTTCGCAAACCCATTTAGCGAACTTTTAAACCTCCCATAAGTCATTATGAATAAGACCATAAAGATCTAAGTTTACATACAAAGGAAAACGAGTCTGTTATGTATTAAGTAAAGAATACACTCTTTGCCTATTTATATTGGTTTTATTGACAAACGGCGTATTGCATAAAAATATTTGGTTGTATAAAAAGTCAAAACAGTTGACTAGACAGGTATTTCAATAATATGTGCATATTTTTTAATAGGTAAAGTATTAGATACATTATTGCAAAGTTTCATTATAATCCATTCAGTAGCATTTGCGTGAAAGAGTAATAAATATCCAAACATCCATGCTCACAAACTTTCACATTTATAATATTAATAGGTTGTTACGTAAGTTACCGTTTGAGTCAAAGGAAGTTAAAAAAAAATTGGTCAAGTGCGAGTTGGACTCGCGCACGAAGGGTTCCGTACCATTATCTATGCAACATAAGGCAACGTTATCAGTATCGAGCAAGAAACGGTAAAAAAAATCATGTTTGTTGTATGGGAGCCCCCCTTAAATATTTATTTTATTTTATTTTTAGTATTTGTTGTTATAGCGGCAATAGAAATACATCATCTGTGAAAATTTCAACTCTCTAGCTATCACCGTTCTTGAGATACAGCCTGGTGACAGACGGACGGACGGACAGCGAAGTCTAAGTCAAAGTCAAAGTCAAAATATTTTATTTCAAGTTGGCATGTTTTACAAGCTCTTTTGAAACGTCAGAAACTAGGTGTCTGTTCCAAACGCGGATCCTATGGAGAAGAACAGACAAGAAACTCCATGGATTTTTTTTTTCCATTTCCTTTCATTTTTTTTTTTCAACAATATTATACATAATTGTATCAGGGGTGTGAGAATGATGCCGATCAGTACTATCACGACTAACTAAAACTAACTTTTTTTAAAACTAAAACTAACTTAATAATAAAATAGCCTTGTTGGAGCAAATCGACCAGTCCCAGCAGAAGGCACCCGTTCACGAGTATAACGCACACATCAGCCCCGCACAGCTCGACCATTTTGTAGGGAACCGTGCGACCCGACGTGCAACGCTACCAACTTCGAGACATTTGAGTGAGCATGACGAAGTCGCTCCGTTGGACAGTACACAAAGCAAATAAAAAGCAATTAGAAATATACAAAGGAAATATACTAGGTTCGGCATAATGCTCACACCTTTACAGTCTCATGAATAAGTAATTACAATGTAGATATATATAAACATACAGTTTCTGACAACATACACAATCATTTAATTTGAAATCATAAATCAATACGATAATAGATAATTAACAGAAGTTATCATATCTGACGTCAACAAAGCGAGAAAATACTAATACCTACAATTAAGCAGACAGTATTTTTCGTATTAATAAGAATATTACCTACTTATTTCATTGCCAGAGGGCCGCTACGAAGTGAAGACCAAGCGTGTATATCTTCCATATAATGTTTGGTACTATAGTATGCTTTAGAAATCAGTGTGTTCTTAACAACCTGTTTGAATTTATTGTCTGGTAATTCAGTGACATTGGGTGGAATTTTGTTATAGAACCTAATACTGTTAATCATAAAACTTTTGCTAGTTTTGCTAAGCCTAAATCTAGGAACCATAAGCTTTTCTTTATTGCGAGTATTAAGGCTGTGGACGTCACTATTCTTAATGAAGAGCGAGATGTTTTTACGAACGTACATGATGTTTGAGAGAATATACAGAGATGGCAGTGTAAGTATATTTATCTCCTTAAACAAATCCCGAAGCGACTCACGACTGCCTAATTTGTAAATAGCACGAACTGCTCTTTTTTGCAAGATAAAAATAGTTTGGACGTCTGCTGCAGACCCCCACAGTAAGATGCCATAAGACATAATACTATGAAAGTAAGCAAAATACACTAACCTAGCTGTAGGAACGTCTGTCAGCTGTCTTATACGTCTAACGGCAAACGCAGCAGAACTCAGTTTACTTGCGAGAGCCTGTATATGGGGCCCCCATTGCAATTTAGAGTCTACTGTTATTCCTAGGAAGACAGCTGATGGGACGAGATCTAACAGTTTGCCATCTAATTTAAGATTTACGTCAGTGAAATTAACGTTAGGTGTTGTAAATTTTATACATTTAGTTTTACCTGCATTTAAAAGAAGGTTATTAGCAGAAAACCAGTTGGCTATAGCATTTAAAGTTGAGTTTGGTTCAATTAGATCCCTATCATTCCTATTTACTTTAAATATAAGTGATGTATCATCTGCAAATAGGACTATATTTGACATGGATTCCTTCACTACATATGGGAGATCATTTATGTACACTAGAAATAGCAATGGACCTAGGATTGATCCCTGTGGCACCCCCATCTTGACTTTAGAGCCAGAGGAAACGGCATTTTCAATGGCCACTTTTAGATTTCGGTCGGATAAATATGACTGCAGGAGTTGAAGAGATTTACCTTGGATACCGTATAATTTTAACTTTAGGATAAGAGTTTCGTGGTCCACACAGTCAAATGCCTTAGAAAGGTCACAAAATACTCCAATAGCATCACAGCATTCTTCCCACGCTCCTAATATAGTTTTGATTAAGTTAGATCCAGCATCTACAGTAGATCGCCCTTTAGTAAACCCAAATTGATTTTTGTGAAGTAGTCCCATGACATCAAAATATGCTAACATTTGGTTTAAAATTATCCGTTCAAAAATTTTACTTAGGCTTGGTAGTACGGATATAGGCCTGTAATTAGTAGCATCAGTGGTACAACCTGCTTTAAAAATTGGAACAATTTTACTGCACTTCATTAGGTCAGGAAAATCCCCATTATTGACACACGTATTAAATATATCTGCCAGCATCGGTGCAATATTTACAATAACGGCTTGAATGGCTTTTACCGACAGCCCCCACATATCCTCTGTCTTTTTTATTGATAGGGACCGAAATGCATTAATTATGTCATTGGCCCCTATAAAGTCAAATTCAAATAACACAGGTTCAGAGACAGAGATTTTTACATTTTCTTTAAAGAGTTTCTCAGCCGCTGCTGGAGACGATGAGAGATATTTAGTTGTTTCAATCGGAATATTCGTAAAAAAAATTTCAAAGTAATTAGCGACTTCTGCCTTGTCAGATACTATTTTGTTACTTATATTAAGACGAATATCACAACTTTTAGGTCTCTTATTACGAGTTTCGTTATTTATCATTTTCCAGGTCATTTTAACTTTATTGTCGGCTTTTTTTATTTGTTCACTAATATATGCCGCTTTTGCCTGAATGCAAACTTTTTTAAATATTTTTGAGTAGTTTCTGACATAATTTAAAAATAGTGGGTTAGGTGTATAAGACTTTTTCTCATATAATTCATACAAAATATCCCTACTGCGTCTAATACCGTCCGTAGCCCAAGCGCTAAACTTAAATTTACTATTTATAGTGACCTTTTTTATTTTACATGCCTTCTCAAATTCTAATTTTATAGCGTTGTGGAGTGTACAATACATATCATTTGGGTCGCCATTTGTTGCTTTTAATGAGGATAAGCGCGGCTCTAAATTTTTATTGAAATTTTCAAGACACTTTTTTGTTAAATTCCTACACCGAATAATAACGGATGTATTCTTTCGATTAAAATTTAATTTTACTATTTGACAAGTGTGATCTGACCTAATACCACTTATTAATTGTTTTTCCAATAATTCAAAGTTAGTCATAATATTATCGATGCAAGTGGCCGAAGTAGGTGTTACTCTGGTTGGCTCAAAGTACTGGTTTACCAAGCTATAAGATTTGAATAAGGTTAAAAAATTTTGTTTGTCTGTGGTATCTTTCAAAATGTCAATGTTGAAGTCTCCACAAACCAATATGTTTTTATTTACTTTTAACTTAATAAGTGCCTCTTCCATAATTTCAAAAAAATCTGATATACTAGAAGATGGTGGCCTATACACGCATAAAATTATGTAATTTTCAATTTCAGCACACGCGATTTCGCAAATACGTTCCACAGAAAGTGTTTTAATATCTAATCTTTCTTTGTATTTCAAGTTATTTTTAACAATAATTAGAGACCCTCCCCCGGCGGCGGCGACTCTCTGGAATGAACTAGCAATAGTAAAATTATCTATATTAAACGGCATTTCCTCTGACTTTAGCCATGTTTCAGTAAAACATAAAACATCAATATTGTGTTTATCAATTAACAATTCAACATCTAATAGTTTGCCAGAGAAGCGATTTACATTTTGGTGTGAAAGTGTTAGAGAGTGACTTAGCTTCTCTGTTGTCTTAATAACTAGTTTAAATCAGGAATATCCCTCGTAACACTCCCGTCACTAACTGCAATGTTAGTGCAGAAGGATCTTGTCAAACTTTTAACATCTAACTTAATATTATAAGCTAACAATGTAGCAATGTTTACCTTAAACTTATTAGGCAGGTACACAGTATCCCTTGTCATTTTTATAGGACCAACAAAAGTGTTGGTGTCAAAGAAAGTAAACTTGTCAGAGTGGTGACTAATTAAAAATTGCATATGCTTATTTAGCATATAAATATAGTTATTTTGTCTAGATGACAAATTGTCAAGATAAGGAAAAGCACATAACCTTATTTTATGGCATTTAAGCTTTAGCATACTAGTGAAACTATCAGTAATATCTTTTTTCCTAATGTTTAGACAATTACCTACAAATACAGTTATGTCAGTTTTGGAGTTATATGTGTCTTTCATTATAGACTCAACTATTTGATTATAGTGTACTCCGGGTAAACAATAGTTTTGAACGGAATGCTCCAGGCTGTTACCTAGTAATACACCAAAACCCTTTCCACTACTGTCTGAGAACATTAAAGAATGAAAATTTGTATTACTAGTTGATTTATTAGAGTCAGAACATATTTGCGTCTCTATTACTTGGGATGATGTACAAGACCTTAGAGTAACATCTACACTACAATCTAGTATTTCAGCCACAGCAGGGCTTTCTGCTACCTCAGACAAGGGAATGTTTGTAGTTTTAGACTGACAGGTACAATTGCTATTATAATTGGTAAGAGAGTCAGCTCTGTCAGCATTATAATTACAAATATCTACTAAGTTATTAGCGGCAAGGATATGTTCATCTATTTGTTTTTGTGAGATGACATATTTGCTGTATAGTGATTGAAGCGACTTCTCTAGTGAACTTATCTCAGACTGCAACTGCTGAGTGTCGACTTCATATATATTTTTACAATCTTCTAACTTAATCTGATAATTTTTTAATTTATCCATTAGAGCAATGCGTTCTTTTCGTAATTGGTTTGTGTTAGAAAAGTGTTTTTGTTGCTTTTTTAACCTATTACATTTTCTCATAATTTTATTTAATTTTATATATTTTTTAACTTTATTGTGGCTAGGTTTAAAAGTACTACTTTGATTAGCTAATGAGTTTTGGTCTGTCAGATCAATATTAATTAAATTTCCTAGATCATTTTGATTAGAACTTGAATTTATCAATTGATTATAAAGATGGTCTGTTGCAACAGCCTGGGCATGTATTTCTTGTTTCTGGTAATTACATATTTTTAAATTAGCATGGTTTAACTCATCCTCTAAGTCCCTAACCTTACAGAGAGCTTCCTCATATAAATCACTACAATGATTAAAACCGTCTGTCACCAATTGGAGTTTATCCCGTTCCTCAACAACTTCCTGGAGCTGATTGTGCAGTGCTACCAATTCCCTTTTGAGACTTGTGTTTTTTTCATTTATCTTTGATAATTCCTCTTCACTTTCTTCTCTCTCTTGTAGTAGCTGTTGACATTCAGCCTTAGTATACTTTAATTCTTCCAAGGCTAGTTTCAGCTTGCTACTCATCTCCTGGTTGATAGCTCTGCGGGTTTGCATTGGCATGTTGTTGAGATTGGATCTGAAATCAGTGGAAAGTGTGAGCAAGATATGGTAGAGGGATGAGAAGGTTTATGGCCAAGTATAGTAAAAGACTATGACTATTGTATTAAAAGATTTGGATGTGATAGGTTGAGATGAATAGCTAGGTAAGAAAAGAAGTAATGAGTGTTTAAGAAGTAAGAGTGTATAGATAAAAGAAAAATATTAATTTATTGTGACTATGGACAGTTAATTTGAAATTTGAATTAAACCACTTGGATGTGGGTAGGTAATTAAAGCAAGTTTCACTGTTTTAAAAGTTTTAAAAACTATTGTTTTGCTTTAAATTCAGAAGGAATATCTAATACTTAGTAATGATGTAGTTGTTAAATAGTTATAAATAGTATAAAAAACAATACTCCCCTTTTGAATTCACTTCACTTTTGTCCAGGTAAATTTTTATACTAGAACTGGTAATGCTTTTCCCAGTTTTCCTTATGTTTAATTATTTGTTTACTTAATATAATGTATAATTAAAATGATATTTATCACTAAATTATAATAATTTTAATAAAATTTATACAGAGCAAATTTATTTACGTCTTTCTGGCAGTGTTGCCAGCCGAAAAAATAAGGTCTCAGTAATAAGGTCCCGTTTTTACCTTTTGGGTACGGAACCCTAAAAAGAGGATAGCAAATTCTAAATTTAAAATTATTTAGATGTTTATTAAATCCGTAGCAAATTGAAATTTGTATAATATTTTCTACGCTGCAGTAGGTTTATAATAGCTGTCCACTGAAATAACAACTTGTTAATTTCTCAAGTACCTACAGCTGCGAAGAGTTCATTAAATACTTACTGTATTTAGTTAGATTGAAATATTTAAATTTGCACGGTTGAATATTGTATCGTTTTCGGAGTAAGTTTAAATTTATTACGAAAATTCTGTTAATATTTTAATATTTTATGCGTAGAATTATAAAACTATGGACTATGAACAATGGAGCTCTATTTCTTAACAAAGTTTGAAATAAATAGGAAAATTTTCAATATGTTAAACTAGGGATATTTTTGTAAAAGGCACTAGGTAATCCTAGTACATGAAAATTTCAGCTATATAAAAGATTAAATAAATAAGTAAAAATAAAAAGGCCTTTATTATTTCCTGCAGATATAAAAAATTGGTCAAGTGCGAGTTCCGTACCATTATCTATGCAACATAAGGCAACGTTATTAGTATCGAGCAAGAAACGGTAAAAAAATCATGTTGTTGTATGGGAGCCCCCCTTAAATATTTATTTTATTTTATTTTTAGTATTTGTTGTTATAGCGGCAATAGAAATACATCATCTGTGAAAATTTCAACTGTCTAGCTATCACCGTTCTTGAGATACAGCCTGGTGACAGACGGACGGACGGACGGACGGACAGCGAAGTCTCAGTAATAGGGTCCCGTTTTTACCCTTTGGGTACGGAACCCTAAAAAGTAATAAAATTAAACATAAATCAGCTAACATCAAAAACAGAAAATATAAAATTGACTAAGTTTTTTAATATCAATACTCTGCTTCTGCAAGAACCCCGTCTAGGGTAAAGGCCTCCTCCAAAGATGACCACTTGTTGCGGTCTTGTCCAATTTTTTGCCAATCAGTACCTGCAATCTTTCTGATGTCATCTTCCCAACGAGTTAGTGGTCTGCCCCTGCCTTTTTCACCTTGTGGGCCTTTCCAAATAGTTGTTTTTTTGGACCATCTCTCACTTGGGAGTCTGGCTACGTGACCTGCCCATTGCCATTTTAATTTTAGTGCATAGCTCAACGCATTGGTTGCTTTTGTTAGCTTTCTTATTTTAGTACGTCGTATCTTATCTAACTTTCTTACGTTGAGCATGCTACGTTCCATTGTTCGCTGGCAGGTGGAAATTTTTCTTTTAACATTATTTGTAAATTTCCACGTCTGACACCCGTGTGTCAAACAAGGTAAGGAGGCTAGAGTTAATGATTTTAGTTTTTAATTGAATTGGCATATTACTTTTAAAAATCTCTTTATAGTACCAATATCCATGTTTTCTGCACTCTTCTCACAGTTTCTTTTTCGTTGTTTTCCCCATTAAAAGATATTGTTATATGTGTTTTTCCCAAATATATGTATGTATTCATCTGTGTAGATCAGCGGATTACCATCAATGAATATAGGAGTTTTATGACCATTTGTCATTGCCATCGTCTTAGAAGTGTTAATTTCTAGTCCCACGCTTTTGTTTTTCTCTTGTAGTGATTTAACCATGAATTGTAGCTGTGAGCTTGATTCGGATAAAATCACAATGTCATCCGCGAATCTCAAATGACTTAAATAGGCTCCTTGTACATATATTCCCAGCTTGCTCCAATCCAGCTCATTAAAGATTCCTTCTAGTATGACTATAAAAATTTTTGGGGACAAAGGGTCGCCCTGTCTGACACCTCTTGCTATGGGGATAACTGGCCCCAGCTTTTCTAACATTATTCTCCCTGTGTTATTGTTATAAATTCTTTTTATGACATTTATATACTTGCTGCAGACACCTTGATCTTTTAAACTATCCCAAATGCTTGCATGTGATACCGTATCAAAAGCCTTCTGATAGTCAATAAATGCAAGATAAAGTGCTCTCTGTTGTTCTCGATATTTTTCCATAATCAACTCCAGGGTGTGTATATGTTCCACTGTAGAGTAACCTTTTCGAAATCCTGTCTGTTCTACTGGATTACTATAAAAGGTTAATAATTTTAAATTTAGAAATAATTGGACGTGTAGTCCCGGACTAGGAATGCATGTAACACCATTCCCAGGGTGCTGCAAAAGCCAAAAAAAGGATTTTATACACAGATCACATCTTCTGTGAGAAACAAAACTTAAAAAACAGGCGCAGTGCCAACAAGCCCGGATAGCGCGCCACAGTAGACCATAATCCCACCCGAAGTGGGAAACACTGGGACGTTAATGGGCTAACTAAATATTTATTTATCTGAGGCTCTGCGCAAAATAATAACTGTCGAATAAGTTTTAAAATTCCTTTTTAAAATAGATCCTGAAAATAAATGAAATAGCTAACTGTATCTACGTAATTTATAATTTAATAACAAAAACTCATGAGATCGTAATTAGGAGGCGCTTTGCTGTTAGTAAATTTGTATTGCGGCTTAGAGGGACGTGTTATCCTTATTATTCTAGTAATTATATTATAATAACGAAATCCTCCGTATGGTGACGGATTAAGAATACAAATGTCACCACCCCAAGAGTGCTGTAAAAGTTAGCTAAGGGATATTGCACACAGATAACATCTTCTGTGAGAGACGTAAAACTCGAAAATAAACCCTGTGCCAGCAAGCCTGGTTAGCGCGGCACAGTAGAACATAATCCCTCCCAAAGGGGGACGTAAATAACCTGGAGAAGAAGAACGAACTTTAAAATTTTGAATAAATGGGCTATAAGAAATTTGAAGCAGGTTTTCCCAAAGGAATTAGATATTATCCCGGGATAATATATACCTAGCCTATACTTTAAGTTAGATATTTATCAATATATATTATCTCTGAAAACGGTATTTGATTCCATGTAATAGCGTGATGGGCGTACAAACATACAGTCAGATAGACAAAAATTCTGAAAACTATTGTTTTGGCTTCTATTGCGCCAGTGAAGACCGTCTATCCCATTTTTTTAATATCTTTAATGTACAGAAATAGACTTTTTACATTATTATTGTTATACGTATAGATTTTTTCTTAATTTATATGTATGAGTACTTACTTCTTTGTCAAATGCCAAGAACCTGAACTTCATTAAGCTTTTATTGTAGAGTGGAGCGCTATAGAAAGGTTTTTTGGAAATTTATCGTTGAAAAACAAATGGTGAATACATTAGATAAGTGTTTTGAAAGTTATATCGATATTTAACAGAAACAAACAATACAATTTGAAAAAGAGAGTTCCTATGTCAAATTGAATCCTTTTTAATAAACCGATGTTCAGTAGAATATCGAAAACGAAAGTTGTAACAAGTATACTTATGTAGTAGTAGCTATTACAGTATATGTTTTGAAACAGTATAACGCAAGGGTATGTTGCATATATTCAGGCTAAAGACACGTACCTTATTTAGGGTTGCCAATCGTACAGTAAATATAAAATTTATTTTTTACTAGCTGTTGCCCGCAACTCCGTACGCGTGGAATTTAGAAATCAAAATAATCTTAACAAATTATACAAAAATAACTATTATAAAAACCGCATCAAAATCCGTTGCGTAATTTTGAAGATAGAAGCTCGCATAGGGAGATACAAACACAGTCACAATGCAAAGCACAATTTTTCTTTGTAAAAATTTTTACCAGTTTTTTTCTTAATTATTCGATAGCCAATAATAATAAACAGTGTCTAAAGAAAGATAGTTACTCGGTTATAATTAATTTAATAATTTTGTATTAAAGCGACAAATATTAATTTAAATTAAATACATTTAGAAGAACACTCCCCCAAGTGTCACTTGACACTACTGTTCAGTTGTTTGTCCAACTGAGCTACCATGGAGCTTGCACATGTTAATCAAATTTTACACTACAACGTTGCTTTTAACTTTGCATTGATGTTTGTGTACGGTTGTAAGTATTCCGAGCTCGTGGATTCAAGTACCACTTATGGTGATCATTTTTTCCACTATAATTTTGATTTGACCAGTTGCAAAAATTAACAAATTGTGGCTGGGAATAGTAAAAATTTTCTTCATTAATTAAACTCACGGCTCAATAGCTTAAAACTCTTGCGTTCTCAATGTCTCAAAAATAATCTCGGTCTGTAACAAAATTTGGCATTAAATCCGAATAAAATAATTTCATTTCGAAATTCATTACAGCCCTAGTTGAGCCGTTTTCCTGTCTCGCCACGCTACCTGTAAGCACACACCAACCCTTAGTACAACAGAGAGATACACCTGCTATCTCTTTCTTACTATTTCTGCACGTGATTCCCCCTTACAGGTGGTGAGCCACCTTCCTTTATCACAACCATTACCTATGTCGATTCAATTATGCTGAGCTGTTGACACTGTGGACATCAATATTTTCAACCGCCTATATAACGAGCTCTTTGAACGCAGTTTGATGAAGACCGTAGTGTCATTTAGCTAATTTATTGCAATATGTTCACTGAACTAATTTAATAAAACTGACTGTCTGTGGGTAAATTTTATTCAATCGTCTTACTATTTATTTCTCTTCTATAGTTTTATAAAAACGTCCGTGAAGGACTACTGTACCAATTCTACAGGCACAACAGAATTTAACAAATGAAGGTTGATAGTATTAATATATCAATGATTTGCTGTTTCATGGTACATATTTATCTTAGTACTTAAAATCGTTAGTCTATAATACACAGTTTTTATAATAAGAAAGTTCGGTTAACATTGCCGAATTGTGTTATTGATACAATCGATTTTCATTTTTTTGTTAAGTTTAATTGTACACATAGAATTGGTACCCCTGTCTATCTTTTAAAGAAAGCTTGCTGTAGCTACCTATATTAATAAATTTGTAAAACAACATTTACGGGTTTACTTTGTAGTTTGTTTTAAAATCTGAAATTCAATTATTTCATACAGACATTTTTTTTAATTACACTATGTTTATTTATTTAATAAATTACTTACAATCTCTTTTTTAAAAATTAATATAGGCAAAATTATATACAAAACTAAAAGAAACAAAATAACAAATGAAAAAAAATAAAGTTATGCGTCAGAATATTCCTCCGCATCGTCCTCAACTGGTAAAGTGCCCACAACGCTGGCAACATTGCCACGTTGGATGACAATGCTTATAAGTTGTGCAAAATAAAGGCCAGCGTTCTGGTCACCCGAGGCGTCGACTAGCCGCTTCGACAACTCTCTGTAAAACACAGCTGTAAAAAGAGCGACTCGTCAGACCCCACGGTAGGCTTGTTGAAAAAATATCGATATATCGATATATATCGGCGATATTAAATTTTTCGATATATCGATGTATCGATATTTTTTTTCGTTTCCGACATCCCTACCCCAAGGTCCGAGCGTTTCGACCCCAAACGGCTCCAATACCTAATCTCCGACAAGATTGTTGTATTTGCGCCGCTTGAGTATCTCCGCTGATGCGGCAGCAGCGCCAGCATCATTGTTATTTTATTAATTTTGCCTTTTTTAAGTCAATACTTTTATGACACTTCTATGCTTATTTCTGAAATAACATGTCAAAGTCTGCTATGTCAATCAAGTTAACCCCAGTTTATCCACGGATCCACGGTTTATATATAAAATAATCTAAATCTTCAAGTAAATTACCGTAAAATCAAACCAGTTTTTATAAACCAATTATTACGCAATAAGTGTATCTAAAACCGGACCGGACTTCAAGATGTTATGCAATACAGCCACGGTACTTCTTTACTTTATAAATATCACTCAAATGGCTACGATTTTATACATGTTATTACCAGTTGTTAACTTAGTGGCTTTATCTAAGCAACTTCGGTCACTCACAGCTGATGTACCAAACAATAACTTGAAGATGACAATAGGTGGTGTATATGTTACTGTGATATTCTTTTACGGTATTTTAATATCACTAAAAACAATAAACAAATGTAAAATATCACAATTTGCTAAAGCAGCAGAAACACTATACGATAAACTAACACGTATCATTGAAAATACTTATGCAACTAGAAATTTCTTACTGGCATCCTTTTCACTGTTTTTTACATTAATACTGTGGAGGTTATTTGATTTCATAATATTTTCAGCGAAGCTTGAAGAATTTTCTGAACTGATGTCAAATTATGAATTAGTTGAAAATTATGTGGAAGAACCAATTATATCTAAGAATTCAATTATAAGTGATAATTTTGATATAGATTTAGATGAAGATGATGAACAATACATCAAATGGCCTTCAATGATTAAATTACACAAACAAGATGCAAAAACAATAAATGAATATTTCAAAATAAATTCTAAGCGAAGTGAATCAGATAAAATTGACCAAGAGAGAGTAGATATTGAAAAGAAAGCAAGTGTAGAGTCTGAACATACGAAATAATTTAATAATTTAGAAGACCAAGACGTGGTAGGAACAGTTTCAGCCTCGACATCCACTAATGACCCTCACAAATCCATAAAAATTGAAGAAGAAGGTGAAAATAGTAAATCTTAAACCAACAAGTATAGGTACAATCAAAACAACAAAACAGAAATTACCGTAATAATGATATTTATATACAGAATGTTTATGGCAGCTGTACTGTTTGTAGAATTGAGTCTAGTTTTTGCACTTTTAAAACCTCTTAAACAGCCATCAGATACAAGGAATCTCTGGTTAGAATTTCAAAGTGGGTATATAAGTCAAACCAAGTTTTATACTGGACTACTCTTCTTCCTATTGTTTAATGCATGCATGGAGATCCTTTCGAGTAATTATTTCTATAATAAACTATTGCAAGAGGTTATTGATACTGAAAAGATTTTGGAATTCTATTTTAGCAATATTTCATTATGTTACACTTGCGTTTTTATATCAGTGTATTTTTTAATTTTATTTGAAAGATTGATGTCTTTAACTGCGAAGACTGCTAGGCTTCTGGAATTTGAATTGATGTGCCGCCATACTATACTGACTAAAGATATGACTACACATGTATCTAATGCAACTCTTAAATAATGTTATATATGGCGTATAAAAATAGAATAAATTGTTAATGATAATTGTTGTTTTAATAGTATAAATTACGACAAAAAATACTTAAAGACCAATAGAAAATATTTTAATGTCTGGTCAATCGGCAGTTAGAGATTAATATTAAGACTAGTAAATCGAATGATGAAATTGAATGTTACCGAAGTTTTCCATCACTGGTTTTACTTAATCAAAATACCTTTCCTAACTACCTACTCGAAGATGTCTTACATTAATAAATCACGGGCTATTCCTACTGTGAGTAGGTAACTGGCGGACCTCGTGGTCGAGTGGTTCATGTAACCGACTGCCGTTTACGAGGTTGCGGGTTCGACTCCCGCTCGGGGCAGTCATTTGTGTGATATTTATATTTTCATAAGTATGTATTTACAAAAGAAAAGTAATTTGTGTCGTCCGTATTCTGGTACCCCTAACACAAGCATAGAAATATAGCTTACTTTGGGACCAGAGGAAGTTGTGTGAAATGTCCATCACTATTATTTATTTAATGGTAAATTAACTAAATTAAATACTGCTTATAAATTACCTACTTACAAACACAATGTCATTAGTATAACACAGATTGACAACAGTTGTCGTTAGACTTTTTTGACATGTTTTTGACTATTTACGCATAAAATTTATTTTCAGCAAAAAATATACGGAATATCGTCTATGTAATTATTAAATTTAAATGAAAATGACATAGTTAAAATTAACGAGAGACAATAGTATCTGAGAGGCCATAAAATGGACGCCAGCTACCCATTACTTAGTATATTACTATTAATCCAAATGGCCGCAATCCTAGCAATGCTGAATCCGACATACGATCCTCGTAAAATTACAGAATCAATGGACAATTTTACTATAGCACATCGACAAATATACTTATCTTTAGCTGCGTTCTACTTTTCCTCGCTTCTTTACTTTGGGATGTACATTCCTTTGCAAACTGTTCACAAGCTTATGATAGACACAGATGTCGAAGAATATGAAAAGGTTAAACTGTTATTCTATATTGAGAAAAATTATATTATAGCTGGATTTTCCCTTTTCATGGTAGTTGTAATGTATGGAGTGAAAACTTTACTTTCACATACAGCTAATTTAATAGTTCTTTCGGAAAACCAAAGCAAGCTAGCAACTACACCATCGAAGTTAACCTCAAGTCAACTAACACCGGATAATATTTTACCTAATTTACTACGTGTAAAGAGATCGGTGTCACATGAAACATTTTTACTTACGAAGGAATTAAGAGAACAAATTAATGTTATAATGAAAAGCGCTGAACATCCTCATGAGAAAGTTGCTAACATTTGGTTACCAACTCATTAATAATCAGTGGTCTAATTATATAAATAAAAATATAATAAAATATGTTTTATTGCACATCGTAGTTAGCTATTTAAAAAAACTTACTAACTAGACTTATCATAAGTATAAAAGGCGGTCTTATCGCGGACTGCGGTCTCTCTGAGACAACCTTATGATCGACTTGACCGAGGCTAAATAGGCGACTTGTAGATGCGAGATTATGAGATGCATGTATTATTGATTCCTTTAATATGAACTAGTATTAGTAGGAGAGCCCAAGAGGGGATTTCGAGATTTACTAAAGCGCGACAGATTAATATACAAGGGGGATACCTTGTACCCGGTTAGGTACCTCCACCAAACATGAGCCCCATATATAAGCACAGAATAGATAGAAGATGTAGGTATATAAGGATACAGGATCAGACTAGTAAAAAAAATTTACCGTCAGAAATTCTCGAGCGCTTCAGATTAATGTAAGTTGAGTTAATTATATCCTAAAAAGCGTATATTTCACTAATCTGACAATTTGATAGTGACGTAAAGAAAGGGGAGGGCAGCAAAGTTGTAAAAAAAACGTCAATAGCGTAAACGTACCTAAATAGTTAAGTGAATCTTTCCAAGAACTGTCTTGAAAACATTTTAAGGAAGTGTAAAATATTATTTTGAATATGTATTTTTAACCGACTTCAGAGTCAGAGTCAGAGTCAGAGTCAGAGTATTCTTTATTTGTGAACATAGGTTTACAATAAGTAGATGATACATGCGTTAAACATTAAAACCAGCTATGTTCTACCAATTTTGGTGTACAAATAATTAAAAAAACAAAAATAATACAATTCTAAAATCAAATCAATACATATAAAATCACAACAATGTCAAGAATTTATTATAATTTTTTCTTTTATATAATTTAGATTCTAATAAACATGTCATATTATTAAATTGTCATTAAGATAACTAGAAATCGAGTAATATGTTTTATCTACCAGAAATGTCATCAATTTATCCCTAAATTTTTTTATATTGCTAGTTTGTTTAATATTTTGCGGTAACCGATTGTATATTCTATATTGTATATACTTCAAAAAAGAAGGATATTCTCAATTCGTATGGTATGTTTTTTTTTTACGTTTGTTACCTCATAAGTTTTAACTGGGCCAAGTGATTTAAATGATTCTTTTTTATTTGAAAGCTGGTGCTTTTTGTGTCGTGCCGTTAGCACAAGGTCAGGATCTGTTGGTTATCTCGAGGAAAACCCTCAAATTTCAAAAGCATAGGAAGTAGGCTCAACTTAAAAAAAAAATACCCTATTATTTCAAAACAGAAACAAGACGTGCTTACGTATTGAATAATTAAATGTTTGTACTATAACTATATTAAATGTTTATACGCTTCTTATCAGAAACGTTCCACTTTATTCTTATAGAAGTCAAGCTGTCTGCTGATTCAACAAGATTACATTAATATTTAATTACTCCCTGTATTCTTGAGAATGAAGAAATAGATTTAAGAATTGCTATTTATTCCTGACATAATATTTACAATTTTAACAACTTGTATTTGTAGCTTTAAAATATAAGACGCTGTGTGTAAACGTAATTCGCATAATTTATTTTCAATATTTTAGATTGAAATCATATTTGCCAGTATTTCAAGGCTCTGTTGAATGTACAAAAATAATTTGTTTTTTTCTAGACATGAAAACTAATAAGGTATATAATACTTAAGTCTAAATTGGACTGCTATTGTTCAGGTATAGTAATATTATTGTTGTTTTATAATAAATGGTAATATAAATGTGTAAACTAGCGTTGCCATCTTTTGCAGTACACCTTGTTTATTCTTCGATCCAGTTTCGTAATTGATCTACTGTGCCACTCTGACTAGGCCTGTAGGCATTTATTTTCGATTATCTGCTTATATTATCCTTAGTTAATCCTTACAACATCCTGGGAAGGTACCCGTGATACTTGTATTCTTATTCCGTCACCACACGGATACATCAACGACACGGACACGACGGACACGTCATTTTTCAATAGGTATATTTAATATGGAAACAAGTAAATATTGGCTCCAACCTAATATGTAAAACATACAAGAGTTGTTCATGCAACATTGATTACCAAGTTCTATTATATCGGTATACACTATTGTGTGTACAGATTTTGGCATCAATTCAAAATGGCCAAAGAGGCGCCAAACCGTCAGATGTCCAGCCACGCCTTCTAACGATTAATGCTTTGTTTTAAATTTGGAATAACTCTATATATAGGGGAGCTTCTTTTTATGGCGTCGTTCATAAATGGTACCATTATAAACTCGAACGCCTGTGCCATGCATTGCTATGGAAAGGGTGTTCATATTTTTTTTACAATATTACGCAAAAGCAATTAAAAAATTTATATATTTTACACGTGTGTCATGATAATTAAAAATAATAAATAAATTTTTGTGTCTGTTTGATTGGTTAAACAAAAAAGTAAACTATGGTGTAATAAAATAACGCAAAAATAATAATATGAAAACCGTTGGTCTCAATAATCATAACCAACTTGTATCACATCTCTCAAAGAGCTGACTGGTCACTGGAAAATCAAGATCTACGTATGGCGACAAGGCAGCATGAGCTTTGATAAATAACACCTCTGATAAATTGATGAAGTAGTCAAGACAATAGAGAGCCACTGAGTAGCGCAGGACTGAGCTATTGTAGATCCTTATGTTCAGCAGTGGACTGATAGAGGCTGTTATGAGCATAAAACTCCAAATGTAAACTCATTATTAATAAGATAGCGTGAAACAACAAAATCTAAGCCAACATTGTTCTCATAAATCAAAGTTACCATAGAGAGCATCACATCTATAATTACTAACGTTGTGTAAAGTAACCCAAAATACGTATTTTATGCGAGCCCGATGTCCCCCGTATCCCTTGGGATATACACGCAATGCGCAAGATAAATAATAAAGTACGCCTTCGTTTTAAATTTTACAACATAGGGAATTTCGATGTGAAATGCAGTCTTATGTTGAGAAAATGTTTCCCTCTAGACTTTTAGATCTTTGTCGTCAAAATATTTGGACAAATATTGTAATATGAACGCAACAGAAGATGTTTTACCCTCAGGAGTATGAGATCAGATTATTCCGTTGCTATAGTCATACTAGCTGTAGCCCGCGACTTAGAACTCGTAGAATTTAGAATTAGTATTTTCCCTGTTTTTGCAATTAGTATTTTCCCTGTTTTTGCAACATTTTCTGCTGATGCTTCGATCTTATTGTTCGCAGCGTGGTGTTATATAGCTTATAGCCTTCCTCGATAAATATACTATGCAATATTGAAAGAATTTTTCTAGTCGGACTAATGGTTTCTGAAATTAGCGCGTTCAAACAAACTAACAAACACACTCTTCAGCTAACTTATAACTGTTGTTTTACTCAAATAAAATATTTAGTCAAAATTGTTTAGATCTGTTTAGTATTAAAAGGCTTATCTTTCAAAATATACGTTGTTCAAAAATATTTAATCTTCTATTTACTTCATATGAAACATTTTTAACCAACTTGAACAAATCGTTTTAGTAGGTACTATTTTATTTTGTTGCGTCTTTTTGAGCCGTTTTCAAAGAAATCTACTGTATTGGAAAGATCTTATTTCCCGATTAGTCACATTTCGAATGGGGACAATTCTCTCATCGACATCCCGCTTTGTTATTCTCTATTGTATTAGCCCCAGATTTTTTGTCAAAATTTTTATAAGAATAGTCCTATGGAATAAAGAAAAACTAAAAATGATAGAAGCTCTTTGTTAATAACTTCTTATAATATTTAATGATGATATATTACGTAAATATATACAAAATATAGGTATAACCTAAGGGTATAACCATCGTAGATTCTGAAAGTTTACGGGAAAAAAAATTGCGTTTAAAATTATACTTAGATTTTCACAGTCATTCCGATTAAAGAGCACGATTACCATTGTAAGTGGATTCAAATTCTATCTATGTGCAAGAGGTAGGTATGGAGTTATAGTCAAGATAAACCAACAAATTAAATCCACAAATAATAAGATAAAAAAGCAGAATAGCGATAAGAATACGTTATGTGATAAAATCTTTTTGTATCGAAAACCTATTTAGAACGAAAACCTATAAGATTGACCTTCAGGAACCGTAAATTCACGAAAAAACAATTGAACACCCAATACGATTTCCAAACACACTGATAAAAACGTATATAGAATTTTCCTTAGTTCAAAGTTTAAGTATTTTAACCCGTGGAGTAACAGCGTTGGAAAATCTTAGTGAGATAGCTTAATATAAGCCGTCTGTAGATAGAGGGAGAAAGATATAGTGGTCCTGCTAATGGCCTGGGGCAGGCGAGCCAAAGGCACACTCGTAAATAAATGAGCGAATGTGTTTTCTTTTTTTTCTATTTTTTCTTGGCGTGGGAGCACATCAGTCGAGGAGTTAGGGGTTGGAATGGAATTGTTTTATGACTAGTTGTAACGTTGAAAGTAGGTTAGCTCTGTGTGCTTAGCTGTTGTGATGGTACCTTGTTTTAAAAATAAATACACGCATGATACATTTTTGAGTATGTTAATTATTCGTGTAGGTATTATTTTTATCATAGCCTTGTTAATTAAAAATGAATTTTGATAATTTTAATACTACGTAGGTTAACATCATTATTAGTTTTAATTTGCAAAATATTGTTTGAAAATATAGACGTTAAAGTTATTTCAATTACTTAAAATTATTGGTCTTTTCCAAAGTGTAAGAGTTTTAAGTCTCCTATACCACGCAACCTAGTTTTTATGAAGATGGAAGAAATATTGGTGAGAGCCACACAACAATTATTGTTTATAGCTGTTTCACATCACATTTTTCACTACTGCTTCGCTCCTATTAATCACAGCGTAAGGTTATATAGCCTATAGCCTACCTTGATAAATGGACTATCCATCAAAAGAGGTTTTCAATTCAAATCAGTTGTTTCTGAGATTAGCGTGTTCAAACAAACAAACTCTTCAACTTTATAGTATTATGGTCTCATTTATAATAACTTATCGGAGTTAATATACATCGATTTATATAATTATAGTTAATATATATCGATACAAGTCGACCGAAACGTCGGGACAAAAACAGGTATCGTACCTAAAATAAATTATATTTCCCGCGGAGTAGACCCGGTCATTATAGTCTTATCGAAGGTTTAAACGGAGGTTTTATCTGAGAGATAATAAACGTTTTAGCGTAAAAAGACTATTATGAATAACAAGTTTTGACAATTATCGCGGACCGATTTTAGCGAACTTTCAAACCTCCGATAAGTCATTATGAATAAGACCATTAGTATAGACTATATTTAATGTTAAAATGTATTGACAAACAGTGTATAAGAGAATTTTTATTCTATCCCCTCTCATCGGTTTATCGTGGCCATTTTCTGGCGCCTATTGTTGAGGGGACGGGCTACTACAGTTCGTGATCCGTAAACCGACGTAGAAGATATGGCGTAAGTAATAAGAAACTCGTATATTTGTTTGAAAATTAAATCTCCGTGTGGTGACGGATTAAGAATACAAGTGTGACCACCCCATCTCCTCCTAAGGGTGCTGTAAAAATCAGCTAAGGGATATTGCACACAGATAACATCTTCTGTGAGAGACGGAAATCTCGAAAATAAACCCTGTACCAACACGCCTGGTCAGCGCGGCACAGTAGACCATAAACCCTCCCAAAGTGGAGGAGGCCCGTGCCCAACAGTGGGACGTAAATGGGCTGGAGAAGAAGACATTTGTTTGTTAATGTAATTTTATTTCAATTCTTTTTTCTTTATTTTATATCTATTTAGATAGATGGTGTTACGCATATTACTTACGCCATTTACTGATTGATTCACGATTATCTTACATTTATTAATAAAAAGCTGTATCAGTAAACTGGAACATAATTATTTGTCCACCGCTGAGGAAGTTTTCTTACCCATAGCACAATGATATAATCAAAATTGGCGAGAATTGCTGGATGGTAATAAAGACTCGTGCGCGAGAGAAATGCTGTCACTGTTGAACATACGTCCATCCAACTAGAGGGCTAGATGGCTCGGTTAGAAGTACCATTAAAACAAGGGTATTTCAAAAAATAACAACTGAAATTACGCGAAAACTAATGGTCTAATTCATAATGACTTATCGGAGGTTTAAACGGAGATTTTATCGGAGAGATAATAAACGTTTTAGCGTAAAAAGACTATTATGAATAACATGTTTTGACAATTTTCGCAAACTGATATTAGCGAACTTTTAAACCTCCGACAAGTCATTATGAATAAGACCATAAATGTTTTAGTTTTGCTACATTTTCATTTAAATTCTAATAAAATTAAAAATAAGTCAGATGTCTTAAAAAGTCTTCGGCCACAAAACGTTCACAGATTAAGAAAAGTCTTAGATTTTTTTAAATATTAATATTATTTAATTTATATTCGCCTATTCTTTCAACTTGTACCACAATAACGGGAACAGAAAGTGAACGTCAGGAACGTCCGAGACCCAATGTATCTGATATAACCTTAAATTATTAATGTTTATTCCCGTATTTCCTTATACAGGGAACTCTCAGGACTTAATCCTATGGCAAAGGGATAAAAATAGAAACATTGCAGTTAATGTCAATGCTATTATTCTATTATTAATTAAGGTATTAGCTATAATTAGTTAATGGATATATTACCTTCTATTGTAATAGCTCTTTTATTTTTTATAAAGATCTTTTATTAAAGTTCTTTTACATTTTTTTAAAACTGGGTTTAGCTAATAACTCTGAATTTCTCTGGAGTTTTTGATCTATTTTAAGCAAAAATATAGTTTCTCCGTATTTATATACCCATAATATAATCAAATTATCATAGCTTGAAACCAGAGTACGTTATGTGAAATGTCCATGATCATATAAGCTGTATAAAAACTTGAAATAATCTTTGTAATATAAATACTCTCTAACATTTGCGCGACTCATTTGTTTAAATAAAAACACGTTTTACAGGTTCAGACGGGTGTATTTGGCTAAACAAACGATCGTAGAGAATACTTTACAGCTCTTTCCCACTCGTGACCATGGTGACTGCAAAGACTCCGAAATGTATCGCAAAAATTTAAAACAAACATATACACGTCTAAATTCGTAAACAGTGGTTTTATATAATCTATGTATAGATTTAAAAATGCTCTAACGATAATAGAGCATTTTTAGATCATTACCTAAGCCTATTTACATAAACATTTTAACTTAATGTCATTTAGTGAATATTTTATCATCTGACAATTGAATAGAACTGAATTTTGAAGTCGGTTTTTACGCAATCCTTTTTTCGTGTTTAATTATGGTATCTAATCTTTAAAGTGTAGGCGTCCTCTTTATGTTAATTTGCTGGAGTTGAAACAGAATATTTTGCAAGGGCAACAGGCCATTAATTTTTATGATACAACCTTAAACGTTAAAGTTTATTTTCGGGATTACCAGCTTGTGCACTCAGTGGCCGCGTTTTAAAAACACCCACTTCATTTATTTACTGTAGCATTCAAAACAAGTTCATAATAAAATGTATTGTATAAACTTTATAGACATTACGATATTTAGATATTAAGTTTACTTTGTAGCATATGGCGCTCTATAGACTCTGCCTACCACCATGGGAAAAAGGGTGACGTGATGATGATATTAGTAGTAATAATATATCTTTACGCGTGTTTTTTAATCTCTGGAGTCATACAGACGCGAAGGACAAGTGTAGGAGATATAGGTACGTACATAGTCACACTGAAGTTAGTTAAAGTCGTAAAGGATAACTTAATAAATATGAGGTTATTAATATAATTGTAACAAAATACATATTTATAATACATACTAAACACCCATTAGAATAAATGCTGTAGAGATGCGCTCTTTGAGAAGTATGTGTGGTGTGACTTTGAAAGATAGATTAAGAAATGAAGTTTTAAGAGAACGTAGCGGTCTGAAAGCGGATGTAGTGACTAAGGTGGAGAAAAGTATGCTTAGGTGGTTTGGTCATGTGGAGAGGATGGATGAGAGACGATTAACGAAAGGCATATACACGGCGAAGAGGACGCCCGAGAAAAATATACTCCGATGTCATCGCCGGGATACTCCAAAAAGGGCAAGTGCGTAGCACTTACAACCGTCGGGCATGTATGACCAGATGTATAAGTGTGTATGAAGCCAAGGAATGGTATGCTTGGATCGTAGCAGAAGGCGCTCTATAGTCTCTGCCTACTCCCATGGGAAAAAGGCGTGATATTATGATGATGATGATGATAAACACCCAGATGCAGTACAAACATTTGTGTGACAATTATAAATATCACACAAATGATTGTTCCGAGCGTAAATCGTACCCGCGACCTCGTGAACTGCAGTCCACTAGACCACGAAGCCCGTCAATATAGAGTTATAAAGATCCCTATTCTTATAATATGATAAATGTTCTACAAACATCAATTTCGTAACATACTCAATCTCCATACATAATTCTTATTTGTATAACATTTCTATAAATAAACCCCATTCGTCATATTTACTGTCCGTTCCTAAGTTATGTTCAGAAGACAGTTGCTACAAGAAATATGGGGCGCAATAGTTATGAACCAGGTCAAACCATGCCAATATTACGAATAATATTTGCACGCCTCAATGCTGAGTAGACAAAGACAGTAATACTATTGCTTGTATAGATAAGAAACTTTAACTTTGAAAAGCTGGCACCATTTAACTGAAGTTATCTTTACTTATTATAAAATAAAGTCGTTATTTTTGTACGTATGTCCTTATGTGAACTTATAACTTTCAAACTACGCGACGGATTTAGATGCGGTTTTCTTAGTAGATAGAGTGATTCAAGAGGATTGCTTGTTTAATTTATTGTTATATAACCTAAAGCTTTTCTCGATAAATAGACTATCCAACAATGAAAGAAATTTTCAAATCAGTACAGTGGTTCCTGAGATTAGCGCGCTCAAACAAACAAATTCTTTAGCTTCAAAATAGCTTCCATCCATCCATCAGCCTCTCTCCGTTCACTGTTGGATATAGGCCTCCCCATAGAACGCCACAACGCGCGGTTCTGTGCCGCTTGCATCCAATGTCTCCCATAAACTGAATATGGGCAAGTAGGTGTGTTTATAAATTCATATCAATTAATCCACCTGTCTACAATTGTGAACCATAAGTCCGGTTTCACAGCTACCCACAAATAAATGACCTCCATCTTCCACTGATCCTACAACAGATAAAAACATCAACAAACAGACGTGACTATTACTGGCACCTGGGCGCCATATCAAAAGGGTTTGTTAACAATACGCCTGACAAATAGATGATTTGGGACAACCATTGTAACTGCCAAATCACGTCACAATATGACCGGTAAACGATACAATTATTGTTATATTTGTGTTGTAAATAATTTGTCATAAATTCTATTATAGTTACTAAATAAAACGCTAAAACCAAAACTTAGCTGTCATTCGTCATTGTCCTGCCCTTATCCCGTTATTTGTAGTTGGCGTAATTAATCTTTTTTTTTTCATGGTCTTCTATCAGATATCATATCTGTGTTAGCTTCTCTTATTTTTATATCCTCATTCACACGGTCCATTCATCAACTCCTAGGTCTTCCTCAAGACTTTTTCCTTCCACATTTATTCGTAAATTAAAACTTTGCATGTATCGTAAAAATCGGTAAGTAATCAGGTATCAGTATTAAGGTGCCTTTACATAGAGTTATGTAAACTCTATATTGAACACGATAAAAGTTGCTTTAAAATGAAAACTAAAATATTAACGTGAATTAAGTAAACTGTATATTGATAGGTAGGTAACTCCATATTTCGTAAATAATTAAGTGATCTACGTTACAAGATATTGTACCTATCTCAGACACTAGCCACCCAAAATCAATCGAGTTTCACCATACTTTGTTTAAGCTTTTCTTCGATTTATGTAATTACCCGATGTGATAAAAAAATAAAAATATGTTTTTTACATTATACTAGCTGACCCGACCAACGTTGTTTTGCCATACAAATGTCAGGGATGAAAAATAGATGTTGTCCGATTCTCAGACCTAACCGATATATACACAAAATTTCACGAAAATAGGTGGAGCCGTTTCGGAGGAGTATAATTACAAACACAGTCACATGAGAATTTTATATATTTGATGATCAAACGAACTTACCTGTACGTGAAGTTCGATCATAATTACTCGAAGAGCTTCGTTCGAAGATATTAGCAATAAACATAAGTAGTATCACAGCCAGAACCCGCCAGTTGCACTGTATTTTGAGAGACCATAACAAAAAAAAAAATAATTATAATAGTATCTTAGTCGATTTATCATCGAGTCGATTATTTCATACTCGTCGCGCCCACCCCTATCGGCGAACTTCATTTAGTTTAGAGGATTGCTGAGCTGATACCTATTTCACGACTAGGGAACACGGCCAGAGCCTGGGGGAGGGGGGGTTGCTAATATCTTCGAACGAAGCTCTTCGAGTAATTATGATCGAACTTCACGTACAGGTAAGTTCGTTTGATCATCAATTACTCTTCAAGCTTCGTTCTCAATATTAGCAATAAACATAAGTAGATGTTGAGAGAGTTAGAAGTCGTGAAATATATTGAAAAGGAGAGTAAATTAAAGCAGATTTATAAATGGAAATAAATTAACTTATTTAATCAGTCTTTCTTAAAACATAATACATAATTCTTTATTTAGACTAGGTCCCTTTTTAATAATTAATTAATTATTAAGGGGACTTTGTTTCTTAACAATTATAAGATCAGATTATATTTCTTAAACATCTATTAATCACTTTTGTTTCTCTTGGATAGTAAAGAATAACTAACAATTATTATTTAATAAATTCCTAGCATAATCATTTGAATCACCGCTGGTAATGATTTTATTATAATGTTTGGCAAACACTGTGGAGTTCTGACTCCACCCAGCCGTACTTCTAATTACATCTAAACTAATACCAGCCATGTAGGCCTTAGATGTAGAAGCATGTCTTGTACTATGTGCACTAAATACAGATGTGTCAATACCACTGCTATGCAGAACACTCTTAACCCATCTACACAAAGTTTGTGAGCCTACTCTTTTATATGGTTTTCTCGAGGAGATAAATAAAAATGAATGGTCTTTACGACGGTCTTTTGTTTTTTCTAGAAAAATTCTAAGGGTATTTGCAGGGCATACTTCCGGCTTTTGTGGGAAAAAAGGTAAAGCAAGTACAGGTTGCATTGCCCCCACTCGCGATGTTTTTATCAAGTCAGGAATTTTTATGAGGTATCCCGACTGAGACTCACTAATGTATTTTAAATCTATTTTGGAAAATGTCTGCATTCTGTGTGCTGTAATAAGTGCTAAAAGAGTTATTAATTTCTGGCATATCTTTTCAACATCTAAACCTTCATTCGGATACCAATTTGACAAAAAATCTAATACCTGATTGGTGTCCCAAGTTAAATTATACTTTGGTAAGTTAGGTCTAAGCCTAAATACACCCTTAAAAAATCTTTGAATGAATCCATTATTAATTATGTCTCGACCGAGTAATAAGGAGAGAGCAGATCGGCAACTGTTGAGTGTGCCATACCTAGCCCCTGCATTATACATACTTGTAAGGAAACTTAAGATGTCAGTGTAAGATGCTTCATAGGTACTTATTTTATTTTCATAACAATATGTGAACCATTTCTTCAAACAAGTTTCATATTGTTTTATAGTGTTATCTGATAGTGAAGCTATCATGATGGGGATAGACAATAGAGGTATTCCTCTTCGGACCAGCGACAACCGGAAAGCATCCCTACAACCAGGGTAATCTTCTGATGAATGGAGCGGTCTCTACAATTAGAAAAAATTAAATCGTCACAAGCATGTAGAATTAACGGTTTAGATACAAGGAGGCCTTTAAAAACAGGATACCAAGGCTGGGAAGGCCAATGTGGAACAACAACTATGCCAGTTGCTTTGTCCCTGATAATTTTTCGTAATACTCTTAAAATTATTGATATAGGTGGAAAAGCATAAAAAAATAATTTTGTCCAACATATAGTGAAGGCATTAATTGCATGAGCGTCTGGGTCCCTGCACCAGCTGACATATACATCACATTTATGGTTTAATCTATTTGCAAAAAGATCTATGTCTGGTGTACCAAATCTAAGTAAAATTTTTGAATAAGCATTTTGAGAAAGTTCCCATTCAATGTCTGCATGGGACTTCCTTGACTCAGCATCAGCTATAACATTTTCAGATGAGCGAATATAGTCAGCATGAACAATAATATTTCGCAATTCACACCATTGCCATAACTGTTTTGTTATCTTATTTAGGTGTGGAAATTATATACCTCCCATTCGGTTTATGTATGCTATAGCAGTGGTATTATCAATACGCAATAGAATTTGACAATTAGTCAATTCCTTGGAGAAGACTTTCAGACCTAAAAAGGCTGCAAGAATCTCTAGATAATTTATATGCATTAATCCTTCTTGTTTGCTCCAAGGACCATTAGCAGTGTTAGCCCCACAAGCAGCACCCCACCCAGTAGTTGAGGCATCAGTGAAAATTTCTAAAGCATAATCATCATCTTTAATTTTACTTACAGAGTGTTTTATTGAATTTAACCACCAATCAAAAATGGGAGATAATGACCTTGGTATTATCATATACCTATCATAGTCTTGACTATCCTTGAGATTTAAAAATTTAAACCTCTCAAGTTCCTTGGTATACAGCCAACCATAATCTATTGCTTGGCAAGCCGATGTAAGTAAACCTATTAGATGAGCAAAGTCTCTTATTTTACAGCGATTTAACTTTCTAATTTTTTGAATCTCTTTTTTAATTTTTTCCCTTTTTTCATCCGGCAGCCTAACTTCATATCGTTTTGAATCTATAATATTTCCTAGAAAGGTGCAAGATTTTGTTGGTATTAAAACACTCTTTTCTGTGTTGATAATGAAGCCTAATGATTGTAATAAGCACATTGTATCATTCATATTTTGCAAGCATTGGTTATATGTCTTGCCTACAAGATACAAATCGTCTAAGTAAAAGGTGGATAAATACCCTATGGATCTTAATAATTTTGCTACAGGTTTAAGAATTTTTGTAAACACATATGGTGCAGTATTTAAGCCAAATGGCAGAACATTAAATTCAAATAGCTGTCCATCCCATTTAAAACGTAGATACTTTCTAAATTTTTCATGAATTTTGACAAAAAAATATGCTTCTTTTAAATCTATCTTACACATAAAGCAATCTTTAGATACCAGTTTTACAGCTGTTCTAAAATCTTCTAATTTAAAATGGTTTGTTTTAATGAATTTGTTTAAATTTTTCAAATTTAAAATTAGGCGATGTTTGCCATTTGGTTTTGGTATAAGAAAAATTTTTGAAATATATTTTCCCTTGCAAGGTTGGCATGATGATATCGCTCTAATTGAAATTAAATGTTGTATTGACTCTTTGAACTTTTTATATTCAATTTTTGAATATATTGGTTCTTCAGGTACAACTAATTGTTTAACTGAATAGAAGAAATTGATTTGATAACCCAAGATCCAGGAAAGGATCACTGGATTATCTGTTAACAAGGACCATTGTTTATAAAAATAAGAAAGCCGGCCTGCAAACTGTACCTCATTTAGCGCCTGTGGTGTTGACGCTGCTGACGCAATGATGTCCTGGAGTTGTTGTGTTGCGTGGACCTCAGTTTTGTCTTGGATGTTTGATTCTGTACTTGTGTGCCTCTCGCTCCCCCCACTTGTGGCAGCCTGCGAAAATTGGAGGGAGCCTTGGAGTTTAAAGACCTTGTTGCTGTATTTGTTTGCTTCTGGTTAATGGGCTTTGGAGTAGGAGCTGATCTAAGTTCAGCACCTGATTTATTTATATTCTTAGCTGACTTCAATGTGTCAGATAAATTATTCCCAAAAAGTGTTTCATCAATATCTGTTTTTTCTAATTGATCCTTAAGGTCTTTTTTAAGTGTGGAAAGTATGAACATTCTACGAGTAATCGATTCTGAATGCTGTATGTCACCTAGAATACGAGCTGAATCCCTGAGTATTTTCAGGATTTCTGGATTCTTTTGTTCTGCTGCAATTATAATTGTAATTGCCTCACTGATAGATGATAATGCACATGAAGTGAGCATTTGTTTACTCTCAATTGCCTTATCTCTCTTTATTTGGCTTTCTATGAGTGCTGCACGGATTTCAGGATTGAGAGACGGAGCCTTAATTACTTTGCAGTTACCCGGAACTAGATATTTTTCCTTCAATTCTTTTCGAATGTCTTTTGAAAGACCCTTTGTGGCAATGTGTCCTAATCTAAGTGCAAGATCTTTCTGTATATCCTTTCCAAACTCTTTAGTGTCGGTAGGGTCTGCCCCTAAGATTTCTAGTACATCTGAATCTAATTCTTTGGGAGCATTGGAGTTATCAGGCTCACTTGCTTGAGTCCCTGTAATGTGAGGCTCTGGAATCTGAGACTCTGTACCATGTTCCACCACTTGTGAAGCCACCTTTCTAGTGGTATGAAGTGGTGAAGCTTCCTCTGCATTAGCAGCACTGATTGAAGTAACATCGTCTGAATGATGCTCAGAGTTAACATCATATAAATTGTCTGAATCCCAATAAGAGCACCCGGGTACCTCATCACAATTTGTTTCGTTCCCTGTAATTGATTTTTCTTGTTAATACAAGGAATTTTACGGGTAGTGAGACTCCTAGTTGAGAAACACGCATACCCACAAGAATCAATTTGTTTTAAGAAAGGAAATGTGAATTGTGAGACTCCGATAGAGAAACACGTGTGATTTCACATAACCTAAATGTTTAGCATACATCGCTTTGGAAATACCCTAGTAGTAGACCCGAATAGCGTGTATTTGTTTTTTGAAATTGGAAAGTCCCTTACGGACAGTCCGTTTTTTCATAATTCTTATGGTTTGTAACTTACTTTCAAGGTTGTCAGTCGCCGGCGAGTCAGACGTTTCACTATGGCGTCGTCGGCGCCCGCGCTGTATTTTGCGTTCCAATTTCTTTAGCTTTTTACATAAATATTCGTAGTCTTCTCCTTTTCTTTTAGACATTTTTAACACTTGATAGATTATAAGCTATTTTAAACTTTTTCCTAATATTTTAAAAAGTAGCTAACATGTGCAAACCAGCGAAGCACTGACACGCGAATGAAGTTCGCCGATAGGGGTGGGCGCGACGAGTATGAAATAATCGACTCGATGATAAATCGACTAAGATACTATTATAATTATTTTTTTTTTTGTTATGGTCTCTCAAAATACAGTGCAACTGGCGGGTTCTGGCTGTGATACTACTTATGTTTATTGCTAATATTGAGAACGAAGCTTGAAGAGTAATAGAAGATAGACCCGGTAATTATCTTTACTTATTATCAAACACAGTCGTTATTTTTGTATCTATGTTTAATTGTCTATCCCTTTCATCTTTAAAACTACGCAACGGATTTTGATGTGTTTTTTTTAATAGATAGAATTGTTCAATAGGATGTCATTTTTGTATAATTTGTTAAAGGTCGGTTTTTAAATTCAACGCGTAAGAAGTTGAGGGTTGCCTTCAATATGTTTACAAATTGCGAGAGTTTTAATAACATTCAATAAAGATCTAAGTTTTTATTGGGAATGTTTTATGAATATAATAGTAATTTAGTACTAAAAGTCTCATAAGGCTATAACTATGATAATAACAAGCGATATTCAAGTGAGGTACTTAAACTTATTGACACCAAGCCGTTACATTAAATATGAGTGTATGACATCGAGTTATTTATAAGTCTTACGTATGAATTTTATGGCGTAGTACGATGTTTGTAAGTATCTTAGAATGTTATTGCATGGTTATTTAAAGGGCTATGTTATTTTTATTTGAGCAATTACTTTTAGTAGCCATGTAGTCGATTATGTATCGATATTTACTAATTTTATAAAGCTGAAGAGTTTATTTGTGTTTGAACGCGCAAAACTCAAGAACCACTGGTCTTCATTTAAAAATTCTTTTAATGTTGGATAGTATATTTATCGTGGAAGGCTGTAGGTTATATAACATCACGCTGCTGCGACAAACAAGAGCGAAGTATTAAGCCCGGTTTCCACCGCGAGCGGAACGGACCCATTAATGACTTCGTTAAACTCGCAAACGCAAACTGCATACTTGTATTTCCACCAACAAATAGTCGGACGGAAAGAGCCGAGCGTGTAGAAAGAGTAGAAATGAGCTCGCTCAGTTCTAGGGAGCGGAGCGGAGTACTTACGGACTCCGCTCAACTCGCAATTACAATTTACATAGTAGCGTTTCCAAACAGAAAGTGGTGAGCGGGGCGGATTGAGCGAGTAAAAAGAAATTGAAAAGAGTCCGCTGCGCAAGGCCTGCACCGACTAGTTCAGAACGGACTCGTTCGCATAAACACTCACTCACTCTATAACATCGCAACAACACGACCACACGCAACCAGCTCAAAAATTCAACTTAACTCGTTCTCTGTGGAAATTATCTATTCGTTTTTCATTTCTCATTTTCCGTTCAGCTCAGTCCGCTCATTTCTCTATCTCAGTTTCATTTTGCAGTAGAAATCAAATGACCAACTCTTCGTTGGTGGAAACTCAAACCTATTTAATTAAAAAGGAGTCCGTTCCGCCTAACCCTTTTCCGCACATTACCCTTTCGCAGTGGAAACCGGGCTTCAGTGAAAAAATGGGGAAAATTTTCTAAATTCCACGTGCACGAGGTCGCGGGTAACAGCTACAGCTAGTGTTATAGGTATCCTTATCCTTACTAATATATAAATGCGATAACGAGATGATGACACAATGAAATATTGACTAGATTAAGTGTTAATGTGTGTAACGAAACGATAGCGCGATTTAAAAAAAACTGTACAACACCATCTATCGAGTAGAGTAGTAAATTTCTGTTTGTAAGGGTTTGATTTCTTAATTTTACGCGTACGAAGTCGCGGGCAACAGCTAGTAATATTTATATATAAAATATAAATTAGTACTTCATGTTATGGATGTCCGCGTCTCTGTCCAGCACATTAACATTTTGAACACAGGCCTACTCCACTTTGGATGGGATTATGTACTACAATGGCATGCTGACCAGGGGCTCAAGTATGCTGCTATTCAATGTTGTCACAAAGATAGTTCAATAACACCATTATGGCGCCATAATGGCATCATTTGTGACAAAAAGTTCCCTTGCCTTCCACGATAAATTATCAGTAGACTACCAAACTTGATAAAATTCGCCATTATGCAATCAGTTATTGCATTTGTTGATTGCATAATATCGAATTTTATCAAGTTTGGTAGTCTACTGTTAATTTGTGTCACAAATGATGCCATTGTGGTGCCATGATGGTGTCACTGAACTATCATTGTGACAACATTGAATAGCAGACTTGGCCCCCTGGGGTGTTGTCATAGGGTTTATATTCGAATTTTTTGTCTTTCACATAGGATATCATCAGTTTACAATATCCCTTAGCTGAAGAAATTGTAAACAGAATTCCAACAAATTTCGATAAAAAAATCTCGAAATATGACGAAATCATAAAAATTTTATATTAAATTCTTTTAACATAAATTATTTTTTATTTACCTATACTCCATGGAATTAAAATTATTGTAATATAATATTCGAATATTAAAAATTTCTCAGCATATATTTTGTTAAAATTCTTAATCTATGAAATTAAAATTTCGTATCCCATTCGAAATTATTTTATACACTAGGCTGGACATTGCTATGTGTATTAAAATTTTGCCTCATACATTTAATCCCCGATATAAAGTCGAGGTGAACTGGTTGAAAGTTAAACAAGGTTTTAATAAATGTAAAATTAGAATGATCGCAAGTATTGTATGCTCTCATTCCCTATGGCATAGCAAATGGAAAAGGTATTACGGTTTATTAAATTTTATTTACATTATTTAACGTGATCACTGTACATGATATTTGATCATCACAGTTTTCTCAGTATATCCTACGTTATCTCTTACTTAAGAATATACTGGGAAAACTCTGGTGATCAAATAAAATATTATTTGATTTTTATTAGTATACAATTTTTCTCAGTCAGTAAAATCTCCACTCCTAGGTACAAGACCTTCCAAATATTGTAAAGAGTTGTTTCACTGAGTATTTACTTCTTATGTAGGTATCTTCCTCCTAATGGAGCATTTTGAACATTTTAATATTTTTAGATAGTAACTACTCCGTGTGGTGACGGACTAAGAATACAAATGTCACGTCCCCATCTCCTCCCAAGGGTGCTGTAAAAGTCAGCTAAGGGATATTGCACACAGATGACATCCTCTGTGAGAGACGAAAAACTCGAAAATAAACCCAGTGCCAATACGCCTGGCCAGCGTGGCACAGTAGATCATAATCCCTCACAAACTGGAGGAGGCCCGTGCCCAACAGTGGGACGTAAGTGGGCTGGACAGAGAGAGAGAGATAGTAACTATCTAAAAATGTTAAAATGTTATTAGTACACGTAGTATTACTGCGACCAGATTGTAACCATATGGTAATCACTTAACATCAGGCGAGCCGTGTGCCTGTGCGTCACCCTTGTAGTAAAAAAATCTAAATATATTTTCTTTATCTATTATTTTCTTTGTATTATTTTCTTTATTTATTTATATATCTATTTACAGGGATCTAGTCCATAACCTAAAGCAGTTTTAATGTAATTTCTTTTTTATATTTTGTGATATATAAATCTTATATATAAAATTCACGTGTCACAGTGTTAGTTACCGTACTCCTCCGAAACGGCTTGACCGATTTTTATGAAATTTTACATGCGTATTCAGTAGGTCTGAGAATCGGCCAACATCTATTTTTGAAACCTTTTTTTTTAGTATGGCAAAGCAACGTTTGCCAGGTCAGCTAGTATAAATATAATAAATAATAAGTTCTTTAAAGTACCCATGGCTGTCAAGTCAGCTATAACATAATGTAAAGACATAAAATATTTTGTTAGACAGTTAACTTGAAAGGAAGCCCTATACTAACACGTATGAAATTTTCGTTTGTTTAGGAAAGTATCAATGTCACGTTGTTGCTTTATCTGATATATTTTATTTAACTGGATAACGTATCTGGATGTTTAGAAAAAACACAAATTCAAAGTTTGTGGCATAATTTTTTAACATACATTTGATTATTAAATGAAATGTTTCGTTGGCCTCAATTTATAGGGAAAAGTCGTAGCCTGGAATGATGACACAGTCTCTGAAAATTTCTATCTCAGTTCTTTACGAAACATACTTAAGGTTAGGTAGTAGCCCGTAGCGTAGTATAGGCTCTATTTAGCTATAACTTTATTAATTTTCAAAGTCAAAGATTTTTATTTTGTTGTAGACACGATTACGCTCTTTTAAAAAGTTAGAAGCCAGGCCGCCAGCCAGAAAAGGACAGACAAAAAACTTTAAATTTTAAGAAATAACCTAAGAAATAACTATAAAATGTTGTATACAGTAATATTTCTTATACATAACTTCTCTTATTTCCGACTCCGAATACCTGATAAGTAATGCATACAACAAAAACTCGAGTGAGAGTAAATAGTTCTCTGATGGAAAATCCGTGTTTTTTGCGAGATAAAACCAAACAATGGAGACGAAATTACTACCAGAAAAAGTTTCATGTCAAATCGAGTTGAACATTATGCATTAAGTATCGAATTTCTGGTTTTATTAATAACTGTTTTTTTTATTTTGATAAAATTTACTTTTTAATAAGACAAAAATTCACTCCCTCTTTACCCCATTAACGTCCCACTGTTGGGAACGAACCTCTTTCATTGGAAGGAAATGTGGTCTACTATACAACGTGTTGCAGAAAGGTGTAGTCATAATTTAAAGTTGCATTAGATAGGCCTTAAATATTATAAATATTACAGTTACACATAGAAAAATACAGTTGGTAAGTTTTTTTTTTATTTATTGCCTGCTATTAAATAACTACCCGGAGCGCATCAATTATGAGATGTTTACGGTTTATTGAATGCGATTGAACCTTACGATAAAATATGACCTCATAGTAGTGTTGTATTTAAAGAAGATCGATTAATTTAATAAATCAATTAAACTTTTACTAACTAGTATTTATAATTTCATCCATGCCTAGTGCCTAGTCACCGGCCATGTGTAACGATTGTCAAATATGACAACACCTTTCTGAAACACGTTGTATATGGTATACTATAAACCCAAAACTGAATCCTACATCTGGTCAGTGCGGCGAATATATTATATTATCTGTGTACAATATCTGTTGCGTTCAACCTGGGATTTTCAATGTGTTAGTTTGTGGAAGCGTATTAATTCTTCAGGCCAACACGAACGAACTTAAAATCTGCGTTTCACAGCGTTACAAATTTACAATAGTACAAACTTACCCTGTTTGTTCTTCAACAATGTCTTCACCGTGTCAAGCCCTAGCTACAGCTTCATTAACTAACTACGATAAATTGGCCAAAATAACGCAGAATGCTAATCAAACTATACTTAACTTTAGGCAGGCAGACACGAACTCTTTAAGTCCTCAAAATGACCACATTTGGCGCGACTTAAGCCGTGAACTTTCACCAATCGTCCCAATGCAATTACACTATCACAATTGTAGTTATCAAACAGTTCAACTCACATTAAATAGCATTAAATATAGACACACAAATCGTATTAAGTATGGAGACACAAAATTCACTAGTTTTTATAACACATTTATGTCCAACAATTTGGCGAAGATTACATTTCGCGGTGACATTTCAAGGTTTTGTTTTCAATTGTAATTATCGATTCACACAACAAGGATAATTAGTTTTATCAACAATTAATTCTAGTGACAATTTTTAACTTTTAAAAACCGTTGCGAGAACACGTGACAACTAGTCACAATCGAACGTCAACTCGCTTTCAACTCGATTTTTCAACTGAAGGACACCCGGTCACCGCCGAAAACCGGCGCGGGCGCGCTCGTTGGCCGCGGCGTAGGCGCCGGTGGCGCCATCGGTCGCGGTACTACACGACCATTCAACATATGTTCGTGAACATACCTAACATGGCAGGTTAATCGTTTGGTACATAACATCTACCCGCCTCGGCCAGGACTACCTGGCCGCTAATTCACTGGCAGTCGCGACAAGGTTGATACAGCTCTCCTCAAAATTGAACCGTCCACCCGGACCTCAGCAAAACGGGGCACTCCATCTGCTCCAAAGACGAGGTTGAGAATGCGCCCCCTGCGCCAACACAGTGGCGGTGAGTTAGCGTCCTTAACCAGAACGAGGTCACCAACATGAGGTGGATCAGTCTTGTCAGTCCACTTAACGCGCTGCTGGAGAATGTGCAAATATTCTAAATTCCAACGTTTCCAAAAGCTCTGAGTGAGTTGTTGGACCAATTCAAACCGCGAGAGACGATTAGGTCTCACATCAACAAAGGGATATTCCGGCAGGGCGTTCAGTGGCTGCCCAATCAAAAAATGGCCCGGCGTGAGGGCTTCCAAGTCGTTAGGATCTGAAGAGATCGGGCACAACGGGCGTGAATTCAAAACGGCCTCGATTTTGCAAAACACAGTTGCGAGCTCTTCAAAGGTCAATACAGACTCGCCAATTACCCGTCGCAAATGTGTCTTAGCAACCTTTACTACGCTTTCAAATATTCCTCCCCAGTGGGGACATGACACGGGACTGAACCTCCAAGTTATTCTACGTGTAGCTAGTCTAGACGCAATTTCAGTCTCGTTAGCCGACAAAAAATCATACATCGCTTTTAAATAGTTGTTTGTGCCTTTGAAGTTGGTACCGCAATCCGACCGAATCAAGGACGGTAGTCCTCGTCGTGACACGAATCTATCTAACGTCGCAACAAATGCCTCTGTCGAGAGGGCTGAGACGAGTTCCAAATGTACCGCCTTGGTGGACAGACAGACAAAGACGCACAAATAAGCCTTGACAGTTTTACTGTTCCTGAGGGTCGAGGTCTTAACAAAAAAGGGGCCTGCAAAGTCCGTACCAACTCCAGCAAAGGGCCTTATCTCAGTGACCCGATCCGAAGGAAGGTCACCCATGATAGGCTGCATGGTAGGGGCCTTGAGCCTATAGCAAGGCATACAACGAAAGACCACACTACGGATCGTCCGACGGGCCGATAAAATCCAAAATTCCCGTTGCAAAATGGCCAATAAGGCATTACAGCCGGCGTGGGAGTTCTTGATGTGACGATCAGTCACCAACAGGTTCACCAAGTGGCCACTCTTGGGCAATAAGAGGGGGTGACGAGATCCATAAGGGAGGTTTGCGTTCCTAAGACGCCCTCCGACACGCAAAAGACCCTCACTATCCAAGAAGGGGTTCAGCTTACAGATGGCTCCAGACAGCTTGGATTTGCCTTTCCTCAAGATGTCAATCTCGTCTTCAAAATGTGCCTCTTGCACAGAACGAACCCAGTGAAGAAGAGCATCTTGGAGCTCTTGTGGCGATAAGAAGGCCTCCAAACATTTGTTCTGTGGATGTCTACAATTTTTTGTGAAGCGCTTGATCCAAGCGGTGACACTCAACAATTTGTCCAATGAACTGTAACGATTAAGTAAGAAATCGGGGTCGAACGGACGGTCCTGCCGTTCGAGCGCAAGCGTTCGCAACCCAGGCAGTGCGACAATGTCTAAGGCCGGAGTTCGCGGCCAATTAGATTCTGATCTGGTCAACCACTCAGGTCCCCACCACAGAGAGTGCTCAACTAAAAGGGGGGCCATACATCCCCGTGACGCACAATCAGCAGGGTTGACCTCGCCAGGCACATGCCTCCAAACCAACGGGGTCTCCGATTTCTGTATCTGAGAGACACGATTTGCTACAAACACCTCTAAGGTGTGAACTGACGTCTTCAGCCAACATAGCACAATTTGACTGTCAGTCCATGCATATATCGTGGAAACGTCAATTGACGTGCACAAGGTGGACATGACGTGATTCAAAAGGCGAACAAGAAGGGCCGCCCCTGACAACTCTAACTTAGGGATTGTCAAGGCAGTTCGAAGAGGCGCGACCTTGCTCTTCGCCATGACCAACAACACTTTCACCTGACCATCTGTGGTCACGGTGCGCAAGTATACGGCTGCTGCGTACCCACGTTCCGAAGCGTCCGAGAAACCATGAAGGGACGCGGTGTGCTTCCCTGGCGGAAGCAGAGCACGGGGTAACGATATCCTATTGATGGCAGGCAATGAGGAAGCAAATAGGAGCCAGTCCTTCAAAACAGCTTCGCGAAGTGGCTCGTCCCATCCAAGACCTGCAGTCCAAAGTCTCTGCAGGAAGCATTTGGCCCAGAATATGACCGGGCATATCCAGCCATTGGGATCAAAGGTTCTCGCGACAGTCGACAGAACCAGTCGTTTCGTCCAAGTGTGATGCGAATCCAAATTGACATTAAATGTAAAGATGTCCTGGACTGGTCTGTACTGGATTCCAAGCACTGACATCATGGTAGGGTTGTCACGGTTTTCAAATAGGTGAGGATCCTGCTGGTGGTCGTCCGGTAGCCCTTCCAAGAGCGCAGGTAAGTTGGAGATCCATTTACGCAACTCATATCCTGCGGAGGCTAGAATGCCAATCAACTCGTCACGCAAGAGCAGGGCCTCTCTCTCCGTGGCCGCGCCAGTGCACACATCGTCAACATATAGGTCCTCCTTCAAAATGGCGGCTGCGCGAGGAAACGACATACGCTCTCGATCCGCGAGCTCCCAAAGCGAACGTATAGCCAAAAAGGGGCTAGACCTCAGCCCGTATGTGTTCGTGTTGAGCTCGTAGACAAGCATGGGATCTTGCTGGTTTTCTCGCCACAATATCAGCTGGTATCGGCGATCATCCGGGTGAATTACCGTTTGCCTGAACATCATCTTGATGTCAGCCACAAAAACAAATTGATGACGTCGAAACCGCGTGATGACGTCACAAAGGTCCTTCAGCAATTTGGGACCAGGATGCAGACACTGGTTCAATGACACTCCTGAAGTAGTCTGCGCAGAACCATCAAATACTGTGCGTAACTTACCACTGGATGGTTTTATTACAGCATGATGCGGAAGAAAGAAGTGCTCCGTCGAACGCCAATCCAATTTTGACACAGACATGTGTCCCAAATCCTCATACTCCCGCATGAAGTCAATATACTTCTCCTTGAGTAGTGGGTCCCTGCTCATACGGCGCTCCATCGCCAACAAACGCTTCTCTGCAATAGGCCGCGAGACGCCAAGTGGCGGACGTACGGCGAGAAATGGCAATCTTGTCATGATCCGGCCGGAACGGAGATAACTGGTGTTGGTCTTGTAGAACTGCTCACACTCTTCATGCTCCGGATCAGAGCGGGGAGCTTGTGGTGGCTCCTCCACTTCCCAGAATCTCTGCACGGCGTCAGAAAGGGCGGACCCCACCATCAAGGCCGTTCCAAGTTCGGCAGGGGGGGGAGTCCTCAATACAGGCCCCATCAGTGCGAACCCAAATATGGTCCGGAGGGCTACCAAGCCACCTGGCTGCAAAACACGATCCTTGCCGAGTAATATTTTACCCAAAACATCGGCACCAAGCAACAAATCGACCGTGCCAGGCAGGTCAAATTTAGGGTCAGCCAAATTCAAATCCGCGGTCAATTTTACCGCATCCGCAGACAAACGAACTTGCGGGTGATTGCCCAAGATATTCTCCATCACAATGGCCGACGATTCCAACGTCGGACGTGGAGAATTTGAGGGGGAGAACTCAAACAAAACACGGCCCTCAACCGTGGCCACGGGGGCGTTCCCGACACCCCTTATTACATCTGAATATTTTTCAATAGTCTGGCCAGTCTGCCCTACCAACCAAGACGAGGCTATGCACCCCTGTGAGCCTGTGTCCAATATCGCTCGGACTACAACTGAGGCGCCCGTCCGTCCCCAGACCCTGACATGGGCCGTGGGCAAGAGGACGGTCTCAAAGGGGGGCGGTGCATAGCGGGGGCAGACGCCAACATCCTAATGCTGGCGTGGCGGCGACTGAGCGCCGTTGTCCCGAGACGGCAAATCAAAATGCGGGTAGTGCCTAAACTCGGCCTCCTCTCGGTGACGACTGCCACGAGCCATAGTCGGCGGTTCGTAGCGCCTGGAGCGTCCGTACCGAGGGTTGCGCGTCTCCAAACGGGGACGTTCCGCCAGAGGGGGGGACGGTAGTGGTACCGGACGCGCGTCACGGTAATCGTGGTACACTACCGGAGGTGATCTCGCTTGATCACGTGGAAGCGGGGAGGGCGAGCGGGACACAAAGGTGCGGGATTGAACCCGGGGCCCGCTTTCATACCCGCCCGTGGGGCTGCGCGCCGAACCAACTCGGCGATCGATGGCAGCACAGTCTGCGCGGCGTGGGGGTGATGAGCCGGACTCCAAATTGCGGGACTGGTCCCGGTGTCCACTGGCATACCCGCCCGAAGGCGACCCCGCGTGGTCGCGACGGCCATTCGCGTTGGCGCACAGGATTTTCAAATGGTGCCCTCCGCAAATAGGACACAGGTGAGTGTCGGGGCAGGCGCGCTGGTAATGGTCCCCTAGGCAAGAGAAACACCAGCCGCGGGCCTGGGCAATCCGCCTACGAGCGGCCACGTGCAGGACCGCGAAGTCTGGGCACCGCACCGTTTGGTGTCCCTGCGACTTGCAAAACCGGCAGTCCGGTGGCGCAGCTTGAGCGACAGCGAAGCGGGCGGCCGTACCTCCTCTTGGTGCAGGTTGGGCATTGCGCCGTTGGTTGGTGGGTCTGGGACGTGATGCTTCCACCGGCGTGTCGGCGACCATGACGTCACCCATGCGACACTCGTCCTCCAGGAACGTCAGGAGCTGGTCAAAGGTAGGGAGAGCAGATGCCTCATCCCTAGTGTGCCCCTGTTCAAAACGTGCCCTCAAAGACACCGGCAATCGCTTGAGCACAATACGCACTAGTAGGTAAGACCACTTGGCAACCGGCAGTCCTAAGCGGTTGAGCGAATTGGTGGCTATTAGGAGGGGGTTCAGCAGCTCGGTCCTCAACTGGGCAGCATTGCTCACGACGGGAAGGTTCAAAATCTGGTCGACGTGGGTATCTGCCAGACAGCGCTGGTTGTGATAGCGCTTGGTGAGCAACGCCCGCGCGATCCCATAGCTCCCGTCACATATTGGGAGGTGCTGTACTAAGCCCCTCGCCTCTCCATCAAGCACGGAGAGTAAATAGGCCAGTTTTTGAGACGGACCCAAATCGTCCCTCGAGTCCACAAGGCTCTCAAACAAACCAATAAACCCCATCCACGTGTCTAATCGACCGTCAAAACGTGGAAGATCCAAATTGGGTAATCTAGTCAAAAGGCCCACGGGAGTCTTCAAGGGGGCCCGGTGAGCCGGTACTCCGGCGCGCGAGGCTAAAATCTCCCGCGCGCGCTGGGCGATGTCGTCGGCAAGGTCCATAATCTGGACGTAGTCCTCGTGGACTTGGTCCCGTCGCTCCTGGGGGAATGACTCCAGGGGCACATCATCCAGATGCAAGATGAAGCGCCGGTAAAGCGCCTCCACCTCCTGAAGTCGTGTAGGGCATTTCTCATGCCTGTCCAACAATGCCTCGATTCGGTTCTCCCTTTTCACCAAGGCGGCAGCTGACGTGAACCATCTCAAATGAGTCGCAATCCCGGAATATGTCTCGCGGACAACATTATACGCGGCGGTAGACATCTTCAAAGCACAAACGGCACAAAACAAACAATCTTATATTAACAAAAAAAACAAATATCTTTCACAAACAAACAATATTACAATAGCGAAAAACAAAATATCTTTCAATGAGACAAGCCGCTATTACTCCAAACAAATATCAAATCTTTAATATTTTAAATCAAACAAACAAACAATTCCTTGCCAATGTGCAATTAATTTAAGACTTAAATTATTTATTTTAAGGTAACCAACAAACAAACAAACGTATAAAATAAATGTTGTATTACACAAACGCACAACGCCACAATTTAACTATAACGTTGTTCAATATTAGACAATAATTAAATAATAATTTATATTAAATAATAACCTGAGCAACAACAAATACGATTAGCAATAGCACAAATAATTATCAAATCCTTTAAAATCTAATTGCCAATTCAAGTACTCAAATTAATTATTTAAAACTATACCAACAATTTAGATTAAACAAACAAACAACTAAATTAATCAAATTAAATTAATTAAATTAATTAAATCAATTTTCACAAATAATGAGGGTATAGTTTGTTCAACATGGAACATTCGAGAAACGGAGTTTAAACCACGCTCTGGCTACCAAAAATATGTTGCGTTCAACCTGGGATTTTCAATGTGTTAGTTTGTGGAAGCGTATTAATTCTTCAGGCCAACACGAACGAACTTAAAATCTGCGTTTCACAGCGTTACAAATTTACAATAGTACAAACTTACCCTGTTTGTTCTTCAACAATGTCTTCACCGTGTCAAGCCCTAGCTACAGCTTCATTAACTAACTACGATAAATTGGCCAAAATAACGCAGAATGCTAATCAAACTATACTTAACTTTAGGCAGGCAGACACGAACTCTTTAAGTCCTCAAAATGACCACATTTGGCGCGACTTAAGCCGTGAACTTTCACCAATCGTCCCAATGCAATTACACTATCACAATTGTAGTTATCAAACAGTTCAACTCACATTAAATAGCATTAAATATAGACACACAAATCGTATTAAGTATGGAGACACAAAATTCACTAGTTTTTATAACACATTTATGTCCAACAATTTGGCGAAGATTACATTTCGCGGTGACATTTCAAGGTTTTGTTTTCAATTGTAATTATCGATTCACACAACAAGGATAATTAGTTTTATCAACAATTAATTCTAGTGACAATTTTTAACTTTTAAAAACCGTTGCGAGAACACGTGACAACTAGTCACAATCGAACGTCAACTCGCTTTCAACTCGATTTTTCAACTGAAGGACACCCGGTCACCGCCGAAAACCGGCGCGGGCGCGCTCGTTGGCCGCGGCGTAGGCGCCGGTGGCGCCATCGGTCGCGGTACTACACGACCATTCAACATATGTTCGTGAACATACCTAACATGGCAGGTTAATCGTTTGGTACATAACAATATCCCTTAGCTAGTTTTTATAACATCCAAAGAAGGAAAAGGGGCGGTGATACTTGTACTATTAATCTGTCACCATTGAAAATGGTCTAAAATTATTAATTTGTAATATTATAAAGGGGCTAAGTTAAGGATTTTGAACAACCGCTTTCTTTGATTTAAATACTTTTTAGGGTTCCGTACCCAAAGGGTAAAAACGGGACCCTATTACTGAGACTTCGCTGTCCGTCCGTCCGTCCGTCCGTCTGTCACCAGGCTGTATCTCAAGAACGGTGATAGCTAGAGAGTTGAAATTTTCACAGATGATGTATTTCTATTGCCGCTATAACAACAAATACTAAAAATAAAATAAAATAAATATTTCCCCATACAACAAACATGATTTTTTTACCGTTTCTTGCTCTCATATAACAAACGTGTTTAATTAAGTATTGTGTGTGTTGTTTGCTCATTTATTAATAACGTTGCCTTATGTTGCATAGATAATGGTACGGAACCCTTCGTGCGCGAGTCCGACTCGCACTTGACAAATTTTTACTAGCACTTGCGTGTACTAGTTAACATTTGACTTCTCCACAGAAATGAATAACAGAAATCCACTTTTTTGAAATGATAACTTTCATTAGTAATCCATCTATCTATCAGTCTTTTTCGGCCCACAATGCGCGGTCTTGGTCCATTTCCATCCAGCTTCTATTTTTCCAGATTATCTATAGCAAATAATCAGATTTTCTAAACCAAGTAGGTAAATACAAGACTACATTGCAAAGATTAAATTAGTATGCGCTTAAATTTTACTGAAAATGTTGTCATAGAATTAAATTTTTAAATTACTCCGAAAAATATTTTGTTTGTCGAATAATTTTGTATGTAAATTTCACGTTATATGCCACATGTGGAATGGAAATTAGCAAACATGTACAATGTTGACTAGAGGGAACGCATTGCATACACTTGTGACCTTGCTGAATTATACAGTAATGGTAAATGTGTGGACGGCGGTCTTCTGTAATGCCTAGAACAACTCTAATATCTTTGAAAAAAAAATGTTTTATAGAATAAAGAAATTTTCGGATTAAAAATGTTCGTGAACCATTACAAACAATGATACAACGAATTAATAAAGTTACACTACAGACTGGTATTGTCCTACATAGGCCAAATATTTTTGAGTGTATAATTCCAAAATAATACAATTATGGCCACAACTAAAGTTTACAAGTCTACTTGAAAATTGAATGCCATTTAATAGAAAAAGTTAAATCATTTTGCCATTACCATATTTTTTATCTTGACACTTGTGAGCAAAATTTGTTTTTGTGATTTAATATACTTAGAGCCCAAAATTTTTTTAATTTTGAGAATCCATAGAAAGTATTTTTCTTAGAAAATCTTTGTATTATGTTGTGACTACTATAAATTAATGTTGACATCAGTTTAAACACAGCTTACTTTATATATTGCTTAGTAATGGCATCATTACTAAACCGCCCATAACTTTGTAATATGCAGATTGAATATTGATTTTGTAATTACCTACCTCTATTATCCATGAGCTTACAGCGGGTGATCTATTTAACATTTTAAACGAAAACATCTTAAATTTTGTAGCATCCTGATATCAGTTATTAATTTAAAGCCTTATCGTGATATTAAAATAAAGTTTATTTTTTTTTAAACTGTAAAATCTTTTGCGACATCCCCGAGACCCGCTTATAAAAAATAGACTACTTTAAAGAACTTGAATTTGGAACTCCATACAATAGATATTTATAAAGAAAAAGATGCGTAAAATATACTTTACATTCCTTTTTTTTCTTTTCTCAATTTAAAATTTTTTGTAACCGTATTTTATGTTTTGTAAATAATATTGTAAATACTACTAATAATAAATAAATAACTTTCACTTTTAAAGAAAAATAATTGGCCATTCTAATTTGAAGCCAAGATGTAAAAGGTTATAAGACAAACAGAAAATTTTAAAAAAAATTATCATTATACTATTTATATAATTTGCTATGTTCCAAAAGGAAAAAAAATTGGTCAAGTGCGAGTCGGACTCGCGCACGAAGGGTTCCGTACCATTATCTATGCAACATAAGGCAACGTTATTAGTATCGAGCAAGAAACGGTAAAAAAATCATGTTTGTTGTATGGGAGCCCCCCTTAAATATTTATTATATTTTATTTTTAGTATTTGTTGTTATAGCGGCAATAGAAATACATCATCTGTGAAAATTTCAACTCTCTAGCTATCACCGTTCTTGAGATACAGCCTGGTGACAGACGGACGGACGGACGGACAGACGGACGGACGGACGGACGGGCAGCGAAGTCTCAGTAATAGGGTCCCGTTTTTACCCTTTGGGTACGGAACCCTAAAAAGACATACTTGAAAATCCTGAATATTTTCTTTTATATTATTGCATTGGCATCGGTCCTTAATAGGTGTGCAAAGTTTCAGATCAATCTGAGTATAACAAGTGAATGAAAATCACTTTCAAAGATTCCGTTATATAGATTCATACGTTGATAGATATGTATTTTTTAAAAAAAAGTTCATTCGACTTTATGTGCCTTTGAAATTTGAGGGTTTTCTTCGATGTCTCAGGAGATACCCATCAGATCTTGACCTGGTGCCAATGGTACCAAACGGGAACCACCAGCTTTCAAATAGAAAAAATATCATTTAAATGGATTCGCCCCGTTAAAAGTTAAGCGGTAACAAACACAAAATTTTTTTTAAAAAGAACATACAGACGAATTGAGAACCTCCTCCTTTTTTGAAGACGGTTAAAAAGAGAGTTAACTGACTGTTTCCTTCCATCGCCACAAGGCTTTATTCAATCTACGAAATAGTAATTACCTAAGATACATGTATCGATATTTAACATTAGGATTACTACAAAGCTAAAAAAAACCTCATATAAAACACAATCCCCTTTGTAATAATACAATTAAGTAATTTACTTCGATATTCTCCATTGGATAATAAAAATGGAAGATACATTTTATTTCAGAGGGATTCGACACAATAATTCAATTAATTGTCTGTTCAAGTAAATTTTAACTTAATATTGAAAATGCTAAATGGCGAAATAGAATACCAAAACCATTTTGTACAAGCTATTTAAATACTAATGATTGATTAGTCATTGATTAGTCGTCCGTGTGGTGACGGATTTGGAATACAAGTGTCACCACCCCTTTTCCTTCCCAATTGTCTTGGTTTACTAGTAAAGTAAAGATTTATTCATACATTTACAATACAGATAGTTAATAATTACTTAAGACTAATCGACTTATTCAACTTGAATAACATTATGATGTAATAATACTAACAATCTCCATTTAAACTATCTTTACTTGTTATAAAACAAAGTCGTTATTTTTATATGTCTGTCCCTATGTGAGCTTATATCTTCAAAACTACGCAACGGATTTTAGTTTGGTTTTTCTTAATAGGTAGATTGGTTCTGGATGGCTTCTTTGTAAAATTAGTAGTTAAGGTTTACATTAATTTGTTAATTTTTGCAATTAACTTGCTCTGCTTTTACTAAATAAACTAAATTAAAGTGGAAAAAATTATAACTATGGTTTCATTGGTTCCGCTCATGGTTATCATTTTTGCCACTATAATTTAGTTTGTTTAATTAAGGTTCAGTTATTTTTTAAATTTCAAGCCTACAAAACTGCACTCAAAAGCTAGTTTAAACTATAGTTGAACACTGCCTCTTATACTAGGGTTTCCTGTATCATAAGAGGCATAGTCTTTACTAATTTATAATTGCGAAACTGAGCTAAATACAAGATAAAATTTTAACGACTTTAATATACTAACGCGTGTAACCATAATGCGATTCAGAAAAGCAGCATAACCCCCATCTATTAAGCAGTATAGTAAACTTCTGTTTGTTAAGATTTGGTTTCAAAATTTCACGCGTACGAAGTCGCGGACAACAGCTAGTAATTTATAAATCAATATAACGTAAATAAACAAAATTATAGTGGAAAAAATGATAACCATGTTATGATTTTTTCCACTATAATTTAGTTTATTTAGTAAAAACATAGCAAGTCAATTGCAAAAATTAATAAATAAATGTAGTCAATATTACGTATCTAATTAAGTGATGGTAATGATATTTTCTAACACTTGCGCGACTCATCTGTTTAAATAAAACTACTTTTTACGGATTTAGACGCGTATATATGTTTTAAATTTTGGCCCGACGTTTCGGAGACTTTGCAGTCACCATGGTCACGGGTGAGACTGAGCTGTAATGTGTCTTCTACGATCAGTTATTACAGGGTTTACCCACATTCGATTTTAATTTTACATTGACCATAAAGATAGATGGTAATGAGATATTTGTTCAAAATGTCCGTGTGGTTACGGACTAAAAATACAAGTGTCGCCACCCCATCTCTTCTCTTGGGTGCTGTAAAAGCCAGCTAAGGGATATTTTACACAGATGAAATCCTCTGTGGGAGACGGAAAACTCTAAAGTAAACCCTGTGCCAATACGCCTGGTCAGCGCGGCACAGTAGACCAAAGTGGAGAAGGCCCGTGCCCAATAATGGGACGTAAATGGGCTGGAGAAAGAAATGAGATATTAATTGATTTTAAACACAAAATTAAAATGAGTATAAATTAGTATTTTCGTAGTTAAATTATACAACTAACTACAAGAACTTAAACCAATTTGCAACACTAACTAGTCAACGTTAAAGCTGTTTGATAGCAACGTCTCCCTATCAAAGTGAAGCTCATCAAACTAACTAAATGTAGACACTGTGGACGTGTAATCCGTGTATGTTTGAAAATTGAACAGACCACTGATGGAAGTTACTGGTGAAAGTAAATAGAACCACATTTTATGTTTGTGTCTTTCAATGGGATATAATGGATATAATAAAAAATTGTTTCTTTCTTTTCTTTCTTTGCGCAACTATACTTAACTAAAATATGAAAATTGATGGGTTTAATAACACAATTCGGCAATGTTAATTGAACTTTCCTATTGTAAAAACTGTGTGAGACTAAGGATTTTAATAAATATAAATGTGCTTAACGAAAGAAGCTATTGATTAAAATATACCATAATTGCTTTAATTTTTTTGTAAAGCTTAGTTTAGTTGTGCGCATAGAGTTGGTACCAGTGTCTGCTCTTTTAATAAAACTGGAAGCATAATGGTACCCTTTCTTCGTGAATAACTGTCGCGTTGTACGTAAAAATACGATATAAACTCAATTGAGTGACGATTATGGTGGCCTAATTTAATTACTTGAAGACTGACGACCGCAATAAGCTCAGTTGGCAGAGCTACGGAACGATATTCCGAGGTCGTGGGTTCAAGTCCCGCTTGCGGTAATCACTTTTTCCACCATGATTTAATTCATTAACTATGGCGTATTTTGATTAATGGCTATTTCGTTGTGCACATTTTTATTAATTAAAATCGTTAGTCTATAATATACAGATTTTCTAATAAAAAGTTCGGTTAACATTGTCGAATTGTGTTACTGACATTATCAATTTTCATTTTTTAGTTGACTTTAGTTATGCACGTAGAATCGGTACCTATGTCAGGAGTAGTATATCTACGCCAGGCTTAAAATATTAAAACCCAGAAAAGCATTTACACATACTGTATTCTCTGTCAAATATACTAGTAGGTTGATGGCTCATAGGTAAAGCACACAAACACTAAAATTTAATCCCATTTATCGCTACGCACACACCGCACAAAATAGTCACTATGCGTGTACTATGAGTATGAACATTTTTCTTATACTTTTTTCAGCATAGGTCCTCCTATGCCAACTCTCATTGGATTAATATTTAAAGTCGTGAGGCGTTCTTTCCGGTAAAATTTTTAAATATAGGACAGTATGAGAAGCTACGTAGCGCTACGATAGTTTTCGTAGCACGTCGTAGCACTGTTGTACATAAAAAGTTAACATTAAGGGCCTACATCAATATTATCGTATATCATCGCCGACACGTACATATTAACACAGCCAGTAGGCACAGAAAATGAAGAATTAGGGATACTTTTCCTATTTACTCAAAATCTACTAATTAAATTTTAATTCTGATTTACGTGTTTCTATATATAATAGTTACTTATGTTTTTAAAGTTATTTCATTAGTTAATACGCGATAATAGACAGACAAATGAAAAAAATAAAAAATTAGAGAGGTTGTTTCGCTAAGATTTTCTATCGAGAAAACTTTTTTCAATCGCGTTTCTGAGTTTATGCGATCCTAGATCATATATTGAAAAAACATATACTTAAAAATTAGAGCTCTAGCCATTCAATCTAAAGAAACAATGAAAACTTCGTACGTAGAAAAATGCACGAAGCTATTTTGGTATCCTCTTAAAGTAATTCAAGCTAACTAATACCATAAGATGAATTTGTATACGCAAAAGATTCGAAATATTGTCCAAAAATTAAATTTTCATTTCAAGAAAGAAAGAAAGAAAGAAAGACAGAAATAGGTTTTATTCATATTATATTTCAAGGACATTTACAGTTGAGATTTGATAATGTTAAATGTTGTATTGTAATTTTTAACTTTTAAACAACGTGCTTAGATATTCTTTTACTTTAATATGCATTTCCAATTAATTCAGCTTAACGCCTAGTTTATTTCAAACTAGTTATAAAAGCTATCTAAAAATTAAAACTGTAAATAATTAATTAGATTAAGTGCTTTCATCTGTTTTGATATTTAGTTTTCAGTAGCGGCAAGTTAATGAATGTTTTAAAAATGAGTATCCTAACTCCTAACTAATTTATAAATGTTAAAACGAGTTGATGACACTACAGAAATTTAGACGAGCTTGGGTGTTAATGTGTGGAACAAAACTATAGCGCGATTTAAAAAACGGTACAACGCCATCTATCGACTATCATAGTAAGCTTCTGTTTGCTAAGGTTTAATTTCTAAATTTCACGCGTACGAAGTCGCAGGCAACAGCTAGTAATTATATAATGAGCAACGATTTAATATTACTTTTAGCATTAACTTGTCTTGATTAACTTGTTTTCGACAGGCAGCGGCTTAGCTATGCCCCTGGTATTGCGGAGTCTATGAGCAACGGATGCCACTTGACATCAGGTGGCACGTTAGCTCGTCTGTCGACCTAAGCAATAAATAAATAAATAAATATTCACGGACATTTCACACAACGTCCTCTGGTCCCAAGCTAAGCTGACATACTTGTGTTATGGATACCAGAATACGGATATACTACATATACTACGTTTCTTTTGTAAATACATATAATAGGTACATATAAACACCCAGATGCAGTACAAACATTTGTATGACATTTATTAACATCACACAAATGATTGTCCCGAGCGGGAAACGAACCCGCGATCTCCTGATCGGCAGTCCGTTACATGAACAACTAGACCACGAAGCCCGTAATAAAAAACCTCGTTTTCTTGCAGCCTCAATTGCGAAAAAAAATAAATTCTTTACAGATAGCAAACTACTGCAAATATGCCTTTTGAATCGCGAGTCAAATTTTAAATACCAGTTTGTAGATACGAATTTACAAACAACTACGAGTAGGCATGCGAAAATTTTCTGCCTAGAAATGAATAAAAAGTAATAATGATTGTAGATAAAATTGTAAATAGATAAACTAGTTTATATAATTAACTTTTTTCACAAGCATATTTATTTTATTTTATTTACTTGCATTCAGACTTAATTTTGTAGCATAATATTTTAAAACAATTAAGCTGAAATCGTGTAAACACGTTTAGTTTTGATAACAATGCTTGTTGGACTTTGTGATGTCATTTACTACCAACATAGAAGAAAAACAGTTTAATGCTTTTCTACTATAAATAAATAAATAAATATTCATGGACATTTCACACAACGTCCTCTGGTCCCACGCTAAGCTTATATGCTTGTGTTATGGGTACCAGAATACGGATAGACTACTTCGACCTATGCAAAGAACAAGGTTACTAGTGAATAAGTTACCAAATCGTTTTTTTTTGTAGTTTTATGTAGTTTTAAAATTATGCTAAATAGTATTTTATATAGATAGGAAAAAAAACAATTTGCTAGAAGAATTACGAAAAATGTTATAGCTGATTGTGTGATTGGCAAATTTAAAATCGCTTTCCTGTAAAGTAACGATTATGCAGAAGTAACTTTATTCTACGGATAGGTCGACTTATACTACTTTTCTTTTATAAATACATACCTAAAATACATAATACGGAACCCTAATAAAAACAACCAGACGCAGTACAAACATTTGTATGACAATTAGAAAAATCACAAAAATGATTGTCCCGAGCGGGAATCGAACCCGCGACCAGCAGTCCACTACATGAACCACTTGACCACGAGGCTCGTCTTCCCGTCTTTACTAAAAGCTACTATCAAGTAAAAAGGATTTGTTAACAATAACACAAAAAATAAACTGACATGTAAAACGCCCTAGTTATATACCCACAGATATAAAATTTTCCGTTTGGTGATGGATTAAAAATACAAGTGTCACCACCCCATATCTTCCCAAAGGTGCTGTAAAAGTCAGCTAAAGGATATTGCACACAGATAACATCCTCTGTGAGAGACGGAAAACTAGAAAAATAAACCTTGTGCCAATACGCCTGGTCAGCACGGCACAGTAGACCACAATCCAAGTGGAGGAGTCTCGTGCCCAACAGTGGGACGTAAATGGGCTGGAGAAGGAAGGAAGATATAAAATATACGTACAGTAAAAATGAAGCTACTTTTAAAATAAATAACTTAAAAACAAAGTAGTTGCTACCAAATAGGATGAACGTAAAAGAAACTCGCACTTAGCGGATTATTTTCCGTCTGTTGATCATTGTGTTGACATAATGCCTTCAGAGACCAGTCCTTCCATTAGGAAAATTTATAAGAAAAATAATATATAAATATAGTCCATAAAATTTTTCCTTGGCACTACGCGAAAGCAATTACGTTAATTGAAGTAAAACAAACCAATTTCCGAAAGCTCATTTTATGACAAAACATATTCTACCTTAATTTGGAAACGTAAATACCCCTATTACTTATTCATTTTTAAAACGTGTCGGCTTACTACTATATCTTTCTTGCTCTCTCTCACGCTAAAAGACAGGGATAAAACACTTTCACCCACGTTTTCCTGGTTAACCCCTCGCCTTGTTCCAGAATAATCTACCTTTCATTTTGCAAAATCTTAACAGTGATCGTTGAAAAGATACTATTGTGTAATAGGCAATGCTTTAACCGTGGTTTTTCGTATTGTGTATACAATATGCATATTTTATCAATTTACTTTTATTTACTATTTCTTATTTACTTTTTATTAGAAAGAGCAAGACTGCTCTTTCCAATAAAAGTAAATAAAAAATAAAAAGTCTCTTATTACGAACAAAAAGAGCAGATTATCACGAAAAATGATATAGCTGCTTAAACCTTTTCTTTCTTTAATAATTCCGAATAAGAATAATACGTTAAATGTAGTAATAATAACGAGCTGGTCTATTGTTGTAGCCGTTAACTAATTGTTCTTTTGACATAAAATCTTTAATTATCATTTATTCGCTATATTATTATGTACAATATTTATGGTTTTAAAATATTTTAATATATAAATATTAAGTACAAAGCTAAAGAAATTAAAAGAAAACAAAAATAAATATATTATGCATTAAAAAATTCCTCCGCCTCTCTGTCATCTGGCAAAGAGCCCAGAACGCTGGCTGCATTGCCAAAATAAATGGCAATACGGATGCGTTGAGCAAAATAAAGGCCAGCGTTCTGGTCACCTAAGGCGTCGACTAGTCGCTTCCCTAATTCCCTGTAAAAAGTTCTATCGTAAGAACCTATCGACCCCAAACGACCCAAAGGCGTGATCTCCGACGTGATTGTGTGTTTGAAAATATGTACGTCGTAATAGCCATTAAACTAAAATGAACCATAATAGTATTTTTTGTTAAATTTTAGTTTGGTTCTTGATTTGATTGAATTGTTACCAATACCAAGTGTTTAATAAATAAACATAAAAGTGATCGATTAAAATCGATAACTAATTGTATTAATAATTAAGTTCACTATGGCAACTATTATTGCCTAATTTTAAGTGTGTCAACACTGACACTTTTTCCGTTTCCATTCAACATGTAACACAGCCAATTGTCAATGGCATTTTTTACAATGCAAAGTGTTGTATTTTATTTAAAATATAATCACATTTAAAATTACACAGCATGTTATTTCTATTTACCTAACATGCTGTTGTGGTCCTTCGATAAGTACTCAATAGTACGTGGTTGAATCAGTTATATTTAAATTCAGTGCTCGCGTGTGATCCGTTCTTAGCTTGCTATGCAAGCCACGGTCGACGTTAAGGCGTTTAGAAATTTGCCCTGGTGCTCTTCGTCCTATAATACGAGGTGCCCGGGCCTTGTGTCTCGGCGGTGCAGTTTACTACAAATTTCGGTCTATATACCGGGTTGCGCGGCGCTCGTTGTACAAGAGCGTCCTGCTGCCATTTTGTTGAGGGGAGTCGCGATTTCGCGGCAAACGGCTGTTCATCGTGTGGGTTTGGTGCAATTCGTCCTATGTACGAGTTTCCCAGCCTCTTTTCGACGAGATCAGATCATTAATCTAGTGGATTTGGTCGATTCTTCGAGCATCAATTTCGTCCATACGAAAAATATTTTAGAATCGCCATATTGAAATAAATAGTTCGTTGTGTTGGCAGCAATGACAACGCTGATTTCATCGTGTTAAGTTGGCAGCAATGACAGCGCTGTTTTCGTCGTGTTAAGTTGGCAGCACTGCGTATTGTCACTGTCAATGTCAACTGTCATCGTTTCGTCAGTCACATCGTAACGTAAACAATAACATAACCAAAGTGCGGGTTTTGGTTGTTTTTAGTGCGGTTTATTTGTGCAAGCAATTAAGTTTAGTGCGTAAGTGCGTCCCTCTATAGGCGACTCACGCTGGAATACGTGCGGTTTTTGTTTTTATCGGCTACAGAAAGCAAAATCATGGGTGAGGAACTAAAACGTTGGCGAACTAAGCGCGGCCAATTAAAAAGTACAGTGACACGTATCGAAACCTTTGTAAATGGTTCTGAGTTTTCCTCAGCCGGCGGTGAGGTGCTTCAGGCTAGACTGGACAAATTAGTGAGTACTTTTAAAGAATATGAGGACGTTAACCTAGAAATTTCAATGCTTGACAGCACAGATTCAGAGAATGTTACTGAAATTGAAAACAAGTATTTTGTAGTGTTAGCTAAACTGAAAGAATCCATAAAGGGTAAGAGTAATTTACATTGTTCAAACAGTTCAGTTTCAAAGCTCCCAAATATTGAGATTTCCTCATTTGATGGAAAAGATTTCACTAACTACCAACCTTTCATGGATTTGTTCAATGCTGTCATTGAGAGAAATAGTTCTTTGTCTAATGTACAAAAATTGTGTTATTTGAGAAAGTATTTGACAGGAGATGCTCTGGCTGTAATAATTAACTTGCCTATTGTTAATGAGTCCTATGCAGAGGCATTGTTGTTACTAAAAAACCGGTTTGATAATAAGGCAAGGCTTATATGTAATCATATTAATCAGTTGCTAGAGTTACCTCAAATGCAAAAAGGTACTGCATCTTCTATAAGGTCTTTTGTGTCATGTATTCGCCAACAACTATATGCTTTAAAAAATTTAGAACAACCCACAGACAAATGGGACATGTTGTTAATTTCTATTTTTTCAAGGAAACTAGACTGTTATACAAACAGAGCTTATCATTTAGATAGAAACTCTCCTGATGATTTACCCACAATGTCTGAATTTCTGTCATTTTTAGAAAAGCGAGCAATAGCTTTGGAGGACAGTCCTCCCCCTAAAAGTAATTTCCATGATGGTAATAATAATGTTAAACAAAAGGCTAATAGTTTTAATCATAAAGTTTCCAATGTTGTTTCAAAACAAAACCAAAAACAAATCACTTGCTTATTCTGTAAAAATAATCATCTCTTATTTGCCTGTCCAAAATTTAAAATGTCTCCAATAATAGACAGATTGAAGTTTGTGACAGATAATAACTTATGTACAACTTGCCTAAGGCACCACTTGGATGTCTGCAAATATACATTTAAATGTAGAATGTGCAAAGAGTCCCATAATACTCTCTTGCATCAAGATAAACAACCTGAAACACCAGTCAATACTGTGTTGCATTCTAACAATAATAATATCAATGTTTTGTTACCTACTATACGTATAAAACTGATTGATAAAAATGGTTGTAAAATTTTTGTTAAGGCCCTACTCGATAGTGGGAGCCAAGCATCTATAATAAAGCGATCTCTTGTTAATCAATTAAAATTAAAGACTGTACCTTTTCATGTAAATATTATTGGACTTGGTAATAATAATAATAAAGCCAATGAATGTGCCAACATAATGTTACCTTCCTCAATTTACAATGTTAAGTTTGAAGTGAAGTGCCATGTTGTAGATTCTATCACAACTGTTTTGCCTCAGAATCCTATTGATATTAGCAATATTAGGATTCCTGAAAATGTTTTTCTGGCTGATACAGAGTTTAATGTCCCATCAGAGATTGCCATTCTACTAGGTTCTGATTTCTATTTTAAAGTGCTTCTTAATGGACATTTAAAGTTAAATAATGGATTAGTTCTCCAGAACACATTGTATGGCTATGTTGTAGCTGGTGCAGCTTTTCGTAAAGCTAAAGCTCCAGATTCAAATGTTAACTTGACTTCTAATTTTATTACCAAGGAAAATAATTTGGAAGAAATTATGGCAAAATTTTGGTTGTCTGAAAAAATGCCTGAGCCTGAGAAGAAAAAGACTCAGTCTTTGGAATTTCAAAGAGCAGAGGACTGTTTTAATAATTCAGTAAAATATATTGATAATCAATTTTCAGTTGATATTCCTTTACACTGCCCTTTGAATGAATTAAATATTGGAGATTCGTTTTCAATTGCTTTACAAAGATTTTTGGTATTAGAGAAAAAATTTCAGTCTGATCCAGAATATTTTTCAAAATATAAAAAGTTTATAGATGAGTATGTCACGCTAGGGCATGCTAAGGTCGTTGATGTCAATGCCTACGACATTTGTAATGGTCCGGTATATTTTCTTTCACATCATGCTGTCTCGAATGAAAGCAGCAAAACCACTAAGTTACGCATAGTATTTTCTGGCAATATGAAATCTAAAAAAGGTGTATCAATTAATGATGTAATGCTAAACGGTCCCATTGTGCAACGTGAATTATTTGACATACTTATCTACTTTCGTACTTATCGTTACACACTCATGTGTGATATTGAAAAAATGTTTCGAATGTGTCTCATCAATGAAGACTACAGACCTTTACAGAATATATTGTGGCGAGATGACCCATGTCAGCCAATCAACTGCTTGCAATTGCAAACAGTTACATATGGCCTTAAAGCTTCTACTTTTTTGAGTACTAGATGTTTGTTAGAACTAGCTCATTTGTACCAAGATAAGTACCCTTTAGCTGCAGAGGCTATTAGACAACACACATATGTCGATGATGTCATATGTGGCGCGGATTCGAAAAACCAGTTACATCTCCTGAAAGAGGAGTTACTGAACCTAATGAAGTTGGGGAATTTTAATTTACACAAATGGTGTTCAAACTCTATAGATGTTCTGCATAATATTCCTGAAAATAAAAAATATTTTGAACAGATTGACTTAAATAAAGACAATATAATTAAAACACTTGGTTTGAAGTACAATGTACTCACAGATTCCTTGTTGTTTCAATGTCCCATGATGGATGACACTCAAAAAACTAAAAGAACAATATTAAGTTTTATTGGTAAAATATTTGACCCTCTTGGTCTCTTAGGTCCCATTGTAGTAGTGGCTAAACTGTTCATGCAGTCTCTATGGGCACTTAATATTAACTGGGATGCTGTTCTGCCCCAAGACTATATTAATACATGGGATAAATTTTTAAATGATTTAATTTCAATGGGCACTCTCTCTATTCCAAGGTGTGTTTTATCACATCCAGTAGATGCCATGGAACTTGTAGGCTACTGTGATGCCTCCATGAAAGCTCTTGGTTGTTGTCTCTTCTTAAGAATTTTTAATTCTAATGGGACAGTCTCTGTTGACTTGTTATGCTCCAAGTCACGAGTTGCTCCATTAAACAAATCGGTAACAATACCAAAGTTAGAGTTAAGCAGTGCATTATTGCTTGCTCAGCTAGCAAATAAAGTTCAGGATATTTTAAAACCAAGATTACCAAAACTTTCTATTCACTTGTATAGTGATTCTCAAATTACACTTGCTTGGATCAAGTCAGCAAATTTAAAATCAAATTCATATATTATAAATAGGGTCAATCAAATTAAAACACTGACAGAAGACAAAATGTGGTCTTATGTTAGCTCAAGTAAGAATCCTGCTGATTTACTTTCTAGAGGCTGTGATCCACACAAATTAAGATCAAATGAACTATGGTGGCATGGTCCCAAGGAACTGTCTCATATGGACTTTCAGCACTCTATATGTGATGTAAAATTGCCCATTCCCTCATCCTTTGAGGACGAATTAGTGACCAATGTGACCTTACCCCAATTAGATTTTCTTAATAAATTTTCTGATGTTGGAAAGCTGCAGAGAGTAGTAGCATATATTTTACGATTTCGTAATAATTGTTTAAAGAAAGATAAAGAAAGTGGGTCATTGACACCACAAGAGCTCCATAATGCCTTGTTGGTAATAATTCGTGTCTCACAAAATAAATATTTTTCTAAAGAGATGGAGTGGCTAAATAGGTCCTTGCCGGTAAAGTCAGGTTTGTCAAAACTACACCCCTTCCTGGATAAGACTGGTATATTAAGGGTAGGTGGTCGGTTACAAAATGCCAATGATATTCCCTTTGATAAAAAGCATCCAGTCATATTACCCAAGTCTTGTCACTTGACAACTATTCTAATTCACAAAGAACATTTAAGATTATTACATGCTGGTGCCAAATTGGTACTTAGCTCTTTATCACAACGCTTTTGGCTTGTTAATGGCATAAGAGAAGTAAAGAAAGTAGTAAATAGGTGTGTTAAATGTTTTAGAATGAAAGCAGCAGCAGTAAACCAATTAATGGGCTCTCTGCCACCTGAAAGACTTTCTGTTGCCAGACCGTTCCAAGTGGTAGGTGTTGACTTCTGCGGACCATTCAGTGTGAAAGTTACACGCTTAAGAAGGCCTATAGTGACTAAAGGCTATGTAGCTATATTTGTTTGTTTTTCAATTAAGGCCATCCACATGGAACTTGTAAGCGACTTAACCACTGAAGCATTTTTGGCTTGCCTTAAGCGATTTATTGCTAGACGAGGAATGCCAAGTAAAATATTTTGTGATAATGCCAAAACCTTTAAAGGTGCAGCTAACGAATTAAAAGCTTTACATGATCTGTTTACTTCAAAAAAGCACATTGATGCAATTGATAATTATTGTATACCTAAATATATTCAGTTTAGATTTATACCAAGCTATTCACCAGAGTTTGGAGGCTTATGGGAAGCCGGGGTTAAAAGTTTTAAATTTCACCTGAAGAGAATTGTTGGCAACATTGCCTTAACCTTTGAAGCTTTGTATACAGTGGTTACAGAAATTGAAGCTGTGTTAAATTCACGACCCCTTCTTCCTATAAGTTCGGATGTTTCCAGTTATGAATATTTAACGGCTGGCCACTTCCTCATAGGAAATGCATTGTCAAGTTACCCTGAAACTGACCTTTCTGATAAAAATATCAATAGATTAAAATTTTGGAATATCTTAACCAAAATTAAACAGGACTTTTGGAATGTCTGGTCACGTGATTATCTCACACAGTTACAAAGTAGACCAAAGTGGCTACAAAGTCATCCTAACTTAAAAGAAGGGGACCTTGTCATTGTACGCAATGACAATACACCTCCATTAACATGGCCCATGGCTAGAGTTGTAAGGGTTATCCCTGGACCAGATGGTAGGGTCAGGGTGGCTGAAATAAAGATGCCAAATAATAAAACATATTTAAGGTCATTTAGAAAGTTAAGTTTATTACCACTTAATAATACTGTTTCTGATGAACAGTTGAGTAGTCCCTAGTGGTTAGCCGATCCCAAGACTTTGTCGTAGGGCTAGAGACTACTTAACTAAGCATTTTTCTGTTTTTGAATGTATTTATACTTGAACATGGTTTTCTTGTATTAAGTATGTATGTAATAATAAGTTTGTTATTATGTTAATATATATATGGTTTTGGCCCGGCCCAACTTATGTTTAATAAATAAACATAAAAGTGATCGATTAAAATCGATAACTAATTGTATTAATAATTAAGTTCACTATGGCAACTATTATTGCCTAATTTTAAGTGTGTCAACACTGACACTTTTTCCGTTTCCATTCAACATGTAACACAGCCAATTGTCAATGGCATTTTTTACAATGCAAAGTGTTGTATTTTATTTAAAATATAATCACATTTAAAATTACACAGCATGTTATTTCTATTTACCTAACACCAAGTAACATCCTCTCCTGCCCATTTACGTTCCACTGTTGGGCACAGGCCTCCTCCCTTTTGGAGGGATTATGGTCTACTGTGCCACGCTGACCAGGCGTGTTGGCACAGGGTTTATTTTCGAGTTTTTAGTCTCTCACAGAGGAAGTTATCTGTGTGCAATATCCCTTGGCTTTTGACTTTTACAGCACCCTTGGGAGGAGATGGGGTGGTGCCACTTGTATACTTAATCCATCATTACACGGAGGGCCAAGTAACATAGATAGAAAAAAAACTATAAATTTTATGATGCGCCTGTGACAGATCTGCTTACAAACAAATTGATACCGGATAAGTCATTACCGCGATCAAACCAATCGGCAACTAGGAAATGACGTATCCGTGTTCATTTGAGAACGGAAATCGTAAACCGTTAAGCGGAAGTTTCGTTCGTTCGCGCCAATTAACGCAGTGAAACCTTCACAAGGCACCGCGATTCTAGATAATGTAATATTGTGGTTTAAGAAACTGAACGTATGAGAGATTAAACGTATTGAATGTGTATAAAGCTGAGTTGAGAAATTCTGGCAGAAAATTGTATTATTTACGGCCGTAAAATGTATACCGTGGCTGTATTACGGTGCTTTTGATGAACTTATAACTATGTGACTACAAAATTTGGTCTTATAAAATGAATACATTTTCTCTCTCTCTCTCAACAACTATTTAACGTGTCACAGTAGGCCTTCTCCACTTTGGGAGGGATTATGGTCTACTATGCCGCGATGACCATGCTTGTTAGCACAGGTTTTATTTTTATCCCTTAGCTGGCTTTTATAGCACCCTGAGGAGGAAATGGAGTAGTCACACTTGTCCTCTAATCCGTCACCACACGGACAAAAAAAGATAATCATACTTAATTTTCATCATAAGTATAAACGAAATTAGTTATTTATTTATTTCACTCTTTATTGTACACACAAAAATTACATAAGGCAGACAAACGGGAGCACTACTTAAGATGAGTGGTGGTCTTATCGCACTCGGAGTTTTCTTCCAGACAACCGTATGGATTTGGGGGTGAGAAATCAGTGTGGTAGTGTGATTAAGAGTGTGAAATTGCGAGAGATTGATTACATTGATTGATTGAATTACATCATAAATAAAGGTTTAGTATACTATAAAAATTTTCCAATAAATTCATGCATATCAAATGTGTTTTGGCTTCTTTCATTTAATGCGTTTCGAAAGAGCGTACGTTAGTCAAAGCTACTTAATTAATTCCAAGTATATAAACATACAAAGAGCTTCTAAGTGAATGACTGTATAGCGTTATATAGGAGAAATGAAGTACCACACGTTTTGAAGTTGTAGAATTGAGAAACGTTATACAAATGAAGGGTGTAGGGCAATTGGAAAACGGTACTGTTTCCAAAACTGGAGCGTGCTTGATTATCCGTGCGCGGCAATGGAATTTTCAATGTGGATCTGTTTGGTTTATACGCACGACGTTGGATAGTCTGTTAGCAGAAAATTTTGTTCAGTCACGTAACCCTTTTCTATTGGCTGTCGAAATTTCTTCAATACTTCGGCAATCGATTATAAGAGTGCATTGAAAAGTGAGCTGTAATCTTAATTAGTATTAAAGTCAGATTTTTGTTCAACTAAAACGAACTCTAGTAGATAGAGGTGTTCGCTTTTTAATAATAAATGAACATAAATAAATAGTTTTGGTATAAAAAACATGACTTTAGATGATAATACTAACTATCCGGCAGTCTATAGTTTCTAGTTTGTACGTAATCATTAATATTTATCCGGTAAATAAAAAAAGAATTCAACAAAAAATTTTGTAAAAAACAATAAATTTCATACCGGAAGAAGCAGAGTAGGTGTGAAAACAGATATAAGCCAAGATCACACGAGCCGTTGGAAGCAGGTGCCACAAGATGTGACGTTCTCTAAAGAAAATTTGTATTCAATAGTAAATGAAAATAAGATGAACTTAATTCATCTAATAAATTAAATTATAATGTAAAATTTGATCACCGTCAGCGGGACTTACACCCACCACCTCGAAATTCCGCTCCGTCACTCTATTACCCTTTCCATTATTAACCTTTCTATACCGCGCACTTGTCTGTGAGACCGACGAAACAGTTTTTCGTTCATATTATTTTTTCTAAGAACTTTAAGACATCGCGCGTTCTGGTAGCTGCATTATTTGGGGTTTGCTTTAGGTTGGTACATGGCACCCAGTCGTGCGAGCAGCACGTGTAGGCCTACTACGGCTTGATTGGTCTGTGAGACCGACGCGGGTATACGATCGCAGTATACGTTTTACTTGCGGATACTAAGGGTGACTAAAATTTTGTTACAATGGTCTCAACATATGTGATTTTTAAGAATTAAAAGATTTTTATTTTTAAAGTCTAAAATATTTTAAGAATAAATCATTATAATGTATCTATAGTTATATTTATTTATTTATTACATAATTTTATTCATCAGTAGTATGTATTAACAATATTATTATTTACAAAACATAAAATAGGGTTACAAAAAATTTTAAATAAAAAAAAAAGAAAAGGCAAACTACAGTATATTTTACAAAGATTTTTTATGTTTGTTTTTCTTAACTGTAAGATAAAAATGTGACTTTTTAAGGAAAGACTGATAGTCATTTAAGTAATAAATAGTTTATGCAAACAATAATTTTTTTTCGTTTTGTTACATGCTATAAATTCCTGTAAAATAAAAAAAATATCAACGGTTTCATAGAAAAATAACCAGGTAATAGGAATCAAAGTTACGGTCTGTCACACCGTGCGCGGGTATAGGTGTTAATACATTTGGAGCGGGTATAGGAAGGTTAATTTATTAAATAAAAGCATAGCAAATCAATTGTAAAATTATTAATTAGTTTAGTAATGTAATTTATTTTTATGTTGACCTCTTGAGCATTTCATAAGAGCATTGTTGTGAATTAAAAATAACATGAAAATTAGTAGTAACAAAATATAAACCATTGTATCAGATTATTAGATACGTATTCCAATATTAAGGGTGGTTAAATTGACAAGCCAGACAACGTGTCAGTACTAATATCATTAACCAAACGCCTGTTGTGCCAAATCGTATTGTTACCGATTCAGAATACTGGTATTGCTAAATGAATAGATGATACCTAAGTGGCTGTGTAGCGTTCGTGTATTATTAATTGACTTCGGTTACGTTATACATTTCAATTTATTGAAATTGATTTTGTATAATATTGTGTATTTCAAATACAATTTTAGGAATAACGTGATATAATAATGTTCAATCTAGATTGTTTAACATTTTTTTAGTTAAAATAAAACACTTTACCAAAATAAACAAGAAGATGCGCACATTTTTTTTGTTTTATATACCGATGTTTTGGAGACCTTTTCAGACTCCATGGTCACGGGTTGGACAGAGTTGTAAAATGTCTCTCAACAACTGATCATAGAGGGCATTTAGATGCTAGCTAAGCTAAGCTAAGTTAGACGTTAACGTAGCGCTCTATAGTCTCTGCCTATCCCCATGGGGAAAAAGGCGTGACGGTATGATGGTGATGTTAGATTTGAAACAAAACATACACGTCAGATGCCGTGAATTGGTTCCATTTTGAGTGAATGAGTCGCGGAAATGTTAGAGAATATTTTTTTTACTTTGTACATATAAATTTCACCTTTAATTCAAAACGTATGCAAAAATAAGGTGTATTCTGTACGCGAATGAATTAATACTTTGCATATTTTGAGTTAATTTTGTAGCACGTAGCATGGTCGTAGCGGTGCTACGGAGGAAGTGCTACATATTTATGTATCTTACAAAAATGAGTCTACGAAAATCTTGAAGTTAAATGCGAGGCGGGTTTTTTTTTCTAAACTTATGTGTAATAAGACATACAGAAATCTAATGTCGGCTTAGACAACTTATCAAGTGTTTTTTTTAAGATTTTGTATACTATAAACATCCAAAAAAAATATTAAAAAATAAAATAAAAAAAAGTTATTCTATGGTCCTAGTGATGTTACGTGTTCAATAACAGGTCATGGAATAAACTAGGTGCATTCAGATTCACATTCATATAGTCATATTTCAGAATCATTCTCTTGACCCTAAAGTATATGTTTTTATTTAGATACCTATTTTTTATGATAGCAATAGTAATTACTTATTTAAAAATAAAATTCATGGATATATTACATTAATATTAAAGACTAAAGTTTGCCTAAAGTAAAATTAAATTGATCTTGTAACGCTAGGAGATTATAAACCGTTATAATTTGTAAAGTCATGAAAATTGTGTTTTTTAATAAGTTTCTTTATCCCTACATTATCCAACTGTAAATATTTTGATAGGATACTAAAAAGGCAATTTTATTAGGTCTAAAAGGAAAATATTCTGAGTGAAAATATTCTAACGTCACAAATACTGGTACGATAAGCCAAATGAAACGCGAAGGAAAACTCGTTGTCACAACACTAAGGGGGTGGATTTGGATCGTTTTGGGGTAAAGGGTGAGATGATTTAATAAATATTCAAATAAAGGAAGAGGTCCACTGGGCTCCAACGGCGGACACAAGCCTTTCGAGACCCTGAGGAGACTATTACTGTTGATCTGCGGTGTACACTGCGACAAACGAAAACATATCGTAATTGAATAATAATACGGTTTCGTTTTTGATAAAAACCGTACAAAAGAAAAGTAGTTTATGTATTCTATACGTATTCTGGTACCCATAACACAAGCATAATAAGCTTAGCGTGGGACCAGAGGACGTTGTGTGAAAATGTCCATCAATATTTATTATTTATTATTATTATTATATTCATACTGACTTATCGGAGGTTTAAACGGAGAGATAATAAACGTTTTAGTGTAAAAAGACTATTAGAAAACTAGTTTTGACAATTTTCGCGAACCGATTTTAGCGAACTTTTAAACCTCCGATAAGTCATTATGAATTAGACTATAAGCATTTGCCGTTTTCAGTCGAGGTAAAACTGCATTTATCTTTATATTCTTACAAACCCAAAATAGATACTAATGTCAAAGTACCATTTATTCTCAAGAGTGTCGTGAAAAGCGAATAAATTACTGTGTAAAGGAGATTACATCTCTGTAAGAGTTGGAATACTTGAAATACGTACCTAATGGCTCTTGCTTGCGGCTTAGCTACTTTCATATTTTGATATATCACATAGTTTATTTAAAAAATAATATACTAAAACTAAATTATGTAAAAAGGCGTATTATAAAATTTCTGATTATATTAAAAACGATAAAGCTTGGGAGTAGGTTGCTCTGGAGCAATACATATTCTATATTGTAACGTTTTATTAGCATTGTAAGTATAATTGACAATTAATTGAAAAAATATTGATTTCATTAAAAGCTCTACTGAGTTTCTTACGCGCGCCGGTTCTTCTCAGCAGATTGCGTTCGGAACCGGTGGTAGGGAAAAAAAATTGGACATGTCAAAAGCACGTAATTTTTTCAAAAAATTATGTCTACTTGATTAAATGACTTTTCATTTCATTTCGAAAAGAAAATAATATGGAAATGATTTTGTACAGTTTCTCGTATATAGAGTCTGTACTTGGTGGTTTTTGGATTAGGGATTCCTGAATACCACCGCTGCCAAATTTAAAAGAAAATTATTTTAGCAATTTATGTTAGAAATAGGCTAGAGACTTATGTGAGACGTGGTGACGGACGCACCTACAGCACCCCTGACATCTTAGTACCTATATGACGTTCTCTTACAAAGTTATGGGCCCAGATGTTTACAACCGGCTTCAGATCATATACGAACGGCACCCACTTTAAGATCTTTTATATCTAGACTGAAACGGTGGCTTATCGAGCAAATTTTCTATACCATTGACGAATACAATGAATTGTAATGACATTTATTATATACATTGTACATAATCTAACATTTTAATTTTACTAGTACTAATAGCCTGACTTTATTTTTATGACCGACTTTGTTGTATTTTTGACATTTATATATCACTAGCTGACCCGGCAAACGTTGTTTTGCCATACAAAAAAAAAAAGTTTGAAAAATAGATGTTGGCCGATTCTCGGACCTACTGAATATGTATGTAAAATTTGAGAAGAATCGGTCAAGCCGTTTCGGAGGAGTACGGTAACTAACACTGTGACACGTGAATTTTATATATTAGATTAGAATATTTTATTCAATTTTTTTTATATTAGTTTTCTTTGTTAAATGTTAACATGAATTCTGTAATTATATTTATTTTATTTATTTATTTATTATATTCTTTATTGTACACCATTTAGTTTTACATTACAGGATGTTCTTAAAATAATCTAGTACAATGGGCGGCCTTATCGCTTAAAGCGATTATAATGAAAAATACTCACTCTGACATGAATAATTAAAAATTATTAACTATTATTATTATTTTTTGTTAATGTATTTTTGTATCTAATTTCTTACAATTAAATAAATAAATAAATATATAAATATTCACAGCAATTTCACACAACGTCCTCTGGTCTCAAGCTAAACTTACATGCTTGTGTTATCGGTACCAGAATACGGAATAAATTGGAGTAAATGAGCATTGAGTATTGAGTATTTCAGACAACACATTAATAAATTTTAAAGTTTAATATCAAAACCAAAATACATTCTTACATCACAAGTGATAAATACCCGAACCTTATTGCCTCAGCAACTCTGTATGATCTTGATTTCCCAAAGGCAACGTACGTATCGGCTTTGACGTTACAAAATGATACCTCACAGTGACTTCATATAATAAAACAAATAATATTTCTCATTCAGTGTCAATTTTCATTATTTGACATTTCTGTTTAGTTTTGCTAATTTTAGTTAAAGGATTTTAAATTTTTGCTACAAACGCTATTTGTAGAAGTATTATAAAATTTGCTTATAAAAATGTCTTGAATAATGTAAGCTTACATCACATTTTATACATAATATTATATAGCTGTTACCCGCTTACTTCTTACGCGTGAAATTTAAGAAATAAAAAATCCTTAACAAACTATACAAAAAAATCACATCATTTTGATGCTATATTTTTGTATAGTTTGTTATATGCGTAGTTCCGTAGTTTTGAACATATAAGCTCGCAAAGGGACATACATACAAAAACTACGACTTTGTTTTATAAATAAGTAAAGCAAATTTGCAAATTTAGACGTGCATATTTGTTTTAAACTTTAGCCCGACCATTCGAAGACTTTTCAAATAAAAAAAATAACGTTACGTCAAAAAAAAATTACGCCTATTTTCTATTGGGATAGGTAGAGGCTATAGAGCGCCATCTGCTACGATCCAAACAAAGTTCCTGGGCTTCATTTACGCTCATATATTGGTTGTAAGTCCTACGCACTATTTACTCATAGGCATACAAAATATGTAGTTAAAAATCCTTAAACTTATGTGTGTGTAAATTAGAGAGCCCTTTTCACACAACAACACGAAGATTCATGATACCTTGATATGGCTAGGTATAAAACTTAAAGCGATATTACTAGACCTAACTCCTAATATCTTAGCCTTTAGGTATAGGGGTTAGTAAAAGGGCATTTCAAACAAATGAGGGGCTTGTATTAATTATGAACTAATTGAGATTAGAGACAGAGTCTAGTGTAATTTATGAGGTAGCTTAATGAAATATATTTTTGTACTATGTTTTATATTTGTCTATAATAATATCCATTTAATATGATTCTAAATGTTTTGTTCCTGTGGTGTCAGATTAAAAATACAAATTACCTTTTTTCTTCCCATAGTACTGTAAAAGCCAGCTAGGGAATGCTGTACATAGATAATAACCTCTGTGAGAGACGGAAACCTCGAAAACATATCCTGTTCCAACGCGCCTGGTCATCGTGGCACAGTAGACCATAATCTCTCTCAGAATGGAGGAGGTGGTAACCTTGGGACATTAATGGGCGGAAGAGAGAATGCTTTTTTATATATTATGTCAGATTTTTAATCATTTCCTTTTCAATAATTCGTCTAAAGCTTGAACTAAATGAAAATCTAATTTATAAAATATATTCAATTTTGTTATTACATAAACTAATATCGTTTAATGTCATGTCCCAAGATAAAAAATTGTGAGTTTTATTATGTCTCCTCTCGTAAAGCAATACTATAAATGTGGCTTTTCTTTCTGGCAAAATTTATGAACATCGCGCAGTGGCAGGTAGCTATATCCTAAAAAATTTTGATGCTGTTATACTCAACTTAAATCAGTATTATATATCAATGAACAATGTCTGTATTTTTTAGTTAGTTTGCTCCAATATTCGTAACATCTTAAACGATTAATTAAAACATGTTATGACTTCAAAATAAATAGAAAATTTTTATTTCATAGATTTGTAGGCAAAACAACTTGATCGCCATTTTAGATACTAATGAAATTAAGAAAAGGATATAATTTAGAAAATCTTTAAACTGATAGATATATTTTTTAATTCAGCATAATATATATTTTGTAGACAAATATAAGTGATAAAACAGTATACAGTTTGCTACAAGCTACAAATAACTGTATCAATTTAGTAGTTTAACCTAGTCATAATTTTTATTAGGAAAACATAGCTCGGATTTAATTGATCTCGGTGTCGGTCGTAGTTAGCATGCTGAGAGTCTTAGTGTGGATGTGTATCAAGTTGTTTTAAAATTAAACGCTACGAAAACATAATCATCTGTAATATTTTGTATAAAAACCTTGTTTGTGTATTGTATATTTTAACCAGTCGTGAGACGCTGATGAATGTATGTGTATTCCCAGAAATTATTTTTAGTAGTATTTATTTCTGTGATTTGCACATGTTTACACGTTGTATTAGTAGTATGTAGGTAGTAGGCACTTACAGTGTAGCGTAAGGGGGGCACATAGCCGAGAGCGCACGGATGTTCGCCCGCCGCCCGGCCACGCTGCCGTGCTACCGCCGCATGACGCCGCAATGCTAGCCAGCGCGACCAGCACACTCCTCCGAGCCCGCCCGCGCAACCAGACCACGTATCCCCACGATGAACAGTCCGACTGTTGACAATCCACATCACTTTACTACATACTCATCAACAACGAAGCACTTCTATTAATAATATATGAAAACTCTCGTAACGCTACCACATTGTCGCATTGCAGAATAACCTTTGCGAAATATTAAGTCGCTTCTGTTTTCCAAGGGATTTTACTGTTTATTCAAGTTAAGTCAGCGATGGGTACAGTTTGTGAAGGCGCGTTTCATGTAAATAATTGAAATGGAACGTAGTCTTGTATACTCACATTAGCATGCCAGCGTCGGCCTCCCGGTTATCAACTATAGTTTATGTAAACAATTGAACACAGAATCATTTTGCCAATGCTATTTCACATGCCGGTTGGACGCGGATCGAAGGAGCTCGGGCGGAGGCGCCCGGCTCGTTAGAGCATCGGCCCCGTGGGCTCGGCGCCGCAAGCCTGCCACCAGTACCACACCGTATGCGGCGTTTGCTTGCTAAATGAGCGGATTAGGTGCGCGGGGCGGAAGTGTCGAAGGCGACACGCGCGTCGTTGCCACTGCAGGCCGCCACTGAGGCGGGGCGGCCCGGGACAACCTCCCCGCACCTCCCTTCGCCCCGCCGACATGCGCCCGCCATGTGCCTAGAGCGCGCTCAGCCTCTTTGCAAAGGGTTGTCGGCAAAGGGAAATTCGTATAGTCTTTTTATCGCAACACCGATTGGCTGTGCTCTACTATACTTCGTTTTCATGTAAATCTAAGAACTTTCTAACTTACTTAGCATATTTTATGCAGTATAATATATTTTTTCAAGATAGGATATGTAATGTCATTTTTTTTAAAGTCATGTATTGTGGTCGGTACGTTATGTAACGCCGTACGGATGCCATGGCCGTGGTGTAGCCGCAACGCGCCTGTCGGAATACCCCTAACGCAGCCCTTAAATTTCTACTGAAACGTTGCGAATTGGGGCGAAGTTTTCCGAGTGTGGCCGAGCGGAGGCGCCGAATACGGCCGAGCGCCGCCCAGTCAATAAGGCTGTCTCAACTCAACGAACAAAGACACTAACCTATAATAATTATATTTAATTAAGGATAACTGTACTATTTTGTATAATAAGCATATCGCGCTGCAGTGTTCGCAGTCAGATTTTGCATTTGATTAAAGAAAATTATTTTATACTAGAAGCCTACGTGAGCGTACACGTGTAGCTGGTAGCGCCACCTAACTTTACGCTGGAAAAACGTGGCGAGAAAACTTAATTATTTTATTATATTTGGCTTTGCGTTACAATAAAAGAGAGGCGCTTTTTAAGGGAAAAGAATTTGCATAAGTTGTCAAATGTATTAGATACAAGTTTTCCAAAGGTTTTTAACTATATTTGCTATAGATTTTAGAACCACGTGTTTGGTATCAACTTGTTTGAGTTAGTAATGAATGCATTTCAGAACCAAGTGAGCGTTAATTGATTAATTGCAGTTATATGAAGAACTATTTTGCAACAATATTTGGAATATTATATTTGTTATCACATAAAATAATAAGTAGCTTGATATTGAAACCAAACTAACTATTATTTGCAAATATTTTGTCTCTACATTTTTGAATATTTTTGATTTGATTATGTATCTACCAAAACTAACTTTCCTACTTACTTTACCTGCTAAAAATTATAAATTTAATAGACTGAATTGCACTGAATTGAATGAAAACACTCATACATCTATCTGCTCATGCATGCCCGACGGGTATAGTTGCTACGCATTTGAACACTCCCAAAGTAGAGGAGGCCCGTGCCCAATACTGGGAAGCTAGAGAGAGAAAGAGAGAGAGAGAATATAAGTATTACTAATTTAAGGAATAAATGAAACATAACCAATTGAAATACAACCGATTCTCGTTCAGACATTTATAATTCAACTTCACCGACATTTTGACGAATTATTTATTTGATTAAAGATTCTATTGTGTGATCGGTCTCAATTTAACTTAATTGTAAATTAGATTCTCAATGAGAAATAACGTTTACAATAAATCTTTGTATAAATAAATAGGGAATTTAGTGTACGTGTTGCCGCTGTAAATAAACAAATTTGATTAGTTTAGAAACAAAAAAATACGATTGAAAATCCTTAATATTATTTTACATTATTACATTTTCATTGGTCCTTAATATGTGTGCAAAATTTCAGACCAATCTGGCCACTGCAAGTGAGTGAAAATCATTCACAAAATTCGACGAAAAATAGCCTCGCATTGATAGTCAAACTGCCTGCTGCGGCCAAGGTATTAGGTTCGATATTTACTCTCTCCTACTTTCTCGAGTCCTTCAACATCCCAATGTTGGGCACAGGTCTCCTCTACTTTGAGAGCGATTATGCTCTACTTTGACGCACTGACCAGGTGTAGTGGCATAAAATTTAGTTTCAGAGAACAATATGCCATATATATATTTACAGCACTCTGGGCAGAAAAGGGGTGGTGACATTTGTATTCTTAATCTGTCATAACGCGGACAGTACTATTCTACACTTACACATGGCAATTATGTGTTTCAGTGATGAATACAATTGCTAAGACAGAATACAATAAAAAATGTCCCTTGCTAGGTTTTGGTTTTGGACAGCCGGCCGTTTTACGCTGATTACGCATGCGCAGTAGCGCAGATAATGTAAGGTTTTTTTCATTACATTATTTTCGTTACGGAATTTCTGGATTCGGTCTCCACCCTCAAGGCCCGCGATAGAAGCTATGCAATAGCTTAAAAATACATGTATAAAAACACATGTTCAAATAAATAAATTTGTTACAAAATATAAAAAGGATCATGATTTTCTTTTTTTCTTTTTATGATAATGTTGTTTGTCGATATAGTAATGGACTATGAATGTAAATGTCAACATCGTAGTGTTTCCCTTGTGTGTCGTTAAAGATTCCAAAGTTACCAAGTTACGTAGGTCGGTTCAAGAAAAAAAGATAAAATAAAACTCTAGCCAGTACTAAAAACATAAAAATTCTGATGACTTAATTTCAAAGATAAGGCCAGTATCGTAAAGGTACTGTCCTTATTTAAACATATTAATTACTAGCTAATGGCACCAATTCTACGTCCACAACTCAACATAACTAAAAAATGAAAGTGAATAATGTCATTTTAAAAAAAAAATATAAAAAAAATATATACATGGACATTTTACACAACGCCCTCTGGTACCAAGCTAAGCTTATATGCTTGTGTTATGGATACCAGAATACGGATAGAATACATATACTACTTTTTTTTTATTACATACTTATAATACATAGAAAACACCCAAACGCAGTACAAACATTTGTATGACAAATATAAATACCACACAAATGATCGTCCCGAGTGGGAATCGAACCTGGGACCTCGTGAACGGCAGTCCATTACATGAACCACTCCGCCACGAAGCCCGACAAAACACTACTGTATCTTGTTAAGACAAGTGAATATCAGTATTCGCGTACCCATAACACAAACAGATAGACTTAACTTGGGGCTAAAAGGACGTCATGTTAAAATGTTATGAATATTTATTTTTTTATTGACTGAAGCCCGCAGCTTCGTACGCGTGGAAATTAGAAACCAAACCTTAACATAATTATACAAAAAACCATCCTCTTGAACCACGTCTATTGAAAAAACCACCTCAAAATCTGTTGCGTCGTTTTGAAGATAAGCATACATTGTTTTATATTCACGTTGTTGTATATTAAGTAAAGATTGTAGCATGCGTGTGTATATATATACATACAATACATTCTCACTTAACAAATAAAACAATTTCTTAAACTACATAGTAACAAAACGCTTCAAATACCTTTACCATAAAAGCTATAAGCGACAAAGATCTGGGTAACACATTGTTTCACAAGGTCACCCCTATACACCAGGTTAAGCCTTTGATCCCGTTTTCTTATTAATGTGACAATTGGTTGCTGTGTTCTAGAGAATATTTCAAAACCTGCCAAGCACGAGTTGAACTCGCACATGAAGACTTCCGTATCGTTATTATCATAATATTTCACACAATGTCCTCTGGTCCCAAGATAAGCTTATATGCTTGTGTTATGGGTACCAGAATACGGATAAAATACGTATACTACTTTTCTTTTGTAAATCCATCCATCCATCAACCTTTCTCAGTCCACTGCTGGACATAGGCCTCCCCCATAGAACGCCACAACGTGCGGTCTTGCGCTAACTGCATCCAGCGGCCCCCGGCGTATTTGACGATATCGTCGGTCCACCTTGTTGGGGGCCGCCCCACGCTGCGTCGTCCGGTTCGTGGTCGCCACTCGAGGACCTTCCGTCCCCAACGGTCATCAGATCGTCGAGCGATGTGGCCTGCCCATTGCCACTTCAGCGTGCTAACTCTTCGGGCTATGTCGTACACACCAGTCCTTCTACGGATCTCCGCATTCCGGATCTTATCACGTAGGGAAACACCGAGCATAGCCCTCTCCATAGCACGTTGCGCGACTCTGAGTTTTGTTATGAGGCCGACATTCAGGGACCACGTCTCAGTTCCGTAAGTCATCACTGGTAACACACACTGGTCATAGACCTTTCTTTTCAGGCACTGCGGTATTTTGGACGTGAAGATGTGCCTAAGCTTCCCGAACGCTGCCCAGCCGAGTTGGATTCGTCGGTTGACCTCTTTCTCGAAGTTGGATTTGCCCAACTGGACTGTTTGTCCTAGGTAGACATAATGATCGACAACTTCGAGAATCGCATTCCCAACAGATACTGGTGCTGGAGTGACATGGACATTGAACATGACCTTGGTTTTATCCATGTTCATCCTCAAACCAACCCGTTGGGAAACACTGCTGAGGTCATTGAGCATTGTGCCAAGGTCCTCCAGGGATTCTGCCATGACCACGATATCGTCTGCAAATCGAAGGTGAGTGATGTATTCGCCGTTGATGTTGATGCCGAGTCCGGCCCAATTGAGGAGCTTGAAAACGTCTTCCAATGCAGCGGTGAACAGTTTTGGGGAAATTACATCCCCCTGTCTGACACCCTTCTGCAGTGGAATTGGTCTTGTGCTCCCATCCTGGATTCGGACTGACATAGTGGCGTTTCTATACAAACACTTCAGCGCTTCGATGTACCGGTAGTCAATTTGGCACCGCTGGAGGGACTGCAGCACCGCCCAAGTCTCGACTGAATCGAAGGCCTTCTCATAGTCCACATACGCTAGACACAAAGGCCGATTATACTCCTCAGCCTTCTGTATAATCTGGCGCAGCGTATGTATGTGGTCTATGGTACTAAAGCCTTTTCGGAAACCGGCTTGTTCGGGAGGCTGGAAGTCGTCGAACCTGCGCGAGAGTCGATTTGTAATGACTCTCGAAAACAACTTATAGACGTGGCTCAAGAGCGAGATAGGTCGATAGTTTTTCAAGCGGGTTTTATCGCCCTTCTTGAAAAACAACACCACCACGCTCCTGGTCCACGCCTCTGGAACGATGCCCCCGAGGATGACAGAATCGAACAGCTTCTGAAGGGCCACAAGGACCGGCTTGCCGCCCGCCTTCAGGAGCTCCGTAGTGATTCCATCATCACCCGGTGCTTTACTGTTTTTAAGCTGCTTGAGAGCCATTCTGATCTCGTACAGGCTGACGTCCGGGATGTCCTCGGTATAGTGCCGGGTTAGCTTGGATCGTGGATCTTGGACCAAGCCGACAACAGGAGTTTGGGATGTCTTGTACAACTGTCCATAGAACTGCTCAACTTCACTCAAGATCTCATCTTTGGAAGAAACGACAGTGCCGTTGTCGGTCTTCAGTCTGGTTAGCTGGCTTCGCCCAACAGACAGATCTTTTGCGAACACTTTGGAGCCTTGGTTCCGCTCTATCGCCTCTTTGATACGCTTGGTATTGTAGAGGCGAATATCGCGTCGCACAGATTTCGAGATCTGTCTGTTTAGCTGCCTCAGCATAGACCAGGAGGCTGGAGACTGCACCGTCATCTCCCTCCTCCGTTCCATGAGATCAAGAGTGTGGTCAGAGAGTTTATTGGTTCTAGGAGCACGGCGGGTCCTGAAAAATTTCGACCCAATCGTGTGCACAGTTTCCACAAACTTGTTGTTCATATCGTCCGCTGTTTCGCACTCGTCTAGGCATTGGAAGCGATTTTGGAGTTCGAGCTGAAAGCTTTCGGGGTTTTCGTACTCGGCAGGTGTAGGACGTACTGTAGACTTCATCAGTCGGGACCGCTCGGCTTTGACACGGATATTCAATGTGCCTCGTACCATTCGGTGATCGCTCCCGGTTTTCACCCTATTGATCACAGAGACATCATTGAATATTTGCCGTTTGTCCGACAAGATGAAGTCTATTTCATTCCGTGTCGAACCATTAGGGCTTATCCAGGTCCATTTCCTTTGTTGTGGTTTTTTGAAGAAGGAATTCATCATGAAGAGATTTTCCTTCTCCAAAAAATCAGCCAACTTCTGCCCCCTCTGGTTTCTCTGCCCGAATCCGAATTGCCCCACTCTCAGCTCACCGCCTTTTCCTTTGCCTAGTTTCGCGTTAAAGTCTCCCATAACCACAGTGAACTGATTTTTGGACGAGTGGATGGCCTTCGAGATGTCCTCGTAGAGAGCCTCCACCTCGTCGTCGGGGTGTGCCGAGGTCGGCGCGTAGACCTGGATAACCTTCAAAGAATACCGTTTGGTTATTCTGAGTATCAGGTACGCTACCCGGCTCGACACACTCTCAATCCTCTCCACGTTGGCTACGAGAGACTTGCGAACGATAAACCCGACACCACCCTGCGACAAGTCGTCGCCTTCCCGGTGGTAGAGCAAGTTTCCGGACCGGAGGGTTATCGTGTCCTCCCCCTCTCTTCGGACTTCTGACAACCCTACAATGTCCCACCGAATCTTGCTCAATTCCTCTTCCAGCTCGGCGATCTTCTCGTCAGTCCTGAGCGTGCGGATGTTGTGTGTTACCAGGGCCAGAGTCTTCTTTGTTTGGTGGCCGGATCTCGACCGGAGATTCTTAGCACCCCGTACCCCACCATTACCAAGCCCGCCACCGTGAGCCGGAATAGCGGGGTCGCCGTGACTCGGGGCCGTTGTGGTTTTGCCTTTCATGTGGGGGGTTATTGCCTTTTGTAAATATATACTTATAATACATAGTAAACACACAGACACAGCAGATACATTTTTGTATGACATTTATAAATATCACACAAATCATTGTACCGAGCGGGAATCGAACCCGCGACCTTGGGAATAGCAGTCCGTTACATGAACCACTAGACCTCGAAGCCATGATGATAAACAAATAAAATAAATAAATATTCACAGCCATTTCACACAACGTCCTCTGGTCCCAAGCTAAGCTTATTATGCTTATGTTATGGGTACTAGAATACAGATAGAATACATAAACTACTTTTCTTTTGTAAATACATACTTATAATATAATATATGATGATGGCGAGTATCTGTTGTTGTAGCATCAATAGATATACACAAACTGAAAAATTTAGCCCCTAGCTATCATCGTTCCAGAGATACAACCTAGTGACAGATGGACGGTGAAATCTAAGTAATAGGGTCTCGTCTTACCTTTCAGCTACGGATCCCTAAAAACAAGTACACATGTGTTGCTCTTTACTCGCAATGTATTCACAAAGTGGATTGTGATATAACGCTGTATTAAATTTATGCCTTGAGGCTTAATCCAGGCCGCGGTATAGAAATATATTGTTTTTATAATGTCTACATAAAATCTGTACAGGTTCCTCTACATAAATATAAGTGTAGAGTCTCTCTCTCCAGCCCATTAACAGCCCAGAGTCGCAGATGTATGAAAAAGTGAAGACTAGGAAATATATTTAGATTGTAGCAAATGGCACTCTATAGTCTCTGCCTACCTCCATGGGTAAAAGGCGTGCTGTTATGATGATGCTGATGATGATGGAGTGTCTATTGCAATCTAATAAGCTTCGTCCACGATAGATTAAAAAAACGGAAAGCGACTCTCATAGGGAAATCTACGACGCAGACTACTCTAGCTAGACTATACTACTGTCTACGTAGACAAGCTGCCCTACTCTTTTGTTCTAATGATCTCTTCGTGTACGTAGAAAGTAGAGTATAGATAACATTAGTCTCCAAGCCGTCTAGAACTATTCTCTATACGTTGACGGGGGCTTTAGGATTGACATTTTTATCTACAGGAGTGGACAAAAATGACTGACTGATATGTTACCCACAATATCATAAAAACGATTTATTATCCACAATTTTACTTGCACACTAACTGCAATTTACCCCGTTAGATCTACGGGTGTAAAAAATGATGACCGATTCTTAGTCCTAACCAATATACTCACAAAATTTTATGAAAATCGGTCGAGACATTTCGGATTGGTTTGGTATCAATCGACAATATACAAACATTCCAAATGTTACATTATTTCATCAATGACAAACATTTGTCTGTGGATTGATGCACAAAAAGAATACAAGTGTCACCTTCCCATGACAGAACCGACGGAGGGAACCATGTCGCATGACAATTGCGTACAAAGCCAAGAAAGCAGGCGATTAGTCGTAAATATCAACTAAATACGAGTACCATTGCAATATTATCAAGTCGTCATGTTGCACCAACCCCGAATTAAATAAAATAAATAAATATTCATGGATATTTCAGACAACGTCCTCTGGTCCCAAGCTAAGCTTATTATGCTTGTGTTATGGGTACCAGAATACGGATATAATACATAAACTACTTTTCTTTTGTAAATACATACTTATAATACATAAATAAACACCCAGAATAACGGGATATGGGCAGGAGAATGATGATATTATTTCATTAAAATCACTCAATGTATGCACAAAATATAAGGAATGGTTTAAAATTGTTACTTTGAAATATGTATAACGTAGCGCAGAAATCCATTAACCTGTTAGGTAATCTGTTTTCGCCTTATTATACTTCCATAAAGCTTATATTCCATTGCTCCACATACGGCATTCAGATCTCGTTAGCGTCATCGATACACTGTCATACATTAGCGGGCTACTTTGAAGGGTGTACTTGATTTTGCAAGTTATTGAGACAAAATTAGTCTAAGATTTTTTCATATAATAACTATACGCAAAAGATTTATTTTGATCTATCGTTTCTGTCTTCTCATAAGGTTTCTGTATTCTGTTAGAAATATTATATTACCGGCTAACACTCACTGTTTTGGGATCGAAGATGTCGACCCAGGTTTCGAGTATATCCGATGCTCATCTTTAGGCCGAGTGCGCAGCGGCGTCTGCGACCTTCCGGCGTGTACTGTGAAGGTCGTAAGATTAAATTTTTTAGCGGTTCTAAACCAATATTTATGTGTAACGGTCACTATAATTCGTGACAATTTATACCAGATTTTATTTTTATCTATAATGCGCATGTTGTTTATTATTCTCATAGGATTACTGAATTACATATTAATAGTAATAAGACCATTTAAAAAAGAACTGTCTTCTTAATAAGACTTCATTTCGTCAAGAAAGTCGTTATATTTGTATGTATGTCCCAATGTGGGAACGTTTGGGAGAGAAACGTTTTTTAGATTCAAAATATCCATCTTTACTTTTTATAATGGTCACCCTAACGTAAACAGGCGGCATCATAGATAGGATTCTATCATAAAGCGAGCTTTCATCTCACTTGCATAAGTTTTGAACATTTTAGCTATTTTTTGGCATCGTATTATTTATGTTTTTTAGCGTTACGTCCCAAAAATCAAAACTTTGTCCGTCTGTGACCAGGTTGTATCTCTGGAACGGTGATAGCTAGAGAGCTAAAAATTGTACATTTTATTGTGTACTAGCTGCGCTCCGCGGTGTTACCCGCGGTAAAAAGGATAAAAAATAAGTTCGTTTTCTATTCCATTTTCCATTAGAAAGTTTCATGAAAATCCATCCAGTACTTCTTTACGTGAAAGCACAATAAACATCCTTACATATCCAAACATTGGAGATGGATAGACGACCGAGTTAACGTTCGCGTTGCTCAGCCAACAGTTCAAGTATTCTATTTTAAAGCGCGTAATTCTTTTTCCGTCATATCTCCTAAGATATTCATTTAAATTGCATGCTGTAAAGAGCAGTTATAATCTATATTAATTGCGTAAGCTAACTAAGCTATTTAATTTGATAAAAAATATTACTATATACATATAAATAGCTTTTGAAAACACCCTATTGAATTTGATATATTATTAACCATAATTATGGATACAGCGGGTTTCTCTTAAAAGATAGACATATGGCCTCGCGGTCTTTTTTGAAGAACTATAGGTAACAAACTATTCCTCCATACATTAGTTTGTTGTACCTCACATAGATAAGGCAGTGTTTTCATTTATAGCTCACGCGCGTCCGAATTTCTCGGCAAATTTAATCATATCTCATCCAATATACAGCAAACCCCAACAAACCCCAACAAATTATGGAAAAAAGCCATCCTCTTGAACCATTCTACCTATTAAAAAAAACCGCATCAAGATCCGTTGCGTATTTTTGAAGATATAAGCTCACATAGGGACATACATACAAAAATTACGACTTTGTTTTATAAGAAGTAAACATAAAGTTGTACAATATCACAATAAATTCTCATTATACGGTGCAGAACCAGAACTCTTCGTGCATGAGTCCAATTATTACTCCCCAAAACGTACTTAATGCTATTTAATTTAAGATTTCATTGCAGGTATTGCATTAGCCATATGGCTGCCAGTGTTTAACTGACTTAAAAAAAGGTTCCCAAGTCGCCTGTATGATTTTTTATATATGTTACCTCATAACTTTGAACTGAGAAAGCGATTTTAATGATTCTTTTTAAAGTAATTTTTAATTTTGCAATTGACATGCTATGCTTTTACTTAATAAATAAAATTACGGTGGAAAATGTGTCCCGCTTGCGGTAATCACTTTTTCCACCGTGATTCTTTTTTATTTGAAAGTTGGTGGTTCCCCTGTGGTCCCATTAGTACCAGGTCAGGTTCTGATGGTTAAAACTATCTATAACAACCAAATTCCTGTTGATTTAATACTTTAAAAATAAACATAATAATAGTGTATTAAAAAAAAGTCCGAGTGGTGACGGGTTAAGAATACAAGTGTCACCACCCTATCTCCTCCCAAGGGTGCTGTAAAAGTCAGCTAAGGGATATTGCACACAGATAACATCCTCTGTGAGAGACGGAAAACTCGAAACTGAACCCTGTGCCAACAGGCCTGGTCAGCGCGGCACAGTAGACTCCCTTCCCAGTAATCCCTTCCAAAGTGGAGGAGGCCCGTGCCCAACAGTGGGACATAAATAGGCTGGAGAAGAGAAGAAGAACAAAAAAGTTCAACCGACTTCATGTGCCTTTGATATTTGAGGGGATTTCGGCTTGGAGGGCTCGATTTCTCAGGAGATAACTATCAGATCCTGATCTGGTGCTAATAGGATTACACCGAAATGGTGGTTCCCGTGTGGCTTTCAAATAAAAAAAGAGTCATTAAAATCACTTCGTTCAGTTAAAGAACCTCCTCCTTTTTTTGAAGTCTGTTAAAAATATATGCGCAGAACATTCTAAAACAGTAGACAAGTCTACTCTTATATTTGAGGGTACTACCGCTAGGCAAGTTATTTGATTTGTAAAATCAATTTGTCTCAGATGCGGTGGTAACTAAACTTAATATTACCAGTCCGGAAGGAATCTTTCATTAGATTGAAATGGATTCTAAACAGGTTAGAAAGTAAAATATGCGCAGATATGCTTGTATAACCGAATAAATAATAATAGACGGGCTTTGTGGAGTAGTGGTTCATGAGGCTGCCATTCACGAACAATCTTTAGACCCTGAGAAAGGACATAGGCTACCTTTTATAGCGAAAAAAAAATTTCCAAATTCCACGCGGACGGAGTCAAGGGCAACAGCTAGTTGTAAATAAAAGTAAACGTGAACTAACGTAAAAAAATATTGAGTGATATTTATATTTTATAGTAATGGTATGATGTGATAAGTAATATTATTTTTTACATACTAATGTAGTTTTTAATAGAACTGATTTGCTAACAATCTATGCAAAGTTAAAAAATTATTTGTAATGAAATCAATTGTAATTTTCTAAAATATGTTTTTTGCTCTTAAACAAGTTTATATAAAATTTGTACATACCAGATGGGAGAAAATGAAAGGACATACTCGTAATTATGCTTCTTTCTTTCCAAATCTCACGCGTTCGATGTGGTAACCAACAGATAGTTTTATTTTAACTCCGTAAAATAGAATCAATTAAAAATTTAATTATGCAAGTGGTGACCTAATGTGATAGACGATTAACCTGAATAGTATTTCAAGTTTCACCAATTTAAGAATAATTCGTAAATAATTGATCAGCTGAATCAAATAACCCAGTTGACTGTCATTATTGATAGTGATATACGATTTTATACGGCCTGGTCTCTTTTTAGTTAGAATTATAATTCTCTTTCTACAAATATTGTTTAAATAAAGTCATTGTGGTGACGGATTAAGAATAAGTGTTACACCCCATTTCCTCCTTAGGGTGCTATAAAAGCCAGCTAAAGAATAATGTACACAGATAACATCATCAGTGAGAGGTTGGAAACCCGCAAATAAAACCTGTGCTAACACGCCTAGTCAGCGTGGCTCAGAAGACAGTAATAACAGTGAGATGATAAAACATGGAAAAAGAGAGAGAGACAGTGAGTAATAAGTGTACCTAAACGAAGTTAAGGAAATGTGTTTGGATCATAGCAGATAGCGATCTATGGTTTCCACCCTTTCATAGAATAAACCGTGACTGTATGATGATGATTAGTATTAGTTAAATACATACATACAAACAAATCTTCTGGCTTTTTCGAGGAAGCAAATGTACGGCAGTGGAAAGGCTAATGCATGAACGGATGATGTACCTACCTATTTCCATTCTGCGTCATAACAATAAATTAGAACTGTGTTACTTAAAACTGTAAAAATAATCTGGTTGTCAGAAAAGACAGTAAGACAAACACTACATTTGTGAAATAACATATTTCAACTAAAACGACCTTAGAGCATCAAACCAACGGAGCAACTATATACGATGTTTTGTATGACAAATAATATACTACCACGATGCTGCGACGGGTGCGTCGGCGCGGCGGCGGCGCGGCTGGGTGCTGAGGTAACGCACTCAAACTCTATAACTTAATTTTATTGGATTGTCATACAATAAGACAACAGTGTCCGTACACAATGAGGATGATCATGGTTCTCGTACCTTTTATAGGCTTCGTCTTATAATCAACGGAATTCAAAAAAAGGAGGAGATTCTTAATTCGTCAGTATGTTTTTTTATGTTAGTGACCCCATAACTTTTAACCGGGCGAAGCGATTTTAATGATTCTTTTTTATTTGAAAGCTGGTAGTTACCCTGTGGTTCCATTGGCACCGGGTTAGAATCTGACCGTTATCTCCTAAGAAATCGAGGAAAACCCTCAAATTTCAAAGGCACATGCAGTCGGTTCATCTTGTTTTTTTTTTAATTACATAGTATCAACTCTTGTCAAAATAATGCTTTAAGAAAACGACTGATGATATTTCTTAGAAACAGGCCTGTCAGCTAAAACTTGCCAATTTAAAATTTCATCATCCCAAATTTCAAAACATTTTGACATCGAAGCAAAATGGTTCCTTGTTACAGTCTCTCAAGACATAGATTATTCAGAACACGACACAGCAAAATGTTATGAAGCAAGTTGACTAAGTATTTATGAGGTTCGGCAACTGCAAACTATGTATACTTTCTTAAAGCAACAGCTTTCATAGTAAACTAGCAAGATAGCAACTCTTTGGAAAATTGTGTTACAAAAATATCTTTTGACATAATCTTGTTGAAGTATATAGAAACTGGAAATTTTCCCCCGTTTTTTTCAATATTTTTACTAATGCTTCGCTCCTATTGACCGCAGCGTGATGTTATATAGCCTATAGTCTTTCTCGATAAATGTACTATCCAACACTGAAGAAATTTTTCGTATCAGACCAATTGTTCCTGAGATTAGCGCGTTCAAACAAACAAACAAGCTCTTCAGCTTTATAATATTACTAGCTGAACCGGCAAACGTTGTTTTGCCTTACCTACTAAAAAAAAAAGTTTGAAAAATAGATGTTGGCCGATTCTCAGACCTACTGAATACGCATGTAAAATTTCATAAAAATCGGTCAAGCCGTTTCGGAGGAGTACGGTAACTGACACTGTGACACGGGAATTTTATATATAAGAAGAATTATAGATTAGTGTATGTTACAGTTTGTTGCTTTACTTACTTATCAAAACATGGTAAGTACTAGAATTATTACAATAGACATCGCTCTAATTTGCTCTAATTTGGTTTTTGTTTAATTTTGGTTTGTGTTACAGTAAATAAATATTATGCCATTTTTAGTTATGTATATGTGTACTTGTTATGTATGTATATGATATTAACGGTATATAAGTAGTTTATGTATAGTATATTTTAAGTATTATTCACTTATTTATTTTATTATTATAATAACATTATTATTATTATGTTGTTATTTATTTTTATCTCGGCTAACCGGAAAGAAACTAATGGCACGGGCCTAAGCCAAGTGTACACTAGTTGAGTAACTCGGGAGTAGTCATATTATTTGTTAGATGAATTACTGATGTATTTGTACGATTATTAGCGACTGAATTATTATTATTGTCTCCTTGTAGAAACTTTCTTACTATTCTACAAGTGTTTAATATTGTTGCTTTCTGCATCTAGTGAAAAGTGTTTGCTGGTAAGTCTAAAGCTAATAGAGATTGGTGCAGTAGTTTTGGTATGATTCCCGTAGTAGAGAGCACGACCGGAATAATTGAAACATTCTGTAGGTGCCAGAGGCGAGTAATTTCGTCTTTGAGTTCTGTGTATTTAGTTAATTTTTCTGATATTGTAGTCTGTATATTTTTTTTTTCTTCCCTTCCATTAATCTACTTATACACTGCAGCCCCAATTTATTTTAGTCCCTAACTTTTCTTTCCATCCCATGGTTACCTGGAAGAGATCACTTTATGTGATAAGGCCGCCATTTGTACCTAGTTTTGAGCTTAATTTCTGTTTTCTGTTTCTTGTAAATGTGTACAATAAAGAGTTAATCTATCTATCTATCTATCTATCTCTAAAGTCTCTGCCTATACCCATGAGTAAATGGCGTGACGGTACGTATGTATCATGTATTTTAATGCCCGATTATTAACCATTCATGTGGCAAATTTCCAGTTAAAAAAAAAATATTCATGGAAATTTCAACAGCCTTTGGTCTCAAGCTAAGCTTATATGCTTGTGTTATGGATACCAGAATACGGATAGAATACATATACTAATTTTGTTTTGTAAATACATACTTAAAATACATAGAAACACCCAGACGTAGTACAAACATTTCCATGTCAATTAGAAAAATCACACTGAATGATTGTATATTAAACTAGCTGTCGCTCGCAACTTGGTACGTGTTGAGTTTAGGAATCAAACCTTAACAATGCAAATAAAAACATTCTCTTGAACCACTCTATCTATTATAAAAACGACATCAAAATTCGTTAAGTTTTGAAGATTATAAACTCACATTGGGACATCCGACTTTGTTTTACAATAAGTAAAGATTTTTAATTACACTATTTTGAATGTTGTAGAGCGATTCGAAATAAATGGTTTTCTTTCCATCTTTCTTTTCTTTTTTTTCTTTTTAAGTACGCAGTCTAAATAGATTTACACGTAAGCTTTTGAAAAGTAGTTTAGGACGAAGGCTTAGTACTTCTAGTTACCTAATTCTTACAAAATAAGTCTAATTCTCTAAACATTAAACACCTTATTGAAACAGGACCAATACTTATTCAGACATTTATTATTTAACTTTACAGCTATCTTGTGGAATTATTAATTTGATTAAAGATTCTATTGTGTAATCAGTCTCAATTTAATTTAATTGTAAAATAGAGTCCCATTGAGATATAACAATTTAGATTTTATCACAAGTGACGTATTGTTTTATATATTCAAGCCAGTATTAATTTTCTTAGATGAATATTTGAATATTTTATCAATTTATTTTCCTTTTTAGAATCCAGCTACTTAAATGTTCAATGAGAATAAAATCTTGCAAGAGATGGATAACTAGAAAATAGGCACTATTGAAGATTTGTGTACAACGAGAAATGGTAGTTTTAATGGACTTTTTTGATGAGGTAGCCCCTGTCCAAAACTATGTCTACTTGGAAAAGGATTTAACACCTTCACTTATAGGATAGATAAATGTAACTATGAACGCATACTATATTATGTACACACAAAGAAAGGCTGGCTAACTAAACATCCTTACTAATTTATAAGTGCAAAATCCGGATGATAACACAATAATAATTTTACCGAGCTTAAGTGTTAATGTGTGGAACGAAACGATAGCGCGATTTTAAAAACGTCCAACGCCATCTATTGAGCAGAAGAGTAAACTTTTGTTTGTTAAGGATTGATTTCTAAATATCTCGCGTACAAAGTCGCGGGCAACAGCTAGTAATAAATAAATTAGACTTTTAAGCTAGAAATTTTTATGCAAGATACAATAAAAGAACATTATTTCTTTGCAACCATCCATTAGGCTTTTTTTCTTTACTGCTGGACATAGACCCCAAAGAAAGTCACAATCCGAATTCACCAGTTCTTTGCGGTGTTACCATATCGCCATTCCAGTTAGAATTAAAAAATGTCTAACACATATATTGTAAGCAAGATAAATGCTCTTTGAGAAGTATGTGTGGTGTGACTTTGAAAGATAGATTAAGAAATGAAGTTATAAAAGAACGTTGCGGTCTGAAAGAGGATGTAGTGACTAAGGTGGAGAAAAGTATGCTTAGGTGGTTTGGTCATTTGGAGAGGATGGATGAGAGACGCTTAACGAAAGGCATATACACGGCGGAGGTAAGTGGAAATGCTGGGAGAGGACGCCCGAGAAAAATATACTCCGATGTCATCGCCGGCATACTCCAAAAGGGGCAAGTGCGTAGCACTTACAACCGTCGGGCATGTATGACCAGATGTATGAGTGTGGATGAAGCCAAGGAAGTATGTTTGGATCGTAGCAGATAGCGCTCTATAGTCTCTGCCTACCCCCATGGGAAAAAGGCGTGATTTTATGATGATGATGATAAATGCAAATATCCTAATGAAAGATAAAGTGACGAGTACGTCACTTTATCTTTCATTTATTTAAGAAGAGAATTTGTTCTGGAAACTTCCACAGACTTGTTAGTAAAGTATTTTGTTACACTATTTAGCACAGCCCTACTTTAGCTGTAACTTTTATTGGAGCATTTTGTTACAAGAAAGTGAACAATTATATTTTACGCTATGTTTTCGAACTTAATGTATAGAAAACTGGTCAGCAACGAGTAAAAATTGCACTCAAAGGGTTCTGTACCGATATTATTATATACCCTTCTAAATAACGATAACAGAATAAGGGCAGGAGAATGATGGTGATAAATATATGTTTTTCTCTAGTTATCACCGCTTCAGAGATATAGCCTTGGTGACAGACGAACGAATATACGGACAGACTAACAAGTTTCAGTAATAGGGTTTTATTTTAGATGAAATTTTTTTTAAATGGTCCTTCCTGTTATATAAGGAATCGTAATTCATTTACAGATATAATACTCGCAATAGTTTTTAATAGAGCCAATTATTATTATGATATTGATATTATAGCGTTTTGAAGCGATACTGACATATGCATGTATGAGCAAATATTTGGTACCGATTCTAAACTTAACTAAAAAATGAAAGTTGATAGTATCACTAATACAATTAGGCAATGTTAACAGAACTTTTTTATTAGAAAATCTGTATACTATAGACAAACGATTAAAATTAATAACAACAAAAACAAAACAACAAAATAGCCAATTATTCAAAATATTTATTTATTTAAAACTTTTTGCACTAACAAAATGTACAATGGCGGACTTAATGCCAATGGCATTCTCTACCAGCCAACCATCAGTGGTGTAGAGATAATATATGGGGCAGGTGCAACTTTATCACTGAAAGGTGAAATTAGAAAATAAGTTTTTTAATTTTTACACTAATTGTAATGAATAAGTATAATATCTACATACATACACAGCTAATATAAACATACTTAGTAATTAATACATATACTACATACACAATATACTACATATACCTATACATATATAAAAAACTGAAGAATTACTTATTGACTAGATTCCGCCAATAACCTAGTGTAATGTTGACGAACTTTAGTTTTAAATGCTTCACGCGTCCTTGCGTAAATATGCCATAGTTGTTTTAATTTTTTAATCAAGTTAAGTGTAGTTGTGTTCGCAGATTTGGTACCGATGATTATATGTAACCAAGTAAGTACGTTTAGATCTTAACAGATTGGTCTCCATAGTTTCTGTCTTACGAATTTTCAAGAGATTTTCATGGGTAAAAGATGGGTAGAAGACGTGACGGTATGAATAAGAATAGTTCTCAAGGTCAGTTATAGGTAAAGTAGTAGTACGTTATGATGATCATCATCATCCTAACATCACGCCTTTTTTCCCATGGGGGTAGGCAGAGACTATAGAGCGCCATCTGCTACGATCCAAACATACTTCCTTGGCTGAAGACGCCCGAGAAAAAATACATACGCTATGAGTTAAACCAAATTCTATAAAATAAGTTGTCTATGTATTTATCAGCGTCAAAGACTGTAAAGTTTATAGTACTTTCTTGCTCCACGAGCTCAAAGTTCACAATAAACTGTTTAGTGACTTTGTTGTAACGTCTCTAGCAAATTCTATTACGATGCTGTCTTGAAAACATCAAATATGTAAATGAGTGCTTGTATATTTTAAATTCAGTAAAATTTACGTGAAAAATATATCTTTTCATAGTAGGTTCAATGATTTTTTATTTAAAGTTTTTACTCCGCTTACTTCTACGGTAGAGCTATGAAGAAAAAAATATAATGAGGCCTAATTTGGGCTTAGTTACAAGCATTTTAAAAATTCCAAAAAAGCTAGATATCAGTAAAAAATTTGTTTTGCAATTTCATCGGTCAAGTCAGAATTTCTTTTTTAATTAAATCTAAAATTTGGGAACCACTGTAAATTAAATACACTCTCGATAGATGGCGTTGCACATCAAAAATGCGATGTAGACTCAATCGAGGAACATTGTGGTGATCGAATTGGTTACTGTTAGCACGACCGCAATAAGCTCAGTTGGCAAGGGTTCAAGTCCCGTTTGCGGTGATCACTTTTTCCACAACAATTTAATTTATTAAGTAAAAGCATAGCAAGTCAATTGCAAAATTAATAAATTACTTTAGAAATTAAATACATTTCACGCAGATTATTTCAAATCAAAAACAAAATAAAATAATTTAAAGAGGCTCAGTTACTTACAGTACTTTAAAAAATTCAAAAGCTCGGTGTCTGTGAAATATTTGTCTTGATTTAAATCTCTTTTCAGATCAGATCGTTTCTCTGATAGAACCTAAAATTAGTGAACTATCTTAGATTAAATTCATTAACAACCGCATAATATAATAAGAAAAATCTTGTACCTACTCGTATACTTCTTAACTTATTACAAAACAAAATCCTTATTTATGAATGTATGTCCTTATGTGAGCTTATATCTTCAAAACTACGTAACGGATTTTGATGTGGTTTTCTTTAATAAATAGAGCGGTTCAAGAGGATGACTTTTTTGTAAGTTTAGTTTCTAAATTTGCCGTGTATGAAGTTGCCTGCAACAGTTAGTATACTTATAATCGTGAAATCGAGTTGATGACGTAACAAAAATATTGACGAGGTTAAGTGTTAATGTATGTAACAAAACCATATCGCGATTTAAAAAAAACTGTACAACGCCATGTATTGAGTGATATGGTACATTTCTGTCTGTTATGGTTTGATTTCTAAATTTCACGCGTACGAAGTCGCGGGCAACAGCTGGTATTATTATAAATATAAAATATAACTATAATCGTAACCTGCTTGACTTAAAACTTCTTTTTAAAACATTATTATTAAACAAACCGACAATTTGTTCTTGAAACATTATTAAGGCGGGATGTAAACACAAATCTCATAGCTGCTACGTCGACTTTAATCTAGGAGCTTAGACTGAAAATGAATACAAGAAAAAATAAGTACAATACTGGAAAGGATCGCTATACGTTTTAGCTATGAGCATTTTTATAATTATGTCGGCCTATGTGGTCTAGTGTTCCACGTAATGGCCTGCCGTTTACGAAGATGTGGGTTTGATCCTAGCAGATTACAATTATTTTTGTCATATTTATAAATGTCATACAACTATTTGTACTGCGTCTGAATGTTTCTTATATATTATAAGTATGTATTTACAAAAAAAAAATTAGTATATACGTATCTAAATTTATAATCTGTGTTCGATTTACGTAAAGATGCTGTCGATATACGTAAACATTGTATTCAGAGCTCGTAAGTCCACTTTCCGTGAGTAGAATTTTCTTTTTCTAGATCAGTGACATATGGAAAATAGTCTATTTCTTATAACGTAAGAATGTTCCTATATTGTAAGATCCAACTAAAGGAAAATAAGCAAATACATAGCCTTGTACCTATGAAAAACAAAACACGTAAACGCTATAAAAAAATATGGGTGCACTAAAATAGATCAATACATAGGTAAAACATCCTCTGTACAAAGACAAAAAAAGGTATTTTTTCTATCTTTGCAACATTTTTCACTGATGCTTCGCTCCTATCGGTTACAGCGTGATAATATATAGCCTTCCCCGATTGATATACTATCCAATAATAAAAGAATTTTTCAAATCGGAGCAAAAGTTTATAAGATTAGTGCGGTAAAATAAACAAAAAAACTATTCAGCTTTATAATATTATGGCCTTATTCATAATGATTTATCGGAGGTTTAAAAGGAGATTTTATCGGAGAGATAATAAACGTTTTATCGTAAAAAGACCATTATGAATAACTAGTTTTGACAATTTTCGCGAAACTATTTTAGCGAACTTTTAAACCTCCGATAAGTCATTATGAATAAGGCGGTTTGTATAGATACCAGTAAAATCAAAGACATTCTGGTAATAAATGAATCAAACTTCAACATACGAGTAACAGATGAATTATACTTCGCCACAAAATTTGAGACCAATAAGAAATATTGGATGGAATAGGACTCACCCGATTACTTTTCATTTCGTCGGATATCCGATGCTATTATATTTATTGGTTTTAGAAAAGTGACCTCGAGGCTGTTATATCGAGTGATCTACGTAGTTTTGCTGTTGATTATATGAGATTTTAGATGTGAAATAAAAGGAAAAGAGAAATTGTCAACATAATAACATTTAGGGCCTCTTTCACCATTCTCAAGTAAAGCGCCAAGTAGACTAATCGCTAGATAAAGTCACCAGTAACTACACGTGCGACGTACACGAGGTTCGAGTAGCAGTAATCTTAAGATTAAAAAATTGAAATTGACAGAAGATACTCGTAACTATTACTTGACAATTAACGCTAATCAATAAGTAACTAATCAACGCTTTACTTGAAGATGGTGAACGAGGCCCTTAGTCCCCGGATGAGCGATACTTTGCTCTAAATTCGTTTCTACTGTTCTTATTTTTTTATAATGAGAACTAACTAGATCCGCTTATATGTGAGGTATCGCCTGCGATAAATCTGTGACCTCAGGGTTACTAGATTTTATAAATATCGTTAAAGCCATTTCCGAAATCTTGTTATACAAAAATAGTTTGATCAGCGATACTTGTTAATTTCTAGTTAATATCAATTTAACATTTATCTGTGATAACTATCTATATTCTTTGCATTACTTACTTTTCTATAACTGTCTTGGGTAACCTCGCGTAGGGTAAAACCCAGATAGAGGTCTCGGTGCGATACATACCTACCCCGGTGTTAAATACACTAGGCGAGAAATGCACTTATTCTTTTTAAAAGTACCTTTTGAAGACACTGTTGAAACCATGCATCAGCATGGTTTGCCACCATGCATTTGCTCTTAAAAACGTCCAAATTTTTTAACTAAAGACTTATTTTTACTCCCATATTAATACATGATTTTCATTTTACTTCTTTATGTATTTACCATAAATATTTGATTGAAAAAACGATTACATATTCTAAGTATATCAAAATAACTAGTTTAAACTTAATCCGACCTAATATCTACTTATTAAAAATTCAATAAGCTGACCCAGTTCATACGTGGGATATTTTAAGTAATAGGATTTAATATAAAATGTATAAAATTTTTACTAGGGACGCACGCTAGCTGAGGAGGTTTTGCTGGCTTGGAGCCAATCGTAGGTAGTGGTTTGCCAAGGCAGTTTGACTCTACAATAATATGGGTACTGAAAAACGGATAAAGTACGAAAGTTTGTAAAATTTCACTGATTGAGATTACTAGGAATTGGTTAATGCTATAACATTGTTTGTATAACATTCTGTGAAATTTTCTTGCTTTAACTAGCATTATACTTCTGATGGTTTTTTATGATGATGGATGTGTGTGGTAAAATTAGTAATATTTCGTGTGGTGACAGTTTAAGTTTATTATATAGAAAATTCTCGTATCATGGTGTTAGTTACAAAACTCCTGTAAAACAACTCGACCAATTTTAATCGAAATCGGTGTAGAAATTACATATAGTGGCAATGTTACAATCGGTCAACATATTTTTTTATATCTCTGGTGAGGGGGCGTGTAGTGACGAAATTCAGAATTCAAGTATCACCATCCTATCTCCTCCCTAGGGTGTTGTAAAAGCTAGCTAAGGTATATTGTACACAAACAACACATCTCTGTGAGTGTCGAAAATCTCAAAAATATACACTATGCCAACACGCCTCGTCAGCGGGGCATGGTAGACCCTATTCCCTATCGGCTGGAGAGAGAGAGAGAGAAAAAATGAGAGGCGCAAGTGAAATTGCGGTGCATAGTTAGTGTATTCGACGGGCCTCGTGGTCTAGTGGTTCATGAAACGGGCTGCCGTTCACGAGGTCGCGGGTTCGATTCCCGCTCAGGGCAATCATTTGTGTGATCTTTACATACAAAATATGTTTGTACTGCGGCTGGGTGTTTACTATGTATTTTAAGTATGTATTTACAAAAGAAAAGTATTTATGTAGTATATTCGTATTCTGGTACCCATAACACAAACAAATTAGCTTAGCTTGGGACCAGAGGATGTTGTGTGAAATGTCCATGAATATTTATTTATATATTTATTTATTTATTGTCATAGTAGTAAAAGTTTAAAATTTTTTTTCGATAAGTAATAAAAAAATTATTACGATAAAATATTCTATGTTCAAAAGTATGTTCATAAAATAAATGAGTATGAGTTGCAATTGCACACGTAGGGTTCTATACCGTTACTATAACATTCATTACACCGACAACAAATAACACCAAATAATAGAATAAGGTCAGAACAAGGTGAATAATGAGTATTAGTTGTTGTAGCATCAACAGCTGATTCATGAAATTTTCAGCTCTCTAGTGATAGCCTGAGAGTTCTATATTCGAAGTTCCAGTAAAATTAAAGACCCTTTTATGTAAAATATATGTATTGTGATACTTGTGACTTCACTGTACCAAAAGCAAATCAAGACTGACTGTCCGCTCGCGTGCGCGGTGCGAAATATCGGTATAATCGGTCGGAGCGATCATTCGAATATTACTATTCGAATGATCGCTATTCGATCAATTACGCATTCGAGTAGTCAATTAATCTTTTACAAACGAATACAGACATTTGATAATACAAGAAAAGCAAAGACAATTTAAGAAAAGCTAACACTAGCTATCACCGTTCCAGAGATAACGATAAGTGTAAAAGAATAATGCCTGATTAAAATTGATTTGATTGATTGATAATTAAGTAAATTATAGCAAGTCAATTGCAAAATTAATAAATTACTTTAAAGAAGCTTTTTGTTGCCGCCGTATATCGGCGCAATTATTAATATTACTCTTTTGTAGGTAGATCTATTTTTCCTATCCGTTGCCCGCACCCTTTCCCCGACCTAAGTGCGTACTTAGTCACGTTTGAACCGCCACCCGTGAGCCACGCTATGCTCTCGTGGTAGTAAAGAAATCCACCTCTGTCTAATAAAGGCAGGGGCCCTAAAAATTTTAGTATTAACTGGTTTACACAAAATGTGAAATTTTTAGTATTCTAGCCGTCACCCTTTCAGAAATACAGCCTGGTGACAGACAAATGGACAGCAAAGTCTAGGTATTAGGGTTCAATTTTACCTTTTGGTACGTAACCCTAAAAAGCCACACTTTTTAAATCAATATCTATACAAGCTAAAGAGTTTGTTTGTTTAAACGCGTTAGTCTCAGGAACCATTGAACATTGGTCCAATTTGAAAAATTCTTTCAGTGTTGGATAGCACATTTATCAAGGAAGGCTTTAGACTATATTATAACATTACGCTGCACCAATAGGAGCGATGCACCAGTGAAATTTGTTGCAAAAACGGGGAAATTTTTAAAATTTCCACGCGTACGAAGTCCCGGGCAATAGCTAGTCGGTAATAAATCCCAATGAGCGTTTAAGTCTGTTGAATATAAATAAAAATACGACACCAGATCACATCTCATACATTATTAAAATAGGTATGTCAGTCCTGTCGCGTTCTTGTTGACGAAATAAGACTCCCTATCTAAACACACTGTTATTAAATGTATTTTATACAACTCTTATTTGTATTCACATAAAGTTGAACTCATAATATCAAAGTACACAGTTAAAATTGTAAAAGTTTATTGGAATTACACGAAGCAGCGTTGAAGAGATCAATAATATACTAAAGAAGTTGATTTGATTCACGAGTACTGTGATTTTGTGTTCAATTACAAACAAGATAATATATTAATATGTCGATACGAAGTTAGTATATATTCACAGTTGGTAGCGCGACGAAATGGTATTTAAAGGTCATGGATTAAAATCCCGCTTGCAGTAATCACTTTTTCCACTACAATTCATGGTATTTAAAAAAATCAATCGTTTTCATTGTATTCTGTAAAGAAAGTGACTAATTATGTGCAAACAGGCTCGATAGAAGGCGTTGTACGTGAAATGCGTTGTAGACTAAATCGAGAAACATTGTAGTGGAGAAATTAGTAAGCACTAATGGCACGGCCGCATTAGTTCAGTTGGCAGAGCAACAGAATGGTAATCCGAGATCGTGGGTCAAGTCCCGCTTGCGGTGACCGCTTTTTCCATTATAATTTAATTTCTTAAGTAAAAACATAGCAATTCAATTGCAAAATTAATAAATTACTATAGAACTTATGAATAAAATAATATTAACCGTTATTAAACAGAACGTTCTCTGGCTAAAATTACACAAATTATGTAAAACAAACTTATCATTTGCTGATTTATTCAGCAAATGATAATTAGGCAGAAAAAGTAATGTACACGAATGAGATTTAAAAAAATATCTTCTTATTTTTAAAAAGAAAGTGCTTGAGAATTCTAAATATTGTTAATCTTTATAAAGATTTGGCGGGCCGACTGATCGACGTCTCTCGTGACCAGAAAGAAGGCTGGCCTTTATTTTGTACGAAAAATAAGCAGTGCCATAAAACGTGGCAATGCCGCCAGCCTTCTGGGCACACTTCCGGTCGACAGCGATGGGGGGCAATATTTTGATGCCTAGTCTATTTATAAATATAATACATATTTTTTTATATTTAATTGTATATAAATATTGTTTAAAAAATATTTCATTTTCTTCAACCTTAAAGCCTCTCGTCTACTTAAAAAGAATAGAGCTAGACAGCTTGTAGACTAATCTAATCTATACTTTAATCTCTAAATACACATAGAGATCATTAGAGCGAGAGTAGCGGAAATTATTTACGTAGACAGTAGTGGTACTCTAGCTAGAGTAGTCTCACTAAAGTGTACATATCGTAGATACCCATATGAGAGTCGCTCTCCGTTATTTGAATTTAACGTGGAGAAGGCCTAATAATTTGCAAAATTTCAGATCAATCCGACCATTACAAATGTGTGAAAGTAAATTTTAAAGATTAATATATACATACGTTAGGTAGATTACTATACAGCGTGAAAGGTGTAGTCATATTTGACCATCGTTACAGGTGACCGGTTACTAATTATGACTTTTATGTGTTCATACAAATTGAATTACAACACAACTATGAGGTCATTTTTTATCGTAAGGTTCAATCGCATTCAATAAACCGTGAACATCTCATAATCGATGCGCTCCTGGTAGTTATTTAATATTAGGCTATAAACAACAAAAAACTAACCAACTGTATTTTTCTATGTGTAACTGTAATATTTATAATATTTAAGACCTATCCAATGCAACCTTAAAATATGACTACACCTTTCTGCAACACGTTGTATACATGAACAAATAACTAACTGAAACTAATGAAATCGTGTGTAAAATGAATATAAAATATTTTAAAATGTTTAAAAGTGTACACCTAATTTAATTCTGTTTCACAAAGGTTTATTGACTCAGACTCAGAACACAGACCTCTCCTCAATATACTCTAGAGGATTGCACTATGAATATTACAAAGAGGTGAAACACCTTTAAACAGTGTTATTTTTCTCAAACACAGAATATTTCTTTAACAAGCTATGTGACTGTTAAAATGTACTTTTTAACCGACTTCAATAAAAGGCGGAGGTTCTGAATTCATCTGTAAGTCTTTTTTTAAGTTTGTAACCTCATAACTTTTAACTGGGAGAAGCGACATTAATGATTCTTTTTCATTTGAAAGCTGGGGGTTCCCGTGAGGTGCCATTGGCACCAGGTCAGGATCTGATGGTTATCTCCTAAGAAATCGAGAAAAATCCCTTAAATTTCAAAGTTACGTAAGTCGGTTCAATTTTTTTTTATATATCAATATTTAACATATAGTTACAGATAGATGCAATATCTATAAGGCTGTAAACAAATTAATAGTTTTTTTTATATATTGGACATTTCACACAACGTTCTCTGTTCACAAAGTAAGCTATATTTTTATGCTTGTGTTATGGGTACCGGTCTTTGAAGGAAACATACTAACAAACATAATATCTATACTAAAATTATAAACCCGAAGATTTTGTTAGTTTGAATGCCTTAATATCGGAATGCCTAAACGAAACAGCAGGCCCAGGCATACATTTTCGCCGCACCGTAGAGAGGGGATAGCTGTCTACTCTCCATCCGTCTTACGCTTTTTCGATTAGGTCACGTGTCCTGACGCGAGTTTAAGATTTTATACCCATTACAGAAAAAGTGCTCAACGCCGCTAAAGAAGTTTTCACTTCAAAATTCGTAAATAGTTGCGGCCACGGCTAGTAAATAGTAAAATTGTAACAAAAAATAAGGAGAATCGTAGTCGATATTCTAGTAAATATTTTATAATGAGTTTTAATACACACCAAATAACCCTTAACAGCAGATTGTTTTTGTTTATAAAACATTTTCAATTAAAACTTGTAAGTAACATAAACCAAATCGATTATCGACCAGTCATTCCATGAGTGTGTATGTAAAAACTGTATTTCAAATACAGAAAAGCTTTACTAAGCAATCAACAGATTTGCCGCAGCATCCCCGTAAACGTGTATTAAGGTTGATATCCACTGAAGCGTAATGTCCATGTAAGGACATATAATTATATTTATTTATTTATTAAAACTTTATGCACATAAGACATACAATGGCGGACTTAATGCCTTAGGCATTATCTACCAGCCAACCAAAGTTAGTGCAGAGATAAACAGTGTGAGTGATAAATGAAGAGAAGATAAACATTAAGAGAATAGAACTAAGCAAACGTTTAAGGTACATAAACACAAACATATACAGGTAACTATAGATACATATCAATACTTATTCAGGGGTATATAAATACACAAATACATACACAAATAAGTACATATGCATAAACAGATAATAAATATATATATATAATCTACAATGTGGTGTGGAAATAAAACTAACGGGCTTACTCTGCCAACAATTTAAAGTAGTGACGGCGTAATCTGACTTTGAATGAATGAATATTTACTTACATTAAAGCCGTTATTTTTGTATTTAAGCCTTAATTTTCAAAAATACTAGACAACTAGATTGGTTCAAGGGCATGGCGTATTCATTTATATTTGTTTAGGGTTGGTGTATATTTGAGGAGGGGGGGCTCAATAACTATAAACGTGATTGAAATTTCGGGCATTAGCTACTTAGTAATAAAATAATAATACTTAACCTCGAGAATGGGTTTCGAGTTCCTAGTATCAAGGTATTTTACAAATTACATTTTGGAAAGTATTCTGATGAGCTGCATAAACTAGATCACGCATCACCATTTGTACATCGCACTATTAGGACCTTTTAAATGTCTCCATGTGTACTTCGTGGATATACTACATGTCTTTGAGGCGTTTTAAGTCATCCTTCATACATTTATATCCCGACACTTGCAATGTTGATGACATGATGAAAAATGACAATGTTGATAAAAAATTATGACCTATATATCTATCTATACTAGATAGATAAATAGGCTTCTCACGCAGTTATTGCGCCTAACTATCAAAGACTTTATTGCTGCTTAGCATCAGGTGCAATGGAATCTGGCACCGACATGTTTTGATAAGAAACAAATTATGAGCTAAATGTATTATTATTATTTTATTTAAGTGCTTAAAATCAAATAAACGAAACGGGTTTTTCACCAATAATTACTAGTGAGACTGCGGTGTCCAGGTTATATCCAATCATAAATCTAGTTCAAAAACTTAGAAAACTGAAATAGTAATAGTTAAACTACATTGCTCGCTGAACTGATAAGTTTAGGGGAAGAAACAACAAAAAATATTTCTATTTGACTAATTCTTGGATATTCAGGTCATGAAATAAAGACAATAATGGCATTTCCATACCTATTTTTCTCTCTAGCCGGGCACGGGCATCCTCCACTTTGAAGGGATTATGGTCTACTGTGCCGCACTGACCAGGCGTGTTGGCACAAGGTTTATTTTCAAGTTTTCCTTCTTTCACAGAGGATGTTATCTGTGTACAATTTATTAGCTGACTTTTACAGCACTCTTGGGGGGAGATGGGTTGGTGACACTTGTACCTATTCTTTTTCCGTCACCACACCAATACCTATTAATATTTACTTTTTAGAGTATCGTCACGCCAGCTCCCTTGTGAGATAGGCAGAAGATCTATTATAATCTATTCCTACATATAATATCGCTTCTTTATATAAATAGTTATAGTTTTCTGAATTCTACCACCACTGACAAGATTTTATTTATTTTCATGATCTAAACTTCTATGTAATATTGTTACACCATAATGTGTGATAACCACAAAAGCGTCGTCTAGAACGATTTTTGAATCCATCGTTTGCACAACCGTACCAATTACTAGTGCGGTCGGCCCCAGCGGAATATGCCGAACTGACCGTACTCAGAGCGATTTTAAATTGAATTTTTGAAAATTACGACGACAATTTTCAGACTTTTGACGAATATACGGGGCGGTATTGCAATGGATAACGTAAGCCATTTCTAAATGGTTAATCTTAATAGCACTATTCTTACATAATTTAGCATACACTCAAGGTTACTTTATTTCTAGAACATTACCTAATTACTGTATTATTTAATCAGAAACAAATTCTTATAAATAAAAAGAAAAATGACCTCAACAGTAAAATCCGTCGAAAAAGTCTGCTTGGAATTGGCAAATCGAAAATTAAATTAATTCTCTTAATATTCTAATAATGTATTTAGGGCCACTACACCCTCAAGTTTTGAAGTAACGTTAGGTAGAGTAAAATTTATTAATATCGTGAGCCAAAAAATAATTTTCAGAACATAAAACAAGCGTGCCCGCCAGAAACTATTATTCCTGTATGTTTTCACAATGTATCCACTTCCAATTTTCCTAGTAAGAAATATCTACCAGTATGTATACCTAGATGCATTAGCTACGTTCGAAATTACAGCACTGCCGGCTTGATGTTTGGAAAAATGGTTTTAGAGATGCATCTCTGCTGTATTTACGTTATATACAGAATCCGGAAAAACGAATTCCAATTTCAAATTTTAATAATAACAGAATCTTTAAAAGTTTTGGGTGAAAAAATTTTGCAACAAATTTACTCGTTCGCTTGCTCGCGTAAATAAGTGATTTGTTCACGGGTTTATTGACGTGCTTCGTGGTCTAGTCGTTCATCTAACGGACTGCCGTTCACGAGGTCGCAGGTTCGATTTTTGCACGGGACAATCATTTGTGTAAAAAAAAGTGTTTGTTTGTTTGAACGCGCTAATCTGAGGAACCACTGGTCCGATTTTAAAAATTCTTTGAATGTTGGATAGTACATTTATCGAGGAAGACTCTAAGATACATAACATCACGCTGCGACCAATAGGAGCGAAAGATCAGTGAAAAGTTTTGCAAAAATGGGAAATGGTTTAATTATTTCATTTATTCTTTATTGTACAATAAACAGGTACAGTAACAGATAAAAAATTAAGACAGAAAATTCATAATCAATGTACAAAGGCGAGTTTAACTCAGACATGAGTTTTATTACAGCAAACCCCTGTTGAAAGAGAAGTTTGAGATTGGCTGGCAACAGCTAGTTAATTCATAAAATAGGTTTGAAGAGTTAATTTCTCAAAAATATAATACAGTTCACTTATATCAGACAGGCAGTTAAATTACATAGTATAGTATTATGTTTTGCTTAGAGGCAAAGCATGCAGGTCTTCACTCTCCAGCCCATTTAGGTCCCATTGTTGGGCACGAGCCTCCTCCACTTTGGGAGGGATTATGGTCTACTGTACCGCGCTAACCAGGTGTGTTGGCACAGGATATATTTTTGAGGTTTCCGTATCTCATAGAGGATGTTATCTGTGTCAAATATCCCTTAGCTCACTCTTGCAGCACCGCGGGCAGGAGATAGGGAGGTGACAATTGTACTCTTAATCCGTCAACACACGGACATGCAAGTCCTACTCTTATATTAATATTAGATTAGTAAAAAAACACAAAAATAACTAAATTCATGTCTAAATTAATATTCATACACGAATTATATTCAATAATCGAATCTAAAATGGATCATTAAAACTTCTAACACATATTACATACTTAGGAACCTTTAATTACCTTTGTCTAAGACCATTTCAATAATATCCCAAGTTTAATAGCAACATTTCACAAGCTCGAGGCTATAATAAAATTTTACGTGTCGTTATGAGTTTTCAGAGTTAACCCAAAATTTATCGCAAAAACTTTTTCGCGTAATCCATTTGATAATCTCAAGAGCGTATTCTGTAATGTTTGAAAAATTTCCTTACATTATTTTATAGTTAGTTGTTTAAAACTTTCCTGTGTATCTACGCCCACTTGCAGTTGTCGGATTGATCTGGAAATTTGCACACATATTAAGGACCGATGACAATGCAATGATAAAAAAAAAATATTCATAATTTTAGAGCGTGTTTTTAAGTTATTGAAATAAGCAAATATGTTTTAACATTATCATCATCGTAACATCACGTCTATTTCTCATGGGGGTAGGCATAGACTATAGAGCGCTATCTGCCACGATCCAAGTACACTTGCTTGGTTTCATCCACACTCATACATCTGGTCATTCATGCCCGACGGTTGTAAGTGCTACGCATTATATTCTTTTCAAGTATACCGGCGCGGGGGATGACATCGGAGTGTATTTTTCTCGGGTGTCCTCTCCCATTGTATTGGATTACTTCTAGTTCACCTTACAATTATCTAAAATTACCAAGTTATTTATATTCTTCTGTTATACCCACAAAGATCTTTGCCAATTACTTGACGGCATCTCCTTAAGACAATTTAAGTATGTGTACATTGTGTACCTCAAAATTCATAAGAACATAAGTATGCAAAAGGAATTTGTGGCATATTAAAACTGTAATTATGAACGATATAACGCCTTGACTTCGCAATGAATATGTATATAGAATTTGTGTGTTTGTACTTTTGTCCCTACTTAGCATAATACGCGACTGTTTTACGTATCCTATAACAACTTTGATAAGTTGTGAACTCTCAACAATATACTTGAGAGAAATTCAAATAATGGATAGAAATTATGTGTCTTTTAGTTGTGGAAGACGTCGGAATCGACGTGTGGAAGATCTATACGCTATTTGTTACTGCGACTTCGTACGCGTGGAATTTAGGCAATGCTTCACTCCTGTTGGTCGTGGCGTGATGTTATATAGCCTATAGCCTTCCTCGATAAATATACAATTTAACATTAAAAGAAATTTTCAAATCGGACCAGTAGTTCCTGAGATTAGCGTGTTCAAACAAACAAACAAACGAACAAACGAACAAACGAACAAACTCTATATTTTTTAATAAGCTTTATAATGTCAGTATAGATGTAGATATTTGACTGTGTTAAAAAACTATTCTGTTTAAATAAAACTACTTTTTACGGATTTAGACGCGTACTTAGTACTTACTTAGAAACTACTCTTTGTAAAACTATTCCCTATGGTGACGGATTAAGAATTCAGATACTTCATCCAAAGAATGGTATAAAAGCTAGCTAAGGATTATTATAAGCAGTGAACATCAACTGTGAGAGACGGAAACCTTGAAAGCAAAATTTTTTTTTGGCGGGTCAAAATGTTCCTATCCTCACACCCCACTGTCCGGGGCAACAGTGAAGTAGTGTGGGGCCCTCACCCACTAAAAGACCCACCGTGCACCTACTCCCGCCAACTGGTGGGCGGACACCGGTACGCAAGCTATTCGGTTGTCTGCCCAGCGGCTGCTCCGTGAGCACCTCTCACGGGCGACGTCCGGGCGCATTGGGACGTCACCCCCTCGCGGTGAGCCATAACGCGGGTGGACGGATATTAGTTTTGAAAGCAAACCCTACGCCAAGACGGATGGTCAGCGCGCTATAGCTGACCAAAATCCTCCCAAGACGAGGAGGCCCGTTCCCAGAAGTGGAATGCTAATGGGCTGGGAAAAAAAGAGAAAGAAGAAGAATCTTGTATATAAATAACACAATGTTTCTGAACATGAATTCTTTCATAAGTAGTAAAGGTTTATTGGTAACATAGTAAGACTGTTTTTACAAATTTTCAACGTGAAGATAAGCTCTATTACATAAGCTTCTTACAAACTAGTTGATTGATCTCTTTCACAAAGATAGCATTATTTAAACGAATTGTTTGTCCCAATTTTTCTCAAGAAATATCTATATTCGTTTTAGTTTTCTATTCAATCTTAGATTTTTACATTGTGAACCTCTATTGATTTCATTAAGTAAAAACATCGACCATTAGTAATAATAACATGAGTAAACTCTGTATCTTCTCCAGTCCATTGACGCTCCTCTCTTAAGCACGCACTCTCTCTCTCTCTCTCTTCCTGTTTTATCGTCTCACTGTTGATCACGGGCCTCCTCCACCTTGAAAGGGATTATGGTCTACTACACTGACTAGGCGTGTTACCATAGGATTTATTTTCGAGATTGCATCTCTCACCGAGGATGTCCTCTTTTTGGTTTTTGCAACACCACCGTCTCACTCCGTCACTCTGGGAAGAAAACGTGGTGACACTTGTATTCTTAATCGGTCACTACACGAGCGAACATAATAAATGTTCCGTTTTAAAATGTACTAGTGCTCGCAGACAAACCATAAATATAATTACTTGCATTCTAAATACAGAGTTATATCAAAGTTTTAAGGGTCTCAAATCATTTCTCACGTCAAATAATTTGCATCTAACGTTCAAATAACATAAATAAGTTTATAATAACAAGATATTTTCATATTTCCTGCTCGCACTAACAACGCGAAATGATGCCTTGAGTATAAAGTATGAAGTCTCGGACTTGGATACGTTTGGCTTATGGTGCAAGTTATAAGAATTTCATAATATTTAGTTTCATACAACTATCATAGAATGCAATAACTAACATAATTTACTAGTTTAGAATACAAGGTAGGTACTAATTTATTCAAACTTCTAATCGATTTTTAATAGCTTATAAGATATATAAAGGAATAGGACGATATTAGTATCGTTCATTTTAAAATCATTTATGTATACAGACAGAAAGAAAAAATCATTTTACATTTTTGCCTACATTTTGATTAAAAGATAGAGCACTGGTACATAGAGCCGAAATTGCAATTGCCATTATTTTGCTACTTATTTTTATTTAAGATCTTCAAAAAATGACGTAGATACATAAAACGCATATAACCATAAGACCATAAGACCATATATGATAGATGAAAAACCAAGATAATGATACATAGATAATGATAGTATACTATCAAAAACCGCTCAACGCTAAAAGAGCATATTTCATAATCGCTGATGCTTGTGAATTGCGACATACTGTTAACAAAGTTATGCGGTGTATTCATACCAGTTTACTGGCAACTTTTAACTGGCCAGATGTGGCTCAGCCTCTGGCGGTATGAATCTGATTTGCTTTTAGATTAATACGCCAAGAAAACTTTTTTTTTATTTTACAGATGAATGTTCAAGTTCTTGCTCCTCGAAAAAGCTCTTAAACGAACGCTTTTCAAAGTTTTTTGTTTAAGGAAGATTTTGTTCTTTATAATTTAGTAATAAATCTAATTAAATAATGGTTACTAAGGGTATTTGTGATTGCCTTTATAAAGAAAATTATGTTTGTGAAGTATTGCGTTACAGTTTCCTTTGAAGAAGTATTTGATTAAGCGAAGTGCTATGTTGTATTGTATTGTAAGGTATCCGTATGGTAAAAATACACTTATCACGGGTAAACGGTTCAAAAAACACTTTTATAACTGTTATTGTCTCCTGTCTTCTAATTTTAAAAGTGAGAGTGTCTAACTATAATCATTATATGATTGTAATGTGCTATGGTTTGATTGTCAAGAAAGGACATAGGACACTTTTTAATGCGAAACAAGATGGCTTCGAAATGCCACGAGTACCTACAAAATTGTTAGCAACTAAGTACTAGTTTTGTAAAGGAGTATTTAAGAATAAAAAGGATAAATTTGTAATTCTGTAATAATGTATGTAATAGTCTTCGAAAGTAACGGTCTGTTCCTAACAAAATCTATCTAATAGAGAGTTACAAGCTAATACTTTTCAAAAATGCTGTAGGTATACTGTGTCTATATGGAGTGATTCCAAATTACACAAGCAACCCCTAGTTATTATATAAAGATAATACTGTCATCTTTATATATCAAATTTTGAAAGCCCAATAAATTCAGGTAAAGGAAAACATATTATAATTAATAATCTACCTTCTCCATACATCGTTCACCTTCAATAACGTAATCATAACGTCTCCAATTTCAAGAAAACGTGATTAATCTGGACGCCCAATATTCATTATACCCTTTTCAACTTTGGGTTGGGTAACAGGATATTTCAAATTTGTAGGCTTCTCAGGGTTAACTAGTATAGCTGTAGGCAAATCGTTATACGTTATTGTAGTAGCCTATATATTTAGGAAGGTCGAGGGATTATATAACGGAAAAATGAATAAATGTGCATGGAATAAAACAGCAAAACGCTTTAGGCAAAATATGTGGATATTATGGATTGTCTTGAGCTCAAAGTTTAATTTAAGAGGCCTTGCAGTGCAGTAGTTAGTATAACAGAACTGCTCACGAAATCGGGGATTCTATTTCCTTATGGGACATTTACATGTGTGATATTTCAATTTCCATCCATCGATTTTTCTAATTGCCATACAAATATTTTCTAACACTTACGCGACTCATCTGTTTAAATAAAACTACTTTTTACGGATTTAGACACGTATATTTGTTTTAAATTTTGGCCCGACGTTTCGGAGACTTTGCAGTCACGATGGTCACGGGTGAGACTGAGCTGTAATGTGTCTTCTACGATCAGTTATTACAGGGTTTACCCACATTCGATTTTAATTTTACATTGACCATAAAGATAGACTTTTACCATAAACTATATCATATTACATTGGGCTCAGACTACATAAAATCAATAACATTATTTTAGTTTCTAAAATTGATTAACAAATTGTAACAATATAAAGAAAATTTTAAATTGTATAAGGTAAAACATGTTGGGTAAAACATATAAGGTAAAACAGGTTTTAATTATTATAGAGGTAGTATTGTCATACAAATGTTTGTACTGCGTCTGGGTGTTTCTATGTATTATAGGTATGTATTTAGAAAAAAAAGTAGTATATGTATTCTATACGTATTCTGGTACCCATAACACAAACATATAAGCTTAGCTTGGGACCAGAGGACGTTGTGTGAAATGTCCGTAAATATTAATTTATTATTACTATTATCCATGAGCACAAGCTACGTACGAGTTCTTTTTTGTACGCCTGCAGCCCTACCGGGTCATGATGCCTCGAGCCTTACCAAGAGCCGGCAATAGTGAGGCAATTGAAACTCATTACTCGTACCTTTAAATTTGGCCACGTGCTGACGGATTAAGAATGTCATCACCCCATCTCCTATTAAGGGTACTGTAAAAGCCGAAATCCATCTTAGTTGAAGGTAAAATAACTTTTGATGCAAGATGAAAAATACTAGCGTAGGTACAAAATAAAATCTAAAACCCATTACACGTACAGTGTCGTATGTGCGTCCGTTCACAAGTCCCTGTTTATCATAATTTCAGGCAATACAGCCTTCTGTCAAACAATACCCTATGTTATTGGGTTGATAGCGTCACATACAATATGTATGAAGTCTCAGAACGTAGTAGTTGGTCGCTTGAGTTTATTTTAAGTATAACTAAGTATAAGTATCAGTATAACTGTAGAGACAGCTTAGCTGTTTTATTAGATGTGCGTTAATATTTATAGGACATTCATTTGTGATTTGTTAATATTACCGGGACTATAATCACGTTAATAACTCAAAAAGGCACAATACCTCTGCTCCCGACGTTTCGACCGAGTAGCAGTCAGTCGACCCGTGACCACGATCGATGTTATCGAAGTTATTAACGTGATTATAGTCCCGGTAATATTAACAAATAACAAATGAATGTCCTTGCGGGGATCTAACTCGCGACATCGACATGAATAGCAGTCCGGTAATGAACCATTAGACAACAAAGCCCGTCATTGCAATATGAAGGTTCTCTATTTCTCTTTCCAGCCCATTAACTTCACCCTGTTGAGCATGGGCTTCTTTTACTTTGGGAGGGATTACGGTTTACTACGCCGCGCCGCGCATATCCAGGCGTGTTGGCATTATTTCAGAGTTTTTCGTCTCTCCCAGATGATCCGTGTGAACAATATCATTCAGCTGACTTTTATAGCCCTACTAGCTGTTGCCCGCGACTTCGTACGTGTGAAATTTAGAAATCAATCCTTAACAAACAGAAGTTTACTCTTCTGCGCAATAGATGGCGTTGTACGTTGTTAAAATCGCGATATTGTTTCGTTCCACACATTAACACTTGAGCTCGTCAAAATTATTATTGTATCATCATCCGGATTTCACGCTTATAAATTAGTAAGGATGCTATGAAAGTCAGCTAGGTTAAAGACTTTAACCTTAAGACTGACTGACACTAGTTGACTTTAACTTAAAGTCAACTAGTGTCAGTCAGTCTAGTCTTAATCTGCCACTACACGAACTACAAAATATGTAACTGTAAGTACTAAACATAAAACACGTTAGCACAATAAGACCCGTGGAATAACGTATACATTAAGGGCCTACATCAATATTATCGTCGACATGTACTTTTAGCGGGGCTGGAGAAACTGACGCTGTTATCACTCAGTTATCGACCAATTGTTATTTTATTAATATTATAAATAATATCCATTTAATATTTTAAAAGTCATTTTTATTATCTTTGACATACACCATCATTGACAACATTGTTTTAAATTATATCTAATGGTTTCTATGGAATAATTTCCGTAGACAATAATAGTCCCTACATCACTCCCCCCGAGAGACCGAACCAAGGGCGATTAAAATCACAAAACCTAACATGACGTCCTGAGCTAGTTAAATACTCTCTTCTGTCACTAGGTCCCACCTGTAGGTCAACTTTGTCCGCCAAAATATAGGCTGGCTTTAGGCGGTCTATTGAAACCGTGACCTTCTTACCTTTAACTAAAATTGTGAAGATTTTATCCCCCCTGTCAATGACCCTATGTGGGCCTGTGTAGGCTGGCTGCAAAGAACTGCGCAATGCGTCTTCGCGGAGGAATACATGATCAGCGGATAGCAGGTCTTTAAAAACAAAAATACTATTCTTGCTGTGACGGGAAGCTGGGGTCGGTTTTAAGTTATTAACAAACGAGCGTAGTCTGGCTGAGTACTCTGTGACATCTGTTGTAACGTCTGTATTTGGATCAAAGAATTCACCAGGTAGGCGTAATGGTTCTCCATAAACGAGTTCAGCGGCGCTTGCTTGTATATCAGCTTTGTATGCGCTTCGGATGCCAAGTAACACAAGAGGTAAGATTTCAAGCCAGTTTTCATTAGCATGGCAGGTAATGGCCGTCTTAAGCTGTCTGTGGAATCTTTCCACGGCTCCATTACACGCAGGATGGTATGCGGTAGTCTTCTTGTGCTGGAATCCGGATATTTTGGATAGATACTGGAATAATGATGACTCGAATTGTCTGCCTCGATCTGTTATGATGTCGATAGGTGATCCGAATCTTGATATCCAACCAGTAAGTAAAGCTTTTGCGACTGTTTCAGCTGTAGCGTCGGGTATTGGTATTACCTCAGGCCATCGTGTAAACCTATCTATGGCTGTGAGGCAATAGCGATTTCCATTACATGTCTTTAGTGGTCCAATCAGATCTATATGCACGTGCATGAATCGAGCTCTTGGTAGCTGGTAAGTGCCCAATGGTGAGGAGACGTGTCTAGTTATCTTCGAACGTTGACAAGGTAGACATGACCGTGACCATTCTCGGCAGTCTTTGTTTATACCAGGCCATACAAAACGTGTTGTTACTAATTTGATAGTTGCATTTGCACCTGGATGGCTCAATGAATGCAAACTATCGAAAATTTGCTTTCGCATGTGCTTAGGGATGTAAGGTCTTGAATTTGAAGTACTGGTGTCACAATAAATTTCAGATTTGGTTCCTGGTATCTGCACCTTGCTTAAACGTAATGAAGTACTATTCTCAAGAATATGTTTCAGTTCAGGGTCAGACGTCTGCGATTTAGCTAACTGGGAGTAATCTATAGGTTTTTCTACTTCTGCCACTCTACTCAACGTGTCTGCGACTAAGTTGTCCTTTCCCGGAATATGTCTAATGTCAGATGTAAATTGAGATATAAAATCTAGATGACGGAATTGTCTCGGAGAACATTTTTCTTTGCGCTGGTGAAAAGCATAGCATAGTGGCTTATGATCAGTGTAGATCGAGAAATCTCTAGCCTCAAGCATATGTCTGAAGTATTTAACAGCTTCATATATTGCGAGCAGTTCCCTGTCATATGGTGAGTATTTCTTTTGGGCAGCATTTAATTTGTGCGAAAAGAAGGCAAGTGGTTCCCAAGAACCATTTCTATACTGCTGCAAGGCAGCACCAATTGCGGTATCTGACGCGTCTGTAACGAGACCTAACTTGCATCGGTAATCAGGATGTATAAGCAGCGTAGCGCGACAGAGGCTTGCTTTGCAATCCTCAAAAGCCTTCATCGTGTCCTCATACAGATTAATTGGATGTGACTTCAGCAGCGCCAGGAATGAATCTTCTGTAGAAATTTAACATTCCTAAAAATCTGCGAAGTTCTCTTACCGTTTTAGGAGGTGGAAATGACATGATGGCTTCTACTTTTTCAGGGAGCGGTTTGATGCCGTCGGCTGAAATACTATAGCCTAAAAATTTAACTTCGGATTGACCAAATTTGCATTTTGAAATGTTAATGACGAGTCCATATTCTTTTAGTCTATTAAACAATATACGGAGGTGTTCTTTATGTATTTCTTCATTTTGCGAAAAAATGAGAAAATCGTCGATATACGGGTAAACAAAATCTAATCCACGCGTCACCTCATCAACAAATCGTTGAAAAGTTTGCCCCGCGTTTCGTAAACCAAAAGTCATATATGGAAATTCGTATAAACCGAAAGGTGTTGTGATAGCAGTCTTGTTGATGTCTTCAGAATTGACGGGAATTTGATTGTACGCTTTAACAAGATCAATCGTAGAGAATACAGTACACCCTGATATGCTATGAGTGAAATCATGTACATGTCTGATTGGATATCGATCAGGAATAGTGCGAGCATTCAACAGTCTGTAATCTCCACAAGGCCGCCATCCGTTGTCTTTCTTGGGTGCAAGATGTAACGGTGACGCCCAGGAGCTTTCTGATGGTCGTGCGACACCTGACTTGAGCATGGATTCAAACTCAGCTTTTGCTATCTTCAGTTTGTCTGGTGCTAAGCGGCGTGGTGTACAAGAAATTGGTGGACCAGGCGTGGTCCTGATGAAATGTACAGTTTTATATTTAATTTCGTTTTGTCTTCCTGATGGGTGAGTAATTTCAGGAAATTCTTTTAAAATTTGTTCGTAGCAGGAGTCGCCGATTGGTATCTTAATGGAAGATATTGCAGTCGACGAATATGCAGGAGAGCAAACCACGGAGAGTGTTGTCGTGTTATCCAGCAGGCGTTGATGGCGTAAATCTACTAGAAGGCCATAGAACTTTAAAAAATCAGCGCCTATAATTGCCTTAGTGACGTCACCTACGATGAATCGCCATGGAAAATCTCGACGCAAACCGAGGTCTAAATCCAGATGAGTATATCCGTATGTGTTGATTGATGTACCATTAGCAGCTGACAATTCAAAATCTGATTTAGGACGACGTTCGTTTAGAGATCGGCGTGGGAAGACACAGACGTCGCTTCCTGTATCGACTAGAAATTGCATCTTCGACCGGCGATCTATAGCAAACAGGCGACCTGACAAATTGAGACGGTCGTTAGTCGCCATTACCGACCGCCTTGAGTGTTTTCCGATTGAAAGTTACATGGCTTTACACATCGCTTTGCTTTGAGACCGAATTTAAAATGATACCAACAAATAGGAAATTTTCGAAAATTGGATTGAGATCTAGTGTCAGAACGACTGCGACTTCTTTGGCGGTCCTGGCTGCGAGATTGTCGATTTAAGAGCGTATTCATCTGCTTGCGAAGCTCAGCAATTTCTTTAGCCATTGCATCATATGACGAACCAGGGTTTGAAGCAGCTGATACTTGTGGCGTAGAAGGTGCTATATCTTGGATTCGATCTGCCAAATCTGATAACACTTCTAATGACACCTGAGTTTGTGCAGCTATCACCGTTTGTACGCTACGCGGTAACCTACTCGTCCAAATGGTTTTGATAAAATCTTCTGGCACGTTGGGTCCAGCTAAGCTTTGCAAATGCCTTAAAAATTGTGATGGTCGTCGTTCTCCTAATTCTTCATGCATGAGCAGTTGTTTTACTTGCTTATCTCGAGAGGCACTAAGGCGTTTAATGAGTTCGCTTTTTAGTTTCTCATATTTGTTCGTAAGTGGAGGCGAGATAATTATATCCTTTACTTCTTTTGAAAACTGATGGTCTAGTTGCCCAATGACATAATTAAATTTGGTTGCGTCAGAAGTAATATTTGAAACAGAAAACTGACCTTCGACCTGTGCGAACCATATTTCGGGTTCTTCGGGCCAAAATGGAGGTACCCGTATGCCCACTCTAAAGATTTCAGATGAAGGATTGGATGGACAATCTTCGAAGGTATCAGCCTGCGACATTATGATTATGCCAAAAACTCGAACTCTGTGCTCTTATTGCAGAATCACCCACGTAGTTTTTATTCCGTTTTCGGTGCGTAACTAGTCCATGAAGGGGGTCACCAGTTTAGCGGGGCTGGAGAAACTGACGCTGTTATCACTCAGTTATCGACCAATTGTTATTTTATTAATATTATAAATAATATCCATTTAATATTTTAAAAGTCATTTTTATTATCTTTGACATACACCATCATTGACAACATTGTTTTAAATTATATCTAATGGTTTCTATGGAATAATTTCCGTAGACAATAATAGTCCCTACATACTTATTAACACAGCTAGTAGGTATAGAAAATGAAGAATTAGGGATATTTTTTTTGTTTACTCAAAATCTACTAAATATATTTTAATTCCGATTTACGTGTTTCTATATATAATAGTTACTTATGTTTTTAAAGTTATTTCATTCGTTAATACGCGATAATAGACCGACAAATGAAAAAAAATACAAAATGAGAGAGGTTGTTTCGCTAAGATTTTCTATCGAGAAAACTTTTTTCAATCGTGTTTCTGAGTTTATGCGATCTTAGATTATATATTGAAAAAACATATACTTAAAAATTAGAGCTCTAGCCATTCAAAATGAGAACTTCGTACGTAGAAAAATGCACGAAGCTATTTTGGTATCCTCTTAAAACGAAATGGAATTACTCGAATTTCTCAAGATCCAAGATTATGTCGTCGCAAATACAGAGTTACATTGGACTTAGCCCTAAGATAAATTTTCTTGAGAACGATTTAACATATTGCAGTGCTAAGCACAATATTTATTACGTTGAAATAAATGACTGTAAAATTACATGTCTAAAAATAGGGTAATTCATGAATAAACTATAAGACTTGCGGTGCTTGTTGCTGGGATTGAAGCAACGATCTTTCGTTTAAATTGTTTAAAAGACAGTAAAATAATCCACTGTCACGAGGTTTGTTACCACTTTATTTTCGTACATCATATTTAAAACTATGTAATGAAACTAGATGCAGTTTTTAAAATATTATAGATTGGTTTCAGAGAAACATTCATAATTCTATATAATTTGTTAAGGTTTGGTTTTCGATTCTTTGCGTACATGAATGTGTTACTTAGCGCAAATCTCTAGGATCAAGGATTCGCAATTTCTTTTAGAATATTCCTCTAAGGTGCATTGATGGTTCTTACGCGTAGAAAATCACAGCTATTTTAATTGGTGATGACGGGATTCGTGGTCGAGTGGTTCATGTAACGGACTGCAGTTCACGAGGTCGTGGATTTAACTCTCGCTCGGGACAATCATTTATGTGATATTTATAATTGTCATACAAATGTTTGTACTACGGCTGGGTGTTTACTATATACTAAAAGTATGTATTTTCAAAAGAAAAGTAGTATATGTATTATATCCGTATTCTGGTATCCATAACACAAGCGTAAGCTTGGGTCCAGAGGAAGTTATGTCAAATGTCCATGAATTACAAAATAAAAAAAATTATGATAGTGAAAACTCTAATTAATTATGTGTAATAAACTAGGCCTTCGCAAATGAAATAGAGAGCCTTGATTCTAATAAATTGAAACTATAGAATATTAAATAGGGTTTAGTTAGAACTAAATGTTCTGTCGAATGAGTTATATTGTTTAGTAACAGATTTAATCAATTTCTATTTCCACCTTGGAAATAGAATTTGATTGTGGGTTGTTACATATACATTTACAATTTATTGTAGTTGTTATAGAAATATTTATTAACATATACTTATAGAAATATTAGGTACTAGCTGTCGTCTTATACGCGAATTGGTGAGCGTGGAAGTTAGAAAATTTTCCCTTTTTATTGCAATAAATTTTTCACTAATGCTCTGCTCCTATAGGTCACAGCGTGATGTTAAAGCCTTTCTTGATAAATATACTATCCAATACTGCAAGAAATTTTCTAATTGGACCAGAGGTTCCTGAGAGCAGTGTGTTTAAACAAACAAACTCTTCAGCTTTATAATATTAGAATAGATATCGACATGTGGATAAATATTGTAGTACCTAGACTAGACTGGCAACTACTTCTAAGGCATATTTCAATTTTTTTTTTGTGGACATTTCGCACTAGTTTGATCACCCAGACGCAGTACAATCAAATTTTTTTATAATTTACGCAGTATTATTTAACATTAGGCTGACTTGTCTTATTGAGTGGTATAGAACTACATTTTATTAGTTCAAAAACTAAAAAAACACGCTTGAAACATCAGATTTTATTTTAATTAGTGCGTTGTCATCGTAAGAGGGCACGATACCAAATTATGCTCCATACAAAAATATGGGTATCGTACTTCCCTTTTTTCTTCGCAAAAGTTAAACCGATTTTAATTGTTTCTACGCTATATTATAGATGAAAAGTATATCTATGCTTCTATTACTTTCTCTTTTTTTTAATACATAATAACTAAAAGAAATATGACAATCCGAAAATCCCTTATTTTTTCGGTTTTCTTTAGGTAAAGTTGCAGCGTATATAACACATATTTGGTAACATTTTACCAAAAAATAAAATGATAGAAGCATAGATATACTCTTCATCTATAATATAACGTAAAAACGGTCAAAATCAGTTGAACTTTCGCGAAGAAAAAATGGGACTACAAAACGTCTTTTTTTCAAAAAATTAGTATGTAAAATCTGCTTCAGCTATATTTGTCCCTTTCAGCGTGGCGCTCGGGAATAAGGATAGCAATACCTAAGGCAAATACCTAAATTAGGAGTACAGTACCCTCTTAACATGTGTGCGAAATTTTACAGCAATCCGCAAATGGGTGAAAATCTCTTTTAAAGATTCCGTTACATAGATTAATACTTTGATAGATATGTACCAAGCTAATAAAAGCATGTTAAAAAGGCAGCTCTGCCAAACATTTATTTGATTTTGAGATATACTTCTATCGGCTATAAACTATAGTATCACAAATATACCATGTATTTGCTGTATCAACAATATGTCATTGTGATATATTTATGCTGTGAAACAAAAAAAAAATGTATCACAACGATGTCTCGTTGAATATAATTCAATTTGTTAAGGATAGGAATCGTTGGGTCGCGTAATTGTGCTTCGGAAGCAGACGTTGTTGCACCTGCATCCTGCATCTTTTCGGAGACGAGACGTCTTTTATTGATACAGATTGAAGACGTTTGTAAAAACAAAATGTCATACAATAGCATAATATTTTTTAGCATTTACTAATAAAGACTTTTGTTGACAGCTTCTTATAGCCGAATCTATACTATTAATAAAAAGCGGAAGAGTTTGTTATTTGTTTGTTTAAACGCGCTAATCTCAGCAACTACTGGTGCGATTTGACAAATTCTTTTTCTGTTGGTTAGACAATTTAAAGAGAAAGGCTTTTGGCTATATAACATCACGCTGTGACTAATAGGAGGGAAGCAATAGTGAAAAATGTTGCAAAAACGGGAAAAAAATCTAAATTCGACGTGCACCAGCTAGTAATATTATAAATGTGAAAGTTTTTATGAATATTTGGATGTTTGTTACTCCTTAACGTAAAAACTACTGAATGGATTTTGATGAAATTTACAATAATGTAGCTTATACATGAGAATAAATTATAGGCTACTTTTTATACCGAAAGAATGCAGTGTTCTCGTGGGATGATAAAAAACGCACTGACCATTTTATCCTTTTACCGCGGCTAGCACCGCGGCTAGCACCGCGGGGCATGCCTAGTTATCTATATTATTCTAAACTGAGAATAATATCAAAAATATTTTACGATTGATCTTTTTAATTTTATTTTCAGTGTTTTTTATTATTTGGAGTTTATTTTGCATCTTATATGTTCGTACAGTACCTAGGTAGGAAGTGAAAAGATTTTCGCTGTATACATCTCAATTATTTAAAATCATCGTTCTTTGAAGAAAAGAAAAAGAAAGAACTGCAAAAAAGTATAGTTGGCATTGTAAAATGGTGATTGAAACTATCAATATTTAAGTTTTCGCTATGTTAGATGTAGTAGTCCGTTGACGGATTAAATATGTAAGTGTCACTACCCATTATCTATTCCAGGGTGATGTAAAAGTCCGCCCAGCAATAAAGCGCGACACAGTAGACCACAATCCCTCCCAAAGTAGATGAGACCCGTGCACAACAGTGGGGCGCTAATGGGCTGAACTTTTCCTTCCCAGGGTGCTTTAAAAGCCAGCTACGGAATATTGCGCGGCACCTCTCCTCTCCAGCCCATTTATGTCTCACTGTTGGGCACAGGCCTCCTCTACTTTAGAGGGATTATGGTGTACTGTGCCACGCTGACCAAGCGTGTTGGCACAGGGTTTATTTTCGGATTTTCCGTCTCTCACAGAGGATGTTATCTGTGTGCAAAATCCCTTAGCTGACTTTTACTGCACCCTTGGGAGGAGATGGGGAGGTGACACTTGTATTCTTAATCCGTCACCACACGGAGAGTAGGCGTATAGTGACGAATAGTGCGCGGCACAGTAAGCCATAATTCCTGAGTAATAAGGCCATAATTTCCTGAGAATTGATGAGGGCCATGCACAATGGGCTGAAGCGAGAGAGGGAGGTTTAGTTGTGTTAATAGAATTAGTACTATTCACAGCCATTTTAAATGCAAGGATTTGTAGTAGCCTAAAATTCACGTAGCGTATATAAATCAACGCACACCATCTCTCGTTGTTTTAAGCACCGTCATAGTACCCGCAATGCGGTCCACGGTTTATAACTATACATTCGGAGTGTCGGTAGTAGCTACCTATGTATATACATTATCATCAAGAGAATGCAACTAACTAATGTGTTATACAGCTCTGAAGAATTATATACCTACAAGTTTATTGTATAATTTTTATATTATGGCTAGACGCTATTTGCGCAATGCCAAAGACAAAACAAAGAAACTTATAGTAAATAATAAAAAGGAAACGATATCGGAATTTTGTATTAGGAAATTAAATTGGACAGAATCAGGTTTTAAATAGTATTACATAATAAATATTTACATATCATAAACGAATATTTTTTACAGTCATAAAAACTACTATCCAACTAGGTATATATTTTAAAGTCTTTAAAATATTTCAATTTTAAATTACTTATCAAGATATTATATTTGTTACTAGCGTGACTCCGTACGCGTGGAATTTAAATAATTTTCCCCAATATTTTTCACAACTGCTTCGCTCCTGTTGGTCGCAGCGTTATGTTATATAGCCTATAGCTTTCCTCGATAAAGGGGCTATCCAACACAATAAGAATTTTTAATTCGAATTTAGTAGTTGCAGAGATTAACGCGTTCAAACAAACAAACTCTTCAGCTTTATAATATACTGGCTATTGCCCGCGACTTCGTCTGCGTGAAATTTCGAAATCAACCAGAAGTTTACTGTACCACTCGATAGGTGTCGTTGTACGTACGTTTTTAAATCGCACTATGGTTTGGTTACACACATTAACACTTAAGCTCGTCAAAATTTTTGATTATTATTCAACTTTTCGCATTTATAAAAATTAGTAAGGATAGGGAAGTACAGACAAGAAATGTCTTATGATACCTAATTGTTCGTAGTAATACTAGTAATGCTGCAATTGCAAACTCAACAAATATTTTTTGATTAATAAGTAATAACAAATTCCAATATAAAATATAGACACAAAAAGTTATACTTATTGGATTTTTGAAAAAAAAACTTTTTTGTTTCCGGTTTTGGATTTTTTGAAAGAATGCCACTAAAATGCATAATACTCATAATCTATATATATAATACTAATAATCCATAGATGAACGAATTAATGTGAAGTGCGAGTGTGTTAAATAAATCGTTCAGATCTATTCAATAAATGGTAAAGGTCTTTTTAAATCTAAAACTTTACAAATCTACTACTCTAAAATACTAGTTTTGGTAGTAAGAAATTTTATAAAAAGTAATAAAATATGGTTCAGTTTTAAATACAGAATTTGCATAATTTATATCAAGTCTACCACATAACTGTGACATAAAATTAACGGTATAATAAATAATAAATACAGAATACTCCCCAAACCCCGTCCCCGTATACTCGACAAACTTTTAAACATCATTTGAAAATTATTCAACGTAGCCCTCAGCTTTTTAATTTCATTTCCTAGCGGTAAAATTCAACGTCAAATAGTATTAAAATTAACCAGCATTCATTTGGCCTCTGACGAATATATACGTGATTAATTCCGCTTTCAAAAACATATTTGTTTGACGTAAGCTGTAATGAAGTGGATTATATAAAATAGTGCCACAAGCGTCCCATAGTTTCAAATTGTAATCCAATTTCAATGGATATATTTTAATAGTTTTGGACCTAAATTTATCATCCAAATATACGTATGAATGTGTATGATACCTACTATAATGGTAACGGTTTATCTAAGAAATTAATGAATTACAATTTTTTTCGTAAAATCCATCTTAAGGTAAATAGAGTATAGTACACTTTGTGTAAAAATAATTGCTATCGCAATCTACCAAGTTCAAATTCAAGTTCTTTATTGCCATTCATGTGATACAGTGGAGTCCCGGTAATCCGGACCCTGGCTTATCCGGCGCATCCTGTATTCCGACATGGTCTATTATTACTGAATTATTTTTTTATAATATGTATTCGCTAATGCATGATTGAACAGGTAACAACTTGTACGCACTGTCACTATTGTGCTCGACGCGTAGGGTACCTATTGCCTATTGTTTTGATTCTGATTGCTTAGTTTGAGTTTGACTACATGCCGATGAGGATAGTGGTGCTTGCGCCTAGCGTGTGTTCATTGTTTACTGTTCTTAGGCAGTACTCTATAATCCGACAAATTCGATAGTTCGACACTGCCCTGCAAAATGTTTGTCGGACTACCGGAGTTCCACTGTATTACAATAAGGTGTTACATGTTAAAATAAAGCACTAAATACACAATGAAACCCTGTAAGGGCACAGCAAAATTTGTGTATAAAGATAAACATGCAATACACAAAAATCAACTATGAAACTATAAAACAATTTATTGAGCCGCTTCATTTTCTGCTTTCACTTTCAAAATTCTTACAATACATATATATAACAATTCGTACAAGTATGGAAGTGCCAATAAAATGTAACACACAGAGTTAGCACGGCAAATATCCTTAAACACACTTCCATGCAAAAGTTTCGCCAATTACCGACTTGGAATTCCGCTAAACTTGATTCTGCAAGTCGAAGATCGAACCACTCCTTAGCTGTAATTAGGAAGTTTAAGCCTCGTACACATTATATAAATTTCACAAGAGCATTATTAGAAGACAGATTTCAATGTGGCATTAATTAAGACTATTCATTAATTACAAAGCTGGTGAGCTTATTATTTTACCAATCTTATTATATAATCTCGCGTCACGCCATTTATTACCAATTTCCTTCAAAAAAAATAATATTGTGTGTGCCTGTCAGATAGGTATGAGAACTTATCAGCATTTTTTTATATACTAAGGGTCGGTAAGGACGGAAGTAAAACTGCAAAGCAGAGCTAGTAATTTTCAGGATCGCAGAAAATCGTTGGAAGCAAACTGCACATTACTTCTCAAGGGATGTTTATGTCCAGCTATGGACAGAGCTGATGGGCGGGTGGCTATTACGTTTGTTTAATAAATCATGCTCCCTTGACATCATCTACACTCATACATCTGGTCATATATACCAGACGGTTGTAAGTGTTACGCATTTTACCCTCTTCAAGCCAGGGAAGTATGTTTAGATCGTAGCAGATGGCGCTCTATAGTCTCTGCCTACCCCCATGGGATTTTGTAATTAGTTTTACGAGTATAAACTCTATATTCACTCAAATTATTAGTTCAACTTTTTACAGCAGTTATCCATAAGTCTCTTATTCATAATTCGTCACCACTTGGTGTGTATATACTTTTTCATAAAATAATAAAGCTATGGTGTGAACAAACCCTTAGCCCCTTAACAAAGTCGTGCGTTATTCATAAGCCAGGTGGCTCCTCTGTGCTACACTTTTTTGTATGTATAATTTTATTTTACTGCTAGCGAGTGTAATTTCACTGTATCTAAATGAAAATACCTAGGTATGTTCTCTGTACATTTTACAAAATGTTGTCTTAGTTCTTGTAGGGTTCCTTGTTATAGAGTAAAACGGGATTCCATTACTGATACTCTGTTGACCGTGGCGTCACGCGAATGGATAAAATAAGGAATGAATATATTAGAGGAAGTCTGAAAGTGATGCCAGTGACTGAAAAATTGAAGAACGAGCGGATATCCTGGTATGGGCATGTTATGAGACGAGAGGAAAGTATTGTCGTTAGGAAAGTTCTGAGTATAAATGTGGAAAGAAGAAAGTCTAGAGAAAGACCTAAGAAAAGATGGATGGACTGTGTGAAAGAGGACATGATCTTTCATGTCCTCTTTCACACAGTCACAAGAGGAGTTGACACAGACATGACGGCTAATAGAAGAATGTGGAAGAAAAAGACATGTTGCGCCAACCCCAAATAATGGGATAAGGACAGGAGGATGATGATGATGACTCTGTTGTCCGTCACCGGGTTGTATCTCATAAACAGTGAAATATATAAATAGTAAATTAGAAATATGCATACGGAAATACATAACCTATTAGTATCATCCGTACATCCAACCTGAAATACGAAAATACCTCAGTGCCTGAAAAGAAAGGTCTATGACCAGTGTGTGTTACCAGTGATGACTTACGGAACTAAGTTGTGGTCTCTGAATGTCGGCCTCATAACAAAACTCAAAGTCGTGCAGCGTGCTATGGAGAGGGCTGTGCTCGGTGTTTCCCTACGTGATAAGATCCGAAATGCGGAGATCCGTAGAAGGACCGGTGTGTACGACATAGTCTGAAGAGTTAGCTTGCTGAAGTGGCAATGGGCAGGCCACATCGCTCGACGATCTGATGACCGTTGGGGATAGAAGGTCCTCGAGTGGCGACCATGAACCGGACGACGTAGCATGGGACGGCCCCTAACAAGATGGACTGACGATATCGGCAAATATGCTGGGAGCCGCTGGATGCAGTTAGCGCAGGACCTCGCGTGGTGGCGTTCATCCATCCATCAGCCTTTCCCTGTCCACTGCTGGACATAAGACTCCGGTAAATTTGACGATATCGTCAGTCCACCTTGTTGGGGACCGCCCCACGCTGTGTCTCGAAGTTAGATTTGCCCAACTGCAACTATTGGTATCTACAAACACTAAAAACAGTATAATAACTAAAGTATTTAAGGGGCGTCTATACAATAAACATTTTTATGTATCTTGATGATATGACGACGAATATAATTTTATCATAACGAATTCAACTTTTATTTGACCAGATTTTATCCTCTCCTCATATTATCTCTTATCAAATATGACGAAAAACTGAATCGCTTCTAAATATTTTACCGACGAAATTATAGTTTCTATTTATTGAAAGCAAGCTGTGACGGTAAAAAACCACATGTTTATGACATGTCTATTTAAAAGCAAATGATTAAGTTGTGGGTGGATATTATAGCAGATGTTGCTAACTTTGATAATTAATTATATAATATAATTTAGAAAACAATACTTGGAATAGTAAAGTCACAGAAAACTGTATGTTTTTTGTGAAGCTGACGGGATTTTTTTTTTTGAATGCGCTAATCACAAGAACCCGTCCGATTAAAAAAATTCTTTGAGAGTTGGATAGTATATTTATGGAGAAGATTTTAAGATATATAACATCACGTTGTGACCAATAGAAGTGACGCATTAGCGAAGAATATTGCAAGAATGAAGAAACAGCTATTCCGAAATAAACAGGAAATTAACTTATGAGTAGTTTTTTATCTGAAATATTTTAACGAGGTTTTGTCACAACGGAAAAGCTTAGTATTGGTTGCTTGTACTATGGGTACCAGAATACAGATAGAATACATATACTACTTTTCTTTTTTTATTTTTTATTATATGCTTATAATACATAGAACAGACCTCCAGACCCAGTAAAAATATTTGTATAAAAATTATAAATATTACACAAATGATTGTCCCGTGCGGGAATCGAACCCACGACCTCACTCATTACTGAAACCGCTTGAAGGCGAAGCTCGTCATATAATCAAAAAATCTTGAAGTCAGCTAGTAGAACTTAGAACTACTACCACATTTTGTAAAGATTTCTTATAAATTCTTCGAGTAAAAATCCTTCAAGTGTACATAATCTAAATAATTGGTCAAGTGCGAGTCGGACTCGCGCACGAAGTGTTCCGTACCATTATCTATGCAACATAAGGCAACGTTATTAGTATCGAGCAAGAAACGGTAAAAAAATCATGTTTGTTGTATGGGAGCCCCCCTTAAATATTTATTTTATTTTATTTTTAGTATTTGTTGTTATAGCGGCAATAGAAATACATCATCTGTGAAAATTTCAACTGTCTAGCTATCACCGTTCTTGAGATACTGCGTACGGAACCCTAAAAATCATGTTTGTTGTATGGGAGCCCCCCTTAAATATTTATTTTATTTTATTTTTAGTATTTGTTGTTATAGCGGCAATAGAAATACATCATCTGTGAAAATTTCAACTGTCTAGCTATCACCGTTCTTGAGATACTGGGTACGGAACCCTAAAAATCATGTTTGTTGTATGGGAGCCCCCCTTAAATATTTATTTTATTTTATTTTTAGTATTTGTTGTTATAGCGGCAATAGAAATACATCATCTGTGAAAATTTCAACTCTCTAGCTATCACCGTTCTTGAGATACAGCCTGGTGACAGACGGACGGACGGACGGACGGACGGACGGACGGACGGATGGACGGACGGACGGACGGACGGACGGACGGACGGACAGCGAAGTCTCAGTAATAGGGTCCCGTTTTTACCCTTTGGGTACGGAACCCTAATAAATCGATACAGAACGTTTATTACACTCTTTCATGCATAAAACAGGGGCCAAAAACTAATAAGAGCTTAGTCTGCACCTTGACAACGGTTGTGATATTATGATAAATAGCATACCCTTGTCAGAAGAAGTGCTGGAACTAACTCACTGAATTATATATTTTTGGATGTGGTAAAAATACTTCAAGTATAGTAAGTTCAGTGGCAGAATCCAATTCACAGGACAATAAATTCTCTCGCTGTCTTGAATTTGTCTTGAATTGACTTGAGATACAGCCTGGTGACAGACGGACGGACGGACGGACAGCGAAGTCTCAGTAATAGGGTCCCGTTTTTACCCTTCGGGTACGGAACCCTAAAAACAAACTGTTCAGCTTTTTATTATTAGTATAGATTTGTTTACTCGATTATCATTCGTAGCTTCATGTTAGCAACCATATCTGTAGTCGGAAACTATCGTGAGTGAAGATTAAAACTTGAATAATATATCACACAACAGTTTGCGGATGAATATATAAATAAAAATATGACAATGCTCGTTAGCTTGTCTCACAACACAAAAATATGTCTTTTATAACATATCTGTATATACAGGCGAAGATATTTTCGCTTAAGGGCCTACATCAATATTATCGTCGACATGTACCTATTAACACAGCTAGTAGGTATAGAAAATGAAGAATTGGGGATATTTTTTTTGTTTACTCAAAATCTACTAAATATATTTTAATTCCGGTTTACGTGTTTCTATATATAATAGTTACTTATGTTCTGAAAGTTATTTCATTTATTAATACACGATAATAGACCGACAAATGAAAAAAATAAAAAATAAGAGAGGTTGTTTCGCTTAGATTTACTATCGAGAAATTTTTTTTAAATCGCGTTTCTGAGTTTATGCGATCCTAGATTATATATTGAAAAACCATATACTTAAAAATTAGAGCTCTAGCCATTCAATCTAAAGAAAAAATGAAAACTTCGTACGTAGAAAAATGCACGAAGCTATTTTGGTATCCTCTTAACCGTTTTAAGTGCATTTATCGCGTACTTTATTTAGTAAGTATTGTTTTAACATAATATTTTATGATATTTTGAGGTTTTGTTTACACTTAGCTTACTAAGCATAATACGTTACCTATAACTAACACTCCACTTTTCGTCTGTTCGTCTGTCACCAGGACTGTATCGCATGAATGGTTTTAGCTAGATAGAAAGTTTGATTTTTAACAGGTGATCTATTTTTGTTTCCTGAAGTATACTGCTGCCTATTGAAAACCAAATTCCAATAAACAATTATGGGGACTCAGCAAAGGTTTTTTGTGTTTTCTTAGCAATTTACTTATGACGATATGATTAACGGCTATTTTCAAGAAACAATTTACGATTACGCATAGACCTTCGTTATTCAGTTAGACTCTATCTCATGTCAAATTTTTAATTAAGAATGCTGTAATTAGTAGCTTATTAATATGCAAGTGAGGTGAAAAGTTTAGAATAATCTAACTTTGACAGCAAGAATGGCTAACGGAATATCGCGTGCGCGAGGTCAACTCGTTCTTAGCTAGTTTGCGCCTATATTGTCTGATATGCCATCAATATCAAGCTATAATCTAATATATAAAATTCACGTGTCCCAGTGTTAGTTACCGTACTCCTCCGAAACGGCTTGACCGATTCTTCTCAAATTTTGCATACATATTCAGTAGGTCTGAGAATCGGCCAACATCTATTTTTCAAACTTTTTTTTTTAGTATGGCAAAACAACGTTTGCCGGGTCAGCTAGTAATAGTTATATTTTTCACCGGGATAAGGTGTTCATGACGATGATGATAAGGTATCCGTGTAATGACGAACTAAGAATACAAGTATCACCATCCCATCTCCTCCCCATGGTGTTATAAAAGCCAGCTCCTCTGTGAGAGACTTAAAATTCGAAACTAAAACCTGTGTCAACACGCCTGGTCAGCGCGGCACAGTAGAGCATAATCCCTCCCAAAGTGGAGGGGGCCCGTCCAACAGTGGGACGTTAATTGGCTGGAGAGAGAGAGAGCGTGAAGGTGTTCTTTACGTACCTTTTTTACGGGCTTAGTACTTGCAATATCTCCTGTGCGTATACACCTTTTTACTTTACGGGCTTGGGACCTACAATATCACCTGTGCGTATACACGTATAGTAAACATTTAGTATTTATGTCACGTAATAATTCTCTCTACGAGAAAGTTAATCTGAAAGTTGCACGACACACAATGAATGATAATACATAAAAGTATGAACATTTTATATCGATATGCCTTTTATTAATATTATCTATAAATATAGGCATACAATAAAAGTACATTATAGTGATTGTATTCTTCTGTATTGCATTATACACCATTATTCTAAAGGAGCTCCCTCACCGGGAGCATTCGCGTGTAATGTAACGTTACAGATTTGAGCATTACATCAGTGAAGGAGGAGAACCGAGCATTACAATGCCCACCTTGTAATGAGATTTATTAAGTGTTCAAAATCCGAAGAAGAGATTCTTAAAAACATTTTAAGTTTACTTATGGGTCGGTTGATTCTTTCTAAAATATCCAAACCACCTGTATTTTGCCGGTTTTGAAATAATTCATGACACCAATATCGTTTCTTCTGTGTTTTTTTTTACATAAATAACAATGTCGAATTAATATTGCCGCATTCTTTTGTAAATACATACTTATAATACATAGTAAACACCCAGACGCAGTACAAACATTTGTATGACAATTAAAAACATCACACAAACGATTGTCCTGACCGGGAATCGAACCCGAGACCTCGTGATCGGCAGTCCGTTATATGAACCACTACACCACGAGGACCGTCAAAAATAATTGGTCAAGTGCGAGTCGGACTCGCGCACGAAGGGTTCCGCACCATTATCTATGCAACATAAGGCAACGTTATAAGTATCGAGCAAGAAACGGTAAAAAAATCATGTTTGTTGTATGGGAGCCCCCCTTAAATATTTATTTTATTTTATTTTTAGTATTTGTTGTTATAGCGGCAATAAAAATACATCATCTGTGAAAATTTCAACTCTCTAGCTATCACCGTTCTTGAGATACAGCCTGGTGACAGACGGACGGACGGACGGACAGCGAAGTCTCAGTAATAGGGTCCCGTTTTTACCCTTTGGGTACGGAACCCTAAAAAGGATAAAAGATTCAATAATGTTAAAGAGAAGGAAGTAATAAACTGTTTTAATCCACATACCACACAGATATTACTATAAATAAAACAGTGCCATGATATCTTATTTTACTTTCCTTTTATTTGGTACCTATCCAATTTTCTGACGTTAACTACTGCGGAGACCTGAAATGAATTCCGAAAAATTTACATACGTTGAATAATTGTATTGTAAAAGTAATTTTGTCTGATATGATAATGGTTTTAACATTTTTATATGACTTTGTAAAAATCATACACCTTTTTTTTTATTTTTTTTACAAATATTTGCATGCCAGCACAGGGGATCCATATACGAGTATATACGTCCAACGGTTGGCCATAGCCTCTGTGAGGTCATATAGTCTGCTTTACCGCGCTGACCAGGTGTGCTGACATTGTTAATTTCGACTTTTCTGTCTCTCAGAGATGTGTACCTGTTAAATATCAATATCTTGCTTTCACAGCACCTTGGGGTGGAAAAGGAGTGGTATCATTTGTATTCCTAATACGTCACCAAAAATTATAAAGCAATTATTAATTTAAAGAATGAATCTCAGCGTACGAACCTTCCTCTAATTTAACAAATAAAATATCTACTCCCTTGAGTTCACAAAGAGACGTTAAACGCTATAAAAGTGTAATCATTTCTCTACATTTACTAAATAAACTTTTGTGTAAGTATCTATTTGATGTCCTCGAAGAACGAGAAAATGGCCATGTTTACGTGTGAACGCAATCATAGATATATACTTTCAACAATTCATAATAATAGTTATCAACAACATAGAACAGTTTTTATTACGTTGTTTAATTTTCTCTCTCTATACCCCACTAACGTCCTACTGTTGAGCACAGGCAGACGCAGTAGACCTTAATACCTCCTAAACTGTGCCTTACTGACCAGACGTGATACCACAGGATTTATTTTCGAGTTTTTCGTCTCTCACAGAGTGTCTTGTCCTTATCTGAACATTATCCATTCGCTAACTTTTACAGCACCCTAAAAAAGAAAAGGGGTTAAAAATACAAACGGATTAAAAGTACAAGTGTCACACTTGTGTTTTTAATCCGTGATCATAAGGACAATTATCCCCTTGTGTTATTTTATTATATTAGATCAATATCCTAGGTGTATAAGATAATGGGCGTAATAGGATTTGATTCCAAGGTATTTTTACTTTTTAAATTTTAGGAAAATTTAGCATTGAAGTGCATGTTTACCTCAAACTTTATAGTAATCCAAAATATATGAAACCAATTTTATCCGCGCGTAATGTTATTCCCTAATATTTGGCTATTATCATGATGAGTGATAATATACATCCATCCATCAACCTTTCTTCGTCTACTGGACATAGGCCACAACATGCGGTCCTGCGGTATCTGCATCCAGCGGCTTCCGGCAATATACAGCCTATGTGTAATTCTGTTATCTATGTATGCAGCTGTATAGTTTCATTAAAATCCATTTTATAGTTTGTGAAAGACTAGCAATCATACATTTTTTAGGGTTCCGTACCCAAAGGGTAAAAACGGGACCCTATTACTGAGACTTCGCTGTCCGTCCGTCCGTCCGTCCGTCCGTCCGTCCGTCCGTCCGTCCGTCCGTCCGTCCGTCCGTCCGTCCGTCCGTCCGTCCGTCCGTCCGTCCGTCTGTCACCAGGCTGTATCTCAAGAACGGTGATAGCTAGAGAGTTGAAATTTTCACAGATGATGTATTTCTATTGCCGCTATAACAACAAATACTAAAAATAAAATAAAATAAATATTTAAGGGGGGCTCCCATACAACAAACATGATTTTTAGGGTTCCGTACGCAGTATTTCAAGAACGGTGATAGCTAGACAGTTGAAATTTTCACAGATGATGTATTTCTATTGCCGCTATAACAACAAATACTAAAAATAAAATAAAATAAATATTTAAGGGGGGCTCCCATACAACAAACATGATTTTTTTACCGTTTCTTGCTCGATACTAATAACGTTGCCTTATGTTGCATAGATAATGGTACGGAACCCTTCGTGCGCGAGTCCGACTCGCACTTGACCAATTATCTATAGATTCTTAGAAACATTCTTTATCCCGTATGTTATTACACAATACACAATCAGAACAAAATCTCGAAATTTAAAAACACAGGTTCATAAAGCCCTTGACTCAATCCATCGTGACAAAAACGACAATTCTACATTTGAAAAATGTAAAAACTTTTTCGTTTAAGTTTCTAAACTCCCTCGTTTTATGTTCACATTAACGACAAACCTTTTTCCTACTTGGAACGTGGTACCTACTTCAAGTAAATTTACTTTTAGTCATGATATGATATCTTATAACAAATCAAAAATCTAATATTATGTGTTATCTCATATACATTATGTATGTGTTTTCTTTTTTGCTTACATTTTCCCATCCTTGTTAAAATAAAATAAGGCACAACAAAACAATTTGCTTAGTAGAAAACTAAAAAAAAACACGCTTTGAAAATATTGATTCTTTTTTAAATTATTGCACTATCATCGGTCCTTAACATGTATGCAAAATTTCAATCACACACACACATGTATTCAAATAACTTTCAAAGATTCCATTAACACATTCATAGAATGATACGTACGTTCGAAAAAATTGTCGTGTTCAGTTTAGAAGTTATGTGCATGTAAGAAATTAGGCAAACTCCTTTAATTTTTTTTTTTTAACACTCGTAAAAAAATAGGAAGCCTTGAATCCCACAAGGCTTCCGATTTTATTATTCGTAAAAAATCTAAAAATGTAGCAAAGATGTGATGTGTCACTGAAAATGTGAAAAGGTCGCGTCTGTTAGTAGCCCACATCAATTTTATTTCATACCCGTCGAAGTTTCTGACGTGAATCGTAAAGACCTAAATTGAATTCCATAAAATTTACATATGGTGAATAAATTTTACAAAATAATAGTTTTTTCTAATATGATCTGTGTATCTCTCTCCAACCCATTTACGTCCCACTGTTGGGGACGGGCCTCCTCCACTTTGGGAGGGATTATGGTCTACTGTGCCACGCTGACCAGGCGTATTGGCACAGAGTTCATTTTCGAGATTTACGTCTCTCACAGAGAATGTTATCTGTGTACAATATCCCTTAGCTGATTTTTACAGGACCCTTGGGAGGAGGTGGGGTGGTGACACTTGTATTCTTAATCCGTCATCACACGGAGACATATATCTTGTATAATGATCGCTAAATCATTTTTTTACCGATTTTACTAAAAGTGAACATCAGAATCTGTATCTTATGGTCTAGTACTTTTTTAAACATTTAAATAATACGTTTAAAACTTTATTAAAAGATCTGCAGTTTATTACGTATTCATACAACAGCAAGTGTCAACAGTAACAAGTTTCAGACCGCAAATAAGATATGTTCATTATTATATATTATTCAAAATGTTTATGCAAACTGTCGCACTGCAGTATTGTCATATCTTCCTGGTATTTTCCCTGGAGATCTTTGAGCGATTATATTTTTAAACGACTTAAGAAATACATCTAATTTATTAAGCAATTAAATAAAGTATTAGAAATTTTCTATTTTGGTGTATATTTTTGCATTGATATTCCAAAAACCGAGTATATTCGTATTCTGGTACCCATAACACAAGCATATAAGCTTAGCTTGGGACCAGAGGACGTTGTGTGAAATTAAAAAAAAAAACTTTCATATCTTTACGAAATATAATATCAAAGTTACTAAGATAGCTAGTTTAAGAGCATATTTCTCTAAGATAAAAAATATGCTATAACTAGAAGTAGTACAGATGATCATAAAGACCGTAAATCTGTCTATTATCTAGAGATTTTCTCTATTTTACAATAACAGATGTAAAAAGTATTTAACGTTGATTGAATTTATTTACATATTGCATGCAAGAACACCCTGTTTAGCTATATAAGGAACTATGCCTACTAGGTTACTACACAAATATTCTCAGTTAGGAATCCAATACTTGACCTCGTGCAAAACAGTCACTTTACTACCAGCCGCTATACCCAACATACATCAATTTCTGGTTGTTGTTGATGTTTTTAACTAACTTATGGGTATTTAACTTTCTTTTATTCCCCAAGGCTTGTGATACTTTGTCCCAATGCCATCTATTATTACTCAAGAGGCACTAAAATTACAGTAGGGCTTAGAATATGACGCTACACGCATGCGTATATTACATCGATCCGTGTCACAACTTAGTAAATAATCTATTTGGCGCCAAAAAGTTGTGTTCTATGAAAATAAAGCAGATAATTATGCAAAGTATTGTAATGTTAGCTTCATTCTAGAAAGTTTTCGAATAAAGATATTTTACACAAGAAACTTTTAAATAAAGAAATGAAATATCTTTTCAGGGCAAAACATAAAATATAGAAATTAAAAGTTTAAAGTTTTAAACTGACAAACTCAGTTTTATTGTTAAAAACCTCGATGCGACGTCATTTTAATAGCACCTATTTTATTCCAGCAATAAAATTTTATTTCGAGTCGGCGCAGTGACGCTTAAATCTTTCTAGTTTTACCCAGTAGAGGCGCTACGATCGCTGTAGCCTCTCGGGCGAAGGTGTCAAAATATTTTTAGAAAAAATTACAATAATTTATCTTTAACGTATATTAAATTACTAAAAACCACTTTAATTTGATTTTACACTATAAAGCTCAGTTTTGGGAATAAATACGGACTTTAAAATTGGTTGTGAATGTAGATTATAACCTATTTATCTTGACTAAGTGTTGTTGCGAAATGTCCGGGTCATTTCTGGTTATATTTTTGTTCTATTTCGGAGTTTGTTATTGTAATCCTGATGCAAAGAGACTTTATGATGATCTTTTGAGTAATTATAATAGACTGATACGACCTGTTGACAAGAATAACAATACTGTATTGGTGAAACTCGGATTGAGGCTGTCACAACTGATTGATTTGGTGAGTTACCATTTTATTTGTATTTAAGATGATTATATCTTAGCCACAAAGTTATTATAAACAATTGAAACTTGGCAAGTACTATTGTAACGAAGTCAATTGATTGATGGATACTTTTGACTAGCCATGAATAGTCTTAATGCTGACATTTCCAACAGAATGGTCTTTAACAAATAATTATGTATTATACAATACGATACTTAATTATCTTTTTCAAAATTATGTAGCCATAATAAGAGAGCTCTAAAAATTAGACAAAAATTATCTTAGAATAATTTATTTTATTTATACTTTTTTTGTTACTCGAATCCTCTGTTAACTGTTGTTTAATATTAAAACAATCATGTGCAACGGTATTACTATTATCCCTTAATTATAATCTGATAAATCAATACAAACCCTGGCATTTTTCTCTATGTTTTTGAAATTATTGTATTTATGTCTCACAATCAGAATTTAGAAGCTACAACAAAAAGCTGCCAGCTGTGAAATGTATAGGTTTTTACATACATTTAAATGTGTAGGTACACTTTTTACAAAAATAATAATTTTAAATATTCATGGACATTTCAAACAATGTCCTCTGGTCTCAAAATAAGCATATAATACTACACTAGCAGTTGCCCACAGCTTGGTATGCGTGGATATAAAAATTTTTATTAATTTTTATTCAACACTGAAAGAATTTTTCAAATCGGGCCGGTGCGGTTTCTGAGCTTAGCGCATTCAAACAAACTCTTTAGCTCTATATTATACTATAGAAATATAGACGAGCTTCGTGGTTGAGTGGTTCATGTAATGGACTGCCCATCATGAGGTCGCGGGTTCGATTCCCGCTCGAGACAATCATTTCATCAATCATGGGTGTTTCTATGTATTATAAGTATGTATTTACAAAAGAAAAGTAGTATATGTATTCTATCCGTATTCTGGTACTCATAACACAAGCATATAAGCTTAGCATGGGACCAGAGGACGTTGTGTGAAATGTCCATGAATATTTATTTATTTATTTATTTATTTGTGTGATACTTATAATTGTCACACAAATGTTTGTACTGCGTCTGGGTGTTTCTATGTATTATAAGTATGTATTTACAAAAGAAAAGTAGTATATATATTCTATCCGTATTCTGGTACCCATAACACAAGCATATTATTATAAGCTTAGCTTGGGACCAGAGGACGTTGTGTAAAATGTCCATGAATATTAGAAATACTATATTACCGGTTCACACTCACAGTTTTGGGATCGAAGATGTCGACTCAGGTCGACATCTTCGATCCCAAAACTGTGAGTGTTAGCCGGTAATATAGTATTTCTAATATGACTCAAACTCACGAAAATTGTCCATGAATATTTATTTTATTATTTATCATAGATAATAATAAAATCACCCAGACGCAATAAAGACATCTTTAAGACAATTACAAATATCACGCAAATGAATAAACAAGGCGTGAATTGAACCCGTGACCTCGTGAAGGTTAGTCCATTACATGAACTTCTAGACCACGAGGTCCGTCTATATAATTTAACATCTCTTGCAGACATTAAATACAACTACTTGTTACGGATTTAGACGCGTATATTTGTATTAAATTTTGGCCCGACGTCAGTCTCACCCGTGACCATGGTAACTGCAAAGTCTCCGTAACGTCGGGCCAAAATTTAAACAAATATACGCGTCTAATCCGTAAAAAGTAGTTTTATTTAAACAAATGAGTCGCGCAAGTGTTAGAAAATATTATCTCTTGCAGACGTCAATACATGATAACATTTGAACTGTTACTGTAGCAACGCGAGGTTAAACATTACTTTTCAAATAAAATACCCTTAGGACCTATATAAATATTTAAAATGGGATTAAAGGAACAAACAAACGTATTAAAGAATCTTGTTTGTTTGGGATTTATCAATCATACCCAACATGGAGTAACGCAAATAAAGTTTTATTGAAATAAGATTATGAACTAGAGAAGCTACATTTAAGAAGCTTTTATTAATTTTTTTTTGTATATAATCTACGAAATTATGACTTGCTCAATTTTATAAAATGAACTACTGACGGTCTTATTCATAATGACTTATCGGAGGTTTAGACGGAGATTCAGCGTTAAACGTTTTAGCGTAAAAAGACTATTATGAATAACAAGTTTTGACAATTTTCGCGAACCTATTTTAGCGAACTTTTAAACCTCCGATAAATCATTATGAATAAGACTATTAGAATAAATAAATAAATTCACTTATAATTATAATAAAATTTATATTGAATAAATAAATGCAATATAAATTTTATTTTAAATAAAGTTAACTACTTAGAATGTTCTTTAACTACGCCGAGGGAACAATATGAGAACTATGTTTTTAACACTATTTATGTCTCATTTGAGGCTACGAGCTACGACGCGTAGCTATTCCATGAACTACTAACGTCTTAGCCGCGTAGCACAGCTCGTAGCGCAAGCATCTCTGAACCCAACAAATTAGACCATTCAAGTCTTCACCGTGATATACCTGTAAGTCCAATATAAATAGGTTTATTATGATACATTAATATTCGTATTTTATTATGCAAAAAACTTGAGTATTCATAGCTATTTTCCACGATATTTTTATAGTTATTTTTTGTTGTCAAAGCAGCAATCATTTATTATCTAAAGCAACAATTCTAGTAGTCTAGTAAAGGAACAATTGGAAAGTCCAAAGGATATCAAACAAGCAATGAAACAAAATAATCATGCCAAACATATAGATATCACGATAAATAATCTACACAGTTCAGAAACTAAAGAACACGATTGAAAATCCTGAATATCTTTTTTTTATTGTTACATTGTCTTCGGTACTTAACATGTGTGCAAAATTTCAGATCGACCCGGCTATTGTAAGAGGGTGAAAATCACTTTAAAAAATTCCGTTACCTACATTATTACGTTGCAGCATTTTGATAGATACGTTCTGAACTAATATAGTGTTAATATAAAGAAAAATGATCACGCTTAATATATTGCGTGATTATTTTCTTTCATTGCTTTTTTGATACCCTTTAGACACTTCAATTGTCCCTTTCAATCCACAATTTAATATCCTTAAAATATTTAATTGAAATTATTACACCATGAAGTAAACTACTGAAATGGACACTAACTGCATCGATCACGTCACTTAGTCAAAGCTTTTTTTTCTTGAAAGATCTCTTTGAAAGAATACTAACAATATCTTTTGCTGCAATAAATCTCAGCACTTAACATCCTGTACGTAATGATCACAAAATGTCTAGTTATTAGCGCATTCTAATTAGCATAATAAATGGCATTGACTCATGAATAGAACTTCTCATTAATTGTTGCTCAGATATTTTTACTAAATACATATTATGAGGATTTTCTTTTCTCGAAGACTTACGATTTTGTTTTTATTTATTTATTGTTAATCTACCTACCCCATGAAAAGAAGGCTTGATGGCATGATGATAATCGTATATTGTATTCATAATCTGGTATATAATTTGAAACTAAACTGTCCGGTTCCGAGGGCATCCTTTGGGCTGCTTGCGGCCTTAGAGAGAGCCTGACTACTTACCTAACATAAAGGTTTCACCTCGCCCCTACCCATGGTCTTGTGCCTTGAACATGACCATGTTGACCATGGCAAAGGATATAATATAAGAGAAACCCGTTACGTTACATATTAAAAAAATGTGAAAATTTACATAACCAATAATATACCAATAATTATCTAAAAAATTATATCACGACATATCTACAATTTTATAACTAACAAACGATTTTTAAAACTATACTCAGAAGAAACATAAATAAAACAGTTTAAATAGAAGTAGTTGCAGCGCAAGGCTGTGTGTCTGACGTATTTACTTTGATTAATGGGAGAGCTTGGAACAATGCTTCTACTATTATATATAGTAGGTATAACAGCAGCTATTATTATTTACACACAAGTTTGCCGAGTGAATTCCTTATGATGATAAAGGTGCGTTCACAAACAAAATAATTTAAAAAAATTTACTCGCAGATTAGGTAACAGTACTCTGATATCATTGCAAGGGTTTTAACGTTTTTAGCATTGAGATAAGTAATTTATCCTCTTTTGGTGTTCCTCATTTAAAATAGCTATTATTTAAGGAATTGACTGTTATCTGGCCAATTAATAAGAGTTATCCGACTCGAAGTACTACTACTCGTACTAGACTAAAAGTTTTAGTACGAGTGTTCGTGTCAAATAATAGCAGACTGTAGTTTTCAATAGGCTGGTTTATTCGCCGGTTTTGGTAACCAGTTGACGATCACGCTGCTGTCGGGCCGCATTCTGCAACTATTCATTTCAGGCATCGCGTCTCTCGCCAATGTGTTGTTGTTGATGCTAAAACAATATTATAATATTTAACGCATATTGATGTAGCTTCAAGCCGGGTGAATGATGTAGCCATAGATACTCTATCTGGTAAATTTGTGACTGTACCTATGGATGTCTAAAGCCAAAAAATATTTAGTAGGTGATACGAGTATAACTCCAGTGTGTACATACCTTTATGTTCCTTTGCGTACACAGGAATAAACTAAAGGAATGTTAAGTATGGGTACAAAGCAACTTTGTCTCCAAACACAAATTGTTTAGTAAAACACATTATGTTTTCGTCTTTGTAAGATACTTGAATCATCTGATTAGGTTTAGCTGTTTATTATTTTTGTTGTTATTTTATTCGCTTGAAAATACACTTTATATTTTTTTTCTTTATTTTTTTACATTTCACACAACGTCCTCTTTTCCCAAGCTAACCTTAATACGAATAATATACTTCATATTATACACGTAATCATTCTCTTACACTTATCCCGTTATTTAGAGTCACCGCGACATGACTTTCTGTTCACGTGCCAATTCTACGTGCAGAACTAAACTTAATTTAACTAAGTAATTAAAACTACTATAGCGTATTTTGATTAATTGGCTATATCGTTTTGCATATTTTTATTAATTAAAATCGTTAGTCTATAATATACAGATTTTCTAATAAAAAAGTTCAGCTAACATTGCCGAATTGTGCTATTGATACTATCAATTTTCATTTTTAGTTAAGTTTAGTCGTGCACGTAGAATTGGTATAAACGTGTTTGGCAAATTTTTACGACCGGCCGTTTGCCTGATGTCAGCCCTCCTCGAGTGTGTGCAGGTGTCATGCAACCTGGTTCCCTTGGCTAGTTCTTACGGCATCCGAGGGCAAGATTTTTTTTTCTCCTGATAAGTGCCCTGAGCTTGACCAAGATCCGACAAGGGGTGGCCCAATTACGTGGGATTCAACCCAGTGCCAGTGGGGGGAACATTAGATCCCCTATCGCATGTGCATGGCTTCTACCCGCAACTTTTGGGGAGAGGCCATCCGTCACATTTGCGCCCGCCGACTAGACTGGAGACGGTGACACCTATATACTTTTATCCGTCACCCTACGGACAACAGTAATTTTTTTACTATACATAATATCGTTAATTCGAATGGTAAAAGAAATGCTTTAATTTGTAGTCGTTGAAATGAAGACGAACCCAGATTTTAGCATAGGTTTTTTGTGACATAAGATCAACAAAGCAAGAAAACTGACAAAGTAAGAGTTAGAGTTCCGCATCTACTAGGCTCAAAAGCGTAAGTATCTGATTTTGAAAAAATTTAGACGCGTATATTTTTTTTTAATTTTGGCCTAACGTTTTTGGAGAGTTTGCAGTCATCATGGTCACGAATGATGTTTAAAATAAATATACGCGTCTAAATCCGTAAAAAGTAGTTTTATTTAAATAAATGAGTCGCGCAAGTGTTAGAGAATATCAAGTTTAACAACTTGATATTTTCTGGTTGAAATTTAGGAAGCATCTAATATTTCAGCTACATCAATACATTAAATTATTTTTTATAGAATATAGATTCTATTTTGAATAAAATTCTCGTATTACAGTGACCTATACAGCTTGACAGATTTTTATCGAATTTTATTTGCCGTTTTTTTTAGTCAATATCTGTTATTTATGTCTAGGTCAGAAGGGGAATGTTCCAGTATGTACGCAATTAAAACTGCGATTCGCAGCTAATGTTAAACTTCAACTAATACAAAAGTGTTAGCAATACAATTGTCCTCAATTTTACGTAAGCGACACACGTCTTACAGAAATGACTATAGTAAAACGTTAAACGATGTCTCGATGTGCGTTGTAATACCTCTAGTTAAATCTAGATAGATCAACTTCGAAATATTTAGTAGAAGGACAATGATTGTGCTTTCAGTACAGTTTTACAGTTACAGCTTGTTGAATGAATACATGATTGATTGAATGAACTTCATTCAATCATTCATTTTGTACAGCTTTTATACGGAAAATTTAACATTGTATTACTGTATATTATTCTAGACAGTTATCTATAATTTAGTGTCTCTATAACTAAGTAAATCCATAGGAAAGGACCACCATGCAAGAGGGGGAAGGCCAGCGTTCTGTTGAAATTTGTTAATTAATGTTTTTGATTTTCTTCTAAGTGGGTAAAGAAAAGGGAAGCATACAATATAAAAAGCATTTATAAAAATAATAACAAACAATAATTTTACCGTAAATGACGGTTAAATTATTAAACAGAATTATTCATTAGGATACAAAAGAGACGCCTTAAGCATAGAAAAAAAATGGAATTCTTTGAAATGAAACTGTTTAATTAAATCATATTTAATATTCTAAAACCAGAAGTTAACGTTTAAATCTTCAAATAAATACATAAGATAAAATGAAAGAAAACAACTGTTATTAAAGTTTCTCTCAAGATGGTACGAGCGAAGCACCGAAGTGTATTTCTCAGCATTATTGCATCTAACGTGATTTAAGAATTTGTGAAATAAATCGGTAGTGTACGTAGTTGCCCTGTTTCTCGTGAGATTAAAAGCTAAAACCAGGGCTTTAGCAAAAGATAATAGGAAAGCCTTATCGTGTGTTTCTAAAATATTTTACAAAATGAAAAGAAAATTAGAGTTATTTCTTTTTTATGGTTTGGTCCAAAATATAAAACAGGACCCAGACATGACGGGAGACTTCGCTGTCTGTGTGTATCTGTCACCAGGTTGTATCTCTAAAACAATAAATATTTTTTTCCACCCTTCCTGCCCTTTCCGGGCCTTGAGCCTTGCTATGACTCGGTAAAGGGTGGCCCTGGTAGTCGGGGCTTGAGTCGATGGATGTGACATTAGGCCCCCGATAGTCTGAAAAATTAGTTGCTAGAGAGCAGAAAATTTCAAATTAACAAAAAATTTTGTGTATTTAAATAATAAGTTAATATATTTAAAAGATATTAAAGCCTTTTCTGTCTATCTCATCTATTATAATTATAATTGCGGTGTAGAATGTGTTTGTTTGTGGTTGCTTTGTGATGTTAAACAAAGGTACAATTTAGAGCTATGGAGTAACGTCTAAGAACTAAGTACCATTATTCATCTATTATTTTACAACGATAAAATTATAATAATGTATTTTACGCTCAGTAATTAATGATATTTTACTATGAAGCTATTATTATAGACCACTAACAAAATAACTCAAAACAACAATTTTACTGACACTACAACAATTACTTATACAAGAATATTATTACAACTTAAGGGCCTACATCAATATTATCGTATATCATCGCCGACACGTACATATTAACACAGCCAGTAGGCACAGAAAATGAAGAATTAGGGATACTTTTCCTATTTACTCAAAATCTACTAAATATATTTTAATTCTGATTTACGTGTTTCTATATATAATAGTTACTTATGTTTTTAAAGTTATTTCATTAGTTAATACGCGATAATAGACCGACCAATGAAAAAAATAAAAAATTAGAGAGGTTGTTTCGCTAAGATTTTCTATCGAGAAAACTTTTTTCAATCGTGTTTCTGAGTTTATGCGATCCTAGATCATATATTGAAAAAACATATACTTAAAAATTAGAGCTCTAGCCATTCAATCTAAAGAAACAATGAAAACTTCGTACGTAGAAAAATGCACGAAGCTATTTTGGTATCCTCTTAAAACTACAGAATAACGTCCGCACAGTATAACCATTCGCGAAAGAATGAGCGCCAATGCTTGATTGTTCGCCTTTTTATATTGTGCAATAGAAGTGGGGTAGAATAATATCTAACACTATATTAAAATAAATCAGCAAAGTACCAATTCGAAAATACTATCGTGTAACATTCTCTAATACAGCAAAACCACTATTTACAGATTTAGACGCGTAGCTACCTATTATTGTTTTAAATTGGCATCATCTTTATCCATCGCCGTTCCTAAGATACAGCCTGGTGACAGACGAACTGATGTACATTTTTACCTGTTGTAACGGTAACCTTAAAATTAATACACAACTGTAAATTATAAAGAATAAACTATTAAGAGTTATCCAATATATTTTATCGCTCCAAATGTTTAGTGTAATATTCGTATTACAAGCAGTGCTGTTGCCCAGGGGGCCAAGTCTGGTATTACAATATTGTCACGATGATCAGTCACTGATTGCATAATGGCGAATTTTATCAAGTTTGGTAATCCACTCTTAATTTTTTTTTTCTGATAAGGTCATTGTCGATAAGAAGTCGATAAGAAGCGCCGTAACTGCAACATCATTTAAGAAACTGCTTAAGGAACATTATTTGTCACTCCAATCCAAATAAAATTGTCACATATCCTTATCAGATACTGCAGGCGTATTATGAGCTTTCAAAATATCATGCAAGTTCCAGGCGATTCTGTTGACGGCGGCAAACGGCCTGACTTTTATTTCGTATTATGACCATAGACTTAGGATATAGATCTAGACGTAGCAGTCGGTACAACGAAACCGGCCTGCTGTTTTTTTTAGTTGAACACATTAAGAAAAATAAATGACAAAGAGGCTATTTAGTAGCCTTTCTAACTCTTTCTTTTTGAGCTGGAGTAAAAGAGAAAGCTACTTACTATTTTACTTTTTAACCATAAACGGGGCGGCCCTGCCTTGGAACAAATCTATGTTCCCGAGTTGTTACTCCCTATTTATAACCTTCTTGATTATGAAGCCGACTTTTTAATGGATTAAGTGTCTATGGCCGTGTAAAGCTTTTTGATAGAGTCGTTCAGAAACTTAATTATTGTGTTTATCGGCTAGTTACGGTTATATTTTACAATTCTTTTTGTATTCAATATACTACAGAATATAATATATTTGCTAAATACAAGTTACTTAGACCATTAGTTAAAAGAAAAGAACGGTAATAGTATTATCTATTTTTATATTTAGATTTTTTTATTTTATTTAATTCATTTATGTTTTGGGAATTAGTTTCGGAACGGCACCCGTCAGTTGAACTGTCAGCTTATCTAGCGGGAACACAGGCTTAGTTTTTCATTATGCTAGAACAGGCATCAAAGTTTTAAAAAAAAAATATTTTTGTTTGATGATTCGCATGCCAGTAACTTTAATACACATGGCGATATTATTGTAATGAAAAATGATTTTAGTAATATATTAATATTTATATTTAACTTATTTCGCATTCGACTAGTGTTTTGTTCATCATCGTCGCTCTCCAAAAATTCAAACCCCTCCAATTCATCACCCATCGATAATATGTGGCGAATAGTTACTTTTAATTCTAAATAAACCAAAACAATTTATTATACGTAACAATGTAGCAGCTACTATTGAATGGATTTACTTGTCACTTTTAGATAGTTAAAACGATCAACTACATGTCAAAATTTGCGCTCGTAATACGCTTAACGCAAGCCAGTGAAACAAAAGTCGGGCCGATATCAGCCTGAAGTCACGTGACCACTGACACACTAGCAATAGTATACTCATAATACGAATTTGCCAGGCAGTTCCATTCACGGCGTAAACGGCCTGGGAATACGAGCTCATAATACGGCCGCTGATTTGTATGTATATCATCTATGATTGCTATTTTAATATTTTATTTTTAACATATATGTTTGTTTATGTACGTAGGTATTAGTTCATGTATGTATAACTGTATGTATATATTTACATGTATTCTTTATGTAGATGAGCTGTATAATTTAATATATTTATGTAGGTACTTTCATCATTCACGCTGCGCCACAATATGCCTTTTAGACAATAAGTTAATTTCATCTTAAGGTTGTCTGTAAGTGATCACAACTTGTGATAAGACCGCCTATTGTACCTTGCCTAAACATTGTTTATATATCTAAGTTTGAAATTTTATTTTGGCGTACAATAAAGAGTATTCATTCATTAATTCATCATTGTAATAACATTGTAATAGCAGACTTGGGCCCCAGTTTTGTTAATTGAATTTTGCTTGACACGGAACGGCGTGTCTTAAATGTCTATTATTTATCTCCAAGGCAAATTTACATTGTCTAAAACGTGAAACACTTGCATTGAGAGTGGTCCATTCCACTTCATGCATGATTCTACAAGTGATCTGTGTGTTATCCCCTTACGATGGTACTCGGTGGAATATTCATTGACCAATTTGACTACATAGTACCTATACACGTGAACACGTACTGGATTAACTTTAGAAACTACTTGCATCTCATTCTATGAGTAGATACTTTATATATTGAGACAGAAGTTGCGCAATTAATTTTTTTAGATTCATAACGTGATTTCCCAAAATCAAAAAAAAATATCAGGCTCTGTGGTCTATTGGTTCATGTAATGGACTGCAACAGGTAACATGTTTCTTTTGATACTCAATAAATTATCATTTACGCGCAATCACAAAACGAAATATTCTTACAAAATGGCTATAACTTAAAATAGACTTGCCTATGATGACATGCCATATTTAACTAGCTGACCAGGCAAACGTTGTTTTGCCATACTAAAAAAAAAAGTTTGAAAAATAGATATTAGCCGATTCTCAGACCTACTGAATATGCATGTAAAATTTGAGAAGAATCAGTCAAGCCGTTTCGGAGGAGTACGGTAACTAACACTGTGACACGTGAATTTTATATATTAGATTTTGATTCATTTTATACTGTATATTTTTTTGTTTATTAGTTTTTAACTGTATTTATATTATTCAAAAACTTAATATTATTATAACATGCAGTATAATTTTATTCAAAACTAACTGATGCTTCCGCTAGCTAATTTTAGCTTTCCATGTATTTTGTCACCGTTTAAACCTTCCCTGGACTTTCATGAATATCTCAAGACCAAAATCGGCCCAGCCGTTTTCGAGTTTTAGCGAGACTATCGTACAGAAATTTATTTTTATATAAGACTAGCTGACCCGGCAAACGTTGTTTTACCATACTAAAAAAAAAAAGGTTTGAAAAATAGATGTTGGCCGATTCTCAGACCTACTATATAAGAATATGTACGTAAAATTTCATAAAAATCTGTCTAGCCGTTTCGGAGGAGAACGGTAACTAAACTGTGACACGTGAATTTTATGTCTAAGATATATGCTATGAAATAAAATTACTATCCAATTATCTACAAAATTGTTTGTTTAACGAGATCCCTTGTCAAACTTATATGACAAAACTTTAGATGGATGACCATTACAGTATTAATTATACGATCTGAGTAACGACGTTTCGAGACTACTTCTGAATATCATAAACCTTTTGATTGGATTTGTGAGTATCCTTGTTCATTAAGAGTGAAAGAAAAAAAATTACAATATAACAGCTGTTGTCCGCGCCTTCGTACATGTAAAATTATGAACGTTACAGAAGTTATAGATAATTTCTTTCAGTGGTGGATAGTACAACCGAGTACGGCTACAGGCTAAATAATGCTATAACGCTGCGACTAATAGAAGCAAAGCGTCAGTAAAAAATGTTGTAAAAACGGGAAATCTTTCTAGATTCTAGATGTATATTCCTAATTCATTACCACACGGACAATATACCACATTTCATAAGGCATATACACGGCGGACGCTGGGAGAGGACACCCGAGAAAGTTATACTCTGATGTCATCGACAAAAAAAAACTTTCAAGTGCGTAGCATATTGTAAAGGTCGTGATCATTGAATATAACCTATTCAATGATACAGGCCACATATGGTATATTTAAAAAAAAAGTAATAAAAATTTTAAAAAAGGAATAAGAAAAAGAAAAAGAATTGGGGGATTCGAGAGGACATTAAAGATGATGTAAAAATAGATAGTGAAAAAAATATGAATTTAAAAAGAATACAATTATTTATAAAGCCTTAAATGTTTTTATTTTATAAATGTAACAAGTCCTAGAAGGGAAATAAATGAATTGTTCTGCAAGAAGAAAGTTTATGTGAAGAAGAGGCTTCACAATATACAACATACTTGCATATGTATATGAACACATGTTTATGTGTAAATGGCATTATCACAATGTAGAAAAGGTTATAAGTTCTTACAGGATATTTTCAAGAAAATTATCCGATTTATGACTGCAGTTTTCTCAAAGCAGAATCTGTGTTAATCTTACAATATATTTCATATACAAAATAGCCTTTTATTATGACTAAGCTTAACTTTTCTTAAAAGCACACCTTGCGTCTACTCGTATTCGTAATACCTTCTAGACTTAAAGCCTTTAGTAGAATAACATTTATAAAGATTACTGAAAGTAGAATGTGAACATGGTTTTGTAAAGCTTCGCAAAGATTTGGATCTTGAAATATGAGCCAAATTTTGTCTAGGAAATTTGCTGGAAGTGTAAATTTCCTTTCCCTTTTATAGAGCTCCTGGGGAATATAAATGGTTTTATAAAATTAGGACATACAATGCGTACATGACATTTAATTGAAGTTATAGAGTAGACTAGCTGTCCCGGCATACGTTGTTTTGCAATACTAAAAAAAAAAAGTTAGAAAAATAGATGTTGGCCGATTCTCAGACCTACTGAATACGCATGAAAAGTTTCATAAAAATCGGTCAAGCCATTTCTGAGGAGTACGGTAACTAACACTGTGACACGTGAATTTTAAATATTAGATAAATAATGGCTTCTAAATCTATTAAGAAATATGATCTCGTGGTCTAGCAGTTCATATAACGGACTGACGTTTACGTGTTTGTGCATTTGATCCCTGCTTAGAACAATCATTTATGTAATATTTGTAATTCTCAGTATCCTATTGTCTGTGTGGTTTGCTGGGACCAAAAACACAACTATAGAAATTTTGCTTAAATTGGAACCAGAGAACGTTGTTTGAATTGTTTATAAATATTTATTTATTTGTTTAATAAGTAGGATCAGGCTCTTGAGGTTCTAGGAATATTTATAAATCCTAATGACATGTTAAATTTGTAATAAAATGGATCAGCTCTAGTTATCGCTTTATTCAATAAGAAAAAATACTATAAACTAAATACTAAATTTTGGAGATTTAAACATAAAAAGTAACAGTTTGATGAAACAGGAAAAAATTCTGAAAGCAACATTGGGTATTTTTTTAAAAAAGTTGAATCAATTTCATTTGCCTTTGAAATTTTTTTCTCGATTTCTTAAGAGATAATCATCAGGTCCGGACCTGGTGCCTATGGGACCACACGGGAACCACCAGCTTTCAAATAAAAAGAATCAGTAAAATCACTTCATTCAGTTAAAATTTATGAGGTAACAAAACATAAAAAAGATACAGACGTATTGAGAACCTCCTCCTTTTTTGATGTTGGTTAAAAACAACTCTCATAGTTCAAATATAGAACAAATATAATAAAACTCATATAAACGTCATAAAAACTAAACTGCGCTGTAGAAAATAGCGGGGTATCACACCAACATTGTCGTAAATCAGTTGACAAACGGTGTAAAGTTAGTATTTTGCACCACAGAGCCGTTCAGGATGATGGGCCGGCCGTTGGCACAACTCCAGATTGTGACAATCATTTTGATAAACTTTGGACCTGAAAGAGCAAAATCTATTTAGTTTTGAACTCGTTAGGATTTTATATAGTGTTTTAGGTTATTTATATGAAGATGTTGAAGTTTTGGGAAAACTACAAAAAGAAACCTACTCTAATAATAAAAATCTGAACAGTTCGTTTGTTTAAACGCGCTTTTTTCAGCAACTACTGGTTGAAATTGAAAAAATATTTTTATGTTGGATAATCCATTTGTCTAACAAGGCTATAAGCTATACACATCACGCTGCGACTAATAAGAGCGAAGCATTACTGAAAGATGTTTAAAAAAAGGGGGAAAATTCCCTAAAGCCCACGCGTACGGAGTGCCGAACAATAGCTAGTTGTAACTAAAATTAAATAGGCATTTTAAGTTTCGTACGCCAGTACTTTTCATTGAAATCCATATCCTGAACCGGTGGTAGGGAAAAACATTTGGATAAATCAAATGAGCAAACATTTTGTTGAAAATTATGCGTATGTAAATAAATAACGGAAACGGAAAGTCCTCGACTGGCGACAACGAACCGAACAACGCAGCGTGGGACGGCCCCCTACAAGGTGCCCTGACGATATCGTTAAATGCGTCGGGGGCCTCTGGATGCAAGGACCGCGCGTTGTGGCGTTCTATGTTCTGAATTTCGCAAAAAACTCAAGTGGCTTCCAATTCGCTTTCGCAGGAATACACATATTCTTCTGTTGCTTTACAACGTATTATTTAGTCCCAATACTCCCCCTTATCTCAAGGAACGTTTTGTGTTCCGTCATGAAACACACCCAAAAGATCTGCGGTCAACAGAAAGTTTAAGGCTCAACATTCCTAAACATTCCACAAAATTTTATGGTAACTCATTTACTGTACAAGCCGTTATTCTGTGGAATAACCTCCCGGTAGAGGTAAGACAGGCAAAGTCACTCGCAATTTTTAAAAATAGACTATCGCAACACTATTTAAACTCACAGTAGTATAATTTCATTTTCCTAATGTGCATTTATTTATTTGTATGTATGTATATATTTATAAATTTATATGTAAGTATATACGTATGGTTAGGTAATTTATGTATGTTTATTAACTTTATATAATTTTGAGTTAGATTAAAGTGTATTTATATAAATCTATACAACACCAATTGACTACCTCTCTGTCAGTCAAATACATTCCAATCCATCCCAAGGTTGCCTGGCAGAGATCGCATTAGCGACAAGGCCGCCCATTTGTACAATAATATTAAGGCTAATAATTTAATTTTGTTTCTTTGTGTATTGGTGTACAAATAAAGAGTTATCTATCTATCTATCTATGGGGGAGGCATATGTCCACCAGTAGACGGCGAATGGCTGATGGATGGATGAAATAAATAATTTTCTATTTCCACACATAGGTACTGTACGAGTATATACATTACAGTCATTTTCTTAAAAGGAAGGCAGAGACTATAGAGCTTATATACTCATTGTATAATCTTATCGAAGGTGTTCTCGTGTTAAAATGCTTTTTTTTTGTTACAGAACTTGAAAGATCAGATCTTAACCACCAACGTTTGGCTTGAACATGTAAGTGACCATTACATTATACCATTTTTTAATAAATAGAGCTACCTTTTAGAAAGACTAAGTGAAAATATTCATTTTGTGAACCCAATAGTATAATAATATTGGAAAAAGATTTTTGCTGAAGGGCTGACTGGCGATCCCTATATACTTGAATATTCAGAGCCTACGTAGGCAGGATAGGACAGCTAGCTCAATATAGTCTAAACATTTCATACATTTGGATGAGATACAAAGACAGTTTTTTTAGTTTACGCTTAGAGTAGATTAATAAGTATAGAGAAGAATGGAATTGATTAGCGTGGTGTAGTGAACAATAGTCTCTTCTTACGTAGGTTCTCTGCATAATAACAGCTAGTTTATTGACTGACAGATAAAAATGGTTTTATGCAATTCAATAAAGATGTATTTACAATAGTCCATGTACACAGGAATGGGAGGACCACAAGTTCAAATGGGATCCATTAGAATATGGTGGACAAAAAGAGCTGTATGTACCCTCAGAACATATTTGGCTGCCGGATATCGTACTTTATAACAAGTAAGTACTTCATAAATAAATACTTCATAAATAAATTTTAGAAAGTATTCTAAATTGAAAGTCACGTTTGGTAATAAATTAAATTATGGTGGAAAAAGTGATTGCCGCAAGCGGGACTTGAACCAACTTGAATGCTACAAGCACGACCGCAATAAGCTCAGTTGGAAAGAGCTTCGGAACGGTATTCCGAGGTCGTGGGTTCTAGTCCCGTTTGCGGCAATCACTTTTTCCACCATAATTTAATTTATTAAGTAAAGCATAGCATGTCAATTGCAAAATCAATAAATTACTTTAGTCACGTTTGCTATGTTAAAATTTCAATCAAAATAATTGCTGCAGAATATTTGCAAAATATTCTCTCTCCTCTCTCTCCAGCTTATTAATCTCCCACTGTTGGCCATGGGCCTCCTCCACTTTAAGTATTTAGTCTACTTCATCACGCTGATCAGGCATGTTGGTTAATTATAAGAATTTCAAGTTTTCCGTTTCTCGCATAAGATGTTATTTGTTAAAATATCCCTTAGCTGGCTTATACATCGCTCTTTAGAAGAAATGGAGCGGTGAGACTTGTATTCTTACTTCGTCACCACACAGACGGAACATATTATGTAGTATTTAGATTATGTCCATGTAGTGGCGGATTAAGAATTCCTCCGTGTGGTGACGGATTAAGAATACAAGTGTCACCACCCCATCTTCTCCCAAGGGTGCTGTAAAAGTCAGCTAATATTGCACACAGATAACATCCTCTGTGAGAGACGAAAATCTCAAAAATAAACCCTATGCCAACACGCCTGGTACAGTAGATCATACATACATACATACATACACGCGGCACAGTAGATCATAATCCCTCCCAAAGTGGAGGAGGCTCGTGCCCAACATTGGGACGTAAATGGGCTGGAAAGGAGAGGAGTGACGGATTAATAATAAAAGTGTTACCACCCCTATCCTTCCCAGGGTACTGTAAAAGATAGCTAAGGAATACTATACACCGTTGAAATCTGCTGTAAGAGGCGGAAAACTCGTTAATAAACCCTGTGCTAACACGCGTGGTCATAGTACACCATCATCCCTTCCAAAGTGGAGGCCCGTGCCCAAGAGTAGAAGGTTAATGGGCTGTAGAAAGAGACAGAGTATAGATTAATGTCACAGATAAGACCTGTATTTTGAAACATTATTATAAGCTAAGCTCGTAATAATTAAGCTAAGTAAGCAGTAAAGCTGTACACAACTTGGCCAACATTGCAATGCAATTTAGTGATAGCTAATGTACAAATGTCGGCTAGCCAAGTTTAGAATTGTTAGGTTGTATTCAGAATACTTGGCAGACAATTTACTACAGTTTTTAGTATGTTTTAATAATGCGGTTTTATTTGGTTTCAATTTATTGATTTTATTGAAAGGTCATGTAGTCGGTGCCAGTAAGCTAGGACAGTTTAGGTTATGTGAATATAGGTGCTATGAATTATTTTTATTTTTTTATCGACGTTCAAAGAAGTGAAAGGGTTTTTATTTCAATGGATATTTATGTGTCTAAACTGGAATTCATAATTCAATTTACGTGCTTCTTCGTTAGTTTGAATAGAATTTTGTTAAATTATTCAAATGTATTTCTCTTTCTAGTAGTCTCTCTCCCTCTCTCTCTCTCTGCTCGTGAATGTCGCTGACAAGGCGTATTGGGATAACATTATATTCCAGTTATCTATATTTCAAAGAGAATGTATACAATATCCTTAAAGGGGTGGTGACACTCGTATTCTTGATTCCATCACTACACGGAGAAGTGTCTTAAAATCACATAAATTAAGTCAATAGTGTGAAAGTAGCCTTAGTGTCGTTCATAGCATCAGCTAGGATCTACTGAAATTAATTCACTAAACGCCATATCGGATGTCGCTCGTTGGTGCAGCGTAGCCAACTCAGTAGTTTTACCACTAAATTTAATAGTTTTCATTTTTGAACAGTAGAAAAAAAAAATTTTTAGTAGTTAGTAGATTTTGTTAGTAGCATGGTTGGTCATCAATATATAAAAATTTTAATTTCTTAACTATTACATGTCAGCATAAAAAGTTAAATACTTTACTTATTTTTCTCATGAATGTTAAAATTAAACTAGAAATTTAAATAGCGCGCTACGCGCGCGCCTTAATTTCAACCAATAACAAATCGTCGCCCGTTTTTTGCAAGTTTCGACCTTAAAAACTAATAGCAATAAAAAATGTTCATTTTCTAATAAATAGTGATGATAATTTAGTTCTTAAATAATATTTCTAATGTAATCCACCAGAGCGAGTTTTTAGTGGAATGGATTGGTCGTCTTAGTGAGAGAAAATTCAGAATGCAGGCAACACTGCGTTGGTGCCATGTTACATTATCTAGCTCTCTCAAGCTCTAACAGCTTACAATTTATTATTGCTTAATAAACCAACTTTAGATGAAATTCAGAACTATTATAGAGTTTTATATAAATGGGGTAAACAAAATACTTTTTTTTTTTTTTTTTTTTTTTTTTTTTTTTTTTTTTTTTTTTTTTTTTTTTTTTTTTTTTTTTCTTTTGTCGCCTCACCCTAACCGGGCCATGGTGTGTGCCCTGAGCCTGACCATGAACCGGCAAGGGGTAGCCCCATTACGAGGGGCTCAACGCAGTGGGGGGAGCGTTAGGTCCCCCCATCACGTGTGCCACATTCGGCACAGCAGCAGCACGCCGCGTTCGGCCTCCTCTCCTGCCAAGGGCGCCAGCGTTTGCCCGCCGGCGATAGACTCATAAATCATGTGTCCTACTTAGATATAGTGATCTTGATAACAACTTGCCATAGTTTCATGGTGGATATGTGCCAAAAATGTTATCGTACATTGCCCTGATTATAAGACAGAAGTCATGAAAATGAATTAAGAGGATACCAAAATAGCTTCGTGCATTTTTCTATGTACGAAGTTTTCATTGTTTCTTTAGATTGAATGGCTAGAGCTCTAATTTTTAAGTATATGTTTTTTCAATATATTATCTAGGATCGCACAAACTCAGAAACGCGATTGAAAAAAGTTTTCTCGATAGAAAATCTTGGCGAAATAACCTCTCAAATTTTTTATTTTTTTCATTTGTCGGTCTATTATCGCGTATTAACTAATGAAATAATTTTAAAAACAAAAGTAACTATCATATAATATAGAAACACGTAAATCAGAATTAAAATATATTTAGTAGATTTTGAGTAAATAGGAAAAGTATCCCTAATTCTTCATTTTCTGTGCCTACTGGCTGTGTTAATATGTACGTGTCGGCGATGATATACGATAATATTGATGTAGGCCCTTAAGTTTACTGCGTAAAACTACTTTTTACGGATTTAGACGCGTATATTTGTTTTAAATTTTGGCCCGACGTTTCGGAGACTTTGCAGTCACCATGGTCACGGGTGAGACTGAGCTGTAATGTTCATTACAGCGCATTATACGCGTCTAAATCCGTAAAAAGTTGTTTTATTTAAACAGATGAGTCGTGCAAGTGTTAGAAAATATTTACTACGTAATTTTACTTACTTTTTAACACGCTTATATTAGTTCGGTATGTATCTATTAATGTATTAATCTATGCAACGGAATATTTGCAAGTGATTTTCACCAACTTCCAGTAGTCGGATTGATCTGAAAGTTTGCACACATATTGAGGACCGATGCAATAATTAAAAAAATATTCAGGATTTTCAAGCGTGATTTTTAGTTTTTGAACTAAGTAAATTTTAACATTTTGTTTTTCTTGATCTGCCTAACCATAGGCTTTTATAACTCTACTACCTGTTGCTCATTACTTTATAGGTACTTGTGGAATTTAGAGATCAAACTCTAGCAAGTTACACAAAAAACCGTCCTTTTGAACCACTCCATCTATTAAAAGAACCGCATCAAAATCTGTTGCGTTTTTAGTAGGCAGGCCTCATATTCTCGATAAAGCACAAGAACAACGACAACATAGAGGTTGCCACTTAAAGATAATATCATTGTTTTCAACAACGAAATTATGAAAGAAAATAGTGTTTATTTTTTAATAATAATATGGCTTATACTAATAAATAATTCAAGACATATTTTGTCTAAAAAATAAGTGAAATTAGATAAAACCAATAAATACATTATTATTACGTAAATAAGGTGTCGTTGCAAACTGTACTTTTCCAATCAATTTTAATAGATAGAGGTCATTGGCAATCCTATTCTCATTTAAAACGCGTAGTACAAGTTGTTTGTTTCAGTTGAGTAGGAAAAATTTTGTGCATTATGCATTTTCTATAAATGGGGCTCGATTAGAAGAAATTGTACTCAAGATTTAGTTAAGTTTGGATCGATAGGCAAGTAAAATATCTGTGACTATATATTTATAATACGTATGTAACCTAAAGTTAATTGATTGTATTGAATATCGACAAGAAAACGTTCGAGAATGATACATCATGTTGTGTCAAAGTAGGCCGGTGAACAATTAATCATTGAGATGCAAGTGTGTGTACATACAGCCTTACTACAACAGCCAACTAAGCTTATATGCTTTAATACATATCTATATCACTTGTATATTAAAGTAGCTGTTGCCTGTGACTCCGTACGTGTGTAACATTTTTCACTAATACTTGGCTCATGTTGGTCGCAGCGTGATGGACTATCGAAGCTTTTTTTTTTGAGATCACGGCGTTCAAATAAACAAACTCTTCAACTTGATAATAGGCATTGTTCATATTTTTTTTAAACTCTTAATTCGAAAACCATTTCGGGGAATAGAGTTTCTGATCATGATCCATTAGGTTTTTTCGGTACAAAAAAGCAAATGATCTCTATTTGCCCTTGAAATGAAGGACTTAAAATATTAAGACGTTTTAGGGATATACTACTCTAAAGTGGAGTTGTCAACTTTGAAAAGATAAAGTGCAATCTGTATTAAGTCTATCAAGAAAAGTCTATACACAGATTGCGTAAAACGATGACGTCACAACATTTAAAGTAATATATTCAAGAATTTTTTAAAAATTCTGTATAGTGAATATTTCAATAATATTGAAATTAGTTGCTTAAAATAGTCTATATTTTCTGAAAAGAATATAAAAACAGTAGGTCAAAAATAATTAACAATCCCAATTGTATAGAAAACATTTATAGAAAACATTGATTAAGTATATGTCATTCTTATTGTAGCGTTATTAATCAAAAACATTGCTTATAAATATGTGGAAAATTCACATTTCTTTATTTTACGATGAGTATTTCTATTATAAAACAAAGTTATTATTTTTTTTATGTATGCCTTTATGTGATCTTATATCTTCAAAACGACTGAATTGATTTTGATGCAGTTTTTTAATAGGTAGAGTGGTGCGATAGGGTGGCTGTTTTGTAATTTGTCAAGGTTTGATTTTCAATTTCTACGTGTAAGTAGTTTCTAGAAAAATATCTAGCAGAATATCAGAATTAAAATATACTAAAACAATTTTATTATATTCACATAATGATGATTTGTTGTATTTTTTTTAATCCAGTGCTGATGGCGAATACGTAGTAACAACCATGACTAAGGCTGTATTACATCACAGCGGTAAAGTATTGTGGACACCACCAGCGATCTTCAAGTCATCGTGTGAAATTGACGTACGATATTTCCCGTTTGATCAGCAGACCTGTTTTCTAAAGTTCGGTTCTTGGAGCTACGATGGTGATCAGGTAACTCGCTAACTAAACTAAGAACCTAAAAGACTTAAAAATAATTAGTAATTTTACCCTTTTTTATAGCCTTTTAACATTCACTATTGGGCACAGGCATCCACTATTTTAGCAGGATTGGTTGATGCTCTACTTTTCCACGTTGATCAGACGTGTTGATAAAATGTTTAGTTTCAACTTTTCCTTCTGTCGTAGTTGATACTAACTGCTTTTATTGTCTCATAGCTGGCTTTTACAGCAGATTGGGGGAGAAATGGAGTGGTCAACTCCATACAAATTAGTCTTTAAGGTTGTGAAATTTAGTTATAAAAATTGGTATTTATTTGAACGAATTCCCAAGCAGAAAGCTATTCTTTAATATGAAATAAGTAACTATATGCAAGAATGTTATCTACAGAAATATAAGGCAGAACATAATAATATTCCGTTGCTCTCTCCGCTTTTACCCCTGCAATTTAATTTACTGATTTGATAGGAACATTGCTCCAACATCCTAATTCAATAATTTCCTGGAAATCAAGTAGTCTGCTATCGCGAACTCGGGGAAATACATTTTCTTACTACTTCAAAGGTAACGTTATATGATTACAGTAAATGTTAAGTGTATTAAAAATTACGACGCATTAATACATTAGTACTTAATTATTTAGATAAAAATCTTCAGGATAATTCAAAGAGGAAAATTATTATGAACATATTTTTAAAGAGTTATAAAATATTTATTTTTAATGTACAATTACTATTTACAAAATTTTATGCTGTACTGATTTTTTTCCTTATTAATCGGTCATGTGTTAAAGTCCCTGTTTTTTCATCATTTACCACTGATGCTTCGCTCCTATAAGACGCAGCGTAATGTTAGATAACCTTTTTTTACATAAAACATGTTGGCGCTTGATCCCATGTCACCCGATGGTAAGGGACAATGGAATCTTAGATAAAAAAAAATTATAAACCTATAGCCTTCCTCGGTAAATGTACCTACTATCCTACACTGAAAGAATTTTTCAAATCGGACAGTGGTTTCTGAGATTAGCGCGTTCAAACCAACAAACAAACTCTTCAGCTTTTTAAGATAAGTAACATTATATGACTTTGCCATATCCTAGAATATTGTTCCAACTGAAATGTTTAATTCTAATACAAATAACATATCAACAGATTGACCTGAAGCATATAAATCAGAAGAAAGGTGACATGGTAGAAGTTGGGATTGACCTTCGGGAGTACTATCCTTCAGTTGAATGGGATATCCTTGGAGTACCAGCAGAGAGACATGAGAGATATTACCCGTGTTGTCAAGAGCCATACCCTGGTAAGAATTTTGTGACATTAGATAGATAAAAAAATTAAAGCTTAATTGATCATCAGAAAAACAGTTAAATATTTGTTATAATTGATTGTTTGATAATAAAGCCATCAAATCAAATTCAATAATGTTCTAACACATTTAAAATGATACGGACCCAACTCCAAAAATATACAAGCCACAAAATTCTACGTACTGCTTCGTGGTCATCGTCAGGCTTAAAGGTCATAGCTCATTAGAGCCACCCGGCACCCACCCCGCACCGCCGCGTCGCACGGCGTCCACTCGTAGTCGACAGGTGGTCCACGGGTGGACACCGTGTTATCACCGATAATCGTATCTACGATTAGAGACCGGTCAGTCTAGGAATTCTCGAGCGGGCAGCGCTCGGTCCACTTTGGACCCGCGCGTTGGCGTTGCGCGGTCAGCGCGCGGCAAGCATGCGAGCAGCGAGTTGTCACCGAGTGGTCCACCCGCTGTCCGCGCGAGGAGTGCTCACGACAGAGGCGAGGCAGTGACGCCACGGAGTTGATGTAGTGAGCGCATACCCATACAAACCCATATAAAGAATACTAACCGCACGAGGCGAGGCGATGCGGAGTAGGTGCCGGGTGGCTCTAATGAACTATCTTAATGCTTGAGGCATATCCCATGACCTGGTTAAATAAAATAAACTTCGTAACTGCGTTTTAAATAAAATTTACCATAAAACAGTAATCGAAAAAATACATTGCTTTGCACAAGTCTGATTCTTGTTAAATGCTGTTTCGTGTACTTGTGGTTTTGAATTAAGTCTGTATTTTTAAGCCTGCATTTTGTTAGCACTAACTGTGTTATTTTATGTTATACTATCTATTTTGCTACAAAACCGCCGTTTACTTTTCAGACTATAAATAAATCAAATAAAGACACCCCTTATACATACTAAAGTAATCAAAGTTTACAACTAAACAAATTACATGTTACCAACTTTGATTGGATAATGTACTTGAAATATTTAGAACTTCGTAAGTGTTATTTCTCCAATGAATAGAACTTAGAAATATAATAAGTGTTTGGTGTTATAACCTAACGAGATTCAATAATAAACACTTGATAAACGAACTAATAAAACTTTTGAGACATTATAGACTTGTAGCTTAAAACTAATAGTAAAGGTAATGGTACCGATTTTACTTGCACAACTAAACATATCTTAAATAAAAAATAAAGCCCGCCTTTGTACTCTGTATGTGCATAAAGTCTAATAATGGTCTTATTCATAATGACTTATTGGAGGTTTAAAAGTTCGCTAAAATAGGATCGCGAAAATTGTCAAAAACTGTTATTCATAATAGTCTTTTTACGATTGAACGTTTATTATCTCTCCGAAAAAACTCCTTTTAAACCTTCGATAAGTCATTATGAATAAGACTATAACAATTTTAATTAAGGTAAATAAGAAATAACGAAATAGTCCATTAATCACAACACACCAAAGTTGTTTTTATCTTTAAGTTTAGCTGTGCATGTATAATTGGTTTTATTGGCTGATAGATTTATATTTTACACTTTGAGATACGTAAAGCAAATAACACTTTATATATATGACGGGCTTCGTGGCGTAGTGGTTCATATACTGGACTGCCGTTCACAAGATTGCGGGTTCGATTCCCGCTTGGGACAATAATTTGTGTGATATTCATAAATGTCATACAAATGTTTGTACTGCGTCTGGGTGTTTCTATGTATTATAAGTATGTATTTACAAAAGAAAAGTAGTTTATGTATTATATCCGTATTCTGGTACCCATAACACAAGCATAATAAGCTTAGCTCGGGACCAGAGGACGTTGTGTGAAATGAATATTTATTTATTTATTTTATTTATATATGTTATAATAGACGGCGAATCAAGCTGATTCAGGCATTTCAGAATTCGTATTTAGATTACTGTCTTAACACTTTGGCGATACTTAGAACTTTAGAACTATTTCATATTGTTATATAAAGAAAAAAAATTATAACGGTACAAATTCTGAAATTTCGCTGTCTGTCCATCCGTCTGAAGCTAAGGTTTTAACCACCCGGCGCGGGCGGGTGGACACGCATTCATACGCAAACGAATACTCTGTTCCACGTGTACCTACCTACTGGTGAAAGTTGAGTCCGAAGACTTAGTGTTTGGATCTTGAAAAAACTGTTAAAATAAACTAAACGAGCTTATAAAGTCTAGTCAAAGTCAAGAAACGTCAGAAGCTAGGTCTCTGTTCTAAATGTTAATCTTATGGAGAAGAACAGAATTTTTTTTATGAGTGATGAGATATTCCGAGATCAATCTCGTAATATCTCATCACGCATAACTAAAAAAATTGTTTATAACGCGAAAGCGAAATATGTAAGTAAATAGGCCTTTTATCAATAAAAGGCCTATTTACCTATTCCGCTTTCGCTACAAAATTGAAATCGAAACTTATTATAGCCATGAAATTTCACTTTTTATCACATATTCCATAAACTTAATAAAAAATAGAATATGATGTGTTTTACGACGTTGTTAATAAAGTAGTCGTTTGATTTTTATAGCTCTAACGTTCCTGTGTAGTTTATAAAACTAGATATTGCGGTGTTTATAGTAACTACAGTTTATAAATAACTAGATGTCGCTCATGTCGCCCGCGATTTCGTACGTGTGGAATTTAGACAATTTCCCCCTTTTTTGCAACATTTTTCATCGCTGCGCCCCTCCTATTTGTCGCAGCGTGATGTTATATAGCCTATAGCCTTCCTCTATAAATAAACTATCCAAGAAATAAATGATTTTTTCAAATTCGAACTAGTAGTTTCTGAGATTAGCGCATTCAAAAAACACAAACAAACTCTTCAGTTAATATTAGTTTAGATAAGGTAAATTATTTCAAAACTATTTAAGAATACCATTAAAAGATAACCATTAAAATATTTTAATTCATTATTTATTGTGTTGTATTTATATTTATTTTAAAAACATCCTTCTTCCTTTCCTCCTTTCATAGATAGGTCAAGAAAACTTTTTACGATTATTATATTATATTGTTTGTAACTAGCCCGCAGACTGTTTACGAAAAGGCTAAATAATAATATTACAAGATCTACCGGACAGGATCTAGACCGGTGCCATATATATTTATATTCTTTTTGTATTTATCAACTAAAAACGCACTTCAATCTTATATTTCCTAACTAGCTATGCCCCGCGGTGTTACTAGCGGTAAAAAGGATAAAAAATCATGCAGTAATATGTGCTTTTAGGACAACACTAAGAAGTGTTGTCCTAAAAGCACAATAGGATAAGGATCCTACAGGAACCTTGCATTCTTTCGAGATAAAAAGTAGTATATGTGTTATTTTGATGTATAATCTACATTATTGTAAAGTTTCATTAAAATCCATTCATTATTTTTTGCGTGAAAGAGTAATAAACACCCATACGCACAAAATTTCTCATTAAAATATTGGTATCATATCTAGATAATGCGGTACAAACATCTACTCCGTGAAAAACAAAAACACAACAAAATACAAAATACTCAATTCTAATCGATCTATTTATTATACATTGTTATACATTGTTATATTATACATTGTTATTTATTATACATTGACGGGCTTCGTGGTGGAGTGGTTTATGTAATGGACTGCCGATCACGAGGTCGCGGGTTCGATTCCCGGTTGGGACAATCATTTGTGTGATATCCATAAATGTCATACAAATGTTTGTACTGCGTCTGGGTGTTTTCTATGTATTATAAGTATATATTTACAAAAGAAAAGTAGTATATGTAGTCTATCCGTATCTGGTTCCCATAATACAAGCATAGAAATATAGCTTACTTTGGGACCAGAGGACGTTGTGTGAAATGTCCTGAATATTTATTTATTTATTTATTATTGTTGTTAAAATTTAAAAGACCAACTGACCTCGTAAATATGCAGCATAATATCCTAACATGTTATACACAATTTTGTTAACATTACATGTCGTTTAACGACCATATATTTCACGTTTAGATAAACATATTTTTAGGTTTATATTGACACCTCTTTTATTTCAGCTTAACGACCCACTGGAGATTTTAACCTTTTTTCTCATGGATACGTTTTTACAGGTTTATACCTTTCTGTCCAAGCTTGCTTGATTGTTTTTTAGGGTTCCGTACCCAAAGGGTAAAAACGGGACCCTATTACTGAGACTTCGCTGTCCGTCCGTCCGTCCGTCCGTCCGTCCGTTTGTCACCAGGCTGTATCTCAAGAACGGTGATAGCTAGAGAGTTGAAATTTTCACAGATGATGTATTTCTATTGCCGCTATAACAACAAATACTAAAAATAAAATAAAATAAATATTTAAGGGGGGCTCCCATACAACAAACATGATTTTTAGGGTTCCGTACCCAGTATCTCAAGAACGGTGATAGCTAGACAGTTGAAATTTTCACAGATGATGTATTTCTATTGCCGCTATAACAACAAATACTAAAAATAAAATAAAATAATTATTTAAGGGGGGCTCCCATACAACAAACATGATTTTTCAACCGTTTCTTGCTCGATACTAATAACGTTGCCTTATGTTGCATAGATAATGGTACGGAACCCTTCGTGCGCGAGTCCGACTCGCACTTGACCAATTATTGTACTTACTATTTATGATCTTGTAGTAAATACTTCATTGTTTAATTCTTTTTTAAATAAATCAATTTTTTAGGGTTCCGTACCCAAAGGGTAAAAACGGGACCCTATTACTGAGACTTCGCTGTCCGTCCGTCCGTCCGTCCGTCCGTCTGTCACCAGGCTGTATCTCAAGAACGGTGATAGCTAGAGAGTTGAAATTTTCACAGATGATGTATTTCTATTGCCGCTATAACAACAAATACTAAAAATAAAATAAAATAAATATTTAAGGGGGGCTCCCATATAACAAACATGATTTTTTTACCGTTTTTTGCTCGATACTAATAACGTTGCCTTATGTTGCATAGATAATGGTACGGAACCCTTCGTGCGCGAGTCCGACTCGCACTTTTTTTTATTATTAGGTCAAACACATAACTTATTTAAATATGTGATTCCTTTTTATCTTTGATTTATTTAAGTTGTTCTAAACTAGGAGGAATTATATACTAATTCTATGGTTCAATATTGGCAATTCAAAGAAATTAAAGAAATGTTCGAATATAAAATAAAAAATCCTAATATTAATTGTGAGGATGTTTGGATGTTTGTTATTCTTTCACGCAAAAACTACTGAATGGATTTTAATTAAACTTTTTAATAATATAGCTTATACATTATAATAAGTTATAGACTACTTTTTACAAGTCTGCTAATAAATTGTCTCACAATGATAGTTCAATGACACCGTTATAACCACAAAAAATTAACAGTAGACTACTAAACTTGATAAAATTCGCCATTAAGCAATCAGTTATCTATTGTTAGTTTTTGTCACAAATGATACCATTCAATTGAACTTTCACTGAACTTTCATTGAACATTGAATAGCAGACTTGAGCCCCTGTGGAGTAAATTCTATACAAAAATAAGTCACCGTACGATGCAATTTATGTTTCTTTTCTGTCCACGTTCCTTAAGAAAATGCACATTCAGTTCAGTAAGTGACCGTAACGACTCTTTACCTACACAATAAGATACTTCACAAAGACTGATATTAAATCTTTTGTCTGTTTCCTTGTTTCTGAGACTTTTGAAACTAGATAGTTATTAAAGACTGTGTTTTCTTTTTGAGTTTTAATTATTCTTATTTGAGGTGCTTTTTACGAGTTTAACAATATTTTAAATATGTACCTGTCTACATATTTTAGTCTCCACACCAAGGTACAACTATGTTGGTACACCAAGGTACCAACATAGTTGTACATTGTTTAATAGGACGTATGTTGAAATAAAGGGTCTTGTGGAGATGTCCGTAATAGTGCTAACTTCCGTTTGAAGTTCGGTTCCCTATCAGGATTCAAGATTTTGAAATTGATTTCTGTAACTGTGCAACGGACTTGGTTTTTAGAACAACATTTAGGAGATTTCTGTATAAAAGTAGATCTATATATAATAATAAAGACAAAAGAATAAAATAAAGAAATATGCATTATACAGGGTGTGGCGTAAATGGTGGTCCAACGCTAAGGTGGTTATAGTTCAAGTATTCACCTATCATATAAAAAAAAATTTACCATTTTTAGCCATTTTTTTTTTACACTACTCACATCTAAAATGCATGATTTGTTAAAAACGAGAAATAAATTATCATTTTTTTTTATTTTTGGTTTATTTTTGGGGTTTACATGAAAAAACGAAAATGTATGTGCTAGTGCTAGTACTCGCCCGTAAAACACAAAAAACACACTAAAAATATAATGTCATTTGTCGAAGTTACATTCTCATTTATAAAATATTTATCGATTTTTTACAAAAAAATAAAAAAAAAACATATTTCCGAAACAAATGGCTAAAAATGGTAAATTTTTTTATATGATAGGTGAATACTTGAACTATAACCACCGTTGGACCATTTACGCCACAGCCTGTATATGAATATACAATTTTTGTTACAGATATTTTCTTCAATATCACGTTGAGACGGAAAACATTATTTTACACAGTAAATTTAATCGTCCCTTGCGTAGGCATTTCGTATCTCTCAGTATTAGTGTTCTACTTACCAGCTGATTCTGGAGAAAAAATTGCTTTAAGCATCTCCATACTATTATCTCAAACTATGTTTTTCTTACTGATTTCTGAAATTATACCATCCACTTCACTTGCTTTACCATTGTTGGGTAAATACCTTCTATTTACTATGTTATTAGTCGGCCTATCAGTAGTTATAACTATTATAATACTGAACGTACATTATCGGAAGCCAAGTACCCACAAAATGGCGCCTTGGGTCCGAACATTCTTCATAACAAAATTGCCAAAATTATTGTTAATGAGAGTGCCAAAAGACTTGTTAAGAGATTTAGCGGCACAGAAGATTGCTGGAAGAAGTATGAAGAAGAATAAATTCAATAATGCATTGGCTGCTGTTGAACAAACGAACTCGAATGCATCAAGTCCTGATTCTTTACGGCGACATCTTCCAGGAGGTTGCAATGGCTTGCACTCGACTACGGCAACTAACAGGTATAAGAAATTTTACATCTAACACTAAGACCTAGTCCACACAATCTTACGTTCTTAGGAGGAGGTGTATGTCCAGAATTAGACGCATAAGGCTGACTTGGACATGTTGTCCAAGTTTGTTGACTTTTCTCCTCTATAGATGTCCAAGACAAGTGAATCCTCTATAGCTGTTTCAAACCATGTTTAATCAACATCAGTAAAATTGGATTTTTAAGCTAAGTTACTTTAATAATCTATTCTAATATTATAGAGCTGAAGAGTTTCTTTGTGTGTGTGTTTGTTTGTTTGAACGCGCTAATCTCAGGAACCACAGGACCTATTTGAGAAATTCTTTCAGTGTTAGATAGGGCATTTATCGAGGAAGGCTTTAAGCTATATAACATCACGCTACGACCAGTAGAAGCGAAGCAGTAGTGAAAAATGTAACAAAACGGGGAATTTTTTTTAAATTCTACGCGGACGGAGTCGCGGGCAACAGCTAGTATAACATACATTCCTAACAAAAAACTGAGTTTCCTTAAAAAAGAAGATAATATCCCAATAGCTTTATAGGACTGATGGTAGGAGACTATTAAATATTAATTGTTTGAATATAGATTTAGTGGTCTCGTTGGAGCATTGGGCAATTTAGGAGCTGGTTATAATGGTCTACCATCAGTGATGTCAGGACTTGATGATTCTTTGAGTGACGTGGCTCCTCGCAAGAAGTATCCATTTGAGTTGGAAAAGGCGATCCACAATGTGAAATTTATTCAGCATCATATGAAGAGACAGGACGAATTTAATGCTGTAAGTTATTAATTATCTGAAATATTAATATATTCTTAAATAGGCAATTCTTGTAAAAGGCTTCGTAAAATTAAGTAAGCAGAGATTTTCGAAAATAAATTGAGCTGAGGTCAGTTAGCTTAACATTATTATAAATTACTAGCTGTCCCGGCAAACGTTGTTTTGCCATAGGTACTAAAAAAAAAGTTTGAAAAATAGATGTTAGCCGATTCTCAGACCTACTGAATACGCATGTAAAATTTCATAAAAATCGGTCAAGCCGTTTCGGAGGAGTACGGTAACTAACACTGTGACACGTGAATTTTATATATTAGATTTTTACTTACAAAATCTGCATATAACATAGGTCTTAGACAAAAGAAGATGGATGGATTGATGATGCAGTTTCTTTTATACTACCTTCTTCGAAATTAAATTTTCTATTTGTGATTGAATAAATTATTCATGTAAATAAATTCATTGTATCCATGCTCTATTTGACATCATTCCTTCAAGAAAGAAGTTATGACCTTATTGTTTTTAACAGGAAGATCAAGATTGGGGCTTTGTGGCTATGGTGCTGGATCGTCTTTTTCTCTGGATTTTTACTATTGCTTCTATTGTTGGTACATTTGCTATTCTCTGTGAAGCACCATCGCTGTACGATGATACTAAACCGATTGATATGATGCTATCGTCTGTCGCACAACAGCAATTCAGACCTGTTGACAGTGGAGACGCGCCAACATCTTTACAATAAATATTTGTAGTATACTCTTGGGCTATAGGGGCCATGGTCCGGGGTGGCCACCTGTGAGTGTCGGCAAACAAAGACAGGCATTTGGTGGAGTACTTTGTTCTATCTCCATCAATTTATGGAGCGTCATTTACAGGCCTGGAGCGCTAATTTATAAAATATGCTACTGCAGAGATTAACCAGATGGTAGGTACGGGTTCATTCTAGAAGACATGTAAATTCAGCTTGGCTATATCGTTAGTTATGGATCAATAATGTTTCGTAGGACGTATAGCCTGTATCAGAGACACACATAGACACATATTTTATGTACACGTAGATATTTAAGTGGCTTCAAGCCGGATGAGTGATGTAGCTATAGACACTCTATCTGGTTAATCAGAGTGCTAGTAAATGTATGAAAGGAGTTAGAAGGTTTTTGGGAATGATTAATAATTTATTTTTTCTTAATTCTGTATCTCTTTCATGTAAATTTTCTTGTTAGCTATGTAAAAAGATAGTGTGTAAGTTTAATTATGACATATTCAAATAAATCATACCCATTTCTGTAGCAAAATTGTTACCAATAAAATGTATCATAAAATTTACAAAGACTAATTCGCGAATGATGAAATGTTCACAAATTGGTACATAAAATCAAAATACGTCAAGATTGTTCTGTCATATAATTTTAAATCTGTCCGGCAACCGTTAAAAGCCGTATATAAATAATAAAAAAAAAAAACCTTAATTTTTCAATCTTATCTTTCTGAATAATTAGAATTTAGGTGCTATATAAGCCAAAATTTGCTGTGAATTATATTGTAACAGTATGTAGGTAGGTAATTAATTTATAACTTTCATGTTAGTGATATTGATAAAGTTATTTGGTACCTTGTTGGTAATTAAACATGTTTCTTCCATTTTGACAGAATTTATTGTATTACCTGATCAAAATGTGTTATGATCTTAAGGGAAAACACCAAAAATTTGGCTATTCTAGGAGTTTATTTAACTCATGATAATAGTGGTAATTTTATGAGCCTAGAGTTTATAATTAAAAAACTAAATACCAGTATTAAAAATATCGTCAACCAATAAAGTAAAAAATGAATGAAATTATAACACTTATAAAACGTGTGCTTCTCGGGAAGCCCAAGATAAGTGATAAACCACCACATTGCCACATTTTTATTGCCATACAGATAGAGTAACGCGTCACGTAACGAAGATATTGCTAGTCCTATACCACTCATTTAATTACCGAATAGAATATCTAAAGTAAAAATAACGAATTTGTAAAAATTAAAAAACTACAACACCGGGGACTGTGAAAAAAAAATAACGTCACAAGGCAAAATATTTAATTACTGGAACAAAATTCTTCTTCAGTGCGGACAGTAAATAAATGTTACAAACCTTCTCCCAAAACAAGCTGACATGAAAATGTCACTGCTTTGAAAGAGACGACGTTGGTATGTTGCAAGAGAACCTAATAAAGTTCAAAACGAATGAAAACTGGTAAGGTTGTGTACAATATGTCAGAGAAGAGTCTGACAGGTCACTTTAAACTGCGCTGTGTCGCTGTATGTCATATTTGTATTGTTTCTTTCTGAGTATTGTGAACATGATACAAAATAGGGTTGTCGACTCCGTGCCTACGAATTTAGGCAAGATTACAGACTTTTTTTTGTATGGAATGTAAGGATGACTATGCTTAGTAGTGTCAATTCCACATACACAAATCAAATTAAATAAATTCTAGATTTTTTAAATATTGAACAACACACTCTTTGCAAACTTGGTCCCGATTCGATTGTTTGCTTTTTGAACGTTAAAATAAATAGATATATGTAAATGAATTAACTGAAATATAGATTAGCAGCCGAAAAAACTAACCTTTTAAATTTTATGACAAATTAACCACAGTTTAAGTGTGTTTTGGTCAAAAATATGGCTGTGTTAGGATTAAATTTTTTATAATTATATAATTCATTAGTAAATAAGGTAATATTAGGCTTGATATTTTTAACCAATTACGGTATTCGAGTGAAGATCTTTTTTCTTTTAGATTATTAGCAACACTTTTTAAATTCTTGCTCATGTATTTTGCATTCTGAATTCACTAATAACGATACGTTTTTTTCGCAGTATATCAACTACACAAAATATTATTATTATCATAACTTGTTGCCAAATAAACTAGTGATGTTAGTTCCTAAGCTTTAGATTAATTTTAATGTTAATTGTAGCTGTTTTACATATTTAAGCTATGTTTACTTCATAAAATTGAACAAATAATAAATAACCAATACATGGATTTTTTATTTCAAAACCTTAACACACGATATTCAGAATTTAAGTGGTAAGTAATTCACTCAGCTGGCGCTAAAGGACTTTATAAGGGGCAACGTGAAAGCCACTTATAATAACAGAATCCTTGGGAAGAAATGGGTTGTTGACACTTGTTTTCTTAAACCATACGATTGATGAATTCGTATATTTTAGTAGCTGTTGCCTGCGATTTCGTATGCGTGGTATCTAGAAAACAGGTGATAGTAGGTACATATGAACCACTAACATAGCGCACGCAATTTTCACTGCTGCTTCGCTCCTATTGGTTGCAGCATGATGTGATATAACCTACAGCCTTCCTCGATAAATGGTCTATCGAACACAAAAATAACTTTTCAATTCAAAACAAGTAGTTCCTGATATTAGCGCGGTTAATCAAACTCTCAACTTCAACTTTATGATATTAGTCTAGATCAGGTGTGGCCAACTTTTGTGTAACATAACATAACATAATAACATCTACTTTTTATTTTAAAATTGAGTCGTGATCGACCTATTTCTTAGGTAAGAAGGGGGACGTTTATGCAATGTGCTTTTATACCGCCGTGCACTCTTGGAAATAGTAGAAAACTAATGAAAGTGGTCACGCTGAACGTCTCCCTACTCGAAGCATGAGCTGCGTACATGTTCATTCCTGTATCAAGTACTAGAAACATTTGGCATGGAATGCGTCCCCTCATGGAACTTGCGAGTGATCGACTTGTTGGTCACTCCTGGTCTAGATTAACGTTGAAATTTTAAGAAAATATTTTACCGTATTTCAAGATTTAGGTTAAACTTATATTCTACGTTATGTATTCAAACGAATTCACGCATCAGTTTAATCCGCTTATCTATGACAGAATATATCTAAATAATTGATACATAACATAGTGTATGTTTAGTTATTGTATGGTATCTCATTGTTACATTACAATTCTGGCAAGCGCGCAACCAATTCATGGCCGGCATCCTCAACAATTGCTATTAATGCTAGTCTGATTTCACTGTTGTGGTGATTAATTCAATGCATATGGTTACCCACTGTTATTAGCGTTTCAAATGTGTTGTGTTTAGCCAATTATGTATATTAGTCCTCGGTTTTATTAGTATGTATTGTTAGAAATTTTAGTTAATTTATTTTATTGTTGGTTTGTCTTGTAACTAATTCTGTATTAGGCTATAATTATACAGAAATAAACACTATTAAGTGTTTAAATTCTTTGGAAATACAACACGAAAGAGACAAGCTCATTGTCGTAGAGTGTTTTGTGTTCTATTGTTATTTCATATCGGTTGATGGTTAGTGCCACCTAATTATATCGCTTACTTCAATAGGTAAAGCTTAGTTATATATAAGTCAACATTGCAGAATTGGTTGCCAACGTTGGTGAATAAAACAATATTCATTTGATACTACATACTTTACATTTCAATAATTGTGTCCAAGACTATTAATCTCAAACTTTAGTAAGACTTTAGTTAAAACCAACTGCCCAGTCGTTAATAAACTTAACAAGTCATTAAGACTATTTGAAACTAACAGTATATAGTTATATACTGCAAATACCTAATAGAGTCGTTATACACTTTACTTGGCTAATACTAATAAACCATGGAAGTTTATAAGTTAACTAGCTGTCGCGCACAACTTCGTTCGCGTGGAATTTTTAACTTTAACTCTATCAAATTATCCTAGTAAGCCATTTGCTTGAACCACTCTATATTTTAGGAAAGCCGAATTATAATCCGATGCGTAGTTTTGAAGATATAAGCTCGCATACGGACATACATACAAGAATAACGACTTTGTTTTATAATAATTAAACATCTTACGCGCTTCGTGGTGGAGTGGTTTATGTAATTGACTGCCGATCACGAGATCGCGGGTTCGATTCCCGCTTGGGACAATCATTTGTGTGATATCAATAAATGTTATACAAATGTTTGTACTGCGTCTGCGTGTTTTCTATCTACTATATAAAAATAAGTCGGGTTTTCCTTCCTGACGTTATAACTCCAGAACGCACGAACCGATTTCCACGGTTTTGCATTCGTAGGAAAGGAGCTCCGTGAGGTTTATAGTTCATTTTTTTTATTCATTCATTTTAAATTTTTTTTTTTAAGAGGATACCAAAATAGCTTCGTGCATTTTTCTATGTACGAAGTTTTCATTGTTTCTTTAGATTGAATGGCTAGAGCTCTAATTTTTAAGTATATGTTTTTTCAATATATGATTTAGGATCGCATGAACTCAGAAACGCGATTGAAAAAAGTTTTCTCGATAGAAAATCTTGGCGAAACAACCTCTCAAATTTTTTATTTTTTTCATTTGTCGGTCTATTATCGCGTATTAACTAATGAAATAACTTTAAAAACATAGGTAATTATTATGTATAGAAACACGTGGATCAGAATTAAAATATATTTAGTAGATTTTGAGTAAATAGGAAAAGTATCCCTAATTCTTCATTTTCTGTGCCTACTGGCTGTGTTAATATGTACGTGTCGGCGATGATATACGATAATATTGATGAAGGCCCTTAACTATTTTTTGGTATGGCAAAACAACGTTTGCCGGGCCAGCTAGTGTATTATAAGTATGTATTAACAAAAGAAAAGTGGTTTATGTAGTATATCCGTATTCTGGTACCCACAACACAAGCAGCAGCTTAGCTTGGGACCAGAGGACGTTGTGTGAAATGTCCGTGAATATTTATTATTATTATTAGATATATCTTATGTTTAGAAAAGCTGACATTCCGTGTATTCTTGCTAAGCGTACAATGAATGTACAGGACTTTGTTAGCGTAAACCTTGGGGGGTATTACAATAACTCAAATTATTTATTAACTACATTACGTCCTGCTGTTTCACTTGCGAACTTACACGAACCTCAATATAAAAATTTGAACTGTGGGCGTGTTATGAGCTTTTTAAAAATTATGCAAGTTACACTGCCTGGCTAAATTATTACGTATTATAGCAGACATAAAACTTTTAGTTGATAATATTTAGTTAGTACTTAAACTTTTAGTTGTACCTTCTCTTTAAACATATTAATCTATGACTGGTTTAGTGAACTGACTGGCTAGAAGTTATGTTCATAATACGAATTTGCCAGGCAGTTCAATTCTCGACTAACCTAACCTGCTTGGAAATAAAAGCTCACAATACGGCCGCTGGTTGTTCGGACGTTAACATATCTATAAATATTTATATCATATTGAGGTAGATGTTATTAAGATTTTATCGCCAATATAAAATTGGGACAAATTGGGACATAAAACTAAAGAGTTTCTAATAAAATATCCATTAAGATATATCCTATAGTAATCAATGGGAATTCGTATTCATACCACCCCGGCCGGAAATGACATTGAAACTCTTCGATTAGGAAACCGATTTGATGCCTCCTTTATATTAAGTACACGTAAACCTATTTAATAGACGTTTACAATAGAACAAGTTTAAATCGAGCAAAATGTTTCAATGCTAGATGATTTGAACCTAAAAAATTAAACAATTTTCTTAGTTTAATAATTGGGTATTTAAAAATAATGAACTGACTTCATGTGCCTTTGAAATTTGTAGTTTTCTTCGATTTCTCATAAGATAACCATTAGATTCTGACCTGGTACCATTGGGATCATCATTAAAATCGCTTCGTCCAGCTAAAAGTTAGTTGTTATGAGGAAACAAACATAAAAAAAGATGCAGACGAATTGAGAACCTCCTCCTTTTATTGAAGTCGGTTAAAAACTAAAAACACAGTTGATAATTCCGAATATTTTTTTTTAAGTTATTGTTTTGTCATTGGTCCTTAGTATGTTTGCAAAATTTCAGCTCAATCTGACTACTGCAAGTAGATGAAAATCACTTTCAATGATTCCTTCCTACCTACCTACCTATAGGTAGGTAGGCTAGGTTCGCTATTTATTAATCTATTACTATAGTAATAGATTAATAAATAGCGAACTTCTCCGTATGGTGATGGATTAAGAATACAAGTGTCACCACCTTATTTCTCTCCGAGGGTGCTGTAAAAGCCAGCTAAGCAACTATAACCTACTGTGAGAGATGAAAAACTCGAAACTAAACCCTATGCCAACACGCCTGGTCAGCGTGGTACAGTAGACCATAATCCCTCCCAAATTGAGGTGGCCCGTGCCCAACAGTGGGACGTTTATCGGCTGGAGAGAGAAATACATAGCGAACTAATAAAAGCGTGTTTAAAAAGCCTCTGTAAGCGTTTCGTATATAATAAATAAGGTAGAAAATACTTATTGTAAAAGTTTAAATTTCTATCTATTTAAGATTTTCAATGAATGCTCAACATGAAATAGAATTTATCGTTCGTAATACTTTTAAAGTATCCCGAGCTTCGAAGTTTTCTTGTTAAAACGCAAGGGAAAGACTCTTGGTTCTTTGGTACTTATAACAACAGCTCTTTGCAACTGTAATATAGCTAATAACTGGGTAAACTAATGATAAAAATTTAAAATATTTTAATAAAATGGTACAGTAAAAGGGTTGAACAAAATCGTAACTTAAGCTGTTTCTTTAGAAATATGGAATTGCGAATTTGAGAGACTAAGGCTGGATCTTCTGAGATTTTTACGATTTTTCATAGTTTAAATAGCGCCAGGAAGAGTCTGGTAACGGGATACGAGATTTTATATTATATTTAGATTATAACGTAAAAAATATAACAGATAGCCTAACCTTTTACCTTTATCTTTTCATCTTCAAGTTTCCCTTGATGTATAAGTGTAAAAAATATACACAACTATTCAATATATATTTAAATAACTATTAGAGGTCCAGCTGGCACAAGCTTGTAGTAACAAGTTTGAATCCGGGCATTTTAAATCCGCTTTAAGCCGGTATTAGGCTACTAACTTACCTATCATTTGATATCTATTGAGGCAAGCAGAGATTTTTATAACACTAAGGAAATTATTGTTTTCTTATAAGAAACTCTATTATCTAATGATATTGCGAGGCGTTGTGTATAATATTTAAGAGGATACCAAAATAGCTTCGTGCATTTTTCTACGTACGAAGTTTTCATTGTTTCTTTAGATTGAATGGTTAGAGCTCTAATTTTTAAGTATGTTTTTTCAATATATGATCTAGGATCGCATAAACTCAGAAACGCGATTGAGAAAAGTTTTCTCTATAGAAAATCTTAGCGAAACAACCTCTCTAATTATTTATTTTTTTATTTGTCGGTCTATTATCGCGTATTAACTAATGAAATAACTTTAAAAACATAAGTAACTATTATATATAGAAACACGTAAATCAGAATTAAAATATATTTAGTAGATTTTGAGTAAATAGGAAAAGTATCCCTAATTCTTCATTTTCTGTGCCTACTGGCTGTGTTAATATGTACGTGTCGGCGATGATATACGATAATATTGATGTAGGCCCTTAATGAAAATTTAAATGTTTAAAAACATATTTTGGTATGTTTAATAACATAAAAATCGTCTTAAAAGTGAACAGGACGACAGTTCGTAAAGAAATTTTTTTGTAGTAGCTACTTATTTTTTTTTGAATAGGTATTATAATGTTTAATTTACTTTTACTACATATAAGGAAAATATTTTCTTTTATGCCGTACTCTAAATATTTAACAAAATGGGTCATCTTTAACATAGTATGACAAACTTGATACTATCAAAGTGATGAAGTGCAAACAGCTTCGAACGCCCGCCTCGACCAACTTTACATTGACCAGACACTACTGGGAATAATCTCGTAAGTTTCAATTATGCTGCTCATTTTATACTGTAAATTTGTGTTGTAACTTCTTAAAATATATTTGCTGTAAATAAACAATAATAAATAAATATTTACGGACATTTCACGCAACGTCCAATGGTCCCAAGCTAAGCTTACCTATATGCTTGTGTTATGGGTACCAGAATACGTATAGACTACATAATATATACTACTTTTTAAAATTTTGCATAAGCTTAGTGAATGAATGAATAATCACAGATTATTTAAGTATCTAGTCTACAAAAATAAACTAATAAATTACTTCAGAGAGTATTCAGTCGTTCTGAATAAGTCCTAAATGTATTTAATTATTTTAACGGCCCAGCGGAAGACCAGCGCTGGTTCTCAACTAGCAATCCAGCTGAGCTGCGGCCGTTTCATGACAGACACTGTTTGAACAGTTTATAGTTTTGTTTTTATTTTATTTCATGTTTTATGTCAACTTTCTTATTATTTTCCTTGTCTTCTGTACTCTTGTCAACCGTGTTCTGTTATGAATAAATTTATTTTCTTTCTTTCTTTCTAATTATAAAAGTCATTAAAATTCTTACGAAGTTCCTAACTATAGGTACTTTGATCAACAGGTCCTCGAAAACTTGTACCTATATTATACTAAGTTTTATTTGTGACTGCTAATAAATATTTGAGTCATCACAATTTCTTATGTATAATAACTGCCATGGCTCAATCACTGAAGTATTTTTTGTATAACTAAAGTGGCAAAAAAGATACGGCATACGGCCGTTACCGAAGCTTAAAGACGTTTGCATCACCAGAGAAATCACCTAATGAAAAGCTTTATCTTTAATTAATATAAGACAAGTCATTATTTCAACCTTTCAAAGTTCGTTTGTTAATAGATTGAGTGGTTCTTGAGAAAGTATTTTTTTGTATTATTTGTCAAGGTTCAGTATCTATATTCCACGTGTACAAAGTGTGGCTACAGCTAGAATACAATAAAAAACATGATGAATCGATAATCTCCTTCTGTTGTAGTATGTTGCGACAAAATCTTAGACTTAGAAAATAAACAGCGAATAATAATATCATAACAACGAATAAATGTGAATGAATTACCAGGAAAATACACAATTTTATTAAAATATTATCAAGTCCTATATTTATTACTTTATGGTTATCATATCACGTTACAGACACATTATATTTACCGGAATCACTGTCTGCACAATTTACTACAAATATATCTTTTCCGTCACGTATTTCTACCAAAAAAAAAACCCTCATATATTCCCCTCATGTCATCTCAATATCATGATACATATGGATACATCATAAACCGTGATAAGAATCACAAACGATGAGATAAAACTTGAATTAAAATAGGCCCTCGATACTCGTATTCTATTATAAATATATAACGTGCCTCCAAATTCATGTGAAAGAAGGAAATAAATAAGTACCTATCTATGCGAAAATGTCATAAAACTCACGCAAAATGTTTTCGCAAACAATTGCTATTCAGGTTATAATGGTTATATATATATAAATCCATTTTGTGAAAATATGTAACTATTCCTCCTGCTTTTTCACACCAAAACTAATGAACCGAGTAAGATAAAATTCGATACTCCGATAGTCTAGAGCCCGCGAAAGGTCACCATGCTACTTTGTACTCCAAAGAGTATTTAGTACTTAGAGTTTTATATCTAAGAAAAACACTCCGATGTTATCGCCAGTGTTCTTAAAAAGGTGTCTAACACTTACAACCGCCGGTCACGTATGACTGAATATATTATATGTGAACCCAAGGAAGTGTGTTTGGATCGCAGCAGATGGTGTTTAATTGTCTCTGCCTATACCCATAGTAAAAGGCGTGACTATATGATGATGATGATTATGCAACAGCTAGTATGAAAAATATATTAAATATACATAATAAGGTATTAGGTTAATGATTATATACTGCCAGCGTTTTCAAACATGTTACTGTATACATTTGTTAAAAAATTCAACTGAAACATTTCTTTTTCTATAAAAATATTGCATTTAACATTCGAACTATCTTGGCCTATTGCCAGTAGCTTTACGTTGGTTTAAAATACATTCTCGTTAGGACGTCCTCGACAAATCCTCAGGTCCTCTCAACCATATAAAACGTAAACATTATTGAAACGTTCATGTAACCTCAAATATTAGCTAATGCTCATTTTGCAAATATAATTTACTTAGTTTAATAACTAAAAACACGATTAAAAGTCCTGAATATTTTTTACATTATAGCATTGTCATTGGTTTTGAATATGTGTGCAAAATTTCAGATCAAACCGACTACTTCAAATGGGTGAAAATTACTTTCAACGATTCCGTTACATAGAATACCTAATACATTAATTAACCTAATACATTAATAGAAACGTACCGTGCTAATAAAAGCATGTTAAAATAAATATACGTTAACTGTTACACATTTTGAAGAGCCTAAAGGACATATTTCATCTTCAAAAGACCATCTACAACTTGTGCAATTATCAGCTCTACGTCCTACTTTGTGCTAAAACTTATTAATAAATTTGAAAATCGCCCTAGAACGGACGGAAAAGTCGGTGAACATAATTAGATAAAAATATACACAACCGAATATAAACTACCTCCTTTTTTGTAGTAGGTTAAAAAAGACGTTGAATCGACTTCTACTGAGTCGAATCCTCAAACTTTGAACTGTTTGTTTGTAATGAATACTTTGAACCTACTTCCTTTAAGTCCCCCTCTTTAGCCCCTTAATGGGCTACTGCTGGCCACGGGCCTCCTTCACTTCGAGTGGCTATAGTAATTTTATTATGGTCTACAATGCCGCGCAGACCAGGCCTGCCAGCTGACATAGGGTTTAATTTCGAGCTTTCCATCTCTCATGAAAGATGTTATTTGCATAAAGTTTCCCCCGCTTACTTTAACGGGACGCTGGAGACTAAATGGGGGATGCAATCTGTATTCCTAATCTGGCACCACAGAAACATTCTTTAACAGACCATTTTAATAATAAAAATTTAGTCAGAACACGACAGCAGTTTTAATCAAATACATACATGCATAACATAACAGAAATCAGCAACCAAACACAAAATTGATAGGTTAATGTATTGTTATCATCCGGGTGCAATCAGTCCACGTGAGGTCCACCAATGATAAACAACCCGTAATTTATCAGATAGCGCCGTATTAATCATGAAATGGTATTTATTTTGCGGGTTCGTTCCACATCGACCTATTGGAAGGCCAATGTAAACCATTCATAATAATTTTCGTTCAAGTAGCATAGATAGATAGATAGATAGATAACTCTTTATTTGCACAAACACCAATTTTACACAGAATTTGAAAAGAAAATACAGTCTTAAAAGCTATTGTACAAAGGGCGGCCTTATCACTAATGTGATTTCTTCCAGGCAACCGTATAATGGATAGAATCTAGAATAGACATTGCGGTGGTTGTTGGTGTCATATATATTAAAACTTAAATTGAATAAATGAATAAATACATACCTAAATCTAATCAATATACATACTTATACATAAGTTCGCTAATAAGTAAAAACTACTATATAATATACATACACACTATAAAAATACTAAAATTTATTTAAACACTACTATAATGATAGATAATATTTCGATAGTTTTAACTTAAAATTAGAAAGAGATTGTGCTTGTCTAATTTGTAATGGTAGTTTGTTCCATAGTGATACATACGTACATACGTAGCATACTTATATTAGTATTTTTTTACAAAATACATGTCGGTGCTTTACTACATTCAATCATTAAGAAAGATGAGTTACCAAAGAGATGTCTTACAACAACATGTCTTATTCTTTGACTCTTCAGATTAAGACATGTTGCTCTCACCTATATAATTGGGATAAAGACAAGAGAACGATTAATGAACGATGATTCTATTGTACATCGGCTCGTTTGAGATTTTTTCTATGTACAAGAAGAAAATGACAAACTAAAAACCCAAATAGAAAATTCCACTACATGTGAAATTCACAACAAAGAGATTACACAAATCCTAATAGTATTGCGAGCGTCGTATAAGGCAAAGTAATTACGTTGGACACAAACAATTAGTTTGAATTGCTGAAAGCACATCGGAAGAGACTCCAATCGTTTGCAACTTCCTGTAGAGGATTTTGTTTATTTTTTGTTATATGCTACAACAACGAAAAAACTAAATATCTATTATTACTGTTAGGGTTTTATGCTCTCCTGGTAGATGACTGGGACCCTTGTGGTGTTCATTAATTTCAGTATGTCATTTTTAGAGTCCCGAGACATAAGAGACCCTATTACTGAGACTACGCTCTCCATCCGTCGGTCTTCCAAGCTTTATCTCAAGAACGGTGATAGCTGAAATTTTCATAGGTTAGCTCAACGCTTTTAGTAAGATTAAGACATGTTTTTAAACTAACAAACAGTTTAATTGGCTTAACTGAGTGATTGAACTCTTTTAAATCATGGATAACGGTTATATCTGTTGATTTATACATATCAGACCATGTACGTCGAGCAAATATTAGGTTTTTAATAATTTTTGATGTCAACATCATGTAATTCGAAAGTCACCTAAATAAAAGAAAATCAGAGCAATTCATTTCTTTGTATAATATGTAGAAACAGATTTTAAAAATCCTTCTTCGGCTATCTTATACAAAAAATTATTAACGTGTACGAATAATTTTGTAGCTCAAATACACATTTATCTCAAAATCTAGGGTGGAATTCCGTTCTTCCGCGATTACTTATTCTAGATTTTAGCAAACACAGGACTATGTTCAGGTATTCAGTGTAAATCTTGCGAGCGCGAGAGAATGTGAGACCACGTCGTTGTCATGACAGTTTTGCAATTAATTCAGCCACGAATAGCATTGTTGGAAAAGTACTGGTAGGAAAATTACGTAATACTCCATGCAAATTTGAAAATAGAATTTTTTAAGCTCAGTAAACCGGCTAGGAATGAGTTGAACTTGTGCACAAAAGAATACTTACGATAATCATTTTAAGCCTGTAAAATTATTTATCGTCGGGCCAAAGTTTAAAACAAATATACGCGTCTAAGTCCGTACAAAGTAGTTTTATTTAACATATTTTGTTAAAAAATTATATTTACACAGAGAGAATATCTTATTAAAATGAAATTTCAATTCATTACAAAAAAGCTATGATTGATTATATGATGAATCAATGAATGACCACCTTCGATGTAATTCCTAAACATCGTATAAATCCATTCCATTAGCAAACTATTTGTTTTAATAGACATATTCGATTTCTAAAATCGTTTGAAACCCAAGTTTGTGTTTAACTAGTCAATATCGTACAATCCTTTGACGGTGTACCAGTACCTGTGAATGTTCAAATAGACTTTGCGGTGAAAGGTAGTGAAAGCACTTTGCTTGAGTGGTCATAGTTTACAGTGAATGAGGCAGTGCTACTCATAGCATTGAGAATAACAAGATGTACGGATTACTTGTAATAAAGTTATTGCAATTTATTAGATTTGTTAAATGTTGTTCATAGTGATAAGATTTGTAAGATTTATGAGACCCATCCCAGCCCATTAATGTCCCACTATTGGGCACGGCCTTGAGAGGATTTTTTGTCTACTACGCCACGATAACCAGGCGTGTTGGCACATGGTATTTATAACTTCGAGGTTTCCGGCTCTCGCAATTGTTTCACTGGTAACAATTTCTTACAGAATCCTGAGGAAGAAAAAGGGTGATAACAATTGCATTCTTAATCCATCAACCACACGAAAATTTGAGAATAGTTATTTAATACCCGTGGAGTTATAGTTACTGCCCCACTTCTCGGCTTTAAGCGTCAGGATACATTATGTGTAATTTAAATCCATTAAGCTGTAAATTTCATCAAAATCATCATCTGTCATTTTTGCGTACTTATATTTTTTTACGTGAATATTGTCAGTGAGAATGTGCATAGGTTAGATAGATAGGAAATATAATCCTTATTATGTTTCATAACCCATTTTTTATTTGGGAAAAAAGCATTTTGTCGGCTCAGGTAATTTGCCAACGTATCTTTTTAACACGCTTTTATTAGTTTGGTATGTATCTTGTTGCGTTCAACCTGGTGTTCTAATTAATAATAGGTTAAGTGGAAGCGTGATATCTCTCAGGCGCGAGAGGAACGAACATATACTGTATATCACAGCGTTACAAATTTACAATAGTACAAACTTACCCTGTTTTGTTCTTCAACAATGTCTTCACTGTGTCAAGCCCTAGCTATAGCTTCATTAACTAACTACGATAAATTGGCCAAAATAACGCAGAATGCTAATCAAACTATACTTAACTTTATGCAGGCAGACACGAACTCTTTAAGTCCTCAAAATGACCACATTTGGCGCGACTTAAGCCGTGAACTTTCACCAATCGTCTTAATGCAATTATACTATCACAATTATAGTTATCAAACAGTTCAACTCACATTAAATAGTATTAAGTATGGAGACACAAAATTCACTAGTTTTTATAATACTTTTTTGTCATACAAAATGGCGAATACTCAACTTCGCAATGACATTTCAAGGTTTTGTTTCAATGGTAATTATCGATTCACACAACAAGGATAATTAGTTTTATCAACAATTAATTCTAGTGACAATTTTTAACTCGCGAAACAATTGCAAGGTAAACGCTTCAATCACATTCAAATCGCGACGTAACTTGCAAACAAGAGGTGTTTTGCGACTGACTCGCGCTCGGTAACCGCTTCGCGCGCGCGCAACGAGCCACGAGGACAGATGCACCGGTCAGTTCTCGACGTCATCGATAGTGACGTTATCAATAGTTAGAGATGCCCGTGCGCAGACAAAAATATGATAAGTTAATCGTTTGGTACATAACATCTACCCGCCTCGGCCAGGACTACCTGGCCGCTAATTCACTGGCAGTCGCGACAAGGTTGATACAGCTCTCTTCAAAATTGAACCGTCCACCCGGACCTCAGCAAAACGGGGCACTCCATCTGCTCCAAAGACGAGGTTGAGAATGCGCCCCCTGCGCCAACACAGTGGCGGTGAGTTAGCGTCCTTAACCAGAACGAGGTCGCCAACATGAGGTGGATCAGTCTTGTCGGTCCACTTAACGCGCTGCTGGAGAATGTGCAAATATTCTAAATTCCAACGTTTCCAAAAGCTCTGAGTGAGTTGTTGGACCAATTCAAACCGCGAGAGACGATTAGGTCTCACATCAACAAGGGGATATTCCGGCAGGGCGTTCAGTGGCTGCCCAATCAAAAAATGGCCCGGCGTGAGGGCTTCCAAGTCGTTAGGATCTGAAGAGATCGGGCACAACGGGCGTGAATTCAAAACGGCCTCGATTTTGCAAAACACAGTTGCGAGCTCTTCAAAGGTCAATACAGACTCGCCAATTACCCGTCGCAAATGTGTCTTAGCAACCTTTACTACGCTTTCAAATATTCCTCCCCAGTGGGGACATGACACGGGACTGAACCTCCAAGTTATTCTACGTGTAGCTAGTCTAGACGCAATTTCAGTCTCGTTAGCCGACAAAAAATCATACATCGCTTTTAAATAGTTGTTTGTGCCTTTGAAGTTGGTACCGCAATCCGACCGAATCAAGGACGGTAGTCCTCGTCGTGACACGAATCTATCTAACGTCGCAACAAATGCCTCTGTCGAGAGGGCTGAGACGAGTTCCAAATGTACCGCCTTGGTGGACAGACAGACAAAGACCTGTTCCTGAGGGTCGAGGTTTTAACAAAAAAGGGGCCTGCAAAGTCCGTACCAACTCCAGCAAAGGGCCTTATCTCAGTGACCCGATCCGAAGGAAGGTCACCCATGATAGGCTGCATGGTAGGGGCCTTGAGCCTATAGCAAGGCATACAACGAAAGACCACACTACGGATCGTCCGACGGGCCGATAAAATCCAAAATTCCCGTTGCAAAATGGCCAATAAGGCATTACAGCCGGCGTGGGAGTTCTTGATGTGACGATCAGTCACCAACAGGTTCACCAAGTGGCCACTCTTGGGCAATAAGAGGGGGTGACGAGATCCATAAGGGAGGTTTGCGTTCCTAAGACGCCCTCCGACACGCAAAAGACCCTCACTATCCAAAAAAGGGTTCAGCTTACAAATGGCTCCAGACAGCTTGGATTTGCCTTTCCTCAAGATGTCAATCTCGTCTTCAAAATGTGCCTCTTGCACAGAACGAACCCAGTGAAGAAGAGCATCTTGGAGCTCTTGTGGCGATAAGAAGGCCTCCAAACATTTGTTCTGTGGATGTCTACAATTTCTCATGAAGCGCTTGATCCAAGCGGTGACACTCAACAATTTGTCCAATGAACTGTAACGATTAAGTAAGAAATCGGGGTCGAACGGACGGTCCTGCCGTTCGAGCGCAAGCGTTCGCAACCCAGGCAGTGCGACAATGTCTAAGGCCGGAGTTCGCGGCCAATTAGATTCTGATCTGGTCAACCACTCAGGTCCCCACCACAGAGAGTGCTCAACTAAAAGGGGGGCCATACATCCCCGTGACGCACAATCAGCAGGGTTGACCTCGCCAGGCACATGCCTCCAAACCAACGGGGTCTCCGATTTCTGTATCTGAGAGACACGATTTGCTACAAACACCTCTAAGGTGTGAACTGACGTCTTCAGCCAACATAGCACAATTTGACTGTCAGTCCATGCATATATCGTGGAAATGTCAATTGACGTGCACAAGGTGGACATGACGTGATTCAAAAGGCGAACAAGAAGGGCCGCCCCTGACAACTCTAACTTAGGGATTGTCAAGGCAGTTCGAAGAGGCGCGACCTTGCTCTTCGCCATGACCAACAACACTTTCACCTGACCATCTGTGGTCACGGTGCGCAAGTATACAGCTGCTGCGTACCCACGTTCCGAAGCGTCCGAGAAACCATGAAGGGACGCGGTGTGCTTCCCTGGCGGAAGCAGAGCACGGGGTAACGATATCCTATTGATGGCAGGCAATGAGGAAGCAAATAGGAGCCAGTCCTTCAAAACAGCTTCGCGAAGTGGCTCGTCCCATCCAAGACCTGCAGTCCAAAGTCTCTGCAGGAAGCATTTGGCCCAGAATATGACCGGGCATATCCAGCCATTGGGATCAAAGGTTCTCGCGACAGTCGACAGAACCAGTCGTTTCGTCCAAGTGTGATGCGAATCCAAATTGACATTAAATGTAAAGATGTCCTGGACTGGTCTGTACTGGATTCCAAGCACTGACATCATGGTAGGGTTGTCACGGTTCTCAAATAGGTGAGGATCCTGCTGGTGGTCATCCGGTAGCCCGTCCAAGAGCGCAGGTAAGTTGGAGATCCATTTACGCAACTCATATCCTGCGGAGGCTAGAATGCCAATCAACTCGTCACGCAAGAGCAGGGCCTCTCTCTCCGTGGCCGCGCCAGTGCACACATCGTCAACATATAGGTCCTCCTTCAAAATGGCGGCTGCGCGAGGAAACGACATACGCTCTCGATCCGCGAGCTCCCAAAGCGAACGTATAGCCAAAAAGGGACTAGACCGCAGCCCGTAGGTGTTCGTGTTGAGCTCGTAGACAAGCATGGGATCTTGCTGGTTTTCTCGCCACAATATCAGCTGGTATCGGCGATCATCCGGGTGAATTACCGTTTGCCTGAACATCATCTTGATGTCAGCCACAAAAACAAATTGATGACGTCGAAACCGCGTGATGACGTCACAAAGGTCCTTCAGCAATTTGGGACCAGGATGCAGACACTGGTTCAATGACACTCCTGAAGTAGTCTGCGCAGAACCATCAAATACTGTGCGTAACTTACCACTGGATGGTTTTATTACAGCATGATGCGGAAGAAAGAAGTGCTCCGTCGAACGCCAATCCAATTTTGACACAGACATGTGTCCCAAATCCTCATACTTCCGCATGAAGTCAATATACTTCTCCTTGAGTAGTGGGTCCCTGCTCATACGGCGTTCCATCGCCAACAAACGCTTCTCTGCAATAGGCCGCGAGACGCCAAGTGGCGGACGTACGGCGAGAAATGGCAATCTTGTCATGATCCGGCCAGAACGGAGATAACTGGTGTTGGTCTTGTAGAACTCCTCACACTCTTCATGCTCCGGATCAGAGCGGGGAGCTTGTGGTGGCTCCTCCACTTCCCAGAATCTCTGCACGGCGTCAGAAAGGGCGGACCCCACCATCAAGGCCGTTCCAAGTTCGGCAGGGGGGGGAGTCCTCAATACAGGCCCCATCAGTGCGAACCCAAATATGGTCCGGAGGGCTACCAAGCCACCTGGCTGCAAAACACGATCCTTGCCGAGTAATATTTTACCCAAAACATCGGCACCAAGCAACAAATCGACCGTGCCAGGCAGGTCAAATTTAGGGTCAGCCAAATTCAAATCCGCGGTCAATTTTACCGCATCCGCAGACAAACGAACTTGCGGGTGATTGCCCAAGATATTCTCCATCACAATGGCCGACGATTCCAACGTCGGACGTGGAGAATTTGAGGGGGAGAACTCAAACCAAACGCGGCCCTCTACCGTGGCCACGGGGGCGTTCCCGACACCCCTTATTACATCTGAATATTTTTCAATAGTCTGGCCAGTCTGCCCTACCAACCAAGACGAGGCTATGCACCCCTGTGAGCCTGTGTCCAATATCGCTCGGACTACAACTGAGGCGCCCGTCCGTCCCCAGACCCTGACATGGGCCGTGGGCAAGAGGACGGTCTCAAAGGGGGGCGGTGCATAGCGGGGGCAGACGCCAACATCCTAATGCTGGCGTGGCGGCGACTGAGCGCCGTTGTCCCGAGACGGCAAATCAAAATGCGGGTAGTGCCTAAACTCGGCCTCCTCTCGGTGACGACTGCCACGAGCCATAGTCGGCGGTTCGTAGCGCCTGGAGCGTCCGTACCGAGGGTTGCGCGTCTCCAAACGGGGACGTTCCGCCAGAGGGGGGGACGGTAGTGGTACCGGACGCGCGTCACGGTAATCGTGGTACACTACCGGAGGTGATCTCGCTTGATCACGTGGAAGCGGGGAGGGCGAGCGGGACACAAAGGTGCGGGATTGAACCCGGGGCCCGCTTTCATACCCGCCCGTGGGGCTGCGCGCCGATCCAACTCGGCGATCGATGGCAGCACAGTCTGCGCGGCGTGGGGGTGATGAGCCGGACTCCAAATTGCGGGACTGGTCCCGGTGTCCACGGGCATACCCGCCCGAAGGCGACCCCGCGTGGTCGCGACGGCCATTCGCGTTGGCGCACAGGATTTTTAGATGGTGCCCTCCGCAAATAGGACACGGGTGAGTGTCGGGACAGGCGCGCTGGTAATGATTCCCTAGACAGGAGAAACACCAGCCGCGGGCCTGGGCAATCCGCCTACGAGCGGCCACGTGCAGGACCGCGAAGTCTGGGCACCGCACCGTTTGGTGTCCCTGCGACTTGCAAAAACGGCAGTCCGGTGGCGCAGCTTGAGCGACAGCGAAGCGGGCGGCCGTACCTCCCCTTGGTGCAGGTTGGGCATTGCGCCGTTGGTTGGTGGGTCTGGGACGTGATGCTTCCACCGGCGTGTCGGCGACCATGACGTCACCCATGCGACACTCGTCCTCCAGGAACGTCAGGAGCTGCTCAAAGGTAGGGAGAGCAGATGCCTCATCCCTAGTGTGCCCCTGTTCAAAACGTGCCCTCAAAGACACCGGCAATCGCTTGAGTACGATACGCACCAGTAGGTAGGACCACTTGGCAACCGGCAGTCCCAAGCGGTTGAGCGAGTTGGTGGCTATTAGGAGGGGGTTCAGCAGCTCGGTCCTCAACTGGGCAGCATTGCTCACGACGGGAAGGTTCAAAATCTGGTCGACATGGGTATCTGCCAGACAGCGCTGGTTGTGATAGCGCTTGGTGAGCAACGCCCGCGCGATCCCATAGCTCCCGTCACATATTGGGAGGTGCTGTACTAAGCCCCTCGCCTCTCCATCAAGCACGGAGAGTAAATAGGCCAGTTTTTGAGACGGACCCAAATCGTCCCTCGAGTCCACAAGGCTCTCAAACAAACCAATAAACCCCATCCACGTGTCTAATCGACCATCAAAACGTGGAAGATCCAAATTGGGTAATCTGGTCAAAAGGCCCACGGGAGTCTTCAAGGGGGCCCGGTGAGCCGGTACTCCGGCGCGCGAGGCTAAAATCTCCCGCGCGCGCTGGGCGATGTCGTCGGCAAGGTCCATCATTTGGAGGTAGTCCTCGTGGACTTTGTCCCGTCGCTCCTGGGGAAACGACTCCAGGGGCACATCATCCAGATGCAAGATGAAGCGCTGGTAAAGCGCCTCCACCTCCTGAAGTCGTGTAGGGCATTTCTCATGCCTGTCCAACAATGCCTCGATTCGGTTCTCCCTTTTCACCAAGGCGGCAGCTGACGTGAACCATCTCAAATGAGTCGCAATCCCGGAATATGATTCGCGGACAACATTATACGCGGCGGCAGACATCTTCAAAGCACAAACGGCACGAAACAAACAATCTTATAATAACAACAAAAAAAAAAACAAATATCTTTCACAAACAAACAATATTACAATAGCGAAAAACAAAATATCTTTCAATGAGACAAGCCGCTATTACTCTAATCAAATATCAAATCTTAAATATTTTAAATCAAACAAACAAAACAATTCCTTGCCAATGTGCAATTAATTTAAGACTTAAATTATTTATTTTAAGGTAACCAACAAAACAAACAAACGTATAAAATAAATGTTGTATTATACAAACGCACAACGCCACAATTTAACTATAACGTTGTTCAATATTAGACAATAATTAAATAATAATTTATATTAAATAATAACCTGAGCAACGACAAATACGATTAGCAATAGCACAAATAATTATCAAATCCTTTAAAATCTAATTGCCAATTCAAGTGCTCAAATTAATTATTCAAAACTATACCAACAATTTAGATTAAACAAACAAACAACTAAATTAATCAAATTAAATTAATTAAATTAATTAAATCAATTTTCACAAATAATGAGGGTATAGTTTGTTCAACATGGAACATTCGAGAAACGGAGTTTAAACCACGCTCTGCTACCAAAATATGTTGCGTTCAACCTGGTGTTCTAATTAATAATAGGTTAAGTGGAAGCGTGATATCTCTCAGGCGCGAGAGGAACGAACATATACTGTATATCACAGCGTTACAAATTTACAATAGTACAAACTTACCCTGTTTTGTTCTTCAACAATGTCTTCACTGTGTCAAGCCCTAGCTATAGCTTCATTAACTAACTACGATAAATTGGCCAAAATAACGCAGAATGCTAATCAAACTATACTTAACTTTATGCAGGCAGACACGAACTCTTTAAGTCCTCAAAATGACCACATTTGGCGCGACTTAAGCCGTGAACTTTCACCAATCGTCTTAATGCAATTATACTATCACAATTATAGTTATCAAACAGTTCAACTCACATTAAATAGTATTAAGTATGGAGACACAAAATTCACTAGTTTTTATAATACTTTTTTGTCATACAAAATGGCGAATACTCAACTTCGCAATGACATTTCAAGGTTTTGTTTCAATGGTAATTATCGATTCACACAACAAGGATAATTAGTTTTATCAACAATTAATTCTAGTGACAATTTTTAACTCGCGAAACAATTGCAAGGTAAACGCTTCAATCACATTCAAATCGCGACGTAACTTGCAAACAAGAGGTGTTTTGCGACTGACTCGCGCTCGGTAACCGCTTCGCGCGCGCGCAACGAGCCACGAGGACAGATGCACCGGTCAGTTCTCGACGTCATCGATAGTGACGTTATCAATAGTTAGAGATGCCCGTGCGCAGACAAAAATATGATAAGTTAATCGTTTGGTACATAACATATCTATCAATGTATTAATCTGTGTAACGGTATCTTTGAAAGCGATTTTCAGCCACTTGCAGTAGACGGATTGATCTGAAATTTTGCACACCCAACAAGGAGCGATGACAATGCAATAATCCCAATTCCTTTATCAGAATTACTAGAATAGCATGTTGAAGTATCACTATGACCACAGTTGTATTTTTAATTATACACGTAATAGTTTAATTGTATATGAGTAGACTCACCAAGATTATTGTGTTTCTACGTATGCCTTTTATAATCAATCAGATAATTTCACATAAAAATGCTTTATTTATAGAATCAGGTAAAATATCATAATTGTTTAACTTCAACTTCAACTTCTTTTAGTTTATGGCTTTTGTATATACAATTTCGCCAACGTCGCGTAACAGGATAGGACAATAATTGTTTACTTGTGTTTACTAAGATTGTGACAACATGTGACAACAGAAACTTTTTTTTTTTAATTGGCATCGGTTTTAACTTTTGCCATATTACACAGAAACTTATGTCTCTGACAACATACACTGTCAATATTTTGTAAGTAGGTAGCATAGAATTGAGTATTGATGACAATGCAATCATTTAAAAAATATTCAGGATATTTAAGCGTGCTTTTTAGTTTTTAAACTAAGTAGATTATTTAAAAATTGGACCATTACGCCATTTATCACTCATCACATAAAGATGCAAGCACAAAATATATATATTTATCACGTACTTTGCTGATTCTTCAAGCATCTAAACTTTGTCATCTCTAGATGGGGGAGTAAGGAAAGCAAAATTAAAATTGCATTCAACGTAAAGTTACCAAACTTTACATTCCAGTTAAAACTTTACGTATTTTGTGTAAGTTTATGGCTTAAGAAGACTTAGTGAATTATTTGTAAAATTTTTGGAATTTGATGTTACTTTGGACAGAGATTTCTGAAACAATTTTCAGTATAATCTTCCATTGGAATGTTTGTTTTGTTGGTTATTTTGTCTATAAATATTTGTAACATTTTTTCATCATCATCATCATACATCACGCCTTTTTCCCATGAGGGTATGCAGAGACTATAGAGCGCCATCTGCTAAGATCCAAACATACTTCCTTAGTTTCATCATACATCTGGTCATACTTGCCCGACGGTTGTAAGTGCTACGCACTTGACCCTTTTGGAGTATACTGGTTTTTTATGTTTAAAACAAAGTGGTCAATGAATTGACGTAGCTACCTACTACTAGAAAAAAATCTCTTAATAAGCTCATCAATCATCATGTAGGAATGAGGTTTGGCTGATTTTGACTGCCTGACGTCAACCTTTCTTGGGTATATGTGCAGGTGTAATGCGATGTAGTTACCTCGGTCGGTTTTATGACGCCCGGGGGTAAGACTTAAAAAGATGACACCTGTATTATTTATGTCCATTAGAACATGGACATACAAACACTAACATATCCTATACATTTCACTACTTTTTCAAATAAGTTATGTAATCTAGTTCAGGGATCTCATTCTACAACCCTGAAGTTTAACGCTCTGTTTGAATATTTCTCAGATATTATTCTCATTTGACCATTTTCTTTTACAAAATATTTCAGCCAGTTTATTTATTCAAGGTCAAATTCAGAGTTGGATTAGCATCATTTAAAAAATCCGTAACTTACCCGAAATAATTACTCTGTACAAAATGAAATTTTTGCGAGGTGCCTTAATAACACAGATTTTTCTCATAAAATATTATGACTCTATTTAGTAGCTCATTTGCTTGTAGTTAAAGAATATTTGTTTAGTTAGATAAAATGTATTATTTAAGAAAAAACACTACAATATCGGTATTGAGAATAAAATGATTAAGATTTACTTACAGTGCTAAACTCACGGTCAGCGCTGACGGTCGCGCATTGGTCGGCGTAGCTGTATCTATGCAAGTCTATAAACCCTCACACAGCTATGCGGTCAGCGCTAACCGACGGTTAAGCGCTGTTTCCAGCCTGCATGTTTTAAAAATATGCACGCAAACAAGCACAAATAATGCAGATACTATGAGGTTAGTTACAAAGGCAAGATAACGTAAATAAAAAGTAAAGAAGTATAACTTCTTACGTACCTACATAAGTATGTGCTATTTAAAAAAGGATAGTAAACCAGTTGTGTATGGCCCTACGTCGATAAGAGGACCAAAAGTAAAAGACCCTTTACAAAAACAAAAATCTCTACAAAATTCTACCATCCTTACTGTAATAGGTTAATTAAATAGCTCTGAGTTGAATGGTTGACTGCACCGCAGTTTTCTCGATTAGTTCCAAATGGCCTGGAAGAATAGTTTAAAGATTCAGACAGTTTTCAGAAAATTCTATATATACAAACGTTCTCTCATTTAAAATTCATGAAGTCAGCATTTCAATTTGTGTCACCATATAATGGTGACAACATATGTTTATTATTTTCATTTATTTAAAAAAGAAGCCATCAAACAGCAAATGCTTGTAATTGGGCTTTCATTATCTATACTTCTATACTAATATTATAAAGCTAATCAGTTTGTTTGTTTGTTTGTTTGAACGCGCTAATCTCAGGAACCGCTAGTCCAATTTGAAAATTTTGATCAGTGTTGGTTGGTGGTTTGGTGCATTTATCATCATTTTTGGCTATATGCTTCTATTGGTCGCAGCATAAGTAAAAAATGTTGCAAAAGCTTTAGGATAATTTTCTAAATTCCAAACATACGAAGTAGCTGGCAGCAGCTAGTATAAAATAATATCACATTTGGCTTTAAAAACTACAGGGAATGCTGTGAATGGTAAGCTTAAGAGATAATCAAAATATTTTGAACCATTTCTAAACATAATAATAGACCATGATACGCGCCACAATTTAAAGGTGTACAAAGGTACAGAATAAGTTCTTAAAATTATAGTCGAAGTATAAGAAAATGGAAGCATAAAAAATTATGTAAAAATTTTAATTAAGATTTTTTATACATTAAATAATCATATTCTATTTACTTCATAAATGCTGGTCGTAAGAGCTTTTGTTGGATCTCAAAGGAAAACAAGCAGGAAATTTGTAGCCGTAATGACTTCCTTGTTGCCAAGCGTTAGGACAAAGAGATTTTTGTCTTAACGCGTATACATACGCACGTCATCTACTGTGATACACCCACAGAAAAACAACAAAGAATATTGGTAAACACTCCTGTCTCTTCAAGACACAGGGGTATTACTCCTTGTGCTTCAAAAGAAAATTTAAAGTGATAATGTGTGGTGTATATGCGAAGAATATTATCCGTGTGGTGACAGACAATGGGATTAAGGGTAAGGGCAGGAACATAATAATAAATAAATATTCATGGGGACATTTCACACAACGTCCTCTGGTCCCAAGGTAAGCTTTTATGCTTGTGTTATGGGTACCAGAATACGGATATACTACATAAACTATTTTTCTTTTGTAAATACATACTTATAATACATAGAAAATACCCAGAGGTAGTACAAACATTTGTATGACATTTATGAATATCACACAAATGATTGCCCCAAGCGGGAATCGAACCCGCGATCTTGTGAACGGCAGTCCGTTACATGAACCACTACGCCACGAAGCCCGTCAGGTATAAATGCATTCCCGCGTTTAAAGTCCTTGAGTAATTTCATTTCATGTTGAATAAAACTGATGACTAAGCCATATAGAAAATAACTTTAACACACATTGTCCTAATACCTGTTGGTTTGTAAGTTGTAGGGCATCATCAAGTATTTAACAAGTTTTCAAGAAGGGATAACCAACAGGTGTCCGCTGAGAAAACGGTAAATAAAAAAATGCTTTTATCCACTACTAGCTTCTGGCTTTCGACTTTCTATGCCTAAACATCGATTTTTACATATATATTTGAAAAGCGACGAATTACGAATATACTATACCGCTATGTACCATCATATCATTGCAATTATGTACATTCACCGTTATAATCATGCTGTAATAATTACATCGTCATACGTGTCCGTGTGGTGACGGATTAAGAATACAAGTGTCACCACCCCATCTCTTTTCCAGGGTGCTGTAAGAGCCAGCTAAGGGACAATTCAAGCAGTTAACGACTACTGTGAGAGATGGAAAGCTCGAGACTAAACCCTGTGCCAATACGCCCGGTCAATGCGGCACAGTAGACCATAAACCCTCAAGTACCTAGTTAGGCATATTATCGAGAAGCATAAAAAATAGATATGTAAGGGGGTTTCTCTTTTTTTTAGTATTTGTTATTAAAGAGGCCACAGGAATACATCACTTAAAAAAATTTCAACAATCTAGCAATGACCATTCGTGAAATATAGCCAAGTTACAGGTGAAAAGAAGGAAGAACGGATAGCAAAGACACAATAAAAGGGTCCAATTTTACCCCATGGTATGAAATCCTAAACATAGTCGTTCATATGACTATTTAAACGTTTAATCGAAGCCCAGTAAAGTTATTTATAACTTTCACTTTAATCGAAGTGGACTCATAACGAACCTTGTTACTAAGTCATTACAACTTTAGGTAGTACATAAAAGATTCTAGTCATAAACACACGATATAAAACTCTATAATTTGAGTCAGGAGGTTCAAATTACCCATTGCGACGTATCAAGGTGTAGTCAGTAGTAACTTGGACGTTTATTTATGTAAGGAGTCTTGATTAGATTGTCAGCAGATTGCTATTTTGTCAGATACTTAGTTAATAGACATGTCAACATGAAAATGTAGCGGTTAAATTTAGGTTAAACTGCGACTTCGTATGTCTGGAATTTAGAAAACAAATGGTAGGTATAGGGCACGAATCTTGAACGCTCGGTGGTAGAGTGGGGATCGCTTTGCACATCGTATACTTCATTACAAAAAAAATGGAGATGATTTACTTTAATATAATTATATTCTGATTTTTTTTTACATAATACATGTTGATGCTTGACTACATTCCACCTCATGGTAAGCGGTAATTAAATTACATTAAAATACTTGGGTTATTGTCTTTATTTTATATCATTATAGGGATAATAATTGTTTCTAATTAAGAGTAAATAAATATTTACGGACATTTCACACAACGTCCGCTGGTTCCAAACTAAGCGTAATGATACTTGTGATATGGGTACCAGATTACGGATATAATACATATACTACTTTTTTTTGTAAATATATACTTATGTAGGAACACATTGTATGAATTCATTGTTTGCAAGTAGACATAATGTCAACAGGTCTACGAATGCATAGAGACCATTGTGCTAGCCACCCAAGTTATTATAAACAAATATATTTATTACAGTATGTACATATGGTCCTATTGTTTGCTCGACGCCTAATTTATTGTATACAAATATATTATGTATGGATTTATTGTATGCAACACTCTGCATATCAGCAGTTTTAGGAATATATAGAAACGATTGTTCTCCTTACCTATATAAACTAATATTATATCAAATATATTGAGTCGCAAATAAACGCCATTCAAGCCCGGACGTATTTCATTTTATCCTCTAACCAACCGACACGATATATACACCTAAACTTATAATAGACAGAAAACACACAGACGCAGTACAAATATCTGTGTTCATCACACAAATAATTGTCCTGTGCGGGAATCGAACCCGTGACCTCGCGATCGTAAGTCGGCTACATAGCCGCTACGCCACGAGGCCCGTCACGCATACGAAGTCGCGGGGCAACAGCTAGTGCATAATAAAATAACAGTAATCTTTACATAATATAAAATAAAGTCGTTATGTATGTCTCAATGTGAGTATATCTTCAAAACTACGGAACAGATTTTGCTGCGATTTTTTTTGTTAATGTAGGGGTTCAAAACAATGATTGTTTTGAATAATTTGTATTACGCGCGTATGAAGTTGCAGGCAACAGCTAGTAATGTTTATTTAAATAATCAAAACTGTAACAACCTATCATCACAATAAATAAAGTAAATTATCATGAGAAATCAAATATTATTCTCTAAAGTGTTGTTTGGCAGTTAACTTATATTTCAACAGGTGTTCGGAACTTGTTTACTGAATTTTGTTTTTACGAGAAACGCTTATTTCGGCCCTGAGTGTTACTTGTTCTTTAAGTACCTATTCAAGTTGTACTTAAAGTATGTTTAAAAATTTGCTTATTTCAACTCAAAACACGCTTGTATGTACTGTTTTTTTTTATTTCATGATGACAATGCAAAAATAATATGATACTTTAAAGGAATCTTCATCACTTTTAAAGGAATCTTTAAAAGCGATTTTCATTCACTTGCAGTTAGTCAGATTCATCGTCGGATCATATTGCACACATGTTTAAGGACTTATGAAGCGTCTTGTTTACTTTTTGAATCGAGAAAATTATTATGTCATTGGATAGTTCACACTGTATCGTCTATTTTAAATTAGTTTCAGATTGGTTATAGGTACGTTTATCTGCGTATTGATCCCCTTTAAGGCCCACATTAAATAAAACAATTTAGTATGCGACAATTTAAAACTTGGTTTATTAGATTTTATTTGGATTCATTAAATTGATCCACAAAGTTCGTCACCTAGCATCTAGCATCAAGTCTGGATGATATCGCTTTTAGCGATAAGACCGCCCATTGTGTAATTTAGTTTTAAGTTTCACTGTAAAATTCCTTGTAGTGTACAATAAATAATATTTTTAGGGTTCCGTACCCAAAGGGTAAAAACGGGACCCTATTACTGAGACTTCGCTGTCCGTCCGTCCGTCCGTCCGTCTGTCACCAGGCTGTATCTCAAGAACGGTGATAGCTAGAGAGTTGAAATTTTCACAGATGATGTATTTCTTTTGCCGCTATAACAACAAATACTAAAAATAAAATAAAATAAATATTTAAGGGGGGCTCACATACAACAAACATGATTTTTAGGGTTCCGTACCCAGTATCTCAAGAACGGTGATAGCTAGACAGTTGAAATTTTCACAGATGATGTATTTCTATTGCCGCTATAACAACAAATACTAAAAATAAAATAAAATAAATATTTAAGGGGGGCTCCCATACAACAAACATGATTTTTAGGGTTCCGTGCCCAGTATCTCAAGAACGGTGATAGCTAGACAGTTGAAATTTTCACAGATGAGGTATTTCTATTGCCGCTATAACAACAAATACTAAAAATAAAATAAAATAAATATTTAAGGGGGGCTCCCATACAACAAACATGATTTTTTTACCGTTTCTTGCTCGATACTAATAACGTTGCCTTATGTTGCATAGATAATGGTACGGAACCCTTCGTGCGCGAGTCCGACTCGCACTTGACCAATTATTTTTTTAAGATAAGATTTTCATTTATTGATTCTTAATTTATTCATTCATCTTACAGCATCTACGAAATGATATTTCGTTTTCTTGGCATAAAAAATACTGATATATTTTATTACTTCAATATATTTGATGGTATATTAATACTATATATTTCAGACGGTCTTTCTTCAAGCGTGCGTGACACTTTCGCACGTCTGGTTTCCATACATATTTTTCCTTTTCTAGATCCGTGCGCTGTCTTATTGAAAACCAATTTCTTATACATAAATGTCGAAAATATTACATTTATTACGATAAATATCACTTTGTTACGACATTTTATTTGTATGAAGATATATAAGGGATTTTAACGTTAGATTATTAGATAGTAAAAAGTAATAAGTACTTTATTTTACTATTATATTAACAGTTTGATATCTACGAAACTAGTTGAAAGTTAAAAAAATAAGTATTATTACATGATAACATTGCGACCGTGCCAACACGCCTGGTCTGCACGGCACAGTAGACCATAATCCCTCCCAGAGTGGAGGAGGCCTGAGCCCAGCAGTGGAACGTAAATGGGCTGGAGAAGAAGATGAAGAAGAACATTGCGACTATATTTAATAAAAAAAACCGCATCAAAATCTGTTTAGTAATTTTGAAGATATAAGCAACAAAAATAACGACTGTTTTATAATAAGTAGGTGCCTAAACATATTTTAGATGCATTTTGTTAACAGAATCAGAGGATCTAAAGTAATACAAAGTGTACATAAAAAGTTCTAGTCTCTATCCAAACCTTTAGATACTTAAAGAGTTTGTCAACTTTATCATCTTTTAGCGAGAGGGTAGCATCACGTTAAAAACTACAGATTTTCAGCTGCCTTCGACAGTAAATTTACAAACTTTGAATTTGAGTCTAAACTTCGTCTTTTATGTAAGTTTGAGTACTCGAACTGTCGTCTGGCTGATGTTTATGCTGAGTTTTGCTCATCAAATTATATGGAGAATTCCGTTTCTTAATATTGACATAGGTATAAATTATTTATCTGAGCCCCGTAGCATTCACAACGTCACATGTTTGATTCCCGCACCGGATAAAAATTTTGATATTTGTATTTGGTTCACTATTAATAATAATAATAATAATAAATATTTTATTTTTCAAATAATATTACATAATTTTGGATCCCGTGCTAGTAGATACTGTATTACAGGATCCACTATATACTATTACGATTTGACAAGCCCTGTGATGCAGTGGTTAGGGCTGCTGATCATAAGCTCGCGGATTACTTTTTTATTTGCCACAAAGATGTTCTGGGAATTAGTTGCTCTGGAGCAATATATATTGTTTATTAGCATTGTATGAGCAATACATACGTTTTATTAGCATTGTAAATATTATTTCCATTAAGTATTTAAAAAATATTAATTTTATCAAAAGCGCGCCGTTTCTTCTCAGCAGATTACATGTCCTGAAGTGGTGGTTTTTGCTAAATTGTGTCTACGTGATTAAATGACTTCCATCATTCAGCGTTCATTTCACGGACAGAAGTATATAATATATCTTACAAAAAATAATATTCGTATTTCAATACGTTAAAACCGTGTAAATATATTGTATTTATCACATGTTTACTTTACACTCCGATACCATTAGGACGTCGCGTAACTTGAAAGGAGTAAACAGCGATCCAGAGGTTCCCTCTATATGGCAATAGCGAGCATCTCTCAAATAAGAAAGAATTTAAATTTTTCTTTTCTAAAGACTTTTATTTGAATTTAGTAAATATAATAAACAAAATCGCATATTAAAGAGTATAGCTTTAATTAAGCTATCTCAAAATTTCCAATATAGATGGCACATAAAAAGCGAAAGCTCACTGTATATAAAAATGAAGTCTATTATCATTCATGAGATTTTTACAACCTGGTGACAGATGAACAGACGAAGACTTAGTAACTTTTGGAACGGAGTCCTAAAACAAAGACAAATACAATTTGAAACTCCAGTACCATTGATCTATTCATAATTACTAACAAAAATTCGGCCATGTACGAATTGGAATAAGGGCAGCAGGAATGAAGATTATCATGAGTTGTTATATCATCAACCGCTCCAGAGATACAGCAACGTGATAGACGGACGAAAGGACAGTGAAGTCTCAGTAATATGGTCCCGTTTTTTGGTATAGAATCCTAAGCTGACAGCACATTATAGGGACGTGATAAAAAAAAATCGATAATGAAAAAAATCTATTAATTATCGGTTTTTTTTTTAATGAATAATCGATTACTTTGCAGGTTTTTTTTTGGAAATAATCGATAAATAATCGATTTTTTATATCCGATAATATATCCAACCTCCCGGTATTAAGTTTGGTTTTCTGACCGGAAATGCGAACTGCTGGTATAAACTTGTGCATGTGTCAGGTGGCAATATCTGCACTTTTGAAAATAAATTAGAAATATTAAATCGATTTTTCTCTAGATGGAGTCTACAAACTTTTCTACTTTACCAAAATGTTATTGATTTCATATCATATGTCATTCATTATTAGTTGGTGAGATACTAAAACCTTATATTTTAGAAGACTATTTCAAGATTTCTGTGACAGCTTTGCTATGTTGTGCTTACATGGATGGTATTGTAAGTTAATTCATCAGTCAATTTCCTCCAAATAATAATAATCAATAAAAAGGCAGTTCTTCTTGACACGGCACGTATTGTGAGGAGGTTCCTGTCTCTGGATCCCTAACCACCGGTAGCTTGGACCTTGTTCCCGATGCCAGTGGAGCTCTGTTTTTTGTATTTTTAAAAGATTATTGTGTGGATATTATTTATATTATTTTATTTATTTTTAATTATTTTGTTGTGTTAAATATTTGTTTTTAGTTTAGTTTTTCTTATGCGTGAATGTGTTTATATAGTAATCTTTTAAAAATGTAAATAATAAGATGATGAATAAATAAAGGAATAATATAATAATAAATATTCATGGACATTACACACAACGTCCTCTGGTCCCAAGCTAAGCTTATTATGCTTGTGTTATGGGTACCAGAATACGGATATAAATACATAAACTATTTTTCATTTGTAAATACATACTTATAAAACATAGAAAACAAATCTAAACTAATTTCATAATTGTGAAATCCAGATGGCTCCCTAACAAAAATTTTGACGAGCTTAAGTGTTAATGTGTGTAACAAAACCATACTGCGATTTAAAAAACGGTACAACGCCATCTATCGTATATATAGTAAATTTCTGTTTCATAAGGTTGAATTTCTAAATTTTACGCGTACGAAGTCGCAAGTAACAGCTAGTATTATTATGTTGTAGGGACAATTTTTAGTTTGTACCGTGTCTGAGTAATTATGTATTGTAATATTTACAAAAGAAAGGTAGTATAAGTAGTATATCCATATACTGGTACCCATAACACAAGCATATAAGCTTAACTTGTGACCAGAGGACGTTGTGTGAAATTTCCATGAATATTTATTTATTAATTTTAATTTAATTCCTACAGGAAGGAAATACAAAACTACTACTGTCCCTTCATTCAACAATTGCTAATGAACTCTTGTGTCTGATGTAATTACTCCATTGCCTACAATACCCTTAGACCCTTCGGTTATATGACAGCTCTTTGTTGTTAACCTTTGTAAAGGACACCTTACTTTGGTAGCAGGATTTCAGTTCACTATGACGTCATAATATTACGTAATGAATTAAGAGGATACCAAAATGTATAGCATTTGTAAAAATTTTAATTTATCAAAGTGTTAAAATACACCTACATGGTTTCTGTACATTACATTGGTTTCAATCTACAATTTCTGTTATATAGTTTTTGTCCGTGTGATTACGGATAAAAAATACAAGTGTCACTACCCCATTTTTTCTCCAGGATCCTGTAAAAGCCAGTTAAAGGATATTGTATACCAGAAAACACCTTTTGTAAGAGATGGAAATCTCGAGAGTAAACTCTACGTCAACACCTCTGATCAGTCGCCATAGCAAATAAATAATCAAAATTCTACGCATACGAATTCACGGGCAACACAGCAGCTAGTATATAATATATTCGTCATACTGATATAATTATGTCATCTCAGGGTATCAGCAAGTTACTTAAAAAACTGAACCTCTCTAGCTATCACTGTTCCTAAAAATATAGCCTGCGGATAGCCAAGTCTCAGTAACTGCAGTTTTTTTTTAATTTCGCCTTTTTGCACTTCCGGGCCATGATGGTGCCTTGCGCCTTACCATGACCTCAGCTGGGTCCCGCTCTACCTTCTGATACAGAACCCTAAATATCAGTGACAAATGAATATTATCCACATATTATATTTACAACTTTAATTTTCCAGAAACAGTTTCTGCACCTACACTTGTTCAATACTCAGATCTGAATGTAAAATATAATAGTTTTAGTTTACAAATAAGATATTTGTGAAACTGGATAAATTTTCAGCTTAAGTTAAGAAAATATAGTTTTCTATAAAAGCACGGACATTCCAAAGTTCTGTAATGTGATTGTTTTGTGAAAGAAATGGTACCTAGCTCCTGGTTTAGCTTAAATGTTTATACACTAGTCGTTAGTAAAACATTTAAGAAAAGTCGTGGGTAACGACTCGTTACCCACGACTTTTTACGCGTGCAGTTTAGAAAATTTTGCCACTATAGTCTTCCTCAATATATGTGCTATCCAACACTCAAAGAATAAATTAAATTACGGTGGAAAAAGTGATTACCGCAAGTGGGACTTGAACCCACGACCTCGGAATACCGTTCCGTAGCTCTGCCAACTGAGCTTATTGCGGTCGTGCTTTTCAGTAATCAAATTAGGCCACCGTAATCGTCACTCGATTGAGTTTATATCAAATATATAGCCAAGCTTTCTTGATAGATGGCGTTGCACGTAGGAATACGATATAAACTCAATCGAGTCAATCACTTCTTCCACCGTAATTTAATTTATTAAGAGGATACCAAAATAGCTTCGTGCATTTTTCTACGTACGAAGTTTTCATTGTTTCTTAAGATTGAATGGCTAGAGCTCAAATTTTTAAGTATATGTTTTTTCAATATATGATCTAAGATCGCATAAACTCAGAAACGCGATTGAAAAAAGTTTTCTCGATAGAAAATTTTAGCGAAACAACCTCTCTAATTTTTTTTTTTTTTTTCATTTGTCGGTCTATTATCACGTATTAACTAATGAAATAACTTTAAAACATAAGTAACTATTATATATAGAAACACGTAAATCAGAATTAAAATATATTTAGTAGATTTTGAGTAAATAGGAAATGTATAGTATAATGTAACTCACTGCCCTGACCTCATTTGGGGCGAAGCAACATGTCTTTTTACTGTTTATGATTTCTTCCGCCTTTCTCTACGTGAATTTTATTATTTTCGAGATATTTAACGTATTTAAATCGAAACTATACAATTTTTTTTTGCCTTTCATACATCCCACAGTTGAGCATAGAGTCCAGTCCACCATGATGTACAATTTTATAATGGACAGTTTAATTTTTATAACCAACTTAGATTTTCTTTTAGCAAACTCTTTAGAGATAAAACACAGGAATATAACAATGCTCTAATAAAATACAGAACTATGTCATAACTGTTAATAAAACAGTCGTATTGTAGTTAAAATGAAGGAGGAATAGGAACATAAAACTAATATAAATGTAATAAAAACTAAACTTAGTGCACGGAATAGTACCTATATGGCCAACATCGCAGTAAATCAGCAGGCAAGCAATGTAAAGTTGATATTCTGCACCACAATACTATTTAGGGTGATGTGCTGGCCGTTGGCATAGCTCCAATTTGCGACAATCGATTTACATAACTTGACCAAACAATCAAAATTCTATTAAAATTATTTGACTAGGATGCTTCCGCAAATATTTATATAGGTATTTTAATAGGTGTTTTATTTATTGACTTCTTTATGATTACAATTGTAGGATAGTTATGATTTTGTCGTTTAAATAGATACCCAGGTCACGGATTAAGAATACAAGTGTCACCACCCCTTTTCCTTCCTAGGTTGCGGAAAAGCCAGTTAAGAGATATTGTCCACAGATAACATCCTCTGTGACAGAGTGCAAACACCTAACTAAACCCTAGTTCATAGTATGCCAAAAGGCCTGGTTAGCGCTGCGTAGTAGACCCTAATACTTACCAAAATAGAGGAGGCTCGTGCCCAATAGTGATACGTTAATGGGCTGGAGAGAGAGAGAAACGATAATACGATTATCTCAATTTTTTTTCTTAATCCGTCACCACATGTCATTTTCATTTGCTGGACTCTATTCAAATTTCCTTTTATCACGAAAGAGATTAATTAAGGTGTTCTTTCTTTAATGCTGTTTTGTTTTAAACAATCGAAAAGAATGGAATCTTATGCTTTTACTTAAAGATCTATTTGTTCACCACAATCAGATCAGATTACAATCAAAACTTAATTTATTTTCTTCTTATGCCACAAACAGAATAACGACAGAATTAGCCTGTTTTTATGACATAAACCAAGCTTCTATCAAGATCTGACCGTAAAGCAAGCACAAAAGCTGAGTAAAGCCATCATTTAAGACTAAACAATCCTTTTATTTCCACTGGAGCACACAAAGCTAATCTGGGAGCGTTGTAAATTTATACAGAACGACGAGTATTTCTTATCTATGCTAAATTAGTCACTTTTACTAAAGGCTTGTACAAGTTAAACGATTGTTTCGTTGACACTTCAAATGCGTGCTGAATGCCGTAGTTTCTAAAACTAATTTTATATCGTTAAACTTTAGCACATAAAGTCTCAATGCCAAAGGTCTTTAAAACAGCCATAGTGCTAAAAAATATTCAGTAAATCGCAGGAATATTATTTTAAAATAATTACACTTAAATAAATAAGGTATCTATCTATCAAAGCGGGGCGCGGCGATGTCAATTGGAAAGTAGATTTTAAACGTGTTTCGTTGACATGTTTTATTGAAGGCAGCTCAGTACAGTTTTGCACAGAGTTCTAATATTTATTTATTTTCTTAACTAATAATAATTTCGCTATAGTATATAGCCAGTCGTTTATATATCATAATCAATATTCACAGTCTGTGAAAAATCGTTTAATGTACCGTAAAATCATCAAGTGAGTACAAAGGACGATATAGTTCTCTTTACGAGGATGCCTTAGGGCTTCTGTTTTCCTACAAGCGAGATATAAACAAAATAGTATCAATAGTGATTGCTGTCTTTATTATCTTAACTTCTACACTTAATAATAAGTATAACTATTAATTCAGAACCGTTTGGTTCAACAAATTAAAAAGCCATCTTCTTGAACCACTCTATATACTAAAAAAACCACATAAAAATCCGTTGCGAAGACTTGAAGATATTATAACCTCACATAGGGACATACATACAAAAATAACGACTTTGTTAATAATAATTAAAGACGATTTTAACTATATCTTGGTAAATTAATATGTAGATATTAAAAATATCTATATTTTATTAATTTTTCCGTATGCGACTATTTCGCGGTCAATATGTTATCATACAGTGTTATGATAAATATGTATGCAGTCCACGTACATCTAAAATGAATTCAGCTACACGCAGCCTGTATCTATGTTGTTTTGTTTCTAAACATACAATAAAAATTGTGTGTTTCAAAAATATCACCCCAAATTATCATTCCACGCACGTTTCATGGAAATATTAATGGAGTTTCTCATCTGTTCAAACAGAATTAGTCGTAAGAAAACGCCATCTTGAAAGAAAAGAAAAATCATCGAAGTGACTTTTTTCGATACAACATTATAGTCATATTTCAGTAAGTAGTTTATAATGTTAATTAAAGTAGTTTAAATAATATATGTCGTAAGAGACTTGAAGATACTTAATAAATCAAATTGTGGTGGAAAAAGTTGATCACCGCAAGCGGGACTTGAACCCACGACCTCGGAATACCGTTCCGTAGCTCTGCCAAGTGAGCTTATTGCGGTCGTGCTAACAGAAACCAAATTAGACCACCGCATTCGTCACTCGATTGAGTTTATATCGTATTTTAACGTACAAGCATATGTAAAAGCATAGCATGTCAATTGCAAAATTAATAAATTACTTTAGACTTGAAGATAGCTTACACAAGGATTTCTACAGTTTTAACCGAGCTTCTAAGATTATGAAGTAAGACCTCAAATCGTGTCAATGGTGATGGTGAGTAAGTTGTTACTTTACTGTAGTTAGTGATGAGGGATGAGCATACCAGTTACACGTATCGTAAGCCACGGATCGAGTTCATCATAGTCAATAGAATGTTGTAGTTAACGTAGTTAGTTTGTCCAGTATTACAAGGCGTAGATAGATGACTGCTCTCGCTGTAAAAACAGGTAATTGCTATGATGTTTTCCGATATATGTATACATACTTTCCTATTATGCTTTATAATATTGACAAAAAGCCGGTCAAGTACGAGTTGGGCTCTCACACGAACGGTTCCGTACAGTTGTTATCATAATATATTAGGAAGGATAAGGGATCATAGTAATGAGTATTTCTAGTTGTAGCATATACTTAAACTGTGAAATTTTCAGCTCTCTAGCTATCATTGTTTGTTATGCGTCTAAGTGTTTTCTATGTACTTTATCAGTATCTATTATAAATATTTACAAAAAAAGATGTAGAATATCCGTATTCTGATACCCATAACACAAGCATAAAAACGTGGCTTAACTTGGGACCAGAAGGCGTTGTGCGAATTGTCAATTATATTTTAAAGAAAATTATCATGCTAATAAATTTTTGGTAGTAGGTATATTATTTTCATAAAATCGAATTAAAACATATAACGCTAAATTTTCTCGTCTCTCCTACTACCGCAAGTGCAACTACGTGACACACTATGTTAAAAATGTTGTAGTTTAAGAACTTTATTTTCTCTAAAGAATTTACAAATTCACTTATTGTGAAACATTTTTACAATAATAATAATTTTACATATTTTATTAGTTAATTATATTCAAGGAAAAGCAGAACAATGTAATAAGTGCCTTAATATTGGCTTATCTCTTGGACTTTGCCCTCGAAGCAAGGGACTGTTGACAAGCAAAATTAACAAAAGCTTGGACAAGGGTGTGAACCCATATCACGACGGGGAATCCAAACGATATTACACCTACCTATTTATTTTTATATACCGCAAACATACTTTGGTTTTCATTAAAATATTAAAAGTGAATTATACCAATCTATACTAACATTAAAAAGCTGAAGAGTGTTTTTGTTTGAACGTGCTAATCTCAGGAACCACTAGTTGGATTTGAAAAAGTCTTCAGTGTAGGATAGTACATTTATTAAGGAAGGTTATAGGCTATATAACATTACGCTGCGACTAATAGGAGCGAAGCATCAGTGAAAAATGTTGTAAAAACGGGGAAAAATTCTTAATTCCACGCATACGAAGTCACGGGATACAGGTATTATTGCCATAATCGTCACGATTGGCAGTCGGGTTGGCGATCGCAGTAGGTGTTTTGTTACGCAGGAGAAAAAGCAAATCTGTTTAAAAAGAAAAGAAAAGTAGTTTATGTAGTATATCCGTATTCTGGTACTCATAAAACAACCATATTTAATCTTAGATTAGCTTGGGACCAGAGGACGTTGTGTGAAATGTCCATGAGTATTTACATATTTATTTATTTATACAATATGACATACAATTGACGGGCTGCGTGGTAGAGTGGTTTATATAATGGACTGCCGTTCACGAGGTCGCGGGTTCGATGCCCGCTTGGGACAATAATTTGTGAGATATCCATAAATTTCGTACAAATATTTGTACTGCGTCTGGGCGTTTTCTATGTATTATAAGTATGTATTTACAAAAGAAAAGTAGTTTATGTAGTATATCCGTATTCTGGTACCCATAACACAAGCATAATAATGTAAGCTTAGCTTGGGACCAGAGGACGTTGTGTGTAATGGCCATGAATGAATGAATGAATTTCCCACAAATTTCAAGCAACAAATGATTAAAAATTAAGTTTTTTATAGTTGAGAAACTCATTTAAGTGTTATTGGGAACCTTCTAGATACTATCTAATAACATAAGAATTGATTGCGAATGTTCTAAAAACTTAATAGGAACTTATTAAGGTTCTTCATTACTTTCAATTTAATCGAAGTGAACTCTTTATGACTCTCGTTACCTAGTCTTTACTACGAGCTGCTATAAAAGAGCTTAGTTGAAAAATACGATATTACAAGTTGAAGCTATTATTTATAGGTATAGTTTCTATTCTTTGACGGGTTTCGTGGTCTAGTGGTGCATATAACGGACTGCCGTTCACGAGGTCGCGGGTTCGATTTCCGCCTCGGACGTTCATTTGTGTGATGTTTATAAATGTCATACAAATGTTTGCTCTGCGTCTGGGTGTTTACTATGTATTATAAGTATGTATTTACAAAAGAAAAGTAGTTTATGTATTCGATCCGTATTCTGGTACCCATAACCCAAGCATAATAAGCTTAGCTTGGGACCAGAGGACGTTGTGTGAAATGTCCATGAATATTTATATTTATTTATTTTATTTATTCTGTGACATATTAAGGAAAATTATGAAAACAGCAAATTAGACCTAATTTATTATTTTTCGCTTTTTGTTTTCTCTATACTGCTGGCCACGGGGCTCTTCTACTTCGGAAGGTATTATAGTCTACTATGCCGCGCTGACCAGGCGTGTTGGCATGGGCTTTATCATCGAGATTTCCATCTCTGACAAAGGACGTTATCTCCGTGCAATATCACTTATCTGGCTTTTACAGCACCCTATAGGGTGATGACACTTGTATTATTAATCCGTCACCACACGGATATGTATATATAATACTAGCTGTTGCCCGCGACACCGTCCGCGTGGAATTTGGAAATTTTTTTTTTCGTAATAAAAGGTAGCCTATGTCCTTTCTCAAGGTCTAAAGATTGTCTGTGCCAAATTAATCAAAATCGGTTGAGAGATTTAAGCGGGAAAGCGTAACAGACAGACAGACAGATTTATATTTCGCATTTATAATATTAGTAGGGATGTGTAGACTACTAATAATTGGGCTGTCTTAAATATATGAAGTATTTATGGATACGACATTTCGTCGCCCCAAAAGGCGGCCGAACGCACTCCGACGAGGTTGGCAACAATCGGCAGTAGTGGTGGAGCTTAATGGGAAAGAAACCGACGAACTATACGGGCTCTAGCAAGACTGCTTTCTGGATCTGGGCCATCACCGACTTACTATTGGCGCCGAGCCTCTCGAGATGTTGTGAGAAACTCTTTGGGACCAAACTGTTCACCGATACAACTATCGGGATTATTTCTGTCGATACCACCCTCCACACGAGGTTATATGCTATATACTTGTGGTCTTATTCATAATGACTTATCAGAGGTTTAAACGGAGATTTTTATCGGAGAGATAATAAACATTTTAGCGTATAGACCATTATGAATAACAAGTATTGAATATTTTCGCGAACCGATTTTAGCGAACTTTTAAACCTCCGATAAGTCATAATGAATAAGACCATTGGTCTTTTTGTCTGATTAGACTCGTGATGAAGTATTATTATGATTATTATGTTACTTACTGGAACTATAAGTATTTTCTTTTCGTTTTATCTTTGTTTATATATTAACTCAAACTTGATAGGATGTCGAACAAAATCGCGCTCTCGCTTCATAGATAAATTGCCAAGCTTACAGGGAACGTAATGGATCTATTATGTGACATTTTGCTATCACGTTTCACATCCTAAACATAATTTGGACATAAATAGAGGCTAAATTCAATTTAAAATGCAACATATTCAAAACCGAAAATTTATGTGAAAATAAAAGAATGTCACCTAAGTAATATAGGTACCTACTACTAATACATATAGCATCTAAAAAAGAAATAGAAAGGATGACAATTTTGATTTGGTGAAGTTCCACCAAAATCAAAATGGTCATAGTTTCTATTACATTGATTACAATATGTAATATGTGCTGTATTTAGAAAAAATCTCTCTCTCTCTCTCCAGCCCATTTACGTCCCACTGTTGGGCAAGGGCCTCCTCCCCTTTGGAGGTATTATGGTCTACTGTGCCGCGCTGACCAGGCGTGTTGGCACAGGGTTTATTTTCGAGTTTTCCGTCTCTCACAGAGGCTAGTACGAGGTCGCGGGTTCGATTTCCGCTCGGGACAATCATTTATGTGACTATCCAGAGGACGTTGTGTGAAATGTCCGTGAATATTTATTGATTTATTTATTTATAAAATTTTTTTTAAGAGGACTAACTGGTTGGCCACTAAAAAAGAAATTGTGTTTCATTGAGCCTCGTGGTTGAGTGGTTTATGTAACGGACTGCCGATCAAGAGGTCGCGGGTTCGATTCCCGCTCGGGACAATCATTTGTGTGATTTTTCTAATTGTCATGCAAATGTTTGTACTGCGTCTGGGTGTTTCTATGTATTTTAAGTATGTATTTACAAAAGAAAAGTAGTATATGTATTCTATCCGTATTCTGGTACCCATAACACAAGCATATTTAATCTATGTGACGGAATATTTGAAAGTAATTTTTTATCCACTTTGAGTAGAAGGATTAATCTGTATTGCACACATATTAAGGACCGATAATATTGCAAGGATTTTCAAGGGTATTTTTTTTAGTTTCTAGCTAGCTATCGACAAATGTATATTGCTAATCTACTTTCACGCCAAGAAAGTCGAGTTCTTAGTTCCATAAAACCAATACATTATTGGATATTCTTAGATGCAGCATACTAAAGTGCCACACAGAACTTAAAATCTCAAGAGATAATCCCACGGGAAAGTGGACAGAAATACTTTATGAGTTTATTATACGACGGGCCTCGTGGTCTAGTGGTTCATATAACGGACTGCCGATCACGAGGTCTCGGGTTCGATTCCCGGTCAGGACAAATATTTGTGTGATGTTTTTAATTGTCAAACAAATGTTTATACTGCGTCTGGGTGTTTACTATGTATTATAAGTATGTATTTACAAAAGAAAAGTAGTATATGTAGTCTATCCGTATTCTGGTACTCATAACACAAGCATATAAAGCTTAGCTTGGGACCAGAGGACGTTGTGTGAAATGTCCACGAATATTTATTATTATTATTATTTACTTACTTTTATCGTATTTCTGTAATTTTATTTCATTTTGTAGGTGCAGTACCTACATAGTATGCATTTGATAGGATTTAGTCGCAATATTTTTATAATACTGCGATCACCAGGTACTTTGTAATAAAACTAATTATCATCGCAATTATAATCGTATCATTACTTTGATATGAAATTACTGAAAATCACGCCAATTTTTTTTTTAATTATTAATGGACATTTCACATAACTTCCTCTGGTCCCAAGCTAAGCTTATAATATGCTTTTGTTATGAATACCAGAATACGGACAGACTATTAATTTCTTTTGTAGATACATACTTATAAAACAATAGAACACTAAGACGCAATACAAACATTTGTATGACATTCATAAATACCACACAATTATTGGTCCCGTGCGGGAATCAAACCCGCGACCACGTGAACGGCAGTCTGTTACATGAACTCCTCGATCACAAGGTCTATCATATAAATTCCTTACCGGGTGCTGCTCTTACTCACTTAGTTACAACCTCTTTCCACATTGATTAGTGATACGCGCTTATAGACATATTAACAAAAAACGTGATATTTTATATATCCTATATAGAAACAGTAAACAAAACATATTTGGGTTGTAAATCCCATTGTTTACCCAAAAGTATATAAATTTGGGTTCACTATCACGATCTCGTTGATAGAGCACGAATAACTCTACTCGACAAACTTTCTGGTGACAGACACGACCCAGAATAATCTATTAAATTTTAATTCATCGCCTACCGTTGAATAAATTAGCGAAAATGAGGCAACAGATAAACTATAAAAAATACTGATACTGTAAGCTTATGTAGATACTGATGAAAAACACTTAAATTTAAATATTAATTAAAGTTTAAATTTAGCGTATTATAATAAATATAAATAATAGCGGCTGTAAAGTGCTGTGTGTAAAATCATTAGGAGAGTTCTGCCAAAAAAATATGGAAGGAAAAAGTCTAGAAGAAGACATAAGAAAAGATGGATGGTCTGTGTGAATGACATTGAGGAGTTAACACAGATATGACGGCTCACAGAAGACTATGGAAGGAAAAGACATGTTGCGTCGACCCCAAATTGTGGGATAAGGTTAATTATTCTCGATATCTCTTAATTTTTTTTTAAGAGGACTAACTGGTTGGCCACTATAAAAGAAATTGTGTTTCATTGAGCCTCGTGGTAGAGTGGTTCATGTAACGGACTGCCGATCAAGAGGTCGCGGGTTCGATTCCCGCTCGGGACAGTCATTTGTGTGATTTTTCTAATTGTCATACAAATGTTTGTACTGCTTCTGGGTGTTTCTATGTATTATAAGTATGTATTTACAAAAGAAAAGTATATGTATTCTATCCGTATTCTGGTACCCATAACACAAGCATATAAGCTTAGCTTGGGACCAGAGGACGTTGTGTGAAATGTCCCTGAATATTTATTATTCTTTATTATTATCGTTTTTTTAATGGTAGTCGCGCAAACATTTCTTGTTTTAAATATTTTTCACTATGTCACCGAAAGAAGTAAAACTTGAAAATCGATCGAAAAAATCTCTGAAAGGACAATCAGAGTTCTATTAAAGTCACAAAATACACGCGATTACTACAAAGAAATAGTTATCACTAAAATATTGAAACGCAAAAATATTTACAGATAAACAAGAGACCGTAGTTTGGATGAGAAACACGGCACCACATCTGCAATTCAATTTCATATTAAATAGCTTCTAGTTCTGTAGTGACAAAATTGAATTATTTGCCAGCTGTTATGAAGTGCCCATAAACTATATTATGGAACAGAATTATATAATGCATTAATATTATTGTTTACAATTCAGCTAGTAAGATGTTATCGCTGGTAGTATGAATTTGCATGCTTTTTGTGATTTTTATCCAATTAAACTTTTACTAAAGTTCTTGTAAGTTATAATAAGTCAGTAACCTAGTATTAAGAAAAGAGCAATGTATTGTCTCCTGGAACACAGGTATATACCTAGTCTGGGAGGCAAAGAAATAATTGATTAATGTATGTAACAATTGTATAAGAATGAAATAAATAAATAAAATAAATTGTAAAATAGAAGCAGATCATCAACATAAACTGCAATATGAGTAGTTATGTGAATCAACTATTAAAAGTATTGCATTGGGGTGATCATAAAACCAAGTAACATCTACAAACAGAACAGGCACATATGAAACGAAAAGTATTGAAAAGTTTAATCTCGATGCCAACATTTTTTTCACATAGACGAAGCTAGTCTCTGAAAGTGTTTCTACTTCCCAGTTCTTTAAATCCCACTGTTGGGCACGGGCCTCATACACTTTGGAAAGGTACGTGATCTACTATGTACAAGTTGACCAGGCGTGTTGACATAAGGGCGATTGCTATAGGCTAATTTTTAAAGAGAACAATTCGCAAACATAATTACATAATTTATATTTTGTTGTTTTTTGCTTAGTGGAATATTTTCACTGGGAAAAGAGCTATTTCAGTAATAGTACTTTGTTAATAGTATTTCACCCGTATTCACAAACAATATTTACTTAAGTAAGTACTTAAGTAAGTACTTAAGTGTTGATGCACTGTGCAAAGGGTAACACTTCTCAGTGCGTTCCGTTCATCGAGCCTTTGTATTCATAGACAAAACTTAGCTATGCGTTCAGTTTAACAAACGCATAGTGCGCTTCACCACTTAAGTATTGTCTTTGAAATGATTTTGCTACCCCTGTGCGTCCATGCCTACTATGAGACCTCACAGTAACGTTTGTGAATACGGCTGTTTGACTATTAGACTAAATAAGTGAATTACTCTATCAAGGCACATAGTAAAGTAATCACTGGATATTCGTATTCATAGCAACCCGATCGGAAATGACATTGAAGCTCTTCGATTAGGAAACCGATTTCCTGCCGCCTTCATATAAAGTACACGTAAAGCCTCTTTTATATAGGGATACAATCGAAACAGGCTTAAATGGAGCGCAAAGCTTCGGTGAGAATTTAGAATAGGATTGATTAGATTGTAGGAAATTAAATCGTATGTTATTGTTAGCGCCAATACTACGAGTATACAGTACCCACATAAAGTGAATTATGCAAAGGCACGTCTATCTTTAGATAATAGTAAAAATGAAGCACCATAGTTTATTTTTTTGTTTAAATACTAGTGGTCTTATTCATAATGTTTTATCGGAGGTTTCAAAGTTCGCTAAAATCGGTTCGCTAAAATTGTCAAAAATTGTTATTTAGTCTTAGTTGTATAGTCTTTTTACGATAAAATGTGTATCTGTCCGATAAATTTATTGTTTAAACCGAAAGTTAGAAACCGTTTAAAGTCATTATGAATAAAACCATAATACTTTACCAATTTACCATCTTTTCAATACTTTAATTGAAAGTATTTGCTATTTCCACAGAATAGATGGATATTTCCAAATTCAGAGTGAAAGTTCTTCAGATATACTGGGACACTTATTCTCGCCTAGGTACTTACAATCTTGAAATAGCCTCGTCACAAGACAAAATAACTAATGAATTGTCATAAAAGTAGTTAATTAGTTATCTCTAGAAAGCCCTTATAAATCCATCATTAAATTAATTAAGAACTAAGCACTTATTCTTAAATTAACTATTTCATTACTCAGTACTTTATTAAGCACTGCGTTGTATAAAATAATCTTAGTAACTGTATCATCTTGGAGTAGAATGGTGACGTAACATTGAGGGCGGGTACTCATTTATTATTCTTTTTTTATGACGCATAAATTCTCTCGTTCCATGTAATCTTCTAGATCTGCATATTTTTATGTTCCTATTGGTTTTTGTCGTATGACGGAAATGTACGATATTTTTATTAATGATATTAACTTGATATAAAATATAATGTAATAAATATTTTTATCATAAAATAGGTATAAAACTGTATGTATTTATTATAATGATATTAAAATTACTGTAATTTGTAACCATAGCACAATTTTTAAACTCAGTGAGGTACTTAAAGGACGTCGCGTGATGTCTAATGTTTATTTGTAATGTTTATCTGTGTTTTTTTGTAATGTCTAAATGTTTATTTTGTAAGATTTATACAAAGAACTAGCTGTTGCCCGCGACTCCGTCCACGTGGAATTTAGAAAATTTTCCCCGTTTTTGCAACATTTTTCACTACTGCTTCGATTCTACTGGTCGTAGCGTGATGTTATATAGCCTTAAGCCTTCCTCGACAAATGCAATATTTAACACTGAAAGAATTTTATAAAACGGCCCAGTGTTTCTTGAGATTAGCGGGTTCAAACAAACAAACCCTTCAGCTTTATAATATTAGTATATAGTTTAGAAAGAAATGAGGTTAAATGATTTATTAATATAATTAAACAATTAATAAATTAATTGCAGGTCATAATATGCCTCATTAATACCTAAATTCATTTCGTTGGAGTCCTAACCTCTAAGAACAAAGACCTATATCTATCTTCCTCTAGCAACATGGCTTGTGCTATCCACTCAGAGAGCTTTTTTTTAAATGTGAACGTTGTATTGTAATGAGAAATTTTACAATAAATTGATTTTCCAAATTGTTGTGTAAATCGTTATTCAGATTATAAACATAAAATTGTACAGTAAACGGAAATCCCTAGAATATTCTACTGAAAAATGTTTGCCGTCAAAGCAACAATTTTTGAGTTACCATCGCTTTCAACACTGTACAGCGTCTATACATCAAGTTGTATCTACGACAGGCGATGAAGTAAAACTTAAAAGATAATTCTCGGTGGCGTCTGTCACTACAAAGTTTGTCGGCAAGTTCTCAAGTTATTCGCACTTTATCCTCAAGTTTGTGATAGTGAGCTTGGAGATTACCTAATATTCACTACAGTCAGCTAGATATAATAATAATTCGATGTTTCGGAGACTTTACAGTCATCATGGTCACGGGTGAGACTGAGCTGTAGTTTCCTCTACGATTTGTTACGCGTCTAGATCCGTATATCGGTCCGGTATTATTTAAACTAAGAAAGTGTGTTTGATAATTGAAGTTTTATCAGATGTATGAGTGTAATTGAAGCTAAGGAATGTGTTTACAAAGACCTAAAGACGGCGACGTCTCAGTAATAAGATCTCGTTTTATCTTTTGGCAAGGAACCCTAAAATGACACGGTAAATAGTTGTAAGCAGTAGTTTTCTTTACTTATCATAAAACAAATACGTTATTTTTGTATGTAGGTGAGCTTATATCTTCAAATCTACGCAATGGATTTTTATGCGGTTTTTTTAATAGATTGAGTGGTTCAAGAGGAGCTTTTTTGTACAATTTGTTTGGTGTATATTGGGAGAGGGGGGCTTAATAACTATAAAAGCAGGTGAATAAATGAGTGGCGTAAGTGTAAGTGTATTACAACTAAACTCTTTTATTTATATACCACCTGCAAGTGTAAAAACTAAGTAACGAGGTTCTTAAAGTCCACGTCAATTAAATTAAATTTACTTGACTCCATTTAACGTTTAGAAAAGAAACTAGATTTAATTGCACATTATTACGTATACATATTATTATATTATATCCTTCCTTACTAATTTATAACTGCGAAATCCGGATGATGACACAATAATAATTTTGACGAGCACAAGTGTTAATGTGTGGAATGAAACGATAGCGCGATTTTAAAAACGTACAACGCCATCTATTGAGCAGAAGAGTGAACTTCTGTTTGTTAAGGATTGATTTCTAAATTTCACGCGTACGAAGTCGCGGGCAACAGCTAGTACACTCATAAATCTAACTTTATTCACAAAGTTTTACAAGCTATTGATAAGTATGTAATAGACTAGTTTATGTTAGTGCCAATCTTTCATTTCATTCATATTATTTGATCCTACCTAACTCGGCAAACGTTGTAGGTACTGCCCCAAAATTAGAGTAGGTACCTACTACTTCCATTACTGCTTGCTTCTTAACTTATTATAAAACAAAGTCATCATTATTGTTTGTATGTCCCTATGTTCAAAATTACGCAACAAATTTTAATGCGTCCCATGGCTGAGGATGGTTCTCCTCACGGGCCTAGGAGGTAATGCGGTCTACTGTGCCTCGCTGACCAGGCGTTTTAGCACAGGTTTTAGCATCGAGTTTCCCGTTTCTTACAGTAGACGTTAACTACTTATATTGTCTCTTAGCTGGCTCTTGCAACACCCTGGGAATGAAATGGAGTGGTGGCACTTGTATTCTTAATCCGTCACTACACAGACGACCAAATTAAATGCCAGTAAGAAAATAAGAACCGATGTTTACGGTCAAAATAAATGAGGTAGTAGGTGCAATATCGTTTGGTTACTCCGTCGTGATGTGGGTACACACCCTTGTCCAGTGTTTGTTAATTTTACTTGTCGTCAGTAATAAGCTTCGAGAGTATAGGGCGAGAAATAAGTCAGTATTACTAAGGTATTATCATCCTTTGTAGTTTATTACTGCAAAAATAATCGTAAACTCTTTAAGCTAAACTATTTTTCTATCTATTATTTATTATTTTATTTTTTCTATCTATTATTATTAACTATTTATCCATTTAAATACCGATTTTCTTAATTCTATTACAATTATGGCCTTTAATACTAAATTTCACTCAGTTTTTCACCAGCTTCGATGTTTAAATTGCAAAATTCCTTTCTACTGATCATTGCTAACACGCTAACTTATTATTAATCTTAATTTGCTATATTTATAACTTCACCTAAGTTAAGAAAGTTTCCAACATTTAAATATAGTGAAAAAAAATTCTAGAGGTTTATATTTTTTGCAAAAAAAATAAATATACCCATGGTATCCTTCAAACCGGGCAATAAAGTACAGAGCTGATTATCGTTAGGCGTCAAGTGACGTTATAATTCTTTTTTTTTTCTCGACAGTTGCTCGTTAATTCTCTCTCTCAACAAAATGAGGCTATTTGAGTCTCTCCAAGGAATATAATGTCATAGAAGTGACTTGCAAGTAACCTGAAGGATTGTTATTTACTGAAACAGGTAGGTCCCAATGTTTATTTTTACCTGACTGTTAAGGAAGGATTATGTTTTTCACGTGTAACTCATGTTTTTTTTTAAGTATTTATATTTTGTCTATTTTTAGGGTCTCACTTTACAACATTTTTTACTTAGCAACGGCTGAAGGTATCAACTTGAAACTCATAGGATATGTAGATCTATGCGGTCCCTTGCTGCAAAAATACAATCAACCTTTTACAGCTACGCAAAAGATATAACCAAATTACGACCATTTTTAAGAATTTTCGACTTACGCTAGAAAATCAAAAGTCACAGGTTACTTCCCGTTGCCCTAGAGACTTAAAATTTGGCATACACCAAGTCTATATAGTGCTGATAAAGGGCAAAATCCAAAAACTTATGATTTGATATCACATCACAAGAAAAAAGTGTTTATACTAATACCTGTTCTAATACCAACTTATAAAGTAGCGGAAATGTAGGCCATTCCGAGTCGGTTTAAGTTTGATTAACTGATTATTATTTGAATGTAGTTGATTTAGGTACAGAACCCTGAGTGTGCGCGTTTACCTCGCTCTTGACAGTTTTTTTTTACTTAATTCTTACTTTTTATGTACTTTTTACTAACTTCTAAAATGTGAGTAATTTTAACAATTATCGGTATATTTAGATTGATGAAAAGTTGTATCACTTTAAATCTTGCAGTCAGGCTTTTTAACTTCATTAGTCGTTTTGATATATTATTAGTTACCTATTACCCAAGTAGAGTTGTAAAACTTAAAAAAAAGGATATACAAAAAAGTAGTTCATTTATTTACATCTCATCAGTTTTATTTTGCAAGCCACAACAAGTATTATGCATATACAACAATCACTCACTCTCTCCAGCCCATTTACGTTCCACTGTTGGGCACAGGCCTCCTTCACTCTGGGAGAGATTATGGTCTACTGTGTCGCGCTGACCAGGCAGGCGTATTGGCACAGGGTTTATTTTCGAGTGTTCCGACTCTCACAGAGGGTGTTATCTGAGCGCAATATCCCTTAGCTGACTTTTATAGCACCCTTGGGAGGAGATGGGGTGGTGACAATTTATACAACAATTAATATTTATTTATTAAGGTACTTCTTATTTTGTAACACTTATACAAGGCAAGGACGGTCTTCACATGAATCGACCCTTAGGAGACTACTAAATGGATCCATCGGTATATTATATTATATACAACGTGTTGCAGAAAGGTGTAGTCATAATTTAAAGTTGCATTAAATAGGCCTTAAATATTATAAATATTACAGTTACGCATAGAAAAATACAGTTGGTAAGTTTTTTTTTGTTTATTGCCTACTATTAAATAACTACTAGAAACGCATCAATTATGAGATGTTTACGGTTTATTGAATGCGATTGAACCTTACGATAAAAGATGACCTCATAGTAGTGTTGTATTTAAAGAAGATTGATTAATTTAATAAATTAATTAAACTTTTATGAACACATAAAAGTCATAATATAACTAGTATTTGTAATTTCATCCATGCCTAGTGCCTAGTCACCGGCCATGTGTAACGATGGTCAAATATGACTACACCTTTCTGAAACACGTTGTATATATGTAATAATACGAATTGGGTGTAAAAGTAAGTTGGTAGTGTACATCCATCCGTTCGCGAGAATTGGTTAAAATTCAATTATACGTCTCCATTATTCGCGTACTCAAAGTTTGAAGTAGGGCCGAACCACTTAGGACGTTCGTTCATCTCGAGTGACTCACTGTGATTGGGTGTAATCTGATTTTGATACAAGTTTTGTACTATAACTTGTATAAAAAGAATCAGTAAACAACTTACTACGATCTAGTAGAAATTAAGAATATATATATTTTGTGTGATAATTTAGTTTTGAGTATCCTTTGAAGCCATTTGCTGGACTTAAACGGTTTCAGATAAGATAAGCTCGGTTTTAAATAAATATTGGTAAATTATTGATTCAAGAGTGAGTAGATAATTAAATAAATATAATATTATAAAAAGGAAAGAATTGACTGTTTGTTTGTTTGAACCGAACAGGCTCCGAAAGTAATGCACCAATTTAAAACATTCTACTTATATCGCCCGGTAGCCACGTTATCCCCGGTGAACATAGGCTATATTCTTTTCCATAAAATTGTCTGGGCCGTATTACTACCATTTAAGAAAATTATTAATATTTGTTTAGACATAATTATATATCATGATTAGCCAATTGCCCACTATAAAAGAAGCATATAAGCTTAGCTTGGGACCAGAGAACGTTGTGTGAAATGTCCATGAAAAACGGAGAAAATATACATGCGGGTTGAAAATATACAGCTAGTAATAAGATATACATTATATATAGCACCCAAACTGGGTCACATTATGCATTCCTATTTATTGTACGCCACAGTAAGGATGGTTTTTATTTCTTAAATGTGTTTTTCCTACCATTAATATTATTTATTTCACACGATGTTTCTTCTATCGCGTGTGACATATTTGCACGCATGGATTCCCTACTCAATTTTCCTTTTCAGATACAAGCAATATCTTATATTGTTGAACGATACTTCTTACATAAAAATACCAGATATATTAAAAACATCAAACAGTTTTGATCTAAGAGTCTTACCACCCCATTTCTTTCTAATGGAGCGCACCGGTAACATGTTTTGTGAAAAATTCGAAACCAAACCCTATGAAACAATCAAAAGTCAATCGAATAAAGTAATAAATCTGAAAAGTTACCAGCATTAAAGTAAATATGACAACCTAATACTAAAATTAATTAGATACAAGTTATAATACCCCATTTATTTGCCAAGGTGCTATAAGATTTTCTGCCAAAACTAAAAACTAAACCTTGTGCCAACACGCCTGGTCAGAGCGGCATAGTAGACCGGGCTCTCCGAAAGTGGAGGAGGCCCGAACCCAACAGTAGGACGTTAAGGATCCAGCCCTAGGAGTAGAAATAAATTATGTACTAGTAAGTGTATAAGTTAAGCAATAAATTTTTTTTTAACAAAGTTGAATAGATAACTACCATAATAGATGGTCGAGATGTTGTAAAGCAATCTTCATAGATGGCGTTGTACGTAGAAATACGATATAAACTCAATCGCGTAAAGATTGTGGTGGTTAATTTGAATGCTACAAGCACGACTCCAATAAGCTCAGTTGGAAAGAGCTTCGGAACGGTATTCCGAGGTCGTGGGTTCAAGTCCCGCTTGCGATCACTTTTTCCACCATAATTTAATTTATTTAGTAAAGCATAGCATGTCAATTGCAAAATCAATAAATTACTTTAGATAACTATCGTTTTAACTAAACGCAAACATTAGATACAAGATAGTTGAAGTTTGTAAACTCACACAAAAGACAAAGTTTAAACTTAAATTTAAAGTTAGAAATCTTAGCGTCGGATGCAGCTCCAAATCCGTAAATATTCTCGAAATTTCCATGCTCTAACATAAAGATGACAAAGTTAAACGATAAAAACTAAAGATTACGTCAATATGTGTAATTTTTGTATTTGTCACTCAGATATTAGTACAATGTCTGGGTGTTTTCAGAGCGAACAGCGAAACGGCATTACTAGCGCCGTGTGTAGTATTTGTACGCTATCTTTGTTACGGAATTTAAATTTCGAATTTTGTGTCTTTAGTCTCCACGCTCAAGGCCCGCGATAGAAGCTATGCAATAGCTTAATAGACTGTAATATTTAATCTATCTTATTTTGGTATGGAAACCTGATAAACACAAATAGCACACGAAAATATGCAATAACAAAATATTTATGCAAAATAATCAAAACGCACTCAACAAAATTCGAATAATAAAATATAAATGCATATGTGCATGAAGATATTTTATAGCCAGATCAGCTGACGTATTTCAAATGTTTTTCAATACGAATTCAATCCGATTAATGTGCAATACTCGCAATGATATTGAAATATTTTTTGGTCAACAAGTCGAGTTGTTTTATGCAATAGGTTCTTTACGTTTTATTTTACATGTATAACAATGTATAGTAGCTTTTCTATAAAAATAATAATTCCCTCTCTCACTTCATAGACATATCGCTATTTATTATATAGGTCTTGAATCCGTGGCTACGAGAATCTTTTTCATCGTAGATCGCCTACCAATGACAACTCTTGTTGGATTTAAACTCTAAGTACATAATACATGTTTTACAACTCCACGACTCTAAGTTTGGGTCGTTAAAACCCAACCGCTCATTTGAACTTGGCTACGTGATGTACGAGGGAATAATAAATTACATAATCGTAAATATCAAACGACCGATCAATTTAATTATGTTTTGGACCAATCTAACAAAACATCAAAAACAAAAAATGTAGAAAAAAAGTCTGTCACGGAATCCTTTCACTAATCTTCTATACGAGTAGTATTATAAAGCTGAAGAGTTTTTATGTTTGAACGCGCAAATCTCACGAACCACGAATTTGATTTGAAAAATTCTTTCAACATTGTATAGCACATTTATTGAGGAAGGCTATAGGCAATATAACATCACGCTGCGACCAATAAGAGCGACGCATCAGTAAAAAATGTTGCAAAGAATGTAGAAATTTTTCTTCAAAGCCACGGGCAAATTTTTTTCCCGTTTTGAGATTTTAGTTCTCCTATTAGTTGTAGCGATATATATTGCCTTCCTCGATAAATGTACTATCCGATATTAAAAGATTTTTTTAAATCGGAGCATTGGTTTTTGAGATTAGCGCGTTCAAACAAACAAACTCATCAGCATTATTATATTAGTACAGATTTAAGTATATATTATACATACAACTCAAAGCTTGTACACTGCACAAGATAATTTACCTGATAGTACACTTGCAAGTGTACACTTGGGATCAATTTACTTTTTAACTTCCCCCAGTGTAAAATATATGCTGTAAAAGGAACAATGTAATTACAAACTGTAGAGGTCTTTGTACTAAAACAGGATTTTAGTTTAATTTTTGTTGAGGAATTGCAATTTTGAGCAAAAGGAATCCTTATGAAGCCAATACCCAGGTTGGATTAGGTCAATTCTGTATGGTTTGTAATAATCTACTATAATATTATAAAGACGAAGAGTTTGTTTGTTTGTCTGTTTTTTTAAACGCTCTAAGCTCAGGAAGCCCTGAACGATTTAAAAAAATCTCTGAGTTTTGGATAGTTCGAAGAAGGTTTTAGCTTATAATTATAATAAACCAACCAATAACTACTCTTAGCCCGTAACTTCATTCGCGTAGAATTTAACCGTAAAAAAAATTGCACAAAAAGCCATCGTCTTGAATCACTGTATCTACAAATACCGAAGATAAAAGATAAATTTACCACCACAATCGTTAGTCGATTGAGTTTATATCGTATTTCTACGTACAACGCCATCTAACAAGATTGCTTTGCAACATCTCGACCAACCACCTAGTACATATTCTTTACAAAATACAATTGGGTTGAAAATAATGACGCGACGTTCATTACTAAAGTAATTTATTGATTTTGCAATTGACATGCTGTGCTTTACTTAATAAACTAAATTATATATTTTTATCCACCATAATTTAGTTTAGCATAGTTAATTAAAATTCATTTAAAGTTTCATCTTATTGGTGTTTGAGAATACCAGTCTAGATCATGGATTTTTGCTTATGTATGTGTTGTAACACACAGCAGCAGGTATTTCCCAGTCCTACTTGTATTTATAATATTTACGAAATAATAAATGAAGACTCTCTTTCAATAACTAAATAATATAATGAAAACATTAAATGTAAATTACATTATTACGTTAAATTATTCCTCGACCATTAGTTAATTAAAATAATTTCAAATTTGGAACACAGTAATGAAATCCGAAGCTCTCCTATTTCATTTGCGAGGGAACTTTATATTAAATCAATTACAGATTAAGCTTCTTGAAAATTATGTTCAAAGTCAATATAATTACCTAAATTTAGTTATAAATGTTACAATAAATATCTCTAAGTTTAAAGTAATATTGATTTTGCAATTGACATGCTATGCCTTACTTAACAAATCAAATTATGGTGGAAAAAATTGACTGCCGCAAGCGGGACGCTTGTCTTGTTGGTCCCGCTTGCGGCACTCAATTTTTTCCACCATAATTTGATTTGTTAACCTCTAAGTTTATTATAAACTAGAGGTGTTAGCAGACATACTAATATAACCTAACTAAATAGATATATACCTATTATTATGTTTATTTTAAGAAATATGTAAATAATTTCTTGAATAAATGAGTATTTAAAAACAAACTCCAACTGACTTCATGTGCCTTTAAAATTTGAGGGTTTTCCGCGGTTTCTCAGGAGATAACCATAAGATTATCCGTGTGGTGACGGCTTAAAAATATAAGTGTCACCACCTCATCTCCTCCCAAGGGTGCTGTAAAAGTCAGCTAAGGGATATTGTATTTAACATCCTCTGTGAGAGACGGAAAACTCGAAAATAAACCCTGTGCCAATACGCCTGGTCAGCGCCGCACAGTAGACCATAATCCCTCCCAAAGTGGAGGAGGCCCGTGCCCAAGTGGGACGTAAATGAGCTGGAGAGAACCATAAGATCCTGAGCCGGTACCAATAGGACCACACGGGAACCACCAGCTTTCAAATAATAAAAAAACAACATACAGTCGAATTGCGGACCTCCTCTTTTTTTAAGTCGGTAAAAAAATTACATAAATGATGTCCGGTCGGCTTAGCAGCAGAATATGTGCGATGTGCAAAAATATGTTTGGTATGTCTCCTAAAATACATATTACAACAGATATATTCAAGAACTAGCGGTTGCCTGCGTCTTCGTCCGGCTAGACACAAATTTTCATACAGTGCACACAGTAAAACTGTCGCTTACTATTAGTGAAACAATTTTTAGGATCTGATTATTACTTACCGGAGATTACTGCTAAGCCTTACCAAGCTGTTTCCCGCGACTCAACATACGTGGAATTTAAAAACCAAATCTTAACAACTTATACAGATACACATCTTTTAAAAAAAACGCATTAAAATCCATAGCGTTATTTAGAAGATTTAAGCTCACATAGAGACATAGAGAAATAACATTTTTGTTTTATAATAAGTAAAGATAACACAAGTATTACATATTATGTATTCAAGAATATATTACCAATATTCATTAATATCATCCTCCTATCTATATATAATACAGTTTATTACACAAGAATACATTACAGGACCTTCACATTTTGAAATATATAATGGGTACAATGGGCGGTCTTATCTAATGTTACGATCTCTAACAGAGTGCCTTAAATTACGTTTATGGATCTTACTCCTCCTTTATGATGCGTTACAGAGATGGATCTTGTAGCACATGGCTGGTGTTAGGAAAATTAAAAAAAAAATTGGTCATGTAATTCAGTGTCCTCTGGTCTCTAACTAAGTTTATTGCGTGTGTGTCACAATACAGCCGATATGATAATGGCATGTATTGAAAAATATTAATGTATGAAACCTGAATTTCAGTATCGTGGTGATTGATCGACGGACACCGAAGTCTTTATAATAGGTTACCGTTCAACCTTCGGTACCCAAACCTAAAAAGATGAGAGTCAATTTTAACGATATGCGTAGACGAGAGTTCGCTTTCCGTCCGTTCGTCCGTCACCAGGCTATATCTCTGAAACGGTGACAGCTAGATAGCTGAAATTTTCATAATTTATACATTTCATTTATAAAAAAAAAACACAGAGCTTCGCGTTGACAATAAATATAAATATTCATGGACATTTCACACAACGCCCTCTGGTCCCAAGCTAAGCTTATATGCTTGTGTTATGGGTACCAGAATACGGATGTACTACATATAATACTTTTCTTTTGTAAATACATACTTATAATACATAGAAAACACCCAGGCGCAGTACAAACATTTGTATGACATTTATAAACATCACACAAATTATTGTCCCGTGCGGGAATCGAACCCACGGCTTCGTAAGCGGCAGTCCGTTACATGAACCACTTGACCACGAAGCTCGTCTCTGAAGAGTCCCGCTTGCGGCAGTCAATTTTTTCCACCATAATTTGATTTGTTGAGCTAAGATAAAATAAAAATTTATTTGATCCATTGAAAGTTTTACAATCAAATATTGAAAAACACTGTGACCCCACACTAGGATTCCCTGTGTGCTAAAACAACAAACACTCGTCATTATCATTCTTCTGCACTTATCCCGTTATTTGGGAAAAGGTCGTGTTGGTATGATGATGATATTACGATAATAACGTTACGGAATACTTCATTTCTGAGGTCAATTTCTGAGTTCTTTCTGAGTATATCTTTATGAAAAAAAAAACATCGTGTAGACAATCATTGATGTAATGAACGTTCACCGCCTGTGAAAAACTGTTAAACGAAGCGTAATGTCACGAAGGACGTATAAAGGTAGTAACTCCCTTTATGAGATTGCCTTGAGGCTACTCTTTAGTAGCATCCAAATATAAATTGGTAAAATTATTGGGACGTTGTTGCAATTGTTTTATTTGCACTATAAAGACGCACATAAATGGTATCAGTATAGGTAGATAAAGTAGCTCTCAGTATAGCTACAGCGTGTGTGTGTATGTGTGTGTAATTCTAATTATGATGCTGTTGCCTTTACTTAGGTCGAACTCTACGTATCAGAGCTCTATCTACTTTCCTCTCTCTTACTTTATCTAGTTGGTATATGCCGATTCCGACGGTGTTTCTTACTGGATTGTATGTCCTAAACCAAACACAGCGGAAAAAAATTGACATACTATGAGGGTTTAAGTACAAAATTGTATTAAAAATTCTTCTTCTCCAGCCCATTTACGTTCCACTGTTGGGCACGGGCCTCCTCCACTTTGGAGGGATTATGGTCTACTGTGCCGCGCTGAGCAGGCGTGTTGGCACAGGGTTTATTTTCGAGATTTCCGTCTCTCACAAAGGATGTTATCTATATGCAATATCCCTTAGCTGACTTTTACAGCACCCTTGGGAGGAGTTGGAGGCACATGGAGAATATTATTATTATTATTTAAATTACGACATCAAAAATACTTTAGGTTTAACTTATGCGTTGTTAGCTATACTTTACGAAATCACATTTTTCAGAACCTACTCTGTAGTTGAACTTTCAGCCCCTTTAAAATTTGTTAAATAAATAATATCTTCCCATTACTTTTCATGTAGTACATAGTTAATATTACAAAAAATAGAAATACCAGTACAGCAAATGTGTTTGACGCGTGAAACTCAAAATGAAAGCATAAATGCATAACGTGTCGTCATTTCTATACATACAATATCTTCAGACAATTTCACAGTTAAACATACTTAGATCCCATCTTAGCATTCTGCACACGTTCCGTGGAGATATTAATGGAGTTTTCCAGTCTGTTTGAACTAGTCGAAGAAAACGCCATTTTGAAAGAAAAAGCAGAGCTCGAAAGTACTTATAGCTAAGATTTTAATGTGATTTCATTTGTTTTTTAAGCAATTTTTCAATAAGTGTCTATGTTTTGTTGATTCACTTGCTTGGTACAATTTTTAACTATTATTTTACGCTTTTAAAATAATAATTACAAAATATGAGACAATTTAAAAAGTCTTCTTTACTTATTATAAAACAAAATCGCTATTTTTGTGTGTATGTCCCTATATGAGCTTATATCTTCAAAACTACGCAAAACATTTTGATGAGGTTTTTTAATGATAGAGGATTTAAAAGGATGTCTTTTTGTATAATGTTTTATGGTTTGGTTTCTAATTCCAGATTTGGTTTTTAAACTTCTCTTACTTTCTGCCCATTTATGTCCCACAATCATCCTTCTCAATTTTTATGTGGTCTAATAATATTGAGCCACGCTGACCGAACGTTTTGGTATAGAGTTTTCCGTCCGTCTCTTGCCGAAGTTGTCATTTGCTTATATTTTCATTTAGCTGGCTTTTACTGCACCCTGGAGAGGAAATGAGAGAGGAGATGAATGGACCGTGTGAATGAGGAAATGAAAGAAATAGGAGTTAACACAGATATGATGGCTAACAGAAAACTATGGAAGAAAAAGACATGTTGCGCCGATTCGAAATAGTGGGATTAGGGCAAGAGAATGATGATAGTTATGGTATGATGATAGGAAATGGTTGGGTGCCACTTGTGTTCCTAATCCATCACAAACTTTGTAAGAGTAACTTTAAAAGCAATATTCATGTTAATAAAGTATTTCAAACCAATTCATTCACTTTTAAAAGGCGAAATGTCTTAAAAGCGTAATAAACGGTATCTATGTAACAACATTTTTAACGATTTAAGTACTAAATAAATCAAAGGTACCAGGGCGCCAGTTTCTCTAACAACTAACACGGCACATTTCTTGCATTATGAACGCTTTACAAGCCAAGTTCCACTCTTAACTCGGTCCACTTAGTTTCACGGGCACGCAACAAGTGCTTTCCATTATTGAACACACCTGCTTCGCTATACATTCTGCTATATTATGTGCGCCTAGTACATACACATGTGATGAATGGCTCTTATAATTTTTATGAGACTTTTATAATTTAGTTCCTCGCAAATTTTCTTTACGAGCAACATTACTACGGCCTATTATTACAGTCATATTACAACATTTTTTGTGCCCGGGCAAAGTGCATTCCCAAAAACCATCCAAAGTTATCCTAAAATCCATTGAATAGCTTTTTAAGCAGCTTGCATTTCTTACCGCGAAATAATTTTAATTGAGTTATACTATAATAATGCAAAAATATGTCCGTGTGGTGACGGATTAAGAATACAAGTATAACAGCCAATTAAATTAAGAATACAAGTTAAACAGTTTAATTAAACAAAGAATACAAATTAAGAATACAAGTATAACAGCCAAAAAATGTTTGTACTGCGTCTGGGTGTTTCTATGTATTATAAGTATGTATTTACAAAAGAAAAGTAGTATATGTATTCTATCCGTATTCTGGTACCCTATAACACAAGCATATAAGCTTAGCTTAGGATCAGAGGACGTTGTGGGAAATGTCCATGAATATTTATAAAAAAAAAATTATTGTACATTGTACACAGACAGCAACCTCTGTGAGATACGGAAACCTCGAAATTAAAACTAGCATAGTAACAATAAACCTGCCCAAGGTAGTCCTCTACCTTGGCCCGTGCCCAACAGAGGGACTTTCAGAGCTGGAGAGAGAGATGATGAAAAAGAATTATTCAAATATAATAAATTACAGGACAACCAAATTTACTCCTTCTTTTTACTGTATACGGCAATGTTAAAACAAAATATAGTTGAAATATCTTTTAAAGCTAACATACATAGTGCATGGACAGAAATAAGAATTACAAATACTAAGAGCTTCAAGTGGATATAAATTGTCTGGATATAAACTACTAGTTTCAGCCACATCGTTTCTAAAGCTTTATAGCTGTCTTTGTGCGAGTGGTACTGAGATATTTTCTAAAATGTTCATTTGTTACAGAATTATTTAAAAAAAAATGAAACTACAGATTTAGACTAAAATAATTATTTTTTGGTTTTGATTGAATTATTTCTACAACATTGGAACAAAATCTATAATTATATGGATTGAAATTTGAAAGAAAAAGTGTGGTGACGGATAAAGAATATAAATGCTTTCACCTCATTTGCCGCCCCAGGACAAAATATTGCAATCAACAAAGTTTTTATTGGTCTCTTTCTTTTATCATTTTAACTGCATAGCGTGACATCTAGTATTACAGGTTTTTATTAAATATCTTTAATACCTTAACTATTAAATACCTATATTATATCTATAACATATTAAATACCTTAAGACGATACCAAAATAGCTTCGTGCATTTTTCTATGTACGAAGTTTTCATTGTTTCTTTAGATTGAATGGCTAGAGCTCTAATTTTTAAGTATATGTTTTTTCAATATATGATCTAGGATCGCATCAACTCAGAAACGCGATTGGAAAAAGTTTTCTCGATAGAAAATCTTGGCGAAACAACCTCTCAAATTTTTTATTTTTTTCATTTGTCGGTCTATTATCGCGTATTAACTAATGAAATAACTTTAAAAACATAAGTAACTATTATATATGTCGGAGAATAGACCAGAGGCCTGAACAGGAATCCGAGCACATAGCGTAAGAACTGTCTTACCGATATTCACACCTCAGTCTATCATACTCTTGCACACTTATAAGGATAACTGGCCTCCACATCAACCCCTTATAGCCAGTGCCCAAGCCTCGCAACGAAGAATCATCACTACGTTCACACAATGAGGAATACATGTACGCGCAAACACGTACATGTCGACTTTACACAATACACGTACACACGCGCACACAGATACACGCCGCGCCGACGCCTATAACGACCAGCTCAATGCCGATACGTCGGAGATTGAGCAGCGCGACGACTCGTACAATACCAACTTCTACACACACACTAATACGCCGTGATGTATACAGCACGAATTCTCGAATAATACTGAACCTCAGCCACGTTCGCCTATCGTATTTAAAGCAACTTGCGAGTGGGGGTAGTGGGGGAGTTGCGACATAATACAATCTTAACATTACGGCCATGATAAGAGTTATGTAATCTTCAATATCTTTAGGGCATATTCTTAGTTAATATCTCGACATTAATCAGATACTAATCTAAATGAGATTTAACTAACTAATTGGGCATAAGTAAATCAAGAACTAATTTCGTATACCTACAAATTCGTTATAAACACTTTAATATTCTTTTAAAACCCATGTCCTTCACGCCTAGCCGACATATATATTATTATATATAAAATATATTTAGTAGATTTTGAGTAAATAGGAAAAGTATCCCTAATTCTTCATTTTCTGTGCCTACTGGCTGTGTTAATATGTACGTGTCGGCGATGATATACGATAATATTGATGTAGGCCCTTAACTATCCGAACAAATTCTCTTTCGCTTAACAAAAAAAATCTGTACTATAATATTATAAAGCTGAAGAGTTTGCTTGTTTGAACACGCATATCTCAGGAACGACTGGTCCGATTTTTAATTTTTTTTCTTTGTTGGAGAGTACATTTATCAAGGAAGGCTATATCATATCACGCTGCTAATAGAAGCAATAGGCGCAGAGCATTAGTGAAAATTATTGCAAAAACGGTAATTAAAATCTAAATTCCTCGCTTACGAAGTCGCGGGCAGCAGCTAGTACTTAATAAAGATTTTGGACGCTCCAGATAATAGCTAAAATATAAAACTGTTCATACACGCACACAAACACAGTTCTCATGTTACATTTCAATTTGTCGTAAGTCACGTAAAGTTGCCTTCTGCCAGCTAAATGGAAGAGTGCGGTCGCCTTGCGACGTGTTAGCCCCTTTATGGCAACTTTATTTTCTAAGGAATAATTGTGTTCTGTACAGGACATATTTTCCTTTTAAGAGCCCCATACACGGTTTTTTCAAGAATTGCCACCTACCTAGTACCTACTCAGTTCTTCCTGCCATGCCTTTATCCCGAATTATTTGGCGTCGATGCAGCACGGTTTTTTCCTCCAACCTCCAATCATAAGCCGTTATACATAATAATATTGTCATCAACTCCTTTTTTCTTTCATTTCGTCTCTCACACAGTCCATGCATCCTTTCTTTGGCCTTTCTCTCTTTTTCCGGCCATCAACATTCATATTCATCATCTTTTTGCTCAAATGCCCTTTATCCCTCCTTATACAATAAACCTACTACAAATTAAATAACCATTGAAAACCGCAATACCATAGATTACGTATATTACACAATATAACAAAGATAACCACTTTTATAGCTTGAAAATAATTTATTTCGTTTAAAATCTTAGTCACCTGAGGCTGTTAAGCACAGTTGATGTTAAAAAAATACAATGGTTTTATGATGAGGCAATTAGCAATAAAAATTTTAATTGTCTTTAGTAATTGCTTTATTCTACAGTAAAAGAGGAATGATACAGGAAAACTGTAGGTTTATGACCGAACAATTTTATTATTTAATTCTGTGGGGTATTTTATTTTATGTGAGAGCATTACACAGCTTCACTGTCTCATTTAGGTCTATTACTTATTAGTCGCATTTGTAGGTTTTGATACCTCATTCCTTTTCATAATTAAGAATCGATTTTTTAAATCGGTATTTGTAATTCTCTGCTTACTAAATGGTGTAAATTACTTGGTGACCGGAGCAAAATATTTGCCATAATTTTATAACAGACTGTTTATAAGTTTTATAAATCATAACTTTTGCTGTGATGTTTGAGAGTACCAACATTGTACTAATCTGATCCTTAAAAAAAGATTGATCTTAAATAGATCATGGACACCTATCACCATGCCCATTTGTTTGATAAGATTAAAGAATTTAGCAATTTTTTTTTATTTTTTTAGACGTTCTTAGTTCGTACCTTTAGTTCGTTCGCTAATTTTTCATTTTCAATCTTTCATTTACAATTTTTTTTGATACTCAACCCTATTAAAATATAAAAATGCCTAATTATCCTAATTGAGGATATTCTTAAGATATTCGTTGAGACAAAAAAAAAAACTCCGCGTCTTTATGAAAGCCTGGTAGAGAGGAAGTCATTAGGATAACAAATTTCCTTCTCGTTTCCCTTTGAGACACGACTATGAATGCCCTTACGGCCAACAATTATGAGGTAAATATAGCATCAGCATTTAATATGCAACATTAATGTTTACACATAATTCTAATATACTCATTATTATTTCGTAGACGTTATAAAGCATTCACTAAAAGCCTTTTCATACCAAAGTTTCAAAACTCTGCCACGTCTAGACTTACTACGAGATTCATAGCAGCTTCACATTGTTTTACTAAGTAGATGAAAGTCCTAACAATTTATCATAACATTCTAGTGCTTAATACGGGTATTTAGTGCCGAGATATTCACAATTTAGGTATTTGGTTAAGGTATCGCCATTTCTGTTCCTGAGCGCTGCGCACGCACCGAAAGAGACACGTATAGATTGGCCAGATTTTACATAACATTATTACAAAATCTCTGCAAAAAAAAGGGATTTCGTACTCCGCTGTTTTCTTTTATCCCTTTTTCTTTAAAATAAATATGTGTCTGTGCGATCTAGTGTTTAAAATTTCTAGATATTTATCCATATCTCTAGAAGTTTTCTACCACGAACAACTGTCTCCAAGCTGTTTAATTATCAAATAATAGTCAGAGAAATAAAAATTGAAGATCCATTCAAAGGTTTTTCTAATTTGGCTGTAATGATTAGAGCATACGTTTTTTTTTTTTTTGCTATTATTGTATTTATGGATTTGAATATTATTTAAGTGAAGAATGAGACTCGGTGCCGACTCTAATGAGTCAAAAACTTAACTAAAACAAAATCAACTATGGTGACTTTATAATTCATTGCTATTTCGTTGTAAACATTTATTATATTAATAGTTTATAAGCTGCCTTTGTGAAAAATAATAAATAAATTATATTCTATTAATTAAAATCGTTATAAGAATAACTATTTTAATTGAACAGTGTACTCGTATTAAAGATAACTAAAACGTAATAAACTGTGTATTAAGTTATATTTATTATTTGACGGGCTTCGTGGTGGAGTGGTTTATGTAATGGACTGCCGATCACGAGGTCGCGGGTTCGATTCCCGCTTGGGACAATCATTTGTGTGATATCCATAAATGTCACACAAATGTTTGTACCGCGTCTGGGTGTTTTCTATGTATTATAAGTATGTATTTACAAAAGAAAAGTAGTTTATGTAGTATATCCGTATTCTGGTACCCATAACACAAGCATATAAGCTTAGCTTGGGACCAGAAGACGTTGTGTGAAATGTCCATGAATATTTATTTATTTTATTTTTATATTATAGGTTTTAGTCCCAACAAAAACTGAATTTGTCAAGTGCCTAGTCTTTATTCGTGAATACCAAAAAAAAAACAAAATAACACAAATATCATCTGTGGAAGCTTTCAAACTGGGTAATAAAGTCCAGATCTTACTATTGTAGCGAGTCGAGTGATGTTATAATTCATTTTTTTCTCGACAGTTGCTCGTTAATCCTCTCTCTGAACAAAATGAGCCCACTCAAATATCTCTTGGTAACATAAAAACGTTGTATTGAAAGAACTGACTTGCAATAAACGTGGTGACTGTTTATTTACGAATGACTTAATTTAAAGATATCTTAAAATCGGCTTAGTGCGAGTTTTTTTTAATAAGTTTTCATGGACATTACACTCAGCGTCTTCTGGTCCCAAGCTAAGCTTAAGGGCTTGTGTTATGGGTGCCAGAATACGGATATACTATATGTAGTATATCCGTATTCTGGCACCCATAACACAAACCCTACTACTTTCTTTTCTTTTGTAAATATATGTATTTACAAAAGAAAAGAAAGTAGTAGGGTAATATATACATAGAAACACCCAGACGCAGAAGAAACACTTGTATGACATTTATAAACATCACACAAATTATTGTCCCGAGCGGGAATCGAACCCACGACCTCGTGAACGCCAGTCCGTTACATGAACTACTAGACCACGAAGCCCGTCAAGTTTGTCTCATGTATGGAGGGTTTCTTCTCTCTCTCTCTCCAGCCCATTTACATTGCATTTGTAGTTAAGTTTAGTTGTACACGTCGAATTGGTACCATTGTCCCCTAGCTAGTTATTACAGCTTCTTTAGTAGGGAATAGGGTGATGATGTATGCATTCTTAATCCGTCAACACACAAACTTATTCTTAATATTATGTACCAAAATGAAAATATAGAGAGCCATTTTGATAAAAATACTGATAAGTTACCCCAAGAACATAGATAATTCAGTGGCCTGTCAACTTGCTGTCACAACAAAAGATAATTAAGTAGGTAAGAAGAGCCTCGACGTAACGCCGAAGAAACCCTTCGTAAATTATAATACGATCAGCGGTTTTAGACGTAGCCATTTTAATGTTTTATACTCTTGAAAATATCGACAAATAGATAATTTAATAATTTTCAGTACAAACATTTGTATGACTATTATAAATATCACAGAAATTATTGTCCCGAACGGGAATTGAACCCGCAACCTTGTGAACGGCATTCTGTTACCTGAACCACTAGACCACGAGACCCGTCAATCTAATATATAAAATGTGTCACAGTGTTAGTTACCGTACTCCTCCGAAACGGCTAGACCGATTCTTATGAAATTTTGTATGCACGTTCAGTAGGTCGGAGAATCGGTTAACATCTATTTTTCAAACTTTTTTTTTTAGTATTGCAAAACAACGTTTATATATTTCATTTACGTAACAATTTAATTAAAAATTTATCCTCAAAGATCTGCCTGGACAATTCTTCAAAATCTCACAAATAATTCATGTATTTCTTCTTCATAGGATTTACTTTTGGTGCCTAACTACGTTTTAATTTGAGTTTGACTTTAAATATCAAATAATCTGAAAAGTAAAGTTCGAGAGGCGACAGTTTAATTTAGCGAATTTCCGCCAACACCGTGTCACGTTCTGATGCGTCTGTCCAATCAGATAGCTGTGAAAAATGACTACCGATCATACCTACAATATGCTTGATAAATGATAATGATTATAATAATATTAAGTGAGAAGAAAAATGAGGATTGATATTAATATTTGATCACCTGAATTTGGCATATTGTTTTTGCATCGCAGCTATTAAATTTAGTTCATTTTCAATTGTATTTAAATAGAAAAAAATGATTGATTAAACCTATATAATTTGCTTTGTCGACGTGATGACGGATTAAGAATACAATTGTCACCATCCCTATTCCTTCCCAGGATGCTGTAAAAGCCAGCTAAATAATATTATTATCATAATATATTCGTCTTATTTCCGACCCCAAATAACGGGATAACTGCAGAAAAATGATGATAAATATTTGTTGTTACAGCATAAACTGTGAAACTTAAAGCTCTCTAGCTATACATCCTTATGACAGACAGACGGATGGACAGACGGACTATGAAAGCCTGGAAATAAAACACGACAGTCTATTAAAAAAGCTGTTTCATGTAATACTGTTAATTAATTTTAATATATTTTTTAATGAAAATGTTTATTTGAAAAGAAAAACGTTTAACTTCATAAAATGAAACCTTACTGTAGCCACTATGTGACTACACCTTTTATCTCGATATTACAGAATGACCGCCTCGCTGTAAACTATGGGTACTGAAGCGAAGTGCTATCAGCACCATTCACCGCGAAGTTTATTGGAACATTCAGATGTACAGCGTCAAAGGACTGAGTTAGCTACATAGATATCTATTAAACATAAACTTGAGTAACTATCTATTTGAATACAGGGTTTATTTGAAGTTATTTTTAGTAAATTATATGCAAAGCTACAGCTTCTTTTAATATAGTGTATTTGATTGATGCATTTACAGACTTTTCTCGTCAATAAAGGGATCTTAAAACTGAAAATATATATGGCGAGAAAAAATATCGATATATCGGTCAAATTTTTTAAATGATTTATGAAAAAAGCAAATACTTGTGAAATCATCGAAATGGTATTTTTAAGTAAGTTTCTTAGATTTGTCCAACACCTTCCTTATTATTCTTACCGATAAAAAAATACCGTTTTGATACGATTTTCTTATTGCATATTTTGTATCGATATAACGATTATATATCGAAAATAAATAATTTAACACCGAAAAAAAACCCTACATTAAAAAGTCGATGTTTTATCGATAAGCCTATCATTTATATCGTTGCCAAAAACTAACTACTTTAAATTTTAAACTATCTTTTACAGATGGTGGAAACCAACTGTGTTTAACTACCTAAAGATCCATAGTTCTAGAGTAACATAGTGTTCGTACAATGTTATAGGTAGTACCAACACGGTGACTTGCAAACCTCATTACGAGCGGAGTAGTTCAAACAGTTACACTGCACCAGGTGACAAATATGTTGGTGATTGGAACAATTTGAAGGAGATAGCGGGTTTCATTTACGAACGAACAATACAAACTGAAATAAGATTAATACTAATTTCCTGTGAGCTTGTTGACGTATTAAATGGCGTATAAGAAGTTTATTAAATAAAGGATAGCAAGACAATTGCAGAAATTATTAGATTAATATTGGTATAGAATTATGAGCTTCTCTTCCTGAGGATTTAACAGCTTAGACAATCCTCAAGCTTGCTCTTAATTGTCTCTAGGGAGAAAATGGGATAGTTTTAATACTTTAATAGTTATGGGGAAAATTGTTATTTTTAAAAGTCTCCTTCAAAGCCCAATCTTTATCGTACAAAATACGGTATCACATACAAATTATATTTCGCTAAAGTTCATGATTTAGCCCAAAATTCACTTTATGGTTGCAAGTTCAGCTCGAACAGCAAATACCTTGGTAATTGAACGCCACTGAACTGTATTTTGAATGAAACAAAGCTATGAGCCGGGTTACTCTCTCTCTCCAGCCCATTTACGTCCCACTGTTGGGCACTAGCCTCCTCCACTTTGGGAGGGATTATGGTCTACTGTGCCGCGCTGACCAGGCGTATTGGCACAGGGTTTATTTTCGAGTTTTCCGTCTCCCACAGAGGATGTTATCTGTGTGTAATATCCCTTAGCTGACTTTTACAGCACCCTTCGGAGGAGATGGGGTGTTGACACTTGTATTCTTAATCCGTCACCACACGGAAGCCGGTTTACTACATATGTTAAAAAACAAACTCATTGTTTTAGTAAAATGTGACTAACTACTTAAAGTAGGGATAGACAACATCAATCAATCGAAATTAATAAGATAAATAAATAAATATTCACGAACATTCCACACAACGTCCTCTGGTCCCAAGCTTTAAGATGCTTGTGTTATGGGTACCAGACTAGTAACTTAGAGGCAAGTAATAATCTTTCCTCACTATTGCCTTTATGTAGTAGGTACACCACTTTACCCCAGTTCCAGATCAACTGAGTCCATTCAAAGGTTGTCTGGAAGAGATCGCAATATGCGATAAGACCGCCAATTGTACATGTTTTATTTTATTTTCGTTACATAAGTGACATGTAATATTATGTTATAGTGTACAATAAAGTGTATTATTATCCTAATATTAAATTTACTTCATGAAATCTCTCCACTTCAAACGTAAACAAAAAAAAACAATTAAATGATTATAAAACTTAAAAATATATTTCAATTTGTAGTGAACAAAGATTATTCTATTAGGTACGTAAAAATAAAACTGATATACTAACAATCAGTTAAGTCACGAAATATATATTCTTTTATATTTTCTCTACTAAATTCTGCGATAGTAAAAAGAACCTATAAAATGTTATCTAATTCTACACGATAGCAAGAAAACATAAAACGTTACATGTATCCACAAAACAAAACCTACATCACATGCAGTCACCTACCGGGAGATCATAAAACGTTTATAGTAAAACAGCATGCTTCTCGTAATTTGTAGATGATGGAATAGAGAAGAATAAGTAGTGGCTAGGACCAGATGAATATTAGCTCAGTGTAATGGGAGAGTTCCGTCCACAACTGACGAAGGAGAAACTTAGGACAGAGTGCGGTATCTATTGCGCTGAAAAACTACCGACGAAGACGAATTGAGAACCTCTTCCTTATTTTGAGTTTGATAAGAATTTCTAATACCACTGCTTTCCAAAATTACTCCTTTTATAACTATTATTCTTATTACTGCTTAAATTTTACCTTTTTATGAAATCCATAGATCAAAATAAGCAGTTCAGCTCATATGAGTACCTCTAGAAAAAATAAATAAACATAGCTATACTAATAGGCAATAATCCCTACTAATATTATAAATGCGAAAGTAACTCTGTCTGTCTGTTACGCTCTGTAAACCTCTCAACCGATTTTGATGAAATTTGGCACAGACAATTTTTAGACCCTGAAAAAAGACATAGGCTACCTTTTATTGCGAAAAAAAAACATTTTCAAATTCCACGCGGTCGGAGTCGCGGGCAACAGCTAATGTAATATAATAATTAAAATATATTCCAGAATAACATTGACTTTATTCTTTAAAACAGATCACAAATATAATCCAACACAATATTTATTTTTATGTCAGTATCCGTTTAATAACTTCAGAGCACCTTTTCATAGCTTAATTAAATGCCAAACGGCCCTGAAAACGACGTGATTCTGCGATTCTTTGCGCTTTTAAGATTTAGAAAGAGAGCATGAATAGGTACTGCTCAGGTCTCTCAATTAAAAAACTAAAAGACTTTAAGTGATATAAAAGAAGCTCTTCTCAATTTAGATTTAAATTATTTAATATGTATCTTTACTTAATAAAAAACAAAGTCGATTTCTTTGTGCCTTATGTGAGCTTAGAAGATTAGTTATGCGCGACTCCATACCCATGGAATTTGGAGAATTTTCCCCGCTTTTACAACATTTTTCACTACTGCTTCGCTCCTATGAGTCGCAGTGTAATATTATATAGCCTACAGTCTTCTTCGATAAATGTACTATCAAACACTGACAGATTTTTTTTAAATCAGTCTAGTGGTTTCTGAGATTAGCTCGTGCAAACAAACAAATAAACAAACAAACTCTTCAGCTTCATAATTTAATATAGATAGCTAATAATAGGCCATAGTAGAGTATATTATACAAGATAGATACTTTGTTTTTCTTTTTATTCTCTCTTAAACGTAAAATTCTCATGTCACTTTGTTAGTTAGAGCATATTTCTCCGAAAAGTCTTGAACGGTTTCCATAAAATTGTGTGTGCACATCCGTTGATATCGGTGGACATATATTTTTTATACCCCTTGATTATAAACGGGGCGGGGCATGTTCTAGCAAGAACTGAAATAATACGGCAGAGCACAGCTAGCCAATATAACTATTTATAGCTAATGAGGCCAATTGTAATGCTACAAAAACTTAACCTAAACTAAAATTAAAACAACTATTGACTTTTTTGATTAATAGGCTATTTCATTGTATATACTTATATAAAATATAAATTAAAATCGTGAATCTATAATTTATTTTTTTTATAATAAGAAAGTTAAGTTAACGTTGCCGAATTATGTTATTGACACTAACAATTTTCAGTTATTAGTTAAGTTTAGCTGCACGTAGAAATAGTATCAATATCTATACTAATAATATAAAGCGGATGAGTTTGTTTGTTTGTTTGTTTAAACGCGCTAATCTCAGGAACTGCAGGTCTGATTAAAAAAAATCTTTTTTGTTGGATAGTCCATTTATAGGGGAAGGCTTTAGGCTATACAACATCACGCTGCGACCAATATGAGCGAAGCATAAGTGAAAAATGTTGCAAAAACGGGAAAAGGTTTTGTAAATTCCACACGTACGGAGTCGCGGGCAGCAGCTATATAAGATAATTCACTTGAAAACCATAATGGAATTATTTAAAAAAACAAAACGGAGTAAACAAAACTCTAGATTAAATGCACTCAACGAAATACGAGTAATAAAAATATGCATGTGTATAAGTGCTTGAACGATCAGCATATTTATTGTTGGATTGTTTGATATATTTCGATTTGTTTTCAATATCAATTTATTCAGAGTAACGAATAATGTTGGGATTGTATTGAAAAATATCTCGTTTTATACTCAACAAGTTGATTCGCTTCAATATACAATACAGAGTACTTTTAATAAGGTTGAAGTAGTGAATATAGGGAAAACGTATGACAAAACAAAAACACACTGCGATTACTACACTCTCCAATAACATATTGGCTTTAAGTATACTTGTTTATACTATCTATATGTACTACAAGCTATTGCCCGCGTCTTCGTACGCGTGAAGTTTAGAAAATTTTACCCGTTTTTGCAACATTTTTCATTGATGCTTCCCTCTTATTAGTTGCAGTGTGATGTTACATAGCCTATAGCCTACCTAGATAAATGTATTTTACAATGCTAGAAGAATTTTATAAATCAGGCCTGTGGTTCCTGAGATTAGTGCGTTAAAACAAACAAACTCTTCAGTTTTATAATATTAAGTATAGTTCTTTATATAATTGTCGCCAAGAGTCTAGGTGACTTAAAAATATGGGATAAAATTTGAAAATATATTTTCAAGAAATATCCCAACTCTAAGTAGTCCTGAACACATCCTAGATGGCAATACAGTAATAACGTTTGATACAAAAGTTTAGTTGCAATTGGTGAAAGAACAGCGGATGTGACGCCGCTCGTTTGCCACTTCCTTCCTGCAGGGGTCTCCACTAACATTGAAATATTTTATAATAATTTACTTGATGTTGACATTTATAGGACTGGGTTATTGTGCAGGTTTTGTGTCACTATGTCATGTATATGTTTAGTAGTACTTTGTATATTTATTTCTCACCCTACATCTCATTTTTAAGCTTCTAACAATAAAAGTGGTTTGTTAAACACAATAAGGTAAATAAAACAAGAATAACTGATCAAAATCGGATTAAATATAGCACTTATCTATGTCAATAAGTCTTTTACAGCTACAATCTTTGATAATCTAGTTTTATTTGTCACTGGTAGAAAATGCCTTAGGCATTAAGGCCGCCTTTGCATAGCTTAAGCATAAAGTGTTAATAAATATATAAAACTATATATATACGCACATAATACAGTTAATAAATATATACGCACATAATACGCTTATATGATGATGATGATGATGATGATTATACACTGAGCGCGGCGCCTGTAAACTAAGTTAATAAATTTAAATGAAATACAAAAAATAATAATTTCACCAAACTGTATAAAATAAGCAAAATGTTATAATATTCTATGTTTTCAAATCGTTCTTGTTTACTTACTCACTCTCACTCATTCCCACTCATTCCCACTCGTTCCATTATTCCATATTTGATTCTGAAATAAAATGGATACCATTATACAATGAAGTATCTTTTATTATGAAAGTAGAGGGATTTAAATTATAATGGAAAAAATGATAACCATAAGCGGGACTTGAACCCGCGACCTCGGAATGCCGTTCCGTCGCTCTCCCAACTGAGCTATTATGGTCCACGCAAATGTTTACCAAATTTTCCACTACTATCATCTCAATGCGAGTTTTAACATCGTGCGATGTTTTTTCGTACAACGCCATTATAATTTAGTTTATTTACTCGTAGTAAAAAGCATAGCGAGTCAATCGCAAAATATTAATAAATTAATGTAGAGGGATTTGCCATAAAACCAATAATTTCTACCAGCCACAAATGATTTACTACGTAAGCTAAGTCTTGTCGCGGGGGGGGTTTGGAATGAAAATTATTGTTTTGTGTAAATAGGGGTTTATTTAAAAAAAATATAATTTAGGAATCGGTAAATTCTCCGCGTGAAAATAAAAATAAAAAAATTTATAATATGATGGTCGGGGTTCCGCACTTAATCCACACAAGCTCCCCAATGTTATCGATTTAGGTACTCCCCTGAATTATAATCAGCGGCCCAAGGAGTCGCTTCTGGGAACCGCTGGCAGCAGTACAGCAGGGATGGGCAGCCAGCCTCGAGAGTCAGGTGACGGAAGGCAATGTAGTTGAATCGCTGAAGCGTCGAAACGTTGGGAGTGTCGAAACGTCGGAATGTTGAACGTTGGAAAGTTGAACCCTGGAATGTTGAACCCTGGAACGCGCCATCAAAAATTGCATTACAAGCGGTTCCGTATACTTTGCGAACATCCATGGCACCGCATTATAAAAATAACCACCCATAGAGTAGAAGCGATGCCGTGGAGTTGATACAATCAGATTGGAGATCACAATTTTAAAAGAAATACGTCAATAATTAATTAATTTAAAAGTTGTCCATGATTTATTAAAAATATGAGGGTTGCACTAAAAAATGTTGAAAACTTTTTATAGCATGATTATGCAAAATCAATACAAGCGTGATATATAATGTAATGCATACTAATATTGAATACAAGCATTATGATTTGATTATTACGCTAATAACTACGTTAATTGCCTATTTAAAATACAATAAAATACCACTCACCCAGTTTGGGGTAGATCGACACCAGTGTTTATTTATTATATATTTACCAATGTAATATATTCGACGAACGCTCAGTGACGCACGATAATATGTAATATTGAAATATTATTCAAATAACGATAATAAAATATAAATTAACGTGACGTGCATTCATTCGAACAATATGGCAAGTGTCGGTTATTCAGTTTTTCAAATGTCATCGATCACTTGCCGTGCCAATTTACCGACAGCAAACGGGAGTGTTGCTAGGTGAAATATCTTATATATAATTGGCAGTATGCTATTTTATTATTTTACCACATAAGGCTGTTTAGTGTTTAGTTTAATAATATGTTTTATATGTTTATGTAAATATGTTTTATAAAGATTAAGTTTTAGTAAAATGTGTTGTATATATTGTGAATATTATAATTTATTTAAGTAGTTATTAGGTATTAGTGCTGTAAATATATTGAATTTAAGTGTATTTAAAGTTGTAATATGAATTATGTACGTACAACGTTACATATACCCCCTCTCCCAGAGAAAGGATTTTACCTAATAAAATCCGCTGCGGTAAGCGCCTATTGAACCGCTCAGTAACTGTTTCACATTCATACTTCCACAAACAAACTACCTAAACCTGTCATGCGACCTATCATACGACCTAACAGATGATTGTCTGATGTATTTCAACATCAACAGACTAACCTTACATACAAGAGTGCACTTCAAAAATAGAATTGGACTCAAAACAGAACTGGTTGACAAGATCACCCTAGAGAAAGAATACTGCAAGTGTATTGGTAACTTTTCACGTATCGGCACTGTGGAATATATTTGGTCTTTGATGAATTTATTGGAGTCACGACCCGCTCCAATAAAGAACTTTAATGTAGGCTTATTTTAAGAGTCAATCCGCTCTTCACACGCTGAAAAACGCAAACAATGAGGGCTTATTTAAAGAGTCATAACCCGCTCTTTAGGTACGCGCTAAAAAACGCAAACAATGAGGGCTTATTTAAAGAGTCATAACCCGCTCTTTAGGTACGCGCTAAAAAACGCAAACAATGAGGGCTTATTTAAAGAGTCATAACCCGCTCTGTAGGTACGCGCTAAAAAACGCAAACAATGAGGGCTTATTTAAAGAGTCATAACCCGCTCTTTAGGTACGCGCTAAAAAAGGGACCGCAGTACCAAAACTCCTAACTAACATAAAAAAATCCGTGTAGGCTTGTTTTAATTCATCAAAGACAAACATAGGCAGTGACTGAAACGCAACCACTTATATTTTAAGAATGGTTGTAGACAAAGAAACGAAAAAACAACACTCCAAAACATGAAGTAAAAAGAATTAGAATTGAATCAATGATATTAACTACAAAATATCTTTGAATGAACAACAGAGTAACTATATTTATTTAAATCTAGGTTTGACTTAACATTTAATTTATTTAACTAATTGATTATTATTGTTAAATAGCTTCAGATCCTTAATATGCCAAACACCTATGTTTTTTCCGGACATATCCTCTAGAACATACACAAGCGGCGAACGTTTTTCGATTACACGACATTTCATATATTTTGGAGCCAACTTTTTACTAAAATATTTGTCTTTATCGCTCAATATATATGTACGTTTAAAGACTATGTCACCCACTTTGTACTCGGCAGGTTTCCTGCGTAAATTATAGTGTGTGGTATTCTTCACATGTGCATTCCACAATGAGGCCTGCACATCATTGAAAATTGACGAAAGGCATCCTAAGTTTTCAGCGTATATATCGCGAGGCAAGAACAAAACTTCATCATTTAAATCAGAATCCGTATAGTGCGATCCACATAATACTAACTCCCTACCGTATACTAAGAAGGAAGGAGTGTAGCCAGTAGCTTCGTTTACTGAATTATTAATAGCGAATTGTACCTTGGGAATGTAAGTGTCCCAAGATCTATGGTCATTTTCAACGAAGGTTGATAGGCTAGTGACTATAGTTTTGTTGTAACGCTCGACTAAGTTTATTTGAGGCGTATACCTGGGCGTGAAATATACATTAGGGACTTTATATTTCTCAAACAACGCTTTAGTTGTTGAGCTGATGAAATGGCTTCCATTATCTAAAAAGATCGTTTGTGGTACACCATAAACTAAAAATATGGAGTCTTCTAAAATTTTTACTGCAGCGTCTGCGGTTGCGCGGCGTAGAGGGAAAATGTTACAATATTTAGTGAAACAGCAGGTTACTACCAGCATATAACTATTTTGCTTACGAGAGACAGGAAGAGGGCCTACAAAATCAATGGAAATCATTTGATGGGGGCGTGAGCACTGCTTCGGACGTCCCATTTCTCCCAATGTAGTGTGATTTTGCGACTTGTAAGCTAAACAAACCGAACAAGAACCTACGTATTTTACAACACTTTGATGCATGCCAGGCCAGTAATAAGATAAAGCTAAGCGATTGTAAGTTTTAAAAACACCGAGATGACCAGCTGTTGGTACAGAATGGTTCTCGCTTACTACCTGTTCTCGGAATTCCATTGGAACGACTTCTTTCCATGCGAACTCAGCAGTAAGATTAGATTTATTTTTGGAAAGTCTAAATAAAGAGTTATTTTTAATTATAAAATTTGGAAAATGGTTTGGATTATTCATACAACCGTTAAAAATCTTTTTGTACCAATCATCAGAAGTAGTGTTAATAGAATTTGAAAGAGAGATAGCTGAAATAGGGACAGCACGAGAGAGAGCATCTGGTATTACATTATCAACGCCCTTTCGGTGCTTAATTTCAAAGTTAAATGAAGATAATCTTACTCCCCAACGTGCTAGTCTACCTGTAGGATTGTCTAATGACAGGAACCACTTCAGTGCAGAATGGTCAGTGTAAACCACAAATTTCTGTCCATTCTCGAGATAGCATCTCCAGTGCTCAAGAGCAACTAACACAGCAAGCGTTTCTCTTTCTGTGATGCTGTAGTTTCTCTCCGCACCGGAAAGAGATCTACTCATGTAGGCTATGGGATGCTCCTTACCATCAATGTTTTGTGTTAACATCGCTCCTATGCCATAATTGCTAGCGTCCGAGTGGACCTGAAAAGGCTCAGTGTACACCGGGCAAGAGAGGACCGGTGCAGAGACTAAACACTCCTTCAGAGTATTAAAAGCTGCATCAGCCTCCGGCGTCCATTTAAAAGGAGGTGCCTTTTTGCCATTAGATGTAAGTTTATTAAGTGGGCCAGCTACTGTACTAAAATTAGGGACAAAACGTCGATACCAAGTAGCAGTGCCAAGAAAGCGTTTCAGTTCCTTTTTACTGTTAGGGACTGGAAAATTTAAAATTGCCTGTACCTTTTCTTGGTCCGTGCGTAGACCATGAGCATCTACGACGTATCCAAGGTACTTAAGTTCGCTTCTGAAAAAATTACACTTCTCGAAATTTACTGTCAAGTTAGCTCGTTTTAATTTCTCTAGGACACGTAAAAGAAGAGACACGTGATCCTCAAATGAAGAACTTATGATTATTATATCGTCTAAGAATGCGAAAACCTTACCATCCATATCTCCAAAAAGCAGGTCCACCAAGCGCTGTTGAGTCGCTGGTGCATTTGTCAGGCCAAAAGCAGTGGTTTTGAACCGTAGAGTGCCTCTGCCTGGTACATAAAATGCAGTCTTATCACGATCCTTAGTCTCTATTGGAATTTGCCAAAAAGCTTTTGAAAGGTCAACGCTGGAAAGATATTTTGCATCACGAAGATTGTCAAGAATTTCCGAGACATAGGGTAAATTATAGGCATCTTTCTTCGTTGCTGCGTTGAGTTTTCGACTATCGAGACAAAACCTGGGCTGTCCATTCTTCTTATTCACGATAAGCACCGGAGAAGACCATGCACTCTCGCAAGGCTCGATAACGTCGAGAGCCAACATTTCATCGACCTGTTCTGTTAAGATGCGTTGTTTCTCTGGAGACATCCTATAATAACGCTGCCTTATTGGTTGGGCATCACCAGTGTCTATTCTGTGCGTAATTAAATTTGTTCTACCCAGTCCTTTCTCTTCAGTAGATATAGATTTAAATTGAGCAATAATATTGTCAGCTATTGACTTTTGCGATGCAACTAACTGACTATATGAATTAATAAAAGTTTGTGAATTATTTAATTTTACCTCAGCTAATGGACTATCTGACAAAGTAATACTACCTAAATATTTAGGACAAATCTGAAAAACACGCCAGAAATCAACACCTAATATAATAGGAGTATCCACTTCAGGGACTACATATGTCTTAATCACATGCAATTTGCCCTCGAAAGTAATGGGTAAGTACATGTAACCAATACTCTTAAGAGATTGTCCACCAGCTGCCACCATTGAAATGGTTTCATCCTGTTGCAAAGTGCAATCAACAAAATGTAAATGGGAATTATTTCCTAAAATTGTTACTGCAGCACCAGAATCAAGAAGACCGCAAACTTCAATACCGTTAATCTTAATATACACATATGGTCTAGTGTCATTTGATGGTTTTGAATGCGGAATTGTAGATATTCTATAAGTAGAAGAAAATGTTCTAAGAAATGAAAGCCAAGTTTCCCAGTGTTCCCTGTTAAAATTTCCACAATTCCGCTCATTTAGTTTTTTAAATTCTCATTACCTTTACTACACACAGGGCAATCAGGTGTTTTCACATCCTTCAATCCGCATTTGAAACAAAATATGTCACGATTTGCTTGACACTGTCTTATGTGATGTGTGTTATTACGACACCTAGGGCAATATGGTTGTTTATTTACTTGAACTGTGTGTATAAATTGTTTGTGTTGATTTTTATTGTAAATATATTGTTGATTTTTATTGTAACCATGTTGTTGATTCTTATTGTAACCGTATTGTTGATTTTTATTGTAACCATATTGTTGATTTTTATTATTATGATTAAAGCTATGATTTTTTGAAAATTCTCCCTTGTTGTAATTATTTTTGTATATATTGTTTTGTTTATTAATTGTATTTTCAAAATTTCTATTAAAGATTTTATTTGTTTCTTTAGAGTACGCAAATTCTGGAGCGACGGTTTCAGAAGTAACCTTAGGGGGTTCTTGAAATTGTAAAAGGCGAGAATTAATAGTCTCGTAATTACGACAGAGTAAGCGTAAGGCATCTATAGTGTCAATCTGAGATATTGATACAGCTAACGTACTAGCATAGCAAGGCCTTATATTATGAAAAAGTATTTCTAGTTGTTCCGACTCGGTAAAAGGCTTAGAAAGACGTGAGAACATTCCATTCATAATCGAGAGATAAATAGTTATGTTTTCACGTTCGCCCTGAGTGCGCGAACGAATTTCTGATTTAAGGCGGTAGTCGTAATCAGACTGATCAAAGTCTTCCTTGAGCTTAGCAGAGAGCTCAGGCCAGGATAATATCTTGTCCTTTACTGAACGGTACCAATGAAGAGCGTCGTCCTGGAAAATTTCCGTAGCAAAAGCTAATATTTTTGAGGGAATTATATTTCGTGCAACAATAAATTCATCGACGTGTTGTATAAATGAACGCACACACGTTTTACCATTAAACTTTAATTTGTTAAGATCAGCAATAGTACGATCGCATGTCACAGAAATTAAATTATGTACTTCCGGTGTCGAGCTAGAGGAAGAATTAGATGATACCGGAATAGGTTTTTTTGCTTGAAGAGACGCGAATCGCTGCGAAAGAAGTTTATAGCCTTTACAAACTTCATCATACTCGGATTTAGTGTCGTCACTGGGCGTTAACCTTGCTAAGCGATTATTAAGATGGTTTAACATATTTTGTGTTCTCATAAGTGATGGTTCACTAGGATCCGAGACATCTAAATTTGTGTGAATTTTAGTGAGAACTTCGAGACAACCTTTGAGGTCCTGTCGAATATCTAAAGGAGACTCCAATATGTGTTCGTCCGGGTATTCTGATGATAATTTAACAATTTGTTTACGTAACTCTTCGACAGAAGGTGCTGCGCTAGCTCCACGAATGCGAACCTCATATTCGAGCTCCGATTTTTGAAGTGATAGATATTTGACGGGTAGCATTGTGCCAAAAATAAAAAATTGGGTAAGTGGCAAAACTAATGAATAAAAGCACAAATCTAAATAAATAATCTTCTCCGATCTGTTACAATATAATTAAGCTATCAACGTTTGTTTTTACATAAAAATTTATATTAGTAAAAATAAAAAATAAAAAATGGTTAGCAGCAAATAAAAAATAAAATGAAAGCAAAAGTGCTACTAATGTGTACTTTACAATACAAAAACAGCTTTCCTTAAAAATTAACAATAACAAATTAAAATAATAATTTTTAACGTACCTACCTATAAAAAAAACGAGGTAAAATTATTATTATAATTTTTTTTTTTTTATAATATATACAAAATGTAGGTAGATATATGCTGTTATAAAATGAGAAAGAAAAAAAAAATTTGTAAACCAGAACAATGTATACAGTAATTTACGTTACTATTACAAAACTTTAACACTTTTAGTACACTTTAGTAACAACTAAAAACCAAAAACAAAAAACGTTTTACAAAAATAAGCCACAAACACGCTAACTACTAAAAGAACCGATAATAAAGGAACTTGTGTGAATTTAACCACGTTTAAGGGCGCCAGTGTCGCGGGGTTCCGCACTTAATCCACACAAGCTCCCCAATGTTATCGATTTAGGTACTCCCCTGAATTATAATCAGCGGCCCAAGGAGTCGCTTCTGGGAACCGCTGGCAGCAGTACAGCAGGGATGGGCAGCCAGCCTCGAGAGTCAGGTGACGGAAGGCAATGTAGTTGAATCGCTGAAGCGTCGAAACGTTGGGAGTGTCGAAACGTCGGAATGTTGAACGTTGGAAAGTTGAACCCTGGAATGTTGAACCCTGGAACGCGCCATCAAAAATTGCATTACAAGCGGTTCCGTATACTTTGCGAACATCCATGGCACCGCATTATAAAAATAACCACCCATAGAGTAGAAGCGATGCCGTGGAGTTGATACAATCAGATTGGAGATCACAATTTTAAAAGAAATACGTCAATAATTAATTAATTTAAAAGTTGTCCATGATTTATTAAAAATATGAGGGTTGCACTAAAAAATGTTGAAAACTTTTTATAGCATGATTATGCAAAATCAATACAAGCGTGATATATAATGTAATGCATACTAATATTGAATACAAGCATTATGATTTGATTATTACGCTAATAACTACGTTAATTGCCTATTTAAAATACAATAAAATACCACTCACCCAGTTTGGGGTAGATCGACACCAGTGTTTATTTATTATATATTTACCAATGTAATATATTCGACGAACGCTCAGTGACGCACGATAATATGTAATATTGAAATATTATTCAAATAACGATAATAAAATATAAATTAACGTGACGTGCATTCATTCGAACAATATGGCAAGTGTCGGTTATGCAGTTTTTCAAATGTCATCGATCACTTGTCGTGCCAATTTACCGACAGCAAACGGGAGTGTTGCTAGGTGAAATATCTTATATATAATTGGCAGTATGCTATTTTATTATTTTACCACATAAGGCTGTTTAGTGTTTAGTTTAATAATATGTTTTATATGTTTATGTAAATATGTTTTATAAAGATTAAGTTTTAGTAAAATGTGTTGTATATATTGTGAATATTATAATTTATTTAAGTAGTTATTAGGTATTAGTGCTGTAAATATATTGAATTTAAGTGTATTTAAAGTTGTAATATGAATTATGTACGTACAACGTTACAGTCTATGAAAATTCTAACACTAATATTCAGAAATCAAGATATCTTAATGTAACATCAGTGTTAAAATCTTATTAGGTCGTAAACGATTAAGCATACTGAACTCATTAGAAAGAGAATTCTAAAAGCATTACAATGTCTTAAATCTCTTGATTATATCGTATATATTAACTATGTTTTTTCTTTGGTTCCTATTGCATTAACATATCCCTTTATGACTCTTAGTTCGAAGTAATAAAGACGATACTGAAAAATTTATTTTCAAGTCATCAGTACATATTTCATTGCTATCGAGAGTGCAAAATCCACATTTAATCTAGAAATATTACAAACATAAAGACATTTTGATTAGAGCATTTTTATTTAATGTTTATATAATGTTACAAAATATATTATTAATATCTACGTTTAGTATCAAAAGCAATTAACTTTATTTATACTAAAGATTATGAATAAGGTCAAATGGCTTCACTTCTGTGTTTCTTCTCAGTAAGTTATAGCATGAAAAATGAAAAAAATTATAATTATCTTGATCATAATTTTGATTTTTGTTAAATGTGAATGTTCCGGCATATTAGCTCCAGACACTGGACAGTTATTTAATTCTCTAACTCAATGTATAAAAAATGTAAGTAAACTAAAACTAAAAAATCAACCATATGTTGTTCTAAATGCACAATACATAACTAATAAAACAAAACATAGTCTTTTTATTTCGGAAGTTACAGAAAAACTGATGAAAAATAATATATCTATGGTAGTAGTTGCTGACAAAGAAAATAAGAATTTGATTCATTATAATTCAGCAATAAATAACACCAGTTATTGCGACACTAACAACTACGTTGCCCAAGTAATTACTTACTTTGAAACATGCAAAGATATACTCAAATTTGATTTTAGCGGTACAGATTTGAAAACCATGCATATATTTGTGATATTGGAACCAATCGACAGTAAATGCAGTGATCAACTACAGGATAAAGAAAATTTAGGTCAATACGATGTCACATTGATTACCCCAAACGAAATAGACAACGATAAAAATAACATATTATCTTTTATACCTGTATTTAATGTATTAAATCAATGCTCATATCACAAAATTATATTAACTGTAGTAAATACCTGTATTAATGGAACTATAAAGATAAAATACAAAGATTTTACTCAAGCCAAAGCTATAAATTTTAATAAATGTCCATTAAAAGTTGGAATGGAGAATGTAGTACATATCTGCCAAGTATACAATTATGAATCTCTAAAACTATATGACCCTATTGAAAAGGCAACAGGATCTGATGTAGAAATAATAAACATTATAGCAAAATATTTTAATGCTTCTCTAGACTTACGCTATATTGATGTGAAACACAATAATCCGAAGAGGGACCACACATTTTTGTCTTATGTATTAAATGGAAGCCTTGATGTGTGTGTTGGTGGATTGTTCAGGTTTAATGAAAATGTAATGGCATATTCAAATGCGTACTCCAGCGAAGGAATTACGTGGGTATACTACGCTGAACGCGATGAAAGATCTTGGGAGAACCTTATCCAAAAAATGAATGGCTTTTATATCTTTATTGTACTTTATATTAGCTTAACTCTCATCTGGTACATTATTCGTTTATTTGATGAGGACCTAGTTTCTTTGGAAACCACACTTCTTTATGGTTGGGGAGCATTGGTCGGCGCAACATCTTTACAAGATCCAAGATCTAATAAGCAGAAAGTGGTTAACCTGATGTACTTTATAATGTGTATCTATTTATCTACTTATATGAGTATACAATTATTTACATTTCTTACTATAAGAGAACCTCCACGAATATATAAAACTAATGATGACATCATGAAATCTGATAGAGTGGTATACTCGAGGTCAGTTAGAAAAATTGTCATTGATGATTATAAGTACAAAATTTTTTTGAACAAATCAATTAATTGCTTTTCCTTTGAAGATTGTGCTAGGAGTGCTCTCGTTAATAAAAGTGTGACGGAAATGTTTAAAAGTGATTCATACAATTTCCAATATAACTCTATTGTAGACGGTGAGGCAAGAATTCTTCGAGTACCGGAAAATGTATTGACTTTACACCATGTAGTAACGATAAGAAAGGAAAGTCCGTTTGTATATAAAATTCAGCAAATAGTCCAAAGATTATTTGAAGCTGGAATAACTGAGAAATTGTTTAATGAAGCTATAGGTGTTCTTGTGATATCTAAAGCTAATATAGCTGCCAGTAACATGATGATGAACAGCTACAGTTGTGAAGCTGGTTGTGCTATTACCTTCACACAAATCGCCGGGTCATTTTATGTTTTGATTCTTGGTTGTATATTTTCTTGTATTGTATTTGCTATTGAGTGTATTGTAAAACAAGAAAGAAAAACAGTTATTGTATAACATAGGTAATATGTAAGCAGAAAAATGTAGTGTGTTCTAGTAACTTTTCGTCATAAGATTTTTCTCACCCTTATGTATCTAAATTAATAGATTATTACTAAGTATCTTAATTATTATTATTTTGTAATAGAGGTATCCCGCGAATTCGTACTAGTAAAATTTAGAAAAAAATCGCAGCGTAATGTTATATAGCCTTCTTCGAATCCTGGTCCGATCTAAAAAATTCTTTCAGTGTTGGATTGCACATTTATCGACGAAGGCATCTATATAACAATCATGCTGTAATAATTAAGAGCGAAGCAGTAGCGAAAAGTGTTGCAAAAACGGGGAAAAGTTTCTACTCCCACGCGTACAAAATCGCGGACATTACTTAATAATAATAATATATAATAAGTTTTAAGTTTAGCTATATAGTGTTAAAGCAATTATTCGCAAACGTAATACATCGTGAAAACCTAATCAAAGGTTCATATTAGTTTGAAGCAATCTCGGCGTAATAATTAGGTACGAGTACATAACTCACATGTAAATGTTACAATCAAAGTTTGATGATAATATCAATTTGATAAGGGATCTCGTCAATACATTCGGATAATAATTGGTTCTAGGATGGCGGTGAGCTCATCAAGTTGAAACTGTTCTTGTATTATATTTTACAAGCTGTTCCCCACAACTTTGTATGTGTGGATTAGAAAAACCAAACCCTGACAATTAATACAAAACCACCAACCATCCACTTGAACCACTCTTTCTCTATCCAGCCCATTAATTAAGTATTCCATCCTAAGGTTGTCCGAAAGAGATCGCAGATAGTGGTAAAACCGCCTTTTTACCTTTTTTAAAGTAGTATAAACAACTCTATTATCTATTTTTGGTATACAATAAAAAGTATTGAATTTAATGTCCCATTGTTGAACAAGGGCCACTTTGGGTGGGGTTATGGTCTACTACGCCGCGCTGACCAGGCGTGTTGGCATAGGGTTTGGTATTGAGTTTTCCGTCTCTCACAGAGGATACTCATCTATGTACAATATCCCTCAGCTAGCTTTTACAGCACCCTGAGGAGGAAATGGCCACCCCATTTCCTTATAATCCTTTCCTTCCCATCCTTCCTTTCCATTAGTATAGATGTATTTCTAGACATTATAATTATTCTCGAGGAAATGGGGTGGTGCGATTTGTATTCTCAATCCGTCACCATACGGGCCGGGAGATTCAGTATATTAACTTCAAATAGACAAAAGTAAATAAACTAAATTATAGTGGAAAAAATGATAACCATGAGCGGGACTTGAACCCACGACCTCGGAATACCGTTCCGTTGCTCTCCCATCTGAGCTATCATGGTTCCCGCATATGTTTACCAAATCTTCCACTACAACCTTCTCAATGTGAGTTAAACATCGTGCGATGTTTTGTGTACAACGCCATCTATTGAGCGGTTTGCACTAACTCGATCAATCGATCACTTAGTGTTCTTTACAGAACACAATTGGACCGAAATAATGACTGTACATGTATTTCTACATTAATTTATGAATTTTTGCAATTGACTTGCTATGCTTTTACTAAATAAACTAAATTATAGTGGAAAAAATGATAACCATGAGCGGGACTTGAGCCCACGACCTCGGAATACCGTTCCGTTGCTCTCCCATCTGAGCTATCATGGTTCCCGCATATGTTTATCAAATCTTCCACTACAACCTTCTCAATGTGAGTTAAACATCGTGCGATGCTTTGTGTAAAACGCCATCTATTGAGCGGTTTGCACCAACTCGATCAATCGATCACTTAGTGTTCTTTACAGAACACAATTGGACCGAAATAATGACTGTACATGTATTTCTACATTAATTTATGAATTTTTGCAATTGACTTGCTATGCTTTTACTAAATAAACTAAATTATAGTGGAAAAAATGATAACCATGAGCGGGACTTGAACCCACGACCTCGGAATACCGTTCCGTTGCTCTCCCATCTGAGCTATCATGGTTCCCGCATATGTTTACCAAATCATCATCAACCAAAAGTAAAAGCATAGCAAGTCAATTGCAAAAATTCATAAATTAATGTAGACAAAAGTACTTTAAGTTGCATGAATTGGTATTTCTTAAAGTGAAGAATATAATTTATTTTATATTAAAAAGTTCCGATATCTTTCTCAAAAGCAAAAAACCTGCACGATATGCAAAACAAGATAACTTTGTCACAGCTGCTGTTAAGTTTAGCCACTTAATATTAAATTCTCATGTGGACCAATCAAAATGTCTTTAGATATTGTTGATGCTTTCCAGATTGCTGGTACTGGGAGTTAGCTAAAGTCCACGTGTAGCTGATCTAGCTAAAGTCCACATGTAGCTGATCTAGCTACATGTAATCAAATCAAAGCTAATCAGAAAAATTAATAAGTTACTGCAAAATATTAAAGTTAGTTAATCGGTTACATCCAAAAATAGATAATAACAAGTAATTTATCACACTATACCACATTAATCACGAAATAATATTTATTTCACGAGTTCGTTACCCGCCGGCTAATTGGCATCCCAGTGCCGGCTTTTGTTCATAAATTATTTTATGACGCAAGTGTTGAAAGTTAGCGAATAGCATTCTATCTGCCTTAAGATTATACAACACTAGCTGATGCTTGCTACTTCGAACCCTTTAACCACTCTATCTATTAAAAAAACCACATCAAAATCCGTTGCGTAGTTTTCTCTCATATAGCTCACATAGGAACATACATACAAAAATAACATCATCCTCCTGCCCTTATCCCATTATTCGGGGTCAGCGCAACATGTCTTTTTCTTCCATAGTCTTCTATCAGCCGTCATGTCTGTGTTAACTCCTCTTTCTTTCATGTCCACTTTCACACAGTCCATCCATCTTTTCTTAGGTCTTCCTCTAGACTTTTTTCCTTCCACATTTATACGCAGAACTCTCCTAACGACATTACTTTCCTCTCGTCTCATGACATGCCCATACCAGGACATCCGCTCATTCTTAAATTTTTCAGTCACTGGCATCACTTTCAGACTTCCTCTAATATATTCATTCCTTATTTTATCCATTCGCGTGACGCCACACATCCATCCCAACATTCGCATCTCCGCATTGTGCATTCGTCTTTCATCCATCGCCTTTGTTGCCCAGCATGAAGCGCTATAAACGACAGCAGGTCTTATTACCGATTTATAGATTTTGCCCTTTAATTTAAGGGGCACTTGAAATCGCTAATGGTTCCCATGACCTGCCGCCATTTCATCCATCCTGCGTCAATCAAAAATAACGACTTTGTTTCATAACAAATAAAGACAATACAAATTTATTTATTGTACACCATATAAAAATCTCAGGAACCGATAGTTCATTCGATTTCGTCTATATTTTTTTTTTTACACAAAAACAGTGTAATAAATGGAAACTCGCTAAGCATCCTTGCCATGGTACACAGCCTCGCGACTGATTATGGATCTCATGTTGCCAATGCCATTAGTTTTGTTTCTTACAGACTACTCCGGATAACTGGGACTGCCTCAATTATAAATTAGTTAATAAACCAAATGAATATAATTTTATTGGTATGAAATGTTAAAGATATTAAGAGAACAGTTAACATAATATATAGAAAGTTAAAAAAAATTAAAATAGGCAAATATTATGTACAAAGCTGAAAATATAAAAGAAAACAAAAAAAAATAAAGAGTAGAGTTATTTTAGAGTAGTTTTTACATCGAAGCTAAGACGCACTTAACTTTACCTACACACTTGGTCAGCGTTGCATATTAGACCAAATTCTCTCCCGTATTACAAAAAAAACATGTGACCAATAGTGCGATATTAATATGCAAAGATTTAGAAATATATCGCAAGGTTCCCAAAACTCCTCCTCCTCCTCTCCAGCCCATTTATGTCCCATTGTTGGGAACGGCCCTCCTCCACTTTGGAGAAATTATGGTCTACTGTGCCACGCTGACCAGGCACAGGGTTTATTTTCGAGTTATTCGTCCCTCACAGAGGATGGCATCTCTGTAAAAATATCCCTTAGCTGGCTTTTACAGCACCCTAGGGAGGAGTTGGGGTGGTGACACTTGTATTCCTAGTCCGTCACCACACGGACAGGCTAACATAATAATAATAATAATAAACCCCTCTGGGCCAGTCGTTACCTCACCATGAGACTAACGCGAGACTAACAAAAAATGTATCGCAGGACTTAGGGAAAGCCTACAGACCGCAGGGCAGCTTGTGGCGAGCTGAATGTGAGTGGCGACACTGCGGTCCCGAGTGCCCCTGAGAGTCGGTCGTGGCCTCGCCTTCGGCTTGCCTTTGTTGGCTGGCCGAACTGGAAACCGAGAGTGCCTGGACTCTCGTCTCTGTCTTGCCTTCACCGGCCGAACAGAGTGGGGTCGCCAGAGCTATATGCTCGGGGGTGGAAGTGTCAATTTCAAGGGCGTAATTACGGGGAAACCCGCTCCGGGTCTCGGCTTGCGATGGTGAAACCGGTGCCGCACCGCTCTACACCCCAAGCCGCTCACACCGGTGTTGCTCCTTGCTGCCTTGTCTGGCGGCTGTGTGGGGGCCCATCTAGTGAGTCGGCGAGTCACCGTCTGCCACGGCTCACCAACTATCAGTATTGAAGGCAGGCATCCGTATTATTTGCAACAGTTTATATAACCAGTCCATCAAACACCCCCTCATAATAAACCAGTTAATTTCTCTACATTATTTTGCAATAGATCTACAGCTACCACTGGCATTCCATGACTCCACTTCTATAGTGCAGGTGTGGAGTGTCGGTGGTAGGTGTTCCACCCCATTTATTTATTCATTAAAATTCTCAAAGGGCCTCTGCATGTTGGATCCATGTCCCTATGTAAGCCTTACAAAGGACCGGGTATTTCTTATAATAGAAATAACCAGTGACTATCAGAGTGAGATACAAATAATAATAATAATAAAATTTTTATTTCAGATAAAATTATCCATATGTAGTTAGTAGAAGGTTACTAAACAATTTTTCTTATGTACTATGTTAGTAATGTTAGCAAATACATAATACTTAAATATAAAATTTATTTATAATATACACCATTTAATTATAATATATACCATAACTATAAAATTAAAATTAACACGATTATGTTTTTGGTCATAGCCTTCTTAAAACATCTTGTTAATTTTATACTTTCATACAAAGGAAGAATAAGAATTTTTACCACAAAGAATTCTTTTGCTTAAATATATTTACCTCTACATTATCTGAGTTAAATTCCTTCAGTGCCAGAGCTAGATTTTAACAAAGACAGGATGTTGTTCAGGAATCCTGTGTTAATTTTCTCAACGCAAGAAAACGCTTACTCCGTCGTCGTCATGACAGTTTTACAATTAAACTGCCCGCAAAATACCATTATGGTGAAATTACTACGTGGATATTTGCGCAATGCTGTGTACAGATAGACTTTAAGAGGATTTTTCCTGTCTATTACCTTTTTAAAGAATATAAATATGAAGTAATTTATTAATATAATTTAATTGAAAATAAGAACCTTAAACACAAAGGTGTTAACCAAATGTGTATTTACCTTTGCTTAGTACCTTAATTAATTAATTATTACTCTTTTTATTAACGCTTTTATAAGCTCGGTACGTATCTATCAATGTATTAAATCTATGCATATAATATATGTGCAAGTAATTTTCACCTACTTGCAGTAATCGGATCTGAAAATTTGCACATATATTAAGAAACGATGATAATGCAATAATTAAAAAAAAAAACTATAAAACACGCTTGAAAATAAATGTTTTATATAGTTTTTGAACGATAAATAATAATTGTGATATGACCTTCTTACTGTGTACTATTTTTATCTAAAATATTTTATACATTTTTATGAAATCCAGGACTCTAACAAAATGGGAACATAACATATTATCAAGATAAGTTTCGGTTGAAATAAACAACATGTATGGTTAGTGGTCATTTTTCGAGAGGACTTGCCAACCCTTCTGAATACGGAATGAGGGTGAGTTATAAAATAGCTAGTTACACAAGCAATGGTCTAAACTAGCCGGCTATGCGTGAGATCAACTGTACCAGCTTGGATTTACTCTACATTAGATATGGTATTTGACTGTGTGGTGACAGATTAAGAATACAAGTGTCACCACTTCTTTTCCTTCCCAGGGTGCTGTAAAAACCAGCTATGGGATATTGTACACTGATAACAACCTCTGTTAAACACGGAAAATTAGAAAATTAACCAAATGCCAACACACCTGGTCAGCACGACATACTAGACTATAATCCCTCTCAAAGTGAAAAAGGTCCGTGCCCAACAGTGTGACCTTAATGGGCTTGGAAGAGAGAGAGGGAGAGAGAGAAACTGCATTGTCGGTAATGATGCTGTTTCAGCTCCTATTTTATTTTATAATGGATAAATCACATAACGTCCTCTGAAAGAAATAATAATAAAGAATACATACACTACATTAATTTATAAATTCTGCTCTCCCATCTGAGCTATCATGGTTCCCGCATATGTTTACCAAATCTTGAACCATGGTAGCTCAGATGGGAGAGCAACGGAAAGGTATTCCGAGGTCGTGGGTTCAAGTCCCGCTGATGGTTATCATTTTTTCCACTATAATTTAGTTTATTTAATTCATCCACTACTTTTTTTTTTAATCTTTATTTAAATATTAAAGAGGTAGGCTTTATCATACAAGATAATGTCGCCCACATTGGTACAATAATTACAAACAATTACACTCTATCCTTAAGTACTATCTGGCACATCTTATAAATATTTTTTGCTTCTTCTGATAATGGAGATGACAGTACACTAAGGTAATCACCTCCATTATTCTAATAATTTGTAATTTAGCCTATATGTTTCGCGTCGGACATACTCTTTGAGTATGTGGTGAATGTCTTCTACCAAATTACACATAGTGCAGTTTGGTGAATCAACTTTACGCATCAAGTATGCGAACTTGTTTAAAGGGAGGTGTCCTGAGCGAAGCCTAAGAGCTGTAACAATAGTGTGCCGACTCATATCGGTGTCTGCAAACCATAATCTATGCGGCAGTACTGGTCGCATTATCTTAAACCAAATGCCCTTACTCAGTGATCGTAAGTCAAAATATTCTGACCATTTGGTCCTACACTTTTTCCGGATCTCACATAGAATGTCAGTAGAATAAGGGTGGTAGTCACTTGCGATTCCAGAATAGTAAGCGATATGATATGATATGAGACGGCAACCATTGCAAAATAACATTTATTTTAGCTTTGGTAAAGTCGAGAATACATTTTAATATAACTTATGCCACTGGAATACCCTTGAACGCAGGAAAACAGCTTACTTTTCTTTTGCAAATACATACTTATAAACACCCTATGTCTGTATTAGGCTTATAATACATAGCAAACACCTCATGTCTGTATTATGCAAGGTTTAGAATCAGAAAATACGATTAATTTTTATTTGTTTTATATTTAAGCCATGATAAGCTCGTTATTCAGCAATAAACTTTTAATGGTACTTTTGGTCTAATTTTTACATAATAAAGCAAAGGGCACGACGTACCTGCGTCATTTCTTCACTCATTTTGATATTTAACTTCACAATACTTTAAGCTTCTTCGTTCCTAAATACCATATCCATTATGATATTGTCTGCAACTGTGAACAAAGCACGTATCGGCCGTTTGTTTTCATTCCCGCGGCAACCACTTTCGAATGCCTCCAAATTGTCGGATAGAACCCACACGCAATATGACCACGCGCGATATTCTAACAAATAAAGCTTGAAAATATACTTTTACAGCTTCGTTATATGGAACGTACCTATCTAGATAAATATTTGTATTATGAAAGAAATAGAGTTCTGACGCAAATAGGGATCATCATTATTCTCCTTCCCTTATCCCATTTTTTCGGATCGATTTAACATATCTTTTTCTTCTATAGTCTTCTGTCAGACGTTATATCTGTGTTAACTCCTCTTTATTTCATACTATCCTCATCCACACAGTCCTGTCCTCAACAGATCATTATCACGAAGGTAATAATGATCTGAAAAGTAAAAATCTATATTTTATGAACATTATATAAATAAGATTGCCCCTACGCTATCTGATCTATTCTAGTTTTGGTTCTGCAGTATCGTTCATCAGATGTAATTATTAAGGGACATCGGATACTTGCGATTTGATACCTATTAAATGATGTACCTCCCGTTCTTGTGGTAAAACAATAAACAGGTACAACTTGTTACTGTTACATACTAGGAAGGAATACCCAAATAAAATTTAACAGTTACTGTTGCTAACACCCAGTAAATTCCAGTAACTTGCAGTTAAATCCAGTAACCGGCTCTCGAGAAATATTTCCCAATCGCGACCCTTACATGAATAACTTAAAGGACTTAACAAATATATACCCGCATTTTTCGCCTCGACGAGAACGACGTCATTTTGGATTTTCGCCTCGTTGCCTAAACCTCATTATTGATTATATTATGTTGGTCCGTAGACGTTTAAATGCAAATTTGTTGAGGTGTCTGAAATATCCTTTCAAGGTTTTCTGATAAAACTTTAAGATATGGAATTTATACAAACTTTCGTATGTTGTCAACCACCTAAAATTCTTCTACGAATGCTGGAAGCTTAAGCTTAATCAAAATGGAAACTCGAAACAAAACACAAATAACAGAAACGATTTTATCGATGTCCCAAAATCCTTTTTATAATGGCTGCAGTCTTATTCCAATGTCAATCTTATATATATCATTGTCGAAACCTATAATAAATAAAAATAAATAAAATAATATTTATAGTGATCCACATAAATTACAGCAGTTTCACAATAGCACTGAGACCCCCACACTAGGATACCCTGTGTTGTGGGGCTCAGTCTCTTTCATCACAAGATTCAATATTAAAAGTAAAGAAAGGAAAGAAAAAAAAACAAAGGATAATAAATATACATCATAAGATAAGGTTAAGTACAATTGGCACCAAATCTTACTACTAGCCTATTAGTGTGAAATTATAGCCATTTAGATAAAAATATAATATCCTGGTTGTTTTGATTTTAGGTAAGTTAGTTGAGCTCCGTACACTGCTTAAAATTGGTGCCATTATCAATTACTGTTGCTATATATGTGTGAGTGATTGTGTGTATGTTTGGGTAAACTTAGTATATTAAGACGATACCAAAATAGCTTCGTGCATTTTTCTATGTACGAAGTTTTCATTGTTTCTTTAGATTGAATGGCTAGAGCTCTAATTTTTAAGTATATGTTTTTTCAATATATGATCTAGGATCGCATCAACTCAGAAACGCGATTGAAAAAAGTTTTCTCGATAGAAAATCTTGGCGAAACAACCTCTCAAATTTTTCATTTTTTTCATTTGTCGCTCTATTATCGCGTATTCACTAATGAAATAACTTTAAAAACAAAAGTAACTATTATATATAGAAACACGTAAATCAGAATTAAAATATATTTAGTAGATTTTGAGTAAATAGGAAAAGTATCCCTAATTCTTCATTTTCTGTGCCTACTGGCTGTGTTAATATGTACGTGTCGGCGATGATATACGATAATATTGATGTAGGTAGTATGGATTAAACGTGTGTTGCTTTCACATTATAAATGTAAAAGTAACTCTGTCTGTCTCTTTGTTACGCTTTCCCGCTTAAACCTCTTAACCGATTTTGATGAAATTTGGCACAGACAATCTTTAGACCCTGAAAAAGGACATAGGCTACCTTTTATTGCGAAAAAAGGTATGAAAAGTTTTCTAAATTTCACGCGGACGGAGTCGCGGGCAACAGCTAGTATGTATATAAAGAAGGTTATAGAACATTTATCAGACAAGCACTATTGTATAGAAGATAGTACACAACTCGCGACTAATTTATAAGCTGAATCTGACGGTATGATTACAAACTTCGGATTCTAGTCAAAACTTCGAGTCTCTTGAGTAAGTTTGAGACTTGTACTATCTTGTTAACTGATGATAGTATAATTATACCACGTTTGTTAGCAACAGATTACCAAATTGCACGTATTAATGCTATGGGAGTTAAATATTTGTTTCATGTAGAGTAGTTCATGACACTAGAGTGACTGGGCTGATCTAGCTCCGGGAGGGGTGAAAGGAATAAATAAAAATAATATTTTCTAACACTTGTGCGACTCATTTATTTAAATAAAACTACTTTTTACGGATTTAGACGCGTATATTTGTTTTAAATTTTGGCCCGACATTTCGGAGACTTTGCAGTCACCATGGTCACGGGTGAGACTCTCTTAAACGCGTCTAAATCCGTAAAAAGTAGTTCTATTCATGGACATTTCACATAACGTACTCTGATTCCAAGCTCAGCTTGTATTCTTGTGTTATGGGTACCAGAATACGCATATATACTACAAAAACTAGTTTTATTTTGTAAATACATACTTTTAATATAATACATAGTAAACACCCAGACGTAATACAAACATTTGTATAACGTTTATAAACATCACACAAATTATTGTCTCGAGCGGGAATTGAACCTACGATGTCGTGAATGGCAGTCCGTTACATGAACCATTAGACCACGAAGCCCGTCAAAAAAAAATGGTAAGAAAATATTAAAATATTGAATTCCATAGAAGTTGTAAGTACGAAAATTTTTTTTTTTTTACAAAAAATAATATTTTTGGAAAATATTTTCTTTACAGATTAATGAGATTATCAATGTACTACTTAATACTTACCATAAATTAGGTCAGGGATAAAAAGGTTTCCTAAGAATTGGAAATCTAAAATTAGCATACCTTTGCTTAAGAAAATAGGTTTTAAACATATTAACGGACCAAACCCTCTTCTTTTTGGGGGTGGCTTAACCCAGTTGAGTTTCATATCCAAAAATCTTGACTTAAGATAAATAATGTTGTGATTATCCGGGTCATCAAATCAAATCATTTATTTTCAGATTTAAAAACAGTTATAAATTTTAAATCCATTTATCCTATTTTTATTTGTATACTAGCTGCTGCCCGCGACTTCGTACGCGTAAATTTTTTTTTTTTTCCTGGTGATATCATTCCTTTGACTATAAACAGATCTGTTAAGTGTCAGATAACAGCAAAGGGAGAGTCTCATCATGGGAGACATCTTCTCCTTTATTTAGCTCTCTTCATCCTCAAGGTTGGAGTATAACACGTTTTTTTAAGCGTTTTCTGCTGCTGACTTGTAGTAACTGGACTGCTAATTCATTGGGGTGATTAGCGAGTCTCTTTTTAAATTTAGAAATGAAACCCTAACAAACAGAAGTTTACTATATCACTCGATTGATTGCGTTGTACAGTACTTTTTAAATCGCCCTATAGTTTCGTTCCTCACATTAACACTTAAGCGCGTCAAAATTTTTGCACTGTCATCGGCTCGTTTTCACATTTGTAAATTAGTTAGGATTAGGATTATTAGGATTATCATCTACTTATAACTAACTACCTGTTGCCCGCGACTTCGTACGCGTGGAATTTAGAAAATTTTCCCTGTTTTTACAACACTTTTCGCTGGATGCTTCGCTCCTATTGGTCGCAGCGTGATTTTATATAGCCTTCCGCGATAAACGTGCTATTCAAAACCGGAATTTTTTTTTGAAATCTGTCTAGCGGTTCCTGCGATTAGCGCGTTCAATCTAGCAAAATCTTCGGCTTTATAATATTAGCATCGATGAATTATACCGATTGATATGTTATACTTGGTCGATGATATTAGTATAGAAATTAGAAACGTTCGGGCTAAAATTTAAAACAAACACACGGGTCTAAATCCGTAAAAAGTAGTTTTATTTTAACAAATGAGTTGCGCAAGTGTTAGAGAATATTAGTATAGATAATAAAAATATGTCGTAATCATACATAACAACAGCCAAATTAAATTTAATCTTTAAGTCACACTGAAAGAGGGCCTTATATGTATACTATTTAAGTCGTCTTTCAAGCTGTAACTAATCTTACAACAAAATATTAAATAATCTGTCACAGTCGACATACCAAAAGTTAATATCAAAGGTAATATATCTTCTAACTTAATATCATTTTATCATATTCATTAATCAAATATATTTTACTTATGTTCACTACTCACTCATCTTTCATGACGGACTCCGAACAGAAGGATATGTTTGGTTTACAATAGCCATAATTTTATAGATTAGGCATCTTTACTTGATAAAAACATAGTCGTTATTTTGACGGGCCTCGTGGTGTAGTGGTTCACATAACGGACTGCCGATCACGAGGTCTCGGGTTCGATTCCCGGTCAGGACAATCATTTGTGTGATGTTTTTAATTGTCATACAAATGTTTGTACTGCGTCTGGGTGTTTACTATGTATAATAAGTATGTATTTACAAAAGAAAAATAGTATATGTATTCTATCCGTATTCTGGTACCCATAACACAAGCATATAAGCTTAGCTTGGGACCAGAGGACGTTGTGTGAAATGTCCATGAGTATTTATTTATTTATTTATTTATTTATATTTTTGTATGTATGTCCCTATGTGAGCTTATAACTTCAAAACTACTCAACGGATTTTGATGCGGTTTTTTTTTTACTAGAAAGAGTGTTTCAAAAGAATGACTTTTTTACATTATGTTAAGAGGATACCAAAATAGCTTCGTGCATTTTTCTACGTACGAAGTTTTCCTTGTTTCTTTAGATTGAATGGCTAGAGCTCTAATTTTTAAGTATATGTTTTTTCAATATATGATCTAGGATCGCATAAACTCAGAAACGATTGAAAAAAGTTTTCTCGATAGAAAATCTTAGCGAAACAACCTCTCTAATTTTTTATTTTTTTCATTTGTCGGTCTATTATCGCGTATTAACTAATGAAATAACTTTAAAAACATAAGTAACTATTATATATAGAAACACGTAAATCAGAATTAAAATATATTTAGTAGATTTTGAGTAAATAGGAAAAGTATCCCTAATTCTTCATTTTCTGTGCCTACTGGCTGTGTTAATATGTATGTGTCGGCGATGATATACGATAATATTGATGTAGGCCCTTAAGGTTTGGTTTCTAAATTCCACGCGATCAAAGTTGCGGGTAATAGCTTGCTTTGAAATAAATTAAAAAAATTTTTTTTTTTTCAAATATATTTATTACAAAAATTTCATCATTCATTTCATTCATAATAAGTTAACTTTTGTTGTTTTTGCGGTGAACATGGACCATAACTTGCTTATAGTATTATCGAATAGAAAGGGAAACCAATGTTTCGTTGTTGGTGCGCCATATAAGCTTTAAAATTGGTTAAAATAAGACGCATGAACATATATCATCTATAATATTTTTATAGGAAATTTCTTTCTTGAAATTAACGGATATATGAGATTAGCCATTAAATTATACCTAGAATGTACTAGAAGATATTACCGTTTATTTCATATCTCGATAAATTTCCTCAACGCTAGGCTATTAAAAGATAATTAAACAGCTCCTTGTTGAATGGTCAGGCGACCAAATTTTTCCCCATTACTAATGATGTGGAAGGAAAGATTATAGTCGCAATAAATGGAAAAAATCTTTGAAAATATTATTATACCTATCTAAGAATAATGTTGCACTAATAATTGTAACTAAAAAACCTAGGCTATGTTCTCCCAGGAACCTGAAAGCTACATAATGTGGCTTCCAGGTTCCTGGGCCGATTTGAAAATTCCTTTCACCAACAAACTGTATTGGTATCAGGATATGTAGGTATTTTCATTTGATATTTTTTTTGTAGCTAGTCGACTTTTTCTGCGAAATTGTGACCAAGTTCCCTAACAATGAATCTATAGGAAGCAGTTAGTCAAACAAGCCCAATAAATATTTATAAATAAATTAGTTGTTTGTCTTTACGTGTGCACAAATATAGTGTGTGCGTGGCATTAGCTGGACAAACAGTGATTGTGTATTGTACGTCGTCACATCAAATTGTGTAAATATCAGGAGAGAATAAAAATGAGGAGTTGTCTGTACCTCAAATATTTATTGAGCACAATTAGGTAAATATACTTCATGTTTTATGATTTCCTAGTACCTACAATGTTTATTCATTGCAACGTGGAAGTTAATTTGGATCAATTTTGGGTTGAAATATTTTTATAAACTCTCTCGTGTCGAATCGTGTCTCCTCCACTTATGGTACCTATACGGTGCTGTGCTGACCAGGCGTGTTGGCATGGGTTAATATTTAATGTTTACATTAATATTGCTTAACGACTCTACCTGACTATCGAAAATATAACAAAGTTTATTAAGTAAAAGAATAGCAAGTCAATTTCAAAAATTTATAAATTAATATAAAAAAGTAATTTTTCTTTTCATACCACGTCCGTAATTCTCACTAAACTTCACAAAAGATATAAACTAAATTCATTGCCTATATTTACTTATGTGTAGTAAAAATCCTAAAAGTAAACTACAGTACGAGCTCTAATCTCCATAGGATTTGCACATGAAAGCCTTCTCGTTCCGTTCTCCATCAATTCAGAATTAATGAGATTTTCTAGAGTCTATAAACCCTTGTGACAAACATTTGTATTTCTTATATAATAATATTTTAGGTTGGAATTTTAAACAAATAATATTTCTAAATAAATTTAAAGTTAAAAGTCGTTTATTTTCGTAGCTAAAATTGCACTAAAAGTATAAAGAAACAATCTAATTACACTCGATGTGGTAGCATTATTAACCCACTTCAAAAAAAGGAGGAGGTTTTCAATTCGTCTGTATGCTTTTTTTTATGTTTGTTATCTCATAACTTTTAACTAGGCGAAGCGATATTAATGTTTTTTTTTATTTCAAAGCTGGTGGTTCAGTGGGGGTCTTATTCGCGCCAGATCAAGATTTGATGAAGTAATTTATTGATTTTGATTGACGTGCTATGCTTTACTTAATAAATTAAATTATGGTGGAAAAAGTGATTGCCGCAAGCGGGACTTGAACCCACGACCTCGGAAAACCGTTCCGAAGCTCTTCCAACTGAGCTTATTGCGGTCGTGCTTGTAGCATTCAAATTACGTTTATCACAGTTAGCTTTCAAGATTTGATCGCAGGCAAACATCGGGACAGGTAAAACGTTACAGTGTACCTACATGCGACTTACTTATATTTTCAATTCATAAATATCTCCTAATGCCAGCTGACATGTAATCAGTGTATTTCTTTATTACATTTTACATTAACAGAAGTAATATATCAACAAAAATATTTTCAAAACACATTTATTTGTCAGAAAATAAAATTGTCATAAAGGCAATGACACGTTGTGAGTCGACCGCACTTTTCCATTTGGTCTGCAAATTGAGACTTTACGTGACTTACGACAAACTGAAACATTACGTGAGGAACGACATTTGTGATAGTGAGTGTGCAGCTTTATATTGTGTATATTGTGTATATTGTTGTTATAAGTTAATGTTTGGTACATTCGTTTTATACTTACAGAATTGCGAGTTGAACTATAAAGTCCTTCTTATGGTCATTCACCTGCTTTATCCCGTTATTCGGGCTCGGCGTGATGTGACTTTTTGTTTATCTTGCAATGGGTTTTTGCTGGTTTTTAGGCCCGACCGCCTGCCTGACGTCAACCCTCCTCGAGACGTTCCCTGGGTCGATTCTTATGAGACCCGCGGGTAAGACATTTGTTTTCTTTATATCCGTCGTCCTCTGGACGACAAAATCCATATAATTAATAAAATTTTCGTGTCGCAGTGTTTGTCATCAAACTCCTCTAAAACTGCTCTACCGAGTTTTTAGAAACTATGTGGTCTGAAAATAAGTTAATATCTAGTTTTCTTACCTTTAGTTTCACTTGCGTACTCCTTGGTACCCGTTGTACCTGAACGTATGCATGTGAAACTGGGGAGCGTTGCTATTAGGACAATAATATGCGGAGCGTTGCTATTAGGACAATAATAATGAAGCTACACTCTTGAGTATGTACTATCAAACATTATTCTGAAATGATTTACATTTTATGAAGAGGTAGAATAATATACAACAGAGCTGTAAGCAAACATCCGAGCCTCTGGTAGCCGTTGGATATTTTCATCGGCATAGCCCTGTCCTTATCCCACTTCTTGGAGTCGGTGCAACACGTCTTTTCCGTTCATGCTCTTCTGTCAGTCATGATAAGATGCATAGATAACATATCTATGTATGTCTATGCATGTTATCTAGGTAGTAACAAAGGTTGATTACCTTTGTTATAGTATATAAACACAAGGATTAGAAGTAGCTTTTGTCTTAGCTCCCTGAAAATTCCCGAGTTAGATTCGTCGGTTAACCTCTACTTCGAAGTTAGGAATTTCATAAGTTTATATGACATATTTTAGTGTTGGCATGTATAACGGCTGAACATATTCAACAACTTTCCTGAAGCACTTTACTTTGAATGTCTAATACGCGTTAAGTAGTAAGTAACTCATTGGCTTGTAGGACACATTAACCTACAGTTACACCGTGTCTAAATGTAAGATAACATTACACGAAGTACCTACACGATATATTTTTGCATGTTTGTAATGAAAAACCTCAAAAACTATTTAACGGATTTCGATAATTCTTTCACAATTTAAATGCTACATTATCCCAGATTAACATAAGCTATATATTTTTACTAGCAAAAATATAGGGTTTAAAATTTCTATAAAATGATTTTAACCCGTGCGAAGCCGAAACGGACCGCTATGTAAAATATTTTATACACATTATTAGCAGGTTCCTTGCGCTGCATATCTGAGTTTCTTCACAACCACGAGGACCATAAAAATAATATGTCACATTTTATATCCATAGATTGTTGGTTTGTAGGTAACTTAGTGACTTGAATGAAACATACCAGAGAGGAAGAACAGATTTTATAATAATGAAACGATCCAGTATCCATTAGCAGCTAAGATAGGATACTGCGAATAGGATTCCAATAACATTTGTTTCATATTACAATTCGGTGTCAGAATATACTCATTTATCCTACCCGTGCAAAGCGTGAATCGTGATTCCGCATACATTAACGCCCCCAGCGTCATTTGTGCTCAACTTGGATTAAATATTAACTCCCATTTAACTTTAATAAGCCAACGAACAACATGGACACTGTTTGATAACTCGCATCAATGTTTTAATGTACATTTTGATAGTATCGTGCAGCCTGTTTTATGATTAAACGATATCGCTTGTAGCTTTCTAAACAATTAAGCTTCGTCGAAAAGTCATAAATATCTCTCTCCTCTCCCACTCTCTCTCTACAGCCCATCACCGTCCAACTGTTGGGCACGTGGCTACTCCACTTTGAAAGGGATTATGGTCTACTGTACCGCACTGGGTTTATTTTCGAGGTTTCCGTCTCTCACGGAGGACGGATCTGTGTACAATATTCCTTAGCAGGCTTTTAAAAATGGTTAGTGACACTAGTATTCTTAATTCGTCACCACTCCTACAAGCAATTACCACAACATATTGCAATAAGGTTTTCAATTTATTTGCTTGTCCCAGTAAATAGAATCACCGTAACTCGCTTTTTACAACGTTTTAACAACGTTTAACCTAAATAGTTCCAAGAATGTTACTATAAAATTTTATTAGTTACAAAAAATGTACAAATAAATAATAAACGTTTTTGATTTGATTACAAATTCAATTTTTAAATTATATTGAAACTAAGAGTAAAATTAAAGTATGATGTCACGCCAGCTGGCTAGATAAATAAAAATAAATAAATAAGTATTCATAGACATTTCACACAACGTCCTCTGGTCCCAAGCTAAGCTTATACGCTTGTGTTATGGGTAGGTACCAGAATAACTGTAAAAATAATAAGTAATGATTCTACGAACATTTCTAATATTTTTTTTTAATTATAAATAATAATAATTCACAAACACAACGTCCTCTGGTCCCAAGCTAAGCTTATTATGCTTATGTTATGGGTACCAGAATACGGATAGAATACATAAACTACTTTTCTTTTGTAAATACATACTTATCATACATAGAAACACCCAGACGCAGGTCAAACATTTGTATGACAATTAAAAAAATCACACAATTGATTGTCCGGAGCGGAAATCGAACCCGCGACCTCTTGATCGGCAGTTGATTCCATAAACCACTCAACCACGAGGCTCGTCAATATCGAGGTATTCGACCTATCCGTAGAATAAAGTTACTTCTGCATAATCGTTACTTTACAGGAGAGCGATTTTATTTACCAATCACACAATCAGCTATAACATTTTTCGTAATTCTTCTAGCAAATTGTTTTTTTTCCTATCTATATAAAATACTATTTGGCATAGTTTTAAAACTACATAAAACTACAAAAAAAGAACGATTTGGTAACTTATTCACAAGTAACCTTGTTCTTTGCATAGGTCGTATTATTATATTATTAAAATAAGGAATAAACAACGCTATAATGATATTATGGCGTTGTTTATTCCTTAATTTTCTATATTTATGCTTGTTATAGAATAACAATTTGTCATTTCTTTTTTGTCATTAAGGACCTCATTGTTGATTAAAGTTTCTATGTATTGTTTACGCCTGTAATTTTTTAAATTTCATCAAGACACCTTTCAGCTGGCCTTCCCCTCCTTCTTTTGGTCCATTAATATCTAGCTATACTAAACATAAATATGTAATAGCTCACTTGGTAATAAAATATCATCCGTTCATATTTCGAAACAATAGTAGAATTTTCCCTTCCCGTTATTGCCCTCAATGTATTGTATTTTGTGCTTGACAGCCAATCAATGATTTGGTAACAACAAAATATGAGATGAAAACATAAAAGGAATAAAAATACTTTGTTTTATTGTTTATTGGCGTTTGTTGTTGACATTTCGTGGATTCCATAAGTTCAAACCAAACAAAACTAATAACATTGTGTTCTTGTGTCAAGTTAGTTGTTATGCAAAGTTTTAATGATACAATGGATGGATGGATGATGGATGGATACAATGGTGCTCATTCTAAGTACACAACAAAACTTAATTAAAAAATAAAAATTAATTGTGTTAGTAACAAAATTCAGCAATGTTAACAGAACTATTTTATTAGAAAATCTGTGTATTATAGACTAACGATTTTAATTAATAAAAATGAACACAACTAAATAGCGAATTAATCAAAATACGCCATAGTTGTTCTCATTTTTAGTTAAGTTTAGTTGTGCAAATAGAATTGGCACCATTATGATATTGCAATGGGATTGCAATTGCTGGATCCAGAATACAGCAATCCAGCTGGATCGAGCACCTTTTTAAACATACTGGATCCAGCATCCAGTGCTGGATCCAGCGATGCGGATCCGCAAACGTATTAATTTCTATTGTTTAGTTTCGAATTGGCGCCATTTTCAAAACAGAGTATTCAAAAAAAGAAATAGTCAGTCTCTTGTCGTAAGATTTTAAACTGCCTAATTATCAGCTTTCGATTTTCATAACATATATTATGTACTAACGAGTACGGAGAAGATTATATCGGATTCGGAACTTCTTTTGTACAAAAAATAGATTGCAGATTAAAATAGTAGTATTATTATTACAGTCCTTTTTGTAGTTAATTTTAAAAGAATTTGTAAGACTGATTGCTATTGATAAGCCGATTAAACATAAACGTCATAAGATATTGCTTACTTAGAAACATTATCTTAAATGTTATATGAGGTTACATGTTATTTAATTTTAATTCGATTCTTTTGATCTCAAGTGGTAAAGAAACCAAAGCAAATTGATATAAGGTATCACTAATGAGTGGAAAGATTTAGATTATCGTAAGAAGTACAAATTATTTAATAAAAAAATTCTTTAAAATGTCGTCTTTTTATTTTCGTTCCACATTTTGCTAGATCCGCGCTGGATCCAGCTGGATTCGGGTCAATTCAGCAAGAATCCTGATGGATTGAAAACGCTGCTGGATTGCAATCCCTATTTGCGGCTTGGTTTTGGATCGTAGACTTTTTTTTCAAAGGTCTTAAACATATCACATACCTAGTCCACAACTATGTGAAAAGTTTTTTACTCTATACCTATTCCATTTGCAATTTTCAGTTTTTTCAAGCAAAAAGGTTCCATAATTCCTTTACCTTTAGGTTTTTAGAGCGCCCGTATTATATGAATAAACATAGGTCAGGCAAAAGTGTCCAGCCCCTTTTATAGAATCACTTGTAATATCAATGTGTAGGTCGCCAAACTTTACCCGCATTCTGTAATTTACGAGTTACCATAAAAAGAGCTTTAAGCCGCCATGATTTGCATTTTTACTTTGGTACACGTGTTGATAGACTTATTTACATAAAAAAATATTTGGTATACAGTAAAGATTTACGAAAAATTATATGGAACCATTTTTGTGAAAATGAATTAGGTATAGAAATATCATGTACGGATTTAGTCGGACAAGCAACAGTTAATTTTTTTAAGTTTTATGTAATATAAAGTCGCTTTCAATACGTTGACGGTATAATAAAAATATACCTAAACTAGTAATCCGTCCTGGCTTCGCACGGGTAACTGTTTTGACAAATAAAATGCGAAAATGAAAGAATATTTTAGATCGGTCTATTGTATTTTCAGAGTCTATTTAATTTAAACAGTCAAATATATATGAAGAAAAACTAAAACTTTCTTTCTTTCTTTTCTTTCTTTCTTTCTTTCAAATCTTTCTAAACATCAGTATCTATAGACTATGTAGTTATTATCTTGATACAAATTGTTTTCCTTAGATCATTATCTAAATGTCAAATAGAAAATTATAATTTACCACATGCTTACTATAACCAAGTCAAGAGTTATTGCAAAAGGTACTATGCCGACATTATTCGCTCTAAAATGTTGAATATTCTGAAAATTTGAGCAAACATAGTGAACATACATCAAAGAAATAAACTGAGACCGTTTCACAAGAAGATACATATATGTACATATAATGTGCACAATATCGTAAATGTATAGTACATAATTACAACTAAAATTAGCAAACACAGTATTTTTTATAAATTAAATTACGGTGGGAAAAGTGATTACCGCAAGCAGGACTCGAACCCACGACCTCGGAATACCGTTCCGTAGCTCCCCCAACTGAGCTTATTGCGGTCGTGCTTTTTAGTAATCAAATTAGGCCACCGTAATCGTCACTCGATAGAGTAATTTCTACGTGCACTCATCACTTTTTCCACCATAAATTAATTTATCAAGTAAAAGCATAGCATGTCAATTGCAAAATTAATAAATTACTAAACATAGTATTTTATTGTGTTTTTAAAATAAAAAGAAGAAAAGTTAAAGTAGGTACCTATGTTACCACACGGATGTTGAAAATAATTTTTTTTCTGTTCCGGACAAAATTAAATGCAAAAGGCAAATATTAACAGCAGCTAAGACAAATATCCTTTCATAAGTTTTGTTTAAAGAATTCTATTGAGGAATTGTTACGTGGCCTTTGGTTTTTGTAAATGAATTCATTTTATAAATTAAAACATTATTATTTACACAAATAAAAAGCTGTAAAAGATACATGCAACTCTTCATTGGTGTCGAAAGGACCTGGCAACTATGATAATTAATAAAAAACTCCTTTCCTCCTTTCTATGTATTATTTTGTACTTAGTAAAGGTGTATTGTACTTTTGATGTGAGTGTGAAATGAAAATTGACATAAAAAAACCTTACATCACACGCCAGACGAAGCCCACTACCATCTCGCCTGGTAACAGTAAGTGGTATACATATGCCAACGAAAAAAGTTTCATTTATTCGTCACGTCATCACTTTAGTAGGTGACGAACTTATATAACATAATATTTTCGATCGTGTCGAGTCGAAGTTTGTTGAAGAGTTTCCTCAAGTTATTCTCACTTTATCGATAAGTTTTAGGTAATGATATGAACAGCACACACACAAAAAGTGATACTTCAGGGTTGTATTTATATGGTAATACAAATATACTCCTAAAGTATCACCACATTAATGTTTAAATAAAACCACTTTTCAAGGCAAAGTCTCCGAAACGAGGGGCTAAAATTTAAAATAAATACACGCGTCTAAATCCGTAAAAAGTGGTTTTATTTAAACAGATAGGTCGCACAAGTGTTATAAAATACAATGCATGGTTAGGACACTTTTTTTTTTACTCTTCGCCTTCTACCCTGCTGGGCCATGATGGTGCCTTGAGCTTTACCATGACCCAGCGAGGGATGGTTAGGACATAAGGTTCTTGACGTTTTGTATTTAATTATTATGCAACCACTAAAAAGGCTAAAGTCCAAACCTCTTTTGTTTAATATTATACTTTGGTATTGCCGTAAAAGCATGATGCCACAAAATAAAAGCACTAAGCTGATAACCTTTCCAAATAATATAATCTGGGTACTAGTTCTTACAATGTAAGATAATTTAATAATATTTACTACAAGATACAGACGTAAGAAACTCCACTATTTCAAATATAAAACTTTTAAGAGGATTCTGCTTCAGAAACTAATGGCAAAATTGTCACCAGCTAACTAGAGCCCTCTTAGTATCCTCAAATCCTTGAATTACTGAAACCAGACCGAAGTAATTGGTACAACTGAAAGTTCAAAGCAATTTGGTAAGTTCGCGATGTTGATTAACGTCAAGTGGAATAGTCGGTTAATTCGCGCGTAGAGTGACAAATTTAATAACAAGTAATGAAGTACACAATCAAACTTCGAGCTCTATTGTATAGTTTTTTAGTAGTTTAAGTCCTTCTCATTAAGTGAGATCGTTTATTCATTAAGGGCCTACATCAATATTATCGTCGACATGTACATATTAACACAGCTAGTAGGTATAGAAAATGAAGAATTAGGGATATTTTTTTTGTTTACTCAAAATCTACTAAATATATTTTAATTCTGATTTACGTGTTTCTATATATAATAGTTACTTATGTTTTTAAAGTTATTTCATTAGTTAATACGCGAAAATAGACCAAAAAATGAAAAAAAATAAAATTTGAGAGGTTGTTTCGCTAAGATTTTCTATCGAGAAAACTTTTTTCAATCGCGTTTCTGAGTTTATGCGATCCTAGATCATATATTGAAAAAACATATACTTAAAAATTAGAGCTCTAGCCATTCAATCTAAAGAAACAATGAAAACTTCGTACGTAGAAAAATGCACGAAGCTATTTTGGTATCCTCTTAATATGACAGATAAATAGATATATATACTCTTTATTGCACACAATTACATAATGTAATCAATGGGGTTTTGAATTAGAAAATTGCAATCATATTCTCTCTCTCTCTCTCTCTCCCTCTCTCCAGCCCATTTACGTCCCACTGCTGGGCACGGGCCTCCTCCACTTTGGGAGGAATTATGGTCTACTGTGCCGCGCTGACCAGGCGTATAGGCACAGGGTTTATTTTCGAGTTTTCCGACTATCACAGAGGGTGTTATCTGTGCGCAATATCTCTTAGCCGACTTTTACAGCACCTTTGGGAGGAGATGGGGTGGTGACACTTGTATTCTTAATCCGTCACCATATATATTAATCATATCATATGCGGCAATCATATTAATTGATTCCAAATATATTCAAGTTTTATTTTTCATCCATCCTTTATCAATTATCATCCTTACTTTGTCCGCCACAGTAACGTTCAATAGGGTAGGCCGAGACGAGAGTCTCTTTCTCACCTCGTCATTTTTCTATATACATGTGTATATACATTTATCTTTTTCTCGCTATATTAATATGCCATTTGTGATGCCCTTAAAACGCGTACGTAAATAAATTATTCTTAGGGTTAGGTGCATTGCAATAATATCTATTCTACCTACACAACTTAACTATATACATAATATAGTAATGTATTTTCTTGGCTTCCAACTAATGCACCCAAGCACTTGTGAAATGAGAAGCACTAACAGTAAAACGAGTCTCAATCTAACAGAGGGTATTGTAGGCTTAAGCAGATATTATATTACACCGTATTGTAACTTGTTTCACAAAAATAATGCGAATTATACCTAATAATTAGAAAAGAAAAAAAGAGGGATATTTTAGCAGAGAAAACAAAGACGGAAAAATCGCAATTTAATCCGATGCGAATACCATAGATAGACCAAAAATTCTACTGAAGTGAATGAGGCTCGTGGCCAAAAGTAAGACGTTAATAAACTGGACTGAACTACTTTTAGTTATTGAAAGCATTAATATTGTATCAACTGAGGTAAAAATATAAAATCAGACGAAATGTTAAGCTTAATAAAATTGTAATCTAAGTATATTTTTTATTTACTATATGTTATTATTTTCAACTGCCCTCTAAAATTATTACAGTACTGTGTAATAGGCGGCCAGGGTTACAGTAATCTTTCATTTTAGTTGGCTATTTGTCTCTTAGATAGATAGCTTCCGGATCACTTTACATCTAAGAGCTGCTCTATTATGCTGCTAACAAATGATCATTTTGACTGTTCATCTTTTTATAGAAAGACGTACTTCTATAATTCAACTATGCATATAATTTATCCATACTATCCTAAACTATCCTTGTGGTGACCCCGTTAGTTTTCTCAAAGTCCTGTAAGAGCCTGATAAGGGAAATAATAAGCAGTTAACATCTACTTTGAGAGACGAGAAACGTGAAACTAAGCCCTACCTGACAGCAGACTACAAAGAACAAAGTGGAGAAGGCCCCTGTCCAAAAGCGGACAGCGAATAAATATTTCTTAAACATCTTTCAGCAGTGTTATTTTACACAACATAGATCATGGTACATAGATATCCTCATAGAGACCAGAGACGATTGCAAACGCAAGAGGATTAACACAAATCCTTCTATCTGCTGTTGTCCTAGTAAATGGAACACTGAACAGCTTGCAAAGAATTTATTTTTTATTTTCAAATGAAGTAAATTCATTTGACTTAAAATAAAATGTATTAAATGATTATCGGAAAAGTAAGTAAAGTAAAAAAAAAGTTTGCGAATACGAAGTTATAACCAAAATATTATCACATAATTAGGTTTACGAAATCGCGTCGTTTACTGTAAATTGTAAGTAATCTCTCTTTGTTCCTGCTATAACCGTATATACATGAACTTGATAGGATATCGAATAAATGTTCACTCGCTGTGTGGACAAATTGCCAAGCTTACTGGAGAACATAGTAGATCTATGTACCGTTTTGCTGAGCGCCGATCATATTATTATGTTAGTATCATAATAATATTATCTTCATACGTTAAAAAAGAAATAAAGCATATATACACTTTATGTAAAGTTTGAGATATTATGAGTTAATTTTTTGAAATCTGAGAATAAAATCACATAGATTTTTTATGCCCACCTGGTGTATAGAATTCACTATCATACAAAAATAGAAGCATAAGACGGACTATACTTCAGTTGAGATTAAAACTTAAAACAGTAGAAGTAATATAACCCGTATAAAAAGGACCAAAGTCATGTCCAATCTATATTAGATTATATTCAAGAAACAGCATTATTTGCGCTCTCTAGTTAGTCAATGTCAAATCGATTAAGATTAGACTCTATTCAAAGTGTATGCAACACGACTAAACTTATACAACAATTTGTGACAGTCTACAAATTAACGGCTTGAGGCCAGACACAAATTATTAGTCTCAATCCTTGCTGTGGGCTATTCTAATAGTTATGGAATTCCGGGATATCTAACGTGTTGTTAAAACAACCAGTTGAGTTTGGGTGAACTTATGATTGGGATTTGGTAAATTAGAGTACCTGCTAAGAAGCAGGTACTCTTATTTACCAGATTCTAATTATGATAACGGAAAGACATAAGTACGAATAGGGATTTTGATAATATAAAAAGCGAAACTTTTAATTACATGGAACGTTCACTCAAATTATTTCTGAACAAAATCCGTCACATCAATGCGCTGCCAATCATTGAAATCGAACACATTTTCAATAGCATAGGTATTATGTTCTATCCGTTATTGTAAAATCGTATTCTATCTATCGATCCACTTGAAAATATAAAGCCAATTATAAAATATTGTTAGATAGTATTCTTCTCTTCAGCCAATTTACGTCCCACTGGTGGGCACAGGCCTCCTCCACTGTGAGAGGGATTATGGTCTACTGTGCCACGCTGACCAGGCGTGTTGGCACAGGTTATTTTCGACTTCTCTGTCTCTTACAAAGGATGTTGTTTGTGTAAAATATTCCTTAGCTGTCTTTTACAGCAAACACCCTGAGAGAAAAAAGGGGTGGTGACACTTGTATTCTTGATTCGTCACCACACTGGCAAGATGGATAGATAAATAGTATTAAGATTCTAAAATTTTCTTAGTTCAAAAACTAAAAAACACGCTTAAAAATCCATTTTAAGTTTTACATTGTCTTTAACAAATGTGCAAAATTTCAAATTAATCCCACTTCTGAAGTAGGTGAAAATCTCTTTCAAACATTACCTTACATAGATTGATACTTTGATAGATACGTACTAAACTAATATAAGCGTGTTAAAATAGCCAAATTTTCCAGTAAAATAGTTGTAATTATTCGTCAGTAGGTAACTTTTGTTGATGCATCGCTTTCCAGTTTTTAAATGGCGAGCAAATTGGATATAAGAGTAACAAGTACTATGGCGCGCTTTTTTTTCTCGAAATGGCGTTCCCCTCGTTGAGTAGTGCAAACAGACTAGGAAACTCCATTAATATCTTCACGAAACGTGTGCGGAATCCCAAGTTGGGATCTAAGTATTTTAAATGTACAATTTCCTGCAATTTATGTATGTATAGAAATCACGAGAAGGAATGCATTTATTATGGGTTTTAAACAGGCGACAGTTTGTTTGTATAATAAATGTTCTTGTTTGAATAACTTCACGATAGTAATAGAAAAAAGTCGTGAAGAAGACCTATGAAAAGATGGATAGGCTGTTTGAATGAGGATATGAATGAAAGAGGAGGAAACACAGATACGACGTCTGACAGACGACTATAGAAGAGAAAGACGTTGCGCTGACACCAAATAATGAGATAAGGGAAGAAGAGTGATAAAGTTTGATGTTTTATTTATATTTAAAAGAATATTATGGATATCTTCGTATTGAAATTTTCGTGAGTTTGAGTCATATTAGAAATACTATATTACCGGCTAACACTCACAGTTTTGGGATCGAGTGCGCAGCGGCGTCTGCGACCTTCCGGCGTGCACTCCGGAAGGTCGCAGACGCCGCTGCGCAATCGTCCTGAAGATGAGCATCGGATATGCTCGAAACCTGGGTCGACATCTTCGATCCCAAAACTGTGAGTGTTAGCCGGTAATATAGTATTTCTAATTATGGATGTCTTTTAGGGGGTACTTTTATAGATTGAAAACAACATTTGTAATTAGGAATACTAAAACCGGCGTCATGCTAAGGTCACTAGCCTTATTCAGAGACTTTTGCATCTAATTCCTTTAAATAAGCTAAAGTTAATTATCAATATTACTATATATCTAAGCCTTTCTAGAGTTTAACTTGTTCCCTTTACGTTCAAGGACAATGTATATAAGTACTAGATCTCCAATTAGATAGAGTTTGATGTACAAATATAGACCAACGATTGAGTGGCAAATACAGCACCACATCTCCAATTCAATTTTGAATTTAATTGCTTTCAGCTTTGTAGTGTCAGCGTTGAGTTATATATTTGTTTATATTAAAATAGGAAAGATATATTTGGGGGTTGATGATGTTACAAACGTCGACTTCTTGTTTAAAATTAATTATCTTTGATAATTTTATTGATTTTCATGAGCTTGAAAAATATTTAAAATTAAAATTCAAACTCACCTTACCTTAGTAGGTATATGTATACATAACATATATTGTTAGTTTATATTCAATGAAAAGAATTATAAATAAAATATGAAAACGTGGGGTTATAAGAAGATAGAACTCAATGCGTCGGGTGAAAAAAATGAAAAATCGCTATAAATATCCTTAACTAATTTTATTGAATTAAATGTCTCGCATAAATGTTACTTATGAATCGTCTTAATATGGTATAATTTTTCGATATATTAACAAAGTAATTTGCTCCATAGAAACCAAAATCAAATCCCAAATCAAATAAATACACACACCAATCGTTTGCCATCCTTAACAGATATCTACAAAATATTTCCACTGGGACTAACACATTAGCATACAGCCTGTACAACATACATTACCTTTGCCGTTTCTGTAGTCAATAGCTAAGCGAAAATAGTGTTTATCCTTGCTATCACTACAAATGTTTAAGTTTTTCTGTCTATCACAACTGCAGAACCGATTTAGATATTTTTTAGTACAGAGATAATCTAGCCAGCGCCCGAGTAATGTAAAAACGGCGATACCAAATTCCACGCGTAAGTCCCAGCCAACACCCAATTGTAAGTAACGAAAACTATATTTGGTCTTGAATTAATTAGCTATGATTATACCGGAGGTTGAATAGGAATAATACCTTCAAAAGAGTTCACTTCCTTAAATGAAACTTGTGAAAGGAAGTTTGTCTTAACTCTTGTTAATTTATGCGTTTCGCGTTTAATTTGGTTTGGAATAGAAGGAATTTGACTTACAATTGGCGAAGTGGTATTCTTAATAAAGTTCTACATCTGTGATGTTATAAAAGTGTTATTTATGTATACATACCGTATTGTAAGTGACAACTATTTCGTATGAAATATAATTATTTCTTCCATCCAGTGCTGGACTTAAGAAGCCTCTCCCACAATGAGTCCCGCGCCATTTGCATCTACCGACTACATGAGTGCGTGACGGTATCGTCGCTCCATCATGTTAGGGACCACCTCACCCTGTATGAAGTCCAGTATGTGGTCACTACTCAAGGACCTTCTTTCTGTAACCGTGATCAGTTCTTCAAGTTATGGAGCCTGACCCATGGCCACTATTACTTTTAAGTTTAATTCTGTCAAAATTTATTAAATTTAATTATGGTGGAAAAAGTGATCACCGCAAGCGGGACTTGAACCCACGACCTCGGAATACCGTTCCGTAGCTCTTCCAACTGAGCTTATTGCGGTCGTGCTTTTCAGTAATCAATTATAATAATAAGAATATGATATAAGAATAAGAATTATGCCACCACATTCGTCACTCGATTGAGTCTATATATTTTTACGTACTTTATTAAGTAAAAAGCATGGCATGTCAATTGCAAAATTAATAAATTACTTCTGTCAAAATTTCTTAGTAAGTAAAAGCTTTTAAAAAATTTCTAATATAATAAGTTTTAAAGTAAAAACTTCTTTGAATTATTTCAGAATTACAAGTTTCGAGGAACACTTGCTTTTCTAAGATTAATATATAAACTTATTGCTTGCTACTAGCATAGTCAATGAAGAATCCTACCGAATGTAAAGTACCTAATTTTAGTTTAGTAACAAGTGCCTTAATGACTTAAGTTGACAATAAGACTGGTCAGTAAGCAACAACTAAAGCTTAAGATTAATGTTCTAGGGACCTGTGGAGAGACGGATAACTCTACAGCAAGTTGCCATTGTGGAATAATCCGTTAAACCAAAAATTATTTGCTCAAGGCAAAGAAAGTAAATCAGAATTACATGGATTACGGAACTTAACTACTAACTTCTGCTCCTCAGTCCATTAATGTCCCACTGCTGTGTATGGATCCCTTCCACTTCAGTAAGGTAAGAAGAAATACTATTTTTGATAACATTATGCTACTTATATCATGAAAGAAATTTTTTTTAACTTAAGAAAAAACAATTTTTGAACTTAAGAAAAAACAATAGACCAACCAGACCAGACCAACTGATTTAGTTTTTTTAACACGCTTTTTAATAACACGCTTTTATATGTTCGGTATGTATCTATCAATGTATTAATCTATGTAACGGAATCTTTGAAAGCGATTTTCACCCACTTGTAGTAGACGGATTGATCTGAAATTTTGCGCACCTAACAAGGACCGATGACAATGCAATAATTTAAAAGAATAATCCCATTTCCTTGTTCAGAATTACTAGAATAGCGTGTTGAAGTATCACTATATGACCACACTTGTATATTTAATTATACACGTAATAGTTTAATTGTACCTATATGAGTAGACTCACCAAGATTATTGTGTTTGTACCTACGTAAGCCTTTCATATACAATCAGATAATTTCACATAAAAACGTTTTGTTTATAGAATTTTCAATTCAAACCAGTAGTTTCGCGTTCAAACAAACAAACAAACTCTTTAGCTTTATAATATTAGTATAGGTTCTATTCCCCCGTACTTACAGGGTTGAAAAAGACTTTTATAATATATCTACCACAAATTTGGTATAGTTTTAGTAATGACGGTATGATTATTGTATTTATATACTCACTACCAAGACCATAACAGAGTTATGAGCACAAAATACTCAGAGAATAAACTAACTTACAACTCTCTTTACTACAATATGAACTGGTCCTCAAAAGTTTTGCCGCATAGAAAGTTATATGCTACTTTTCAACTTTGCTATGGGAAATAAGGAAACATAATACATAATATTATACTAGCTGTTTCCCGCGACTTCGTACGCGTGGAATTAAGAAACCAAACCTTAACAAATTATATAAAAACGTCATCCTCCGATAAGTCATTATGAATAAGACCATAAATATAAACAAAAGTAGTTTTCAAAATATAAGCCCAAATAGGGCCATACATAAAAAATTTACGACATCGTTTTATATTAAGTAAAAATGATAAGTGTACTTTGGTACTCATTTATGAACTCAAAATTTTGAGTTCTAGTGATAGATTTAGTTCGTGTCTGAAAGCGAATACAGGATTCCAAAGTTTTCTTGTTATAAAATATCTAAGCCTTTTAGAACCGGAGCTTCTCTGATTATAATAGCTTGGCAACTTCACAAACTATCTGCCTCTTGGATGCTTTTCAGTGAAGCCACTTCATGCCAAATAATACTTAAACGAACTATGTAGCACCGAAAAAGCTAAAATTGTTTGGCCGAAAATTATTGGTAAGTATTTTGGTTGGGAAATATCCTTAGTTATAGTATATTTGTTTTAAATTTTGGCCCGACGTTTCGGAGACTTTGCAGTCACCATGGTCACGGGTGATACTGAGCTGTAATCTGTCTTCTACGATCAGTTATTACAGGGTTTACTCACACTCGATTTAATTTTACATTGACCATAAAGTTAGAAATAATCCGTAAAAAGTAGTTTTACTAAGTTATAGTAGTTATTTTGGCACATTTTTAGTATACATCTTGGTACGTATGTATCCATGTATTAAACTATGTAGCGGAATCATGAAAAGCGAATTTCACCCACTTGCAGTAGTTGGATTGATCTCAAATTTACTTAACTAGGACCGATGATAATGCATTAATATAAAAGAACTAATGCAGGGTTTTAAAGCATGCTTTTAGTATTTGAACTAAGAAAATTATTTAGAAAGATGTGAAGTGTTTCTATTCTCTACACGTGTCTTGCCTCTAGACAATTAGAATGACAAACATGTCTACTACTATAAAATTTTAAATACGCTAAACTATATTAAATGAAACCGTGAGAAACGTATCACGTTTTACACATTCACATTTGTTTTGTCTTCCAAGCGCATCACCCCGTTTGACTTTACCAATATAATCACAATAAAAGCAAAAATCCATCAACGTAGTTACATTTCACGTTCGTCGCCTGCCATCACAATCCGCGGCGATTATAGAGATTTCCACTTTGTGCGCAACTTGAAAATCTCGACAAAAACCCGTACCAACGTTATCTTTGGGGCATCTCGAATTGTTTTCGCTCGTGGCTTATCTTTGTCCTTTGTGTTGGTTATAAATTCGTTTTCTTTGCTTCAACCGAACTTCTTCAATGCCATTACTGAAGATTACCTCCTCTTTATTTGGGATATCAATTTTGGTTGTCTTTTATCGTTATGGATAGCATGTTGACAACAAGATAGCGTTTCCAACCTTTTGCTAAATATGATAACTTTTTGTTAATAACGTGATAAATATAAGCCTAAATAGGGAGGAGCTTACTGTTTATTTAGACGCCGAATCTGGCGTTGGTTCAATGCTGATAATGCGCAAGCTTGCCGTCGTTATGCTAATTTTAGTGCAGTTAAGTAAAAACGCTTTGGTATTTTATGAACAGAAGTGTTTACTTGATTATTTTTATATTGAATTTGGAACTAATTCATCGCTAATAAGTCGAAAAAATCGGTTGCTTTGTTTTTTATCGTTTTAACAAATGTTTGAAGCTATAATCAAAATTAAAACTCTAAAGAAACTGTTATCGTGTTTTTTTTTAAGTTTGAATAGCAATGTTAAAGTATATTCGCTTATAAATTGTTGTACAAACAACATTTTATCTAACGTCAAACTCATAATCGTTGTTCTGAATTAGGTCGTTATAATATCTTAAACTTCGCGTGCAGTCTCTGTCGATGTATGAAAATCTACTTCAATTGTAACATATTAATATTTTACATTTAACTACCTAAGCTTTAAATTTTTAAGAAATCAAATCAATCTGAAAAAATGGTTTTTGCGAGTAGAATTTAAACCTACAGTACCTTTAGAAAACTATTCCACTGCTTATAACTCTCAAACAACCTTGATAATCACCTTTTCTATTTACACAATTACAAAGCAAACGATCATCATCATAACATCACGCCTTTTTCCCATTGGGGTAGGCAGAGACTATAGAGCGCCATCTGCTACGATCCAAACATACTTCCTTGGCTTCATCCACACTCATACATCTGGTCATACATTCCCGACGGTTGTAAGTGCTACGCACTTCCCCCTTTCGGAGTATGCCGGCGATGACATCGGAGTATATTTTTCTCGGGCGTCCTCTCCCAGCATTTCCACTTACCTCCGCCGTGTATATGCCTTTCGTTATGCGTCTCTCATCCATCCTCTCCACATGACCAAACCACCTCAGCATACTTTTCTCCACCTTAGTCACTACATCCTCTTTCAGACCGCAACGTTCTCTTATAACTTCATTTCTTAATCTTGCAAAGTCACACCACACATACTTCTCAAAGAGCGCATCTCTACAGCATTTATTCTACTTTTGTGCTTCTTCTGCCACACCCAACATTCGCTTCCATACATAAGCGTAGGTAACAAGAAGCCATTGTAAACGATAAGAATATCATATATTTATTATTGAGTCCTAACTGTAATATGTTATGTTACTACATTTAGATGTATAAAAATTATGATTGTAATTTTAAGGAAATTAAATATTTTGATGTACCTAAAAACCACTTCTTATAAATTCTTTGAAAATAAGGGATTAATATGAATTGTACATCTAATATATAAAATTCTCCTGTCACGGTGTTTGTAATTATACTCCTCCGAAATGGCTCGACCGATTTTCGTGAAATTTTGTGTACATATCCGTTAGGTCTGAGAATCGGACAACATCTATTTTCATACCCCTGACATTTATATGGCAAAACAACGTTTGCCGGGTCAGCTAGTGAATTATAAAATTGATAATATATTAATAGTTATTAATTATTATTGATAATAATTAGGTATTAAGAAAATCTGAAATTTTTGGTCTTCTGAAGAGAACTTCACGTGACCAATTGTCACGTGAAGTATACTCTACTTTTAATGACGAATTTAATCTAATATTTCTCATCCAAATTATTACCACATCTCAACTAAAACTTTGAAGTTGACATCATAATTCAACAAGTATCTCGCTAACACCACATTGTGACATTAGTTTAGGTTTAGCTAGACATATTATACATACAGTTGCACTGCTAGGTTATGTATTAGGTATACACTAAACATACGTACCTATATAATAGACTAGTTATTGGCCGCGGCTTCGTACGCATGGAATTTAGAACATTTTCCCGTTCGCTCCTATTGATCGCAGCGTGATGTTATATAGCCTTTAGCCTTTGTCGATAGATGTACTATCCAACACTGAAAGAATTTTTCAAATCAGGCCAGTATTTCCGAGGATTAGCGAGTTTAAACAAACTTTTTAGCTTAGCTATATTAGTTTCTGGCTTAGCTCTTTTTAGCTATATTAGTATAGATAAAACGTAATGGAACTTAACATTCTAATCTGTAATATATACGGGGGTCTTATTGCTAAAAGCAACCAGCTTATTCAGACAATCTGGAACCTTCTAATAACCATTGAAGATTTTGTTGTTAGTCTTAGGTTAAAGCATTCGGATAAAGCATAGAAATAATAGGCATTGTTCCAAATTTTATTCTTTATTAAAGAAGTCCCCCATTTAAATTAGTAATTTAATGATATGCGCGTATCAAATAAGTCTTCAAATTATAGCTTTTGAAGTGTCCGCGAAGTTGTAATTATTCCATCATTCAATTTGCATACAAATCAAAGCTAACACGAAACCGAATTTGGGATTCTGACAAATCAAATCCGAAATAAATAGATATCATGAAAAAGGGTTGTCAAGTTGTGGTTGAAAGATATGCAGATTTTATTTTGAAAACCAGACTTTTAGTACTCTCATTCTTGGGCCTCATAGCTTTGTCGAGGATTACGTTAAGATCATGTGTTCGATTCCCAGCCATGACTTAGTTGAAATAAAATAATCTATCTGTATCCGTAATCTGAAAACATCAGATAAAATGTTCGTAAATGTTGACAATTATAACTAGCTTACTACATAATATATTATTTTACCCAATTCTATTATATTTTTCATAGAAAATAGACCTTGATTTATTCAAAGCAGTCCCAGTTTTAGACATAGAAATGACTCATGATTATGTACTACAAGTATTGTTCAAGGTTTTATACAAAAATAAAACGGGGAAAGCTGCCGAGTTAAAAAACCTCATGCATTATTCAGAATAGAATGTACGAGCAGGTAATAAAATACGTAGTTACCAGTTGAATGTTGATATTATAATGCCTCAGAGATGTGTGTTCACAATTTCTCAACGTTTTTTCTGATATTGAAAAGAGTAAAAACAAAAGTTAGGTAGGTAGTATAGTTACATAATCTAAATTCTCATAGCCTAAGCACTAATTAGGATTGGTGCTCAGATATCCTCTAGGTAGCATATCATAGATATCTGTGCTTAGTAGCCTACTAAGCACAGATATTATTTTTGGAGTTTCTTTTACCGGTTAAAATCAATTTTTGCATATCCATATTTCCTTAGCTGCAAACACCATTGGCTGTTTGCCAGCTGCTCTTCGTCTAGGTAGTACAAATGTACACTAAAATGGAACCCCATTAGAGTGCCCTCGGCCAATCTTTAATTTTGGTATAAACTATTGCTACTTTTATTCGCAGTGTAAAAGTTTAGGTATCATGTGCAATATTTAAAATTATATACACTTCTTTTTCACTGTTAGCTCATTAGTGTCTTACTTTTCGGCACTAACGTCTCCCGCTTCATCTAGTCTTACCTAATTAGATACGCTATTCTGACGAGATGCGTAAGCAAAGAATTTACTTTCGAGGTCCACTCCTCTTCTAAAAGATCTTTTCTGTTTATATTATCCCTTAGCTGGCCGTTACATAGGATAATGTTATAGGAATAATGGAGTAGGGAATGCGGGGCATAATAATATTGGACCCTATGCATCTACCCAGTGTAGAAGACGAGTTTAACCAAACGAATAACTAATTTTTACTACCTACATAAAAATACTTTCGACAGAAATATTAGCTTCGTCGGTAAACATACGGTGCAATCTTTATATCGCTCGTATCGGTTATTTAATTATTGTAAATTGATTTCAACCATTGTAGAACGGTATTGTTAATCTGGTTTCTACAATAAGTACATTAGCTATCGGTTTCTAATACTGTCGGAGATATTATTATCAACAATTTTATTAATATACAATTATATTATAGCGTTTGAGCCCTATCGTATTTTATGAAATGAAGTGATAACCATGTTGTGAGGACAGATACCTACATTATTTTCTTCTTTCACAATTCACTATGTTGAATTATTTGATACGCTTCTTGGTGTACTTGGCAATGTGACGATTTCAGTGCTAACATGGGTTCGATTTCCAAATACTTTATTTTTTAATTCTTACTTGGATTATGAATAGATATTCTGTGGCCAAAATTAATCATGCCATTTCACACTCCGTCGCAGTGAGCCCCCCTTAGGTAGGGGGCCAACCCTGGTCGAGTCATGGTAATACCCGAGTGACTACCATGGCCCGGCTAAGGGCGAGGAGTAAGACCTTGTCCAGAAGGGGCGAATTCGTCGCGAATCGTATCGCGCGAATTCATACGTGCGTTGTCGAGGTACTAGACATCAATACATCACGTCCACAAGCATCGCGCGAATTCAAAATACGCGCGTAAATCGCGTGCACTACGCCAGACTCTCGACGTCAAGTCGAGATACTAGGGACGCCTTGTTGCGTCCAGTTAACGCTCAAACTCTAGAGCGAATTCTAAAGCTAGTACTGAATTCCTACCCAAATGCTCGCGCGTTGGTAGGTACGCGCCTTGTGGAGGCAACGGTCGCGCGTAATACGCGCAAGAGAATCGCGGCGAATTCGCCCTTTCTGGACAAGATCTAACACCGTGGGTAGTCCGGCAATTGGGATTGTTCATAATTTTTGACCTGCTGTTTTTGTATTTTTTTTAGAAAATATAGACTATTTTAAGCAACTAATTTCAATATTAAATAAAACTACTTTTTACGGATTTAGACGCGTATATTTGTTTTAAGTTTTGGCCCGACGTCACGGGTGAGACTAGTCTCACCCGTGACCATGGTGACTGCAAAGTCTCCGAAACGTCGGGCCAAAATTTAAAACAAATATACGCGTCTAAATCCGTAGAAAGTAGTTTTATTTAAACAGATGAGTCGCGCAAGTGTTAGAAAATATTAATTTCAATATTATTGAAATATTCACTATATAGAATTTTTTTTAAATACTTACAGATATTATTTTAAATGTTGTCGGTCATCGTTGTACGCAATCTATGTAGTGCCTTTTCCTGATAGAATTAAGTTAAGACAGATTGCAATACATCTTTTCAAAGTTGCCAAGTTGATATAATAGACCAATTTCAAATCCACCACAGAGTAGATATATCCCTAGGAACGCTTTAATATTTTAAGGCCTTCATTTCAAGGGCAAATAGAGATCATTTGCTTTTTTGAAAAAATAATCGTTAGTATAGCAAATTTACGGAAAAAAACTAATGGATCATGATCAGAAACTCTATTTCCCGAAATGGTTTTCGAATTAAGAGTTTTAAAAAAATATGAACAATGCCAATTATAGTCCGGGAGTCCCACTCTAAGCCCGAGGGTTGCCCCTGCAACCGGAAAGGCGAAGTGCGTAAATGAATTCCCCACGTAAAAAAAATTTTATGCCATTTCCCATGGGGTAGGCAGAGATAAAGCGTCATTGCTACGATTTTGACTCGTACATTAGGTCATACATGTATGACGGTTGTAAGTTTTATTTTATTTTATTGCGAATAGAAAAACAGACTCAATAACCATCATTCGTAAGTATATTCGTCTGGTTTGAACGTCGTTGATATTAGGTAGTAAAACAAAAACATCTTTATTGCTTCCAAAATAAAGTTTATTACTGATTTACTATAATATATAACTAAGATATCATATACAATATTATTTTAAAATGTATTTATTATATTTATATAAACAGCCATATTGTTTTATGTCGATGTAAAAATATCTTTATGTCAAGGCAAAGACACAAAAATATAAATCAAAAGTTTTCATCTTGTTGATAACGATACCAAATGAATCGATATTAAACCGATCGATAAAAATCTTAACAAAATAATTACATTCTTTGTATGGCGAACTAAATAGCAATATAAGTCCTAAATATGTATATAATAAAATCTATACTATATTGAAAAAAAATCGATTCCTTAACTGTGATTGTATTGACGTATATCTTAATTTCTTTCTTTACCTTTGGTAATTTTGACGATGCTTAGTATCTCCAGAAAGTTGAATGAAATCACTAATCCATGATCACAATTTATACTAGGTATTTATTTAGGTGAAATACAATCATATAGTTGGATAAGTGGAGCTGATTAGTAGTCAAAATCAAGTTGTAATAGGCAAGCAAACGTTAACTTAATGAATGATAAAAATATAATTGCTTGAAAATTATTATCATTATTAATTAAAGATCGAAAGACAATCGGATCAGTGAATAAAAACTATGTTGATTGGCAATAAAAGAACAAGTTAATTGATAAACAACAATATAGGTGGTCTTCGATCAAGTTGATTACATTGGGACCAGAGGATGTTGTGTGAAATGTCCATGAATATTTATTTATTTATTAGAAAACCAAATAGGCGAACAGAGATTACTTCGATTAAAAATCTCAAGAACAAGTTGATCGACAACCATAAATAAAGATAATCATCGATCAAACTGATTAGATAATAAAACAACAAGTTGATCAACGAACAATAAGATAGGTTGATCAGCGGTCATGTAGATTGAATAACAAAGATAAGTCCTTCGACGAAATCAGGGTAGTAAAAAATCAAAGAACCAATTACTGCGAACTTAAATGGAGTTGATCATCGATCAAGTTGGTTAGAAAACAAAGAACAATTTGATTAGTGATTAAACTAAGTTGATTGAAGTTCAAAGATTTTATTTTTCTTTTTACATCGACACAAATATGTAATAAACTTTACACAGCAATATTAAACTTTAAATACATTAGAAATAAGTGTTACAAAATTTACAAATATGAACATAAACTCTACCGAATTAACGCGTTGGGATATAAGCGTACCTACAATTAATTAATACAATAGGTCATTTGATTAATTCGTCGAAAAAACATTGTTAAACTTATTATATTATACCAAGGCAAATCTAATCGCAAACAAAGTGTCTTAAAATTTACCAAAAATAAATTACGTAACTGTTTAATGCGTTGCATTAACGTAATATATTCGAGGGGTCTAACTTGATTGATCAAATTAGATAAAAATATTGAATGGACATGTCAACTAATTCATTATAAAAGTCTTAATTTTATTTTATATTATAAATCATAATCAAACAGCCTATCGTCAAAATAGGAGAATGTTCTAGAAGCTTGAATAAGTTCTACAGATGATTGATCAAGATAGTGATGAAAAAAGAACAAAATATTTATTTTATCTTGGGAGACAACAAAGTAGTTATTTATTAATTACGTTGTCCTAGAGAATTGAATATTTAGCTGTTATAGTTAAGCATAATTTTAGATTTCACGGGGGTGTGTATTTTAAACATGATTACATTAGAAATATATATTTTTATTAAATATCACTTTTCGGTCTGTCTGCTCACAGAAACGTCAGAAATAGTTCACTGATGAAAATCAAAACTGATCTTTTTATCTTTGAAGATTTTAGCATTAAATTGCTGAAAAACGGCCCGTGGCACAGAGTTGAGGGTATTTTTGCAATAATAGCACGTACAAGGACTACCTAATACAACACATTCCCTGGTTGAGAAAATAAGTAACAGGATTCACCTCATGGATCTTGGTCTCATAATTAACACAATATGTAGGTATCGATATTGGTTCTTAATTCATCACTACAATACAGAAAGCCAATGGCTTTAAGATGTTAAAATGCATTATAATGAACTAACGTTAAGGTCAGCACAGACTGAATGTGCGTGCAATATGCGTATACTTCGAGCATATATAATTTTTGTTTATCTTGAACTATAGTATAACATTCTAGGTGTCATAGGCAATACATACATTTATACAAAGTCACGACTTTTCCTATTGAGGTAGGCAGAGCCTATACAATAATCCTTACTAAGATTTATTAATGTAGCTCTAGGTGTGTGTAAAACGATTTGAAAAACCATTTGTTACGCCAAAAAAGGACATAAGACCACTTTTTGAGGTGTTTAGTATGGCTATGTAGAATTATTCAGTCAGATGATATAGGTACATATATTAAGAACTTTATGGATCCTACTTTTTACGGATTTAGACGCGTATATTTGTTTTGATTTTTGGCCCGACGTTTCGGAGACTTTGCAGTCACACTAAATCCGTAAAAAGTAGTTTTATTTGAACAGATGAGTCGCGCAAGTGTTAGAAAATTTTATGGATCCTGTTAGACAGCCTGTCAGATATCCTCTTATCTAAGAGGAAATCTGAAGACAATTCCCTGAATATAATCTATCATATAATATATCTATCTATAATATCTGAAGATAATTCCCTAATACCTTACTACAAAGACAGACGATTGCCGGGTAGGGACGAACGAAATAAAATAAAAGGTTGAAGTAAGAGGCCCCAGGGACTCATCGATGATGTCCAAAATGGTCTCAAATGTTTTACACATACATATTATTAAAAGATGTATACGAACGAAGCCAAGAGAGATTGCTCCATTTCCAACTTTCTTCTCTGCTCGACCCCATGGAAAAAAGTCGTGATTATAACTACGTGTTAAATATCGAAGGTGAGTGATGTATTCGCCGTTGATGTCGAGTCCGACCCAATTGAGGAGCTAGAAGACGACAAAAATACTCTCAGCTTACGTATACGTGCATGACACGCACTCAATCTGTACTAGCCTTTAAATAACATTCTCCTAATGTAGGTTGTATAATAATGTAATTAAAACATTAAATCTAGGATTATTTTACAGCGGGATGTATTCTCGGATCTGTTGTAACGTCTCTTGATCAGTTGATTGAACTAAACGGTCAAATGTTTCTGCTCCAACTTGATTTTTTAACGTCTCTAACTGTAATAAAACATTTTATAAGATTTGAGTATAAATGTCTAACGCACAAAGCGTGACTGCAAAGGGCTCAAAAACATTATCTATAATCTATAATAATATTATAAAGCTGAAGAATTGGTTTGTTTAAACGCGCTAATCTCAGGAACCTCTGGGCCGATTTGAAAAATTCTTTCAGTGTTATATAGGGCATTTATCGAGGAAGGCTTTAGGCTATATAACATCACGCTACGACCAGTAGAAGGGAAGCAGTAGTGAAAAATGTTGCAAAAACGGGAAAAATTTCTAAATTCGACGGGTACGGAGTCGGTACGGAGTACAGAGATTGTTGTATGGGAGCCCTCTTAAAGTAAGGCAAAAATTGCAACTGTCTAGCTTTGACGGTTCGCAAGATTCAGCCTGGTAACAGACGGGTAGTAGTCTTAGTACTAGAACCCTACTTTACACTTTGGGGATGGAATCATAAAAACTTAAAAAAATCATATTAAAATATTATGTATAAGAGTATGTATATACTTTTTATGTTGATTTTAAATGCAAATTCAATACAAAAGAAGAGGAAACGGACAATTTTGAGATACCTCAAATATGTTTATCAGAATAAAAAAAAAAGATTTTACCTGATGGTGTATAGCTGCTCTCAGATCAATGGCGTGTGCTGGATGCGTGGCGACGAGACGGCGACGCCTCTGTTCATGAGGAAGGTCGCGGGTATCACAGGCTTCTGCTTCAGCCCACCGCGCTGCACCACCGTGACCTTCCAGAGGAGAAGGAGGACGAGAACCCGGAGGAGCTAGTAGACCACTGATGAAGAAGAAACATAATAAATAAATAATAAATAAATATTCATAGACATTTCACACAACGTGCTCTGGTCCCAAGCTAAGCTTATATGCTTGTGTTATGGGTACCAGAATACGGATATAATACATAAACTACTTTTCTTTTGTAAATACATACTTATAATACACAGTAAACACCCAGACGCAGTACAAACATTTGTATGACAATTAAAAACATCACACAAATGATTGTCCTGACCGGGAATCGAACCCGAGACCTCATGATCGGTAGTCCGTTATATGAACCACTACACCACGAGGCCCGTCATAATGAAACCTAACATTAAATAACTGTATGAGTTTAGTACATAATGAAACTAAAATTATGACGTACTCTTGTGACCTTCTAAATGATAGCTAGCAGACAACGGATCAACAAACAAACATATACATACTGTTTAGAAGTAGAACATATAAATAATGATATAATGGCCGTTCAAGTATTACGTAAGCACTATTCGGGGGCGGGGGGTCTATGTATTGCTTATTTTGGATGACATGGGGGGGAGGGGAGTCTAGATGATGATTACGTCATCGGTAGTAAAATTACTTTTTAAGAGGATACCAAAATAGCTTCGGGCATTTTTCTATGTACGAAGTTTTCATTGTTTCTTTAGATTGAATGGCTAGAGCTCTAATTTTTAAGTATATGTTTTTTCAATATATAATCTAGGATCGCATAAACTCAGAAACGCGATTGAAAAAAGTTTTCTCGATAGAAAATCTTGGCGAAACAACCTCTCAATTTTTTTATTTTTTTCATTTGTCGGTCTATTATCGCGTATTAACTAATGAAATAACTTTAAAAACATAAGTAACTATTATATATAGAAACACGTAAATCAGAATTAAAAAATATTTAGTAGATTTTGAGAAAACAAAAAAAATATCCCTAATTCTTCATTTTCTGTGCCTACTGGCTGTGTTAATATGTACGTGTCGGCGATGATATACGATAATTTTGATGTAGGCCCTTAACAGGAATGGCAAAGCTCACATTGTCTTTGCTTGAAAAAGAAACGCATTTTCGGGGATTCCCGCAAAAAATGCATATGTTTAGGCACTCGCTTTAGAACCGAGTATGGGAATTATCACGCGCTATTCACTTGTCAAATTTTTCTCTGTGTTTTTTCATATTTTTTAAAACATAATTATAATATTTAAAAAACAATACATTAATAGAAAAATATTTACGTAAGTTTAGGGGGAGTTTAGGTAAGAGCTTTGCGTACTTTTGCTGAAAAGGAGAATGAAGAACTTAATAAGAGAATGAGAATGTCTGATGATACAGAGGTTATTTAACGGGTTCGAATCCCGCGCACGATAACTATTAGTTTGATACAGGTACAACACTTGTATTTTTGTTTATCTATTCTATGAATATATTTTGAAAATAAGAAGGATATGTACTACATTCATATATACTACAATTGTGAGTAACAGATTATTTCTAAGCAGTTACCATACATGTGGTAGAATGTGGAAATAATTTACTTACTCGACATAACCGCCGTTATCAGCTTTCATGACATCATTAAGAACCTCAGTCAGATTGAGGAGTATGGCGGAGAAACGTTGTAACACTGTTGCATTTTGTGTAGTCAGTAAAGCAGCCAAGCCAAGACCTTAAAACATTTGTTAAATTATATTATACGCCACACTTACATAATTGAATAGAGCGAAAGGAATGATTTGTTAAAATTTTCTTATTAGATGTATTTCTGTTGCTGCTAAAACAAAGTTGTTAGTTTTACATGTATCAGAGCTTATATTTTTAAAACTACTGAACGGATTTTAATGCGGTTTTTTTAATAGATAAGAGTAATTTTCCGTGTGGTGACGGATTAAGAATACAAGTGTCACCACCCCATCTCCTCCCAAGGGTGCTGTAAAAGTCTGCTAAGGGATATTGCACACAGATAACATCTTCCGTGAGAGATGGAAAACTCGAAAATAAGCCCTGTGCCAAAACGCCTGGTCAGCGCGGCACAGTAGACCATAATCCCTCCCAAAGTGGAGGAGGCCCATGCCCAGCAGTGGGCTGGAGAAGAAGAAGAAGAATTCAAGAGGATGTTCTTTTTGTATAATTGGTTAGGGTTTAATTTTTAAATTGCACGCGTACGAAGTTGGCAACAACTAGTAATTTAATATGCTACATAATTTATCAAGTTTCTCTATACGTACCAACAACCTTCCACCTTTCAACTTGAGTAATGAAATTCATCTTCTCAGTCCAAACATGTAGTAGCCTGTTCAATACTTTGGCAGGATCTGACTCATATTCCACTAAACCATTGGAGGCCTCTTGTACCGCTTTGTAAAACAGATCAGTCGACAGCAGAATCACTCGTGACACAAGAGATAATTGCACTGATAGTACCATCGGTAAGTCATCGCCTTCTAATAGAGAACTGAAGAGGAAATAAAATAATTCACCTGTCAAATTTCAAATCGTCATTCTCCAACCCTTATCCCATTATTTAGAGTAGATGTTATATTTTTATTTCTTTTTAACCGACTTCAAAAAAGGAGGAGCTTCTCAATTCGTCTGTATGTTTTGTTTTTATTTATTTTTTAGGGTTCCGTACCCAAAGGGTAAAAACGGAAACCCTATTACTGAGACTTCGCTGTCCGTCCGTCCGTCCGTCCGTCCGTCTGTCACCAGGCTGTATCTCAAGAACGGTGATAGCTAGAGAGTTGAAATTTTCACAGATGATGTATTTCTATTGCCGCTATAACAACAAATACTAAAAATAAAATAAATATTTAAGGAATCCATACAAAAAACTGATTTTTTTTACCGTTTCTTGCTCGATACTAATAACGTTGCTTTATGTTGCATAGATAATGGTACGGAACCCTTCGTGCGCGAGTCCGACTCACACTTGACCAGTTTTTAATGTTTGTTACCTAACTAACTACTTAACTAACTTTGAACTGATCAAAGCGATTTTAATGATTCTTTTTTATTTGAAACTTGGTGGTTCATCTGTGGTCCCATTGGCACCAGGTCATGATGATTATGATGATTATCTCCTGAGTAATCAAGAAAAAACCCTCAAATTTCAAAGGCACATGAAGTCAGTTAAACTTCTTTTTTTAACATTGAATTATAATTATAACACTAGCAGACCCAGCCAACTATGTTTCGTCATAATAATTATATTCATTGGTGACGGATAAACCCTATGCCAGCACACCATGTCTGATAGGCACAGTAGACCATAATACCTCCTAGAATGGACAAGGCACGTGCCTGACATTAATGGTCTGGAGAGAGAGGGAGAGAAACTACACTTCCGCAACAGGTGGCATGGTACATTGATGTGATGAGGACACAGTTTAAAAACATTATAGCAAACTCTAGCAGTTACCATGATTGCTCAGAGGGCAATGTAACAAAATAGTATACATAAGTTTGTGGTTTCATATCAGGCATGTTTAGCAAATCAATTGGCATTGTACATATTTTTTTTAAACTCTTACTTCAAAAACCATTTTCGGGAATAGAGTTTCTGATCATGATCCATTAGTTTTTTTCGGAAAATTTGCTAAATTAATGATTATTTTTCCAAAAAAGCAAATGATCTCTATTTGCCCTTGAAATTAAGGACTTAAAATATTAAGGCGTTCTGAGGGATATACTACTCTGTGGTGAAGTTGAAATTGGTCTATTATATCAACTTGGCAACTTTGGAAAGATGTATTGCAATCTGTCTTAAGTCTATCAGGAAAATTCAATACACAGATTGCGTACAACGATGACGTCACAACGTTTAAAATAAAACCTTAAGTATTTTTTAAAAATTATATTAATATTGAAATTAGTTGCTTAAATTAGACTATATTTTCTAAAAAAAATTGAAAAACAGCAGGTCAACAATTATGAACAATCCCAATAGCTGAATAACACTTCTGTCTCTCTCTCACCAGCCCATTAACGTCCCACTGTTGGGCAAAGGCCTCTTTCACTTTGGGAGGGACTATGGTCTACTGTATCGCGCTGACCAGGCGTGTGGTCTCTAACAGTAGTCGTTAACTGCTTATGTTGTAACTTAACTGGCTCTTATAGCAGCCTCGGATAGAATTGGTTTGGTGGCACTTGTATTCTTAATCTGTCACCATGCAGACCTGATTGCGTCCTGAACCGGTGGTAGGGAAAAAAAATTGGACATGTCATAATTTTTCTGAAAAATTGTGTCTACTTGATTAAATGATTTTTCATTTCATTTCATTTAAATTCCACGAGTACGGAGTCGCGGGCAAAGCTAGTGTATTATAATTTATTTTATACTTACTGTATAGCTCTAATCAGAATCTTCCAAATAACATTAACACCAAGTAATGCATTCCTCTCTGGGAAAGTCACACTAATACATATCTCGGCCATCTTAAGAACAATGATGACACCTTCATTGCGCATATCACTTAACATATCTTCAAGAATAGCCATACATTTGCTGCCCGCGTTACATAGGAACTCTTCAGGACATAACAGAGTATATGCTTGCATTATATACACAACTACACTAAGATGTTCAGAAGATTGTTCTGTTGGAAAAAATATATAAAATATTATTCACAATGTCCTCTGGTTTAAAATTATGGATTCAATATTTGTGTTCTACTACATCCTGTGATAAAAAACAACGTCATTTTATCAGAAAATATTAACTTTCTTAATTATTCTAAATACCTCTAAACAAAACATCAAAATGTGGCATGTTATTTTGGAGTTCAGTCAAATAAAACTACTGTTTACGGACTAAGACGCGTGTATTTGTTTTAAATTTTAGCCCGACGTTTCGGACGGCATCTTACCCGTGACTATGGAGACTACAAAATCTACGAAACGTCGCTCTAAATTTTTATTTATTTAAAATAAATATCATTGGCAAGAATCGAACCTATGACGTGAAAAGCTAGTTATATATTCCATACATAATAAGGCACACAAGCTCATTGAAGAGAAACTTTTGGTTAATCTGCTTTATTAAAAACAATAAAATCTTACCCAATATAGGATGTAAATTATCAGCCAATTGTAACAAAGGCACGTCTGCTTCATTTGAAGTCTCAAGTATAGCGAGCCACAGTTCTAGAGCATCTTCTAACAAATATACATGAGATGGTTCTGATAGTTTAGTTGATTCGTTCACTACGCTCAGAATCCACGGTCGTACATTTGGTGGGCACTCGCAAACGGCCTGGAGGGAAAATATGTTTGAATTTGTAAGATTTTGAATGTGTTCCAACTTTGATGTCGTTTTGCAAAAAAAAGACTGTATGTAGGTATTCATATTTTACACAAAAAAAAACTATTAGCACCATTAACACCATTTCATAAGACAACGCCATCAGTTGGAGACTAAAATCTCAATTTCAGTCCTAATGGCCTAATCTTTTACAAAAAGAAGAACACAATAACCAGATCACTTCTATGGACGTGGACGCAGCCAGGGTTTTGTTGCAGGAAGTTTTTAATTGTACGTTTTTGTGGGAAATAAATAAGGGGAAGCGAAATAATGTAAAATCTCGTTGGTAAAATTTTTGCAACATTGGTGAAGCTTCACCTCCCAAATCTGGGATAATATTTTGTAGTGTTTTTTTAGTGTAATTACAAAATATTTTTTGTAGCGGCTAAAACCTTTTTCTATAGGTACTACACAAAAATGTTCCTCGGACTATATCCAATTTTTAATACGCTTATATAAGTTCAGTGTGTATCTATCAATGTATTAATCTACATATGTAACGGAATCTTTGAAAGTGATTTTAACACACTTACAGTAGTCGGATTGCTCTGTAATTTTGCACACCTAACAAGGCTTAATGACAATGCAAAAATTTAAAAAAATATTCAGGATATTCAAGCGTGTTTTTTAGCCGACGGGCTTCGTGGTGGAGTGGTTTATGTAATGGACTGTGCCGATCACATGGTCGCGAGTTCGATTCCCGCTTGGGATAATCATTTGTGTGATATCCATAAATGTCGTACAAATGTTTGTACTGCGTCTGGGTGTTTTCTATGTATTATAAGTATGTATTTACAAAAGAAAAGTAGTATATGTAGTCTATCCGTATCTGGTACCCATAATACAAGCATAGAAATATAGCTTACTTTGGGACCAGAGGACGTTGTGTAAAATGTCTTGAATATTTATTTATTAGAAATACTATATTACCGGCTAACACTCACAGTTTTGGGATCGAAGATGTCGACCCAGGTTTCGAGCATATCCGATGCTCATCTTCAGGACGAGTGCGCAGCGGCGTCTGCGACCTTCCGGCGTGCACTGCGGGCGACAGCTCGTACAGCCCGCTGCGACAGTGCGGGGGGTGGGGGGTCTTGAGGTGGGGGGGAGGTTTCTTTACTGCTGATGTTCAGAAAACCTCAAGAAACCTCCCCACCTCAAGACCCTCCACCCCCCACCCCCCGCACTGTCGCAGCGGGCTGTACGAGCTGTCGCCCGCAGTGCACGCCGGAAGGTCGCAGACGCCGCTGCGCACTCGTCCTGAAGCTGAGCATCGGATATGCTCGAAACCTGGGTCGACATCTTCGATCCCAAAACTGTAAGTGTTAGCCGGTAATATAGTATTTCTAATATGACTCAAACTCACGAAAATTTATTTATTAGTTTTTGAACTAAGTAGATTTTTTAGTTTAAGATGCTAATGCTATGTATACATTTTTATTATGTTAGTTTTGAATTACCTTTAGTAGATGTACAAGGGCGGACAAAGCGGCAGCTCTCAGCATATTATGTTGTGCGGCGTGTGCCCACAGTTGCGGTAAGTACGCGAACAATGCGCCCGTACCACCGCCACGAGCAACACTAGCGCCACAACGACCCATCACGAACGATATCACGTGCAGTACGTGCATCTTTGTATCACATTCTTCTGATTCCACCTACACAAGGAACTTTAGATCAATCTTTATATATATATATCCAATTAATCAAAATACAACATAGTTAGTACACCAACTTGGGATTTTGACGCATTAGGTTTGGTCTCATTATCGATTTTAGTGGTTATGCCAGAAGTACAAAGCAGTGGGTACAATCTAGTGTAAACATAAAATATTTTTTTTAACAATATTATTAAACATGTTTTAATAATTGGGTGTTTAAAAAAATTTAATAAATTGAATTCATGTGCCTTTGAAATTTGAGTTTTCCGCGATTTCCTAGGAATTAAACAATAAATCCTGATTTGGCCAATGGGACCAAACGGTAACCACCAGTTTAAAAAAAAAAGAATCATTAAATTCGCGTCGCTTAGTTGAGAGGTATAGGTGCTGTAAAAGCCAGCTAAGAAGGGATATTGGACACAGATAACATCCTCTGTGAGCGACGGAAAACTCGAAAATAAACCCTGTGCCAACACCCCTGGTCAGCGCGACACAATAGACCATAATCATAAATAAATTTGACGAGTCTAGTGGTTGAGTGGTTCATGTAACGGACTGCCGATCAAGAGGTCGCGGGTTCGATTCCTGCTCGGGACAATCATATGTGCGATTTTTCTAATTGTCACAGAAATGTTTGTTATGCGTCTGGGTGTTTCTATGTATTATAAGTATGTATTTACAAAAGAAAAGTAGTTTATGTATTATATCCGTATTCTGGTACCCATAACACAAGCATAATAAGCTTAGCTTTGAGAGGACGTTGTGTTAAGGTATATGAAAAATATTCATGTTTATTTATTTATAATCCCACCAAGGTGGAGTAGGCTCGTGCCCAACAGTGGGATGTAAATGGACTGGAGAGGAAAGAAGCAAATATTTCACTTACTAAAAGTTCATAAAGTGCAGCAATCGCATGATGTGCGTAAGGAGCGAAATGCTCCATGTCAAAATTGAAGTCATCAATAGTACTCCTAAGTGCTTCGGCCGCTGCTAACTTCACAGCGGTGTCTTCGTCCTTACGGGTCAGGGGTTCGAGTAACGCTTCGTACATCGCCGGACGAATTGAACGGGATGCTCGAACACCAGCCCATTGACCTGTTATAAAACAAATTTTATATTCTATATTAATATTATAAAGCGGAAGAATTTGTTTGTTTGTTTAAACGCGCTAATCTCAGGAACCACTGGGCCTATTTGAATAATTCTTTCAGTGTTAAATAGGGCATTTATCGAGGAAGGCTTTAGGCTATATAACATTACGCTACGACCAGTAGAAGCGAAACAGTAGTGAAAAATATGACGGAGTTGCAGGCAACAGCTAGTACTTATATATTTATACTAGCTGTTTCCCGCGACTACATCCGCGTGGAATTTAGAATTTTTCCCCGTTTTTGCAATATTTTTCACTACTACTTCGCTTCTACTGGTCGTAGCGTGATGTTATATAGCCTAAAGCCTTCCTCGATAAATGCCCTATAAAACACTGAAAGAATTTTTCAAATCGGCCTAGCGGTTCCTGAGATTAACGCGTTCAAACAAACAAACAAACAAACTCTTCAGCTTATAATATTAAGTATACATTTATGGACATTACACAACGTCCTCTGATCCAAAATTAAGCTATATTTCTATGCTTGTATTATGGGTACCACATACAGAAGGGTTTTTTTTGCAAATGAATACTATTAAATACTTATACCTCCGTGTGGTGACGGAATAAGAATACAATTTACACCCCTGATACAACTATGTATAATATTGTTGGAAAAAAAAATGAAAGAAAATGAAATAAAAAAGAAATCCATGGAGTTTCTTGTCTGTTCTTCTCCATAGGATCCGCGTTTGGAACAGACACCTAGTTTCTGACGTTTCAAAAGAGCTTGTAAAACATGCCAACTTGAAATAAAATATTTTGACTTTGACTTTGAATTGTCACCACCCCATCTCATCCCAAGAGTGCTGTAAAAATCAGCTAAGTGATATTGCACACAGATAACACCCTCTGTAAGAGACGGAAATCTCGAAAATAAACCCTGTGCTAATACGCCTGGTCAGCGCGGCACAGTAGACCATAATCCTTCCCAAAGTGGAGGAGGCCCGTGCCCAACAGTGGGACGTAAATGGGGTGGAGAGAGAGAAATACTTATAATACATAGACAATGATTTAATTATTTTTAGTACAGGCTTTTTCATAGTTTGTAAGATTCATTCTTATGAAAAATGCTAGCAGTGAAAATACAAACATTTTTCATCATCATGACATCACGCCTTTTCCCATGGGGGTAGGCGGAGACTATAAAGTGCCATCTGTTATGATACAAACACACTTTGGTTTCAGTCGAGTAAATATTAATTTCGAAGGAAAATAATAAGTTCAAACCCGCTTTCAAATCCTGGACATACATATTTTGTAATTAAAGCTTTGTCATTGGTGCTTAGTAAGTGTGTAAGATTTTAGATCATTTCGATAATCATGAGATGGAGAAAATCACTTTCAAACAATCCGTTACACTGAATTAATATAGGTTTACATAGATACGAAAAAACTTTCAAAAAAAAAGTCAAACGTATGTTGTTACAAAGGTTAGCTGAATTATCGTAACTATAGATTAAATAAATAAATATTCATGGACATTTCACACAACGTCCTCTGGTCCCAAGCTAAGCTTATATGCTTGTGTTATGGGTACCAGAATACGGATAGAATACATATACTACTTTTCTTTTGTAAATAATACTTATTAAATCACACAAATGATTGTCCCGAGCGGGAATCGAACCCGCGACCTCTTGATCGGCAGTCCGTTACCAGAACCACTACACCACGAGGCCCGTCGAAGATTATGTAGTATTTACTTTATGTATGTTTGTATGTATGTATATGTACCTATTGTATATCTAGTATGTATTTTGTATGTATAGCGTACTCTGTATGTATATTTATTTTAGTAAGATTATTGTGTATTGTATGTAATCTATTGACAGTAATTATAAAATTTATTTATTATCACATAATGTACATCTACGTCATTTGTTTCTGCACCACCCAAAGGTTGACTGGTAGAGAATGTTGTATATAAAGTTTTAAATAAACAATATAAATAAATACGAATAAAGCTAATAAAAAAATTGGTCAAGTGCGAGTTGGACTCGCGCACGAAGGGTTCCGTACCATTATCTATGCAACATAAGGCAACGTTATTAATATCGAGCAAGAAACGGTAAAAAAATCATTTTTGTTGTATGGGAGCCCCCCTTAAATATTTATATTATTTTATTTCTAGTATTTGTTGTTATAGCGGCAACAGAAATACATCATCTGTGAAAATTTCAACTCTCTAGCTATCACCGTTCTTGAGATAACAGCCTGGTGACAGACGGACGGACGGACGGACAGCGAAGTCTCAGTAATAGGGTCCCGTTTTTACCCTTTGGGTACGGAACCCTAAAAACGTATTAATGTCGAATGATCCTTACCAATAAGTTGACATACACGTCTCCTTATAATTCTATAATTATTATCATATATTTTCAACTCTTGACTTAGCACATTTGTAAACCACTCGTCAAAGTCAACCTGAAAATAAAAACTATTAATAAATATTCATAGAAATTTCATACAACGTCCTCTGGTCCCAAGCTAAGCTTACATGCTTGTGTTATGGGTACGAGAATACGAATATACTACATATACCACTTTTCTTTTGTCAATACATACTTATAATAAGTTATAATAATAATAATAAATATTCGTGGACATTTAATACAACGTCCTCTGGTCCCAAGCTAAGCTTATATGTTTGTGTTATGGATACCAGAATACAGTTAGAATACATATACTACTTTTCTTTTGTAAATACATACTTATAATACATAGAAACACCCAGACACAGTAGAAACATTTGTATGACAATTATAAATATCACACAAATGATTGTCCCGTGCGGGAATCGAACCGGCGATATCGTGAACGCAGTGCGTTACATGAACCACTAGACCATGAGGCTACTTTACAACTGGAAAGAAATTTTGATCAAGCTTTTAATATAGTCTTTCTCGCTTTAAATATAGTTTTGACTTACGTCATCATAAAGGTCAAAGGCCGCAATTCTAACAGCGTTATAAATAGCGTCCTTTTTCAATATAGCGTTGAGATCGTCCGGCATTATTGGTTGTGGTGGTAATGATGCTAACAACCGAACTAGCTCCGGTGTTAAAACTTCTCGTTGGAATGTGAACAACTCCGAGAACAATGCTTCTGTACAAGGCTGAAATAATAAAAACAAAATTTATACTATTTTATGATACACCATCAACATAAAGAAAACTGAAAACGGCAGTTTGGTATCTGTGGAATAGGTTCTCACTCGGAATAAAATGGAACACATACCCTCAAACTATACTTCCATGATTCCCCAGCCTCGTCAGTAGCCAGCTCAGGTTCTGCATCCCACAGAGCCAGCTCATCAGGACTGAGCAGGAAGTAATGCGTGACTAGGTGCCGGCACATATGGCATAATGTGTTCTCGTTCAGAACTTCCATCTTCATTTGGTGAGCTTGGAGAGTTACTGTAAGTAAATAAAATTAAAGCTCTATAAATGTGTCTACAACCACAAATTAATAAAAAAATTGTGGAACCCAAAAGTATGTGTAATCCAAAAGTATGTGTAATCCAAAAGTATGTGTAGTTCAAAAGTATGTATAATCCAAAAGTGTGTGTAATCTAAAAGAATCTAAATCTGTGAAAATCTGTTAAACTAAAATCTGTAATTCACTCATATTATAAATGCGACAGTAACTCTTGTCTGTCTCACATGCTAAAACTATTGAGCCGCGATAGTCTTTAGAACACGGGAAAGGACATAAGACTATTTTTAATATCAAAAAAGCGACTCTAAAATAAAGTCGCAAGCCATAGCTAGATCAACAGGTATCGTAACTATAATCCGAAAGTCTCTGTATTCCGGAAGCTTCCAAAATATTGTTAACAAATGCAACTAAACATGCTACTTATCTTTACCGAGTATTCCTATTAGCAAACTTACATGGTTCTTTAACAGTTTCAAGATCCCCTTTAGGCGGTTTATACTCCATACACTGAAGTATCCCCTTCACAATATTAAGACACTGTATTGTAAACCTTTCGTACACAAGTGCCATGCCTTGTTCTGTGAAACAGTAGTACAAGGCAAACTCCAGCGAAGGTCTTATTAATGGCACGAAGGAAAATGGTTGGCAGTTCAACACTCCGAGAGCAACTTTCGTCAAATGTATGATGAATTTCTCACACAATTCCAATGTGTAAATACCTCTACCTTTTAGAAGTTTTCCTGAAAATATTTAATTTTAAGTTTCAATTCAAGCATCAATCTCATTGAACACATTCTTACAAACCAGTTAAAAGACATACTCACTGCATTCTAAACTAGTTTTAGCACGATCAAATACAATATTCAAAAATGCCATAGCATCTTCACTTTCATGTGCCTTTTTCAGTCCAAAAACTGTCAATTTTCTTATCATTCTAAGACACAATAGTGCTTTCTCCAAGTTCTCAGTTATAAGTTCAGTGGAAGCACCTTGTTGGATGTATCGGAGAAACCTCTCTGTGTTCTCATGCCAGAGATTTAAGATCAAGCTGTACACGTGATTGGTTACTTCCTGTTGAAATTATGTTGAGATTTATAATTATTTGGATGCGATCAGTTTCATATCTATAGGCAGCGGCGTTAGGATCCTAGCGACGCGAGATACGCGGTCTATGTCGCGGTAGCAGCTGATCAAGGCAATTTATAGTTCCCAAAAATGCCGAGAATATTTAAGTAGGTCGCACTGCCATCGCAACGTCAAACCAACGACGGCGAGAGCAGTGCCGTCAGCACTTTTAATACAACGCAGTAAGGAACGCGTTCGCGCATCACGCGTCGCGCCTCTTTAAGAAGCGATTAGTATTTTCAAAACAAAATCAAATGAATGTGAATGTTCTCTAGATAGATTTTTACAAAAAGTTACGGTATTAAGAATAGTACCAAATGTTAAGCCATTTGCGCGTAAGTTTTAACAACTATCACAAGCAAGACATACTCATCTGAGGTGATATAAATGCATTAATATGTCATCCCGATTATTACCTGGAATGTTCGTCGATAACCAACAAGTCTTTTTGACGCCAGAGCCTTGATCACATGATGGAAAATGAGTAAAGCTCTATGTTGCACGATAGGCGTCGGATCGTTTACAGCAGTGATCAAATATGGTATCAAGTTTGTCCAGTACACTGGAGCATCAAATCTGGAACAAGTACATTAATATCCTTCATCACAATTACCATATCATGGGAGCTTTTTTAGAAATACTACCACTTATCATAATGAGGATGAGGGTTTGATTCCCATTTAGTACAAATATTCAGGTAATTTAATCTGATACATAATTGATACATTAAGTTAAAGTCTAGATGATAAATTTTCGATATAAATCCCTTCAACTAAAATGAGTTTATTCTAGAAATATGCAGTATCGAACTGAGTCGTGAACTTAACTGCGCTAGGGGGGTTGCCGGCAAATGTCATTTTGAATGTACATATAAGACATAAGCAGTCTGTCTGACGCCGGAAATATTTAAGAACAACTTACCTAGCAATCTTTGATATTAAAACCGCAACCTGTGTAGCGATCTGTGACACAGGCTCTGTCAGTATATTTCTTGTGATCAGACCGTCTTTCAGCTTCACCCTCTCTTCATCGCTGATCGCATTAGGAGCATTTCGCCTCCAGTAACGATCTACACCGTTCTTGAAACACATGACAGCTAGCCATCGGACATTCACATCGATTGAATGATTTGACAGAATGTCCTAGAAAATAATATATTAAAATGGTTATTAAGTCGAAGAACTGCCATCACCAACACCATCGAAACTGCTGCAAACGGTGCAGGAACCACGCCTTGTAACGTTCTATAAGAAGAGTTTAGACTAGTAGTAAACAGAAATGATGCGAAGGCCTTAATGTCTTGCGTCTTAAAGGCCCTTAAGTAGTTAAACTTAAGGCTAGAAACCGTGCTAGAACGACCGTTGCGCACACAACGCGGACGAAAATCACGCGCGTACCATCAGCGTAGGTGTGTGTGTATTCATAGACTTTCATAGATATGGGTACGCCGACCGGATAGTCAGCGCTGACCGTCGGTGAAGCACTGTTTCCAACCTAAATCTTATTTCAGTCTACATAACATTATTTACATAAGGGTAGCGAGTGTGTAGCACTTAGAACTGTCATGCCGGTATGACCAAATTCATGTGTGTAAAAGAAGCAAAAGAAGTATGTTTAAGCTGTAGCAGATAATGCTCAAGTCTCTGGTGAAATAGTGATGGTATTTTTACTAAGAGTTATAAATGACTAACCAGAAGTACAGAATAGAAGCCAGGCTCTATCTCCCATTCTTGGAGTTTCTTCTCAGCTGGTTTTAACACCTCAGTGTCTTGACTTGTGGCACGGTTCAAGGTGTCCAACACCAGTGCATATATATTAGGATCCATGGTAGACGATTATCTGAAAGAGTTTCAAGGATATTTAAAAAGATTAATAAGCTAAGTATTAAGGGGAGAGAACAGAGGGGTATGAAGAAAAATTCATAAATATCCCATACCTAAATATTTACATAACAAAAGACACAAGATGATAAATTAAATTCACTTTAGTAGTTACAGAAACTTTTTTTTTCCCTCTGTCCATTTAAGAGGGGTTTCCCTTTGGATTTGCCAGTTTCGGAAACTTACATCCAGGAAATTTTATGTTACTTTTTTATAACATTTAATAGTTGCACTGCTATTAACAAGGCTATATTCTGTCTTTTACCTAATAGAGATAGTTAACCACATAAGGATGTTTGCCCCAATATGACCTATTAGATAAAAATATAAAGTAGGCACTAGGAGACCCGAATAATCTGATAATTATGGCCACCTAGTCCCTACTTAAAATTTTTCAGAGCTTCCTGCTCTGGGCATATGGACAGTGTGCCGTTGTTGTAAAGATGGGCCTGTTCCTATACAGTTATACTAAACATTTTCAATAAATGAGACTTACAAAATTGCTTTGTGTAGGCAATATTTACTCTATACTAAGTGATGCATGAGCATTTTATACAAATTTGCAATCTTATTCTAGAACAAAATTACATATATCTTACTCACACATTCACATATAACTGTAATTGTTGTTTTTAAAAATTAAAACCTAACTGTATTATGCTACTGGAAATATTTATTTTTGAAATGCAAAAATTGTTAAGAAATTATTCCAAAATTAATTATTTTTATCTGTGTGGTGATAGATTAAGAATACAAGTATTACCACCCCTTTGTCTTCCCAGGGTGCTGTAAAAGTCAGCTAAGGAATATTGTACACGGATAACAGACTCTGTGGGAGATGGAAAACTTGAAAATCTCTCACTCGTCCATAATCCTTTCCCCATGTCCAACAATGGGATATTAATGGGCTGGAGAGAAAAGGAGCGAGAAGATCTAGAATTAGGTATTTTTAACAATATAACCTTACTCAGTAATATTCTTGATCAACACTTAGAAATGCAGTTGACAAAATAAAAATAAATATTAACCTATGATGATACCCAAACACAAAAAATAAATATAAGTAGCTTTGATTTTACGAAAATATGTTGCATAAATTTATATTTTTTAAAACATTATGCAATACATTTTAGTATCCTTTCACATACCACATTTTATACAGTGAAAGACAACAGAGTTGCTGATATTTATATTACAAAAAAACATGTAAATACTTTTTAAAGAAAACTTTTTTAAATCATTACACTAAATGTATGAATAATTCAAGCTTGATGTGGTTATGCTGTTTTTTATTACACAGTTCTCCTATGTGCACCTTCCAGCTCCATAATCAGGTCAGATCCATACCAACATAGTAGGTACCTATTGCAATGTCACACAATATACAAAATAAATTGCTTAGTTCAATAACTTGAAGATTTCAAGACTTGAAAATCCTAAATAACTTTTTAATTATGGCTTTGTCATTAGTCCTTAACATTTGTGCACAATTCCAAATCTATAAGATTGCTACAAGTAGATGAAAATCGCTTTCAAAAATTCTGATACACACGGATTAATACATTTGTAGATATGTAACCAGCTAATTTAAAAGAGTGTCAAAAATATATTCCATTTACATTTGATTTATAAATTCATGTGGTATAGTGAGAGGCTATTGCTGTCAAATAAATATATTTATTATAATTGTGTGTATTTCTAAATAAAAAACAAAGATTACATATGCATTTGCATGTTAACATATTATGAGCAATAGACACTGTCCCTCTTTATGTGTATTGATATTGTTCAAGATGTATGCCTAAATAGCACTGATGAAGCCTGTTTGGTAATTTAAACGACTTATTATTATATACTTAAAAGTATTTTACTTAATCATATTATAATAACAACTTACATAAATTCTTAATGTATTACAATCAATTAAGGGTAATCGCGTTAGTCTACATTCAAGTTACATAATATATACAAGTTAGTAGCATAACAATTACATAGAATAAATAGAAATGAATTAATTTAACAAAAAAACTCACTTTTCAGCCTGAGACGGCAGAGGGCAAAACATAACCTATGGCATTTTACTTACACTAACCATGTCGGAGGAACTACACAAATTTAACCTTAATCTAACTTCTAAGCAGAAAATTAAAGAAATTAACAGCTAAATAAAACAAATTAATAGTTTTATTATGCAAATCATGCCAAATACCGATCGGAAAAAAATGACTGCGAACAAAATTTCGATTTACGTTATTTAATGTGAAATGAAATGTCAGTTTGGCATTTGCATTTTGGGTTGCTGTCAGTCCACTGTCAAATAGCTGTCAATGTCAAATATTTTCTTTCGTTCAGAAGTTAACTTTTATATATTTTTTTAATTCTACTAAAATTACAATGAGAATAAATAAATTATTATTGCATTCATGTGTATAATATTCTTTGAGCGCATTGATCTGACGTAGTAAAATTGTGTAAAACTGCGGCTTAATATTTGGATGATAAAATTAAATGCCTGTTGAATCTGATGATTTCATTTCATAGGTTACGAGATTGTTTCATAAAATTAAGCGGGTTCTCCGTATTCACAATATACTATTATGTAATTATAACATAATCAAAACAAGCAACGCTAGTAAGGAAAGATAATTTTCTGTCATCATTGCACATTCTTATCTACGACTTATCGAGGTTATCAGCCTGCCGATAAATTAAATGATAATTATTATAATACAGAACATAGTAGTTTTCACCGTATTTTCACCGAAGCACGTAATTAAAATATTTTTTACCATGCCATGGATGAACTGTACTATTAATTTAAACAGTGATTCCACTGGCAGTTTTTACACTGGTGATATTGTAACTGGTTTAGTTGTATTAGAATTGGAAAAAGACCAGAAGATCGAACGTGGGTAACATTCAATCCTTTAATATAGTCTAGTAAAAATCACTTGAAGTTTCTCGCGTAGGTGGTATGGTAACCGCCACGCGTGCATAGGTACCTACTGCAATCAGGCACTATATCCGATTGAACTAAGGTCGCAACCTTCGTCAAAAATTTTCCATTCAACTAATAAGTCTAATTGGCGTTCTAAGGTTAATCTCGGTGCCTTAATACCTCTTCACAAAAATATATTCCGCCCACCAATCATGCCTGTCATGAAATGTTTAGTAACAAATTGAATTAAAGTAACATTGCTAAGCCGCCTTTTCATTGATTATTGCTTATCCAATGGTAGGCCATGAATAGGTACATAACCATCTGCATCTGCCTAAGAATGCAGTTCATGGACTTAAGCAGCATATAATGCATCCAGCGTTGATACTTTTAACCTAGATAAGTGAATTTAATTTCAAGATAGCATTATGATTTGCCTCCGTTTTGAACACGACTTTATGAAATATATTATTTGTTATTTCAGAAATAGATCTGAAAGTTATGGGAACATGTAAAGCTTCGTGGACGAGATCAGCACCAACGTTGCCTTATATTAAAACTTATTCAGAGAAAAAGCAAGTTTTATGTGTTAAAATAAATGACATATTTAGAGAAGTTTCTCACGGTAAGTTGATAAAATCAATAAATAGGTATATTGACATTTCTAAACTTAGCTAATGCTTACTTATTAGATCTGAAAGTGAAGGAAACATGTAAAATATGCATCAAAACTCAACTTGACAGGCTTCGTGGTCTAGTGGTTCATGTAACGGACTGCCGTTCACGAGGTCGCGGGTTCGATTCCCGGTCGGGACATTCATTTGTGTGATGCTTATAATTGTCATACAAATGTTTGTACTGCGTCTGGGTGTATTCTATTTATTATAAGTATGTATTTACAAAAGAAAAATAGTATAAGTAGTCTATCCGTATTCTTACATAAACTTACTTTGGGACCAGAGGACGTTGTGTGAAGTGTCCATGATTATTTATTATTATTATTTTATCTAAACTACATAGAAATCTATTTATTGCATTTTTTTTCGAATACAAACCTGCGCCTCCGTTCTAAACTGAAAGCAACATCACTACCGATTACGCCACTATGCCAAAACTTGAATGCCAATGGATGAATTATTTTAATCTTGTATTTTAGGTAACATAGTGCCAGCCGGTGTTCATAGATATCCATTTCATTTCGCATTACCGAGTGATTTGCCATCCACTTTCGAAAGTTCCTTAGCTAAAACGCAATATTACATTAAAGTCAAAAGTAAACCTGCCTACAAACTTCGTAAAGTCGCGTATTTTAGAGTTTTAGGAAATGTAAATTTGAACCACCTGGAAGAAATGTTGGTAAGTTTTAAAATTACATTTTATTAATAACTGTAGTTAATTACCGTGATGAACCTATATCAGTCACCCTATAGATTGACTGTATATGATTTGTGTAAGGTAAGCCTGTGAGGTGGGCATTACATCTGAGGCTAAATAGAATTCGTCGAACCCTAGACCGTGTCATGCCGCGCCGTGGTCATTGAACACGTCCTAAACTTTTCTGAATGATATTAGATTTTGTTTATTTCCTAAATTCTAGTATTTGAGAACACCACTAACGTAATTTAGCAGGTCAGCATCTGCTTAGAGCGTGTAATCAAAATAATTCTGATAAAAATGACAGTAAAGTTTGTAAAATATTCTGTTTTTAGGAACCATGTTTTCAAGAAGTTCATAAAAAGAATAACAGTGCCGACAATTTTGGTATTGCTGTAAAAACATATCAAGCGTTTGCACCCAAACAAACCGTACCTTTCGAAGTGACAATAAATAATGAAAAAAAAGTTAAAATTAGGAAATTGAAAATAACTTTAATGCAGGTAAATAACTAACTTAAGTATTGTGTCACAGAAATATAGATATTAATTTTTTTTTCTAATTGATCAGACTTATGAGAGTTATGAGCATGTAGAAAGTAGGTATGTTTAGATAGTAGTAAATGACGCTCAATACTCTCGGACCATCCCTATGGCTATGGGGCACAGACGTGACGCCCGTACCTGTCACAGCGTGGGCTTTTTATCAAATTCTTTGAAGGGCCCATTGGTTGCATTCTTACGGGTGGGAGTAATTTGGATTCCCTCTTCTAAAATAAAAGTTTAAGGCATTGGGCCTCTAAGGAGTGGGGTCCGTTTTTATTACGTGGGATATCATTTGCGCACTTTGCCTTTCCGGTTGCAGGAGTAACCTTCGGGCTTTGTGGGGGAATCCCGGACTATAGCTGCCGGACTACCCACTAAACCCCACGCTGTTCCTCCTCGCCTTTAGCCGGGCCATAGTAGTCACTCAGGTATTATCATGACCAGAGTAGGGCCCGTAGTATTCGGAATTCTAAATTATTTTATATCTATAATTTAGCACAATTTAAAACATAACAAATCAACATATTTGATATATTTTCAGAATATACGGTATACCGTGTCATCAGGTTACGCTGACGAAACTAAAAGTATATGCAAGGTGGAATATAAAAAGTTTTCATATAACATAGCTGAAATATGTTTTATACATATGGAGATACCTCAAATTATACCTTCAAGTTTGCACGTCACAGATCCTATGATAGCTATTTCGTACAGTTTTAGAGTAAGTATTTGAGGAAACAGTAATAAATTGTTGTCGCTATTATTTTCAGGCTTCCCTGAAAATTCAGGCCTTCTTTTTATCAAAGGGTAAAACGGGACCCTATTACTGAAACCACGCTATCCGATTGTCCGTCTATCATCAGGTCATATCCACATCTACACCCCATGGATTTGATAGCCCACGCGCTTTATGGGTACGAGTCAATGAGTCAATCGGTTCCGGACTGGTCACGGCAGATGCAATCACCATTTGTTCAAATGGGCGGCGGTTGATTCACCGATGTGCGACTGCAGAGCACCTGACCAGACAATGCAGCACATTGTTAACGACTGCCCTATTCGCTGCTTCCCGGGAGGTATGGCAGACCTCCACGAATTAACTGCAGATGCTGCTAACTGGCTCCACCACCTAGATATTCCCGTATAAGCAGGACTTCACAGAACGCCATACGAATTGAATTGAATTGAATCAGGTCATAACATGCAGAAGGCAGCATCAACTGATATACATAAACTGTGTAGCTTTTAGCCATCTCTATCACCGTTCCAGTATTACAGCCTGGTGATAGAGGGACGTAGACGAATCAATGAAGAAACACCTAAATTTTAAACCACCTTAGGCTATGGTACCTGCAGTCCTAGGGTAAAAACGCCTGCGACTAGGAAATAATAAGCTTGGCTTGCGGCCAGATGACGCTGTCTGTGATATCTGGTAATATTAACAAAACTTAATAACAAAGGCACTTAAATTATTTGGTAATTGAGGTGTTTGCAAGTAATCATATGAGTCTTTGATGAGTTTCTGAGAGAATGTCTTTATTCCAAATCCAAGGTCTATTCCAGTATCGTCTGCTATCTTACTTCCTTACTTGCTATCTTTAATAACTGCTTTATTTCAGATTGACGTAATATTTTCCCTACTTTCTACCTTAAGTGAAGAATTACCAGTCACGGTTGCATCAGTACCAGTTATTCACTCCAGTTTTTAGTTTGTAAGAAAATATTTTGGTAACGTTTGTTAGATAGGTAGGAACTACATAATAATATTATTTATTTTAAAAGAAATAGAAAATACGTAAATAGGAATAATAAAGAAAAATTTGAGTTGTCTGGTTTTACACTAATACATAGTTTGTTTATCACATATTATAAACCAATTGTATAATTAATTAAATATTAGGTATGGTACCAAATATTTCATTTATAAAACTGATTCATAAAAATATACATTATGAAAGCAGGTTACAGTCATAAATATGTTAAGGGGTCTTTCAAGCTAGGCATAAAGACCGGCTAGGTGAAAACGACTAATATAAATTGTACTAGCAGTTCGCACATTTAGTAGCCGCCTTTATAACTTTTATTTATTTACTTAAACTTTTTTAAAAATAAAGGAAGACCAAACTGCTTATTGTGTTTACTTTACTGTTATCAATTCTTAATTTTCTTGCCCTTGTCCCAGTAGCGTAGCTAGGTAACTAAGGCCCCTAGGGCAAATTAAAATATGGGGCCCCACTGCTATGTAAACTGACTGGGTATTATCAAATAAAAATATGAACTGTACAAATATTTTTAAAATGCTAAAAAAAGCTAATTCAGTTCGATCAAGATTTCTGGTAAGGATTCGTTGGCCCCCTGAGCTTGAGAGCCCGGGGCACTGCCTCGCCTAGCCCCTTGGTAGCTACACCTCTGCCTTGTCCCATTGTAAAATAGTATTGTTGCTAATATAAAATAGGTAGGCGTAAAACATACACAACACTAGCGAGGGAGTTGAGCGATTTTTGGCAATCAATAGGGATTATAATGTGTTGGCGTTGTTTACGTAGGAGTTTAGGCATAAGTTACCAAAAGAAAAAAATTATATTGAATTATCAATTAAGGATTCCTAAACAATTTAGGTATCAAATACCATTTTATTGTTGAGGTTGCAACTAGGATCGAAAAACGAAGGCAAGCCTTGGTTTGTAACTTAGTTTAAATACGGTTCAATTTAAAAAAATGTTTTAGTGTTAGGTGTTACGCTGTGACTCATAGAAGGGAAGCATCCGTGAAAAATGTTGTAAAAACGGAGAAATTTTCTAAATTCCTCGCGTACGAAGTCGCGGGCAGCAACTATCAACCATAAAAATCATTACAATTTAGCCAGCGTGGTTTAAGTACCTAGTACACCATGCCTAGTAATGGCACGGCAGAATGCAGATCAGAGGGCTTTATAAAGGCAAACGAGCAAGAGATATAAATAACCTTAAATAACGTAGACGAATAATGTTTATGTACGTACCCGTATCCCACATGCCTCTATACATTGTATATTATATCATTGCCTCTATAGCATTAATATTTAAGTGTCTTGTACTGTAACGACTAAGCAGATATCTATTTAGAAAAGTTCTAAAAAACGTTAGAATATCGGTGTATGACAAGCAAAATATTGTAAATTATAGAGGTAGATAATTAAATTTACTACCTCTATGATTTCACGAGTCGAGTATATACTACGAATGGCAACATTTTACCATGTGCTGCCACCTCGTGTCGCATTAGGTTTTGTTCCAAAATTTCAAGAAATTTTGTATTTTCACTACCATTAAAAGTATAATACTGTAGTTTTGTGAATGTCTTTACAATTTTAAATTATTATTACATGAAATAATAATATTTGTTTTATAAAGTAATTAAATTGTTTATTTTACAAGGTTTTAGTCTAGTAATAAAAAATAAAGTTTTAGTTTTGACTTCTTCCGCTGCCTATGACTTTTTAAGTAAGCGGAAATGGTTGGTCGGCCATAATCATTCGTGTGGGTCTGTGCTTGTGTGGTTTGGTTGTCTTTACCGGTGCCAACCATTATTTTTAATTAGTAATAAGTTATGCGTATGAATCCAGACATGGACGATGATGAGAAGGGGTGAGTGTATTTAAAACTATATTTATTCTGATCTATAGATATCTGAGACTTGCAAACTAGAATAGGTCATCATGCATGTTCGCTTGGTGTGTCGCATTTCATTGAAAGCCAACAGGGCTTTTGAAATAGCGTTTTTTGCAGAAGTATTTTAACCACAAACATTATGCAAGATGAGGTTTTGTTCTTGGTAATTGATTTTGTATGAAAAATTGTAGCTATGGAGTGCAAAATTTCAACTGGCCTTTTACTTGATACCGGCTAGCGGGCACCGACCCCAAGCCTCGCCGTGTGACTTGCGTGGTACGATCATGGCAGCTATTACTTTCTCATCCTATGTTTTCTTATTTTGTTATGGCGTTTGTTTATCTTTAATTTAGCACGAGGAATAGTTTATATAACTGTACCACTTCTATACTTGTTGATGTGGAAACGTCGCAATATGTAAAATTAACCTTTCTGTGACTAATCGTTACTTTCTCTTATCGGTGAATTCACGCTGGCCATTATGAATGGTATATTTCGCAGATTAATTATATTTTAGTTACCGGATAAGAATGGTATATTTCGCAGATTAATTATATTTTAGTTACCGGATTGTAAATGAGGTTATTAGTGTCCAAAGTGCCGCGTAGCTCCATCTCATTTACCTACAATCCGCGAAACGTGCTGATTCATTTGCATATGGTTAGATTTTACCTTATCAAAATGGTCAGATATTTACGTTTTATGTTATTAATGACATCGCTAACTTGATCGCGGTCTAAACCTGGATCTTTTGGTTTGATTAAGAAGAATACATAGCAGTATACTTAATTTATCATTAACTAAACGTGTAGAAATACTGGACACTACAACATGTTATGTTTTGTCCCTTTCATTCTTTACGACACGAAAGCAAATACACGCACGTGTTAATTTTTTGTCTCTTTCTCTACAATCAACTTGCAATTTATTTAGGTTTAAAGAACTTACAAACTCAGTAATTTCTAATGTCTTCTCTGCATGATAAAAAAACATATAGCTTTTCTAAAGCTATATTCTGAAAGCAAAAACAGACAGCCAGGGCATGGTAAACCTCCCATTCACTTAATTTAGGTCATAATCTGTGAGAAGTGAATGGTTTGCTTTCACCAATCTAGTGTGTGGTGAGCATTAAATAATAGCTATAAACATTTTTTCAAGTAATATATTTAGGTAAAATACTGTAAACAGTTATTTTAATTTGATAGTGAAGAACAGATAACGTAATAACATGTTGATTATTAATACTGTGTAAAATCATAGTTATTTTTTTAATAAATTCTGTATTATACTTATTTTAACTTCTCTATACCATGATATCCGTAAAATATTACAGTAATAATTGACATGGACTTGGTAGGGCAATTGGTTGGATTTAAAACTAGTAATATAAACGTTTTGCATTAAAAAGTAGCCTGTCTTTTCTTAGGCTCGAGAACATCTGTATACCAAATTTATTTTAAATAGGTTCAGTAGTTTTGAAACTAAGTGACAAACAGACAAACAGGAGTTTTATCACATTTATCTTATTAGTTCAGAGTATCTTGCAACATATTTTGCACAGAGTCATTATAAATACAATGCGTTGCTAAGACTATTAAATTCCTTTCTAGAAAATATTCAGTAACAAAATTCAGTGAAGGTTAAATTCTTAAAAGAATTACACACTTGTGCAATTTTTATGAATGTTACTGTAATAAACTAAATGCAATTACAAAACATTATTTTACATACTGTTGGCTGTGACTTTGTACACCCGAAATTTCAAATCACTTTCTTAAAAAAAAAGAGATGTACATAGTCTTTAGTGCTCTCATAGACTGTAGCTTCCTATTAGTGAAAACAGTTTTATGAGTAGAAGAGAAGAGAATACCCCCTACTACATACATATTATAAACTTTACTGCATTATTCATAGTATACATATATTCATGTTTAATTATTTGCAACAAAGTTCTTTCCATCCATCAACCTTTTTCTGTCTATTGTTGGACATCTCCCACTCCATAGAATGCCACAACGTGCGATCTTGCGCTACTGGCATCAAATCTTTCCCAATGACCTTGCAGATATCGTCACTCCACCTCGTCGGATCATTAGTTCATCTTCATTTAGACAAAATTCTTTGGTATTTGATAAGCCTGCTAACCTTTCTAGAGCCTAATTACAGCGTTATGTTATTGTTATCTCAACATACTAAAATTAATTCAATTTTCTTTCTAATTAAAATTGATATAATATAAATAATAAATATTAATTGTTTGTGTTAGTCTTTTTAATAGCCTCTAATATAAATCAAACAAACTGAATTATCTAATGTTAATAATAAATATGAAGTGTACTTGGCTTTTTAATTTCATAGTTAACCTGGTTTCAATTATAGCCAAGTGAGATAAGGGATATGCTAAAGCAACTATAATTATTGTTAGAAATATTTTAAAATAAAGTTAATGCTAAAGAAATCTATTATAAAATATACGAATCATGTAATTTAGTCTTATGTTGACCTACCACAATCACATTAGCATAATGTTGCCTTCATAGGTAACTATGTGATTTTTGCCATTGGTCTCTGTCCTCCTTTGAAATGAGTGGTTAATTAATTTTACCACACCAAACGGTTCTGTAGATAAATGCCTCCATTAGGACAATTAGGATATAAAAAAAATTATGCATTCTGGGTTTTTAAAATTGTCATGTATTGTCTAACTACGAAAGTTAAGCTTGGATTAGTGCCTAAATTGTGTAAAAATAAATAAATGGAATAGTTGTAAATAATAATACACTCTAATCAGTACAGTTACATACCGACCATACTTTACAATTTTCTTAGGTATTTGTCATTGGCTTATCTGTATAGATAAGTTTAGTGATGGATTCCTACAAAAATGTAGGTCAAACTTATATATTATTAATTATATTGTTTTTTGCAAACCACATGTTTAATAAATAAACGCTTGATAAGACCTCCTCTGCTCCAGGAGGGTATCTGGTCTGCCATGATGGGCAGGCGTGGTATTATTGTAAAAAAACTTTTTCTCACAAGAATGAGAAGGAAATGCGTGATGACTTGAATCCGTCGCCTACTTACAATGGATATTAACAATGCTAAGAAAAGAAGTGTTCATGTTATTTGAATCTTGAGACGGTACTAAATTAGCACAAGAACGCGAAGTTTCACCATATTCTTAAGTTTTACTTATTTATGTTCTTAATTGAAGTTCCTATGAGTTTGAAACTGTCTCGTAAATATTTTCCGTTGGGTTAAATCTGCACGAACTTTAGCATTGTTTGTCTTCATAGAAGTTTGATTAGTCTAAGTTTGTGCAACTGTACTTTTGGTTTATATAAAGATTAAATAGAGGATGGCAGAATCATCCCTAAGTTACAATTTTAAATGTTTGTTTGGTTGTTGTTGTTTTAAAAAATATTGTATTAAATTAATTCTTTGGCACTTGATGTAAGATTTTTGTTAATGCCAGTATAATATCTGAATGCCCCCTTTTGATCTAGTAAATTGTTCGTCGGTGGTTTGTCATGGGAGACGTCACAGGAGAACTTGCAACGGTACTTCTCCCGATATGGTGACGTCATTGACTGTGTGGTGATGAAGAATAGTGAAAGCGGACGGTCTCGAGGCTTCGGCTTCGTGACTTTTGCTGAACCAGCGCTTGTCAATGTTGTGCTTCAAAATGGCCCCCATCAATTGGATGGCAGGTAAGATATTATACAATTTTTTTTTTGTTACGGCCAGTGTGTTATTGTAGTTTAAGAACTTTGCAGGTATGTAGTTGCTTGACAATAGTGATAAAGGCGCTGAAAGAATCCGTGCACCTGTTACAATAAAAATATTGTCTGTATTTGTTATGTTAACTATGTTTGTAAAACACATTTGTTTTACTTGATTGAATTAATAACTGTCATATTAAATTCTCCACATAAATTAATAATGTAATACAGACAAAATAAAAGAGAAACATTAGTATTTAACCTATCCCAGTATCCCTATAGGTTTGATTAGGTGACTTTGCATGAAGCTAAATGTGTTGAGTGATCATATGAATCGAGTATAACTTCAAAATCGGTGTTCTTACGTATTATTTTTATCGTGTTATTATTGTGTCGACCAAGTTTATATACTAAATGATATTCCGCTCTGGACGACACCGTTATCCGTGTGAAGAGCGCCATTTAGTCACGGTGACTTGTTACATTGTCCATAATATTGAATACAATTATCTTGACTTCGTGCCACGCTTATCAATAGGGGAAAAAATGTTAAAGCTATCATTTAGTAATTTTATCAAACTTATCAAGTTGCTTACACTTGTACTTTCATTTGGTTAAACATATTTTTTGCTATTCTTTTTCTTTTTACATTCAAATTGAGAATCAACTACCACGTTGGGTATATTATAAGAGGAATTTTACTCTATATATTCAGTTTTATGTTTACTTGATCATGCTATGTTTTATTATCATTACTAAATGTTTTCCAAGTCCAAGTTACATATAATGTACCCTTCTGACAAAAACTAATAAATGATAAAATATATTAACGCACTGTTTCCTCAAATTGGCAGCAATATCCGAGCAAATATTGAGTCTTATTGCACGAACGATCCAGCAAAACTGCATACGTTATGTCGCTTTTTATGCGTAACAGACACTGCACAGCGATTAAACGCGACTTTAACCGACAGACATCGAAAACCGGGCTAGGTTATCGTGCTAGGCCAAATCGTATTTTATCGTTGTGTTTATACGTACAAATCCCATTGCACGCCAACTTTGTCATTCAGCCGTTATGACATAGATCTTGTTGCTAACCGCCCACTATCAACTATCGAATCTTTAGGGTTTACACTTCTATATGAAACTGTCTTATGCTTAATGCACGTAGAATCTATATTGAGATATTTTCTTGCGCAAACAAGGCAATTACTTAAACATATTTTCTCATATTTTTGAGTGCTGCCTTGATGCCTCGTATAAATTATTACAATTTTTTTATTCCCATGAGGATAGTGTGGTTTTCTATGTAATGTTACCTACGTAACGATTTATAACACTATTGGAACTCGCATTTATATGTTACATACGAGTAACTCACTATCGGTTAACATATTCTATTGTAATTTTTACTGAATACTGTCATTATAAATACCGGCCTTGGCCTCTCGACATCGCGTTCGAAAATATTTGGCAAATATCTACATAAATATTTTGTGATTTGTTCTATTAGTAACGCATTAGCACTCTTGTTCTGGTGTATTTTTTTTACCCTTACCTTGTTGAGTATATTCACTTCTGATATGCTATTATAGAAAGGGGCTCGTAAATAGTCATCAGAGATGTTAAAGCGTAAGCAATCATAAGATGGCTAATATAATGTTAAATAAATAAATATTCACGGACATTTCACGCAACGTCCTCTGGGCCCAAGTTAAGTTTATATGCTTGTGTTATGGGTACCAGAACACGGATAGAATGAAAAAAAAAAATGATCAAGATACCACAATGAAATAAGTATCTAGGACCACCCCAGTAAGTTTTAAATAATACTTGTGTTGGGGTCGCCCTGCACTTCCCTTAAAATTACATATTGAGACTTAAATTTAACAAGACTTTATGACTATAATTATTTTAGGTAAATACATATACTACATTTCTTTTGTAAATGCTTTAATAAAAATAACAGCATTGTAAACCGCTAGCGAAAATGTTAAACCTACAATACGTATTTTTTGTAATGTTACATAATCTAAAAATGTGTACTATTTAAAAAAAAACTGACTGAAAGTACTGAAGTAGTATGAAAACCTATAAACTTTATTTTGAATTACGAAGAAGGATTTTCTTCACGCATATGAATCTCTGGTGATAATAAGTACCGGATTTGAGTTATAGTTCTTTAGTAAAACTAAAACATTATCTATAACTATTTCATTTACTCTGTTAAGTCTTAACAGAAAAACTGAAGTTTGTCCTACTGAAATAAATAGAATACATTATCTTTCGTGCCTAATAACATTAATTACCACATATTTTTTACTTTGTTTGAATTGGCTTACATTAATTTTCGTGTGTTTCATTCCCACATTGTATGTTTTAAAAAAATTATGAAGACACCAAGTGTCTCTATGAAACTAGATCTTAAATAACCGTTACTCATTGTGCTATGGTTATAAAGGTCAAACTACAGTCACAAATAACTATTAAGCAGTCAAATACTTCACTCATATGAAGTTTAGTGAAATTGATTCAAGCATTTTTTTCTAATGTTTGTAGCCGCCAATAGTGACCCAATTTTGTGGCAAAAATAAATATAACGGCCTTACTCAAACTTACGTGTTGTTTCAACTGTCACTTGTATAAATTTATTTTTAAACGAATAAAAAAATGAATGACGTGTTTTATTTTTGATTTTCGATAATTATAGATAAATGTTTAATGTTTATGTGGCTAAAAAAGAATTATAATGGGGTTATCAAAGCATTCTGCTGGAGGTTTAGGTTAGTGAGATTTTTAGATCGATGTGTATTATGTAATAAAAGATCTCGCTTACTATTTTAGTAAATTTTAATAAATGTACAAGAAACTGCGGTGCGTTCAATGAAAATCCTATCTCCAAATCACTGGCTTGACCAGTAAAACTATACAATTTGACATAAAAAATATATATCGATCTAAGTATCTCCGTGAGCCGGCTTTTGATAATTGTTTTGGAAAATAGCTTCGTAAATATGCAGCAATAAATACTTGTTGGATAGTAGATACTAGTGGTTACGGATACGAGATCTGCCTTGTTGTAAGGTATACAGATACACACAGGGTATATAGGAAAGAAAGGCAAATTGTGAAATTAAGAACCTGCTGTCAAATTTTGTTGTGTTGTATTATTTTGGTTTTTTTTTATTCCACATCCAGGCAGTGCCGTCAGCTTGTTCTGTTGTCGGTACGTTCAGATGTTTGTGGAACAACAACGCGAACTAGCATATACTCCTTGTTCTTGTGAACATGACGAGTCTACAACGTTTGCGACATTTCTTCATTATAAACAATAACGCAGTCCTAATTAACTACACTGTGGATACGTTGATGAATCTCGTTTAAAAAAAAATAACTAACGTAAAATAAATCAAATAGACCGTGGAAAAAATTATCACCATGAATGGGACTTGAATCCACGACCTCGGAATACCGTTCTGTCGCTCTACCGATTGACCTACCATGGGACTTGCACATGATAACATTTGATCTATTTTGTAAAAGCATAGCAAATCAATTGCAAAAATTAATAAATTAAAGTTCTTACATGAAACTTAAGCTTTCCATTAAATAAATGTCGCCAAATTATTTATGTAGTTGTTTTAAAAGTTTATCATGCCGTGAGTTAAATAAAGTTTTGACGTGTTAATAAATATACTATGTTTGACGATGTTTAAAATTAGAGTATTAGTTGACAAGAAATATGTAGTTTTTATTTGAAACGCGTTATGTTCATTGAAGACCGTATGAAAACCGTTATAGAGCTTATCAGGTCATTCAGATAATGAGTTTACCAGTGTTTCCCAAACATGCGGATACCGTGACTTGTTAATTATTTTTTAATACTTGAGTAGGTTAGTAATATGAAAGTAATATATTATATTCTATGATTTTTATAAAAATAAGCACATACATTGAACAACAATTTGTTCAGTTACAAAACTAAAAAATACACTTGAAAATTCAGATTTTTATTTTAAAATATATTGTCATCGGTCCGTAATATCTGTGCGAAATTTTTGATCAATCTGACTACTACAAATTGGTGAATATCACTAACAACGATTCCGTTACATAGATATTAATAGATACCTACATACGGAACTAATATAGCGTGTTAAAAATGGGGTTACGAATAGTGATTTCAATCAAGTATTAGCGTGATGATATCCTTACTTATATATAAAAGTGAAAGTGAGTTTATTTGTTTGTTTGTGACGCTTTCACCCAAAATCTACCGAATGGAATTGCACGAAAATCGGTATAGAGATAATTTTTAGTCCTCGAAGTAAAATAGGTTATTATTTCGTACGAGATAATAAACGCAAATGTTTGTTAAATATGGTACAAAATAATAGTCTAGCCATATGCCATTGCAACATAAAATCCGCCTACTTATTTTTTTTTTTTAATTTCGCCAAAAAAGTTTTAATCCCAGACTGACACATGCGATTTACGCGGTAGTTCGGAATAGAAACTCCTTGTGTGGTACCTACTTAGTTCAAACTTTTTTTTTAATTGAGATGATTAAAGAAGTTGGAATAGTTAAGTACCTATTTATATTCTGTACTAAGTCGATTTCTTTTTATTTTGGCATATTGTCGATTTTTTTTATCGATTGCTGATCGAGTGAAATTTTGCTATGGATTTCAGTAATGATTTTATATCTATTAATTTCAGTTCAGATTTCAGTTTTATTTTAAGGATTTCAAATTCCATTCGGCCACTAATGCGTGCGAAGCCGCGGGCAGAAGCTAGTCTTTTATAAAGACACAATGTTGTAATTAGTTTTCGTATAGCAGTTTTATTACGGAAGTCTTCACTAATTAGTTCATTTATTTATAACCAAGTAAACATTGTTAAAAAGAAACTGATTTTTTTAATTTAAAAATAAAATTAAAAATATTAAAACAAAAATACTTAAATGAACGAGAAGTATCGTGTTACTTAGGTATTGAGCTCAAAAATAATATAAAACTGATATTATCTCTAGACTAATATGTTTCTAGTCAACTTCGAAAAAGGTGTGTGTTTCCTCCAAAACTGTCTGTTTTACGTAAAACTACTACATATTTGCTACGATTTAAGTTAGTAATAAGGTTTTTAAATTTTAAACTTTGTAACAGGACCATTGACCCAAAGCCGTGCAACCCTCGCACGCTGCAGAAGCCAAAACGTGGTGGCGGATACCCTAAGGTTTTCCTTGGTGGCCTCCCATCCAATGTCACCGAGACTGACCTGCGCGTGTTCTTCGGTCGTTACGGCAAGGTCATGGAAGTGGTCATCATGTACGACCAGGAGAAGAAGAAGTCTAGAGGTTTGTATATTCACTTCGCATACATATATAACACGTTTTCTCTCGTGTATATTTACTTGGGAGAAATTAGAGAATTGTAATCAATACTTTTCAGTTGTCCTATAAATATTAACAGACGAGACGTGGATTTGATTTCCATTGATAACTGTTGGGTGTTTTAGGTAAAATACCTCTTGCTGTAACTTTGCTAGTGGCTAGGGTGCGGTTTTGTAAAATTTCCGTCAATATTTCTATTTCAGTGTTCACGAATCTAACTCTGAATCATCCACAATTTATGAAACGATTTGATGATGACTGTTATTCGAGCAATATCTTATCTTATTTAATTGGTATTTACTGTATCATCTGAAATATTATTCATATCCTTGTACAAATTTCCGATACAATTTGTAATTCGTTTTCTACGTGTCTTTTTATATGTACATAAACACTTTTTTATCAAATTAAAGTTAAGTTCATGATGTAATAGGGAAGGCATTATTGCACCATATTGCAGAATTTAACCCGCGTTGTTGACCCCAGCTAATAATTGATAACCAAAATCCATTATTGCACAACTTAAAAGTATGTACATTAGTAAATCGACAAAAAAAAAATCAAGTGCGAGTCGGACTCGCGCACGAAGGGTTCCGTACCATTATCTATGCAACATAAGGCACGTTATTATTAAATGAGCAAACAACACACACAATACTTAATTAATCATGTTTGTTGTATGAGAGCAAGAAACGGTAAAAAAATCATGTTTGTTGTATACGCCTTAAATATTTATTTTATTTTATTTTTAGTATTTGTTGTTATAGCGGCAATAGAAATACATTATCTGTGAAAATTTCAACTGTCTAGCTATCACCGTTCTTGAGATACAGCCTGGTGACAGACGGACGGACGAACGGACAGCGAAGTCTCAGTAATAGGGTCCCGTTTTTACCCTTTGGGTACGGAACCCTAACAATGACGATAATCAGATTTGTATGAAATAAAATGTGTCTTTATTCTACACAATTACTGATGACTCTTATGGTTAAGCGGTGTCTCTTAACGTTTATCTCTTAATATTTTCTAATTCAGGAAACTGGAGCTATAGTCGATGAACGACCCTTGTACAGTGTAAGGTGTCATGTTTATTTTTTAGTGTCACCATATAATGTAATTTAGAATCTAAACATTTATGATCTTATTTATAATGACTTATCGGAGGTTTAAACAATAAAATAATGTCACTTTATCGGAGAGTTAATAAACATTTTAGCGTAAAAAGACTATTATGAATAACAATTTTTGCCAATTTTAGCGAACTTTTAAACCTCCGATAAGTCATTATGAATAAGAGCATTAATTTTTAGGTTCACCAAAAACGCTATTTAAAACATTCGTCCATGTGTCCGTCTAAGATCTGCGTCTTTTACTATTGTGACACAGAGAAGAAGTATGCTTATAAAATAGAAAAAATTGGTCAAGTGCGAGTCGGACTCGCGCACGACGGGTTCCGTACCATTATCTATGCAACATAAGGCAACGTTATTAGTATCGAGCAAAAAACGGTAAAAAATCATGTTTGTTGTATGGGAGCCCCCCTTAAATATTTATTTTATTTTATTTTTAGTATTTGTTGTTATAGCGGCAATAGAAATACATCATCTGTGAAAATTTCAACTGTCTAGCTATCACCGTTCTTGAGATACTGGGTACGGAACCCTAAAAATCATGTTTGTTGTATGGGAGCCCCCCTTAAATATTTATTTTATTTTATTTTTAGTATTTGTTGTTATAGCGGCAATAGAAATACATCATCTGTGAAAATTTCAACTCTCTAGCTATCACCGTTCTTGAGATACTGGGTACGGAATCCTAAAAAACATGTTTGTTGTATGGGAGCCCCCCTTAAATATTTATTTTATTTTATTTTTAGTATTTGTTGTTATAGCGGCAATAGAAATACATCATCTGTGAAAATTTCAACTGTCTAGCTATCACCGTTCTTGATATACAGCCTGGTGACAGACGGACGGACGGACAGCGAAGTCTCAGTAATAGGGTCCCGTTTTGACCCTTTGGGTACGGAACCCTAAAAACAAAGTTAGTTAATTTCCACATCCAGGCAGCGCCGATGGTGTTAATATTGTCGGTGCGTTCAAGCGTTAGTGGTACATTGACACGCAAAATTAGCATATACTCTGTGTTCTCTGCCCTGAACAACAGTGTCTACAAGCTTTGCGACATGCATAACTGTTTCATTGACACGCCTTAACGTTTATATTATAGTTTACTTTAGGCACCAACCGTCAATTTGATGTTCACTATACAAACATCGTTTGATGTCTGTATTGTCTTGATGTTTTTCTAGGTATTATTATAAGTACCTCTTATCTGTAATGGTGTTAACATCGTATTCTTATAACATGGCCGCATTTTATTGTGGAAGATACCAACTTAAAATCAAGAAGGATTTGTGCGTGATAATACTTGCTTTATTTTTGTGTAGCAGTTTATTACAAACTAGCCGTTGCCCCCCAACTTCGTACGCGTAGAATTTGGAAACTAAAACAAATTATACAAAAAAGCCATCCTTTTAATTCATACTATCTATTAAAAAAAACCGCATCATAATCCGTGACGTAGTTTTTCTCATAGATATAAGCTCACATAGGGACATACATGCCAAAATAACGATTTTGTTTTATAATAAGTAAGGAAGTTTTCCTCAGATGATTGTTTTTTCTCCAGTTATAAATATCTCGATTGCTAAGGTAACTCGAGTAATCCGATTCTTGCGATCCATTTCTTCTTGAGAGAGTATTTATAACTTCCACAGTAATATGAGCCAAGGCAACCGATCCGACCTCACTAAGTGAAAGGTTCCCTTCAATTTTATCAACCGAAAGATATGTTTAATCTGCTGACCGGTTTGTTTGTTCGGAGGGTTGTTAACAATATGTAGAACTTGCTGTTAGTTTATTTAGAACATTTTGTTATTGCATGTTGTTTGTTAGCAAATTGAGAAAATGTTGCAATAGGTAGGTACAGAGTGTTAATATCTGAATGATCCTGAAGTCGGCTAAGTGATTACCTTAGCTGATTATTTTCTTCTCATATTAGAATTAGGGTGAGAATGTTATTATTATCTGCACTCACTACTCTGTATCAACTAGAGTACTAAATTACGGCCGATAGGAATAATATAGGGATGTCGTAAAAGCGTTATTTATAAGGGTAACATTGAAACATTGTATTTATAGTGTTGACATATAATACATAGTTGTTTGACGAGCTTCTTGGTCTAGCGGTTCATATAACGGACTGCTGTTCACTAGGTCGCGAGTTTGATTTCCGCACGGGGCATTCATTTGTGTGATATTTGTAAATGTTATAGAAATGTTAGTACTGCGTGGTGTTTTTATGTATTACTAGCTGTTCCGGCAAACATTGTTTTTCCATACTAAAAAAAAAAGTTTGAAAAATAGATGTTGGCCGATTCTCCCTAATGAATATGGATGTAAAATTTCATAAAAATCGGTCAAGCCTTTTCGGAGGAGTACGGTAACTAACACTGTGACACGTGAATTTTTAAGTATGCATTTACAAAAGAAAAGTAGTTTCAGTCTATCCGTATTCTGGTACTCATTAACACATGCGCACAGCACACGTATTTTCCATATAATTCAACAAAATTTAATAATAGTTTAATTTCCTTCTTTAGTTATATGCACCACAATGTTGTTTTGGTGATTTATAAATAATTAATTCCGTATTTTTAGGCTTTGGTTTCCTGTCGTTCGAGGACGAGATTTCCGTTGAGAGGGTCACTCAGGAGCACTTCATCAACCTTAATGGAAAACAGGTAACTAAATTTTTTGTAAAGTTTTATAGATTTCCAAAGGATATTTTGTTTCGACATTTTGTTCAAATTAAGGTCTTTTAAATAATGTGATATGAATGTTAAACTAATATTAATGTTTAGGTGGAGATTAAGCGCGCCGAACCTCGTGACGGTTCAGGCAAGCTTGGTTCTGGAGCCGGAGGTATGGGAGGTGGAGCTCTCAGCGCTCCCGGAGATGCACCCCAGGCTGGTCAGTGGGGTCCACCAGCTGCGGCCCCCATCAACATGATCCAGGGGCACAATGGACAAATGGGTGGACCACCCATCAATATGCCTATGGCTGGCCCTAACATCATGCAAGGGTTAGTGACTGTCTCATAATTTATTAGTGTGATTCCACATCCAGGCAGTGCCGTCAGCTTGTTCTGTTGTCGGTACGTTCAGATGTTTGTGGAACAACAACGCGAACTAGCATATACTCCTTGTTCTTGTGAAAATGACGAGTCTACAACGTTTGCGACATTTGTATTCAAGATATCGAAGAAATATTGATATTTACTTTGTGTCTATTACAATACCGTTTTCGAATTCATCGTGGACGAATTTATGCTCAAAAGCTGTTATCTTTTGTATGTCTCAATGTTATATACTAATAATGTATATGTAAACAGGTACCAAGGTTGGGGCACTTCCCCCGGTCAGACTTCGTATGCTGGTTACGGTGCGGCTGGCGCGGGCGCTGGTCCCGGTAACTACCAGGGCTGGGGTGCTCCCCCCGCCCCGCAGGCACCGCCCCATGCCCCCGCCTGGCCTGCCACCAATAACTACACCCAGCACACGCAGCCGCCCGCTCAGGGATACGGCAGCTATGGTGAGTAACATACATTCACATTATACTTACAGGCATTAACACCTGGCAGGAGTAGGAAATGCTTCAGCTGCGTCTTTAAGAGTCTCAAAAATTTTATAACTCTTTACCGTGATACAAGGCCCTGCCCTGTATCTTTAAATCAATCAAGGAGTTCCTTCACAGAAGATTATAAAGGAAAAACGTTGCGAATAGCAGATAAATCAAAAATATCTAAAGCCTATATCAGAAGATGCGAGTTTTGGGCCACATGCTCGATGGTTCAAAACCTCTCTTTTTATCGCGTTTAAGCTTAAATTAAAGCTGTTGATTATGTTTTGGTGTTGGTTATAACTATAGATGCAACTTTAAGTCTACGAGAGGCTACGTTGACTAATGTCTTGTCTTTTGAGTGAACAAGAACCATATAAAAATTCCATCTCAAGTATGATTACTGGAGGACTAATTAATACAAAATTACACAGCCATTTGTGAAACAAAGGAAAGGTGATGTTTCTTAGACCATGAAGAAAAAAGAACTAATTTATGCAAATGACTGAAGTTAAGTCATGTTTTATGCTATTCTCCACCATCTGCAAAATGAGATGTTACCGTGTTTAATTTTAGTTATTATTTTGTAATGAGACATTTGCAGTTTCACTTTCGTGCTACTTTGGATTATAGGTTTTATATAAAAGAGACTGGATGCTATAGTTCCTGATATCTTCTTGTGTTTTTGTCATGCATGACACAATCAATGCATTCTCATCTCTACGTCACAAGCTAGCTTGCAGTTGCAGAACTAGCGCTGCCTTTGAATAAATTGCCGACGTCGGATATACACAACTAAAATTCTGGACCTTTGGTCCAAAAAACAGAATTTTCCTTGAAAAATTCTGGAAATATTTGTTTAGATTGTTTTACTGACCTCCTACCGGAAGGCTTTTAAACTAGGACAAGCAATTAGGAAAGGAAGGATTACCGTTGCTGAGTGGATTACTTTAATGATTTCGAAAGAAACAACCTGCATGACCTGCATCAGATCTGACTTTAAACTTGTCCGAATAATGTATTTTTTTAAACATCGTTTTTTGTATACGATTCAAGACGAGAATTGTACGTTTTTTGTTATAAAATAAACAAGCAATTGAATTAGTTTTAATTATGGCTGACGTCACACTTAGTCTTTTTATTAAACGTTTATAGGTTTGGACGAGTGTTAATAGCACCATAAGTTTATCAGCTTCAGTAACACAGTCGAAAGCTTTTTGACTGTGCATAAACCACCCATGTGACTTGAATTGCCTATAGAATTTATGTTAACTGTATAATGAAATTGGTTGAATACATGTTTTGATGTCCCTATTCTAGAATTCTCGACAGACGTAAGTGCTGTCATTGTAAAAATAGCAGATTTTTATTGATCTAAATTGAAAAACCACTGGAAGAGATGGGGTTCTGTGTATACAGCCAGTATAAGTAATATATTGGTATGTAAAGAGATCAACGTGGCATAGACTAGTGAGTAGGGTTACCAACATTTTTTTAAAGAAATAAATATATTAATCAGTATTATTTTTTTATAAGTTTTTGTTTCACATTTTTTGGAGCTTCTCGGACATAACATTGACAATGTTCGGAAAATTTACCTCTTTTTCTAAGTAAATATAGACTAATAATGAGCTCATTTTAGTTTCAATTATGTAAGCTCTGTTTTCGTCATTACTCAGTATTAATAACAGGAATCACTTTGCTTGAATATCAAAGTGGTGGATTATAGTAGAAGTTTTTTAAAGTACCAATGAATTATCAATATTTTTATTTTTATGGCTCCGATTATAACTCAATGAAGATATTAGTAAAATATTAAACAGTATTATAAATTGAAAATAAATTCTAATGCTGTTTAGTACGGTTGGCAACCCTATTAATGAGTACTGTGTGTACAGCTAACTACAGCTCGGCGCCGGCGGGCGCTTCGGCTGGCGGTAGCTGGACCAACTGGAATATGCCTCAGAACTCCAACTCTACCGGCTCCGGTGAGTTATATGAATAGATCACCAATACATTATCACTCGAATAGGGGCATTCATTCATACCTAACATACATCACGTTACGAGGAAACGGTCACAGACATCACCACGGTTGTGTTTCGGAGACTGAATTTCATCCATAATCGGCTAACGTATTCCCGCGAATACGGTCAAAAACATTAAAATAAAAGTTACCATCTCTACAGCAATCGGAAATCGGCCATTTGAATTTTGATTGTTGAAAAGAAAACAAAATATTTCCTACATTCCTAATTTACCATTTGTACTGCAAGTTTTTGCAAAAAGATTTTTATTTTGGTAACCTGAAGACCTTCATTTTTATTACTAGGGATGTTCCTGTGTCGGAGACAATTGTACTATTTCTACAGTAAAGTTTTCGGAGTCGACAATTACATGACGTTTTATTTATATTTAGCTCAATTAAATAAAAGTGCATACCTGATTAGAAAAGTCTTCTTTTCTAAATAAGGTAATGCACTTTTTATAGGTACTACTTCTGTTTTTTTTTTTGTTTGCAAATAACAAACACACACTGGCTTTGTTATTGTTTATAATAGAATAATAATTACAACAATATTTAATGGCACAGTATGTATTTTGTTTTTCTAAGTGGCATCAATATGTGTGGTTTACGCGCATATTATAAAAATCGTGGAAGCTAAACGTAGATTTGACCTGCTAATGCAGTTGGAATTGTAACAATAGGATAAAGTGTGGTACAGGAACTACAGGTTAATCTAAATACAGGGTCGTACGTGCCGTTGTCTGAAGGCGGTGAAATGTACGGACGCGGTGGCGCTGGCGGCGGCGGTGCCGGGGCTCCAGCATTGACCGGCGCGCTATCATCGGCGGCGCTGTCCAAGTCTTCATCTGCTGACTACTCGTCGTACCAACAGTACCCGCCCGCTTATCAACAGGACCAGGTATGAGACAATTAATATACAACAACGCGTATGATATTACCTCTTAGATTTATCACATCTTGCTAAATACAATACCAGCTGTTGTCCGATACTTTGTATTGTGGCACAAACAACAAAAAACCAAGTTGAACGCCATTAAAATAACTTGGTTATAAACATTTAAGTCACATAGAGACATAAAAGAAAGAACGACTGTTTTATAATAAGCAAAGATTGTATGTAGTAAGATGTTAAAATTATATTCTTTTCAGTCATACTACGAATTTAAAAAATATATTATCCTCTCAACTGGCACTTGACCTTGATTTTTATTCAATAAAATAAATACTTTTGATCAATATGAAAACAATAGTTTTGAGCTCAAACATTACTTTATATGCTTGAATTCTCCCTAATTCATGAAATAAAACTTATACAGTAGCAGATCTTAATTGAATAAACAAAATGGCCGCCTTATTTTATGTTCCAAATGACTGCTTTTTTTACACTGTCTAGATTTAATTATGTATGTTTTATGGTAATTAAATTTGTAGTATTATTGAAATGGCATTGATCTAAGAGGTTCCGAGTAGGTTCCACAAATATACAAAATAAATTCAACTATTTTTCATGAATGGCAATAATTCATTGTCAATTTTTAAAGACATATTTTTCATAATATTGTCTTGACATTTGCGCGACTCATTTAATCAAATAAAACCGCCTTTTTACGGATTTAGACGCATAGAAGTCTAAAAGTTTAACTAACATCTGTGAGATGAAAAAGTTAATGCAATGAATTATTGCCGTATTTAAATTGAAATGAAATATTCAATGATTTTGTCCCAAAATTAATTCTTGATAATTCTGAAAATAACATTGAATTCGCTCATGCATTCATTACTTAATTAATTACTGTCAATGACAAATATAAGTGCTTAGTTAGTACAAAACATCAGACAAATTGATAACCTTTTGCAGTTGATTAAAAATCTATTTATTTGTTCATTGCCTGTAGTTATTCTTCATAAGTTTAGGTCATTCTCATCAAACGGAATCGAGTATCTGTCTAGATACAATATTTTATAAAATTTAACTGCATTTTGTGTTCATTTACTTAATAATGTGTATGTAATATAAAAAACTGACTTACAAATTGTTGTAATGGCTCATTTAAACCAAATAATTTAGTAATTATTATTTAAATTCAGTATTTGTAAGTCAGTATCATCATATTATTCCTAATCTTAGATCTATACTTCTATTAAAACTGAACTATAATCGATATTTGTGAATAAATGTTTTACCTTTATTTATGTTTTAGTAACTGCGCTTTTTTAACTACATAGCACGAGTTATTTTGAAATGTAAAGATCCATGCAAAAAAGTTTTAAGTTTCTCAATAATTATACATTCATAATTAATTTCGCAGTAAAATTAACTGATTGCATTAATATTTTAAATTTTTTTTTTAAATTACAAAATTAAAATTGCAACTAAAATATTTCTTACTTACTTACCAATGTATTTTTTGTTTTCTATTAGGAAAATATTCAGTAAATTATAAAATTGAAATAACGGATAATGTGGTTGTTGCAATTCATTTAAATTTGATAAATAAATTAACAATTTGCTGACTTCTCCACTACTCATTAAATTATGGTAGACTAGTGTTTTTTTAATTCAGGGTATGAAGTAAAAACAACTTGTTATTTAAATTTTGAACAGGAAAACATTAAAAAACACGTTTATCGGTTATGGTTCAGAAATACCGTTTGAATATGTAAATGTGTTTGTATTTGTTAGTTTTATATTTGGTAATTTTTTTTCTACAAAAATTTTTGTACAATTTTGACAAAATATAAACACATTTGCTATATTATTGCTTCTAGCATGATTCATTGTAGTATTGCTTAGGTGTTGGTTGGTGCGTTATTAAATGCATTATATTTACGATATTGGGTGGACAAGGTATTAGAAGTGCATTTTTTCATAAGGATTTAAAATAATAATCTATACATTACCTGTCTTATTTTAGTAAACAATTTGATTAAAATTTGACAAAATATTCAAGTAATCATGGAAACTGAATATGCAATAAATGTTCACTAAATAAAGATAAGTGAAATAAAGTTGCATAGAGTTGCGATTAATTTGTTCTGACGCTCTCTATAACGCTAATATTTATTTGAATTTGTCTTATTTCGCTTTAATTTCACGATCTGTGATTTTGAATTGAATTTTCATTTTATACCTATTCTGTTTTTGTTATAATAATTTGATTAGCATGTTGACTTCCAAAACATGAGTATATTACAAATATTAACTAACATCGAACATTATAAATTATAATTGCATCAAATACTCTTTATCATGTCTATTTCACAATTCATCATTCCTAATAAAGATGAGGTAACGAGTATTAAAATTAATTTGTTGCTCTGTAAATTATTCTATTATAATGTTATTCATATAACCAACGTTTTATATTTTATAAGGCTCTTTATTAACCCTATTTATTTGTTTCAAATTTTACATTTCATTAGTTAGATTTAGAGTAGCTCAAAAATCATTCGGCTCCTTTTCCAAAATACTAATTAATTTGTGGACCAAATACGAAAGGGACAATAATATAAAAAATGTGACTTTCGGTTTTTATAGAAATAAAACAATAAGATCTAGAAACGTCATCTCTATATTTATTACATAGGTTTTTACCGAGTTTACTTTGGTTTGGGAATAATAGAGTCTGTAGGAGGTTTTCTCATTAAATATTCATGGACATTTCACACAACGTCCTCTGGTCCCAAGCTAAGCTTATAAGCTTGTGTTATGGGTACCAGAATACGGATAGAATACATAATCTACTTTTCTTTTGTAAATAGATACTTATAATACATAGTAAACACCCAGACGCAGTACAAATATTTGTATGACAATTAAAATCATCACACAAATGATTGTCCTGACCGGGAATCTAACCCGAGACCTCGTGAACGGCTCAATTCAAGACAGATCAATTTCATGTATAAAGCTTTCTTTTTATTGTTATGCTTGTTTCATTCATTCGCAAATAATAGAACCTTATTTTGGATTACTGCTGTTTATTACTTTCGACGTCGTCCAAGGTAAGGTTTTATTTCCATATTCACTTAGAAAAGTACAGCCAAGTTGATTTTATTTTTATTTTGCACATCACCTTCAGGGCTTGCATCCTTTATCCTAAAATCCTTATTCCTTGAGCTTACTTTGTTTTATATCCCGCATCTACCTTCTGATAAGTGTGATTATGGTGAAATGGATAGAATGAACGATTAAATTGTAAAGAACACATTTGGACGTGGAGTCTCAGAGCACAAGTCTGCGAGGCAATTTGTGCTTCAGTATAATTCAATTTGGTTGTACTTGATGCTAGATTTGTTAGCGAATGTATGAATGATAATGACCGGTTGAAACATTGGTGAGCGAGCGATATTCAGCGAAAACATTGCTATACGCGTACAAAAGATATTTGCGTTGTAAGCATGAGTTAGTAGTACCATTAGTTTGCCACCCCTGCATCCGTGTGCTGTGTTCCAAATGCTTGTTTATACGAGGATGAGTTAAGTCCACTTGTGTCTGCATGTTTCAGTGGCAACATTAATGTGCGATGTCTTTTTGATTTTCCGAGCTATGCTGCGGTACTAGAGAATGTTAGGCGCGCAGTACAAACCGCGCTCACGTGGCATTACTTGACTCGCACCGCTATCCATAGTGAAAAATCAAGAAGATTTGTGTTATCGAGTTTCGCTGAAGGTCTCTCATCACCGACCTCCTTGTACCCTTCCTTGATCCTGGCTCTCCTATCGCGTAACCTATTCATCTCGCCCTTGGGGACAGTGACACGCTTACGCCCGGTCCATTTTCACGCGTTGCGCTACTTACATAAAACCTGCTAAAGATCCAGTAACATTGTGGCGAGTGGGACTTTATTGTCTTGTTCTTCTTTTCCAGTTGGTCGATCAGGGCCCACAAGAGTGGCTTCTCCAGAAAGACAATTAGAGATAAGGTCGGGTATCGGATGAGGGAATGTCGCGAAACACTGGGGATTTCTCACTATGGACGGTCGGTCGTGTGCGACAATGCGCGCTCATCATAAAGGCATCGCACCGCACTTTAGATATAAGCTTACCTTAGTTCCGTTCGATATCATATTATATTATGCATTTTGTAGCCGTGCGAGATGATTCAAACTATTTGTTTCATCTCAACACTGTAAATTGGCATTTAAAGTACAAATTAGTAAAATTTGGATTTTCTCATATTGTTACAGGTTCATTAATAGTTAACTTTATCTATATAAATAATGTTAAGAGCTGTACTTTAAGTGTTCAGAGATGAGAGTTCGTCTATATGTTAATTGTAACCGAGAGACCTATTCACATGTTTTAACTCATGGAGCATCAGTAATAAATAGTATAAGAGCAATTACACAACTATGGAGATTATATGGATCGCGATTATTGTTTTAATAGTAATGTATTATGTACGTGGTTTATATCTGTGTGATATAATATTGCAATGTCCATGCGTGTGTGATGGCTGGTGGTAATGTTAGTGTGGAGTGTAGAGCGCAGTGTTGTGGCTCAGGGCTCTTCGTACGGGGGCGGTGCGTCGCGCGGCTACCAGCCCGCCACCGAGTACCACGCGTCCGCGCCTCAAGCACAGCCGCCAGGTGTGCACGCGCATCCGCACCACGCGCCCAAACACTTCAACGCCAACGAGTTTAACAAGGAGTGGCCCGCCGCATAGACACGCACACACACACACAACTGCCTACCTACACGCACACACATATACACCAACCCACACACACACACACACACAACAACACACGCGGGTGCATGTTCGATTACACTGCCTGAGTGAAGTCCCTACTAACGTGATGGGAAAACTAGTCGTATAAGCCACGCAAATTGGTAATGCGCTGGAACCTTGTCAAATTAACGCCCTTGTGACGTCATCAGCAAAGAAAAACTGCAGCTAACAAAATGTAATATTCTCATCTATACGTCACTATGACGTCACCAACATGGCCGCCAGGCGCATTACCAATTTGTGTGGCTTATAACATAATATTTCAACATCCAGCCCATGTCTGCAATCAAATGTTGATGCAAATCTAAGTTATTGTGATTAATTTCTACCGCAGTTATTTGAACTTGTACCCGTTGTGTATTAAACACTTTTTTATGGTACGTAGAGGTAGGTAAAAGTGGAAACAGTAGATTTTTTACGCTGCGTTTAGATTCACGGCGGACGTTGATTTGCCGTCTAGTGCGCACTTGTCGTAGCATTAGTACATTGACGCTTGTGTGACTGACAAACTTACATGTAGCTGTAGTATTTGCTTGACGTAATTACGACAATAGTGCGTATTCGATGGTACGACGTGATCATACGGTTGCATTCGATCGACTCCATCTATCGATTCTATCTTAGTCGATATCACATTACGGCTAAAATACAAACAACAAAATTAAAAATTATTACATAAATCTTTTTTGTTAAAACATGGACGCGAAAATCGAATCGATACTTGTAAAATGATCCCAATTTAGATGTTTTGTATGTTTTTAGAATTCTCATATACAGTTATTAAGTGTAAATTTTAAAATAAATATAATTAAAACAATGCAACAACTAATATTTATAATAACAAAGTAACGTTAAAATTAATTATATAGCATACAAAAGCCTTATTTAGGGCGTTTACAAATGTTAATTATTTAATGCCACCGGCGGACTACATTAACACAAACCCACACGCGTAATTAAGCGTTAATTTAATAATTAAAATTAAAATAGTTTAACAATAACATTAAAACTATTAGATGTTAACTGTTTGTCTAATGATAATTAAGATAGTCGCACACTTTATTGAAGATTTGAGCACTCTGCCATCTCTGAACGCTATTTTGTTAACAAATTGATATTAAAACACTCGATTAGGCACGATACACTTATTGCTCGGTGGTTTCTATTCGCTTTCACGATTCGCTCGGAAGTTTTCGCGACCCCTCACTAAAGCTAAACGATGCTGTTATTTCGCGTGTACCAAGACGTACACTATTTTTTATTTGCTTGTAAAATCTATTTGGATGTGGGTTTTTTTTTGTGAAACATTTAATTTTTACTCGACACATTTCGAATGTTTTAATATTTTTTTTTTCGGATATAATGTACTAGTGATTTCTTTTAATGTCGTATATAAGGATACGAGTTACAACTTCCCTATAAGTAAGGTATATAACGGGGCGCGTACGGCCGGTAGAAGGCACGCATTATTCGCCGCCCGCTTCACCGCCGCGCTCGAGTGACGCACATTTGACAGACACTGTTGAACAAGGCCAATTTAGGGATGAGACCTAAAAAAAACTTAACTTAAGCTAATAACTTGTATAAATATTTGGTATATATATCGGTATGTATGTTTAATCTTAGAATTTTGGTTATTTACCACAACACTAGACTTAGGAAAAAGGTAGGCATGTAATGAGATAATTATGTGTTAATATTAAACAAAAAAAAACCGTGACTGAAACGTGATTTTAAATATTTTTAATAATTTCCCGTTTAAATGGGAAACAATACTGTATAAATAAAATATTCGTAATTTTAATTTATTTTTTTTTTATATGCATTTTAGTTTATATCGCAATTTTTTTAGGTTGATACTAATTATTAATATGGAATTTATTACTTTAATGAATTAAATTTACCTGCCAAATTGTTAACGGGCAAACGATATTGTCGTCGTTTGTGTTAAGTAATGAAGCTCAAGCATTTAGGATATATAGTTCGGTACGTTATAAGGGCCGGGCCGGCTACGGCCTTCACCCCTCGCACCCACACCAATACCTATTTGTACATATATATTATACATTATATATATATATACTTACTTGTGTGTAAAGCATAATTTTAATCGATTCACTCGTCGCATAGTTTTAAAGTTTTTAAGTTATATGGTTGCCAAATATTTTTAAACTGTATAGAGCTTTCGATGGCCGCTACGGTCTGTATGTTAGTCGTATCATAATATATACCGGACAAGGGCGTCCGGCGCGCGGCCGTCCTGCCCCGTATACAAAGTGAGTTATAATTTAAAATAACATTGTTAGATTAAATTTAATGTTAGTCCTTTACTATATCGCTCAATCGTTTGACCGATCGACTGATTAAAATTTTAGTGATAAGCTAAGTAATGAATTGCGGGGTTCGTATAGGGCGGTCGCGCTACGGTGTCGTCCCGACCATTATTTGTTGTAATTATATTAGATTTTATGGACCTACTGATAGACTGCCCGACCCCATGACAAAACGGGGTCGTTCCTTTAATTTTTAAATAATAGTAACGCTCGCGCGATGATATCGATAAGATTTGTTGATAAATGTTTTTAAATAGAAGAATTGTTGATGATGAATTACATTAAATGCATAATTTGATCGTTTAGAATATAGGGTTATTTAAGATCGCACCATAAGTAAAGTATAATTTATCTATTGTGGAATATTGTGAGGTGTATAAGCAAATTTTATAAGTGAATAGCGGTCAGGGGCGAGGGGTGCGCTCCAAATTAAATCATAGTGAAGAAAATATAAACGCCTTACATTGTGATGATCATAGTTACGCGCATAACATTTCGTATAGCTCTAAATATAAAATAACAGACACGACTGATACTACTCAAACTATGTAAGGACATTGAAAATCTTACCTTTAAACAAATAATATTAATAATAACGTCGGTGCCAGACTGCCCTTTAGGTTATAACGTGTACATGTGCCGCTTAGTACCGCTTCGTTAACACTTTCGTTCCTATGTTAGTTAGGTTAATTTTCTCGATTCATTCCTGGTTAATTTTATCGTTTTCAACATTTAGTACGGTAGTGGTTCGTTCGTTTCGGTATTTAATACAATTTGCATTTGTTCGCACTAATATGTCACGCTAGCTCGTCAAGTGGTCGTCTGTTTGTATAAGTCCGCGCGGCTCCTTACCCCCTATACTATAAAGTCACCCTTCCCGCGTTCAATTCGCATTATTTAATACATGATCTTCCATTTTCGGTTACTTTAATAAATAACTAGATTTAATGTAACAACCACCGAACATACGAACGTAAATTGTTCACATACTGTTTTTAATATTAGGAAACGATGCCTTACAAAAAGTTAAGTGAATATATAGATGATTTATATTATGTTATTTTCAGTGATAATAATTAGCACTTAGGTGTTAGACACGGGTCAAGCCCCGCACTCAAAACATTTGGAACAATTTAAGAACTTAGTTTGTAATGTACCAATCTTAAACATAATTTATTTAAAATAAAGTATATGTATTAGAAATTTTAGATTTACTCAACATTAAACTTAGTGCAAATTATTGTGAAGAAATCAATTGAAGACTATTTATATGGGTTTTAATTATTATTATATAGGAGATGAAGCATTAAATATTGGATGAATTTATTAATTAAAAATAGTTAGCAAAATACAAATACGTTAAGACTCGTTTAGAGGCTCCGTCTGTCAAATGTGGTGTTCACCCGTGCACGCATGCGCTTGTCTTCTAACGCGTTTCGTACGCGCCTGCCCTGCTGTCTTTGTGTCGTATACGTCCCCGCTAATGTGTCGTATATACGTCCCACTTGTGTCGTATATGTCCTAATGATGTATCGTGCACGTTGCACTGTCGTATAAGTCACATTGGTCTATCGTACACGTAACATTTATGTATCGTATACGTCTCGTTTATGTGTTGTATACGTCTCATAGTCGTGTCGTATACGGCCCCTCTGCCGTGTCATTAGTGGTCGACGGCACTGACACCCTCCGCACTTTAATATTACACTCTGTAATATCGACATAAGATATGCAGCTGTATCTTAAATAATAATGTTTATGAAATAATATTTTTAATCATGGCTTAACGTAGTACTGTTGCGTAGTAACATTTCAGACTCTTGTTTGTATTACTTTATATAATAGTTGTACGCGGTTTTTATATGTGTATGTTTATTCAGTAGTATATATAGGAAATAAATGTTTTGTGTAAAAGTGTATTTTGGTATAATGATAAAGTAACGTTTAGCGGCCGGTAGCACGGCTTGGTTCGCGTAAGCGGGCGGACGCGTTTTGTCGTGCTATTATAATATACTTATATACATAATTACATATATTTATCATCGTAATTGACTAATTATACAAGACCCCTAGTGTTAAACGTTAGATTAGCAGACTATTCTTGTTTTAAGTTCACTTGTCTACTCGTCTTATAAAATTAATTCATTTGCATTTAAATTTATATCAGAGGGAGCCACCTACTGCTCTCACCCCCTAACTGTAGTATTTTCGAAACTTATTTAAAAATCAATGCAGGTATTATTAAATATAAAACCCTCATATTTATACTAGAATATAATATAAAATGTAACTATTAAACCCGTGTGAAAGAAATTTTAACGGGGCTTTACATTTAATTATAACTATTAATTATTATAAAAATCTAGGGCAAGTTGTTATTTAATTCTGTTTTAATTAAAAAAAATTTGATGTTGATTAATTTTAAACTATTTTTGTTTCTTTATAGTAATTATTAAAAAGTACATAATTCTCGATCGATTAGTAATGAAAAATTGTTAGGTAACCTATTGACTGATGTACAATATTTAAAGTAATGTTTACTTACGACCGTACCTATAAGTTTAATTTACACTGGACCACTACGGCCCGGTATATATTTATACACAAATACTTGTATTAATTTCCTAAAATGTAATTAAATGGAAGCGGCAAGCGCGACCTAGAGACAAACTAAGCATGTTACAATTGTAAGACTATTATATAGCTTTGTTGTAATCTTGTAATATGTAATCTACTATAGTTAGCCCTTAACTTGCTGATATTGGTCGAGCCTAGCGGGGCGTATGCGTTGTGTCAGGCACGCTGCCGAAACGCGACGCACATGCAACGCATAAGTTTACTTTATGTTCGTATAAAAAGGAAAATTATGATAGACTTAACACGTGCGTCCTTTAATGTTTCTTTTTTTATACAATTAATTACCTAATGATAATTAGTTAATTACGGTTTTAATTATTAATTTTAACCGAAACACTAAATTAAGGCGAGAAGCTTGTACGCGATGATTATATGGATGTTTTTATGTGCTATCACATTAACACTGAGGTCTTTCGAAGTAGAAATTATGCATTATTCATATTAGGTATTTTGGGTATATATATATTATATATATTTTAGTGTTAGATATAACTGGTAACATAAGTATGTAGTTTATAATGTAATGGAAATAAATAAAAAACCACTTTTGTCGTAGTTTCCTATTATTAAGCTTCTTCTATCTTAATTAAGTAATTACTACTGGTTGATTAATAAAAAAATATTAATATTACCACTGCAAATATTTGAGATATCTTATGATGAAATATATATCTACTTTAAGGACATTATAAAAACGTAGATAATTAAAAGAAATCAAAAATTTCAAAATACAATGGCATTTTTACTGTTACAACACAACCCTTGATCCCCCCTACTTAGCAAGTGTATTCCTAATAGCAATATCATAATTTTTGTTTTTATAATAACGTTTATAGTAAACCGGACAGACACTACCTATCCATAATAGTCTTACACTAACCGAAGTGCATATTGCACTGATTGATATGGAACGAAATCGTGCTGTTTCCATTAATTATGTTGTTACATCTTATATACTATAACATATTAGTACACTATATCTATATTTGCACAACTAACACTCCTACTCACTTGGTAAAGTATTTATGTCCTCCCAACTCACTGTCGCTAACACATGTTTACCTATGTAACCAAAGAAATGATGTGAAGTTCGTTGTCTATAAACAAGTGTATATTGAGTGGAATAAACGTTAATGTTGCGCATATCGCATAAATGTTAAAATTATATTAGGCAGGTCAAGTTGCCCTAAGGCAGCAAAGATTAATCAAGTTAGGCTTCATTGTCTAAGGTTCTAACGCATGTTTGGTCTACTCACTGTTGTACTATGCCGTTCAAATGAGAATAGGATTGACCCCGCGTCATGTTGGGACGTCATAGTTGTCAATTTGAACAATTTTGGTAGGGTCAGTAAAACAAGACATTTTTATAATATAATTTTATCTATCACTTTGTCGTTATCGTTTACTAATTTTCGAGCGATTAGCGAGACAAATACAATAAAAAACTATAACAAATAACGAAAAGTTCGAAATAACAACACTAACAAACAAAAACACTGAGAAATAACAACAAATTAATTTTTTTAACGAGGTACAACCACCTAACTTACAGTATTTAAAATAAAATGCCTTAAAATTCATATACTCAACAAGGCACACCAACAACAACAAAATGGCGGTTGGCAATTCAACTTCATCCAACAATGAAATTATTGAAAGAAAATAGTATTTGTTTTTTAATAATATTATAACTATTATTACTAATTAATTTAAGACGTTTTTCGCTTCAAATTACTGAGTTTAGGTAAAGGAAAAAAAAACATTATTGATACGTAAATAAAGTTACGTTGCTGACAGTACTATTCTAATCACTTTTGACAACTACAGGTCATTGCCAATCCTATTCTCAGTTGAAACGTGTAGTAAATGGGATGTTGTCTTAATTTAAATTCAGACTGACTTTGTGATAATAGTTGGGTAGTTGTGTATATTATTAAAAGTGTTTAAACACTTGTTTATGTTCAACAACATCACAATCATACAGTGAATTGATAGCTTGTTTAAATGTACGGCAGAGGGCGACGGTGTGGGCAGTAACGCTGGCAGTCCCAAGTATATGAACGTGCCACAGATGTCTGAAGCATTAGGCACTCCTCCACAGGTCCAAATACTTTTATGTTCCATTATCATCGTAGCACATTACCGTCCCACGGACATCTTCCAATTGATAAATTTCAATGTATTATCTTACACTAGTTATCATGGAAGGTTACATTTGATTACTATTTTTAAAAGTACAAAGTTAACTTTCCCCTAATATGAAGCACAAAAAAAAATCAATTTCTTTTAGAGATTTTACGCAAACATCACACAAATATTAGTGAAAAATGTAAAAGTTTCTACATTTCACAACGTAACTTTAGTAGAAAATTTGTCGTATGTCTATAAACGAGCAAATATCTTACCATCGGTACTTGTTTTATCATACTACTCCAGTCTTCATTCATTACTATTAGGTCTATTCTTTAAATAACATCGTAATCGATACAATTACCAAAACATCAATAAATACAATTCAACAGGTCCCAATGATGTATTGCGGAGGCATGGTGTCACCGCAACCGTCTTTCTGTAATGTGTCGGATATATCCGCCTCTGTATCAGGTTTATATATAATTACTAAACGTGCTCTATCTAGCGAGTCTTATTAAATATCTATATAATTAGTTAACGAGTATACTCTCAACACCTTAAAAATGTAAGTACAGTCCGTTCACAGTTATTTTACCTCTGACATCTGTCAATGAATTTTTCCGTTCTAAGCACAATTTATCACAACAACAACTTCACTTATGAGCCAGAATAACCAGCCTATTGAAAAAATTTATTGACATGTCATAGGTAAAATAACTGTGAACGGACTGTTTAAATGAGATTTTGACATAGTGATTCATGATTAGCTTCAATTAAGTTGGGAGTTCAAAATTTTTAAATCTATCTGCACCATTACATCATCGGTTTAATTAGAATCTATCATATAAGGTGAAGGAATTTTTGGTAGATGATGATTAGAATTGATATTTGGAGGCATCTATGAAGTATTTCGATTCTGGACATACTGGTACCAACTGTGGTGTACACAATTGGTTGAATTTTATCTGGTTATTATTTATCTTTGACTAAGACTTGCGTTTTAGAATAGAATGGGTCGAATTTTGTTCCTTTAAATTAAGCATTTTCATTGAGAAGTGATAACTCATGGTTAACCTACCTCAATTATAATGTCGACCCATTCCTTGATTAAAACATGTCTTTATTGAGTAACGATGTGTACATGTATCAGTTGAATTAAGTATTGTATTAGATAGACCATTACTGGTATAGAAATTTTCGTCTTAAAAATGTATCACACTAAATCACAGTATGTCCTAAATAGTTTTAAAACCATTGGTATGTGAGAAATGGTGCGTGGTGCGGTAAGTTGCATTTTATTACTAAATACATGAATTGTTAATTTGCATCTTCCTGTTGTTGGTTCAAGTAGAAAATTGCTTTGAAATATTGCTGTCACATGAGATATATCTCGATGACGTTGTTAACTGTATTTTGTATCAGCAGGTGATGACTATGAATACACCGGTGGATCAGGAGACGGCTATCAAAAATCCTCAAAACGCAGTTATCATGGTTCATCATCAGGTACCACTTCGGCGTCATCGTACCATCCCTATCGACGTTAATGACTAGTTTATCCGGGCTAGTGTGGATGCGCGACAGGCCCGACTATACTCGCCATAACTACGCGGGATTAGCCTAGTCGCGTATTCTTACAAGCTACACATTGATGACTTATTTCTTTGGAAATTCAGCGCATAAAAGTATCATAAGAGGGCACGATAGCGAATAATGTTCCATACAAAAATGTCGACTTCTTACTCCGCTGTTTTTTTTCTTCGTTATTGCCTCTAGAGTCTAGCTAGAGCAACGAATTTTTCTCACACACAATATCTTGGTCTTTTGTATTTAGGCTTCTATTACTTTTTTCTTTCAAATTATGATTACTCAAAAAAATACGTCCATTCTAAAATCCCGCTTTTTACGGTTGTCTTCAAAAGGCTTTATTTTTTACGAGGAAAACAGCGGAACGTCGAAACGTCTTTTTTAAAGATTCTGTAGGCAAACGCTGCCTGGACTATATTTGTCCCTTTGGGCGCAGCGCTCTGGAATAGAGATAGCAATACCTTTTGCAAATACCTAAATTGGAGCTGTAGTCCCCTCATAAGCTGATTGCACAAGGCCCGCAACGGCAGACTTCTCGCGTCTTCTGCTAGCCTGGTAACACTATTGTGCGTATCATTGTTTGTTACTCTACGTGGGGTTTTAAACTTGCATTCCGGCTCATAGATAATATATTACAGTATTTTTAAGATTCGTATATCTACATAGCAGTAAGTGTATCAATCGACCCCGTTAGATGTCGTTACGGGTTAGTTGAATTAATTTTAATTTTTCTCTATAATAATTTGGACACTCGTTTAAGACAGACTCAATCATATAGTCATATTATGTTTACATATTAGGATATTTAACATATGTAACTCCCACGTATAATAACAAACATTATCGTATATTTACTTGTAAAATATTATATTTTTATGTACGCAATCATTAATTTGTAAATTGTTTTTAATAGAAAACGGTTTATGAGGAATCCCATAATCGCGATCGGAGTTTTTAAAACTTCCAAGATTGAATAATTGATTTGATTGTATGAAGTAGGAAAGTGACAATGCATGTTTGTGATTGTATGATGGGGGGGCCTATCTTATAAACCGTTAATATTATGTTAGTATAGTAGTTTCTTTTGGATATTTTTGTGTAGTGTAGGTTGTTTGGACGTTACAATACATTGGGTTTTATTTGTAACTAAAAATTATCAGTTGTAATTCACAGATTTGTAACAATTTCATGTCACTGTCATGTTATCTTCTCTTTCATGGATTACAAATATTGGTTCTCTTGTTTCGTGGCATTCATATATGATTGTATTATTTTGCTGGCAGATTTTGGAATACTTTTTACTTTTAGAAGTCTTACTTCATTGGATTCGTGCGTAAATAGATTCAAGTCCAATGAAGTCTTAGTGTATACATAATAACTTGAACAAGAAGCCTATCTTTCTTTTGAAAATGGCATTTATTATTAAAAATGGTGGATGGACTGGACTATGTTTGTATGGTCATTGTGTAATTGTATACCACCGTTACGAAACTCGTGTAAAATATTTTTTTTGCTCTAGAATAACTTATTATTGACAAATATCTACTAACTAGATAACAATAGGATAACCAATCATTTCCAATGATTGATTGATATGATTGTATCAATGACTTAATCATGTAAGTAACATGGCATAAGTACGAGTATTAATAAAATTTGTATTTGTGATAAATTCTCTACAACCTCTTGGACTAGTAAGTGTGAAAGAATTATATTTTGTACGTATTTTATATGCGCAGCATATTAGATTCGTCCAGTGATGTTTAATTTTCTACCTCTGAAACATTTTCACTAAGAAATTATCAGTGTTTTCTCTGATGTCGTGTATCTCGTATCTTGTTTACGTAAATAAAAATACTGATTACTTTAAGTTTTATTTAAATTTACTGGCAACACTTAATCCTCCCAACGTTGCTTAGCTATATTTTTAGACGTAGAGATTCGACCACACCAACGCGATTAGCTTGAGAAATTATCTTCTTTGACCCGAAATTAGACGTGCACACCGGCAAGATGTCGTGAAGTGAATCCCACTTCTGACATCTCGCTTCACTTAAAGTGTTAAACCAACCGGGGTTGTTATACATGCTGTTTTCTTTGTCTAATGTGCTGCAAGGTCGGCGAGGTGCCGTGATATAGCTGGTCGCTACGTACCCCCGCCCAGTTTCGTACGTTTTTTAATGGGCCCCCATTAAAAAACGTACGACGAGTCTAACAAATATCCGCTCTTGTTGGATTAATGCTCTGAGGCTCGTTCTAGTCATTTTGTTCGTGTCGGTCTGGCTGAAGCCTAGTTCAGGTACTTAATTAAAATTAATAGACTTATGACGTTTTTATAATAATATGTTTTTATTTTTGATTCGTTTTAAATTACATTTTATAATGCAAGTAGATAGGCCTTGTTAATATTACAATTAAAATTTAATGACATTGGGGATAAGCACACTCTAAAATAGATAACAAGTTTAAAATCTATGTAATTAAAATGATTGTTTATAATATTTAACAATGTATATAGATTATGATTTATATAATCGTTTAAAAGTTACATTCAATGACGGGTATACATTAATTAGGTCACAGATTTTTACATAATAACTAACTTAGTTATATCTAATATTTAATAAGTGGTATATACTTAGCAGTCGTACATTAAATAGATATTCCAGGTACATAGAGATAATACACTTAAGTTTTAATACATTTTGGCATAGTTTTTTTTATATAAAACGTTGTTCTATATAATTAAATTAGTATTACGGAAAAATCTTATGTAGAATCGTCTAAATAAATTGTGTAAAATTTTAATTTTCATATTATTTTATCCGAAACTTACGTTTAATTACATTATTATAATTTTATTATAAGATAATATTAATGGACAAATATTTTTTATATCATTTCATTGAAAGTATTCGTATTATAATTAACTCGTTTATTTACGATTATTAAGTTATTACTTAGAGGTTAATGTGGATATTCTAGCTAAGGTTTTTATAAATTTAATTGAAATGTGCTTTTATATTTAATATGAAGTCAAAATCTTGGGATATGTGGATCATGTAAGTAAGCATCTATCGAATCTGACAAGGCGCTAGGATACAAAGCTGTTAATAAAAATTTGTATTGGAATTTACATTAAATTGTGTTTTAGAAAGGTCATGCGAATAAATTAATGCAGGCAGTGAAACCTGGTTAAATGCAATATTACGGAACCAAGGATTTCGTAACATTTTAAGAGATCTTATTTACGACACTTCAAAAAGGCGCAGTATTGGCAAATGTTCAACTGACAAAGCTAATAAAATTATAGGGTATAATCCCATATTTATCTTTGTTAATGGAACCTTGGATTCCGATCATGAGTGGTGTCCTCTGTAACTGGATAGCTGATACAGCATTAGAACTGTGAGCACACTAATACTGAGGTACCTAACTAAATCAAATAAAACATCACTCGTAAAGTTTGGTCAGGCCTTGTGGCGGACTCGACTAGGGCACGACCAATACCCGGAGCGCTGTTGTCCCATATCGTTGCTGATGACCCTGACGTTGACGCAGACGTGACCCCTTCTAACCCTGACGGTTCCTCAGCCCCATCCGTTACCACGGGACGGGACGATGGACGTGAGGGGGCATCCTTCTGTGACCTGGTTACTGGAATCTTGCAATCTTCTGGACTTATTCTGGCTTCTTAGGGATCCGGCTCGAAGGACCAACTGTCGTGCCCTAGTTGAGTCCGCCACAGGCCTTATGCTGTTTTATTCAATTTAAGGAAGGATAATTGCTTTACTACAACTATGCTGAGTAAGAGAGTTGGATACAATTGTTTCCCGTCTCGCAGTCTTCAATCAGTGAAGCTCTACGAATTTTTATTGGCTTATAACTATGTGCACGTATATATGTAATTGATATTTGATTAATGAGACAAATACTAGGAAAGAAGGTTGATTGTTTTTAAAATGCAATCAGGATGTGGCGGACACTTGGTGCAGGCACACTACTTGTAGCAATTACACTTAATTTCCCGTTTTCTCGTAGGTACTTTCAGCCCAATAAAATCCCTGGCTGTGCCCATGGTATACTATAGACTAAGTGGTTGATGTGGAGACGTCAGAGATAGCATAAGTCCTTCCTATTTGGTATTACGCTCCAATGTGGAGGGTATCGGCGTTGTTAGTGCGATAGTAAGTTGCACTGTAGGTTTGTATCAGGGCGCGTTAGCGGAATGTCTTCGTGCGGTGCAGTTGGCACACTCGCAGGGTCGTGGTGCGCTCTCGTCTGGGAGGTGGGCGTGCGCAGCGCGGTAACACAACTCGCGGTATCGTGCGCAACCTGCATAATAATATCAACACGAATTATTCAAAACACTACTGGAGTTTTAGGTATTCCTGAAACTACTGAAAGGACATTCTGATTATGACAGTCTCTTATCTATCCAAAAATTCTGCTGTCTTCCAATCATACCACCGTGTATGTACCTTAAGGCAAACAATAGTCAAACTACGAAGTACACGTTATGGTTATTTTCATTATTTATTAGTTTCGACCTTCCAGCAAATAAATATCCTTCCTTCCCAGTTTGTGAACGTGTAGGACGTTCACAAACGGATATGGGCTTCTTCCGCTTTGAGAAGGGTATATGTTCTACTATGCCACACTGATCAGATGCGTTGGTATACGCTTTAATTTCGAGTTTATTTAACAAATAAACAACGGAATAAATCGAAGATTATGTCTCGACATAGAAATATTCAACCAATTCTATACACCGTCGGATCAATACCTAGACGTCCGATATATTTAGGATAGTTAAGGTAGTCCTCTGATCGTTTATGGTGAGCAGTGGCAGTTAACCAAGTTGGTAGGTATGATGAATAATTTTTTTTTAATACACCTTTGAATTTATTCGTCATATAACTAATTATGAGTTATTGTTATTACCAGTGGGCGGTAGAGCAAGCCTGGTGTCCGCCGCAAAACCGCGCTGCGCTAACCGATCGAGTAGTGTGCTGGCTGACCATCACCGTGCGTTGTCGTGTTCCATCCCTGAAAAACAATGGGTGTCATTTCATATTTTTAGGGTTCCGTAAATACCCGACAAAAACAAGATCTGTACAGCAAACCCGCTGAATTTGTATTTTGTTAACTAGGTTAAAACTACCAAATTAAGCACCTGAAACTATGTAGGTAGCGAACCCGGGTGGAAAAGAGAACTTAAATCTAAAAACTACCAAATTAAGCACCTGAAACTATGTAGGTAGCGAACCCGGGTGGAAAAGAGAACTTAAATCTAATTAAAAATATGTTTTTAATCGTAACGTCTGTTTTAAAACACAAAGTAGGTATAAATACCTACCCACTTTAGGAACAAATATGAATGTAAGCTGGCTGAACACAATACCTTCGTGAGCAGCTGGCGAGTGTCCTCCGGACTTGTCATCTACGCGTGGCGTTACGGAGCCCGACAAGGACTGATCCTGAAATATAAAATGAAATATTTTGCGTAAGTATTCGTATACTCTGTGTGATGCGGATAAAGATTATTAGTGTCACCAACCCACATTTCTATCTTAGGGACAATACACGCAGAAAATATCTGGGTAAGTAAAGCAAAGCTTTTGCCAATATGGCAGCATGGTCGGCGTGCTTAGGTAGATCAAGTTGATGATGTACTGTGACGATAAAAGATAACCTCTTAATAATATAGTGTGATCTTAGAAAAGAATCAAGCTATGCAACAACGGCATGAATGGTTTTAACGATATTTAGTTTGCTAGGGTTCCGTAAAACGGAAAATTATTTGTAAAAAATCGTCCGTCTGTCGTCAGGGTATATCTCGGAAACAGTGATAGGTAGAGTATATTTTTGTAGTTGGATGTTTAATTCTTGATGCTAAATACTAAAACCCAAAATACAATGAATTATGAGGACTTCCATACAACAAACGTTTTTGGTGTAGGTAACTTCATGAAACCCTTGACAGATGACATGGTTTATGACCATTTTATAGGGAATGTATTACAATATTAACGGTACGAAACCCCTTCGTGTGAGAATCCAACGGTTTTTATAACGTACACGTTAACTAAAGAAATAACTAAACAAAACCATAAATTAAAATTAAAAAAACTATACTTGAAGAAATTAGAACAGGTCCAAAGTATGTACTTAAAACAAAAAAACAAAATTTTTATGTGGTGTCGTGGGACATCAGGTAGGAACGAAGTTCCTTCGGCTAATGTAGAATCGACACAATTTGCAAAAAAAGACAAAGAGAAAGGTATTATACACTACTCGCTTGTGTATACGACTGTCGCGCCTGCGCACGTCTCTTTTAACGGTTTTATTCCACGGCCTTTTTTCCACGGATTTTTTCTTACGGTTTTAGTATCACATTTTTTTCAGTTCGGTCGCGCAGCAAATTCCCTATCTCCTCCAGGCCTGCCGTAAGGAACTTCGTTCCAAAAATATTAAATATTATATATATATTATAAATATTAATTAATTATAAATTAATGAAATATATAAAATAAAAGTTACATCCTGTATAAAGTGTATTTATTGCAAGACTTTGCTTGTGTCGCACGAGTGATTGTCAGCGGACCGAGGGTAGCCGAGACAAACTTGTTAAAGTTTTTATGGCTACCTGTTTATATAATAATGTGTTTGTGTTGTAATTGCAAATAAAAAAAAAACTCCGTTTTCTTGGTAGGAACCATAATTTGATTTAGATTACATTGCAGTGGCGGATTTACCCTAAGGCCCGGTAGGCCCAGGCCTAGGACGGCCCCAACGAAGTAATTTCATTATGTATTTATATTAGATAATATTAATGGACAAATATTTTTTATATCATTTCATTGAAAGTATTCGTATTATAATTAACTCGTTTATTTACGATTATTAAGTTATTACATAAAGAGGTTAATGTGGATATTCTAGCTAAGGTTTATATAAATTTAATTGAAATGTGCTTATATTTAATATGAAGTCAAAATCTTGGGATATGTGGATCATGTAAGTAAGCATCTATCGAATCTGACAAGGCGCTAGGATACAAAGCTGTTAATAAAAATTTGTATTGGAATTTACATTAAATTGTGTTTTAGAAAGGTCATGCGAATAAATTAATGCAGGCAGTGAAACCTGGTTAAATGCAATATTACAGAACCAAGGATTTCGTAACATTTTAAGAGATCTTATTTACGACACTTCAAAAAGGCGCAGTATTGGCAAATGTTCAACTGACAAAGCTAATAAAATTATAGGGTATAATCCCATATTTATCTTTGTTAATGGAACCTTGGATTCCGATCATGAGTGGTGTCCTCTGTAACTGGATAGCTGATACAGCATTAGAACTGTGAGCACACTAATACTGAGGTACCTAACTAAATCAAATAAAACATCACTCGTAAAGTTTGGTCAGGCCTTGTGGCGGACTCGACTAGGGCACGACCAATACCTATATGGTGGATGCTGAGAATGGGGCGGCTGACAGCTTGGGGCCTACGGCGGCCGAGACTGCAAATCAGCCACTGTTACATTGTATTTACATCTAATATAAATATGTACAATGTATATGCACAGAATAATATGTACCTATATATTTAATATAAATACAATGTATAAATAGATTATGAAATTAAGGGAAGGTTCAATGTTAAATTACAATTTAATGCAATTACTTGTAAGTAGCGACGATCAATCAAAAAAATTATATCATTTAGGCTCTATTGCTCTAAGTAGTAGGTACTCACTCACTCGTTGAGAGCGCGGAAGTCTGTGTAATTTGAAAAAAAAAATGATATATAGAGACCATTTTAATAGCTATTTTCATTATTTGAACATTTACCAAAGTAAGGCCCTTTTTATAAAAAAAAAATCGATAAAAATAGGCACTGAAAACTATCATTCAAAGAGGAATGTATTAAAAATAGTTTTAGTCCCGGTCTGCTCAAAACGGCTACGATGAAATCAAATGAACCAACGGGAAATTGACATCATAACAGGAAATTGGCGTAAAGCTTATATAGAGTGATTTGTATTGGCAACTAGGTACCTACCTCCTAGGTACAATTTACCTTTACATAAATATTTTAGATTTCAGTTTTTAACAAAATTACCTGTTGGTTATACGAATTAATAATAGACTATAATTACAGTACTCTAATACACAAACTTTGAGCTAACTTTATACGTCCCAGAGAAAGTTGTGTCTGGATATAAAATATCCAATAATAAAAAATTAAGTAAGATACCTTCCAAGTACCAAGGTAACATAATTAGGTTCGTAGGAGGTATCAATCTATCAATCAATAAAATGTACCTAAAATATCTCTTCAGTTGTGCAAACTTTACCGTTCAATTTAATAAGCGCCTATCTCACCGGCCTCGTTTCTTGCAAATTGAGTAATTCCACGAGAGTCTCATTGTTATAATAATATTGCTGCAGAAAAATACTCTTGAATATTTTGTTAATGATCGTGAGATACGAAGAGCGAGTACTGTCGACAGCTGAATTTGGCCCGAGATATTTATTTTACTTGGAGGCCTTGCTCAAAATTTGTGGCATTATTTTCATAGCTAGAAAGTTTGCTTTGTTGAAAAAACGACAGTAATTTGGGCATAGATAGAAGTAGTTTGTAAGAAAATACTTCATCCTAGTTCGTGAAATAACGTTAGAATTTAGCAGTTTTTTTTTCAAGTAAGGAACTGTTTTACTATGGTGTACCTACACTACCTACGTATGAATAAAAATAATTTGTAATATGGTCACTGGCTTAAAGTATCTATTGTTTATAAATACCTAGCTGTTGCCTGCAACTTTGCACATGACCAAACCGGAACAAATTATTACAAAAAGGGGTATTAGGGGTAGGTATACATACAAAAATAACGACTTTGTTTTATATTAAGTAAAGATTAGATAAATAAAATTATTGGTGACGTTCAAGAAAAGAGAAAGAATAGATTTTGTCTTAATACCGGAGAGTTTGCAATTAGGGTAAACCATACTATTGTTGGCACCCCCTCAGTGATTGGCACTCTGACTTAAAAATTCAAATATTAAGAGACAATTCCTGTTTATTTACTGTTGCAATGCTTTATTTGGTAGAATATCTAATAATCTCTAGTGGCAACACAGTTGTCAGCCATCTTTCTTTCACAGCTGTTTGTGAGCTTTCAAGGAAATCAAGTCGTCGAGATCGTGTTGTTTTTTTATAAAAAAGTTTAGTACTGGAGGATAGAAGTGCACGTGAAAAGTTGGTTTTTGGGAAAGTTTCTACAATAATTTATATTTGATTATGTTAAATGGGTGTAAATCTTGCTATTTTTATCGTTTTCAGAGTTGAAAAATAAGTGTACCGGTAATTTCATTGGTGCCAATCACTGTATTTTTTTTTGTATTGTGGTACAGTGATTGGCTTGGATGCCAATGATTGTACATTTAATTATTTGGTGGTATGTGTTAAATTTCAAAGTTAAATGATAATTCCGTCAATAATGACCGTATTGGGTTGCTAAATAAGGCTGTTTTTGCTTATATTACAATTCATGGCACTGCCAATCATTATACATTTTTTGTGTGCCAATGACTATACCCAGCTAATGTTTCCTCTTCTTCTGCATCTCTTTCAGCTACCTTCCTACCCGGCTCTAAGATGCCGAAGGTTACGGATGGAAAAAAATATGCAAAAAGATATGCAGAAGAAGATGTAGAAAAAGCCTTGCAAGACATAAAAAATGGAATGGCTAAGAAAACTGCTGCAAATAAATTTAAAATTCCACGAGCAACTTTGCAGTTTCGCCTATCCAACCAATTTGTCAAAAGTCGACCTGGTCCAGATACAGTTCTGTCTAGTGCAGAAGAACAAGAAATTGTGAAATGGATAGTTGCAGCTTGTAGTAAAGGATTTCCACGGCGTAAAGAGGATGTCATAAAGAGCGTCAAACTATCTTTGGATGAACATCCCAGACCAAACAATTTTATAGATAATACACCAGGCGAGGGATGGTACAAACTGTTCTTGAAGAGGCATCCTGAGCTTTCTACACGAACATCAGAAGCTGTAACTTCAGCAAGCTCAAAGTTGTCAGAGAAGCAAATTAGAAATTGGTTTACGCAAATAGAAGAATATCTGAAAGAAAATTATCTCTTTCATATATTGAGTGATCCATCTAGAGTTTATAATGGGGATGAAACGAATTTTATTTTATGCCCAAAAGGCCAAATCATGTGTTACTGTAATGTTCACATTTTCGGCGGATGGTGTAACAACACCACCTATGATTATTTACCCCTTAAAGAGAATTTCGAGATTCAAGGGAAACTGGAAAAGATAAAAGTAAATAGATTGAGACCAATGACAGATGAAGAATTGTTAAAAATGTTGGAAGATGATTAAGCTAGATTATTAATGGACCTAGGCACGTACCTAGGTGTGCCTACATTGGTAGATATAACTGCCAATCGTTATACCAAATTCACTATGCCAATAATTATACTTCAGTGCCAATGATTGTGCAATTACATAGAATTAAGTTTAATGTTACTTTTTAAGCAATAAAGCAATATTTTTAGAATACCAATGTGAATCATTATAATCTATGCTTATATACCTTTTATTTGATAAACACTAAATATATAAAAAATATTAATAGAACAAAGAATTACTACTTATATGTTGGAGGTCATCTTAGAGTGCCAATCACTGTACTGTTTACCCTATATTGGCGGGAATTATTTGACGGGCTTCGTGGTCTAGTGGTTCGTATAACGGACTGCCGATCAAGAGGTCGCGGGTTCGATTCCCGCCTCGGACAAACATTTGTGTAATGTTTATAAATGTCATCCTAATGTTTGTTCTGCGTCTGGGTGTTTCTATGTATTATAAGTATGTATTTACAAAAGAAAAGTAGTGTATGTATTCTATCCGTATTCTGGTACCCATAAGACATAAAGCTACACAAGCCCACAAGCATATAAGCTTAGCTTGGGACCAGAAGACGCTGTGTGAGATGTCCATGAATATTTATTTATTTATTATTTATATGTTTATTTGTATTCGTAGTCATCGTCTGCATCAATCAATACAGACTGAAAGGTCCAATGAAAAAATAACTAAGATGCAGTTTTAGACGCGAATTTAACTTAGATCGACTCCATAAGTAGCCCCTTGTGTAACATTCATTAAAACATAAATAAAACATGTATCATTACATTACATACAAATTACAATGAAACAACAAACAAGTTAGCGAACAAACCCCAAGTCCACAAAATACTCAAGGAACACTGTTACTTGTAGTTACAAAGTACCTCTTGTAAGATTATTATTTCACGTTCCTCTCCCAAGTACTACGCTAACAGTAAGGCAAGGTAAACATAGAAGTGTGTTGTTAACAAATAATGCATCAAAGCGTGAATGAGGTCAGAATATACGCAAAAAGAGGTCGCAAGTATTAGGTGTACTAAAGAAAGCACTCACGTACATCGTAAAGACAGGTTAGAATTATTTAACTTTTTACTTACTATCTGAGTATGTACGTATTTAACTACCTACTATTACGTTGATTTTAATAGTGTTTCTCTCTCTAATCCATTAACGTCCTATTGTTAGCCATTGGGCTCTTCCACTTTGGGAGAGATCATGGTCTACTGTACCCGTGCTAACTAGGGGCGTTAGTCGACTTTCATTGAATGCGATGACCTATATATCAGGAACTCTGTTATTTTAGAAACTTAGCAAACTACCGACCGGTACTCTGAGTACAGTTGACCAAGAACCCGTCACAAGGAAGACTGTGTTAGAATAATGTACAAAAATTATTCTATGTATACTTGCTCTGTAAGTTTATACGGTACATTACACTGTAGGTACTCTTGCACAAAAGAGTATATTAATATACTTAAAATCTTGCACTCTCTTTGGTATGACATAAGCTCGGAACATAAGCTTCTCGTGGTTATATAAATTACCAAAATACAGGCGAAGGAAAAAAGGCTGCTGTGTTTAATTTCTTATAAATGGACCCCATATCCTGACAGACTGCCCCCAAAATCCAAATGCACATATTTCTGAATGGATAAATATCTTACCCAATCCCTGTCTCAATATGCTTCTTAAAGTTATTGCTCAATAAACTTCACCAATATATTCGAATATGATAGCCGACACGACACAATATTTTCCTTTTCTATTATAGAATGAATCCCGAGGGATAAAATGTCAAACGTCACAGATCTATTTCATTTCATGTTAAATGATATTTTCTGTAATGGTGTGTTTACGTTACGTATACTAAAACCGGCCAAGTACGAATTGTATTCTCGCACACAGGGTTTCAGTATCATAATAATATTATGTCGAAATAATTACATCGTCATCATAAGTTTTTCTATGTTTTGCAGTAATGGAAGTTTAATGCTAATGACCCCCATTCTAATGTGTCAAAAGCTTAAATTTTTTAAATTTTTTTTTTGAAATATTTATTTAGTTTTTTATCTTTAAAGCTTATTGTGTAAAATGTAACCGACCATGATGTACCTATATTGATTGCTTTTGATTTTGTGGCTCATTTATTGTACACATTAGTATCTATTAATAAAAACCGGGGTGGGACTGCAGTCTCCGAAACGTCAGGCTAAAATTTAAAAACAAATATACTCGTTTAAATCCGTAAAAAGTGGTTTACGTTATTCTATATATAATATAATATATAGATAGATAGATAGATAATTTTTGTAACACAGTTAAAAAAAATAATTATATAGTTAACATTTAGTTAGAATTGTGTTATTGACATTATAAATCCATTCATCCATCCATTAGCCTTTCTCCGTCCACTGTTGGACATAGGCCTCCCCCATAGAACGCCACAACGGTCCTGCGCCACTTACATCCAATGGCCCCCTGCGACCTTAACGATATCGTCGCTCCACCTTGTCGGGGGCAACCCTACGCTGCGTCGTCTGGTCCATGGTCGCTACTCTAGAACCTTTCTTCCCCAACGATCATCAGTCTTACTAGCGATGTGAACATTATAAATATTCATAATTTAATCAAATCAAATTCAGTTGTTTAAGTGTAATTGATACCAATGGCTCGAGTTTCAAAAAAACAATGCTACGAGTGAAGATACTTATATTCCATAAATAATGGAAAATACATAAAACACATGAGATAGTCGAACGTTGCGTATTTACCTCAGGAACAGGTTTAAAAGTTTTGTCCTTATGTTACACAGTTGAAGATTCTTTTTCGATTTCGTTTATTGCTTCTTGTTTACTTTTCTATCCACTAAATCCCCAACCTCTCGATACTTTATGTGTTCCTAGTACATATTAGCAGTAAAGTATATATATAGGAAAGAAATTTCTTCTCTTTTAGGGTTCCGTACCAAAAGGTAAAAAACGCGACATTATTACTGTAACAACTCTGTATGTTCATCTGTCTGTCATCAGGCTGTTTCTCTGGAACGGTGATAACTAGTGAGCTGAAACCTTCACCGTGTATGTACTTATAGTAGTTTACGTAATATTCAGTTGTGGCTATAATAACAATTAATACTCATCATCATCATTTTCCTGCTCTTATACCAAAGTTGAGTTCGGTTTGACGGATATTACGGTATAGAACCCTTCGTGTGCGAGGCCAACTCTTACTTGACCGGTATTTGATCTATACTAATAACTAATCTATACTTATGGTCTTATTCATAATGACCTATCGGAGGTTTAAAAGTTCGCTAAAATCTGTTCGCGAAAATTGTCAAAACTTGTTATTCATAATTGGCTTTTTACGCTAAAACGTTTATTATCTCTCCGACAAAATCTCCGTTTAAACCTCCGATAAGTCAGAAGTATGAATAAGATTCATTCAAGTCATGAATAAGGCAGAAAATCTATACTTTCTATACTTGATGTCATAAAGCTAAAGAGTCTGTTTAAACATGGTTTAAACGCGTTAATCGCAGGAACCGCTGGTCCTCTATGAAAAATTCTTTCATTTTTGGATTGTGCATTTATTGAGGAAGGCTATATAACGTTATGCTTCGAAAAATAGGAACGAAGCATCAGTGAAAAATGTTGCAATTCCACGCGTACAAAGTCAGAGCAACAGAGATATACAAATGAGATAAACAAATTATTAATTTTCTTTTTCTTAAAGTAAGAAATATTAATCCAAATTCGCTTATGTAAAACCTAGCTATATGAAAACCAATTATAACATGAAAATACATACTTGATGGAAGTCCAAATTGGCAGTAGCAGTGAGCAAGTCTAGAATGGCCGAGAATGATCCACGTGCAGCTCGTCTGAAACCTTCAGGAGGACATTCTGCAGCACCGCCAGCTACGCTTACTGGTGACTGGGACCACTACAACATAATAATATAATAAAATTATGTAAATGTATAATTACGTAGCTCAAAACAAGCCATTCTTATATGTATATTGGTATAAACTTTTCATCCCCTTTTAGGCATCTGCAAACAACACCGCTACCATGTAATGATTCAATAGAGCGGTAAGAAATAATGAGATTGGTATAATTTCATCACTCTACCTCATAGAGCAACACGGAGAACAACTCCGGTCCACCGGTGGCCTGTGTTGCTCTATGCTCTACCTAGAATAGAGCACTCTAACGTCCCGTTCGTATTCTTTAACATGTTTGGTACCTACCTAATGAAAAGGTTTTATAGATATCCGTGATGATTTCCGTGCGGTGACGGACTAAGAATACAAGTGTCACCACCCCTTTTCTTTCCTAGGGTGCAGCAAAAGGCAGTTAAGGGATATTGTGCACAGATAATACTGTGAGAGACAGGAAATTCGAAAATAAATCCTGTGCCAACACGCCTGGTCAGCGCGGCACCATAACCACAGTCCACAGAGACCCGTGCCCAACAGTGGGACGTTAAATGGGCTGGAGAGAGATAGCTTATGAATATAGAAAACGTATAAATAAATTTAATAAATTATTTTTATGACTACTGTGTTTTGATTCTTTTATATAGTTGGTATCGCTTCAGTAAGTTTCACATGTGAATGCGTAATGAAAATCCTAAGCTAACATTTTTTTTTTTATTATAATAGATACGCGAGCTCTTTATTGTCTTTGTAGTTACGAAGTATTTACTAGCTGTTGCCCGCGACTTCGTATGCGTGGAATTTAGAAAAAAATTCCCGTTATTGCAACAGTTTTTACTAATGCATCGCTCCTATTGGTTGCAGCGGGATGTTAAATAGCCTATAGCCTTTCTCGATAAATGTATTATCGAACACTGAAAGAATTTTTTAAATCGGACCAGTGCAGTGGTTCCTGAGATCAGCGCGTTCAAACAAACAAACAAGCTCTTCAGCTTTATAATATTAGTATATATTATTTTATGTATTTGTGAAAAATTCATTTATTGTCTTGTATATTGTTTGTTTTCTATTTGTGCCGTTATACAGAAACAGAAGGCCTTACAGTTTTAAAAAAATTGGTCAAGTGCGAGTCGGACTCGCGCACGAAGGGTTCCGTACCATTATCTATGCAACATAAGGCACGTTATTAATAAATGAGCAAACAACACACACAATACTTAATTAATCACATTTGTTGTATGAGAGCAAGAAACGGTAAAAAAATCATGTTTGTTGTATGGGAGCCCCCCTTAAATATTTATTTTATTTTATTTTTAGTATTTTTTGTTATAGCGGCAATAGAAATACATCATCTGTGAAAATTTCAACTCTCTAGCTATCACCGTTCTTGAGATACAGCCTGGTGACAGACGGACGGACGGACGGACAGCGAAGTCTCAGTAATAGGGTCCCGTTTTTACCCTTTGGGTACGGAACCCTAAAAATCAACAGTAACGCACGATGTTTTCTATGACTAATATACTGCCACGTCGGCGGGTTCTTATATAACGCACACAAACACTAACGTAATTTCATTGGTCGCTACGCACACCCCGCCCAAAACCGCCTCACGCTCACTAAGAAACGATAGCGTCCTTACACAATGAGTATGATCATTGTTCTCGTATCTTTTGCCGCTGCAAAGGGGCAAAAGGGGCTCGTCTTATAATGTCACCTCATGTTGTATTAATACTCTAAGCACAGGGCTCACGATAAACGTTAGGTTAGCCGCTTTTATTTTTAGCAAGTCACTGGAAATATGTCTTTAGAATACTTTTCACTGGAACCTGTAACTGTCCTAGCCATAAACACGGATAAAACTGTAAGTTTGAGTAGGTACCTGGTATAAGTTACAAACCGTATTAAGTGTCTAAACAAATACCAACATAATTTATAAACTGCATACATCTGATGTATATCTAAAATACATATGTAGATGTAAATCAAATACCTAGTCCTCAATAGCATTGGAACTATCTGTCGCAACGATGATTTCCCGAAGGACTCTCTTTGACAACTAGAAATGTTCTTCGCTAAATTGTTCGAATAATCAAATAACTGTCACATTATAATGATTTTTAAATAATAAAGTTATAAAGTAGGCGATAGCGACGATATTATCTCATTAAGGGGTCTTGGATTAGGTTCTAGCTCCAACTTATGTGTGGTTTTGAAAAAAAAATTTGTATAGGGTGGTTCTGTATTTAGTGATATTTCTCATACCGGTGACCATGTAGCAAATAATTTATAAAGATTTATTTATTCATATTCATTTCTATGCGTTCAATAAAGGAAACTACAAATTAATAAAATGATGACAAGATAGCAATAAGTAAATTTTTATAAAAACTTTAACTGTCTATACTATTGTAAGTATGTTTTCTTGGCTTTAGACAGAAATATTTGTACTAAATCACGAAATAGTTATGGTATCATATTATTTTGTTACTTTATCTTTATTCTTTGTGATATTATGTAAGTAGTTTACTTTGATATTATATTAAAGCAATAAGAAAGCAATAAATGTCAAAGAATTTTTATTCATATGATTGCCTATATACTTCTACTTTATTTGAACAAAGGCTGGATCTAGTATAAAAAACCAGTCGTTTGTATCAAAGTGAGGCTCCAGGCTAAATTAAATAATTCTGATATATGAAAACTCGTCGCTATCTTGTTGTTTATTTATTGTTTTATTTAAAGGAAGCTGTATAAAACGGGCTCTATTAAATATCGACCATTTATAGCATATTATTTATTCTTATTGGGTAGTAGGGTAGATAGTAGAGAAAAAAACCGCTCATTTCTGTTATAGGAGTTAATCTTATATAAGGTGTAAATAAATCAACTTGTCAAATTTTGTGAGGATAGTTGGTATCGAAAAATAAACACGCTAAAAATAAAATAAAAATTTTTTGAGCAATTTCATTTTTTCACGAAATAAAAGGATTTCATCAAATATTTTTATGCGTAGGTATCTTACCTACAAAATAATGTAGGTACTATGCCGTTCAGTCTCACTCGTCGGCAGTCGCTTGCGCCGACCGACCCCTATATAAGTACCTACCTACCTACATTGTCGCAGCTTGTAGCTGGCGACAGCGAGTGTATTGTGGTACAGTGCGCATAACATTTACGCGTAATGTAAATCATTACAAATCTTCCAAACGGTAACGTTTTTCTTAACATTTTCACCGCGATTATTCATGATATATTATTCAAAACAACTCCTAAAAATATGACAAGTTAATTTTTTGACACTTTGTATATAAAATTCACGTGTCACAGTGTTAGTTACCGTACTTCTCCGAAACGGCTCGACCGATTTCTATGAAATTTTAAATGCTCATTCAGATGGTCTGAGAATCGGCCAAGATCTATTTTTCAAACACTTTTTTTTAGTATGGCAAAACAACGTTTGCCGGGTCAGCTAGTAATAATATAAACTTCTCCTAGTTTCAAATAAAAATCTGAAGAGCAATTGATAAATAAATAAATATTGTAATATTGTAATAAATATTTATAAATAAATAAATATTGTAATATTGTAATAAATATTGATAAATAAATAAATATTGTAATATTGTAATAAATAAAATAAATAAATAAATATATATATTTATGTACTGTGTATTTATTGTATATATTATGTAGGCTTGTTAAGGATCTATGTATGTTTATGTATTTAGTATAAATTTATTTTAACTTAAATAGTTCACCGTATATCTGTCACCCTACACTACACACCCATGGTCAATCTTTTTTTTCACAATCTCCTCTCGCGGGTCTACAGGTAGAGATTTCTTTTAGAAATATGTGGATCCCTACACTACTTTTCTTATGTCTGTATTTACTATGGTTTCCTGGTGTAAAATCTTTTAAATAAATAAATAAATAAATAAATATTCATGGACATTTCACACAACGTCCTCTGGTCCCAAGCTAAGCTTATATGCTTGTGTTATGGGTACCAGAATACGGATATAATACATAAACTACTTTTCTTTTGTAAATACATACTTATAATACATAGTAAACACCCAGACGCAGTACAAACATTTGTATAACAATTAAAAACATCACACAAATGATTGTCCTGACCGGGAATCGAACCCGAGACCTCATGATCGGTAGTCCGTTATATGAACCACTACACCACGAGGCCCGTCATGATATGATCAACTTTTAATTTTTATCTCATCTAAACGTTGATTTGGTTGATAGAGCACGCCCGATCTCATAAAATTTTATTATACTCACGAACGCCCAACCCGCTACTTTATCTACAATCTATCTACATATTTACAGGTTAGAAGGTGCAAGGAGTACAGATTGTTTTATTATGAAACAGCTATGAATCTACCAGGAGCTCAAAGGCGGCGCGGAGGTCGTGTTATTTTATAATTCAAAGGAGCTAGTCCGCTCCCTGATTCTGTAGTCTGTAGTAAGATGAACGTATGTCTTAGTCGATTTTCTCCTATTCTTACTTTCCTAGTAATTATTTATTACATTATGTGAGCTGGGTACGTTAACAAAAGTGTTAATTAGACGATTTGTATACTCGTTACTCTGTTTTCTAAATTAGTAAGACTTTATTGGACACACAAAAATACATAATGAATAGTTTTCTATTCATTATATTCAAAGCATTTCCTATAAAAATTTAACGTAACTAAAATGAAATCATCTACGGTGTATTTTGGTTAATAGCCTATTTCGTTGTACACATTTATATTAAATAAAATTATTATGGTCTTATTCATAATGACTTATCGGAGGTTTAAACGGAGATTTTATTGGAGAGATAATAAACGTTTTAGCGTAAAAAGACTATTATGAATAACAAGATTTGACAATTTTCGCGAACCGATTTTAGCGAACTTTTAAACCTCCGATAAGTCATTATGAATAAGTCTAATAGTCTATAATTCACAGCTTTTATAGCAACATAGCTCAGTTAACATTGCCGAAATATATTATTTTTATTGTTTAGCTATGTTTTGTATATAATATTAATTATGTTTTTGCATGTTTTGTAGCTTAAAGCCAAATAGTTTGTAAAAACAACACAAAAATATAATTAATATTAACGTATATAGAATTTTGTTTTCATTGAACATATGCCTAAGCACCCTAAATAAGGATCGAACCCACATCCACTTGTTCAGTTACAACTACTACCGACTACGTTAAAGGCCAATTAGAATAATGACTGATTTTCAAACTAAAATGTGCCAAATTTATATCAATATTCAATACATCCAACTTTATTTGAACGAGTGATTTTAATTATTTAGGACAATCCTCGTTTGATTGAAATATTAAACAAGCGATGCAAATTCCATGTGATCGTAGGCAATCCGATATTGACGTGTGTTGTTTTATGTTGCCCCGGTACAAACCACACAGTCACGTAATATGCTTTTCTTTTGTAAATACATACTTATAATACATACCTAGATAGCTAATGCTCGCAGCGTCTCCCGAGTATGTAGTTATTAAGACCCCCTCCCCCTTAGCCAGTATACACTCTATCTCCAGCCCGTTAACGCCCGTTCCCACTGTTGGGCACGGGCGTCCTCCACTTTGGGAGGGATTATGGTCTGATATCATGACTTGTTGGTTTACTTTCGAGTTTTCCGTCTCTTACAGGATGTTATCTGTGTAAAATATCACTTAGCTGGCTTTTACAGAACCCTTGGGAGGAGATGGGGTGGTGACACTGGTATTCTTAGTCCGTCCCCACACGGACATTACTATATACCCAAAGTTAAACAATTACTAGCTGTCCCGGCAAACGTTGTTTTGTCATACTAAAAAAAAAGGTTTGAAAAATAGATGTTGGCCGATTCTCAGACCTACTGAATACGCATGTAAAATTTCATATAAATCGGTCAAGCCGTTTCGGAGGAGTACGGTAACTAACACTGTGACACGTGAATTTTATATATTAGACTAGCTGTCCCGGCAAACGTTGTTTTGCCATATTAAAAAAAAAGGTTTGAAAAATAGATGTTGGCCGATTCTCAGACCTACTAAATACGCGTGTAAAAATTCATAAAAATCGGTCAAACCGTTTCGGAGGAGTACGGTAACTAACACTGTGACACGTGAATTTTATATATAAGATTAGATACAAAAAAGCCGCCCTCTTAAGCCACTCTATCTTTACTTATTATAAAACAAAGTCGTATTTTTTGTATGTATGTCCCTATGTGAGCTTATATCTTCAAAAATACGCAACGGATCTAGATGCGGTTTTCTTTAAAAGATAGAATGGTTCAAGAGAATGGCTTTTTTGCATAATTTGTTGGAAACCCCAACAAGAAGCTGTATATTGAATGAGATATGATTAAATTTGCTGAGAATATCGGACGCGCGCGAGCTTTAAATGAAAGCGCTGCCTTATCCATATAAGGTAGAAGAAAGTAATGTATAGAGGAATTGCTTATTACTTATAGTTCTTCAAAAAAGTCCGCGATACACATATCGCGGACTTTTTTGAAGATTTAAAAAGAAAAGATAGACATATTATGCCACTTTCACAAAAGTGGCATAATATGTCTATCTTTTAAGGAAAACCCGCTGTACCCATAATATTTTCCAAAAAATTATCAAATTCAATAGGGTGTTTTCAAAAGCTATTTATGTGTATATAGTAATATTTTTCACTAAATTAAATACGTTGATTAGCTTACACATTTAATATAGATTATAACTGCTTTTTACAGCATGCAATTTAAATGAATATCTTGGGAGATATGATGAAAAAAGAATTACGCGCGACAATATAAAATACTAAACTGTTGGCTGAGCAACGCGAACGTTTCCTCGGTCTTCTATCCATACTCTATGTTTGAATATTTGGTTAATGTTGGATGTATGGATGGATTTTCATGAAACTTTCTTAAATTCCACGCGTACGGAGTCGCGGGCAACAGCTAGTCTATTATAAATACAACATCAAAATTCGTTTTGTTGATTTGAAGATATATGCTCACATATGGATATACCTACATACAAAATAACGATTCTGTTTGATAATAAGTAAAGATGTGTCATAGTGTGGTCATAGCACTGATTACACCAAACACAAATTAGGTGTCATAAGCTATGTTGAATCATTGTTGAAGTAGATAATATTATGTAGGAGGATATTATGGCCTTATCTCAACTTTTAACGATAATAATATGCAGATATTTTTACGTAGGAGGAAATTTATAAACAGAACACAAATTTCGCAGGCAGTATCAAGTGGGGATATAGCTCAGTGGTAGAGCATTCGACTGCAGATCGAGAGGTCCCCGGTTCAAACCCGGGTGTCCCCTGTAACCACTTTTTGACCAACCTACGTAGTTTTTATAATTTTTATGTATTGTTGTCAATAAGTGTAACACTTACAAAATAAATTTATTATTTTCACTGAAAATATACAACTGGGCATTAATAAAAAGACAAATTATCACGCTATAAGCAGGAGCGGGGCAGTAACCATAAATGTATGTGAAACTGTGCAAGTTAATTCCATTTGGCGTCGATTTGCGGCTGTTTTTATTATTGTTTTATTTGTGCAAAATTATTGCTACTAATTAAGAAAAACATACGTTTTTTAAGACAATACGGTGAGCTTCGTGCTGTTTGGGACCAGAGGACGTTGTGTGAAATGTCCATGAATATTTATTTTATTTATTTTTAATAAAAAAAGTCATTTATGTAAAATTTTGTCCTTACTTTTAGCAAGCTACTAGCGATAGCATTTCCTATTGCAACGTAGCCTGTAGATAGATAATCCGATCCAAAGGGATAAACAGTATCCACCTGCAGTTATTAATTCCTTACCTGATCTGTCATCGCTGGGTCAGCTCCATGTGCTAACAGCAACTCTACAATTTCATTTGCATCCGCTGCACAAGCTGCATGCAGAGCTGATGAACCCACCTGAGAATAATAATAATGTAGGTATAATTTTCCAGGCCTTGTAACGAACTATCGTACACAAGAATATGGGTTCGATACTCGTAAATGAATGTAGAAATCATTTAAGGGCCTACATCAATATTATCGTATATCATCGCCGACACGTACATATTAACACAGCCAGTAGGTACAGAAAATGAAGAATTAGGGATACTTTTCCTATTTACTCATAATCTACTAAATATATTTTAATTCTGATTTACGTGTTTCTATATATAATAGTTACTTATGTTTTTAAAGTTATTTCATTAGTTAATACGCGATAATAGACCGACAAATGAAAAAAAATAAGAAATGAGAGAGGTATTTTGAGAGAGAGTTTGGTGTACATTAGAAGGGTTGCTTAAAAACTATTAACGCGGGTGAAATCACGGGCATAAGTTATTATTTAAAATATACATGATTCTCTGGGCTTGGTTTGGTTACTTGCAAAACATTTATGTTATGAAAAGATAGTCCTTGTGATTCGGGAATTAGAAGAGCAGACTTAAACATCGGCACGTAATATGTGCCCCTAAATTATTTTCAAATCAAATAACTCAAAAATGTTAACAAAGCTCACAGTTTTTCATTGATCAAGTATATATTCAATGGCGATCCTCTATAGGCGAGGCTCTATATTAGAGGAAAAGTATCGCCACCAAATTTTTATTAAAATGTTTGCGATTCTAATTAGGTTTTAGTTCTTTGGTGAACTGAAATACATTCAAAGTCAATACAGTAATTTAAATGTAAATTTAATAGTAGCATTATGTAGTTATCTTTCAATTAGTTCTAATCAAATTAAATACCTATCTTTTGTTCATTACGTTTCAATCGAAAGTAAATAAAAAAAATGTGACAAGATCTATCAATAAACTCTTAAAAATATGTTTTTTTATGGTCATAAATGTTAATATTCTCCATAATTATGCTCTTTTTAGCCTATTAAGATTGATGAAGGGCAGTGAATCAAGTTCATTCAAAGGAAAAATAAAAATAAGAACGAACTTATTAACTGTGCCAACTTGGGCATCCCCAAACGGGTCTTTCCAGTTATCTCTACCAAGAGCAAGGACACAGGTTTTTAGTTACAAGTGCTAGTAATATTTGAATTAACTTATTTGTATACTCAGTTTCAATCGTAACTACTTACAATTTTTTTTAACCAAAGTCCGATGTCAAACGTTTTGAAATTTCCTATTACGTTATTGAATTTTCTTTATTTTCAATGGTAGAGAACGCTTATTTGGGCTTGTATGTCATGTGGGGATATAGCTCAGTGGTAGAGCATTCGACTGCAGATCGAGAGGTCCCCGGTTCAAACCCGGGTGTCCCCTGACCTGCCTCTTTTTACATTTTAACTTTTTACTGTCGAAAACTTTGCGTCTTTATTTATCGTATTATTAGTTTTTCTTTCAAATGCATTTTAATACTGAAACATAAGTTTATGTATCTTTCTACAATTTTGTAATACATATTTTATATTGTATCATATGTTTAGAGACTGATATATGGATAAACGATTTGTCACGTCCAATTTACGCCGTTATTTCTTTGTATGACGACGATTACTGTATGGATGACACATGTCACCCACCCATTTATATAAGAGATAACATGTTATATTATAAAAAGATAAACTCACATTATTCTGCAGATGTACATTAGCTCCGTTTGTAAGCAGATGTTCAACGATACCTCTACAACCTTGAGCACACGCCATTTGCAATGCGGTCACGCCATTCTGAGAGACAACAATACAAATTTAAACAATGTATTTGTAATTACGACTATACGTCATTAAACATCTCGTAATGGAGATAGAAAATCATTGATTCATAACAAAATTTTCAAAACGTCTAACTTTTTTTCCTACTTCTACGTCAAACTTTTTTTCCTGCATCTTATTATAACTAGGTAGGTACTTAGTTTTAAAACCAAATGTTACTGTTAGGTAATCCTGATAAATTAGAGCGTGTTAATTAATCAGGATTACCTGACATATACCGATCACGAGCATCCCTATATTTTTATAAAGAATACATATAGCACGGTGATTAAAACAAGTTTTAGTATCCTTATAGTCTCACTTCGGTGTCCGTCTGTATACCGTATACCGAGTCTAGCAAAAAATATGCCAAAATGACCAATAGTAGTTTGGAAGTTCTTGATGTACTTAGTTACTACAATTACAATAAGCTTACCTATCATTTATTGCCATATTAGGTTCCACATGGAGTAATAATTAATAACCTCTTAGCCTCTGAGCCTAAGATTATGTACGGGATAATTAAGGACTTGGTAAGTACCAATCTATAAATCGAGATTCTGAGAAATTTGAGTGTATTGATACTAGGATACTAGTAACTAAGTACTTAAACTAAAAAGAGACACGGGATTTGAACTTTCGAATAACATTATAATGGATATAGATGCTATTGATAGGCAAGAATAATTTTTTTTAAAGATTTTTTTTTTCATACTGGCTGCTGCCCGCAGCTTCGTACGCGTGGAATATAAATAATTTTCCCCGTGTTTACAACATTTTTAACTGTTGTTTCGCTCCTATAAGTCACAGCGTGATGTTATATAGCAGGAGTGGCCAACAAGTCGAACAATACCAATTTTGGTAGATCACTCGCAAGTTCCATGACGCATTCAATGCCAAATGTTTCTAGTACTTGATACAGGAATGAACATGTACGCAGCTCATGCTTCGAGTAGGGAGACGTTCAGCGTGACCACTTTCATTAGTTTTCTACTATTTTCTAGAGTGCACGGCGGTATAAAAGCACATTGCATAAACGTCCCCCTTCTTACCTAAGAAATAGGTCGATCGCGACTCAATTTTGGTCACAATTTTGGTCACAATCACAAAAGTTGGCCACATCTATTATATAGCATATAACCTTCCTCAAAAATGTACTATCCAACAATGAAATATTTTTTCAAATCAGACCAATGGTTCTTGAGATTAGCGGGTTTAAACAAACACACAAACTCTACAGCTTTATAATATTAATATAGAAATATAGATTGCGCTATATTTTTTTAAACATTTAGGTACAGTATAGCTCATTGAACTGCATACATAAATTTATCGTATTTCAATTCTATGGCTTTTGTGGGGAATAAAAAAGTTTCTTTGTAATGTACAGTTAAATTTAAAAGGTCAAATACGCCTACAGTAGTCACTTAAATGTTATAAGGTTAGCTTGAGCCATAATTCACGCCTTCTGTCTATACGTCTATACGATTAACACTAATATAGGCAAGCTAGTTCATTGCTCGGTCGAAAAGGTCATAATTGCCAAAAATATGGCTTTTTTAAAATAAAACCTGTCTAGTAAAAATAGTAATCCTGTTTTGTTAAATAAAAATACCTTTTAGGATTTGCTTTGCTTTTATTGGATTGTGTTTGTGACCATGGCAGCTCAAATGTCTCTAAGACATCAATCAGGCAATAAACACGATGTGCGTAAAAAGTAGTGCTAATACTTGTCTTGTATTAACACAAACTATAAGCTACATTGAAAGAATAACTTACTAGGATATCATAAACTCACGTTATCTACAGCGTCTACGTGACATTCATTATCAAGTAGTACTCGAACAAGTTCGGTATGTCGATGTACTGCGGCGAGATGTAGTGGAGTACGTCCTGAATTATCTTGGGTTTCTTTTGATGCTCCTTTGGATATCAGGAACGCAGCAGTTGAGGAATGCCCTGCTTCACATGCTACATGAAGAGCTGTGCGTCCTACCTGTATACAGAAAGAAAATTAAGAAATAAATAATCTTATATATAAAATTCACGTGTCACAGTGTTAGTTACCGTACTCCTCCGAAACGGCTCGATCAATTTTTATTAAATTTTACATGCCTAATCAGTAGGTCTGAGAATCGGCCAACATCTATTTTTCAAACCTTTTTTTTTTTAGTATGGCATAACAACGTTTGCCGGGACAACAAGTAATAAATAAATATTCATGGACATTTCTCACAACATCCTCTGGTCCCAAAGTAAGCTATATTTCTATGTTTATGTTATGAGTATCAGAATACGAATAGACTACATATACTACTTTTCTTTATTAAATACATACTTAAAATACAAAGTAGACACCCAGACGCAGAACAAACATTTGTATGACAATTTTAAAGATCACACAAATGATTGTCCTGAGCAGGAACCGAACCCACGACCTCGTGAACGTAAGTCCGTTACATAAATCACTTCACCACTTCACCACTTCACATAAATAATAATAATAAAACCACCAGACTAGAACTGCTTGAAATTGATTTCTTCTAGAATGGGACGGCCGGAAGAGCCACGAAATGACTTGGAATTCCATTTTTGAAAATTTTCAGTTACTTCATAAAAAGATTTTTACAGTGGTGTTACAGTTTATTTTATTTTCGACTGGGAAATTTTAGGGTGCTATTTTATGAATCTGAAATTTTATTCGACACGTTTCGATGGTAAAATCCAAATATTACGTAATAAAAACGTAATAAACAAATAATGTGCAATTTATATTTTATTTGGGTGTAATACTGGGGGCTGGTTGCTATTTGTGTGTTAGATTGTTTAATTAAATACCATAATTGTGTGAAATTTGTTCCTCATTATCTTTTTTTTTTCTTATTATCTATTTGTTTTAACCAACCAGTTTGTACAGAATACGAATTTTCGCCAGTGAGAAATTATTTAACAAATGGTTAATCACATAATTAGTCGTCGATAATTTATAAATTAATATAATATTGCCTTAAAACTCATAAACAAAGCTTACTACACGATTAAAGTTATTATTTAGGAGATACAACTATATAGATTTGTCAACCGTGACTGACTAAGGTCTCTTAGTCAGTCAGGGTTGACAAATCTAGATCTCGATACAATTGACTACAGCCGCATCAAATATCACGTAAGTGGCAGCCGGTGAATACACATTACTCGTAGAGAGAATTACGTTAGTTCTGTGCGCGATCCAATGTAATGTTTATTTTTGTATCCGTTGTTTATGTTAGAGTGTTTTGTTTTCATGTGCATATTCACTTTCGAACTAATAAAGCACCTATATGTTTATGTTTGCCTGGTACTTCTAATGTTGCCTTTTCATTCTAAATAATGTTAAATGTAAATAAATATATATATTTGTAACATAAATTAGGTTTATGTTTTTACTATGTAAATATAGGTAAATTAAGTTTAAGTTTTTAATATGTATAAGGCTTTCCTCATTTCGATGTAAGGTGAGAAGCTTTTGGGAGTAAAGAACAGAACCTAATAAAAATTTTAGACAATCCAAAATACGAAGTAATTGGGCCGCCCCAACTCATATTTGGTCCAGCTGAAGGGTGGAAGTGTTTGGCTGTAGCACGTAAATATATACCTACCTATATAGAAAAAATAAAATTGGTCAAGTGCGAGTCGGACTCGCGCACGAAGGGTTCCGTACCATTATCTATGCAACATAAGGCAACGTTATTAGTATACAGCAAGAAACGGTAAAAAAATCATGTTTGTTGTATGGGAGCCCCCCTTAAATATTTATTTTATTTTATTTTTAGTATTTGTTGTTATAGCGGCAATAGAAATACATCATCTATGAAAATTTCAACTCTCTAGCTATCACCGTTCTTGAGATACAGCCTGGTGACAGACGGACGGACGGACGGACGGACGGACGGACGGACGGACGGGCGGACAGCGAAGTCTCAGTAATAGGGTCCCGTTTTTACCCTTTGGGTACGGAACCATAAAAAAGGATGATTAAGGTGGCGCTTAGATTATACAAAATTTTGTGCTTAGCTTCTATAAGGAGAATCATGTACGAGTATGTGTTTTGAAGTAGCGAAAATTATATCTATACTTAATATTATAAAGCTGAACAAGTAAGAAGTTTTAAGTTTGTTTGTTTGTTTGTTTGAATCTCCGGAACCGCTGGTCCGATTTGAAAAATTCTTTCAGTGTTGGATAGTACATTTATCGAGCTATCATCACGCTGCGACCAATAGGAGCGAAGCAGTAGTGAAAAAACGGGAAAAGTTTTGTAAATTCTACGCGTACGGAGTCACGGGCAACAGCTAATAAGAAATAAAACACTTGGCAATATAGTAAGTTATTTATCTACTTTTATTTGTCCAAATATTTCGCTGTATACTAAACAGAAAGTATAAATTGCAAAAGTTATAAAAGTCCGCAATATTTCCATATCTCTTTGAGTAGATATTGATTCAGTCTATTATAAATAAACTCCGGCCAATATTGCTACAAAACATCCTTAAAACGGCCGAGATCTGCTCAACCATTTTGTATTATTTTCATTGAAAACAACGAGAGCCTCGCTATCGAAAATGAATTCATTGTTATACAATTGAAATATTAATATTTTTCATTGGTATTCCATAATGAATAAGACGATTTTGAAAATTTATTAACTTATTTCGCAATTCTTTATTTCTCGTCCTTACCTATTCTAATAAATGAATGACATTGTTATGAATTATTATAACTATACGTATCAGAGTAAATGTACAATTATCAAATTTATGTTTTACCTACCATCATCATCATCATAACATCATGCCTTTTTCAGGCAGAGACTTTAGAGCGCCATCTGCAATCATCTGTTTTACCTAACGCTAATGCAGAACCTCTCTCACAGGCCCCATTTGAAAAACAGAGTTAGGTCCTAGATGACCTAAAATATGCTGAAACGGGAGACTATTTGCTAGTGTGACTTGTACGATAATATATGTATATATATTTTTTTGTATTTGTACTGAATTAATGGTGAAATCTGTGTAACATAACCAATTCATCTGTCTTTCTTTAGAAAGAAATTAATAAATAAATAAATATTCATGGACATTTCACACAACGTCCTCTGGTCCCAAGCTAAGCTTATATGCTTGTGATAGGGGTACCAGAATACGGATATACTACATAAACTATTTTTCTTTTGTAAATACATACTTATAATACATAGAAAACACCCAGACGTAGTACAAACATTTGTATGACATTTATGAATATCACACAAATGATTGTCCCAAGCGGGAATCGAACCCGCGACCTTGTGAACGGCAGTCCGTTACATGAACCACTACGCCACGAAGCCCGTCTACGAAAATATATATAACTTTTTTTTAATATAAATAAACAAAAATATTCATGGACGTTCCACACAACGTCTCAAGTTTCTCAAGTCTCTCAAGGTCTCAAGCTTATATGTTTGTGTTATGGGTACTAGAATACGGATAGACTATATAAACTACTTTTCTTTTGAAAATGTACTGATATAATACACATAGAATTAAAATATTAAAAAGGCAAAATATTGCATACAGAAATATTTTAATTTCACTTCAAATAAATATAGATTCCTAATAAATAAACACATCAATATTGCCCGTGCTAAAAAAACATCGTAAAAAACGGTCGAGATCTCGGGAAAAATATTTTTCATTCAAAACAACTCGAGCCACGCTGATTAAAAAATTATGTTGCCGAACATATTCGTTGTGATCAAACTGAAATATTAAAACATCTGTATTTAATCATAAAAAGTTGGTTTTCAAAATGTTAAGCAGTCGAGTAATAATAATTTATATTGTTTTATTTAGTTTAATAGCCTTTTTGTACTTACTATTTATGATCTTGTAGTAAATACTTCATTGTTTAATTCTTTTTTAAATAAATCAATTTTCATTATTTCGTAAACAGATTGTAAAACTTCTAATGTATTGATGATGATAATAATATAAATTGCGTTTATTAATAATGATGATGTTGTTATTTCTACATTTCTAATTATTTAAACATGAAGCCTATACTACTATTTAGAGTGAAAATAGGTCACATTAGAAGTACTAGGCAAACATAACTATAAAGGTGTTTACATTGAAACCGAATATATGAAAACAAAGCGCTCGGATAGCATAAAATATAAACTAATGATTATGTTGCTCTAGTACTTGCAATTATAATGTATCACTCACTTGGTATTATAATGTATCATTATCGGTGTGGAGGTGTGATTAGTTGACAATTACGTGTAGAGGCTTTTAATCTCGTTTGACAAAGTAAACACGGATAGATTATGATATAAATATTACGTACATTTCACTTAATCACACAATGAATATTTGTTTTGTAAGTTATACCTATATTACCAATTGACTGATACGTGAATCAAAACTATAGTTGTTAATTATCTACGCTTGTATTTCTTCACAAGTAGTTGCCCGCCACTTCGTAGGCGTGGAAAGAAAAGAAACCCTAACAAAGATACAAAACAGCCTTGAATAATTCGGCTGTCCAAAAACAAAACCTAGCAAGGGACATTTTTCTGATGCAAAAACAACTGTATTGTATTGGACGGAGTCGCGGGTAGCAGCTAGTTCTTTATATTAATAAAAAACCGCATCAAAATCCGCTGCGTACTTTTGAAGATATAAGCTCTCATAGGGACATATATCCATAATAATTATTAAAATAATTTTGTTAAAAGCTTTAAACTAATTTTGTATTTTAACATAATCTTTTCGTTGTTCACAACACATACTCGTTTACATCGTACGTCAGCATCATATTCATTGTTTGGACTAATGGATAAGTACTGTAAGAATTACCCAAGGGATACGTTAACTGAAAAAGTCTGTTGTAGTCACAAAACTCCATTCAAAATTTTGTTACGACGAGCCTCGTGGTTAAGTGGTTCATATAACGGACTGCCGATCAAGAGGTTGCGGGGTCGATTCCCGCTCGGGACAATCATTTGTGCCATTTTTCTAATTGTTATACAAATGTTTGTACTGCGTCTGGGTGTTTCTATGTATTATAAGTATGTATTTACAAAAGAAAAGTAGTATATGTAGTATATCCGTATTCTGGTACCCATAACACAAGCATATGAGCTTAGCTTGGGACAAGAGGACGTTGTGGGAAATGTCCATGAATATTTATTTTATTTATTTATTTATTACCCGAACAATGTGGTAGCCACATGTGAATTCTCTCTTTCTCCATTAATATATTAATTATATATTATTATATTATTTATATATATTATATTATTTATATATTATTATACTATATTATTATATTAATTATATATTATTATATTATAATATATTAATATATATATTCTCTCTATCACGGGGAAAATCCATGCTTGATAAAATACATAATATTTTACGGCTAGACAATGAATTTTAAAATTATAGACAGACAATGGTACCAATTCTTCCAACCAATTCGCACAACTTAACTAAACTTAACTAAAAAGTGAATTTTATTAATGTCGATAACACAAATCGCAATGTTAACTAAACTTTCTTGATAAAACAATGGTTTATTATAGACTAGATAAATTGTGTATGGTGTCAGAAACTTTATATTTCTGTTGTAATTATTAATATGACTGTAAAGGTGTGAGCATTTTGCCAGCCCTATTGTATTTCTTTTGATTATATTTTATTGTATTTTTTCTGCCTTGTGTATTGTCAAATGGTGCAAGTTCGTCATGCTCACTCAAATGTCTCCAAGTTGGTAGCATTGCACGTCGGGTCGCACGATTCCCTAAAAAATGGTCGAGCTGTGCGGGGCTGGGCTGATGTATGCGTTATACTCGTGAACAGGTGCCTTCTGCTGGGACTGGTCGACTTGCTCTAACAAGGCAATCTTGTCTCTAAATTAGTTATTAATTATAGTCTAGATAGCATTAATCGGCATCATCCTCACACCCCTCCAACAATGTAAAATGATATTGAAAAAAAAAGTATGAAGAAAAAAAAAATGAATAGAAAAAATATCCATGGAGTTTCTTGTCTGTTCTTCTCCATAGGATTCGCGTTTTGAACAGACATCTAGTTTCTGACGTTTCAAAAGAGCTTGTAAAACATGCCAATTTGTAATAAAAAATTTTGACTTTGACTTTAACTAAAGATCTTAAATTAATATAAATGTGAACAATAAAATAGCCAAATTTTTAGTTAAGTTCAAAAGTCTAAATCTAAAACAAATAAAATAACTTATTTTGTAAGCAAATAAGTAGTATCAAATATCAAGTGATACTTATTTTTACCGGTAAATCTATTTACATGATGTTTCTAATATCTAACTCTCAACATAATGGAATCCTAACTAACTTTACTAATCCTTTAAGTCACTTACGAACCCAGTATTCAATAGAATTAACCTTTATTCGTGACTCGAGAGTACAGTCAATTGGCTAAAAGTTTCTACCATTGTAAGATAATTCGAGAATTAAGCTCTTGTTTGTTAAAAGCTTTTTGATTATACAGTTTGTGGTATATTGTGAAACATCTTCACTCTCTCTCCAGCCCATTAAAGTTCTCCTCCAATTTGGGAGGAATTATGGTCTACTGTGCCGCGCTGACCGAGCGTGTTGGCACAGGGTTTTTGTTTTTTTTTTCTATAGAAAATTCGCACAACTTGTGTTATAGGATAAATAATACGGATATAATACATTTACTACTTTTCTTTTATAGATACATACTTATAATTCATAGAAAACACCCAGGCGCAGTACAAACATTTTGTGTGACAATTATAGAAAAAGACAAGTGATTATCCCAAGCGAATGGAAGCCGCGACCTCGTGACGGCCGTCCGTTTCATGAACCACATGAATACCAGGCCTGTCATAGGTTTATTTTAGAGTTTTCTATCTCTCACAGAGGATGTTATCTGTGTACAATTTTCCTAGGTTGGTTTTTACAGCACCCTAACAGGGAAAGGTGGCATTTGTATTCTTAACCTGTCATCACAAGGAAACCATCAAACATCTTGACAGATAATTGAATTCTCTTTCTCACAACCTATCAGATATGAAGAGTTTGTGTAACACGAAATGGATGTATGGATTTAAATGAAGTCAAGGAAGTGTGTCTATCTTAGCAAATGGTGCTCTATAGCCTATGCATAACTCCATCGGATAATGGCGTGATGGTATGATGATACTGTTGAGTTTATAGTGCAATGTATTTCTTATAAATCTTTCAATCCGACATTCTTTTTTGTCTATTCTTAATCCTCACTTAATATTATACATGCGAAAGTAACTCTATTTGTCTGTAGCTCTTTTTAGCTAAAACTACTGAACCAATTTAAATGAATTTACGCACGAAAATTTTGTACGCAGATTTAGACGCATATAGTATGCAAATGACGTCTAGAAAAGTGCACAGGCATATTCCATGCGTACGAAGTCACAGGCAATGGCTAGTGTAGTTTTGAATCTGCTACCAATAGAACAAGCGCTCGAGTCGAAATAACAAATTGTCCAAAAATATTTTTTATTAAAAGTCCAATACTAAATAACGCTCACCTTTATTGTGCCATCATAAATGTCAAACAACGGGAGGTATCAATTAATTGGATGAACGCAAGCACCAGGGAAACAGAAATAAGTAGGATCCATTTTGGTAGCCTCGTTGAAACGTTAATGAATTTTATGAAGTGTATTGATATAAATGGTAAAAAACATAAAAAATAAAAACATACAGAGGAATTGAGAACCTTCTCCTTTTTTTGAAGTCGGTTAAGTACGGTAAGAGACGGAGAAGTACTAGGAGTAAATGGTTTCTGTCTCACTTCCTAAGTTATAAGTTGTGTTGAGACGATAGTTTATAAGTAGTCTTAACATTACTGGTTTTGAACATTAAATTGATGTTAAAGTACTTACAAAGTTTTTGAAATATGTGTCCACCACGGTCGTTGACGTAATTTTATATCGGTAACTAGCTGTTGCCCGATACTTCGTACGCGTGGAGTTTAGAAATCAAACCAAATTATAGGTACAAGAAAGCCATCTTATTGAACCACTCCCATCCACTAAAAACACCGTCAAAATTCGTTGCGAAGTTTTCAAGATGTAAAGTCATCTATGGACATACATACAAAAATTACGACGTTGTTTTATAATAACTAAGGAAGAAAGTTCAATAAAAAATTACTATCAAATAAACTAATACAGGTTTTCATAATAAAAGCTAATAAAAATACTGTCAAATTAAAGTATAAAAAGTTTATTTTAAGTAAAACTTTTAATTCATATATTATGTACGTTTGTAGCTTTTTAACATAAATATTCAAAGTTAATTTCTAACTTTATAGCGCGCTTTACGGGTATGGGTGGTTACAAACTTCATTAAGCTTATAAGACACTTGTGAATCAGTATCGAATTTAGTAAACCCACAGATCATCTTCAATAGATACCGCGTTATGAGATTTTTGTAAACGACTAAATACACCAACGTTGCCGCGTTGGAGGAAGGTACGCGTTGCGGGGTATGGAATAATGCATTTTTATTGGCTATACTAAAATCATAGCCCGAGTTTACATTCTGTTTTCATACATGAGGCGTATGAAATAAAACACAGCTAAATTCAAGACCTACAAGAATTCAGGAAGTCTTAAAATTCAATAATTTTGTCGTAGTAGATACAAGGTTCTATAATTTGAATTATAACTGTAGACTGAGAGTTTCAGCTACTTTTGTTGTTGCCATAAATAAATTAAACCGTTTCTAGATAACTAGACTAGCTGGCATCACGTCATCACAGTTGACTCATTGTAGGACCACATAGCGTTTAAATCACCTTTGATTTTACCGCCTCAAATATTCTGGTAAGCACACTATGTGCATTGAACGCCTTGCGTGCACGATCTAATTGGGGTGATCTATGAGGTAACCTAAATCGATACTTGTGAACAATCAATTGGGTGAAAGTTGAATGAAAATTAATCCCTTTCTCATCAAACACTCTTTAATCAAACGTCAAACTGTTGATTGATTACTTGAGAAAAGTGAAATATTATACTTATTTTCCTTTACATTATGTTACAGAAACGTTTATACATAATATGTGATCAAGAGTGTGGGAGTAGCTGAAAGCTAGCTTAATAAAAATCATCATCATCATACGATCACGCCTTTTTTCCCGTGTAGGTAAGCAGGAGAGCGCCATCTGATACGATATAAACACTTCCTTGACTTCATTTACTCTTAAACGGTTATACTTGCATATTTTTAAGTGCATGTATGAAAATATATGTGTCAATTAAAATATTTTAATCTTTGTTTGCAAATAAAGCTTCGTTTTATTTTTGTTGCTTTTTGTACGAACATAAATATCAAACAAGGGAGTCAGAAGGCGTATCAATTAATTGGGTAAACGCAAGCACCCGGAAAACAGAAATAGAACACATTTCGGTTACACTCTCTCTTTGTATGGTATAAATTAATTATGTGTATTCATAATAATTGAATATATTCTGGTATCAATAACATAGGTAAATAAGCTTTGCTTTTGAGACTAGAATATGTTGTGTAAAATGTACATAATGGTACCAATTCTACGTGCACAACTTAACTAAAAAATGAAAACAACTATGGCGTATTTTCATGGTTTTTTTTTATGGTTCGATTCCCGCTCGGGACAATCATTTGTGTGATTTCTCTAATTGTCATACAAATGTTTGTACTGCGTCTGGGTGTTTCTATGTATTATAAGAGATGATAAGAAAAGTAGTACATATATGAATATGTATTATATCCGTATTCTGGTACCCATAACACAAGCATATAAGGCTTAGTCCAAACCAGAGGACGTTGTGTGAAATGTATGGACATTTCACACAACGTCCTAGTCACTGGTCCCAAGCAAATATTTATTTATATTATTTGTTTTTTAGTTCAGTTTAGTTGTGCACGTGGAATTGGAACCAATATATAGTTATTTTTCCTATTATATTGAAGTCGGTTGAAAATAGATTCAACTGACTTCTAAATAAAAAAGAAGAAATATTCTTTTGTAACATTTTTTATTTGTATATCCCACGATAATAGTGAGAGTTTCTAGCCTATGTATACTATTAAACTAGCCTAAATGTTATGTGATATGTTATGTATATTTATAAATAGAGAATACTAAATAGAACTAAGCTGAAAACATCTTCGCCGAGAGAAGAAAAACTCAAAAATAGACCAGATTCTGAAGACGGAGAAAGTGAAAGCGCTGCACACAATATTGGGTGGGAAATAAAATCCAGCCAAATATGAGTTATACTTATATGAACTGTTCTGTACTGATATTATCATAATATATTTGTTTCTAGCTATTACCGATCCTGAGATACAGCCTGGTGACAGAAGGACGTATAAAAGGATGGATGGGCGGATGGACAGCAAAGTCTGAGTAATTGGGATCCGTTTTACCTTTTGGTACGCAACCCTAATAATTACCTACTCCTTCGCAGGTAATAATTTCTTTCTAAAAACATCTCAGCGATAAAATAAGAATTAAGCTAATACATAGTTCATTACTCTAGGGATTTCTTAGAGGCAAATTTGATAGTAAATTCAATGATCGCATCACTCTCGCTATAATTCACTCTAATACAATGAAGCTCGCTGTGCAGTGTTCATCGAGTCGAAGATTTTATTTCTTTACATTAACGAAGTTTTATGTTGTAGACTATTTGTGTTCTACAGTTTCCATTGAAATTACAGGTTCACTTGTTATTTCAATGGAAACTGTAGAACACAAATAGTCTACAACATAAAACTTCTATTGGACAAACAGCCTGGTATACAAAATTTGAGAGAAAACCGAACGAAACCGAAACGAAAAAAGATTTTTAAATGCGCATACAAAGTCTTTCGTGTATTCTCGACTGGCCTCATGGTCTAGTGGTTCGGGTAAAAAACTGCCAATCACGAGATCGCTAGTTCGATCCCCATTCACATTTGTACAAAAAAGTGTAATTCTATGTAGTGTATCCGTATTTAAAACACAAGCATATAAGCTTAGCTTGGGACAAGAGGACGTTGTGTGAAATGTCCATGAATATTCATTTATTTATTTAATTTATTTTTCTGGCACCCAAAATACAAACATATTATTATAGCTTAGCTAAGCAGCAAGAAATATAGCTTACTTCGGGGCCAGAGGACATTGTGTAAAATATATATATTTATTTATTTTATGAAGTTTATGGAACTCATTTTAACAAATTTTATATTTTTTTTAATATCACTGTGCTTACTATATGATTGTATGCACTCTTCAAGACTTAGGTGCTAGATATAGTATGTATTTTAAGATAAAAAAGATACAAAACAAGATGAACATCATCTCCTATTGTATTTTTTTATGCCCATTTTGATATTTTTCAAAATATTATGTTAGAATAATAACTTTAATGGATAGATAGTTATCTTATCAAAAAGTATTTACGTGTAAAGCTATAAACTATGTGCGCCTAATTTCCGCATATCCATGCTATGATTACTAGGAATGTAATATTCTAGTGTCCTCATGTTATCAAATAACTAGCTGTTGCCCGCGACTGCGTCCGCGTGGAATTTAGAAAATTTTCCCCATTTTTGAATATCTATCACTACTGCTGCGCTTCTACCAGTCGTAGCGAGATGTTATATAGCCTAAAGCCTTCCTTGATAAATGCCCTATCTAACGCTGAAAGAATTTTTCAAATCAGCCCAGTGGTTCCTGAGATTAGCGCGTTCAAACAAACAAACAAACAAACTCTTCAGCTTTATATTATTAGTTTATTATTAGTATAGACTAGAGGGCGTTACTAACAAGTTTATTAAAATATTTGATCAACAACAAGCCGATGAAGCGCATATTGACTGATGTTATTTGTCAGAACCGATGCATTCAGTCGGAAAAACCGACATGATTGATTTGTAAAGGCAATATTATCCTTACCAATATTAACGATTTTAACGTGTGGGTGTAAAATATTGATGTACGAGTCTCACATTTGTATTTAGGAAAAGGTACTTTTTTCAAAACATTTGTGTTCGCCCAATTATAATATTTTCAATTCATGATAAATTATATTTTTAAATATCATTAAAAATATATTTTCGTAATCAAAATAAGACAGAGATACGACTCTGTCCCACTACTTCTTTTAATATTGTAAAGGGGAAAATTTTAAAGAATATACTGAGATGTGTGTGTGTGTGGCTCTTTCATGAAAAAATACTGAATTAATTTGGCTGTAAATACATCTGTATAGCTTTATACAGCAGAATAATCATCACGTGAAAAGCCTAGAAGCTAGTTAAATTTATACTTAGGTCAAAGTTGATGGATGAATGATCTTTTGATAAAAATATGAAAGAAAGAAAGGAAGAAAAATTATTTATTCCAGGCCACAAGCACATTAGGCAAATATGAAAAAAATTAACAAATTAAAAACTAAAAACTATTTCTACAAAACTAAAACTAAATCTACCTAAAAACATACAAACTAACTCTAAGCCCAATGTCACTGTGTGGAAAAAGGTACATTACTCAGCTTTGTTGGGGCAACGTGAGATGTCATCCCAACCCTAATGAATGAATTCTGACTTTGACGTCCGACGGTGACATTGTATACATTAAGTACCAAAAATTAAACAACTAAAAAAAATTCAAAAACAAAACAAAGTAATACAATTTATAATATAAACAGAAAACAAAACAAAACACATACAACCACACATCCTAGACATATAAGCCACACAAATTGGTGACATCATATGACATCATGCTGTACGTAGTTATCTATACTAAGAATATTACGCTGAAGGGTAGAATTCTTCCAGCGTTGGATAGTACATTTATCGAGGAAAGCTATAGGCTATTAACATCACGCTGCTATCAATAGGAGCGAAGCAGCGATGAAAAATGTTGCAAAAACGGGCAAATTTACACTCTAAGTCGCATGCAACAACTGATAAATTTTATGGATTTAAATCAGATTTATTATTCTAAACATATTTGATTCCTATGTCACAGCATAATCTTATATATAAAAATCAATTGCTGTTCGTTAGTCTCGCTAAAACTCGAGAACGGCTGGGCCGATTTTGATGATTTTGGTCTTGAAATATTCGTGAAAGTCCAGGGAAGGTTTAAACGGTGATAAAATATATAGGCATCTAAAATTCCACGCGTACGGAGTAGCGGGCATCAGCTAGTAGGTAATAAATAGACACAGAATAGCTACACTGACCTATTACATTATCGCTACAGAAGTTCAATTATGTAGATTTATAGTTCAAACGAGAATGTATAATGGCGTAATAATTTAATCCTTACTGTCTTATTAATGGAAGTTAATCTAGATAAATACATTTAATTTATGTGTTTTAAAAGTGCAGGAATTTCTTTATAACTAGCTGTCGCCCTTGTCAATTCTCCGTGTGGTGACAGATTAAGAATACAAATGTCACCACCCCTTTTCCTCCCAAGGTCGCTGGAAAAGTCAGCTAAGGGATATTGTACGCAGATAACATCTTTTGTGAGAGCCGGAAAACTCGAAAAAAAACCTGTGCCAACACGCCTGGTCAGCGCGGCACAGTAGATCATAATCCCTACCAAAGTGGAGTAGGCCCTTACCCAACAGTGGAACCAATTGAACTTTCAATAAGCGTAGCAGATTAGTTTTTTTATTTCTTTCTTCATATTAGTACATAAACTATAGTGGACTTTTATGCTTTTAAGTCATAGATTATCCTATCATCATCATTAGACTGGAGTATTGATTTGTGTAATGTAAAACAAAAAACAGAAAGTCCTATTGGACTAAAACACAAACCACCTCCCATCTTATGATATATAGACATTAGTATGTTGGTTTAGTTAACATTGAACCGACAGCACATGTAAACTAATTAAGCTATAAGTATATGTATGAAATATACTAATATATTTAGTAAAAGTTGCCCCCGCGACTTCTCACGCGTGCTTTATTGACTTTGCGTAACATTTTAATTTAGGCTCCACTCGTATTATTTATACAGCGTGATAAATTAAAATGTTAAATCAAGACATTACTTAAGTATAACATATAACCTATACTCCTCCTCCTCGATAAAAAGATAATCCAACATAAAACCAATTTTTAAATCGACTCTACAAATTGAATAAATACAATTAAAGGCAAACTTATTTCCTGGTACTATTTGCTTCATACGTTACGTTACGCAGTTACGTGTTAAGACAGAACTATCATAATAACGTACCCGGAAACTAACAAACTAAATATATAGCGTCGAAACTAGAAGTACCAGGCAAACATAGCTATACATGTAGTATCAAAATAAACTTGAATACGACAAAACAAATTACTCGGACAATGTAAACAACGGCTGCGAGAATCAACATGAATTGGCGCCGAACTGAGAACTCACTCATTTCTGTTGCTCTAGTATTTGCAATTACGAAGTATGAACAACTGTCTTCTAGTGTTTGATATGGCAGTATTCTCAGTGACAGTTGAGAATTCTGTGTAATTTAATCATATCTGTCCCATCTGCCAGCCTAAACATTCACAAAGCCCGTCCGTATTTTAATCAAAGTCGATACTATCGTCTGGTGACGAATTAAGTATACAAGTGTCTTCATCACATTTTCTACCCAGGATTCTATAACAAATTCTAAGGGATCTTTGAGAGAAGAAAAACTTAAAAGTTCAACACTGCTAACAAATGTATTCCGTATAATATAAGTAGATCGGATATTCTACTGAAGAGGCCATCCATGCCCAATAACGGAAAAAAAACTGATGAGTAGAATTGGCAGAGATTTGTTCGAAAGATTGATTCAGAGTATGTATCTAATATTCTTAATCTGTCACCACAGCACAAAGCAATAAGTTTGTTTGCCAAAACTTATGTATATTGTATTCTTTGTAAACATAGGTTTCACTTTATCCTAGTTATATACGTAATGGATAGGCTACAGTGGCCCGTTAACGCTACAGAACTTCAATTATGAGGATTTATAGTCGGAACGAGATTCCATAATGGGCTAATTTAATTCCTACTGTATTAATGAAAGTTAGCCGGGACACAGAATAAGTAATAGGACTAAGGCCGGGTTAAAGGTGAATTATAAAGGAAATTAGTTAATTTTTCCTCTTGTTTTCTTTTGATTTTTATTTAGTTTTGGTTTAATTATAATGTTACAAATTTACTATATTTTAACTCAAAAAAGTATTGTTACTTAGTTTATCTATTATTGTTTTGGTATGCCAAATCAATTTAGTAATTATATAAACATTTCAGCTAATTATTCTCATAGAGTATAATTTAATTAATTAATTTATATTGCAAGGTTGTATTTGTTAAATTTTAAGCATCCTGAAAAAATTATAAATATACAGAAGACGACCTTGTCACTAAAATCAATCTGTTACAGGACAGGTGATAATCATGAGAAGGTGTTGAATGTCTTAATCGTTATCAATGCAGTCTTTGAAATCGAACCGTCAGGTCACAGACCCGACGTTCCGATTTAAAAAATTAGCAAATATGTAGTAATATTTACCCGTGATTCATAAGCAAGTTCATAGTATCATTTACCTTTGCCTGTAACAGGTAAATGTACTAGGATAACATAGAATAAAAGCGTTGAATACATTACCTTGTTTACAGCGTCAATGTATGCGCCTTTTTGTAGGAGCAACTCTACTAAAGTTGTGTGTCCTGCTCTAGATGCTAAAGCAAGAGGTGCGTCCCCCGCTGCATCAGTGTTCTGTACTTTGGCGCCAAGAGACACGGCATAGGTAGCTACGTCCAATGAACCACGAGCACATGCGCATTGAAGGAGATCGTTGTGTTTCTAATAACAAACATACCTACTGTTATTTATGGTTTCCTAGTAGTATTGTCTAGTCAAAGAACTACAATCGTAGACCAAGTTACTTCAATTTTGTTAACGAACAACTATAATTTATGTGATCCTAGTGGTATGATCTAGTCAGAGAACTATATTTATAAACAAGTCGCCATTTCTTTTTTAGGGTTCCGTACCTAAGGACCTTTTACTATTTTACGGAGACCTCGCTGTCCGTATCCGTCCGTCGCAAACTCTTCACGTCTAAGATCATTGTGGTTGAGATAATCTTTAGATAGCACTTATAATAATGTTTCTATACTCTGCGCTTTTGACACAAAAAAATTGTCGGGCATCGGGCACATTTTATTGCAATTTAATAAGATGTTATTGAAGCAAATTTACAAACAAAATGTCACTAAGGTTATATTTCGACTAAAATGTAGAGATCGTGTTACAAAATTGCGTACAAAATAATATTATTTTTAATTGTAGGCAATTTGGGCTTCGTTAAAAACAGCCTAATTGAGTAATTAAACTCTATTTGCAGTTTTCACCCTCTTTTCGGAATATTTCACTTAATACTGAGTAGGTTTTTAGTTATCTTTGCTCGACAGAATTATACTCACTTTATTTGTTGCAGCTAGACAGGCACCAGCCTGTACTAGTGTTTTCACAGCTTCTAGATGTCCATGCCACGCTGCCATTAATAATGGACGCATTCCGAACTGCAACAAGCAATATATAAGAGGGTATGACAGCAGCGGACGGCGGGGTGGACAAAAATATGGACATCGTACTCCGCTGTTTTCTTCGTGGAAATTGCCTCTAGAGCAACGATTGTTCTCACAGCATCTAGGTCTTATATATCTACTAGCTGTTGCCTGCTTCGTACGCGTAAAATTTAGAAATCAAACCTTAACAAACATAAGTTTACTATGTCACACGATAGATGGCGTTTTACAGTTTTTTTTTAAATTACAGTTTTTTTAAATCGCGCTATAGTTTCGTTCCACACATTAACAGTTAAGCGCGTCAAAATTTGTATACTGTCATCGGCTCGTTTTCACATTTATAAATTAGTCAGGATGCTCTAAATTTTTAAATAGGTTTAATTTTCACGAAGAAAACAGCAGAATACGAAACGTCTTTTTTTCACAAATTTTATAGGTATCTGGTTTGATTTCAAAACTATCCTTGAATCTCATAGTCTCCTAGTAGTATAAAATGCAGGTTGCTTTGATGTTCATGTTAGAGAAACTAGCAAATGTCTATAATTAACGCGATTATAATCATATTTTAATTTTTATTCATTAATTGTTATGACAGACGATAGTACTGTTATTAAATTAAATATGTATGACTTGAATTCCATAATAACTAAAGGTGGGCGCCAAAATACATTTACGAGTTTCGAAGTCAATAAATAATATGATTCAATTACCTTATCAGCTGCTTCGATGTCGCATTTCGCTTCAATGAGCAAATTGATTATTTCAACATTGCCTCTGCTAGCAGCCCAATGGATCGGTGCTCTGCCGTACTTTATAAGAACGGAAAAAAATCATTTATTTTTGGAGGTAGATTTATGGAGTTTTATAGTAAAGGGTGGTGCGATGAAATGAAAAATATACCTGATACGTTTATAAATATTGTTTTGCAATATTCATATCTCCCTCGGTTAGATTTTGTTCATCTCTACAGAATAAAGGCGAGTTGCTGTGTATGGAAGTATTCTTTATATGATGATGGAAGCTATATAAAATCTCGCAAGTCGCTACACCGTATATTTATTCACCTACAAACGTTGGAAGAGTCAGGCGATCAACAAGGAGATCAAAATGTAATATGGCCTACACGGAGAGGTAAATTCGAAAATAAACGAGAAACACCTGGTTAGCGTATTTAATCAAATTACGGAACAACCTGACCCCCGAAACTAATCCTGGATACGTTTATGTCACGAAGAATCGAATACAACCGGCGATCTGCCAATAAAAGTTATAGAAGTTTAAACTAACATTATTTCTACAATTGATATCTGTTGGTCTTTCTAAAGCTTCTCGAACTGCGGCTGGCTCGTTTTTGATGACTGCTTCATGCAAAAGTAGATCATTCTGCTGGATACGAGCTCGAGGATCTGCCATCTGGGAACAGAAATAATTGTACTCACTACAATTAATTGTCAACTCTACTACACTCTATTGTGTGAAGTGTAATAAATCCGATATGAGGGAATAAGTGCTTATAATAAGATAGCTGACCCGGCAAACGATGTTTTGCTATACAAATGTTAGGGGTAGACAAATAATTTGCAATAAAATAATATTGCGAATATAAATTGAAATGTAGGCTATCCTATTTTCCAAACTGGATTGAATTGCACACGGTGTGCAAATCAAATTTAAAATCGGTTCAGTAGTTTAGGAGTCCATCGCGGACAAACATCGTGACACGTAATTTTTATATATAAAGATAAGCAATTAGTTAAGCAAATAGATGCTTGTTGCTTTTATCTCTAATTTGTCGGATTACAAAGAACTTTTGCAATAAATTCTGAACTGGTAACATGGGGTCTGATGCAGGAGTACTCTAAAATCCGACATAGTTGATACTACTAACATATTTGTTGGATAACATTTAGTCCACTGTAATTTAGTAACTTCCCTACTATTCTGACTACAATCTTAAAGTCATCAAAGTCAACTTCATAGTTTGTATGCTAATGAGATTGTTTTTTTTTTTACTAAATAAAATAGGTTTTTCTTTTCTAAAACGGTGTCAAAGAATATGTAAAGCGATATCGTGAAAATATTTAATTCTAGTTGCCCGTATAAAAACTTTTAATTAGTCTCATTGATTACTTGTGTTAATTAGAATTTCATGAAAAGCTTAATATTCAAGAGGCATTCATAAGATTTCTTTAATAATTATTTAACATACACTGTATAGCGTGATTTCAATTAATAATTAGTTTTAAGTTGAAGGTTAGCCTTGAGCTGAATCTCTTTGTTACGCTATTAATATTAAAACAATTTTAAACAAATATTTTCAAATGCTTAACTAATTTGAAATAGAACTACTTTTTACGGATTTAGACGCGTATATTTGTTTTAAATTTTGGCCCGACGTTTCGGAGACTTTGCAGTCTCACCCGTGACCATGGTGGCTGAAAAGTCTCCGAAACGTCGGGCCAAAATTTAAAACAAATATACGCGTCTAAATCCGTAAAAAGTAGTTTTATTTAAACAGATGAGTCGCGCAAGTGTTAGAAAATATTATAATTTGAAATAGATTTTTGCAAATATTGTACATTTCGTACACCACTACCTGTGGTCTAATATGTGGATAACATCATCTATACTACTTATAATAAGTCTGTAGAGAGGTCAATTCTGTACATGAAATATATTTTCAAAATAACGTGATTAGTGATCGATACTGATGCCAAAAATGCAATCAGTAAAATTTTTGTCTGTCTGTCTGTCTGTCCGTCTGTATGTTCCTTATAGAAATTTTAATCACGCTACAATCAACAGGAGCAGAGTAGTGAAGGGAAATGTTGGGAAAACGGGAAAAGGTGCTCCATTTTTTAAGCTTCCGTCGCGTGTGCAGCCTTAATGGTTAAAGTTACATAGAAATCATGTATGACGGAAATATTCTACATAAAATTGTCTAAAAAATATCCCGGAACAGCACATATCTATATTTTATGGTTGACTCACAATAACACGTGTAACTCCTGATAGCTTAGCAGTTCGTTCATTCTGATTATATTTGTTTACTCTTACGTTTATAATACTCTCACTCAAGCAGTAAGTAGTTAAAAATGTTGCAAAAACGGATAGGACAATTTCCTAAATTCTACGCGGACGGAGTTGAGGGCAATAGCTAGTAATATAATACATGTAACAACTAACAATTACCCATATACTGCGAAATAAAAATTTTATTTTCATTTTTTCATTTTCATTTTAACTAAATACACACTGGTAATCGAAAAATATCGAGATAACTATGGTTTTTAGGGTTCCGTACCCAAAGGATAAAAACGGGAACCTATTACTGAGACTTCGCTGTCCGGTGTCGCTGAACGGTGATAGCTAGACAGTTGAAATTTTCACAGATGATGTATTTCTATTGCCGCTATAACAACAAATACTAAAAATAAAATAAAATAAATATTTAAGGGGGGCTCCCATACAACAAACATGATTTTTTGACCGTTTTTTGCTCGATACTAATAACGTTGCCTTATGTTGCATAGATAATGGTACGGAACCCTTCGTGCGCGAGTCCAACTCGCACTTGACCAATTATTTTGTTTCTATTACACAAAGTTAGTAGCGGATATGTTTGTTTTTTTTTTCATATTCATTATTTCAGATAATTGTTCTTCATACGATCGAAGTCATCAGCACTCAAGTTTTAATTTTTATGAACACGCTTACATAATTTCAGTATGTATCTATTAATGTATTAATCTATGTAACGGAATCTTTGAAATTGATTTTAAGAGGATACCAAAATAGCTTCGTGCATTTTTCTACGTACGAAGTTTTCATTGTTTCTTTAGATTGAATGGCTAGAGCTCTAATTTTTAAGTATATGCTTTTTCAATATATGATCTAGGATCGCATAAACTCAGAAACGTGATTTAAAAAAGTTTTCTCGATAGAAAATCTTAGCGAAACAACCTCTCTAATTTTTAATTTTTTTCATTTGTCGGTCTATTTTTGCGTATTAACTAATGAAATAACTTTAAAAACATAAGTAACTATTATATATAGAAACACGTAAATCAGTATTAAAATATATTTAGTAGATTTTGAGTAAACAAAAAAAATATCCCTAATTCTTCATTTTCTATACCTACTAGCTGTGTTAATATGTACATGTCGACGATAATATTGATGAAGGCCCTTAACCCGCTTGCAGTAGACAGATTGATCTGAAATTTTAAAATAAATATACTAACTGAATTCTAAAATAAATAAAGTATAATATGTTGCCAGAAGTGATGTTCGTGGTACTAGGGTAGCTTAACAGTACAGGTTATCTTTGATGTTCGAATTTACCTCTAGGCTATTGTAGTCTGTAGACTCTCAAGGTCTTTGTTTTACTAGATATGGTTTAGTAAACTGTATTTTACAGACTAATTAGTTTAATTTTATCGAAACCATTTTATGATTATAAAGAATTTCGCGAGGATCTCTTTGTTGTTCGTGGCTTAGCCTGTCAAAGAATTTCTCACATAAAATTAGCAGACTTGAAAAGCTTAGCTTTGAGCTAAGGATGAGGATTATTTAGGATAAATTTAATACAAAATTTTAAAGTAGCTGTTGGAGCGTATTCTGCATTGAAAATTAAATTGAACGTGACAAGGTATAACGAATCCAACTACGGTGTATTGTGATTTTGGTTCAATGACTAGAATAAGTGCAAAGTTTAGCTAAATCCCTATCCTGTTTTACGCATATACAAGTAGAAATAAAGTTGGTTACGCTACTAGGATAACAGAACGTCACAGGCAGTTTAATATTAAATTGAAATATAATATAATGCTTACCGTTCGCTATTATCATCATTAGAATGTTCAAACAAAAATAACAAGAAAATATGGTTAATTAGTTGAACAAAAGAATCACTCTTACTTGATCACTTGTATGAGAATTTTTAAAGTATTCTAAAGGCAGCAATGTGAATAGTCTTAGTCACTTCACTACTAATTAAAAAGTTTATTTTTTAAATATTTCAGAGCTTTCAAACTAAAAGAATGATAGGAACGCATATTACCTCTGACAGTCGTGCGTTCGTTAATCTTTCAGTAAAAATATTACACGCGGTAGAATTTAATCAACAGAAGATTTGCCTTAGCAAAAGCGCTTTGAAATGATCTCATAAACTGTCAGGGAGTTCGTTACGTTTCCTTTGAATCCGTTTCCTTTTAGTTTCTAGGTACTCAATTTAGCCTTATAGTCCGATTATTAATTGTTAAAAAAATCTCAAAGCATGACAAAAAATTACCCCTATAATTATTTTATCATATTATAAATAACAAATAAATACATCCCACAAATCAAATTTGATATTGAATAATAACTTCGTTACCAGGAAAACATAAATACAGAACATGATATAACATATAACGTGATATCTAAGCCTCTCAAATTATAGCCCGATATATTCTCAGTCGTATGTGGATGATCCATAATAAGCCTATTTCTGTACACATCAAAACAAAACTTTCTCAATAAAAATTCATCATTATCCCGTCCATGTATTCTCAACGTTCAAAAAAGGGTTCAGGGATTCTCTTGACAATTCTATTTGAATAGGAATTATTAATATATGGATTGTCAGTCGTTGGAATGTGAAGCTATTTGACCTACACGACACGGACGTTGTCGAATTAGCCAAGAAGTAATATTTTATTGGTTATTTTGTGCCCAATCACATGCCCAAGTTTAAGTTTATGTGTAAAATCTATTCTTCCTAAAAAGCGTTCGTGTCTCCTAGCAGAAGAACATTAAAGAATTTAAATTTCTTTAATTAAAAATAAAAACAAGGGCAATTAGATGAATTACACAGGTAAAACACAAAACGATATAGGTACTAGGAAAACAGAACATGGTAGTTAGTTGAAAGTCTTTGAAATACAATAGGAACGATACAAGCGGTTAGCGGCATGTTCTCTCTTAGCTCGAGGCGTAACCATTTACATAATAAGTAGGTATACTCGCAATGTTGTATGATCATTAGAATCTTCAAATTGAAAACAACATTGGAGAAAATAAGTAAAACAATTAATTTAAATTAAATAACTTGGAATTAAATTAGTATTGGTAGGAGCAAAGTATCGAAAAGTAAGATGGTATGGTGGTAAGTAAGATGGTATCGATTAAATATTTTTCACCCGGTCTCGAATTGAAATCTTTCGCGATGATAAATTGTGTTTTATTACTTTAAAGGTACATTTTTTATAGATAGTTTTACTAATAGTAGGGGAGCCGAAGAGGGGATTTCGGGATTTACTAAAGCGCGTCAGATTAATATACAGGAGGATACCTTGTACCCGGTTAAGTACCTCCACAAAATATGAGACCCATATATAAGGCCGCCCGTGAAGGATACAGGATCAGATTAGTAAAAAAAAATTGACCATCAGAAATTCTCGAGCGCGTCAGATTAAGGTAGGGTGAGTTAATTACATCCTAAAAAGTGTATATTCCACTAATCTGACAATTTGAGAGTGACGTAAAAAAAGGGGAGGGCAACAAAGTTGTAAAAAAAAAACGTCATCTCGACATTCTCGAGCGTAGCTAAATTTTTTTTATTTTGAAGGTAATAATTCAAGAATAATGAAAAATATATAATCTGACAATTTCCGCAAGCCGAAATAACAAAAATTCGTCGATAAAGTTAAATGCGTGCAGCTGCGTGATGCCTACATTTGGGTTTGTTTGAGTTGGACTTCTAAATGTTTAATTAGGACTGTTTATGAGATATTAAGCCATCAAAATATATCGTAAAAAAAAAGTTGCAAAGTTACACTGTCGGCTTTTAAATTGTTAGATTTACCAGCTGCTCTGTGTCTAGCCAACCGGAGTCGCCGATAAGATATAACAATAGATTTTAAGGACAATAGAGTCGTAAAATCTCATCTCCATTGAATCATAGCTAGACAAGAAGCACAATTGAAAAGCTCTTAGGAATATTTATGAGTATGTTGTAAAGATAAATCATACAAATTTTTAGACAAGTATAAAATATTATTTCTATTACAGCGTGATCATTTATAATTTACAACAATTAAAAAGAAAGTAAATATTATGATCTAAGATAATTTGTATCACAGAATAGTTTTATCACTTAGTGGACAATAATTTGAAAGTGTAAATACTTTCGTTAATGTTTTCGTTCTTCAAACTATTTACTTTTGAGGTGTAAGTATTTGGTACACAAGGAAACGTTGAAGTTACTAACTTTCTTTTAGTATTGAATATAGTCGCTTCAATTTTATTTTTCTCAAATCACGCTGTAATAGAAATAATATTTTATACTTGTCTAAAAATTTGTATGATTTATCTTTACAACATACTCATAAATATTCCTAAGAGCTTTTTAATTGTGCTTCTTGTCTAGCTATGATTCAATGGAGATGAGATTTTACGACTCTATTGTCCTTAAAATCTATTGTTATCTCTTATCGGCGACTCCGGTTGGCTAGACACAGAGCAGCTGGTAAATCTAACAATATAAAAGCCGACAGTATAACTTTGCAACTTTTTTTACGATATATTTTGATGGCTTAATATCTCATAAACAGTCCTAATTAAACATTTAGAAGTCCAACTCATCTTTTTGAAATTTAACTTTTTCTAGTGTCGGCTCCTGCACTATAGTGTGGAGGACTGGGAATAAACGGCACCTTTCCCTCCTCACCCTTTTTATTCCCATTCGTCCACACTATTCCCATACCTCCACACTGTGGACGACGGGGTGTGGAGGACTGGGAATGACCCGCTGAGTTCAAAATATAGTTCAAAGTACAATTTTAAGCGCCCAGGAATGGAATTAGCGGGAAGTTGCAGGGATGGCCTTTAAGGTGAACCGTTTTTCGAATTTTTTTTTGTCAGATTAGGCGAATCCCTCTAGATAATCGTCAGATTATGAGACAGTACGTTTAGAACATAAAGATGAACCATATATATCTTAATCTGACGCGCTTGAGTATTTCAAAATGGCGAATTTTTTTTGCACATTATGAAACTGGCCGTGAGTTTGCGTCCCATCGAAATCGTCAGATTAGTGAATGAGAGCTTTTTTTTGGTGCACTTAACACTCCCTTAGAAAATCTGACGCGCTCGACAAAATTTTTTTTTTTTTCATTTTCAACCCTTAAATACAACCACCCGCATCATGCAAACGATCAGATTAACATACGTACATTATTAAAAATACGTAGGGCATTGATGCTATCAATATCTGACGCGCTCGAGGATGTCCATGCAACAGTTTTTTTTTACATATTTAAAAATCTATAGCCGCTTTCCCCACCGATAAAAGTGAAAAATCACATAACATTTTTTTCTTCTTATCATCTAAGCTTTGCAACTCAATAGGTCTCTATGACGCTCGAGTAAATCCCCATTTAGCATCGTGGGCTCCCCTACCATAAAAGTAAATTCACCACAGCCATTTATTTTAATAGCGGCTGGGCTACTAATCTATACTAGTATTATAAAGCTGATGAGTTTGTTTGTTTGTTTGAACGCGCTAAACTCAAAAACTGCTAGGCCGATAAAAAAAAATGTTTCAATGTTAGATAGAACATTTATCGAGGAAGGCTATAGGCTACATAACATTACACTGCGACCAATAGAAGCGAAGCATAAGTGTTATAATGTTGCAAAAATGGGAAAAAATAATCAAATTCCACGCATACGAAGTCGCGGCCAACAGCTAATGAATGAAATGAAATTAAATACTAGTTGGATGTTGAACTCGAAAAAAAAATATTACCGGTTATACGCGGCCGATTCTCCTTAATAAGGAGTCTATTTTTATAGACATGGAAATATGGTAACATAGTTATGAATTCCTAGTAACGTAAAGTTGTCAGTTGTTATCAGAAAAACATCCTCTGTGAGAGACGGAAAACTCGAAAATAAACCCTGTCCCAACACGCCTGGCGCGGCACAGTAGACCATAGTCCCTCCCAAAGTGGAGGAGGCCCGAGCCCAACAGTGGGACGTTAATGGGTTAGAGAGAAGTAACGTAAAATATTTAACATTATTTTTATATTATAACTTTAATAACAGTTAGTATCTGAATATAATGAAATTGGCACGTACAAACATACGTAAATATTTATTTACGTACATCCAATCGTAACGTTATCGTTTGCTGTAATAGATTCCTGTCTCGTGCATTGAATTATAAACGAGAGATGAGCGTATGAACGTAATCTCTTCGCATTCATATTATCCTTGTACTTTAGTTACAGTACGAAATGGGCTAGTAGAGATACTTTTATTTAATTGTTACACAGCTTTTTATTACACGCTTTATATTAGCTTCACTTGTATGTTTGTTTGTATGTTTGTTTGTATGTTTGTTTGTATGTTTGTATGTTTGTAACCGACTCCTTTGGACGCTATTTTGACCCACTTTAAACGGTCAGATTCTATTCAAATTTTGCACACCTGTCAAAGACCGATGACAATGCAATAATTCGATTAAATAAAGCGTGTTTTTTAGTTTTTTAAAATTTTTCTATCAAGCCTACATCGGTGTTATAAAATACTACCTAAGCCCGCGACTTAGAGGACACGTGGAATTTATAAAATAATTCCCGTTATTGCAACAATTTACACTAATAGACTAGTGCAGATAGCTTCAAAAATAATAAAAAATTTAAAAAAAGAAATTGGTGTCGCGGGACACCAGGTAGGAACGAAGTTCCTTCAGCTAAGGTACAATCGACACAATTTGCAAAAAAAAAAATCGTAATTCAAATTATCAATTAAAATAACAAAATATGTCTCTTTATTTTTGTTCGACAACATAAAATTACATAGAAATAGAAATAATAAAATGTATCTATAATGTGAGTATTCGCCACGTGCTTGTCCATGAATTCATGAGTATATACTATGCATTGGTGGGGTGGAGTGATAATAGAAAGAGAAGGGATGAGAGAACGAAAAGAAAGAGGGAGAAAGAGAAAGATATTATACACTACTCGTCTGTGTATGCGACTGTCGCGCCTGCGCACGTCTCATTTAACGGTTTTATTCCACGCATTTTTCTTACGGTTTTACTATCACATTTTTTTCAGTTCGGTCACGCAGCGAAATCCCTATCCCCTCCAAACCTGCCGTAAGGAACTTCGTTCCAAAAAAAAATCATAGTAGGATGAAACCCATTAGAAAAGGAGGAGAATATTATAAAAATGAAAGGAAAAATAATTTACGGGCGATCCGAGGTCGGGAAGGGGATGGGGGCTCGTTTAAGGGTAAAAAATGGTTTTTCTCGATTTCCTGCAAAACTAATAGTCCTATGGAAAAAAGTCAAAAGGCAAAGTTGTAGGTAATAAAAAGATCTAAAACTTCTGTATTCACACTTTATTCACATAACCTCAAAATTTATGTGAAAAATTAAAAAAACCAAGTTTTTGGTTTATATTTTTTTCTTTTACAAAAATGTTTTTCATTCAATTCACGAAATTTGGTGAAAACTTACCTATTTATGTCCTTAATACGCTGTAATTTATTTGATTAGAAATATTTATTTTTTCACCTTATTTTGAATTAATATCGAAAAAGCACCCTAATTTTCAATCGAAAATTCACCTGTCACAATATCAGCTTTTTAAAGAAGTTGGTATGCTTTCTGTTCGTTGTAATCTCTACTTTACGATGGTAAAAAAAATATGTTACTATAGAAAATCTTTTCAGAAAATGCACTGAAATATCATTGATTTTAATCTTAAGGTTATATGTTACGTTAAGCATACTATGTATTTTTAAAAAAAAAAATTTAAATGTTACTATTTTTATGTTTGATTTGATTGATACAGATAAAAATAGAGACCAATCAATCAACTCAAACATAAAAATAGTAATATTTTCCCGACCTCGGATCGCCCGTTAATTATTTTTCCTTTCATTTTTTTAATATTCTCCTCCTTTTCTAATGGGTTTCATCGTACTATAATTTTTTTTTGTTTTAAAAATCATCGGCACTATAATGCTTCGCTTCTATTGGCTGTAGCGTGGTTTTAGCTTCTTAAAATGTGCTATCCAATACTGAAAGATTTATTTAAATTAAACCAGTGCTGCAGTGGTTACTGAGATTAGTGCGTTCAAACAAATAAACAAACAATAAAACTTATTTGGCCTTATAACATTAGTAAAAATGTATCTATCGATAATTTACTATTATTTCCTTTCCAGATATTGTGGAGCAGAATCTACATCGAAAACGTTACCCTTGGCAAAACACAAAAAGTCAAAGCTACTAGGACAACAGAACAGTGAAGATGTGTAGCTCCCGAGTCTTTGAAATTCAATGCACGACTCGAGTACGAGCGATTAGAGACAATGTGTTCGCTTCATATTTACCCTAAAGGGTAACCTCAGGCCTATGTTCGCAATGTTATCATCATTAGAAGGATATTAAGGAAACAACACAAGAATTGAGGAAAAACATGGTTAATTAGTGGAACAAAGCAATTGTTAGAAAACACTTTGTCTTGTAAATATGACAAATTATAAATACGAATATAGTTTTTGAGCAATTTTGAGGTGACTCTACAACAATAGAGTTGCGGGCTTTGCTACGAGCATAGAAAAGTTAATATGAAATAAACAAATGCTAACTCGTCGAATGTACAAGGCTTGTTACTTCAGACCTGCTGGACGTCTCCAAAACTCAAATATAAATAAACCAACCTGCCACCGTCTTATACGTATTTAATCTGCCGGGTTTTGATTGGATAATCTCTACGTTACGGCAGCTGTCAGGATCACGTGAAGGGCTTGATTTCCTTGTTCGATGCTCACGTAAATATTTTGGAAGGGTTTAAAATATATTTAGACAATTTTTTTAGTAGCAACGCTACGCATGATATTTCTTGTTCCATTTTCGATTCGGACGTTAACTCTAAGGCGTTTGTAATTGAATGCTTTTACTCTACTGTTTATTTCTTCATGTTTTCCTGGTAGTAAATAATTCTCTCAGTAAATAAAATGTATTAAATAGCTGAAAATACTTTTACTACTTACTTTCTACTAATGGCGTTTAGGTGTTAGCTTTATAGAAATTGGATATCAATGCTAAGTAACTTAGTATAATTTCGTTAGAGGTCCATTTTAGGTTAGTGGCCTTTTAAAACGAAGTGAAACGAACTCAATTATGTAGTTGTGTACTGTGTAGTTAGTTTCTTTAATTTAATATACAGAGTAATAAACATGAAGCTTAGGTTTTTAATCTTAGAAATATGATGGACAGAATAATATGTTAATAACATTTGTAACAAATTGCGACTGTGATTGAAAGTAATGGGTATGTTTATAATTGAGAATGAGATGATATAAATACAATACATTTTACATTCATAAAATCTATATTCCGGGTATCGAAGCATCGATTTAATAACGAATTCATTCAGGTATAAATTACATTAATATCAACATAATAAAATTAGACAAAGGAACATTAAATTGAAACGATAAATAGAATTATTAACACAACGGATGTAGAGATTGAGGAAACCCTGAGAGAGTACACTAAATAGAATAGTTATTTCATTAAATCTATAGGAGAATGATTTATTATGAGCAAAATGTATTATTCAAAGTCTGTTAAACGCATTCGCGGTTTTTTGCGGATTGAACTATATGCATATTAATATGCATAGCTATTGTAGTCTTCACACAATATTCCATAACAAGACTAAGTTATACCGTTGATGGACAAACACAGAGTAATAAGAGAGCTTAACTTTTTAATTTATGTATCTGTACGTGTAATAAACAAGAACTCTATGTAAAAATACTTCTCGCTATGATATAATATTGTATCTTTATCTAATACTAGCTGACCCGGCAAACGTTGTTTTGCCATACTAAAAAAAAGTTTGAAAAATAGATGTTGGCCGATTCTCAGACCTACTGAATATGTATGTAAAATTTGAGAAGAATCGGTCAAGCCGTTTCGAAGGAGTACGGTAACTAACACTGTGACACGTGAATTTTATATATCTTATATATAAAATTCACGTGTCACAGTGTTAGTTACCGTTTCACTAACCAATTCTGCTACTGTTGCCACAATTTTCAAAAGTTTTGCTTTCTGTTTTTTTTATAATACAGCTTAAGAGTTGAATTATTGCAAGCAATAAAGAATTCCCTATTCGTAATACAAATTTTTTGAAAATTATGCATGAAATATCAAAAAAGGGTTATTGATTATTCAATTTGTTGACTTTGTACATCGTCTAGCTTAAAAAATCTTTATGGGAGTTGATTTGCCCAATATCTTAAAAACATGCTTGTTTTATGCAGTTTCCGAAATGGTATAATACTTATTATAATACTTATTAAGTTTGATGTGATATTAAAGAACCAAATGACACTCGTAAAAAAATGTTCTTATTGTGATTTAATTAATCAAATTAATACTGTTAACTTAAACAAACTGTCAGTGGTATTTTAACTTATCTGTCTGAGTTTACCAGTGGGAATGTTAGTCGTTGAAAAAAATAACAACTTATTTTATTTTTTTTATTCTAAAGATGCAAACACTACATAAATTTTATTTTACAAAAAATGTTCGAAATGGCGGCCACCTGCGGCTATGCAGGCCCTGCATCGACGGATAAATGACCGCTTTAGGCGTCGGATGAAGCCGGAGCTCTTGATTTCATCAGCGGCTTCAAAAATCAGGGCCTTTAGTTGTTCCAGGGATGCTATTTCTTTTTTATACACTTTTTCTTTTAAACACCCCCAGTAAAAAAAGTCTAGAGGGTTCAAATCAGGGGACCTTGGTGGCCACAAAATGGGACCCAAACGACCTATCCACCTCTCATTGTACTCATCATTGAGGTAGTTCCGTACAATTCGTGCGTAGTGAGCGGGACAACCATCATTTTGTAACCAGTAGTTTTCTGGCACATTTAAACTTTGTAATAGTTCCGGCAACGTATTTTGCAGAAAATTTAAATAATTGGGAACTGTTAGTGTCTCGGATAGTTCGACGGGCCCAACTATTTGTCCATTTAAAATTCCTGTCCAAAGGTTCACTTTAAACTGGACTTGAGCTCGGTCTTGCCTTATGTTTCTCGGATTGGTTGCCTGCCAACTATGAAGATTGTGCATGTTGACGTAGCCATTTCTTTTACATGATGACTCATCGCTCCACAGTATTTTGTCAAAAAACGCCGAATCTTCGCGTATTTTTCGCAACATGACGCGACAAAATTGGACTCTAGGCTCATAGTCTCGTGTCATTAGTGTTTGCACCCTTTGATAGTGATACGGGTGAAGCTCATGCCTGTGCAGAATTCTGCCCACAGTACGCGTATCTACACCGGTTCCTCTACTTAACTCACGAATTGATAACTCTGGATTAGCACGCACAGCTTCTAGAACTTCGTCATCACGATGTCGTCGAGGTCTGCCTTCCGAAGCACCACCAACACCGGTACCAGGCATTCGCCCTTCGCTAAAAGCGATGTGCACACGTGTAAACACCCGGTAGTCTGGGTGTCGCAAATCGGGGTATCTTCGACGATATTCGCGTGCAGCTTCATTTGCATTGCAGTTACACAGGCCGTAAATAAGATGCATATTTGCATACTCTTGAGGAGTGTACGTATGACGCGGCATGATCAGTAGTCCAGGGATATGTAGAAGTCGTCGATAATATCACAATTGTCCAATTCGTATAGCAAAAACAGAGTCCGTAGTACATAAGCCAAATTCACGTCACAATAACAAACACGATAGAGCAAACGATATGTGCGCAAGAGACGATAGTCAAAAGAGCACTAACTTTGTTAAACAAGTTCAAAAGCTGTTTTGTTGTTTGTGAGAATAATAAAAATCTATCTCTGTCGCACAACTGTTATTTACCTGACATCAAAATGCTTTGTCTCTGTCTTATGATAAGACTAACCGTCTGGATTTGCCGTGCGATAAACAACCACAAGTAGTTGACTTAGAGTCGTTATCTGCTTACCCTATTCATGGTGGATGACTACCTGCTCCCGAGCACCCAAAAAAGGGTCCATTGTGAATGACTACCTGCTCCGGAGCACACAAAAAAGGGTCCATTCAAACTGTTTACAAAGACATGTTTAAGATAAATTAATAATTCTGTTAAAGAAAATTAGGGTATTTTTTTACAACTGTCGTTATTTTTTAAAACCTCGTGAAATGTAATAAGTATTATACCATTTCGGAAACTGCATAAAACAAGCATGTTTTTAAGATATTGGGCAAATCAACTCCCATAAAGATTTTTTAAGCTAGACGATGTACAAAGTCAACAAATTGAATAATCAATAACCCTTTTTTGATATTTCATGCATAATTTTCAAAAAATTTGTATTACGAATAGGGAATTCTTTATTGCTTTCAATAGCTCACCTCTTAAGCTGTTTTATAAAAAAAACAGAATGCAAAATTTTTGAAAATTGTGGCAACAGTAGCATAATTGGTTAGTGAAAGTAGTCATTTTATGAAAAACATGACTTATGCCATTTTTTTCAAGACCATACATAGGATTAATTAAAAATATACATATTCGTATAGCGCAGTAGGAGGCTTATCCACAGGCACAGGCTTATCCATTAATTACGCCACACCCTGTATATACTACTTTTACATAAAATAAAAATTGGTCAAGTGCACGTCGGACTCGCGCACGAAGGGTTCAAATTTCAACTGTCTAGCTATCACCGTTCTTGAGATACAGCCTGGTGACAGACGGACGGACGGACGGACGGACGGACGGACGGACGGACAGCGAAGTCTCAGTAATAGGGTCCCGTTTTTACCCTTTGGGTACGGAACCCTAAAAAAGCAAGAAATTATTGTTAAGTAGTCAACAGTTTTTAAATTCGGATCAAAAAACCAACAAAAGAACTTTTACATGGTATCACAAACATTTTTCTTCCCAAGGGTTACTAGGGTAGCATAACAAAATAGGGTAAGAATGTTATTGTAGTTTGTAGATTTACCAAAGCTTTGTTAAGCTAATAAATTTTAAGGACTACGGCTGTGGTCATTCTGTATTCTAAGATAATATTTGTTATTCGTGTTTTCGGTTATTATTATTGCTTTATAAAAGTAATAATTTTTTTGTTTTTTTTTTCTTCCCCTGTAATTGCAATCTGTCAATGGAGACATTCAGCAATTTTTAAATGGATGTTGCAGACTTGCGAGGCATATGTCCAGTGACACATCCTCATAGTTCATAAGTTAGTACTCTAACTTGAGTCTTTTTTAATCTCCGGGAAACTGGACATATCTAATCCATCAGGTGGTGTGCAAGTCTGTTTGGATGTTGCTGCAGTCTATGACTGTACGCTTTGGCTTTTTCTTTTATTACTTCCCTGACCATTCTGATGCCAAGTTCTTTGTGGAGTCTCTCATTAGTGATGTACCAAGGTGCATCTACTATCATTCTCTGTATTGTAGTATAAAAGTAATAATAATTATATTATTATTACGAATTTATTTTCTCATTTATTAATTACTAGCCTGTGCCCGCAGCTTCGTACTTGTAGAGTTTTATATATACAGCAAATCCAATCAAATTATACAAAAAAGTCATTTATAAACATCACAGAAATTATTGTCCGAGGCGGGAATCGAACCGCGACGTGTATTATATGAACCACTAGACCACGAACCCTGTCAATTATAAAATACAGTTAATGATTTAATTTTATATTTTCGTGTGGCGATAGATTAAGAATACAAGTGTCACCACTCCATTTTATTCCAAGGGAGTAAGAGCCTGTCAAGGGATATAAGCAGTTAATATTTACTGTATATGTTTGTATAGACGAAAAAACTCTAAACTAAACTCTATGCCGACACGCCTGGTCAGCGCGATACAGTAGACCATTAACCTTCCCGAAGTGGAGGAGGCCCGTGCCCAATAGGGGGGCTATATAAATGGACTAAAGAGATAAAGATTAAAGTTAATAAAATGATATCTGTCCGAACAGAGTAATAATTTTTCAGGTAAAAAAATGGTTGTTCTGAAAAGAATATTAAGGCTTCGACCCGAACTGTCATGGACATTTATCACAGACGATATGGGCTTATTGCTCACTACAATATATTATACTGACATCTGGTGTTACTATGAAATATAGTTATCGGTTTGGGTAACAGGGGTCAGGTGGCAATTGCTCAAGAAAGATTTATTCTGCTCAATTTATTTAATGGTTTCCGATAAAAATACTTTTTTTTAACAAAAGAAATATAGCTTCGTTTGTTTCCGTGTGTTTATCCACTTAGTATGTTTATTTAAAATTTATGTATGGAAATATTTTACAGTGATTTTCACTTTAAATACTAATTTGAAATTAATTTTTCACTCTTGTCAAAGGCCGAGGACAACGCAATAATTAAGAAAAACAAAACAAATTAGAGTTCATTAGGACTATTAATAAAAGTAAAGTTTATAATGTGTGTATTTGTATGTAGAGGGCAATATCCAAAAGTAATGGTCCGATCCTGAATTTTTCTCTAATTGGAAGCTAGTCTCTAAGAATTTTAAGGGCAGTATGACCTTAGGTATATAATCTATAGTATTCTATAGTGTATTAGTAAAATGACATGACCGGTCGTACATTTACCTATCGAGAAAGGCTTTAGGCCATATAAGATCATGATGCGACCTATAGGAGCGAAGCATTAATGAAAAATATGGCAAACACGGTAAACATTTTTGAAATTTCACGCCTACGAAATCGCGGGCAACAGCTAGCCTAATATTTAAGCCTATTTTTAAGCATCTAAACTTATTTATGCATCTAAACTTATATATCTTAAACATGTATCTAAACTTATTTACTATTCCTCTCCTCTTCTCTCCAGCCCATTTACGCCCTACTGCTGGGCACGGGCCTTCTCCACTTTGGAGGGACTATGGTTTACTGTGGCGTGCTGACCAGGCGTGTTTGCACAGGGTTTGTTTTCGAGATTTCCGTCTCTCACAGAGGAAATGTCAATGTCATATGTGTCCAATATCCCTTAACTGACTTTTACAGAACTCTTGGGAGGAGATGGGCTGGTGACACTTGTATTCTTAATCCGTCACATGGAGGTTATATATAGGATATTTACTATTATTATAAGTAAATAGAAAATGACAAGTAAAAGGTTTGTATTAATTTAAAGGTACGACCGCATAACCCCTTAATTATTTTGCCTACAATTTAACACCCCACAATACCAGTAATTTTGTTGTAATAAAATCAAGTAAAGCCTTAACTCCACAATAATGTGGCTTTACCGACCTTTGTTACATAAATATTTTAGTATGTTATGAAAGTCGCACTGAAATTAAAGGAATTTGTTGGAAAATAATATATTATTTACGTATTGCATTATAACTTATAAATAATTAGAATTATATTTACGTATTGTTTAGCCAATACGTAGTTAGATCTTGGTTACGATCACGCATATGGGTTCGATTCTCATCATATACTCAGACTATTAGATTCATTTCAATATTTGCAGTTTAGGTACCGTTTCCTATAAATCTATACATTTATACAAATATTATAAAGCTGAAGAGTGCGTTTGTTTGAAAGCTCTAATCTCAGGAACCTTTGAAAAAAAATTTCAGTGTTATCATCAGTGTGGATAGTACATTTACCGAGGAAGGCTATAGGCTATATGATATCACGCTACGACCAATAGGAGTGAAGCATTAGTAAAAATGTTGCAATGATGGGGAAAATTTCTAAATTCCATCAGAATTTTATTTTTCAAACCAATAAAAAAAAAATTGGTCAAGTGCGAGTGGGACTCGCGCACGAAGGGTTCCGTACCATTATCTATGCAACATAAGGCAACGTTATTAGTATCGAGCAAGAAACGGTAAAAAAAATCAGTTTTTTGTATCGGAGCCCCCCTTAAATATTTATTTTATTTTATTTTTAGTATTTGTTGTTATAGCGGCAATAGAAATACATCATCTGTGAAAATTTCAACTGTCTAGCTATCACCGTTCTTGAGATACAGCCTGGTGACAGACGGACGGACGGACGGACGGACGGACGGACGGACGGACAGCGAAGTCTCAGTAATAGGGTTTCCGTTTTTACCCTTTGGGTACGGAACCCTAATTAGCTCAGAGCGTTAAAAAAAACCTCTCATAAACCTGGCAAGCGTCGCCACGACTACATCAACTCAGACTTCTTACCGAATATTTCACTTCAAAATTACATAAAACAACATTTTTTAAATAGAGCTGTTATACATTTTGTAAGTACCTAGTCAAAATATTAAACTACATAATCCTTAAGTTAAGCCTTAAGAGGATACCAAAATAGCTTCGTGCATTTTTCTACGTACAAAGTTTTCATTGTTTCTTTAGATTGAATGGTTAGAGCTCTAATTTTTAAGTATATGTTTTTTCAATATATGATCTAGGATCGCATAAACTCAGAAACGCGATTGAAAAAAGTTTTCTCGATAGAAAATCTTAGCGAAACAACCTCTCTCATTTTTTATTTTTTTCATTTGTCGGTCTATTATCGCGAATTAACTAATGAAATAACTTTAAAAACATAAGTAACTATTATATATAGAAACACGTAAATCAGAATTAAAATATATTTAGTAGATTTTGAGTAAACAGGAAAAGTATCCCTAATTCTTCATTTTCTGTGCCTACTGGCTGTGTAATATGTACGTGTCGGCGATGATATACGATAATATTGATGTAGGCCCTTAAAGAAAACGTACGCTTAAATCTGAATCAGTCTTTTGTACGTCCATCTGCCAAGATTCAAAAGTATTAAAGTCTTGTGAATATAAAGTTAAAAGCACGTGTTTATTTATGGTGATAAATTCCTTTTAGTTTAATTGAAATGTTAGTTTGCGAGCACAGATCGCGTCCGCTAGATTCCACACACAAGATGATAAACGCACACCGAAACGTATATAGTAACGAGCATTTATGTACGAAAACTGGATGTAATAACTCAGCATTTGATTTTGTTACGACTAATGAAAATGCATTCCTTGCAAGCAGCGGCTTTCTCGTTAGTACACTTAGTTGTTCACAAATTTATATCTCGTTATGTTTTATTTATTGGCGGTGATCTGTTTTTGCCAGCTTCAAGTTAAAGACACGTCGTCTTTAGTAAAATGAACTAGTCTTAGACATGTTTCTAGTTTGAAGCACTCTGTTATTTACAAATTACTGTCCTCTAATTGTTAGTTCCTCACGTCCCATTGTTGGACTCAGGCCTCTTCCACTTCGGAAGGATATCTTGTCTGCCTATGCCGCGCTGAACAGGCGTGTTAATATGAAGTTTTGTTCTCAAGTTTTCTATCTCTCACAGAACATGTTTTCTGCATTAATTGGCCAGCTATGGGGTAATATGAGCAGTTAACGTCTACTGTGAGAGACGAAAAACTCGAACGTAAACGCCTGGTCAACGCGGCACAGTAGACCATAATCTCTTCCAAAGTGGAGGAGGCCCGTGCCCAAAAATGGGACGATAATGGACTGGAAAGGACGAAATTAAATTACATTACTAGTGAAAATTAAAAAAAAAAAGATTCTTATACGAAAAACAAAATTACTCATCTAAAGAAGCCTTTATCTATTGACATCAAAACATAACTTTTCTAATAACATAGCGATTTGAACCGCTATTTGAAATAAGGTTCGGCAATTCCCTAATCTCGTCAAAATTCCATCTGAATGGGAATTATTAATAATGCCATTATTGTTGGAATACAAATAGGCTGTTTGACCTATACAGTGGCTTGAAATTAGCCAAGTTATATACAGCTTTATTTCGTACAGTAAGAACGAGTTGTAGCCACGGTAGCTCAGTTGGTTAGAGCACTGGCATGGCATTTATTCTAAAGTCTTTTGGTCTTATTCATAATGACTTATCGGAGGTTTAAAAGGAGATTTTATCGGAGAGATAAACGTTTTAGGGCAAAAAGACTTATGAATAATAGTTTTTGACAATTTTCGCGAACCGATTTTAGCGAACTTTTAAACCTCGGTTATGTCATTATGAATAAGACTATTAGATTCTACAGACAGTGATACAAAATCTTGAAATCAGGCAAGTCATATTCACCTTTACTTCGTACCATAAGTACGAGTTCTAATTACGATTGCTTAGTTAGTAGCTAGTTGGATAGAGCGTTAGAATGGTATTTATTGCAATCTTGGGTTTAAATCCCACTCCTTGGATGTTTATTTGAAAGGCCTCGTGGTCTAGTAATACACGCTACTGACTAACGTTCACGAGGTCACGGGTTCGATCTTCATCAGTACAATCATTTGTGTGATGTTTATACTTCTCATCCAAATATTTATACTGCGTCTGGGTGTTTACAAGTGTGTGTATTTTATGTATGTATTACAAAAAAAAACTTTTTTATATAATACTAGCTGTCCCGGCAAACGTTGTTTTGCCACACTGAAAAAAAAAAGGTTTGAATAATAGATGTTGGCCGATTCTCAGACCTACTGAATACGCATATAAAATTTCATAACAATCGGTAAAGCCGTTTCCGAGGAGTACGGTAACTAACACTGTGACACGTGAATTTTATATATAAGATATTCGCAATCTGGTACCCATAGCACAAGCATATAAACTTAGTTTTGGACCAGAGGGTATAGTATGTAAATATCCATGAATATTTAATTTATTTATTTATTTGTAATCTAATCCAATGAAGTCAAGTTAAAATATTCAAACAGTTAGTATAATAAAGTTAATATAAAATAATATAAATAAATCAAAATATTTATTTTATGCAGATGTAGTACTAGGGAAGATGAAGTTCAAAGCTGGTGTAATGTTGCCTTTTAGTCTAATTGAAATGCAGCTACTTTAAAAGCTTCAAGTTATGAGACTCGGTGTCTGTTGTGAACTTTAGCAGCTATACTTAGATGTGGTGTTGTCTTGAAGTTCTATTAACGTAGCATAGTCATGCATTACATAAATTATGTGTACTATGCAATACATAACTTTATTACAAAGTTAAGCCACAAGAAAATATATGTAATCTCTAAAACTAATAACAATATAATTTTAATGCCAAGATTTAACATTGTTACCAATTCCATGTGTACAACTAAACTAAAAAATTAAAATTGATGTTGTCAATAACCAATTTGTGATGATCCATTTGTGTGATATTCATAAATGTCATACAAATGTTTGTACTACGTCTGGGTGTTTTCTATGTATTATAAGTATGTATTTATAAAAGAAAAGTAGTTTATGTATTATGTATAATATTAAATATTAAATTTCGGCAATGTTAACTTTTTTAATAGAAAATCTATATTACGAAATAACCAATTAATCAAAATACGCCATAGTTGTTTATTTTTTTAGTTAAATTTAGTTGTTCCCCTAGAGGTAGTACCATTGTTTCGTTTTATTAAGTGAATATAGGAAATTTTTTGACAGAACGACTCTGCGACAAAACACAACAGCTCTTTAACCCTCTCTTGAGAGATTCCCATGACGTAGATATATTTAAAATAGTTAAATAAGCTATTTGTAGAGCCTACTACGATTTTTAATTTAGTTATTTCTGTCGACCCTTGAAACGCTCTAGCTACCCCTATGATGATGTAGTTGACGTAATACCGGGCAAAGACTGATACTAAAATATAAGTTATTAGTTCGTACACGTGGAGTTTAGATAACAAAAAACAAATTAAACGAAAAAAAACATCCTCTTGAACCACTTTATCCATTGAAAGAAACCACGTCATAATCCGTTGCGTAATTTAGAAGATACACATTCATACATATAGGAGGATACATACAAAAATAACGATTTTGTTTTATAATAAGTAAAGATTATAATTAAGTAGGTGCGAAAAAGCGTAATCTGATGATGAGGATAAATTGTAATTTGAAAACCAGGAATAGAACCAAATAATGTTTTAATGAACTAAATCTAATATATACACACCGGCACAATTAGCGGAACACAAAAAAAGCAGGATTTTAAAATCTTTTACTTGAGGAACTGGCCAGTTATGATATTTTTTTCCCGAACAATACGTTTTGTCAACTTGTTCGAGTAATAACTACGTAAGTGTAATTTTTTTGAAAAATTGCACTTAATGGTTTTTTATAAATTTGTTATTCTATAGGCAATTTTGTTTATTAAAAGCAAGAGCTTTTAATTAAATTTTTTAATAAAGATATTATGCCTGACTTAACATCACTGGAAATCATTAGGGCTGATGAAATGAGAAGAAATGGCCATACCTACAGATCGATTGCCTCAAGGCTTCGTCGACCAGTATCAGCGATTCATCGCAGCATCCAGCGGTACAGATCGTCTAATTCTCTTGTGAGGAGGAGGGGTCAAGGTAGAAAAAGATGTACATCGAGGCGAGATGACAGTTTTTTACAACTTGGAGTTCGTAGGAATACGCGATTAACGGCTGTACAAGCTCGAAATGAACTGGAAGACGTTCGAGGAGTACGAGTAAGTGAGCGTACAGTTCGCAGGAGATTTGAAGAGGTTGGTTTAGGGTCGTATATACCTGCCAAAGGCCCAAAACTTGAGAGACGTCACCGCGTAAACCGATTAAGCTATGCGCGAGGACATAGTCATTGGGATTTGAACGAATGGGTGCAGGTCCTCTTTACTGATGAGTGCAGAGTTCTTTTAAAACAGATCGACGGGAGACAGCGAATATGGAGACGCAAAGGAGAACGCCACATACAGTCTAATTTTGAACAAACAGTGGCTTATGGGGGCGGCTCGATTATGGTTTGGGGAGGGATATGTTTGGGAGCTTGCACGGAGTTAGTGATAGTCACAGGAGGGACCATGACAGCAGATCGATACATCAGAGACATTTTAGAAGAGCATGTTGTACCATTTGCCCCATTTATTGGTGACGACTTTATTCTAATGCAAGATAATGCTCGTGCTCATAGTGCACAATCGGTACAGGCATATCTGAGCCACGTAGGTATACCAGTGATGCAGTGGCCAGCAAATTCCCCCGATATGAATCCGATAGAGAATGTCTGGGACTTGATAAAAAGAAGGGTTAAATCCAGAATGCCACCCCCCCAACAATCTGAATGAACTTGGAAACGCATTACTTGAGGAGTGGGAGCGGTTGCCTCAAGAAATCATCGATAACATAATCTGTACCATGCCCAGACGAATGGAAACCGTAATCAGAGCAAGAGGGGGAAACACTCGTTATTAATTTTTCTTTAATTTTATTGTTAATTCATTTAATGCTTACTTTTTTTTATTTTTTGTGATGGTTCATAATCATCTAAAAATTTCACTTATTTCAAATTTCTTTATTTTTCAATAATAAATAACGTAGACTTTTCAAAGTCGTTGTTAAAAGATGTTAATCAATTTGTTATTTAGTGTCTAATTACATTTTCGTCAAATATATGCGTTATTATCTCAACGTTTCACTTTTTTTTCTGTTCCGCTAATTGTGCCGGTGTGTATATAAAATTCACGTGTCACAGTGTTAGTTACCGTACTCCTCCGAAACGGCTTGACCGATTCTTCTCAAATTTTGCATACATATTCAGTAGGTCTGAGAATCGGCCAACATCTATTTTTCAAAATTTTTTTTTTTCAATTATGGCAAAACAACGTTTGCCGGGTCAGCTAGTTATATATATATAATTTAGTTCATTAAGTAAAGCATAGCATGTCAATTGCAAAATCAATAAATTACTCAAGTAACGTTTTCTTATGTGTTGTACTAAATACTAATACTAATACAGTGATTGTGGAAAATGAAACATAATTCTATTACAACCCGTTTCAAGGCTGTAAAAAAGGTGTATATTTACTAGGTTATAAGAAAAATCAAATGAATTTACTTAAATAAATAAATAAATAAATACTCATGGACATTTCACACAACGTCCTCTGGTCCCAAGCTAAGCTTATATGCTTGTGTTATGAGTACCAGAATACGGATAGAATACATAAACTACTTTTCTTTTGTAAATACATACTTATTATACATAGTAAACACCCAGACGCAGTACAAACATTTGTATGACAATTAAAAACATCACACAAATGATTGTCCTGACCGGGAATCGAACCCGAAACCTCGTGATCGGCAGTCCGTTATGTGAACCACTACACCACGAGGCCCGTCAAACTTAGTTCAAAAACTAAAAAACACGCTTGATAATCCAAAATATTACATTTCATTATTGCATTGTCAACGGTCCTTAATATTTGCACTACTGCAAGGGGGTGAAAATAATTTTAAAAGATTCTGTTACATAGATTAATACATGGATCGATACATACCGAACTAATAAATACGTGTTAAAAATAATATAATTCTATTTCATTATTTAAGTATTTTTTTTTTCACAAATTGCGTCAACAATTAAACAATTAAAAGTGATGCTGCGGTATGCATGACTAGAATGAGTGTAAATGAAGCCAAGGAAGTGTGTTTGGATTAACATATTATGGCGCTCTATAGTCTCTGCCTACCTCCAAGGGAAAAGGGGGTAATGTTATGTTGATTATGAGGCTGCGGTATTATTTTTAGTGATATTTATTTTAATGTGATTTTAAATCAATATCAAATCAATATCAAATACTTAATATCTTTGTATAAAATGCCAGAATAATTTATAAACTTTGACAAGTTTAATGTATGATGTCTATTTACATTTTTTTCATTTAATACGTGACTTCATCAAGAGATTTTCCGTGAGAATCACGCAAATTCGTATAGTCGTTTAAACGTAATCAGCCTTAGTGTAAGGTTAGTAAATATATACCTATAAGGTAACAAAATAAAACCGGTCAAGCACGAGCTGGATTCGCACACGAAGGGATCCGTATCGTTGTAATTATAATATATTTGTCAATTACGTGACTACTAATTACGGAAAAAGGGCAAGAAAATAAATAAATATTCATGGACATTTCACAAAACGTCCTAAGCTAAGCTTATATGCTTGTGTTATGGATACCAGAATACGGATTGATTACATAAACTACTTTTCTTGTGTAAATACATAATTATAATACATAGAGAACACCCAGACGCAGTACGAACATTTGTATGACAATTATAAATACAGGCGGGAATAGAACCCGCGATCTCGTGAACGGAAGTCCGTTACATAAACCACTAGACCATGAAGCCCGACAAAAATAAAGATGATAAGTATTTGTAGAATTAACTGATACACACAAACTGTGTTTTCAGCTCTCTATCTATCACCGTTATAGAGATACAGCTTGGTAGATAGACCGAAAGATGGACAGACAGAAATCGAAGCCTCAGTAGAAGTACTAAGGTCCCATTATTTTGGTATGGAATTCTAATAATTCCACAATTCTTCATAAATTCTTGCTTTTACAAAATGTCCACTTTATTTAAAATTAAATTACTGAAATATTAAATTTTCAAATGAATTCGTAATTGCTACGTTCAAAGTCACAAAGAAATTTTATAAAAATCTAATTTACTTGAATTAACAAAAGAATTTCTCATTTCTGTGAAGTTATAATAAGTTGCCTCTGTCAAAAGGTGTGGAAAGTATCAGGTGGTTTTGAATTTTGATAATTTATATACTGTTATAATTATTAAAAATTTATGTAAGTAATTGAATAAATTTTTCGCCTTTCGAAAGAAATTTTTACTCTACTACTCTACTATATTCTCCTGTGAATCCTTTAAATTCCTACAATTTTTTGCAATAACTGCTTGCTTACACCTTTTTAATATACTACTTAGCATAACACGAGCATATATAAGCTTAGCTTGGGATCAGAGGACGTTGTGTGAAACATCCATGAATATTTATTTATTTTTATTCATTTATTTAAAAACTACCATACATAGTCTATTTAACATCACGCTGCAACCGATAGGAGCGAAGCATTCGTAAAAATCTTGCAAAAACGAGTATTTTTTTTTAAATTCTTCGCATCCGGGGTCGATGGCAACAGCTATTTTTCAATAAAAGGGGGACAAATAATCATAACCACCGCATAAGTGACATTTCCATCTAGTATTACATATTTAACTATAAATGGTCTTATTCATAATGACTTATTGGAGGTTTTAACGGAGATTTTATCGGAGAAATAATTGACGTTTTAGCGTAAAAAAACTATTACGAATAACATGTTTTGACAATTTTCGCGAATCGATTTTAGCGAACTTTTAAACCTCCGATAAGTCATTATGAATAAGACCATCAAAGTCAATCTTAAAGGCATACAACACAGTCTAAGCTAACAGTAGAAACAGGCACATGTTTCCCCGTAAGCCTACAAAGGCTTTCATATGTAACGTTGAAAAATGAAAGCTGCGTCACACAGCAGGGAGGATGTGTTAAATAGAAATATACATGAACAATTTTATATATAACTCTAAGTTGTTTTTTTTCACAATCTGAGCAATATCTATTATTATGAAATTTCTATTAACGCGGAAACATGAATAGTAGTTATTATATCCTCTTATAATAATATGGAATGTAAGTAGTTACGCGATATGGTAAACAGAGACATGTGCACACAAACAAATTTTACTTTGAAAACCATTATTACATTAAAAAAGGTTCATAATACGGCTACACGGCGTACATTTTAATTGTCATCTCTGTTTAAGATTATATTTACGTATGTTTTTTATGTAAATCCTTTCCGTTTGAATTTAGTTTGCGTTCAAGTCTGAGGTCCAGAAATACTAAAGAAATACTAAATTTGGGTCGACATTTTCCTGATAATTATTAAATATTAATACTGCGTGAAAAAAAAGAAAAATGAAAAATATTTATGTATCCCATAATCTATACTATCTTAATAAATAAATATTCATAGACATTTCACACAACGTCCTCTGGTCCCAAGCTAAGCTTATTATGCTTGTGTTATGGGTACCAGAATACGGATATAATACATAAACTACTTTTCTTTTGTAAATACATACTTATAATACATAGAAAACACCCAGACGTAGTACAAACATTTGTATGACATTTATGAATATCACACAAAATGATTGTCCCAAGCGGGAATCGAACCCGCGACCTTGTGAACGGCAGTCCAGTACATGAACCACTACGCCACAAAGCCCGTCAAATTTTAACATTATTATAATTTAATTTTAATTTAATATTTTAATTTTAATTAATATTATAAAGCTGAAGAACCTGTTTGTCTGTTTAAACGCGCAAATCTCAGGAACCACTTTTCCGATTAGAAAAATTCTTTCAGTGTTGTATAGTACATTTATTTAGAACGGCTATGTAATATCACGCTGTGACTTATAGGAGCGAAGCAAAATGATAAACGTTGCAAAATCGGGGGAAAATTTCTGAATTCCACGCGTAACTGCTAGTTTTTACATAATATTAATAGTTGTGGCGACCCTATATAGTAAATACTTATGTTGGGGTATTTGGGGTAAAATATGTAAATGGTTACATTCTGTTGTTGCTACGAAAATCAGGTACATTAAAATCTTATTTAGTACTACTGCTTATATCAACTTTTAAAATAAATTAAAACAATATCTAACATCTATTTTTAGTATGACGTATGTTATGCTCCCTTTATGCGGGATACTTGTACCCAAAAATGAATACATATTATACTTTAAAGATAAGATAATAAAGCTCTTGTAACTTTACAGTTAAATATATTAATTTTATGCTTACCTTTTAATTTTAACATATAAAGCTGTCTGAATTTAAAAAAAAATAACAGAATATTAAGTTTTGTTATAGAAATCGTTGTCAACTGAACGAAACGAAAGTTCGTAGAACCAGTAACTGCGTAGCGAAACGAGCGTTCTACGCCGTAGACCGTTACCGACTGAAGTGGCGACCTGTAGCATTGTAGCCTCTACGAATCTTTTATAAGGGCCAGTACACACTATAGTTTCACTTTTATAATTTAGTTTCAAAAGTAAGGATTGTCTACCGTAATTATGTACTCGTACGTACTTGGACATCATGGTTTCTATTTTATTTCAAAACCATTCAATCAATATTACTCCAATAAATGTTAAAATGTCAGATTTTAACATAAAATTTAATTTTGTACGAATATTTAGTTAATTTAAGATGCTAACGAAGGTATTACAAAATTTTACAGCAAAGTGTGTATAACGCTAAAACAATCTTGATCTCTATAATAATTTTAACTATAATACATTACTTAAGGGGGAGTTTCAGCAGATAGCACTCCTTGCTTGTTCAGCACAGTACTGTACCAATTTCCCGCAAATTATAGCGAGTTATAGTAATTTAACGTTTATTGCCCGAGGACACAGGTACAGAGTAAGTTAAAGTATTTTCGTTTACATATTGGTACTTTGTTGATAAATAAAAACGGAAATAAGCTGTACTTCCAAATTGTTTATTTCCTATTGACGTACGTTCCTTCGGTCGAAGATAGAAATGAAAGTATGAAGCATAGAAAATTGGACATTTGTCTACTACAAATGGGTGTTCAATTTTCTATGAGTTGATAATCGACTCGTATATTTTCTATTATACAAAAAGCTATTTTTCGTGGAAAAAATATTATTCTATTATAATATTACAGGCAAACTAGATTGTCAGTTTTTGGTCAGCCATACCTAAATCTTTGTTTTATATATTATCGTTGGTTTATATTCTAATAGACGATACTAACTGTTGCCAGCAACCTCGTACACGTAGAATTTAGAAACGAAACCTTAACAAATTGTACGATAAAACCATCCTCTTGAACCATTCTATCTTTTAAAAAACCATATAAAAATTCGTTGCGTAGTTTTGAAGATGTCAAAATGGAATCCCATAAATTTTTTTTAGTTTAAATACGGAAGCTATACGAATATAACATTTTTCTGTCAACTGCTATGGACCTCCCCAAGGGAGGTCTCATTGCGGGGAACATCTCCTCCGGGGTAACCTCATCTGGACTTGGAAGCCTTTCGCCGTATTCTCATTCAGCAGAAACTAAACAATTCAAGCCGTTAATATAAGACTAATACGTATTTGGTTAACGATAGTGTGAATAAATCCTTGCTGTTCAGCGCTTGGCTGTTGATAACATCTGAGCTATTATGGGAATATGAAATTTATTTATTAGTCTCGGTTTCACGGTTTTGACCCGAGCTATTTCTAAAATCCGCTCGGATACAAATATCTCCCTTAATATGAGAAAGAAACTCGCTTTAGGGACTTGGTACATGAATGAAATGAATGAATGAATAAAATTGGTATCTCGGTAAACAAAATGGGCAATATCGTGAACAGATTTCTGCCTACCCTTCAAGAAGATACAAGTGTAATGATAATATTTTTATGTATAACATTAACAAAATTAAAATTTCTCATATACATTATTATATCTCATATATTATTATTATGAGTTTCCAGGAAGCTTCCTTACCTGTTTGTCACTTCAAAAAGTTAATTTCGATCATGATTACATGTTACCATACTTTCTGTATTAAGTTCGAGTACATAGAAAAGTAATATTAATATTCCTCTTCTGCTCAGAATCTATACTTATTATAAAATAAAGTCGTTATTTTTGTATGTTTGTTCCTATGTGAGCTTATCTTCAAAGATATGTAACGGATTTTAATGCGGTTTTTTTTCAATAGATAGAATATTTTAAGAGGATTGCTTTTTGGTATCATTTCTTAAGGTTTGGTTTTTAATTCCACGCATACGTTTTTTTCAGATTAATTCCACATTAATTCCACGTAGTATTTAAGAAGGGTAGTCGTGCGGATCCAGCAAATTATCGACCGATATCTGTTACCTCCTTTATGTGTAAAATATTGGAGCGTATATTAAATCATCGCCTGATGTCATATCTAGAGCTCAAGGACCTCCTCAGTGATCGTCAATACGGTTTTCGCCGGAATCGATCAACTGGGAACCTTCAAGCATATATCACTCATGCTTTGGGAGATGCTATGGAACGGCATGGTGGAGCACTTACGGTATCCCTCGACTTATCAAAAGCTTTTGATAGGACCTGGCATGAAGGCATCTTAAGCAAGCTCCCAGCGTTTGGTATTTGCTCGGGACTGATTAACTGGATCCAAGATTTTCTTAGCGAGCGATTTATTAGGGTCGTGGTTGACGGCTGTGCGTCCGAACTATTGAGGACTGATGCTGGCGTTCCTCAGAGGTCTGTTTTATCTGCAACACTGTTTTTATTGAACATCAACGACCTTCTTGTACCAGGCATCTATGGCTATGCGGACGATAGCACAATTGTTGACCAATACGTAGCATGTGCAAACGCCAATCAGGACCTGATACGGTCTGAGAGAGCAGCATTATTGCAACGAGAGAATCTCACGCTTCAGACAGTTTCTGAATGGGGTGATGCCAATATCGTGTGGTTTAACGCCACTAAAACTCAAGCGTGTCTATTTACCAACAAAAAGAGCACTTTCAACTTTGCTCCTACTTTTCAGAATGTATCTGTGGAATGCTCTGACCAACTGCATTTACCAGGTGTCGAGATATCCTCCAACCTCAATTTTGGATGGTTTATTGAGTCCAAGGCAAAAGTGGCTGCTAAGAAACTAGGCATTCTGGCTAGACTGCGGCAGTACTTCACTCCTGCGTGGAGTATTGCTATCATATTTGGGCTGGTGCTGCTAAATGCCATCTCTCAGCCTTGGACTCGATCGAGCGGCGTGCCAAGAGGATAATTAATGACACTCAACTTGTTGAGACGAAGTTGCAGAGCCTCGAGCATAGGCGTCGAGTGGCTAGTCTCACTGTATTCTATAGACTGCATTTTGGAGAGTGTGCTGAGGAATTACACGAAATAATTCCCCCATCTCCATTCCTTCAACGCACTACCAGACGAACGGGACGCATGCATCCTTACATTGTGGATATACCTCCTTCCCGAACTAAACGTTTTGCGTCGTCCTTTATTTGGCGGACAGATAGAGACTGGAACAATCTGCCGGCGTCTGTGTTTCCGGACAATTACAATGTGGAAGCATTCAAGAGAAGAGTGAATAGGCTTCTAACATAGTTGTTGCGCTTTACCATCCATGGCTGCATTACCGCTTACCATCAAGTGGAATGTAGTCAAGCATCAACATGTATTATGTGAAAAAAAAAGTACGAAGTCGCCGGCAATAGCTAGTCATCAATATGTAGAAGAGAGAAAATCAATAAAAACTTTATTTCTTGGGCTGAACGGGGTAATTGTTAAAAATAGCTCGCTGAAGTGGCTTATCGCTCAAATAGCTGGGGGAAACTGTTAAAGGAGAACAGGGTGACAATACGCTTACTATATGGATTGACTACATAATTAGGTAATACTTAATGTATATAAATATTAAATAAATATTAAATATTCATGGACATTTCACACATCGTCCTCTGGTCCCAAGCTAAGCTTATTATGCTTGTGTTATGGGTACCAGAATACGGATATAATACATATACTATATATATGGTAATGCTTACTATATATATGGTAATGCTTAGTGAAACATTATGATGTTATCTTTATTTGTTCTATACATACCATAATTATCTCCTCTCCTCTCCAGCCCATTTACGTGCCACTGTTTTGCACGGGCCTCCTCCACTTTGGGAGGGATCTACTGTGCTGCGCTAACCAGGCGTGTTGGCACAGGGTTTATTTTCGAGTTTTCCGTCTCTCACAGAGGATGTTATCTGTGTGCAATCCATCCATCCATCCACCAGCCTCTCTCCGTCCACTGTTGGACATAGGCCTCCCCCATAGAACGGCACAACGCGCGGTCCTGTGCCGCCTGCATCCAATGTCTCCCCGTGACCTTGACGATATCGCCGCTCCACCTTATCGGGGGCCGCCCAACGCTGCGTCGTCCGGTACGTGGTTGCCACTCTAGGACTTTTCTTCCCCATAGATCGTCAGTCCTACGAGCGATGTGGCCCATTGCCACTTCAGCGTGTTAACCTTTCGGGCTATGTCGGAAACGCCAGTTCTCCTACGGATCTACGTACATATTTCGGATTTTATCCCGTAAGGAAATACCGAGCATAGCCCTCTCCATAGCACGCTGTGCAACCTTGAGCTTTTTTAGGAGGCCGACATTTAAAGACCACGTCTCTGTTCCGTATGTCATCGCTGGTAATACACACTGGTCATAGACCTTCGTCTTCAGGCACTGCGGAATATTGGACTAGAAGATATGCCTAAGCTTCCCGATCGCTGCCCAGCCGAGTTGTATTCGTCGATTGACCTCTTTCTCGAAGTTGGATTTGCCTAGCTGGACTGTTTGTCCTAGGTAGATGTAGTGGTCGACAACTTCGAGAATCGCATTCCCAGCAGATACTGGTGCCGGAGTGACATGGACATTGAACATAACCTTGGTTTTCCATGTTCATTCTTAAGCCTACCCGTTGGGAAACACTGCTGAGGTCATTGAGCATTGTGCTAAGGTCCTCCAGGGATTCTGCCATGACCACGATATCGTATGCAAATCGAAGGTGAGTGATGTATTCGCCGTTGATGTTGATGCCGAGTCCGGCCCAATCAAGGAGCTTGAAGATGTCTTCCAATGCAGCGGTGAACAGTTTCGGGGAAATTACGTCACCATGCCTGACACCCTTCTGCAGTGGAATCGGTCTTCCGAAAAAGCTTTAGTACCATAGACCACATACATACACTACGCCAGATTATACAGAAGGCTGGAAGTATATTCGGCCTCTGTGTCTAGCGTATGTGGACTATGAGAAGGCCTTCGATTCAGTCGAGACTTGGGCGGTGCTGCAGTCCCTCCAGCGCGGTGCCAAATTGAACTACCGGTACATCGAAGCGCTGAAGTGTTTATATAGAAACGCCTGTGTGCAATATCCCTTAGCTTTTACAGCACCCTTGGGAGGAGATGGGGTAGTGACACTTTTATTCTTAATCCGTCACCAAATAAATAAATAATACTGGATTGCTGTTTTTTTATACATTGTTGATATTTATATATGTTTAGGTGCATGGTACCCTTAAATAGCACGATTTATTGTTTTTCTAACGTTCTTGCTCATCTACAGATTTACAGTGTATGCAATATTGCGATAATGATATTGTTCTTGATTTTATCGTCAATTAAAGATTTTTTCTGGCTAGACACGTAAAGATGAATACACTAAAAACAAAGTGAAAATGAGAACAGGATTAATTTAGTTAAGTAAGCTGCAATTGTTATGTAATTATCTCATACGCGTAAAACCCAAGTACCTATTGTTTATTAGGTACAGGGATTAGAATTTTATAAATAACTAATTTAATAAAGTAAACCTGGCTTATTAAGTTTTAATAAGTTCAAGCATGGAAATTACAAGATACGAGACTGGTACGGAATAATAAAAAATACTTCCAGCAGTCAAAGTAACTGTTGAATTAGGCACTATAAGTACTAGGAGACCATGTGTAATGTAATGAGGTAGTATATCACAATTCAATATAAAGCGTCATTAAAGCTTGAAACAACAAACACAGTAATGTAAAAAAATCGTTATTATGTGCACTTAATTATTCCGTATCAAACTCATGCAATCTCATGTCTAACTTAGATCTTGTTCGTCATTGTCCGTCCAGTTAAAGTAAATCAGTCCTAAAGTCAGTAAATCATGTTACTACATATCTATATTCTAATATGCCTTGTTAATGCGTCATATAATATTCAATTCAACTGGGACTTTTCCTAAACAAGATGAGGCATTCATGATGTCAGAGTAGGTTATTTTTTTGGGTCCAAATTTTTACACGCTTTTATCTATCTATCTGTCTATTAATTTGTGTTAGTACGATACGGCGTATTTAAACCCAATTTTTCAGTCTCTTAACAAATAATAATAAATTAAAGAAAATTCAAACATCTATGACAATGCAATAAAAAAACCATGAACGATTTTTTTGAAGTCAGATATTAAAAAGGCAGTTTTAAAAAGGGATTAAAAATAACTTGTAAATAGGAATGTTTTTTTAGATTTTCAGTTAAGTTTTTTGTCGGGAATCAATGAATAAGATGGTGATATTTATTTAATCCCGTATTTCTTCCTCTACTCCTCTTCAGCCCATTAACGTCATATTGTCCCTAAAGACCCCATATTGTAGAAGTAAGGAAAAACGTATGCAGGGAGCGAGTTCCATTTCTTCGAGGTGTTGCAAAGAAAGGAGTTACCAAACTTTTTTGTGCGAGATGGCATGGTGTCCACAGTATAGCGGTGGCATCTCAGACCTGCGCGTGTGGTGCGATTTAAAAAAGGAGAGGGAGGAATAAGGGAGAATAAGTCTTCAGAACATTCGCCGTGGTAAATTCTATAGAAAGCGCTGAGTGCCGCAATATCTCTGCGCATTTGTAGAGTTTCTAATTTGTTGGAAACATCAGCATCAGCGATAATGTGGACTGCGCGTCGTTGCAACCTATCCAAGGCATCTAAAAGGTACTGGGCGGATCCATCCCAGAGGTGCGAGCAGTATTCAACGCATGGCCGGATCTGTGTTTTATACAAAAGGCATAATTGTTGAGGCGTGAAAAACCGCCGCACTCTGTTCAGGATACCGAGCTTCCGCGATGCAGTCTTGATCACAGTCTTGATGTGAGCCCTGGGATTAAGATCACAACGAACCTCTATACCGAGCATGGTGATGCTGTTCTGTAGAGCTAGGGAAGTATTATGAAGGGAGGGAAGAGGGAGGAAGGGCGATTTTTTTGTTGAGAACGCGCACACTTAGTGGTAGAGTTCAGCAACAAGACTCCTGCGTTTCTCCACGGTGTCCACGAGTCCGTCAGTAGCGTGCCCCAGGTACCCAGCGCCGCGCTGAAGCGTGTTGGCACAGGGTTTATTTTCGAAAGTTCCGTCTCTCACAAAGAATGTTAGTACAATGGTCCTTAGCTGGCATTTAGAGCACCCTAGGAAGGCAAAGGCATGGTGACACTTGTATTCTTAATCCGTCACCATACGGAGAATATGGAGGGTTCTTTACCATCTTATTATTCATTCTTCCCTTATATTTATGTCGTCACTTTATAGGCGGTTGTTGTATGGTAGGTTCTATGGCTATGTAGCCATAGAACCTACCATACAACAACCGCTCAGCCCTCAATCTAATACTTACTTACTCTGAAATATAGTAGCTCTCGACTTAATATTAAATATGTAAGCCAAGGTCTGTAGTCTCGATGTTAATCCGTCACCACATCCTGTCAGTAGTCAAAGCGATGCGGTGGACTGTAAACCCAGATTATTACATACACATAACTATACACATAGTGTGTTTATGTAAGAACTGCATCTATCTAATTAGTTCTTTAAGGAATGTTTTGACGGGTCGATATATCTGTTAATGGTACCAATTCTACGCGCACAAACTAAATTGAACTAAAAAATGAAAACTCTTATGGTGATTTTTGATTAATTAGCTATTTTGTTGTGCACATTTATATTAATTAAAATCTTTAGTCTATATTAAACAGTTTTATAGTATAAAAGTCAAGTTAACATTGCCAAATTGTTTAAATAATACTACTTTTTACGGATTTAGACGCGTATATGTGTTTTAAATTTTGGTCCGACGTTTCGGAGACTTTGCAGTCACTATGATCACGGTTGAGACTGAGCTGCATTGTGTCTTCTACGATCAGTTATTACAGGGTTTACCCACATTCAATTTAATTTTACATTGACCAAAAAGATAGACTTTACCATATCGTCTACCAATCCGTAAAAAGTAGTTTTATGAAATGACAAATGACACAAATGAGTCGCGCAAGTGTTAGAAAATACATATTATTGCCAAATTGTTTATTGCCACTATCAATTTTCGTTTTTAGTAAAACAATTACATTATTTAACAATAACATTTTAACATTTTTTTTTATTTTTTTTTTTAGTTAAGTTTAGATGTGCATATGGCACCATTTTCAATATGTCTATTACTTGCTAGTTCGTAGTACACATTAATATTAATTAAATAATGCACAATTTTTATAATAAAAAAGTTATTTAACATTGCCGAATTGTGTTATTGACGCTATCAATTTTCATTTTTTAGTTAAGTTAAGTTTAGGTCTGCACATAGAATAGGCACCAATGTAACTCGAAAATTTCATGTTAAAAGTTATGAAACGTATGTACATACGTACATGTACGTATGTATGTACGTACGTAGTTATTGTTTAGTAATTCTAGTACAGTGTGGACTGATTCGGGATATTCAGATTTAAATTTGTTCTGTTGGCATGGTTTCCGACTTAGCGATCCGTCGCGTGGCTATGCTAAAAATCTATAAAAGAAAAAGTTTTTGTGACTGAGTACTGCTCCACATACCCAATGTCAAATTCATGTGCACGCCCATGGTGCTAATCTCAGGACTCGATCGTCCAATTTGAAAAAATCTTTCAGTGTTGGATCATCACGTTGCGACCAATAGGAACGAAGCATCAGTGCAGAATGTTCCAAAAACAGGAAAAAATTTCAAAATTCCACGCGTCCGAAGGCCCGGACAACAGCTTGTACCTTATATCAAAATTAATGACCTTTCAAACATTATTTCAATTTATTTCCTATATTTAAGGTATTTAATCTAAAAATTTGCAACGACCGATTCAGTAGTTTTAAAAATCAACAACTAAGTTCACTCCGATTTTTGTTTTATGAAAACCTATAGATACACATATCACGAAATTCAACTCAAATACCAACATAACAACATAAATTAATAAAAAACATGATAAAACCAATGGTTCACATACTTTGCCCTCATTTACTTCATAAGTAGGTACGTGTGTCCACAACGCGTTATATCACGTAGATACTTATGGGTCATCATTACGACGTACAGGGAAGGGGTCGGCACATGTCACCGACCACTACACGTACGTCATACAATATTATGTGAAACTTGAGAACGGTCAACCGCTCTCACCGCTCTCACCGCTCTTAAGTGGACTTCCTCTTGTTTTTATGTCAAACCTAAATTTGTTATGTGTTCTATATACTGGTATGTAGGTACAGTATGTATAGTTGTTTTCATTTACTATATTTACATTTTAAGCTGTTTTAAAATAAAATAATAGATAGATAGATTTCATGTGCCTTTGAAATTTGAGGGTTTTCCTCGATTTCTCAGGAGATAACCATCAGATTCTGACCTGGTGCCACACGGGAACCACCAACTTTCAAATAAAAAAAGAATTATTAAAATCGCTTCGCCCAGTTAAAAGTAATGAGGTAACAAAAATAGATGAAAAAGGAACATACAGACGAATTGAAAACCTTCTTTTTTTATCTTTTGAAAACCGATTAATATAAGTACGAGTTGCGATCAAGTACGACTCACACACGAACACGCACCATTATTAGGGTAATATATTCGTCATATTTGCAACCCCAAAGAACGGATATATTTGTTGTTATAGCATTAAGTGTATACAAAACTGTGAAATTTTCAGCTCTCTAGCTATCACCGGCCCAGTGATACAGCGTGATAATAGGGATAATAGGGATAATAGGGATTTACAGACGTGTCGATTAAAAATAAATAAATAAATATTAATGGACATAACGTGCAACGTCCTCTGGTCCCAAGCTAAGCTTATATGATTGTGTTATGAGTACCAAAATACGGATAGAATACATATTCTACTTTTCTTTTGTAAATACATACTTATAATATATATTAAACACCCAGACGCAGTACGATCATTAGTATGATAATTAGAAAAATCACACAAATGATTGTCCCGAGCGGGAATCGAACCCGCGACCTCTTGATTGGCAGTCTGTTACATAAACCACTCAACCACGAAAAGATAATTTTCTTCCCTTTAATATTTTTAGACAAAAATTATAAAAGTTAGGTTTCCATTATTTAACAAAGATGAAATAACAAGTTGTTGTCGTCCATAAAGTAACAAACATTAATGAGTACTTCACCTTTACAACCAATAAATTTTACACCCAAAACAAGATTACGACCGATACACATAACTATGTAATAGGTCAGTAGTTACCAGTTATCTGGTTGATATAGCTTACAATTATCTGCTAGGCACAGGTAGCAGAAAAATAATAAATATTCATGGACATTTTACACAACGTCACATAAAAAAATTACATTGTTTTTCAAACACTAGCTGTATTCCTCCTGCTACAATCATTTGTGTTTTGTTTATAATTGTCATACAAATATTTGTTCTGCATCTGGGTGTTAGTTAGTTAAAAGTAGTATATGTAATATATATATCCGTATTCTGGTACACATAACACAAGCATATAAGCTAAGCTTGGGACCAGAGGACGTTGTTTGAAATGTTTATGAATATTTATTTATTTATATAATAGCAATTGGAATCTGCAGATTCCGATTTCTATAAACCCACTGAAGAGAAATAAATTGCCATATGTAACTAGTTTGTGGTCACTAGAGGGCAGGTCATTTGTTTATGTGTGTCACCCTTTATAGTGTTGAACTGATAAGATTTATTTATTTGTCTTTTTATTGCAACCTTAAGTAATAAAACGTTATGAAATCGTAACCAACAGAAGATAATATAAATATACATCTCATAAGTTAACAGACATCGAAGTGTCGAGCCATAAAAGTGATGTTATACAAAATGTTATTAGATATTGCAATATCGAATTCCATGCCTGTAAATAAAATTATCTTTCCTCTTTTCTACCCATTAACGACCCACTGTTGGGTACGGACCTTCACTTTGGGAGGGATTTTGGTCAACTGTGTCGCGCTGACCAGTCGTGTCGTTAGCACATGGTTTTGTTTCGAGATTTTTTTGATTTTTCCATCTCTCACAGTAGACGTTAACTAATATATCGTCTTTTAGATGGCTCCTACAGCATCCTGGGTTAGAAATGGGGTGGTGACACTTGTATTCTTAATCCGTCACCATACGGACCAATAAAGTTATAGTTATCAAAATAAAAAAGTCATAATTATCAGTTAGTAATATGATGATAATGAGACATGGGAAACTCGAAAATAAACCCTGTGCCAACACGCCTGGTCAGCGCGGCACAGTAGACCATAATCCCTCCCAAAGTGGAGGAGGCCCGTGCCCAACAGTGGGACGCGAATGGGCTGGAGAAGAAGAAGAAAAAGAATAAAATTATAGTTATCAGAATAAAAGTTATAGTTATCAAAATTAAAAACACATCAAAATATCACACAAACTGACTGTACACACAATATTTGCGTAAAATAGAAATGGAATCTACGACTTGCACGAAAAGTGAGCATTTGCATCATACATTTTTAAGATTTCATTTATTCAGTTTTTATTCTGATAACTATTGTTGTTATAAATGCACGATAATGTGAAACAGTTTACAACTAAAATTAAGGTAAATTATTATTGTGTTAAATTATAGGATAGATTATTTGTTTATGATTATTTCTATAATATCCGAAGTATACAAGCAATTCAATAAAGCGTCCAAAAATAAAGAATATTTTCCTTGTAGGTATTAGTAGTTTTCCTCGATAATATTGACAAGAGATATTGAATTACGCACATTGACAAAGACAACCTTTCAAATTCATTCTCGTGTAATAATAACAATCTTTTGGTATCTTTTAGTAATTGTGTGGAATCTTATCTAATATAAAAGATAGTTAAGTAATCTATTTTCTATTTATTAATTTATATATGCACTAACTAGTCCGCAATTTTGTACGCGTGGAATTTAGAAAACTTTCCTCGTTTTTAATAAATAAATAAATAAATAAATATTCATGGACATTTTACACAACGTCCTCTGGTCCCAAGCTAAGCTTATATGCTTGTGTTATGGTTACCAGAATACGGATATAATACATAAACTACTTTTCTTTTGTAAATACATACTTATAATACATAGTAAACACCCAAACGTAGTACAAACATTTGTATGACAATTAAAAACATCACACAAATGATTGTCCTGACCGGGAATCGAACCCGAGACCTCATGATCGGCAGTCCGTTATATGAACCACTACACCACGAGGCCCGTCATTTGCAATATCTTTCACTGATTCTTCGCTCCTATTAGTTGAAGCGTGATGTTAGATAGCCTATAGCCTTCCTTGTTAATTGTACTATCCAACACTGAAAGAAATTTCCCCCAAAGTGGAGGAGACCCGCCCGTACAGTGGGACGTCAAAGAGTTGGAAAGAGAGACAGAATTTACAAAATTATTCTGCCTTGTGTAACTTTAGAGGTATACGATCCTAGTAGTTAATATTTATGTTGGCAAGAATTCAGGACATTTTTTTTATTCTTCTTCTTCTCCAGCCCATTTACGTCCCACTGTTGGGCACGGGCCTCCTCCACTTTGGGAGGGATTATGGTCTACTGTGCCACGCTGACCAGGCGTGATGGCACAGGGTTTATTTTCGAGTTTTCCGTCTCTCACAGAGGATGTTATTTATGTGCAATATCCCTTAGCTGACTTTTACAGCACCCTTGAGAGGAGATGGGGTGGTGAAACTTGTATTCTTAATCCGTCACCACCCGGAATTTTTTTTTATTGGGAAGTTTAAATAATAATGCAATGTTTAGAAACGACTCTTTTTTATTTTATGACCAATAATAACAATGACTTAGTGTGTTTGTAATATCTAAACACATACACCCATTTAAATCTAGAAATATTTTTTGTATTGTTGACTATTAATTTACATTTGCCTCCCTTTATACGACTTTTAAAATCATTATTAATACTAAAATTGTATAAATAATTGAACCTTTGTCATTCTTTTATAGCATAGCCTAGTAGTTTCATATCTCTGTCGAATTTATCATCTCGATATTTTCTTATTTTATTGAACCATGTACCTCCACTTATGTTATTCCTACAGGTACCTCCGTATCTTGGAGGTAGACATTCTGGATCAATATGTTTATGTAATGACTTGAGATCACTGCCGTGGAAATGTATGAGATCCCATGCATTCCGAGGTATGAATCTTTTGAATAAGTAAAAGAAAGTATTTAGTATCCAAGAGTAGTTTATGATGTGGCAAGATTTCAGACGAGCTGGTATCGCTAGCTGAAAAATAAGAAAATAATTGTTACAATAAATGAGAATGAGACTTCGTTGTCCGTCTGTCTGTCACCAGACTGTATAACTAAGATAGTAATAGTGCGAGCGTTGAAAATTTCACAGTTCATGTACATCAGTTGATGCTATTACGACAAATACTCCTTAACATCTCTCTCCAGCCGTTATCGGTATTTAGGGCCGGGAATATGATCAATATATTATGATAATAACAGTACGGAACTCTTCGTGTGTGAGTCTAACTCGTACTTGACCGGGACATGAACCCACGACCTCGGAATACCGTTCCGTAGCTCTGCCAACTGAGCTTATTGCGGTCGTGCTAACAGTAACCAATTAGTACCACCACAATCGTCACTCGATGGAGTTTACATAGTAGTTTAACGTACAACGCCAAAATAATCAACAGTGATCACTTTTTCCCCCACAATTTGATTTATTATGTAAAAGCATAGCAAGTCAATTGCAAAATTAATAAATTACTTCGTACTTGACCGGTTTTATTTGGCTACTAGCTTTTGCCCGCGACTTTGTAAATTATACAAAAAGACGATCGTCTTGAAACACTCTATCAATAAAAACAGCATTAAAATCCGCTGCATTCTTTTGAAGATATAAGCTCACATAGGGACATAAATACAAAAGTAAAGATACTCATAGGACATATTATTACATCTAGACCAATTAATTACCCTGCGCGGGAATCGAACCAGTCGAATCGAATCTGATGGTTCTTAAGATCTTTGGCATGGTAAAAATTGAATATCATAGCTTACCCCCATTAAGCAGACGATTTGATGTGCTACTGTGGGAGTCAAGGTGGCCACCTGCCTCATAGACAGCCCCTCAAGATCAACGATCGCTGTAGAGCCAAAGATTTGCAATTTTGGTTGTCGAATTCCTATTTCTATTATAGCATAAGCTCCACGAACTAAGTCTTCAACTGGAAAGTCGCTTGGGTCCCAGGCACCTACAATTATTGAACAAAATAGTATAGTACAACATAGTAACACATTTTAGTAAAAAGAGAAAAAAAATCGATGGAGTTTCTTGTCTGTTTTTCTACATAACGGTGATTTTATCGGAGAGATAATAAACGTTTTATCGTAAAAAGACTATTATGAATAACAAGTTTTGACAATTATCGCGAACCAATTTTAGCGAACTTTTAAACCTCCGATAAGTCATTATGAATAAGACCAATCAACTTAAAGGAGCTTGTAAAGACATGCCATACTTGAAATAAAAAGTTTTAACTTTTTACTTATTACATGTTTTCTGCTGGGTGATAAAATACCGGGGAACCGAATGATAAATATAGGGGAAAAAACCCCTTATAAATAAAAACAAAATTATCTTAATTATAATGTACCCAAAAATCCATTACTTGTCATTTGCCAAAACTCGAAATATTATATCGGTCGATTTATTTGATTACAATTTTGAAATGTTTGTCTTAGTTCAGGTAAGGTTTGGATGTAGAAAAATTCGGAAAATGGCAAAGAAAGGAGAATAAAATAACAATTTTCAATTTTCGCTATAAATTTTAAGTACCGAAGTACAACTGCATGACATAGATACTATAAAACAAAGAGTTTTCTCCAGCCATAGTCATATTAAAAAGTATATAATATAGACCAGTGGGCTATCAAAAATGTAACAAATTTTTTTATCAAAGAAGTAATAGTTACCGAATCTGCAAATAGAAAGTCGTCCAATATCAGGTCGATCCAACATGGTGCCTCCAAAGATATCGTTTAACTTGGACAGACCCCATAGATCTACTCCCTCGTACAAATGCTTGTTCTGCTCTCTGAATGTGCAATAACGAACTAGCTACAAAAAATAGTAATATAAAATTCTTATACCTTTATGATGCCCTGGTAGCCACGTCTGCTATAACAATGTTGTCATTATGATCAGTCACTGATTGCTTAATGGCAAATTTTATCAAGTTTGGTGTCATATTAATAATAAATAAATAAAATGAATATTCTTGGACATTTTACACAACATCCTCTGGTCCCAAGCTAAGCTTGTATGCTTGTGTTATGGGTACCAGAATACGGATAGAATACATATACTACTTTTCTTTTGTAAATACATACCTACTTATAATACATAGAAACACCCAGACGCAGTACAAACATTTGTATGACAATTATAAAAATCACACAAATCCAAAACTTGATAAAATTCGCCATTATGCAATCAGTGACTGATCATTATGACAACATTGTAATAGCAGACTTGGGCCCCTGGTACTTTGTTTTGCAATTAGAAGGGAAAGTCGTGTATATAAATCGTTTAACATGACCAGGAGTCCAAGATCAACCTATCTTCTTCTCCAGCTCATTTACATCCCACTGTTGGGCACGGGCCTCCTCCACCTTGGGAGGGAATATGGTCTACTGTGCCGCGCTGACTAAGCGTGTTGGCATAGGGTTTATTTTCGAGTTTTCCGTCTCCCACAGAGGATGTTATCTGTGTGCAATATCCCTTAGCTGACTTTTACAGTACCCTTGGGAGGAGATGGGGTGGTGACACTTGTATTCTTAATCCGTCACCACACGGAAACCATCCTACCTAAATCTGCTTTACTCTCCGAATATGGAATAATGAACAACTTCTTACACAGTTATGTTGCCCTAGTACTTTATTTTATAATAGAGGGGAAAGTGAAAACAAAACCAAATTGAATCCTTTTAATTTTTTAACAAAACACGGATTTTTTACACTATATTAATTATTTTGAAATCTAACTTAAAAACAGTTTTTGAGGCAAAACAAAAACTTGAAAAAAATGTGTCTGAAAAAGTATTTGTATTTTTATTTTCATATAAGTACATACAAGCTGTACGTGTCTTCGTACGCGTAGAATTTGAAATCGCTACACATCGTTTAGGAGCGATGACAATGCAATAATTAAAAAAAATATTCAGGATTTTCAAGCGTAATATTCTCTAACACTTGTGTGACTCATTTGTTTAAATAAAACTATTGTTTTATTTGGCCCGACGTTTCGGAGATTAAAATTTTAAACAAATACACGCGTCTAAATCAGTAAAAAGTTTTTTCACGCATGTTTTTAGTTTTTGAATTAAGCGAATTATTAAAATTACTACGGCTAGTCTTAAAACAAATAAAATGATAAAAATATTAAATAGAATTTTTACAATGCTAATATTTTCGCACAATTAAAGCGTATTTTATTTACCTGCTAACAAACTACCTGTGTTAGATATTTATCATATTTTATTCAATAAACTGTAGATTGAAGTCAGTTTGCAAATTTTATAATTGACATTGTTTTTTTTTTTTAAAAATTATGATGGATTTTTTTTATAATAATTATGATAATTATTATAAAAAAAACAATGTCAATTATAAAATTTGCAAACTGTTTCCTTATAAAATTTGCAAACTGTTTCCTTATAAAATATTCGTACAAGATTAGAATTATCGCATGGCAAGACTTTACAATAGTGTAATTAAAATATACCGCATCAGTAAAAAAAAAATAGAACTAATATCAGTGTGTTAAAATTTAAAAAGAAAACAATCTTAAAATATAATAAAACAACAAAGTGTAGCGGATCATAGGCTTAATCTTAAAGTACATAAGTAACTACAAATGGCGCTTTTCGAAACGAGAACTGTAAGTACAAGTAAGAACATCGCATTGTTATACAACACATACAAAAATCATGGATGAAAATTAAATTATGGTCCGGAAGGATACCTACTTTGAAGGGTTTCTAGAAATATCGATAATGCCGTATATATTTTGTAGGTATTCAAATAATGAATTTAAGATCATCATCAACATCATCATTATAATAAAATGACGCCTTTTTCCCATGGCGGTAGGCAGAGACCAATCCGCCATCTGCTACGATTCACATACACTTCCTTGGCTTCATTCTCACTCATACATCTGTTGTGTTATTTTCTTTGCGTACCTATTTATCTAACACATGGCCAAACCACCTAAGCAACCCAATAAACCCAATTTTTACGTTTTGTATCGGATGACCGGCTTGATTAGCCCGCTCTATAGTTACAAATTGTATATAAGGAACGCAATGAGCATAATATTCTGTTTAAATATTAATGGAATGTTTTCAAAGGAATCTCAATGTGTTAAAAATGTTGATGTTATACAAAAAAATCATACTCACGTGTTTATGTGCCTTCGGAATTATAAAATGCTTCGTTCGTAAAAACTTCAGAAGAAACTCATCATCTGTCCTATATGGGTTGCACTCCTTTCGTTCTGTATTAAATATTATCAAATATAAGTATATGGGGATTTCACAAAATATCCTTGTATCCATGGTATTGATACCAGACTACGAATATTACTTTATCTATAAATACATACGTATTATTATACGTATGTATATAGAATATGCATAGAAAAGCAAGAGACGGTGTCCCAAGTAGGAATTGAACATACAATGCACAGACAGCAAAGCGGCTAAATATTAGTATTATTATGCATATTTACTTTACATGACTACTTAATAATTCTGTTAGCCTGGTAACTCTGAATACTGATTTATGTTATATTTTATAATGTTTCAAATGCAAATATTTTTTTTTATAAACTAGGACCGAAACAAAAATTATTTAACCTAAAACTAAAAGTTACGAAATATTAGGTACAAACTGTTTAAATATTATTTTTTTAAATTTCTTATGTAATACATTCAAATAAATTATTTTATAAAGAATAAAGAATGATTGACTGGTGCCTGCAAAGAGGTTTTTCTTAAATTCTGTTAGAAAAAAATCTGTTGAAAAAATAGTTCTGTAAAACTATCTGGTGTGCAATAAAGAATCTGTGCTTCTCACCGAAAATCATTTTCCGCAGCTCCGTGATTGCTTCTCCCCTGGTAGCTTGATGTTCATTACACATATCTTTGGCTAGTTCTATTAACTCCGGATTTTCATCTGTGTTCAGTTCCGCTTCATAGGCGATTTCCATAAAACATTCGTACATCGTGATGTTTGGCTGGTGTCTTCCTGGAAACACACAAAATGGTATATTATAATATTCTCTATCACTTGCGCGACTCATTCGTGTCAATAAAACCACTTATTACGGATTTAAAACAAATACACGCCCCTAAATCCGTAAAAAGTGGTTTTAATTAAACGGTATATATTAGTCAATATAATCTTTGGTCATCGTTTATAGTTTAGAAATCCATCGTAAGTTCATATGTGTCATAAGGGGCGGAAGGCGTCGGCGATGTCGACGACCGCCGATGGCTTCGCGGATGAAGAGAACGCGTAATGCTTTGCGTTTAGCAATAAATCTCTACAATATGTCGACTTTTTCATTTCTTGGATTCAGTATTGTGTAGAATCTTTACATATTTTTAACACGCTTTTATAAGTTTGGTATGTATCTATCAATGTATTAATCTGTGTAACGGAATCTTTGAAAGCGATTTTCAGCCACTTGCAGTAGCCGGATTGATCTGAAATTTTGCACACCTAACAAGGACCGATGACAATGCAATAATTTAAAAGAATAATCCCAATTCCTTGATCAGAATTACTAGAATAGCATGTTGAAGTATCACTATGACCACACTTGTATTTATAATTATACACGTAATAGTTTAATTGTATATGAGTAGACTCACCAAGATTATTGTGTTTCTACGTATGCCTTTCGTTTACAATCAGATAATTTCACATAAAAACGCTTTATTTATAGAATCAGGTAAAAATATCATAATTGTTTACTTGTGTTTACTACGATTGTGACAACATGTGACAACAGAAACTTATGTCTCTGACAACATAAACTGTCAACGTTTTGTAAGTAGGTAGCATAGAATTGAGTATTGATGACAATGCAATCATTTAAAAAATTTTGAGGATATTTGAGCGTGTTTTTTAGTTTTTAAACTAAGTAGATTATTTATAGTAAAAATGACTTTTAATATCTGCCTAACTTTCAGTAAGGGAGCCTTGCGCCTGTATAATAAAGGCCTAGTGAAATTAATATTGCCGTCGTCCGTATTAGTAAGTCAATGCTGCAAGTATTCTTCTATGCATCTTATGATGTCCTAATACTCTATTCATAATACTAAAGATTAAAATAAACAAAACGTAATCACACGGAATTGCACAGAAAAGTTAAAAGTCATCATTGCAGTTTAGTAGATATGTCGTAAGTTTGCGACAAAACAAAGTAAAATATTTGTGTAATGACATAGATATTTGTATTTTGTCAAAATTTTTAGTTATATTTCTTCTGTGAGAATTGATAAGAGTAATTTGATGCAAAACGTGTGGACATCACAGAAAAATCGTCACCATGAATTTAGCTACAAATGTGGAAGATGCGCGTGCACATCGTCAATGTGAACTTAGTAACAAACTTAGAATAACAGGAAGGATAAATTTACATATTTTTCATTTGTCATTTATGTATTCACTTAAAAAAGTACATAATAATTAATATTTATTAGTTGCACATTGTCAAGTACTAACTAAGTGGTTCGTCAATTTAAAGTATTTCCATTAGTTTCAAAGGATGATTGTGTGAATTCATTCTTAGTCTATACATATAATAAATCTGTAGACAAAAAGAAAGTTGTACATTAAATATACTTAAAAATAAAATTGTCAGACCGTTAAAGGACAACCAACAGAACCCATTTCCAACATTTTTGAAATTTTTATCTGTTTGTCTGTGCACGCATCACGTAAAATGTACAACACTTATAAGTGTAAATAATATACGTAAAAATTGTACACAACTCAAGGTGTTACTTAGACTTTATTTCATCACAATCGATCTACTCAATCAATAGATATTTATATAATACGAAATTTTGGCTAAAAAAAAATCAAAAAATTTATTGGGTCGATCGAAAAAATATCAATCCACGCGGACGGAGTCGCGGGCGATAGCTAGTCAACTTTTATATACAAACTGTGAAATTTTCAGCTCTCTAGCTATCGCCGTCTTAGAGATTGAGACTGGTGACAGATGGACGGACAGACGAAACAAACAGAGAAGTCTCAGTAACAGGGTGCCGTTTCATATTTTGGTACGGAACTCTAAAAATCAATGAAATCCTTAATCTAATATATAAAATTCCCGTGTCACAGTGTTAGTTACCGTACTCCTCCGAAACGGCTTGACCGATTCTTATGAAATTTTGCATGCATATTCAGTAGGTCTGTGAATCGGCCAACATCTATTTTTCAAATCTTTATTTTTAGGATTTCAAAACAACGTTTGCCGGGTCAGCTAGTATTAATATAGAATAAAATATGTATATAGATTAATCTTAAATTTTACAAGACAATTTAGTAATTAATTGACGCCTCTCGTGACTAGAAGGCTGGCCTTTATTTTGTTCAAAAAATAAGCATTTCCATACAACGTGGCAATGCCGCCAGCCTTCTGGGCACACTTCCGGTCGACAGCGATGGGGAGGAGTATTTTGACGCCTAGCTTGTACATAATTATAGTTTTAATATTTTTTTTAGTACTGTACATATTTCCTTTTTATATTTTAGTTTTTCATTATATATAGTTTTTAAAGGTTAGTTTATAAATTAATGAATAAATCTTATTATAAATATTTTGTAATTTATATAATTTAGTTTTCAGGATTAATTAACATCAAAGAGGTTTTTTTTTTAAATTATGTTAGAATGAAACAATAACTGTTCCAGCTTCTATTCCCAGGCTGCACAATTAATAAAATATTGTGTTATGTGTGAAACTTCTTTATAATTCATAATATCACATCTTTTAAAACGTGAGATTGCGGTCAAGTGTCGGCTTATTGTGTATTATTTCAAGAATAATTAAATAACCTTTGCGTTTTTATTTCGGTCATTATAATCACCTTTATGGCTGTAGTCGTTATGATTTATTACGTAGGTATTACTCTCTCCCAAAGGCCCGTCCGTGCCCAACACTGGGACCTTAATGGGCTACAGAGAGAGATACTTAGAGATATGTAAATACTAGCTGTTACACGCGACTTCGTACCCGTGGAATTCCCACTTACTTGACACTTATCGTCATATTTTGCACAATATGTTTTGTATTTTGACGGGCTTCGTGGCGTAGTGGTTCATGTAATGGACTGCCGTTCACAAGGTCGCGGGTTCGATTCCCGCTTGGGACAATCATTTGTGTGATATCCATAAATGTCATGCCAATGTTTGTACTACGTTTGGGTGTTTCTATGTATTATAAGTATGTATTTACAAAAAGAAAAGTAGTATATGTAGTATATCCGTATTCTGGTACCCATAACACAAGCATAATAAGCTAAGCTTGGGACCAGAGGACGTTGTATGAAATGTCCAAAGTATAATGTATAAAAAAGTATATAAATATCTTTATAAATTGTAGCCTATGTGTTATTCTGATGTATAAACTACATTATTGTAAAGTTTCATTAAAATCCATTCAGTACTTTTTTGCGTGAAAGAGTAACAAACATCTGTACTCACAAACTTACACATTAAATAATTTATGTAGGATAATAAATTAATCGATAAACATTGGTATCGATTTCTGAAACTGTAGTTATGACATTGTTAACACAATTTAAAGGTTTACCTACCTTTAAAAATTATTTTTTGTAAATAAAAAGTTAACAGATTAAAATCAATTGCTAAGAAATATTAATCGGCTAAGCCAATTTACGTAAAATTTGGATTACATATTGCTTCAAATCCAAGAAAAGTCTTTTTAAAGAGAAAAATATTTAACACAATAATACATAATGTAACTGTATTTAGTGTATTTTAGCTTACTGCACGCGTTGGGTAACTGTAAGTAGAGTAAGCAGTTGTATACATATTACAATAAATTTATAAATAAATAAACACAAGTTGTTTAGATATACACGACTAAAATCAGAAAGCATAGCTAGTCTGTAAGAAATCATTGTTAAGGGCCTACATCAATATTATCGTATATCATCGCCGACACGTACATATTAACACAGCCAGTAGGCACAGAAAATGAAGAATTAGGGATACTTTTCCTATTTACTCAAAATCTACTAAATATATTTTAATTCTGATTTACGTGTTTCTATATATAATAGTTAATTATGTTTTTAAAGTTATTTCATTAGTTAATACGCGATAATAGACCGACAAATGATAAAAATAAAAAATTAGAGAGGTTGTTTCGCTAAGATTTTCTATCGAGAAAACTTTTTTCAATCGCGTTTCTGAGTTTATGCGATCCTAGATCATATATTGAAAAAACATTATACTTAAAAATTAGAGCTCTAGCCATTCAATCTAAAGAAACAATGAAAACTTCGTACATAGAAAAATGCACGAAGCTATTTTGGTATCCTCTTAAGTAAATAAAACTACTTTTTACGGATTTAGACGCGTGTGTTTGTTTTAAAGTTTGGTCCGACGTTTCGTTTCGTTTTTAAACAAATACACGCGTCTAAATCCATAAAAAGTTGTTTATTTAACCAATTGAGTCGCGCAAGTGTTAGACAATAATAATTCAATAAATTAAAACTTTGCAGGTTATAAAGCAGTTATTCTATGCTTGTTAATGTCTGATTAACATAACAGTTAAAAAGTGAGATGAAATTCATTCAAACAATGTTATCTAATAATATTATGTAAAGTTACACAGAATTGATATTACTTAACATTATATAAGACTAGCGTACCCACGCAACTTTGTGTGCGTGGGTTATGGTATTAGATCCCATAGCTAGAAGACATCAATTATTCTAACAGCGATTAAAATTATACTAAGAACACCCCCAAACGATTCCGCATGCAAGGCGATCAATGCACACCCAACGTATTCTGTCGGCGTGATTTTTTTCTACAGAGAGAAGCTGAAGAGTTTGTTTGTTTGTTTGTTTGAACGCAGAAACCGCTTCAAACTGGTCCGATTCAAAAAATTGTTTAGTGTTGGATAGTATATTTATTGAGAAAGGCTATATAACATCACGATGCGACCAACATGGGAGAAACACCAGTGAAAAATTTTGCAAAACGGGAAAAATTATGCATATTCTTCTGTTGCATGCGCTGCAATAATGGTTCTTAAGTATCAATTGTTTTCTAAATTCCACAAATACGAAGTCGCGGGCAACAGCTAGTATAAAATATACAGATGGACACGTAGCTAAGACCTGTAGGTCCATTATTAAACGGAACCCTAACAAAATAAAGAGGAAAATATGATATTACAACGGTCTTCAATTAACATGTCCCGGCTCAACAGACCTTAACTATCGCGTCTCAATCTTCAAATTTTGTACTTCAAGGTTGAAGGAAGTAATTTTTGTATTCAATATACCTGCTGCATATAATTGTTAAGCTAGCGATGTACCCTGACTTCGCACGTTTGTAAGGTAAAACGTCTTTACATTATAAAACGAAGTCGTTACTTTTATATGTGAGCTTATATTTTCAAAATTATGAAAAACTTTCTATATTAGGTAGAATGGTTCAAAAGGATGGCTTTTTATAATTTGTTAGGGATTGGTTTTTAAATCCACGCGAACGAAGTTGGGTTCATCAGCTAAGTATATTCATAGCATATTTATTTAAACTGATCAGTAATGTTAGAAATATGGGATCGATATTTATATGGTTTTATGGTTCCATGGAATTTTATGGTCGTATGGTTTCAGTTTCAGTTTATTTATTGCGTTCCATAATGTATACAATGATTGTTTAAATCTTTGGTTTAAATTAAATATTTAAGATACAGTTATTGACCCTGTCGGGCACAGCAATTTAGAATAGAAGAGAGGAAGAGTGGCAGCGCGACAACTTAATCATCTTTCAATAAATTACTAGAATTGCAATTATACACAATGTTTAATAAATAAACATAAAAGTGATCGATTAAAATCGATAACTAATTGTATTAATTATTAAGTTCACTATGGCAACTATTATTGCCTAATTTTAAGTGTGTCAACACTGACACTTTTTCCGTTTCCACTCAACATGTAACACAGCCAATTGTCAATGGCATTTTTTACAATGCAAAGTGTTGTATTTTATTTAAAATATAATCACATTTAAAATTCACACAGCATGTTATTTCTATTTACCTAACATGCTGTTGTGGTCCTTCGATAAGTACTCAATAGTACGTGGTTGAATCAGTTATATTTAAATTCAGTGCTCGCGTGTGATCCGTTCTTAGCTTGCTATGCAAGCCACGGTCGACGTTAAGGCGTTTAGAAATTTGCCCTGGTGCTCTTCGTCCTATAATACGAGGTGCCCGGGCCTTGTGTCTCGGCGGTGCAGTTTACTACAAATTTCGGTCTATATACCGGGTTGCGCGGCGCTCGTTGTACAAGAGCGTCCTGCTGCCATTTTGTTGAGGGGAGTCGCGATTTCGCGGCAAACGGCTGTTCATCGTGTGGGTTTGGTGCAATTCGTCCTATGTACGAGTTTCCCAGCCTCTTTTCGACGAGATCAGATCATTAATCTAGTGGATTTGGTCGATTCTTCGAGCATCAATTTCGTCCATACGAAAAATATTTTAGAATCGCCATATTGAAATAAATAGTTCGTTGTGTTGGCAGCAATGACAACGCTGATTTCATCGTGTTAAGTTGGCAGCAATGACAGCGCTGTTTTCGTCGTGTTAAGTTGGCAGCACTGCGTATTGTCACTGTCAATGTCAACTGTCATCGTTTCGTCAGTCACATCGTAACGTAAACAATAACATAACCAAAGTGCGGGTTTTGGTTGTTTTTAGTGCGGTTTATTTGTGCAAGCAATTAAGTTTAGTGCGTAAGTGCGTCCCTCTATAGGCGACTCACGCTGGAATACGTGCGGTTTTTGTTTTTATCGGCTACAGAAAGCAAAATCATGGGTGAGGAACTAAAACGTTGGCGAACTAAGCGCGGCCAATTAAAAAGTACAGTGACACGTATCGAAACCTTTGTAAATGGTTCTGAGTTTTCCTCAGCCGGCGGTGAGGTGCTTCAGGCTAGACTGGACAAATTAGTGAGTACTTTTAAAGAATATGAGGACGTTAACCTAGAAATTTCAATGCTTGACAGCACAGATTCAGAGAATGTTACTGAAATTGAAAACAAGTATTTTGTAGTGTTAGCTAAACTGAAAGAATCCATAAAGGGTAAGAGTAATTTACATTGTTCAAACAGTTCAGTTTCAAAGCTCCCAAATATTGAGATTTCCTCATTTGATGGAAAAGATTTCACTAACTACCAACCTTTCATGGATTTGTTCAATGCTGTCATTGAGAGAAATAGTTCTTTGTCTAATGTACAAAAATTGTGTTATTTGAGAAAGTATTTGACAGGAGATGCTCTGGCTGTAATAATTAACTTGCCTATTGTTAATGAGTCCTATGCAGAGGCATTGTTGTTACTAAAAAACCGGTTTGATAATAAGGCAAGGCTTATATGTAATCATATTAATCAGTTGCTAGAGTTACCTCAAATGCAAAAAGGTACTGCATCTTCTATAAGGTCTTTTGTGTCATGTATTCGCCAACAACTATATGCTTTAAAAAATTTAGAACAACCCACAGACAAATGGGACATGTTGTTAATTTCTATTTTTTCAAGGAAACTAGACTGTTATACAAACAGAGCTTATCATTTGGATAGAAACTCTCCTGATGATTTACCCACAATGTCTGAATTTCTGTCATTTTTAGAAAAGCGAGCAATAGCTTTGGAGGACAGTCCTCCCCCTAAAAGTAATTTCCATGATGGTAATAATAATGTTAAACAAAAGGCTAATAGTTTTAATCATAAAGTTTCCAATGTTGTTTCAAAACAAAACCAAAAACAAATCACTTGCTTATTCTGTAAAAATAATCATCTCTTATTTGCCTGTCCAAAATTTAAAATGTCTCCAATTATAGACAGATTGAAGTTTGTGACAGATAATAACTTATGTACAACTTGCCTAAGGCACCACTTGGATGTCTGCAAATATACATTTAAATGTAGAATGTGCAAAGAGTCCCATAATACTCTCTTGCATCAAGATAAACAACCTGAAACACCAGTCAATACTGTGTTGCATTCTAACAATAATAATATCAATGTTTTGTTACCTACTATACGTATAAAACTGATTGATAAAAATGGTTGTAAAATTTTTGTTAAGGCCCTACTCGATAGTGGGAGCCAAGCATCTATAATAAAGCGATCTCTTGTTAATCAATTAAAATTAAAGACTGTACCTTTTCATGTAAATATTATTGGACTTGGTAATAATAATAATAAAGCCAATGAATGTGCCAACATAATGTTACCTTCCTCAATTTACAATGTTAAGTTTGAAGTGAAGTGCCATGTTGTAGATTCTATCACAACTGTTTTGCCTCAGAATCCTATTGATATTAGCAATATTAGGATTCCTGAAAATGTTTTTCTGGCTGATACAGAGTTTAATGTCCCATCAGAGATTGCCATTCTACTAGGTTCTGATTTCTATTTTAAAGTGCTTCTTGATGGACATTTAAAGTTAAATAATGGATTAGTTCTCCAGAACACATTGTATGGCTATGTTGTAGCTGGTGCAGCTTTTCGTAAAGCTAAAGCTCCAGATTCAAATGTTAACTTGACTTCTAATTTTATTACCAAGGAAAATAATTTGGAAGAAATTATGGCAAAATTTTGGTTGTCTGAAAAAATGCCTGAGCCTGAGAAGAAAAAGACTCAGTCTTTGGAATTTCAAAGAGCAGAGGACTGTTTTAATAATTCAGTAAAATATATTGATAATCAATTTTCAGTTGATATTCCTTTACACTGCCCTTTGAATGAATTAAATATTGGAGATTCGTTTTCAATTGCTTTACAAAGATTTTTGGTATTAGAGAAAAAATTTCAGTCTGATCCAGAATATTTTTCAAAATATAAAAAGTTTATAGATGAGTATGTCACGCTAGGGCATGCTAAGGTCGTTGATGTCAATGCCTACGACATTTGTAATGGTCCGGTATATTTTCTTTCACATCATGCTGTCTCGAATGAAAGCAGCAAAACCACTAAGTTACGCATAGTATTTTCTGGCAATATGAAATCTAAAAAAGGTGTATCAATTAATGATGTAATGCTAAACGGTCCCATTGTGCAACGTGAATTATTTGACATACTTATCTACTTTCGTACTTATCGTTACACACTCATGTGTGATATTGAAAAAATGTTTCGAATGTGTCTCATCAATGAAGACTACAGACCTTTACAGAATATATTGTGGCGAGATGACCCATGTCAGCCAATCAACTGCTTGCAATTGCAAACAGTTACATATGGCCTTAAAGCTTCTACTTTTTTGAGTACTAGATGTTTGTTAGAACTAGCTCATTTGTACCAAGATAAGTACCCTTTAGCTGCAGAGGCTATTAGACAACACACATATGTCGATGATGTCATATGTGGTGCGGATTCGAAAAACCAGTTACATCTCCTGAAAGAGGAGTTACTGAACCTAATGAAGTTGGGGAATTTTAATTTACACAAATGGTGTTCAAACTCTATAGATGTTCTGCATAATATTCCTGAAAATAAAAAATATTTTGAACAGATTGACTTAAATAAAGACAATATAATTAAAACACTTGGTTTGAAGTACAATGTACTCACTGATTCCTTGTTGTTTCAATGTCCCATGATGGATGACACTCAAAAAACTAAAAGAACAATATTAAGTTTTATTGGTAAAATATTTGACCCTCTTGGTCTCTTGGGTCCCATTGTAGTAGTGGCTAAACTGTTCATGCAGTCTCTATGGGCACTTAATATTAACTGGGATGCTGTTCTGCCCCAAGACTATATTAATACATGGGATAAATTTTTAAATGATTTAATTTCAATGGGCACTCTCTCTATTCCAAGGTGTGTTTTATCACATCCAGTAGATGCCATGGAACTTGTAGGCTACTGTGATGCCTCCATGAAAGCTCTTGGTTGTTGTCTCTTCTTAAGAATTTTTAATTCTAATGGGACAGTCTCTGTTGACTTGTTATGCTCCAAGTCACGAGTTGCTCCATTAAACAAATCGGTAACAATACCAAAGTTAGAGTTAAGCAGTGCATTATTGCTTGCTCAGCTAGCAAATAAAGTTCAGGATACTTTAAAACCAAGATTACCAAAACTTTCTATTCACTTGTATAGTGATTCTCAAATTACACTTGCTTGGATCAAGTCAGCAAATTTAAAATCAAATTCATATATTATAAATAGGGTCAATCAAATTAAAACACTGACAGAAGACAAAATGTGGTCTTATGTTAGCTCAAGTAAGAATCCTGCTGATTTACTTTCTAGAGGCTGTGATCCACACAAATTAAGATCAAATGAACTATGGTGGCATGGTCCCAAGGAACTGTCTCATATGGACTTTCAGCACTCTATATGTGATGTAAAATTGCCCATTCCCTCATCCTTTGAGGACGAATTAGTGACCAATGTGACCTTACCCCAATTAGATTTTCTTAATAAATTTTCTGATGTTGGAAAGCTGCAGAGAGTAGTAGCATATATTTTACGATTTCGTAATAATTGTTTAAAGAAAGATAAAGAAAGTGGGTCATTGACACCACAAGAGCTCCATAATGCCTTGTTGGTAATAATTCGTGTCTCACAAAATAAATATTTTTCTAAAGAGATGGAGTGGCTAAATAGGTCCTTGCCGGTAAAGTCAGGTTTGTCAAAACTACACCCCTTCCTGGATAAGACTGGTATATTAAGGGTAGGTGGTCGGTTACAAAATGCCAATGATATTCCCTTTGATAAAAAGCATCCAGTCATATTACCCAAGTCTTGTCACTTGACAACTATTCTAATTCACAAAGAACATTTAAGATTATTACATGCTGGTGCCAAATTGGTACTTAGCTCTTTATCACAACGCTTTTGGCTTGTTAATGGCATAAGAGAAGTAAAGAAAGTAGTAAATAGGTGTGTTAAATGTTTTAGAATGAAAGCAGCAGCCGTAAACCAATTAATGGGCTCTCTGCCACCTGAAAGACTTTCTGTTGCCAGACCGTTCCAAGTGGTAGGTGTTGACTTCTGCGGACCATTCAGTGTGAAAGTTACACGCTTAAGAAGGCCTATAGTGACTAAAGGCTATGTAGCTATATTTGTTTGTTTTACAATTAAGGCCATCCACATGGAACTTGTAAGCGACTTAACCACTGAAGCATTTTTGGCTTGCCTTAAGCGATTTATTGCTAGACGAGGAATGCCAAGTAAAATATTTTGTGATAATGCCAAAACCTTCAAAGGTGCAGCTAACGAATTAAAAGCTTTACATGATCTGTTTACTTCAAAAAAGCACATTGATGCAATTGATAATTATTGTATACCTAAATATATTCAGTTTAGATTTATACCAAGCTATTCACCAGAGTTTGGAGGCTTATGGGAAGCCGGGGTTAAAAGTTTTAAATTTCACCTGAAGAGAATTGTTGGCAACATTGCCTTAACCTTTGAAGCTTTGTATACAGTGGTTACAGAAATTGAAGCTGTGTTAAATTCACGACCCCTTCTTCCTATAAGTTCGGATGTTTCCAGTTATGAATATTTAACGGCTGGCCACTTCCTCATAGGAAATGCATTGTCAAGTTACCCTGAAACTGACCTTTCTGATAAAAATATCAATAGATTAAAATTTTGGAATATCTTAACCAAAATTAAACAGGACTTTTGGAATGTCTGGTCACGTGATTATCTCACACAGTTACAAAGTAGACCAAAGTGGCTACAAAGTCATCCTAACTTAAAAGAAGGGGACCTTGTCATTGTACGCAATGACAATACACCTCCATTAACATGGCCCATGGCTAGAGTTGTAAGGGTTATCCCTGGACCAGATGGTAGGGTCAGGGTGGCTGAAATAAAGATGCCAAATAATAAAACATATTTAAGGTCATTTAGAAAGTTAAGTTTATTACCACTTAATAATACTGTTTCTGATGAACAGTTGAGTAGTCCCTAGTGGTTAGCCGATCCCAAGACTTTGTCGTAGGGCTAGAGACTACTTAACTAAGCATTTTTCTGTTTTTGAATGTATTTATACTTGAAGATGGTTTTCTTGTATTAAGTATGTATGTTATAATAAGTTTGTTATTATGTTAATATATATATGGTTTTGGCCCGGCCCAACTTATGTTTAATAAATAAACATAAAAGTGATCGATTAAAATCGATAACTAATTGTATTAATTATTAAGTTCACTATGGCAACTATTATTGCCTAATTTTAAGTGTGTCAACACTGACACTTTTTCCGTTTCCACTCAACATGTAACACAGCCAATTGTCAATGGCATTTTTTACAATGCAAAGTGTTGTATTTTATTTAAAATATAATCACATTTAAAATTACACAGCATGTTATTTCTATTTACCTAACACACAAGGTTGTATTGGTTACCCACTTGACAAATGGAAGTAGAACCTATATTCTTTCTTAAAATAAGTTGGGATAATTACAAATATTTATTAAGCTAAACTTTTATTATCCTATAAATAATTGTATGTCAAAGTGTCAATCAAAATCGTAAATAACATTGAATTTACGTATTTGTATTTGACAAGAGGTCATGATCACGCATAACTTAACTAACAGCTAACAGGCTTCATAACATAACTTTGAAACGCAGTTTTACTCGTTATTAAGTAAAATAGTCCATTTACGATTCGTCTTTCGTACTATATTAATTTTTGATTCCGTACAAAAGGAACGTGTCTTGACTGTTGATTGATCTCTCAAACTTTTTAACACTACATTAAGAAAAATGAGGTAAAACACAAAAAAGTCACCTTTAAAGTATTAAAGGGGACTTATTGTTTTTGTAAAAAATTCTCAAGTTCTTAGATTTAATAGTTTCAGCTCTGCCTCGATACGTAAATCTAATAGCTTTTTAAACGACTTCAAAATGAGTATTTTAAGAAAATAGTTAATCCTTTGAAACCTGAGAGTTTTCCTGGATTTCTCAGGAGATAACCTAGTCCTGACCTAGTGCCAATGGGACAAGACAAGAACAAAGTAGGTAGAAGAAAGGAGGTTCTCAATTCGACTGTATGTTTTTTATTTATGTTTGTTACCATAACTTTTAACTGAACCGAGCGATTATAATGATTATTTTTTTATTTGAAAGCTGGTGGTTCCCGTGTAGTCGCATTGGTACCAGGCCAGGATCTACTGGTTATTTCCTGAGAAATTTAATTAGAAAAAAAAAACATTATCCTCATATCAGAAGAGTATAAAGACGTCTTACTTTGCAGATAAAAGATAATAACAATGACAAGATCAGGATTTCCCTTCGATTTCAGTCAACGCATTCATCTAATACGCTCTATTGGCATCTAGTTCATGGACCAATCTAACTGACTTTCCAATATTATATTGTATCTTAGAGCCTCTAGAAAGGCTAATTGATTTTGTTACTAAAAGATTACTACGAAATAGTATATAGATCGATATTTTTCCACTACAATAGTTTTGAACCAAACTGTTATACACAGCAGTTCTAGAGTTCCGTGATCTTGACCAAGTCCTTATCTTTAAAAATATTTTTAAATTGACAGTATTATTGTCGCATTTCACAGGGACGAGGTCCTTAGTTGGGATCTAAAGCTAAATCTATAGTAATACTAGCTGACCCGGCAAACGTTGTTTTGCCATACTAAAAGAAAAAAGTTTGAAAAATAGATGTTGGCCGATTCTCAGACCTACTGAATATGCATGTAAAATTTCATAAAAATCGGTCAAGCCGTTTCGGAGGAGTACGGTAACTAACACTGTGACACGTGAATTTTATATATCAGAAGATTAACTATTATATTACCTAAGTTGAAGAGTTTGTTTGTTTGAACGCGCTATGATTGTGATTGATAAGATTTGTGGAGTGTAATTCCAAATCCCGAAGTGACAAGCAGTAATAGTAAACGTTGTTAGACAAATAAACACTCTATAATATAATATGCTATGCTGTGCGAAACCGGGGCAGATTGCCCCGGTTTCGCACAGGCAACATTAAAAAAAAAATTACTTTTTGTTCATACCATGATATTTTTATTACCCAGAGAATTATTATACCCATTATAACTCTGAAACGAAAACTCCGAATACAATAATTTAAAGAGCATCTTCGAATATAATTCACCTTAATTAACAAATCATATTACACAAAGAGTAAATATATTCCACTTACATGTATTGTGTTTTGTGTTATATTACATAGTTATATGAATACATGTATGCATGGCGTAACCGTACATGCGCCTGCATAATATCATTATGATAACCTACTTCTGTCATCTTTACCACAGATTTACCCAGATAGAGTGTCTATGGCTACATCACACACCCGCCTTGAAGCCAACATGAATAGCTATGTGTGCGTGAAATATGAATACATGTAGGTATCTATGTCATACATAAATACATCATATTATCCTCTCCAGCCCATTTACGTCCCACTGTTGGGCACGGACCTCCTCCACTTTGGAGGGATTATGGTCTACTGTGCCGCGCTGACCAAGCGTGTTGGCACAGGGTTTATTTTCGAGTTTTCCGTCTCTCACAGAGGATGTTATCTGTGTGCAATATCCCTTAGCTGACGTTTACAGCACCCTTGGGAGATGAGGGTGGTGAAACTTGTATTCTTAATCCGTCACCACACGGAGAATATACATTAAGAGGATACCAAAATAGCTTCGTGCATTTTTCTACGTACGAAGTTTTCATTGTTTCTTTAGATTGAATGGCTAGAGCTCTAATTTTAAGTATATGTTTTTTCAATATATGATCTAGGATCGCATAAACTCAGAAACGCGATTGAAAAAAGTTTTCTCGATAGAAAATCTTAGCGAAACAACCTCTCAAATTTTTTATTTTTTTCATTTGTCGGTCTATTATCGCGTATTAACTAATGAAATAACTTTAAAAACATAAGTAACTATTATATTTAGAAACACGTAAATCAGAATTAAAATATATTTAGTAGATTTTGAGTAAACAAAAAAAATCTCCCTAATTTTTCATTTTCTATACCTACTAGCTGTGTTAATATGTACATGTCGACGATAATATTGATGTAGGCCCTTAACTAATAGACATATACATCATATGAAACATTATTTTCTGTGGTATTTGGTAAATCATTGATGTCAACCATGTTCAGAGTAAGGCTTCTCAAATGTGTGTTGGTGCGGCTTTGTCTTTACTTTCTAGTACTAAATTCATCTTAATAATGTTAACAGAGGATATAGCGGGAGTTTTATTTAAGAAATTCTACATGGTGTAGGCTACTGAAAACTATTATTTTTATTTTATTAAGTTGTCCATGTCTAGGCCAAAAGTCCCTACAAAATGGTCGGTCCCCTTTAATGTCTCTCTCTTCAGCCCATAAGTATATCGTCCCACGGTTTAGCACGCACCTCCTCCAATTTAGGAGAATATTTATTGATCTACTAAGCCGCGCGTACCAAGTGTGTTGGCTTAGGCATTAGTTTTGATTTTTCCGTCTCTCCCGTTAACTGCTTAGAATATCCCTTAGCTACACACCCTACGAAAGAAATAGGGTGGTGACATTAGTATTCTTAATCTGTCATTATACGAATAAATATAATAAACAAATATTCATGAACATTTCACACAATATTTCAATATTTTTAAACAGTTATAAGAACACACGCTGAAGACTTAGTACCACTAATTCCTTATGTACTATATAGAAACTGATTTATTGTATCTAGGGCGTTGCTATTGAAGCTATAGAAATATCTATAGTTATTTAAAGTTATAACTAATATTATACTTAATATTGTTATTGTATTATGTCTATATAATTTAATTACGCAGTTCAAACAAGACATTAGCTTATCAGTAATGTGGTTACGCGATTGTGACAGACTAACCGATTCATTATCGGAACATTACTGATTGAAGGACTTTGTACTTATAGTTATGAAATATATAATTAAGGGCCTACATCAATATTATCGTTTATCATCGCCGTCACGTACTTAGACGGGCTTCGTGGCGTAGTGGTTCATGTACTAGACTGCCGTTCACAAGGTCGCGGGTTCGATTCCCGCTTGGGACAATTATTTGTGTGATATTCATAAATGTCATACAAATGTTTGTACTACGTCTGGGTGTTTTCTATGTATTATAAGTATGTATTTACAAAAGAAAAGTATTATATCCGTATTCTGGTACCCATAACACAAGCATAATAAGCTTAGCTTGGGACCAGAGGACGATGTGTGAAATGTCCATGAATATTTATATTTATTTATATTTATATTAACACAGCCAGTAGGCACAGAAAATGAAGAATTAGAGATACTTTTCCTATTTACTCAAAATCTACTAAATATATTTTAATTCTGATTTACGTGTTTCTGTATATAATAGTTACTTATGTTTTTAAAGTTATTTCATTAGTTAATACGCGATAATAGACCGACAAATGAAAAAAATAAAAAATTTGAGAGGTTGTTTCGCCAAGATTTTCTATCGAGAAAACTTTTTTCAATCGCGTTTCTGAGTTTATGCGATCCTAGATCATATATTGAAAAAACATATACTTAAAAATTAGAGCTCTAGCCATTCAATCTAAAGAAACAATGAAAACTTCGTACATAGAAAAATGCACGAAGCTATTTTGGTATCCTCATAAAAATAACAATGAATGTACCTACATATTTTTGTCACTCATAGTTGAGCACATCACCTAGTTTTTCATTTAATTGTAACATACTTTTTTGCGTACTATCTAGAAGAGACAATGAATATTTCTTTCTTAAAACTACTTGAGTTGTTGATGTTACAGATTTAGACGTGAATATATGTTTTAAATTCTAGCCTGACGTTTCGGACATTTTTCAGTCACGATGGTCATAGGTGGGAACGAGAGCTGTAAAGCGTAGTCTGCGTAAATTTGTAAACTTTCAAATTTGTAAACGGGGTTTTTGGATGGTCATATTTCTTTTAGTTATTATGTTTTGAAAAAAAAGAGAGCATAGAAGCATAGATATATAAGACCTAGATACAGCGAGAAAACATTGTTGCTATGGAGGTAATATCCACGAAAAAAACACCGGATTACGATGTCCATATTTTTGTATGGAGTACAGTTTGGTGTGCCCTCTTAAAAATTAAATCGAATACCAGGAAGTCAACAAATTATTTCCTGTATCCAGGTATCAAACATAAATACTTTCTTATTTGTTTTTATGGCATCTACAAAAATGTTGAAATCTATTACTGCTAAAAAATTAAATAAATTGCAGAGCTAGAGTTACTTTCACCGCAAATAGAGGCCGTTATAGAATATGAAAAACATGTTGCTGAGGTCATCATCGAAGCGTAAAACGTTTTATGAGAATTGATTTCGCATGCAATATTTAAAATATGATATTCTTAAGATTCCGTAGTTAAAGTAGTACAGACATATATGGCTTATCCGTTGAGCTCCTAAAACCGATTATATCGCATATTAGCGGGATATTGAGCGCTCTTTATAACACATGCCTACGAAACGGCACCTTCCCCAAGAGCTTTAAACAAATTAAAATCGTACCTCTTTATAAAGGCAAAGGAAAGAAATCAGTTATGAGTTCGTACAGGCCGATATCGTTGGTCCCCGCATTAAGTAAAATAATCGAAGTCGGGTTAAATCAGCGCATCTCTCAATTTATAGCGCCGTCTCTGTCGCCTAGGCAGTATGCGTATAGACCGAGCCATTCTACCTCCGATCTGGTCAGGGAGGTGATATCGGAGGTCTGTAAGGCGCGGGAACTGGGACGGCAGGTATCCCTCATCTGCTGCGATTTGTCACGCGCTTTCGATACCACAGCCCCCAATCTGGTCACTAGCAAACTTCAGCACTACGGAATACGAGGCCCCGCAGCCGCGTTATTAGCGTCGTTTATGTGCAATCGGATCCAGGTCGTGGATGGCAACTCCGGCACTACGAGATCCTCAGAGCAGGAGGTCGTGATCGGTGTACCACAAGGATCGTGCCTATCAAATACGCTCTTCAGTATCCTACTTAACGACCTACCATCCGCCATACCTGACGCGCAAGTGTACATGTACGCAGACGACGTGGCTGTTGTTGTATCAGCACAGTCACATGCGGAATTGTCCCGGAAGGTGAGCGACGTGATGGGGCAGCTCGCGAAATGGTTTCACTCAAACGGTCTGGCTCTTAATGCTGGTAAAACGTGTTATATGGTATTCCAGCTGGCAGGACGACCACCCCCTGCTCTAGACATAAATGTAGGTGGTACCAATATATCACAAGTTGGTGAGACTAAGTTGCTAGGCTTCACCATTGACTGTGCACTGACATGGGAAGCACATATTGATAGCGTCTGCGCGAGGTTGAGTGGAGCCTGCTTTGCTCTGCGGCGGCTGGCGGAAACAGCATCTGCTGAGGTGGTGAGATCGTGTTATTTTGCGACAGTTCATGCAATACTGTGTTACGGTACCGAATTGTGGGCCCGTGCAGCGGACAGGCTACGCGCTTTCCGCATGCAAAAGCGCGCAGTAAGGGCGGTGGTCGGTATAGCGGATGATCAATCTGTTAGGAAACATTTTAAACGACTGAGGATTTTGACACTACCGTCCATCTTTATATACCAAATATCCATGTATGTCCGGGCAAACCTCGATAAATATGTTAGAGTACAAGACACACACAACTATAACACTAGACACAAACAAAGACTACACGCTGTCCCACACAAACTAAAAAAATCCGAAAATACCATGAGGGTCGTAGGTCCTTCGGTTTATAATCGGCTGCCTGTGGGCGTCAGAAATGCGGCTTCCATTATGATCTTTAAGAGAAGACTGAAAACTTGGCTTATAGAGATGGAAATATATGACATAAATCAGGATTTTATGAAACTACCTTTTACTTGACGTGGGTAAATACTGTACTAAAAATAAGTTGTTAGAAAAAAAAAATTACCATATTGTTAAAATAGTCGATATAATAATATAATATATTGTTAATAAAATAGTTTTAATAATCAAATAAATGTACAATTGTATAATGTATAATGTAACATGGACACATTATGTGCCCTCATTTCTGTATCGATGACTTGTAATGATTATTACCAATAAGTAAATAAATAAATAAATAAATAAATAAATAAACAAGAACTCTGTCTGTCCACCGACCGTATCTCATAAACCGAAATATGGAACTAATAGAAATTTTCACACAACAGTATTTTCTATTGTTTTTTTTTTCTTTTATTATAATTAAATATTTATGGACATATCACACGACGTCCTTTGGTCCCAAGCTAAGCTTATGCTTGTGTTATGGGTACCAGAATACGGGTATGCCTACAACATAAACTACTTATATTATTTTTTTTGTAAATACATACTTATAATACATAGAAAGCACCCAGACGCAGCACAAATATTTGTAAGGCAATTGCAAATATCACACAAATGATTGCTCCGTGCGGGAATCGAACCTGCGACTTTGCGAACAGCAGTCCGTTATATGAAGCACTAGACAATGAGCACTAATTTATCGCACATAATTAATAGAAAATGGCATAACACAATATTTAAATATATATTCTCATACATATAATACCTGAAGTGATATTTTCCATGGCTTTGTCTATTGCTCTTTTATACACTGAACAACTAAACGGATTTTACAGATATATAAAAATTATATATTAAAAATCACGTTTATTACTTGTATATGCGGAAGTACCTATTAAGCTTTAGCACAACGAAACTGCACTCGTTAAATACTTAATTATAACTATTAGATACTTATACCTAATGCTTTTATTTTTTGTTTCTTTAGAATAATAAACCAACAGGAGTTTCCTTTGTTAAAAATACTACCGCATCACTAAAGTGCCAAGGTAACGCACACAACCACTATAACGTAATTTCATTGGTTTGCACGTTCCGCCCACAAACACTTTACGCACGCTAAAATGTGTGTATCTGTATATTATATACAGACACATACATCTCTCTCCAGTCCATTTACTTCCCACTGTTGGGCACGGGCCTTTGGTTTTTTACACTTTGCGAGGGATTATGGTCTACTGTGCCGCGTTAACCAGGCGTATTGGCACAGGGTTTATTTTCGAGGTTTCCGTCTCTCACAGAGGATGTTATTTGCGTGCAATATCACTCAGCTGACTTTCACAGTTGGGAGGAGATGGGGTGGTGACACTTGTATTCTTAATCCGTCACCACATGGAAAAGACACATATGATCATGAATTATATGAACATCATAATGACAGATACATACATACTCATTATGAGTATGTAATTATGTATGTATGTATTATATGTATAATGACAGGAGGTTTGATACTGTATCCTAAACACAGGCTAAACTCTTAGCCTAGTTAGGCAACACAGGGTCAGACCCGGATCTATCCATAAATTATAAAAAACACTTCGTCAAAGATTCTTGTAATTTCTGCTCACCAACTTTGTACTGCTGTAATACTTACTTATAAAAAACGAGTATTGTGAGTGAAATGAGTATTGAAGTATGAGAATTGCTCTCGTCACTTTTTCAGCGGGAGTCGTCTAATATTATCAACTCCGGTTGTTTAAATCTCGGCGTGTGTTGCCTTGAGCCTACTTTCTAAGCTAAGCCTACATTCAGAACTGTAACATCAGTATTAGATATATATCTATCTATAACAACATGCTATCCCTCACAAGCTGATAACATTGTATTTTGATACAGTATCAAGCTCGACGCAAGAAGTAATAAAATTATGCGTAGTTGAAAAATTAAAAAACGAAAAAACACGCTTGAAAATTCTAATTATTTTTTTTTATTACTCCTTTGTCATTGAGACCTTAACATGTCTGTAAAATTTCAGATAAATCAGACTACTGTAAGTTGGTGAAAATCTCTTTCAAAGATTCCGTTACATATACATTCCGGACATTTCACACAACGTCCTCTGGTCCCAAAGTAAGCTATATATCTATGCTTGTATTATGGGAACCAGATACGGATAGACTACATATACTACTTTTCTTTTGTAAATACATACTTATAATACATAGAAAACACCCAGACGCAGTACAAACATTTGTATGACATTTATGTATATCACACAAATGATTGTCCCAATCAGGAATTGAATCCGCGACCTCGTGATCGGCAGTCCATTATATAAACCACTCCACCACGAAGCCCGTCAATACATTGATAGATACTACCTAGCTAATTAAAGCGTGTTCAAAATAACCAAGCTTTAAAAGGCTTTAGTTATCGGTAGTTATTTTTTTGTAAATTAAACCTAGATAGATAGATCAAATCCTTGCGGTGATGGATTAAGAATTTAGGTGTCACCACCCAATTTCCTCTCCAGGGTGCTGTAAAAGCCAGCTAAGGGATATTGTACAAAGATATTACCCTCTGTGAGAGACGAAAAACTCAAAACTAAAACCTATGCCAACACGCCTGGTCAGCGTGGCGTAGTAGACCATAAACCCTCTTTAATTGGAGGAGGCCCGTGCCCAGCAGTGGAACGATAATGGGGTGGAGAGAGAGGCAATAAATGAGCTTTGACTTTGAACATTTATTATCATTATTATGTTGCCATATTCTGCAATATCTGTTTAAAATCACTAATCAGAATCAACAAGTTACTTCCCACAATTTTAAAGTTATGAAAATTAAAAGCTAATGGTGGAGAAACAATAGTTTTTATTGATATAAACTTAATTTTGCAAAGTAATTTATTGATTTTGCAATTGACATGCTATGCTTTACTTAATAAATTAAATTGCCGCAAGCGGGACTTAATTTTGCAGTTAAAATGACGGCAAAAGTTTTGCTAAAAACCGCTATTTATTCTACAGTTATAAACATCATATTTTATTTGAACAACCTTATTTGTGTAAACTAGTTTTAAGATTAACATCAGATTTTTTAGTCTTTATTGCATCCATCTTTGTTATTTATGAGCAAACCGTTATGCGACATTGACACTCTTACATAAGATTAATACTGCACACTACAGAATTTAATAGAAATTAGTAGCATTACCTACTCTTTTCTTTTCTCAGTGTTAAAGTACTGTTTTTCTTTTCTCATTCTCTCTCTCTCTCTCCAGCCCATTCACGTCTCACTGTTGGGCACGGGCCTCTTTTACTTTGGGAGGGATTGTAGTCTACTGTGCCACGGTGTCCAGGCGTATTGTCATAGGGTTTAAATTCGAGTTTTCCTTCTCTCACAGTAGACGTTAACTGCTTATATTATTCTTTAGCTGGCTCTTACCGCACCCTGGGAAAGAAAAGGGATGGCGACAGTTGCATTCTTAATCCATCACCATACTGACAGCTTAACTCACTAAAACATTTGTATAACAACTATTTTATGAAAATTAATGAAATACCCTAACATTACTAGACATGCTAACATTATTTCTATATTAGAACAAAGCAGTTACTTGGTATCTTTAACACAACAACAGGTTTATCGTAATCGGAATAAGGTCACTACATACATTATGTCTTTAAAAACAACGGATTAAAAGTAGAACAGACCTACTATTAAATTGCTATTAACTAAAATAACGACTAGTCTCGTAGGTAAATAATCGTAATAAGGTAAATAATTTTGAAAATCTTTACTTAATATAATACAAAGTAGTTATTTTTGTATGTATATCCCTATGTCAGCTTACATCTTTAAAACTGCGCAACGGGTGGGAGGCCACGCACACATGATGGGGGGCCTAACGTCCCTCCCATCGCGTTGGGCCCCGAAAAACAGGGCCACCCCTTTGCCGGGTCATGGTCAGGCTCAAAGCACTATACCATGGCCCGGTTACGGCAAGAAGGTCACTTCTTGCCCTAAAAAAAACGTAAAAAAAAATTCTAACGCTAAGCCCAATGTCACTGTGTGGAAAAAGGTACATTACTCAGCTTTGTTGGGGCAACGTGAGATGTCATCCCAGCGCTGATTTTCTGTAATGCACTAATGCCCTAATTTCTGACTTTGACGTCCGACGGTGACATTGTATGCATTACTACAAATTAAACCAACTAAACAATTCAAAAACAAACAAAATAATACAACATAAAATAGTATAATATATAATTTGTTAGGGTTTGGTTTTTTTTATTCAGTCCTTGGTTGGTCGGTAATCATACTATTACATGTAGGTGAAATTCCCTTTCAACGATTCATATCATGTTTTTGTGTAAATGGATACAAGATACAAAAGAAGTTAACAATTTCGTTTTTAAAAAAATTTCGCTAATTAAAGCAAACTATTTGTACTTGGTACTATTATTAACAAAGTACGTTTAAAAAATTATAAACAAAAGTTTGAAATTACGACTGTCAACACAAAGACTTAGAAAAAAGGCTTAACTTACCTTATTTAAGTAACTCCGTAAGACAATCACTAATAACACAGCATTGCTTTCCACAACTACACTATTAATGAAATAACAATTTAGTAATAAATATCGTATTAAGAATTCACAGTTATTGATAAACTGTTACATATTTGTCACAGTTATTACATTACTAATATCGTTTGATCTTGAAGTGATCGCAGCTCAAGGCCCACGTGGACTCTCGGCAATAGTCTGTTATAAAATGTGTTCGTTCGAAACTTGAATCATGCATTTGTGCTGTGACGTCATCATGATGTTTTTTTACATAATTATACCGTTATTGACTCGACTGATGTTAGGTCTATTATTGTTTTTTTACTCTAATAAGCCGCTTGCTACCTCTACCGCGATAGGTACGTACTTAGTCTTGCCTGATACGATTATAATTTATGTAATTTAATAAATAAACATTGGTAGATACCATATTGATGCTACTTCAGTAATTCTTTCGAATAATTTAAGATTTAATTTACTTCAAAAAGTACTTAGTTTAGCTTATTTCAGGAGTTCTCTAATATGTAAGTGTTTTATCGCACTTAGATTTTATTGTAGGTACTTAGTTACAGTTCTAAAGAAAGTATAACTTAAGATTATTTTTACATACACATATAGAACACAAAGGCTAATGTTATCGCAACTATACGCGTAGGCGCGCCCTTAGTCATACTAATGAATCAGACCTACTTCTCGCAGTAAATACTAGCACTCACACAGTACTGTATTTATAACATCTCTAATTTAATTATGGCTAAAGTTAACACCGATGCCAAAACAAAGAAAAAAAAACGTTTATAATTCCTGTGACATCCTGCAGTAATTTTGTTTATAGAACAGCAAACACTAAACTTGCAGTTTCAACAGCGTTTATAAGCTTTGCTCTATAGTATGGCATTGAGCTTAATTTTTTTTTGTTTATGGATTTTGTACACTAAAGTTACAATGCTAATCCCATCGTGCCTTTCCTTAACCCACAACTATATCATGCCTCTATACCATACCTGCCCATTGCCACTTCAGCGGCAACGTGCTACACCCTGCACTCATTCAACATCACTCTATACACTATATATTTTATATCCATATACAAAATTTTTATTATTTATATAATTATTATCATATATTTATTTATATTAACTATTAATAACACTACCATCTCTCGAAAATTCCACTATTATCCAAATTATTATTTATTATTATTGATATCCATTATTAAAATTATAATGCCAAACTGTGACCTTTTAAATTTACACTATTGATAACATAGTTTTTGGAAAACTACTGTTAGCAAAAATTGTTGTACAACTGCTGTATTAGTAGATACTAATTGTTATTAACCGATGTCTGAGTGTCAGAATTGTTGTTGCCGCCGACACTGCGGCCGTTCATTTTGCCACCATAGTGATTGGCTAATAACTGTCCGATATAAATGCTGTTGTGTGACTTACCGAGCTGTTGTAGGGACTTCCACTGTCGTTCTCGTCACTAAACGACGCCAACCGATTGAACGTTGTTATATTGTAACTGTTGTCGACATAAACTTGTAGTATAGTATTCAATGTTGCTCATACCTCGCCCTCGATGTGTACTACTGTCGCACTGTCGATGCGGTCGATTGCTGTAAATCTGAAAACAACAAACAGATTAGATACTAAGTCTGGAAATGTATACAGTAAGTCAGTAAGCAACCTATGTACATAAAACGAAAAATTTTAGTAATGTAAGGCAAAAGATTTATAATGTAAATAGACAAAATAAGCAATGAATTTAAAGGAATAAAAAAGAATAATACTAAGAAAACAAAAGAAATAAAGACTAAAATAGAACCAAAGAATAAATGGCCCCTATCCCTGTACCAAACCATGTTTCTCATATATTCTGTCTGACGCTACTGCTAAGCTGAACTGCTGTTGTTACCTGTAAGTTAAGAATAGATAAGATTAATGTAAATGGATAGATGAGAAATGTATTACAATAAACCAAAAGATTGTGTACGTAAAGGAAAACTGTAATTATGTAAGACAAAAGATCAATGTAATGTATAATAAAGCCTAAAAAGAATTAAAGAATAATACTAAAGAAAACAAAGAAATGAATAAGATTATAAAAGAACAAAAGAATACTAAAGAAAACAAAAAGAAATAAATTATAAAAAAGAATAATATTAAAGAAAATAAAAAGAATAAAGAGTATAAAAGAACACATACTCATGTAATAGTATATATAAATAGTATAAATCACAAGATAAATGTAATTAGATACTAAGAATTGTACCACATCTGCAAACAATAAAACGTAAACATAAGTAAACATAAGAGTGAACTGTAAGAAATAATACACAAAAATTAAATGTAATATAAAAATAAGAGAAATGTGTTAAAATAGGTTAGACTCGTACGTACACAATATGGAAACTGTAATAATAATGTAAAACAACGATTAAAATGTAAATGTAAAACAGATAAATAAGAAATAAGAAACTGAAAGAATAATGTTAAAGAAAAGTAAAAATACTAACTGAAAAATTAATGCATGCTAAATAAGGTCTCTGACTCAAGTCAGGGGAGAACTCGCGGGCCGGGCCTAGCGTCCGGACAAAAAAAAAAAAAAAAAAAAAAACACTTCTTCGGGCTGTGTCATACACACCGATCCTTCTACGAATCTACGAAGTATTCATTAGGTACCTACCCATTTTTAGGGTTCCGTACCCAAAGGGTAAAAACGGGACCCTATTACTGAGACTTCGCTGTCCGTCCGTCCGTCCGTCCGTCCGTCCGTCCGTCCGTCCGTCCGTCCGTCCGTCCGTCCGTCCGTCTGTCACCAGGCTGTATCTCAAGAACGGTGATAGCTAGAGAGTTGAAATTTTCACAGATGATGTATTTCTATTGCCGCTATAACAACAAATACTAAAAATAAAATAAAATAAATATTTAAGGGGGGCTCCCATACAACAAACATGATTTTTAGGGTTCCATACCCAGTATCTCAAGAACGGTGATAGCTAGACAGTTGAAATTTTCACAGATGATGTATTTCTATTGCCGCTATAACAACAAATACTAAAAATAAAATAAAATAAATATTTAAGGGGGGCTCCCATACAACAAACATGATTTTTAGGGTTCCGTACCCAGTATCTCAAGAACGGTGATAGCTAGACAGTTGAAATTTTCACAGATGATGTATTTTTATTGCCGCTATAACAACAAATACTAAAAATAAAATAAAATAAATATTTAAGGGGGGCTCCCATACAACAAACATGATTTTTTTACCGTTTCTTGCTCGATACTAATAACGTTGCCTTATATTGCATAGATAATGGTACGGAACCCATCGTGCGCGAGTCCGACTCGCACTTGACCAATTTTTTTTCAATTTTAACAACACTATTTTTATGTATTTCTTTATTAAAAACACGGTAATTTTTAGGGTTCCGTACCCAAAGGGTAAAAACGGGACCCTATTACTGAGACTTCGCTGTCCGTCGGTCCGTCCGTCCGTCCGTCCGTCCGTCTGTCACCAGGCTGTATCTCAAGAACGGTGATAGCTAGAGAGTTGAAATTTTCACAGATGATGTATTTCTATTGCCGCTATAACAACAAATACTAAAAATAAAATAAAATAAATATTTAAGGGGGGCTCCCATACAACAAACATGATTTTTTACCGTTTCTTGCTCGATACTAATAACGTTGCCTTATGTTGCATAGATAATGGTACGGAACCCTTCGTGCGCGAGTCCGACTCGCACTTGACCAAATTTTTTAATTTTTAAAATGTATTTTATTAACTTGTAGGTACAGAATCTGTCAAATCTGTGATAGGATATATAAAGCCGTTTCACTTTTGACTTTTTTCTTTAAGTATCAGGGTTAAAAAAAACGTATTTAGTTATATTTGGCGAGTAACTAAAGCTTGTGTTATTTAAAACCGGTTACTGGCCCTGGTTTTATATGACGATGTTAATATTACCGAACTACCTTGACAATCGACCTGGCACGAACACTTTATAAGTAAAATTCCATTAAAATTAATACAACCATAATGACATTATCATTAACTATTTGACTCAAACGTTTTCAGTTACTTTAAATAAATGGTTTGTATAATATTTTCTAACACTTGCGCGACTCATCTGTTTAAATAAAACTACTATTTACGGATTTAGACGCGTATATTTGTTTTAAATTTTGGCCCGACGTTTCGGAGACTTTGCAGTCACAGACAGTAGAGACATGGTCACGGGTGAGTCTCACCCGTGACCATGTCTCTACTGTCTAAATGTCTAAATCCGTAAAAAGTAGTTTTATTTAAATGGTTTGTGTTTGTAATTTATTTGTAGGTACACTATTTCCTGCATATTTAAATATTATTGGTCTTATTCATAATGACTTATCGGAGGTTTAAAAGTTCGCTAAAATCGGTTCCCAAAAATTGTCAAAACTTGTTATTCATAATAGGCTTTTTACGCTAAAACGTTTATTATCTCTCAGATAAAATTTCCGTTTAAACCTCCGATAAGTCATTATGAGTCACATCAAACATAAACAAGTTTCACAAAAAAATCAATCCTCTTGAACAACTCTAGCTATTAAAAAAAACGCATTAAAATTCGTTGTGTACTTTTGAACATTTAAACTCAAACATGTACATACATGCAAATATAATATTTATTTATTTTATAATAAGTAAAAGATAAAAATTACTTAGCTTTTATAAAATTATTCTATTCTACTTTTAAATAAGTCCATTATTTTTAAGTAAGTACATTTACTTATAGCATATATCAGATTATTATTTAAATCTGAATAAATATTTGCATATAATAAAATATATACCTAATATGTATTATAATATCTATACTAATAATAAAAAGCTGAAGAGTTTGTTTGTTTAAACGCGCTAATCTCAGGAACCATCGGTCCGATTTGAAAAATTCTTTCAGTGTTGGATAGTACATTTATCGGGGAAGGCTATATGCTATATAACATCACGCTGCGACTAATAGAAGAGAAGCAGCAGTGAAAAATGTAACAAAAACGGGGAACATTTCCTAAATTTTACGCGTACGAAGTCGCGGGCAACAGCTAGTATTTGCATAAAATGGAAAAGATTAATAAATAAACTATATCTAATCTGAAGATACCGCAGATTCGGTTGTTCAAAGCAATAGTTATATAACCAGTAGTTGCTAGGGTCTTCGTACAAGTCGAATAACTACATTCACGAATAACTAGATACATCACGAGATTATTGATTTTAAACTTACGCGATTTGAACTCATAATTTGTTAATATTACCGGGACTATAATCACGTTAATAACTGTTAAAAAGGCACAATACCTCTGTTCCCTATCGAGTTGCAGCGATCGAAACGTGCGTCGGGAGAACAGGTATTGTGCTTTTTTAACAATTATTAACATCACGAGATTGTCAACATGTGGAATGTGGACTCGGCTATCATTGATGCCAATTCCACACCACAACTAAACTTGACTAAAAATGAATTTTAATAGTGTCGATAACTTTCTTGTTATAAAAATCGTAAATTATACTAAAGATTTCAATTAAACTAGCTGACCCGGCAAACGTCGATTTGGCATACAAATGCCAGGGGTGGACCAGCCTTATCACTTAGGGGTATAAAAATAGATAGTAGCCGATTCTCAGACCTAGTGAATATGCATAAAAAATTTCATAAGAATCGGTCAAGCCATTTCAGAGGAGCATGGTAACGAACATTGTGACACGAGAATTTTATATATGAGACACTAGATTAAAACAAAAGATGTGTGCTCATTGTAGTTTCGATTAAAAGTTTAATAGCTAAAAGTCTCCACCTCCATCTTAAAAGACTTGCGTTGAATGGTGGGATCAAGGGACTAATTTTTAGGCAGCACTTCTTCGAAGAGCTTCGAACGGTATTCCGAGGTCGTGGGTTCAAGTCCCGCTTGCGGCAGTCACTTTTTCCACCATAATTTGATTTATAAAGTAAAAGCATAGCATGTCAATTGCAAAATTAATAAATTACTTTAGTAATGAACGTCGCGTCATTATTTCAACCCATTCGTATTCTGTAAAGAATACTACGTGGTTGGTCGAGATGTTGTAAAGCAATCTTGATAGATGGCGTTGTACGTAAAAATATATAAACTCGATCGAGTGACAAATGTGGTGGTTAATTTGAATGTTGCAGGCACGACCGCAATAAGCTCAGTTGGAAGAGCTTCGGAACGGTATTCAGAGGTCGTGGCTTCAAGTCCTGCTTGCGGCAGTCACTTTTTCCACCATAATTTAATTTATTAAGTACTTCTTATTTAGAGGAGGTTCCTATCTCTGGGGCCCTAACCACCGGTGGCTGGGTCCCTGACACCGATGGATCAGCGAGTAATTAACACACGTCTATTAGCTCGGTACGTATCTATCAATGTATTGATCTATGTATCGGACTTTTGTAAAACGATTTTCACCTACTTGCAGTAGTCGGATTGATAAGAAATATTTTTTTGATTTTCCAATTCATTCATTTGTTTAACATAGGGCACAACATAGCTGTATAAACAAAGATAGAACAAAGAAAATGCATCTCTATGTTTTGCCTTACAAAGGCATTTTGCAGAATTATTAAGTACCGATGACACGCAATAAATTTAAAAAAATTAGAATTTTCAAGTGTATTTTGTTTTTGAACCGAGCCAGCAACATAACATTTTTAAATGTATTTTTTCTATAATGATATATTTAAAAATGGAATTAAACAATTTAACTAAAATTATATAAATAAAAAATAATAAAATTATAATAAAGAGGCTTGATAGAATTTAATTAGTGTTACGTAATAATATTTGTACGGTTACAATACAAGGTCTTTGGCGCAACTCACAGTTCAATACAGTTAAATGTTCATAATATTTATTCTTAGCACATTACGTGTATGTGTAATGCAAATAAAACTGTATTCCTATAGGATTCCCCTAATTCGTTGTTATTTGTTAACATGTCGCGATATTTGTGAAGTAGGTAATGAATTGATGAGTAATTGACACAAATCTTTACTTATTAAAAAAATTGGTCAAGTGCGAGTCGGACTCGCGCACGAAGGGTTCCGTACCATTATCTATGCAACATAAGGCAACGTTATTAGTATCGAGCAAGAAACGGTAAAAAAATCATGTTTGTTGTATGGGAGCCCCCCTTAAATATTTATTTTATTTTTATTTTGAGTATTTGTTGTTATAGCGGCAATAGAAATACATCATCTGTGAAAATTTCAACGGTCTAGCTATCACCATTCTTGAGATACAGCCTGGTGACAGACGGACGGACGGACGGACGGACGGACAGCGAAGTCTCAGTAATAGGGTCCCGTTTTTACGCTTTGGGTACGGAACCCTTAAAACAAAGTCGTTATATTTAATAAATTAAATTGTAGTGGAAAAAGTGATCACCGCAAGCGGGTCTTGAACCCACGACTTCGGAATACCGTTCCGTAGCTCTGTTGCAAAACATTCTCGATAGATGGCGTTGCACATCAAAAAGGCGATGTAGACTCAATTGAGAAACGTTCTGGTGGTCAAATTGGCACGACCGCAATAAGCTCAGTTGGCAGAGCTACGGAACGGTATTCCGATGTCGTGGGTTCAAGTCCCGCTTGCGGTGATCACTTTTTCCACTACAATTTAATTAATTAAGTAAAAGCATAGCAAGTCAATTGCAAAATTAATAAATTACAAAGTCATTATTTTTGTATGAGTTAAAGTTTAGTTGAGGGTGTATATTGGAGCAAGGGAAGGGAACTCAATAACTATAAAGCGCAGTGAAACCGCGGGCATTAGCTAATATTCATAAATATACAAAAATATTGAAGCAACTGAGTTAACATTTAACACAAATAACAATTAACATTTAAATCTTTATGACATTTGTTTTTATTTAATCAACTAACATTTTAGTGTTCAAATTATTGTTTTTATATCCGTTAATAATTTGTTAAACAGTTAACATAAGTACTTATAAGAATTTTTGAATTGAAAAAACTGTGACACGATATAAAAATGTGATGTTTATTTTAATCTAAGTAAATAAATTATAAGGCATACAAAAGTTTTACCGTGTACCTAAACAAGAATTTTAACATTTTACTAGCTTGTTGTATAGTAATTATTGATTTTAAACTTACGCTATTTGAACTCATAATTTGTTAATATTACCGGGACTATAATCACGTTAAGAGGATACCAAAATAGCTTCGTGCATTTTTCTATGTACGAAGTTTTCATTGTTTCTTTAGATTGAATGGCTAGAGCTCTAATTTTTAAGTATATGTTTTTTCAATATATTATCTAGGATCGCATAAACTCAGAAACGCGATTGAAAAAAGTTTTCTCGATAGAAAATCTTGGCGAAACAACCTCTCAAATTTTTTATTTTTTTCATTTGTCGGTCTATTATCGCGTATTAACTAATGAAATAACTTTAAAAACATAAGTAACTATCATATATAGAAACACGTAAATCAGAATTAAAATATATTTAGTAGATTTTGAGTAAATAGGAAAAGTATCCCTAATTCTTCATTTTCTGTGCCTACTGGCTGTGTTAATATGTACGTGTCGGCGATGATATACGATAATATTGATGTAGGCCCTTAATAACTGTTAAAAAGGCACTATAGTGAACATTTTGATGTGCAAGACCAGGCGAGGGTAGTTCGCGAAACCCGCGCCACCCGAAGACGTCGCTAGCAGAACTCCAGTCGACCCGTGACCACGATCGATGCAACTCGGTCGTAACGTCGGGACCAGACGTATTGTTTAGAGTAATTTTATATAAATACTAGCTGTCCTGGCAAACGTTGTTTTGCCATACAAAAAAAAAAAAATGATGTTGGCCGATTCTCAGACCTACTGAATATGCATGTAAAATTTCATAAAGATCGGTCAAGCCGTTGCGGAGGAGTACGGTAACTAACACTGTGACACGTGAATTTTATATATTAGAGATTGTCTGTGTGTTGACGGATTAATAATACAAGTGTCATCACCTCTTTTCCTCCCCAGGGTGTACTAAAAGTCAGCTAAGGGATATTGGTATTAGATGACATCCTCTGTGAGAAACCTCTGAAACAAACCCTAAGTCAAAACGCCTGGTCAGCGCGGCACAGTAGACCATAATCACTCCCAAAGTGGAGGAGGCCCGTGCCCAACAGTGGGATGTTAATGGACTGGAGAGATATATATAAATGTATATTACATATAGAATGTAAGTATGTGCATATAATGAAATCTTGGCACACAACTTTCCCTTACAATCACATGTTATTGCATTTACATACATATTTGCACATATCAAGGACACAATAATTCAACAATATTGTCACATTATTCTAATCTTATTCTGTTCGTACATAGTGAGTATGAGCATTGATCTCGTATCTTTTTCAGCGGGAGGCATCTCCCTCTTCTTATCGCGTCGTATTCCTCATGATTCTTGGGAAGACAAGCACGATGGACTCCCACGTCCTCACGGCACCCTTTTAGAGATAATTTTATACCTCAGGGTTACTGGTTACCGTCTGGACGCTAGGTCCTATGTAATATGATGATAAACTTGAATAATCCCTCAGCAGACTTTTATAGCACCCACGGGAAGAAATGGGGTGGTGACAATTGTATTCCTGATTTTGAACCAGGTTGTCATTATGCAGATTAAATTAAATTAAATTAAATATTCACGGACATTTCACACAACGTCCTCTGGTTTGGGACCAGAACCAGACCAGCTAAGCTTATTATGCTTGTGTTATGGGTACCAGAATACGGATAGAATACATAAACTACTTTTCTTTTGTAAATACATACTTATAATACATAGAAACACCCAGACTGAGTACAAACAGATGGAAGAACTACCTAAAATTCAAAGAAAAGGCACCATACAAATGAGCGTAAAGACAGTTAAGTTGCATGATGTAACTATATGTATAAGCTTTGCACTTAATGTATGACCTCGGTTACCGATACAGGTAAAAGGCATGTGCTAGACCTAGACCTTTGAGAGCGTTGCGTAACAAGTACATACTCAGGGTTGGGCAGTATTTCAATTACATGTAATTGAAATACGTAATTGAAATACAATTATGTATTTTGTAATTGTATTTCAATTATAGCCTCAAAATGTAATTTGTAATTTGTATTTCAATTACCAAACGTAGAAGTAATTTGTAATTAGTATTTCAATTACTTGAGGCTTCAAAATACATTTTTAAAATACATTTACAACCGTCACTTATGAAGCCAAAGTAGCTATTGGAGCTGCATCACTGTACTCGTTAAATAAACTGTATGTCAAAATTGGTTATCAAAACGAAATTGTCAATGAAGATAAATGCCCATAAAATTTTACTTTACCAACATTAGTTTGAAGTCGGTGCCGAAAATGGTCGTTTGCCACAAATACGACAATGTCATAGGGGCTTATATTTTTACGCTGTTTGGGGTAACTACAGTAAATTGATATACAGATATGAAGTTAATTGTAAAATCAATACCTTTTTTTTTTATTTATTTATGAATTTTACAAAATATACAGTAAATATTACATAAAATAGCAACAAAAAACCACTAAGGTTTAGAACTATGCTATTGAGAGTCTAAATTATAAAATCACATAATAAATATGGTAACAACAATTCAATAACTCTAATCCCTCATTCACAACTTAAAAAATAGGTACATGATTACGACAATAATTCATAGCATTATATAGGTGTGTTATATATTACTCAATATTTTGAGTTGTAGTTTATATATATTATCGAGATATGTTTTTTAAGTACGGCCATAACTGCTGAGACCATACTGTATGTAGGATTCCGCCAATGCGTAGTACAGTATAAGCTTAACCTTGAACGGGATGCACTTTTCGAGTAGTGTCATATTTGCTAGGAATTGTCTGAGTTTTTCGCAAACCCGCTCGATGTGATTACCCCAGTTAAATTTGTTATCTATGATTAAGCCTAGATACGTGTGATTTTGAACAACATCTACAGATGGACAGGCGCAGTTAACCGCATTTCTAGTATGCAAACAGTCATGGTTATGGGCTGTTAGTTTCTGTACGGGATAGTCTTTGATGTAAGGTGATTTTATGATGACCTATATTACTATAAGTTAAAAAAAAATTTTGGAACCATTGTAGCTTTTGATGAAAGTACTGACTGGTGGAAGGTAATGCTGCTAATGGCTGGTAATATTTACGCTGGTTCTCCGTGTGTTGACCGATTAAGAATACAAATGTCACCACCCCGGGAACACCGAAATATTCCGAAAAACTTTATTCCGAATTTTGAAATTTGATTTTATTATAATACCGAAAAATTTTAATGTCTATTATTAAAAATCACGAAATATTTAATAAATTAAATTGTGGTGGAAAAAGTGATTACTGCAAGCGGGACTTGAACCCACGACCTCGGAATACCGTTCCGTAGCTCTGCCACCAGAGCTTATTGCGGTCGTGGATTCAAGTCCCGCTTGCGGTAATCACTTTTTCCACTACAATTTAATTTATTAAGTAAAAGCATAGCAAGTCAATTGCAAAATTAATAAATTACATCACGAAATATATTTTTCCGATTTATTACTTTTCCGATTTTCATTTGTCCGAAGAGTCAAATGCTCGAAGAGTTCTCGTTCCGTAAAACGATATTCCGAATTTCGATACTTCGAATAGACTAAAGGTCAATATGGCCGACGACCTCTGCCCGGGGCCCTGCGAGGTAGTAAGGCTTCGCCAGCGTGTTCACGTTCCCGCAGGACTCCCCCTTTGCCGCTATCACCTCCCTGGCGAAGGAGGCGACGGCAGCCCAACATTGTTCATTGAGGGTGACGAATCCTTGCCCAGAACGCCGACGAGGTCAACACGCTGGGTGTCCCAGGCCGTGCACACGTTGAGAGTGTGCTCCGCCGTGTACACGGCCCCACCCCCACAAATGCGGCACTCAAGATCCAACCACGGGTAATTGGCGAAACAGCCATGACCCGTGAGGAGGGTGAGGTGGTACGTCAGATCCTCCGTCGGTGCCTCGCCTCGACCCACTTCCGAGGACTAGGCGGACCGCCTTGGCGAGACGCATGCTCGCGGAAGATGGGGGTGCTGACGCTTGTATTCTTAATACGTCACCACGGACAATATTTTCAGAGATAATCTCTACATAAATATTAATATTACAAAATGTATCCTCTTTCATATTCTTTAACAATAAAAAACCGAACTCAAACAGTGCCATATGATTATTGAAAGTTGCCATCTAATTCCCTGGACTGCCATCATGAAAACCTAATTTCTCTATCACAGAACCACCTCTGAAACATTTTCTTTCCAACAAAAAAAGATGCATAAAAATCGATAAACGACAAAGTCATTCGTGAACAAACATTAAAAAAAACTCCTGTTTTTTAAAGTTGGGTAAAAATATTAGTATAAATGTATTTTGTAATTTGTATTTTGTATTTCAATTACAAACAGCCAAAATACTGTATTTTGTAATTTGTATTTCAATTACTCCACTCAAAAGTAATTAGTATTTTGTATTTCAATTACTTGCAAACGCAGTATTTTGTAATTTGTATTTCAATTACAACAAAGCATGTATTTTGCCCAGCCCTGTACATACTAATGTATCATTACTTAGTCTCCGGTTAATTAAGCACCGTCAAGATTTAATACAAAAAATATTATTTTCGTCGACTTTTTTGCGTAAAACAAAACTGTATAACTTCAGACTCAATTGGTTGTTTCGAGTTTTCCGTCTTTCACTGTAGACGTTAACTGCTTGTATCGTATTGTTACAACTAGGATTAGGACATAGGATACTTTAAACATTTAATAATTACAAATAACATGAAAAAAGAAATAAGAATATTTTTTCCATCAAAAATGTTCAGGTTTCATAACTGTCAAACTGCTTTCATCCCGTTGATACTTAGGGAAAACGATACAAACCATATGTTATTTAAAAATTCAATTCAGCATTGCAATTTATATGTTTAAGAGGATACCAAAATAGCTTCGTGCATTTTTCTACGTACGAAGTTTTCATTGTTTCTTTAGATTGAATGGCTAGAGCTCTAATTTTTAAGTATATGTTTTTTCAATATATAATCTAGGATCGCATAAACTCAGAAACGCGATTGAAAAAAGTTTTCTCCATAGAAAATCTAAGCGAAACAACCTCTCAAATTTTTTTTTTTCATTTGTCGGTCTATTATCGTGTATTAGTTAATGAAATAACTTTAAAAACATAAGTAACTATTATATATAGAAACACGTAAATCAGAATTAAAATATATTTAGTAGATTTTGAGTAAATAGGAAAAGTATCCCTAATTCTTCATTTTCTGTGCCTACTGGCTGTGTTAATATGTAGGTACGTGTCGGCGATGATATACGATAATATTGATGTAGACCCTTAAGCATACCTATTATAAATGTAATATTTATAGAGACCGTATCTTCAGTTAGTATTGCATCGGTATAACAACAAAAAACTAAAGCATCTATCCCTATCAACAGTCTAGGTGTACAAAAAGTTAATTACTACCTAACTTCAGACCCACTTTGTTTTTATATGAATATAGCTGTTGCCCTCGACTCCGTACGTGTGGAATTTAGAAAATTTTCCCTGTTTTTGCAACATTTTTCACTGATGCTTCGCTCCTATCGGTCGTAACGTGATGTTAAATAAATAGCCTATAGCCTTCCTCGATAAATGTACGATCCAACACTGAAACAGTTTTTCAAATCGCACCAGTAGTTCCTAAGATTAGCGCGTTTAAACAAACAAACAAACTCGTCAGCTTTATAATATTAATAATATTATTATATAATTTTGTATCCATGTCACAATCATTTTGCTTAAGGGCCTACATCAATATTATCGTATATCATCGCCGACACGTACATATTAACACAGCCAGTAGGCACAGAAAATGAAGAATTAGGGATACTTTTCCTATTTACTCAAAATCTACTAAATATATTTTAATTCTGATTAACGTGTTTCTATATATGATAGTTACTTATGTTTTTAAAGTTATTTCATTAGTTAATACGCGATAATAGACCGACAAATGAAAAAAATAAAAAATTTGAGAGGTTGTTTCGCCAAGATTTTCTATCGAGAAAACTTTTTTCAATCGTGTTTCTGAGTTTATTCGATCCTAGATAATATATTGAAAAAACATATACTTAAAAATTAGAGCTCTAGCCATTCAATCTAAAGAAACAATGAAAACTTCGTACATAGAAAAATGCACGAAGCTATTTTGGTATCCTCTTAATTTGGCACCAAAGGACGTTATGGTAGTTTTGTTGTTATAGTGAGGTATCACTAGGAGTGCAGTAAAATTAATATTATTTTTATTTTAAACATCATTAAATTAAATGGTGAGTTATTTCATTTAAATAGGTAGTTAAAATTTACAAAAAACATAAAAAATTAATACTAGCAACACTTTTTACGCGGCAGCTGCACGTTGAAATACCAAATTCCTTGTGTGGTATTTATGCCTGACAATTACTTTTTATCTACTTAAATGTCCTATAGACTATAAAATCGTTTTTGTTTATACTTATATTATTACTAGCTGACCCGGCAAACGTTGTTATGCCATACTAAAAAAAAAAGGTTTGAGAAATAGATGTTGGCCGATTCTCAGACCTACTGAATATGCATGTAAAATTTCATAAAAATCGGTCAAGCCGTTTCGGAGGAGTACGGTAACTAGCACTGTGACACGTGAATTTTATAAATAAGATTAATAAAACATTTAGAATATTGCTTTATGTTAACTTATGTTATTGACCCTATCGTAATTCATGTTAGTTTAGTTTCGTTTCGTTGTAGCAGTAAAATTGGAACCTTTATCTTGCTATACTGTCGTAATAAAACAAAATAAGTAAACAACAAACTCGTCTGATCGTACATCTGCAATCGGGAAGTATCGAACAAGGTAGTAAAACAAAAAGGTATGTAGGATAACCTTGATTTATCGATATTATGTTTCTTTGTACAAAAATTAAAATATCAGGTTCATCGCGATATACGATGACCTTCTACTTGTGTTTTAACATCATTATCAATTATTCATGTTTTAAAAACAAATATTTGATGAGCTATACCATTTTATACTAGTTAACAAACAATCGGCGATTTATTTTCGGCTTAATAATTATCTTATATATAAAAATCAATTGCTGTTCGTTAGTCTCGCTAAAACTCTAGAACGGCTGGGCCGATTTTGATGATTTTGGTCTTGAAATATTCGTGAAAGTCCAGGGAAGGTTTAAACGGTGACAAAATATATGGAAATCTAAAATTCCACGCGTACGGAGTAGCGGGCATCAGCTAGTCTTATATATAAAAATCAATTGCTGTTCGTTAGTCTCGCTAAAACTCGCGAACGGCTAGGCCGATTTTAGTGATTTTGGTCTTGAAATATTCATGAAAGTCCAGGGAAGGTTTAAACGGTTCCTAAAATTCCACGCGTACGGAGTAGCGGGCATCAGCTAGTTTTTAAATACATATTTACTGTCTCCCAAGTGTATTTCACTGACTGAAGTCCTTTTGGTATAAAGCGCCATCTGGCACAATCTAAACGTACTACTTCCTTCCCTTTATTTATTCATAACCTCTTTATAAATTTAAGTGTTGGAAGTGGTTTATAAAAATATTTAACAAGGTATATACCACGTACAATAAAAGGTTTGTGGTTTTAACCAATCTAGGCTTTTCACTGAACTGTTTAATATGTTGCTATAAATAAAAATTGGTCAAGTGCGAGTGGGACTCGCGCACGAAGGGTTCCGTACCATTATCTATGCAACATAAGGCAACGTTATTAGTATCGAGCAAGAAACGGTAAAAAAATCATGTTTGTTGTATGGGAGCCCCCCTTAAATATTTATTTTATTTTTAGTATTTGTTGTTATAGCGGCAATAGAAATACATCATCTGTGAAAATTTCAACTGTCTAGCTATCACCGTTCTTGAGATACAGCCTGGTGACAGACGGACGGACGGACGGACGGACGGTCGGATGGACAGCGAAGTCTCAGTAATAGGGTTCCGTTTTTACCCTTTGGGTACGGAACCCTAAAAATGACCATGTTACTCAAACGTTATGTTAGTGTTTATAAAGCTCACTAGATGGAGTAAATAACAATTTTATATGAAAGCTGTATAGTGATGGTATTATTGTCAATCCAAAGAAAATTTACGCTATTATATATTTTTAACAGCCTTTTAAACATATTTCAAACTATTAAAAAGCTAGCCTTATTGCCATGTAATATGATATGGGAGTATTCTAGTAACGTGATGCACTAGGTTATTATGTTTTAACACAATACTTTTATCGCCGTACTGGTGATTTAAAAACGAATTACTAGCGAAAACAATTAACTCAACCAGGTTTAATATAAAACACCTGAAATTCATTAATATCTCGATCAAGTAGTTAAATGTTAAATGTTTCAGCCACACATTTTTCTCATCATTATCATTCATCTCTTTTGATTAAAATGTGAACATTGCTGTGGGCTTCATTATTTTTACTACTTTAAGAATCTAATTGTCATGTAAATCAATATAATGATGCCGTTTATTGACCATAAATAAAAAAAAATAAAAAAAATATTTTATAAATACAAAGATCCAAAACACTCAAAAATAATACGCCTAAAATTTTTTTATAGCAATTTCACAAACTTAAATAGTTTTGCTATTATAAGAAGAGCTTTCCTTCGGGTTCTAATGAATGATAGGTACTTTAAATTATTTCAGTATATATTATTTGATATTTTCCACAAATATTAAGGACACAATTTCAATTATCTACTCAATCTATATGAAATCTATTCATAACTCTTATTATCTAGAATCTAAATAGAATCCAGATTCTAGATCTTAAACCAAATAAGACCGTGTCACCAAAAATCGCATCTTATTTTCTGTCCCAAACCAAACTCCCGCCAAACTGTCCCTTGACACATTGTAATGTTGCCAATAAAAAAAGTTGAAAAAGGAAGTCGATATCTGAATGCCAAACATTCAGATATCGATTTAGTATATCGATTAAACGAACCCTAACCAGTGGCGGATTTACCCTAACGCCCGGTAGGCCCAGGCCTGTGGCGGCCAGATTTAGGGGCGGCGCCAACGAAGTAAATGTAAGTAGTCTATATAGTGGATGCTGAGAAAGGGGCGGCTAATAGCTCGGGGCCTAGGGCGGCCGAGACTGCAAATCAGCCACTTGACTGACCCTAAGACTATATAAATGTTTATGTAGGTATCTAATGTGCATTGCGCTATCAATATTACATATTTCCTATCTTATAGTGTCTACTGTTTTAAATATATCGTAAAAATTTAATCGATAACTTTCCGCCTTCTAACAGTGTTATTTGTTTATTTCAGTGTTGTGACTACTTACAGTTCGCCGGGAATATATCAGCTTCTCGAAGTTGAAATATTTTTTTTAGTCTGTCTAGTAGTTTCAAATAAACGAACAATCAAATAATATACTTCCTCTTTAAAATATTAGGGCCAGTAAGTACTCCTTAATGCTAAAGAAAGGACTCTGTCCGACATACTTTGAGCTCTTCGTAATAATACAACCTGTATACTTATGGTCTTATTCATAATGACTTATCGGAGGTATAAACGGAGATTTTATCAGTGAGATAAAAAACGTTTTAACGTAAAAAGACTATTATGAAAGTAATTTATTGATTTTGCAATTGAAATGCTATGCTTTACTTAATAAATTAAATTATGGTGGAAAAAGTGATTGCCGCAAGCGGGACTTGAACCCACGACCTCGGAATACCGTTCCGAAGCTCTTTCCAACTGAGCTTATTGCGGTCGTGCTTGTAGCATTCAAAGTCCCGCTTGCGGCAATCGCTTTTTCGACCATAATTTAATTTAGTAAGTCTATTAAGAATAACAAGTTTTGAAAGTTTTCGCGAATCGATTTTAGCAGACTTTTAAACCTCCGATAAGTCATTATGAATAAGACCATAAGCCTTTAAAACCTTGTTTATTTTTATTAACACCTACAGTAATTTAATATCACTTAACATTAATTTAACATGAAATATTAAGTAAATGGCGGCATAGGACATGCGCTTTTACCTTTAATTGTTCCATCTTTACTGATTAATAATATTTACTAAAAACAAAGTCATCATTTCCGTATGTCCCTATGTGAGTTAATTGTACCAATTCTACGTGCACAACTAAACTTAACTGAAAAATGAAAGTTGATATAGTATCAATATACGTATTATTTTCTATTTCGTCGTACATATTTATATATACTAACTAGCTGACCCGGCAAACGTTGTTTTGCCATACTAAAAAAAAAAAGTTTGAAAAATAGATGTTGGCCGATTCTCAGACCTACTGAATATGTATGCAAAATTTGAGAAGAATCTGTCAAGCCGTTTCGGAGGAGTACGGTAACTAACACTGTGACACGTGAATTTTATATATTAGATATTATAAAGCGGAAGAGTTTGTTTGTTTGTTTGTTTAAACGCGCTAATCTCAGGAACTAATGGTCCGATTTGACAAATTCTTTTTTTGTTGGTTAGTCCATTTATAGGGGAAGGCTATAGCCTATATAACATCACACTGTGACCAATAGGAGCGAAGCAATAGGGAAAAATGTTGCCAAAGCGGGAAAAAGTATTTGAGTAATACTAGGTTTGAGTATTTGAGTAATAAGAAACATTGCCAAATTGTGTCACTATCAATTTTTATTTTTTAGTTGACTTTAATTCATTTTCTAACACTTGCGCGACACATCTGTTTAAATAAAACTACTTGTTACGGATTTAGACGCGTATATTTGCAGAGTCCCCAAAACGTCGGACCAAAAGTTAAAACAAATATACGCGTCTAAATCCGTAACAAGTAATTTTATTTGAGTTTAGTTTAGTTGTGCGTGTAGAATTGGTACCTATAATTATTTTTAAAACTACTCAACCGATCTAGATAATTACGTTTTTTTATGAGAGGTTTAAATAAATGTATAATTTGTTACAGTTTTGGTCCCTTAAATTTTACGAAGTCACGGGTAATAGCGAGTTATGTGTAAGATTTAAAACTGCCTTTTACTGCATTTTGTTGTGCATAGGGCTGCCAGCCGACCGAGTTTTCCTGGATTGATGCTATTTTGAAAGGCGTCCTGGAGAGGAGCTTTATAATAATTTTCTGTAATTAACAAATCAAACATTAAGAATTATTGTAAAATAAATTAATTAAAAAGCTATACCTAATCATGTTTATATTTTTTTTGTTTGTGCAAAAAAAATTTTCGCACATGTAGAAAAAGAGTACCTAAATTTTCGATGAATGATTTTTAGTTTTTCCGGCAATTTAAATGATGGCAGCCCTATTATAACAGGTGTTAGTACCGCATTTAGTAGGTACAGAATATTGTAACTATCAGGTAGTCATTCCGTAGTCATTGTCCAAAACGTAAACGCGTACGCATCTCGCCGGAGATAATTTGACCGTTCATTGCGTATACAAGCCATTACGAGGGCCTAAAATTATCACCGCCATTTTTATTCTAAATTCAAAATTCAGATGTTTACCTAGTTTTAATTTTTTAATTAAATTTTAAATTTCGAATATTTGTGTATTGTTTTTGATGTGACTGTGTCATTGGATAATATTGGATATTTAAAAATTCAAAATGGTAAGTTTAATAATTAAACTGGTTTTTCTTTTTGTAAATGTTTTTTTAGAAAATACCTGCGGTTTTACCCATGTTTATGGTTGTTAATTAAGCTCACGCTAATTACCTCAATATATACGTAATCTTAGTATATTGTTAAAAAAAAAACTATCCTGGTGAACTACCTATAAAAAAACACATTAAGAGGATACCAAAATAGCTTCGTGCATTTTTCTACGTACGAAGTTTTCATTGTTTCTTTAGATTGAATGGCTAGAGCTCTAATTTTTAAGTATATGTTTTTTCAATATATGATCTAGGATCGCATAAACTCAGAAACACGATTGAAAAAAGTTATCTCGATAGAAAATCTTAGCGAAACAACCTCTCAAATTTTTTATTTTTTTCATTTGTTTGTCTATTATCGCGTATTAACTAATAAAATAACTTTAAAAACATAAGTAACTATTATATATAGAAACACGTAAATCATAATTAAAATATATTTAGTAGATTTTGAGTAAATAGGAAAAGTATCCCTAATTCTTCATTTTCTGTGCCTACTGGCTGTGTTAATATGTACGTGTCGGCGATGATATTGAATAATATTGATGTAGGCCCTTAAGATACGTTGCATAGTTTTGAAGATTTAAGCTCACATAGGAACATTCATACTAAAATAACGACTTTGTTTTGGAATAAGTAAATTTGCATTATTATTTTAATATTCTATGCTATTTATTATTTTTGATTTAATACCTTTATTTTTCAATGTTACATAATCTTTCTGTTTAAGGGCCTACATCAATATTATCGTATATCATCGCCGACACGTACATATTAACACAGCCAGTAGGCACAGAAAATGAAGAATTAGGGATACTTTTCCTATTTACTCAAAATCTACTAAATATATTTTAATTCTGATTTACGTGTTTCTATATATGATAGTTACTTATGTTTTTAAAGTTATTTCATTAGTTAATACGCGATAATAGACCGACAAATGAAAAAAATAAAAAATTTGAGAGGTTGTTTCGCCAAGATTTTCTATCGAGAAAACTTTTTTCAATCGCGTTTCTGAGTTTATGCGATCCTAGATAATATATTGAAAAAACATATACTTAAAATTAGAGCTCTAGCCATTCAATCTAAAGAAACAATGAAAACTTCGTACATAGAAAAATGCACGAAGCTATTTTGGTATCCTCTTAATTTACGGTGACAGTAGGTATATTTCAAATATTCGCGCCAGTTTTCAGCTAACATAATGGGCGTAAAAAATATAGTCAAATCGAAACTTTTACGTTACAATTTTTGATTTTTAACGATTTTAAATAACCAAAGATAGGTTATAGTTTTTGTTTTTCTTGTGAAGCCTTTCAGGTCGCCATGACAAACCTATTTCTGGTTTAATTGTTTGTAGTTTGTTGATCTGATTGTACGTCCTCAACCGGTGCACGATACCGGTGGTTAAAATAATATTTGGATGTTTCATAGAAGCAAATTTTACGTAAGTACCTATAGATGAAATAGTTTAAAAAAACATCAGAATGTGTAACAATTCATAATAATGATTATTGACCTGGTAATATATAGTGACCTGTGAATTTATTTACATTTACTAATAAATTGATACGCTATTCTGATTATACCATACATTGAAAATATTAAGCTTAATTTAAGTGCAATTACAAAATAGAAAGCGATATCACCTATTACTTAAGTTAATGCGTAATTAGGTAATATTTAAATTATTAAAAAAAAAATTTCAATATTAATTGCGCATTAACTTAAGTAACGGTTAGTTAGTTTAATTTTTTAAGTAGTTAATTTTTTATTGATATGGTACCGATTCTACCTGCACAACTAGACTTAACTAAAAAACGAAAATTGATAGTGTCAGTAACACAATTCCGTAATGTTAACTGAACTTTCATATTAAAGCAGCACATCGTAGCACTTACACCCGTCGGGCATGTATGACCAGATGTATGAGTGTGGATGAAGCCAAGGAAGTATGTTTGGATCGTAGCAGATGGCGCTCCATACTCTCTGCCTACCCCCATGGGAAAAAGGCGTGATGCTATGATGATAAAATATTATATAGACTAAAGATTCTAATTAACATAAATGTGCACAACAAAATAGCTAAATAATCAACATACAGCAATAGTTGTTTTAATTTTTTAGTTAAGTATAGTTGTGCATGTAGAATTGGTAACAACTTTTTTTTTTCTTGAACCTAATTTATTGTATCCAAGCCGCTGGATGCAGTTATCGCAGAACCGTGCGTTGTGGCGTTCTATGTGGAAGGCCTATGTCCAGCTGTGGACTGACAAAGGTTGATGGCTGGATGGATTGTATCCATTATCTCATAAAAATACTCTTAAATAGTGGTTTGGGGTCAATTATATTTAGGTAAGTATATCTATATTTGTATTAGATACAATGCTTCAAATACAAACCGTTACTTGACCCTATAATCATCTGATAGAAAAATAATGCTTAAAAATGGACGCGGTACCCGTTACTTTTCTATTCAACAATAACAGATCTTGTTGCTGACAATGACTAAGTACAGGCTTAAAAAGCTTTTAAAGCTATTACAATGGCTCTAATTGGAGATATGTAGAGAAGATAAATTGTTTCAATGATGATGATTTAGAAATAAATATTTTTATTTCTTCACTGCATTTTCGTCCCACTGTTGGGCACAGGCCTCCTCCACTCAGGAAGAGATTATGGTCTACTGTGCCGCGCTGACCAGGGGTGTTGTTTTCCGTCTCTCAGTCTCTCACAGAAGTTGTTTGTTATCTGTGTACAATATCCCTTAGCTGGTTTTTACCGCATCCTGAGGAGGAAATGGGGTGGTGACACTTGTAGGTATTCTTAATCGGTCACCACAGGTAGGTGCATAAGAATACATATGTCACTATCTTTTTATTCACTCTAGTTTTGTAAAAGTCATAAAAATACAACAAACATATTCTTAGTCTTCGGTTTCTATCCATCAATCAGCTTTCTTTGTCCACTGCTGGACTAAGGCCTTCCCCATAGAACGCCACAACGCACAGACCTGCGCTGCATCCAGCGTCCCGTTTTACCCTTTGGCAAGGAACCCTAAGAACTTAGTAGGTACTGTAAAGCTTCTTCTTTACAAATATAAAAATGAAAAAATAATTAATTTGTTATATTTTTTATAATATAGAAAAACTATTTTACAATCATTTTTCAACATCCTCTCTTCATGTCCTTTTCTCATCTCCCCAAATTCTTTTCTTTTCATTTTCAAATTTTAAATTTTTTATTCCTTTTTTAAAAACAAATCTTAAGTGGCCTGTATCATTGTATAGGTTATATTCAATGATCACAACCTTTACATTCTCCCCCCCTTAGAGGATAAAAAAAAAATTTTTTTCCAAAAAAAAAAAAATTTTTTTTTTCTAAGTTACAAAATACTGGACACCCTACCTAAGGTTGGAAAGCATGATAACAAACTAGAATGAACCAGATTAGATCCAGCTAGGACCTAGCTTTTCGAAGCAATACATTTCGAAAAACTTGAAAAGCAAAAAACCAACCAAAAATTGCCTTTCTAATCTTAGTTATCCGAACCACACTAACTACGATGCCCTTATATCATATCACTCTTTTCATAAAATATTAAACTACTTCATCTTTAAAATTTATTTATCCAATAATAAACAAGAGTGATAAGGCATCCTTAAAACTATCACACCAAGACACAAAGCATATATCATCAACAATCAATCAGAAAAATGTTCATCACCAAACAATTAATGCTCTTATAAAAACTATCGAGCTTCAATTATGAGGTCAGCATCATAGATCCGAAAGATATGCTAATTTAACAGCTTTCCAGCCTAATGAGAAAATTTACATAAGAAACCATTATAATTGACAGAATCCAGAGATTATCAAATTAAAATTTAAAGTATGCTCAGATAATACTCAACCTTCTTTTCAATTATTTAGGTATAATTTCTACTAAGTAATCCTGAATGCTCGGGAATGACCAATTTATTCCACATTTAGAATTCCTTCTCGTGAGATAAATTTGTTATATTTTTTATAATATAGAAAAACTATTTTACAATCATTTTTCAACATCCTCTCTTCATGTCCTTTTTCCATCTCCTCCTAAATTCTTTTTCTTTTTATTTTCAAATTTTAAATTTTTTATTCCTTTTTTAAAAACAAATCTTAAGTGGCCTGTATCATTGTATAGGTTATATTCAATGATCACAACCTTTACAGTACCTATAAGTGGTGACGGAACTCTAAAAGTCTTTTTTTTTAATTTTATATAACTCAGTATATTGTCTCCACGATTCAATGAATCGGTTGACGGAATCGATCGATTTCATAATAATCACTGAAGCATGAATAATGGCCAAATCGCTACATTAGTTTTTAACGCGTCCATGAAATTGTGAGTAGAGTTATATCAAGATTTTACACAATATACTTACCTAGTATTTTCAAAATTTTCGCCTGGGCCATTTTATTTGGCGCCCAAGGCCAATTTAATTAGCCGCCCTGTAAATTAATAAAGATAGAGCAAAATTTTAAACTTGAAGGTTTTCGCCGACCTTCTCAGGCTGGCCGCCCCGGGCCATGGCCATGAAATTTCGTCGATTCTTAATAAAAACCAACAGAGCAACACTATTTTCTCTGCAAGTGAACTCAAAAACAAACTCTATGCTATTGGGTCAAATACTTACATAGAAAATACATACCATACAAACTTAATTAAAAAGAACGGTGTATATTGATTTAATGGCTATTAAATAAGTAAGTAAATATTCATGGACATTTGACACAACGTCCTCTGGTCACAAGTTAAGCTTACACGCTTGTGTTATGGATACCAGAATACGGATAGAATACATGTACATTCTTTTGTAAATACATACTTATAATGCATAGAAAACATACAGAGGCAGCACAAACATTTGTATAACAATTATAAACATCACACAAATGCTTATCCCGAGCGAGAGTCGAACACACGACCTCGTGAATGGCAGCCCGTTAAAGAAACCACTCGACCACGAGGCCCGCTGATATTATACTTTGTACCATAGTTTGTACACATTTCTATTAACCAAGATCGTTTTATAAATTACGCATGTTTATTAATATAATAATGTAATCTAGTACATTAAGAGGATACCAAAATAGCTTCGTGCATTTTTCTACGTACGAAGTTTTCATTGTTTCTTTAGATTGAATGACTAGAGCTCTAATTTTTAAGTATATGTTTTTTCAATATATAATCTAAGATCGCATAAACTCAGAAACGCGATTGAAAAAAGTTTTCTCGATAGAAAATCTTAGAGAAACAACCTCTCTAATTTTTTATTTTTTTCATTTGTCGGTCTATTATCGCGTATTAACTAATGAAATAACTTTCAAAACATAAGTAACTATTATATATAGAAACACGTAAATCAGAATTAAAATATATTTAGTAGATTTTGAGTCAATAGGAAAGGTATCCCTAATTCTTCATTTTCTGTGCCTACTGGCTGTGTTAATATGTACGTGTCGGCGATGATTTACGATAATATTGATAAAGATACCTTAAAAGACTTTATTGTGTTTGTTTAAATTTATTTAAAAAAACAACAAAGTCAATATATTGGTCTTAATTCTAACATTACCATAATCAATAATAATATTTAAATTTATTTATTTTTTATATTTATTTTTCATTGTAAGAAAGCGCTTTTAAAACAATAACAAAATATGTAGATCTTTGGGGACCATGATAAGATTAAACTTGTGATACGGCCACCAGGAATGTATACCAATGTCTTCTGCGAGAGAAGAATAACTCAAAAGAAACCTCTATACTCATACGACTGGTCAGCATAGCACATGAAGACAAGATCCCGACGCGGAGGAGGCCCGTATTTAGTACCTAGTAGGTTACCTTTACAAAATCATTATTATTCCATTCTTTTAAAATATTTAGTGATGACTAAATGCAATAAACGGACACTTAGATGTAATAACAACACAGAAAGTCAATATAACAGAGGTTAATAACATTCTTATTTACTTAACGATGTCATTGTATCTTAAGTCAAGATATTAAGTTTCTGGCATTTACACGAAATTAGAATTATCGTTATAGTAATATTTTTGCGAAACAGATATCAAGTAAATTATTATTGCATCTATCCTTTTGAAATATTTTTTCGTCGCTTCTATGTGAACAATTTAAGGTATTAGAGATTTTGTTTTAAGTTAAGACATCAAGCGTAAAATCTCCGTAATGCATTCGACATTTTATTTTGCAGATATAATCTATGCGTATTATGCATTTATCTACAGGGTTTAAATATTTAGGCAAATTTTGTTGTCAAACAATAACATTTGCCTCTTTGTATTCTTTATAAGGCACTTTAAAAGCGTGACAAGCACACACACGTCGTAAACGAAGTTTTTTTCTGCCAAAACAAATACTTAAGGGCCTACATCAATATTATCGTCGCCATGTACCTATTAACGCAGCTAGTAGGTATAGAAAATGAAGAATTACGGATATTTTTTTTGTTTACTCAAAATCTACTAAATATATTTTAATTCCGGTTTACGTGTAGGTATAATATATATAATAGTTACATATGTTTTTAAAGTTATTTTATTAGTTAATACGCGATAATAGACCGACAAATGAAAAAAATAAAAAAGGTTGTTTCGCTAAAATTTTCTATCGAGAAAACTTTTTTCAATAGCGTTTCTGAGTTTATGCGATCCTAGATTATATATTGAAAAAAACATATACTTAAAAAATAGAGCTCTAGCCATTCAATCTAAAGAAAAAATTAAAACTTCGTACGTAGAAAAATGCACGAAGCTATTTTGGTATCCTCTTAAGTCAGTAACGATCGTCATCACTCGACTAGCTTCTAACTTTTTTAAAAACTTGTTAATTATTTTTATTTTTTTTATTTTATTGCCAATTAACCATGCTTACTTAAAATAAAAATATTTAGGTATGAGTTCCCTTCCCTGCCCTTATTCCAAATCACTTGGGAATTGGGATTCACGCAACATGACTATGCTATTTTGTCTCATGTAATGTATTGATTTGGAGGCCTTTACCCTAGACGGGGTTCTTGCAGAGGCAGAGTATTGAAAATAAAACTAAGTCAATTTTGTACATTTACTGTTTTGCATTTAGCTGTTTTAGGTTTAATTTTATTACTTTTTTATAACTGCAGGAAATAATAAAGGCTTTTTTATTTATTTTTTTATTAATGTATGGATCTGACCAGATGTAGAAATTATCGACAGTAATCTCTATGTTTCACAATCTTCACATTCACATCTGCCAGACGTAAAACAACTTTTTTCGCTTTTATATCGTATTTTCCAATACATTAGCTACATACTCGTACATGCGCGTGTAACAAATTTTCCGCTAGAGACACTCTTTTTGCGTATAAACTTTCGTGAAACAAACTTTTACTAGATTCTCTATTCCGACTTATGGTGTATTAACTGGTAGATATAATACATAGCAAAATAATATTCTTAAAAGGAAAATCTTTAGGTAGATATTATTAACACCTCAAATATGCGAAAAACTGGTACCAATTCTACGCGCACAACTAAATTAAACATAACTAAAAAAGGAATTTTGATAGTATCTATAACATAAAAACTGTTTATTATAGACTTACGGTCTTATTCATAATGACATATAGGAGGTTTAAACGGAGATTTTATCAAAGGGATAATAAACGTTTTAACGTATAAAGACTATTATGAATAACAAGTTTTGAAAATTTTCGCGAACCTATTTTAGCGAACTTTTAAACCTCCGATAAGTCATTATGAATAAGACCATAAAGATTTTAATTATTATAAATGTGCACAACAAAATAGCCAATTAACCAAAATACACCACAGTTGTCTGCATTTTTTAGATAAGTTAAGTTTACTTGTGCACGTAGAATTGGCACGATTAACTAAATTTGGTTAAAATGAATAAAACTAAAGATACCTAACGTAAGCTTAAAAGATTCATTCCATAAACTGTTTCAAAATTTCACAATCATTAGATTGTAGTACCAGGAACACAGATTAGAAAGGAGATTATTAAGTAAACCTAAAACGAGTTAGCTCTTTTACTAACACTATTTAAACAAAGTGTATACATTGTAGAACAAAATTATAACTACCGCCGTTAGATAGGTACGTACGTACCTATATAGATGTGAACATAACGGTATCAAGATTCTGTAGTTCAGTGCCTCTCACCAAATAAAATTATAATGGTGCAAGAGTACTACATTCATATAGCGTATAATCAAAATTATATTTGTACATACAATTACAAACGGGTCAATATACGTTGGCCAGGTTACCTTAATGCGGTACTGCTACCGCATTAAGGTAACCTGGCCAACGTATACGTATAATAGTTACGAGAATTTGTAGGGATAGCTGCGGTTAGGGCTTTCTCTCTCCCTCTCTCCAGCCCATTCACGTTCCACTGCTGGGCACGGGCCTCCTTTGGAGATATTATGGTCTACTGTGCCGTGCTGACCAGGGGTGCTGGCATAAGGTTTATTTTCGAGTTCCGTCTCTCACAGAGGATGGTATCTGTATGCAATATCCCTTAGCTGACTTTTACAGCACACTTGGGAGAAGATGAGATGGTGACACTTGTATTCTTAATCCGTCGCCACACGAAAAGAGCTTTTTAGTAGATCTAATCTATAGTACTTGCTGTCAAAGTAAAATCTAGTCTATTGAAAGGATATTTCTAAATTGGCGCTACGATACATGATTCTCCAACTTCCGCTTTAAATGTACTATTCTTTGCTATAATCCCTACTAGCTGTTGATTGTAACTACGTACGCGTGGAATTAAAAATTAAAAATTTTACAAATGAAGTATACAAAAAATCAACCACTCTATCATTTAAAAAAAAACTATATCAAAATCCGTTGCGTAGTTTAAAAGTTAAAAGCTCATTATAGGAACATACTTACAAAAATAATTACTTTGCTTTATAAGAAGTAAAGAAGTATTATATTTGGGATTTGAACTCCAATCTAACTTGGAACTTCACCAGATATGTTGGGACGTATTAAATTGCCATTGCCGATAAGTGCTGCGAAAAAAAATTGTGCAAAAATCTTTCTACTGTGGCTGGGCCTTTTCTTCATTGCAGAAAAAAGAGGCAAGTTACGCTGAACCAAATTAACTTGGAAATTATGACTGACATTTTAAACAAGTTAATCTAAACAAACCGAATGACTTCGCTTTTGAAGTCAATGGGATTTGCAAGTGGAAATTAAACGTATAAGCACCAACATAACTTTCACCTGTCAAGTTGTCAAAAATCACTATATATTAATCAGAATCTCTGGACCGCTTACAGTTTGTGGTTGTTCCAATTAGGAGCTGGTATTTCTTATGCCCACGGCACGGTGCCAGGTCTATCAGTTATAATATAATACTTTTCCTCTAATTAAAACTTGCGCGTCAAAAGAGACTTAATAGTGTACTTTTTCTACAAAATAAATAATAAATAAATAAATATTCATGGACATTTCACACAACGTCCTCTGGTCCCAAGCTAAGCTCATATGCTTGTGTTATGGGTACCAGAATAGGGATATACTAAATATACTACTTTTTACTTTTATTTTGTAAATACATACTTATAATACATAGAAACACCCAGACGCAGAACAAACATTTGTATTTTGTATGACATATATTATTATAAACATCATACAAATGTTGACTACTTAATAATGTGTCGTGTACAAAACCTAAGTTTTAGTTATTGCATCAGGCCCTAAGTAATTAGTGTGAAATATTTCAGGTCAATCGGACTACTGCAAGTGGGTGAAAATTACTTTTAAAGATTCCGTTACATAGATTAATACATTGATAGATACATACAGAACTTATAGAAGCGTGTTAAAAATCACCAAATTTGCAAAATTTTAAAATAAAGGCAAATAATAAAAACGTCACTAAATTAAGAGGAAAACATTTAGAATGGTGTACATTCTAAAACTTTTATTATTGTCAAATTTAACTAATAACTTTCACGGCTTTTATTGGGAAGTCAGCCATATCCGTGACCGAAATAATACTTAATGACTGTATAGAGCTAATATGCAATGAACAGAAAAGATATTTAATTAACATGTAGGTGCGAAACAGCTAAGTGACTACGAAAAATCTTTAATTGTTCTAACGGTGCTCTTTGAACAGGAGTTAAGAGGATACCAAAATAGCTTCGTGCATTTTTCTACGTACGAAGTTTTCATTGTTTCTTTAGATTGAATGGCTAGAGCTCTAATTTTTAAGTATATGTTTTTTCAATATATGATCTAGGATCGCATAAACTCAGAAACACGATTGAAAAAAGTTTTCTCGATAGAAAATCTTAGCGAAACAACCTCTCAAATTTTTTATTTTTTTCATTTGTTTGTCTATTATCGTGTATTAACTAATAAAATAACTTTAAAAACATAAGTAACTATTATATATAGAAACACGTAAATCAGAATTAAAATATATTTAGTAGATTTTGAGTAAATAGGAAAAGTATCCCTAATTCTTCATTTTCTGTGCCTACTGGCTGTGTTAATATGTACGTGTCGGCGATGATATTGAATAATATTGATGTAGGCCCTTAACTTTCTAGATTAGTTCGTTGATTTTATGGATTAAAATGCACAATATGTATAGCGCAATGGGTTAAGAGCGACCAAAGACAGAAAAAAGGCTGTCAATAGCCGGTTGATGGTTAAAGCTCTTGGAGTGGAAGTTGCCTCTACGTATTTTTTTCTGTCTCCTTCACTTATCCTCGTATTTTGGAGCCACGGAATCCTTTTCGGACTAAACAGTAACTCTGCTCCTACCTACTCTTGTTAGAGTTGCACATAGGAATCAGTATATCAATTAATTCAGTATTCCAGATATTATTTCAAAATAGTGAACGTTTAGGAACTGAGGTAAAGATATAAAACCAAGATGTATAGAAAATTTATAAGCCGTTTCCCAAACCAATTTATCGTTAATTTGGTTCTTACTTCTAAATCGGTGAGGAAATAAGAGGCTGTTTATTGAATAGTCGTTATTCATTGGCAATAGTACAAGGCTACAATAATACCACTATCGGTTTTGACACATTGTCCAATAGAAAGCTACTGTGACATTGGCAATTAGGGATCATTTACTTGATTGGGAATATTTTTTAGAATTTAATTACTGTGGTTACAGCCTAAAAACGTGGAGGTATCGGATTTATTCCAGATCTATTAGAAGTTACCCTTTTTTGTTTATTTACGCCTATTTAACCATGGGTGTAAATAGCAGAGAGTTAAGTATTCGGAAACCCATTGTTCACACCTACTCAGGGATAAGTTTGTTTACAAAAAATAACTTAAGAACATTCAGAACTATTCACGGCTAATCAAAATAATTGCCAGCTGGATTCGCTATGACGGTTGATTGTTGCTTACTACGCCGAAGCACACCTTGCCCTCTCTTGTGGTAAAGCTGTCCTATCGAAGAGTAGTATTCAAAATTTACTTATTATAAAACAAAGTCGTTATTTTTATATGTATGTCCCTATGTGAGCTTATATCTGCAAAACAACGCAACGGATTATGACCCGGTTTTTTTATAAGATAAAGTGGTTCAAGAGGATGACTTTTTTTGGATAATTTGTCAAGGTTTCTAAAATCCACGCGTAGTAACTAAATATAATAACACAAATGTTATAGACACTGCTACTATTTTGTGCCTGAACGGTCGTTTGAGCTTACCAAATCATATTGCTGAAAGGACAACCAACTTTTAATCCAGAATCCTACACACAAAAGCTTCTATTACATAGATATTTTTACGATCAGATAAATACATAGTTTCGGCAACTGTTTCTTAATGGCAATTATCTTGCCATTTGCTACGGTCGTTAGTATCCGCCATGAGTAATTGTACGTTTTATACATTTACGCAAGCAGCATTAATATAAAAAGTACCATTATTATACACTAGCTTATGCCAATGACTTTACCTGTGTTCGTGGTTAATATCCTCATTATTGCTATCGACTGGCTCGGTGCCAAGAATGACGACTGCATTGCCATGCTGAATGGCAACGCTGAATTTATTAAACTAAATATAAGGTAGTCTTCTGTTCACAAGACGTGTCGCTTAGAAAACTCACTAGCTCCTTAAGAAGGCAGCCCTTCGGATCCCAAGAGATTCGAGGTCAAATTATTTTATACCTGTTAGAAGTTTCTGTGTGATTAACTAGTTTAATACCAAACATACAAACACTATTTACTGTATATTCTTATAGAAACGATTACTTTTTCTGTGAGTCATTGTAATACGGTATTTATAGTTTTTATGTTTATTATAAGCCTCTAATGCAACAATACAGTTATTATATGCATCGTTTAATGCGATTTTACTGGTACAGCTTATAAATTAATTTATTTGTTATTAGGGTTCCGTAATCGAGCCACATTGACCCTATTAATAAATCTCCGCTGTAAGTCTTTCCATACGTCCGAGCTATATCTATCTGCAGGCTATATCTTACGATTCTTAGATAGCACGCTTATACAGGTTGTGTTTATTTAGGGCAGCCATTCGTTTATGTCTCTCTAGATTTGCCCTAGTTAGAAGAGCGTGTATAGAGCTTGTATTAATTTAAGACAAACAGAATCGACAATAATTAAAAAAAATCAACGTATACTACGACATATTGCACGCATGCATACGCGCAACCATAGCGTACCACGAACAATATACTAACTGTTACGATTACGATGTTAGATTTTGAAATGTTTTTGCCAGATGTCCAGGGAAAATTCCATTTTTCGCTCAAAAGTCTGGGAATTTTTGTCGTGTTTACCCACGGTTGGCAATTTAAGTGATGGGAGCTCTACATTTATTTGATAAAACCATAATATCATGTACTGTATACTTTGCAGGGTAATCCAGATCCATGGACGTTCCAGGAGATAGCATTCAAAGCAGAACTTGACCGTCACAATGACCCGGAATCGGAGAAAGAAGCATGGAGACTATGCGCTGAAGATCCAGCAACCAGGGCGAGGAGTATTGAAGAACTAAGAAATATGATATATGGTACGATGTATAGTTATTATGATAATATTGGGCCACCTTGGCTACCTGTATTTAGTTCAAGGAGTGTTTATCGTTTGTATGATGAATAGGTAGGACTATTTTCCACCTATTCACCGTAGAAGATTATTTTTAGAAATTTGTACACCCTTACACTATCCACTTGTTAATGCTCAAGGCACCACGATAGTCCGGTGAGGTAGCAGACGAGAAATATTTAAAAAGGACCCTACTCTCTATCTTTCTTACTTTCTTAGTACTGTTTCGGTGTAAATAAGTTAAGCTTATAATGCTTGTGTTGTGGGTATCAGAATATGAAACATAACAGAAGAATATGATAGTACTAACTGTTTCCCACAACTTCATCTGCAAACTTAGAATCGAAACCTTCGAAAATTATACAAAAGCTCCATCCCCTTGAACCACACTATCATTTATAAAAACCGAATCAAATTCTGTTGCGCAGTTTTAAATATATAATCACATAGAAAAATAACGACTTTGTTTTATAATAAGTAAAAATATGAAATAAAGAACAATAACGACAACCTTTGAAGCTAATAAATCAAATTATGGTGAAGAAAATGATCACCATAAGGGGGACGTGATCATTTTTCTACTATAATTTTATTCATCAAGTAATATTAAAGCAACTAAATTGTAAAATTAATAAATGAATTTGAAATGTTTTGAATTTTATTTTATTAGATTTATTAATATGAATACAGACTATGAATTGATAACTAATGACTTTTAGTTTGATTATCCCAAATCGGGTTCGACCAAAAAAAAAGTTTTATTAATTATGATTTTTATGTTCTTCTCTTCTCCAGCCCATTTACGTCCTACTGTTGGGCACGGGCCTCCTCCTCTTTGGGAGGGATTAAGGTCTACTGTGTCACGCTGACCAGGCGTGTTGGCACAGGGTTTATTTTCGAGTTTTCAGTCTCTCACAGAAGATGTTATCTGTGTGCAATATCCCCTAGCTGACTTTTACAGCACCCTTGGGAGGAGATGGGGTGGTGACACTTGTATTCTTAATCCGTCATCACACGGACGGATTTTTATGTTGATTCTCCTTTATTTATATATCTAGAGATTGAAATTTGCATGCCAAATGGCTATATGGTGAAACAAAAAATGTTTATGTACTTCTTTAAATACCTATATTTGTAAATAAATGAATTATGAATTATTTTTCAGAAAGAGGAGAATGTGTACCACCACGTTTTGATGATGAATTTCTGTTAAGGTTCCTGAGAGCTAGGAGATCTATACCAGCAAGAGCACATCGACTAGTAAGTATATACATAATATAATAACCAATAGAGTTTTATCAGTACATTTTTGTGAAATAAATTATTATTTAAAAAAAAAATTTAGTTCAACTGCGTGCTTACAGTTTCTACAGAAAATGAGCGTTCTATTTTTCTCGCATTTTTCCCTATTCTCTCACCAGTCAAACCTTCCCAAGAATAAGACAAATATTTCAAAATAGCTTTTTCGTTAAGGGCCTACTTCAATATTATCGTATATCATCGCCGACACGTACATATTAACACAGCCAGTAGGCACAGAAAATGAAGAATTAGGGATACTTTTCCTATTTACTCAAAATCTACTAAATATATTTTAATTCTGATTTACGTGTTTCTATATATAATAGTTACTTATGTTTTTAAAGTTATTTCATTAGTTAAAACGCGATAATAGACCGACAAATGAAAAAAATAAAAAATTTGAGAGGTTGTTTCGCCAAGATTTTCTATCGAGAAAACTTTTTTCAATCGCGTTTCTGAGTTGATGCGATCCTAGATCATATATTGAAAAAACATATACTTAAAAATTAGAGCTCTAGCCATTCAATCTAAAGAATCAATGAAAACTTCGTATATAGAAAAATGCACGAAGCTATTTTGGTATCGTCTTAAATGTTTGTGCGTGTTGTAAATAATGCCGAATAGTGTTATCACAACTATCAATATTAATTTTTTAGTTTAGTTGTGCATGTAGAATTGGTACTATTGTCAATATTTTGGTAGGTACTTACTGTTTTTATTTCAAAAATATGAAGCGATCTACTTATCGTGTATAAAATTTACAGATGGTCCGCTACTGCAACTTTAGAGAGCAGAACCCACATCTATGGCGAGATTTGGAATGGTTCAGTCTTACCAAACTTGGCAGTATATTTGAAGGAGTACTGTATGACAGACCTGATGTTGGCAGACTTATTACTGGAAGACTTGGTAATTTTACTTTGTAAATTTTAGCTCTCACTCTCTCTTTCTCTCGCTCTCTCCAGCCCATTAATGTCTCACAGTTGAGCTCGGGCGTCCTCTACTTTGGTAGGGATTAAGGTCTACTGTGCTGCGCTGACCAAGTGTGTTTGCATAGTGTGTACAATGAAAGAGCTGCACTTTATCTGTCGTCTCGCTCTTTTGAGAGCAGTCGTGGTCACGCTGAGGGATCCATGTCATTGGTGGAAGTGGACAGGATTTTTCACACGATGCCGCCATTTTTCCTCAGAATTTCGGAGTGCACGAGGCAGTCTAATTCCCACTGCACGTTTCACTTGATCAGTCCAGCGCATAGGTGACCTGTCCCGCGATCTAGTGCCCTTCACTTTACCTTGCACAACCAATCATTCAATGGAGTCATTATTCCGCCTTAAGACATAGCCAAAATATTGCAGACTTAGCTGCACGCTTAAGTTCTTAAAAACCTTCCCAGTCGTCGTATACTTAAGAGGCTACGATAGCAAGCCATGGTTCATAGAAACATATGGACATTGTACTCCGCTGTATTCTTCATGGATATTGCTTCTAGAGCAACGAATTTTTATCAAACAGTTCGCTGTCCGTTCGTCAATTTGTCACTAAGACTGTATCTCAGAAACGGTAATAGATAGGGAGCTGAAAGTTTCACAGTTTATTTATATTAGCTGATGCTACAACAATAAACACTCATCATCATCATTCTCTTACCCTTATCCCGTTATTATGTTTATAAAGGTATGGAACCCTTCTTGGGCGAGTCCAAGTGGTACTTGACCGGTTTTTTTTTAGTTTTTAAACTAAGTCAATTATCTATACAAATATTATAAAGCTGAAGAGTTTGTTTGCTTGAACGAGCTAATCTCAGGAACCACTCTTGCGATATCAAAAATTTTTTTGCAATTTGGGAAAGTACCTTTTTTGGGTAAGGCTATAAGATATATAATATCACGGTGCGGTCTATAGGAGCGGAGTATCAGTGAAAATGCTGCAAAAAAAAATGGGAATTTACTAAACTCCACGCGTAGGAGTCGCGGGCACAGCTATGAATAACTAACGCTTGACTTATAATTCCAGGTCTGTGGGACCCCGATGAGCTTCCAGTAGATGATTTAATACGTGGCTGTCTACTGCTCTTAGAGATAGGTATAATGCAGCCAAAATTACAAGTGTTAGGAGGTACAGCCTTGTTGGACTGTCAAGGGCTCACCATGAAACACATGAGACAATTCTCACCAGCTATCGCGATGCAAGTCATGAATGTTATGGGGGTAAGACACTTTATAACCAAGGAGGTTATAAGTAGGGAGAAACAACTCGGGAACATAGATTTGTCCCAAGGCCCGGCCCGTTTACGGTTTAAAAGTAAAATAGTAGCCTTGCCTTCTCTTTTCTTCTTACTAGCTTTCTCTTTTACTCCAGCTCAAAAAGAAAGAGTTAGAAAGGCTATATCGTAAGTCTATGTTTATAACTAGCTATATATGTATACAAGACAATTGACATCCCACTGTTGGACACCAGCTTGCCCTCTGTTTGAGAGGATTTTTGGTCTATTATGTCGCGCTGTTGGCGTGGTGACAGTTTAAAAATACAAGTGTCACTAGTATCAATACTACGTGCACAACTTAATTTAACTAAAAAATGAAAATGGGTAATTTCAATAAATAAATAAATAAATATTTATAAAAAAATATTCATGGACATTTCACACAACGTCCACAAGCTAAGCTTATATGCTTGTGTTATGGGTACCAGAATACGGATAGAATACATTATACTACTTTTCTTTTGTAAATACATACTTATAATACATAGAAACACCCAGACGCAGAGCAAACATTTGTACGACATTTATGGATATCACACAAATGATTGTCCCAAGCGGGAATCGAACCCGCGACCTAGTGCATGGCAGTCCATTACTTAAACCACTCCACCACAAAGCCCGTCAAAATACAAAAATACATATATTATTTGCTATTTCGTTGTACACATTTATATTAATTAAACTCGTTAGTCTATAATACACTGTTTTTATAAAAACAAAGTTCAGTTAACATTTCCGAACTATGATAATGACGCTATCGATTTTAATTTTTTAGTTTTGTTATGTTTAGTTGTCCATGTAGAATCAGCACCATTTCCTTCAGGGTACTGTAAAAGCTAGCTAACTGTACACAAATAACATCCTCTGTAAGAGACAGAAAATTGTTTTTTTTTTATAACTTGGGCTGCCAAATGACTACACTCCACCTGATGTTAAGAGGATACCAAAATAGCTTCGTGCATTTTTCTACGTACGAAGTTTTCATTGTTTCTTTAGATTGAATGGCTAGAGCTCTAATTTTTAAGTATATGTTTTTTCAATATATGATCTAGGATCGCATAAGCTCAGAAACACGATTGAAAAAAGTTTTCTCTATAGAAAATCTTAGCGAAACAACCTCTCAAATTTTTTATTTTTTTCATTTGTTTGTCTATTATCGCGTATTAACTAATAAAATAACTTTAAAAACATAAGTAACTATTATATATAGAAACACGTAAATCATAATTAAAATATATTTAGTAGATTTTGAGTAAATAGGAAAAGTATCCCTAATTCTTCATTTTCTGTGCCTACTGGCTGTGTTAATATGTACGTGTCGGCGATGATATTGAATAATATTGATGTAGGCCCTTAAGTGAATGTGTATTCCAAACGTGAGGACGGAAATAAATTTAAAAAAAATAAAAGTAATGAAATTAAATAAACCCTATGCCAACATGCCAAGTCAGTGCGGCATAGCACTACATCATAATCCCTCCCATAGTGGAAGAGCCCCGTGCCCAATGGACGTTAATGGGCTGGAGATAGAGTTGCCGCTCTGATCAGACGTGTCGCCATAGAGTTTAGTTGGTAGTTTTCCGTCTCTCACTAAAGATGTTATCTACTTACAATTTCCTTTAGTATAGAGAAAATGTACTTACATGAACGCCTAAGAAACATGTAATAGCAAACTGACTATACATGCTACTCTAAGATAGCCTTACCCAAAGTGGGCAATAACAATGAATAATAATAAATAGTCATGGACAATTGACACAACATCCTCTGTTCCCAAGCTAAGCTTATATATACTTGTATTATTGGTACCAGAATACAGATAGATTAAATAAACTACTTTTCTTTTGTAAATACATACATAAAATACATAGAAACACCCAGACGCAGGACAAACATTTGTAGGACAATTATAAATATTACACATACATTTGTCCTCGTCACTAGTAGTAGTAAGTAAAAAGGCCCCTTGTAAGCGCCGCGTATGTAAAAGACCGAGAAAAAAATGGGGTTGTAGTGGGTTTTAAGTAGATATAAAAAGGGGACGTTAAAAAAATACTTGTTCTCAAAGTGAACAGTAGAGATAATTTTGTTCCTTTTTTTACAGTATTCATTTCCGACCCACCAGCGAGGTATTCACGTGATCAACTGTTCGCGAGTGTTCGAGGCATTGTTCAATTTGTTTAGACGTTTTGTACCTGATGATGAACTGTGGAAGAGTGTACACTTTCATGGATATGATCTTAACTCATTACACAGGTAATATTACAATCAATTATTCAATATTTATCTTCACATTCTATTCCAAAATTTAAGATAGATATTGGAAAACAATTTGTGTTTATATTTGCGCCACTGGACTGTTACTGATAAAGTGGTGATGAGATTTACTGAGATACCACTGTCCATCTGTCTGTCACAAGGATATTTCATGAACAATGGAAACTCATCATCATTATCCTGCCCTTATCCAATTATTTGGGGTCGGCACAACATGCCTTTTCCTTCCATGCTCTTCTATCAGGCGTCATTTCTGTATTTAGTTCTATTTCTTTCTTATCCTCTTTTACACAAACCATCCATCGTTCATAACAATCATAATTATAACAATACAGTACCCTTCGTGATTGTTTCCAAATCTAATTATTTTCAGTTAACCTTATTTTATAAGATTTCAAGAGTCATAGATTTTTCAACTAATCAAAACTGAGAAAAAATACCATTTTATATATTTTCTTTCTTAAAATTTCATTATTTCTTATTATTTTAAGACAATCGAAATTACACTGGTTTTCTTGTTATTAACAAAATGTAAGTTTGTTACAGGCACATAGACCCACAATGTCTTCCGAAGCGATATGGAGGCAAACAACAAGAAGTACCACTGGCTAAATGGCTAACAAAGATCAAACAGTACAAAAATAAAGAGTTTGATGATGATATGAGAACACTAGGATATGCTACAGATTAGTTACAGTAGAATATTTTTTAAATTAGTTCCTAAATGTAAGGTAATTTAAGAATTTGTGACCTCCTATTAATTTCTGTATGCCTAGTACAAATTGTGAACGATGTCGTTTTTACCAATCTTTTAATCGAAGCCCATCTTCAGGTTCCTAACTCTTTTTTACGGATCTCTAAATTAAAGATATGACATATTTGTTAGATTAGGATATTTATAGTATTAGTTCCTAAAGATAATAATACCTATAATTTAATAGAATTTATGACCTCCTATTAATTTCTGTATCCCTAGTATAAATTGTGAACGATGTAACTCTAGATTTTTTTATCTCAAGGAAATAGTACTAATTCATGAATGTATGTATATTGATTATTACATTTTGTACATCTAAGCTTTAAATAAACATAGAATATGTGTAGTAACTAAAGAACTAAGAAACACAGAACTAAACACGCAAAAGACGCAATACTTTTTTTGAACTGTATAGGGCAATCTATTCATGTTTAGTTGTATAAGACGCCTTCGTATTTGGTATCACAGGATGAGGAAGATACTTTTGTAATAATAAGAAATAAAAACTACTACTAAAAACTTTTTTTACTTCTTGTTTTCCCTTTTCTTCGGACAAATCATGATCATATTGACGACGACAAAATTATAAGAAACTAACTGACCCGGCAAACGTTGTTTTACCAAACACATGTCAGTGGTGGACAACCCTTATCACTTAGGGGTTGCTTAGAGGTATGAAACATAGATAATAGCCGATTCTCAGACCTACTGAATACGCATATAAAATTTGGTAAAAATCGGTTAAGCCGTTTTGGAGGAGTATGGTAACTAACATTGTGAGATTGTGACATGGAAATTTTATATATTAAAAAAGAAAAAGATAGAAAAAAGATGTACCTACACTAATTTATAACAAAACTAGGCTTTTAACGATAAAAACGTAGTCATACTCGTAGCTTCTGTCTCTCTCTCTCCAACCCATCATCGTCCCAATGCTGGCCACGGGCCTCCTCCACTTTGAGAGGGATTATGGTCTACTGTGCCGCGCTGACCAGGCGGGTCGGCACAGGGTTTAGTTTCGAGTTTTCCGTCTGTGACAGTAGTCGTTAACTGCTTATATTGTTCCTTAGCTGGCTCTTACAGCACTCTGGGAAAGAAATGGGGTGGTGACACATATATTCTTAATCCATCACCACACGGACCACTCGTAGCTTAAGGACTGTTTTGTTGAGGCTTTTATTTGCACGTAATGAAAGGCGTCGTTGCGTACTGGTAATAAATATAACCGATACACATCCACGATATCCTAACCGGTCTTGGGATCTTGAGTCTACCCCTGTACAGGAAAAATATGTCAATAACTGTTACACGTACCTGTGGTATCGAATCTTAAGTTGTGTGATACGTTCATATATAAAGTCTATAGAAACACTGATGGGTTATTAAATACATTTAATGAATGTTAATGAATCAATACCATAGCTAGCTATTATTAGAATTGCATTCCATTTTTCTGCCCGTCTACATTTAATGCACACATAACGAAATGTAAGAAGCGCTTACGCCATATGCTGTCACTGTAACATAAAAATGTAATTAATATGCATTGTATATAAACATTACGATTTTAAATAAACAATCATTTTAATCTCAGATTGAATTGCATGCGCCTGCGCACCCAAAAGAGATTCTCGATTAACTGAGCGCTATCATCGAAGTAGAACGAATTACATATTTGTTACATCATTAAATAACTAAATGCCGAACGTAACGGACGTACGTTCGAGAATATTCCATATTTACTTTTATATTAACAATAAATATTAACTTTCTAGAAAATTTTAACAAAGTGAATGTCTTAATTTAATTGTGATTCATACGATACTGTTTACGGATTGTCATTATAAAGTAAGTATTATTTATTCTTGTATATAAACATATAATTGTGTGTCTCACAATAATATCAAAAACTAAATAAATATTTTTATGCTTTTATTAATCTAATTTACATAAATTAGTGTTGCACATGTCGTGTGTTGTATTGAAGTCAACAAATTTAATCTAGTTTATTATGTCAATGTTGAGTTTGTAATCTGTATTTAAATATATTATAATAATCAAATAAATAACAAATAATCTAGTGAATTATAATTATAAATAGTATTTACAATGATATATGTATATACAAAACATAAAATGGGGTAACAAAAAATTTTAATAGAGAAAAGATATACATGTAACTAATATGTACATATATATTTTATGCATCAAAAATTCAACCGCATCGATGTCCATAGGCAACATGCCCAGAAGGCTGGCCGCATTACCACGTTGGATAGCAATTGCTATCCTTTGTGCCCAAAAAAGACCAGGCTTCTGGTCACACGTGCGGTTGACTAATCTTTTATAAATCTCTCCGTAAAGAGATTTAGCACTCTCTTTCTAATAATTAATTCATAGTTTGACTAGCAGGCTGTTGCCCGCGACTTCGTACGCGTGAAATTTAGTAACCAACCCCTTATAAATTATGCAAAAAAAACATCATCTTGAACCACTCCGTGTATAAAAAAAACTGCATCAAAATCCGTTGCGTAATTTTGAAGATATAAGCTCACATAGAACATACAAATAAAAATAACGACTTTGTTTTATAATAAGTAAAGATAATATCAAAGGATAATAATTTGCCTTCATTCTATTGATCTTATCCCGTTTTTGGGTGGGGAATATGACGACTACACTATGATATTAACGTCAAAGAACTCTTTGTGCGCGAGTCTAACTTGTACTTGACCGATTTGTCTTTATTTCTAGAAAAACTGATTTTCTGACACAATTTTCTGGATGTATATAACAGTTATCAGGTGTAGTGCATTAGTTGTGAGTTTAAAAAAAATTCCCGGTTTTTTGGAACATTTTTTACTAACGCTTCGCTTCTATTGGTCGCAGTGTAATGTTATATAGCCTCGATAAATGTACTGTTCATTAATAAAAGAAATTTTAAATTATACCAGAAGTTCCTGTGATTAACGCGTTCAAACAAACAAACAAACTCTTCAGCTATATAATATTAAGTGACATAGATTCTTAATTAATGGAGAGTTGTATTACAGACGTAACAATACTATTTTTAACACGGTTATATTATTTCAGTAACTAGGTATCTATCAACGTATTAATCTATGTAACGGAATCTTTGAAAGTGATTTTCACTCACTTTAGAGTACCCCACCAATATGTAAAAGTTTCCTATAATGCGCTGTGACCTCGCTGTCCGTCTATTTTCTACCAGCAGAGGCGTATTTTGAAAATTAGCGCCCCGGGTCGTTTAATTTGTGGCCCAGGATCAATTTAATTAGCTGCCCTATAAATTAATAGTGATAGAGCAAAATTTTAAAGGCTTTCACCGCCCTCCTCAGGCTGGTCTCTCCGGGCCATGACCCCTATGGCTCTAGGGTAGATACGTCTCTGCTACCAGAGAGCTTAAAATTTCACAATTGGTGTATACCAGTTGCTGCTGTAATAACAAATAATCATCATCTTTCTCCTGGCCTTATCCCAATATCATCGCGCACAGTACGATTCCATCGGAATTTTTTACCACGTACAATAAAGTTGTGGAATGAACTACCTGCCGAGGTTTTCCCATTGGACTACAGTATGGGGTTCTTCAAAAAAGGTGTCAAACGATTTCTACAGGGTCGGCGACGCGCGAGTGATACTTCTGGTGTTGCAGACGTTTATAGGCTACGGTAACCGCTTCACATCAGGTGGGCCGTACGCTTGTTCGCCAACTTAGTAGTATTAAAAAAAAACCTTGGGGTTGGGGATATGACAAATATATTACGATAATAACTAAACAAAACCCTTTGTGTAAGACCAACTATGTAGTAATTGATCGGTTTTTGGTAATTAAATTTGAACTCATACAAGTTCGAGTTTAATTAGTAAAATTGGTCAAAATAGACTTAGATAATTCCGACACCAATTATAACCAACGCATTATTTATACCTTTTGATTATAAGCTACAATGTTGTAAAAAAATTTTTTGCAGAAATGGCCATAGCATTAGTAGCTACTTCATTAAGTAATTCTATGGTAAAAAGGGTTTTTACAGCGCTCCTTCCACCATTTATACCATTTTACCTTTATACAATAGTAATAGAATGAATAAGTTCCCTTCCTAGCTCATTAAAGTTCCACTGTTGGGCACGGAGCTCTTCAACCTCGAAAGGGTTTTTGGTATACTAATAACATTTTGGTATAGGGTGTAATCTAAGTTTTCCGTCTCTCGCATTGCATATAATATTCCTTACCTGACTCATACAGCACTCTGGGAAGAAGAAGGGAATGATTGATTTTATTGGTTAATCGATTGATTTTTGATGATTGGATTTTATCAAACTTTGCAGATTGCTTATACCACACATAACAGATCATCTTTAGGAGTAGAACAGTAACTATAAACGGGGATAAAACTGCGAGCATTAGGTAGTTATTTAATAAACATACCCTTCCTCTGTTCCACTCCAACCCATTAACGTCCCACTGTTGGACACGGGCCTCCTCCACTTTGGGAGGGATTATGATCTACTGTGCCGCGCTATCCAAGGGTATTGGGGTTTGTTTTGCGTTTTTCGTCTCTCACAGTAGACGTTAACTGCTTATTAGTGCTTATATTGTCCCTTAGCTGGCTCTTACAGGACCCTGGGAAAGAAATGGAGTGAAGGCAGTTGTATTCTTAATCCGCCACCACAGCAATCTACCGAACATACTCTTAACACAAGTAAATAAGCTTAACTTGATACCAAAAGAAGTTGTGTGAAATGTCCATCAACATTTATTTATTTTATAAATTGCTTTTTCGTAACTGTATAAACAAACCATTTACTTTAAGTGTGAATATAACTATTTTATACATTTTAACGTCAATTCTTAACTATCAAATACTTTGCATATAACAACTTTACAAACAACAACAGATTATGTATAGTAACTTGATTTTTATTCCGTGAGTAAACCAACCTTGAGCAATTCCAAATAAAAAATAATGACATTTTACAAAACAAATTAACGAACGCAAAAACTATTGAATGTATATAATATAATTGCAGGCTTAACTAATACTTAAACATGTTTTTTTTAACACGCTTTTATAATATTTTCTAACACTTGCGCGACTCATCTGTTTAAATAAAAGTTGCAAAGTCTCCGAAACGTCGGGCCAAAATTTAAAACAAATATACGCGTCTAAATCCGTAAAAAGTAGTTTTATTTAAACGCTTTTATAAGTTCGGTATGTATCCCTCAATGTATTAATCTATGTAACGGAATCTTTGAACGCGATTTTCACTCACTTGCGATAGTCGGATTGATTTGAAATTTTGCATACATAACAAGGACCGATGACAATACAATAATTTTAAAAAATATTTAGGATTTTCAAGCGTCTTTTTTAGTTTTTAAACTAAGTAAATTTTAATAATTTTTTTTAAGTTAATTCGGAGTATTAATCTATGTAACGGAATCATGGAAAGTGATTTTCACCCACTTGCAGTAGTCGGATCGATCTACAATTATGCACACATATTAAATACCGATTACAATGCAATAATAATAAAATATATTTAGGATTATCAAGCGTGCTTTTTAGTTTTTAAATTTTTTAACTAGCCATGTTATTAAATACTTCTGCGCGGAATTAAAACTGTAATCACTAAAACGAGTGATAAGCCTTTAGTAGCAATTTATTTCTTCCGTAGCTCAGTACTCGATTAGTTCTGGAGTTTTCTCGATAAAATACACTCACCTACATAAAAGTAGTAACACAGGTAAAACGTGAATGGTAGGTAATGGAATAACCTTCACTTAAAGTAGGACTTTGAACTTACTAAAGGTATAGTTTTGCACGTATCTACAAGTACTGCAGCTCATGCGTTTGAAACATGCACTCCAACACAGATATAACACATGGTGGGTTGACGTTTAAAATTGAGGACAAGTAACTTTAGCCCTTTAGTCTGGCTAAATTGTGCTTCACAGAATAACGACGTTTCATATGACGTACCTGTATCATAGACTCACATAGATACATTTTCACGCACACATAGATATGTATGTGACTCCCTGGGCCCTGAGTCAGGTATTTCAATGATGTCACAATTGTACCATTATTGTACCATTATGGTGCAATTGTAAAGTTTTTGGTAGTCTACTATTATTGTCTTGTCATAACGACTTCATCATTGACTTACAATTGTCAAAGTGACATAAATTGCTAGTCTCGTACACAATTGCTTCACAATTGCCATTCAATGACTGAAATGTTTCGGTAGTCTGCTATTTTGAATTTGACAGTAATATTTTGAAATTGTCCTGTGTCGACAGATTGCCATAAATAAAAAATAGATAGATAGAAATATTAGAAATAGTTCTTTGTAATTTATTGCAATTTACTAATCTCCTAAACTTCACATTGCTTTTTATACTAATAAATAGTATGTACAAATATATCTAAACGAAGTCTAGCATGATTAAATTTATTAGTAGTTTTTCGAAAATCACTTCGACTAACGCATTTTTTAAAAACGGCAACACATACATACCATTCTAACACAATTCATAGATAAAAGAGACCGACAATTCTATTACCATTGAACGACCGTTATGAACGCATATAGCAGACTACAGATATTTGACTTCAATTGCAACGGTATCGGCCTGGTGCTCAAGTCCACTATTTTGGAACAATTGTCATACCGGCACAATACCGGCACGATACCGTTGCAATTGAAGTCAAATATCCGTAGTCTGCTATATGCCGTCATAACGGTCTTTCAATGGTAATAGAATTGTCGATCTCTTTTATCTATGCATTGAATTTTCGGTCTCTTTTATCTATGGATTGTGTTAGAATGGTATGTATGTGTTGCCGTTTTTAAAAAATGCGTTAGTTGAAGTGATTTTCGAAAAACTACTAATAAATTTAAACATTTAATCATGCTAGACTTCGTTTAAATATATTTGTACATACTATTTATTAGTATAAAAAGCAATGTGAAGTTTAGGAGATTAGTAAATTGCAATCAATTACAAAGAACAATTTCTAATATTTCTATCTATCTATTTTTCATTTATGGCAATCTGTCGACACAGGACAATTTAAAAATATTACTGTCAAATTCAAAATAGCAGACTACCGAAACATTTCAGTCATTGAATTGCAATTGTGAAGCAGTTGTGTACGAGACTAGCAATTTATGTCACTTTGACAATTGTAAGACAATGATGAAGTCGTTATGACGACACATTAATAGTAGACTACCAAAAACTTTACTATTGCACCATAATGGTACAATAATGGTACAGTTGTGACACCGTTGAAATACCCGACTCAGGGCCCTGGTATATTTGTGCACTCTAATCCATTCGGTCATTACATTTACGTCGAGTTTGCATGTTTATGAGACTAGTTATATATTCTAACTCAAGGAGTTTTTATTATCAAAATCTATGAACTTATCGATTCTATTCTGTTGGCCATTAGATAAAACCCCAAAAAAATCCCGTTTAATGGTTTTATGGGTTTCGTATCAAAAGGTAAAATGGGTTTAGTTTTATTAAATACACATATGTACTTATTAGTTTTATTACATCGGCTGTCCAAAACCAAAACCTAGCAAGGGACATTTTTTTTTAATTGGTTTTATTAAACCAATATTTCCCATTTTTTACTGCGTCTAATGTAAAAACAACTGTATTTCTATCTTAAATAGAATCAGAGATATGAACATGTATAAACCTAGCAAGTGCAATTCGTACTTGTTGATTACAAAATGAAAAAGCTTCTCCTGAAACATTTACTCAAATGTACTTGCTAGGTTTTGATTTTGGACAGCCGACATGAGAGTTCTCTCCCCGTCTCCGAACTTCCGCCACCCGAATATTATTATGAAAAAGAAACTATCTATTTAGCTGACCCGTCAAATGTTGTTTTGCCATACAAATGTCTCTGGTGGACAACCCTTATCAGTTAGGGGTACGAAAAATAGATAATAGCCGACTCTCAGACCTACTGAATATGCATATAATAAACATCGTTGAAGCCGTTTCCGAACCAGTCTCACAGAGCTAGTTTATTTTATCATTCTTAAAGCATAAAGTATTTTTTCTACCATAAACATAAACTACATATTTTTTTTTTGTTTTTAAGACTGGCAACTACATTAAAAACTTTTTTTTTCTTTGCAAACACATGAATAGACTACTAGGGTTTCATAAGTCCCCTGTAGTAATTACGTGTTAGGTTGTATAACAAAGGCTACTTACGAGGTCAATGTACGCATACGCACGTTGAATGACAATTATAGTGTACGACAACGACTGTTTTGAAGCTGTACTGACCATGTCTAATACATGACTACTGTGTTTATCATACAGGAAACGAAAACGAAAGCACTATGACGTTGTGTAACATGGATTAATAGAGTTAACTTCACTAAGACATGTGATCCTAGTACAACTTTCTAGGTATTAAACTATGAGGGAAATCATGGAGGCTTCCATCGCTTAACTCACCCACGGAACGCCAGCTAACGTTCACCTGTCGCTTTTATGATTTTTTGCTCATATTCATCACACCAAGTATGGTTTGAGAGGAAATTCCAATAATTATGCAATTCTTTTTGATAATTGAAAGATATGAATACCGAAAAACGATGTAAATATTAATTGAGTGAAATGATATATTTAAAAAGCATTTAGACCGATGTTGGCGATTATTTTAGCACAAACTAAATACATAATTAATTATGATATGATAACAAATACAGTTATGTAAACTTTAAGTTTGTATACTGTTTTTAGTATGATAATTACGCGTTAAAAAAAGCAGAGTTCGCATGCCTAAAGTTCTCTTTGGTTACTTCTTATCTGTCATGCTTCTATTAATGATGGCATCAATCAAATATTATTTAGGTGAAAGTTTCTGTCGTACCTACTAGGGCAACATAGCAAACTAATAGTAAATACATAGTAACTTTTTACACAATGAAAATAAACGTTATAGTTAGAAAGTAACCGGTAGCTGACCGTTACTTTTGTAGGCCGCTGGTGATAATACTATACTATAGAAATATTATACTCACATAACAATTTTAGAAGACTTACTGTGTATTTTATTTATATTACGAAGCTAAAGAGGCTGTTTAGTTCAGTTTAGTTGTTTAATCTCAAAAATCACTGTGAACAATTATTTCTGTTTTGGATAGTACATCTATCGAGGAAGGCTATAGGCTATACAACATCACGCTATGACTAATAGGAGCGAAACATCAGTGAAAAATATTGCAAAAACAGGGATTTTATTCTAACTTCGACGCGTACGAAGTTGCGGGCTTCAGTTAGTTTAAAATAATTGGTAAGATTACTTTACTTATGGTAAGATGAACGGAAAGGCGTAATACGTAATAAATTTTTTTACCGTGATTGATAACGTTACGGCATATAACTTTTTAAATGTTTAACTGCAACAAAACGTCTCCATACTTTTTTATAGCATTTAAAACTAAACAATAATATCGATTACCATCGCTACAGTCAGCCCATGACCGTGGTCGATGCCATTCGATTATTTTCTATTCATAAATTATCAGTTCAGATTGCCTTAGCATCGAAACATATTAAACATGTCTACTGATCCATGTGCATGTGGTGCTGTAAGAACCAGCTAAAAGTAAGCAGTTAAGAGGGGACTACAGCCCCGATTTAGGTATTTGCCTTAGGTGTATTCCCGAGCGCCACGCCGCGCCGCCGTGATTTAAGGGCCTACATCAATATTATCGTCGACATGTACATATTAACACAGCTAGTAGGTATAGAAAATGAAGAATTAGGGATATTTTTTTTGTTTACTTAAAATATACTAAATATATTTTAATTCTGATTTACGTGTTTCTATATATAATAGTTACTTATGTTTTTAAAGTTATTTCATTAGTTAATACGCGATAATAGACCGACAAATGAAAAATATAAAAAATTTGAGAGGTTGTTTCGCTAAGATTTTCTATCGAGAAAACTTTTTTCAATCGCGTTTCTGAGTTTATGCGATCCTAGATCATATATTGAAAAAACATATACTTAAAAATTAGAGCTCTAGCCATTCAATCTAAAGAAACAATGAAAACTTCGTACGTAGAAAAATGCATGAAGCTATTTTGGTATCCTCTTAAGTGACAAATATAGTTGTGACGGGCTTTACCAACAAATTCTTTGAAAAAAGACGTTTCGTAGTTCGCTGTTTCCTTCGTGAAAATTTATCCGAATTTTTTTTTCGCCACATGTATAATAGATGAAGAGTATATCATTCTATGCTTCTACTATTTTATTTCTTGGTAAAACCTTACCAAGTTTGTATGGTGATTCGCTGCAAATTCACCTAAAGAAAACAGAAAAAAAACGGGATTTTTGTACAGTAACATTTCTTTTGGTTATTATGTTTAAAAAAAATTATAGAAGCATAGATATATAAGATCTAGATACTGTGAGAAAAATTTCTATGTTCTAAAATGAAAACAAAGAACTATAATCCCAATATTTTTGTATGGAGCATAGTTTGGTGCCGTGTTCTCTTAATAACATTAAGAGGATACCAAAATTCTTCGTGCATTTTTCTACGTACGAAGTTTTCATTGTTTCTTTAGATTGAATGGCTAGAGCTCTAATTTTTAAGTATATGTTTTCAATATATAATCTAGGATCGCATAAACTCAGAAACGTGATTGAAAAAAGTTTTCTCGATAGAACATCTTAGCGAAACAACCTCTCTCATTTTTTATTTTTTTTTATTTGTCGGTCTATTATTGCGTATTAACTAATGAAATAACTTTAAAAACATAAGTAACTATTATATATAGAAACACGTAGATCAGAATTAAAATATATTTAGCAGATTTTGAGTAAACAAAAAAAGTAGCCCTAATTCTTTATTTTCTATACCTACTAGCTGTATTAATATGTACATGTCGACGATAATATTGATGTAGGCCCTTAACAGTGAGAACGGAAAATTCTGAACCACGGCCTGTATAACGCTTGGTCAGCGCATCATAGTAGACCAGAAACCCTCACATAGCGGAGAAGGCCCGTATTTAGTAGTGGGGCGTTATTAGGCTGAGTTATACATAAAGAATGTCTTAAAACTTTTTTAAATCATGAATTAACAGAAATATTTTGTTGTTATAGAATTAGGCAGATATGCCTTTCCTGGAAATAGCATTTCAAGCAGAACTAAGTCGTTACGAAGATCCAGAATTTGAAGAGTATGCCAAGATTATATGTAATGAAAATCCTGATACCAGGGGGAAAGTGATTGAAGAGTTAAGGCAATTAATAAGAGGTAGGTACATGAAGGGCTAAATATACACATAATAGTCCAAACTTAAAGGTATTTGAGTACTTGGTGGCTAAACGATTGGTGATTTCGATAGCTTCATTCGTTTAAGAACTATGATGCCATGAACTAACTGAGATACCCAAGGATAAACCCGTCAAACTTTTAATAGCCCTCTTTTCCGTCAAGGTTTAAAAATATGTACCTACCTACTTACCTAATAAGGTATTCTTATCTTAGTGCTTAACAGTTATTCTATACCTAATATCACTTCGGTGTTGTCTGTTTCGTAAAAAGTATAATTTCGGAATACCGTTCCGTTCCTCTCCCATCTGAGCTATCATGGTTCCTGCATATGTTTACCAAATCTTCCACCACAATCTTCTCAATATGAATTAAACATCGTGCGATGTTTTTTGTACAACGCCGTCTATTGATCATCGATCTTGAAATCGATCTCGCTGTTTTTTGACAAAGTTATTCTATTCTTCAGAATTTTTATTCTTATTTTATGACGGGCTTCGTGGTCTAGTGATTCATGTAACGGACTGCCGTTCACGAGGTCGTGGGTTCGATTCCCGCTCTGGACAATCATTTGTGTGATGTTTAAAAATGGGATACAAATGTTTGTACTGCGTCTGAGTGTTTTCTATGTATTATAAGTATGTATTTACAAAAGAAAAGTAGTATACGTATTATATCCGTATTCTGGTACCCATAATATAAGCATATAAGCTTAGCTTGGGACCAGAGAATGTTGTGTGAAATGTCCATGACTATTTATTTATTGAAAATGGCTTACCAACAATTATTAACACTAAAACTAATCAAAACAAACAAAAACATTTCATACCTTCCATCTAGCGTAACAATTAATTAGAGGTAGGCACCGCATGTACTAAAAACATTGAAAAAAAAAATCTAATATTTACAAAAACAAATTCACAAAGAAAGATTTGGAAGATAGCAAACAGTCGACAAAAAAAATTGAATCATGGGAAAACACTGTAAACATTATAAATTCAGGTGTATAATTTTGCGAAACCTGCCAAGCGACTGTGTTAAGGGCCTACATCAATATTTTCGTCGACATGTACATATTAACACAGCTAGTAGGTATAGAAAATGAAGAATTAGGGATATTTTTTTTGTTTACTCAAAATCTAATAAATATATTTTAATTCTGATTTACGTGTTTCTACATATTATAATAGTTACTTATGTTTTTAAAGTTATTTCATTAGTTAATACGCGATAATAGACCGACAAATGAAAAAAATAAAAAATGAGAGAGGTTGTTTCGCTAAGATTTTCTATCGAGAAACTTTTTTCAATTGCGTTTCTGAGTTTATGCGAACCTAGAGCATATATTGAAAAAACATATACTTAAAAATTAGAGCTCATTCAATCTAAAGAAACAATGAAAACTTCGTACGTAGAAAAATGCACGAAGCTATTTTGGTATCCTCTTAATGTCTGCACAGGCGGGGAATAGTGGACTCGGCACCGAATACAGTTCTACGGAGTGGAGGATAAAGAGGTGTGATGGGATGGCGAGGATTTCTACTAGGAGCACGGAACTTCAGCTTTTCTAACAATGATGGACAGTCTATTTTAGCTCTTACAAGTTTAAAAAGAAATACGCTGTCTGTAATAGTTCTTATTTATTTATTTATTTTATTGCCATCGAATGATCTATTTTATACAATAGTCATGATCTATAATTTGTTTGTTTAGAACGTGGAGAGTGTAATCCACGTAGAACAGATGACGCCTACTACCTCCGCTTTCTAAGATGTCGAAGATTTGTTCCTGCTTTGGCGCACAGACTGGTAAGGTCACAGGCTATGTCTCAATTAAGTGTCGGTCATTGATACATAGGCTATAGACTGGTAGGTACTTCGACATTGTACTTGCGCTTCCACTTGAAAGTCATTCGCCTAACCACATAAAAATGTGACAGGGATGCTCGAAATTAAGCCGTGTACCAACAACAACAAAAAAGTAACAAAATTATTATGACTGATGAGTATGTATTTTAAAAAAAAACGTTGAACCTACTTCATGTGCCTTTGAAATCTGAGGGTTTTCCTCGATTTCTCATGACTCATGAGATAACCATCAAATCCTGACCTAGTGCCAATGAGATTACACGGGAACCACCACCTTTCAAATAAATAAAAGAAGAATCAATAAAATCGTTTCGCCAATCAGGTAACAAACATAAAAAAAAAGAAATAAAAAAAAACATACAGACGAATTGAGAACCTCCTCCTTTTTTGAAGTCGGTTTAAAAGCAAATATTTACATACTTTACTCAAGTACTCGCTTAATATACATTAGTAGGTAATGCACCGCTGAAATGTTTATTTTTTCCAAGTGCCATTCACTTCAATTATTTTAAAAATATGTACCGTGAATCGGACACTAGATACATTGTGATACATGACTCTACCTAGGACTTTACTAAGTGCTTACTGATTCACTAGCGCATCCGCAACTCCCTACGCGTGGAATTTAGACAACTTTTCTTTTTATTGCAACATTTTTCACTACGTCAGCAAAATAACGTCGAAACGTTATTTTGCCAAAAAACTTTTTAGGGTTATCACTTAGGGGTATGAAAAATACACAGTAGCCGGCCGATTCTTAGACTTACTGAATAAGCATAAAAAATTTCATAAGAATCGGTCAAGCCGTATGCCGAGTATAGGAACGAACATTATGACACTAGAATTTTATATATTAGTTATTATTTAAGTATTTAATGTTTCAAGACTGAAGGTACCTAATTATCTAATGCACCAAATTAGTGCACATAACCACATGATATAGCTACAGCTACATAGATCCATGTAACTAAAAAAATGTTTGAGTCCACATTCACTATAATACACATAAAAGCAAAAACACGCTCAGTTTGGTTGGATGTGCAATTAGTTGTCTAGCAACACTAGTCTGTGTGGTACTGTGTCAGACTTTCGATCAGCTGTAAAACAAATGATACTAGGAGCACATAGATATCAAAGAACTACAGAGTGGACGCCTATATCACTATAGGAAATTATTTCAGCAACACAAAGAATTTTCGATGCTTGAAGTAGAAAAATAGGCGTTGAGCCAGTAAAGAGATGGAACAAATGATGGGCCCAGGGTCAATTGATAAGATGAGCAATCATTTGAACTTGGTTTGCATACTGATTAGTGTATTTTTATTATTTAATTTAGCTATGAGGATATTTGCTGAATATTTTTCTCATTGAATTTCTATTCAACGACAAAAGTTAGCCGTAAAATAAATGTGCAAGCTACGCTACGCATAATACGTGCTGATTTGCTCTTTCTTGCAATGTCCGGTGACGTAAGCAAAAGCGCGACGACCGCGTCACTTGCGCGACGGACGTACTAGGACGACAGAAATTATAAAGATAAATGCCGCGCGCTTGGTATCTTACAAACTTGTTGAATCACAATAAACTGTCAAATAAAATACTCTGTGATTCGGTAAAATGGCACTTATTGGGATAATTACAAGTTACACATTACTTTTCAGATGGTACGTTATGAACAATTTCGCCGCCAAAATGCCTACCTTTACGACTGTGATGCTTTTGGTTTACAAAAAGTAAAAAACGTCTACGCTGGTATTTTACCCGAAAGTCCGACGAATGGACGTATAATTCTGATGAGATTTGGTAAGTCTATCATATTATTATAATAATTATAATAATGTTAAAAAAATGTTTTCTGTTTGTGACAATCACACTGTCATGTCGCTTGCAACGCTTCCATTAATTTATGTTATCCTAGTAAGTTCGAAGATATTCTTTTTCCTATACTGCCACAGAGTAAGCCAATTCATCCCATCCCTTTTGTCCAAAAACAATCAAGAAAATTAAGTTGTTTACTTAAAAATTTTACAGCGACTTTGTTAGATTTTTCTTTACGTTGTACTAAAAATAAAATATTTTCTTCAAATTTGGCAAATAAACTAAATATTTTTAAACAAAGTTCTATTCTAGTCTCAGAGTACTTTAGCCATAGGTACTAGTACTATCATGAATGAATTATATACAGTACTTTATTTATGGTACTATTTTAACCTAGGTATATCATTTAATTACAGGTCAATGGGACGTTGATGCTGTACCAATAGTAGATGTAGTCCGCTGTGCACTGTTAATGGACGAAATTGCTGTAATGCAACCAAAACTACAAATACTAGGCGTAACTATTATCGTAGACCTTGAAGGTTTAAGTCTAAGACATGTAGCGCAGTTGACCCCAACTGTTGCAGGACAAATAGTAGCCTTGATGGGGGTAATGTTCATATTTAACGCCAACTAGCGCAATATTTTCGAACTATTTATTTCTTGTTTAATACTGCTATTTAGTAATAGATGGCGCTAATTTACCAAATGTTTTTTTCAGGTATCCTTCCCTTTACCTAATCACTGTTTGCACATTATCAAATACAACTGGATTCTACATTCAATATTTTATTTATTTAAGCAATTTATACCTAAATCTGCTTGGGGTCGAATACATTTTCATGGTAATGACATGAGTTCACTTCACAAGCACATCGATCCTCTGTATTTACCACCGGGATATGGCGGACACTGCCATCATGTCATTTCAACAGAAAAGTGGATATCAAAAATAGATGAATATAAAGATGATTTTTTAGTTAATGAATTACGAGCTTTAGGTTTTACTGTTAAATCATGGTAATATAAGTATTTGTAAGTAATAAAATAACTACCAGCTTATTATTATTTTTGTTGTAATTATCTTTTGCAGTGTATTAATTAATCTCCCCTTTTTTTAAAAGTGGGTTAAAATTCACACTTTCCAATAACACACAACGCCATCTAGACGTAAACTAAGTAATTAATAAATGAAACGTCTGCAAAATGTTATGAATAAATTTATTTTCTTTCTTTCTTTCAAAATTATTGCAAAGTAGAAAACCAGTATCCAACCTGAAGTTCTCAAATCGTGTATACCCATCCCATGCAAGTTTTATTATTAATTAAAGAAAAAAATTGTCGTGTAGTCTCAAGTCTTGTGTAAATGATAAATGTGTATTTATCTTTACTTGTAATAAAATAAAGTCGTAATTTTTGTATGTATGTCCCTTTGTGAGCTTATGTCTTCAAAAATACGCAACGGATCTTGATGCGGTTTTTTTTAATAGATAGAATGGTTCAAGAGGATGGCTTTTTTGCATAATTTGTTGGGGTTTGCTGTATATTGGATGAGATATGATAAAATTTGCCGAGAAACTCAGACGCGTGCGAGCTATAAATGAAAACGCTGCCTTATATAAGTGAGGTACAACAAACTAATGTATGGAGGAATTGTTTGTTACCTATATTTCTTCAAAAAAGTCCGCGAGGGCATAATAATATGTCTATCTTTTAAAGGAAACCCGCTGTACCCATAATAATGTCGCAAAAATTATCAAATTCAATAGGGTGTTTTCAAAAACTATGTGTGTAAAGTAATCTTTTTTATCAAATTAAATACCATAATTAGCTTACACGTTTAATATAAATAAATAAATATAAATATTAATGGACATTTCACACAACGTCCTCTGGTCCCAAGCTAAGCTTATTATGCTTGTGTTATGGGTACCAGAATACGGATATAAATACATAAACTACTTTTCTTTTGTAAATACATACTTATAATACATAGAAAACACCCAGACGTAGTACAAACATTTGTATGACATTTATGAATATCACACAAATGATTGTCCCAAGCGGGAATCGAACCCGCCACCTTGTGAACGGCAGTCCAGTACATGAACCACTACGCCACGAAGCCCGTCAAACGTCAAAACGTCAATAGATTTAACTATAACTGCTTTTTACAGCATGCAATATAAATGAATATCTTAGGAGATATTATGACGAAAAAAGAATCACGCCCGACAAAATAAAATACTTAAGAGGATACCAAAATAGCTTCGTGCATTTTTCTATGTACGAAGTTTTCATTGTTTCTTTAGATTGAATGGCTAGAGCTCTAATTTTTAAGTATATGTTTTTTCAATATATGATCTAGGATCGCATAAACTCAGAAACGCGATTGAAAAAAGTTTTCTCGATAGAAAATCTAGGCGAAACAACCTCTCTAATTTTTTATTTTTTTCATTTGTCGGTCTATTATCGCGTATTAACTAATGAAATAACTTTAAAAACATAAGTAACTATTATGTATAGAAACACGTAAATCAGAATTAAAATATATTTAGTAGATTTTGAGTAAATAGGAAAAGTATCCCTAATTCTTCATTTTCTGTGCCTACTGGCTGTGTTAATATGTACGTGTCGGCGATGATATACGATAATATTGATGTAGGCCCTTAAACTGTTGGCCGTTGGCCGGAACGTTTCCTCGGTCTTCTATCCATACTCTAATATTTGGATGGTTGGTTAATGTTGGATTGTATGAATGTAAGGATGTTTGTTGTTCTTTCACATAAAGACTACTGGATGGATTTTCATGAAACTTTCCTAAATTCCACGCGTACGGAGTCGCGGGCAACAGCTAGTGAATAATAAATAGACTGCTCAACTTTGCAATGCAAGGCCATAATCGATCGGTGCTGGCATTGACTCAGAGACGTTGAATATGTCCTTCAATGGAGTCAGTCAGCGACTGGCTTTTAGCGAACTGTAAGTGAAAAAGTGTGTGGCGACGGATTAAGAATACAAGTGTCACCACCCCATCTCCTCCCAAGGGTGCTGTAAAAGTCAGTTAAGGGATATTGCACACAGATAACATCCTCTGTGAGAGACGGAAAACTCGAAAATAAACCCTGTGCCAACACGCCTTGTCAGCGCGGCACAGTACACCATAATCCCTCCAAAGTGGAGGAGGCCTGTCCCAACAATGGAATGTAAATGGGCTGGAGAGAGGTGAAAAAGTGTAAAAGCCCAGTCAGGTAGGTTTAAAAAAGAGGTTTAGGGTTATAATACTACTCACAGTTACCACCGATTGTAATGTTCAAATTTTTTTACTGTGACCGATGCTGTGACTTGCGGGCTGCGGCGCGTTTTTTTATTTAGATTGTCACCGATGACTGAATAAAACAAAAGCGCGTCAAGCGCGTCATATAGGCCGCGAACATACTAGGGCAGCATGATTTGCAAAGAGCTAGAGAGTAACACGCGTTTGGCGCTACTGGCGCTACACAACGCGCTAACAAAACGATATAGTACGACATACACACGCATTGCGGAGCCACTATACCATTTACGTATTTATAATTGATAAAATACTATAATGAAACGAAATTCTACATAAAGTTTCTACGAATTAAATTACTTTTATTAGGTTATGATAATCAGCAACAAATTTTCCATATCTCGTTTGTCTGGTGCTTTGTAGGTCGAGATAACACTAATCTCTAACACGGGGTTAAATATGAGGGCGATGGAGATACATAGCTATCCTTGTCGTTCTTAGTACCCAATGTATAATTTTGTCTCTATCAATCTGAAATAGCAAGTTATGGAACTTCGCCATACCTTGGTTAATTTATGTTAACCTAGTATATCACAAGATTTACGAATCTGTGCAGTTCGTTTATTTTTGACTAATCACAAAACAAAAAAAAGCACTTGAAGTGTCGTCGTATGTTTAAGTTTTGTCGTCGTATGTTTAAATGAAAACTACATAAAAATTATTGATTCAATTATTTAATTAATTAAATAGGTAGGTTCAAATAAAATTAATTAAAATTAAGGATAAACTTACTTTTCGAAAATAATAATATTAGAAAAGTATTTTTACCCGCATGATTTATGTTCAGATAATATTTTTATTTGGCATCTCTCTACATAATATATATGGCCATAATACATGTAGGTATATGTGCTTCATCTTTTCCATAAATGTTTAGAGCATTTTAGACTTTATATCAACTGAGCGTAAATGTGTGTGTTTTAAGATTTCGGTCTTTCTCAGTTGATTTTTGAATTGGTTTTCGAAACGATTTTTTCCGACTTACAGTTCTCAAGAATAAATTTAAAGTGTAGACATTCATTCAGTAATTTCAATTTTGTGACTTTAAATAAGTTACTACCAGTTCTATCATTATTTTCTAATAATTGACATGTACAAAGACATGACAATTTGTACATGTACAAAGATTAGGTGTTGCATCGTGAAGTGGATGTATGTATGGCAATATGTGAGCTTAAATCTAAAATACCACAATATAAACCACGCAACGCATTTTGATGCGGTTTTCTTTAATAGATAGAGTGGTTCAAGAAGATGGCTTTTTCGTACCTATAACTTGTCAAGGTTCAGTTCTAAATTCTACGCGTACGAAGTTGCAGGCAACAGTTAATTATGTATAAAACAAAGTCGTTATTTCTGTATGTTCCTATGTGATCCTAAATCATATAGAGTCGATCAAGAGAAAGGATTACGTATCTATAATTTGTTAATTGTTTTAAATTCCAGAATGGAAATTTGGGATGTTTATTTGTATTGTACACATGATCGTGCTCTATGTGATGTGCATTATTGTCGAATACAATGGTGAAATAAAATGCAAGCAGAAGTTTTTACTAGAATATGTATTAAGGGCCTACATCAATATTATCGTATATCATTGCCGACACGTACATATTAACACAGCCAGTAGGCACAGAAAATGAAGAATTAGGGATACTTTTCCTATTTACTCAAAATCTACTAAATATATTTTAATTCTGATTTACGTGTTTCTATACATAATAGTTACCTATGTTTTTAAAGTTATTTCATTAGTTAATACGCGTTAATAGACCGAAAAATGAAAAAAATAAAAAATTTGAGAGGTTGTTACGCCAAGATTTTCTATAATGAGAAAACTTTTTTCAATCGCGTTTCTGAGTTTATGCGATCCTAGATCATATATTGAAAAAACATATACTTAAAAATTAGAGCTCTAGCCATTCAATCTAAAGAAACAATGAAAACTTCGTACATAGAAAAATGCACGAACCTATTTTGGTATCGTCTTAAACCGGAAAATTTTAACACAAAAATACATTTTATTGATTGCTTATTTTTTTTCTATTCATTATCGGTTGGTATATAGCTAAATATTACATTGAAACGCTGACATACACAAGTTACTATCTACTAGCTCTACCATCTATTTAATACAATAAATAACGTCTGCGTCGGTGTTATAATCTTAAAACCATATCCAAAGTTTTACTATCAATACTTCGCAAATCTTTATCGGATAGCACGGAATATACGTCATTCATGTAATCGTCTTCTTCGTTTCTATGATCTCCTGGTAGAGCAGCTACAACATCGTCGTTTGTAACGGTATCCGCGACGTCATTATTGTCGTCTACATTATCGAAATATTGGAACGCCTCTTGATATTTATAGAAATTATATTTCTGGTTATAAACTCTAGGCCCAGACTTCATATGTTCAGGTATTTCATTAGTACCGTGTATTATCAGAGACAAAGTTCCTATTTCACCTGTATTTCTTTCAAAAGTCTGTAAATAAAAACTCTCTTTAAAAATTGCATAGATCGAGGTAAGTTATTTATTCAAATAGCAAAAATCACCTTATCGGTAATCGTTGCCTGCCAAACTCCTACAGGACTTTCACCCCATGTTGCTACTGACATGAACGGCCAACTTACAAAGCCAGCTGTTGAATTGTCTTTTGGCCGACTACTAAGTAGTTGTACTTTCGTGCCTGAAAATTCAAAAAAATGTTTTAGAATGATTATCATGCTCACTGCACAGATCACCCCCGAGGATGAAGGTAATCTGTGGTTGACTGACATCATTAACCAAAGTGAATTCGTTGGACTGTCTCATCAGTCCCCCAGATGTATCTGACAAACTTTTGTACTAGGATATAATAAATTATAAAATGTAACAAACCTTGAGGCGAATCTAAATAGATTTCCAACGCTCCACGGCGACTATATTGTATGTTTACAAGTAGTTCAACATGCTCAATGTACTTTACACTGCAGTCATAATCTACTATTAATGTAACGTCAACATTTTCTCTAGAAGACATTCGTGCATCGTCTGGACCAGAACTGAAAATAAAAATATCTATTAACTTATTATTATCTTTCCAGTCTCTCCATGTAGAGTATTTTTATAAAGATTTTCTGACACCAATCTTCCGTGGCAAGGCGAGGTAGACAAAAATATTGGGTAAAATATTGAGTCGTTGAAAACCGTACCGTAATAGGTTGGTAATAAATAATTTTTTTGTTTATTCGGATGACGAAAGTTTATGTATTTAAATATATTTACTGAAATTAATCCATAAGAAGTGTTAAGAGGAATTGCAATTAAAATTTAATTTCTTCTATCATTTAAACATATAACATTGAATAGTTATCATAAGTTTGAGACCTGCGTGTTTATTCATCTCTGCAGTTGACTAGAGACCTGCGGGCGTATTATGAGCTTTTTAAAAATCATGCAAGTTCCAAGCAGGCCGTACACTGCCTGACTAAATTATGTATTATGGTAAACATAAAACATTTAGTTGAAAAATTTTAGTTAGTACTTAAAGTTTTAGTTGTACCTTCACTATAAACATATTAATCTATGACTGTTTTAGCGAACTGGATGGCTGGGAGTTATGTTCATATTACGAATTTGCCGGGCAGTTCCATTCACGGCGTAAACGGCCTGGGAATAAGAGCTCATAATACGGCCGCTGCTATGGGCTGATGCTAACTCTGAAACTATTGACGTAATTCGCGACATTGGTTCCTATATACTAGGACTACATACTCACGGTGCAGTATCAACGCGGCATGTGTACGCTGTTGGGACAGTCGTCCAGTTCAAAGCCTTTGTCACTAAGGCTCCAGCATTCATAAGTCCAAAGCCAAATCGAACATCATAATATAAACCCGCACTGAAAATAAAAAGGCAAGTGACTCAGTGCTCTACACTTGCCTCATATCTTATCCAATTATTTTTAATGAAAACCTACCCATTTACCTGCCATCCAGGATTTGCTGTAAGAGGAGCATATTCAGATGTCCATACTATTAAATGTTGAACGTCCCGCCAAGTTAAATCTGGTCTAGAAATGCAAAATATGTTTACAAATATTAATAGATTACCATGTCACAAAATAAATTAGTACAAAATTTTTTTACTTAACTGTTAATATTTCATAGAGTACTAACTTTTTTATTAGGGTTCCGTACCCATAGGGTAAAAACGGGACCCTATTACTGAGACTTCGCTGTCCGTCCGTCCGTCCGTCCGTCCGTCCGTCCGTCCGCCTGTCACCAGGCTGTATCCCAAGAACAGTGGTAGCTAGAGAGTTGAAATTTTCACAGATGATGTATTTCTATTGCCGCTATAACAACAAATACTAAAAATAAAATAAAATTAATATTTAAGGGGGGCTCCCATACAACAAACATGATTTTTTTACCGTTTCTTGCTCGATACTAATAACGTTGCCTTATGTTGCATAGATAATGGTACGGAACCCTTCGTGCGCGAGTCCGACTCGCTTTGACCAATTTTATTTAATTACCAAAAGCTGGAAAGATTGGTTAAGTTACAAACATAGTTATGACAATAAAAATATATACATATTATGTAGGTACTAATTTATTGTCATTCCGGATTAGTGAGTTCAGCTTGTTGATTTAAGAAATAGCAAGTAAAAAAAAATATTGTAGACAAACGGGTGGACATAACAAACGAACCATGCCACGAAAGTACTAGGAAAATATGAACAAACAAGAATAATAGTGGCGGCAATGACGGACGACGTCACATTACTTGGCATTTAGAGCGAGAGCGATGATACCGGCGGCCAATGGAGCTGCAGCGGACGTACCGGTGTGTGCAAGTGTGCAAGAATCCTTTGTGTCTGTAGTAGCCTGAAAGAGATAGGTATATAGTGCTATATCTTTCTTATGACGCACACTACGTAAACAAACTTAAACATGCTTACAATTTTTTGATCTTTATTAGCACCAGAGGAATATGCTGCAGCTAGTGTGGATGAACAAATCTCTCCGTACCAAGGAAACAGACCGTGTTGGGAAGCACTTCCTATTGATATAGTATAAATACTAGCCGAGTACCTGAATGAAAATAATAAACATATCTAAGTATGTCAATATTTAAATAAAATTGCAATAATCATGCACAAAAAGTTAAAATATTTTTATGTTTACGTACCCATCACAATTACAATTATCTTTCGATCCGCCGCCATTTCCGTTCGCCCAAACGTAAATAACACCTTTGCCACCTCGACCCTAATCAATAAGAAAAAATAAATACTTGGGTAGTAAATTGACATAAAATTACATAATTATAAATACAGACTATATAAATACAGTAATATGAAATAATTTGGTACCTCTGTGATGCCACGTTTGAACGCCTCCATGGCAAGTCGACCGGGTCCTTCGACAGTTCGACCATCATCGTTAGGGCCCCATGAAGCGCTGTAAATGTCCACCTTGTCTAATGCGTAAGCTGCCAACGGAAACACAATATTCTTACTTTAAGTGTCCAAAAAATATAAAGCATAATATTTTATTATGAGACGTAAAATCTTATACAAAAATTAAAAGAACAAAAGGCATAATTTTGCTATTTACTGATATTTAAGACATAGGGTGACATCTAGTTGAAACTGCAGAAACATGCATCTTTAGAATGTAGAGTATATGTTTAGTTATGTTCTCCTAATAACATGAAACGTATTGCGTCTCAACGCCACTGCGGTGTGGCGGCGCGCCAGATGCATTTTCATAAAATATTCTCAGACAGAAAAACTAGATTCACAGATAACAGAACAACTCTATAGGTATTCTGAGTTTTCTCAATGTATGAATTTAATTGACTAAAAAAGATTCATACCAAAGCCAACTAGCCTAGGAAATATTTCAATCCTATCTAATATTCATCAATATAATCTGCCCAAGATCTGCAGGGTCATTATGGCGGTTCGGAGAACAGAGATTTGCTTCATGAGCTGAAGGATTCCCAATTCGGAAAAAAAATTGGGACTTTTACCTTTTCTGACCGAAGCGCTGCCATAAGACATTGTCCAGGTCCAGGTAGAATCACAAGATAGAGTTTCTGTACAACGTTTTTAGCGACACTAAAATCTTGATGTAGATACCATAAAGTTGTTTAGAGACTGCACACTTGCACAGACACTATGCGTCATTATGCAGCCATTTCGCCTCGCTGACTTCTTTCTTTCTTCTTTTCTTCTTCTTTCTTCTTTTTTTTCTTTTTCTCTTCGGCAGGAAGAGGAACATCTTCAGGGCTAAGCCCCCTGGATGGGGTATTATTCGCCATCTCCAAACGAGGAGATGGGGCGTTGTGTTTGACTAATCGCATAAGGGAAGAAGAAGGTTGGGCGACAGCGGCACCTCGGCTCCACTGGGTAGTCATTTAGTCAACGCGGGTGGGGCAGACCCCCAGCAGCAGCCATTTCTGTGACACCTAACTATTTTTATGCATTATGTGGAAGAATAATAACGGATCGCAGCAGGTAGCGCTTACGAGTCCATGAATGTCCCGGTTTTTAAAAGACATAGACAGTAAGTAGTCTATCTATTAGGGTTTTATGATTACGTGTAGCAATGAAAGATCAAGAGATCACAGAGAAGACATTTCGAAGAAACGATTGAAATACTCTACTGAAAAGTAACAACGCGTGGCGATTTAATTTACAGCAGCGAGGCGGCGCGCGGCGATGTTGATGATGAATTAAAATTAGCATCCGTTGATCGAGCAGTGCTGTTACGTCACAACTCATCTGTATCACTAGGGCAACATAAACTCAAGGAGACTGTTTAAACAAAATATTTGCGGTAGATGGCGCAGTTAAGTAAGATAGGCGCACCGAGGCGCTTTGGTTTGCCTTGGTATATCGTCGCATAGCACCAAAGGGTGAAAGCTTATATTTTTTTCTGTAAAAACCAATGCAGTTTATTTTTAGGATGTGAATTTTATTAATTGTTTGATAAACAATTTTTTTTTATTTTGTTTCGTCTAATTTTTATTGAAATTTAAATTGTACATAATTTTAATATCCATCTTAATGCTTCGCCACCTGGTGGTGAATAGTTAAAATTAATTTTATTAAAGCTTGTGACATTTACCTCAACATGGCGACGGAATGTACCAGGCAAACATAAAGCTAAAGATCATAATTTATAAATTACCTAACGCCTCTCCCTCAATACGATCTGTGATTCGTCCGTCAAGCATACGGACTCCGCCTACTTTAGCACCCCAAGCCACGCCGACTCCACATTTCAAATTGTTTGATGTCATGGCTATCTGAGGAACAAATAACATTATTTTCTCGTAAAGCAAGAAATATGAATTTAAAAATACGATCTAGGAAATTGTATAGGTACCTCGCCAGCACAACGGGTGCCATGAGAATTTCTTTTGATATCTTCATATCTGGGTGAAGGATCGGGGTCACCATCATTGCTGTCCCAACTTATTTCCGGATCCTAAATTAAATATATATGAATTTCATTTTAGTTCAAATATTAGAAATATTTAATATTAGAGTAAAACCAAACTGTAATGTTTGGCCAATAAAGTGGTGTTTTAGTTTTTAAATATCTAATAACTAACGACTTTTATGGTACTGTCAAAGTAAACATGTTTTATTAGAACTTCTTTAAATGTTCTGTTCTCCCAGTAGTAACGAACGAATTGAATCTCGAAAACTAGCGTGCGAATTGGTGGTATTCCAGAAATCGTGTCCAAAAGTAGTGTGATCGCCTGGCAGGCATGTATGCAAGTGAAACACTGCACTGCACGTTTTAAATTAATGGTAGGCCTGCAAAGAAAAGACGCTCATAAGCGTCCAGCGCGTCATATCGGCCGCGAACTTACTAGGGCAACATGATCGTAAGGCAATAGCAGGTTTCGATAGACGCTCTATTCACAGCCAAGCTCTATTGAAGGAACTTTGCCGATTAACGATTCTAGGCCACAGTGGTGAATTTTGTGGTTTCGTTTCGTCTCTCTGACCAACAATTTTACTACTAAGGTAGTAAATCCATAGGCACACGTTACGCTTACATTATTAGAAAACCGTAAAGTAAGTGTACCTGTGCTAACCATAAGTGCTAGTATAGCTAAGTGACCGGATTGAAAACTAATGTTACCTAGTCTTTTATTAATTTTTTTTGCATCCAGGATTTTATACTACCGAATAATAGAATATTTAAAGTAGTTGGAGAAGTGGATTCGGGCTAGGGTTTTATTTTAATCCGTGATTTACCTACTTTATGTAGCTTCGATGAGCAGTTACTAAAGTTTACATAATATACCTCCATCTATGTTTATTTAAAGTCTCTATCTAGAACAGAACTTTGTGTCATTTCTGCACAAAATTTATACCACTCGTACAATTAATACCAAGAGTACATATGCGTTAAGAAGTCGAGTAATGAATGAAGGTTACAGAATTAAATGATGATTAAAAAGCTGTGAGTTATTTTGTAATATTTAATTACTAGCTAAATTTTAAAAAGCGTGTTAAAAAGGTAACTATATTTGTGAATAATGCGGTTATAGTACATTACGATATTAGTGCGTAAAGATGGTTATAACATGCGAGGCGGAATTTCAGCCCGAGCCGAAGGCGAGGGCGTAATTGAGCCGAGCATGTTATAACCAATACGCATGTATATCGTACGACGTTTTCTAACACATTTGCGAGGAAACAGAAAAAAAACATTAAATAAACTCAATCTGTGAATGAACACTGTTGCTTTCCCGCCATTTTAACAGCGCGCTAGCGCTGCCTACTGACTGGCGCCGCGCGGCGATTAGTTCGAAATTTGAATAGCAACAGCGCGCTGCTCGAGTCGTGCGGCGGCGATCAGTTCCATATTTGAAATGGCAAATAATACTGTTATGAAATTTGTATGGACATAACTTAACTATTTGCTTTGGTAACACACGCGTTTTTTATGACCCGCTTTACATATTTAAAACCGGTGGAATTACATCAGCTTTACGAGCAAGGGTGTTAAAAATTATATTATCACATTTTTATGTATGATGAATTTTCCTCTAAGGGCAACATGATACCAACTCGCTCCATCTGTATTTCATTAGCCTCGACCAAACTTATGTGTCATTTTCGCACAGAAAATTTTAACCACCCTCCACTATATTACCAGGTAAACATAAGACTTACGTAGTTAGCTCTTAGATCTGTGTGATTGTATTCGATGCCATCGTCGAGCACCGATACACGCACACCAGTGCCGTTGTATCCCATTACGTAGACCGGCAACACATTTAAATCTAGACGAGGCAAGTGACTTCGTGTGCGTGTATCTTGCTGAAAATAAACAATAAAATACATGTTAGCCTAGTAACAAAACCATATTGAATAGAACTGCTATTCTATGGTTTGCACTGCCATATTACGTACCTAATTAATTAAGTTGGTTATTTGATTTGGGTCTAATTTATCTGTAAGTAATGAGTAAGAGTAACTAAATATATTATTATCTTACCAGATACCACTCTTGTTCCCATAGCTCATCATTAAACAAAGGCTGCTTGTTGCTGTCTCTCACAACAATTTTTGTATCTTTATCTCTTATCCTTTTAACTCTTTGGAGTAATTTGTCTGGATCTGGAGTGGGGTATCGTTTCACTCTCATTTTAGAGAATAACTGCTGGGCCCATCTCACCTAAATCATTTTAATAACGTAAGTTAATATCGACTGGTGTTTATTAGCATGATGGCATTTAATCTATATAAACTGAAAGTTATCACGTTACATTAAAAATCTATTCAGTAGTTTTTGTGCAAAGAGAGTAACGAACATGTTTTTAAAATTTTAACTTACTCCTTGTTTATCAGTTGAAAGAAAATAAGATTTAGACTTTTTGAACTCTACATTTTTTTTATACATGCATTAAGCCTTTCTATGTTTACTGCTGGAGATGTAACGTCATTGACAAAGCGCGGTTCTGTGACACATGAATATAGCGGCTCAAGGGATCTTCGCTTCACAACAATGAAAAATAAATATATATAGATTGGAGTAACCTTGAGTTACTTTACAAACAACGTACATACATACACCTACCTACCTACCTACACACATATAGTTAGACTAAAACAGCCACGTGTAAGCAGAGTTCAAATGTACCAGGCTTCCATATAACAAAAGAGATGTTACACATTATTTTTGTTCCACTCACCCTCCTGTCCTTCACAAGTTTCGATGTGTGACCGCTAGGGGTGCGACGTTGTTTACCGTGCTCGTATTTGAAGAATGTGTACGTATTTGGGAAGCCAATAACCTGAGAAAAAGTGAATGTTTAGATTTAGCATTCACCATTTTAGTCGAAGTATTTACTTTTGTTGTTTTATTAATTACTTAAATAATGTAATATACCTAATTAGACATTTTTCCTATGTTTACATGGTTAATATTACAGTAACACATAAATAAACCGAAATATCTATACATGGAGTTTAACGCGTATATTTACATAATATAAAACAAAGTCGCTATTTTTGTTTTTATGTATGTATGTATGTCCCAACGTGAGCTTAAATCCTTAACAATAGCAAACAATACACAACGGATTTTTAAGGCAATCTAACAAATATAGTGGTAAATGAGGAATGGATGACAAATAAATGCTTATAAATTAATTATTTATTAAACTACATTCAGTAAACTGTAATGTACTTACCATATAAGCATACATTGTAATATAGTGCAAATGTAAACATTCTTAGAAATAAATAAATATCTTATCTTATCTTATCTTAGTATTTAGTTTCTATTTTGCACAATTAATTCATAGACAAACAAATTTTCTAACTGGTGCGGTTAAGGGCCTACATCAATATTATCGTCGACATGTACATATTAACACAGCTAGTAGGTATAGAAAATGAAGAATTAGGGCTATTTTTTTTGTTTATTCAAAATCTACTAAATATATTTTAATTCTGATTTACGTGTTTCTATATATAATATGTAGTTACTTAAGTTTTTAAAGTTATTTCATTAGTTAATACGCGATAATAGACCGACAAATGAAAAAATAAAAAATGAGAGAGGTTGTTTCGCTAAGATTTTCTATCGAGAAAACTTTTTTCAATCGCGTTTCTGAGTTTATGCGATCCTAGATTATATATTGAAAAAACATATACTTAAAAATTAGAGCTCTAGCCATTCAATCTAAAGAAACAATGAAAACTTCGTACGTAGAAAAATGCACGAAGAATTTTGGTATCCTCTTAAGTCGTATTTTATACCCTCTGAACCTTCTAAGGGCATCTTGGATGTAATATTTCAAATTACTTAACTATAGAAAAGGGACAGAGAGCAACGGCCCTTATCTGTGTCGCCTTGGCGGGGTCGAAGGGCGTCCTTGGATATGTGACAAAAAATAACCTAAGTAGAACTCGGAGAAAATACCACGTGTAAACAGAGTTCATTTATACTAGGAGCACATAAGTCGCGAGCATGTTTGTGTTGAAAATATAACAAGGGTTAGGGATGGGTATTACACGCTGCAATACATATATCCATAAGTATTATTGAACAAAATCAAGACCGGTATTATGTCATACAAACATGATAGATTTTAACGTTTTTATACAATCTAGCTATTTGATTGTTCTAAGGTATTGCGACCAGGAGGTCGCAAATTTATATTTAAATTAAAAAGACAATACAAGCCAAGGATGGCTTGTATTGTCTTTTTAATTTAGCAATGGTTTATAATTATAATACAAGCATGTAAAACAAGAGAAAAAAAAAATTTTTGATTATACACAATGTGAGTCGCACTGAAACATTGATGTGTGTTTTTAATGATTCAAATAGGTACAACTTACACATCTCTTGACATACACATTTTTAATAATCTCTAATACTGGCGCGACTCATTAATTTAAATAAAATTACTTTTTAGGGATTTTGACGCGTGTACTTATTTGTTTTAAATAGCCCGACTTTTTACAGTCTGGTGACTGTAAAGTCTCGTGGTCACGGGTAAGACTGAGCTGTAAAGTGTCTTCTATGTGACGGGCTTCGTGGTGGAGTGGTTTACGTAATGGAGTGCCATGCGCGAGGTTGCGGGTTCGATTCCCGCTTGGGACAATAATTTGTGTGATATCCATAAATGTCGTACAAATGTTTGTGCTGCGTCTGGGTGTTTCTATGTATTTTAAGTAGGTATTTATAAAAGAAAAGTAGTATGTACCTATATGTATTCTATCCATATTCTGGTACCCATAACACAAGCGTATAAGCTTAACTTGGGACCAGAGGACGTTGTGTGAAATGTCCATGAATATTTATTTATTATTATTTATTTATATAGCCTGCTGATAGATACAGCTTGGACGTATGGATAGACTAAATCCGCAAATAGTAGTTTTATAAGATACACAATTTTATCATTATATTAGCGGCAGATTAAGGGAGTAGATTATAGAAATATGAAATAAACTATATTACGTCGAATCGTATCTGTGGCTTATTAATTAAATTGATCTAAATTCATACAAAATGATAAGTTTGTTAAATACGTACTTAAGTATTTCATTGCTAATTTTTTATAGAGTTCAGTTTTGTTTCAATAATATTTTATCTCTAAGCTACGTTACATCACCCCTGCTATAACCATATTTGTATCCCGAATAATCTCTTATACAGTCCTTGATTCCTAGTAAAGGACTGCGGCAACAATGGGATGTAGGCGGCGCCCCCAGATATAAGTTAAATTAGGGCGGTGTCGTCAATGCAAGTCATCCTTATGAAGAGGGCGTAATTTAATGAAAATATTTAGGAAATTAATAATAAGTATTTCTAATGCGCTATTAAAAACTATAATTTTAACATACTTTTGCAAAATACATAATTAATTATACTTAATTAGCTATGGCACGCAACTCCGTACGCTTGGAATTTAGAAACCAAACCATAACAAAATTATACAAAAAAGCCATCCTCTTGAACCGCTCTATCTACTAGAAAAAAACGCATCCAATCCGTTGTTTAGTTTTGAAGATATAAGCTCACATAGAGAGATTACATACAAAAATAACGCCCTAAACATCGTATTTTAGTCATATTGTACAAATTAGTCTTTAGTTTTAAACTAAAAGCAAACGTAAAAGATAGCAGCTAAAAATAGCCTTGTGCAATGAACGAAACGCCTCATATTATGATGACATGTGTCACAAAGAAAACTGATGCCGTCATATGATGTCGAAAACACACGTATGTACTAGGTTAGCATAAACTGTGGGCGATAACATGTTACACACATACACATGTGACTTATCAACATCATACATCGCAGCGCAGCGTTGCTACGTCAATGATAACGCGATGGAGTATTCGATACTACATGTGTGTGGCGGGATATTTGAAATGGAAATGAATATAAATATAAAATAATTATAATATATTAAAAATTTTACGACGTTTTTAATAATAAAACAAAACTAGCAGACAAAAAATAAAATTATATCATAAAATATTATAACTAAGTCAGCAAAAATTCTTGTAAACAAAAGCTATTGGAATATTTCCGTAATTTAAATCTGCTCCTACATTATGGTGCCGTCGTAGCCGTACCACGTATGCTAAGGCGTGAATTATTGAAGAATAATGTTGCCAAATAAATTAATTATTTCAGTTTTAACTACAGTGATTTGTTCTACAATAAATAAAATGCGACGTAAATATTCGACTGCCATGCCATCAAGAAAGCGACGAGTGAATCAAAACTAACACATATTAACAGTCACACAGGTATAGAAATATATACACATGCACACATGCCTCATATCATGCATCAACAACTACATATATCCATCTATACACATTGTTAGTACACATACATAAGTACAGTTTTATACTACACAAACAAACATACAAACCAAACACATGAGCAAGAAATGTATGAAATCCATCCACGTGTGCCGTATTAGCTACATTCGTAGAGTCATGTGAGTGTTTGAAGTCACATGTTTACTAGGAAAACAGGAGTTATAAGGAGTCCTTATGTGTATGTATGGTGATGCATGTATATGTGTGTGTAGAGTTAGGGGAGGTCGAGAATAGGAGGGTGCGAAGTTTAAGGGTTGATATAAACGAGAAACGGTTTATATAAATTTTGTTATCGAAACGACGTAATAAAATCAAAATAATTACCAACATAAAATAATTGAGGAATACTGGGCTGCAAACAGAGATAAAAACGTTACAACATTTAAAAAAAATAGGTTAAAAGTAAAATACTTTCAAAAGTCATTAAAAGACCTCACATAAATATGTTTAAAGAAAGTATTTCTTTAAACATATTTATGTGAGGTCTTTTTGAGTCTTTTTTGCAATACCAATGTTTTTAAATCACCATTTACAATGATGCGACGTAAAAAGAATTAACTGTAACTTTGTGACTACAATACATTCATTTGTACATACAGTCAACATTTATTTGTCAAAAAAATGATTTTTGTCAATCAAATTTGTCAAAAAAATAAAAAATTTCATAAGAATCGGTCAAGCCGTTTCGGAGGAGTATGGGAACAAACATTGTGATACGAGAATTTTATATATTAGATAATTTTTAACACTAGAACCACAGATAATATAATAAAGAACTAGAACTTTTAAAAATTATCATTTTATATAGCAGTACCCGTGCCTACGGCTGTCCATCGTTCTTATCATAACTATAAAACAAAATGTAGGTTCTACATAAAATAGAGTTAGAGCTATGCTTTCTGGATAGCAAAAGCTTGGAAAATTCTACCATTTTTGCTATTAAATCAAGAACTTAAAATATTTCTTATACCAAAGTACATTCAATTTTATGATCACTGGCTTCAATCTGAAATCTGAAGCACCAGATTAGAAGCAATGAATTTAAATGATATAGCCGCCTGTAGAGTTTGTTAGCATTTTATGCGTAAGTTTAATGTTAAATAAATACAAAATAGGCGACTTTTACGTAGATTTAAAAAAAAAAACTTTTAAAGTACAACTACTAGGGGTACATACATCAGTAGCATTAAAATAGCTCTACCTAACCCTGGATGCCTAGAGGTCGACATCAAGGTGTAATGATTGAACGCAAACGTAACGTTAATACTAAATCACCTAAGATACAGTGTACCAGAATTTAGAATTATTTAAAGATAGAGAAAGTTATTCTTTCATAGTTTCACAACAATAATTAGGTTATTTTAACGTGTCGCGTAGGTACGGTTATTGACCTCGGCAGCTAAAGTTGAATGACACAGTTTGTATTTTATGAGAACCGCGTAAACTCTACATTGTACATCTCCTCGCTTTTATGAAACCCTGATACCGCTCACATTTTTGTTGAGATTTAAGTAAAAAGGAAACTTTTTTATTTCATTTTTGTAATAAATGATTTGAATACGTCACACACTCGTTGCTCTACAAAACCACAGACAAAACGACTGTCGGCATTTTATATATATTATTTTCTCATTTATTCTAAATTGCTTTTTACTTATATTACGGCGAACTTTCTAAGGCCACATTTTTTTAGGAATAATAAAATATTTATAACAAGTAACAGTCCTAGTTCTGATAGCAACTCTACAAGAAAGGAATTATTAAATTTGGGACAGTCGTTAAAAAGTTTTGCGCATACATACATTTCTGTGGTCCATTTTTATGATGAGTGTTTATTTCAAAAGCCAGTTTTTTTTCATTATTTTATTTTTCAACATTTAGATTTATGTAGATAGATATTCTTTAATTGTTTTTATTAAATTTCCGTAAATTGTGTTCCGTCAGAAAAATGTTTTAAAAATTCTAAGGATGGTGTTCTAAGATTTTGTTTATTTTTACAAACACGTAACACGTGCAGAGTTATTCCATTTTTAAACATCATTAGTCCCGCCCCTATAAGCTACCAAAATAGAACAGCGACGCTGAAACGCCTGAAAAACACTCCCTCAGCTCACTGAGAGCCTAGTACATGCGACGCTAATTTCACAGCTACGCCGTCTGAAACTGAAATACTGAATATGAAAAGATGGTGACGTAAGGACGGGCGACTATGAATTTCAGATTGAAACTGTAAAATAGTTTTTTTTGGTTTAAGAGCCATCTATCAGCAAGTAGTAGCAACTGTAATCGGGCCGTGCCACGTAGGTACTTAAATTTGAATCTAGTAGCTTAACGTGACTATTTTGAGAACAAAATCGTTTGAAGTTAGTTCTTAATATACACGTATAGATGTCACTATTTTAAAAAATAACTAAATCCCTACTAATATTATTAATGCGAAAGTAACTCTGTCTGTCTGTTACGCTTTCCCGCTTAAACCTCTCAACCGATTTTGATGAAATTTGGAACAGACAATCTTTAGACCCTGAGAAAGGACATAGGCTACCTTTATTGCGAAAAAAGGGATGAAAAGTTTTCTAAATTTCACGTGGACGGAGTACTTACACTAGTATATTATAAATGTAGTCCTCTTTGTCTTTCCCTCCAGTCGATTAACGTCCCACTGCCCACTGTTCGGTACGGGTACAGCTTCCTCCATTTTGGAAGGAAATATGGTCTACTATGTCACGATGACCAGGCGTCTTAGCATAGGGTTTATTTTTCCGTCTCTTACAGAGGATGTTATCTGTGTAAAATATCCATCCTTAGTACAGCACCTCAAGAATAAAATGGAGTGGTGACGCTTGAATATTTCACGAGGCCAATACCTGGACAGGTATATTGCTAGTCCAACTTCTAATAAATTGAATTGAGCTGGATACCGGCTTCTTTTACAAATGCTTTTTTGATTTCATTTCGAGGTTTTTTTACCTAGCTAAAGATATATGTTTCACTTTCACTTATTAGCTGACTCCTGGAGCACCTTTACGAAGTAATAGGATGGTGACGTATGTTTTATTATGAGATTAGGAAACTTCATGTTTTGTATTAAGGGCCTACATCAATATTATCGTCGACATGTACATATTAACACAGCTAGTAGGTATACAAAATGAAGAATTGGGGATATTTTTTTTGATTACTCAAAATCTACTAAATATTTAATTCTGATTTACGTGTTTCTATATATATAATAGTTACTTATGTTTTTAAAGTTATTTCATTAGTTAATACGCGATAATAGACCGACAAATGAAAACAATAAAAAATGAGAGAGGTTATTTCGTTAAGATTTTCTATCGAGAAAACTTTTTTCAATCGCGTTTCTGAGTTTATGCGATCCTAGATCATATATTGAAAAAACATATACTTAAAAATTAGAGCTCTAGCCATTCAATCTAAAGAAACAATGAAAACTTCGTACGTAGAAAAATGCACAAAGCTATTTTGGTATCCTCTTAACTTAAGGGCCTACATCAATATCATCACCGACACTTACATATTAACACTGCCAGTAGGCACAGAAAATGAAGAATTAGGGATACTTTTCCTATTTACTCAAAATCTACTAAATATATTTTAATTCTGATCCACGTGTTTCTATACATAATAGTTACCTATGTTTTTAAAGTTATTTCATTAGTTAATACGCGATAATAGACCTACAAATGAAAAAAATAAAAAATTAGAGAGGTTGTTTCGCCAAGATTTTCTATCGAGAAAACTTTTTTCAATCGCGTTTCTGAGTTTATGCGATCCTAGATCATATATTGAAAAAACATATACTTAAAAATTAGAGCTCTAGCCATTCAATCTAAAGAAACAATGAAAACTTCGTACATAGAAAAATGCACGAAGCTATTTTGGTATCCTCTTAAGTTAAAGTTCACTCTAACGGACATAAACCATAACCTAGTTAGTCATTCAAGTTAGAAATCTCACGAGACAGCGAGTAGGTGGCACCACTACGCAGTGACTAAACAAAGAAAATTAAAAAGTTTATAGCCTTTAGAGGGGCTAACTGTTATTGATTGAATTGTTTTTTAATGAAATAATGACCTCTAGAACGTATCCTGTAACAATTAATTAAAATTAGCTTAATTACTTTAAATACAAAAACAGAATAGAATTACATCAAGTGCAGATTTTTGTATTGTTATATATTATGTTTGAAAATGTTTATATTCTTTGACCGAAAATCCAAATTACGGCTGAACGTAGACGTAATTCCACGTTCCGAAAACATGTTTATGGCACAAAGACTTCGCCTAGGTCACGTATCCAGGCTCTTTGCCCTAAATAATTAAACTGTATAATTATGTAATAATCTAATATATAAAATTCACGTGTCACAGTGTTAGTTACCGTACTCCTCCGAAACGGCTTGACCGATTCTTCTCAAATTTTGCATACATATTCAGTAGGTCTGAGAATCGGCCAACATCTATTTTTCAAATTTTTTTTTGTATGGCAAAACAACGTTTGCCGGGTCAGCTAGTCTTATATAAAATCGACACTCTATACAGTAGAGGGCAGTCAAACGATTCGTTATGTGGTGGTCACTTATTACGAAAGTAATCATTAATTCTAATAATTGTAATTCACATTAATAGTAACTTCTTATTCATTTATGAATTCCTGGTAACTATACAACCTTTTACAAATACGCCCATGTCAATCTTGTTAGTTCAAATTACATTATTTCACTTTGAATCCAATAACGAAACGTTTAGTATCACAAAGTGAGACAAATTGTCCAAGTGAATACCTAGCATCGATCACAATTACAGTTTGCGACAAGCAGACTGACGTCACGGCTACGGCTGGCTGACAGACAGGCTAAAGCCTAGTCAGACCGTTATACATATACATTTAGCCAGTATCTCTCAAAGTTACAAGACAAAATACATGTGCTGGCATAAGTCATAACTTTCTTTTTTCAATCGGTTTTCTCTTTTCATTACATTGTCTTGCGCCTCCTGTTTTCAATAAGTAGAGTCTGCCGCTATACACTATATCGTCCGATACCAGATACCCTGTCGAATACCTTTCTTCCCCTTTAAGGTTATCAGTCAGAAACTTGTATTGAAATCTGTTGAGTCTTGAGAGGCCTGAAGAAAAGGAGTTTTTGAAGAAGAGGAAGAAAAGGGTTAGATTCCCGCACGGGACAATCATTAGTCAGATATTTATAATTGTCATACAAATGTTTGCTCTGCGTCTGTTTACAATGTAATGTAAGTATGTATTTACAATAGAAAAGTAGTATACTTAATATATTAATTAGTATTCTAGTATACATAACACAAGCGTATAAGCTTAGCTTGGGACCAGAGGACGTTGTGTGAAATGTCAGTGATTGGTAATATTTGAGAAACCCAGTTTTATTCTACAGAAATACTTATAATACTAAAATATGCCTGTTTTTTTAAATCTTCATTACGGTATTAATTATTTATGAGCTGTTTCTGTCCTGACAAGTTAGAATCTTAGAAAAGACAGACATCTCAAGTTCTTAGTTTAATTGCTCTTTTTACCGAGGACATTTGATATCTTTGTCAGTTTTTGAACAATAATTTGGGATTACAAAAAACTACCTTGTGTTAGAGATTTGTTTTTCTTTGCGTTGTATTAGTTATGAAAATATCATATTACCAATGAGGGATCTTTTTATAGCGAGAAGTTTTTTCTGACCTATGCTCTTCTAGTATTACTGTTGTGATGAAGAAGATTAATTTATTTTTCCCGGTTATCTAGAATTGATATAGCTGTATTGAGTTCTTATGGTCGAAAATAAAACCTTTTTGTTGTAGCAAGAAGCAAGAAAAAAAAGGAAATTAACTCCAAAATGCATGCAATTTTCTTCGTAAAACTTAACATAATTTTCTTTCATCATCATTGCACTGCCCTTATCTCTTCTCTTTAGGGTCCATGGGGTCGGCGCAACATGTCCTTTTCTTTAATACTCTTCTGTTAGACATTTCATTTCTGTATTTACTTCTTTTTCTTTCATATCCTCTTTTACATAGTCCATCCGTCGTTTCTTTTCTTTCTCTATCTTTGATTCCCTCTACAGTCTATCTTAGAACACTCTAGTCAATGTTAATTTTCTCGTTTACCTTATTAGCGACATACATTAAAGAAGTTTTAAGTCTTTCCTAGCAAACGATTTCATGTAATCGCATTCAATACCTTTTAACAACACTTAAATATACTGTCTTATCACTATAGTTATACCAGATGTAGTGTCTGCGGTTACATCATTCAGTTGGCCTGAAGCCACTTACATATATAAATGTGTGCGTGAAAATGTATCTATGCGTATCTATGATACAGGCTATACGTCGTATGAAACGCCAATATTCTATGAAGTACGGTTTAGAAAGGCTGAAGTTACTTGTCCTTAACTTTAAACGTCAACCAACCCACTTTCAGGTATCTGTGCTTATCACTAGTAATATAAAAATATTTGAATAATATCAAATAATAATACTTATATATTAGGTAAGTATATGATATGACGTATGTTAGTATGTATGTTAGGTATAATATACGCAATATGGTGATGTTCTATTGTCAAGTGGCACTTGAGATACGCTCGGCGTCCATAGCTTTGATTTTGGTCTTATCTAAAATATATACCCAACACTTAATATAGATTTTACAACTTTTTTGAATTAATAATATAGTCTGTGAATATAGCTTTTGGAAATTAGGACTACATTGTAAGTTTTGAAAGGAACATAACCAATTCTGCCACTGAGTGCCACTCTACAATAAAGCACATTTGGTCGAACTTTTCACATTTCTTTGTCTGCGAATTCGTACCGTGGATTAATAGAATTTTCTTCCCGTTTTTGAAACATTTTTCACTAATACTTTGCTCCTATTAGTTGTGATGTTATATAGCCTATAGCCTTCCTCGATAAATGGACTATCCAATACAAAAATAATTTTTCAATTTGAACCAGTAGTTCCTGAGATTAGCGCGTTCTAACAAACAAACTCTTTAGCTTTATGATATAAATATCATAAAGTCTTTTTACTGTGCCTGGATTAAAACAGACACAGTAAATAAAACATTTGTATGATATTTGTAAATATCACAAAAATTATTTATGCTGCGCGAGGATCAACCCGCGATCTCGAGAATAAAAATTGATAGTGTCAACAACACAATTTAGCAATTTTAACAGATTTTTTTTTTTACAAATTCTATTTAATATAGAATAACGATTTTAATAAATAAAAATTTGCCCAACGTAATAGCCAATGAATCAACATACGCCAAGGTTGTTTTCATTTTTAGTTAAGTATAGTTGTGGACCTAGAATTGGTAGGTACTATTATTGGTAAAAGGAAAGCATTTTACCAGCTGTTTCTTTGATAAATGTTTGCTAAAGAAAGGTGAACGTCTGAATTATTTATGATACTGGTTTGAAATTAAGTTAAGGAAATTTTGAAATAACTTTATAATTAAAATTCGAACAGGGCTTAAGCGAAAATTAAGTTTACTTACAATCATTTCTTATACCTACCCATATTTTTAAATAAAAGAAATTATAGTTACTGTATTACTTAATTTTGACGAGAAAAACCTACCCTAAATGATTTAGAATGAAGGCTGGAAGAAGACTTTATTTTGACGAACTCTTTTTCACATTAAAAAACTAGCATACCTAAGTGCTTTCTCGAACTCTAAACCATTTACATACAAACATGCGAGAGACAGAATTACTTTCGCATTTTTAGGGCTCCGTAAAAAGTAAAATGGCCCCCAGATATCCTTATATGGGGCCCATTTTACTTTTTACGAAGGCTCCTGCCTTCGCTATTCATCTATCCATCTAAGTATTATTATTATTACGTCCTATCCGCCTAGTTATTCTGATAATTTTATTAATCTGATTGATCTAATAAATACTATTTTATCTGATTTAAGAGGATACCAAAATAGCATCGTGCATTTTTCTATGTACGAAGTTTTCATTTTTTCTTTAGATTGAATGGCTAGAGCTCTAATTTTTAAGTATATGTTTTTTCAATATATAATCTAGGATCGCATAAACTCAGAAACACGATTGAAAAAAGTTTTCTCGATGGAAAATCTTAGCGAAACAACCTCTCTCATTTTTTATTTTTTTCATTTGTCGGTCTATTATCGCGTATTAACTAATGAAATAACTTTCAAAACATAAGTAACTATTATATATAGAAACACGTAAACCAGAATTAAAATATATTTAGTAGATTTTGAGTAAACAAAAAAAATATCCCTAATTCTTCATTTTCTATACCTACTAGCTGTGTTAATAGGTACATGTCGACGTTAATATTGATGTAGGCCCTTAAGTTGATACTGTAACTACAAATACTCATGATCATTTATTATTTTATTTATCATTATTCTCCTGTCCTTCTTCTTTGTAGTCGACGTATACATATTATGACAATAACGGTATGGAAACCTTCATGTATAAATCCAACTCGTACTTGATCGGTTTTTAGGGTTCCGTACCCAAAGGGTAAAAACGGGATCCTATTACTGAGACTTCGCTGTCCGTCCGTCCGTCCGTCCGTCCGTCCGTCCGTCCGTCTGTCACCAGGCTGTATCTCAAGAACGGTGATAGCTAGAGAGTTGAAATTTGCACAGATGATGTATTTCTATTGCCGCTATAACAACAAATACTAAAAATAAAATAAAATAAATATTTAAGGGGGGCTCCCATACAAAAAACATGATTTTTTTACCGTTTCTTGCTCGATACTAATAACGTTGCCTTATGTTGCATAGATAATGGTACGGAACCCTTCGTGTGCGAGTCCGACTCGCACTTGACCAATTTTTTTTTAATTTTCGGTTAAGATTATCCATGTTACTTTCAATACTCCCACATTATATTCATTAATGAACAGTGACGCGAACATTATATCATTACATTACTTTGTTACACTCCATTATGAACTGACGCACACAGTTTTAAATATACAAGTACGTCGTGAACACGGTATATCTACTACGACTAATCCATACTAATATCACAAAACTGAAGAGTTTGTTTGTTTGTTTCAACGCGCTAATCTCAGGAACCACTAGTCCGATTTAAAAAATTCTTTCAGTGTTAGATAGTACATTTATCGAGGAAGGCTATAGGCTATATATTATATAACATCACGCTGCGACCAATAGAAGGGAAGCATCAGTGAAAAATGTTGCAAAAACAGGAAAATTGTTCTAAATTCCACGCGTATGAATCACGGGAAAAAGCTAGTAATAATATGTAATTACTAATCTGTTTGAAGAATTGTGTGGAGACAGATTAAGAATACAAGTGTCACCATCCCAAAAGGGATGGTGACACTTGTATCACTGTTAACTGGCTTTTAAAGCCCTAGGAAGTAAAAACTTCCTAGGGCTTTAAAAGCCAGTTAACAGGGCTCGACAGCAAACTATGCTCCATACAAGAACATGAACTTCGCACTTCTCTGTTTTCTTCGTGGATATTGCCTCTAGAACAACGATTATTTTTTACAGTATCTAGTTCTTATGTATCTATGCTTCTAAAATAAATATAACCATCTAAAAAAGGTTTTTATTACGGTTGTCTTAAGAAGAACTCGCAGCGTCTATCACACACATGTGAGCTTATATCTTCACAATTGTGCAATGCATCTTAATGTGGTTGTCTTTAATAGATAGAGTGGTTCAAGAGGAAAGTTTACAAATATAATTTATGGTCTTAGTCATAATGACTTATCGGAGGTTTAAACGGAGATTTTATCGGAAAATAATAAACGTTTCAGCGTAAAAAGACTATTATGAATAACAAGTTAAGACAATTTTTGCGAACCGATTTTAGCAAACTTTTAAACCTCAGATAAGTCATTAAGAATAACACCATATCTTAATCCTAAGCGTATGATGATTTAAAAAAAAAATTGTCTTCATATTTCTTGTTACTTGGTAAAAATAAAACCACTTTTTACGGATATAGACGCGTATATTTGAAAAAATATTTGAACAAATAAGTCGCGCAAGTGTCCAAGAATGTTGTACACTCTGGTAATTAAGACGAATCAAACGTTAACCTAAAAACACTAATTGACGAAATCTGTGCATCCATTTGAATAATTATATAATATATTAATATCATGGAAATCTTTAGCTGCAGCTAATCTTTTAAAATAATTAATAGAAATATTAATATAAATTTCAACTGTCTATCTATCACCGTTCTTGAGATACAGCCTGGTGACAGACGGACGGACGGACGGACGGACGGACGGACAGTGAAGTCTCAGTAATAGGGTCCCGTTTTTACCCTTTGGGTACGGAACCCTAAAAAACACAATAAACACACTATAAATACAATATACACACTTAATAAAAACATGCACACATTATAACCTTTTTAAAAAATATATAAAAAATAGTGCACCACCGGCATCGGGTACAGGGACCAAGCTGCCGGTGGTCAGGGATCCAGAGACAGGAACCTCCTCACTATGCGAGCCGTATCGAGGACGACTGCCTTCTGCATCAGACCCTTGACCCAACTGCCTAACGCGAGCCTCTCTAGATGTTGGTCGAGGCTCTTGGCTATTAGTCCATTGACTGATATGACTATCGGTACAATGATCGCCGAGCCTACATCCCACATGTCGACAATCTCGTGAGCTAAGTCCAGATATTTCATTTGTTTAACTTTCTCTGCTTTCACGAGGTTCTCGTCATGAGGGATGGTGATGGGACATCGATGATCATTCCTTATAACATTATTACAAAATTTGGAAAGTAAAAACATATCATAAATCACAGATTTACCAGATGTAGTGTCTATGGCTACATCACTGAGTCAGCTTGAAGCCATTTACATAGCACTCACATTACTTAGCTTGAAAATGTATCTATGTGTGTCTATGATACAACACAGGCTCATTATTCTATGAACTACGATTTAGCCAGGCTAAAGTTGCCAGTCCTCGCTTTTGTAACGTAAACCCACCATCTAGTATGTTAAAGATATAAAATTCTAACAGGAATCAAATTTGAACTCAAAGCATGGCACGCTACCAGACTTAATAAGTTGTTATTACAGATTACTAGCTGACCCGGCAAACGTTGTTTTGCCATACTAAAATAGTTGAATAGGTTTGAAAAATAGATGTTAGCCGATTCTCAGACCTGTGCATGTAAAATTTCATAAAAATCGGTCAAGCCGTTTCGGAGGAGTACGGTAACTAACACTGTGACACGTGAATTTTATATATCAGAAGATTATTTTTCTAAATTGAGCGACCTGAATAATAGAACAATGTGCATAGAAAAACTAAATTTATTATTTTATTGTTTTAACATTCAAAATATATGACGTAATTACTCTCGCTCTTTCTCGTCAGCCCATCAACTTGCCTGTGTCCAACAGTGAGCCGCCTCCAATTTGGCAGGGATTATGGTTTACTGGTTGGTTTATTAAATATCATTTCAAAAGAGCTTGTAAAATATACCAACTTGAAATGAAAAATTTTGACTTTGACTTTGACTGTGCCACGTTAACCAGGCTTAGGGTTTACTTTCGAATTTTTTATTTCTCACAAAAAGGCTATCGGTATAAAATACCCCTTAGCTGGCTTTTAAAGCATCCTGGGAAGGACATGGAGTAGTCGATTTACTAAATATTTAAATAATATGCTAAGGGTGCATTTGAATTTTTATTTAATTACAGTTACCAAAACAACGTTGAAAATATTTACATAAAGGTAGTAATACCGCCTATCTTCGTTGAACTCTTCTGCCTGCGATGGCTTTTACCACACCGCTGGATAATTTTATTTTTATTGGTAACAATTCTACGTGCGCAACTAAACTAAAGATGAAAATCATAGTGACAATAACACAATTCAATTCAGCAATGTTAACTGAATTTTCTTATTATATAATTAAGTTTTATAGACGGTCTTATTCATAATGACTTATCGAAGGTTTAAGCGGAGATTTTATCGGAGAGTAAATAAACGTTTTAGCGTAAAAAGACTAGTATGAATAACAAGTTTTGACAACTTAACGTACTGAACGTATTTTAGCGAACTTTTAAACCTCCGATAAGTCATTATGAATAAGACCCTGACGATTTAAATTAATATATGAGTACAACGGAATAGCCGAATAATCAAAATATACGGTAGTTATTTTCAGTTTATTTAAGTTAGGTTAAGTCTTTGACGCCTTAGAATTGGCCTATTTGTTAACTCATTTTTATGATTTAAATTAAACGTTCTGCTAAAAAATATATGTTTCGGAAAAGGGATAAGTATCCCTATTCGCATTTTCCAAAACTTATTTATTAATAAAGTTACAAATTCAAAAACAATATAATTTAATAAATAATATTAGTCTACGTAGTCAACATAACGGTTAAAGAGTTATTTCAAAACATACCCTGCCTCCAAAGGAGTATCCAAGTTCCATAGCGACGAGTTGAGCTACTTCTTCACCGCCTTCTATCTCCACCGTCCACTCATTTACGAAATCTTTTCTGTATTCTAAACCGTCATGAACTCCATGATATCCATAATGTCCTGGTACTTTAAAGTTGTATTGATAATAGGATAACACACTGGGCGTTAGTAAACTTCCTAATATAATTGCGACTATCATTTTTAATTGGCTCCGAAGTTTGTAACTACGAGCTACTACGATGTCCACATAAATACTAACGGTCGGCTTTGAATCGAGAGGAAAAGTGTGATTTTTCCAAGCGGCCTTTACTCAATTGTTACTGAGCCGATCTACGCGCAGAACAATTTTCACGCCAATAAAAGGCGCTAAAATTATTCTTTGTTACTGAGGTCGCGTTTGTTACTCATTTGAATTCCTATAAAAATTTAATAAACCTCTTTTTCTAAGAAAATATGAATATTTATACGAAATATAACTGTAAGGCTTTAAGTAGCAATAAGTTTAGGCTTTATTTTAACTGTTTATAATTCCGTTAACTATGATATTTCTATTAAATAGCATGACGTAGCTTTTTCTGTTATGTCTGTCTAATTTAATAAGATATGATGTATGTATTTTTATACCTACAAAAAAACCATAAACATTCTAGGTTTTTAAATGTGATGTAAATGTACCAATGAAATGGTACATTTTAATCAGAATCAAATAAATTTTCAAATTCTTAGCTCTCTAAACCAGCAAAAAAGGTTATATTTTAATTTATTTTTTAAACTTTTAATTTTTTCGTAATATTTTACCTAGCGGAGACATGCTCTAAATGAGATGAGATAAGAAGCATAGCAAGTTTGTTTGAAAGTAAGTAATTTTTAAATGTTATGAATGTGTTCGGCGGACAAAGTCACAGGAAAGGGGTTTCGTTTAGTATAGTTACAATCATGTACAAGAAGTTACCAATTAATCTAACAGTTGGGATCAATCAGTCTATCACTTGAAGTCAATCAACATTGTGTTCGGCGAACGAAGTCACAGGAAAAGGGTAGTATAGACGTATAGTTAGTTCCAAGAAATTATCAATTAATCTATCAGCTGAGATCAATCAATCTATCTATCACTTGAAAAGTCAATCAACATTTATAAAGCGAATTAGTTTTAGTACTAGGATAACATAAACAAATGTTAGTATTGTTGCACAAGAAGCCGGCAGGCGCCCGCAGTGTGTCAGTAGATCGTTGGGGCATGGCCATGAGTTAGCTTACGTTTACATTACAGTAAACGAACACTTACAGATAAATTAATGGAACCATGTTTTTCATATATATTACAGGTTTTTTTAAAATACGGAATGAGCGTCGTAACGTAAAGAACTGTTGTAGCTTTACTGTTTAGTACGAGGTCGTGGATTCGCTTTCCACGGATGACAATTGTTGATAGAAGTGTGCGTGTGTTTTTCTTCGTGTGTGTAACTCCAAGGAGATTATATTTCTGCAAAGGTCAGAAAAAACTAAATTAATTAAAAAATTTTTTTTAATATAATTAGACAAAACGTTATGAAATGAAACTGTGAACCAATTTTTAAGAAATTTCAAAACATCGGTACAGTTATTTTAATATCTTCTTTACTTACTTAAATGTGCGGGAACCATGATAGCTCAGATGGGAGAGCAACGGGACGGTATTCCGAGGTCGTGGGTTCAAGTCCCGCTCATGGTTATCATTTTTTCCACTATAATTTAGTTTATTTAGTAAAAGCATAGCAAGTCAATTGCAAAAACTCATAAATTAATGTAGAAATACATGTACAGTCATTATTTCGGTCCAATTGTGTTCTGTAAAGAACAGTAAGTGATCGATTGATCGAGTTGGTGCAAACCGCTCAATAGATGGCGTTGTACACAAAACATCGCACGATGTTTAACTCACATTGAGAAGGTTGTAGTGGAAGATTTGGTAAACATGTGCGGGAACCATGATAGCTCAGATGGGAGAGCAACGGAACGGTATTCCGAGGTCGTGGGTTCAAGTCCCGCTCATGGTTATCATTTTTTCCACTATAATTTAGTTTATTTAGTAAAAGCATAGCAAGTCAATTGCAAAAATTCATAAATTAATTCTTTTTCATAAAACAAAGTCATTATTTTTGTATGTGTGTCCCTACGGGAGCTTATATCTTAAAAACTACGCAAACGGATTTTGATGCAGTTTTATTTTATAGGTTGAGTGATTCAAGAGAATGGCTTTTTTGTATAATTTGTTACAATTTTCTTTATATTTTTTAAATTTCACGCGTGCTACGTTGCGTTTAAATAATAAGGGCTAAATTTTAAACTATTTTATTATCGTCTTCTTGTGTTATTCATTTAGCTCCTGTGTATTTTACTGAAAAGCTTTTCTTTTACTTTTTACACTTTGGTTTGCAATTGATCATAAATAATCTTGGATGATACTTTGAGTGTGGATATTTTATTTATTTATTTTAAAATTTATAAATGATGGACACCATAAGAAATCGATTCGTCCATGAAGTCAAAAATATCGTTATGTTTTATAGCCACCCTACACGCAGTAGTTTATTTTGGGACTATTACTAGCCACTACTGCATGTGGTTCTCAAAGTTTATAACTACTTTAAAACTGTATTCGCTTCCGTGTTCCGAATTAAGTTATAAAATACATACATATATTCTTTTATAATTTTCATATAATTTTCATTTATAATGTTTTTAAAGTCCTAAAGTGGCGACCACGTACGACGTAGCGTTGGGCGGCCTTCGACAAGGTGGAGCGACGATATCGTCAAGGTCGCGGGGAGACGTTGGATGCAGGCGGCACAGGACCGCGCGTTGTGGCGTTCTATGCGGGAGGCCTATGTCCAGCAGTGGACGGCGAGAGGCTGATGGATGGATGGATGGACATAATTTTTTACAGAGAGCCGCTATTTGAAAGATTACAAGGCCTCGTGCTGTCCCAGAAAGCAGTATATGCATAAAAATGGTGGGTCTTTAGACGTCTTTGTCGTGGTCGAGTGGCTCTTGTAACGGACTGCCATTCACAAAATCACGGGTTGGTCATAAATGTCATACAAATGTTTGTACTGTGTCTGGGGGCTTTCTATATATTATAAGTATGTACATATTTACAAAATAAAAGTAGCTTATGTATTCTATCCGTATTCTGGTACCCATAACACAAGCATATAATATAAGCTTAGCTTGGGACTAGAGGACGTTGTATGAAATGTCCATGAATATTTATTATTATTTATATTTATTTTTAATTATATTACAAATTATAAATAATAATATTTTTAATTATATTAAAAATAATTATATTTACAATTATTGACGGGCCTCGTGGTGTAGTGGTTCTGGTAACGGACTGCCGATCAAGAGGTCGCGGGTTCGATTCCCGCTCGGGACAATCATTTGTGTTCTTTTTCTAATTGTCACACAAATGTTTGTCCCGCGTCTGGGTGTTTCTATGTATTATAAGTATGTATTTACACAAAAAAGTAGTATATGTATTCTATCCGTATTCTGGTACCCATAACACAAGCATATAAGCTTAGCTTGGGACCAGAGGACGTTGTGTGAAATGTCCATGAATTAATATGAATATGAATTATATTACAAATCTTAACTGCACTGAAAATGTTAATTAAGTCTGTTACATAAAATCTTACTAAAGGGACAAGGATTTACTGACACGTAATTGTAATTTTGCTATGGAGCTCCCAATGATATGACCTTTAGCTCCGAAGTGCACGAAGAAGACGCGAGAATTGTAATTTTAAATAATTGTATCATAATGAAAAAATAATATTTAATAACAAAATGGAAATAATTAAACTTCCTTTCTGACATCCACGTAATAATAATATGACGGGAAATCTCAGAAACAAGCTGCAATTTTACCTAAAGATAGAGCAAAAGGGATTTTAACTTGTATCTTCTACTTTAAAATCTTTAATGGATTTCAGAACTCTGAATCCGGAATCTTGAAATTCTGATTTTTAAGTTATAAGTTTTTGTCGAAGCATATCGAATCTTGTTATTGCCATATTGATTAAAAATTATATTTCACCGCAAATAACGTTATATTGTGGTGCATTTATTAATTATAAAATAATTGATTAAAATATTCGCTTATCAATTCGTTGCATGACGTAACAGAGAGTATTTTATCATTAATTATACATAACTATAACTTTGAGTAGCGATGTTTAAACGCATATCCGCGCGCGCGCACCCGCAGTCGCGATGCGCGCGTCGCTCGCAATCGCGGTCTGTGCCGCATTATTCTTTTCCTCTCCTGCTATCCTGGTACTATGCTTCCAGGATGAGAACGGATATCAAGCAGAAGACGAGTTCCATGATGATGTGTTAAATGTGTGAGTGATTTAAGATACTCTATCTAGTACATAGTGCGTGATTTTCAGTGATTCATTAAAATTATTCAGTGTCGGAAGTAGCTTGTAAAAATGCTGTACATGTTAATAAAATTCCTCTTAGAATTATAATTCAAACAGTTAAAAATAACATTTTTTTAAATTTCAATATGTTTTACACGAAATTAACACTCAAAAAGATTTCCTTTTGGTTTAACAGACTGACTTCCTTTAAGGCAATAATATAAACGAGGCTTTATGCAATACAACCCAATAAATAAAAAAAAAATCGCTTAAGTCTTTAAGAACATTTCAAGGAATAAGTTAGGTTTGTAAGGTAAACCTAATTATTATATGAAATTTATCGCTTAGAAAATCACTGCAGAAGTTCAATTACTGCATCCGAATGGAGTTACGTTGCAACATAAAGCTGTGTACTTCTTCTCCAGCTCATTTACGTCCCAAGCTGTGTAAACACTTTCGAAAATTTTGTTTCCATGGTATTTCGAATACTAAAAAAAACCTGCGCTATATTCTAACTATTCCAATAAAAAAAATGATGTATAGAAATTGTTAAATTCATTAGCATACTTAGCTAAATGGGTTAATCAATTTCTCGCAACTTGCTAACTATTTAAAATAATATAACCGATCAAAAACAATGCGATCTTGTATACTATGGAATATCGTTATCTATTTAGATAGCTGACGTCAGATGGCAGTGGCTTCGTGGAAAAACTAATAATCTCTTAACTATAAAGTTAATTGAAGGACTTGCTATGGAGAGTGCTCAGTCACGAATATTCGATCGGCCTAAGGGCCTATGGCCAAAATTAAAGACGGGGCTTTTAATGATGTGGTAGTTATTGTAACAGACTGCCTTTCTTGAGATCGCGTCTTTGATTTCTGTACAGAATAATTTGTATGGTACTGTTAGTGTCTGTAATAAGAAATCTTAAAAATACACTAGTTCTTGCCCGCAACTTCGTACGCGTAAAATTGAAAACCAAAAGTTAACAAATTACACAAAAAGCCATCCTCTTAAACAAGTCCGCTGCGTAGATATGAAGAAGTAAGGAGGACATAGGGACACACAAAAATGACGACATTTTGGTTTCTAAATTCCACGCGAACGTAGTTACGGGCGACAGCTAATGAACAATAAAAAGATTGCAAACTCAATATATTTTCTACAATGTACCTAGGCACAGTCATATTTATTATAATGAAATATGACGTCCCATTTGCATTATTAATAGTTGAGCACTGTGTTCCCTTTGATGCGTTCTCGGAATAGCTGGACTGCGAGAGTTTAAACTAAGGATCATGGATGAATTGCGTCAAACAGTTCAAAGCGTTCTTAATATGTACTTGTCTTAGAAGCGCTTGTATTTCATCATTACTGATATTATAAATGTGAAAGTAATTATATCTGTCTGCCGCTCTTTCTCGTCAAAACCTCTGAACCAATAAAAAAACATGGACATTTTTGTATGAAACTTAATTTAAATATCGACCAGCAATGTACGCCTTATTTAATATACTGATAGCTTATTTTACTGAACTGTCGGTACGACAGTTACTCATAATTTTTCGGGTTTTCGATTGATAAGAGTCTTATACGTGACGAATGTTTAGACTATGTTCACCCATTTTCTTGTTTCTTCGATTGTAACTTTAAACTTAGCATAGCAACAATAATTGATCAGTTCAGATATAACTTATTTATGACAAAAAAATTTATTAAATAATATCGTTAAACATTCTGTATTCCTGTTACATGCGACATCATAAAATGTCGGTCATTATAACTATTTGCGGTCACATTCGTCATAAACACTAAATAGACGCTTTGATGAACTAAATTTCAATTGCATATTAATTGTTCTTCTAATAATTGTTCCATTTATGAGCACGACGTTTATTTACAGTTTTTGGAACGAAGTTCCTTATCGCGCGTTGTGAAAGGGGGCTAGACGGAAAAAATTCTTACGAAAAGTTGTCACGACACTTTTTGCTATAGTAAGCTATTGTAAGCTGTGCGGCGTCGCATGTTTCTCTGTCTGTCTCTCTCTCTCTTATAGAAAGCAAGCCAGATATTTTCATTTCTATTTCGCATTGAACAGTGTGGTGTCGCGACGATTATTTTTGTTGAGTGTATACAGGTTTTTTGTAAATAATAAATAATAAAAATAAAAAAAATTTATCGAAAGGAACTTCGTTCCATCCGGGTGTCCCTTGACACCTCTCAAGTTTTTTTTTTAATAACACGCGGGTGTCGTATATTGTTAAGTACTAGCTTTTCTCTACTTAACCCTAAAGACTAATTTTCATAAAACTCTATGTTTAAATATGGTAAGCTTTCATATCTACAAACTGTGCCTACAAACTTCCTTTTCCCCTTTCAGCATGTCAGATTAATACCCTTACGTTGTCTACATTGTGAAAGGACTCATCGTTGTAATTTACATTTTCTGTTAAATAAGTTTTCATCTACTCGTATATACAGATATGTATTATAAAGCTGAAGAGTTTGTTTCTTTGAACGCGCTAATCTAAGAAACTACTGGATAAACTGAAAAATCCTTTATGTGTTGGATAGTACATTTATCGAGAAAGGTTTTATGCAATATAACATCACGCTACAACTGATAGGAGGCAAAGGATTAATTAAAAAATGTTACAAAAACGGGCATTTTTTTTTAAATTGCACGCATACGGGAAACTGTTAGTATCATATTCAAATAAAATGGGTGAGACTACGATGACTGAAAAGTCTCCGAAATGTCGGGGTAACATCTAAATCAAATATACGCGTCTAAAGCCATAGGAAATGGTTTTATTTAAATAAATTAGTCCCGCAAGTGTTAGACGATATTAAGTTTTCATATTTTGATTTGCAGTATAGATGGCAGTTCACCTTGTCCGACGGATCGCATCTTGCGTGTACGTGACACTTGTCATGTCAATGGAGCTGAAATTCAGTGCATTAAACTTCGGTGCTGTGATTCACATGTTTATATTGCTGGCAGGTAAGAATACCTAAATTGAAATTTAACGAATTTTCTAAAATGGAACGCAAGGTTGTATTTCGTTGACTGAATTTTCTTCGCCTTTATTTATATTCAGTTCCTAATATTCTCTTGTAAGACGAAGAGCGACGTAGTTTGATACTTAGTTACATGTGACATCAGCGTGGACAAGGAAATGTCGCAGTCGACTTAATCCATCACAGATTTATTATTTTCTGTTGACTGAGCCACGCGTGGTGACAGCATTTGTTTGAAGATTACTCTCAAATACATAGTGATAGATTAAAGCTTAGAAAATAGTGGATCGTTTCTATTTTTGCCTGGAACTGCTTATTCTAGCTTATTTTACTAAACCGCAGTGACTTTTTACAGAAATAAATTTTATTTAACACTAAAATTACTAATTTATAAATTAATTTATTTATTAATTTATTTTAATTATTAATTTTTACTAAGTAAAATAATTTTTGTATTAATTTTGCAATTGACATGCTATGCTTTTTAGGGTTCCGTACCCAAAGGGTAAAAACGGGACCCTATTACTGAGACTTCGCTGTCCGTCCGTCCGTCCGTCTGTCACCAGGCTGTATCTCAAGAACGGTGATAGCTAGACAGTTGAAATTTTCACAGATGATGTATTTCTATTGCCGCTATAACAACAAATACTAAAAATAAAATAAATATTTAAGGGGGGAGCCCCCCTTACTACAACAAACATGATTTTTTTACCGTTTCTTGCTCGATAGTAATAACGTTGCCTTATGTTGCATAGATAATGGTACGGAACCCTTCGTGCGCGAGTCCGACTCGCACTTGACCAATTTTTACTTAATAAATCAAATTATGGTGGTAATAATGGTAATAACGTAAAAATATATAAACTCAATCGAGTGACAAATGTGGTGGTTAATTTGAATGTTGCAGGCACGACCGCAATAAGCTCAGTTGGAAGAGCTTCGGAACGGTATTCCGAGGTCGTGGGTTCAAGTCCCGCTTGCGGCAGTCACTTTTTCCACCATAATTTGATTTACTTAGTAAAATATTTATTCGCTCCAGGCCATTAACGTCCCACTGTTGGGCACGGGCCTCCTCCACTTTGAGAGATCGTCCACTATACCGCGCTGACCAGGCACAGGGTTTATTTTCGAGATTTCCATCTCTCACAGAGGATGTTATCTGTGTACAATATTCCTTAGCTGGTTTTTACAGCACCCTGGGAAGGAATAGGGGTGATGACTCTTGCATATTTAATGCGTCACCACACGAAAAAATTGTTATTAAATACTACATATTCCAATATAATATTATTCTGTGATATTTATAGGTGTATACCCAAATCAGTAGATCCATGCAGCTTACAGCTCTGTGAGCAAGCGTGTGAGGTGAGAGGAGAGAATGTCTGGTGTACCTGCCATAACGGCTTTCAGTTTCACTCCGACAATTACAGGAGAAAAACACAGCCATACTGTGTTGGTAAGTACACATACACTTCAGTTATGTAGTCCTAGTAGGTGTAAATTACTTGAATCAGGAAAATTATCTTTGAAATCCTAAAGTGAAATCAGATTTGCCGTTTGGGGATCACAGAGATACACACCAACACGTGAATATACAATATGTTAACGTTAACAAAACTAAGTTAAAAGTACAGCGAAACGTTTTTCTATTGTATTTTTTCTCAAATAGCGACTCCTTTATATTGCAAAGAATATCAGATTTAATTTTTAAAAGAATCTTAACTATTTCTATCTCATGGTACCCTGGTACATAGATGTGGATGAATGTGCCACTAATAACGGCGGGTGTGAACAGCGATGCGTCAACGACCCTGGTAGTTACCACTGCGAATGTCTGTCACCATTATCGCTCTCCAGCGATGGCAGGACGTGTGAACGCCGAGTGACTGTTCCAGTAAGTTTCTAATTAAATTAAGCCTATCATAACTATTAGTGTCTAGATCTTTGCGAAAGATTTACTAACGGAAATAGATATTCATCGATACGGCTCTAAGGTATTATAGAAAAACCATTGTAAAGTTTCCTAGTGATTCCTCAGGTTAAAAAAAAAATTAATCTTTAAATAATATAAAACAAAGTCGTTTTTAGGGTTTCGTATTTTGTATGCATGTCCCTATGTGAGTTTATGTCTTCAAAAATAGGCCACGGACTTTGATGCGGTCTCTTTTAATAAATAGAGTGGTTCAAGAGGATGGCTTTTTTGTTAAGGTTTTGTTTATAAATTGTACACGTACGAACTTGTGGGCAACAGTTAGTACCTTTTTGTTACCCATTGGACTACAGTATGGGGTTCTTCAAAAAAGGTGTCAAACGATTCCTACAGGGTCGGCGATGCGCGAGTGACACCTCTGGTGTTGCTGACGTTTATAGGCTACGGTAACCGCTTCACATCAGGTGGGCCGTACGCTTGTTCGCCTAATACTAAGAGTACAGGAGTAACGAAGAGATAGTTATAAATACTATTGGTATTGTGATAGCATAATTAATGACCAACATTTAACATGGGTGTTACAATTTAGGCGATTTTTCAGATGTCATATAATTAGCGCAGGTAACTGATGTGTTACAGGAGCCCCTACCCTTGGTACGAGCATCGTCTCGATGTTACGCGCCCTGCGACACAGTGACCTGGCTCTCAAGGAAAGTTAAACAGCTTTCTGAACAATTACGGAATACACAAACGTCATTGAAGAAATTGATGGAAAATCCTGCGATTAAAGATGGCGGTGAGGAAACGTTTTCTTACTTTTCATTTACTATTACCTAACATTACTGGAACTGTCCTTTTTCAAAAAAAATCTACAAAAAAAGAAAAAAGTCTACAATAAATATATTTGTTAAAATAGTGCCCGCTAACTTGATTCCGCCTGCAGGGCTACCTACAGAGTAATCTGTAAAAGTAGTTTTTATTTAAACAAATGAGTCACGTAAGTGTTAGACCAATCCACTATTGGTTCGGCTATTTTGTTGTACACATTTATATAAAATCTTTAAGCCTTAATAAAGAGTTTTTATAACAAGAAAATTCAAACAACATTGCTGAATTGTGTTATCGACTACCAAAATTATTTTTTTTAGTTTAGCTGTGCGTTTAAAATTAGTATCATTGTTTGTATGGGGTGAATGCCCTTAATTAGTTTACTCAGTATTATCGCTATATGTATTAATTCCAACTACTTAAGACAACCATGTCACAGATTTTAGATAAGAACTAGCTTAGTTTTGATAGACAGAATTTCTACACCGTGTGCATTGTATAATTAATTATTCTGATAGGAAATAAAACCTACTGCACCATGGGGCCCTTTCTCTTGCAATATCTACATTAGTGCCGATTCTACGTGCACTACTTACTTATATACTTATACTAGCTGACCCGGCAAACGTTGTTTTGCCATACTAAAAAAAATGTTTGAAAAATAGATGTTGGCCGATTCTCAGACCTACTGAATATGTATGTAAAATTTGAGAAGAATCGGTCAAGCCGTTTCGGAGGAGTACGGTAACTAACACTGTGACACGTGAATTTTATATATTAGATATTTACATAATTTTATATTTTGACGGGCCTCGTGGTGGAGTGGTTCATATAACGGACTGCCGATCATGAGGTCTCGGGTTCGATTCCCGGTCAGGACAATCATTTGTGTGATGTTTTTAATTGTCATACAAATGTTTGTACTGCGTCTGGGTGTTTCTATGTATTATAAGTATGTATTTACAAAAGAAAAGTAGTATATGTATTATATCCGTATTCTGGTACCCATAACACAAGCATAATAGGTTTAGCTTGGGACCAGAGGACGTTGTGTGAAATGTCCATGAATATTTATTTATTTATTTATTTATTAGATTACTACTTACTTATATACTTAACTAAAAAAGGAAAACAACTATTGCTGTATCTTGATTATTTGGCTACTTTCTTGTGCACTTTTATATTAATTACAATCGTTAGTCTATAACAAACAGTTACAGTCTATAACAAGAAAGTTCAGTTAACATTACGGAACTGTGTTATTGATACTATCAATTTTCATTTTTTAGTTAAGTTTAGTTGTGCATGTAGAATTGGTACCACTATCTCAACTAATCTTTATACTTATTATAAAACAAAGTCGTTATTTTTGTACGTATGTCCCTTTGTAAGTATGTCTATGGTGATCTTTAAAACTACGCAACGGATTTTAATGGGGTAATTAGTTTTATTGGATAGAGTGGTGAACCACTTGAGAAGATGGCTTTTTTGTATAATTTGTTAGCGTTAAGTTTCTAAATTTCACGAGTAAGAGGATACGAGCAACGACTTGTAATCACATAAATTATAAAACTGAAGAGTTCGTTTGTTTGTCTGAATGCGCTAATCTCAGGAATTACTGGTTATAATGGAAAAATTCTTTTAAAAAACTCTTCTGTATAAACATACATTATGTATTACATTCACATTTATGAACGAAGTTAATAAAAGCGTTTTAAAGGCTGATAACCCTACGTATAATTAGTCGATTCTGACGTAAAGCATTTAAAGCTGACATCAAATTACTGTAATTTGTACTGTGGGTTTACGATTTGTATCTAAATAAATCTTTATTGTTTCAGGAGATGATAGGTTTGCAGAAGGTACCTACGCATATAAGACTTTAGATTCAATAGCACCTCTAGAAGGTGGTTACTGCCGCTGTGAAAGAGGACCTAGGGTTAGTAAAAAATCTTTGCTTGCTCTACTTTCCGTGCGATATACTTGCGCGATTCATATAGGTATTCAAATAAAACCACTTTTCATTACGGATTTAGACGCGTCTCCGAAATGTCAAGCTAAAATTTAAAACCAATATTCGCGTCTCAATCAGTAAAAAGTGGTATTTAGTAGGTATTTAAATAACTGTATTATATTTTCATAGATAATCCAGACAACTTAATCTGATTATTATTCTCGTGCTTTTATCTCAATATATATATATGGGGTTGACGCAACATTTCTTTAGTTAGATTTTAACTAAATGTTTATTTAGTTAAAATCTAACTAAAGAAATGTTGCGTGCTTGAATATCCTGGATATTTTTTGCAATTGAATTGTCATTGGTCTTTAATATGTGTGTGCAGATCAACTCAATGCTAGTATTGAAAGTTGATAAAAATCATTTTCAAAGATTCCGTTACATAAATAGATAAATTGATAGGTAGATAAACATGAACGAAGCTAATAAAAGCGTGTTAAATATCCGTATATACATGACACAAATAACTGTCGCGGGTGGACACATACCATGATATTATTACTTACTTGTGCTTATGTCAGGTACAATTTTTTTAAGGGTCCAGCAGGCCCTCCTGGTATGGAAGGGCCAAAAGGAGAAAGCGGACCGCGTGGTCCTCGAGGTCCTCGTGGTCCTAAAGGGTCATTTGACTTAATGCTATTAATGATTGCTGATCTAAGACATGACATACAGAATTTAGAAGCCAAAGTATACCAGGATGGAGAGCGGTGAGTAGGATAGTATTGAATAACACTAGGAAAACAGAACTTAGTTGTAAGTTACGCTAAATTAAATTGCTTAGCTAGATAATTCTTAAGCTTTTCTGTTTCAAATTCGATACAATTTTTAAATATACTTATGATATGGATATTTTAAAACTTGTAGTATCGAATTTAAAATAATATCGGAATTAGCTTATAATGTCATCATCAAAACTTCCATGTCTTCGAATGGTGACCGATTAAGTCACATTGCTACACTCCATCCTTGAGATAACATGTTATGTTGTTATCAGATCTCTTCCATACTTCCATTACAGTCCAGAACGGTTTAATTTACAAAAAGCATGGCGAAGACAGCGTAAACAAGAGAAATTGGAGCGGGAGAGCAGAACCGAACAAGAACTAGAAGCATACACCGCACCACCGATAGAAGGACCTGTTGAAATAGCTCCGAATGGTAAGTAATGTGCAACCACTCCATTTCTTTAAGATGTGGTGACAAATAAAGAAAATAATACAATGTAAAATTTTTTTACCAAAAAAGTGTTAAAACTCTTTATAAATGAGAACATAAATTTGTCTGTTTTCTGTCGCTCTTTCACGCCAGAACTACTGACCGATTAAAAGATACACAGTTAGCCCTAACTAGAGCCTGAGAAAGCTACATACATGAGCTAATTTTCGCTGCGAAAAACTGGTGCGTCTACGCACCCGTAGTACACAAAAAGCAGGCTACTGCTTATATAATTGACTTCTTTACTTATTATAAACCAAAGTCGTTATTTTTGTATTTATGTCCCTATGTGAGCTCATATCTTCGAAATTATGTAACGGATTTTGATGCGGTTTTTTTTATTAGAAAAAGTGGTTCATGAGGATGGTTTTTTTGTATAAATTGTTAAGGTTTGGTTTCTAAACTCTACGCGACCGAAGTTGCGGACAACAGCTAGTTAGGAATAAAATGAAAGCTTCTTCTTCTCTTCTTCTTCTCCAGCCCATTTACATCCCACTGTTGGGCACGAGCCTCCTCCATTTTGGAGGGATTATGTTCTACTGTACCGCGCTGACCAGGCGTGTTGGCACAGGGTTTATTTTCGAGTTTTCCGTCTCTCACAGAAGATGTTATCTGTGTGCAATATCCCTTAGCTGACTTTTACAGCACCCTTGGGAGGAGATGGGGTGGTAATACTTGTATTCTTAATCCGTCACCACACGGAAAGCTGCAAAATGAAAGCTTATAAAACAGCAATATAATTTATCATGTGTGGTAATAAGTCAATAGATATAATTGTGAAGTATCCACCCACACAACGTCATTAATTAAGTCACAATAAAACGATGGTCGCTCTTATCACAGTGTGGTGGACCGTGGGCGGAGGACATGTCATTGATTCACATGCATATTGAGATATTTTGATTTGTATATTAATTACTAGACTAACTTTTACACGCAACATTGTACACGTAGATAACTAAATCCGTTTAAGCTCACATACATACAAAAATAACGACTTTGTTTTATAACAAGAATAGATTCTGGGACATCTTATGCAACGTTATTTATCCGATGCTAAACTATGACACTGTCGAAGAACAAGTTGAAAGAAAAAAATATTTGCCGAAGAATAATACAACAGATTAGTTAGACAAGTTTAGTAACTTCTTTCAAATCTTGTTAGGTAGAAAAAATAAAATTGGTCAAGTGCGAGTCGGACTCGCGCACGAAGGGTTCCGTACCATTACCTATGCAACATAAGGCAACGTTATTAGTATCGAGCAAGAAACGGTAATAAAATCATGTTTGTTGTATGGGAGCCCCTCTTAAATATTTATTTTATTTTATTTTTAGTATTTGTTGTTATAGCGGCAATAGAAATACATCATCTGTGAAAATTTCAACTCTCTAGCTATCACCGTTCTTGAGATACAGCCTGGTGACAGACGGACGGACGGACGGACGGACAGCGAAGTCTCAGTAATAGGGTCCCGTTTTTACCCTTTGGGTACGGAACCCTAAAAATGAAACTTTTGTAGTCTTCACTAAATTCAACAATAAGGGCTTTATTTATTTATTTATAAACTATGACACTGAAGTAATAAGTAGATACAATAACTACTACCTACTACTCTTTATTATATTATCTGTGCTACTACTTATTAGTAAAAACTACGAGTATTAGTTATAGGTTTTCCTACAAATAAATCTGAATAAATCACACATTCAAAAGTCTTACAGCAGGTACTAAATCCCAGCCAAGCGTTTTCCTACATCTTTATTTCGCACTATGTAGGATAATGATCGAAAATAAATAGGGATTGTTCATAATTATACCTACTGTTTTTATATTCTTTTCAGAAAATATAGACTATTTTAAGCAACTAATTTCAATATTATTGAAATATTCAATATACAGAATTTTTAAAAAATTCTTGAAGATATTACTTTAAATGTTGTGACGTCATCGTTTTACGCAATCTGTGTATAGACTTTTCTGGATAAACTTAATACAGATTGCACTTTATCTTTTCAAAGTTGACAAGTTGATATAATAGACCAATTTCAATTCCACCACAGAGTAGTATATCCCTAAAAACGCCTTAATATTTTAAGTCCTTCATTTCAAGGGCAAATAGAGAACATTTGCTTTTTTGGAAAAATAATCGTTAATATAGCAAATTTTCCGAAAAAAACTAATGGATCATGATCAGAAACTCTATTCCCCGAACTGGTTTTCGAATTAAGAGTTTTAAAAAAATATGAACAATGCCCATTAGGAGTAAACAAATAAAACCAGAAAACATCTTACAGCCCAGTCCCGCCCGCAACCGTAGTGGCTAAAAAGCCTAAAAATCTCCGAAACGTCGGGATAGATTCAAAACAAAATATACATGTTTAAAATCCGTAAAATGTTGTGTTTGAACAAATGAGTCGCGCATGTGTTACAAGAAAATACTAACTACAAAAATATTTACATTTCAGGTTTGAATGGAGAAATACTTCACGAATCCACTACTGACTGGAATTTAGTAAAGGGTGACCCTGACTCTTCAGACCTGCCTCTCGGCCTGATGGATGACATGGTGGCTTTGGAGAAACTCCGGCAATACCACATACTGGCCAACATGACTGATGCGGAAGATGATGATGAGGACTCAGACAATGATGAAGATTACAGTTTCTACTAGGATTACATGATCATAAAGGAGTTCTTTTTATATTTCATGGCGTATTATTTACTAATCTGCTTTTAATACTTATAAGAAAAGCTAATTGAAGATTTGTCGAATTAAAAAACGAAGGACCAAAACACCGAAAGTTCTTTGGTATTTATTATCTGCTTCTTTGACATTGATCTCCAACAACCTCTCTTAAAAACGTGATTAGTCTGTTCTCATCACACATTTTTCATCGCGGCATAGTTAAATGGAGCCAAAGAAGTGTGTTTAAATCGCAACAGATGGCACTGTATAAACTCTTGCCTACGGGTCTACCCAAATGGAAAAAAATTGTGATGGTATGATGATAAAAACCTGGAGATAAATTCTATTAGCGCCACCTCGTAGTTACGATATGTACTTACAAGTACCGTATGTTCTAAATTCAAACGCAATTCAGTTGGTACCTGTTTCACAACCAAGCATATGAAAATAAATTGTACGAGAGAGCAACTGAAGATCTAGATGGCGGAAGTATCAGAATAATCGACCGTACCTACTTATTAGCTAACGTTTCGAAATTATTAACGCAAATAAAGCCAAAAACAAAAGCAATAGATTGAAAGTGATCTCGGGTGTCAAAGTAAACGCCAAATTGGTATGAGTATTAAATATTTTTTTATATAGGTATATGATATAATAGGTACAAAAAACACCATATTATAGTATAGGTTCTTTATTATTTATCTTCTTTAATATATAATGAATGAATATTCAACACTATCACCTTAAAATTTTAAGTTTAACTTGCAACTGAAGGCTGGTACTGTCCGGCGAGCCGTTTAAACTCATTGGTCTTTGCATTGTAATCTTTTGTGAAAGGATGATCTGGGTGACTGTCTAGCAGTTGAGCCACGTAGCGATTAAATACCTGAAAAAAAGAAAATACCTTTTAAGAGACACTTAATACAAAGGTATTAAGTTTAATGAGTCTGGCTAGAGTTTTCACTAGTGTCCGACCGAAAGTTCGGTTTCGGTTGGCCGAAAGTTTCGGCGGCAGTTTCTGTTTCGGCCAAAATCGACCGAAACTTTTGCCGAAACCGAAACTTGTGTCGCAGTTCACGCACACCCATGCTCGCCTAACTTCGTTTCCCGCGGCAACGCTTGACGGCCCTGTTCGGGAATTATGAGAACATAATTTTAAAAAATAATAAAAATGTTATTAATATTTTTTAAAATTATATTAAATAAATGATTCTAACGAACTTAATATACTGTGTCTCCATTTCATGCCCTAATTAATGCAAAATAATAGGTAAAATGCACCAAATTTCAGTATTTTTTTAATTTTATACTTGACCGCATAGAGTTTCGGTTTCGGCCGAAACTGAAGCCACGGCCGAAGATTCGGTTTCGGTTTCGGCCGGAAAACCAGTTTCGGTCGGACACTAGTTTTCACATTGCATGAAAATTCTTTTCTACTGCCTAGTTTTTATGTAGTCCTGGTAAATGCAGTTAGGATGCACTTGTCATTACTCCATTTTATCTTACAAGTACATAGTTAGTTATGGGATACTCTAAGATGATAGTAATAAAGATACTGCAAATTATTCAAGATGTTAGCAAGTTAAACGAGCCTCATGGCCTAGTGGTTCATGTAAAGGACTGTCGTTAACGAAGTCGAGGGTTCAATTTCCGCATGAGAAAATCATTTGTGTGATATTCATAAATGGTTGTATCTGGGTGTTTTTTACATAAATAAATAATTAAATATTCATGGACATTTCACACAGCGTCCTCTGGTCTCAAGCTATGCTTATATGCTTGTGTTATGGGTACCAGAATACGGATATAATACATATACTACATTTTTTTTGTAAATACATACTTATAATACATAGAAACACCCAGACACAGTAGAAACATTTGTATGACAATTAGTAAAAACACACAAACGATTGTCCCGAGCGGGAATCGAACCCGAGACTTCGTGACCGGCAGTCCGTTATATGAACCACTAGACCACGATAAAAACACCCAGATGCAGTACAACCATAAAAATTATTAAAAATTATATTTGTAGCGTATCCATATCTGGTACCCATAACACAAGTATAGAAATATAGCTTAATTTGGGACCAGAGAATGTTGCGTGAAATGTCCAAAATAAAAAAATAAAACATTACAATTCTTTTTGTCTACATTGTGGGTTTGCTGTTTCTGTTTTAAGGATTTACAGGTCATATGCCATTAAAACTAACTTCCATTAGCATGATTAGCCCCGTACCAGCTAGCTATCATAAATGAGGTAAGAAAACAAATACCTCTGGTGGCTTTCCACTATGTGCAGCGGCGACAGCTAGCCCTAACAACAGATCAGGTTGCTGAGGAGCCCTAGCCTGTGCTTCAGTCAACATCTGTTCAGCCTCTTCCCACATTCCTCTAGAAGCAGCTGCTGCAGCACCCAGGGCTGCAGGTCCTGCGCCAAGTGCACCTAGACGTTCTGACAACTCCATGATGCTGTAGTGGGCATCTTGTACACCGGGCCCACCCTATAACAAACAAAAATAGTTTTACAGCAACTAAGATACATAATATATATCAGAATAAACTTAATTTACCAGCAATCTAGTTTAGTGTGTATTATCTTCAAAGCACAAAAAGAAACAAATATTAGTTCACAAACTAAAAAACATCCTCGAAAATCCTGAATACTTTTCAATTCGGCCTAGTGGTGTAGTGGTTCATATAACGGACTGCCAATCACGAGGTCTCGCATTCGATTCCCGGTCAGGACAATCATTTGTGTGATGTTTTTAATTGTCATACAAATGTTTGTACTACGTCTGGGTGTTTACTATGTATTATAAGTATGTATTTACAAAAGAAAAGTAGTATATGTATTCTATACGTATTCTGGTACTCATAACACAAGCATAATAAGCTTAGCTTGGGACCAGAGGACGTTATGTGAAATGTCCATGAATATTTATTGTTATATGATTATAATTACTACATTGTCATCTGTCCTCAATATGTGTGCAAAATATCAGATCAATCTGACTACTGTAAGTGGATGAAAATCACTTTTTTTGAAAATCACATTTTTGATTCCGTTACATAGATTAATACATGGATAGATACACACGGAACTAATATGTAGTGTTAAAAAAATCAACTATTTTTCCATTTATTTCTAAATTTTATGTACATGAATTGGTACTTAAACTCCCCAACAAGTAAGTTGTATTAGATAGATTATTTAGATGAAGTATTGCAGTGTTGCAATAAACAATTTTATGACCTATACAATAAATTTTAAGCCTCACTCATTTTCAATTACCAAATTAATATTGGCACTTAAATACATAAAATACATATGTAAATTACAAGTTATTTAAGTTAAGGGCCTACATCAATATTATCGTATATCATCGCCGACACGTACATATTAACACAGCCAGTAGGCACAGAAAATGAAGAATTAGGGATACTTTTCCTATTTACTCAAAATCTACTAAATATATTTTAATTCTGATTTACGTGTTTCTATATATAATAGTTACTTATGTTTTTAAAGTTATTTCATTAGTTAATACGCGATAATAGACCGACAAATGAAAAAAATAAACATTTTGAGAGGTTGTTTCGCCAAGATTTTCTATCGAGAAAACTTTTTTCAATCGTGTTTCTGAGTTAATGCGATCCTAGATCATATATTGAAAAAACATATACTTAAAAATTAGAGCTCTAGCCATTCAATCTAAAGAAACAATGAAAACTTCGTACATAGAAAAATGCACGAAGCTATTTTGGTATCCTCTTAACTCAAGGTTTAAATACAAATCAACAAAAGTTAACAAATTATGCATATTATTGTAAACCTTACTCTTGTACCACTCTAGTTATAAAAATAACTGCATTATGGTCTGCTGTATAGTTAAAAGATTTAAGCTCACATAGGGACATATAAAGAAAACAACTTAGTTTTAGCTAGATAAAATTACCTGAGACAAATTCAGCCATGCTTGTGCAAGCTGTGTCAATGTGCTATCATCTTCAATATCCTGAAGAGTTTTAAGCTGTTTGCGAGCCAAGTCTGGGCGGTTCATAGCCAATAGACATTGCAGGCTGAATGCACGGAGTTCAAGTGATTCAGCATTGTGAAGTATCCTGAAATTTTATACCAGAATAACATAAGTTCGAAAGATCTAAGGGATGGAAAACATCTCATAAATTGTCAGCATTGTATTAGAATATTGTTTAATTGATAAATTTACTACTTTTAAACATTATTTACTTTTAAATTTAAATAAAATATTCAAGGACATTTCACACAACATTCTCTGGTCTCAATCTTAGCTTCTTGCTTGTATAATTGGTATCAGAGTATAGACATAGTACATACATATACAATTTGATTGATAAATATATACTAATAACAAATTTTTACAAAAAATACAAATATCTAAAAAGTTATTGTTCCCTGCGGGAGTTAAACCCACAATTTAGTTGGTGACAGTCTGTTACACTAACCACTGTACCTTAAGCTTACACTGATTTCCTTAGCTGGCTCTTACAGTTCCTTGGGAATGAAATGCAGTTGTGACTCTTGTATTCTTAGTCCGTCACAATCCTTACAATTGATTGTATAGTCTTACTTACTTAAGGGCTGCTTCATAGTTATCTTCATGGTAGTATATGGTGGCAGCGACAATGAGAAAGATCTCATTAGCTAGTTCAGTGCCCTTGGCTACCTGTAACATGTTTAAATTATCAAATACAAACTAACCTGCTAATAAAACACTAATAATCACCAATTTTTTTATAATTATCACAATGACACCAATTTGCATGAAATTGTGAAAATAAAACCCAGTCAACTTCAAGGTAAAAACTAGGTTCCTAAAATTTATACAATGCCATTTGATACACCAATTATTGCATTGTCATATTAAATGGCTTAGTCACTTTTTAGGGTTTTTTTTCTTTCCTTTGAAATATAGCAAAACATACTATGGGTGGACCAGCCCAGATTTCTTGTAATACTCCCCGTTTTCCAATGGCAGAGCATAATGCGACTCAGTGCCGCACAATGCCGCACAATGCTGACGCTTAATTGGAACGTGAATTAGTTTTAAAATGCTATTTGAATATTTCCAGAAACTCCTTACTGATGGACACAAACACATTTCAATTATTTGAAGGGGGAATACATACAACACTATATCAGATGAGTAAAGTTAACTGTCTTTACTGTAGTCATACTAACATTGTGTAACTATTGAAAGTTATATCCACTATTAGCAATTATTCATTCAATGGTGTAATCACATTATTGATGACACATTACATTTCACAAGTATAAAAACAAGTTCTTACCCTAGCATCAATATCAGCGACAATGACAGGCTTATTAGAATCTGGTGAGAGATATTCCACAAGAGTCTTTAAAGGCTGAAGCATAGGATCCGCAGTTTTAAGCTCCTGTAACACTATTCTGTAGTTGCCCTGAGCGATGTAAGACCGGTAAAGAAAAGCATCTCTTTGAAGCTGTACCAGCGGTGATGATGGCTGTGGAAATTCGCAAAACATTAAGTACAGACGAATACAAGAGCGGCACGTCACCGCCCAAAACATGGTGAAAACAGGTGACAAGAGCCAAACTAAAGGGAATAAAAGGTTGGAGATAAGACACTTACAGATACGCTTTGTGCTTCATTGATTGCTTGTTGATAATTTCCAACATAAAATGAATTTTTCACATCGAAAAGTTCGTCAACATCTTGCTGCTGACGTGCCATTTTGACAACTGATTAACTGTCAAATCTGTCAATAGAGTTTATGAAATGCATAAAGTTAAAAATAAGCATAAAACTAAACGCATTAAAGTAAATATGAAAAATATCCTGATGGTTGTCATAGAATTAAATGCAGAAATAATTAAGTTGAATAGTTTATATCTAATATAAAGTATAAAGTAACGGAATGTATTATAAAATATCTACATTAATGTGTCGCGTAGTGACATCTTGTGTCATAATTTTGAACTAATTGCAATCTATCTGTTTAATTTTCTCGCCTAGAGGGTTCGTTGTTACAGTAGTCAAAAGATGGCGTAAGTAGTTCTTTCTTTATCGTAAAGATTTCTGTAACTTTACCTTTCTCCTCAACAACTCGCGGTCTGACAAAGATCGTCTCTGTTAATAATGGAGCCTTCATTATGACAATACTAGCCATTTCAGAGCAAACTAATTTCTGAAGGTACTTACTTTTTTTTATCTAACGTTCTACGTTACGGACTATACCCAGGTACCCTGTATCTATACAGTAGGTACAGGCTCAGTATAATAGCGTTAAGAGGGACGATACCAAATTATGCTCCATACAAAAATATGGGTTTCGTACTCAGTACATGGGTGACAAGTTCATACTAGGTCGTTAATCTACAGAGTAGGTATAAAATTGACTACTGTTTGTTCTACTTATCCTCCGCAACGGCTGGATCTCTCTCTAATATGAACAGGATTTGCACTGATAGATATGATTATGTGATAGAACGAAAAACAAGACGAAAAAGTTTTTGGTTTGGTTAATAAAATTGATGAATAACTGATTTGGAAGTAGGGTACCTACATATAATTATAATTACCCAGTCTATAATATTTTCTAACACTTGCGCGACTTATCTGTTTAAAAAAAACTACTTTCTCTCACCCGTCTCACCCGTGACCATGGTGACTGCAAAGTCTCCGAAACGTCGGGCCAAAATTTAAAACAAATATACGCGTCTAAATCCGTAAAAAGTAGTCCCCAGTCTATTTTTTCGGTGCTAGATACAAGACACACAAATAACTTTTACAAAGGCATTATGTTTCAAAAATCCTGAACTAAAAGTTTATCAAATATTGGTATTTAGAAACCAAACTTTAGCAAATTATTCAAAAAAGGCATCCTCTAGGACCACTCTTATTATTCAAAAAAAAACGACAGCAAAATCCGTTGCGTATAAGCTCACATAGAGACATACATACAAAAATAACGACTTTGTTCTATATTAAGAGGATACCAAAATAGCTTCGTGCATTTTTCTATGTACGAAGTTTTCATTGTTTCTTTAGATTGAATGGCTAGAGCTCTAATTTTTAAGTATATGTTTTTTCAATATATGATCTAGGATCGCATAAACTCAGAAACGCGATTGAAAAAAGTTTTCTCGATAGAAAATCTTGGTGAAACAACCTCTCAAATTTTTTATTTTTTTCATTTGTCGGTCTATTATCGCGTATTAACTAATGAAATAACTTTAAAAACATAAGTAACTACATATTATATATAGAAACACGTAAATCAGAATTAAAATATATTTAGTAGATTTTGAGTAAATAGGAAAAGTATCCCTAATTCTTCATTTTCTGTGCCTACTGGCTGTGTTAATATGTACGTGTCGGCGATGATATACGATAATATTGATGTAGGCCCTTAAGTAAATATATAGAATTATAGATGAATAAGAATTCTTTTTACACATTTTTTCTTTTTGTTTTTGAAGCAAAGAAACAGCCTAATTCTAAGGGTCATCATTTTAAATTTCGAAAACTAAACTGCTAAAAGTAAACCAAATCTATATGAATAAGAAATATTGTATGTAACACGTATGAGGCATTTTATATTGTGGAATGTTGACGTTGTTAAATTATGTGTGGTTTGTTTGAGGCCTCGGGGCCAGGTAGCTGTGTGTCACCTGGTCATAGATATCCCATGTTGATAAACGAATGATCATTTAATTTTTATATTACCTTATAAATAAAAGCGATCAAAAGCTTTCAACACGAAATAAATATATATTAGAGACTAAGCAATGACTAGGCAATAGGCCTGGAACTTTGTACACGTGGCATTCAGAAACCAAACATTAACAAATTATACAAAAAAGCCATCCTCTTGAACGCTATCTACTAGAAAACAGCTTCAAAATCCGTTGCGTAGTTTTAAAGTTATAAGTTCACATAAATAACATACAAAAATAACGACTTTGACTTAAAATAATCTACTTGGTTCAAAAAATAAAAAACACGCTTGAAAATCCTGAATATATTTTTAAATAATTGCATTGTCATCGATCCTTGATATATGTGCAAAATTTCAGATCAATCCGACTACTGGAAGTGGGTTAAAATCACTTTCAAAGATTCTGTTACATAGATTAATACATTGATAGATACATACCGAACTAATTTATGCGTGTTAATAAGTTAATATAAAGATGAGCTTAAAGAAATACAATAGTTCAAAAAGTACCGAATTGAATATTCGTTGAACATATCGTGTCTAAAGTTGGACAAAGCCAAATTAAGAAACATCGTTTTATTTATTTAAAATTAGTGTACTTTTATAGAAATTAAACTTTTGAGTCACAAGAAAGCCTTAAAAATTAAGCTGTAGGATGATTAAACCCAATAACGTCTACTACGTTAATGTGTTTTAATTTAAATAAATAATTGGTCAAGTGCGAGTCGGACTCGCGCACGAAGGGTTCCGTACCATTATCTATGCAACATAAGGCAACGTTATTAGTATCGAGCAAGAAACGGTAAAAAAATCATGTTTGTTGTATGGGAGCCCCCCTTAAATATTTATTTTATTTTATTTTTAGTATTTGTTGTTATAGCGGCAATAGAAATACATCATCTGTGAAAATTTCAACTGTCTAGCTATCACCGTTCTTGAGATACTGCGTACCGAACCCTAAAAATCATGTTTGTTGTATGGGAGCCCCCCTTAAATATTTATTTTATTTTATTTTTAGTATTTGTTGTTATAGCGGCAATAGAAATACATCATCTGTGAAAATTTCAACTGTCTAGCTATCACCGTTCTTGAGATACAGCCTGTTGACAGACGGACGGACGGACGGACGGACGGACGGACGGACGGATGGACGGACGGACGGACGGACGGACAGCGATGTCTCAGTAATAGGGTCCCGTTTTTACCCTTTGGGTACGGAACCCTAAAAAAACAACTTTTGTAAATACATAGAAACACCCAGACGCCGAATGCAGAGATAATTCTCATGAAGATTCATTTAATTTCTACGATAGATATTTTAGTAAGCGGGTTTTATTGACAGATAATTTTACTACCTGGCGCCACAGCCTTGCGCATTTATTTTACGAGTTTCGTCCTGTTTCATTAGGATAAGTAGCGATCAATGATCGAAATCTTTATGAGACGTAGACAAATGTGTAAAAACAACTTTTTGGATAGTAGTCTTTTGAAACGCTTGATGTCTTAATTAATATTTTTAAACACCGGCCTGAACATAGACATAAATTATAATATACATAATAACTCTCAGTATTTTCACAACGCGTCAGTTTAAAAATCCAATTATCATAGAATAAAGTAGAACATGCTTCTTACTCACACTTTTGAAAAGACATATTAGTAATTAGTTTTTGAGATTGCCTTTCTTTGAAGGTTTGCTTCCAGCGACATTCAGTTTTTTCTCAATTAATCATGTTTGTAGTATCCAGAGCTTTGCTTTGATATATCGCAAATGAGATGGACAAATAATGTGAACTAAAGTGTGAAACGACATTTTGAACTGGGCTTGACACGTTACCGCATGTCTAGATGTAGGCATATAATATAATAATTTTTATGAAACTTATTTAGATTCTTTTATTATTCTTGCATTAAATTTAATTCAATTATTACTCACAATCCTAAAATTACATACTTTTTCACAGAATTAGGTACCTACCAGGTGATCATAAATCAAAACATCTTACTTCACATTCAATCGTTGAAAATTTAACAAACATTGAAGGGACTTGCATTGTATGCAATTGCACGTAGGGCCGTTGCACCAGACCGGCAGATGTGAGCCAAGGGCCTGAGAAAGGGCTCTTACAATACCTCAGGGTCGAGGGAAGGTAACGTATTAAACAAATTTCGCAAAGCAAAATTATATCGCTGCGATTTTGGGGCGATGCAGTGGGGAGAAATATAAGTTTGTATAAGTACACTTAGAATAAGGCTTGGAATAATTTTATTGTGACTGTGTATAACGCCCACGAGTTTATATTATTTCCCGTTTTGAATTTTATGGGTACATACTTGATTCCTACTTTATCTAACTTAATAATTTTAGCGCTGATAGTGAAGTTATAATATTATTGTCGTCTTATCAAAACCTATGACACAATTTTTTTGTCTAGACTACCTTATTTAATAAATTTCATCGCTGAGAAAATCAATAAAAGGTTTTGGCTCTCGGATCTTGGTAATCTAGTAATTAACACGTGTTATGTTCTCCTGGTACCTAAGGTATAGCTTTTACACATAGTATTGGACCAAATTCTAGATTTAAGTTATTTTTTTTAATATTGTTCTTTTACAAATGTTTGATAGACAAAATACTAAAGTAATTCTATGAGAGAACTTTTTTTTTAAACCATAAAAGGTAAAGCTTATTTCGTAATGGCCTTGGTACGGCTTATTTCGTTTCAAACACTTCAAAAGATTCTGGTTCGACTAGGTTGTACCCTAAGTTTAAGTAACAATATGTCTGGGACGAATACAATAAGCATTACTTACTGACTGGGACATCTATTATAAATTAACCCTAATTCAATAGCAAAGGGACTACCTAAGTATTTGTCGAGTAATGTATAATATTGAATGAGTTACTTAAAAACTCAACCTAAACGCATTGAGTTAATATGTACTACAGTTCAATGCCTAAACGTAACTAACATGGAAGCAACTACAGTGTACTCATATTTCGATTTATTGATTACTAGCTGTTGCCCGCGACTCCGTCCGCGTGAAATTTAGAAAACTTTTCATCCCTTTTTTTCGCAATAAAAGGTAGCCTATGTCCTTTCTCAGGGTCTAAAGATTGTCTGTGCCTAATTTCATCAAAATCGGTTGAGAGGTTTAAGCGGGAAAGCGTAACAGACAGACAGACAGAGTTACTTTCGCATTTATAATATTTGTATGGATTTTGTTGTACACAATTATATTGACTAAAATCTTTAGAATACACAGTTTTTATAATGAGAAAGTTCAGTTAACATTGCCGTAATGTGTTATTTTTTTTATATATTAATATACATCAAAGACTAAGAGATATACATAGACATTTCACACAACGTCCCCTGGTCCCAAGCTAAGCTTATATAGGCTTGTGTTATGGGTACCAGAATACGGATAGAATACATATACTGTCTTTTGTAAATACATAGAAACATGCTAAACGTATTGACAACCAATATCAATTTTCATTTTTAATTACGTTTAGTTGTGCATGTAAAATTGGTACAATCGTAGCACAAAAGTCTAGATTCGATAGTAAATCGATAATCAAAGTATATTCTTCCCGATTCTTAGCCGAGGAAAATTCTTTATTTGTGTGATACATTACATTTAAAACTATATTTATTCTTATCTTATATCATTATCAAACTTCTTAATAAGTAAACGTTCGTCGTTTGAACTTGTTTCTAAGAAGTATTTCTCTTTGATATTTATGATGCTTTGATGCAAGGGGCGGGTCAAAACGACAGTTCTACAGTGACATTTTTGTTCAAAGAAAATTTATGTTCAGCTAAATTATACGACAAAGAGTTTCTGATACATTCTTTAAGAGTTTTTGCATCAGGTAGTGTCCAGTAACGTTAATATCAGTTGTTTTTATTCAGTTTTAATTTTGTTTTTACAATGAACGCTCATAAACGTCCTTCCCAAGCCATTCTAACATAATTAAGATCGCAGATTTTGTAGGACGCAATACAAACTCCACGGGATGGCACTTTATGGTATTTTTGAGTTAGTTATAAGTATTAACGGACAGTAAGAGGCCTAATGATTTTTAAAAGTTCTGTGAACTGTAAATATATCTTTCTCTCTCTCCAGGTTATTATCGTCCCACTGTTGGGTACAGGCCTTCTCTACCTTAGGAGGGAATAATAATCTTCTTAATCTTTGTCATTTCTCAGGCTCTAAGCTGTCTGTGTAGCAAATTCGGATCCGTGTTTTTGAGTTGGATGAGCAAAATACAGAGAACTTGAGAGAATTAGAGAAGGCAGACAAAGTTACTATGATATTGGTAGGGATACAAAGAGTCTGGTCTAAAAATGAATGTAGAGGGAATCAAAGGTAGAGGAAGGCAGAAGAAACGATGAGCGTTGTATTCTGTAAAAGATGATATGAAAGATAGAGAAGTAAATACAGAAATAACGTCTGACAGAAGAGTATGGAATAAAAATACATGTTGTGCACACCCAAAATAAAGGGCAGGGCAACAATGATGACGAATAATGTCTGATAAGGATATCAAAATTTTCTTAGTATTTGTGTTTGTTTATAGATCTTTATTATTACCTCAAGAACATTAAGTCCACTTAGAGTATAGTTTCATATGAATAAGTAGAAATAATTTGCATTGGTTCTTTATCAGATTCAATGACTCAAAGAAGCAAATGTAGATACAAATTGTTTTGATAATCAATTTGCAAATTGTTTTGATAATCAATTTGTTACAACGTTCTAAAAAATATGTAAGTAGGTGAATTTAAAAGTAAGGGTAGATTTAAAAATATTCGAACCGACTAGAGATAACGCCAACATAAGGCCTATGTCACAATGACGATTAAATTATTTTAAAAATGTTTGTCGTTTTATATAAATATAAATGTATATATTTATTATTATTAATATTATTTTTCTTTTTTCATTTTTTTATTAATACATATTATTATCTTTTAGTTAATTTTAAAAATGATATTTAATGACCTACTTCGCACCTATGTGCTCCTGATATTATATTTTCATGTTGGACTTAAAGTCCTTGGCAGGACGAAACAATAAAAGATCGTTGACCTCCCAACAGCTGTTAGCCTAACAAAGGGTCACTACCCTAAGCTCAAGATACCATCCCTTAACGGCCAAGAAGTGATTTTAATTCATAATGTATAAGGCACTGAGTACTGAATATAATATTTTGGCGGTTAGTAACGGTTATTTTATTTTGATGTACTTCTGTAGTTTCTTTACTTAGATATCGGTACCGATTCTACATCCACAACTAAATATAACTAAAAAATGAAAATTGATAGCGTCAATACCACAATTCGGCAATGTTAACAGAACTTTTCTATTAGAAATCTGTATAATATAGACTAACGATTTTAATAATAATTTAATAATAATTAAAATCCCGAATATATTTTTAAATAATTGCGTTGTCATCGGTCCTTGAAGTTTATGCAAAATTTCAAATCAATCGGACTATTGCAAGTGGGTGAAAATCGCGTTTAAAGATTCCGTTACATAGACTAATGCATTGATAGATACATACCGAACTTATAAAAGCGTGTTAAAAATGCGCATAACGAAACAGCCAATTAATCAAAAAAAATGTTGCAAAACAGGGAAAAGTCGCGGGCTAACACAGAAAAACAGCTAGTCTATCATAGACAGTTAATAATTCTTAGGGTTCCGTACCACAGCTGAAATTTTCAAAAACGTAGTTTATTCTGCGTAGCCTTTACATTAGTCAATTTAACAGTTAGTAATTCTAATGTTTTTTTTAAAAATAATAATAAAATAAAATATTTATGGAAATTTCACACAACGTCCTCTGGTCCCAAGCTAAGCTTATATGCTTGTGTTATGGCTACTAGAATACGGATATACTCGTACATACTACATATACTTACTACTTTTCTTTTGTAAATACATACTTATAATACATAGTTAACACCCAGACGCAGAACAAACATTTGTATGTAGTAGTATGACAATTATAAACATCACACAAATGATTGTCCTGACCGGGAATCGAACCCGAGGCCTCGTGAACGGCAGTCCGTTATATGAACCACTCGACCACGAGGCCTGTCAAATTGACTTCATATCTCTCTCCAGCCCATTAACGTCCCACTGTTGAACACGGGCCTCCTCCACTTTGGGAAGGATTTTGGTCTACTGTGCCGCGCTGACCAGGCGTGTTGGTACAGGGTTTAGTTTCAAATTTTTCGTCTCTCGATCTGATGATGGTGGAATTAAAGGGTCATCGTAATCCCATCGAGTACCTCATACTTTGTTTGATTCGTATTTTTCATTTTTAGAGCACATTGATATTTTTTTTTAAATTTTATTTTTAATATCTTACTTTAGTCAATATATTGAGCAAAATGTAACAAAAAATACCATTTTTATGTATACCAGTATAGGAATGGTTTCAAAGCCAGGTAAAGATGTACATATACACAAACTACAATACAAACAAAGTACAATAGATATAATCAATACAATATCTTCAGAATAATAGAGATTACAAAATAAAATTGGAAACGCAAAAATTAAAAAAAGTCTTGAAAGGAATTGGAATAATACGGCGATGTATTATGTAACAAAAATAATATTTATTTTACACATAACTTTGTGTGAGTGTATAAGTTCTTAAGCGTGATGGCGGTGGTGATGAATTAAAAATACAAGTGTCATCACTCCATTCCTTCCCAGAGTGCTGTAAATGCCAGCTAAGTGATATTGTAGACAGATTACATCCCGTATAATAGAAGAAAACCTCGAAAATAAAACCGGTGCCAACATACCTGGTCAGGACAGCACTGTCGACCATAATCGCTTCCAAAGTGGAGGAGGCCTGTGCCTAACAGTGGGAGGTAAATCTGCTGGAGAGACCGAGAGATACAAATTCTCGTGTAGAGGTGTTTATTACCATACTCCTCAGAAACAGCTTGACCGATTATTATGAAATTTTGTGTACGTATCATGCACTAGGGTATTTTTGACGTTAGGATGTACCTAAGTTTCTCCGAACGCTGCCCAAGCGAAGCCCAAGCCCGCTGGATTCATCGTTTGACCTGATTCTCGAAGTTGGATTGACATTAGCGCGAAACAAACAAACAAACAGACACTTCAGCTTTATAATATTAGTACAGATTATCTTTTAAACACTCTAATAAATTCTTAAATTTTACTGAGATGTTATTATAACATCTCTGACTGACGAGCTAAAATCAGATATACTGATTTTCATAGTGCTTCATATTTCTTTACCAGAAATAATCTACTATATAAAAATAAGTCGAGCTTTCCTTCCTGACGCTATAACTCCAGAACGCACGGACCGATTTCCACGGTTTTGCATTCGTTGGAAAGGTCTCGGGCTCCGTGAGGTTTATAGTAAATTTTTTTATTTTATTTTATTTTTACTTTTTTTTGGTATGGCAAAACAACGTTTGCCGTGCCAGCTAGTAAATTAAATAAATAAATAAAGTAAATATTCATGGACATTAAATTTTACACAACGTCCTCTGGTGCCGAGCTAAGCTTATATGCGTGTGTTATGGGTACCAGAATACGGATATATGTAATATACCTACCAATAGATACATAGACTACTTTTCTTTTGTAAATACATACATAATATAAAAAATACCCAGACATTATATAGATATGTGTGGATGTCATACAAATGTTTGTACAGCACAAACATTTGTATGACACAAATATCGCACAAATGATTGTCCCAAGCGGGAATCGAACCCGCGGCCTCGTGAACGGCAGTCTTTTACATGAATGAACCACTCCACCACGAAGCCCGTCAATTATAAGTTTGTACAATTATATCCTCTCTTACAGGAAGTAAGATAATTATTTGTATAGAATGACACAACACAATTTTTTTACACACATTTCAATGCAACAGGAAGCTACAGAAAAAACTTTATTGTAAAATAAAATTGGTCAAGTGCGAGTCGGACTCGCGCACGAAGGGTTCCGTACCATTATCTATGCAACATAAGGCACGTTATTAATAAATGAGCAAACAACACACACAATACTTAATTAATCACGTTTGTTGTATGAGAGCAAGAAACGATAAAAAAATCATGTTTGTTGTATGGGAGCCCCCCTTAAATATTTATTTTATTTTATTTTTAGTATTTGTTGTTATAGCGGCAATAGAAATACATCTTCTGTGAAAATTTCAACTCTCTAGCTATCACCGTTCTTGAGATACAGCCTGGTGACAGACGGACGGACGGATAGCGAAGTCTCAGTAATAGGGTCCCGTTTTTACCCTTTGGGTACGGAACCCTAAAAAATGAGTTTATATCTTCTGAATTCTGAAGTAGACATGAAATTAAAATTTTGTTAAAGTAATGACTGATCAACCACGTGCCAATATTTTTTACAGCAAGTTATTGACTGAATTGTTTTAAATTGATTTAACGTTTCATACATAAAGGAAACCTTTATAGTCTGACTTCGGTGTCCGTCTTTCTGTCGGTCTGTCGTCTGTCTGTTTGTCTAACTATTTTTACTCAGCAACGGCTAAAGGTATCAACTTGAAACTCATACGATATATAGATCTATACGGTCCTTATTTCAAAAATATATTCATTCTGATTTGTCTAAGCAATTTGTTTTATGTTTGCCATAGATACTTATTACAAAACAAAGTCGTTATTTTTGTATGTATGTCTCTATGTGAGCTTATATTTTCAAAACTACCCAACGGATTTTTATTCGGTTTTATTTAATAGATAGAATGGTTCAAGAAGATGGTTTATTTTTAACCGATATCAAAAAAGGAGGAGGTTCTCAATTCGTCTGTATGCTTTTTTTTTTAATTTTATATTTGTTACCACGTAATTTTTTTTGACGAAGCGATTTTAATGATTCAGTTCAGTTCAGATGGTGTACAAAAGATAACATGCATACAGTTTGGTTCACATATTTACCATTACAATGGCGTGCAAATATGTTATATTACAATTATTATAATAACATTTTAAAAATAAATCAAGAATTGCCAATATAAGATATCAACACAATTACATGGTCATTAAATCAATTTCATTATGTAATAAAACAGTTCAGGTTATCACAAAACAATGCTAACAATTTTTTTTTACTAAAGTTATTTATTAATTTTGCATTTGACATGCTATGCTTTTAGTTAATAAATCAAATTCTGGTGGAAAAAGTGAAAAAAGTGAAAAGCGGGCTTGCGCTCGCTTGCGGCATTTCACTTTTTCCACCATAATTTGATTTATTAAATTTTTTTTTATTTGAAGTTAGTGGTTCCCGTTTGGTTCCATTCGCATCAGACCAGGATCTGATGGTTATCTCCTGAGACATCGAGGAAAACCCTTAAATTTCAAAGATACATGAAGTCGGTTGAACTTTTTTCTTAAAATAGTCAATTATTTGTATAACTAGTTAGAGTTTGGATTTTAAATTCCACGCGTACGAAGTGGCGGCCAACAGCTAGTTGTTAATATTAATTTATCAGTTGCGTGCATACAAAGAGATATACTTATGTAAATATGATTTTGAAAGTGGTTTATTTTATTATTACGCTTTAACTTACCAATAAAATTGCAACATAATAACATCTTGTAATAACTTTTACATCCTGGTGAAGTAAAATTAACGAAAACCGGATAACGTTTGCAATATTCAAAAATCGATTCTTCATACGTTGTAGACGCATCCGTTCATCTTATTGTAGGACATTCAAAGAACCGTGTAAATGGCAAAAAAAACTATCGGTACACAAAGATCGTCTCGCATCTGCTATCCGGCGTATTGAGCAGATGGTTTGAAGGGCTTGCATAAAAAAATATCCCTACCTGCCCGAACTCATTGTTATACTTATTCTTGAACTTGAGACGATATGAATGGTAGGGTGAGCATATTTCATACTTAATCACAGGATAGTTCTCACGACTTCACGACAACGACGTTGCACTTTGACATAAAAACTATCGCGAGAATTTTATTATTTTTAAGTTTTGATGGATGTTTCTCACAAAGTCTTCTGGTCCCAATGTAAGCTGTACCTATGCATATATTTCTGTTATAGGTACCAGATATGGTAATACTTTTTTCTTGTAAATACATACGTATGTAGAAAACACCCAGACGCAGAACGAACATTTTATGACAGCTACAAATAACACACAAATAGTTGTATGCGAGGATCAAACTAGAGACCTCGTGAAATGCAGTCTGTTACATGTAACACTAGAACACGAGGCCCCAATATTGAAACAATATTATTACAAATTATATGTTCGGTATGTATCTATCAATGCATTAATCTATGTAACGGAATCTTTCAAAGCGATTTCCAGCCACTTCCAGTAGACGGATTGATCTGAAATTTGGCACACCTAACAAGGACCGATGACAATGCAATAATTTTTCTTTTCTGAAAGGATATTTCAGAGTAGCTTACCATAAAGACAAAAGAAATCTACCCATAAATTAGATGATCCATGGTCACCCTAGTGTAACCATTCAAGTGAACAAATGTATTGAAGAGAAATTCACAGAGATTTAGTTCACAGTATGCTGTTCTCATATAATAGATCAGTACATACATACATAATAAGTACATAACATTTTATAAACGCCGCGGCGGCGGCAGACGGTAGTCGAGATTTTATTTTGCGTTTTACATCAGACTTCATAATATTAATCCGCACATTGCCATTGGTGCCAATTCTTCGCACACAACTAAACTTACCTAAACTAAAAAAAATTAATTGATAGCGTCATTATCACAATTCGGAAATGGTAACTGAATTTTGTTATTAAGACAATTTTGTATTATAAACTAAAGATTTTAATTAGTATAATGGTCTTATTTATAATGACTTATCGGAGGTTTAAACAATAACTTTATCAGAGGGATAATAAACATTTTATCATAAAAATACTATTATGAATAACAATTTTTGACTATTTTAGCGAACCGATTTTAGCAAACTTTTAAACCTCCGATAAGTCATTATGAATAAGACCATAAATGTGTACAACGAATCCTTACTAATTTATAAATGCGAAATCTTAATTATTGTTTCATAGTCCGATGAAACAATAATAATTTTGACGAGCTTTAAGTGTTCAGCTTAAGCGCCATCTATCGAGTGTTACAGTAAAATTCTCTTTGTTAAGGTTTGATTTCAAAATTTCACGCGTACGAAGTCGCAGGCAACAGTTAGTAATAGAGATATGGACACTACCCATTTTCATTTTAGTTAAGTTTAATTATACACGTAGAATTGGTACCATTATTTTTACCTTTGCTTATTATAAAACAAAGTTTTTATTTTTGTATAATATGTATTATATTGTCCCTATGTGAGCTTATAACTTCAAAACCACGCAACGGATTTTGATGTAGTTTTTTTTAAATGATAGCAGGATAGCCTTTTTTGTATTCTTATCGTCTTATTCATAATGACTTATCGGAGGTTTAAAAGGAGATTTTATCGGAGAGATAATAAACGTTTTAGCGTAAAAGGACTATTATGAATAACAGTTTTTGACAATTTTCGCGAACCGATTTTAGCGAACTTTTAAACCTCCGATAAGTCATTATGAATAAAACCATTAATTTTTAGCTTCAAAATTCCACCCTAAAATAAAAATAGTCTCTAAATAGTGGTTAATATGCTTAAGTTTGCACAATGTTGTCTAGTTAGTTCTTTAGTACTAAACTAGTATTTTACTTTAGCATAGATGGCGACTAAAATGTATGTAATATATAAAATTCTTGTGTCACAATGTTCTTTCCCATACTCCTCCGAAACAGCTTGACGGATTCTCATGAAATATTTTATGCACATTCAGTAGGTCTGAGAATCGGCTACTATCTATTTTCCATACCCCTAGGCGTAGTTGTTAGTGATGTCGATTTTCGAACAAAAAGACTTCGACAAGAAGATCATTCATTTATTTGATTTTCTAAATTAAAGATTTAAAAATTTATTTCAAATTTATTTATTTTGATACACCAGGTTGAGACCACAAGTTTTTTTAATTTTTTCAGCCGACTTATATCATCAACTTTCTAACCGGGCGAACAAAATAATTCCTAATTCTGTTTTAAATAAATTACTATACCGTTATTCAATACAAAAGAAAAAAACCGGATAATAACCAAGGGAGTTGAAAAACAACCCGGAAAGCTTGTTATAGATTGAACTTTGTAATATTGACAACTACCCTTTATTTTGGGACGGGGCCAATAACCCCTGGCGACCCAGTTTCCCAGGCCTCCCTTTTAGCTAAGCAATGATTTATTTCCATTGTAATAGAGACTAAATTAGATAAAATATTTAACTCTGGTATTAGGAGCACATAAAGTAGCGAGGGTAGTTAGTGTTTTTGGGTAGAAATTATACTAAGTAGGTATATATCAAGTGTTAAAGATGTTTTGGCTATCTGTGATCTGTGTGGTGAAGGATTAAGAATACAAGTGTCACCACCCCTTTTCTTCCCAGGGTGCTGTAAAAGTCAGCTAAGGATTTTGTACACAAATAACAACCTCTGTGAGAGACGGAAAACTCGCCTTTAACCCTGTGCCAACACGCCTGGTCAGCGCGGCACAGTAGACCATAATCCCTCCCAAAGTGGTGGAGGCCCGTGCCCAACAGTGGGACATTAATGGGCTGGAGAGAGAGTTGTTTAAAATAGTCTATATTTTCTAAAAAAAATTATAAAAACAGCAGGTCAAAAATTATGCACAATCCCAATTGTCGCAGACGGTGGGCGACGTCGTAGAACAAACAGTTTCGTTTTAGGTGTGCGACGTGTTGTAGACAAAGCTGTTTCGTTTTAGTCTTAAGGCAGACTTGTCTATGTCAGGAAAGTCTGTCTTAAAACTGTCGTGACTCAGGTCTGCGCTCAGCCTTAGTCTCAGGAATCACTGGTCTGACTTGAAACAATTATTTCAGTGTTGGATAGTGCATTTTATCAAGGAAGGCTATAGGCTATAGAACATCGTGCTGAGACCAATACGGGTTAAGCATTGGTGAAATTTGTGGAAAAACGAGGAAAATTTTCTAAATGCCTGCCGTACGGAGTCGCAGGCAAAAGCTATCTGGTATATATGTAGCGAAACGCTGGAAAACTGTGTTATCAAAGAATTTTAAAACCGGAATAAGTACAATAAATATTTTAGGGGAAACATTTCGTGCATGTCTTGGTGCATTCTTATAACGACGCCATCATTATTAGTATTATTGATGACTAAAAATTGTATGGAACCCGTTGTGCGAGAACCCAACTCATACTTAGTACTGGTATATAATAATATTGTAAATAGGGTGCTAAATTGGTTTTATTAAATTGGATTTCTATTACGGTATCGTGTAGTTTATACGTGTATTATTATAGCACCATTTTTTTTTTAAATTATTTTTGGACATATCATACAACGTCCTCTGGTCCCAAAGTAAGCTATATTTCTATGCTTGTGTTATGGGTACCAGAATACGGATATAATACATATATGTACTACTTTTCTTTTGTAAATACATACTTATAATACATACAACACACCCAGACGCAGTACAAACATTTGTATGACAATTATAAATATCACACAAATTATTGTCCCGAGCGGGAATCGAACCCGCGACCTCTTGAACAGCAGTCCGTTACATGAACCACTAGACCATGAAGCCCGTCTTTGAATATAATATGTGCATATTTTTCTGCTTATTTAATAAGATAAAGAAAAAAGGAAATGACATTGATACCAATTCTAAACTTAACTAAAAATGAATTTTGATAATGTCGATAATAGAATTCGCCAATGTTAATTAAACTTTATATAAAAACTGTTTATTTTAGACTAAAGTTTTAAATTAATATAAATATGCACAACAAAATAGCCAATTAATCTAATTACAACAATAGTTCTTTTTATTTTTTAGTTAAGTTTCGATGTGCACGTAGAATTGGCACCAATATAAGAAGCGATTCCAAAAATTGGTTATTTTATGGTAGGTACGCGATTTCCGACGTGATTTAATAGGTGTCGCTTAAGAGGATACCAAAATAGCTTCGTGCATTTTTCTATGTACGAAGTTTTCATTGTTTCTTTAGATTGAATGGCTAGAGCTCTAATTTTTAAGTATATGTTTTTTCAATATATGATCTAGGATCGCATAAACTCAGAAACGCGATTGAAAAAAGTTTTCTCGATAGAAAATCTTGGCGAAACAACCTCTCTAATTTTTTATTTTTTTCATTTGTCGGTCTATTATCGCGTATTAACTAATGAAATAACTTTAAAACATAGGTAACTATTATGTATAGAAACACGTGGATCAGAATTAAAATATATTTAGTAGATTTTGAGTAAATAGGAAAAGTATCCCTAATTCTTCATTTTCTGTGCCTACTGGCTGTGTTAATATGTACGTGTCGCGATGATATTGATGTAGGCCCTTAATTGTTTACTTATTTAAAGTTCTAAGATAAGATAAAAGTTTTACGCTGATACCAGGAGCACATAAATTAGCGAGAGTATTTTAGTATGTAATGTATTGTGTCAATATTATTCTAGCGTATGTATTGCATATCAAGATCGTCATAAAATCATTAATATCCCTTTAAAGTCTAAGACATATTTATCTATCACAAAAAGCTTAGACTGTGTAACATATTCACGTAGTTTTTCTAAAATAGACTTATCATCTATATTATTAATGAAAATTCTCTATCGTATCTCCGAAACTAGGAAGCTACAATCTCCGGGAGTGCTTTAGGCTATATATCCTAATAATATAACAAATATGAAAGTTTGTGCTTATGGATTTTTGTTACTCTTTTCCGCAAAATCTACTGAATGGATTTTAATGAAACTTTACAACTTATACATCAGAATAACATATAGCCTACTTTTTATCCCGAAAGAATGCAATGTTCCCGTAGGATAATAAAAAACGAACCTTTTTTATCCTTTTCACCGCGGGTGACACCGCGGGGCATAGCTAGTCTTTATGTAGTGATTCGAGATTCTAGGCGTATGAAGCCAGGGGCAACAGCTAGTTTTCTATAATGTAAACTTAACAAGGTAACGATAAAAGAGCGAGTTTGAAGTTTATATGTGAGTCACCACAAATATTTCAACTGAGAAAGAAAGAAAGAAATAAGATTTATTGCTGCCAAACATAAAACGAAAACATATACATTACACGTGAATATAAAATACACAACTTAAAATACATATTTGATACCATGCACATGTGTAAGTCCAGTCGGCAGCAATAGGTCCCCATTTCTGCATAATGTCAAGTCTTATGGACTTGACGCTGGTTTTTAAATGGGGCCTATCGTGTGCTATGTGTACTCTATGTGTAAGTTTGTACTTAGCCGCTAAGATTATTTTTGTATGAAAATATGTATCACTAAATGCTGCTCGCGTCTCCGTTCGCGTAGACCTCAAATATCTCATATCTCACTAGCTATCACCAGTAGTTCCAGAGATACAGTCTGGTGTTCGACGGACAAATGGACGGACCGACAGCGAAGTCTTAACAATGCAAGTTTCTTCTTTTTCCACGGAATCCTAAAATCTAATAAGAATCATTTTGTGTACACAGTAAATATATGTATAAAGTTTTCTGTCTTTCTTCTTTCCTTTTTTTTTAAACCACATTTTTCTAAAAAAGTAGACTAAAAATATTAAAGTAACCCGGCAAACGTTGTTCTGCCATACTAAAAAAATTAAAAGATTTGAAAAATAGATGTTGGCCGATTCTCAGACCTACTGAATAAATATAACATGTAAAATTTCATAAAAATCGGTCAAGCCGTTTCGGAGGAGTACGGTAACTAACACTGTGACAAGTGAATTTTATATATAAGAAGATAAGTAAATCCCTTGCGACGGATAGTTGCAAAAAGTCAATGGTTGTCCCGCCTTGACCTCACTTCCGCCTCTCACAATATACATTGCAGGTCATAATACCGGATATATGTATAAAAAACTTAGTTGGTTTACGTCAGTACTATCGACATAGATAAATGACTAAACGAAAATGTACTTGCTTAAAACATTTTATCTATCTTCGGTTTGATTTCGTTACTAAGAAAACATAATACTTAAGGACGTTATGTTTAAATAATAATTCGCCATGTTCAAAAACTAAAAAACACGCTTTAAACCCTAAATATTGTTTTACATTATTGCATTATCATCAGTCCTTAATGTGTGTGCAAAATGTCAGATCAATGCGCCAACTGTAAGTCAGTGAAAATCACTTTAAAAAATTCCGTTACATAGATTAATTTATTGATAGATAATCAATGGAAGCTAATAAAGATTATGATACATTTATAGGGAAGGCACACTCGTGTCGTTTCTGATTTTTGTATTACTTGTAGTATATATTATTATAATGTTATTTAAAAAAAACTATTTGTCATTATGAGAGAGTTTATATAAATACTAGCTGACCCGGCAAACGTAGTTTTGCTGTAGTAAAAAAAAAGGTTTGAGAAATAGATGTTGGCCGATTCTCAGACCTACTGAATACGCATGTAAAATTTCATAAAAATCGGTCTAGCCGTTTCCGAGGAGTACGGTAACTAACACTGTGACTCGTGAATTTTATATATTAGATAATATTTGTTTTTTTTTTATTAAATATAATTGTAACTAATAATAACTATGACTAAATATAGCCGTCTGTTACTTGACATTCTATCAAATCGATATCTTAAATCAATATTAGGCTATCAGAAATAGTGTTTACTTTAATTGCGCAATATATTGCAGAAACAGCTCGGATTTTACTATAGATATTTGATGTCCGTTTAGTTAAGGATTCAGAATACAAGTGTAGCCTCCTTTCATCCCCATGCTGTAAAAAACACTTAGGTGTGACCTCTGTGAGAAACTTAAAATTCAAAACTAAATGGTAAGCGCAGTATTGCCAAGAATGATAAGGCGCTTCTGGCGCTTGCTCATTGGTATACCAAATACTCTCCCAAAGTGGAGAAGGATTATGCCCAATAGTAGGACGTTAACGGCCTAGAAGAGACTTAATAATCTACTAGATGACACCCGCAACTTCCTAAGAATTTAGATTTTTTTTTAGTTTTTGTATCATTTTTTACTGATGCTTCGCACTACTTTAGTCACAGCGTGATGTTATATTGCCTATAGTCTTCCTCGATAAATGGACTATCCAACACTGCAAGAATTTTGCAATTAGAACCTGTAGTTTCTGACATTAGCGCGTTAAACAAACTAAATGTTTAGCTTTATAATATTATTATAGAAGTATAGAAGTAGGTATTTCATCATGCGATAGTTAATTTCACAATTTTAAACACCTACTTATTTCTTTGTTTATTTAACCAATAGCGTACAATGCGTACATATTAATTTATTTAAAGTCTTTCATCACATTTAACTGCAATTAATATTTTTTATGCGAAATGAGATATTTAATGACCATGATGCAATTATTTCCTACTTTACAGATTTTGATAAAAAAATTTATCAATATAGATAGATTACATACCTGAAAGTCTGAAAGGCTCTAACATTCATCACGGCATAAGGAACGTGGGTGAAACGGTTTAACAACTAACAAATATAACTTTTGTACAATGACGTAATTCAACTCATTCAGAAGTACTAGGCAATCATAAAATAGCAGCGATAGTTGATAATGTGACGTAATTAAGACACGAGGTCTCTATTGTTTTTACAATTAAAGCAACGTTAAATATAGGTACATCATTTGTTTTTTTGTCGTTTAATTATTCAAAACAATCCAATTGCCATACTTAATATAAAAAATATCTAAAAGTGGAAAACTGCTATTAGCGATCTTTCACAAAAGATGAGTTTAACTTAAAACGTTACAGTTTTTTTTTCTTCAAAATGTAACTTAGTTAATACAAAGTACTAGGCTATCATAAAACAGCAGTGATAGTCGTAGTTAATAGTGTTAATATGACTTATTGTTTGACCGGACGCGGGTGTGACGTGGGGTCAAATAGCACGTTGTTCTCCGAATTTCGGCGCCATTGATATCTCGTTCATACTTTGATAACCAAATACAACTTTGATGTTAAAACTTATACCGATTTTAATTGAATTAAAGTAACTATTATAATTCTAAGTACTGATTAGATATATAAATAGTAATAGTTCATTTTTATGAGTTCAATAAAACGTACATCCTTTGTTGTGATTTTTAACCCAAAAAATTAATTCACCGAAGGAAATTATTCAGAGAAGGATATTATTCAGATACATTATAATAATTTTATAAGATATCTAAATGGCTATATATCTAATAAGGTAGCTAAGATATCTAATAAAGTAAGTATGTATATAAAGTTCTCGTGTCTCCTTGTAAGTTACCAAACTTCTCAGAAACAACTAGGAAAAAAAAATTATGTAGCCAAAAAAAAGTACTAACTGACAAATTATTGCCTTTTTCTGTGTATTTCTATATTTTTTTGGGGGCTTGGTTTGAAGTATCACAATTAATTTATAATGATGCAAATAAAACAGGTTATAAGCGACACGTAATTTTCAGCTGAACACTGACAGATTATTTATTTTAATAATATTTTTTTATAGTCTCTCGTTTTTAAGCTGTGTAAGTATTTGAATACAAGCTTTTATTCAATTAAAAAACTGTGATTTCTGCTATAAAGTATAAGTCACATTTTCATTTATAATGTTAGATAGGATTAATAATATAGTACCGTGTAGCGTTGTGTAAATACTTTTTACGGCAGCGGGTATCATCGACGCACACCGACATAAAACGTGATCTCGAAATAATTAGCAGCGGGCGGCAAGGTGTTAAAGCACGGACATAGCCGCGGTACTCGGAGCTCAGGGCGGGCGGAAGCTGCGACGCATCCCGCCCTGGCTGCAGTGGGCCGCCCCCCGCAGCGTGCCACACCGGCCCCCGCCTCGTCTGTCCACACCCCCGCGCCGGCGCGCCGGGCGCGTGCGCTCGCCGGCCGGCAACTCAGTTCACGACCGCGCGCCGTACAAACTACACGTGTCCGTAACAAAAATACGCGGCGTTAAAACGATCGAACGCACCCCAATTTTTATTAAGTGACTGAGAGGGATACCTCTCGTAAATCTGACAAAATAGCTTCTCAAGTGGAAATGCCGTCTAGCTTGTTTGGAGACCTGGGAGGTGGTGGGCTGGTGGAAGACCAGCGCGCCTATCAGCTGGCGTTGGAATTGAGTTTGTTAAGTCTCGGTGAGAGTCTACCAACGAGCAATTCTTTAGCGAGCCCCCTCGGCTTCGCCCCGCCTCCAGAAGACAGAGCTAAGAAGTCTCAGAATATGACGGAATGCGTACCAGTACCATCATCAGAACACGTCGCTGAAATCGTCGGTAGACAAGGTACGGTACTCGCTACTATTGTGTTCTTCATTTCTTTTAGAGGTTATGTATCAAGTTGTGGTGAAGGCTATATTTTGTAGCAGACAGCGCCACCCTTATATAAGGGCGCACGTGTCGCGCCGGCTAGGTTTAGGTTATGTTCGATCAAAATTGACGAGTGAACGGCGAAACTACACGAATGAAACATCATTTTAGACGCTGAAAAACTCGCCGAGCTCACATTGTTTTTGTTTACCCACATATTTTTATCTGTATTATCTTTGTAGACGATCCTGCAAACCCTTACCCTGTATTTAAATAATAACAGTCTCTGTAGCCTAGGTAATATTTTGTAATGTTTGTATTTTTTTTGTAGTTAGGTAACTAACAAACAAACTTGCATGGTAGCTAATAAAACGTTACAATATTTTCACCTCGAATCCTAATATCTGTAGCTTTTTTTTTACGATGTTTACCTACATAAAATTTTTTTTTAAGAAACATCGCCATGACTTTCTGCTTTTTTATTGGAAACAAAACTACCTGCAACTGTATGCATCATTTGTTATTTCTAAGTTATTTAAACAAATTACATATTTTATTAATTAGGTAATATTTAAAAAAATTTCAAGCTACAGAAATATTTGATAAAAGATAATAGAAAAATGTATTAAAACGACACAGTTAATTGTTATGTAGGTAGACAGGAATCTTTTTTCTACGTCTGTAATCTTGGATGTCATTTCCCAGAATCACTTTAAAACTTTTGTAAATAAAAAAATCCATCTTTGGTTCTAATTAAAAGGTAGATATGGGCAAAAAGTGGTGACCGTGGGGTTTCTTTTTTCCAAGGGATGTACAAAAAATACCGACAAAGTGAGAACATCAGCCCTTGTGGCGTTAGTTTTTCTAATGTTAGTGTTGTTTGTAAGAAATCAATTATATGCGATATCCTGCCAAAATCGCACTATAATGATAGAATTGTGGTTAGTGATCCAATTTCGTCAAATTCGCTACACCCTTTGATTATTTAACGCATTTTGTAAGGTCTTCTATAAAATTAATGTACCTACATAGTTAATTTCACGCACTATGATTTATCAAATTAATATTAAATTCTATATTTAGAAAAAAACATTCCTTTAGATTTCCTATTTTTTTTTATTTGCTTTACTCCTATAGACGTCACGTGTAGATATTTCAATAGTTGTATTTGTAAAGTATTGTAAATAGACCAGGGTCGATATAATTTTAAAAATCAAAAAAAAAAATTGTATTATAAAACGCATTAGAAAAGGAGGGGAATATTATAAAAATGAGAGGAAAAATAATTTACTGGCGATCTGAGGTCGGGAAGGGGATGGGGGTGAGTTTTTAAGGGTAAAAAATAGTTTTTCTCGTTTTCCGGCAAAACTAAAAGACCTATGGAAAAAAGTCTAATGGCAAAGTTGTTTAAGAAGATTTAAAACTTTTGTATTTACATTTTTTTATTAAATTATTTTTCCTTTCATTTTTATAATATTCTCCTCCTTTTCTAATGGGTTTCAACCTACTATTATTTTTTTTAGACCAGACGCGATAATAGACCGAAAAATGAAAAAAATAAAAAAATTGAGAGGTTGTTTCGCCAAGATTTTCTATCGAGAAAACTTTTTTCAATCGCGTTTCTGAGTTCATGCGATCCTAGATCATATATTGAAAAAACATATACTTAAAAATTAGAGCTCTAGCCATTCAATCTAAAGAAACAATGAAAACTTCGTACATAGAAAAATGCACGAAACTATTTTGGTATCCTCTTAATAAAGTGATACTTCTTTTGACTTGTTAAGGAAAAATATTGAAAGTAATTTTTTACGCTCAAAGTGAAGTCTAGGCGCAACATTTTAATTTTTTCTACTATTACTTAGCTTAATATATTGATCAAAATTGGCCCAGCTATTTTTAAACTAACTCCATACAATGCTACAGACAGACATACATACCATCCATCAACCTTTCTCAGTCCACTGCTGGACATAGGCCTCCCCCATAGAACGCCACAACGTGCGGTCTTGCGCTAACTGCATCCAGCGGCCCCCGGCGTATTTGACTATATCGTCGGTCCACCTTGTTGGGGGCCGCCCCACGCTGCGTCGTCCGGTTCGTGGTCGCCACTCGAGGACCTTCCGTCCCCAACGGTCATCAGATCGTCGAGCGATGTGGCCTGCCCATTGACATACATACATACGCACTTAAATGTTTTTGACTGAACAAATCTTAGATATTAAATGGAGATGTTTTTGTAGACATTTTTAAATATAGATTATGTTAATGTTGAATGAAATAATAATGTGCGAAAATGACCTTAAACTAGCCGCACGTAATAATAAATTATTACTTATTTTATATATATTTAATTTTATCTGAATATTTACATACAGGTATTTATATAGTAGGTATTTTACGCAACGAGCTACAATATAGCAATATACTCGTATAGCGGGTTCGATTCCCGCTCGGGACAATCATTTGTGTGATTTTTGTAATTGTCCTACAAATGTTTGTACTGCGTCTGGGTGTTTCTATGTATTATAAGTATGTATTTACAAAGGAAAAGTAGTACATATATGTATTCTATCCGTATTCTGGTACCCATAACACAAGCATATAAGCTTAGTTTGGGACCAGAGGACGTTGTGTGAAATGTACATGAATATTTATTTATTTTATTTATATATATATATCTTATTTATATATAAAATTCACGTGTCACAGTGTTAATTACCGTACTCCTCCAAAACGGCTTGACCGATTTTTATGAAATTTTACATGCGTATTCAGTAGGTCTGAGAATCGGCCATGTATTTTTCAAAAAATATTTTTTTTTTTAGTATGGCTAAACAACGTTTGCCGGGACAGCTAGTATATTATATAAATTTAATAGACCTACACAAATATTTTAAAGCTAAAGAGTTTTTTGTTTGTTTGTTTGTCGCTCTTATTGATCGCAGCGTGGTATATAGCCTTCCTCGATAAACTTACTATCCAACACTGAAAAAATTTTTCAAATCGGACTATTAGTTCCTGAGATTAGCGCGTTCATACAAACAAACAAACTCTTTAGCATTGAAATATTAGTATCAGATATATATATATAGGTAATCTTAATATAGTCTTTTCGCAATTAACACTACACTGCATATAAAAGATTGACTATAATTATCCCACCCTACATTCTTTTCAACCCCAAAATTTTCAAGTTTCAGCATTAAGGAGGCGACCCTGCCTTGTACAACTAACTGCCCAAAACTAAAAGAAACTTTACGAAACTTATGGCACCCTAGTACCTATTACTACATACACACTTAATTAACATTAATTAACACTCGCTTGAATACAAACACATTAAATTTCACTAGAAATGGTTTATGTTTATCATAATAATCATTGTTTCCCCCTAAAACATACAAATATTCACTATTCATACTTAATTAGTGATAATTACGTCATAAATACATACATTTCGTCACGTTTGTATATACTTAAAAGGGTAAGGTAGAGGTCTTTTAGTCCCAATCTATTTACATTTTGTAAATAGGTTTTAAATTGTGATTTACCAGCCAGTACTAATATCAGGCAAATTGACATAGCCAAGAATCGAACTTTATGACAAACGCATTGCGAGTTCCAATGACAAACGTCAAATAATCTCGTATTTAAGATAATAGTCACGTCTCTTTAGTTCACTTAAATTCTAAAATTGTTTTACATACTTCGAAGAATTTTAAAAGCTTGAATAAATACGAAATAACTTAACACTTGTTAGTGGCTAAAAGTCGTTTATTATTATGAATATCAATAACAACAAAAAAGCAAAGCTAAGAGAATATCCACAGTAATCAACTGCTAACCGAGATTACAGAAAGCGTAATTTTGATAGCATAAATTACGTAGACTGTAGACATCGTAAGCCATAACCCAAGTTTGAATAATCATCGTCATTAAACTATAATTGGAACACAGCTTGCCCACTGGCTCTCATCTCAATATAAAATTTAAAAAAAAGAATACACACACTCATACTATGCATTTTTTGCATTCTTGCATTTTTATGCGTTTCATTTCACAATTTCGAGTTTTCACCATGGCCAGCGATTAATAAAAAAAAAAACAATATTTATGTCATTTTTGACAGACAAGATTGCCTTTAAAGACAGTCAATTATTTTAATCAATTATGACACATTATAATAATTAATCTGCGCAGAGGCATAATTAGGTTTCTTGCCATAATTATATTATTTAATTATAGACTGAAAGATATTAAAGGAATAGTGTTATTGAGTGATTGTTAATTTGCGCTTATTTTGATTAAAGAAAATTAATGGAGTTTCTTTTAAATAATTATCTCAGTACATAATTCTGTGACTTAATCCTTCAAAACAAGAAAATATTTTTAGTACTCGTAGCGGCTTTATATTTTAAACAAAACTATAAAAATCAAACAGTAATGACGTATTATACAAAAAATCGTACCTACTTCGATCCGACTCGTTTAAATGGAACCTTTCCCATGGCCGTAGAACAAAACAATAACGCTTGTGCTGTATAAACTTCGTATACAGAGATCCCTTGCATTTCCAGCCTCAGAAACTTGTAAAACGAGAGCAAAAAACGCAGCTGTTTCACTTACAACCCTGTTTAAGTAAACACGTCTTTTAGAACGACTACGATCGACTTGATGCGTTTCGCATGGTATACTCTCACCTTCTGGATCCCTAGTACTTTTTGTTTAAGATTTATGTCGATTTCGGTGGTTTTGTATTTTTGTTTATTATTTTATTCCAAACTAGCTGTTGCCCTCGACTCCGTCCGCGTAGAATTTAGGAAATTTTCCCCGTTTTTGCAACATTTTTAACTACTGCTTGAGTGAGAGTATTATAAACTTAAGAGTAAACAAATATAATCAGAATGAACGAACTTCTAAGCTATCAGGAGTTACACGTGTTATTGTGAGTCAACCATAAAATATAGATTTGTGCTGTTTCGGGATATTTTTTAGACAATTTTATGTAGAATATTTTCGTCATACATGATTTCTATGTAACTTTAACCATTAAGGCTGCACACGCGACGGAAGCTTAAAAAATGGATTACCTTTTCCCGTTTTCCCAACATTTCCCTTCACTACTCTGCTCCTATTGATTGTAGCGTGATGAAAAGTATACTATAACCTGCCCAGGAGTATGAAAAATAATTGTACCAAGTTTCGTTAAAATCCGTCGAGTAGTTTTTGTTTCTATAAGGAACATACAGACGGACAGACAGACAAAAATTTTACTGATTGCATTTTTCGTATCAGTATCGATCACTAATCACCCCCTGATAGTTATTTTGAAAATATATTTCGTGTACAGAATTGACCTCTCTACAGATTTATTATAAGTATAGATGAACCTATTGTAAATATTTGCCTTATCTTCACATAGTTAATTTTGTTATAGCGCTAACCATAAGTTTAAACTAGCTGTTGTCCGCAACTGCGTGCGCATGAAATTTTGAAAATAAAATAAACATCCTTATTAAATTTATAAAAAAAAAACACCCTCTTGAACCGGTTTTTGTAATATAAAACTTGTTGCGTAGTTTTAAATATTTAAGCTTACATGGGATCATACATATAAAAAGTAACGAAGTTGTTTTAAAATAAGTAAAGATAGATCTGCTATAGTCAGTTAAACTAGCTTTTTTGATAAAAAGCTGTATACTTTGGGGCTAAAGAAAGATCTGAAGTGAAATTTATGTCTACCCCACAATGTTCGCAGAGTCCATCGCAAAATTTTAGGTCCATGTACATTGTCCATAGACCAAATACAATAGTGCTTTATACCCTTACGCTAGTTTAAAACAAATAAAACTTTAATTGTTCTGTGAATATAATTCGAAACTCATTCGTGTAGTGATAAGGTGTGTCTTTCAAAACACTTATATTTAGGGCGTTACGTTCCGTTTCCTCTGTTTGAAGTTTGAACCGATGGTTTTGCGATAAAAATTAAATAAAAATGTTACTGCTTAGTAGCTTTAAGAAGATATAGTACTTTAAGTTCCTTTTTATTAATACGTTTATCATGATGTATCGGCACTAAAAAAGCTTTAAAAACAAATTTGAATGGTTCCATTTACTTAAGGTATAAAAAAGTTTTGTTTTAATATACTTTTTAAGAGGCTTGTTAGCATTAAATATTATTTAATAAATTCCGAAACTCGTTCTTTATCATTTATTTAAAAACAATAACCTTAAGGTATCAAAGAATTAACCGCCTTTAATTGTAGAAATATTTTAGCTTGTTTTATGTTATTAATTTATTCTATTAATTTTTAAATTTAACACATATTACATTTGCATAAATGAAAAACAAAAAAAAAAACACTACTATCCACTATATACCACATTTGCTAAAGGAAGTTCTGGCACAGATTAAAATAGTTAGCCAGTAAAAAAAAATTATATTGATCATTTTATTTCTTTAGTTATTTTAAACTGTCGCAAATATTTATAAATATGATAAAACTACGTGATGGCTGAAGAGTCTTTGAAACTTCAGGATGGTTAAGTTAAACAGTAAAATAAAATATTAATAAAATTTTTGGTGCGATGAACAGTCGTACAAAAGTCTGTAATTCAATATTTAGCAATTGACTACACAAAAATGAATTCGCGTGGAAGAAACGCTTCTAATAAGAAGATCCTTTCAAATCTTTTTAAAAATATCTGATATCTTTTGATTTCTTTTTAATTAAGTTTGTAATATCTTCGTATACAGTTTTGGTCTTTTACTAGCTTTTGTAATTTTTTTGGCGCCAATTTTAATTTATTTTTAAGAAATCGCGTTCTGATTTTAAATTTGACAAATGTAAATATTTTTTTACAACAGGATATTGCCGTAGCCTTGTTCAATTGTTCTTTTAACCTTCCCGTTAGTTCTCATTTGCCTATGTTTCAGATTTTGACCAACATTTTTTGATCCTTATTATTACGTATGTAAACCACATGGGCCTATCGCAGAACAAAGAAGGCAAAAATAGAATTCCATGGATCCACCTATGTCTGTCTATTGTAAATTCGTGTCAAAACCTAATACGACCTTTTAACAACGCACTTTTCATACGGTGTGAATATTAAATAAGTATATCCTTTATTCGGGATTATTTATAACATTTTGAACCTTATATACTCGGCAATAAAATGTTGAGACATGTTTGTTTGTTCCAATGACATCTGTTCAAGACAACGCAATACACCAAAAGGTTGTTTAAAATTCTCGCGTTTACGCACGGACACGCCGTGACGTCACGTCCGGTTGTCGACTCGTGTCGGCGACTATCGATACGATTGTCGATGATTGTGTCGATGTCGATTGGATCTCCTGTCGGTACGATTGTTGTTTTGATTTGTAGTGGCACGCCAAACAATGCAATATGCATTATGTCGCATCTGTAAATCAGATGAAATCTGCATTATCTTGATACTCGAATTATTAACGTCAAATTAATTTAAAATGGATGATTTTATTAAAATGATCCACATTAGTTCACTTTAATAAAATTTTATGTTATTGAGTGTAACTATTTTCCATTTTAACTACATATTTCCTTTAAAAAGATGTCCTGCATTAGATTAGTATTCTGGTATTCATCATCAATTACAAGTGTAGAAACTACATCCAACGTTCTTTTTAAAATTCTATCTTGTTTATAGATGACAAGTGTTCGATGTTACAATTCTGTCCGCAGTAGCTTCCCGCGGCATCTCTGGCATGTTGAGCATTATTAGTAACCGTGTTCCCAAACCGTTTCTGTGAGTAATTCATCCCTGTCCGTCACGAGCCGGTTCCAGTGACGACTTTAAGACCGGTTCCACATCAATGACTGCCTACCCCTCTGCGCCTCTGTTTACTCCTTCATATTTAGAATCTTTTTTTCTCAACAGTTACTCTCGATTTTGACGTTACTAAGCGTTTCGTCGCTCTCGTACTGCGTACGGTGTGTTTTTGTAATCATGTTATTGCTTTTTATTTCGGTGTTATGTCGATTGCGCTCATAAAATAAATGGAATATTGAGATGTAACTTGTATTATGTATGTATTAAGTTACTCACTGTAATTTTGATAACGAAAGAGAAAACAATTTAGTAAGTTACACGTGCGAACGGAATGTACTAAGATCGGAACGTCTAGTGAATAAGTGAACGCCAATCGGCAAGATTCGCAATGTGGCTGGCCGCGTTCCGGTCGACGCCACCGCACTCAGGGTCAAGGCTTTGAGCTCCTGCACACTTCTGTGCGCCTGGTGAACGCGTACGCCCGTTGAATTGTACTAGTGGAAATGGGGCGCTAAAAGCGAAACTGATAGGTACTACTTAAATTAATTGGTCTTCCCGCGTTTTGGGACCACTAAAAGTACTGCTATGCAGCTCAGTAAGGACAGTTACGTTTTTTACGAGATCTTTGATCGTAACTTTCATTAACTATGTAAAACACAAGTTGTCTTCGAAATGTTCAAGACAAACCATTCTTCAACTGAGTCGAACTGTTCAAATTAATAAATGCATTTGTCATCGAATCACATAAACAATCACAAGTCTGGAGAATTGAAATTGCTTGTTATCCAGCTAACCGCTATAACTCTAACAAGATTACACAAATCCTCTATCCGATGACAATTTTTGAATGAAACTACTCTGGCGGTAAAAAATAAACAAGCATGTGTCCCGCCGTTTCCAAGACGTCCCGAAATTCCAGAGACCCATTTTTTATGTAACTTGACAGATGCATTCTGGGACGCCGCTAACCGCATCTTGCATCCTTATCGCGCATTCGGAAATGAAATCGATGGTTGCATGAGTTGTGTGTATCTACTACGTCGAGTTTGAGGGTTATTTTAAGGTGCATTTCTCCGTCCTTGTCGCTCGGAGTGGCGCCATGGCAGCGTGAAGAAACAGCCGCGCCCGAACTAACTCGCTCCTGTTTGTATTGCGCACCTCGTACCAACAGCATTCTTAAACATGGTAACTTTTTGTTTTTGAATGTGAACACTAAGTAGCGGTTAGGCAGTAGCACACTTGACCGCTCACAACGGAATAGGAATCATAGCGCGTACCGAAAGAACACTGACGTCACGTTGCGACGGCACCCCCACGTCTGCGAAACTTAGGGACCCTAATGAATGACTTCCTAATTGCCGCGGCTGCACGAATAAGTCCGTAATCCGGCGCGAAAATTACTAGTCTGTTTAATTGTAGACCTTGAGCTGTTTTGTTTCTGAGCTTGAAATCGAATGTCAGACATCTGCCGACATGTACTCCTGTACGAGAGTGATTGTAATTACAACGTAAAGTTGTAACTGTTATGACGTTGTGGAATGAAATGAACTCTTATTTTATAAGCTGCTAGAACTATATCAGATTGGTCGAAAGGCCAACAATATAGTGGCTGTGGTCGCTCTTGGCGGGAATTGTTATAGAGCGACAAGTCGTTATACTCTTGCAGTAATGTTGACAACAATCCATCTCGAACTGTCAAGCGGCGCCGCGAATTACACTCATTCCCATTTCGATTGTTCATATAGGGCTCGTGATAACTTCTCATCATTAGAAGCATATTCATTAACCTCGTGACGAGTTCATGTTTACTCACCAGTCAATTCGCAAGAGCAATACCTAGATTAAATAGAATACATTGTTAAAAAGCGGATATTCACAGGATTTGATATTAATAATCTCTTGTCAAAGTTCTAGCAGCACATATGTGCGGAATATTGTCGTTGCGAACAATTCTTTCGCAATAACAGCACATGTTCCCGACATGATAATATGTTAATTAAGTACATGTACGTACAACAGTACACGCTGTCTGATTATTATTTGATTCATTTGGTTAACAACGACTCCCTACGTTATCATATCATAGATGCACTGAGATGTCGAAATGGAAAAAGAATATTTCAAAATCTATCAAACAGGCATTTACCTAACTATCATCATCATTTCAAAGTCACACCACACATACTTCTCAAAGAGCGCATCTCTACAGCATTTATTCTACTTTCGTGCTTCTTCTGCCACACCCAACATTCGCTTCCACACATAAGCGTAGGAAACAACACGCCATTGTGGATCGCCATTCGAGCCATTTCAGTAATCGCTTGGTTAACTACAATAGCATGCAAGGAACCATTCAGCTTATTTCCTGCTAACACCCTTCTTTCCACATCAGAATCAACCTTACAATCTCTTGTAAAAACACTTCCCAAATATTCCGTACATAGATTACCTAACTAATGGAAGCCTTAATGTTAGTATTCTGTCCCTTACGTACCTACAGAAGTATAATTTATGTATCAGACACGTCGGTGCTAGCAACAACCAAATAATAGATTTTACGCTATTTTTATAACTTAAGAATAAATTAACACTAGGCTTTGACCTTCTAATTTTTTGGTTACAAGGACATTAGGTTGGGTATATTTCAACATATGTTCAAATGTAAATATTAATTTACATTAGGTCTATGGCCCGATAAGATCTGCAGTGAAGAAATCGGTAGTCGACTTGTGTCGACCAACGTAAAGCACATATTATCATAGGGTGTAAGCGGCATGTAATCGTGCGTTGTTTCATTCTCTATAATCTATAAACAAAGAAATGTGTGTGTGGTAAGTAAAGTAAGTTTAATTACACTAATGTACCAGGAGTACATAAAATGAAACTGGTTTATAAATTAAAAGAAAATTAATACAAGCGATCGTCTGTTAATACATCTGCCAAGTGAGTGGAGGCGCACGCTCACCACCTGCCTCGAGCGTCTCCCTAAAGTGTTGATAACTTTACACTTATCAACCGATACTTAACAGGGAAAGTGTGTTAAGACTTTTGTTTCTTACTTTCTTTATAAGACTTTAATAAGGCCTACACTTATGTAGGTATGGGCTACTAAAGCGACGGATGTAAAATGATTACATGAAGAAACGACTGTTGAAATATTACTTCCGTACAAGTACTTTATGGATGTATTAATAGATGTGAATATGTTTAACAAAGATAATGTGGCGACCTAGAATAGTTATTTATGAAGATTGTAGAATATCACGTCGAAATGTAGGTACCTATTTAAAAAATGGCTGCTATTGTGATAACTATCAAACGGCTGAACGATCTTTTATCTGAGTTGAGATCATTGTCATCATCCAAATAAATAAGCTACATATATCTAAAATGTCTCAGCCATTTATAAGTACAGCATAAAACCCTTCAGTTTTCAATAATCTTATAAAAGTAAAGCTTAAAATTTTATGGTACTACATTTGTTTGTAGGAAATGGTCTTGTCCAAACCTTCACCGAAACGACAACCAGGTGAAGTTGTCTTTCATTCATTTATCACGTGGGCAGGTGGGAAGATATCAAACCATTTCTTGCTTAGAAAGAAACTGTTTTGATCCTGTTATTCTTACTACGTGAAGTTACTAAATTCTTAGCTAGTAGTGACTGCCACCTGCCGGGCCAGCATGACGATCAACGACTCAACAATCTTCCAAAAAAGTGGTTAATTATGCTGTCTAAACTTCTTAATACAATTTGTTTAAAAATCTCCTGGCGATCTTGTCCCACTCACCTTTAGACGGAAATAGGGTGGCGACATTTATGTTTATAGTCTATCACTACACGAATAAAACAAAAACATACGAGTTTTATCCAGTATTATCTTAGAACTAGTTAAGTCAGAATAAACTTATCTAAACATCAAAACCAAAAACCTGACGGATGACGTAAATTCGTGATGAAATTTCAATTAAAGTAAAGTAAAGATTTATTGCAATAAAAACAGGTTTATACATTTATGTTAACTTAGATATACATTTTTTTTTTTTTTTTTTTTTAAACCCAGTGGCTATATAATTATGCAAACTATTTCCCGTACTAGTTTTAAAACTGTATCACGGTGAAACAGGCTTCCTCATACAATATCTGGCTAGTTAGTTAGTTAATATACTTAGGCCTAGTGCTTTATATAATTTAAATAATATATATGAAAAAGATAAAATAACAAAGTTTTAAGTAATTAAATTGGAACAATAATTATTTCTACGCCGAGCAAAATATCTAATAATTGATCATAATTGATCATTGATCATAATTGATCATTAAACTTCCATTGTAAAGTCAACAAAACGTATTAAACTGTAGCATTCACATTAAAACGTATTACAAATCTATTTATATCGATTCTCGCTTATAACAATCGATTTAACCGGTAAATGTCGTCTGACAACTTTACAATAACAAAAAATAAAAATAAGGCAGGTGCAACGTGTAAATACCTATGTACTTGATTGAACTAGCAGTAAGTACACCAATTAATAGTAAAAAATTTAATATAGACTTTAACTCATTTTATAGTAAGTTCATTTAAATGAAAATAAAACAATTAAGAATTGTACCAATTTTCTACGTAGGTACCTAGTTCTGTAAAAAGAAAAAAACTAAAAAAATTGCACGAATTAATCATCATTTTAAATTAAGAACTCGAATAAATTATCATGCCTTATTTATTGCACTTAATTCGAACTGTAAACAAAACTTGCATTAAAAACATTTAGCTACAATCAAATGTAAAAAAAAAACTTATCGTTATGAAATTTCAAACACATGGTTTTAATTATTTTTAAAACTTGACGGACGTTGTCAGTATGGTTTTTAAGTATACGCACAATCATAATAAACGTGACAAAAACTTCATTGAAAAGCCAATTATTATAAATATAAAGAACTGTAAGGCTTGTTAGTGAATAGTTGTAAGCAGGAGACGTTATCAAATGCACCTTTCACGTTAAACGTCTCGCGCCCCGTCGTCATTTCAATGTAATTTTATTAAAAAGGGCAACGACAAAGCTCCGTCTGCTATAACCGACAAACATTGGCAGCTGCGCTTTCCGTTTTGAAACAGTGTGTGTGCGACCAGCGTGGATGCCAACAACGGTCGAAACGCACGATATATCGTTCAGTTGTAACATCTAAAATTTATTTATTCATCATTTAGTTTCATTACAAGCCCTAAAGACGTTATGATCTCCTTGTATTGAAAAATATGGTGCAATATGTTTGAAATGTTCACAATGGCGTAGTAGTTAAGAAATTAGCTACTTATCAAAAGATCGATAGTTTAAATTATTAACTCACAAAGATTTTTGCTTTTTTTGTTATTACTATTTATAAGTACAGTTACCAGTAATTTGCTAATACAACATTATTTACCCTTATGTAGCGGTTTGTACACCAGTCATTAAAATAACAAGAGTAAAACTGGTATGAACTGGACAAACTACCAGTACATCATAAACTCAGACAGGTTCTAACAGAATTTAAATGAAACACGTCCTTCGATCGATCCCTTTTAGTGGTTCGCCCCATTTAAAATGGGAACAACAAATATGGATCAATTGATATGGTTAGATATTTCATGCATTGCTACGAGTATATAGTTATTTGTATTTTGTACTATCTTTCCATGAATCACTATACATATAAGTGATTTATTGCACATTTGTTGCGGACGCGAGGGTTATCACTCTCCTATCATATTAAAAGGAAACTAAATGTGAACACACACTTAGCAGACGGATGAAAGTAGTCAGAAGCGACACAAAACGACAGCACAAAACTCAAGGACCAATCGAGACCGCTCATTGTGAATGAACTGACAATTTAAACACGCAGCAAACATGTATAATTTAAAACTTTTGTTCCCCGGACAATATACTTGTACAAGAAAGGCATTCTTATCTATCGTCCTATCGAAATTTTCAAAATTGTAAATGCTTTAACACTTGCAACAAAAGATCTTTGTCAGGCATAACTGTATCTTAAAATGACCACCGAAAAAAAGGTCCTTGTTCGGGCGAAGTTAAGGGCTATTAAGTGACGGGGCGCTTTGAATTCCCATGAAAGAGTGCCTACCTGCTCTTCTCGCGATCTACCTGCCTACTAATCAGGCTTATGCCATTGGCGATAAATTAAATGTATCTTTAAACGTTTAAAGAAAGATTTAAGAGCTCGGAGTTCATTATTGTCGTTTTCGAGTAAGTTTATCTGCCACGCGTGTGGTTTGTAAGCTGTCCGTTATAAATGAACACTGCAAGCATGAGATGTAGGTTGATCTCTAAATTTTTAAATAAGCCTTCTTTATAATGTTATTAATATTTTTAATTTAATTAAAACTCTTTTGTACTATGTTATTGAACAGAAATATTTACCAGGAACGTAGGCATTGAAAGAAGTTTTGGCTTTGAAAGAGTTTAACGCGCGTAGTGGGTGGCGAAATCTCGGTTGTGTAAGCCGATATTTCCCTCGTGAAAATGTGTTCAATGGCCGGTGTCGTATTGCTCCCGCCATCGTTCGATGCGTGTTCAGCCTTTAGATTTTCGTCTCGCATGCCGGTACATTATTTCGTGTCGTTAATTATTGTGTAGTACTTGCTTTTTGTGCTCCATAAGCCACCTGTCATGATTGGAGTTTGCCCTTAAAGATTATGTTCAAGTCGATTCGATAAAAGAAGCTCCTTCAATCAGGCCGGTCCATAAATATTCATGTTCACCTTCAATACTAGCTTTTAATTAATGACAGTATTTATTTCGGAGCGAGAGAACTTTACTCTTGTTTGGGATTTCGATGATGATCGAGTGGCGTTCAACTTGGATTCAGGAGACAATGCAGCTGGCGGATGACGCCATCTGCCGGTTGGCGTCAGGAAGCGCAAAATTTATTTATTTTTAAATTTAAAATCAGATCGAATTTTAATAGACTGTGTAGGCAGCAGGTATCGAAACATTTAACTTAATATCTGTTGTCATAGTCGTGCGCTTGCTTCGCTCGTTACCCTCAAATTAATAAATATTCCAAATCTCAAACTTCATTTAGAAAGGAAACTATTATTTTGTTCATGCTAATAAAATTAAGGGGTCAAAACACTGCCAGTTGTTAGAACCACAGAGAAATAACTCAAGCGTTCAAAATTAATTTTTGATGGCCTAAGGAAATAACGTATGGTATTGACACGTGTGCCTTTGCTCACATTTTATTATTAATTGATACAAATAAAAACTAAAAGTAATTAGTATATGTTTTAAGAATCCGGTAAAGCGGTCAGTATATATACTGGAAATGTTAAATAACTATCAATAATTACATTTAAAAACATATCCAAAAATGTTTTTAAAATTAGGGATTTCCGGACGAAAAGTCGTCAATCAGTGCTGCATCTGCCGCCGAGTTGCACCTGCCGGCCCAAAGTTTTTGCTTTCGCAACATACACACATACATATACAGGGTCTCACTCACACACACTACACAGAAACATTCTGGTAAAATATGTTTGCTTCAAGAACAACAATATCCTGTCGCAGGAAATATTAGTTCGGATAAGGCATCCTTAACTTACACATGGGAGAAATAAGATGAATATACCTTTTTTTTAAACTATTTTTGCTCTTGTTATTCACACGTAGTTTTATAGTTGAAAATCCAATATTGCAAAGAAATTATGCATATGCAATCAAGGTCCCAGGTTTTACTTCCCTATTTAGTAAATTGTATATTATGTGTTTTAAAATATAAAATAAAAATAAACGAATAAAATAAACTTTTTAAATTTGGTCAAAATTCATCACCGTATTTTGTTTTTCGTTTTAAAATTTTCTTATAAGAATTATATCCAATTGGAATCTACATATTAATGTCCAAATAAGTCGAGTTAGTTTTTCAGTCTAATATATTTCTAAATAGTTTAATAAGAATAGAACGCTGTCTTCTGTATTCCTGGTATCTTTTCTAGTCCAGCAATAGTTAAATATTGTATTAGTATCAATTGTTTGTATTTATTGAAGTCTGTAATCACTAATCAGGCTCAGTGGTTACTTTGACAGTAAATGATTTTTTGTAAAAAATGTAGTAACTATTTATTTGTGAGAAAAAACCTATACACGAAATTGCATATCTGATTCCGTAAATAACATAATTTGATTCCAATTGCCTCAATCATGAGCTTCCTTACATCCTTTAGCATAACAATTGACACCTGAGGCGGAGAGCTTTTTATTTCCATTGATCGACATCCTGTGGGCATGCACGATGTACCAAGTAGGTCGCATGACCAGCTGTAATTTGACTTCTGTACATAATTGAAATGTGCCAATGCTGGAACCTTCAAGAACACGAGTTATCGAATAATAACACCATTTAAATACACCGGTTTTTCACCGACAATCTTTCTTTACTTGTATTACTCCCGACAAATATTGTAAGTTAATTGTATATTTGAACATCTGATTTGTATTTTGTTTTTTTAATTATGAATTGGCTTAATCTAGACTTGTAGTTACAAAACTTACAACTTCATCTTTTATATAACATCCCATATTTTTTTACATCTAGTTGTAATGTCAATGTCAAATGTCACCTATTCCTGGATTAAGTACCTATAAAGCTAAGCTGACCTAAGAGAGCTAATTACTTTTATACGGCTTCGATCCATGTACAAAACCAGAAGCAGTATATCGGCATTTAGATTAGCAACGGCGCAGCATCATTCGTTTTCGAGTATCGAGTACATGCATCGATAATGACCATATTAAATGTACTATAAAACGATTATAAGACGCGCCTATACGAATACGTGTGCAGCGTTCGAAAAGCAAAAGCTGTGGAGTGGCATTCCGCAGTAATAGTCCTTAGAATCAAGCCAGACGATGCACCGACATCCTTTTGCGACAATCGATTTTGGAGCTGCACGAACCGGCCTAGTCTTTTTACATCGATGGCACACGATAGCTTCTGGCCATGTGCAGTACACGCGACTGCAACCTTCAGACAACGAAATTGCTGGAATTAAATATGATTTCACAAAAGTAGCATACTTTTGTTCATTATGCAGTTAATATGGAGCGTTTTTGGACAAAATAACGAAGATTAATTCAAAATTTTCAGTGTTGCTATAAGCCTTATGTATGGCAATCAGCTTACCACTTTTTACCTTATTTCTTTCAAAGACTTTACAATTTTGAGTTCTAGCAGTTAGTGTGATTGTATCTAAACATCTATAGTGTAGTAATGTAATGAATGAATGAAAAATCTTTATTGTACGCCAGAAAATAACTTACAAATATTAATAACAATAAATCTTATATTAGGTACAAAAGGCGCTTATCTTATGTTTGTAATTTGGGACATGATTTTTTTTAAATTTTTAATTAAATCTTATTAACTTCGTTAGTGTTATCCAGGATCATTACACCTTAACTTTTCTAATGAAGTGAGCAGGTAGTAAGTATATCGTATATAACAATGGCGTCAGACGATGGTATCGCTATTTCGCTTCTCTCCACAACTAAACGTATGCTAAATTGCTAACCTTTCCGCTGGCGGTATTGAACAACAATTTTATTATAATTGGCAACGCGGTCAACGATTCTTGGAAATTGGCTTTTTTCTCTTTTATTTCCAACATTTAACCGATCTTGTTTTTGCGTCGAAATCATTCCAATGGACCTTTGTTCTCAGCTGTATTGTTTTAATGTCGTACAGTTGGCAAGGAAAACACGAAAGTGAGTGAAAGTAGATGCGAACTATTGTGCAGTGATTTGCAAACATAATGTAAGGGATAGGTTTATTGTTGTAACTGTTCCATCTATCAGTTTCTATGTCCTCTTTCCTGACAAAACGTCGGTGACTGAATGAAACTTGTATCATTTATTTGATTAAATAGTATCTTGTTGAAATACTATAACTATAATTCTTGACAGGCCGCTTTGCATTGTGTTTGGTGCAAGTTGCCTGCTTAAGAGTTCTTAACTTCGATTCACTTAATTAGTATAATGAACACAAATATTAGTCTTTCAAATATGTATTTTATCCGCTATTTAGTGTCTATTGCACAAATCGATGCTCAATTTTTAAATACTTTAATAAGTAATAATTTGATGTGATATACAAATATCCAACACACTCATACAACTCAAACACTAAACAAATATTATGTTGAAAATATTTATAAAAAAAAAAATCTTTTTAATCTGCATGCCTTTTATAAATTTTATTTTGAACTGTCTTAATTATTTATTTAATTAACCTGTGTATATTATCTGTACCTAGTAATTAAATAAAATAAATATAAATATTCAGGACATTTCACACAACGTCCTCTGGTCCCAAAGTAAGCTATATTTCTATGCTTGTATTATGGGTACCAGATAAGGATAGACTACATAAACTACTTTTTTTTTGTAAATACATACTTATAATACATAGAAAACACCCAGACGTAGTACAAACCTAAATAGCGTCACTTCGCTTACCCATTGTTATTTTATTAAATGTAAAATCGGAGGTAGACTGGATCCTGTAATACAGTATCTACTAGCACGGGATCCAGAGTTATGTAATATTATTTGAAAAATAGGATTGAGTGACGTTTTATATAATATCTATTTGTGGTATCTTTGAGACTTAGTGGTTAATGCTGAAAACCGTGTCTTGGTCGTATTGTAAAATGTACCTTTCTAGTACAGCGAGGGTTCAACATATTATTATGTAATTTAATTGGCGTGTTAACACAAATGCAGTGGTCAAAATAAAGGGTGGATTGTGGGAGACCGAGGGAAATACCAGCTGACGGTGTCGTACTCGGTCAACTGTGAACCAACCTACTCATATAGAAAATATATGCAATAAGTACGACATAACAAACTAAATATATTAATAGTCTATTGATTTACATGATTTTAAGTTAGGAAATAAATGTGCTGTGCATTTAAGGGCTTCGTACCAAAAGGTATAAATATCAGGACCCTTTCACTGAGATTTTGCTGTCCGTCCATATAGTTGTCACCATTTCATGAACAGCAATTGTTAGCGAATAAATTTCCAAATAAGGTATTTTACAAAAAGTAAAACAATTTTGAAATTTTTAATATTTTTTCATACTACGACGAAAAAATCATACATAATATATTATACAATATACAAACATGGTCAGACAATCATTAAAATGTCGAAAAGATTTTTTAAGAAAACCATTGAAAATGTTTCATCTGATTTTTAATTCTATTGAGTATCTCACAGCGATTGTGGACACAGCAACTGTGACTAGTGAAGAGAAACGATATATCGATTATCGATTGAAAAATATATACATTTCGATAATTTCATGTGACGATGCAATAATATTAGTTTGTTCTTAACAAATTCAAATTTTTTCTATGTGAATTACCTATCCGTAAATATAACATTTAGTTAATATTAATTAATTTTTTTCTAAGTTTATTGCAGTATAGGTAGTTAAAATTGTTTAATAAAACCTTCATTTTAGTACTATAACTTACTTAAGAATAGAATAGAGTACACTTTATTGTACAGCAAAACATTTTACATGTCACTTATATAACGAAATTAGGATAATACATGTACAATTGGCGGTCTTATCGCAATATGCTATAACTTATAACTTCTTTATCTTTACTTCTTATAAAACAAAGTCGTAATTTTTGTTTGTATGTCCCTATGTGCGCTTATATCTTCATAAATCCGCAACGGAGCTTGATGCGGTTTTTTTTAATAGATAGAATGGTTTAAGAGGATGGCTTTTTTCACATGATTTATTGGGTTTTACTGTATATTGGATGAGTATGATCAAATTTGCCGAGAAATTCGGACGCGCACGAGCTATAAATGAAAACGCTGCCTTATGTGCACAACACAACTTATGTGCCTTATGTGAGGTACAACAAACTAATGTATTGAGGAATTATTTGCTACCTATATTTCTTCAAAAAACTCCGCAGGCATATGTCTATCTTTTAAGGGAAACCCGTTTACCCATAATAATGTCAAAAAAATTATCAAATTCAATAGGGTGTTTTCATAAGCTATTTATGTGTATATTATAGTAATATTTTTTATCAAATTAAATAGCTTAGTTAGCTTACGCAATTAATATAGATTATAACTGCTCTTTACAGCATGCAATTTAAATGAATATCTTAGGAGATATGACGAAAAAAGAATTATGCGCTATAAAATAAAATATTTAAACTGTTGGCTGAGCAACGCGAACGTTTGCTCGGTCTTCTATTCATACTCCAATGTTTGGATGTGTAAAGATGTTTGTTTATTGTGCTTTCACGAAAAGATTTTCATAAAACTAACGTAAAGATTTTCATAAAAAGATCACGTAAAGATTTTCATAAAAAAACACTGGATAGATTTTCATAAAACTTTGCAATGAAAAATGGAATAGAAAATGAACTTATTTTTTATCCTTTTTACCGCGGGCAACACCGCGGGGCGCAGCTAGTAACGTATATAACTAATAATATAATTATCTCAAAAATGTCGTTAAAAAGTCAATGATTGTAAATATGTTTACAAATACTGTATTTGATTGTTTACATCGAAAATCTGTTTAGTGTACCTACTGTTAATTTTGAACATCGAAAATTTTCGATGAAAATCTCGAGTTCTATATTTACTACTCGATATTCGATACTTTAAAAGTTGCATCCCTAGTTACGACCAGTTATACGCGAGCTGCTTCCCCTCCCTGACCTTCTAAGAACATAGGTTGTACAACGGATTGTTATATTAATTTTAGAGGTCAATAATAATTGGTTGTATGGCGAGGTCTTTTGATGTAGCCGGCGTTACATCAAACGATTTATTTCACATAAATTTCGACCTCGAATTAAATGATTCACAATTCATTAAGATGTTTATCGCTTTAAGAAGAACTAATGTCGTCATGGTAGTAATATGTAGTGCTCAATCTTACAATACAAATAACATATAATAACATAATTGCAATAACTCAATTTATTAAAAATGCAAATCTTTTATTATTATTTTAGTAATGCTACATACAACATTTTTCTTAATAACTCAATCTGGCTGCATTTTAAATGTTACCCATTTGATCGTATATGGGAATACTACGTTTTGAAAAGTGATAAGAATAATTCTAGTACAGTTACCCCAATATAAAACTCTTCAAGAATGGCTCAGCCGTTTATTTCGTTCACCATCCTATTTTTATTTATTTATTTAAAACTTTTTGCACATACAAAATAGTGTACAATGGCGGACTTAATGCCAATGGCATTCTCTACCAGCCAACCATCAGTGGTGCAGAGAAAATAAGAGGTAGGTGCTACTTTAATACAGAAAAGGTGAAGATAAATTTCAATTTACACTAATGACACTAATGGGATAATAACATTAATACTTAAACTATAATAAATAAATATAATATATACATACATATATATTTTATCCTATGGATGCTGAAAATTAGTTTAAATCTAAACTTAATCATAACACGGTCATCGTAGTATTTACTTATCACTTACAACCGGCGCGGCGTTCATGTATGACTAGATGTTTGAGTGTAAATGAAGTCAAAGAAGTGGGTTTAATTCATAGCAGATGGACCCACGGAAAACTGGCGTAACGCTCTATGGTCAATCTGGCCTATGGTCCAGCAGTGGACAGTGTATTATCAGAAAGAATTCCGACTCGCACTTGGATTACATTTATGCTATAATTATCTAAACAGATAAAAGAGTATCATTTAAATGTGTTTAGTCTACACATTCATAAATCTCAATGCAATTGACCTTTTTGTTGCAATAAAACTTTTTGTATATCAATATAATTTAATTATAGACTAGATACTTCTAAAATGTTATGAGTAGGTATTTATTTGTAACATAAGTTCTCAGCTTCTATTCTCGTGTCAAGCAAAATCTTCTGTAACAAAAACTTTCTGCTTACTAATAATGTCCCCACCCTCAAAATTTTTATTACTTCCTTTTAACTCCCCCCCCCCCATCAAATCCCTACACTCATCATAAAACAATCAAGGGGTCCATCGTAACATATGCTACAGGCCTTGTGGTGGCTTAATCGGAAACTTCAGGTAAAACCACGGCACACATCTTGTATTTATTTATTAGGTATCATAAAACACACAACGTACTTAAAACAATCGGATAAAAATCACAAGTTATTTTTTGCATCATTCGTAAGCTCATAGATCAAAGTGTTTTATTCGCTAGTTGACATGTGTTTTGATATTTCTTAGATTATTTTAATATATTCACGGATGACTTACTGTGTGCTGGTGGCCTGTTTTTGTCCAAAGTGACTTGTATGTGACTTTGCATCGGTCGCGTTTAATACCACGGTGGTCTGTCTCTACACAGCTGGCGAACGAACCCGGAAAATTAAATGTCAATTTTATTTTCGCACACTGATAATGTTTATATGTAGTCTTAACTTTATTTATAAGCACCAATAAAACGAACCTTAATTAATTTAACAAACTAATTGTCAAAAAACCTTCCAAATTTAAATTCAAATTCTACAAAATGGCAGTTGTAACCGTGTTAGAATTTCCCATAATCGCTTAACTTAACGGTTGGGTTCGCAGTGTTGCACTCTCAGTGTTGCCAACCTAAAGCGGTCAGTTCCCGTACATTGCACTCTGTTACAAAATAACATAATGTCATCAAGACTTTTTGTAGTGTTTTGCCGCGATTATTTATATGCATTCTTGTCCGACCCCTAAATCTTATTATGATAAGTAGTTAATTAATTTTTAAATCGGATCCTTTTAGCGATAATGTTTTATTTTTGTTAACTTGTCCCAAATCTGTAACAGTCGTTTAAATTTATGGTGTTTGCGAAACAAATTTTTAATGAATTGTAATTATGTTGTCTCTAAAGATCTACAGAATCATAGATATGTTTATCTCAATATCACGAGAGATTTTAAATGCAATCCAAATTGATCTTGGCTTAAATTTTCCATCTCCATTGTGAAAAAGTAGTTCTTCATAGTAAGTATTACATACATAATATACCTATGTGGATAAACAAACTCCACTACATATATGTTATTCTTTCCAACTGCTTTGTTCATTCTAACTAATACATATGTTATTCGGTACATCTTAAATTATCATGTTTGTTTTGCTGTTCTCGCGACACAAGATTCTTTGTTATGGTTTACGACAGTCCGTTCCGACTGCCGGGTGACTCCCATGACCTAAAGACGTCCTATTGCCAAACAAAAAATAAAGCCGCCCATTCAACAACACATCATAATAACCTTGAACTAGTTAAACCAAGCGGGAATAAAGCGAGCCAGACATGGCAACACCGGATTGAAAAAAAAAGCGCGCCGTTTCGCCATACCGTTTAGACCAGACGTGTTATTATCGTATTATTATAATGTCCCTATTATCTGGAGCCGGTCCTATATCTGTATGCTATCTAACTGACATCAAATGGATCTTTCCAGAATATTGTTATGGAATATGTTATTAAAAATTAAATCACAAGATATGTTATACATACATATCATTTTATTTTTCCAAAGGTATTCAAAGCGCTTTAGGTCATTTGAGCTAATTGGAGGTATTTTGTTTTGTTACTTTCTTGGAAAAACTTTTTCCCTTTCTTCTTCGACAAAGTTTTTCCCTTTTGTCTAGTTACGCTTTTTAAGTTGGCAATCTTAAAAGTAATTGGGGTTTAGTGATGTGTGTATTAACTTCAGAGCATATTATAAAATTTCAAACATCATGCCTTAACGGAAATTAGATAGTTTTCAGGAAATTCGCAAGCATACAGAATATGGGTATAACTTTGTAGAACACCCTGTATTGCGTAATAAACAGTGCATAATCCCTGTCGCGTAAATCTTAATCTAAATAGAATTTATACCGTATCGTTACTTTATTTAGTCAGACTGTTGTAATTTATGACTTAAGACTACTTAATTATATTTGAATCTAATAAATTTTATGGCACAAAATTATTAAGTATCTAAATAATATCGCACAAAAGTCCATACTAAATTAAATCCAAGGTAAATAGAATAACATTTTTTTGCTTATGTAGTCTAGTCTAACAGTTGTTTTTTAGGGTTCCGTACCCAAAGGGTAAAAACGGGACCCTATTACTGAGACTTCGCTGTCCGTCCGTCCGTCCGTCCGTCTGTCACCAGGCTGTATCTCAAGAACGGTGATAGCTAGACAGTTGAAATTTTCAGATGATGTATTTCTATTGCCGCTATAACAACAAATACTAATAATAAAATAAATATTTAAGGGGGGCTCCCATACAACAAACATGATTTTTTTACCGTTTCTTGCTCGATACTAATAACGTTGCCTTATGTTGCATAGATAATGGTACGGAACCCTTCGTGCGCGAGTCCAACTCGCACTTGACCAATTTTTTTTTAGATTGCGTCACCATTGCACCAATGCATGCTGGGGTCACACGCGAACCGTTTGGTGTAGGTCCTAATGGCCACAAATCATAATCATCAAGCTTGCCACACAAAAAATAACCATATTAATCTTAATTTTAAATTGCTATAAATAAAATTGGCTTTTTTATAAACAGTAAACTATGGGAAAACGGGCCGATGAAATATAGCAATATAGCGTTTTTTATAAGACATTAATTTGCCAATCTATAAATAAATACCTCAATAGTACCAGGATAACATGGCCGTTAGAATATCAAATTAGTTCTGCACATTGTGAAGTTTGGTACTTATTTGTACAGTATAATGACAGGTTAGGTGATTGCCTCTCCAACGTATTGTAATTATGAATCATAAACAAAGACTATCAACTTTTTGGTGGTCTAAAAAAACTGCCAAAACCTAATTCTGTTCACAGCAATTAACCTATCAAGCTTATTTATTGTTGAAGGTCGTATAATAAATGGGTTACATTTCCTATACCTATTGTCAATCTATTTAAAATACATAATTTTACTGTCAGAATCGGAAATATTTAAGCTTTGTTTCGCGAGCTCGAGGCTTTGAATATGATTTTTATTTTTGCATTGATAAAATAAATTTCGCACCTCGAATACTAGTGAAAAATATGACCATTATGTATTCGCCATTCGATTTTATTGGAAATTTCGCAACCTATAAAAACCATCATGTCATTTCCAATGCAAAAAATGGGTTTACCTTAAAAATATCCGTAATTATGTGCACAATACATTATTTTATAAGTATTGCTATACGTGCCTTTCATATAAAACATGTGCTTTTTAAATTGCCATCGAACAAAAGGAATGGGATTGGGTCATGTTTCCGAAAATCTTTTGAAAAATATTTTACTGTTATTCTGTAATTTCTCTTTACACGTAATATTTTTGGTACAAAAGTTATTGAAGATGCATAAATATTATCGATTTACGTATACAATCTACAAAATTGGTTGACCATTTCAAAATTGTGAAATTTAAGCTCTTACGAATAAGTTCTTTTTTCTGAACAAGCTTAATGTAGATAATTTCGTTATTGTTTATTTCGAAAATAATGAGAAGGATTCGCTTATGTAAAGAAATATTCATCTTTACGTACTTTCAGCGCGCTAACCTTACTTAACATGATTATCCTTGGACCCTCACTGATCACTGAATCAAACTGCCTATGACCGCGTTCATAGACCAAACCAACTTGTGCACTATGCAGCTCCCACACATATATGGCTTCCTACAAACGAATCCTGCGGTAATAACCTGTTTGCTAGATCGCTTCATTTGATACCAACGATAACCACTTTCGTTATCATGCTCCCCTAGTACTTGCTATACAACATTGTCTTATGTGCTGCGTGTGAAACATTTTGTTTTTGACACGTAATTAACGATAACCATTGCGCCTACAACGTTATTTTCTCCTGGTAGTAATAGATAAGAAATATACGTGAACAGTATTTTAAAAGATTCTCCTCACTCATGATTAAGTTAAAATTTTAACATTTCACATCCGCTACGCGTATCATCACTTTTGCTCATTTTTTGGTAACATAAATTAAAATTACGAGACCTTGCGTCGAACCCACTTCCTTGCGGTATTCCGTCCATCATTATTACGAAACTATATAAGTACCTTCAATTGACATAGTTATATTAAATTTTGTGTCATTCGGATTATTGTTTAAATCTATATTCACTCAATTATGTCGCTTGCAGGATAGTCATAGTATTATACTCAAAGTACACTACAAATAGTCACTAATATCAAATCACAATTCAATTCATACACATTGTGCATCCTCGCCCCGTCTTTATTAAGCTTGTAACAATTTCTTTAAGAATGAATCACTGCTTGTTGGACTTGACTTTTATACCTACTTTATTCCATCTTAAACTACTTGTATCCTTTCAAGTAAAATATTATTCAATAAATGCGTACATGCACACCAATATCAGAACACTACACATATCCGGCGAGGCGCTGAGCTTTCGTCTGCCATCGGTCAGACGTATGAGCCATTGTCCGCCGCTCGCCGGATGTCTTGCGGTCATACGCAATTTCACAACCTCTGCACTCCCAACGCACTTATGATGCCCTGGTGAGTGGTAGTTATCGTATTCAGCGAATAAGGTAACTTAATCGTGCCTTTTTTTATCAAAACATAACTAAATATGTACATAGTTGCATTGTTCTCGTCTTTGATCTACAATCTGTTTACTTGGGTGTAAAACAAAATTAAACAATTACAATAATTCATTGCCTAGTGCTGAAATTATGTTTAAAAATATGGTAGGTATATTATTAAAACTTAATCGCAAAGGTCATATTAAGTTTGATTTAAAAGGACGTTTTAAAGCTACACCTACCTATTACAAACCTAGTTATTTAGAACACAAAAACTATGTAACTATTAATGTGATTAGCGGTAAGGTGTTATTACAGTCAGTTAAGTATTACATGCCGCAAACATATTACTCGGGACGGATAAAACAATGGTGCCGATTCTACGTGCACAACTAAACTTAACTAAAAAATGAAAACAACTATTGTTGTTTCTTATTTATTTGGCTATTTTGTTGTGAACTTTTATATTAATTATAATCGTTAGTCTATAATAAACAGTTTTAATAACAAGAAAGTTCAGTTAATATTACGGAATTGTGTTATTGTCACTATCAATTCTCATTTTTTAGTTAAGTTAAGTTTAGTTGTGCACATAGAATTGGTACCATTATCTAATTTGTTTGTGTTAATGCTGTCAGAAATAAAGTTGATTTTATAAAAATATTGAATAAAATATTCAAAGGCCAGAGGGTTGCGTTTACTTACATGATGGTCTAAGTATAATGAAGTAAACTTGGCAAGGTTGTTATCAAGATACCCGTTAACTACGTTAATAGTACTCAAGGGTGGTCTTATGAATACTGACTGAATAAACCGCAGCCGACATCTCAACAAAGTAAGACTTTCAAGAACAAAGTTGCAGGCGGTGTTTAAAAACATCACGTTTAGCAAAACTAATTGACCAACAATGGAAGTTACCAGGCGACTATGACCTAATAGGGGATCGGATGAACGAAAACAATGATCGAATTAGCAAGGTCGGAACGACACGAACCGATTATTTTGCATCAATCATTTCATTAATAACAAAATGGCGTATGTCTTCAATATGTCTCATTACGTATATTTCGGCTATTTGTTTTTATCCCGACCTACCTCGACGTCAGTTAGCGTGGGATGTTACGGCCGTCTATCAGATTTATGTGTTTATAAATAAACTTTTATCATACTATTATGCATAGACATTTAACATCAGTAATTATTTGCTATTAATAACACAATTTGTTTCACAGTATCAGTAAATAATAAATAAGAACAGGTAGTAAATTATGTAATTTATAATAATAAATAACGTTATTATGTTACAGTTTATTTACCTTGAGTAATCAATTAATATAGAGAAATTCTTTCATTTTGCGTGAGTCGATGACTTATTGCTTCCTTAGGTCAATATGTCATGTTGATAACAATGTTATTGTAATTTAATGACTCGAGATTCTACGTGCTATTTATTAACTCCGCGTTCTATATTCAAACATTTCTTTTTGTTTATCTCTTTTGCACCCGTGAGGCATTGTTTTAGCCAGTCCCGAATTTATGTCGATACAAATAAAAAAGTATAGTATAAGGCGGTTCAACGCGCGACCCTATCGCCCTTAGTTTTTTAGCAGTCTAGGTTTTGTAACGGTAAAGGAGGCGTCACATTCGGCACTGGCCGCCGATGTCATTTCGACAACTAATAACCCCCAGTTGGGCTCATAATTTATAAGGCGGTATATGTGACCGCTTTTTACCTCGGCCGCCGTCGATCGCCGCCGTCTGGGAATCCGCAACAAAGACCGAACGAGATTCCGTTTTGCATTCCTCAAGTATTTGTGTGCGTCGAACGACTGCGAATTTTATGTTTTCAAATGCGAATTTGCACTGAATCGATCACCAAGAAAATCGTATCTGTAAATCGAATTAATTATCTTCGACTTTATTCCCACGATGTGTGCATAGTGATTCAGCCCTTAACACTATAATATATTGTGTTGTGTGGCTAAACTGATGTCTCATCTCACCTTAGGCGTAATTTTTATTGTCCGTGCCAATTGAAGTGGAAATTCGTGGCTGTGCCTTTGTACGTTGACCCACTTTTAACGCCATAAAATGCCCCATCAAATTTCGCCCCGGCAGTTTCAACTTATAAGTTGTCGAGATTTCGGTTAAGTTTTGCGTTTTTTAGCAATACAAAACCCGTTGCATTCCCGTTTTTACGATCATCTCCCTGACCGAAGTCTGACGGAGTGCTCGTAAAAGATCACATTTTATTTCTTATTGTTCGCCCTTTCGCGAAATCTAATTGAAGTTCGGTAGGGAACGTTCGAGCGTATGAGACGTGAGGCCACCGAGGTATTTACGTGTTTTTAATTTTATTACTTCGAGAATGCTGAATTATGACCTTTCGAAACATTATAACGCGTTCATTACTGTTAATAACATTTTAAATCGATTTACTGACCAATAATCATCAGTGCCTCTAGTGAAACGAATAAGTTTTCTTATTGGTAAACGAAAACCGGTACTAGGAACACAGAAACATTGAAGGAGACTTAAAGTGGACAATCTACGTCCTATAGGTACACTTATAGACAATGGTAAGACTCATTTTATCAATAGACATGTGAAAGCCGTCACATTTTTTTTCAATGCAAAATTTTGCATTTGTGTACCTTAATTACTACTAACCTAAGTATGATCTTATGTAGTCTATTCAGTAGGACTTCTTACTACAACGTATAAGCTCTGTGCAGTAACTATACGAGTATAATTAACATACCTACTTGCCATTATTAATGATCAGTATCAACTCGGACCAACTAAGGAACTGCGCAAGACGGCGCGGTGCTGCGTTGCGTCGTAGACAAGTCAAAGTTATAGCTTACTTCGTAGGCATTAGGACATCATCATCATTGTTAAGACGTGTGTAATTCCAATTTACCCATAGTATAAATAAACAAAAATACCAGAAAAAATATAGTTTTCATGTATCTACCAACTAGGTACATGAAAACCATATTTTTATTCATTTAGTCATATTTTTACTTGTGTCCGATATTTGGCATGGTATATAGGGCCATAATCCTCAGACGGAAGGGATAAATAGGAACCTCCACAAGAAAACCTTACTACAATTATATTGCCTGTGACTCATTTTCCAATAGAGCCCTTCATTATCTTATACCAGAAGCAGTGTTTCGGATAACTGCTTAAAGGTCCATCTTTCTTTATTAACTTAATCTAAGGCAAAAAGAGAATATGCCTACATGAATAAATGATTTTATATTTTTTGATTTTATGCTTTACAATAAGACAAACAACGCCAATAATGGCCTGTCCACAAGTCTATTTGTTTCCTTTAAACTGCATCTGAACCCGTTTTGGAGGCTACCTAGTATCCATTCTGCATAATATACTTTACACAGCAGTGGTTTTTCAGCTTTAAGTTCAATTTATAGATATATTAATTGATGTATTTAAATGTGGTAGATTTATTTTTGATACTGTAATTATTTTGGCTGACTTCAAAAGAGAGTTTTCCTTGACTTATTCGCCAGAAGCAGGTATGCGTGTTGAACTTATAAAGCGGTATGTGTGTATGTGGTTATTTGATTAAAATAATAAATAATCATTAGGTACAACTAGTAAACTGTAGCTCGCGATTTGACAGGAATTTTGAATTTTTACACAATACTTTTTTTGCATTAAAAGCAACCTAATTTCTTAGGTTTAAGACTATCTGTCAAATTTAATTTAAAAACATTTACTTTTAGGGCCATAACTAAGAAATCTGTACTAATATTATAGGGCTGAAGAGTTTGTTGGTTTGTTTGTTTGAACTCGCTAATCTCAGGAAGCACTGGTACGATTAGAAAATTTCTTCCGATGTTTGAATAGTACATGTATCTAGGAAGAGTATATAACATTACGCTGCGAACGATAGGAGCGAATCATCAGCTAAGATTTTTGCAAAACGGTGAAAATTTTCTAAATTCTACGCGTACGAAGTCGCGGGCAACAGCTAGTATTATTAACACATTGGTGACATATTAAAATATTAATTACATTGTGCAATATAATAAATATTTTGGACATTTCACACAACGTCCTCTGGTCTCAAAGTAAGCTATATTTCTATGCTTGTGTTATGGGTACCAGATACGGATATACTAAATATACTACTTTTCTTTTGTAAATATGTACATACTTATAATACTTAGGACACACCCAGACGCAGAACAAACATTTGTATGACATTTATAAACATCACACAAATGATTGTCCCGAGCGGGAATCGAACCCGCGACCTCGTGACTGGCAGTCCGTTACATGAACCACTAGACCAGGAAGCTCGTCGGGATGCAATGGGATGATGACAATATATTCTATCACATAGTAAATAAAGTACTTATAATATATTATAAGTTGCCTATCACAATAGAAGCTTATATACGTACTGAGTTACTTAATATTCTCAATGGTATGTTGTTGGTCACGCGCCTATCGGAAACGCTCACGGCTGGGATGACTATGTATATGTATACACCAATAATTCCTGACCCTTCATATTACTTTGAATTGTAATAAAAATAATAGCACTTGTTACATTTCGCCAAAAATCTGTCCATGTGGTAATAACACAAATACCACTATTAAACTTAATTGATATCTCGCGATACAAGTGTTAAACACCCCTTTTCTGTGCTGTAAAAGCAAGCTAAAACCTAGAATTAGTACCAGTGTCTAGTTTCATGCTCTATATCTGTTAGTGCTACATCTAGGCTAAATGTATTGAGCCCTTTTGTTACTTAAGCTTGAGACTATAGGTCAAAGTATAACGGTTGTCTAATAATGCCTACATATGCTTCGACCACTACAAGTAATATGTTATAAATTGTAATATAATAGAAAGTAGGTAGGTACGTGTTATGTTATGCTGAATGTTAATTTCGCATTTTTAAGTCGTCAGTTCTTTGGTATTGTTTATAGAGACCTCAGTTTCGATTCTCGATACCGACATATATTTTATAGTGTCTATTATTACTGTTAGGTATAATTCATCTAGTCCGAAAGATACAGCTGTGTTTATTACAGCATTTTTTCCTGATTTGGAATCTGTCTCGCATCTAATCAGACAATGTGTTGATTAATTTTTGTTCATGAAATTTAATTTTAATTTAAGAGTATTTTACTTTACTATTAATTACTTTTGTTGTACATGCCTATCCTTAATCTCAAACTTCTCTTTCAACAGAGGTTTGCTGTAAGAAAACTCATGTCTGAGTTAAGCTCGCCATTGTACATTAATTATGAATTTTCTGCTTTAATGTTTTTATCTGTAACTGTGATTGTTGTACAATAAAGAATAAATAAACAATTACGGCGTCACTACATAACTAGTAGTGAGCGTTTAAACGAAAAGCTTAAAATAAGCAATGCTTATTAAAATAAGCAAAAAAGCACGCTGCCGTTTATAAGCAATCCTCGCTTGATGCTTATCTTAAAGAGAATATTTTCAAAATGTTGGTAAAAAGAGAAGAGGAAAATGTAAAAAGAGATGTAAGTGTACAATTTTTATTTAAACGGTAAGCAAATTTTTAGCAGACAACGTAATTAAGTTCAGTTAAATGTTTTAACGAAAAAGTTAAAAAGCATAAAAGCTAAACAGTAAGCAAACAGCATATTATGAATTTTAGCAGACTACAAAAATTAAGTTGAGTTAATTTTCTTAACAAAAAATTTAAAAAGCATAAAATAGCTGCTTATAAATAAGCAACTTTTTAAGCAGCTAACTTTTTTAAGCATCTCGTTTAAATTCGTTTAAAATTTTGAGCCGTTATTCCCATTTCTATACATAACTACGTCATTAATTTCATAAATTGCTACATACAATAATATAAAGGCACTGAAAATCAGTCCATATCTGCCTATTCATTTTATGACAACATGTGGATAAATAAAAAAAAATTAAGCAAACACGTCAGTAAATTGTCGAAAGACATTTCAAAAAATGTTGTAAACACAGCACCCGTTGCAAAACAAACATATTTCAAGTATGTACATAATTGTAATACATTGACGCGTGCGTGGGTCTCCTTATTTACAAACATAATACAAAACATTCAATCTACATCAAGCTTATGTCAATTACCTACGAAACAATTTTATAATACAAATATAATCAAAACAGTGTTCTTTTTTTAATTATTAAGAACCTATATTATTTTTTTCTTTTTGTTATACTTTTGGACTGGTGCTTGGAGTATGTACATATTTGCCAATTTTTTTAATAATCTTGTGAAAATATTTATTGTTTTTATATGTATCCATTATAATAATAATCTCTTTCCAATAAGTTGTATTATTTTGTGCTGACTTTTGTTTTTTATTTATTGCAGGTAAATGCCCGGAGGTTTCTTCACAACATAATATAAGTATACATACATATAAGCATTTAAATGCCTCGACGAGACAAGTAATTAGTATATTTGTGCTTATTATTAACATTTGCATACTAAATGGAGTTTCTTGTTTTCAAAGATTGCGCATTGGTTTATAAGTGTACTCAAAAATAACCCGCTTTCAGAACGTCCTTCTTATTCTGCTAAAATGGAAGTCTCGGATTTGATGGTCAGAGCTAGCCGATACTTTTGGTATTTATTTATTATCCGTAGCATATGGGGTGATGACATACAAATATGTTTTTATAATCCATTACAATATACACATAAGGTGGACATACTCGTACATCTTTCTAAAGTATTCTTAGTTGTCCTTACTTACATAAAATAAAAAAATTGTAAGACTACCAATTTTGGTCTTTTTATTCTTATTTAAACCATTTTAATGATGATCATAAACTCCTTACTCGTTGCGGAAAATCGTTGTTAAAAAATAAAACAAAGCATTAAATATCAGAGTAAGTATATTTTATCATGCAAACATACTAAATTGAATTGCCATTGTGCGAGCAGACAGCCGATTAATTTGTTCATATAAGTTTATGTTGGAGGTCAGCTCAGGCTCACTTGTACATCTGTCCTCTTTCGTACTTGACATTGCCTTTTAAGACATTAACATTAAAAAAAAATACATTAAGGTTGCAGTGTTCGATTCCTAGGTAAAGGCTAAATGGGACATTTTGTTATTTCTGTTTTCACTCATGCATAAAAATAATTGGTCAAGTGCGAGTCGGACTCGCGCACAAAGGGTTCCGTACCATTATCTATGCAACATAAGGCAACGTTATTAGTATCGAGCAAGAAACGGTAAAAAAATCATGTTTGTTGTATGGGAGCCCCCCTTAAATATTTATTTTATTTTATTTTTAGTATTTGTTGTTATAGCGGCAATAGAAATACATCATCTGTGAAAATTTCAACTCTCTAGCTATCACCGTTCTTGAGATACAGCCTGGTGACAGACGGACGGACGGACGGACAGCGAAGTCTCAGTAATAGGGTCCCGTTTTTACCCTTTGGGTACGGAACCCTAAAAAAGGAAAAAATAATATATCTTTGAATTTACTCTGGATTATAAAGGGGAATTATAGAGACGTCTTGAATGAAGTAAACCAATATACCACCTTGATTTTTTTTTTAATAATTGTATTTTAATCTACTTAGACTAACATCATTACTACAAGATGCAGTACCATCGTGATGTTGTGTTTACATGTGGAGTCGCTTTCTTACTAGAATGTCAATTAGACAAATTGTAAGTGCGTGCTATATGAAACTTTATACACATTTAACTATAAAAACTAATAAGATTCGGACATAGTAGCTTTAGATAACAAAAATAAATAGAAAAGTTTACTTCTTTGTAATTGCGCTGTGATAGATAGCTAACATCTGTGCGCTAGATTCGAGTTGTAAAAGAAATATGCGATGATAGTAATGTAGTCATTGATGGTACTGACCTAGGCTAACACCGTCAAAGCACTTTCTTCTAAACTCAAAATGTAACCGTAACTATGAGGCGGACAATCGTTTCCGGCGCCCGTGACGTCAGAAGCTGTCTCGCCGCGCGCCGGTCGCCGCCCCTACTACGTAACCTTGGCGGTGAGATGCGCTTCGCTTCGGTCCGCACCGCTCGCGCCTCGAGCCGCCCGCCGCGCCGTCTTCGCTTTCATTTTCATTGTTCTTTTTCAAATTATATTTATAATCCCTGTAAGTGAGACACAAGCCCTTCCGTCAGAGTTCATCGATCTGCAAAACCGATCGCCTAAAACCGCAACTAGCCCTTTTGTGTGCTAAAACTTAATATTCAACCGGATACAGAAATTATACATATCGAATACCACATAAAACGTGTAATAAGAGCAAAATTTACGGTAATTTTTCACACGATCCACAATAGTTGCCCTAAGCGCGGCGTGTCGGGGTGAGCGAACTTACAACCTGTAATTTCGGACCGCAAAAGGTACAAAACGCATCGAGATTGGTGATTAAAAACCTTTGTCGGTTCTACTAATATTTATATTATTTTCGCTATGCGGCCGACATCTAATTGGATGGTCGTATATTTTGTTGTAGGTATCGACGGCGGCGCCGACCACCGACGCTTCATTAGTTTTCCTGGTAGAGAAATCATAAACTATTCATTTTTTATGTTCGGTCGTTTATATCTAAACGTGACACCGAACGAATCGTTCAAGAAGCCGACAAAGTACTGCATGGAAAAATCCATTTCCACAAAAGCTCACGACACCCAAACGTGCCTTTAATATCCGATAAACAAACTTAAAATATGATTAAAATACAAATGATTGCAGGTGGTAGTTATAAGTAACTAGTTTAAACTTCATTGGTGCTCTCGATCGGCCCAAGGTCTGGGATAATGAACCTGGCACGGAGCAACAGCACTGCAAGGTTCGCCGCGAAAGAGACGGATGCACTATCACTCATTGTTATGGGGGAAATGTCGCGGCCACACGCGATGCTATTCGATTGATTTTCTTCATTGACCAACTAAATCGAGTCCTAATCCTTTCGGTATGCGATGCAAAGCAGCTGTTGGCCGAAGCGATCCCGTAAGCATAAGGCATACTTCCTCAAACAAAAGGAGGTGTGAGAGAGACACAATCAGGTGCGGGTGAAACGTTAATATGCGAAGAACAGAGATGACTATATAATGACAAGTGTTCTTATTGTTACGACAGAGAAGACGTTTGCATTGCGCTGACGCATCACGATAGTTTACACACTTTCTTGTTGTTTTTGTACGCACACTACCCCCGCATCTTACAGACTCGTTGTTTTTATAACAAGTGGCAACAATTTCGCCGAATGTCATTTATGCCAATATTAATCAACTGTGTCGTAATTAAATCTGCCGGTCAGACCGGTCGTTTACTTGGCATTTATATATTCCCACGCGGTTGATGTCATTTTTATTATGAATGGCCTTCGCAGCCGGGATTCCTTAGGGGGCACCCGTTCCCGGTTCGGGGTCCACTGACCCACTGCCCGATGCCGAGTTCTGAGCGACTCGAATGAATTTAGCTTAGTCAGCGTCCAAACCCTTTCTACATGAACGACGCTACACCTGAATGAACTTACAAATAGCTTGTTACACGAACATAGCTCAAGCAGGAAGTACTTCAATAAAGGAGTAGATGCAAATTGAAGGTAAACGAGCTAAGCGTTCATTGGCATTATTAAAAATAAATAATATCGGTTTTGGAATGTTAGCTGGCGCGTCATCGCGCCCTCCCGCGGAGATCGCGTGAACTCTATCGGTCGGACACCTCGACTTGTTATGCACTGAAATTTATTAAAATGGCATCAAACCTGACTAACCGCAAGGAACTAAGGAATAAATATAACTGCCGGAATATAGTCCTGATAATAGAGGGAGGGAGTGTTACGCAATGTTGTACTGACATATTGTAATCGCTAGGCTTCAATTACCACGTGTCGCCTTATCGTATATAATCATCGCTCCTAATATGTAGTAGTATTTCTCACGACGGCGACGCCATAGTAGAGTGCGTTCACACCCATAAACATTGTGCGCCGTATCGACTAAGTATTTCGATCGCGCTGTTGAACCGCTGCTTATTTATACTAGGCAAACATAAACTGAGATAAGCCGTGAACGACGGGCCTGTGCTTCCCACATCTGCCGCGACCTTGGCTCCTCCAGCTCGTTGTGTAACCTCCTTATCAGTCACGCTTTCCTAGTACCTCCGGCGCGTTCACCAGCAAATCTTTCCACGTTTTCCTGTATCGATAAAATATGTTGTTTGTTATCCAGCAGATGCGGCTAGACACGTGTGGTTACATCTAAAAAACTAGCTCGCAGTTATGAAAGCATCTTTCACTATCGTTCTGTTTATGATCGAACTAATAAAGTTAGCGGTTGTGGGCACGTGGGTCTGACGGACCTCGTTAACATAATTACAGAATTTTCGGCCGCTCCGACCGGTTTCAATGTCCCGAATCTTTTAAGTTTTATAGTTTCTACTCTAAATCAAATGCTACGTTTGTGCGAAACCGAAAGTTAGGGCGATTCATTTGACTAATAATAATGCAGCAAATTAGCATATCGTGAATCGGGTTTGTTGTGATCGGGTTTGTAGTCAGGGAGATAATAAGCTTGTTTGTCTCGTAGTTATTTAAGCATATTTCCATTTATGTTTTTAATTTAAGCTGTAGGTAAATAATCTACAGATTTTCTGTGTTACTTTATAAATACGTGTACTCAAACGTAATTTGAAGCTGATAGTACCTGCCTATCAGATATATGGTGTAATTATATTCCCTATATGGTACTTCCTTTAAGGTAGAATAATTGGCCTATTATTATTTGCCTTAATTGGCATCCAAGAAACAAAAAGCATCTCATAAATAATGTTAATTTATATATAGGATAAGCTTTCTAGAGCATGTTTTAAATACAGGGAAATAAATATCTTGGTAGAGCAGATATCAATGTTAGTGGGCAATTATTTTTCCGTTTAAGTAGAGAATCCACCGATAATAAGATTGCACTAAACTTAATTTATTACTAGAGTTAAAAATCTAAGGTACTAACTAGACTTTGTACCGTGATCCACTGTTATCCCGGTAATTCTATTGACCCTATCAGTCACTAATATGTGTTCAAGGGTTTATAAGTTTTAGTGGGTGGCATTATACAAACACGGTCCTTCCGTAAGCTTTTATTATTCCGGTTATAAATTAAACTGCTCGTTAATCGGCCCTTTAATAAGTCTGGGCGTTGACTCCGCGAGCTCGAGACATGAATGGTGTACTTTATCTTTGATACCAGACGTTTTAGGTTGTAAAATGTAAGTCATGAATTTATTCGTTGTTTACGTGTGAAAAGCTCGCTACGGTGGTCTGAGGGTACGTCATCGACATGGAATGTAGATGCATCTTAGAGCAATCTCTAAGGAGGCCTGCTGTACCTCCCCGTGACTCCTTCACATACATATCCTGTGTACAGCACACAGACATACACACACGCACACATCTACTAGATATCGACGTGATACAATTCGATACGATGATTTTTTAAATCAGACGTTATTGTTAACCTCGAATGATACACTGTTTGAATATTTAGCTATATCCGCTGACTTCACCACCTTATAAAAAATGGCGAATAATTAGTCAATAAAAATTCCGCCGATTATATACATAGTCGTAGTTGTTAGTTGTTACACGGGTGTTACGTAATTGGAGTAAATGACCTAAGAGTTGGTGGTCCGGATGAAGGTCTTACAGACCACGTGGCAGCAGTGTGCTTCACCTAAACAAAGATCACTTACAAAAAATATATATTACATTATACAACTAAATAGAGTTGTTTTCGCAGATTTTATTTAAACGTTCACCTATTTACAATTTAATTTAGCTGGGTTATAATTAAAAAATACGTTTACGAATCCCACCAATGTTTTGAGTCCATTTAGACCACGTTTTCACACAAAATTTCTTGCATGGCACAACAAAACTAAAAGTATTCGTTTATAAAGATATTTATTTAATCATTGCGTTAAAAGTTCGTGTTATAATATTTTGGGTGTGTATTACGCGGGCAATGTACGACGCCCTTGACCGTAACGTCGCGACGGCATACACGATGAGTCCGTGTAAACAAATTGAATGAATCGCGTACGTTCCAAGATGGCGTATGTACCATTCATGTGCGCCGTAAACGCACGATAATTCATGTACTCGTGTTTGACTAACAAGATTACGTACAGACAACTTGATGGTAACAACCATTGGTGCTAACTATTGGTGAAGCGTGATTATTGCATATAAACTCTGCAATGTATTACGGAAATCGATGTCGTGAGCTATAATAATAAACCTTGTAACGTTTTAATTGTTTATTGACGAAGCTTTGCTATAAGGACTTGCTTTTTACCTAATAATTTTGGCCACTGCAAGTCATTTGAGCTTTTAAGTTATTGTTATCAGATTACGAAAAGTTTAATTAAAAAATAAGTTAATCTGTAAAAGTTTGTTTCAATAATAAAAAAATTCTGTTTCGTAGCAAATTGATCGATTTTGCTAACTTAATACCTATCACCCAAGTTCGGAAAACGTACATCATTCCATAAATATCAAATTTAATAACATTCATTTAGAATATTTTAATTATAAAATTATGTTCTTTTATTTGCTCACAATGAAACCTAATGTTTCAATAGGTGAGCTTTAAGAAATACGAAATTTAATTATAATTCGACGAGCCTCGTTGTTGAGTGGTTCATGTAACGGACTTATCAAGAGGTCGCGGGTTCGATTCCCGCTCGGGACAATCATTTGTGTGATTTTTCTAATTGTCATACAAATCTTTGTACTGCATCTGGGTGTTTCTATGTATTATAAGTATGTATTTACAAAAGAAAAGTAGTATATGTATTCTATCCGTATTCTGGTACCCATAACACAAGCATATAAGCTTAGCTTGGGACCAGAGGACGTTGTGTGAAATGTCCATGAATATTTATTATTTATTTATTTAATAATAACAAACCGAATTCCAAAATTCTTTACATATTAGATTCAAATATTCAATCCTCCGGAGAATGTCAGTAATTTTGCGATTAGTCAGACAGTTTTATTAAAATAGACCTACAGATTACTATCGCTAAGTTCTCACGATGGGTAATACAGAGTAATACTAAGCATAGACATCGGTCATCGAGGTTCAGTCTACATGTTCCAATCATTCCTGTACTAAATGAGTGATTCATCTTATTAACTAACTGACGTTGCAGAATTATTCACATCCGTATTTGTCCTGTAGAATTAGACAGGAAACATCCATCACATCGTCATACATGCAGTTTGTCTAATCTGCTTTAAATTTTGTGATCGTAGATTGAAGTCACTACCGTATACCGCTGTTTGAACCAAAAAACAGACTTTACATATTTCAAGATGAAGAAATCTCTACAGAATTAAAACACGTTGTCTTACAAGTACAGCGTCTCGCCGTAGAGCTTATATAGCCTGTAAAATTAGCAGTGGACAATTTATTTCGTTATGTTTTCCAGGAAAAAAAAAAGATTTTTCCGACTATCGTATTTTGAGGATAAGGATTATATTTCTGGAATAAGCAATCAGCAATTTATTATGAACAATTTTTGACGACAGCTTCTTAATAGTTTTCCACGCGTGGTATCCGTATGTCACGTTACCAACGGAAATGAAGTATATAAGCCTGTCATGGCTCGCGAGCCTTGTGAGATATGCGCACTTAGTATCAGAACGTGTTACTGCCACTAATAGTGGCTATATACACATTGTTCCATATAAATTTAAGCGAATCATTGGTTACATCAAAACTATTTACTTTTAAATGCAAACTACACTTTGTAAATACCAGGTATACATACAATGCTGGCGTATAAACTGCATTAAGAATAAAATATTAATTACGATTTTTAAAATAATGAACAATTAAAATGTACCTATTGCATGTGTGTATATTTATCTTTACTTCTTACAAAACAAAGTCGTAATTTTTGTATGTATGTCCCTATGTGAGCTTATATCTTCAAAAATACGCAACGGATCTTGATGCGGTTTTTTTTAATAGATAGAATGATTCAAGAGGAATGCTTCAATTGCTTAAATTAATGAATTTATTGGGATTTGCTATATATTGGATGAGATATGATTAAATTTGCTGAGGAATTCGGAAGCGCGCGAGCTTTTAATGAAAACGCTGCCTTATCTATGTGAGGTACAACAAAGTAATGTATGGAGCAATTGTTCATCATTCTTGTTGTCATTATTCTTGTGTCTTGTTCTTCAAAAAAGTCCGCGAGAGCATATGTCTATCTTTTAAGGAAAACCTGCTGTACCCATAACAACGCCAAAATTCAATAGGGTGTTTTCAAACGCTATTTATGTGTATATAGTAATATCTTTTATTAATTTACAGCTTACGCATTTAATATAGATTATAACTGCTTTTTACAGTATGCAATTTAAATGAATATCTTAAGAGATATGACGAAAAAAGAATTACGCGCGGCAAAATAAAATACTTAAACTGTTGGCTGAGCAACGCGAACGTTTCCTCGGCTGGATGGATTTTCATGAAACTTTCCAATAATATAGCTTACAGGTCGTTACGCCGTAATCCCCGACGTATCGGTATTAAGTTGGTCCTTATAGGCGACGGCGTCGTCGTCGGCGTATGGTGGTTACACTGCTCAAATCCCGACGTATCGGTGCTGAGTTGGTTTTTATAGGCGTCAGCGTATGGTCGTTACGCTACTCAAATCCCGACGTATCGGCGCTGAGTTTGTGTTTATAGTCGTAACGCTGCTCAAATCCCGACGTACGTATCGGTGCCGAGTGGCTGTTTATCGGCGTTGGCATCGGCGTCGGCGTATGGTCGTTAAGCTGCTCAAATCCCGACGTATCGGTGTCGAGTTGGTTTTCATAGGCGTGGGCATCGGCTTCGGCGTTGGCGTCGGCGTATGGTCGTTACGTTGCTCAAATCCCGACGTATCGGTGCTGAGTTGGTTTTTATAGGCTTCGACGTCGGCATCGGCGTATGGTCGTTACGCTGCTCAAATCCCCGTATCGGTGCCGAGTTGGTTTTTATAGGCGTCGGCGTCGACGTTAGTTTTTAGCAAATTTTTCATGTGATGTGGTAATAAATTACAAGTTTTTTTGGATTTTTATCAGCACTATGTAGCCTTGGTCATGCCAAATTGCAAGTCTCTGGGATAGTGGGAAGTTTCCTGTGAATTTTGATTCCCTAGCGAAAGTTGAAAATACTCAAAAATGGCTGTAATTCGGTTATATCTTCTGAATGCGTAGATCTAAATTATTTATTGTATCTCTTGCAGCAAGGGTCCGCATAGATCTACATTTGGTATAAGTTTCAAATTGACACCTTCAGCCGTTGCCGAGTAAAAAAAAGTTTAACGGGCGGATAGACAGACAGACGGACACCGTAGTGAGATTATAAGGGTTTGTACGAAGCCCTAAAAAGGTAAAACTCTGAGATATCATTTACTAAAATGACATTGGGGCCATGTGTGTTACTTCTTTAGAATTGTGCAAAAAATGGCCAAGTGCGAGTCGGACTCGCGCACCAAGGGTTCCGTACCATCTATGCAACATAAAAGGCAACGTTATTAGTATCGAGCAAGAAACGGTAAAAAATCATGTTTGTTGTATGGGAGCCCCCCTTAAATATTTATTTTATTTTATTTTTAGTATTTGTTGTTATAGCGGCAATAGAAATACATCATCTGTGAAAATTTCAACTGTCTAGCTATCACCGTTCTTGAGATACAGCCTGGTGACAGACGGACGGACGGACGGACAGCGAAGTCTCAGTAATAGGGTCCCGTTTTTACCCTTTGGATACGGAACCCTAAAAAAGAAAACCAAACGGACGATTTATTAATTAGTTGTAAAATGGCGTTATTGTTAGTTCATAAAATTTTTCGTTTCTAAATTCCACGCGTACGAAGTCGCGGGCATTGCTAGTATGGAATAAAGTACTAGACAATTTGCGGAAGACAGACACGTAGTTACAGCAGTGCATCGTACCCGCTCACAGTTCAGGTCCTAACTTTAGTGATGAGACACTACATTTTTACTGCTTGTCGATAAAGCATAATTACATATCATGTCAATAGTTTCATTTGAAGTGATTTAATAAGCTTACTCTTATTGCTTATCAAATTGGTTCAATGTTCCAATCCAATCCAGATGTTTACTGCTTTTTTATTAAGAAGTTAGAATTAATTTGTTACACTTATGTTCTTGCGTTGTCTGGGGCTGGTACAAAGGGGAGCATAAGGCTTAGTAATCGATTGATTTGTAGGTAGAAGTGCATATCGATAATCGTAATATACATTAAGCAGCAATGATGCGGTGCATCTCTGGAGGCGCGGCGGGGCGGTTGGCGGGTCGACGCTCGCCCGAGCGACCGATCGCACCCGAAGGTCAAGGCTGCCCGCGACCGATCGAGATCCTACTCGCACTGTGCGCCGTTCGCTCGTCCGGCCACTCGCTCCGTCACTACGGCAACGAAAGAAAAAGTGACAGCCAAACCTGAATAGAATGCGAGGACGAATAAAAATGAAAGCACTATTTATCTTACGCGTCTAACATGCTACTAATAAATCATATTAACTAATAATGCATACTAATAAATCTGCAGAATAAATAGAAAATCCCTGACTGAATTGTTAATCTATTACTCGACACTGACTTGCTTTATTAAGAGACGTGCGAAAAGATCTCTATAAAACAGATTTGCTTGCGATTAGGTCATCGGGCTGCGGTCACCGAACTCTTTATTTGTTACTATTGGAATATCCATTAACCTATTTCTAAATGGATGGGAAATTGATATCTGATTATTTCAAGTTTACAGCGTATCGTGTTGCCGAAAAGTGGGGACGTATATTGAACGCGACGAAGTGTAAAGAAACGCTTATGAAAAACGTTGTGGTTCTACGAAGTCGCGAGTGGGGTCGGATACAACTGACCAATCACTGGACACCACATTCCGTACTTGTTATTCTTGCATTGTCTCGAAAATGTATCGCACTGTAGCGCACCTTAATTAAAATGTTCAGAATTGAATCTGTAGCGCTCTTTACGATTGTATCATTTTTATTTAATGAGATATTTCGCTCCTCACAATCACTAATCATGACTGCATTAAGTGTTCATGAATATATCATCCTTAATTTAACTTCATTCATATAATCTGTAAGTTATTTTTCGTTTCTTCCGGTCTGATAATGGTGATTTCCAATTTCCTTCAGATAAATAAATTAGGTATTGGATCTGACTTAGATTAATGTCTTGACCCCATTTTCTTCAGGAGGTAAACGGCAAATAAACCAATGTAGCAAATATATTATTTTGGTGATAACTTATAAAGTTTAAAGAATTTGATCTATGGTAACTATGAACAAAGGGAGAAATGTCTGAGCAATGAACAAATGCTTTGTTATTTTATTATTTTCGACCAATGAGCATAAAATTGGTAGCTAATAATAAACTAAAACTGGCGTTAAATCACCAAATCACGCATCAGTTTCTTCCTTGTAACACATCATTAATCTTACGGTTTCATGAATCGTCATTTGTAGCATGCAAAGTCTCATGAGCATATATTTTTGTCAAGACAAGTACTTCTCATTCACTATTTCTAAAATCTATTCTTGTCATAATCTAAGCTTTGTAAGGAAAGGAAAAGCTTTTTCCTTTATATGAGAAAACGTAAAAAACATACAGTAGTTAATAATATCGACTGATTCGCAAAAAATATTCCTGATATTCTAATTTGGGAATAGTTATTTCCAAATACGGTGTTTATTTGGAAATTTTCCAGCTTTGTGTAGCAAAATTCGTAGGTGTCCACTGATCTATGGAATATTTTTCAAACATTGTTAGAGAATATTAAACATAATTGATTCGCTGTTCCTCGTCCATTTTACAAATATGCCACAACCATGCGTTTTTTATTAGTTCTCAAAGTAAAGAAGCACTTGTCGTTGGTAGTCATTGGTTCCATACACTTTTACGTGATATTTGCAATGTCAAATCTTGGCGTTACGTGTGAGCATATATAAGATAAGTATTTTATTGTATTTTGTTGATATCCTTAATGACCTGTTTGTCTTTTTTAACATTGAGCTTATTATAATAAAATATTATAGTGCTATTTTTATATCAAAGAAAATCTATTTTCTTAACTTGCCTTTAAAACTACGCCGCGGTTTTTATCTCAGAACCAGTTATTATATATACAAATGTATTTTAATTCGTGCGTGTTATGTACAAGTTGATCACACCAATATTTTCACACTTTAATCACATTTGCCACGCGTTTGTTTGATTCTAATTGCAAGCTTACACGCTGAATGAAGGCATGGCCGTTACTTAAATATCCTTCAAAACATTCCTGGTATCATAAAGCCTTAAATATTTAACATGTAATAAAATAATCAATACAAAAGTAATATAACTCTACACAGATTGAAGATGCTTCATTGGACCTGGGAATAAATATTTGAACTAGTGTAAACAGATTCCTAGGTAATACAAAAGTTGTATCGGCAATATAGTCATCCACCATGCTACGTGGGATTCTGAAAAACAAGAAAAAGTATCAATCATTTCTAAGCAAAAGCATTTGTTTCAAAGTAAAGAATCCAAAACAGAGAGGACGAAAAACAAGCAGCTTATAATTTCTATAATGGATTTGCTATTAAGAGTATTTATTCTAGTAACTGTATAGTTATCTATAACATCTGATAGCCGAGTCGGATGCATCTAGCCCGACTAAATGTCACTCGGTGAGCCGCTGCTACTTTTAGTAGCTCCAAAATAGACTGTGCTCGCGTTCATCAACCCCTTACATTCGTCATCGTGCTCACAGCCACTAACTGACCTTTTACATTGACGTACACATTAGAGAAAACTATTTAATATATTAAATAAACTCCGTAATGTAAAGACAACTTTGCGATACACGAAGTTTTTCAATCGTCATTATTTAACGCATCTAGGTTACAAACATTTGATTGCATTGCAAAATCATTTTGTCTGCATCTGATATGTAATTTGGTGCTGTCAAATGCTATTCAAAATTAATTGCGCGTTAGTACCGTATCAGACCGCAACGATAACACTGCAATTTTGACCCGTCATAATGACGGTGCAGCAAAAACTTGACACCTCAGAGTAAAAAAAGTTACAATCGATTATTTAATATCAGTTCAAAGCATATCGGTTGCGGTAACGAATCGCGGTCGAATTGAACTTTTTCTTTGAAGATAAACATTAGCTATATGTATTAGAAAATTGATTTGCATTTCATCTCCAAGATGTTTTGAAACATTAAATGAAAACATAGTTCTTGCCCTACTGCTAGTTTTATTTGACATGTTGACCACGTCTCCAGCACGTGTTCTGCGTTGAGTAACTTGGTCTCTAATAGAGGATATCGTCTAGTGTAGTAGAATGGTATATGGACTGTGAAGAATTTATTAGTAGTCGGTCGCGGTGATTAGATGGGTTAATAAAGTAAAATTATAATTTCTGTTTGAAGCAGTGACGTCTGCTCGAAATCGACATTGTTTATTATGTAACGCAACGGAGAAATAAGGACTATTGAGACATTTATAAAGATGATACTGTACTGACGTTATGGATTGAATAATAGAACCTACTTAACAACAAACCTAACATTGCATTTGTAAAAGACTATCCGACTACCAGGAATACATAAAAGTGCAAGAGTCAAGAATTTGTAATTTTTGTGTGAATTCCATAGCTACGTCTAATATTTACAACTGAATGTTTCTAAACACACGCCTGTAAATTTACGCTTTTTTGCCATGGCGCTAGTAGCGCCATGGCAAAAAAGCGTACAAGCAGCTGAGTTTTATTACACAATCACAGCTTTATTACCACGTTATTTAGAATTTAGGGAGCGTCAATTGGCAACGTCACGGCGCATGACGCGATTAAAACTGAAGTATGCTCCGACTTTCAGATGTTGCTTTCCTATTGAACGTTGAGTGCGTCAATACGCCACTTTCCACGCTTCGAGTATTGAATTCCAACACAAATACTTGTGTAATCAGTAGCTTTTCGGCATCGTATTTAGCGCAGACATTACCCTGTAACAATAAACGAACATACTATGTGTTGAATGTAGAATATATCTGTCATACCATAATTTAAAGTGCATTGATCACGTGATGGGATTACCCGCCAGTGCGTCACTCATAGTATTTGGACATCGACATTTCTACCAGAGCTGTGTTATTTCTAGCGTAGCGAGGCGCCAACTTTAGATTAGACACAGGGCTCATATGCATTCAGGGCTGTTATTTGTAGCTTAATAATGTAATCCTCCATTCATATCCCCAGGGAAAACAAAATAGTGATGGGACACGGATAAATGTGACGAAAATCGATAGATTCCAGTGTATTATTCATTTAAAACGCATATTCATCGATGTTTGTAGTTCATGAGAGGAGTAATGGAAGGTTTTATAAAATTTGAAATTGTTTATTCATTTCTACCTCGTAATGTATAGCTGATTGTAGCGATAATGAAGAATTTAAGATCAGGTTTCTGTGTCACGTCGTATTCGCAGCGAGCGGTGGTTTCTTAGGGATTTATTCAAGAAGCATTTTGCACACGTATCTTTTTATTTTCCTTTTTTATACTTATTTGAAATTTCTTTAATATTATTGTTTAGGGAGTTAAATCGGTTTGCTATCTAAGATAACCTTTTGGTAATGTGATAGGACAAAAATACCATCACTTCATTTTATTCTATAGACGCGCATACGAGATAGCTCAGTAATAGATGCCTTAAATAAATATAATAAATAAAAATTAGCTTGAAATTACCCGTCTCTTTTAGAGAAGGTGAGTCCAAACTGGCAAATATATTAACTGAAAAACAAAAACTGTTTTTAATATCTAAACAATAGCTATGTATCTAAGCTTCAAATTTTTATTCCATTCGATCGATACTGTTATCTTCTTCATGACGCATGGTTTACTGATGACGATCCGCAACACTGCGTCATTCATAGTGCACTTTTTATAGTAATCTGCTAAGATAAGGAAAGAATAAAGTTTATTATTGTGATAATAAAACACACACGATATCGTCCCTAATAGATTAATCCATTTTATATTTAGTATAAGTAACTTTAACTTAAAACACCCCTACTTAATATTATAAATGCGAAAGTAACTCTGTCTGTCTGTCTGTTACGCTTTCCCGCTTACACCTCTCAACCGATTTTGATGAAATTTGGCACAGACAATCTTTAGACCCCGAGAAAGGACATATCTATCTTTTATTACGAAAAAAAAATTTTACAAATTCCACGCGGATGGAGTCGCGGGCAACAGCTAGTTCTTTATATATTTGAGCTCCAAAATAATAGGTATTATAACCTGCAAGTATCTAAAAATCAGGTTTTCCCCATATCCCATAAGAGGACTAAATCTTCTTCCATATCCCTTAGAAGAAGAAACTTAGTAAGAACTTAATTTCACTATTTTCAATTCTTGTTTTGCTCTTGTTCTTGTTCTATACTTCATTTTGGTTGTCTGATACAATCCACAGCGACACAAAATCTTTAGAAATTATGAATTACAAACTTTTCATTTAAAATATGTAAGTATTAAAATTGATTTTAGATCGCGTTTGAAGTATACAATAAAACGCTATCGAAGATTATTAACATCAATAAATCATGACGTTATTTGTTTTATACAACACCGTCATCATCATCATAACTACACGTAACACTAATAAAGAAAGTGTTTTATTTGTGTATACAACTGCATAGTTATGTTATCCTGGTTACAATATATTTCTTTCTACCTTACTTTGTATACTTTCAGGCGATCGATCATAAGAAATTGTTTTCTCTTAATATAGAATAGTTCCCGAACGTTATTATTACAAAAAAAACATAAACACGTGTGGTTGTTGTACATTTCCATATAACAGTGCTTTAGTGCCACGCCTCGAGTGTTCAACGTATGTGTGGGCTCAAAAAACCTTTTGTTTCCGTTTAATAATATTTGCAAATTAACTGCAACCTCTTAAAGGCTTTCGAAATCCAAAGCTGATTTTGAATGTGAATATTATTTGGGAGAAAATATCCACGTTAAAAAAGGTGATTATTATGATAATAGTCGTCATTTTCGTTTCTTTATTATGTGATGATGATGTTGATGATTTGATGTGATACTAAAGTAATTTATTGATTTTGCAATTGACATGCTATGCTTTACTTAATAAACTAAATTATGGTGGAAAAAAGTGATTGCCGCAATAAGCTCGAACTTCGGAACGGCATTCCGAGGTCGTGATGTGATGCTGTTTAATGGCTACTGCTGCCTTTTCAATCACCATTGTGACGGGTGGAACTGGAAAGTCTCTGAAACGTTGGACTAACATTTAAAACAAATTATACGCATACAAATTCTTAATTAGTGGTTTAATTGAATAATGAGCCTAAATATTGATTTAAATAACAATAATAATTCATTTATTTAAGACTATAAGCAGCCCAATTGTTAGTATACATAATTTTATCTTAAGAATAATGTTAGTACATATTATGTACTAACTGCTTTAAAATAACTTAAAATGCTGCCGAAAATCACTATTCCACGCGTATGAAATCGCAGGCACAGCTAGTTTTATTAGTAAAAAACCATAACAATTAAAATAGACGAACCAATGCCGACAACAAAGTAGGAGAATGTCGATGTTTTTAAAAAAATATCGATAATTTTGTGGCCATCACTATTATTTCACAGAATAGAGTTATAATTTGTATAGAACAATTTCATACCTAAGTTGAATTAATTAGTTTTTTTTAAATTAAGCAAGTAATAAATTAATTAGTAAAGTAACACTAAAAAAAGTACTTAGAATAAACTAAGTAAAAAAACAAATACCTACAACTAAACACATTTTACAAACAGTATGAAAAAATATCTTAAATTTGGTCCTCTATGAACTACACCTTTTCTGAATTTAAAAATATATATACCTATGTACATATATATACTAGACTTAGAAATTTAATGTATTTTGAAGTTACCTCAACGCAGTTATAATAAGGTCATCATAAGGAAAATTATATTAAAAGTTAAAAAAAACAGTTTAGGTCCGATATAGCTTTGTGGAGAAACCAATGAGTACAAGACTTTATGCACGTAAGTGTCAACCGAAAATAATTTGTGAAATACGTCCCGAGTACATAAAACCTTCTTTAAGAATTGTTGTTTTATTCTTTTAACACAACCTGACAATATGAAAAACATCGGTTAAAAGTTGGTAACTTAAACATGTAATTTTAAAAAATTAACATCTCGCTCAGTACTTAATTAACTGTGCTCAAAAATGGAAGTATTCCGTTGTGAAGTTTCTCTTTTGTCTTTACCGATATATCTTCACGCAGATCAAGGGTAGGAATTTTTACATTTACGGCCATTTCATCTGGTCCCAAGCTAAGCATATTACTTGTGTTATGGGTACTGTTTTTTATTTTATTTAAAGGGCTTGGAATGTAATGTAATGTATGAATGTTATACATATTATAATCAACCTCGTGAACGACAGTCTGTAACACTAATCTTAGCACCATGAGATCCGTCAAAGGTCTTATTATTATACCTATTGTAAAATCTTCGGATTTCTTTTGATCTGCTGTAATTCTAAAGTTCTAGTCCTTTTGGCTACTTCCTTTAGCTATTTCCGAAACCACAGTAAAAGGGGTTCCACTATCAAAAATTTTTTTTGCATATACATATATATATCTATAATCTAATATATAAAATTCACGTGTCACAGTGTTAGTTACCGTACTCCTCCGAAACGGCTTGACCGATTCTTCTCAAATTTTGCATACATATTCAGTAGGTCTGAGAATCGGCCAACATCTATTTTTCAAACTTTTTTTTTTTTAGTATTGCAAAACAACGTTTGCCGGGTCAGCTAGTAATATTATAAAGCTGAAGAGTTTGTTTATTTGTTTCTTTAAACGCGCTAATCTCAGGAACCACTGCGCCTCTTTGCAAAATTCTTTCAGTGGCATTATATTCATAGGGCATTTATCGAGGAAGGCTTTAGGCTATAAAACATCACGCTACGTACAGTAGAAGCTAAGCAGTAGTGAAAAATGTTGCAAAAACGGGGAAAATTTTCTAAATTCTACGCGGATGGAGCCGCGGGCAATAGCTAGTATATATAACGAACCCTTCACATGAGCCATTGGTGTCGATTCTACGTCCACAACTAAACTTAACTTAACTAAAAAATGAAAACAACTATTGCTGTATATTGATTATTTGGTTGTTTTGTTGTGTAATTTTATATTAATTACAATCGTCAATCTATAATAAACAGATTTGCTAACAAGAAAGAATCGTTAACATTACGGAATTGTGTTATTGACACAATCAAATTTCATTTTTTAGTTAAGTTAAGTTTAGTTGTGCGCGTAGAATTGGTACCTTACTCGTACTTAACCAGTTTTTGTCCTATTATAATATTTTTTAAACTACCGGGGAATTGTAACCGAGACTTTTTCTCTACATGTCGTCAATATTTGTATTTTAGTCATGCTTGAGTTTAAGAGGGCACGATACTAAATTATGCTCCATACAAAAATATGGGTATCGTACTTCCATTTTTTCTTCGCGAACGTTAAACTGATTTTAATTGTTTCTACGCTATATACATGAGATGTACATGCTATATACATGATGAAGAGTATATCTATGCTTCTGTCACTTTCTTTTTTTTTTCAATGCATAATAACTAAAAGAAATATGACCATCCGAAAATCCCGTGTTTTTCGGTTTTCTTCGGTTTTTCTTTAGGTAAAGTTGCAGCGTCTATCACACATATTTGGTAACGATTTACCAAAAAAGAAAGTGATACAAGCATAGATATACTCTTCATCTATAATATAGCGTAAAAACAATTATTAAAATCGGTTTAACTTTCGCGAAGAAAAAAGGGGAGTACGAAACATCTTTTTTTTCAAAGAATTTGTAGGTAAAATCTGTTTCAGCTATATTTGTCCCTTTCAGCACGGTGCTCGGGAATAGGGATAGCAATACCTAAGGCAAATACCTAAATTAGGAGTACAGTACCCTCTTAAGTGACGTCAAAATATTACCCATTGTATGTTAATAAGGCAATGATCCTCCGTGTGGTGACGGATTAAGAATACAAGTGTCACCACCCCATCTCCTCCCAAGGGTGCTGTAAAAACCAGCTAAGGGATTTTGCACACAGATAACATCTTCTGTGAGAGACGAAAAACTCGAAAATAAACCCTGTGCCAATACGCCTGGTCAGCGCGGCACAGTAGACCTTAATCCCTCCCAAAGTGGAGGAGGCCCGTGCCCAACAGTGGGACGTAAATGGGCTGAAGAGAAGGCGATGATCTCCGTTGTATTCAATCTAAACACAATTAATACAATTATTTTATAACTAATTTGTTTCAAATCTATTCAACTTGTACAATAAAAACTAACTAAAGCACTCGCTACACTAAGATACAGATATAAATAATAGCCTCTCATATATTTACTAACTTTTTACTTTTTCGTGAAAATCTAAGCTGCCGTTTTAGAGTAAGACACTGTTGTTTAAATATATTTTTATTCAATAACATTATGCGGATTATGTAGTGGACAAAAATAATGTAAATTTTTTTTCAAATTCCATAGCAGTATGCGTTCTAAGATAATCATGAGTTGAATTATCTTTGCGAAAATCTAATGTCCTCTACACCTCTATAAATCTTAACATCCATACGTAATTCTTATTAATTTTTGTGTGAAAAACATTAGTTATCAAGGCTGACGTCAGCTACACCTAATTTTTGTTTTATACCTAATAACAATATCATTATGTTAATTAATATTGGGTTATACATAAATGTTATTAAAATAATTTACATAAAGCAGTAGGTATAGAGTATTTTGCTAATAATATTTTTACGTGCCTGGTCCCCTGGTAACTGGGATTAAATAATAGGTATCTCTTTCAATAGTTTTGCATAGACGTAGCCTGATGCTGTAAGAACAGTTTTACGCACGTAATTGTGGTCTACGACGACGGTTAGTCGTCGTTTGCGCAGGGTCATTACCGGATAGCCAACTCAAGGCCGAGATAATATCGGCTTTTATGTTTTGTAATATTTCTAAGCACTCCGCTTAACATCTGGGGCCCTAGTAGTTTGCCATTTGTAAGTTGCAAAAATATTATTTATTAGATCCTAGTAATTATTGCGCTGAACATAGTTCTAGTAGGTCGGTTTGGGTCGTTGATATTTAAATAAAAATGTCTACAATAATTTTAATGACTTTATCCTTGATTGTCTAGATTTAAATACTAATTATATATTTTTAAGTATATAACTCTGACACATCAACACGGCATGATGAATAAATTACAAATGAAATAGTAACATACATATTAATGAAAATGTGTATCAAACATAAAGAGGCTATATTGCAAATTTAAGAGGCGAATATGTGGTTAGCAGGAAGCGTGAGCGTTCGGCAATGAAAGAGGTCGTAGCCACTAAGTTATCAACATCTAAACATATTATCTCGGCCGTCATGGTGACCTGGTACATAACGCTCTATACCTAAAACAACTTTTGATATTTCGCCGGCAGACCAATAAAACAAAACGTGATGTTTAGCTGATCTTTTTTGGGTACAGTCGTTGAGTAATACAAAATACATTAAAATATATAATATATAATTCTATATGCGAATAGACTGTAAGCAGTGGGAGATACCTTTATCAAATTACTGTATCTGGCTTATGTAATGATGTAATTTTTGTCTGATAATACGCAAATCCTTTCTCAAACTTTGTCGTACCAGACCAGAGTAAAGAGAAAACTTTATTCTAGTCGTGCGACGAAGTTTGACATAGTCATGTATACTTTATACATGACTATGTCAAACTTGTGTCTAAATGATATTAAGCCAGATGTTTTGTTTCATTAAAACTACACAAGTTATTTAGGAAAACACATCAATAATAGCATTAAGAAATAAATTAACAACAATCATGGATTTAACTCGCCACTTTAGAATTAGCAACTGTAAGTTAATTAAATACAAATATTTCCTTTCAAAAATGTCATATTATTCTGCTACAACCCAAACATAAACATGTTTTACCATAATTGTCGCGTAATTTGTGAATGGTCCTCACCGCGCGTTATCCCGGGGTGAATAACTGATAACGCTTATCTACTTAGTTCAATCTATCCGCATTACCTAATATTACCGCTGTATTAGACAATAATATTCTATTATTGACATCAATCAGTAAATAAATATGTAGTATGTTATTGAAATCACAACTTTACTTTTAGAATTTTCATAACGAAAAAAATAATCCGCGTGGTTTCATTACCACGAAAATTCTGCAGCTAAGAACTACCTATTCATTATAATTATGTTCCGTTTAACTTAAGATAACGTTCATATACCTAAAAATATATTTTTGAAATAAAAGACACTAACTTCCTTTGCTTCTGCTAACCTGGTAGAACCGTAGCAAATCATATTGCAATAAGCAGCCGCTTGCTTAAACTGCTAACTAGCTGCTGTTAAGATTAACAAATAGGCATTTTATAATGACCTCTTTTAAATTGCTAACATTTTAAAATGAAATTCGTAAGATTTCGAAAGTATTTTTAGTATGCGTCGTTTATATTGAAGAGTACCTGAATAAAATAACAGTTGTCACTTAAATATCATTGTGTAAACATTTTGTAACCTTTTATGTTAAAATATATATCCAGTTAAAATGTATCCATTATTTTAGCTATTAAGAAATTCATAATATGGACTTGTTATCAGAGCAAAGATACTTAACAGTCACATTAATATTATGGGCACATAAAACGAATCTGCGACTAATGGAAATGCCTGAGATCACATAGAATCAGTAGGCGGCACTATATTTACCATTAATTGCGTCATTGGAATAGCATCGGAGACATTATTCGCACGTAAGTACATCCTACGGTTGGGCACGGGTCTGAAGAAGGTAACTGACCTGATGTTAATCAATGTGTCAGGTTCGTTGTAAACATTTAGTAGTAAGTGATTTCGTTGTGACTGACAGGCATAGTTTAAAATTGCATCCATGATTACTAGGTGCAATGTCTTAACAAGTACTAGGCGTTTATAAAGCATAAGGAGCATACTAACGCGCCAAGAGTTCAGTGATTAGAAGCGTTTACCGTGAGAGCTGGCATCGGGCCAACCAGGCCATGCTGGTGCGTTCACCTACGGCACACACATCGTATTGATAAAATTATTTACCATTGTTTTTTTTATTTTGACTAAATTTTATCAGTAATTTCTACTGCTTTCTATATAAGGATACAAAACAATCTATTCATAACTGAAACAAAAATCGCAATCTGCATTTTTTAACATAAGTCGTAAGATATCGCAAAATAACAATTGAAAATTAATAATAAACTACCAGATTAAGCTTAGGTCTATGTGTTAAATAGATAAATAGACTGGATATTTTAAGTGAGTTTTTATACACGTAAACCTGTAGTGTTTCTAAAAGTTTGTAAGCATAAAATCCAGCAATCTCGTGTTAATATAAAATTATATTTAACACTCGTATTAACACTAATAAAAATGCAAACAGACCTAAATATCAAGTGATGACTCCGCGACCTTTAATTGATCTCATAGTAAAAGTTTTACAACAATGTTTAGATAAAGAGTTAATTTTGTCTCGTCTACGTGACAAAGCGTTCGGATCAACTCGGCCCGGTTCATCGTTCATTGGCAAATTGATTTGTTAGTTCAACAAACGGTCGATATCACGTAAAGCTAATATATTAGTGGATTCCTTCAACCCTATTTATATTCATATTAATATCATGTTTGACGTAAACTAGACATATTTTTGGCACCATTTACTAATATTTCGCTGTCTTCTAGGTCGTTCTTGGTCTTTATCCGTAATAAAACTCGTAACACACTGCAATAAATTGATCGAGTTAACCGTTTTTATATCCGCACTGAGTTTTAATTGTTTAATGATTTCGAAATATTCGTAAAAACATTGTTTGTCAGTTTTATACGATTTTGTTTTCGTAAACTAAATAGTAGAACATTGCTCATTGTTACTAGGAATACAGACATTACATGTAGGTATAAAATACAATACTAATGCTTGTCTCTGAATTAGGGATATGACCATTCAGTCTGATATCTTAAAATGTACCATACCTCCAAGTAGATTTTTATCTCCGTTTATGTTATTAATTTATTTTCCAAACAGTATTATCTCAACACAAATTATACATCGCTATAAATATCTACTGTCCAAGCTGTTGTAGGTACGATAAACCAGTTCACTTTTATTTGTGTGACAAACGTAAATAAAATTAATCTTGAACGATCTGCGTACCTAGTACCTACCAGTTCAAAAAGTTCGATGCACTTTGGCTTAGTCATTTATAGTTCGAAGTAATGCGTAGTTACTTAATGTCGGTTATCTTTGCTAATATTATAAATGTTAATTAAACTTTGTCAGTTTGTCCACCAATTTAAATGAAATTCAATACTCACTCTAGCATGCAAAATAAAAGCTACGAGCTAAAGCATACGAAGTCACGATTAACAGCTAGTGATCAATACATATTATATTGAAAACATTAAAATACTGCCGTGTAATGCGTCATTTGTAATTTGTCGATTTAAGGGCCTACATCAATATTATCGTACATCATCGCCGACACGTACATATTAACACAGCCAGTAGGCACAGAAAATGAAGAATTAGGGATACTTTTCCTATTTACTCAAAATCTACTAAATATATTTTAATTCTGATTTACGTGTTTCTATATATAATAGTTACTTATGTTTTGAAAGTTATTTCATTAGTTAATACGCGATAATAGACCGACAAATAAAAAAAATAAAAAATTTGAGAGGTTGTTTCGCCAAGATTTTCTATCGAGAAAACTTTTTTCAATCGCGTTTCTGAGTTTATGCGATCCTAGATAATATATTGAAAAAACATATACTTAAAAATTAGAGCTCTAGCCATTCAATCTAAAGAAACAATGAAAACTTCGTACATAGAAAAATGCACGAAGCTATTTTGGTATCCTCTTAAGTAATTTTATTAATCTTAGAACAAATTATTACTACAAAGTATTTCTTCACCTCTATTATGTAGATTGAATGGGAGCAAATATTTTTTTGTTAAATGACTGGACGTATAAATGCGTTTTATAGGAATTACATATACATATATATAGGTACTAAATTCAATAGCTAATTAAATTTAACGATAACTTGAATGTATCAAACCGCTACAGCTAATAGTAAAATTTTTGTATTTTCATTTATTTCCACTAGTAAAGTGTTAGTTCTTCTTTTTCTACATGCATGTCTAGCTTATGTATAAATCTTATATATAAAATTCACGTGTCACAGTGTTAGTTACCGTACTCCTACGAAACGGCTTGACCGATTTTTATGAAATTTTACATGCACATTCAGTAAGTAGGTTTGAGAATCGGCCAACATCTATTTTTCAAACTTTTTTTTTAGTATGGCAAAACAACGTTTGCCGGGTCAGCTAGTAATATATAAATATTGACGTCGTCTCGGGTTATATCCCAGATCAAAGTTTAGATAAATGTACCTTGGTTACTTGTTTGGCAATTACTAAAACCTGACTTGTTCTAATAAAACATACAAAATACCTAAATCAACACAGGAAAATGTACAATTTATATGAAGCAAAAAATGTAACTTCTTTAAATTTTCTGTGTTCCTAGTATTTTCATAAAAAAGTTCATTTACGTTTTTTTTAGTCTTAGCTTGATTACCTTCAAAGTTTAGCCTCGCTATGCCATTTTCCACAGGAGCGTGACTGAGTTAAAATATCTTCTCAAAATTTTCTATGTCCCTAGTACTTTTATTTGATTAAGTATGTCTAATATTCTTTTGCTTGATTATCTCCAAATCAACCCCAATTTGGTCTCACTAAGCCATCACCACATTGGCTGTGCCATGATTAGGCTACGTAAATAAAGTTTCTGTATTATTTCATCACAAACTCCCTATACATTTCTAGCAAATTGGAAAGATCTTAATTGTAGGTTAAATTAAACATTTAACTTAGTCGTAACGCTGTAAATGAAACAAGATTGACATTAATATTCATTAAAATCTGTTCTCATTATTTAAGTCAAAGAACAAGAGACACTTGATAACTAGTTCTTTCATATTATTATAAAATATGTTTTGTAAATTGTAGCATGATTTTATGTCCTCCTGGTAAATTGTAGTCTATAAATCTATTATTTTTGTACTAGTCTTTAGAATCTTTACTTATAATATTTAAAACTTTAGACATAATAAGTAATAAGTTGCGCTTTTATAAAAGTACATTTTTTTAGCTTTTGTTTTGACTTTGAAGCCTTCATTAAATTTCTGTAAATCCGTTGGTAAAGTCAATAAATTTAAAAGAAATCAATACCAAGTTCCAATAATTTTTTAATTCGAGTAAAGACTAATAACAAAAATAAGCTCCTCTTTGTAACATAATTGCGTAAACTGTAGATCACATATACTACAAATATCTTAATTAATTTGGCTTGGTACGATGTCATGCTTATTAATTTTTAATAATACGTTGAAAAATAATATAAATCCATGTTAATGATGTCTTAATTATTCAAATAAGTTTCTTGTTAAAGATTCGTAATTAGGTTTCGTGTGTTGCCAGAGTGATAAAATAATATTTTATATGCGTTAATACTTGTTATGATTACAGTTTTTCTCATTGACTCTAGAACATAAAAATCGATTTTTATTATAATATAGCTGTTTGCAACTTATACTATCCTGGTACTCTCAAAACCCGGCGAGGTGTTTCCAGTTATCCCTATTTTAATGTCTATATTCAGGGTTGTCAGGTAGTTAAATATGAAACTAAAATAAGAAGTTTTTCAATTTTTGTACCTTAATTAAAAGATGAATAAACATACCTAAGTTTGAAAACGAATTAAAAATAAAAAAGGAATGTTGGAAGGATAAACACAAAATTCTACTCAATATCTTAGTCTTAAATAACATAATTAATCCCAGATAACGGCCATTTTTAACACGCTTTTATATATTCGGTATATATCTTTTTATCAATGTATTAATCTTTGTAACGGAATCTTTGAACGCGATTTTCACTCACTTGCCGTAGTCGGGTTGATCTGAAATTTTGCACACATATTAAGGACCGATGACAATGCAATAATTTAATAAAATATTCTGGACTTTACAGCGTGTTTTTTAGTTTTTAAACTAAGTAGATTTTTAATAATATATCTAAGATTTCGGATAGATTGTTATCCTCGTTTATCAGTATGATATTTCTATCTCCTGTCAAATATTCCATAGAGAATGGTTTCGTCAGTAGCTTATCTATATGCAAGTAAGGGCAAAACTATACATAAGTCTGACATAGACAGCAAGAACCGAAGGTAGAATACTGAAAATGCCCGTAAATGACAAAAGCTCTCGGTTAAACCCAGTATTTAACCGAGAGCTATTGTCATTTGCGCAGTATTGCACTTTAATTAGTTAAATTATTTTTGTCACGTATCCGTGGGAAGTTGTTAGTTATTTTTAGTTTTATAAGTAAGGTGCAGAAGCTCACAGCTACCTTGATCTATACTTGCTATTGTATTCAATACAATACATTATTTAAATAACGTTATATATTCGAAAACGATTCACGACCGGCGCCTGAGCAGCCTTGAAAACGATGGATTACATGTAGAATAATGGAGTTAGAGTTACTCTAATTGTCGATTATAAACCTATTGTTTAAGCATAACCGTATTTCGTGTAATTTGTAGCCCATTTAGACGGTAGATTCGCGAATAGAGAATTCATCTTTTCATCTTTTATTCAATAATTAATATAAATTATTGAATAAAAGATGAGGAATTAGACTGCGTCCTCATCACTACGGTATCAACTGGTCATCAGATTTATTGTAAAAATAAAATGGATTCATTAATAATGCACTATGTTTTGTTCGCGACTTCGTACGCCTGAAATTTACTAAATTTTCCCTGTTTTTACAACATTTTTCGCTGACGCTTTGCTCTTATTGGTCGCAGCGTGATGTTAAATAGCCTAAATCCTTCCTCGTTAAATGCACTAAGTAACAATGAAAGATTTTTTCTAATCAAACCAGCGGTTCCTGAGATTAGCGTGTTCAAAGAAACAAACTATTCAGCTTTATATTGTTAAGTATAGTATAGATGTTTCATATGTTTTAGATATACATTCGTCGTCAACGCTATGCCAAAGTTTTTATTTTGTTATGAAACAAAATATGGTTAATATAAAATAAGCTATAACCATTTGAGCGGTAATGCATCGTGACAGCCCTGCCAACTGTGCCACAGATAATCCGACGCCGACCTACTCCAAAGAGTCACAAATACAGTATTACAACTTGGTGTGAAGTTTGAGATCACCAGACATCCGCTTCACGTGGGATGCATCACTTGGCACTGTCACAGTCATCCTGTCTTCATCCCAATTTATTTGAGATCTATGCAACTTCTTTTCTATGCTATTAAGAAAGTTTGTAATATGTATATGGGTAATCGTCGAAAGTAATGTTCCGAACTAAAAATTTTTTTACCTATAGAAATCTATTCTCCATGAGTTCTATAGACTATATTATAAGGAAAATCCGTGTTTAGGCGAAGGAACTCGCGGGTAACTGCTAGTCTTTTATATAATAAGCATACACAGTATCTTTATTCATTAAAACTTAGCACTTCGAGGATACTGTTAGTTGATACGCTTGCGCAATTTTATAACACCGATGACCCAATAAAGGGGGAATCATGTACTTACTGTATGTGCATGTTAGACTGTCACAATATTGATTAATGTTACATATATTAAGAAATATCCGTGTAGTGACGAACTAAGAATACAGGTGTCACCACTTCATTTCCTCCCCTGCCTTCAAGAGTGGTGTAAAAGCCAGCCAGTCAGCAGATATTATAGATAAGATCTTTTATAAGAGAAGGAAAACTCGTCTAGTCAAGGCAAGGAATCTAAATACCCCAAAAATGGAGGAAGATAGATATATAGACATGGGGTAAATAGGCTAGTAAGTGATCCTGATGTATTCACCTCCTTGCCAAGTATATTGGCTGAAAGTAATGAAATAGGAGCCTGAAAAATAGAGAATGTCTCTCAGTCTGTTATTTACAAGCCATTTGTATTTCTTATACGTAAATGTCTAACCTGGCCTGAGATTTATGTAATCGCGAGCACTGTATCTATTCATATTGTACTACTGTTTTTACCTACTCTGTGACCGAGGGTTTGGGTGGCGAGTTTTTGCCCACAGGCGACCTTGCCGCGACTTTTACTTACCTACATCGAAGTTCTTATAAAAATAACTTATATTATTTGCTCGAATGGACTATTCGTCTCGATTAATTCCGTCATAACGAGTATCGAGTTCACTTTGATTAACTTATTTTGTTAAACATATTCCGATGTATTTAATCGACTGTATAATCGTAAAGTAATTTATTCAGGTAACCTATTATACCAAACTAATATTTATAAAGATCTTTTTCTTTGTCTGTTAATTCAAATGGAAATTACAATGGAAATTAGTTTTGGAATCTTTTTCTTGTTGTCTCATCGGCCAACTGGTCCTCGCCAATATTGGCTGGAGCCTTCGCCGTAGGGACAACTTTTGATCTACTATACTATATCACGCTTACCACGGGTAGTAGTATAGAGTTCAATTTCATATTATGTTAGAATACATCTCGTCTATGTTAGTATGTTACACGAAAGACTAAAAACAAAATCCTGTCCAGTGCAGAAATAGTAGCTCTAACTCAACAGCTAACAACTAACAGCTCGTCATCATTAGCCTGTCCTTATCCCTTTATTTGGGGTCGGCGCAACATGTCATTTTCTTTCATACTCTTCTGTCAGACGTAATTTCTGTATTTACTCCTTTTTCTATCTACTGGTCTTCCTCTACCATACACTCCTGACGAAATTCCCTTGTCTTCTTCTTACTATGGGAAATACAAGAACTTATCTATCTCTTAAAATATATTATGTGTTGTATAACCCATTTATTGATAATTTTAATACTAACAATTTATTTCTATTTTTCAGGTAATATGGTGTTTCATCACAACGGTAGCTGATAGGATTGAGTATTATTTACTTATTTATATTCTATTTTTACACACCCTTCTTCGAGGCAACCTGGGTGTTTATAAATTGGACATAAATACAGCCAGAAATTAGGGAAATTCGAGAATTTCTAAAAGAGCTTTTATTTCCTGACTGGAATCATAACTATCAGTATATTTTTTGGTTTTCTTGTTCGTGTAAAGTCCTAAACAAGGTAAATACAATAAACCATCTCGCTTAGAACATAAGAATATGAACAGAAACGAAACGCAAACGGCTATTCTCACCGGAATCTTATTACTCCAATATTTAGATTGAAAAACTGAACCATCTCACGAAAATAACACAAGGCTTGTGCCTATGTTTCCCTTTCCTCGGAAGATGTCTATCTCGGGCAATCAGAGTGAGATAGCGATACACCCTCTCACTCGTACACATACGACATTCCCTAGACGCCACGTGTCAATCCACTCGTGCAATGTATCAACTCTTACCAAAACATTAACCAATAACAACTTTTATTTTACAGCGCACAAAGTCCTTATTTGCAAAGGTAAACATTCAAAGATACCCTCCATAATGAAAAGAAGAAAGTCATCTTTATTGTATTTATCGTAAATTAAACATAATTGTAACTAACTAAGATTCAATTTTGTTTACTAGATATTCTGTCTTCAATACTCGTAACGCTCTATTTTCAAATGTCTTCTAATTTTGAATAATAAATGCGTCCTAAATTTCACAACAAATCTTGATACTTTCATTCATAAAATTTATTAATTGGTTTTGATTAACGGAAACAAACTACGCTCTATATATTATGTAGTTTTAAATAAGTACCTATATATTTATTCAGGGATTTTTCATCCCGTTTGCTATACTTATAGTCTTAGATTTTTCCACTTCAACATGTACTATGTTTAGTCGAGTGCATTAAAGATTATGAAAAAGTACAGCTGATGTTAGGAGTATGGCTGAAAAATGATAAAAGCACACTCGTCGTGTTCTCTGCAAAATGAACTTTTTTTTCTCAAATGGATCATTCGACGTTAAACATTTACTAATATCAAAGAAAAGACGGCATTTCGCTAGTTACATAATAAAACAAATAGCAGGCGGCCGTTGAACGCTGCCAATTTCAGTTCGATCAACCTTAAACCTCCCCTCTCCGCAGTACACCCCTACATCACACGGCCGCGTTAAGAAGCATCATTAATCATTCCCGTAAACACAACTCCTTAACCAAAAACATTTAAATATAGGAGTTATCATCTAAGTAGTAAAGCTCCTTATTACTTGTATTAGAAAACACAGATACGTCATTCGGTTATTGAGTGCGTAAAGCGACAGCTCACCTCCTCGTTACCTCTGTACCCCTGGTATTACATAAGCCGGGTGCAATGGCCGCTATCATAACAGGAAGAAAGAAAGCTTTTCCTCCCTTACAAACAAACTTTTCTTCAAGTAACCGCAATTATATAACTTTTAAGAAATACGATTTGCTTTATATCTGTTTCACTTTATAACTAAGTTTAATAAGACCGGATCTGTTTTTTATAAAGCGATTTCTTTTATGAATATTAATCATCTAAATGTCCCACTAAAATATTCTAACATTTAGTGTAATTTGCTTATGAAATCTGCTTTTCTTTTAGGTTCTTATAGGTATTCATATTTTTCACTTTCTTTTCTAAAAAATTTTCATAGCCACTGTACTAAAACTCAATAATACTTATTCAAATTATATGTATGATTATCGATTCTAATTATATGTATAATAATGTTCGAAAAGGTTACAAAATGTGTTTAATCTTAATTGCAACAAATCTAAAGCTAATTATTAGTTTTAAGGTAAATAGGTCTGTTAACATTATTAACTGTTTTATATCGAAGTAATAATATTTAGTGTATCTATATATCTATCTATATATCTTTGTACATAAATAATTCGCCAAATAAGCGAAAATATTTACAAATTAAATACTTATAAAATACAATGAAAGAATTAGCGCAACATACCTCCTGCCGTGACCCAAATATAAACAATACATTTACATATTTTAGCGTAATCTGCGTGTAGTTATTAGCGAGGCGCTCGTACTAGTACCCTGCCGCTGTAGCGAGAATGTGGGTTAGTTCTACTGGGGTTCTATTTTTGAATCGCTCGAAAGTATTTTTCACGTGATGATCTCACGAGAATTAAAAGCTTCTTTTGGAATTATTTTTACACATTAAGCGCTTCAATATAGGACTAAAATATTATGAGACGACTTGGTCAAGTCATCTCAAGGAGTAAAAGTACTCAAGGATGCAGGGTGTTGACATTTATCTCTTCTCAATTTATAGACAAATAATAAAATGCATAAATTTCTGCAATAACATTATATTACAATGCTTCTATTTTTGCGAACGCATTGATAATACGAGTGTTTTAAAAATACGAGGTTCTGTGGCGGCATTGCACCGGTCGCAGACCGCTGCCGGGGTCGTTGACCGTTATCGATCGCGGGGGTGTCTTGAGGGTGCGACAAGGCTCGCGCCCCTCCGGCGCCTCGCCCCCTTCGCCTCGCACCCCTCTCAACACGCGGTACGCTCGACATACTTGTTCCGCTACCGCATGCGTCACTCCGGTCAACTGGCGACTCTGCAACAAACTTAGTTCTGGCAACTCTGCACTATAATTTTTTTCTTAATTTACTAATCAAAACATTGCAATTCTTTATTTAAAAATCGTGTTTTTTTTTGGCTTTTGGACGCGAATTTAAAAATCGTTAATTTGAGGAATCATTTAGAATTCTTTCCCTTTTCATTTAAATCAGTAGCAGTAATTTCTTTTCTGATAATTTATAAATATAATAAAGATACTTTGGCTTGGCTTCACATACCCAGAAGAGTAAATATAGAAAATAGGAGTTTCATGTTTATTTGTGCAACTGATAAATATTTGTCGGGCTTTATGTCACAGAGAAATCCTTGTTGATCAATTGGTCACACGATTGACAGTTCAAATGTGCTAGTTCAAATATTATGTTATGTATGATGTTTGCTTTTGTAGAAGTAAACATACAAACAATCTATATTTTGATAAGATTGATTTTTACGTGGATTTTCGTATAGTTATATTGGTTATTTATGTTTTTTCTCGCACAAAACCTATTTAGTGGTACCATCAGAGCGCCTAGTGGGATCTCATCACATATCGTTCAGTTTCTGATTATCTGCACTCTATTACTAAGTTATAAGCATTTCTGGAAAATATCTATATAAATGTACATGTGTAGTAAAGATTTTAAACAAATCTTATCTCGTAAATAATACCGACATAAAACTTGCTATGGCGCATTGTCGCTCTCATCTTTTACTACAAGGCCAAATTCAAGGACCCGAGTCCCAGTTCCTAAGTCCTTGAATTTTGGCCTTGTAAGCAGCGCGATCGTAGACATAATACATATAAGTATGCACAAATCCAATTGGGATTGTTCATAATTTTTGACCTGCTGTTTTTATATTTTTTTTATAAAATATAGACTATTTTAAGCAACTAATTTCAATATTATTGAAATACATTGAGTATAGAATTTTTTTTAAATACTATACGCAAACTGTGTATTGCCTTTTCCTAATAGACTTGAGACAGATTGCAATACATCTTCTGAAAGTTGCCCAGTTGATATAATAGATCAATTTCAGCTTCACCACAGAGTAGTATATCCCTAATAACGCCGTAATTGTTTTAAGTCCTTCATTTCAAGGACAAAAAGAGATCATTTACTTTTTTGGAAAAATAATCGTTAATATAGCAAATTTTCCGAAAAAAACTAATGGATCATGATCAGAAACTCTATTCCCCGAAATGATTTTCGAATTAAGACTTAGAAAAATATGAACAATGCCAATTTTGGTAACTTTGTATTTAAGTTGGTTTGTGATTTATGATGAGCGAATTTTTATTCCGTTGATACTCGTCCCTAGTCCATTATTATTCCGCTGTTGGGCACAGGCCTCCTCCAATTCGGGAGGGTATTTGATCTTCTATGCCACTCTGAGCAGACGTGTTTGCATAGGGTTAAGTTTTGAATTCCCTACATTTTTATTCCGAAATATCCCTTGGCTTCTTCTTCCTGCCCTTATCACAAGCTACTTGAGATCAGCGCAACACGTTTTTTTTTTTACTTCCAGTCTCATAACAACTGTCATATTCTCGTCAACACTCACACAGTCCATCCATCTTTTCTTTGGTATTCCGCTCCTAATGTCTCTTAGCTGTTTTTTTACAAAATGGGTTGATGACACTTGTATTCTTAATGGATAGTATGCATCATTACTAGCACAGGTTAATTAGCAGATATCTTTTTAGAATATTCTCGTATTCGGCTAATTCGCGTTAAGTGTTGACAGTTGTTTTTTTGACATGGTTGAGCTGAGTGCAGTTCGTCATTCGTGTGTTTATCCGCCGCGTTCTGGCTCTCTGCCACAAATATTATGAAACTATGTCTATGTAAAATACGTTTCAAATGTCTAATACGCTCGACTTAATTTACAAAATGCGGCAATTTATTTGTATTAATTGAAACTTTTTGTGGTGCCTAATATTTGATGATCGCATAGAAAATAAGTTGCATAATTATTTTATGACGGGCTTCGTGGTCTAGTGGTTCATATAACGGACTGCCGTTCACGTGGTCGCGGGTTCGATTCCCGCCTCGGGCATTCATTTGTGTGATGTTTATAACCCAGACGCAGAACAAACATTTGTATGACACAAATGTTTGTTCTGCGTCTGGGTGTTTACTATGTATAATATGTATGTATTTACAAAAGAAAAGTAGTTTATGTATTCTATCTGTATTCTGGTATCCATAACACAAGCATAATAAGCTTAGCTTGGGACCAGGGGACGTTGTGTGAAATGTCCATAAATATAAAATTTAACTGTTTAAGTTTTAAAAATAAGCGAAAATGTAGTACTTATAACTAAAATTCGTTCAAAAAGATTGCAGACAAAAATTTCAAAATTCCATGTTAAGAGGATACCAAAATAGCTTCGTGCATTTTTCTAGGTACGAAGTTTTCATTGTTTCTTTAGATTGAATGACTAGAGCTCTAATTTTTAAGTATATGTTTTTTCAATATATAATCTAGGATCGCATAAACTCAGAAACGCGATTGAAAAAAGTTTTCTCGATAGAAAATCTTAGCGAAAATACCACTCTCATTTCTAATTTTTTTTATCGCGTATTAACTAATGAAATAACTTTAAAAACATAAGTAACTATTATATATAGAAACACGTAAATCAGAATTAAAATATATTTAGTTGATTATGAGTAAATAGGAAAAGTATCCCTAATTCTTCATTTTCTGTGCCTACTGGCTGTGTTAATAATTACGTGTCGGCGATGATATACGATAATATTGATGTAGGCCCTTAATAAGTTACTCTCATTCATCATTTACTTAAACCCTACATTAATACAATATTCCAAATTTGCAGCTCATAAATATTAAAAACCAAGTTTTGATTTCCCGGGAATCCATTTATAGGTAGGAAAATAATCTATAAAAATATATAAGTCAATGGTTGTGAAGGCAACGCGGGAAAACAGCTTTCCTTATAGCGAGGGGCGCTTGTGCCTCCCCAAAGACTGCCGACGTTGTTATAGCGACCTGTTTTGATTTATGTTGTCCTAGTGACTAGCCAACGTTCTCCTAGTATATTTATCAATATTATTTATATTTATTGTGAATTGATCAATTAACATAAACATACAAAAATCAATTTATTATTTAGTTATGAAACCTTTCGTCCATTATTAATACGAGAAATATTATTCTTCGCTACTTCATTTCAGGGTTTCATCCCTAAAGGATAAACTGGGACACTATTATAAGACTACGGAGTCTTTCATCATCAGAATCCAATTAAATTCCATTCCAGTAAGAATGATTTTAGTATAAGAAAAACTGCGTTTTCTTTTCGTTAGTAAGACGTATAAAGGCCTATTTCAGATTAAGCTATGTGTAATTCGGATATTTAAAGATTTTATTAGATGATACAAAAAAAAGTTAAGCTATTATAAGCTTAAAATAGCAGCAAACGGCACGTTGAAAGTGATTTTCACCCACTAGCATTTGTCGGATTGATCTGAAATTATGCACGCATATTAAGAGCAGATGACAATGCAATCATTTAAAAAAAAAATTCAGGATTGTCAAGGCAAATTATAAACATAGCTGTATTTATATGAAATAATGTCTAGTGCAGGTAAAGTGAGATAGAAATACGTGCGAGTGAAATAAAAGTTGAGGCCGTGTCTATTCAATTATTTAGAGTAGTACGCTTTACGGCGCTTTGTATATTTATGTACGATGGACTCTTGTTTAAAATGTACCATTGACCTATAACACTGTTACAGTTTAAAATTTTAATTTTCTTGTCAAAACATTTTGTTTACAGCCAGTAATATATCACCCGGGCTTTGTTTTTTTACTACCCTTTTGACTGCGATTTCGTTTAAATTCTAATCTTCATAAAAACCAATTAGCTCTTAGTAAGAATGCGATTTCTTATCAGTATACAAATCTTTAGAACTGGATCACTAGTTAGGGAGATTATCCTCTGCAAATATCTTACAAACTTTTTGAATTTTAGTATAGATTTGGGCATGCAGTATAAGGCTATTCTGTATCGTATTGTATATATGTATGTATTTATATGTTGCCATAAGAATGTTAGTTTTTAAGCTAGTAATTTTGTTGTGCACTGATATGCCCATATTCCTCAATTTTCTCCATCATTGAGGTTTGCTGGAAGAAAATTCATTATTGAATTAAGCTCGCCTTTGTACAAGTTGTTTCTTTTATGTCTGTAATTTTTTCTGTTTTGCTTTGTATGTGTGCAATAAAGAATAAATAAAATAAAAAAATAAGAAATACTGGAAGTAAATTCATACCAAACTGTAATTTAAAAATTTTATTTTAGACAATATACCTATTATGCTATAATTTATCAGAAAAATTTGTAAGAAAATTATACCGAATTATCATTTCAAAGTAACAAATAAGCATTAGACAATACCAATATTTTTGGACAGCGAGGTGCACCAGAATATCAAACTTTATGAAAAAGGTCGATGTCCTTTTCAAATAACGTATTGCATTTAAAAAAACACAAGTATTATAAGATTTTAGAACAATTGCATTCTTTGCTAATTCTCATAAATTAAAAGTATTAAGAATTATAACAATTAGTCAAAGAAACAAACTAGTAAATAGAAATAATGGTAACAATTCTGATCACACAAAAAACGAAACTGAATTAAAATAGTAACTAATTTATTTTAAAAAATAAACAATATGTGTGTGGATTATTGTAAATAGGATGTATACTTAATAATACCAATGGGATTAGGATTTAACAAAATATATTGACAGTTATTTAATTATATTTAGTTCAGTTTTTGTCGCAACGGAATTGGCACCTTGTCTCTTCGATGCCAGTCACTGTAACCATCAAAAGGACAACGTATGACCTCCAACCTTCACAACTTTATAATTTACAAATTTCTAATTATAAAATGCAAACTATATGAGATACTTAAGTTCGTAGTCTTACTGCCGCACTCAGAGACATTTAATGGTTACTTAAGGAAAGTTAAGGAGCTCTTTAGTATTGATTTTTTAAATCAATACTAAAGAAACCTTTTTTAAATCAATACTAAAGAGCTCCTTAAGTAACCATTAAATGTTAATGGTTACTTAGGGAGCTCTTTAGTATTGATTTAAAAAAGGTTTAACTTAACTTTTACTTTTTTAAATCAATACTAAAGAGCTCCTTAACTTTCCTTAAGTAACCATTAAATGTCTCTGAGTGCGGCAGTAAGACTTGTGAGTACGAAGTCGTGTACCATTCTCTCTCTGGAGACTAGCGAATTTTGATAATTATACCCAAGATAATGAATTTAAAAATCATTATGCTAGTAATGTGAAATAAAATTATAATTTCATTAGTTTAAAAACTAAAGAAACACGATAATTATTTTCTAACTTGCGCGACTCATTTGTTTAAAATAAAACTACTTTTTACGGAATTAGACGCGTATATTTGTTTTAAATTTTGGCCCGACGTTTCGGAGACTTTGCAGTCACTATGGTCACGGGTGAGACTGAGCTAAAAATTTAAATTAAATATACGCGTCTAAATCCGTAAAAAGTAGTTTTATTTAAAGAAACACGCTTTAAAATTAAGGGTATTTTGTGAAATTATTGCATTGTCATCAGTCTTAATACTATGCGTGCGTAAAAATCACGTCAAGTGCGTAAAAATCACTTAAAAATCCGTTACATACTTAAGTACATGGATTGCTTGATAGATAGACACGAACGAAGCTAATTAAAGCGTGATAAAATATTATTATTTGTATGTATGTAAACGTATAATATACATATGAGGTTAAAATGGATGAAAGTTTAAATAAAACCACTTTTTATGGTGTATTTTCTCCAAATTTTAGGCGACGTTTCGAAGACTTTGCAGTCACCATGGTCACGAGTGAGACTGGGCGAGTGGACTGGTTTATTTAAACAAATGAGTCTCGCAAAGAACAGATGAAATTTTTAAAGCTTTTCATGTACGCTATAAATTGTCACTAAATTTAACAAATTAATAGTTTATATACTGATTTGTCTTCAACCTAAAATAAGAACGATGTCATATTGATTATTTGCAAATCTGTCTGCCACATAATGATGAAATTCATTAGAAATTATACGAGTTGTAGTCTAGTCACGCAATGATATTGCTTTCCTCATATTTATATGTTTATGGTGACGACACAATATGTCATTCTATTATTATCTATCCCTCAGCTTTGAACTGTCGATTATGATTATCATTAATTTGAAGAGATAAGTACCAAGTTAAGAGCGTTATCACGTCGTAGCGTTCTCGTAGCTACTCTGTAGCATACTGATATTTATTTAACTTTAAACCCAGTCTTAGTACTGCAGTTTTCGAATGTACTAACAGTAAGTATATTATGCATAGGAAGCTGCCTATATATTATAAGTAAACTGACAACCTTTACACATAGAAATGAAAGTTCTATTTACAAATCGATTACTTAGAACAGTCGTGAAATCTCATTTGTTATTCGAGACCTATTGAACCTTTATGATCAGTTTGTAAAGAACCAGATTAATTAATCTGTTATTGAAACCTGTTTTGAGTAAAAAAGGTTTGATAAATCAACTCAGTTCAATGACCTCGGCAGGTCTATTGTGTGCGCACGAAAAGCCCTTACTTCTCTTTGTTGTTTTCACAAGCGACCGCAAATAGAATGTTTGAAGAAATCTCTTTACATTATTGATTTTGTCGAAATTCTATTGACTTTTTACTGTCATTTCTCATTTAATTTTTTATTATAAATACATAAGTCATATTAGTAAAAAATACCTGTAAAAATAATGCAATGTTAGTAACATAAAAACTAACGTAAAATACGTATTATAAGTAATAAAATGAATACAGTACCAGGGGGTTAGGAAACGCGGGGTGGTGGCTGGCGCTGTGACCCGATTCTTGTTCGCTACGTCAGCCGTAGAGTGCAGTGGCCGCGCCGTAGCGCCCGCGTATACACGTGCAAACTTATGAATGGTATGAAATTCAGGAAAGTAGGCGTTCAGCGTTGTATTTATTTTATTAGTTAACATTTGCGTTTTATGATACAAAAGTAAACAGTATTATACATTAAATAAAGGTTAACATAATATTTTCTAACACTTGCGCGACTCATCTGTTTAAATAAAACTACTTTTACGGATTTAGACGCGTATATTTGTTTTAAATTTTGGCCCGACGTTTCGGAGACTGCAGTCACCATGGTCACGGGTGAGTCTCACCCGTGACCATGGTGACTGCAAAGTACGCGTCTAAATCCGTAAAAGTAGTTTTATTTAAATAAAGGTTTACATATTTGAGTGCTTTTTAATTTCAAATATCACTTTGTAAATGGCTATCAAAGATTGATAACATAATTTAACTTTATGATTATGACTAACTTTAGATATTTTTGTATGTTATAAAGTGTGCCGCTTTTAGAATCATTTTGGCATTATTGATTCATTATAAACTAGGATATTGGAACAGTTTAATGTCCTATTTTATAACAAATAACTAAATATATATAAATATTTGAGTTTGTTTTGTGGATAACTGTGACTAAAAAAAATTTTAAATGTTAATTAATTACACATCCTACAGCGGTATTATTTTGTCGATGTTAATTATTTCTGTAATCTCAATTGGTGACATATTTGTCTACAAGCTGGAAATGAATCCGTGACCTCGTAAATGGCAGTCCGTTAGCTTATCTACTGTACCACGGGGCCTTACAAAAATCGTATCGCAAATTACTATGTAATTAATAACTTGCCAATCCTATATTAATAAGAATATTGTAGACTAGCTGTAGCCCGCGACTTCGTCTGCGTGAAATTTAGAAATCAAACCTTTACAAACAGAAGTTTACTATACCACTGGATAGATGGCGTTGTACATACGTTTTTAATTCGCACTATGGTTTGGTTACACACATTAAAACTTAAGCTCGACGAAATTTTTGGTTACTATTCCGCTTTTCGCATTTATAAATTAGTAAGGATAAGGATTAGTAGACGCATAGTGGTGCCAATTCTAAGTGCACAACTAAACTTAACTAAAAAATGCAAACAACTATTGCTGTTTCTTATTTATTTGGCTATTTTCTTGTGCACTTTTATATTAATTATAATCGTTAGTCTATAATAAACAATTTTTATAACGAAAGCTCAGTTAATATTACGGAATTGTGTTATTGACACTATCTAAGTTTAGTTGTGCATGTAGAATCGGCACCAGTGTATGTTAATATGTCTAGCTAGTGGTGAAGCTTGGCGCCTGGCAACTTGCCAACACTACCCCATACTTATGGAGTGCGACCACATAATATTTTTGTTTATTGTGAGAATATCTAAAAGCCTCCTTTTAAATAATACCTTTATAACACACTCGATAAATGTATACTAAACATTAAGTAGCGATAATATAATGACTTATTCTAATAGGAAAACGTTAGGATGAAAATAAAATATTAGCTATGTCCCGCAGTTTCATATATGTATTTGCTGAAAGCGACATATGGGTGTAAAAATAGTTTACTTATTATTTAATTCTTAGACCTTATTGAATCTTGTTCTTCTTCCCAGCCTAATTAAGTCCCACTGTTGGACTCGAGCCTGCTCTAATTCGAAATGTGATAAAGAAAATGATTCTGAAAAAACTGCAATACATGCTACGATTGCTACGACTTTCGTAGCAATTCTATTCTAAATATTTGCATTAGAAATTGCAAGTTATCAATAAATCTTTTTTACTTTTTTACGACACATATGAGTAAAGCATGAGAAATAAAAATTTGATATAATTGGTTTGTATATATATATATATATATATACAGATTAAAAAATATCAGATCTAAGTTAATTGCTTCGCCAATTATATTTTTAACAGCTAACTAACCATAAAGTGGCGATGTGTTTAATCAATTATGGTAATTTAGTTGTAAAAATTCAGGTAAAACCGATGATCGTGATGTGCTAATCAATTTAAATAGACATTACAGACTTGTGGTTAAAAATTTTTGCGCTTATGAATTCCTTAATTTAGATGGCAGTTTGAAACTTAAGTTAATATAACCTTAGTTTTATATGAGGCTGCTTCCGTTACTAAATAACTTCTTTTGTAACTTTGTAGCGCAAAGGATTCGAATTCGAATCCCTGATTAGACATTTAGGTTTTTTTTATAATGTATGTTTACTAAGTGTTAAAATGTATATTGGGAATAATTTTAATTTTTCTTGATTAGAACTTGAGAATCATATAGTGTTGAAATCGTACTGATATTAGATTTGAATACTAATTCAGCTCTGCCTATACTTATTAAGATATTCAGATTAACGATATAAGCATTTCTCTTTTAAGCTTTTCTTTTGCTTATCTGCATAACTCTAAATGGCTTTCGGTCTTTATAAACAAACGAAATATCTTTATTTTCTTTAATGTAAGAAGTGAAATTGTTCGGTTCGTAATGGTGGAGGTTACCGCTCGGGTCGACAACCTGTGATTCATACAACTACCCTCGATTACGTATAGGCTTTTCCCATTTGTTACCGCCATCGATTATACCTTCCACGCGGTCTGAATTTAAGCTGGCTAATATAAATGGGTCGGTTTGTTAAATAATAAATAATAATAATAAATTCATTTTATTTCAACCAAAAGTCATAAATTTTCTGTTTTCTTTGCATAAATTTAAATTACAAAATCAAATCAAAATTAAAAATTAAGTTAAAATTACAAGTTTACAAGTTTAAGCAATCTAAAGAAACTAAAAATAAATAATCAAATCACAACATTAAATATTAATAAAAGCAAGTTATTTAAGATTAAAATAATGTTAAAAATAATAAATAATAAAAATAATAATGTGTTTCTAAATAATATGTGTGTTAAATATAGTGACGAAATATGTTTCTTTTTGACTTGCCTCATACTCGTAGCTTAATCAATATTATGCACAAGGTTGTGAGTTCGAATATCCTTTTATTTGTTAGAGTTACTATTTAGTACAGTTATTGCTATGACTTACTTTTTTTTAAATTCGCATTTATAGCTTTCTTTGGGACTAGATGACGTTGTGTGAAATGTCCATAAACACTTATTTATTTTTTGTGAAATATAATAAAATGTACTAACAAAACAAGTTATGTTTTTATATAACCTTAAAATGGTTTATGAAACTGTGAAAATTAATTATATCAAGTCATTATGATCAATTTTAAATTAACTTTTAAGTATCAGATTTTTACAAAAAAAATCTAAATTACTTCGTAATATATAATATATACACTGAATTTAAGATACGTCTAATATAGGTTCAATTTTATTAATACTAATAGTATTTTTATGTACCTATGTTATAATTTCCGGTAATATTGAATGCTATACGCACTTATTGCGTGCTCGGGTCATGACTTCTAAGTAGGCTGTGGATGCTGTGAGTAACCTTGCTATATTTTGCCGCATTGGGGTAACCGTGCGAAAGAGATGCAGCATACTTAGCACACCTTGTTAATGAGGGACAAAACATTACTATAATATTACACGTGCTGCCTTCTTATTTCAGTTTTTGATAAATTAAACATCCATACGGATGTATTTTGATTGATTCCAAAAACGTTTTTATAAAAATATTTTTTATTTCAATAAAACTATCAGGTTTGTATAAAACAAATGCTTTGAGTTTGTATTTTATTTATATCAATCTGAATCTGATACAGCGTCAATCGGATCTTTTTAAATCTGAGTCTGAACTGCAGCTATTCGTGACGTTTATTATTACCGGTTGGTCAATGATATTGTCGTATTAGTACATCTCGATCCCAGTCTTGTAAGCAAATTTTCTTCGTTCTTTCGACCACTTACTTACTTCTTCCACTTTACTTTTTTATCTAGTGTTTTATGTCCATCAATGCGCGTAGTCTTTTTTTCAAAATAAATAAATATTGCTTATTATGTTGAATGACCTGGCTGAATGACATGACATTTGCCTAAAAAAACAGTATTTTATCGAAATTGTTTCACATAACTAATACAACTGTCAGTTGAAACGTCATAGGGATCATCATTCGGCGTGGTAACTATAATTAACGCTTTACTTGAAGATGGTGAACGAGGCCCTTAGTGATGAATGTAGGTTTTAGACTACGAGAACTTCATGTACTCCTAGTACACACAACCGCATTGCACGCCAGCTCCGCGCCGTATGACGAATTACAATTTACATATTTGTTAGTGTAAAAGGGGTCGGAGGGTCCCGTGGGCCACATCCACGTCGAGCAACATACACAACTTTGTTATACCTTAAATGTAAAATGTCTAGCGGCCTTCAATGTTGTACAATGCCTCGGCCTTAATGAATGTCATTTATATAAACAACCTTGAAATTTCAGCGAGCCTACGTTGGGCGCCATCTATCTAAAATTAAAGATAACCGACTTGTAAATCACGTCTTACAATAACTGTAGGTTGTCATCTTTATTTCCTGGATCAGGCTAACGTAACGTAGTACATATTTCCATATACTCAAAATACATATAGTTGCAGCTCCGGTTTAGGATGTCATTTAAAAATGCTGATGGTAATACGTGTCTCGGCCTAATATATTTTGATCCGAGTTTACATGTAAAATATGACGTAGAAGATAGTTTTCCTCTACGAAAGCAACAATACCATAGACATTACCTAAGGTCATATTATGATCGTTTTCTATGTTTTTTTAACATTACTATTTTCTTTTGTTTCAGGCTGCAAGATTAAGGCGCTTCGAGCAAAAACCAATACCTACATAAAGACACCGGTTCGTGGCGAGGAGCCAGTGTTCGTAGTCACCGGCCGCAAGGAGGACGTCGCACGAGCCAAGCGCGAGATCCTCTCAGCGGCCGAGCACTTCTCACAGATCAGAGCGTCGCGCAAGTGTGGCGCCGCCCCACCGCCGCCCGCCGGCGCGCCTGGTCACGTGACCGCACAAGTCCGCGTGCCGTACCGCGTCGTGGGGCTCGTAGTGGGACCCAAGGGAGCCACCATCAAACGTATCCAGCACACCACGCACACTTACATCGTGACGCCGTCACGTGAACGTGAGCCTGTATTCGAAGTCACCGGTTTACCGGAGAGCGTGGAGGCGGCACGCAAGGAAATCGAAGCACACATCGCTCTACGCACAGGTTCAGCGAGCGCGGCCGGTGGCATGCCGGCCCAAACTGATGGAGAACCGCTCGCTCAGCTGTACCGAGCCGGGCTGGCGTCGCTGCTGCGGCCCGAGCAGGAGGCCGCGTTCTCTTCGGCGGGCTCGTGCTCGTCGGGCGGCTCGTCAGCTCGGCTCGGCGATCTGCTTGGAATTTGGTCGTCGACGGAACGTGACGAGGGACTGGGTGAATCGCCGTCGTTCGAGTCGCCGGGCGGCACGGCGAGCGTGTGGGCCTGGGGCCCGACGCGGCCCTCGCCCGCCGCGTCTCCTGCGCGCGCTTGTGCGGTGTGCGGCGAGCGCGGTGTGGCGGCGGCGCTAGTGCCGTGCGGCCACAACCTGTTCTGCCTGGAGTGCGCCCAGCGACTGGCGGCGGGCGGCGCGCCGTGCCCGGCGTGCTCGGCGCCCGCGCATCAGGCCATACGCATCATCTCGTAAGGCGGCGCGCTCGACGCCCGGCGCCCGAGGCCGACACGAGCCGCACGCTCTCGTTGTAGGGATCTTTTTTACTCGAATCGTTATAAAATATTAAAAATCGCGTAATCGAAATCCTGGTGCCAAAAGTCGGCGCCTCGCCGGCACGGCCCGTCCGCCGCGCCGAACCTATCTTAAGTCGGCAGAGTTGTTCACGATATATTTTCTTATTATGAACGTTTTTTATGAGTGCGGCGGTGCGCAAACGCGGCCCGCCGCCACAGAGAGAGTCGAACGTACGTTACGATAAATTTCGAAAAAAAATACATAAAATTTAAAAAAAGTTGTATAATTATTATTATTGAATAGCGTAAATGAAAAATCGAAAATTTATAAAGCTTATCTAACGTAATAGCGTAAAGTATTAAGATAATATTATAATATAATGTTAGGAGGTATAGAGGAGAGTTAGCAAGGTAGCCGCCGGTCGGCCGGGGAGCGCGCGCGCGGTCGTGGGGCCCGCTGTGACTGACAAGTGGTTGTAGTGAATGTTTGTTTGTATTGTACTATGTATGTACTTGTGTATTGTGTATGGTATATAGTACGCGCCTAGCTAATGTGTTGTTTATATGTAGGTAATGAGACGGTTGTGCCACGTGACGGACGATGTAAAGCCGCCCGCACGCAGCGCTCCCCAGCGCGATATGCTCACAATATTTTTGACTATACGATTAATCGCTTATATGATATTATACATACGTACACACTATGATTATAATGATAATATTAATATAATGTTTGTTTTAAGTGTGTTTTAATGTTTAGATTTTTATTGTAATGTTTTTATGAATGATTTTTATCTGTATGATTATTATTATTGATTATTATTTTATGTGTTGACGATGTTTTTTTTTGTGATTACGTGCGCCCGCGCATTGGGCCGAGGCTGCATAGGTTCGTTCGTTTAGTGTTATAGTATCGAATAATAAATTTAAATGTAATAAAATGATAAAGAATTATTATTACAACTCATTCATAACTATTATAATTATTATATAAACTATTGTAGTCTGTAGAACGACATTGACTAACCATTACCTATTGATACTTATTAAGTATTATTATTATTATATTATAAATAAATTTAAAGATTGCATAATTATATTTCATAGGAATCATTATTCTGTATAACTCTAGTTAAATATAATAAACAATAACAAAAATATTATTATTGTATATGTGTATTGGAGAAGGTGTTGTTATATTTATGTTTCCCGGGGGCTTATTTTATGAATTTTATATTTTTTTATTTTTTTACCATTATTAGTTTTTGACATACTCATGTAATTACGCGAGGATATAATAAATGCCTATTAGATTATATTTTAAAAAATAACGATTACGTAAAATGGGCCTCCGCAGTAAGTAGTAGATCCCAGTGATTTCGATAATTTTATTTTCATATTAAACGTGGTTAGACGCATTAGGTTCAAAATAACGTTGTGAAAATTTGTGAAATTTTGTAGACTACATATCTTATTATAAATCTAATATAAACTATAACTTTCGAAAGGTATCTTTTATTTCACTCCCACACTTAATTACTTTGAATAAACAAAAGAACTGCTGAGTCTATGAAGAGGAAGATACAATAATAGACCTCTTAATTTCAAGTGAACAAGGTCGTGGGTTCAATCCCCATACATGACTACTAATAATATTATATTCATTTACAAGAAAAAAAAATGTAGATAAGGTTTATCCGTAATCTTTCTCCCTTAGTACAAGGGCTGTGCTCTATTTGGGTTTAAAGGATGTTGATATGCCATTCATTTGGATATATACTTTCACACTGCCGTGTGACTAACGTCATATATGGTGCCCTAGCTAATGAAAGCCCTTAGGTAAGTAGAATATGAGGTCAAAGTCAAAGTCAAAGTCAAAATATTTTATTTCAAGTTGGCATGTTTTACAAGCTCTTTTGAAACGTCAGAAACTAGGTGTCTGTTCCAAACGCGGATCCTATGGAGAAGAACAGACAAGAAACTCCATGGATTTTTTTTTTCATTTCCTTTCATTTTTTTTTTTAACAATATTATACATAATTGTATAAGGGGTGTGAGAATGATGCCGATCAGTACTATCACGACTAACTAAAACTAACATTTTTAAAACTAAAACTAACTTAATAATAAAATAGCCTTGTTGGAGCAAATCGTCCTGTCCCAGCAGAAGGCACCCGTTCACGAGTATAACGCATACATCAGCCCCGCACAGCTCGACCATTTTGTAGGGAACCGTGCGACCCGACGTGCAACGCTACCGTTCTCTTTTGTTGCTCTTTGATGCAAAAGCTACTGCATGGATTTGTAAGAACATAACAGTTGTGTAGCTTTTAGATCAGAATAACACGTGCATATCATCAAACTGAAGGAAAAGGAGCAGTAACTAAAAAAATATAAATAAATATATAATTACTACTAGCTGGCCCGGCAAACGTTGTTTTGCCATACCAAAAAAAAGTAAAAAAAAAAAAATATCTATAAACCTCACGGAGCCCGAGACCTTTCCAACGAATGCAAAACCGTGGAAATCGGTTCGTGCGTTCTGGAGTTATAGCGTCAGGAAGGAAAATCCGACTTATTTTTATATAGTAGAATAAACGCAGGGGAACCCGCCGCCATTAGCTATAAAATTTTTTAATATTTACTGGAAAATAGGTCGCTTCAACTACGTACACTTAATAAGCACCATTTAATTATTATGTTAACATCATTTTGTTTTAAGATACAAGTTCCCTAATCTAGCCTGCTCACGAGTTAGAAACTGATTGGAAGAAAAATGATATGCGGTGTACCCAAGGCGGCGGCCAATTGAGAATCATTCAGTCGAAACTATCTATCTTTACTATCTTAAGTAATTGAGAGAATGGTCGTAACAAAGATAGATTCTTACCATGGAATAAATAAAATTCCTATAGCTAATTTGAATTAGCAAAACTAAATAGTCGGTGTAGAGGACCGTGCTGTTAATATAACATCATATTGATATATACCTAAAATAGGTAAGTTATAAGGGCGAAAAGTCACTACTACCTTAGATAAAGACTCATTGAAATGAAATTCAATGATAAATACATTCAGAACATGGTGACCTAACACAATCCTATATTTCCAAGGGTGCGGAGCCAATTACGGAAACATCGAATTATGTAACATTACGAGAGATGTTCGTGTGGTGACGGACTAGGTATACAAGTGTCACTACCACTTTTCCTTACCAGGGTGCTGTAAAAGTCAGTTAAGGTATACCAACACTACACAGATAACATCCTCTGTAAGAGACGGAAAACTAAATGCTCTACCTGTGTCAATAAGCCTTGGGGTTAACTCTGTTATTACAATATTGTCACAATGATCAGTCACTGACGCCATAATGGCGTCAATTATACTAAAGTAGACTACCAAGCTTGATAAAATTCGCCATAATGGCGTCCGACTGATCATTGTGACCACATTGTAATAGCAGACTTGGCCCCCTGGTCAACGCAGCACTGTAGACTACAATCTCTCCCAAAGTTATTTATTTTTATTTTTTATTTATTGCGTTCCATAATGTATACAATCATTGCTTAAATTAAATATTTAAAATACAATTATGGACCCTGTCGGGCACAGCAATTTAGATCAGAAGAGAGGAAGAGTGACAGCGCAACAACTTTATCATCTTTTAATGTATTTCTACAAATTGCAATTGTACATCTATATAGATTATTGATACATTATGTCTGATTGATTAAATGTCTATTTTCTTTTATTTTATTAATAGTTAGTTTTATTTCCAAGTTATATATATATATATATATATATTACTAGCTGACCTGGCAAACGTTGTTTTGCCATACTAAAAAAAAAGTTTGAAAAATAGATGTTGGCCGATTCTCAGACCTACTGAATATGTATGCAAAATTTGAGAAGAATCGGTCAAGCCGTTTCGGAGGAGTACGGTAACTAACACTGTGACACGTGAATTTTATATATTAGATGTAAGTAGGACGATAATGGGCTGGAGAGAGATGAGAGATAGTTATGTCAAAACAACCTATACAAAAACGTTAGACGTTCTTTAGTAGACCAGAAGCCTTTTCGGTGCTAAGCAAGCCCATGCCTAACAGTGGGATATTTCTAGAAGTAATAAAATGAAAACTCGTTAACGTTCAATATTAAACATGTGGGTGTATCAACCTGCCCACAATCACTTTATAAAAGACACCCACTGAGAGAATCGTTGCCACTTAAGAAGCTTATTTAACTCATAAAAAAAGCATTTCTCAGAATAATTCCCGATTTACTCTTCTTGGGAGAAATAAATTAGATAATTTTATCCTTATATGTAACCTGACACTTGCTAGAATAACAGTCTAATTACAAAATTTAAGGCCCCTAGAGAAGAATACAAAACAATTTATAAAAATGTACTTACATTTTAAATGGATTTATATAGTATTTGCATGGTTTAAAGTACAAAAATTTGACACATTATTTATTTTTCTTGCCTTATGCATAATATTTAAAAAATTCTAAAATGATTGAATTTGCAATTATGAAGCGAGCTAGGCTAGAATAAACCTAGTGGAGATGGAACTAAGCCCTCTGTTTCAAACACATGGGTCGCTACGACATTCGTAGCATGTAGCGTAGCACACAGCTAATTAACTAATATTTCTTTTATAGAATACATATTTTGATTACTGTGCTAATCATAATATGTATTTAGTGTTTGCTCTATATATTAATACTAGCTGTTGCCCTCGACTTCGTATGCGCAGAATTTATAAAAAAATTCTCGCTTATGCCACATTTTTCGCTGATGCTTCACTCCTATTGGTCGCAGCGTGATGTTATATAGACTGTAGCCTTTCTCGATAAATATACATATTTAACACTGAAAGAATTTTTCAAATCCGCTCAGTAGTTTCTGAGATTAGCGCGTTTAAACAAACAAACAAATTCTTTAGTTTTATTATATTTGTTTAGATGTCTGTCCGGTTTCTGACAGAATTACTTCCACTTCCTACTCTCATCTAAGGGTCCCTTTAAGAGTCAGCGTAAGGATAATGTTGCTATTCTAATATTTTGTCTCGAAATCTTGAAAATATACCTAGACCTGGTCTAAATACGTCGCCGTACGATAAGGTCTGAATAGAAAAGAATAATCGCTCAGCAAAATAATATTTTTTTATCAAAATATTAAATATAAAAACCACGATACACGTGTCTGTACAAAACTAATTATAACGCGCTACAAAATATTCTTGGTAAAAGATATACATGACTGTAGATATAACAAGCTTTTGCTCGGATAAAAATATTACTAAAAATTTTTCTTCTATTACTGTAGCTGTATTTAGATGAAATATTATTTATATACAACACTTAGTTATAGTTATATCGTTACGAATACGTCATAAATGTATTGAGAAAATGAGTGCTATAAGATTCAGTACAAATATAACCAACCAAATCCAAAACCCTACCACCTATATATACTAACATTCCTATTATTTAATTTGAGGAAACCCATTGCAATTCTATTTACATAAACGTAATAGCTAAACTTATTTATAGTAAGCAAACTATTCATATAAATAGTCTAAAAAGTTTAATTAATTATTCTATAAACTAGCATACGCAAAAAGGAAGTTAATAATAAAAAAAAACGGAGACAAAACAATATCGATCGTTTTTCTTTTATCTCAAAATACAATAGGAGTATAGGAGGATGTATTCGATATAAGCACTCTATTGATTTAATCCTTTGTTTACTCAAACTCAACACCTGCGTACTTAAAATAGATCACATCCTGAACAAAATCATGGTAAATAAAAAAACGTGTGAGCGTGCTTAAACCACGAACAAGATAGACGCGACTAGAGCGTAAGTGCTACGTAAGTGTTTATTAAATTTAAAACAAACCTATATTACTTCTAAAATAATAAACTATTTTAAAATGCCACCCTTATTGGAGAAGAAATAAGAAGGATTTATTAGCTCGTATTGATTTTGTGAACATTAAAATAAGTTGGTAGCTGTATGGTGTCAAGTTGCATACGACATCCTGTAAAAGCTGTTTTGTTCCATAAAGGTCATGTTATTAATATCAATTTGTATTTAAACTACTTATATACAATTTAAGTATCTTTTAATAAAGGGTTGTTTCAATTATAGCACCGATTGTTTATGAAAATCTCAGATCAATCTGTTGATTGGGAACAGGCGTAAAGACATAAATTCAAACGAAGAAGCGAATAGAACATATTTAAAAGCGTTAAAAATACATAATAACGTAATGAAATTGCATACCATATCAGAAACACTTCAATTCTTTATTCAAATTTTGTCAATTTTAACGCGCGGTAAACGTCAAATTATTTTCTTCTTACCGAAAATTCCAATAATTATATACGCTGCATTGTTACTTGTTAGACTAAAAGAACATAACAAATATATCTAAAAAACTAAATCTGTTCATGAAACCAGACATACAAACAAACAAATAACAAACCACTTTCTATATTAATTTATTATCTTTGCAATTGACTTACAAAATTCCGAGGTTGTGGGTTCATGTTCCGCTCATGCTGATCATTATTTTCTACAATAATTTTATTTATTTAGCCACTTTTCTTTCAGGGGTTAAAAACCATTCATCAAATGAGTGTAACTTCAGTCATCCCTGTTGTGAAAGCCCTAAATAGTGTTAATAGGCTGGGGTTAGCCGGGTTACCGTTACTTGAGCCCAATAATTAGGGGGTCAGCCCTTAGCACGCACTCGGGGCGATAATCCGTTGTCGGTTCGTTTAGTTTTAACAATATAATTTATAGTCATTATGGCAATTATAGACGCTTTTAATTTTATCTCAATATAATACAGTCAGGAAATAGATAAACGAGGGAACTGGCAACATTGTTAGCGTCGTCAGAATCGTTAATTAATTAATATTTATTTTAAATCTACTTAATTTTTGTTATGTTAATACTGCTTTAGAGTAGCGTACAAATTAAAAAAAAAGTTTTTTTAAAAAGGGTTTTTTTACTCGATTTCTCAGGAGATAACCACCAGATCCCGACCAAGTGACAATAGGACCACACGGAAACCATAAAAAAATCATTAAAATCGCTTTTCCCAGATAATCATAAAAATATATCATCGCCTACACGTACATATTAACACAGCCAGTAGGCACAGAAAATGAAGAATTAGGGATACTTTTCCTATTTACTCAAAATCTACTAAATATATTTTAATTCTGATTTACGTGTTTCTATATATAATAGTTACTTATGTTTTTAAAGTTATTTCATTAGTTAATATGCGATAATAGACCGACAAATGAAAAAAATAAAAAATTAGAGAGGTTGTTTCGCTAAGATTTTCTATCGAGAAAACTTTTTTCAATCGTGTTTCTGAGTTTATGCGATCCTAGATCATATATTGAAAAAACATATACTTAAAAATTAGAGCTCTAGCCATTCAATCTAAAGAAACAATGAAAACTTCGTACGTAGAAAAATGCACGAAGCTATTTTGGTATCGTCTTAATGTACCTAGTTTTAATATTTAACCCTTGAATAGGTATGTATTAAATATATTAACGTAAATATTTTGACAACGTTTATGTTAAATTTTTATAGTCATACGTCAGAATCAACAGCGGCCAAATTAAAATAAAAAAATATTTTATTAGCTGTTTCCCGTGACTTTGTACGCCTGAAATTTCGAATCACTACATGTAAATCATAATTTAACGCCTATAACATTCTCGGAGACGGATTTTCTTTCCTATTAGTTCGTAGTAGTTCGTAGTAGTAGTTTCCTAGTATTTCGGAGTTCCTATTAGTGAATAAATAATTATTATCCTGTACCGCTACTTTCGTAGATCATCCCCTACATACATATTAAAAATACATACTTATAATATAATTAAATACAGGCGGCGATTAACTTGTAAAATTCTTGTATAACTTGTAATAGTACGAGTAACGATTAACTTGTAATAGTGAACGATAGTTGTTGCTTAATACCGCTACAAATTGAGTCTAGAGCCATTAAAATTAATGAAAACAGAGAACAATTCATGTAATAAGCTTGTTCAGTTACTATTGAAGGAGTTTTTGACTTCCAAAGCGATTTGTATTATTCATAGAATTACTAAAACGACTAACATCTAATTTAAAATTATTTTATACAAGAAACGTGATATTCATTATAATAATGTTGTAGATTTCATAAAGAAAATCAGTACACTCGTGTGTAATTTTTGTGTAAATTAATTAAATTACAGTTTTGTAAATTTTAGCACATAAATAATTTTAGTAAATATATAGTCTGAGAGTAATTTTACTTAGAATACCTCTTCGAGAATTAATTCAATAAATTGATTTAATACTCTAAACTAATACCTATATGTAAGTATATTTATACTGGAGAGACCTGCTCTATACGTATTATTTAACAAAATTACAAGTTTTGTCATGGTTTTTTCAAGAAAATCACGGCGTAGACACATAAAAAAGTCATGCCGTATACACATAGACGAGTAAAGATTTATTCTATTTATAAATAAGAATATCCCATCTGACCTAACATGATAAAAACTATTGTTGTATCTAATATAGAACATTTAGTCACAGAAACCAATCTTGAAGACAGTCAAATTTCGTCGCATATCTCTTGGAATTAGTAGGTAATCCACTTAGTAGCTTGATTGTTTAATTATTTTACTATCTTGCCTATCAAACCCTAATCTTACATTCTCGAAAATAGTTGGCACATTCTGCATATTTAGAGAAAATAAAAAATAGATATACTATCAACATATACTATTCATCGAAAGAGCATAAAATAGATGAAATCTAAACCTATTCTTTCTTATTTCATTTCATTTTCATTTCAGTATATTTTATTGCTATAAACATAGTATAGAATAAGGTGTTACAAATTTAAAGCACTTACATGTTTAGCGAACATTATAGCATGCAATAACTTAATGATTTTGACATTCAAAGAAATCATTAATATTGTAGTAGTTATTTTTACTCAGCCATCATTCATACGATTTGTCCTAAATAGTGAAAATTTCTTAGAACATGGATGCAAATTCGCCACCAGATAACCTAAGTTTTTTAACACACAGAGTGTAACCACCCTTATTTTACATCAAGTCTAGATACTATTTGAGTACAAGGCCTGTCTCGTGGCCATGAACCAGCATACACGTGTAATGCCGTTGCCTAGCAACCATCTGCGCAGTGGCCTCATAATTTTACCCAATTTATTTGCCAGATTTACTCCAGGCTCGATATGTATAAATTTTAGATAACCCTAAAAATATAGTACTTCTTTGACCCACGTTAGTTTTCACAAATAATGATGAACATCTATTAAAAGCTATTTATTCTAAAATTATATGAGAACTAAAGTATCTTGTGCATCTTGCAGTCCTCTTTATACATATTACAAAAAATATTATATTAATTTATAAAGACAACTATAAATATATAAATATAAATAAATATAAATATAAAGATAACTAAGAAAAGTTTTCCCTCAGAACAATACATCGTTACAATATATACACTTATAATATAAAGATGAAGAGTGTGTTTGTTTGTTTGAACGCACTATAATCAGGAACCACAGGACCAATTTGAAAAATTCTTTCGGTGTTGGATAGTACATTTATCGAGGAAGACTAAAGGCTAAATAAGATCACGCTGCGACCAATAGGAGCGAAGCATCAGTAAAGAATGTATTAAAAACTGGGATTATTTCTGAATTCCACGCGCATGATGTTGCGGACACCATCTATACTATATAAGTTGATACTATATACTATAACTTCCATTTCTAACTTTGTTTACAGAGTTTTTTCTAAATTTTAATGAGACTTTTTTAGAAACAGTAATTCAAACTATGCATGTATACATAGATTGTCAGCTGACAATTTAAATGCTATGATGTCTAGCAAACTTTTAAATGTACACACTTTTAATTGTAAACACCATGTACAATAAAATTGATAATTGTTATTAAAGTCGCATTTTTTAAATGATTCCTTATTAGCCACTCAGAGAATTTACGAATATTGTAATTTAATAAAGGAATATTGCAGAAGATTCTGCAGTTCTTTCAAGAAAATTTAAATGTCATCCCTTTACCAAATTTATCAAACACGCAAACCTATTCATATAATATTTCTAGATCCGGATATATTCATATCCAGGTAGATCTAAGCTAAACCCCTTTCAGCATAATATCTTAGGCATACTTCAGGTATTGTAATATGATGTCGTGGAAGTAGATATCAGATATTTATTTGGTCTCAAGAAAAGAGCTTGTATTATTTTTGTTATTGCTCATCTCTTGAAAAAGGTCAAATACGTATTTCTTTTTTTAACGCTAAGGTTGGCAAATGCTCCATCTTATGTGAACTCAAAGCGTAATCTATTTAATCCAAATATGAGAAAGTGTATTACAATCATGATGATAATGATAGGCTGAATATGGTTATAGGATCTTTTAATAAATTAAATCATCAAACAGTAAGAAAAACCTTAGCAATTCCATTTCAAAATTAATAAAATATAATAGAAATTCTGTAAAGAAACATTGCTACCCCATACATATAGTTTTATCATAACGTCATTCGTTTCTTCTCCTTTTTTCTCTTCCTTTTTTAACAAAGATATGTTGTGCCGACTCGATCATTCATCTATTTGCCCGGCTTTCAAAAAGTAAACTGTAATTAGAAGTTATATTAGTGTATTATTATTTACACTCGGGCTCTTTAATTTTTAAATATGTCGTGTTTAATTTTTTCAGTGGGATATCTTAAATGCTTGTTAAAAAAAGTTTTAATAATTTCATATATTACTACAGCACATATAATTTCTCAGACAATAATATATAATGCCATATCATATGCACTTTCATCTCCTTACTGTTAAGGTTGTTCGGAGGCTGCGGTGTGCGCATCCGGCGCCCACTTCCGCCGCTCATGTTACAACTAGTTTCAACTTCCTGTTCCCATGACCCAATGTCTACCTCCTTTTGTTAAATCAATCAATTTTTTTCGGGAACAATTGGTTTGGGTAAAATTTTTACTAAAATATTTTACACAAAAAATATTTCGTGAGAAACCGGATGTGTATGAATAAATTTGGATGTTCCGAAATAGACAGAGAGACAGACTGATATCACTGAAAGTTCATCTATCTGTCTTGATTCTTGTCTCTCTACCATTCACAAGGTCACGGGTTCGATCCCCGCACATTACAATTATTTATGTGATGATTATAAATGTCATACACATATTTGTACTTGGTACTGCATCTTTCTATAAATGTTTTATGAATGTACATATTTACAAAAATTTGATGTTGACCGCTTCTCAGACCTACGCGATAAACACACAAAATTTCGGAAATAACCAAGTCGTTTTGCAGGCGTCTGGTATCTGACATCGTAACACGATTTTACCTTGAGTCATGAGAAATCAAGAAATTCGTTATACCTATGATCTCTTTAAATCATTGAAATTTCTAGACATATGAGTGGTAGGTTAATGGCAAATAAAGTTATAGTTGACTATGGATACATAATGACCTGAATTTTAAATCCGTAATTGGTTAGTGACCTGTTTTACGATAGAAAAGGAAGGAAATATATACGACATTTTTTACAAGTTATACTAATATTAGGTACAATAAGGAATCAAATAAAAAGCCTTAACACTCAATAGTGCCCATTATATTACGGAAAACTAAATTATACTATACATACTCTAAAATATTGTTATTATTTTTTTAACACCCTTGCTCGTAAAGCTGATGTAATTCCACCGGTTTTAAATATGTAAAGCGGGTCATAACAAACGCGTGTGTCACCAAAGCAAATAGTTAAGTTATAGTCCATACAAATTTCATAACAGTATTATTTGCCATTTCAAATATGGAACTGATCGCCGCCGCACGACTTGAGCAGCGTGCTGTTGCTATTCAAATTTCGAACTAATCGCCGCGCGGCGCCAGTCAGTAGGCAGCGCTAGCGCGCTGTTAAAATGGCGGGAAAGCAACAGTGTGCATTCACAGATTGAGACCAACTTGAGAACTGGAAGAACCACAATGGGACCACACGGGAACCACCAACTTTCAAATAAAAAAACAATCATTAAAATCGCTTCGCCCACTTAAAAGTTATGAGGTAACAAACATTAAAAAAACACATTAAAAAAACAAAGATTAAAAAGACACACACGAATTGAAAACCTCCTCCTTTTTTTGAAGTCGGTTAATGAACGTGTACACATTTTATATAAACTATATACCTAAGTAGGTTTTAAAATACCGAGTGCTTCAAAAAGTGTAAGGTCTGGAGAGCGTGTTGGAAACTCGATTGGCCCCCTGCGTCCTATCCACTGGCCTTTTCTTGTGGGGCACAGTAAAAGATGAGGTGTACAAACGTAAACCACGTAACCTAGACATTCTTTGGAATGAGATTCAAGCAGTGTGTAGAGAAATCTCATTGGACGTTTTGATACGATGTACAGAATCAGTGGTGACTCGTACTCAGAATTGTATTGATGCTGCAGGTCACCAATTTGAACAGTATTAACATTTGTTATTTATGTTTCATTTACATTGGACTTTCAGCTTTCTATTTTCCTGAAATCTAACTTTGTAGAACGGTAAATAAATTTTCTATGGAAGTTCAAAGTGTGTATACATTTTTTTGAAGCACCCTGTATTAAAAGCAACATGCAACGCCATCTCTGAACATTTTATAGGACTATTTTTAAGCATATGTTGCGAAAATAAGCTGATAAGTGATGCTCACTATTTATAAAACGAAGCAAATTTCTGTAATACATTACTTTTGGGACTTAAACATATACTCCATTTAATTAATAAAGACACGGCAAGTTAGTAGTCTGGACCTAAACAGAGAGAAACTTGCCACCCTAAAAAAAATTGATCATGTCTCAGAAGAAGTTGAAATTAAAGAGTTTTTTTTTATTGCTTACAGTGGCAGACGAGCTAACGGTCCTCCTAATGGTAAGTAGCATCCGCTGCTCATGGACTCAACACCAAGACAAAGCCAAGCCGCCGCCGCCTGCCGTGAGAATATTACTCTTCTTAAACTTTGTTTGTAGAGCGCCATGTCGTAGTATTGGGGAAAGATCTTATTACATTTATCTTAGAAATACTTGCTAGAATAATATTATATTTTTGAAAACTACGCAGATGAATGTCCATCTCTAAGGCATATCACACAACATCTTCTGGTCCCAAGGTAAGTTAATTTGCGTGTGTTATGTGCACCTGAACACGGATATACAACATAAACTAATATTTTTTGTAAATAAATGTATAGTTACAGACAGATTTCTATTCAACTCATGTGTATTACATATTTACGTATATTAGTTTCATAGGCCAGGTGTCGGGGTGCTTGCCCTACCACAGAACTGGGTGAGTCGAGCCACAGTTGAACTGGGACACCGCACTACCTCGCTGGATAATTTACAAATCGCGTGCTGAGATTCTCCGATACCATCTTTGAACACAAATATTTTATATATACTGGATATGGCTACAGAAATAATTGAAATAAGGAATAGTGCTATGATAGGTTTTTATTAATTATTTTTATAACTTACTGGTTAATCCCCGTGATTTTATCGGCATTTATTGATTTACTAGCTGTTGCCCGCGACTCCGTACACGTAGAATTTAGAAAATTTCCCTGCTTTTGCAACATTTTTCAGTACTGCTTCGCTTCTATTAGTCACAGCGTGATATTATATAGCCGATAGCCTTCCTCGATAAATTTACTGTCCAAAACTGAAAGAATTTTTCAAATCGGAATATTGGTTCCTGAGATTAGCGCGTACTAGTAGCGTAGCGTATTCAAACAAACAAACAAACAGTCTCTTCAGCTTTATATATTAAGTATAGATTGTTATTATTTCACTCTTTGGCTTTTAACGAAATGATATAGATATGACATACGTGTTCTCGTGCTGTGCTCTTATAGTTGTATTTTTGCCACATTTCACAATTTACAGTTCTTAGAGATCCGCACCAAATGGTAAAACAGGACGCTATTACTGAGTTTCGCTGTCCGCAGGACTGTCACCAGGTTGTATCTCTGGAAAAGTGATAGCTAGAGAGCTGTAAATTTCACAGTTTATGTATGATGCTTTAAAAACCAATACTCATCATCATCATTCTCCTGTCCCTTATCTCCTTATTTGTTAAACAAACGGTACGTGTGTGAGGTCAACTCGTACTAGGTTGGTTTTTATGTTTAGTTAACTCTGATCATTGGTGACTCCGTAAATTACCGTTAGCAGGTTATATGTACGGCTGTATATATTTTTTTACCTTTGCTCTAGACTTTATTCGTCCTCTACTGAACAAGTTAAATAGATAGCACATCCAGTCTGCTCTATATCAGTGTAAAATACAATTTGTGACTCATAATCAGTGTAGTAAATCAAACCCTAACAGCTTCGTTATAAGGAACATATTTTAAACTTAATATTTGTTAATACACATGTTCATTATCATTACAGTTTAAATAGTTCGCTGTCGAATATTGGTAATACAAAATGGAGGAATTATAACTATCTCTCTCCATCCCATTAACGTCCCACAGTTGGGCACGGACGAAAATCTCCGCTATTTTCCCTAATAGCTGTTATTTGTGCTAACGGATTAAGAATACAGGTGACACCACACCATTTCCTGCCCAGGGTGGTGTACAAACCAGATAAAGAATATTAAAAACAAATAACATTCGCTGTGAGAGATGGAAAACTGGAAACTAAAACCTATGTCGGCACGCCTGGTCAGAGCGGCATAGTAGACCATAATCCTCCTAAAAGTGGTCCTCCACTTGGCTCGTGCCCAACAGTGGGACTTTAAGAGGATAGAAAAAGAAAGAAAAGGTATTTCATTGTAATAAGATATATAAAAAATTACGCTGTATGTTTGTTACTTGTTTACGCCCAAATGACTAAACTGAAATGATTGCGATACCATTAGTTGAAATTCGATTGTATAGAAGCACAGAATCATAGAAGGAGATAAAACTTTAATTTAAGATAAAATTTCTTCCAATCTCTCCTATCAGCCGTCAAATTCTCATCAGCTCTTTTTTCTTTCATATGGACTCTGACATAGACTATCCATATTTTATTTGGTCTTTCTCTCCTTATCACATCATCACCTTTTTGCTTAAACGCACTTCATCTTCTCGTACTGTTCGCTCATACCGGGAAAGACGGTTGCTTTTCAACTTTTCTATGACTAGCGCCACTTTTAAGCTATCTTTTATTTACTCATTTCGTACTTTATCCATTCTAGTCTATATTCTCATCTCTAATCTCATCTTATCTGCAAACTTTTTTCATTCATCTTTAAGTAGCTTAGTAACTAAAATGTACCGTTAACTGCTTGATTTGCTAAATAGCCGGAAAAAGACATAAACATCTCATACATAATATAAATGATCGTTAGACTTACAAATCAGTTAATGTATCCGCCAGTCGCGACAGGTATAGATATATTATGAGGTATAGAGTAGTCTGTCTCGACGCGCCACCTTCCTAGGGCGGCAATCAGATTGTTTGCCTGCAGACGAGACGCGGTCACCAACCTATATTGTATGCCTCCAATAACAGCGGAAATAACTAAAATTTTTAATTTAAAATAAGTAGAATGATTATTTGCTTTCGGCTTAATAAAACGTGGGATGTTTTATTAAGCCGAAATTGTTAATTATCTACATTATATGATGAATTATTTCGTGTGTTCGCTTATATTGTCGATGCAGAAGGTTTAATGTAACCGTGTTTAAAGTCTGCTTGATCATTTATTTCATTTGCGAAAATTTCAACTATCGTTCCTGAGATACAGCCTGGTGACAAATGTATGGGTGGATAGAAGGACGATGAAGTCTTAAGGTTAAAAATATGGCTGATCATACTATCAAATTTTAAATATTTCTAAGCTATGTGTAAATCTCAAAAGCTTTTCTCAATAACTTGATACTTTCTACTCGTTATTTTTTGCGACCAAAACCGACTAAAAAACAAGTCCAACTAGAGTAAAACACGGAACAAACTAAATAGTTTTTCTTTTCGATGTGTTACTAAAGATACTAAAGACTAACAACAGAGATAATAATCTGTCAGATATAGTGTCAAAAAAAAAATAAGTTACACTATTTTTCACATTTTGAAACTGATTTGGAAGCATAAAATTACTGGATAGGCTTACTTGGTCTATGCTTATAGGTCTATTCGAAAACGTATCGCTCCGCTATCACTGGCACCGCACACATAGACATTGCTAACATTGTACCAAAAGTACGAATCCCTTCACCCTATAGGGGCTGAAGGGGCTTCTGTAATAAACAAAAGATTTATTAAAAAGGGACAAGTAAGCGCATATTGTCGTCTGCTCTCAAATTGGGGTGGTGACCGTTTGTATTGCTGTTTCGATCTACAACTGACCTCTGACTCATACTTACATAACAACTAAAATAATATTTGCTTTTTTATTTTTAGGGTTCCATACCAAAAGGAAAACCAACAACATATTAATGACAACAATTCGTCCTGAGATAGACACAAGGACGTCCATACATACGTCACCAAGTTGTATCTCATAAACTAGACAGCTGAAATTTTCACAGAAAATGTATTTTTGTAGCCGCTGTAACAACAAAAATAGTATTACCTACGCGTAGTAAGTTTTACGCTTATTTGGGGCACAGACAACAAGAGAACTTAAACCGAAGGAATTCTAGATTCTAAAGAGTTAAGAAAATATTTTGCAGTAAATCAATTTAGTCTAAAATACTTTCTCAACATTCGTTAGAATAATACAGACTAAAATATTTTTAACCATTATTAATTTTGCTTGTTTCCAATTTATTTTCAATTTGATGTTTTCATTATTTAAATATTAGCTGTTGGTCGCGACTTTGAATCACTAATCACTATATATAGACATAACATTATAGTCTCAGCACTGTCGGAGACTAAAGTTTCCTATTACTGAAAACAATTTTAGGTTCAGACCACTACTTTTAGAGTTTGCATACAAATTTAATAATAATAATAATCTCCTCACCTCTTAAATACACCTCTTTAACAAATAAACTAACAAATGGTTTTAAATCTAATTTATTTTAAGGAGTGTAAAAAAATAACTAACGTATTAACCTTGGAATAAGCCACCATGTGCCCAAAGTCAAACTTTGTATTAACGAAATATTGTTAAGGGCTGGGGCGCCTCAAGTCTGAGCTACACTCGTCTAGGCGCGAGACGTTTTATAATGAATCATGATACGTTAATACCTATGACACATACATATGTAGGGGTGGCTATGAATAATTTGGGTTTTCATATGACTGTTTTTAAACTGTTTATAAAGTGTAAATTTTAATATTAGGTGTAATACTAGTCACGAAAACAAAAATAGACTAGTCGGTTCGAGCGTTCGGCAATGCGTGAGGAAGTCAATTGTTGCAAACGTCTATTATGGGCTACAGTAACTGCTTACCTTTTATTTGTATTTAGTATATAAGTGTATGTCTATATAACATTTCTATTATGATAATTAGTGCACCTACAACTATTGCTCTTCTCTCTTCTCAAGATCTCCATCCAAAGGTTGCCTGGCAGAAATTGCTTTTAGCGATAATGCCGCCCATTGTACTCTATTTATAATTATAATTTATTGTAAATTTTATTCTTATGGTGTACAATAAAGTCAACAAATAAATAAATACAATAAATAAATAAATACCTTCAGGCGAATTGTATGTTTGTTTTTTTCCAAAGTAGGATAAAAAAATAAGTCGGGAATCTTCAACGAAATACTTAAAAATGTTCTGAGAAAAGATTTCATCAGTTTTTCTGTGTCCATATTCGTTGCTTATTGCATTTGCGTCCAGCGGCTTCCTATGATCACCATATGTTTATTGTTTATTCAGTAACTAGTTACGAAAATAAAACTGCGGGCCGTCGCTAGGCTTATAATATAATTTTCCAGTTAACTTTATCATACTTAAAGTGCGTGGGGAAACTTTGGGCTTAGTGTGGGACTCCCAGCCAATTGTTGCCGGATAACCCACTAAAAGTTATAGTTAGGATCTCTTAGCTGATTTGGATCTTCTTATATGTGTTATTTGCCGGGTCATGGTCAGGCTCAAGGTACTATACCATGGCCCGGTAAGGCAAGAAGGGAGGGAAAAAAATAATAAAAAAAATGAATTGGAATGTTTAGGTAATTGCCTAATTTACAGATTAAATAATATAGCCCTGGTTGTAAAACAACTATGAATTTGCAATTTTTAACCTACGTTACTAGGTCACAGAGCTGGGCACGATGGGGTTGGCATGTCATGTGACAAAACCCCTTTAAAAATTTAGAATAAAAAAAAAAAAAAGGTCACAGAGCTGCAATGTTTTACATATTATTTTGTGATAGTAAAACTGTTATGTTGGTAGTAGTGGTAATATTCCCGGGGTAGGCAGTACGCTTCCGGTCGTAGTAACAACTGGGCGCAGTAATATGACGCATGGTCGCACCTACGTGTACCGCGCCTGAACATTGAGCTATGTATTTATCAGAAGAGACAGTCAATGAAATTGATTTAATACTTTTAATTAAATTAGAAAATAAACCATATAGTGACCAAAAGACTGGCCTGTATTTAGCAATTCGTATAAGTATTGCTATACAATGTGGCAATGCGGCTAGTGTTTTGGGCACGTTACCTAATGACTGCGATGCGGACGAATTTCTTGATGCCTAATTTTAAGCCCCCCTTTTTTTCTTGTTTTAGATTAATTATAATAATAATAATAAATATTCATGGACATTTCACACAACGTCCTCTGGTCCCAAGCTAAGCTTATATGCTTGTGTTATGGGTACCAGAATACGGATATACTACATAAACTATTTTTCTTTTGTAAATACATACTTATAATACATAGAAAACACCCCGACGTAGTATAAACATTTGTATGACATTTATGAATATCACACAAATGATTGTCCCAAGCGGGAATCGAACCCGCGAGCTTGTGACGGCAGTCCATTACATGAACCACTACGTCACGAAGCCCGTCTATGTCCCGTTACAATTATGTATTAAGTTTGTGTTTAGAAAATTTATCATCTTCATATCATCACGCCTTTTTCCCGTGGGAGTAGGCAGAGACTGCAGAGCGCCATCTGCTACGATCTAAGCATACTTCCGCCATACTCACACGTCTGAAAATTTTTAGATACAAAATTGTAATCTTCTATTTTTCTTTAAACTTTTCTTACACTTAGTTTCAATTCATTTGGCAAGTTAAGGATATTTAATGAGAGTTCATTCTTACAACAAACTAGAAAAACCTAGTTAATTTCGACATAAATATAAATCTTTCTTAAAAAATCATATCTAGCTCCAAAATATTTCCACGGAAAAGAGAATAATGCCAAAGTCTAAAAACCTATCGGACAGTAATGAAGTTGTACCCGTGACGTCCAAGCTACAAAAATAAGTTCTGTCGCCACATCTAGCAACTTATTAATCTTTGTCCAACCCTTGTGGTGAATTGAAATTATTAAAACTGTACCCGCGGCGGCAATTAGCTGCCTTTGTCAAACTTACCACAGTTTTTTGGATTTATACGTGTGGCAAAATTTTAGAACTCTGTGCTAGATGGTGAATGTATGCTAAGACAGAATATTCATGTACATATTTATGGACAATGGCCTCAATTCTACGCGCAGGACTAAACTAAACTAAGAAATGAAAATTGATGATGTCAATAACACAATTTGGCAATGTTAACTGAACTTTGTTATTATAAAAGCTGTATAAAATTGACAACAAATAGACAAAAGATTTTAATTAAAATAAATATACACAAAGAAATAAATAGCCATTTAAACAAAATACACCACAATTATTTTCATTTTTTAGTTAAGTTTAGTTGTACACGTGGAATTGGTACCGATGCCGAATCAAAATGGTCAAAAACCTATGGTCTCATTAATAATAACTTATCGATGGTTTAAAAGTTTGCTAAAATTGTGAAAAAATTTTATTTCTAATAGTCTTTTTACGATAAAATGGTTATTATATCTCCGATAAAGTTATTGTTTACACCTCCGATAAGTCATTATAAATAAGACCACGATACGTCGGATTTGTTTCCCGATTCTAAAGCAGCATAGTGCTGTGATAATAGTTCTTTACTTAAAGACTTAGCAAAAAATACTGAAGCTAGGAATCTGAATTGCGTGGTTCCTTTAATAAGTTATCAAGAAAAGTTTTTTTTTGGAAATTCTAAAGAAAACAAACAACAAAATATATCGCTTTTAGCGATAAGGCCGCCCATTGTACAATCTTGTATTTTATTATTAAGTTATATGCTTCTGTATGGTATACAATTAAGAATAAAATAAATAAATAAATAAAACAAAAAAATGGAAAGAAAATAAAGGGAAGAAAGGTATGGTAGAAGTTTGTACGATAATTCATATTTTTTTTAAGTTATTGATTGTATGTTGGTTTATGGTTCTCCAGTTAAAAATACCATCCCTCCATCAGCCTTTCTTCGTCCACTGTTGGGCATAGGCCTCCCCATAGAACGCCACAACGCGCAGTCCTGTGCCACTTGCATCCAATGGCTCCCTGCGACATTAACGATGTAGTCGCTACATCTTGTCTAAAAATACCGGGTCATTGGTATTTAGAAATACATTTCCATAAAAAAAAGTAATATGACTAAAGATAATGATATCTGCTAAGTTTCTTACGCCGGTTCTTCTCAGCGGCAACTCTATAGTTCCATACACAGGTTCCATATAATCAATTTAACCTGTCAACGTCTAAATAGTTATGTCAATAAGTAAATGGTACCATGACAACGATATGATCCTAATATAAATAGTTCAGGATAATCCTAATATAAATAGTTCAGGATACTGATTGTTTGCGGCTAATTATTTGTTAAATATAATAAAGACTTTTGAAATTACACACAAATTGTCGACATATATTAATTTTAAGTTTAATAAAATAATTTAAAACGACTTAATATTCATAAACTGAGAAATAATTAATAAATACAATAAATTAAAATAAATTCAGCAAATGCTTGAGCAATGGCAAAAAAATACTAGGAATACAAGAGTGTTAGGAATTCCTTTAATTTACTTCAGGATTCCATTTGTATCATTATCTTTACTTACTAGCTGTTGCCCGCAACTTTGTTTGCGTGGAATTTAAAACCAAACTAACAAATTATAAATTTGCCATCCTCTTAAACCACTCTATCTACAGAAAAAAACTGCATTAAAATCTGTTGCGTAGTTTTGAAGATAATGAGCTCACATAGGAACATACATACAAAAATTACGACTTTGTTTTTTAATAAGTAAAGATTATAAAACAAAGTCGTTATTTTGGTATGCATGTCCCTGTGAACTTATATCTTGAAAACTACGCAACGAATTACTATATTATTATGTTTTTTTAATGATTTTAGAGGATGGCTATTTTGTATAATTTGTTAAGGTTTGACTTTAAATTCCACCATCGAAATAGAAACATCAACCTACTAGGCTGTCCTTACCTAGCCTTTCTTAAAGCGAAAATCACTCAAATACTTGTTTAAGATTCAGAAAATCTTATAAAAACTGTCCCCTTACATTCTGACATAATCATTATTAAAGTCCGATCTCAATATTTTAACAGTTTTGCTAGTCATCAGATATCGTCAATATCGCACCCTCTTCTTGACAAATGTTTAGAGAAACACAACCTTAACTTATAATATTAGGGTCTGATACAGCATGGAATTCATGTTAAGAAAATTCCTGCCCCATGTTTACCAAACCCTGTAATCTTAAGAAGGAAACATAGCCATGTAATTTTGATACGATATTTGAATCCAATTATTACGTATAAAGAAGAAAATTAAAAAAAAATACTTTACAATATTAAAAACTTATTATTTCACGTTATAGCATTTTATATGCAGGAACTAAAAATAGTTTCAGAACGACAATAACAACAAAACAAACAATAGTCTCCGTCGTGGCGTTCCTGAACGCACCCACAACAACAAACAACTCCACACAGATAACCAATTCACAAGCTTCCCGACGCGAACATTCGAAAATGGAACGCGATGTTATAAAACACATATACAATTCACGCACACATATACAACTCCCGGGGAAAATCCACGCACACATAAACGCTGGCCAGTTAAGGTTGAGCTGTTACCCGCTAGATTTGTAATAACCATTAAATATGACGCAACCCCGCATTAAAGCTCGGATGAAAATGGCTGAGTGTGAAAGAGAGGGTATTATACTGTAGAGGTTTACTCACACTAGCGTAAAGGCAGGTTTCCCGGGGGCCAGGCGTAGTACTAGAGACACATTGATCCACAGGCGGCAGCGGAACGTCTGGCAACATCGATTGTGCAGTTTCCTGCAACCGGCCGTCGCCATGACGACCGCCCACCTCTGCACCCGCCGGGCCACGTAATTTGAAACTTTTCTGTTACACTAGAATTTTTTATTTTTCTTATATAATAACTGTTTTATAACCAAAATGCTCTGTGATGGTTACGGTAAGCTGTACTTGAGGCGAGGTATATTTTTTCAGCCATTTTTACAGTACTATTTGAAACGTAAGCACCACACACGTAATATATAATATATTAAAGTAATTTATTAATTCTGCAATTGACATGCTATGCCTTTTACTTAATAAATCAAATTATGGTGGAAAAAGTGAATTGCCGCAAGCGGGACTTGAACCCACGATCTCGGAATACGGATAATTCGGAACGGTATTCCGAGGTCGTGGGTTCACTTTTTCCACGATAATATGATTTTTTAAATATAATATATTTTTTAAATACCCACGTCACGTATTTGACGTGTATTTTATGACTTTCTGTTGTCTTTGGTGTTGGCTTTGAATATTGGCGCCAACGACATAATGGTGTCGAAGAAAATCGCTGTTGGATGCATGCTGCACAATATCGCGTATTGTTTTACAATGTTGATCAAATATTATTATAATTTACGCAAGTTCTTTATTTCAAGCACTTGCCATTTCAAATGGTATATTAAATAAACTAGAATAAAAAAATAAAATACAAAGGAATAACCCAAAGACAATAAAATTACTTAAAAAACATTAAATTATTGCGTGGAAATCGAAAACGGGACTTAACGTAAAAGATAGGGTTGTTACCAAATAAACCATGAAGCCTCTCATTAACTAATCCTACTAATATTATAAAGGCGAAAGTTTGTATGTATGGATGTTTGTTACTCTTTCACGTAAAAACTACTGAATGGATTTGAATGAAACTTTACCACAATATAGCTTATACATCAGAATAACACATAGGCTACAAATTGGCTGGACCGATTTTGATGAAATTTTATTTTATACAGAATTGTATGGCAAAACAACGTTTGCCGGGGCAGCTAGTGAATCTCTAATAATTTAACAGTTTGACAAGGATCCTACAATTTAGCCCTTAATATGTACGTTAATGTTGTTAAGGGAAGGCTTCCATTTTAGATAAGCATCTGTCGCCCAATTCTGTACCCTGTAAATAAGTGTTTCGGGTTCGAGGCCGGACTCTGCTCCAATGAACTTTAGAGAATTATGCCTTTGTCTTTGGAGTATTAGTTAATTTGTTGTAATGTAAACTTATCTGTTAATTAAACTGTATAAACATTGATACTTATTGGGAATTACTAAAGCAATTTACATTATAACAGTTATCTATCTTTACTTATTATAAAACAAAGTTGTTATTTAATAAACTAAATTATGGTGGAAAAAGTGATTGCCGCAAGCAGGACTTGAACCCACGACCTCGGAATACCGTTCCGAAGCTCTTTCCAACTGAGCTTATTGCGGACGTGCTTGTAGCATTCAAATTTACCACCACAATCGTTACTCGATTGAGTTTATATACGCAATCACTTTTTCCACCATAATTTAGTTTATTAAGTAAAAAAAAAAGACAGTGTAATATGTTAACTGCTTATAATATTCTTTACCTGGCATTTACGGCAACCTGGGAAGAAATCCTTGCCGGGTCGTGGTCGCTTGCCAGGTCGTGGTTAGGCTCAAGGCACCACCATGGCCCGGTAGGGCAGAGAGGGGAGGAAAAAAAAAACCTGGGAAGAAATGGAGAGGTGACACTTGTGTCCTTAATCTGTCACGACACGAATATATAAAAAAATGTAAAAAGAAATCTAATTATAAAGTTTTTGAGCGTCTCTCCTCCATTACTATCATTCAGTTTTAGGAACTTGCTCTCCAGTCCATTTACGTCCCACTGATGGGCACAGGATTATGGTTTACTGTGCCGCGCTGACGAGGCGTGTTGAGACAGGGTTAATTTACGAGTATTCCGTCTCTCACAGAGGATATTATTTGTGGGCAATTAGGTGACTTTTACAGCACCCTTGGGAGGAGATGGGGTGGTGACACTTGTATTCTTAATGCGTCACCACGCGGAGGGGATATTTAGGAACTTAATACACATAAATTTTTGCTGCTTTGCTTTAGACGAAATTGGGTATTACTGTGTATTGTAAGGTTGTGTATTGGAAACAAATGAAACGCAAAAGTTCAATAATGCACTGAACCGACACCGCTGCTTGCACAACGTTAGAATACGCCCCTTGAAGATACCGTAGTATCTATCACAATGTACATACAAATAAACCTAAATAATTCATCTCAATTAATGAAATTTCTTATATACAAATAAAGGAGTAAGTTTATATCAGTGAGCTAGAAGCTAAACGAGGCCAGGCCGTGGCATAATTTGCTACACATAAATCATTATAATGTCATAACAATTTAGTGATTTATCTCCCCGGATGATGCTCAAATAAATGAAATTCTTAGTTAAATTCACAAGGACTTTGCGGTTTATAATGACTCATGAGATTTTACTCAATATCGCCATTTTAATATTCTCATTATGAAATCTGACCTCTAAGTTAGGTCAAAATATCTTAAAGACAATAATAAATGCAAATTTCAGTTAATTTATGGCGGTTTCAAGGTATGTTTTTGTATCCAGGATCAGGCAAACGTGTTAATTATGGAAATACTACCTGAGTAGGCCTCGAACGAACCAAAAACGGTACGAAAACCACAATATATAACAAAATAACTAATGAATCAAGTTTATTATTATGCTTGACCATTGTTATAGCATTTCACTGTACTTAGAAGATACGGAATCGTCGCTCTGCTAGAGTCTGCTGCTACGCACTTTACTGTCGCTGCTTGTAAAAAATCAATAACTGAATATTTATATAATTTGCTTAGTTCAAAAACTAAAAAAACACGCTTAAAACTCCTAAATATGTTTTGTAAATTATTACATTGTCATCGGTCCTTAACATGTATGCAAAATTTCAAATCAATCGGACTATTGCAAGTGGGTGAAAATCGCGTTCAAAGATTCCGTTACATAGATTAATACATTGAAAGATACATACCGAACTTATAAAAGCGTGTTAAAAATGTATGATGAATAAATAAATCAAATTATAGTAAAAATATGATCACATCATTATTTATTATGTAAAAGCATAGCAATTCAATTGGGATTGTTCATAATTTTTGACCTGTTTTAATATTTTTTTCACAAAATATAGACTATTTCAAGCAACTTATTTCAATATTTTTAAAATATTCACTATAAAGAATTTAAAAAAAATACCTAGAGATCTTCTATTAAATGATGTGACGTCATCGTTGTACGCAATCTGTGTATTGCCTTTTCCTGATAGACTTAAGACAGATTGCAATACATCTTTTCAAAGTTGCCGAGTTGATTGAATAGACCAATTTTGACTCACCATTGAGTAGTATATCCTTAAGAACGCCTTAATATTTTAAGTCCTTCATTTCAAAGGCAAATAGAGAGCATTTGCTTTTTTGGAAAAATAATCGTTAATATAAAATTTTCCGAAAAAAACTAATGCATCGTGATCAGGAACTCTATTCCCCGAAATGGTTTTCGAATTAAGAGTTTTAAAAAAATATGAACAATGCCAATTGCAAAAAAATAATAAATTTATGTAACTATGTTCTTAATATTTTTCATACAATTTTTCAATGTGAAATTAATCTTTCTCAATTTTGTAAATCAGATAGTCACTCTCATAGTCACTCTCTCATAGATCACTAGTCAAATTTATCATTTAAAAGAAATAACAATTTACAAATATTTCGTAATTTTGTATAAGTACTGGAGCAGATAATAAACATGTCGCATTGTAAACTTATAGAAATACTAGCTGACCCGGCAAACGTAGTTTTGCCATACCAAAAAAAAGGTTTGAAAAATAGATGTTGGCCGATTCTCAGACCTAGAGGATATGTACACAAAATTTCAGGAAAATCGATTGAGCCGTTTCGGAGGAGTACGGTAACTAACACTGTGACACGTGAATTTTATATATAAGATAACCTTGATTCCGAAGTCTACTAGATAATCTTTGTCATAAAGAAACATAATATTACGAACAGTATCGCGAGAAAACGTTTTTTATTTGTATTTTGTCTTTTATTTACCTTTTTATGGCAAAATGCGTACTTTAGATCCGTCAGGTCGACACGATCAAGGCTTTCGCGCTATACTTTCATTTTTCATTCCTCAACAGCCATCTATGCTATTGACAGGACACTTCAATGGAAGTATAGTGTAATCACGGTAAATTAACCATAAAAAATATTTCGATAACGATTTGTGGTATTATTCATAATGCCTTATCGGAGGTTCGAAAGTTCGCTAAAATCGGATTGTCAAAAACTCCTTTTTGAAGTCGTGTATCATGACTTCAAGCACATTACAAGTCAAGGATTATTTGAAGTGGTTGGTTCCCAAATTAACCGCCACCCGCTGTGTTGCCTACTGTGTTGATCCAACGAGGGTTATAAGATTTATTTATGGGGTTCAAAAACCAGTGGTTCAACAGGTCGATTTGGTTTTGTTCTTTTTTTAATCCTAGACCATGCAAAGCTTTACCGGTGTAGTGTAGATAACGGAGTCCGTGGGAATCCAACCCAAGATAACAGAGAATCATCAACACCAACTATACGTAAAATTACTAAGCCGACATGAAGTGTATACATAGGTTTAGAATTTATGGCAGAAATGAGATATGAAACTTCTAAATTAGTTCTAGACGTACTAGGAGATAAGAACATTACAGTGGTCTTAAGACAATGCTGCCAATTCTACACGCACAACTAAACTTAACTTAACTAAAAAATGAAATTTGATTGTGTCAATAACACAATTCCGCAATATTAACTGAACTTTCTTATTATAAAACTGTGATAAACAGAATAACAATTTTAATTACTGTGAATGTGTATAACAAAATAGCCAATTAATTGGAATACAGCAATAGTTAATTTAATTTTTTAGTTAAGTTTAGTTGTGCATGTAGAATTGGCAGCATTGTCTTAAGACCACTGTAATGTTCTTATCTCCTAGTACGTCTAGAACTAATTTAGAAGTTTCATATCTCAATATCTCTACTAACAAATATATTTTCGGAATTTACTATTACCGGAATATGAGAAACGAACAAGGTTTTCCTGAGTGCTTTCATCCGGGATTACTAATCAAAAGGATTGGACGTAAAAAGCATCTAAATCCTGGAATCCATTAGTAGAGGCAGACGCGCAGACACAAAAGAACTATGAAAACGCCTGCCGGCTATTCTGCAATTAGGTATATGCCGCTTTGTACTTTGAAAATAATTTTTAAAACGGATGTAAGTTCATATTTTAAGATTTTACGAGTAAAGAAGTCTTTACGCTAGCAAATAAATACTTATAATCAAGATATTTGCTTCTTTTGTAAACAAATAAATTGGATATAAAGTAAATCTACTTAAGGTTGATACTTAGGTAGGTCATCTAAATATAGCATAGTACCTGGGGTACAACTATACATAATGTCAGTTTTTCAACACCTTTATGTGACCTAAATTTTCTATAAATACCAGATCGCTTACCCTCTTCGGAGTCCCCTAGGGTTAAAAACTGTTTATAGACCAGTAAGTATCTCATTAAAAATTTTCACTTCATACACTAAATACCAGGGTAACATAAAAATAATAGTAAAATCTTGCTAACTAAACAAAATTATATTAATTAAAACCACGTAAGACCTATTCAAAACTCGCGTTCCCGTAATACATGTGCAATCAAATCATCCATTAGTGGTCGCAAACACGTACCAGTGCACTCCAAATGTATTATGTTTCCCTGGTAAATTCAGTATACTCGTAATTAATATTGAAAATAAAACAAAGTATTCCATTAACTTTATTGAGAAATTTTGACTATTCAGTTGATCTCTGAAATATGTTGGTGCTAATTAGTTAAAAGCCTGTGCAAGGTAGTCATTGAAAATTATTTGCGTTAGCTATACATGCTAAGTTGTGTCCTTTTAGGAAAAAAATATATTGGTAATATTGATGTAAGGGATAGGTAGTAGCGAATAGACAATTCATCTTCTTTATCTTTACTTCTTTATCTTTACTTCTTAAAAAACAAAGTCGTAAATTTTGTATGTATGTCCCTATGTGAGCTTAATTATCTTTGAAAATACGCAACGGATCTTGATGCAGTTTTTTTCAATAAATAGAATGGTTCAAGAGGATGGCTTTTTTGCATAATTTGTTGGGGTTTGCTGTATATTGGATGAGATATGATAAAATTTGCCGAGAAATTCGGACGCGCGCGAGCTACAAATGAAAACGCTGCCTTATCTATGTGAGGTACAACAAACTAATGTACGAGGAATTGTTTGTTACCTATAGTTCTTCAAAAAAGTCCGCAAGGGCGTAAAGACTACTGGATGGATTTTCATGAATTTTTTTAATGGAATAGAAAACTTATTTTTTATCCCTTTTACCGCGGGTAACACCGCGGGGCGCAGCTAGTAATCTTATACATTAAGACACAATTCATAAAATGGTAAGGATGTTTATTTTGCTTTTATGTAAAGACGTAAAAGCAAAATAATAATCCTTACCTACATATCTAAATAATGGAGTATGGATAGAAGACCGAGGAAACGTTCGCGTTGCTCAGCCAACAGTTTAAGCATTTTATTTTATAGCGTGTAATTCTTTTTTCGTCATATCTCCTAAGATATTCATTTAAATTGCATGCTGTAAAGAGCAAGCTGTTGTGTAAGCTAACTAAGATATTTAATTTGGTCGCAGCGTGATGTTATGTAACCTTTAGCCTTCTTTAATAAATGGTCTATCAAACACAAAAAGAACCTTTGAATGCCAACCAGTAGTTCCTGAGATTAGCGCGTTCAAATAAACAAACAAACTCTTCAGCTTTATAATATTAGAAATTATAGAAGTATAGATAAAGAATAATTATATTTCACATGTAAACATATCTAAAATATTCGTAAACATAAAAGCGAAGTTCAAACGAATATTTCATAAAGGCTGTCTACCAAATTAATAATTGAAACCGTACAATGTAGCATCTCCCCTTCCGTAGGGGAGGTTATTAAAAACTCTCTGAATGTTCACTAGTTATATAGGTATGTTGGTACGTCTGGCGTGCAGTTTCGATCTGTTTCAGTCTGCCGCCGTAATAGTGCAGCTTTTATAGCATTTTAGATGTACCTATGAAGTCCACCACTACCGCACTCCTGCATTAATTGTATTAGTCATGAAGATTTTAATATTTTAGAAGCTATGGCTTCAATGGGGTTTTAAAAACATATTTTTGCATTTTAACTGTGTGCTTGGATGATATCCTGGCTGGAAAAAGGCTTTTTATTTTTTTATTTTGGGGCCGCAGTTTTTTTTATAACATGAGTTGACAAGATCTTCGAAAACACTTTTTGCTGGTAAAATAGGTTAATAGGTAATGTGCATCTCCCTGTTTAATAAAAAAAACTGATAGGCTAACAGTACTTAAGTGAGTCTGTCAATAATCACTTACCCTTGTCTGCAGTTTAAATGTCCACCCCATCACAGACAGTCCATTTTAATCACGTCAGACCGATTCATTCAGCCCCTAGCTATCGAATATTGAAACTGGCTGGTCTACGTTTGTTTAAGAGATGAGCTAATTGGTTTGTGGCTATCACATGTCCAGACAGACAGGGTAACAGAATAGGTAATAGTGATTACATTTAGAGTTTTACATCATCTAAATAGGGAGAGGTTGCGGTAGTGAAATTTATTGTAGATTTATATATAGATTTCGACAAAAAATCTAACCAACGAAGTTATGCTTTAAATACTCGTACGTTACTCTTATACGTCTCCATAACCTCTTCTGTAGTTTAAATACGTCAAATGAAAACAGTATCTTTAGATAAATGTATATTTAATAAATAAAACTTGCTTTTTATATTTATAATCATTATTTTATTATTTTAACACTTATCAGTTATCATAAACAGAAGCCAACGATATAGAAACAGACAATTTTCTTGGAAAAGAGACTGATCAAGTGGTTGAAAAAATTTACGGAATTTCTGAAGCAATTCTCTGAGGAGAAAAATATTTTTTTAATATTTTCCAATTAGTTAAAAGGATACACACGTGAAGCAAATGAAAAATTGTAAATGTTTTATTCTCGATCGTGTAATAACAATCGCTAAATAAAAATGTTTGCTTGTTTGTGTTACCTTATTACATGCGACGTTTACAAATAGCAATTACCAGGACGTAATAAATTAAAAGAGCACCACATACATCGCTACCAGTTTATTTACTAGACATGTCTTCCAAAAATTATTTTTTCTGTTTCAACGAGTTTCTTCTTTTTTAGGGTTCCGTACCCAAAGGGTAAAAACGGGACCCTATTACTGAGACTTCGCTGTCCGTCCGTCCGTCCGTCCGTCTGTCACCAGGCTGTATCTCAAGAACGGTGATAGCTAGAGAGTTGAAATTTTCACAGATGATGTATTTCTATTGCCGCTATAACAACAAATACTAAAAATAAAAGAAAATAAATATTTAAGGGGGGCTCCCATACAACAAACATGATTTTTAGGGTTCCGTACCCAGTATCTCAAGAACGGTGATAGCTAGAGAGTTGAAATTTTCACAGATGATGTATTTCTATTGCCGCTATAACAACAAATACTAAAAATAAAATAAAATAAATATTTAATGGGGGCTCCCATACAACAAACATGATTTTTAGGGTTCCGTACCCAGTATCTCAAGAACGGTGATAGCTAGACAGTTGAAATTTATTTATTTATTTATTTATTTATTTATTTATTTATTTATTTATTGCGTTCCATAATGTATACAATCATTGCTTAAATTAAATATTTAAAATACAATTATGGACCCTGTCGGGCACAGCAAATTAGATCAGAAGAGAGGAAGAGTGACAGTGCGACAACTTTATCATCTTTTTATGCATTTCTACAATTTGCAATTGTACATAACTATATAGATTATTGATACATAATATGTCTGATTGATTAAATGTCTATTTTATTTTATTTTAATATTAGTTTTAATTTTCACAGATGATGTATTTCTATTGCCGCTATAACAACAAATACTAAAAATAAAATAAAATAAATATTTAAGGGGGGCTCCCATACAACAAACATGATTTTTTTACCGTTTCTTGCTCGATACTAATAACGTTGCCTTATGTTGCATAGATAATGGTACGGAACCCTTCGTGCGCGAGTCCGACTCGCACTTGACCAATTATTTAAGTTATTCATTAATTCTGATTCTGCGGAAATTCAATTTTCGCAAAGATAGCTAGGTAAAAACGGCATCAAGAGTCTGATTTTAAAAAACAGGATCGTGTTTTAATCGCATCCGGAATCCCGAAGATTTTGCAAATAGCACGTACCAGGACATAATAAATCGAAAGAGTTCGAACAATACGTGCAATGCCTGATAACAAGAACATTGACTCGAGTCCCTTCAGTTTGTTTTCTTCGGGAAGTCCGATTATTTGGCTGCATTTTATAGACTGCGAACAGATTGCATTTTCTATAACACCCATCAACCTCTAATACATTGCCGTTTTAATACACATAATATTTTTAACTTTACATACTCAAACATCGATGTATGCTATCCTGAAAGCACACCCGTTATGCAGACGGTAATTGTAGTGCAAGTAGTAAGAAGGCCTGTCTCGCCTCCATTGCGTGCTAGACCTACCCCAATGCAAGGCGCGATGCCCTTCCCCTGTTGCACCGGGTGCATAGTAAGTTTGTGACAACAAAGAAACTTGATATCCATGTTTATAAAAGGCTTTATGTATGATTTTTTGCACACTACAACAGCATTATGCTATACAATTATTTTTTAAGATAAATATTGTATCGATATTGAAAAAGTGACTTTAGGAACTTTGTTGTAAATGTTCATTTTGTAAACGATCGCAAAATAATGAGATTGAGTTGCGAGTACACTAAAAATAAATATTTTCCGCACAGGAAAACCATAGACTCTTGCAGCTGTATATAGAAATATGTTCAACGTAGCAAGAGCACCTCTTACATTTATCTCTACGAAGTTGTCGCCTCATATATGTATAGTAGCTATTTAGGTATAACATTATGAAGTTTATTCCAAAATACTTGAATTTATAGTCACTTACTTAACTGAAAATAAAAAAAATAGAAAGAAAATAGTTTAAGTAAAAAGTAAATTATGGGCTTTTGGTTTTATTGGACTCGATAAGTAGCATGCTTGATTTTATCTTCCTGAAAGGCTTCTTTGTGCCGGTTTTCTTTTCCGTATCTGATAATAAACAAATACTATCTAGAGAACCGTATAGCACTTGAAATAACAATATTTCTTCACCAAGTCTAGTAAAGCGAACTGTTTGAAGTACTAGGCAAATATAACTATGTAGGAGGTACTTCAGATAGTATCCACCGACCTAGACCGGCGCGCGGCGGATGTGCCCGTCGCAGTAGCACACAAGTTTACAACCCTGGATATTAGGGTGACAATCTTTTCTGCTCTCCCGATACAAAGACTATTTTCGTAGCAAATTATTCTTGATTTTTATTAAAACAGAAGTCATGTTTGTCATTTTATTTGTGATCGTACGTAAAAGTCCGTTTTGTTATTGATTAGGGTGCAAGAGTTGCAAGGAAAAACTAGTCACACATACAAATTACTATTTACGAATATTACAAACTACTATTATTTATTATATCGCTCGGGACAATCATTTGTGTGATATTTATAATTGTCATACAAATGTTTGTCCTGCGTCTGGGTGTTTACTATGTATTATAAGTTTGTATTTACAAAAGAAAAGTAGTTTATGTAGTCTATCCGTAGGTATCCATAATATAAGCATAATAAGCTTAGCTTGGGACCAGAGGACGTTGTGTGAAATGTCCATAAATATATTTTACTACTATTTATTTATTATTAATATTAACTTATTTACCTATTGCTAAATAAGTTACTACAAATTGTAAGTAATATAGTTATGTTTTATGTCCTGTATTTAGAATTTATGTTATGTTCCGTAGAATATAGACTTTAAAATGGCCGACATGATGCGTATCTTAACTTCAATTTTAGATATTTCAAACTGATCAACTTTAAATAAATCAAGAATCAATTTTCACCTTACTTTCCTCACTTTCAAATATAACTGAAGTAAACTCAAAGCATCAAAGCCTCAAAAAAGCAATATCGTTTCATAATGTGATTTCCCCTTAGGCGGCGTCTGTCTGGGCATGCAACATACACAACTTTCCTTATAGCTGCGTCAAACTTTGCATCGCCAAACTCCACACATTCTCTGATCTCCTAGTCAATTACAGTAATTAATATATGAATTGTTCATTATTTATGTTCTAAAATTAAATTAGAATAATTTTAATTTGATTAATTAAAAAATATTATAGGAAACGGTCAATTCTAGAATAATGTCATATTATACAAAAGAGTTCATTCCTAACATAATGGGCCTTATGTTATTTCTAAAAAACCATTTTAGAAAAGACCATTTTAGCACAAACAATGGTACCAATTCTAATGACAGTACTAAACTAAAGAACTAGGATTTTATTTCTTATAAATGTTTACAATGAAATATAGCCGAAATCAAAATACGTTTGAGATAGGTGAAACATGAAATCAGTTGTTGCACTTAACCAGTGCAACAACTGATTTCATGTGATGGCTCGACGTTTCGGAGACTTTGCAGTCACCATGGGTCACGGGTGAGACTGTGACTGTAAAGTCTCCGAAACGTCGGGCTAAAATTTAAAACAATATACGCGTCTAAATCCGTAAAAAGTAGTTTTATTTAAACAAATGAGTCGCGCAAGTGTTAGAAAATACTATTCTCGAAAATACTAGACTCGATTAACAACCTATAAATTCCCGTCAGCCATTAAGTGTAACCTGGCAAAATGTCCAGGCCCTTAATACATTAGTATTCTTCCAGAGCCCTCCCGAGAGAACATAACAATCACTTTGTGAGTGTTAAGGGCAGTATAAATTCTATCATTAGATCTCTTGTTATAGGAAAAATACTAATATTGCTAATAATGAAGAATAATAACAATTGATGGGCTTCGTGGTCTAGTGGTTCATGTAATGGACTACCGTTCACGAGGTCGCGGGTTCGATTCCCGCACGGGACAATCATTTGTGTGATGTTTGTATTTGTCATACAAATGTTTGTACTGTGTCTGGGTGTTTACTATGTATTATAAGTATTTATTTACAAAAGAAAAGTATGTATATGTAGTATATCCGTATTCTGGTACCCACAACACAAGCATAGTAAGGTTAGCATATTTATTTATAATTGTTGAAATTATTTTTTTACACGGAGATACTATTTCTCGCTCTCTTTCTACAGCCCATTAATGTTGAGCACGGGTCTCATCGACTTCGGCAGGGATTATGGTCTACTCATACTATGCCGTGCCGATCAGGCGTGTTGGCAATGATAACAAAACGGACACTAGCAATTTCATATTGGCCCGCTTCATAAATGGGGAAGCAATTTATGTAAGTTAAAATGGAATGTAAATAAATATATATACGACAGTTTATTAGGCAACAAACACTGCAGGCCGTAGCTACCTTTGCTCTTTGATCATATATTATAACTTATGCTTTCCTAGTAACTGTTACTATGTAAACGGTACGAACTGGTAATCGTCATAGAAACTTGTGAAAATAAATAATGCTTAGGAGAACAGAGATTTTTGTTACGCACATACAATAAATATCCTTTTGTAGTTTTTTTACCATCATTATTATATTCTGAGTTATAAAGATGCCTCGCAGTTATATGTGTAACGGTATTTAAATTGGTCGTTACGTTTTTACGTAAGAGAATATAAAAATAATCTCCATGGTAAACGGCGCTCGTACGCAGAAACTATTGATTTTAGGGAAAAATGAATTATGACATAATTGTAGGAAATTTCCTCTTCTTTTATTTTGTTAAGTTTTCCTGTAAAATGCGTCGGAAAGGAGTTATTATCAAAAAACTGATTTTGGGCGCCAATTTTTCAATATGGCGGCGCTAACAGGCAACATACGAGGTGGCAAAGTTGAAATTTGGAAAGAGCACATCAAAATCTATAAAATCACCAATTTTCAAAACTTCCGGAAAACTTTCCAGGCAAAAATACTAAATGACTGGGCTATTATGATATTCTGACATATAGATACATGAACTTTTTGCTTAATACAACTTTATTCAAACAGTAGATAACTTTAATTTTAAGAGAAAATATTCATGTTTGTAGCGGAATGCCCCGCTGCAGATTTCCTGGGCGAGCTATTAAATCTCCCGCCTAGGGTTCGACTGTTTCCGTAAAAGCTCGGCGAGCTTCGACACCCCCTTTTCGACCATCCATTTTAACTAGATCTGCAATATAAGCTAACTGCGCTTCACATTCTGCAGGATGCGATAGACATCAGAGCTCTAATAGTATGGTCAAGCTTTTACGTGTATGCATCACTATGTACAATATAGCAAAGTATATGTGTGCTACCGTACTAGTGAACTTTGATAATGAACCGACAGGCAATTGCCCGGGCGGAGTTCAGCTCCTGCCCCCAATCCCCCTTAACGTCGCCCGGGATGTACAACGACCTGCAGCCACTTCCTAATATCTATGCATTTATATAATTATGTCCGCAACGTAAGAGGAAAAGATTTATTTTAATCTGTAAAATTAAATATTACATGCTCAGTACGTAATTTATGAAACCCTAGTACCTGATGTAATACACGCCTCGTTCTCAGGAAAAAAGCAAGTTAATTTGAAAGGATTTTGACGTCACATCTTTCTTCTTAAACTACTAGCAATGAACTATCTATGCTACACCACGACAGCGGGGCATTAAAGAGCAACATGAGAGGAACTCGCGCTATTTATAGTTGGACTTTTAATTCGATTCCACATTTGACATTAGCTACTGTCATTTTGTAAAATAATGATACCACATTTTATAATGTAGTGATGAACACAAAAATCGATAAACAATCGAGATTTATCTTTATGTAATCATAATATTTGTGTGCCAGTTAAAGACTAAATTATAGATTGCTATTTCAATACTTACATAATTTTTCATCATAATTATTTATTAATTAGTAACCACTGCTTTATTTTATCAAAGTTAATATTTTCGGGCTTTGACGGGCTTCGTGGCGTAGTGGTTCATTTAACGGACTGTCGATCACGAGGTCGCGGTTTCGATTCCCGCTTGGGACAATCATTTGTGTGATATCCATAAATGTCATACAAATGTTTGTACTACGTCTGGGTGTTTTTTATGTATTATAAGTATGTATTTACAAAAGAAAAATAGTTTATGTATTATATCCGTATTCTGGTACCCATAACACAAGCATATAAGCTTAGCTTGGGACCAGAGGACGTTGTGTGAAATGTCCGTAAATATTTATTTATTTATTTAATTGAACTTTATCAAAATAACCTTCTTGTGTATTAAAGATATTATTTTTATGCCAATCTCAATTTTCATAATCCGTTTCAGAACGATTTTTTGATAGGACTAGGATTAATAACATTAACGTTTGTTTGGATATTAAATTTATTTTGTCTTTTAGTCGCTTAGTTATATAAAACTAACTCGTAACTTTGTCCGCTGAAACAACAATTTTCTTAACTCTATGTTAAGAAATAATGAATTATTTAATTAAAAAAAAGCTTGTGAGGGGACATATTTAAACTTTTAGACTAGTAAAAGCTTTTGTTGAGCGCTATCAGTCAGTCAGTCAGCTTCCTTCTTAATATAAGCTTTGATAAATAGGGTAATATCACATGTATTTCTTTATAACTTTAATACGCAAATAACTCTGTGTTCATCACATAAATAATAATCCTGTGCAGGGCTCGAACTACCACTGAACCACGCATTTTAACCAACAAATTATAAATACCTACTACTCTACTCAAAATTCCAAATTCTAATACAATAATTAAAAGTAATATCCAGACAGCCTCATATTTTCCATTGAATAATAGATACCTCCACGACATTATGAATCCCTAGTACTTTATTTTCTCGAGGAGATTCTAAAGTATGAAAATTAAAGAAACCATAGCACTAGTCTCATTATTTCATCATAAGCTCCGGCAATAAAAATACGAGATGAATTTGCAGTCATGGGGAATACGTGTTATAATTAAATCACGCACACACTTAAGCGCTAGGGTTCGTTTATACATTAGCGTGGAAGAGGGGTCCAGACAGAAAAATGCACTTGGAACCCCTCGTCTAGACTGTAGACTGTCTGGCAAACAACTACTGTGGCTTAAGACTTCACCAACTATTAAGGCCTTTATTTTTATTTATAAATTACAACTAAATAACGTTTTAATACCAATTTTAAGTTATTGTACTCGGAATAATTTGGACTAATAAATACTTAAGTAAAAATCTAGGTCTAATAAAACAATAAGGTTTCAAAAACAGACATCCTGAAGATTAGTTTGTTTTATTTACAATCGTAGGACAAGTCGAAAGGTAGATAAAGACAACTTTACATTTTTAACACGCTTTTTATTACGCTTATATAAGCTCGGTACTTATCTACCAGTGTATTAATCTATGTAACAGATTCTTTGAAACTATTTTTTACCCATTTGCAGTAGTCGGATTAATTTGAAAATTTTGCACATATAATTATTAAGGACTGATAACAAAGCAATAATTAAAAAAAATGTATTTTCAAGCGTCATTTTTTTACTATACAAGCATTTTATTTTTAAATGTTTTTCAAATAACCTTAATAGGACTAATCACAATGCAAGCAATATTTCATTATTCCGTTGCGTAAATGACTTCTATGGTTTGTCCATGGTTCATTTCTGCTTTATAGTACAAATGAAGTTCAAATAAATTGTATATTTTGAAAAACACATAGTACTTACAATTTTCATAATACATGTTCCGTAACAGAAACCAGTTTTATGAACAACGGTGATACGTCTGTTTACTTAGGACAATTCAATTTTAATCAATCCTGATGGTTTATTTAGGAAATACATAGTCGATTACTCGTCAAACTAAAGCTGTGACTGTCATCTTGAAGTACCAGGTTCTCTCTCTCTCCAGTCTGTTAACGTCCCACTTTTGGGCAGGGCCTTCTCCAGCTTGGAAGGGATAATGCCGCGCTGATTAGGCGTGTTAGTATACCTAGAGTTTAGTTTCAAGTGTTCCGTCGCTCACAGAGGATGTTATCTGTGTAAAATATCCCATAGCTGACTTTTACAGCGCCCTGACGAGGAGATGGGATGGTAACACTTGTATTCTTAATCTGTCACCACACGGGAGATCCAGCTACTAACTCGGATTAAATTATTTAGTTTTGGAAGTTACTCTGCCAGCACGAACAGTCATAAAATAATACATTGTAATTGTGAATTTCTTGATTCTGCTCTTTGTTATTGTTTAACATAAAGTAACTGTACTACATCTTACATATCTTCTTTACTTATTATAAAACAAAGTTTATATTTTTGTATATATGTCCCTATGTGAGCTTATCTTCAAAATTAAATTTTGATGTGGTTTTTTAAATAGAGTGGTTTAAGAGAATGGCTTATTTGTATAATTTATTAAGGTTTGTTTTTTAAATTCCACAGGTACGAAGTTAAGGGCAACAGCTTGTAGTATAATAATTATAACTAAGTACATACTAACTTACCTAAACATTATGAATTTGCAATCTCATATATCGATTAACAAAATATTGACCTAACTCGCAAGTATCGAAGTACTACCTCCACAATAAAGGCTGGTGTATAATTTAGCAGTGGTGTACAAGTCTGGGTACTATAGATTTGTATACCACTGTATACCACCGTATCTGTGGGGATGACGCACTGCGCAGACAGTGAGGGTAGGTCATGGTATATACTGCAGTTTTGTTTGATGTTTTCGTTTTTACCATCGATTTCAATCGAATAAAGTTATTATCGTAGAACTCCTATTTATTAAATTGAAAAAGGAAGTATTTAAAGTTTAAAGTTTGCATTAAATGTTGTTTTTCTTGTTTTTATGAAGTATTTTTTTTTATTATTGTGTTCGTATAGACTTTGTAGATTACGATTTTTATGGACTTTGTAGTGTAAATAGCAAACGGTAGTACTTATTTTCGGTGCATTAAGATATTTTCTTGAGAATTTGAGCACAATCTATATAACGTACATTGTACATGTAGTACATGCGGTGCCTACCTCTAATTAATTGTAACGCTAGATGTAAGGTATGAAATGTTTTTGTTTATTTTGATTAGTTTTAGTGTTAACAATTGTTGGTAAGCCATTTTCAATAAATAAATAAAAATAAATAAATAACGGAATTTATTTTTGACCGACGTCATAAAAAGGAGGGGGTTCTCAATTTGTCCGTATGTTTTTTTTATGTTTATTACCTAATAACTTTTAGCTGGGGGAAACAATTTTAATGATTCCTTTTTTATTTGTAAGGTGATGCTTTCCGTGTGGCCCCATTGGCATCAGGTCAGGATCTGATGGTTATTCTCTAAGAAATTTAGGAAAACTTTTATATTTCAAAGGCATGCACAATGTTTCCATATATTATATCTTAATAATCAAAGAGTACACTACCGAGGTGGCCTCATAAAGTCAGTTATTATTTTTTTCTTTTTTTTTTTGGTATGATCCGTCATGACACACATCCAAAATGTCTGAGATCGACTGAGAACTTGAGGCTGAATGTCCCAAGGCATTTTACCAAATTTTTTGGTGAATCATTCACTGTCAAAGCTGTGCTTTTATGGAATAAATTACCTCTCCAAATCAGACAGGCACAGTCTCTCCATAGTTTTAAAAATAGATTAAGTCAATACTATTTATCGAAACAATAGTTTACCTATAAGTTATACGTGTATTTATTTTTATTTAAGTGTATTATATCTAATATATAAAATTCACGTGTCACAGTGTTAGTTACCGTACTCCTCCGAAACGGCTAGACCGATCTTTATGAAATTTTACATACATATTCAGTAGGTCTGAGAATCGGCCAACATCTATTTTTCAAACCTTTTTTTTTAGTATGGCAAAACAACGTTTGCCGGGACAGCTAGTAGTTATATATGTTGAACTATGTCTATGTATTTAACTGGTTTTATGTAGGTTTATCTTTATAATAGAGTAGTAATGGTGACACCTAACTGCCTCATCAGGTCAGACACACTCCTATCCATCCAAGGTTGCCTGTAAGAAATTGCCTTGCGATAAGGCCGCCATTTTGTACTAGTACGTAATGACTTAATCCTAATGTATTGATTATGTAAAAGGTGTACAAATAAAGAGTTATCTATCTATCTATCTATGATTCTTATCTACCACGTTTTTTCCTTTGTACGATTACTTCTGGAAATTCATGTTACAGAACTGCCTACTCAAAACTGTATATTGAATAATGCTCAAATAACACCATTATTTATCTAACGTCTGTTAACTAAGGACATACTAAATAAACAGATCTGTTTATTATTGTTCAAACGACGGGCAGTATAATGACGAGCTTCGGAGTCTAATAGTTCATGTGACGGACTACCGTTCACGAGAACGCGGGTTCGATTCCCGCACGGAACAATCATTTGTGTGTTGTTTATAAATGTCATACAAATGTTTGTACAGTCCCAGATGCTGCACAAAGTATTTTATGTAGTATATCTGTATTCTGGTACCCATGACACAAGTTTATAAGCTTAGCTTGGGACCAGAGGTCCATGAATATTTATTTATTTATCTATATTAATATTATAAGACTGAAGAGTTTATTTGACGGGCTTCGTGGTCTAGTGGTTCATGTAACGGACTGCCGATCAGGAGGTCTCGGGTTCGATTCCCGGTCAGGACAACACTTTGTGTGATGTTTATATTTGTCATACAAATGTTTGTACTGCGTCTGGGTGTTTATATGTATTATAAGTATGTATTTACAAAAGAAAAGTAGTATATGTATTCTATCCGTATTCTGGTACCCATAACACAAGCATATAAGCTTAGCTTGGGACCAGAGGACGCTGTGTGAAATGTCCATGAATATTTATTATTATTATTATTTATTATATTTGTTTGTGCGCGCTAATCTCAAGAACCACTGATCCGATTTAAAAAATTATTTCAGTATTGGATAGCACATTTATTGAAAAAGGCTATAGGCTATCTAACATCACGCTACAATTAATAGAAGCGTAGTATCAGTAAAAACTGTTTTAAAAACGGAAACGTTTTTTATATTACACGCGTACGAAGTCGCGGGCATCAGCTAGTAACATATATATTTTTATAATGTTATGAGTGAAACAAACAGTGATATAACAAATACAGACCGAAGTAGGGAAAGTATATGTCACAAATTTAGGTCAATAACCTTCTGACCGACCCTTTGCTAATAACAGGACATTTCCTTGCTAGGAGATCACTTGGAAATACTCCAAGTTATTTCCCTTATGTATTTAAGATCGTACCATTTTGTATTTTCTGTAAATAAACACATACCTATATACCTGGACACACAATTGTTTATAACTAAGTTGAAAATAGAAAAATACACAAAATACATAATCTTCACTTATTATTAAATAAAGTTGTTATTTTTGTATGTATGTCCCTATGTGAGCCTATATCTTCAAAACTAGGCTACGGATATTCATGTGATTTTTTTAACAGATAGTTTGGTTGAAGAGGATGGTTTTTTTGTATAATCTGTCAAGGTTTAGCTTCTAAATTCCATGCAAAGACGGTGTGAGTATCAACTGGTGCGGTATAAATAAGATATGTGTATTCTGAGATACGCAAATAAAAGCGTGTCTAAAATATTAGTACTTATATCTTTTGTATAAAGCAACTTTGTATCTCTCTCTATTTCTCTCTTCAGCTCATTAACGTCCCACGTTGGACACGAGCCTCCATCATTTTGGAAGAAATTATAATACACTAGCTGCCCCGGCAAACGTTGTTTTGCCACACAATTCTGTGTAAAAATCAACAACAAAAAATTTCATCAAAATCGGTCCAGCCGTTTAGAAGGAGTTCAATTACAAACACACGTACAGAAGATTTATATATATAAAGATTGTGCCGCGCTATTTTATCTTACATTGAAAACTCTATAGGCTTATTCATTATGTTAAAAAGGCCAGATACAAAGTAAAATGTTATACTATTTACCAAAAACACATATATTTAGTTTACAACACAAGCACATCCAATTATTTTTAATAGAGTATATTGTTTGCAGCTAAAATATTCGTTTATTATTCAGAACTTTTCACGAATACAAAATTCGCCGTGATATTAAGTCGTAGCACGTTCGTAGCTCCCCTACGATGATGCGTAGCGCGAAGTCACGTAGGCATTTCTGCGTTCGATACAGCGGTTTTGCTGATTTTCAACCAATTTTACATCAAAGTACAATTTTACATGGAGATCTTGGTTCATAATATCGTTATTTATAACTTTAAAATTGAATATCCTAAATGATGAAATATTTATACATTAATTCATCAAATCCTATGTAGTGAAAAAATGTGGGTAGTCTTTCAACACTTTTTGTTAAAATCTATCATAATAGTGTTAATTTTTTTTTTTTTTTTTTTTTTTTTTTGGCGGGCTTGGTAAATAGTAAGTAATAAAATTAAATAAAATTAGGTATTTTATTGCAGAAGTCATGTGCCGAAAGAGCATTTAATAATTATTTTGGATTGCATTCGCTGTCACGAACTAAACACGAAGTTTGAATAGTGCAACATTTATACTTTAGTTCACAAAAATGCAGTTCTCATTTCAATGTTCCGAATGTTAATTAACAATCCGACAGCGTAATGCAATTTAAAAAAGTTTTATAGGCGACCAGACGCCAATTTCCTCATTTTTCCCAAAAGCGAACGACCTGGCGTTAGAAAAAGTACCAAGGCAGCATAAAGAACAGGCGGATGTGTGCAGACTGGCTGTAGGCGTGCGGCAAGCGAGGCGCATTGCAGGCGGGTGAACGGCCGAGCATCGATCCTGCGCCCCGAGCCTTCACCCCTCACGCCGTCGCTTGCGTAACACCCCCTCTCCCGCGCTTATGTAACAGTGACGCGGTTTGTGTGATCGCTTCCTGGTTTTCACTGCATCCCAATTGCAGTAATTATGCAGTGAAATTCATATTAAATTAAAACTGGCCGTGAAATTGCTATTACGTGCAACAGTAATAATCTTCTGTATACTCGTATAAATAATATATAAGGAAATATATAAATATCTATGGAAGCTGACTAATGTATCCAAAACCACTAAAAGCTATAACATGAAAATATGCATAATATTTGTTTCTTTATATACCAGATGATCACAAAAAAAGGACTTATTTGTTTGTTTGTTAGTTTGAACGTGCTAATCTCAGGAACGTTTGGTCCAATTTGAAATAATATTTCAGTATTTCATAGTACATTTAACGAGGAAGGCTATAGACTACATAACATCACGCTGCGACCAATAGGAGCGAAGCATCAGTGTAAAATGTTGTGAAAACGGGGGAAAAATGCCGAAATCCACGCGTACGAAGTCGCGTTCAACAGCTTGTATTTTTAAAGCTTTAATGTTTTTTTCAACATTATTATTAAATTATAGTGTTACAGAATCTATTTTTATAAGGCGCGAAGTCTGAAGCTTTTGCTGAGACTTCGCCCGCCTTAGCATATACTAGCATTTTTAGGGTTCCGTACCCAAAGGGTAAAAACGGGACCCTATTCCTGAGACTTCGCTGTCCGTCCGTCCGTCCGTCCGTCCGTCCGTCCGTCTGTCACCAGGCTGTATCTCAAGAACGGTGATAGCTAGAGAGTTGAAATTTTCACAGATGATGTATTTCTATTGCCGCTATAACAAAAAATACTAAAAATAAAATAAAATAAATATTTAAGGGGGGCTCCCATACAACAAACATGATTTTTTTACCGTTTCTTGCTCGATACTAATAACGTTGCCTTATGTTGCAAAGATAATGGTACGAAACCCTTCGTGCGCGAGTCCAACTCGCATTTGACCAATTTTTTATTGCTAGTAAATGCTGTTGGAGATGATGAATGTCGTCAAATTGAGTTATTTATTAGCAGAAAGAAGAATTCCTTCCTACCGGGAACGATTTCAAAACAATATTTCACCGATCGTAGGTACTAGGATCACATAAATATGTACATATCGTGAAATATGTACACATTATTATTTTGCTTTTGTTACATCAATTATTTTATTTACAAAAGTGAAATCAAGGTGCCAATTTTTAATTTTTCCTTCGAAGCATGTTCCAAAATTACCCAATAACATTTTGGTCAATCCGGCAGTGGCGGATTTAGTCTCGGCCGCTCTAGGCCCCAAGCCATTAGCCGCTCTAGGCCCCAGGCCATTAGCCGCCCCATTCTCAGCATTCACCTTATAAATCACCGCCCCTTAATCTGGCCGCCCTAGGCCCGGACCTACCGGGCCTTAGGGTAAATCCGCCACTGCAATCCGGGCTGAAAAAAACCAGAAACTTAAATATTAAATAGCAGCATAATTAAATGAAATACATCACGGATCCAGAACTTTTGCTGCATATTTTTTCTTTCATATAACATTTGAATCTTTCTACACGTAATACTTATTCTAGAGGTAGCCATGATATATAGAGCCCCATTCATTATGACTGTACGGTCCTCGTTGAATCGTGGACAATTTTAAACCTCCGTGTTTTATTACCAGAAAAAAGGCCCCTTGTTGACGATTTTTCTTCTTAATTTTTAGCGGAAACATTATTCTTGTACCAAGGAGACAGAATGATTATAGAGATTATATAAAAATTAGCATCAAGCGGTTTTGTTTAGTTTAAAATACAAACGATGTGTTTATTCTGTCGAGCTGCGTGGTCTAGTGGTTCAGGTAATGGACTGCTGATCAAGAGGTAGCGGGTTGGATTCCCGCTCGGGACAATCATTTGTGTGATTATTCTAATTGTCATACAAATGTTTGTACTGCGTCTGGGTGTTTCTATGTATTATAAGTATGTATTTACAAAAAAAAAGTAGTATATGTATTATATCCGTATTCTGATACCCATAACACAAGCATATAAGCTTAGCTTGGGTCCAGAGGACGTTGTGTGAATTGTCCATGAATATTTATTTATTATTCTTTATTTCTTTAATAAACAAATTACTATGTTCTAGTTACATAAATTTCAAAATTAGTCAGGCCTAGTTAGTACTAAATAGCCTCTAAGCTATGTTTCTTTACAAACACGAAAATGATTTAACTAGGTCAAATAAGTAATCATTATAAATTTTCTTGTAATTATTAATAGGTAATTTTATTTTACTGTGTACAATATAATTATTTTAATTTATGTTATAAAATATTTCGTGGTATATCTTTATTGGTTTCGTAAACAGATATGTAATCTTTTTTTTATTAATGATTTGACCTAAATAATGAACAATCAAATTGTATAGACAGCACATGGTATTAAAACAAAAGAGGAAGCTACGGGCGTAGCGGGGTTACGCCGTAGCTGGGGTGCGGTCGGCGACCCCTGGCCGTGAACGGGGGCGCGTCGAGCTACAGCCGCACTGTAGCCCCGCGCTACTCCGCCTTCGTCCCTCCCGCGTCTAAGCGAGCTGTGTCCCCCTCCCGTCCCCCACTGCCTCTCTATTCCGTCGTAGCCAGCTACGGTAGACACGTGCGCGCCGCACCTATACACAGGCTGCTGCATAATCGACGCCGCAGCCTCTAAATTTTCCGAATGCAGTTGCACTTCTACCATATGCTTTGGTATTGTTAATCTCGTTAGTTTTACCATCCTCTATTGCTATATTTATATATACTACATTGTACAATATATCACTGCGTTTGCATTGTAGATTGAAAGGTTTGTTTTTTATAGAATAGAAGTTTTGAAAGAAGCTGTACTAATATGACGAGCCTCGTGGTTGAGTGGTTCATGTAACGGAATGCCGATCAAGAGGTCGCGGGTTCGATTCCCGCTCGAGACAATCATTAGTGTGATTTTTCTAATTGCCATACAAATGTTTGTACTGCGTCTGGGTGTTTCTATGTATTATAAGTATGTATTTACAAAAGAAAAGTAGTATATGTATTCTATCCGTATTCTGGTAGCCATAACCCAAGCATATAAGCTTGGTTTGGGACCAGAGGACCATGTGTGAAATGTCTATGAATATTTATTTATTTGGATTTGATTGTTTGTTTTAAACGAATAAACTCCGGAGGTACTAGAACAATAACAAAAAGTTTTTTGAGCGTCGGGAAGCTACACTACCCTCGGGGATTATAGGCTGTATTTTAAATAAAGTTACTGGTGCATATATATTTGTTTGGTATTTTGGTGTTCTGAGCCTTATAATATTTTAGATTCTTTTATCCTTCCGGGTACGATAATTGTGTTTTTTGTAAAAGTTTTATTTTTACACGACACATTTATTTGTATCAATAAATGTTTGATTTCATAAATCATTAATTAAACAAAAATACATGCTGTATTAATAGTACTCAGCTCAGTGATGCACACTACTACACAATAAACGCACACAGTTACAATTGCCTAGTTATGTACGGAAGGTGTACTCTCAATGCCACACCCCCGATGTCGTACGAACAGGGCGGCACTCACACAACTGAACGATCAAAGAAAAATCTGTGAGTGTGTGGGTGTAGACGTGTTCATACAAGCTGGTGTTATTTGCTGTGTGAGTGGAAAATGTGTGTTAATATGGCATTTCCGCGTTTAGTGTATTCGTGTCACTCACACAATTATACATTTGTTAGTATGTGTCGTGCGGTTTAATTGCGCATGTGTGAGTGGGGTGCATCGACTCTGCTTCCTGTTCCGCAGGGTACAATGGCCTCAGGGTGTGATTTATGTTCGTTCGTTTGAAGGTTTGCGTGCTGTTGTGACGTTTGCGACTCATTCTATTATGAATGTGTACTTTATGCTATATTAGCTTGATTGATCGATATACGGCTAAAATATTTGAGCTAATTAGAACTTTATGGAATTTGACCAAATATTTTCGTTTTACTAGCTTATTGGCGTCCAACATAGTATAATTTGTTTTAATAAGAGCCCATTAACGTCCATCGGTAAGGCACAGGCCTCCTCCAGTTTAAAGGGATTATGGTCTACTGTGCCGCGTTTACCAGTCGTAAAGGAGTTTTTGGATTTACGCTACATCTTAGACAATTTTGAACCGTATCCAAATGCAATAAGGCAGAGTATAATTCTGTAAATTGCATAAACTGTGTGCTGATAATATGTTTGCGATATTGTTGTCGTAAGTTCGATTCTTCTAATATAGTACGATAACAGGCGTTTTATTTTTGGATTGACACATTGTTATTGCCATTAAATACAGGAAGTAAGATCAAACTAATTTAACGTTGGGATAGATCATAAAACGAAGTTATTCTTAAGTATTTTAGTGCGTATGTGGTAACATCATCCATTCATCAGCCTTCTTCGTCCACTGCTGGACATAGGCCACCCACATAGAACGCCACAACGCACGATCCTGCACTAACTGCATCCAGCGGCCCCTGGCGCATTTGACTATATCGTCAGTCCACCTTGTTGGGGCCACCTAAGGCTGAGTCGTCCGGTACGTGGTCGGTGGACCTTCCGTCCTCAACGTCGTGAGGTCGCCGAGCAATATGGCCTGCCCATTGCCACTTTATTATACATAATACTTTTTTTAAATGAGCTACTATGTTTATGTATTGATATATTAGAAATAAGCAAATTGTAACAATTTATGTAGTAAGTATTTGAGTTAACTTTGTTTTTGTTTATTGTTGTACATTACGTGCCCATCTTCTACAAATTACGTAACAATAAGGTTTGCTGGAAGAAAATTCCATAGTGAATTAAGCTCGCCTGTGTACATTAGATTTCAATTTCAGTACAATAAAGTACAATAAAGAATAAGAATAGGAATACTATTAAAAAGACTTCTATATGGTTATGTATGGTTTAAATCTAATATATAAAATTCACGTGTCACAGTGTTAGTTACCGTACTCCTCCGAAACGGCTCGACCGATTTTCATGAAATTTTGTGTACATATCCTCTAGGTCTGAGAATCGGCCAACATCTATTTTTCAAACCTTTTTTTTGTATGGCGAAACAACGTTTGCCGTGTCAGCTAGTTTTATATAAAAATAATAAAAGATATACTGTTTCAAACGGAATCTAAATAAAGTATAGAATAATCGAATTTATCTCTGTTGACGTCAGATATTTTTTGGCGTCGATAGAAACTACATAAATACAATACCAAATATCAATAAAGAAATCAGAATTTATCAAAAATACAGCCTTGATCAATCCTGATCACAAATTCCACAGACATGGTAAACAGTTTACAAAAAAAAAAACTTTGTAAAAATGTCGTGCATCGCTCGACTCTCCCCATCGGCAGTATTAAATATTTAATTTGCTTTTCAGCAGTCTGTCGCATCTCTTACGTGATATAGGAACGCGTCTAGCTGATATAGTCTATATCTATCTACATATATCTACATATTTTCATGGTACCATAGTACCTACATGTGAACAGTTTTAGCGATCTATCATGCCTGTTACCCGTAAGAAGTCGACGAGTTGATTGGATCATGGTGGTAATAATTTTTATTCCGCTATAATGGTACCAATTCTATGTGCACAACTAAACTCAACTTAATTAAAGAAAGAAAATTGGTTGTACACATTTATATTATTTGACGGGCTTTGTGGTGGAGTGGTTTATGTTAACAAACTAAATTATAATGGAAAAAATGATAACCATAAGCGGGACTTGAACCCGCGACCTCGGAATGCCGTTCCGTAACTCTCCCAACTGAGCTATTATGGTTCACGCAAATGTTTACCAAACCACTACAATCATCTCAATGCGAGTTTAACATCGTGCGATGTTTTTTCGTACAACGCCATCTATTGAGCGGTTTGCACCAACTCCATCAATCGATCAGTTAGTGTTCTTTACAGAACACAATTGGACCGAAGTAATGGCTGTACATGTATTTCTACATTAATTAATTAATAGATGATGATTGATGGAGTTGGTGCAAACCGCTCAATAGATGGCGTTCTACGAAAAACATCGCACGATGTTAAACTCGCATTGAGATGATTGTAGTGGAAAATTTAGTAAACATTTGCGTGAACCATAATAGCTCAGTTGGGAGAGCTACGGAACGGCATTCCGAGGTCGCGGGTTCAAGTCCCGCTTAAGGTAATTATATGTAATTTAGTTTGTTTAGTAAAAAGCATAGCGAGTCAATCGCAAAATATTAATAAATTAATGTAGAAGTCTGTATATTATATACTAACGGTTTTCATTAATAATAATGTGCACAACGAAATAGCTAATTAAACAAATTACGCCCCAGTTGTTTTCATTTTTAGTTAAGTTTAGTTGTGCATGTAGAATTGGTACCATTACTGAATTGTGATAACGACGCTAACAATTTTAATTTTTTAGTTCAGTTAAATTTAGTTATGCGCGTAGAATCAGCAGCAATTTTATTTATTACGTAAATTATTAAATTAATGTAGATATAAATCAATTTAAACGAAACAAATCTTAAATGTTTTTGTTATATATCTGGTCAGAATCCGATAACCCGTTAATTATTTGTATGAAGTTTAATAAGTATATAGGTTTTAAGTCCAATAAATCTTTACAACATCTAATAAACAACAATCGGCTAAGGGTGAGTAGGACCTGCTCGTGAAGATTTCCATACCATTCAAATCAGGTTTTGCTGAAGAAATAATAAAATTTTCTTTGTTTCTTCTTCTTTCTAGTATGTGTAGTATGGGGAAACCTCTTAAACATCTTTTTTATTCTATTCTTTACTTTTTTATCAGAAACATTAAAATCACCATCATCATTGGAAATTTTAACTGTCTAACTACTACGGTATATGATATACAACCTGATCTGTATCAAAAAGACGGACGACGTATTGGCATGGAACCCTGAAATAGCGACTTACTCGCGGCTGCGATCGATCGATCGATTCGATATTGTCTTATTGTTAAAATACTTAATACTTATACACATATAATGTTTGAAATGAAGTTAATATGTGTATAATGTTAATAAAATATTATAGTAAACGTAAAATATACCGGACGATATCACGAGGCAAACAGAGACAGTCCGACTGTCAGCTACTACTAATATATTTGTCCTGCCAATACGCGCGTCACACAAATGTAGATATAATATAATAACTAAAATAACAAGTTTCTTAATTATTTAGCATTATTCTTACTGTGCTCTTTTATCTATTTAGCAATTAGTTTTTATTTGACTTTAAAAACGAAAAAACTACAAGCAGTTTTCTATGTATTGTTTTTAAAATGGATTTTGAATGTGTATTCTTTTTATGTGCATTCTTTCTTTAATATATTTTAAAAATTGTGAAGGCATTGTTGTTAAGAATTTGTAAAAAAAAATTTCAATGATATGAACCTATTTTATATTCGTAACGTAATAGCGTTTGCTAAAATATTCCTGCAGCTGGTAACTCGGCCAATTCATTGTCGTTACCTGCAGTGGTATTCAGTACGAAAAAGTGAAGTGAATTTTCGGTGAATCTTGATCCCGTGACCAGCGCTCCTCCAATAAAAATAGAGGAGCGCTGTCACGTGATCAAGATTCACCAAATATTCACTTCACTTTTTCTTACTGAATACCACTGCAGCTCAGATGCATGGACTAACATAATGGTCATTGGTGGGTAGCTAAAGCTAGAAATTATTTGATAAAATATATTTCAACGAAGCGAGATTTTATATTAAATGCTGGAATGGAGGTATTAATATTAAATTGCAGTATATCGATTTCAAAGGGGCTGACAAGTGAAAGGTTTGTTTGGTAAACTTTAGCAGATGTGCCTTGGGTCTTTCCCTCCTGTGGCATCGGCTTATATATACCTACACATATTTGACTGCTGGTTTCCTAGTACCTCGAGGTATAAATTAGCAGTCACTTTTCAATCCATTTTTTTAGATTTGATTTCCAGGTTAAACAAAAGCCAAATAATAAATTAGGAGGAATATTATATAACATTTCTATAATGCTCCACCCAGGATTCGAATCTGAAATTTACAGGAATATGTAATAGGTATAATTTGGTATTCGACAGCGCTTAATTTGGAATTAGTATGGCCTAAAATAAAATGTTAAGAACCGCAAAGTAGAGATAAAGTTGGCTAATTACCCAGCTTCAAAAAAGACCTACACGAAAAAAATAAAACAAAGTTGTTTGCATAATTAACTATTAAAATCCATGACAACGTGACCATGATGTTAATTGATATTTTTGTAATACCAACACATTACTGTCATAACTTTTATAATAAATGAGATAAGCGCACTCCAGTTAATTTTTATAGTTTAAACTTATCCGATAATAATTATTTATAATTAACATATACAATGTCCGTGCAACGACCTAGCTGCCACCTGTCGGGAACGTGCTTAATTTAAATGTACCAATACGTGAACAACATTCTAAATATCTTTTTTTTCTGTTTATATGAAGGGCAAGCACATTGAGTTGTTTGACATCTCTACAGAGTTCTGGTTACCTGGTATAAAAATTATTTGCATAAATCAATTTATAGCAATGACTGGACCAATTTTGATAGAATTCTTACTAATAGGAAGCTGATATAACAGAAAGTAATTTCAGTAAACTGTTTTTGACCAAATAATAGTACTTTTTCAATCTTCACCATAAATGCCGATGGGGATTGTTCTAAGTGGCTTCATTATTTCCTTTCTACTGTCCCACTAGTGAGCACAGGCCTCCTCCACTTTGTCTACCGGGGTGACCAAGCGGGTGCTCACAGGTTTTAGTTTCAAGTTTTCCTTCTCACTATTTATTTATAAGTACTCAGTCTCGGGAATTACTGTCGTATCTTTTAGTTTATCACAGTGCTGCTGGTAACAACTTGTAAAAAATAACCCATGAATGTATTTAGTACCTACTCGTATTGTGCCAAAATTATTTTGTATTTCCTTTGAGGAAAGAGTATTAATTTCATTTCCTTGTGAGGTAGCTCGTGCGGAAGACTACTGGAGTGGGATTTTATTTGTACTTTTAGAAATATTATTACATTTATAACTTAGCTTAGATTTTATTGATTTATTACCTCGGTTGATTAACTACATGTTATCACTTATCAACATAAAGACATGTTTTACATGACATGGTAGAGCTTCTTAATATGTACATGATTTTAACATAAACATTTACCAATTCTACGTGCACAACTAATTTTAAGTAAAAAATTAAAACAACCCAACTGGGGCGTATTTTGATTAATTGACTATTTCGTTGGACACATTTCTATTAATTAAGAATACCAAAGTAGAATCGGTACCAATATCTAAAGACCTAGGTGGATAGACAAAAAACATGTACTTATGTATTTTTTTTCTTTCTATATCAAGTATTCCATTTTATTGTTATCAATATTGCATAGTTATACAGGTTGTTTGGTACATCGTTTGCCAAATTAAATCAGCTAAAAGATAGTGTCATTTGCTTTAGTTTTAGCATAGTTAATTAAATATAATTTGGCAAACGATGTACCAAACACCCTGTATATAGATACATATATGTATTATAATTTTCTTTGTAAATTCACTTTTATGGATTTTCTAGTTTTATAACAGCATTTATGAGTGTGTTGTGTATGTGTGGATGTCCGTGGCATCACTAGCAGGGTCCTGTGACCTGGCATAATGCTGAAATGGACACCTGATTGCTGTCGCTTGGAAGCATGTGTTCTTATTTGTACACTTTGTTATTTAATGTTCTCTAAAGCAGCAATAAATAATTCTTTCTTTATTTCTATGTATTTCAACAACATTGAAAAAATGCAATATAAATACACGCACAACGCCATCTCCTTCTGAACTCATGGATTCCCACTGTTGGGCACAAGCCTCTCCAAAGTCAGATTCTTTGCCTATATGTTTCTTTCTCTTACAGCTCCTAAGAAAACAAAACATACATCTTGACACTTGCACTCATAATCCATCGCATATATGTGGACATCTCTCTCTCTCTCTCTCTCTCTCTCTCTCTATCCAGCCCATTATCGTCCCACTGCTGTGCACGGGCTTCCTCCACTTTGGGAGGGAGTGCGGTCTATTGCGCCGCGCTGCCTAGGCGTGTTGATACAGGGTTTATTTTCGAGTATTCTCTCACAGAGGATGTTTTCTGTGTACAATATTCCTTAGCTGGCTTTTAGAGCATTCTCGGAGAGAAAAGGGGTGGTGACTTCCGTATTCCTAATTCGTCACCACGCGGATTCATGTGGACATTTAACGCCATCTATTTAAACTTGTACTACAAGAAACTTCCCCACTTGGGCGCTAGGTTATTATTCTTGTGCACTTGTGCACAATGGGAAATGATCTTCACTTAATATAAAAGAAAGTCGTTATTTTTGTATTGATGTCCCTATGTGAGTTTATATTATCTTCAAAATTACGAAACGAATTTTCCCAGTTTTTAATAGGTAGAGTGGTTCAAGAGGATGATTTTTGTATAATTTGTTAAGGTTTGGTTCTTAAACTAACACTGAGACATACATACAAAAATAATGACTGTTTAACCGACTTCAAAAAAAAAGGAGATTCTCAATTCGCCTGTACTTTTATAATAGGTAAAGATACACCATAGTGTGAAAGTTTTAACGTGATAGAATTGACACCATTCTTCTCATCCATTATATATCATAAATTCATAATATTTAAAACAGAATGTTGATTTCTTTAAATAGTATGTACGTAGTGACCTGATAGTTTAGTTCAAGGATACGTTCGATCAGCTTGTTTAATTGTACTCTTATTATAAGCCTTGTTTGGACTCCCGTACTATAACTACAGACATGCTGTGTAGCCAGTTTCATAATTAACACTTAATGTTATCTTTCATGTAGTTATCTTTATTTTAAACTGTTATAAAATGTGTGTAGGTCATACCTTGATCTTTTAATCAATTTATAGAATTTAAAGTTTTTAAGGAGATGTGGTAACGTAACAAATGTTCATTAACTGATTTTGTTTCTATTTCCCAACCAATTAACCTCCTAACTGTTGGGCTCGGGCCTCCGTGAAGGATTAAGAAGGTTTTTGTTCTACTATGGCTACAATGGTAGCCATAATACTATGCCAACAAATTGGACTGTCCTATAATACATGACCTTTATAATCTTCATTTACCTAACTAACATAGTCTAAGTGAATTATAACTAACTAAATATGGATGATTCTGAAATAAATCATTTATTATATTATTATGTTTCTCGTTCTCTGAGTCACGGGCTATTTCTATTTAAGAAATGCCCGGTCCTTTGGTAGGCTTACATGGGGACATAGGTCCAACATGCAGAGGCCCTTTGAGAATTTTAATGAAGGAATGAAATGCAATGGGACGTCTACCAACGACACTCCACACCTGTACTATAGAAGTAGAGTCATGGAGTGCCAGGTGGTAGCTGTAAATCTATTGTAAATCGAGGGCAAATAAATAAGTACTCTGTTTATGGGGTTGGTGTGTTAATTGAATTGGTTAGCAGATACTATTGAAATAAAAACGAACGCCTGCCTTCAATACTACTAATCTTCTTGAACCGTGGCAGACGGTGACTCGCCGACTCACTAGATGGGCCCCACACAGCCGCCAGACAAGGCAGCAGGGAGCAACACCGGTGTGAGCGGCTTGGGGTGTAGAGCGGTGCGGCACCGGTTTCACCATCGTGGGCCGAGACCCGGAGCGGGTTTCCCACTTCCACTCCCGAGCATATAGCTCTGGCGACCCCACTCTGTCCGGCCGGTGAAGGCAAGACAGAGGCGAGAGTCCAGGCACTCCCGGTTTCCAGTTCGGCCAGCCAACAAAGGCAAGCCGAAGGCGAGGCCACAACCGACTCTCAGGGGCACTCGGGACCGCAGTGTCGCCACTCACATTCAGCTCGCCACAAGCTGCCCTGCGGTCTGTAGGCTTTCCCTAGGTCCTGTGATACATTTTTTGTTTATACCACAAGATTTTCGAAAGCCTATAATCTGCCTCCAGGTTTTGCGTTAGTCTCATGGTGAGGTAACGACTGTCCCAGAGGGGTTTATTATATTATTATTATTAATGGTTTAGTTTTGAGTTTTCCGTCTCTCGCGGTGGATGTTTTTGTTTATAATATGCCTTAGCTGGCTTTTAAAGTACCCTGGGGATGGTGACACTGGTCTTCTTAATCCCAGGATGTCCTGGGATTAAGAAGACCTGATGAATGTTCATCATTAATTTTAGGACTACATATATATCATTGTGTGATGTTTATAAATGTCATACAAATGTTTGTTCTGCGTCTGGGTGTTTTCTATGTATTAAAAGTATGTATTTACAAAAGAAAAGTATTTTATGTATTATATCTGTATTCTGGTACCCATAGCACAAGCATAATAAGCTTAGTTTGGAACCATAGGACGTTGTGTGAAATGTCAATAAATGTTTATAAAAAAAAAAATATTATATATTGCACGCAAGATTTTTTTCTTTCTCATTATCCTACGTTTACAGCTAACTACTTCATGGCGTCGCCGTCGGGGGTTTGACGAGAGGGTGTTGTAAAAATTTACTCTTAAGCATTTTTCCTTTTTTTTTTTAACAATAAATAAAATTTCGAAGAAAATTAACTTTCTACGAACTTTTAACCTAAAATTATCTGATATGCTTACCTAATAATTAAATAACTAGTCATGGAATTCATTATGGTCACATTAAGTCATAAACAATCACTCATCGCAAATTGTTCTAATAGCGATTATATGTCGTGACGTCACTGACCAGGACAGCCGCAGGTACAGGGATGTCCAGGAGGTGTTTAATTGTATTATCCTCGTTTCATGGTGCCCTTGTCGCGCGGGGTCACGGATCATCGTTCCAGATTTTGATATTTTACTCAAGTATTAGAATATATAAACCTTGGTAGGTAGCAGAACTGGCAATGTATTGCACGCATAAACATACTACTGAAGAACTATGCGCTGTGCTTCGAAAAAAGAAATAGCTTTTAAACTAATCCAAGATTTCAGATACCGTCAAACTAATTTTCACCAAAATTAAATTAATAGTAAATTAAACAGCCGTATAAGCGTGAGCCATTGAAATCATACACGAAATTTCATGAAAATTGGCATAGCCGTTTCGTAGGAGTTTGATCTCCGACACCAAGATTTTTTGATAATTTTCTTTTTATAAATAAAATAGATTGAAACTAAAATAAATGAAAACTGATAGTATTTCTAGGCACATAAATAATAAGTACATATATAAAAGATATATCTGGAAATTTCACACGACATCCTCTGGTCCCAAAATAAGCTTGTTTTGCTTGTTTTATGGGTACCAGAATACGGATATACTACATAAACTACTGTGAAACCGCGGCGAGCATTATCTAGTAGGTACTATAATATATACTATTTTGTATAAGCATAATTGTAACACATAGAAAGAACCTACAAATATAAGCAGATGTACTATTTGCTCCATTAATAATTTATTTATAATGTGTGTTGAGACATACTGACAGCCAACAGGTTGCAGGCTCATTGGTGTATTTATTTCCGGTCACTTAAAAAAAAGCAGGTGTGTTGAGTTGCCACGTGCCCAGTGAAAGCTACACTTTATATGAATATTAAAGTTACCTTTACATTCTAATTGATTTTTTAATGAAACATGTTAATTTTAACAGCTGTACTTCTCCTTAGTATGTTTATACATATCACAGCTTTTTATACATACTAACTAATGGTACCGATTCTACATGCACAATTTAATAAAAAAATAAAAATTGATAGTGGCAATAACACAATTCGGCAATGTTAACAGAACTTTTTAGTTAGTAAATCTGTATATTATAGACTAACGATTTAAATTAATAAACATGTGTACACCGCAATACCCAATTATTCAAAATACACCATAGTTGTTTACATTTTTTAGTTAAGTTTAGTTATACATGGTGAATTGGTACCAATGTCTGAGGTTTTACCCGCCTTATAACCCAAAAATACATTCTTGAAATTGCCCAACTAAGGTACCAAGAAATTCCGATACATTAGGTAATTGTAATTCATCCGATTGATACTTATTATTTTGCTTGAAATCCGTGAAAAATCTTAACAAAAATCAAAGATACTTCTACCTATACGTCCACATTCCCTAAGTTTTTGAGTTTGATTTTCAGGCTAATCAAAACGATTATCTTTAAAACGGATATTTCCTAATTTACTCATCATCTAGCAAAAGAAATTACATTTGCCTAAAATTGGCATTGTTCTTTTTTTAAAACTCTTAATTCAAAAACCATTTCGAGGAATAGAGTTTCTGATCATGATCCATTAGTTTTTTCGGAAAATTTGCTATATTAACGATTATTTTTACAAAAAAGCAAATGATCTCTATTTGCCCTTGAAATGAAGGACTTAAAATATTAAGACTTTCTGAGGGATATAGTACTCTGTGGTGGAGTTGATATTGGTCTATTATATCAACTTGGCAACTTTGAAAAGATGTATTGCAATCGGGCTTAAGTCTATCAGGAAAAATCAATACACAGATTGCGTACAACGATGACGTCACAACATTTAAAATAATATCTTTAAGGGCCTGCATCAATATTATCGTGCATTTTTCTACGTACAAAGTTTTCATTGTTTCTTTAGATTGAATGGCTAGAGCTCTAATTTTTAAGTATATGTTTTTTCAATATATGATCTAGGATCGCATAAACTCAGAAACGCGATTGAAAAAAGTTTTCTCGATAGAAAAACTTAGCGAAATAACCTCTCTCATTTTTATTTTTTGTCATTTGTCGGTCTATTATCGCGTATTAACTAATGAAATAACTTTCAATACATAAGTAACTATTATATATAGAAACACGTAAATCAGAATTAAAATATATTTAGTAGATTTTGAGTAAACAAAAAAAATATCCCTAATTCTTCATTTCCTATACCTACTAGCTGTGTTAATATGTACATGTCGACGATAATATTGATGTAGGCCCTTAAGTATTTTTTAAAAATTATATATAGTGATTATTTCAATTATATTGAAATTAGTTGCTTAAAATAGTCTATATTTTCTAAAAAAAATATAAAAAGAGCAGGTCAAAAATTATGAACAATGCCAATTGTAACTGTATATAATTAGGAATATATTATTACAAATTACTTAATATACAAATTATTACTCATGTATTTGGGGCAAAACAAGCGTGTTTATAGATATACGATAATAAAACATTATTAGGAATATTATCTGCTCCAGTGAAACAAAACCTCTTCGACGGCTCTAGTCTCCTGGTATCGAGGGTGCGTATCATGGGGGCGTATGACCTAGTTTTGACGGGGTCTGCTTCCTTTAGCGGTGTGCACCATCGATCCTAACGAAAGTAATACACTAACCCCATAAAACTGTATCGAAACAGTCTGAATATTACATACACATAATATTTACTATATTTTATAACCTAATCCCATGTTTATTGAAATAAAATGAGAGCTTTAAATATTAAGACTACTTTAGTACTAAAAGATAAAAATACGTAACAACTTTTAGCGGTCTAGAGGTTTATTTTATGTATAGGACTGTGCCGTTCACTAGTAAGTACTGAACCTGCTTGGATGTTTTCTGTGTGCGTACTTATAAAAAGGAGTACATGTATTGTATCTGCATTCTGGTACCCATAACATAAGAACAGAAGTATAGTCAAATTTGGGACCAGAGGACGTTGTGTGAAATAAATACTAATAAAGTTACAATGTTAAGGTTTCAAATCGTGCTACGATTCCAAATGCACACAGCAAAAGAACCCTCTTTATGTAAGAGGCTAACAGAATTTAATTCTATAGTATTTTGGCAATAATTAGAGCAGTTACACCTTACCATTGTTCGTTGAACTTATCGGCGCAGGCAATTAAACAAAAGTGCGGGGCAGGTGAACGTGAGTTAGTGCATCAGGCATGTAATAATGTGGACAGACAACTCGCCATAAACTCGTGTGCACTCTTGTAGCTCTTATTGTACGGTGCATAGGTCGAAGACCTCACTGACTCACATTCGAACGTACGTATTCTAGAAATTCCGTTCTAGAATAATCGAATGTTTAGTGTAGCAAGCGTGGCTTGACCGGAGGTGACTCATTATGAAGGAACCCATACAGAAACAGGGCCTTCACACTCTGATCAGCTAATAATTCAAATACCACTACCTTATTTCTTATATTTAGACCACAAAATATAATTTAGACCTAACTCATATTTACATCGCGCATATTTCTGAACTCCACTAAATTACTATTTTCATAAAAGAAAGAATTCAATAACATTTCTCAACCGACGAAATTCAAACAGGCTACCTTAAGGTTTTGCTTGGCTACTGTGACGTCGAATTTCTTATCTTCACAGCACATTAATAATAATTGCATTTATTACATTACATAGTCCTAAAATAACATTTTTAAAGACGAAGAATTAATCGATAGATATAAAAAATTAAGACATCCTTTACGAGGCACCCACAGCTGGTACCTTACAATCTCAACACCTGGCATTATCCTTATTATCCTAGAGATCGCCTCAAGAAATCCCACACGAAGTGAAAAGGGCAACAAAGGCTTTATAATGTTAACAAACGATGCGGGCGTCAGCTGCCGAGGACAGCTTGCGCCATAAAAAATAGGCCAATAACTCGATGGCGAAAAAAAAAACTTTAAAGAAATGTTAAAGATGGCGGCAGGTGCGACGTCAGCTGCACACGCCACCTTTGTAATAATTGCGCGCGCAACGTTCGTTTTGTATACACCGGTACTTATACGAGCTTGGTATCGTTTTGTGGCTATCTTATGTTTGTGTTCAAGGATTCAACATAATATTGATGACATTTAACACAGCGCAATCCTCTAACTAGAGCTTGCGATGATGTGTACCAAACCAGATTACGATACGCGGCGGCGGCGCCGTTAAAGAATAACTAAAATGTAGGTATGTATTAAAATACCTATGCATATGTAGGTATTTTTATATGGATGTGTAGTAACGGATGCCCTACAGTTTGCCCTTTGCGTAGTTACTGGGGTCTACTACTAGATAAACACAATTTCATAAAAATCGGTCGAGCTGTTTGGAAAATAATGGTGACATGAAATTAAAATCCAATTAACAGTTTGACATTTCCTACAAAAAGAAATTGAGCTTATTTCGAGCTAGAGGGCGTTGTTTGAAACCAGGGCGTCGCTTCCGCCGTATCTATAAAACCTATTTTCTTTTGTGAGAAATCTTTACCCTTGTTATGGGCCCCTATATAAATTTTTATAGGGGAACCCACCTAGGCACGCTATGCCCCTGTTTGAAACCTTAATGTATGTAATTGTCTGTGGTATGTAGTTAAAAACTAGTCAAGTGCGAGTCGGACTCGCGCACGAAGGGTTCCGTAGCATTATCTATGCAACATAAGGCACGTTATTAATAAATGAGCAAACAACACACACAATACTTAATTAATCACGTTTGTTGTATGAGAGCAAGAAACGGTAAAAAAATCATGTTTGTTGTATGGGAGCCCCCCTTAAATATTTATTTTATTCTATTTTTAGTATTTGTTGTTATAGCGGCAATAGAAATACATCATCTGTGAAAATTTCAACTCTCTAGCTATCACCGTTCTTGAGATACAGCCTGGTGACAGACGGACGGACGGACAGCGAAGTCTCAGTAATAGGGTCCCGTTTTTACCCTTTGGGTACGGAACCCTAAAAATTAGGACCAGAATTTAAGGTGCGCCTACTACCGAACATCATGCAAATTTCTAATACGCTATTCATTAGTTATATAACGAAGACGCAATAAATGTTTGCCACTAATCTAACATCGACGTAATTCATTCAATATAAATAACAGTTCCGTTATAGAAGGCGCCCGCGCTGCACGTGCCTGGAGACGCATCTGCCTCTAGCATTATAATTAACCTACCTGTCCTACAAACTTTCTTATAATACAGTTCTTTAATAACCAAAGGGTCTATATTTCTTTTTGATTAAAGGCCTACATCAATATTATCCTCGACATGTACATATTACACAGCTAATAGGTATAGAAAATGAAGAATTAGGGATATAATATTTTCTAACACTTGCGCGACTCATCTGTTTAAATAAAACTATATTTACTAATACTAATATTTATATATTTCTTTATTTTAATTTTATTAAGAAATTTTGACTCCCTAAAAACAATTATTCTAACCTAACAACAAAATTCTAGTTGTGGAAAAAGGTAAAAAAAAATACTTTTTATCGTTATATTTTATTATCATTGTTTTAGATTACTTCCCTAATAAAATGCGTATGTTTGTCTGTACATAGTGACTTTCGTGGCTTTGTGGTCTAAAACCAAACTGATAGAATAAAACAGAAAAAAGGAGTTAACTTCTATATACACAAAAAATAAAGGCCCCAATATATAGACTAAACACAATATAAAATTAGGACCTTTTTTACATCGCAAAACCCCACGTACGAAATGTACAACCTCTGTTACGCCCATCGTATCATAAGTAGTACCTAGTTTTATTTTCATTGTGCAAATTTCTGTACAAATTCTTTGAGCCTTCGTTAAGATTTTCCACAATTTCCCGCCATTAACAAAAGTACAATATTTCGTACAAAATACAGGGCATTACTTAGAGCATTAAACCTAAAGGAGTAGTCACACACGCTGTTTTCTTTATCAAATATACTCCCACGGCCTTGGTGTGTAAAGGTACCGTACAAAATTGTCTCTCGCGCATACTAAGAGACGACAATGGTACCAATTCTACGTGCAAAAACAACGTGCATAAACTTAAAGATGAAAATTGATAGTGTCAATAAAACAATTTGGCAATGTTAAATGAACTATTTTACTATAAAAACTGTTATTAAAGAGTAAGGATTTTAATTAATATAAAATATGTGCAACGAAATAGCCAATTAATCAAAATACACCATAGTTTTCATTCTAGATAGGTTTTTGACGCGGTAGAATAGGTCTCAGTGTACACAATAACACAATGAGTATGAGTACTACTCTCGTACCATTTTCAGAGAGAGTAGTCTGCCAACTCCTGTTAAATTAATGCTCTAAGACGACTTAAGTTAGCCCAAAAACTTCATTCAGGCATTCATGTAAAATACTCCCAAAAATGTAAACGACCTTAGGTCTAGATCTCTAGGTATGACTGCAGTAAACTTAATTTATACATATTTGTACTACGGGCCTAAAAGAATTGGTTATTAAGTCTGGGTCTTAACAGGTTAAAGAAAATCTATTGTAGTTTGGCGAAATATCATATATTCAGCTATATCTGTCACTACATCTTATAGCAAATTTTCTTATATATATACAATTACATATGTATTTACAAAATTTACAAATTAATGCAAGACAAATTTTTGAAACTTCTAGAAATTTTGTACACACTATATACCACATGGGTATTATTTACTTAACGATAGCAAAATAATTTAGTATCATCTAAGTTATTTATTTCACTCACAAGTGATATTTTTAAATAAGCATAAAGCCACATTCACATCTCCCTGACGTCAAGTGACGTGTGACGTCATATGGGGGAACCGGTATCATACATTTAATATGGTTGCGTTCAACTTCCCTGATGCGCTGTGTTGTGACGGTTTCAATAAATGCATGAAAACGATACATTTCTGATGTTACACGTCACGTTAGAGAAATTTCAATGTGACTGTAATAAATTTTATCACTATTTTGCATATTATACTATGTTGCATTTAAAAACCCAAGGCACACAACTGTGATTTTTACTGTCTAAAGGCTTGTTCACACCTTGATTAGTGTTAATATTCATGATCAGTCAATCAAATCAATCACGTATTGATAAGCGTAAGATATATCTACTTGTCACCTAACACTTTCAGTTTTAACTAATCAACATGTAAACGAGCCATAAAACAACATATAAGTTCATGACTGTATTGCTATATTTGTTTCTTACGTCTCATACAATGGTTGTGCTCATGATATCACTACGTATTCTAAAATAAATAGGAAAAAAAACTGTTTCCAATCATTTGAACACAAAATCACTAACACAACCATTGTCGAGGCCGCATTGTAGCACTTTTCTTCCAATAAGATGTCCATTCATTGCACATATTACCTTCACACTCCAAAAAAAAACAAAATTTTACTTTATTATGATAAATTAAAAAAACAAACTAAAAAAGTAAAGAATAATTTATGAATTTTTGCAATTGAATTTAAAATTATTTAGTAAAAGTAAAGAATTTAGTTTAAATTTAGTTTATTTAGTAAAAGTAAAGAATAAATCAATTTTGTTATTTTTGCATTTTTTACGCATAAATCAAAATTTTACATATTATTTATGGTGATTTAAGAATTTTATACACTATATGGGATTCTATTTGACCTAATTTATTCAAATCCATTCCTTCAACCAAACTTTCAATCTCGAAAAATGGATCTTTCCAACATGGCAATTCATTTTATTTAATAAATAAAAAACTAATCGCAAACTTAAATATAGTTCACAAAATAAATATTATAATACCCTCTCAATAGTCACTGGTAGTGTTTCAATTTCTAATTTTCTTAATTTTTCAGCTGACTAAGTCAATTCCACTGGCTATCCGTGACCATCTTGTGCTTCCCAACATTTCCCTGATGTCTATGTGATGTTGACATCATAATGATGTCATTGTGATGTTAACATCATGTTAGTCATAATCAATGTCCATGTTATACTGGCTACTGTGATCTGTTGAGTTTGATGATGACGTTGTTGATGTCGTTGATGATGTTGATGCCGGTGCTGGTGTCTCTGAAATGTTGGACGACATTGACGCTGATGATGATGATGACCCGAGTAGACCCCACGTCGCCCCGGTACGCCGAGGTAATCTCCGTATCACTAGTTGAGGGAATGAAGCTGAAAAATAAAACAATTATTTTATTAAATTAACAACGCTCACCAACCTTCAGGGGCGTGCGCTCCATAAAGGCAGAAAAGCATGTTTTAGATGACTTTATTCATTTATTTACTATTAATTAAACAAAATATTATAACTTAAAAACGCCTAATAATTCATAAATAGCACCAATATGTGCTTGCAAATTGGTGCTTTTTTCCAGGCGTTTGGCGAATGAATAATATTGGTCAGACGGACGAAAGTAAGCTCGACACCCGAGCCACACCTTGAGCCCGCCTGCCATGAGTTCATATGTGTGTAGAAATTTTGGTGTCCGTGCCAGTTTACAAACGCACACAGGCTTGCATATTGAAGACGCCTTGTACCGTATCTCCTGCGGCATGCTTTGGCGATCGGATGTTTCCGCGAGTATTCGGCGTTCGTTCGTTGCCTTCGGATTATCCGAATAAAAATAAAATGTCGGAAGTCTAATAAATCACGTAATTTTTGTTTAGTAAGGTTTTATCTATATAAATAGCAGAAATATTTTGGTTCGACGGAGGCCATTTTATTTTTTCATGTGATTCATTGAACTGTTTAATATTGAGTTTCTATAATTTAATTAGTGTGGGTAAAAATTCACTTCCTCAGTTTGGAATATTAACAACTACATATCAGAAGTAAAATAATAAATGGTGTAGATAAACAGTATAATGTACTAACTAATAGTTGTTTCAGTAGTGACCGGCGGTGCCGTGGTGGTAGATGTGGTGGTGCCGGTAGGTGGGGGCGCTGCGTCGCTCTGTGGGGGCGCGGGGGCGAGGGCGGGCGCGGGGGCGGCGGGCTCGTCCGGCAGCAGCGAGCGGCGACAGATGGGGCACGTCGCGTGAAGCTGCAGCCACGGGGTTATACATGTTGGGTGGAACACGTGACTACACTCCAGACGGGACACTGTCTCACCTGGAAACAAATATACATACATTACATACTGAAATGAAATTAATATATTGCTAATTTTATAGCTTGAGCAGACATTGAGTTTTAATGGCGATTTTTATCAATTTATTAATATTTTTGCGATTGACTCGCTATGCTTTTACTAAATAAACTAAATTATAATGGAAAAAATGATAACCATAAGCGGGACTTGAACCCGCGACCTCGGAATGCCGTTCCGTCGCTCTCCCAACTGAGCTATTATGGTCCACGCAAATGTTCCGTTGGGAGAGCGACGGAACGGCATTCCGAGGTCGCGGGTTCAAGTCCCGCTTATGGTTATCATTTTTTCCATTAAAATTTAGTTTATTTAGTAAAAGCATAGCGAGTCAATCGCAAAAATATTAATAAATTAATGTAGAAATACATGTACAGCCATTACTTCGGTCCAATTGTGTTCTGTAAAGAACGCTAACTGATCGATTGATGGAGTTGGTGCAAACCGCTCAATAGATGGCGTTGTACGAAAAAACATCGCACGATTTTAAAACTCGCATTGAGATGATTGTAGTGGAAAATTTGGTAAACATTTGCGTGGACCATAATAGCTCAGTTGGGAGAGCGACGGAACGGCATTCCGAGGTCGCGGGTTCAAGTCCCGCTTATGGCTATCATTTTTTCCATTATAATTTAGTTTATTTAGATTTTTATCAAGTTTGGTAATCTACTCTAGTATAAATGACGCCATTATGGCGTCAGTGACTGATCATTGTGACAACATTGTAATAGCAGACTTGGGCTCCTGGTTGCGGTCGCACGTCGCAAGAATCCGAACGCTACTTTTAGAGTAGTAAGTAACAGACGCACAGGCAACGTGTTTTATTTTGAGGGCTTTAACCACAATTTCCATTAACTCGTAGATATAGAAGTCTAACAAAAAATACCGCAACACTCTTTCCATAAGATATACAATCAACATTATAGACAAAATATAAAGTTACCTTACCAATTTCAAAGTTATCCCAACAAACACTACATGCAGTGTTGGCGGATGGATGTGACTCAGTTAGAACCTCACTGGGTAACGCAGCGATCTGTTCACGAGGTAGAGGCGGCGGTCCTGAGTTCTCTAACTGACCCAATAATTGTGTTACTACTGCGTCTAGACCTGCAAGATGAAAATGTATAAATAAAATATTGAGAATAAATAATAGTATTAATACAATAATAACTCAAATCTTTATAAAAAAAATTATAAGACAACTAATCTAGACCAGGGCCCCAAGTCCGGTAAATGAATTGTGTCCCAATGACAGCTCAATGGCACCATTATGGCGCCATAGTGGCATCATCTGTGACAAAAAATCAAGTTTGGTGTCATTATGACACCATAGTGGTGCCATAATGGTGGAATTTTGTCAAATTTGGTAGTCTACTATTACTTTTTTGTCATAACTCCATAATGGCGACAGTGACTGACCATTATAGCAACATTGTAATATGATTGTAATAGCAGAATTACCAGACTTGGCCACCTGACGTCTCAGTGCTGCCACCAAGTGGCTTCTTCATAAAAATGTTGTTTCACAATATTTATAAATAAGGCCCAAAGGAAACTTTGGAAAGTAATATATGTACATATTATGTTTTCTTACCTTCACCACCAAATACATAGTCCTCAGGGGCTCCGATGAACACGAAGGGTGCTCCGGCGGTGGTCGCGCCGCTGCCAGGGCGAGCGCCTCCAATCATTAACACCAACTGTTCCATTATGGTCTCGCGGCGACCTGTGTTGCTGCAAATATTAATAAAAATATTAAATACATACATACATATTACGAAACAACGGAATCACTGCATCTCTGTCTGTTCGCCGAAAACTAAGAAACTGTAAATTCTTTTTTCAACGTCCTCTGGCCCCAAGCTAAGCTTATATGCTTGTGTTATGGGTACCAGAATACAAATATATTACATATACAACTTTTCTTTTGTAAATACATACTTATAATACATAGAAACACCCAGACGCAGTACAAACATTTGTATGACAATTAGAAAGATCACACAAATGATTGTCCCGGGCGGGAATCGAACCCACGACCTCTTGATCAGCAGTCCGTTACATGAACCACTCAACCACAAGGCCCGTCGTCGCCCGTAATGAACTTCTATTAGGTTTTTCCCAATACATAAAGTGGTTCCCAAAGAAGTTAACAGGTATATTTTTAAAGGTTTCGTAGTTATTCGTTTTTGACGATAGCTGCTGAGAAAGTCGGAAAAATCAACACATCGACGTCAATACCTCAAAACAGTGCGTAATTGGTACAAAACAATGCATAGTGTTATGGAGTCTAATGGTCTTATTCATAATGACTTATCGGAGGTTTAAAAGTTCGCTAAAATCGGTTCGCGAAAATTGTCAAATTGTTGTTATTCATAATAGTTTTTTTACGCTAAAACGTTTATTATCTCTCCGAAAAAATCTCTGTTTAAACCTCCGATAAGTCTTTATGAATAACTCTATAAATGACCATTACTCTATAATAATAAAATTTTTATAAGTCATATTTTAAAAGAAGTCGACTGTAACTGTACTAATTTCTCTAAGCTTTCACTTTTTATTCTATTTACTTCATCTTTCATAGATATTTCACTACTATTGATTCCCTTCCACATTTATTTACAGTATATACCCGAGAAGCGTTGAGTCACAGCTAGTTTAATAAATTAAAGAATAAAAAAACCTCACCGCACTCGTCCACCGGACATTAGAAACGCCAAGTCATTCAACACTGGTGGCACTATCTGAAAAAAAAAAGAGTTTATGATTATGATAATATTATACCTCTGAAAAGTTTGCACGCGCTAATCTAAGGAACTATCCGTGTGGTGACGGGTTAAGAATACAAGTGTCACCACCCCATCTCCTCCCGAGGGTGCTGTAAAAGTCAGCTAAGGGATATTTTACACAGATAACATACTCTGTGAGAGATGGAAAACTCGAAAATAAACCCTGTGCCAACACGCCTGGTCAGCGCGGCACAGTAAACCATAAACCCTCCCAATGAGGAGGAAGCCCGAGCCCAACAGTGGGACTAAAATGGGCTGGAGAGAGAGAATCTAAGGAACAACTAGTCCGATTTGAAAACTTCTTTCAGTGTTGAATAATAAATTTATCGAGGACGCGTATAGGGAACATAACATCACGCTACGACCAACAGGAGCGAAGCAGTAGAGAAAAATGTTGCAAATACGGAGAAAATTTATACGCGTACGAAGTCGCGCCAACAGCTAGATACTTATATAAATCTTAAAATAAAACAGGAAAATCAGCTGTTAATTCATTTCATACCCTTAGAACATGATGCAGTAGTAGACAAGTGAAATGTTAGGACATAGGTAGTAACACTAATGGTCTTATTCATAATGACTTATCGGAGGTTTAAACGGAGATTTTATCGGAGAGATAATAAACGTTTTATGGTAAAAAGACTTAAATAAAAAGTTTTAACAATTATCGAGAACAGATTTTAGCGAACTTTTAAACCTCCGATAAGTCATTGTGAATAAGACCATAAGGGTTTATATGCTTGTGTTATGGGTACCAGAATACGGATATACTACATAATAATAATTTTCTTTTGTAAATACATACATAAAAACACCCAGACGGAGAACAAACATTTGTATGACATTTATAAACATCACACAAATGATTGTCGCGTGCGGGAATCGAACCCGCGACCTCATCGTCCCTCGAACGGCAGTCCGTTTTACGTATATATAGTCTAGTATATAGTCGTTATTTTTGTATATGAATGAATGTCCCTATGTGAGCTTATATCTTCAAAACTACAACAGAACGAATTTTGATGCCGTTTTACTAAAAGATAGCGTGGTTCAAGAGGATGTATTCTTTTTGTATATTTTTTAAGCTATGGTTTCTAAATTACACGCATACGAAGTTGCGGTCAAACAACTAGTTAATTATAAGCGAATGTTCTGACGTACACCGATCTTCAAACAACACAAAATCGTTTATTTCCTTAATACTTCATATATGAAAATAACTCGACACTTTCCTTAACACGCAAGTAAAATAGAATTTATAAATTGAATACTTTTCATCACATTTTATGGTAGCGTTGCGATAACAGTATATAATGGTAGCAATTCTAAATTCACAACTAAACATAACTAAAAAATAAAAACAACAATGGCGTATTTTGATAAATTGCCTATTTCGTTGTGCACATTTTTATTAATTAAAATCATAAGTCTACAATATACAGATTTTCTAATAAAAAGTTGTGTTAACATTGCCTAATTTGGTTATTAACAACATCAATTTTCATTTTTTAGTTAAGGTTAGTTGTTGCACATAGAATCGGTACCAATAACTCTAACTTAAGACACGTCACATCATTGGTCTGTTCGTCATATTATTATAACGTAATTATAGATAACGATTGTTTTGAAATTGTAAGTAATTGTTATCAAATAACACATGCTTTGTCACAATCACGTTTATAACAGAACAGTTAATAGAATAATACTATTTATTAATAATAGATTTTTTTTTCATATTTGTTTCATGTATTTTAACGGAATATCTTAGAAAGCTATATCTGTACACAGATTTACCAAATGTATAGTCTATGGCAAACATCACTGAGTCGGTTTGAAGCAGCTTACACATCTATATGTGCGTGAAAATGTATCCATGTGTGTCTATGATACAGGACGTCATATTAAACGTCATTATTCTATAAAATACGATTTAGCCAGGCTAAAGTGAGTGTACTCAATTTTAAACACCAACCCACCATCTATATTTCTATATCAATGTTATAAAGCTGAACAGTTTGTTTGTTTGAACATGCTAATCTCAGGAACCACTAGTCCAATTTAGTCATAGGTCTCTCCCAAAAGACACAACATATCATATGCCTATCTTTATCATCATTTCACAGAATCACTTCGAAAATTATGTTTTATAGGGTACTTTGAACTATATATTTCTGAGAAAATATAGCACAAACATTTTGTGTACAAATGCTAATTTGATAAATAAACAGAACAATGTGTGCAATTTATCAATGTCACCAAATACATCTTATCAATATCAGTATGACAAGCAAAACTATGATATTATGTATAGCATGCATTTTTATGTAAGGTAAGTATTATATTGTGTTATTTTTCATAAATTTGCTTATTATCTATCTATTGGTTGACGGGCCTCGTGGTGTAGTGGTTCATATAACGGACTGCCGATCATGGGGTCTCAGGTTCGATTCCCGGTCAGGACAATCATTTGTGTGATGTTTTTAATTGTCATACAAATGTTTGTACTGCGTCTGGGTGTTTACTATGTATTATAAGTATGTATTTACAAAAGAAAAGTAGTATATGTATTATATTCGTATTCTGGTACCCATAACACAAGCATACAAGCTTAGCTTGGGACCAGAGGACGTTGTGTGAAATGTCTGTGAATATTTATTTATTATTTATTTATTGGTATATATTTTTTTACTTGTCAAGGATACCTACACTTGTCAAGGATACATACACCTACAACCTCGACTCTCTACACCACCCAGAAGCGTATTTTGAAAGTCAGCGCTTCAGGCCATTTGACTTTACGCCCCCGGTGAATTTAATTAACCTCCTTATAAATTAATATAGATAGAGCTAAATTTTTAATGCCAAATGCCTTTCGCCGCCCTTTTCGGGCTAGTCCTTGGGTAAATACGCCTCTGGCACCACCCAAGGTTGACTGTAAGAGAATGCCTCAGGCATTAAGTCTGCCTATATACAATATGTTTGTGTATGGAGATTAAAATAAATAAATATTAATAACTCCCCAATTTGCATCAGTTGCCTCAAATTTTTAATGTACCTTTGAGATCAATAATTGTTATAAAATAAATTGTAAAAAGTACTTAATTTAACATAACTTACTAATGCCCTAATATACAGCCTTTAACACCCAGAGACTGCAGCTTCTTATTAGTGAACAATGTTTAGGTTAAGACATTATCTTTCTGAGATTACTCCTTACAAACCTTACATACATACTTCTTTTTTATCTTTATTTTCAGACTAGTTGTCGCCCATCATTTTATAAATAATAATAAATAACAAATATTCATGGAAATTTCACACAACGTCCTCTGGTCCCAAGCCAAGCTTATATGCTTGTGTTATGGGTACCAGAATATGGATAGAAAACATATACAATTTTTTTTTTTGTAAAAACATACTTATAATACATAGGAACAACCAAACGCAGTACAAAGATTTGTATGAAAATTAGAAAAATCACACAAATGATTGTCCCGAGCGGGAATCGAACTCGCGACCTCTTGATCGGCAGTTCGTTACCAGAACCACTACATCACGAGGCCCGTCGAATACTTTATATACGTGGTGGTTTATATACGTGGAATTTGAAAAAAAAACTCATTTTTGGCAACATTTTACACTAATGCTTTACTTCTATTGATCACAGTGTGATGTTATATTATAGGCTTCTTTCATAAATGGGCTATCTTACACAAAAAGGATTTTACAATTCAAACCAGTAGTTCCTGAGATTAGTGTGTTCAAACAAACAAACAAAAGGACTCTTAAGCTTTATAATATTCGTATGGAAAAGCGGGTTTTATCACATATGATAATTCACCCCCAAAGTCATACATACTTGTGATAAGTGAGGTATTTCTTCTGAATCAGCCAAGCTCATGTCATCCATGTTGCTCATATCATCAATGTTACTCATGTCAGCGTCACTAAAATCATCTCCAGGTAATGCATGGGTATCAGTTTCAGCTTCTAACTGTTCTATAAACCCACTGGCACAGTATGGACATGTGTAATCCTGGAAAACAATTGTTACTTTGGTTAATAACACAAGCACAAGCCTAACAAAAAACAACCAATCGAATCTATGTTTTATACATTTTATTATTACTAGTTACTTTTTATGTACAATAAAGCATAACAAGGATACTCCATAATATAAATGCACATTTTTAATCTCTTGGGCAACTATGGAACTTTTGTCTTGTATGTAATTTTAGAAGAAAATGAAGTTTGGATATGGAGTGTATACATAAAATATACTACACTGTGCCACAATTTTTTTTATTTAAATAATATTCTGTATGTACATACAGTGGTTTAGAAACTTAAGGCAGTTTTATAAATTAAAGAATCTACTTAGTTTGAAAACTAACAAAACATCTCTTGAACATTCTAGATTATTTCTACATTATTGCATCAGTGTCTGTCAGCCGTGCAAAATTTCAGAATAATCCAACATCACAGGGGTTAAATAAAATTTCAAGATACCATTACACAGAATTGAATCAATCTAATGAGAATATAAAAAATACTATTTTCACAGATAACACAAACTATTTATTTGTATTACAATATATTAAAATATATTCCTAACATCCATTATATTTGTATGTAACTTTCAAAAAATTTTGTAGTGATATGACAAATAGATATTTATAGACTGCTAATAGTCAAACATAGACAGTTTGGTTACTTTATTAACATTAAATTGCAAAAAAAAAACAAATTTCAGATTAGTTATTCCTATGTATTGAAATTTCCTATTTAAAGTGCAAGGAAATACACTATAATTAAATTATGCACTATATACACTATAAAAAAATACTTAGCAGTTATGGAACATTGAAAATATTTACGATTTCAAGGGCATTGTTATTGTAAGTAACCTATGCAATTTCAATCAACTTGGAACCGCCTGGAACGAATCATATCAATTTTATTGTTCTCCACTTAGATATGAGAATATAATAGTTAGGTATATCATGTTGCAATAACCCACAGAAAATGATGTAATCCCCAATATTGTCAATTATCATTTACTTTGGAGCAAAGGAATAATTAGTGTAAAAATGTCACGCAGTATTGAGCCGGCAACAATAATCTATAGGACACGACACGACATCTTCTCTTTAGATACTTTATGAAATTAAAATAGATCCAAATCTTTCTCACAATGATGTTCAGAATAAACAAGCGTAATAAAGTTAATAATTGCACAATATTAAAGCGGATTAAACTTAAACTTATTGATTTTACCTGCAAAACATCTTCAAACTCAACATTACACCTGTGGCAGAAAAACCGAGAGGCAGGTCTCTGCTCCACTAAAGCATCAGCCATTTCCAGAATAGTATATTTAGTTTCACCAACAAATATTCAAAATTTTTAAATATAGCTCGAGGATTGTGCTTTCAAAATCTTAACAAAAATTTATCTGTCGCCATTTTTTTATGAGACATGCACAACTCACAGATTAACAAACAAAAGCATAGACAAAAACGATAGAATCCCTCCCTAATCTATGGTTCAAGGTCCATGGGTCTATGAAGACTTGTCTAATGTCTATGTTTGAGGTTGCCCGTACATAAATTAAGTAAAACTATCTATTTAGAAGACTTTCTCCCCTTCCGCAATGATTTATAGAATAGAATTCCGATGGAAGCTAATAATTAATTAGTAAATAGGATTTCGCAGCTTACATTCGAAGATTTCACTATTCTACTATAGATTTTTATCTTTGGCAATACCAAATTTTAACTGTCGTTGTTGGTTTGCGTGTTGCTGTGGGTCGTAAAAAATTATAAATATGAAAATAATACTTTTATCATGAGTTTTATGTTTGTTTTCTTTAACTTTAATAGTACAGAAGAATTAATTTCGTGTTCTTAGTGTTAAAAGTTATATATATTGCAGTGCCGGTATATAAATCGTGTAAAAAAGTTACAGTGTTGATGTAAATGATTGTTATCAAAAATTTGTAAATGAAATAGAATCATGTGGATAACTGTTGATTTAATTAACTATCACCTTCCCTATAATCTAAAATAGCGCACTATTTATAAATAAATATACAAAGTTGATAGCAATCAAAGTGGGTCACTTACTGCCGCACTCAGAGACATTTAATGGTTACTTAAGGAAAGTTAAGGAGCTCTTTAGTATTGATTTAAAAAAGTAAAAGTTAAGTTAAACCTTTTTTAAATCAATACTAAAGAGCTCCCTAAGTAACCATTAACATTTAATGGTTACTTAAGGAGCTCTTTAGTATTGATTTAAAAAAGGTTTAACTTAACTTTTACTTTTTTAAATCAATACTAAAGAGCTCCTTAACTTTCCTTAAGTAACCATTAAATGTCTCTGAGTGCGGCAGTTATTGTGTTTTAAAAATGAATGAGAAAAAGTTGGGACAGTTCAAAAGCTACATCAATGTGTCTCCTTTGGTAATAGTTATTCAATTTTATATTATTATATTTACCTTTACCCTTTCAAGGTTCCATACCAAAAGATAAAATAGGCCCCTATTACTAAGACTGGTCAATCCGTTTGTATCTCTGGATTGGAGACAGCTAGAAAGTTGAAATTTTCAGTTTATGTATATCATTTAATGCTACAACAACTAATCTTCATCATTTTGATGCCCTCATCTTGTTATTTGGGGATGGGAATGTGATGAATATATGAATTCACTCTTAGTAGAACGGTGTTTATATAATTATTATGTTTATCCTACTAATATTATAAAGGCGAAAGTTTGTAAGTATGGATGTATGTATGGATGTTTGTTACTCTTTCACGTAAAAACTACTGAATGGATTTGAATGAAACTTTACCACAATATAGCTTATACATCAGAATAACACATAGGCTACAAATTGGCTGGACCGATTTTGATGAAATTTTATTTTATACAGAATTGTATGGCAAAGCAACGTTTGCCGGGGCAGCTAGTATACTATAAAGTAGCCGTGTTGTTGATCTCTTCATTTCCATATCTACATATAATTGAAATGTGTACATTAAAAGTGTGTGCTTAAGACTTTTAATTTGTGATAAAATAAACATTATGTTGTGCAAATGTATGAAAATTAATATCTATCGTTCATTGTTTTAGGATAAAGATGAAAAAAATGGTAAACTACAAGAAGTTAAACCTAAATTACTGAATGGTAAGTTAAAGTAATATTATAAAGTTGTAACATAGGCGGTTAAAAATGATATTTTTTTTTTACTGTACCTTAACTTTTTAATAAAACTACTTTTTAGGGTTCCGTACCCAAAGGGTAAAAACGGGACCCTATTACTGAGACTTCGCTGTCCGTCCGTCCGTCCGTCTGTCACCAGGCTGTATCTCAAGAACGGTGATAGCTAGAGAGTTGAAATTTTCACAGATGATGTATTTCTATTGCCGTTATAACAACAAATACTAAAAATAAAATAAAATAAATATTTAAGGGGGGCTCCCATACAACAAACATGATTTTTTTACAGTTTCTTGCTCGATACTAATAACGTTGCCTTATGTTGCATAGATAATGGTACGGAACCCTTCGTGCGCGAGTCCGACTCGCACTTGACCAATTTTTATGGATTTAAACGTGTACTTTGTAGTCACCATGAGTGCAATGTCTCCGAAACTTTGGGCCAAAATTAAACAAATACATGTGTCTAAACACGTAAAAAGTAGTTTTATTTATACAAATTAGTTGCGCAAGTGTTAGTTTTTTATTTTCAACTTAGTTCTTCAATTTTATGATATACTATGATTTTTGATCTTTTTTAGTAGGGATCTCAGAATGTATCAAACCTTGAGAGTGGTCTGATATTTCACTTAGATTCTAAAAATACTCTATAATTGTTATAGCATAGATAATGACCCTGAATTTAGCAGACAGCAAACAAAATGAAATTTCAGATAGGGATATCTATAGCAAAATAAGGATTTCCAAGTTTACGAAATTGGAAAATGTTTGTCGTTGACATACCTACAGTACAGGTGATAGTAAACAAATTTTTTTTTTGAGTTATAAAAGTTTTTTACAAAAAAATTAAAATTTTGGGAAGCTCTCACTGTGGCGCCAATTGTTTTAAAATTCTGAAACTTTGAAATTTAGTTTATTTTTAGAACATATATCAGCGAAAAAAAGAAAAAAAGAATGTTGTTACGTTACGTTACGTTAATATATATTGTATAGTCTTATCTTATTTACAAGAACAGTGGATCTGCTATTTTCCACATAAATGTATAATTGGTATTTAGTTATGTAGAAAATCTCAAGTAGTTCTAAATTTAAACTCCAGAATGTGACAACATTATCTTCATTTTAATTTTATGTTTAGCAAAAACTCAAGCATAATACCTTGGTCTCATATATTTTACTTCGCCAAATAAAGTATCGTGATGCATATTACGTTAATAGTAATTACGTATGCGTTACGGACGCGTAACTGTATCGCCATTTATGTACGCCTGGTAGCTCGATTGCTATAGCAATAGGAAGTGGTGGCCTATACCCTAGTTCACAGTGTATTGTGTTTGACTATGGTTGTTCTGAAGGAAGACCCATTAATACAAGCTATTTCTTTCTCCTGTAAGTTATCCTGACCTGGTAGGTCATATCATATCTTCATTATTCCTTTGCTATTATACCTGGCTGTATTAACTTCTACTAAGTTTTATTTCTATTGCCGCTTTTTACGCATACGTGTAAGATAGGCTGCACCTATAGCCAAATAGGGCACCGAAAACTGATGAACAGGTACACGTCTCGAGAAAAGCACTTATTTTATTTTGATGTACATTTACTTAGTAAGTTATGATGGCCTGGTATATTATGTCATCAGTATCCGTATTGCTGTGCTTTCCACACACAAAATTCTTTATACAAACGACTCTAGACATTTTAAATAAGTGTGTATTTTGGAACGATTGTACGTAATATTCATTCATCTTCAATATCGTCCGAACTAGTTCAACAAATTGTTCACGGTCAGTGCGCGTATTGCATAAATTCTTAGAAACCTTAAACCTTCACAAAATTGCAACAAAAAGCGTTGTCCAGATACGCAGTGAAGGTCGTAAGAACTGCCCTTTCGACCTTTGTCGAAGAATTATTTGTTTTAGAAGATTTAACCCAATTTTTTTTTGTATTCCTTATCTTATCATCATTATCATCGTCTCTTATCTCTTTTAATTCAAAAGCACTAACAAAAAGTCGCAATACGCATAGCTGACGACTGAAATGTTAAACCGGTTCCATATCTACTATTCGACTTGCGTTATTGGTGACACGTCTTGGAAAGCCCTGCCCTGTGCGATGATAATTCTCTTAGATTTGTCCTCATGAAGGTGTCTTCTTCTAACCACATCAAATCACGTCAAGGTGGAAGATATCATTTTTATATTTTACTAATATCAAAGCATGCGATTGTGAATCAGAGCGCAACTTATCTAACGATGTATTTATTTATAATAATAATAATTTTATAATGAGTCATTAATTTAGTGTGTGTAGGTCATTGCCGTTATTGTTGATAACGGTCTTATAAAACAAAGTTGGCGATACTTGCAAGTTTTTAGTTTATTCTCGTTGTCTAATAATTTCATGAATTCAGAAGACCAAAGAAAAAATATTATAAAAGTCATTCAGGAAACTGTGAATATTGAATTATCCATATGAAATTAGATATTATTAAAATTATATTAAATCTTTGATAACTAGGTAATGTTATTGTTCTATATCTTTATATATATAAATCTTCTGTACGTGTGTTTGTAATCGAACTCCTCCTAAACGGCTGGACCGATTTTGATGAAATTTTTGTTGTTGATTTTTACACAGAATTGTATGGCAAAACAACGTTTGCCGTGACAGCTAGTTATACATATATTTGGCTGCGCCCCTGCAGCTTGCATATAATTGGACTAAGTTTAATTTAAATATTTCGCTGTACAAAATCTGTTGAGTTTTCAAGTTGTTCCAAGACTATCAAGTGCTTAGATAACTATGAGATTTCAGTATTTTTTTAAACTATAAATAGTTATTGTAATTCGTCTTTCAGTACACGGGATAATGCATACAACAAGTTCATATTCTTGTCCCTTATCATCCTGGCAATACTAAGGTCAGACGTGTCCACAATATACAATATTACAATACACCATTTAAGTATAGTCGTATATTTACGGATAATTGACCTTAGTCCTTTCATGTGCATTTTCATCGTAAAGACGCTCTAAATCTTCTCTCTCTAAATCTCTCGCTCTAAATCTCTAATTCTTCGCTATAAATCTTTTTAATCGTTGTACATTCGCTTTCTTGTAAACACATTAATGTAGTTATGAAATAATTTTTGAATTCAAACTTAGTACCAGGCTATCATAAAAACAAAGATATATATGTGCAGGTGAACTGGTGACAGGCGAGGCTCGCGATGTGATTATGCTGACGCCACTCAGTGAGAGTAGCCGCGGACGTCTTGGTTCTCTCTTCATCACCAACTACAAAGTTTCATTCGTTCCCTTAGACGACTCTACAAGCGATGTGAGTATCATTTACTATCTCATTTGGATTTCATTGTCGTGTTAATTCAACATTGGTACCAATTCTACGCGCACAACTAAACTTAACTTAACTAAAAAATGAAATTTGATTGTGTCAATAACACAATTCCGTAATGTTAACGATTCTATCTTCTTAGCAAATCTGTTTATTATAGATTAACGATTGTAATTAATATAAAATTACACAACAAAACAACCAAATAATCAATATACAGCAATAGTTGTTTTCATTTTTTAGTTAAGTTTAGTTGTGGACGTAGAATCGACACCATTGTCGATTTAAATCAGCACCGGATTTTTATACTCTATAGGCCTAAAAATTATGAAATGTTACAAATCTATTCGATAGAACCTCTTTCTTTCAACCACAGAACGTTGGCGTAGGTGGCCTAGAAGCCATAACATTATACGTATGCTGTCGTTCTCGCTTTTCGGCTCTGATTTCAATATGTACATGGATCAGCCAGACAGTAAATGTATATTTCTGTATTGTTGTGCTAAGTTTGTATCTATTGTAGTCTGATGTATTCACAAAGGTGTATTGCGAAACTTACTGCGGCAAGTTTACGTCATGGTGTGCAAACGTACAGGTTACTCATCTTGGGAGATTTATCTTTACGCAGTTAGCAATTACAAGTTCCGGATGATTTTTGAACGTTTTCCTTATTAGCTAAGATAGTTACTCAGATAATTTAATTAAAAATTTATAATCATAAAATTGTTTACATCTCCTAATAATATATTGAACACGGATTAACTATGGTGTGTCACTACTGCTTATGGCTCGGCCTTGCATGATATTAAATCAATTAAGTTAACCTCAACTGACAAATTAAGTATGTCCATTGAACCATTTTAATACGTCATCGTTTGTTTAACAAATTAGTTTCATTAATACTGCTACAATTTTTTGTGAAAGAATTAAATGCTGGTTGATGTAAATCGGGATTTGTACCCAACTAGTTCCAATTGTAGTGTGATCCCCCTCAGCGGATTACATGTCCTGAATCAATTTTAGGGAGAACAAATAGACGTGTCATAAGGTATTCCTTTCTTAAAAATTACACTTATTAAACGAATAAATGATTTCCTGGTGTTCATCGCAAAATTAAGGATATCAGAATATAATTATATACTTTTGTTATCCAGGAGTACGGTCAACGTAACTATTTGCTGGGCGCGTTCGATGTACCTTTAACAGTAGTGGGAGCGGTCTGGATGACTGATGGTGGCCACTCGCGGAGAAGACGACTATTACCCTACGGGGATGTCTCCGGGAAAGTTAAGGGACTACAAATTATTTGTAAGGTAAATATTACTGTTAAATAATAATAATAATACTTCTACATGTTATAAGTATATGCGGAACTCCTAGATATTTAAATCAATTGTATGTACAATAAATAAACCTGCTATATGAGTTTAATATTTTATTAAACAGGTTGACCAGGTGTTTGTCCAATTTACCGTATTTATTTTACTTTTAATATAACGAAACTATAAATAAATATTTAGTATACTTGAAAAGGGTCAAATGCGTAGCATTTACAACCACCGGGCATGTATGACCAGATGTATAAACGTGGATGAAGCTAAGGAAGTGTGTTTGAATCGTAGAAGATGGCGCTCTATAGTCTCTGCTTCCCCCCATGGGAAAAGACGTGATAGTGATGAATATAACGATAAACAACAATCGTAATATTTAAATAATAGTATGGATGGTATTGTTTGTTACAAATAGATATAATTCTCATTATTAGTGCAGATGTTCACAAATATGTGTTAGTTTTGTTATCTTATCAGATTGGTGCGGCTTCGCGTGACTCATGTCTGTGTCTCACGTGGCTATGGGACTACCATACGATTTATTTATATGTACAATAAAATAGCTTGTAAGATTAGTTTAGATTAGTTTTACTTATGGTAATAGTTTCTAGGCTTCTCCTATGAGTTTTAGCGTTATGATGCAGCCTCTTAGTTTACTTATACCTACGACATTGCTCAGGTTAACGGCACGTGCGTCATTGTTATTTGTCAATTAATGCTCAGTTGTAAAACTTAATAACGTAATTTACGCTTTAAGATAGACTTTATATCTATGACTAAATAATAATGTTTCAAACTCAAATCTGTATTTATTTCCAGAACATGAAAGTCCTAACATTCAGCTTCGCAAACTCGCCAATCGATAGCGGCCGTAAAATAGCATTGGCATTGATGCACCACGCATTTCCAAAACGTCATGATTTACTCTTCGCTTTCGAATATAAAGAGCCGTATTACCCCACACTCCCCTCAGACATGAACATGTTCCAACGAACAGCTGACTGGAAAAGAGAATTAGAAAGATGCGAATGTCCTCATTGGAGGATAACTTGCATAAATGGAACATCGGACGCCTTCATGTTGACGGCAGGGGAGACCTTAATAGTTCCAAGTTCAGTCCTAGATTATAATTTGACGGAGTCTGCGAGACATTTTCGTTCAGGGCGAATACCTATTTGGGTTTGGGGGAGGCCTGAAGGAGCCGCGTTGTTGAGGAGTGGGGAGTTACTGCAGACGGAACAGTCGGCGACAGCTGAAAGTGTATTATTGGAACAGGTTTGTCCATTATTCCCATATAATTTTAAATAAAGCTTCTTTTTGAGTTAGGTGGTAATTGGTAGGCCACAAAAACCCAAAAAAATCTCCAATGACGGTCACCAACTTAGAGACGCATCGTTGGACAAACCGCATAAACGTCTTGATCAAGGCTGTGGTGTCTTTTATTGGGACATGGCGATGTTCAATGGTAGTGCAAATTGTATTGGCTATTAATAATTGTTTTGTTTATGCAATAACTAGCTTTTCGGGCGACTTTGTTCGCATATCTTTTAAATTTTACCATATTATAGGTAGCATATAACCCTCTTAAGGAATATAACTTCCTATGAGTGGTAAAAGCACTGCTTTTGGAAATTAACTGCTACAAACATATTTAAAACTTTATACTGACTTTACTATATTGTAATATTGTGTATATTTCCCGTCAGGTTCGTCGTTCACATCCGAAGTTAACACCTCCACACGTGATATACCTGTGTGGGAACTCGTACACTAACTCAGGTGGTCCGGGGATACTGCCGCCTCTACCTGCCTTACATAACTCATACAAGAAACTAACAGAGTTATGTACACCGTCCACACTCGCTGGCTTTTGGGTAACGTTATTTTATTTATATCTTCTAGTTTCTTTGCAGGCTATGGTTAGAGCTGGCATCCTTCAGATTCGAGTTTAAAGGTGCTTAGGGCCATCTGGCAAAGGTTTGTACAACGTAAACACCATTGTTGTAATGGAAATAATTAAAAATTTTAACAACGTTGTTTTATTTTTGTCGCAAAAATACTTTTTTAGGAATCTCCTGGAAATCCTCTCCATGTTTCGCCTAAATGTCTGAACTTTTGCCATGTTTATCCGGTGTCGGCGATTTAGTTTATGGTAACCCTAGCCATTAGCATTACTCAAAGAAAAAAAAACCAGCAGAATTTTCTCGCCCTAAAGTTCCGTTTAATTATCTCCGCAACATAAAAACTATAAAAAGTTGCGAGTGCTTTCGGTATCTCTCTGCAGCCTATTTACGTCCCACTGTTGGGCACGAGTCTCCTCCACTTTGGAGGGATTATGGTCTACTGTGCCGCGCTGATCAGGCGTGTTGGCACAGGGTTTATTTTAGAGTTTTCCGTCTCTTACAGAGGGTGTTATCTGTGTGCAATATCCCTTAGCTGACTTTTACAGCACCCTTGGGAGGAGATGGGGTGGTGACACTTGTATTCTTAATCCGTCACCACACGGCGATCTTAATCCGTCACCTTTCGGTATATGAAAGATTAACGTTAAGTAATTGACTATTTCCAGATCCAAGACTCTCAGTACTATTCAATATTGGACTCTAGTCGGTGGTTACGTCACGTAGCCAATTGTATAGCGTTCGCTGATGATGCAGCCCAACATCTCTCTAACAATGTCACTGTTGTATTACAAGAAGGTAACATCCTGAAATATAGAAGTGAATGTTAGTTTGTTTGTTTGTGAGGTTTTCATGCAAAATCTATCACATACAATTGCATGAAAATTGGTATACAGATAATTTATATTCCTGAAGATAACAGGCTATATATTGGTACCAATTCTACGTGCACAACTAAACTTAACTTAACTAAAAAATGAAAATTGATAGTGTCAATAACAGCTTTCCGTAATGTTAACTGAACTTTCTTATTATAAAAACTGTTTATTATAGACTAATGATTGTAATTAATATAAAAGTACACAACAAAATAGCCAAATAATCAAGATCCAGCAACAGTTGTTTTCCTTTTTTAGTTAAGTTTAGTTGTGCACCTAGAATCGGCACCATTATCTCGCAAAAAGCTCTGATCGAGACAGTAAATATGAACGTAAATAAAATACGGTGTAATTATTACAACTCCAAATAAATAAATAAACTCCGCCATGTTTGTTTATCTCAAGGTTGTCATAGCAACGTATAGAATCTGTCGATATACTACAACTGTTTTGATAAAACTAAATTGAAACCATTTTATATTTTACTGTAAGATATTTATAAACGTCTAAAATTAATAATTTAATTGCAGGTGATGGTGTTGACTACTGTTCAGTTGTGTCATGTCTAACACAATTACTGGTTGATCCATACTTCAGAACTATATCTGGATTTCAATCACTCATACAAAAGGAATGGCTCGCACTTGGACATCCATTTTGTGACAGGTAAATATTCTCAAGTATTTATTGTTTATATATTTATGGTATCCTAATCATTAGTATGTTTAAATAAAACCACTCTTTACGGATTTAGGCGCTTGTTTTTGCCAACGTTTCAGAAATTTTGCAGTCACCATTGTCAAAACGCTGAATTTTTTTTAGATAGATTTTATATGTTTAAATTGCCGTTATAATTACAGTTTACAAAATTTTTCTCCTTTATTTTGTTTCTATACTTATTTTTCTTTTTAACCTGATATGGGCATGTTATGAGACGAGAGGAAAGTAATGTCGTTAGGAGAGTTCTGAGTATAAATGTGGAAGGAAAAAGTCTAGAGGAAGACCTAAGAAAAGATGGATGGACTGTGTGAAAGAGGACATGAAAGAAAGAGGAGTTGACACAGACATGACTGCTAATTGAAGACTGTGGAAGAAAAAGACATGTTGCGCCGGCCCCAAATAATGGTATAAGGGCAGGAGGATGATGATGATGATGACTTATTTTTCTTTTTGTTCAGGTTCGGTCTCCCTCGTCCGGGTAACCCTAAGGACAGTACAAAGGACAGTTCAACAGCTCAGACAGCTCCAGTGTTCCTGCTGTACCTGGACTGTGTGTGGCAACTCTTGGAGCAGTTCCCGGCTCAGTTCCAGTTCACGGAGACGTACCTGACCACCCTGTGGGACTGTGCACATAATCATATATTTGATACGTTCCTCTTTAATTGTGCCAGAGATAGACAACTCGCTGTGGCTAAGGTAACTGTATATTATTTAACTTATTAATACTTATTTAAACATACGAGGTTATTAATGACTACGCAGTTCGACATAACCAAGAAAGAAGAAAGAAAAGTATTTATTCACCCCCATGGGGACACAAAGTATTCATACATAAAAAAACACAAAGACAATATTAAAATAAGATGAAAACAACAAAAATAAAAATTATATATATGTATAAAAAAAAATTGGTCAAGTGCGAGTCGGACTCGCGCACGAAGGGTTCCGTACCATTATCTATGCAACATAAGGCAACGTTATTAGTATCGAGCAAGAAACGGTAAAAAAATCATGTTTGTTGTATGGGAGCCCCCCTTAAATATTTATTTTATTTTATTTTTAGTATTTGTTGTTATAGCGGCAATAGAAATACATCATCTGTGAAAATTTCAACTGTCTAGCTATCACCGTTCTTGAGATACAGCCTGGTGACAGACGGACGGACGGACGGACAGCGAAGTCTCAGTAATAGGGTCCCGTTTTTACCCTTTGGTTACGGAACCCTAAAAAGAGTGAAATGATTTATTATAAGTTAATAATAATGTTTTATTAACAAAATATGTATTACATCTATATTCTGGTAATTGCAACACAAGTAACAATCTTAACTCGGGACCAATTGATGTTGAAATGTTTTGATTATGTTATATCTTTTCTCACTCTACCTTCTTCTCTCTCACTCCCCTTACAATAGAGTTAATAATGAATCTTATATGTACAGAACTTCATCCAGAGGCCGGTGTGGGACTGGGGTGAGCAGTTCTCTGAACAAGACAAGGCGTTGTTCTACAACCCACTGTTCACTGGTGGGATTAGACCTAATAGTGCGCCTTCACAGAGATTATGTAAGTATTTTCAGTAGATTGATAAATATATGAAATATAAAGTAAAATAGTGATATAGGCCCATCGCCCTAACCTTTTTAGTTACCATGATTTCTATCAATTTCATTGTTGCTTACTCCTGCCGTTCGTTCATTCATTCATTCGTTATCATTCAATACCACTTGTATTGAATGGTAACTTGAAAAGAAACATGTACAAAATGTACTACAATACTCATACATTATGTGAAAATGGTGGTACAGTTGTAACAGACTTTTTACTTTTGAAAAATAAATAAATATTCATGGACATTTCACACAACGTCCTCTGGTCGCAAGCTAAGCTACCAGAATACGGATATACTACTTTTCTTTTGTAAATACATACTTATATTACATAGAAACACCCAGACGCAGTACAAACATTTGTATGACATTTATAAACATCACAGAAATGATTGTCCGAGGCGGGAATGGAACCCACGACCTCATGAAAAAAATGTATGTGTTTGGTACCGATAACGCAAGTGGAGCAGTATCATAATATTATTATTAATTTCCAGCCCAAGTATCATCAGCAGCGTGTCAGCTGCCTCGTCTAGAGCCCTGTACCAACGTGGCGGGCGTGGAGCTGTGGTCTCAGTGCTACGAGCGATGGTTGACTCCTCTAGACGCTTGTGGAGCTGGACACGTTCACTATCATCTACATAACTATTCATTAAGGACACAGGTCAGTTCACATTTATAGACAACTAACTGCCTCCCGGTTTCACTTACGGTTAAAACTTTTCTGTGTATAAACACCACGCTCTTACTTTAAGGAATATTGTGAAAAAAAGAATTAGCGTAATCGGTTCAGCAGGTTCACGAGAAAGAAAAATAAAATAGTATATGTAATATATCCATATTCTGGTCTGGTACCCATAACAAAAGCATATAAGTTTAATAAATCAAATTATGGTGGAAAAAGTGAAAATGCCGCAAGTGGGACTTGAACTCACGACCTCGGAATACCGTTCCGAAGCTCTTCCAACTGAGCTTATTGCGGTCTACTTGCAACACTTTCAAATTAACCACCATATCTGTTACTCGCATGAGTTAGTTAGTATGAGGTAGTTAATTAGCTTGGGACCAGAGGACGCTGTGTGAAATGTCCGTAAATACTTATTTGTTTTATTATTAATCAACTCACTTTTATATTACTAAGTTTAATTTAATTCAAAGGGCGAAGTTTTTAGATATTTTTCTTTCTCGACAGTCATTTTAATACCCGTCATAACTTTTAAACCAAAAACCTGATGAATAATAAAGATTCATATTTGAATACAAAAATCGCGGCTATTCTGTTGATACAGAATATAATACTTATGTATTTGTTTGAACAAAAACTTATTCTACCTCTCATTGTTTTTAGTGCTACATAATATTTTTATACCAATTTTAGATCCAGCAGCTAAACGAGAAATTGACAACGCTCTCAATATTATCGAGGCGGCATTCCAATAGTGAAGAACCTTCAGAGCCCAGACCTCGTACTGTGTCACGGTTCTTTCCATTCAGTTTAAACCGGTCAGACATTGTCGCAGCAAACTTAGACTCAATGCAAGTCAGTCTTATTGACGCTAGTCAACTTGTTGAATCACAATCATTACTTAATGCACCTGATTAATTATAAATAATATAACATATTTATTCAAATAAAACCACTTTATAATCACCATAAGATTTTTCCCGTAAAGTTAATAAAGGTTTAAGTTTTAAATAAAATGTTTCCACTTTAAACGCCAAATACATTATTTTAGATGATTGAAAACTCGCCAAAATGGTTTGAGAAGTAACAAAACTGTATTTTACATTTCATTATTGACAATTATTTTTGGTCTCTTAACGTGCAGTTGGTTTTAGTTTTTTAGAGCATTTCTTTTAGCAACTGGAGTTAGAATTAACTTATTTAAATACTGACGTTTCATATACTTTTCAGTTCCATAGTGAGAAATTCATTACTTGTTTGGCTATTCTGACAAAGAAGATGCCTTGTTTATAGGCGACACAAATATGAATATTTTCGACAGAATTAACCGGTGTATATTGATAAATATGTGATAAACATGTTGTCAGATGTAAGTTATCATGTTTCCCACACAACACCAATGTAATTTGTTAAAAAGTGGTTTTATTTGAATGAATGAGTCACGCAAGATTATTACAATAATGATTTAAGTTGAAATGTTTGGACTAATAAGCGATTATTGAATCATATTACAAATATAGCGAGTGATATTATGTTAGTTATATCGCTTTGTGTACATATTGTTAGTTGTACTATTTTATTGGCCTTGAATTAACTTTTTTTGATTTAATATTTTATATTTTCTATTTTTTTAAGGCTTGGAGTCGCCTTTAGCGCCCATTCGTTCTCATGGGACTTCCTAAATCGAAAATATAGGAAGTTAGTCAATCGTTCTTACTTTAACAGCTATTTAGAGCCTGTGGTTATAAACAACATTGCATTAAATACATACATTGTATTTTGCTCAACTGACTGACAACGTCCTAAAGCATTATTTCACAGGAATAACTATTTTATATGGAATATTCACCAATTTATTGACTTTTGACAAAATAGTGTGTAAGTAAACTTGCGCCGACCCCAAATAAAAGCATAAGGGCAGTGCATTGATGATTCAATTAATTTAGTTCCATCCATCCATCCCATTCACCATCATGTGACTCGAGGCAACTTTTGTTTGATGTTGTGGATTCGATCTCAACAATTTGTACCTTTAGATGGGTGACCAAATATTTTGAGATCAATAATTATTTACATACATTCTCATAATAACATCATTATACCGTCACGCCTTTTCCCACGTGCGTAGGAAGAGATGTTCCCACGGGCTATGTTTGTAAACTAATCTTGTAATATGAGGCCAATAAATAGTGCTATCGAGTAAATAAAAGAACAAGTTAAACGAACAAGGCTACGACGCCGCAGCCATTTTGAGTATTAGGTTAAAGGGCACCACAAACGGCATATTACACAATATATTAATATAGCGAGAAAGAGACATATGTACTCGTATATAGAAATAATTTAATTAGTTTCAAAACTAAAAAAACACGCTTGAAAATCTATAACTAAAACTTTAATCTAAATCTTAAATCTAACTAAAAAATTTCAATGGAATTCGCTTCCTGCGCACGTGTTCCCTTCTTACAACATGGGGTCTTTCAAGCGAGGCGTGAAGAGGCACCTTGCGGGCTGGCGAGGTGGGGGCGGCTAGGGCTTTCACACCATACTAGCCGTCCTCACATTTTGGATTGCACTTCACTTAACATCAGGTGGAGTGTAGTCATTTGCCTAAACCCTTGCTATAAAAAAAAAACTTTTAAATTATTGCATTGTCATTCGTCTTTGTCAAGTGTGCAAAATTTCAGATCAGTCTGACTACTGCAAATGGCTGAAAATCACTTTCAAAGATTCCGTTACATAGATTAATACATTGATAGAAACTTGCCGAATTTATATTAGCGTGTTAAAAAGACGACGCCAGAAAAAGACAAATATATATTAATACTAGCTGTCCCGGCAAACGTTGTTTTGCCATACTAAAAAAAAAAGGTTTGAAAAATAGATGTTGGCCGATTCTCAGACCTACTGAATATGCATGTAAAATATCATAAAGATCGGTCTAGCCGTTTCGGAGGAGTACGGTAACTAACACTGTGACACGTGAATTTTATATATAAGACTAGCTGTCCCGGCAAACGTTGTTTTGCCATACTAAAAAAAAAGAAAAGAGGTTTGAAAAATAGATGTTAGCCGATTCCCAGACCTACTGAATGTGCATACAAAATTTCATAAAAATCAGTCTAGCCGTTTCGGAGGAGTACGGTAACTAACACTGTGACACGTGAATTTTATATATTAGTTAACGAGACAAATCTATACTTATGACGTCACCGACTGATATATCTGTCTCTTTCTCACCTCGTCTTTTTACTATATACATGTGTCTCTTTCTTGCTATATTAATATGCCGTTTATGACGCCCTTAATAATTAAATATAATATATTCATATAATATTAAGATAATACATAATATAATAAGTGTATATAAAAGATGTTGTTTTCTTAGTTCCATAGAGAAAGGAATTGAATGATATATTATATAGATATGTGTATATTCAAGATATAGTTGTATTTTTGTAAACGTTTCAGTAATTGAGTGATTTTGTATTTAAATTGGGCCATTCCATATATTATGTTCCAGTTTTGATTATGGACTGTTTAAACAAAAAACTTAGATAGATTTATAACTTTCGAGTTTGGGGTGACCGGACAAAATAATAAATAATAATAAATTTAAACATAGACATTTCACACAACGTCCTCTGGTCCCAAGCTAAGCTTTATATGCTTGTGTTATGGGTACCAGAATACGTATAGACTACATAAACTACTTTACTTTTGTAAATACATACTTATAATGCATATAAACACCCAGACGCAGCACAAACATTTTTATGACAATTATAAATATCACACAAATGATTGTCCCGTGTGAATCGAACCCGCGACATCGTGAACGGCAGTCTGTCATATGAACCACTCGATCACGAGGCTCGTCTGAATACAAGTGTCACCTACCCAAGTCTGACCCGTGGGCGTTGTAAGAACCATGTCGCAATACACCGGTATTATATACCCGAGGAGGGTTGAGGTCAAGTCGTTAAAATCAACCAAAACCTATAATAAAATGGCAACATGTTACGTCGACTCCAAATTGCGGCATAAGGGCAGGAGAGTGATGATAACTTTCGAGATAAAACTGTCCACTAAAAACTGATCTAAAATAATATTACTATTATATTTAAAATCATTGATTTTATTAAATTAATTCTATTACTTTTAAAATAGAAATACAGTAGTGACAAACAAAAATATTACAATTCACTCCCTCAATGTAAACATTCTTGTATATAGGATGTTTCTAAATGAATCGTGCGCGATTTTTTTTATTGTCTAATATTAATTGCGCGTGTGTGTATTTTGTTATATAAAAGCGATATTAGTATTATTGGGAAAAAAATAAATACGTCTTCCCGGTTAAACCTGCTTGTCACTTGCACGATGTCTATGAATATTGTAGAGTATTGAAATAGATTTGAATACATTTGTACCAATTCTATGTGTACAACTAAATTTAACTAAAAAATAAAAACAACTATGGTGTATTTTGATTCATTGGCTATTTCGTTGTGCACATTTATATTAATTAAAATCTATGACCTCGGAATACCGTTCCGTAGCTCTGCCAACTGAGCTTCTTGCGGTCGTGCTATTCAGTAATCAGTAATTCGAGTCCCGCTTGCGGTAATCACTTTTTTCTACCGTAATTTAATTTATTAAGTAAAAGCATAGCATGTCAATTGCAAAATTAATAAATTACTTTAGTAAAATCTATGGTCTATATTCCACTGTTTTTATAATAATAAAGTTCAATTAAAATTGCCGAATTGTGTTATTGACACTATCAATTTTTATTTTATAGTTAAGTTTAGTTGTATTACATTGATAAACACAGTTACAAAAATTTAAACGCGTTTAATGCGTTTAAATTTTTAGTATAGGTGTTAAACACCTATACTAAACCTTTACTTTTTTTTTTACTAAAACTAAAACCTAACTACACCTTTTTGCCGACGTTTCGACCGAGTTGCATGTTTTTCAATTAAATAAAATGCAACGCGAAAGTTTAAAAGTGTATATAAGTTTAGTTGTACACGTGTAATTGGTAGCATTGCTTTTTTATTACATTTCTCTAAGAATAATTAATACTAATATGTGATGATAAAAGTGTAACCAAGATTTTGTATTACTAACTACATTTGAAATGGCGATATACTGAAATTCCAACAGGAAAAATTATTTAATTTCCTTTCCAATAAGTCTGTTACATACTTTTTAAATTAATGACTTCCGAAGAACATTTAAATTAGAAACATGCTATATATAGATATAATAATAAAACCAAATGTTAACTTATATATAAATAATGTTGTAAATAAGGCAGCTACACGCTTTTATAGTTCATTGTTGTTGTTAATATTTATTTGCTTTTTAATTTTAGTCCCAACATGTACTTTATTCACACAGATAACCCGCAATAGATAGGACAGAATGAGATTTTTCTTAACGACTAAACGCACCAACGTTTGAAAATACAGATTACGTGGTATGGAATAATGCATTTTTATTGGTCGTAGCAAAATCACACGACAAGTTCTCATACATCCAGTTTTTATAGATAAGCTCGTTAGCGCATTATGTTCTGTGTGCGTTGGTTACATAGCGTCTGAAATCTACTAGTGGTGATCTGTGTTTAACTGCTACCCTCATTCACATAGTGTTCTTAAAATATATTATGCTCGAATATATTCATTGCTTTTGTGCGTTGAACTTCGAGTACAACTAGCGTTTTAAGACGGGTTATGTTTAAAATGTAAAGAGTTGATGAATAAATAGGCATTTATTTATAGAACAATTGATTAAATATTGTTTAACAATCTGTACATTATTTTACTAATGAATGTTATTATTCTGCTAGCTATGGGTTTAAAAAAAATGTCAGTTGAGAATACATCATGAATTTTATCATCGTCCAACTTTTTAAATTAGTTATTTCTTCAGAGTTCAGTGTTTTTAGTACCTACCTTCATTTACACTAGAATTCTTATTGGACCGCTTAAATTAAATCAATTAATCTTATCTATGGTAAATATAGACTGGAAAGAGTTTTACAGCAACCAAAGAGGTTTGAGATTGTGTCAAAAATCTTTTTTTTTTAAATGTCTTCCAAATTAAAAGGAATTCGTATTATTAGTAAGACCATATGTGTATTAGGTGCATAATTGAATAAACATAAGTAGCCCAGTGCAAATTGTAATATTTTAAATATATCTTACCAAATCATGCGAGTGTACCTGACGAGATACACTAAAATGTTCAAATGTAAAAATAAACGAGTTACAAAAATTGTTGTTTTATTTTATAATTACCAAAAGAGATTACTGTGTTGAGATTCTGACCGTTGTACTCGTGAGATTGGTGTCATTTTAACATTTATATAAATAGGTTATATCTTTTTCCTATGGGAGCAGCGGAATATATAGACTACACAACGCAATTTGGTACAATCTTAGCACACTTTTCTTTCGCTTTACCTCAGCCCTTAAAAATGTTCATTTTCTAGTTTTTAATAATAAATGATATGATTTAACTAAATCTTCAATTCTTTTAAAAGCAGAAGTAATAAACTACCTACATATTTCTAACATGGATGTTATCCTGGCTCTGATTGTTCATTCGCCTTTTCTTCCTTCAATTTCCTTATTTTCTCTAGATGTTTTCTTGCTATGTAGAACCGATTGATTAGCACAGTTCTCTTCCAGCTCCAGTTTGCCCAACGCTGTTGAATTTTGATTCCAATAATCAGAGAATCTACACTTCAATATTTACAAACACGAAATTTAGCATGTGGGTAGTTGTCTATTACCGACATCCCAAAAAAAAATATATGAACTCTATGCTTATTATATAGCTAGAGTTTGTTTGTTTAAACGCTCTAATCTCAGGAACCGCTAGTCCGATTTGAAAAATTATTTAATGCTGGATAGTTAATTTATTGAGGAAGGCTATAAGCTGTATAATATCACGCTGCGACTAACAGGAGCAAAGCATAAGTAAAAAAATTTGCAAAAATTGGGAGTGTCTCTTAATTCCACGCGTACGAAGTCGCGGGCAACAGATAGTATGATAAAAATATGAAAATAGATTTTGAATGCTCATAAATAATACAACAATCATCATTTATTACATAAGGACAAAGAAGACAAGGACAATAGAACGATGTAGTAATGGGCAACATAGATAATTAAGAATTTTACCTGCCCGTTGTAAGACTTAATATTCAGAATAAGAATTTAATGTTACGCTAAATAGCTAACTATATAGGGCTATATTAAGTTCTTTATAAAAGAAATCATGATGACATAAATAAAACCATGCAAATCAACAAACGACTTTATTCTCGCTCCACGGAATAAATTAACAAATAACAGATATCATTCAAAAACCCAAACACTAAATTCTTGTAATAACACAAGTAGGTACACACTACACGCTACAGACTAAGATAAAAAGGAATAACGTGCCACATATAACTTTATTCGTTCATTCTATGAGGTGCCACAATCTCGAGCAATATTAAAACTATATTGCTACAATTGAGCGCTAATAAATAAGCACATAGTAAGTCAGTTAATTAAACTGTAATTTTATTAATTTGCTCAAGAATTACAATTAATTAAAACAATTCTAAATTCGACATGAACTATATATTTTGTCACTTATGTAACTTGACATTAAATAACCCTCTAAGTAGCCCTCTCTTTGAGAGGATTTTTGGTCTATTATGTCGCGCTGTTGGCGTGGTGACAGTTTAAAAATACAAGTGTCACTAGTATCAATACTACGTGCACAACTTAATTTAACTAAAAAATGAAAATGGGTAATTTCAATAAATAAATATTTATAAATAAATATTCATGGACATTTCACACAACGTCCTCTGGTCCCAAGCTAAGCTTATATGCTTGTGTTATGGGTACCAGAATACGGATAGAATACATATACTACTTTTCTTTTGTAAATACATACTTATAATACATAAAAACACCCAGACGCAGTACAAGCATTTGTATGACAATTATAACTATCACACAAATGATTGTCCTGTGCGGGAATCGAACCCGTGACCTCGTGAGCTGTTCACGAAGTCGCGAGTTCGATTCCCGCACGTTACAAAAATCACTAGACGACGAAGTCTGTGGAGCCCAAATACTAGAATAATATTATAATATAATAACAAGTTATTGAATAAAATGATATTTAAATTTTGTCTATTTATATGTAATCTAAACTAATTATTGGGCACAAACAATAATAATTAATAGTTTGATCTAAAAGCCAAAACTCTAAACTAGATATTTCGGTCAGTCACCATTTTGTAGTGTTGCAAATAAAATAACTTTTACTCTAAAATGTCACAAATCAAAATACTCTTTATTCACTTCCATAAATTTAAACAGTCTAAAAGCAAAATACTAAATGCAAATATAGATGTATTTACAGCTGTACTAAAAAAGGGTATATACAATGTAGCAGCCACAGGCTAAGTCAGGGGAGGTTTTATCCTGTAAGTAAACCAGTAGCCATTTGCCTAAGAAAGCAAAATAACGATATAAAACTCCTTGTAGCCACTTAAATATCTATATGTATTGTGTGCATGATATATGTATCTATGTGTCTCTAATATAGGTCATATAAATAAATAAATATTCATGGGCATTTCACACAACGTCCTCTGGTCCCAAGCTAAGCTTATAGGCTTGTGTTATGGGTACCAGAATACGAATATACTATACAAAACTACTTTTCTTTTATAAATACATACTTATAATACATAGTAAACACCCAGACGTAGGACAAACATTTGTATGACATTTATAAATATAACACAAGTGACTGTTTCGTGCGCGGATCGATAATATTATTAGTTTATGAAGTACAATTTAGTGAGGCTTGTGTTGTTTGTTATACTTTTCTTTAAGATTGAACGTGTACCCATTATCTGGTAAATCTGTGGCATTAAATATGTAGACAATACTATTAGACGAGCCACCTGGTTGGGTGGTTTAAGTAACGGACTGCCAATCAAGAGGTCGTGGGTTCGATTCCCGCTCGGGACAATCATTTGTGTGATTTTTCTAATTTTAATACATATGTTTGTACTGCGTCTGGGTGTTTCTATGTATTATAAGTATGTATTTACAAAAGAAAAGTAGTATATGTATTCTATACGTCTTCTGGTACCCATAAAACAAGCATAATAAGCTTAGCTTGGGACCAGAGGACGTTGTGTGAAATGTCCATGAATATTTATTTATTTATTTATTAGATACCGAGATTTAGGTACTACTTTTTATAGTTTTATTGTAGATATTCAACAAAACCCCCTCTGCTGGCCAAAAATCCTTCTCGACATTACCCCTATACTTTGATTATTAGCAAGGCACGTAGGTATGACTTGCTTACAGTATTATTAATATTTTTGTTCGCCGCTGTCTCAACTAAATATAATAACATTAAAATAATAGGAACGCAAGTCTTATTTTAGTATTTTTTTACTACTTAATACGCCAAAAGTGTGTTTTAAATGCTTAAGTATGTAAGTCAGCATAAACTGTAGTATGTAATTCTGGTAAATTTAAAAATATCTAAAATTAAATAAGTTATTATTTTAAGACATTTACATTTAGTTAATTCAATTTAAAACATTTATTTAAATAATTATATGTTTAGATGCAACATTATGTTATATTGTTTAAAACCGTGCATACATTGAACAATTAAAAACAGCGAATGTTTTCATAATTTGTAGTAAAACCTTTTACTATGCTGTAACTATTAAAAATAAAATGATATATTTTCGTAAAAATAAATAAAATAATAATGTAATGTTGGTAAAGCAAGCGTATATATTGTAGTATGAAGTTTGCGACAAATGTTTGTATGTTGGCGGTTGGAAACAATGTTGGTAGCCAAGTGGTCGTAGTACCGACCCGGTGACTGCGTCAGTTGTCGTCCTCTTCATTCTCAAACATGTCGTTGTAATCGCGGGAATGATCGTAATCTTTGAAGTCCTGAACAAAAAGAGATGATGACATTGTGAGAATGAATAAGAATACAACTTGATACACTAGACAAACTTACTAACACAGACATACCAGATGGTGGGTTGACGTTTAAAATTGAGGACAAGTAACTTTAGCCTGACTAAATCCTCCTTCATAGAATAATGAGGTTTCATATGATGTATAGCCTGTATCATAGACACACCATAGACTTAGGATATAGATCTAGACGTAACACTCTGTACAACGAATCCGGCCTGCTGCTTTTTTTTGTTGAACACATTAAGAAAAATAAATGATTTAGTAGCCTTTCTAACTCTTTCTTTTTGAGCTGGAGTAAAAGAGAAAGCAAGGCTACTATTTACTATTTTACTTTTAAACCATAAACGGGGCGGCCCTGTTTTGGAACAAATCTATGTTCCCGAGTTGTTACTCCCTATTTATAACCTTCTTGAGACACACATAGATACATTTTCATGTACACGTAGATATGTAAGTAGCTCCAAGCTGGCTGAGTGATGTAGCCATAGACACTTCATCTGGTAAATCTGTGATGACTAATAATCTAGGTTTATTTTTCTTTAAATACCTACTAAACAATCATGACAAGTAGTTTTGAAGCGAATATTATTGTAAAAAATAAATAGTTATGTGCTCTAATAAAATATATTTCGTGTGTCATGCCATTATGCGTGTATAAAGTGGGCGGGGTTTATCGTACATGTTCGTGAGGACACGTACGTGTGTACGTATACGTGTTCGCGCGTGTATACAAGCTGTACACGCGCGAACACGTTTAGAAAAACGAAAATATAAAAATAAATTTAATGGAAATATGCTGCAAAATAATCAAAAACAGGTAAAAAATCAAAAACACAAACTTAGGAGTCCATTAGTACAAAACTCAAGGTAATGAGCTCATTCTATTTTCTTAAAAGTATCTAGGGTTTTTGAAAAGAAATATATGTAATATGTTTACGAACCTGAAACATGCCGTTAGCGACCGCGTATCCAGTCATAGCGATAGCAGCAAACAAGCCGGCTAGTATTTTGTTCCGTGTCTGGTTAGGAAAGTTAGCAGCCTCGCGATCTGACTGTGTACCCGTTGATTGTTTCTTTGCATTCGCTCTATTGTACTCTGAAATTTAAATGTGAAAAATAAGTTTCATAATTTAGTTGTCATTATTGTACTGACTAGAGTGTAGGCTTTCGGCAACGCGCAAGTGGTAGCTCTGGTGTTGCAAACGTCCAGTCTACAGTAATCGCTTACCATCAGGCGAGCCATATATTTGTTTGTCTTCCTTGTAGTATAAAAAAAAATGTCTTATGGAAAGATTTTTAAGAAGAATTCAACCTCCTCCATGATTACTTTAGCGAATTTTTTTTGGGATAGTCTATCACTAACCAAGGTCATTGGTCGTTTAGATTCCAGTTTTCAATCTTTTATATATCTTATCTGCCTAATCTAAATCATCCCTTAAATCTCATAGAGCCTATTGAAGAGAAATTATTTGTGTGATATTTATTAACGTCATACAAATGTTTGTACTGTGTCTGTCTGAGTGTATTCTATGTATCATAAGTATGTATTTACAAAAAAGTTGTATAGGTAGTCTATCTGTATTCTGGTACCCATTAAACAAGCATAATTATATAAGCTTAGCTTCGGACCAGAGGGCGTTGTGTGAAAACTAAAAAAAAAAATTAAAAACACCAACTTACCGTCAGTAACATGTCTAAAATTCTTCTGATTAATTCTGGCTACAAATCTGCTCAGGTTGGCAATACCTTTCACATGATTGGCTAATGTGGCGTTAGGGAATGGTGCTTTAACAAGAGGTGCTAGATATGCAAACACTGTTGCATCAAATGACGAAGGTCTGTTACCAAAGAAATATTCACTCTCGCCCAGCCTATCTGATAATGTTTTGAGGCACTTCTCTGCTTCTGTGTATAACTGGAAATGTAGTTTTAGATATTAGTCACATGTATGGATCTATCTGTATCTCAGGAACTATGATAGTTAAAGAGTTGAAATTATTACAGATATCTGTAGAATTTGTATATCAGTTAAAGCTATTAAATATCTGTTAAAACAACAGATACTAAAGACCACAATACAATAAATATTTAACATAAGAAATTCTATTCTCTTGAATCTAGACCTAATTTAACAAGTTTGTATAATAATACGGTATCAGCAGACATTATATAATAATTATACCAATTATACTTACAGTTCTTTCAATATCCCGTAAATCTGTATGTTCACCATACAATGCATCAATCATTTCTTTTGCTGAATTTTGATATTTTGATGGATAATAGAAATTAAATGGAATAGACAAAGCTTTTGCATATGTTGGTCTTGTTAGTTCAGAATAATTCTTTTCATCAACCCACCATGCATATTGGTAAGCTGGGTATAGCTTTTCTCCTAAATACTGTGTGAAGGCACTTGCTTCAGCTGCCTGTTTGGTGTTCAAATGGACATCTGTACTGTAATGCTAATTGGGATATAAAAAAAAATATTAAAACATTCTTGTAAAGCTAAAGAAAAGTGACTTGTGATATTTATGCACATAATAAAAGTATATTTAAAAGTACAGATTTACTGGTTGGTGGGTTCACTCATGAATACACATAAATTTAGCTTGGCTAAATCTTACTTCATAGTTTATTAATGTTACATATGACATATACCCTGCATCAAGGACCCACTTAAATACATATTTTTCGCACACATGAATATTTATGTGGCTTCAAGAGTGGTGAGAGATGTAGCCTTATGGCTACATCTCAAAGACTGAACACAGATTTACCACATAGTGTTTATACACTATGTGGTAAATCTGTGTTTAAAAGAAATAAAAGTTATAATTTGATTATTATATAATATAATAATCAAATTGTATCTTTGACAGGTTTATCTCTCTTATTGTTGATTTAAAATTTCCTAGATTTATTTAATATAATATGTTTAGAATATTTTATAATAGAGGATACCAAAATAGCTTCATGCATTTTTCTATGTACGAAGTTTTCATTTTTTCTTTAGATTGAATGGCTAGAGCTCTAATTTTTAAGTATATGTTTTTTCAATATATAATCTAGGATCGCATAAACTCAGAAACGCGATTGAAAAAAGTTTTCTCGATAGAAAATCTTAGCGAACCAACCTCTCTCATTTTTTATTTTTTTCATTTGTCGGTCTATTATATCATATTAACTAATGAAATAACTTTCAAAACATAAGTAACTATTATATATAGAAACACGTAAACCAGAATTAAAATATATTTAGTAGATTTTGAGTAAACAAAAAAAATATCCCTAATTCTTCATTTTCTATACCTACTAGCTGTCGACTGTCGACGTTAATATTGGTGTAGGCCCTTAATCTATAAGTTAATTATATCTTATAATATTATCTCATACTAAATTGAGACATACAAAGAATATGATAGTTGATGTAATTTCATAAGAACCTAATGCAATAGTTAAGAACCACAACCCTGTAAACATCCATAATTGTTAAACAAAAAAGTGGTACATAATTAAAGTAGAAATTAAAAAGAAAATATTAAATTAAGGGTAAAAACATACCAGAGATTTTAAATGTTCTACAACTTCTTCAAAATTTGTAAGTAAACTGCGGCCGTCTCTCATAACTGGCAGGCGGCCTTTAGGTGTGAAAAAAGGATTATTAGCCTCACGAACTCGTACAGGTACACCAATAAATTTCATATATGTCTGTAAATTAAAACAAATCTTAAAAATATACCGGCTAGAAAAAGTTTATAGGTTATGATATAACTAACACTTACTAAAACTTTTAGACATTCTAAATCAATCGATGCTAGGCCCCATTCTCCTCTCCAAATATCTAATTCTATATTAGCCATAACTTATTAGAATATTTTACAAATAAATTGCAATTTTATTAACATTGATCAAACAAATGACAGCACAGATGACAGCAAAGAGTATAATAATGACAGTTTAGCTTCAGTGTGGTAATACAAAAATAACTACATAGTTAAATAATTCATGAACACTCTCCAGAATCATTTACTTGAGTATATTCGCAAATTATTAGTAGTTCAATGAATTTTTTTCTTTCAATTCTTTCATATTCAGAAATTATTAAGTAGGTACTTAACTAAAATGGATAATATCACGGAATAGAAATCAAGTGGAATTGCAATGTAACAAAATTACTATAGAAACCAGTGTCGCCAAACGCACACAATTATACCGATAATCATACAATGTATTACATATAAGCAAATCGTTTGATTGGTCGTTTACATTTTATACTAAACTAGCATAAGCCATATAACCTACATCTGAAAATAAACCTTCTGATTCTGGAATAGGGTTTAATTCGCTGTAGTTGGAAAAGTATTTAACACCTTTTGTAATCTAAAGTCAAACTAAAATTGATTGACGAGTAAATTCCGCTACTTGAAGATAGATGGCGCATTTACCAGTGGTCGCAAATAGAAACACAATTTCGTTAAGACTAAAGGTGACAATCGTGTGCACTAACGTGTCATTGCTGCTATTCGATCAAGGCCGTACCAACCCGAATTACATTACCGATATCGATATATGTCATCATCCTCCTGCCCTTATCCCATTATTTGGGGTCGGCGCAACATGTCTTTTTCTTCCATAATCTTCTATTAGCTGTCATGTCTGTATCAACTCCTCTTTCTTTCATCTCCTCTTTCACACAGTCCATCCATCTTTTCTTAGGTTTACCGATTATTACCGATATCGATATATACCTACCCATTTCTTATTTTTTTTTTTCGTTTTTAGTTTCTCTATAAGAACATAACATCATGTCTAGTTTCCTCAAAGCGTAAGCTCATTAAAAAACTTCAAGATTTTTATAGATGGAATAGCAGTAGGTTTCGTGTATCTATATCCTTTATTAGAAATTAAAAAATCATCGTCCAAAAAATGTACCGAGCATATTGTACTTGATTTGACTGGCATCCAATCAGATCGACCCGTTGCATCTATCCATTTTTCTTTGACGGTAACGTCTTTGGGAAACCTAAAAATGTTTACGGAATATGAGAATAATTTATTAAATAATTAATTAATTATAATTATTTCACTATTATGTAATAGTTTGATTATATTTCCGCTATCAAGTATCTACGCAGAATGATACAACTCTCAAAATTAATTTTGTGAATGTGGTGTAGACCGCCTTACATTCATATTGTAAAGTTACTTAGTAAAATAAATAGTAAATTACAAATTTTCTAATATCGGCATTTATCGATAAACTGAAATCTGACCTAAGTACATCACTAATTGAGTAGCAAAGAACTTTTAAGAACGAAATAATGAATACAATCAATGTAAAATAAACTTTATTTAAACGACATAAGGTTGATTTTAGCGAGACGTTCCAATAAATTATTAGTAAATTGGAATTAACTAAAATTTTATTAGAATCAAATGATATTGTACTTATCGATGGTACGAAATACCTCCATTTTAAAGATTTCTTCTCCTACTATTATTCTTGCACTCCAAAACTGAACAATACGGCATATCTACGGCGAAATGAGCTTGTCGCGATACTAACACCACGAGTTAACAAATAGTCGTAACGTTAGAACAGTCTGAATACGACTAAGTAAGTACTTGTGCGACTGGAGATCAAATGAGCGCAACAGTGCTTAATTGTGACACGCGTGCCACGCCTACTTCGCACTTCCATTGATTTCTTTTCCGTGGATAATATGATGAAAGCACGGAAAAGAAATCAATGAATAGATAGAAAACACCCAGACGTAATACAGCTATCTGTGTACATTACACCGATATTTGTCCTGTGCGGGAATCGAATCCGCGACCTCGTGATCGTAAGTCGGCTGCATAACCGCGCATAAATGTGTATATTTTTATCACATAAAACAACGACTCTCTTCCTCCCTCTTGTACACCAATATTTCAGTAGTTAAAAAGCCTACGCTTTGAGGAAACTAGACATGATGTTATGTCCTTATAGAGAAACTAAAAACAAAAAAAAAATAAGAAATGGGTAGGTATATATCGATATAGGTAATAATCGGTAAACCTAAGAAAAGATGGATGGACTGTGTGAAAGAGGAGATGAAAGAAAGAGGAGTTGACACAGACATGACGGCTAATGTATGTTCGGTTAAAAAGGGCTTTATTTTCCAATGTTACTACACACTAAAAAGGCTTACATAGGTGTTGCCATAATCGCAATACTTAATTGCTACAGAGTAAAGCTATTACACATCTTCCCTTTCTAAAGGAAAGGAATACAATTTCACTTCACTAAAGTTACATCACTAGTTGACGTTTACGTAGCCTACATGAGATTGACTCTTAATGTGACATATGATAGACATTAAGCGATTTGACAATCAAAGCTGTTTGACATAATTTACAAAATAAACAATGCAATGCGAGCGAAACAAATTCTACACAATTTAACAAGGCTAGGAAGGTTTTTACACAGTTACGCTAATCTTATGGTTATTGTGCGTTTATATGCTTACAACAATGTTAAGATACATGTGTACGAATAATATAATATTATAATAGTTTTCAACATAGAAGTGTTACCTATTTATTTCTTAACCTAAGTATCCTAATAAGTTGACATAAGAACACATTTCTTATCTTACTTATCTTGTAGGTAGCTAAATAAATTACTATCTATTGTTCATAATGAAATTAAAGACTTAATAAAATAGGTACATAACACTATCACTGGAATGTTTTTGAAAGTAGTTTAATAGGGGTCAGTCAAGTACAATCTTTGCACAAACACTTACATTTTGTTTTCACTAGTCTTCCAGATCTGGTGGTGACTACTCTGTTCTTCTCTGGTGAGGACTCGAGGCTTGTAGTGGTGGATGAGTCAGGAGTAGCATATGGGGTGGACAGGGTTGACCTCTCCTCAATAGTGGTGCTTGAGTTAAGTGTAGGAGTGCTCACCATGGTATCATCTGCTAGTAAACTGTGACTCATCTCCGGTAATAAAATTTGAGCTGGCGGATCTTGGTTTTTCTCTGGTTGTTGGTATTGACCAATCTCCTGTGTTTGTGTTGGTTCCGGTTCTGGTAGAGGTTGTTTTGGCAGGTTATTTTCTGAAACAATTTGTATGAGCGGTTCTGGGTTTGGTGAGGGTAGAGGATTTGGGGCAGGGAGAGATAGTGTGGAAATAGGAACAGGTGAGTTCTGTGTCTTGAAGCTAGCAGTTGGGTTAGGTATATCAATGACTGCTCTTCTGTTCTTTCTTATTTCTCTTCCTTTTTCTGTAACTACTGAGTAGCTCCGGGGCTCTTCTCTTTTACCAGTCACTGTTCCATACAATTGTTCATCCGGTAGGAATACTCTTTTTCCAATCTCTAATTCTGGTAGCTCTTTAGCTTTATGTCTTTTGTCATGAACTTCTTTAGCTTTTTCTCTTCTTTTCATTAACTTTTCTCTATACAATTCCAAATCTTGTACTTTGGGTTTCAGTGATGTGGATGATGTTGGAATAGTTGTGTTTAGGAGTCTTGACATAGCTATCTGTGCTGGTGCCAGTCCTAATTGATTTGGAGTTGTTCTGTAGTGCAATAGTCCAAGAAGTGGTTCATCAGGATTTCTTTCAAAAATGTTCTTGATTATTTTTACTCCTATTTCAGCGGCTCCATTGCTTTGCGGAAAATGGGGACTCGAAGTAATGTGAGTAAAATCATTTCCTTGAGAATTCTTCGAAGTGTTTTGAAGAGAATTGTGGACCATTGTCAGTTCTCAGTATTTTTGGAATACCATGTCTCGCCATTATAGTTTTTAAGTGGTTAATGATAGCTGAAGATGTAGTGGATGTCAGTGAGATTACCTCAGGATAATTGGACAGTACATCTCTAATTACGAGGTATTCTTTGCCTCTATATGTGCATAAATCAGCAGCTATAACTTCAAATGGATTTTCTGGGACCTCTCCACTGATTAGAGGTTCAGGTCTTTGCATAGCTAGTTTGGTACACACTTCACATCGTTTTGTCCATTGGACTATGTCTTCTTCCATGGTGGGCCACCAAACTGCTTGTTTGGCTCGCAATTGTCCTTTAAAGCTTGATGGATGTCCGGTGTGTAGTCTAGCAAGTATATCTTCTCTCATAGCTGTGGGGATATATAATTTTAGTCCGCATGCTATTATATTGTTGAGTAAAATCAGGTTGTCTCTTTGTTTTAGGAAGGGTTTCAAGTCTTCTTCACAGTTTTTGTAACTGGGCCATCCATTCATTATGTAGTTGTACAGTTTTTTGCTTAAGTTGTCATCCTGTTGGGCTTCCTTTATTTTGTTCAGACGCTCATCAGAGAAAGGCATTTCTTTGGTTATGGTTAGAAATGTTGTCTCATCAAGCTTGTCATCTTTATCAAGAATATCTCTATCTTCTTCTTGGGGTGGAAGTGGTGCTCTCGATAACATATCTGCTGTGTACATATACTTTCCTGGAACATGCTCTATATTATAATTAAACGGAGTCATTCTCATTCTGAACCGTTGGAGTCTTGTAGGCAGGTCTGCGATTGGTTTTGTTCCCAGTATGGATATGAGAGGTTTATGGTCTGTACGTATCGTGAATTTTGGGAGACCTTGGAGGTAAAGTTTGAATCGTTCACAAGCCATTGTAGTTGCACATGCTTCCTTTTCAATCATTGCATACCTCTGTTGAGTGGCTGTGAATGCTGATGACCAAAAATGAACAGGTTTCCATTCATCTCCATGTTTTTGTTCTAACGCAGCCCCTATTCCATATTGAGATGCATCTGCAGAGACTCTGGTTTCCAGTTTGGGATCATGGTGTGCTAACTGTGGAGCTGAGGTTAACAACTTTTTGATTTCTTGGAATGCTGTGGTATGTTTATCATTCCACTCTCTTGAGGAATCTTTTTTTAGTAGGTCACGAAGAGGTTTTGTTACATCTGATGTATTTTGCAAGAATCTAAGGTGTTGGTTTACAGCTCCCATGAAACTTCTCAGTGCTGTTATGTCCTTAGGTATGGGTAAGTCAATTATAGCCTTTATTTTGTCTTGGAGAGGGTGTACACCATTGCCATTTACTTTGTATCCGAGAAATGTGCATTCATTTGTTCTGAAGATACATTTGTTGCGGTTTAGGGTTACTCCTCCCTCATGTAGGGCTTTAAGAACCTTTCTTAAGTTTGCATCATGTTCCTCTATGGTTTTTCCGTGGACCAAGGTGTCGTCAACATGATTCACACAACCTTTGATTCCTGATAGCAAGATTGCCATTTTTCTTTGAAATACTTCACTTGAAGAGTTCATTCCCATAGGCATTCGGTTGAATCTGTATCTTCCAATTGGTGTGATGAATGTTGTGAGGTCTTTACAGTCTTCTGATAATTGGACTTGGAAGTAGCTCTTGACGGCATCAATTTTGGAAAATACTTTGGATCCTGCAAGTTGGGCTAAACACTCTTCTACTGTGGGTAATGGGTGATATTCTCTCATTACTGCTTTATTAAGTTCAGTGTAATCTACTGTAATTCTAACCTTATCTGTGTCATTTTTATCTGGTACTGGAACCATTGGAGCGCACCATTCTGTAGCATGTGATACTGGTTCAATCACTCCCATGTCTTGTAAAGCATGCAGGGTTTTCTCAACTTTGGGTCGAATCGGAATGGAGATATGTCTAGGAGTTGTTACTGCGTAGGGTGTGGCATCTTTTTTTAGTTTAATTTGATACCTTCCTTCCATGCTTCCTAAACCTTTAAACATTTCTTTGTATTCCTCTTCAGGTTGGGTATTGTTACTGGTATGTACCTGCAGTATACTTGCTTCATCATGCCATTGAACTATCTTGAAAGCTTCGCATTCTGCGAGTCCGAGTAGTGGCATATGTTGGCCTTCCAGTATGTAGATATCTGTGACTTTAGTGACACCTTGCCAGGTCAGCTTGACATTCTTACATATGCCTCGTCCTGGTAATGTTATTCCACATGGTCCTAACAGTTTTTCTTTTAATTCTGTAGACTTAGGCAGTTTTAATCTAGACTGTAGCTCTGGGCTTATGACAGTTTGGGATGCCCCTGTGTCTATTTTGAATTTAATTCTCTGACCATTTAGTACTAGAGTTGCATATTTGGATTTTGAGCGAGAGATCTTGGGAGTGTTTATTGAATCTATAGTATTTTCTTCTGGATGGATACTGCCAAAGAAAAATTCTTCTTCAATCTGGTTTACACTCTTCTCTTTCTTATCTTCCTTTTTTCTGCAGACCGCTTGCCAATGACCCTTTAGGCCGCAAAGTTTACACATGGACTTGGTTGCCTCGCACTCACTGAATTTATGTTTTGGGGTGCGGCCACACTTCCTGCAACTTCCGGTTGTTAGGTTTTGTTTTATTGGCTGTTTTGTTAATTTTTTGTGTACTAAGTGCACTTCTGGTGCTTGAGGTGATGGGTGTAATGCTGACATGTTCGCGTCTACGATCTCAGCATGTCTCACGCGATTAATGACGGTTTCTAATTTGGGTTCATCTTCTAGGTTTTGGATTGCTTTGGATAGCTCCATGTTTGTCATACCAGCTATTATTCTGTCTCTAATAAGCTCATCTTCTAGAGAACCAAATTCGCATTTTTTTGCCAGATTGTGTAGATCGGTTATGAAGTCATCAACGCTTTCATCTACTTTCTGCACCCGTTGGTTAAATCGCGCCCTCGAATACATTTTTGTTTTTCGAGCGGTGTAGTAAGCATCAAACTTGTTTTTAACAGTATCGTAGGATTTCAGTTCTTCCGCATTAAGCTTCATTGATGTTAGTATGTTGTTAGCCTGACTTCCCATAAGATATAGCAGAGAGTTTACCTGGGTTTCGCTCGGCAAAAGTTTGAGTCTTGTGGTTTCCCGGTATTGCTCAAATCTTGTAATCCAGTTGGGCCAGTCTATTGCTTTAAAACTAAATTGCTGCGGCGGTGGCGTCGAGATCCCGGGCAAAAAGTTGGCGGTTTCGATGGTGTTGGATTGCGAGCACTGGCTTTGGGTGAGGATTTGTCCCTGCAGTTGCTCAATTATTGCCATCTGCGCGTCTAGTTGCCTTTTTAACTCTTCCATTATGAAGATCACTGTTTATTTCGTTTTTTTAAAATTTTACCACGCTGTCACCATGTATGTTCGGTTAAAAAGGGCTTTATTTTCCAATGTTACTACACACTAAAAAGGCTTACATAGGTGTTGCCATAATCGCAATACTTAATTGCTACAGAGTAAAGCTATTACACAGCTAATAGAAGATTATGGAAGAAAAAGACATGTTGCGCCGACCCCAAATAATGGGATAAGGGCAGGAGGATGATGACATATATCGATATCGGTAATGTAATTCGAGTGGGTACGGCCTTGATCGAATAGCAGCAATGACACGTTAGTGCACACGATTGTCACCTTTAGTCTTAATGAAATTGTGTTTCTATTTGCGACCACTGGTAAATGCGCCATCTATCGTCAAGTAGCGGACTTTACTCGTCAATCAATGTTAGTTTGACTTTAGATTACAAAAGGTGTTAAATACTTTTCCAACTACAGCGAATTAAACCCTATTCCAGAACAGAAGGTTTATTTTCAGATGTAGGTTATATTATATGGCTTATGCTAGTTTAGTATAAAATGTAAACGACCAATCAAACGATTTGTTTATATGTAGTACATTATATGATTATCGGTATAATTGTGTGAGTTTGGCGACACTGGTTTCTATAGTAATTTTGTTACATTGCAATTCCACTTGATTTCTTTTCCGTGGTTATATCTATATTATTATTACCTACCTACTCTTTGATTTGCCGGTGAAAAGAAAATGACAGCGGACATGTTTGACCTTTGTGTTTGACAGTGACACACAGTTTGACTTGCATTTTGTTGCATCATTTTATTCTTAGATTTTATTTTATTTATTAAAAATTGTAATTAGTGTACAACGTGTTTTGGACGGCTAGTTTTGTTTTCTATTCTCCGAGTGATTCTATAAATATTACATACATAACTTAAGCACTAAACTTGTTCTAAAAGACCGGATTAATTTAGTTAGCAAAAATGTCTATCCAATGGACTTTTATTGCCGCCTACTTATATTGTGAAATATTTATAGTGATGATCATGATAATGCCAATATTTAGCCCCAGAAAATGGAATAAATTTTTCAAATCACGCCTTTTTGCAATATTTCAAGAGCATACTGCGGTATACTTTTATGTGTTGTTGGGGGTGCTAAGTCTGTTCCTGATGGATGCTATTAGAGAAATGAGAAAGTACTCACACAATATGGATACTGGCTCCCACGTTAACCTATCTAGTGAAATGAAAGGGAGTGTAAAGTTGTTCAGAGCTCAAAGAAACTTCTACATAACTGGGTTTGCGATTTTCTTAGCATTTGTTATCCGTAGACTTGTAAGTATGCTTATTATTCAAGATGAACTGACTGCAAAAGCTGCTAATATAATAAAAGAAGCAGAAACTACAGTAAAACAGGCTAAAGACACAATATTGGCAAATACTTTGCAATCTTCTGATCAAGACTATGATGAGTTGAAATTAAAACTTCAGACAACGGAGGATCTATTGAAAGAAGAACAGAGTAGGACAAAAGACTTAGAAGATGAAGTGATGACATGGAAGTTGAAATATGAAGAGGTGATTGCTAAAGTTACTTGTGTAGGTAAAGGTGATGAGTGATGAATAATCAAATTGTTCTAGATTGTTCTACTAAAAACAAGTTGTATGTAAAATAGTTTATAAATGTAAATCTTCATATTAACTAATTGGTTTTTTCATTCAATAAGAAAGTTCTTGAATGTATAATGATAATGAATTTAATTTAAGAAATAAAACTGAACCATTAATCCATGTCAAAACTATAACTAGATGTAGACCATCTTGCACATCTAAATGTCTAGGGGGTTTTTAGTAACTATCTTTAATGGTATCTTTCTACATTTTATAATATTATTTTTTTCAAGCAAAGTAGGACACAGTTGATTTTCTTTTATTCAAATACTTTTTGTTTACTTTCTCCACTCAAGTCTTCTGCGTAATGTAAATCTTGGCCATTCTAAAGTAAAGTAAAGTTTCCTAATCTAATTGTATAATATAAAATATATTGCCTTAAACATTACTTTTTTGTAAACAATACTACACTTAAGAAATATGTTTATCTTAAATCACTCTGCAGTCTTCACTGTTTGGAGTTCTTGCATTTTGTTTGTGTAATTTATTGAGACTGTATCTGTGATTATTTTGTTATAGCTGTCTATGTTTGGTGCTGTAAAAGTGTAGTTCTAAATTAAGTAAACCAATATTTATGAATATTAATTCAATCTAAGAAATTGTACTAATCTAGTCTTTTTATTTAAGATCAATGTTGATATCGTAAGCAAATAACATATTTTTTTACTTTTAAAATATAGCCAAAGTAATGTATGAGTAATTTTTAATGTTTAATTCTCATTGTTATAAAATTTGATGGTGTGGTATTGTGATTTCATTAAATGGAATTTTTATATTTCATTTGTTCTCTCCAGTTCTCTCTAATAAAATTTTGCTTTATATTGAAATAAACTGCATTTTTTATGAAACTGTAGTTTTTTTATATGATTAATTGCAATGACCGTCATGTCTAAAGATACTGAAAAATGTAGGTACCTAATTAATTGTGAAAAGTTTTGCTTGCAACAAATTGCTGGCTATTTCTTCCTCTTTACTTACATATCTATGGTTGCTTTCCAATTAATACAAAAAGTGACGCAGTGCTCGATAAAGCGCTTTCCATCAACGACACTGTTGAACACAGCCGTACACTGTTCGACACTCGAAAAAGTGGTGTTTGACAGATCCTTGGCAAGAATTACCAACAAATAAGAGAAGAATTCTTTTCTCTACTTATGATTTTTAGGGTTCCGTACCCAAAGGGTAAAAACGGGACCCTATTACTGAGACTTCGCTGTCCGTCCGTCTGTCACCAGGCTGTATCTTAAGAACGGTGATAGCTAGACAGTTGAAATTTTCACAGATGATGTATTTCTATTGCCGCTATAACAACAAATACTAAAAATAAAATAAATATTTAAGGGGGGCTCCCATACAACAAACATGATTTTTTACCGTTTCTTGCTCGATACTAATAACGTTGCCTTATGTTGCATAGATAATGGTACGGAACCCTTCGTGCGCGAGTCCGACTCGCACTTGACCAATTTTTTATTATTTAGATTTAAAATTGTTTTACGGAAAAACAGCGCGGGAAAAAATTATTAATTTAATTATTGCTTTGATAAAACTTGTGTTGAGTGTAAACATATTTGGTTTGGCTACTTAATGCTTATATTTAATTTATTGAACATTACTTACTTTAAAATTATAGTTGGTTCAAATAATTATTATTAAACAAAAGTACATAGTATTATTACAAAACAATTATTTATTTGCCCACAAATTGTCAAAGTTCTTTAACTTATTGGAAGGTTATGTTTAGAAATTATTGAGCCAAGACTTTGTCAAGAAACTTGCATTTAGGTAAAAAAACGCCCATAATTTTGCGATATTGATGCACTCTAGTGTTATTTTGAGACAATTAGCTGTTTCATTTAAACTTTTACGCAGTGTTTGGCAGTGTTTCACAATGTAACGCAGAGTCCCTCTGTGTTAACTAAATGGAAAGCAACCTATAAATCGTTCCTTCGTTCTGTTTTTATGCAAGTCTACTCTGTGTGGACCATCTGTACACTGTGATTAATGTGTCATTACTGTCACTAGTGTCACTTGAAAATAATAAATTTCATATTTTTTGGATTTTTTGTGTTAAATTTCACCTTATTTAATGTAATTACAGCCAAGGGTAATATTTAATTACAACAAACTTATCTATTAGTTTAAATTACACGCGATATCTTGTCACAAAAAGCTAAAATAGTGTCAAGTTTTAGTGTTGTGATTGGACCATAACAATGTTTATGTTTTAGATTGTCTCGGTTTGCGCTGATTGGGGACCCGTTAGTCAGGGTACCGCTTTAATAATATTATTTATGAATGTGAGAATTTTCAACAGAGTCAACCACCAGGTACGTTTAGTCGCAATAAATTAACTGAACGAGTCAAGGTAAAATGTAGATGATCCAACTGTTGTTTTACGTATTATTGGAGTCAATATATCTTGAAATAAATTAAAGATATAGCCCAAAGTGTGAAGAATATTGTCTGATATAGTTATAGCTCAGAAGTGTGACATATATACCATCATAACATAATTTCAGAACAAAGATAGTGGCGGAATGTACTCAGAATGGAGTTCCCTGCCACTGGAAGGCGGTGGGCGTGGTGTGTTGGGAGCAGTGGGTGGACGTGACGTTGTGTTAGCTGTTGTCAAACAGCTGGCCTCACATGAACCTAGCCCACTCACTACTGATGCTGAGGTCTGTTATATTGGTACCAATTCTATATGCACAACTAAACTAAAAAAATAAAAACAACTATCCTGTAATTAGAATATTTGGCTATTTTGCTATACACATTCATATTAATTAAAATTCACATCATATCATATTTCACAAACATTTGTGTTTATTATCTGGTACAGAGTTTTAACGAAATAATATATAGCCTATTTTAATTCCAGGACTATAAGTTATCTCTATACCAATTTTCGTGTAGTTACATTCCGTAGATTTTGCGTGAAAACGTCATAAACAAACAAACTCACTTTCACGTTAGTAGATATTCTCCAAAATTTTGATACAAGTTTATGGCTTTGTTTCAGGTGGAATGGGTTCTAGAAGTGATCCGTTTTGGTCTGTCTCTTCCTCTTCAAGAGCATGAAGCTCTCCGCGACTGTGTGCGCGTGTGCTGCGCGTGGCTGGCCCCCCTCCTGCCGCCCGCGCCCCCCGCCATGCCGCCCCCGCCCGCCATACCGCCCCCTGTGGCCCAGGCGCCGCACAAGTACGCACGGAAGATATTGAGACATCTGCAGAATCTGTTTGTACCACGACCTAATGAAAGTAAGTCAACGTTTTATTATTTTATTTTAAATAATAATAATAAATATTCATGGACATCTCACACAACGTCCTCTGGTCCCAAGCTAAGCTTATATGCTTGTGTTATGGGTACCAGAATACGGATAGAATACATATAAGTACTACTTTTCTTTTGTAAATACATACTTATAATACATAGTAAACACCCAGACGCAGTGCAAACATTTGTATGACATTTATAAACATCACACAAATGATTGTCCCGAGCGGGAATCGAACCCGCGACCTCGTGAACGGCAGTCTGTTACATGAACCAGTAGACCACGAAGCCCGTCAAATAGACGTTAAATAGATGTGATTTACAACCTCTTTTATAAAGTCTGAAGCTAGGCTTCTGTTCCAAAAGGATGGAGAAGAACAGATACAAAACTCTGTTGCAGTTTACCACGAAAAACAGTTTATCATGTTTAAAAAATGTTTACCCTTACTTATTTAGTAAATCTTGGCAAGCAATTAGCAGGAGTAAATAAAAATAACTTTAGCTCCCTTCCCTCTCCCCTTTAATTATTTTTATCGTATTGTCAATAATATTATGATGTTTTTGCAAGCTCTCACATTTATATATCAAATGGAGTTGGGTAAGTTAAACATGGTTAAAGTAATATAGTTTATGATCATACTTTTATAGAATTGTTTATATGTTACCCATTGTAATAGTTATGCAAAGTAGGTTTACTAATATAAGTAAACACTTTTTATGTATAATTATTAAAATACTTGTTGCCGACGACTAGGAGCTAGGAGCGAAGCATCAGTGAAAAATATTTCACTGATGCTTCGCTCCTAGCTCGTGCGTGCTCGCAGCGTGATGTTATCAAAAATACGCAAAATTGTGATGCGCAAATTTTTAGTAGATTGAGTGGTTAAAGAGGATGCTTTTTTGTATAATTTGTTAATGGTTACTTTCCAAATTCCACGCGTACGAAGTTGCGGGCAACAGCTCGTTAATATTACAAGGCTAATGAGTTTGTTTGTTTCAAGAAGTTAATCTCGGGAACCACTAGTTCGATTTGAATAATTCTGTTAGTGTTCGGTAGTACATTTATTAAGGTAGATTTTATGCTATATAATATAAGCTCGCATAGGACATACATACAAAAGTAACGACTTTGTTTTATAATAAGTAAAGAAGATAAAGAAAAAATTACTGAGATAATAATTAAAAAAATGTAGAATGCCATGTTATAAACTTCAACATAAACCAAACAGGTGGTGATCTAATCAGCAAACAAGCAGTACTATGTCATCGTGTACTACGTCTATCCCGCGCCCTGGCTGACGGTGGAGCCCTAGGGGCTCGCGAGTGGAGATCTCTTCTGTTGCTTCTGTTAGCTGCCGCTTCGGCCTTACTGTCACCACCAGCTCCGCACCATTCAGCTGCAGAACAGCTCTGTGAGAGGGTTCTCTGTGTGTTGTTTGAAGTTTGGATTCTTGCTTGTCATAGGTAAATTTTACCATATATTCTTAGCTCATGGTTGTTTCAAAAATGTTTAGTCTTCTGTATTTTTCACACAACGTCCTCGCTTCCCAAGCTAAACCTATACGATCGTGTATGATCCCAGAATATACATACACTACATAAACTACTTTTCTTTTGTAAATATGTACATACTTAAAATAGGTACCTAGAAAACACCGAAACGCAGTACAAACATTTGTATGATAATTATAAATATCACAGAAATAATTTTAACGTGGGAATCGAAAGCGCGACCTCGTGAACGGCAGACCTGTGTGTTACCTGAACTACTAAGCTCAATAAATATTGAGGCCGATATTAAGTTTGGAGATTTTCCTACTCACGTAGTTAGCTGCTTATATTTTAGTTACTGCATCTTCATGTGTCACTGAACGCAATAACCTACATATAGGGTACATCTAGTGGCATATTTTATTTATGTCAGACGCTATTTTTGCACTTTCCTTTAGGCTCAAATAAAAAATTGAACCTTTCAAGTTATTTTTATATGTGCGTGGTGTAGACAAGTGATATTAGCTCAGGTAGTTTACATTAAGGGCCTACATCAATATTATCGTATATCATCGCCGACACGTACATATTACACAGCCAGTAGGCACAGAAAATGAAGAATTAGGGATACTTTTCCTATTTACTCAAAATCTACTAAATATATTTTAATTCTGATTTACGTGTTTCTATATATAATAATTACTTATGTTTTTAAAGTTATTTCATTAGTTAATACGCGATAATAGACCGACAAATGAAAAAAATAAAAAATTAGTGAGGTTGTTTCGCTAAGATTTTCTATCGAGAAAACTTTTTTCAATCGTGTTTCTAAGTTTATGCGATCCTAGATCATATATTGAAAAAACATATACTTAAAAATTAGAGCTCTAGCCATTCAATCTAAAGAAACAATGAAAACTTCGTACGTAGAAAAATGCACGAAGCTATTTTGGTATCGTCTTAAGAGCTATTTTGCCCCTGGTCCCTCACGATATATGTAAAAGACACACAGTTTATCATGATAAAAAAAATTACAGTGATATAACTCAGGCAAAATCGTAATTGTACATAGATGTTTCCCATCACCTCCTCTGTGGCGTACGTTACGTGAACAGTGTATACGCTGGAGACACCGCGCACCTCTCACCGAGCAGTGGACCCGCGCCTCGCTCTGTCTCACCGCTAGGCTATTGAAGCATATGTATGGACCACTGTTCCCTGTCATGCCTATCAGTAAGTTGACAGTATTTATTAAGAAACTAATTCCTATCTTTTAAGTATTTTGTTTTAAATAAAAAGAAATGCTCAAATGTAAGATAATCCTTAAAAACCGCATCTTTTTAGGTTCATTTCTTTTGATGCATTATAGAAAATAACTTACAACGCGCGTGCCACTGTTTAGAAAAACTGATACCATGAAGCATAGACCATACTACTCTCATCAATAAAATTGAATAATTAAAAACAGAAATATTCAGAATCAGCTTGGAGAGGATCTTAACAAGTGTGCAAAGTTTCAGATTAATCTATTTAAGTGTGTGAAGACTACTTTTAAATGTTCTGTTACTGCTAAAATGTGTTTATAATTGTAGGTGAGGAAGACGCCAACCTGATCCCGAGTGAGATGAGCGCGGAGGCTGTGATGCAGAGCTGGTACAGAATCCTGCACACCATAGGGAACCCTGTAGACTTGTGCAGACCACATGTTATTAGTCAAACACCTGACTTCTTGCAAGTATGGAACATTGTATTAATTAACATCTGAATAATCTAATATATAAAATTTACGTGTTACAGTGTTAGTTACCGTACTCCTCAGAAACGGCTTGACCGATTTTTATGAAATTTTACATGCATATTCAGTAGGTCTGAGAATCGGCCAACATCTATTTTTCAAGCCTTTTTTTAGTACCTATGGCAAAACAACGTTTGCCGGATCAGCTAGTATAAGCTAACTATGAGTATTATTGAAGCTATATGAGGATGACATGGTCGCCCTCCTTTGTGTACCAAGACATAAATAAAGATTAAAAAATAACATTTGTATACAATTGAGCTATTGTGGGTACTTATGTCAAAGAATTTGAACCACACTATATTTTTAACGCTATCGTGCTATTATCTATTCGATGATTGATGTGCTATGAATTGCTGCTTATTTTTAGAAAATTTTGCAAATTCAGTTTCACCTATTTTTGTTATGTGAAAAAAAAATTACAGCATGTGAAATAAAAAATAAATTTTCTCCAGTACTCAATAACACAAGAGGAAGGTACTAGAGACCCTAGCCAGCACCCTTGCCTGCAGGCATTACCATCAATATTCCACAAAGCTATGAAAGGCATCGCTGCACACGTAGACGCGTTTCTTGGTATGTAATATAACTTTGTATGATTGTGTGTTTGTTTGCAATGTTACAAAAACTGTGCATCTTGAAACTTAAAAGTTATTTCTGATTCATTAGGGATTTTATATTATGTACTTTGAATAAAATAATAATGAGATATCGTGACGTCATCGGTAGTGGTATATAAATGTTTAAGAAGTCGAACCCATACATAGAAGCCCAAGAATGATTACAAGAGTTCTATTAATATCAGTAGGTATATTTGATTTTCAAGATTGACAGTATATTAATAATGTAATGCTGTTTATATTAAAACGAGTGTTTCTTTTATTCTGATATACTGAAGCGAAAATAATAATTATGATAGTTGTTCAAGGTCTTCATTTTTAGCTCAGATAATGTATGTTATGTTTTCACTTCAATATATCTATCTTACGTTCTGTCTAATTTATTTTAAAATGTGTTTGACGATTTATTTGAAGATTGATACTAATAACGTGAAATAAGATTACCAATCAGATATAATTAATTAGTAGTTAAAAACTAACGCAGATGGACTACGAGTGCAACGTGTTTGGCACATACACTTATGTGGCTTGTGTAATATATGAAATACATTTCAATATATCTATTACAAAGCATGAGCGTAGCCAGGGAGCTTCGTGGTCCAACCCAGTTATTGTAAAAATTATCTCTTGAGCCTTAAAATCCGACAATATTTCATACCGAATATTTTTTTGCTTAAAATCCCAACAGTTAAAACTAAACGAATAATAAAAATGCTCTAAACTCAGATACGGGCATTTACGTTCATTACGTTATTTATTTTCACGTGTACGTGCACGGATACGCACCCAGTCTACGTTGGTCTTTTATTATAGTATCTGTATTGGTATCTTATTGTTTTATTTTTATTTCTACATAATATAGTGTCCCTCTCCTTGTTTAGGATATCATTTTTAGTTTTTCTTTAAATCTATATAACAGCACGTACTTGACAACGATGTCTCCAGTATTAACAAAGTAACTTGCAACTTTACATTTGTGGCTGTTAATAAGATTAATATTAGTATTTTTTTTTAATATGTTGTTAAGCAAGTGGTTAGTAATCTTTACTTTTTAAAATAATCCAAAGTATTAGAAATACTATATTACCGGCTAACACTCACAGTTTTGGGATCGAAGATGTCGACCCAGGTTTCGAGCATTGCACGCCGGAAGGTCGCAGACGCCGCTGCGCACTCGTCCTGAAGCTGAGCATCGGATATGCTCGAAACCTGGGTCGACATCTTCGATCCCAAAACTGTGAGTGTTAGCCGGTAATATAGTATTTCTAATATGACTCAAACTCACGAAAATTTCAATACGAAAATCCAAAGTATGTTTAGTTTTTTTCTATCGAAAATGAAATATAAAAATAAAATTATAATGTTAGGAATAATTATGTGTATATAATACGACAACGTTTGCGTAATAAGTAAATACCGGGATCTCTCGTGGTATAATAATTAAGTATGGCAAACAATTAAAATAAATAACTTATCTCCCGACGACATTTTGACCCACGTTGTTGATGGTATACGTGGGTATATAACTAGGTCCCGATATTTACGTGATATGTAAAGTTCACTGGTTTTGGTTTCAAATGCACTGCAATGTAAAATAGTGCAATTTTAACATTTAGTATAGGTCTTTTTTTTCGCCGCATCCTAACTGGGTCATGGTATATGTGTTAAGCCTGGCCATGACCCAGTAAGTGGTGGCCCCTTTACGTGGGATTCAACCCGGTAGGGGAATGTTTTTTGTATAGGTTAGTAAAATTATTTACGAGTATGAATTTTACAAATTAAGGTGTAGTTTATAAATAGGTATGAGCACAGGTCGCGTATCTTAGTAATATTGTGTGTATAAAGAGAATGTGTGTAGAAATGAAATCCTTAGCTCTACAAAAATGAAGATATCAAACATAAATAAAATTATCAAAAATTTGTACAGGCAATTTCGTAAATAATAAATCATCTTGATTAAAACATCTTCATAGAAATTTTATAAATTAAAAAATATACCATATCCCAGATATTCTCCAGTGGCACAAAGTATACCTACTGTATGCTATTCAAATAACAATGTTGCATTTAAAGTACTGAAAATTTCTATGGATCAAAGTTCTTCTAAAAACAGATACACGTGTTTAAATCCGTAAAAAGTAGTTTTATTTGATCGTAGTCTTGACAAATCTTAATTTAAAAATACGGTTCTAAACTAAGTAAAAGTTTAATTACAAAGCGAAATAAAAAAAAAAGATTTTAATTAATTTTTTTACTGATTGTGACGTAAATAGGTGCACTATTTACGTCACAATACGGTGCTGGGTCCGTGTACATTGTTGTTTGAATATTAGAAATAAGGCATGCCTAGTGTAACATAAGTAGCACTCGGAGTATAAGGTAGAGGCTCGGTCAGGGCGCGGCTCGGAGCGGTGGTGGGTGCGGGCCGCGGGGCCTGTCGGGGACGTCATCGACGAGGGAGACCTCACGCCGCCCGCGCACAGGAGACTCGCCAAATCGTTCAGCGTGTCCGCCTCCAGGCCCAGGGATAAACTACCTGAGAAAAGTAAGATATTACAGATTAGAGTACCTACACACTGAGATTTTTTGTAGTAGCGATTTTTATTGCAATTGAATTGTTTGATTTTTTATTTGTTATTCTATCGTAACATGCTAGTAAATAGCACGTTCTTCTTCGTTCCGCTTCAAAATAGAAGTCTGGTAGTATCAGCATTAAAAAGTGTGTATCGGGATGTACGTGCTTATATTGTATGTTTGTTAATGTATATGATCAACATATTGCATTATTCAGCTAATGCTACTGAATCGCTGGAGAAACGCTGCAACAAATCGCAGTGTGTAGATGCCCTTTAGGTCACCAACACAATGCTGTACATGCTATGCAGGCACAACTGCTGAATTATGCTATAGCATATGTTGTAGACTTGATGTGTAATAAATTTTGATATACCAGTGAAAACTTGAGGCATTCTTAATTAATTACTTATAGTTAACGTTTTTAGTTAATTTTAATGTAATTTAATAACTAAGCAATATTTATTTAAAAGTTCGCACTTCGGTACCGTCTGCACGAAACCGCACGTTTCCCGCGGCCGGTCGTCTGTAAGGGGCCGAAAGAATAGTTATTGCATAAATCACCAACAAATGATGTTATTGTATATCAAGGTTTATTACATGTGTAAAATAATTTAGATTAATGCAATATAGTTTATTTTTATAGAGGATTTATCTTATAATGCAAATATTTATTTTTTATTTGTACACCACAGATTTAAAGATATGATGTTTCTACATTTCAGATATAGTTTATGGTAGGTTTTTAGGGTACAGTGGCTGAAAAGTACTGACAGAATTGTATTTAAAGCCTTCCTTATCTATTCGTTTAGCCTGACGGTTGATTTACACCATTGAAAAACACAACATAATGAAGTATATTTTCAAAATTATTTCATAATAAAACCGGTTCCTATTAATAACTAGCTGGCCCGGCAAACGTTGTTTTGCCATACCAAAAAAAAGTTAAAAAAAAAAAATTAATATAAACCTCACGCAGCCCGAGACCTTTCCAACGAATGCAAAACCGTGGAAATCGGTTCGTGCGTTCTGGAGTTATAGCGTCAGGAAGGAAAATCCGACTTTCCGACTTATTTTTATATAGTAGATATAAAAATCAGTAATCCTTATCCTTACTAATTTATAAATGCGAAAAGCGGATCATAAATAAGAAATTTTGACGAGCTTAAGTGTTAATGTGTGTAATCAACCATAGTGCGATTTAAAAAGAACTGTACAACGCCATCTATTGAGCGGTATAGTAAATTTCTGTATGTTATGTTTTGATTTCTAAATTTCACGCGTATATAATAAATAAGCTCAATAAAGTTGCGTCACATAAATTAGAGAATTAATAACTAAGCGCATACAGAACCTTTAGTTTTTTAACGTTTCCTTTACATAATGTATTATTCTTATTATTCTTCTTTCTCCTTTGCACTTGTAATTTCAGCACATTTTTAGTTAGTGGGCGTTTTTGATTGGGTTTTTGCTTTTGAACAATATTATAATTTGTTGGTAAATGTTTTATTGTGTGGCTTGTTTTGTAGTTAGTATTAATTTTATGAGTAATTTCTATTAATTATAATATACTCGTAATCATTAGCTTAAAACTCTTATTTTACTTTATACAAGTTAAAGTTAAAATTCTTTGATTGCGTTTTCGAACTGATTGATGTAATATGTATTTATGAATATAAATATTTGAAATGAAATGAAATGAAAAATCATTTAATAACGTAGACACAATTTTTCAGAAAAATTATGTGCTTATGACATGTCCAATTTTTTCCCTACCACCGGTTCAGGACGCAATCTGCTGAGAAGAACCGGCGTAAGAAACTCAGCAGAGCTTTTAATCAAATCAATATTTTTAAATTAAATGTCAATTATACTTACAATGCTAATAAAACTTTACAATATAGAATATGTATTGCTCCAGAGCAACCTACTCCCAAGCTTTATCATCTTTAATATAATCAGAAATTTTATAATACGCCTTTTTACATAATTTAGTTTTAATGAATTTTTTAAATTTAGAATTATTTAATTCTCTTACATCAATAGGGAGTTTATTATAAAATCGTATACAATGACCCATGAAAGAGTGACATATTTTGTGGAGACGGGTTACATGCATCACAAGATTGTGTTTATGCCTTGTATTAACATTATGGTGGTCGCTTTTTTTTGTAAAATTATGAATATTTTTATGAACATACAATAAATTTTCATATATATATTGCGAAACGACCGTTAAAATATTTATGTCTCTGAATTTCTCCCTTAGAGAATCCCGCGGACCTAGGTTATATATATTTCACTATTATAGATGCTAGTTTTTGATTCTTATGTACTGTTTATCACATCGGGTTTTCATATTTATGTAGCATTGCCCCACAGTGAAAAGTTATCATGTAAAAATCATGGGTTTTAATTCCAAGTATATATGGAGTTATATTTTTTTATCTATCACTATATATGAATATATAGAGAATGCCCTTGGCATTAAGTCCGCCATTGTACAAATTTTGTTTGTGCCAAGTGTAAATAAATAAATATATACTTTAGGTGACAAACTTTTACATACTTGTTTTAAAAATTCAAGAGCTTGAAATATTTTTTGTTTATTTATATTAGCCTCTAGTCTAGTAGGGTCGCTAATGATTATTTAAAAAGTGAACTGCAGTATCAGGAGTATACATTTATTAAAAGTCTAATAGTATATTATATTGTTAAATATTATTAATACTGTAGGTACACCGCGTACATCTTTGATTGGTATAACAAGCAGTCGTCCACCGAGCGTCGCGCCAACAACACCACCTAACTCGATATCGTCGCAAGGTATGATGTTTTCATAATACTCTCTCTCCAGCCCATTTACGTCCCACTGTTGGGCACTGGCGTCCTCCACTTTGGGAGGGCTTATGGTCTACTGTGCCGCGCTGACCAGGCGTGTTGGCACAGGGTTTAGTTTCAAGATTTCTCATCTCACATCTCTCACAGAGGAAGTTATCTGTGTGCAATATCCCTTAGCTGACTTTTACAGCACCCTTGGGAGGAGAAGGGGTGGTGACACTTGTATTCTTAATCCGTCACCACACGGAAGATTCATAATACTGCTGGTGTCTAATCGGCGGCAAATCGTGTCCAATTTCACCATAGACACGGATACCTCAGCGTGACAACGACTGCTCTGACAAGAATGATACGACAGAGGAGTACTGGTGTCTGTTTAGGGTTTCCTACAAAAAAGGAACTCTTATTGAATCTCATCCACGTTCGTCCATCTGGCAATATTTAAATAAAATAGAATTTAGCCCGAAAAGTCCTAGATTTTCTAGTTCAAGACATCTAAACCACTGAGAATAATTAGCGTAAGAAACTCAGGAAAGTTCTCCCTTTCGTAAGCTTAAATGTCTTATTTTAATAATATTTGTTTTATTTATTTACTTCTCTTATATAAAATTATAAAATACATTAAAAAATATAAAAAATAAAGAATCACCGACTGCCAATGAGCGTAGGCGCCAAGCTACCGGTAGTTACGTTTCCATAGAGAGGAACCTCCTCACAATGGCCCTTTCCAGTATTACGACTTTCTGCATCGGACTCTTGACCCAAATAATAACAATTATAAAGATTATTGTTCATAGAGAAGACATTTTATTAATTTGATGTTTAATAGGTGAATCTGAGAAACCGCCATTGACTCCACTACGTCCAAAAGTGAACTCTATCTTTCATTTGTTCGGTGAGTGGCTGTTCGAGGCCGCACTCATTGGTACCATACCGGTATATAATAATCCACGTAAGTATTTATCAAATTCTTTATATAGAACTACTTACTAGCTGTTGCCCGCGACTTCGTACGCGTGGATTTTCTGCTACTATCCAAAGACATTTCCGCGCTTCATTCTATTCATTATACAAATAAATTGTCTTAAATGAGAATCAAACTCACGACACAGAATAGCCCTCCTATTATAATCATTTTAATTATATAATTATTTGCACCAACACTTCAATCTACTCTTGGATTCAATTACTAACTTGGTGTGCTCATTAAAACACTACAAAAATATTAAATTTTTCAGAACGCACAGAAGGCACTCCACCGCCTCCATCTTTGTCGGAAGCTGCCTACAAACTTAATATGGCTAACTATCAGCTAGGTAAATATTATTAGATTGGATGTTTATTATATTGTTTGTATAAATAAAATGAAAAATAAAACGTGTTGCTAAGTACACTTTACTTGAGAATGAGTGAGCCAATTTTAATAATTCATGGTTAGATTCTTCGAAGTTCAAGGAAAGTTTGTTATATTAAGAGAATATTGCATTTTTTTAAATATTAAAATACAAAAGCTAGGTAAACATCCATAGCCAGATGTAGATCAAATATCTTGTATTAATACGCCACGACATCCGTAGAAGCAAAAATTTTAGTGATTATCCGGCTCGAAGGACCAATTTGCATTGTGTAAAAGTTTTAATTTTAATAATCATATTTTTTTTTTCCAGGTCGTGCTGAAGCTTTAGGCACTTTATGTCGCGTGTTATGCTCGAAGCAATGTCGCGAAGAAGTGCTGGCTCCGTACTTAGCTCGATGTTATGCCGCTATACACCGAGGTCTAAGAGACCCTGCTACTGCCGCCGCAGTGGTGTTGAATGCTGCTGATATATTTAGGTAATATTGTTATAGCACATGTGGATAAAGGAAAGAACATTAACATTACTTTGACACATTTCAGTCAGTGTGAGAAACTTTGGGTCTTTAAACAGTGTGAGGTCTTTGAAACACAACTATGGTTAGCTTATAGACTAGAGATTTTATTAATGTGTAGATATCCATATTATGTATTTAATAAACATGTTTCTTTTTCTGCTCCAGAATTTTGGTTTCCAAGAGAACATAAAACAATTGGTCAAAAACAATTTATGGTTTTTCTTACAGACTAGACTTAGATGGTGTGCTGGTTCTAGTGCCGGACTTCATAACAGCGTTAGATCAAATTCTATCAGAACGTGAGCCCAAGTTAGAATGCGGCTCTATTGACAAAAAGGAGCTGCGTAAAGCGGCTATCAGCGCTTTATTGTCACTTGTCGCCTTCCCATATCACTATAAGGGACTTCCTGTGCCTGAATTCCCTGGATGCAATGAATAGTAAGAACTTATTATGACTCATTTTAATCCCCTAGCTTCTCGCAAGGGGCTTGCCTATGTGAAACTCCAAAAACTTTGTAATCATTACCCAAACAAATAGTTCTATTTAATTCTCTCAAATTTTTTAGTGATCCTCTTTTCATAATTTTACCACCGATTCCATTCCATCCATTCTCTTTTAATAATTTTACCACATCTGACAAAAGTACCTAGTATTCATAAAAACTATTAATATTACAGTGCTGGTATGACATTAGGCGACTTTACTCGTGGCAAGATCTCTTTGATTTGCGTTTCTGCTGTACAAGTAGAGACATTAGACTCGTTGGCTGTTCCTTTACTAAGCGCCTTGTATCTTTGTGTGAGGCATAACGCACACACTGGTTCAGGAAAGGCTAATAGTGCTCCACCTGGCTCTACCATGTCTCATAGTACGGATTATAAAGGTATGTTGCTTTTTTTTTTTAATTCATCACGTTTTGCAAACCCCATTAACTCTCTACACTCAAAGAAGACTCCCAGCTAGCTTACATTCGTAAGATGCGATTTTTTTTGAGAAGGCTTCTCGAACGTTCGAGAAACTGTCGTATACCTACTTTAAATGTTCGAAAAGCTTGTCGAATTACTGATAAAATTATGTTTTGTATCGATACTGGTACAAACACTGCGACGCATTTGTGACAACATTGCAACCTGCCTTTCATTAAACAATTTTCAATGTCCCATATTTATAAATCAATAACCTATAACATTATAGGCACATAGTCTAAGACTTGCAAGCTATATTTTAGTCGCTTCGTGATTTGTCAATTATTCACAGCATACACAATCTTATCATATTTCGTCTGTCATATTACGGCACAAACACACGCTACATTTTATGTTGCTATGCTAAATTACACAGATAGTTTAGAAAGGGAACAATTATAAAAAATACTACCTAATTATCGGTTTTTATCACAACGCCATCTAGCGGCACTGGCTAAAGTAAGTTACAAATAATAATCCTGAATCGCGCTAGCGAAATTTTTGGTATGATACGTTTAAATATATTTGCGTATATTCATTCAAAAACTGATAGAATTAAGCCCTAAAAATTCTATTGTGTATAATGAGAATCGCTATCAAATATCAGAGAATCGCCGGACTTTAGATAGCCTTTAAAAGTAATTAAAATAGATCCAGTTATTGTCGAGATCGTAGGGAATACACACACACACACCGATTGTAACAAATTGTCATTGTGAGAGTGTATTTATTTTGTGAGCATTGGGATAATGATGAAGTATGGGCGCGGTTTTGTAGCGAAGTCTGAAAGTGGCAGCGCTACAGGCAGCACTGAGGGGCACTCTCTAGAGGACTTCGCCGCCGATGTTAAAGAGCTAGACCCATCATCGCCTGTTTTCGGTAATTAAACACATGTTTTGTTTGCATTCACTAAGAGCAATATAATACAGATCCTGAAATCTTTTTTTATAGCCTTGTAATTTTGTAGCAACGGTTAGTGGATGGTTTAAAACAATATTCTCTACGTTGTGTTACATTTCTAAACTGGATATTCGTTTTGTATTCTCTATAAATGTTTGTCAAAGAGCTATTTTCTGTCATACAAAAAAATATTGTAATTTTTTTTACTATCCTAAAGATACATGCTATTTTTTTCGCATTATGACGGTATCATGCTCGATTAGGATTAGGATTAGTATTGTTCAAAGGACTAATAGTTCCTCTCATGGTCCTTCGAGACGGATAAACAAAAATCTATGGACTGATTATATTGCTCTTACATAAACATACTGTAAGCTTCAATTTATTAAAGTGAAAAGTAGCTATATTATTATGTGTTTATATTAATATCAAATTGTTATAAAATATACCTACTTACAGTATGATCATCAAAGCTTTTTAATTTTTGTCTTAATATTTTTGCTTGCTATTTTTTTTTGTGATTACATATTACATTATGCCATTATATTATAATGAAATGATTTTTGATATTGAAAAAAAAAAAATTCGCAGCAACTATTTTGCAGTCGAATACGATGTTCGATCATAAATTAGGTATTACAAATGTTAACAGGGGTGTTTGAATATTGTATAGTGTTAATATGGGTGTTAATTATTTTGTGTTTAATACACTGCACATGGAATGATAGGTGCAAGTGAGTGTATGTTATGTATCTATTTTTCATAAACAATTTAACACTCGCATTAACTCTGTTCTATTTCCGAACATGCAGTTATTGTTAAAGTTGATATATAGGTGCGGCACTAGTGGTTCGAGCTACATATTTGGTCTGTCACCGTCTGATATCGTCGTGGAAAGGTGATCTGCAAGTTTCTTTAGCAGCCTTGGAGTTACTGTCAGGATTGGCAAAATTACATTCGTCTAAACCAGGTGGGTTCTAGTAGAAAAACTGTACTTTATATTAGTTCAAACTGCTGTTTAGTTTGTATAAAGATAATTCAGTCCGATCTCGGATATTATAAAATAATTGATGGAAGGATATATATTGGACATTCTAATTTTATTATTAAAAAGAGTTATCTATTTTTCATGCTCCATAGAATTTGTAATTGGTAAGTTGCGACACACATCTATTCTATGTAGTTCGTTTTAGGACTTTATATAATGTTTAGCTTATATTGAAATTTATCAAGTTTACTTAAGCTTATGAAGGATCAGTGTAAAGAAGCCTAAGATTTTCCCTGAAAAGATAACTATCTATTAGTGAAAGTGTAGTCAAATTCCATTCAGCTAATCTGGAAATTACTTCAAAATAACGGACAGACAAATAAATATTTGTCCCAAGTCCAAGTCTCTTGTACCAAGGTCAATATAAATATTCAGATTTTCATACTTTATTTATTTTTCCTTTAGTTTTTTTTTACTTACTAGCTGTTGCCCGCAACTTCATACCTTTTTTTTCTACATTTATCAGTCATGCTTCGATCCTATTGGTCGTGAAAATAAATAGTCTATAGGCTTTCTTGATAAATGGACTATCCGACACAAAAAGAATTTTTCAATTCAAACCAGTAGTTCTTGAGATTATCGCGTTCAAACAAACAAACTCGTCAACTTTGTTATATTAGTATGTATAGATATCTATATATAATATTGTATTGTTATTCAGAAGCGATAGAACGCAAGCGTGCAGTACGTTGGATCTGTGATTACATCACAGTCCAATGTAGTCGACCACCTCAGGCTCATTCACGAGACTTGCATTCATGTGTGGTGGCCGCCTACCAATGTCTCTCCGCCTGGCTTTGTCCGGCTCTACTCGCTGATCAGGAATGTATAGCAACGCTGTTGGAAGTGGTTGAATTGGGAATATCTGGCAGTAAAAGCCAAGGTAAGTACCGTTATAATTCTTTGAGCCTTACCAAAATGGTTCGTAAATCGTTATAAGGTATATAATTTGATTAATGTTCATTCGATGAACTGGATTACATTTTTCTATAGGTATTTACACAAACACATAAACGTAAACACGTACACAATTACACATATAACTCTAAATAAGACAAATAATAGTAGTAATACATATGTATAACAATGTATACGGCAAACGTACATATGTTGAACGATTTACAGGACGATATTGTAACAAAAATTGTAATTAACCCAGACAAATGTACCTAAATCAATTCTTAGATGTTTATACCGGTCAAGAAAAAAAAAATGTTTGTGAGTGAAGACAGCGACACATAAACATTTATAGTTTCTGTTGCTGTAATGTATTGTATTTTTACCATGAATAAGTAACTAATAAACATAAAAGAAATATATTTTGAGCTTATATTTTCACCACATATTTAAAGTAGAAGAATGCTGATAGTTCAATATATGTATTAACGTAATCTGTCAAAAAACTAAATTTTTCATATTGTTTGTAGGCAAACCCGGTGAACCACCGAAGATGAAAGATGAGAAGGAATTGAAGCCTGTATCAATGCGTGTGCGGGATGCAGCTGAATCACTGCTTATGCTCATTCTAGAACAGGTTACATTATTTTAAAGCGTTTTTGTTACACTTTGAAGTAACAGACATGCAATAAATAAATTAAATGACTATTTTAGCCTGTGTTTCCTAGAATTCGTATTTAATTGATTTGAGCTTTTGTCTAGGTATGTAATTTTAGTTTTATATCGATACTTTTTTTGTAAACAGCAAATAGGTAACAGTGGTAACGGTTCATCATGGTGTCGTTTGGACGAGCGTTGGTTATCAGCGTTGGGTCACGGTCGACTGAGACACTTCATAGCTGACGGTAATATATTACTGTCTCTGTTGGAAGAGCCGCTCAGCAATAGTCAAGAGCCACAACCTACACTTATTGGTGAGTTTGGACTTATGTTTATTAGCAACAGATCTGGCGAAAGTCCAGTCTGGCTAAGATCATATTTGACAGAAGAAGGAAATCCTACCATTCCTACCCCATTCTGGCTCTAAACTCCACTTCCACCTTACTGTCATCGCTTATTCCCATTAACAACACTCCCATTCTTGATTATATCTCCACTATTGCGGCCTATATTTTCACATCCATTTTCCCTTCTATTCCAACTTACATCGAAAAAAAGATGTTCTGTTACATTTCTAGGAATTAATTGAACTGTGTTGTTGACACTAAATACTTTATAGAACTAACGCGCTACATAAAAGTCATAGCTTCTGCTACCCACATTTTTTTCCCTTAACATCAAATCTAAAGTAATCTACGTATATAAAACTACTTTTTACATTTTACAGTTCATCTCACCGGTGACCATGGTGACTGCAAATTCTCTGAAATGTCGGGCCAGAATTTAAAACAAATACACGTGTCTAAATCCGTAAAAAGTAGTTTTATGGTAACAAATGTGTAGTGTAATTTAGAGAATAATCTACACACACTATATGAAATACCCCCACATAATATATTTGTTTCAGTAATAATCCGTTGTGGTTGGGGTCGCTACGCGTGGTCTCTCTCGTCGCGCGGCGCCGCTCGGTCGGCCGTGCGCGTGTGGGGCGGGGCGTGCGCGCGCCCGGTGGACATGCGGGAGCCCCGCCCCGCGGCCCCGCCCACCTGCACGCCCCTGCCGCCCGCCCCGCCCTGTGCACTGTATGTATTGTATCACTTTACTGATTTAAGGTCCCACTGTTGGACACCAGCCTCCTTCACTTTGGGAGGATATTTGCTCTGCTTCTCTGCAGACTAAGCGTGTTGGCATTTTTGACGGACATCGTGGTGGAGTGGTTCATGTGTGACTGCATGCCGCGGCCGTTCACGAGGTCGCGGGTTCGATTCCCGCTTGGGATAATCATTTGTGAATATTCAGAAATGTCATACAAATGTTTGTACTGCACCCGGGTGCTTTCTATGTATCATAAGTATATATTCACAAAAAGAAAGTAGTTTATGTATTATATCCGTATTTTGGTACTCATAACACAAGCTTAGCTTAGCTTGGGATCAGACGACGTTATGTAAAATGTCCATTAATATTTATTAGTAGGTATGTATTTATATTCCATCTCTCACAGTTAATGATAACTGCGTATAATATCGCTTACGTGGTCACTTCTCTTTTACAGCACTCTAGACAAATATGGAACAGTGATACTTGTATTCCTAATCGTTTAATATCATATACGCTACTAATAACCTCTTAAAAGTGCGTCGTTCCCGTAGGATAATTAAATAACTCAAATGGCCTGCCTAGATGGCTTTAGTTTTGAATTAGAAATCTCTATTATTTTGCTACGGATCATTAAGTACTAATGTATCGTTTTTAGCTATAATTTTGTTATTGCAGAGATTCAGCATTTCCAAGTCTAGAGACAGTACTACGTCAACTGAACGACCCGGACGCACCAACATTGTTCAAACTGTTAGAACAACAAGCTGCTATTGAGAAGCGAGTCAAGGAGAGCGAGGATAACGTTGTAACTTTATTATTACAAAGTTTATAAACTACAGTAGAAAAGTAACCTAAAAAAATTGCTATCTGAAATATCTTGGTCATAATAGAATGAATTTAGCGTAGATTTTCTTTGATAGATTTTAAATAACGTTAAGAAATTTAATAATCGACTTACGCGTACTAAGAAACGACATTGGTGCCTATTCTAAGTGCACAACTTAACTAATAATTGGTCAAGTGCGAGTCGGACTCGCGCACGAAGGGTTCCGTACCATTATCTATGCAACATAAGGCAACGTTATTAGTATCGAGCAAGAAACGGTAAAAAAATCATGTTTGTTGTATGGGAGACCCCTTAAATATCTATTTTATTTTAATTTTAGTATTTGTTATTATAGCGGCAATAGAAATACATCATCTGTGAAAATTTCAACTGTCTAGCTATCACCGTTCTTGAGATACAGCCTGGTGACAGACGGACGGACGGACGGACGGACAGCGAAGTCTCAGTAATAGGGTCCCGTTTTTACCCTTTGGGTACGGAACCCTAATAAAAATAAAGTTCATAGTGTCAATATATCTATTGTTTGCTATTTCGTTGTACATGATTATATTAATTAAACACTAGCCTATAACACACAGCTTTTATAATAACAAAGTTTAGTTTACATTGCCATATTGTATTATTGACCCTTTATATTTTTATTTTTTAGTTAAGTTTAGTTTAGTTGTGTGTATAAAATTGGCACCAGTGACGCCTTATAATGTCAACTCTTGTTGGATTAACACTAACGGTCTTATTCATAATGACTTATCAGAGGTTTAAACGGAGATTTTATTGGAGAGATAATAAACGTTTTAGCGTAAAAAGACTATTATGAATAACAAGTTTTGACAATTTTCACGAACCGATTTTAGCGAACTTTTAAACCTCCGATAAGTCATTATGAATAAGGCCGTAAGAGTTTGAATAAAAGTGTTTTATTGTTTGTTCTACCCGCAGAGACGTTATGAATGTTTCTTTTTAGGCACCAGAAGAATACGTACCTCCAGAACCTGTAACAGAATTCCAGACAGCAAGACTGTTCCTCTCTCACTTTGGTTATTTGAATATAGGAGGAGATAAAAAGGGTACATTGCCTCGGCTTATAGCCCTAGATGACTCCCTCCCAGGGTTTTCAGCCGCCCTAAGACGGGTAGATGCATGTGGAGCGAGGGCTGCGGTCACAGTACACGTGTTCTGTGCCCGGGCTGGACAACTCAACGCTAAAGATATTGTAGCTAATGCAAACTCGCTCAGTACTGTGCCACCGGCTTTCGTAAGGATGCTCAGAGGGTATGTTTGTATTGTTTATATTAAAGTGTAATTGACATTTCCGTGCAATTTCCTCATCATCATATCATACCTTTCTGCTATAGGGGCAGGCAGGGACTATCTGCTACGATACAAACAACGAATTTCTCAATTTAGTCTTTAGATTGAAAAATAGCGCATACTTAAAACTTGATCTCTCCGAGATCAAGTTTTAGTATGCGTTTTTTTTTTTCAATATATAATTTAGGGTTGTGTCAAACGGAAACACAGTTGGATGAAATTTTCTGAATAAAAAAAACTTTGCGAAATAACCTTTAATTAGGTTCCGTGCCATAAATGAAACGGAACCCTAAGACTTGGCTCTCCGTCCATAACCAGGATAAAGATACAAATCTTTGGAACGGTGATAGCTAGCTAGAGAGCTCAAAATTTTAAACAGATTGTGTATATTATTTGTGGTTGGAAATATGACGAATATGTTATAATAATAACGGTACAGAAACCTTCGTGTGTAAGTCCAACTAGTACTTGACCGGTTCTTTAATTTAAACCAATTGAAGGTGATCGATAAGTCGTCATTTACAGTTAACATCCGTTTAATAAGAAATATTTTCTATTATTTCTAGTCTGGGGTCTCCAGTGCGTGTGCGCGGTCACCCCGGGTGGGCGGGTCACGTGTGCACTAGTTATGACGCGCGGCCTCACCTGCCGGCCCACACTCCGCACGCGCCACAGAAGGAGCCCGCCCCCGCCATCTACGATGGGAGGGAACAGGTATACCACTAAATATACATGCGCTGCACTTATCCCATTACTTGGTGTCGACGCAACATGTCTTTTTTCTCCATAACCATCTATTGAACGTTATATCTGTGTTCAGTCCTCCTGTTTTTCATATCCTCTTTCAATCTGAAATCTATCTTCGGTCTTCCTCGTAAAAGCCAGCTAAGGGATCTTGTACACAAGTAACATCCTTTGTGAGAGACGGAAAACTAAAACTCTATAGTAAACCTTATGCTAGCGCATCTGATCAGCGCGGCGTAGAAGACCGTAATTCCTTCCAAAGTGAAAGAGGCCTGTGCCCAACAGTAGGACGGTAATTAGCTGAATAGACAGAAAATCTATGTTGTATCTTTATATATATATAAATCTCCTGTCACAATGTTTGTCCGCGGTGGATTCCTAAACTACTAAATCGATTTTAAATTAAATTGGCACACCGTGAGCAGTCTGGTCCAACTTGAGAGATAGGATAGATCTTTAATTATAGTCGCAATTTTATTTTATTGCAAATTATTTATCTACCCCTAACATTTATATGGCAAAACAACGTTTGCCGGGTCAGCTAGTTCTAGACTATAAATTGATTTTGTCAACGATTTTGTCCACTTCTATTCAAACAATCTCTTTTTTCTGTCTCTCGCTCTCCAGCTCATCCCGTCGCCCCGGGCGTGTTGGCACAAGATTTATTTTCCAGTATTCCGTCTCTCACAAAGGATGCACATTACATATTTACATCACCCTGAGGAGGAAAAGCAATGGTGACGCTTGTTTTCCAAATCCGTTACTACACGGACACCAAACAATCTCAGTTTCACTCAAATTAGGATTTTATTCGTCAGGTTCTATACTGGTCGGACTCTACGAATGAGATAGCGTTCGTAGTACCATCAGGTCATGACATCTCCGACTGTGAGGAGAGACAGACAGACAGTATCAAGTCAGAAGTTGACGGCTCATGTGTATCTGGCAGGTAATTCAATAATTATATTCTTTTTTTTTTATATTCACGGACATTTCACACAACGTCCTCTGGTCCCAAGCTAAGCTTATTATGCTTGTGTTATGGGTACCAGACTACGGATATACTACATAAACTACTTTTCTTTTGTAAATACATACTTATAATACATAGTAAACACCCAGACGCAGTACAAGCATTTGTGTGACATTTATGGATATCACACAAATGATTGTCCCAAGTGGGAATCGAACCCGCGACCTTGTGAACGGCAGTCCATTACATGAACCACTACGCCACGAAGCCCGATTTCGAATTAAAAATTTATGGACATGTCACAAAAAGTCCTCTGATCCCAAGCTAAGCTTATATGCTTGTGTTATGTGTACCAAAATACGGATTATTATTGGATCGATTAAGTTAATGTTTTGTTTTTGTTTGTGATATATTATGTAATTATAAATAATATACTATGTGCTTAATTAGTTAGGTATTATAAAATGACATATAATTTGTATGCCTTTGCAAGGCAAAACATAGAGATACAATTTCTTTGTTGCAACTCTGTTTTTATACCTATGTTAAACAAATAAATGAATTGAATTGAAGCTAAGCTTATATGCTTGTGTTATGTGTACGAGAATACGGATATAATACATAAAATAATCTTTTGTAAATACATACTTAATACATAGAAACATCCAGACGCAGTGCAAACATTTGAAACAACAACAGTTTGAAATAAAAGTAAAATTAATAACATTGAATACCTAGAACTTGTTCCTCCCAGTGAGAAGACAGCAGGCTCTTGTTGGGACGTATCTGGTAACAGTTCAGGTTCAGCGTCATACGAGCGTAGTGCCAGCGAGTCGGAGAGGAATGAACGAGTGCCTCAACTGGGAGACAAACTCAGAACACTCTCACTGGATTTGGATAAACAACCACCTGCTGTGCTTACTGGTATTATATTTATTAAATATGAAGGCACCATTCCATTCATTTTGCATTCAAAATAATATTCTGTACTCCTAATTCTGAAAGTCCTGAACCGGTGGTAAGGAAAAAAATTTTTGGACATATCATAAGAGCTTATTTTTTTGGCAAAAAGAGAATATGCCAACGTGAATAAATGATTTTTGATTTTGATTTTGATTCAGTTCTTAACAGTTCAGGACTTGGTACTCGTGGACGATTTGTGTGTCGCTAAGATTTGAACGGTACCTTTAATTTAAACCCTTAGAGCCTAGTGGTATTAGCGTCAACGTTGCGACTTGTAGCGGCGACCGTAAGTTGTAAAAACTGTAGACGAAATTGGTTAGTTAGAACCAACTGTAGGTTTTAAACTAACCAATTTTGTCCATCAGTATTTTTTTACACGTTCAACTTTTACTTAAATATATCTGCGTAATATTCTTTCTTTTCTTTGCGATAGTCAATGTAATGTAATTATTACAGGTAGTGGAAGACGTAATAGAGATTTTACAACAAAAATTCTCATCGTATGGTTGGAAGACTTTGAAGATCACCTTAATCTACCAATAGGTGAGTTATAAACTTATAAAGAAAGTTGTGTTAATTAGAACTTAAAAACGATTTTAAAGATTAGCTGAAAATTTGTGGGTAATTGTAATAAAACCAGGAGACGAACAGACACACAACACTCAACTGCACACGCGATACAACAGGAGCGGCGCACGATAAGAGCGGCATGCGCTTACGCAATTAGGTCACGGTCACTACTGATTCGCAAGAAAGTTTCCCAAAAGAGCCGCCCGGCTAGCGCCGCTTCTCCCCCTCCCTTTTCTACCTATGCTTCCCGCTACCCCTGGGCAGCGCGGGCGCCCGAACCTTATGTTGTTAAGCATAAGGCTTATTTTTGCGCGCCATAATCACTACTACACTTGCAGTTTAACTTTTGCGAAACTATCGTGACGTGCGTGCGTATTTTTCTATGAATGAAGTAAATTATCCACGCGTACTATTTTTAAACAGCGGATAGGAATAATTAAAATGAAAATAAAAATTTTTTTTCTTTACGTAAATCGATTAAGTTTCAGAGTCGCTCCTAAAAATTTGGCAACACCTTGCAAAGTCACCCTGTATATCTTCTTCTCCAGCCCATTCACGTCCCACTGTTGGGCACGGGCCTCCTCCACTTTGGGAGGGATTATGGTCTAGTTTTCCGTCTATCACAGAGGATGTTATCTGTGTGCAATATCTTAGCCGACTTTTACAGTACCCTGGGGAGGAGATGGGGTGGTGACACTTGTATTCTTAATCCGTCACCACACGGGTTATTACTATATATAGTTGTGATTACATTTCAGACGATCTCCTGTTGTACTGTGAGAGCGGTCTCCCGTGGCGTCGGCACGAGGTGGTGTGCGTGTGCGTGAGCGCGCGCCGCTGCGGGCTCGTGCGCGTGCAGTGCGGGGGGGGCGGGGCCCTGGGGGAGGGCGCGCTCCTGTCGCCCGCGCTGCTGCCTGACTGTCTGCGCAGAGCGGCGCTAGATGTCGCCAGGAGGACCAGGCTCAACACTGACCTGTATGTATATATATATATATACTAGCTGTTGCCCGCGACTCCGTCCGCGTGGAATTTAGAAAACTTTTCCCCGTTTTTGCAACATTTTTCACTACTGCTTCGCTTCTACTGGTCGTAGCGTGATGTTATATAGCCTAAAGCCTTCCTCGATAAATGCCCTATCTAGAATTTTACAAATCGGCCCAGTGCTTATGTAAATTTCAGCTTCTACCAATATACGGATTAATTTTGCAAACTAATTACCGATCTCCTAATTTTTGTGATACTTACATATTAAACATATTTCAGATATCAACCGCCGCACGTTCGTAGACGTCATTTGATACAAGAACTCGCTCAACATTACAAGAAAGATCTAACAGAGCCAGAATTATTAGAGTCGCTGTTTAGAACACCCTCATAAGTTTAAATTTTTAATTAAAGTGTCAGTACTACTCAAGAGTCTTGAAGTAGGTATAATCTATTTATTTGTAATCCTTAGAAATTATTTTAATGTAATATGGGTTGAGAACAGGAAGAAGTCTTTAAATATTATAAATTATTGATTGCTCGTTTAAAAAGTAATTTTATAGAATTTCCGTCTCTCGCAAGATATAATTTTTTATTTAGCGAAATTATGCAGCACCATCTAAGGATACTTCTATATTCTTAGTCTCACCGCACGAACATAGACTTTTAATGGGCTACATTTAATTGTTCTTTCCAGCTCTTAGCTTTAAGGCAGTGGTATTATTTTATAGACGATCTCATTGTAATACATGTCATACGTAATATTTTCTAACACTTCCGCGATTCATTTATTCAAATAAAACCACTTTTGGCCATGTCATGCTCATTTACATTTTATACACTTTCGGCATCACTTCTATATGCACAAATAAACTTAAGAGGATACTGTACTCCTAATTTAGGTATTTGCCTTAGGTATTGCTATCCCTATTCCCGAGCACCGACAGGGACAAATATAGATGAAGCAAATTTTACCTACAAATTCTTTGAAAAAAAGACGTTTCGTACTTCCCTTTTTTCTTCGCGAAAGTTAAACCGATTTTGATTGTTTTTACGCTACATTATACATGAAGAGTATATCTATGCTTGTCTCACTTTCTTTTTTGGTAAAACGTTACCAAATATGTGTGATAGACGCTGCAACTTTACCTAAAGAAAACCGAAAAAAACTGGATTTTCGGATGGTCATATTTCTTTTAGTTATTATGTATTGAAAAAAAGAAAGTGACAGAAGCATAGATATACTCTTCATCTATAATATAGCGTAGAAACAATTAAAATCGGTTTAACTTTCGCGAAGAAAAAACGGAAGTACGATACCCATATTTTTGTATGGAGCATAATTTGGTATCGTGCCCTCTTAACTAAAAAAATAATTTTAGTAGTGTCGATAACATAATTCTGCAATGTCAACGATACTTTCTTGTTATAAATACTGTGTATCATAGAGTAAAGATTTTAATAAATATAAATAAACTCAACAAAACAGCCAATTAATCAAAATAATCAAATAGTGTTTTTCATTTATTAGTTAAGTTTAGTTGTGCACGTAGAATTAGCACTATTGTTACGTACATACATCACACGCTTTATGTAAAATGTCACAACTCAAAATTATAAAATCACAAAATGTGATATTTGAGTTATATAACTTTTGTTTCGAGGATGTGATATAAGTTTATATAAACGTGCACGTATACGTTAACGTGTACGTATACGTTCTAAGACATACATTCGGTCTGCTCCAACCGTTTTATGCTTAACTATGCTTAATAATAAACAATAGTGCTGTTTCATCCCTCGTAACGACACAACTTTCTTCCTTGGGACTAAGCAGTGAGTTGAGTACCCGTTGCCTTCATTTATACTCATACATCTGGTTATACAAGAATTGTAAGTACTACGCATTGTACCCGTTTGAAGGACATCACAGTTACATATTGTAGAAAAACATATTATATTTTTATATCACGGAGGTTTTATCAATGTTTTAATGAATTTTGCTTTTAATTAAATTATACTACAGCAAATTGTAATATTTAATTTAGGTTAGATGAAACACTCATTATGGTCTGTTTGTATTTGATTAGTGTTAATGCAACTTGCAATGTTCGGAGGCAAGTCCAAGACGTATTTGTCCCAGGGCCATAGGGGCCATGGCCCGGAGCAGCCAGCATGAGAAGGACGACGAAAGCCTTCAAGTTCAAAATTTTGCTCTATCTATATTAATTTATAGGCCGGCTAATTAAAATGGCCCGGGCGCTAAATTTCAAAATACGCCTCTAGTATAAGGACTTAACATTGCGTATCCAAACTTGGTTTCAAATCCAACGGGAAGCCATCCCTCTTAAATGGACGGAGGGAAAGGAAAAAAAACTTGGTTTAGTTTTGGAGGTTTCCAATACTTCGTTTCGTTTCGGGGTTTGAGAAATAAATGGACTAAGTTTATCGGAAATGGCGTTGAGCCTGGCATGATTTTCGGCATATTGCAGGTGGTCCAAACGGTATAATGATGTATTGACCAATTATAAGTTAGCAATAAAATTAACACTCGCATTATCACTAATCAAGGCGATTTTTAGCAAAAAGTAGCTTATAAGCGTAAAATATCGAATATTTTGTTTATTTAATATTTATTTAAACTCATTGATGTTTATTAATTAAGACTGACATAATAAATAAACCAATGATATGGTTACGTCTAACATTCCTGTCAAATGAAGTATTTAATTCGCATAATGTACTTAATTTTATTAATATAAGCTAATAAATGTTTAATTATTTACGTTTTGTTTTATTTAAACATATAATTATGATAATTTTATGAACTTAAACTATTACTTTTAAGGTAAAACTAAAGGCTATAGCTATGATTATTTTTCGTTTGGCCAGCTTTGTTTTTGTTTCGAATGCAGCACATTATTATAAGTTCGTCACTGTAAGTTTAAAGGTGAATATAAATGTTGGACCATTTATTATACCATGCCATAGATTAAAAAGTAATACAACCTCTACAAAAAAAAGAAAAAGTTTATAATAAAAATTTCTGGTTTCAAGTGCTGGCCCTTAATACGTCATTAAGAATTTATTAGAAATATAAAAATTTTTGACACAAAATATATTTGCATAATTTTAAAATGTTTACGTAAAAATTTATAATAAAAACGGTTTTGTCAGTGGAGATTTTGTAGTATTTATTATATTAATTATACATATTGAATCGATTTGGTGTTTTTTAAGTATTTTCTAAATCTATGTGACATGTTAATAAGTAAAGTAACAGACGAAGATGGGGGCAAAGGTGAGGGTTATCGCCTCTCCGTGAACAGCGACGCACACGAATACCAAACGGCCAATGAACTTTTGGATTTTATGGCCAAAAATCAAAATTATAATACTGATGGTAAGATTTTTAGATCCTTTAGTACTAAATATTTACTACTAACATAGTTAATTAGTATCTATGTACACTTCTGGACACATCTCTTGGCCCACCTTGTATTTTCAGTTTCATTTGGTCCTAGCTAAAATTTTATATTAGGTCGAGCAAAAAGTTTTTATGCAGTTTTGAACCTGGCACATTCACAATTTCATTCAATAGTCTTTTTTTAAATTTCGAACACATAATTTAAAGAAACAAAAGACATTTTGGAGCCTGTTTGTTGATATCAAACAATCGAATACTAAGAAAACTTGGTTTTATTGGTTTACTTGGATTAAATTCTTGAAAAAGTGATTGATATCTTTGGTTTTGCAACAAACATTACTTATTCTTAACATTAAGGTGAGGTTCTATCAATATCAATAATGTATGGATACTTCACCTGAAGTCGCTGCCCAAGCTGTGGCACTTATTCAGGCCGGACACAGCCAAAGAAACGTGAGTGCTCAACTTAATTTAAGTCGATCTGCGGTCCGAAATGTTTATCGGAGGTACCTAGAGACTGGCGGCTTTGTTCGTCGCCAAGGAAGGCCACGATCTCGGGTCACAACTGAAAGGCAGGATCGATACATCGTGACGACCAGCTTGAGAAATCGTCACCTTACCTCCATTGAGATACAAAACCAACTTCGCGACTTCCACGGAGTATCTGTGAGCGCTCGAACTGTTCGGAGAAGGTTAAAAGAACGCGATATGGTACCACACAAGCCAGCTAATGGGCCCAAACTAACGCGAGCCCACCGAACAGCGCGCCTTCATTTCGCACGCAGTCATTTAAATTGGACACAGCAAGATTGGAGCCGTGTACTCTTTTCTGATGAGTCTAAAATTGTGTTACATGGCAATGATGGAAGGAAGAAGGTCTACCGACGTAAGGGAGAGCGTTTCGCACAATGCTGCTTTGAAGAGAGGGTTGCTTATGGCGGTGGCTCATGGACTGTCTGGGGCGGTATATCCGCGAGCGGCAAAACTCAACTTGAGGTTGTTACAGGACCACGGCTGCCAACATTAAATGCTGAAAGGTACATTCGTGAGTGCTTAGAACCTCACGTGATACCATACACGGACTATGTGGGTCCAAATTTCCTTTTTATGCATGATAATGCAAGAGCCCATGCGGCCGGCATCGTTAGGGAATATCTTCGGGATGTGAACATCACAGTTATGGACTGGCCAGCCAGAAGCCCAAACATGAACCCCATTGAGCACATGTGGGACGAGCTAAAAAGACGTGTTAGGGCTCGTCAGCCAGTTGCCCAGACGATGCAGGAGTTGAAAACTGCCATAGAAGAGGAATGGGAGATGATCCCTCAAAATTTCATAGAGCGGTTGATAAACTCTATGCCTGATCGTATGAGAGCTGTGGTAGATGCCCATGGAGGCAACACGCGTTATTAAATTAAACCTTTATTTGATAAAACATGTTTTTTATTCAAAAATCAATTGCCTCTAACAAGGCGCATATCCGACTTGTTAGGCGTAGCTCCATGTCGTTTGGTATTCTGAATTCAAATTTAAAACAATACGATCGAAAAAGATGGTAAAATGTATCAGGTTTAAAACTGCATCATCAGTTTTTGTTCAATCTAGCAATCATACTTCGGTAGGGGCCATCGAAACCTAAACTCTAAGGTGGGCCAATAGATGTGTCCAGAAGTGTATAATTCGTTAGATAATATGATTGTTGAGTATGCTACACACGGGAATGCTGCCTAGTAAAACTCTTCAGACTACCAATTTTTTTATTGGAATTCATTCACTGGATTTTTGGTCTAGCTAGATAAAAATCAGCGATGCCGAATCTGCATTGAAGATGGCCTCGTCGTTTTGCTTATTAATAAATACCTGCATGTTTTTCATTTCTTGCTCTTCGTTTGGCTCCAATCTTTGCTGGAAAATACTAGGGGTCCTTCAAGAGTGTATTTCGTCAATGTCTGATTTAGCCTAAAGCAGCTACTTCAAGCATAACTTTTATTTACTTTTGACACATTATGATTTTTGTGTAGGTAATTTCCTCCATTTACGATGTGAGGCAATGTCGAAGCACTAACCAGATACTGTGTTGTGTTAACAGTGTCAGGAGATTCCAACTTTACTCTCGTCTTTGTTTTATGATACACTCTTGATGCTTGCTCGCATAACATTCGTTATTTTCCGAGTTATTGCATAAGTATTAGTTGATGCTCATGATCACTAGCTAAAGGGATAGCGAGATGAGCATTCCCTGATCCACTTACTAAAGCCAGATTCTGCTGGCTGATTTTCCACTGATTATTATTTCATTTTCTGACGCTGTGTTACGATGGTAGCATGTCACCCGTAGGCTTCGAATTCTTTGCACATAAGGCAAAAATATCGTATATTTCACTTGATATTTTTTTGGGTTACTGTGAGAAATGTATGACAGACAGACGGACATCGATGATGATGATTGATTCAATAAGGGTTCTTTTTTTCTTTTGTACGGAACCCTAATAACATTTACAGATGGCGATACACTTACTCCAAGGGACTTAATTCTGCTATATAAGAACATTGATCTCGGCTCAAAGCTAATGAGCGATCCTAACGAGGTCCGATGTCCAAAAAGTAACCAACACGTGGAGACCGTAATTTACAACGATGACCAAGATACTGACGGTTCTGATGTAAGTGACATATATAGCAATGAAGACTTACATAATGTATTTCTTATTAATAAAGAAAGATTGGATCTGTTTAATAATCAATCTTCAGCAGAGAACACCCTATGCCATAAGTTCGGAGATCTTGAAATACAAGGTTCTATTAATGGTGAATACGATAAACACTATTTATTTAATGACCCGTTTATCAAAGAACAGCTTAAAAGTTTTAACTTAATGTCTACCAGCCATCAGATAGATGGGACAATATTGCCTGCTTCACTACTAGATTACGTTTGCTGCAAGAACTTGGAGGACAATTACACATTTTATATGGATAACATAATAAGATATGTGAAGAATACTATAGATCATCTCAAACGAATTAGCAATGGTGATTATTTGACGGATAAAGTGAAAGAAAAATGGAGAGAAGTTGAAAATATGAACCACGCTCCACTCAACGATACTAAAATTCTAACAACATCTACAAGTATTCCTTTACATGTCGAGTGCAAAATTGATAGACGATTGACTAATTGGGATAATATGGTTCATTCAGCAGTTGATATCGGGTCACTATCTAAGAATCTAGAGAGGAAAATAATTATTGATATACCTAAAGTTATACAGGGCTCTTATAAACTTCTTAGTAAATGTTGCCGTGATAACTTAATTATTAGCTGCAAAAAAGACACGAAGGCAGTGGAAGAAGCGAAGGAGTCAAGAGTTAACGTCATTTTTCAACTAAAGTCATCAGAAATAGGCCAAGTCATAAGTGATATAAATTCAATTATGATTTTACAGACTGTGCCTATTGTACAAAGTAAGTATTTTGACTTGGTATTTTACCCACAGTGGAATTATACTAAATTCTATTGGACATGAAATCTTTCGCGATTTAGAAAGTAGTTTTATGGTTATTAAACTTAAAAAACTATTTTCTCGCCGTTTAATTAAATTTGTATATCTTTCTAGATGAACCACTTCCTATAACTTCTAATGTTAAAGAAAACAATGAATTGAATAATATTAAAGAAAATGGTGTAATTATCACAGAATTAACTTGTACTAAACATGATGAATCTTGTAATTCAAAAACGAGCAGCGATAAGCTGGATCTAGGAGAAACTGATTTTGATTCTAATAAATCCGACTCTCTTAATGAAGACAATTACTGTGAAACCTTTGAGAATTACCAAGACAACTTAAATGAATGTAATCACTTATCGAACAGCAACGATGAAGGAAATCAAGTAACAAGTAGAAAATCGTTTGATATATGTCCAGATTATTTTCAAATGACAATGCACAGTATGTCAATGCAAAGTATACTGCCAGAAGAAACTATTGAAGATTTTCCGCAACTAATGCCGCCAAGGAAAAAGTCTCCTAAAGTTAGAATAAAATCGCCATATGAAAATAAGTCATTTGCTATAGAAGAGAAGAAGAGAAGAAAATTGCTTGAAATTAGAGAAAGACGAGAGAGGAAAAAGCTTGCATTTGCAGAAAATTGCAAAATAAACAAGTATAAGTATGGTAAAGTAGCTGTAATGCCACAACCTTCTAACTCAGTAACAAAGCTGTCTATTACCAACAAGTCTTTCTATAACTCAATATACGGACATAATTCAGAACCAAAGCCATTCAAGATTAAAAACCGAAACATAGGAGGTGGAAAGAATGAAATCATAGAAGTGCCACTTGAAAATCTAGAAAATGAGCATGATAAGTCAGCATTGACACCAGAAAAGGATATCAAGAAATTTATTAACCGAAGTTTCTACTTAGACGACACCGTTACGGAAATTATGTTAAGCAACATGAAGCAAGACGAAGAGGACGATGATATAGATAAGGAAACATGTTCCGTTTCTAATTCTAGTGACTACAGAATCAATTTAAATATACTTTCGCAACTGATCGCAACATCAGATTCAGAACCTACTATTGACAATGAACATCACGTTGGTGCAGTCCATCATGAGAAAACTCCCAAGCAATTGTAAGTTTAAAAATTCTCTTTTTCTATTTGACAAGTATAAACAGGTGACTCAGTTCACCGTTTTGTGTGGTTATGTAACTTGTTTTTGTCAGTTATTACTAATTATGTTATCACGTTCAGGTTCAATAATTCACCCGAAAGCGAGAGTAATCAAGAAAATTCTACTAAAGAATTAGTTGCTTCTCCGAGCGTATTGAACGTTGTTCCATCTTATACACCTAAAATTATTACTTCTAATAAAGACGAAGATAAAGAATCCAAAAAAGCAACACCTTCAATTGAATGTAGAAAAAGTATAGATAAAATATATGAATTAATGAAAAATTTTGAAAACTCGAAAAGTTCAGATGAAGGAATTAAAATTAATGGAAGTAATATAATTGATGCAGCAGCTGGCAGAGGAAGCTCGTCGATCCAGGCTAGTGATAGTGGCACAAGTCTTAAACATCATTTTACATCATCTAATCCCAGTACATTTAGCTTTGACAAGAATAATAACTCTGAATGCCAACGAAACTATGACAAACCTGTTGAGAATCTGACAAATGTAATACCTAAAGTAATTATTAGTTCCAAAGCTGAAGAACGGAAATTTGCATCTGAAAAATATAAACGTGAACGTAAAAGAACTATTAGTAGTCCTCCTAAAATACAAGACAATCCTTTGAAAGCAATATCACAAATTTTGCATGAATTTGAGAACGTTCAGAAAAATCTGATTAAATCAGGAAGAGAACAAAAGCCAGTTAAAAAGGTTGATACAACGGCGATGAATAACGAAGGAAAACCTGTTTCACGGCCAGGTACATTTAAACGACAGTTGGAACCGCATACCGACTCAACAAATAGATATAATAAACCTCCAGTCACCTCCAAGGATAGAAACCCCAGACTACCTGCGTCGGGAATAGATGCTGCGAAAACTATTAATCGCCAAATTCCTGTGAATGACAGATTTGCAGATAAAAATAAGAAAAAAAATTCAGATATATTAGATGAAGCTAAAGAAGCTAGGGGTGAGGCTGTTAGGGGCCCGTCAAAATTTACTTCTAGGTTGAATTCTTTAGCGCAACCTAAGAGAATTTATGTGCAAGCTCATAGTGAGGATTATCAGACAAGATATGGAAGGAATTTAATTACTGATAGATTACAAAGATTAGCTGGCTCACCACCACAGCCAGTTATTAACAAAGCTACATTGCTGGCCAATACACGGAACAAACCTAAGCAGATCAGCAATGAAACAGTGCCAATGAAATTTCAACCTGGGTTTCCAATAGGTGTGTAAAGGTGAATCTTATTTCTATTTACGCATATTTTAATTTCATATTATACATTTTAATTTATTAAGTTATTTATTAAGACAAGTGCCTAATTTTAAATACAATTCTTTTTTCAGAGCGACAACCGACCAGATCACGATATCAATACTCCAGTATTAGCAGTCTTGATAGAAAAGAAAAGTTACACACAGGGTTCGGTCCACTCAACAAACCAGGGAGCGTAGCTGAAACTTCCGAAGTGTAAGAGTTTTGTATGTATTGTAAAAGATGCCCCAAATTCACGAAATTCTCTTCTTTATTATTTGCAATAGCCACATCGACTTAAAAAGAAAACTGCCTCCTACCTTAACAGATAACTTTTTTAAAGCTCATTTTTCTACTGTTTTTTTTTTCTTTAGAAAAATGATGTTTGCATAATGAGCTAATCTCAAGAAGATAACTGTTGTGATGAGAGAATGTTTTTTTCCAGAAAGAAAAAGATGGTGACTTTCGAAGAGTACGTACATAATCAGTTTAGGCCTACGTCATTCTCAACAATTCCTGGTGAATTAGATTATGTACATAAGTCACGAACACCTCTGTTGCCCAGTGATATTGATATAGGTAATGAATAAGTGACCACTATATAAACCCGTACAAGTCTGTTCAAATTTACTTTTAATATTTAACTCCTGCGTTCCAGGATCCGTTACCTCATCATCGCTGTCAGCTAAAGAATCCACAGAGATAGGGACTAGACTGCACCATATTATTAATTCTATAGTGAAGTCCCCTTCATCCACCTTAGAAGTTCTTGATGAATGTTTTGAAACAACCTCAAAGACAGTTGAGGATCGCAGTATACCAAAATGTTACGAAGACATTTCCATGGACTCTGATTACATCACTGGTGCAACGGATGAATCGGGATTTGCAAATAATGGTAATAGTGAAAAGGCACAAAAAGAAGATCAAGTGAACCAGGAATCAGGCCGTGCTATTTGCAATATACGACTCTCTCAATCTGTAAGAGCTATAGAAAAAGAGGAACATAGTCAGAGCCATCTATTGCCTATCGGAGTTTTCGGAGATCGTCTCAAAGGGATCAGTTTAAGCCGGCAATCCTCTTTATATTTTTTAAATTCGTGTGATGTTGGCTCCATAATGATGAAAGCGTCAATATCACAAAATTTCAAATCTGATAGTTTCATAGATTTCCAAATTATACCATCTATTCATAAACCTGGCTTGAAATTGAGTTTCACAAATATCCCTATGCAAGTCACCACCGTTGGCTATGCGTTTCCTGAGTATAAAGGCCTGGCGTTGCCTGCTAATAATGAATCTCCTTCGTTGTGTAATTTATTAGAAGATGTTTCAAATCCTAGCAATTATAGATGTCCTATAGAGAAAGCACACGTACAATGCGACACTGAGCGTGACCATTTACACGAAGTAGTCGCACAAAACCAAACGCCACTAAATGAAATCAATCAAGTTGACGTTACTAATATAACTGAAGCAACTAAAGAACAAAATGATCAAGAAAATGAGCAAGATCCAGTAAAGGAGAAGTCTCAACAAATTATGCCAGAAAATGTAAATAAAGATAAAGATTGTAACACAATAGTAAAATTACAACAAAAAGATGAAGCGTGTGCCCAAAGCCCAGATAACATCGATTTCTCATCATCCTTAGATATATTAGTGGGACTTCTAAATGAAATTAAGAATATGACATGTCAGTCTCAGCTAACAGACAATGAAAATGAAGAAAGCAAGGAATTGCAAACTATTTTGAATAAAACTTTGATGGAAAATTCTATGCAAAGTAGTCCCTTCGATGAATTATCAATCAATGCTTTATCACTTACATCTCTTGAAAAGTTACGAAGTATAGAATCAGATCTTAGCGTATACTCATATCATATATCAGATAATCACAGTATAGGCTGTTACGATAACATTGTACCTGATATAAAACCTTGGTACGACACAAAAAATGCGTATTACAAACCAATCTATGTGGACAAAGAAGTAAGCGTTGATTTAGCTAATAAAGAGTGTGTCAGCACACCAACTGAAGTCCCATCCATATATTTTCCAGTCAAAATAAATCGTAGTACTAAAGTGAGCAATTCCTTTATTAGAGGAGACCGTCCGTTGTCGTCGACACAATCAATGTTCTCTTTTGTAGACTTTCATTCGACGAATTCATATAATACAAGCTTGACAAATTTTGATGATGCCACGAACGACATAATAGAGCCAAAAAATATCTCAAATGAAAAGGAGCTAAATCTGATACTTGTCTGTAATGAAACGAAGCCAAAACTTGAAAGAAAAAATAAAATTAAAATAATTAAACACAACAAGCATAATGAATATAATGTAAAAAATAAAGAAAACATTCTTTGTGTCAAGAGTCCCGATTTCGATCTTGCAATGAAATTAAAAAGAGATATTTTGGTAACTGTATATTCAATGTTGGTTTTAACAGTTTTCGCAGCATTGTCGTTTCCTGAAGTAATTTACCAGTTGTAAATCATCATGATATCATTTGGAATTTGCCTGTGAGCAGCTTTGAAACTATTGGACCTATTGGTTGTAATTTAAATCAAATATTTTTTTGTGAAATTTGTTTGTTTTAAAAATGTCTATTTAATGAATTAAAGAGCAAGTGTATATGTTTTATTTATTTGGTGTTTTTTTTTAAAAGCGCTTTATGAGAAAGCTTATAGGTGCAGTGCAGATTAGCGGCTCGAAAGCTGTGTATGGGCGTGTGAAGAATTTTAGGGGCGTAATGACATTTTGGCTACCCCCATGGTACTACATGGTACATGGTACTCCATCGGTAGGTACTTGTTCTGGTAGTAGCAGCATAGACGAAATACAACAGCTGACCACCCACACTACTACTGTACAGCTGAAGAAAGACGTTGGCTGATGCTGGGATGTCTGTTTTATAGAAAAGCGCCTTGGTTTCCTCTTATTAACAAGGTGTGTAGCCAAGAAGACTCGTCCATCACTTCCATCAGTCTTCTCTCATTCTCAACATATTAACATTTTCCCGAAGTGGGAATGACCAAAGGAATTTAGTTCATGGATGACTCCCTTGATGATAACGGATCTCTTTTGAATACTAAGCGAACAGGAGCAGATGCTGCTTTCTTTGGCCCACGCAGTAGGTATCTACCTTACGTAATTCCATTGGTATGCACACTGCAAATCTGCTCACGCACGCTTATTAGTGACATTGTACAAAATGAGAATGAGCATTGCTCTCGTTCATTTTCCAGCTGGAGTCAAAGTCATGCCAACTCCTGTTGGATTAATGTTCTAAGCTGACTAAGTATATTATTATACTCTTTGAAGCTATGTAACTATTGATATGTTTGACCGTGGAAAGCACGAAGTATAGATATCTATACTTCGTGAGGATAATGGTTGCTTTCCATTTAGTTAACACAGAGGGACTCTGCGTTACATTGTGAAACACTGCCAAACACTGTGTAAAAGTTTAAATGAAACAGCTAGTTGTCTCAAAACAACACTAGAGTGCATCAATATCGCAAAATTATGGGCGTTTTTTTTACCTAAATGCAAGTTTCTTGACAAAGTCTTGATAATTTATAAACATATCCTTCCAATAACTTAAAGAACTTTGACAATTTGTGGGCAAATAAATAATTGTTTTGTAATAATACTACTTTTGCTTAATAATAATTATTTGAACCAACTATAATTTTAAAGTAAGTAATGTTCAATAAATTAAATATAAGCATTAAGTAGCGTAAAACAATATTTTCTAACACTTGCGCGACTCATCTGTTTAAATAAAACTACTTTTTACGGATTTAGACGCGTATATTTGTTTTAAATTTTGGCCCGACGTTTCGGAGACTTTGCAGTCACCATGGTCACGAGTGAGACTCTCACCGTAAAAAGTAGTTTTATTTAGCGTAAAACAATCCGTAAAACAATTTTAAATCTAAATAATTAAAAATCATAAGTAGAGAAAAGAATTCTTCTCATAATTGTTGGTAATTCTTGCTAAGCATCTGTCAAACACCACTTTTTCGAGTGTCGAACAGTGTACGGCTGTGTTCAACAGTGTCGTTGATGGAAAGCGCTTTATCGAGCACTGCGTTACACTGCGTCACTTTTTGTATTAATTGGAAAGCAACCATTGGTGATCGGTCATCGGATCTTTGGATGGCCATTGGCTGACTTATCGACGACAGATGTCTATGAATAGTGTCAAAATTTGACAAGTCCTCGACATCTGTCACTATTGACAGCTGACATTTGCTTCATTTGTTGACTGTGTTGTAAATGTGAAGATTTTGCAGATTTTTGGAATAATGTCTCTTCGTAAAGTTCTTTTTCTGACTAAAACTGCATGTTCTAAGATAGCTGATATAAATTCAAAAACCTTAAGTGCACAGAAAATATGGTTACTAACAGCAAATTCGCCGAGATTCTACAGTGCCGAAAATATAGGTTAGTATTTGTCCAATAACCTGCCGGGAAAATATGAATTTGGAGCTAATTAGTATAAAAAATTTATTAAAAATTGATTTACAATAATTATTAGTTTTCTAAATATTTATTATAATGCATTGCTATATCCCTAACAACTATATTTGTGTCACGCGCTTTTAATATTGTACTTACGAAATTAGTCCAAAAATGAGGCATGTTTTTAACAAATAATACTTCTATCCAATTCTACAAAATTATTTACGTCTTATTAACGCTATTCAACTACAAATATACTGCAGTATCCAATTTAATGATGGTACATTGTCTTGAATTCTGGCGCCTAATAAATACATGTCCTTCAACAATGTAAATTATAGAACTAATTAATATGGCTAGAAGCCACATGTGATACACCTATTTTCCAGCCATAAGAATTAATTTAGGTACTGCTATGACAACAGAAAGAATAATTAACTAGACCTTATTTGGTTTGTGTCTACAACAAACGCCCACCAAGTACTATCTGACCTCACACTTTTGTGTTACAATATACACTGTTTTAATTGAGTAAATTTTAAAATAAATTGATATTACTTTGTAATTATAATTATTTCAGATAAATCTTCTAAAGATGCCAAGCCCGAGAAGGTTGACATATTGGGACGGTTCTTCCCTCAGGCACCTGAAGATCCTCAGGCTATCAAGAAAGAACAAGAAAATTTTGAGAAAGAGAATAAACAGAAGACAGAAGAAAATGAGAAAAGTTGGAGAAGAATGAAACTAGGGTAGGTATATCTAATATATAAAATTTCCATGTCACAATGTTAGTTACTGTACTTCTCCAAAACGGCTTTGCCGATTTTTACCAAATTTTATATGCGTATTCAGTAGGTCTAAGAATCGGACAACATCTATTTTTCAAACACTGACCTGACATTAGTATGGCAAAACAATGTTTGCCGGGTCAGCTAGTTGATATATAATTGTTAGAAATAATGCTTACAATACAATGTTACAATACATAAATACTGCTATGATTTGCAGAGACTAGTGTCAACTGCTATGATCTAAATATGATTACAAAAGATAATAGATTTAAAAAGAAATTATTTATTGGAAAATGTATATATCCTGATCCATATGATCAGAATTTCACACTTAAACCTAACCTACCCTACATTTCTTGCTATATAAATTGAGATAAATAATAAAGTCATCCTAAATTTTAAGTGTGTTGTGTAACTTTCAAGTAACTTTGATGTCTGAAATTGAATATGAAAATTAAAATTGTCATCTTATACAATTGAATAAGTGTTTGAGGTTAAGTTTCCTAGAAAACGCAGAGAGGAAATCATAGGCTAGTGAATGTAATCCTATAAAAGTAGGCTCATGTGTATAATTTTAGTATTGAAATTTTCGTGAGTTTGAGTCATCTTAAAAATATTTATATGTAAATTAATAATCTCCCACCTTTGTTAAAGTTTCGCAGTATTTGGTGGCGCCATTACAATGATGGGTGGGTGTCTGGTGATTGAGATGGGAGCACCGCGCCGTGGTGATAACGGCGAGATTATTGAGGATGAGTTCTCACAAATGCCCATTGTATTACAATACTTAAAACGCACTTGGAAAGAACTCACATTTTATGAAAAGGTAAAATACTTCATCAGGCAATTTACCTGTAACCTGACAAAATAAAACGGGGGCGGGGCTTAAACTTGTAAAAGTATTTGTGTGGGTACTTTATAACTTACCTATGTTAGACCTGCATATAGCATGCATATAGGGTGTCCGTGTCTAAACAAATTCCTAGATTAAAGGTCAAAATATAGGTAAAATATATGTGTAATTAATTAAATTACATTCTCTAAAATTCAGTAGATAATTATATTAAGCAAGTTGTTGATGGCGTGTTATATAGCTACCTACATGTTTACAAGTTGCCATTTTATTTAAACAGATGATAAAAGAACCGTCCCGTGAGAAGTTGCTGCCGGACCCATTACCACCGCCATACCAGCCCAAATATACCCTGGTGTTGGAGTTCACGGATGTGCTTGTGCATCCTGACTGGTCCTATCAAACTGGATGGAGGTAAGTTAGTTATCTGTACTGGTACTGGAGATGAAGAGACGATGTGAGTATTTTACAGTATCTAATATCAGTTTGGTCCCTAGGTTTAAAAAACGACCGGGAGTAGATCAGTTCCTCCAAGCTGTGGCTAACTCCAATTATGAAGTGGTTATATTCACCACAGAGAATGCTTTCATGATATGGCCAGTTCTGGACAAATTGGACCCTGAGAACAAGTTCATAACATATCGTCTGTTTAGAGACTCCACACACTTTATGGATGGTGTTCATATTAAGAATCTTGAAGGACTTAATCGGGACTTATCTAAGGTGACACTATGTTTTTTGTACATACATAGAAATAAGTTATTTTTGTCAAATTTTTGAAACTAAATGATTAATTGACCTTTTCCAAAAACCAGGTGATAGTTGTTGACTGGAACAAGGCAGCTACAAAGTTCCATCCTCAGAATTCACTTATCCTCAAGAAATGGAAGGGAGCAGATGATGATACTGCTCTACTAGACCTTGCCAACTTATTACAAAGTAAGTATAGCCGGTCATCTGTACAAATATTATAAAACTGAAACAAACTCTTTGTTTGTTTAAACGCATTAAACACAGGTTGGATTTAAAAAGTTCTTATAGCGTTGGATAAGGTAGGCTATATCACATTAAGCTGCGACGTATATGAGCGAAGCCCAGTGAAAAACATTTAAAACGGTGAAAACTTTCTAAATTCCATGCGTACGTAGCCTCGGGAACACCTAGTGCTTAATATTTCGAAGTAGAGATAACCAGACAGAGGTCTGTCTGTCGCTTTTTCAACGCCGAAACTATTATCTAAAATATGATATTTGTTAATTTGTCCCTTTAATTAAGGACCAAAATAAAACTACCCTGGTGTTTTTCGCCAACTTTCATATGACAGCGTTTTAGGCTTGTAGGCATTATCTTCAATAACATAATAAATTATTTTCCAGCGATAGCAATGTCGGACGTTATAGACGTACGCGAAGTGCTAACATACTACAGTCAGTTCGACGACCCTATCGCAGCGTTCCGTGAAAACCAAAGAAAGTTGATGGAACAGCTTGAAGAAAAGGAGAAAGATGGCAAAGGACCGGAGCAGACCCTCACAAGGAATTGGCTCAGAACTTTCACCAGACGTTAGCATCGGTTCGTATAATATATAGCTGAACCGATTGAAGTTTACAGTACGCGACAGACCGTGATTGCAGTATTTAATCGGTTGTGAACCAAAAAATGTATTTTTAAGCAAAATTAATCTATTCTATGTCATATGTATCCATACCTCAATATGTAATTGAATGGTAAATACAGAGCACCCGCAGTTATTTAAAATTATTTATATTAAATGTAAAATTTTCAAAAAATGAAACGGTTTCCAATTTCTAAATCGTTCGTTTGTTAACATGTTAACATGTCTATTTTAGCCAAAACATGTTGATATGTAGAAGAATAGTTTTCAAAATTGAATGAATTTTATATTTGTTGGTAGGTATCCATTATAATTTAAAACTGTCTTCCTGTCTGTTAGCTCAACTTTCAATCACCAATAAATAAGCACGTCTAAAGACGTCGCTATCCTGTCGCGTACTGTAAGGTGTATCCACGCCTCTGATTCTACTTGATTAGATGTTTGGCACAAGATGAACGCCTATTCGCTTATCAATGAATTTTATAGCATTTTGGAAATGGTTGAAAAATGAGTGCCTGATTTCATTTGTTATTGTTGGTAGTTGTTATAAATTTCTGGATATTTAATTTGTTGTATGCATTGATTGTATGAGATCTATATAAAGTTTCTACTATCCCACTTCTGAACTTCATAAAAACTAGATAAAAAAAGATCTTTTCGAGATAGATAGATAATAAAAGATCGACGGGCTTCGTGGTGGAGTGGTTTATGTAATGGACTGCCGATCACGAAGTCGCGGGTTCGATTCCCGGTTGGGACAATCATTTGTGTGATATCCATAAATGTCATACAAATGTTTGTACTGCGTCTGGATGTTTCTATGTATTATAAGTATGTATTTACAAAAGAAAAGTAGTATAAGTAGTCTATCCGTATCTGGTTCCCATAGCACAAGCATAGAAATATAACTTACTTTGGGACCAGAGGATGTTGTGTGAAATGTCCATGAATATTTATTTATTTATTTATCTTTGCGGGTGGTAATCTGTGGCTATATCAAACAAGTAAAATAAAGTAGCACCTTAGTTATTTACACTTCAGGATCATAACGTCATCCTTTCTTCACCCAGGGTACATATATAGGTAGACAGACTACAGAAGACTGTCTGCTACGATTTCAGAACTCTCTTTTAGTGCACAATGGTTAATTTGGTTTTGTAAATATCTTTTTTTCCTTTTTCTTGTGTGCCAATATCTATTTGTAGAATTACTAAAAAATATAAAGTGAGGGTAGAAATGTAGCAACAGATAAAAGAATTTATGTATACCCACAATAAGCACGATTTTTTTTCAGAAATGTTTTATTTTTTTCACTGTGCTGGTTTCTTCAAATTTCTCAATTTACTTTGTATGTGGATTTTTTCTCAATTTCCTTTTCCATTGCATTTTAAACGCGAGCTACCGTCACTACCTACGATTGAATGAAAACAGCTGATACAACGAACAGACCATAATGTCGGCACATTTCTATCTTTTAAAGCCTACTATCAGCTCAAATGATATCTTTGTAGGTTAGATACAAACTTTGCAGTGTACATACTACAGGAAGGGGTAGATATCAATTTATTTGTTTATCTTTGCAGTGTTCTTATCCGATACTCACTGAAACACAACAAGTGATGCTATTTTATTACAAAGCTAAGCTTTAACAACTTTGCATTTACGTGCTCTGTAAGTAAATTCCTCTTTATTTTAACACTTTAAAATATTTTATGTATGGTTGTTAGTTCCCAAATATTGTTTCTGCTACGCAATATTGAATTTTCTATAGATTCATCGCTGTTTTTCGAATCCTATTATCTGCCGCTATGTTTTGATTAAAATAGGTATACAGGGTGACTTTGCAAGGTGTTGCCAAATTTTTTAAATAAGCTCTATAGAACAATACTAAAATACGTCTTTGTAGTAACTATTTGTAAACGTAGTATTTAAAAAAAAAAAACTATTTAAAATGTCCTTAAAAGTAACTCAACAAAGAGACACCGCGTGCGTTGTCATTCATCAGAGACCAGAGCCACAAACGACCTTATGCAGACCACATAACGACAAGCGCGCCAACAAGTTCTTATGCAGTGGACATACGGTGCAATTTCATCAACACGCCACCGGTCAATGACCCTTCAATAAACACTCCCCCTCCATTTGTCGGCCTACGCTTCCCGCTAACCCTTGCTTGCGCGGGCGCCCGAACCTTATGTTGTTAAGCATAAGGCATATTTTCGCGCACCATAATCACTACTACACTTACAGTTTAACTTTTGCGAAACTATCGTGACGTGCGTGCGTATTTTTCTATGAATGAAGTAAATTATCCACGCGTACTATTTTTAAACAGCGGATAGGATTAATTAAAATGAAAAATTTTTTTTTGATGTTCTTTACGTAAATCGATTAAGTTACTGATTCAGAGTCGCTCCTAAAAATTTGGCAACACCTTGCAAAGTCACCCTGTATAATAAAGAGATATTGAAGACTAGTATTACAGTAACACATTTAAAAGGTATATTATCTGTTTCTTGTACTTAAATTGTTATTATAGTGTCCGGTAATTGTGGTTCGAATTTACATAATCGAGAAAGTTCAAAATCGCGTCGCATATGAATTACGTGTATATTGTTTGTATGTTGTTTTGACGTGCAATGTTAATTGTAAAAACTCAGTCATAGGTAGTAAAATATAGTTATTATAAATTAAAACCAATGTTTTATTTACATCAGTCGTTAGAAAAAAATAAGTTTATGGAAGATTCATTTTTCGTATTTTCAGTATCATTTTGATTCCATGCATCTAAAAGTCCCGGTTCAATCTCTTCATTTTCAAATGTTTCTGTAATTTCTTTCTCATCAAAATGATCTGTTTTCTTAATAAATCTATTTTCACCGAATTTGTAATCATCCGGTACTCTACGTAACTCTTTAAAAATGTTACTTATATCTAAGATTGAGGAGACTTCTAGAACTTTAAGTTGAGATAAGAAAGATTTAGTCCATTCTTGTAAATGTTCATGGCTATTATCTTCAAAGAACTCTGTCATATGATGCGGGAACAATGCATGACATGATACATCACCGAGAGAGTTCTGCATAAGTATATCATAGTTATCATTTTGTTCTAACACTGACAAGCCTGTTATAGCCGTACACAGTCTAGTATTAATTCTATTATCAATATCACAACAGTACATTCTTTCTTTAGCTTCATTCAAAGCTTGTAATATACTTGGAGGACGATATGGTATCATAACACCATTAATATCATTATGTCTCGTCAATCTATCCGCATAATTACTAACCACACACATATCTTCACACCACTGACTACTTAAACAAATTAACTCCTTATTATATTCAAACTTACATACAGACATATACGTAGGTAAACATTGCATACCATGAGTCCATCGTTGTACAATTTTTAATTTATTCTTTTCAATTTTATTATATCGTAAATCTAGTAAAAATAAATGATGGTCGCTACCAATATACATTAACCGTTTGTCAGTTGCATGTCTGGCAACACTAATATCGTTACATGCCACATCATCTGTCAATTGTCTAAGGTTTTTCCACCTTTGGAACGCAAAATTCGTTCTTTTATCATATAGTGTTACTGAATTTTTAGATATATGCGAGAAATATCCTCTTTCTGAACCAATAACTGTACTCCAATTGTTAACTAAACTTGATACCTGCGCTCTTAGCTGTTTACTTCGCCCTTTCATCCGATCTAGATTGACTATAGTCAATCTGAAATCTAAAGTAGTCACATATAAAATATTTTTATGATAATCATCAAAAGTAATGCCTGTAAAAGGTATTTTTGATTCCATTTCCTTAATTTTTTCCAGTTTTAATTTGCAGTCAGTATCTTGTATTTTGAGAATATATATTTTATTTCTTGTTCTTAATGCTATGATGTTTTGTGATGAAATAGTCTCAAGTATGTTTGGATCACCACAGTCATGTTTAATTGCATTGTCGTAATCTATTGACAAGTCACCTCTACAGAAAGGAGATACATCTGAAATGTAAAGGAAATATTTATTAATTATCAATTAACACCCATGTGTAAAGCAGCAAGTTCAAAGAATTCATTTTTATACGAGCCTTACCAATAGATGAAATCTTAGCTATCATAGCCTAGGCTCTGTTTATCTTAAAGTTAAAAGAGAGGGTAGAACTGACTTTAAAAATCTACTCACACAAACATCCAAATTCACTATGTAATATATACTCAATTCCATTAAATATTAAATGTTGTAAATTGCCATTGCCTGCATAGTACCAATTGTAACTGCTATCAAAATATGGGTCTGGATTTTGCTCATAATGGGTAGCTATTTGTAAAAGCTGTTTTGGGCAATAGAGTATTTCATCATTAATCCATTCATATTTGCGTTTTCTGCTCATTAAACCTGTAACAGTATACAACAATCTTTATTACTTGGGCATAATATCTTTACATAATATAAAAAAAGTCATTATTTTTGTATGTATGTCCCTATGTGAGCTAATATCTACAAATTACTCAACAGATTATGATGTGGTTTAAAAAAGTATGTTTCTTGCAAAAGCACAACAAAAATCTATGAAGTTATGCTCTTCATCATGAATATTTCACAATGATATAGGTATAAGCACAGGGTTTTTTTTGAAGTGAAAACTTCTTTAGCGGTGTTGAGCACTTTTTCTGTAATGGGTATAAAATCTTAAACTCGCGTCAGGACACGTGACCTGATCGAAAAAGCGTAAGACGGATGGAGAGTAGACAGCTATCCCCTCTCTACGGCGCGGCGAAAATGTATGCCTGGGCCTACTGTTTCGTTTAGGCAGCGCAGGGCGCTTGCGCGAATGTTCGTGTATGTTCTATATGTATGTGTGTTCAATAATATATATGTATGTTCAATAATCAAGTTTTCACTTCTGCCGGCACTCCCGGAGTGCAACCCGTCTTTTTTTTTTATATATGGTAATGGTAGACTACCTCTAGCTTAGTACATTCTTCCTTCAATATTTAAGCAATTCTTCTCTGGAATGCCCTAACTCTTGAGATCAGGATGGCAAGGACCCAGGAGACATTTAAAACTAAAGTTCGCAATCATTACATTACTGGCGGAATCTAGTCATTGAGTAATTCCTCTCTGTTCTATTGGTTATATAGGTATATGTATTATATTATGTATTATTACTAAGTATGTTTATATTATCCGTATATGTATGTAGATATTATATTTATTTATTATAGTTTAAGTATTAATGTTATTAGCCCATTAATGTCATTAGTGTAAATTACAATTTATTTTCACCTTTTCTGTATTAAAGTAGCACCTGCCTCTTATTATCTCTGCACCACTGATGGATGGCTGGTAGAGAATGCCATTGGCATTAAGTCCGCCATTGTATGTATTGTATGTGCAAAAAGTTTTAAATAAATAGACTACATGTTCAACTAATTATTTAAAAAAGTGTGTAATATATACTCACTCATAATTCTTCTATAATCTAATAAGGTATCTTGCCATGCAATTTTTTTCCTCATATATTCTGTTACTGGGTCCTTTTTTCCTAAGTTTCTTACTTTAGTAACAATTTTAGCATATAAGCTTTTGTGAGTAAATGCTTCAAAGTAGCCAGAGTTTAGTCCACCATCCCAATCAGAGTCAAATGAATTTAATGGATGTCCGGGTAGCACATAATGTAAGTTCACAAGATATTTGCCATTGGTTGTGCGTCTCTGCCTCACCGCTTGGCAATACAGTGAGTGTGCCTTAATCTTTGTATGATTAGTTTGTAAATAGTCCAACAGTTGCTCAACTGTGGCCGTGTTATCCAAGCCTTCTGCTATTATATCTTTCTTGCGATTCTGTAAAAACAATAAGAGAAAACTAATTATCTGATACAATGTTTGATAATTATTCAAAAACAAAGTTCTTATTTTTGTATGTATGTCCGCAGAGTATGTTTCAATGTAAGCCTTTGATAAGTTTGTTGGGGTTTGGTCCCGAAATTTCACGCGCACGAAGTTGCGGACACAGCTAGTGTCTATTAATTGATAAATTTATATATATACATGTCATGAATACATAAAAACATCAATAACTGTTATGCAGCAGCAAAAAATTAAAGGTTTTAAGATATTTTATCATGTATTTTTATTTATTTAACACCCTTTTTTGAGGTTATATTATAAACACTACTTACCCTTTTAATACCTGTTTTGACATCTTCAACCGACATTGTATAAACTGTTGATAAACAAAATGAAGAATATATTGTTAATAAATTAAAGAACGAACTCAATTATACATTATTTTGTTTTAAATTAAAAATATAAATCCAATATTCGAATTTTATTGAAAACCCCGCGCCAAGGTCACAGAGTAAGTAATAAGCATAGACGAGAGATTAGAGAGTGATCATAGGTAATAGATTACCACAGATCCTCACCCTGAAACCACAGGAGGGAATCCAGAATCATTAGGACAGTGAGGACCTGAGGACCTTCCACAACTTTCTTCTGGATCCACCATGCTGAATTTAAGATGTTTAAGTTACTAGGTACATGACATGCGGTGTTTAAAGCTCGAGCATCGACAAAGAGAGGCAGGGTGGGTACTTTCATGTACTCCCCGCTAGTTTTCCAATTGCAGAGCATAATGTGACACAGTGCCGCACAATGCTGAACTATGCTGACGCTTAATTAGAACATGTATTAGTTTTCAAATGCACCAGCAGAGTGCGCTAAGTTCAGTGTTGAAAAAAAAAATACTAAAATAAAATTGTATTCACGTTATAAGTGTGGACTATAAAAAAAGTCATTGTTTGTGTCTTCATCCATACTTATTATTATTTTTTAACACAGCTTGAATTAACTTTGAATATTTCTAGAAAACTCCGACGAAACGAGAGCCTTAAATTTTTTTTTAACAATAAATAATATTACTAACGATGATTATATAAATAAAATTTCAATCAATGCCAATTTAAAGAAAAAATACTTGTTAATTTTCTGTCGCTGAAGTTGGTATGGATTGCACGCATCACTTTTGAGAGTGCTCGATTGTGCGATGCGATGCTGTAGTTGGAACACTCAACGTTGAGCATTTGATTGTGCCGCATCGTAGAGTTTAATAGATATCTGTGGTGCCGCATAATGCGCTCTTGTGCTGTAATTGCAAAACGGGGCCTATCTTTAGCTTCATAGTCTGTGGTTTTTTGACATTGCGTTGAAGTTTGACACATTTGAATTTGAAGTTTATTTGTTGATAAATAGTGCGCGCGAAATAACCTCGTCCTAACAGTTTATATTAATGTAAATTGGATTAAATAACGTGTATTATTAACAGAAAAGCTTTTAGTTATCAAAAAAGAAGAGAATGTATGAAATTTTACAAAATGTCGTCGTCTAGCAAACAGTCCTCAATCACTAGCTTTGTGAAGAAAACCCCTGCTAACACAAGGTAGTTTTGTTTTATTTATTGTTTGTAGAAATTAAACTAACTTGTAGAACACTGTGAAATAAATTTCATCTATTAAATGCCATAATCAGATTAATGGGATAGTAAATTTTGTTGCAGTGTCAGTGGAGTCAATGGAAAGAACAATGAGCAGGTCTCACAGAAAAAGTCTAAATTTAACTTTAAAACTAAATCAACAGACTCTTGTAAGTATCATTACCATTTAATAAATCAATAGATATTCTTGAACATTACACACAACCTCTAAAGACCTCCTCTGATCCCAAGTTAAGTTATATGCTTCTGTTGTAGCTACCATAATATGGATAGACTACATAAATAACTTTTTTTGTAAAAAAAATACATATAATACATAGAATACATATAATCAAATATTGCCCTCATCTTATTTTTTGTACAATATGTGTATAGCTCATACATTTTTGAGGCAGTTATTATAAAAATGCATTAAAAGATCTAATTTTCACACCTATAATCTATTTTTTCGATTTTATATCTGTTCTATACAAGTTATTATTTCCTTTAAGATTGTCTTTTCTTTAACAGAGTAAAAAAAGTTCATTTTGATACCTATTTTCACTTTCAGGGATACCACCGTTAAAAAAGTACACTGAAATTAAGCAACCTACAAACACTAATGTAAGGAATTGTTTTTTATTAATACCACTTTAAAGATGATAAGGTAGTGAACTTTATTGATCCATTTAAATTAAAAAAAAATTTGGTTTAATAATGTGCATACTAGCTGTAGAGTTAATTCGTTACATAACTCATTCAGGATATGAGATTAGCTCTCTAAACACTTTAAAAAAAGTTCTAATGAAAAGAATGTTTTTTTTTGAGAAGTCTACTAAAAAAACAGCCATTCATCACAAGATTACAGTTTGTGTATGTTCTTACATGATTCTTAGGTAACCCATAACAATGTCAGGGAGACATCTCCATCGTTATTAGACAATGTGATACCAACAGCAGCTTTAACTACAGCTGCTGCTTCTAACTGTGTTGCTACTACCTCAGTCACAACTACCTCACATAATAATCTCAACAAAATAGATGATAAAAGTAAAGACATGTTTGCTATGGATGTGGTAAGTCTTATTCTATATTAAATTAAATCCATTATGATCATACTGTCACGCATTGTCCAATGGGGGTAAACAGAGTTCTTAGAGGTCTAAACACACTCCTTTGGCTTCATTTACATTCATGCATCAGGTTATGCAAAGCCATATAAATAGAAAAATATAAACTAACGGTCTTATTCATAATGACTTATCGGAGGTTTAAACGAAGATTTTGTCGAAGAGATAATAAATGTTTTAGCGTAAAAAGACTAATAAGAATAACAAGTTTTGACAATTTTCGCGAACCTATTTTAGCGACCTTTTAAACCTCCGATAAGTCATTATGAATAAGACCATAAATGTTTTGATATAATTAAGCAAAGCTTGAGTATTTCTGGGCCAACTTATGCATAGTCTTTGATTTATAACTTACTAAAGAGAAATCTACAAATGTGTATGATTATTGACTACATACATCCTGGAAAAATTTAAAACATATGCAACCAAGAAGCACTACTTTTACTTATCACTTGATCACTTAATCATTATCATCATCATCATACCGCCACGCCTGTTCCAGTGGTAATACATACGTTTTAGTCGCCTTTTTCCATGTGGCTAGGCAGGGTAGGTGTTTTGGGCGAATTACATTATTTTTGTATGAATATCGTAAAAAAAGTGATTTCGCCAAAAATGCAGGTTACGACACATACACTGTCTTGCTTCAATTCATACACATCTACCACTAGTCATACAAGTACAATGGTTGCAACTGCTACGACCATGTTTTGATCCTTTTGGAGAATATCGCGACGACATTAGAGTATCTCTTCCTGGACGCCTTCTCCCAACTTATTTGATATGTTTTGAAAAGTAAATTTACGTGTTGCAATATCTTATAGGATGATTCAATGACAACTCTATCACCAAATAATTCGAATAAATCGGTTAGAATAAGTGCTACACCGTCCCCACCGAAGAATAATATCAGTGAAAAAAATAATGCCAGGAAAATTTTGAAAACTCCAGAAAAGCGTCAGTTGGATACTGATCCACTGAGAAATATAAAACTGGACCGATCGTTGTCAGGGTTTTTAAAAAAGTTGGATGAACATCCAGCTATGAAGAATAAGGTATGTACCTTTTTAATATTATTCTTGCTTTGTCCTATAAGTACTAAAGATTGTAATTGTTGTAACACTTTTCGCATATAGTTCCGCAAATTGAACGACTATTTGCGGAAAGTCATCATCCTCCTGTCCAAATAATGGGATAAGGGCAGGACGATAATGACTTTCCACAAGTAGTGGTTCACTAATAAAAATTGTTAGAAATGAAATGAAAATCATTTAATCATATAGGCACAAATTCAACACGTCCAAATTTTCCCTACCACCAATTCAGGACATTCAATCCGCTGAACCGGCGTAAGAAAGTCAACAGAGATCGTTATCTTTGGTCATATTTCTTTTTTAAATATTTAATAGTCCTTACAATGCTAATCTATTCAATATAAACAAATTACAATATGTGTTACTCTGGAACAAATTACTCCCAAACCACCCAAGCTTTTTTATGAATAACATAGACTAACATTTTGTAATACGCTTTTTTACATAGTTTAGATTTTAATTCTTATGTAAAATATTTGTTTCTCTAATTGGAAACTCTAATCTCTGAGAGTGCTTTAGGTGTTTACTGTGAATGTTCTGAATGTAGTAATTCCAGATACCACACTTACGAAGTAACGGGCAACAGCTAGTTTATCACAAAATTCTTAATTTCTTATGCCAATTTATAGGTGGTTTCATTACCTTTTTATTTACCAGGGTTCCAATTCAAAAAATGTAAATAAAGACGAATGCAAAGATATGTATATAGAATTACTCGAGAAAATATTTGATGCATTTAACAGAATTCCAAATTGTATTAGAGAAAAATTGCCAGGTTATGACAAAAATATATATAGTAAATTGAAAATCAGTAAATATAAATTGAAAAGAGTTTTAAATGACAAACATCATATAAATTCACAAGAAAAAGAAGATAGAAAAGAAGATAGAGTAAATAATATAGAGAACATATCACATAATTCTTCTCTATTTGATGAATATGATGACGATTTCATAGATACGAAAAATAATATAGTTAACAAGAAAAGTAATCCGAATTCTCAAACATCGACACCAGATCCTACTTTCAGTGTAAATGAACCAGCCAAAACAATATATTCAAAGAAATCCCTAACATTTGACACAAATTCACCTCTCAATGATTCACTAAAACTAGATACAAGCAATCAATCTGATACAGGAACGTCAGATACAAAAAGTAAAGGAAAGAAATTTGTTTTCAAAAGACCATCAACATTAACTCTAGACTCTTCAACACCTAATAAAGATGTTCCGTCATCAACAGCTGAAAGACTAAAGATGGCTTCAGATAAACTTAAGCCTTTAGAGCAATCAGTGACACCTAAATGTAATCCAATACCCTCTAGTTCTGTTAACTTTCAAGTACCACAGTTTAGTAAAAGTTCTTTGATAAATTTTAATAAATCCAGTATAGAAACTGATAAAGATGGGAATGTAGCGGAGACTGTGGATCATTATGATATGAATAAGGACGAAGATGACGTAATCAACGTTTCAGACAGTACAAATATAACTACTCACAATGAATCTAATGGAGATATAGACAATATAAAATTTGATGACGATGATTGGCCTGAGTACAGGCCAGAAGATTTCGAAGATGATTTAACTGCAAATGATATTCAAGATGATGATTTAACACAAATACCACCAACAATAGAAGAAGATAAGAATACGAAATATGAAGGAATGGGTGATTTTCATACTGGAACTCAGAATGATGGTATTACAGGTAAGAAATCTATGTTCAAGTACATAATAAGTAACCGTCTACATGATCTTATATGATTTTAAAAGCTATTTTTTTAATTTTTAGGGTTCCGTACCCAAAGGGTAAAAACGGGACCCTATTACTGAGACTTCGCTGTCCGTCCGTCCGTCCGTCCGTCAGTCCGTCCGTCCGTCCGTCTGTCACCAGGCAGTATCTCAAGAACGGTGATAGCTAGAGAGTTGAAATTTTCACAGATGATGTATTTCTATTGCCGCTATAACAACAAATACTAAAAATAAAATAAATATTTAAGGGGGGCTCCCATACAAAAAACATGATTTTTTTACCGTTTCTTGCTCGATACTAATAACGTTGCCTTATGTTGCATAGATAATGGTACGGAACCCTTCGTGCGCGAGTCCGACTCGCACTTGACCAATTTTTTATTATCTATGTAAGCTCGGACGAAATTTTGAAACTCAATTTTGATATCTTCAACTGATTTGGCTTAAACTTGGTATACACATTTTGTTTGGATGACAATATGTGGTTAACTTTATGACGTCATTTTAAAATCTAACGTGGTGGAACGTTTTCTTACAACATGAGTATCAAAAGGGCTTGTTAAGTTTAATTCATAATAAAATTACGAAAGCATTTTAATTTTTATAGGTACTGTTTGATTACAGGTGAATTTGACGGTACTGACTACGCTCATTCAGCGGTTATGCTTGAAATGTTCAAGGAGAAATTCGGATTGACCAAATTCCGTCCGAATCAACTACAAGTCATTAACGCGACGTTACTAGGACATGATTGTTTCGTGCTTATGCCTACAGGAGGCGGTATGTTGTCTATATATCACCACAATATTATTTGCTTTTTACGTAACAGTTGTAAGAGATATTTTAATGTTGCTTTTGCTTTATTTATCGATTTTTATTAACTTTGTTTTCAATTTGATTACTTCACATTATTAGTAAATCACTTCATTGTAACACTTCTCAACATTATTGTCACGTTTGTATCACAACTTAACAACTTTATCACTATTGTATCACAACATGTTTATATCATTTCGCTATCACGACTCCACATTTCTATGTCATGTTTGTATCATAACTCAACATTTATATAAATAAAATAAAATAAATAAATATTCATGGACATCATTTAATATCACAAACGCAAATCCACGTGTTTGTATCCTGTTTCTACCACAACTTTTTAGCACCATATTTAAGTCGCAACTTAACTATAATATCAGGCTTGTAAGACAACTCAACTTTTATATCACATTGGAATCACAACTCAACATTTTTATCACCTATTACACGACTCAACATCATTTAACATATCACATTTACAGGTAAATCTCTATGCTACCAGTTGCCAGCGATTTTGACCCCTGGTGTCACTATAGTGATATCACCTTTGAAATCTCTTGTTATGGATCAAGTCAACAAGTTGCTCTCTCTTGATGTAAGTTTAATTCTTATTGATTATTTTAATATTAATTTGGACCAAATATTTATTCCATCGGTAGTTAGTTTGTATATTTTTTGTATTAAAAATGTCTGGTTGTTCCAGATTCCAGCGGCCCATTTATTAGGTGACGTAAGTTTAGAACAATGTAATGAGATCTACCACAAGTTATCAATGAGGGAACCTCTCATAAAACTGTTGTACGTGACTCCGGAGAAGATTAGCAGTTCTGCCACCTTCCAGTCCATGTTGGATAACTTGCATTCTAGAGGGAAACTTGCCAGGTAGTACCATCATTATTCAGTGTTTTCGACATGGGGATCAATCAAAACCTACAAGTTACTTCATCAGCATAACATCGCGTCTTTTCCCATGGGGGTAGGCAGAGTATAGAGTGCCATCTACTAGGATCCAAACACACAGGTTTATTGTACAGGTTAATTATATTACATGTTAATTATAAATTCAAATATTTTTATAGTGGATCAGCCATGTCCCGCCTCATGGGCATACAATATTAACATAATCATCAATCCATTTAATTCCATTTTATTTAATTATTAAGTATGTTTAAAAATATAAATAAGTACATCGTCATCATCATGATATATCATAAATTAAGATCACAGAATTAATTCAGTCATAAAGTCAATATCAATAGTCATTCATTAAGACGATACCAAAATAGCTTCGTGCATTTTTCTATGTACGAAGTTTTCATTGTTTCTTTAGATTGAATGGCTAGAGCTCTAATTTTTAAGTATATGTTTTTTCAATATATGATCTAGGATCGCATAAACTCAGAAACGCGATTGAAAAAAGTTTTCTCGATAGAAAATCTAGGCGAAACAACCTCTCTAATTTGTTATTTTTTTAATTTGTCGGTCTATTATCGCGAATTAACTAATGAAATAACTTTAAAAACATAAGTAACTATTATATATAGAAACACGTAAATCAGAATTAAAATATATTTAGTAGATTTTGAGTAAATAGGAAAAATATCCCTAATTCTTCATTTTCTGTGCCTACTGGCTGTGTTAATATGTACGTGTCGGCGATGATATACGATAATATTGATGTAGGCCCTTAATCTTTATATATAAAAATTACGTGTCACATTGTTTGTCTGCGATGGACTCTTAAACTGCTGAACCGATTTTAAATTTGATTTGCACACCGTGTGCAATTCGACCTAACTTGAAAGATAGGATAGCCTACATTTCAATTTATAGTCGCAATATTATTTTATTGCAAATTATTTGTCCACCCCTAACATTTGTATGGCTAAACAACGTTTGCCGGGTCAGCTAGTGATTTTATAATTTACCAGCTAAATATTCGGCAACACTATAGTAAGCTTTTTCCAAAAGTAAGGCCTTAATTTTTGTCTTAAAGTTATTCAAGGAATTTATTTCTAGAATACTTTTGGGCAAATGATTATACAAACGTGACGCCATACATAATATACTATTATTTAAAAGAGCAGTTTTATTAACAGATCTTGTCCTTATGGCTTCTGCTATTATATCTGTCAAAGAGGCTTATATGCTTATAATTACCATTCTTACATAAAGCATTAGCATATCAGCCCTTTGCAGTCCAATGCTCGAGGGCAGCCCTTTTTACCAATTCGCGCCATAATACACATACACAAAAACATATAGTATACCAAGAAAAAAGTTTTTGTAGGCACTTCATTATACAGGCAGCCCTAACAAAATTTTGCGCCATCTATTGTACAATAGTTAAACCACATAAATTATTTGTTGGCCGGTAGATGGAGATGGTATGTAACTTTTGCAGTTCGTAGAGCTAGTGAATTTAAAGTAAAGCTACAAGTAAAGTTTTTTGTGAAAATGTTTTTGTTTACATTTCGCTTTCTCTCGAGCCCATTAACTTCTCACTATGGGGCACGGGCCTCCTCCACTCTGAACAGGTGAATTTGCTTAGGGTTTATTCACGGGTCTTCCAAAATATATGTATTTGTACATATTTTTGTTATTCCAGGTTCGTCATAGACGAAGCCCACTGCGTATCACAATGGGGCCATGACTTTAGACCTGACTACAAACGTCTGTCAGTCCTCAGGGCTCGTTTCCCTACCACCAATATCATGGCTTTGACCGCTACAGCCACTCCAAGAGTCCGTAAAGATATCCTGCATCAGCTAAAAGTGACTGAATGCAAATGGTTCTTGTGCAGTTTTGACAGACCAAATCTTGCTTATAAAATATTGGAGAAAAAACCAAAATCGGTTAATCAAGATATTGCTAATATTATCAAAGAGAAGTTTTTCAGGTAATCATTTTTTTTAATCTAGACAAATTTTGGGGAGTCGAATTGCGTACTAAATTGTACCATAGGGGTTTTGGCAAGAGCAGTGAAACCAAGATACAAAGGTCGTGAATTCTACGTGCATAACTAAACTTAACAAAAAAATTAAAATTGATAGTGTCAGTAACACAATTCGGCAATGTTAACAGAAGATTTTTATTAGAAAATCTGTATATTATAGACTAACGATTTTAATTAATAAATATGTGTACAACGAAATAGCCAATTAATCAAAATAGGCCATAGTCGTTTTCATTTTTTAGTTAAGTTTAGTTGTGCATGTAGAGTTTAGTTTGTCCGTGTTGTGACGGATTAAGAATACAAGTGTCACCCCCCATCTCCTCCCAAGGGTGCTGAAAAAGTCAGCTAAGGGATATTGCACACAGATAACATCCTCTGTGAGAGACGGAAAACTCGAAAATAAACCCTGTGCCAACACGCCTGGTCAGCGCGGTACAGTAGACCATAATCGCTCCCAAAGTGGAGGAGGGACGTAAATGGGTTGGAGAAGAAGTGCACGTAGAATCGGTACCAATATATTTGTTTATTTTTTAATTTAGTACAAAAGAGTAACATAAATTAACTTTTACGGACTTAATTGTCAAATTGTGGTGGAAAAAGAGATTACCGCAAGCGGGACTTCAACCCACGACCTCGGAATACCGTTCCGTAGCTATCAACTGAGCTTATTGCGGTCGTGCTAACAGTAACCAATTAGACCACCACAATCGTCACTCGATTGAGTTTACATGGTATTTTGACGTACAATGCCATCTATCGAGAATGTTTTGCAACAATCTCGACCAGCCACCTAGTATTCTTTACAGAATACAATTGGGCTGAAAATAATGACGCGACTTTTATTACTAAAGTAATTTATTAATTTTGCAATTGACATGCTGTACTTTTACTTAATAAATCAAATTGTGGTGGAAAAAGTGATTACCGCAAGCGGGAATTGAACCCACGACCTCGGAATACCGTTCCGTAGCTCTGCCAACTGAGCTTATTGCGGTTTTGCTGACAGTCTGTAACCAAATTCTAATTTGGTTACTGTTAGCACTGTTAAATTAATAAATTACTTTGGGACTTAATTGTGTTTATATTCAGTTCATTTATATTCTAACATTTTGAAAACGCCTACTCGTAATTGTGATGGGTAAGAAGTGATCAAAACGTCGGGTAATAAATATACCTACAAGCTTGCAACCCCTGACTTCGTATATATAGTAACATAATGATGATGATAATTTGTTTCAGACAATCAGGTATAGTATATTGTCTATCACGTAAAGAATGTGAGACTTTGTCAGGGGATTTAAGGAAAGTTGGTATACAATCAGCTCCATACCACGCCGGCCTCGCTGATAAGAAGAGAATAGAAGTACAATCCGGATGGGTCGCTGATAAACATAATGTGGTTAGTATTTTAGTTTTTTAGGATTTCTTAAAAATCCCTACGCCGACCGGCCTCGTGTTCTAGTGGTTCATGTAACAGACTGACAATAACGAGGTCTCTAGTTCGATGATCCCGCACATCACAATAATTTCTATATTATATTTGTCATACAAATGTTTGTACTACGTCTGGGTGTTTTCTATGTATTATAAGTATGTATTTACAAAACAAAAGTAGTTTATGTATTATATCCATATTCTGGTACTCATATCATATCATATAAGCTTAGCTTAGGACCAGAGGACGTTGTGTGTAATGTCAATGAATATTTATTGTTATTTATAGTCTCACTTCAGTGTCCGTTTATCTGTCTGTCCGTCCGTCCGTCTGAAATACTTTTTTTACTCAGCAACGGCTGAATATACTAATACTAACTTATAAAGTAGCTGAAATGTAGGCGATTCCCTATATTTCAACTACAAAATTTAGTAGGTGAATAGATAATTACGTTTTTAAAAAAAGTTTGACAGACAAACAGACAGACAGACAAATGTACATTACATTTGTCTGTCTGTCTGGCTAACATTTTCCTCAGCTAATAGGTATTGTTTTTTTTATAGATATGTGCGACGATAGCATTCGGTATGGGTATAGACAAGGCAGACGTCCGGTACGTGATCCACCACTCTCTGCCCAAGTCGGTGGAGGGGTACTACCAGGAGGCAGGCAGGGCCGGCAGAGATGGAGAGTATGCTACATGCCTGCTATACTACTCATATACTGATGTTATACGACATAGGAAGATGATACAGAGTTAGTGTTTTATTTGTTCATCTGTTCTTACTGATTGTATTGTTGATTGTATGACCAGATGTATGAGTGTGGATGAAGCCAAAGAAGTGTGTATCGATCGTAACAGATGTTGCTCTATAGTGTCTGCCTACCCAAAACGGAAAAAGGCGTGTTGTTATGATAGCTTACATACTAGATCATCATTTCTAAAACCATGCTCCCGTGGAAAGAAATATGGAATTTAGTTTAAAGTATACAACTAGATGGCGTGGGTGTTAAGTTACAAGTCGTTATAGTTTTCATAACACTTGTATTCTTAGTTTTGTATTCTTAGTTCCTTTGATGGGCTTCGTAGTCTAATGGTTCATGTAATGTAACGTACTGCCGCTGACGAGGTCTCTAGTTCGATTCCAGCACGGGACTATTATTTGTGTGATCTTTATAATTGTCATACAAATGTTTGTATTTGTACAGCGTCTGGGTGTTTCTTTGTATTTAAAGTATGTATTTGAAAAAGAAATGTAGTATATATCTATTCTGGTACCAACAATACAAGCATATAAGCTTAGCTTGGGACCAGTGGACGTTGTGTGAAATGTACGTGAATATTTATTTATTAATTTATTCTTACTCTCATCTCACGGATAGGTTTTGCTATCGCCTGTAATTTATTTGAATTTTTTTAAACCATTATTCGCAGCGGTGAAACTTACAAGAGCATAAATAGTCTTAATATTACTTTTTAACACCCTTGCTCGTAAAGCTGATGTAATTCCACCGGTTTTAAATACGTAAAGCGGGTCATAAAAAACGCGTGTGTTACCAAAGCAAATAGTTAAGTTATAGTCCATACAAATTTCATAACAGTATTATTTGCCATTTCAAATATGGAACTGATCGCCGCCGCACGACTCGAGCAGCGCGCTGTTGCTATTCAAATTTCGAACTAATCGCCGCGCGGCGCCAGTCATTAGGCAGCGCTGGCGCGCTGTTAAAATGGCGGGAAAGCAACAGTGTGCATACATAAATTGAGTTTATTTCTATTATATTACTTTTAGGTGAAAGCAACGCAACATCAGACGCCAAGCAAGTACATTTAGATAATCTTCTACGAATGGTTGAGGTCTGTGAGAATGTGACCGAATGTCGTCGAGCTCAAGTGCTGGGTTACTTGGGTGAGAGGTTCCACCGGGAGCTCTGTCTTAAAGACAAGAAGACGGCCTGTGATAACTGTCTGTCTAAACATCAATATAAGGTACTACTTATCACTAATCTATATCTTTATATATATAAATCTTCTGTACGTGTGTTTGTAATTGAACTCCTCCTAAACGGCTGGAACGATTTTGATGAAATTTTTTGTTGTTGATTTTTACACAGAATTGTATGGCAAAACAACGTTTGCCGGGACAGCTAGTAATATTATAAAGCTGAAGAGTTTGTATGTTTGTTTGAACGCGCTGATCTCAAGAACCACTGTTCCGATTTGAAAAATTATTTCAATGTTGGACTACTGTCCAACATTGAAATAATTTTTAAATTTTTAACGTTTATCAAAGAAGGCTATATAAAATCACGCTGCGACCAATAGGAGCGAAGCAGCAAAGAAACATGTTGTAAAAACGGGGAACATTTACTAAATTCCACGCGTAGGAAGTCGCGGGCAGCAGCTAGTCGCTTAATATAATAACCTATAGCACTCCCGAAGACTGTAGCTTCCTATTGACAAAAAAAAAATCGTCTTTTTGTATTGAAATGGCTGTACAATTTTAATAGGGTGCCAACCTATCGCTCACCTAAACTTAAGCAGTTTTTGGTACTGGTGGTTAAAAATAGGATATCATTTAATAATTATGGTGAAAAAAATAAAATAAAAATAATAAATAAATACTCATGGATATTTCACACAACATTTCACACAAATGATCACCATAAGCGGGAATTGAACCCACGACCTCGGAATACCGTACTGTCGTTCTTCCAACTGAACTACCATGGGACCAGCACATGATAACCAAATTTTCCACTACAATATTTCTCAATGTGAGTTAAACATCGCTCGATGTTTTTGTACAACGCCATCAATCGAGCGTTTCTTCCTAGCCCATTAAAGGCCCATACGTTAGTGGGCTGAAAAGAAAAAAAAAAGAAGAATAGTTTTTGAATAGACGGGCCTCGTGGTGTAGTGGTTCTTGTAACGGACTGCCGATCAAGAGGTCGCGGGTTCGATTCCAGCTCGGGACAATCATTGTGTGATTTTTCTAATTGTCATACAAATGTTTGTACTGCGTCTGGGTGTTTCTATGTATTATAAGTATGTATTTACAAAAAAAAAAGTAGTATATGTATTATATCCGTATTCTGATACCCATAACACAAACATATAAGCTTAGCTTGGGACCAGAGGACGCTGTGTGAAATGTCCATGAATATTTATTTTATTTATTTATGAATAATAACAACTTAAAACTAAATAAGTTTATTCATAGCAGGTTAAAATTAGTAATAAAATTTCTTCAAGGCTAACATAGGCAAGTCCTAAAACATCTGTTTATTGTTTAATATTTAAGATGCTATGAATTTCGTTTGTTTGTTTGTCAGCCGGTAGATGTGACTCAGGACTGTCAGTTGATAGTGCGATGTATCAGAGAACAGACTTGTGGAGGCAGGTCCTCATTCACTCTACTCCATATAGCTGATGCACTCAGAGGATCCATGATGCAAAGGTTACAGAACTTGCAGAACACGGCCATACATGGACGGTATACCATTGAATTTTTTTATTTATTCTCAGAATAAAATTCTTCGTTATTTTGACGAATCTCATGATCTAGTCGTTCATGTAAAGGAGTGCCGTTTGCGGGCTCGATTCCCGCACAGTACAATTATTTCTGTGATATTTATAATTATAATATATGTAATTTTTTTAACTGGGTCCGCGTGTTTCTCTGTATATTAAGCATGTATTTACAAAAGAAAAGTAGCATATGTATTCTATTCGCATTCTGGTACCCATAACGCAAGTATATGAGCTTAGCTTGGGATCAGAGGACGTTGTGTAAAATGTCCATGATAAAAAAAATTACCATAATTTAATTACAGTTGCAAGTCCTGGCACCGAGGTGATCCTTCAAGATTACTTCGTCAGTTGGTGGTGCACGGAGTGTTGGCTGAGAAGTTGGTCATCAATAACGATATAGCCAGCGCATACGTTATACTGGGACCGCATGTTGACAAGTATGTAACAATATAAGTTTAGTGAAAACAAACTTATTTATGTATCTGAAATATAGGCAGCTCCATACATTTCAACTGTAAAATTAAGTTTGCATTATAGTTTGAATTTGATTTTAAAGGAGTTAATTAAGCTTCAAATTAAATTATTTGTAAGCTACTAGTTATTAAGCCTGGTCTATTACTCTCATACTTCTGACGGGTAGATACGCGTCTAAACAATAAAAAATAACCTAATACCTACACTTTATCAACTTTTTAAATGTACAATATAATATATTATTTTGTCAGATTAATGCGTGGTGGTCTCCGTATAGTCTTCCCAATGAAGGTAGAACGTAAGGCTTCAGTAGTGACGGCTACAGCGCCATCTACCAACAAAGAAGACACACCTCTGGTCGCACTCCTCAAACGTATTGAAGAAAGGTGCTATGCTGAGCTTGTGGAGGCTTGTCGGTATGTATATTCATGTGTTTTTAGGGTTCCGTGACAGTAAATCGGTATTCTATTTCTGATTATTTGCTGTCGGCCAGTGTCACCAGGCTGTATCTCAAAAACAGAAGTATTACCAACTAACACTAAAAACCAGCACACGTTAAACATTTAAGGAGGTTCCCATACAACACACGGTTACAGTGTAACTTGATGATAGCCTTTGATAACATGACTCTCTTTCCAGCCGTTTTACGTCCCACTGTTGGGCATAAGCCTGCTCCACTTTGGGAGGGATTATGGTCTACTGTGCCGCGCTGACGAGGCGTGTTGGCACAGGGTTTATTTTCGAGATTTCCGTCTTTCACAGAGGATGTTATCTGTGTGCAATATCCCTTAGCTGACTTTTACAGCACCCTTGAGAGGAGATGGGTATTCTTAATTGTATTCTTAATCCGTCACCATGACTATGACTATGTAGACGGTTTTTTATGTTAACATTATTTTTATTAAATAGTGAGATGGCTGAAGCTCGTGGTGCATCATTAGCAGCGATCTTACCTCAAGCAGCGTTGAGAGCAATGGCACACAAGTTGCCGGACACGTCGGCCGACATGTTGGCACTACCGTACGTGACTCGCGCGAACTACGACAAATATGGAGCTACACTACTCAATATTACCACTAAGTACGCTGTTGAAGAAATGGGTACGTATATAGTTCTGTAATATCCTATTCTACTTCCTAGTAATATTATAAAGGCGAAAGTTTGTTCTGGATTAATATATTTATGTTCGTTAAACTTTCACCCAACTAAATAAATTTTTGATCAATTTGGAGCTGCACTACTCAACAATTTGAAAGTTTGTATCGATGAATATATGTGTTTTTGTTACTCTTCAAAGCAAAACTACTAAATGAATTGCATTTCAGAATAAAACTTACGGTCTTATACATAATGAGTTATCGGAGGTTTAAAAGTTCGCTAAAATAGGTTCGCGAAAATTGTTAAAACTTGTTATTCATAATATCTTTTTACGCTAAAACGTTTATTATCTCTCTGATAAAATCTCCGTTTAAACCTCCGATAAATCATGAATAAGAACGTTAGGCTATATCGTCACGCTACAAATAAGGAGCGGGGTAGTGACCATAAACATAAGCATTAACAAGAAGTATATTATAAGCAATTTAGTTATTTTAGCAATTAGAATTTTTTGAAATAATGGTTGCCAGGTTTTTTACGTGTCCGACGATATTTATAATTTTTAAATTTTTCCAGTACAAATTAAATAACTTCAATAATATTACTAATATGAAAATCACATTGTTTCAGGTCTTCGTATGATACACCAAGACGAACAAGAACAAGAGAAACCCAAGGAAGATGACTTCCGTGAAGACTCAGGTTCAGACACTGACTGGGGGCAATTAGGCAGAGAGGCTAACTCCTCGGTCACTTCCTCTAGGGGACGTAGGGGAAGGAGGACTATTGGAGGGGGAGTTAGGAAGGCGTAAGTTATTTATTGTTTATCTACTATTAATATTAACCTTTAAATGTCCCCTGTTGGGCACGTGCCTATTATAATTTTACTATTTTTATTAGACAGGCCTCGTGGTGTAGTGGTTCTGGTAACGGACTGCAGATCAAGAGGTCGCGGGTTCGATTCCCGCTCGGGACAATCATTTGTGTGATTTTTCTAATTGCCATACAAATGTTTGTACTACGTCTGGGTGTTTCTATGTATTATAAGTATGTATTTACAAAAGAAAAGTAGTTTATGTATTATATCCGTATTCTGGTTCCCATAACACAAGCATTGAGCTTAGCTTGGGATCAGAGGACGTTGTGTGAAATGTCCGCGAATATTTATTATTTATAATTTTGAGATTTAAAAAATTGTTCATTAATCTCTTAGAATAACCCTCCTTCCAGAAATGTATCACGTAATATAAAGGGATGATCATCATCATCCTCCTGCCCTTATACCATTATTTGGGGCCGGCGCAACATGTCTTTTTCTTCCACAGTCTTCTATTAGCAGTCATGTCTGTGTCAACTCCTCTTTCTTTCATGTCCTCTTTCACACAGTCCATCCATCTTTTCTTAGGTCTTCCTCTAGACTTTTTCCTTCCACATTTATACTCAGAACTCTCCTAACGACATTACTTTCCTCTCGTCTCATGACATGCCCATACCAGGATTCGTCTTTCATCCATCGCTTTTGTTGCCAGGCATATATAGCATAGGGATGATCCTCTTATCTTAATTTTACGGTTTTCCACAAAATATTAAAATATTTTATTGTTACATCACAGCAGATACAAGAGAGGCGTTAGAAAAACGTAAGTTTTATGACTAAGTGTATGTCTGTATGTGCTAACATGATAGGAAACTGCTTGCTTTATTAATACTGAATAGTTTTGCTTACCTCACAAAAACTCATGCATTTCATCTATGCAAATTTTGTAAATATTAATCTATGGGATACTTACGTTTTCCTTTAATTTGTAGCATATATTCTGGCTGATAACTTTTTATATTTTAAAAATGGTTTTAATAGCTTTGTTATGAAATATGTAAACGCGATTATCACAATTTCAAATTAGTCGAAATAATACAAGATGGGAGGAAATCGCTCCCGAAAACTTTTACGCATGTCGAGGCTAGATTAAAGAGGATAATATTGTATTACTTTCCTGTTATTTTTATAACATATAGCAGTGTTTATACTCAGAGGCGTATTTTGAAAATTAGCGCCCCGGGCCATTTGATTTGACGCCCTATAAATTAATAAAGATTTTTAACTTGAAGGCTTTAGCTGTCCTTCTCAGGCTTTCCGCCCTGGGCCATGGCCCCTATGACCCTAGGGTAAAGGCCCTAGGCCTCTGTTTATACTCCTAAATACCGAGAACAGTTATATGATCCAACAGGACTATTAGAATTTTCATAACTAAATATGCCTTTGCCAAAATGAACTTAGACTATTAACAAGAAGCCCACGATGTAACAAATATTTAAAAATAAAATCATATTAATTTATGTTAAGTCCAATACACCATTACTTAATCACCGTAAGTGCTATGATAGCTTAGTAACTATTTATAATAAGCGCCGTTTTGTAAATATCACTTGATATTCATAGCATTTTTTACACTCTTTATATTAGCTTCACTTGTATGTATGTTTGTAACCGACTCCTTTGGACGCTATTTTGACCCGCTTTAAACGGCCAGATTCTATTCAAATTTTGTACTCCTGTCAAAGACCGATGACAATGCAATAATTCGATTAAATAAAGCGTGTTTTATTAGTTTTTTTAAACTATTATTTATTTTTCTAATCTGTGAAGATGTAAATAATTCATTCCATTTATTTCTCTCATTCAAGGGGCTCTACTCCCCCAATATGCATCATACCTTAACAAATTATACAAAAAAACCATCCACTTGAACGACTCTATCTAATAAAAAACCGCATGAAAATCCGTTGCATAGTTTTGAAGATATAGGATCACATAGGGACATACATACAAAAATATATACTTTGTTTAAGATATTTATAATAAGTTAAGATTATTATTTATTTATTTTAAACAGTTACAAACGTAAAGCCACGTCTGCTGCTAAGAAGAAAGCTGCGTTCGCTGCAAGAGGACGTGGAACCACCAGCTCTGGTAAGTGATCATTATCTTATTCATAATGACTTATCGGAGGTTTAAACGGAGATTTTATTAGAGAGATAATAAACGCTTTACCCTAAAAAGACTATTATGAATAACAAGTTTTGACAATTTTCCCGAACCTATTTTAGCGAACTTTTAAACCTGATAAGTCATTATGAATAAAACCAATAATGGTCTTATTCATAATGACTTATCGGAGGTTTTAGAGTATAAACTAAGGTTATATATCCGTACATACGTAGAAATTACGTAATAAATTTAATTATAGTGGAACTTAATAAACCCACGACATTGTAATACCGTAGTTTTACCGACTGAACTATCGCGGCAGTGCAAGTGCTATTTTTTAGGGTTCCGTACCCAAAGGGTAAAAACGGGACCCTATTACTGAGACTTCGCTGTCCGTCCGTCCGTCCGTCCGTCTGTCACCAGGCTGTATCTCAAGAACAGTGATAGCTAGAGAGTTGAAATTTTCACAGATGATGTATTTCTATTGCCGCTATAACAACAAATACTAAAAATAAAATAAAATAAATATTTAAGTGGGGCTCCCATACAACAAACATGTTTTTTTACCGTTTCTTGCTCGATACTAATAACGTTGCCTTATGTTGCATAGATAATGGTACGGAACACTTCGTGCGCGAGTCCGACTCGCACTTGACCAATTTAATTTATTTTCATCACATTTTTGATTGGTGCAATCAAATGCAATCAAATTTATGCAATCTGTCGATGCAATCACCGATGTTACTTTTTCAGTTGTTTCACTACTGTTACATAGTTTAAAAACTAAAAACATTCTTACATGCTGATTTAAAAAATCTGGCTTTTCATTATTACTTTGATAAGTCTGCAATAGATTATTCTATAAATAGATCATTGATTTTATATTCTATAAATAGACGGGCCTCGTGGTGTAGTGGTTCATATAACGGACTGCCGATCATGGGGTCTCGGGTTCGATTCCCGGTCAGGACAATCATTTGTGTGATGTTTTTAATTGTCATACAAATGTTTGTACTGCGTCTGGGTGTTTACTATGTATTATAAGTATGTATTTACAAAAGAAAAGTAGTATATGTATTATATCCTTATTTTGGTACCCATAACACAAGCATATAAGCTTAGCTTGGGACCAGAGGACGTTGTGTGAAATGTCCATGAATATTATTATTATTATATTATTATATTGATTAATTGATATTATTTCGACTCCGGTATGATTCAATCGCTATTTTTTATAACAGCGCGCGGCGGCGGTAATCCATCTGCTTCCCGTACCACCAGTGCTACGCTTAACACCAGACCTGGAGTCTTCAAGTCATCCAAACTTAGTTATCTATGAAGTATTCACATTGGTTGTAAATGATTTTTGTAATAATTTTACCAATAGGTCGATAGATAATTGTTTAAAGAATTTTCAGCTCAATAGTTATAGAAGATAATCATCACATATAAACTAAAAATCTCAACTACATCACTTTAGTATAGAATTTTTTAATTACAGATACCGATTCTACGTGCACATATAAACTAAACTTAACTTAAAAATGAAAATTGAAAGTGTCACTAACACACTAACATACGGCAATGTGTACTTTTTAGGGTTCCGTACCCAAAGGGTAAAAACGGGACCCTATTACTGAGACTTCGCTGTCCGTCCGTCCGTCCGTCCGTCTGTCAACAGGCTGTATCTCAAGAACGGTGATAGCTAGACAGTTGAAATTTTCACAGATGATGTATTTCTATTGCCGCTATAACAACAAATACTAAAAATAAAATAAAATAAATATTTAAGGGGGCATAAGGTCCCATACAACAAACATGATTTTTTTTACCGTTTCTTGCTCGATACTAATAACGTTGCCTTATGTTGCATAGATAATGGTACGGAACCCTTCGTGCGCGAGTCCGACTCGCACTTGACCAATTTTTTCTATAAAAGCTTTGTATTATAGACCAGGTGTGGCCAACTTTTGTGCACATAAGATCTACTTTTTATTTTAAAATTGAGTCGCGATCGACCTATTTCTTAGATAAGGGGGACGTTTATGCAATGTGCTTATATATAAGCCACACAAATTGGTAATGCGCCTGGCGGCCACGTTGGTGACGTCATAGTGACGTATAGATGAGAATATTACATTTTGTTAGCTATACTTTTCCTTTGCTGATGACGTCACAAGGGTGTTAATTTGACAAGGTTCCAGCGCATTACCAATTTGCGTGGCTTATACCGCCGTGCACTCTTGAAAATAGTAGAAAACTACTAAAAGTGGTCACGCTGAACGTCTCCCTACTCGAAGCATGAGCTGCGTACATGTTCATTCCTGTATCAAGTACTAGAAACATTTGGCATTGAATGCGTCTCCTCATGGAACTTGCGAGTGATCGACCAACATTGGTCGGATCGACTTGTTGGCCACTCCTGTTATAGACTAACGATTTTAATTAATATAAATATGTGCACTGAAACAACAAATCTATATTACTAATATATAAAGCTGAAGAGTTTGTTTGTTTGTTTGAATGCGCTAATCTCAGGAACCGGATTTGAAAAATTCTTACAGTATTTGATAGTGTATTTTATCGAGGAAGGCATAATAGATATATTGGCACTATCGTGTTTCATTTTCTAGTTAAGTTTAGTTGTGAACGTAGAATTAGTACTACAGTGTTAATATCACCAAGTCATTCATTTTGTGATAATATTGTATATAAATATATTTAAGCCAACATTTTTCATGTGTAAATATTTTCCCACACAATTGTAATTATTTATTGATGAATAAAAGAATTTAGAACATTGTAGTAGATTTTACCGACTCCATTCATTTAGTTAATAAATAAAGACCGAGATTTTACGAGTCGATGCCATACTTTATTTTTGTGTACTTATAAGTTGCCGTCTATGAACATGCCTCGCGGTCTAATTGTTTATGTAACGGACTGCCGCGGCTGTTCATGGGATTTGATCCCTGCGTAGTACAGTTTCTGTGATATTTGTAGTAGTAGTCTGAGAGTAATCTATGTATAAGGCGATATATGGTAGGTGTTTAGAAAAAAAAAGTTACATGTCGTACATATGTGCTACATGTAACATTTTTTTTCTATACATATATATCCATATTCTGGTACCCCTAACACAAGCAAATAAGCTTGGCTTGAGACCAGAAAATGTTTGTGAGATGGTCATTATTAATTTGCTTTTGGAGTGGAAAGTCTTGTAAGTGTTGTAACTTCTCCTCCTTCTCTAGCCCATTTACGTCCCACTGTTGGGCACGGGCCTTCTCCACTTTGGGGTCTACTGTGCCATGCTGACCAGGCGTGTTGGCACAGGGTTTAGTTTCGAGTGTTATAACTTATACGGATATAATAGCTTAGTCGATAGAACGATAGAAGGTACTCCGAGGTCATAGGTTCCTCCGTCTTTATTTATTAACTTAGTTTTTTTTACATAATACAATAGTTTTCATATAAATATCATAATGTTTCTGTACAAATATTTTTATTGTTTCCACTATTGTTATTTGTTATATTGAACCAATTTATTACTCTCAAATTATAATAATATGAATTTAAATGTGATTGTTTTACTTACAACAAATAAACATTACTTACTTTTTTTCCTTTGTGTATGATTTCAACTCTATTTAAAGAAAAGTTAAGACGATACCAAAATAGCTTCGTGCATTTTTCTATGTACGAAGTTTTCATTGTTTCTTTAGATTGAATGGCTAGAGCTCTAATTTTTAAGTATATGTTTTTTCAATATATGATCTAGGATCGCATCAACTCAGAAACACGATTGAAAAAAGTTTTCTCGATAGAAAATCTTGGCGAAACAACCTCTCAAAATTTTTATTTTTTTCATTTGTCGGTCTATTATCGCGTATTAACTAATGAAATAACTTTAAAAACATAAGTAACTATTATATATAGAAACACGTAAATCAGAAATAAAATATATTTAGTAGATTTTGAGTAAATAGGAAAAGTATCCCTAATTCTTCATTTTCTGTGCCTACTGGCTGTGTTAATATGTACGTGTCGGCGATGATATACGATAATATTGATGTAGGCCCTTAACGAAGTTCTTTAAAAGTGACTCTCTAATAATTACTAATGCAAGTGAAACTCCGGGCTACGGCTTATGTTATGACAAATATGTAAAAATTATAATAAAAATTTGTCTTTATTTCTGTATGTCCTTATGTAATTTCTTTTTTTGCACCTATGTAATTTATTTATATGTGATTTGAGTTAATGTGGTAGTTAAAGAGGATTGTTTATGTGTATCATTTGTTAAAGTTTAGTTTCCAATTTCCACGCGTATGAAGTCACACACAGAAGAGTTTGTTTGTTTGAACGCGCTAATCTGAACTATTTATCGAATAATGGTCTTATTCATAATGACTTATAGGAGGTTTAAAAGTTCGCTAAAATGGGTTCGCGAACATTGTTAAAACTTGTTATTCATAATAGTCTTTTTACGATAAAACGTTTATTATCTCTCCGATAAATTCTCCGTTTAAACCTCCGATAAGTCATTATGAATAAGACAATAAGGCTAATAGGCTACGTAACATCACACTGCGACCAAAAACGGGGAACATTAGAACAGCTATTTTCGTATTGAAATTTTCGTGAGTTTGAGTCATATTAGAAATATTATGTTACCGGATAACGCTCACTGTTTTGGGATCGATGATGTCAACCCAAGTTTCGAGCATATCCGATGCTCATCTTCAGTGCACGCCGGAAAGTCGAAGACGCCGCTGCGCACTCGTCCTGACGATGAGCATCGGATATGCTCGAAACCTGGGTCGACATCATCGATCCCAAAACAGTAAGTGTTAGCCAGTAACATAATATTTCTATTACGTACCACAGCTAGTTGACAAATAAAACTCTTATATATTTCTCAACATGTATAATAATCTTCATAGCGTCTCCACTCTTGGCCAGATCTAGTGCCTTCTTGGTATCAGCGAGAGGCACGTGGTGTGTGATGAACTTGTTCAGTTTGATGGCACCACTCGACACTGCTGCCAGAGCTGATGGGTATCTGAGGGGATTATATTATTATTATGTTAATATCCAGAAATTTTATCACATCCATCCATCAGCCCTTCTCCGTCCACTACTGGGCATAGGCTTCCCCCTTAGAACGCCACAACGCACGGTCCTGTGCCAACTGCATTTGACGATATTGTCAGTCCACCCTGTTGGGAGTCGCCCCACGCTGCGTTGTCTGGTACGTGGTCGCCACTCGAGGACCTTTCGTCCCCAATGGTCGTCAGGTCGCCGAGCGATGTGGCCTGCCCATTGCCACTTCAGTATGTTAACTCTTTATCACTTGATATATTGCAATTTTGTCGGACGTCACAAGTATATTACAGTTCACAGTTTTTATCAGTGATTAATGGACAAAATTATCCAATCCTGGATTTTGTCCAGCCAGCATCTCGTTTGATTGCTGGACACGGGTTTCTCGACTTCGAGAGGATTTTAGTCCACTATGCTACTCTGACCAGGTGTGTTGGCATAGAATTTTAGTTTCGACTATTCCGTCCCTCACAAATTATGTTGAAAGCTTATAATATTCTTTAGCTAGCTTTTACAGCAACGTGGAGAAGAAAAAGGGTGGTGAGACTTATATTCTCAATCCATCACAACACTTCAATGCTGGATTTACTAAATTGAGCATTAAAAGTCGTGTAGTTGGGAAAGCCAATACTCAAAAGCCAGTAAATGTGCAAGAAAAATGTCAAAAATAGGCGTGATATTTTGTTGTAGAAGAAAAATGATTGGTTTTCAGTTAGCTACTAACGTGTTAACTATCCTGTATGAGCCTCGGATGTCAACTTCTCGTAGTAGCGCTTGCGTTAATGGAACTTCCACCTTGGCACCACCGATGCCTACCACTAGTACCACACCTCCTGTCTTTGTTACCTATTATAATATAATTTATAGTAAATAAATTTTCACATACAGTTCTCTGATCTTAAATTACGCTGGAAAAAGTTAGTTTCACACTGATTACATCATCTCCAAAAAGCTTGGCGCCTTTTTCCCATAAGTAAATACTATAAAAATGCCAGTAGTTACGTTCTAAGTATGTATATAATTCACTTGCTAATGCTATGCTAAATGCTACGCACTTTACCTTGTACCACTGACTTCATATGCAAACTTGAGACGCACTGTATTTTCAATAACTATATAAATTACAACTAGCCATGGTAATCCACTAACCATCATAGCAACTCTCTGTGCGGAGGCATACGCGCATGCGTCTATAGTAACATCAGGCTGTGAGCCCAACATGGCGACCACACCGTCCACTATATCCTGGTCGGAGTACTCCTGCTTCACTAACAGTGTGTAGTCTGCAGCCAGCTCGCGGGCTGTGTCTAGTCGAGATTGAACCACGTCTGAGGAGATAAATTGCCCAGTATTATGTACCATGTTAAGTTAAAGGAAAAATAATAATTATGTATTTTTCACTATAGCTTTAAATTATTTTTTACGGCTTCAGTAATGAAACATTTGTCATAAGTGTTATTGTAACTAAGAGATGTCGGGAAAGTCATTTTGATTCAACCATAAAAAATCTGCATTCCATTTTTAGGGTTCCGTACCCAAAGGGTAAAAACGGGACCCTATTATTGAGACTTCGCTGTCCGTCCGTCCGTCCGTCCGTCTGTCACCAGGCTGTATCTCAAGAACGGTGATAGCTAGAGAGTTGAAATTTTCACAGATGATGTATTTCTATTGCCGCTATAACAACAAATACTAAAAATAAAATAAAATAAATATTTAAGGGGGGCTCCCATACAACAAACATGATTTTTTTACCGTTTCTTGCTCTCATACAACAAACGTGATTAATTAAGTATTGTGTGTGTTGTTTGCTCATTTATTAATAAAGTATGTTGCATAGATAATGGTACGGAAACCTTCGTGCGCGAGTCCGACTCGCACTTGACCAATTTTTTAATTCATTGTTAATTTCTTGAGAACTTACGAACCATGACCTAGCGAGGGGTCTTTTAAATAATGATGTGGAACATGTCTAACTGATGATGGTTGATTACATTAAAAGGATGAGATTACGAAGGTCGTTTGCTGTTTTTTCAGCTAAATAAGAATGTACTCACCAGTAATAAGTATTTTACTAGCACCCATAGCTTTAGCGGTCATGGCACACAGCATGCCAATAGGGCCCGCGCCCAGTATTAATAGCGTGGACCCGAGTTTGATTCCCGCCCGGTGACACGCATGCATCGCTATAGCTAGAGGCTGCACCGCTGCTCCTTCCTCCATTGATAAATCATCAGGCATTCTAAAAAAATCATAATCATAAGAATTTAGCATTCTTCTAAATAAACATTCATTAACCATTATTTTTAACTTTATTTGTAAGAAACCTTTATCAAAATTGACAGACCTCGTTCCTTATTGGTATCGATGTCGTGAGTTCGTTACAATTGATTCTGTCTGTAGTCTTAAAATTGTGTAATTGAGTAGGAAACATCTTTACAAACTTTTTATGTTATTAAGATAATGGCATAAGAAAATTGTAAAATACTAACTTGTGACAAAAGTCAGCAACATGTTTATAATAAGAGCTAAGATTCCCCGCGGCGCCCATAGACGAGCAGTACGTTGGCGCTATGCACAAGTTGTAGCGTCCCACCTTGCAGTACTCACACGCTCTGCACGGCTGCGTTGGCTCTATGGCCACGCGATCTCCCACCTTCAACGTTGACACCTTGCTACCCACCTAAAAATTCGAATAAAAATACTTAAAATATGCTAAAACATTGGTTAATTGTTTTGTCATCGGTTCTTGTTAGGTTTACAAAACGAAAAATATTCCAAAAATATTTATTGACTCTACCATTCACGTTATGTTACCCGATATTTAGTAGATACATATCTATAATTATCTATTTAAGACGTTATAGTTAAAACGGCATTGGTATATAATTATCTTTAAACATTCAGACAAACCAATAGAGAAATCACTTTTATATTTTTCACTTTCGCGATCGTTTCTTTTCCCAATGTTCTTGACATTTTGTGAAGATGGTTTACTAACGGAAGTTTAGTAACTTGTAGCTAACTACTCCAACTTACCTTCACAACAACACCAGCACCCTCGTGTCCAATAACTATAGGCTCTGTAAGTACGTCCATTCCACACGTGCCTGTGCTGTATAACTTGACATCAGAGCCACAGATACCTACACACTTCATCTTCACCAGTACATCTGTATCATTAAGTGAAGATTATTAATTAGGGAGCCAACTAGCAGTCTCACTATGATAGGACTGTATAAGACTACAGGGGCTCAGGTATGGAAGCAAGATTTTCACAAAAAATATCATTTTCTTCAGGGCCATGAATACATTATAATACAGATCTGCGCTAATAGAAATTGTTCCAAGATCCGCCCAGATTCTCAAGGGCACCAGATAATCTATCCATCTATCTATATGTCTTTGTCACCACACGGAGTACGTAATATATAGGGCAAAGCCAACTTTAGGCCACCTGTAAACACCACTTTAGCAAGAAAAGATATAATACATTAATTTTGTTATTTAATCATATGAATTTTACGTATATTTAAACACCTGTCACTGAAACAATTTATGTTTCGTATAAAAAAAGTATTTTTGTTTGAAAATCCTTACAAAAGTCGCGTAGCAAATTACTGTTAGTTGTTTAAAACTTTATCCTGAGTTTTCTATCTTTATAAAATATTATTATATACGCATAAAATATGCATTTCGTAATTAATAATGTGGTTAAAAACATGTTTAAAAGAAAAAGGTAAATCAAATGCATAACAAATGTAATGTCAAACAGTCAACTTCACTTGTCGCAAGTGAGGGTACTTGTACATGTTGTGCATACAGTGTTTCTATTATTTTCTGATTTACTACGGCCTGGCTTTGTTATATGAACTTGATTATGATTTACACGTTTGACTGAACGTATATATTTACTCGGGAGGTATATTTTGTTTATGTTTTAATAAGCAACAATTGTAATGGCCGAAATATCCTATCCAACAATATTGTTCTAATTGCATAGTTGGGACACGCACCATAGGTTGTTGTGCCTACATTACGACAATGCTCATGTATATAGGTAAGATATGAACTCAACATAACACCTCCTACGACAATCCTGGATGATATTTTGATCATATATGAAAGTTATGAAAATATAGATATTTGACATAAAAAACAAACTGCTTATTTCATGTTTATCCCATATGTATAATCAAATAAAAGATGATGAAAACACATTTCTTACCATGTTTTACTTAACAAGCATAAAAATAAATGAATACTTGATTTTCCTTGCTGCCAGGCACATTATTAAACCTGAAATTGTTTTTTTTTATTTTCTACTTATTTTAAAGTAATGGCGGCATTTTAAATATGTTTTTCGGATATCTGATATATTTAAGATTTTGAAATGCATAACAAATATATCAGTATTTCCTGTCCATGAGTTGCCCCAGACCCTAAGGAGAATGGGCATTCCCCTTTACATAAACATGAAAAAACGTTGTCGCTAATCTATACGTGCGATGATGACTAATAAAGACCTATTATCATCATCGCCGCGTTTCCTCTGATAGAAATTGTAAGAGTCAGGTGGAAGATAAACCTGTGTGACAAAAGACTGAAAACTAAACTCATAAGTTACGTTCATATCAACTGAATATACGTGTTAGACTAAATTCCCTGTCCATGTGAAAGAGTCCTATGCCTATTGTGTCTAATAGTTATAGGCTAAAGGAAGATAATGCTTACCGTTATCTGCTATCTCTGGCATGGGCCATTTTTCCTGCAACAAAATATAAGGTACTTTCATAAGTACTAACTACAAAAACCTTGAATAACAATTACAGCTTGAATAGTGCTTAGATTTTGAGAATTCGGTCAACGGTCACACAAGTGCCTATGCTATTCTAAAAGACACGCCTGAAACCAGAGGCGGATTTACCGTAAGGCCCGGTAGGCCCAGGCCTAGGGCTGCCAGATTTAGGGGTGGCCCCAAACGTGTCAAAAAATTATTATAACGTATGGCGGACTGCACTGCATGGTGCAATGCAATCTATACCATATACTCAAATACTCTTTTATGTTTTAATACGCTTATATTGTAGTATAATATTGTAGCCTGTATGTTTGCTTGTTTGCTTGCTTGCTTGTTTGTTTGCTTGCTTGTTTGTTTGCTTGCTTGCTTGTTTGTTTGCTTGCTTGTTTGTTATCAAGATTATTATAACCAAGTATGCCAAATTGGCAGAGTATGTTAAAGCAAATAACTAGTTGTAAGTGTAACAACTTATGTACCATATTCTTGCGAAATAAAACAGATTTTTTGTATTAAGGGGCGGCTTATGGCTTGGGGCCTAGGGCGGCCGAGACTGTAAATCCGCCACTGCCTGAAACACTTATGAAATGAACATACTTGGTTGTTATTTTTGATGCATGTTAGATATATACTTCTTCTTTATACCTACGTACGTATTACTAGTAAGTATTATCTAGCGCGTCATCAAGAAGAACAAAAACGTCTCATATATAAAAAGGTTATCATTCTCAACTACAAGTACGTACAAATTACACGAATTTTAATCAAAATAATATTCCACAGGTCACTTGATAAGTCATATATATATATATGATAGTTTGTTGTTATGTAATATAATGTTTTATGTAAATTAAGTGTAGGTAGTGATAGGTATTGAATGAAAACCCTTGGACATACGCATACTTACGCAATATTTCTTAGGGCAGACAACAACAGCGAGCAGAACTTCATGGTTAGACGATGTTTGCCAATTAATTGCTTAGAACTATGTCGATAGATGATATATTTTACATTTCCATATATCTACGTGGTAGGATTTCCAAATTTTCCACTGGATAATTATTTATGTGTAATAAATAAATATAGCTAACGGTTTCCATAATGTGTTAGGATGTGCAGGACTTGGCATAGAAGATAACTAGTATTCTTTCTTTTCGAACTTTAAACTAACAGTACCACAGCTATATAAACTATGGCAATGGTACCTATTTAGTTGCTTACGCCTTCCGACAGGGACATGAATTGTAAACGAATCCCAGTGCGACTAATTATTCCTAGAAATATTTTTAAATCAGACCTGGAACTGAAAGACTAGGATTACTGGAATGAAATAGCCTAGTATCTAAGTATCTCACATAATAACCACTCTTGTACTGGCCAAGCCATAACCAACCATAGATTTACCGAGTTTGCCGACTTTAAAAAAATTTGTAGATGCATATTGCTCAAGAGGGTGCAATTAATTCTAGAGGGGGCTATCAATAACTGTTCTTCCTTTTCCCTTGTGCCTAAACCCTCTTCAAATGAATTCAAAATAACTTACGATTTTGACGTCATAGGGTCCGTGAAGAACCGCCGCGTAATTATCACCATCAATCATCTCGAGGAATAAGAACACACTGCGCGTATTGACCAAACACAAGATATGAATGAGATAAAAACTTATATAACTAATACATTAATTATTTCGGTACATAAATCTTACAGTTTTAATTCTCTTTTGTAAATATTTGTAATATTTCTCGTGACTTCATATATTTGTGTTTTGATAACAAAATCGCATGTGAATATCTTGTACCTATTTTTCAAGACTTAGAGGCCCTGTTCTGATGCGTTAAAAACTTAACATAACAAACTTAACTGAAATGAAAAGAATTATGGTTTATTTTGGCTATTACGTTGTACAAATTTTGTATTAATTAAAATCGTCAGTCACATACACCTCTTTAGTAACAGGAAAGTAGAGTTACAATGTCGAATTGTGTAATTATTAATTTTCATTTTTAGTTAAGGTTAGTTATGCGTGTAGAATTGGTGCTTTAATCTATACATAATTATTATCACGCCCCCTATATCAATACGGAAAGAGGTGTGTTAGTATTTACAGTTTATTTGCTATGTAAAAATAAGATTGCATCCGCTAAATAAATACAGACGTTTCGATAACTAATGTCTCTCGTAAAATAATTTTAGAACGAAATTGTGCAATTATTGAAGTAGCTGCTATTTTCTGTATGTAACTGTGAATTTTATAAATAAGTAAATAGATTAAAAAAAAAAGTAATAAAATCTCGCAGTAACATAAATTCGTCATGGACCACCAGTTTCTTGTTCGAGTAGCTTAGAAGGTCGGGATCACCCTAAGCTTGCTAAACGTATTCGAGGTTATATTTATTAAATTGTATCGTTTATTTAATACTAGCTGTTGCCTGCAACTTCGTACGCGTGGAATCTAGGAACCAAACCTTAACAAATTATACAAAAATGCCATTCTCTTGAAGACTCTATCTATAAAAAAACCGCATCAAAAAAAATATATAAATAATATATATTCATGGACATTTCACACAACGTCCTCTGGTCCCAAGCTAAGCTTATATGCTTGTGTTATGGATACCAGAATACGGATAGAATACATATACTACTTTTTTTTGTAAATACATACTTATAATACATAGAAACACCCAATACTTACAAAAATTACGACCTTGTTTTATAATAAGTAGATACTATATAGGATTGATAGATATATTTTGGCGTTATCCATATGCACTCATTAATTCAACTGTAAGAATAATTGGCTGGAGAAGTGAAGTCTAAGCATTGAGACATAGGTATGTATACTAATAATAAAATAAACTGAAGTTTGTTTGTTTCAACGCGCTAATCTCAGGAACTACTGGTCCGGTTTCAAAGATTCTTTCAGTGTTGGAAAGTACATTTATCGAGGAAGTCTATAGGCTATATAACATCACACTACGACCAATTACAGCGAAGCATCAACGAAAAATGTTGCAAGAACGGGAAAAGTTTTCTGAATTCCACTCGTATGACGTCGTCTATAGATTAGTTAGATGAGCTCTCCACGACTCTCAATTCCTCAATGAGCTATAAAACCATGAGATGTAGTGATTTGCCTCCTACTAACCATAACATTAGCGTCGACCATCGCTTAAGAGGACACGATATCAAATTATGCTCCATACCAAAATATGGGTATCGTACTTCCCTTTTTTCTTCGCGAAAGTTAAACCGATTGTAATTGTTTTTACGCTATATTATAGACTAGCTGTTGCCCTCGACTCCAACGGCGTAGAATTTAGGAAATTTTCCCCGTTTTTGCAACATTTTTAACTACTGCTTGAGTGAGAGTATTATAAACGTAAGAGTAAACAAAGATAATCAGAATGAACGAACTGCTAAGCTATCAGGAGTTACACGTGTTATTGTGAGTCAACCATAAAATATAGATATGTGCTGTTCCGGGATATTTTTTAGACAATTTTATGTAGAATATTTCCGTCATACATGATTTCTATGTAACTTTAACCATTAAGGCTGCACACGCGACGGAAGCTTAAAAAATGGAGCACCTTTTCCCGTTTTCCCAACATTTCCCTTCACTACTCTGCTCCTATTGATTGTAGCGTGATGAAAAGTATACTATAACCTGCCCAGGAGTATGAAGAATAATTGTACCAAGTTTCGTTAAAATCCGTCGAGTAGTTTTTGTTTCTATAAGGAACATACAGACGGACAGACAGACAGACAGACAGACAGACAAAAATTTTACTGATTGCATTTTTGGTATCAGTATCGATCACTAATCACCCCCTGATAGTTATTTTGAAAATATATTTCATGTACAGAATTGACCTTTCTACAGATTTATTATAAGTATAGATGAAGAGTATATCTATGCTTCTGTCACTTCCTTTTTTTCTATACATAATAACTAAAATAAATATGACCATCCGAAAATCCTGTTTTTTTTTTTGTTTTCTTTAGGTAAAGTTGGAGCGTCTATCACACATATTTGGTAACGCTTTACCAAAAACGATGGTGACACAGCATAGATATACCATGATATACTCTTCATCTATGATATAGCGTAAAAACAATCAAAATCGGTTTAACTTTCGCGAAGAAAAAAGGGGACTACGAAACGTCTTTTTTTCAAAGAATTTGTAGGTAAAATCTGCTTCAGCTATATTTATCCCTTTCAGCACGGCGCTCGGAAATAGGGATAGCAATACCTAAGGCAAATACCTAAATTAGAAGTACAGTACCCTCTTGATGTGGTGTCGGATTGTCAGCGGTCGGATCGTAGAGACTAATACTAGCCCAGTCTATTAATAATTAACTTTAACTGTTGAATGAACTGCCTAACTACCGCACCGAAAACTTACATCTCTCGGTAGTTCAAATAAGTTATTCTCTTTATGAATTGCTTCATGTCTTGGGTTTAAAGGAGGTTGAATGGATTAAGAAAAAAAGGTAAAAAAAAAGTTACCAAAAAAATAACAATAAGTACATATATTTACAAAAAATATTTTTCAAATTTCATCTTCCATTAGACGCATTTTTTTAAATTATCGTAGCAGTTTACTACGGTTGTAGAACTTTGAATTATTTTTTTCTTCTATGCAAATATTGAATATGTTGTCCAGTATGGTGTTACGATTGGTTTTTCTTTATTACTTTCAAAATAATTTGAATCGAATTTCAAATAAATAAAAATACGTACCTAGGTACTTAAATAATTATACAATTTATAGTTATGTAACTAACTTTTCCATTACTTATGGCATTTTATGTCATCTATAAAGTGATTAAATAAATATGTACAATGTTGAAATGTTTTTTTATTAATAATTATTATCCAGCTGTAAGTCTTATTCTGCAACAATTTTTTGTCTTTTCTAGTCTTTTGTTTTTTTTATTTGTTCAGTTGTCACTGTGGTATGTAAATAGTACCACAATGTCTTAATTTTTTTTTAAATTTTAGTTTATGGTTGTACCATAGATTAAAATTTTTCTTTATTGTTTGTGTCTCTTGGCTGTACGTGGATCATGACCTTGATCCCTAGACCCTGGCGGGCTACTTCGTAAGCTTGTACGGTATCTTCCATGTCGAAGTGATGAGTGACCAAGGGTTTGAGGTTAATTTTACCATTAGCTACCATTGCCAAAGCTATTGGGTACCTGAAATATTACACAAAAGTATGGTTTTAGTAGGTATTTAGAAATTAAATATCACCGTTCCTAAGATATCTACAGCCTGATGTCTGACGGACGGATTGACAACGGAATCTCAGTAACAGGATTTTAGCCTTTGGGATCTAAAAATATCGGTGTACCGCGTGTTTGTGAACATTAATGTATGGGTTCGAATTGCTTCAAAAATGGCGTAAATAGTCTGAAAATTTGATATTTAAGCACAATCTCATGGTGTTTATTGTACATTTGTGTTATACATATATATATTGATGCTAATTCTATGCAAACAACTAACATTAACTAAAAGATGAAAACAACTACCTATTGCTGTATTTTGATTATTTGGCTATTTTGTTGTGCACATCTATATTAATAAAAATCGTTATTCTATAATACATAGTGTTTATAATAAGAAAGTTGAAGAATGATCGGATGTCCTGGTCTGGGCATGTTATGAGACGAGAGGAAAGTAACATCGTTAGGAGAGTTCTGCGTATGAATATGGAAGGAAAAAAGTCTAGAGGAAGACCTAAGAAAAGATGGATGGACTGTGTGAAAGAGGACATGAAAGAAAGAGGAGTTGACACAGACATGACGGCTAATAGAAGACTATGGAAGAAAAAGTCATGTTGCGCCGACCCCAAATAATGGGATAAGGGCAGGAGGATGATGATGATGAATAAGAAAGTTCAGTTAACATTGACGAATTGTAATAGTTAGTTAATTTATACACGTCGAAATGGTACCATTATGTAGGTTGGTAACAAAATATAATATACTAACTCATTGACGTATCTGAAGATGCCTCTAATGTCGACCTCCCTGGCGAGTGTTCCAGCCAGAGGTACTGTCTGTTCTTGAGCTCCCATACCGACCAGGACCGCCACACCACCTGACTTCGTTGCCTATAATTAAATAATTAATTAGATTAAGTAATACTGAAACGATATTCAGAGGTAGTGTGACCGACTGCACACAGATATTGTACACTGATAACTCTGTGAGAGACGGATAACTCAAAAATAAACCATGTGCCAACACGCCTGGTAAGCGCGGCACAGTAGACCATAATCCCTTACAAAGTGGAGGAGGCCTGTGCCCAACAGTGAGACATTATTAGGCTGGAGAGAGAGTATATATTATATGAAACAGAGTGCTACGAGGTTCTATGTAAGGGATAGAGTAATATCATTATTATATACCACTAACCAGCATAGCTAATCTGACAGTAGCCTGAGACCCACTTGCATCGAACGACAAGTCAGGTTCTCCTTCGAGGAGTTCATGTACTTTCTTCACTACATCATCTTCTTTGTCGTCACGTGTCACCAACAATGTGGAGTCAGCACCCATCATCTTTGCAAAGTCCAAACGCGATTGGAGAATGTCTGAAAATGTAAAAATACTGTTATAATAATATGTACAATAATTGTATAATATGTTGATTGTTGCTATACAATACACATTTTAATGTATCAAATTAGAATAATGGTCTTATTCATAATGACTTATCGGAGGTTTTAACGGAGATTTTATCGGAGAGATAATAAACGTTTTAGCGTAAAAAGACTATTATGAATAACCAGTTTTGACAATTTTCCCGAACCGATTTTAGCGAACTTTTAAACCTCCGATAAGTAATAATGAATAAGGCGGTATTTAAAAAAATATGTTTAACCGACTTCATGTGCCTTTGAAATTTGAGGGTTTTCCTTGATTTCTCAGAAGATAACCTTCAGGTCCTGACCTGGTGCCAATGGGACCACACGGGAACCACCAGCATTTAAATAAAAAAGTATCATGAAAATCGCTTCGTCCAGTTAAAAGTTATGAGGTAAAAGACATAAAAATAAACTCGCACACTTAGGGTTTCGTACATACTAGACATATAAACATAAATAACTGGATTCAAATAATCATTTAATTAAACTCAAAACAACTCACCAACTTAATTTTGTAGTTGAAATATAGGGAATCGTCTACATTTCAGCTACTTCATAAGTTGGTATTAGTACATATAAACACTTTTTTCTTGTTATGTGATGACAAATTATAAGTTTTTTATTTTTCCCTATATCAGCACTATATAGACTTGGTCTATGCCAAATTTCAAGGCTCTAGAGCAACGGGAAGTAACCTGTGAATTTTGATTCCCTAGCATAAGTCGAAAAATTCTTAAAAATGGTCGTAATTCGGTTATATCTTTTAAATGCGTAGAGGTAAAAGGTTGATTGTATTTTTTGCAGTAAGGTACCGCATAGATCTACATATCGTATGAGTTTCAAGTTGATACCTTCAGCCGTTGCTGAGTAAAAAAAGTTAGACAGACGGACAGACAGATAGACAGACACCGGAGTGATCCTATAAGGGTTTGTACGAAACCCTAAAAAGACATACAGTTGAATTGAGAACCTCCTCCTTTTTTTTTGAAGTCGATTAAAAGTATCCGAAGTACTCAACATAAGGTAAGGTTCCCGTAATTGTCAGTCAATATATGATACACACCTGTTACAAGCACCTTGCTAGCTCCCATAGCCTTGGCAGTGAGCACGGTCACAATACCGATAGGTCCAGCACCCATCACTAGCACTACGTCACCACCTCGCAGACCACCTCGACGACAAGCGTGGACTCCTACTGAGAGAGGCTCTAATAGTGCTCCTTCTTCCATTGTCACGTGGTCTGGTAATCTAGAAACAGACAGTACTTTTGCAGAACTGGCTTATCTAATTAAGTGTTAGATATTGAAGTGAGCCGTAGTAGCCAGTTAAGCATTAGGCACCTCAGTGTCAGGCATAAAATAGGTGAAACGTCAGGGCCGTCTTCTACTCTGGGCACATACCTAGGGCTTCCTAATTATTAGGGCCGCCTTATCCTGATTGCATCATATTTTTCTACTTTGATCTAATAGGTGATAGCGGAGCGCATATCCTATTGTGCCCAGGGCATCTTAAAGGTTAAAGGTGGCCCTGGAAATAGGCTCAATTTTTGTAAGCTAAAAAATTGTAGTCATAGTCTGAGCAGTCTTTTTAGTCTGCCTCATAGCCACCTGAAAGTTGTACTAAACTAGTCTGATACCTTCTTTAATTCTTAATCGTATTCTATAGATTGGGGGTTCAAAAGATTCTCATATATTTTGTGACAAGTAATTAATTAGGGTTGTGGAATTTGAGAAATGTAAGAGAAAACGTCGGATTTTCTTTTGATAAATCTGTGGTAATAACAAATATATGATTTTACAATATACCCATTTGCCCCATCATCATGCTTTCAGAACGAGGTTCTTGTAACCTAATTTTAAGCTTAAGTAAACGCACTCTTATAATGATTTTGTAATTGATTGGCTATGCTTTTCCGAAGTGGGGGTTCAAGTCCCACTAATAGTAATCAGTTTTTACACAATTTCATTTATGAAATACATAAGTCAATATACAAACTTGAAGCAAAAGTCGGCTGCATGTTTGTAGTATCTGACCAAGTTTCCGTGGAAGGGCGGTGTGGCACAAAAGGCCATTTCGGGACACAGATGATAGCGTCCTGACTTACAGAACTCACAGTACCGGCATGGTATACCTGGCTCGATCGCTACTCGGTCACCAACCTTCAGGTGCTTTACTTCTGATCCAACCTGAAATAGACATGCAAACTGATCACATACCGAAAACTCGTGTTATAAAAGACAGTGTACCAATTTTGCATGCACAATTAGACATAATTCGACGGGCTTCGTGGTGGAGTGGTTTATGTAATGGACTGCCGATCACGAGGTCGCGGGTTCGATTCCCGCTTGGGACAATCTTTTGTGTGATATCCATAAATGTCATACAAATGTTTGTACTGCGTCTGGGTGTTTTCTATGTATTATAAGTGTGTATTTACAAAAGAAAAGTAGTATATCTAGTCTATCCGTATTTGGTACCCATAATACAAGCATAGAAATATAGCTTACTTTGGGACCAGAGGACGTTGTGTGAAATGTCTTGAATATTTATTATTTATTATTATTTATTTATAGTTGGGTATTATGGTATTATTAATAAAAAAGTTAAGCAACTTCATGTGCCTTTGAAATTTGAGGGTTTTCCTCGATTTCATAGGAGATAACATCATCAGATCTAGACCTGGTGCCAATGGGACCACACGATCATCAGCTTTCAAATAAAAAAGAATCATTAAAATCGTTTCGCACAGTTAAAAGTTATGAGGTATCAAACATAAAAAAGAAACATACAGACAAATTGAGAACCTCCTCCTTTTTTGAAGTCGGTTAAAAATTAAATAGAAATGATCAGCGTCTGCGATTTTTTTTAAACAGAATCCGAATTTATCTAAGTTCTACTTTACTACTTACTTTCTTCTACATGTTAATTTAACAATTTGTTATAAAATATCAAATTAATAAAACAACATAATAACATAACTTTAAACGAGAGATATTCTATACTAATATTATAAAGCTGAAGAGATTGTTTATTTGTTTGAACGCGCTTATCTCAGGAACCATTGATCCGATTTGAAAAATTCTTTGTAAATAGTTGGTAGTCTTTGTAATAATGTTGGGATAGTAGGTACATTTATCGAGGAAAGCTATAGGTTATACTACATCACGCTGCGATCAATAGAATAGAATAGAATAGTCATTTATTTCCAAGAATATGGTACAATAGATTCTTATATATAGGTGCGATAGGAGGGAAACATCAGTGAAAAATTTTACAAAAAGGGGATTTCCACGCGTACGATGTCGCGAGCACTAGCTATTTGATAATAGGTACCAACATTATATGATGTAATATCACGCCATTTTAAAAAACTGGAGGATACCTTGTAGTTTAATCTGCGCTCGCGCTGGTGGGTTGATATTTTTTTTAATAATTGCATTGTCATCGATACATAATATGTGTGCAAAATTTCAGATCAATCCGACATTGATAGATACCTACCGGACTAATTTATGCGTGTTAATAAGAAGCGGGCCGGATTCGTAGTACCGAGTCACTATTCTAGTTATATTAATAATTCTATGCTACCTACTTACAAAAAAGTTGACAGTTTGTGTTGTCAGAGACATAAGTTTCTGCTGTCGCAATCGTAGTAAACAATTAAGATATTTTTATCTGATTCTATAAACTAAGCGTTTTTATGTGAAATTATGTGATTGTATATGAAAGGCATACGTAAAAACACAATAATCTTGGTGAGTCTACTCATATACAATTAAGTAAACTATTACGTGTATAATTAAAAATACAAGTGTGGTCATAGTGATACTTCAACATGCTATTCTAGTAATTCTGAGCAAGGAAATGGGATTATTCTTTTAAATTATTGCATTGTCATCGGTCCTTGATACAACCTAGTCCTTGTACCTATATGTGCAAAATTTTAGATCAATCCAATTACTGCAAGTGTGTTAAAATTACTTTCAAAGATTCCGTTACATAGATTAATACATTGATAGATACATACTGAACTTATAAAAGCGTGTTAATTAAAAAATAGACATAGTTGTGGACACTAGCAATGCTCACAAAAATGTCATATTAATTAACTTAAATCAATAATAAAACTTTATTTTTCTTAATAATTTGATAACGACTGTGATAAGTGGTTTTATCACTTAATATTGTTATGACTTATGTGATAGGCAGGTACAGTTGTCAGTTATCAAACTGTTGTTTCTTTAGACTTGCTAATCTAATATATAAAATTTCCATGTCACAAGTTTCCGTACTCCTCCGAAACGGCTTTAACGATTTTTATGAAATTTTACATGCATATTCAGTAGGTCTGAGAATCGGACAACATCTATTTTTTAACCTCCCCCCCCCTGACTTTTGTATGGTAAAACAACGTTTGCCGGGTCAGCTAGTTATTATATAATATTAAAATATATACAATAACTAACTGTTGCCCGCAACTTCGTACGCGTCTAATCTAAAAACCTAACCCTAACAAATCATACAAAAATACCATCCCCTTGATACTTGATATCTTGATGATATATTATTTAAAAAACCGCATCAAAATCCGTGTGGTAGTTTTGTATCATTTTTCACTGATGCTTCGCTCCTATTAGTCGCAGCGTGATGTTATATAGCCTATAGCGTTCCTCGATAAATATACTATCCAACACTGAAAGAATTTTTCAAATCTAACCAGCGTTTCTTGAGATTAGCGCGTTCAAACAAACAAACAAACAAACAAACTCTTCAGCTTTTTAATATTAGTAAAGATAATAGGCTACATTTTATCACAGGAAAGAAAATGAGAGAGACAAATCATTAAAGTGCAGTTATAAGGCCATCTCTTTGCCGGATCATGGTCTGCCTCAAGGCACTATACCATGGCCCGGTAAGGGCGAGGAATAAATAAAAACCTGTCAAGAGCGAGGTAAACTCGCACACTTAGGGTTTCGTACCTACTAGACATATAAACATAAGTAACTGCATTCAAATAATCATTTAATTAAACTCAAAACAACTCACCAACTTAATTTTGTAGTTGAAATATAGGGAATCGCTTACGTTTCAGCTACTTCATAAGTTGGTATTAGTATAAACACTTTTTTACTTGTGATGTGATGACAAATTATAAGTTTTTGGATTTTTCCCTATATCAGCACTATATAGACTTGATCTATGACAAATTTCAAGGCTCTAGGGCAACGGGAAGTAACCTGTGAATTTTGATTCCCTAGCATAAGTCGAAATATTCCTAAAAATGGCCGTAATTCGGTTATATTTTTTAAATGCGTACAGGTGAAAGATTGACTGTATTTTTTGCAGCAAGGGACCGCCTAGATCTACATATCGTATGAGTTTCAAGTTGATAACTTCAGCCGTTGCTGAGTAAAAAAGTTTGATAGACGGACAGACAGACAGAGTCACACACACCGGAGTGATCCTATAAGGGTTTGTACGAAACCCTAAAATGATAGAATATCTATTGAATTAGCACAATTTTGAAAAAATATTTACAGTACGATTCCATTTGCACAACTAAACTTAAGAGGGCACGATACCAAATTATGCTCCATACAAAAATATGGGTATCGTACTTCCGTTTTTTCTTCGCGAAAGTTAAACCGATTTTAATTGTTTCTACGCTATATTATAGATGAAGAGTGTATCTATGCTTCTGTCACTTTCTTTTTTTTTCAATACATAATAACTAAAAGAAATATGACCATCCAGAAATCCCGTTTTTTCGGTTTTCTTTAGGTAAAGTTGCAGCGTCTATCACACATATTTGGTAACGTTTTACCAAAAAAGGAAGTGATACAAGCATAGATATACACTTCATCTATAATATAGCGTAATAGCGTAAAAACAATCAATCGGTTTAACTTTCGCGAAGAAAAAAGGGGACTACGAAACGTCATTTTTTCAAAGAATTTGTAGGTAAAATCTGCTTTAGCTATATTTGTCCCTTTCAGCACGGTGCTCGGGAATAGGGATAGCAATACCTAAGGCAAATACCTAAATTAGGAGTACAGTACCCTCTTAACTAAAAAATGAAAACAGCTATTGCTGTATTTTGATTAATTGGCTATTTTGTTGTTCACATTTATATTTGTGCATGTAGAATTGACACCAAAACGAAAAAAGTCGCAGATAAACTAGTAGTTTACTTTACAATAATAATTTATCACAAAACCTATTACATAATGACGTGAGCTTCAAAACAGAATACAATATAATCACTTGGATTACCTAATCATTGCGTAAGTAATCTGTACTGTAGTGATAACACAGTTTATAACATGTGCAATAATGAGATAAATAATGTTAATTTCATCTACAACTATATTATATATCACAACTTTTAACTTCAACTCGTGGAATTAAAAATCCAAAACCTAACAGATGGAAAAAAAAATCCACTTGAACCACTCTATTTATTAAACAAAACCGCATCACTTAATTTGCTGAGTGGTTTCTAAGATATGAACTTATTTAAGGACATACATACAAAAATAACGACTTTGTTTTATAATAAGTAAAGATAAGACATGAAACAACATAAGAATCTATTGTACCATATTCTTGGAAATAAATGACTATTCTATTCTAAAAATGCCTGCGACTTCGTAAGCCTCTAACAAATCAGCAACACTACAACCTATATAGCAGGGGATAGACAGATAGACCCAAAATCTCCTGGTTAATAACAAAACCCTTAACGATCTCCCAAAATGTGAAAATTATATTTAGTAGTTACTTATTTCTACTTCTATATGTACTCAAATTATAAATAAATAAATATCCATGGACATGGAGTAAATGTAGGTACGTAATGTTTTTTTTCAATTTACTTGTACGTAAAACTTTAACAAATTCACCTAAAACTTCTTCAAGAATGACGCATTATCTGAAAGTGAAAACCGATAATAATTTTCTGTTACATGTTTTCTTGTTACTGTATCTATGTACACACAGAATACACAATATTTTTGGGATAAACAGACGCAACGATATGCTTCAACTAATATGACGTGACATACAAGTTCATAATATTTACTTAGATATCTTATCTAAATATTTACTTAGATATCTTATCTAAGTAAATGTTATGAACTTAACAAACTAACTGCCCTCGAGGCTTCAAGGAAACTTTTATGAATGAAATAAATTTTATAGACCAATAGGAGACTAAGACATGAAGAGGATATCAAGACATATTTTATTATTAATAATAAATAAATATTAATGGACATTTCACAAAACGTCCTCTGGTCCCAAGCTAAGCTTATATGCTTGTGTTATGGGTACCAGAATACGGATAGAATACATATACTACTTTTTTTTTGTAAATACATACTTATAATATATAGAAACACCCAGACGCAGTACAAACATTTGTATGACAATTAGAAAAATCACACAAATGATTGTCCCGAGCGGGAATCGAACCCGCGACCTCTTGATCGGCAGTCCGTGACCAGAACCACTACACCACGAGGCCCGTCAATATAAAAGTCTATGTAGGTAACAACCTCCAGTAGCGAACCGGTCAAATAACGGTGTAACGGACGTCTAAAAGCGGCGAACAATGCCAGTAAAACTTTACGTAATTTTGTAAATGTATGCTATTTTTCGTAGGCTGAGTGAAGGGTAATGAAATTTTCGTTTTAAGTATAGTTACATTAGCTATACAAATATTATAAAGCTGAAGAGTTTGTTTGTTTGTATATTATATATTGTTTGAACGCGATAATCACAGCAACAACTGGTGCGAATTGAAAAATTATTTTAGTCTTAGATAGTAAATTTATCGAGGAAGCCTATAGGCTATATAACATAACGCTGCGTTACAAAAATAGGCAAAATTTACTAAATTCCACGCGTACGAAGTCGCGGGCACCAATTTATTTATAATTTTTAAATTTTTGCGTCCAAAATTTAAAGTAACTATCGCTCCAACAATATAATACGCAGTTAACATTAATATATGCTTGTGTTGAAGGTCAACGTATGTATTATGTAAGTAATGACGAGGTACATTCTAGTAGGAAACAAGTTATATGAGACGGACACACCCCCAACATATTTATAGAACTTGTCAATTCTTATCATTTACATTCTGCGAACTTTTTTGCGCAGGATTTTTATCACCACAAGAAAAGTGAATTTGTGTTCAAGTCAAATACGCATTCAAATAGAGCCATTAGAAGTACCCATTACTTTACGCGATTCTATCATGAAGGCATTAAAAATACGAGTAAAAATTAAAACTATTTATATACCTACGCTATTCCGTGTTCTATTTTTCCGTGTAATGACGGGCTAAGATTACAAGTGTCACCACCCCATCTCCTCCCAAGAGTGCTGTAAAAGTCACCTAAGGGATATTGCAAACAGATAACATCTTCTGTGAGAGACGGAAAATCGAAAATAAACCCTGTGATTACACGCCTGGTCAGCGCAGTACAGTAGACCATAATCCCTACAAAGTGGAGGAGGCTTGTGCCCAACAGTGGGACATAAATGGGCTGGAGAAGATATACGCTATTCTATCGTCTTTATTTTGCGTCGCTTTCTTCGATTTTTTTGACGTTTCGTAGACTTTACTTTGTAAGTATAGTCACGCAGGAGTAGAACTAAGTTAATTTGTAACAAAAGAGAGACAATTCACTTTTGATTCAAAAATAATTTGCTTAGTTCAAAAACTAAAAGATCTCTCTCTCTCTCTCTCTCTCTCTCTCGCTTGAAAATCCTGAATGTCTTTTTAAATTACTGCATTTTCATCACTCTCCAAAATTTCAGATTCAATAAGATTATGCCAAGTAAAGTGTTCCATTACATAGATTACTTAATACATAGATAGATACGTACAAAGATAATTTAAAAGCGTGTCAATATTAAGTATAGTGTTAATAGTTAATAGTGTATTTTAACACTAAAAAAATCCATGGAGTTTCCTGTCCTTTCTGACTTTTCAAAAGAGTTTGTAAAACATGCCAACTTGAAGTAAAATAATTTTGACTTTGACTTGTATTCAGTCACCGATTATCACCATGGATTATGTCATTAATTGTAATATTCTGAATAACTTCCCAACTCCATAAACGAACCACTATTTGGTTATCACTTCTATGTCCTTGAGTGGACCAATCAACAAGATACTTCTAATCGACGAACAAGTGGGGTTCTTTATTAGAATGTTGTGACGTCACATCCTCTAGACAAGATATTCTTTTATTTCAATATTATTAAACTATACTCCGTAAATAAATTTTAAACAACTACTTAATCTGTGACACACAAGGAGTTTAGCTATGATAAGCTAAATTCTACAAGTTACAATTATAAAAACTCCTTTTGTATAACAGATAAATATGAATTCTCAAAAAATTAAGCGAAGAATACCTTGGCAAAATTATAAATACAAACGGGCAAAAAATTTAAACTAAGGGTTTCTTTTTTTTTGCAAAGCAGGCTTGTTTTTACTACCTGTCCTTAACCAAATATGTAGGTACTTATCAAGATTAGTCAAGGAGAAATAACATTTTCTGTAAGAGATAGATAATCTGAAATGGAACCATAACAGAGAAGCTATTTTAGTAGGTCAAACATTGAAATCTTACGTTTTTGAATTAAGGAGAAAAAATCTTCATTCTTTTTTGACCTGTAGGTAATGTAACTATGTCGATATATAAAGAGTAAATAAATAAAATAAGCTACATATATTTCTTGTTATTTGAGTTTGAATCGATTTAAAAAGTATACCGACCTTAGCGACGACTCCAGAGGCTTCATGGCCCATGATCATGGGTTCTTTAAGCACGAAATGTCCACAGGCGCCGGACTGCCAGTAGTGGACATCCGAGCCGCATATACCCACGCAGTCCATTCGGAGGAGTACCTCTAATTAACAGATTATATCATGGTAGACAGATCATAGACAGTAGTTGAAAAAACAACTCTTTGCACTGTGTGTGCAACAGTGCAAAGAGTTGTTGTTTTTATGTGATCTCAACAAAACTTAGTAGTGAAATGAACAAGTGTTATGGTTTGGATACACAGAGGTTCAAATCAAATCAAATAAGTAAATGTTCACGGACATTCCACACAACGTCCTCTGGTCCCAAGCTAAGCTTATATGCTTGTGTTATGGGTACCAGAATACGGATATTCGGATATACTATATGTATATACTACTTTTCTTTTGTAAATACATACCTACTTATAATAAATAGAAACACCCAGACGCAGCGCAAACATTTGTATGACATTTTGTAAACATCACACAAATGATTGTCCCGAGCGGGAATCGAACCCGCGACCTGATGAACAACAGTCTTTGTATTATGCAAAATCTTTATTTTGCATAATAAATTATGTTGTTACAAATAAATATCATCAAATTATCATATCATTGTATTATACCGCCACAGAACGGTGTGCTAAAATTACATAGATAGTTTGAATAAGTTCTTACAGTAGTTTTAAAATATTCCTAGGTATCTATCCAACATAAATCAATATGGGAAAATTTTAAACGTGTAAAAATTTATGGTGTGAACACAGAAGGTATCTTTTATCTAATCTTTAATACTTTCAAGAGTCTACATACGTAAGCAAATGATCCAGGTCTACAGCACCATGTTTTATACCAACTGTTAGTAAACATAATAATTTCTTTAGTTTAAAAACTAAAAAACACGCTTGAAAATTCTGAATAAATTTTTACACAATTACATTGTCATCGGTCCTTGTTATGTATGCAAATTTTCAAATCAATCGGACTATTGCAAGTGGGTGTAAATCGCGTTCAAAGATTCCGTTACATAGATTAATACATTGATAGATACATACCGAACTTATAAAAGCGTGTTAAAAAATAGGTGTGGCTTATGAGCTCTCTGTAGTCTGTTGATATAAGTATATAACAAGCGTTTAACATAAACAGAGGGCATGGCTTCGTGGCCACACCCCTTTTTAGCACTGTTGCAAAGTTCAGGATATATCTTACAATAATTTGGAATTTCGATTCAAATAATTTAAGTTAATAAGGTAAATAATAGCATAACTTACCATGGCTGGAAATCTCTGGGATTGGTGTTTGTATCTGGAAACAAACATAACTTTTAATAAACGTTCGTATATTGTAACACAAACACACAGTAGACTAGAAGAAAGTTCGTAAAATAAAGGAAAGTTTTACAATGTAAAATAACTACATTACTTAAAAGATATTCATTTAGTAACTAGGTATGTATATGTTGCACTATCTCTATTCTGGGAGTGCATAATTTGACATTTTTGTAACGCTTTTACTAAAAAACTACTAGATATAACTACATCGGATACGGTGCCAATCTCCCGGGTGTCAGGGTCATCTGTTATGCCGACGACACCCTAGTGACCGCGCGGGGCCCCACATTCCGTGACGCTGGGGTGCTCGCTACGGCGGGCACCGCGCTTTTGGTGAGCCGCATCAGGGCTCTTGGCCTGAAGGTGGCCCTTGAAAAGTCCGAGGCCCTCTTTTTCCACGGGTCTCGGGCTAAGCCCCCCCGCGGCTACAATATCATCGTGGGAGGAACCCCTATCGCTGTCGGAGCTAAAATGAAATATCTCGGGTTGGTGCTCGACAGCAGATGGGGGTTCGGCGAGCATTTCCGGGCGCTGGCGCCGAGGCTGGTGACGTGCGCCGGAATGCTTGCCCGGCTGCTCCCGAATTGCGGGGGGGCCGGAGCTGTCAGCCGCCGTCTCTATGACGGGGTGGTGCGCTCTAAAGCTCTCTACGGAGCGCCAATTTGGGCGGCGGCGGCTCTCAGCGTCGAGAACGCCTCGCTGCTACGGCGTTCGCAGCGGGTTTTGGCGCAGAGAGCTGCCAGGGCGTACCGCACCGTCTCGCTTGAGGCGGCGTGCATTATTGCCGGGAGCCTCCCGTGGGACCTCGAGGCGGAGGTCCTGGCTGAGGTGTACAAAAGGAGGGCCTTGATGCGGAATGAGTCGGCAATTGAGCCCCACCCCGAGGAGATCGTGCGCTGGAGGAGCGAATGTCGCGACGATCTCTTCGGGAGATGGTCAGAGAGATTGGAAGATGTGACCTGGGGCAAGCGGCTGGTTGACGCCGTGCGCCCAGTCCTGCGTCAGTGGGTCGAGGCGCCGCACCGGGTGCCGACCTACCACCTCACCCAGCTCCTCACGGGCCACGGCTGCTTTGCCAAATACCTGTGCGAGCTGGTTGGAGTCGAGTCCACACCCGGGTGCAAAAATTGCGCATCCGGGGCCGTGGATACGGCCGAACACACACTGGCCGTGTGCACGGCCTGGACTGCTCAACGCGCCCGACTTACTGGCGTGGTTGGCGCAAATTTGTCGCTGCCGGCCGTCATCGAATCGATGGCCGGCAGTAAAGAGAGTTGGGCCGCTGTCACCTCCTTCGCTAAAGAGGTGATGGCGGCAAAGAGAGAGGCCCTGCGGGAGCGCGAGCGCTCGGGCGACACGCTGCCTCCCCGCAGGGCCCCGGGTAGGGGCCGTCGGCGCGCAATAGCAGGCGGCCCCGCCCGACGAGGAGGCCGCGCGCGGCAGGTCGGAGGGCCTGTCGCGCCAACAGTGGCGGACGATCACTCTCCACGTGTTCTGGGGAGAGGCGTCGGTCTGACGGGGGGGCCTAGGGCCCGCCCCGTCACAGTGAGCCCCCACCGATAGGGGGCCACCCCTGGTCGGGTCATGGTAATACCTGAGTGACTACCATGGCCCGGCTAAGGGGCGAGGAGGAACACCGTGGGGTTTAGTGGGTAGTTCGGGTCCGCTTCTGACCCGGGAGTCCCACACAAAGTGCGTAAATGCATTCCCCACGTAAAAAAAAAAAAAAAAAACTACATCGGATACCATACTTCATTACGCTAAAATAAAATAAGATTTTTTACTGAAGTAACTAGGTACGTACTTTTACTAATTTCCTCAATCGATATTTTATAATTTGTATTGTTCATATTATTTTTAAACTCTTAATTCGAAAACCAAAAAAAATTGAGTTTCTGATCATGATCCATTAGTTTTTTCGGAAAATTTGCTGTATTAACGATTATTTTCCAAAAAAGCAAATGATCTCTATTTGCCTTTGAAATGAAGGACTTAAAATATTAACGCGTTCTTAGGAATACTACTCTGTCGTGGAGTTGAAATTGGTCTATTCTATTATACCAACTTGGCAACTTTGAAAAGATGTATTGCAATATACCTTCAGCGTACAACGATGACGTCACAACATTTAAAATAATATCTTTAAGTATTTTTTAAAAATTCTATATAGTGAATATTTCAATAAAATTAATTGCTTAAAATAGTCTATATTTTCTAAAAAATAAATAAAAACAGCAGGTCAAAAATAATAAACAATCCCAATCATGTAATCTATATACACTATCGCAGCTCGTATGAATGTATATATGATGTATATATTAGTTTGCACTCCATTTTGCTTACGCTGTATTTTTTCCATTTCTATAGTCATATAAAATAACGCCCAACAAAATGTATTATTTTATTGCGTCAAGTTAAAACTACTCTACTATGGCGCGCTGATCAGGCGTGTTGGCATATAATTTATTTTCGGTTATCCATCCTTCACATAGGATGTTATTTGTGTACAATATCCCTTAGCTTTTACAGTACCCTGGGAAGGAAAAGGTGTGGTGACACTTGTATTCTTAATCTCTCACCTAACAGGCTGTATTACATATCTACATATTACCACTTTTTTATAAAGGTTGTATAAATTACGTGCCTAAATTTATATGCATAGGTTTTTCTTGATGGCCAATTAATTATTTCTCAAAATAAAATATAAACTCTTTCAGTAGTTTTTGAATTTATCACAGACGGAAAGGACATAATAATTAAGTTGTAAACATTCAAAGTTGATGGAAAATTTACCGTCAATTAAATAAATTTGAAGATATTTAATTTCAATCATATAACGACTTATTACAGATTGTAACAAATTCACGGTCATTGAAGGTAAGTGGACGTATATGTTCCAGACGAATGCGATCGATTTCTAACGTTATTTCGGGATGTTTGTTTTGTGCTTTGGTCATCAAGGTTTAAGTTTCATCACACATGTGAAAGAAATTATACAGACTTTGATCGCCAAAACACTATTTTTCATACCTCAAAAATTTGTTCTTTTTTTTCTTTCGTACATAGGTATTTTCATAAAAACTTTTTTATATCCGTGGATACAGAATTTGAAAAGACTGTGAAACGGATATTTTAAATATTGAACTGAGATCATAAACGTCTCTAACATCTGTAACTTCAAATTTTTAATTTTAATACATGACAAACTTTTTTATAGAATTAAATTTTTCAATTAAATTGGATAAAGATACCTATATTCTCTAATACTCGCGCGACTCATTTGTTTAAATAAAACTATTTTTTACAGATTTAGATGCGTGGATCTGTTTTTAATTTTAGGCCGACGTTCGGAGACTTTGCAGTCTCACCCGTGACTGCAAAGTCTCCGAAACGTCGGGCAAAAATATTTACTCTGAGTAGAAATCCAACCTACAACCGCCTGTACGCAAGTGAACGTTAATATTGACTACGCAAGGAAGCCAATTTTAATATAACTTTATTCACTTTATTGTATAAAGTATATTTTACGTCTGGGTTAGTAATAAAACCGTAAATTAAACATGTATGTAATTATTTAAATTTAAATTAGACACATTACTGACGAATTTTATCGTAACTCCGGAACAGCTATATCCGTAGCTAAACGAGTTGTTAAGAAAAAATAAACAATGATCCGTATAGTTGAATAGACTTGAAAAAAAAAAATAGTATAACTGTGATGTTAGCTTTAATGTCTGAAAATACATTTTTAATTTTTTTTATCATGCATTTATGCAAAAAAATAATAATAAATAGGTACAGCATAATTAAGCTTTTTACGTTTAAAACAGGTGCTGTTAAGCCTTTGGTAAAATTATTGATTTTTAAAATAAAAACTAATGTTTGATATCAAAAACTTGCGAAAATAACTCTACAGCACTCTATTATCGTACAAATTGCTGTCAATTAAGCAAAATTATTGCAATGTTACAAATAATATACACTGAAACGCTTAAAACTTCAATTAATAAATAAATAATATACAAAATAAAATATCTCACCAATTGTAAATCCTTAGGTTTGTTTAATAAAGCGGTTAGATTATCTGTACTCATTTTGATGGACGTGCTAAATGCTCGGATGTCACACATTAAACTGTGCTACTTGGCTACTAGTATTCGTATTCGTATTCTTCTTTTATTGGCCCATAGGTGACTATCTTAAGTCAAGTCACTTTCCGCCAGTGTTTTGTGTTTAACTTCAGACAGGAAAACGCTACTATCATGATCCATGGAGAGATAAAAATATTTGACCAAAACAAGTGAAAAAGTTAAATAACAAAATGATAACTGATTATTCCTGAGAAAAATAATAGATACTATAACAAATAAGTATTGCTAAATATGTACAAGTAATATAGAAAATAAATAGAATGAAACTTATTAAGTACTCATTCTAAATACTGTGTTTATTTATTACAATTTAATTTTATATTTCTTAATAAAGCCGCAAAGTATGGAATTTGTTTCAAATGAACAAATAAAAGATAAGAAATTTAAAGGAGACAGGACGCGGGATATTGTTAGGAATTAAATCATAAAGCGATTGTTGTACAAGTGAGCAATTGATAAAAATATGGTCAGCTGAACCTTTATATTTCCTTTACCCTAAGTTTAGCCAGATGGGTAGTGTACTACTTTGGCTACTAGTAGCAGCACTATAGATAAAGAATGTACTCTATGTCACTGAACTGAATGAATGAATCTGGTGCTCAAGTCCACTATTTTGGAACAATTGTCATACCGGCACAATACCGGCACGATACCGTTGCAATTGAAGTCAAATATCCGTAGTCTGCTATATGCCGTCATAACGGTCTTTCAATGGTAATAGAATTGTCGATCTCTTTTATCTATGCATTGAATTTTCGGTCTCTTTTATCTATGGATTGTGTTAGAATGGTATGTATGTGTTGCCATTTTTAAAAAATGCGTTAGTTGAAGTGATTTTCGAAAAACTACTAATAAATTTAAACATTTAATCATGCTAGACTTCGTTTAAATATATTTGTACATACTATTTATTAGTATAAAAAGCAATGTGAAGTTTAGGAGATTAGTAAATTGCAATAAATTACAAAGAACAAATTTCTAATATTTCTATCTATCTATTTTTTATTTATGGCAATCTGTCGACACAGGACAATTTAAAAATATTACTGTCAAATTCAAAATAGCAGACTACCGAAACATTTCAGTCATTGAATTGCAATTGTGAAGCAGTTGTGTACGAGACTAGCAATTTATGTCACTTTGACAATTGTAAGACAATGATGAAGTCGTTATGACGACACATTAATAGTAGACTACCAAAAACTTTACTATTGCACCATAATGGTACAATAATGGTACAGTTGTGACACCGTTGAAATACCCGACTCAGGGCCCTGTATTGAATGAAACGCTTCGCTGCACCGGCATCGAGGCCGCAGCAGCTTGCTTGTAGCGACTGTATTGGCGGGCTAAATGATAAACCACTTACTGGTTACGTAAATCAAGATAAGCCTAACTCTTTTAAGTAATCGCTTGTTTACTTTTTCGCTATATTTACCTATAGACACGTAGTGTATACATATCTCAACTAACATAAGTGTTGTCAATTAATGGTACCAACTCTACGTGTACACCTAAAATTAACAAAAAAATTAAAATTGATAGTGTCAATAATATAATTCGGCTATGTTAACTTAACTTTCTTATTATAAAAACTGGGTATTAAAGAAAAACAATTTTAATTATGATAAATATGTACCTACAGCGAAAGAGCAAATATTACATGTACCTACCTATTGACACAACCAACTCTCTTTTTTTTTTTAGTTAAGTTTAGTTGTGCACGTAGAGTTGGTACCATTAATTGACAACACTTAAGTTGGTTGAGATATGTATACACCGTAGTGTATATAGGTATGTCTATGTATGTCTATAGGTAAATAGAGCGAAAAAGTAAACAAGCGATTACCTTAAAGACTTAAGGCTTATCTTGATTTACGTAACCATGTCTTTATAAATCATGGTGTAATATTTAATTTTAGCAAAGCCATATAAGCTAATAATAATATGTATGTAGCTAATGTAAGAATAAATAAATACTTTAATAACAGTTAATTGGAGGCTAAGAAGTTAATAATGTGTTTTTTTAAACACTTATTCTTTATCGATGCTTTTAATACCATGATAAGTACCTATGCAAAAAAATAGTTTATGTAGTAGGTATATCCGTATTCTGGTACCTACCTATAACTCAAGCTTAATTATATAAGGGCCAGACATACAATTTATATTTGCTATGTCTGCACCTGGCACCAGTGACACCAGTAAGGCCGACTGAGGTTTCCAGCAACCTCAGCTTCAAACTAAATCACTGTTACGGTTACCGAGTTACTAAACACCTATAAAATTTAGTTGCAACAAATTATGTAGCATTTTTATCTAGCTTCTTAACTACAAAAGATTGATTGTAAGACAAAAAGTTACTTTACTCAAAACAAGTTATTCATATTGTAAGGGCGCAAGCGCCACATAAGTAGGAAATGCTCAGTAAGTAAGTTATGCTTAGTAATAATGTAGTTAGCTAGAGTTAGTAGCTAACAAGTAACGCCCGGAGATGTACGCGTTTATTACCATTCAATATCTACTCATCCAACAAAGCTTTTTATCATCTATCAATGCCTAACAACCCCATAGCTACTCACAATATATTGGCTTCATACTACTTAAATATAATCAAATTGTAAAAATGATTCGCGGTCCACGCGCTGCATTAAATTATTGCGACTTATTATTTAACTTTCCCATTATAAAGACATTAAATATACATCAATATTATAATATCTATATTATTATAACACGTACGTATGGTGCAGGGTTTGTCTGTTTGTTTATTTTGTATGATGAAGGAAGCACGCTTGAGTGTAATGTCCAATAGTGCAAATACTATACGCAGATATATGAACTAAAAAGGAGATTAACATTATACAGGCTACCAAAGAAAGCAAAGTATTCTGCGATATAAATACACAGTAGCGCTATTAATAATGTATTTAACTTAGAAAAACTGGCAAAACTGTGGAACGAACTGAACCGAAAATGAAATTCAACATTCAGATCCCTAATTTCTCATCAAGTCATCACAGTGTAAATATTTGTTGATACTATGATGTGTTTCAATATAGCTCCATTATTATTTTTATTATCTATCATAATAACTGTTGCATGTTCTCCAGCACCGACTCACTTGTTAGTGACTCGTGTAGGTCCATGTGATGGTGACGAACAATATATAGCATCAGTTTCAGAGTTAAGTATCACCACACAAACTTACGACTCGTCGCTCAGTGGGACGCTTAACATCAGTCAAGATATCGGCAATGGTTGGAAAGTTAAAGTAAGTTACCTGCTATTTTATTTCAATGGAGTTTCATATCCCTTTATATCCATGGAATTCACATCTATAACTTCTTGTTTACATAGACGTAATCATTATTATAGACCTAACATTTTTTATAAGGTGACGGATTAAAAATACTTATATGTGACAGCCTTATTTCCTTCCAAAGATGTTCATAAAGTCTGTACAAAAATATTCTAAAGTAAGTACACGTTTTAAATTTCCAATCTTATGTCAGGGACCGAAAACTAAACACAAAAATCTGTAGCAACCTTCTATGGAGCGGAGACCAGCTCAACTAAAAATAATAATTTCTTCATAATAATGTCTTTCAATAATGCAAGGGCTTCTGTCTAACGATTTTCAGCTGTACTATCTAAAGAAAGAAAAGAATAAGTATTTATTTCATAGCCAAAATAACCAACTAAAAACATTATGCCAACAACACGGTTAAGATTATAACAATTTATAAATATGAAATTAAGACCATGTTACTATCTAAGTAATAGCAAAATACAACTGTTTTCCAATGAAAACACACTTGTTAGTTCCTCTGTGTTATCGTTTTCACGTCTATGCACATTTCTAAGGCCCATTCTATCAAGATTTTGTTCTATTTCTTGAAGTTTTCGTCGTACACATATATCAAGAAGAATTGGACCTAGAACAGTTCCCTGCGGAACACCTTAATACGATGTAGGTATGTTCTCATAATTTATAGGTGACTATAGAAAAATGTCTGGACATTCGTAACATAGACTCGTGCGACCACTTCAAGACTTATTTTGTGGTGAACCATGGATGTAAGGATGAAGATAATGAACAAGATATATATAACTTGGTATTCTATTACACTAAGCCTCAGTAAGTATTATCTAATAATAGGTAATGTGTTTCACGTAACTAATGTATTGTCTCGTACGACACTAGTCCTAGAGTGGTGACTGGTGACCACGTACCGGACGTCGTAGCGTTGGGTGACCCTCGACAAAGTGAAGCCACGATATCGTCAAGGTACAAGCGGACCCACTGGATACAAGAGGCACAAGACCGCGCGTTGTGGCGTACTATGGGGAGGCCTATGTCCAACAGTGAACGGCGAGAGGCTGATGGATGGAACTAATGTATATTACTTCGTCAAAAGAAATTTGCAGTGCTAAACATATTATGATATAGCTATTCTATCTCACGAAGTCCGTTTGGTTTTCGTTGTGTGTGTAACGTGTATCGATGAGTGTGCTTGTGTGGGTGAGCGTAAGGAGCGTCAACACGGAAATCTGATTTGACCAATAAATATATTTAAAGTACTTTTTAAAAAATAAGATTTATTTAAAATTTGAAGCTAATAATTACGTGTATTAAATAAAAGACAATTGAATACATGTAAAAAACAAAATTTAATCAAGTATTTTAATTTAGGCACTACAAACAATAAATAAAGGAAAACATAATTAATCACTATCTGATGAAGATTAAAAATCTGATTGGCTAGTATCAAAGTCATCTTGCAAATCAATTGTAAATTCAAAGTCCAGATTGAAATATTTCAAATACTCATTTTCAAATCTTTTCCACGTTTAATTTCCATGCTGACGCTACTCTGCGGAACAGTCTGGTACAAACCTAAGACGCATTGTATACATGCACGCCTGACAACATTCATAACCAAACGGACTTCGTGAGATAGAAGAGCTATAGCCGGTCTGAAAATATGTATTATTTACATGTAATGCAATAATCAAAGTAAAAATGTCATGCAAAATACCACTTATCTACGGTCAGATAAATATTATCTTAATTAATATGGTTTAATAATAAAGGTTCCTGTTTATCTACACGGTTCAGCACTAACGCAAGTGACAGAATTTAAATATTTGGGACACATAGTCACTGATACTTTGTCTGATGATGCTGACATAGAGGGAGAACGCAGGGCGTTGGCAGTCCGCTGTAATATGCTTGCTCGGAGGTTTGCGCGTTGTAGCAGGGATGTCAAAGTGACGATTTTTAAGGCGTATTGTCAAAACTTTTTTTTCGTGCGCCTTGTGGGTGTCATATACGCGGAGGACTTACAACGTCCTGCGTGTACAATACAATAATGCCTTCAGGGTGCTGATGGGATTTCCACGCTTCTGTAGCGCACTGCGCATCACAAATGTTTGCGGACGCTCACATTGATGACTTTTACGCCGTTATCAGAAAGAGGGCAGCGTCTATGATGAAAAGACTATGTGGAGGTCCCAACAGCATCCTGAGGACATTATATAACAGGCTGGATAGCCCGTTCATGGAGCACTGGGCCGGACTACATAAGCCAATTAAGTGCTTCGAACGGGCATTATAACAGCTTAATTTATGGTTTAAGTTCATGTAAATTATACTAACATAGGATATAAGTACAATGTAACTAACAATATGGATGTAAAATCTGCAATAAAGAATTAATAAATAATAATCAAATTTATCTGATATACCTACCTACCTACTGTTGACCAAAATTGATATTTATTCTTCAAACAAATAATACCAGTTTAAACTAGATAGGAATATTTATTTAATATTTATTTATATTTTGAAGATGTATAGATAGGTATTTATCAAGCACTTTATTATTGCATACTTACTTATCTAGACAAATGCGGTTCGTCTTGCAAAATCTTTAGGCTAATTAATGCTTATATCAAAAATAAATTAAAGATACATTATTGCAGTTTCGTTTCAACATTAACATTTGTACTATGCAAGCTTATAACAGAGACGCAAACAATAGCATAATAATTAAAAAGAAACAAAATGTCAAACCAAAAAATGAAATTGATTATTTATACGTGACTATTTGTGATCGGATCAGATCCTTTTTCATATCGGGGCAGGGTAGGCAAAGACTGTAGAGCATATTAGTAATATACGTCTCTTCGATCTAAACAAACCCTTTTGATTCTTATAATTATTTAGTTTTCACTTTTACAATATACGACCACTCGACCAGTTTTTCATCGAGTTTTTTCAATTCCAGGCTGGAATGTCCCATACGTGCCGGTACATACAAACTAGAAGACTATCCATTTTTCACTGAAGACAACTATTTGGCAGTCCACGAGTCTAAAATATCAACCAGTGTGTTTGGATACATCTATAGATTAGATGGGTATACTACAAACAAACAAAAAGTAAGATAAATGAAACGAGTCTTGTCTGTCAATCCGGTTTTAAGCTATTGCATAGCTTCTATCGCGGGCCTTGAGCGTGGAGACCGAATCCAGGAATTCCGTAACTAAAGTAGCGTAATGAAAAAAACCTTACATTATCGGCGTTACTGCGCATGCGTAATCCCCTCTTCGCCCCGAACTATGGCCGCGAAATTATTTCATCCTGTTGATACCAAGGGTAAGCACCTTCCTCAAATTAAACAGCGTATAATAAGGATTTTGAATCGACAACATATATCCTATATGTTCAGATAACAGCGTATTTTAGATTTTAATTGTAAACACAGATTGTAAAATAATGTTTGTTTTATTGACATTTGATTGACGATCACTATTTTATCATAATTACCATAAACAATGGAGTTAGCATCAGTAAATAAGGATTATTAATCTTATTTTAGTTTATGGTATTTAGATTCTTGCATAAATAAAATAAATAAATAATTATAAATGCATAAGTTGATAAAAAATGCTATGCAATAGCTTTACTGCGGCAGTCCCCGAGTGCCACACGTCTTTTTTTATTAGGGCACTGGCACTTACCGAGGTTTTTCATTGGACTACATCTACAATGGGGTTCTTCAGGGGAAAAAGGAGGGAAAAGATTTCTATAGGGTCAGCAACGCGTGAGCGACATCTGGTGTTGCAGACGTCCATAGGCTAGGTATGGTAACTGCTTAGGCGCTTACCATCAGGCGGACCTTGTGCTTGTTTGGCAACTTAGTGGTATAAAAAACACAATTTTGTTTAATTTTGTTTTGCAAGAAATCATTTGTATTATTCCCATTATTCCATGAGGTGAAATAATAATGTCAGCGTGAGCCCGTCAATTTTATAGATTATCTTCATATATGTTATTACATATACATTCACGAGGTCTCGGGTTCGATTCCCGGTCAGGACAAATATTTGTGTGATGTTTTTAATTGTCATACAAATGTTTGTACTGCGTCTGGGTGTTTAATATGTATTATAAGTATGTATTTACAAAAGAAAAGTAGTATATGTATTCTATCCGTATTCTGGTACCCATAACACAAGCATATAAAACTTAGCTTGGGACCAGAGGACGTTGTGTGAAATGTCCATGAATATTTTTTATTATTATTATTTATATATGAAGATAATCTATAAAATTGTATACAATATTAACGTTATCAAATTATATCATTTTATCACTACTTAGCCCGATAATTATGTATCAGTAATTTTAATAGATCTTACGATTTTATCAACCACGCGATAATCTTAATATATATATTTCTTGTGTGCGTGTGTATGTGACTGAACTCCTCCTAAACGACTGGACCGATTTTGATGAAATTTGTTGTGTGTATTCAAGGGGGTTTGAGGATGGTTTAGATTCACAATTGGCTGGACCGATTTTGATGAAATTTTTTTTACACAGAATTGTATGGCAAAACAACGTTTGCCGGCGCAGCTAGTATACACATAATATGTCACGATGAGCAGACGTATTGGCATAAGATTTAGTTTAGAGTTTTGCTTCTTTCATAGAAGTTTTCTGCTCATAACTAACTGAATTCCACGCGTAAGAAGTTGCCGGCAACAGCAGGCTATAACTAAGTCCTATTACAATAGCGGAGGATTTTTTATTTTTTGTATACGCCAATATATACCTACATATTGGTATCAATACTACGTGCACAACAAAACTAAAAAAAATTATCGATTAATTCAGCAATTGTACCAATTCTACACGCACAAATAAACTAAACTTACCTAAAAAATGAATTTTAACTAAAATTTCTTTTTATAAAAACTGTTTATTAGGTACAGACTAAAGATTTTAATTACCTAATATACAGATTATAATTACAGATTATTTGTCTGGAAGCGACCTTACAACTGCGTTACATAAGACACCATGATTGGACTAAAGGCAGAAACATACGCACTACTACTTCCAGAGCTACACAAGAGCACGCAGAAACGGACATGGAATATTGATATCAGTTCTAAACTAGTTACAAATTGATCATTACCATCATAACATCACGCCTTTTGCCCATGGGGGTAGGTAGAGACTATAGAGCGCTTGAAATTAGTTAATAAGAGACCAAATCCATTTAGGTACTTTTGTAGGCGTGTGAAAAGTTGTCTCATACTTTTTTTACAATGATTTGATATGTATATGAACTCTAGTCTCTGTATATATTATTATTAGCCAAGCGGCAGTTTCGCTTGCGCACTAATTAAATGATCTGTCCATATGAGCCATTTTTGAAGATAATGGTATCAATTCTACGCGCACAACTAAACTAAACTAAAAAAGGAATTTCTATAGTGTAGAATTGTAGATAACACAATTCGGCAACGTTAACGGAACTTTCTTGTTATAAAAACTGTTTATTATAGACTAAAGATTATAATTAATATAGCAATAGTTGTTTACGTAGAATTGGCACCACTGGCGACTTTGTTAGGATGGAATTTGGAGTCACACTAAAAAAGAAGGGTCATTCCCGTTCGTCCACACTGTGGAGGAGGAAGTGTGGACGAACGGGAATGACCCAGAAAGAAGCGTATATCCTTTCTCAAACTAAACTATCTGTGTTTGAATTTTCATTTAAATCATTTTAGTAGTTTTGGCGTGAAATAGTAACAGAGTGCTAGAGTTACTTTCGCATTTGTAACATGAGTATCAGTGATTTGGTATCCATAGGACTAGGACGACTGTCCGTGTGGTGACGGATTAAGAATACAAGTGTCACCACCCAATCTCCTCCCAAGGGTGCTGTAAAAGTCAGCTAAGGGATACTGTACACAGATAACATCCTCTGTGAGAGACGGAAAACTCGAAAATAAACCCTGTGCCAACACGCCTGGTCAGCGCGGCGCAGTAGACCATAATCCCTCCCAAAGTGGAGGAGGCCCGTGCTCAAAAGTGGGACATAAATGGACTGGAGAGAGAGAGAGAGAGGACTAGGACAGCTCAATGTACGGCTAGAATACCCTGTCAAATAACCAGAAAATAAAACCACAATATTTTAATACATAATCATTTTATTCATCCCATCCCCACAAACCATGACTTTCTCTTATAGTTTCTCTATTATCTCTTCTTTGTCTAGTAACAGCACTCGCTTCTCCTTTAGCTATCGCTTTCTTTCGATCCATCTTTTTTTGTCTAATCTCTAAATTCTTCTTAACTTGCTGTTTTACAACTTCCGGTGCTATCGTACTTGCTGAAGTATAAGTTCTCATTGACCTAACATCCGATAAAGTTTTCTCAATCATTGCTAATTTGTCTTTAAGCCTATTTGTACCTAAATCTTCTGAATTTACTTCTTTATTTAAAAATTCTTCTGTTTCTTTAACATTAACAAGAGTTGGTATTTCATCTTGTGTATCATCAATATCATTTTTATTTTCTTTTATATTAATTTTGTTTGTTTTAATAACAATCTCATTGTATGTACATTCGTCATTTTGTATAGATTTATCTACTTCTTTCCTAAGCTCATTTAGATCTTGTTCAGAAAATTTAGTGTTTTGTTCCAATGAGATTTCATTTTCTTCATTAGCTGAATCATATTCCTCGTCACTTAGTTGTAGACCGATACCCATTTCCTAGAAAATTAATAGCAATAATTATATATCTGTTTAGGTCAAAATCAATTTTTTTTTTTTGATACGATTTCAAAGTAACCTTAAAATAATTGAGCACAATAATGACTGCACTAGTATGAACTGTATCGCAATCATTATTGCCCTTCACAAGTAGGTGTATACATCCAGTGGTGGTTTTTAAATTAGGTACAATAACATAAAGACATTAAGTAGATATATATTACAATGAGATGATAGAATAATTATATATACTGAATCTATATTAATATTATAAGGCTAAGATGGAAGGCTGGACCGATTCGAAAAATTCTATCAGTGTTGGATAGCACATTTCTCGTAGAAGGTTTTAGGCTGTATAACATTACGCTGGGACCAATAGGAGCGAATAGGGAATGCAATCCCGATCCCGCGGGATCCCGATCTCGCAAGATCTCGGCTAATTTTTCGGGATCAATCCCGACGCATCATATGACGAGATCCCGTTCGAGATTGACGGGATTGGGCGGCAGTAGTCAGCGACGCTACACACGTCCACTCGGGGCGCAATATCTATAACCTTTGGCTACCATTCGGGAAATCATCAACTCTTTTGTTACGTTAGTATCGGATGGAAAATAATCACTGATTTTCATTTTTTTCTTGATACTATTAATACCCTTTGTTTTTAAGGAGTCATTTTCAAAATCACTCGTCTTAGGTAACTACTTCCTAATTCCTTTGAAATATGTTTATTATTTTGATTACCTACCTAATTTACTTATGTTAATTTCCTTATAACCTGATAATTATTTTTGGTTAAAGAATAAAGGTTTTTATTTTCTTTCGAGTAATATGTTATTTTACTTAACCTCACTATCGCAAACAAGCAGTTATTAGCTTATTTAGTCATTATTATTTTTTTAAACTAGACGGGATCCCGAACATTCCGGGATCCGGCGGGATTGATATTTCTGATCCCGCGGTATCACGAATTTGCAATCTCGAGTCGGGATTCCTTTCCTAGGAGCGAAGCATCAGTGATAATTGTTTCAAAAACGGAAAAAATAGGTATTGCTATCCCTATTTACAAACGCCGCGCCGCCCGCCCCGATAGCGACAACTTCGACGACGACAGCAGATTTTACCTATAAAATCTTTGAAAAAAGAAAGGGGTTTCATATCGCTATTTTCCTTGTGTAAAAAAATAAACCGATTTTAAAAATGTTTACGTTACATAATGTACCTAATGTTTATGTATATTATAGATGAAAATTCTATTCATGTCTCTATTACTTTTTTTTTAAACTTTACATAATTTGTGTGATAGACGCTCATCTAAAGACAACAGTAAAAGACAGTTTTTTTTGGATGGTCATATTTAAGTTCATGTTTTGAAAAAAAAGTACTAGATATTTAAGATCTTAATACTATGGGAAAAATTCGTTACTCTAGAGGCAATACTCACAAAGAAAAGAGCGGACTATGATGTCCATATTTTTGTATGTAGCATGGTTTACTGTCGTGCCCCCTTTAATAGCTTGAAAAAGAAGTATCTCCGGCATCTAATTGTGCATGTGTTTCAGTTAAATAAAGTAGTCTAAATTAAGTAGTTATTTATATCCAGGTATCAAGACAGGAGATGGACCAAGAAAACCACTAAGTGGCAAGGCCCTACAGGCAAACGAAACGTAGGACGCCAAAATAAAAGATGGGCAGATGATATCGTAGAGGTGGCTGGCAGGGACTGGATGACAAGGGCCCAAAACAAAGAACGATGGAAGAAGTTGGAGGAGGCTTTTACTCAAACAGGGACCATACCTACTAACAAAATACTAACCTAAGAATAAGTAACTATTAACATTACTAACACCATTTGAAATGTATCAAAAGGTATGGAAATAAAAAGCTATATTATTATTATATTGCAAACAATATAAACTTACTTCCAACAGGTCATTATCCAAGTCCTTAGTACGTTTATATCCAGAACAAGCAATCTCAGTATCCAACTCATCATCACGTTCTAAGTCACTGAACTTAGGGTACAAATCAGACTCGAACCCGAAACGCTTCTTGAAGAACTCACGAATACAACGTACGTCACGGTCAAAGTAACTAAAAATATTAGAAAAACAATTTTAATAATATGCAAATGAAACGAAAAGTTTTAGGTTTTAATTTTTTTCAAAGAATGCTACGTGAATGTGCTGCTGGCTCTTTCGGAAAAAGCCAATAAACTAGTTTAAGAGCATTAAACTAGCCTGTCAGACGGGAGACAGCCAGTAGCACAGAATTTTTATGAAAGTCCCACGAGGTTGGCATTGGCAGTTAGGGTGACACCAAACATCAAAAAAAAATTAAAAAAGAAAAATACTAAAATATAGGCCTAAGTTTTTAGCAGCTATTAAGTAACAATTACGTATTTACTGTTATGTAAAACTGACAGAAATTATGTAGCAAAATTTTTTGTTAACAAATTAAGATGAAAAAAATAAGCTGTAAAAAAAAGAAATAGCAAATAAGCCTGGAAGAAATCGCTTTAAGCGATAAGGCCGCCCATTGTTCTTGTTTTTTTAGTATAAGTTAATTTTAAGATATATGTATGGTGTACAATAAAGAATAAAATAAAAAAAAATAAGATCATTACTGTCCTTCTTCTACAACTTTACCTGCCTATACAAAAATTTGTATTGTTAGGAAATTCTTTTCACCAATCACCAAAAATCATATTTCCTTTTATATTTGTAAGTTTAATTATTAAAAAATAAAATCGATATTTTTGTATGTATGTCCTTATGTGAGTTTATATATCTTCAAAACTATTTTGATTTTGATTTTTTTTAATAGATAGAGTGGTTCAAGAGGATGGCTTTTTTGTTAGCTAAGGTTTGGTTTCTATATTCCACGTATGAATATAGAAAGTTGCGTTACTTACAGTTCAGCATTAGTATGTGAGGTAGACACCATTTGTGGGAAGTCAATGATAATAGGATGGTTATCTTCATCTATCATGATGTTGAACTCATTAAAGTCACCATGTATTACACCACAGTTACCGAGACGTACTATCAGGTTCATTAGTTCATCATACAACGATTCAGTGTCAGCTACTGAAGTCACATGTGTTCTGAAAATTATTGAATCTCTTGTAAAATTATGGGCCCAGTGTGGCTCCCTGAAGGATGCCATTTTTAAGTTTCACACAAAAAAAACATATTAGTTGATATGAGATATATACATACATAGTTAGCAAAATGTTTATGCCTAAAATCTCCATTAATATACATAACAATTTATACCATATATCATATATCCGTATTCTGGTACCCATACCACAAGCATATAAGCTTAACTTGGGACCAGAGGACGTTGTGTGAAATGTCCATTAAAAAAAAAAACAATGCAAATGCTTCAGGATACGAAAATACTTGTCCTTTTGACAAAATCGATTGTGCTTATTTAAATTAAAACCTGCTAAATAAAAATTTACTTACAAAGGTCCTCCATGCACTAACTGCATCACAACACAGTGCCTATTGAAATCTATAGGCTTTGGTACTGGGAAGTCACGTTCATACAGAGCCTTCATATACGCAAACTCTTTAGTAGCGGAGATACGCGACAGGTAGAGCCAGGAGGCACAGTTGCGGTGTGCGTGGTAATCACGCTTACTTTTGATGTTACGGAAGCAGGTACGGCCCAATCTAAAAAAATATATTTACTTAGATTAAAACTCGTTAATTACAAGTTAGACTAGCACACAAAGGGTTCTATACCGTTATTCTCTAGTCATCCACAAATGAAACTGTTAAAATTTTTTTGATATTTCAGAGACAGGCCTCATTGTCTAGTAGTTCATATAATGGTCTGCCGTTCACTTAATCGCGGGTTCAATTCCTGCACGGGACAATAATTTATGTGATATTTCAAATTATCTTATAAATGTTTCTACTTCATCAGTGTGTTTTCTATGTATTTTATGTATGTATGTATTTAGGAAAGAAAAGTAGTTTATGTATTATATCCGTATTCAGGTACCCATAACACAAGCATATAAGCGTAACTTGGGACCAGAGGACATTGTGTGAAAGGTCCATGAATATTTATTATTATTTATTCAATGAAATTGTGTTTACAACTGAACTCTGTCTATATATTACCTGTGTAATTTCAAACACAGTGGTGTTTTATCTTCATCAGCCACAGTATAGATGTTTGATTCCTTACCCACTCCTATCTGATTACCAAATGATGCAATCACTTTCCTATTGGTCAAAGCTTTAAGTGCCAGATAATCATAACCAGAATTAGTTAGACGGTAGCCATCATCTGAAATTGTATTGATACATGGAGATAAGTATAATGTAATCATGGACGATAGAAGTGATCGTCTATTCCCATCAGTTTTTTTTTGTCTTATGATGTACTACAAAATGGAATAACAGAAAAAGAGATCCATGGAGTTTCTTATCTGTTCTTCTCCATAGAATTCGCGTTAGGAACAGACACCTAGCTTTTGACTTTTCTAAAGAGCTTGTAGAACATGCCATATTAAAATAAAAACTTTTGACTATGTATTATAAGTATGTATTTACAAAAGAAAAGTAGTATATGTAGTATATCCGTAACTGGTACTCATAACACAAGCATAGAAATATAGCTTATTTTGGGACTAGAGGATGTTGTGTGAAATGTCCATGAAAAAAAAAACTTTTGACTTTGACTACAATCTGTCTCCTTTCTGGGACATTAGTTAGTAGGTTTGATGGATTTTTAGAATGACTTGCTGAGTATGCAGCGAATTCCTAGCAATAGGGAAGATCTAGTTGTAAGACATGACAAAATAGAAATATTTAATTACATCGCTAATGTATGTGTGTTTTACAGCTTGTAGACTGTCTAATGTTAGGCACAAACCTTTAAATAAGAAAGTATTTGCTATACAGGGTTTTTTTCTAAGGGTACCCAAATTTTCACAGGAGGTACAGAATCGGTAGATTATCGATTTTTGAAATAAAAACAATATGTTTTTTTTTTCAAAACTAAGCATTTTATTCCCTAAAACACAGAACTCGTTGACAACATGTCTGAAATGCATTCATAATTTTATAAATTTCACTGCGCACACACACACCTACATACGACCGACATAGGTACCGATTCTACATGCACAACTAAACTTAACCTAACAAAAAATGAAAATTGATATTGTCAATAACACAACTTGGCACAGTTATCAGAACTTTTTTATTAAAAAATCTGTATTTTGTAGGCTAACAATTTTAATTAATAAAAATGTGCACTACGAAAACTTGTTTTCATTTTTTAGTTAAGTTTAGTTGTGCAAGTGGAACTGGCGTCCTAGTCGACCAGCGTTCGGGCCCGATCGGCAAAGGGGAATCCCCTCTTCCCGCCCCGCACCCCTCAGTCGCGCGACGCCGACGACGCGCGCGCTGTGAGCGCTGTCGCATGTCGTCATCAGTGGCTATTCGGCCGTGACCTTGTAACTATTGTTTAAGCATTTTTGGATTTGCTTATCTCTAACGATGGCGGCACAAATAATTTACTCGAAACGCAAGTATTACGAGAATAGTGTTAGTATTACGGTGCTACATTTTAAGAGGTGAAAGTTTACTGCATTTAGTGAAGTGAAAAGTACTCATACACAGATAATGTTAAAAACAGTTTAAGAAGGCGTCTGCAGCTTGGTATGAGAGAAATGGACTCCGCTTTGAACAATTATTAAAATATCAGTGATAGTGTTTTTATGGGATTATAGGCAAAGTATAATAGGGTAAGTTTTAATTGCTAAAAAATACAAACATTAGTGGTGGTTTTAAAATATTAAAATAATATTTTAGTATGTATTCGTTTATTATGACGATGACGGTCCTAAGCCCGTTAAAAGTATGAAGGAAAATTGGAATCACAACTTATTTGCTGTTACATGTATTGGTAATAAACATTAATCCCAATAAAAATAGATAATTATCGTTATCATACGCAGCGGTATACACAAACACTGTCTACTCGAAGACGGACATAGACAAGCGTGAGTGTGTCAGTGAGTTATGAATGATTGCGCGTACTACGAAAAGGTTGTCCATAAATCACGCATTTTTTAAAATATTTTCAAATGAAAGTAATTAAGTAATCACGAGTGATTTTAAATATTTGATATTTTTTATATAACATTATTTATATCTAGTATTTCATAAAAAAGTTTGAGTACCCTTAGAAAAAATACCCTGTATATGGCATGGTGAACAGGCATGTTGATTAAGTTATACATATTAAAAGAGAAAGTTCTATTGTAGTGTATATTATATGTTTGGATTATCTCTTTATAGGCTTCTACAGCTACTTACACTATAGTAGAGTATGTTGAGGTGATAAGTGAATGGTAGCGACAGGTATATTTTTGTAAAATAATAATATGAAGAAGAACTGAGTAGACAATTAATTATTTGTATATTTCATAATATAATAGTATTGATTTAGTAATTGCCTGGATATCAGTGCCTAGGATACAATTTTTTTATAAAGTAGGTGACAACAACTTACAATGTTTTCCGCGTTCATACGTCAGAAGCCTATGTTTACATAATTCTTTCATCAATTTGTGGACACCACCATGACGAAGGTTTGCTATTGAGGCTACCAGTGATCCTGGCACCAATTCGTGGTTTTTCATGCCCATTTCAACCTACAATGTGAATACAAAACAACCAAGTGAGCCAAGCGATGTTAGGTTATAACGATAACATGTTGTAAACTATAACTTACCGCAGTGAGAACACGAAAATCCTCGGCAGTTAAATACCTCAATATTGCAACATCTAGCTTACCCATCCTGAAATAAATAAAATTGGTAATTCAACGAAAATGCAACGTGACTGTGTTTACAGGTATTTGTCAATGTCACTTTGACACTTGGTTAAAGTTGACGTTTACTTGACAGATTGCACAGGCTACTTAATATAGCACAGATTAGCTGGAGGATTATGATTATGCTAGTTTTCCAATTACAGACCATAATGCGACTCAGTGCCGCACAATGCTGAACTATGCTGACGCTTAATTGGAACGTGAATTAGTTTTCAAATGCACCAGCAGAGTGCGCTAAGAGCAGTGTTGAAAAAAAATACTAAAATAAATTTGTATTTACATTATAAGTGTGGAATATAAAAAAAGTCATTGTTTTTACCTTCATCCTTCATCCATACTTATATTTTACTGTTACTTGAATTAACTTTGATTATTTCCAGAAAACTCCGACGAAACGAAAGCCTTAAAATTTTTTTAACAATATACATATAATATTACTAAAGATAATATAAAAATAAAATTTCAATCAATGACAATTTAAAGAAAAAAATACTTGTTAATTTTCTGTCGCTGAAGTTTGTATAGATTGCACGCATCACTATTGAGAGTGCTCGATTGTGCGATGCGTTGCTGTAATTGGAACACTCAACGTTGAGCTTTGTGCCGCATAATGCGCTCTTGTGCTGTAATTGGAAAACCATCTATATGAAGGTTGTACGCATTAGCTATGCATTAGCAGAGAACGGTGCTGGACGTGCCGGTGCACCGGCCGCAGCACCACTGTGATGTCATGGTCGTTGCCATAAAAACCTAGGGCGTAGCCAAGCATGGAGTTTGGGCTCAGAGTATCAATCTAACAGGAGGCGACATCATATTTTTCAGTACCTACATATATTCGAATTAGAGGTGGCAGTATATTTGTCATAGAAAACATCGTGTGTAGCTCGGGTAGCTCCTCCTTTTAGTTCAATACTTTAAGGGTTTGGGTATGAAAGCATATGTGCCAGTATTCTATTTGCACATCATTGTTCTACCTATAGGTACTCCGTATTACCTGACAGGGGCGCTAAATGTATGACTAGGTCGAAAAGTACATAATTCACAGCTTAACTGTAGTTTTTATCTAAGAAGCAAGACGTTCTATCTATCGTTGGTAACCCTGTTGCTGACCTTGATTTTACCGGTATTATTATTTTACTAACGCACGCAGACGTATTTCGGTAAACAAAATCGTGCCTGTGTTTATAACTAATGTTTATCAAATTTCTGGTCCATAGAAATGATAGTAGTGACTTTTATAAATGAATCATGAACAGTGTTAAACTTTTAAATTCAATCTTTTCAAAATATTATACTTGTTTCTAGGAGTTTATTAGAATATTTTAGCATTTGGTGACCTTGTAGTTTTAAATAGTACCCAATACATTGCGGATTTCATAATGGGCGAATTGGACGTAGGTTTCTGCAACGGATCTATAAGATTAGATGATGTTCCTGCAGTATATTATTCCGGTCAAACAATTCATGGGTCTGTTGTTTTTAATCTCAAAAGACATCTGACTTTTACAAGTAAGTAAAGTGATTTATTCTAATTATATTAAGTAAGTTTCTTTAAAGTTTAAAAGTTAAATAAAGTGCCAAATCGATAATCATGATAGATTATCAACTAGGCAGCTACCTTAACATTTAATAACGTTGCATCGTTAAGAGTGGGAAGTTCAAGGTTTGATTCCTGCTTAGAAGAAATATTATTTAAGTTGAACATATTTATCGTACATAAGTATCGTGTCCGAATTTGGTAAAATATTTTTTCTATTTTGTTACCCCACGTTTATTAACAAATTCCTGGGGTCCCGCGGTGGTTAGTCTTGATTCAAATAAAGAGAAAATTATACTTTTGATGCACTTGGTACCTAATTACTAATCAGTGGTTTATGTATAGGACTGCCATTCGCGAGGTCACGGTTTCGATTCCCGCTCGGGACAATCAAGACATTTGTGTGATATTTATAAATGTCATACAAATGTTTATACTGCGTCTGGGTGTTTCTATGTATTTTAAGTAGGTACCTATTTATTTACATAAGAAAAGTAGTATATGTAGTATATCCGTATTCTGGTACCCATAACACAAGCATATAAGCTTAGCTTGGGACCAGAGGACGTTGTGTGGAATGTCCATGAATCTATTTATTTATCATCCTATTTATTAATCATCTATTTATTTATTTATTTAATTAAAATATTTTGGTTATGGTGATCCAGATGTTGATCATTTCTGTGCTGCTGTACCAAGAATCACGATACGACACCCATCGTCGAATAACTGCGACATTAGTGTATGTGAGAGATAAGGATAGATACAATAAAAAATCGGTATGTCCGTAGCGACATTAGCTGAGCTTACTAGTGGCCAGGTTGTTTACGTTCTCAAACGCATTTCTTTTTATGACGTTTACTGAATTATTTTGCTGTTCGTGTTATGAAGTGAAAGATTGAGTATGTCCTAACCTAATTTTATTCCAAAAGTTTTATTTCCTATGAGAAATAGCCTTATTTATAAGCCCTAATACTCTAAGGTGACCGCATAAGAACTATTTCCGTTAAATAACAAAATAATATATTAGTTTGTCTAATATATTTATTAAATATATTATGCAAACTAATATATTTTGTTCGGCTAATAGCGTAAGCGCTAGCGGCTATTATATAATATATTATAGCGTATAAAAAAATAGGCGTTTTAAAAGTAGCGTATCGTTATAACGCGTTTGCAATATATAGCCATTGCGAACACCCCTAACTATGAGTTGTAATCGCCGATAGTTTACGATTACGTGTTTGAGCGTGTGTTCCAGCTTTTTTCGGAAATGGAGTCTTTTAAACGTAAAGAAATACAACAAACCTTTTCGTAAACTCGTATTATGGATAAGTACTATATAGAGGGATATGAGTAGGTACGCGTCGCTGTTTTATGAATGTCTAGGTTTCTAATTTTACATACATTCGTGAATATCGAACACTCGCTACAACTTTATTAATAGACACTAAGAAATATGCATAAAGTATTGTATTTGATAACGAGTTATTTCTAAATTATTTCAAAACTAAACTTCATTATTTTCAATTTTCGAAACGATTTTTAGATTTATGCATAAGATTTACTGGCGAAGCAAATGTATCATGGACAGACATAAAACAAACGAGACTCGCCCGGAGTCGGAATCGGAGGAAGGAAGAAATCTATAAAAGTAATGAAGTATATTTCAATGATATGGAAACTCTAGCAGGAGGACATGGTAATTATTAATTATTATTAGCGTAGTTTGTGGCGCCCTGGTGCTCAAGTCCACTATTTTGGAACAATTGTCATACCGGCACAATACCGGCACGATACCGTTGCAATTGAAGTCAAATATCCGTAGTCTGCTATATGCCGTCATAACGGTCTTTCAATGGTAATAGAATTGTCGATCTCTTTTATCTATGCATTGAATTTTCGGTCTCTTTTATCTATGGATTGTGTTAGAATGGTATGTATGTGTTGCCGTTTTTAAAAAATGCGTTAGTTGAAGTGATTTTCGAAATACTACTAATAAATTTAAACATTTAATCATGCTAGACTTCGTTTAAATATATTTGTACATACTATTTATTAGTATAAAAAGCAATGTGAAGTTTAGGAGATTAGTAAATTGCAATAAATTACAAAGAACAATTTCTAATATTTCTATCTATCTATTTTTTATTTATGGCAATCTGTCGACACAGGACAATTTAAAAATATTACTGTCAAATTCAAAATAGCAGACTACCGAAACATTTCAGTCATTGAATTGCAATTGTGAAGCAGTTGTGTACGAGACTAGCAATTTATGTCACTTTGACAATTGTAAGACAATGATGAAGTCGTTATGACGACACATTAATAGTAGACTACCAAAAACTTTACTATTGCACCATAATGGTACAATAATGGTACAGTTGTGACACCGTTGAAATACCCGACTCAGGGCCCTGTATTAAAAAGTTTCGCAAAAAGAAAAAAGAAATCTTTATACTTCCGAGAGATCTTGGGGGCTCCTTATCTTGGTTGATTGTATTTTTTGCAGCAAGGGATATAGATCTACATATCGTATCAGCTACCTTCAGCCGTTGCTGAGTAAAAAAAGTTTGACGGACGGACAGACAGACACCGTAGTGAGACTATAAGGATTTTTACGAAACCCTAAAATTATATATTCTCCCTATTCTCTCGATGCAATTCATGAGATGAACTCATGTTAGTGTATCTATACTTAATACTTTTCTACCTAGAATTCTTAGCAAGCTAAACTATCGATCGTAATCATGCGCTCCAACTTTACATAACTTTTGGAAGTTAATAGGTACACAATAAAAATTCGTTAAATATTTTATGAGATTTTTAAATAAATAAATTTTTATTGTTATATGTTTTAGAGTTATGAAATAAGTTTAATTTTATTATTTTAGGCTCAACAAAACTACTAGGTACTAGACAAACATTCCCATTTAAATACCAAATACCATTTACGGCGCCATCTTCTTTCAAAGGAGAGCATGGTAGTGTATCTTACAAGATCATTGCCACGATGGTGTACCCTGACTTGAGGAAAGAGGAATTGAGAAAAGAGTTTGCTGTAGTTGCGCCATTAGATTTGAACAGTAACGCTGCTATTAAGGTAACTATTGACGGCGTTTTTCAATACCCAATCTAAGTACATATATGGATAGAAATTAATATTTCCTTTTATTACCACGATCGTGATCTTAGCCTGTAGATTGTCTAACTGACACTCTACAGACTACGATCTACGATCAGCTACGTAGGTATGTATGCCTGTAGATTCTTTATCTACAGGGTACGTATCAACAGGAAATGCTATCGTCAGTAGTTTAATGAAAACGAAGTAAGGCCCAAAGTTTAGGTTTTTGCAGATTGCAGATTGATAAAATTTTAAAAAATAGCCTTACGTTCTCACTTATTTTAACGACAGATTGAAAGTGTCTTCATAGTCTTCAATTATTTCTAGCAGATGGTTACGGGACTGTCAACGGGTGATTAGCACCTTTCATAATACATAATATTGTTTCGCCGAGAATTAGTTTATCTTCTATTATATAAAATTCCCGTGTCACAATGTTCGTTCCCATACTCCTCCGAAACGGCTTGACCGATTCTTATGAAATTTTATATGTATACTAGCTGTCCCGGCAAACGTTGTTTTGCCATACAATTCTGTGTAAAAATCAACAACAAAAAATTTCATCAAAATCGGTCCAGCCGTATAGGAGGAGTTCAATTACAAACACACGTACAGAAGATTTATCTTTCTTCTTATATATAAAATTCACGTGTCACAGTGTTAGTTACCGTACTCCTCCGAAACGGCTTGACCGATCTTTATGAAAATTTACATGCATATTCAAAAGGTCTGAGAATCGGCCAACATCTATTTTTCAATCCCCTCCTCACGCTCCTCACTAGATGACCCGCAAAACAACGTTTGCCGGGTCAGCTAGTATAAATATATAAAGAAAGATATACAGTAGGTCTGAGAATCGGCTACTATCTATTTTTCATAGGTTGTCACCCCTGACATTTGTATGGCAAAACAACGTTTGCCGGGTCAGCTAGTGTTATTATAAATTTAATTATTACTACTATTACTGGAAGAAAGCAGTAAGTGATTTTTTTGAAATGTTTGTTTAAAATTTTTGACGCAAGTTCACTTACGTCTTTTTTTTACGGGTTGTACGATATTTTATCCTTGCTATCTCTGGTAGCTACCACAATCGAGATTTTGGAATAGAAAATTATTGGGCGTCTCGTCATAATAAAGCTACTCACGGAAAATCAGCTTGATAGTAATCAAGTGAAAAAAATGTACTACGGATCCCGTACTAGGCGGCGTGGCACTTACAACCGTCATTCTTATAGAACCGCTAAAATATAAAGCCCAGAAAGTATGTTTAGTTCGTAGCAGATGTTGCATAACAGTCTCTGGGTAAAACACGTGACGGTATGATAATGAATTCTTTCTTGGTATATTTTCTTTCTATTACATTTCCAGGAGTCCACGGTGCTCATGTTTGCTGATGATGTAAAGAGTTGTTTCATTTGTTTCTGGAACTCGCATTCCCTGTCGATACGCGTCAAGCTGCCAGTGTCCGGCTACTGTCCTGGTCAGATCATACCTGCTGCTGTTGAAATTGAGAACTACAGCGGCGTTGATGTTGCTCTCATCGTGTTTGAGATTATATCGGTAAGTGGTATGTTAAGAAAGTAAATAAATTTAAATAAATAAGTAGGTACCAAGTTTACCTTAAATTATATTATTGAATATGTAGTATATCCGTATTCTAGTACCCATAACACAAGCATAAAGTTTAGCTTGGGACCAGACATCGTTGTGTGAAATGTCCATGAATATTTATTATTTATTCGTATTTTTGTTAATAGATTTCTTATTTACTTATTATGAAACAAATTCGTTATTTGTGTAGGTATGTATACTCCTGTGTAATCTTCAAAACTAGGCAATGAATTTTGTAGTGCTTCTTTAACAGATAGAAAGTGGTTCATGAGCATGGTTTATTGTATAAATCGTTTGGGTTTATTTTCTAAGGTCCACGCGTTTGAAGTTGTGGGTAACACCTATTGATATAAAATATATTCAAATTTATAACTAGAACTGTACCAAGGTATCAACGTAGTGATAAAAAGTTTTAGTACATAAAAAAAACTTCAATTTTATTTGACGGGCTTCGTGGTCTTGTGGGTCATGTATCGGACTGCCGATCACGAGGTCGCGGGCTCGATTCCCGCTCGGGACAAACATTTGTGTGATGTTTATAAACGTCATACAAATGTTTGTACTGCCTCTGGGTGTTTCTATGTACTATAAGTATGTATTTACAAAAGAAAAGTAGTATATGTATTCTATCCGTATTCTGGTAGGTACCCAAAACACAAGCAATGTGTGAAATGTCCGTGAATTTTCTAAAATAAACTAACCTACACCTAATTCGAACTCGTCGTCCATAAAAAGCACAAAAGTATTTAGTTCGCCAAGTTAGTACTAAACTAGTATTTCGTAGTTTTTCTCTGTGATCTAGCCTTGAACTCAGTTTCGATAGCCCGTGCATACGCGGAATACATGCTAATGTTCTTGAATGTTGTTCGTATTTTTTATGTACGAATATATTTGATGATGTCATTCACTAGACAAAAGCGTCTTGTATAGTTTGTTTTTCTAAAGATATGATAGGAAACACTCGTGTCTCGTATGATATTTGGATGTGGTAAAACAACTAGGTATGTTTGCTAGACTCATGTTTCTCTGTTGAAAATTATTGTAACTATCTTAATTTATTTATTTATTTATTCACACAAAACAAGTTAAATAATAGGTTTGGTAAAGTTTCACGAAATCGTAACCAACGGAGTCCTATTATTATTATGACATACCGCAACGCATTATTTTATTTTTATCTCGAAGCCGCATCGTATATTATCCCCGTTTTCCAATCAGAGCACAATAGCGCATTATGCGGCACAATGCTCAACGTTGAGTGTTCCAATTACAGCATCGCATCGCACAATCGAGCACTCTCAAAAGTGATGCGTGCAATCCATACCAACTTCAGCGACAGAAAATTAACAAGTATTTTTTCTTTAAATTGGCATTGATTGAAATTTTATTTATATATTATCGTTAGCAATATTATATATTGTTAAAAAAAAATGTGAGGCTTTCTTTTCGTCGGAGTTTTCTGGAAATATTCAAAGTTAATTCAAGCTGTGTTAAAAAAATTAATAAATATAAGTATGGATGAAGGTATAGACAATGACTTTTTTATATTCCACACATATAATGTGAATACAATGTTTATTTTAGAATTTTTTGTTTCAACACTGAACTTAGAGCACTCTGCATTTTAAAACTAATTCACGTTCCAATTAAGCGTCAGCATTGTTCAGCATTGTGCGGCACTGAGTCGCATTATGCTCTGCCATTGGAAAACGGGGTATATATGCACATTTTAGGCAGCGCATTATTGTAGCGTTGTAGGCCAGCGAAGTATTTTCCCTGATCCATATTTAATATGCCATAGGACGCTAAATGTGTGACTTTAATGGGCGCTGAATATAAGAATTTTACGATATGTTTATAATTTCAGCGAGAACTGTATCGCAGTCAGCAGCCACCATCTGAGTACAAATTACCAGATAAGACAATTGCAACAGTAACACACGGCGGAGTGTTCGCGCGTAATAAGAGAACTTTCACATGCGATGTTACAGTACCTGCCTTTATACCACCCAATCTAGAACATTGCAAACTTATAGATGTTGGCTACTTCTTTAGAGTAAGTGTTCTTTTAATTAGGACATCTAATCCCAAAAACAAGCGTCGCGACCAGAGGCGTATTTTGATATTGAGCGCCCCGGGCCATTTGTTTTGACGCCCCGGGCTGATTTAACTATCTGCCAATATAATAATTAATTTTTAATAAATTAAAAGAGTTCGAGGAAAATTTGAAACTTCAAGGCTTTCTCTGCCCTTCTCAGGCTTACCGCCCTGGGCCATGACCGCTATAGCCCTAGGGTAAATACGTCTCTGGTCGCGACACGTTAGGTATGTATGAATCATTGATCAAGGTATTGGTCTATGGTGTGTATGTCCATAAGTCATCTTCAAAACTACATACCGGATTTTAGTGGTTCAAGATGCCTTTTTTGTATAATTTGTTAAGTTTGGCTTCTAATTCCCAGGCGTACCTACTAGCTACTATGGTATTAACAGTCATATAGTTCTGTGCAACCCCTTCAGGTTTAGGTGTGATACGTAATATATACCTTTTGTTTTCTTTTCAGGTAACATTCCAACTATCAGACTGCAACGATGATTTACGAGGTGAATCCCAAATATATTTAGGTACAATACCTGTTAACGAGAACCAAGGCACATATATCCACCCAATGGCTAATCAGATGCCTTCTGGACCAATACCTGTACCTGATAGTATATACGCTAATCTTGAGGAAGCTGCAGAAGACTTTGAAGAAGCTGAGAGCCAACCGATGCTCCAGCATTCTAGTTATCTTAATGAAAAGAGTCGTGATATTGACTTCACAACGGCACAGATGTCATCACCTATGCATGGTGTTAAACCTCCGCCATATCCTGGACTGGATTCTAAGGACGAATCTCCATCTATATCAGCTGTTGATGGTGCTCATATACCGTTGCCGTAATATTCCTAAAAATGAATTCGCCCCATCGGCACCACCAGAGCACAGATAATAAACAAAGTAAACAGTTGCCAGTATAACCATAATTAAAGTACTAAGTATATAATTCATTCATGGTATAACTATGATGAATATTTATTATTCTTATAATCCTTAAATCATGTTGACAATTTGTTCAAAGTGACATTCTTAGAATAAATTGGTCAAGTGCGAGTCGGACTCGCGCACGAAGTATTCCGTACCATTATCTTTGCAACATAAGGCAACGTTATTAGTATCGAGCATGAAACGGTAAAAAAATCATGTTTGTTGTATGGGAGCCCCCCTTAAATCTTTATTTTATTTTATTTTTAGTTTTATTTGTTGTTATAGCGGCAATAGAAATACATCATCTGTGAAAATTTCAACTGTCTAGCTATCACCGTTCTTGAGATACAGCCTGGTGACAGACGGACAGACGGACGGACGGACGGACAGCGAAGTCTCAGTAATAGGGTCCCGTTTTTACCCTTTGGGTACGGAACCCTAATAAAAAGTAGCTTAGGGTAAAAGGTAAAAAGTAGGTTAACTTAGGGTGATGACGAATTTTATGTCCAGTTGATAGTGGATTATGGGAAAAATATCTACCAGATTAGTTAAGCAAATGCAGATAGCGGAAGGACCGCGCGTTGTAGCGTTCTATGTGGGAGGCCTGTGTCCAGTGGACCGAGAAAGGTTGATGGATGGATTTACTAGATTGGTTATATTTTTAAAATACATACTGGTCCATTACCATTAGTCTCATAATTACGAGTATATTGTAAAAAAATTTAAAAAAAAGTACTTACCCTATATTTTATTTGGTGCTTTATTATGTAGGTGTAAATAAATTTAGAGTTCCGCTACCAATATTGAAGTCTTCTGCAAGCTTTTAAATTTCATTATATCATTTATGTTTGTAACCGTGCTACTCATGTTGAAATAAATGCGTAGGTATATCTACACTCACTCACATTTTTACAAAGATTTTAGTAAGAATTTACATATTTATACAATTAAATAATGTTTATATTTTGATACAATATATTATTATACATAATATTTATATTTTTTACAAACACTACTGTGTAGGGATTTACTTCATCATCATCATAACATCACGCCTTTTTTTCCCATGGGGGTAGGCAGAGACTATAGAGCGCCATCTGCTACGATCGAAGCATACTTCTTTGGCTTCATCCACACTCATACATCAGGGCCCTGAGTCGGGTATTTCAACGGTGTCACAACTGTACCATTATTGTACCATTATGGTGCAATAGTAAAGTTTTTGGTAGTCTACTATTAATGTGTCGTCATAACGACTTCATCATTGTCTTACAATTGTCAAAGTGACATAAATTGCTAGTCTCGTACACAACTGCTTCACAATTGCAATTCAATGACTGAAATGTTTCGGTAGTCTGCTATTTTGAATTTGACAGTAATATTTTTAAATTGTCCTGTGTCGACAGATTGCCATAAATAAAAAATAGATAGATAGAAATATTAGAAATTGTTCTTTGTAATTTATTGCAATTTACTAATCTCCTAAACTTCACATTGCTTTTTATACTAATAAATAGTATATACAAATATATTTAAACGAAGTCTAGCATGATTAAATGTTTAAATTTATTAGTAGTTTTTCGAAAATCACTTCAACTAACGCATTTTTTAAAAACGGCAACACATACATACCATTCTAACACAATCCATAGATAAAAGAGATCGAAAATTCAATGCATAGATAAAAGAGATCGACAATTCTATTACCATTGAAAGACCGTTATGACGGCATATAGCAGACTACGGATATTTGACTTCAATTGCAACGGTATCGTGCCGGTATTGTGCCGGTATGACAATTGTTCCAAAATAGTGGACTTGAGCACCAGGTCATACATGCCCGACGGTTGTAAGTGCTACGCACTTGCCCCTTTTGGAGTATCCCGGCGATGACATCGGAGTATATTTTTCTCGGGCGTCCTCTCCCAGCATTTCCACTTACTTTCGCCGTGTATATGCCTTTCGTTAATCGTATCTCATCCATCCTCTCCACGTGACCAAACCACCTAAGCATACTTTTCTCCACCTTAGTCACTACATCCTCTTTCAGACCGCAACGTTCTCTTATAACTTCATTTCTTAATCTCTCTTTCAAAGTCATTTACTTGTTGTGTAAAAACTGATTTTAAACAAATTGCATTGTTTACCTCATAATAATTAAACCTATATATTAATGGTCTTATTCATAATGGCTTATCGGAGGTTTAAAAGTTCGCTAAAGTCGGTTCGCTAAAATTGTAAAAAAATTTTAATCATATTAGTCTTTTTACGATGAAATGTCTATTATCTCTACGTTATAGTGACATTATTTTATTGTTTAAACCTCCGATAAGTCATTAAAAATAAGACCATTAAAGTTTACAAGTTAGATTAATGAAAAGGCGGCTTTAACGTTTATTTGCATTTATATCAATGCTGGTCATTCTTAGCATTGTAATAAATTTTTAGAATATAGTATTGTAACCTAATAGCTTGTATGAATTTTGATTAGCTTTATATGATGAGAGTGTTAATTAAAAATTGGTCAAGTGCGAGTCGGACTCGCGCACGAAGGGTTCCGTACCATTATCTATGCAACATAAGGCAACGTTATTAGTATCGAGCAAGAAACGGTAAAAAAATCGTGTTTGTTGTATGGGAGCCCCCCTTAAATATTTATTTTATTTTATTTTTAGTATTTGTTGTTATAGGGGCAATAGAAATACATCATCTGTGAAAATTTCAACTCTCTAGCTATCACCGTTCTTGAGATACAGCCTGGTGACAGACGGACGGACGGACGGACAGCGAAGTCTCAGTAATAGGGTCCCGTTTTTACCCTTTGGGTACGGAACCCTAATAATTGTAGGTATCGATTTGTATAATTTATAATATAATATCTTTATTATGTTATCTGTGCTAATAGTAATTTCCTACAATACAATAAACACTTGATACTAATCAAAAAAGTTAACAAACCTTATAATACTTCACATTTGTCTCGAATTTTATGAATAGGTAGGTAAATACCTATTCATAAAATTCGAGACAAATGTAGATATACAAATGTATATCTACATACATCAAGGTATACAAATGTATATCTTTACTTATTGTTAGGTATAAAACAAAGTCTTTTTGCATGTCTCTGTGAGCTGATATCTTCAAAACTACGCAACGGATTTTGATGCGGTTTAATAGATAGAGTGGTTCAAAAGGATAGCTTTTTTGTAAGTATAATATTTTAAGATTTCGTGTATTATGTTGAGGAAGAGTGGCCTCAATAAATAAAAACGCGGGTGGAACCGCGAGCATTAGCTAGTGGTAAAACGACTTGAAACATGTTTTAAATGAAATATTGGTGTATAACACCATTATAACAAGATCATACCATTATTACCTCTGTTGATTCTATAGCATTTATATTTTTTATACATTGTAGGTACTTAGCTAGAAATGTCATCACCGAAAATATTAATGCAGCTGGATAAAAACAAAAATCCCAAATATAGATTTAACACCGAATATCGCCAAAAAAAGTTTTTTTCTAATAAAACAATCGTAATTGTTTATGTCCTCTGACAACACAAGGGGTGTTACTTGGACGCTTTATCTCTCTCTCTCTCCAGCCCATTTACGTCCCACTGTTGGGCACGGGCCTCCTCCACTTTGGAGGGATTATGGTCCACTGTGCCGCACTGACCAGGTGTGTTGGCACAGGGTTTATTTTCGAGTTTCCCGTCTCTCACATCTGTGTGTAATATCCCTTTGCTAACTTTTACAGCACCCTAGAGAGGAGATGGGGTGGCGATACATATATTCTTAATCCGCCACCACACGGAGGTCGCTTTATAAGATCCAACAAATCTATTTAGACGGATGGCTGCCCTAGTTATGCCTATTATACAATATACCTCCAATATTAAGTAATAATTGCACAGTGTTAATTTTAGATGTTTTTACAAAATATATGGCAATGATTATACTTTTATAGTTATATTTAGCCCTTAAATATATTTGTGTACATCGAACTAAGCCTTACATAATCCATTTTCACTAATACTGATTTGACGGGCTTCGTGGTCTAATGGTTCATGTAACGGACTGCCAATCACGAGGTCGCGGTTTCGATTCCCGGTCAGGACAATCATTTGTGTGATGTTTATAAATGTCATACGTAAATGTTTGTACTGCGTCTGGGTGTTTCTATGTATTATAAGTATGTATTTACAAAAGAAAAGTAGTATATGTATTATATTCGTATTCTGGTACCCATAACACAAGCATATAAGCTTAGCTTGGGACCAGAGGACGTTGTGTGAAATGTCCGTGATATTTTTTTATTTTTTATTATTATACTAGCTGACCCGGCAAACGTTGTTTTGCCATACTAAACAAAAAAAAGTTTGAAAAATAGATGTTGGCCGATTCTCAGACCTACTGAATATGCATGTAAAATTTCATAAAAATCGGTCAAGCCGTTTCGGAGGAGTACGGTAACTAACACTGTGACACGTGAATTTTATATACAGGGTGTGGCGTAAATAGTGGTCCACCGTTCAGGGTTAGGTACATCAGGTAGGTACCTACACCATACCAAAATTTTAAACCGGTCCGCCGACTGGTTACGGAAAAAAAAATATTTTTAATTTTTTTCAAGAAATTCCCATTTTCATTACGAATTTGACCACAGTTTCAACAAAAAACATTATTTTTGATTTTCTATTCGTGTTTATTCATGTTGAATGTATGAGCTATCATAAAAAAATAAAGATTTGTATTGAAATTGTAGCCTTTACGAGAAAAAGTGATTTCTTCTCAATTCTTAACCTAAATTTTATCGCATCACTCATATTCAGGAGCGTTTTTTGAAAAAGAAATGTACTACACTGTTAGTGCCCATGCATTTAAAAATATGCTCATGATGTACTGATTATAAAATGGTATAATAGTACCGCTTTTCAAAAATAGAAAAAAAAATACTGCATTTGTAACTGAAAATAAGTAAGTCTTCCTGTTACCATTTTCGCAACATAATATTGAAACAAAAATTTCGTCTACCTTATTTATGTGCCCATTCTTACTGTAAACTTGGTCATAGTGACAACGACAATATTATTATTGTAATTGTATTGGCAAATGAGAACACAAAAGTTACTACAGACAGGGTATTAAAAAAAAACAACTTTGACATCATAATTATTTATTTATTGATTAATACAATCGGTGCTCAAAATGGCCCCCATTCGCAGCTATACACGCTCTGCACCGTCGAATAAAGGAGCGTTTAAGACGTCGAGCAAACCCGCTTTCATTGATTTTTCCAGCTGCTGTCAGAATCCTGGTCCTTATTTCTTCAATATTATTTATTGGTCCCTTGTATACGTCTTCCTTTAAGCATCCCCAATAAAAGAAATCCAAAGGATTAAGGTCTGGGGAGCGTGGTGGCCATAGTATTGGGCCTAACCGCCCTATCCATCTGTTTGGATAGGCCACATTAAGGTGCTCTCGTACCCTTACTGCATAGTGAGCGGGACAGCCATCATTTTGTAGCCACATGCTGTCTCGGATCTCTGTAGGGACACTTTCTAGAAGTACGGGTAAATCTGTCTGTAAGAACCCAAGATACCTTTCTGCGGTTAAGGTTTCTGGCAGTTCTAATGGACCAATTATTTGTCCGTTAATAATGCCGACCCAAAGGTTTATTTTAAATTGGTATTGCGATCGATCTTGTCTCATGACGTGCGGATTTTCTAACTGCCAGCTGTGCAAGTTGTGTAAATTTAAATATCCATCTTTTCTGCAAGATGATTCGTCACTCCAAAGTATTTTATTAAAAAAATTGCTCGTCCTCTCGTATTCTACGCAGCATTTCTCTGCAAAATCTCACTCGCGGAGGATAGTCCCTTGGTAACAGAGTCTGTACCCTTGTATAATGGTAGGGATGTAGCTCGTGTCTTTTTAAAATGCGATGTACGGTTCTGGTAGATATCCCCGTTGTGCGAGATAAGACTCGGACTGAGGTTGTAGGATCTTGTTCTGCCAAATTCAGTACCTGATCATCGGCATGTCTCCGTGGGCGTCCTTCTCTTGCACCGCCTACGCCTGAGCCGGGTATCCTCCCTTCGGTGTATGCATTGTGGACTCGCCCAAACACCCTGTGGTCTGGATGTCTGCGATCGGGATATCTCTCCCTGTAAAGCCGAGCCGCCTCTCTGCCGACTCCTCCACATTCTCCGTAAATAAAATGCATGTCAGCATATTCGCGCAGTGTATACTGAGACATTTTTGTTATCACTGCACTGCACGTTTGTCCAAATCGTTATGCAAATCAGAGTCCGGTAAACGTAAGCAAGATTATTAGATGTCACCAAAACGACAAGTCCAAATCACTTAGGCAATCAACCGGAGTCCAGGGGAATAGCAAGAAACAGCGGAGTTAAACACAAATGAAACGAAACGTATACGATGCACGGGAGCGTAGATCGTACTAATTGTTTATGTACCATTTCTTTCCGATCTCAATTGCTAGAAAGGAAAGGGACAACAACAACAAACTACATCCTTTCCTTATCACTATCCTATTGTTTAGTTACTCCAGCTACGTTACGCATTACAAGAGTGTGTGCACTTCAATAGGTCTTTTGTTATGGTTCAGGTACAGAGCGACCTTTTTTTATAGGACACGACATGATGTAGAATTATTTGGAGACGTGGAGTCAAATATCAGTTGTAAGATTGAGACTTTGTTTTATTTAATTCCATATTTAAATGGGTAAAAACAAAAAGACAACATTTTTGTTTAAATATTATGTTGCGAAAATAGTAACAGGAAGACTTATCCGTTTTTAATTACAATTGCAATTAAAAAAAATCTATTTTTGAAAAGCGGTACTATTATACCATTTTATAATCAGTACATCATGAGCATATTTTTAAATGCATGGGCACTAACAGTGTAGTACATTTTTTTTTCAAAAACCGCTCCTGAACATGACTGATGTGATAAAATTTAGGTTAAGAATTGAGAAGAAATCACTTTTTCCCGTAAAGGCTACAATTTCAATACAAATCTTTTTTATTTTATGATAGCTCATACATTCAGCATGAATAAACACGAATAAAAAATCAAAAATAATGTTTTTTGTTGAAACTGTGATCAAATTCTTAATGAAAATGGGAATTTCTTAAAAAAAATTAAAAATATTTTTTTTTCTGGAACCAGTCGGCGGACCGGTTCCAAATTTTGGTATGGTGTAGGTACCTACCTGATGTATCCAACCTTGAACGGTGGACCACTATTTACGCCACACCCTGTATAAGATTTTTTTATTTTTTATTATTATATATTTTTTGTGGTGGATTAAACTAATTACCCAGATAAAGTACAAATATTCGTGTTTATTAAAAAATGTATATGAATCGAACCAGCAAACTCTGAAGAAAAAGTAAGCACCAGGAATTCGATACAAACGAAAACATTAAAACAAACTAATTAGGTTCAACAGTTAATTTATTATAAAAAATATATGCTTAAAATTAGATAGAACATTAATACTAGAGATGAAACGGATATCCGGTGACTATCCGGTATCCGGCCTTGTTTTCACTATCCGGCCGGATACCGGATAGTAATACAGTAACCGGCCGGATACCGGATAGTAAAATTTTAAAAAATCTCATTATTTTACACAAGACAAATCATACTCCAATAGGTTATGGACACCGTTTATTTTTATAATCGCACACCAAAAATGTTTGTTTTATTAATTATTAGTTTAATACTCAAAATTAACAAGTGGAAAATTGTGATGAATAAATACCAAATTTTCCGCGTTTGTTGGTCAAATCAAACTGATCGCGTCAACGCAATAAAGGGCCGAATATCCGGCGCTCCGGCCTAGTAGCTTGCCGAATATCCGGTATCCGGCCAAACTATTATCCGTTTCATCTCTAATTAATACATCATATGTACTTATCTATATATTGTATAAACTAAAAAAATATATGTATATAAAAATAATTGAGATTTGGTATTTTTGAAATCAGTATCAATGTCTTTTAAATGTATAAAAAAAAACTTGTTCAATTTTTAAAGATCTTTCTTACAACAATACAAATCTTATATATTTGTAAACAATATCATTATTCGTAAGAGTGTTGCTTTATGCAAGCACTTAAATAAAATATAAAATAATGATAGTAATTTAATAAGTAATAAATAAAATTGAAATATTGTTCGACAAATATTTCCAAAAATATCTTAATCTTCTAGTAGATTATCAACTTATAATTCTGCAAAAAGAAACATCTACTTTTTATAATATCTTCGTAACGGCTATCAAATATCTCAAAACAATTAACAATTATATCCCAGCATAAGAACATTGTCATATTTTAAACAATACATGTTATAATTACAATAATAACTATACATTGAGTGACAAAAATTATACATTGCCTTACAACAATTATACATTCCATCTATCCATCTGCCTCCGCCCAAACCCGATTAGGCTTCCTCCATAGAAGGAAAAGCTGTTTTGTGCAGATAGCATCCAACATCTTCCAGTTACCATAATTAAATAGCTGTCCAATACAACAATTATTATACAATACTTAACAACATTTATACAATCTTTAACAACAATTGTTTAATAAAAAATATAGATTAAGAATATACAAAAATTACAGATTATTATGTAATAATAATTGTAATTAATTTTTACTTTAACAAAAAAATTAATATATTTTGCAATTGCGCGATTCATTTACGAGTATGTATTTATTTAAAACTAATTTCTAAAGATTTAGACGCGTACATTGTATAATATAGCTTTATAGTTAATAAACTTAAATATTAGTGTCCAACCGAAAGTTCGTTATCGGTTGGCCGAAAGTTTCGGCCAAAAATGTAGTTTCGGCGGCAGTTTCGATTTCAGCCAAAATCGGCCGAAAGTTTTGCCGTAACCGAAACTTGTGTCGCAGTTCACGCACACCCATGCTCGCCTAACTTCGTTTCCCGCGTCAACGCTTTGACGGCCCTGCATTTCAGTATTTTAAGAAATTTTATACTGACCACGAAGTTTCGGTTTCGGCCGAAATAGAAGCCACGGCCGAACATTCGGTTTCGGTTCCGGAAAACCAGTTTCGGACGGACACTATTAAATATAAAAAATGTGAGTATGTATGTCCCGTAATAACGGATGACAGATAACATCTTACAGCTCAGCTATACCCGTGACTATAGAGGCTGAAAAGTCTCCAAAACGTCGGGCTACATGTATTCCCGAACAACAAACATATTATTATATTTTTCCATAAAAGTAGTTAGGTATATTTAAGTCAATAAAAAAAATATATTTTGTAAAGTTAGTTTGTTCGTGTATTTAATTGTTAAGTAAATGATTAAAATAAAAAATCTATATACTAAGTACTTGTACTAAGTCAAGGTGAAGAATTTAAAAAATATGAAGGCACTTTAGTCATTTTATAACCCGTATATTTATAAAATAAATTTTATAACACATATTTAACAGATGTACCACAGATTTTCCATGGCCACATCACTCAGTTGGCTTGAAGCCACCTACATTTTTATGTGTGCGTGAAAATGTATCTATGATACAGGCTATACGTCATATAAAACGTCATAATTCTTTGAAGTACGATTTAGCCAAGCTAAAATTACTTGTCCTCAATTTTTAACGTCAACCCACCATCTAGTATGTCTGTATTTATTAAACAAATAACTGTATTGTGTAGGAATCGAACCAGCGTCTTTAAAAAAAGAAGTTATACTAGTGCTGCACCACAAAGCACGTGGAATTTCCGTCTTTGGTACTCAATTATATTATAAAATTATGGCGTAATTAAAGATAATCTAGTTGGTCATTGTTTTATACATTTTTGCATAGACGTAGCCCGGTTTAGGTGTTGAGAATGAAATGAAAATGAAATGTCAAAAACTGTACCAAAACATCAAGGTTCGACACAATTTCTATTAAATTTTGTAGTTTTTATAGCTCATAGAGAAAACTACCATGAAATGAAACATAGAATCCTACAGCTCGCGCGATAAGAGTTTGGCTTTGACCGTTATTGCGCAGAAATCAGAAATTGGGTATCAACGGGCAATTAGCGGGGTGCGGGGCGGGTATGTAGGCGCACGCGGTGCTCTGATTGGCGCTCCAGTCGTTCCCTGCCTCTCGCATCGATACGACGTACCGCGCACTCCTGTTGTACAATCACGTTCACAAGTGAATTGCTATTTTCGTTAATTGTTTATTGTTGTCGATTGTTATTATTTGTTGAGTTTGTTTAAGTTTGTCAGTTAAGTTTTTTTTTTGTTAAATATTAAAAAGTGATTTGAAAATGCGTAAAAAAAACATTGTTTTTAAAAGGCAAGCACGGAAAATGATATATGACGTGAATTGCTTTTTAAAGAAAGAAGCTGACGAATGTATCGATTCATTGAAGCAAATTCGAAGTCAGATAGAGGAAGTTGCTACTTTACTCAGTCAGTCGGAGAATAACCAAACTATACAGACTATGCAGGTAATGAAAACGGAAACTGTTTCTAAATTAAATTGTGTAGTCAGTAAATTAGCTCAAATTCAAAAGCGGACATCGGAGGCCACTAAGACTTCAATTGGCACTGTAAAAAATATCGCAAGTCAGGCCAAGAGTTCCGATTTGCTAATTACTTTCAGAACACCTGGAAAAAAACGTCCCAGAGCTAAACCCGTTACCAATATTGATAATTTTGACCAAGGTGTTATAAAAAGATGTATACACAATTTTCACAAGACGAATAATGAACTTCCCACCATTGGGAAACTAAAAAAGAAACTTGAGGAAGATATAAACTTTAAAGGGTCAGAAACAAGTCTTCGTGTAATTGTAAAGGAGTTAGGATTTCGCTGGAAACAGAAAAAACAGAAAACAACCGTAAATTACTAATAGAAACATCGAATATCCGATTACAACGCATTGAATATTTAAGAAAAATAAGAAAATATCGACAAGAAGGAAGACCCATTGTTTACACAGATGAATCCTACGTAGATTCATCGCACTCAACAACCAAAGCCTGGAGCGATGGCCCTACGGAAGGACTAAAAAAACCCATTTCTAAAGGACAACGAGTCGTGATAGTCCACGCAGGATCTGAAGCTGGGTTTATACCAAATGCTTTATTAACTTTTAAAGCCGGCACCAAAACAGGGGACTATCACGACAACATGAATTACGAGAATTATGAAAAATGGCTTAGGATACAATTAATTCCAAACCTACCACCCAATTCTGTAGTGGTTGCCGACAACGCCTCATACCACAATAAACAATGGGATTTAGCACCGTCCTCCAATACCAAAAAAGCCGATATGCAGAATTGGCTAACTGATAAAGGCATACAATATGATTCAACAATGCTCAAGCCACAATTGTACAACTTGATAAAAGCTAATAAAGAAAGATTTAAAACTTTTTCAATAGATCAAATTTTAGCAGAAGCAAACCATAACATATTGAGATTACCGCCTTACCATCCAGACCTCAACCCTATAGAAATGGCATGGGCTACTATTAAACAATATGTAGCTAGCAAAAATGTTAAATGGAATTTACAAGAATGTACCAAACTTATCAAAGAAAAAGTATCCTTAATGGGTGCCCAGGAATGGGAAAAAATATGTAAAAAGGTAAAAGATATAGAAGAAGAGTACGCCAAGAGTGACCATGTAGTTGATTTACTTACCGAGCAGTTTATAATTCGCGTCGATGATAGTTCCGAAAACGATGATTCTGATGATGGTTCTGAAGATGATGATGATGATGACAACTGCGACCGAGGAAGCCCTGAACCCGGACCCTCAACAAGCAAAAGACGTTGCACAATTTCATGTCGCGGCAGCCCCACTGGATCATGTGGTGATTTCATAGAAGGCGTTAAACCTTTAACTGATTCAGAATCTGAATAGCACTGCTGCTAAAGACTTTTTTTTAATGTTAACATTTTTTAAATTACATTTTGGTGTAGTTTCACCCCCTTTTGGGGTTGCAGATTATCCAGGGACACACTGTATTTAATAATTATTTTAAGTTTTCTTTTGTTTGTATGTACCAATTTCACATGTATCTTGGAATAAATAATTTTATTAAAAAACAATTATTTAGAATTTTCATCGCTGTCTCTGTAAACTTGAAAAGGAAATAAACATTTTATATAAGTAAAATAACTATCAATAGTTTTAATAAATGAAGAAGTTTATCTATTTCGTATTATTTTCTAGCATTATTACCACTGTACATGAATTTTGACCCACTCAAATATCCAACCTGGTACATAAAAAAGGAAAAGTATTGTGTGCGTGACAGTACCCATGCGCAGTAATCCCCTCCACCCGAAGGTCAAAGCCAAACTCTCGCCGCGCGATCTGTACTAATATTATAAAGGCGAAAGTTTGTAAGTATGGATGTATGTATGGATGTTTGTTACTCTTTCACGTAAAAACTACTGAATGGATTTGAATGAAACTTTACCACAATATAGCTTATACATCAGAATAACACATAGGCTACAAATTGGCTGGACCGATTTTGATGAAATTTTATTTTATACAGAATTGTATGGCAAAACAACGTTTGCCGGGTCAGCTAGTATAAAATATGCCAGATATTAAATCCTGGCATTTTGTGCCGGTGACATATTTGATGCTTAATCAACTAAATTACATTAGAGATACGATACACAAGCGACACGGGAACCGACGACCTCGGAATATTGTTACTTCATATGTACCAACTGAGCTATCATGGTTGTGCAAGTAATAAACTCTTCTACTACTGTCCTCTCGATTGGGCCTACATCGCATTATGTACTCTGGACAAGTTTTTTCACTGAGGTGGTGCTGATGGTGCAAAGGACCCTGTAGGATAAGGAGCCAATGGTGTAGGACCACTAGGATAGGAAGGATAACCACTGGATGGAGGTACCCCAGGATAAGGTGGTGGACTTACATCTGGCATATCATGTGTTGACAATCGTTTAGGAATTACAAAACCTATATCAGGAATATTTTCAGGAGTTCCCGGGTAAGGAGGTGGTTGGTCTTGATTTTGTGCTAAGTTCTGATTGCTTCTGTTAATATAAGGGTTGTTGGTGACAGGTTCTGGTATCGGTCCGGAAGGTAATAGATGTGCCATCGGATGGATGTACCGTTCTTCTAACGTTTCATTGATAGGTACTAAGCCTAGACATATTTCAGCTTCATCTTGCAAGTCATCATTGCAACCCGATAGTTTGAATGTTGCCTGGAAAGAGAATTTTTATGTGTGTTTGATAGTTTAGACAAACTAATCTAATCCAAAACTAAGTAGGTATTAAACAATTTAACAAAGTAGTTTTACAAATCTGATAAACATTTTAACCAGCTTAATATTCTTAGGGGCGTATTTACCCTGGGGCCAAGGGAGCCATGGCCCAGGGCAACCAGCCAGAAAATGGCGGCGAAAGCCTGCAAGTTTAAAATTTAACTCTATCTCTATTATTTTTAGGGCGGTTAATAAAATTGGCCCGGGGCGTCAAATTAAATGGCCCTAGGCGCTAATTTTTAAAATAGGTACGCCTCTGAATATTCTCTAACACTTGCAAATGAGTCACACATTCATTTAAAGAAAACCATTTTTTAACACGCTTATATTAGTTCGGAACGTATCTACTAATGTATTAATCTATGTAACGGAATCTTTGAAAGTGATTTTAACACACTTGCAGTAGTCGGATCGATCTGAAATTTTGCATATATATATTAAGTACCGATGACATCGTAATATAAAAAAAAAATTCAGGATTTTCAAGCGTGTTTTATAGTTTTAGAACTTAGTAAATTGTTACAGATTTAAACGCGTGTGTTTGCTAAAATTATATACAGGGTGTGGCGTAAATAGTGGTCCACCGTTCAAGGTTGGATACATCAGGTAGGTACCTACACCATACCAAAATTTGGAACCGGTCCGCCGACTGGTTCCAGAAAAAAAAATATTTTTAATTTTTTTTAAGAAATTCCCATTTTCATTAAGAATTTGATCACAGTTTCAACAAAAAACATTATTTTTGATTTTTTATTCGTGTTTATTCATGCTGAATGTATGAGCTATCATAAAATAAAAAAGATTTGTATTGAAATTGTAGCCTTTACGGGAAAAAGTGATTTCTTCTCAATTCTTAACCTAAATTTTATCGCATCAGTCATGTTCAGGAGCGGTTTTTGAAAAAAAAATGTACTACACTGTTAGTGCCCATGCATTTAAAAATATGCTCATGATGTACTGATTATAAAATGGTATAATAGTACCGCTTTTCAAAAATAGATTTTTTTTTATTGCAATTGTAATTAAAAACGGATAAGTCTTCCTGTTACTATTTTCGCAACATAATATTTAAACAAAAATGTTGTCTTTTTGTTTTTACCCATTTAAATATGGAATTAAATAAAACAAAGTCTCAATCTTACAACTGATATTTGACTCCACGTCTCCAAATAATTCTACATCATGTCGTGTCCTATAAAAAAAGGTCGCTCTGTACCTGAACCATAACAAAAGACCTATTGAAGTGCGCACACTCTTGTAATGCGTAACGTAGCTGGAGTAACTAAACAATAGGATAGTGATAAGGAAAGGATGTAGTTTGTTGTTGTTGTCCCTTTCCTTTCTAGCAATTGAGATCGGAAAGAAATGGTACATAAACAATTAGTACGATCTACGCTCCCGTGCATCGTATACGTTTCGTTTCATTTGTGTTTAACTCCGCTGTTTCTTGCTATTCCCCTGGACTCCGGTTGATTGCCTAAGTGATTTGGACTTGTCGTTTTGGTGACATCTAATAATCTTGCTTACGTTTACCGGACTCTGATTTGCATAACGATTTGGACAAACGTGCAGTGCAGTGATAACAAAAATGTCTCAGTATACACCGCGCGAATATGCTGACATGCATTTTATTTACGGAGAATGTGGAGGAGTCGGCAGAGAGGCGGCTCGGCTTTACAGGGAGAGATATCCCGATCGCAGACATCCAGACCACAGGGTGTTTGGGCGAGTCCACAATGCATACACCGAAGGGAGGATACCCGGCTCAGGCGTAGGCGGTGCAAGAGAAGGACGCCCACGGAGACATGCCGATGATCAGGTACTGAATTTGGCAGAACAAGATCCTACAACCTCAGTCCGAGTCTTATCTCGCACAACGGGGATATCTACCAGAACCGTACATCGCATTTTAAAAAGACACGAGCTACATCCCTACCATTATACAAGGGTACAGACTCTGTTACCAAGGGACTATCCTCCGCGAGTGAGATTTTGCAGAGAAATGCTGCGTAGAATACGAGAGGACGAGCAATTTTTTAATAAAATACTTTGGAGTGACGAATCATCTTGCAGAAAAGATGGATATTTAAATTTACACAACTTGCACAGCTGGCAGTTAGAAAATCCGCACGTCATGAGACAAGATCGATCGCAATACCAATTTAAAATAAACCTTTGGGTCGGCATTATTAACGGACAAATAATTGGTCCATTAGAACTGCCAGAAACCTTAACCGCAGAAAGGTATCTTGGGTTCTTACAGACAGATTTACCCGTACTTCTAGAAAGTGTCCCTACAGAGATCCGAGACAGCATGTGGCTACAAAATGATGGCTGTCCCGCTCACTATGCAGTAAGGGTACGAGAGCACCTTAATGTGGCCTATCCAAACAGATGGATAGGGCGGTTAGGCCCAATACTATGGCCACCACGCTCCCCAGACCTTAATCCTTTGGATTTCTTTTATTGGGGATGCTTAAAGGAAGACGTATACAAGGGACCAATAAATAATATTGAAGAATTAAGGACCAGGATTCTGACAGCAGCTGGAAAAATCAATGAAAGCGGGTTTGCTCGACGTCTTAAACGCTCCTTTATTCGACGGTGCAGAGCGTGTATAGCTGCGAATGGGGGCCATTTTGAGCACCGATTGTATTAATCAATAAATAAATAATTATGATGTCAAAGTTGTTTTTTTTTAATACCCTGTCTGTAGTAACTTTTGTGTTCTCATTTGCCAATACAATTACAATAATAATATTGTCGTTGTCACTATGACCAAGTTTACAGTAAGAATGGGCACATAAATAAGGTAGACGAAATTTTTGTTTCAATATTATGTTGCGAAAATGGTAACAGGAAGACTTACTTATTTTCAGTTACAAATGCAGTATTTTTTTTTCTATTTTTGAAAAGCGGTACTATTATACCATTTTATAATCAGTACATCATGAGCATATTTTTAAATGCATGGGCACTAACAGTGTAGTACATTTCTTTTTCAAAAAACGCTCCTGAATATGAGTGATGCGATAAAATTTAGGTTAAGAATTGAGAAGAAATCACTTTTTCTCGTAAAGGCTACAATTTCAATACAAATCTTTATTTTTTTATGATAGCTCATACATTCAACATGAATAAACACGAATAGAAAATCAAAAATAATGTTTTTTGTTGAAACTGTGGTCAAATTCGTAATGAAAATGGGAATTTCTTGAAAAAAATTAAAAATATTTTTTTTTCCGTAACCAGTCGGCGGACCGGTTTAAAATTTTGGTATGGTGTAGGTACCTACCTGATGTACCTAACCCTGAACGGTGGACCACTATTTACGCCACACCCTGTATATGTTGTATGTGTATGTGCTAAGGAAGGAAGGAAGGAATTCAACTCACCCTAAAGAAATATCCAACATCAATAACGGTACATTTCTCCAAGTTAGCTGGTATGAATGCTGGCACTGCTATATTACATATAAAATTCTTCTTGGTCTTAGCCATTATTGCCCCACGTTCTGTTTTCATGAGCACTCTCTCAGGCACTATATATTCAGATGGTGGATTCCTACTTCTGTATAATTCACGCTGTCAAACAAATCAAATTTATAATACTTAAAACATTTATAAACATCACACAAATGATTGTCCGAGTCCGAGGCGGGAATTGAGCCCGCGACCTCATGATCGGCACTCGGCAGTCCGTTATACGAACCACTAGACCACGAAGCCCGTCAAAATTATGAAGTAATTAGAGAGTATAGTAGATTATGAGAGTATAGTAGTAACGCCACGAGTTATGAGCACTAGTCTAGTCTGCGCAGAATATATTTTTAGGTCTGTTTAATCAAAGAAACACCTGGCTGAGGGAAAAGAGGAAAGGCACGAGTGGCTATTCTCAAATGGCAATGGGCTGGACACAGCACGACAACAAGGCTCGTGGGCTAGAGCGGTCTTAGAGTAGACCTTGGGGGGAAAATGGCTAGAGAATGACCACAAATGCGCTGGAAAGACAGTATTAAGAAAACTGCAGAAACGCATTGGTCGCAAGTAACACAAAATCGAGAGGAATGGCGAAAACCAAATCGGTAAAGAATGGCTAAGAAGAAAGAGAAAGAAAGAAGAAAGTTTAGTAACAGGGTAACGGAAGGGAGGCAGGGGAGCACGCGCCTAGCTTGATTTCGTACGCGATGGACAATCAGTAGCTGCTTTTGTCCAAATAATGTTTGTCGTTTATCTTCTTTGAAACAGCTTAACCGATTCGAATGAAGCTATTTTTAAACCTGTTAAGTATGTTTTACGAATTTTATCTTCTAACTAGCGGCCCGTTCCCGCTTTGCACGGGTGGATATAACATTTTCTTTAATAGCCTATGTTACTCAGGGTGAATGTAGCTTTCGAATGGTGAAAGAGTTATTGAAATCGCCACAGTAGTTTTTTTAGTTTATTCATTATAAACATACAGACAAACATACAAGTCTTTCCTCTTTATTATTGTAGTATAGATAAAATCCATAAGTAAAGCAAATTAGTTTAGATTGGGACTAGAGGATGTTGTGTGAAAGTCCATAAATATTCATTAAAAAAATCATTTTATTATTACTACTCACAGTTAATATCTCAAATATAATCGTAGTAATCTCCACTCCGCTACAGTTATCAACTTCTACCTCAGCAGCCATGACCTGCCCGGGACAGTACCCAGTCACTGGTAGTTTAATACGAATGTTAACTGAATGAGAACTCCAGTAGCAAACACAGCAACTTGTTACATCATCCGAAAACACTAGTTCTGTGGGCTCCTAGAAAAAAATATACATATTAAAAACAACCAAGTAATACTAGCTATTACTTGGTTTTTTTGCAGTTCTTCAACATTATTATCATGTTATTTTTGTCATCATATTGCATCTTGCTGTAAGAATGACATTGTCGTAAGCATATCAGCACCGATATGATGGCTGACAGAAGACTATGAAAAAAGAAGATATGTTGCGCCGACCCCAAATAGTGGAATAAGGGCAGGAGAATGATAACTTACCTTTATAGCAGGATTCCCTCTGTTCAAATCTAATGGAGCTACGACTGTGAAATCTTTTTTCAGTTTTTCTTTCTCTAAGTTAGGATACACCATTGTGGCTATGATACTGTATGATACACTACCATGCTGTCCTTTGAATGAAGACGGCGCCGTAAATGGTATTTGGAAGTTAAAAGGGAATGTTTGATAAGTACGTGGTAATTCTGAAACACCTGAAATTTAAAAAGTTTAATGGTAATGAACTCTTTAAAAATCTTACAAAAATAGACCCTAATAATTTCTTAAATTTGATGTTTTGTTTTAATTCTTATAATTATTTTATAAATGTTATGTTTTTCTTTTCTTAGTATTTTTTATGTTTAGTATTAAAAACTTTTGTTTCATAACTAATGATATATTACCAAATCCTCCAGCTAGAGTTTCAGTCTGATTTAAATATATTTCACGGCTTTCAAATATTCGTTCTATTCTCCGTCTCACACCATGAACTTCTTCTGTATCAACTTCAGCCCATAAAACAGTACCTTCACCCAAATATTGAATAGTTATACCTGTAAACATAATAAAATACCATTTATTGATGAAGCCATCATTCTCTAACACTTGCAAGACCCATTCTTTCAAATAAAACCATTTTTTACAGATTTAAACACAGATGTTTTGGAGACTTTACAGTGTTTTCTGTGTATTATAAGAGTGTATTTGCATAAAAGAGATATAAGAGGTATATAGTGTTTAATATCGATATCTGGTACCAATAACAGAAGCATAGAAGTATAGCTTACTTTGGGACTAGAGGTCGTTGTGTGAAGTGTCCAAATAAATATATAAATATACATATATTATAGTAAAACATCTTTATCTATCGTGTCATAGGTGATGATTAACAATTAAACACATATATTTTGTCTGAGATACGACAAATAACGCGGTACTTACTTAAAAAGTTTAGTGGCTGTCTGAGATCAAATACAACCGAACCATTAACAACTTGGCCTGAATAATAAACTGTAGGTATTTCCTCCAATCTTATAGACCCGTGTTTAAATCCTACGTCTAAATCTTCCATTGTAATTTTTATGGCACAATAGTCAGGCTATAAGGTAATCTTGCACTCCTACCACAATAAACACATAAAGCACATAAAATATTAAAATATAAAGTACTATAAAAAGTATAATGTAAACTGCAATTAAAAGCGTCTAAGAATGTCTTAATTAATAACAAAACACTGCGAAATGAATAGATACCTATCTATTATAATTAATAAAATAAATTATATACATAAATACTAAAATACATCACTCCCAAATTCTCGCGACTGAGCACAGACTAATTCATTATCATTTACCTATTTATAAATTTTAGAAGTTGCAAACGTAGTACATTACATGGATGTTATAAATGGTTATAAATGGAATGAGAACGAAAGAGAATAATTAAAAAAATGAAAGAAAAAAGGTACATTCAGTAAGATTTGTATTAAATATGTAGTTTGTCCTTTGTATTGTATTTTGTAATATTCTATCTATGAAATCTGTTTTCAGAACATTATTTAAATATTGAAACTAAGCAATCTATACTAATGTTATAAAGCGGAAGAGTTAGTTTGTTTGTTTGATTAAACGCGCTAATTTCAGGAACTACTGGTGCGATTTGCAAAATTCTTTTTTTGTTGGTTAGTCCATTTATAGGGGAAGGCTTTAGGCTATATTAACATCACGTGGCGATCAATAGGAGCGAAGCAGTAGTGAAAAATGTTGCAAAAACGGGAAAATTTTCTAAATTCTACGCGTATGGAGTCGCGGGCAACAGCTAGTGAATTAATAAAGTTTAAGTTTTAGGGTACAACAGGCAACAGGCTTGTTTATAAGTAAATTCTTATACTTACAAAATTTTTGTCGAGTGAAACTCCACATGTCACGTCTATAACTCCAAAATCTTTGGTTTACTAAAATTCCTGAGCGTCTGTCATTCATTAATCTGTGCTAGTAATTGAAAGCAGTGTTGCCAGAAGGTTACATTTTTTACATTTTACGTAACTTTTGATCAGTTCATGTAACATGTATGTAAGAAACAATTTTAGTTAAATTTAAGTAACTTCTCAAGAATTACAAAAGAGGTAAAAATGAAAAAAAAATCTTGAAAAAAACGAACAAACATTGCAATATTTACGGTAAATTCTTATAGCTGTTGTATAAGACCCTATACTTAACTATAGCACTTCTCATAGAACTCATTCATTCTTATAAAATCTCGATGGGGCTTTATGAGAATCTATTGGATTTTATAAGATTTTCTAAACAGGGATCAGTAGGTAATTAATGTTAGATTACGTTTTTAGGGTTCCGTACCCAAAGGGTAAAAACGGAAACCCTATTACTGAGACTTCGCTGTCCGTCCGTCCGTCCGTCCGTCTGTCACCAGGCTGTATCTCAAGAACGGTGATAGCTAGAGAGTTGAAATTTTCACAGATGATGTATTTCTATTGCCGCTATAACAACAAATACTAAAAATAAAATAAAATAAATATTTAAGGGGGGTTCCCATACAAAAAACTGATTTTTTTTACTGTTTCTTGCTCGATACTAATAACGTTGCCTTATGTTGCATAGATAATGGTACGGAACCCTTCGTGCGCGAGTCCCACTCGCACTTGACCAATTTTATTTATGATTTCAGGTTTTCGAAATATTAATAGGGTTCATCCTAAGCTGTCCAAATAAAATGGAACCACAGGAATAATAATTTCTTATATTGTTTTAATTATTAAAATTTAAATAAAAATTAAATTTAATAAAAAGAAAAACTAAATTAAAAGCTAATTTATTTACATTCTTTCATATTCTTATCTAAATTTATTTAATGAAAACAAAAACTACCGCAAAAAATTAAAAAAGTTATAATTATATTGATAAATATATATTTTTTTAAACTATTGTGTACAAGAAAATATAAAATAATAATAATTTTTGATCTGCGAGCTGAAAATTACATGAGCGTGAATGTAGCAGACATCAGAAAAATTTAAAACTACAAATAAATAGAGTAAATAATTTAAAAAATAATATTTATAAAAAATGCATTTATTTTTGAAAATTTTTTTAATGCGCATTTTTAAAAAAAAAAATTTATTAATTATTTACTCTATTTGTAAATAATTATAAATTTGGCTGATGGCTGCTACATTCACACTCATAAAATTACCACTACGTAAGTTTTAGTTTAAAAATGTAACTTTTCATGGATGCCAACGTAACTTTCGACCAAATCACTCTGGCAACACTGATTGAAAGCAAGTGGGCAGGGCTGTATTTATTATTTTTAAATAATTGTTATTTTTTTTTTCAATAACGCGATATTTCAAAAATATTACGCACTTTCATAATATTTACATTATTACATTATTATCTATCAGAAAATTAATAAACTAACTTGTGTAGTAAAAGAAACGGTTTAATATGGGGTTCGATGAAGGTCGTATAATTTTGGACGATGCGAATGGTAATTACGTTGCCGGTCAAACTGTTTTTGGTAGCATTGTTTTTGATCAAGGGAAACCTAAAGAAATACACGGTAAGATTGGTTATATTAATTTTAAATCCATCTTATTTCCGCAAACATGAATACTTACTGCACATAAATAATTTTATAAACATACCAACATACTTTCGCTTATCAATTGTTTTTTTTTTTTTAATAGTTTCATACTCGGTTAAAGTAAAAAAAAAAATTTTTTTTTTATCATAACTGCGGTTTCTTTAGAATTTGTTTTTTATTTTATTAACTTTCAAATAAAAAAAAAATTCTTATCTAGTTATATTAGACATTTCGAATGAAATTAAAAGTATCTGTACTTACTTAAGTAACTTTTTTATTCAGTTCTAAAAAAAAAATATGAACATGACAAAATATTCTGAAACAAGGAAACAGAAGCCAAACTCAGAATCAGCTTTATATAAGTTACCTAGATAACAATAATAATTGACACAATCTAGATGAAGTCTATAGCTTCTCTTTTATGCTTACCCCTGTATCCAACTACAAAGCTCCAACAAAGCTATTTTATTATTAAGTTAGTTTTACTTAGTCTTGATAGTACTATAATAGGCATTATTCTCACACCCCTGATACAACAATGTATATTATTATTAAAAAAAAATATGAAAAGAAATGAAGAGAACAAAGGGGAGTCCGTTTCTACTCAGTAAGGTAGTAATCAGGATAGGGCTACTTCAAACCTATCCACATTGGTACGCAATACGCTGCAGGGGAAGCTATTGTGAAGAGAACAAAAAAGAAAATCCATGGAGTTTCTTGTCTGTTCTTCTCTATATTCGCGTTTGGCACATACACCTAGTTTCTGACATTTCAAAAGAGCTTGTGAAACATGCCAAGGCCAACTTGATATAAAAAAATACAAGGCCATAAAATAAGAAGAAGAAGAAGAACTTGATATAAAATATTTTGACTTGACTTTATCCTGGGGTAGGTATACAAATTATTTGCAGACCTGTAGAAACACAAAATTTTATGAAAATCGGTCAATCCGTTTTAGCTGAAATGATTGTAACACATAGATTTAATGTTTGATATTTTTTTAGGTATTTATGTAAGCTGTAAAGGGTTTTGTAAAGTACATTGGACCACAACACGAACACACCGTGTAAACAAAAGAACTCACACTAGGACAGTACATCATGAGTCGTATGAGGAGTATTTTAAGACTAAACATTTTGTTGTTGGAAGTGAGGATGGTAAGCTGTAACAATCATTTAACACTTTAAGTAATACATATAAACATAATCAATTTTATTATAACTATAATAAAATAGTTTGTTCTAATGATCGGTTGTTTTAATGATTCCAATTTCTTTTTTTTAACTAAATAAAAGAAATTGGAATCATTAACAATTAACAATTGACAACCGGTCAATATGAGTTGACTCGCAAATAGAGGGTTCCATATCATTATTATTATAATTTATTAGTCATACAGACCCCTAAGACAGACCCTTTCAGAACCCAAATAACGGGAAAAGGGCAGAAAAGTGATGATGATGAATATGGGTTGTTGTAGCAATAAACTTGTCATTACACAAGCGTATAAGCTTAGCTGGGGACCACATTCTGTATTGAAAGCATGATAACCTCTCAGTAATAATTTAATTTGTTAGCTATTCTAATGTTAATGTAAAAATGTAGGTATATGCACTGAAAATATACATAAATATTTGAAAGTACAAAAATGTATTCAGTGTCTTAGAAAGGAAGACATAAATTGCAATGTGTGATGTATATCTACCGAGACCATTTTTAGGGTTCCGTACCCAAAGGGTAAAATCGGGACCCTATTACTGAGACTTCGCTGTCCGTCCGTCTGTCTGTCACCAGGCTGTATCTCAAGAACGGTGATAGCTAGACAGTTGAAATTTTCACAGATGATGTAAGGTGCACTGGGGTAATCCCGACAGATTTTTTTACGAGATGACTAGAGGTCTATATTTCGGTTAGTTATGTAAAGTAGTTTCAATTTACTGGCAATAATATGCGACTTAAGTTAACTTAATGAAAAGATTTAACCTTTGGATAAATTAGATTCATAAATATGTAGTTGGATTTGCTAAATAGAGCATTTTAATTATTGAGTAATTTTTTTTTGGCATAGGGGGAATCACACAATATCTTGGGGTTATTCCGAAAATATTCAAAAGTGGATTTTATTGCACGTTGACCGAAGGCTTAGATTTCTTTTTCCATCGTATTTACACCTTACACGAAATATTATGAGTTTTACTAATAGTTTCGCTAATATCATTTCTCCTAACTTTGTATTTCGGAATTACCCCTAGAAGAGATAGTGGTTCTCAACATTTCAGTCTATTTCAGTTAACTTATTGGGTTTGTTCTCAGTAACCACTCAGTCACCCAGTATATTCAGAAGAGACAAAAATTACTGGGAATAAACTGTGTGAGTTTATTCCCAGTAATTTTTGTCTCTTCTGGTGACAAATAAGAAAAATACCACATTTGTCATCGAAGCCGACAATGATACTCGAGCGAAATAGTAATAAAGTAGTGTAGTAGTGTTAAAGTAGCGATGTGCACGCCGGAAGGTCGCAGACGCCGCTGCGCACTCGTCCTGAAGATGAGCATCGGATATGCTCGAAACCTGGGTCGACATCTTCGATCCCAAAACTGTGAGTGTTAGTCGGTAATATAGTATTTCTAATCTAATTAAAAGTTATATTAAATCACTGTTACGTAATTAGTCAAAAAAAAACAAACATTAATAATTAAATTTTGCACACTTCGTGTAATGTCATGCAAACTAACTGATCCTAAAATCCTAAACATTGAGAATCACTGTTAATTACAATGGAAATACTAAGTGGGGTTATTATGGAATAATATTGCATCAGAATAACCCCAGAGGGGTAATTACGAAAAAAAATTGAAAGCACAGCTAGGACGTTATTCTACACTCACTGATTCAGTAAAAACTATAATTTATCATAAAAAGAAACACTTATTCCAATAACTTATCAGAAAACCGAGATAATTATGTTGGGGTTATTGCGAATCCACGAAAATGGCGCGAAAATATACTCTCTTGACAAAACTTGACGCTAGGGACATAATGTTGACACTAGCTTCTTACGACGACTAATGCGGCGAGGTCAATCAAGATGGCGTCTAAACCAATGTCGCCAATAGGAAAATATCGCTACAATTAGTAGAATTGTTGAACTTTCGGAATATACCCTTTTTCGGAATTACCCCAGTGCACCTTATTTCTATTGCCGCTATAACAACAAATACTAAAAATAAAATAAAATAAATATTTAAGGGGGGCTCCCATACAACAAACATGATTTTTTTACCGTTTCTTGCTCGATACTAATAACGTTGCCTTATGTTGCATAGATAATGGTACGGAACCCTTCGTGCGCGAGTCCAACTCGCACATGACCAATTTTTTTCTTTTACCCAAAACGGGACATCGGTTTGTAGGTACTTAAACTAAAATTAAAGGACAAAAATAACACTTCTTTAAGTTATTTATTCAAAAAAAAACTAGTAGTAGTATTTAATATTAACCTCAACAACTATCAACATCGCCTTTAAAACTGATACCTGTATCTGAGTTTTCTCAGACGTCCACCATTTGTTCATTACGGAAAATACTCTTTCTACTGGAGTTCGGTTTCTGAAAACGGGACAGTTTTGCGTCCTAGAGGTAGTTTTGGGGACACTGGGACTCGTAGTTGTAAAGAGGGACAGTACCGTTTAAAACGGGACGTCTGGTCACATTAACTATTACCCATGGGTAATGTGACCATTTTTTCTTTGACTCAAAACGGGACATCGGTTTATAGGTACTTAAACAAAAATTAAATGAAAAAAAAAAACACTTTTAAGTTATTTATTCACAAAAAGCTAGTAGTGTCATAAAATACTAGGTTTAATAATTAAATATACTGGTGATGATTTCAAATACTCTGGGCATGTTTTTGTTAAATTAACCTTCATTATCAACATCACCTTTAAAACTGATACCTGTAACTGAGTTTTCTCAGACGTCCACAATTTGTTCATTACGGAAAATACTCTTTCTACTGGAAACGGTTCGGTTCAGTTTCTAAAAACGGGACAATTTTGCGTCGCAGAGGTAGTTTCGGGGACACCGGGACTCGTAGTTGTAAAAAGGGACAGTCCCGTTTAAAACGGGACGTCTGGTCAAATTATGTATATCTACAACAAAACAAGTATAGAGTGGCCTTGTGCAAAATTTTAATATGTTAGTTATGTAATATAGGAAGTTTCAATTGCTGTTACAAAAACAATGACAATAATAAACGAACATACATACTTTATTACTAATATTATAAAGCTGAAGACTTTGTTTGTTTGGTTAAACATGCTAATCTCAGGAGCCACTGATCCGATTTGAAAAATTCGTTCATTGTTGGATATTTACATTTATCAAGGAGGGATATAGCTTATATAACATTACGTTGCGACCAATAGGCGTGAAGCATCAGTGAAAAATGTTGCTAAAACGGGGAAATTTTTCTAAATTTTACGTGTACGATCTCGCGGGCAACAGCTAGTTACTGTTATAAAACAATAACAATATTATAGCGACATAAATTAGAAAAATAAACAGACGTATTGAACAGTGAATGAATGAAAATGGATTAGAATTAATAATACTAAATTATAATGACCTTGTGACAAGTAGGTACCTATACAATGTAGTCAGTAAAGATAAAAGATGTTATCGACTTAGGTTTTCTCTTAGCAGACTTTAACAGCACCTAGAGTAGAAATTAAATGCGTTAACTTCTTATTCTGAAATAATAAATTACTTTTTTTATTCATGTTACGAAAAATAAGGAAAACTAAATTGTTTTTGGCCTAGCAGTTTAAAAGCTCGAACATAGCAGATACACATATACTTTAACTTAACCTTTTTATAACATAAAAGTATATATAGTAACGCCTGTTTTCCATTGGGGTAGGCTGAGACGATATCTGCAGCTACGAATATCCCCTAGGGGAACTCTGTCCGATAAAGAGTAATGGATACATTGACACCATCAATTTTCATTTTTTAGTCTAGTTGTGCACGTAGAATTGGTACCACTATGCTCTCATTAGTGGCAATCCACTTAACATTCACAAACGTTAGGAATGAGCAGCATTAGTATTGGGTGTAAAATACCATAAAATAAAATTTCAGGTGAATGTCACATAAAACAAGGTCATAATGAATTCAAATTCAGTTGTAATATACCTATGAACTGTCCATCATCATTTGAGGGTGAATATGGACACATCAGGTACAGAGTCAAGGTTGTCATGGTCACTTCAGGGATGTTCTCCTTCAATAAAGAGAAGAGAGTTGCTCTACAAATTAACACTCCATTAGATTTGAATCAAAATCCTTATTGCAAAGTAAGTAAAATAACTGCTTCTTTCTTCTCTCTCCAGTCCATTAACGTCCCACTGGATTATGGTCAACTGTGCCGCGCTGACTAGGCGTCTTAGCACAGGATTTATTATCGAGTTTTCCGTCTCTCACAGAGGATGTTATCTGTGTGCAATAACCCTTAGCTGACTTTTATAGCATCCTTGAGAGGAGATAGGGTGGCGACACTTGTATTCTTAATCCGTCACCACACGGAGAAAGAAGTTATCTATCTACCTAAAATATGATAGTGCTATAAACAAAATAAATGAAAAGAGATTTAAATATGTGGTATTAAGATTAAAGAATGGTGGTTTTTCAGGACCCAATAGAATTTGACATAAATAATACATATTGTTGTTGGTGTATGAGTGCTGGGTCTTCTCAAATCAGGGTGAAATTACCAGTAGGCGGGTACTGTCCTGGACAGGTCATACCCATGGAGGTTAGCGTCGCCAACCATAGCAGTGTTGAAATTGACGAACTTAAGTTTTCTTTAAAACAAGTACGTATGAAATTGCATTATGTATATCAAAATGTTGCTTTTAGAACGATATTGGTGTAACTCAAAAATAAATTAACTTAAACTTACGCGTGTCTCTATGATAATATTTTTTTACGTTATACTCGTATCCGCAATAATTCCAACATTATATGCATTTATTTTTGAGTTGTGTCACTTTATTATTAATTTAATAAATGTAGTTTTGTTTATTAAACGAAATTATTTAGCAATCAACTATTTCACTACCTAATTTAGTTAAAATTATATGTACTAATCCCATTTCTACAAAATATGATTGTGTGTAGAAAATCAGATTCGAAGCTACTACGAATCCAGCTACGAAACACGATGATAACACAGTAGCTACTATCAAGAAGGGCCCTATTCCAGCACATACTACGCGTAACTGGCAAGTGGACATGGAGGTCCCAGCTATGGACATTTACAATCTCAATGCATGTCGGTACATTGATATCGAACACGTATTTAAGGTAATCAATGTAGTATAAAATTTATTAGATATTAGCTTATAGTTGTTTATTAATATCAAAAAATATTTTCCGGGAAGAATAAGGAAGTAGTTTTATTTACTGAATAATCGATTTGGGCCCCACAGTGTCTATCAATTTCAAAATTTTAGATGACATTTTTAGAAGCATCGAAAATTTTCATAATTATATTATGATCACATACTATTGAGTGTAGTGTTCATAATATTTAAGTAAGTTTTATTCACAGGTATCCATGGAAACTGACGGCTGTCATGATGATGGCGATGAATCTCATCCTATAGTGATAGGGCATATTCCTCTGATTATCTCTGAAGATGAAGTGCATATTCCTCTGCATGACCAAAATACACAAGATGTTACCTATTATCCTCCCCAACCAATCGTACAACAACCTTTCGGTAGTAATTATCCAAATCAAATGCATTCTTTTGGAGGGCAACCTTACCCTCCAACTGGGTCACCTTACCCCCCGAGATCACCATATTCTGGTACAAGACATGATCCAACACAGGATCCTGATTTAAATCCCTATTTGCCGCAACCTTCTCAGAATCCTGATGTCTCCGGGCCTAGTTCAGGCTATCCAAGTTCTATTCCATTTGGAGGAAGTCATACTCACGTGCCGTATTTAAGTGATGATCCACCTCCGTATCCTGGAATCGGTTCTTTGCCATATATTCCCCCTAAAGACAATGTTACCCATGAAAGTAAAACTCCTTACCGATCTGGTGATGATTTACCTCAAACTAAAACTATTGATTCCGTGAAACCTTCCCCGAAAAGTGATTCTGATTCATCCCCTACAAAAAATTCTGTTCCACCTTACCCTACAAGTGATACAATGCCATCACATTCAAATCTATCCATTCCACCTTACCCTAAAAACCCTGTTGATTCCGCGTCGAAATCTAATATATCTGGAGGTTTACTTAAAACTGGTACGATAGGATTTGCTGTACCGATCTTTGGAGACGCAAAAGGACCTTCAAATCCGGATGATCCAACTTATGTAAGTATCTATTTATTTTATTGTCATTATACCTTTCATTTACCTTGCCAGTCACGTAATTAAGATATAGAGCTGATCTAATAATGGAGTTTAGAAGTTATAGGACCTCTGTAATGAATAAAATATTTTGGCATAGTTTTGATTTTATTTGCATCCGGTAATAAGATTGACACAGACATGGTATATGTTGTATTCCACTCACTACTTTCCCTGACTCGATATATTTAATAGTCCGGTTGCAAACGTGCTATACATATATATAATTGACATTAAGAGGATACCAAAATAGCTTCGTGCATTTTTCTATGTACGAAGTTTTCATTGTTTCTTTAGATTGAATGGCTAGAGCTCTAATTTTTAAGTATATGTTTTTTCAATATATGATCTAGGATCGCATAAACTCAGAAATGCGATTGAAAAAAGTTTTCTCGATAGAAAATCTTGGCGAAACAACCTCTCAAATTTTTTATTTTTTTCATTTGTCGGTCTATTATCGCGTATTAACTAATGAAATAATTTTAAAAACATAGGTAACTATTATGTATAGAAACACGTGGATCAGAATTAAAATATATTTAGTAGATTTTGAGTAAATAGGAAAAGTATCCCTAATTCTTCATTTTCTGTGCCTACTGGCTGTGTTAAAATGTACGTGTCGGCGATGGTATTGATGTAGGCCCTTAATGAATAGTTTATATTTTACTGCAGTGAAGTCAGACTCGTCACTCTCAACGACAGCGCATCATCACCTATAAGTTATTTTACATTGGTTTACGATTTCAGCCAACGAGTCCTGCCCCAAATCCTTATTCTGCTGCATCTGCCCCGGAGCCTTCAACACCAGGCAGCGATTCTAGTGAGTATCCAACTATTTATAGGACACTAAAATTTAATATATTGTGTTACGCCTAAAATTTATAAACTTATCTCTTACAAATTATACAAAAAGCCATCATATTAAACCACTCTATTTATTAAAAAAACGCATCAAAATCCGTCGCGTAGTTACGAAGATGTAAGCTCACATAAGGACATACATACAAAAATAACGACTTTATTTTATAATAAGTTAAGATTATTATAGACGTTATTTGTAAAATGTAATAATAAAATTATTTTTTAATTTCCAGGTGTGCCATCTATAGTTCTTCCACGATCACCGGCGTACAATCCAGACTTTGTAGACAAAGAGAAAAGTGATAAACCAAACAAGAATCTTAATCCTTAAAACTACTTCAGTAAGTCTAACGTTGTAAATAAATGGACTAATAATCTTTAAACTTAGGTCTAAACATAATAATATAATCCGCAATGTATTGAGTACTATTTAATGTCAACTTGTGTTGGATAAATGCTCTATGAGCCTAAAGTATTATGTACTAGAAACATGTACTTTAAAAGAGCTTGTATAACATGCCAACTTGAAATAAACAATTTTGACTTTGACTTACTTATTCGTCATAACACGCAGCACAAAAAAATATGATTGTTAATTGGATTAAAATAAAATGTTCTATTTTCTATGAAAAGCCTATTTTGGATATATTTTTTCTATTATTAATATAGTCACATCAAAATGTAATAATTCCAGTTATTTTTCTAAGTATAAATGGCAACTATGTACCTACCTCATTTTTTTTTTAGTTATAAGAATACCTCTATAAGTCACTTACAGTGATGATCTTAAGTGCCATTCGCTGGGGAAACGTTCATAGTGCCCCTAAAAGACCCAGAAAAAAAAAATTATTAAATTGAATTTCTCGAAAAATGGGGGAGCTAAAAATAATTTATTTTAAAAGTGGACAGTAAACAAAATAAGGTCGGGAGCAGCCGGATATAATTTTTTGTAAACTAATTCTGTAATGTTCCATTATTGTATAACTCAATTTAATGTAACATTATTGCAACAAATATTTTTGATGCTCGCATCGTTTTTAGGGTTCCGTACCCAAAGGGTAAAAACGGGACCCTATTACTGAGACTTCGCTGTCCGTCCGTCCGTCCGTCCGTCTGTCACCAGCCTGTATCTCAAGAACGGTGATAGCTAGAGAGTTGAAATTTTCACAGATGATGTATTTCTATTGCCGCTATAACAACAAATACTAAAAATAAAATTAAATAAATATTTAAGGGGGGCTCCCATACAACAAACATGATTTTTTTACCGTATCTTGCTCGATACTAATAACGTTGCCTTATGTTGCATAGATAATGGTACGGAACCCTTCGTGCGCGAGTCCCACTCGCACTTGACCAATTTTTTTTTTATGCAGTCGGTAATTACATTAATAAAGTTAATATACTGTATTTTTATTTGTCTTTATTAGGAGTATGGTTCTACGACAATACTGATGTTTTTACAATAATCTAAGAAATCTATTTTATTTCACTGTGAGACAGTGTAATAGTCAATGTAACTCTCGTAAGCTAAAACTGAGTTAATTTCATATAAAATATCTGGTCACGTATTAATTGTTATGCGAGTGCGATTTTAGCTGTATAGTGAAATAAGTTAAATAAGCTGTCGTTTTATAACTAAAGTTACGATTGTACCAAATCAATAAATCTCATTTTGTTATTTATAACTATGTACCTGTGTTATGCATCAAAAATTTATATATAAAAGATATTTACAGTAGCGGTCACTAACTAATAACCGCTCTAAGAGCGAAATTGAACTGGTTAGACGCGCATGACCCTGACTTAATATTTTAGGAATTTATATACAAATATTTTATGGACATTTTACACGTCCTCTGGTCCCAAATTAAGCTGTATTTGTATATAGATTAAAGGAAAAGTGCATTATATATTTTTATATGTACGTATGAAGTATACTTATAAAAGATTTTCATGTTTGTATGAGAAATTACATAATGTATTATGTCGGTGCGTTTCTAGTCTTAATACGTTCAGTGCGGCTAACGCTTATGCGCGTTTTTCTGATCTTCACCAAGTGCGGGCCGACGCGTATACGCGTCCATACAAAAAAAAAATCTGTAGGCAAGCGGGGTGCGCCGCACCTGTGCGTTTATAGCGTGTATTCTGGGTGTCTATTGTTTCGAAGCGGTCGTAAAATGTGGAATTGTAAAGGAGACTACACACTAGTCAGGTTTCTGCTACGAATCTTGCAGGGGGGGGGGGACGGCGGCGGCGACGACAACAATAACCTAATTTAGTACAATAGATTATTGAAATAATTTTATTATGACTCGCTCTTTTAACTAAACTAATAGGTAGTTTTAGTCTATTTATAAATGGTGTCGATTACGAGGCGGGCGAAAAGTCGTAAATTAAAAAAAATTAAGAATAAAAGGGCTTTCGGGAGAATGTACCTTTACTATTACTGTTTTATTAAGGTATAACTTACTATTTTAACAAAACCGAACGAAGATATATTATGGCGTAAACATCACAAAATCTCTTACAAATAAACACTAGTGTGGAAGCACCTTTATCCATCCAACACCTTTAAATGACCCGTAATTGTTATATGACAGTCATAAAACTCGAAAGTTACCGAACGCACATAAGCGTCGGCCGCACTGCGGGAAGGTAAAAGGCAACGCGCTATAGCGTCCAGCCGCACTACGCGAGTTTTCTTTGAACGCATATAAGCGTGCTTAGCACTACGCGAAAAATTTTTTGAACGCACATACGCGTTTTCAGCACTGGGCGAATGACTCTTTTTTTAGCATTGGCTATAAATTCGCAAATTATTCAGCATTGAACGCGTTAAGTGCTATTTTTATATTAATATTCTATTTTTGATAGTCTATATATATTTTTGTAAGCTTTTGCAATTTAATTGCCGATGTTATGAATAATTTTTTTTTAAATAAAATTTTGTTTTTGGATCTACGGTCTTTGATTACCTATCATTAAAATGTTGAAAACTCTTAACCCTCTTGACTCTTTATTTAACCCTTAAATAGCCTAAATACACGGTGTGGAATGTGGAAATTTTTATGAAAGTTTATTTTAAATTTCGTTATCGTTATCAAAATTAATATTTAGGTAGAACTTGGAAGGCTAGTAAGAAGTTTTAAGAACCTAAAAATTAATAATAACTGGCAAGTGATACCGAAACTGTTTTTCACCTATCTTATAATTTTTTGTAATAAAGTGACGCAACTACAATGCAATCAAAATATTTAACAATTGTTTAAGTTTGTATTGTTAACTTTTATGTTGACAATACGCCGAAATGAGAAAATAAATTATGCTTTATATAATGATTGTTTTTCGCAACATTAAGAGGATACCAAAATAGCTTCGTGCATTTTTCTATGTACGAAGTTTTCATTGTTTCTTTAGATTGAATGGCTAGAGCTCTAATTTTTAAGTATATGTTTTTTCAATATATGATCTAGGATCGCATAAACTCAGAAACGCGATTGAAAATAGTTTTCTCGATAGAAAATCTTAGCGAAACAACCATTTTTCATTTCATCATTCATTTTTTCATTTGTCGGTCTATTATCGCGTATTAACTAATGAAATAACTTTAAAAACATAAGTAACTATTATATATAGAAACACGTAAATCAGAATTAAAATATATTTAGTAGATTTTGAGTAAATAGGAAAAGTATCCCTAATTCTTCATTTTCTGTGCCTACTGGCTGTGTTAATATGTACATGTCGGCGATGATATACGATAATATTGATGTAGGCCCTTAATTAATTAATTCTTCGTCTTATTATGTACATTAATATTAACATTATTATTTAAATAATTTTACAGTTTTAACCAGTATCTCTTATCCTAATTTGTAATTGTGAAATCCAGTTGATGACGTTACAAAAATTTCGACGAGCATAAGTATTAATGTGTGTAAAGAAACTAAAGCGCGATTTAAAAAACTGTACAACTCCATCTATCGAGCGGTATAGTAAACTTCTGTTTGTTATGGTTTCACGCGTATGAAGTCGCGGACAACAGCTAGTAATTATTATAAAACAAACTCTTTATTTTTGTCTGTATGTCTCTATGTGAGCTTATATCTTCAAAATTGCGCGACGGATTTTGATACAGTGTTTCAAGGGTATGGCTTTTTTGTATAACTTGTTAAGGTATGGTATGGTTTCTAAATTCTACGCGCATGATGTTGCGGGCAACAGATAGTATGAAATATATTCTAAAGATATTATTCAGTTATGATAAATAGTTATCAATACAATATTGATACGAAATAAATCGATGATCTCGATAAGAATATAAACTGATAACAGAATGACAAATATCCAATAATCTTATCCATTGAATGTATATATATTCGTAAATCTCTTGTAAGTACCTAAAATGTTCTGTGTTTGTATGCACTCGCCAGTTGTATCTTTATAAGTTGTATCTTTAAACAAGATTATTGAAGTGTTGTTATTTAAAATTAACACTACTAAATCACAAATTCAATTGAATTTTAACATTTTTGAGTTGTAACACTTTATGAGTAAAACTTTAACTAATAGGGCATTATTTTTTTGTTTATTTGTAAGTAAAATATTTTTTAAATAATGGGATTTGAAGAAGGTTGCATTATCTTAGACAACGAGGATGGTATATACATAGCTGGACAACCCGTCTTTGGTCGTCTTGTTTTTGAACAGGAGGATGCTAAGAATATTCACGGTGAGTTATTTAAATAGTTACCTATTAAAATATACTAAAAAGGGAAAATGGATAGTGTCAATAACACAATTCGGAAATGTTAACATAACTTTTTTATTATATATCTTTATACATATATATAAATCTTCTGTACGTGTGTTTGTAATTGAACTCCTCCTAAACGGCTGGACTCCTCCTAAACCAAACAATCTAAACCATCCTTAAATCCCCTTGGGTTTGAGGATGGTTTAGATTCACAATTGGCTGGACCGATTTTGATGAAATTTTATTTTACACAGAATTGTATGGCAAAACAACCGGGACAGCTAGTACTGTGTATTATAGACAAACGATTTAAATCTATACTAATAATATTAAAAAGCTGAAGAGTTTGTTTGTTTGTTTAAACGCGTTAATCTCAGGAACCTCTGGTCCGATTTGAAAAATTCTTTCAGTGTTGGATAGTCCATTCAGCGAGGAAGGCTATAGGCTATATAACATCACGCTGCAACTAATAGGAGTGAAGCAGTAGTGTTAATATTACATAAACGGGGAACATTTTCAAAATTCTACGGGTACAAAGTCGCGGGCAACAGCTAGTTAATAATAATGTATACAACGAATTAGGTTGTATTCATTTTTTTAGTTAAGTTTAGTTGTGCACGTAGATTTGGTACCACTATCGATTTATTATCTTCATCTGAGTTTGTTTCTATTTCTGGCAAATCTTATATCTTGTTGGGAAGCTTTGAATGGTGATAAAATGTATCTTAAAAGTACTTTAGATAAATAAATATGAATCATTGGAATGTATGTGACATAACTTCCGGTTACTGAATATAATTTGTTTATATGAATTTTTGGTCCCTAATTTTCATAATTTAGTATCAACCAATTTCAGGCATTTATGTAAGCTTTAAAGGATTCTGTAAAGTTCACTGGACAACAAAAAATAGACGGGATGGAAGAAGTAATATAATGCATCATGAGGCTTCTGAGGAGTATTTTCATTCCAAGAGTTACATTATTGGCGATGCATCCGGTAAGTAAGTCATGAAAATGTAGTATTTTAATAAAATGTTAATAAATTCTTACTTATGTTATAACTAGCTGTTTCCCATGACTTCGTCCGTTTGGAATTTTTTTTAGAAAGTCCCGTTTTTGAAACATTTTTCTCTGATGCTTCGCTCGTATTTGTCACAACGTGATGTTATTGACCTAAAACCTTCCTCGATAAGTGTCTTAGCTAATACTGAAAGACTTTTTCAAATCGGCCCGGTGGTTGTTGAGTTTAGGTGTATATGTCGTGGTGCGTCGGTTAGAGGATAAAAATGAAATACGTCCGGACTTGAATGGCGTTTATTAGCGACTCCATATATTTAATATAGTAATAGCTTATATAGGTAAGGAGAACAATCGTTTCTATATATTCCTAATACTGCTGACACGCATAGTGTTACATACAATGAATCCATACATAATATGTTTGTACCTATATAATAAATTAGGCGGAGAGAACAATAGGACCATACATACTGTAATAAATATATTTGTATATATAATAAATTAGGTGGCGAGCACAATGGTCTTTATGCATTCGTAGGCCTGTTGACATACGTCTACTTGCAAACAATGAAATCAGTATATTGTGTCCCTCGCAAATCAAACAAACAAACTCTTCAGCTTTTTAATATTAAGTACAGATTACGAAAGTAACTTCTGTCTATCGTCCTTTCAAGTTAAAACTACTGATCTTATACTGAAATTATGGTATAAGAAGTTCTAGAACCTGAGAAAGGACATAGGATACTTTTTAAAGCGAAGAAAGTTTCCAACAGCATATGAGTAATATTTTACGGGTCTTCGACCAAACATTTTACTTCTGAGATAGTGATGTGATGTATACCATCACAAAAATTCATGTCTGACTTAATCTGTTATTGAATTAAAAACAGCAATAAAATATCACAGGAGAGTATTATCTCAAACCTGGTCATCACGACTACACCTTCAGTTTTCCAATACCTCCGACCTGCCCATCTTCATTTGAAGGTGAACATGGACACATCAGATACAGAGTCAAAATAGCTATGCTCACTCCTGGGATGTTTGCCCTCAATAAGGAGAAGAAAGCCACATTAAGAATCCACGCACCCTTAGATTTGAATCAACGGCCTTCTTATAGAGTGAGTCGTGTTTGAATTAGTTACCTATAACTTTTTACTTGATGACGATAGTCACTTATCACTTTATTTTTCAGCTATCTATCTACCTTTATATATTCTGTCGAAAATCCCAATAATTTTTTTTTTAAATCTATTCACTCATTTCGTCAGTATTTTTTTTTTAATGGTCACAACGTCCTCTTTTCCCAAGCTAAGCTTATATGCTTGTGTTATGGGTACCAGAATACGGATAGAATACATATACTACTTTTTTTTTGTAAATATATACTTATAATACATAGAAACAACCAGACGCAGTACAAACATTTGTATGACAATTAGAAAAATCACACAAATGATTGTCCCGAGCGGGAATTGAACCCGCGACCTCTTGAACGGCAGTCCATTACATAAACCACTCAACCACGAGGACCGTCAATTACGTGCCTCTTTGTATATTTTTATTGATTAACCTTTAGGTACTGTTCTAACTTTTTCTAATTAAAATTTTAATGTTTTTTTATTACTACTACCATTTTAATTTATTTTAAGGGTCCACTAGAATTTGAACTGGACAAGACATATTGCTGTTGGTGTTTAAGTGCTGGGTTCTCTGAGGTCAGGGTAAAGTTGCCAGTAGGTGGGTACTGTCCGGGGCAGATCATAACCATGGATGTTAGAGTTAGTAATCAAAGTAGTGTAGAAATCAAGGAACTCAAGTTTTCAATCAAAGAAGTGAGTATAATAGCCATACATTACCTAAAAGAAGAGTTACATTTTATTAATATGAAGGTTTTATTGGAATTGTAGAAAACCAAGTTCGAAGCTACTACGAATCCTAATATAATATACGAAAGTAAAACATTAGCCACTACCAAGAAGGGTCCAATCCCAGCACATACCACAGAAAGCTGGCAAGTGGAACTAGAAGTCCCAGCTATGGATATTACCAACTTAAATGGATGCCAGTACATTGATCTTATGCATTATTTCAAGGTAATTAGGAGCGTTATAATAATATAGAGTTGTAACAAAAGTTATATAGAGTTGTAACTTGTAAGTGTTGTAACCAAGTTATATAGAGTTGTAACAAAGTTATATAGAGTTGTAACAAAGTAATATAGAGTGGTAACAAAGTTATATAGAGATGTAAAATTTTGACGAGCTTATGACGTGTTGATGCGTGTAACCAAACCATAGTGCGATTAAAAAATACTGTACAACGCCATCTATTGAGCGGTAGTAGTAATCTTCTGTTTGTTAAGGTCTGATTTCTAAATTTCACGCGTACGAAGTCGCGGGCAGCAGCTAGTTCTCTATAAAACGTTTTTATTATGAGCCTCGTGGTTGAGTGGTTCATGTAACGGAATGCCGATCAAGAGGTCGCGGGCTAGATTCCCGCTCGGAACAATCATTTGTGTGATTTTTCTAATTGTCATACAAATGTTTGTACTGCGTCTGGGTGTTTCTATGTATTATAAGTATGTATTTACAAAAAAAAGTAGTATATGTATTCTATCTGTATTCTGGTACCTACAACACAACCGTATAAGCTTAGCTTGGGACCAGAGGACGTTGTGTGAAATGTCCGTGAATATTTATTTATTTATTTTACTTTGGTTAAAAAATATAGTCAAGGTAAAATTCAATATATTTTTTTATAGAGTCCATGTATAAAAAAGTCCTTCGTTAATACGTTCAGTGCGGCTAACGCTTATGCGCGTTTTTCTGATCTTCACCAAGTGCGGGCCGACGCGTATACGCGTCCATACAAAAAAAATCTGTAGGCAAGCGGGGTGCGCCGCACCTGTGCGTTTATAGCGTGTATTCTGGGTGTCTATTGTTTCGAAGCGGTCGTAAAATGTGGAATTGTAAAGGAGACTACACACTAGTCAGGTTTCTGCTACGAATCTTGCAGGGGGGGGGGCGGCGGCAGCGACGACAACAATAACCTAATTTAGTACAATAGATTATTGAAATAATTTTGTTATGACTCGCTCTTTTAACTAAAGTAATAGGTAGTTTTAGTCTATTTATAAATGGTGTCTATTACGAGGCGGGCGAAGAGTCGTAAATTAAAAAAAATTAAGAATATAAGGGCTTTCGGGAGAAAGTACCTTTATTATTACTGTTTTATTAAGGTATAACTTACTATTTTAACAAAACCGAACGAAGATATATTATGGCGTAAACTTCACAAAATCTCTTACAAATAAACACTAGTGTGGAAGCACCTTTATCCATCCAACACCTTTATATGACCCGTAATTGTTATATGACAGTCATAAAACTCGAAAGTTACCGAACGCACATAAGCGTCGGCCGCACTGCGGGAAGGTAAAAGACAACGCGCTATAGCGTCCAGCCGCACTACGCGAGTTTTCTATGAACGCATATAAGCGTTCTTAGCACTACGCGAAAAATTTTTTGAACGCACATACGCGTTTTCAGCACTGGGCGAATGACTCTTTTAGTAGCATTGGCTATAAATTCGCAAATTATTCAGCATTGAACGCGTTAAAGGGCAGGAAATGAAATTCATAAATAAAACTAAACATTATAGGTTTGATGATTGAGGCTGCTACTTAAAACTAATAAAACTATATCGGTTATAATATTATTTTTAGAAGTAAAAATAAAAAAAAAATAAAAATTATTATCATCAACCTCTTTTTTGTAGGTGTCAACAACAATTAGCGGATGTCATCGAGGCACCGAAGCTTCTCATGGAATCGTTATAGGCAATGTTCCTTTCATTGAACCACAACAAATAGGCCAAGTCCCAGGGGTTAATTATTACCCTTCCCCTGTGGTATTGCACCAGCCTTACCCTACTGGATCGTCTTACCCTACCGTACCACCTTATTCCTCTAGCCCATCTCACCATAATGCATCACCTCCTAATGAAATTTATTACGATGGCAATCATAACGAATACCATAATCCTATTGCTTTTATGCCGGTAAGTTACTCTATGTTAATTATTTTTGTTAAATTTGTGGTTGAATAAGTTTGCGACACAAACTCCTTTTATAAACGACTTCCAAAGTAGAAGAATGTTCTTAATTTGTTTTATTTAATTTATGGTATTTACTTAATACGAAAGAAACTTGTTTATTTTAATTTTTGTGTTTGTTTACAGCCTCCACCTCCCCATCACCACATCCCAGAGAACCCAGCGCTGGACAATGATGATGGTAAGTATCTCTAATACTGGTGTTAATCACTTTGTTTCTTATAACTGATACAGACGAAGTCACGTAAATCAGCTAGTATTATAATGAAAATATTCACACTTAAAGGGCACCACAGACGCCATGTTACAATATATTAATATAGCAAGAAAGAGACAGATGTATATAAAAACAACACAAGGTGAAAAGAGACAGATATATATTAATATATCGAGATGTATCTATACTTATGACGTCACCGACAGATATATCTGTCTCTTTCTCATCTCGTCTTTTTAGGGTTTCGTACAAAACCTTAAAGTCTCACTACGGTGTCCGTCTGTCTGTCTGTCCGTCCGTCAAACTTTTTTTACTCAGCAATTCAGCAGGCAACTCAGCAAGGTACCAACTTGAAACTCATACCAAATGTAGATTATGCGGTTGCTTGCTGCAAAAAATACAATCAATATTTTAGATCTACGCATTCAGAAGATATAACCGAATTACAGCCATTTTTGAGTATTTTCGACTTACGCTAGGGAATCAAAATTCACAGGTTACGACCAAGCCTACATAGTGCTAATATAGGGAAAAATCCAAAAAACTTGTAATTTATTTATTATTATTATTAATACCAACTTATGAAGTAGCGGAAATGTAGGCGATTCCCTTTATTTAACTACAAAATTAAGTTGAGAAGTTGCTTTATGCTTATTGTATTTTTCGGTCGAGTAGGTACGGAACCCTAAGCGTGCGAGTTTACCTCGCTCTTGACAGGTTTTTCTATATAGGTACATACAACTGTCTCTTTTTTGCTGTATTAATATATATGAATATGCCACTTGTGACGCTCTATAAACACACCGATAAAATATTTAGGTGTCTTATTTTTTATTTCACAGAGATGCCAGTCAAATCTCCATCACCACCTCCAGCATATAGTAAAGAGCCTGAAGACTTGAAGAGACAAACACTATAATTGTAACGAATATAGATAAAAATTATCTATTTAACCGCTTATTTTGTTAATGTAATTTAAATATACTCATGAATTTTAATGTTAATGTTCTTTTAATGAGTACATGAAAAGGAATTATGAGTTATCGTTATGACGATTCAATCAATAGTTTAAAGAAGAATACAAGAGATAAAAACAATTAAGTATTTGTGTTATGAATGCACTTAAATTAAATAGTAAAGGGCAAAGTAAGCTGCCCTGTGGGATACCAGTTTCAAATATCATTTACTTGATGATTTCTTTTTGTAGTAAGAATTACTACTATTACTTTAAACGGAAGAAAGTATTCATAGATAATTTAGAGTGATGATGTCCCTGTTCAGAAGCTTTGGAGAGTTGTAAAGGAAAATACTATTGAGATTGATTACCACGTGAAGCTGATAAAGAGGACGAGCATTACAAAAATATAATCATGACGCGAAAACCACGAGGCAATAAACATTATTGCGGTTAAAACCACAGATCTGTTTGTTATTTCTTCATGTTATAATTACTGAATAAGTACATAAAGACATACTCGTAAATAAATATTCATGGACATTTCACACAACGTCCTCTGGTGCCAAGCTAAGCTTATTTCCTTGTGTTATGGGTACCAGAATACGGATATACTACATAAACTACTTCTCTTTTCTAAATACATACATATAGAAAACACCCAGACACAGTACAAAACTTTGTATGACAAATATGGAATATCACACAAATGTTTGTCTCGAGTGGGAATCGAACCCGCGAGCTCGTGAACGGCAGTCCCTTAAATAAACCAGAATAGAAATAGAATAGATTCTCTTAGATGGCTATAGACATTAGAGTAACACATGGTAACACGTATATAGGATGTACATCATCACGATAACAGCCTAGGGGTAGCCAATAATTATAAACATGCTTGAATTGTGAGCTAGTATCTGAACATAATGATGGATAATTTTATCGAATAGTCTAGACTTATCCACTAATCATTTTAATGCAAGTAACAGATAACCACACTGTTTTGTATAAAAAGCTCTTAAGGGCCTACATCAATATTATCGTATATCATCGCCGACACGTACATATTCACACAGCCAGTAGGCACAGAAAATGAAGAATTAGGGATACTTTTCCTATTTACTCAAAATCTACTAAATATATTTTAATTCTGATTTACGTGTTTCTATATATAATAGTTACTTATGTTTTTAAAGTTATTTCATTAGTTAATACGCGATAATAGACCGACAAATGAAAAAAATAAAAAATTAGAGAGGTTGTTTCGCTAAGATTTTCTATCGAGAAAACTTTTTTCAATCGTGTTTCTGAGTTTATGCGATCCTAGATCATATATTGAAAAAACATATACTTAAAAATTAGAGCTCTAGCCATTCAATCTAAAGAAACAATGAAAACTTCGTACGTAGAAAAATGCACGAAGCTATTTTGGTATCCTCTTAAAAATAATAAACACTTGTTTTTCAAGGCCAAAGTTCGCTACACGGTAAATACCGACACTTCATCATTAGGGATGTTCAACGATGCTCTGATTCGATTTAAATGAATATATCGCGAAATCATATCGATTTACTTGACTTGATAACAAATATGATAGACGAATCACATCAATATTATAAACGCGAAGACGAGGGTGTATGTTTGTTACACTCTTACGTCATTTGTATTTACGTTTAAGTCATTTGTAATTTAGTATGATCAAATCACATGCACACAATCGTATGCATGTTGGCATAACTTACATTAGCTATGCAGGCTATGCTCTTTTTTAACACGCTTATATATCGGTATGTAGGTATCTATCAATGTATTAATCTGTAGGAACACATTGTATGAATTCTTTGTTTGCAAGTAGACGTAATGTCAACAGGTCTACGAATACACAGAGACCATTGTGCTTAGCCACCTAAGTTAATATAAACAAATATATTTATTACAGTATGTATGGTCCTATTGTTTGCTCGACGCCTAATTTATTGTATACAAATATATTATGTAGGAATTCATTGTATGAAACACTCAGCGTATCAGCAGTTTTAGGAATATATAGAAACGATTGTTCTCCTTAACTATATAAGCTAATATTATATTAAATGTATGGAGTCGCAAATAAACGCCATGCAAGTCCGGACGTATTTCATTTTATCCTCTAACCAACGACACGACATATAACCCTAAAAATCTATGTAACGGAATCTTTGAAAGTGATTTTCACCCACTTGCAGTAGTCGGATTGATCTGAATTTTTGCACATATATCAAGGACCGATGACAATGCGATAATTTAAAAAAAATATCAGGATTTTAGTTTTTGAACTAAGTAGATTATTTGTTACATAGTTTTGTTTGTTACTTTGACTGTTAGCCGTCTTGTTTTTAGTCTTCTTACTTTTTACTTTATTATTTTTTACCACTTCAAAAAAGGAGGAAGTTATCAATTCGTCTGTACTGTATGTTTTTACCTGAACCAAACAATAGTTTTCGTTAGTCAAACAACTAAACTAGTTACTTGAAATATAGGGTTATCCTATAGGATCTATATCTGTAGTGGGTATTATATTTATAATACCCACTACAGAGTTATCATCGATTGTGAAATAATGGACTTGGTATTTCGATAGACACATATTATGTATATCGAATAATTCTATAATCAGTATGGGCAGTCGTGAATCGTCAGCGTATCAGTCGTTCGACTGATACGTGTTATCGTAAACCAGTTTGTCTTTGTGTTAGTAATAATTATTTATTTACTTTTAAAAACACATGCAGCAGGGAGTGTTTATATAGAACTTAATGAGAGAAATTCTAATTTATATGTGATTTATTTTTAATAATGGGATTTGAAGAAGGTCGTATTATCTTAGACAATGAGGATGGTATATACATAGCTGGTCAACCCGTCTTCGGGCGTCTTGTTTTTGAACAGGAAAATCCTAAGAATATTCACGGTGAGTTAATAATATAAATATTTGCAGTTCGCGCTGTTTATAAGCTTTTGCTAGCGGATCTAGTGTATGTGTTAATTAAATCTAAATGTTATCTGTTTTAAAATACCTAGTACGAATTTCGGTTCACAGTCCGCCGCTTGCATCCAGCGTCACACTGCAGTTATAACAGAAACGACAATTTGACGAAAAAAATGATTTTACGTGCAATTTATGCGTACGTGTAATAAATACATAGTTTTTCTATAAGGATAATAGTCAGTAGTACATATTCGCTTATCTACGAAAACACTGGAGGAAAAAAAAAACTGACAGTACATTTTTCCGTATAGAAAAAAATATACTTGTTGTCCGTAAAGCCGGTATTTACCGTTAAAGTATGCAGCTTATGATATTTTGAATGAAGGCGTATAGTACTCGATTCGCATTCGCACTATACAGTTTTTATCAAAACTAAACGGTTTGCTGGTGAATCATTAAGCTATTTGTATTTCATTATTGATATCAGATTTACTTCATATAATATGATGCAATAAGGGTTAAAGGCAGCGGTTACAGGTTTTAATCCTTAAATTAAATGCAGTATTGTTTAATAGATTAGGAAATATACCTACAGAACTACAAGAAGAAATAAAAAGACTTTGGAAAATGGAGCGAGTCACAATTGTTCCTATAGTAGTTTCTACAACAGGTGTAATCCCTAAACAACTATTTAATAGTCTAGACATACTCAATCTCTCAAAATATACATATCTCACTCTACAAAAAGCGTCGATTTTAAACACATGCCGTATAGTTCGCAAATTTCTTCAATTAGATCAGGATAATAGCATTGCACCTTCTATCCAAATTTAAGACAACACTTGGCTTTGAGCCCGTGTTCTCTCAATAATACCGGGAAAACCGAGAAACTGAAGTTTAAAAACAAAATAATAATTCTTTATTTTCAGACATACCTAGTCCATACAAAAATAACTTAAAAACTAAGAACAACAAAATATATATCAAAATATAAATCAATATAAATCAAAACAAAATAAACTATAGGAGCCGGATGAATCACTATAAGCTGTAGTATCACAAATTGCATTGATTCACCCGACCAACACGCGCATGAAACTCTTCATAATCTTGGAGTCATACTTATCAGATATGACTTCGAGGATGCTATTAGAGCTGTTCCTTATTCGTATTAAGAGCGAGGCAACTCTTTAGCGAACGATGGCGTGGAAGCCGTCGACTCTGGCTTCATGGCAAACATGCCTGAAGCACTACAAAAACGTGGCAGCCCTAATAGCATCGTGAAGCCATTATTATATTGGACACGCAAAATATTCAAAACCCTCAGAGTATAATTAACCCATAGGCTGCTCGTGTAGAATACCTGACAGTAAGCTTTAAATAACAAAATTTTAACATATTTACTACAAGAGCAAACCTACGGGCCAACATGTTACACCTTACTGCCATTGCTCTGCGTTCTCTGTCAATATCAACTTGATCATCTAGGTCCTCAGTACGAAAGTGCCCAAGATATTTGAATTTCTGAACCCTTTTCAGCTCAACTCCTTTGAGCATAATAGGTGGCACACTAAAAGGGGTTTTACCAGAGGACGACTTGAAGATCAAGTATTCGCTCTTCAGGCAGTTGCAGGCAAGCCCATGTCTATCAGCGTAATCCTCACATATAGCTAAAAGTCTTCTTAAACCGCTGATACTCGGGCACAGCAACACCATATCATCAGCATAGCTGAAATTGTTCATAGAAACATTGTCAACTGAACATCCGACCTTGGTGCTGCTGAGCTCAACTATCATCTCGTTCACATACATGTTGAATAACCTTGGAGAACTTAAACCACCTTGTAGAACTCCGCACTCCGTCCTATATATACTCGTAGTAGAAAAACTGTTAGTCCACTTTACACTATTAGTTTGATTGGCATACCAGTATTGGAAAAGTCTGAGCACCTGCGTATGAACATTTGTATTCATAAGCTTTTGCCACAAAATGTCGTAAGACAATAAATATTAAATAATAATCGTAATACTTGGCTTTTTTTAAAAAATTGGTCAAGTGCGAGTCGGACTCGCGCACGAAGGGTTCCGTACCATTATCTATGCAACATAAGGCAACGTTATTAGTATCGAGCAAGAAACGGTAAAAAAATCATGTTTGTTGTATGGGAGCCCCCCTTAAATCTTTATTTTATTTTATTTTTAGTATTTGTTGTTATAGCGGCAATAGAAATACATCATCTGTGAAAATTTCAACTGTCTAGCTATCACCGTTCTTGAGATACAGCCTGGTGACAGACGGACGGACGGACGGACAGCGAAGTCTCAGTAATAGGGTCCCGTTTTTACCCTTTGGGTACGGAACCCTAAAACAGCTAGATATAAAAGCAAACAGTGCGACTATGTCGCTACATCTTGCGTAAAACAACTGAAATAAGTACATTATTATCTCTACATGAATGTTAAAATTTTCTACAGTATGGAAGTAAAAAAAAAAAATTTCCAAAGCCAAACAAAAAGTAGTTACGATTTTGTTATCGTAATTTCTACAATCATTTAATTTTAATAAGTACATAAACCAATTCTATTCATATACCTAAACAATTTTGTTTCAAAAGTTCTCGGAAATCTTATACTATAAACATCATTAAACATTCTTGGGAAATTAAATCTTCTTACGCAGATAACTAATAACAGCATTGTTTAATTTAGGGATATTAAGCACCTTTCGCAACAAAGCAGCTAATTTCATCATACTTTCACTTGATTTTGGACTTCAATTCTAAAGACCCGCCTATAATTTGTCAGCATGAGAAGATGAGAGAGTATTCCGGACGCCATACCTTCCGCTTCCGCATGGCTTTCTTTTTGTTTAAATTTGTAAACAACAAACTTAGTCATACAGTTGGTATTTTAGTCCGATTAAAATCGACGATAGTGTCGATTTGTTAATTGTTATACGTTGTTATCTTTAAACACAGTCTAAATATAAATAAGATTATTTTTATTTGTTGTGCTTGTGGGAAAGCCCCGTATCGCAATACAATCTAAAATGATGAAGATTAGGCTATTCATTCATTGACGCGCCAAATGATTTTTTTACCCCCGTTCACGTACCTATATCCAAGTCATGGCCTGGGATATCTTTCGAACTGCACCGCAACAAAAAAATCATTTTCAGAGATTCTATTACATAGACGAACACCATTGATAGATACGTTTCTACAAATAAAATCGTGTTAACGTGTTAATAAAAGTGATAAGAGCTACCATCAGTTCAGAATTCCCCGGATATGTCCTGATTTGTCCAGTTTGATAGGAGGGCGTGCGCGGACCGTCTGGCAGGGGTTCGTAAAATAATTAAAGCTTTTAGATTACCCGGTAAAAGACATACATACATATAAAATGCTTTCAGGTATTTATGTGAGCTATAAAGGATATTGCAAAGTACATTGGACCACAACAGAGACGCGCCGTGTGAACGACAGAGATGAGACCAGAACAATACATCATGAGTCCTATGAGGAGTACTTTCATTGGAAGAATTATATTTTCGGCAATGCGTCTGGTAAGCCATCATATTATTGTCATCTGTGCAATAATACTGCGTTGTATATAATAGGCCTGTCACTGTGGCCTGTACTGACTACCTACTTATTTATTACTTTAGTGAAAACTGTTTAGAAGATTCCTATTTTTCTAATAACACTAGCAGTCTTTTGTTTGTATAGCAGAAAAAAATAAATCCTTAGCTAAGAATTTCACAAAAAAAATGGTGATTCAAAGCTCGCAGTGTCTAAAGCCTAAAAATTATCGTCACGGAAAAAATCCTAATAAATGTTACATAAATAAACGATATGTCTCAGGAGAATATTGCCTGAAACCTGGCCATCACGACTACACCTTTAGCTGTCCCATCCCTGCCAACAGTCCATCATCATTCGAGGGTAAATATGGACACATCAGATACAGAGTCAAGGTTGTCATGGTCACTTCAGGGATATTTTCCCTCAATAAGGACAAGAAAGTAGCACTAAGAATCCATGTACCTTTAGATTTAAATCAAAGGCCTTCATGCATGGTAAGTGCTATCGTTTTCTTTATCATTTTAGTTTATGCAGTTAGTTACTAGTTCAATGCTGAATTAGCTGGATGAATGCCATTGTCAGGTTAGATCCCCTAGGTATGTTATAAAGGTCTAATCTGGTATAACGCGTCCGTGTGGTATGCTGATGAACAGACCGATCTATATACTAATATTATAAAGATAAAGAGTTTGTTTGTTTGAACGCGCTAATCTCAGGAATTATTGGTTGGAATTGAAAAATTATTTAACATTTATCGAGGAAGGCTATAAGCATCTTTGCTATAGGCTATATAACATCGCGCTGCGATCAACAGGAGCTAAGCATTAGCGAAAAATTTTGTAAAAATGATTAAATTTGTCGAAAATTTTCTAAATTCCACGCGTACGGAGTCGCGGGCAAACAGCTAGTAATACAATAAAACGTAGGTAGAGAATACTCTTAAAAATAATACATACTGAATTGATTTCTGCTCAAATTTCGTCACATTTATATTTTCCTGTAATAAACTCTTAAATATTTATGTAGCTACTGATTTTATTTCCAGGGTCCTCTAGAATTTGAACTAGACAAGACGTATTGTTGTTGGTGTTTAAGTGCTGGGTTCTCTGAAGTCAGGGTAAAGTTACCAGTAGGCGGGTACTGTCCCGGACAGGTCATACCCATGGAGGTTAGCGTCGTTAATCAGAGTAATGTAGAAATTAAGGAACTGAAGTTTTCAATCAAAGAAGTAAGTAAATTAGATTGTTTTACAATAAACCTTCGCAAGATCGACGGATTAAGAATACTGCTGTTTCTATCCGATTTCTTCACCAGGGTGCTGTAAGACGCAGCTAAAACAATAATTAATAGCAGATAATAGTACCGATTCTACATGCACGGCTAAACTTAACTAAAAAATAAATAAATATTCAAGACATTTCACACAACGTCCTCTGGTCCCAAAGTAAGCTATATTTCTATGCTTGTATTATGGGTACCAGATACGGATAGACTACATATACTACTTTTCTTTTTAAATACATACTTATAATACATAGAAAACACCCAGACGCAGTATAAACATTTGTACGACATTTATGGATATCACACAAATGATTGTCCCAAGCGGGAATCGAACCCGCGACCTCGTAATCGGCAATCCATTACATAAACAACTCTACCACGAAGCCCAAATGAAAATTGATAGTGTCAGTAACACAATTCGGCAATGTTAACTGAACTTTTTTATTAGAAAATCTGTATATTATAGACTAACGATTTTCTTTATCTTTATCTTTACTTCTTATAAAACGTTTAAACGTTACAAGTCGTAATTTTTGTATGTAGGTCCCTATGTGAGCTTATATCTTCAAAAATACGCAACGGATTTTGATGCGGTTTTTTTTAATACATAGAATGGTTATAGAGGATGGCTTTTTCCGTATAATTTATTGGGGTTTGCTGTATATTGGATGAGATATGATTAAATTTGGCGAGAAAATCGGACGCGCTCGAGCTATAAATGAAAACGATGCCTTATCTATGTGAGGTACAACAAAATAATGTATGGAGGAATTGTTTGTTACCTATAGTTCTTCAAAAAAGTCCGCGAGGGCCTATATATGTCTATCTTTTAAGGGAAACACGCTGTACCCATAATAATGTCAAAAAAATTATTAAATTCAATAGTAATATTTTTTATCAAATCAAACACCTTAGTTAGCTTACGCAATTAATATAGATTATAACTGCTTTTTGCAAATTAAATGAATACCTTAGGAGATATGACGAAAAAAGAATTACGCGCGACAATATAAAATACCCTCGGTCTTCTGTCCATACCTACTCTAATGTTTGGATATTTTGTTAATTTTGGATGTATGGATAGATTTTCATGAAACTTTTCTAAAATCCACGCGTACGGAGTCGCGGGCAACAGCTAGTAATTAATAAAAATGTGCACAATGAAATAGCCAATTAATCGAAATACGCCATAGTTGTTATTTTTAAGTTAAGTTTAGTTATGCACATAGAATCGGCACCAATATCCTCTGTGAGAGATGGAAAATTTGTAACTAATTCCTAAGCCACCACTGGTCAGCGTGGGTCATAATGGACTAAATATCCTTATGACAATGGAAGTCCAGCAGTGGGACGTTAGTGGATTGGAGAGAGACATGATACGATTTTATCCTTTATTTTTTTAAAACTTTTTTTAAGATTTTTTTTAAAAGATAAGAATGAAGAGATTCTTTCTTATCGACCTTTCTTATCCACCCTAACGACCTAGCTTGAAGTTAAGTTAGTACCTAATTGTAACAATTTTTTAAATTAAAATTACAGGTAATTAAATTCGTAGCTACAATGAACCCTGGTACACGTTTCGACAATAACACAGTGGCCACCATCAAGAAAGGCCCTATCCCCGCACACACTACGCGTAACTGGCAAGTGGACATGGAGGTCCCTGCTATGAGCGTCTACAACTTAAATACATGCCAGTATATTGGTGTGGAATATTATTTTAAGGTATTTACGTCATAAGTTACTACTCAAATACTCATTTATTCATAATGTTATTACACGTCATAATTTTTATAATACAAAATACAAATACATTACAGTATAAGAATATACATACTCATTATAAATTTTCAATTTAATAATTTAAAAATAATTTAATTATCAATTTTCTAAATTATTGCTGTATTTGTATAACATGAGTTATTTGAACATATAAATATTAATACATAGAATATACATAATTATATTTCTATGTATTTATGGACAAAAACCAGACAAATACTAAGTAAGTTAGTTTAAGTTTTGGTATCTATTTCCAGACATACAATTCCTTATTGGATCCCAGGGCTTTACTTGCCTGTATTGGATATTAGAAAACAGATATATTTTATAATAATTTTCTATGTAAATATATACCCTTTTACATAAGTAGACAACACGTGAACGCAGTACAAATATTTGTGCGAAAATCAAACCCGCGGCAACGGGAACTGCAGTACGTTAAATAAGTCGCTAAATAACAAGGGACTTTATAATACAGTTCAGTTTGTATTTTTTAAATATTAGCTAATATTTGTTACTTTTTGTAGGTATCAACAGAAGTTAGCGGATGTCACCGAGGAAGTGAAGCATCTCATGTAATAGTTATTGGAACTATACCTTTAGGTGTGCCCCAACATGTCCCAGTAAATAGTAATAACGTACCAGGCGTTAATTACTACCCGGACCCACCGATCATGAATCAACCGCTACCTCATCCAAATTATCCTACTGGGCCATCTTACCCTACTGTATCACCTTACCCTAGTGGCCCATCTTACCCCACCGTATCCCCTTATCCTCCCAGTGGATCACATACTGATTCAAAACATAACGAATTTCATAATCCCGCCGCTTTTATGCCTGTAAGTCAAAATTAATTATTCTTGTTTAATTTAAACTAACATTAAAAACCTGAAGGGTTTGTTTGTTTGAAAGCGCTAATCTCAGGAACCACTGGTCCAATTTAAAAAACTATTTTAGCGTTGGATAGTACATTTAACGAAAAAGGCTGCAACCAATAGAAGCGAAGCACCAGTGAAAAATGTTGCGAAAACTTATAATTATAACAAATATAATTATAATAAAAAAAATCTCCGTGTGGTGACGAATTAAGAATACAAGTGTCTCCACCCCATCTTCTCCCGAGGGTGCTGTAATAGTCAGCTAAGGGATATTGTACACAGATAACATCTTCTGTGAGAGACGGAAAACTCAAAAATAAACCCTGTGCCAACACGCCTGGTCAGCGTGGCATAGTAGACCATAATCCCTCCCAAAGCGGAGGAGGCCCGTGCCCAACAGTGGGACGTGAATACGCTGGAGAGAGAGAGAATTATAATAAATTTATAAATTTCACGCATACGAAGTCGCAGGCAACCGCAACAGCTAGATAAACTTGTTATAAATAAAGTAAAAAAAAAAACATATCCTAGATTCATTTATCCAATTTTTTTATATATCAAATTATTTGATTTAGATCTATCCAAGGTTTTGAGTACCTATTAAAAATGTTTTCAAATGCGCAAATGTATTCTTCCGTAATAAAGCTATTTTTACAGCATTTACAGCCAACGAGTCCGGACACAAATCCTTTTGCAACCGCAACCGCCCCAGAGACCTCAAAGTTTAGTGATAATAGTAAGTATAAATTATACATTAACACACTTATAATTAAACTGGCTAATGCCGACGGTTTCACCCACGTTTATGGTTATTGAGCCCTCCCTCCCCAAATATACACTAAACCTTAAAAAACATATAAAAAAGTAATCCTCTTAAACCAATCTTACAAACAAAAAAAACTGCATTAAAATCCGTTGCGTAGTTTGGAAGATATAAGTTATAGTTAAAATATATATAAGCTAACATAGGAACATACATACAAAAATATCAACCTTGTTTTATTTATTTTATAAAATTTTCGTGTCACAATGTTCGTTCCCATACTCCTCCGAAACGGCTAGACCGATTCTTAAGAAATTTTTTATGCATATTCAGTAAGTCTGAGAATCGGCTACTATCTATTTCTCAAAACCCTAAGTAATAAAGGTTGTCCACCCTTAACATTCTTGTGGCAAAACAACGTTTGCCGGGTCAGCTAGTAATGTTTAAGTATTAATTAAAGGATTATCTATCGCGCAATAAAATTTTAGCATATCTGCTGTAAACCCGATGTTTCGAATATGCAGTGAATGCATTTTGATCGAAAAATCGGAATTTACAGCAGACAGCGTACTTTATCTAATTAGCATTTTTTATTCACAGAGACGACCTGTAAATCACCGTCTCCCCCACCACCATACAATCCAGAGCCTGAAGGCAGAGACAAGAAATCATATACATAAATAAAATAACACCGTGCTACTAACAAAACCACCGGTTGCGCCCTGTGTGGTGCCAATTCTGCTGACTTCTCCTTCTTCACTTTTGATTTAAAATAACAAATCTGACGGAAGCTACTTGGCCGAGTCCAGATAGAATGGAAAATAATGCATTTAGCCACGCCCACCTTTCATACAACGCAGGTGAAGGCTTCGGTTGCGCTGCTCACGCACATGAGAATGGGACGGTATATTTAGTACAATTTTAGAGTCGCAAACATCGGAAGGCTACCTTAAGCGAAGGCGTATCCATCAATATCAATATTATCGATGTATACCAATCCGTCTATCTACACATTTTTTACCAATGATATTCTTATGAACACTGTAGATTAAGATTATTTATAAGTATTTTTAAATATTTAGGTATAAAGTTATGCAAGCTATAAAAATAAAACATTTAAATTTTAATTATTTTTGTATATGGATAGGCATAAATATATTTTTTTAATAAAAACACACAAATAGATTTTTAAAATTGTTTTCTTATGATAGATTTATTTAATAGAATGTTTTTATACAACACTTGGTTTTCATTTTGTATTATCTTGCCCTTATCCCATTGTTTGAGGTCCCGTTATTTAGTGTTGGTGTGGATTATAATAATATTATGTTAATAACAGTATGGAAACCTTTGTTCCGACTTGTTGGCTTGTTGTATATTTAGGATTCCATACAAAAAGTAACATGGCAACCAGATATTATACATTTATGAGAATAGTTAAATAAAACAAATATATGTTAAAAATATTTATAATTAAGTAAATCGTGGTATTAAAAATTCGAGTAAAATAAACAATAAAAATCACTTACAAAAACTACAGACTAGTTTATGAATAAAAATGCTATTTTATTGTTATTATAACACATATACATAGTTTTTATTTTTATAATTAGGTAACATTTAATAAATATAGTACGGCACTTATAATTTTGTGTATTTTGACTGTTTTAGGAGGGTCTGTAAAGGCACACAGTTATAAACAAAATAACTATTATTCTTGAACCATTCACATATCCGCTAGTCCCTATTTAAGCATTATTCTTGTGCTACGATTACTACGTACCTATATTTTTTTATACATCAACTCTGTCGTGGAATTTGGAAATTATTTCCCGTTTTTGAAACATTTTTTTCTAAGGATTCGCTCCTATTGGTCGCAGCGTGATGTTACATGGCCTAAAGCCTTCCTCGATAAATGTACGTCCAAGACTAAAAGAATTTTTCAAATAGGACCAGTGGTTCTTGATATTACCGCCTTCAAACAAACAGTGAGTATGTAATATTATTTGTGTTCATTAAATATTTTGTCTTGAGTGGAAAACGAACCCATAACTTGAAGCATTGAAGTTTCTCCAGTTTTAATTATTTATGAATGATATTTCTGTATAAATACACTTTGGACAATAAAAATCACTTTATAAATAAATAAAATAGAAAACAAAATAAATATAATAGACGCACAATACGCACATATAATATAATACAATTTTATAAACTATATAAAAATCTAAAGTATTTAGATTAATATCAAGACACAAATATGGCTTTTTTTAACCCTTAACCACCTGAAGGCTGTCTCTGAGACTCGGGCGATTTTGTTTTTCAAATTATTCCGTTACTACGCACGCGACGCAATGGGGTTGGCAACTGTCAAAGTGGCGCTGTTATAGTTAGTACCCAAAACATTGCATTTCTCTTCGTTAAAAATCATAAACATTTTTGTTCTATTAAAATTACTCGTTGTATCGTATTGAAATGCTCGGAAATTGGAGTACATCATATGCATATCTCAAAAGATAAAAAAATTCGTCGGCTTTGGTTAAAAGCCATTCGCCGCGAAAATTTAGTTCCAACAAATAGTTCGAAAACATTTTGTGGAAAGTGATTACGAAAAAATCAGCAAATATACAGGTAAGCTGCTTGCCAACAATTACTCATACTAAAAATTACTATGAACATCTTAGGATAGTTTGTTTAATTGGTAATGTATTAATAACACTCCAACTTTTTGTTACAGGACTTGAACATCAGCATATCTTAAGAAAACAGCTGTACTATCTGTCTTTGCGTGGAACACACAACCAGTTTCGGAGAAGGCGAAGGCAAGAAAAGAGAATTAGAAGCCTGTAATATTAAAAAGAAACTGCTTTTTGAAACACCATCAACTTCTCAATGTTGTGAGGACATAGTGCTGCTTAAAGAAGTTGATGGTGTGCACGTTGATTGCAATGTATCCCAAGAGCTTGTAGTTAACAAAACACTTGTGGCACTCAGACATCAAACATATTAAGATTATTCTCGACTGAGCTGTTACTTGCTGATCATGAGACAGTGCATTACTATACAGGGTTAGAAACATCTGCCAAATTTTCTTTAGTTTTTAGCACAATTTTACCCATGGCCAATGATTTAAAATACCGTTGGAGTCAAGTAGTTGGGTTGTCAGTAGAGGACCAATTTCTCATGTTATTAATTAAATTCAGGAGAAACACTACTGATTTTGAACTGAGCAAAATATTTGGTGTCAGTAAGACCGAGGTCTCTAATGTAATAGTGACTTGGATAAATTTTGTTAGTGATGTTTGGAGTTGGGTTGATATATGGCACAGCCGCAAATTAGTTGATTTTTATGTGCCAAAAAGTTATAAAAAATATTATCCTTCTACAAGGGTGATTATAGATGGAACTGAAATAGGTATTCAGAAACCTAGTCAGCCCAATGACCAGAAAGCCTCATTTAGCACCTATAAACATAAAAATACATTAAAATTCTTAGTAGGCAGCTCTCCAGGAGGTTTAATGACACACTGTTCAAGTGCATATTCTGGTTCTGTGAGTGACCTTCAGATAGTTGAGCGCAGCACATTATTGCAGATATGTGAACCTGGGGATGGTATTATGGCAGACAGAGGTTTTAATGTTCAGGACCTTTTTGCTTGTAAAGGAATAGGTATCAATATACGAGGGGAGGTCCAAAAGTTCGTGGAATGAAAGGGTTTTAGTAAAAATGAAACAGTAAATTTATTTTTCCTTTTCAATATAATCACCCTTAAGCTGAATACATTTATTAGATCTATGAATTAATTTTTCTAAACCATCGTAAAAATATTTTTTATCTTTTCCCTCAAAATGAGCCAAAATTGCCTCCTTTACCTCATTGTCGTCGGAAAATTTCCTTCCCCTTAAGTCTTTTTTTAAATTGGGGAACAAATAAAAATCACTTGGGGCCAGATCTGGACTATAGGGTGGGTGGACTAGTGATTCGAAGCCATGCGTGTGTAGAGCAGCCATTGCAACTTTGCTCTTGTGAACCGGCGCGTTGTCTTGCAAGAGCAACACGCCCTTGGTCAATTTTCCCCGACGTTTTTCTTTGATGGCATCCTTTAATTTTTCTAGTATTGTTGCGTAGTATTCTCCGGTTATGGTCCTGCCCTTTTCTTTATAATCAATCAGTATTATCCCCTCACAATCCCAAAAAACAGTAGCCATCAACTTTCCAGCCGACTCCGACACTTTGAATTTCTTTGGCGGTGGTGTCCCCTTTTTATGCCATTGCATGGACTCTTGTTTGGACTCAGGCTCAAAGTGATGAACCCATGTTTCATCGCCGGTAACAATTCGCTCCAAAATCGGTCCAGGATCGTCGCCACACAACTCCAAAAAATGTTTTGACGCTTCGACGCGCTGCTGTTTTTGAAGCGGCGTGAGCATTCTCGGTACCCATCTTGCACTGACTTTTGTCATACCCAGGTGGTCATGTAGGATTCGCAAAATGGTGGTATCTGATACTCCAACTAATGCAGATAACTGTTTTTTCTTCAAACGGGTGTCCTCCAGTACAATTTTTTCCACTTTTTCGACGATGTCTGATGTGGTGGCCTCAACTGGCCTTCCTGAGCGGGGGTCGTCTTCAATCGACTCCCGACCATGTTTAAAAAGACCATGCCACTTGTAAATCATTGATTTACTAGGGCACTGTTCCCCGTAAACAGTTTCCATTTCATTCAAAATGGTCTGAGCGTTCTTTCCTTGCTTGGTAAGGAATTTAATGACCGCACGGTGTTCAATTTTCTCCATAGTTTCAGTTTTCTTCCGGATTGACGTGTTTAGCAGGCGAGTGTTCGTAAACGAATGACGCAATAGGGCTGAAACTCCATTTATATACTAATTATGAGTCCCCAATTAGTATGACACTAAGCGAGCGCCCCTATCCCCACTCCATCCCCTCCATTCCACGAACTTTTGGACCTCCCCTCGTACCTCACTTCCTAAAAGGAAAGTCACAAATTCCAGGTTTTCAGCTAAACCTAGACCAGAAATTAGCTAGCAAAAGGGTCCACATTGAAAGGCTTATAGGTTTAACCAAAACATATTTAATATTAAGGACTGAACTGAACCATTTTTATGTTCCATTAGCATCAAAAATATTCTTTAAATGTATGATACTCTGTAATTTTCGGGAAGGAATTGTAAATAAAAATAAGTGTTTTATTTTTTATAGTTTGCACAATAATTAAAATAAATATGATTTTCAAATAAGGCACTTTTGAAGTAGTTGTTATAAAAACAATCAAATTTTGCCAACATACTACTAATAAAATAGTTGTCTTTTTCAATGTATTTTACTTTTAAATCTTTGTAAATATATATAATCATATTGCAGTATGATCTGCCTGAGCAATACAATTGGCCTTGGACTTGAAAATAGTAAGGACTTGTTTTTTTAACTTTAATATTTGATTGACGAGTTCTAAATAAGGAACTGAAGTCGGATTTATTGTCTGATACCTGCTAGCATAGGGACATTTTATTTCTATAATTGTTTCTGTGCCCAGTAACCCATCAGGAGATGCAGCAATTACATCCTTAGTACTACAGCCAATATCAAATCATGATGGTAGTTCTCAGTTTGTGCTGAATGCTGAAACTACAACACCAATGGTACCAGAGCCAATAACAAAGGACGTTGCCACTCCAGGTATTTCTGACCATGAAAAGGAAAATACTAATGTCATAGCTTGCCCAAAAAACACTGCCTCTTGTTTGCTCCCGTTATGTGTGGCCGAGACATCTAGCAAGAATAGATCGAACACTTTTGTAAGTCCTGAAATAATAAGGCCATACCCGAAGGCAGGACCAAGAAAAGGTGTTACAAAGGGACGAAAAAAAGGATGTACAAGAATTTTAACTGACACACCAGAGAAACTAGCAATCGAGAGTGAATTGGATGCCAGACAACGCAAGAAAGAAGTCAAAGTTAGGAAAGTTAAAGCAAAAGTAGTGAAACGTAACCTCTATTCACAAGCGCAAGATGAGACTGCATCAGAAGATGAAGAAATACCACCTTCACCACCATCAGATTTAAGTGTGTCATATGAAACGGATAGCTCTAGCGAATCAGAAAATGAAGAAGACACTATTGTCTCGGTCACCAGTGGCGATTGGGTTATAGTTAATATGGTCTCACAAAGAAATCTCGTCCATAGATATGTTGGACAGGTGCAGAGTAGAAGCCAAACAGGATATGATATTAAATTTGCAAAAAAAATCAATGACAGATTTTTCAAGTGGCCTGCAGTAGATGATATCAGTATTATAGCGGAATATCAAGTGGTAAAAAAACTACCAACTCCAAAAATTAAATCGTCATCAAGAAGAGTCATCAGCTTTGAATTCCCAAAATCATTAAAGAAGTTCAAAATTAAGTAAATTGAAAAGAGAGACTGAGATCAAAAGACTTGATTAAATTAAGATAGGCACCTAGATGATAAGACTTAATGAGACCAAAATTTATAATAAGATTTAATTTTTATAACTGTTTTAAGATTGTTACAGAAGATATTAATGTTGATTATTTTACTAGAACACCTAAATGAAGCTTAAACGTAACTTGAATACATAATAAATAATAATAATAAATAAATATTCATAGACATTTCACACAACGTCCTCTGGTCCCAAGCTAAGCTTATTATGCTTGTGTTATGGGTACCAGAATACGGATAGAATACATAAACTACTTTTCTTTTGTAAATACATACTTATAATACATAGTAAACACCCAGACGCAGTACAAACATTTGTATGATAATTAAAAACATCACACAAATGATTGTCCTGACCGGGAATCGAACCCGAGACCTCATGATCAGCAGTCCGTTATATAAACCACTCCACCACGAGGCCCGTCACATATTCTAAAAACATTTTTTATTTATTTCCTTAGTAATAGTATCATGTGAACCTAGATATGGGAGACTTGATCCCCCAGGATCAAGTCATCCAGATGGGGGGATCAAGTCTTGCGTATATACGGGACACTTAATACCATTCCCTATTTTTACTTTTAGTCAAATAACTATTAAATTTAGACACTTATATCTTTGGGTCTTACATCAATTATAGGCAAATAAATTTGACGTATTTCAGTACCAATATCTTTTAAAATGGATAGTCACTAAGGAAATTAGGGATGAAAAACAAAAGGGGGGATCAAGTGTCCCCAGGTTCCCCTACCATTTTTTTTTTAGATTTCCAAAAGCCGTGGTATAAGAGATGCTTGGGTCAACGCGATAAAGAGACCCAATTGGGAGCCGAATATTAGAAGTTTTGTCTGCTCGATTCATTTTAAATCATCTTCTATATCAGAAACCAAAAAAGGGCTTCGCAAATTAATTCCAGACGCAGTACCAGAACTTTACCTTGATGTAAGGGTATGCAACCATCATTTTTTTTTATAGCCTGTGTGCGTTATGAACTCATGTTTATTTTAATGTAGGTACTATACGCGACACGCGATTTAAAATATTTTCACGTGCTATACCGTCGTCTTTGTTTTTAGTTATGTATCGCAAACGGTTTTGAATCGTGCACCATAAAATTTGACGCCATCAAAGTGAGTATGGGTGTGTGTGTATGAACATAAACAACTTTTGCTCTACTACAATCTCGCAACTAAGTTAAAAAAAAGTATGTAGTCGGGTTTTTTTACTTTTTCTTGATTATTACATAGTGATCATTTGTTACTTTCAACCGACATAAACTGTGTACTTACTAAATTATCAAGCAAATAATTGATTTGTTAACTTCGAAACATTCAACAACTGTGGAAACAATAATAAACGATATTTTCTTTATTTCAGGATAGTCCAGGAACATCTTGTGCCCCAGTACTGTAAGTTTCGGTCACTGAAGATATACGCACAGCATCGGTATCTGAAAATGTAATTCTACACCCATCGTCTGTACCGGTATTTGAAGAAACTACTGCAACCCCAAATGACACTCTACGAAAACTTAAGCTTAAACGTCGACTCAAACACGCACAGGAGATCGCAAAACAGCGACGACTGCGTTGCAATGCGTTATATACGCAGATAAATCGCTTAAAGAAAAAAAAATATCTTTATCAGTGATGTTAACCGTGCTTCGACAAAAACTAATGATAAATGAAGAGCTCAGCGATATTCTTGAAATGTGTGCAGCTGAGTTGTTCAAAAGGGTATGTCATAAAGGGAAATCATTTTCTCCTCAACTGCGAGCATTCGCCTTAACCTTGCATTTTACTCACCTAAGGCCTATGACTATGTTCGAGATACTTTTAGTACGTGCCTCCCTCACCCCAGTACATTGAGAAAATGGTACAGCTCTGTTGATGCTTCGCCAGGTTTTACTGAAGAAGCATTTAGAGTTTTACCATAGACACAGTACTAATAAAGATTATCAATTCCCATACTTTGGCATGTTCGCCATAAAATGCACGCTAAATCTAGGTGGCGCTGTTCACTAGCGTAACAACTTGTATAAAACGGACGTTGCAATAAGATACGTTTAGACAGAAAAAAATTAACTTAAATTAAAAGTCTAATACATCTTTAATATGTTACATTCAACGAAAAAATACAATAATAATTATTTTCCACTGATTAGTACATGCAAATAACCTCTTACGATAAAATAACCTCTTGCGATAGATGGCAGATGATTCGCTTCAATGATCGCTTTGTTATTTTTAACACAGTTTTTAACTAGATGGCATTTTAATATATTTAAATCATTGATTGGTGTTACAAAAACTATTATTATTATTTTAGGGTATTAAATATTAGTAAGTTTTAAGAACAATAATATATTTATAGTTTTATAAAAAAAACAAAAAAAGGTTGAAAAGATAAAAAGTTACAAACTAAATTATCTCATAAAAATCATCAAATTGGTTTATTAAAAAAAAGGTAGTATTTATTTGGGTTCAAGGTCAAGCTTGTTAAAACAAATAGTGATGCGCCACTTGATTTCGACGTTTTTAGGGTTCCATACCCAAAGGGTAAAAACGGGACCCTATTACTGAGACTTCGCTGTCCGTCCGTCAAACAAATTGGTCAAGTGCGAGTCGGACTCGCGCACGAAGGGTTCCGTACCATTATCTATGCAACATAAGGCAACGTTATTAGTATCGAGCAAGAAACGGTAAAAAAATCATGTTTGTTGTATGGGAGCCCCCCTTAAATATTTATTTTATTTTATTTTTAGTATTTGTTGTTATAGCGGCAATAGAAATACATCATCTGTGAAAATTTCAACTCTCTAGCTATCACCGTTCTTGAGATACAGCCTGGTGACAGACGGACGGACGGACGGACGGACGGATGGACAGCGAAGTCTCAGTAATAGGGTCCCGTTTTTACCCTTTGGGTACGGAACCCTAAAAACGATGTTGCTTGTTATGACGTTCAAATAGCGAGTGTATTCTTAGAAATTACATTTGTCGTGTGTGTGTGCGTGTGTGTGTGCGTACGTGCGTGTATGTGTCTGTGTGTGCGTGTGCGCAAATAGTTTATTAGCTTTGGGCGATGTATGTATGTAAAAAAATTGGTCAAGTGCGAGTCGGACTCGCGCACGAAGGGTTCCGTACCATTATCTATGCAACATTAGGCACGTTATAGAACCAAATATTCTGTGAATAGTTAAAGCGTCTACCTGTCAACGTTATTATTATTGAGCAAGAAACGGTAAAAAAATCATGTTTGTTGTATGGGAGCCCCCCTTAAATATTTATATTATTTTATTTTTAGTATTTGTTGCTAGAGCGGCAATAGAAATACATCATCTGTGAAAATTTCAACTGTCTAGCTATCACCGTTCTTGAGATACAACCTGGTGACAGACGGAGGACGGACGGACGGACGGACAGCGAAGTCTCAGTAATAGGGTCCCGTTTTTACCCTTTGGGTACGGAACCCTAATGAACTGTCTCTTTCAGCACATCCTCAATGTATAGGTCGTCATCGTACCTACTGAAAATATTTAACAAAGCCTACCGCTTTGTTAAATATTTTCAGTATCATGTAACAAGTAAGCGTAATAATTGAATGAGATATTTTGTTGTGATGAAAAGTAAAAAGGATTATTGACGTCACTCACAATATCAAAAGAAACAAAGTACTTTAATATTTATTAACAGGTTGTTATATTATGATACTAAATTTATTATAAAATAAGTTTTATTCTATTATCAGCTCGGTGAAGGTCGATTTAGGTTCGGATCTTAGACTATAAAGTATGTTGTTATGGTTGATATATGATATCGTCGAGGCCTTTGACACAAGCCGCCTTCGCGGTTGTCGGTGTTTTTGAGAATGTTAACAAACAGAATGAAAGCAACCTTATGCCTCAATAAAGAAAGTATATTTTTAAATGTTGTTGTTCCGTTCGACGTTCATAGCAAAAGCAGCTTTGCGTGTTTTATTGTTTCGTCTTCAATCGTCTTTAAGAGGGTACTGTACTCCTCATTTAGGTATTTGCCTTAGGTATTGCTATCCCTATTTCCGAGCGCCGCGCTGAAAGGGACAAATATAGATGAAGCGGATTTTACCTACAAATTCTTTGAAAAAAGACGTTTCGTACTTCCGTTTTTTTTTCGCGAAAGTTAAACCGATTTTAATAGTTTTTGCGTCATATTATAGATAAAGAATATATCTATGCTTCTATCACTTTCTTTTGTGGTAAAACTTTACCAAATTTGTGTGATAGACGCTGCAATTTTATCTAAAGAAAACCGAAAAAAAAAGTTTTCCGGATCGTCATATTTCTTTTAGTTATTATGTTTTGAAAAAAAGAAAGTGAAACGTATTTTTAGGTGTGGTACCTTGGGTATATTTAGAAGTAAGAGATATTGCGTGTTCACGTAAACACTGTTTATTCACGACTAAGACCAAACTAAGACTAACATAAATATGTCTAATCTTACATTCTGCAGGAAAGGTAACGATCCCGTTATGTTCAAGGGACGCGCTACTTGAAGTTGTCAAACCTATGTCAATAACAGCAATAAATTCTTAACTAATATCGATACAAGTGTGAGAGCGAAATGTTAGGCAAAAACAAAATGTTAAAATGTCTACCATGAGTTGATCTATAAGTGGCTGGGCATACATAAAAATAATATATAATGGTACCAATTCTACATGCACAAGTAAACTAAACTTAACTAAAAAATAAATATTGATTATTTCAATAACACAATTCCGCAATTCGGTACTGTTAACTACACTTTCTTATTATAAAAACGGTGTATTATATAATAACAATTTAAGTTACTGTGAATGTGTATAAGAAAATAGTCAATTAATCAAAATACAGCATAGTTGCTTTTTTATTTTTGGTTAAGTTTAGTTGTGCACATAGAATTGGTACCAATATCTGCTTGACCGAGCGTAACTCTCGATGGATTTTTGTGAAATTATTCTTAATAAGGTAAGTCTCAGTAATAGGGTTCCATTTTACCTTTTGGTACGGTCAAGTACGTGTTGGACATGCACGCGAACGGTTCCGTGCGGTTATTATGATGATATATTCGTGACACCAACCACAAATAACACCATATAGCGGACCCCCAAACAATGGGATAAGGGCAGGATGATGATGATGGTGAGTCTGAGTAGGTATTTGTGGTTGTAGTATCATCTGATCTAAGCAAACTGAAAATTTCAGCTCTCTAGCTAAACAGAAAATTTTCATAGTACGAAAACACCGACAAAAAGAAATTTTATAAGTATACATAAATCCAAAATCCCATTTATTTAAACACAGGTATTTAATATACGTTATACATATAAAGTAAAATCACGAAACATGTAAAATATTACAAGCCGCATAGGTATGTACGATGTATCGTGCTGTCGCTAGTCGCGATGGCGATACTACAATCAACTACAAATGTAGGTACAAGAACCTCACGATGCGATAGGCTAAGGAATTAAACACAACGCGGTAACGTAACGCGCAACGTTGCCAGTTTGACAAACTTGGTAGGTAAGTACTTGATAAGAAGCTTAAAAAAATGAAGTTTGTAGTTTGCGAAAGATATAAATGTATTTACTAATTAACTAAGATATAAATCTATATACTGTAGTAACTAAATTGCCTTTATTTATGTGTTTAAAAATACAAAAAGTGAAACCGCATTATCAAAAATCCACTTTAATTTGAACGCCAGACCTATTAACATTCGTGGCCCTGCTATATATAATAGTATGCTTTACCCGATACGCCACGGCACTCTTAAAAAATAGTTCGAAATTTATATGTGTACATATTCTAAGCCGCAAAAGCGTATCTTTACTTTTTATGATAAAAAAATTGTAAATTCTATGATAAACATATTAAACTATTCTATGATAAACAAAATTGTGTTCATTTAAATTTTTCAGATTATCTGAGGTAAATTTAAAACTAGTTACGTAATTGATTTATCAAGATTATGAAATAGTGCCATCTGCCATTTTTTTTTAGTACTACCGCTATACAACGTGACGTAGTAAGATTATGAATGATTATTGATTACGATAAATTATGTGATTTGATACGCTTAGTGCCATCTGTAGATTCAGAGTGTAATGATAATTGAGTTTCACAATTTGTTGGGAGGTTATATGTCTTTATTATACTGTGTCTATGGTTTTACGAGAGAAATCGAGGAACAGTGATCGCAAAATAATTTGCAGTCTTATTTTTGACGAGATGGCAATTCGTCAAATAGAAGAGTATGATGGAAAACGTGTACACGGCTATGTTGATTATGGTGCAGAACTTCATGGAAATATAAACGAATTAGCAACTCAAGTTTTGGTATTTCTACTAGTAGCAATAAATGACAGTTGGAAGATACCAGTTGCCTTTTTCTTGGTCAAAGGGGTATCTGCTGAGCAGAAGGCTAACTTGGTAGAAATGTGCTTGATAAGTTGACGGAATGCTGATATTGAGGTGGTTTCGGTCACCTGCGATGGATGTCCATCTAACATTTCAATGGCCAAAAAGTTAGGATGTTCTTTTGAAACGGACAATTTAAAAACCTCATTTATACATCCTTCTACAGGCAGTGACGTTGTAATATTCTTGGACCCTTGTCACATGGTTAAACTTGTTCGTAATACTCTGGAGATTAAACAGGGGTTTGTCGATGATAAGGGAAGACAGATAAAATGGTCTCATTTTGCTGATTTACATAGAATTCAAGAAGATGAATCCTTTCATTTTGCCAACAAATTAACATCACGGCACATATTGTTTCAAGACCAGAAAATGAAGGTTAAACTCGCCGTACAACTGTTCAGCCTCAGCGTGGCTAAGGCAATAGAATTTTGCGACAAGGAATTACATATTTGAAACTTTCAAAATTCTGAAGGCACTGTTGATGAATAACCTATTCGACATACTCAATTCACACAAATATCCTGGCATAGATTTTAAACAACCTATTGATGAAAACAACAAATCAAAATATTTTTCGTTTTTAGATAGAGCGTTTCAGTATATACGAAATCTAACTACAATTGATGACACCAAACTTATACACAGCAGAAATAAGGTCGGTTTCTTAGGCCTTTGCATCTGTATTGCCAGCACGAAAGCGTTGTATATAAAATTAATCGAAAAAGAGAAAAAAATACAATTTCTACCTATGTATAAGATCAGTCAAGATCATGTTGAATTGTTGTTTTCAGCAATCAGATCTCATGGTGGTTTCAATAATAACCCGTCTGCCATGCAGTTTAAAGCCATTTATAAAAAACTATTGATACACATGGAATTAAGAAAAACTGAAAAAGGTAATTGTTTCCCTTTAGAAAATATAAATTTGCTGCATTGCTCATCTTCCACAGACCACATAAACCTTACAATGAAAGGATACAGATCAGAAACTGACGAAACTAGTCATATGAGAGATTCACAATTCATGGCTGATTTTGATGATAACCTGGCGATTTTGTCCGAGACTTTTTTGTCTGAAGCATCAAAGCAAGTCATTTCATATATATCTGGTTACGTGGTCCGGTATTTGCTCAACATAATAACTTGTGTGGAATGTCAAAACGCACTTATTTCAAAAAATAACAGCTTTTACCATAACTTTATTGTATTAAAAGATAGGGGTGGTCTCAAATATCCCTCAAATGATGTCATCGGTATTTGTGTACAAACAGAAAAGATAATTAAAAAAACCATAACACCTAAAAAAATGTTAATTTAACTGGTATAAGTATAGTTATTGAGACTATAAAGTCGTTTCTTGGCAAAGACATTTTTACAAGCCTGCATGAACACATATTTCAACAACCGCCCTGTAGTAATCATTTAGTTCATTTGATATGTGCTGTGGTGCAAAAATATGTAGATTTAAGACTGAAGTATTTAATACGAAAATGTAATATTAAGGTAACAAAACGACAAGATTTAAATAAATTAACCCTTTTTAAGGGACAATGACAACACAGGGTCTTTTTCTAAGTTACTATCAAACTGAAATCACAGGGTACCACCGGCTTAACCACTTTTCCCACTGAATAAAGGTATGAATAATCTTTTGAAAAGACATTTTTTTATAAGATTTTGCTTCACTTATGTTCATCACGAAGTTTTTGAAAAGGCAAAAGCTGCCTTCTACTATACTTAATTCATACAACTTATTCCATGTTTAAAAACTTACTTAAAAAATTTAAAACTTAATCCATGTTTACGACTTAGATATAAATTTTACTTGACTAACTACTATTATATTTTCTTATTCTTTACACAAATAAAACTATCTTATTCTTAATTTTTGATATCAAAATAATCATCACGTTATATTAATGTTATAATTTCATTCATCGATATTTTTGTTGCATCACCCATGGAACGTCACTATTAAAACATATAAATAACTATAACACATCTGCTTACGATCGGCACTACGGAGCGCCGTGACACCCGCACTCTATATTATAATGACAACTCTCTGATAAATATACTTTGTAACAAGGGCAAGGACATAGGATCGACAGAAGCGATGGTGATACCATGATGTTCGCAATATTAAGTGGTTAAATGTTTAAACATATGATAAATTTATTCATTTACTTTTCAGGGCACACTGTAGGCAAAGTGACACTACAGTGCAGTCACGAAAACAAGCATTTTTGGAGGGTTTGTCGACGGGCGCCAAGAATCCTACTTCCAAAGGCAACCGGCTAATTATTTTACATATAGGAGGTGAAAACGGATTCGTACCAGAATCGGAATTGGTATTTGAATGCAAAGGTACAGGCGATTATCACGAATCGATGAATGCAGTCAAGTTCGAAAATTGGTTTCAAGCAATGCTACCGAGACTTGAGCCTAATGCCGTAGTTGTCATGGATAATGCCAGCTACCACTCAAGACGTCAGGAGAAAATCCCAGTTACTAGCTGGAAAAAGACAGACATCCAAGAATGGCTTTCATCAAAGCAAATTTCTTTTGAGGCAAAGGAAACAAAGGTCCAGCTCTTGGAAAAGGTGAAAAATGTCAAAACTCAGTACCAATCGTACGTGGTCGATGAGATGGCAAAAGCAGTTGGTGTGGAGGTATTGAGATTACCCCCATACCACTGCGAATTGAATCCGATCAAACTAGTATGGGCAAACGTCAAGGGGTATCTGGCCCGGAAAAATACAACATTTAAGATGGCAGATGTTAAAAAGCTGCTCCAGGAGGCTTTAGGCAACATTTCAGCAGAAAAATGACAAAATTGCATCAGTCACGTAAAAAAAGAGGAATTGAAATTAGATAGACTAGATGATAATATAGACAAAACTGTTGATTCCGTTGTAATAAATGTGACAGGCGAGACGTCGTCGGAAAGCAGTAACTCCGATACAGAGGAATCGGATTCTGATACTTAAATTTTAATTTTTTTATTTCTGCAGAGTTTTTAGAATTGTAATTCGATTTTTATAACTGTTTTAATATAACATCCAAATAAATAATTTATTATAATATAAAATCTAAATATATAACAATAATTTATGAAATAAGTTAGTAATTTTTTTTCTCCTAACATTTTATGTAAACCGCACTTAATACAAAAATGTTTGTGACCACGGTCAGTAGGTAAAGAGGTCATTGTACGAAATTCTTTCTGCTCCGCGACTGGACTTTAGTAGCTTTTCGTGGCAGGTGCATATTCAAGATGTACATGCCAAAAAAACCACACAAATATGGTCTGAAAATCATGTGCATTACTGATGCTCAAACTGGATACCTGCTGGATTCTTACATCTATTTAGGGAAAGATTCTGATGGCATAGGCCTACCAGCTGAGTGCCAAAGGTTGAACAAACCTACCTAGGCCGTTTTGAGATTGATAACTTCAATAGAAGGTACTCACAGAAATGTGACAACTGATAATTGGTTCACATCAGTGGAGCTTATTAATGGGCTAAAAGAAAAGCAACTGACACTAGTAGGAACTTTAAAGAAAAACAAATGTGAAGTCCCGCCTCAGTTTCTTCCTAACCGTCATCGAGAAGTTGGGTCAGCCATTTTCGGGTTCACATCAGATGCTACATTGATGTCTTTTGTACCAAAGCAAAACAAATCTGTGCTTTTACTGTCCAGCATGCACCATACGCCAACTATTGATTCAGATACTCAAAAACCGGAAATGATCATGTTTTACAATAGCATAAAAGGCGGCGTTGACATGCTAGATCAGAAATGCGCAATTTATTCCACGTCTCGAAGAACTCAACGATGGCCGATGGCAATATTTTATAGAATGCTTGACATATCTGGAGCAAACGCATATGCTATCAATAACATGAACCAAGCTCAGTCAAAGGTGCCGAGACTGAAATTCATAAAAAATTGGCAGAAGAACTTATAAAGCTTCATTTGGAACGCCGCATGCACAGCTGTGGTTTGCAACGGGAATTTCATTGCGTCATTCGTCGAATCTTAAAAATAGATCAAATACCCAACACTTCAACAACTGAAAATTCAGAAAAATTTGATAAACGCAAGACATGTTCAACCTGTGACCCTAAGAAAAAGCGCAAAACAGCTTATATTTGTTTTGAATGTAAGAATCCGATTTGCTTAGAATGCAGCCAAAAAATGTGGTTTAATTGTCATCGCAACTTATGAAAGTTTGTGGGTTGTGATTTAGTCATAATTGTGCCTTAATCGTGCCAAAAATTATTTTTAGTTAGAGGTTATATAACGAACTTGTCGTAAATAAGTAAAAACTATAGTGTTGTAGAGAAAGTTCCTACTCAGATCTCAAATATTCTAAGTTACTAGATTTTTTGCTAAAATTTATATAATTAATTTAAGTGTTGATTTTCGATTAGTAAATGCATACTTTTGAATGTTATAAAGACTTGTAATTAATAAAAATATAATGAAAATACAGATGTGACTTTTATTAAATATAATATTTTAAAAAATAGATAATAACCATGGGAAATATGCAAGGACGTCAGGTGGTAGTGTAACTGAAAATACGTCAGGTGGCTAAAGGTTAATACAGTATTAAAATAAGTGTTTAAAATCAAATAATTCCTCATTAAAGATATTTTTTTCCGTTTCTGTCACCACTAATCGTTGTAAATATTTTTCAGTAAAAAGTTTTACTTTAATAAAATCTTGAAGAACTACATATATAATAATATGCAAGAATAATATTACATAAATTCTATTACAAATAAGCATATTCATAAAACAATAATTATCTTAAATCTATTGACTCGGTTCATCAATAATCATCATACAATAAAAAATAATCAAAATGTCAATCTTTTGAGATGCCATTCGGATCCTCGCGACCCACTCTAATATTGTACAGAAAATAACATTTGAATGTTATACAGGTGTACCGTGAAACTGCCCCCATCTTGTATGAAAAGTGGGAGTGACTAAAGTCGAGCGGTTACGTGACTGGATATTGCGATAGCTTTGTAACCGACATAAATATATTATTGTCTTCTTTTGGCACAGTGATATGAAGCGACAATCGAGCGACTAGCGCCGCGTGTTGCTAAGATCCAAATGGCACCTTTAATTTAAAAACTTTCAGGGCACGCTCGTAAAATACGTAAGAATGTGTACTTGTTAATATTAATTTGTAGTTGTATATTTTTATTTTAGTATAATAATATAATTGTACTTTTAAAGGCATGTAACACTTATAGTAGATATCGCACTCTATACAAAGCCACTAATTTAAGACTAAACGTGTAAGCGCGCTATATTTAACGTGAGCGTTACTAAGTGCGAGTGAGAAAGCGATACGCTTCCGAAAGCGATTAAATCGCATTTCCAATATAAATGAAAAAAGAGGTAAAAATATCACCAAAAACAAATAATACCTAATAGTAGAATTATTTTTTCGAATCTAAGCAAGTGTTTATCACGACACGAGTGGGATTTCAACACAGGTCTCCCGCAATAGATACCACACGCAAGACGATATCTACGCAGACCGAACGTATAACCTGCGCCTTGCTCATTATGTTTGTCGTATCTATTGGTCGTGATCCATGGCTTTAAACTAATGACTCATAAATAAAGCACATCAAGTCAGCGACAAAATTAAATAACGTAAAATATTAAATTTATTAAAGTTAACAACAAGTTAACTTCTGAGATATATTCGGCGTCAAAATTATCTTAACCTCATAGATATTGTAAAGGTTGTGATCATTGAATATAACCTATTCAATGATACAGGCCACTTAAGATTTATTTTTAAAAAAGGAATAAAAAATTTAAAATTTGAAAATGAAAAGAAAAGAATTTGGGGAGATGAGAAAAGGACATGAAGAGAGGATGTTGAAAAATGATTGTAAAATAGTTTTTCTATATTATAAAAAATATAACAAATTAATTATGCTAAAAGTTTTTCATTTATAAAAGTGAATGTAAAGAAGAAGCTTTACAATTGGTGGAGGCGCGCCGGGTATAGCGGCCCGATTGGTAAACCAGCTCCTACGCCCAGGGATGTGTTGACGAGCAAAGGGTCGACACAGGATAAATATTAATTATCAGAGAAGTAGCCGTATCTTTTTATTAAATTTTTATAAATTATTTATAACTAAGATGGAACTAGCCACGATAACTTTCGGTGGTTGCGCACAGGAGTGCCTAGATGAATTCGAAGAAATGTTTTACGCTTTAATAACTTTCAAGAGATGCTCGTCTGAAGAAGAAAAATTATCACTATTGCCCTCATTTTTAAGGGGTAACGCCTTACTTTTCTTCCGGGGCATTAAAGACAACGAGTAGGCAGCAGCAAGCAGGGATAAATCACAAAAGTGAAAATGAGTTTTTATAAAGATATACTATTAACTGTCATCCTGCTAATTAACTGTATTAATGGGAAAATGGTTTTAGTGCACAATGGAATTGTGAAAATATCTGGATTTGAGAATTGTACAGTTGAGCAAGGTGGAAATATAATCAATATTGTAAGGAACCCATCAACAATGGACCTTGAATCGGCAAAACCAGTCTTTGGATTGATTAATTGGAGGTGTGATACATCTTATACTGGAGAAATAATCTCATTCTTTACATGTGCAGAGTGTGGAATTTATTGTGTTTATAATCAATACCTGGAGAACTGCAAGAACAATAATCTACCACTAATATTGGGTTTGAGTTTGGGTTTTTTTACATTTATAATATTAGTTTTAATTGCTTGTACATGTTTAAAGAAACAAATTAAGCAATGTAGTTTTAATTTGTTAATGTACTTTATAATGAAAAATGATGTCAATAGAGCTAGGAAAATAAAAAAGTTTAATAAGATGACTGGGCAAAATGTAGAAATTAAATTTAAAAGGATTAAATATTCAAATAAAACTATAATGGATGAGATCATTAAAAGACGACTAGAACTGGCTGGGAAACCAATAACTAATGATCAAATATATGCTGATATTATATATAAAAGGTCAAATGATGCATATGAGTTAGATAGATTAATAGAGATATCAGAGAGACGTTCACAGTTGAGTCATCAGAATGCTACTATTGCACCTAACCATAGTATAGTTAAGAGAGTTGCCCAGGGTACAGCAATTCTTGCATCAATTAACCCAACTGCAGTATATTCTTGTGATCAAATGTTATATCTTAAAGGTGCTGGGAAAATATGTTATAAAGATACTTGTTATGAATTATCCACATATTCATTATTATTATCAGATGGTGAGATTGCTTGTTTTAGAGACTTGGAAAATAATCAAATGTCTATTAAGATTGATAATATAATACATATAACTAGGTTTAGTCACATTTATGATACCTGTACTTATGATATTTCTAATAAAATGACTTGGAATTGCTACGGCTCTGGGAAATGCTGGTATGGGTCAGATTGTGGAAATGGATACATGTTGAATACTCTAAGCCAGAATTCTACAAACCCTCATGGTTATGGATGCCATATGACAAGTGTCTCATGTAATGGTATGTGCACTCATGGGGTGTCATGTGTTTGGTATAGATGGGAAATTGTGCCAAACATAAAAGAGATAGGTAGAGTGTTTAATATTATCTCTAATCTATGGACGGTTCAACTAACTATTAAATATAAAGGTATTTTCAAGACTGTTAATATCAATACTAACAATCCAAAATATGATATAAATGATATTATAAATAGAGAATTCAGTCACATGCCAATATACATAACTAGTATATCCTATGAAAATCCTATTATGAGACCAAATATAATGGAATATAAAGGAGTATTCTACAATATAGATGCTAGTCCACATAATATGCCACAAAAAAACATGATAGGTGACATTCAGATTTCAAAAGACAGAAAAAGTGTTATATTTTATACTAATGATATTGACTGCAGTACTGATAGTTGTGTAGTTAAATGTGTTATTAATGAACCATCTGTAAGTAGGTTATCTACTAGAAGTATGTATGTATTAGATAAGGAAAGTAGGTGCTAGAGTAAAGTATTTGTTCATTAGGAGAGAAATGTGAAAGGTTGAAAATTGAAAGAAGTTGTATTATAGTGAGAGGTTGCTGATAATATTTTTATTTTATTTATTGGGTAATAGTTACATAATAATGATTAGCGAATAGTTTATATTTACTTAGATAATAGAATGATTGATTATTTAAAACGTTACTTGTGGTAGAAGAATGGTTGGTAAATTTATCTCACGAGAAGGAATTCTAAATGTGGAATAAATTGGTCATTCCCGAGCATTCAGGATTACTTAGTAGAAATTATACCTAAATAATTGAAAAGAAGGTTGAGTATTATCTGAGCATACTTTAAATTTTAATTTGATAATCTCTGGATTCTGTCAATTATAATGGTTTCTTATGTAAATTTTCTCATTAAGCTGGAAAGCTGTTAAATTAGCATATCTTTCGGATCTATGATGCTGACCTGATAATTGAAGCTCGATAGTTTTTATAAGAGCATTAATTGTTTGGTGATGAACATTTTTCTGATTGATTGTTGATGATATATGCTTTGTGTCTTGGTGTGATAGTTTTAAGGATGCCTTATCACTCTTGTTTATTATTGGATAAATAAATTTTAAAGATGAAGTAGTTTAATATTTTATGAAAAGAGTGATATGATATAAGGGCATCGTAGTTAGTGTGGTTCGGATAACTAAGATTAGAAAGGCAATTTTTGGTTGGTTTTTTGCTTTTCCAGGTTTTCGAAATGCATTGCTTCGAAAAGCTAGGTCCTAGCTGGATCTAATCTGGTTCATTCTAGTTTGTTATCATGCTTTCCAACCTTAGGTAGGGTGTCCAGTATTTTGTAACTTAGAAAAAAAAAATTTTTTTTATCCTCTAAGGGGGGGAGAATGTAAAGGTTGTGATCATTGAATATAACCTATTCAATGATACAGGCCACTTAAGATTTATTTTTAAAAAAGGAATAAAAAATTTAAAATTTGAAAATGAAAAGAAAAGAATTTGGGGAGATGAGAAAAGGACATGAAGAGAGGATGTTGAAAAATGATTGTAAAATAGTTTTTCTATATTATAAAAAATATAACAAATTAATTATGCTAAAAGTTTTTCATTTATAAAAGTGAATGTAAAGAAGAAGCTTTACAATTGGTGGAGGCGCGCCGGGTATAGCGGCCCGATTGGTAAACCAGCTCCTACGCCCAGGGATGTGTTGACGAGCAAAGGGTCGACACAGGATAAATATTAATTATCAGAGAAGTAGCCGTATCTTTTTATTAAATTTTTATAAATTATTTATAACTAAGATGGAACTAGCCACGATAACTTTCGGTGGTTGCGCACAGGAGTGCCTAGATGAATTCGAAGAAATGTTTTACGCTTTAATAACTTTCAAGAGATGCTCGTCTGAAGAAGAAAAATTATCACTATTGCCCTCATTTTTAAGGGGTAACGCCTTACTTTTCTTCCGGGGCATTAAAGAAAAAATCACAAAAGTGAAAATGAGTTTTTATAAAGATATACTATTAACTGTCATCCTGCTAATTAACTGTATTAATGGGAAAATGGTTTTAGTGCACAATGGAATTGTGAAAATATCTGGATTTGAGAATTGTACAGTTGAGCAAGGTGGAAATATAATCAATATTGTAAGGAACCCATCAACAATGGACCTTGAATCGGCAAAACCAGTCTTTGGATTGATTAATTGGAGGTGTGATACATCTTATACTGGAGAAATAATCTCATTCTTTACATGTGCAGAGTGTGGAATTTATTGTGTTTATAATCAATACCTGGAGAACTGCAAGAACAATAATCTACCACTAATATTGGGTTTGAGTTTGGGTTTTTTTACATTTATAATATTAGTTTTAATTGCTTGTACATGTTTAAAGAAACAAATTAAGCAATGTAGTTTTAATTTGTTAATGTACTTTATAATGAAAAATGATGTCAATAGAGCTAGGAAAATAAAAAAGTTTAATAAGATGACTGGGCAAAATGTAGAAATTAAATTTAAAAGGATTAAATATTCAAATAAAACTATAATGGATGAGATCATTAAAAGACGACTAGAACTGGCTGGGAAACCAATAACTAATGATCAAATATATGCTGATATTATATATAAAAGGTCAAATGATGCATATGAGTTAGATAGATTAATAGAGATATCAGAGAGACGTTCACAGTTGAGTCATCAGAATGCTACTATTGCACCTAACCATAGTATAGTTAAGAGAGTTGCCCAGGGTACAGCAATTCTTGCATCAATTAACCCAACTGCAGTATATTCTTGTGATCAAATGTTATATCTTAAAGGTGCTGGGAAAATATGTTATAAAGATACTTGTTATGAATTATCCACATATTCATTATTATTATCAGATGGTGAGATTGCTTGTTTTAGAGACTTGGAAAATAATCAAATGTCTATTAAGATTGATAATATAATACATATAACTAGGTTTAGTCACATTTATGATACCTGTACTTATGATATTTCTAATAAAATGACTTGGAATTGCTACGGCTCTGGGAAATGCTGGTATGGGTCAGATTGTGGAAATGGATACATGTTGAATACTCTAAGCCAGAATTCTACAAACCCTCATGGTTATGGATGCCATATGACAAGTGTCTCATGTAATGGTATGTGCACTCATGGGGTGTCATGTGTTTGGTATAGATGGGAAATTGTGCCAAACATAAAAGAGATAGGTAGAGTGTTTAATATTATCTCTAATCTATGGACGGTTCAACTAACTATTAAATATAAAGGTATTTTCAAGACTGTTAATATCAATACTAACAATCCAAAATATGATATAAATGATATTATAAATAGAGAATTCAGTCACATGCCAATATACATAACTAGTATATCCTATGAAAATCCTATTATGAGACCAAATATAATGGAATATAAAGGAGTATTCTACAATATAGATGCTAGTCCACATAATATGCCACAAAAAAACATGATAGGTGACATTCAGATTTCAAAAGACAGAAAAAGTGTTATATTTTATACTAATGATATTGACTGCAGTACTGATAGTTGTGTAGTTAAATGTGTTATTAATGAACCATCTGTAAGTAGGTTATCTACTAGAAGTATGTATGTATTAGATAAGGAAAGTAGGTGCTAGAGTAAAGTATTTGTTCATTAGGAGAGAAATGTGAAAGGTTGAAAATTGAAAGAAGTTGTATTATAGTGAGAGGTTGCTGATAATATTTTTATTTTATTTATTGGGTAATAGTTACATAATAATGATTAGCGAATAGTTTATATTTACTTAGATAATAGAATGATTGATTATTTAAAACGTTACTTGTGGTAGAAGAATGGTTGGTAAATTTATCTCACGAGAAGGAATTCTAAATGTGGAATAAATTGGTCATTCCCGAGCATTCAGGATTACTTAGTAGAAATTATACCTAAATAATTGAAAAGAAGGTTGAGTATTATCTGAGCATACTTTAAATTTTAATTTGATAATCTCTGGATTCTGTCAATTATAATGGTTTCTTATGTAAATTTTCTCATTAAGCTGGAAAGCTGTTAAATTAGCATATCTTTCGGATCTATGATGCTGACCTGATAATTGAAGCTCGATAGTTTTTATAAGAGCATTAATTGTTTGGTGATGAACATTTTTCTGATTGATTGTTGATGATATATGCTTTGTGTCTTGGTGTGATAGTTTTAAGGATGCCTTATCACTCTTGTTTATTATTGGATAAATAAATTTTAAAGATGAAGTAGTTTAATATTTTATGAAAAGAGTGATATGATATAAGGGCATCGTAGTTAGTGTGGTTCGGATAACTAAGATTAGAAAGGCAATTTTTGGTTGGTTTTTTGCTTTTCCAGGTTTTCGAAATGTATTGCTTCGAAAAGCTAGGTCCTAGCTGGATCTAATCTGGTTCATTCTAGTTTGTTATCATGCTTTCCAACCTTAGGTAGGGTGTCCAGTATTTTGTAACTTAGAAAAAAAAAAATTTTTTTTTTTGAAAAAAAAAAAAATTTTTTTATCCTCTAAGGGGGGGAGAATGTAAAGGTTGTGATCATTGAATATAACCTATTCAATGATACAGGCCACTTAAGATTTATTTTTAAAAAAGGAATAAAAAATTTAAAATTTGAAAATGAAAAGAAAAGAATTTGGGGAGATGAGAAAAGGACATGAAGAGAGGATGTTGAAAAATGATTGTAAAATAGTTTTTCTATATTATAAAAAATATAACAAATTAATTATGCTAAAAGTTTTTCATTTATAAAAGTGAATGTAAAGAAGAAGCTTTACAATTGGTGGAGGCGCGCCGGGTATAGCGGCCCGATTGGTAAACCAGCTCCTACGCCCAGGGATGTGTTGACGAGCAAAGGGTCGACACAGGATAAATATTAATTATCAGAGAAGTAGCCGTATCTTTTTATTAAATTTTTATAAATTATTTATAACTAAGATGGAACTAGCCACGATAACTTTCGGTGGTTGCGCACAGGAGTGCCTAGATGAATTCGAAGAAATGTTTTACGCTTTAATAACTTTCAAGAGATGCTCGTCTGAAGAAGAAAAATTATCACTATTGCCCTCATTTTTAAGGGGTAACGCCTTACTTTTCTTCCGGGGCATTAAAGACAACGAGTAGGCAGCAGCAAGCAGGGATAAATCACAAAAGTGAAAATGAGTTTTTATAAAGATATACTATTAACTGTCATCCTGCTAATTAACTGTATTAATGGGAAAATGGTTTTAGTGCACAATGGAATTGTGAAAATATCTGGATTTGAGAATTGTACAGTTGAGCAAGGTGGAAATATAATCAATATTGTAAGGAACCCATCAACAATGGACCTTGAATCGGCAAAACCAGTCTTTGGATTGATTAATTGGAGGTGTGATACATCTTATACTGGAGAAATAATCTCATTCTTTACATGTGCAGAGTGTGGAATTTATTGTGTTTATAATCAATACCTGGAGAACTGCAAGAACAATAATCTACCACTAATATTGGGTTTGAGTTTGGGTTTTTTTACATTTATAATATTAGTTTTAATTGCTTGTACATGTTTAAAGAAACAAATTAAGCAATGTAGTTTTAATTTGTTAATGTACTTTATAATGAAAAATGATGTCAATAGAGCTAGGAAAATAAAAAAGTTTAATAAGATGACTGGGCAAAATGTAGAAATTAAATTTAAAAGGATTAAATATTCAAATAAAACTATAATGGATGAGATCATTAAAAGACGACTAGAACTGGCTGGGAAACCAATAACTAATGATCAAATATATGCTGATATTATATATAAAAGGTCAAATGATGCATATGAGTTAGATAGATTAATAGAGATATCAGAGAGACGTTCACAGTTGAGTCATCAGAATGCTACTATTGCACCTAACCATAGTATAGTTAAGAGAGTTGCCCAGGGTACAGCAATTCTTGCATCAATTAACCCAACTGCAGTATATTCTTGTGATCAAATGTTATATCTTAAAGGTGCTGGGAAAATATGTTATAAAGATACTTGTTATGAATTATCCACATATTCATTATTATTATCAGATGGTGAGATTGCTTGTTTTAGAGACTTGGAAAATAATCAAATGTCTATTAAGATTGATAATATAATACATATAACTAGGTTTAGTCACATTTATGATACCTGTTGTTAGGTAAATAGAAATAACATGCTGTGTAATTTTAAATGTGATTATATTTTAAATAAAATACAACACTTTGCATTGTAAAAAATGCCATTGACAATTGGCTGTGTTACATGTTGAATGGAAACGGAAAAAGTGTCAGTGTTGACACACTTAAAATTAGGCAATAATAGTTGCCATAGTGAACTTAATTATTAATACAATTAGTTATCGATTTTAATCGATCACTTTTATGTTTATTTATTAAACATAAGTTGGGCCGGGCCAAAACCATATATATATTAACATAATAACAAACTTATTATTACATACATACTTAATACAAGAAAACCATCTTCAAGTATAAATACATTCAAAAACAGAAAAATGCTTAGTTAAGTAGTCTCTAGCCCTACGACAAAGTCTTGGGATCGGCTAACCACTAGGGACTACTCAACTGTTCATCAGAAACAGTATTATTAAGTGGTAATAAACTTAACTTTCTAAATGACCTTAAATATGTTTTATTATTTGGCATCTTTATTTCAGCCACCCTGACCCTACCATCTGGTCCAGGGATAACCCTTACAACTCTAGCCATGGGCCATGTTAATGGAGGTGTATTGTCATTGCGTACAATGACAAGGTCCCCTTCTTTTAAGTTAGGATGACTTTGTAGCCACTTTGGTCTACTTTGTAACTGTGTGAGATAATCAAGTGACCAGACATTCCAAAAGTCCTGTTTAATTTTGGTTAAGATATTCCAAAATTTTAATCTATTGATATTTTTATCAGAAAGGTCAGTTTCAGGGTAACTTGACAATGCATTTCCTATGAGGAAGTGGCCAGCCGTTAAATATTCATAACTGGAAACATCCGAACTTATAGGAAGAAGGGGTCGTGAATTTAACACAGCTTCAATTTCTGTAACCACTGTATACAAAGCTTCAAAGGTTAAGGCAATGTTGCCAACAATTCTCTTCAGGTGAAATTTAAAACTTTTAACCCCGGCTTCCCATAAGCCTCCAAACTCTGGTGAATAGCTTGGTATAAATCTAAACTGAATATATTTAGGTATACAATAATTATCAATTGCATCAATGTGCTTTTTTGAAGTAAACAGATCATGTAAAGCTTTTAATTCGTTAGCTGCACCTTTAAAGGTTTTGGCATTATCACAAAATATTTTACTTGGCATTCCTCGTCTAGCAATAAATCGCTTAAGGCAAGCCAAAAATGCTTCAGTGGTTAAGTCGCTTACAAGTTCCATGTGGATGGCCTTAATTGAAAAACAAACAAATATAGCTACATAGCCTTTAGTCACTATAGGCCTTCTTAAGCGTGTAACTTTCACACTGAATGGTCCGCAGAAGTCAACACCTACCACTTGGAACGGTCTGGCAACAGAAAGTCTTTCAGGTGGCAGAGAGCCCATTAATTGGTTTACGGCTGCTGCTTTCATTCTAAAACATTTAACACACCTATTTACTACTTTCTTTACTTCTCTTATGCCATTAACAAGCCAAAAGCGTTGTGATAAAGAGCTAAGTACCAATTTGGCACCAGCATGTAATAATCTTAAATGTTCTTTGTGAATTAGAATAGTTGTCAAGTGACAAGACTTGGGTAATATGACTGGATGCTTTTTATCAAAGGGAATATCATTGGCATTTTGTAACCGACCACCTACCCTTAATATACCAGTCTTATCCAGGAAGGGGTGTAGTTTTGACAAACCTGACTTTACCGGCAAGGACCTATTTAGCCACTCCATCTCTTTAGAAAAATATTTATTTTGTGAGACACGAATTATTACCAACAAGGCATTATGGAGCTCTTGTGGTGTCAATGACCCACTTTCTTTATCTTTCTTTAAACAATTATTACGAAATCGTAAAATATATGCTACTACTCTCTGCAGCTTTCCAACATCAGAAAATTTATTAAGAAAATCTAATTGGGGTAAGGTCACATTGGTCACTAATTTGTCCTCAAAAGATGAGGGAATGGGCAATTTTACATCACATATAGAGTGCTGAAAGTCCATATGAGACAGTTCCTTGGGACCATGCCACCATAGTTCATTTGATCTTAATTTGTGTGGATCACAGCCTCTAGAAAGTAAATCAGCAGGATTCTTACTTGAGCTAACATAAGACCACATTTTGTCTTCTGTCAGTGTTTTAATTTGATTGACCCTATTTATAATATATGAATTTGATTTTAAATTTGCTGACTTGATCCAAGCAAGTGTAATTTGAGAATCACTATACAAGTGAATAGAAAGTTTTGGTAATCTTGGTTTTGAAATATCCTGAACTTTATTTGCTAGCTGAGCAAGCAATAATGCACTGCTTAACTCTAACTTTGGTATTGTTACCGATTTGTTTAATGGAGCAACTCGTGACTTGGAGCATAACAAGTCAACAGAGACTGTCCCATTAGAATTAAAAATTCTTAAGAAGAGACAACAACCAAGAGCTTTCATGGAGGCATCACAGTAGCCTACAAGTTCCATGGCATCTACTGGATGTGATAAAACACACCTTGGAATAGAGAGAGTGCCCATTGAAATTAAATCATTTAAAAATTTATCCCATGTATTAATATAGTCTTGGGGCAGAACAGCATCCCAGTTAATATTAAGTGCCCATAGAGACTGCATGAACAGTTTAGCCACTACTACAATGGGACCTAAGAGACCAAGAGGGTCAAATATTTTACCAATAAAACTTAATATTGTTCTTTTAGTTTTTTGAGTGTCATCCATCATGGGACATTGAAACAACAAGGAATCAGTGAGTACATTGTACTTCAAACCAAGTGTTTTAATTATATTGTCTTTATTTAAGTCAATCTGTTCAAAATATTTTTTATTTTCAGGAATATTATGCAGAACATCTATAGAGTTTGAACACCATTTGTGTAAATTAAAATTCCCCAACTTCATTAGGTTCAGTAACTCCTCTTTCAGGAGATGTAACTGGTTTTTCGAATCCGCGCCACATATGACATCATCGACATATGTGTGTTGTCTAATAGCCTCTGCAGCTAAAGGGTACTTATCTTGGTACAAATGAGCTAGTTCTAACAAACATCTAGTACTCAAAAAAGTAGAAGCTTTAAGGCCATATGTAACTGTTTGCAATTGCAAGCAGTTGATTGGCTGACATGGGTCATCTCGCCACAATATATTCTGTAAAGGTCTGTAGTCTTCATTGATGAGACACATTCGAAACATTTTTTCAATATCACACATGAGTGTGTAACGATAAGTACGAAAGTAGATAAGTATGTCAAATAATTCACGTTGCACAATGGGACCGTTTAGCATTACATCATTAATTGATACACCTTTTTTAGATTTCATATTGCCAGAAAATACTATGCGTAACTTAGTGGTTTTGCTGCTTTCATTCGAGACAGCATGATGTGAAAGAAAATATACCGGACCATTACAAATGTCGTAGGCATTGACATCAACGACCTTAGCATGCCCTAGCGTGACATACTCATCTATAAACTTTTTATATTTTGAAAAATATTCTGGATCAGACTGAAATTTTTTCTCTAATACCAAAAATCTTTGTAAAGCAATTGAAAACGAATCTCCAATATTTAATTCATTCAAAGGGCAGTGTAAAGGAATATCAACTGAAAATTGATTATCAATATATTTTACTGAATTATTAAAACAGTCCTCTGCTCTTTGAAATTCCAAAGACTGAGTCTTTTTCTTCTCAGGCTCAGGCATTTTTTCAGACAACCAAAATTTTGCCATAATTTCTTCCAAATTATTTTCCTTGGTAATAAAATTAGAAGTCAAGTTAACATTTGAATCTGGAGCTTTAGCTTTACGAAAAGCTGCACCAGCTACAACATAGCCATACAATGTGTTCTGGAGAACTAATCCATTATTTAACTTTAAATGTCCATCAAGAAGCACTTTAAAATAGAAATCAGAACCTAGTAGAATGGCAATCTCTGATGGGACATTAAACTCTGTATCAGCCAGAAAAACATTTTCAGGAATCCTAATATTGCTAATATCAATAGGATTCTGAGGCAAAACAGTTGTGATAGAATCTACAACATGGCACTTCACTTCAAACTTAACATTGTAAATTGAGGAAGGTAACATTATGTTGGCACATTCATTGGCTTTATTATTATTATTACCAAGTCCAATAATATTTACATGAAAAGGTACAGTCTTTAATTTTAATTGATTAACAAGAGATCGCTTTATTATAGATGCTTGGCTCCCACTATCGAGTAGGGCCTTAACATAAATTTTACAACCATTTTTATCAATCAGTTTTATACGTATAGTAGGTAACAAAACATTGATATTATTATTGTTAGAATGCAACACAGTATTGACTGGTGTTTCAGGTTGTTTATCTTGATGCAAGAGAGTATTATGGGACTCTTTGCACATTCTACATTTAAATGTATATTTGCAGACATCCAAGTGGTGCCTTAGGCAAGTTGTACATAAGTTATTATCTGTCAAACTTAAATCTGTCTATTATTGGAGACATTTTAAATTTTGGACAGGCAAATAAGAGATGATTATTTTTACAGAATAAGCAAGTGATTTGTTTTTGGTTTTGTTTTGAAACAACATTGGAAACTTTATGATTAAAACTATTAGCCTTTTGTTTAACATTATTATTACCATCATGGAAATTACTTTTAGGGGGAGGACTGTCCTCCAAAGCTATTGCTCGCTTTTCTAAAAATGACAGAAATTCAGACATTGTGGGTAAATTATCAGGAGAGTTTCTATCTAAATGATAAGCTCTGTTTGTATAACAGTCTAGTTTCCTTGAAAAAATAGAAATTAACAACATGTCCCATTTGTCTGTGGGTTGTTCTAAATTTTTTAAAGCATATAGTTGTTGGCGAATACATGACACAAAAGACCTTATAGAAGATGCAGTACCTTTTTGCATTTGAGGTAACTCTAGCAACTGATTAATATGATTACATATAAGCCTTGCCTTATTATCAAACCGGTTTTTTAGTAACAACAATGCCTCTGCATAGGACTCATTAACAATAGGCAAGTTAATTATTACAGCCAGAGCATCTCCTGTCAAATACTTTCTCAAATAACACAATTTTTGTACATTAGACAAAGAACTATTTCTCTCAATGACAGCATTGAACAAATCCATGAAAGGTTGGTAGTTAGTGAAATCTTTTCCATCAAATGAGGAAATCTCAATATTTGGGAGCTTTGAAACTGAACTGTTTGAACAATGTAAATTACTCTTACCCTTTATGGATTCTTTCAGTTTAGCTAACACTACAAAATACTTGTTTTCAATTTCAGTAACATTCTCTGAATCTGTGCTGTCAAGCATTGAAATTTCTAGGTTAACGTCCTCATATTCTTTAAAAGTACTCACTAATTTGTCCAGTCTAGCCTGAAGCACCTCACCGCCGGCTGAGGAAAACTCAGAACCATTTACAAAGGTTTCGATACGTGTCACTGTACTTTTTAATTGGCCGCGCTTAGTTCGCCAACGTTTTAGTTCCTCACCCATGATTTTGCTTTCTGTAGCCGATAAAAACAAAAACCGCACGTATTCCAGCGTGAGTCGCCTATAGAGGGACGCACTTACGCACTAAACTTAATTGCTTGCACAAATAAACCGCACTAAAAACAACCAAAACCCGCACTTTGGTTATGTTATTGTTTACGTTACGATGTGACTGACGAAACGATGACAGTTGACATTGACAGTGACAATACGCAGTGCTGCCAACTTAACACGACGAAAACAGCGCTGTCATTGCTGCCAACTTAACACGATGAAATCAGCGTTGTCATTGCTGCCAACACAACGAACTATTTATTTCAATATGGCGATTCTAAAATATTTTTCGTATGGACGAAATTGATGCTCGAAGAATCGACCAAATCCACTAGATTAATGATCTGATCTCGTCGAAAAGAGGCTGGGAAACTCGTACATAGGACGAATTGCACCAAACCCACACGATGAACAGCCGTTTGCCGCGAAATCGCGACTCCCCTCAACAAAATGGCAGCAGGACGCTCTTGTACAACGAGCGCCGCGCAACCCGGTATATAGACCGAAATTTGTAGTAAACTGCACCGCCGAGACACAAGGCCCGGGCACCTCGTATTATAGGACGAAGAGCACCAGGGCAAATTTCTAAACGCCTTAACGTCGACCGTGGCTTGCATAGCAAGCTAAGAACGGATCACACGCGAGCACTGAATTTAAATATAACTGATTCAACCACGTACTATTGAGTACTTATCGAAGGACCACAACAGCATGTTAGGTAAATAGAAATAACATGCTGTGTGAATTTTAAATGTGATTATATTTTAAATAAAATACAACACTTTGCATTGTAAAAAATGCCATTGACAATTGGCTGTGTTACATGTTGAATGGAAACGGAAAAAGTGTCAGTGTTGACACACTTAAAATTAGGCAATTCTTCTTCTTCTTCTTCTACGGGCGGTATCCACAACTCGACGACTTAAGTGCGCCTGTTTTGTGTGATGGAGGGTAGTGGGCTGGTTACTCCAGCCATCCCAGCTCCACCAGGAAGTTCCCCAGCTTCTTGACGTCGCCGAAGACCTCCCGGAGGCTACCCGGTGATCCCAGGTAGTTCGCCCGGTAAATTGCCACTCCGCTGCAATCTAGCAGCACGTGAGCGGCTGTCTCCTCAGCCTCCATGCATGCCCTGCACAGGGGGCTGTCCGTGATACCTAGGTTAAAAAGGTGTCTGTTAAAATTGCCATGACCTGTCAATGCGCCAGTTATGAGACGCATCTGAGATCTGTTTAGCTGTAGAAGTGCTCTTGTGAACCGACGATTTACTCTTGGAAGCGCCAGTTTGGCTTGTCTGCATTCCTCCAGGCTGTTCCAGAGGTCGTTGTGTAGTTTGTCAGTGCGTTGACGCATTTGCTTTCTGAACCAGCTGCTGGGGAGAGGAATGATCGGTTCTGGTCCTATTGGTCTCAATTCCGATCCCCTCTTTGCTAGTTCATCGGCTGCGTCATTGCCTCGTATTCCACTGTGTCCTTTTATCCATTGCAGGGTGATGTCGTTTGCCTGACAGCCTACCTTATTTAAGGCTAGGTGGCATTCGTAAATTAAACTTGACGTTATTACCTTGTTATTTAGCGCTTGTAGGGCCGCTCTACTATCGGAGAGGATGCGGATTTTTTGTCCTGTTACCTCTCTGGCGGCCACTGCATTTGCAGCCAGTAGTATGCCCATGCACTCCGCCTGGAATACTGTATTATACATACCCAGTGACATGGATAGGTGTATATTTAGGTCTTCCGAGAAAATGCCGCTGCCTGTGCCCGAGCTGGTTTTGGATCCGTCTGTGTATATATTTAGCTCGTGCTGCATGACGTTGGCATCTTCATCTTCTGTAAGATGGATTCTGTACTTCTTATCGAAGACAAAGATATTTTCTATCTTATCCGTTACTGCCTCAATCAGCGGTGTATCTTTCCATGCATCCGCTAAAATATTTGAGTGTTTTACCTGTTTGAACTTGACAAGTTTTAGATGTTTGAGTCTCAGCGCCGCTAGTGCTGCTTCTTGTTGTATGAACAGATGTAAGGGAGGGATGTTAAGCATAACCTCAAGGGCAGCTGTCGGTGCTGTTCTCATGCTCCCTGTAACTGCGCAGCAGGCAAGTCTTTGTAGGCTCTGTAGTTTGGCCCAGCAGGTCTTTTGTTTCGTCCTGGTCCACCAGACCACAGAGCCATAGCTTACCATTGGACGGACGACAGTGGTATATAGCCATAGCAGGATTTTCGGGGATAGCCCCCAGCGCTTACCTGCCATCCTACGGCATTGCCACAGTACCACGCTTGCGCTGTTTATCTTCTGGTCGATGTGCTTGCTCCAGTTGAGTTTATTATCTAGGATGACTCCGAGATACTTTACCTCATTTGTGAGTTGGAGTGTAGTTCCGAATATTTTCGGAAGGTGATAGTTGCCTATGTTTCGTTTGTTTGTAAACATTACCAGTTGTGTCTTGTTGGGATTTACTGATAGTTTGTATTCCTTGCACCATTTCTCTACTATGTGTAGAGCCCTATGCATAGTGTCACAGATTGTTGAAGCTTGGTTTCCGACGGTTAGGATGGTTATGTCGTCGGCATAACCTATAGTGTAAAAGTGTCTTGAGTTCAGTTCAGTAATTAGGTCATTGATTACCAGGTTCCAAAGCAAAGGAGAGAGAACTCCTCCCTGTGGACATCCTTTGACGACCAGTGCTCCCATCTTGTCTTCCCTTTTGAGTCTTATGACCCTGTTTCGGAGCATGTTCAGTATCCAGTGGATGAGTAGAGAGTCTACTCCGTGTTTGCGGAGAGCTATCTCAATACTGGAGAAGTTTGTTCTGTCGAAAGCGCCCTCGATGTCAATGAAGGTGCCCAGGCAGATTTGTTTGTTGTGGATAGTTGATTCAATCATACCTACCACTTGATGTAGAGCTGATTCCGTTGATCTGCCGGTGCTGTACGCATGCTGATGTGGATGTATTGGGGCATTTTGCAGTGCGTTGCTCCGCAACTCTCTGTCGCAAAGCCTCTCCAAGGTTTTTAATAGAAATGATGTAAGACTTATTGGTCTGTATGATCTAGGGTTAGTATAGTCACTCTTACCTGGTTTGGGTAAGAATACCACTCTAACCTCCCGCCACACTAGAGGCGTGTATCCGTGGGCCAGGCAGGATTGCATGATCCATGCCAGGGTTAGTACAATCTTGTCTCCTCCCCACTGAAGTAGGGCTGGAAAAATGTTGTCAATTCCTGCTGATTTAAACGGTTTAAAGCTATTAATTGCCCACCTCACCTTATCCGGTGTGACAATGTCTTTTGCTCGTTGCCAGCAGCCTGTAGTTGGTTCCCGTGGATTGTCGGTCCAGTTTGGGTTTTGTATAATTAGGCAGTCTGGGAAATGGGTTTGTAGGAGGACGGTGTCTGTGTCCTCCTGATTTAGGGTCATGGTATTGTCTGGCTTGCGTAGGCTGCCCATATTACAGGGCCCTTGTTTAGCCAGAACTTTCCTTACCCGGTTTGCCTGTGTACTGGAGCTTATGCTTTCGGTGAAGTTTCGCCAAGATGCAGTGCTCCAGTATCTAATGCGTTTTTTGTATTTGGCCTTTACTAACCTGTAATTATCCCAGTCTTGGTCTGAGTTGGTGTTCATAGCTCTGTTTAGTTTCTTTCTTACCTTGGCCCTGAGTCGTTCCAATTCAGGACCCCACCACTTATTTTTCCCGTGATTGTGTGGTCTTGGGAGCCTCAGGGGACATGATAGGAAGTAACAGTCAGTAATCGTGCTGTTTAGGACACTTACCTGTTGTTCTATTTGCTCTGCCCCTAGAAGATCGGCAGTAGTTTGTAGTGTATCGAGTTTTTCCGCTATAAGTTGTTCATAGCGGCATCGATCAGTTTTCCTCTGATTCCTAAAGGGGATTGCTGTTTGTGTAGGTACCTGGATGTCAAAGCGGATCCATCTGTGATCTGAACAGGAGGCCTCTTGGGAGACATGCCAGTTATCGATTAGGTCCGCTGCTAGTGTTGTTGCAAGTGTCAGGTCTATTATGGTTCTACTTTGCCGTCCGACAAAGGTTGGTTCAATGCCTGTGTTTATTATCTCTAAATTTGTCGTGATTAGAAATTCAACTAGTTGGTTACCTCTGTTGTTGCTGTGTTCCATACCCCATAGAGGATGGTGGGCATTTGAGTCCGTAGATATAATAAGTTCAAAATTGTTCCCTTCGCAGAATCTGACCAGGTTGACCAGTTCCTCCGGTGGTGCATTCTCACCCTCTGACATGTAGGAGGATGCAAGCACCAGGTTGGGGTTTTTGATTTCTTGATTTGTTTTGAGCCTGACGACACAGAGGTCTCTGGAACAAAATTCCGTTAGTGGCTGTATGATAATGTTCTGTGAAATGTAGATACACGCTCTGACGTTATCTACCGTGCTAGAGATCAGCTTACCTCCAAGATTGGATAGTCCATGTATGTTACCGCCTCTGACCCACGGCTCCTGGATCAGGGCGATTGCTGTGTCGTTAACCTCCAGCCATCTTCGTAGTTGAGCCGTTGCGGTAATGCTGTGGTGGAGGTTGCATTGCACTAGTTTGGACTTAGACGAAGAGGACTCCATTTGTGGATTCCTCTCCCTCCAAGTCCAAACTGCCAAGATCCGGGATGTCCTCCTCGCTGTCGAGTGCAGCCTCATCCAGATCCTGGTCAGCGTCCTTGTCGTCGTCGGCAGCGTTTTGTTCGTCGCCTTCGACTGCTGTGGTTGTTGTTGTTCCTGTGTCGGGGTTTTTCTGTGGCGGTGTCCTCACAAAACGACCCCTTGCGTTTTGGAATTTCAGGTACACCGCCCCAAGTTGGAAAGAGAGGCGGCGACCTTTAGCAATGATTGTAGGGATGAGATCCTCCGGTACACTGACAATGGCGAAGGTGGAGTTGGTCTTTTCCTGCGGTATGATGGCGTGTACCAGCCAGCGTTCCACCATCGCCCATCTGTTCGCGACCTTGAGGACCCTTCCGATCCTCGAGGCGTCGCCTTGCCATACGTTTGGTAGCAGTATACCGCAGCGCACTCTTCGTGGCAGCTCTTCTGGAGGGAGCGCTATTAGCTGCTCGACCTCCGGGATGTTAATTTTGGGTACGGCTGCTTTCACCCAGTCGACCGTCGTCTGATCCTCACACTTTAAGTGAAGCGCGCCATCCGCAAAGGTAGGTCTTCCAACGAAGTGGGGCGCATCAACGTCTAGGTTGTCCCCGTCCGCGATCGCCACCACCATGGCTGTAAGTTGGTCCACGATTTGGTCTGATGTGGCCTGTGTGATGTGACCCCGGCTAGCAGTTGTCACTGCTATCCTCCTGTCTGTGGAGGCAGCTGCCGCGGCGTAGGTTGTAGGTTTGGGACCTTGGGGTGTCGAGGCAATCCTACGCCTTTTTGGTCCCGTTTTGGGGGTGGGTGTTTCGTCCACCCTGTCTCTTTTTGGGTTCGTCTTGGCTCCACTGGGGCCCGCCTGAGGCTGTTCGGCCGGTGGGTTACCCCGTGGTTCCGGCTTGGCAGCCTCAGGTGGGTCCCTGCTGATTCCAGTGTTGGGCTTCTCCGGATTGGCAGTGGAAGAGGATTTCTCTCGGCGGCGTCGCCTTCTCTTTTCCTGCTTTTTCTGAGACCGGTTTAGTTGTTGTTGTCTGTTGGGCTGAGGATTCCCAGCAGACTTGTGGGTTTGGTTTGACCCCTGGGTGCGGGGTTTGTCCTTCCTTTTGTTCCTATCACCGCTGACAACTGTCCAGTTCTGGTCCAGTTGCCGCCTCACCTCCGATGATGGACCAGGTGTAGGTGGTTGCATAGTATTATCTTCACTCAGTTTCCTGGGGAAGATAGGTAAGTTGGGTGGGATGGCCGGTTGCCCGACTTTCCCTCCCGTGGCGCCTTCCGGTTTCCCATCTGGCGCCGGTTTATTGGGGGCGGCCGGTTGTCCGGCTTTCCCGCTTTCTGTGCCCTTTGGATTTCCTCCGGGTATTATGTTGGAGTGGGATGGCCAATTGCTCGACTTTCCCTCTTTGTTATCCCTCCGGTTTCCCTTTGGGTTGTTAGTGTTTTGTGAACCTTTGGAGTCCATCTTGTTTAAGGGTATGTATTCGTCCCCCCAGTAACCCACCCTCCTCGGAGCCCGCACATTTGGGAGTGCCCTACGATAGGTGCACTAGGTACAATACTGAAGGGGATATAGGTACGCAGAGTTGGCGATAAAGCGCGACATCGGGAACTCGAACATGTGTGGCTGAGTAGTCGGTTCGTAACTACCCAGTTGGTCCACATAAGTCTTGCTCCGTCAGCATGACCCTCACCATCCCAGGAGATAGTCCCGGGACCCCCACGCACCTCGCCTAGCGGCCCTCTGACGGGACACCTTGACCATTTCCCTCCCACTGGCTAGATGGGAAGGCTACCGTTTAGCTTGGAAATCCAGACCAAAGAGGGCGTGTTGCGTTGTGCTGGTAACTATTCCGACCTGCACAAACACTCAACTCTCCAGGACTCCTTCATCCCCGCCCTCGGCGCTCAACTGCACAGGTCCTAGTGCAGGTAGGCCTAAGTATTTTAAGTCCGTAAGTCTGTCAGTGGTCCAGCTAAAGCACACTATTCGGTCCTACTTCAAATAGCGGCGTATGGAGGATAGATTCGTTTTGCTGTTTCAGTTATGTCTATTTCAGAGGGAATTAGACCAATAACAGGCGGCAACCACGTGAAGGATAACAGCGCAACTTGCCATGGGGATCTATGCGACCTGCGCTACTCCCATGACCATATGCCAGATTATCTATTGGGAAATATAGATAAAATAGACGGAGAGCCACGATTTGCACTCACGCAAACTGTGGCTCGCCGTCCGCCCAAAAAAAAAAAAAAAAAAAAAAAAAAAAAAAAAAAAAAAAAAAAAAAAAAAAAAAAAAAAAAAAAAAAATTAGGCAATAATAGTTGCCATAGTGAACTTAATTATTAATACAATTAGTTATCGATTTTAATCGATCACTTTTATGTTTATTTATTAAACACCTGTACTTATGATATTTCTAATAAAATGACTTGGAATTGCTACGGCTCTGGGAAATGCTGGTATGGGTCAGATTGTGGAAATGGATACATGTTGAATACTCTAAGCCAGAATTCTACAAACCCTCATGGTTATGGATGCCATATGACAAGTGTCTCATGTAATGGTATGTGCACTCATGGGGTGTCATGTGTTTGGTATAGATGGGAAATTGTGCCAAACATAAAAGAGATAGGTAGAGTGTTTAATATTATCTCTAATCTATGGACGGTTCAACTAACTATTAAATATAAAGGTATTTTCAAGACTGTTAATATCAATACTAACAATCCAAAATATGATATAAATGATATTATAAATAGAGAATTCAGTCACATGCCAATATACATAACTAGTATATCCTATGAAAATCCTATTATGAGACCCAATATAATGCAATATAAAGGAGTATTCTACAATATAGATGCTAGTCCACATAATATGCCACAAAAAAACATGATAGGTGACATTCAGATTTCAAAAGACAGAAAAAGTGTTATATTTTATACTAATGATATTGACTGCAGTACTGATAGTTGTGTAGTTAAATGTGTTATTAATGAACCATCTGTAAGTAGGTTATCTACTAGAAGTATGTATGTATTAGATAAGGAAAGTAGGTGCTAGAGTAAAGTATTTGTTCATTAGGAGAGAAATGTGAAAGGTTGAAAATTGAAAGAAGTTGTATTATAGTGAGAGGTTGCTGATAATATTTTTATTTTATTTATTGGGTAATAGTTACATAATAATGATTAGCGAATAGTTTATATTTACTTAGATAATAGAATGATTGATTATTTAAAACGTTACTTGTGGTAGAAGAATGGTTGGTAAATTTATCTCACGAGAAGGAATTCTAAATGTGGAATAAATTGGTCATTCCCGAGCATTCAGGATTACTTAGTAGAAATTATACCTAAATAATTGAAAAGAAGGTTGAGTATTATCTGAGCATACTTTAAATTTTAATTTGATAATCTCTGGATTCTGTCAATTATAATGGTTTCTTATGTAAATTTTCTCATTAAGCTGGAAAGCTGTTAAATTAGCATATCTTTCGGATCTATGATGCTGACCTGATAATTGAAGCTCGATAGTTTTTATAAGAGCATTAATTGTTTGGTGATGAACATTTTTCTGATTGATTGTTGATGATATATGCTTTGTGTCTTGGTGTGATAGTTTTAAGGATGCCTTATCACTCTTGTTTATTATTGGATAAATAAATTTTAAAGATGAAGTAGTTTAATATTTTATGAAAAGAGTGATATGATATAAGGGCATCGTAGTTAGTGTGGTTCGGATAACTAAGATTAGAAAGGCAATTTTTGGTTGGTTTTTTGCTTTTCCAGGTTTTCGAAATGTATTGCTTCGAAAAGCTAGGTCCTAGCTGGATCTAATCTGGTTCATTCTAGTTTGTTATCATGCTTTCCAACCTTAGGTAGGGTGTCCAGTATTTTGTAACTTAGAAAAAAAAAAAATTTTTTTTATCCTCTAAGGGGGGGAGAATGTAAAGGTTGTGATCATTGAATATAACCTATTCAATGATACAGGCCACTTAAGATTTATTTTTAAAAAAGGAATAAAAAATTTAAAATTTGAAAATGTAAAGAAAAGAATTTGGGGAGATGAGAAAAGGACATGAAGAGAGGATGTTGAAAAATGATTGTAAAATAGTTTTTCTATATTATAAAAAATATAACAAATTAATTATGCTAAAAGTTTTTCATTTATAAAAGTGAATGTAAAGAAGAAGCTTTACAATTGGTGGAGGCGCGCCGGGTATAGCGGCCCGATTGGTAAACCAGCTCCTACGCCCAGGGATGTGTTGACGAGCAAAGGGTCGACACAGGATAAATATTAATTATCAGATAAGTAGCCGTATCTTTTTATTAAATTTTTATAAATTATTTATAACTAAGATGGAACTAGCCACGATAACTTTCGGTGGTTGCGCACAGGAGTGCCTAGATGAATTCGAAGAAATGTTTTACGCTTTAATAACTTTCAAGAGATGCTCGTCTGAAGAAGAAAAATTATCACTATTGCCCTCATTTTTAAGGGGTAACGCCTTACTTTTCTTCCGGGGCATTAAAGACAACGAGTAGGCAGCAGCAAGCAGGGATAAATCACAAAAGTGAAAATGAGTTTTTATAAAGATATACTATTAACTGTCATCCTGCTAATTAACTGTATTAATGGGAAAATGGTTTTAGTGCACAATGGAATTGTGAAAATATCTGGATTTGAGAATTGTACAGTTGAGCAAGGTGGAAATATAATCAATATTGTAAGGAACCCATCAACAATGGACCTTGAATCGGCAAAACCAGTCTTTGGATTGATTAATTGGAGGTGTGATACATCTTATACTGGAGAAATAATCTCATTCTTTACATGTGCAGAGTGTGGAATTTATTGTGTTTATAATCAATACCTGGAGAACTGCAAGAACAATAATCTACCACTAATATTGGGTTTGAGTTTGGGTTTTTTTACATTTATAATATTAGTTTTAATTGCTTGTACATGTTTAAAGAAACAAATTAAGCAATGTAGTTTTAATTTGTTAATGTACTTTATAATGAAAAATGATGTCAATAGAGCTAGGAAAATAAAAAAGTTTAATAAGATGACTGGGCAAAATGTAGAAATTAAATTTAAAAGGATTAAATATTCAAATAAAACTATAATGGATGAGATCATTAAAAGACGACTAGAACTGGCTGGGAAACCAATAACTAATGATCAAATATATGCTGATATTATATATAAAAGGTCAAATGATGCATATGAGTTAGATAGATTAATAGAGATATCAGAGAGACGTTCACAGTTGAGTCATCAGAATGCTACTATTGCACCTAACCATAGTATAGTTAAGAGAGTTGCCCAGGGTACAGCAATTCTTGCATCAATTAACCCAACTGCAGTATATTCTTGTGATCAAATGTTATATCTTAAAGGTGCTGGGAAAATATGTTATAAAGATACTTGTTATGAATTATCCACATATTCATTATTATTATCAGATGGTGAGATTGCTTGTTTTAGAGACTTGGAAAATAATCAAATGTCTATTAAGATTGATAATATAATACATATAACTAGGTTTAGTCACATTTATGATACCTGTACTTATGATATTTCTAATAAAATGACTTGGAATTGCTACGGCTCTGGGAAATGCTGGTATGGGTCAGATTGTGGAAATGGATACATGTTGAATACTCTAAGCCAGAATTCTACAAACCCTCATGGTTATGGATGTCATATGACAAGTGTCTCATGTAATGGTATGTGCACTCATGGGGTGTCATGTGTTTGGTATAGATGGGAAATTGTGCCAAACATAAAAGAGATAGGTAGAGTGTTTAATATTATCTCTAATCTATGGACGGTTCAACTAACTATTAAATATAAAGGTATTTCCAAGACTGTTAATATCAATACTAACAATCCAAAATATGATATAAATGATATTATAAATAGAGAATTCAGTCACATGCCAATATACATAACTAGTATATCCTATGAAAATCCTATTATGAGACCAAATATAATGGAATATAAAGGAGTATTCTACAATATAGATGCTAGTCCACATAATATGCCACAAAAAAACATGATAGGTGACATTCAGATTTCAAAAGACAGAAAAAGTGTTATATTTTATACTAATGATATTGACTGCAGTACTGATAGTTGTGTAGTTAAATGTGTTATTAATGAACCATCTTTAAGTAGGTTATCTACTAGAAGTATGTATGTATTAGATAAGGAAAGTAGGTGCTAGAGTAAAGTATTTGTTCATTAGGAGAGAAATGTGAAAGGTTGAAAATTGAAAGAAGTTGTATTATAGTGAGAGGTTGCTGATAATATTTTTATTTTATTTATTGGGTAATAGTTACATAATAATGATTAGCGAATAGTTTATATTTACTTAGATAATAGAATGATTGATTATTTAAAACGTTACTTGTGGTAGAAGAATGGTTGGTAAATTTATCTCACGAGAAGGAATTCTAAATGTGGAATAAATTGGTCATTCCCGAGCATTCAGGATTACTTAGTAGAAATTATACCTAAATAATTGAAAAGAAGGTTGAGTATTATCGGAGCATACTTTAAATTTTAATTTGATAATCTCTGGATTCTGTCAATTATAATGGTTTCTTATGTAAATTTTCTCATTAAGCTGGAAAGCTGTTAAATTAGCATATCTTTCGGATCTATGATGCTGACCTCATAATTGAAGCTCGATAGTTTTTATAAGAGCATTAATTGTTTGGTGATGAACATTTTTCTGATTGATTGTTGATGATATATGCTTTGTGTCTTGGTGTGATAGTTTTAAGGATGCCTTATCACTCTTGTTTATTATTGGATAAATAAATTTTAAAGATGAAGTAGTTTAATATTTTATGAAAAGAGTGATATGATATAAGGGCATCGTAGTTAGTGTGGTTCGGATAACTAAGATTAGAAAGGCAATTTTTGGTTGGTTTTTTGCTTTTCAAGTTTTTCGAAATGTATTGCTTCGAAAAGCTAGGTCCTAGCTGGATCTAATCTGGTTCATTCTAGTTTGTTATCATGCTTTCCAACCTTAGGTAGGGTGTCCAGTATTTTGTAACTTAGAAAAAAAAAAAATTTTTTTTTTTTTGAAAAAAAAAAATTTTTTTTATCCTCTAAGGGGGGGAGAATGTAAAGGTTGTGATCATTGAATATAACCTATTCAATGATACAGGCCACTTAAGATTTATTTTTAAAAAAGGAATAAAAAATTTAAAATTTGAAAATGAAAAGAAAAGAATTTGGGGAGATGAGAAAAGGACATGAAGAGAGGATGTTGAAAAATGATTGTAAAATAGTTTTTCTATATTATAAAAAATATAACAAATTAATTATGCTAAAAGTTTTTCATTTATAAAAGTGAATGTAAAGAAGAAGCTTTACAATTGGTGGAGGCGCGCCGGGTATAGCGGCCCGATTGGTAAACCAGCTCCTACGCCCAGGGATGTGTTGACGAGCAAAGGGTCGACACAGGATAAATATTAATTATCAGAGAAGTAGCCGTATCTTTTTATTAAATTTTTATAAATTATTTATAACTAAGATGGAACTAGCCACGATAACTTTCGGTGGTTGCGCACAGGAGTGCCTAGATGAATTCGAAGAAATGTTTTACGCTTTAATAACTTTCAAGAGATGCTCGTCTGAAGAAGAAAAATTATCACTATTGCCCTCATTTTTAAGGGGTAACGCCTTACTTTTCTTCCGGGGCATTAAAGACAACGAGTAGGCAGCAGCAAGCAGGGATAAATCACAAAAGTGAAAAGGAGTTTTTATAAAGATATACTATTAACTGTCATCCTGCTAATTAACTGTATTAATGGGAAAATGGTTTTAGTGCACAATGGAATTGTGAAAATATCTGGATTTGAGAATTGTACAGTTGAGCAAGGTGGAAATATAATCAATATTGTAAGGAACCCATCAACAATGGACCTTGAATCGGCAAAACCAGTCTTTGGATTGATTAATTGGAGGTGTGATACATCTTATACTGGAGAAATAATCTCATTCTTTACATGTGCAGAGTGTGGAATTTATTGTGTTTATAATCAATACCTGGAGAACTGCAAGAACAATAATCTACCACTAATATTGGGTTTGAGTTTGGGTTTTTTTACATTTATAATATTAGTTTTAATTGCTTGTACATGTTTAAAGAAACAAATTAAGCAATGTAGTTTTAATTTGTTAATGTACTTTATAATGAAAAATGATGTCAATAGAGCTAGGAAAATAAAAAAGTTTAATAAGATGACTGGGCAAAATGTAGAAATTAAATTTAAAAGGATTAAATATTCAAATAAAACTATAATGGATGAGATCATTAAAAGACGACTAGAACTGGCTGGGAAACCAATAACTAATGATCAAATATATGCTGATATTATATATAAAAGGTCAAATGATGCATATGAGTTAGATAGATTAATAGAGATATCAGAGAGACGTTCACAGTTGAGTCATCAGAATGCTACTATTGCACCTAACCATAGTATAGTTAAGAGAGTTGCCCAGGGTACAGCAATTCTTGCATCAATTAACCCAACTGCAGTATATTCTTGTGATCAAATGTTATATCTTAAAGGTGCTGGGAAAATATGTTATAAAGATACTTGTTATGAATTATCCACATATTCATTATTATTATCAGATGGTGAGATTGCTTGTTTTAGAGACTTGGAAAATAATCAAATGTCTATTAAGATTGATAATATAATACATATAACTAGGTTTAGTCACATTTATGATACCTGTACTTATGATATTTCTAATAAAATGACTTGGAATTGCTACGGCTCTGGGAAATGCTGGTATGGGTCAGATTGTGGAAATGGATACATGTTGAATACTCTAAGCCAGAATTCTACAAACCCTCATGGTTATGGATGCCATATGACAAGTGTCTCATGTAATGGTATGTGCACTCATGGGGTGTCATGTGTTTGGTATAGATGGGAAATTGTGCCAAACATAAAAGAGATAGGTAGAGTGTTAAATATTATCTCTAATCTATGGACGGTTCAACTAACTATTAAATATAAAGGTATTTCCAAGACTGTTAATATCAATACTAACAATCCAAAATATGATATAAATGATATTATAAATAGAGAATTCAGTCACATGCCAATATACATAACTAGTATATCCTATGAAAATCCTATTATGAGACCAAATATAATGGAATATAAAGGAGTATTCTACAATATAGATGCTAGTCCACATAATATGCCACAAAAAAACATGATAGGTGACATTCAGATTTCAAAAGACAGAAAAAGTGTTATATTTTATACTAATGATATTGACTGCAGTACTGATAGTTGTGTAACAAAGGTCCAGCTCTTGGAAAAGGTGAAAAATGTCAAAACTCAGTACCAATCGTACGTGGTCGATGAGATGGCAAAAGCAGTTGGTGTGGAGGTATTGAGATTACCCCCATACCACTGCGAATTGAATCCGATCAAACTAGTATGGGCAAACGTCAAGGGGTATCTGGCCCGGAAAAATACAACATTTAAGATGGCAGATGTTAAAAAGCTGCTCCAGGAGGCTTTAGGCAACATTTCAGCAGAAAAATGGCAAAATTGCATCAGTCACGTAAAAAAAGAGGAATTGAAATTAGATAGACTAGATGATAATATAGACAAAACTGTTGATTCCGTTGTAATAAATGTGACAGGCGAGACGTCGTCGGAAAGCAGTAACTCCGATACAGAGGAATCGGATTCTGATTCTTAAATTTTAATTTTTTTATTTCTGCAGAGTTTTTAGAATTGTAATTCGATTTTTATAACTGTTTTAATATAACATCCAAATAAATAATTTATTATAATAAAAAATCTAAATATATAACAATAATTTATGAAATAAGTTAGTAATTTTTTTTCTCCTAACATTTTATGTAAACCGCACTTAATACAAAAATGTTTGTGACCACGGTCAGTAGGTAAAGAGGTCATTGTACGAAATTCTTTCTGCTCCGCGACTGGACTTTAGTAGCTTTTCGTGGCAGGTGCATATTCAAGATGTACATGCCAAAAAAACCACACAAATATGGTCTGAAAATCATGTGCATTACTGATGCTCAAACTGGATACCTGCTGGATTCTTACATCTATTTAGGGAAAGATTCTGATGGCATAGGCCTACCAGCTGAGTGCCAAAGGTTGAACAAACCTACCTAGGCCGTTTTGAGATTGATAACTTCAATAGAAGGTACTAGTGATGCAACGGAACTGGCATAACGGAAGCAGAAACGGAAACAGATGTCAAAAGTAAATCTTAACGGAAGCGAAAACGGAAACGGAAGCGGAAACGGAAGCGTTAACTAACACTAACACTATGAAAAAAAAAGCACAATTTTACATTCAATGTTTTTTAATAAATTTGTACTTTAGTAGTAGTCAAAATTAAACAGCGGCAAGTTATATTTAATAAAGAGTATCTTGGCCGCTTTTTCACCTTTCAGCCTATTTCGATGTTCTTCATATATTAAACCAGCTCCGCTAAATAATTGCTCGCTGGCAACACTGCTGGGGGGAGCTGATAAGTATTGGCGAACTGTTGGCAAAATATGGGGGTATTTGTGCGCATTTCCATTCCACCACATAAGAGGATCCTCATGAAGAGGTAGTCTTTTTTCTTTCTTGTATTGCCGAAGGTGTGACTGTATCTTTAAAAGTAAATTGTCACCATCGTCAGCTGTAGAAGAGTCCTTCTCCTGGTCTTCATTTACACTTAACATCGATTCCAATATTTGCAATGATGCTGATGATTTGGAAGTAGAAGGCTGCACTTCAATGTCTTCAATTGCAATTTTAGTTCGGCTTCTTTTGGGGGAAGGTTCACAGTCATCGTCTTGGATGGAATTGGATTGTCTGGTTCTAATAGTGTTAATCGTAATATTAAGTAATTTAGATTCAACCTGCTCTGCAATGACGCTGGTGAAAAAATGCGATTTGTATCGCGGATCCAAATACGTCGCAATAGTGTATTTGTCGTCTTCGACCAGGTTTCCAATGCAATTATCGGCCGTGCCGCCGTCGCGTCTGCTGCACTGCACCGCTCCTCATCGCTCTCTCACCGCTTCCGTTAAGAGTTCTGTTATAAAGTTTGCGGAACCAGAAGCAGAAACAGAAGTGAAAAAACATGCGGAACTTCTGCCGTTGCGGAAGCGGAAGCAGAGTTCTGTTGCAACACTAGAAGGTACTCACAGAAATGTGACAACTGATAATTGGTTCACATCAGTGGAGCTTATTAATGGGCTAAAAGAAAAGCAACTGACACTAGTAGGAACTTTAAAGAAAAACAAATGTGAAGTCCCGCCTCAGTTTCTTCCTAACCGTCATCGAGAAGTTGGGTCAGCCATTTTCGGGTTCACATCAGATGCTACATTGATGTCTTTTGTACCAAAGCAAAACAAATCTGTGCTTTTACTGTCCAGCATGCACCATACGCCAACTATTGATTCAGATACTCAAAAACCGGAAATGATCATGTTTTACAATAGCACAAAAGGCGGCGTTGACATGCTAGATCAGAAATGCGCAATTTATTCCACGTCTCGAAGAACTCAACGATGGCCGATGGCAATATTTTATAGAATGCTTGACATATCTGGAGCAAACGCATATGCTATCAATAACATGAACCAAGCTCAGTCAAAGGTGCCGAGACTGAAATTCATAAAAAATTGGCAGAAGAACTTATAAAGCTTCATTTGGAACGCCGCATGCACAGCTGTGGTTTGCAACGGGAATTTCATTGCGTCATTCGTCGAATCTTAAAAATAGATCAAATACCCAACACTTCAACAACTGAAAATTCAGAAAAATTTGATAAACGCAAGACATGTTCAACCTGTGACCCTAAGAAAAAGCGCAAAACAGCTTATATTTGTTTTGAATGTAAGAATCCGATTTGCTTAGAATGCAGCCAAAAAATGTGGTTTAATTGTCATCGCAACTTATGAAAGTTTGTGGGTTGTGATTTAGTCATAATTGTGCCTTAATCGTGCCAAAAATTATTTTTAGTTAGAGGTTATATAACGAACTTGTCGTAAATAAGTAAAAACTATAGTGTTGTAGAGAAAGTTCCTACTCAGATCTCAAATATTCTAAGTTACTAGATTTTTTGCAAAAATTTATATAATTAATTTAAGTGTTGATTTTCGATTAGTAAATGCATACTTTTGAATGTTATAAAGACTTGTAATTAATAAAAATATAATGAAAATACAGATGTGACTTTTATTAAATATAATATTTTAAAAAATAGATAATAACCATGGGAAATATGCAAGGACGTCAGGTGGTAGTGTAACTGAAAATACGTCAGGTGGCTAAAGGTTAATACAGTATTAAAATAAGTGTTTAAAATCAAATAATTCCTCATTAAAGATATTTTTTTCCGTTTCTGTCACCACTAATCGTTGTAAATATTTTTCAGTAAAAAGTTTTACTTTAATAAAATCTTGAAGAACTACATATATAATAATATGCAAGAATAATATTACATAAATTCTATTACAAATAAGCATATTCATAAAACAATAATTATCTTAAATCTATTGACTCGGTTCATCAATAATCATCATACAATAAAAAATAATCAAAATGTCAATCTTTTGAGATGCCATTCGGATCCTCGCGACCCACTCTAATATTGTACAGAAAATAACATTTGAATGTTATACAGGTGTACCGTGAAACTTTCATCCATCTTGTATGAAAAGTGGGAGTGACTAAAGTCGAGCGGTTACGTGACTGGATATTGCGATAGCTTTGTAACCGACATAAATATATTATTGTCTTCTTTTGGCACAGTGATATGAAGCGACAATCGAGCGACTAGCGCCGCGTGTTGCTAAGATCCAAATGGCACCTTTAATTTAAAAACTTTCAGGGCACGCTCGTAAAATACGTAAGAATGTGTACTTGTTAATATTAATTTGTAGTTGTATATTTTTATTTTAGTATAATAATATAATTGTACTTTTAAAGGCATGTAACACTTATAGTAGATATCGCACTCTATACAAAGCCACTAATTTAAGACTAAACGTGTAAGCGCGCTATATTTAACGTGAGCGTTACTAAGTGCGAGTGAGAAAGCGATACGCTTCCGAAAGCGATTAAATCGCATTTCCAATATAAATGAAAAAAGAGGTAAAAATATCACCAAAAACAAATAATACCTAATAGTAGAATTATTTTTTCGAATCTAAGCAAGTGTTTATCACGACACGAGTGGGATTTCAACACAGGTCTCCCGCAATAGATACCACACGCAAGACGATATCTACGCAGACCGAACGTATAACCTGCGCCTTGCTCATTATGTTTGTCGTATCTATTGGTCGTGATCCATGGCTTTAAACTAATGACTCATAAATAAAGCACATCAAGTCAGCGACAAAATTAAATAACGTAAAATATTAAATTTATTAAAGTTAACAACAAGTTAACTTCTGAGATATATTCGGCGTCAAAATTATCTTAACCTCATAGATATTGTAAAGGTTGTGATCATTGAATATAACCTATTCAATGATACAGGCCACTTAAGATTTATTTTTAAAAAAGGAATAAAAAATTTAAAATTTGAAAATGAAAAGAAAAGAATTTGGGGAGATGAGAAAAGGACATGAAGAGAGGATGTTGAAAAATGATTGTAAAATAGTTTTTCTATATTATAAAAAATATAACAAATTAATTATGCTAAAAGTTTTTCATTTATAAAAGTGAATGTAAAGAAGAAGCTTTACAATTGGTGGAGGCGCGCCGGGTATAGCGGCCCGATTGGTAAACCAGCTCCTACGCCCAGGGATGTGTTGACGAGCAAAGGGTCGACACAGGATAAATATTAATTATCAGAGAAGTAGCCGTATCTTTTTATTAAATTTTTATAAATTATTTATAACTAAGATGGAACTAGCCACGATAACTTTCGGTGGTTGCGCACAGGAGTGCCTAGATGAATTCGAAGAAATGTTTTACGCTTTAATAACTTTCAAGAGATGCTCGTCTGAAGAAGAAAAATTATCACTATTGCCCTCATTTTTAAGGGGTAACGCCTTACTTTTCTTCCGGGGCATTAAAGACAACGAGTAGGCAGCAGCAAGCAGGGATAAATCACAAAAGTGAAAAGGAGTTTTTATAAAGATATACTATTAACTGTCATCCTGCTAATTAACTGTATTAATGGGAAAATGGTTTTAGTGCACAATGGAATTGTGAAAATATCTGGATTTGAGAATTGTACAGTTGAGCAAGGTGGAAATATAATCAATATTGTAAGGAACCCATCAACAATGGACCTTGAATCGGCAAAACCAGTCTTTGGATTGATTAATTGGAGGTGTGATACATCTTATACTGGAGAAATAATCTCATTCTTTACATGTGCAGAGTGTGGAATTTATTGTGTTTATAATCAATACCTGGAGAACTGCAAGAACAATAATCTACCACTAATATTGGGTTTGAGTTTGGGTTTTTTTACATTTATAATATTAGTTTTAATTGCTTGTACATGTTTAAAGAAACAAATTAAGCAATGTAGTTTTAATTTGTTAATGTACTTTATAATGAAAAATGATGTCAATAGAGCTAGGAAAATAAAAAAGTTTAATAAGATGACTGGGCAAAATGTAGAAATTAAATTTAAAAGGATTAAATATTCAAATAAAACTATAATGGATGAGATCATTAAAAGACGACTAGAACTGGCTGGGAAACCAATAACTAATGATCAAATATATGCTGATATTATATATAAAAGGTCAAATGATGCATATGAGTTAGATAGATTAATAGAGATATCAGAGAGACGTTCACAGTTGAGTCATCAGAATGCTACTATTGCACCTAACCATAGTATAGTTAAGAGAGTTGCCCAGGGTACAGCAATTCTTGCATCAATTAACCCAACTGCAGTATATTCTTGTGATCAAATGTTATATCTTAAAGGTGCTGGGAAAATATGTTATAAAGATACTTGTTATGAATTATCCACATATTCATTATTATTATCAGATGGTGAGATTGCTTGTTTTAGAGACTTGGAAAATAATGAAATGTCTATTAAGATTGATAATATAATACATATAACTAGGTTTAGTCACATTTATGATACCTGTACTTATGATATTTCTAATAAAATGACTTGGAATTGCTACGGCTCTGGGAAATGCTGGTATGGGTCAGATTGTGGAAATGGATACATGTTGAATACTCTAAGCCAGAATTCTACAAACCCTCATGGTTATGGATGCCATATGACAAGTGTCTCATGTAATGGTATGTGCACTCATGGGGTGTCATGTGTTTGGTATAGATGGGAAATTGTGCCAAACATAAAAGAGATAGGTAGAGTGTTTAATATTATCTCTAATCTATGGACGGTTCAACTAACTATTAAATATAAAGGTATTTCCAAGACTGTTAATATCAATACTAACAATCCAAAATATGATATAAATGATATTATAAATAGAGAATTCAGTCACATGCCAATATACATAACTAGTATATCCTATGAAAATCCTATTATGAGACCAAATATAATGGAATATAAAGGAGTATTCTACAATATAGATGCTAGTCCACATAATATGCCACAAAAAAACATGATAGGTGACATTCAGATTTCAAAAGACAGAAAAAGTGTTATATTTTATACTAATGATATTGACTGCAGTACTGATAGTTGTGTAACAAAGGTCCAGCTCTTGGAAAAGGTGAAAAATGTCAAAACTCAGTACCAATCGTACGTGGTCGATGAGATGGCAAAAGCAGTTGGTGTGGAGGTATTGAGATTACCCCCATACCACTGCGAATTGAATCCGATCAAACTAGTATGGGCAAACGTCAAGGGGTATCTGGCCCGGAAAAATACAACATTTAAGATGGCAGATGTTAAAAAGCTGCTTCAGGAGGCTTTAGGCAACATTTCAGCAGAAAAATGGCAAAATTGCATCAGTCACGTAAAAAAAGAGGAATTGAAATTAGATAGACTAGATGATAATATAGACAAAACTGTTGATTCCGTTGTAATAAATGTGACAGGCGAGACGTCGTCGGAAAGCAGTAACTCCGATACAGAGGAATCGGATTCTGATTCTTAAATTTTAATTTTTTTATTTCTGCAGAGTTTTTAGAATTGTAATTCGATTTTTATAACTGTTTTAATATAACATCCAAATAAATAATTTATTATAATATAAAATCTAAATATATAACAATAATTTATGAAATAAGTTAGTAATTTTTTTTCTCCTAACATTTTATGTAAACCGCACTTAATACAAAAATGTTTGTGACCACGGTCAGTAGGTAAAGAGGTCATTGTACGAAATTCTTTCTGCTCCGCGACTGGACTTTAGTAGCTTTTCGTGGCAGGTGCATATTCAAGATGTACATGCCAAAAAAACCACACAAATATGGTCTGAAAATCATGTGCATTACTGATGCTCAAACTGGATACCTGCTGGATTCTTACATCTATTTAGGGAAAGATTCTGATGGCATAGGCCTACCAGCTGAGTGCCAAAGGTTGAACAAACCTACCTAGGCCGTTTTGAGATTGATAACTTCAATAGAAGGTACTCACAGAAATGTGACAACTGATAATTGGTTCACATCAGTGGAGCTTATTAATGGGCTAAAAGAAAAGCAACTGACACTAGTAGGAACTTTAAAGAAAAACAAATGTGAAGTCCCGCCTCAGTTTCTTCCTAACCGTCATCGAGAAGTTGGGTCAGCCATTTTCGGGTTCACATCAGATGCTACATTGATGTCTTTTGTACCAAAGCAAAACAAATCTGTGCTTTTACTGTCCAGCATGCACCATACGCCAACTATTGATTCAGATACTCAAAAACCGGAAATGATCATGTTTTACAATAGCACAAAAGGCGGCGTTGACATGCTAGATCAGAAATGCGCAATTTATTCCACGTCTCGAAGAACTCAACGATGGCCGATGGCAATATTTTATAGAATGCTTGACATATCTGGAGCAAACGCATATGCTATCAATAACATGAACCAAGCTCAGTCAAAGGTGCCGAGACTGAAATTCATAAAAAATTGGCAGAAGAACTTATAAAGCTTCATTTGGAACGCCGCATGCACAGCTGTGGTTTGCAACGGGAATTTCATTGCGTCATTCGTCGAATCTTAAAAATAGATCAAATACCCAACACTTCAACAACTGAAAATTCAGAAAAATTTGATAAACGCAAGACATGTTCAACCTGTGACCCTAAGAAAAAGCGCAAAACAGCTTATATTTGTTTTGAATGTAAGAATCCGATTTGCTTAGAATGCAGCCAAAAAATGTGGTTTAATTGTCATCGCAACTTATGAAAGTTTGTGGGTTGTGATTTAGTCATAATTGTGCCTTAATCGTGCCAAAAATTATTTTTAGTTAGAGGTTATATAACGAACTTGTCGTAAATAAGTAAAAACTATAGTGTTGTAGAGAAAGTTCCTACTCAGATCTCAAATATTCTAAGTTACTAGATTTTTTGCAAAAATTTATATAATTAATTTAAGTGTTGATTTTCGATTAGTAAATGCATACTTTTGAATGTTATAAAGACTTGTAATTAATAAAAATATAATGAAAATACAGATGTGACTTTTATTAAATATAATATTTTAAAAAATAGATAATAACCATGGGAAATATGCAAGGACGTCAGGTGGTAGTGTAACTGAAAATACGTCAGGTGGCTAAAGGTTAATACAGTATTAAAATAAGTGTTTAAAATCAAATAATTCCTCATTAAAGATATTTTTTTCCGTTTCTGTCACCACTAATCGTTGTAAATATTTTTCAGTAAAAAGTTTTACTTTAATAAAATCTTGAAGAACTACATATATAATAATATGCAAGAATAATATTACATAAATTCTATTACAAATAAGCATATTCATAAAACAATAATTATCTTAAATCTATTGACTCGGTTCATCAATAATCATCATACAATAAAAAATAATCAAAATGTCAATCTTTTGAGATGCCATTCGGATCCTCGCGACCCACTCTAATATTGTACAGAAAATAACATTTGAATGTTATACAGGTGTACCGTGAAACTTTCATCCATCTTGTATGAAAAGTGGGAGTGACTAAAGTCGAGCGGTTACGTGACTGGATATTGCGATAGCTTTGTAACCGACATAAATATATTATTGTCTTCTTTTGGCACAGTGATATGAAGCGACAATCGAGCGACTAGCGCCGCGTGTTGCTAAGATCCAAATGGCACCTTTAATTTAAAAACTTTCAGGGCACGCTCGTAAAATACGTAAGAATGTGTACTTGTTAATATTAATTTGTAGTTGTATATTTTTATTTTAGTATAATAATATAATTGTCCTTATAAAGGCATGTAACACTTATAGTAGATATCGCACTCTATACAAAGCCACTAATTTAAGACTAAACGTGTAAGCGCGCTATATTTAACGTGAGCGTTACTAAGTGCGAGTGAGAAAGCGATACGCTTCCGAAAGCGATTAAATCGCATTTCCAATATAAATGAAAAAAGAGGTAAAAATATCACCAAAAACAAATAATACCTAATAGTAGAATTATTTTTTCGAATCTAAGCAAGTGTTTATCACGACACGAGTGGGATTTCAACACAGGTCTCCCGCAATAGATACCACACGCAAGACGATATCTACGCAGACCGAACGTATAACCTGCGCCTTGCTCATTATGTTTGTCGTATCTATTGGTCGTGATCCATGGCTTTAAACTAATGACTCATAAATAAAGCACATCAAGTCAGCGACAAAATTAAATAACGTAAAATATTAAATTTATTAAAGTTAACAACAAGTTAACTTCTGAGATATATTCGGCGTCAAAATTATCTTAACCTCATAGATATTGTAAAGGTTGTGATCATTGAATATAACCTATTCAATGATACAGGCCACTTAAGATTTATTTTTAAAAAAGGAATAAAAAATTTAAAATTTGAAAATGAAAAGAAAAGAATTTGGGGAGATGAGAAAAGGACATGAAGAGAGGATGTTGAAAAATGATTGTAAAATAGTTTTTCTATATTATAAAAAATATAACAAATTAATTATGCTAAAAGTTTTTCATTTATAAAAGTGAATGTAAAGAAGAAGCTTTACAATTGGTGGAGGCGCGCCGGGTATAGCGGCCCGATTGGTAAACCAGCTCCTACGCCCAGGGATGTGTTGACGAGCAAAGGGTCGACACAGGATAAATATTAATTATCAGAGAAGTAGCCGTATCTTTTTATTAAATTTTTATAAATTATTTATAACTAAGATGGAACTAGCCACGATAACTTTCGGTGGTTGCGCACAGGAGTGCCTAGATGAATTCGAAGAAATGTTTTACGCTTTAATAACTTTCAAGAGATGCTCGTCTGAAGAAGAAAAATTATCACTATTGCCCTCATTTTTAAGGGGTAACGCCTTACTTTTCTTCCGGGGCATTAAAGACAACGAGTAGGCAGCAGCAAGCAGGGATAAATCACAAAAGTGAAAATGAGTTTTTATAAAGATATACTATTAACTGTCATCCTGCTAATTAACTGTATTAATGGGAAAATGGTTTTAGTGCACAATGGAATTGTGAAAATATCTGGATTTGAGAATTGTACAGTTGAGCAAGGTGGAAATATAATCAATATTGTAAGGAACCCATCAACAATGGACCTTGAATCGGCAAAACCAGTCTTTGGATTGATTAATTGGAGGTGTGATACATCTTATACTGGAGAAATAATCTCATTCTTTACATGTGCAGAGTGTGGAATTTATTGTGTTTATAATCAATACCTGGAGAACTGCAAGAACAATAATCTACCACTAATATTGGGTTTGAGTTTGGGTTTTTTTACATTTATAATATTAGTTTTAATTGCTTGTACATGTTTAAAGAAACAAATTAAGCAATGTAGTTTTAATTTGTTAATGTACTTTATAATGAAAAATGATGTCAATAGAGCTAGGAAAATAAAAAAGTTTAATAAGATGACTGGGCAAAATGTAGAAATTAAATTTAAAAGGATTAAATATTCAAATAAAACTATAATGGATGAGATCATTAAAAGACGACTAGAACTGGCTGGGAAACCAATAACTAATGATCAAATATATGCTGATATTATATATAAAAGGTCAAATGATGCATATGAGTTAGATAGATTAATAGAGATATCAGAGAGACGTTCACAGTTGAGTCATCAGAATGCTACTATTGCACCTAACCATAGTATAGTTAAGAGAGTTGCCCAGGGTACAGCAATTCTTGCATCAATTAACCCAACTGCAGTATATTCTTGTGATCAAATGTTATATCTTAAAGGTGCTGGGAAAATATGTTATAAAGATACTTGTTATGAATTATCCACATATTCATTATTATTATCAGATGGTGAGATTGCTTGTTTTAGAGACTTGGAAAATAATCAAATGTCTATTAAGATTGATAATATAATACATATAACTAGGTTTAGTCACATTTATGATACCTGTACTTATGATATTTCTAATAAAATGACTTGGAATTGCTACGGCTCTGGGAAATGCTGGTATGGGTCAGATTGTGGAAATGGATACATGTTGAATACTCTAAGCCAGAATTCTACAAACCCTCATGGTTATGGATGCCATATGACAAGTGTCTCATGTAATGGTATGTGCACTCATGGGGTGTCATGTGTTTGGTATAGATGGGAAATTGTGCCAAACATAAAAGAGATAGGTAGAGTGTTTAATATTATCTCTAATCTATGGACGGTTCAACTAACTATTAAATATAAAGGTATTTCCAAGACTGTTAATATCAATACTAACAATCCAAAATATGATATAAATGATATTATAAATAGAGAATTCAGTCACATGCCAATATACATAACTAGTATATCCTATGAAAATCCTATTATGAGACCAAATATAATGGAATATAAAGGAGTATTCTACAATATAGATGCTAGTCCACATAATATGCCACAAAAAAACATGATAGGTGACATTCAGATTTCAAAAGACAGAAAAAGTGTTATATTTTATACTAATGATATTGACTGCAGTACTGATAGTTGTGTAGTTAAATGTGTTATTAATGAACCATCTGTAAGTAGGTTATCTACTAGAAGTATGTATGTATTAGATAAGGAAAGTAGGTGCTAGAGTAAAGTATTTGTTCATTAGGAGAGAAATGTGAAAGGTTGAAAATTGAAAGAAGTTGTATTATAGTGAGAGGTTGCTGATAATATTTTTATTTTATTTATTGGGTAATAGTTACATAATAATGATTAGCGAATAGTTTATATTTACTTAGATAATAGAATGATTGATTATTTAAAACGTTACTTGTGGTAGAAGAATGGTTGGTAAATTTATCTCACGAGAAGGAATTCTAAATGTGGAATAAATTGGTCATTCCCGAGCATTCAGGATTACTTAGTAGAAATTATACCTAAATAATTGAAAAGAAGGTTGAGTATTATCGGAGCATACTTTAAATTTTAATTTGATAATCTCTGGATTCTGTCAATTATAATGGTTTCTTATGTAAATTTTCTCATTAAGCTGGAAAGCTGTTAAATTAGCATATCTTTCGGATCTATGATGCTGACCTCATAATTGAAGCTCGATAGTTTTTATAAGAGCATTAATTGTTTGGTGATGAACATTTTTCTGATTGATTGTTGATGATATATGCTTTGTGTCTTGGTGTGATAGTTTTAAGGATGCCTTATCACTCTTGTTTATTATTGGATAAATAAATTTTAAAGATGAAGTAGTTTAATATTTTATGAAAAGAGTGATATGATATAAGGGCATCGTAGTTAGTGTGGTTCGGATAACTAAGATTAGAAAGGCAATTTTTGGTTGGTTTTTTGCTTTTCAAGTTTTTCGAAATGTATTGCTTCGAAAAGCTAGGTCCTAGCTGGATCTAATCTGGTTCATTCTAGTTTGTTATCATGCTTTCCAACCTTAGGTAGGGTGTCCAGTATTTTGTAACTTAGAAAAAAAAAAATTTTTTTTTTTTTGAAAAAAAAAAATTTTTTTTATCCTCTAAGGGGGGGAGAATGTAAAGGTTGTGATCATTGAATATAACCTATTCAATGATACAGGCCACTTAAGATTTATTTTTAAAAAAGGAATAAAAAATTTAAAATTTGAAAATGAAAAGAAAAGAATTTGGGGAGATGAGAAAAGGACATGAAGAGAGGATGTTGAAAAATGATTGTAAAATAGTTTTTCTATATTATAAAAAATATAACAAATTAATTATGCTAAAAGTTTTTCATTTATAAAAGTGAATGTAAAGAAGAAGCTTTACAATTGGTGGAGGCGCGCCGGGTATAGCGGCCCGATTGGTAAACCAGCTCCTACGCCCAGGGATGTGTTGACGAGCAAAGGGTCGACACAGGATAAATATTAATTATCAGAGAAGTAGCCGTATCTTTTTATTAAATTTTTATAAATTATTTATAACTAAGATGGAACTAGCCACGATAACTTTCGGTGGTTGCGCACAGGAGTGCCTAGATGAATTCGAAGAAATGTTTTACGCTTTAATAACTTTCAAGAGATGCTCGTCTGAAGAAGAAAAATTATCACTATTGCCCTCATTTTTAAGGGGTAACGCCTTACTTTTCTTCCGGGGCATTAAAGACAACGAGTAGGCAGCAGCAAGCAGGGATAAATCACAAAAGTGAAAAGGAGTTTTTATAAAGATATACTATTAACTGTCATCCTGCTAATTAACTGTATTAATGGGAAAATGGTTTTAGTGCACAATGGAATTGTGAAAATATCTGGATTTGAGAATTGTACAGTTGAGCAAGGTGGAAATATAATCAATATTGTAAGGAACCCATCAACAATGGACCTTGAATCGGCAAAACCAGTCTTTGGATTGATTAATTGGAGGTGTGATACATCTTATACTGGAGAAATAATCTCATTCTTTACATGTGCAGAGTGTGGAATTTATTGTGTTTATAATCAATACCTGGAGAACTGCAAGAACAATAATCTACCACTAATATTGGGTTTGAGTTTGGGTTTTTTTACATTTATAATATTAGTTTTAATTGCTTGTACATGTTTAAAGAAACAAATTAAGCAATGTAGTTTTAATTTGTTAATGTACTTTATAATGAAAAATGATGTCAATAGAGCTAGGAAAATAAAAAAGTTTAATAAGATGACTGGGCAAAATGTAGAAATTAAATTTAAAAGGATTAAATATTCAAATAAAACTATAATGGATGAGATCATTAAAAGACGACTAGAACTGGCTGGGAAACCAATAACTAATGATCAAATATATGCTGATATTATATATAAAAGGTCAAATGATGCATATGAGTTAGATAGATTAATAGAGATATCAGAGAGACGTTCACAGTTGAGTCATCAGAATGCTACTATTGCACCTAACCATAGTATAGTTAAGAGAGTTGCCCAGGGTACAGCAATTCTTGCATCAATTAACCCAACTGCAGTATATTCTTGTGATCAAATGTTATATCTTAAAGGTGCTGGGAAAATATGTTATAAAGATACTTGTTATGAATTATCCACATATTCATTATTATTATCAGATGGTGAGATTGCTTGTTTTAGAGACTTGGAAAATAATCAAATGTCTATTAAGATTGATAATATAATACATATAACTAGGTTTAGTCACATTTATGATACCTGTACTTATGATATTTCTAATAAAATGACTTGGAATTGCTACGGCTCTGGGAAATGCTGGTATGGGTCAGATTGTGGAAATGGATACATGTTGAATACTCTAAGCCAGAATTCTACAAACCCTCATGGTTATGGATGCCATATGACAAGTGTCTCATGTAATGGTATGTGCACTCATGGGGTGTCATGTGTTTGGTATAGATGGGAAATTGTGCCAAACATAAAAGAGATAGGTAGAGTGTTTAATATTATCTCTAATCTATGGACGGTTCAACTAACTATTAAATATAAAGGTATTTCCAAGACTGTTAATATCAATACTAACAATCCAAAATATGATATAAATGATATTATAAATAGAGAATTCAGTCACATGCCAATATACATAACTAGTATATCCTATGAAAATCCTATTATGAGACCAAATATAATGGAATATAAAGGAGTATTCTACAATATAGATGCTAGTCCACATAATATGCCACAAAAAAACATGATAGGTGACATTCAGATTTCAAAAGACAGAAAAAGTGTTATATTTTATACTAATGATATTGACTGCAGTACTGATAGTTGTGTAGTTAAATGTGTTATTAATGAACCATCTGTAAGTAGGTTATCTACTAGAAGTATGTATGTATTAGATAAGGAAAGTAGGTGCTAGAGTAAAGTATTTGTTCATTAGGAGAGAAATGTGAAAGGTTGAAAATTGAAAGAAGTTGTATTATAGTGAGAGGTTGCTGATAATATTTTTATTTTATTTATTGGGTAATAGTTACATAATAATGATTAGCGAATAGTTTATATTTACTTAGATAATAGAATGATTGATTATTTAAAACGTTACTTGTGGTAGAAGAATGGTTGGTAAATTTATCTCACGAGAAGGAATTCTAAATGTGGAATAAATTGGTCATTCCCGAGCATTCAGGATTACTTAGTAGAAATTATACCTAAATAATTGAAAAGAAGGTTGAGTATTATCGGAGCATACTTTAAATTTTAATTTGATAATCTCTGGATTCTGTCAATTATAATGGTTTCTTATGTAAATTTTCTCATTAAGCTGGAAAGCTGTTAAATTAGCATATCTTTCGGATCTATGATGCTGACCTCATAATTGAAGCTCGATAGTTTTTATAAGAGCATTAATTGTTTGGTGATGAACATTTTTCTGATTGATTGTTGATGATATATGCTTTGTGTCTTGGTGTGATAGTTTTAAGGATGCCTTATCACTCTTGTTTATTATTGGATAAATAAATTTTAAAGATGAAGTAGTTTAATATTTTATGAAAAGAGTGATATGATATAAGGGCATCGTAGTTAGTGTGGTTCGGATAACTAAGATTAGAAAGGCAATTTTTGGTTGGTTTTTTGCTTTTCAAGTTTTTCGAAATGTATTGCTTCGAAAAGCTAGGTCCTAGCTGGATCTAATCTGGTTCATTCTAGTTTGTTATCATGCTTTCCAACCTTAGGTAGGGTGTCCAGTATTTTGTAACTTAGAAAAAAAAAAAATTTTTTTTTTTTTGAAAAAAAAAAATTTTTTTTATCCTCTAAGGGGGGGAGAATGTAAAGGTTGTGATCATTGAATATAACCTATTCAATGATACAGGCCACTTAAGATTTATTTTTAAAAAAGGAATAAAAAATTTAAAATTTGAAAATGAAAAGAAAAGAATTTGGGGAGATGAGAAAAGGACATGAAGAGAGGATGTTGAAAAATGATTGTAAAATAGTTTTTCTATATTATAAAAAATATAACAAATTAATTATGCTAAAAGTTTTTCATTTATAAAAGTGAATGTAAAGAAGAAGCTTTACAATATACACTTCTACAATTCTTACACATATCACTCACTTTAGCTGCCTTTAAATTACACAAAAAGCTCGTAAAAGCCTATCGTATAAGTCATTTCTATATAAAAAAGAAAATAAAAACACAAGAAGCACCGTAACGCGTTACGTTACGTAACGATTTACCCTCCAATAAGAAGTTATCACTTCAATATGGCTTCAAAAGCATTTAAAAATCTTTCAAAATATAAAATATGTTAATATATCTTATGTCTAAATAGGCACATAATATTAAGGTTTAATGAGGTACTTGTACGTCTTAATTTTTGTATGTTTTTCTCGTTGTTTACATATTAGGATTGTATGCTGGTTGTATTGTGTTCATCTCTGTACCTCCTGAAACAAAATACAATAGACATATTTTCCGGACTTACCATTATTATATTTTATGTGACTGCCCCATTTTTAGGGGAAAGTAGGGAAAGATACTCCACAAATTAAAGATTAAAAAATAACACTTGTATCATTCATATTAACGCCTTTTCCCATGGGGGTAGGTAGAGACTTTAGAGTGCCACGCTCTATTATAAAAATTCTGTGTGATAAGGATTAAGAATACAGTCGCCACCCCATTTCTTGCCCAGGGTGCTGCAAGAACCAGGTAAGGGATAATGTATATATGTACTATTCCTTAGCTGGCTCTAGGCGGGAACAAAATTTTTGGGGGAAGGAAACCCTATGCCAAGACGCCTAATCAGCGTGTAGTCACGCTTAAAGGTCCAGAACTGGGCAATACTTATATATGTGTTCAAATTCAAATATTTTTATTGTGGATCATAGGTACAAAATGTTGTTATACAAAGATAATTGATCAGCCATGTCCCGCCTCATGGACATACAACATACAAGATTCTTAACATACATAATCATAAATTCATTTCATTTTATTTAATTATTTAGTATCTATATTCTATATAATAATAATTACAAATATAATAACTTACTGTCTGCATTAGGTCCAGATGAGGTATTGAAACTATTCATACCGGGATTCGGTGGCTGTAAACAAAACAGCATTACATATATTAATCCTTATCCTTACTAATTTATAAGTGCCAAATCCGGATGATGACACAGTAATAATTTTGACGAGCATAAGTGTTATAATGTGTGGAACGAAACGATAGCGCGATTTAAAAAACGTACAACGCCATCTATCGTGCAGAAGAGTAACCTTCTGTTTTTTAAGGATTGATTACTAAATTTCACGCGTACGAAGTCGCGGGCAACAGCTAGTTAGTTATATGTCTGCAACATTAAGAGAGTATAGTTCAAAATCAGTTTTCAAAATAAATAATAAATAAATAAATAAATAAATATTCATGGACATTTCACACAACGTCCTCTGGTCCCAAGCTAAGCTTATATGCTTGTGTTATGGGTACCAGAATACGGATAGAATACATAAACTACTTTTCTTTTGTAAATACATACTTATAATATATAGTAAACACCCAGACGCAGTACAAACATTTGTATGACAATTAAAAACATCACACAAATGATTGTCCTGACCGGGAATCGAACCCGAGACCTCGTGAACGGCAGTCCGTTATATAAACCACTAGACCACAAGGCCCGTCAAAATTTTCAAAATTTTCAAAGTTTTCAAAATCCATATACTCTGGTCTCATTGATTGGGTCCTGTTTACCTTTTGGTACTATTATTATAATAGCTACTAGCTGACCCGGCAAACGTCTTTTTGCCACAGAAATGTCAGGGGTGGACCAACCTTAACATTTAGGGGGATGGAAAATAGATGTTGTCCGATTCTCAGACCTAACGGATATGTACACAAAATTTCACGAAAATCGGTCGAGCCATTTTGGAGCAGTATAATTACAAACACCGTGGCAGGAGAATATATTAGATTGCCCGCAACTCCGTCCGCGTGGAATTTAATAATTTTTCACCGTTTTTGCAACATTTTTCACTACTGCTTCGTTTCTACTGGTCGTAGCGTGATGTTACATAAAAAAAATTGGTCAAGTGCGAGTCGGACTCGCGCACGAAGGGTTCCGTACCATTATCTATGCGACATAAGGCAACGTTATTAGTATCGAGCAAGAAACGGTAAAAAATCATGTTTGTTGTATGGGAGCCCCCCTTAAATATTTATTTTATTTTTAGTATTTGTTGTTATAGCGGCAATAGAAATACATCATCTGTGAAAATTTCAACTGTCTAGCTATCACCGTTCTTGAGATACAGCCTGGTGACAGACGGACGGACGGACGGACGGACGGACAGCTAAGTCTCAGTAATAGGGTCCCGTTTTTACCCTTTGGGTACGGAACCCTAAAAATAATAATAAAATCATTCATTCATATAACTAGTGTTCCATCATTTGTTAGTATTGCATGTTACTTAATATCTATAGCCTAAAGCCTTCCTCGATAAATGCCCTATCTAATTCAAAATTTTCAAATCGGCCCAGTGGTTTCTGAGATTAGCGCGTTCAAACAAACAAACTCGTCAGCTTTATAATATTAGTATATTATTTAGTTTGTATATTTGTAGTAGTATTTATATATTTGTTGTAACATACGGGTCTAGTAGACCATTACGACCAATCCACACGGTGTGTTGCGTCCGCGTTATGCCTATAGGGAACGTTATCTCGCTGGTGTTCGTGTGGCTATGCGTTATATATCTACGTTGCCACGAAGCAACGCGGTATGTGGGTGGATTGCAAATTTTCATACAATCTTTACAATAATATAGGGAATAATATACCTCAGAAAAACATAGGCTATTAAACCCACACGCTAAAAGCCAGGGAGTAAGGCTATATCTATAAACTTTAGTACTTACATAAGGGGCATTGACACCTTGTTGCAATAATGGCGCGCTCGATGAATCATGACCACTTGGCACTGAGAAACCAAAGTTACCAGATTGTACCAAACCAGCATTAGTTACATTCGGATTAGGAGGGTAAGGTTGACCAGGATTACCTCCAGGGTAACCTTGAACATTAGGACCGGGGTACTGTTGAGGTGGGTTACCCCCAGGATATGGTTGGCCGGGAATGCCGGGATTAGCCCCTGGGTATTGTTGACCTGGAATACCTCCTGGGTACTGTTGACCGGGATTAGCGTTGGGATATTGTTGACCGTAATTACCGCCGGGATAATTTTGCGGTTGATTATTTTGAGGGTAATTTTGACCTGGGTAAGGTGATGGTTGAGGATTGGCGGAGGGATAAGGATTTGGTTGATTAGGATATTGTGGAGCTGTGTTAGGGTAAGGTTGGTAAGGTGGGACTCCTGGGTAAGGTGTATTTTGTGGGTAACTGTTGGTAGGGTTGGGGACTGGTTGAGTAATAATGGCAGCAGGAGTGAAGTGGGTAGGTTGTTGTCCATTCATTGTGTTGCTAGGTAATTGATTTTGTAGTGGGTTTGGTAAATTATCTTGGAAGCCAACGAGTGGAATGTTACCAAATATAATGGCATGAGTTTCTTCATCGCCTTCATGACATCCACTAACTTCTGTTTTTACCTGTAATTAGAAATATTATTGTAATATGGGCTTTTTTGTTTAGAGTATTAATTTAACTGGAGTTTGAATTATTAGCAACATCACCTGTAAAAAGTACAAGAGCAACATTCGTACTCATTTTACATTTTGTTAATCTTTACTTATTAAAAAATAAAGTCGATTTTTTTGTATTCACGTCCCTATATGAGCATAAATCTTCAAAATTTCGCAACACATGTTGATGCGGTCTTTTTAATACGTAGATGTTTTCTAACACTTGGGCGACTCATCTGTTTAAATAAAACTACTTTTACGGATTTAGACGCGAATATTTGTTTTAAATTTTGGCCCGACATTTCGGAGACTTTAAAATTTAAAACAAATATACGCGTCTAAATCCGTAAAAAGTAGTTTTATTTACGTAGATGTTTATTTATATGATTTGTTAGTTTGTATTTCAATTTATATTTTATAGTCTATAGAAAAGATGAATGGACTGTGTGAAAGAGGACATGAGAGAAAGAGGGGTTGACACAGACATGACGGCTAATAGAAGACTGTGGAAGAAAAAGACATGTTGCGCCGACCCCAAATAATGGGATAAGGGCAGGAGGATGATGAGTCTGTATAAAAATTCCGCGCGTATGAAGTCACGTGCAACAGCAAGTAATAATTACCCTTAATAAATAATCGACACGTATAAACCGACATCCGTTAAGGTTGTAAACATCCATGATAGGTACGGGTAGTTCTATTGTCCAGTTGGGAGTAGTGCCGCCCGCTATTGGTCCTTTCTTAGCACTTGCTATGATCTCGTTGTTATAGTTGGTACCATGTTTTGATGTTGCCTCGTATCTTATCTCCTGAAACATTTCAATATTACTTTTATAGTATAGATTTGGTTTTACTTCACTGTTAAGGTGCCATTCGATTCACAGCGATGGGCGATCGCGCCCCACACTCAGTTGAATGAATGAAGAGTGTAATGGTTTAACGAAACGGCAACGTGAAAATTGAGTTGCGCGATTGGTGTTGCTAGGAACTAAATGGCGCCTTTAGGAAGTTGTTATCGGTGCATATTGAAAAAAAAATATTTACAAATATTTATAACACTCATATCTCCTTGGAGGATTCCAAGGAGATATGAGTGTTATTTCTTTTTTAGATCTCTATGATTACCTTTTTAATATCAATCTTAAGTTCATCAATTTCAACACTGCTATGGTTGACCACGTTAACCTCCATGGGTATAACCTGTCCAGGACAGTATCCGCCTACTGGTAACTTTACTCTGATCTCTGAAGACCCCGCACTTATGCACCAACAGCAATACGATGTTATCATTTCACATTCTATTGGCTCCTGCAATTAAAAACATTTTATATTCAAAATCTATTTAGCCGATGTAAAGATAAGCATCTAGTTAATCTTCAGATCAGCTGGACCAATTTTAACGGTAATATATTCACAGATAGCACAGATCCCTCAATATCATGGCGATCCATGCACACCGAACGTAATTACACTCTCGTACAATATTCATGAACATTTCATACTCTCGTCTTCTGTTATCAAGCTAAGCTATAAATAAATAAATATTCATTGACATTTCACACAACGTTCTCTGGTCCTAAGCTAAGCTTATATGCTTGTGTATTATTATTGGTTAAAATACATATACTATATACTACTTTTCTTTTGTAAATACATACTTACAATACATAGAAACACCCAGACGCAGTTGAAACATTTGTATGACAATTATAAATATCAAACAAATTAATGTCCCGAGCGTGAAGCGAACCCGCGACTTTGTCTTCGGCAGTCCGTTACATGAACCACGAGGCTCGTCAAATATGCATGTGTTTTGTTATGGGTACCAGAAAACGGACAAACTACATATACTACTTTTTAGGGTTCCGTACCCAAAGGGTAAAAACGAGACCCTATTACTGAGACTTCGCTGTCCGTCCGTCCGTCCGTCTGTCACCAGGCTGTATCTCAAGAACAGTGATAGCTAGACAGTTGAAATTTTCACAGATGATGTATTTCTATTGCCGCTATAACAACAAATACTAAAAATAAAATAAAATAAATATTTAAGGGGGGCTCCCATACAACAAACATGATTTTTTTAACGTATCTTGCTCGATACTAATAACGTTGCCTTATGTTGCATAGATAATGGTACGGAACCCTTCGTGCGCGAGTCCGACTCGCACTTGACCAATTTTATAAATACATATTTATCTAATATATAAAATTCCCGTGTCACAGTGTTAGTTACCGTACTCCTTCGAAACGGCTTGACTGATTTTTATGAAATTTTACATGCGTATTCAGTAGGTCTGAGAATCGGCCAACATCTATTTTTCAAACCGTTTTTTTTTGTATGGCAAAACAACGTTTGCCGGGACAGCTAGTAATACATAAAAAACACCCAGACGCAGTATAAGTAATGTATGAGAACTCGGCGTGTAATCTTGCTACGACCAATGAAAATGCATTATTCATACCCGGTAACTTGCGCCTTGCTCTACGTTGGTGCGATTAGTCGTTAACAAAAATAACGTAATGTTCTAACTACTGGAGGTGATCTGTGTTACAAGGAATAACATAGATTTTTTTTTAAAGTAAATAGGGTTTGATGAAGTTAACATAATATTTTCTAACACTTGCGCGACTCATCTGTTTAAATAAAACTACTTTTTACGGATTTAGACGCGTATATTTGTTTTAAATTTTGGCCCGACGTTTCGGAGACTTTGCAGTCACCATGGTCACGGGTGAGACTGAGCTGTAATGTGTCTTCTACGATCAGTTATTACAGGGTTTACCCACATTCGATTTTAATTTTACATTGACCATAAAGATAGACTTTTACTATAAACTATATCACATTACATTGTGCTCAGACTACATACAATCAATATTCCAAAATACATTAACAAATTGTAACAATAACAAATTGTAACATTTTTTAAATTTTAAAACATACATAATTTTATCATAGACTAAAGCCCCAATTATTATAGAGGTAGTATACAATATAGCAAGCAAAACTAAGTTTATACACTCAAATACAACATTATTTACATAATAACAAGAAATTCCAAAAAAGAATTATTGGTTCAAGATTTAAATTAGTTTACAACAACAATTTTTTAAACAAACCCTTTGTATAAAAAGATTGTGATTTTTCAACCATTTTTATAAATTGAATGTTTTGTTGCATCTATTACACCCGTATTCACAAACAATATTTACTTAAGTAAGTACTTAAGTGTTGATGCACCGTGCAAAGGGTAACACTTCTCAGTGCGTTTCGTTCATCGAGCCTTTGTATTCATAGACAAAACTTAGCTATGCGTTCAGTTTAACAAACGCATAGTGCGCTTCACCACTTAAGAGGATACCAAAATAGCTTCGTGCATTTTTCTACGTACGAAGTTTTCATTGTTTCTTTAGATTGAATGGCTAGAGCTCTAATTTTTACGTATATGTTTTGTCAATATATGATCTAGGATCGCATAAACTCAGAAACGCGATTGAAAAAAGTTTTCACGATAGAAAATCTTAGCGAAACAACCTCTCAAATTTTTTATTTTTTTCATTTGTGTGTCTATTATCGCGTATTAACTAATGAAATAACGTTAAAAACATAAGTAACTATTATATATAGAAACACGTAAATCAGAATTAAAATATATTTAGTAGATTTTGAGTAAACAAAAAAAATATCCCTAATTCTTCATTTTCTATACCTACTAGCTGTGTTAATATGTACATGTCGACGATAATATTGATGTAGGCCCTTAAGTATTGTTTGTGAAATGATTTTGCTACCCCTGTGCGTCCATGCCTACTATGAGATCTCACAGTAACGTTTGTGAATACGGCTGTCAGTCTGTCTATTCCGTCAATTAGCGAAAAAAACAAAAATAAACATAAGTACGTACTAAACATATTTACCTGTATGTATGTATTTAGTATATTATTCATGTATCATAATTTCTTTGAACAAGGTAAAACTGAAGTATTCAGAAAATTAATGATTTATACCTAGTTGTGGAATGTCTGTTGTTTCTGCGTCACTTATTACTTTTTCCTCATAAATCAAAGTACAAGAAATGCATTGACGTTAAATTGAAAATGAGTAAATGGAATAAAGAACTAACTTACTGTATTCTTGAAGCAAATTACAAAATCTATACTAACACTTTTTTTTTTTTTTTTGTTGTTTTTGGCGTCGGTTATACTAACACTTGCTGACCCGACAAACGTTGTTTTGCCATACAATGTCAGGGGTGGACAACCCTTATCACTTAAGAGGTATGAAATATAGATAGTAGCCGACTCTTAGACTTACTGAATATGCATATAAAATTTCATAAGAATCGGTCGAGCCGTTTCGGAGGAGTATGGGAATAAACCCTGTGACACGAGAATTTTATACAATTAGATAGATCTCAGGAACCTCTGGTCCGATTTGAAAAAGTCTTTCAGTGTTGGATAGTCCATTTAGCGAGGAAGGCTATATAACATCACGCTGCGACTAATAGGAGAGAAGCAGTAGTGAAAATTGTTACAAAAACGGGGAACATTTTCTAAATTCTAAGCGTACGAAGTCGCGGGCAAAAGGCAAGTTTGGAAATCCTACTAATATTATAAAGGCGAAAGTTTGTAAGTATGGATGTATGTATGGATGTTTGTTACTCTTTCACGTAAAAACTACTGAATGGATTTGAATGAAAATTTACCACAATATAGCTTATACATCAGAATAACACATAGGCTACAAATTGGCTGGACCGATTTTGATGAAATTTTATTTTATACAGAATTGTATGGCAAAACAACGTTTGCCGGGGCAGCTAGTATTTTCTATAAAAATACAACAACACGTTCATAGACCGTTTTAAGATCGCAACATTAAAAACAACGCTCATAATTACTATGCCATCATCTTCATGCCAACGCAATGGTAGCCGACAAGGAACCGCTGGATGCAAGCGGTAAGAGTGCGGTAAGGTGCAAGAACCAAACGATGTTGTGTTTTACGTCCAGTAGTCAACGGAAAAGACCACAGGAAAAGACCGATAGATGATTAAAAAAAACATACTGTTTATTTCTAAACACACTTACCTTACAGAGTGGGTTCTGATTCAAATCCACCGGTGCATGTACCCTAATGGCAGCCATCTTCTCCTTATTCATGGAGAACATTCCTGATGTTAGCATGACAACTTTTACACGGTACCTGATGTGTCCATATTCACCTTCGAACGATGACGGACAGTTATTTGGTATGGGACAGTTGAAATTGTACTCGTGGTGACCAGATTGTAAATGGTGTTCACCTGAAAGAGATTTATTTTTGAAGAACTATTTTATTTGGCTCTCCGTGTGGTGACAGATTACAAGTGTCATCACCCCATCTCCTCCCAAGGGTGCTGTAAAAGTCAGCTAAGAGATATTGCACACAGATAACATCCTCTGTGGGAGACGGAAAACTCGAAAATAAACCCTGTGCCAATACGCCTGGTCAGCGCAGCACAGTGGACCGTAATCCCTCTCAAAGTGGAGGAGGTCCGTGCCCAAAATTGGGATTAAGAAGTGTTACCACCCCATTTCTTCGACAAGGGTATAAACATTAACATCAACGGTGAGAGATGGGAAAACTCGTAACTAACTTGTCCGGCTTGGTCGGCGTGGTATAATAGAACAAATATTCTCCCGTAATAGGAGCAGCAGGGTTATGGTAAAAGAAAATCTTATGGGTTCCCGTTTCTACTGGAAAGTACCTATGTGGCCTATGTAAAGTACAAGAGTCATCAAGTACAAGATGTCTGATTTTATGTTATATTTACGTCGTTTTCTTATACGGCTACTTAAAAAGGGGGCGGCGCATGGCATCGTGGTAACAAATGGGTAGCTCTCGAAAAAGTGGCAAATAATTGGCAATGTAACAAAAAAAATCTGTAACTTTATCGGTCATAACTATAATACATACTAAACTGTAAATACTTAATTGACATTGAAATATTTATATCTTCATATGCTGATAACATAATCAAATAACTAACATCATTCACCTGCGAGAAGAAATTGCACAGAATATCGTTTTACGTAATAGTTTTACTAAGTCAGTGATTTGAAGAAGAAATGTTAATGTTTAAAATGTGTTTACGCTCAAACTACTGATTTTACAATAAATTTTACAGTACATAGCTTACACTATGTCGCCAGGCTTAAACCAAAGAAGCGAGATTTTATATTAGCGCTATTACACTTCAAACATGGCCAAAGCCACCATCATTAGTTAGTATCAGATAAATCCGTACTTCCACAGATTTCCTTTTACATTCTCAAAACTATATTCCTTAACCAGTTATTTAAATGATCCGATTCCTAGTCTTAACTTGTACCTAATCTTATTTGTACGAAAACCTGTTCTAGTTATAACGTGTGAAATATACTTAATTCACATAATTTTATTACTATACAATAACACAGTGCTAAAGTTGATTAAAACTGGTTTCTATTTATTTAATTCAAGTAAAGCTAATTATAATTACTTTATGGAGAATGAGGAAGTTAACCGAATTTGCTATAAGGCAGAATACTTTCAGGTACGAATGATGATTTAACGTCGTCGTTGTCGTCAGAGATGTGTGTGGTTATAGTTTAAGCTTTAGTTTCTTTCAGTAACGGTAGCTTTAAGAGATGTAAGGAGTAAAGAAATAACATTAAACCGTCGTGTATTTCATATCGAGCCGACCCTCTACAATGCGATTGCCGCATTCTGACACCGAACCACATCATGTGGTCGGTGAAGTTTGCAGCTCATTGACGAATGTTATTTGGAGGTCTTTACTCATGAATGGACTTACGTTTGACCATGAGTGACAATAAGCCCAGCATTCATGGTAATACCATTTTATGACTTTTATATCTTAGCATAGAATTATGTGCTTCATACCACATTCCGTCACGTAAATATTGGCTATTACTGGCGTCACTTCTAAATTTTACGGTGTCATATCGCTTTTTAGGAAACTGATCCACGCCAAGTTGTCTATGGCTATATGCGTCCGCTAAATAACGGTATAACTATTTATATTTTAAGTCGCATACGTTTTATATTCAAATAAACGCAATGGCCACGTAGGAACAATAGCCTCAGGTGATCATAACTATTTAGCGAGTTTTCGGCAGCAAACCTTAAGCAGCATTTCGTACATAAAAATAAATTTAAATAAACAAAATTATTTTAAACTATTAATGCAAATAAACATAACAACTAAACTTCCAGTTTTTTTATGGGCTTGGAATGTGAAGAATGGGCGTAAACCGTCACAGCACGGTAATATTATGTATCTTTGTAATTTATAAATAAATTTTACAGTAATTACAGAATGGATGTTAGGGGTGCCCTTGACAAGGTGGAGCGACGATATCGTCAAAGTCGCGGGGAGACATTGGATGCAAGCGGCACAGGACAGCGCGTTGTGGTGTTCTGTGGGGGAGACCTATGTCCAACAATGGACGGAGAAAGGCTGATGGATGGATGGGTGTTTGGGCCTAACTAGTATCACTGTGACCAGTATTGATCTATAATAATGATGGCCATTTCCTGTAGTATGGAACTACAGGAATTTAGAGTTCCATAACCAAAGTACATAACAGGATTCTAATACTAAGACTTTTCTATTTGTCCATCCATCTGTCTGTAAACAGGCTGTATTGCAGGAACGGTGAAAGCTAGGAAGTTGAAATTTTCACAGATTATGTTTGCCTGTTTTCAGTATAATTTGCTGATCTGATACAGTTAGGCAACATGACTATGATAGCATGATACAGGGTATGGAAATCTTTGTGCGTAAGCACAACTCATACTGGGATGAGAAGTTTGATCTCTGCAGGATACATAGAACAGATTTACATATCTATTATCTCTATGGACTCTTCAGTCTACAAAGTAACTACTTACCATTTTCAGCTCCAACAACATAGACTTTTCTTTTAAAATATTCTTCATAAGCATCATGGTCTACTGTGTCTTCCACATCTCTGTCACCTTCTCTTCTTGTCTCTGTTGTAGTCCAATGTACTTTACAGAAACCTTTACAGCTAACATAAATACCTGAAACAACACTTACACAATCTTTACTTATTGTGTGTTGTATCTTTACTTATTATAAAACCATGTCACCATTTTGGTATGTATGTCCCTATGTGAGCTAGATATGTGTGAGATTTCAATAGAGTTTTTTAAGACTAATTCAAGAGGAAGGTTTTTATTGCATAATTTATTGTGATTTAGGGTTTTTTTTACGAATGCATTTACACACTTTGTGTGGGACTCCCGGGTCAGAAACGGACCCGGACTACCCACTAAACCCCACGGTATTCCTCCTCCTCGCCCCTTAGCCGGGCCATGATAGTCACTCGGGTATTACGATGATCGGACCAGGGTTGGCCCCCTATCGGTGGGGGCTCACTGTGACGGGACGGGCCTTAGGCACCCTCGTCAGTCGGACGCCTCTCGTTTGAATACCACATATGTATACAAAGTCACAGGTAGCAACTAGCCAACAAAGGAAATTTTTGTTTGTCAGTATGTCGATTTTCTTCTCGAAAATGGCATAATTGTGGTATAGTATGCATACTTCACACAGAATATTTAAAAATAAATAAAAATATTTGCTTCCTAGAGTCAGGCGGCAATAGGAATTAGAAACCAAATAAAACAAAAAGTTCTTATTCAAAGTTTTTTTTTCTGTATAACATTTAGTTCTTTTTTAGGGTTCTGTACCCAAAGGCATAGGCGTGCACTCTATTAAGGCACAAAAGCACTGCTTTACTTGCCATTCACAGATATTTTAATAAAACGTTCGTATGTTTTAGATGACTTTATTCATTTATTTACTATTAATTAAACAAAATATTAGGTATAACTTAAAAACGCCTAATAATTCATAAATAGCACCAATATGTACTTGCAAATTGCTTTTTGCCAGGCGTTTGGCGAAGGAATAATATTAGCGTAGCTAGCAAGCTCGTCGCCGCCCGCCTGCCATGAGTTCATATGTGTGTAGAAATTTTGGTGTCCGTGCACAGTTCGCAAACGCACACAGGCTTGCATATCCAAGACGAATTTCACCGTAAATCCTGCGGCCTGCTTTGGCGATCGGATGTTACCGCGAGTATTCGGCAATGTTCGTTCGTTACTTATAATCCGAATAAATATAATAGTCGGAAGTCTAATAAATCACGTATGCATTTTTGTTTAGTAAGGTTTTATTTTTTTAAATAGCAGAAATATTTTGGTTCGACGGAGGCCATTTTATTTTTTCGTGTGATTCATTGAACTGTTTAATATTGAGTTTCTATAATTTAATAATTGTATGGATTTTCGTTTGTTGATTTTAAAATGTTATTTGATTGTGAAATGTGTGTTGATAGTGTGTGTTTGTTAAAAATTAAAAATAACAAGTTCTCACAAATGTCTTTCAGTAAAAAGATTCTGTGTACCCGAGTTACGACAACTAAGCCAGCAAAAAGGTATTGTACCTCGAAAATTTCATGTTAAAAGTTATGAAACGTATGTACATACGTACATGTACGTACGTAGTTATTGTTTAGTAATTCTAGTACAGTGTGGACTGATTCGGGATATTCAGATTTAAATTTGTTCTGTTGGCATGGTTTCCGACTTAGAGATCCGTCGCGTGGCTATGCTAAAAATCTATAAAAGAAATGTTTTTGTGACTGCCTACCCTAAGTTAAATTCCAGTGCACGCCGCTGCCCAAAGGGTAAAACGGGACCCTATTACTGAGACTTCGCTGTCCGTCCGTCCGTCCGTCTGTCACCAGGCTGTATCTCAAGAACGGTGATAGCTAGAGAGTTGAAATTTTCACAGATGATGTATTTCTATTGCCGCTATAACAACAAATACTAAAAATAAAATAAAATAAATATTTAAGGGGGGCTCCCATACAACAAACCTGATTTTTTTAGCGTTTCTTGCTCTCATACAACAAACGTGATTAATTAAGTATTGTGTGTGTTGTGGAACCCTTCGTGCGCGAGTCCGACTCGCACTTGACCAATTTTTATTGCTAACAAAAGCTTTACGACACATTAAGATTCCTTAAGTTTCTTTTTTGTATATTTGCAAAGCCAGAATGCCTAAGTCGGTACGCGACACTCAAGGTCGCTACGCCGACGGGCGCATGCTATAGCGAAATATAGAATCTAGGTGTGTACAGTATACCAAAAAAGTTATCTGTAATACGATTATTATAGTCCTATTGTATAATATGTTACACTGGACTAAATAGTATGAATAAATCCTATGCCTGCCAATTTGCACTTAATGACAAACGAAATAGATCTATAATCCATTTAAATGCTAGCGAACACTGTTGCTATTATTGCTAAAATTCAAGGTCTTAGCTGTTAGATGTGCGAGTACTAAAATTATGTGTGTACCAAGATTGTACTCGGCTTCAAACATAATTTGTCATGCGGTATGTTCTGTGTGTCTGTTAAAACAATAAAATTTAAAGACAATATAACATTAATAAAAGTACACTTACCGTGAATAGATTTCGGCTTATTTTGATCGAAAACGATACGGCCGAAAATGGTTTGACCGGCATAATACGCTCCGTTTTCACTGTCCAATAATATTTGTCCCGCATCGAAACCCATCATAAAAAGTAATTTCTTTAACTCAGCAAACCTAACTTTAAGTAAAATCGTAGATTTAAAATTAAATATTCTTTCAGTTTATGGCTAAAATTAATTATTGAAAAATATTTAACACCGATACGTGCTCTCGAAACGCCACCGCTGCACAGACTAATTCTATTACAGATTACCACACAAATTAGATTAGATCAGTAAATGGATAGAGTTACTTAGGTAGTTTTCCAATTACAGAGCATAATGCAACCCAGTGGCGCACAATGCTGAACTATGCTGACGCTTAATTGGAACGTGAATTTCTTTTCAAATGCACCAGCAGAGTGCGCTAAGTTCAGTGTTGAAAAAAAAATTGCAATGCTTACAAAAGTATATTCCTGTAAAATAAATTTGTTAATAGATTAGAATAATAAAATAAAATTGTATTCACATTATAGATAAAGAAAGATAAAGATAAAGATATATTTATTTGTAAAAACATGTGTAGGTTACAATGATAATACATAGGCATTTATCATAGATGTTAAAGTATATAAAAGAGACAACATGTTTAACCATGAAATGGTGTACAAATGTCTGAATGGGAAGATACATCATTCAATTACAAATTTCATTTAGATTAAGATTTAAAATAACGTTATGTCAAAAATAAACAAGTCAAATACAAATAATAAATAAATAACAGTTGTCAATAATAGTGAAACAAATTAATTAATCTAATATTATGTCCATTTAAAATAAAATCATAAATAATTATTAATACATATTTTCAAGCTAAGTCTTAAAGTGCAATAAATTAAAAATGTCATTTTTGGATCCATTTTACTTTGTCGTTTAGAAATTCGTCAATACTGTAATAACATTATAAGTGTGGAATTTAAAAAAAAGTCATTGTTTGTACCTTCATCCATACTTATATTTATTTTTTTAACACAGCTTGAATTAACTTTGATTATTTCCAGAAAACTCCTACGAAACGAAAGCCTTCAATTTTTTTTAACAATAAAGAATATTACTAACGATAATATATAAATAAAATTTCAATCAATGCCAACTTAAAGAAAAAACACTTATTAATTTTCTGTCACTGAGTTGGTATCGATTGCACGCATCACGCAAAAACATTACTTTTGAGAGTGCTAGAATTGTGTGAAGCGTTGCTGTAGTTGAAACATTCAACGTTGAGCATTATGCCGCATAATGTGCTCTTGTGCTGTAATTGGAAAACTACCTTAGAGTGGCCCTAGTTGTCTAAACAATAGGGATGTTGAGCCATGTAACAAATTCATGTAAAGTTATGTTTTATTTATTGAAGACAGTATTCTGATACCTAAAATATCGTTCTATTTTGGTAGGTAAGGCACGTCTATATGTATATGTATCTATTTTATCTATGGTTATGAAATATCGATAGTTTTCCATTTACAGCACAAGAGCGCATTATGCGGCATAATGCTCAACGTTTAATGTTTCAACTACAGCAACGCTTCGCACAATCAAGCACTCTCAAAAGTAATGTTTTTGCGTGGTGCATGCATTCGATACCAACTCAGTGACAGAAAATTAACAAGTGTTTTTTCTTTAAGTTGGCATTGATTGAAATTTAATTTTTATGTTAACGTTAGTAATATTATTTGTTGTTAAAAATTTTTTGAAGGCTTTCGTTTTGTAGGAGTATTCTGGAAATAATCAAAGTTAGTTAAAGCTATGTTAAAAAAATAAATATAAGTATGGATGAAGGTACAAATAACGACTTTTTTATATATTCCACACTTATAATGTGAATAAAAAATAAATACAATTTTATTTTAGTATTTTTTTTTTCAACACTGAATTTTGCGCACTCTGCTGGTGGATTTGAAAACTAATTCACGTTCCAATTAAGCGTCAGCATAGTTCAGCATTGTGCGCCACTGAGTCGCATTATGCTCTGTAATTGGAAAACTAGCATTAATTACTCTTCGTTCACCTGCATATTTTATATCTAATCTGTGTTCAGTTGTCAAGTTGCTTTCGAAGGAGGAGGTTGTTTTATAATCCTTGTAGTTGCTTTCGCGTAAATATTCAGCAATATAATATTATTTGAACAGTATTTTTCTTAGGAAATTACGTTCGTGCAATTAAAACGAGAGATCACAATAAATACTTACCTTATTTCACGTTCAAGTTACATCACCCATTCATCATGCGTTCGCCGAAGTTAACGGACGTTTAAGTTATTAAAATATCATCCGGATTTTATTATTCATTTTGTTTATGAAATAATCTGAGATTTATCAATATGTCTTCTACTCAAAAAGACATTGAAATGAGCCCCGTAAAAACAGAGACTCCTCCGTGTGCTCCGGCCGAAATATTGAAAGTGCAGGTTGCCGATGAAGAAGATATTATTATTGGTAGATTTAGGAAAATCAGTTCCGCTAAGTCTATGGCGGCTACAAATGGGAATATTCAGTATCCTACAGATCTTCCTTCTAGAAGCGACGATGTGGAAGCCGGGATTCAGTTTAGAACGAGGGAAGCGAGTGAAAAAGACCGGTTGTTGGCTGACGACGTTAATGGGTCACCCAGCGTTACGAAGAGTAGCTTCCGCGATGTGGAGAAACCTTCACGGTTCAAGGATCAACCATCTGCTACTAGATTTCAGGTATTTCATCAATAAATTAGCAAAAAATCTTGCTTTTCCGTGTGATATTTCTAGAATATTTAATTTCTATATCTTTAGTAAGAAAAATTCCTAATTTTATTAAGACGATACCAAAATAGCTTCGTGCATTTTTCTACGTACGAAGTTTTCATTGTTTCTTTAGATTGAATGGCTAGAGCTCAAATTTTTAAGTATATGTTTTTTCAATATATGATCTAGGATCGCATAAACTCAGAAACACGATTGAAAAAAGTTTTCTCTATAGAAATTCTTAGCGAAACAACCTCTCTAATTTTTTATTTTTTTCATTTGTCGGTCTATTATCGCATATTAACTAATGAAATAACTTTAAAAACATAAGTAACTATTATATATAGAAACATGTGGATCAGAATTAAAATATATTTAGTAGATTTTGAGTAAATAGGAAAAGTATCCCTAATTCTTCATTTTCTGTGCCTACTGGCTGTGTTAATATGTACGTGTCGGCGATGATATACGATAATATTGATGTAGGCCCTTAACATTTACTAAAATAGAATTTTAAAATATCTGACTTCAAACTAAGCTAATGCTTTATGTGTGTCCATCTGTCCATTCATTTGTTTGTCCATCCATATTGTCTGTATTGTACTTGTGAAAGGAAGTATAATATTTGTATTCTTTTCCTGTAGCCCTATTGATAGCATTATATGAATTATGTGTATGTGCTTTGAATAAAAGCTATTTTAATGTATGGAGGCATAGTCTCTCATAAACACATGTTGCATAATATATGGTGCTGTATAGTCACTGCCTACTCCATTTGGAAAATGGGGTGACTATAAATAATCAAATAAACTAGCTGTTGTATGCCTAGAATATTTTTTACATTCCATATTTTTTGCATTACATAGCAACAAACATCAATCTGTCAATTATTTCCAAACATTCATATTTTTTATTTGGCTGGATAAAATAATTGGTCAAGTGCGAGTCGGACTCGCGCACGAAGGGTTCCGTACCATTATCTATGCAACATAAGGCAACGTTATTAGTATCGAGCAAGAAACGGTAAAAAAATCATGTTTGTTGTATGGGAGCCCCCCTTAAATATTTATTTTATTTTATTTTTAGTATTTGTTGTTATAGCGGCAATAGAAATACATCATCTGTGTAAATTTCAACTGTCTAGCTATCACCGTTCTTGAGATACTGGGTACGGAACGCTAAAAATCATGTTTGTTGTATGGGAGCCCCCCTTAAATATTTATTTTATTTTATTTTTAGTATTTGTTGTTATAGCGGCAATAGAAATACATCCTCTGTGAAAATTTCAACTCTCTAGCTATCACCGTTCTTGAGATACAGCCTGGTGACAGACGGACGGACGGACGGACGGACGGACGGACGGACGGACGGACGGACGGACGGACGGACGGACGGACGGACAGCGAAGTCTCAGTAATAGGGTCCCGTTTTTACCCTTTGGGTACGGAACCCTAAAAAAAGAATGAATATATTAGAGGTAGTCTGAAAGTGATGCCAGTGACTGAAAAATTGAAGAATGAGCTGATGTCCTGGTATGGGCAATATGGGCATGTCATGAGATGAGAGGAAAGTAATGTCATTAGGAGAGTTCTGAGTATAAATGTGGAAGGAAAAAGTCTAGAGGAAGACCTAAGAAAATATGGATCGACTGTGTGAGATATGAAACAAAGAGATGTTAACACAGACATGATAGCTGATAGAAGACTATGGAAGAAAAAGACATGTTGCACCGACCCTAAATAATGGGATAAGGGCAGGAGGATGATGATTCATATTTTTTATTTAGTAGGATTTTATTCTATCCAAGAATTAGAACTGTGACCTCTGAATTACAATATTTTCCTAACATGTAGTTTTAATTTTTGTATTAAGTATTTAAAGTGTGTGTTGTTTTTCTTTGTTAATTTAGTAAATAATTTATACAATTTTGTATGACCTTTAAAAGGTGTTAACAATTATAACTATTTCCTAAAGGTGTAGTTGATAATCATATTAGCATATTCAATTAAATTAAATGTTCTTGTTAGCTGATTGTGGCAACATAAAACTAGGATATGATATATCAAAGTTTAACTGCCTTAATATGATTGTAATCTACCCTTTTATAATATTAGTTTTTATAGTGAAATAATGTTTTATTGCTGTTTTACTTGGAAAATATAATGACGAAACCTGTCATTATATTTTCCAAGTAAAACATACTTGGAAAATATAATGACAGGTTTCGTGGTCTAATGGTTCAAGAAACGCGGGTTTGATTCCTTCTAGATATAATCATTTGTGTGATATTATTTTAATACAAATATTTGTTCTGCGTCTGGCTGTTTTTATGTATTACTAGCTGTCCCGGCAAACGTTGTTTTGCCATAACTACTAAAAAAAAAGGTTTGAAAAAAAGATGTTGGCCGATTCTCAGACCTACTGAATATGCATGTAAAATTTCATAAAAATCGGTCAAGCCCTTTCGGAGGAGTACGGTAACTAACACTGTGACACATGAATTTTATATATTAGATAAATATGTATTTACAAAATAAAAGTATATGTAGTATGTATATCCATATTCTGCTACCCATAACACAAGCATATAAGCTTAGCTTGGCACCAGAGGACGTTGTGTGAAATGTCCGTGAATATAATATAATTAGTCTGTGTATTTTATTATGTGCATGTCATCCTAGCTTCTGTATTTAATCTTTACTTAACTATTATAAAACAAAGTTGCTTGTATATGTATGCTGTTATCTTTAAAACTACCCAACGGATTTTGATGCGGTTGTTAAGGAGAATATTTTTTTTGTATAATTTGTTAGGGTTTGGTTTCGTGCAAATCTGTCCGTACGAACGTGTTGAAATAGCGTAATATCGTAGCGTCGTTTATACGCCTCAGTAAATCGAGTGTTCATAATTAATTGTCCCTATTTCTTAACATCAAATTCCTTGATCTAATATCCCTTAATATAACAGAAGTAGTGATTATTAAATTCTGATGACAACTGGAGTGTTATGGGCTAGAGTCTAGGTCATAGGCGCCTACTTGGACTAACCAATAAATCATAATAGCAGCAAATTGGATAAGTGCGCTAGCTTCCTATAACCTCGGGTCGCCTGTCTTACTCCCCGTAAGAATGGGACTCGATAACTGACCGGCGATTGTTCTTGATAAAAGACTCATCATTCGGTAAAAATCGTTGCAACTCAAAAGTCTTGATCCTTTGGTCCAGAAAGAAAGTATTTGTAGACACATCACTAAAATACACTGTTTTTTGTACAGACAAAATGCAGATGTAATTCTAAGAAGCGAACCAAATTAGTTGCTTGCCTAAAATTCGGGAAAAGTATTTTTAAGATGCCTAAAAATTATCTGGTCCTGTTAGTAGTTGCTTATTTTATACCTATACCGCAAATTTGAAATATCTAGTTGCGTGAGATTTAAGTTTTGCTTTCATCAGTCTTTCGAAAAGCATTCGTAATCTTACGGGAACCTACGTACTCTTCGGTTTAAGTATTCGGAACTGACAAATTAATACATGATTATATTTTCCGCTGTTCTGGAAGCAAGATGAATCATTATTCTGCCTTTAAATGCTGTCTTCCTGTCCGCGTGCTGATAAATTTGGAATACACATGTCACCGAGACACTGATATTTCCACCCGTGAGTGTTTTACTAATCGACTAGTCGATAATCTTAGCTGGCAATGTTTTCAGAAAATAACTGAAAATTCGAAAAGAAATCGTGAACTAATACATTAGGGCATTGTGGTATGGTACATTAAATGCCATTAAATTCTATGGGTGGGTGGTTTCCAGTTTGAGGAGGGTTACGTACACAACTGTATGCATTTACCTTGGCCTAAAATATTTTTATAAAAACACGTTGCCCGCGACTCCGTACGCATGGAATTTAGAGTTTTTTCCGGTTTTGCAACATTTTTCACTACTGCTTCGCTCCAACTGATCGCAGCGTGATGTTGTATATCCTATAGCCTTCTTCGATAAATAAACTACCTACCCAACACAAAAAAAATATCAATTTGAATCAGTAGGTCCTGAGATAAGCGCGTTCAAATATACTCTTTAGCTTCATAATATTAGTATAGATACAGTATTTGATGTATACTCGTAAATGTATATATATTTGTATAACAAACAAGCTCCCACTCCTCGAAATCAAATCCTGGCTATGCCCAGGTTAAATAAACTACCAATTTTCAGGAATTTGCCCAATGGTGAGCTATTTTGATCTTAGAAATACGTGATAGGCAGCAGCGCTACTGTTTCCACAAGGTCTTTCAATAAATATGTTTTTTCTATTTACTTTTCGTCACATAATGTGTCAATAACCGTGTTCGGTTTATTACGATTGTCCGGAAGAGATGTACTGTGCGATAAGGCCGCCAGCTGCACGATTGTTTAGGAAAATTACTCAATAACTATAAATACATTAACTATTTATGTAACTGTTGTACAAATAAAGTCTTACCTATGGAGTATTATATTTAATAGTTATTTAAAATTGTCGGAATTTTAATTACTTATTCCCAAAAGTACATGTTCGTGTTTTGACTCTCTTGTGTTTACTTAATAAAAAAGAAAGTAGTTGTTTTTATATGTAAGTCCCTACGTGAACTTATATCTTAAGAGGATACCAAAATAGCTTCGTGCATTTTTCTACGTACGAAGTTTTCATTTTTTCTTTAGATTGAATGGCTAGAGCTCTAATTTTTAAGTATATGTTTTTTCAATATATAATCTAGGATCGCATAAACTCAGAAACGCGATTGAAAAAAGTTTTCTCGATAGAAAATCTTAGCGAAACAACCTCTCTTATTTTTTATTTTTTTCATTTGTCGGTCTATTATCGCGTATTAACTAATGAAATAACTTTCAAAACATAAGTAACTATTATATATAGAAACACGTAAATCAGAATTAAAATATATTTAGTAGATTTTGAGTAAATAGGAAAAGTATCCCTAATTCTTCATTTTCTGTGCCTACTGGCTGTGTTAATATGTACGTGTCGGCGATGATATACGATAATATTGATGTAGGCCCTTAAAAACTACGCAACGGATTTTGATACGTTTTTCATTAATAGATAGAATAGTTCAATAGGATTGCTATTTTCTATAATTCGTAAAGGTTTGGCCTCTAACGAAGTTGTGGGCAACACCTAGTCTTTTAAATAAAAGTAGAATATTTATTTAAATCCCTAATCTGGTACGCAAAGCACTATGAGCTTTGTGTGAAATGAGAATATTTATTAATTAAACTATTTTATTGTTGTTATTACTTTATTAAGTAGTTACCTTATAGTAACGCTATTGCAAGGTTAAATTTGAACAGGGACGAGACGTTGATAGAGGTCGGGTTTCTGTAATCCGAGTAAATCTTCATGTAAGGTTTCGTAGAGACTTCATACTGTATATAATAGATAGTTCCTTGTGTGCGGTACATGTTGAATCGACTTCAAATGCCTTTAAATTTTTGGGGGTTTTCTTCGATTAGGTACTTAGGAGATAACCATCAGATCATCTGACCTGGTGCCAATGGGACCACATTAAAAACGCTCGCCCAGTTAAAAGTTATGACATAAACAAACATAAAAAACTAAAACATACCGACGAATTAAGAACCTCCTTCTTTTTTGAAGTTGGTTAAAATTTACTCGGTACCAAAATTCGATCAATCGGCCAATTTAAAGTTGTCTTTTTTCAGGTAATCGATTCGAGGCATCAGGCATGCATTTTTGTTTAGTTTATTAGGTAGTACTAGTTACTTAAAATGCTATCCCATTAACTTTTTCAAGATTAGCGCTAACTTTTTGGCTTGTTTGCCTACTGAAGCCATAACTTTTCTTTTAACTAGGTACCTATTACCCTTATTTATTCAGTAGACTGTTATATTATCCGTCCACTTAAAGGAGTACAAAAATATCCTGAACCTAATCAGTTTATTCAAGTTGAGGAGGCGGTGGCTAATTTTTGCACTGAGTCGTGTTTCAAGTGGTCTTAGGTCTTAGCGTGATAACGAATAGGGTTGGATTTCCATGTGAACAAATTGTTAGTAATGAGGTCACAGGATAGAAATGAATTTCTTTTATGCTATTCAGAGTTTTATACACAGTGTTGCCCGCGACTCCGTATGCGAATTTAAAATCCCGGTTTTTATAACATTTTACGCTAATGCTTTGCTTCTAATGGTCTCAGCGTGATGTTATATTTATCGAAGAAGACCACAGGTCAAATATAATGTACTATCCAACACTGAAAGAATTTTTCAAATCGGACCAGTAGTTCCTGAGATTAGCGCGTTCAAACAAACAAACTCTTCAGCTTTGTAATCTAATATATAAAATTCACGTGTCACAGTGTTAGTTACCGTACTCCTCCAAAACGGCTTGACCGATTCTTCTCAAATTTTACATACATATTCAGTAGGTCTGAGAATCGGCCAACATCTATTTTTCAAACTTTTTATTTTGTATGGCAAAACAATGTTTGCCGGGTCAGCTAGTCTAATATATAAAATTCACGTGTCACAGTGTTAGTTACCGTACTCCTCCGAAACGGCTTGACCGATTTTTATGAAATTTTGCATGCATATTCAGTAGGTCTGAGAATCAGCCAACATCTATTTTTCAAACCTTTCTTTTTAGTCTGGCAAAACAACGTTTGCCGGGTCAGCTAGTATTAATATAAATATACATCAATAAAATCATGCCTATATAAATGAACCTTCTATCTCTTAATTACCAATATATTTGTCACATGCGACATGTAAAACTGGGTATTTATTTCCCGTTACCCTAGAGGCCCTAAAGTCATGAAATTTAGCAATGCCAAATTTAGTGCTAATATATGGCAACCTTCAGAAATTCATTATTTGTTATATTGTTTATTTAGTGGGTGACGTGACTTTTTAAAATTCGTGAAATTCGTAATATGTAGAAGAGCACTAGCTTGCGGGTAAATTCTATAGGTAGTTAGGTGATGCGAGCAGACTCAGATTTGATACGATAATTATTTAAATAGTTAATGTGCTGATCTAGTTTCATACCAGTATGTGTTAGATCTGATATCAATCGCTATTGTATAAGGTGACATTGAAATGCCTACAGCCAGGATGTGTGTGTCAATGTCAGGAAGCGAGGTTTTGTATCCACTGGGACAGAAAATCTGCCGAGCATAATCTATTTAGGGAAAATATAGTACGATTTTTGCAGAAAAAGCTCTAATAAAAGCTATGTAAGGGTTAGTAATAGGGTTAACTACTAAGGTTTTGAAGTATGGAACGCTATATGTATATATAAGTATTTAAAAAAAAAAGTTTAACCGTCTTCATATGCCTTTGAAATTTGAGGGCATTTCCTCGATTTCTCAGGTGATAAAAAAAAGAATCGTTATAATCGCTTGGCTCAGTTAAAAGTTATGAACAAACATAAAAAAAAACACAGACGAATTGAGGATCCCCTCCTATTTTGAAGGCTGTTAAAAATGAACCACGGTGCAAAATAATATTTCCCAAGTCTGTCCTTGTTATGATTTACGAGCCCTTCCCTATTCCCTATATCGTTAAAGTGTTGGTTTACGCTTTCTGAACCATTTATCTGCAATATAAACGTCTTATAGTCGTCAAATTTCACGTATGTTCATAAAAAATAATATGTCAACGTCTTTCTGGTTATAATGTCTTGGAGAAAGGGCCTTTCGAGGTTAATAGCTATAATTTCTTGTAGTTACTGCTTGTATTAATTTTCGTTATTTCATTATTTTACAATATTTTGCATCCCATCACGTACTATTCTAGACTACCTCATTTTCAGGGGTGTTGTAAAAGTTATTATCATCATCGTCTTGCCGACTGCAATTCATTACTTGGTATAGGCTTTTTCCAATTTGCGCCACAATATCGCGTTCTTCGCTTTCCACATTTCCCATCCTGTCAAACTCGTCTATCCACTTAGCAAGATGTGGATATTAGAACTCGTCTGCTCTATTGGCTAACATTTCTTTGGCAGATATTATACCTAATGCCAGCGTAGTTCAGTAACTAGTTATTTTAAATACCGTCAAGCACAGTTCATGGTCAAAAACATTAAGTTAATGAGATTTATCAAATGCATTTTATCTGTATTGTATTATTTCCTGTACCTACTCAATCTATAAATCTATACGTCTATAATAATATTTTAAAGCTAAAGAGGTTGTTTGTTTGAACGCGCTAATCTCAAAAACCACTGATCCGATTTGAAAAATTCTTTCAGTGTTGGATAGTACCTACATTTATTGAAGAAGGCTATACTCTATATAACATCACGCTGCGACCAATGGGAGCGAAGCATTAGCGAAAAATGTTGCAAAAACAGGGAATATTATCTGACTCTACGAGTATGAAGTCGCAGGCAACAGGGTAGTAACTAATAATAATTATTGTTGATAGATGGAGGATGATCGGACAGAATCTCACGCGACAGATGATTCAGAAGGTTCCGGAATGGACAGCGACGATCCCCTCACGGCCAATGACACTAAATATGGAAAAAGTTTCAGGTAAAATTGTGTTGCTACAATTTCGCTTCAATGACGTTAGGGTTTAACAGTTGAATTTTAGCTTGATACTCGTAGTAGGAGTTTTGATCAATATTTGATCAGTTTCCCATATACCTATTTAACCGAATCTTTGTACGAAAATTTTACCGTTATCCAAAATAATTAGATTTTCTGTCGAAATGTGTTTTAATTAACTCTTATTTAATGTTTTGTAGACATTTTACAAGAGAAGCCCTACCAAGACTGGACAACTATAGAAATGTTTTATCCCTACATGCTGCACCAAGACCAACGTTAGATGAACTGCACAATGCTTCGTTATCTAGGAAGGTGAGAGTTTTGTATAATAAATAAATATTCACGGACATTTCACACAACGTCCTCTGGTCCCAAGCTAAGCTTATATGCTTTTGTTATGGGTACCAGAATACGGATAGAATACATTATACTACTTTTCTTTTGTAAATACATACTTATAATACAAAGTAAACACCCAGACGCAATACAAACATTTGTATGACATTTAGAAAAATCACACAAATGATTGTCCCGAGCGGGAATCGAATCCGCGACCTCTTGATCGGCAGTCCTTTATATGAACCACTCTACCACTAGGCTCGTATAATATTATTATTTTTTCAGAACAGACTATCTTTACTTGTCATAAAACAAAGTCGTTATTTTGTATGCATTTTTGTATGTCCCTATGTGGGTTTATATCTTCCAAACTACGTAACGGATATTGATGCGGTTTTGTTAATCGATAAAGTAGGTCAACAGGATGTCTTTTTTGTATAATTTATTAAGGTTTGGTGTATATTAGGACAAATTCCACGCGTACGAAGTTACGAGTAACATCTAGTAGAATATAAATAGGTGTATTCTGCACACTGGTGTCATGGGATCGCGTAAAAAATTAATCCTAATAGGATTATCGTCGGCGGGTCTTGTGGTAATGTCTGTTATGTTAATTGCTTATGATACATGCGATGACTAGGCTAGTACTTACTTGAGAAGGCTATTCTTAACACAAGAATAGCCTATTTTCGTAGTAGTCTATTTTTCTAATAAAGGTCTCATTACACTGTGACCTTTTCAACCCATAGTTCAGGTAGCTAATCGTCTTAATAACGCCTTGCCATCAATTAATTGGTCACGTTTGTTTGAAGATGTCATTTGAAATGTGATAGCTCTAAGCAAACATGACGCCCTGGTACTTTCAGCTAATAGGGTGAAATGGAGAATTGCTATTTTTAGGGTACTTCATTTGAAAATTGAAGAAATTTGGGTCATGTCTTATTTTAACAAAAATAAATAATATGCTTGGCTTCTTTTTCCTGCCCTTATTCCCAATTTTTTGGGGTCGGCTTTTTAATTACTAACGAATAATTTGATAAGTTTTTGAAAAGGGAGATGGGTATAATACTCCACATAGAATGTTCATGTCAATGAAACGTCGTTAAAAACTAATTAAATAATCATCATCTTACCATCACGTCTTTTTCCTGTTGGGGTAGGCAGTAACTACAGAGCGCCATTTACTACGATCTAAACGCACTTCCTTATATTCATGTACACTCATACATCCGGTCATAGATGCCCGAAGGTTGTTAAATAATTGTTGAAAAATATCGCAAATAATTATACAAATATTCGCTAGTTTTTAGGAAACCGATAAAATAGTTCATATAACTAGCTGACTGGCTAATAATAACTCAGATGCAAAACTTCCAACTATGTTTATAGTATCAGACGCAAAAAAAAACGCGCAACAGATTATTTGTGTCCGTCCTTGATTTATCTGTTTTATAGCTAAATATAAAAGGGTATAACTATATCTTACACAAAACCAATGGAAGGAGTTACACATGCTGGTTTCTATGCCAAATATATTGCCAAGTCAGTAACGCACTCTAAAACTATCATAATTCCATTCCCACGCAATGCATATAATTGGCACACACAGAGACTTAGGGATTAGGGTCCGTACATTATGAATATGCTTGATCTCGTAATTTGTGGCGAAGGTCGCTTGAAAAGCCAGCTCTTGTTGGATTTATGCTTTATATATACTAACAAGCTGACCCGGCAAACGTTGTTTTGTCATACAAATGTCAGTGGGGGTTTGAAAAATAGATGTTGTCCGATTCTCACACCTACTGAATATGCATGTAAAATTCCATAAAAATCGGCCAAGCCGTTTCGGAGGAGTACGGTAACTAACACTGTGACACGTGAATTTTATATATAAGATGTTATACAGCTGAAGAGTATGTTTGAGCAGGCTAATCTAAGAAACCGGTAGTCCGATTTGAAAAATTCTTGTGTTGAATAGTCCATTTATCGAAGAAGGCTTTAGGCGAGATATAGCATCACCAATAGGAGTGAAGCATCAGTAAAAATTTTGCAAAAAGACACCACAGCGTATAAAGGTGCGGGCAGTAGCCGTTAATATTACTCTTATGTACATACATATACATATATGATTATGAATGACTTCTAAGTGCGTATTTGCACTATTTACCTATTAACCTCAAGTTCAAGGGATTATGTAGCATTTAATAGTTATATTAGATACAGTTGTTGATCTATGACCTTATTATATTGCACATAATAGTGCAGCTATGTGGGATCATTGTAGGTGTAATTAAATTATACTCATCAGTCACGTGACCCTAGAAGGTTAAGATGGATGATGGCCATCTAAATTTTAATTAAGTGACATATTTGGTAGAAAAGTCTCCACCAAAAATACTGAAAAAGAAAACAAGTTTTGACAGTCTCTCTCTCTCTCTCTCTCTCTCCAGGCCCATTAACAGCCACGGGCCTTCTTTTATTTGCAAAGGAAATTTTCGTCCTCTATTCGGCGGACAGCTAAAGACTGGAACAATCTGCCAGAGTCTGTGTTTCGGGACACTTACAATGTGAAAGCATTTAAGGGAAGAGTGAATAGGCTTTTAACAAAGTTGTTGCGCTTTACCATTCATGATTCAAGGCTGCATTATGCATGTATTATGTAAAAAATAGGACTATGGTCTACTGTGCCGCTCTGACCAAGCCAGAGGGTTTATTTGCAAGTATTCCGTCTCTCATAGAGGAAGTCATCTGTGTACAATATTACTTAGGAGGCTTCTACAGCACCTTGGGATGGAAAAGGGGTGGTGACAATTGAATTCTTAACCTGTCGCTACACGGTCTTATGATACTTGGTGCATATCCCGTTGTTGTTTCTAGCCAGGTCAGACATTGGAGAAGGATTTGACAGACGCGTCTATATCGAATCCCAATATGAAGTTTGGTTGGATCAAAGGGGTGCTGATGCGATGTCTTCTCAATATTTGGGGTGTCATGCTGTTCCTCAGGCTTTCCTGGGTCGTTGGGCAAGCTGGTGTGGGTTAGTATACCTTGAATATTCTTATTTACTCCAATATCAGGCTAATACGTAAACCTGTGCCGCAATACAGAAAAAGCTTATCTGAATGCACAGCAGCTTCTGTTGGTTGCTATGGCGACCGTGAAATAAACAAACATGGCGGAGTTGCGATTTATACCCGCGTATTTCACACGCGTCCATTTTTATAGCCCGATTCTGAGAACTTTTCAAGATAGTTTATAGCCTATGATCTATTTCAGAATTTGATATATCATGGAGCCAAAATTCATTAGATTTCGCGTGAACGTCATAAGCATATAAACAAACAAACTCATTCAGTTTCTCATTTATATATAAGTATTATACATTTGTCGGCAGCGCAGTCATTGCTGTTGATATTGACAACCTCTGTGGTAACTACCATCACGGCGTTGTCTATGTCAGCCATCAGTACCAACGGTGTCATCAAAGGAGGTAACGTATTATTATTTAACTTGCCTTTACACCACAGCTCACACCTAATAGATTCCGCATCCAAGGCGATCAACGCACACTGAATGTATGCTCTACTCTCGTATAGGTTATGTGTGAGAACACTGGTGCGTTTAGTGATTAACAAAAATCTCCTTTCGCACAAACACTTTGTGTGATGACTTTGTGTGATGAAATGACTTTCTGAACAGATCTTTCATACAAACTGACAAGCTTTTTTACGCTATTGAAGTCTAAATAATTTCAATAAGATTGCTGGAAGTAAGCCCGCGCTTTGTGGCGTTCTATTTGTGAGGCCTATTTCCATCAGTGGACGGAGAATGATGTGGCTGATGGATGAATGGTAGGACTGCTATTTCTACCAAAAGTTGATGGTTCAGTTTCAGGTTCCTAGGTTCAGTTCCACGTCAGTACAATACGTCAGTCAGTCAGCTTCGTCCTTTATAATTAATAGCAACAATACGATTTCAGGTGGTACATATTACATGATATCCCGTTCCTTGGGCCCGGAGTTCGGTGGTTCAATTGGTCTGATATTCGCGATGGCTAACGCAGTTGCCTGTGCGATGTATGTCGTCGGTTTTGGCGAATCTCTCATCACACTTATACCAGAATCTGCTTATATGATCAGCAAAAGTTGGGTAAGTCGCTATTTCTGGCTATTTAAATAAATATACCCAATTTTTTCATTTGTTTGAGTTCTGTACCAAAAGGTAACAGGAAAGCCTATTACCGAGAATCCGCTGTCCAGCTGTGTCACCATGCTGTATCTCATGAATTCGTGATGATATGATGAACCAAACAAACTTCCTTGTAGAGGCGTATTTGAAAATTAGCGATCCGGGCCATTTGATACGGCGCCCCGGGCAAATTTATTTAGCCGCCCTATCAATTAATAGAGATAGAGCAATTTTTTTTAGCTTTCGTCGCCCTTCTCAGGCTTGGCGCCCCGGGTCATGGCTCCTATGGCCCTAGGATAAATACGCGTCTGCTTTTTTGGCTTCATACACACATACATCTATCTGGTCATACATGCCCGATGGTTGGTGGTTACGCACTTGACCCTTTTGAAGGACATCGGCGACGACATCGAAGTATGTATTTCTCGGGCGTCCTCTCCCAACGTTTCCCACCTATCTCCGCCATGTGCCTTTTGATAATCGTCTATCATGCATCCTCTCCACTGATTTTCATAATATGTAGTGATGTAATATGATTTGATTACCCATTTTTTCTTTCAGGACCAAGCGATTTACGGATGTATAACGATAGTACTGCTAACTGGTATAGTAATAGTTGGTATGGAGTGGGAGGCTAAAGCTCAGATAGTACTGCTTATAATACTGTTAGCGGCGATAGCTGACTTTTGTATAGGAACTGTGATCGGACCTAAGAGCGATATAGAATTAGCACAAGGTTTTGTTGGTTACAATAGTAAGTATTTTGATGTAATTGATTGCGTATTTATGTTTACGTCATATTATCATTTGCTAAACCAAAACAAACAGCGATTTACTTTACAACCCAGTAGCTTGTCTCTGCAATCTGTGTGGATTTAGATTACACATGTCACCAACCTATTTTCCTCAGCGTGCTGTAAGAGCCAGCTAAGGTATATGGTAAGCAGTTAATGTAATATAAACTGTGAGAGAAAACTTAGAACTAAACCTTATGCCAAGATCCCTGGTCAGCGAGAAAATTAGGCCATAAGCCCTCTTATAGTAGAAGTGGCTCATGCCCAATAGTGCAACGTTAATAGATTGGGAGGAAGTGAGCTTTCGTATGTAGCCCTTAACCTTATTTGTCGATTAAGGTCTCTGTTCTAGGGACCTTTACTTATTAGTCTATTAATAAGTAATAATTGTAGTCTTTACAAAAATTCAACAAGATTGGTTGAAACTTATTTGTAATGATCTCTATGGTCTATTTTATCGTGTAAGTTGTATATTATCGTGTAAGGTCCCCTTTATCTTGTAAAGATACTATTTCCCGTATATCGTGTAAGCTATTAACTTTAACGTTACGCCATTGACTTAAAATTTGTTTAAACTACTCGTCCCTGTTGCTGACTACTATTTAAAATGCATTTATTTTTAGTGACTCTGCTAAGAATGAACATGGGATCCGACTATCGTTTCTTCGAGGGGGTGGAACACAATTTCTTCTCAGTATTCTCAATATTCTTCCCAGCAGCTACCGGGATATTAGCCGGGGCCAATATTTCTGGAGATCTGAAAGTAAGTTTATAGTGTAATTGGTGTTAAAACTGTTGATTTTCTTGAAGAAAATGGTACTAATTCTAGGTGCACAATCGAACTTAACCTAACTAAAAATGAAAACAGCTTATGTAAATAGCAAATTTTATTGAAAACCTAAGTATATCGATTTCACTCACTTGTCTCTAAAAACCTTCTGTATAGGTACCAAATTTCATAAAAATCGTTGCTGTTTCTGAGATCCCAATATAATTTTATTTCGGAAACATCTGCAAAGATTTTCAATTTAAATAAATAAATATTTATGGACATTTCACACAACGTCCTCTGGTCCCAAGCTAAGCTTGTTATGCTTGTATTATGGATACCAGAATACGGATAGAATACATAAACTAATTTTCTTTTGTAAATACATACCTATTATACATAGTAAACACCCAGACGCAGAACAAACGTTTGCATGACAATTATAAACATCACACAAATGAATGTCCGAGGCGGGAATCGAACCCGTGACCTCGTGAACGGCAGTCCCCTATATGAACCACTAGACCACGAAGCCCGTCATTTATACAAGAATTTCCCGTTTAACTGCATAAGATATACGAACGAAGCTAATGTTTATAAATGTTTATAAATGTATGTTATAAAGTAATTTATTAATTTTGCAATTGACTTGCTATGCTTTTACAAAATAAAAACAAATTGTAGTGGAAAAAAATTACAAAGGTCGCGTCATTATTTCAGTCCAATTGTATTCTGTAAAGAATACTAAGTGGCTGGTCGATAATGTGCAAAACATTCTCGATAGATGGCGTTGTCCATCAAATGCGATGTAGACTCATTCGAGTGACATTATAGTGGCGAAATTGATTACCGCAATAGCTCAGTCAGTAGAGCGACGAACGGTATTCCAAGGTCGTAGTTCAAGTCCCGCTTGCGGTGATCATTTTTTCCACTATAATTTAATTTGTTATATTTAATTTTATACTTATTGTATTAATTACGTAATTATTGACGGGCTTCGTGGTGGAGTGCTTTATGTAATGGACTGCCGATCACGAGGTCGCGGGTTCGATTCCCGCTTGGGACAATCATTTGTGTGATATCCATAAATGTCATACAAATGTTTGTAGTGCGTCTGGGTGTTTTCTATGTATTATAAGTATGTATTTACAGAAGAAAAAGTAGTATATGTAGTCTATCCGTATTCTGGTACCCTGGTAGCTATATTTCTATGCTTGTATTATACAAGCATAGAAATATAGCTTACTTTGGGACCAGAGGACGTTGTGTGAAATGTCCTGAATCTTTATTTATTTATTATTATTATTAATTTTTATTGTTACAGGATCCGTCCAAATCGATACCAAAAGGTACATTACTTGCTATTCTGATCACAACACTGTCTTATGTTCTGATTGCGTTGTTAGCCGGATGGACTGTAGTAAGAGATGCTTCAGGAAATGTCGCTGATTTGGAGAACTTTACTATATCGGCATGTGCTGTCAATAGGACCTGTGGATATGGATTACATAATAGTAATGATGTATGTTATTAAAAAATATTATGCTTATTAAAAATTCGCAATAGTTTAATAGCATTTCCACTTACCTCCGCCGTGTATATGCCTTTCGTTAATCGTATCTCATCCATCCTCTCCACATGACCAAACCACCTAAGCATACTTTTCTCCACCTTAGTCACTACATCCTCTTTCAGACCGCAACGTTCTCTTATAACTTCATTTCTTAATCTATCTTTCAAAGTCACACCACACATACTTCTCAAAGAGCGCGTCTCTACAGCATTTATTCTACTTTTGTGCTTCTTCTGCCACACCCAACAATCCTCGATTTCTCGGGAGATAACCATCAGATCCTGACCTGATGCCAATGGGACCACACGGGAACCACCAGCTTTCAAATAAAAAAAGAATCATTAAAGACGCTTCGCCCAGTTAAAAGCTAGAGGTAACAAACATAAAAAAAATTGGTCAAGTGCGAGTTGGACTCGCGCACGAAGGGTTCCGTACCATTATCTATGCAACATAAGGCAACGTTATTAGTATCGAGCAAGAAACGGTAAAAAAATCATGTTTGTTGTATGGGAGCCCCCCTTAAATATTTATTTTATTTTATTTTTAGTATTTGTTGTTATAGCGGTAATAGAAATACATCATCTGTGAAAATTTCAACTGTCTAGCTATCACCGTTCTTGAGATACAGCCTGGTGACAGACGGACGGACGGACGGACAGTGAAGTCTCAGTAATAGGGTCCCGTGTTTACCCTTTGGGTACGGAACCCTAAAAAAATAAAAAAAACCATATCGACGAATTGAGAACCTCCTCCTTTTTCAGAAGTCGCTTAAAAATATGACAGGTTTTACGTAAGAGATTTAAAGTGCGTAAAAATTTGGGATTTTCATTTGATATCTATATTCTGGCAGTCCATGTGGTGGCAAATTAAGAGTATAAATGTCGCCACCCCATTTTGTTCCGACCATATACCCCCTCGAAGTGGAGGCAGCCCATGCCCAATATAGGAAGTCAAAGGGAAGAAGAACTGTTGAATCAAGGCGTCAACTACCTCTATCAAAATGAGAGTATAATGGTCTTATTCATAATGACTTATCGGAGGTTTAAAAGTTCGCTAAAATGCGTTCGCGAAAATTGTCAAAACTTGTTATTCATAATAGTCTTTTTACGATAAAACGTTTATTATCTCTCCGATAAAATCTCCCTTTAAACCTCCGATAAGTCATTATGAATAAGGCCATAAATGTATAGACGCAACAAACATACTTACAAACCTTATATCTTTCATAATGTGTTATATATATTTGTCAGGTAATTCGCCTAGTATCGGGTTTCGGTCCACTCATATATGGAGGCTGTTTCGCCGCTACTCTGTCTTCAGCTCTCGCATCATTAGTATCGGCACCCAAAGTGTTTCAGGTATGTAGCGTAAAATAAACATGGATGAGTTATACTCCTATGTCATCGCAGGTATACTTCAAAACGGGTCAAGTGCGTAGCACTTACAACCGTCGGGCATGTATGACCAGATGTATGAGTGTGGATGAAGCCAAGGAAGTAAGTTTGAATCGTAGCAGATGGCGCTCTATAGTCTCTGCCTACCCCCGTGGGAAAAAGGCGTAATTTTATGATGTAGTGGAGATGATTTTTGGGGTCTGCTGTACGGATTACTTCCAATATTACATATAATATTCTTTCGTAAATACACACAGACGCAATACAAATATTTGTTTGTCACATAAATATTTACAAATGTTACACAAATACTTGTCCTGTGCGGGGATTGAATCCGCGACCTTGTGAAAAGCAGTCCATTACCTGAACCACTAGACCACAAGGCCCATTGGTATTTAAAAATTTAATAAATCAATGTATTGTGTATATTTTGTAGGCGTTATGTCAAGACAAACTGTACCCTTACTTGGAGTTCTTCGCTAAAGGCTATGGGTCGAATAACGAGCCAGTCCGTGGATATGTACTCACATTTGTTATAGCATTTGCTTTTATACTTATGGGTAAGTTGTTTTATATATTTCTTGTACTACAGCACACAAGCATACGGGTCGCCTGATGGTAAGTGATTACTTTAGACTATGGACGTTTGCAACAGCTGGACCGATTTTAAAAAAATCTTTTGGTGTTGGATAGTACATTTATCGAGGAAGGCTATATAACATCACGCTGCGATTAATAGGAGCGAAGCATTAGTGAAAAATTTTGTAAAAACGTGGGAAATTCTCTAAATTCCACGCGTACGAAGTCGCAGGCAACCTTTAGTATTATGATAATGCCGGTAGGTATTTAACTGGTTTTTTATGTATGTTACCCGAAATGTCAAAAAGGGCTTTATCGATTTTGAGAAAAATATTATTTAAAGACCTTACCATCATCCCTGTCCATATGGGGCCCCCATATAGACAGGGATGATGGTAAGATCACCACCAGGTTTTTTTATGATAGTCAGAAATCTTTGGTAAAACAAATGTGTCTTAAAATCTGTATTTTATTCTAGGCGGTCTTAATCAGATAGCACCTTTGATCTCCAATTTTTTCCTGGCCGCATACGCGCTCATCAACTTCTCTACGTTCCACGCTAGTCTAGCTAAGCCGGTCGGATGGAGACCTACTTTTAGAGTAAGTTTCTTTAAAGTATTCCGCGATTAACTTATGACTACTGAATAAATCAAATTATATTGAAAAATAACGATCAACATGAGCGGAACTTGAACCCACGACCTCGGAATACCGTTCCGTTGCTATTCCAACTGAGCTACCATAATCATAATTACTGGTCCATTTAAAGATTTTTGATCATAAACATTATTGAATTTGATTCTATACTTTAAAATCTAAAATTTCAGTAAATAGCAATTGATCCTAAAAATTCCTATAATGTATTAATCAATGATATCGTCAAAGTCGCGAGGAGCCATTGGATGCAAGCGGCATAAGACCGTGTGAGGCCTATGTTCGACAATGGACGGAGAGAGGCTGTTGAATGGATGAATGGGAATTCTTTTTATGTTGTATATTTTAAATAAATTTCTTTATTTTGTTGTTCAGTTCTACAACATGTGGTTATCTCTGTTGGGCGCCATGTTGTGCGTCGCCATTATGTTCGTGGTGTCGTGGGTGACTGCCCTTGTAACATTTGTATCACTGCTCGCACTATATCTACTTGTGTCTTATAGGAAACCGGGTGAGCAACTTGTTTTATTTTAATATGGCTAGAAAAATATTAAAACTATCGAATTCCCACTGTTGGGAACGGTCTACCTCCGCTTTGAGAGTGATTTTGATCTACGGTGCCGCACTGACTAGGCGTGTTGGCACAGGTTTTATTGTCGAGTTTCCCGTCTCTCACAGAGGATGTTATCTCTGTACAATATCCCTTAGCTGGCTTTTACAGCACCCTGAGGAGAAAAAGAGGCGGTGACACTTGTATTCTTAATCCTTTACCAAACGAAAATATGATAAAGACATAAGGAGAATAGGCTGGAGAGAGAAACAAATTCACTTTTTGATAGGAAAATAAAAATATAGTGTTACCATAGACACAGTACTAATAAAGATTATCAATTCCCATACTTTGGCATGTTCGCCATAAAATGCACGCTAAATCTAGGTGGCGCTGTTCACTAGCGTAACAACTTGTATAAAACGGACGTTGCAATAAGATACGTTTAGACAGAAAAAAATTAACTTAAATTAAAAGTCTAATACATATTTAATATGTTACATTCAACGAAAAAATACAATAATAATTATTTTCCACTGATTAGTACATGCAAATAACCTCTTACGATAAAATAACCTCTTGCGATAGATGGCAGATGATTCGCTTCAATGATCGCTTTGTTATTTTTAACACAGTTTTTAACTAGATGGCATTTTAATATATTTAAATCATTGATTGGTGTTACAAAAACTATTATTATTATTTTAGGGTATTAAATATTAGTAAGTTTTAAGAACAATAATATATTTATAGTTTTATAAAAAAAACAAAAAAAGGTTGAAAAGATAAAAAGTTACAAACTAAATTATCTCATAAAAATCATCAAATTGGTTTATTAAAAAACAGGTAGTATTTATTTGGGTTCAAGGTCAAGCTTGTTAAAACAAATAGTGATGCGCCACTTGATTTCGACGTTTTTAGGGTTCCGTACCCAAAGGGTTAAAACGGGACCCTATTACTGAGACTTCGCTGTCCGTCCGTCAAATAAATTGGTCAAGTGCGAGTCGGACTCGCGCACGAAGGGTTCCGTACCATTATCTATGCAACATAAGGCAACGTTATTAGTATCGAGCAAGAAACGGTAAAAAAATCATGTTTGTTGTATGGGAGCCCCCCTTAAATATTTATTTTATTTTATTTTTAGTATTTGTTGTTATAGCGGCAATAGAAATACATCATCTGTGAAAATTTCAACTCTCTAGCTATCACCGTTCTTGAGATACAGCCTGGTGACAGACGGACGGACGGACGGACGGACGGACGGACAGCGAAGTCTCAGTAATAGGGTCCCGTTTTTACCCTTTGGGTACGGAACCCTAAAAACGATGTTGCTTGTTATGACGTTCAAATAGCGAGTGTATTCTTAGAAATTACATTTGTCGTGTGTGTGTGCGTGTGTGTGTGCGTACGTGCGTGTATGTGTCTGTGTGTGCGTGTGCGCAAATAGTATATTAGCTTTGGGCGATGTATGTATGTAAAAAAATTGGTCAAGTGCGAGTCGGACTCGCGCACGAAGGGTTCCGTACCATTATCTATGCACCATTAGGCACGTTATAGAACCAAATATTCTGTGAATAGTTAAAGCGTCTACCTGTCAACGTTATTATTATTGAGCAAGAAACGGTAAAAAAATCATGTTTGTTGTATGGGAGCCCCCCTTAAATATTTATATTATTTTATTTTTAGTATTTGTTGCTAGAGCGGCAATAGAAATACATCATCTGTGAAAATTTCAACTGTCTAGCTATCACCGTTCTTGAGATACAACCTGGTGACAGACGGAGGACGGACGGACGGACGGACAGCGAAGTCTCAGTAATAGGGTCCCGTTTTTACCCTTTGGGTACGGAACCCTAATGAACTGTCTCTTTCAGCACATCCTCAATGTATAGGTCGTCATCGTACCTACTGAAAATATTTAACAAAGCCTACCGCTTTGTTAAATATTTTCAGTATCATGTAACAAGTAAGCGTAATAATTGAATGAGATATTTTGTTGTGATGAAAAGTAAAAAGGATTATTGACGTCACTCACAATATCAAAAGAAACAAAGTACTTTAATATTTATTAACAGGTTGTTATATTATGATACTAAATTTATTATAAAATAAGTTTTATTCTATTATCAGCTCGGTGAAGGTCGATTTAGGTTCGGATCTTAGACTATAAAGTATGTTGTTATGGTTGATATATGATATCGTCGAGGCCTTTGACACAAGCCGCCTTCGCGGGGATCGGTGTTTTTGAGAATGTTAACAAACAGAATGAAAGCAACCTTATGCCTCAATAAAGAAAGTATATTTTTAAATGTTGTTGTTCCGTTCGACGTTCATAGCAAAAGCAGCTTTGCGTGTTTTATTGTTTCGTCTTCAATCGTCTTTAAGAGGGTACTGTACTCCTCATTTAGGTATTTGCCTTAGGTATTGCTATCCCTATTTCCGAGCGCCGCGCTGAAAGGGACAAATATAGATGAAGCGGATTTTACCTACAAATTCTTTGAAAAAAGACGTTTCGTACTTCCGTTTTTTTTTCGCGAAAGTTAAACCGATTTTAATAGTTTTTGCGTCATATTATAGACAAAGAATATATCTATGCTTCTATCACTTTCTTTTGTGGTAAAACTTTACCAAATTTGTGTGATAGACGCTGCAATTTTATCTAAAGAAAACCGAAAAAAAAAGTTTTCCGGATCGTCATATTTCTTTTAGTTATTATGTTTTGAAAAAAAGAAAGTGAAACGTATTTTTAGGTGTGGTACCTTGGGTATATTTAGAAGTAAGAGATATTGCGTGTTCACGTAAACACTGTTTATTCACGACTAAGACCAAACTAAGACTAACATATGTCTAATCTTACATTCTGCAGGAAGGGTAACGATCCCGTTATGTTCAAGGGACGCGCTACTTGAAGTTGTCAAACCTCAGCAATAAATTCTTAACTAATATCGATACAAGTGTGAGAGCGAAATGTTAGGCACAAACAAAATGTTAAAATGTCTACCATGAGTTGATCTATAAGTGGCTGGGCATACATAAAAATAATATATAATGGTACCAATTCTACATGCACAAGTAAACTAAACTTAACTAAAAAATAAATATTGATTATTTCAATAACACAATTCCGCAATTCGGTACTGTTAACTACACTTTCTTATTATAAAAACGGTGTATTATATAATAACAATTTAAGTTACTGTGAATGTGTATAAGAAAATAGTCAATTAATCAAAATACAGCATAGTTGCTTTTTTATTTTTGGTTAAGTTTAGTTGTGCACATAGAATTGGTACCAATATCTGCTTGACCGAGCGTAACTCTCGATGGATTTTTGTGAAATTATTCTTAATAAGGTAAGTCTCAGTAATAGGGTTCCATTTTACCTTTTGGTACGGTCAAGTACGTGTTGGACATGCACGCGAACGGTTCCGTGCGGTTATTATGATGATATATTCGTGACACCAACCACAAATAACACCATATAGCGGACCCCCAAACAATGGGATAAGGGCAGGATGATGATGATGGTGAGTCTGAGTAGGTATTTGTGGTTGTAGTATCATCTGATCTAAGCAAACTGAAAATTTCAGCTCTCTAGCTAAACAGAAAATTTTCATAGTACGAAAACACCGACAAAAAGAAATTTTATAAGTATACATAAATCCAAAATCCCATTTATTTAAACACAGGTATTTAATATACGTTATACATATAAAGTAAAATCACGAAACATGTAAAATATTACAAGCCGCATAGGTATGTACGATGTATCGTGCTGTCGCTAGTCGCGATGGCGATACTACAATCAACTACAAAATTAAATGTAGGTACAAGAACCTCACGATGCGATAGGCTAAGGAATTGAATGAAACACAACGCGGTAACGTAACGCGCAACGTTGCCAGTTTGACAAACTTGGTAGGTAAGTACTTGATAAGAAGCTTAAAAAAATGAAGTTTGTAGTTTGCGAAAGATATAAATGTATTTACTAATTAACTAAGATATAAATCTATATACTGTAGTAACTAAATTGCCTTTATTTATGTGTTTAAAAATACAAAAAGTGAAACCGCATTATCAAAAATCCACTTTAATTTGAACGCCAGACCTATTAACATTCGTGGCCCTGCTATATATATGCTTTACCCGATACGCCACGGCACTCTTAAAAAATCGTTCGAAATTTATATGTGTATTCTAAGCCGCAAAAGGCGCGTATCTTTACTTTTTATGATAAAAAAATTGTAAATTCTATGATAAACATATTAAACTATTCTATGATAAACAAAATTGTGTTCATTTCAATTTTTCAGATTATCTGAGGTAAATTTAAAACTAGTTACGTAATTGATTTATCAAGATTATGAAATAGTGCCATCTGCCATTTTTTTTTAGTACTACCGCTATACAAAGTGACGTAGTAAGATTATGAATGATTATTGATTACGATAAATTATGTGATTTGATACGCTTAGTGCCATCTGTAGATTCAGAGTGTAATGATAATTGAGTTTCACAATTTGTTGGGAGGTTATATGTCTTTATTATACTGTGTCTATGGTGTTACATTGAAAATCTTGACGAAACTAATGACATGATTCTAATATCTTAAAGAATGAGATGTGATTGTAAAATTTTGGCTAATCCCTGTAATTTAAAACCTAAACGAGATCTCGTTTAAGTCAAGTTTCAGTCATCATCATATTTTGTGCATCTTAAGTAATGATATCGATTGGGAATCGAACTCATAACATCGACACTGACTAAACTACGTTGTGCTAATGTTGTCAATATATATTTCAACTTTTAGACGTAAACTGGGGTTCAACTACTCAAGCACAAACATACAAGACTGCATTGTCAGGCGTTTATCTGCTCAATAGAGTCACTGAACATGTCAAGAATTATAGGTAATTATCATAGTAATTTAGTAAATTAAAAGCACTTAATACCGTTTAGAGATTCTAGACCTATTTTGTTAAAACCATTTATGAGATCTACCTCTGGTAGATCTCATCATGGAATAACACTAACACAACAAAAATGTGTAAGGACAAAGTTATGAGTATAAAAGTAATACCGCGAAATGAATATGATATCATGAAATGTGATTATGTTGAGATTGTATCACGTATATGTTGAGATGTGATATGATGAGATGTGATATGATGAGATGTGATATGATGAGATGTGATATGATGAGATGTGATATGTTGAGATGTGATATGATGAGATGTGATATGATGAGATATGATATGATGAGATGTGATATGTTGAGATGTGATATGATGATATGTTTTATGACGTGATGTTGCAAAACACCTACAACCAATGCTGCGTGTGACTATTATCATCGGTTAGAATAACTATTGCTATTTCCACTACCTTATTTCCTTTGACCCTTTTACTTTTACGTATTTGCACTGACCACGTCATTTTGATTATTACCTTAGGTACTCAACCTGTGATATATTTAGATGTGATATGATGAGATACTATGAGATAAGGCGTGTTAATATTGGATGAGCTTAAACGAGATGTTTAAATAATACATTTGTATATTATGTAATTGTGTTTTTTTTATCTGTAGACCGCAGATCTTGGTGTTGACTGGATTCCCTGGAGAGAGGCCCATACTAACAGACTTCACTTATCTGCTTACTAAAGGACATTCTCTAATGCTATGTGGACATATTGTACAGGTATTATCATACAAATATTTTTATAGAATACTGCGATTTAAAGGGGGCGTTAATTATTTACGTGAGACATTGAGATATAGGGCTCCAGCTAATATTAACCATGATTAATATTTTGACAAATTCTGTAGCTTTTCTGTAACATAAATCCTGTAATAAGTATGTATTTACAAAAGAAAAGTTGTTTGAGTAGTATATCCGAATTCAGGTACATATAAATTAGGCATATACGCTTAGGTTGGGACCAGAGCACGTTGTGTAAAATGGCTATTTATTTTTTATCCATACGTTGACTAACTAACGCATTAACGTTTCGTTATTGCTATATTTTTGTAGACTTCGGATGTAACTTAGCTTACATTCCAATGTCGTGAGTAGTACAACGCCATCAATGTTTTTCTTCTTTTTGTTAAAAATAAAAGGTATTTTAATCAAACAATGGTACCAGTTCTACATGCGCATCTAAACTTAACTAAAAAATGTAAACAACTTCGTGGTCTAGTGGTTCATGTAACGGAGTGCCAATCACGAGGTCGCGGGTTCGATCATTTGTGTGATTTTTAGGGTTCCGTACCCAAAGGGTAAAAACGGGACCCTATTACTGAGACTTCGCTGTCCGTCCGTCCGTCCGTCCGTCTGTCACCAGGCTGTATCTCAAGATCGGTGATAGCTAGACAGTTGAAATTTTCACAGATTATGTATTTCTATTGCCGCTATAACCACAAATACTAAAAATAAAATAAAATAAATATTGCTCCCATACAACAAACATGATTTTTTTACCGTTTCTTGCTCGATAATAATAACGTTGCCTTATGTTGCATAGATAATGGTACGGAACCCTTCGTGCGCGAGTCCGACTCGCACTTGACCAATTTTATTCTAATTCTTATACAAATGTTTGTACTGCGTCTGGGTGTTTCTATATATTATAAGTATGTATTTACAAAAGAAAAGTAGTTTATGTAGTATATCCGTATTCTGGTACCCATAACACAAGCATATAAGCTTAGCTTGGGACCAGAGGACGTTGTGTGAAATGTCCATGAATATTTATTTATTTATATTATATGTCTCGTATTAAGAGTTATTCTCGTGGTTTCAGGGTCAAGTAAGTCATCGTGGTAGAGAGGCACTGTCAAATCGCGCGTACCAATGGTTCAACAGAAGGAAGATAAAAGCATTCTATACAGTAGTTGATGATTGTGGCTTCAAAGATGGCGCTAGTGCTTTAGTACAGGTATTACATATTTTAAATCATATTTGTTCGCAAACAAAATTTTGAACATAAGCCAACAGGTAGGTTTTTATTTGTTTAGCTCATGATACTCAATCGATATTATTGATTTATTTCGTATCAATATTGTATCGATAACTATTAGTTACAACTGAAATTTTAAAACTTTTATTCAACGTGAGTTATGTGAGGAGACCTTCTTGTATTATTATTATTATATTATTGACGGGCTTCGTGGCGTAGTGGTTCATGTACTGGACTGCCGTTCACAAGGTCGCGGGTTCGATTCCCGCTTGGGACAATTATTTGCGTGATATCTATAAATGTCATACAAATGTTTGTACTGCGTCTGGGTGTTTCTATGTATTATAAGTATGTATTTACAAAAGAAAAGTAGTTTATGTATTATATCCGTATTCTGGTACCCATAACACTAGCATAATAAGCTTAGCTGGGGACCAGAGGACATTGTGTGAAATGTCTATGAATATTTATTTATAAAAAAATATTGACCACATCGTTAATCTCATTAAAACTCGAGAAAGGCTGGAATGATTGTTGTGATTTTGATCTTGAAATATTCATGAAAGTCCAGGAAAGATTTGAACGGGACAAAATATATGGGGATCTAAAATTTCACATGTATGGAGTAGCGGGCATCATCTAGTATCGTATAAAATTTAACTAACTAAAATGAAAACAACTATGGTGTATTTGATTAATTGGCTATTTCTTTGTGCACATGTTTATTAATTAAAATCGTTAGTTTAGAATAATATTTTTTATAATATTACCGATTATTCAAACCAACCAGAAATGTCGTACTAGTTATTGCCTGCGAAGGCGTACGCGTGAAATTGGGAATCACTGCTTTGTATAATATAACATAAAGTAAAATAAACATGTCTTCAAAAACAAACAAGTTTAAAAATTCGCCATTTTTTTTTGTCACGTTTTCCCGCAAGCTGTCTTTGAGACATTCAGCTGGATGTTAAAAATTTATTAATAAAATAACGTGTTTGGAGCAACATCCAATAACGTGCCCAAATATTACAATTTGTCTAATTTGACATTAAATCTTGTGGTGCTCTTCGCTTTAATTTTATAAAAGTGAGTCGAGACTTCTTAGTCATTAAATTTCTAGCATATTCATTGGGGTGATTTTGGATACGCTTGCTGTAGGTTTGAAGTGCATTGGATACCTCGGTTTTAACGGTCTTAACGTTTAATTCTCGATGCAGCCGGTCGTTTCTAAAATACCATGGAGCGTTGGTAATCATGCGTAGAACTTTGGATTGGAAACGTTGAAGAATTTCAATATTTGAATGACAAGCTGTACCCCACAGATGCAATCCGTATGTCCATATCGGTTTTAGTGTGGCCTTATACAAAAGAAGTTTATTGTCTAATGAATGTTAGGATTTACGATTGATTAGCCATTTTATGGTTAGTCATTATTTGATTCTCGTTGCACTGTTCTGGCGAGCATAGCACCATGCTGAAATCTAGTAAGGTTATTAGTTATTTGTTCGCGAGAGTGAGTTTGTACGCGCACATCCCAGAAATAAAGTAATACTCAGGGTTGCACTGGTCGTATGAATCCGTAAAAATAGTTAACATTAATTAATTTACAAAATTCTATAAATCTGCTAAAGATTTACGTATAGTTTTTTTGTTTAATAACGGTTGGAGGACATCACTATTTTATAAGTGTAATTTCCTAGCAACACAGTAAACGTCAAATAATATTTGGAACTCTGGGATAAATATGATATAGTATCGTTATATTTTCTAACACTTGCGCGACTCATCTGTTTAAATAAAACTACTTTTTACGGATTTAGACGCGTATATTTGTTTTAAATCTTGGCCCGACGTTTCGGAGACTTTGCAGTCACCATGGTCACGGGTGAGACTGAGCTGTAATGTGTCTTCTACGATCAGTTATGAAAATCACTAATGATTTTATGTAGTCTGAGCACAATGTAATATGATATAGTTTATAGTAAAAGTCTATCTTTATGGTCAATGTAAAATTAAAATCGAATGTGGGTAAACCCTGTAATAACTGATCGTAGAAGACACATTACAGCTCAGTCTCACCCGTGACCATGGTGACTGCAAAGTCTCCGAAACGTCGGGCCAAAATTTAAAACAAATATACGCGTCTAAATCCGTAAAAAGTAGTTTTATTTATATAGTATCGTTTCTTTCATCCGCTTTTTATTAATTTTAAACTTTGAATGCTTCACATTAACGCTTAGATAGAGACTAGATGATGTTGTATCGATTATGTTATGTTTTGTATTATCAGACGAGCGGTATAGGCAAGTTGAGACCGAATATAGTGCTGATGGGATTCAAAGAGAACTGGCAGACAAGTCCTTTAAACGATATTGTTGATTATGTTGAAGTTATGCAGTGAGTATCATATCATATACATTTTGTATTGTATACCTTCGTACATAATTACGTTATTCTTATATTTTTGCAAACAACCACTTAATTATATCTGCACCACTTAAAGGTTGGCTGGTAGAGAATGCCTCAGGCTTTAAGTCCACCTTTATATCAAAGTGTGTATCCGTGTGACGGATTAAGAATACAAGTGTCACCACCCCATCTCCTCCCAAGGGTGCTGTAAAAGTCAGCTAAGGGATATTGCACACAGATAACATCTTCTGTGAGCGACGGATAACTCGAAAATAAACCCTGTGCCAACACGCCTGGTCAGCGCGGCACAGTAGACTATAATCCCTCCAAAGTGGAGGAGGCCCGTACCCAACAGTGGGACGTAAATGGGCTGGAGAGAGAGAGATATATATAAAGGTACCATTCGGATTCCTTGACACGCGTCGTGCAGCCTACTCCGGGTTTATACTGAAAATGCCAATGGATTTACAGATCTACGCACCGCGCATTCGCATAAAAAGTAGGCGTGGCTAAATTATGTATTAAAAATAACTATTCATATTTCAGTAAAGCGTTAGACGTCCACATGGCTATCGCGCTTTTACGAGTGGAGGGTGGACAGTACACTAGCGACACTCTAGACGACGATCTGAGAGCATACCTCAATGACATGAACGTCAAAGATTTATCACCGTTTTCACGTATGTATTTATGTTTAATGTTATGTGAATAATCTAAATTATGGACATCATGAAAAGAGGGTAGACAGACATCCAAATCTATTTGCGCAAACTTAACCAATATTTACACTTGATTGTTTTAAAAAGACTAGACTAGAAGAGTGGAATTTTGATAATTTTCTCTGTTCATACAAAATTTTTCACTGATGCTTCGCTTCTATTGTTCGCAGCGTGATGTTATATAGCCTATAGCCATAATCGATAAACATACTATGCAATACTAAAATTTTTTTCAAATCGGACCAGTAGTTCCCGAGTTTAGCGCGTTCAAACAAACAAACTCTTCAGCTTCATAATATTAGTATGGAAGTATAGATAACATTGGTAACAATTCTACACGAACAACCTAACTCCACAAAAAAATAAAAATTGATAGTGTCAGTTTAGTTTTTGGCACAACAGAATTGGCACCAATGTTAGTATGTTACGTTACTATTTTTTTTATTCCAAATAGGAAGATCCATATTCATAAAATAGGTTCAACCATCTTTCATTATAATTGTTTTGTGTTATGTATTTAATATTTCAACTAATATATAAGGGAAAGGGTATGTAATCATCCATATACATAATCATTGTCACAGGGTCTATGGGTGACAATAAAGAAAAGTCTACTGAAAGTCTCACTACACACTCTAGAGGTAAGACACTTTTATAAAAAAAATATATTATAAAGTACTTTTTTAATACTGGCATACGGTAACAGTTGTTAGCAAAAAAAAAAAAATAAGAAATTAAATTTCGTTTTTCAAATTTAAAAAAAGAATTATATTTCTTTTTATTTAATAGCAAATACGCTTTATTTTATTTTTTATTTAAATGATTCGCGTTTGGAACAGACACCTAGTTTCTGACGTTTCAAAAGAGCTTGTAAACATGCCAACTTGAAATAAAATATTTTGACTTTGACTATTGTTATGTATTTGCTGTTTTCAAATACACACTATATTCTTTAAATTACCTAAATCTCTTACAATTTTCTTCGTGATCCTAGACAAATTAAAATTTTAGTGTTATTTGTTTTTGTATTTGACTAACTGTAATATACGAGTATAACTGCAATATATCACAATCTGTGTTAGTAACTATTGTATTATTTATGCTTATAAATGGCCTAGATGTGTATTAAAATTGATAGATTTGCATTGACGAAGTTTTTATCAGGTATACGTGAAATAACAGTATAATAATAATTTTTTTTTGGTTTGTGTGGTGAAGATCAAAAAGTAAATTTGTTTCTTTCTCCCATTCGTCTCATGACTTTATCATATTTCCATGTAGTGACGGATTAATAATACAAGCGTCACCACCCTATCTCCTCCCCAGGGTGCTGTAAAAGCCAGCTAAGGGATATTTTACACAGATGACATCCTCTGTGAGAGACAGAAAACTCTAAAGTAAACTCTGTGCCAATACGCCTGGACAATGCGGAACAGTAGACCATAATCCTTTCCAAAGTGGAGGAGGCCCGTGTCCAACAGTGGGACGTAAATGGGCTGGAGAGAAAATAATATTTCATTGATATAGGTAGCAGCATCTCTGATATATCGATGAGCTCGCCGAACCTAGGACGTGAAGTTACATCGGACCCTACTGCGAAGAATAAGGAACCTACCAAAAAGGCTGAAGACAAGGAAAGGTACAAAAATTACTATAATATTCCTTAAAAATAGACCAACGCAATGACAGTACAGTTGATTACTGTTAACGAGGAGGTTTTTTTTCTTTACCTGGGGACTGCATTTACGCACTTTGTGTGGGACTCCCGGGTCCGAAACGAGGCCGAACTACCCACTAAACCCCACGGTGTTTCTCTTCGCCCCTTGGCCGGGCCATGGTAGTCACTCACGTATTACCATGACCCGACCAGGGGTGGCCCCCTATCGGTGTGGGCTCGCTGTAAGTTAACGAGGACGTGAGTTCGATACCTGCTGCTACAATTATGATAACAGAGATAATATTATTCCGTTTGGGTGTTATACAAATAAGTATGTTTATTTATTATATCAGTATTCATCATCATCATCATCATCATCATCATAACATCACGCCTTTTTCCCATGGGGGTAGGCAGAGACTATAGAGCGCCATCTGCTACGATCGCAGCATACTTCCTTGGCTTCATCCACACTCATACATCTGGTCATACATGCCCGACGGTTGTAAGTGCTACGCACTTCAGTATTATGGAGCCATAAATAATAAAACAATCATTAAGCTTAATTTGGGGCCAGTAGACGTTATGTGTAATGGTCGTGAATATTTACTTATTATTAAAAAAGTCGTTATTTTTGTATGTATGTCCCTATATGAGCTTATATATTCAAAACTACGCAACGGATTTTCAAGCGGATTTTTTTAATGATAGTACTCGTATGATTCAAGAGAATGGCTTTTTTGTATACGAAGTTCCAGGCAACAGCTAGTATTTAAATAAGTAAGTATTTATGGATCTTCTTCCTCTTCTCGCGGTGCCGTCTCCTACCGGAGATTGGCGATCATAATTATGATCTATAGTTTGTCGATAGCGGTTCTAAACAGAGACCTACTGCTCATGCCGAACCACTGTCTCAAATTTTTCAGCCAGGATGTGCGTCGTCTGCCTGGTTTTCGGCTACCCTGTATCTTCCCTTACATAATCAGTTGCAGAATATTATTATTTATGTATAATTACATACAATGCCTTCTAGTCCCAAGTTCATAATCATCATCCTCCTGCCCTTATCCCATTATTTGGGGTCGGCCCAACTTGTCTGTGTTAACTCCCCTTTCTTTCATGTCCTCGCTCACACAGTCCATCCATCTTTTCTTAGGTCTTCGTCTAGACTTTTTTCCTTCCACATTCATACGCAGAACTCCCCTAACGATGTTACTTTCCTCTCATCTCATGACATGCCCATACCAATGCCTCAAGTCCCGTATTTCAATGATCTCGCAATGGCATCACAATAACACATTATAACCTCAAAAAATTAGCAATAGACTACCAAACTTCATAAAATTCGCCACTAAGCAATCAGTTATTGCATTTTTTTTGCAATAACAATAAATAACTAATTGTTTAGTGGCAAATTTTATCAAGTTTGGTAGTCTATTGTTAATTTTTTGAGGTTATAATGTGTGACAGTCGGATTGATTTGAAATTTTGCATAGGTACATATCGAAGACCGATAACAATGCAATTATTTAAAAAGATATTCAGGATTATCAAGCTTGTTTTTTTAGTTTTAAAACTAAGCAAATTATCAATAAGTAGAAAACAGTTTTAATATACATATTTTATTTCTATAGTGGTGTAAAAAGCATCGGTAGTGCGTTCCGTCGTGCGTTAGGTGGTTCAGTAGCGAGACGTGCTTCATCATTCACTTCAGTAGAACAGTTCACTAAGAGACAGTCCGGTACTGTTGATGTGTGGTGGCTCTATGATGATGGAGGTGAGTTTTCTTACAATTATATTACAAGATATTTGTCAAGCTTTTGCCTGATTTTTATAAAAAAAATATCGTAGAAATTAACTGTCTGTTTGTTATGTTGGTGGATAAGAAACGGGAACAGGTAAACTAGCGCACAACTTAAATGGTTAAGGAGACGAAAATAAATTATGAAGACACTATGAGTTTGTGGTGACAGATTAAGAAAACAAGTGGCACCACCCTTTTTCTACCCATGTATGCTGTAACAGTCAGCTAAGGGATAGAACGCACACAGATAAAGAGGACGTAAGAGACGGAAATCTTGAAACTAAATCCTGTACCAATATGCCTGGTCATCGCGGCATATTAGACCATAATCCCTCCCAAAATGAAGGAGGGCCGTGCCCAATTGTAGGTCCTCAAAGGGCTGGAAAGAGAGAGAGAGAGAGAGAGACACTGATGATATTTGTAGACACCAAAGACAGTTGGAGACACTTTGAACACATTTCTATACACTGGGAATACATTTGTATACACTGTGAACACATTTGTATACACTGTGAACACATTTGTATACACTGTGAACACATTTGTATACACTGTGAACACATTTGTATACACTGTGAATACATTTGTAGAATTATTAAAGTCATTTTAAATATTAAAGGCACCTTATATTCTCTAGGTTTGACTCTACTATTACCATACATATTATCAACGCGTCGTGCGTGGGCGTCGTGTCCACTGCGGGTCTTCACCTTGGCCAATAAGAACACTGAACTAGAGTTGGAAGAGAGAAAGTGAGTAGTTTGTGTATGTGTATATTACTTATTTATACAATAATTTTTTCAGTTTCACTCTCTTAATCACACTACCATACTGATTTCTTACCACCAAATCCATACGGTTGTCTGGAAGAAATCGTCGAGAGCGATAAGACCGCCACTTGTACATCTAAAATTATTGTTATATGTAGTCATTGTGTGTATAAAGAGTGAAATAAATAAAAAGTTTATTTTTAGCCACAGATGTTGCTCATAGGAATAGGTACAATAATATATACAATATGCTTAAGGTGCCATTCGGATCCGCGTGACGTGCGTCCTGTTTTGTACTGAAAATAATATTCATGCTCACACAGCATGGTCATGGTCGCGACGACGGCATGGCATGATATCGTTACCGACATAAATTTATTCTTGTTTTCTTTTTGGCAACCTGAAATTCTGACTTCTTTTAGTACAATCATTAGTGAGATATTCATAAATGTCTTACAAATATTTGTACTACGTCTGGGTGTTTTCTATGTATTATAAGTATGTATTTACAAAAGAAAAGTAGTTTATGTAGTATATCCGTATTCTGGTACCCATAACACAAGCATATAAGCTTAGCTTGGGACCAGAGGACGTTGTGTGAAATGTCCATGCATATTTATTTATTATTTATTTCGTTGGGTCGCGCGACCCACGTCACTAGTACTCGTATCTTAACGGCGCCTTTACAAATTAGTATTTTCTTGCAAAAATACATATATTTATACTGTGTTAACAGTATGGCATCATTACTATCCAAGTTCAGGATAGACTATTCAGCATTGAAGATGGTGGCTGATATCACCAAAAGACCGAAAGATTCTACACTTGCATACTTCGACAAATTGATACAACCGTTTAAGTGTAGTGATGACAATGATACATGTATGTATTACATTATATTTATTTATATTAGATTTAAGTGGTAATTCTTCGTGTGGTGACGGATTAAGAATACAAGCGTCACCACCCCATCTCCTCTCAAGGGTGCTGTAAAAGTCAGCTAAGGGATATTGCACACAGATAACACCCTCTGTGAGAGACGGAAAACCCGAAAATAAACCCTGGGCCAACACGCCTGGTCAGCGCGGCACAGTAGACCATAATCCCTCCAAAGTGGAGGAGGCCCGTGCCCAACAGTGGGACGTAAATGGGCTGGAGAGAGAGTAATCTACCGTGAAGTAACGGTTCTATATTAATGTTATGAAGCTGAAGAGTTTGTTTGTTTGAACGCGCTAATCTCAAGAATCTCTTGACCGATTTGAATAATTCCTTCAGTGTTGGATAGTCAATTTATCAAGGAAGGTATAACCTAGGAAGAATGTAGTGGAAGATTTGGTAAACATGTGCGGAAACCATGATAGCTCAGATGGGAGAGCAACGGAACGGTATTCCGAGGTCTTTGGTTCAAGTCCCGCTCATGGTTATCATTTTTTTTCACTATAAATTAGTTTATTTAGTAAAAACATATAAAGTCAGTAGCAAAACTTAATAAATTAATGTCCATGAATATTTATTTATTATTTATTTTTCTGCTTATAGCCGGCGGTATTACAGAATCGGATCTTTTAGCAGCACAGGACCGAACCTATCGCCACTTACGTCTACGTGAACTTATATCAACTCAGTCAGGGGGCGCTAGACTCGTTTGTGTCACTCTCCCTATGCCCAGACGTAGAGGAATAGTTCCAGCACCATTATACGTGGCATGGTTACATGCTATATCTACGGCCGCCGATAGAACGTTACTTGTTAGAGGGAATCATTCCGCTGTGTTGACTTTTTACTCGTAGTATTTATTATGTGTTTTGTATATTATTATGTTTATATACGCACATACTGTGGGGTAGCTACCAAGGGACTAGGCGGGGCAGTGCTCCGGGGCCCTCAAGCTCAGAGGGCCCTCGAATCCTTACCAGAAATTTTGATCGAACTGAACAAGCTTTTTTTACCATTTTAGAAATATTTGTATATTTCATATTTTTATTTGATAAAACCTAGTCAGTTTACATAGCAGTGGGGCCCCATTTTTAATTTGCCCCAGGGCCCTTGGTTATTTAGCTACGCCACTGCGTATATACTGTCATTTTTATAATAATAGCTGACCAGATCTTGAGCATAAAACCAACAGGTGTTGGCATTGACAAAAGAGCAATGCTCATACCCATAATGTACTTGTAGTATGCTTATGCTTTAAACGACGATTTATCCACTTTAGTGATCATGAGTAATATTTTATTTAAGTTTGACAATAAATATTACTTACCAACTTATTAATTTATTTATTTATTTAGATAAATTTATGAAAATCGCAAGATTTTTACCCTTGAATGAATCTGTAATTAAAATTTAATGATTTTGTTAAGTTAATTAAATTATACTTTGATTATTTAATTTAATTAGAAGTAAATTAAAAAATTGTTTTTGTCTGTGTGTTCATAAAACGCTATAATACAGTGTGGCTATGTGTTTAATAAATAACTCTTTTAGTATTTTTTTGTTGTAGTATCTTTTAGTTAACAAAGATGCCAATTCTACATGTACCTACAACTAAACTAAAAAATGAAAACATTCGGGTTCGATTCCCGGTCAGGACAATCATTTGTGTGATGTTTTTAATTGTCATAAAAATGTTTGTACTGTGTCTGGGTGTTTTCTATGTATTATAAGTATGTATTTACAAAAGAATTATTAACTAATGAATTATTAACTAATTCATTCATAAACGAATTCATATACAATAAACAATAACTTAATAACAATTTTATTTCGCTGTATTTTTTTATTACAAATTGTAAATATAATTATATAATATGTATATTAGTTTCTTTAGAATCTCAAATTAGCTTTTATTGGAAAAAATACTCGAGAATAAAATTTAACATAAATGAAGTAATTTATTCTAAAATTGAATTGTTTTATTAATAAATTTCTGGTAATACATATTATTTATTTAAATTTATTTTACAATTGTAAAATACAAAAGTACAAAATAAAATAATAAAATATGTGTTAGGTGATTGTGTGCGTTTGTTAATCTATTTAAGATTGATTTAAATTAAATTTGACGGGCATCGTGGTCTAGTGGTTCATATAACGGACTGCCGTTCACGAGCTCTCGGGTTCGATTCCCGGTCAGGACAATCATTTGTGTGATGTTTTTAATTGTCATACAAATGTTTGTACTGCGTCTGGGTGTTTACTATGTATTATAAGTATGTATTTACAAAAGAAAAGTAGTTTATGTATTATATCCGTATTCTGGTACCCATAACACAAGCATATAAAGCTTAGCTTGGGACCAGAGGACGTTGTGTGAAATGTCCATTAATATTAAATTATAAAATTATGTGTAATAAATTATTATTTAAAGTAATTTTTACCGTAACTGCTATTATGTTAGATAGTAAAATATTTTAATTTAGTACATAATTATATTTGTAAATTTTGCTCGAGTTTCTATGCAACGTGGTTTCCTTGGTCACTTCTTACAAGATCCGCGCGTAAGAATGTGGAGGTGACACTTGTATTCTTTTGTCCTTCATCCCACGGACAACGTACTAATCCAGTAATTAATAAATATTTTTTTGGTAAATTACGGCATAATATATTATATATAGGCATAATAATATTACAATATATTTTGATATAGAAATACAATAATGCATAACATTTTTACAATTGTTTGGTAAACTTTTACTGTTGGTAATTTTTGATATGGTCTTATTCATAATGACTTATCGGAGGTTTAAAAGTTCGCTAAAATCGGATCGCGAATATTGTCAATATATACTTGTTATTCATAATAGTCTTTTTACGATAAAACGTTTATTATCTCTCCGGTAAAATCTCCGGTAAAATCTCCGTTTAAACCTCCAATAAGTCATTCATTCTGGTCATTATTGGTCTTAATACCAATAGTTATACATAATAATATTTTGATGAATGTAATGTGTAATTTTGCTACCTAAACATTTATAAAACGTATTTTGTGGTAATATTTATTGAATATAAAATAAAAATGTAAATATTTTGTTTTTTAATATCTTTTTTTTTTGGAATTTTACAGACAAAATATGTGTACAAGATTTGTAGTAGTTTTTAGGGTTCCGTACCCAAAGGGTAAAAACGGGACCCTATTACTGAGACTTCGCTGTCCGTCCGTCTGTCACCAAGCTGTATCTCAAGAACGGTGATAGCTAGACAGTTGAAATTTTCACAGATGATGTATTTCTATTGCCGCTATAACAACAAATACTAAAAATAAAATAAAATAAATATTTAAGGGGGGCTCCCATACAACAAACATGATTTTTTTACCGTTTCTTGCTCGATACTAATAACGTTGCCTTATGTTGCATAGATAATGGTACGGAACCCTTCGTGCGCGAGTCCGACTCGCACTTGACCAATTTTTTATAATAAATGGTACAGACAAATATACAATTTATTAACGAAATAAAGAATTTTGAAATAAGTGGAATGTTTTATTTCATAGCCTAACATTGGTACTGATGTAGAATCAGTACCACACAACTAAAATTAACTAAAAATTGATGATGTCAATAACAAAATTCGGCAATGTAAACGGATTTTTTTTTAGAAAATCTGTATATTATAGACTAACGATTTTAATTAATAAAAATGTGCACAACGAAATGGCCATAATATTAATATAGATAAATAATAATAAATAAATAAATATTCAGTATTTATGGACATCTCACAGAACTTCCTCAGGTCCCAAAGTAAGCTATATATCTATGCTTGTGTTATGTGTACCAGAATACGGATACACTACTTTTCTTTTGTAAATACATTATTATAAAACAGTAAACACCCAGACGCAGTACAAACATTTGTATGACAGTTATAAATATCACACAAATGATTGTCCAGTGCGGGAATCGGACCCGTGACCTCATGAACGGCAGTCCGTTAAATGAACCACTCTACCACAAGGCCTATCGAATATAGATAACAATACGATAGCCGTCGTGTGCAAGACCAACTTGTACTTGGCCAGTTTTAAGTGCAATAACGTCCCACTGTTGAACACAGACACAGGCTATGTCTATTGGGTTTATCATGCTATCCGGGCATGTTACTCATGTTAATAATTCACTCTGTATTTTTACCTCATTTCACGCGCGCGCTGTTAGTTCGCATGTGCTACAGTACATTCTTGCATATCAATCAATGGCATCTGATAGTTAATGAAGCGAAACATATACCTATCTTTACAATCTCTCTCTCTCTCTTTCTTCAGCCCATTAAGGGCCAACACGGGCTTCGTGGTCTACTGGTTTATGTAACGGACTGCCGTTCACGATGTCACGGGTTTGATTCCCGCTCGGGACATTCATTTGTGTGATGTTTATAAATGTGATACAAATGTTTGTACTGCACCTGGGTGTTTCTATGTATTATAAGTATGTATTATATACAAAAGAAAAGTAGTATATGTACCTATTCCATGCTTATTCTGGTACCCATAACACAAACATATAAGCTTAGCTTGGGATCAGAGGACGTTGAGTGAAATGTCCGTGAATATTTATTTTATAACGTGCTACTGTTGGGCATGAGCCTCCTCCATTTTGGGAGGGATTATAGTCTACTGTGTTGCGCTGACCAGGCCCGCAAGTCCGGTAAATGTATGGTGTACACAATGACACATTATAACCTTAAAAAATTAACAATAGACTACCAAACTTGATAAAAATCGCCACTAAGCTATCAGTTATTTAGTGTTATTGCAAATAAATGCAATAACTGATTGCTTAGTGGCGAATTTTTTCAAGTTTCATAGTATATTCTCAATTTTTTGAGGTTATTATGTCAAAATTCCACACACAAATGTATCATCGTATGTCAATGGTTTAAGTTTTAATTGGCTTAAGTTTGGTCCAGATTTTTCCAGATTTTTCCAGAATTTAAGCAGATTATATTTTTTATTTATCTGTGAGATAACTGGAACGCATATGGGTATTAACACGCTATAATGGTAAGGTTTTCCAGTAGATGTATCGATAAGAACGTTTAAGAAGAATTAAAGTTCTCGGGTGTCGGAATCTAATAAATATTCCAACGAAATCGTCTTTCGAAGATAGAACAAATGCTAAACGTTTGATGTATTCCCAGTTGCAATAGCAGCGTGTTTATCTGTTATAAAGGAATATCTTCAGTTTTCCTCGCTGTTTCGCAGAAAATCCTTAGCACTGACCTATGACGCACTCTACGTTATTATCGGCTTCGCCATCAAACTTTCCTTTGTAGGGGTTAACAGTTTTGTAGCAATTGCATTTATGTGCCCATAACCTTTCAGTTTCATAGTCCGACATAATTGAATTTTTGCGACTTTTCAATATACCGATAGAGTCGTTGATGATATGGACCGAATGGAAATTAATTCTTAGATAACTACACGACGCTCTCATTTAAAGTACCTAACCAATGTCCAGAAAACTGTTAAACGAATTGCGGTCAAACGAAATTGATGTTGCAAATCGAAGCGCATTCAGTTGGACTATAGTTAGCAAATACACCGTATCTATGCGATTTATTCGTTTTCTAATAGTGATGGCAGAATGCAATGATTATCTCGGTGCGTCTTGTTTGAAGGCGGCAACAGCGCGAGCCAGTCGGACCGCGAGCGTGTCTTTCATCGCACGCGTTTCCCGCCAATTGATTTCTGAACGAAACACGTTCCACGCCCTGTTTTCGAAAAAGTGTTATTAAACAAAACTTTTTATGTGTTAGTAAACTGTGTTGTGTGTTCGTGTGAGTTTATTTTTTTCTTTTTAGTGCTGACATATCCGGATAAAAGGACAGTGCTGAGGTAAACACGTGACAATGTTTTTTATTTTTTTTAAAGCATGTACTACGTAAATGCTTTGTTATTTATTTTGAATCGAATGAATGGAATAAATTTTCTTTGATAATGCTTATAATTGTGTTTGTTAGTATGTGAAGTTGAAATTCCGGTTTTTTGTGTACCTAGTTGCATAGTTTTCGTTGAACTTTAGAGACTTAATAGAAAGGATTGTACCTTACCTTGAAAGCTAATTCGTAAATGCTATATTTATAGCATCTGTGTGAATTACGTGAATTAATATTTCTGCAAAACACAACAACTTAAATGTGTTTTTCTTATAAATTAACATCTTTTGTGTATATTTAAATCTTAAAATAATTTAAATACTGTTAGTTTGTATAATCCTTGTTAACGTTATTTATTCAACAACTTAATTACGTTGGAATGAGCGTTTTTGTCATAACCTGATTTTTTGGAATGTTAAAAAAAAAGTAAATGACCCATCCATTCGGCTATACTTGATAGACCTGTATTGGTTTGATAAACTTTGAGATAGACGCTTTGTGTTGATATCTATTTCTTTAAAATAGATAAGTTATCCAGAACTTATCTGGTTTATAAGAATTAGGGCCAGGAAGTTCTCAGTAAAGCTATCTTATGCGCGAACAAAGACCTGTATTTGATTCTCGATTAGGTTTTTTTGTATGTTACCAAGATAAATACTGTGTTTTTTATATAATTAGGGCTTAAACGGTGTTGTTTGTGATGTGGATATAAAAAAATCCCTTTATTCATTAAGGGCCTACATCAATATTATCGTATATCGTCGCCGACACGTACATATTAACACAGCCAGTAGGCACAGAAAATGAAGAATTAGGGATACTTTTCCTATTTACTCAAAATCTACTAAATATATTTTAATTCTGATTTACGTGTTTCTATATATAATAGTTACTTATGTTTTTAAAGTTATTTCATTAGTTAATACGCGATAATAGACCGACAAATGAAAAAAATAAAAAATTTGAGAGGTTGTTTCGCTAAGATTTTCTATCGAGAAAACTTTTTTCAATCGCGTTTCTGAGTTTATGCGATCCTAGATCATATATTGAAAAAACATATACTTAATTAAAAAAACTAAAAAACACGCTTTATTTAATCGAATTATTGCATTGTCATCGGTCTTTGACAGGTGTGCAAAATTTGAATAGAATCTGACCGTTTAAAGTGGGTCAAAATAGAGTCCAAAGGAGTCGGTTACAAACATACAAACAAACATACAAACAAACATACAAACAAACATACAAGTGAAGCTAATATAAAGCGTGTAAAAAAAATTAGAGCTCTAGTCATTCAATCTAAAGAAACAATGAAAACTTCGTACATAGAAAAATGCACGAAGCTATTTTGGTATCCTCTTAAATTACTGAGCTGTTTATTAAGAGACACTAAATATTTTTTGTTTACTGAGACTAAATACAATATTTATAATATTACTTATATAAAATAGTATAAGTAATTCTCAACTATATTATAGATTAGGATTGGTAACTATTTTATTAAATACGAGATAGGACCGAAAATATGAAAATAGAAGTCATCATATTTTCGTTGTAGATGCATAGCATAAAAAATGAGCACGCTGAATTAGCAATTAAGCGTGTTAAGCTTTCAAACGCTGAAAAAATAAGGGCTTTGCAGTTCTCTACTTCAATAAGGAAATTATGTTGACTGCTTGTAAAATATGTCTTCTTGCCAAATAATAGAACAAAACTTACCAAATTAAAATTTTAAAATATGCACAGAATTTGCTAGAACCTATTTAAAATACGCTAAACAGTTGGAAAAATGAATTTAAAAGAAATCTCAATGAAGATTGTACGAATAATTATATCCGAATTTAAATATACTTAGTGGACAAGTATTTAGTAAATTTCACGACTATCCGTAGTGAAAGAAAGGTGAAAGCAGAACAAACTGTCTAATTACTTCGGACTTACAACATTACCAACAATAATACTTGCTAATTATGTTGTATTTACCATAATGGACGGACAGACACGAAAACATTATTATAGCGAAGAATACTTAATTATGAGGCCTAATTTTTACAGCAAGATTCAATTCTAGAAATTAAAACAATGGAAAAATATAAAGCACTATGCCAATGCAAAATTAAAAATGGAGCAATTTCAAGATTACGAATTCTGCTAGCTTTGTTTTCAGTGCAGATTATAGTTAATTCTCTCTGTCTCTCCCCAGCCCAGTTACGGCCCACTGTTGGGCACGGGCCCCATTTAGGAGGGATTATGGTCTACTGTGCCGCGCTGACCAGACGTTTTGGCACAGGGTTTATTTTCGAGTTTTCCGTCTCTCACAGAGGATATTATCTGAGTGCAATATCCCTTAGCTGACTTTTACAGCACCCTTGGGAGGAGATGGGGCGGTGATACTTGTATTCCTAATCCGTCACCACACGGAGAAACTACCCAACGGATTTTACTAACTAGAATTAAACTAACTAGGATTTAACTAACTAGAAGGAAATCTTGCAGAGAAATCTTAGATTAGGCATGCAAAGGACGGTATACACACAGGGTGTATACACACAGGGTGTATACCCTGTGTGTATGCATGCAACTATCGTAATACCTTCACCGAGGGTCCAGGGTCTTATAAATAGTGTAGATTTCTTTGGGCCGCGTCTACGATAGATTAAAATAAGAGAGAGTGATTCTCATAGAGCAATTTACGACGTGTACACATTAGCGAGACTACCCTTGGTTTACCCTAGCTAGAGTATAACTATAGTCACAAAGTAAGTCTGTGTAGAGAAGTTTCGCTACTCTCGCTCTAATAATCTTTACGAGTACGTTGAAATTAGAGTTTAAGTTAGATTAGTTTCCAAGTTGTCTAGTTCTATTCTCTCTATGCTAATTGTACAATTTGTAGGCAATAGGTTTAGGACGCAATACCAATGGAATATCATCGTTAAGGGCCTACATCAATATTATCGTATATCATCGCCGACACGTACATATTAACACAGCCAGTAGGCACAGAAAATGAAGAATTAGGGATACTTTTCCTATTCACTCAAAATCTACTAAATATATTTTAATTCTGATTTACGTGTTCCTATATATAATAGTTACTTATGTTTTTAAAGTTATTTCATTAGTTAATACGCGATAATAGACCGACAAATGAAAAAAAAATGAAAAATTAGAGAGGTTGTTTCGCTAAGATTTTCTATCGAGAAAACTTTTTTCAATCGCGTTTCTGAGTTTAGCGATCCTAGATCATATATTGAAAAAACATATACTTAAAAATTAGAGCTCTAGCCATTCAATCTAAAGAAACAATGAAAACTTCGTACGTAGAAAAATGCACTAAGCTATTTTGGTATCCTCTTAACGGATATCATCGTTGGATTTATAGTGATTTGAAGTAAACTCATATTTATACGTTACTGAAAAAACCCAGAAATTGCATTAGTAATAGATCCTGCAGGATTCTTTTTGTATGAGACCCTAAAACTTCTAACGAATAGTTAATATTTATTGATAACGAAGCCAATTGTAATGAGTCAAAAATTTAATTCTATATCACTGCACATACATAAATTAGTTACGATTTAGTTTACAATACATTTTTATAAAAGAAAGTATAGTTAACATCCGGCAAGGATTGTGTTGTTGACACTATCGATTTTCATTTTTCATTTCAGTTTAGTTATGCACGTAGAATCGGTACTACTGCAATTAACAAAATTCAAGTCTTATGAATTTCATCAGTTTTGACCTGTGGTTTTGACTGACAGTTTTAGAAGTAGTCCATTGAAACGAATCGAGATGCGGATCTAGTTTGTGTGACTCACACAAATGTAGGTATATTGCAATCCAACATCCAATACAGTCACGCTTAGCAAACACTGTTCCGGAGTTCGATTCCGTTATGTTCAATTAAATATACGCCTCCGTACACTTCTTGTCATATTATATGATTCATTTAATCTGTTAATGATAATATGTTTGTTTGGGTTAATTAATTCGAGGCTACTGTTACAACCCAAATTAAGTATGTGTGGCGAATAATTACACGTGAACACCTCAATTCTTCTCGAATAAGGCAGAGTAAGTAAAAATATAAGCCGTAAACATTTTCTGAGAGCGAACCTTGGAAAGTAAGTCATATTACTATCTCGTCTGATCAACGCGGACTCTTAGAATCAGAAAAAAATGTGGGCCTTTATAGGCGTTTATCCGCGTAGTGACGGGTACAGGTGTCACCATCTCTTTTTCTTTTAAAGGGTGCTGTAAAAGCCACCTAAGGAATATTGTACATAAATAACCTCCTCTGTGAGAAACGGAAAGTTCGAAAATAAACCCGGTGCCAACGCTTCCGTTTAGCGTGACACAGTGGACCGTAATCCCTTTCAAAGTGGAGGACGCCCGTGCTCAACAGTGGGACTTAAATAGGCTGGACAGAGACAGAGGTATACGCTTGTAATATTGACTGAAAAGAAAAAACTTAAAACGATATAGAGCTTACTCTACTCAAGAAGGTTATAAATAGGGAGTAACAACTCGGGAACATAGATTTGTTTATGGTTTAAAAGTAAAATAGTAGCCTTGCTTTCTCTTTTCCTCCTGCTCAAGGCTCCTAGGCTACTAAATAGCCTCTTTGTCATTTATTTTTCTTATTATTGTTGTTGTACCGAATGTTACCTCTAGATCTATATCCTAAGTCTATGACTCTACTTTAATCAACATACAGTTTCACTGTGGTCTATATCTTGCAGTAGGCAAGTGAAATACATTGATGTTTGATTTGATACCAATTTTTTGTAGTCGTTTGAATAAGGCGTGGTTTGTTGTACCTATGTTTTTGTTACGTACCACGGTAACAACCTACCCATATTATGTTTTTATATTGCTAAAAATTATAATCGACTATTGTTACAATTACAAAACATTGTGCTACATTTGTCGCCTACATGCTACAGAAAAACCCGGTACTGATTATGATAATCGGTAATAACTGCCTAAGAAAAAAAATGGCAAAAATAAGACTCTAAATTAACTAATAATAATCTAAATCTAAAATAATCAAGACTGTCTTTTTTACGGATTTACGGATTTTGACCATGGTGACTGCAAGGTCTCCGAAACGTCATTTGACAGACAAGTCAAGTCAAAATTTAAAACAAATACACGCGTCTAAGTCCGTAAAAAATGGTTTTATTTAAACAAATGAGTCGCGCAAGTGTTATAAAATATTAAATTAAATCTACTTCTAATAAAACTACGCAAAGACTATCAATAAAGTCTGTTAAGATGTCAAAAAACCTTTTGTATATTATGTATACATTACAGACGCAATACAAACATTAAATTTGTGTGACAAATATAAATATTACACAAATGATTGTACTGTGCGGGGTATAACGTAAAACCCACGACCTCTTGAACGACAGTCCGTTACATGAACCACTAGACTATGACCCCTCAAGTCAATATTTTACACCGTATTTATTTACTATTACCAACATTTATTGGTGAACATATTTCTATAAAAGTTCTGTAATTTACAACGTTACTTATTTTAATAAAATGAAAATTAAATTATATCAATATTTTTTGACCTGCGCGGTAAATATTGCCAATTCTGCCTACTACTTGATGTGAACAGGCGTCAGCAAGCAATATGTGCATATCGTGTGAATTTTGCAAATAAGTACCCTAGTAGCAATTAAAAACAAGTTTTAAACATATCCAGATAGCCGTCGAAGGAAACGGATATTAGCTTAAGGCAATTTTGTTCTCACAAGATTTAAGAATTATAGATTAGTTCTATATGCGTGAGAATTTTGTCCTATTTTTTATATCATTACTAGCTGTTGCGCGCAACTTCGTATGCGTATAATTAAAAAACCAAACCAAATTATACAAAAAGGCATCCTATTGAACCACTCTATCTATTAAGAAAAACCACATCCAAATACTTGGCGTAGTTTTGAAGATATTAGCTCATATAGGGATATACATACAAAAACGATGAAATTGTTTTAAATAAAAAAAAAAAATATTAATAAATATTCATGGACATTTCACACAACGTCCTCTGCTCCCAAGCTAAGCTTATATTGCTTGTGTTATGGATACCAGAATACGGATAGACTTACATAAACTACTTTTCTTTTGTAAATACATACTTATAATACATAGAAACACCCAGACGCAGTACAAACATTTGTATGACAATTAGAAAAATTGGTCAAGTGCGAGTCGGACTCGCGCACGAAGGGTTCCGTACCATTATCTATGCAACATAAGGAAACGTTATTAGTATCGAGCAAGAAACGGTAAAAAAATCATGTTTGTTGTATGGGAGCCCCCCTTTAATATTTATTTTATTTTATTTTTAGTATTTGTTGTTATAGCGGCAATAGAAATACATCATCTGTGAAAATTTCAACTGTCTAGCTATCACCGTTCTTGAGATACAGCCTGGTGACAGACGGACGGACGGAGGGACGGACGGACGGACGGACGGACGGACAGCGAAGTCTCAGTAATAGGGTCCCGTTTTTACCCTTTGGGTACGGAACCCTAAAAATCACACAAATGATTGTCCCGAGCAGGAATCAAACCCGCGACCCCTTGATCGGCAATCCGCTACATGAACCACTCGACCACGAGGCTCGTCATATAAATATATTATAAAATAATAAAAAAAAAAATAATAAATTAAATATATTATTATTATTTATATTAGTAGTAGTAGGTAGTTCGTTACATGAACCACTAGACCAGGAACCCGTTGAAATGTCAAATAGGTACTAATTTCTAAGTATTCCTTTAACGATAATTCTCAGTACCTCTTAAAAATTTTGTGCTTTTTATTTATTTCTTTCAAAAATTACCAACCATACTCTGAATTAAAACCTGGCTGCGGCCAACTTGCTTTCATGGTTGATAGAGACTAGGACTTTTGCCTTCTTGGTTGTGTGTTTGTGTGGTTTTGTGCCTTCTCGGTTGTTCTATTACCTACTCATATATTAAGAATTCATAAAATACTGTTTTATAAGTATTGCCAATCAACAGTTGAAAGAACTCCTCCTTTTAAGGAAAAGTATAAAGTGTAAAGTAGCACAGACAAGATATTTTTTAAATATCTAAAATCAAGGCCGAATAATGAAAGATTTTGTCTAATTTTCTAAGGAATAATTTTTAAGAAATATTCTTCAATAGTAATGGACAAGTTGAAACTAATTCCCTTGGGACTGCTTTCCATTGAAATATCTAACAGTTAAAAAAAACGAACTCAACGCAACTTCTGTATAATATCAGTAAAAAATGTAAATAAAGATGCTTTACATAATTTTCGTCAGAAATTCGATAAATTAGCATATTATTGAATTGACATTTAACTATAGATACAAGACATTTAACTATATATTGAATAATAAAGGTTGCGCAAGTTAATCACGAATTGATTGGACTCGGCCGAGATACGAGACACGGTGGCGTGAGTTCAAGTGATATGTGTTCATGTCGCGTGCTCTTCCGTCCATGATGATGACTACTGTGACATACAAACACACATTTTAAGTGATGTATTAAACGGTGTGCTTAGATGAAGCAGGTTTTGCAACTTTTATAGTGTTTAACCGGTGAAAATAACGCTAATTTGGCTGTGTGACTACTTGTTGAAAACGAAAAAAGAATTTTTGGAGGTCTCTATTGTAGACCTCCAAAAATATTTTTTAGCTTTGTTGTCTAAAGCCTGTCTATTAGGGGGCTGTACGTAACTGTCTCTAAAAGTAATAGACATTTTCACAGAAATATCTGTTAATGCTCCTTTAGTAAGAGAGGCTCTGCTGGTACATATACTGAACAGTGAACTAGTCCATTTTTGAAATATTTGGCTTTAACGTTTAAAAGGCGGTAAAATATTTTTTTTTATTAAAAATAAACCTCAATTTTTCTTAATTTAAACTCACAACTTCCATTAGTTTTATTTATTATTAATAAATAAATTTTGAAAATCATTTCACAATTGCGTGAAAATTCGGTTAACATACATAGAAATAAAAATCCAGACGACCATAGAACCTCCTCCCTTTTATTTGAAGTCTGTGAATAAGTAGTTTAATTAAACAAAATCGCTTGTAAATAAGCTGTAAATAGTTAGTTCGTTATAAAATTTTACGAAATATTCTCGCAACAAATTTTAACAATAACAATACATATAATTATATGTATATCCATTATATAATTATTGCTGTTGAGTATTTATTGCCTTTACTATTGCTTCACATATCTGTACAGCTGCAATCAACAGATACTGAAAACAATTTTATTGTCATTTACAATTTTATTGTAGACGGATTTTAGATTGTTTTATTATGAGTTCGTTTACACGTGAATTGAGTTTTATCAGTCATATTGAAACTAGTTTCTTTATGTGTGCGTGAAATATGTATCTATGTGTGTCTATGATACAGGCTATACGTCATATGAAACATCATTAATCTATAAAGTACGATTTAGCCAGGCTAAAGTTAGTTGTCCTCAATTTTAAACGTCAACCTACCATCTGGTATATTTCTGGAGCTAGCTATAACAATACAGTAAGGATAACTGAAAAATAATGCAACAATTGAGTTCTTTTTTGCAAAAAGCAACACTTTTTACACATAATGGCGCCAATTTTACGTGCACAACTAAACTTAACTAAACTCGGACTCACGCACGAAGGGTTCCGTGCCATTATCTATGCAACATAAGGCAACGTTATTAGTATCGAGCAAGAAACGGTAAAAAAATCATGTTTGTTGTATGGGAGCCCCCCTTAAATATTTATTTTATTTTATTTTTAGTATTTGTTGTTATAGCGGCAATAGAAATACATCATCTGTGAAAATTTCAACAGTCTAGCTATCACCGTTCTTGAGATACAGCCTGGTGACAGACGGACGGACGGACGGACAGCGAAGTCTCAGTAATAGGGTCCCGTTTTTACCCTTTGGGTACGGAACCCTAAAAACACGCTTCAATTCCTGAATATTTTTTTTTAATTATTGCGTTTTCATCGGTCCTTAATACGTTTGCAAAATTTTAGATCCATTCGAATACTGCAAGTGGGTGAAAATCACTCACAAAGATTCCGTTACATATATTAATATATTGATATATACGTACCGAACTAATATAAGCGTGTTAAGAAATGAAAACAACTATTACTGCATTTTGTTTATTTGGATATTTTGTTGTGTACATTTATATTAAATAAAATCTTTATTCTATACCTAAGTTTTTATAGCCATATTACTGCTACCTTTCAGCTAATAATACGCAGCAAATAATAGCCACCACATTATTTAATTAAAGACAACAGAACAAACAAACTGATCAAATTATGATGGTGGTCTAATTTTATCATGAAACCTTTCCATCTACTATTACTCTAAGGCACTCTAAGGAACTTTGGAGCAAGTATAAAATGAAAGAAGCTGAAGGAGGCCTTGGTGTCACAAAGACACGCCGACATATCCCTAATTATCACAGAATAGATAGAAAATACTACATATCCTAATAGCTACCGAATACCTTAATTTAAATCTAACGTTTTAAAAATAATTGCAACATTTAGTTTAGGTTTTTATGGATTGTAAAATTGTATATTAAGTTGGCAATAAAGGCTTCAATTCAATTCAACAGTTTTTATAACAAAAAAGTTCAGTTAACATTGCCGTATTGTGTGATCGACGCTATCAAAATTTATTTTTTAGTTAAGTTTAGTTTAGTTTTGGGTGCAGAATTGTTACCAATGTATAGAATGATCAGATTACAAATATAAGCCACGTGTTTAAATAAAAACCTTGTGTGATGTATCTGATTGTATGTAACAGATTGTAAGTGGCAATTGGTGGCAATGATAGCACCCTGAGAATACCATTGTGTGGTAACTACCATGTGAACACTGTGTTAAGTGCTATATTATTAAATGTTTTGTAACTGGTTATGTTATTTATATATATTGGTTATAACATTACGTGGTATATTAGTAGAGTATTCGTTTTAATTAGACTATCCACTATCGGACCATAGCCAGTCTAACACCGTAGGCTAGTTTATTCTGTTTTCTATTGGATGTCGGAGACTCTTGAATGGGCTTGAAAACACCGGTGGATGCTGGTCATTGGTAAGTTGTCAATGGCAGTTTCAAATCCGAGATTTAATATTACGGGTAATGATTGTAAATGTTGCTAGCAGGCCCCAACCGTCAAATATGAAGCCGCTGGATGCGGATAGCGCAGGACCGCGCGTTGTGGCGTTCTATGGAGGAGGCCTATGTTCGGCAATGGACGAAGGAATGCTGATAGATAGGATGCCATGGCTGGATGAATGATGAATGTAAATGCCATCTGTTGGCGAACAGCCTAAAGTAGTTAACGGTAGTTAGTAGGTAACAAACTTAACTATGATGAGATTTAGGGATTTTTAGCGAAATTTAAGTCCATATCGTGGGTTAATGTTAAAAAGAAGATAAAGGAATAGAAATACACAGGTCAGATATTGTTTTTAACTATGATGATGTAGTTATTTTCGATATTAGAAGAGGTTTTTGATGGTATTCTCAAAGTTGGTTGTTTGCAATCACCAACGCCTCGAGTTTCATCAAAGAATTGGGTGATGGCATGATCTGTTTAGTGAATGCGTGTAGAACAGAAACACGTAGTTATTGGGAGGGGGCGGTACTGTCGACACTGACATCTGTTTCTGATAACGTGGCGCAGGTCAGGGATATACGTACTTACATTTAAATAATACTGTTTTGCTTACACTATTATTATTATTACACTAGCTATAATCTTGGACTTTTTGACGCGTAGAATTTATTATTAAAGTAATAGCTTTGTGGTGAAGTGGTTTATGTAATGGACTGCCGATCACGAGGTCGCGGGTTCGATTCCCGCTTGGGACAATCAATTGTGTGATAGCCATAAATGTCATACAAATGTTTGTACTGCGTATGGGTGTTGTTTTCTATGTATTTTATGTATGTATTTACAAAAGAAAAGTAGTATATGTAGTCGATCCGTATCTGGTACCCATAATACAAGCATAGAAATATAGCTTACTTTGGGACCAGAGTACGTTGTGTGAAATGTCCTGAATATAGCTACCTATTTTGTTATACATCTTTTCTTTTAATTATTTGCTTTATTTAAAAATTTAAAAGACACTGACGACAATCCTGAATGGATTAATTTTTTTAAAACATTTATTAATTTATGGATACATACATGAATTTATTGGACAGAAGATAATAAAACCGTTTAAATAAAACTAATTTTTACGGATTTAGACGCGTACATTTGTTTTAAATTTTGGTCCGACGTTTCGGTGACTTTGCAGTCACCATGGTCACGGGTGAGACTGAGCTGTAATGTGTCTTCTACGATCAGTTATTACAGAATTTACCCAGATTCAATATAATTTTACATTGACCATAAAGATAGAATTTAAAATTTAAAAAAAATATAAATGAGTCGCGCAAGTGTTAGAAAATATTATACAATAAAACAGTATTAAAAATTTGTTGCTCTCTCTCTTCAGCCCATTAAGGTCCCTCTGTTGGGCACGGGCCTTATCCCCTTTGGGAGGGATTATGGTGTACCTACTATGCCGGGCGTGTTGGCACAGAGTTCGTTTTAGAGTTTACCGTCTCTCACAGAGGATGTTATCTGTATACAATATTCCTTAGCTAGCTTTTACAGCACCCTAGGAAGGAAAAGGGGTAGTGACATTTGAATTCTTAATCCGTCTTTATCATTGTGATGTTTATATTTCTCATACTTTATTTTTTTTTTACTAAGCATCTAGCAATGAGCCAACTCGTGCGGAAACTTAACTGGCTGATAAACAGAAAGAGTCCACTATCGGTAGAGAATAAGTTATTGTTATACCAATGCATAATAAAACCCATTTGGACGTACGGTATAGAATTGTGGGGCACTGCTGCTAATTCAAATGTCGAAATTTTACAGACTGATTGAATTTTACAGAATGATAGTAGATGCACCTTGGTACGTCACCAATGAGAGACTCCACAAAGAACTTGGCATCAGAATGGTCAGGGAAGTAATAAAAGAAAAAGCCAAAGCGTACAGTCATAGACTGCAGCAACATCCAAACAGACTTGCACACCACCTGATGGATGAAATATTTCCAGTTTCCCGGAGATTAAAAAAGAGAGTACCTCAGGACCTACTCTAATTTATGAACTATGGGGATGTGTCACTGGACATATGCCTCGCAAGTCTGCAACATCCATTTAAAAATTGCTGAATGTCTCCATTGACAGATTGCAATTACAGGGGAAGAAAAAAAAAATATTTCTCATACAAATGTTTGTTCTGCGTCTGGGTGTTTCTATGTATTATAAGTATGTATTTACAAAAGAAAAGTTGTATATGTAGTATATCCGTATTCTGGTACCCATAACACAAGCATATAAGCTTAGCTTGGGTTCAGAGGACGTTGTGTGAAATGTCCATGAATATATATTTATTTACTAACATTAGTTTAGCGAACTTTATTTACGTTATTGTTTATTTTTTCTAATTCTATAATTTAAATTAGTATAAATATTAGATGATAAACTAAAACTGTAAAGTTTATATTTAAAGTGTGCTAAAAACTAATTCTAAATAGTGTTTCATTACATAAAGTGCAATAAACGATACAACGTAACACTATGTACTAATCACGGATGTCTGGTACTTTTGTTCATTGCTTTTTTTATCTTTTAGTGCAATAATTTACAAATAACAGATGCCTACGTAAGTAGAATGATGAACAAGCACATCAGAAACTAACTGTACATTGGATTTATATTCTACTTTTATGAAATTATGTTACACTGACGTCTATGCGTAATTCTGGTACCCACAAGCATATAAGCTTAGCTTAGGACCAGAGGACGTTGTGTGAAATGTCTATGAATAGTACAAAAAAAAAAGAAAATAGTGCGAATTTTGTTGTGCCAGTAACTAAACTATACTTATTTAAAAATTAACCCAGATATTGTGTATCTATAGCTGTTTAATAAATAACACGATTTACCTACATATTTCTATTTCTTAGTATCTCTATTCTATTTTACACATTTTCTTTTAGAGAAAAGTTTAGTTGTCTTTGCGGAATTATGTTATTGATGTCATCAATATTTGTATTTCAGTTTAGTTTCGTTTAGTTTTCTCTAGCTAAAATGATACCTTCGCGTTTTTAATCTTAATGCATAGAACAGTTTAGGTAATTAGTCTACGGGTTAATATAATACTAACTAAAGTTTATGCAGCCATTACGCATATTCACGCATATTATAACACTTTAGAATGTCTATGACTTCAGATATATCTCTGTTTTTGATTGACGTTTTATCTTATTTTTCTAACAAAAAATGATCAGAAACGGACACGGACAAATCGAGTAATTTTACTGATAAACTTATGATTTTGCAACTAAATCAAATTTGTTAATATTTAGTCGAATGCAATATCAAATTAGCAGTTACAATTAATTCAGTATTGCACCACAAATCAGCCGAGCGACCATTATAAAAATAAAATAAAATATAAGACTTTATGGTTAGTTGACAATGAAGGTCGTTTGTGAAAATAAATAACTATGTTTAATTACTGTTTGTTAAATATGAAAAACAGGTTTTTAAGATAACTTACGGCCAAAATTTTGAGTCAGTAATATCATTAGAAATATGCATGTCGATGATTGCACTGCGGCAAGTGTGATTGGCTTATAATCATTGTTTTTTGTTTCAACCTAAAAGTAAAGTATAACAGCATATTACCACTTAAACATTTTATAACCAAGAGATACCATTTACCATCATCAAATCAAACAAGGAGCGCAAAAACATAAAATACCCAGAGGTTAAAGTTGCCAAGATAAACATGTTTTTTATCAAACATGTTTCATAATTTATCCAAAGCATAAGCGTTACTAACTCCATAAATACACGATAACTTACCGCATAACTATTAACAAAAAAGATTAATATGTACACAATCACAAGTTTTCTTAGAATTGGTAATGTACAACAAAAAATAATAAAAAGAAAACATAAAAACATCCAACACACAATGTCGAATCACTCGCGTGGATCGAAATCTCCCAATTAAAAGTAAGAAGCGATGATGAAAATGTATTTTTTATGGTAAAAATTGATCAGTAGACCGTATATTTTTATTTAACAGGCCAATAGTCAGTCAATACTAGGAGAGCAGCATTCCGTGAAGGTGTTGAAATAGAAGGTCCCTTTTTGTTCTGGTTGGGCATACAACTTCAATGTCTTTGGTTGGCGTACTATTAAAAGAAGAAAACTCATCTAGAAAGTTTGTCGTCCACTGTCGGACATAGGCATTTTGGCCAGCATACTATAACTACCACTCCAAGCGAAACATGATCGACTAGTAATCGCTCTTGGACATTTTTAGCGGTGTCACGAAATAAGTGCTTACTTCCCTATCGAAGTATTATTCTTGGCTACATTTCAGTTTCGTTGTATATTACCTATATTTTTCGATATCTACTGTCGTGATAATCGAACCAAATAAGGTTTTATTAATAGTTCTTTTTTTTTTTCTAACACTTGCGCGACTCATCTGTTTAAATAAAACTACTTTTTACGGATTTAGACGCGTATATTTGTTTTAAATTTTGGCCCGACGTTTCGGAGACTTTGCAGTCACCATGGTCACGGGTGAGACTCTCACACAGTCTCACCCGTGACCATGGTGACTGCAAAGTCTCCGAATTATTTTTATTTATTAATAGTTTTTTTGACTTCTTCCGCCCTAAGTCCGTAGGCCGTGGCGTTGCCTCAAGTTTTGCTACGATCTGGTATGGGTGGCCACTTTACCTGGGGCCCGACTCAACGGGGGAAACATTCTCAGCGTGGCCACTTGCTTGTGGCAGATACTAAAATGTTGCACCTGAAACTAATAGTTAGCAGAGATGTGTTTTGAATTCGATGAACTTTCTTAGGTTTTAGCTTTCATCTGGTTATCAAAATGTGTAGGTCGATTTTATCCTAGCTCTCAATTCAGTACTTTAGTTCTATACCAGCTGGCAGCTGGTATAGAACACGCCTGGGAAGCATGGTATTATCTACTATATAAAAATAAGTCGGGTTTTCCTTCCTGACGCTATAACTCCAGAATGCACGAACCGATTTCCACGGTTTTGCATTAGTTGGAAAGGTCTCGGGCTCCGTGAGGTTTATAGTAAATTTTTTTTTTTTAAACTTTTTTTTGGTATGGCAAAACAACGTTTGCCGAGCCAGCTAGTTAGATATAATAAATAGAATATAAAAGTGGTCCACTCCAATAAATACTTATTGACTGACTTAAGTATATAACTAGATCTAGTTAGTAAATGCAAAACTAATGTAGAGTCACTGTTTTAGACTGCTACATTTTTTGTTAATTATTTTACATAATCGTTATGTAACACGATACGGATATTGTCTAATTTATGCATAGTTTTTGCTATTATTTGCATGTTTAAAAAAAAAACTTCTGCTAATTTTCCATTAAAATATATATATTCATCACGTCATTATTACGTATGTTTCCGGCTTATTAACATTAATATTATTGTATTAACTAGGCCAGGAATGTAGGATTTCTAATTATTATATTTTTAACAATAACAAAACATTTTTGTTTTACAGAATTTTTATTATGTAAAAAGCTGTAGTATTCCGTCAAGCATGTAAGCCATATGACTGACTATATGAACGTGAATGAAGATTAAAAAGTACTTATTACATTGTAACTATTCGCGCTTTATTATCTCTGCCTAGTGTTGTAAGAAACTTGAGCCTTGGAGTCTCAAACATAACCTATTTTTGAAGACTCGAGTCTTATAAATAAATTTTATTATCCTTCTGTGAAAAGACTGGAAAAAACTTAAAAGGTTAAAGAATATTAAGACTAAACATGTGACCATCGAGTCCTAGTCTTGAACATTGACTCAAGTCTCAAAATTAAGACTGAAAACTCGAGTTTTTTACAACACTCTCTGCTTACCACCAGGAGTAAAGGCGTGATGTTATATTTATGAAAATACCACGTTTAAGACGGTAAGGAATAGGCGAAATAAAAAAGCAACCCTTGAGGGTTGCTTTTGAAATCGACACTCATACAACTCTTGAAGAGTTGTATGAGTGTCGATTTCTTGTCGCATTAGGACCTCTAAAATCAGTATTAACTATATTAAAATTAAGAAATAATTATAAAACAGTTAAGTTTCGTCGCTAACATCCTCGTAAGTGAATCACGTCTCTTTTGGGTTCAGTAGGTCAGTGCACGGCCGGGAATCAAACCGGTTTGTGTACTTGACGCCCACCGGCGATCTTTGTAGTGATTCAATGTCAACGCTCGAGATTATTAAGCTCATCTCACTTGAGAATTAAGATTTTCTGATATTGTAGACTAATAGCTAACTTCGTACCCCTAGTCTGTCTTAAACTATCTTCATAAGCTAAATAGTAAATTAAAATAATTGGGTATTTTAGGTAACACAAGGTCTCGGGTTCGATTCCCGCCCGGGACAACCATTTGTATGATATTTATAATTGTCATACAAATGTTTGTACTGCGTCTGGGTGTTTTCTATGCATTATAAGTATATATTTACAAAAGAAAAGTAGTATAATATGTATTCTATCCGTATTCTGGTACCCATAACACAAGCATATAAGCTTAGCTTGGGACCAGAGGACGCTGTGTGAAATGAACTTTTATATTTATTTATTAAAAAAATTAATTAAACCGACTTTATGTGCCTTTGACATTTCAGGGTTTTCCTCGATCCTGACCTAGTGGGACCACACGGAAACCACCTGCTTTCAAACAAACAAAAAAATAAACATGAAATCGCTTCGCCCAGTTAAAAGTTTTAAGGTAACAAACAATAAAAAAGACATACATACGAATTGAGATCCTCCTCCTTTTTTGAAGTCGGTTAATATTTATTATAGTTATGAGATTTGTCAATAGTTTCTAGTTTTCAGATAAAATTAAAATGTTGACTAACGAAACCCGATCTAATCAATTGGAGTCGTACAATTACATTATTTAATCTAAATATTGAAGAGAAAGTTTTATTTGTTGCAATCAGAATAACTACCTGTGTTACGTAAAAATAATTTGCAAAAAATAAATGGCGGAAACATAATTTATATGCCTATAACTTTTGAGATCCTTGAAATTTTATTGCGAAAGAAGATTTTATGACAATTGAAAACTGGTGAAACTCCATAACTCCATATTTACACTTATTTATGGTGTTACTGTCGATTAGCTACATAGCCCTGCACTTATAGAAACACTAGCTGTTGTTCCCGATGTTGTGCGTGTGGAAGTTAGTTACCAAAACTTAACAAATTCTAGATTTAAACCTTCCTCTTGAACCACTCTATCTAATAAAACAAACCGCATCAAAATCCATTGCGTAGTTTTAAAGATTTGAGCTCACATAGGCATTTACAGAAATATTTATTTATTACAAAAGTCGTTATTTTTGTATGTTGTATATCCTTATGTGAGCATATATCTTCAAAACTACGCAATGGATTTTGATGCGGTTTTTTTCAATAGATAGATTGATTCAAGAGGCTTTTTTGTATATTTTGTTAAGGTTTCTTTTCTAAATTCCACTCATACGAAGTTGCGCGTGTGAATATGACACGTAAAGATATATAAATTAAAAAGTAAATTTAAAAATTTTATATTTATTTATACGTTATGTTCATAACTTAAATATACATATAAACTGTCAGTTCCTGGTTATATAAATACCGAAGTTGATAAATATACATGATTCAGACAAAAGTAGATTATATTTTATGTAAGCTGATCTGATACGATATTGAGTAGGCAATAGGTGTGCCTGGCACTTCATACACTTGGCTTGGAATGATGGGCAATAAAAGTGGCTTATGTTGTTCTTTAGGCTTTGCGATATTCAGAAAATTACAAAGTTCGATTCGAATCAGTAGTTTTAGCGTGAATGGGTGACAGACAGAGTTACTGTCGTAATTATAATATTGATATACGCATACGCAACAAATAAGCTTCGTTTGCAACGAGAAGACTTTGCGTGAAAATCCCCGTAAGTATTTATTTATTTAAAAAGAATTATAGGGTCATACGTAATTCCTATCCCACGGTGTTAAAAATGGTAAAAATTGTAATTTTAATTTCTTGGCTTCATTTACAATTTTGCATCCATACATGGTCATACATGCAAGAAGGTAAGCGCTACGTACGAAGGACAAGGATGACACTGATGACATCAGCATATATTTTTTAGGGCGAGAATTTGCTTTTCTTTAATCATCTATCCGCTCCATATGACCAAAGCACTTAAGCATACCTTTAATCCGCCTTAATCATATCTTCTTTCAAACCACAGCGTTCTTTTGCAAAAAAGCGTTATGAGAATCTGTATTTAGGTAGATGAATGATAAGTCTAGTATATAGATAAATAACTATTTACAATAAGCCCGTTTGTAACCATTCATTCTATATATATCGACCTTTATCCATTATTGTACGTGAACGAGTGCGCGCTACTTGACCTCTGTGTCAAATTAATTCTGTATGTATTGAGACGAGTTTGCCTCCATCTTAATACAATACAACGATAAGATAATAATATTACAGTATCCTTTTGAACATTTTAAGATTTTAACTATTCATTTAAAGCTGGCTGGGCTTTGAATTTGTAGGTAAAATCTGCTTCAGCTATATTTGACCCTTTCAGCGCGGCGCTCGGAATAGGGATAGCAATACTTAGGTATTGCTATCCCTATTCCGAGCTCCTAATTTAGGAGGACAGTACCCTTTTAACATAGTGAAATCGAAAATACATTGTAAATAAACAAATCAATATATTATATATAAAATACATTATATATAAAAATATAGCATAATAAGCGGAATAGGGAAAAATAAGCGGAATAGGGATAGCAATACTTAGGTATTGCTATCCCTATACCGAGCTCCTAATTTAGGAGGACAGTACCCTTTTAACATAGTGAAATCGAAAATACATTGTAAATATAATGACATTTTCACTCACATCTTGTTACCTCAGAAGCCTATGGAACATTATTGGGTAACGTTAAGCTCATTATAAAGAATAACCACAAATACAGCACATAGTTTCTAATGTTGAAGTTGTGGTCTACATTATGTTTTATGTTGAGACTATACGTTGGAACAAATTGGATCAGTAACTCGTTAAATTAAAATTCATTTTTTGTTTTGTCATAAATTTTCTATTACATTTGTAGACTGGATTTTTTACAAAGTACTTTATTCTCGACTGACTGGGCCGCATTGATTTTAACCGACTTCAAAATAAGGAGGAGTTTTTTTTAAGTTCGTTACCTCATAAGCGATTTTAATGATTCTTTTTTTTTTGTAAGCTAGTGGTTCCCGTTTGGTCCCGTTGGCACTAGGTCAGGATCTGATGGTTATCTCCTGAAAAATGGAGGAAAACCCTCAAATTTTACAAGGCAGATGAAGTCTATTGACTTTTTTTAATACTCAATTGTTCGCTTCGTTTATGTTTGTATTTTAAATTATCGTATCATACAAGTACCTAAGTAAGTAACCGTTTTTTTAGCATGACAAGGAAAACTTACATGTTGTATTATTTAATTGTTAATTTATAATCATGAAATTAGACAAAAAACAAGGTCAATTAGCACAGATACACAATGCATACTTTCTGTATTTATTAGCGTATCGAGTTTTTGTTTGCATGATGGTAAAAAATATTGTGTCAAGGAGCAATCATCAATAAAGATTAAAAATAAGAAGTGTTTTTTGCAATGAGCACAAAATGGTCTGTGTGATAACGGATTAAGAATACAAGTGTCACCACCCCATTTGTTTCCCAGGGTGCTGTAAGAGCCAACTAAGGGACAATATAAGCAGTTAACGTCTACTGTGAGAGACAGAAAACTCGAAACTAAACCCAGTGTCAACACGCCTGGTCAGCGCGGCACAGTAGACCATAATTCCTCCCAAAGTAGAGGGGGCCTCTGCCCAGCAGTGGGAAGTTGGCTGGAGAGGAGAGAGGAAGGAGAGGTGCTCAAGACCGTGAAAAAAAACCGTAATAAGTAGGTAATGGTTGGAGACACGCACGAAAGGTTCCGTACCGCTATTATCATGATATATTCGTCATACCGACCACAAATAACGGGATAAGGGCAGCAGAAGAATATTTGTTTTTATAGCATCGACTGTCATACATATGTACTGTGAAATTTTCAACTCTTTAGCTATCACCATTCCAGATGGGCAAGTCCGGTAAATGAATGGTGTCACAATGGCACCACAATGACACGTTATAACCTCAAAAAATTAACAATTTACTACCAAACTTGATAAAATTCGCTACTACACAATTCGTTATTTAGTGTTATTGCAAACAAATGCAATAACTGATTGCTTAGTGACGAATTTTATCAAGTTTGAAAGAAGAAAGAAAGAAAGAAAGTTTTATTTGCTACATAAGGAACACAATATACAGTTCTTAAAAATAATATAGGTACAGTAAATCACATACAAAATAAAATATAATACATAGTAGAAAACGAAAATGAATGCAAATAACAAAATGCTTATGGCATACGTTTGTTGTGTCACAACAGCAAATAGGCTCCCATTTCAGCATATGTTAGGTCTCGAGGACCTTACGCTGATTTTCAAATGAGGCCTATGAGTGTTGACACGGATATCTACAAAGTACCTATTACAAATTACTGATAATAATTAATATGGTTCTAACTATCAACATTTTCACATCAAAGTTTGGTAGTCTATTGTTAATTTTTTGAGGTTATAATGTGTCATTGTAGTGCCATTGTGACACCATTCATTTACCGGACTTGCCCACAGGCTGGTGCCAGAAAGACGGACGGACAGCGAAGTTTTAGTAATAGGGTCCCATGTTACCTTTTGGTACTTCTGGTACGGTACCCTAAAAGAAACTTGAAGCAGCTATGTATTATAATCAAAGTTACTTCATCACAAAGGCATTTTCAATTTCAATAAAGCAATTAAATTTTCATTGCTTCATTTCAATTTGCGCGATGTTTGCATAAGAAATAATAAAACATGGTTGTCATGAATCAAATATAAGAATAGTAAACACAAAATAACACATTGTACTATAGAATAACCAAAATTGAACGGACGTAATGAAGCGTGCGAATTGTTACACAATGGTTCCAATTCTACTGCCACGACTTAATTTAACTCTACGAAAAATTTATATTGACAGTGTTAATACCACAATTCAACTGCTAACTGAACTTTCTTGTTATAAAAATTGTAGAATATAGAATAACTGTTGAAATTAATAATACCTTGTAAGATGAAAGAGCCATTAAATCAAAAATAACAAATAATTATTTTAGTTAGGTTAAGTTTCTGACGCAACAGATTTGATGCCAAAATCTGTAAGTAGAATAACCAGTTCAGTATAACAATGAGTATGTTGCTTCAGCTATCCATAAAAAAATAAAAATCAGACAAGTACGAGGCTGACTCACAAAGTGAGGGTTCCGTACTTACAAAACTCAATAAAACCATGCTTATGAAGATGTGTAGTTCAAATAAAAATTACCCTTTATGTGAAAATGGGTTAGTCAGAAGATCAAGTTCTATATTGCTTCTGATAACCGAATCATATGATACTTCATGCCATTGCATGAAGTATCATATGATTCGGTTATCAGAACAATAGGCAAAGTAACACAGGCTTGTAGAGAATGCTCTACAAGCCTGTGCTACTTTGCCTATCGAAAAGTGTCAATTGTCTGTCTTTTACTTCGTCAATATAGCAAAAATGTTCGTATTTTGGCTTTTTACTGATTTTTTTGTTTATTTTTGCAATAAAGCACTAAATAACACTAGCAATACACTGAAATAACTTAAGTTATAATCATATTTTATGTATATAAATTGTTGCCCGCGACCTCGTACTCCTGGAATTCTCTCATCTTACTTGACACTTATCGTCACATTTTGAACAATTTACACAATATCTTTATAAATTGTCGCCTATGTGTTATTCTGATGTATAAGCTTTATTATTGTAAAGTTTAATTAAAATCCATTCCGTAGTTTTTGCGTAAAGGAGCAACAAACCTTCTTATTCACAAACTTTCACGTTTACTATATTAGTAGGATAATCAGAATGACTTTCAAACTCTGGGCGCTGCCGAGGTTAAAATATCTATCTAGCAAATAGTCTATTTATATGCATCTATTTGAAATAGATGCATATAAAGAAAGATCACAGCACTCGCAGAAATGATCTTGAATTGGTCCTTTTCTTTTGTAACTCTAAAAATATTCTTCAAAAGAGAATTGATAAACAGATTGAGCAGTGACAAATAAAACATGGTTGTAGTATATTTAGCAACGCACAGTTTAATTTCACGGTCAGTTGCAGAGCGACCCACCAACCACCAAGGCTGCTCACCTTTATTATTCTGTGAATCATAATTTTAACCGCAACTTTCGTTTTTTGTTCTACTTCTTAATTTCACTGGGATACTTTTTATGTTTAGGCATTAATTTTACTAAAATTTTTAATTAAGTAGGTATATGTTTTTTTAAAATCAAAATCAAAAATCATTTATTCACATAGGCATATTCTCTTTTTGCCAAAAAAAAATAAGCTCCTATGATATGTCCAAAAATCTTTTTCCTTACCACCGGTTCAGAACTTTCAATCCGCTGAGAAGAACCGGCGTAATAAACTCAGCAGATATCGTTATCTTTTGTCATATTAATCTTTTTTTTAAATAATCATTACAATGGTTCTTACAATATATACAAAATTACAGTTTTAATAATATGTGTCTCCCAAGCTTTAGTTCCAAAACATAGATAATCGGTTCAATTTTCGCGAAGAAAAAATGGGACTACGAAACGTCTTTTATTCAAGGAAATCTGCTTCAACTATATTTGTTCCTTTCAGCACGGCGCTCGGGAATAGGGATAGCAATACCTAAGGCAAATACCTAAATCAGGAGTACAGTACCCTCTTAACACTTTCGTCTTTACTTGCTTTTCATGAAGGTACTGACAAAGCGTTTCATAGTTATACATACTACTATATAGACGATTTATAACTGATAAACGGGGATAACAATCTGTCTATAATAATTATAGATTGGTTACTGTAAACATTTGTAAGTTTATAATAATTGTAACTTTAAGAATTGAAGTAGAAAATTAGACAAAACAAAAATAATTTAAAACAATGTTATCGATAAAATTGATTTTAATCGAATTTATCTAATAACCCATCGTAAATTACGTAAAACATTATTTGATACGTCATGATACCATCAATTTAATGATCAATGTAATCTGTTGTAACTAATTGTAAAAATTATAATGATAATGTTATCATAATCTATGTGTTGTAATCTATTTAGATAGAACATCGTGTTACTTAACACAATTGAACTAATTTTATGAATATTAGAATTGGTAGCATATAAAACAATGCATCTTTAGTTTCTGGCAGTATTTTAGTAGCTAGCTAGAGTATTTATAAAAATGTCAACAGCGTAAATCGTAAGACCAATGTTTTGCACTAAACCTGCTTACTTAACTGCAATCGAACTTCACCTTGGTAAGTTCGTTAAATTTTTAAAGTCGCCGATTTAAAAAAAATTTAATGTCCAAAGTAGAAAATAAAATGTGGAAAATTGGTAGTTTTGTCAAAAGCTTCTATCCTAAGTACATTTGTTGTGTGAACTTCAGAAGGTATATATCTATATACCCAGGCCATTAAAATTAATAATTTAACAGATATATTTATTTCAAGAAATACCTGAATATCTCTAGAAATTCATTTTCTTACACATAATTTTATTTCCGATTTTCCTTAAAAACATTGGAAATTATATTTCAAGAAGTTTAAACTATAGTTCTGTGTTCATTTATAAAATGTTCGTTAAACTGTTTTTAAGCTAAATAATTTCAAGTGTGTTTGACAAATTTATGAAAAACATTTCTTTGTTTTTCATAAACGGAATGTTATCAACGATATTACAGTATTTTGTGTTGGCAAATACTAGATAGAGAAAGCCATTCGTTATAAATATGCATGCCTATATGATTTCTCTGCGCACACGCCACAAATCGCGTGCATTTTCTTCTTAAATGAAAATGCATAAGTGCAGTTGAGTAATCAATACTTTTCTAAGTTTGATTACTTTTATCTCAATTAACGGATGATGAAAAACCGTCTGCCTGTTTGGTATTATGAATATAAGTATCACCACCCCATTTATATTCCAGTGTGCTGTAAGAGCCAGCTAAGGGATATTGCATACAGATAACATCTTCTGTGAGAGACGGAAATCTCAAAAGTAAATCCTATTCTAACACGCCTAGTTAACGCATAGTAGACCATAATCCCTCCCACAAGGAAAGGGCAGTGTCCAACAGTTAGACTATGATGGGCTGAATAAAGAAAGAGAGAGAGAGAGAAAAAAGCAAAGAGGTAAAGTCAAAGGCGAATATTTTGAAAATATGCGTCATGTGCCCGATTGATTTACAGTTTGCCCTAGGGTAAATAAATATGCCTCTGATTAGAGTCCAATAGACACACTTTATTGTACACTATAAATTGCAGGACATGGCAAGTATGTAGTTACAATAAACAATTTACAACTACTTGCTTTTACATATTGCAATCTCTACCAGACAACTTTTAAATGGACTCAGTTAATCTAGGAAATGGAGGATTTGTGGTGTACTTCCCATTTTTTCTAATTTCTTTTGTAGAATTGTGGCCAGAAATTATCCAATATTTATTGTTCTATCTTACTAAATTCTGGCCACGCTATAGTGTATAGTGATTGAATATATTAATAACATTCCAAATTTTTTATTATTTATATACAAAATAATCAGTTTATACAGTTTTGATATTAGTTATAAAATTATTTAACGATAGATGTGTACTTAATCTTTGCGGTGATGTACTTAGAATGCACTCAAATACGTAATACAAAATTAAATTTCTTAGATCGAAATGTTTTCGTAGTCTTTGTAATGACGTTTTAAATTTATTTTGTTTTGAGAACAAAAAACACTACTTATTTAGATAAAAAACATTAACCAATATATTGTAAACAACAAATCCCTCTGCATGGGAAATGAAATAGGTGTACCACAAGGCACCATTTAAGGGCCATTACTTTTTTTAGTCAATATATTGCGGTTTTTCTGATAGCAATCTTTGTAACCAGAATTAAGAAACTTTAACCCTTTTTTCTGCAATAGACTAAAAATATTAAATCGGTATCAAACTTAAGAACTATTTATGAACCTATGACGAACATGTACATTGTACATTATGGTGTGTATATCTGTACAGTATTATGACCTCGGCCAACAACAGAGTGGCCGCCCAATCACTTCCTTGCTCAAGGCGACTCGACTGTGGCCACAACTAATTTCTACTAGTGTTCGCTCTAATATTTTGTTGGTCTGTGTTCCTTATATTATACGCATCAATCAATAAGTTAACATTATCAAGTATACCATTTCGTATTTTCAATATGGACTACAAATTTCAATGCTAAAGTAGTTAATTTAAGATTAACTGTATCCTGCGACTTTATCCTAATGAAATTAAAAACAGTGTCGCAGTTTGAATGATTTTTTTTTAATGCTAATGGCCTAAATTATTTTCTGTCGCAAAAGCTTAAGTCCGGCAAAATTTGGTAGAGCTAGTTCAGGGATTACCTGTAACAGATAGCCGGGCAGACACACAAATATTTAATGTGTTAATGGTGTAAACATTAGCAAAACGCTGTTATTACAAACAGACATTACAATTTTATTTATTTGTAATTTTTTAAAAGAACAAGTACATTGTTTTTAACGGCAAAAATTTAAAGAACCCTTTCTTTGTGAGATAAAATTGCACTTATCTTGTTTTTGTAATAAGTGGTTGTTTAGGTTATACGTGACTGACAGACAGTCAGTCGTGATATAGTTTTAATATTATTTTATTTACATTAGCGGCGTCTATGATAAAGTGGTTTTACTAGGGTTAACACCTTAAAAATATTAATTAAAAGCGTTGCAACAAATTTAAAATTAAAGCTATATAAAACAGTAGCAGTTGCCCGCGACTCAGTATGTGTGGAATTTAGAAAATGTTTCTCGCTTTTGCAACATTTTTCACCAATGCCTCGCTCCTATTGGTTGCAGCGTGATGTTATATAGCCTATAGCCTCCCTAGATAAATGGACTATCCAAAACAAAAAAAGAATCTATTCGAACCAGTAGTTACTGAGATTAGCGCGTTCAAACAAACAAACATACTCTTCCATCCATCCATCCATCCATCAACCTTTCTTAGTCCACTGCTGGACATAGGCCTCCCCCATAGAACGCCACAACGTGCGGTCTTGCGCTAACTGCATCCAGCGGCCCCCGGCGTATTTGACGATATCGTCGGTCCACCTTGTTGGGGGCCGCCACACGCTGTGTCGTCCGGTTCGTGGTCGCCACTCGAGGACCTTCCGTCCCCAACGGTCATCAGATCGTCGAGCGATGTGGCCTGCCCATTGCCACTTCAGCGTGCTAACTCTTCGGGCTATGTCGTACACACCAGTCCTTCTACGGATCTCCGCATTCCGGATCTTATCACATACATCTTATACATACTCTTCAGCTTTATAATATTAGTAAAGATTCATATAGATGTGACAACCCTAGATAAGACTAGACCAACATTTAACACTTGTAGAGATGTTTTTGCTCTCTGAATGCCTTATAGAAAAACAACGATTACAAAACGTTAATATTCCCACGAAAAAAAGTCATGAGAACATGTTAAGTGATTTAACGTTTCAATAGTGAACACTTTTACTATCAAAACTTCATTCGATTACGGTAACCTATGTTATAATAGGCCGTACCCAACAATGAAAGTTCCAATTCTAAATGTACAACTAATTTTAACTAAAAAAAAATTGATAACACAATTCGGCTATGTTACCGGAATTTTTTTACTATAATATTGTGTGTTATAGAATAAAGGTTTTAATTTAGAAAACAAACCTAATCAAACAGAAGTTTACTCTTCTGCTCAATAGATGGCGTTGTACGTTTTTTAAATCGTGCTAGCATTTCGTTCCACACATTAACATTTAAGCTCGTCAAAATTATTATTGTGTTATCATCCGGATTTCACACTTATAAATTAGTAAGGATGTGTACAATGAAACAGCTAATTATTTAGAATACACTTTCTTAAATGTTTAAATTTTTTAGTTAATTTTCTTTGTTTCGTTGTACAATAAATTTGTTTGATTTGATTTGTGCACGTAGAATTAGTTCTAGTGGTAATTTAGTATTTAGTTAACTTCGGATAGAGCCCTTCAAAATTGCTTTCTGTTAAAGAGACTGTTTAGTTCGTCGTGGTATTGTAGTAAAACAAGAAAACGTGATTAAGAAAGTTTATTTTATTAGTCCCTAAATCACTTTACTGTCACTAAGAATAACTGCACGAAAATAAAGTATTTTAATAGTCACTTCACTCGCGAGTCACGAAAGAAAGAAAAATTGGTCAAGTGCGAGTGGGACTCGCGCACGAAGGGTTCCGTACCATTATCTATGCAACATAAGGCAACGTTATTAGTATCGAGCAAGAAACGGTAAAAAAAATCAGTTTTTTGTATGGGAGCCTCCTTAAATATTTATTTTATTTTATTTTTAGTATTTGTTGTTATAGCGGCAATAGAAATACATCATCTGTGAAAATTTCAACTGTCTAGCTATCACCGTTCTTGAGATACACCTTGGTGACAGACGGACGGACGGACGGACGGACGGACAGCGAAGTCTCAGTAATAGGGTTTCCGTTTTTACCCTTTGGGTACGGAACCCTAAAAACACTTAGATCTTCGTGGGAAGAGTTGGCCGTGTTGTGACGGCCGCAACAGGAGACCAGGACAGGACTGTCCCTCCCAGTCTGGTAGGTGATAGAATCTGTATAAACAGAATACACGTGATTTTGAAATATTCTTAGGCCTGGTCGGTGACTCGAATGAAGTGACTATTAAAATACTTTATTTTCGTGCAGTTCTTCTTAGTGACAGTAAAGTGATTTAGGGACTAATAAAATAAACTTTCTTAATCACCTTTTTAGGGTTCCGTACCCAAAGGGTAAAAACGGGACCCTATTACTGAGACTTCGCTGTCCGTCCGTCCGTCCGTCCGTCCGTCCGTCCGTCCGTCCGTCCGTCCGTCCGTCCGTCCGTCTGTCACCAGGCTGTATCTCAAGAACGGTGATAGCTAGAGAGTTGAAATTTTCACAGATGATGTATTTCTATTGCCGCTATAACAACAAATACTAAAAATAAAATAAAATAAATATTTAAGGGGGGCTCCCATACAACAAACATGATTTTTAGGGTTCCGTACGCAGTATCTCAAGAACGGTGATAGCTAGACCGTTGAAATTTTCACAGATGATGTATTTCTATAGCAGCTATAACAACAAATACTAAAAATAAAATAAAATAAATATTTAAGGGGGGCTCCCATACAACAAACATGATTTTTTTACCGTTTCTTGCTCGATACTAATAACGTTGCCTTATGTTGCATAGATAATGGTACGGAACCCTTCGTGCGCGAGTCCGACTCGCACTTGACCAATTATTTTGTTTTACTACAGTATATTGTATAAGGTTGTGATAGAGAGCTTTGGAAACTATAATAACATTTTCTTAGTAACCCAATTATTATAAGGATCAGTCCTTCACAAAGGGAGAGAATTTTTTGTACTGCAAGGGTGACAAACTACTCGCCTGATAGTAAGGTATTTGTAGGCTTTTTAAGGCAGAAAATATTCGTTTGGCCAAGTGGAGAGGATGCATGGGAGACAATTGACGAAAGGCATATATACAGTGGAAATAAGTGTGAACGCTGGGAGAAGACGCCCGAGAAAAATATACTCCGATATAATCCGTAGCACTTACAACCGTCGGGTGTGTATGACAAGATGTATGACTGTGGATGAAGCCAAGGAAGTGTGTTTAGATCGTAGTAGATGGAGTTCTATAGTCTCTGCCTACCCCCGTGGGAAAAAGGAGTGATTTTATGATGAAAATATTCGTCTCAGCTGTTATTAAATACCAAAATCCATTACTTTGCGAAGGTATTTGGTCTACTTACTTATAGAGCAATCTTTTACCAATAGGTAAAAGATTGCTCTAGTATTCCCAGAGTCTCTATCTAGTAAGATAGAGACTCTGGGAATACTAGAGGCTGTGGGCACGTTAGGATGTATATTTTTTTTTTTACATAATACATGTAACCCATACATAATAAAACATCCTGCTATGATCTTTTAGAGGTAAATATGATAAAATAGAGACTAGTGGGCCCTAATTATCATGAAGTCCTGGGCTTAAATATCATGTGCCCTGTGTGCCCAGTGGAGAAGAAGAGCCTGCTTACTTACAGCCCAAGAAAGCGTGTTGGAGTGTTGGTGTAAATTGTTTAGTTTCGACAATGCCATCTGTAGTATAAGGTCGAATGTGTCTTAAACGAATAAAGTGTTTATATATCATTTTATGTATATAAATAAGAAACATTGCAAAAACGAGGGTATAACCAATGTACTAAAGACGTGAGCTGTTTCGAATTGATTAAAGTTGTTTTGCAGCGAAACCTCCTAGTATGTTGAATATTAATAGTTATGTTCAGTCGTGACCTAAGCTTGTTAACCTTTGCAAAACATTTTCCTTAAAATACAATTCATTTGGTTAATATTAGATATTAAACAAAATCATAAGTCTATTTGGTTATAAACTGCGTATATCTAAGATTTAAAATTTTATAGAAGATTAATTAATTGAGTTCTCAATGAAAAAACGTCCTATGGACATTAGCGGAGTCTATGTGAGAGTTCGAGGGTTAAAATACCCCCGTAAAAGGTCACAATTAGTAGTAAAGCACTGGCAGTATTTATTACATATTTATTGGTTCATTTTCTTGAACCTTCCCAATTACTACAGTACCCTCTACTGTAGTCCTAATTTAGGTATTTACCTTAGGTATTGCTTTCCCTATTCCGAGCGCCGCGCTGAAAGGGACAAATATAGCTGAAACAGATTTTACCTACAAATTCTTTGTAAAAAAGAGGTTTCGTAGTCCCCTTTTTTCTTCGCGATAGTGAAAACAATTAAAATTTTTTTTTTAACACCCTTGCTCGTAAAGCTGATGTAATTCCACCGGTTTTAAATATGTAAAGCGGGTCATAAAAAACGCGTGTGTTACCAAAGCAAATAGTTAAGTTATAGTCCATACAAATTTCATAACAGTATTATTTGCCATTTAAAATATGGAACTGATCGCCGCCGCACGACTCGAGCAGCGCGCTGTTGCTATTCAAATTTCGAACTAATCGCCGCGCGGCGCCAGTCAGTAGGCAGCGCTGGCGCGCCGTTAAAATGGCGGGAAAGCAACAGTGTGCATTCACAGATTGAGTTTATTTAAAATAAAAAAAACAGTTTATTCGGTAATTTAAAAACTTGGCTTCATGCTCTAGCGTCTTTGCCAACATTTTCACGCAGCCACGGCAGAAAATAATCCTCGCGCCATTTTTCTCAAATTTTCTTTTCTTTGTACTTGTATTGTGAATGTTTTTTTTTTCTGTTTCTTCGCAAATGTGTTAAAAAACGTCGTACGATATACGTGCGTATTGGTTATAACATGCTCGGCTCAATTACGCCCTGGCCTTCGGCTCAGGCTGAAATTCCGCCTCGCATGTTATAACCATCAACGCACTAATATCGTAATGTACTATATACCAAATTTGTGTGATAGACGCTGGCAACTTTATCTAAAGAAAACCGAAAAAACGGTTAGTTAGTTATTATGTTTTGAAAAAAAAGAAAGAGATAGAAGAATAGATATATAAATAAGACCTAGACACTGTGAAAAAAAATCATTCCTCTGTAGGCAATATCCACTAAGAAAACAGGGGACTACGATGCCCATATTTTAGTATGGAGCATAATTTGGTATCGTGCCCTCTTAAGCAATGAATTTTATTAATCCCTCCCGCGCCTTTGTAATATCGTAGCTGCACCTACAGGCATGTGTTTATGCAGGTTTAAAAAAAATACCTATATTTGTTATTTCACTTAGTTTGAGCTTTACTTATATTTTTTTTAAATTTTTTTTTATTAATGGACTTTCGACACAACGTCCTCTGGTCCCAAGCTAAGCTTCATATGCTTGTGTATACTACTTTTCTTTTGTAAATACATATTAAACACCCAGACGCAGTGCAAACATTTGTATGACAATTAAAAACATCACACAAATAATAATTGTCCTGACCGGGAATCGAACCCGAGACCTCGTGAACGGCAGTCCGTTATATGAACCACTAGACCACGAGGCCCGTCGAATTTAAGTACTAGCTGTTGCCCGCGACTTCGTACGCGAGAAATTTAGAAATTAAACCTTAACAAACAGAAGTTTACCATATCACTCGATAGATGGTGTTGTATAGTTTTTTAAATCGCACTTGTTTGTTGTGTGAGTTTGTTTTTAATTATCTTTCATTATTGAAGAAATTTTAAAGACGTATAAATATAATAACTATTTGTACCACGTACCATCCGACAGATAGCAGTCGCATTTTGACTTGATGTGTCTCATAAATTTCATAAACTATACGTAGAGTTATGTAGTACAATAATTAAGTCAATGAGTAGTTGCATAACAACCTAGCATACATTCTGTTAGACAATGGCATGAGAAAAATTAAAAATCTTAACCGTAACATAATTATGATTTGAGAACAGAAAATTAATGTATTAGTCTTCTTCTCCAGCCCATTTACGTCCCACTGTTGGGCACGGGTCTCATCCACTTTGGGAGGGATTATGGTCTACTGTGCCGCGCTGACCAGGGGTGTTGGCACAGGGTTTATTTTCGAGTTTTCCATCTCTCGCAGAGGATGTTATCTGTGTGCAATATCCCTTTGCTGACTTTTACAGCACTCTTGGGAGGAGATGGGGTGGTGGCACTTGTATTCTTAATCCGTCACCACACGGGATAATGCATTATGCGAGGATTTAACTAATTTGTAGTCAGCGTATTTACATATTGACGAGCCTCGTGGTTGAGTGGTCCATGTAACGGACTGCCGATCAAGAGGTCGCAGGTTCGATTCCCGCTCGGGACAATCATTTGTGTGATTTTTCTAATTGTCATATAAACGTTTGTACTGCGTCTGGGTGTTTCTATCTATTATAAGTATGTGTTTACAAGAAAAAAGTAGTATATGTATTCTATCCGTATTCTGGTACACATAACACAAGCAATATAGGCTTAGCTTGGGTCCAGAGGACGTTGTGTGAAAAGTCCATGAATATTTATTTATTATTTATTTATAGACAATTGATATAATATAATCTGGTCCTTAATTAAGCTTATATATTTCATTATGTAACTGCACCATTATAACTTATTTATTATTTTTATTACCTATTTTTATCTATTACAAGCTGATGCCCGCTACTCCGTATGCGTGGAATTTTAGATCCCCATATTCCCCATATCCCCATATTTTGTCACCGTTTAAACCTTCCCTGGACTTACACGTATATTTCAAGACCAAAATCACCAAAATCGGCCCAGCCGTTCTCGAGTTTTAGCGAGACTAACGAACAGCATTTGATTTTTATATATAAGAAGACTAGCTGATGCCCGCTACTCCGTACGCGTGGAATTTTAGATCCCCATATATTTTGTCACCGTTTAAACCTTCCCTGAACTTTCACGAATATTTCAACACCAAAATCGTGAAAATCGCCCGAGCCGTTCTCGAGTTTTAGCGAGACTAACGAACAGCAATTGATTTTTATATATAAGAAGAAGATGTAATTGTGTGTATGTGTATATAAAAAGTATATGTGTATGTTTATTGTTAGTATAATATTTAGTAGTGTATATTAGGTATAAAGGTGCACCTACAGCTACCACTTACTCCTTAATAATATCCATGCTCAGGTTGCCTGGAAGAAAGCTTTAAGCGATAAGGCCGCCCATTGTACTTGATTTTTTTAGTATAAGTTAATTTTAAGATAATATGTATGGTGTACAATAAAGAATAAATAAATAAATAATAAATAAGCTTACTGAGATATGAGTACTGTTTCACAGCATATTATTGTTACGATAAGCAGACGTGTTGGCATAGCCTTCGAGTTTTTCGTCTCTTATAGAAAATGATTTCTGCTTATATTTTCCTTCAGATAGCTTACTTTAAGAAGGAAGTGGGGTGGTGATCTTGTGTTTTTATTTTATCAGCATGCGGACATCTTTACTGGACTCTAAATCTTAATCATCATTGCAGTGGTGTTCTGAAAATTATCACGTTTATAGCGATTTATTTTATTCTAAAATCTATTGTTTTTAAACACATAATATGTGTTTTAAACTTGTTAGAATCTGAACGTGCAGGAAGTAGCAATATTTGAGATTTATTTTCAGAGATATTTGACTAAACTTCAACTGAATACATAAACTGAAAATTTCAGCTCTCTAGCTGTCATTGTCGCAGAGATACAGCCTAATGACAGACGGACTGACGGAGTCTCAGTAATAAGGTCGCGTTAACCTCTCGGTATGCAACCTTAAGAACTAATATTAGGATACAAATGAGTTACCAATACTTCAGCATCCTTATTTTTAAAATTCTTTAAATTTTCTGGTTACGAGGAGACAGCTGTCTGAGATTACAAAACATTATAATTTCTCTGCGACAGTAATTACAAATAATAGGCAGTGATTATTATAATTACTGCATGTAACATTTCTACTAAGTAATACTGAGTAATCAACTATAATAGAATGTATAGTTAATAATTGGCTTCAACAGCTGTGATTGGCCAACGACTTGTCTCAATAAAATTGTATTACTCTTTTATGATTATGGTATCCTGGTACTTATAGATAAAAACTAGCTGTTTTCCGCGACCTCATACGCGTGGAATTTTGGAGATTTTTCCCGTCTATGCAACATTTTTCACTAATGATTCGCTTCTATTGTTCGCAGCGTGATGTTTTTTTTCTTCTTTATTTAGGAGCTTTTAGTCCTAACAAGACTATGTCAGCTCCATAGTACCCTAACTATTATAACCCTATTTAATTATCTACTAAACGTACGACCGTTAAGAACTAACTTATACACTAAAACGGCAGCCTCAGATAGAGGACTATCTAGAATACTTATAAATACGCCTACATTCTTTTTTTTAAATCCTGCCCTTATCCCGTCTTTTGGACTCGGTGCAACATGTATGTTAATATTTATGTTAGGGGTTTGGCCTTAGACCCTTAAACTAACACGAGGTGACATTATAACACGACCCCCGCTGAAACTACATTATAAAAAAATATATTCACGGACATTTAACACAATGTCCTCTGGTCCCAAGCTAAGCTTATATGCTTGTGTTATGGGTACCAGAATACGGATAGAATATCTATAGGTACTACCTTTTCTTTTGTAAATACATACTTATAATATAATTATATAATACATAGAAACACCCAGACGCAGTACAAACATTTGTTTGACATTTATAAATATCATAGAGATTTATAAATATTATAGAGATGTGTCCCTGTTACCTCAGTACCCCGCCAACGTGGCAGTATATTTGTCATAGAATATATCGTGTTTGAAAGTGAGAGATAGATAGACAGAAAAACGCGACAGGACACTTTATTTTAAATATTTTTTGGAAATATTACCTGTACAATCCATTAAAAGCTGAAACCTTTGTACTACTCGGAACTACTACTAGGGAATCATAAAACAGTAAAAACCGAATTGATCACATTAAATATGTCATTGACCATCGATCAGGGTCGATCAACTTCCATGACCAACCCTATCTGTCAAAGCCTTCCTTTTACATTGTACAATAATGCACCTCAATTACTAGGTCATAATGTTTAAAATCCCATTAAAGGTCTAAAAACACACGCCCACTTTAACATGATCCATGATTACTTAATATCATAAAGTATTCGAAGGTCTTGTTAAGATGGGTGTTATTAGGGTATATGTACCGATTGTTGACTTTGTACACACGCGATCTACGAATAAGGTATGTGTTGTAATTGATGGATGTATGAATTATTACCGTTGACATTATTTGACATAACTATGTAAAACACTTAACCTTTATACAAAATTTTCCTCCCTCCCTCCGTACTCTTCTATACTTTAACGCAGTGGCGGATTTATAGATTTGCCGGCCGTAGGCTATTCAATTTTTGCCGCCTCTAAATTTTGATATCTTAGTCCACAATCATATCAATTTTCTATCAATAAAATTCCAACTTTATAATTTGTGCTCCATCATCCTCGTTACATCAACTTTTCCTATATAGTTATTATTATTGAGAACTATGGTAAGTACCGTGTTCGATCCTTGATTATTTTTACAGCAAAGAATTATCAAAAAACATTATTTTAAGGAAAAAATATCTCAATCATATACTTCTCTTGTTTTTGAACTAAATAGAAGACGTAAATTCCTCGTTGGTATAGCCACACTATATTTGTCTCACTTACTCTCGAACTCAATGCCTCGACGCAACGTATGTATTGTTTTATCTTATTATAATTAATTCATACCGATTGGCATTTTCTGAAAAAGTTGGCTTTGCGAAAAAGTTATCAAATCTACTGATGTAAACATTTAATTTAAATAATTCGTGTACGACATGAGCGCTTAAGGCCTGCTCAAATGAGCAGGCCTGTTTAACGTTATATCTCTTGATTAGACAAAAAAGGCATTAAAATTATTCTAGTTTACAAAATTTTATTGTCCGTCTAATTACTCACGTATATTGAGAATACACGTATCCCAATCATATTTATTTTTAAATAAGACTTTCTAAACGATTTACGCTGATAATATTAATAGTATCTGTCTGATGCAGAAGGCAGTTCTTTTTGACAGGGTCCTGACTCAGGAGCGGAAGAATCTAACCACCGAGCGCCGGTAAATGGGGCTCGTTCCTGATGCAGACCGGTAAAGCACTGTTCATAAAACTTTTTACATATCTTCTGATAAAGAAGAAAAACTCGAAAAGAAGAAAAAGTTTAACTTTTTCTTACTACAAATAAAATAATTAACTGATAAAATGTATACATTTTCTAATGAGCAACTTATCTCACTTCATATTTAGTGGAGGGAATTTTTTTATTGTCAAGTCACAGTCGTTCAACTATCAGTTATTCGATTAATATGGTCTCTATAAGATATTGAACTAGTTTTTTATCTAATAAAAATTAGTCAATTTTAGTCAGTATTTTTTACGCATAAATAAATTACTTTCTGAAATTGAATTTGACAAGTTGCAAACTTGCTGCAGCAATCATAATTAGACCATCGATATTATATCAAGATTGAATTGGGTAAGCAGATCTCATAATTATTAGGTACACGGAGAAAAAATTATAGCAGTTGTCAGTGAAGAATATATATCATGTAAAAATTACTAAATTTCGATAGTAATATCGAATCGCTATTGCAATATTCTAAAAGGTCATTATCATTAATGTATGATTAGTAAAGCCTTTAGGAATTGTTCATGCAGAGATGTTGAAATATTTATTAATTAACACTGTATATGAGAATATTTCGATTATTGTTAAATATTTTAATTTCTCTCCAATTTTCGAAATTGGTATTATGTGTGTGTATACAAAATATTTTTTTTTTTAATTTGTAAACCGAAATAAAAAATTGATGAACTATATTTGCCGCCCCTTAAAATTTGCCGCCCTAGGCTCCAGCCTACTCAGCCTGCTGGTAAATCCGCCACTGCTTTAACGTAAGATAAATGGTCTAAGGTAAAAAACCTTAAACTAAATCTTACGCCAAACTACGCCTAGATCTGTCAGAAGTGATGTTAACTGCATATAAAATCTTTTGTCTAGCTCTTAAGATGAAATAAAGTGGTGTCATTTGTTGATCGTGTGTGAAAATAAGACATTATTAATACAAAAACTAATTTATGTTTTGTTTTGTTTCAGGATGTGTATCGAAGAGTAGTTTTAAACAAAGGTAAAATCTTCATGTTTTCATACACACACATAATCGTAAGTGGATGTTTTTAACCGACTTCAAAAAAGGTGGAGGTTAACATAATATTTTCTAACACTTGCGCGACTCATCTGTTTAAATAAAACTACTTTTTACGGATTTAGACGCGTATATTTGTTTTAAATTTTGGTCCGACGTTTCGGAGACTTTGCAGTCACCATGGTCACGGGTGAGACCAAAATTTAAAACAAATATACGCGTCTAAAACCGCGTCTAAAAAAAGTAGTTTTATTTAAGGTGGAGGTTATCAAATCCTGTATGTTTTTTGTTATGTTTGTTACCTCATAACTTTTAAGTAGGCGAAGCGATTTTAATGTCTTTTTTATTTGAAAGCTAGTGGTTACCGTTTGGTCCTATTGGCACCAGGTCAGGATCTGATGGTTATCTCCTGAGAAATCGAGGAAATCTCTCAAATTTCAAAGACACATGAAGTCGTTAGAACTTTTTTTTTAAATACTCAATTATTGTAGTTGAGCTGCCAATGTCAAAATTCTTACATTATTATGAACTGCATAGAAAAAAAAATTCAACCGAACAAATAATCTCTTCCTTTTTTATGAAATCGGTTAAAACATAATAAGTATTATAAAATTGTACCATTCTTTCCAAATAAATTGTAAATGGAATGAATAAGGCGTAGAACTTTACCAATTGCTATGTTATTTCGCTTTTACTAAGAATATTATGAGGGTAAAAATCTTAAGACGGGCGCGGTCCAGCTCAGAACAAGCAACAAATACAAACAAGATACAAATTTGTTAATCCCGTGTATAATACATATTATATAAATATAAATAAATAAATAAATATTCACGGACATTTCACACAACGTCCTCTGGTCCCAAGCTAAGCTTAATAAGCTGGAGTTATGGGTACCAGAATACGGATATAATAAATAAACTACTTTTCTTTTGTAAATACATACTTATAATACATAGAAACACCCAGACGTAGTACAAACATTTGTATGACATTTATGGATATCACACAAATGATTGTCCCAAGCGGGAATCGAACCCGCGACCTTGTGAACGGCAGTCCATTACATGAACCACTACGCCACGAAGCCCGTCAAATGTGTGCCCCAACATATAGTACACAAAGAGTACACATTGTGATATCGTGACAGCTCGGAATAGTCTTTGGAGAAAGCGTAAAGAGTCGCTGGACCGAGACCCATGCTCTGCACATCACACGATAGGGTTGTCAATAAAAAAGTATATTATTTATCAACGGCAGTAGCTAAGAGTTGGTTTTGCGAAGGTTTCAAATTTCTTATTTCATTTCATTTTGGTGACCAAAAAATTCACTAAATTCGGAAATTGAAATCTCGGCATTTCAGGCTTTATCAAAGCATTATCAAATTTCTTTTTTTTATTTATATAATATTTAATAATTTGAAATAATACAATTACACTAAACATCATTACATGATACGCTTAATAAATATTTATTTTAATCAAAAATTACATCATAATTAATTTAGTTACACGCTGAAAGTTATATGAGGTACACAAATATTTTGGTCTGCGTGTTTTATGATATTTTATGTGTTATATTTACAAAAAATTGGTCAAGTGCGAGTTGGACTCGCGCACGAAGGGTTCCGTACCATTATCTATGCAACTTAAGGCAACGTTATTAGTATCGAGCAAGAAACGGTAAAAAAATCATGTTTGTTGTATGGGAGCCCCCCTTAAATATTTATTTTATTTTATTTTTAGTATTATTTGTTATAGCGGCAATAGAAATACATCATCTGTGAAAATTTCAACTGTCTAGCTATCACCGTCCTTGAGATACAGCCTGGTGACAGACGGACGGACGGACGGACGGACGGACGGACGGACAGCGAAGTCTCAGTAATAGGGTCCCGTTTTTACCCTTTGGGTACGGAACCCTAAAAAGTAGTACATATTATCCATATTATATGCCAATTACGTTTAAATAAAAGATTCATTAGGTACTCCATGTAGTGACTGATTAAAATACATTTAAGAGTTTCAACATACATTTTTCTCCAAAGGTAAAAGCCAGCTAAGCCCGCTGGTAATATCTTCTGTGAGAAACGGAAAACTTAAAACTGAACCCTTTGCCAATATGCCTGGATAGCGTGGTACCTACATATAGCAGACCAAAACCCCTCTCGAAGTGGAGAATACCCGTGGCTAACGGTAGGAGTTTATTGAAATGAGAAGAATAAGATGATTTCGTTCATTCCCGAAGCTACTTCTAACATAATATCCTCAAACACGTACACGACTCAATTATATGTATAAATGAAACCATTTTTTACGGATTTAGACGCGTATATTTGTTTAAAATTTTAGCCCGTTATTACGGAGACTTTTGTTTCATTATTACGGAGAACAACTTTACAGCTCAGTTCCACATGTAACGAAGGCGACTGAAAGTCTTCGAAACGTTAAGCTAAAATTTAAAACAAATAAACGTGTCTAGATCCGTAAAAAGTGGTGATACTCCTAACTTGTAAACGACTGCACTGATTTAGATAAAACATTACAAAAGGATAAACCGTTAAGTAACTGTACCAGGGCATCATGTAATCAAAGCAGTGTATGTCTAATGTTTTCCACTCATTACCTGTATTAAGAAATTGGTCCATTAATGTGTACTTACGAGTATATATTGTATGTCATCTTCCGTGTACATTGCTGGTAATGTATTGTTTGGCAATATAACATTATGCATATGACTAGCATTCGTTTTGAAATATTGCGATATTATGACAGCTGTAGATTTAAGATTTATTTTGTATTACAAAAGCTTTTTATGTCTTGGATTTTTATGATGCCAATATTTAACGTACAGATATGGTGATAGTTTGGTAGTTAGTTTTGTTTCGAGGTTTCCTTCTTTATCAGAAGATATTATCTTAAAAAATTAATGAACAGTGCTTTACTGGTCTGCATAGGGAACTAGCCCCATTTACCGGCGCTCGGTGGTTAGATTCTTCCGCTCCTGAGTAAGGAATCTCCTGACAATGTGTACCCTGTCAAAAAGAACTGCCTTCTGCATCAGACAGATACTATTAATATTATCAGCGTAAATCGTTTAGAAAGTCTTATTTAAAAATAAATATGGTTGGGATACGTGTATTCTGATATACGTATATCTGATGATACGTAATATACGTGAGTAATTAGGCGGACAATAAAATTTTGTAAACTAGAAATATTTTAATGCCTTCTTTGTCTAATCAAGAGATATAACGTTAAACAGTCGTCAAAATTGCCCGGAAGTCAAATGCAAATTCATTGGCAGACAACTGAGGAATAAATGTATATTATTACAACTGAACAAGAGTCATCGTTATAGCGTTAGTTTTGTTTAAACAAAGAAAATGCAATAAACCCATTAGATATAAATATGAATCAACAAGAACCAAAGAAACTCCTTGTAAGATTATGAATACCTAAAAACAGTGACGACATACTACTTAATCCAAATATTTCAGGTGGCGTAGTTATGCTCCATAAAAGCAGGTATGTTCTGTACTAGATGGCTAAAATTTCGTCAATAAAACAGTTTTGAATACTTGTTTAAAAGTTTTATCAGCGACAGATGAATAAAGGAATGAGATCTTCAACTTCTAGTATTTCATGACTTTATCTTATGCATAAGGTCTTGCCTTGTTTTGGCCTTGACTTCGCCAATTGTTAGTGGGGCAGAGTGCACGTTATAGGTCATCGATTACGTGCTTTGTATGTTGAAATTATCGGGAGAGCTTACTATTCCACAATCCAGGAAAAAACTGAGATTTTAATAGACAATCTGACAATTTTTTTATCCCTTATTTACCACGCTAGCAAAGAATAACGAGTCAACCAAAACAATTCCACCAAATCGATTGTAGACGAAAATGTTCGTATTCTCTACAAGGTACCTTAGTATAATACTAAAGTGCGTAGAACCGTAGTTAATTTTGTCACCATTTCTAATCAAACGTGCAAATAAAACTGAATCATCAATTCTCTTCGAGTACCAACAAAATAAATAATGATGTTGCATAATTATTTGTTTCAACAAATGCGTTTCATTAAGCAATTGATGCAATTACCTATAGGTTATGCAATCTTGTAGCATACCATAAAAGTATTTGTCATAGTGAACAAAAATACTTCATGTAACTAGAGCGAGTTTTTAATACATAGGTTTTGATCCTAGTAAATGACTCAACGTCTAAGATAAGATGTTTGTTTTATCGACTCTTTTATGCATGCCATAAGGAATGAAGTAGATAAACAGTAACAAAAAAGGAGAACAAATGAAAGGGATTATAAGTTTTGATTCCTTAATTGCGCATTTATTTCTTGAATTCCAAGAAACATAAGAGAAGGGATAGAACACCTAAACAATATGTAGTATTTAATCCATTCGTAATAATAGTATGTATATGACATATTTAAATCAGTCCATATGCAATCAATTGTCCCATAATTAATTAGTAGTCCCCCGTGACATTCCATTACATACTTAGAATTATGCAATAAAGTGTCGAACGCCTTATTCAAGTCTGTTTATAGTGGTTTGTAATTGTCTCCTAATTAGTAGGCAAGGCATATTTTATTGTTTGCTTGGTCGATGTGTAATTGCGTTATATAGCTTCAAGATGTTAAATATTGCTCAATTGGTTATTTTAAATACCTTTAATTTATGTTGTGCTAGTTTATTCGTTAGTGATTGTTTAATAATAATAATAATCTAATGTCATTTATGTGTAAAATATGTCAGAATATAATATTTGAATGACCAAGGCCATAATTCGTTTATTTTCTAGTGATAAAGAAAGTATATTTAATGAGTATAATAAGTAGTGTCCGACCGAAAGGTCGGTTTCGGTTGGCCGAAAGTTTCGGCCAAAAATCAAGTATTGCCGGCAGTTTCGGGTTCGGCCAAAATCGGCCGAAATTTTTGCCGAAACCGAAACTTCTGTCGCAGTTCACGCACACTCATGCTCGCCTAACTTCGATTCCCGCGGCAACGCTTTGACGGCCCTATTCGGGAATTATGAGAGAATAATTTAAAAAAAATAATAAAAATGTTATTAATATTTTTTTAAATTATATTAAATAAATGATTCCAACCAACTTAATATACTGTGTCTCTATTTCATGCCCTATTTAATGCAAAATAATAGGTAAAATGCACCAAATTTCAGTATTTTTTAAATTTTTATACTTGACCACGTGAGTTTCGGTTTCGGCCGAAACTGAAGCCACGGCCGAACATTCGGTTTCGGTTTCGGTCAGAGACTAATAATAAGGTAAATCTTAATTTACGATTACTAAAACTATCATGACAAAGGCGAGGTGTAGTAGCATTTTTTTGGCATATGGTCCACGAGACTGACTCTCCCTTTTTCTTTCTCTCCCTCATTAACGTCCCACTGCTGGGGACGGGCCTCGTCCACTTTGGGAGGGATTAATGTTTTGTTTGACCAGGCGTGTTGGCATTTTCGAGATTTCCGTCTCGCACAGATATTATTGTCTGTATACAATATCTCTTAGCTGGCTTTTAGGAAAAATGAGGCTGACTATAGTTGGTTATTCAATATGTCTAATAATTGTTAAATATGAAAAATAATCAAATTGATACAACACATGTCATAGTTTCATTTCCATAACTTACACAACGTATTTATTAAAGTTTAATTTGTATATGAGTAGACTCACCAAGATTATTGTGTTTCTACGTACGCCTTTCATATACAATCAGATAATTTCACATAAAAACGCTTTGCAGAATCAAATAAAAATATCATAATTGTTTACTTGTGTTTACTACTACTAGCATAGAATTGAGTATTGATGACAGTGCAATCATTTAAAAAATATTCAGGATATATAAGCGTACTTTTAACGGATTTAGACGCGTATATTTGTTTTAAATTTTGGCCCGACGTTTCGGAGACTTTGCAGTCACCATGGTTTCACCCGTGACCATGGTGACTGCAAAGTCTCCGAAACGTCGGGCTAAAATTTAAAACAAATATACGCGTCTAAATCCGTAAAAAGTAGTTTTTTTTAAACAGATGAGTCGCGCAAGTGTTAGAAAATATAAGCGTGTTTTTTAGTTTTTAAACTAAGTAGATTATTTCTTAGTCAATAACATTCTGTGCTACATTCTTGTAGTACCGAGTCGTTCATTCATCTGTCTCAGTACGTGCGTGTTGTGGTGCGTAGTGTATTGCGCAACTAAACATAACTATAATTCGTTGTTTCCTTATTAGTTTTGAGTGCTGCAATCTCTTGGTGTACTTTCCCTTCGTGTTTTGCTTGGAGATCAGTATCTTATATTGGTAATATTGTATTAGGTACTTGTATCCGGCAAATTCTATTTACTTTGGTTAATGCCAATATTACTAACACAAAAGCAATTCAAGTTTGCTCTTTCAAGTAGGTGTTTTAATGTACAGTTAATTGATCGTTGTGTATAAGGATTTTTTTTGGAAATAAAGTATATACCTACTATAGTGTCAAGTGTTGCTTTTTTTTTTATAAATCAACGATAAGGAAATATTATGATAACTTGATTTTTAGCCTCGTCAAAACTTTAGAATTGTCTGAATTATTGTACTCTTAGGTATACAGAAAATAATAATATGGTCACTTATTTGGTAAAAATACTGAAATGAAATGAATGAATGAATAATTGGTCAAGTGCGAGTCGGACTCGCGCACGAAGGGTTCCGTACCATTATCTATGCAACATAAGGCAACGTTATTAGTATCGAGCAAGAAACGGTAAAAAAATCATGTTTGTTGTATGGGAGCCCCCCTTAAATATTTATTTTATTTTATTTTTAGTATTTGTTGTTATAGCGGCAATAGAAATACATCATCTGTGAAAATTTCAACTGTCTAGCTATCACCGTTCTTGAGATACTGGGTACGGAACCCTAAAAATCATGTTTGTTGTATGGGAGCCCCCTTAAATATTTATTTTATTTTATTTTTAGTATTTGTTGTTATAGCGGCAATAGAAATACATCATCTGTGAAAATTTCAACTGTCTAGCTATTACCGTTCTTGAGATACTGGGTACGGAACCCTAAAAATCATGTTTGTTGTATGGGAGCCCCCCTTAAATATTTATTTTATTTTATTTTTAGTATTTGTTGTTATAGCGGCAATAGAAATACATCATCTGTGAAAATTTCAACTCTCTAGCTATCACCGTTCTTGAGATACAGCCTGGTGACAGACGGACGGACGGACGGACGGACGGACGGACGGACAGCGAAGTCTCAGTAATAGGGTCCCGTTTTTACCCTTTGGGTACGGAACCCTAAAAATCATTTAATCAAGTAGACACAATTTTTCAGAAAAATGATGTGCTTATGACATGTCCAAATTTTTTTCCCTACCACCTGTTCAGGACGCAATCTGCTGAGAAGAACCGGCGTAAGAAACTCAGCCGAACCCATGAAAGAGTTACATATTTTGTGGAGACGGGTTACTCTCATATCTTTCCGTCTCGCGTCAAAAACTAAATCTTCTAAAACTCATTCTTTTCACTGTGATCTTGAACATATTATGCTAAGATTTATTTGTACCTATAGTTTCGAAATTAATAGACAAAACGTTAAAAGATGTTCATACCTAAATGTTTTAAGTAGCGTCCTTATTACTTGACATTTCATTCATTCAAAGCCTTTCAGGATTTTTGAACTGAATAATGTCTTAAAAAGAAATATCCATGTTTTTAGTAGCTGGTCTTGGTAAATGGCTAAACTTATGTTAAGTGGGAGTGTAATCTAAATAAATAAATATTCATGGACATTTCACACAACGTCCTCTGGGCCCAAGCTAAGCTTATATGCTTGTGTTATGGGTACCAGAATACGGATATACTACATATACTACTTTTCTTTTGTAAATACATACATAATAATATAATACATAGTAAACACCCAGACGCAGTACAAATATTTGTATGATATTTATAAATATCACACAAATGATTGGCCCAAGCGGGAATCGAACCCGCGACCTCGTGATCGGCAGTCCGTTACAAGAACCACGAGACCGTCGAAATGTGAGTAGGTATAACTATACTATTTCCATTTTTGGTTTTCTCGATGACAGCTCCTGTTTTCTGGAATGAGCGTCTTTTTTAACCGACTTCAAAAAAGGAGGAGGTTCTCAATTCGTATGTATAATTTTTTTTAAAATTTTTTTATGTTTGTTACCTCATAACTTTTAACTGGCCGAAGTGATTTTAATAATTCTTTTTCTATTTGAAAGCTGGTGGTTTCCGTTTGGTCCTATTGGCACCAAGTCAGGATCTGATGGTTATCTCCTGAGAAATCCAGGAAAAACCCTCAAATTTCAAAGGCACATGAAATCATTACAATTTTTTTTTAAATACTCAATTATTATATTACGTATGCATTTTTTTATAAATATAAGACGCTTACACACGTACATAATTATACCAGAGACGCAGAAACCGACAAGGATGGGGGTGAATAATAAATTAATGGATAAATTAGACCTAACATAGAGATATTTCAGACATTCCTTGTTTCAAAAAAAGCCTCCACAAGAAAAAATTCCATACTGAGCTTTAAAACCCAAAAACAAACCAAATTGCTGTTAATCGCATTCAATTTTTCAATTGCGTTCAATTTTTTTATTTTTTGGTTTTTAAAGCTCAGTATGGAATTTTTTATCAAAAATTTCCAAGACCAAAAAAAAAAAAAAACTGGCGGCGCAAAAATAAAATTAAATATGCTAAACTATAGCAAATGACACTATCTTTTAGCAAATTTAATTTTGCAAACGATGTACCAAACATCCTGTATATAACTACTTAGTCTTGATTTGAATTCGGATAGCATATTAACCTGACATAATAATATATTATATTTGTAACATTTGTATTACTAACTCCTTTGAGTAAGCTAGTACATAAGATCATTGAACAAGTTTTGTTTTTTTGCATACTGGACACGGTTGAATATGGCACTACCGTAACAGTAACCTAAATATAGAAATAAAGAATATAAAGCATTATAACAGAGAAAATAAAGAAGTGAAAATAGTATTTATAGTACAATGTAGTTTTCATTAACAATGCCATGCAGGATTTATTCAATTTGCGGGACACAGCTAGTTTTAAATATTAATCACTCTCTACTTTGTAGAGTTATCAATTGAACAGAATGTAATGAAACACCTATACGCCCCCTCATTTAAATGTATGTATTTACCAAACGCTATCTCAATTCATGATATCATACAAACCGTACTTAACTTTACATTTATAAACATACCATTACGGATAATCTCTAGCAGGGTAGGCTGCAAATATAATCAAGCAACGCTTTTCTAGGTCTAATTTTTTATTGAAAGTTTTAAAATATTATTGCAACTTAGCCCCTTTTTGTCATTAAGTTGTTATAAGCTTCTGCAAGAGTCAGTGAAACTATCAATAACGCCTTATTAAAATTGAGGTGGATGTGAGCCCTTAAGATTTCCTTTGAAAAGTGAAAGAATAGATTAAATACTTTATTTATACTTAGAATAAGTCTTTCCCATTCGAATGACATATTCAGAGATTAGCATAAACAAAATAAACTAGATTAAAGTGGATAAAATGATAACCATGAGCGGGATATGAACCCACGACCTCAGAATACCGTTCCGTTGCTCTCTCATCTGAGCTATCATGGTTCCCGCATATGTTTACCAAATCTTCCACTACAATATTTTTCTACTTACTTTAATAAAAAATATTCACGGAGATTTCACACAACGTCCTCTGGTCCCAAACTAAGCTTATATGCTTGTGTTATGGGCACCAGAATACGGACATGCTACATAAACAACTTTTCTTTTGTAAATACATACTTTTAACACATAGAAACATTTGTATGACATTTATGAATATCGGTAAACGAATCTGGGACCTCGTTAAGACGGTACGATACCAAATTATGCTCTATACAAAAGTATGGGTATCGTACTTCCGTTTTTTCTTCGCGAACGTTAAACCAATTTTGATAGTTTTTGCGTTATACTATACATAAAGAGTATATCTATGCTTCTATCACTTTCTTTTTTTCAAAACATAACAACTAAAAGAAATATGACGATCCGAAAAACCCACTTTTTTCGGTTTTCTTTAGATAAAGTTGCAGCGTCTATCACACAAATTTGGTAAAGTTTTACCACAAAAGAAACTGATAGAAGCATAGATATACTCTTTATCTATAATATAACGCAAAAACTATTAAAATCGGTTTAAATTTCGCGAAAAAGAAACGGAAGTACGAAACGTCTTTTTTCAAAGAATTTGTAGGTAAAATCCGCTTCATCTATATTTGTCTCTTTCAGCGCGGCGCTCGGAAATAGGGATAGCAATACCTAAAGCAAATACCTAAATGAGGAGTACAGTACCCTCTTAACGCCAGTCCGTTACATAAATCACTAGGCCACGAAAATATTTCTTTCTCTTCTTTATGATAAAGAATAATAATATGCTAATATCAAAGTTTTACTTTCTCACCTTTACTTTAACTACTACGTATAACTTACGTACACATACGAGTATATCACATTTTTAATGGTATATTCTCATTACATATAACATAAATTACATACATTTGTATTTAATAGTCCATCTCCATATTAATGACTGACAATGACCTTCATATTATGCTGCTATAAGCGGACATGTTTCATCTTTTATAGGGTTACCATGTTATAAAATTAAGTAGGATAATAAAGAATAATGTGAATTAATTATTTGAACTGATTTTATTAATTGACTACTTCCGTAAAGTATTTGCCCTCCACTTTACGGAAGTAGTAAAATATTATCAAACACTTGATAATATTTTTTTATATTTCACACAACGTCTTCTGGTCCTAAGCTAACTCTTCATGTTTGTGTTATGAGTCTTTGGCAAATCTTATTGTAATTTTTCTAAGTTTTTAAATGTCGCATCATCAAATGCAACTTAAAATTAGTCGTGAGTGTACCAAATTGTTTCTAAATATTTTAATTCTATTTGAAGTATCAGAGTATATTGTTAAGAATTTCCCACTGTCTTCTAAAATCTTCCGTACATCGGTGATCTAGGAACTTATTGAGTTTAAACTGACGCTAAACTGGCGTATTAGACACATTGAATATTATTACTATGCATTATAAGTATGTATTTACAAAAGAAAAGTAGTGTATGTATTCTAACCGTATTCTGGTACCCATAACACAAGCATATAAGCTTAGATTTGGACCAGAGGACGTTGTGTGTAATGTCCATGAATATTTCTTTATTTATCGTATATTGAAATCCCAATAACAAATCGTCACCACCAACCAGTCGCGCTTTTTTCCAGGCAGGTAATAAAGAAAATATCCAAAAAAATCCTTTAAAATATAGTCACCCTACTATTAAGTACATAAACATGTATAAAAGAATTTACTTTCGCCTAATTTGTATATTGTTTAGGTGTTATAGTAAAAGTGAGACCAATATTGCGCTTTGAGTGAAACAGACCGCGAAGACTATACGGACTTAACTAATTATAAAATTATTTTATTTTGTACTAACTGTTGCCGGCGACTTTGAACGCATGGAATTTTTACAATTATCCCCGTTTTTACAACATGTTAGTCGCAGCAGATGATATATCACTGAAAGATTGGAGATCGGAACATTGGTCCCTGAGATTAGCGCATTCAAACAAAAAATCTCTTAGCTCTATAAGATATAATATTGGATAAGATCCCTTAAGGTGATAAACAAGCTTACGGCCTGCCTGATGGTAAGCACTTACCGTAGCCTATGGACGCTTGCAACACCGGAGGTGTCACTTGCGCGTCGTCGACCCTGAAGGCCCTTTGTCGTTTTGCTGCGACAGAGAGTGAAACATTACTGAAAAATGTTTCAAAAATGGGGTAAATTCGAACTCGACGCATACGGAGTCATGGGCAATAGCTAACACAAAATAGAAGGAATAAATGAAAGATCATCTTTGACACTTAATGTAAGGGAGCCAGGTACATTTTTGGTCAATGATTTCTTCTCGAGTGAAACTTTGTAAATTGCTTAAGGGACTTATACTATGAATAGTCGCGACCGACCGTTTTTTTCTTTCTCCATGTTTGGGAGGCTGCCACTGCCTAACCCACCCACGGAGTCGCAGCTGACGGTCGCGAGTGTTCATAGTATTAGTCCATCATGCATTTCTCGAATTTTTGATTGGGAGGGATTTGGTCATGAAAATCTGTCACTGGCTCCCGGACCATTAGTTTAACGCCTTCGTCTTTGATATTGACGGGCCTCGTGGTGTAGTGGTTCTGGTAACGGACTGCCGATCAAGAGGTCGCGGGTTCGATTCCCGCTCGGGACAATCATTTGTGTGATTTTTCTAATTGTCATACAAATCTTTGTACTGCGTCTGGGTGTTCCTATGTATTATAAGTATGTATTTACGAAAAAAAAAGTAGTATATGTATTCTATCCGTATTCTGGTACCCTTAACACAAGCATATAAGCTTAGCTTGGGACCAGAGGACGTTGTGTGAAATGTCCATGAATATTTATTTATTTATTTATTATTTATTTATTTTGACCATACTTAGTCGAATCTAGCTTCGCACTTTTTCATCACTCGCCATTAGCAACTGCAGGCTGTATTAAAGTTGTATTGCATTCAGATTATAATTATCCTCAGATATTATTGCAATAGTTTTAGTTTTGAAACACTAAATACAATTTGTTTTTGTCTAAACGTTGCAATTATACGATTTTATGGCTTAATTTGTTTACTTATATAAACTATTTAAACTTTATTTAATGTTAAACTTTTTGTGGGATAACAAACAATTTCAAATTTTTTTTGCAAATATTTTATATTTTGCTTTAAAGATAATCGGTTTTATTCATAAACTTGTTGGAGGTTTAAAAGTTCGCTAAAATCGGATCGCGAAATTTGTCTAAACTTGTTATTTATTCTAGTATTGAAATTTTCGTGAGTTTGAGTCATCTTAAAAATATTTATATGTTACCGGCTAACACTCACTTTTATAGGATCGATGATGTCGACCCAGGTTTCGAGCATATCCGATGCTCATCATCAGTGCGCGTCGGAAGGTCACGGACACCGCTGCGCGCTCGTCCTGATGATGAGCATCGGATATGCTCGAAACTTGGGTCGACATCATCGATCCTATAAAAGTGAGTGTTAGCCGGTAACATATAAATATTGTTATTTATTCTATTATTAGTCTATTCGTGTCTTATTAGTGTATTCGTCTTATTAGTGTATTCTATTATTATATATATTAGTCTTTACGCTAAAACGTTTATTATCTCTCCGATAAAATCTCCGTTTAAACCTCCGATAAGTCATTATGAATAAGACCAAATATGTTTAGCCTGTTCTTTAATGATCAACAATCTATCTGTGATCGAGGATTGCTTTTTGAAAGTTAACCTCTAATCAAATCTTAAAGAACGATTTTTTAATAATCTCTAACAATTGCGTGACTCATTTATGCAATCAAAACTACTTTTTACGAATTTAGAGGGGCATATTTGTTTTAAATTTTAGCCTGACGTTTTGGAGACTTTTTAGTCGCATCCGTGACCATGGTGATTGATGTCTCCCAAACGTTGGGCTAAAATTTAAAATAAATATACGCGTCTAAACCCGTAAAAAGTGGTTTTATTTACTTAAGTATATATTTTTTAGGGTTCCATACCCAAAGGGTAAAAACGGGACCCTATTACTGAGACTTCGCTGTCCGTCCGTCCGTCTGTCACCAGGCTGTATCTCAAGAACGGTGATAGCTAGAGAGTTGAAATTTTCACAGATGATGTATTTCTATTGCCGCTATAACAACAAATACTAAAAATAAAATAAAATAAATATTTAAGGGGGCTCCCATACAACAAACATGATTTTTTTACCGTTTCTTGCTCGATACTAATAACGTTGCCTTATGTTGCATAGATAATGGTACGGAACCCTTTGTGCGCGAGTCCGACTCGCACTTGACCAATTTTTTTTGCTTTAATCCTTCCATAGTAACTATGGTACTCTGACGAAATGTCCCGCTGTCATTTTTATAATAAAATCTATAAAAAACACAATAAAGTTAATTTCATACTAATTATTCCATTAATGCTATAACTAGTTTGCTAAATCAATAATATAATTTGCATTGGCAACACTACGCAGCGGGAAATATATTGCTCATATTTTTTGCTAATTTTAGCATGAATATTAGATTTGTTTTTTAAACTGTTTGCAATAATTTTTGATAAGTACGCTTTTATTAGTTCGGTACGTATCTATCAATGTATTAATCTATGACTAGGAATCTTTAAAAGTAATTGTCACACACTTGCAGTAGTAGGATTGATTAAATATTTTGCACATATAATTATATAAATTACCAGCTGTTGCCCGCGACTTCGTACGCGTGAAATTTAGAAATCAGACTTTAATAAACAGAAGTTTACTACTACCGCTCAATATATGGCGTTGTGCAGTTTTTTTTAAATTGCACTATGGTTTGGTTACACCATTAACACATAAGCTCGTCAAAATTTTAAATTTCCGTTCCGCTTTCCACATTTACAAATTAGTAAAGATGGGATGTCCGTTGTCCGTTGACAATATTATAATTTAAAAAGTATTTTAAATTTTTAAGCGTGTTCTAGTTCTATCTATAGTTTTTGAGCTAAGCAAATGATTTAAATTCTCTTAGACAGTCTATAATAATTATATTGAATGGAAAAAATCGGAAAAGTACTTTGTTAGTAAGGTTCTGCCGGAATGACTTCGAATAGTTCAGCGTGAAGTTGCTAAATATTCTTATTATTGTCTTTATACTTGGTGGTAGTGAAAACAAATCGTGCATCAAATCAACATATTATATAATAATTAAACGCGTCCTCTAAAAACATATTTATTCATTACCTAAGCGTATACCTTTTAACGGACTGCAAACAGGAGGGTCGCGGGTTCGATTCCCGCTCAGGACAATCATTTGTGTGATTTTTCTAATTGTCATACAAATGTTTATACTGCGTCTGGGTGTTTCTATGTATTATAAGTATGTATTTACGAAAGAAAAGTAGTATATGTACCTATTCTATCCGTATTCTGGTACCCATAACACAAGCATATAAGCTTAGCTTGGGACCAGAGGACGTTGTGTGAAATGTCCATGAATATTTATTTATATTTATGCCTGCGCCTCCACAGGGGGGCATTATCGCCCGCTTTAGGAAAGGTTGCTCTAAATGTCTTTGTGGAAATCATTCGCAAAAATTATTGATTTATTTATTTATTATATTCTTTATTGTACACCATTTAGTTTTACATTACAGAATTACAGATTAGTTTTAAATTACTACAAGAACTCGATGATTTTGCGCAAATCTAGAGTAAAAACAAAAAAATAACAAAATAAAGCAGATTATTGTAATGACGAAAATGTAAATAAGTATCTCAGTTGGAGGCTTATTTCGGATGAGATTTCTAAGACCTTGAATGTACTGTTGCAAACCATTGTACAATCGTGTTTAAAAGGGCATGGGGATCATTACAGTGTGTACGCCGTTTAAATATTACACGTGTACAGATGGGAACAAAAGTGTATTTAAAAATACTATGACATATACTTTAAAGCTTATAAAGCACGACAAAATTTTTTTTTCATTCCAATTAAACAAACCAGTTCCCAAAACTGTTTTTTTAGTCTATAAATTGCAATAAATAGAGAAACCAATATGTTCCCAAATCTCGGAAAATGGTATGTACCTACATAATATTCTATGTTATTCATTGCATCGACTTCAATATACCTTAATTTGTATTACCCATGACAAACATAATACAATTGGCATTGTTCATAATTTTTGACCTGCTGTTTTTATATTTTTTTTAGAAAATATAGACTATTTTAAGCAACTAATTTCAATATTATTGAAATATTCACTATATAGTATTTAAAAAAAATACTTAAAGATATTATTTTAAATGTTGTGACGTCATCGTTGAGCGCAATCTGTGTGTTGACTTTTCCTGATAGACTTAAGACAGATTGCAATACATCTTTTTAAAGTTGCCAAGTTGATATAATAGACCAATTTCAACTCCACCACGGAGTAATATATTCCTAATAACGCCTTAATATTTTAAGTCCTTCACTTCAAGGGCAAATAGAGATCATTTGCCTTTTTGGAAAAATAATCGTTAATATAGCAAATTTTCAGAAAAAATGAATCAAAATTCTCCGAAATGGTTTTCGAATGAAGAGTTTTGAAAAAATATGAACAATGTCAATTCTTATAGTGTAATTAACACGCTTTATAAGTTCGGTATGTATCTATCAATGTATTAATCTATGTAACAGAATCTGTGAACGCGATTTTCACTCACTTGCAATAGTCCCGATTGATTTTATATTTTGCATACATATCAAGGACTATTGACTATGCAATTAGGTATTTAAAAATATATTCAGAATTTTCAAGCGTGTTTTTTAGTTTTTGAACTAAGGAAATTTTTGTTAAGAGTTTCAATAAGTAAACTAGCTTTTGTCAGTAACTTTGCCCGTCGGAAACTAAAATTCAATTTGTTTAAAAATTGCGCACTTGTACAGAATTTAACCACTTTTTTTTAATAAGAACCCTTTTTTGTGCTCACCTGATTCCGTTCTATATTCTCTTACTACCCCCATGGGAACAAGGCCTGATAGTATGATGATGATGACCTACAATAAAGTCACTGCTATATATACAGATAGTTGCTTGAAATCCAAAAATGCAAAAACATAGCAATAATTGATTTTAAACTTACGCGATTTAAACACGGGTCGACCCGTGACCACGATGGATACAACTAGGTCGAAACGTCGGGAGCCTAGGTATTGTGCCTTTAACAATACCTCGCTATAACAGCTATTACAGCTATTAACGTGATTATAGTCCCGGTAATATTAACAAATTATGAACATAGCAATAACTAATAAATGTCAATTTGCTGAAACAACAAAGAAACAAATTATGAGGCAGTCTTTTACAATAATTATTATAAGTACTAATAAACATTTTATATAATAAAACACAAGAAAAACATCATCTCCTTCTTGTACTTACAAATATTGAATTAATCACATACATGACTTGAATAATTAATGAATAACAAACAAAACAATTTTCTTAGAAGTAGTTTTTTGTCCGACTGTACGCACGGAGTACGTAGTTAAGATGCGAGGCGTGCCTACCATTGCTTGCTTTATGTACGTTGTTGTAATTCAATTCATTAGAGATGGGTCTTTAATATATCGATGTTTAAGTCCTTTTATCGATTTTTAATCTCAAAGGAAAGGTAATATCTATCCAAGACGTGGCCAGGGCAATGTTTTGTTTATTCGGTTCATTTGTTGAGACAAAGAAGCTCTACATTTTTAAGGAATACTGTCTTTTGATATTTTGGTACTATTTTCAACATTTTGTTTTTCAACGTCCAAATCTAACGATCTAAGAAACGTTTCTAGCTGAACTAAGTTTTGTTTTCTTGTCTTCTTTGTAATTACGATAAAAAAAACTGAGCCTTACTTAAACTATCTTGAAAATAACAGCTCTTATGCACATAAAAATAAAATTTTAAAAAAAGCTGTCTGTTTTTATTCCACATTGTGGCTATAGTTAGGTATTCATTATAAAAAGAAAAGTATTATATGTAGTATATCCTTATTCTGGTACTATGGGTACATAACACAAGCATATAAGCTTAGCTTGGGACCAGAGGACATTGTGTGAAATGTATCGTATATAGTTATTACAGTTTTGAAATATCTTAAGTAAGTTGTCATTATTATAGGATTGTTTGTTTGAACTCAAAATCTATATACTAATATCTAAAGTTCTTATATTTTGTAAGAATATGAAACTTATATTGCCTCATTGCCTTACTGACACAGAAAGCACATGAATTTGTTGGCCGTATTCAATAGTCATAGGGCGCAACGACAATTTCCATCAAAACACACTAATCCAGATAAACATGGCAACATTTGATAAAAGAAGGTCAATGAATATGAAGGTCTAAGGTAATTTTAAGGTAACAAATGTGGCAACCAGTTTACCACTAATTCCTAATTAATTTAAAGTTATTTGCGTGAAAATAGCGCTCAATAGTTAATACATTTTAAGTGCTGTATAAGTTAGTTAATAAGAGCATAACGCGATCATTATAAAAATTAATTGTATCTGTATGATAATCATAAATTCACTTTCTTTTATTCTTAGAATAATTTGTTACTTATTTAAGTTTTATAATGTTAATGTTTATTTTATACTGCATGTATTGTACAGAAGTGTAATGAAAATTGAGTAGTTGCTTTACGTGTTGCTTAAATATTAGTGACAATAAAGATTTATTTATATTTACAAGAATATTCTTCTGCCATGACGCATTTCTATTACGTAAAAATAAACATAAAAATCATAGCTAGTAAATTAGTTCTAAAGTAATAAATTACTTTATAACTAATACTTAATTGACTTTACAATAAATTTATGTCTTAAAACTTAAAAAAGTTTACGTTAATTGCATGTTGTCAAATATTTAGCCTTATAGGGTGTTTTAATAAATCATTACAGAACATTTATTTTGATCGATATAGTAAATGTCACATCACTAATAAAACGATCAATCGTTGCTCAGGCGCATTCTGTCACGATCTTCGTGCTTTATGCTACCACGAACAACAATACTATTATATACAACGTTTACTTTACATTGCTTTTGTTATTCACCTTAATATTATTTTTGTTTCTATTAAGCAAGTAATGGATCCATTACTATTAAAATAATGCTTGTTTTTAAATCAATCTTAGTATAAGTTTGAATACGAGTTGCAACGTATTACAATCGTGAGCTTTATTTGTTTCCAATGTTAAAGCCCCATATTCGTTGTTTTTTACGTAATAGGGTTTTAAAAAGAGGATTACAGTCACAATTTAGGTATATGACTTAGGTATTGCTATCCCTATATTCGAGCGCAGTATAGTTGAGGCAGATTTTACCTACAAATTCTTTGAAAAAAAGACATTTTGTAGTCCGCTGTTTTCTTCCTGAAAATTTTTATTTATTTATTTACTTATTTATTTATTTATTTATTTAATGCTCATACTTACATCTATCATTACAGGCCATACCTATTGCGATAGTGAAGTTTATACATATTACTCATAACTTATTGATAATCAATTTATGTAGATAGGTACATATCATTTAAGTAAACTATTACTAATATATCTAAGAAGGAATTGATAATTGATAAATGGAAGAATTGAACCGATTTTAATTTTTTTACGCCATATTAAAGATGAAGAGTATATGCTATGCTACTGTGACTTTCCTTTTCAGAAAAAGCTGCACGTTCATCTAAAAACATGATGATTCATGATATTTCTTTTAGTTATAACTAGCTGTTGCCCGCGACTTCGTACGCGTGGAATTTAGAAAATTTCCCCGTTTTTGCAACATTTTTTATTACTGCCTCGCTCCTATTAGTCGTAGCGTGATGTTATATAGTCTATAGCCTTCCTCAATAAATGTACTATTCAACACTGAAAGAATTTTCCAAATCGGGCCCGTGGTTCCTGAGATGTTCAACAAGCAAACAAACTCTTCAGCTGTATACTATTAGTATAGATGATTTAAAAAAAAAAGTAATACAAGCATAGATATATAAAACCTACTGCCTAAATACTGTGAGAAAAATTCGTTGTTTTGGTGGCAATATCCACAAAGAAAACAGCGGGCTACGATGGTCCATATTTTTTTATTGAGCATAGTTTAGTGTCGTGCTCTCTTATGACAGAAAGATATCAGGTATAGCTGACATATGTAGTGTGTTTATTTGTTGTTTTAAATTTTTGGATCTGAAAAATGCCCAAAGTCAGAAGGAATGCACCTAAAGAGAGCGTTAGGTACATTCTTCATCTTAAAATCAAATTTGTTATTGTATTGTCCATGTGGTGATAGGATAGAAGTGTCACTAGCCCTTTTCATTAATAGGGTGCTAAAGCCAGCTCATGAATATTGTACACAGATAACATGCTCTGTGGGAGACGGAAAACACATAAACCCTGTGCAAACAGGGACGACAAACAGACGAATCTCTTGGTTGAGTGGTTCATGTAACGGACTGCCGATCAAGAGGTCGCGGGTTCGATTCCCGCTCGGGACAATCATTTGTGTGATTTTTCTAATTGTCATACAAATGTTTGTACTGCGTCTGGGTGTTTCTATGTAGGTATTATAAGTATGTATTTACAAAAGAAAAGTAGTTTATGTAGTATATCTCTATTCTGGTACCCATAACACAAGCATTTAAGCTTAGCTTGGGACCAGAGGACGTTGTGTGTAATGTCCATGAATATTTATTTATTTATTTATTATTTACAAGACATCTCGGATCTTTGTTTTTAAGCAAGGTTTTTCACTGACAAATGTTTCATTATCTCAAACATCCGTAAACTCTTGCCAATATACGCACTATGGAAATGAACCACTATGAAAAAAATATGCCGCTATTATGTCTGAACCGAATTAAAGTCGTATCGAACACGGTTGAAGCGTACGGATTAATCGATTTATCTCTAACAATTAATTGCAACATTTAACAGCAAATAAAAATTCATTTATTTGTATCATTTGCATAATATTCCTTGCGCCTTGAACGCTGATAAATCAATTCAACTTTTATCTAAACAAAACGCAATTTTAAAGTTAATTTGACTTTTGACCCGTAATTAAATTAGTTATTTAAAAAAAAAATATTGCATTATTTCGATTAACAAATTTGTTTATTGGTTAGCCTGCATTGAAAAAGTAACCAGTAGGTATAAATAACGTTAGGAGAAGAAGTCAAGTAATTTTACGCACTCATAAGACGGTACAATACCAAACTGTGCTCCATACAAAAGTATGGGTATCGTACTTCCGTTTTTTCTTCGCGAAAGTTAAACCGATTTTAATAGTCTTTGCGTTATATTATAGATAAAGAGTATATCTATGCTTCTATCACTTTCTTTTTCAAAACATAATAACTAAAAGAAATATGACGATCCGAAAAACCCACTTTTTTCGGTTTTCTTTAGATAAAGTTGTAGCGTCTATCACACAAATTCGGTAAAGTTTTACCACAAAAGAAAGTGATAGAAGCATAGATATACTCTTTATCTATAATATAACGCAAAAACTATTAACATCGGTTTAACTTTCGCGAAAAAAAAACCGAAGTAGGAAACGTCTTTTTTCAAAGAATTTGTAGGTGAAATCCGCTTCATCTATATTTGTCCCTTTTAGCGCGGCGCTCGGGAATAGGGATAGCAATACCTAAGGCAAATACCTAAATGAGGAGTATAGTACCCTCTTACTTTTTAAGGTCCTTTTTACGATTCCCTACCAAAAGGCAAAATGGGACTCAATTACTGAGACTTCGTTGTCTATCTGTCAGCCTATCTGTCTGTCACTAGGCTGTATCTCAGGAACGGCGATAGCTCTATTGTTAGTAAATCTGACGTACTAACAAAAAATACCTAAAACCAGAATGCAATACATATTTAAAGGGGTTCCTATACAACAAACGTTTTATAGTAACTTGACAAGATGCTTAAACGATGTAGTGTGATAAAAACTTCTCTACGGAACCCTTCATAATGAGTGCCTGTCGTACTTGGGCAGATTTTTTACTTTTAATTTACATTTTTTCCGTGTTTTCAATTATGAATTCAATTCACTAGATATTTATCATTTCAAAAATTTTATCTTGTTTCTCATGTATAGAAAAGCCTTGTTCAGTGTAACAATGCAATCTATTGTATAAGTAATTGGTAGCAAATTATCTTCTATGCCCTGACCTAGTTATATAATTAACATAACTTACTTTGACCAGTTTAATGTAGTGCATATACTGCCAGTCTTGTGTTCATTTTAGTGAATAAAAACAAAGATTTTGTTGAAAAAAGAATCTGTGGAGATTTACTCGCAGCCCGTTTCTAACCGAAGAATGGTAAGAATGTAATAGGATAAAATATCGTACTATTACTGGAAGAAAGTAGTAAGTGATTTTTTTGAAATTTTTGTTTGAAAGTTTTGACGCAAGTTCACTTACGTCTTTTTTTTACGGGTATTACGATATTTTATACCACAATCGAGATTTTGGAATAGAAAATTATTGGGCGTCTCGTCATAATAAAGCTACTCACGGAAAATCAGCTTGATAGTAATCAAGTGAAAAAATTGTACTACGGATCCCGTATATAATACATAGTAACACCCAGACGCAGTACAAACATTTATATGACAATTTGAAAAAATCACACAAATGATTGTCCCGAGCTGGAACCGACCTCTTAAGGCAGTCCGTTACATGAACCACTCGAATTAGAATTATTTCATTATTGTTATTTGGAAGGAATATCGTGCTAGAAATTACTCTCTAGCAGGATACTTTTCCCACAATAAGTTTTTAAACAAGCTTTTACAGCTCCGTTACAGTTTAGAAACATAGCATTATTGAAAAAACACTGCCTTCCGCCGAAAACAAAATCAAATATATTTAGATTTCAGACATTTTCGCAAGGACTTTAAAATTAAGCTTGATTTGACAAGAGAATTAATTCTGTAATAGGTTATATTGTGTTTGAAATTCTTATTTTTATATTAAACATAAGATTTTTTTTTTCAGGGCATAAAGATGGCTGGATCGAGATGAAATAGGATTCTACAAGGTTGTTATCAAGACAACATGTTATAATATGGAGTCCCCAGTCAGAATATGTTTAGGTAAGTTTAGTAATGACACGATAACATTTTTAATAATTTTATTAAAAAACAAAACCATTTGTTAAACAAAATAATATAAAACAATATAAAACACAAAAAAATGCTTTGAAATAAATTTCATGCAGTTGAAATAAAACTACTTTTTACGGATTTAGACGCGTATATTTGTTTTAAATTTTGGCCCAACGTTTTATTTAAACAGATGAGTCACGCAAGTGTTAGAAAATTTCATGCAGTTCATCAAATACATAGATTTTTATAAAATGTAACAAAATATATCTAATTTGAAACCACCGTATATATAGCTAAAAGCTGAATTTGTGTAGTTAATGCCATTCTCGTTACATAATTTAGACATATCAACCGTTTTATGTAGCCTTAGGTACAATTCTTGTATTTTCCAAAACATCAACAATTTACAAAGCAAATAATGTCGTACACTCATTATATTTAATTATTATTATTATTTGTGATCACTTTTTTTATAATAATTTAATTTATTAAGAAAAGGCAACAAATCAATTGTAAAATTAATAAATTACTATAGATAACTAGCTGTCCCGGCAAACGTTGTTTTGCCATAAAATTCTATGTAAAAATCAACAACAAAAAATTTCATCAAAATCGGTCCAGCCAATTGTGAATCTAAACCATCCTCAAACCTCCTTGAATACACACAACAAATTTCATCAAAATCGGTCCAGCCGTTTAGGAGGAGTTCAATTACAAACACACGTACAGAAGATTTATATATATAAAGATATTATTTCTTTTTTCAGGTGCAGCATTAGTAATAAATTTACTACTGTTAAGCAGCACAACAGTCAATGGCAAGGTAATACCGCACGAATCAAATACGACTACTCCCAGAGATGAAAGGTTACCTATAAGAGCCCGCGTCAAAATCCCTGATGTATCACTTAATGAACTTAATTCTAAATTAAAACCTAAGGTATCAACTTCAGAAGAAAATGCAAAATACAAAGACAGAGGAAGAGGAAATATTAAATTCCATACTGTGTTGAAAACCAGCACGGAAAGTAGTATTCGAAGAGTTAGGTCTACAGAGGGACCGAAGCTACTGATAGTAACTCCTACTCCTGAAGTAAAGAAACCGACTGAAATAGTTGAAAGTATGCGTGCTTATAAAAATAAAATGCCAAACATAACAGCTAGTACTACATCTCCTACAGTAAAAGACGATGAAGTAAGTGAAGAAGAATATGAAGATGACGATGAAGATAATGAAGAGGAATCTTCTGAGAAATTCACAGCTAATTTTGATAATTTCTTCTCTATACCGAGTTTTGGAGACTTCGCTCGTGATTCAGACTTCGATAGCTCTAATAAAAAAGTAAAGCATGACTTCGGATCGCCTTATGGAGGCTTTTCAAGTATGTTTCCTAACAAAGTTACGTACGGGTACTCAGAACCTACCCATGACTCATTTAAATCAGAATTTTTTAATCAAAATTATGAAACTGAACTAACTACACCAAAAAATGATTTCTTTGATAAAAGATTCAGCAAGGTGTCTTCGAGTATATTAAAAAATTTAGATATCTTGAAAGCTAAAACAGCTGCACCAAATGTTACCAACGTTCAGAAATTCATAAAACAAAATTTAGATTTGCAGAACCTAGGCAATAGTAGTAAGCCTGGTAATAAAACAGTATTTATTAAAAATACCAAAGAAATTCATTTATTAGACAATGACGGTGCTAGCAGTGCTAACAAAGAGCTATCTGATGTACATGGTACAAGTATTTATTACGAGATGTCTGTGTTGTCTACTGAGACATACAACATTAATAATTCTGATGATGATTGTGATAATGAATCACTAAGTTCTGACCCTACACCTAGCACATCAATAGAAGCAGAACAAGCATCCCTCAATGCAGCACAACTAGCACTTCCAGTAGCTACAAGACCAGCACTTCCTGATCCACACACTGAAGTTCTATCTACTGTATCTTCCAGTTTTGTTCCGTTATCTAGTGTAATACCAAATTACAATACAAATACGATTGCTATTCCGACCCAAAATACAAATCCTACTGCTGTATCCACACAAAATACCATATCAACAACAGACAAAACTAAACTTTTTCCTAACTCCTTTGTCAGGAATAGAAGCTATTCGAAGCGCTTAAATCTCAACACAAATAAAGATTCACCGAATAGTGTAACATCAAAACCTTTGAATCTTTCTACAAGTGTAAGCCCAAGGCAACAGACACGTAAATTTCATCATACTACTCCGAAAACTAAGCCTCTTTGGTTAGCACCACGTCGGAATATTACTAGAGTAAGACCAACAATATCATCGCCTATTTATTCTGAACACTTTAGTTTAAAAACGACGTCGAGACCACGTCTGTCAAGCCCGTTCTTTAACAGGCCTGCAAAAACCACGTTGACGACTGTATCTTCAGACATTGATCCTATTTTACAAGGTGATGTAGGTGGAGAGAAGAAAGTGGTACAAACACAATCTATAGCTGATAACTCTGTGGCAAGTTTGTCTAAGCGAGGATCAATGAGGTTTGGCACGTCTACAGCGTCATCAACCGAAATAGATTCAGATAGTGAAATGCCGCCCACAGCCTGGGCTTTGGCAAGTTTACGCATGCCTCCAGCATCGTCGGGCACTGCAATGAATATCAATGCTTCATCACATAAGAGTGTTGATGAAAATGAACTACAAAGTGTCGGAGAAGTTACAGGTAAATAAAATTTGTTACATCTTTATATTTTACTTAGAGAAAATATGTTGTCATTAAAAATTATGTTAGGCAATAAGGCAGCATAATACATTAAGTTTATTAAAATAATATTCATATTATATAGATGTTCAGTAGAAAAAAATCTCAATCTCCAGAAAACTGGCTCAATTATAAATTACCCCTTACTTAGTCCTTAGGCCAATATTTTTTTATATATTTTCATTATACTAGAATGCTAACATGTGCTTTCTAAGTAGTAGATTTGTAAATATCAGAATATTTTAATATTTTTTATATTGACCTTTATGTTTCAGAAAAAAGGGGAACGACAACTGCTTCGACGACTACAACTTCAGCTAATCCAATAAGTAACGACATTATACCTAAAAAGACGAACGAGGTTGATTTGAACAAGGTTCCTTGGCAGCCAATCACTGGATCTACGGCAAAAGCTAAAACTCAAATTGACGCAAAATCAGAAGAACCTTCAACTACCAGTAACTTAATAGAGCAGCAGGTTTTAGAGGAGGTTACCACGTCACCGACGCCTTTACACACAGACACTCACACGGATGCTCCTTGGATACCTGTAACTGACGATGAAACTACAGATGACACTGATTATATAGAAACAGAAACAATGCCAACTCCTGAAGCAGCTAATGTAACCGGCTTTGAATCAATAACGAAACTAGCAGAAGGCATTACTACACCTCAAGATGAGACTGTCGCTAGCTCTGAATATAATCAAACTATTACGGAAGCTAAGCCTAAAAGTAAAAACTCAGAATTTGAAGTAACCACTATTAGATTTTCTTACGTTCCAAGCGAAGATTCTACTACTACCGAGGCTGAAACAGATACCACAGAGACGATTGTTCCAACTACATGGCATCCAGTTTTTCCAACACGAACAAAAATTACAACGTTGCAAGATAGCCCTGTTACCACATATAGGCCTAAGTATATATCTACGGAAACTGACGATGAAACTACAACTATTTATATTGATAATACTACGCCTATAGAGGTTTCATCTCAACTTCAGGAAAATACTACAAAATTATTGGTGGAAAATACTGAGGTTCCAACAACAACAGAGACGCAGACTGATGCTCCAATTATTTTAGAAGTTAGTACAGAAACTCTAACTGAAGAAAATACTACACAGCCTACTACAGAAGAAATTACTACCGAAGCGGCTACAACAGAACCAACTACTACTATGTCTGCCAGTATTAATACCGATACACCAATCACATCAACAACTGAAGAAGTAATTGAAGATACAACTACAATAGTAGTTGAGGTAGTTACTGAAATAAACACTGAAAGAGAAAGAAGGATAACTTCAACTACTGCTTTACCAACTTCCACCGAAGAAATGACATCGAGTGAGGAAGATTATGAATATAATAGCGGTAGTAATGAAGTGATCACTCAAGAAACAGAAAAGTCTACAACAGAGGAGACTACTAAATATGTGACTACGATACCAGTAAGAGTTGAAACGACCACTGAGAAGCCTAGAACAGAACTACCGACTACCACAGAATTGATTAAAGAAACGACAACACAGACTAATGCGAAAATACAAGAAACAACCCTGGCTGACTCCACAACAGAAGCAGAATTAACTACAAAATCTGTCAATGAATTGGAAGATGTCACAAGTTATACTGGAGAGCTGACGACAGAACATGCACCTGTGAAGATGGACAATGAGGAGGTTTCAGAATCTGGAGCGGGCGTCGCGATAGCTGTCAGCACTATTGGTGTTATTGCTTTGGTGCTACTCATTGGTTTACTGGTGAGTTGAAAATTTTGTCTAACTATAATTAAATGAATTTCTTTTCATTGTTATACAAAAATTAAAAAAATGCTACTAAACACAGAGCGTGAAAGATGAGTGAAGGAAATACATTTTATGCCATATCATTAAAATAGGTATAAAAATATAAGGACATAGGTACATAAAAATATACATTTGAATAAAACGCAATTATAAGCAATAATTTTTAAGTAGTTAAGTTAAAGCACAGCAAATCAATTGCAAAAGTTAATAAATAGCTAAGTTTTTATTAAAAATAATGTCTTTCAAATCGGTCTTCGGAGTCAGACCACAAATATGAATTGATAGGTAATCATCATTGTCTAGAAGTCAAAAAGTTAACTGTGTATTCACATCCAAATTAAACGTACTCGTGTTTATGTGAAACTTATTTTAATACAAGTTAACAAAAGCTTGTACTTTACACTCATTTGTACCAATTTTACATGTACAACTAAACAAAACTTAACTAAATAATTGCTTAGTTCAAAAACTAAAAAAACACGCTTGAAAATTCTGAATATCTTTTTAAATAATGGCATGGTCATCGGCCCTTGATATGTATCCCAAATTTCAAATTAATCCGACAATCGTAAGTGGGCGAAAATTGCGTTGAAAGATTCCGTTCCATAGATTAATACATTGATAGATACATACCGAACTTATAAAAGCGTGTTAAAATGAAAATTGATGGCGAGCAAGACGTGTAATTGCCGCCATAAGTTTTTTTTCGGCAATGTTTTCTGATATTTCTTATTAGAAAAGCTAAATGTTACAAACTAACGATTTTAAATAATATGAATTTGCTTAATAAATTACTTTAGTAATATGAATTGAAATAGTCAATCAAACTACAAATACATGTTTTCATTTTTAGTTAAGTTTAGTTGTGGAAATAGAATCGATATCATTGTAAATTAAATAATATAAATAATAGAAAATCAGCCAAAGAATTATTATAATTAACATCTTCTAATTATATTCTCCAAATTCTTCTTTAGGTTCTTGATATTCTCAGCGATATTCTCCAAGTAGAATGTTCGTACAACATATCCAAAGTAATGAGCATAATATCTATAGATAAACTCACGATAAATTACGTTCACTACTTTGGAGAACGTTGTAGATTTGTTTTGGAGAAGGACTTCTTCATTTTCTTCATATTTGTAGATTATCTTCTCCGCGGCTCAGCAGTTTAAGATGTGTCTGAAATATACAACGTGTTTCAGAAAGGTGGAATCATATTTGAACATCATTACACATGGCCGGTGACTAGGCACTAGGCATGGATGAAATTACAAATACTAGTTATATTGTGACTTTTATGCGTTTATAAAAGTTTAATTAATTTATTAAATTAATCGATCTTGTTTAAATACAACACTACTATGAGGTCATCTTTTATCGTAAGGTTCAATCGCATTCAATAAACCGTAAACATCTCACAATTGATGCGCTCCTGGTAGTTATTTAATACTTGGCTATAAACAAGAAAAAATTTATAAACTGTATTTTTTTATGTGTGATATTTATAATATTTAAGGCCTATCCAATGCAACCTTAAAATATGACTACACCTTTATGCAACACGTTGTATACATACCGATATGCTTTATTCCTGTGGTCTACTAAGATCTAAATAAACATCCTTGATTTCATTTACACTTGTACACCTAGCCATACATGTATATCTGTAGGAAGGACTGTCGGTTTTGAAGGACTGATGACACCAAAGTATGTATATGTGTCTTTCTCGGGCATCCTCTGGATTCTGAAAAACACAGATAACAACAATGATAACAAATCGTGTAGTTATTATAGCTCTTAAGCATGAGATCATGTATTCAATTTAAAATCAACAAAAATGGTTTAAAAATGAAAATAAAATCAATACGGAACAGAGATTAAATTGAGACACCAAAAATTCCGAGGTCTTGGGTTTAAATCCCGCTCATGGTGATCATTTTCTCCACTATTTAATAATCACTATTTGATTTATTAAGTAAAAGTCAATTGCAAATATTATAAAATACTGTAGACACCAAAAAAAAAATTTTCTTTAACATTTCATTTTAATTATTATGTTAAGTTAGCAACATAGTTCATCTATTAACGTAACGAGTAGGAAAACTAAAAATAAAGAAATGCATTAATTAAATAGGTAGCTGGTGTTAACGGAAAAGGGGAAGTACTAATATAATTACCTCCACAAACCGCCGAGATAGCGCGTGATGTTTCTGATTATCCTGAAATGTAAATATGTTAGTAAATAAGAAAATACCAAGAAAATATACCTAATATTCTTTTTTAAATTGTTATTAACGAATATTCTCTAACACTTGCGCGACTTATTCATTTAAATAAAACTATTTTTACGAATTTAGACGCGTGCATTTGTTTTAAATTTTAGCCCGTCGTTTCGGAAACTATTATTTTACTAGCTATTGCCCGCAACTTCGTACGCGTGAAATTTAGAAATCAGACTATAAACAGAAGTTTACTACTACCGCTCAATAGATGGCGTTGTACAGTTTTTTTAAATCGCTCTATGGTTTGGTTACACACATTAACACATAAGCTCGTCAAAATTTTAGGTTTATATTCCGCTCAGTGATGCCAACTCCTGGGTTTCCTAAAGTCTATACAGGGATTTATTTAGTGAGTGAAATTTTAAAATTTTCATAACTTTGATCCGTCGTTTGGGGAGTTTTGTTTTGAATTTAGTGGTTATTGAAATTGCTTTAGGGGGAAAGTTTTCAAACAGTTGGCAACACTGATTCCGCTTTTCGCATTTATAAATTAGTAAGATAAGATAAGATTTTCGCATTTATAAATTAGTAAGAAGATTAAATAGCTGGCCAAATCAATCATTTAAGGGCCTACATCAATATTATCGTATATCATCGCCGACACGTACATATTAACACAGCCAGTAGGCACAGAAAATGAAGAATTAGGGAAACTTTTCCTATTTACTTAAAATCTACTAAATATATTTTAATTCTGATTTACGTGTTTCTATATATAATAGTTACTTATGTTTTTAAAGTTATTTCATTAGTTAATACGCGATAATAGACCGACAGATTAAAAAAATAAAAAATTTGAGAGGTTGTTTCGCTAAGATTTTCTATCGAGAAAACTTTTTTCAATCGCGTTTCTGAGTTTATGCGATCCTAGATCATATATTGAAAAAACATATACTTAAAAATTAGAGCTCTAGCCATTCAATCTAAAGAAACAATGAAAACTTCGTACATAGAAAAATGCACGAAGCTATTTTATTATCCTCTTAAGAATTACTTGAATTTCTTGCAGGAAATAATAGATAATGTATAAAATATTCAATAAAAATAATAATAAGTACTAGGCGAACATGAATGCAGAAGAGATTACAAACCGCAATAATATTCCCAACTATAAGCGATAAATAACACTCACATCCACACAAATGTATAATAAGATATCCTAATATCTCATCGGTACTGTGTGGACACTGTGTAATAAAAATTCCTTAGCTTTGCAACACGAAACGGTCTAATGTGCTCACCCGATACTTAGATATGGTTATCGTTTGTAACAAGAATTGGCATACTTGAACACAGATATGTCGGTCACAAGTTGGAAGAACTCTTGACGAGTTATGAGAGCCTAGTACTTGCATACGATAGCAATTTTATATTCTCACAGTTATAGGAGAGAAAGAGAAAGAAGAATCTCTCATACTTCTCTTTATCTTATCTTTACTTAAGGGCCTACATCAATATTATCGTCGACATGTACCTATTAACACAGCTAGTAGGTATAGAAAATGAAGAATTAGGGATATTTTTTTTGTTTACTCAAAATCTACTAAATATATTTTAATTCCGGTTTACGTGTTTCTATATTATTATATAATAGTTTAACACAACGTCCTCTGGTCCCAAGCTAAGCTTATAGGCTTGTGTTATGGGTACCAGAATATGGATAGAATACATATACTACATTTTTTTTGTAAATACATACTTATAATACATAGAAACACCCAGACGCATTACAAACATTTGTATGACAATTAGAAAAATCACACAAATGATTGTCCCGAGCGGGAATAGAACCCGCGACCTCTTGATCGGCAGTCCGTTATATGAACCACTCAACCACGAGGCTCGTCAAAAGATAAAGAGTTACTGATGTCTGACAAATGTCATCACTCTTTTTCTCTAGGTGCTGTAAGATAACCATCAAATGTATGTAAGGTAGATATTTACTGTTACAAAACCTTTGATAAAATGTGGCCAATTCAACTACTTTACTATTTGAAATTACAAAGCTTTTTATTGAATGTAAATTCAGTTATTTATAAAAAAAAGCATTCATTAATGTAAAAAATAACCTTTATGAGTTTGCTTTACCTAACTGAAAATAAGTAGTGTGCAATGGAAAATATTGACAGATAATTTTATCAAAATCGGTCTATCCGTTTAGACGAATTTTAATAAATATATACACACGACGTAAAAGAATATGACATGAAAATGTTACCGACCCTACGTGTACGACTAAAAATAACTAAAAAATGAAAATTGATAGTGCCAGTAACACAATTCGGCAATGTTAATAGAACTTTTTTACTATAAAATCTGTATATTATAGACTAACGATTTCAATTATTATAAATGTGCACAATGAAATAGCCGATTAATCAAAATACAGCAGCAGTTGTTTTCGTTCTTTTTAGTTAAGTTTAGTTGTGTACGGAGAATTGGTACCAATATCTTGTTTTCATGTGTTATTCTCGTAGATACGTGTATGTCTACTCGTTTAGGTGGATTCTGATTACATACACTTTTAAGAATATAATTATACATATAACTAGCTGTTGCCCGCGACTCCATCCGCGTGGAATTTAGAAAATGTTCCCCGTGGTTGCAACATTTTTCACCACTGATTCGCTTCTACTGGTCGTAGCTTGATGTTATATAGCCTAAAGCCTTCCTCGATAAATGCCCTATCTAACACTGAAATCATTTTTCAAATCGGCCCAGTGGTTCCTGAGATTAGCGCGTTCAAACAAACAAACAAACTTTTCAGCTTTATAATATCAGTATAGATTTACTTAGTTTAAAAACTAAAACATGCTTCAAAATCCTGATTTTTTTTCAATTATCGCATTGTCATCGGTCCTTGTTAGGTGTGCAAAATTTCAGATCAATCCGACTAGTGCAAGTGCGTGAATATCGCTTTTAAAGAATCCGTTACATAGAGATGTATTACATCGATAGATACATACTGACTAAGCGTGTTAAAAAAATACAACATAGAGAGACGAATTGCGAACCTCCTCCTTTTTGTGAAGTCGGTTAAATATGACAGTAAGATATTTTCCAATACCTAGTTGCATAATATAAGGTCATAACATGTAGATTGTTTGATTACAATTTGCATTCGTTAACATTATTGACGCACATACGAGATATTACTCCCTATAAAGAGATCGGGGATCACCCGAACTATTTAACTGTTACCACTTGTATTCATAAAATACTTGATTTTAATTGCATCCTAATTAACGCTACGCGTGGAATTTAGAGATTTTTTTCCCATTTTTGCAACAGTTTTTACTGATGCTTCGCTTCTATTGATCGCAGCGTGATGTTATATAGCCTATAGCATTCCTCGATAAATGATATAATAATAATGACTATCCAACACTAAAAGAATTTTTTAAATCGGACAAGCATTTCCTGAGCTTAGCGAGCTACAAACAAAATTAGAATTCGGCTTTTGAAAACAAAATAAGATTAGACAAATTGTGCGATAATGTATCTTTGTAATAGCTAGAATATAAAGACTCCGTTGTTGTAGTTGTCATATACAACTACAACAACGGAGGACTCCCAAAATATCTGTCATGCTACAGATAAAACCTAATTGCTCCATTCATTTAATAACCGATTCGCCGCGCACAACTTAGCTAGAAAATAAATATTAATAGTGTCAATAACACAATTCAGCAATGTTAACTGAACTTTTTCATTAGAAAATCTGAATATTATGACTAACGATTTCAATAAATAAAAATGTTCACAACGAAATAGCCAATTAATAAAATACGCCATAGTTGTTTTCATTTTTTTTATTTAAGTTTAGTTGTGCATGTAGAATTGGCACCAATACTTATTTAAGTTTAGTTGTGCATGTAGAATTGGCACCAATACCTCCCACCTGCAAAGTTGTAGCAAAAGGCCCTCCATTTATGTCATGGTAAGAAATAAAAATAGGTAAAAACTATGACAACACTGGCTGATTAGAAATATCGTCGAAGATAGCTGTAAAATAAACTAAAGCTACAAACTAAATAAATATATAAATAAATTCTTACCAACTAAAAACTCGTCCTCTTGATTACACTTTAAAAATATAAAAACAAATTTTAAACAACCGTTGTTTGCTTCAAATTAGATAATATAAAAAAACATTAAAAAGAAAAAGAAATATTATAAACTATTTAATTTTGTCTATGGTTTAAAATTTAAAATTATTTTTTTAAATTTGAATTTGGAATGGAAATGAGTCGATTTGCGCGTGCTCAAGTCGAAGGGTGAAACGTCACTGCGCAGGTCTCTAGTAAGCTCGCTCCCTCCACAGTATGGGATCGAGATTATTGCGAGGTGAAAAATGTACGGCTGGTAAGAAAGTGCTGATTGTTACTGAAAAATGAGGCTAATTCTGATGCGTCAAAAACTTAACCTAACTTAACTAAAATAAAAACAATTGGCGTGTTTTGATTAATTGGCTGTTTTGTTGTACATCTTTATTTTTATTTTACGAAATGAAAAACATTTGCGATTGCTTTGATCAAATAGCTTTGATTACATAATGAAATTGTCAAAAGTAAATTCAAGAGGATAAATAGATTTTATGTAGGAGAGCACTGACAACATGTGTATATGATTTAATACTTCTAATCTCATGTCAAACACAACCGTAACTATAAAGATATATTGCACTTTATTATTTTCTATGTATAAAGTATGTATAGATGTACGAAAGACTTTAATCCAACTTTCTATAAATAGTTTATTTTTAAAGTAATTTCACATGGTAGATTTCAAAATGGAGAATTCTAAATCACTCATCTTTAAAAATATGGTCAGTCATATTGTGAATAAGCTTTATCTCTATAAATTTTATATCTTATACATAGCTTTAATTACTTTGTCTACAACCTTGTCATGTTTGATTCCCTTGTTCGTTTAAAATCGGTTAACATACATAGAAAAAAAAAAACAACCAAACATATAACCTCTTCTTTTTTTTAAAGTCAGTTAGTAAAAAAATAAGTCCCGTAGTTTCTAAGGGCCTGTACATTTTGAACGTAGTAAGCTGTAAGTGTCGCCATGATCGCTCGATAGAGGATGTTTTCACAAGCAAAGTTATAAACAAAGCCAGCTTGATGACGGACCTCGAGTGTGCGTTTCCATTAAACACGGCCGGTAAAATTTTCTTATACATAGCTAGTTTCTTGCGGCAACTTTGTATGCCTAAGAATTATTTTCCATGACTTTATCAAAAAAATTACGAACTATTTAAAACTTTCACATTCATCACCCCCATAAAGACTGCATAACTACAAACTTCAGGTTTAGATTTAGACGTTTGAGTTGTGTTTTGGTTTTTTCAGTCAATTAATTGGTTTCTTTTTTGGAGGATATTTTTATATCAACCTCATGAGATGTACTTACTAAGAAATTAGATGCACATTAACATAAAATTAATCAGTGTATACAAGCCTTCCCAATACTTCCATGAATATCTACTCATGGAAGCTAATCTAAGTTATAAGCTTTATAATGATTTAGTTTGGTCTAAGAATATAAAGCAGCCATGCTGTAATTTATTTTTAATCTTATCTTATCAAATCTTTTCTATAATTATAAATATCATTAGCTAATCCCCGCCGTTTCACCTGCGTTTATAGTTATTAAGCCCGTTGTCCCCAAATATACACGAAACCATAATAATTTTCACAAAAAAGCCAACCTCGTGAACCACTCTATCTATTAAAAAACTGCATCAAAATCCGTCGCGTAGTTTTGAAGATATTTTGTTTTATAATAAGTAAATATTGGAAACATAGGCTTGTAAGCAGAAAATAAACTAAGCATTAATCCCGTCTTACGTACACGAAAATTATTTGCGGATAAAATTGATAATAAATACTTTTTAACGTGTCGTCTCGTATGTCAATGGACAAACACCCTACATAGGGCATGTCATAAATTAAGGTCTGAAGTGGACCGAAGCACTTGAAATTGGACATTTCACACCATGTGTAACTTTACTCAAGTGAGATAATTTGCAGTACAGTCAGACATCCTTGATTAACCACTTTGAGACAGATTTTACCTCTCTCTCTCTCTCGAAGCTCATTGACGTCCCACTGTTGGGCACGGGCCTTCTCCACTTCAGAAGGGATTATGGTCCACTATGCTGCACTGACCAGGCGTGTTAGCATAGGGTCAGTTATCGAGTTTTCCATCTTTCACAGAGGATGTTATCTGCGCGCAATATCCCTTAGCTATTTTTAGGGTTTCGTACAAACCCTTATAGGATCACTCCGGTGTGTGTGACTCTGTCTGTCTGTCCGTCTATCAAACTTTTTTACTCAGCAACGGCTGAAGTTATCAACTTGAAACTCATACGATATGTAGATCTAGGCGGTCCCTTGCTGCAAAAAATACAGTCAATCTTTCACCTCTACGCATTTAAAAAATATAACCGAATTACGGCCATTTTTAGGAATATTTCGACTTATGCTAGGGAATCAAAATTCACAGGTTACTTCCCGTTGCCCTAGAGCCTTGAAATTTGTCATAGATCAAGTCTATATAGTGCTGATATAGGGAAAAATCCAAAAACTTATAATTTGTCATCACATCACAAGTAAAAAAGTGTTTATACTAATACCAACTTATGAAGTAGCTGAAACGTAGGCGATTCCCTATATTTCAACTACAAAATTAAGTTGGTGAGTTGTTTTGAGTTTAATTAAATGATTATTTGAATACAGTTACTCATGTTTATATGTCTAGTAGGTACGGAACTCTAAGTGTGCGAGTTTACCTCGCTCTTGACAGGTTTCCTTTACAACAGAAATCCCTAGGAAGGAAATGGGGTGATGACACTTGTATTCTTAATCCGTCACCACACGGATCTTGTGCTACGTTTGGTTTAGCTATTAATAAAATAGGTGTCTTCTTTAATATCATAGTTATAATAGTCTCTTTTTTCATATCTATTATAAATATCGCTTGCATAGAATAACGCGTCCATAAATAGTCGCATATTATACAAATATTATAGAGCAGAGAAGAGATTGTTTGTTTGATCGCGCTAGTTTCAGGAACCTTTAGTCCGATTTGAAAAATTCTTTCAGTATTGGATAGTACATTTATCGAGGAAGGCTATAGGCTATATAACATCACGCTGCAACAAATAGGAGCGAAGCATTAGTAAAAAAATGTTGCGAAAACAGGGGAAAAAATTCTAAATTCCACGCGTACGAAGTCGCTGGCAACAGGTAGTTGTTTTATAACTGGTGAAGGGATGTTGACTGCGATTGTACTTTGAAAAGAAAGTTTAATGTTATTAACGCACTTTAAAGCACTTAGTTCACTTATATTATGACTAGCTGCCCCGGCAAACCTTGTTTTGCCATACAATTCTGTGTAAAAATCAACAACAAAAAATTTCATCACAATCGGTCCAGCCGTTTAGGAGGAGTTCAATTACAAACACACGTACAGAAGATATATATTTGACTGTTTAAAATATTTTAGATTTACTGATAAATATTTACAAATATCTCTTGAAATACTGAATTGGTGCGAAAAAATTTAGATATCAGTTTAAGAGGCCTTTTGTTTTATTTATTTATTTTGTGGCTTAAGTACGTGCTTAAATACTGAAAAAGCCAGTTAAAGAACACACTGATCACATTCTCTGCGTAACATGGAAAACTCAAAAATAAATTCTGTGCCAACACGCCTGGTCAGCACGGCAAAATAGACTATAAACTCTCCCAAAGTGGAAGAGGCCGGTGCCCAGCTGTGGGACGTTAATGGGCTGGAGAAAGAAAAGCTTATAAGCTTTTCCCAGCATTAAGATGCGAATTTTTTGTAAAAAAATTGTATTACGGACACTATCAACATTTATATTTCAGTTTAGCTTAGGTGTAAGTTAAGTTAAGGTACCAATTACATTGTACTAACTAAGCTTTATCAACGAGAGTTTTGTCTAGAAGAAATGATGACATGGAATAGAACCCGATACCTTGCGTCCGGTATACATTGATAAACTTATTGTTTATATTATTTAAAACCGTTGAAAATAGGGTTTTCACAGCTTAATAAGTTTTATAATACAAGCTGCTCCCACGACTTCGTACGTGTGGAATTTAGAAAATATTTTTCCAATTTTGGAACATTTCTCTCTGATGCTTTTCTCCTATTAGTTATAGCGTGATATAGCTATAGCCTTCTATGATAATACTAAAAGTGCTAACCAATACTAAAAGAATTTAATATTTTCTAACACTTGCGCGACTCATTTGTTTAAGTAAAACTTTTACGGATCCAAATATTTGTTTCAAATTTTGGCCTCTCACCCGTGACCATGATGACTGCAAGGTCTCCTAAACGTCGGCCTAAAATTTGAAACAAATATACGCGTCTAAATATGTAAAAAGTAGTTTTATTTAAACTTAAATAATTTTACAAACCGAAACAGTAGTTCCTGATGTTAGTGCGTTCAAACAAACAAAAAACTCATCAGGTTTATAATATTAGTATATACATATAGTACGGTATCAGCAGATCTGAGAATCGGCTACTATATAGACCAGTTGTCCACCTCTATCAATAATATGGTAAAAAACGTTTGCCGGGTCAGCTAGAAAAAAAAGCCGTTTTAAATCTCTAAGTTGTGACAACCCTTATAAAATTAACTTATTTATTTTATGCCTTATATAGCACATAGGTGTATATAATAATAATGCAGGCTAATTGTGAATGAGATTGTTGGTAGGGTTGTCACTTCCATTTATTACTTTCTTGATAATACGCAAGTACTCGTAATGAAAATAGGATAATTAATAAAGCTTATATTTTTTCAATTATGGCATATTCAGTGGAGTAGCTAGGGTACCCAAGGATCTTGGGGCAAATTAAAAATAAATAAATATTCTTTATTTCGCGAGTTCGCGAGTTCGATTCCCGCTCAGGACAATCATTTGTGTGATGTTTATAAATGTCATACAAATGTTTGTTCTGCGCCTGGGTGTTTCTATGTATTATAAGTATGTATTTACAAAAGAAAAGTAGTATATGTAGTATATCCGTATTCGGGTACCCATAACACAAGCATAATAAGCTTAGCTTGGGACCAGAAGACGTTGTGTGAAATGACCGTGATATTTATTTATTATTTATCACAGCCCCATTTCCTCCACAGGGCAAGTTAATCCAGCTAAGGGATATTGTGCACAGATAACATCCTATGTGAAAGACGGAAAATTCGAGACTAGACCCTATGCCAACACGCCTAGTCAGCGCAACATAGTTGACCATAATCCCTCCCAAACTGGAAATGAAATGAAATGTAAATCATTTAATCACATAGACACATACATATTTAGCGAAAATTGTGTGCCTATGATAAGTCCAAAAATTTTTTTCCCTACCATCGTTCAGTACATACAATCTGCTGAGAAGAACCGGCGTAAAAACTCAGCAGACCTTTTGATTAAATCAATTTTTTTATGCTTTTTAACAATTATACTTACATACTTACAATGCTAATAAAACGTTATTTACAATATGTAAGCTTTATCATCTTTAATACAATCAGAAATTTTATAATACACAGTTTTATTAAATTTTAAAATTTTTATAATTTGGTGGAGCACGTTTCCAACCATGGAGCGTTAATGGGTATGAGAGAGAGAGAGAGAGATATTTATTTATTAACCTGCCTAAATTACAATTAGGCGTCAACCCTACAATAAAGCTCTCTCACGTTTCATATCGTTATCTAAGTTCTAAGAACCCTCAGTCAGGTAGGTAGTTACAGTGAAATAAAGGATTTAACTGAAGTGTATAATGTATGTACCTAATAAACTTGCCTGGAGTGCACATGTCAACACCCCATTCCGCCTTAAATCTATACTTATAATATTATAAAGCTGAAGAGTTGTTTGTTTGGACTCGCTAATCTCAGGAATCACAGGTTCGATTTGAAAAATTCTTTCAGTATTAGATAATACATTTATCGAGGAAGGCATTAGGCTATATAGGAGCGAAGCATCAATGAAAAATGTTCCAAAAACGGGTCATTTTTTTCAAATTCCATGACGAAGTAGCAAGCAAAACTTATATACACACAACATATCCCACCTAATTAATGGTATTTGTCCTTTTGGCGACGGATTAAGAATACAATTGAGTCACCACCCCATTTCCTTCCCAGGGCGCTGTTAAAGCCAGCTTTGTGACAGTATTCAGATAACTCTGTTAGAGAAGGAAAACTCGAAAGTAAATGCTATGCCAACATGCCTGGTCAGCGCGGCAGAGTAGGTCAAAACCCTCCAAAAGTCGAGGAGGCCCGTGCCCGACAATTTTCTCGACTCAAGAATCGAACAACTAACCATATTTATACAGCAGCATTAAATTTTATTATAATAACATTGTTTGTCCGACATGGAAATCGAACCTCAACTTCTAAAAAATGTATTTGACATTTCAGTTAATAGTTCGTCGGCGAGGTCGTCGTGGTGTGTATGCCCAGCGCTGTACTCCTGTTTCGCTGGACGCTTACAGTCTGGACAGCGTGAGTGTTGGACATAGGAAGGGTAATCATCGCTTGAGGGCCAGCAAGAGGAGCTATGGGAACCCCGCGTATGATGATGAGGTAGACTATCACTTTTGTTATAATATTAGAACTAATCTATACTTCTATACTAATATTATAAAGCTGAAAAGTTTGTTTGTTTGAACGCGCTAATCTCAGGAACTACTCGTCCAAATTGGAAAATTCTTTCAACGTTGGATAGGGTATTTATCGAGGAAGGCTTTAGGCTAAATAACATCACGCTACGATAAATAGGAGCTAAGAATCATTAGATATTGGAAAAACGAGGAAAATTTTCTAAATTCAACGCGTACGAACTCGCGGGCAACAACTAGTTAGACATATGTATAAGTATTCTATATATCTGGTACCCATAATACTGGCATAAATATAGCTTACTTTGGCACCAGAGGCTGTTGTGTGAAACGTTCATAGATTTAATAAACAATAATCTACTTAGTTTAAAAACTAAAAAACACGCTTAAATATCCTGAATATTTTTTAAATGATTGCATTGTCATCAATACTCAATTCTATGTTACCTACTTACAAAACGTTGACAGTTTATGTTGTCAGAGACATTTCTGTTGTCACATGTTGTCACAATCGTAGTAAACACAAGTAAACACTTATGATATTTTTACCTGATTCTATAAACAAAGCGTGTTCACGCAGAACAAATGAAAAACCCTTTGCTGGTTTTTACTTAATTTATTGGTATTTTAACCATATTTAAATGTTAACAATAGTGCTCTTGAAGCGAGCGGTAGGTGAAGTATATATGAGTGTCGTTGGACGAATGTATGTCAGATGACGTATTTGACTGTTTAGTTTGTGTATATGTATGTAAGGAGTATTTGAATGTGTGTGTAGCGCGTTTGTGGAGTTGACAGAAGTACTGAAGCGTTTGCGAAAACGGCGCGAACATACTCCCGGGCGTTGAAAGGCTGAAGCCTTTCAAAACTCTTCTCCCATTGTAAGTAGGCAGTAGTAGATAATGATGGTCCGTAGTACCAGACCATAAGCTGAAGAGATGCAGCGACTCGGTGTGGTTTGTCTAAACCATAAAAGAGCTCAGACACTCGTCCAAGCCGCCAGCACCGATGTGGAGTGACCGTCATCAAGTTTTCTGACTCGATGCGACTGCGCAGATGGTCGCGCTTGGGCTTGATGCTTGTAGAGATCAAGGCTGGTGGCGTTCGCTTCTAGTTGACGGGCACAAGGGGCTGGAACCGAAGTATGCCTGCCGAAGTAAAGTGTCCCGGGGTAAATGGAGTGAAAACATTGGGTAATAGGGAAAGAATAAAGGGTTTGCTGCTTAGGATCGCTTTTATTTGGAAAGATACGTAAGACAGTTCCTCTAAAGTAAGGTGAGTATTTTAGAGCAGTCTAAAGTAAGGTGAGTATTTTAGTATAATTATGAAGGCCTGCAGATACGGCTTTGACCTCAGCCGGCAAAGCGAGGAGCGTATGCGAGAATAAAAGACGCGCGTATGCGATCAGCTGCAAACTCAACATTACAATTAGCGTATGTTTAAAATAGCCCCAGTATCCCTTGGCGTGACAACGAGATTTCTACCATTGTCACTATAGGTAACCCTGGTTGACCCCGGCGACTTGTATAACCTCTATAGTGTGGATAAGAAGACTACTGTAATGAGGTTCCTAACTAATTATAGATAGACCTATGAGTATCAAAAACAAAATTAAATGTTAATTTAGTTTTGACTTAAAATAAGGTTTTGTTTCATAACAATAGGGTGCCTTTTTTCAAAAGCGCACATTGTTAAGTCGATTCGACCTGTAACTCTGAATCTGTCTTCAGGGTTTATAGAAGGGTAGAAGAAATATAGGGTACTTACTGTTAAGCAAGGATGATTCCTTTTAAAGGCGTAAGTTTTAAAGTTACTTATAAGGAACGATAGATTAGTTTCGTCAAAAGACTGGTGCCCCGCAATGAGGTAGGCTAAACAGAAGTGTCCATCGGAAATTCTAGGAGTGACGTAAGTCACGTAACTATTGGGTAGCCACTTATTGACTTTTGATTGCAGTAGGACCGACAACAAGCCAGCCGAGCTTAGAGCTTTGTAGTATTGGGTTGTTGACACCTAGTGACTGACGTTTTGAGCCCACTAGGTCCCAGAAGAGATCAGCTCCGATGAGCATGTCTATCTGCGAAGGCTCATTAAAGGTAGGATCAGCTAGTTCCCACTTGGATAGGTCGAGGTGCTTTATGTCAAAGGCAACCTTAGGCGTCTTCCCGGCAATGGCGGGCAAGACAAGACAAGACATTGTCACACCATATGAATTGTCATTAGATTGAAGTCGTATAGAGCACCGTTCGGATTTAACCTCTAGAGGTGCATTACCGATTCCTACGATATCGGCATTGGTTGGTTGAGGAGAAAGTTTTAACTTCTGCTTTACAGCTTCAGTTATAAAGGTAGACTGACTCCCGCTGTCTAGGAAAGCGCGCACTGTGGCGGTCTCTTTGGATATAGGGTTAACCAATTTGACTTTGGCTGTACCTAACAAGACTTCAGAAGAAGTAACTTGCATGGAAATAGGCTCATCTTTCTCGGGCTCGTGGGTTTTGTGTAGAAGAGAGTTGTGTCGCTCTCTACAGACACGACAAGAGCCTAGAAGTCTACAGTGCGATGCCTTATGGCCGGCTCTCAGACAATTGTTACATAGATTATTGGATTGTACTATACCGTTTCTCTCTTCTACGGATTTACCCTTGAAGGTGGAGCATTGGTGGAGATAGTGGTCAGCATTGCACGCGACGCAGCGCCTTGACGAGCTGAAACGGGAATTGTGTTGCCTTTGAGATGTGGTAGTGAGCAGGGCCTTAATTTGACCTCTATGGATAGGCGGAGGATGGTGTTTTATTGTTTCAGATTTATCGTGCCTAGAACGCTGAAGTGACATCTCCAGAACATCGGCACGACTCTTCAAGAAAGAGAAGAATTCATCTAAGGTAGGTATCTCAGGTAAGTTATTTTTATTTTCCTCCCATTTAGTATAAGTTGTGTTGTCTAACTTACTAGAAATAATGTGTATAATAATTGTGTCCCACTGTTCAGTAGGTAAGCCTAAACTATGTAAGGCTCTTAGATTTTTAGTGACGTGATCGATTATATATCTAAGTGACTTTTCAGTCTCACGCACTGACTCGATGCTAAACAATGCCTTTAGATGTATTTATTAATTGACGCTTGCAGTCATATCGCTGACACAATATATCCCAGGCGTCGTCGTAGTTACTATCGGTTATCTCTAAATTCGAAATTACACGAGCTGCCTCACCTTGTAAGTATGAGCATAGGTAATGAAATTTGTGTATATTTCTAATTTTAGGGTTTTCATGTACTAAAGAGGAATAAATTCCTTTAAACAGTAACCATTTTTGAGTAGAACCATCAAAAAACGGCACCTTAATTTCTGGTAGGCGAAAACCTAACGGGTTATCGGTTTTAGTAGTATCGTGATGACAGCATGGCTTAGAATCAGAGTTATTTCCTAATAACGACTTTGCAAAGGCTAGACATTGGTAGAAATCTTGTTCAATAAGTTCCCTGATGGCAAGTTCAGCATCTTGTTTTTCAGGGTTTAAAATTTCTATTTGATTTTGCACCTGATCAAATTCCTCGAATAATGTTTCAAATTTAGGCAATTTCATTGCAAGCTTACTAAGTTCAATTTGTGAAATAGATTCTAAAGTATTCAAAATGTCCAAATGATTTTTAAACTTCGTAACGCGTCCTTTAATAGAACCGCGTTTAGATATTAAATCTCTAAGACTATCTTCGCGCGACATTATAAATACGCTTGCACTAAAACTACACTCAATAACGGTTTGATATTAAATTAAGTTAAGTATTAAACAAAAGGCATACGATACGCTCCTCGCTTAGTCGTCCAGCTGATCGGCTCGATAGGTATCAAACCGGTTTGCTATGATGCACCGCGGCGTCGGCGCACTCGGCGTAGATAGGCAGTGAGCAACGGGCAATGCAAATAGCGGACGTCTGCGGAAGCTAGTAGTGTATGAGATGCAATACGGATGAGGGATGTGCAGATTGTGCAGTGCCACTGGAATAGAATGTTTTCGAAATCTTAGGAAAAATACGTAATAATCTTAGGATAAATTAGTTAAGTGACTTTCGGAACGATAGATATTAAATTTATGCAATAAAAGCAGTGATTCTTGCGATTGGAATGCGATACAAATAGCGTGCGGATAACATAGGCTATAAACTTGCTTACGATTTGATACGATTATAAAAATAAGGTAAATTTTTTATAAATTAGTTCGTTAAATTCGTTATTTTAAAATTTTAAATTAAATTGATGGGTAGGACGTGCAGACAAAGGTAAAAATTTTATTATTTTTTCAAGTAAGAAGTAGGTAGTCAAAAACGATTATTTTATTTGAAATTAGTTAACTTTTAGGCCTTTACTTGGGTAAATAATGATTGTTTGATCATTACAAGTGCTGTGCTATGAAAAATGATAAGCTATAGGCATAGAACAGCTGATAGGCTACGGCTAAACCTAGTCTAAGAGGAACTAGAAATCCGTAAATAACCAAATAAAAGGGGAATTAACTAGGAATAATAAAGGAACGGGCTCACAGTATAGATAGGCAGGCCAAGCGATGAGTCCAGACTTCACCACGGCCTTCAGGTAGGCTGCGAACTTGTTCTTGGGGTAGTTTCTGTTGGATGCAGACGTTCCCGACGGACGACAGGAATCACACGTTGCCACTCGGTGTTCTTAACAGTGTCCACGAAGAAGTTCTTGAGTTTTCATGCGAAATTGGTTTGAAAATCTTCTAACTGCGCAGCAACACTTTGCGCGGTGACTTCTCTGCGACCTTGGCTCGAGACCGTTCGGTTTAAATCTTGAAAACCTTTTAGTAGACTGCAGGTCCTGTCACGGTCGCCAGTTTTTGTTCACGCAGAACAAATGAAAAACCCTTTGCTGGTTTTTACTTAATTTATTGGTATTTTAACCATATTTAAATGTTAACAATAGTGCTCTTGAAGCGAGCGGTAGGTGAAGTATACAGGGTGTCCCAAAAGTCAACGTCCAACCGAAAACCTAAGCTAGGCCTAGTTGTGGGGGCTCTCAAAAAAAAAGAAAAAAAAATCTATCTCATGTAGTTTCGAAATGACAGCCATTTTTCTTAAATTGACACCCTGTGACGAGTTTACGACTACTGGGGCTGCAAATGAGCTCTTTTGTAATTTTATTTTTGTGTGGAGTAGTCTTAAGTGATGCTCCTACAAATTCCAATTCATCATTTGCACACAACTTCATTGGAATTTCAGAAAATATCCGTTTTATACCGAACCATGACGTGAAAATGACTACATCACTAAACTTTGACAGTCTGTACTGAAAAAAAAATCTACTATGCAATTTCGGCAAGTGCCCTTAAAAGTTGGCGCATTTAATGGGCTTTCCAAAATGGTATAATACTTACTAAATTATTTCTTAGACGACGAGAAAAAAAAAAATTAAGAAAGTCGATATTTAGCTTATTATTAGTTAGTCATAAAACTTTCTCAAAATTATTCTAATATCATCTAGGCGTTCTGTAAGGTGTAATTAAAGAAAGAGACGAAGAAAAGTTAGAGCGGGATAGTGACGCTACTAAAAGAAAGAGACGAAGAAATGTTAGAGCGGGACGGAGAGTGACGCTACTTGGTGTCAATGAATCTTTCTACAATGTGTGAGCGAGACGAAATTGACATTTTGGCTAGTGTGGGTGAAACAGATAGCACGCTAATACAACAGCGTGGTATACGTACAATAATTCAGTACGTTTCGTGCCTTCGTTTACTGCGCATCTTTTTGTATTCGTTTGTATTTATTTCGTGCTTACAACCTTGGCTCTGTTTACTGGACTTGATTGCGTGTGACTTGGATTTGTTTTCGAACCGTTTCTGACGAACTTGGCTTTCTCCTGGACTGTTTTTGTAAGAAAATGCCTTTCTTGTACTCTGCAGAGGAATATGCAAACATGCACCTTATTTATGGGGAATGTAGGTGCAATGCTAGAGCTGCAGCTCGACTCTACCGTGAGAGATATCCGAATGCCGAGCGTCACCCAGATCATCGAGTTTTTGTAAATGTGCACCGTTTATTATCAGAAAATCAACTTCCTACTCGAGCTACTAGAGTGGGAAGAACCGTCGTGCCTTATGAAGAAGATGTCCTAAATGCAATTGCAGAGAACCGGAGTATCTCAGTACGTGGAATCGAGCAAAGTCTGGGGGTACCTAAAAGTACAGCACATCGGATACTGAAGAGAAACGAATTGCATCCGTACCACATGCAACGGGTACAAACTTTGCTACCCCGTGATTATCCTAGCAGGATTTTATTTTGTCAATCAATGCTCGAAAGGCACAGAGCAGATCCAGAATTCTTGCGTAAAATTCTTTGGACTGATGAATCGACCTTCAAAAAAGACGGATACATGAATTTGCATAATTTGCACGAGTGGCACGTCGAAAATCCACATTTGATGCGCGAAGATAGGTCACAGTACCGCTTTAAAATAAACATGTGGACTGGGATCTTAAATGGATCCATTATTGGGCCTTTTGAACTGCCAGAAAACCTCGATGGGGCAGCTTATTTGGACTTTTTACAACATCAGTTACCCAATTTGTTAGAAGACGTGCCACTTAGCATTTATCGAGACATGTGGTTCCAGCAAGATGGCTGTCCGGCACACTATGCGCGCCCAGTGAGAGAATTCCTTAATCAAGAATATCCAAATAGGTGGATTGGTCGATCCGGTCAGATCACGTGGCCCCCCCGTTCCCCGGATTTAAATCCTATTGATTTTTTTTATTGGGGAACGGTCAAAGAAATTGTTTACCAAAAACCAATTGAAAATTTAGAGGAACTGCGTCAGAGAATTCAAGATGCCGCTGATCACATCAATTCCAGACGTTTCGCCCGCCAGATTACACGATCGTTTTTAAGAAGGTGTAGGGCGTGCATACGCGCTGATGGCAAGCAATTTGAACATTTGATATGATTTAAATAAACATTCGATTTTTAATAATTGACTTTTATTTAAACAATCCCAAAAATTCACTGACACCAAGTAGCGTCACTCTCCGTCCCGCTCTAACATTTCTTCGTCTCTTTCTTTTAGTAGCGTCACTATCCCGCTCTAACTTTTCTTCGTCTCTTTCTTTAATTACACCTTACAGAACGCCTAGATGATATTAGAATAATTTTGAGAAAGTTTTATGACTAACTAATAATAAGCTAAATATCGACTTTCTTAATTTTTTTTTTCTCGTCGTCTAAGAAATAATTTAGTAAGTATTATACCATTTTGGAAAGCCCATTAAATGCGCCAACTTTTAAGGGCACTTGCCGAAATTGCATAGTAGATTTTTTTTTCAGTACAGACTGTCAAAGTTTAGTGATGTAGTCATTTTCACGTCATGGTTCGGTATAAAACGGATATTTTCTGAAATTCCAATGAAGTTGTGTGCAAATGATGAATTGGAATTTGTAGGAGCATCACTTAAGACTACTCCACACAAAAATAAAATTATAAAAGAGCTCATTTGTAGCCCCAGTAGTCGTAAACTCGTCACAGGGTGTCAATTTAAGAAAAATGGCTATCATTTCGAAACTACATGAGATAGATTTTTTTTTCTTTTTTTTTGAGAGCCCCCACAACTAGGCCTAGCTTGGGTTTTCGGTTGGACGTTGACTTTTGGGACACCCTGTATATGAGTGTCGTTGGACGAATGTATGTCAGATGACGTATTTGACTGTTTAGTTTGTGTGTGTTGTATATGTATGTAAGGAGTATTTGAATGTGTGTGTAGCGCGTTTGTGGAGTTGTCAGAAGTACTGAAGCGTTTGCGAAAACGGCGCGAACAAAGCGTTTTTATGTGAAATTATCTGATTGTTTATGAAAGGCATACGTAGAAACACAATAATCTTGGTGAGTCTACTCATATACAATTAAACTATTACGTGTATAATTAAAAATACAAGTGTGGTCATAGTGATACTTCAACATGCTATTCTAGTAATTCTGATCAAGGAATTGGGATTATTCTTTTAAATTATTGCATTGTCATCGGTCCTTGTTAGGTGTGCAAAATTTCAGATCAATCCGTCTACTGCAAGTGGCTGAAAATCGCCCTTCAAAGATTCCGTTACACAGATTAATACATAGATAGATACATACCACACTTATAAAAGCTTGTTAAAAATTTATTCAGTTAATGTTATAACAACAAATACTCAGTAGTCTCCTGCCCTTATCCCGTAATTAAGGGCGGGAATATGACGAAAATAAAATGATAACTGAGGTAGGTACGGAACCCATCGTGTGCGAGCCTAACTCGCACTTAACCAGTTTTGTTTTTGATATGATACGGACCCGGACTACCCACTAAACCTCATGGTGTTCCTCCTCTCGCCATGATCCGACCAGATCATGTATACATGTCATGTTTTGTCATAATTTCGATAAAATATTTGTATCGAAAGATATGTCTAAATATTCATGTTTCTTTTTCGATACAAATATTTTATCGAATTTGGTTCAGCCGTTTCTAACTTGTAACAGGTTACTTCTCATCCAATGCAATACGCAGCATTGGCTAACTTCGCTCTCGACGTAGAGTCCATGACTGCAGAGTTCTCTGAGATACCTTCAGTGACGGTGCGACCTGATGAAGTGCCTCCAGGATGTGAAGACAAGAACAGATACTCTAATGTACTCCCATTACCAGAGACCAGAGTACCATTGAAGAGAATCGGCAATGATCCTACTACGGAGTATATTAATGCTAATTATATTACGGTAAGTAGGATTATAAGGGGTGGTAACACTTATATATAAGTGTCACCAACCCTTTTCTTCCCTGTATAAATCAGCTAAAGTATAAATTGTACACAGATAACATCAACTGCGGAGGCGGAAATATCGAAAATAAATCCAACAAGCTTGGTCAGCGTTGCATTTAGTTAATATATAAACGAGAAATATCCTAAAAAACCTGTAAAAAATAATGTGATAAAGAAAATTAACTGGGACGCTATTTCTCTTGATTGCTCAAACCTGGACTTTACTCCTATTTATACTGAAAATGACTGTAATATGGCAACTAATCTGCTCATATCTATATTGACAGAATTGTTGCAGAGACATACTGTTAAAATAAAAACACCACGACGAAAAACTATTGTAAAGCCTTGGATTACACCTGGACTTTTAAAATGTATTAAAAATAGAGATCTTATGCACCTTAAAAGTAAACAAGATCCAAATAATACAGTTTTACACGTAACCTATAATCGATACAGAAATTTTTGCAATAATCTTTTAAAGAAAATTAAACGGCAATACGACCGCGACTTATTAAAAAATACTAAAGACAACACAAAAAAACTATGGCATTCCATAAAAAACATTACAAATTATAATAAATTATCTACAGATACACATGACCTATTATATATAGACTCATCACCACAAGCATCGGTAAATGTAGCTAATAGCTTTTTCGCCGGCGTTGGCAGTCGTTTGGCAGGAAGTATACCTACAATTTCACTCCCTGCTAATGATGCTATTGGCCAACCTAACATATCACAATGTAATTCTTTTGTTCTTTTTAACACTGACAATGCAGAGATAGAACGCTTTATATTAAATTTAAAAAGTGATTGCCGTCCTGGTTGGGACAACATACCAGCAAGACTTCTAAAAACAGTGGTGCAGTACGTCACTCCTGTACTCACTGCTCTAATTAATCGATGTTTGGAGTCTGGAGTATTTCCTAATGCTCTAAAAAAATCAATTATCGTGCCTATACACAAAGCGGGAGATACTAAGTGTGTCAACAATTATAGACCCATCTCAATTTTAACATCCTTATCTAAAGTCTTTGAGCGTGTTATTAATTGTAGACTTATAAAATATCTAGAGACTAAGAAATTGCTTGCCCCAACACAATTTGGGTTTCGAGCTGGTAAGTCGACGGATGATGCTTTACATGACTTTACCAGCAACTTAGTTAAAATGATAGACAAAAATAAAAAATGCCTGAGTATCTTTCTAGACCTAGCAAAGGCATTCGACACGGTCTGTATAAATACGCTTCTGAAAAAAATGAATACTATGGGTATACGTGGTAAACAACTTGAATTGTTTGCGGATTACCTTTCTGGTAGAACGCAATTTGTGACTGTTGGTGGGTACAGGAGTGATGAGCTTGGGATAACCTACGGAGTTCCACAAGGGAGTATTCTTGGACCTACTCTGTTCCTGTGCTACATTAACGATTTATGCGCTCTCGATCTTCAAAATTGTAAAATAATTTCGTATGCAGATGACACTACACTGACATTTTTTGGTGACTCTTGGAATGACGTCTTTGCGACTGCTCAAAAAGGCTTTAACACCGTGTGCCACTGGTTAGCTGAAAATTCTTTGACACTCAATACTGATAAAACGAAATTCATAAAATTTTCTATATATAACAAAATATTTGAAGAGCCTCGTAAATTGTACGCTCATCATTGTTCCTTGCCTCATGTATCAGACTGTTGTTACTGTCCCGTTCTAAAATCACCTAAAAGTATACGTTACCTAGGTGTAATAATCGACCATAGGCTATCGTTTCAAGAACACATCCATAACATAGCGGTGAAAGTGCGTAAATTAACAAACATATTTAGGCAGCTAAGGTACATCACTGATAGGAAGACCCTGGGCATGGTCTACTGTGCCTTGGTACAATCAGTACTCACTTATTGTATTTCTACATGGGGTGGCTCGGATAAAACTAAGCTACTAGAACTAGAGAGGGCGCAGAGGCTAGTGTTAAAGGTTGCCTTTTTTAAACCTAAACTGTTCTCAACCTATCAATTATACCAGGAAACTAGGTTACTAACTGTGAGACAGCTTTATATTCTCGCTAGCACTCTCCTACAACATGGGGATGTGTCTTCATTTGACTATAACATCAGGGACAAAAGAAGATACCACTCTGTGTGCAAAACTTATAATGCTAAAACTAGATTTGCACAAAAATCTCACATTTTCTTAGGTCCTAAATTGTATAATAAGTTAAACAAAGAATTAGATATATTTACTATGCATAAAAATGAATGTAAGCGAAAGATAATAGAATGGTCATTGAAATTAAATTATCAAGAAACGGAACTGCTACTTGAGATAAGCAAATAAACCTAACACAAACAAAACACGCCCATCTATACATGTACAAACACACGCAGGCGCGCACTAACACGCACGAATATACACACACACACACACACACACACACACACACACACACACACACACACACACACACACACACACACACACATGCGCACACAAACACACATACTCAAAGCATTACTATTACAAATTTATGTGGTGGGATCCTGGTGTCCTGAAATACAGGCCTCGGCTTAGTTTAGGCACCAGTCTCCCACAAATTAAACGGCAAATGTTTTAATGTTAAATGTAAATATTGTCCTTGTATTGTAACTGTTTTATTTGTGGAAGAAATAAATGATATATATTATATCTCCTAAATAAAACTACTTTTTACGGATTTAGACGAATATATTTGTTTTAAATTTTGGCCCGACGTTTCGGAGACATTGCAGTCACCATATAAATCCGTAAAAAGTAGTTTTATTTAAAGTATTTAAACGAATGAGTCGAGCAAGTGTTAGAAAATATTATATACCTCCTAACTACCTTTTCTAATTTTTGGGCTTCTTATGTTGTTTTTTAATTACCAGGGTCCAGGTAACATACGTAACTACTACATAGCGTGCCAGGCTCCTCTAACCAATACCGTGGTGGACTTCTGGAGAATGATCTGGGAACAGAACAGCAGGCTTGTCGTCATGTTGACTGAGTATATGGAGAATGGGGTCGTGAGTAATATATCATGTATTATTTAAATTATAATTATTATTTAGATAGATGACTTTAGAAAATGAGCGAATGAAGATGGAAGGTGATATTTAATATATTTAAGGAAGGCAAAATTTTATAAATAGACTAGCTGTTGCCTGCGACTTCGTATGCGTGGAATTTAGAAAATTTTCCTCATTTTTAAACATTATTTAATTATGCTTCGCTCCTATTGGTCGCAGCATGATAGAGCCAATGGCCTTCTTCAATAAATGTACTACATATTCAAAAATGAAATAATTTCTCAAATCGGAAGTGGCGGCGGTTCCCGAGTTTAGCGCGTTCAAACAAATAAACAAACTCTTCAGCTTTATAATGTTATTATAGAAGTATAGACTGTAAGAAAAGATCTAGAGGGCGTTGGTAAAACTGTGGGTAAATCCATGGAAAAACTACAGATCCGATTTTGCATTTTATCGAAAAAATACTGACAGTCACAAATAAATTATATTTTTCCATTATAATATGTCAATCAATCATAAAAAATATGATTTACTTTCAGGAAAAATGTTTCGAATATCTCCCACCATCTGAAATATCAGACAACAAGCGTACATTCGGAGATTTCAAGATTATTCTCAAGAAGAGAGAACAGAGGGACAAGTATGCCGTCTCCAGCGTACAGCTCATCAACTTGGGGACCAGAACTTGGAGGGAAGTCACACATCTGTGGTACTTCTGGCCTGCTAAAGGAGTACCAGAAGATTATGATTCGGTTATTGACTTCTTGTGTGAAATGAGGACTTTTATGAAGATCTCGCAGACAGCTAAAGAATATGATGAAGAAGGTAAGTGACTGCATTTTTTCTTTTAGTTAATTTGCCAACATAGCCTAATTTCAAAACAGGCTACTACTCAGCCTAATTTGAAATTTAGCGCCCCGGGTTCTTAAAAATGGAGATAGGGCAAAGTATGCCATCAGATGCCCGTTTCTGTGTACTTAGGTGTCCCATTATGGGTTGCTGGTGTTTCAAAATTGGTTTTAATTGCTCTGACATAATTATGTTCTATTACTAGATGGGTGGGCATAATAATTAAACTACGAGCATCCATTTAGAGAGTACCTTTTGAGATTTTTGAGAGTACCTTCATCAATATGCAAACAAAATAGCTGAATTTTCACTTAATTTGCCTTTTACCTACAGCGCCGCTGCTATGGAATTGTGAGAAAGATCTTTTCTTACCTGGAATTGTGGATACGAAAATAAAATGTATGTTCATTAGCCTCGAATCACATACACTTGTAGCGACTTGTGTATTGTTACTTGCAGAATAGATGCACTTTATTAGAGCATATTATTAATTATTAGATTTTCTGGAACTGGCCCACAGCATTGGAGTCATACACCAGCAGTTCGTTATATCGGTAAATGGGTCCAAATCGGTAATGGTCTTAAAGATCAATTGCCAGTCCGTGACCGCCCAGATGCAGAAGGCAGTAGTACTTTTGATTCGAACTAGTCCGGCGGTTTCCTCTTATCTGTCATTGGGTCTTGTGCAGTGGCGGTTTAGCAGTTTCAGCCGCTCTAGGCCCCAAGCCGCCCAAGCCAGAGAAAGGGGCGGCTAATGGCCTTGACCGGTTAATACCGGTCAAGGCCATTAGCCGCCCCTTTCTCTTTCTCATATAAATCACCGCCCCTAAATCTGGCCGCCCTAGGCCCGGGCCTACCGGGCCTTAGTGTAAATCCGCCACTGGTGTTGTGCCAACTTGTTGTTGAATTCAGAGGCAAGATAGTGTTGAATTGAAAATGATATTATGTATCAAAACTAAATCCTGTAATGTTTTTGTCAGTTATTACGACATGTACATTTGGGTAAAGACAGCCTCGTTATTCTAACTTTTAAACCAATTTAATAGATATTTTTCCACAGCTCGTCTGATTTATTTAACCTCTCAGGGACAGATATACCAGATGTAGTGTCTATGGCTACCTCACTGAGTCGGTTTGAAGCCACTTACATATCTATGTGTGCGTGAAAATGTATCCATGTGTGTCTATGATACAAGCTATACGTCATATCTAACGTCATTTTTCTATGAAGTACGATTTAGCCAGGCTAAAATTACTTGTCCTCAATTTTAAACGTCAACCTACCATTTGGTATATTTGTGCTCTCAGGAGTAAAATTCTTCACAACATTTAGTTAGCTAGACTTGTAGTTAATGGAAAATCTTTGTCTGGTCTAAGCTAGGTATTCCTGAATGTCTTTTTAAAAAGAAATAACAGCAATATTGTCTATGACAGGTGTAGAAGTAATATACGGTGATCAGAACCGCTCTTCATTCAGCAACCTGTCCAAGTTCAGAAGTGATGAGGGTAATTCTGGCAATGGTGTGAACGTATACTCTCCAGCGAAGGCTGAGGAACAGCTGCGAAGAGTACCACCAAGTAATGGTACGCTTGGAAGAATGAAAGCGGCATCTGAAGTCGAAGGTATTCTTCAAGTTTTTATATTTAACTCCTACGTTAATCCATACTAATATTATAAAGCTGAAGAGTATGTTTGTTTGAACGCTCTAATCTTAGAAACTACTGGTTCGAATTGAAATATTCTTTTTATGTTGGATTGTATTTATCGAAGAAGGCTATAGGCTATCTAAGATCACGCAGCGAGAATTAGGACTGAAACGTTAGTGAAAAGTGAAAAACGGGGAAAATTTTCTCATTTATTACTATTATTTCACAATATATTGCTTGTATTTTGTTTAGGTATTCGTCCTTGCGTAGTAACCTGCGCTTCAGGGTCTGGCCGCACGGCGGCGCTAGTAGCGTTAGACATCTGCACGCGCGCACTCCCCGGCGCTGCAGATGTTCCGCGCGTTGTCAGACATTTACGAGCACAGCGACCTCATTCACTTTCAAACAGACATCATTACATATTTGTGTATAAGGTTAGTATTGAAAACAACGCCATCTAGCGTGCATTACTTATATGGTTATAAAAATGTGTTTTTACAAATACAGCGTAAACTAATAAAATAAATAAATAAATATTCATGGACGTTTCACACAACGTGCTTTTACTTAATAAATAAAATTGTAGTGGAAAAAGTAATCACCGCAAGTCAAGTTCTTGTCAAGTTCAAGTCCCGCTTGCGGTGATCACTTTTTCCACTACAATTTAATTTAATAATTAACTATAAATTTCAAAATTTATTTTTATTTTCTGTAATAGATTTCTGTGAAAAACTGAATATAAATATTTTAACAAATATGTATCTATGATAAATCTTTTTCTGTTGCAGGTTTTAAGTGAATACGGGAATAAAATGCTAGGAGGAGGTGGTGTAGATACTATTTAACATTGCATCCATGCCTTGCCAACGTAAATCTAAATATAACCATGACAAAGTTGAATAACAATCTCAAAGCTGAGTTAGTAATAAACGATGTAGGTATTTGCAGTTTGAAAGGATTTGTTCATAGACTATTAAATGTAAAAGTACTCTGTAGATTTATGTCGTTATCGAGCATAGACTTACGATATAGATCTAGACGTAACACTCGGTACAACAAATCCGGCCTGCTTCTTTTTTTAGTTGAACACATTAAGAAAAATAAATGACAAAGAGCCTATTTCTTAGCCTTTCTAACTCTTTCTTTTTGTGCTGGAGTAAAAGAGAAAGCTAGTAAGAAGAAAAGAGAAGGCAAGGCTACTATTTTACTTTTAAGGGCCTACATCAATATTATCGTATATCATCGCCGACACGTACATATTAACACAGCCAGTAGGCACAGAAAATAAAGAATTAGGGATACTTTTCCTATTTACTCAAAATCTACTAAATATATTTTAATTCTGATTTACGTGTTTCTATATATAATACTTACTTACGTTTTTAAAGTTATTTCATTAGTTAATACGCGATAATAGACCGACAAATGAAAAAAATAAAAAAATTGAGAGGTTTTTTCGCCAAGATTTTCTATCGAGAAAACTTTTTTCAATCGCGTTTCTGAGTTGATGCGATCCTAGATCATATATTGAAAAAACATATACTTAAAAATTAGAGCTCTAGCCATTCAATCTAAAGAAACAATGAAAACTTCGCAAGTAGAAAAATGCATGAAGCTATTTTGGTATCCTCTTAATCCGGAAACAGGCCGGGCCTTGGGACAAATCTATGTTCCCGAGTTGTTCCTCCCTACTTATAACCTCCATGTTATCGAGTTGTTAATTAGAAATTTTTACCAGTTTTTACAATATTTTTCGCTGATGCTTTCCTATTAGTCGCAATGTGATAATTATATAGCCTTCCTCGATAAATGTACTATTTCAACACTGAAAGAATTTTTCTAATCGGAGCAGTGGTTCCTGAGATTAGCGCGTTCAAACAAACAAACTCTTCAGCTTTTTAATATATCTAGTTGAAATTAATATAATCGAAAATATTATATCGTTTATTAGTAAGCAGCTTATTAATAAGCGTAATAAAAACTATTTGGAACGTACCAAAGCGAATTTTACAAGATCTCTATGAAAATTTGATCGCTCAAGAATTATAAAAAAATATATCTTTATTTTATTTTTTTAAATGTTTATTACCAGTGTCAGAAGTTTGTATGACAATACTGCATAATTAAAAAAAAATGTACATAAGATTATTATTTTAGTTTTAAATTTCGAACAATGTTTTTTTTTAATTTATTTATAAGGAATCTATCCGCTAGTCTATTGATATTTCGGTTTTCCAACATTAATGTAAAGTTTTCTATCACAAATTAAATCTAGTTTAAGCTTTGTTTAGTTTTTGCTGTGATTTCTACTAACATTTAATTTAGCACTGCTGCTGATATTTATAGTAAATAGTGTAATTTAATTTGTAATTTAAGTTTAAATTCTATTAACTATTTTGTAAAATAATTGGCAGCACAAAATGTCTTTTAGGAAAATTTGTTTAGAGCCTTGACCAAACATGTTCCTACAACTCTTGCTAAGTACGAATAAAAAAAAAGCTCACAAGTTGCCAACTGTTCGGGAAAAAATAATTAAATAAAAATTTATTTGCATACTTAGCGCAATGTGAAGTAGGTACTTTTTGACAGGTCATAATATTTTTCTGACTTCAGTCCGACTGAAATAGCTTAACAGACTAGCCCATTTATTTTCGGGAACAGTCGGGAACAGTGGCGGATTTGCAGTCTCGGCCGCCCTAGGCCCCAAGTCATTAGCTGCCCCCTTTTCAGCATCCACCATATAAACTACATAATGAAATTCTGGCCGGCCTGGGCCTACTGGGCCTTAGGGTAAACCCGCCACTGGTCGGGAATATAATGTTGACAGCTTTTTAATAAAACATTCGGCTGTATCGCACTTATAATTAAGTTTTAAAATACTCTGTGCTAATTTTAATTTAATACACCAGTTTCGATATTATTGTTTTAAAATCTCATAATTATTTATATTCGTTACAAGTTGTTATTTAATTTAAAATATGTTATTTATTTCAAAGTAACCCCCAACCGTCTTCATTATCACGCATTACGAAAAAGGACATTTAATATAATAATTTAATTTTTAATTATAGTAATTCCAGTTTCTAACGAGGCTATTGTTGCCAGTATCACACATCTATCGTCCGAACCTAACTAGAATCTAACGAAATACGTTTCTGCTATCATGCGTTTCTGACGACCTACGTATCATCACAATTATCGTATGTTGTTTTAAAATAAAATAATATTTAGAATTAATAAATTTATGTGTAAGCATAAAATTAATTTTTTTATCCTTTTTAAGGGGTCTTTGATTGATCTAATGATATTTTGTTAAAAAGTCAAGGCATTTACATAATTAGTATAATTGCACTGTTTTATCCCACACGTCATTAGTTTATAAGTTTTAGTTAAGTAGATAATATACTATGTTATTGACCAAAAAATCTATATATTATTAAATTGTACACATTCTACAATTATTATTGATAATTTAGGTTATACATTATATTAAATTAAACTATTGATTTAAAAAATGTTGTTTTTATTAATGTAAAAACTTTATGAACATTATTTAAGTGGTCATCAAATGGTTATATTCGACTAAAACGGGCACTTTTAAAAATGTTCTCTTGAAAACCCATAAAAACTTACATTAATACCAATTTTACATGCACAACTAAACTTAAACTGAAAACAACTGTGGCGTATTTTGAGTAATTGGCTAATTTGATGTGCACATTAATTAAAATCTACAATAAACGGGTTTTTTAACAAGAAAGTTCAACTAACGTTGCAGGATTGTGTCATCGATACTATCAAAATTCATTTTTAGATTAGTTTAGTTGTGCGCGTATAATTGGTACCTATCTTGCCATGAAAAGGCAAAAAAAAAGTAAAAGAAACTGCTTCCTGTTTCTAAGATTTTGCAAAAGATGTAGGTTCTTTGGAATCATAAAGATTGTTACTGATAACAACTTCTTTCAAAATATCGTTATTTTCTGAATCAGAATCGTCATTTATATCATCATTATCATCATTTATAACATAATCATCATTAAGTTCTTCGTCTGGTACAAAATTATTTGAAATCTCACTTCCTTCATGTAAAGATTCGTCGACAATTTCGTTGATATCATCACTTTTATTACTAACAATTGTTACTGATTCTTCAATTATTTCATCATCATTATCATCAAATGATTTTTTACCATCATTTGTATCAATTACTTGATCATTTAATTCATTTTTTCTATCAACATTTGCATTCATTTCTTTAGAAGATATTTCAAGTATTTCGGTTGAGTAGTCGTAATTGGAATGTTGTTTTTCTGATGATTCCTCCAGTTCTGAAAGATATTCTTGGTCATCGTTGGCATTGTAAGGTTTCTGTTTTGGTAGACAGCAATAAGAGCCGGCGAGAGATAGTGAAGATACTGTAGACATTCCTGAAAACATATCAAAAGACATGACCATCACGTAGGTATGTAGATCTGTTTATTTACAGATATATTTTACGTGAATATAATTATGCTAACTTTTTTTTTTAAGTGCTGTCTTTACCTTTGTTTATTTTATTCATAAATCGACACTTCCCCAAAACTAGGTACCTAACATAGGTCTACCAGATTATTGTCTATGGGAGTATGGCTACATCACTCAGCCGGCTTGAAGTCACATATATATATCTATGTGTGCGTGAAAATGTATCTATGTGTGTCTATGATACAGGCTATACGTCGTATGAAACATCATTATTCTATGAAGTACGATTTAGCCAGGCTAAAGTTATTTGTCCTCAATTTTAAACGTCAAGCCACCATCTGATATATGTGTCGAAATCCGAAAATCGGTCCCCTGTTTCATTTGTAGCGTAAATTTATTGAAATGAATGAAAATAAATATAATATAAAATAAAACTCACTATTTCTAAACACGCTGGCTGTCAGTTCCAACTGTAAAATAATGAAAAAGTTTAACTATATATTTCTTTTGATTTGTAAAAATCTGCCTAAAAAACTCGCCTCAAAAAACGGTAGGATGGACTCCGACAAGGTTGGCAACACTCGACCAGCTTAATGGGAGAGAAACCGAAGGACTATTCGGGCATTGTCCACTGTTACTAGCTGACCCGGACGTTGTTTTGATATACTAAAAAAAAGAAAAAAAAGGTTTGAAAAATAGATGTTGGCCGATTCTCAGACCTACTGAATATGCATGTAAAATTTCATAAAGATCGGTCAAGCCGTTTCGGAGGAGTACCTACGGTAACTAACACTGTGACACGTGAATTTTATATATAAGACTAGCTGACCCGGCAAACGTTGTTTTGCCATACTAAAAAAAAGGTTGAAAAATAGATGTTGGCCGATTCTCAGACCTACTTAATATGCATGTAAAATTTCATAAAAATCGGTCAAGCCGTTTCGGAGGAGTACGGTAACTAACACTGTGACACGTGAATTTTATATATAAGACTAGCTGACCCGGCCAACGTTGTATTGCAATACTAAAAAAAAAGTTTGAAAAATAGATGTTAGCCGATTCTCAGACCTACTGAATGTGCATACAAAATTTCATAAGAATCGGTCTAGCCGTTTTGGAGGAGTACGGTAACTAACACTGTGACACGTGAATTTTATATATTAGATAAGAAGAGATTATCATATGAATATATCAAAGAAAATACAGATTACTTTTTGAAATAGGTATACTCTTTTTCTATATGTAGGTAAGCCTTTATTTTCCCGCCTTATACAAAGCTTTTGTTTTAATTTTTTAAACACCTAAATATTATCGTTATTTTAAACATAAAAGACAAAGGAGTAAAAAGTAATCTTTTGGAATCTATACAAAAATTTTAAAGCTGAAGAATTTGTTTTTTGTTGTTTGTTTGAGCGCGCTAATTTCAGGAAATATTAGTTCGATTTGAAAATTTTTGTCAGTGTTAGGTAGTAGGTACATTTATCGAGGAAGGCTATAGGCTATATAACATCACGCTGCAACCAATAGGTATGAAGCATCAGTGAAAAACAGCTAGTTATAATTAACACAATTAGTAGAAACTCACCTCGTTTTTAAGATTTTCAGAGAGTGAATCCATAGAATTCATTCCTTTAACATCTACTTGAACATTGTCTAAACTGTTGTTTCTTGTTGGTGGTATTGTGTAGTCTTTGTTAGACCTTATACTACGCCTTACTCCATATTCACGGTATGAATACTGCAAGAAAATTTAATTTAAAATAGAAATAATAGAAATACTTAGATATTATGTTACGGCTAAAAGCCGAAGTGCGGCTAGACTTAGATTGGACCAACTTTAGCCATTGAGATTTGGCTTAATCTAGTTTGAGCCGATATGATAACGGATAAAACTAGATGTAGCCGAAGTTAACCGGCTAAAGCTAGGATTAGCCTAAGCCGGCTAAACCAAGGTCCAGCCGCACTTCGGATTTTAGCCGTAACAGATAGGTATACCTTAGGTAACTATTATTTTTCTTTATCTAAGTTCTACTCTTGGATTTAAAGCTCCTCTTTATGAAAAGGGCAATTTTATCATACCTTCCTATCTGAAGCATTAACTTCATAAATGCAAAATTTTCTGCGTATTTGTTATTATTAATAAGAAAGAAAGAAAGAAAGAAAGAAAATAAATTTATTTCAGTAACCTCGACTACAGAACAAAGTTTAAAATTCACATAATAAGAAACATTAATATTAAAGGCTGAAAATGAAATAAAATAAAATAAAATTAATTTAATAAATATTAAATTATTAACGGCAGAGAGGTTTGTAAATACTTAAATTGACCTTAATTGAAGGAGAAGGTTCTCAATGCATCTGTATCTATTAAAATTAAAATGTTTGGCTCAAGATAAAATAATAAAATTAACCTTTATTTTATCAGCAGCGGCGTGGTACATTTCTTGAGTAGGTTTCGATTGCCGAAACAAGTTAAGGGTGTGAGCTATAGCCTTTTCTATTTCTTCGTCACCACTCATAGAAGTTGTCTGCAAAGTAAATACAGAAAAAATAAAGATATAGTACTACAGTGACACCTGTTGGAGGCAAAAGTAACTAGATGGTTACGACACTTCGGCAACAGATGGCACTGATAGAACATTATCACTGCGGTAACTAATAACAAAACAAAAAAGCAATTATGTTTTGTTTTAAATTCGCAAATGCATATGTCTGTCTTTTGCGAAAAATCTGTAATACTCATACCAATTCATACGGAATAATATTTTTCATTTCAGTTAGTTGTTTATAAAATTATAGTAACCTCGTATTCAGTTACATTCAAGGCTTGTTGTAGGAGGTAGGCAGATCGTACAGCATTCAGAATCTCTGGAAACTTGCTTGGATCAAGTTCCGTCTTGTTCATGAGCACCGAAATGAGGTTGCCTTCATTAACTATACAGAAAACAGCAGAGAGTAACTACCATTTCTTAATCCATACTAATAATGTAAAGCTAATAAGTTTGTTTGTTTGAACGCGCTCACCTCAAGAACTGGTGGTCCGATTAAAAAAACTCTTTCAATGTTGGATTGCTCAGACCACTCCTTTGCCCTTATCCTAAATTATTTGGAATTAATTGGGATCTTATTTCTGCCTTCATCCAAATCCTTCAAGGCACTAAGATATAACATATTCTTTAAGAGGATACCAAAATAGCTTCGTGCATTTTTCTACGTACGAAGTTTTCATTGTTTCTTTAGATTGAATGGCTAGAGCTCTAATTTTTAAGTATATGTTTTTTCAATATATGATCTAGGATCGCATAAACTCAGAAACGCGATTGAAAAAAGTTTTCTCGATAGAAAATCTTAGCGAAACAAACCTCTCTAATATTTTATTTTTTTCATTTGTCGGTCTATTATCGCGTACATAATACATACATAATACATAAGTAACTATTATATATAGAAACACATAAATCAGAATTAAAATATATTTAGTAGATTTTGAGTAAACAAAAAAAATATCCCTAATTCTTCATTTTCTATACCTACTTGCTGTGTTAATATGTACATGTCGACGATAATATTGATGTAGGCCCTTAAATCATGAATGTTAACGATATACATACATTTCATGTTAAACTGTATCGCTTATGCTATATCGCCTATTACTTGTATTTATCTTACGTAGCTAATGGATTACTCTTTAAGAGGATACCAAAATAGCTTCGTGCATTTTTCTATGTACGAAGTTTTCATTGTTTTTTTAGATTGAATGGCTAGAGCTCTAATTTTTAAGTATATGTTTTTTCAATATATTATCTAGGATCGCATAAACTCAGAAACGCGATTGAAAAAAGTTTTCTCGATAGAAAATTTTGGCGAAACAACCTCTCAAATTTTTTATTTTTTTCATTTGTCGGTCTATTATCGCGTATTAACTAATGAAATAACTTTAAAAACATAAGTAACTATCATATATAGAAACACGTAAATCAGAATTAATTAAAATATATTTAGTAGATTTTGAGTAAATAGGAAAAGTATCTCTAATTCTTCATTTTCTGTGCCTACTGGCTGTGTTAATATGTACGTGTCGGCGATGATATACGATAATATTGATGTAGGCCCTTAATTAAGATTAGTTACCTTTTTCTTTATTTAAATATTCCATAATGACGTCACAGGCTACTTCTACATCAGCTTCTTCTAATCCAATTTGCTGCAATTCGCTGACCAATGTCGCTTTACAATCACAAGCGCAAAACTTGGAACACATTTGCGCGGAAATGGCCAGGTGGTCTCTTGTTATCAACATAGCTGATAGGTAGTCGGCAATGAATTGGTAAATGGTGGAAGGTTGAGCTCGGAGCACCTTTAAAATTATTATTTTATTTACAAGTATGATCTGCGGACCAAGCGTTTTGCTCCAAATCCGTGAAAAATCGGTAGGTAAGTAGTTACTATAAAATAAGGTTGGAAATGATTGTTTATTACACGAAGCATACAAAATAAAAAAGTTCATCTTCTTAATTAGGTATTCTTGAGATTCAGCTGGTACTAAATATTGCAAAACCGTCTAAATATTACAGTACATTTTGAGGACTTACACCTTTTTTTTTAAGACTCACCTCTCTAGATATATCACTCATCAGCTCTTTCAAACCATCTGGCATATTTATTTTACAATGATCTTTTATTTGGGACCGCAATAAGTCCTTCATCTTCACATAAATTATTTATTTAATAAAATAAGATAGCGCTTTTTGAGTAGGTATGTAAGTAACTTTTAAATCGAAGACTCCCCTATCCACGGAGAGATAAAGTGAATCTTATGGTTATTTAAGTATATAAATCTCCATCCAGAGTTTTGGTTATTTAGTTATTTCATTTAAAATGAAGATTCAGGTAGGCTACGATCAAGTAGATCAGATCAAAGGCATAGGGCTACCATCGGTCTCTGTTTCCCCCAATTTATTCCCGTTTGAAGGACCTCCGAGGGACATACGGCCGGGTTTCGCAGTGTCCTTCTGACAACAAGGACACTTCTGTTGTGATGCGAATTTTCCTTTTGTTGTTTTTGTCGCACAATAAATTTTATTAAAGACGCTCGGAGACAAAGGTACCAATTCTAGGTGAACAACTAAACTTAACTAAAAAATAATTAAAAATAGTTTAAAAAAACTAAAAAACACGCTTTATTTAATCGAATTATTGTATTGTCATCGGTCTTTGACAGGTGTGCAAAATTTGAATAGAATCTGACCGTTTAAAGTGGGTCAAAATAGCGTCCAAAGGAGTCGGTTACAAACATACAAACATACATACAAACAAACATACAAACAAACATACAAGTGAAGCTTATATAAAGCGTGTAATGAAAACAATTATTGCTGTATTTCGATAATTTGGCTACTTTGTTGTGCACTTTTATATTATTTTAAATCTTTAGTCTATAATAAACAGTCTTGATAACTATAAAATTCTGTTAACGTTGCCGAATTGTGTTATTGACACAATCCATTTCTATTTTTAGTTAAGTTTAGATGTGCATATCGGTTCCAATTGTAAATTTTTTCACATATCCGGAATTTTTTGCTGTGATTATCGGCAATTTAAATGATGGCAGCCCTATATAAGCCTGTTCTATTAATGTCTGTCTGTATCTATATGGGTAGGTACTTGAAGTGTTAATGTCAAGGTTACTGATTCAAGATACATTATCTTACCTTTCACTTTTTATAATTCCCGACAAAATAAATATTGGTTCACTTCATGTTTACTTTGTCGTGAACTGAAGACAGTATAAAATAAAACATAATATTATCAAATAGGTGAAGCAATTATTCCGTATAGTGACGGATTAAGAATACAAGTGTCATCACCCCAGCTCCTCCCAAGGGTGCTGTAAAAGTCAGCTAAGGGACATTGCACACAGATAACATCTTCTATGAGAGACGGAGAACTCGAAAATAAACCCTGTGCCAACACGCCTGGTCAGCGCGGCACAGTAGACCATAATCCCTCCCAAAGTGGAGGAGGCCCGTGCCCAACAGTGGGACGTAAATGGGCTGGAGAAGAAGGTGAAGCAAAAATTTTAGATCAGTATTTTTACAAAAGATCTAAATAAAAGCTCATAATACAGCCGCAGCGGCCGTATTATGAGCTTTTATTTACAGGCAGTTTACGCCGTGAATTGAACTGTCTGGCAAATTCGTAATATGAACAAAATTATTAGTCAGTCAATTCGCTAAATCAGTCATACATTAATATGTATAAGGAGAAGGTACAACTAAAAGTTAAAGTACTCACTAAAAATTTTCAACTAAAAGTTTTATTTTTGCAATAATACCTAATTTAGCCATGCAGTTTACGGCCTGCCTGGAACTTGAATGATTTTAAAAAGCTCATAATACGCCTGCAGGTTATTGTAAACGTCCGATAATCGTCTTCGCCAGCCATTAATCAGATCTCTTATTCTTGGACACGAGCCTGCCGCCTTTCGGGAGGGTACTCTTCTGCATAAACTACGCTAATCAAAGATATTGCCAATGAGTTTAGTTTCAAGTTTGACTTCTCTCTAAGAAAATGTCTTTTTTAAGTTTCATACTAAAAAAGGTATAGCGGGAATCAATTACAGAGATTTTTCTGTCCTCTCGTCCGACTAATCTCGCGGCTGTAGCTCAAGAACGGCGATAGTTAATTTGAAGACGATTGAAAATAAGTACCTAGCTAATAAATTAAATAATTTATTTCAATTCCATAATAACAAAATTTAAAAAATAACACTAATCTTCGATCAAATCGCACACTTCTTCAACATCCGTGAGATCAGCGGTAGTGGGAGCTGACCAATCAGTGATTTCTGATATAACTTCCACATCGTGGTCTACTGTGAAAAAATATATTAAGTAATAAGAACTTTGTAAACTTTGCGCGCAATCAAGGAAAACAAGAGTTGTCATCGAAAGAATAAAGTAAAATAGTACTCGTATAGGAAACGGACCAAACAGTTAAACTTGTTAGAAGAGAAAACGGAAACATTAGTTTCCGTTTCGTTCTTGAGTCTTCGTGTCTTTTTTGCCAAAATAAAAATACATACCCTCACCACCTATTTCCTCGGGTATTTCTTGTACTTCCTCCATACTAGCCAGTCCTTTGCCTTGTTCATTGGCACCAGCCTCCTCGGGTACTTCACTCATCTCTTGAATATTCGTTATCACTGTTGGTGGTACCTGTTGAGTTTTGGTGTAAAATTGTAAAAGTAAAATCAAAGATCATGAAATGAATGAATAAAATGAATACCAATGTTTGTTTTTAATTTGGCTTAGTTGTGTGACAGCACTTTGTAGCTTTTTATGGGTTGCGCTGTTGGGAATGCCTATATCTAGCAAGAAAAGCAGATGGATTCTTAGTTGGATAGTCGTGTAAACAGAATAGGCACCATAATATTTCAGTTTTCCATGTTTTGCCATACAAATCTCAGGGGTGGACAAACCCTTATCACTTAGGGGTATGAAAAATAGTTAGTAGTCGATTCTCAGACCTACTGAATATGCATATAAAATTTCATAAAAACTGATTAAGTCGTTTCGGAGGAGTGCGGTAACTACCACCGTGACACGAGAATTTTATATTATGACGAGGCAATGAGGCAAATTAAGTACATACATGCAAAACAAAAATATGTTCCTTGAAAGTAAATAAAAAATATCATTATCTTACAGCGGAGAAAGATATCCTGGCACCAGGTCTATCATGAGATTTCTTTCTTCCTTCATCATCTGATATTTTTGCTGCTAACAACGACTCTTCGTTTACAATTGGTGTTTCTAAAATTATAAACATTCAGTCACTTTTAGACATAACCCAGTAGATTAGTAATAGTAGTATTAGATAATGGATTGTTTGAAAATATCGTCACATCGATGTCAAGATATTTGGACTTTCAATAAGACAGTCACTTTCTTTAAATAAAACTACTTTTTACGGATTTAGACGCGTATATTTGAGACTGAGTCTCACCCGTGACCATGGTGACTGCAAAGTCTCCGAAACGTCGGGCCAAAATTTAAAACAAATATACGCGTCTAAATCCGTAAAAAGTAGTTTTATTTAAACAGATGAGTCGCGCAACAGTCACTTTCTTCTTTTATTTATATATCAGATTATTATATTCTATACTAGCTATTGCACGCAACTTCGTACTCGTAGAATTTAGAGAACAAATACTAATAATATATACTGAGAAACATTCTCTTGAAGCACTCTATCTATTAAAAATCAGTCAGCATCAATATCCGTTGCGTAGTTTTGAAGGTAGAAGTTCACATAAGGACATATATACATAGGACTTCGGGGCATTAATAACAACCCTCAAGTGTTAATGTGTTTGAACTTATATGTTCCCAATAATTATTTAAGTGCGAGAAAGCGTGATTTAATCGCACATCCGAAACCAAGGACCAATGTGCTCCATCAGGCACCGCTTACCAGAGCACTCAGATTAATAAATGAAATAGCCCAAGATCTAGATATTTTCATCCATTTCCAGTCCTTTGGCTAAAATTACAGATAGGGGTATGAGAATCGTTACATATTCATAAACTATGTCCATCTCTTGGAGTGTAATATATATGTATGTAATATTTAATTATAATGTTGACTTGGTTTTCTACTGCAATGGCATTCTAAACTTAATTTAATAAATAAATAAATAAAAATAAATATACATAAAGTAAATAAGTAAAGATAAGCTAAGGTGACTAGACGTATTGGCACGGAGTGTAGTTTCGAGTTTTCAGTCTCCCATGGCTTATGTTAACTGCTTAAAGTAAACCTTAAATTATTTTTACAGCATCCTGGCGAGAAACTGGGGTTGTGACACTTTCATTTTCAATCCACCAGCACACGGATTAATAGCCGTTCAAAAATACTAAATTCAAACAGAAAATATGACATTCGCGGTCTAAACTACAGATTTTAGTCCCCTCGTAAGACTAAAATATTCTTTCTATTTAGATTCTAACCTATACTTAATAGTTCCTGTCGCACTTTTAAACGTTAGTACAAAAAAAGAAATACTTTTTTGCATAAAAATCATACAATTTGTTAGTATTCATACCATCAGCATATCCTCGACCGACGTGTGGTGGTCCACACTTAGGCTGCGATATACTTTTCCTCAACGATGATGCGATGATTTCCTGATTTAGAAGGAATGACTCATCAGCTAGATGAGTGATAGTCTTAGCCGGATCATAATTAAGACCTAACTTAGTAGTCGCTTCAGCCTCAAACATTTCTTTCACGTTATCTTCTTTCACGATTGTCCTTATATCCTATAGAAGACAAATACTGTATTAAAAAGAGTAAAAGATACTTCCCTTCATCCATGTGATGACGGATTAAGAAAACCTATACGAGTAACGGTGAGACGGTAAACTTGAAACTAAACTCTAGGCCGAAACACCTGAGCAGCGTGGCATAGTAGATCAACAAGCCTTCCTAAGTAAAAGAGGCCCGTGCTTGTAAGTGACTAATGGACTGGCATAGAAAGAAAATACTTCTTTTGCGATATCTGGTTGATGGCTTCAGTATATTTATCACAACACCACGGGCGTAGCCAGAATTTAGTTAGCACAAGACAGTAAATATGTGCAATTTAATAAGCATTATATTTCAATAGCATCAAAAATCTTGTCTGTCAGATTTCTTCTGAATATAAAATATATCCGTGTAGGGTGTTGTCTGTGTTTAATAACGTAGTAAGATCAAGAGATGAGCAAGTAGTTTCCACTATATAGCGAGCTGGGATTTGTCAAAACATTTGAGGGACCCTAGAAGTAATTTTAACTTACAAGAACAGGTCCCAAATCTATTTCTCTCGAGGCAGCCACGTCGAGAGGAGGCCCTGTAAGGTTCACTTCTCTGCCTTCCCTCTTGTCCTTCTTTGGGAGTAAATGCCTCAATACGTGTCTTCGTACATGGTAACCCTTGTACGCCGCCTTTAGACACGAATTTCAAATCAAACGTTGTGCAATCACAATAGCGACGAAGAATTAATTGGTATTAGGTACAGTGTACTAATTTCATGACCAGTTTAACGGTGATTTTCGATTAGTAAATGCAAATACCACACGAGGTATCAGAATGGTGACGGATTGAGAATACAAATATCACCAAGCTATTTCTTCTCCAGGGTGCAGTAAAAGCAAGCTAAGATATTGTAAATGGATGAACATCTTCCGCGAGAGACGGAAAATTTGGAACAAAATCCTATGCTAACACGCCTGTAAATAAATAAATTAAATACCCTTGTAAAGTGGATAACGACTATGTCCAAAAGTGAGACATTATTGGGCTGGGAAGGAAAGTGCAAAGTTTATTTACTTTTAAAATTTTTGTAAAAGATATCTAGTGTGGTAATAAATGATGTCAATCAAAGCAGATCGTTCAAGGTATAGATATAAGTTTAAAGGTAATAAGATACTTGAATTCTCTCCGTAGCTCGGTTTAGTTCAGTTAAAGATGGTTTAGTTTTTTTATACAACTCGAGTGTATGTCGGGCTGCAATCTGCCACGGCTCCTCTTCTTGTGACTTCATGCCCTAAAATGAAAAACAGCATCGTAATTACATCATCATCATCATAACATCACGACTTTTTTTCCATGGGGGTAGGCAGAGACTGTGGTATATGTTATTTGCATGTAATTGAGGGTACATAAAAAATAAAGCAGTGTTCAACCAACTCGCGTGTGTTTCACTACATGGTGACAGCGGTGTGCTCTAAACTGATTAAATTGTAACACAAACTTCTGAAATATTGTGTGCAAGTGGATAATTATTGTTAAAAATTGATTTCGCACATAAAAATAAATGCATTGATGGATCATCGGAGGGCATGCAAGTGAACGCGGTTCATAGTGGTGCTGCGGTACGAGGTGGTCCGCGCAGTAGTGCGCGTCGCGGCGTCGGCCGGGCCCGCCAACCGGCGCGCGCGCCCTGTGCTGCGTGCGGGGGACAATGCTCGGGCGGCGAGCTGTGTCCGGCTCGTAAAGCGTTGTGCTATAATTGTAACAAGAAAGGTCACTTCGCGCGTGTGTGTTATCAGAAAAAATCAATACGGAAGGTATTAAATTTAAGTGTAGATTCGATGAACAATAGCAGTGAAGGTGATCAAAACAATGAAGAAATGTTCTATATTGAGACTTTAGAGCAAAATAAAATATCAAGTAAGTCATGTAAAGAATGGGTAGAAACGGTTATGTGTAATGGCAAAAATATAAGTTTAAAAATAGATACTGGTTCTATGATAAATGTAATGTCGAAGGTAGATTATTTAAAGCTAGGTTTTTCGATTGTAAATCTTTAAGCCATTCACAAAGAGTGTACTTTCCTTCACAGGTAATCGGCTACCCATTATAGGAACTGATAAGCTGCCTATTGTTTTTAATACGAAACAATTTTTACTTTCATTTGTTATTGCAGATCTTAAGTGTCAAAATGTGCTCGGTTTGAATGACTGCATGACTTTAGGATTAATTGATTATGTGAATACAATAAATATTGATGAGTATTTTGATTTATTTCGTGGTTTAGGGAAATTACCTGGTAAATATAGTATAGTAGTGGACAAAAATGTTCAACCTGTAATGTCTCCCACACGAAAAATACCGTTGGGACTTAAGGATAAGTTATTAGAGGAATTACGTAGAATGGAAGGGTTAGGCGTAATTAGAAAAGTCGCACATCCAACTGATTGGGTAAATGCAATAGTTATAATTCCAAAGAAAGATGGTAGCATTCGTGTATGTTTAGATCCACGACCTTTGAACCGTGCGGTGAAGCGTGCACAATATTCACTGCCGACGGTGACGGAGATGGCGGCGCGTCTGCACGGATCTACTGTTTATAGCGTCCTCGATGCTCGCTGTGGTTTCTGGATGGTAGAAATCGATGACGTCAGTGCTGACCTTTGTACCTTTAGCACGCCGTTTGGACGATATCAATTTTTACGCTTACCATACGGAATTAATTGTGCGCCTGAGGTGTTTCATGCGAAACTTCGACAACATTTAGAGGATATAGAGGGTGTGGAATCTTTTGCTGATGACGTCATAGTATGGGGACGTACTAAGCAAGAACATGACAGTAGATTAAAATGTCTACTACAGCGTGCTAAAGAGATAGGTATTAAATTTAATCGTGAAAAATGTAAGTTTTGTGTTTCCGAAATTACTTACTTAGGGCACAAATTTAATGCAACAGGCATGGGAGTAGATGACAAAAAAGTTAAGGCAATAAAAGAAATGCCCTACCCAACTGATAGGAAAGCTTTAGAAAGATTTCTAGGTATGGTAAATTATTTGGCTAAATTTATTCAAGGCTACTCAGAATGTGTAAGTGTTTTACGTTTGTTATTGAAAAAGGAGTCTGTGTGGTCCTGGGAACAACAACACTCTGATGCTGTAGATAAACTAAAAAACAAGTTGATTACAGCACCTGTGTTAGCACTGTATTGCGAGCGTACGCCTATCGTGCTGTCTGTGGATGCATCGAGCGTCGCGCTGGGTGCTGTGCTGCTACAGGCGGGTCGACCGGTGGAATTTGCTTCACTGACTCTCACTGACGCGCAAACAAGATACGCGCAAATTGAAAAAGAAACTCTGGCTATTGTGTTTGCAGTGGAGAGATTTAGACAATATATTTACGGGAGATCAGATGTGACAATTCAATCGGATCATAAGCCTTTAGAGGCCCTATTCTGCAAGCCACTTGCTTCTGTTCCACCACGTTTGCAGAGAATGATGATGAGAGTGCAAGGGTTTGAATTTAAAGTGGTTTATACGCCGGGAAAATACATGTACATTTCTGATACACTATCGCGTGCTCCACTGAAAGAGTTAATGCATGACCATGTTACATCTGATGTAGAAGTTCAAACTTGTTTTTTGTTGCAAAATGTGCCAGTTAGTAAACAAAAATTAGAAAAAATAAAACTCGAGTTACATAAAGACGAAGATAATGAATGGTTAGTGAGGTATATTACAAATGGTTGGCCGAGAAAAAGATATGATGTTATCGACAGTCTTAAACTCTTTTGGCCCTATCGTGAAGAGCTTCATTATGAGGATGGTATGATTTTTAAGGGAGACCGAATTTTTATTCCGCGTACTTTGCGTGAAGAAATGCTGTCACGCGTGCACGAGGGTCATCTAGGCATAGAGAGATGCAAAAGACGCGCCCGCGATGTAATGTTTTGGCCGGGGCTGTGTGAGGACGTGGAGCGCACGGTGAGGCGCTGTGCGACATGCGCACTGCATGCGCCTCGCCCGCGACGTCAGCCGTTGTTACAGCATAGCGTGCCGCCACTACCTTGGCAGAAGCTAGGGTCTGATATTTTTGAATATAAAAGAAAACATTATATCATATTAGTGGATTATTTTTCAAATTATGTAGAAGTAGGACAACTGACAAATATTAATTCTAAAAATGTCATACAGTTTTTAAAAGAACAATTTGCGCGACACGGTATACCCACAGAACTGGTGACTGACAACGGACCGGCCTATAGCTCGAGAGAGTTCAAAAAATTTATACATGAATGGGAGATTCAACATGAGACATCATCTCCTCACTATCCACAGTCAAATGGCAAAAGCGAAAGGACTGTTCAGACAGTAAAACAGTTATTAAAGAAGTGTATCGATGCGGGCCAGGATTTTTATTTATCGTTACTTAACTATAGAGCTACCCCTCGAAATGGACTCGATTCGCCTGCTCAAATATTAATGGGCAGACGTTTAAACACGAAATTACCAGCTAGTTCAAAGTTGTTAAATCAGTCGGTAGATAATAAAAAGAATTATCAAGCATTATTAACAAACAGGGAGAAAATAAAAACGCATTACGATAAGTCTGCAAGACCACTGAAACCGTTATCAGTAGGTGACAAAGCGATATTAATCTACAATAGTAATAGAAAACCAGTTTCCGTAGTAGAACACACAGCACAACCTCGATCTTATATGGTAGAAGATGAAAGCGGTTTTCGGTATCGACGTACTCGTGGTCAGTTAGTCGCTCGAACCTCACAACCTACTAAACTCACGGAAAAGGTCGTCGATCACACTCACGCTCAAGCACAACGGGAAGTGACTAGTCTACCAGTTCGTAGACGTAGACTTACAGGTGTGGCGGAAAAGAACGCAACCACGTCTGGGGCAAACAATTCAAACTCGATAATTCAAAGTTTCTGTTCTAGTGACAGTGACTCCGCACCTCCGTCACCGATAGTGTCTCTATCGAGGTCTAAAGACAGGACAGCACGAATGCTTAATGATAAACATTTTTAAGTGGCAAAAAGTTGGGTGTGACTTCGAATTAATACATAAAAATAATTTTACAATGTACTTAGATTAAGATTTAAATATTTCCATTTTTTGTTTAAAGATTATTTGTTTTCTTTAGTTGTTAATTATTGTTGTATATTTATATTTTACTTTTATTTTTTTGCAAAAGGGGAAGGATGTGGTATATGTTATTTGCATGTAATTGAGGGTACATAAAAAATAAAGCAGTGTTCAACCAACTCGCGTGTGTTTCACTACAGAGACTATAGAGCGTCATCTGCTACGATCGAAGCATACTTCCTTGGCTTCATCCACACTCATACATACATACATGCCCGACGGTAGTAAGTGCTACGCACTTGCCCCTTTTGGAGTATCCCGGCGATGACCTCGGAGTATAATTTTCTCGGACGTCCTCTCCCAGCATTTCCACTTACTTTCGCCGTGTATATGCCTTTCGTTAAGCGTCTCTCATCCATCCTCTCCACATGACCAAACCACCTAAGCATACTTTTCGTAATTACAGTAATCAGAAACCATACCAGGCTTTTTCCCCCAGGTTTCCAGACTTAAAAACCGTCATCATTATCCCTTTATTTGTGGTCGGCGCAACATGCCTTATTCTTCCACACAATCTATCCATCGTTCCTTCAGCTTTTCTTTACCTTTGATTCCCTGTTATTCGATTCAATGTTACTATCCTCTCGTTTCATTACATTACCATACCGAGACAACAGCTCGTTTTTCCATTTTCAATCACTGGCATCACTTTCGGACTTAAACACCGAAAAAAAAAACAAAAAGTCGAGAAGAGTTCATAAGAAATTTCACACTCCCTTTTCAGGGGATCTCTAACCTCTTTTAACAAATTCTTCCTATACCAATAGTCTCTATAGGCGTTTCTTGCCACATGACATACTTGGGCGGACATCTCTTCGTCTAATGGAACTTTAGTGAGAATTTTCTTCAGTATATGATATTCTCTGACTTCTCCCGCTGAAACGGTTCGATACTAAATCTGACAAAACGCTTTGTAGTTTTGAATTAGGACATAGTGGTATATTCTGTGTACAAATTTAATAGGAACTTGATTTTCCCACGGCTGGGCACGGGCCTCCTCCACCATAAGCGGGATTATGGTCTACTGAGCGGCGCTGACCAGACTTGTTGGCATACCTAGGGTTTATTTTCGAGTTTTCTGTCTCTCACAGACGACAATATATCTCTTAGCTAGCTTTTGCAGAACTCTAAAAAGGAAAAGGGGTGGTGACACTTGTATTCTTAATTTATGGATTTCTTTTCACTTTACACGGCCTAAATTTTTACTACATTGCTGTTATATCGAGAAAATAATTGAAATGATTTTATTTATACCTTCATCATCTTCAGTTTCTTTTTCCATTTCAATTTCATCCCTAATGACAGTCGCGATGCTCTCAGCCAGCTCTCGTTCCATACCCAACTGCAGTAAATGTTCGGAGACGGTCGCGCGACAATCGCACAACTCTTCTAATATCTTGACCGCCATTATACCATGCTCACGAGTAATCAGCAGAGCTGATAAGTATTTGGTTATAAAATCTATTATCTTTCTAGGTTGTGCTCGTAAAACCTTGAGGAAAATAAATTAAATTTACATTTAGTTCCTACACTACAGATGTGGCCAACTTTTGTGCACATAAGATCTACTTTCTATTTTAAAATTAAGTCGCGATCGATCTATTTCTTAGATATGAAGGGGGACGTTTATGCGATGTGTTTTTATACCACCGTGCACTCTTGAAAATAGTAGAAAACTACTAAAAGTGGTCACGCTGAACGTCTCCCTACTCGAAGCATGAGCTGCGTAGGTACATGTTCATTCCTGTGTCAAGTACTAGAAATATTTGGCATTGAATGCGTCTCCTTATGGAACTTGCGAGTGATCGACCAAAATTGGTCGCGGGATCAACTTGTTGGCCACTCCTGCAGCCTGCAGTACATCATAAACGGCAACAGGTTAACGCAGATGTCCTGGAAAAGGGTCAAGTGCGTAGCACTTAACCGTCAGGCATGACGAGAAGATGTTATAGCACCATCTGTTTGGATCGTAGCAGATGGCGCTCTATAGTCTCTGCCTACCCCCATAGGAAAAAGGCGTGATATTATGATGATGATGCATGGCGAGAAGTATGGTTAGATCGTAGTAGATGACGCTCTGTAGTCACTGCCTATCCCCATGCGAAAAAGCCTTAATGTTATGATAATGATGATGATAAAAGACAGATAGACGCGCATTGGACACAGAATAATAAACAGATGCTATAGGTCTCGGCTTTAAAAAAAGATGGTATTCGTAGTTGATACGGGCCAATTTCCTCCTCAGGGTTCTGTAAGACCCAGTTAAGGGACAATATAAGCATAAAACATAACCCGTAAGAGATGAAAGGCTTGGGGCTTGGTAACGGTGGGGTACGGGGTGCTAAGAATCTCCGGTCGAGATCCGGCCACCAAACAAAAAAGACTCTGGCCCTGGTAACACATAACATCCGCACACTCAGGACTGACGAGAAGATCGCCGAGCTGGAAGAGGAATTGAGCAAGATTTGGTGGGACATTGTAGGGTTGTCAGAAGTCCGAAGAGAGGGGGAAGACACGATAACCCTCCGGTCCGGGAACTTGCTCTACCACCGGGAAGGTGACGACTTGTCGCAGGGTGGTGTCGGGTTTATCGTTCGCAAGTCTCTCGTAGACAACGTGGAGAGGATTGAGAGTGTGTCGAGCCGGGTAGCGTACCTGATACTCAGAATAACCAAACGGTATTCCTTGAAGGTTATCCAGATCTACGCACCGACCTCGACACACCCCAACGATGAGGTGGAGGCTCTCTATGAGGACATCTCGAAAGCCATCTACTCGTCCAAACATCACTTCACTGTGGTTATGGGAGACTTTAACGCGAAACTAGGCAAAGGAAAAGGCGGTGAGCTGATAGTGGGGCAATTTGGATTCGGGCAGAGAAACCAGAGGGGGCAGAAGAAAATCTCTTCATGATGAATTCCTTCTTCAAAAAACCACAACAAAGGAAATAGACCTGGATAAGCCCTAATGGTTCGACACGGAACGAAATAGACTTCATCTTGTCGGACAAACGGCAAATATTCAATGATGTCTCTGTGATCAATAGGGTGAAAACCGGGAGCGATCACCGAATGGTACGAGGCACATTGAATATTCGTGTCAAAGCCGAGCGGTCACGACTGATGAAGTCTATAGTACGTCTTACACCTGCCGAGTACGAAAACCCCGAAAGCTTTTAGCTCGAACTTAAAAATCGCTTCCAATGCCTAGACGAGTGCAAAACAGCGGACGATATGAACAACAAGTTTGTGGAAACTGTGCACACGGTTCGGTCGAAATTTTTCAGGACCCTCCGTGCTCCTAGAACCAAAAAACTCTCTGACCACACTCTTGAGCTCATGGAACGGAGGAGGGAAATGACGGTGCAGTCTCCAGCCTCCTGGTCTATGCTGAGGCAGCTAAACAGACAGATCTCGAAATCTGTGCGACTGCGTTAACGACTGCGTATGTCCAGCAGTGGACTGAGAATGGTTGATAGATAGATAGATAGGAAGAGATGAAAACCTCAAAAGTACACGAAACTGTATACCTAATCCCTATACCAACACACCTGGTCAGCACGGCATAGTACACCTACCGCAAGTGGATGAGGCCCGTGCCCAATAGTAGAGCATGAACATGCTAAAAAGAAGAAGAGTGTAAGACTTACTTCTCTAGAAATATCAGCCATTAACTCTTTAAGGCCTTCAGGAACAGTGAAAACGTTGGAGCATCCATGTTTCTGTAATAACTCGTTCATTATTATAATTATTTTTACCAAACCGATAGAAATTTTTATGAGTACGCAATAGTTTGTTAGTTTATTAATTAAAATTATTTGTTTTATACCACAGAAACTTTGAAAAACGTCAATTTTTTTCTACATTTGATATTACTTTTTATTTGTTTTTGACCCTAGAGATGCACTAGAGTAATTATGTATTGAAAAAGTTTGCTAACAAGAAAAAGGAATCCATGATCATTATTTCAAGAATAATTGAGTATTGTTTATAAAAATATTACCGACGTCATGAGACCAGCTCGATATGTAGAATACAGAGGTAGTCTTTGAATATTTAGATACAAATTATGTGAAAACAATGTGTGTGCCTTTTAAATTTGAGGGTTTTCCTCCATTTCTTAGGAGATAACCATCAGCTACTGAGCTGGTGCCAATAGGACTACACGGGTAGCACCCAGATCCTGATTTGGTGCCAATGGGACTACACGGGAAGCATCAGCTTTCAAATAAAAAGGATTATAAAAATTGATTCGTCCAGTTATAGGTTATTTGGTAGCAAACAAAAAAATTTAGACGACCCAAGAACCTCTACCTTTTTTTGAAATCGGTTTAAAAGGGATTTTTAAGCCTATGTATTCTAAGCTATTAGCTAACACAGCTAACAGTGTTTTTCGAACATAAATGATTTTAAATTATTCATTTTTGTAATACAGGCATACAGACAAGGTCATACCAGTCATACTAATGAATCACTTAACATCGGGACTAAACCACTAAAAGGCGAGTAATTAAAATTCACAGACTAAGTAATTAGGTTTGTGGCAAAATGATATTTTTTAGGGTTCCGTACCCAAGGGGTAAAAACGGGACCCTATTACTGAGACTTCGCTGTCCGTCCGTCCGTCTGTCACCAGGCTGTATCTCAAGAACGGTGATAGCTAGACAGTTGAAATTTTCACAGATGATGTATTTCTATTGCCGCTATAACAACAAATACTAAAAATACCATACAACAAACATGATTTTTTTACCGTTTCTTGCTCGATACTAATAACGTTGCCTTATGTTGCATAGATAATGGTACGGAACCCTTCGTGCGCGAGTTCGACTCGCACTTGACCAATTTTTTATAAAATATTACAATACAACCTCGTCAAGGAAAATAGTTTAAAACACAGATAACCATATGGGTGAATTGCACAGGCATAAAAAATACACGGCAAACGTGAGAACGGTAGTGCAATGTGTTAGTTTTATGATTCTGACTACTTTTTATAGTAAAATAGGTTCTCCTCTACCATGGCAAAAAAATTCATTGAGTTATATCCAGTATTACATAAATAAAAATGCTTTCATAGTGTCATTTTATCATCACTGTGGTCTGTCCCCGACCGACTTTCGCTCGAAAAATAGCTTACCCTGTAGTTGGATTTATTATTTTGTCTAAAAATGACTGTTGTATCAATACATAAAACATAAATACATAACATACATAACATTTATAAAACATAAATACCTAACACTCCCTAGCATATACATATTGCAAGCAGCCGTTTTTGTCAAAACACACCCAAATTATTATCCCCAAAACCATACTTTCAGCTATAATAGTAGATTGCGCAACAGAAATAAAATCATAATACCTAAACCGAAATATGACATTTTTAAAAAGAATATGTATTACACTAGCATAGAAATATATAATCATTTGCCAGAATCGCTAAGAGCCCTTAATCTTTCACAATTTAAAAAGAAATTGAAAAGTATACTAATAAGGTATTGCTTCTATAGTCTGAAGGAATTTCTTAACGAAAAGATTGTAATATAGCAAACATAAATTATTTATAATATGTAATACGATAAAATAAATTTTAGCATGTAATATGACTATGATAAATGTAACAAATAACTAGAAATTATTGTAAATAATATTTTAATGTAACTTTGACCTGGCTTAAAACTGGAATTATATTATGTAAATTGCTCGACTTATTCTGATTCATGTTGCGATTGATTGTACGAATATTGTATGCCTTTCCGGGTAAATTGTGCTGAATTTCTAAAATCTTTATGTAAAATCTTATGTACCACAATTTATACAATAAAGAGATTATTATTATTATCGGGAGTTTTTATTTTTCTCAGCTCTTGGCTGGTTTAAACCACATTTACGGGTCAAGACCAAGTAAATGCAGCGTGTGATGTGTAGGTTATGATGTTGTGTGTTGTGTTAATTCGTTTTCGTCTATTGCCATAAACTTACGGACTATTCTACAGGTATTTAAAATCGCAGCTTTTTGGAGGGTGATGTAAATGGTTTTGTTTAAGTTTAATAATTTGAGACTGTGGTGTAAGTGTTTTGGAACAATACCTGTGGTGGATAAGACAATTGGAACTACATACACTTTAGTTTGTTTCCATATTCGTGTAACCTCATCTTTAAGTTCCGCATATTTACTAATTTTTTCAGCAATGGTTTTTTGAATGTTGTGTGTGTTAGGTACTGATATATCTATTAAGTAAGTTGTTTTATTTATTTTGTCCTGCAGTGTTATGTCTGGTCTATTATAATGTATGGTTCTATCGGTTAGTATGGCACGGTCATAGTATAATTTATAATTTGAGTTTTCGAGGATTGTCTGGGGTGTGTATCTGTAATATGGAGTGTGTGTGTTTTCTATGAGATTGTGTTTGATAGCTAATTTCTGGTGAATTATGTTTGCAATTTGATTGTGTCTGTGTGTGTAGTCTGTTTGAGTGAGTGTGGTGCATGCTCCTGTGATATGTTGTATCGTTTCAGGTTGTGAATGGCATCTACGGCATTTGTCATTTGTAGCTGTGGGGTCTTTAATTATGTACTTTCTGTGGTTTTTGGTGTTTATAATTTGGTCCTGAATAGCTATAATGAATCCTTCTGTTTCTGGGAATAAAGAACCTATTTGAAGCCATTTGTTGGAAGCAATTTTGTCTATGTGGGGTTGTTCTAGATCGTGCGGGTGACGCCCATGTAGTGTCTTTTTCTTCCATTCTTCAAGCTTTTGTGTTTCTGGGTTGTTAGTGTCATTGTGCGTAAAGGGTTGGTTTAAGTTTAGTGGAGTGAAGTTATGATCATTGAATACTATGCTTTTGTGAAGATTACTGGTGTTTACTTTATTATAAAAGAATTTTTTTAAGTTAGAGATTTGCTTCTGCCACAGATTAAGGATATCAATTAAGCCTCTTCCTCCATTTTGTCTTTTAATTGTTAGTCGCTCTATTGCAGATTTAGGGTGTAAGTGATTATGTTTAGTTAGTGTGGTGCGTGTGACTCGTTGCAGTTGTTCTATATCTGTTTTACACCATTTTACTATGCCGAAAGAATATGTCAGGATTGGAATTGCATATGTATTCAGTGCCTTAATTAAATGTTTACCGGATAACTGAGTTTTGCTAATTGTGTTGATCCTTCTCTTATATTCTATAGTTAGTAACAATTTAGTAGCTGTGTGATCTAGTCCCTTTAACTGTTTGTATCCTAGGTATTTATATAACTCAGAGGATTCCATTGCTTTTATAAAACTGTCATCGACTGCATAGTCACCAGGCTGGATTTTTCCTTTTGTGATGTGTAATGTTTTACATTTTTCTAGTCCAAACTTCATATTAATATCTTTGCTAAACTCAGTTGTTACATTTATCAATTTTTTCATATCTTTTTCGGTTTTGGCGTACAGTTTAATATCGTCCATGTATATCAAATGAGAGATAACGGTTTCACTTGTTTCATGTTTAAGATGATATCCAGCCTGGGTACGATGTAGCAAATGGGACAGAGGGTTTAATGCGAGACAGAACCATAAGGGACTCAAAGAGTCACCTTGATAGATACCTTTTCTAATAGACATTTGCCGTGTGAAGATTACTTTATCTTGACAATTTAGTTGCAATGTTGTTTTCCATAGTGGCATAATATTGTGTAAAAATTCTATTATTTTGTTATTTATTTTATAAATTTGTAAAATCTTTAATAACCAGGAATGTGGAATGCTGTCAAAGGCTTTCTTATAGTCGATATAGGTACAATGTAGATTTCGGTTTTTTGCTGTTGCTTGTTTGTGTATAGTAGAATCTATAATCAGTTGCTCCTTGCATCCCATATGGCCCCGTCTGCATCCTTTCTGTTCTTCTTCTAAAATATGATTTTCTTCAATATGTGCGCTTATTTTTTGGGTCAAAACTGATGTGAGAATTTTATAAAGTGTGGGCAGGCATGTGATAGGTCTGTATTGGGAAGGTTCAGATGTGTAGATTGATGTTTTTGGAAGCATGTATGTTATTCCGATTGCAATGAACGGTGGTATTTGCTGTTTCCCTAAAATAATTTCGGTCAAATTTTTTGCAATAGTTTTATGTAATATCGTAAGCTTTTTATACCAGAAGTTATGGATTTTATCTAAACCAGGAGATTTCCAGTTATGTAGTCTCGCTGTTGTATTAGATACGTCTAGTTCAGTAACCTCTTCAAATTCCATTTCTTTTACAGTATTATAATTAGTTTCTTCTTCAGTAATCCATCCGGCTTTGTCATTATGTTGTATATTTTCTTCCCATATGGTCGACCAGAATGATTCCAATTGTAATTTCGTAGGTATCTCTGAGGTTTGTTGTTTGTTTGGTTGTGAGGACATTAGGTTGCGGTAAAACATTTTTTCATTATTTCTGAATAAGTTATTGTCATTTCTTCTTTGGTCACCTTTCTTATAACGTCTAAGTCTATTAACTTTTAATGCTAGTTTCTGTTTCAAAGTATCTAAAAATTCTTCAGGCTTTTTGTTGTTATCTTCATGTTTTGTATGTACTATGTTGCTTTTAAATATTTTGTTGACTCTCTTCACTACTTTTTTAGATCTATTATTATTTATATACTGAGTTAATCTACCACAATCTGCCCTTAATTTTTCTATATCTTTTTCTAGTCTGATTTGCCATGGTGGTTTATTATCGTTTTTTGTTTTTCTATGCGCAGATGTAAAATCAATTATTTTATATTTGAGTTCTTTACATACAACAAATGCCGTACAATATATAAGTGTGTATTATTATTATTATTATTACATTATATGGATATCCTAATACTGGAAGAGATCACTTTATGTGATAAGGCCGCCATTTGTACCTAGTTTTAAGCTTAATTTCTGTTTTCTGTTTCTTGTAAATGTGTACAATAAAGAGTTAATCTATCTATCTATCTACATTATAATATAACCTAGTTTTATAAAAAAACTTATTTTGTTTGTATAACCCATTTATAAAACATTCAATGGCTAACTGGATTCAATGGCACCCGGCATATTTTACGATATCGTCAGTTCTCCTTGTTGGGGGCCTCCCCACGCTGCGTCGTCCGGTGCGTTGTCGCCACTCGAAGACCTTCCATCCCCAACAGTTTTCAGGTCGTCAAGCGACGTGGCTTGCCCATTGCCACTTCAGCGTGCTAACTATTCAGGCTATGTCACATACACCGGTCTTTCTACTCTAAATATAAATATCTAACATATATGTCTAAGATAATAGTTTGATCTCATATATAATAAATACCACAAATGCAGTCTAGTGATATCACTACAGAAATTTATTTAGATATGTTTCAGACAACCTACGGAATCTCTAAATAAATGACGTGCTTGGCGGTATAATTTCAGTGCGCTAGTATCATCCCGGTGCACAGTTTAGTCATTTCAGTGGTGAAATTTTCATTTCCATGGACTAATTTATCATTTCCGAGGGCAATTTTCATTTCAGTGGACTACCAAAAATTCAAACCTGAATATTTCGGTTAGTTTTGATGTTACATGATGGCCACTCACGCATATGTTACAAATAAGGTTAAAGTTTATTTTTATTACAAAACACATGTAAAAAGCATTGTATATAAAAATCTCACCGAAATGATACAAAAAAAATTGGTTAAGTGCGAGTCGGACTCGCGCACGAAGGGTTCCGTACCATTATCTATGCAACATACGTTATTAATAAATGAGCAAACAACACACACAATACTTAATTAATCACGTTTGTTGTATGAGAGCAAGAAATGGTAAAAAAATCATGTTTGTTGTATGGGAGCCCCCCTTAAATATTTATTTTATTTCATTTTAGTACCTATTTGTTGTTATAGCGGCAATAGAAATACATCATCTGTGAAAATTTCAACTCTCTAGCTATCATCGTTCTTAAGATAGCCTGGAGATACAGCCTGTTTCATATGACGTAAAGCCTGCTGCCAGCGTCATAGACGCACATGGATACATATTTTACGCATACTTAAATATGTATCTGGCTACAAGCTTCAAGCCGTCGAAGTGATGTAGCCATAGACTATACATCTGGCAAATCTGTGTTCAAATATTAAGGAACCACGTTTAAAACCCTTTTTTTATTACATGTTTGTCGGTTAGATTAAAGTGTAAGATTTCAGATCAATCCGCTTATTGCGAGTAGGTAAAAAATAGTTCTGAAGATTCTGTAACACAGATTAATACATAAATAGATGCGAACGAAGCTAACAAAAGTCTCATCAATTTCATAGAAGGTAAATATGAAAATCTATATCTATTTTATTGCAAAAATTAGTTCTGAAAATATATCCTTGAGATAAATTTGGTTCCGTTTTAATATAATCATAACACACACTGTCTATACACTGATATTACTTGATATCTTTTATTAACATTAAATGAATAATATTATTCTTTGTTAGAGAATGCTGCCAATTTATATTGACCCTTCTACGGCCTTTAATAATCCGAAAACACCCACAAAATTACCTTGAGCGGGCGTCAGGGAAGACCAAAATTAATCGGTATATATATAAATGAATCTAATTAAACAAACATCTGTCGCTTTATACTATAATTTAAAATTGAACTCTATATCATTGGCAAAAGATACTTCGATACATTTATTGATATACATATTGTATTTATACGGGTAAACACTGATTAGTTGAATTCATTCGGTAAAGTAACTCACTACACGCGGTCGTGTTTTTATCAATTGTTATTATTGATATATTTATGTAAATAATAGATAAAAAGTTAATTTCATAACAGCACATGGTGTGATAATATATTAAGTGTATTTTAAATATAACGGCAATGTAAATTTTACAACAAATGTTATTAAAAAAGTGTGTTTTTGACTAAGTGTGAAGAAGAAAATAAAAACCGCGCGAAATTAAATGATCAACGACAAAAAGGATTAAAAAAATTAAACAAAATGGAGGTCATCACTGCAAGGGCAATTGCAATGTTAGCGTTAGGAATTGGAAGTTTTTTAACAGGAATGTTACCCGCTTTTTTCTCTGAGAGGACAAGACAAAGTCATCCACTTTTAATATCGTGTCTTTTATGTTTTGGCGCTGGAGTTCTTTTATCAACATCTTTAGTTCATATGTTACCAGAGACGAGAGAAAAGTTGCCAGAATATTCAGAATTAATGCTTTGTATTGGATTTTTTACTGTGTATTTAGTGGATGAATTGTCGCATTTATTTTACAAAAGTAATGGTCATGGACATGGTCATGAAAGGAATCATGTTGGTGAACGTTCAAGTTTGTTGCCGAGAGATGACGCGGATGTGAGAGAGAGTCATGACTCAGAATTATGTCATGTCAGTCATACCGAACCTTGTAATAGAAACGCTTCGAGTGTTGTTGGATTATTGTCGGCACTTTTCGTACATAGTGTTTTGGAAGGATTAGCGATTGGACTACAGGATAATGCGACACAGGTTTGTAAAATTTAACTTTTAGAGATCCTTACATTAAACTAACTAACATTAACGGTCTTATTCATAATGACTTATCGAAGGCTTAAACGGAGATTTTATCGGAGAGATAATAAACGTTTTAGCGTAAAAAGACAATAATGAATAACAAGTTTTGACAATTTTCGCGAACCTATTTTAGCGAACTTTTAAACCTCCGATAAGTCATTATGAATAAGACCATAAATGAATACCTATATAGGATACGATCATAATAATTACATACGTCTGTCTTTGAGAAGTTGTTCCCCGCGACTCCCTACGCATGGAATTTATAAAATTTACCCCTTTTTTGCAACACTTTTAACTAATACTTCGCTCCTATTGCTCGCAGCATGATATTATATAGTATTCCTCGATAAATGGATTATACAACATAAAAAAAAAAAATTCGAACCAATAGTTCCCGAGATTAGCGCGATCAAACTAACAAACAAACTAACATACTCTTCAGTTTTACGATATTAGTATCTGATAGACAACTTAACATTAAAAATTAAATGCAAAATGACACCGTCCATCTGGGTATCGTTCTTTCATGCCAAATTTACCGAATTTAAGTCTAACTAAAGCCTTGCGAAAGAAATTGAGTTGGAGCAAAGTTATGTAATTACTTGTGGTCATTTCTAAGTCGAAGATTACTATGTATAAGAACTGACATAAATAATGAAGTAGGGGTTAGGTGGACAGATAAGGGCCTTGCACAGGGGGATCCGCTTTCGCCCCTATTATTTAACTTAATAACCCATAAGATTTGTAACCTAATTCCAAATATTCAAATATCTCAATATGCTGACGATTTTGTCATGTATATAAGCGATAAAAGTGTAAAAAAATGTGAAACTACTATGCAAGATGCGATAGATATGTTTATTGTTTTATTGGATGAATTAGGCCTTACACTATCATATCAAAAATCTGTATACTGTTTTTTTAGTCGAGGCCGTAGACAGATACTACCAACTTTAAAAATTGATGACAATGTTCTTTCTTTGTGCGATCAGGTCAAATACTTAGGTTTTTGGCTAGATAGAAGTCTAATATGGAAAAAGCATGTCGATATGACAGTAGCTAAAAGCTCAAAACATTTGAACATTTTAAAAATGCTTGCCGGAAAGTCGTGGGGCGTACACCCAAAGCATTTAAGATCTTTATATATAGCTTTAATTAGAAGTAGAATTGATTATGGTTCCTATATTTATGACTCAAGTGCAGGAACTCATACTGCCAAGCTTGACAAAGTACAAAATCAAGCTCTACGCTTGATTGGAGGTTTTATTAGAACAACACCAATTCACGTCATGGAGAGTGAATTAAACATAGCTCCACTTTTTATAAGAAGAATGTATTTAGGCTATAAGTTTGGGCTTAAAAGTTTATCAGAATATAATAATGTAACTAATCATGTACTAAGAAATCTTTATGAACTTGTAAATGCTCCTTATTGGCAGAACAAAAAGAAGCCATTATTATTAAAATTACTTGATGACTTATATTGTTTGGATCTGCATAGATTGGAGAGCCTGAAAATATTCAGCTATGATATATGGTTAAATTCAATTAGTACCAAAAATTTTATTAACTCTTCTTTGGACTCTGTAGAAGATGCTAAACGTAATTATAATCCAACAATTCTAAGAAATAACATACTACTAGAGTTAAACGAAAAATATGAGGGTTGGCATGTGATATATACAGATGGATCAAAAGGTAGTACTGGGCTTGGGGCTGCTTTTTACCATAAAAATTTAGATTACAGAGAACTATTCAAAATTAATAACGAGAATATTTGCAATGCCACTGTAGAATTAATTGCTATTTTCGAAGCTCTCCGCTATGTTAATGTTAATAGTCTTAATAGGGTAGTAATTTGTTCTGACAGTAAAAGTGCTTTGGATCATATAGCTCGTTGTAACTCTGCTTCCAGAGGGCAATCGATAGCTTTTGATATATTGCACAATTTAAAAGTATTAGAACAGAATCACGTTTATGTTAAACTTCAGTGGATACCTGCTCATATAGGATTAGGAGGGAATGAAGAAGCTGACCGTTTATCAAAATTGGCAGTAGTTGAGGGCAAAAACTTAAATTTCTCACCAGATTTTATAGAATATGTTACAAAATTTAAGAATATATGTTACAATAATTGGAAAAATCACTTTAATAATTGTTCGAAGGAGAAGGGAATTTGGTATAAAGCTATTCAAGGTGAGCTTCCTCGTTCCCCTTGGTTTTGTGATGTTGGAGTTGACAGAAACTATGCCAAGTTAGCGTCACGATTGCGTTCTGGACATTATCCATCGGCAAGATTTGCATATCTAATGAAGAAAAAAGATTCTCCAAACTGTGAACTGTGTCTAAAAGTAGAGGATGTGCAACACTTGCTAATGGAATGTGTGCGGAACAGTAATGAGAGAAAGTCGCTAGTAGAGGAATTAAAACTGAATTTACAAAATGTTGGCCTCATTCAGGAAATACTGTCACGTCCTAATACGGACGAAGCGAAAAAGCTTTGCCAGTTGGTTCCTCACTAACGATTTTCTTTTATTTAACAAATAATAGTAACGATATGTATATAAGTAATATGTATGTAAGTAATAAGTAGTCAGGCGAAATTGGGCACGATGGGGTTGGCATGTCATGGGACAAAACCCCTTTAAAAATTTAGATTAAAAAAAAAAAAAAAAAAAAAAAAAATTGAGTTAACTTACTACTTTTAGGGTTCCGTACCCAAAGGGTAAAAACGGGACCCTATTACTGAGACTTCGCTGTCCGTCCGTCCGTCCGTCCGTCCGTCTTTCACCAGGCTGTATCTCAAGAACGGTGATAGCTAGAGAGTTGAAATTTTCACAGATGATGTATTTCTATTGCCGCTATAACAACAAATACTAAAAATAAAATAAAATAAAATAAATATTTAAGGGGGGCTCCCATACAACAAACATGATTTTTTTACCGTTTCTTGCTCGATACTAATAACGTTGCCTTATGTTGCATAGATAATGGTACGGAACCCTTCGTGCGCGAGTCCGACTCGCACTTGACCAATTTTATTTGATGCGACACAAGGATTTGTGGTAATTTCAATGCCGTGTTCTAAGTCGTTGGCAGCGACTAGTTTTTTCTAAATCAATCTAACAGATCCATAATCGCAACTGAATCACAAAACTTAAAAAAGTACGTAGCTATGTTAAAATTTACTAAGCCCAGATAAGGAGTTAAAATTGTACAGACAAATATGTCTGTAGTTCTATTCCTCCAATGATTTGCTATAGTCTTTTATTGGATGTAATTTTTTATGGAAAATGATCACAAACATTTTTTACTTAAATTTGTTTAGCCGTTCAAAATTAAGTATCGTCACACACAGTTATCCTGGTATTATAGCTGATAAGTTATCAAATGGACGTTACAAATCTATAAAATTCCGTTATTTGCTTTAAGTAACGATTTAACGTTGCATAAGTACAATTATCATATCATATATGTACAGTGATAGACTAATAGGCGTATCTTTACACGAGGCGTGTATTCGATTCCCTGTCGCCATAATTTTATTTGAGATAGTTATTGGTTTGACGAACACATGCAACGTAGTTACAAGATTATTTTTTGTATCGCGCAGGTCGTGGGTTTGATTCTGTGAGGAACCCTATGGAATCCAATAACCTATAGATAAATAGTTATTAGTAAATGCCAAAACAACTTTATGCATTATCCCTACTAATATTATAAATGCGAAAGTAACTCTGTCTGTCTGTCTGTTACGCTTTCCCGCTTAAACCCCTCAACCGATTTTGATGAAATTTGCCACAGACAATCTTTAGACCCCGAGAAAGGACATAGGCTATCTTTTATTGCGAAAAATTTTCCAAATTCTATGCGGACGGAGTCGCGGGCAACAGCTAGTGTAGGTATGGGTAGGTTTAAAGAATGCTGCTTTGAAGTTAACTCAATCAAAATAAACCAAGCGCTAGTGTTTTCTAACCTCACGTCATAATTGCTTTTGGGTTAATATTTTTGTGTTTGTAAAACAAGCTCAATGGAAATTTTTTTTTAAATCGGACTGCCTACTTTCGTATTACAAGCTATCTCTAAAAGATAAAACAGGTATTTGGAAAAGATTTAATTTAAGCCAGGAAAAATTTTTAGTGGGACTTGAACCCACTACTTTAACATACCGCTCCATCGCGTCCTTCTGCCAACTGAGCTATCATGTGCCTGCGAGTGGTAAACAAATTTTCTGTAGCAATATTTTTCAAATGAGTAAGCATATACCTATTGTATAATTATTTCTGCCATTCCTCTGTCTCTGATGACAATCCCGACTTAGAGCTGAAAAACTAACATATCAAACATCAGGCGACCACGAGCTCTCAGTCTAAAGATACGAACTTTACGAGTGGCCAGACGAGCGCTAATTAAATGCAAATGTACGTTGCTATGACGTCACATCCTACCTTCACTGTTGTGATGGTTCGATTACTGATTTAGGACTTCCAAACAAACTGGTTATTTTGCAAATGATAATAAAATGCAGTTCGTTGACTTAATAAAGATTATAAATGGAGGACAAAATTGTAGTTACCATAAAAACATATTTTATTTAATAAAGGGAGTTAAACTAATCACACATTCAAAATCGTTGACAAAAGTTAGTCTCGTATATTTTAAAGCTGAAGAATTTGTTTGTTGGAACGTGCAAATCTCAGGAACTGCAGAACCGATTTGAAAATTTCTTTCAGTGTTGGATAGTACATTTATTGAGGAAGGCTATAGGCTATATATATATATATATATATATATATATATAAATATATATATATAACATCACACTGGAACCAAAGGGGGGCGAAGCATAAGCGAAAAATGATTTAATTTTTTTTCTAAATTCCACGCATACGATATCGCGGGCAACAGCTAGTAGATAGATATACAAATGGAGTAAATAAAAGCGAGATAAAAGAATCACATATTCAAAATTGTTGACAAAAGTCAGTCTCGTATATAATGATACAGTCTTGTTATACCTAAATGCCGTTGAGTTAGCCGAAGGTGGGTCCGTGTACCTTTCACCATGATCTTTAAACTATTGCTCAATCAAACCATTCTTATATAATGTAGTTAATCTATTACGCTAATGTGCATAGACTAGGTCACGAGGCTTTACAATGGTACTGATTCTAAGTGCACAACTAAACTTATGTTAAGTAAGAAATAAAAATTGATAGTTTGTCAATCATTGGTGTCAATAACATAATTCAGCAATGTTAACAGAACTTTTTTATAAAAAAATCGGTATATTATTGACTAACAATTTTAATTACGATAAATATGTACACTAAAATAATACTTAAACTAATTTTCTGCATCACCCAAAGGTAGACTGGTAGAAAATGCCCTCGGCATTAAGTCCGCCTATGCATCTGTTTTGTGTGCATGAAATATATAAATAAATAAATAAAAAATAAAATAATAACTTTAATTTTTTAGTTAGTTTAGTTTTGCACGTATTATTGGTACCAATGAATGTTAAATCATTACTTAAAGTCGTTATTTTTATATGTATGTCCATATGTGAGCTTAACTCTTCAAAACTTTGCTATGGATTTTGATGCGGTTTTCTTCTATAGATAGGTAGAGAGGTTCAAGAGGATGACTTTTATATATAAGGCTAAGGTTTGATGTATATTTAGGGAAAGAGGGCGTAATAACTATAAAGCGGGTGTATAGTCACTATAAAACAACCCGAATACTTAATATTTTAAATACGAAAGCAACTGTGTCTGTCTGTCGCTCTTTCCCGCCAATACCCCGATAACTACCGATTTAAAGTGAAATTTTGTACACAGATATTTTAGAGACAGTGAAAATAATGTTGTAGATGATATCTGTACCTACCCTGCACAAATAACTTGAAACTATACTTTCATTTAACACGCTTGGTTAACGTGGTTACCTCTTATTATGGAAGAGCCTGGAATCCTATTGTGGACTTTTTATCTCCTGAGTAATAAGCTCATAGGAGAAAAGAAGAGATTAACAATTTTAGATCGTTAAATTTAATTTTCATCTTCACTTTGAAAAAAAAAATCTTAGCGTGACAGAAAACACTCTCACTTTTCTGCCTACCCCCATGGGAAAAACGGCGTGATGTTATGATGATTATGATGATGAAGATTTGAAAAAAAAAGTCAAAGATTCAACGTAAAAAATATACAAAACACGTTAATTAGTCTAAGCTTGGTAAGTCAACGAATTGCAGTAAATAAAAATACAAAATGTCATAATTACGCTAAGATTGTAGGTACTAAAACTAGTCTGGTTGGTAAATTATTGTATTTTTTGCTGTTATGAGGAAAATGATAACATATGCGGGCAAAAGAAATAACCTATTTGACTGACATTTATATCTATATTAATATTAAAAAGCTGAAGAGTTTATTTATTTGTTTGAATGCGCTAATCTCAGGTACTACAGATTCGAAATGAAAAACATATTTTGTCTTAGATGGTCAATTTACCGAGGAAGGCTTAAGGCTATGTAACATTACGCTGCGACCAATAGGGGCGAGATATCAATGAAAAGTGCTGCAGATACTAGAAAAATTTACAGTCCTGTAATGTGGTTATTCCGCCTATGGATCTCCTTAGCTTTTCTTGTATTTAACGGCCTTTTAACGGTTTGACGGGCTTCGTAGTCGAGCGATTCATGTAACGGACTGCCGTTCATGAGGTCACGGGTTTGATTCCCGCTTGGGACAATCATTTGTGTGATATTCATAAATGTTGTACAAATATTTATGTTGCGTCTGGGTGTTTCTATGTATTTTTATGTACGTATTTACAAAATAAAAGTAGGTTACGTAGTATATCCGTTTTGGTACCCGTAAGACAAGCATATAAGCTTAGCTTGGGACCAGAGGACGTTGTGTGAAATGTCTATTAATTTATTTATTTATTATAATTATTTATTTATTCTAAAATTTCAATGGGATAATTTGTAGTGTTAACATTATGAATTCTTAAAATCTTAATCCACATAGATAAACTAAAACAAGGCGTCTGTTCTTTGTTTATTGTAAAATTTCCTTCCGAAATAATAATCACTATGACCTACATTCAAAGATAGCGATATTGTTATCGTTAAGCAAACAATAATTTAATTATTACTTACGATTACATCTATAACGAACACAGATATCTTGTATGAGATACTGAATATGTATTCAGAAACTGGGTTTGATTCTGTGAGGAACCCTATGGAATCCAATAACCTATAGATAAATAGTTATTAGTAAATGCCAAAACAACTTTATGCATTATCCCTACTAATATTATAAATGCGAAAGTAACTCTGTCTGTCTGTCTGTTACGCTTTCCCGCTTAAACCTCTCAACCGATTTTGGTGAAATTTGGCACAGACAATCTTTAGACCCTGAGAAAGGACATAGGCTACCTTTTATTGCGAAAAAAAATTTTCCAAATTCCACGCGGACAGAGTCGCGGGCAACAGCTAGTTTAATATAAGATCCAGAAACCACCCAGATTTGTCACAAATATGTTAAAATGAAACAAATATTTGTATCAACGCGCCACAAGACTCTTAATATCTTTTAATTTTCTATCAAATAATAAATACTTAATTTGTATTTAAATACAGGAAATACTAATAATAAAATAATTTGCTTGTGTAATTATGTGTTAATTAATATTATCGCGTTAAAATAATGCAATAAGTAACCCTACGTGTATTATAGCTATTAAGGTTATCGAAGTTACACAGGTTTCAATAATTGTTTCGTAATTATATATCATCACACCTGTTTATTAGTGTTTATCTTCCACTAAGGGGTAGACAGAGATGTAATAGTACATTACGATATTAGTGCGTTAAGATGGTTATAACATGCGAGGCGGAATTTCAGCCGGAGCCGAAGGCGAGGGCGTAATTGATCCGAGCATGTTATAACCAATACGCACGTATATCGTACGACGTTTTTTAACAAAAAAGAGAAAACAGAAAAAAAGCATTTAAATAAGCTCAATCTGTGAATGCACACTGTTGCATTCCCGCCATTTTAACAGGGCGCTAGCGCTGCCTACTGACTGGCGCCGCGCGGCGATTAGTTCGAAATTTGAATAACAACAGCGCGCTGCTCGAGTCGTGCGGCGGCGATCAGTTCCTTATTTGAAATGGCAAATAATACTGTTATGAATTTGTATGGACTATAACTTAACTATTTGCTTTGGTAACACACGTGTTTTTTATGACCCGCTTTACATATTTAAAACCGGTGGAATTACATCAGCTTTACGAGCAAGGGTGTTAAAAATATATTAATAAATGGGCTATCAAACCTACGGATTTTATTTGGTTTATAGTTTGTGCATTGATAGGTAAGGAGACTTATGAGGGGTCTACAGCCCCAATTTATGTATTTGTCTTAGGTATTGCTATCCTAGTGACTATAAAAATCTGACAATTACAAGTGCCTGTATAGTATTATCCTCGTTGTTATGAAAATATAAGGAAAATTTTACAATTTATTTTTAATTAACATTAGGTTTTTCTAGATGATATGTAAATATTATTTTTAAACAATGCGAACAACCAAAGCTTATCTCGTGCAATTTTAGTTATATACCTATTAATATTGCTGTTATTACACAAAAGACAGAGGCGTATTTTGGAAATTAGCGCCCCGGGCTATTTAATTGACGTCCTATAAATAATTAGAGATGAAGCAAAATTTTAAACTTAAAGGCTTTCGCCACCCTTCCCAAGCCGGCCGCGCCGGTTCATGGACCCTGTGGCTTTATGGTAAATGCGTCTCAGACAACAATATAGTACCCCCATATATACAAGTACACGTAATGAAATAATTAAATTATTTCTAAGGGGTTATCGACGGACGACCCTACATTAGATAAAAAATATACAACTACAAAAATACATGGATTGACAAATAACATTTAATGCATGCTATTAATGTAATGATAATAATAATATTAAATTATTATATAATATCTATAACATATTATTATACGTACCTATAAAGACGAGACCGTTAGAGACGAGATAAAATTATCTACTTTGAAATACAAAAGTAGCCTTGAAAACCACCCAAATGAAATGTCATCCGCTTTATCTGAAAGAAGTTGATGGAAAAAATTGAAACAGCGCGATAAACAGAGCTTAGAGCACCGATTGTAAAAAATAGTGGAGGTATCCCGCTCTTTAAATGCCATGCCATAGTCCGGATCCCTGGGACTGATCGCAGATACGAACACACAAATTATTTATTAGTATTATCAGTATTATATATTATTATAAATTTATTTGTTTCAGATACTACTCCTATTCACGGCAGTAGCATCACATAAATATGTAGTAGGGTTCTGTCTCGGAGCTGAACTGTGTGAGAACTTCCCATCACGTCTATGTACCCATATTTTATGCGTAACTCTGTTCAGTATGGGTTCCGTAGTGGGAATAGCAGTCGGTGCTGGACTTGAAACTGTAAGCGCTTTGAAGGATTCTGTCGCGTTACCCGTTATGCAGGTATGATCTTTACATAATATTAACTGGCCTTGTGGTCGAGTGGTTTATGTTCTACCGTTCACAAAGTCGCGGGTTCGATTCCCGCTCAGGACAATCATTTTGTGTGGTATTTATAAATGTCATAGAAATGTTTATATTGCGTCTGGGAGTTTACTATGTATTATAAGTATGTATTACAAAAGTAAAGTAGTTTATATAGTCTATCCGTATTCTGGTACCCATAAAACAAGCATAATAAGCTTAGCTTGGGACCAGAGGACGTTTTGTAAAAAAAGGTATTTTTAACATCCTCTCTTATTGTCGTTTGTTAAAACAATAAGAACATGATAATACAGTCTACAGATAAGTAACCAGACATTTAATTAGTTTTAACCTGAACATAATTAACATAAATTTAACATAAATGTTACAATTACATTTTAAATGCAATTATTACAACATATTGTTACAATAATACGTCGATAACCACATTTTGATGTTAGTCAAGTCTTTGTAGTGTAATTAACACAAGTGTCACCTCCCCAATTCTTTCTAATAGGATGTAGTACTTAGATAACGTAATGCGACAATTTTTAACTGAACTTGCTTTCCCCGTTTTTAGAACATTTTTTACTGATGCTTCTCTCCTATTAAATGTACTAGCCAACAGTGAAAGCGTTTATCAAATCGGACCAGAGTAGTTTCTGAGATTAGCGTTTTCAAACAAAAAAAACTATAGTTTTTTATTATTAGTGATATTAGTATAGTAAGCCAACACGTCTATCAGAGAGGTAATAAAATGTTGACGAGACCTATTTCCTTGCAACATAGACTATATCCTGCCAAATAACTCCAAAATTATTATTTTGGTGGTTTAGCTTTATAAATACGAAAAATCAATAGTACTCTGCCATCTATCGTCTACATTTGACAATATTTCAGGGTCTCGCAGCCGGTACTCTACTCTACGTGACCGTTAGTGAAGTATTGCCCCGAGAGAGGGCGCGTTGGCACGAACGCAATAAATCCGCAGGAATTGTACAATTTATTTCTGTGGGAACTGGATTTGTACTTATGTATTTAACTACTAAATATTTAGGTAAGATTTTTTTATTTATTTATTGAAAATGGCTTACCAACAATTGTTAACACTAAAACTAATCAAAATAAACAAAAACATTTCATACCTTACATCTAGCGTTACAATTAATTAGAGGTAAAAATTTATCATAGTATTTTATGTTTAGACTACTAGACACTAGATGGTGTAAATAAAAGTAAGCAAAGATCTGGCGCTCACACTTTGTAATTTATATCGCTCCACATAGTACCTATTTATTAGAACCGAATGCATTTTTTTAAATTTTCAAAATTTAAAAATATTAGATGGCATTCTATTCTCAGCTAAATTGTACACTATAGGTGCTGACTACTGCCATTTAATTTAATTTCTTCTGTCATAATCTTTATTATATTATCTGTGGTCATAATTTTCAAAAGATTATTCGCGTATTCATATAAATACCTTCAAAACTTTAAAACATACTAACTACTACCTTTTAACTTACTTTACAACCCTTCGACTAATCTTTATATACTTACATGTATATATATCTTCTGTACGTGTGTTTGTAATTGAACTCCTCCTAAACGCCTGGACCGATTTTGATGAAATTTTATTTTACACAGAATTTATGGCAAAACAACTTTTGCCGGGGCAGCTAGTATTTATTAAACTTAGTAATTAAAATTGAAAATCTGTAAACGTAACGTATTAAAAGTCAAAGAGACAATCATCTTTTATAACGTAAGTAAAATAAAATTGACAATTTTATTTTAATCGGTAACATTATTTATTTGTTTCAGATCACGATGCTGACTGAAAAATTGTTACGGAAGTTAGAAAAAACTTAGTTTATGTAAAACTTGACTACTTATATAATTAAAATAGTGTTTTACTAAATTTATTATTTTGATATTCTGAAAAGGATTGTTCTGAGTATAGGAAATAAGATGACAATAAAAAATCTTTAGCTATCTAAGTATGTATAGTTTTTATTTTGTTTCGAATATGAATCAACGAATGACGAATAATAAATATAAGTGTCACTACCCCAGTTTCCTCCCTAGGGTTCTGGGTGTAGTAAAAAATTTGCTAACATTCCCCGTAATAGACGAAAAACTAAATCCTCCTTAGGTAGAAGTCCGTGTCCAACTGTGGTAAGTTATTGGACTGGGAGGAAGAATTTGTGAATATAATATAATAGTGATTTTGACTATTTTAATAAAGCTAAAGATTTATTTATTTTCGGGGCACTTCGGGTGGTATTATCTTGTTTTGTAATATTTTAAAACTTTTTGAACTCCCTCTGCTTCAAAATGGACGACAGTTAAAAGGATTCGAGTGAGTCAAAGGAAATGCGGTGACAATAAAAGAACTTTAGCTATTTCAGATTTTTATTTTATTTAAAGTTTTGTTTTGATTTCAACAATAAATTCATGTGATGATGTAAAATGTCGGTGTCATTATTAATCGTCATAATTATTATTATGACTTTGTCACATTTGTGATTACATTCACGTAGGTATGACATCATCTTTGTGTAAGTACATTGTATCAAATAAAAAACTACTTTAATTTGCTTAAAACAAACTACTACGACCAATAAATTATTTTAGATTGATTTACGTATGGTGAAAATTAATTATAGATGGCACTGATTTATGTAACGCTAAAAAGATGTTATACTCGTAGCGACATCTAGTATGAAACGATAGTTTACATCTACTCGATAACAGGTGGCGCTACACGTAGTTTAATGTTGTCTGTGATTGCTTTTTTTTACAAAAATATTCTCTTATTACATGTAAATGCACAAAATAATCTCAGTCCACAATACTATGGCGTTATTTTTATATACACGTGAATAATTATTTTATGGAAGCGATTTCTACGTACAAACTAACATTCATACTGAATATCGGAATACCTTGTGTTAAACAGCATAAATAAAATGAAATTAAATCTTAAAATTACAACTAAGTATTTAAATATAATAAAAAGTATTACAAAATAGAAAATAATACAGATCTTTGACTCATCGTACTTAATACTAAAAAGTAAGTACATATTTATAATAATAACAAAATCATAAAATTGTTAACTTTGAATAAATATTCTTAATTTTAAAAGGAGAAGAGAGCATTATAGTCTGTGGAACTATTTTATTTGGTGAATTCTTCTGTTTAAAGAAAGATACATATTTTATCATTATTTTTCTTTTCATAATTTTTTGAAACTCAAAGTTGTTAAATATTTAATTTTAATTTTACGTAATGAGTTTAGCAACTGTGATAAAATTGACACAGTGACGAAAATTGTTAACTAGTAGTTACTACTACTAGTGGCGCCCTCTGAAAGTAGTGTTGAACAGCTAACCTCATTCATTAAAATGAATTACAATTTTTATTAACTGATAAAATATATACCCTCTAAAGTGCTCTGGTTGCGAATTTAAAGCACACTGACATTTTAAACGATCTAATATAATTACAGATTTTTATATTACTGTCGTTTTGAAGTCTATATTGTCATATTGTTTAAAAATCTATGGTTAAGTGCATAAAGCACGAGCGTAGTCAGAGGACACTTTTGGGTTCAAAATTAAAATGTCCCTCCCCTCAATGTATCAAAGTATCTAGAATCTTCTTATATATAAAAATCAATTGCTGTTCGTTAGTCTCGTTAAAACTTGAGAATGGCTAGGCCGATTTTGGTATTTTTGGTCTTTAAATATTCGTGAAAGTCCAGGGAAGGTTTAAACGGTGGCAAATTATATACCTAAATATCTAAAATTACACGCGTACGGAGTAGCGGGCATCACTTAGTCTCGAATAAAAACATACACTGACAACGGTGTCATTTCTGTTTTTTTTTATGTTGCGTCAAAAAACCAAACTTTTTGGTTTATCCCACCATCCCACTAATGATCGAGTACCTATCGTAATTAATCACTTTTATATTTATACATGCAGCCCAAAAATGCCATTATATCATTATCCATATATAATCACTACGGTCTCTGTTTTCCATGGATCATGATACTCGCATGTTCTTGTCTGAAGTTATACACAAGACACTGGCGGAAAATGACTTGAATTAGGATAGTCACTTATGGGCCATTAAAAAAGAATAGAATAGAATACGGTGTCTGGCTGTCTGTTAAACATTTTTGTAATTTTGCTCTCCCCATTAAAATTGAACTCTGACTATGATAATGCTTTAGTTTTACAAAATTATTTCATATTATTAGATGATAGCGCCATTATAGCCTAATTATTAATAGGTAATGCTATCAAAAATATTATATGACAACTGATCACAGACTGCGTTACTGTTACTATCTTATGATAATACAAAATGATCATTTATTTAATTGTAGTGAACAAATCACAGGTAACTATTACATTACAAATGTATTTCTGGCACAATGTCACTTCACTATCTATTTTAATATTACAAAAAAAGCTGTTTGTTTAACCCCCGAATCTCGGAAACTACCGGTTCAAATTGAAAAAGTTGGTGGTTTTGTAGTCCATTTATATCGGAAAGCTATACGCTATATAACATCACGCTGCGACCGAAAGGAGCTAAGCAATAGTGAAAAGTGTTGCAAAAAAGGGGAAAATTTACTAAATTCCAGACGTACGCAATCGCGGGCAACAGCTAGTATTAAATAATATTCTATGTCAGGCTAATATAATTAAATTAAAATAGGATAATAAAAGTAAAATAATATTCGTGCTTAGGAAGTGTAGTGGACTGTTGTTTACGAAGGCGTGGGTTTGTTCCTAGCACAGGACAAATATCTGTGTACTACTGTACTAATAAATGTACTGCTGTCTGGGTCTTATTTTGTATTATACGTAGGTACATCACTATTAAGCACTAATCTGATTGCATTGTATTTTGTATTTTCTATTATTAGTTATGTTGTATTTTTATAATTACCTCGATATTATGTTGTGACATTTGCCAATACATTTTTAACTTATTGAAAACAGATAACGCATTGTAAATTTCTCATCATTTCCAGATAAAATGAATTAATTCTAAGGCACATTAATTAAAGGCACTTTACGATCGTAACTAACAGACTACAACAAGAAGCGTAATATAGACAAATATAAAATAAATACATTGATACATCTATGGATAGTTGTACCCATCAAGTTGCATACTTGAAATTGGTAACTAAACGATCCACATTTAAAACACAAACAAATTTAACTTTACTGTTGTTTTAACAAAACAACATTGAATTTAAAACATCAGTAAAGTCATATTTCTAACGTAATACTATTGGGGTTGTACCCAAAATTTGTTCAAGTCCTGCTTAGAATTCACTAGCACTTAAGAGTATCAGGTTTTATCGACTTCAACGACTCTCCTATTCCTCTTGCGTTGCTTGTGTCTTTTGCGAGCTGGTTTGTTAGATTTATTGGGTTTGATTTGGCACTCACAACCTGCACGCACTCTTACATAGTCCATAGACCAGCCACCGGACCCTGGTACAGAGAAATGTCCTTCGGTCCTCGGTTGAGAATCAGGCGCTGGTGAATTTAAATATCGAACTAAGGCGTAGGAATATGAAAATTTTTGTATGCACCTGGATTCATTGTAAAGTCTAGCGTCGACGAATCGACACGGTTTATCCACTACATTTGGTGCACATGAGACTTCAAAAAGTCTCTGTTGATTTTCACCGTCTTCATACAATTCTACGTAGAGACCAGTTGGAGTACGACCACCTTTTTTAGTGACCATCTCGAGAACTGACGGGCAGCATTGTACGCCTTCTTTTTGATTCCCCTCGCGCCGCAATATGAGCTGCATGTCTCGCCAGTGCGAGCGCTTCCAACTCATTTCCGGTGTCATTTCCTCTTCGTCCCTAGAATTGAAAATAGAAAGTTACTTAAGTTACCCAACAGGTTTAAAAATCCAATTTTAGGTATTTATGTCGATGCAACAACAATATAGTTTGATAAAAGATTATGTTAACGTGTTTTAGGCATTACTAGCTGACCCGGCAAATGTTGTTTTACCATACAAATGTCAGCGGTCGACAATCCTTATCACTTAGGGGTATGAAAAATAAATAGTAGCCGGTTCTAAGACTTACTAAATAGTCCTAAAAAATTTATAAGAATCGGTCAAGCCGTTTCGGAGGAGTATGGTAACTAACACTGTGACACGAGAATTTTATATATTAGACTAGCTGACCCGGCAAACGTTGTTTTGCCATATATTTGTTAGGGGTGGATAACCCTTATTACTCGGGGTTATGAAAAACAAATAGTAGCCGTTTCTCAGACCTAATATAAAATTTCATAAAAATCGGTCAAGTCGTTTCGGAGGAGTATGGTAAATAACACTGTAACACGATAATTTTATATATTAGATTAAAAAGGGGATGATGATACATGTTCGACGTAAGGTATACGGAGTGATACATATTATTAAATCACAATTAGCAACATGTCTGATGATAATAACCATGTGTGATAGAGATGATAGCAAGAAACTGTTAAAAATGTTAGCAAATATACGCTTAATATGGTGTAATATTCTACGTGTGGTGACGGATTAAGAATACAAGTGTCACCACCCCATCTCCTCCCAAGGGTGCTGTTAAAGTCAGCTAAGGGATATTACACACAGATAACATCCTTTGTGAGCGACGGAAAACTCGAAAATAAACCCTGTTCCAACACGTCCGGTCAGCGTGGCACAGTAGACCCCTCCAAAATGGAGGAGGCCCGTGCCCAACAGTGGGACGTAAATGGGCTGGAGAGGATAAATGGTGTAATAAGTCATAGTACTAACAGCAGGCGGTGCGAGTAGTGCGGCTGCGGCGCGCGGCGCACGCGGCTCACGTTGGCTGTCACGTCGCCCACGTCCGCCACTGCTCCACACAGCACCTGCAATAGAAACATACAATACACTCAAACAATAAGAAAACATAATATTTTTTAATATTTGCGCGACTCATTCGTTTAAATAAAACCACTTTTTACAGATTTAGACGCGTGTATTTGTTTTTAAATTTTAGCCCGACGTTTCAGACTGCAAAGTCTCACCCGTGATCATGGTGACTGCAAAGTCTCCGAAAGGTCGGCCTAAAATTTAAAAACAAATACACGCGTCTAAATCCGTAAAAAGTGGTTTTATTTAAATAAGAAAACAGCTACTTAAATATTACTTCCCTTGGTAACGGATTTAAAATACAAGTGACATAAGACTACTAAAAGATGATTGCAACGACATGTGCTGCGAGATAGAGGGACTGAAAACTCGTACCAGTACCAGCCCACTAGGCTAGGAAAGTAAAATCAGACAAAATTTTCTCTATAGCTAATAGTGAGAATTTAATAAGCTGAATTTAAGAGTATTTTCTTAAAATGTGCAACGGATTTCATGTGCTTTTGAAATTTGAGGGCTTTCCTCGATTTCTCAGGAGATGACACACACGGGAACCACCACCAGCTTTCAAATTAAATAAGAATCATTAAAATCATTAAAAATTATGAGGTTACAAACACAAAAAATAAAAAACAGGCAGACGAATTGAGACGATCCTTTTTTGAAGTCCGACAATGATACAAAATTGCTTCATATAAGTTAATGTACACCCCGAATGGCCTTCTTAAAACTGTATATCTAAACAGACTGTCCCATATTTGATTACGCTTTCAATCACCTGTGTTATAATCTCCAGACATGTTTATTTTTAAACTGAACTGTCCGAGCGACGCGACCCATATCTATCAATCGAGACATCACTACTCGGAATTGTATATATAGTGTGGAAATACAGAGCCGATCAAAATATTCTATTACGGGAACCGAGACATACACTAATACAAATAAAACTTACAACTGAACCAACGAACTTTATTCTTAAAACTAGCTGTTGCCCGCGACTCCATCCGCATGGAATTCAGAAATTTTCCCTCGTCTTTGCAACACTTCACTACTGCTTCGCTTCTAATAGTCGTAGCGTGATGTTATATAGCCTAAAGCCTTCCTCGATAAATATCTATCTAACACTGAAAGAATTTTTCTTATCGGCCCAGTGGGTTCCTGAGATTTGCGCGTTCAAACAAACAAACAAATTATTCAGCTGTATAATATTATAATAGATTAATTAAAAAAGATCTGTGTTTTTACTGACAATACATTATCAATTTTTAACACGCTTATATTAGCTTGGAACGTATCTATCAATGTATTACCATAATAAAATGTTATCTATGTAACGGAATCTTTGAAAGTGATTTTTACAGACTTAAAATAGTTAGATTGATCTGATATTTTGCACACATATTAAGTACCGATGATAATGAATAATTAAAAAAAAATGTTTAGGATTTTTAAGCGTGATTTTTAGTTTTTGAACTGAGTATTTTTATTATCAAATTGAGTTACATTTTTATACTTGTGTTATGAATACCAAACTAAGAGTTCCGAATGAAATAACGCTTAATTTGAGACTAGAAAATAATAAGCGAATAATCTGTTAACACAGACATTTCAGTTTCAGATTGCAGATTGATCTATATTATTTCTGAGACACAAATAAACAAGAGCACGATTAAATCAATAAAAGTATTTTCTTATTAGCATAAAACTTATTAAAATAAATATTATAATCGACATGACTGTTTTTTTGTAATAAACTTCAAGTACCTATAGGCAAAACTGGTAATTAATTAAGTCTAATGTGTTAACCTAAATCGTTAAATTAATTGTTAATGAGTAGTCAATTAACAAAATGAAGGTTAGCTATGTAGGGTTGCTTACTGTTGTGTATATTTATTCTAATAAAATCATGTTTGTTTGATTGTTTGTAACTCAATTACTTAGTACTGAACGAATTTTGATTAAACTTTATTTATTCTCAGCCTTTAATAGTGCATAATATTGTTATCGCCACTGATTCTTATTTAGTGTACCGCTGAGAGTTCAATTGATTCTTCTAATCTCAAAATAAATAAATAAATATTTTTGGACATTTCACACAACATCCTCTGGTCCCAAGCTAAGCTTATATACTTGTGTTATGGGTACCGGAATACGGATAGACTACATATACTACTTTTCTTTTGTAAATACATACTTATAATACATAGTAAGCACCCAGACACAGTACAAACATTTGTATGACATTTATAAATATCACACAAATGATTGTCCCAAGCGGGATTCAAACCTGCGACCTCGTGATCGGCAGTCCGTTACATTAACCACTCCCCCACGAAGTCCGTCTTACCCAAAGTTTTAAAGAATTTTTGATTTCAAATTTTTTATATAATTTTAAACTAAAGTTAATTGGACAGCCCTGTCGAATATAAACGATTTAAAATTTTAAATGGATAGTTAACATTCAATTTTACGATTGTCACCAAACTTTATGAGGCAGTGACTGCCGACCTTTGACCACTTTTGACGCGGAACGAATGACTCATGTACTCAATTTCATTATCATTCATTCATTTCGTGAGTCATTTAAAATACCTTAGTAAAATTTTGTCGTAAAAAAGAGTGATATTTTACTATTAATTAGGCCCATCAAGTTACATACCTACTCTGATTTTCGTAAACCTAAGTAGCTATAAAGGTATTGGTAGCTATAGGTTTGTTCACAATTAGGTAGTATTTGCAAGATATTTGTTATGTATTTGGAGTAGTTAATCTATACTCTATAATAATATTATAATAAGGCTGAAGCTTTTGCGCGCTAATCTCAGGAAACACTGGTCCGATTTAAAAAACTCCTTCAGTGTTAAGGGCCTACATCAATATTATCGTATATCATCGCCGACACGTACATATTAACACAGCCAGTAGGCACAGAAAATGAAGAATTAGGGATACTTTTCCTATTTACTCAAAATCTACTAAATATATTTTAATTCTGATTTACGTGTTTCTATATATAATAGTTACTTATGTTTTTAAAGTTATTTCATTAGTTAATACGCGATAATAGACCGACAAATGAAAAAAATTAAAAATTTGAGAGGTTGTTTCGCCAAGATTTTCTATCGAGAAAACTTTTTTCAATCGCGTTTCTGAGTTGATGCGATCCTAGATCATATATTCAAAAAACATATACTTAAAAATTAGAGCTCTAGCCATTCAATCTAAAGAAACAATGAAAACTTCGTACATAGAAAAATGCACGAAGCTATTTTGGTATCGTCTTAAATACAACATTGCTATTTAACATCACACTGCTACCAATAGGACCGAAGCTTTAGTGACAATAGTTGCAAAAACGGAGAAAATTTCTTAAATTTCATGCGTACATATTTATTAGTTATTTAGTCCGTGTTTCTTTTTGTCATTTTGAAAAGGTTTGAACGTTGTGTTTAATAAGACACTGTTACTTAAATAAATGTTTACTTTAATCATATTTTATAAAATAAATAAGTAATCCTTACTCTTTCGTAATCAGTCAAGCCTGTACTTTTAATTATATTATAATGTAGATATAAAAGATAATAGCAACAGCATGATTAATAAAAATACTATCTACATAGCTCAAATCTATAGATTTTAATCAGTTGACATTACATTCACACGTGCTGACAGTAAATAAAACATTTTTGTAAAAAAATGTAGTCATTCATTTGCTTAATTATATCAAGATATTTATCTAAAAGCATATAAATTGCTTTAATTATATCAAATTAGATGTCACAATACATCCACACAATTAATTCTTAGAACAGCTTTTGTTGTTGTGAGGACAAAGGTTAAAAATGTCGGTTTTGTATAAAGTCGATTAGATCATTAGCATTAGTTATATTGTCAAAATGTCACTAATTATTTTTACTAAGAATACAAATATGTTAAAGTAGACACATTCCACACAAAAAGGTTACATCAATGTCGCCAAAATAATTAATTAAGCAAAAATTGTAATTAAAATAAATTTATTTATCTATTCTTAATGCGACTTTGAAGTGTTTTATGTCTATGGAGATTCTATACAAGTCCTTCGGTTCCCAATTCTACGCTTCCATTATGGGTACTATATTATGATTACAGATAAATAATAAACACACTAGGTACTGGTTTTTTAAATCCATACTTAGAAAGAAAGAAAAGAAAGAATACAATATAATTACTTAAAAAAACCCAGCCCCAATACAAATATCTGTGTTCTATGTAAGCATTGAACCTGCGACCTAGCGAATACTGGTCAAATATATTGCTACTTTACCAATAGATTTCTGAAGGATAATTTGTGGTTGATAAGAATTAAAAACTTTTTCAAAATCAGATAAATCTAAATTAAAATTTGTACAAACACACTTCATTAGATTGTGAACTAAGACTAGACCTATGAGTATGACTAGACTACGTACTTTCCTACTGTATAATCAAATATCAGAACTCTCTCTCTGTCTCCAGCCCAATAATGTCCCACTAGGGCACGGGCCTTCTCCACTTTAGGAGGTATTATGGTCTACTGTGCTGCGCTCAGTGGCGGATTTGCAGTCTCGTCTGACCTAGGCCCCAAGCCATCAGCCGCCCCCTTTCTCAGCATCCACCATATAGACTACATAATGAAATTACTTCATTGCCAACTTAACATAGAAGAGTATTTGAGGATGCGGTATAGTTTGCACCATGCAGTGCAGTCCGCCCGCCATGCGCTATAATAAGTTTTTTGACACTATTGGGGCCGCCCTAGGCTTGGGCCTACCGGGCCTTAAGGTAAATACGCCACTGGCTGCGCTGGCCAGGGGTTAGCATACGGGTTTTAATTTAAAGTTTTCCATCTCTCGAAAAATATGTCATCTGTGTACAATATCCCTGAGCAGGCTTCTACAGCATCCTGAGGCGGAAATGGGATGGTGACACTTGTATTCTTAATTCGTTACCACATGTAATATCTAAGAACTAGTGCTACTAATTTTACAGTAATTTATTAATTTTACATCTTGTAAGATATCATCGAATTATCACGTACCTATTATCGATCTTTCTATTATTTGAAAAGAACTTTAAAACTAACATTTAAATAAATGTATAATTAAATCAAATAAATGTAAATGAAGATAATTTGTATACAATATTGAATGAAAAATCAGGTCAGACGATATTCAATAATGATGACGCAAAAAGTTGTATCGTAGAAATTTATTAGATAGCTGCAAAATTTTAATATTACAGTCATTAATAAAGATTGCTTATTAAATATGATTATTTAATATAAAAACCAGACATCATATATCATAGATTTAATGTTTTAATAGATTCTAAAAACTATTTTAAAAATGATCTTGGCTGCCCACACGGGCCATTATTAATAATATAATATGTGGACTCTTCCAAAATTGTTAGTGAAATTGAAGGTATTTAATTTATCCACAATTTTCCTATTTGAAGGCCTTTGTTAAATAAATTAATGTTTAATATAGGTAGAAATACTGATATCTAGATATATTATAAATTATTAGTAGACTATGAACATGCATTCCATTAGATGGTGTTATGAATATAGGTGGCGCCACCCTCATATTGTGATTGTTGTGATGATTGTGGTGGCATCCTCTGTATTCTCATACCGGAAACGTGGAAGTAATCAAAAGAAGTGGTTAATTTATCAATACAATACACATTACGGTGAAATACGCATGTAAGATAAAATAAATAGTTTTTAAGGAATTCTTATTTTAAAATATAATTTTTATTAAGTATTAATTGATACAAAAATTTATAAATTACGTTTTCTAATAAAATCTACAGTTATGTAACTAATAGTTACAACATACTGTAGACACATTAAATTACATTAATGGTTAATGTAATTAGATAGCTATTAGTAGGCGCCAATCTTACACATTCTATCAGATAGGTATTACCTAGTTTATTCACTAAACGACCGCAAATATTTTAAACACCTACCTATAACTTTAATGTCATTTAAACTTCACTTGCCGTTGCTTGCTCGCCGTTCATACTTACATTTTTGTCATAATGAGTATCATAACGAGAGAGTGTGGTGACGGATTAAGAATACAAATGTCACCACCCCTTTTCTCTTCCCAGGGTGCTGTTTTTACAGCACAGCTGGCTTATGCCAGCTAAGGAATATTGTACACAGATAACATCTGTGAGAGACGGAAATCTCGGAAAACCCTGTGCCAACACGTCTGGTCAGTACGATACTGTAGACCGTAACCCTCCAAAAGTTGAGGAGGCCCGTGCCCAACAGTGGGACTTTAATGGGCTGGAGAGCGAGTAATGAGATAATGATAGCGATTCTACATGCACAACTAAACTTAACTAAAAAATGAAAATTGATAGTGTCAATAACACAATTCGGCAATAATAAAAGAACTTTCTTATTATAAAAACAGTGAAATATAGACTATCAATAGCCAATAACAAACAGCCAATTAATAATTTTTTTTTATTTATTTCTATTTTTATTCAAAATCACAAAAAAATTTATAACACTATTATTAAAATACATAAATAGTTATTTTCATTTTATTTAGTTAGGTTTAGTTGTGAACGTAGAATTGGTACCATTTTCAATAAAAATTTGTTATTTGATAAAAAGTAGCCCTAAATCTTTTTTTAGTTTTTACAAATTTTACATATTTTCCAATTATGTGTGGACAGGACGCTGCACTTGCTTTTTTTTTAAATCAACCTATTATAATTATGAGCCAGGTAACTTACCATGACCCGATAAAGACTTAGGTATTTAAAGTTCAGGCTTTATTGAATCTTTGACACTTCTCAACCTCACTACACCTATATTGTAATGTGTAAATTATTAATACAATAGAATTAACCAAGGTTTCAGTAATTATTTTGTTAAATCTAATGTTAACGTCAAAATGTGTTGGCGTTAATCCTTGAATATGGATTCAAGTTACGTTTTATGAGAATTTATTGACAATATTAGCGATTCTGCGTGCACAATTAAACTTAACTAGAAAAGGAAACTTGAGTCATTAACATAATTCGGCAATGTTAACTGAACTTTCTTGTTATAAAAACTGTTTATTATAGACTAAAAATTTTTATTAATAAAAATGTGCACAACCAAATAGCCAATTAGTTAAAGTACGCCATAGTTATTTTTAGGGTTCCGTACCCAAAGGGTAAAAACGGGACCCTATTACTGAGACTTCGCTGTCCGTCCGTCCGTCCGTCTGTCCGTCCGTCCGTCCGTCCGTCCGTCCGTCCGTCCGTCCGTCCGTCCGTCCGTCCGTCTGTCACCAGGCTGAATCTCAAGAACGGTGATAGCTAGAGAGTTGAAATTTTCACAGATGATGTATTTCTATTGCCGCTATAACAACAAATACTAAAAATAAAATAAAATAAATATTTAAGGGGGGCTCCCATACAAAAAACTGTTTTTTTTTACCGTTTCTTGCTCGATACTAATAACGTTGCCTTATGTTGCATAGATAATGGTACGGAACCCTTCGTGCGCGAGTCCGACTCGCACTTGACCAATTTTATTTTATTATGTTTAGTTTAGTTTTATAATATTAGAATTGGTGCCATTGTTCATGTTACAGGTGATGATTAGATGATTTACATTTATTCATTGACAATGCGAATCAATTTGAAATCGATACGTAAATTATTAATCTATTGAAATACTTATTTTAAACTCACAAGAGTGAACGATGCTTATTATTGATTAAGTAATAGTGCAGCTACTCTATGATAGATGGCGTTTTCGGCGGGTGGACAAACTACACAAAAAGGTTATTATAAAATTTCATTTTTCTTTTCATTAAGTACCACGCGGATAGGCGTGTTGGCATAGGGTTTAGTAATTTATTTATTTAACTGCTTTGGCTCGTTCTTACCCCGGGGGGGGGGGGGGGGCAATGAGGTGGATAATATTATATACATAAGGTGTCACCACAGAGTCAAGGCTTTTTTAATTTAATATATGTCTTTACTGCATGCGTGGCCGATGTTCAATTGCATCTAACTATAAAGTAATTCACAACACAGACTCACAAACAACTAGTCACTAATAATCTGTCTAACGTTAATTTGAATCAATAGTTTGTAATCGATACAAGATAATCGGATGTAATCGATAACAATAGATTGAATTGATTGAAGTACTGCTATTGAGTGATGATAAGATAATTTATCGATATTTGTATTTCTACTGTCTAATCTGTATTCGTAGAGTTTTTAACAGACTTAAAAAAAGGAGGAGGTTCTCAATTCGTCAGTATGTTTTTTTTTATATTTGTTACCTACGAAGCCATTTTAATGCTTCTTTTTTTTTATTTGAAATCTGATGGTTACCTTGTCAGTTTGTATACCTACTCTTGGCAATACCGTAATTTTTTTTAAATTTAATATAATTCCCCTTCGATTTTTAAAATATTTTTACACTAAGTTTAGAATTTTACAAGCATCGTAATTTGACAGCTTTTTATTAGCAAAAGATAAAATTTCTTCTTTTTGGATTCTGTCTTAATAAATTACGGTTGTACAAACGAGTTTTCTTACGTCTTTGTTTCAAGTTCTCCTACGCGTATCAGCGTGTTATCTCTTAATGTCTCAATCATATCATTTAAGAAAATAATTGGGCACACATTTGTAATCAAATTTAATATTTTCCAATCTAAATATTTCCACATTCATTTATTATAAAGACAAAACTGGCAAGTGCGAGTTGGACGTGTGCGTGTGTGGGTTCTGTATTATAATAATGATGTTCCTACTACATTATATACTCATCTATGAGTTTGTTTGTTTGTTTGATCGCGCTAATCTCAAGATCTACTAGCTCGAATAGTAAAATGCTGTTGTGTTGGATAGTACATTTCTCGAGGAAGGCTATAGGCTATATAACATCACGCTGCGACCTATAGGAGCGAAGCATTAGTGAAAAATGTTGCAAAAATGGGGAAAGTTTTCTAATTTCACACGTTTGCGCAAACATTTGTTTTATATCAAATATTTCGCCTATATATGTTTTTTGTTCAAACACCAACAGAAATACATTCAACTATAAAAATTTCAATTGCCTATTGTTTGATGAGATACGCATTGGTGACGTACAGACGAATAGACGGATAGGCAGCGTAGTTACTGAAAAAGGTCCCTTTGAGTACGAAACCTTAATAATAATAGAATAAGTAATAAATCTTGATATGTTTGACATTGGTAGGAATATATGTGTATTAAATACGATTTTATCAGACACACAGCGCTACGGCTTTTAGCGTATCTTTCGAGTGGGCTAGGATGTATTTAGGGTTGCCATCATTTTAATTTTTGCTCACAAGTGTATATACTGATGTGGAAAATATATACACAGTCAGGCTTTAGTTTTAAGTGCGATTTCTAAATACTCGTGGGTGTTTTGAGCCAAAACAATCGGCCAAGTAACATTTCTACTCTATGGGTTTCGTGCGATTACTATCATAGTTTATTCGCCATAGTCGCACGGCCGTAATCATGCCACCTAAGCGTATATGTAATCAAGTTATACCGAAAATGTTTGATGTTTAGCCGTTTTATGTAGGTTTTAGGCTTTGGTTTTTGGTATTATGCAAATATTTTTAAAATTTGGTACAATTTTTAGAATTTTTTTTTTATATTATTGAACATTTCACACAACGTCCTCTCGTCCCAAGCTAAGCTTATATGCTTGTGTTATGGGTACCAGAATACGGATATACTACATATATTACTTTTCTTTTGTAAACACATAATACATAGAAACACCCAGACGCAGAATAGACATTTGTATGACATTAACAAAGATCACACAAATGATTGTAACGAGCAGAAATCGAACCCGCGACCTCGTGCTCGGCAGTCCGTTACATGAACCATTCGACCACGAGACCCGTCAAATTTGGTAATTTGGTAAAATTTTAAACTACTTATAAAGAAATCTGTACTTTTTAGTTTTATACCATAGTGTAAAAGTTTGCAATGCTGTTATCATTGCCTTGCCCTTGTCCCGTTATTTGGTTTCAATACAAAATATATTTTTCATGCATATTCTATCTGTAACTGTGTTTAATTCTTTCATGTTAACTATTAACTGATTTATTGCAAATATACCAGATGGTGGGTTGATGTTTAAAATTGAGGACAACTTTAGCCTGGCTAAATCGTAATATATCCTGTATCGTAGACACACATAGATACATTTTCACGCACACATAGAAGGTTCAAGACGATTGAGGGATATAGCTATAGACACTACATTTGGTATATCTGAGTGATTTATTATAAAATATAATTATTTTGTTCGTAGCTATGTATCAACCCTATTCCAACTGCGTATAGATCTGCGCGCACGCTTCGCACTCCATTAGAATTAAACACATTCCGATTCTGAAATAATCCTTTTGAATTGTGAACGTCAGAAGTGATGCTGGTGAAGGACAGGATCTTACAGCATTTGTATATTCTAATATACAGTATATTATTTGTATTTAACCACATTTTGTAATAACTTTAATCTTAGAGGTGAGCAGCTTGATTAATTCGCACTTTGCACTTTCGTGTATTTTAGTATGGCCATTTATTAGTTTATTTTTTCAAATATTGAATCATTCGGAAGGAGTAGCTTACTGGCTGAAAAGTCTTCCAAAGGGCAGACGAGAAAGAGACCCGGAAAAGTAATTTTATATCTCTAGACCACCCATAGAAAATGAAAAGAAATAAACCTAAAAAAATAGTATTAGAAATAAGTTATTAACGTGATTATAGTCCCGGTAATATTAACAAATTATGAGTTCAAATCGCGTAAGTTTAAAATCAATAAATTTAAAAAAAGATTGTAGCTAAATTCCAATTTTAAAAATAAACTTTTTAAACTAGCGTCTGTTTAAATGCATCTAAAAAAATTAAATTCTTAAATTAAATTACCTCAACATAACGCTGTAATAGTTTTCAATGAACTTTTTGTAGTAACAAAACGTTGTATTTAAACAATGAATGTAGTTCTATCGATAAAACTATGTTCGGATATAAACAGCCCATAAATAAGACAATCGTGATAGAGTCGATGTCACTGACAGCCCACGCTTAGTCGATTGTATCGATATGTCTATATCGATGCCGATTTTCGTTTGTATTCGAATGCGCCACCTTTATCAGATGATTTGTGTAAGCGTTAATGCCTTATTGTTTGAAATAGAAATCAATTAGTCCGTTAGAATCATTTATGGTCAATCTTGATACATATTGCGTAATATAAATAAACTCTTTAATGTACTAAATACTTTACAAACATGTTAATAAAAATAAAATACACAAAATAGTTTTGTGAAAAAATACCTTGTTTTGGTAAGGGTTTTTTGGCTTTGAATATCGTGTTAAATAAAAAGTAATATGACATGGTTACAGACATACCAGATGTAGTATCTATGGCTTCATCACTCAGCCACTTACATATCTATGTGTGCGTGAATATTATGTATGTATGTGTGTCTGTGATATAAGCTATACGTCATATGAAACGTCATTATTCTATTAAGTACGATTCAGCTAGGCTAAAGTTACATGTCCTTAACTTTAAACGTCAACCCACCACCTAATATATTATATTTGTGGACATAGTAAAAAGCAATTTGCAATTGCAATAGCAAATATGAAAAATATTGATGTTTATAAAGTTGGTCGTATTACGGTTACTTCAAGTTTTACACCAACAACGTCGCCAATAATGACAATAAAATAAGTTTATCTCAAATCTTCATTTTTTATAAAATAATAAAAGTGACTGCCATTTGCAATTTAATCCTGTAAATAAATGACAGCGTGCAGAATTGAGTGTCAAACAATAAGGGCTTACGTCGCTCACTTCCAGGGTCCAAGTTCTGCTCAATCAGTGATATAATCCTTTTTAACGGTATAATGTTATTTATTAAGCATTGAGATTCAAAGGGAGCACTATATTTTAATATGACAGCTCAAAGAAACATAATTATCTCTGTTTATAAAAAAAATAACTAGTTGGTAACATTATTAAAGCTTTTCTGCGTATTTATTAATTTAATACGGGTTTTACTGCCTATTTACGTGTTTATGTTGATATGATAGAATGCCTCTTTATAAATATCTGAATAAACTGAATTTTGGAGAATTTTGAACGAGATAATGGATATAAAATGTACAGCCTAAAAAGAAAAAAAAATGTCTAACTAAAAGGCGCCAGTGTCAGATCCTTAGTCTATGGCAAAAACATTAATAGGCTTTGACAAAATTATTCAGCCAATAAATATTCATCTATGGTCTAATTTAGATTATAACCGGCCAGTATTTCACACGCTAGATTAGTATTCAAACGCCGTAAACTCGACTAAAACAGTTTAGTAGATTCTTAAGTTTTATAACATCATTATCTCACATCATAATCTAGGATTAATTTCCGTTATACCAAAATTACCTCAATTACCACACATTTATTGGAATATGGTGCTTGTAATTACAGCCCTTTTGGCGGCAAAATATCTACTAATAAGCGTTGAAACATACCTATTGGTGACTGGTATTAAAATTATACCCTATTTTGTTTAATTTATGCAGATTTACTTAGATATTAGCATTTTGCAGCGTAAAATTAGAACAGGTAGGATGTATTTTTTTTTAATTTTAGTTACTAGGTACCTATTAGAAATTATAGGATTATATTTGTATGTGTGTCCCTATGTGAGCCAAAAGTACACATTGGATTTTAAGAAGCTGAGTAACGGCCTATTGTTTTCCATAAGTGAGACACACACATTTTAGCTAAGTAGTTTATAAGTCAGTTTAGCATGTTTCTCAAATTTAATATTACCTATTTAAGTGTAAAATAATAAAATTGAATTATCTTATTGTACCTACTTATATCAGTTATATTATAGATCTTTTACATAGACGAAAATTCAAGGACCAATTTGGTCACAAATTATGCCGTAAAATGCTACGGCAAGCGTTAATTGCTATTTGTTGAACATGTGTTACCAACTTTAATAAACGTTGATTTGAAATTGGAATTAGGCCACTGATTACGATCATAGAAAAAAAAACTAAACCACAAATTACACTACTCATTCATTTTAAGAAATGTTAAACGAAAGTAAAAAGTCTTCGGCACCCATATAAACACACAGTCCCTTATCGAAAACAAACAGGAAATGGGCCTCCAGTACACACCAAGGTGTTCAGAGATATGTCCTACATGGAGTTTGACCACCATTTGTTAGAAAGTTTGTCCAAACTCTTGGATAAATATTATGTGCCACGGAACCCTTTGATTTGTATAAACATTACAGCAAATAGAGATCATTCATCTTGAAAATAGCCCGCCACTACGTAGGTTTTTATTTTTTTTACCGTTTTTTTCTGGCTCATTTGTTTCTATGAAAACGAGGCAAAGGAAGTTGTAGGTGTCGGCCACTACATAGATTTGTTTTTTTTTAGTTCTGTTTTTCGTAGACCACTTTTTTCTATGAAAGCGGAGCAAAGGAAGCAATGTTCCTTTGGGAAGTAAACTTTGAAATGTATTTTGGGTCTAGAATATTTGTGACTTTGAAAAATTGTGTAAATTGTTAACATATAACAAAATTGTATTCAACAATTTGATAGACAAATAAAACATAATGATTAAGAAATTGTTCTTTTTTTTATTTTATCTGTACTGAAATATATACAGTGTTACCAGTTTACTAATTATGAAAATGTTTAGTACATTTTTGTAATTTATTAATTAATTAATTTTGTCTATTTATACAGTATAAAATTGTTATGTGTGGTAACCCTATTTGAGACAAACATGGTAAGTAGATATAAATGGCACAAATCAAATAGATTTGATCTAAAAACATCAAAGCTTATAAACTAAAGACAAGAATAAAGAGGAAATCAAACCTGTGCTAGATCTAGTTTCAATCATTATTATCGTGCTAACTTTCAACTAGGGTTGACACTTAGGCTTTTTACTAACCTATTTTTGAACAGCATGAAAGTATAGGCTGTACAATTTATAAAGTTTGTTAGGTACCTATAAATCTTGTCACGCTAAAGTTAATCACATTATTAAAGGAAGTGTGTGCGTTGCGTATTTATATTTACCTATGTTTGTTTAATATGCAATAATATGCTAATAAACATAATTGACAGAAATTTCTAGACAGAATGTGTATTAAATTTCAATTAAATCGGTATAGTATTTTTAGTTTGAAAGACATGGCAGATAGATAAAGTTACTTCCGTATTTGTAATCATCATTTACCTGCCCTTATCCCCTTATTTGAGGTCATCACTCAAACTAGACTGTTATCAATTGACTAGTTAAAAGAGTAGAGACAGCCCTAATTAAAACACATGTCAAGCGCAAACTTTAACACAAATCTGGTTATTACAAATTGTGCGTGTCAATTAGAATTAGAATGTTTGTCTACTATTTTAGTAGTTTAGTAGAAAAGTTTTATTTACTTGCAACACTGTTTCGTAACGAGCGTAATGAACTAACGTTTTGACAGGCTTGTGCAAAATCAGTTAAGCCTTCTACGTATTTGCAAAAAGACTCGAGCAGGTTTAAATATATGTATTTTGTAAGGCTACTTCTTAGTAGCTTTAGAAAATCATAGTACATACGGCGAAGGATTAAGAAGACAAGAATCACTACTTCATTTCCATCCCAGGGTGCTGTAAAAGCTAGCTAAGGGATTTTACACAGATAAAATTCTGTATAAGAGACATAAAACCCGAAGATAAACTCTACGCAAATATGCCTGGTCAGCGCGGGATAGCATAATCACTCACAAAGTGGTGGAGGCCCGTGCCCAACAGTGGGAAGTTAATAGACAAAAGACATTTTAATCTCCGATGGAAAAAATAAGTGTTATGTGTTTTGCATACCTTTGTCTAAAAAAACTAATTGAAATTCTTGTTTTATAATTCGGTTAGAAACAAAATCCTGAAAAAACACCAAACGTATATATAATTCATGCCTACACATAAATATAGAACAGAATTATCATAAATACTATTTTAAACAAATATAAAATAATAAAGATGTCCCAACATTCTAGAATAAATCATATTTATCAGGCATTTATTTTTATATTATTTTGTAATAAATAGTTTGATTTAACTAATACACATTAAAATATTATAATAGTTAATTTTATGACGTATTTATTAATATTTAAAATACATAAAACTTAGTAATTACACGGCTGTTGAAAGTTGAAACAAATCATAGTTAATCTCTTTAAGTGATTTATTTTACGATGTATTGAATGTTCTAAAAGCAAATCCGAACGAATAACATCATTAATTTGCTTTAAATAAAAATATTAATGTAATAAATATGGCCAAAGTTAAGCCTCGTGAACCATCGAGACAAAAAAATGTAATAAAATACGCGGGATATTTAAAAAAAGAACGTAAATTTAATAGAAAATCATTATGGTAAATTTTCGCACTGGCATAATTGCAAAAAAAATACTTTTTAATGAAGTTCTTGTTTCAAAAATTTTATTGGTTTTACTTTTCGGATATGCTACCAAATTATTTTGTAGTTATCGAAATTTTTTACTATTTTTTAAATAATGGTTAGTTCTCTTACGTTATTATTTTAATGATAAAATATTTTCTGCGCTTTTAGCTATTATGCAAAACCATCTGTCTCTAGAATAACTAATTGCTATGTGAAACGTTTAAAATCCATTTATCATAGTTTATTCGTAACTTAATACTGAATAGCTTTGAAATTAAAAAAACAACATAAGTCTAACACCAGCTGTTTAATCTTTACAAAGCTATCCGCTTTAATACGACTAGATTGTGTTGTCACATAAATCAATTTCAATTCAAAAGGATTGTGATCATATAATTTAGCATGTTTATAGTTGAGACAATCTTGGTGCCAAAATAATGTCTCACGTTTTACTTGACATAGGATAGAACTCTGATTAAAATTTTAATTAAAAAAAATTGTACTGTATGGCCAAGTAATAAACAAGTAATTAACAGGCGTAATACCACCACCGCCCTAAGTGAGAATCGGACTCGTCACCTTGTCCGTTGCAATCTGTTGCACAATATCAATGTGTTAATGACATAATGGTTTCACTTAGTATTTTTCCTGTAATAAGTTTAATTCGGCGCCAATAATCATTAACAAAACAATTAGCGACGTGATAATTAACTATAATTATTTATTTATTACATATTTATGTCACTGATTTTTTAAACACGCTTTTATTAGCTCGGAACGTATCTAAAAATCAGTGACATATGTAGTAAATAAAGATTCCGTTACATAGATATGTAATCGGAATCTTTGCAAGTGATTTTCATCCACTTGCAGTCGTCGGATCGATCTGAAATTTTGCACAAATTAAGTACCGACGACAATGCAATAACGTGAATGGATAACATAAGGAATAAATATATTAGAGGAAGTCTGAAAGTGATGCCAGCGACTGAAAAATTGAAGAATGAGCGGATCTCCTGGTATGGGCATCTCATGAGACGAGAGGAAAGTAATGTTGTTAAGAAAGTTCTGAGTATAAATGTGGAAGGAAAAAAGTCTAGAGGAAGACCTAAGAAAAGATGGATGGACTGTGTGAAAGACGACATGAAAGATATGATAATAATGATAATAATAGAAGACTATGGAAAAAAAAGACATGTTGCGCCGAGCCCAAACAAGGGCAGGAGGATGATGATGACAACGCAATAATAAATAAAAAATTTTGGATTTTCAAGCGTGTTTTTGAACTAAGTAGAATAATATCGTCATAGTGATGGGTCAAAGATATGTATATGTAGGTATGTATACCAGATGTAGTGTCTATGAATACATCAATCTTCTCTTCCCAATGAATACTTGTTTATTGCTTATTACAACTGACGTTTTTCGTATGAGAAAACTACACGTCATGTAAATGTCACATGAACCACATTTATTAGACCCTAAAGTGCCTACGATTCAGTCAAGCTCAATTTACGCGTGTTCAAAGTTACGCCAATACACTGTCTATCCCTGTGACGGGTTAAGTAAAAAATGACACCAATCCATTTTTTCCCCTCAAAGTGCAATAATAACCAACTAAAAGACGATTTTAGCAGGTAAAAATGCTCTGAAAGATAAGGAAAACTCGAAACTAAAACCTCTGCCAACACGTCTAGTCAGCGTGGTACCTATAGTAAGCCAAACAATTCCAAAAAATGGAGAAGACCTATGACAGTTGAAGATTTTGAAATTTTTCATTAATTACATCTATATGTTCAAAATGGCCGCGAATCTAATTATATACACAAAGATAGCTTACTTTTAAGAGCCGATAAAGAATGGTGTTATATTATCATAAAACTGTTGTAAAACTGTGCTAATTCCTAGGATTAAAATGCCTTGATATTTTTAGTAGGTACAAGTTTAAATGTACCTAGTTATTACTCCGAGTTTAAAATTACATTGATAACAAAACTGTAATATCTTGATTATTTACAACAGGGAAAAGGCTATTGAAAGATATACGGTACATCAAATCATCATCAAATCAGCCTACTGCAGTCCACTGCTGGACATAGGCCTCTCCCAATTCGCGCCACAATACACGGCCCTCCGCCTTCCGCATCCAGTCCCATCCTGCGACCTTCTTCAGGTCATCAGTCCACCTAGCAGGGGGGACGTCCTACCTTACGCTTGCCGAGTCGCGGTCTCCACTCAAGAACCCGTCTGCTCCATCGGCCATCAGTTCTTCGACAGACATGGCCAGCCCACTGCCACTTTAGCGAGCTAGCCTTGCGAGCTAGATCGACCACTTTGGTGTGTTGACGGATAACCTCGTTCCGGATTTTATCCCTCAGAGATACCCCTAGCATAGCTCGCTCCATAGCTCGCTGAGCGGTACAGCCTCGATATACAACTTTAATGAATTCATCTATATAACAATTTTTTTTGTAATCTCCTTGTAGGTACATTGATTTTGTTTGTGATTGACTAAAGTTAAGTATCTACCTATGTATTTGGAACTAGCCGATGCCCCCGATTGCGTACGCGTATAATTTTGCAAATTTTCGTTTTAGTAACATTTTTCACTACTGCTGCGCTTCTGTCGATCGCAGCGTGATAGTATATAGCCTTCCTCGATAAATGGACTATATACCACAAAAGATAAGTGAGTTCAAACAAACAAACAAACTCTTCGGCTTTATAATATTATTTATTTATTTATTTATAACATTATCTACTTTTATAATGTACAATGGCGGACTTAATGCCATCGGCATTCTCTAACAGTCAACCAGTGATGGTTCAGAGATAATAGGGCAGGTGCTCTTATAGAAAGATAAAAAAAGAAGTCTTTAACTTACATTCTAATCTAACAATATACTTAAAATAAATAAATGAACAGATACATAATTATATCTGAGATACACATACACAAAAGATACAAACATATTTACATATACCTACATGAATCATAATTACATAAACCTTACATAAATTCATAACAAAAACAGTGAAGGGGAATTTAGGTATTTACTTTAGCTTTAAATGTTTCACGGGTTTTTGCCATCGTGATCTCGAGAGGAAGTTAGTATTATTATAGGAATATTAGTAGAAAGTATAGATTAAACGGAAATTTTCAGAGAGCAAGTACCACCTTCAAAGTTTGCTTTATATTTGTAACAATTCTACGTTCAAAACTAAACTTAACTAAAATATGAAAACAATTATGGCGTATTTTGATTTATTGGCTATTTCGTTGCGCACATTTTTATTAATTAATTTCGTTAGTATAAAACAGATTTCCCACTTAAAAAGTTAAGTTAACATTGCCGAATTGTGTTATTGATACTATCAGTTTTCATTATTTAGTTCGAATCGGTACCATTGATAGATGCAAACGAAGGTAATAAAACCGTGTTCAAATAGAAACAGTCTATTTTTATTTATTTATTATCACAGTATACGCAATATTATGAACTATTTATTATCATGGCAATAAAAAACCATTCCAAAACATTCGGTTTTAAAAATTCATAGACAATTTTATTTTTCTTTATCTTCAAGGCGCCTGTATATATGTTTATATTGCCGTAAATGGATGAATTACTATTTTTCTTAATCGGGAAATACAAAAATGATATGAATTAAGACATAAAATCAAACATAAACACGTCTATTCTTCCCACCACACTATTCATACGGTGATATCTTAGGAATAATACCTAATATTGTTTTTATTACACGTTAACACCTTCAAAGACTCGGCGTCCATTTATAATATAAGTCGATGACAGCATAAACAGTCTTGCAGGACAAAGGTGAATTCTCGGATGGCTACTAGGTGTTGAAAGACGCAGCGTAAAGCAGCTCTCACTAAAGTGGAATCCCAGATATATCAGATTATGGGTTGACGTTTGAAATTGAGGACATGAAATTTTAGCTGAGCTAAATCGTACTTCACAGAATAATGACGTTTCATATGACGTATAGCCTGTATCATAGGCACACAAATTACACACACATAGATAAGTAAGTGGCTTCAAGCCGACTGAGTGATGTAGCCATAGACTATACATCTGGTATGGATCTGTGGATGGAGTTACGATTGATATCGTCAAGAACGCAGGGAGCTGCTGGATGCGAGCGAAGGAAGACGAGGAATTGTTGACTGAATGGATTAATAACAAACGAAAATCCTAACAAAACTGAAGGCTTCCGCGTAACAATAATGTTATTAAATGCCCCACGGAGATGACATAAGTGAGGTGATATCAAATATATGCCTTTGACATTGATCTTGTTCGTAGGGCAAAGGCGATCAAACGATACGGCTAGTAATTGAGTCCAGTTTTCACCAGATATCGTGAGGATATCTCCTATTATATTATAGACTTGGATTAGACAGCTCTCATCGTTCAGTTACAAATATGTAGAGTTCTTTGTCTAGTCTCGATTTCATGGCTTTTGTTCACCTTAAGATTGTATCGAAACCTCATGCAGGTATATTTTTGCTATCATACAACTGATACAACATACAGAGAGATAAAAAATCTATTCTTCTTTTTTAATAATCAGCTAGTGCAATAAAAAGTCGACTCTATCAAACGTAGAACAAATTAATAACTATAGAAATGTCACTTCAAAATTAATAAAAATAAAATGGCTATAGTTAAATATTGTGCGTAGGTCTGGCTTACAATTTATTAAAATTCTTTACGGCCAGTAAGAAAAATATAAAAACTCATTAATTAAAAACTTCATCTATTAAATAACATTCCACAAATGACTGGCAATTACGTTGATATAAAAGTTATGTGCGCCCGAGAAATTCCAAATTCAAAACTACCTATTCGCGGCCATAAACTTGAAAACGAAATTCAAAAATGGAACACGCGCCGGCTACCAGGAAACTATTAGTGTTGTACAGCATCACAAATTCGAATAAATTGCTATTTAGTCGATTAATGATGTGCTTTAATGAGAACCACGTTTAAGAGTTATCGCTCTCTTCTATGACCAATAACAATATGCGTTCATACATTGACCTTTTATAGCGAGAGTAGTTGCACGTGTAAATTAAACTGTAAGGCGTGAAATAGAGTTTACGAATAATAAATACGTACTATTTCTTAACTATTTATAATTAAACTGTTAAAACCAGCTCTTTGGTGCAATTAGGTATAAGGGAATACCAATTTATGTGGACATGGGATTGGTATCTTATCTCTGTAATCCAAAGGAATTAGATGATACTTCAAAAATACACCAGACGCGTGAAATGACTAATTAATAACAGACAGTTATTTTCTTAAAATCAACCTTCCTTACAGAAAGAAAAAGTAGTAAGTCTATTCGTTTTTATTTTTAGAGAATATATTTGGGATGGAATTAAGTCTATTGTCAATTAGGAGGTGAATACTTCTTATACAATTATAGGATGTTAATATACCACGTGGTATTTCAACTTCCGCATTCACTAACAGTGAACTAGGAAATTGTTTGGTGTTTGTGTTAACTGTTAACTCTAGGATTTTGTATTCGTTCTGTTATTGATTGAAACATTCACACATAAAATCTTTATCGCTTGTAACGGTCATTTTATATACGTTTCTATTTAATAAAAAGGTCTTGCACGTAATAAAAATAATATTTTCTATTATTTTATGACATGTGTTCGCACGCATGCTTGTTAAATTAGTAATTAAATTATATTTTTTGTGATAGGCATACCGCATGGTCTATGCAGTAAAAATGTTTTGAAACTATGAAATACGATATCTATGCTCCAATTTTATTGCAGTCTAATCTGTTTTATGGCATATGTAATTAATAGATAACATTTAAAGATAGATATTTTATTACAAAAATAATTTATGAATAGAAAATTATTATTTTATATGGTTCATTTATAAAATATGTATGTAATTACACAAAAATGAAACAAAAAGTAAAATTATTAAACTCCGCTCTATAAAATTTTTGCATAGAATTTATTAAAAAATAACTTACCATTATTTTAATTGCTATGAGCAAAAATATTGATTTCCAATGTATTGAATAAATCATACATAAAACACTACGTCACTACGATCGCTGAAAAAACTTGGTGACACGTAACTTTTTGAATATGGAACACATCACTATTTAGGCGATTTATTTTAAAAATTATCGATTTGCATATTCCATTTTACGAATGCGCGTACGCGGGACTGTGCGCTATGGTGTCTATATGCGACTAGTGTTGCCCGCGAGCTACTTCACACTGCACGGGGTAACTTCTCTATCTTCTAACGAAGCATACGATTAGATCGAACCGCTTTATTGGAATTCCATCGAGTTTTCGCTCAGTCGTGTCTGGTGACATAATTTTTTTTTATTGTCTAATGAAATATATGGTATAGGTACTTAATAACAGTAGATTAGCTTAGTTTGAATTGCGTTTCCGTGCGTTTAATCATACCTGGTAAAAAGTATATCTGTAACTTATGGTTATAGAAAAGTGTAATATGTATGTTCATTTTTATTTACTAGCCTAATAGGGTTATCAATACGAATTATGGTATCACAATTTTTTTTTTGTGTTTCTCGATAAAAAAGAACATAATATAATATAATTATATTCATAACGGGCGCCGTGGCGTAATTACCCTTCACAAGGTTTTAGGATCGACAACCGCATGAGAAAATTATTTGTGTGATTATTCTATTTACATGTAAATAGCCGTCAGGATGGTCTTTATTTCTTTCTTTCCTAAAAAAAATATAACATTTGTGTTCTTGTACTCTTAACCTAAGTAAGAAGCTTAGTTTAGGACTAGAGAACGTTGTGTATTGTGATATTTATTATTATTTAGTTTATTCTATTACTAATAGATACATTCCATTAAACATTTTGCTGTTTGAAATCTCCTAGATGATTGGCCTACATCACCGTACTAAATAGACCAGTTCATTTCTTATGTCAGATTTGTATGATTGATGTATGCTCTGTGGTTTCCACTTTCAAAAGACTTCGCGTAAGCAACTTACTTGTGATCGTTGGGTCTCATTTGAATTTCCTATGAACTAAGTGTTTCGTAGCTATACTTTAAAAAGAAATCAAAAGAAATCGGACTTGAAATCAAACCTTAACAAATTATACAAAACAACCTTCCTCTAGAACAACTCCATTATTTGAAAAAAAAAACAACATCTTTCTTACGGTATTGAATAATAACATTAACAACATTCCATTTTCATCCACAAATGTCAGGCAGGTAAAGTAAAAGATCAAAAAAGTCTTTAAAATTCGAGTATACTTAATAACTTAATAGGTATTTTAGTAATGTGGAATTTTAAAGATTTAAAACACGTTGTCATCAATAACAAGTATTTTTAATTGTAAGTAGATGCCAGGATGGTATCACTCGATTTTACGTAAGTCAATTGCAGCTGATGGAACGACCTATTAAATACCAATTTATGTCAACGCATCACGATTACTCATTCATTTTAGTCGATTTTCTCTTGACGTTTAAAGTGGATGGGAACAACACTAATCTTATACTTGAAAGATATATATTGCTCTTAATACAATACAATTACGATTATTTATAAGTGGCCATACTATATAATATGTGTACGCGTGGTGAGGGATTAAGAATACAAGTGTCACCACCTTTTTTCCTTCCAGGTGTTGTAAAGGCTAGCTTAGAGATATCTTATACAGATAAAGTCATAACACTCTTTGTCAGAGACTGCAAACTTGAAACTAAACCCTAAGCCAAAACGCCTGGTCAGCGTGGCATATGTAAAAAAAAACCATAATCCTTCCTAATGTGGAAGAGGCCTGTGCCCAGCAGTGAGCCTTTTATGGGCTTAAGAGAGAAATAACTACCGCAAAATATCGTGATAATATGTTTATAACAAAATTATTGATTTAGTATTTTCGTAACATGTCATTTCATTTCATTTTTCATTTTGACGGGCTTCGTGGTCTAGTGGTTCTGGTAACGGACTGCCGATCAAGAGGTCGCGGGTTCGATTCCCGCTCGGGACAATCATTTGTGTGATTTTTCTAATTGTCATACAAATGTTTGTACTGCGTCTGGGTGTTTCTATGTATTATAAGTATGTATTTACAAAAGAAAAGTAGTATATGTATTCTATCCGTATTCTGGTACCCATAACACAAGCGTATAAGCTTAGCTTGGGACCAGAGGACGTTGTGTGAAATGTCCATGAATATTTATATTTATTTATATTTATATTTATATTTATTTGTAAGAATCGTAAAATGTAAACTCAACACCATTAATTGTACCATATTCTTGCGAAAAAATGATTGATTTAATTTGATCAATTCAACCGAGGTATATCTACCGCTGGACGTCAGCTTGAGAATAATACTTTTAGTAGTACGTACTTCGTTACGGTGAAGTACCTGGTTTCAAAAAGTAGTGACTCATATTAGGAGGAAAGTAATAGTAAGTAATGGTAAGTATTCTATTTACCGCGAGCAGAGTGGGCAGCGCGCTTGCCATGCGCATAGTCGCAGCACGGCGGGTGCGCTACGGGGCGGCGGCGGGCGGACGGGCGCGCGCGGCCCGCATCCGGCCGCCCTCCGCTGATCTACCACCGTCGTGGCCACATACCGCTCCTGAAAATAAAACACAAATATTAAATATCACAAACATAAATACAACTAATTAACTGCAATAAAAATACGACTACAACCCTACGCGACGTGACAAACCGCATTACCGCATTGTTTAAATATTAAAACGCTTTTAAGTCTTTTCAAAATTTTCACTAAAATAGATTTCCGTCATGTATCACATGACATAATCAATTTTATTGCAGTACAAAGACAACCCAAATATTAAAACTAATAAAATAATTATACTTGTATTTAAACTAAAGTTTTCAAAAATTGGTTAAAAAATAATCGACTAAGAGAGTGAACTGATTCGATTCTATATTTATGTCCCTCACTAATAAATTATCTGCTAAACGTTGTTTTTAAAAAAGTATAACATTTTCATTCTTATATACGGAAATCGTTTATTGAGTTTTAAAATACTTGTAAAGCTTAGAATTTTGTAATGACTCGATGTATCTCCGTGTGGTGACGGATAAGAATACAAGTTTCACTCCTTTTCCTTCTCATGGAGCTGTAGAAGCCAGCTAAGGAATATTTTACACAGATGAGAACTCTGTGAGAGATGGAAAATTCGAAAATAAACTCTGTGCCAACACGCCTGGTCAGCGTGGCCCAGCATTGGGACGTAGATGTGCTGGAGAGAAACGATTCGTACAGATATGCCTAGGTAAACTGTAACAAATAGATGACACCACACCAAAGTCAATATAAATAAAAAGTTTGCGGTGCTTTAACTCTAGAAAGGTAATCTTATTTAGATGTACGGAAAAGATAATCATGCGTGAAATGCACGCATGATTTTTATGTGGCTATAGGTTGAGATATATTTATATATTGAATAAAATATCTGAATTATACATTACTACACTTATATAAATAATAAAAAACTAGAAATAATTTATTTATATTTATTTATTTGCACAAAAAGAGAATTATACTGAAACCTCTTCAAAAAAGTACTAAAAATTATGAATGTTCGTTTTTTCACCATTCAACTATGTTATTACTAAAATAGTCACAGCTTATAATTACTAAAATAGTACAAGGATATTCTTCATAGAATATCATCATTTTCCTGCCCTCATCCCACTATTTGAACTTAGCAAAACATGTGCTTTTCTCCCGTGTTTTTTTATGACGTCATATCGGTACCTATTTACTTATCTCTTCCATATGGTTCATTAATATTTCTTTTGATCTTCGTCTACTCCTGATTACTTCCAAAGTTATTTGCTAAACACTCATAATAATATTACCGTTCTTTCATTTGATTACATGACCATATCAAGACAGCTTCTCATTTACTAGTTTTTCTACCACTGACATCACTCTTAGACTATAATATTCATTCCATTTTGGCCTATTCATGTTATACTGTATATCCTAAGGTCATAAAGGTAAAAAACAGTAAGTCAAATATTATTTAAAGCAAAAATTCTATTAAGAGGCCGATAAGAGATCCGATTGTTCGGCATCAGGTCTGTACTTTGTTTTTCCAGCTCAACATTTCCTGAGATAGTCTTCTCGCAGCAGGTATTCTTTCTAGTTTTAATGTATAAAAGCTTTCTTTAACACTCTGCATTATTATCTTCACTGTTGGGATCTGGTGCTTGACCAATAGAGGATAGAGAGATAGGAGAATTCAATTTTTCTTAGTGAAAGAGTGACCAGACTGCTGCGTTCCATTAAATACCTACTTCCCATTGTTATTTAATTCTGTATTGAGAATCGGTAAGACTTACCTCATGGTTCTGTATGTTTCTTGGTAGCTCTTAACTCCAATAGAAAATGTCCTAAACGCACAAATACGAAATCCCGCTATTTTCGAAGAGAGAGCATTTTTCTAAAACCGATGAATAAGTTTGACGTAGATTATCTTTCCAGGGTTAAGCAAAGCTTATGTCTATATATACAACGTATATAGCTTTTGACTTAGTAATGAAGTCCTTGAGGACATTAGCCAATAATATTTCAAATTGATGAGATTGGTTCAGGGTTTGATCCAATAGGATGTTGTAATATTAAATATGGCGGAGATATAAACAAGTGCGCATGTGCAGATTTAACAAAATAATAATAGACCACTCCTAGTAGTACAATATTTAATTGAAAATATAGATTGTAAAGGCAAAATTATGCATAATATTTTGATTATAGTTTTTTAGAGTTCCGTTTCACTGAGACTTTGCTGCCCGTTCGTCCGTCTGTTTAAAATATGTTTAGTACTGGCTCGATCGCGGGATGGGCACAGCAACTACTGCTAGTTAGGGTGAGCGTACTACCTTTAACAAGGTCTCAGGTTCGATTCCACGTTAAGTAAGTAAAGATTTTACATGAAGTAAAGATTTTTCATCCTCACGAAAAATCATTCATTCATTCCTTCCTTTTTCCACCATTCATTCCGTTATTTTTGTTTGATTTTTATGTATTTTTTTTCGATAGTTTGAGTGGTTCAAGAGGATAGCTTTTTTGTATAATTTGTTAAGACTTATTATCTAAATTCTAGCAACAGCTAGTGAAACGATAAGTTCTAAACACTAGGTATACCTAATAGGAAAACTGCAATACATAACAAAATTCTTAGAAGAATTTGCAAAAAAATGTTATCGGCAATGACATCTAAATCCATTACTTACTAATATTATTAGAAAATGTATTGATCATCAACATTCTTAAGTGTTATTATCATATTATCAAAGTCCATCGCGATTATCAGGACATTTTATCGAATTGTTGTGACGTCACATGACGCCCCAGTTTACACGTCACAGGAAGTTATAGTTTATCATTATATCTTTGGCGCCTTGCTTTTTACTTTTTTAAATATTTGCATGATGAATCAAGTTAGTGATAAACTTATGATATAGCTGATATTATGATTATCTTTGATTTTTATTGTTTTATAGTAAAGGCACTGCGTAAGACGATTTGAAAGAAAAAAGTAAATAGAGTGTGACTGACGAGGCATAAAAGGCGGGAATAATAGCATTTTATTGAATTTTTTTATTTTATTTTTATGTAGAAAATTAGTTCAAAATAAAAGTAAAATTTTAATAAGTAGTAGTTCTTTCTAAGAGCGCTGTATAATCCAGCTATAGGATATTGTAAGCAGGTGACAACGTCTATGAGAGACGGAAATCTCGAAAATAAAACAAAAAAAATATAACTAGAATAAAATAAACCCCTAGGGTTTATTTTCAAGTTAAAATACGGATAATTGTTAGTTGTTACATTTAATATGGTGGTATCCACATATTTGACCACAAGTAGTGGTGTACGATTCTCCGTGTGGTGAAGGATTAAGAATACATGTGTCACCACCCCATCTCCTCCCAAGGGAGCTATAAAAGTCAGCTAAGGGATTTTGGACACAGATAACATAGTCTGTGAGAGACGGAAATCTCGAAAATAAACCCTGTGCCAATACGCCTGGTCAGTGCGGCACAGTAGACCATAATCCCTTCCTAAGAGGAGGAAGCCCGTGCCCAACAGGGGGACGTAAATGGGCTGGAGAGAGAAGTTATATATTTATAATTTGAAGTAGATACCTACTATTTGTAAACAGAACTGAGAATTTTAAATGACATTGATATGTCTTTGTCTGTGCGGGAACACAAATCTCTGAGATTTCCCGTTTACTCCCGGATTTCTTAACCGCAACTTTTTGTACAATAATTAATTAAACTGGCAATACCACAAATAATCATATTTGATTATTTGTGGTATTGCCAGTTTAAATATGACATCACTGTTTATATTCTTCACAATTAACTAGTAATCAATAAGTATAATAAATTCATAACAAACGTATGCTAAATACAAAAGTTAACTATAAATAGTCATTAAAGGGCGTCACAAATAGCATATTAATATAATATTATCTAGTTGAGCCGGCAAATGTTGTTTTGCCATACAAATGTCAGGGAGGGGGGAAATTTTATATACCAGAAGAATATAGCGAAAAAGAGACAGATGTATATAGAAAAAAATGCGAGGCGAAATAGAGATAGATATATCTGTCGGTGACGTCATAAGGATAGATACTTCTCGGTATATTAATATATATCTGTCTCTTTTTTGCCTCGTCCTTTTTCTATATACACCTGTCTCTTTTCCGCTATATTAATACATATTAATATGCCGTTTGTATCCGGTATTCCCTCAAATAAACTCGTGCGCTTATTTGATTTAAAATACTATGATTCTATTTTAATTTTATATAATTTAATTGGAAACTGGCCTTGTGGTCGAGTGGTCGCGGGTTCGATTCCCGCTCGGGACGATCATTTGTGTGATATTCATAATTGTCATGTTTGTACTGCGTCTGCGTGTTTAATAAGTATTAAAGTTTACTATGTATTGAAGCATTCTATAATCTCATCCCACCCCCACGGGAAAAAGGCGTGATGTTATGATATTGATGATGACTTTTTATTATTTTTAAAATTTTTAAGTTTCGGAAAAACCTGAGCAGCAAACGTGTTAAGCCAGATACACAAAACTGTATCGATTCAACGCCAATTAGCATCAATATTAGCTACAATCGAGTTAGTTAAAACAGTAGCTATTTATTGACACTGTGACACATACATAATGAGTATATTCATACATGTATGAGTGACGTAACCCTAATGCTGTAATATTTGACGATATACGGATACAATTATACAATATAGAAACAATTTAACAGGATATCGATATATCCTATTAAGATGATGATATATGGATATAACGTTATCAAATTTAATTTTCCAAATACTAATTATTATTGAAACAAATCTGACGAGCCTCATGGTTGAGTGGTTCACGTAACGGACTGCAGATCAAGAGGTCGCGGGTTCGGTCCCCGCTCGGAACAATCTTTTGTGTGATTTTTCTAATTGTCATTCAAATGTTTGTACTGCGTTTGAGTGTTTCTATGTATTTTAAGTATTTATTTACAAAAGAAAAGTAGTTTATGTATACCATAACAAAAGCATATAAGCTAAGCTTGACACCGTTCGTTGTGTGAAATATCTATGAATATTTAAAAAACAAAAAAAAAAAACCTCTACATCGTTCGTAGTTTGATTCAATCAAAAGCTTACAGTTTATCTTTAAAGTTCTCTTCAATTACTTACAATCCAGTAGCAGTTTACAATATAAACTATATGCAAAAAATACACGGGAAACAAATACAATTTTACATAACACGCCCCGACTGGTTTCAGCGAGAGTAGAAAATTACTGTCCAGTTAAACTGGTTTAAAATGAGTTACAATTTCTTGAATTTTCCATTCATTGTGTTATACAATACATTGTGTTATACATTCGTAAATTATAATTATTTGCACCTTCTTTATTTTTCGCATATTTTGTAAATTTCCGCGATATTTTACTTCGATGTTTTAAATGTGGAAAGAAACGCATATTAATAATGGTACCAATTCTAAATGTACAATTTAACTAAACTAAAAATAAAATGAAAACAACTATTGCGTATTTTGATTAATTGGCTATTTCGTTGTACACATTTTTATTTATTAAAATCGTTATATAATATAATCGGCTATATACAGATTTTCTATTAAAAAAAGTTCTGTGAACATTGCCGAATTGTGTTATTAACACTATCAATTTTATTTTTTAGTTAACTTTAGTTGTGCACTTAGAATTGGTACCAATATCTATGAAGAAAATGTAGTTACTTACATACGATTACATTGATCATCATTATTTATTTTAAACCAAATAATATTTATATTTTAAAGAAAAGGTTGAATTATTTTTTGACGGGCCTCGTGGTGTAGTGGTTCATATAACGGACTACCGATCATGAGGTCTCGGGTTCGATTCCCGGTCAGGACAATCATTTGTGTGATGTTTTTAATTGTCATACAAATGTTTGTACTGCGTCTGGGTGTTTACTATGTACCTATTATAAGTATGTATTTACAAAAGAAAAGTAGTTTATGTATTATATCCGTATTCTGGTACCCATAACACAAGCATATAAGCTTAGCTTGGGACCAGAGTACGTTGTGTGAAATGTCCATGAATATTTATTTATTTATTTATTTTGTAATCGCCATTTGATATGTAGGATGTGAAATTTCAGCAATTACACACAACGTATTTCAAGTATTTGTCACTGTTTCGAAGAGATCGCGGACACACTGACAAGACCGCCGTTGATTGAGCTGTTAATATATATAAAAAAAATTGTACCTAGATAGGTACAATTTTTTTTTTATATATTAATTGTATATTTGTATAATTGGTATGCAATATATAAAAAGATACCAACGGAGCTAATGAAATAACCTTGTTGTTTTATTAATGACTTAATTATACATAGGTATAACTATGTATAATTGTCAAGTGGCAAAGCACAAATAGCGTAAAGCCATAAAAAAAGAACTATACAGCAAAAACTAGTCCTTCTTTTTGATTGGTCGTTAAAATACCTACATGTGATTGATCTGTTATCTACTCGTAATACTGATTTATGATTGGTTAATTGACTAATGAATAATTTAATGATCTTAGTGATAACTGGATGTTTTATATTAAAATTAAGGGTGAGAAATTTTAATTTTTTTAATAATTATTTTAATTTTATTTTAATTTTTTTTTGTTTTTATTTCTGTTTATGGAATTTTATACCCATAAACGAAATATTATTATATATTTTTGTACGTAGAATCTTGAAAATAATAATCAAGTAACTTATTTGCCAGTATGTATGTATGGGATTTCAGGAATGTATAATCAATTCCTAGAAAAATTATGGCATTTTGTGCTTGATCGATTTTATTACTCAGGACATACAATTAAAGTACATACAATTTATTTGATTTTAAGTAGCAAATATGCTATTAATATTAAAATAATCAGTATACTGATTAATTTGTGGTGTTTCTCAGTCACTTAACTTTATTACTCCGTTCATTTTGGGACATTTTGTTAACGATAAATAAATTTTAAAAGGTGTTTAGTATGTTGTCGTAAAATTTTTACTGTTTGTATTTGATAGCGCTATGAAATAAATTTGTTGTATCTACATGTGTCCAAAATAAATGCATATTTTTATTATTTACTATACTATTTCCTTATCCAAAATATAATTATTTATTTATTAAAATTAATTTAAAAAAAATTATTATTATTATATTATATTATAAATAAATGTTCGTGCACATTTCACACAACGTTTTCCGGTCTCAAGCTAACCTTACCTATATGCTTGTGTTAGGTATGTGTAGCAGAATACAGATATACTACATAAACTACTTTTCTTTTGTAAATACATATTTATAAATATGTAGAATACTTACTACATAGAAACACCCAGACGCGGAAAAAACATTTGTATGACTTTGATAAACATCGCATAAATGATTGTCCCGAGCGGGAATCGAACCCGCGTCAGTCCGTTACATGAACCACTAGACAAAGCTCGTCGAAATATAAATAGATAAAATATCGAAAACCTCCGTAAGTGTACATAAAATTAAATTAGGATACAATAAATTTTCAAACCTAACAATTGTAGTGAAATGCAAACGGCATCAAAATAGTCGCTACAAATCTACTAGTTCTGTAAACGTTTGTGTAAGATAATAAAACATATTACTATCGCAGATAATGCCGCTTACACACAGCGCTAACGAAGCTGTCTCTACGTGACAACTAGAGCGATTGTTACTTGACCAAATATAGCTAAAGTATTCTACTTGAAGGTATACGCACTCGCTTTAAAAACGCTACGACTATACGCAGTGATGGCCTACCTGACTCTACAAACGCTCTAAAATACCTCTATGGAATGATAGAAGGATTTCTTTAAAACAGACATATTATTACATCGCATTGCTGGTGTAAGCCCACACTCCACACCCAATCAATTCCCTATTCAAAGCGGTAAACACTTACCAAACATAATATGTGCTACTCTCGTGTATGAAACGTATGACATTTTTCTATGCCCCGCAACGAGCACCTTCCTCCAAATATTGGGGTGCTTAATTATTAATATAAATCTCATAATGCGATCTGTGTATAAATCGCATTACAAACCATTTAGTTGTTGTTCAGTTAATTGCGAATAGAACAACATACCAAACATTACAATTAAATTTTTAGATATCACAAATGAAAACGTATCTTTTGAATGACTGTAAAAGAGTTATAAAATCACTATTTAATTATTAACTAACCTAAAATAACATTGATCTATTTGATATGACATGTGGATTAGGCAAAGCATCTATGAAAAAATTTCTTTGTGAAGATTTGTTTATTATTATTTTACGAAACTTACAACATTTTTAGTGTTCAGCATTTTTAGGGTTCCGTACCCAAAGGGTAAAAACGGGACCCTATTACTGAGACTTCGCTGTCCGTCCGTCCGTCCGTCCGTCCGTCTGTCACCAGGCTGTATCTCAAGAACGGTGATAGCTAGAGAGTTGAAATTTTCACAGATGATGTATTTCTATTGCCGCTATAACAACAAATACTAAAAATAAAATAAAATAAATATTTAAGGGGGGCTCCCATACAACAAACATGACTTTTTTACCGTTTCTTGCTCGATACTAATAACGTTGCCTTATGTTGCATAGATAATGAGATAATGGTACGGAACCCTTCGTGCGTGAGTCCGACTCGCACTTGACCAATTTTTTATATTGTAGTCGCATTCTTAATAGATCTGTTTTAAAAATAATTGTCTTTGTCCGAAACCTGTAGCGGTTTTCTAACCCAGTGCGTATCCGATACTCTAAGTACACTCCTATATCTCGTATAATGCAAATCCGTATTATATTCTGTATCCTGTACTGCAGTTTTGCTGGAATCTGCCGGTAACCCCATGTTAATGTATTTCTCCGTGATAATGTTGTTTTATCAAGGTTTCATAGGTCACCCTTAATCTTAGTTTGTATTGTAACTGTTATTTCAGTTGTTTCGCTATCCTATATTAAATAAATATTGTTGTATTATTTGTTTCTCGCAGATATAGGTACTCGCATGTTTACTTCCAAGTAATGCATCTCATTAACCGACTTCAAAAAAGACGGAGGTTCTTAATTCGTCAGTATGTTTATTTATTTATTTTTTTATGTTTGTTACCTCATAATATTTGACTGGGCGTAGAGATTTTAATAATTCCTTGTTTATTTCTAAGCTGATGGTTCTCGTGTGGTCTCATTGGCACATCGCGGAAAACCCGCAAATTTCGAAGGCACATGAAGTAGCTTGAACTTTTTTGAAAAAAAATACTTAATTATTAATAATACTGTGATTATCTAGTATTTGTTAATAACATTTCCAACAGTGATAACCGTACCAATTCTAAAAAAACCTGTCAAGAGTATAAAGGTAAACTCGCACACTTAGGGTTTCGTACCTACTAGACATATAAAAATAAGTAACTGCATTCAAATAATCATTTAATTAAACTCAAAACAACTCACCAACTTAATTTAGTAGTTGAAATATAGGGAATCGCCTACATTTCAGCTATTTCATAAGTTGGTATTAGTATAAACACTTTTTTACTTGTGATGTGATGACAAATTATAAGTTTTTGGACTTTTCCCTATATCAGCACTATATAGACTTGGTCTATGCCAAATTTCAAGGCTCTAGGGCAACAGGAAGTAACCTGTGAATTTTGATTCCCTAGCATAAGTCGAAAAATTCTTGAACATGGTCGTAAGTCGGTTATATCTTTTAAATACGTAGAGGTGAAAGGTTGATTGTATTTTTTGCAGCAAGGGACCGCATAGATCTACATATCGTAAGAGTTTCAATTTGATACCTTCAGACGTTGCTGAGTAAAAAAAGTTTGACAGACGGACAGAGAGACAGACAGACACCGGAGTGATCCTATAAGGGTTTGTACGAAACCCTAAAATGAAAACAACTATGGTGTATTTTGATGAATTGGCTATTTCATTGTGCACATTTATATTAATTAAAATCGTTACTCTATAATATACAGATTTTCTAATAAAAAATTCTTTTAACATTGCTGAACTGTGTTATTGACAAAATCTATTTTAATTTTTTAGTTAAGTTTAGTTGTGCACGTAGAATCGGTACCATTATATTCAAAAATTAATTAAATTACAATACGCACTAATATGGCGACATCTTGTCACATTCAGATACATGGCTCTGCCGAAGTATCACAAGGCCGTACTGTTTGGCGCCTGTCTACGATAGTTCTCATTAAACTTTGTCCTAAATGTAGAGAAACTTCAGCCTAAGTAGGCACAAATAAGACAAGATGCTGCAATGCAGAGAGGCAACCAATTAATTGTAAATACGTCATAAAATACGGTTCACTTATTTAATTAGAACATATTTTAAAAGATTTATTAGTGTTATATGTTAGTATTCTCCGTGTGGTGACGGATTAAGAATACAAGTTACAAATTCCACCACATTTCCTCCCAAGGGTGCTGTAAAAGTTAGCTAAGAGATATTGCACACAGATAACACCCTCTGTGAGAGACGGAAAACTAGAAAATAAACCCTGTGTCAATACGCTTGGTCAGCGCGGCACAGTAGACCATAATCCCTCCTAAAGTGGAGGAGGCCCGTGCCCAACAGTGGGACGTAAATGAGCTTAAGAGAGATGTTAGTATGAAATTATTACAAACATTTGGGGAATAGGTACATTTTCGTACTTCGCCGGCCCGATTGCGAGGACAACCGGGCAAATTCCTAAGGTACTCTCAGTCTTATGAAAACCGGACTATCCGCTAAAACCCATTCTCCTAGCCTCTCAGCCCCAAGGATCCCTCCTTTGCCTAACAGTGGATGCGTAAAGGCTGATTAGATTGATGAAAAACCTGGATCAATAACCACAAACCCCAAGTATAAATCAATAGAATAAATTAATCAGAATAAAACAAAACAAAAGTAAATTCTCAACACCAAAACTCAATTAGATATCGCAATAAATTATCAAAATGTTACACGATTTGCGATTTATTTATGTATCTGCCTCTGGTTTTACTCAATCTTGTTTCTCTTATCCAAAGTACAATCATATTGACACTTGTACGATACCGTGATGTCAAATGAACTGTGTAACAATATTTATCAACTATGGTGCTTGCAGTTTGGAAAATAATGAGCATAAAAGTTACTTATTGGCCTTAATTCTACGTGCATAATTTAACTTATCTATAAATGAAAATAACTATGTTTGTTCTGCGTCTGGGTGTTTTCTATGTATTATAAGTATGTATTTACAAAAGAAAAGTAGTTTATATAGTATATCCGTAATCTGGTACCCATAAAGGTGGGTACTGACCAACGTTACGAGGTGTAATGTAACGTGTTACACCGCGAGCATTCATGCAGTCAGTACGTCGTGTTACGGGGAAACCAGCGAGCAACGAGCCGCTCGTTGGTCTCTTTGAGTGCTCCACCCGGCTGTCGGTTTTTTGGCGAATCCTTTGAGTGTTACGCGGTTCGGTCAGTACGCTCTTGCAAGTCGTCCCGAGCGCTCGCGCGTCGCGAGTAATCACACGTCGTTCCTTTCGTATTTATTTCTTAAAACATGGAGTGGCACAAAGAAAAAAGTCTGTATTTTATAGATTATATATAATTTATATAATATAATTTTTATTTTTATATTATAAAATTTGGATGAAACAATAATTAAGTAGAATCAAAGATACCAACGCGTCCTCGCTGTCGGCCATCTTGAGTGAACTAACGGCGAAAGCGGAGCACAGAGTTTTGACGAGCATGTTACGCCGATTTTAAAACACAGCGTAACATGCTCGATGCGTAACACGCTCGATGCGAATGTTACATTACACTTCGTAACGTTGGTCAGTACCCACCTTTACACAAGCATATAATGCTTAGCTTGGGATCAGAGGACATTGTGTGAAATGTCCATGAATATTTATTATTAACTATGGTGTATTTTGATCAATTGGCGATTTTGTTGTGTATATTTATTTTAATTATAATCTTTAGTCTATAATACACAGTTTTTATAAAAAGTAGTTCAGTAAACGTTGCCGAATTGTGTTATCCACACTATCAAATTTTATTTTCTTGTTAACTGCTATCACTGGCAGTTCTTCAGCAGAATGGTTGTCAGCTGATATAAGAATACCACTTGTTTTCCGAGACTTTTTTTTGGACTAAAAATTAACCTATCAATTTTTTTCAGGCACTAGACTACGCGTGTGCCGAAGCAGTAAATCTTTTAAATCAATTCAGTAGTCTTGACACAAAATAATGACAAATAAACATATTTTCTATCTCATTTATAACATTATTAAGCATAAAAAAACACCCAGACCCAGCACAAACATCTGTGTACATAATTTTCAAGTCTGTCATCACCAGGTCGCCACCCATTACGAACTATGTATTTATCAAATGATAACTATAGGCGCCACTTGCTTATTAAAATTGAATCACACCAAGTTTTACAATTGTAATATACCTGTATTGAATTGATTAGCTTATGATAATATGTCATTGTTATGACTGTTATACATGATATACATTTGAAATATTTTTCTGTGATATTTTTTTTTATATTAGTAGAGTAACAAACAAGTATACGGCTTGTTTGACGGTAAGCAGGACTTTGGTCATAGTGAGGTTTAAGGCACTATATCATGGCCCGGTAGTGGAGGAATCTTAGTGGGTATTCCAGCTTTCACTAGGCCGGGAGTCTCACACGAAGTCGATTGCCGCTAAATCGAACTAATGAAATGCAAAAATCCATTTTCCATGTATAACAAAGCATCGGGAGTGTCACTCTCGTGTCACCAACCCTATAGGATACTTTGTGACATACTTCTTGAAGAAGTCCTTTGAGAAAGCTACGTCATCACATTCTACAACCTAATTGCATGTGGTATAAAATATCGCTAAAACGTTAAAGTATGCGACTTCTTATGCTTTTTATACCAAATTTAATAAATCAGAAATTGAGATTACTAATCACGCAAGCTTGGTACGTGACTATCAATGTATTAATCTATGTAATGGAATCTTTGAAAGTGATTTTCACCCACTTACAAGTAGTCGGATTGATCTGAAATTGCACACATATAATAGACCGATGATAAAGCAATAATTAAAAAAAATATCTATGATTGTGTTTTTTAGTTTTTTAACTAAGCATAATATTATTATTATTTTAAAGTACAGAAAAAAAAATACAGGTTGTAACTATAAATTATCTTAAGAAAAATATATCGTACATATCTATAGATAGTAAGACAATGAGTGTACAATAGGCGACATGTAAAGTTCATTCGCTTATTCATGATGACTGACTGACATTGTGGAATGTAATATGTATTGATTTCATTAATTTATATTTAATTGTTCTAAAAACAAATTAATATAAGTAATACATTATAAATAATTCAAAGAATAAAGTGAATTGCGAAGAAAATAATCATAAATATTCTGAAGTTTGGGTTTTAATAGCAAAATCATAGAGCCATTTTTTAAATCCAAGCTATTTTATGTGATCGTATTTTATTGTAGTAGATACAGATTTTTCCATTATAACATATAATATAGTTACTGTGTCTTTAAGATTCCATAACCAAAGGGTAAAACAGGCCCTCATTACTATTTTATTTCGTTAAACATACTCACAACTGCAAAAAAACATACAAACGTACTAATATTATAAAGCTGAAGAGTTTGTTTGTTTGAACGCTCTAATCTCAGGAGTTACTAGCCCGATAAAAAAAAATATATCAGTGTTGGGTAGTAGATTTATCGAGGAAGGCTATATAACATCATGCTGCGACCAATAGAAGCCAAAGTCAAAGTCAAAATATTTTATTTCAAGTTGGAATGTTTTACAAGTTCTTTTGAAACGTCAGAAACTAGGTGTCTGTTCTAAACGCGGATCCTATGGAGAAGAACAGACAAGAAACTCCATGGATTTTTTTTTTTCATTTCCTTTAATTTTTTTTTTTAACCATATTATACATAATTGTATCAGGGGTGTGAGAATGATGCCGATCAGTACTATCACGACTAACTAAAACTAACTTTTTTTAAACTAAAACTAACTTAATAATAAAAAATAGCCCTGTTGGAGCAAATCGACCAGTCCCAGCAGAAGGCACCCGTTCACGAGTATAACGCACACATCGGCTCCGCACAGCTCGACCATTTTGTCGGGCAACAGCTAATTTATAATAATATCATAGTAGGTGTTAGCTAATGAGACCGCAGCATCAATTCTATACATCGCTAACGAGGTTGTAGTTTTATATTTATGGTTGTTATGTTGGCAACATTCTTTTTTCTGTGGTTCATTAAAATATCTATCTTTTGTGATTTATTATTTCGACTAAAACATCAACATTAGGTAATTTAACAAGGATTAGGCAAGGAATTAGGACACGATAAAAAGCCTTAAGTATAAAATTAGATTCTACATACTCCTTCGATGAATTAAAGGCGTGATGACTTGTTTAGACCAAGTCATAAATAGTGAATCTACCTAGCCTGGCTACTAGATCAACTCGAAGCAACGTTTATCTAAATTGCGTCTAAATCATATTCATTGGTGAAACTTCGTGGCAGTTTATAGCTCGGCGCGTATTTATTAAAACCTCGTTAGTATGCAATTAACCTCATTTCAAAGATCTTGTATTGTAATAAAGTGCAAATGGATCCGGGTACTTGTGAACTATTAACACCCGTATTCACAAACGTTACTGTGAGGTCTCATAGTAGGCATGGACGCACAGGGGTAGCAAAATCATTTCACAAACAATACATAAGTGGTGAAGCACACTATGCGTTTGTTAAACTGAACGCATAGCTAAGTTTTGTCTATGAATACAAAGGCTCGATGAACGGAACGCACTGAGAAGTGTTACCCTTTGCACAGTGCATCAACACTTAAGGGCCTACATCAATATTATCGTATATCATCGCCGACACGTACATATTAACACAGCCAGTAGGCACAGAAAATGAAGAATTAGGGATACTTTTCCTATTTACTCAAAATCTACTAAATATATTTTAATTCTGATTTACGTGTTTCTATATATAATAGTTACTTATGTTTTTAAAGTTATTTCATTAATTAATACGCGATAATAGACCGACAAATGAAAAAAATAAAAAATTAGAGAGGTTGTTTCGCTAAGATTTTCTATCGAGAAAACTTTTTTCAATCGTGTTTCTGAGTTTATGCGATCCTAGATCATATATTGAAAAAACATATACTTAAAAATTAGAGCTCTAGCCATTCAATCTAAAGAAACAATGAAAACTTCGTACGTAGAAAAATGCACGAAGCTATTTTGGTATCGTCTTAAGTACTTACAGTAAATATTATTGTTTGTGAATACGGGTGTCAGTGTCCTCATAATTTAATGGGTGAACGAAAAGATAAGTTACATTTGTACCTTATAAAAAAGTTGCCTATTAAAATTTTAAGTTAAACTGAATATTTTTTTTTAATTGTTAAACAGCAAACAATCTTGCCTCCTTGTGGTGACGGATTAAGAATACAACTGTCACCACCCAATCTCCCAAAGGTGCCGTAAAAGTCAGCTAAGGGATATTGCACACAGATAACATCCTCTGTGAGAGACGGAAAACTCGAAAATAAACCGTGTGCCAACACGCCTGGTCAGCGCGGCACAGTAGACCATAATCCCTCCAAAGTGGAGGAGGCCCGTGCCCAACAATGGGACGAAAATGGGTTGAAGAGGAGAGGAAGCAATCTTGAATACTTGTGCAGGATAAATTTGAAGAATAAAAAAAAAAAATCATCTGATTCGACAATGAAAAGGCGGTGAAAATTTTTACATATAAAGCTAGTTTGGAACGAAATTTAAAAGCTTGTTAAAAAATATATTAACCTCGTAATCTTTCTCATTCCTAGAGCCCAAGCTTTGGTAGATATTATTTTTCAGTAGTTGAGTGTAGCACACATAAAAGGGTCAGAAAGAGTACTGTGTTCTATCTTTTTCCGTTCACCCATTCACATCAACAACACATATAATAATTATTTTTATATATATTAATATACTCGTAAAGCTAAAGAGTTTGTTTGTTTGTTTGAACGCTCTAATCTCAGGAACAACTGATTCGATTTCTAAAATTATTTTTGTGTTGGATAGTACATTTATCGAGAAAGGCTATTGACTATTGTATAACATCACGCTGTGACTAATAGGAGAAAAACAGTAGTGAAAAATATTGTGAAATTGGGGGAAATTTTCTAAATTTCACGCGCACGGAGTCGCGGGCAACAGCTAGTAAATATTATAAAGCTGAAGAGTTTGTTTGTTTGTTTGACCACGCTAATGTCAGGAACTACTGGTTCAAAATGAAAAATTCTTTTTGTGTTGCATAGTCCATTTACCGAGGACCGAGAACATCATACTGGGGCCAATAGGAGCGAAGTATCAGTGAAAAATGTTACAATAACGGGGAAAATTTTCTGAAATCCACGCGCTGGCTCCGTAATTGCGGGAAATAACTAGTTTTTAATATTTGTGTGAAGATAGTATTCTTGTTATACGTAATAATTACTAACTCTATAGCTCTTTTACATTTTTAATAGCACCTTACATTACCAAGGAGGTTATAAGTAGGGAGGAACAACTCGGGAACATAGATTTGTCCCAAGGCCCGGCCTGTTTACGGTTTAAAAGTAAAGTAGTAGCCTTGCCTTCTCATTTCTTCTTACTAGCATTCTCTTTTACTCCAGCTCAAAAAGTTAGAAAGGCTACAAAATAGGCTCTTTGTCATTTATTTTTTTAATGTGTTCAACTAAAAAAAGAAGCAGGCCGGATTCGTTGTACCGAGTGTTACGTCTACTCGTAGATCTATATCGTAAGTCTATGTACATTATCGACAATCTATGAATGCAAATTATAGTTAAACACTACTTTATATTAGTTGCAAGCGATTGAAAACAGATTATTAAAATGAAATCAATAGATCCGATCGATAAATTAATCGATTGACACGACATCAAATGTACACAGTTAAAGGTTGCGTCACACTTCCGTGATTTATTGTTATTATTTTATTTTACTACTGAGGTGGCGAACAAGCGTACGGCCCGCCTGATGGAAATATGTTAACGTAGCCTATAGACGTCTGTAACATCAGGGGTATTACGCGCGTGGCCGACCCTGCAGAAATCTCTTCACACCTTTATTTTTCTTTATTTATTAAATTAAGTTATATAAAATTTTCTTCTTTGGCTTTTTCTCCAGCCCAGTAACGTCCCACTATCAGGTACGTGCCCACTTCCTTTTAGGAGGGATTATGGTCTACTGTGGCACAATGACCGGCATGGACATGGCGAGTTTTCCGTCTCTTATGGACGATCTGTGTATAAAATACCTTAGCCGTATTTCCTTCCCTTCAAATTGAAATAATAACTGTCAAATACAGTACGGTTTGTAGCAATTTCAACTAGTAAAAAACCATGTAAGGCAAATATTATGAATAGTAACTTCATGAACAAAGATATGTAAGGTTATTTAGTCAGTTACATACATTTGTATGCAACACACGAACATGCCATATACAAAATTGGACCAAATATTGCGTAAAGCTATTTGTTACTTCCTAATGTGTTCGGACCTTTACTGTCATATTTGTCTAAGAGCCGGTGAAACATCGATCTTCACAGTGCTAAGGCTGAGCACTATCCTATTATTATTATAAGCTATTCCTATTCATATCATTCTGCTAATCTCGATTAGTTCACGGGTTATAAAACAAAGTTGTTACTTCTGTTTGTCCCTATGTGAGCTCAAATCTTTTGAATTACCTAAGAATTACAATGCGTTTTAAATAGATAGATTCCAAGGAAGGCACATAAAATTTGTTAAGATTTTGTTTTTAAGCACTACGTGTGCAAAGCCATAAGCAAAAGCCAACAAAGTATAAACGCGACAGTTTGTAAGAATGTATGGATGGATATTTGCTACTCTTTGACGGAAAACTGTGTAATTTTAACTGAAACAAAATAGTATATTATAAAGATCGAGATAAAATACTGACTATATCATGACGTTAAAGCGAAGAAACTGGGCAGTAAATTAGATGAATCCACAGGCATCAGATAGTAGAACTATAATATAATTACAAATACAATAATGTGGTCTTTCTTGCGAAAAATCGTAAATGAGTAATATTTGCCAACCTCTCTTCTTACAAATTAAATCTAGTCTTACTGTGTGACTGAAAAGTCTCAATAACATCGAACTAGATTCTATGCAAAATATACGCACATAAATCTGTAACAAGTGATTGTATTTGAGCTATAATTATTATCACTGTGAAGGTCGATGTTAGATCGGCTCTTTAATAATAGTTGCAGGCGCCATGCATTGAATGACGCCGCGTCGCCGCCACGAGTTGAATGCTAATCACATATTTACATCTATAAAATAATAATCATCTTATCCAGTACTACCCACGCGGTGCAGTTGATTACCACCCTATTATCAGATGAATTGCTGATTTAAGAGGCGGGTAATCTGTTTGTGTAGTACATTATTGTTCCGGCTTAGAACTTATTTGAAAGTATAAAATCGGGACAAGATATTTGCTTAATAAACTAAACCATAGTGGTAAAAATGATCAGCATGAGCGGAACTTGAACCTACGACCTACGGAATACCGTTCCATCGCTAAAATCCCAAGAAAAAAGAGAAAAAAAAAGCAAGGCAAGATATTTGCTGTATAGGAATATTTAATATCAAGGACGTCTTGTATTCGCAAATGAAGGGTTCCATATTGTTGTTATCATCGAATAACAATGTCATCAAATAGCGGAATAAGGGCAGGAAAATGATGATGACTCGAATTTGTTATTGTACCTTAGTCTGATATACTTATACTGTAAAATTTTCAATTGATTGATAAATAAAATGTAACACGAAAAATATCAGGCTAAACTAATACATTTTGTAAAACACTTTACGTTACCATGGCATGTTTGCGACAGGGTTTACGTTATTCAATGATTTATAATCTAATCAGAAACCTGTAACATGGTTTATATTATGGTCCCAGCGCCTAAATATAGAGCCTTCGAAGGTGAGCTGCAAATTCTACAATTCCGATTGCCGTTATTTTGATTAATAGAAACAAGAATGTAAATGTTAAGTTTGTGGACAAAACTGCAATATATTAAGATATAATCAATTGCTTTTGGAATGTTGCAGATTATCTTTAACTTACTGGATGTAGCGACGACTTCAAGTGGATTGCTACTTAACTAGTTATTGCGAAAATTATTTTATAGATATTATTTTATTAAGTCAATAAATCAAAATGGTATTTATTCGTTTTATTTATGCAATACCTAGGTCTTAAGACGGGACTACAGTCACAATTTAGCTATTGCTATTCCTATTCCCGATATTATGAATGTAGGGTTCTGACATTGTAAGTGGGTTTGCTTTTATGGCAGGAACAGTTGTCAATATTTGGAGGGTGGTGGTCATAGTCTCCCACGGTGACCAGTCAGCTGTTTTTATTTCATTTTTATTTATTATTCCTATTCCCGAGCACCGCGCTGAAAGGGGTACAAATAGTTGAGGCAGATTTTACCTACAAATTCTTTGAAAAAAAACGACATCTTGTAGTTCACTGTTTTCTAAATTCTTCTTAGTAAAACCGAATGTTATATTCTATGGTTATATTTCTTTTAGTTATTATGTTTTGATAAGAAATAAGCAATAAAAGCATAGATATATAGGACTTACATACTGTAAGAAAAAATCATTGCTCTGGCGGCAATACCTACGAAGAAAACAGCGGACTACTATGCCCCTATTTTTGTATGAAGCATAGTTTGATGTCGGTTCCTTTTTTCCGCTTGCTGCATAATAAAGCAATTATTGTAGTTTAAAATGGTACATAACATTGCATAACATTGGCATGACGTATTTCCTTAAACTACATGTGTAGTGTATAATTATACACCATTTATTGTATGATAGACAAGTTATAACTTTCACAAGATCACTGTTGAATATTCTTGTCAACACGCCGACAAGGATCAGGTTTTTATCACAGATTTACCAGGTTCAATCTTAAAGATACGTCAATTAATATTATTGTATCATTATTGTAACTCGTTTACCATCAGGCGGGCCGAACGCTAGTTAGTAGGAAAAAATTTTGCTTAACTAAATCGTATTTCATAGACTAATAATAATCTTTCTTATGAGGAACTAGCTGGCCCGGCAAACGTAAAAAAAATTTAAAAAAGTGAACTATAAACCTCACGGAGCCCGAGACCTTTCCAACGAATGCAAAACCGTGGAAATCGGTCCGTGCGTTCTGGAGTTATAGCGTCAGGAAGGAAAACCCGACTTATTTTTATATAGTAGATAGCCTGTATCAGAAAAACAAATAGATGCATATTTCACGCACATATAGATATTTACCTACGTAACTTCAAGCCGATTGAGTGATGTTGCCATAGACAATTGGCATTGTTCATATTTTTATAAAACTCTTAATTCGAAAACCATTTCGAGGAATAGAGTTTCTGATCATGATCCATTAGTTTTTTCGGAAAATTTCCAATATTAACCATTACTTTTCCAAAAAAGCAAATGATCTCTATTTGCCCTTGAAATGAAGGACTTAAAATATTAAGGCGTTTTTAGGGATATACTACTCTACTAGGAGTTGAAATTGGTTTATTATATCAACTTGGCAATTATAAAACGATGTATTGCAATCTGTCTTATGTCTATCAAGAAAAGGCAATACGCAGATTGCGTACAACGATGACGTCACAACATTTAAAATAATATCTAATTAAATAAAAATTCTATATAGTGAATATTTCAATAATATTGAAAATAGTTGCCTAAAATTGTCAATATTTTCTAAAAAAATATAAAAACAGCAGGTTAAAAATTATGAACAATCCCAATCAGAGACACTATCAGGTATCTCTGTGGTTTTCTTTCTATTCAAATATCTGTGTAGTGTTTTTGGTTTTCTATAGATATGTGTCCTATCCGTGTCATTGAAGGACTAAGAATACAAGTGTCACCAGTCCATCCCTCCTTATTCTGTAAGAGCCAGTTAAAGAATGTTGTACACAGATAAAATCCAATATGAGATGGAGAACTCGATGAACCCTATGCCACAACACGCTTGATAAACGAGGGGTAGCGCAACATAGCCCCTCTCAAAATGTAGTTGTCTCATGCCTTGCGACTTTAATGGGTTGGAGAAAGAAAATAGTTTTTTGGAAAGTTGACTGGATAAAATATTTTAGTTATTTCTTCTGCTTCTAGTATATTCCAAGTTTATTATATTGTTTACAGTTCAAGGTGAATGTTAAAGATGTGACTTTGTATATGGTCGTGAATAAGCGCAGGAAATGCAGCAAATTCAATCATTTGTTTAGAAGAAACCTGATAGATCCGGAGTAGCCCGGTGATATCGACCTATTGTAACTATGCTTAAATATGGAGACTTTAAAATGTGCAGAAATGACTTTAAAAAATATTCATCATCATCGTCATATCATGCCTTTTTATTATGGTGGTAGGCACAAACTATAAAGCACCATATGCTACGGCATCATCGTCATACCGTCATACAGTAAAGCTTTTTTTCCATGGTGGTAGAGGCTCACCCGCTTCGATCCAAACATACTCTTTCGGATTCATTTATATTTGTACATGTCCATACATGCCCAACAGTTTTTTTTTATTTTTATTTACGCGACGACATGCCCGACATTTATAAGTATTTAATAAAATTGGTCAAGTGCGAGTCAGACTCGCGCACGAAGGGTTCCGTACCATTATCTATGCAACATAAGACAACGTTATTAGTATCGAGCAAGAAACGGTAAAAAAATCATGTTTGTTGTATGGGAGCCCCCCTTAAATATTTATTTTATTTTATTTTTAGTATTTGTTGTTATAGCGGCAATAGAAATACATCATCTGTGAAAATTTCAACTCTCTAGCTATCACCGTTCTTGAGATACAGCCTGGTGACAAACGGACGGACGGACGGACGGACGGACAGTGAAGTCTCAGTAATAGGGTCCCGTTTTTACCCTTTGGGTACGGAACCCTAAAAACGAAGGTATTAAAAACGTTTTTTTCTTTAAGAAACCGCAGCTTCGTTAAAAGCCACCAGTGTCAAGAATTCAAGTATTCTCCGGCCCAGAAATAGAGCAATATCAGTTCATATGTTAAAAGCTATGTATTATCCTTTTACATATCAACAGATTTTTACTGTATATAAACATCTGCAAAATTTTTTACTATGCATTTGGTATAAATGGAAGAAAAATAGTAGGGAAGCTGTTACTTCCATTATATTGGAATAAGAATCGTTGGTAGAGAAACACAAACGTAGCACTCGATGTCCTAATCAAGTAAACCACAAAACCTAAAATGTATACTGTAAAGTACAGTCGCCTGAAATCGTCATTATAAGACAAATGTTTGGAATGACATGTCTATTATTCAAAATACGTGTAAAGTTCTATTCCAACCATATTGGTCGGAATAGCTAAGTGAAATAAATAAAATAAGTAAATAAATAACTAAATAAGTACCTAAATAAATAGGCATATAATATATATTATGTTAGAATTGTCAATATCAGTTTAAATTATCTCTGTGGTAATTCGATAATTGATACAGTCTTGGTATAGCCGTATTGGCCAAGCTTCCTCATGGACAAAAATCTTGAAGTACAGCTAAAAGTTTTGGGTTTTTTATGCATCTATCTATATTTTTTTAAGTCTACAAGATAATATAGTCCACAAGGAAGCAAACAGTTTATCTTGTTCGAGAGTACCTCGTGACTGTTATGAAAACCTGGGACCGTTCATCTTGATGACCTGACCTTGACCTCACTCGTATAGAGGTCATGGCACACACACCGTTATAAAAGGGTCTAGGTTAGATGCATATTGTCTTGTGTTATACCAAAAAGTTAACTAGGAAAAAAACACTTGATTCAAGCGATAAATTGTGAATTTATTTACGAAACTATTTTTATTAATAAAGTTAAAAAAAACTAATAATCTTCAAAATTATTTATAAAGAAGATAAATTATTATTTAATCTTTTTGGAATATTTATAAAAACAAATTGAATGAATTTCACAAAACGCATAAACTTTAAAATTTTGACAGACTTACTTCTTTTATTTTTTTTTATTTATGGGACTTGGTCGCTTTGCGACTATATCGCCCAATCAGTCCAAAAGAGAGACTTACTTAGTGTTAAAACTTCATAATCCGTAAAAAGATCCTAGAAATAGGTGTTTCTTATATTCTGGCCTTTTGCTGATCAATATTCCAGATTAGTACGATCTTTAAAAGCTGAAAATAATTATAATTAATATGAAATTTTTATATCCTTTATCTTCTTATATATAAAATTCACGTGTCACAGTGTTAGTTACCGTACTCCTCCGAAACGGCTTTACAGATTTTTACCAAATTTTAAATGCGTATGCAGTAGGTCTGAGATTCGGCTACTATCTATTTTTCAAACAACCCCCCCCCCCCTCCCTGACATTTGTATGGCAAAACAACGTTCGCCGGGACAGCAGGCTAGTATATTATAAATGTGAAAGTTTGTGAGTTTGTTACTCTTTCACGCAAAAACTACTAAATGGATTTTAATTAAACTTTACAATAACGTAGATTATGCATCAAAATAACATATAGGCTACTTTTTATCCCAAAAAAAATGCAATGTTCCCGTGGGATAGTAAAAAACGAACAGATCTTTTCTCCTTTTTACCGCGGATAATACCGCGGGGCACAGCAAAACATGTTTTTACTGTTTTTTCGTTTAATAAAAATGTCTACATCCTTTTGTAGTTTTTATTAATAATTTATAATAACGGGAAGAGTAAATTGCGATTTCATATAAAATTGATTATTCAGCGCTAATGCGTGAACAGTATAAATCTTCAAGAGTCAAAACAGGCGTCCAAATAGGGTTGTCACGCGTAACTCTCACCTATTCCGACATAATATTTATTTTCTTTATGAAATGGACAATACAATTTTTTATTAAAGTAATGAATGATTTCTAAGGCTTAAAACACCAAGCTCCACTGACATCCTTTAGGGATTTCTTAGATGTTGGCGCTAATTCCTTTCGCACAAATAAAAATAAACTAAATTAAAAAAGAAATGTTGGTAGTGTCACAATTTAATTATATTGTTTTTAGCTATGAAACCAAAATTTACACTGTAGTAGGTTTCATTTTACTTATTTTAGTTTTTCCTTTTCATCTTTAAACACAATATCTAGATTTTGAGATAAGCCTAAACACCAAAACTTGTAACCTTTTAATTCGACATTCGTATCTCAAAATTCTTATTAACTAACAAACGTAAGAAAAAGATTGTAAATATTATTTTGGCTATCAAGAGAATAACCTGTCCATATTTTTTCGTAGGCCAGAATCCGCTTTGCAAGTGAGAACATTAAAGTTATTAAAAAGCAATATTAAAAATACTAGCAAAAGTGACAACCCTAAAGTGCGGCGTAAGGTCCGAGAGTAAAGTTATGAGTTGCACCATATATGGAGTGCGTGGGTAATCGCGCACACAATGCTTATGAACATGGTAAATAAATTGTATCAAACATATCAAAGATGTAATTGTGATGATCAATATTATATACAATGATTTATGCAGTGGTCTTTTTGAATAAAATTTATCAAAAATATCGACTTCAAAAAAAAAAGGAGGTTTTTCTCAATTCGTCTGTATTTGTTTTATGTTTGTTACCTTTTAACTGGGTAAAGCGATATTGATGATTCTTTTTTTATTTAAAAGCTGGTGGTTCCCGTTTAGTCCCATTGGCACTAGATCAGGATCTGATGGTTATCTCCTGAGAAGTCGAGAAAAACCCATAAATTTAAAGGCATATGAAGTGGGTTGAACTTTTTTTTATAAATACTCAACTATTATAAAAGTAACTTTGATTTGATCATAAAGTCCTACGAATAGGTGGTCTTGTCGTCAGCTAGTAACACCTAAACCTTTATGGATAATTGAAGTCACAAGACATTGCAAGTAGTTTAGTGTTTATAGTGTGTGAGTGTTTATAGCTAAATAACTTTGATAAAATTACTTGACACGGGACACAGTGCGTACAAAAACAAATATAATTCAAGTACATATTTTGCATGAGGTCATTGCTTTGATACTAAGATATTGTGTCCAACATAGATATTGGGGTCCAGTACAGTAAAAAACCTTTAATTTTAAGTAAAGTAATAATAAAAGGTTTTACAAAATTAGATTTTGCAGCCGGAATTCATCCATCAACCTTTCTCAGTCCACTGCTAGACAAAGGCCTTCCCCATACATCGTCACAACGCGCGGTCCTGCGCTATCTGCATCCAGCGGCCCCCGGTATATTTGACGATATCGTCAGTCCACCTTGGCCGCCCAACGCTGCGTCGTCCGGTGCGTGGTCGCCACTCGAGGACCTTCCGTCCCCAACGGTTATCAGATCGTCAGGCGATGTGGCCTACCTATTGCCACTTCAGCGCGCTAACTCTTCGGGCTATGTCGTACATACCGGTCCTTCTACGGATCTCCGCATTCCGGATCTTATCACGTAGGGAAACACCGAGCATAGCCCTCTCCATAGCACGCTGACTGGACTCTGAGTTTTGTTATGAGGCCGACATTCGGAGACGTCTCAGTTCCATAAGTCATCACTGGTAACACACACTACATCTAGCAGCCGGAATGTGGGCAATAAACTTTAATTTCCACTAGAAAATTACATTTTAAATGTAATCGCAGACTCTCTCTCCTACCCTTAAACATCCCACTACTGGGCACAAGTCATCTCCACTTTGGAAGGAATTACGGTCTACTATGCCACGCTGACCAGGCATGTTAGAATAGGGTTATTTTTCGTATTTTCCGTCTCTCACAGAGGATGTTATCTGTGTACAATATTCCTTAGCTGGCTTTTACAGAACCCTGGGAAGAAGAAGAGGGTGGTGATATTTGTATTCTCAATCCGTCACCACACGGAAATCTTTAAATTTAGTAAGTAATAATTTTATTACTAAACAATTGTGTGTTTGCCTGTACTTGTCATTCTTGTCAAGTTGTTAATATTGCTTCCGTTTGAGTATATTGAAAATGCATAAAATTCTGCAGCGCACCCCTTTTACGACCACTTGTATGTTAAGATTAATATTTACGTTATATAAATATTAAATGACTAACGATTAAATAGTTGTTTGTTGGCTATTCTGTGGGTTTTCACTTTATTAGGGTTCCGTACAAAAACATGGCCACATGAAATGGATAAAATGAATGTCTTGTAGCATCATGTTTTCTGTATTTTTGTCTGATATGAAAGTAATACATACTTATTTTCATGTATACTAATAGTATTGTTTTGCCATACAAATGTCAGTTGAGGGGTTTGAAAAATAGATGTTGTCCGATTCTCAGACCTACTGAATATGCCATTTAAAATTTCATAAAAATCGGTCAAGCCGTTTCGGAGGAGTACGGTAACTAACACTGTGACATGTGAATTTTATATATTAGACTAGCTGACCCGGCAAACGTTGTTTTGCCATACAAAAAAAAAAGGTTTGAAAAATAGATGTTGGCCGATTCTCAGACCTACTGAATATGCATGTAAAATTTCATAAAGATCAGGCAAGCCGTTTCGGAGGAGTACGGTAACTAACACTGTGACACGTGAATTTTATATATTAGAAGAGAGAATATTAGATATGTTAGATTATAAAGCTAAAACCACTGAATCGATTTGAACAATTCTTTCAGTCTTGGATAATACATTTATCAAGGTAGGCTATAGGCTATATAGCATCACGCTGCAACCAGTAGTAATGGAGCATCGCTGACAAAATAAGAAAAAACGGTATTTTTTTTCAAAATTCCATGCGTTTGGAGTCGCAGGCAACAGCTATAAAGTATAAATATGTATGACAGTATTTTTGCATAAATCGCCAACCCTTATAAGCTTCAGTACAGTTCATAATAAAGCTTTACACACGCTCGTAAAAAAGGTGTATTATCCGTAAATTATGATTTAAAGTCGACTAATAAACCACAGTCGCTTGACGGCCATGGTGGTGTGATGTAGTAGTTGTAAGGTATATAATAAGCATGTAGTCTCTAAAATATAGTCAGTGTATCATTGAACTTTGAGCGTTTCATTTGTCTCCTATACACAACCTTACATGGCGACCCTGCCTGTAACCTAAGCGATCCGCGCGCGCGTGTACTCCTAATATGGAAACGGTATTTTAAAACAATTGGTGGAAAATTACTACGGACTTTAAAATGAAACAAAGAGTGATCAGGTCCCCGTTCAATAAAACGTATTTTATAGTTACGTCGTCTAGGAACATTTACGAGAAAAATGGGTGGTTCTAGTTCGAAGGAAGAAGTAGTGATTGCCCAGAGCGCCGGAGTCGGTAGTAACACGGCCCATACCCGTCAGCAAGAAATCACGAACACAATTCTCGTGGTTATATGTACCATTTTGACACTTGGGGTGGTGATTATTGTATACAAGCTGTATAACCGTTGCCATAAAAGGATAATACAGCGTCGCATAGATGAAATCACATTGAGGCGTTATTCCAGTATCCTGCGACGACACCAGGCAAACAAGGATCCTGTGCTGCAGGTTGGCATGGCCGAGGTAATCGACGTGTAGCTTATGATATCTTCGAGGTGCGTATTCTAACGTTGGGCAAGCAGCGGTGTCGGCTCAGTGCAAATATCTTACGGTAGTGATGTGATGTGATAGGTCCAAGGTTCTATATGTGTTGTGAGTAAATAATATATATGGTTAAAAAAAAAAAAAAAAAAAAGTATCATGTGCATCTTCGGGTATTAATTAGTTAAATTATGTAGTATAAATAAAGTCCACTGTTAATTAGTTCACTAACGTGGTATGGCTGAGGATTTAAACGTAATATTAAACGAATTAAGAGTAATAAGAAGTTACTTAATAAAAATAGGTCCCAGCCGTCGACACGGCAAGATTTTGGACATTAAAAGAAAAGAGGCTAACAGTAGTCTATTAAAATATAACCAATTTGTTAAAATTTATAAAGAAAACTTAAGACATTTTACGAATTCGGAGATTTTATTAATTACTAGGATTTGTGAGGAATTTGATAAACTATATTCAGAGATAATTTGTTGGTGTAGTGATACAAGAGAGGGCGAGCTTTCGTTACAAACCATGGCGGACATATTCGAAATTAAAACGGCGTTACATCTTTTGCCCGTTATGGACGATAGTTCTGACAATACCAAGCAACTTATTGAGAGTATTGAATATTACGATTCAGTTTTAGACAAACCAGGATGTAAAATTAAGCTTATTCAGTTTGTTTTGAAAAACAGGCTATCCCAGCGTGCAAAATTATTATTATCATCAAAATATGAAACTGTCGATGAGCTTATAAAGGATATGCGTAAACTATTGTTGCCACAAAAAAGCTACATATCTATTCAAACTAAATTGCAAAACTGTAAACAATATAATAAAACAGTTACAGATTACGGCAAAGAAATTTCAGAACTCTTTGTGAATTTGACGATATCGCAAGCCGAAAGTGATTCAGCCAAGTATGCATTATTAAAACCTATGAATGAAAAGTTAGCAATTAAGCGATTCGCTGATGGTTTGCGGGATCGGCGCCTAAGCACAATTATTGCCTCGCGTAACTGTTCTTCTTTAACAGAAGCTATCCAGACGGCCCAAGATGAGGAGACACCTGGTCCAAGCGGTTCAGCAGAGATGATAGGTACGTATAAACATTCGTTTTATCAGACTAAGAGAGCCCAGCGAGGTTATCGAGGACAGCGTAATTTTGCTGCAAGAAGTGGGCACCAAGGTTACCAGCAACGAGGTCATCGGCCCCAGGTACCTCATAAATTTAGTAATAAATATTTTCGCGGTAATTATAACAATAACTTTCGTGAATCTAATGGATTCCCACGTGGTAACCGCAATCGAGGCATCGCGTTACAACGAAATATGAATTTCATGACTGGAAATAGACAGGTAGCAACAGAGACATCAACTAATGAATCACTAAATCATTTTTTTCGTGAATGATGTCATCTTATCGTGTAACAATTTAAACAAAGTATCACTTGAGATTTGCAATCATAATCATAGCTGGCTAATTGATACCGGCGCATCCATATCGGGAGTGAAGCTAGAATGTTTGAATCGTTTACAAATTCCTTACCATATAGAGAGAGTTAGTGTGAAAGGAATAGGTGGTAATGTACTTTCAGAAGGTTGTGTAAATTTAACACTCAATTATAACGAGTATAAATTCCATCATAAATTCGTTGTATTTAAGGATTTACCATGTAAGACGGACGGTATATTAGGTCAAGATTTTTTATCGTTTTATAGAGCCATTTTAAATTTTGAAATCAATACATTGCAATTGTTTACTGATGAGTCCGAGTTAGTTACTATATCCTTTGATAATTATTTTACAAATCATAACACATGTTATTTAACGGTACCAGCACGTAGCGAGTCAATACATTTTATTGAAACAAACTCAAAACAAGAGTGTGTAGTGTCAAATCAGCAATTATGTGAGGGTGTATTTTTGGCAAGCAGTATAAACAAACCAATAAACGGGAAAATACCTATTCGTATCTTAAACACTAGGGATGAAAACGTTAGACTAAATTATTTTCAGGTAAACACTAGTAATTTAAATAATTATTTTATTTGTCAGTTTAATAAAACTGCGATTGATTCGGAAAGGGTTAAAACCTTATTTAATTTATTAAATTTGAAAGGGTTGAACATTGAAGAACAAAAGTCGATAGAAAACATTTGCGCTAAATTTCCCGACATTTTTCATTTGCCAGGTGATAAATTATCTACTACGCCCATATATGAACAGACCATTGACTTGAAACCACATACCACACCTATTTACACAAAATCTTATCGTTTGCCTTATGCTCAAAAACCAGAATTAGATAACCAAATTGAAAATATGTTAAACGATGGAATAATTGAACCATCTCAAAGTGCATGGTCCAGTCCATTGTTACTCGTTCCGAAAAAACGTGATGAAAATGGAGTTGCAAAGTGGCGTGTCGTTATTGACTATAGAAAGCTAAACAATAGTATACAGGATGATAAATTTCCTCTTCCCAACATTAGTGAAATACTTGACTCATTATCGGGAGCAATGTACTTTACTCATTTAGACTTATTTCAAGGATTTTTTCAGATTAAATTACAGGAAAGTTGTAGACCATGTACGGCATTCACTACAGGTAAAAATCAATATCAAATGACTCGAATGCCGATGGGGTTAAAATCTAGTCCCAATAGTTTTAGCAGAATGATGACAATAGCAATGTCAGGTCTTAACTACGATAAATGTCTCATTTATCAGGATGATCTGATCGTAATAGGAAGAAATTTATCTATACATAATCAAAATTTGATGGATGTCTTTACTAGGTTGCGAAAAGTAAATTTAAAATTAAACCCTGCTAAGTGTTTATTTCTACAAAAAGAGGTTCTTTATTTAGGACATATAGTGTCAGGTACAGGAATCTTACCAGACCCAGAAAAAATTAAAATTGTAGATAATTACCCAAAGCCACAAAATGCGGACCAATTGAAGCGTTTTGTAGCTTTCGCTAACTATTATAGAAAATTCATTAGGAATTTTGCCAAACTTGCATTTCCCTTGAACAAATTAGGCTGTAAAAATGTTAAATTTGTGTGGACAAAGGAATGCGAACATTCGTTTCAGATGTTAAAATCAGCCTTGATAAACCCGCCAGTATTGCAATATCCAAACTTTTCAGAAAACAATGAGTTTATATTACAAACAGACGCATCAGGTACAGCGATAGGTTCTGTATTGTGTAATGGAGATGGACGGCCAGTAGCTTATGCTAGTCGTGGTTTAAATAAAGCCGAAATTAATTACCCTACCATTGAAAAGGAACTCTTAGCAATCGTTTGGAGTGTTAAGTATTTTCGACCTTATTTATACGGAAAACGGTTCAAGATACAGACTGACCATCGACCTCTAGTTTATTTGTTTTCCATGCGAGATCCTTCTAGTAGATTATTGAAATTTAGATTGCAATTAGAAGAATTTAATTATACAATTGAGTATATAAAGGGACAGTCAAATTCAGTGGCAGATGCTTTATCGCGAATAACACTAACATCTGAGGAATTAAAATCAATGAATGAGCATATTATTAGTGTAATGACTAGAGCGCAATTGCGTCAATTAAACATGGATAGTAGTAAGAGCGATAATAATCCGTCGGTGGATAATATAGACACACACTCGAGGCCTGATCAACCAAGAGTGGTGGAAATAATTAAAAAACCGAGGAATATTACCGAACTTTCGTTAATAAACCCTAGGCAGGAAAATAATTTAATAAAAAGTGGAATAAGCGTAGAAAAATTTAAATATTTTATATATGTGCCCAGTAAATCAATAATTTATATACAAACAATATCTCGATCTCCGATCACGCGAGCCGTATTGGTGAGAGACTTGTTATGTTTATGTAAAAAGATATCGATAAATGAGCTATGCATATTAAGAAATGATAATAATAATGATTTTATCAGTGGGCTTATAAATGAAATAAAGAGTTATGAAAAGTGGTCCGGACCACGTATTTGTGTAGTGAGTAATGTTCAGAGAATAGATAATTTAGATAATAGGCGTGTAATATTAAATGATTTCCACCTATTGCCCACTAGTGGCCACGCAGGTATTAGGCGAATGACAAATAATATCAAAAAGTATTATTTCTGGCCATGTCTTGAAAAGGATGTTATCGATTTTGTGTCGAAGTGTGAACAATGTAAGAAACAGAAATATTCCACACACATTAAGCAGCCTATGAAAGTCACAACGACTGCAAATTCAGCATTAGAGAAGGTTTATTTAGACATAGTCGGACCGTTACCACAGGACATATATAATTATAAATACATATTGACTTTGCAATGCGAGCTATCAAAATTCACAGAGGCGTATCCATTACACAACAAAGACACGGTAAGTGTAGCGCGAGCATTCGTTGATAATTTTATCTTAAGATATGGTATACCCCGAGAAATAGCGACAGACCGTGGGTCAGAATTTATTTCAAGTATTATGAACGAAATATGCCAAATCTTAAGAATCACTCAAACTTCCTCTACAGCTTACCATCACGAGAGTATAGGAGCTCTGGAAAATAACCACAAAGCAATGGGTGCGTATCTTAGAATAAGTTGTAACAATCACACGGCTGCGTGGAGTACCTGGTTGCCATATTGGTGTTTTTCATATAACAATACAGTACATACGGAGACCAAGTACACACCGCATGAATTAGTTTTTGGTAAACGTTGTGTGTTGCCCGCAAATTTAGAAGGTCATATCGTAGATCCCTTATATGTTCACGACAACTATGCTCTCGAACTAAAATATAGACTCCAATTAGCACAAAAAGATGCACGTGACAACTTAATTAAAAATAAAGTTAAAAGAAAGAATGATTATGATAACAATATAAACCCAGTGTATTTTAAAAAGGGTGATTTATTATTATTAAGAAATACTTCTGATAATAAAATGGATCCAATATATTTAGGACCTTATATAGTAATTGATGACCTAGATTGTAATGTAAAAATATTGAAAAATAATAAAGAATACGTTACACATAAGAATAGAACTAAGCTTTATAAAAGTGTCTAAGTTTGTAAACATTTTTTTTTTCATTATATCATCTTATGATGTCTTGTAGACTTAAATAAGATCCTTAAATAATAATATGTATTATTACAATTATTTTATCTTGTTTAGTATTATAATAATATGTAATCAAATGTAATCAAACTTTATTTAGTAAGTAACTAGGTATACAAAATAATAACTGTGTACAATTATTATTTTTTTTATTAACAGGGGAGGTGTGATGTAGTAGTTGTAAGGTATATAATAAGCATGTAGTCTCTAAAATATAGTCAGTGTATCATTGAACTTTGAGCGTTTCATTTGTCTCCTATACACAACCTTACAGTGGCAACACCACAGTATATACATAAACAGTATGGAAAGTAGGCATGGAACTACAAACATAACAGATAGGTGAAAATCTCATTGGTTGGTCTTAGTTAGAGCATTAATGGCTTCGTAGTCTAGTTATTCATGTAACGGCTTGTCGTTCACGAGGTAGTGGGTTCGATTTCCGCAATGGATAATCATTTGTGTAATATAACGTGTATGAACGTAATTCCCAGCCAGTCAATTCGCTAATTGCGCAATTAGATTAATATGTTTAAAGAGAAGGTACAACCAAAAGTTTAAGTACTATAACAATTTTCAAAATACAAGGCTAGGCAGTTCAATTCACGGAAACTGCCTAGAAATAAGAGCTCATAATAGGCACGCAGTTCACTACAGTACACTAAGGAGCTAAGCCGTAGTAAGTTTCACAATTTGATGTAGTTTTTAACGAACAAAAAAAACATACATACGAATTGAGAACCTCCTCCTTTTTTGAAGTCAAAAAAGGAGGACGTTCTCAATTCGTATGTATGTTTTTTATGTATTACCTTATAAGTTTTAACTGGGCAAAGCGTTTTTAATGATCTTTTTTTATTTGAAATCTGGTGGTTCCCGTGTGGTCCGATTAGCACCAGTGTGGCGCGGGCCGTCGTGACTGTGATGTGAAGAGCTGACGTGTTTTTAAAAATTCTTATTTTCTAAAATATCTAATTTTCATACTGCATTAGCTTATATATGCTGTGGCAATAATAACTATTTTACTGCACTATTCTTCTGTTCGTTATAAATAATTATTACTACTGTACAATTTGCTTGTGTTTGTTATTTTTAACCTACCACATAATAAGTGCTGTTATGAGTTTTGTGTTGTTGTTTTTAGAAAATTATATTAGTGAGTAATTATCTGAGTATTTTGCTGAATTAATGATGGGTATTGGAAAAATAATGGCAGTGACTGGTGACTGCAATGTCTTTAAAAACTCGGGCTAAAATTTTAAAAAAATACGCATCTTTATCCGTAAAAATCCAATCCGTGGTTTTATTTAAACGAATGAATCGCGCAAGTGTTACAGAATACTAAATAATGGCGGATTGTCAATTGAACAGTAGGTACATATATAAACATAGTACGTATATAAGAGTAGAATTCCACATAGCGCGGTTCTAGGCCACTTGAATCTAGCGACTTTCTTCAATTTCGCTCCAATTAGTAAACAACAGTCACCACTGCATTACCAGCATTAGAGTTTTCTTGTGCCTGTTGCCTCTAGAATCTAGCCCTCATGGAGAGACGGGGATTTTCAAAGATCTAGATCTTAGTATTTTAGATATTATCAACGTAAATACCACGCAGATGATACGCCTGGTCAGCGTGGCGCAGTAGACCGTAGTCCATCCCAAAGTGGAGGAGGCCAGGAGTGGGACGTTAAGGGGCTGGAGGGGAAGAGAGATTTTTCTGTAAAATTTACCACCTCTCGTAAATTTTACAGAAAAATTATTAAGCCTATAAGACTCACAAGAAAATCAAAGAAAAAAGCTCCTTAAGAGATTTATATAAATACTAGCTGTGTACCGCGGTTTTAACGGTGTTTTTGCGTGAAAGAGTAACAAACATCCATAATCACAAACTTTCACATTTATAATGTTAGTTGGATAAGGATATATACGCGAGTTCTCACAAAGTTCAGCTTTTTGCTAATGTTATTTTTATTCGTCATCTCTTTCTCTTATCTCCTTTTAAGACTACAGGATATTAGAACTAAACTAACAAGCACCATGCGTCTAGTGTGTTAGAACATAAACTCTACTTATATAGAAGGAGTAAATGTCATGTTTATCGTGATAAGGTCAAATTGTCTATCCAGTTTTACGGCTAGTAAAATATAATGCCTGTTTATTAGGATTTGCACTGAAACGAACGGAGCGGACAGCGATCTGGGGTGATTTTGGGAGTCACTAAGAAAAAGATCAAGAAAATTAAAATTTTATTTAGGTACCAACACAAAACATGAACGTGTACCTACTTATGTACGCATGTGTAGATTTTAATTTACATATTCGAGTTTCTCTACGTTTGTAACTACATTCCGAGCAACGGTGTGCATGCGCAGGTCCCATATCCCATTTTGGATTAACCAACTTCACGTTGTTGGTATTTATTGAAGGTTTGCGCGAGTTAAGTAATAGTCTTTCTAATTCGTTGCGATTTTCTTTCCAATTTTTTATAGAAACCTATTCTTTAGCTATTTTCACTCTTTATTAAACAGATTATCCATAAGTAGAACAATCTTTGCATAGTCATTTTGCATTGAATATTGGATTTATAGCTCTTATTGTGTGTGATAACTAGTTCCAGAGGTAGATAAGTTTAGTGTACGCTGAATAGGTGTTTGCGTATATGTAATTACATGAGTGTTATTCGGTGTATTACCTTGACACTCAAATCCTACAAAGTAACTACTCCAGTAGGTTCAGCATTCAAAGGGTGAGGGTCGAACTAATAATCGCCCCGCTAATCGCTCCGCTTATCACAAACCTCTTACCTGAATCACCGACATATGTATTGAGGTGTCTGACCGTCAGTTACGGCCATTTTGTTTTGTAGTACACAGGAAATAGCGTAGATGTAATGAGATAGACATCTTTTATGGATTTTCAATGTTTAAGCTAGAATATTCACACGTTGCTTTTAAATCAGTTAAGTTATTGTTTGTACATAGTTATTTTACGATACCAAAACACACATAATAAAATATTACGGTACATTAACTTTTAATAATAATTCCTTTTCAGCTTTGCTTGAAATATACCTACCTAATCATGTACCTAACTCGAAGAAACAAACATTTTCTTCATGTTTTCGGGAATTCAAATATTTATCCAATTAATTAGATGGATAGGAATTCAATGTCATTTATAAGATAAGATGTTTTGTATGAAGACTAAAAATCTGGCTTGGTAGTAGGTACCTACCTGGTAATAAAAATTCGAAATTCGATAACGATTTTTTCTTGATGGGAAAATTCAAAATTCGCATTGTAATAAAATTGAAAGCAAATGATAGAGTACTGTAATGTTTACCATAATGCAGTCTTTTCAATATTTTTATATTAATTTTTAAACATACTATTATACCTATTTTCTTTTTATTTCTAACAGTTGCAATAGCAGCAATTTCCTGAATTGATGAAACATAAATGATAGCGTAAAATGCAGTTAAATTATATAGTTTACAAAGACTAACTGCAACGCGACCTGGTAGGTCACAATCATGGTATGATGGCAACGCTAGTTTCAAATTTACATGCCAGTATTGCCAGTACTACAATGTTTTATATAACAACTCTATAATTCATTGATAAAACAAGCCACAATGGTGCCAATTCTGTTGTGCAAAAACTTAAACTAACTTAATTAACAAACCAAGTTGTATTTGTATTAAGGTGTATATTGTGTGTAGTGTAGTATTGTAAATTATTTGTATTGGTAATTTCATTGCAGACAATTTTACTTCTTGTTCCCAGCTCATTATTGTCCCATTGTGGGCACAAGCCTCTGGGTTACATAGGGTTTAGTTTCGAGATGCCTGACTCTCGCAATTAATGTTAACTCATTATGATATTATTATGATATTCTCCGCGTGGTGACGGATTAAGAATACAAGCGTCACCACCCCATCTCCTCCCAAGGGTGCTGTAAAAGTCAGCTAAGGGATATTGCGCACAGATAACACCCTCTGTGAGAGACGGAAAACGCGAAAATAAACCCCGTGCCAACACGCCTGGTCAGCGCGGCACAGTAGACCATAATCTCTTTTAAAGTGGAGGAGCCCCGTGCCCAACAGTGGGACATAAATGGGCTGGAGAGAGTATTATGATATCCCATAATTGGCTCTTATGATAGAAAATCCCTTGAGAAGACATAAGTTACTCTTTAATAAACAGTTTTATAATTTAATAAATATTTTGTCTCATTTACACCAAAAATATTACGTTTTAGTTAAGTTAGTTTTAGTTGTGCAATCAGAATTGGCACCAAGGTAATTGTAGTATATAATCTTGGTGTCAATTTGCATACAAATTGTTATTAAAATAACATAAATTTTAGCGGAACAGGACACTTGTTAGATGGAAATATCTTAGTACATTGTAGTGCAGTTTGCTGATTTCTAAGCTTTGTTTGTACGTTGGTTCGATTTCTTCTAAGAGGCAATGTAAAAATCTGTATGTGCACTGCACATGTATATCAGGGCCCCAAGTCTGCTAATGTATTGTGTCATAATGGTAGCTCAATGGCATCATTATAACCACAAAAAATTAACAATAGACTACCAAACTTGATAAAATTCGCCACCAAGCCAGTTATTTACGACTTGGGCCCCAGATGGCAGGTTGAGGTTTAAAATTGAGGACAAGTAACTTTAGTTTAACTAAATCATACTTCATACAATAACGAAGTTTCATATGATGTATAACCTGTATCATAGACACACATAGATACATATTTACGCACACGTAGATATGTAAGTAGCTTTAAGCTGACTGACTGATGCAGTCATAGACAATACATCTGGGGGCCAAGTCTGCTATTACACACTGCTGCTGTCACAATGATCAGTCACTAACTACATAATGGCGAATTTTATCAAGTTTGGTAGTCTACTCTTCATTTTTGGTCATAAATGACGCCATTATGGCGCCATAATGGCGTCAGTGACTGATCATAGTGACAACTGTAGATGAGGCGTCGGGGTCACCATTGTGGAGGAGCGTGCATAGGTATTTCTAGCATTGTGATGAATAAAGTAATAGAGGCACTGGTTTCAACAATTGTATTTCACATCACAAGTAAAATACTCAATAAACTTTATACTATAAAAAATATGTTTAAATTATGTGTATGTAGTAATTGTAGTATAATTTATCTATTACTCGTTTTTTTATTTTACTCTGTATATGTAGGTATGTATTTATTATTTCCTATTTTAAATTGTGTCTCGCATTTTTTAATGTGCCGCCCTCAAATCCTCTCTGCATCACCCATGGTTGACTGTTAGAGAATGCCCAAGCCATTAAGTCCGCCATTGTATATTTTTATATGCATAAAGATAAATAAATAAAAAATAAAAAAAAACTGGTATAAAAATCACTATAACTAACCTAAGCAATTTAGGAATACTGACATCCTAAGAGAATATTAATAGTACAATCAGACTGTATTTATCTTTAACTCTCCATCCTGAATAATCATAAAAATTACAAAGCTATACATATATATATAGCATTACAAAGATATACAATGATTATTTATATTGACATTTTTAATATAAATATTTGAATTTAGACATGTCAAGTACGAAACGTTTTCACTACAAAGGTTTAAGTATTTTAACCAAAAAAATGCAAAAACAATGTTCTCATACAACATTGTAATAGCAGACTTGAGCCACTGGTACTTGGCTGTGTGTGCATGCGTGTGCGTGTGTGGGTGAGAGTGTGTGCGTGTGTGTGTGTGCGTGTTTGTGTGTGCGTGTGTGTGTTGTGCTTATCCTAACATGGTTGATCGGTGACCTGACCAACCATGTGCTTATTCTAACACGATTGATCGGTGACCTGACCAATCGTGTGCTTATCCTAACATGGTTGATCGGTGACCTGACCAATCGTGTGTTTATCCTAACATGGTTGATCGGTGACCTGACCAACCATGTGCTTATTCTAACACGATTGATCGGTGCGTGCGTGTGTGTGCGTTTGTCTGGCTGAAATTATTAATAATTTTAAATTTAGAACCAAAAATATGGAATGCATTTGCATTGTGTAGAATGCAAACAATAATTGAATACAGATTTAAAAAATGCTCACAAAACGCTATTAAAATTTATAAAATAACCTCTTATAAGAACTTAGTTAACGATGATATATTACATTCTCGAATAAAAACTTAACCTACACCAATTAGTTAAGTATTGAGAGTTAAAAAACAGCAATTACATCGTTGCAATTTTGTATTCCAACAGAAAGCTAATTGGCCAATAAAATCTTTAATTGAGACATCGAGATGAACACAGTTGGAATCGAATCTTGATAACACGCCGTACTTTCGAGAACAAAAGTGTTAGATATTAAATTCGTGTATTTAATACATAGTTTATTGCTTATATGTGTGGACACGAAAAGCAGGCAACAGAATTGCATGGAAACAGTTAGGGGAGGCCTTTGCCGCAAGGCAGACAGACGAAGCCATGGATTTTATATAATGTAATTTTGAAATTTGAAATATGTCTGAATAAAGGCTTATTTATTTATTATTTATTTATTATTGCTTATAAAATATGTTTAAAAGCTAAAAACACGTTATTCTTTAATTCATTCAATGAGACGCGTCTTAAACTACACTATATTATTTCAAAATATTGTATTATCATCGGTTCTAAATATGTGTATTAAATGTTATATTATTCCGTCTTTAATAAAATTATTGCAAGTGGATGAAAAAACTTCCAAAGATTTTGTTACTTAAATTAATACATACGAATGAACAAACGGACACAGACATAACGTACAGATAGGTACGAACGGAGCTGAAAAAAGCGTGTTAATGTGTTCTTCTAAACCCATAAATAGTTTTTATTTAAATAATACAACCTATAAATCATTCAGATCATAGTGTTTAGTACATTTTAACCGACTTCAAAAAAGGAGGAGGTTATATATTCGACTGTATATTTTTTTCTATGATATTCACGGATTTCTTCGTCATAGTCAAAGTCAAACAATATTTATTTCAAGTTGCCATGTTTTATACTAAGTCTATGTATTTAACAACTCTTTTGAAACATCAAAAGCTCGGTGTCTGTTCCAAACGTGAATCCTATGGAAAAGAACAGACAAGAAACTTCATGGATGTTCTTTTTCTTTTTCCTTTCTTTTCATTTTTTTTGTGGGTCGATATTCAAAAATCTTTTTCGTCTATCGTATCTTTACAAATTCTAAGTTTAGTACTTGATTGTACCTAGTATTTAGATCTAAGATAGAGCCACTCCTAGATGACTATCTAATGCATTACAGGTGCGCAGTTAATGTTGTACTTTGTACTTGGTTATTATACTTAACTATATTATAAACTGTTAGTTGTTACCCGCAATTTGTCTCTGTCCAGCCTATTATCGTCCCACTGTTGGGCACAGGCCTCCTCCACTTTGGGAGAGACTATTGTCGTATACTGTGCAGGGCTGACCAGGGGCCCAAGTCTGATATTTACAATGTTGTGACAAAAATCAAGAGTAGACAACCAAAGTAATTTATTAATTTTGCAATTGACATGCTATGCTTTTACTTAATAAATTAAATTATGGTGGAAAAAGTGATTACCGCAAGCGGGACTTGAACCCACGACCTCGGAATACCGTTCCGTAATACAGAGAGCAGAACTACGGAACGATATTCCGAGGTCGTGGGCTCAAGTCCCGCTTGCGGTAGTCACTTTTTCCACCATAATTTAATTTATTAAGTACCAAAGTTGATAAAATTCGCCATTATGCAATCGGCATGGCAGACTTGCCCCCGAGATGTGTTGGCACAGAGTCTATTTTCAAATTTTCTGTCTCTCACAGTAGACGTTAACTGCCTATATTGCCCCTTAGCTGGTTCTTACAGTACCCTGGGAAAGAAATGTAGTGGTGACACTTGTATTCTTATTCCGTCACCACACAGACAACCCGCCACTTAATACGCGTAAAATTTAGAAACAAAACGTCAACAAAAAGCCATCCTCTTGAACCACTCTATCATTAAAAAACCGTATCAAAATCTGTTCTGTACTTTTAAAGATACAAGCTCATATAGGGACATACGAGTATATACAAAAATAAGGACTATATTTTAAATAGTATCCTGTATAATAACGCCTTCAGGATGTTGTTGGGGCTACCCCGTTATTGTAGTGCCTCGGGTATGTTCGCAGATGCGCGTACTGCCTGTTTCCACACAACTATGCGTACACGAGCCGCGTCGTTGGTGCACAGAATGCGGGCTAGCTCCAAAACCATCTTGAGGATGATAGCGGATAGGCTACACTGTCCCTTCATTCGACATTGTTGTGAGAGACATATTTCACTACCAATGCCGGAAAGAAGGTTTTGATTACCTATTATTCTATTGTTTTATGATTTATTTGCGATTTGTATTTAAATATTTTACTAACAATTATTTATTTCATTTTTTAGGGTTCCGTACCCAAAGGGTAAAAACGGGACCCTATTACTGAGACTTCGCTGTCCGTCCGTCCGTCCGTCCGTCTGTCACCAGGCTGTATCTCAAGAACGGTGTAAGCTAGACAGTTGAAATTTTCACAGATGATGTATTTCTATTGCCGCTATAACAACAAATACTAAAAATAAAATAAAATAAATATTTAAGGGGGCTCCCATACAACAAACATGATTTTTTTACCGTTTCTTGCTCGATACTAATAACGTTGCCTTATGTTGCATAGGTAATGGTACGGAACCCTTCGTGCGCGAGTCCGACACTTGGCCAATTTTTATCTTGTATCTTGACTTATAACTTGACTTGATTTTATAATTTATTTGTTTGTTATGATTTTAATTAGTTAATTGTGTAAAATTTAAATTGATTAATTAAGTATTAGAGTTAAAATTAATGTTATAATATTTTAAAATAGTATTGTGTACTGTAGACTGTATGGATTATTGTGATCTGAAATAAACGATTTGATTTGATTTGATTAAAAAAAGTCAAAATAAAGTTAAACGTTAGATAATTTATATGCGGGTGAGTTACGTACACTTATCTGACAAATCTGTGACTACAACCCTTCCAAAGCGATTAAGATTGTCCAGCCCATTAATATCCCACGGCTGGGAATGGACATTATTGGGTTGGGAAAGGAAAAGGAAAGGAATGAAAACAATGTATTCTACTTAATTATGTTTAGGCATAGTTTAGACGGATACGTCGATATTACAAACATACATACTTAGATTATAAATTGTTATGTCTACGTAATATTACTATGTAAATAATAATTTGTTTGTGTGTACGTCATGATTTCGACTCAATATGTTTAGGGAAGTTCAATTTGTACGGTAATTTATTTAGCAAATATTAAACAGATTATAAACATATAGGAGAATTTGTTGTAAGATCTTAATTAAGAAATTAGTTAGGTTTACGTAGGTTATGTAGTAATGAGTCCATTTGTTCATAATAATATGCTGGTTTACTCAAATAAAATTGGTTAAGTGCGAGTCGGACTCGCGCACGAAGGGATCCGTACCATTATCTATGCAACATAAGGCAACGTTATTAGTATCGAGCAAGAAACGGTAAAAAAATCATGTTTGTTGTATGGGAGCCCCCCTTAAATATTTATTTTATTTTATTTTTAGTATTTGTTGTTATAGCGGCAATAGAAATACATCATCGGTAAAAATTTCAACTCTCTAGCTACCACCGTTCTTGAGATACAGCCTGGTGACAGACGGACGTACGGACGGACGGACGGACGGACAGCGAAGTCTCAGTAATAGGGTCCCGTTTTTACCCTTTGGGTACGGAACCCTAAAAACACGACCACGCAGGGTAGGTAGATAACAACATAGTGGCGATCAAGGACCGGACGAAGAAGCGTAGGGCGACCGCCGACAAGATTGATATCGTTGAGGTCGCGGGGAGCCATTGGGTGCAAGCGACACAAGACCACGCGTTATGGCGTTCTATGGGGGAGGCCTATGCCCAACAGTGGACAGAGAAAAAATGATGGATGGATGAAATAGTAAGGAAACCTTCACGAGCGACTCCAATTTATAATTTACCCGGTTTTTTGTACCTAAAATACTAACATAATAAAATACTAAAATAAACGTTTATATAAAGATTGAACATTGCGAATAAATAAACACATTATCCATGATGAGTATTAACAGATAAAATAACAAATAAAACTGTTTTATTTGACAGCTGTGTAATTTATAGACTGTGGAATATAAGCGACCACCGGCCGTGTTCGGCACTTATAAACGTTTTGGCCAAGATCATACACGAATTTGGAATTTAAACAAAAATGGCGTCAAGTTGTTTTCGCGCCTGAATCAAGCTTTTTGCTGTTCAGAAACTAAAATAAATAGAAATTAACTAAAAACACGCTTAGTTACGAGTTGATTATGAATTTATAGACATTTTTTCAATGTAGAGTCACAGAAACACAGGACGCATGGATTAAAAAAAAATGCATTATAGAAGAACAATAATATTCTTTTCTATTCTTCTATTTTAGATTCTTTGAAACATAATACTATGAACTTGAACTTCAGTCACTATGAATTTAATTTTTAATCGTCTTTACGATAAAAAAAAATTGTTCAAGTGCGAGTCGGACTCACGCACGAAGGGTTCCGTACATCTATGCAACATAAGGCAACGTTATTAGTATCGAGCAAGAAACGGTAAAAAAATCATGTTTGTTGTATGAGAGCCCCCCTTAAATATTTATTTTATTTTATTTTTAGTATTTGTTGTTATAGCGGCAATAGAAATACATCATCTGTGAAAATTTCAACTCTCTAGCTATCACCGTTCTTGAGATACAGCCTGGTGACAGACGGACGGACGGACGGACGGACGGACGGACAGCGAAGTCTCAGTAATAGGGTCCCGTTTTACCCTTTGGGTACGGAACCCTAAAAATTGACTATATGATAAAAAAAAATTTTACCGACTTCTTTTGCTTTTGAAATTTGAGGGTTTCTTTCGACTTCTTCGGAGATAACTATCAAATCCTAACCTGGTGCCAATGGGACCACACGGGAAGATACAGCTTTCAAAGAAAAAAATAATCATTCAAAATCGCTTCGTCCAGTTTAAAGTTATGAGGTAACAAATATTAAAAAAAACATACAGACGACCTGAAAAGCTCCTTCTATTTTGAAGTCGGTTAAAAATAAAAAGTACTTTAAATGTCTACCATACAATACTGAGTTATTTAAATCCAGATCTTACCCACAGATCTTACCATTATATTAACCATTGCAGACGATAGTACCATAAAAATATGATTTATCTGTCTGGGTTATAACCAATTTTAATGTATGGAAAGACAATTGTACATACCTGTGCAAAACTACTCTATGTTGATAGCTTTATTTTCGCGAAATGTATTTTTTACGATTACGACATACGTGTGACTGCGGTAGGTCGGGATTATAATGATTATATTTAAAATACAAAATGGCGGAATTTATTTAAAAAAGCTTTTTCAATCTAGTGTGATACGATTGATTGAAATGTATGCGGTAGGTTGAAAAAAAAATATTATAATATATATTTTTAGTTTATTTTTAACATTATTTTATTAGCTACCGTATTGTGTGTCTATATTTTTACGCAGAGGTGGCGCTATGCTAAATTGAGACGTCGGCGGCAGCTTTCTATATTGAAGCGAGGCTGCCTCAATAAATCAAATAGGACATAAGAGTATTTCATATTGTATGAGTTGCCCGCAACTTCATACCAGTGGTAGTTAAAGACCAAATCGTAAAAAATATACCAAAAAACTATTTTGACTATTAATAAAACCGTAACAAAATCCGTTGCGTAGTTTTGAAGATGTAAGCTAACATTGGGACATACATACAAAAATAACAACTTTGTTTTATAATAAGTAAAGGTATGTCTTATAATAAAAAGATGGCAGGAAAGAAGTTATCCTGGAAATGAAGTACAGTAATTGATAAAATTAACAATATTGTAAGGAAATAATTGCTAAACATAGTGAAGTGCGAGGCCTCCTTAGGCGTGAGGCGGTCGCCAACGTCATCGACGCTTTATTTAAATGAATACTTGAATTGTTTTATCGCCACTACTAATCTTAAGGGCCTACATCAATATTATCGTATATCATCGCCGACACGTACATATTAACACAGCCAGTAGGCACAGAAAATGAAGAATTAGGGATACTTTTCCTATTTACTCAAAATCTACTAAATATATTTTAATTCTGATTTACGTGTTTCTTTATATAATAGTTACCTATGTTTTTAAAGTTATTTCATTAGTTAATACGCGATAATAGACCGACAAATGAAAAAAATAAAAAATTAAAGAGGTTGTTTCGCTAAGATTTTCTATCGAGAAAACTTTTTTCAATCGCGTTTCTGAGTTTATGCAATCCTAGATCATATATTGAAAAAACATATACTTAAAAATTAGAGCTCTAGCCATTCAATCTTAAGAAACAATGAAAACTTCGTACGTAGAAAAATGCACGAAGCTATTTTGGTATCCTCTTAAAGCCTGATTTATACCTTAACTAGCTGTTGCCCGCAACTTCGTACGCGTGAAGTTTAGAAATGAAACCTTAACGAACAAAATTTCTTTGGTGTCATCGACTCGTTTTCGCATTTATAAATTAGTTAGGATTAGGATAGGGTTAACTACGTTACATTAGAATAAAACACATACTAATTGTCTCTTTCTATCCAGCCGATTAATATCCGCCTATTAGACTCTGGCCTTCTCGACTTGGGTAGGGATTATGGAGTTTATTTTCGGGTTTTCCGTCTCCCACAGAGGATTAGTTAACTGTGTACAATATCCCTTAGGTGGCTTTTAAAGTACCCTGGGAAGGAAAAGGGGTAGTGAAACTTCTATTCTTGATTCGTCAACACACGAATGACATACTTATTACGGACACTTATTTATTCTATTTACAGAAATACCTTTCGCCATATATAAAATCATAGACATACAAGACAGTGCATCTACGGCTAAATCAATGATCCGGCTTGAGGTCAAAAAAACATTTATGTGTGTGTGAAGTACAACGTGAAGTTGCCCGGTTGCCTGGGGCAACATTATTGACGTCCGTCAAAACACGATTGTCATTAAATTAATAAATTGTGTTTTTATGTGGAAATGAATTATTTGAGTTAAAATTAGTTGTGATATCCTATGTTGTGGCATTTTTTACACGCTTTATATTAGCTTCACTTGTATGTTTGTTTGTGTTTGTTTGTATGTTTGTAACCGACTCCTTTGGACGCTATTTTGACCCACTTTAAACGGTCAGATTCTATTCAAATTTTGCACACCTGTCAAAGACCAATGACAATACAATAATTCGATTAAATAAAGCGTGTTTTTTAGTTTTTTTTAACTATTTTTAATTATTTATTATTATGATATAGTGTAGAACACCCAAAGACTGCGCATTTCATTATTTTTATTTTTTTGTTCGTGGCGGCGTTCACACTACAAACTGACAATGGTGTCAATTAAATATGGTGTATTAAAACAGGTCTTGATTTTAAATGCCATACTTGTATCAGTGTGTTCAGAAGTGACGTTTGCAGATTCCAAAATTAGGCTAAAATTACTGTCATCACGGTATGTCACTTATAGTAGAGTTCCATATCATTTTAGACCACGAGTTCAAGTTAGTCCAGGCTAACTTGACTTTTCCTCAATTTTAAACGCCAACCCAACTTCTTGTCTCCGTGTCGGGTCGTGGTTATACCTGAGTGACTACCACGGCCCGGCAACGGGCGAGGAGGACACCGTAGGTTTAGTTGGTAGGCTGGGTCGAGAGAAATTTTACTCCCCGGGAGTCCAACACGACGTCCTTCGGCTGCCCCTGCAGTCGGGGGGTAAGTGCGTAAAAAGCATTCCTACGAAAAAAAAAAAAAAAAAAAACCCAACTTCTTGTACTTCTTTTATAATATACAACGCGCTGTAAAATATTAAAGTGTGCAAATTAAATCTATTCTCACTGCGCAAATTAATAATATATTGCTGCAATTTATTAAAGTCTAAAATCAATTAAAATAATAAATATTTTGATTGATTTAAGATATAAGCAAACTACCTATTTGGATATGAACTAATGCCCTAATGCCTGAAGCTACAATAATTTAATCATAACCTACTCTATGAATCATTTGACAGTTAGTGCTGTGCCGTTGAAGGACGTTAGATAAATCGATACTGGTGTTAAATCGATTAATAAAGCTAAAGAGTTTGTTTGTTTGAAGGTGCTAATCTCAGGAACTGCAGAGAGATTACTTATACAAGTACCTACCACCCCATTTTCTTCCAATGGTGCTATAAAACCAGCTAAGTGATTATTATACACAGATAACAATTTCTGTGAGAGATGGAAAACTCGAAATTAAACCCTATGCCAACACTGGTCAGCGCGGTACAGTAGACTATAATCCGTACTAAAGCGGAGGAGGCGCGTGCCCAACAGTGGGCTGTAGACAGAGAGTAGACTTTCTTTAATAATAACTAGAAAAAATATCTACATTGGAATAGTGTAAATATCAAATGTGATATTCTTATGAAGCATTTCTCCTCTATCTTTACCTAAGAGCATTAATCCTACAAGAGTTGACATTATAAGGCGACCCCCGCTGAAAAAGGTACGAGAACAATGATCATACTCATTATGTACGGACGCTGTCGTCTCTTTGTGTGTGTGAGGCGATTTGGTGCGGGGTGTTTGTGCGACCAATAAAATGACGTAATAGTGTTTGTGTGCTCGGCACCCCTTCAAAGTGGCAATATTTTAACCGACTTCAAAAAAAGGAATAGGTTCTCAATTCCTCTTTTTTTATGTTTATTACCTTATAACTTAACTGGGCGAAACAATTTTAATGATTCTTTTTTTTATTTGAAAGCTGGTGCTGGTGCAGGTCTGATGGGTATATCCTAAGAAATCGAGAAAAACCCTCAAATTTCAAGGGCACATGGATTCGGTATAACTTTTTTTTAAAATACCCAATTATTGTCAGAGCAAACAGCGTATGTAACAGCTCTTCTTGTTTTAATACTCTAAGATCTCAACAGTTTACACAAGTCATAGAACAATTACAACTGTCAACGACAATATTGCTGACAAGATCATTTCTCCACTTCACAGGTCAAGTTTATTTAACTATTTTGATTGGTGCTAATTGGCGCCAATGTTTCAGTGCACTCACTCATTTATACAATATATCACAAACATTACTATCCATAAAGACCACTTTGATCTTTATATTCAAGGATTATAACAATATAATAATTAAATAACTGCATAGTTATATTTGTAATTTGTCATTATCACTTCTTAGTATCTATAGAATTGTCATCGATTGAGTAGAAATCATACTGTAAATATTATCTATACAAAATTTTGTTTGAACGCGCTAATCTCAAGAAGCTCAGGTCCGATTTAAAAAATTCTTTCAGTGTTGGATAGCAAATTTATCGAGGAAGGCTATAGGCTATATAACATCACGCTGCGACCAATATGAGCGAAGCATTAGTAAAAACTATTGCAAAAACTGGGAAATTTTTCTAAATACCGCGCGTAAATCGCGAACCGCGCTCTGGTAAATCGTAAAGACAAAATATCTTTTTAATAACATTTGTATCTTAGTAAAAAAAATAATGATTGTTGCCACAGATATATCAGATGGTTGGTTGACGTATAAAACTGAGGATAAGTAACTTTAGCGTGGCTAAATCGTACTTCATAGAATAATGACGTTATAGATGACATATAGCCTGTATCATAGACACACATACATACAGTTCCACGCATATCGAAAGGCAAAATGCATTATTTAATATTTCCGCTATTTAGTAAAATGTTCAGGAGAGACGATTAAAGTTTAAAAAATGTCATAACTTTTAAAGTATTAAAGATATCTCTAATCGAAGAAATCTAAACTAATATATGTCTAAAAGCAAAGCTAAAAGCGAGTCAATCGCAAAATATTAATAAATTAATATATGTCTATTATTTCTACTAAATTATGGAGTTAATACAGATTACCTCAATATCTCAGACAGGTAAATTTAGTTCAAAACAAAAAAAAAAAATCTCCAAAATATTAGTGTTTTATATCCAAATACATTGCGAGAGACGGAAATCTTGAAACTAAACCCTATGCCAACACGCCTGGTCAGCGCGTTACAGTAGACCACAGTCGCTCTTAAAGTGAAAGAGGCCCGTGAGCAACAGTGGGACGTTAACGGTATAAAGAGAAGAGATACAGCGACTAAAAATTTTAATTGGAATAAAATGGTTTAACTCTATTAGTAAAGTACAATCAAGTTGGGTATAATCTAAAAGTCAAAAAAGGTAATTTAAAAATTTGGTAAATTGTTTTAACAATCGCAGTTGGTTAAAGTCAAATAAGGCAAAGTAGCTTAAAGTATTTTTTTTAGTAGGGAGGTGAATACCAAATTTACCATTTGCTATGGAGTTAAACCACTAAAAATTATGCAAATATTCCAAAATCACGGTGTAGGTATTAACGACCACAAAAGTCATCAAATCGAGCTGAAAGTGAGACCGTTCGAAAGAGCTCATTCTCCCGATTGCAACGATATTATATAACCCAATATCGCCAAAAGTGGCGGTTAATAGGTACATTTTGCCTTTCCACCATCGATATAAAGATATGTAAGTTGGCAAAGGTGCAAAATAAAAGAAAAAGAAGAGATATGTAAGTGGCATAAAGCCAACTGCGGGATGTAGCCATAGACACTACATCTTGAATATCTGTGATTTTCGCGGTGTTTTGTTATCAAACTTTTTTTGCTACAACAGTAAAGCAGGGCCCTGAGTCGGGTATTTCAACGGTGTCACAACTGTACCATTATTGTACCATTATGGTGCAATAGTAAAGTTTTTGGTAGTCTACTATTAATGTGTCGTCATAACGACTTCATCATTGTCTTACAATTGTCAAAGTGACATAAATTGCTAGTCTCGTACACAACTGCTTCACAATTGCAATTCAATGACTGAAATGTTTCGGTAGTCTGCTATTTTGAATTTGACAGTAATATTTTTAAATTGTCCTGTGTCGACAGATTGCCATAAATAAAAAATAGATAGATAGAAATATTAGAAATTGTTCTTTGTAATTTATTGCAATTTACTAATCTCCTAAACTTCACATTGCTTTTTATACTAATAAATAGTATGTACAAATATATTTAAACGAAATCTAGCATGATTAAATGTTTAAATTTATTAGTAGTTTTTCGAAAATCACTTCAACTAACGCATTTTTTAAAAACGGCAACACATACATACCATTCTAACACAATCCATAGATAAAAGAGACCGAAAATTCAATGCATAGATAAAAGAGATCGACAATTCTATTACCATTGAAAGACCGTTATGACGGCATATAGCAGACTACGGATATTTGACTTCAATTGCAACGGTATCGTACCGGTATTGTGCCGGTATGACAATTGTTCCAAAATAGTGGACTTGAGCACCAGACTCAAATTTCTAACCTCAAAATACTTAACACTTAAAACGATGTACTGTATCTTAAAATAAGAAAGTGTCAAAGTGAACTGGTAACTACCGCGACGAAGCAATGATCATTTAAAAGCTTAGTCAATCAATACAAAACAGAAAGCCGTTTAATAATCTAAATTGACATGTAAAGAAAGCGGCTGTCATCATGAAAGTGTCAGAAAAAAAGATATGATGACAAATGAATAAAGAGCTTGTCTCGCCGTTTGTCAACGAGTGTAATAGATTAATAAGTTATGATGTTACTGAATGCGTCAGGAATTTCAGAGTAAAATGAAGAACAGTCAAATTTAGTTATTTTTACTGATATATTTTTGGTATCTTTATAAGTATTTACTATAGCTGTGAATATAATGTGTTACCTTATAACTTTTGTTAATGAGGCGAAGAAAATATAACGTAGATCTTCTAAGTCATCATTTACGTGACAAATTTAGTAAATATAATGGTACAATATAGGTGTTTTTAACATATTTTTCAGCTTCGTACATATCTATCTATAAATTTGTGTATGTATGTCATAGAATTTGGACACATGGAATTTTTAAAAAGATTTTCACGCATTTTTTATTGTCAGATTATTTTAAAATGTTGCACACATATTAAGAATCGATGACAATGCAATAATTTTGAGAAATATTCAGGATTCTAAAGCAAGTTTTTTAAGTTAAACAAATTATTTAATTTTATCTTGACGGAATTAGTTATGGCGGATTTTTGATCACTAAATTGTATAAGCTTTTACCGCAGCTTTGTTTCTAACTTTAAATTCTTGCGACATATTTTACGCATGTATACATTTGCCTCCAGTGACCTTAATAATTCATAAGTCATAGAATCTTGGTACATTGTACTAATAAAAATAGTGCTAGTCTAATTTGCGTAAAGACTGATTCAAACCTATTCAAATTCTTAGCAATAATAAATAAATCATAATAAAAATAACGCCTATGATCATTATTATTACTTTTTATTGTGTTTTTATTGTTATTTATGATTATAGAATTGTTATGTGCATATTTTTTTTGCATTCAATGCCAAATTAATGATTGGTGATGACGCATTTGAGAATAGAAGTAAACTCGCTATAATGACGAGGATTTTCCCATTTATAATTACTGATCCACATCTTTATTTTTACCGTGATGTTTTTAGTCTGACGCATAATCTATAGCGCTGTTATCAAATTACGCTTAGTAATTTATGCACAAAGGTCCAAACTTAGCCACAGGTTAACTGTACCTTTGTAATTTTGTTCTTCCTATGAGGTCAACTGTTTTCGATGTATCTGCAACAAAAAGTGCATACAATAAGTTATTGCAATAGCTTTCTCTCTCTCTCTAGCTCTCTCTTTCTCTGTCTCTCCAGCCCTTCGACGTCTTAGTATTAGGCACGGGCCTCTTCCACTTTTAGAGGGATTATGGTCAACTGTGCCGCGCTGACCAGACGTGTTGGCACAGGGTTTATATATGAGATTTCCATCTCTTACGAAGAATCTGTGCACAATTTCTATCTATCTGGCTTTTACAGCACCATGGGAAGGAAAAGGGGTGACAACATTTGTATTCTTAATCCGTCACTACACGGACAATAAACTATACTTTATCATCACTTACATATAACACTAGCTGTTGCCGCGTCTTCGTACGTGTGGAATTTAAAAAAGTTACACATTTTTGCAACATTTTTCGCTGATTCACACAGGGCACAGCAATATCATGCCTTTCATTGAATGAGTCACATTTATTAGATTGAGGATTCAGCTACACCCACTCCATTTTATATATTTTAATTAAAAGGGGACTATAGTTCCAATTTGGGTATTTACAATAGGTATTCCTAACCCTATTCCCGAGCGCCGCGCCTAAAGGGATAAATATAGTTCAGGCAAAAAATTCGTTTTGTAGTCCGCTGTTTTCTTCGTGAAAATTGAACCGATTTTTATAATTTTAACGCCATTTTATATATGAAGAAGTATACATATTCAATTCAAGTTTCAGTACATATGCTTTTATTACCTTTATTTTATATAAACATCACCAAATTTGTGTGATAGACTCTGCAAGATCTAAAAAAAAACTGTTAAAAACGGATTTTTTGAAAGGTCATATTTCTTTTAGCAATCATATTTTAGAAAAACAAAAGTAATACAAGCATAGATACATGAGACTTACATAGATACTGTAAGAAAATTCGTTGCTCTATAGGCAATGGTAACAATTCTTAAACTTAACTTAAGTAAAAAATAAAAACAATTATGCTGTATTTTAATTAATTGGCTATTTCGCTATACACATTCACAATAATTAAAATTGTTTTAATTATTATTGAGTCCCGCTGCGGTGATCAACTTTTTCCACCACAATTTGATTTATTAAGTAAAAGCATAGCATGTCAGTTGCAAAATTAATAAATTACTTTATTATTGAGTCAATTAAATTCAGTTAACAGTGCCGAATTTTTTAGTTACGTGTTGTTTAGTTGTGTACATAGAATAGGTGCCAATATCTACGAAGAAAACAGCGTAGTACGAAGTCCATATTTTTATATGGAGCATGTTTTGCTATCGTGCCCTCTTAACAAACCTTTAACAATCGAATATTACTCAATTACAACCAAAAGGGAAATAAGTAGCACTTGCAGTACCATAAATAGATTTCATTATTGTTATAACATTAAATCGTGAGTCTGAGATCTGATAGTAATCACTTAACACTTAACTCACGTATTTTCCTTTACTGTATTAGTTAATAGCCCGCTTTGATATATCCAATATATAAAATTCACGTGTCACAGTGTTAGTTACCGTACTCCTCCGAAACGGCTTGACCGATCTTTACCAAATTTTACATGTATATTCAGTAGGTCTGAGAATCGGCCAACATCTATTTTTCAAACTTGTTTTTTTAGTATGGCAAAACAACGTTTGCTGGGTCAACTAGGTTGTTGTTGTTTTGCCGGTTTATTTTCGAGTTTTCCGTCTCTCTCAGGGGATGTTATCTGTGTGCAATATCCCTTGGCTGCCTTTTACAGCACCCTTGGGAGGAGATGGGGTGGTGACACTTGTATTCTTAATCCGTCACCACACGGAGGATGATGAGAAGATGTTAATATCTACTTAATATAAAATAAAGTCGTTATTTTTATATTTATGTTCCTATGTGAGCTTATATCTTCAAAACTACGCATCTGATTTTACTAAGGTTTTTTTTTAATAAACAGAGTTGTTTAAAATGATAACTATTTGTATAATTTGTCAAGGTTTTTAAATTCAACGCGCACGAAGTTAGTAAAAATACAATCTACCTAATAGTTGATACTGTACTAGGAATATATTATTATAATTTTATTTATTATTTTGTAGAATAAAGACGACATAAACGTTAAACGAAAGTGGTTTTTTGACCAATTAATTAATTTAAAATATTTCTATAATTATTTTAATTTTCAGCATTGAAATATTCTAAAACATTCAAATAAGCTTCTCTTGTCATTGTGTTTAAACGCAGCAAGTAGTGATCACATGAGAAAAGCGACACGTGACATGTCGCCTATCGTGTTTATTTATTTACGCACACTATTTGAAATTAATTCGAAAAAATATGCATGTTACTTTCAGCAAACGAGCGTGTGATGTCTTAATTATCAGTCAATTATTTTATTACAAAATTGATTTTTTTCGCAAATAGAAACTTAAATATTAATGCTTGTTTCATTACAACTATACTAATAAAATTATCTCTTATATATAAAATTCACGTGTCACAGTGTTAGTTACCATACTCCTCCGAAACGCCTTGACGGATTCTCATGAAATTTTTTATGCACATTCTGTAGGTCTGAGAATCGGCTACTATCTATTTTTCATACCCCTAAGTGATACATTTCTCCCGTAGGTTACTGTAAGAGTCAATTAAGGTACCTACATTAAAATGCGGTTAATATCTTAGTAATAATTCGCTATTTGCTTCTTTAGTGAAAATTTTACTGTTAAAGCGTCGGTGACCACCACTGTGCAGTAGTGATATAACTAGTAGAATAATTGTGAAAATCATCCTTAGAGTACTAAATCTTTAGAAGCAGTTGCACACACTGTTTTCTTTAACAAATAAACCTTCTGCCACGTCGATGGGATGCCGAGGTAACGCATTCAAACACTATGATGTAATTTCAGTGGTTCCACACTCCAAATGTGGCCTACGCACGCCGAATGTGGCCCTACGCACACGGAATGTGGCCCTCTGCACACCGAATGTGGCCTTACGCACACCGAATGTGTCCTTACGCACACTAAGTGATGACAGTGTCCGTGCACAATGAGCATTGCTACCTTATAGCTTTATCAGTGATGATCACCCTACAACTCCGGTTGAATTCATGCTCTGAGTAGAATAATCGTGGGAATCATATCAAAGGCTAGCCCAAACTGTCTACTTACTAAGTCAACAATAATTCTAAATGTATTGTGTACGTTACCCATAGAACTAATGTACATTTGTCTAAGATTAAGTCTAGCGCTACTTTATGTCTATGATTTATGGTATTCGACGTTAGCATTTAAATGTAATTATCACAAATCATAATGTCTGAATTGTATTTACTGTTAACTTTGTTCGACTTAGCAAAGACCATATATAGACGTGTCACTGCAAACGATATGAAAGCTATACATAACATATACTGTTAGATGGTTATTATAATACAAGCTAAACTCGCGACTACAATCGAATAATGACTTTGGATAGTTTTTTAAAAGGACTCGATAGCAAACTTTGTTTCATACAAAATTATGAACTACGTAGTCTGCTGTTTTCTTCGTGGATATTACCTCTAAAGCAATGAATTTTTCTCACAGTGTACAGATTGTATAAAACTATGGTTTTTTAAATTTTTGTTTTCAAAAGATGATAACTCAAAAAAATATGACCATCCAAATAGCCCGCTTTTGCGGTTTTCTATCAATGAATATGCAGCGTCTATCACACAAATTTGTAATAGAAGCATGGCTATACTCTTCATTTATAATATGACATATTTATTTATAAACCAATTTATTTTTCACGAGGAAACCAGCGGTCTACGATTGATAGTTTTTAATAAAATATTTATAACTAAAATCTGGCTGATCGATAGATGTCTCTTTTGACGTGGCATTTGGGAATAGGAACAAGGAATACCTGACACAAATACCCAAATTGTAAATTGCCTGGCACTATAGCGGGCTAAGTCATCATACATATAAATATTGTGAAGTCAGTTAGTAAGATTTAGTTTACAACCTAAATATTTCCCAATGGCGTGTTACAATTGCCCTTTTAAGTCGATATTTTACTGAGCTAACCGTTTACTAAAATTCCTTAAAACCCACATCATCAATAAAGACGTTTCAGACAAGATTAACTCCTTTAAAGTCAAACCGTTAGGCAATTATGTTGTTGGAATAGAAAGCTTCTTTACCTAAACTGTAATCCGTTTTAAATTCATGCCCAAAATAGTACCAACCTCACAGCAAGAGAACTGACGTGTAAAGACGTCAAACAAGGATCAAAAGTGGTCAGTTATTACATTAAAATGCAATTCAATTAACACATCTTTTATACTTTAAAAGCCGCTATTGTATACCTCCGAGTACTCGAATAATCAGTATCAATATTTGATATTCAATTTGTTTGCTATTCATATTGGAGAGCAGGCGCCCTCTGGTGTTACATTCAACAAAGTTTAGTTCATGAGAAACTTAGTCAGGACCTCGTGGGAACTTTAGAATACGATACTGTAAATATTGGCTTAAAATTTCATTGTAAGTTTGGATGTTTTTACACCTACGTTAGTTTGTTTGTGTTTCTGATTAGTTTGTGTGTCGCCCTCTGCCGATATATAATGGTAAATAATGCATTGTTGTGGGTCACTTTTATGAGTTTATGCTTGAGAATCGTCATGGGTGGCTTATGCGTTTAATTTTTTCGATTTCCATTTTATATGCGCCTTATAAATTAAATGCTTTTAAAATGGAAATTGAAATTGAATGTTGATTAACGTTTTTCTTTATAGTGTTAGGTTATAAGGTGATTTTATTAAGCATGCAATCCATTTAAATACATAGTAAAATATGGACAGTATTTTAATTTAAATACAGGTTCGTGGACAAAGTCAAGACAGTTCATAAGCTAGTTAAAATTATTTTCCCAAAAAGGAAACTTTTTACCGTTGTGCTATACTTTTATTTAAATAAATATTGTTTGACAGACAAATTGACGAACAAGCAAAATCACTATACTTAGATTTTTATTCAGTTTCGTACCAACTGCTATGTAATTAACTTACTTAGATCAAAAACTAAAAAAAAACATTCTTGTAAATCCTGAATATTTTTTTTATTATTGCATGCAAAATTTCAGTTCAATCGGACCACAAAGCAAGTTAATGAAAATCACTTTCAAAGTTTTCGTTACATTGATAGATACGTACCGAACTAATAAAAACGTGTTGGTAAAAAAGTTAACGTAACTACTTTCTTTGGTCATTAAAATAGTTCTTTAAACATTATAGAAAAAACAGTTTAAAAAGCTCGCACTTATAAATCATCCGCCTACTAGTTTTATGAGGTGGTCTTGTCTGTGTGGTCTACGAAATACATGTAACAATTGACCGTAAGCAAAGAGACACAATATTTAGTGTCAAACTACTATTTAATGTGACAAAGTTCAGTGTTTATTGACAGGTTATGGACTACATGAGTGGGCAGGAAGACTCCTGGTCATACTGCTACCAAAGAGGTCATGTAAGATGTATAGAACTTTGTGTTGGTATCTCCTTTGACGGAGTTACGAACGGCATATTAATATAGCGAGAAAGAGACACATATATGTAGAAAAACGACGAGGTGAGAAAGAGAAATAATATAATAATTATATCTGTTCACATTACCTATTTCAGACACCAGCGATCCACGACCGAAATTTAAGTAGTACAAAGTTGTTTTGTTTTTGTCCTATGTGTTTTTATGTAATTTTCGGTTGTGGTAAGAACATAAAGATTTTATTTTTTAATTTATTAATAAAAATGTGTACAACAAAAAATCCAAATCATCAAAATACACTATAGTTGTTTTCATTTTTAGTTAAGTCAAGTTTAGTTGTGCATGTAGAATTGGTACTATAATGTATTAAAATATTAACTGTCTAGCTATCACCTTTCATGAGGTAATTAAGCCAGGTGCTCAAGTCCACTATTTTGGAACAATTGTCATACCGGCACAATACCGGCACGATACCGTTGCAATTGAAGTCAAATATCCGTAGTCTGCTATATGCCGTCATAACGGTCTTTCAATGGTAATAGAATTGTCGATCTCTTTTATCTATGCATTGAATTTTCGGTCTCTTTTATCTATGGATTGTGTTAGAATGGTATGTATGTGTTGCCGTTTTTAAAAAATGCGTTAGTTGAAGTGATTTTCGAAAAACTACTAATAAATTTAAACATTTAATCATGCTAGACTTCGTTTAAATATATTTGTACATACTATTTATTAGTATAAAAAGCAATGTGAAGTTTAGGAGATTAGTAAATTGCAATAAATTACAAAGAACAATTTCTAATATTTCTATCTATCTATTTTTTATTTATGGCAATCTGTCGACACAGGACAATTTAAAAATATTACTGTCAAATTCAAAATAGCAGACTACCGAAACATTTCAGTCATTGAATTGCAATTGTGAAGCAGTTGTGTACGAGACTAGCAATTTATGTCACTTTGACAATTGTAAGACAATGATGAAGTCGTTATGACGACACATTAATAGTAGACTACCAAAAACTTTACTATTGCACCATAATGGTACAATAATGGTACAGTTGTGACACCGTTGAAATACCCGACTCAGGGCCCTGGTGACAGACAAAAGCAAAATCGCAGTACTTTTATGTCACGTTAAAATGCTTCAAAATAATCTCTGCATACGTCTTGTCATATTTACTAGCGTAATAATGTATGTTTCCCACGGCATATTATGTCTGAGGATAAGAACGCAGGAAAAGCCACGCCCAAACACAAGTTACGTTACACATATCGATTATACACATTATCTAACCGGAAGTAACAGATAAAAAAAAGTAATTTCTTGACTAATTATTGTAATAAAATTACTAATCATTATCTATTTAATTCACAAATTACTTCCGGTTATGGACACCTGGCGTGTTAAAATTATTTTATATTTTACCTGTAGTCGTGGACTTGAAATACTGATATTATTCCTTGGTAGTCTTTGCTTATTGCCCTATGTGAGCTTACATCTTTAAAACTACGCAATGGATTTTGATGCATTTTCCTTTAATAGATAGAATGGTTCAAGAGGATGGCTTTTTGTATAATTTGTAAATGTTTGGTTTCACATTGAAAACTTGAATTGATAAATCCGTCACTATATCAAAATCAATGCTTTAAAAATTTCTATTTCGCTGTACTAAAACCTGTTTTAATTATTGAATAATTAAACTTGCACAAATACATTTATTAACATGTAAGCTTACAATAAAATTGATTCACTAGATTCGATTAATTTAATCGATTCTCAGTCGATTTGATTCGATTTGGAATTAGGTTTAGTGCTGTGATAAATTAAATGTTCTGTCTATTAATTCGTTTCGTTATTTTATAGTGAAGGACTAAAGTAAAGGGCTTGGAAACATGGTTCACGCTTGTTTATAAACAAAATGGGCAGACAAATAAGTAATAACTACAAGAATTTACAATAAAAAAAATGTTGACGAAATAATTCCGAGCAGATCAGTAGATTATTGTTGGTATACGATTTAATTTAGATTTTTCTGATTTTCGAAGATCGTTTTTCTTTAGCTGACTACTACCTTATGGGGTCATTACATAAACATTCCCCGTCGGCCACTACGAGGTATGCAATACATACATCTATATTTCAAAACATCTATGTAACGTTTGATGTTTATCGAAGTTTATTAAAGATACATCGATGTACATAAATGTATTAATTTTTTATCATGTGCTGGTCCCATGATAGCCCAGTTGGAAGAGCAATGGAACGGTATATCCGGCTCATGGTGATTATTTTTTCCACTATTTTTTCCAATTTGATTTATCATCGATGTTTCAATTTGCAAAATATTGATGTTCTAATATCGATTTTTTTACTATTATGTTCCTTTTTTTACACGCTTATTTATGTTCATTATATAACACACTTCTATAAGCTCGGTATGTATCTATCAATGTATTAATCTATGTAATGGAATCTTTGAAAGTGATTTTAACCCACTTGCAGTAATCGGATTGATCTGAAATTTTTCACATAAATATTATGGACCGACGACAATGCAATAATTTATAAAATACTAGCTGGCCCGGCAAACGTTGTTTTGCCAAAACAAAAAAAAAGTTAAAAAAAAATTAAAAAAATGAACTATAAACCTCACGGAGCCCGAGACCTTTCCAACGAATGCAAAACCGTGGAAATCGGTCCGTGCGTTCTGGAGTTATGGCGTCAGGAAGCTAACCCAACTTATTTTTATATAGTAGATTCAGGGTTTTCAAGCGTGTTTTTTAGTTTTTGAACTAAGTAGATTATTTTATTTTAACTTTAACATAAAGCTAAAATTAGCCCTTCACTTAATTACAAAAACATAAAAATATTTTATTTTGTTTGTATATTTATGGTAACATTTGACGCTCATAGCGATAACTGTTCTTTTTAGGGTTCCATAGTAAAAGCCATTAATTTGTGATACACGACACAGAGTTTATTTTCGAGTTTTCTGTCTCTCATAAATAAATAAATATTCATGGACATTTCACACAACGTCCTCGGGTCTCAAGCTAAGCTTATTAAGCTTGGGTACCAGAATACGGATATAATATATAAACTACTTTTCTTTTGTAAATACATACTTATAATACATAGAAAACACCCAGACGTAGTACAAACATTTGTATGACATTATTGTATTGTCCCAAGCGGGAATCGAACCCGTGACCTTGTGAACGGCAGTCCAGTACATGAACCACTACGCCACGAAGCCCGTCTATATATAAAGGATGTTATCTGTGTTTAATATTTTTAAATTTCTCTTACAGGAAAGAGAAAAAGGGGCGATAACACTTGTACTCTTAATCCGTCACCACGCGGACATTGCTAACTTAATTCTTTACATTTACTGCTCAGATCGTTCCTTTAAAACAGACAAACTCAATACGGTCTATTGAGTTTGTCTGTTTTTAAGGAACGATCTGAGCAGTAAATGTACTCGACCCACACCACCTGACAAAAGTAAAAAAAGTGAACTACACTTTTAACCATAATCAGCACGGATATACATTATTTATTGTGATTTAAAAATCTTAAGGGCCTACATCAATATTATCGTCGACATGTACATATTAACACAGCTAGTAGGTATAGAAAATGAAGAATTAGGGATATTTTTTTTGTTTACTCAAAATCTACTAAATATTTTTAATTCTGATTTACATGTTTCTATATATAATAGTTACTTATGTTTTTAAAGTTATTTCATTACTTATTACGCGATAATAGACCGACAAATGAAAAAAATAAAAAATTAGAGAGGTTGTTTCGCTAAGATTTTCTATCGAGAAAACATTTTTCAATCGCGTTTCTGAGTTTATGCGATCCTGGATCATGTATTGAAAAAAACATATACTTAAAAATTAGAGCTCTAGCCATTCAATATAAAGAAACAATGAAAACTTCGTACGTAGAAAAATGCACGAAGCTATTTGGGTATCCTCTCAATAGACGAATACATAGAAAACTTTGAAATATATAAAACTTTATACGGAACCTAAAATGCATAAATCAAGCTCGCACTTATGACTTAACTTTTTGTATAATTAATAATAAATTTCCACTGAGTGAATTTCAACAAGATATTTAGAAACATAAAAAATTATGTGCGGTCATTCATTTACAAATTAATTTATTATTTTTAAAAACACTTTGTGAAGTGAGTCATTGTAATAAGAGTTTCTTTTTCTCGGGACCGAAAATTTGCGTTAAGTATAGATTTTTTTTTCCCAACTCTATTACCATCCCACTGTTAGACACTGGCCTCCGCCACTTTGGGAGGGATTATGGTCTACTGTGCAGCACTGGCCAAGCTGTTTTGCTATAGAGTTTATTTTCAAGATTTCCGTCTCTCATAAAGGATATTATTTGTGTACAATATCCCTTAATTGCCTTTTACAGCATTCTGGAAAGGGAAATCTGATGGTGACACTTGTATTCTTAAGAAGCAGTCGCCCGCGACTCCGTACACGTAGAATTTAGAAAATTTTCCCCGTTATTACAACTTTTTTACTTCTGCTCCGCTCCTATTAGTCACAGCGTGATGTTATATAGCCTATAGCCTTCCTTGATAAATGTACTATCCAACTCTGAAAGAATTTTTCAAATCGCACCAGTGGTTCTTGAGATTAGCGCGTTCAAACAAACAAAACTCTTCAGCTTTTTAATATTAGTTAGTATAGATACGTCACCACGTGGACAATATCAATGACATGTTTAAATCACCTGGCAAAGTCAAACATTAAGCAAAAACATAATTCTGAAAACAGTTAATCAAAACTTTTAACGGACAATGGTGTATCACATAATATACATTACAATACAGTTGAGCGACATACAATTGAGTGTATCACATATCATACGTAGTAATCATCATATCAACAATACAGGCTACACGTGGAATACTGTGGAACACTGTTTCATGTGGTCACTAGTTAATAACTCGGTTTTGTCTGAGTTATTGATTTTTATAAACATTAGCCGTTGTCCGCGTGGTGACGGATTAAGAATACAAGTGTCACCACGCCTTAACTTTCCCAGGGTCGTGTAAAAGACAGCTAAGGGATATTGTTCACAGATAACATCCTCTGCGAGAGGCGGAAAACCGGGGATTTTCTAAGCAACCTTAATTTCGATAAGTATATATGTAGTGTAATAATTACACTACATAAATACTTTCCTTAAATATGTTTACGATAAAATTCTTTAAACATTTTTGAAAAAAGTCAAAGCTTTTATCGATAACGCAGAAATACAGAGACGATTTTAATTAATATGTGTTAATACGCTTAAAATATAAATAAACATGTACAAAGAGTTTTAACCGATCAAACTACTTATGGTCAAAATTAAGCATCGGACGACAACTAATGTATACAATAGTACACAGATATATCTCTCACCATACAACTATGATATTTAAAAAACTCACATCTTGAATACGATAATGAAAACATCGCAGCTCATAAAACAAACTCATAAATATTTTTTATTTCATTGTCATGTGTCAAACTCATTCAAGTTATCACGAATAGGGATGAGAACTTGTGTAATTATACGCCGACAGTCAAGTGTGAAACGCGATAATAGAGGAAGCGAACAATTTTATATGTTCCACACTATATTAATTTGATTATGACTACTTTGAAAGAATTTGGATTGTTGCATGAAGATGTCGAATGAATGTGTAAAGTTAAGAGAAATTCTACGAAAAAGATGAATGGTTGTGAAAGAGCTTTTGGAAGCTAAAGGAACAAGCCACAGGTTATAATAGAATAATAATCATAATCATAATTTTTTTTTATGGGTTTGAGAGAGATAAGAAGATAACATCCGGTGAGAGACTAAAATTTGAAACCCTATGATTGTCAACACGCTTGGTCATCGTGGCATTGTAGACCATAATCCCTTTCAAAATCAAGGAGGCCCGTGCCCAATAGTAAGACTAATGGGCTGTAGAGAGAGAGAGAGGGAGATAAGTAGACTTAACCCGGTGAGAGACGTAAATCTTCGACTAGTTTTCTGTCAATCCCAAAGGATTTTATCTGTGAACACCTCTTACCTGGATTTTACAGCACCCTGGTAAGGAAAAGAGGTTGTGACAGTAATATTCTTAATCCGTCACGTCCGATCTTTCTCATAGCCACATAACTTTCTGTTACTCATAATGTTTCCCATACAAACTTAACAAAATATAATTAAATACTTAAAGGATAATTAAGCAATAAACCAACCAATCTATTTATAACTATGGATTTACGATTCATAATCGATACGAGATGTGAGTCGAATGTGATCGATTGTTTTATCGATTCCTTTAATTGAGGCCTTTACTGGTATATTAGGATGCTAAGGGTTTTTTAGATAACGGTAAAGGCTTAAGTGTTTGTTTTTACGAATATAATGATAGTTTTTTTTTACATAGGTTTTGTTATTGATAATATTTCCTTACACATTTTATTGTCGACGGATTTTATTGTTGACTGTTGGTATATTTTAAAATCTTTATTAATATTATAAAACATACTTATTCATATTGACTTATCGGAGGTTCAAAAGTTCGCTAAAATCGGTTCCCGAAGATTGTCAAAATTTCTTATTCATAATAGTCTTTTTACGATAAACGGTTTTTTATCTCTCTGATAAAATCTCCGTTTAAACCCCCGATAAGTCATTATGAATAACACCTTTATCTTTATGTATGTCTCTATGTGAGCTTATATCTTTACAACTACGCAACGAATTTCGATGCGGTTGTTTTTAGTATTTAATATGTAGCATGATTCTAGAGGATGTTTTTTTACGTATAGTATCAAAAAGAGTATCGTGGTTTTCTTGCCGGTTCTTTACAATGATCTACATTTCTGAACAAGTGCTAGAGTCATATTATTATAGAACAGTGAAATAATCTACAATATCTTTTATTTGAATTTTACAAATTAATTAAGTAAACAAATAAAAATAAATAGTCATGGACATTTCATAAAACGTCCCCTGGTCCCATGCTTGCCCATAACAATGGGTACCAGAATACGGATCTGTTACATAAACTACTTTTCTTTTGTAAATATATAACTTATGATACATAGTAAACACCCAGACGCAGTACAAACATTTGTATGACATTTATAAATATCGCACAAATAATTGTCACGTGCGGGAATCGTCAATGGCAGTCCGCTACATGAACCACTCGACCACGAGGCTTACATACTTTTGCAAAAAATATGAAATAGAAAGTGTATCAGTAAACATCAGTCTGTTTGTCTGTTTCAACCTTGACAGACCATCCAATATTTCACCATGTTTGCACATTATTAGCAATTGAAGTACTTCATAGTACTGCGTTTATTAAATTAAGTTGAATCAATATCATGGTGTCTAATGTGTCTATAAATATTAATTTTATCAGTTTACTCTCAACATATTTCCTCACAGATAATGCCAATAGATTCCGCACACAAAGCGACTGAAGCACAACTCTATGTATTGAATATGATCTGTGTATTTAAAGAGCCCAAAACAAGTAAAATTTCACAAACTAAAATCAAGACTATAAAGTTTCTATACGCATCTTTTAAAACGACTGGCAAACGGTACTAAAATAATTTACGACTTCCATTATAATTTTTAAACACTCAGAGGTCAAGTTAAGTATTATTTAATGACTCATTAACACTATTGAGTAAGATTACAACTTAATTAAAGATAGTTAATATTTATTCAAGTTAGTTTAATTACATCTTAGATCTGTAGTCAGATTAAAAAGTTAGAATTATTTTTTTTAATTGTAAACTTAACATTGTTTTGAAAGTTTAATTTACATTCGAGAATCCTTATCCTTACGGGTGGACGTTGTGGTCTAGTGACCCTAACGCACTGCCGTTCACGAAGTCTTGGATTCTCCTCCCGCCCGGGACAATTATAAGCACATATGTATTTACATAAAAAACAAGGTTTATGTAGCACATTAAGATTCTGATAGCCATAACTCACACAAATGACGCTTAAATTGACACCAGAGGACGATTTATGAAATGTCCATGAATATAAAAAAGGGCCCCAGTGGGAATCGAAGCCTATACATAAGCAGTTATTTTCAAATGCGCTACTAAGTTTACCAAAAAGGACTAACGTTAATACACTATGTAAGTCCCAATTTAAGCATAATTTATTAGACAATATGTTTTACCTAACAGCCAGATCTATCTAGTTAGATTGACAGACAAACTAGCTCGTTAAAATCTAGTCAAGAGTTATTGCTACAGAGTCAAAAAGGTTATGTTTTACCTATGCAACAAATGAGAGGAATGGCTGGCCCTAATGTGGTAAAATATTAGTGTTTGTATATAAGATCAATTTGTTTTCATTCTCTAACACTTGCGCGACTCATTTGTTTAAATAAAACTACTTTTTACGGATTCAGACGCATCGTCATCATAACATCACGCCTTTTTCCCATGGGGGTAGGCAGAGACTATAGAGCGCCATCTGCTACGATCCAAACATACTTCCTTGGCTTCATTCACACTCATACATCTGGTCATACATGCCCGACGGTTGTAAGTGCGTAGCACTTGCCCCTTTTGGAGTGTCCCGACGATGACATCGGAGTATATTTTTCTCGGGCGTCCTCTCCCAGCATTTCCACTTACCTCCGCCGTGTATATACACGGCAAAGAAAGGCATATGCCTTTCTTTAAGGGTCAAGAAAAGCCGCGTATATTTGTTTTAAATTTTAGCCCGAGGTTTTTGAAACTTTACAGCTCAGTCTCAAGCGTAGCCACGATGACTGCAGTCTCCGAAACGTCGGGCTAAAATTTACGTAAAAAGTGGTATATAATAATTTGTTCTGTGCGCGCGCATTTCTTACATTTTTAACTCACTTTACGGTGAGAATATTTTAGAGACAGTGTACTTGACTCATGCATGCGAATTTACTGCCTGTTATATTTCATCAACGTGGCAAAAGCAATAAAACTTCAAAAATTCTTTGCTGTGAAAAGTATTCGTGTACATAGGTCGCTACGCGAGTAGGTATGTCGATGACGAAAATCCATAAGATTTTCCCGCGCAGAACGTACTTAGCGTTGCTAAAGATTTTTTCACTTTACGAGTTTTGACTGATAAGTTGTTAGTAACGAAAAATAGTTGCAAGATGCAACTATTTTTGAATTTATTAAAAATTACTTCAGATTTACCAGATGGAGTGTCTACGGCTTCATAACTAAGCCTGCTTAAAGCCACTTGTGAAAAAAAAAAATCCTCGCATATAATTTTGGATTTAAAAATATTTTGTTTTGTACTCTCCTGATCTGCTCCTTATTCCAAATTTTCGTTTCATATTTTTGTATACATAATTCCCTTCCCAAATTTTGAATGTGGCCAAGGTTTCTAACCGGTGCCAAAACAAAAGAAAAAAAGGCACTTGTGTAATAATAATATGTGTCTTGTATGTGTGTGTCTATTATGATACACACCACAAGTTACGTGAACCATAGATTACAGATCTTCTCTTCGCACTGGAATACTTGTTTTATTGCTTGAAAAAGTAACGTTTGTAGCCTTTTTTTTATTGCGTGTAGTATGGCAGACGAGCCAAGTGGCCACAATCTGGTGGTAAGTGGTATCCGTCGCTCATGGACTCGGCAAACCAAAGGCACCCAAGCCGCTACCTACCTTGGGAAAATGATTTTCCGCAGACCTCGCTTGAAGAGGGACATGTCATAGCGTTAGGGAAATAAACTACATAATATCATAAATAAAACTACTGTTTACGGATTTAGACGCGTATATTTGTTTTAATTTTAGCCCGATGTTTCGGAGACTTGGCAGTCACCATGGTCACGGGTGAGACTGTAAAAAATAACTGACTAAATCCGTAAAAAGTAGTTTTATTTACGCAAATGAGTCGCGCAAGTGTTAGAAAATATTACAATATATCATTTTTTAGGGTTCCGTACCCAAAGGGTAAAAACGGAAACCCTATTACTGAGACTTCGCTGTCCGTCCGTCCGTCCGTCCGTCTGTCACCAGGCTGTATCTCAAGAACGGTGATAGCTAGACAGTTGAAATTTTCACAGATGATGTATTTCTATTGCCGCTATAACAACAAATACTAAAAATAAAATAAAATAAATATTTAAGGGGGGCTCCCATACAAAAAACTGATTTTTTTTACCGTTTCTTGCTTGATACTAATAACGTTGCCTTATCTTGCATAGATAATGGTACGGAACCCTTCGTGCGCGAGTCCCACTCGCACTTGACCAATTTTTATACCATATTTAATTAGACCAAGCAAGTACGATTTAGCTTGCTAAAGTTACTTGTCTTTAAGATTGAATGGTAACTATGTGCAATTACTTGTTTAGATATAAATGTAACGAGAACACAAGATTACAAATAACACAGCAAAGATTATCACAAATGAAGTTACTCAATAATTGACATAATCACTATAGTAAACGCAACAACGACAGATTGCAGTCACGTTAAACATTCAAACAATTCCTTCATTAAAATAATCTGTGGTATAATCTTCGTATCAGTAACATTATGGCTGTTTGCCTTTGCACCATGGCCCGCTAGTAAATTAAGAAGATATCATCTTTATTTTAATGTATGTATGGAATTATTTTGTTACGTAGTGTTTGTTGTAAATCATGGAATAGTGCTTCTATTTGGCAGATTTGTTTGTAAACAAGTAATTTCTGTAAACAGCCATGTTTTTTTTTAGTTTTTCTTTGTAAATTAGGCAAAAGAAAACAATATACAGCCAAACCATTTTTATACTATGACTAGCTGACCCGACAAACGTTGTTTTGCCATACTAAAAAAAAAGGTTTGGAAAATAGATGTTGGCCGATTCTCAGAGCTACTGAATATGTATGTATAATTTCATAAAAATCGGTCAAGCCGTTTCGGAGGAGTACGGTAACTAACACTGTGACACGTGAGTTTTATATATAAGATTATGGTCCCAAGAATCCTGGCACAATTATTGAATTTTCGAACGATTTATTGAATTATTTTTTCTTAAATTTTTGTACAGGCTGATACATAGTTACATAAACTTAAGAATATAGCCTATTACTACGGTAAATACAGGCAAAGGAAGCATACGTCATACAGATAAATAGTTAAGATTTTCGCGCCTTAATCATTTTTGTTTAATCTTTCAGTTATAGTGTACATTTGTATAAAGAAAAGACAGGCAAAAGAAACAACACGAACAGCCAAAATAGTAAAAGTCTTTAGTATAGTTTTTCAGATGATTAAGTACCCAATTTTACTAATTTATTAGTTAATAACTTAACATTTTTAATTGGCGTATTTAATGTTTTTTATTCGAGCAGTAGAGTAAATAATAAAAATATTCATGGACATTTCACACAACGTCCTATGGACCCAAGCTTGCTTATGGCTGTATTCTTAGATATGCTATAAATTCTGAATTTGAATAATATCTAACAGTCTATTAATATTTAATTGATTGGCATAATATGGCGGATCCATGCAGTTTGTATTAAAAAGAAATGAGCTGTCATGAATTTAATTGGCGCAGTTGGATACACATCACAGTAAGTTTACAAATATCCCTAAATACCAAAAAGATAAATGCATTTGTAATTGGAACCAAGCCTCTTGATTCTCCTTTGAGTAATGCCAACTTATTTGACAGATAACATCTGTCTGTCTATCTGTCACTGTGTTCTGCTCATCTGCATATAAATAACTACAGTCGGTCACGATTTGCGTACTCGCCTTTTGTATTTATTTGGAATATTTGTTTTTTAGATAATTATTTCTTTTTACTTGATAACATCGGATACTATAAGTCAAGCGTTTTAGTCAACTTAAAAGCTATAAAAAGCCAACAAAAGAAGGAGGTTCATTGTGACTCTATTTTTGCTATTAAGTAGGTGAATCGATTTTGATAATTCTTATTTTATTTGCAAGGTGGTACTTTTAATGTACTCTAATTTTAAATTGCATCAATTTTAATAATGGCGTCTATGAGAAAATAGTACCTATATATCAATATTAAAAGAAAAAAATAAACCTTTTTCTTCTTCTTTCTTTCTTTTCTTTCTTCGAATTTGAATAAAGTTTTAAATCATTTTTTTGGTAAAATGAATAATTATTTGAAAGATAAAAGCTAGGCACAATGAATATTCATAGAAAATTCACACAACGTCCTCTGGTCCCAAACTAAGCTTATATGCTTCTGTTATAGGTACCAGAATAAAGTTCTTTAGTCTATACCATCCATCTTTACTTATTAAAAAACAAAGTCGTTATTTTTGTATTTATGTCCATATGTGAGCTTATATCTTCAAAACTACGCAACGGATTTTAATGAGCTTCATTTTATTAGATAGATTGGTTTAAGAGAATCGCTTTTTTATATAATTTGTTAAGTTTAGTATATTGAGCGAGGAGAGTCTCAATAATAAAATTATAGACGCGTATAAAACCGCAAGCATTTGCTAGTTTAAGGATAAGGTAGCGAATTATTACGCGTTCATTATTTGAGTTATTTATTTAGCACTATAATAAATAAATAAATAAATAAATAAATATTCATGGACATTTCACACAACGTCCTCTGGTCCCAAGCTAAGCTTATATGCTTGTGTTATGGGTACCAGAATACGAATAGAATACATATACTACTTTTTTTTTGTAAATACATACTTATAATACATAGGAACACCCAGACGCAGTACAAACATTTGTATGACAATTAGAAAAATCGCACAAATGATTGTCCCGAGCGGGAATCGAACCCGCGACCTCTTGATCGGCAGTCCGTTACCAGAACCACTACACCACGAGGCCCGTCGATAATCAATAATAAATATTCCAAAGGCAACTCTATATCGATGAGAAAGCGCATTCCATGTTGGAAATGAACTACACAGTATACGATATGCCATTTAAAAACTGTCACAGTATAAATATCTGTGAATAGAGCCTACTGTTTATGATTCTGTGTCGAATTGATATTCATTGAACTACTGCTTCAATAATTTACTCTGTGCTATTATTTATTGTACTTATTGGTGCGCTTACGTAGTGTAGAATGTTATCGTGTAATTGGCAATGGTACCAATTCTACGTGCAGATCTAAACTTAACTAATAATTGGTCAAGTGCGAGTCGGACTCGTGCACGAAGGGTTCCGTACCATTATCTATGCAACATAAGGCAACGTTATTAGTATCGAGCAAGAAACGGTAAAAAAATCATGTTTGTTGTATGGGAGCCCCCTTAAATATTTATTTTATTTTATTTTTAGTATTTGTTGTTATAGCGGCAATAGAAATACATCATCTGTGAAAATTTCAACTGTCTAGCTATCACCGTTCTTGAGATACAGCCTGGTGACAGACGGACGGACGGACGGACGGACAGCGAAGTCTCAGTAATAGGGTCCCGTTTTTACCCTTTGGGTACGGAACCCTAAAAAATGAAAACAACTATGGCTTATTTCGATTAAGTAATTGGCTAATTGGTTGCACACTATTATATTAATTAAAATCGTTAGTCACACAGTTTTTATAATAAAAACGTTTTATTAACATTTAATAAATAGAATTATGATGGAAAAAGTGATTACCGCAAGCGGGACTTGATTTTATTAACATTGCCATATTGTGTCATTGACACTATCGATTTTCAATTTTAGTTGTGTATAAATTTTCAATTTTAGTTAACTTTAGTTGCGCATGTAGAACTGGTACCAATGTCCATTTATCCTTTAAACTCATTATTTTAAAACCATATCGAGGAATAGAGTTTCTGATTATAGTCCATTAGTTTTTTTTTTAAGTAATTGACCTTTATTAGCGATTGATATGAAGGACTTAAAACATTTAGGCGTTTTATGATATACTATTCTGTACTGGAATTGATAACGACAATCCCTTCCAAAGATTCCGTTACATAGATTAATACATAGATACGAACGAAGATTATAAAAATGTGTTAAAAAATAAGCTAATTAGCCAAGTAGTTATAGACAGTAGTAGTATACAAACAATGAGATGTTAACACACCACGTTCCCACGGTGATGCTCTAACGATATGTTAATATCGCGCTGTCACGACACTTGTGATGTCATCAGTATACCCATGACATGCCATAGATAGTTATGACGTCAAATATTTATATCGATATTTTGATTACATTATCGAAGGATTTTTCTACAACGAATCTATCAAAGTATTTCTATGTAACGGGCTTCGTGGTCGAGCGGTTCATGTAACGGACTGCTGTTCATGAGGTCGCGGGTTCGATTCCCGCTCGGGACAGTCATTTGTGTGATTATTTTCATTTTTTTGTTGTTTTAACTACCTCTGGGTGTTTTCTATGTATTATAAGTATGTATTTACAAAAGAAAAGTAGTCTATGTATTATTATTATTAATTAATTAATTATTATTAACGGAACCTTTGAAAGTAAATTTCACCCACTTGCAGTAGTCGGATTGATCTGAAATTTTGCACTCATATTAAGGGCCGATGAAATGCTTTTTTTTTTAATATCTAGGAGACGTGTTTTTAGTGTTCCGTACCAAACGATAAAATGGGACCCTTTTAATGAGACTGCTGTCCATCCGTCTTTCGCCCGTCACCAGACTATATCTCTAAAACGGCGATTACTAGAGTTCAAATTTTCAGTTTTATTAAATAACAGCAATAAAAAAAATATACAGGATTTTCAAGCGTATTATTTAGTTTTTTTAATAAGTAATGTAGGTATTGCATTAATGTATTAAACTATGTAACGGAATCTTTGAAAGTAAACCCTAATTCCCACTTAAAGTAGTTAGTCGGATTGATCTGAAGTTTAGGATAATGCAACTAATTTAAAGAGTGTTCAGAATTTTCGGGCGTGTTTTTTTAGTTTTTGAACTATAAAAATCTAATATAATCTCTATACTAATATTATAAAGCTGTAGAGTAGAGTTTGTTTCTTTGAACGTGCTACTCTAAGGATCTCTGGTCTGATTTGAAAAATTATCTCAGTGTTGGATAGTAGGTACATTTATCAAGGAAGGTTAATAAAAAAGTGATAAATGTTACAAAAACGGGTAAAATTTTCTAAATTCGACGTGTACGAAGTCGGGGGCAACTGCTAGTTATTAATATTCATGAATATTTTACAAACGATCCCTTGGTCCTAAATTAAGCTATATGTATATCTAAGTTTGTTTAAAATATACCTATATAAGCCATACAATAAGCTAGTTTATTTTTGTAAAAATTTATATACTTATAATAGATACGATAGAATACATAATTATGGAGAACAAATATCTGCGTTTATCACTAAATATCAAATTTTTCGTAGCGAGGATAAAACCCGAAACCTTCAAATAGTAGTTAACCACACCATTGCACCACAAAGCCCATCGAATTTAGACAAAAAATAAAATTACTTTATTTTCTACACAAAAAATTGTGTTACTTTTGTCTCAAGAAGGCTTAGTTTTTAGGTCATCGTTGACTCGGCACTTGAACCTTCCAAGAATGTAGCAGGGCGGTCCGTTGAGAGGCTGATTAGCAGAATGGTGATAAGTAGTGGTATTGTGTGTGAACTTACCTGACTTTGCTTTAATAAACATTTGATAGGGTTTAAGTGTATTAAGTAATTCTAGAGCAATGAAACAAATCGCTTAATTTTTTTCTTTCTACGATAGTCTGACATGGTCTAATTGAAGCATAGGTACTGCATGTTTAGACATTACCTGGTGACGGTGTTTAATCTCTGCTTACCCTCATGTGAAACAGGCGTGATTAAAAGTATAATTTTGTCTATTTAACAGCACTTTAGACGAGAGTGGTATAATCTCTCTCTTTCTCTCCAATCCCATTAACGTCCCACTGTTGGGCACGGGCCTCATCCACTTTCAGAGGGATTATAGTCTTTTATTCTGCTGTGACTAGGGATGTTGGCATATGGTTTAATTTAGAGTTTTCAGTCTCTCACAGATGATGATAAGTGTGTCAACAATATCCCTTAACTGCCTTTTACAGCACCCTGGGCGGTATTGAGCCGGGCTGTGGTAATACCTGAGTGACTACTAATGCCCGGTTTCTGGGCGCGGATTAACACCATGGGGTTTAGTGGGTAGTTTGGCCGCCGCCGGGAGTCCCACACGAAGCCGAAAGGTTGCCCCCGCAACTGCACAGGCGTCAATGCATTCCCCAAATAAAAAGAAAACCCTGGGCGGTGTACGGATGTCGTGGTATAATTATTTGATGAAACATATTCATGGAGAATGCTTTTGGGTAATGTTAGAACATTACGAAGAATATTTCTCAAAAAAAATTGTAGTTATAACGGTTAGTAGTCTCAAGCATAAATTGGTTTATTTATACAAAACCACAATTCAATTCTACGACAGATATAAAACGGAAATGTATAATTGTTATAAACATAACATAATAAAGAATTGCGACATGTTTGTTATGTCTAGTGATATGATATGTTGCCAAAATATTCTTAGAATTGGATTGTTACAAAACTTCTAAGTACTAGGGCTGCCATACGAGCGTAGTGGGATTCCCCAGATTTGTCCTAGTTAACACGCTTTTATAATTTCGGTATGTATCTAGTAATGTATTAATCTATGTAACGGCATCTTTGAACGAGATTTTCACCCACTTACGATAGTCGGATTGATTTGAAATTTTGCATACATATCAAGGACCGATGACAATGCAATTATTTTAAAAGATTGGTGGTTGGAAGGTGTTTTTTAGTTTTTGAACTAAGCAAATTATTTTGGCAGGGCAGGGTTTGTAAAAAATGTGCAGACAAGTAAAATCATGACAATTACGAAAATTTTGAAAAGAGATGTCCGATGAATAAACTATGTTTAGCCAGCGTCGGCAATTTAAGTCATAGCAACCCTACTTGTAACTGACTATCGGTACTTCATATAATTATGCGTTGTTTTTTAGACTAAAGAAATATATAGAATACCTAGAAAGTTAATATGAATTTAAAAAAAATTGGTAATTATAAATTAGGTTAGTTAATTAAAAGATTTTTTTTTTTATCACAGACATTTCACACAACGTCCTCTGGTCCCAAGCTAAGCTTATTATGCTTGTGTTATAGGTACCAGAATACGGATAGAATACATAAACTACTTTTCTTTTGTAAATACATACTTATAATACATAGAAACACCCAGACGCAGGACAAACATTTGTATGACATTTATAAACATCACACAAATGATTGTCCGAGGCGGGAATCGAACCCAATATACGCAATACGCAATATAAACCACTACACCACGAAGCCCGTCTTTTTACACTATTTGATTTTGATTCTATAAGCTAAGGATGAGAAACACGTAATTTTTGATTTGGCTGTTTCCTTTTTCAAAACGTTGGGTCGTTTTAAAGATTGTGATACACAAAGATTGTTGACAACGGATTAAGTAAAAATGCAAATGTAATTTTTTTTTTTAAGGGTTTCGTACAAAAGTTCTATGAAGTTTCTTGTCTGTTCTTCTCCATTGCCTTTTGGAACAGACGCATAGCTTCTGACTTTTTAAAAGAGCATGTTTATCTTGCCTATCTGAAATAAAAATATTTGACTTTGACATCTTTATCAAATCATGGGTCTGCGCATGTCTGTTTTTAAATTACAATATAAATTCATATGCTTGATATAAATTGATATGTTAAAAGTACTTTCATACTAATACAAACATAGTAAACAATTTAGAAACTTTCTCTAGTCCTTGTAACTGTCACCGCGGAAGGCTAAATAAAGGTTATCGATTGTACGATAACAGCTCGTTACGAAATCGAGCCGATATATCGATAATGTTAATCTCTATAGTATTGTGAAATGTCCCACACTATCTCTGGAGGAAGGAGGAACGAATTAAGTTCGATATAAATAGACGATGTACGATAAACTCGATATTATGGCCAGTTACATGTTACTGTAAATAAGATAATAGATAATAGGAAAGAAAATAGTTTTAACTGTTCATTGATAAACTGTTAGTATCATATTACAGGGTTTAATGTGTATGTTTACTTTTATGGAATACTAATTATGTATAATGGAATACAAATTAATTAATAATTAGGATTTTTTTTTCCACTTTGCAACATTTTTGATTAATGCCTCGCATCTGTTGGTCGCAATGTCATGTTTTATAGCCTAATGGTCTTATTTATTTATTTATAAACACTTTATGCACAAAAAGGTACAATGGCAGACTTAATGCCCTAGGCATTATCTACCGGCCAACCACATGGCAGTGCAGAGATAAAGGAGTGTGGGTCAAAAATACAATAAAAAAAGGGATCCTACTAATTTAAACAATTAATATTACGCAATTTTATCTAAGTAAATCATAATCTATTTAAACTTACACAAATAAGTTTTATTATATAAACATACATAAAATATCTACATAAGTACTTATACATAATATTTGTCACAGTGAGGAAATAAAACTAGCGGTTTGACTCTGCCAATAGCATAATATAGTGACGACGCAATTTGGCTTTAAAAGCTGCTTTGGTTTTAGCCATCCTAATTTCAAGAGGGAGGGCATTCCAAAAGAGGATAGATTGGACAAAGAAAGAAGAGTGCACAAGACTAGAAGTATGAACCGGACGAGACAGAAGAATATTACGAGACGACCGCAAATTACGATCAAGCGTCGGTTGGATAAACTGAAAATGACACTTTAGGTACGATGGAGAATCCGTGCTTTTCAAAATGGTGAACAAGGTGGTTAAAGCATGTAGACTGCGTCGTTGACGTATTGGCAGCCAATTTGACGGGCTTCGTGGCGTAGTGGTTCATGTTCTGGACTGCCGTTCACAACGTCGCGGGTTCGATTTCCGCTTGGGACAATCATTTGTGTGATATTCATAAATGTCATACAAATGTTTGTACTACGTCTGGGTGTTTTCTATGTATTATAAGTATGTATTTACAAAAGAAAAGTAGTATATGTATTATATCCGTATTCTGGTACTCATAACACAAGCATGATAAGCTTAGCTTGGGACCAGAGGACGATGTGTGAAATGTCCATGAATATTTATTTTATTTATTTATTTAATTCAGACGGGATCGAAAAGTTGACACGTGATCGTACTTGCGCAGATTAAAAACGAATCGAATGCAATTGTTGAGAAGACGGTCAAGTTTATTGAGCAGATCTGCATTCAGGTCGAGGTAACACACATCAGCATAATCGATGATGGGAAAAATTAAAGTTTGCACAAGCGCTGTCTTGGCTGCTACAGCCAAAAAATTCCTTAGCCGATAAAAGGCACGAAGCGTCCCCGTAACCTTTTGTGAGATCTTCGTAATTTGTGTTCGCCATTCCAGTGTAGAGTCCATATGTAACCCTAGGTTTTTGACGTCGGTATTGATGGGAATTACTGATCCATTGTAAGTAATAGAGGGTAATACTTCTGAGTTAAGTTTACGTATCATAAACGGGCTACCCAAAACAAGGGCTTGGCATTTTGTTGGGTTTACTGCCAGGCCAAACCTAGACGCCCAATTCTGTAGAGCTTTTAAGTCTCGGTTTACATCATCAATAGCAGTTGACAGGTTCTCCACCCTGGACAGCAGGGGCGTGCGCTCCATAAAGGCAGAAAAGCCGTGCTTTACTTGCCATTCACAGATATTTTAATAAAACGTTCGTATATTTTAGATGACTTTATTCATTTATTTACTATTAATTAAACAAAATATTATGACTTAAAAACGCCTAATAATTCATAAATAGCACCAATATGTGCTTGCAAATTGGTGCTTTTTGCCAGGCGTTTGGCGAAGGAATAATATTGGTCAGACGGACGAAAGTAAGCCCGACACCGCCCGCCTGCCATGAGTTCATATGTGTGTAGAAATTTTGGTGTCCGTGCACAGTTTACAAACGCACACAGGCTTGCATATTGAAGACGCTTCGCACCGTATCTCCTGCCGCATGCTTTGGCGATCGGATGTTTCCGCGAGTATTCGGCGTTCGTTCGTTGCCTATAATCCGAATAAAAATAATTGTTGTAAAAGTCTAATAAATCACGTATGCACACTATGCATTTTTGTTTAGTAAGGTTTTATCTATTTAAATAGCAGAAATATTTTGGTTCGACGGAGGCCATTTTTTTTTTCATGTGATTCATTGAACTGTTTAATATTGAGTTTCTATAATTTAATAATTGTATGGATTTTCGTTTGTTGATTTTAAAATGTTATTTGATTGTGAAATGTGTGTTGATAGTGTGTGTTTGTTAAAAATTAAAAATAACAAGTTCTCACAATTGTCATTCAGTGAAAAGATTCAAATTGTGTCTAAAGGACAACTAAGCCAGCAAAAAGGTAGGTAATGTAACTCGAAAATTTCATGTTAAAAGTAATGACACCTACATAGGTGTCATTACTTTTAACATGAAATTTTTTATTTAACGTACGTACGTACGTTACGTACGTAGTTATTAATAATTTAATAACTACGTACGTACATGTACGTATGTACATACATACGTACATGTACGTACGTAGTTATTGTTTAGTAATTATAGTACAGTGTGGACTGATTCGGGATATTCAGATTTAAATTTGTTCTGTTGGCATGGTTTCCGACTTAGAGATCCGTCGCGTGGCTATGCTAAAAATCTATAAAAGAAAAAGTTTTTGTGACTGAGTACTGCTCCGCATACCCAGCGTCATATTCCTGTGCACGCGACTGCTGGACAGAGTATAAATCTGCAGATCATCAGCGTACAAATGATACGCACAGCCAAGCTCAGGTGTTAAGAAATTGATAAAAAGAGAGAAGAGAAGAGGAGAAAGTTTCCCTCCTTGCGGGACACCAGCCTGTAAATTACACCATTCAGACGATTCGACTTATTCATAATGACTTATCGGAGGTTTAAAAGTTCGCTAAAATCGGTTCGCGAAAATTGTCAAAACTTGTTATTCATAATAGTCTTTTTACGATAAAACGTTTATTATCTCTCCGATAAAATCTCCGTTTAAACCTCCGATAATTCATTATGAATAAGACAATAAAACTTTCATCGATAAATGTACTATCCAATGCTGAAAGATTTTTTCAAATCGGACTAGTGGTTCCTGAGATTAGTGCGTTCAAACAAACAAATACTTCGGCTTTATAATAATTGATGACAATATCATATAGGTTAAAAGCCAAACGGCCGAGAGTAACTAAAAATCATAATGCAATTACGAACATAAGCTAATACCTACATATAAATATAAGAAAATAGTACACTATAGCTATTCAAAGATGACGTCATCATTGACCAATAATATTTTCCCATTATACAGAATCATTGTATTTACATTATGTAACCGTTGTGTGCTCGCTATTGTATCCAATGCGTGTATACAAACACTTAATGAGGCGAATACACAAAGCAAACAAGCAATGAACACCCACGCAAATTCCACTCTGGAATAATAAATAGATGACTTCGAAATTCGAACTAAATTCTAGTTTACTCGTTATATGCATTTATTCCTCTCTGTGGTGACGGATTAAGAATACAAATGTCACCACCCCTTCTCCTCCCCAGGGTGCTGTAAGAGCAAACTAAGAGATATTGTACACAGATCATCATCCTCATCATCCCCCAGCCCTTATCCCATTATTTGGGGTCGGCGCAACATATCTTTTTCTTCCATAGTCTTCTATTAGCCTTCATGACTGTGTTAACTCAACTTTCTTTCTTGTCCTCGTTATCAGAGTCCATCCATCAGAGATCATCTTTTCTTAGGTCTTCCTCCGGACTTTTTTCTTTCCACATTTATACGCCGAACTCTCCTAACGATGTTACTTTCATATCGTCTCATGACATGCCCATACCAGGATATCCGCCAGACATTCATCTCAACAATCGCATCTCTGCAACGTGCATTCGTCTTTCATCCATCGCTTTTGTTGCCCAGCATGAGAGTCCATAAACGACAGCAGGTCTTATTACCGATTGCCGATTTTTGCCGATTTATTACCGATTTTGCCCTTTAATTTAATTTAATTTAATTTAATTAATTTAAAATATAATTAATTTCATATTTAATTAAATTAAAATTTAATATTTAATTAATTTAATATTTAATTAAATTAAAATTTAATATTTAATTAATTTAATATAATATTGTACACAGATAACATCCTCTTTGAAAGATGCAAAACTTGAAAACAAACCCTGTGCTAACAAGCCTGGTTAGCGGGGCGTAGTACACTATAATCCCTCCCAAAGTGAAGGAGGCACGTGCCCAACAGTGGGACATTCATTGGCTGAAGAGAAAAGAGAGAGATACGTTATTGTAATTGAGTGAATAACTTAAAACTACTTCTAAAATGGCATTATAACAAAATATTATACAATATTAACTTCAAATACAATGATAATAAATACTAACGATTAGAATATTGTAAATTAGTGTCTGTCTGTCCTATAAACAATTATTAGTAGACATATAACGTTACTTACTTTAACTTTAATCGTCATTACATCTTTTAACGAGACGCACACGCGTGTCGAAGCAATAAAATTTACAGTGGTAATGTCAACTCAATGCCATCTTGATCTTATAACAATTTATTCATAATAAAAGTTACACAGGTAATATCACCTCTATGCCATTTTGAACTTTTAGCCGATTATTCTACGTTTGAAATCAATTTTAATACAGAGTAGTTATGAGATAGTTAGATAGTTATTTTTAGAGCATGCGCTGACAAGTTTTCAGCTTTTATAAAATAACAAAGGTCTGGGGTTCACGAGCTCTTGCTCTATATATGAAAAAATCTTTCGTTTTGGAATGTACATTTATCAACGAAGGCTACGAGTATATAACATAACGCTGCGACCAATAGGAGCGAAGCATTAGCTTAAAATGTTTCAAAAACAGGAAAAAGAAGTCTAAACTTTACGCGTACGAAATCGCGCGCAAAAGTTAGTAGGCAATTTTACTAATCACATGTGTACGAAAAATCGTTGCAAATAATTTTTATCGATAGAACAAGGAATAGGAAATCTATTTTTACGATATATCGTTACGTGTGTGATAAATATAAATAAATATTCTTGGACGTCTCACACAACCTCCTCTTGAACCAAGCTTAGATTTTATGGTTGTGTTATGGTTACCAGAATACGGATAGAATACATTTATACTACTTTTCTTTTGTAAATACATACTTATAATACATAGAAACACCCAGACGCAGAACAAACATTTGTATGACAATTATAAAAATCACAAAAATAATTGTACCGATCGAAAATCGAACCCGCGACCTTGTAAACGGCAGTCCGTTACATGAACCACTAGACCACCTTGACTTTTACCGCACATCTGTATTTAGTGTATCTTACTTTCAAAGTGTAAAAGGCTCTTCACACTTGTAGTAAACGATTACTTCATCATTGGCAACCAAAGATATGACTCCATTTAATTTTTAAGACATTAGAATGGTTCATTTTTATGTCTAATGCTTAAGTGTGTTGTTATTTAGACTATCGTAAGGGTATGTTCATAATGTGTATAGTACCTATTACACATAAAAACCTTATCTACACTTTTGGCGGCAGCGTCTTTAGAAGTAAATTGTGCGTGATATTATTCCCTGGTAATTTCTTCCATTAACACTTGGAAGAAATTAAGCGTCATAACAGGGTTCTTCAAACTAAAAGTGATTCATTTAGTGACTTCATTTAGTGATGCAGACGTTTACCATCAAGCGTACTCATCGTGTGATCATGCTAGTTCGCAACCTTAGTGGTTTATTAGAAATACACAGAAAATATAGCGTACTTAGGCATTGGCTAAGACCAACGCAGTCGGAATAAATGCTAGCATGTATTCATTAGGTAAGATAAAGTCTCTAGGGTTATTGAAAAGTCCACGTAAAGTTGTAATATAAGTTGCTTCTATATAAAATATAAATCAGATTTTAAAACTCTGATTACTGGCACCTAAACACCTAAAAAGCTGTCCGTGTGGTGACGGATTAAGAATACAAGTGTCACCACCCCATCTCCTCCCAAGGGTGCTGTAAAAGTCAGCTAAGCGATATTGGACACATATATATCATACACATCCTCTGTAAGAGACGGAAAGCTCGAAAATAAACCCTGTGCCAACACGCCTGGTCAGCGCGGTACAGTAGACCATAATCCCTCCAAAGTGGAGGAGGCCCGTGCCCAACAGTGGGACGTAAATACTCATGTATTCCTCCTATGTGAATTCGTTCGTTATTTTTATCACTATTACAAAGTCCCCATACAGACAAAACTATTAACCCACACTAAGTTAATATATCAAAATTAGAAAAACATTTTTCAATATGTAAACGCCCTAATCAAATTAATTTCAATATGACAGATTGAGGCGCTTACCAATCAAGTGGCAAATATATCGGTTCTTTGTACAGAACTGAGAAAAACACTTTAGATGAGATATGAGTAAGTAAATAAATAAATATAATTGACAATACAGACCACTTACATTAAGCAGTCGGTTTGATGAATGATACACTTGATATATTGATATGAATCATGCTTTTGTTTATTTCAGCATTTTTGTAATCATCCGAAAAGGAAATATTTTAACGGCACGAGGCGAATATTTTTACGGTTATCCATTTGGAGTTTTTTGCTATACTATACACATCTGTATCTTTTTCGCGCTATATTATTATATCGTGATATGGCGTTTGTGGCGCCCTTTATACGTATTAGAAATAAAAAAAAGACGTGTGGCACTCAGGGACTGCCGCGGTAAAGCTTTTGCATAGCATTTTTTATCAACTTATGCAATTATAATTATTTATTTATTTTATTTATGCAAGAATCTACATACAATAAACTAAAATAAGATTAATAATCCTTATTTACTGATGCTTACATCTGTCCATTGTTTATGGTAATTATAATAAAATAGCGATTGTCAATCAAATGTCAATAAAATAAAATAAACAGTATTTTACATTATTAAAATCTAAAATACGCTGTTATCTGAACATTTAGGATTTATGTTGTCGATTCAAAATCCTTATTTTAATACGCTGTTTAATTTGGTGAAGGCGCCTACCCTTGGTATCAACAGGATCAAATAAATTGCGGGGCGAAGAGGGGATTACGCATGCGCAGTAGCGCCGATAATGTAAGGTTTTTTCATTACGCTATTTTCGTTACGGAATTTCTGGATTCGGTCTCCACGCTCAAGGCCTGCGATAGAAGCTATGCAATAGCTTAAAATATTTGATTTGAGTTGTTTGGTAGCCTTACTTCAATTTTCTCCCGAACACGCAATAATGAATCGCTTTTTTGTCGGCAAAAATCTTTTAAGAAAAGTTAATATTTTTTTTATACTATAACTACATGCAATGACAGATGTTATCAGGCCTCCTTCCACAGGGGCAAGCAGAGACCATAGAACTCGTACATACACATAGGTGGCTCCTCGACTATATTTATATCTTTTTTTGCTATATAAAAAGATGTAGAGATAGTTTAAAAAAAATTTTTGTACCGACATATTTTTTTATCTCTTTAACAAGACTACATCCCTCTTAAATTTCTACCACTCATTGTCCAAATATTTGACAGATCATAGACAATTCACAACCTTTTTTTTTTAAATATCTAAAAGACATTTCACGCTTTCAAGTATCACTCGTACAGCCGATGGTAAACGAGACCTATTGATATATTTTTTTATATTCTTTGTTTAATGGCGCCAGTATTTTGTGAACAGCATAGATACATTTCTTGCTTTAGTTTCACTTTTGATTTAAAAGAATACAGAGAGTTATATTCTGAAATGAAGTTCATGTTGGTCTCAACATGAACTTCATTTCAGAATATAATGTATGTAATCGCATCGTCTAATGCGATTACATACATTATATACATTATTACATACAGCTGGCGAAAAACGTCCACAAAGAAAATACATTTAGTAAGATTTCTTTTAGGTACGTATAGTTTTGAATGCTTTGTGTATTCGCTGTACCATGTTACCGTATTAGTTTACCTCTTTTTAGAACTTGACCATAGAGAATCACAACACGAGGTCGGATACCATATGCATCCAACGGCTACCAGCTACTTATTTTTCCAAAACACCACACATTGCTGACGCAAACTACTCAATATTTCATCCATCCATCAGTCTTTCTGCGTCCACTGTCAGAGATACGCCTCCCCTATAGAACGCCACACCGCGCGGTCTTCTGCCGCTTACATCCAATGACTCCCCGTGGCCTTGACGATATCGACTACAATATTACGACGACGACTGTTCAATATTTAATTCTTTTTAATTCTAATAGAATTGCATTAAGAGGGTACCGTACTCCTCATTTTGGTATTTGCCTTAGGTATTGCTATCCCTATTTCCGAGCGCCGCGCTGAAAGGGACAAATATAGATGAAGCGGATTTTACCTACAAATTCTTTGAAAAAAGACGTTTCGTACTTCCGTTTTTTTTCGCGAAAGTCAAACCGATTTTAATAGTTTTTGCGTTATATTATAGATGAAGAGTATATCTATGCTTCTATCACTTTCTTTTGTGGTAAAACTTTACCAAATTTGTGTGATAGACGCTGCAACTTTATCTTAAGAAAACCGAAAAAGGTGGGTTTTTCGGATCGTCATATTTCTTTTAGTTATTATATAGTCTTTATCTATAATATAACGCAAAAAATATTAATATCGGTTTAACTGTCGCGAAGAAAAAACGGAAGTACGATACCCATACTTTTGTATGGAGCATAATTTGGTATCGTCCCGTCTTAAGCACAAACTCACGCAAACAGAAGCCAATGATAAAATCGTGACTACAAATAATTATTATTTTACTTCTACTATAATGAAGTTAATAATTTAATCCGCTAATAAATATAAAATTGGACATGCCAATGATACTAAAGAAATAACATTTATCAAGTGTACAATACATTATGTCAGTTGTTATTGAATGAACAATTCAAATGAGATATTTATGTGACAAATCTTATAAGTGAACTGACAAAACAAAGTTATGTATGACAGGACTATAGCGCACGTACAGGATGACACAGAATTAATAAATATGCATAATTGTTTAAAGTGTTTAGTTTAGTGAAAAGTGAAATTTCTGATATATTAAATTTATTCTAATGATTTAAATTGCAAACGTAATTCTGAGAAAAACTGCATGTTTATAATCGTCTTTTCAAATTAAATATTATTTTAAGTAATGATTTCAAAAACATTTTTGGAGATCTCTCTGTTTCTCCAGCCCATTAACGTACCGCTGGTCAGCACAGACCTCCTCCATTTTGGGAGGGATAATAGGGTCTAATGCGCCGCTAAGAATTTGATATTTTTAGCATTTTAGGATCAAATAAAAAAATTCATTAAACAAGTATTATTTTCTTTTTTTTTTATCCAACAACTTTATACAGATAAATAGATAAATAAAAGTTTTAAAAAAAGTTACTTAAAACGCCTAATTATACAGTAAAAAGTTTTATAGAAACCTTATTTAGAATTTATTTAAATAAAATCTCAATTTTTCAGATCAACCTGTATCTGATAAGTTTAATTACAGCACTCGGGATTAGAAACCTTTAGACAAATTGGGTTAGTCGCGGCCCCTTTTAAGCTACTTCGTAATATTAGGCCACTTTCTCTTGACACCGTGGTAATGAGAGATACAATAGACTTATTTACATTATGTTCCGTTTGTAATTCCGTTTTCTCTCACGAAAATAGTTAATATTTACGGGATTATATCTCTATCTTAATAATTTACGGGATTTATTATTAGTTTTTAGAATTCCTATTATTCTTAGTCATTGAAAACATTAAGTCTTATGGATTTTAAGTATTTTTGTTGTTTAATTGTTATGTTTGACAGTTTAAAACTTTCTTTTTAGTAATTTCTAAAGTATTATTAGACGAACGTGCGACTAGATAAGACTATAAAGGTAATTTAAGTGATATCTTTTGGATACGAGAGGTGATGGGTTAAGAATGCTTAAATCAACCTTATTAACCGACTACAAAAAAGAAGGAGGTTCTCAAATCGTCTGTATGTTTTTATTATGTTTGTTACCTCATAACTTTTAACTGGGGAAAGCGATTTTAATGATTCTTTTTTTATTTGAAAGCCAAGGTTCCCGTTTGGTCTCAATGGTCAGGATCTGATGGTTATCTCCTGAGAAATCGACGAAAATCCTCAAATTTCAAAGGCATATGAAGTGGGATTAACTTTAAAAAAAAATACCTACTCAATTATCTTTAATTTTAAAAAGTAAAGAGATAATAGTTAATTTAAACAGGTCTAGAAAATTAGAAATATAATTCATATACATACGTATGGTCTGCAGAGATATAGCAGTTTAAATACAATCCCGTTTGGGAAAACCACAATATTCATTCTGTCGTTGAATTTTTCACTTCATTGAATATCCCATTAACTTTATTACATACATGCTGTATTTTTATACAATTTGAACCATTTGGATAGCGATAATGTGGGCACAACCGCGATAAAAAGCTAGCATATAACATATTACAATTACACAAAGCCGTCGGTGAGTTTCACACGAAGCGAAGAGTGTCGGTATTCACTCAAAGTATTGAAAAAACGCATTTTTCTGAGAAAGCCCTTAACATTTTTGCATTTACGTAAGGTTTTCTTAGAAATTGGACCACCATTGAGAATACAAAAGTAACGAAACAAATAGAACTTATTTACGATATTGGGTTAATTTATATTGACCGTAACGTAATAATAAAAAAAAATTATAGCCATCGGTTAATTTTTTTAAAGGTTTTCATATTTCTTTTATTATTCGCCATTTTATATATATAGCACTAGCTGCTGCCCGCGATTTCGTACGCGTAGATATTAGAATTTCCCTGTTTTTGCAACATTTTTCACTGATGCGTCGCTCCTATCGGTTGCAGCGTGATGTTATATAGCCTTCCTCGATCAATAAACTATCCAACACTTTTTCCAAAATTTTCCAAATCAATCCTGTGGTTCCTGAGATTAGCGCGTTCAAGCAAACAAACAGAGTTAGTATACTAACTAACTACCAGTATCATAGAATCATAGATAATTCTAGACAATGGTCTCCTCCTCATCCTCATCTCAACCTCCGATAAGTCATTATTAATATAATGACTTATCGGAGGTTTAAACGGAGATTTTATCGGAGAGATAATAAACGTTTTAGCGTATAAAGACTATTATGAATAACAAGTTTTGAAAATTTTCCCGAACCGATTTTAGCGAACTTTTAATCATCATATCATTTTACTAACCTTAACCTATTAAAACGCTTAACCTTTTAAAAGGCGTAACTATAAGATGCTTAATAAATGTGATTTTCATTATCTTGTCACAAGAACTTAATACATACAAATGATATTCCATTAAGCAGGACCAGTTGTTAATTGAAAATTTATTTTGATTTATAAATCCAATCAGTTGGACCACACTAGCCGGTGTCTATTACGTATGCACTGTTATTCATTCATCACTCAGATTGGACGTAGTTTACAAGTTTTATGGACTCGCCCCCGACTCCGTACTCGTAGAGTATGTAAAAATTTCAGTTTTCTTAACATTTTTCACTAATACCTCTCTCTTATTGGTCGCAGCGTGATGTTTTATAGCATATAGCCTTCCTCTATAACTGTACCACCTAACACTGTAAGAATTTTTGAAATCGGATCAGCAGTTCCTGAGATTAGCGCGTTCAAGCAAACAAACTCTTCAGCTTTAATTAGTATTTAGTATTAAGTACAGATTCTGTTTTTATTAAACTGGCAACATTTTTTTAATCTTTTATATTAAAACCTTGTGCAATATCGTGCCCATCATAGCAGCTCGTTGGTTAAGAACATATGATCATTGTCCTGCCCATGTCCCCATTATTTGGGGTCGGCGCAGCATGTATTTTTCCTCTATAGATACTTACTCTTCTGTGAGACGCTTCTGGTTGAGAATAGTGGAATAGATTTTGAAGGACGTCAGTTGAAATCCCACTAGTGATAACCGCTTTTTCTGCTTTATTTAATTTATCATTACATTATAATTATTCGATTTATCACTACTTATTATTTTGCATGTCCTTCTGTGAGCTTATATCTTCAATTTACGCAATGAATTTTGATGCGGTTATTTAATAGATAGAGTGGTTGAAGAGGATATTATTTTTTATGGTCTGAGCACAATGTATCTATGATATAGTTTATGGTAAAAGTCTATCTTTATGGTCAATGTAAAATTAAAATCGAATGTGGGTAAACCCTGTAATAACCGATCGTAGAAGACACATTACAGCACAGTCTTACCCGTGACCATGGTGACTGCAAAGTCTCCGAAACTTCGGGCCAAAATTTAAAACAAATATACGCGTCTAAATCCGTAAAAAGTGATTTTGCTTAGATTAACATTTATTAAAAGATTAATTTTATATTTATTGTACATGTTTATCACAACAAAAGTGTTTTAAAAACGAAACAGTAAAGTTATAACTTATTTTAAATTTGTTTTCAGTTCGTTTTAACTTATTTAAGAATAGCTTATTAGTTATAATCGATACAAAGTTGGAAGCGTGCAAATATAACATGAGTGTTGGACCCCACACATTCTGTAAAAGCACGCCCGCTTGCTACTAAGTAAACAATTATGGAATGGAGAGAAAATAAAAAAGAACTACCTTGGTACGAGTTGAAATTATGCACGAAGGGTTCAGTAGGTACTGATAGTATATTCGTCATAAAATCAAAAATCATTAATAGGCGCAAATTTTTTTGCCAAAAAAAATGGGCTCTTATGATATGTCCAAATGTTTTTCTTACCACCGGTTCAGGACTTTCAATCCGCTGAGAAGAACCGGCGTAAGAAACTCAGCAGAGATCGTTATCTTTAGTCATATTACTTTCATTTTTAATAATTATTACTATAGTCCTTACAATCTATACAATAATACCAACTCCAAATAATGGAACCCCAAATAATGAGGTGGTGATGAGTATTTAAATAAATAAATAAATATTCATGGACATTTCACACAACGTCCTCTGGTCCCGCGACCTCTTAATCGGCAGTCCGTTACATGAACCACTACACCACGAAGCCCGTCAGACATTTGTAACATCAACATCGTACATGAACTGTGAAATTTTTATCCATCACCGTTCCATTGACAACAGGGCCCCAAATAATGGGATAAAGACAGAAGAATGATAACAATGAGTAGGTATTTGTTGTTATAGCATCAACTGAGATATATAGACTGTGAAATTTTCAGCTCTCTAGCTTACACCGTTCCAGAGATTCAACATGATGATGGATAGGTAGGTCTCAGTAATACGGTCTCGTTGTATACCTTTTTGTACGGATCCCTAAAAAGTTATTTATTGTTCCGCTCAAAGGTTGAAGGTAAAACTTTTTATGATGACCCAGCATGAGGTCCTACTGTTTGTTTGATTGTCACATTTTTTTAATAGGAAGTTGCTATACAGATAGCAACATTAAGAATTTGGTTTTTGTGTAACCGGCAGCATTAAGTTGTCATCTTCTAAATTTTATTTAATCGGTTTCCAGTTTTTTGTACATTGAAATAAAAATATTACAGCAAGTGTTCTTAGTAAAACTTGATGATAAACTTCTATTATAATATTGCTATATATACCACTAGCTGTTGCCCGCTACTTCGTGCGCGTGAAATTTAAAAATCAAACCTTAACAAACAGCAGTTTACTATACTGCTCGATAGATGGCATTGTACATTTTTTTTTAATCGCGCTATTATTTACGCTATACTTAAGCTTGTAGTTTTCACAATTATAAATTTGTAAGGACTAGCTGTTGCCTCCGACTTTGTACGCCTGAAATTTAAAAAAATTATTACCATTTTGCTACATTTTTCATTGCTGCTTCACTCCTATTAGTCGCAGCGTGATATTTATAGCCTATAGCCTTCGTATGTACCATCCAACACTGAAAAAAATTTTCAACTCAGAACAGTAGTTTCGGAGATTAGCTCGTTTAAGCAAATAAATTTATTTATTTTTATTTATTTAGATTTAGATTTTAGATTTTAGTTTAATAAACTCTTCAGCTTTATATTAGTAGTATAAATTGGTATGTATAATTAAATTACACTATCACATACAAAGGATTCTTACCCATCGTATGTAATAAAATAATGCTGGAGTAAAAATGTTAGAGAATTAAATCTTATACAATCCTAGCTGACCCGGCAAACGTTGTTTTGCCATACAAAATTTCAGGGGTACACAACCCTTATCACATAGGGGTATGAAATATAGATAATAGCCGATTCTCAGACTTGATGAATATGCGTAAAAAATTTCATAAGAATCGGTCAAGACGTTTCAGAGGAGTATAAGAACGAACATTGTGACACGAGAATTTTATCTTATGCAATATTTAGTTCTCTAATACAAACAGCATACATCAATACGTAGGTTTTAGGTTTGTCATTGGAACAAAATTATAAAAATAAAATATTTACGGTCTTATTCATGATGACTTATCGGAGGTTTAAAACTTCGCTTAAATCGGTTCGCGGAAATTGTCAAAACTTATTATTCTTAATAGTCTTTTTACGATAAAACGTTTATTATCTCTCCGATAAAATCTCCATTTAAACCTCCGATAAGTCATTATGAATGAGACCATTAATATTTTGCATCGGTGTGAAACCCAATAGCAAAATTTTGAATCAAATGTAAGTACTAAAATAAAGGTTTGTACAAAGGTTTAGCTTACTATCTCTCATTCTTATAATAAACCCCTAAATCTGCTAGAATATTATGAAAATAGGTGCTGATGTTGATGTCACAATCAAAACGCCAGTTAACAACAAATGTGGATGGAACCACAAGCGTTAGCTAAGAATTCTATAAGATCTTGTTTAATTTTACTGTCAGTTACATTGTTAAAACAGATATAGGTCTGTAGAAATTGTTGAACTTGTTCTAAGCTACAACCTGGTAACAATATTGTGGTGTCCAAGGCCAATCTGTTTACAACTGAAATACTGTTGTAATAGACTATATCGACACTAATAGGCGATTATTACGAAATATTCCACGCATTTACTAACTCATAACACTATATTAACCAATAAGAAATCGATTCAATGGAATAAGGTTGTCAAATTTAGTCCATAATATAAAGCAAACTCTTCGCGGTCTACTGCAAAAACGGCTATAGTATGAAAAAAAAGTTTGTACAAAAGTTGTAGAGATTTTAATACTCAAGAAGTTTTGTTTTGGTGTAAATCTTACTTATTATGCAATAATAGTTTACTTAGTTTAAAAACTAAAAAACACGCTACAAAATCCTAAATATTGTTTTAAATTATTGCATTGTCATCAGTCCTTGTCTAGTGTGCAAAATTTCAGATCAATCTGACTACTACAAGTGGCTGAAAATCACTTTTAAAGAATCCGTTATTCATACATTGATAGATACATACTGAACTTATATAAGCGTGTTAAAAAGCGAGATATTCGCCCCGCGCATATATATACGTCTGTGGCCTCTCAAATATTTAGACAATGAGTGGTTAAAACATATGAGACGTAGATTTTTTTATTTCTCTTATCTTTGTGTTGAAAAAAGGATCATAGAAATTGCAATAGATGCCAATTTCTCTTTTATAAGATCTCTAACCTGCAGTAAATTGTAGATAAAAATAAGTATCGACACTGATACAGAAATCAGGCTTGTTGATTAGTCCGCTAGTTTTTATCCTTATTAATATTAGAGATTAACTTATTTATTAATTACTGTGATACAGCTCGCTGGAAATAATCTTGTTGCTTGTCGAGAATAAAATCTACCGGAATAATAAAAAAATATAAAAAATCTTAGTTTAAAGTTTAATTTTGGTTAGGTTCTTACATACTTAACACAGCACTTTATTTTCCTCGTCTATACTGATATAATGTTTGTTTGTATGTAGCGATTTAACTAAAACAAAAAGTATCACTAAAAGAGTTGGCACCAAAGGACAGCCCTGAAGCACTCCATTAGATTTTGCTGCTTTTAGACTGAAATATTTTGTGTCCTCACATAACTTGATACTCTGCGTGTTATTGCAGCATGGAGTATGTCCACTATTTCTATTTTAATATTAAAGGTATTTTGTGAAATGTTTGTCGTGCAATTTGCCTGTAGTTTAGTTTAAGTACGTCTAGTTTTCGAACTCAAACACCTGTCTAATGTCTAAAAATGTGAGTAATATCATATAAGCATGAATTGATGAATTAATTATACAGATTTTTAGAGACATTGGTACCAATTCTAAACGTACAACTAAATTAAACTTAACTAAATAATTTTGATAGCGTCGCGTCGATTACACAATTCAGCAAGGTTAACTGAGCTTTCTTGTTATAAAACTGTTTATTATAGACTTGAGATTTTAATAAATATAAATGTGTACAACAAAATAGCCAATTAATCAAAATACACCAATAATGGTTTTTGATTTTAGTTAAGTTTAATTGTGCAAGTAGAATTGGCAGCATCGTCTATCTATATAATCTATACTTATCTGTAGAGTAATCTGTAGAGAGGTCAATAGTAAGAGAGGTTATAGTAATCTGTAGAGAGGTCAATTCTGTACGTGAAATATATTTTCAAAATAACGATCAGGGGGTGATTAGTGATCGATACTGATGCCAAAAATGCAATCGGTAAAATTTTTGTCTGTCTGTCTGTCTGTCTGTCCGTCTGTATGTTCCTTATAGAAACAAAAACTACTCGACGGATTTTAACGAAACTGTGGTACAATTATTCTTCATACTCCTGGGCAGGTTATAGTATACTTTTCATCACGCTACAATCAATAGGAGCAGAGTAGTGAAGGGAAATGTTGGGAAAACGGGAAAAGGTGCTCCATTTTTTAAGCTTCCGTCGCGTGTGCAGCCTTAATGGTTAAAGTTACATAGAAATCATGTATGACGGAAATATTCTACATAAAATTGTCTAAAAAATATCCCGGAACAGCACATATCTATATTTGATGGTTGACTCACAATAACACGTGTAACTCCTGATAGCTTAGCAGTTCGTTCATTCTGATTATATTTGTTTACTCTTACGTTTATAATACTCTCACTCAAGCAGTAGTTAAAAATGTTGCAAAAACGGGGAAAATTTCCTAAATTCTACGCGGACAGAGTCGAGGGCAACAGCTAGTATAAAATATAATTATATAATCTCATTAATATCGGTTTAACGCATTAGAAGACTTAATTGATGTAATATCTTAAATAAAGCTTGCACACTTCATAGCGTTGCGAATGTAGTGTGTGAATAATAAATTTTCTGGAGTCCTAGAGTCGTGTTATGTCGTGTCATAAACTTGCCAAAAAATAGGACTCCTTTTTATACTTTTTGGCAAGTTTAGCAAAAAAAAAATTGTATTCTGCGGTATATTATTTGGCGTCCGTATAAAAACACCACAAACTCTCTATACTCTATAAACTGTTTGTCTGTCTATCAAACATCTTTACAGAAACGCTCATTTCTATCGTAAGTAAAATATGATATGTTAGGCCTTTAAAAATTTTACGCTTATCTGAGCCCCGAATTGTCATAAATATGAGATACTTACCTGACTTTTGGTCGGTGTATTCGTCTATTTCTCTAAATTTAACAAGTGTTAGAGTCTAAAACATCTTTTTACTAACATCATTCGTGGGACGCATATCTAGCATTAAGTGAGTGTCAATGAATGCCCAAATGTGAAGGTGCTTCAAGTATTGCGCTCCGGATATCATCTATAATATTATTTAATTTCATTATAATGTTTTTAAAACCAGTTTTAGACATGATAAGTTAAGAAAAACGACTTTTCTTTATAATTATGGAACATGCCGTAATCAAGATGTTGTTCTGGTCAGTAAACTTGTTCCAAACCATATGCGACCACAATCCATAAGTCATACAAAACGTGTCGATAATTAAAAACCCGCTAATTACATAGATACCAATAGAAATGTATAAATTTTATTATTGCTACATCTATCCATATCTTATCTCTGAATCCCATAGATGCGGTATATATTTTATAAACCATAGAAAGAGCTTTTGTATTGTCAAGCTAATTGAAAACTTGTATGTAGGTAAATTTTCTGTTTATTTTTTGGACATTTCACACAACGTCCTCTGGTCCCAAGCTAAGCTTATATGCTTGTGTTATGGGTTCTAGAATACGGATAGACGACATAAACGACTTTTCTTCTGTAAATACATACTTATAATGCAAAGTAAACACCCAGACGCAGTACAAATATTTGTATTACAATTATAAATATCACAAAAATAATTCTCCCGTGCGGAAATCGAACCAGCGAACTCGTGAACAGCAGTCCATTACATAAATCACTAGACCACGAAGTCTATTTTGTCTAGTTTTAATATTTCAATGCTGGTAGACAGCAGTGAACTATTGCAAATCATATGAGTATGGATGAAGCAAAGAAAGTGTGTTTGGATCGTGGTACTCTAATAGCCTTTATCTATCCTCATGGAAAAAAGCGTGACGGTATGATGATGATGATAAAGGGATCGAATCGGGGAAGGCAAAATAATTCTTAGCCACGCCTGTCGGATACCATTTTTAATTTTTTTTTTTTTTAAATATTCACGGACGTTTCACACAACGTCCTCTGGTCCTTATATGCTTGTGTTATGGGTACCAGAATACGGATAGAATACATATACTACTTTTCTTTTGTAAATACATACCATTAAATAAATTATGCTAGATATACTTGACAACCATGAACTCGCTTTTATCGACTTCAACAGTAGAAGATTATCAATACATCTGTATATTTTTTCTCTCTCCATCTCAAAGAAGATATATCAATATATAGAAATAGAAATAGAAATATCTTTATTGACATAAAATATATCACCATATATAGCATATATCTATCTCCTTATTACATTACCGGTGTTATTATCCTAAGTCTTTGCTCATCTCCATAGTTCTCTATGGGGAGTACATCCGGCCAATCAACGACATTCCATAGACATCTTATGATACATACTATTTGATGTGAAAGTGTGTTTGTCTGTTAACGACAAACTGTATGAAGATGAGCCAATACTTCCATATAATAGCAGCTTTTTATCCGGATGTTTCAAAGAAAGATCTATATTTTTGAAGTGTTCCTTTGGCCCGTAGTGGAAGAATGATGATGCTTTTACAAAGACTGCAATGTTTACTCATCTGTCCTTCCTTCCGTCCGCCCGTCCCTTCTGTCGTCGGACTGTCTCTTGATATGTAGGACTAAGTTGTTATGTTCAACTTATCTTCAAAACTATCCAACGGATTTTGATGCAGCAGATTTAATAGATAGAGAGGTTCAAAAGGATGTCTTTTTAATACAATTTGTTAATATTTGATATTGATTTGATATTTTAGTCTCAACTATAAACGCAGGTCAGACCACAGGGCATTAGCTAGCCAGTGTATCAATAAAATAGCATATAATATGGGTGCTACTATTTTTATAGACATTAACATATTATAGAAAAGACGCGGTGTGAAATGGTTTCAACATAATTATATATCTATTGACTTTTATAAGATATCGTTATGTTCATCTTGTATGATAATATTTAGTCGTTTGTGGCACAGGTTTTAAAACTGCTAAGCTCATTTAAACAATCGGTTTTATTGTACGCTAGCTATAGATACAATGTAGCATCTGTTTTGTAAGTCTATTAAGATAAATTAGATTACAGAATAACGGCAATTTATACAGTAAAGAAAAATAAAAATTGGTCAAGTGCGAGTCGGACTCGCGCACGAAGGGTTCCGTACCATTATCTATACAACATAAGGCAACGTTATTAGTATCGAGCAAGAAACGGTAAAAAAATCATGTTTGTTGTATGGGAGCCCCCCTTAAATATTTATTTTATTTCATTTTTAGTATTTGTTGTTATAGCGGCAATAGAAATACATCATCTGTGAAAATTTCAACTCTCTAACTATCACCGTTCTTGAGATACAGCCTGGTGACAGACGGACGGACGGACGGACGGACGGACAGCGAAGTCTCAGTAATAGGGTCCCGTTTTTACCCTTTGGGTACGGAACCCTAAAAAAGTAAAATGTATTACTTTATTTTTTATATGGATAGCTTGATAGACTGTCCGTGTGGTGACGGATTAAGAATACAAGTGTCACCATCCCCTTTCCTTTAAGCACTCAAATCAACTCAAGGAATGTTGGAAATTGTAAAACTTAAAAACACATTATTTTTATGAAATTGACAGTAAGATATGTAGGTACCAAAGTCCTAGGTGTATTTACAACTCTCTCCCAAATAAAATCCTTACTATGTCTAGTACTATAGGGCAATGACATTTTGACGAAACTCGTGGTTGAGTGGTTCATGTAACGGACTGCCGATCACGAGTTCGCGGGTTCGATTCCCGCTCAGGACAATCATTTGCGTGATATTTATAACTGTCATACAAATGTTTATGTACCTATGTGTAATTATTTTAAGTATGTATTTACAAAAGAAAAGTATTGTATCCGTATTCTGGTACCCATAACACAAGCATAATAATATAAGCTTAGCTTGGGACCAGAGGGCGTTTTGTGAAATGTCCATAAATATTTTTTATTTATTTATAATTTATTTGTGGTGTGACGCCATTTGAAATATTTTGTTTAAAGTGGTTTACTTGAAGAGTGAAGCGGTATGTCTCCAACAAATTGATACTGTTGACATGTACGTCTGTCGGTAAACAAATGAGACATGTTATTGGAATTTGTTATCTATACTATAATATTATAAAGTCGAAAAGATTGTTTGTACCTACCCAATTCCATAAAACCCCAAGTAACGGGATAAAGGCAGGAAAATGATAATGACATACGAAGGATTCTTTTACTTTGGTCACCCGTTAAAATTACCCGTTATAGTATCTAGTTTTATAAACTGAAAAGTTGGTTGTTTGAACGCGCTAATATGAGGAACTGAAAAAAAATTCGAATGCGGGCTAGCGGTGGTGCGATTTAAAAAATCTTTCAGTGTTGCATAGTACATTTATCGAGGAAAGCTATAAGCTATATAACATCACGCTGCGACCGAAAGTAGTGAAACATAAGTGAGAAATGTTGCAAAAGCGGAAATATTTTTAAATTCCACGAGGACAATGTCGCAGGCAACAGCTCTTAATACATAGAACGTGGAACTTTTTACGAATTTAGACGCGTGTCTTTGTTTTAAATTTTAGCCCGACATTTCGGAGACTTTGCAGTCACCAATTTACCATGGTCACGAGTGCAGAGGCGTATTTTGAAAATTAGCGCCACGGGCCATTTGATTCTACGCCCAGGGCCAATTTAATTAGCCGCCCTATAAATTAATAAAGATAGAGCAAAATTTTTAACTTGTAGGCTTTCGCCACCCTTCTCAGGCTAGCTGCCCCGGGTCATGGCCACTATGGCCCTAGGGTAAAAAACCTCTGCACAGAATATGGGACTGAGCTGTAAAATGTCCTTTAAGTATTACTATTTAAAACAAAACTCTCTCTCTCTCTCTCTCCAGCCCATTTACGTCCCACTGTTGGGCATGGGCCTCCTCCACTTTGGGAGGGATTATGGTCTATTGTGCCGCGCTGACCAAACGTGTTGGCACAGGGTTTATTTTCGAGCTTTCCGTCTCTCACAGAGGATGTTATCTGTGTACAATATCCCTTAGCTGATTTTTACAGCACCCTTGGGAGGAACTGGGGTGGTGACACTTGTATTCTTAATCCGTCACCACATGGAGATAAATGTCCTACACGCGTGTAAATCCATAAAGAGTGGTTTTATTTAAACGAATGCGTCGCGCAAGTGTTATGAAACCGTGTGCTTAAACTAGTATACATATATGTATACACATTACCACACTAGTAAGTAAAAGCTTAGTAACTATTAATGTTAACAGTAATCGTGGAACATTTGTCAAAATGTACACTACTTCTTACTTACGTAAAATTAAGTTGGATTTTGTAACGTTTTGTTGCTCTAAATCTTAAGCGTTAGCGTTTTTCATATTTTTATTCATTGTTCTTGTATTTATGGCATAACTGGTGATTAAGTTTTTTTATTGTTTGACGTTACAAAGTTTTTTATCTCCTATAAAAACTTTTTAAATGATCAAACAATAAAAAAATATGCAGAAACTTTAGAAATTACAAGGTGCAGCTCGACAGTTCTGTAACTTAAACTTGGCTTGACAGGTAGCGTATCTAAATAATATGTAGGTATTATACTATATATTATACGTAAATAACTTTTAAATAAGTAGATACCTAAGGGTATTTAATAAAATGCCATTAAGAGATTGGGCCACAATTAACTTATTTATTTGACTTCTTGTCAATAAATTAACGGTATTAATACCGTTTAACAACTTTGTATGCAGGCGATATTTTCTACCTTTCAACGAATTCCGTTAAACGTTTGGGGTATTTCTATCAGCTTTAAGGTGATGCTAAAATAGTAAAGACAAAATTCTCGCTCACATCTATCACTTGTACCACAACAAAAGCTCTGTGAGTACGAAGTCATCAACATTTCAGCGTTGGGCGGCTGCGCTCCACACCCACGCGTGATTTATTGTTATTTTGCTCTTAAATCACCCACGTATCTATTTGAGGCCCACCCCAATTGTAACAGGGGTTGTTGTTACCTTACCTAATGAAAGAACATCAAAAAATATGGAGTAGAATTTAACACATATTTCATGTTTGTGTTGAAAGATTATGCTATTTTGGTCAAGTCAACTTAAATAATTTCAAAATTAATTTGTGATCCGCATGGTGACGGATTAAGAATACAAGTGTCGCTTCCCTATTTCCTCCCTAGTGCGGTAAAAGCTAAGAGATGTTATAAGCGGATAACATCTATGAAAGACGGAAAACAAAATTACTTAAGCCCTATGCCAACAAGCCTGATCAGCGCGTTATAGTAGACAGGAACCGTAGAACGTAATGGTACACGGAGAGCGATATATTATCAGTCATCATCATTATCATAACATCACGCCTTTTTCTCATGGGCGTTGGCAGAGACTATAGAGCGCCATCCGCTACGATCCAAACATACTTCCTTGGCTTCATCCACACTCATGCATCAGCGATATATTCACCATGTAAAAAATGTCTGGTACTATTTTAAAGCCAAAGCCTAATACTGCGTGAATGGATGTTAAGCGTATTTTACGCACAGATCACTCCCTATAGATACCGCATTACGAGATTTTTGTTAACGACTAAACGCGCCAGCATAGGAAGAAGGAACAGGATACGGAATAATGCATTTCCATTGGTAGTAACAAAATAACACGTTGAGTTCTCACAACGACATTATTTATGTAAGAGTAGCGTATACGTTCTGTGTGTGTTAAACTCCTACATGCGGAAAATATTGAAAGTAGTCTGTGATTTTACGTCACCGATAATCCCTGCATAGATTTATGAGTCACTCTGCGAAGAGCTTAAAAGCGCATTCGTGGGTGTTTAGCACTTAATGTATGAAAACTTTTACCAGTGTACATAGACATTTACAGCTTTTAAATAGTTTTGTTATCTTTATCGTAAAATCTATGTCTAAAACATGATTGTAATATTTAAATTGGACGTAGTTTAGCAGTAAGGACTCAACCCACAATATGTAATTTTTGACTTATTGAGGTTTTAAGTTTGGGTGTGTATTGCTGTAATGATGTTAGTTGAATAAAAAAATGTACTGGTGTAGATATTTTAACTGAAACAATTCTGTTATATTATATAAAGACCTGCTTCTTTCAAGTTAGATTTAGTAAAAACGACCCAAGGAATTTGGGTTGTTACAGTAGTTTGTAGAAAAATACCATGTGGGTTGGTACGCGTCATTAAAAAATCATGCGTATGTTTATAGTTTCACGGATCTTTTTTGCTGAGTGAAAGAACCAACCTTTAGGACCTCTTCGGCATATATAACTCATTTTTGACCATAGTGTGGGTTGAGTCCTTTCAGCTAAACTACGTCCAATTATTTCTGCCTTATGCAATCATAAGACAGAAATATAATATAATATCTCATTAGATGGTGATGTTCCCTCCATATTTCGAAGTGATTTACAGATACACAAGCATGTAAGCCGAGCTTGGATCAGAGGACATTGTGTGTTAAATTCATGAATATTAAAAAAAAAATATTTTTCATCAAAAATCATTGAAACACAATAAATAAGTAAATTTTTAAAAATGTTAAAAGGACTCATTTTTTTTTAAATCTGTACGGAATTGTGGAATAAAACATTTTCATATTCAATTCTATTCACTATTTCTTATTTTAGAATAGATAAGTTAGTTTTAAAATGTGTATGAGGGCAGTAACGTGATAATGTTTGACTAATACTGATTACTTGTAGCGTGTTATTAATAGTTAGTTTATGATAGCAAGTTAAAATCTAACTAATAACAAAAATGTGAAAAAATTTCGCCTAGTTCAGCAAAATTCCGTAAAATTTTTGATTAATTTTTATGGGGCAAATTGTCACGGATTAGGTAGAGAAATAAGTTCGTTGTCCGTGTGATGACGGATTCAGAATACAAGCGTCACAACCTCTTTTCTTCCCCGGGTGCTGTAAGAGGCAGCTTAGGGATATTGGGAAATTGCTATCAGAGAATATTCTCTGTGAGAAACGGAAATCGCGATAATAAACTCTGTGCCAACAAACCTGGTTACCGCGACACAGTAGATCATAATCCCTATCAAATTGGAGGAGACCCGTGCCCAGCATTGAGACAATTATGAGCTGGAGAGAGAGAGGCAGAGAAAAAGGTGCTCTAATTTAAAACTTTCTTAACTTCTTACTTGCACTAGGTATGATTTCACAAGAAATCCTTGTACCAATTCTGTTATTTATTATTTTATTCATTCACATGTATGCAATACAATAATATAGAAAATACTTTAAGCAGCTTCAGTACAAAAGAACTTCCTAATAGTGTAAACTTCCGTGCTTTAGTTCGCGAGATCGAATCCCATTTATATCTCTTTGTGTAGTGAACACAGATCTTTTTACTGATAACACAAATCCTTTTATTGTACTTGTATACAAGTGATTTTCTTTGTATGTTTAGACACAAAGTTGCATTTATTTCTTTTATTTTAAAGAAAGTTTTATCTACTTAATACTACTACTAATAAATATACGGGTTGTATACCCGTATATTTATTTCAAAAATAATTATAGTATTGTGAACGTCTTTATGTCGTATCTCATTTTTATGAACTAGGTTCAAACTCTACCACATTTCCAGATGCAGGCTTTGTTGTAATAAGCGTAGGCGTTATCAAATTCGTTAGTTTATATATTAGAAAACAATTTATTGTTTAGATAATAATATGACGACAACGGTATATTTCATGACTTTGTCTTGTATAATAGATCAAGTAATATTTTTCTAAGCCTATTTTATACTAGTATAGCTATTGTTCGCAACTACGTACGAATTTAAAAACCAGAGCCCTAAAAAGTTATATAAAAAAGTCATCCCCTTGAACCATTCTATCTATAAAAAAACACCGCATCAAAATTCATTGCGTGGATTTCAAAATATCCTTACTTATATATAAAAGTGAATGTGAGTTTGTTTGTTTGTTTGTGACGTTTTCACGCAAAATCTACCGAATGGAATCACACGAAAATTGGTATAGAGATAATTAATAGTCCTTCCTGGAAGTCAAATAGGCTATATATTATTTCGCTTACAACTCTGTACGAGATAATAAACGCAAATGTTTGTGAAATACGGTATAAAATAATAGTTCGGCCATGTTCTTATTTTTACAGTTGCCATAGCAACTCATAGAGTCCGTCGACTTTTTATTGGCCAAGAAGCTTTTAATCCCAGACTGACATGCGATCTACGCGGTAGCTCGAAATAAAAACTCTTTGTGTGGTAGTTTATTCATATTTCTTTTTTAAATTGAGATGTTTTCCTAATTAAATAGATTTTATTTGATATACATAGTATTTTATATATATCTCCGTGTGGTAATGGATTAAGAATACAAGTGTCACCACCCCATCTCCTCCCAAGCGTTCTGTAAATGTCAGCTAAGGGATATTGCACACAAATAACACCCTCTGTGAGAGACGGAAAACTCGACAATAAACTCTGTGCCAATACGCCTGGTCAGCGTGGCACAGCAGACCATAAACCCTCCCAAAGTGGAGGAGGCCCGTACCCAACAGTGGGACGCAAATGGGCTGGAGAGAGAGTAATTTTTACCGAATGTTAGTATGTACTAATTTCAGTTCAGAATACAGTTTTTATTTTAGGTTTGTTTTCAAATTCGATTTGGCCACTAATGTGTGCGAAGCCGCGGGCATAAGCTAGTCTAATATATAAAATTCTCGTGCCACAATGTTCGTTCCCATACTCCTCCGAAACGGCTTGACCGATTCTTATGAAATTCAGCATCTCTGAGAATCGGCTACTATCTATTTTTCATCACCCTAAGTGATAAGGGTTGTCCACTTCTAACATTTGTATGGCAAAACAACGTTTGCCGGATCAGCTAGTATTAGACAAAAATAAAATCTCTATTATTATTATATCTAACCTAACTATCAGAATGCGTTAGTTTCAAAGCATGGCATTCAAACTCTAACATGTGAACCAGCTAAGTCCTGATAACATTCAATGAACAGTGATAAGATTTGCACTACTTGCTTAGAAATATAGGTCTGAAAGTCTGAACTACACACAAGTACACTTTGCAATTTTTCAATAACGCTTATATGTATTAAAAATACCAAAGTTGGTATGTGTGTTTATGTATGTCAGTGAACGGCTCGACAGATTTGAATTAAATTTGTTACTAAATTAGTTCGAATGCGTGGATTATAGAAACCAAAAAAAATATACAAATAGCCATCCTCTTCAACAACTCTATGTATTAAATAAAACCGCATGAAAATCCTTGCGTAGTTTTAAATATTTAAGCTCACATAGAGATATACATAGTATACAAAAAGAACGAATTTGTTTTTTTCTAAGATGAGAAAAATATTACCTAACTTATGATTTGATTGTAATCTAAACGTTTGGATCGAAGCAGATGGCGCTCTATGGTCTCTACCTACTCTCATGGGAAAAAGGCGTGATTCTATGATGATGATCAAATAGTCTTCCTGGATTGCGTTAGAGTCTGGTTGAAAGTTAAAACTCTTTATGTCTAGGTACAGGATACCGGTAATTATTTGTAAATTAATTTTACTTAATACACAATATATTAACGACCTTTGGTACAAATTATTTAACCGACTTTAAGAGGATACCAAAATAGCTTCGTGCATTTTTCTACCTACGAAGTTTTCATTGTTTCTTTAGATTGAATGGCTAGAGCTCTAATTTTTAAGTATATGTTTTTCAATATATGATCTAGGATCGCATAAACTCAGAAACGCGATTGAAAAAAGTTTTCTCGATAGAAAATCTTAGCGAAACATCCTCTCTAATTTTTTATTTTTTTCATTTGTCGGTCTATTATCGCGTATTAACTAATGAAATAACTTTAAAAACATAAGTAATTATTATATATAGAAACACGTAAATCAGAATTAAAATATATTTAGTAGATTTTGAGTAAATAGGAAAAGTATCCCTAATTCTTCATTTTCTGTGCCTACTGGCTGTGTTAACATGTACGTGTCGGCGATGATATTGAATAATATTGATGTAGGCCCTTAATAAAAGGACAAGGGTCTCTATTCATCTGTATACTTTTTACTGAGTGAAGTGGTTTTAATAATTCTTTTTTTATGTGGAAGTTGGTGGTTTTCATTTGGTCCCATTGGCACCAGGTGAGGATCTGAAGGTTATCACCTGAGAAATCGAGGAAAGCCTTGAGAGTAGAGAGTAAAGAGTATTTGATTTTTATTCAAACGAGGCTTAAGAAAAGTAATATTCTCACGGTAGGTGGTGGCTTGGCTGTACTTTGGTGTTACTGAGTTCATGAGCAGCGGATACTACTTAACATCAGGTGAACCGTTAGCTCGTCTGCTACCGTAAGTAGCAGTAGAAAAAAAAATCACAACCTCGTAATACAAGTAGATATATCATGTCTATACCGATTTTATGATCTCAGTTACTTTGCAATATCACTTTCTACAGTCAGGTAACAAAGTTATGGACATTTACATTGTCTAATGTGGTTTAATGTTTTATTTATTACTTGTACCAACCCGCATCAAACACTATACTTAGTTTATTGCTAAATAACCGTAAATGGTTGGGTTTTGTAAGGATATGACCACAATACATAATAAATCTAAAACTATTATTACACCTTCTTTTCCAGCCCATTTGCGTTCCACTGTTGGGCACGGGCCTCCTCCACTTTGGGAGGGATTATGGTCTATTGTGCCGCGCTGACCAGGCGTGTTGATATAGGGTTTATTTTCGAGTTATCCGTCTCTCACAGAAGATGTTATCTGTGTGCAATATCCCTTAGCTGAATTTTACAGCACCCTTGGGATGGGGTGGTGACACTTGTATTCTTTATCCGTCACCACACGGAGCACCTAGGGAATTTATTTATTCACATCCAAATATTAACAAGAACGAAGCAATTTTGTAAAACTTTACTAACACATTCACAAACACAGTTTTACTTAATCTTCAAATTACGTACCCACATGTTGATAATGAAGGAAATATTTTCAAAATAAAATTAGATAGCTAGTGACTTATCAGAAATTAAACCATTTCTAGATATTTCAGTATCTAAAAGATGAGTTCGACATTAGTTTATTATGTATTCTCTACACAATTTTTTATTAATTCAATCAACAATTGAAGAAAAATAAATTACTTGAGAAGATATTCAATACTTTGTGAAGACGCGCCATAATTGTAACTTTATTTTATAGATAGTTGCAAAATATATTGTAGTTAATCATTTTTATTCATATTACGTAACTTTTATGTTAACCCTTCAATCTACGGCTATATTAAAACTTACAAAATAAATAAATATTTTAAACATTTTTAAGTTTATAACTTCAGTAGTAAGTACCTATAAAAGTACGTAGAAAACACTAATATTTTCATAACGGCTCGATACTGACCACTTACCTGTCAATTTTAATGACGTCACCTTACACTTAACACACATAAACAAAAATTTTCACTAGGCACTTCACACACAACATAACAATTCTAAATTCAAAAAATTTGAAAAAAAACTCACTGATCATACAGTAAATCCTCGTTTAAAAAATTATGTCACTTAAATTTGAATTTCAAATATGTATCGATGTGTTCATGAATCGATTTGTATCGATGTATCGATGCGTGTTTGCGGTCTGCGCGTACGATGGACACTGGCATAACGTCATAACGTGCGCTAGCGTATGCCACTGAGCTTGAACTTGGCAAAGCTCGCTGAAAACATTTTTGCATTTAATTTTCGAATACGACCGTTATTTTTATTGCTATTTAAGGGTTGATTCCAAAGGCAGTAAAAATGATTTTTAATTTTTATTAGAGTTGTAGCGTATTTCGAAAACTTCACGCAGACTATACGTAAGCCAATTTTCGAAGTTTTTTGGTTTTACGAAAACCAGTTTAAAGTGTCTGCTTAGTAATTTATTGTCCATTTGTATAGACGATTTGATTACACGAAAATTTATAACATTGCATTGGTGGACATAGTTATAGATAAATACTTCATCAATAAAACAGCTTCTACGGAATTCTTGTACGAACTTTATGTCATTGTTACTTTTATAATTCAATCACAGATTCACCAGATGGTGTGACTACATCACTAACCCAGCTTTAAGCCACATAGATATCTGTACTTGAAATATATAATATCTATGTGTGTCTTCTCCGTGTGGTGACGAATTAAGAATACAAGTGTCACCACCACATCTCCTGCCGAGGGTGCTGTAAAAATCAGCTAAGGGATATTGCACACAGATAACACCCTCTGTGAAAGACGGAAAACTCGAAAATAATCCCTGTGCCAATACGCCTGGTCAACGCGGCACAGTATGTAGACCATAATCCCTCTCAAAGTGGAGGAGGCCTGTGCCCAACAGTGGGACGTAAATGGGCTTTAGAGAGAGATGTGTGTCTATGATACGTCATACGAAACATTATTAGTCTATGGAATGTCTTCAGGTTTGAATGCATGCCTACTATATGGGCCCTGAGTCTGGTATCACAATGGTGTCACAATGGCATCACAATGACACATTATAACCTCAAAAAATTAACAATAGTCTACCAAACTTGATAAAATTCGCCACTACGCAATCAGTTATTGCATTTTTTTGCAATAACACTAAATAACTAATTGTTTAGTGGCGAATTTTATCAAGTTTGGTAGTCTATTGTTAATTTTTTGAGGTTATATAGTGTCATTGTGATGCCATTCTGACACCATTGTGATACCGAACTCAGGGCCCTGGTCTATTTGTGACGTTAATAATACTAAGCTTCGCATAACTTTGAATTTATTACTTCGAATCGATTACGTTATATAAATTGCAAAAATGTAAAATATTTTTAGCAAAACATTAACAATACTCTGTAGAATAGTAGCAACAATAAATACTCGACAACCCAAGTACCTGGTACTGAGTTACTAATTGATTTCATTGTTACTGAGAAAACAACTTGTAAAACAACCCAAACAAAACTCAAACATTACGCATTGTAAAGTTAAAATTCATTTCAAGGAATGTAAAAGAATTATTTATGAATATTGTTACAGTATTCAATATGTTTAGAAACCAAAATAAATCTATAGAAAGTTGTTTTATTTTACCAAATGAGTGTCACACAAGTGTTAGAGAATATTGTTTTAACAATTTTTTTTTTTATTTAAAAATACTCCGACTGTTTTTTTCCTATTTTGGTGATGTAAGTCGCCAGACTTTACAGTATTTACTTAGGAATTTTTAACTTAAGCAAAAAGTCTTTTTCAACCTATAGCTAGCACACAGTCGGGAATGAGTCTCCTCCTCAAAGGAAGGTATTTGGTTTACCATATTACTATAATTGGCATTGTCGATATTTTTTTAAAACTCTTATTTCGAAAACCATTTCGGCGAATAGAGTTTCTGATCATGATCCATTAATTTATGAATTTTTGCAATTAACTTGCTATGCTTTTACTAATTTAGTTTATTTAGTAAAAGCATGATCCATTAGTTTTTTTCGGAAAATTTGCTATATTAACGATTATTTTTCCAAAAAAGCAAATGATCTCTATTTGCCCTTGAAATTAAGGACTTAAAATATTAAGGCGTTTACCAATTTAAACTCCACCACAGATTAGTATATCCCTAAGGGGATATACTAATCTGTGGTGGAGTTGAAATTTGTCTATTAAATCAACTTGGCAACTTTGAAAAGATGTATTGCAATCTGTCTTAAATCTGCGTAGATTTAAGGAAATCATAGAAAGACTTAAGGGCCTACATCAATATTATCGTCGACATGTACCTATTAACACAGCTAACTAACACACAGCAGCAGAAAATGAAGAACTAGCGATATTTTTTTTGTTTACTCAAAATCTACTAAATATATTTTAATTCCGGCTTATGTGTTTCTATATATAATAATTACATATGTTTTTAAAGTTATTTCATTAGTTAATACCTACGCGATAATAAACCGACAAATGAAAAAAATAAAAAATGAGAGAGGTTGTTTCGCTAAGATTTTCTATCGAGAAAACTTTTTTCAATCGCGTTTCTGAGTTTATGCGATCCTAGATTATATATTGAAAAAACATATACTTAAAAATTAGAGCTCTAGCCATTCAATCTAAAGAAAAAATGAAAACTTCGTACGTAGAAAAATGCACGAAGCTATTTTGGTATCCTCTTAAAGCTAAAGTCGTCACAGCAAACCAAAGTCGTTATTTTTGTATGTATATCCCTATTTGAGCTTTATCTTTAAAACTACGCAACGGATTTCGACGCGGTGTTTTTAAAGCATAGAGTGCTTCAAAAGGATAGTTTTTTTTGTAATAAATGGTTAAAGCTTATTTTTTTCTAAATTCCACGCGTACAAAGTTGCGGTCTCTTTCTCTCTCTCCAGCCCACTTACGTCCCACTGTTGGCACGTGGCACGGGCCTCCTCCACTTTGGGAGGGTGTATGGTCTACTGTGCCGCGCTAACCAGGCGTGTTGGCACAGGGTTTATTTTCGAGTTTTCCGTCTCTCACAGAGGATGTTTCCTTTGTGCAATATCCCTTAGCTGAGTTTTACAGCACCCTTGGGAGGAGATGGGGTGGTGACACTTGTATTCTTACTCGGTCATCACTCGGAGAAGTTACGGTCAACAGCTACTCCTTACTAAATTATAAGTGCCAAATCCGGATGATGTCACAGTGATAATTTTGACGATCATAAGTGTTATTGTGTGGAACGAAACGATAGCGCGATTTAAAAAACGTACAACGCCATCTATTGCTCAGAAGGGTAAACTTTTGTTTGTTAAGGATTAATTTCGAAATTTCACGCGTACGATTTCGCGGGCAACAGGTAGTATTACTATAATTAGGCAATTTAGTACCTAGTACTAGGTACCCTTTAGTTCTAGTCTAAAATAGTCAGTCTCAGGCTGGAAAGATAAAAAAAAATCGAACTTTAAAAATTGTAAAAGCGCTTGATCTGTGTAGGAACAGAGGGTAATAAAAATTTAAAACTTACTATAATTATGTATATTTGATGTCTATCAATCAGCGCTGGAATTATGTGAAAATTACCTGAAAATAACAAAACTGACTTTAAAACTTTTCATAGCTAAGGTTTCATTATTTAGCTCTTGAAATCTCACTATATTTTTAATACCAATATCAAAAGCAAACAGACAGATTGAGTTAAAATTTCTGTGTAACAATTATGAAATATCACATAAATAATTTGTCCAACGCATAAATCAACAACATCGTGAATGGAACATAAAAATTCGCATTATTCCTAAGATTGACAGTCATTCTACTCATTAAAAGCCTATTATACAAATCATCTATAATATAAAAATGAATCGCAAAATGTGTTGGTAAGTGCATAAATAACTCCACAACGCCTGGACCAATTTGGATAATTCTTTTATTAAAATGTTTGTTGAAGTTCAAGGATGGTTCGAGAAAAATTCGAATAATTGCCAGAAAGACCCTAAAACCCTTTTCTTTTTCCCATACAAACGTTTTATAACTTAAATGTAGAGTCAATTCGAACTTTATTGCTATTAAGCCATTGCTTTATTGTTTGGTTGGTAACAGATGGCGCTCTATAGTCTCTGCCTACCCTCATGGGATAAAGGCGTGATGTTATGATGATAAAAAATGTTTAGATAATCAGAAAGTATAGACAACTTTAATTGGCGGTACGAAGTTCGCCGGAACAGCTATATATTATAAAGCCTGCCTAACCTCTCAGCTTACGCAAAGAAAGCATAAAAAATACGACTAATCAAATAGTAGTACAACAATTGGGCGAGATGTTTCCCTAGCGATAGTATACCAAATTGGTAAGCCACATATGGTCATATTAACGGGTTCGTTTGTTGTATGGTACAAGTTGTGAGCGTGGACGAATCCCACAATGCAATAGCATAAAATCAAAGTAAATAAGCTAAACGTACAGGATTGGTGATATTATCTATAGATGACGTGTAATATTATGCGTTTTGAAAATAACTAGCTTTAGCTTTAGCTTGGGACCAGGGGACTTTGTGTGAAATGTCCATAAAAAGATAAAAAAGCTGCTGGTTACGGATGGTATATGATCACGCCTTTTGGCATTTTTGGAACTACATTTAAGCAACCCAGGACAGTGAGCAGATAAAAGCCGATAGATGTATAGCTGACAAGTTAAGAGTAAAAACTAGTGATTATAATATGTATTAGTAAGATTAGCTTTATGTTATATTCGAATTTTAAAAATTATAGTATAGATAGCTAATTGTATAAATGTATTAGAAAAGGAATGTTCAAAACATTACAAATAATTAGTCTGTCAATATTAAGTCTCACATTTAGATCAGCAGACATTTGATTTCTGGCTCTATCTAAAGGTTTAATACCAAATAAATAAATAAATAAATATTCATGGACATTTCACTCATCGTCCTCTGGTCCCAAGCTAAGCTTATTATGCTTGTGTTATGGGTACCAGAATACGGATATAATACATAAACTACTTTTCTTTTGTAAATACATACTTATAATACATATAAAATACCCAGACGTAGTACAAACATTTGTATGACATTTATGAATATCACACAAATGATTGACCCAAGCGGGAATCGAACCCGCGACCTTGTGAACGGCAATCCAGTACATGAACCACTACGCCACGAAGCCCGTCATGATTGCAATTAATTTTATAAAAATTATGATATCGATATCCTATAGAGCATTAACAACTAAACAACTCTATTTCTATCTAGGTAATAAGCAAGTTTTTGAACTAAAACTCTTTCGAAAAACACAAATACTTGCTTAATAAATAATTCCGCTAAGCGTTCATTCCTTGCGACACACCTGTCTCAGTTTTGATAGCCATCCGATGAATTTGTCATGTATTTTATTACGATCATGCTACTAATACATGTATATTTTTAAATCTTTTAATGTATTTGACACCACAATTTTATTTAATGCAAATAAAAAATAGATTTAAGGAAATCATAGAAAGACTTAACGGACTTTTTTTTTGGGGTAGTGGCTTAGGTATCAGGCTATGTTACGACTGGTATCACTGCGGCCAGATTGATCTATTGTGATCGCCACTTTCTACAGTTCCCGGTCTAAACCGGTTGCTATATAGGACTCCGGGATCTTTTTGGCTCCGAGAAGTTTGATCTCTTCCGGTGAATGGTATAATTGTCCAGAGAGGAGCACCGCATATGCATCACTAAAGGCCAATCAGTTGATTTTACCAAATTTCGTTACTGACTCTACCAAATTTTTGTTTTTCGTTTATTTATGGAAGCGGAATTGGTACCTATAGTTTCCTTTTTATCAGACCATTTTATAGTCTACATTCTAAAATATAAAAACTATATTTTACCATTTTTATTAACATTCTAAAGCTTGAAGACTTTGTTTGTTTGAACGCGCTAATCTCAGGACCTATTGGTTCGCATTGGAAAATTCTTTTTGTGTTGTATAATCCATTTATAGAGGAAGGCTATAGGCTATATAACATTAAGCTGCGACTAATAGAAACCAAGCATCTGTAAAAAATGTTGCAAAGTACTTGATAAATCTAATATACAAAATTCACGTGTCACAGTGTTAGTTACCGTACTCCTCCGAAACGGCTTGACCGATTCTTCTCAAATTTTGCATACATATTCAGTAGGTCTGAGAATCGGCCAACATCTATTTTTCAAACTTTTTTTTTAGTATGGCAAAACAACGTTTGCCGGGTCTGCTAGTCTAATATATAAAATTGACGTGTCACAGTGTTAGTTACCGTACTCCTCCGAAACGGCTCAACCGATTTTTATGAAATTTTACAAGCATATTCTGGTCTGAGAATCGGCCAACATCTATTTTTCAAAACTTTTTTTTTAGTATGGCAAATCAACGTTTGCCGGGACAGCTAGTGATACCTAAAAACCACTTCTTTATTAAATACTAGCTGTTGCCCGCGACTCCGTACGCGTGGAATTTAGGAAAGTTTCATGAAAATCCATCCAGTAGTCTTTACGTGAAAGAACAGCAAACATCCTTACATTAATACAATCCAACATTAAGGGCCTACATCAATATTATCGTCGACATGTACCTACATATTAACACAGCTAGTAGGTATAGAAAATGAAGAATTAGGCATATTTTTTTTGTTTACTCAAAATCTACTAAATATATTTTAATTCTGATTTACGTGTTTCTATATAAAATAGTTACTTATGTTTTTAAAGTTATTTCATTAGTTAATACGCGATAATAGACCGACAAATGAAAAAAATAAAAAATGAGAGAGGTTGTTTCGCTAAGATTTTATTTATTTATTTACACTTTATGCTTAAACTATGCAAAGGCGGACTTAATGCCTAAGGCATTTTCTACCACTCAACCATAGGGTGGTGCAGAAAAAGGGAAGGTAGAAAAAGAAAGAAAAATTTTTCCAATCGCGTTTCTGAGTTTATGCGATCCTAGATCATATATTGAAAAAACATATACTTAAAAATTAGAGCTCTAGCCATTCAATCTAAAGAAACAATGAAAACTTCGTACGTAGAAAAATGCACGAAGCTATTTTGGTTTCCTCTTAACCAAACATCCAAATTTTAGAGTATGAATAGAAGACCGAGGAAACGTTCGCGTTGCTCGGCCAACAGTTTAAGTATTTTATTTTGTTGCGCGTAATTCTCTTTTCGTCATATCTCCCAAGATATTCATTTAAATTTCATGCTGTAAAGAGCAGTTATAATCTATATTAAACGTGTAAGCTAAGTTATTTAATTCGGTAAAAAAGAGATTGCTATACACACATAAATAGCTTTTGAAAACACCCTATTGAATTTGATAATTTTTGCGACATTATTATGGGTACAGCGGATTTCCTTTAAAAGATAGACATATGCCCTCGCGGACTTTTTTAAAGAACTATATGTAACAAATAATTCCTCCATACATTAGTTTGTTGTGCCCCACATAGATAAGGCAGCGTTTTCATTTATAGCTCGCGCGCGTCCGAATTTCTCGGCAAATTTAATGCTATCTCATCCAATATACAGTAAACCCCAATAAATTATGCAAAAAAAGCCAAATAAAAGCCATTCTATTAAAAAAAACCGCATCAAGATCCGTTGCGTATTTTTAAAGATATAAGCTCACATAGGGACATACATACAAAAATTACGACTTTGTTTTATAAGAGGTAAAGATAAAACAAAGTTTTTATTTTTGTATGTATGTCCCTATGTGAGCTTATATCCTCAAAACCACGCAACGGATTTTGATGCGGTTTGTTTTAATATAAATAAATATAAATATTCATGGACATTTCACACAACGTCCACTGGTCCCAAGCTAAGCTTATATGCTTGTGTTATGGGTACCAGAATACGGATAGAATACATATACTACTTTTCTTTTGTATATACATACTTATAATACATAGAAACACCCAGACGCAGTACAAACATTTGTATGACAATTAGTAAAAGTCACACAAATGATGGAATCGAACCCGCGACCTCTTGATCGGCAGTCCGTTACATGAATCACTCAACAACGAGGCTCGTTGAATGTTAATAGTAGAGTTGTTTTTTGTTTAATTTGTTTAGGTTTGGTGTATACCTACATATGTATTTAAAACTTTTACGCGTACGAAGTTGCGGGCGAGAGCTAGTACAGACTAAAACAAGTTCCTTACATCAAATTTATATGCAAAACAGTCCATCTATCAAAACGAGATAATTGCATTGATTACAGTTTAGCATTGTTATCAGTGAATTATTATAGATATTTGATAATAGGTGTTAAAACGGTAGTCGTTTGTACATTGCGGAATGTAGACTATAAATTCCTTAAAACTGGTTTATTTACAAATAAGTTACGATCAAATTTTAGTTTGTTATGCAACGATAATGGAAGCAATATTGAATTAAGATATACCACCACGGACAATGACAATGATTTTATGATGGCACAAAGGCACAGAAATGTTAGTATGGTGGAAAAAGAACTTCGCTCTTTTTCAATCCGTCCGTCTGTCTATGTGTCACCACGCTGTATCTCATGAACGTTTTAATTATAAAAACGTTAGAATATTTACAAAATAGTTGCTGCTATTATAACAAATTCTAAACATTTTTACTTATTATAATATAAAACAAAGTCGTTATTTTTGTATGTATGTCCCTATGTGAGCTTTTATCTTGTACGACAGATTTTGACGCAACAGATTTTGATGCGTATTTTTTAATTAAATAGAGTCGCTAATGAGGATGGGATTTTTGTATAACTTGGTGAACATTTGGTGAAAGAGTGCTCAAAAACTATAAATGCGGGTGAAAACGCAGGCATTAGCTAATAAAAGATAAACAGAAAAATTAATAATCTGCTTCTAAACTAAGAACCGACCGAAGGAATCATTTTGCTTGACACTTGCGCACATACCGAAAGAGGGTCAATGTGAAGAAAGAAAAGAAGAAGAAAGAAGGTGGCCGGTCGTAAAATTCAGCCAAATCATATTGTAACCTGTTTAAGTCGACTTTTAACCCCGAATAACAGCATAAGGTCAGGTGAATGATAATGGACATTATACGATGACAATTAAAAAAAAAACAAAAATGAAAAGAAAGGAAACAGAGAAAATAATGATAATAGATCGTGTTTCTTGTCTGATATTCTTAAAAAGATCGCTTTTGAAACCGACACCTAGCTTCTAACGTTAAAAAAAGCTTGTAAAACACATAGACTTACGATATAGATCTAGACGTAACACTGGATACAACGAATCCGGCCTGCTTCTTTTTTTAGTTGAACACATTAAGAAAAATAAATGACAAAGAGCCTATTTAGTAGCCTTTCTAACTCTTTCTTTTTGAGCTGGAGTAAAAGAGAAAGCTAGTAAGAAGAAAAGAGAAGGCAAGGCTACTATTTTACTTTTAAACCGTAAACGAGCCGTGCCATGGGACAAATCTATGTTCCCGAGTTGTTCCTCCCCACTTATAACCTCCTTGGTAAAAAATTTTGACGTTGACTTTGACGTTGACTTTGAATGGTACTGGGACCTTCGTGTCTCAGTCCAAGTCGTACTTGGAGAGGTTTTGCTTAGAGTTTTAAAAAAAAAACCATTAAAAATACAACAAAATATAAAGTAAGTGTACATAAATGAACCCCACAACCTGTTATGTTCCCTTTCCGCTTCGCAACTTTCAACATAAATGCGGCACGTAGGTAACATTGTTATCGGTTTGTACGTACAATTTGCTTCAACTTGTGCCTCAAACAATGTTCATTATAATGTTTTCATAACGCTATTTTAACTCACAATAAGTTCAATGAACTACTTATGTACTATTAAATAAGTTGTTAAAATAAAAATATCCGCAACTTTGTATGCGTGGAAATTGGAAGCCAAATGTTCACAAATCATATAGAAAGCCATCCTTTTGAACCACTCTATCAGCGAACCAAAACTAAAATTGCGTAGTTTTGAAGATATATAATCTCAAGTAGCTCGCATACAAAAATAACGACATAAAGTAAAGATTCTGTAACACTTTCGCGACTCACTTGTTTAACAATAACTAATTTCAACTACTACTTTTTTACGGATTTAGACGCGAATATTTGATATAGATTTTCACGACACGCGTCTAAATCCGTATAGAGTGGATTTTATTTGCACAAAATATATTATGAAATTTCTAGTTTTAAGAGTTCTGTACCAAAATGTAAAGCGGGACCATGTTATTACGACTTCGTAATACTGTCCGTCGTCAGACACCAGGTTGTATCTCTGGAACGGTGATAGAAAATTTCACAGTTTGCGTATATGAGTTTATGCTATAACAACAAATAATCATTACCGTCATTCTCCTGTACTTATCCAGATTTTTGGAGTCTCATTCTTTGGGGTTGGTATGATGAATATAATTATGATAACATAATACATATGTACGGAACCCTTCGTGGACGAGTCCAACTCGTATTTAACTGATTTTATTTAAAAGACAACTATCGCCGTGTCGGAAAAATATTCATTATTAAGATTCCGCTAAAGAGATACATCTATACAAATATTACAAAGGTGAAGAGTTTGTTTAAACGCGCTAATCTCAGGAACCACTGGTCCGAATTAAAAAATTCTTTCAGTGCTAGATAGTACATTTATCGAGGAAGGCTATATAATATCACGCTTTAACAAATAGGAGCAAAGCAATAGTGAAAATCGCATAAACGGGAAAAAAATTCCTAAATTCCTCGCATACGGAGTCGCGGGCAACAGCTAGTAATAATATATACCTGCACAACTGATCGTCATAAATTTTGGTTAAATTGTTAGGTTAAATTTTTCTCTAACGCGCTTATAGAACCTAAAAAAAAACTTTAAAAAATAAAAGTTTGTTACCCTAGAAGTTTTCTTACGCTTGACTGGCGCCATTTTATTGTTTCAAATACAAACAAACTACTGTTTAGCTTTGTTACAATAATAATACTTGCAGCCAGCCACACTTCATGTTTTATGTTTAGATCTTTGTATAGTTTTTGCCAATGAACTTGCTAAGGAAGTAACTTTGACGTTTAAAAATAATTTGCTATGTTCTTTCAAAGACAGTTTTTAAAATAGCAAGCGATTAGGTAGGTATATAAAATAGGATAATCATTCAGCTTTTTTTATATCTGACATCTTTTTTCTACCAAAACACGCAAAAGTTAAGAAAATAGGTTTTAAAATATTTATTTTTTCTAAAACGCGTCTATGTTCGAATAAAAATCACGAGAGGTAAATGCATTTGACAAAATACTATGAAAATAAACCTTATTTTTCTCTTCCAAGCAATGGTATTAACTTTGGATTAACTTCAACGCGGTAATATTTTTCATATACTAAACTGGTTGTGTCCACAACCGCAAACGCGTGGAATTTTAAAAATAAAAAAATCCTTGGCTTATTTTACATAAAAACCATCCTCATGAAGCACTCTATCCATTAAAAAATCCGCATCGAAATCCGTTTCATAGTTTTAAAGATATAAGCTGGTGACCCAGCAAACGTTGTTTTGCCATACAAATGTCAGGGGGGGGGGGGGGGCAACCCTCATCACTTAGGGGTATGAAATATAGATAGTAGCCGATTCTCAGACTTACTGAATATGCATAAAAATTTCATAAGAATCGGTGAAGCTGTTTCGGAGGAGTATGGGAATGAACATTGTGATACGAGAATTTTATATGTATACTAGAGATACTAAATAAACTATTACAAGGATTTACAAATAAACTCGTAATTTACATAACATTAGGTTGATCAGTAATTTGTCACTTGAAAGATTTATTTGTGGCCACCGTGATAGATCAAAGGCGCCGAACCCCCGGCACGTTACAATATCAAAAGGCTGGGCCCAAAAGGCCCCTAAAATAGAATTATTCGAACGTGACCGTGTACACATAGTTCAAGAGCTACTAAAAAATTCAGAGTAAGCAATTTTTAGTTTATTGCTTAGTCGAAAAATTTTAGTAAAAATATTGTTGAGAATACATTTCACATGACGTTATATCGTTAACTTAAGGAACATAATTGGAATTTAACATCTTTTGTGTGGCTAATATACTTTTAACACAATAAAAACAATACAATAAAAATTCCTACATTTTTAAACGCGAACTCAAAACCTACTCTCAATATTTTAGTAGCTCCTGTCACCAATATACCTATTTTAAAAGTTTTTGTTCACGTGTAACGTATTTTTGTATGAATGAGAGAATGATGGTGATCAATAATGTTGTAATCGATGGATACAATTTGTTTAACAAAGAAAAATAAAATATATAATAGCTCTTGTTACAAATCAATAATTCTATAAATATCCGATATTTATAGAATTACTAGCTGACCCGGCAAACGTTGTTTTGCCATACTAAAAAAAAAAGTTCGAAAAATAGATGTTGGCCGATTCTCAGACCTACTGAATATGTATGCAAAATTTGAGAAGAATCGGTCTAGCCGTTTCGGAGGAGTACGGTAACTAACACTGTGACACGTGAATTTTATATATTAGATTTAAAAACTAGCTGTTGCCCGCGACTTCGTACGCGTAGAATTTAGAAAATGTTCCCCGTTTTTGTAACATTTTTCACTACTTCTTCTCTTCTATTAGCCGCAGCGTGATGTTATATAGCCTACAGCCTTTCTCGCTAAATGGACTATCCAACACTGAAGGAATTTTTCAAATCGGACCAGAGTTTCCTGAGATTAGCGCGTTCAAACAAACAAACAAACAAAGAAACAAACAAAAAACTCTTTAGCTTTTTAATACGAGTATTAGTAAGTATAGATTCAACACTGCCTCGAAAGGCGGCAGGACGCACTCCGACGAGGTTGGCAACAGTCGGCCGGAGTGGTGGAGCCTAATGGGAAAGGAACCGACGGATTATATGGGCATTGTCTAGCAAGACTGCCTTCTACATTTGTTGTGATGCGTTGTGAGAGGCTCTTTGGAACCAAACCAATCACCGATACAACTATCGGGATTGTATCAGTGAATTATATAACTAGCTAGCTGTTGCCCGATACTTCGTCCGCGTGAAATTTAGAAATCAAACAGAAGTTTTCTATACCACTCGATAGATGGCGTTGTACGTACATTTTTAAATCGCACTATGGTTTGGTTACACACATTAACACTTAAGCTCGTCAAAATTTTTGGTTATTATTCCGCTTTTCGCATTTATAAATTAGTAAAGATATATAAAATTCTCGTGTCACAGTGTTAGTTACCAATTTACCATGTTTCTCCGAAACAGCTTGACCGATTTTTATGAAATTTTATATGCATATTCAGTAGGTCTGAGAATCAGCTTCTATCTATTTTTCATACCCTTCAATGATAAGGGTTGCACCCCTGACATTTGTATGGTACAACTGTGGGTACAACATTTGCAGGGTCAGCTAATTTAATTTTTTCTTTATATGACTTTATGCATATGGCTCGCGCGGTTTGCGCAGTTGCCATGGATAAAGTTGGCTAATTATTATTATATAGATTTTTTGTATCCACTCAAAAAGCAAAATGTATATTGTGACATGGTCAACAAATAAGTGTGACACATTGTAAAAGTAGCATATTACAAATGGAAAATACCGTGGAATAGCAACAAACGAGATCCGGCGCTGGACACTCCAGTCATAACAACTATTATGTCAATCATTTAGCGACTCGTCCGATTTGTTGGTGTGGCTATATTAATAGCGAGTTGGTTTTATTTTTATTAATTGATGAGTTTTGCTCGCAATCTCTTTAAAGTAATGATGTTGAGGAAGTGTGTTTGTTTATGGCAACTCAAAATTTCATGTTCATGGTTTTCCATGACAACGATAAGCTGTCACAGAATATGTTTTCAGTAAAAAATAAAAGGTTTTTGGAAAAAAATTACAAACTAATTTGAACTGCATATTAAAGGCTAGGAAGCGTGTAATAAAATACACTGCACATACAGAAACACATACACACACATTCACGCATATACACGCGTGGTATCATTATCGTTAATATTCAAATTATATAAATATTAGAAACATATATGTTGCATACAACTACCAAAATATTTTTTTATTTATTACTAATGGATAATATATGTTCTAAATAAAATTTGTACAACTTAGTGAAATCATTATCGCTCATGTTACTTCTCGGCTACTTTTGATAATCAAATCGCTGAAAGTGAAACCACAAACGTCGACACATTAGCGAGCTGTAGCCGGCGAATTGCGTGTATTAAGATCTTAATACATTATAATTTACGTCAGCCGACATCCCAATGATACTTATTATACTCATTTTGTTAAAGAAAAAGAAACAAGATTTCACTTTTTATATATTAATGCATGCTATTGTCGACTATTTCGGAGAGTTGAACGACCTAACGCAGACAAATTAAGAGGGTACTGTACTCCTCATTTAGGTATTTGCCTTAGGTATTGCGATCCCTATTTTCGAGCGCCGCGCTGAAAAGGACAAATATAGATGAAGCGGATTTTACGTACAAATTCTTTGAAAAAAGATGTTACGTACTTCCGTTTTCTTTTCGCGAAAAATAAACCGATTGTAATAGTTTTTGCGTTATATTATAGATAAAGAGTATATCTATGCATCTATCACTTTCTTTTGTGGTAAAACTTTACCAAATTTGTGTGATAGACGCTGCAACTTTATCTAAAGAAAACCGAAAAAAGTAGGTTTTTCGGATCGTCATATTTCTTTTAGTTATTATGTTTTGAAAAAAATGACTCTACTCTTTATCTATAATATAACACAAAAACTATTAAAATCGGTTTAACATTCGCGAAGAAAAAACGGAAGTACGATACCCATACTTTTGTATGGAGCATAATTTGGTCTCGTACCGTCTTAAAGAACTCAAGAATTATTCTAAAAGTATGTACATACTATAGCAGTGTCAATTGTGGGAGAAAGTCCAAATTAGGCTCAGGGATGCAAAGGGCTGACAAGATAAGATCATAATCTCAAGTACAAAGTATTTATATTCGAGGTGGCCGTAATTAAAACAAACAGTTTAAAACTATCCTATTAATATTATAAATGTCAAAGCTCGGATGTTTGGATGTTTGTTACTCTTTCACGTAAAAACTACTGAATGGATTTTAATGAAACTTTACAATAATGTAGGTTATACATCAGAATAACATATAGGATACTTTTTATCCCAAAATAATGCAATGTTTCCGTGGGATACCTAATAAAAAACGAACATGACGGGCTTCGTGGCGTAGTGGTTCATGTAATGGACTGCCGTTCACAAGGTCGCGGGTTCGATTCCCGCTTGGGCCAATCAATGTCATACAAATGTTTGTACTACGTCTGGGTGTTTTCTATGTATTATAGGTATGTATTTACAAAAGAAAAGTAGTTTATGTATTGTATCCGTATTCTGGTACCCATAACACAAGCATAATAAGCTTATCTTGGGACCAGAGGACGTTGTGTGAAATGTCCATGAAAAAAAAACAAAAAAAAAAAAGATTTTTATTCTTTTTACCGGGGTTAATACCGCGGGGCACAGCTAGATAATTAATAATTCTTCTGTATTAGATCTGTAGCAAGATAATTTTACGAAGTATCTACTACCTATAAAATTTATAACGAATTCCTGATATCAAGGTCGTTTTAGCATTGTAGCGACGTAAATAGCAAATATTTTGTAAGTACCTTAATAGCTTAGAGTATGAAAACTTACAGGAGTAGCGACATTCATCGTTTTCTTTAGCAAATATACTACCAAGTTTAGTGGGTACAGATATAACTAAAATGAGTACACAAACACACTATTGTAATTACACGCACACATACATAATCAACGCACGCTAATATAACACTGCGAACACTCTCGAACGCCCACTAATGGAGGACAGTGAAGTGACGCTAATTCTGTTACGTCAAAAACTTAATCTAACTTAGCTGAAATTAAATTAACCATGGCATATTTTGATTAATTAACTATTTCGTTGTAAACATTCATATTATTTAAAAGAGTTAGTCGTAGTATAGACGGTTTTATATTATGAAATATCAGTTAATATTGCCGAATTGTGTTATCGATATTACTAATTTTCATTTTTTTAGTTAAGTTTAGTTGTGCTTGTAGAGTTAAGACTGCTAGCTGCTATCCAATAAATTATTTGACATTATATTGAACTTATGTATTTGGCTGTATAGGAACTATGAGCATGAACATTGCCGACTCCTATTGGATCAATGCTCTGAGTTCAATGGTGAATTAATACCTTGTTTAATTAGTGACATTAGTTTGCTAACTGCATTGTTTCTTGTATTTCAACACATTATTGCCAAGAAATCGATACTATAAGGGCAAAATCGTGTCAACTGAGCAATTATAGACAAATTTGTATTGTGAAATTTTCTGTCCCGTCTGCCAAATACAGATTAGACCTTTTATTTAGTAATTAAAAAAAACTGATCAAGTAAAAGTTTACCGTTATTATCATATATGTTCGTCATATTCTCAACACCAAATATGGGATAAGGGGAGGTGAATAATTATGACGGGTATTTGTTGTTATAGCATTAGTCGATAATACATAAACGGTGAAATTTTAGCTCTCTAGCTTAGAGACTTGACCCCCTGGAAAGGTGATCCTTTCCAGGGGGTCAAGTCTCTTAATACAATGTTGTCACAATGACAGTTGTATGACACCATAATGGCGCCAAATTGTCATCATTTGAGACAAAAAATTAAGTTTGGTGTCATAATGACGCCATAATGGTGTCATAATGGCGAAATTTTATCAAATTTGGTAGTCTACTATTAAATTTTTTGTCATAGTGACGTCATTTTTTGTCATAGTGACCATTATAAGAACATTGTAATACGATTGTAATAGCAGAATTAGCAGACTTGGCCCTCTGAGATACAGCCGGCGACAGATGGACGGACGGACAGCGAAGTCTTAGTAATAGTAAACCGTTTTCATCGTTTTTTACGGAACCCTAATAAGAGCTACAAAATCCAAAAAAGTAGCTAAAGATTTTTAATCTTTCATATGCACAAGAAATACAGGCAACATCGTATGTGTGAGACGGTAAACTCGAAATCAAACCCTATACCAATACATCTGGTCAGCGCGGTACAGTAGACCACAATTCCTTCCAAAGTGAAGGAGACCCGTGCCCAACAGCGGGACGTTAATGGGCTGGGGAAAGAGAGAGAGAACATTTTTTTCGTGGTGGAATGTTTTGTGTAACGGACTGCCGATCACGAGGTCGCGGGTTTGATTCCCGCTTGGGACAATCATTTGTGAGATATTCATAAATGTCATACAAATGTTTATACTACATCTGGGTGTTTTCTATGTATCTTAAGTATGTATTTACAAAAGAAAAGTAGTATATGTAGTATATCCGTATTCTGGTGCCCATAACACAAGCATAATAAGCTTAGCTTGGGACCAGAGGACGTTGCGTGAAATGTCCATGAATATTTATTTTTTATTTTAAAACAGCTAAATATATATGTATGTATATATTACTAAGATATCGCCCACGTGTATTCAATAGGTGCAAAGTTTACCACAGAACAGAAGGTCAAAGCTGACGACGTAAGAACAGATTACAGAATATTCCTCCATTCATGGGGTTGTTCTTAATAATGTAAAATATCTGACACTAATGCGAATTATGGATATGAGCCAATATTGTTTATTCCTCGTAGTGTAGTGGCAATGTTTAAGAGGCTTTTAGTTCGATATCTGCACAGGACATTATTATTTGTTTGGAGTGTTTTTCCAAAATAGCTTCAAAGTTTATAGCTAACTAGCTGGCCCGGCAAACGTTGTTTTGCCATATCAAAAAAAAAGTAAAAAAAAAAAAATTACTATAAACCTCACGGAGCGAAACCGTGGAAATCGGTTTGTGCGTTCTGGAGTTATAGCGTCAGGAAGGAAAATCCGACTTATTTTTATATAGTAGATTATTACACTTTTGATCAATCTATGTATTAATCTATGTAACAGAATCTTTGTAAATGATTTTCACACATTTGTAATTGGCGGATTGATCTGAAGTTTTACCCACATATTAGGGACGGATGACAAAGTAACGCCAAATTTAAAAAAAATATTCAGGATTTTCAAGCGTGTCTTTTATTTAAACTAAACAGGTTATTGGTCAGTATTGATGGACTTTAGATTTTTTAAGTTTTCTTCAAAACGTATATCTAATTATTAAGGTCTGGTATCAATATTAAACGCTAAGTTTACATAGAGACCACAGTACATTATGCTAATGCTAAATATCTATGAATATTTATTATTATATTATATATCATATTAATATATTGATACCACTGATCTCTTAAATAAGTAGTATCGATATATTCACAGTAATATTTTGTACTGACCTTTCTGGGGATTTGAATCTTGGACCGCACCCAGAGGATGACAATAAAATTTTCATATTCATGTTTTTGCAACCTGTTTCATTTATTAGAAGATTTAGTTGGACTATTTAAATCCAAGAAAAGATATGTGCATTATTTTCTGACGTCAAGATTTTATTAGGAACTAGCTGTTGCCCGCAATTTCGTAAGCGTGAAATTAAGAAAATAAACCTTAACAAACAGAAGTTAACTACTTTGCTCGATAGACGGCGTTGTACAGTGTTTAAATCGCGCTATGGTTTTGTTTCACTCATTAACACTTAAAGCTCGTCAATATTTTTACTGTGTCATCAGTTCGTTTTCACATTTATTATAAATTAGTAAGGAAGGATACTAGCAAATCCAGTAATTGTTATATTGCCAAATAACTTTCCTGAGATACAGTCTGATGTTTTGGTGACAGACATACAGCGAAGTCTCAGAAAAAAGGTGCCATTTTACCTTTTTAGTACGAGACCCTAAAAACAGTATGGGCATAGCAGATTTTAAATATTTTAATGATTTTTTTTATAGTGATTCGTTGAGAAAACTTAGTTGTTGATACCTTATATATACATAATTTTTTAACAAAATTATTCTCATATTATGATAAGTCAATTTTTTTCCCTATCATCGGGTTTAGGACACGCAATCCACCGAGAAAAACAGGCGTAAGAAACTCAGCATAACTCTTTTGCATTTATTCGTATCCTTTTTTTAAGTATTGAATTACAATGGTTTTTACAGTAAAATGATTATTATGCAGACCTACTGTAATTTGTTAGTTGCATTGATGAAATTACAATATGTCTTCATAATAACCACGAAATCCTAACAGTTAAGACAATAGAAAGCAAAAGTTGCATAACATAACACACCTGTATTTACTCACTGTGTACACCACTCAGGACGTTTTTAGACGTACTTTCCTCATCCTAGGATGTCCCAAACAATTAACACTTACATTAATAGCATTTACAATGACCCTAAATTTAAAAACACGCGATAAATTCTGAATATTTCTTAAAATCATTAAATTCTCATCAGTCCTTAATATTATGTGAGCAAAATTTCAGATCAATCCGACTACTGTAATAAAAATATCACTTAGTGCAGAAATCGAATATGTGACATCGTGAACAGCATTCTTTTTACTAACTACTACTTCGAGATACCCGTCATATAATAGTAAAAATTTTCATATAGAAACGGTCTCTCTCCCACTCTCTTCAGCCCTTTAACGTCCCACTGTTGGGCTCAGGCTCAGGCTCCTCCACTTTGGGAGGGATAACAGTCTACTGAGCCGCGCTGACCAGGCGTGACTCAGGGTTTATATTCGAGTTTTCTGTCTCTCACAAAGGAAGATTTCCTTGAACAATATTTCTTAGCTGGTTTTTAGAGTACTCTGAGAAGGAAAGGGGGTGGTGGCACTTGTATTCTTAATCCATTATACCACATGGACAGAAACGAGCTTGTCAAATGTAACAACCGTATATTTACAATGAATAATCTAACACCATTTATCTAAGCATTCAGCCAGATAATGTTGCTTAACTAAATAATAAGTAGCGATATTCGCACCTTGATCAGTTAACCTTAACAGTAAGCCTCTTATCGTAGGTAATATAATATTGCGATAGACTATAATATACTATCGTGATGTGGCTAACTATGGTAGTGTCGATTTGATTCTTGTTTAGGACAAATATTTGTGTGATAAGCACTGAATGAATTTTTTTGAAAAGGTTGTTTGTTGCTCTTTTTCGTAAAATCTGCTCTCTCTCTCTCTAGCCCATTTATGTCCCACTGTTGGATACGGGCCTCCTCCACTTTGGGAAGGAATATGGTTTACTGTGCCGCGCTGACCAGGCATATTACCATAGGGTTTATTTTCGAGTTTTCCGTCTCTCACAGAGCATGTTATCTGTGTGCAATATCCCTTAGCTGACTTTTACAGCACCTTTGGGAGGAGATGGGGTGGTGACACTTGTATTCTTAATCTGTCACTACACGGAAAAAAACTGATAAATAGCTTTTAATAAAACTTTACAGTAGTATAGCGTAAATATCTGAATAACACATAGTATATATTATTATATCATCACGCTTAAACCAAGGAGCAGGGCTGTAACTATAAACGCGGATATAACCGCTTGTAATAACAACTTCTTTTTCTAAATAAAACCATTTTTTAGGAATTTAGGCGCGTATATTTGTTTGAAATTTTAGCCCGACATTTCGGAGAGTTTGCAGTCACCATGGTTACGGGTGCTACTGAGCTTTAAAGTGAATGTTAAGTTCTTTTTCATTTTAAATATTTATGAACATTTCACACAACGTCCTTTGGTCCCAAGCTTTCTTCTTTCTTTCTTTCTTACATCTTACGTTTATGACAAAAACACTTAAAAGATTATTCGGAGCTAGTTACACTTACCTAGAATTACGTCAAACAATTTCAATACTCACAATCAACTAGCCTTAATTCTTGGTATTCGAGAACTCAATAATCGAGATAAATAATACCGATTTATATCTATCACTCGATTGTTAGTACTTGATCATATTTCTGGTGAAGCTGCGAGTGAATGAGAATTGATTCGGTTAATCATAATATATGATCTGCCAGCCTGCATTCTAATAGGTCTAGGAAGAAATTACTAAAACATTAAAGTTATTTAAATTACATAATAATATTACACAATAATAAATGAATGAAAAAGACTTGATAGAACTATCAAGTCTTTTTCATTCATTTATTCATTTATTCCGTGTATATTTCGTCCGTGTGGTGACGGACTAAGAATACAAGTGTCACCACCCCATCTCCTCCCTTAGCTGGCTTTTACAGCACTCTTGCTGTAAAAGCCAGCTAAGGGATATTGCACACAGATGACATCCTCTGTGAGATGCGGAAAACTCGAAAGTAAGCCCTGTGCCAACACGCCTGGTTAGCGCGGCACAGTAGGTACATTTTGCCTCCCAAAGTGGAGGACGCCCTTGCCCAACAGTGGGACGTTAGTGGGCTGGAGAGAGAAAGAAAGATATTCATTTATTCTTTATTGTACGACTAGCTACTGACCGCGACTTAATTTTTTCTAAATTTCACACGTATGAAACTGTGAAAAAAACAATGAAAATTTTCCACTTTTGTGCAACATTTTTCACTGCTGCTTCGCTCCTATTGGTCGCAGCATAATGTTATATAGTTTATATCCTTCCGCTATAAATGCATTATTCAACACAAAAATAATGTTTCTATTCGAACCTGTAGTTCCTGACATAAACGCGGTCCAACGAACAAACTCTTCAGTTTTATAATACTATACTATACTATAATACTAGTATAAATAGTATAGATACAGGACGAAAACCATCCTATATCTAACACTCCAGCCCAAGCATCTTTAGTCATCAGACGAGGGTAACTCCCAACGGATCCGGTGGAACCGCCCCGGCACCGGGGCCGTTGGGAAAAAAAGTTGCAACGGCCCCGGTGACGCCGGGTCCGTCGTTCACCGGGGCCGTTTCATCATTTAATAAGATCTAAAATAAAAAACAAAAATAAATGAACAGACATGATAAATCTCAACAAATAAAACAAACACAAAACATCTTGTTTAACTAACATATGAACCGCTAAACTACCCACTTTAAATAATGCCGACTTCACACACAAAAAGCATTGCCGCATTCTTATGAGAAATAACTATAGAGCACTCATTTCAAAGTGAGAACCGTAAGTGCAAGTGAGAACATCACATTGTTCTACGCAAGTGAAACGGACGTTTATAGGCACGGGTTGGGCACGGGGGCATATTTTGAGAGGTTATACTCCGAAATGTCGAAAGTACCTAAAATATATTGAATTTTGTTTCTTACAACGAAGCAAAGAATTAAAACAGCCTAATACAATGAAGCCAATTCTGATGCATCTTGAAAACTCAAAACTTAACCTAATTTAATAAAAATAAAAATAACTTTGGTCTATTTTAATTAATTGTTTAATTCGTTACACATTTATATTAATTCAAATACATAGTTTTTGAAATAGTAAAGTTCAGTTAACATTTTAAAATTTTGTTATCGAAGCTATCAATTTTATTTTTTAGCTATGTTTAGTTGTGCATATTGAATTGGTTCCATTATCATATCATAATACTAGCTATTAATAATAATAAATATAATAAAAATAATAATAACTTTGTATTCCTTACAAGTTATATAAAAAGCTATCCTCTTGAACCAATCTATCTATAAAATAAATCGCATCAAAATCTATGTCATAATTTTTAAGATATGAGCTCACATAGGTACATAAATACAAAAATAACGACTTTGCTTTAAAATAAGTAAAAATTCAACTATTTTCCATAAACAAACTCTATAGTTACTAATAAATATTTTTAGCTAACATTTGTTTTCTATTCAGCATCAAAGGACTTTCTAACTAATTAATTAAAGATCTAGTTCAGCAGGACCATTCACATACAAAAACATGCCTTAATAAGAATGGAAAGAAAAATAAAATCGCTTGGTGTAAATGTAATTACAAGACGTTACAATCATTAGAAAAGGACGAATTAAAACAAAAGATATAAGAGAATCTGTCAATGTGCCTTTTAGTAGGAGCGACGCGTGATCGACACGATTTCTTACACATGTTACAGTTTACAGCTAATTAAATGTTTGACCTAAATTGCAGTCAAAGGATGTGAGTTTTTTATTTCTTATTGCAATTTGGTTATGTGAAACAGTAATTTACAACAGTAATAAACAAATTTCATTCATACATGCCTTAAGCATGTATGAAAATTTGTTGAAATTAAAAGAATTAGAAAATACTCATGTACACTATAGGTACTTATTTAATTATTGTAAGCCAGACAGCAAGCATTTTTTTTTAATTTTCCCTTGTTATTACGTCATAGTTTTTTTTTTAAGTTTGATATTGAAATGATAAAAAATTAAATAATGTTTTATGTAAATAAAATATAATCCTCTATTACGGTAAGCATAATAGATTTTCGCCGCACTTTTCCATTGCCAAATCCTATTAATATTATATTCTACGAATTAAGAGGGTACTGTACTCCTCATTTAGGTATTTGCCTTAGGTATTGCTATCCCTTCCGAGCGCCGCGCTGAAAGGGACAAATATAGATGAAGCGGATTTTACCTACAAATTCTTTGAAAAACGACGTTTGGTACTTCCGTTTTATTTTCGCGATAGTTAAACCGATTTTAATTGTTTTTGCGTTATATTATAGATAAAGAGTATATCTATGCTTCTATCACTTTCTTTTGTGGTAAAACTTTACCAAATTTGTGTGATAGACGCTGCAGCTTTATCTAAAGAAAGCCGAAAAAAGTGGGTTTTTCGGATCATCATATTTCTTTAAGTTATTATGTTTTGAAAAAAAAAACAAAGTGATAGAAGCATAGATATACTCTTTATCTATAATATAACGCAAAAACTATTAAAATCGGTTTTACTTTCGCGAAGAAAAAACGGAAGTACGATACCCATACTTTTGTATGAAGCATAATTTGGTATCGTGTCGTCTTAATGAGTTCTTTTTTTGTTTTTTTATCAGATTTATTTAAGGACATTTGTCGCCGAAGGCGAATTAATATGAATATTTAATAGAAATGGCAAAAAAACGGGTAACAAACTAGCCAGCATTTCTACAATCTTAAAAAATCATAACTCTTATAATCTAAATAATCCAATTGTCTAATTTATCACGACATCATATATTTGTGGTAAGAATTCTGTCTTCTATACAAGTCAAACGATTGATGTGTATCTAAATGTATTGTATCATTAAAGTTCTTTTCTAATGTATTATCAAATGCTATGACGTCATAGAAAACTGGTTAGAATGCCAAAGTCGTTAATTATAAATGTTGCCACTTAAATATATCGCTTAAATCGAGCGTGTTACGTCTTGACGGTGACGCTAAAAATATAACAGACAGACAGATAGACACAAAACAATGAACTCATCCATCGTGGTACACAGTTGTTTGCCGGTGGGAGTAACTCTTGACAAATGCATATCTTTAAATGCACTTCCGATTTGCATGATTCATAATGTTTGGATAAATAAAGACATGCCATTAAGAAGAATTCATGACAAATATGGAGGCTAGACCATGGAACAAATGAGTTTTGCTAGAATGGAGACTATTTGCATGAAGAGTGACTAAGAGGGTACTGTACTCCTCATTTAGGTATTTGCCTTAGGTATTGCTATCCCTATTTCCGAGCGCCGCGCTGAAAGGGACAAATATAGATAAAGCGGATTTTACCTACAAATTCTTTGAAAAAAGACGTTTCGTACTTCCGTTTTTTTTTTCGCGAAAGTTAAAACCGATTATAATAGCTTTTACGTTATATTATAGATAAAGAGTATATCTATGCTTCTATCACTTTCCTTTGTGGTAAAACTTTACCAAATTTGTGTGATAGACGCTGCAACTTTATCTAAAGAAAACCGAAAAAAGTGGGTTTTTCGGATCGTCATATTTCTTTTAGTTATTATGTTTTGAAAAAAAGAAAGTGATAGAAGCATAGATATACTTTACTTTTGTATGGAGCATAATTAGGTATCGTACCGTCTTAAGAATACATGTGTCATTGTAAGAGCCATGTCATTGTAAGAGCCAGTTAAAATGAGAATATTGTAAGAGAAGCATAACCCTGAAGTAAACCTTTTCAACATGATTGATCAGCATAGCATAGTTGACCAAAAATACGGTCTCGTGCCTAAACTGGGATTTTCATGAGTTAAAGAGAAGATAACAAAATTGGCACGTTTTTTCTGAAATTTCTGATAATCCTTACATTTACCGTAATCCTGGTTGATATCGTATAGTCTTTACTTATTGTAAAACAAAGTCATTATTTTTGTATGTATGTCCATATGTGAGCTTATATATTCAAAACTATGCAACGGATTTTTATGCGGTTTTTTCGAATAGATAGAATGGTTCAAGAGGATGGCTTTTTTGTAAAATTTGTTAATGCTTGTTTTCTTGACTACATGCGTACGAAGTTGCGGGCAACAGCTTGTATAATAGTAACATACAATTTAATTTTATATTTATAATCGCCAAAGTTCAATAATCACATAAAAAATATAGAAATACCTATAAATAATTTCGATTTTAGATTCTTCATTAACCCTACGACAACAAAATCCTATTGTCAATATAATTACTTAATAAATTAACTAGAAACATCATTCAAATGAACCTACAATCGATCCCTAAATAGGAATCCGTCTATCCATAAACAAAAATCCCAATCAAAGAAACCGCTAGACATAACTTTGTCATGTGGGAGTTTCTGTTAATGTAATAAAAGACGCCGTACAAAGGTTTAATGAAGCGTAAAACAAGCTAATTAATATCATCAATTAGGCTGTTAATAAAGACGAAACTAAGTTATTAAAGCATCACTAATTGTAGTTAGATGAATGTAGTCGTTAGTAAGATGTCCGTATTTAACTTGATTATCATTCTATCCTTAGACTAAATTCTATCACTCGTAGAAGCATAAGATAAGATAAGATAAGATAAGATAATTTTATTTGTTGAAACATGGTATTTTTACATAATGGTGTTGATAACAGTTAAAGTTCTGCATGTTCAGCCGCATGCGAGGCTTACAAATATTATAAAATATAAAACAACATTCTGACGATAATCTTAAGTTATTATTATAAGCATGTTTGATTTGTCACCAATGAAAAAGAAAAAAAATATTAAACAAAAAATTAAACAGTAAAATTATCAATTCATAACAATGTCAAAATGAAAAAAAAATTTAGAATTAAATTAATAATAGTAATAATCAGCATCTATAAATTAAAGTGCTTTTCAACAAGATAGTCTGAAACTTTGTAGTATGCTTTATTACATAAAAAATATTTTATTCTTTTCTTTAAGCTCGTAGTGTTCATTTCCTGCCATGACTTAGGTAATTTATTAAATATTATGGGAGCCATGCAGAAGATACTCTTGCTCATGAGCGTTGTGTTTGTCTCATGTACACAGACCTTATTGTTGTTTCGTCTGTTTCTTGGTAACAGTGTTGAAACCCGTGGAAACAGATGTGGATTAGTTTTAATAAATACTATCGTTTCATAGATGTAGAGAGACGGTAATGTTAGTATTTTATGCTTTTTAAAGTAGGGCCTAGAGCTGTCAGTTTTAGCTAGGCCAAACATTGATCTGATGCACTTTTTTTGTACAATAAATGCTTTGTTTTTATTTGTACTATTACCCCAAAACATAACACCATACCTTAGGATTGACTCGACCATTCCATGGTATGCAATAAGTAAAGCGTTTGTATTTAAAATCTTTGATAGTTTGTACAGTGCATAGCATTGACTACTTAATCGTTTGGCAATTGCATCTATGTGTTCCTTCCAATTTAGTTTTTTGTCTATTATCAGACCAAGAAATTTTATGGAGTCTGTCTCGCCTATCTTTACGTCGTTAAAATAGATATTTATATTATTATTCAATAAGGATGACCGTTGGTAAAAATGCATTATTTTAGTTTTATTTAAATTTATATTTAGATTATTTCTATGTAACCATTTAATAATTAATGTCAAAGAGTTGTTAATGTCAGTTTCATAATTATTTTTATTGTTACAAGGTATCGTCAGGGTACTATCGTCAGCATACAGAGTCATTGGGTTATTCGTCACTTTGGGCAAGTCGTTAATATATAAATTGAACAATAACGGCCCTAAGATGCTACCTTGTGGCACACCAAAGAGTACTTCACGTTCCTTAGATCTAAATACTTGTTCAAATTTGTCCGCGGTTGTTATATGTGTTATTTCAGTCATTTGTTTCCTTTTTTTTATATAGGATTCTATTAATTTAAGAATGTTGCCCCTTATGCCATGTTTTTCTATTTTGTTTATTAGAGTCGAGTGTTGGACACAGTCAAAAGCCTGCGTCATATCGCAGAATATAGTACATATAGGAACTCTTTTGTCTACATGTATTAAAACATTATGTAGAAATTCATATATGGCCATATTTATGTTTTTATTTTTTCTGAACCCTTTTTGCTCATTAGCTATTATATTATATTTTTCTACATACGTATCAATAGAGTTATGAATGTATTTCTCAAAAACTTTTGCTAGCACCGGAATTAAAGCAATAGGCCGGTAGTTTTCTATACTAACATGATTCTCTTTTTTGTGTAAGGGTTTAATTATAGAGATCTTTAAGGCCTCTGGAAAAGTGCCCTCACTTATGCTTAGGTTAATTAAATGACTTAAATGATTACTTATTTCGTTTGCTACCGCTTTTACAATTTTAGTTGCTATTCCATCATGTCCAACGCATAAAGGTTTAAATGTGCAATTGATTGATAACATTTATTTATTTATAAATCTTACACTTACATCTATCATTACAGGCAATACCTATTGCGATAGTGACGCTATTACATAATTTATGTTACAGTATAAATATCCAAATTTTATCTTATTATATTAAATATTACTTATTTATATTAGTGAAAACATAACTAAAAGTGGCCCTTGTGACATCATTCAATGATTAAGAGTAAATATCTATGGATTCGGAAACAGCGTTAAGACGGGACGATACCAAATTATGCTCCATACAAAAGTATGGGTATCGTACTTCCGTTTTTTCTTCGCGAAAGTTAAACCGATTGTAATAGTTTTTGCGTTATATTATAGATAAAGAGTATATCTATGCTTCTATCACTTTCTTTTTTTCAAAACATAATAACTAAAAGAAATATGTCGATCCGAAAAGCCAACTTTTTTCGGTTTTCTTTAGATAAAGTTGCAGCGTCTATCACACAAATTTGGTAAAGTTTTACCACAAAAAAAAGTGATAGAAGCATAGATATACTCTTTATCTATAATATAACGCAAAAACTATTAAAATCGGTTTAACTTTCGCAAAAAGAAAACGGAAGTACGAAACGTCTTTTTAGGGTTCCGTATTTCAAAGAATTTGTAGGTAAAATCCGCTTCATCTATATTTGTCCCTTTCAGCGCGGCGCTCGGAAATAGGGATAGCAATACATAAGGCTAATACCTAAATGAGGAGTACAATACCCTCTTAAGAGTGCGCATTGCTCTAGTAAGTGGTGCCTGCTGCAGCAAGTTAGTAACATATTTATATAACCACACCCCCGTCGTCGTTGTCTGTTAAACTAAGCTTTATATAATAATTTATTACACGTCTTCTTTCACAAGGTCCACCAATATTTTCTTCGGTCTACTTTCAAAAAAGGTGGAGGTTCTCAATTCGCTTGTATGATTTTTTTTTTTTGGATTTTTTATGTTTGTTACCTACCTCATAACTTTTAACTGGGCGAAGCGATTTTAATGATTCTTTTTTTATTCGAAAGTTGGTGGTTCCCGCGTTTTCCCATTGGCACCAGGTCAGGAGCTAATTGTTATCTCGTAAGAAATCGAGGAATACCCTCAAATTTTAAAGGCACATGAAATCAGTTAAACTTCTTTATACTCAATTATTTCACATGAAAAAACTGATCCCCAAAACTAAAAAAAAATCCTTCCGTTAGGAACTTACTTACTAGCGCTGGATTTTTATAGGCATAAGTAGACGCCATATTTAATAAATAAATATCATTCTTGAGCAGTTGTAACGAAACTGTCGTACTGAAAATGATGCAATAATAGTCATTGGATAGCTTCCAAATCATTCAACTGATGTGTTTGATTGATAGTCGCCATTATTGTATATTAATGTGTTACACTTGAAACATACTTTAGACATAAATAATTTTTTATTTTATTATTTTGTGTATGATGTATTTCTATTGCCGCTATAACAACAAATACTAAAAATAAAATAAAATAAATATTTAAGGGGTCTCCCATACAACAAACATGATTTTTTTACCGTTTCTTGCTCTCATACAACAAACGTGATTAATTAAGTATTGTGTGTGTTGTTTGCTCATTTATTAATAACGTGCCTTATGTTGCATAGATAATGGTACGGAACCCTTCGTGCGCGAGTCCGACTCGCACTTGACCAATTTTTATTTTTTTAGTATGGCAAAACAACGTTTGCCGGGTCAGCTAGTATGATGTAAAACTTAACAAGCCATTCTCGCATGACATGCAGACAGACATAATTTCAGCAATATTATTTTAGTACATGTGTAAAACTTAAATATAATATAATATATATGTAATAGCCCGAGGTTTCGCTCAAGTTTATAGTTAGTGAGTAAGTCCTTCGCGTTTATTCTAATCTTTTACATAACTATTTATAATTTATTAATATTTGTCCGCAACTTCGTATGTGTGGACTTTAGAAACCAAACTCTAACAAATTGTACAAAAAAGCCATCCTCATGAAACATTCTATCTATTAAACAAAACGGTACCGAAATCCGTTGCGTAGTTGAAAGATAATAATATAAGCTCACATAGGGACATTTAGGTATACAAAAATAATGACTTTGTTTTATAATAAGTAAAGATATACAATTATTTAAATTATAAAACATAAATGGTATTATTCATAATGACTTATCGGAGGTTTAAAAGTTCGCTAAAATAGGTTCGCGAAAATTGTCAAAAATTGTTATTCATAATAGTCTTTTTACGCTAAAACGCTTATTACCTCTCCGATAAAATCTCCGTTTAAACCTCCGATAAGTCATTATGAATAAGACCAAAAGTGTTTATATGTTTGATGTAATAAATATCTATGTACGTTTGTTCCGGCACTAACTATAGCCAATATATCACCGTATATTACGAGGCATGCGACAGTAGTTTTACACCACGCCTCTTCCTTGCTCCTGCCAATCGCTTGTCTCTGAATATCTAAGTGATTGGATAAATGTTTGATAAAGGATTGTAATGACAACGACGATTTTCCCTCCTAGAGTGATATAAAAGCCATCTAAGGGATATTGTATACAAATAAAATATACACACATACAAAAAAAATATCTGTGAGAAAAGGAAAACTCGTAAATAAACCCTTTGCCAACACGTCTGGTCAGCGCGGCAATGTGGTCTACATTGCCGCATAATCCCTCCCAAAGTTGAGGAGGCCCATGCTCAACAGTGGGACAGTAATGAGTTGAGGAAAAAAGAGCGAGAAAGAAAGTGTAAGACAAGATATAAAACTTTACAGCAGCGAAATCTCAGTAATAGGGACCCGTTCAATCGTTTTGATGCGAAACACTTTCTTACTTAATTATTTTTATTACCATCGTTACATTTCATGACCTTAATAAAATTTAAATTAGTTACACAATTTAATAATATCTAATCAAATTTTTCATTTAATAAATATGCACATTAAAATGTTATAGAACCACAATGAAAGATTCACACAGCAAATTAACCGCTTAAACAAATTTAAAACTCATAAACAACTAACAGATACTAAAAACGGTCGTAAATTTTAGGAGATGAATTCAAAAATAATGACATACTAAATCATTATGTTTTCAACGAGATAGTAATAAAATTAGTCTCACATATCTAATCGTGCTTTGAATTGAAACCAATCGTAAAATATTTAAATAGAACAAAGTGTAATGCAATGTAGTAACTAATAGTCATAGTGATTGAAATTCTACCATTTAAATTATAGGCATACATCGGCCAAGTACAAAATGGACTCACATACGAAGGGTCTTGTTCTGTTTTTATGGTAATAATAATTAGGTTTTTTTGCTGTATAGAATCACACTTTAATATTTATTATTGATTTTTAGTATTTAATAGCATTAACAAAAATTATTCATCTTTTCAAATTTCAACTCTCTAGCTATCACCGTTCCTAAGATATAGCCTGGTGACATAAGGATTACGGATGGACAGCGAAATCTCAGTAATAGGGACCCGTTCAATCGTTTTGATGCGAAACACTTAATACACGCTTAAATACTGCTTGTTAGGGACAAAAACTTTTTTTTTCTCTGTCATCACTCCTTGAGACAAATGTAAAATTTCTTACAAATACGAGTACAGTGATAGCGTGAAAATCACTTTTTATGATGGTTAAATTAATAGAATCACAGGACATAATGCATGTTAGACCGCAAATGGTTATTTTGAGATTATCTTTGACTCTATGAATATATTTTATGGTTCCTATAATACTCGTAAATAATATTATATTTAGCAATCAAATATACATTTAGTTTCAAATCAAACTTTAGTCTGTAAACTAGATTGCAGATTTTTTTTTTTTATAACATTTGTTATATTATATATATATAATTATAATTTTCGATCTAGATTTTTTGTAAGGAATTATTCGTTTATCTACCTTTTGTGGTCTAAGCCTTTTATTTATGACTAAAATTTATTAATTTTCGTAACAGTTCTTTGTCACCATTTATTATTTATGAGCCTACAATGTCATTATTTATTTCATAATAGACAAAATCTACAGCTTACATGTTATCGACCTTTGGCCATATATTCAGTATTAGACGCCTACAAAAATTCGTGAGGTATCAAAGAAAATTACTATGTGCAGTTTATGCGTATTCTGATATCTTAACATAATCAAATAAGCCTAAAAAGGAGCCAGAGGACATTGTTGAAAATGTTTGTATTTATTTATTTAACAGATATTTTTGCTTCAGATCTCAGAAATACAATTACCACCCAATATCGCTTAAAATAATTTACGATCTAGAAGAAGGCATGTAATAAAGGCATGCTACTGTCGAGGTTTGCCGCAAGGATCTGTTTTGCGCCCACGCTTTTGCCATAAATAAAGCTTGATAAATTATGTATATTTGAATAAGAAATATTCTGTTGAACTTTTAAGGTTTATTTCTATCTCTGTCCCCCTCCAGCCCATTATCATCCCACCGTTGGGCACGGGCCTTCTCCACATTTATGGGATTTATTTACATGTCAATTTAGATGAATTATACTTTTTTACTGCATATATTTGAGAAATAGAACCACGTCATTCACATCAGGGAAATATGGAGAAAAATCTGTTGTTATTATGGTGTCATTGATGAGATGATGAGTAACAAAAATAATATAAAAGAAGCAACATATTTAGAAGATTTAGGCATCATATGTGTGAAAGTTGGACCTTACCTTTCTTCGCATTATAGAGCACTTAGCCTTTATCAGATTTTGGATATCTGTGTACCAAATTTTATTATAATCGGTTCAAAAATTTTGCAAAAATCTGTTTATATATTTTTTTCGACTTTAGCTAGGCTATACTTGACGGCTTGCTAATATTTTCTAAAACAATAACAGACATTTAAAATAAATAGCTAAAGCTTAAATAGTGTTAGTAATTCATACAAACCGGTACATTATTATAAAGACAGGTCCATATATCATGTAGAATGCGAGGGTGGACATCTGTTAGGCATTGTGTGTGGCCTACAGCCTTCTGATAATATTAAGTTGTAAGACTTAACTTGGTACTATGATAAGATCTTTTTGCCTAAAGGGTCTATCTAGTGTAAATTATTCGTATTCGTTTTAATCTACATATACTAATATAATAAAACTAAAGAGTTTGTTTGTTTGAACGCGCTAATTTCAGGAAGAATTGAAAAATTCTTTTTGTTTTGGTTAGTCTATTTATCGGTGAATTTAGAAAACTTTCCCCGTTTTTGCAACATTTTTCACTAATGCCTATTAGACGCAGCGTGATGGTATATGGCATATAGCTTTCCTCGATAAATGTATTATCCAACATCAAAGAATTTTTAAAATTAGATCAGCGGCGGTTCTTGAGATTAGCGTGTTCAAATAAACAAACTCTTCAGCTTTATGATATTAATATAGATAATAATTTAAAATATTAAGCTAATCTCATAAAATAATAATATTTATTATCTACATTGTACAAGTAACATATCGCAAACGCGAATATAAATTGTAATGTCATTTTTGTTTACGATAGCTCATGAATTCGTCAACTTTATGATACAATTTGTGTAGATTATGACAGAAATATAGACGACAAAGGACTTGTTTATTGTTACTAGTACGATTCTGAAACTTTACAATATTAATGGCGCACTTAGAATGGGTTTGGAATCATAATTTCCGATAGATATCTTCAAATGTTATGAAATATTATGAGAAGCAATCATAACAATCAAGGCATATTTTTTAGACGCTTTACAGTAAGAGTCTGCAGTACCTACTTATGTGTATTCTTTTTTATTTTTAATCTTAAAGTTCCATAAGCTCCGTGTGGTGACGGATTACGAATACAAGAGTCACCGCCTTTCTTTCCCGGGGTGCTAACGTCTTAACTTAACGTCTACTGTGAGCGACGCAAAACTCAAAACTAAATTCAATTCCAACACGCCTGGTCAGCGGGACACAGTAGACCATATTCGCTTTAAAAGTAGGGGAGGCCTGTGCCCATGGGCTGGAGAGAGAGAGAGAGAAGTTCCATAAACACATTAACAAAATACATTTTCACCACTTAGGCGGCTGGGGCTAGTAATGCATCGTTGTTAGTTGTTTAAAAAAACAACTATCTACAATCTAGACAGTATTTTAATCTCTTCAATGTAAAATATGATCAATATATTAACTAAATAATGGATGAATAACAAAGTATTACTATAAAATACACTTTAGTGTCTGCCATACTTAGAGTAGAAAACTAACAGCAGTGGTATTCAGTAAGAAAAACTGAAGTGAATTTTCGGTGGATCTTGATCACGTGACAGCGCTCCTCTATTTTTATTGGAGGAGCGCTGTCACGTGATCAAGATCCACCGAAAATTCACTTCACTTTTTCTTACTGAATACCACTGCAGGACTCGTTACACACGCGCGGTAGGGTGGCGAGATAACACATATTTTTACTTATTTTAAAACAAAGTCGTTATTTTTGTATGAATGTCCCTATGTTAGCTTATATCTTCAAAATTACGCAACGGATTTCGATGCGGTTTTTTTTTTAAATAGATAGAGTGGCTCGAGAGGATGGCTTTGTTGGACGATTTGTTAAAGTTCGGTGTAAATTTGTGAAGGGAGGGTGCAATAACTATAAACGCGGATGAACTCGCGGGCATTAGCTAGTAAACACTATAACGTAATTTCGTTGTTTTACGTATTTCCCACCCAAAATTGCCTAACGCACATTAAGAGACTTCAGTGACTGTACACAATGAGTATCGGCATTGTTCTTGTGGTTTTTTCAGCGAGGGTTGTCGCCTAATAACATCGACTTCGGTTAAAATAATGCTTGGAGCTACCATAACTATTGCAAGCGCTAAAACAAAAAGGATATTTCCTTTATCTATGTCTAGGCCTAAGCTTAAAGTGACTCACCTGGGAATCGAACATAAATTCTATCCAAAGATTTCCCTTCAACACTATCGTTAATGGATTAAGAGTTATGACTTCAATATTTAAACATTGTATATAATAATTTGGCTTTGTTTAAGAAACTTAAAATTTAATTCTATGCTAAATTTCTTAATTAATAATTTAGTACTAAACACATTTCTTTGTTAACGTAGAGTTTGTAAAAATTTCAGAGTAAGTAATGTAATTTATAAAAACAAGTTTACTATAAATAAAATGGTACAGGACAGTCCAGGACTGTAAATTAAGTATGTTTGCACCAATCTTCGTGCAATTCCCTTCAGTAGATTTTGCATGAAAACGTCAAAAACAAACAAACACACAAACTCTCTTTCACTTTTATATAAAAGTAAGGATCTATTTTATAACATTCATAGATATTTTCAAATTTAATTAATTAATATTGTTATTTAATTCTTCTTTTCTAATGGTCTTATTCATTATGACTTATCGGAGGTTTAAAAGTTCGCTAAAATCGGTTCGCGAAAATTGTCAAAACTTGTTATTCATGACAGTATTTTTACGCTAAAACGATTATTATCTCTCCGATAAAATCTCCGTATAAACCTACGATAAGTCTCAACCTAGTCTCGACATATCACCTAACCCAGCTCCTCACAAGTCACGGCTGTTTCGCCAAGTACCTGTGGGAGGCGGTTGGTATCGAGTCGGATCCCGTTTGCCACAATTGTGCAAGTGGGGCCGTGGATACGGCAGAACACACCCTTGCCGTATGTACGGCCTGGGACGCCCAGCGCGCTGAACTCGTCAGCGTACAGGGTCTGGACTTGTCGCTCTCGGTTGTGGTTTCGTCTATGGCCGAGAGCGAACAGTGTTGGGCCGCCGTCGCCTCCTTTTCTCGGGAGGTGATGGTGGCAAAGAGCGGGAGCGCGAACGCTCTGGTGGCACTTTACCCCGCCGCAGGGCCCCGGGCAGGGGTCGTTGCGCGCAGTAGCCTGTCGCGGCCGCCCGCGACGAGGTGGTCGTGCACGGCGGGTCAGCATTCCGAGACCCGCCGCGGCAAATGTGGCTGTCGGTCACGGCAACGCGACAGGGGGACCTAATGCTCCCCCAGTCAGGTCGGGCCCCGATTAACGGGGCCATTCCTCGCCGGGTCATGGTAAAGCTCATGGCACCATCATGGCCCGGCAGGGCAGGAGGCGACAAAAAAAAAACCTCCGATAAGTCATTATGAACAAGACCATAAGTCTTTTGCATATACTGTGAGTATTTGGTTTCCTTTATCACAATAATATTGGGTATGATAATATTGGATATGAATATTGGGTCTTTTTTAATGAATACCTCTCTCGCAAAATGTCATCCGTTGACTTTTACACCTTATCTTCTATGGGATGATTAAGGATGAAAAGTGTAATAGTCATTAATATATTATAATTTATATATTTTTATATTATTAATATATTATAATTATAATTTATATTATAATTTAGTTTATTTAGTTTATTAAATGTAATAGTCGTTTTCTTAATCCGTTATCAGACCAATAATTACTTTCTTTGCATTCTTTCTATGCATTCTTAATTGCTTTCTCCTTAACGACTCCAAAACTCACTACGAAATCATTACCAGCTCTAAGATTTCAAATGATCTGATGAGTAAATAGCTGTGCAATATTACACATCTGCTTGAAGTAAGACGTTATGGTCGTCTTAAGTACTTTCACAAATTTCTAGTTAGAAAATTTTATAGATAAACTAATGACGAAAGGAAAATTCTACATTTCACTTGTATATAATATCAATCACAGGTTCAAAGCTTGTTTTAAAACCATTTTTTTTGTCAACAGTTATAAGAAAGCATGTATTAAATTATCCTTTGTGTGGTGACGGATTAAGAATACAAATGTCACCACCCCATCTCCTCCCAAGGGTGCTGTAAAAGTCAGCTAAAAAGCATTTCACACAGATAACATCCTCTGTGAGAGACGGAAATCTTGAAAATAAACCCTGTGCCAACACGCCTGGTCAGCGCGGCACAGTAGACCATAATCCCTCCAAGGTGGAGGAGGCCCGTGCCCAACAGTGGGACGTAAATGGGCTGAAATAGATGAAAGGAATAACTACAGAAACTCTCTCGGAAGTAAGAACGACGTGGAAGCCTTGATTCTTCTTCCTATAACCACTTCAATGTCTATTGGTCCACTGGGTGGATATTTGCTCAACTTACTTATGCAACTATTACCAAACCACACTAGCCGCTGTGAGGAGCTGTCCTAAGACATAAGAAACGATGGATGGACTGTGTGAATGAGGATATAAAAGAAAGAGGAGTTAACATAGATATGACGTTTGACAAAATACATTTCGCGCCGACCCCGAAAACTGCAATAAGGGCTTAAGAATGATGACTAGGTTTACTATTGAAACTTTCTTTTCCATAGACGATGGCTAATAGTATTTTAGCTGGTCTTACAAGATAGGGTCATAAAAGAGCCAGCGAGATGATGATGCTGTGACATTTATGATCTGTAACCATGCAAACCAGTCTCCTGGCGCTGTAAAGCCGCTAAGTGATATTGTACATAGTTATTATCCTCTGTGAGAGACGGAAAACTCGAAAATACACCCTGCGTTTACACGCCTGGTCAGCGCGGCATTGTAGACCATAATCGCTCCCAAAGTGGAAGAGGCCCTGCCCAACAGTGGGACGTTAATAGGCTGGAGAGGGAGAGAGAGAGAGAGTGACAGAGAAAAACACGTGAACTAATAATTTCTAATAATCAAAGTACCTACGACTAACCAACTAAACTATCTACGTCCTAAATTTATCTGACCAGTCTAGCTAGACTACATTACATAATATTACATACAAAATGTCTGTCTGTTGTTAAAAGGGAGACAATGGTTAGGTCATTGGCACAATATGACGTGTAATACTTCATCGTAAAGTAGTACCTATAGAACCGGTCTGATATGAACAGTTTGTTGTAAACGTTGATGTTAGGGCTGCAGTCCACTAGACCGAATCATTTGACGCTTCGTGACGGGCTTCGTGGTCTAGTGGTTCGTATAACGGACTGCCGATCATGAGGTCGCGGGTTCGATTCCCGCCTCGGACAATCATTTGTGTAATGTTTATAAATGTCATCCTAATTCCTGTTCTTCTGCGTGTGGGTGTTTCTATGTATTATAAGTATGTATTTACAAAAAAAGTAGTATATTATGTATTCTATCCGTATTCTGGTACCCTTAACACAAGCATATAAGCTTAGCTTGGGACCAGGAGACGCTGTGTGAAGAATAAAAAAAATTTTAATAAAAAAAAATTATCATGTGGTTAATTTAAATTAAAATTATAAACCTGAAGGGTTTGTTTTATTGAACGCGCTAATCTAAGGAAGCACTGTACTAGTCCGATTAGAAAAATTCTTTCAGTATTGGATAGTACAATTATCGAGGAAGGTTATATGCTATATAACATCACGCTGCGACCAATAGGAACGAAGAATTAGTGAATAATGTTCAAAAAACGGGAAAAAATCTCTAAATTCCACGCGGAAGAAGTCGCGAGCCACAGCTAGTCTCAAATAACACAAGTTGTTATAAGCAAATTAAAATTACCTTACAAGTCAGTGTATTCAGATGTTAATGATAGTCATGTTCGTTCTACTTTACGTGTGTCGTAAATCAAAGACATGCTTTTTACTACTGATTCGCGCTTAACACTTACATTTTACGAGCCTTTAAAAAATGTTGTACACCATGTTCAGCGCTCAAGTTCATAAATTATAAAAGAAATCACTCATTTCTCAATTTTAAAAACCCGATTAGAAAAATTCTTTCTCGTTTTTATATTTATTAATTAGTTGGGATTAGGATATATAATCAAAAATTAACCCCGTGTCAACACGCCTGGTTAGCGTGGCATAATTGACAAAATACTCTCCCAATGGTGGGTGGCTGAATCCAATGAAGTGTTTGGACCGTAGCAAATGGCGCTCTATAGTAGGTATCTCATCATAATTATGTTATGATGATGATATTTATAAATATCTTATAAAATGTACTGCATCTGGGTTTTTTCTATACTTTATAGGAGGATTATAAGAGGGGGCATAAGAGAATCGGACGGCTATTTTTTTTTTAATCCTTTTCCCAAGTTTTTTTCCAAAAAAACCTTTTAAAATGTTTTTTTTACATAACGTCCTCTGGTCCCAAGCTAAGCTTATATGCTTGTGTGTTACGGGTACCAGAATACGGATAGAATACATATACTACTTTTCGTTTGTAAATATATTATAATACATAGAAATACCCAGACGCAGTACAAACATTTGTATGAGAATTAGAAAAATCACACAAATGATTGTCCCGAGCGAGAATCGAACCCCCGACCTCTTGATCGGCAGCCTGTTACATGATCCACTCAACCACGAGACTCGTCGTTTAATGACATTCCATTAATTTCTTGGACTTAACACACGTATCTATTATGCAATTTTTTTTTTAAACTATAAAATAATTATACCTCATAAAAACAACCTATTTATTTACAACTAGCTGTTGCCAGCGACTCCATCCGCGTGGAATTTGGAATTTTTTTTTTGCAGTGTCTAAACATTGTCTGTGTCAAACTTCATCAAAATTGGTTGAGAGGTTTAAGCTGGAAAGCGTAACAGACAGACAGAGTGACTTTTGCGTTTATAATATTAGTAGGGATGTAACAGAACTATAATATTATAAATAATGTGTAAAATTTAAGAGCTTTAAAATATAGATTTAAGAGGATACCAAAATAGCTTCGTGCATTTTTCGACGTACGAAGTTTTCATTGTTTCTTTAGATTGAATGGCTAGAGCTCTAATTTTTAAGTATATGTTTTTTCAATATATGATCTAGGATCGCATAAACTCAGAAACGCGATTGAAAAAAGTTTTCTCGATAGAAAATCTTGGCGAAACAACCTCTCTAATTTTTTATTTTTTTCATTTGTCGGTCTATTATCGCCTATTAACTAATGAAATAACTTTAAAAACATAGGTAACTATTATATATAGAAACACGTGGATCAGAATTAAAATATATTTAGTAGATTTTGAGTAAATAGGAAAAGTATCCCTAATTCTTCATTTTCTGTGCCTACTGGCTGTGTTAATATGTACGTGTCGGCGATGATATACGATAATATTGATGTAGGCCCTTAACAAACAACAAAAACAAACGACTATTTTAATAAATATTTTATGTTTATTGACAGGATGTACGCTAAAATATTGATTCCTACCTATATTAATATGATAATCATATTATTATAATTAAATTAATATAAAGCATATATGTATAATATAACAATTATCATATAAATTATAGTTTAAATCAAATATTTAATATTAATTTTCCATCAAAAATTAAATTGCCCATACAGGTATCTATTAATTGAAAATTATAATTAAGTATTATTCTATTTTCGATAATATTAATTAATTGATTAATAAAAATCATTAAAAGCAAATTAATTATTATCATGTTTCTGTATGATCGCTGTTACGTAGGTACCCTGTTTTCTTTGATAAATATTCTCGTACTGCCATGTCCGTGAAGTGCTGAGGTAAAACAAACCAACATTATAACATAATTTCAATGGTCGCTACGCACACGCACACCCAAAATCACCTCGCACACAGTTAGAGTCGACAGTGTGCGATGACGATGAGTATGAGCATTGCTCTGCTACGTTTTCCAGTGGGGGTAAAATTATATATATAAACTTATATATAAATATCAACTCCTGTTACATTAGTTAATATCATTAGATTTAAACCCGAATGTAATGATATTAACTAATATCATAAATCTGAAAAGATTTTTTTTTTGTTTAAACGCGCTAACTGCATCTAGCGGCCACCGGCATATTTGACGATATCGTCAGTACAGCTTGTTAGGGGTTGCCCCACGCTGCGTCGTCCGGTGCGCCGTTGATCTTCCGTCACCAACGGTAATCAGATCGTCGAGCGATGTGGCCTGCCCATTGCCATTTCAGAGTGCTAACTCTTTGGGCTATGTCGTATACACCGGTACTTCTACGGATCTTCGCATTTCATTACTTATAACCAGAGGTCGGAATTAGGTAGAGTTATTTATGTACTTACACTGATTTCATACAGCGAAAGAATAAAGTGGATATGCATTAATTTATGAATTTTTGCAATTGACTTGCTATGCTTTTTACTAAATAAACTAAATTATAGTGGAGTGGCATGATCGATTGATCGAGTTGGTGCAAACCGCTCAATAGATGGCGTTGTACACAAAACATCGCACGATGTTTAACTGACATTGAGAAGGTTGTAGTGGAAGATTTGGTAAACATATGCGGGAACCATGATAGCTCAGATGGGAGAGCAACGGAACGGTATTCCGAGGTCGTGGGTTCAAGTCCCGCTCATGGTTATCATTTTTCCACTATAATTTAGTTTATTTAGTAAAAAGTGGATATGCCTTAAATCCCGAGAATAATTAAAAAAAAACAGAAAAAACTCTCGTGATTTTTTAAATAAAAATTTGATAGCGACTGATTTAATAAGAAAAGTATTCGCTCGTATTTATAAAAGAGGCGAAATATGCGTATGAGAATTTTCTTAAGATATCAATAATTTTGTATTGTGAATTAATGTAAACTATTAAAAAATTTATCTTTGTTTTATTTGTCTATTTCTGAGGTTTTTATTATTATTTATTCGTTATATTGTTGGCCACACCGGATTTGACGGGATTGTCTATTAGAAATCCCGGGAAGGTCTACAGTAATATCAACATTTCGATGCAAGTACATAAATAACTTTACCTAATTCCGACCTATGCTTATAACGTAGGGAAACACCGAGCATAGTCCTCTCCATAGCACGCTGCATGACTCTGGGTTTTATTATGCGGGTGACATTCAGAGACCACTCAGTTCTATTAGTCTTGGTCCGTGCACAGCAATAGAATAATATAGAGCTTTTCTTCAGTCTCTTTCTTTCAAACGATAGAGACTGATGTTTGTACGCACTAGTAAATAGACAGTTTAATGGAAAATCAATTACTCTCTGAAGATGTTAATATTTTCGTATATTTGTTTTCGTATTATCTGTGAGATTGTATTTTGTTGTTTATGTACCGTTAAGAATTATGACTAGTTAATATTTATGATATTACGTGACTTGCTTGAATATTCTTTGATTTATCTCATCCGTAGTTGCAATACACAACATGCCCTCTTAAAACGTACATATATTTTAATGTAATGAATAATTTACACAAACATTATACAACTGTCAATTTTGAAGGGACTTGTGGTGCAATTGGTAGTGTTAAATTTTGTGTACAAGTCATGGGTTCGATTGCTGATTGAGACTATTATTGTCTTTATATTAAACACAGTTAGGACGTTATCTTTCACGGTTATATTATACGTCTATCCTTATATTTTTACTTGCGTGTCAACTAAGGGTCACTCTTATGATATACGAGTATAAAAAGCAGTATAAGAAAGTCTTAAACTTGCTGAATAAAGACAAAACATTCAAAACATATAAAAACCAACCATGTATGTTATACCTACTGTGAATTTTATCAACCATTTATTAAATTTTATTGATACTTATCCATCACATTTGTGATAAAAATTCGTACATTATGAGTTGATCTTCATAATACAAATTGTTATGTACATAATATTATAGAACTAACACCATAACTAAATCTAGTGAATGTTTTATCTCAAAAAACGTGTGTCTTTAAAAGTATCGAGTTTTATGATCATTTTATGTTTATAGATAAATTCGGTAAGCCATGCGTTCGTCTAATATTCGTGCGTGACGGGCTTCGTGGCGTAGTGGTTCATGTAATGGACTGCCGTTCACAAGGTCACGGGTTCGATTCCCGCTTGGGACAATCATTTGTGTGATATCCATAAATGTCATACAAATGTTTGTACTACGTCTGGGTGTTTTCTATGTATTATAAGTATGTATTTACAAAAGAAAAGTAGTTTATGTATTATATCCGTATTCTGGTACCCATAACACAAGCATAATAAGCTTAGCTTGGGACCAGAGGACGTTGTGTGAAATGTCCGTGAATATTTATTTACTTATTTATTTGTTAATATTATAATGTCGAAGAATTTGTTTATTTGTTTGAACGCCGTAATCTCAGAAACTGCTGTTCAGATTTGAAAAATTCTTTCAGTGTTGGAAAGTACAGTTATCAAGGAAGATTTTAGGCTATATAACATCACGCTGCGACTAATAGGAGTGAAGTAGCAGTGAAAAATATTGCAAAACCTAGAGAAATTTTCTAAATTCCACGCGTACGAAGTCGCAAGCAAGTGCAATATAAAATATTGATATAAAATGTCAATGAACTAAACGTAAAAATTAATTAAAATAATATTGATGGCTTTAGTAATAAAAATAAGGAGGTCAATTTTTATTGTAACGTTATGTTGGCGATTATATGACACGGGCCTGGGTATCATAGCTACACAGACATTTTTATAAAATTATATTTGCACTCGGTGTTGCCCGCAACTTCATACGCCTAGTATTAAACCTTAATAATTATACAAAAAGCCATCCTCTTGATCCACTCTATCATTTAAAAAAAACCGCATCAAAATCCGTTGCCTATTTTTGAAAATATAAGCTCACAAAAATAACGACTTTGTTTTTTAATAAGTAAGGATGTCAGCTACCTACGTATAAGAATTGGACAACATCTACTTTAACATTTTCAACACACTTTTACTAGCTCGGTACTTATCTATTAATGTATTAATATATGTAAAGGAATGTTTGAAAGTGATTTTCACGCAATTGCAGTAGTGGGATTGATGTGAAACTTTACACACTATTTAAGGACCGACGACAGTGTAATAATTTTAAAATAATTTACTTAATTTTCAAACGTGCCTTTTAGTTTTTGAACTAAGTAATTATTTTATACACGCCTTGATCATATTAGTTTCTCTTGCTTACCATAATCTACACAGGTTTCAGTAAGTTCGCAAATAAATCTGCGGGACTCAGCTAGTATTAAAAAAAGATCATAATCCCTCTCAAAGCGGCGGGTTTGGCACCCACTTCTACCCATCCACCCATCAGCCTTTCTCCGTCCATTGCTGGACAGTGGACATATGCCTCACCCATAGAACGCCACAACGCGCGGTCTTGTGCAGCTTCCATCCAATCCCCAATCGTGCCCACACGTTGTATATTAATGGGCATGAAAGAAGAAATTATGTTTTTAAAATATTATAACGATCAAAATTGTTTAATCCACATAATTTACAGTTTTCAAATTATGTCATCACACCTACAATTGTCTATAAACAGCTTTAAGAACTCATAAAAATAGAAATAATTAGTAATTATTATTTCTATTATAGTCATTTTTTCTTATTTATATGCATAAATATAATATTAATTGCCAATTAATTTTCAACATTTCCTATTATTTTAGTAAAATTTGTTATTATTAGCATTTTTAATAAAGCCTATTCAATTAAAGTCTTGTAATAAACAAGTCAAAATATATGATTAAAAGATATTTTAAATCTCGAACAAACGAATATGGTTAATCTTTAGATATTTAATGATTCTTTGAAAAAAGAAATTATTGTATTGTCCGTCTGTCCGCCAACAGTAATATTAGACTGGCGAAACACAATCGCCAGTGTAAGCTTACGCATCAAAAAATAATAATTGGTCAAGTGCGAGTCGGACTCGCGCACGAAGGGTTCCGTACCATTATCTATGCAACATAAGGCAACGTTATTAGTATCGAGCAAGAAACGGTAAAAAAATCATGTTTGTTGTATGGGAGCCCCCCTTAAATATTTATTTTATTTTATTTTTAGTATTTGTTGTTATAGCGGCAATAGAAATACATCATCTGTGAAAATTTCAACTCTCTAGCTATCACCGTTCTTGAGATACTGGGTACGGAACCCTAAAAATCATGTTTGTTGTATGGGAGCCCCCCTTAAATATTTATTTTATTTTATTTTTAGTATTTGTTGTTATAGCGGCAATAGAAATACATCATTTGTGAAAATTTCAACTCTCTAGCTATCACCGTTCTTGAGATACAGCCTGGTGACAGACGGACGGACGGACGGACGGACGGACGGACGGACGGACAGCGAAGTCTCAGTAATAGGGTCCCGTTTTTACCCTTTGGGTACGGAACCCTAATTAAATATTTTTTTCTGAATTTGACTCTTCTTTTTAAAAATCATCCAATAAGGATCTTCGATATATCTATGGGTCTTAGACTTGACTCACTTTATTTCGTGGCCAGATGTATGAGAATAAATGAAGTACTCGTATGTATAGGTCGTTGTAAATGGTGCTTTATGGTCTGTGGCGTCCCTCATGAGAATAAGGTGTATATATCTATGGACTTATCGGAGATTTAAACAATAACTATATCGCAGAAATAATAAACATTTTATCGTAAAAAGACTAATAAGAATAACAATTTTTGACAATTTTAGCGAACCGATTTTAGCGAACTTTTAAACCGCCGATAAGTCATTATGAATAAGACCATTAATTTACAAAACACACAGCCTTTTTGAAAAAATATAGAGACAATTGTAATAAAACGAAAAATACGTATTATCATAACTTGAATCAAAAGGAAGCTATATTGAATGCAAAAAAAAGCAAAACGAGGTCCCAAGTTCATTCACTTAAACCCTTAGGCAATTCGCAAACTAACTATTACTGTAACTTAAATTTATGTTGACCAAAAACTACCACGATGTGTGAGACCGCCTTTTGTATAATAAAATTGTTAAGAGCGAGTTAGTTTCGTTCTTTGATGATTCAGTACCTTTGCTTTATTCTTTTCGGTTCATAAACGTCTTGCTATTTGCTCTGGCTACTCCCGTACAGTAGTTTGTTTAGTCTAATATACCCTACAAGCGTCCTAGGGGCAGTGGGGGCCAAGTCTGCACAATTTTGTCACAATGATCAGTCACAGATTGCATAATGGCGAATTTTATCTAACTATTAATTTTTTGTCATAAATAACGCCATTATGGCGCCATAATGGCGTCAGTGACTGATCATTGCGACAACATTGTAATCGCAGACTTAGGCACCTGGTATACCTATGACTTTGTTCTGACATTATGTAAGTGCCAACTAAGGAAGATAGCAATAGATTAGAGATTTGTACTAAATAAATAATAATATCTATTGAACTAAAAAAGGTTCTTTCCCTTCAGCCCATTTACGTCCCACCGTTGGGCACGGGCCTCCTCCACTTTGGAGGATTTATGGTCTACTGTGCCACGCTGACCAAGCGTATTAGCACAGGGTTTACTTCGGGTTTTCCGTCTCTCACAGAGGGTGTTATTTGTGTGCAATATCCCTTAGCTGACTTTTACAGCACCCTTGGGAGGAGATGGGGTGGTGACACATGTATTCTTAATCCGTCACCATACGGAGGTAGAAAAGGTTACGAAAGTTAAATACTTAAGAATTTTCGATTTGTTTAGAGAGTGTCCTCGAAGGAATAGGTCTATGCCCATTGCCCAGCAGTGGGAAACAGCAGGCTGTTGAGAGAAGTTAAATAAATAGGCAATTCATCGTTATCCATAAATATAATGTAAATTCTATAGACGATTTAACATTCAGAATCACCCGCAGTTGACAAACTATTTTGACCAAAGGTGTTTGTAAAATCTTACTGAACCCTATTTTAGGGCTCTCCGTTTTACATATTATGCACGTCCAGACGATCAATCAGTTTTTTATTGTTTTTGTTTATTATCGAGATGGGTTTATTATTTCGGTCATTATTTTTGTACTTTGTATATTTAGGACAATTTTGTGATTATTTTTATTTGCATTTTTATTGGTCAAACGGTAATAAGACTAATTTAAAAGTGTGTTTCAATCTCTAAGTTAGATAATATTGCGTGGATATTTATATTTTCGTGGATACCTATTTGACAAAGAAAAAGTCAGAAATGTGAACTTTAACTAAGTTACAAATAACGAAATGCATAAATTTACCTACTTGTAGATACCTGGGGGAGGCATAGTAATAAAGAACGACCTTTTATTTTTATAAAAATATCAAACTATCAACCAATATGCTTATTTTTCATTAAACATATCAATAACCATAAATTCAACAAAACGTAATGAAAAATGTCTTATTGAAATCGCTTGAGGAAAAGCATATTATATTCGTTATTAGTGTCAGTCACGTCTGGAATCAAACGCGATGAAGGTTGTCAATAATAAATTTATTTAAATATCTTTAAAACGTTTCAAAGGGCCTTACGCTACTATTTTCATCCAACACAATACCCACAAACACCCATTGAAGCTCTATTGTTAAAATCTACATTAATAAGGCAATATATTGCCTTAATCTCACTATTATGCTCTTTACAATCCTAAAACCCAATATATCTCTCAAATAGACTTTTAAAATATCAAATAACGCCATCTACCGGTATATTATTATACTATTTCGTTAGTACTTAAATTTATTGACGTAATTTCTATACAGCACCTTCGTAATATTCAAATTTTATGTTTTCTGGAAGAAAAATGTCTGTATTTATCTTAATTTTCTTTCGCCATGAATCCGGTGTTATAAATTCGTTAGATTTGTGAGGTTTAAGTTGTAATTGTTACTATCCGTGATATTGGTTTTAAGTTTCTGATACATTCTGAATACTTAATTAGATTAACTTGTAACTTTTTTAATGCGATAAATTAAACGAGACAGCTACCTAAGTAAACTTTTGCTCATTCGTAATGCGTGGTTAATATTCTGGTATGTATTCTTTGCTCAAATGAGTGCTTATCTTAACTGATTGTATAAACTATAATAGAATGTATTACATAAATCATAGACATACCACATGGTGAGTTGACGTTTAAAATTGAGGACAAGTAACTTTAATCCTAGGAGGATTAATAGTTTAGCGTGGCTAAATCGTACCTACTTCATAGAATAACGACGTTTCATATGACGTATAGCCTGTATCATAGACACACATGGAGACAAATTTCACGCAAACTTAGATAGCGTAGCAAGCAAGTGGCTTCAAGCCGTCAGAGTGATGTAGCCATGTGGTCTTTTTCATAATGACTTATCGGAGGTTTGAAAGTTCGCTAAAATGGGTTCGCAAAAATTGTCAAAACTTGTTATTCATAATAGTCTTTTTACGATAAAACGTTTTTTATCTCTCCGATAAAATCTCCGTTTAAACCTCCGATAAGTCATTATGAATAAGACCGATAGACTATAACTACATCTGGTAAATTTATAACTTACATGATGATTTATTAATATGGTAACATTACTTTTTTGAAGAAAGCACCAGACGCATCCAAAATAGAACTAAACATATTTTTTCAATCAATTTGTCACTATATCAGTCTCTTACATTTTAACTCCAACAATAAACTTCACACATTTCTCCAACCACTTTTTACAATCATTAAAGAAAGTAATAAACCGAAAAAAAAGGAATTCAAATGTTGCCATACGTAACTCTCGTTAACAAAAGCTTTCCCGCCCAAAATAACATCGATATGAAGATGTCAACGTCTGACAGTTGCTATCAAACGAAATTAAAGACAGACTAACCAGAGACAATAGGATTGGAAGTAAAAAAAAAACAAATCTGTGACACCATTTTTAGAGCCAAACAATTACGTAACAAATTAATTATATTTATATACAGGTTGAATGTATCTACACTCAATCTGCATATAAATAATTAATTTTAAAACCTAATAAAAAGCAGTCATTACACTGATATGAGTGTACTAGTAATGGAAAAAAAGTGGTTTGAGAATTTTTAAGCAATGCTGCTGTTGTTTACGTTTAGAAAAAAGAAAAGTGTGTCCAAATATTGGCAATTTACTTGATTATTTCTCCACCTTGACTTTTAAAGTTTTAACCCATATATCTTATTATTCTTATAGTATATACAGCTAATATTCTTTTTCACGAAGTTTTTGCAAGATGTGTTCTGTAATTTACGTAAAAGAATGAGATATTTATTATTTTAAAATTAGTTTCACATTCTCTTCAGATTTAATAAACATCTCTGTTTCTTCCTCTCTCTCTCTTTCTCCAGCACATTAACGTCTCATTGTTAAAGACAGGCCTTGTCTCCACTTTGGAAGGGATTTTAGTCTTCTGTGCCGCGCGGACTAGGCATGTTGGTACAGGGTTTATTTTAGAATTTTTCGTCTCTAACAGAGATTATTTATGATTGTTATCAGTGTACAATATTCATTAGCAAAGAAAAGGAAGAACATGGACAGTGGTATCAATCTACGTTTATAATAAGTTCACTTAACTTAACTGAAAAATAAAAACAACTATACTACTACTATTTTAATTAATAGGCTTTTAATTGGCTTTTAATTGGATATATAATACACATTTACAATAATTAAAATAGTAGTCCTACTTATATTACGCAGTTTTTATGATAAGAAAATTCAGTTAACATTGACGAATCGTGTTATTGATACTATTAAATTTCATTTTTAAGTTAATTTTAGTTTAGGCGGCACGTATAATTGGTACCTAGTCATAAATTAACATTGTCTATTCTAATAACCATAATAGAGTATGTGTTTAATTTAAAAATATTTAGTCAATCTTGATCTTGAAATCAATGAGATACTTATAAAAACATAGAATATTGAGCTGAAATTTAATAAAAATATAATAAAAAATAATGAACAAAATAAATATTAATTACTTTCTATAAAAAAAATTATTTAATATTACATACTCACATACCTATTCTATTCCTCATTTCAGCTTTAGATTAACCTGAAACAAAAGGCAAATGTCATTGAAACGAAACATTAAAAGTAATCTGCCACGATCATTCCACACGTCCTCTGGTCCCAATCTAAGCTTGTATTATGAGTTTCTGAATCAGAATAAGGAAATACGGACTTATACCCATTATTTTGTAAAAGCATGCTTGTTGAAGTTATAGAATAGACACGCAGTCTCAGTAAAATATCTTTGTTACAAATACAAATTAATATTACACATAATGTGATTGTATTGTGCAGGAATCGAATCCGTGACATCGCAAACGACAGAAATCCTTTGTTGATTTGTATAAGTACTTTTTTTGTCGCAAAATACCATCCATCCAACAGCCTCTTTCCATCTACTGTTCGACATAGGCCTCCCCCATAGAACGCCACAACGCACGCGCGATCTTGTGCCGCTTGCATCCAATGACTTCCCGCAACCTTGACAATACGTCAGAAAATTTATAAGGGACCAAGTAACTAATCCTTTCATAACATCATGCCTTATTTCCTTGGGGGTAGGCAGAGACTTTAAAGCTCCATCTGCTTCATCATCATGCTTTACACATAACCCCATAAATAACTCGCCACATTGGCGAGACGATCGTAATATTGTAGCAATATGTATGCGACTGGTCACTTCGATAGCATTGTCAATATTGGACCTCCATAGTTTAAGCACACTTCATTCGATTGCAGCAATCATATTGCAAATGAATTTGAATGTGTGTTTAGATTTGTAATGTAGGGAAATGGTTATAAACTTAAAACTATTATGATAGCTCAGTCGGTACAGTGACAGAACGGTATTCCGAGGTCGTGGGTTCAAGGCCGGCTGATGGTGATAATTTTTTCAACTATAATTTAGTTTATTAAGTAAAAAGTATAGCAAATCAATTGCAAAAATCAATAAATTATAAACTATTATATATAACTTATGCTTGCCATGTGGTGCCAGTGAAGTAGAATAGCACCACCCTATATCTTCCCGTGGATATCGTACAAGGCGATTAAGGGAATGTGAAAAAGTATATTGTATTATCTTCTTCACCGTCAGATAGTTCCATCAATCTATCTGGCCGTGTATATAAACAAATTATGTGTTACCTCTAGATTCTTAGAACCTTCGCAGGTAAGGGCCTGCGAGGGTCGTAAGAATCTATTGAGGGAACCACGTCGCAGGACATCTGCGCACATTATATAGGTACCCAAGTAGACGGGGACACGTTATAATCAGCCAAATCCCATTGCAACATGAACAACCAAGTCTATATACCTAATCAATAAGGGCTGAAGAATGCATTTAACTACGAAATCAAGTATGGCCCCACCGTTGTAGATAAGGGAAGGCAAAAAAAAACTACATTTGTAGGCTGATAGACCATTGCATTATATTAAGGTAAATACGATAACCGTGTGGTGACAGTTTAAGAATACTACTCTCTCTCTCTCTCTAGCCCATTGACGTCCCACAGTTGGGCACGGGCCTCCTCCACTTTGGGAGGGATTATAGTCTACAGTGCCGCGCTGACCAGGCGAGTTGGCACAGGGTTTATTTTCGAGTTTTCCGTCTCTCACAGAAGATGTTATCTGTGTGCAATATCCCTTAGCTGACTTGTACAGCACCCTTGGAAGGAGATAGAGTGGTGACACTTGTATTCTTAATCCGTTACCACACGGAGATTATGAATACTACTATCAACTCCCAATTTCTTTCCTGGTTTGCTGTAAGTGCCAGCTATGGAATATTAAAAGCAAACAACATCTTTTTCAGGCGGAATACTCGAAAATAAACCCTTCGTCTTGATATGCATGTAACGGGATCTTTGAAAGTAATTTACCCCCAGTTGCATTACTCGGATTGATTGACATGTATCAATAATCGATGACAATTATAAATAATGCATTATAGCTGGTTGCCCAGGCATAAAATAACTATTAAACTATGCCACGAACCTATAAATAAAATACTTTAAACTATGTCTATTTCATTCTCAGTAAAAGACGATCAAAACGCCTCCACGTGCCCTTAACAGCTCATTTAACAGGATAAATTGAAAGGAAATGATACAAGACACATCCGTATGTCATCATTCCTCACTGAAATTGCTCTATTATAGCCTTTAAATAAAGCCACCTCCGTAGCATACAAAACTTACTACACAACTGGCGCCAATATCAGTAACATACAACTTTAATTTTCCATTCAAAAGTACAGCTATCAAAAAAGTAATCCAAAAATAAAAGTATTAAAGTCGAGCATCGTGCTGTATAGTTTTATCAACTGTATTGTTAAGTTTGTAATTCTCATACGCGTATAGACTCCATGGAAGGATGTCCACAATGTATTGACTTATTTAAAAGCGACTTATCATATAAATCGATATAAATCGCAAATTAAATATCGATTTAAATCGTGCCTTTCCTTTCACAATTCGTCATTCTGTCCCACTGTGCCTGCATAGTATGAATTGAAATTTACAAATTGCTTTTGAACGTGTGGCGAGTGATAATCGATATAAATGTATTTATCGATACCGATGTTAGTCGTTTATTGTTTAGAAATGGCCAATCGATTAGTTATTCTAAAAACTATTATGAGCCAAGTATGTTTGTTTCACGAAATTTATTAGGTTTAATTTAATAGGAACCTTCCTATTAAATAAAATAATAAGAAAGTAGATAAGCTAGATTGAAATATCTAGGGTGACTGAGCTCCTCTGTGTTAATTTTTAAAATATTATTTTGCTCTCTGTTTCTATCTCTTTCTCTCTTTCCAGCCCATTAACTCGTCCCACTGTTGGGCAGGACCTCCTCCATTTTCGGAGGGCTTATGCTCTACTATGCTGCAAGCGTGTTGGCAAGGGGTTTACATTTGTATCCTCTCACAGAATATAATATCTGTGTACAATATCCTATAGCTAGCTTTTACAGCACTCAGGGAAAAAAAGGGATTCACATTCACGGGAAACAGCTATTATCAATATTCTAAAAAAGAAAACTATAAAATTATTAATTTCAAAAATTTATAAAATAAAAGCGAAATAATTTTATTAGATTCACAACAAGATCAAAAAACAGAGTAACAATATTTATGTTTTGTGTTCCAACAGTTTAAATTATTGTTTTTTAAGCTATTTACAAGTAAAAGTGATGGTGACACTATATTCTTAGTTCTTAACCTCGTGGAGTCGCGACCTGCTGTTAAATGTGACACGGATTTATTTATAAAATGTATCATTCTAAACGAGAGCCATCTATCTTACATTCCCATGAAACTAAATCAGTACCAGGGTTGACTAAAACTGTTTATTTAACTTGATTGCGTGACATTTATTTTATAGTTGCTATTTCTGTACTTTAATGGGCGATTATAAATATTAATTTTTGCAATTGACTTGCTATGCTTTTTACTTAATAAACTAAATTATAATGGAAAGAAATATGTCCAGCACGTGGTGATAATTTTTAGGGTTCCGTACCCAAAGGGTAAAAACGGGACCCTATTACTGAGACTTCGCTGTCCGTCCGTCCGTCCGTCCGTCCGTCTGTCACCAGGCTGTATCTCAAGAACGGTGATAGCTAGACAGTTGAAATTTTCACAGATGATGTATTTCTATTGCCGCTATAACAACAAATACTAAAAATAAAATAAAATAAATATTTAAGGGGGGCTCCCATACAAAAAACTGATTTTTTTTACCGTTTCTTGCTCGATACTAATAACGTTGCCTTATGTTGCATAGATAATGGTACGGAACCCTTCGTGCGCGAGTCCCACTCGCACTTGACCAATTTTTTTCATAATAATTTAGTTTATTAAGACTATAAATATTTTATAATTAACACGTTTGAGTAAAAATACAATAAATAGTGAAGGAAAGGGGAGGAAAATCAAATAAAAAAGATGGCAGGATTTTTAGGAAATATAAATGAATTAATGAGAGCGTGACCACTGACGTCTGGCAGAAGAGCTTGATAAAAAACCGGTCAAGTACAATTTGAACTTGCACCAAAAGAGTTCCGTAGTGTATCATAACATATTCCTCATCCCGCCCCCAAATAATAATAGTCCAAGTAACTGGACCTTAAATAATGGGACAGGGGTAGCATGATGATGGTGATTATTTGTGACAGTAGCATCAGGTGCTATACAAAAACAGACAGACAAACCGCGAAGTCTCAATAATCCCGTTGTGCAACGACCACAAATAATCTATATATACTCGTATATAAAATTCACGTGTCACAGTGTTAGTTACCGTACTCCTCCGAAACGGCTAGGCCGATTTTTATGAAATTTTACATGCACATTCAGTAGGTCTGAGTATCGGCCAACATCTATTATTCAATTATTTTTTTTTAGTATGGCAAAACAACGTTTGCCGGGACAGCTAGTAGGATATAATAATCAATTCAATACTTTTCTATCTTTGAAGAAAATGAAGGAATTATTTTCTATAACTATTCTATCAACCCTATTTAGAAAACTGTACTGAAGTAAGAACATTAAGACTAATTCTACATCTAAATACCGTACACAGTGTGTCATACACTCCATATACTATTGTAGTTGAAGCTATTTCTTACTAAACACATAAATATTGCCGAGACAAGTGTATTTTACGTTCCGAAAGAAACCATTCAGCGCCTACATTTATGGCTCATGTAATTATTTTTACTGTGTCTAGAGTACGTGCTTCTGCGCATTCGCTTTTGACTTTCGATGGTTCTCTCTCTCTCTCTTTCTCCATTGCAATAACCTCCTACTGTTGGACACGGGCCCCCTTCACTTTGGGATGGATTAGGTATGGTCTTCTGTGCCGCGCTCACCAGGCGTGTTCAAACTTTCTGTCTCTCACAGAGTAATATATTCCCTAGCTAGCTTTTTTTACTCCCTGGGAAGGAAAAGGGGTGCCGACCACACGGACAAACGGTGTTTAGATGGTGGATGGATGGTTTCTTCCAATTGATCAAACTTCTCAGAATCGCTCATAGGGTTGCAGAAGAACTAGTCAGGGCCTCCATTTGATCATACCATATTATCTTTACTTAATATAAAACAAAGTCGTTATTTTTGTATGTTTGTCCCTTTGTGAGATTGTATCTTCAACACTACGCATCGGATTATGATGCAGTTTTTTTAATACATAGAGTATTTCAACATGGTTTTTTTGACGAGTCTCGTGGTTATGTGGTTCATGTAACGAACTGCCGATTAAGAGGTCGCGGGTTCGATTCCCGCTCGGGACAATCATTTGTGTGATTTTCCTAATTGACATTTAAATGATTTGTACTGCGTCTGGGTGTTTCTATGTATTATGAGTATGTATTTACAAAAGAAAAGTAGTATATGTATGTATTCTATCCGTATTCTGGTATCCATAACACAAACATATAAGCTTAGTTTGGGACCAGAGGACGTCGAGTGAAATGTCCATGAATATTTATAATTATTATTTATTATTGTTTAATTTGTTAAGGTTTGGTGTTTTTAGGAAAAGGGGAGTTCAATAAATATAAACGCTTGTGAAACTGCGGGAATTAGCTAGTAAGATAAATAAAAGGTTTTCCCAATTAATGTGACATAGCAGTAGTTTTCGCAAACTACAAACGTCACTTTTAAAAGTATTTCAATTGAAAGAGAAGCAGTTATCTTTAATGGGCATGATATTTTCATCTTTTTCTTTGTACCTGACTGTCTACAGCCATTTTATCCAATCCAGTCAGAATTTTTTTTCTGAAATATTCGAAATATCTTTTATAGCTCGCCGAGTCTGACCTTTTTTCTGAGTTAGTACAGAATAGAATATTCTGGTAGGCCCTTCATTATCTTCTTGCTAGTAAATGTTATTTTTGCCAGCAACCCATCTTATAGGTCTTAAAGGTTTAAAATGTGGATCAAATTGAATGACATACTTAATCACTGCCCTGCCTTTTATTTTTAATGACAAACTTAATATTGTGTTAAAGCATAGCGTAATTTAATAAATTAATGCAATGTAAAATATATAATAATACTCTAAAATCACAACAACCGATCTGTTCTAAATAAGACACTGCTGTTTTTTTCCACGTATGGTTAAATAATAGTTCAACATATGGCAACTTAAATACGGAACAGTGTATAATTAATGTTTACATGTATGTTGGTGGTCTCTAATGTTCACATAAATCTTACGTCACTGATGCGATAAATTATATCACCATCATTTATTTCACTTGTGATTGGAATGTTGGGAAAACTTTTGGAACTCATTGTTTGTCGGTTTATGTTTTATGTGTTCTAACATTTTATATCATTTCACTTGTTATACCTACTTAGATATCTTTCAACAAGCTGTTTGCTATAATTTTATTCCAAATCAAACGCTGTCACTACATCATGCATCGTTAAAACACAATAAATAGTGCAACAGGCAGGTACATTGATCTATATTTTGAATAAAACGTACTTTATACTACGTCTAAATCCGTAAAAAGTAGTTATAAATAAACAAATGAGTCGCACAAGTGTCAGAGAATACTATTTTTTTAAACTAAAAGTTCTTTCCAGTTCAATTCGTAAGCCTACATCTCTTGTTTATAGAGTTACGATAGATATTTACATATCTAAACCTACTTGTTGTCTACATAATATAAATAATTGTGAATAAAAAAAAAAGAAATAGTTTCTGAATTCCAAATACAATTTTTTTTTTTTTTCGAACCAATATGACAGCCTTAGAAGATTTACGTAGGTACTACAGTTATTAGTCTATGATAGCGGCGTAACAAGTAAAATAAGTCACACACCCGATCAAGAATAGAAATTCTCTGAATATAAAACGGGTGCGAATGTTGACATAGCGCGGATGTATGCTTGATGCAACACAAATAATATAATAATTATATAAACAAGAATGTGTATAGTTAATAAATCATTGACAGCTTATGGCGGATGCAATCATAACACTAAATAATACAACAACAGCTTATGCTAACTAGATCTACGTCATGGTTTAAGCGCGGAAGAATTTTAACACGTATTTTGGTAGCTGTTGTGGATTTTTGCTATATACTGTTAAGTATAAAATATGCCAAGATTTTATTTATTTTTAAGCTATTGCAAGCTTCTATCGCGGGCCTTGAGCGTGGAGACCGAATCCAGAAATTCCGTAACGAAAATAACACCTAACACCCCCCTTTACTGCGCATGCGTATCCCCCTCTTCGCCCCGCAATTTATTCAATATTTCATACTGTTGATACCAAGGACCAAAGGTAAAATAACGATTTTGAATCAACAACATATATCCTAAATGTTCAGATAACAGCGTATTTTAGATTTTAATAATGTAAAAATAATGTCAGAACTAAAATTGTAGACCAAGATCCTAGGGCATAGGGGTAAATCATTCGACTTATTTCCTCAGCGTTTTAATGTATTGAATGAGGTAGTCTTTGTACGCAGCATCATTGTAAAAATAACTGCAGCTCTGTGTCGTCAGCCGTTTTTCAGCAACTTTATGCTAAAGTTTGGTAAAAATATTAGTAACTTTTTAATTTTTAAGCGCTCAAATTGACGTGATAATGTTTTTTAATAGAGTAGTTATTTAAGAGTTCTGATAATCGGCCCCAGCGAGCCCATTGAAGAAAACGGGCCAGTATGCGAAGTTTTGAAAAACGTTTAAATTAAAACAACCAAAGATTTCGTGACATTCGACGCGACATTTTCCGTAAAAACTAATTTTGACCAAGACAGCGTGTATGAAATAATCTAAACAAAGATTTGTTTGTTGGTATGTTTAGTAATCAGATGTAGTGCATAACGTAAATATGATAAAACTCTTTTAATTACGAAACAGAGTTCTACTTCAAAAATACACCGATAATTTATTTATTATGTAAGACTATATATATTATATATATTTAAATAGTAGCCATATTTTAATTAAACGAAATCATTAGCTTAAAACGTTCCCAGCTTAAGCCCATGAGTTTGGTCATGCATAGTAAAACTATTCAATGCTAATTTATTGCCTTATTTCTACCATAATAGTAGAAATTGTATACAATTAAATATGGTAATTCTAAGTCAACAAAAATTTGAATTTGGAATAGAATTTAACATTGAATAATGATGACACGTTAATAGTATTTAATCTGTGTTAAATTGCTTCATGAAAAAAATAATGAATAAAAATTATAATATTTTATTACCGCCATAGAGGTATAAAGTCATTTTCATATTTGATTAAGTATTTTAATAAATATTATTTTTACTGCGACCAACTAATTTGTTTTTCAAATTGAAACTAAGAAGTTATAAAGTAAATGAATATTAGAAAAATGTTAATGTTATCTCTGCAAGTTTTTGACGTTAAACACAAAATGTTGAACAAATTTGGTAGTTTCAATAGATTTTTATCAAGTTAAATGCGTGACATTGATCCTATTATACTCGTAGATACAAATCAAAAGATATGCAGAAAATGCGTAATATGTTCATTAATTTAAGAATTATACTCGCGCTTTTCGGATTTATTTTGTAACTAACTGTGCCTCACGGTGTTACCCGCGGTAAAGGAGATATAAAATCTATTCGTTTGTAATCATTCTACGGGAACTTTGCATTATTTCGGGATAAAAATTAGCCTATAATTTATTCTAATGTATAAACTACAATATTGTAAAGTTTCATCAAAAGCCATTCAGTAGTTTTCCACATCTTTCACATTTATAATATTTATTGTATAATATGAAAGGATTACAACTCAGTATAAACATAAATAGAAAGTATACTTGTATCAATCATCAGATCTATGTAACATCTCCTTATTTTCACTTCATCAGAGCTGTTCGTTAATTGTACTGTTGACAGATTGACGTATTTATAAACAGGTGGGTTCGGGCAACACTGTTACGTATTGCCTTCACACATATTGCCTTTATACCAAGGAACTTGTAACTACAGTACAATTGGATTGCGTACTTCATATTTAGGTATTCTGTATTGTCATTGTCCTGTTAAACTAAAAAATAACAAGTTTTGTATAATCATCATTAATCTTCTGCCCGTATGCCATTATTTGGAGGCAGCGCAACATTTTATTTCTTCCATAGTCTTCTGTCAGATGTAAAATGTGTGTTATCTCTTCTTTCTTTAATATCGTCATTCACAAAGTCCATCCATCTTTTTTTAGTCTTTCTCTAGATTATTTCATTCCACATTTATTCGTAGAACTCTCCTAACGATATTACTTACTTCTCATCTCATTACATGACTATACCAGTACAGCCGCTTATTTTAAATTTTTTCGGACACCATATTTTTTAGTCCTGGACATATCCATAAAATATCATTCTTACAGTGTTGCTATTTCCTTTGCAATGTACTTGTCTATCTCATTTAACGTGACTCTCTTACACGAAAAAATAGATGAGACAAGTAGTATCTTTGTTACTTTGTCATTGACCGCGATCAATCCATTTTTAAGGAGAACTCACTCCAGTTACACAAAGTATTTAATAACTCTTTGTTAATTCAATGCAGATGCAACACGTCCAAGTATCTTGGCAAGTGGCCAATACACTAATTGAAACTTCCTGATGACAATTATAAAGATATTAATTATGAACTCAGTTCTCGGCTGATCTATCTCCATATCTTAATAAATTAAATGCTTGTCGTACAGTGTTAGTTACCATACTCCTCCAAAACGGCTTGACCTATTTTTATGAAATGTTAATTGTATGCATATTCAAATAGGTCTGAGAATCGGCATTGATAACACAATTCGGAAATAATTCGGTATTAATCTCTGTAACGGAATCTTTGAAAGTGATTTTGACCCACTTGCAGTAGTCGGATTAATCTGAAATTTTGCACACCTAACAAGGACCGATGAAAAAAAATATTTCATCGGTCATTTATTGGTATTTCATCGGACGAGCCTCGTGGTTGAGTGGTTCATGTAAGGGACTGCCGATCAAGAGGTCGCGAGTTCGATTCCCGCTCGGGACAATCATTTGTGTGATTTTTCCAATTGTCATACAAATGTTTGTGCTGCGTCTGGGTGATTCTATGTATTATAAGTATGTATTTACAAAAGAAAAGTAGTATATGTATTATATCCATATTCTGGTACCCATAACACAAGCATAAAGCTTAGCTTGGGACCAGAGGACGTTGTGTGAAATGTCCGTGAATATTTATTTAGGATTTTGTAGCGTGTCTTTGAACTAAATAGATTATTTTTAGTTAACTTTAGTTGTCCACGTAGAATTGGTAACAATGATTTATTTTACAGTATAGCTTTCAAAATGAAAACCAATTGAATACTACCAGTTCTCAACATCTGTTTCTGTATTGATATACCACAGAATTTTAATTGCTACTTACTAAACTCACTAACTAATCGACACTCCATCAACACTACTCACTTTTGGTAAACATTAAGAAACGTTAATACTTACACTTCATTTGTTATTAACAACCTTCAAAAACAAACCTTATATTATCTATGGAAGGTGTGAAATCATGTGTGTCATTCTACAATCCAATATTATGAAATTTATTTTGGAATATTGAATATTTGGAATCTCATAATCAAGTCGATCTCTCTGTAGTCACAGTTTTTTGGTCGGTATTTGATTTGTTAATAATATTTTGTGTGTGCTATCAATATACACTTGTATCCGATATAATGGACTTTAAACTTTCTTTTCTATAAAAATTAACACTTTGGATTATTGTTTTCGGGTACTTTTGTGTAGGGTGGTCTTTTGTGCGTTTGGAACTATAGGATTACATTTAAGAAATCAGGTTAGTAATTCTAAAGGTCGTGTGTTCGACTTTCACTAATATCTTTGTGTAAAATGACATTAAAACTGCTATATTGCATAATAACTGTCGCTCACGATTTCGTACGAGCAAAATTTTGAAAATGTTCTCCTTTTTTTACAACATATTTCACTGATGCCACGCTTCTGTTGGTCGCAGCGTGATATCTAAAAATCATCCTCGATAATTATACTATCCAACAATGAAATTTTTTTCAAACCGAACCAGCTGTTCCTGAGATTAGAACGATCAAACAAACAAACAAACAAACCCTTTAGCTTTATAATATTAGTATAGATATACTTAAGATTAAGTTATAACGCAGGTTATTTTTAATTATTTAAAAACTTTCGGCACAACGTACAATAGGCTGACTTAATGCTAAAAGCATTATCTACCAGTCAACATCCAGTGGCTCCCTGCTGGCCGCTGGATACAGGTAGAGCAGTAGGTACTACGCGTTGTGGCATTTTATGAAGCTTATATCCAACAGTAGACGGAGAAAGGCTGATAGCTATCATTATAACTCGACTTCAAAAAAGGAGGTTCTCAATTGGTCTGTATGTTTTTGTTTTATGTATTTACCTCATAACTTTTAACTGGGCGAAGCGATTTTTAAAATTCAATTTTTATTTGAATGCTGTTGTTTTCCGTGTTGTCCCATTGGCATCAGGTCAGGATCTGACAGTTATCCCCTAAGAAATCGAGGAGAGCCCCCAAATTTGAAAGGCACACACATTATTTTCACATATTATGTACCTATCTAAATAATTAAGGAGTAGGTAGACAACCGACGTGGTCAAATGAAGTTGGTTCAATTTAAAAAAAAAAAATACTCAATTTTATTAAATGAAATAGCAGAATGGAGCAGAAACTAAACATAAAACTAAATAAACTAACAGTGAGATTCCGAAACATACTTAAATAACTCCAAAAATCGAGCACACAGTAAATTATACAATCAAGTCGTAAATATTAATACCGTCACAATAAGAAACATGTTTCATTTGAATAGAGATACAGCATATAAATCATACATACACGTTGTATGTAAACAAATAAATCTTATTCCATTTTGTTTATTTTACACTTTATTCCATGAATGAATACTTTCTATTGCGAAAGATATGAAAGAAAGAGGACGTTTAAACAATATACGGAGTGATCTTATTATTTTTAACCTACGACGCAAAAAGTTAGTATTTAGAGATTCCATCTCCTCCCAAGGGAAGGAAAGTCAGCTAAGGGATATTGCACACAGAAAACATCTTTTGTGAGAGACGGAAAACTCGAAAAAAAACCCTGTGCCAACACGCCTGGTAAGCGCGGCACAGTAGACCATAATCCCTCCCAAAGTGTAGGAGGCCCGTGCTCAACAGTGGGATGTAAATGGGCTGGAAAAGAAAGACACTAAGAGATTCTCTATGTTATTATTTAAAGTATGTTGTAAAAATGTTTGGATAGATCAATTTTTAATGGATTTTTTTCCAAAATATGCATATCGTTTCGCCAATCTCAGTTCGACAATTTAAGTAATGGGTGAAATAAAGATTAAGATGAATAATATAATGTATTTATAAATCAAATAAAAACTGTTAAATAAATAAACAAAAGATCAACAAGTTAAAACCAAAGAAAAAGGATTACCTACAACAAAAGCCATGACATGGCTTTAAAAAAAGTACTAATTAGACTTATTCGACAATGCTAACTGAGCTTTTTAAAAACTTTGTATTATAGACTAAGATTTTATTTAATATAAATACATATTATTATGTACAACTAAATAGCTATTTAATCAAAATACACCACAGTTGTTTTTATTTTAGTAAAGTTAAGTTTTTGACGCATCAGAATTGGCCTCAATGTTTCATTATTTGTTTTGTATACACTTGTTAAATTTTTTCTTAATACAACAATTTGAAACAGCCTGTTTTAGAGCGCAAGTGGAATGTAGACCAGGAAGACACCGTACTGTATGAACTTCGGAAGTTATTATTTGTAGTTTTAATAAACTAATGCCAGACTTCAACGTAATATTTTGTAAGTCCCAGCAACATAACGTGTAATGAATGTAACACACAGCGTGGATTCCATGTTATGTAGTTAATGAATTCAAAGAAAATGTTCTTATTTACGCTTAATTCCTATTTAGATACATATCCGTATGCCGTTAAACTAAAAATACAAGTGTCACTACCCCATTTCTTCATTTTCACCAAAGGAACCAAATTAATATTTTGTGTGAAAATTTCTAAAGTGATATAATAATAGAGCGAATAATTTTGTTTGTTTTTCTCACACAAAACTACTAAATCAAACTAGATAGCTTGTCACACAGCAATAGATTATATTCTAAAGAACCCTAATAGGATTTCGAAAAATCCTTTATTATTATGCGGAGACCTCCACAAACTCGCGTGAAACCACGAGTGTTAGCTAGTATAACATGCTTATAAACGGAATGGTTATTTTACTTGCAAACTCAGCAAAGGGAACATAAATCCTAGATAACACCAAGGTACTTGTAGGGTTGTCAGATAATCGATATTTGACTAAATTATACCGATGTTTATTTCTTAAATTAATTCTAGAAAAAAAAAAACAAAATAAGTAGATACTTACATAAATTTTTTTGTCAAATACATTTATATGCTAAACTAGCTGTTGCCCGCGTCTTCGTACAAGTGGACTTATAGAATTTTTTTCCCATTTTTGCAACATTTTTCACTGATTTCCTATCGGTCAAAGTTGTTATATTATATAGCTGATGTTTCGCTCCTATTGGTCGCAGCGTGATGTTATATAGCCTTCCTCTATAAATGTCCTATCCAACACTGAAATAATTTTTCTAATCGGACCAGTTGTTGCTGAGATTAGCGCGTTCAAACAAACAAACTTTTCAGCTTTGTAATGTTAGTTTAAATACAGATTTATGTAAATAAAACCACATTTTACTGATTTAGACGCGTATATTTGTTTCAAATTTTGGCCCGACGTTTCGGAGACTTTGCTCACGGTCACTATGGTCACGGGTGAGACTATGACCATGTGACCATGGTGACTGCAAAGTCTCCGAAACATCACGTCTAAATCCGTAAAAAGTGGTTTTATCTAAACAAATGAGTCGCGCAAGTGTTAGAAAAAATAAACAGATTTATTTTTCACACCTGGCAACCCTAGGTACTAAACTATCAATATGATCCTTCAATAACTTCAGCCGAGTAAAAGCATAAACAAACTCGCTCCTAACATCCTCGTTTACGACTTCTAGTAATAGTTAGTTGTAATCCTGAATATGCAAATCGATAGATTACGAAGATTTTATGAACGATCTATCTTTTGATGTATTTTAAAGCGATATTATAATAATGTGATCATAATAACGTTATATTTAAACATGGTGGTGGATCAATCATGTAGTAGGCTGTAGGTATATATTATAAGTAGTAGGAGTTGCCCGCGACTTCGTACGTACGCATGGAATTTGGAACATTTTCCCCATTTTTGAAACATTTTTCACTGATGCTTCGCTCTTATTAGTCGTAGCGTGATGTTTTATAGCCTATAGCCTTCTTCAATAAAGGTGTTATTTAACACTAAAAGAATTTTTCAAATCGGACCAGCGGTTCCGTAGATTGGCGCTGGAGAAAGAACAAGAGTCTCGCTAAAACTTGAGAATAGCTTTGTCAATTTAGGTGTTGTTTAATAGGATAGTTGTATATTTATTAGGCTTTGATATTTAATTGGAAAGATTATGACAATACAAAAAAGGCATGGAAGTAAAAACAATATTTTCCTTCCCAATTTTTTTATTCTATTCTCTACGATGCCAAGAACATCAGGTAAATGAAAAAAATCAAAGCATCCCTGTTACAGATCACTGTTTCCCAATATGAAAACAAACATACCAAATAAGAACATGGATTTAACATGTCCAAAATAGATCTGGCTTTAACATGTTGTAAATACATGTCGGCAGATCGGCTCTGATTGAAATATGGATGCAATGCGTCTGTTTGGTATTTACTAAAAGATTAACGATTGTAGATGCGTTTCTTTGGTTTGTGGTTAAAGCCTATACAATAAATGCTTTTAGGAGGAATCGTTTTAATATTTGATTGATATATAGCTTCATATTTTGAAATAACTTATACAGTTTTGAAGGGCTTCGTGGTCTAGTGGTTCATGTAACGGACTATTAATTCTATGTATTATAAGTATGTAGTATGTGTAGTATATCCGTATTCTGGTACTCATAACACAAGCATATAAGCTTAGCTTGGGACCAGAAGACGGTGTGTGAAACGTTCATGATATTTATTTATAAATAAAGTAATTTATAAATAAATAAATATTTTGGACATGTCACACAACGTCCTCTGGTCTGGTATGGATTTATTTATACAGTATATTAATTGTGCCACACAGTTTCACTTGAGTACTAAATAAAACCCCCTATTAACCTTGTAGTTTATTTTAATATTATGATGACATCGACTTAACATATATTCAGATTTAGTCTAAATATGCAGGACTAGTGAAATATTGATACAAATTTATCAAAAAAATATACTACTGGTGCTTTTACACTGTACAAGCTGTCCTTACATTTAACATAAGATGGAGTGTAGTCATTTGCCTGACCCTTCCCATAAAAAAGACTTGAAAATAATTCAGCTGTAAACGATCCGTTTTTAGGCTTCTATTAGCTTGTTTAACGTATCAATATTTATAATTGAAGTACCAAAGGTAGGCATAATACAAACAAAAATATACATGTTCACATTCTGTGAACGTTTATTTAATCTATGTCAAAAAGAGATAGATTTTCAATGGGCGTCAGTAAGTTTGTATTTCGGCTTCTGTATTTACTCGTTTACCCGACTCGGTAATGAACTGCACATTACATCATTACACGTGTAACTTTGAATCAAATACTATTTTAATTCATACATAGGATTGATATAGATTGAATTGGATTTATACAAAAAATAGCAGTGTTACATATATGTTTAACACAATGAAATAAGCTTAGCTTTGGCCCATAGGAAACTGTGTAAAATGTCCGAGAATATTAGTTTCCTTTTAAAAACATATTGGGCACGGACCTTCTCCGTTATGGAGATTATCTATTTTATTTTGCCAGTTGATCAGACGAGTTGGCATGGGGTTAACTTTAGAGATTTCTATTCTGGGCAAAGGTTGTTATCTATATGTATCATACCTGAGCTGGCTTTAAGGCACTCTAAGGAGGAAGTGGGGTGGGTTTTTGTGTTGTCTAAATAACTCTTTTTAATTTCGTCGCAGGCAACAGCTAGTGTTGCCTGCGACTTCGTACGGTTGCCTATAAGCATTCTTATAAACTATAGCTTCAAAATTTAGGCTTGGTCCTTTACAAGTAAAGCCCCTGCAAGCAGGGGTACTGCATGCATGGGCATTACTGAGGGGGCCTTATGTTCCCCACGTCGAATTGGGCCCCAATTAAAGGGGCCACGCTTGCCGGGCTATGGCCCGGTAGGGCTGGAGGAGTAAGACAAGAAAAACTGTGCATCTTGCAAACTTTACTCTATATCTTTATCCTAAACTGATATTATAAATGTATTATCCTAGTTTTATTTTAATTACATTACACCACAATTTACTAGATTTTCAATCAAATCTAACAACTTTCAATATTACATTCAGTTAATCCGCTTATCAAGTTATGCAACATAACATACACACTGATCTGATTCTGTTCGCTTATTTAAATGCTACATTTGTGAGATAATTTTGTAATAATGTTTAGTATTAAACAAGTTATTTACATGTTAATCTGTTGCTTGTATTTCCTGATAATTTGTACGTCTAATTAAACAGACCGGGTAGTGATCGACTTGGAATTGACATGTCACCACACCTACTAAGAAATAAAATTATTTACCCTTTTGAAGAAGCTTCGTACCATAAGGTTGTGAAATAAACTACCAGCTGAAGTTTCAGAATTGGACTTCAGCATGGGATTCTTCAAAAAAGGAGTGCAAAGATTTCTATAGACTCCGCGATTGATACCTCTGGCGTTACAGACGTTTATAGGCTACAATCCTCAACCATAATTTTTAAACATGGGCATAATAGAATATTCGTAAAGTCCGTGTTTTTACAGGATTAAACATTATTACATTATTACATTTTTACAGGATTATTTTTACAGGTTCAAACGGAGATTTTATCGGAGAGATAATAAACGTTTTTGCGTAAAAAGACTATTATGAATAACAAGTTTTGACAATTTTCGCGAGCCTATTTTAGCGAACTTTTAAACCTCCGATAAGTCATTATGAATAAGACATAAGAATACAAGTGTCACCACCCCTTTTTCTCCCAAGAGTGCTGTAAAAGCCAGCTAAGGGATATTGTACACAGACATCCTCTGTGAGAGACAGAACACTCGAAACAAAACTCTATAATAACACGCCTGGTCAGCGCGGCACAGTAAACCATAATCCCCCCCAAAGTGGAGGACAGTACTCAATTTTAGGACGTTAATGGACTGAAGAGAGAGAGAGAGAGAGAGATTCTTATAACTATTTAATTTTAAATGTAATAAAAATAAGGTCCTCATTATGTCTGTTTGTTTGAAGTAACCTTAAAAACACTGAACGGGGACATTCTTCATCAATCAATTAAATAATAATAAAAACAAAGAAAGGTATTAAAATCGCTTTTAATAACTTTCGACGATATTCCGTCTTAACACAACAACCAAGGGATATAAAGGTTCATTTATATACGAAAACTTAACAATACGTAAAGATATTGCAGCCTATTAGGTATTTAATAACACTGTCACGTATATCCATTACACAGGAATCTTGTTAATCGAATAGAATATCGATTAATATATCGATGAATGCTAATTCTATGCGTGTTATGTATTAGAACATAATTACACATGTATTTGCAATTTTATTAAAAGTTAGATTAAACCTAAGCTTTGTAGTTGTGCACTGAGTCATATGTTTGATTCCAATTCAGGATTATTATGAGAGTGTGAAGAATACAAATATTTGCAATCTATAATAATATTATAAAGCTGAAGAGTTTGTTTGTTTGAACGCGCTAATCTCAGAAACCACTGGTTCGATTAGAAAAATTGTTACAGTGTTGGATACTACATTTAGCGAAAAAGGCTATAGGCTAATAAACCGGGTAATATTTTCTAAATTCCACGCGTACGAAGTCACGGGCATCGCCTAATGATAAATATACGAAAAACCGGTCAAGCACTCGCACACGAAGGGTTCTGTACCGCATCTAACAACTTTAAAGATAACATATCCGTCATAAGATATTCGTCATAAGATATTTGTCATAAGACATTCCTCATAAGATACTCGTCATAAGATACTCTTCATAAGATACTCGTCATAAGATATCCGTCATAAGATATTCGTCATAAGATATTTGTCATAAGACATTCCTCATAAGATACTCGTCATAAGATACTCTTCTTAAGATACTCGTCATAAGATATTCGTCATAAGATATTCGTCATACCCACCCTAAATAACACCAAATGAAGGAAAAAGGGCAGGAGAATAATGATGATAAGTATTTGTTGTTGTAGCATCTACAGATATACACAAACTATAAAATTTTCAGCTCTCTAGCTATTACCATTCCAGAGAAATAACCTGGTGACAGACTGACGGACAGCCAAGTTCCAGTAATCGGATCCCGTTTTACTTTTGGTAAGGAACCCTAAAACGTAATGTAGCACCCATAGTGAAACCTTTTTGATATTTAAAAGGATGTTTGCCACGATTCAACAAATTATTCTCTACGACTTTTTTAGTTATTTTTTCTTAAAATAAATATTCACGGACATTTCACACAACGTCCTCTGGTCCCAAACTAAGCTTATATCTTTGTGTTATGGGTTCCAGAATACGGATAGAATACAATACATATACTACTTAGTTTACTTTTTAGTCTCACCCGTGACCATGGTGACTGCAAAGTCTCCGAAACGTCGGGCCAAAATTTAAAACAAATATACGCGTCTAAATCCGTAAAAAGTAGTTTTATTTAAACATAAACTACTTCTTTTTGCGCGACTCATTTGTTTAAATAAAACTATTTTTTACATAATATATACAAACACGCACCTAAATAGGTAAAAAGTAGTTTTATTTAAACAAATGATTCAATCCTGTATAGTGGGTAACCATAGGTACATCTTTATCTTTAAAACAAAGACGTTATTTTTGTATATATGTCCCTATGTGAGCTTATATCTTTAAAATTTCGCAACGGATTTTAATGCGGTTTGTTTTAATAGATAGAGTGGTTCAAGGGGATGACTTTTTTGTACAACCTGTTATGGTTTGCTGTATATTTTGGGAGTGGAAAATAACTACAAACGCGGCTGTACTCGTGGGCATCAGTTAGTTACAATAAATAGATAAGATTAGCCCATATTATTTCAACTTCGTCCTGAAGATGAGCATCGTATATGCTCGAAACCTGGGTCGCCATCATCGATCCCAAAACAGTGAGTGTTAGCCGGTAACATAATTGAATAATAAACGGTTCGATTCCCGCTCGGGACAATTATTTGTGTAATGTTTATAAATGTCATACAAATGTTTGTTCTGTGTCTGGGTGTTTCTATGTATTTTATGTATGTATTTACAAAAGAAAAGTAGTATATGTATTATATCCGTATTGTGGTACCCATAACACAAGCATATTATTATAAGCTTACCTTGGGACCAGAGGACGATGTGTGTAATGTTCATGAATATTTATTTATTTATAATATTTCTAATACGACTCAATCTCATGAATATTTCAATACGAAAATTATTTCAACTGCTAGAAATACATGTACAAAATAATCAACAAGATAAATACAATTAAATCCAAATGTATTAGACTCAAATACTTGTAATTTGCATATCTGTATCAAAAGTAAACGTTTTTGCATTGAATTGCTTCATAAAACACAATATTTTGTGTCCATAAATTAGTATTTACTGAGACAAATATTACTAAATTGCATGTATTTATCATTAAACATAATTTTAATATGTAAATTTAAATGGTACAATTACAAGTCTGTATTAGAAATAAAATGTACACGATCTATAAATAACATATTACCTATGATTACAATCTAATTCTGTATATGTATAAAGGATGATATAAACAGTGCGGTGATAGAATAAGAATTCAAGTGTCACAACCCCATTTCCCACCAAAATATTTCCTAAAGCCAGCTTAGGTATCTCACAGAAGATGCTATCTGATAACAATGTCCCATAACTGACTCTTACAGCTCCCTCGGAAGGAAAAGGGGAGGTGACACTTGTATTCTTAATCCGTCACCACCTTTCGAAAGACGATACATATACAAGCAAAGTCAGAAGAGAATAGTTAGTTTATAATATTATACTGACCTAATTAAAATTCTTTTTAACAAAGAAAATCTTGGAATATGTCCACCAATTACCGAATTCCTTAGCACAGTCAGTAAACATTAGTAAACAGCAAATAAAATATATCCATAGATTTTAAAATAATTATCAACATAGTAACTACCTATACTAAATTAGATGCAAATATTTTCTACTATATAGATTTGTGCTACGGTAAAATAATGTAATTCGGTAATGTCTGATAATTCCCAATTTCCCAGTAATGACATTAAAAGTCGTTCATTTTGTAACACTCTTAATAAATTTAATAGAATAATCTTCAGAGCTGTTTGTTTATTTACCTAGCCATACTCTCATTAACCTTTCTTCATAGCTGGACTTAGAGCAGCACAACTTTGGCCTTTGCGCCTCTTGCATTCAATGGCTCCTTACTATCTTGACAGTATTTCGTTCGTTGCATCACCAGGTATGTGGCCAATTGAAAATTTTCCTTTCTTAACAGTTGTCAGTTGGTAGAGCGAATTGTCCTGCCCATTGTCGTTTCAGTATACCCTTCGGCTTTTTCGGATGCACCCATTCGTAACGTATCTTTGTATTTCAAATTTTATCCCATAAAGTAACGCTAAACTCACCATCACAAGTCTCTAAACCATTTAAACTCACAATCAAAGGTTATTTCTTAATCAAAACTAGAATTCGCTGTATGAAATAGCCCATCAAAATAGTTTAATCTCGTTTGAATTCCTAAATTTACATCCTCAAACAATATTAACTCACAGATCTCTTAATTTCGTTTATAATCTCACACTAAATCACCGAAATCACTTTAATAATATAATTTAAACACATCTAAATATACATCATAAAGTTTATAGCGGCCGTTTTGGACGCCATTACTTCTAATTACGCCGACAAATACGTCAAAAGACCTCGCTTCTTTTGAACCTTTACTGTATCTTATTATAATTCGTAATAAATTGTATTGCCTATTTATCAAATCTAATTAAAACAGAAAACCCGGCTAAGTACGAGATGCACAGTCGAACGAAAGATTCCGTAGCATCATCATCATAATATTTTTTTGGATTTTCACGGTTACAGCGGCAACGAAAATACATCATGAAATAAAATTTCATTTCAACATTTCAACTCTCTAGATATCATCTTTTCCGAGATACAGGGATAGACGGACGGACGGATGGATGGACTGAGAAGTAATTGTGAAGTTCCGTTTTAGCTTTTGAGGAAACCGAAAAGCATGTACCTACTTACTTCAACACGTTTCGTACAAAACCAAGTCTTATTACTAGTATTAAAAACATAAAATTTATTCTGTATTGATGGATCGTATGGACATCATTGAAGAACATATTAATTAGGCACAAAACACACTATTTATTTCATGTGCTAGGAATTTATAGATATTTATAATTTGAAATTCTGTCTGTCGCAATTGTATTGAAAAAACTATTTTTTTTTCAAAGAGAATCAATTAGCCGTAATAATGTATAGTCGTAAATTGGGTCGTAGTACAACTAATTAAATTATATTAGTCTAATTATTGTGGTTTCTGTTGAAAATTTAAGAAATTTACGTCTACGTTCCGTTAAAATATCTTTGTGAGTAAAAATTAATACATTTGCAACTAAATTATTGTATTTCTTGCTTTTTTATAATGTTTTGTAGCAGGTGGATAATGTTTTTATTAACTTCATTTGTGTCAATAGTCGCTACTAAATCTGGGTAATCGATGTTTCGTCACTACAAGGAATACAGTTATTAAGAATTTATGACAATGGTAATAATTTAAAAGGCCCCTTGTTAACATGAGACCTTCAAAATCTGTCTATTATAGCTTTTATATTATTTAATTATCTTTTATTATTTAATTATCTTCCGTGTGGTGATGAATTAAGAATACAAGTGTCACCACCCCATCTCCTCCCAAGGGTGCTGTACAAGTCAGCTAAGGTATATTGCACACAGATCACATCTTTTGTGAGAGACGGAAAACTCGAAAATAAACCCTGTGCCAACACGTCTGGTCAGCGCGGCACAGTAGACCATAATCCCTCCAAAGTGGAGGAGCCCCGTGCCCAGCAGTGAGACGTAAATGGGCTGGAGAAGAAGAATTATCTTTTTAGGGTTCGGTATCAAAAGATAAAATGGGACTCTATTACAGAGACTTCTCTGTCCCATTACTCGTCCGTCTGTCAGCAGGCTTTATCTCTGGAACGGATCATAAAAAGCGAGAGCTGTTTGTTTGAACGCTCTTATCTCAAGAACTACTGGTTTGAACTGAAATATTATTTCTTTGTTTGATAGTCCATTTATCGAGGAAGGCTATATATAGGTTATATAACATCACGCCGCAACCAATAGGAGCGAAGCTTTAGTGAATATATTGCAATAACGGGGAATATTTTCTACACGCGTACGGAGTCGCAGGCAACCGCTAGTTGTACCAATCATTCAGAATCTATGTAAATATACAACTAAAAGCAACACTATATCATAACTTATGTAAAAAAATATGATACGACTGTATATTTCACCTAAATTATAGTCATAAGCTACTTAGACAGCAGAACTTGACAAGTTTAGACACAAGTAAGAATTGTGTCTTACAAATATGATTATTACCGTAATATCTGATGACCGCAACTTCGTACGCGTGGAATTTTGACATCAAACCTTAAAAGGGTACGATACCAAATTATGCTCCATACAAAAATATGGGCATCGTAGTCCCCTTTTTTCTTCGCGAAAATTAAACCGATTTTAATTGTTTTATATTATATCTATATTATATCTATATTTATTTATATCTATATTTATATCTATATTATAGATGAATAGTATATCTATGCTTCTGTCACTTTTTTTTCAAAACATAATTAACTAAAAGAAATATGACCATACGAAAATCCCGTATTTTTCGGTTTCCTTTAGATAAACTTGCAGCGTCTGTCACATATTTAGTAAGGTTTTACAAAAAAATAGTGAGAAAAGCATAGATATGCTCTTCGTCTATAATATAGCGTAAAAATAGTCAAAATCGGTTTAACTTTCGCGAAGAAAAAAAGGACTAGGTACGAAACGTCATTTTTTCAAAGCATTTGTAGGTGAAATCTGCTTCAGCTATACTCGTATTTGTCCCTTTCAGCACGGTGCTCGGGAATAAGGATAGCAACACCTAAGGCAAATACCTAAATTAGGAATACAGTACCCTCTTAAACAATACAAAAAGTGGCTCAAGAGGATTGCCCCTCTATCTATTAACAAAAATCGCATCAAAATCCGTTGCGTAGTTTTGAAGATATACGTTCACATATTGTGGTGACAGATTGTCCGTATGGTGACAGATTAAGAATACTAATATACCCCTTTTCCTTCCCGGGGGATAACATCCTCTGTGAGAGACGGAAAACTCGAAAATAAATTCTGTACCAACAGTCAGTGCGGCACAGTAGACCATAATACCTCCTAAAGTGGAGGAGGCCCGTGCCCAACAGTGGGACGTACATAGATAGACAAAGAACAGATTCATAGACTGTATGAAATATCCTCAGAACAAATTGATCTAATAAAAGCTTGACTACTTTCAGCCACATGTACAGCATACTTGCAACATATTAGAAATAATTGCTGATCAAAATAAAACTGGACAACGGCAGGAAGAAAAAAAAATCTTTTAGAAATTCCTTGTCTGATTTAGAACTAAACTATAAGTATACGAAGACTTGCCTCATTTATAGTGGTCCTGGTGTACCTACCTTCTTGTTTTGTAGCCTTGCAATAAGACGTCTTTTGGACTTAAAAGAAGATACCATGCAGATAGATTTTATTTCGTATATTAAGGCGTCATTCGACAGACTAGATAGTGGATCGGTACACGTTCAATCTCGAAGATACGTACATTTAGCCTGGCTAAATCGTACTTCATATTCTATAAAGATATGTTATTCTAATTCCAGAGGCAAAGTAGTTTTTGCAAACTACAAACACCAGTTTTACACACAATAAAACAAGTATTTCATTGGGAATAGAAGACCTGTTTTATTATTCTATGCTTCAAATTAACCCGTGGCATAGACTCGCATAGAACGTATTTTACGCACACATATTTATATAGCTTCAAGCTGGGTCAGTGATGTAGCCATAGACACTCATTTAGTAAATCTGTGCCTCATTCTATCAAGTATATTTTTTATTCAGTAAAAGTCAAAAACACTATATATCATATCTTATTAAGCCAGACAAATAACCTACAATAAAAAATGTCCATTATACACTAGAATAAAAAAACGGATGCCTCATTAAACATTATTTCATGTGAAAAATTACAAACAACTTATAAACGATGTTTCACGGCGATATGAAAGAAAATTTTAAAAGTATTATTTTAGTGTGGCAACATCGCAACAAAATGTCATATATAAAATTATAACACTGCCAATTTATCATTGGAAAGTCCTCCAGACAGTGCGAAAAAGAATCTAGACTTCGGTGAAAGCAAATATAATGTGATGAAAAATATATCGTTACAAAAAGTAATAAATTTTAGATTTAATATATACTTGTAACAAAATTTACTCGTCGATATTGTCAACGGAAGAAAGTCTGCATTTTTTTTTCTAACTGCGGTTTATTTTTTTATTAGTTTGAAGTGCCAGACGACAATTTGCAATTGCATTCAGTTCTGGCAACATTGTATTACAATTTATATCGACGTACAAAGAAATAAAGTAATGTATATTATTATATACTAAGAATACTATATCCATGGAGACTTTTTTAGTGATCTGTGAACACTAAAATCTTTATTTATTACCTTTCCATTACGTGTACCTACTAAGATGTAAAATTTAAGAAAATTTAACGTAACGTAACTTTGGAAGTCAGAACTAGCAAACTCTTTTCTCTTTTGTTATTTTTTTATAGTTTTTTTTCATAAGTAGGTATAACTGACTTAAATTATCATAGAATTACGATTATACTTACGTACTTGTTAATTATCTTACTCGATTTCTTGACAAGGCTTGGATTAATTTGTTTATTTTCGTTGCATTTTGAGACCTCAAACTGCAGGCAGGTGCAAAAAGTCAAGAGTGCTCTTGATTACTTTAACGCAATGTAAAATTTTTCAGAAGAATGGTTGTTATGAAGATAATCGTAAATGTTATGTTATAAGAGGGGACTACAGGGCAAATTTAGGTATTAACCTTAGGTATTGCTGTCCCTATTCCTAAATAATAATATGTGTTATAGACCGCTGCTTATTCATCTAAAGAAAACCGAAATAAACGGGAGTTTTTGGATGGTTATATTTCTTTTAGTTCTTATGTTTTGATTAAGAGAATGTAATAGAAGCATAGATATATTATAAGAGCTAGATACTGTGAGAAAAATTACTTGCTTCTTTAAAATTAAGGAAATACGATGCCCATATTTTGCCCTTTTAAAAATAGTACCTACTATAAAAAATAGACTTAAAAGATCTGGTAATAAAACGAACTGGAATGACAAACAAACATATCGTATAACAAAATATAGTCGTTAATCTTTCTACGCCTTTAATTAGACAGAAGGGATCACTTCGTGTTATATTTCATATAGTACGTATCTTTTCATCTTTAATAAGGTACTGAATGATACTTTGGTTAATAAATCAAGGTTATTAAAATATGTATTAATAAATAACGTATGATTAGCTAGTACTTAGTCCACGATTTCATTCGCCTTCGCATAGATTTAATAACTCAATAGACGCGACTTCGTACATACGCGCGGAATAAAAAAAATCCTCCTTTTTGCAACACTTTTTACTTCGCTCCTATTGGTCGCAGCGTGATGTTATATAGCCTATAGCCTTCCTCGATAAATGTACTAACCAATAATGAAAGATTTTTTCAAAACGGACCAATGGCTCCTGAGATTAGCGCATTCAGACAAACAAACTCTTCAGCAAATGAGTCGTGCAAGTGATAGAGAATAAATTATGTAGTCTATAAAATTCTCGTGTCACAATGTTCGTTCCCATACTCCTCCGAAACGGCTTAACCGATATTTATGAAATTTTTTATGCATATTCAGTAAGTCTGAGAATGTGCTACTCTCTATTTTTCAAACCTCTAAGTAATAAGGGTTGTCCACCCCCAAAACAACGTTTGCCGGGAAGCTAGTGATATCTACAAACTGTAAAATTTAGAACTCTCTAGCTGTCACCTTTCCAAAGATACAGCCTGTTGACAGACAGACGGACAGTGAAATCTCAGTAATTAGGTCCCGCTTTTCCTTTTGGTACGGAACTTTAAAAATGGCTGATTGAAAGTAAATGGGGAAACCCGTATACTGATATAGGTGCATGTTAAGTGTGCGTGTTCAATTTGTTGGCACAGATTCTGTTCCAGTTGTCATGGTAGTCTCCGAGTGCGCCAGACAGTTTACGATGTCATTAGTGTCTGCGAAACATCACCAGACAAACACCTTACTTTTAAATTATACAGATATAAATCATGTCAGAATAACGTGTTACTTTTTTAACTAGTGATAGAATTATTATTGACTAGCTGTTACCTGCGATTTCGTACGCGTGGAATATAAAAAACAAATTTATATACTTCTATACAAATGCTATAAAGCTAAAGAGTTTGTTTGTTTGAACGCGCTAATCTCAGGAACTATTGGTCCGATTTGAAATATTCTTTCTGTGTTGGATAGTAAATTTATCGAGGAAGGTTATAGGCTATATAAAATCACGCTGCGATCCATTTAAGCGAAGCATAAGTGAAAAATGTTACAAAAAAGGGGATTTTTTTTTAATTCTAATCTTACGAATTCGCCGGCAACATCTAGTAATACGTATCTATTAACCACTAAGGCAGCGCATACAACATAAGAATATAAATAACTTTTCACGTTTTCGTAACATATTTCACTGACTCCCTCTTATTGGACACAGCGTAATGATATATAGCCTAAGTCCTTTCTTGAAAAATTAACTATGCAACACTGAAAGAAATTTTCAAATCGGACCAATGGTTCCTGAGATTAGCATGATCAAACAGACCAACTCTTTAGCTTTATAATATTGGTGTAGACTAGCTGTATCCCCGCGACTCCATCCGCGTGGTATTTAGAAAATTTTCCGGTTTTTGCAACATTTTTCACTACTGATTCGTTTCTACTGGTCGTAGCGTGATGTTATATAGCTTAAAGTCTTCCTCGATAAATGCCCTATCTAACACTGAAACAATTTTTCAAATCTGCCCAGTAGTTCCTGAGATTAGCGCGTTCAAACAAACTCTTCATCAAATGATTCGCGCAAGTGATAGAGAATAAATTATCTTAGTCAATAAAATTCTCGTGTCACAATGTTCGCTCCCATACTCCTCCGAAACGGCTTAACCGATATTTATGAAATTTTTTAGTATATATTTTCCCCGGTTTTGAAATATTTTTTACTGACACGTCCCTCTTATTGGTCGCAGCGTGATGTTTTAAAGCCTTCCTCGATAAATATACTAACCAACATTAAAAGATTTTTTGAAATCTGACCAGCGGTTCCTGCTAATAACGCGTTTTAACAAACAAACGAATTCTTCACCTTTATAATTAATTATTTTATATATTAAATTATTTTCATCGTGTGAAAAACTTATAAATATGCTTTTTTGTTAGCCCATAAACACTTTATTATTGAGTACGAAATTACTGATATTTGGTCCTTTAAATCCCGTGGGTCAATCGTCTTGACTTGGTTTAGTTTCTAGTTCATAGTCTCTTGTAGAACATGTATCGATATTTTGATTTCTACCTAAGATTTTCTCTTAAGAGGATACCAAAATAGCTTCGTGCATTTTTCTATGTACGAAGTTTTCATTGTTTCTTTAGATTGAATGGCTAGAGCTCTAATTTTTAAGTATATGTTTTTTCAATATATGATCTAGGATCGCATAAACTTAGAAACGCGATTGAAAAAAGTTTTCTCGATAGAAAATCTAGGCGAAACAACCTCTCCAATTTTTAATTTTTTTCATTTGTCGGTCTATTATCGCATATTAACTAATGTAATAACTTTAAAAACATAGGTAACTATTATGTATAGAAACACGTAAATCAGAATTTAAATATATTTAGTAGATTTTGAGTAAATAGGAAAAGTATCCCTAATTCTTCATTTTCTGTGCCTACTGGCTGTGTTAATATGTACGTGTCGGCGATGATATACGATAATATTGATGTAGGCCCTTAAGTATGAGATATTATAAGACGACAAGTCTTATAATATCTCATACTTAAGGGCCTACATCCGTTTAGCTCAACAAAAAAATTACTCCTCTTTCTATCTCTTAAGAGCGGACTCTAGAGCCGTCTCGCACACCTTAGAGTTAGGTTTGGCTAGTCCTGAGTGCGGCGGGCGCCGAAAAGGACAACCATAGATCAGCCAAATAATACCTACAAAACCTTTAAAAAAAGTCATTTAGTACTCCACCGTCTTCTTTTTTTTTTACTTAATACATGTTGATGCTTGACTACATTCCACCTGATGGTAAACAGTAATGCAGCCTTGGATGGTAAAGAGCAGTAACTATGTTAGAAGCCTTTTCAGCCTTCTCTTAAATGCTTCCACATTGTAACTGTATTTATCATTCTTCGTCAAAAATAGAATAATTTCAAAAATTTTAACACTATATTTATAGATAGAGAGTATATGGACCCTAAAAATTATACCACCAGACTCCTGGTTGCATAATTTTTTAAGGTTCCGTACCAAATGGAACCCTAATACGGACACGAAAATTTTACAGTTTGTGTATATTAGTAGATGCTACAGCAACAAATATCCAACATTATCATCATTCTGCCCTTATCCCATTGTAGAAGATCCCGTTATTAAGCGTTATTTATGTTATGACTATGTGTTGCCTGCAACTTCGTACGCGTGGAATTTAGAAACCAAATCTTAACAAATTATACAAAAAAGCCATCTTCTTAAACCAAACTATCTTTTAAAAAATCCGCATCAAAATCCGTTGCGTAGTTTTGAAGATATAAGCTCACATAGGGACATACAAAAATAACGACTTTGTTTTATAATAAGTAAAGATAAAATAAAGGTTCGCAACCCTTCGTATGAAAATCCAACTCGTACTTGACCGGTTTTTATACCTTGAATTTCGCAAGTCCTTTGAAACAATAGCTGATTAATAAAAATAAAACAATGCTGCTAATAAAACACTCTTGCTAAGGTTTATTAAAAAAAAAACAATTTGCTCAAGGAGTTTTTATTTATTTTACTTAGTCACTTTTTTGGATCAATTAAATTTCCAACCACAATATCATAATCACATTTATCAGACAGTGGATAGCTGAATACGCGTTCAATCTTGTAGACATTTAAATTTAGCTTGGCTAAATCGTACTTTATAGTCTAATAAAATTTGGTATTCTTAATTCTAACGAAAGTAGTTTTTTCAAAGAAAAAACGTCATTTTTACAAGCAATAAAACAAGTATTCCATTGCGAAGAAAAGACCTGTTTTATTAGTCTGTTAATTTTTTTTTAAGCTTGCGGTGTGTATCATCAACACACATTGAACGTCTTTCATGAACACAGATATCTATGTAGCTTCAAGCCGGATGAGTGATGTAGCCATAGACACCACCTTACAAATCTGTGATCATAACGAATGGTATCCATCGATAAATCTTTCTCAGAAGCCATTCTTTCTGTTGGTGAAAACCGCAAAACAATCCATTATTCTAATTTAACACATAAATTATTCTTAAACAACAAGAATCAAACTAACACAATATTTGAAGGGTCAAAAGGGCGCAGTATTGTATTTTATTAAACAAAGTCACGGTCCATTTAATTTCAACACAAAATTAATGTTTTCTCTGTCCTAAATACCTTCCATTATGCTGTTATATATTGGATACGCTTTTTACATTTCCATAGATTTGTATATTTGATATTTAAGCTGTTCATAAGTTTCCCGAACAGGGCTCCCAGTGATTGTAATTATTTAGAATTATACAATTTCTTTGTTCGCGAAGTAATTTGTCATATTATTATCGATTTTTATTTAAGCCTACACATTTAAGCTGTGTTTGATTTTGAATATTATTATGGAGGTTTAAACGGAGATTTTATCGGAGATATAATAAACGTTTTAGCGTAAAAAGACTATTATGAATAATAAGTTTTGACAATTTTCGCGAACCTATTTTAGCGGACTTTTAAACCTCCGATAAGTGATTATGAATACGACCATTTACATACATCGTAGTTTTTTGTAAATTCCGGGCAAAAGATTCGTGGCGATTGTAGAGAAGTAAAAAAATTGGTCAAGTGCGAGTCGGACTCGCGCACGAAGGGTTCCGTACCATTATCTATGCAACATAAGGCAACGTTATTAGTATCGAGCAAGAAACGGTAAAAAAAAATCAGTTTTTTGTATGGGAGCCCCCCTTAAATATTTATTTTATTTTATTTTTAGTATTTGTTGTTATAGCGGCAATAGGAATACATCATCTGTGAAAATTTCAACTCTCTAGCTATCACCGTTCTTGAGATACAGCCTGGTGACAGACGGACGGACGGACAGCGAAGTCTCAGTAATAGGGTTTCCGTTTTTACCCTTTGGGTACGGAACCCTAAAAAGACATTTAAACATCGCAACTTTAAAAGAAGTAAATAACGTGAGTACCTACCGAAAAAAATAAATGACCGTAAAAAAATAACCGTAAAAGAAATAAATAACCGTAAAAACTTATGGCCTTATTCATAATGACTTATCGGAAGTTTAAAAGTTCGCTAAAATCGGTTCGCTTAATTGTCAAAAATTGTTATTCTTAATTGTCTTTTTATGCTAAAACGTTGATTATCTCACCAATAAAGTGGCATTATTTTATTGTCTAAACCTCCGATAAGTCATTGTAAATAAGACCAATAGAATATCACGATATACAATGTAAGTTTGTGCTAGTAAGCAATAAAACAGCAAACCACCTAATCTCAACTTTAGAGAAAAACTTCCGTACATTTTATGAATATTCGAGGTGTCCAAAACCTTTCAAAAGGCTTTAAACAAGCTTCTATTGATGCTCCCTTATTTATTTTTATTTATTTATCTCTCTCTAGATAATTAACATCCAACTGTTGGGGGCGATCCTCCTCCACTTTGGAAATGATTATGCTGCGCTGACCAGGCGTGTTGGCTTAGGGTTTATTTTCTAGTTTTTTATCTCTCACAGAAGATGTTTTCAGTGTATAATATCCCTTAGCTAACTTTTACAGCACCCTTGGGAGGAGATTGGGTGGTGACACTATTTATTTTATTTCATTTTTAGTATTTGTTGTTATAGCGGCAATAGAAATACATCATCTGTGAAAATTTCAACTATCTAGCTATCACCGTTCTTGAGATACTGGGTACGGAACCCTAAAAATCATGTTTGTTGTATGGGAGCCCCCCTTAAATATTTATTTTATTTTATTTTTGTGTTTGTTGTTATAGCGGCAATAGAAATACATCATCTGTGAAAATTTCAACTGTCTAGCTATCACCGTTCTTGAGATACTGGGTATGGAACCCTAAAAATCATGTTTGTTGTATGGGAGCCCCCCTTAAATATTTATTTTATTATATTTTTAGTATTTGTTGTTATAGCGGCAATAGAAATACATCATCTGTGAAAATTTCAACTCTCTAGCTATCACCGTTCTTGAGATACAGCCTGGTGACAGACGGACGGACGGACGGACGGACAGCGAAGTCTCAGTAATAGGGTCCCGTTTTTACCCTTTGGGTACGGAACCCTAAAAATGAATTGTCTCTCACAGAAGATGTTTTCAGTGTATAATATCCCTTATCTGGCCCTTACAGCTCGCTGGGAAGGAAAAGGGGTGATGACACTTGTATTCTTAATCCGTCACCACAAGAAAATTGATTATTCTGAAGATAATCTGAAGCTGCATCAATGGAAATCAAACAACGACCAAAATTTATATTTAAGAGGATACCAAAATAGCTTCGTGCTTATAGCTACGTACGAAGTTTTCATTGTTTCTTTAGATTGAATGGCTAGAGCTCTATTTTTTAAGTATATGTTTTTTCAATATATAATGTAGGATCGCATAAACTCAGAAACGCGATTGAAAAAAGTTTTCTCGATAGAAAATCTTAGCGAAACAACCTCTCTCATTTTTTATTTTTTTCATTTTTCGGTCTATTATAGCGTATTAACTAATGAAATAACTTTAAAAACATAAGTAATTATTATATATAGAAACACGTAAATCAGAATTAAAATATATTTAGTAGATTTGGAGTAAACAAAAAAAATATCCCTAATTCTTCATTTTCTATACCTACTAGCTGTGTTAATATGTACATGTCGACGATAATATTGATGTAGGCCCTTAAATGTTGTCACAAGAATTCCTACACGGCAGCCGTGTTAGGTATCAAATACTATAATAATATACGATCAGATCTCGTGACAAACTCACATAAAGACGAATATAAAACAACAGCTATAATTCCTACTTTCAAAACTTGATCGCGATAACATACTAATAATAACAATATGCTAATACTGTATTAATATATAACGACCGGGTCTACTCCGCGGGAAATATAATTTATTTTAGGTACGATACCTGTTTTGTCCCGACGTTTCGGTCGACTTGTATCGACCGTGGTCACGGGTGAACTGGTGAGCGGCAGCGGCGACGGCTCCGTGGCGCGCGATTTTCGGAAACTACCCGCACTTGGTCTTCATAACTATTTTTTGTTCATTTTGTCGGTACTTCGACACACAACACTAACGACATCTGTCCTACCACTGGCCGCGTTTTTATGGGAACGTGTGCACTTGCTGATAACAGGGTTCCAAGATGTTGATAACCGATATCCGTCCTCACGGTTGAAGGTCTTATGTTTTTTAATTTCAACCGCTTCCCGTACTATCCTGGAGTAATAATGACGGTCAGTGGAGAGGATCTTCGGGTCGTGTAGTTCTATCCAGTGGTTTGGACCCTCCTCCAGCAAGTGCTCAGCGATTGCAGACCTATTTGTTTGTCTATTTTTGACAGCTGCGATATGTTCTTTCATCCGTTCCGCGATGGTACGCTTTGTCTGTCCGATGTAAGAACTCCCGCAGCTGCAGTCCACCCTATATACACCCGCCGTCTGGAGAGGAACAACATCCTTTGCTGTCCTTAAGCACCTAGCGACCTTACAGTGAGGAACGTAAACAGTCTTGACGGACAGTTTCTTCAAGGCTGTGCCCACCTTGTCTGTCACTCCTTTGATATAAGGTAAAAAGGCTGGTGCTCTGTCAACGCCAACTGGTTGTGTCCTCTTTTTTGAGCGTTTCAGTCGCTCCTGATATCCGTTGTGCTTTAGAACCTCCCGAACATGGCTGAGCTCTTCATTTAAGTGTTCAGGGTCACATAAGTCATACGCTCTGTTGGTTAAAGAAGAGGCAACGGATTTCAGATGACCAGGATGATGGTGTGAGTGGGCGTGTAGGTATCTGTCTGTGTGTGTCGGCTTTCGGTAAACAGTGTGTCCGAGGGTACCATCCGTACGTACCAGTAACTTCACATCGAGGAAGGCCAACGATCTGTCTATCTCCATTTCAAATGTGAATTTGATTTTGGGATGAATGGAGTTAATGTGGTTTAGTAATAATTCTACCTCATTCACGTTACCCTTCATGATGCAGAAAACATCGTCGACGTATCTCTTCCACAGCTTCACCTGGAACGCATTTAGGTCGATTGTTTCCTCGAAATGTTCCATCCAGATGTTGGTCATAACTGGTGCCACTGGACTACCCATGGCCACGCCATAGATCTGGAGGTAATGCTCCCCACGGAAGAGGAAGTAATTGCCCTCCAGACAATGTTTTAGAAGGGTTGTGTATTCTTCAGACAAACCGTTGTCCCTTAACTTTTGCTCGATGACGACAAGGCAATCACTTATTGGAACGTTAGTAAACAAGGACTCAACATCGAAGCTTACCATTATCTCATCAGGTTCCAGCTGTACGCTCTTGATGATCTCCACAAAATGACGCGAGTCCTTGACGTAAGAATGCGTCTTGCCTACCAACGGCTGCAGTATATTGGCCAAGTGTCTTGCCAGATCATAAGTAGGAGAATCAATTTGACTTACGATTGGTCGTAAAGGTATGTTATTTTTATGAACCTTTGGCAGTCCGTAAAGTTTAGGTGGTTGTGACGGCTTCGGCCTGTACACGGATGTGTAGGACGGATATCGGTTATCAACATCTTGGAACCCTGTTATCAGCAAGTGCAGACGTTCCCATAAAAACGCGGCCAGTGGTAGGACAGATGTCGTTAGTGTTGTGTGTCGAAGTACCGACAAAATGAACAAAAATAGTTATGAAGACCAAGTGCGGGTAGTTTCCGAAAATCGCGCGCCACGGAGCCGTCGCCGCTGCCGCTCACCAGTTCACCCGTGACCACGGTCGATACAAGTCGACCGAAACGTCGGGACAAAACAGGTATAATAATAAGGATAATCCCTAATATTAAAATGTATTTTTTTAGCTATTTTCTTACAGTAATTTATCAGATTCTAGGTGCATACCTTTCTTGGATTTTAATGGTTGGTCCATTAAAATACAAGAAGGGATTTTCCACTTTAATTTCAATCATTAAGTAAAAGCATAACAAGTCAATAATAAACAAAAAATATTAAATTAATGCGAAAGCCGACAACAGGAGTTTGGGATGTCTTGTACAACTGTCCATAGAACTGCTCGACCTCACTCAAGATCTCATCTTTGGAAGAAACGACAGTGCCGTTGTTGGTCTTCAGTCTAGTCAGCTAACTCTGCCCAACAGACAGATCTTTTGCGAACACTTTGGAGCCTTGGTTCCGCTCTATCGCCTCTTTAATACGTTTGGTATTGTAAAGGCGAATATCGCGTCGCACAGAGTTCGAGACCTGTCTATTGAGCTCCCTCAGCCTAGCCCAGGAGGCTGGAGACTGGACCGTCATTTCTCTTCTCCGTTCCATGAGCTCAAGAGTGTGGTCAGAGAGTTAACCAGTTCTAGGAGCACGGCGGGTCCTGAAAAATTGCGACCCAACCGTGTGTACAGTTTCCACAAACTTGTTGTTCATATCGTCCGTTGTTTCGCACTCGCCTAGGCATTGGAAGCGATTTTGAAGTTCGAGATGAAAGCTTTCGGGGTTTTCGTACTCGGCAGGTGTAGGACGTACTGTAGACTTCATCAGTCGGGACCGCTCGGCTTTGACACGAATATTCAATGTGCCTCGTACCATTCGGTGATCGCTCCCGGTTTTCACCCTATTGATCACTGAGACATCATTGAATATTTGCCTTTTGTCCGACAAGATGAAGTCTATTTCGTTCCGTGTCGAACCATTAGGGCTTATCCAGGTCCATTTCCTCTGTTGTAGTTTTTTGAAGAAGGAATTCATCATGAAGAGATTTTCCTTCTCCAAAAAATCAGCCAACTTCTGCCCCCTCTGGTTTCTCTGTCCGAATCCGAATTGCCCCACTCTCAGCTCACCGCCTTTTCCTTTGCCTAGTTTCGCGTTAAAGTCTCCCATAACCACAGTGAAGTGATTTTGGACGAGTGGATGGCTTTCGAGATGTCCTCGTAGAGAGCCTCCACCTCATCGTCGGAGTATGCCGAGGTCAGTGCGTAGACCTGGATAACCTTTAAGGAATACCGTTTGGTTTTTTCTGAGTATCAGGTACGCTACCCGACTCGACAAACTCTCAATCCTCTCCACGTTGTCTACAAGAGACTTGCGGACGATAAACCCGACACCACCCTGCGACAAGTCGTCGCCTTCCCGGTGGTAGAGCAAGTTTCCAGACCGGAGGGTTATCGTGTCCTCCCCCTCTCTTTGGACTTCTGACAACCCTACAATGTCCCACCGAATCTTGCTCAGTTCCTCTTCCAGCTCGGCGATCTTCTCGTCGGTCCTGAGTGTGCGGATGTTGTGTGTTACCAGGGCCAGGGTCTGTTTGGGTTGGTGGCCGGATCTCTGCTGGAGATTCTTCGCACCCCCTACCCCGCCGTTACCGGGCCCGCCACCGTGAGCCAACGGAATAGCGGGGCTGCCGTGACTGGGGGGCGTGATGCTAAGCTTAAGTTACCAAATATAAACGTAAACCTCAAAATTTTAAAACCGAGCAGTTACTTACTCTATGAATAAAGTAAGAAATAAAAAAAATTAAAAAATATCGACTAATAAACTTAACATTTAATTAAACTGTCTTCCTAATAAGTACTTAAGTGAAAGTTGGTACATCGTGTAATATTGTACATCAGATGATGTGATAAAATTCTAGTGATAGAAAAACGAGGTGAAGTAATAGAAGTCGTACAGTTGAATGAACTTTTGACGCGTTGTACGTATAAATAAGATTGTTTATTCTAATTTTAACTCGCTTTTATTAACTTCATTTGTTTTTAAGACTCATTATTCTTTTTAGGGTTCCGTACCCAAAGGGTAAAAACGGGACCCTATTACTGAGACTTCGCTGTCCGTCCGTCCGTCCGTCCGTCCGTCCGTCCGTCCGTCCGTCCGTCTGTCACCAGGCTGTATCTCAAGAACGGTGATAGCTAGAGAGTTGAAATTTTCACAGATGATGTATTTCTTTTGCCACTATAACAACAAATACTAAAAATAAAATAAAATAAATATTTAAGGGGGCTCCCATACAACAAACATGATTTTTATACCGTTTCTTGCTCGATACTAATAACGTTGCCTTATGTTGCATAGATAATGGTACGGAACCCTTTGTGCGCGAGTCCGACTCGCACTTGACCTATTTTTTTTTTCATAATTAATCAATATTCTTATTTTATCCTGTTTAAAATTTCTATCCTATTCAAAATTAATCATAATTTTTAAGGATCGATATAAGTCTTTACATACTGACTCAGTAGAAACATAATATTTGTTCTTAAAATTGTCCCGAATTTGTATCCATGACCTCTTGAGTGACTGAAAGCTCCAAGGAACCTCCAAGTAGACTTGGCAGAAGCACAGACTGGCTAAACAGTATTGTATTGCAAAACTTTAGTTCTCTTTTAATATTTCTAATTAGAACCTTGAATAAACAGAATAAATCAAAATAATACGATTAATATCAAATCGCAAGTCCGGTACTCGATTGTTATCGATATACAATACTTGTACTTGTACAATCGATTGTTTCCATTCGATTTCTTTATTAGCAACAGGCAATACTACATGTTCTCAAATTCCACAAGAGATACAAAATATTTCTGTTAGAATATAACTGACTAGCTGTTGCCCGCGACTTCGTACGCGTGGAATTTAGTAAATGTTCACGATTTTGCAACATTTTTCACTGCTGCTTCGCTCCTATTAGTTGCAGCGTAATGTTTTATAGCCTATAGCTTTCTCGGTGTGGTAACGAATTAAGAATACAAGTGTCACCACCCCATCTCCTCCCAAGGGTGCTGTAAAAGTCAGCTAAGGGATATTATACATAGATAACATCTTCTGTGAGAGACGGAAAACTCGAAATAAACCCTGTGTCAACACGCCTGGTCAGCGCGGCACATTAGACCATAATACCTCCCAAGTAGAGAGGGCCCGTGCCCAACAGTGAGACGTCATTGGGCTAGGGAGAAAGCTTGATAAATGTACTATCCAACACTGAAAGAGTTTTTTCAATTTGAATTTAAACCAATTGTTTCTGAGATTAGCACGTTCAAAGAAACAAACAAACAAACTCTTTAGCTGCATAAATTACTAATTTATAAATGCGAAATCCGGATGATGGCACAACAATAATTTTGGCGAGATTAAGTGTTAATGTGTGTACCATAGCGCGATTTAAAAACGTACGTACAACGCCATCTATCGAGTGGTATAGTAAATTTATGTTTGATAAGGTTTGATTTCTAAATTTCACGCGTACGATGTCGCAGGCAACAGCTATAAATTATAAAGCTGAAGAGTGAGCTAAGGCTGGAGAGGATCGGTAAAAATATGTAAAATTATAAACTACAGTTTTACATTATTTAACCAATCCTACAGTTATAACCAATATATTAAATAAATAATAAATATTCAGGACATTTCACACAACGTCCTCTGGTCCCAAAGTAAGCTATATTGCTATGTTTGTATTATGGGTACCAGATACGGATAAACTACATATACTACTTTTCTTTAGTAAATACATACTTATAATACATAGAAACACCCAGACGCAGTACAAACATTTTTATGACATTTATGGATATCACACAAATGATTGTCCCAAGCGGGATTCGAACCCGCAATCGGCAGTCCATTACATAAACCACTCCACCACGAAGCCCGTCTATCATAATGTAAAATTGACTTAGTATATTAAAGTTTAAATTTAATACTTGACTTTACAATAAATTACTACAAGATATAGGATATGGAAATACGAACTTTATAGCGACCGCTACAAAACTACTGATAATAAAATTGGAGCTGAATATAAAATTGTGCCAATTATGTTGTGTTAAACACTAAACTAAACTAAAACTATGGCGTATTATGTTTTAATTTAATGGCTACTACGTTGTAATTAGGTTTACGAAAGAGGACGTTGTGTGAAATGTCCATGAATATTTATTTATTTATTTAACTAACACCCATTTTAATCTCCCATCAGTTAGTTTCGCTGTAAATTTTTTTTTGATGTTAAAATAAATGGCAGACACACAATATATAAATGTATATCAACTTTGAAACTGCCCGTTCGGTTAATCTCTTAGACTTTTACAACACACTTCAAATGACAAATAGTTTTAATACGTATGTTTTTCATTCTACCACAGATTATAACCGGGTCTTACTACTACAGATTTGATTCAAAATACTCTTAGAGTATTATTCCGGCAAGAGTTGTTACGCTGTTATAACCGACTTCAAAAAAGGAGGAGATTCTTTATTCGTCTGTATGTTTTTTTTAATATTGTTACCTCATAACTTTTAACTGGGCGAAGCGATTTTAATGATTGTTTTTTATTTGAAAACTGGTGGTTTCCGTCCACTGTTTGTAACGGGCCTCCTCTACTTCAGAAAAGTTCATGGCCTGCTATCACGCGGTGACCCGTCGTGTTGGAATAGAGTTTAATTAAAGTTACGCATTAGATGTTAGTTGCTTAAAATATCCCTTATCTGGCTGTAACAGCAACCTAAGGAAGAAATGAAAGCATATTATAAACATTATAACGTAATTTCATTGGTTCATATGCCACACCCAAAATCATCTTACGCACTCTATATTATTTATTGAATGGGCTTATGATGCTTACACGTGAACAAAAAATAAATAAATAAAATAAATAAATAAAACCTGTCATGGCAAAAACAATGCTATATAAAGAGTAGAACCGTACACAACGAGTATAAGCATTGCTCACGTACCTACCTTTTTTAACGTAGGTCACCTGAAACCACCAACTCCTATTGTGTTAATGCTCTGAGCGAATACTCTTAATAAAATACCGCAGTCTGTAGTCATAACATTCACAAAAACACAAGTCATTAAAAACACGCTACATAGTAATAAAATTGAAACAAAATGGCGGCAATTTGAAGTCTCAAATACGATGGTATCAATGCTATTTAAGTTTAACATCGAAAATATTTACGCATAAAAATGTAAACAGCTTGATTATAGATACTTGAATTATCGATGTTTTGCAATTGACTTGCTCACAGAACAACGGAACGGTGTTCCGAGGTCGTAGGTTCAAGTTTCCCTCATAGTGACATAATTTAGTTTATTAAGATGTTGAGAGTATTCTTATAATTTTTAAGTCCCAAGGATTGGTATTCTTTTTAGAATCCCGTATCGAAAGGATACTTGCTATCCAACCATCCGTTCATCTATAAGCAGGCTGTATCACATGAACGGACGGACAGTGAAACCTTAGTTATAAGTTTTTTGGATGAATGATTTATTTGCAGAATATGAGTTTCCGTGTGGTGACGGATTAAGAATACGAGTGTCGCCACCCCATCTCCTCCCAAGGGTGCTGTAAAAGTCAGCTAAGGGATATTGTACACAGATAACATCCTCTGTGAGAGACGGAAAACTCGAAAATAAACCCTATGCCAACACGCCTGGTCAGCGCGGCACAGTAGACCATAATCCCTCCAACGTGGAGGAGGCCCGTGCCCAACAGCGGGACGTAAATGGGCTGGAGAGAAGAAGAGGGTTAACAAAAATTTTGGTGAGGATACAGTTACGGTAGTGCCATATTCAACCGTTTCCGGTATGCAAAAAATAAACTCGATTTAATGAGCTTACTAGGTACCGTTATACCTTTTGGAATCTTAAAAAATATAAATAATATCTATAATTTTGTATGTATTTATAATGTTGTTACTTTGCAACATATGTTATGTTGTTGATATGCGTATAATGTTTAACGCGACAGTTCCAATTTGATTAAACCGAATGATATTCGTGTCCAAACTGGTTGGTTGACATTCTAATGCACATAAGCGTTTCGAACCAATTATCGATCAGCAGTTTACTACAAAACTACTAGGTGTGCCCTGCGACTTTACATGCTTCTCTCTCTCTCTCTCTCCAGGCCCTTAACGTCCTCCACTTTGGGAGGGACTATGGTCTACTGTGCCGCGCTGAACAAGCGTGTTGACACAGCGTTTGTTTTTGAGTTTTTTATCTCTCTCAGAGGATGTTGGCTGTGTACAATAACGCTTAGATGGGTTTTGAGACATGTATTCTTAATCCGTCACCACACAGACATACTTATCGACTTATGATGATCGATAGGAGTTAGTAGTTCATAAGTAAATAAATAATAATAATGTATAATGTACGAGTATAAGTTTGCATATTGCTACGCCCGAGCGGGTAATGCTATTGATACCAATGTTTCTTATAAATCAACTTTGTACACAGTTTTGGCAATAAAAATCTTTGATTTTGACTTTGACTTATATTGGTATATATGTAAATACAACATAATTTTAAAAGATTTAGTATCATTGGTACCAATTCTACGTGCACAACTAAACTTAACTAAACATGAGAATTGATAGTCTCAATAACGCAATTCGGTAATGTTAACAGAACATTTTTGATAGAAAATATATTATGTATATTAGTCTACTGTATTTATAATCTGTATAGACTGTATAGTATAGACTATGTACGATTTTAATTAATAAAAATGTGCACAATCTCGTGCTCTCGTTCTCCGTGTGGTGACGGATTAAGAATACAAGTGTCATCTCCTTCAAGGGTGCTGTAAAAATCAGCTAAGGGATATTGCACACAGATAACATCCTCTGTGAGAGACGTAAAACTCGAAAATAAACCCTGTGCCAATACGCCTGTTCAGTGCTGCACAGTAGACCATAATCCCTACCAAAGTAGAGAGGTCCGTGCCCAACAGTGGAACGTAAATAGGCTGGAGAGAGAGAGAGAGAGTGCACAAATAAATAGCCAATTAAGCAAATTACGCCATAGTTGTTTTAATTTTTTAGATAAGTTTAGTTGTGTAGGTATATAGAATTGCTACCACTGTCTTAATTCTTACGAAAACTTATATCACTAGAATCTTGTTCAACGTGAAAATTAAAGCCGTTTATTTTTAATTAATAGAGAATCTTAAAGGTATAATATCATTTACAAATAATGCCTGGCATGCTGTTAGTATTATTTATTTTAATTTTAAATAATGAAATTCTATAGTTAACATACGACATATAATATTTAATTGCAATAATGAAATACTGTGATAGGTATGGCGAGAATCATTAAAGTATTATTAATGATAATGGTTTTATTTATAAAATGGTGTTAGAATGGTATAATGTAGAAATTCTATGCTTTTGCTGTGGCTTTTTCTCCTTACTTTAATTTCAAAAATCTTTATTTAGCATTTGTCTATAGCAGTTTCTTAACCATTTTAACACGCTTATATTTTAATCATTGCGCTTATATTAGTTCGGTAAGTATCTATCGATGTATTAATGAATGTAACGGAAACTTTGAAAGTGATTTTCATCTACTTTCAGTAGTCGGATTGATCTGAAATTTTGCATAGGGTAAAGGCGGGATAGTGGGATAGATGCCTCAATTTCAAAAAACCTTACTTAGTGAACTCATGACCAAAAAACAATAGAGTAACCATATGCGGCAAACAATCCTCATCTCGGGTAGCCACGGGCCGTCGTGTGGTGAGGACGTGTTTCGCTTGTGTGTATATAAAATGTAGATAAATGCATTATCTCCGCGGTGAACTTTACAAACACGTAATTTTTTTAAAGGTTCGTTTGTATTTGTTGTTGTAGAACTTTAAAAGTAGTTATTAATTCCATTATATTTTTTATTATTCAGATGCACTGATTCATCAAGTATGCATATAGATGCACAAAGTTGATATTTTGTTTTTTTAAAGTCAAAAAGGATAGTTGCCCTGATTTTTCGAGGTATAGGTGCCCCTAGGGGCGTTTATCCCCACATACACCATACGTAGTTTCAGTAGGACTAGTAGGGTTCGTTAAACTTCAGTTATTTTAATTTAAAAAGAGAGATTAAAATTAGGTATGCATGTTGAAACTTAATAAGAAACTTTTATGAATGTTGTTGTTTGAATTTTATTGTTTGAATTTTATTATGTGTAGGTAAGATTTAATTTGATCTCACATTAGAATTATATTTTAGCTATAAAAAATAAATGATTAAAACTGCAAAATGCTTTTTTATTCTTAGGCACATGTTTCTTGGAGACTATTGCTGTTCTAGGACTAGCTTCCTTCTATTGCTAAAACACCAATTGATCTCAAAACCTCATAAAAGTTTGGTTAAGTTTGGCGTTCATACAGTATCGAAGGTTTTTATCCCGCGTCGAAGGCATCTATCCTTCACATTATTTTCATGCTGGGGCAACTATCCTCAAAAAAAGAGTTCTACGAAAAGTTAGTTTCTACAAAATCTGTAATGTATATGTCGAAAAAGACAAATCACAGCTAAACATAAAGGATAAAACTACCTAAATTCATAGACTTAATGTATGTATAAATAATATTTAAAAAATTAGGAGGATACTTCAAAAAGTGCGGCATCTATCCCGCCTTTACCCTAGATACTTATTAAACCATAATTTAAAAAAAATATTCAGGTTATTCAGACACGTTTTTTAGTCCTTTTATAAACGAACTAGTACTATTTTTCTTTATTTCCATCTCTTTCTAACAAATATTCTGCTTTAAAACTTTTGCGCCGTATTTTGGTAAGCTATTTTAATTTAATGACAAAAATGTCGCCTTAGGTGACCTAATACGTTGTAAATTTATTCAGAGCTGATCATAGATAGTATGAGAATTGATATCATTAAAAATTAAGGGCGAAAATAAACTACAATCGATTTCAAAGAATCGATATGAATCGATCAGTGATTTGGTATTTAGCCTTGGGTGGTAATGATTTAAAATTGGATTGGGATAAATTCTTTTTTAATTAATCGCAAACTATGTTAGTTTATTATGATTTAAGGAAAACCTACATCTGCCTGTAATATTACTAGCTATAGTCTGCAGTGTTACCTGCGACTAAAAACATAACAAAAAAGAGGGTGGCAAAAGGCGCTTTTACCACACTGCGTACACAGATACAAGATGGTGGGTTGACGTTTAAAATTGAGTACAGGGGGCCAAGTCTGCTAATGAATGTTGTCACAATGATAGTTCAATGACAACATTATACCCACAAAAAAATAACAGCAGACTACCAAACTTGATAAAATTCGCCACTAAGCAATCAGTTATTGCATTTGTTGATTGCATAATAGCGAATTTTATCTAGTTTGGTAGTCTACTGTTAATTATTGTTTGTCACAAATGATACCATTCAATTAAACTTTCTTTGTGACAGCTCTGAACATTGTATTAGCAGACTTGAGCCCCAGGTAACATAGACCTGGCTAAGTCGTATTTCATAGGATAATGACGTTTCACATGACGTATAGCCTGTCTCATTATCACACATAGCATTACGCACACTTAGATATGTAAGTGGCTTTAAGCCGACCGAGTCCATCTTGACGCCAACATCATAAAATTTTGTGAATGTACCAAAGACTAGTATCTAAAAAATATATCACATTATCTTAACCGGGATACATCTAATTTTGTATCCGCTTTTCACTCAGTAATTCACAAATACAATGTAATTTATTAAGTCTGGCAAGAATCATATCAAAATATTATTTAAATATATTGTTTCCTTTATTAGTTCAAGAAAATTAAGAAAAAAAAGAACACACTGCTTTATTACCTCCATAATAACAAGCCCGATATATATATTCATTTTATTTCTGGCCACATAGAAATTCCATCTGTTGTCACTATTTTTATAATTACAACACTATTTCCTAGAAATCGTCTTGAAACACAATTAATTTAAAATAAGAATCTCGATATTTGCAGAGTAATATCATAGAGTATTTTTTTTTCTAATATACAGTGTCTTGTGTTAATTTGGAATTCTGCCAGGTCTTTAACAGTTTGAAATAGGACCAATATCTTTTGAACTTCCTCGCTCTCTTGTTTATGGTTAAAATGATTAGTGAAAGGGGAATTAGAAGAAGTGTTAAGGGATCAAAACTAATTGGTTCGTTCACATACATTGACATTGCGTTTTCACTGATTTTACATTTAATCGACAACTCGCTTTGATTAGGTCTCATTTCTAAATGAAATGTTGTATCGTGTTTGAAGTGTTGTGGTTATTTCAATGTTTGTTTTATAATTAGTGTTGCCAGTTGTTGCAGGCATTTATGTAAACAAGCGAACAAATCACATTACTTAGTAGTTCGTAGATATTTATGTATGTATTAGTTGTAAGTGTTCGCTGTTATGGCATTAAGACTGTAAGATTCTTTCACTCAATATAATTTGTTCTCAATTTATTCTGTAGACTATAATTACTGTTAACTTAATAAAAAAAATACGTTAGATTTACCTCATGAAATTGTTATTTAACGATACGTAATCGCTTTTCCATTAAATACCTGTAAAGTTATAAAAAAATGATTGTTTAAAAAAAACTTGTAGTATAAACAAGCTAAGTAAGTATCAGTTAGCCACATTTCTATTACGTTTCATCAAGAAAATCTATTAAACTCAAGATAAATTTAATTAACTTAACAAAACACTATTTCTCCAATTAAAAATAAAAATAAAAAGGTGTACAAGCGTACATTAAAAAACTGTCATACAGCCAGTACCTAGTTTACCTTTGCATAAAGATTTAAAAAAAGAATCTCTATAAATCACTGATAATCACATGAACCAACATGGCCACTTTAGCCTCATTCGTGATCAACACTCAAACACCTACCGGCAGTCTAAACAGGCTTTATTTCCATCACAAACCAGTAAGCTTTAATCAGTATTGATACATAAATACAGTGTGAAAATTATCAAGTATCAAACCTGTTTATAGTTTTCAGAATAAGGTATAATCGTTGGTAAGTAAACTAAACGAAAACAAACTGTTGTGTACGCGCCCTTCAATTTGGTGCAAGCGGTTTACTGTGTAATTATTAAGGGGTTGGGATTTAGTCGCATTGATAGCGATAATCGAAGAGTATAGCGGATAAAAATACAATTTATGAATAACACGCTTATATAAGTTCAGTATAAATCTATCAATATAATCTATGTAACGGAATCTTTGGAAGTGATTTTAACCCACTTGCAGTAGTTGGATTGATCTGAAATTTTGCATATAATATGTAGGTATATCAAGGACCGATGACAATGCAATTATTTAAAAAATTTATCACGATTTTAAGCGTGTTTTTTAGTTTTTGAACTAATTTAGTCATGCTTTACAGTTTATTTTTCTTTATAATCAGTAGATTGTTATCAACTTTTTGCTACTGTTTAGTAGCTTATTTTTCATAATTACTTTTAATAGTACGTTTAAAGTAAGCTGTGTAGTTAAAGAATACTAATGTTAAGTTCTTTCTCCATTATTTTAACACAACCATCATCTGATAATACCGGTCTTCTCCTCGGTACGTACAATGCGACTAGCGAATAGCATTGTCCAGTTTTTAAAGCGAAATATGAATGAAATATTTATTGTGGATCAAATTGCAAGTATATCGTGAATGGTAGCTTTAAGAACAGCCATGCCATTGTAAAGGGAATATCAGGCTCAAAATTTCACTGTACCATTAACAGAATATTTTCCATGGTGGTATTGGTGACACGTAGTAGGCCTGGAAATGGAAGGACTGTCATTTCATTGAAAACCGCTCTCAGCCATACATTGCCTTAACAAAACCACCCGCAATTATGGTGCGATAATGGCCACGACGCTTTTAATATTTTATTTAGGGTTGTCACATCAAATAATTTATGTAAGTAGCTATATATTTTATTTAAAATCGTTTCATATTTTAGTAGCTGGTCATTAGGTACTAACCTCTTAGAATTTCATTTTGTGAAAAAGAATGAAAATCTTTAAACTTTTCTGATAACTTGCTTCAAAGACAAGCACTTTAACTATTAACTATAAGCAAAAATTTTATTATAATAAATCTCAAAATACTAATGCACCCAGAGACATCAGATTAAACAATGAAAAACGAAGGATAAAAGGATGGACAGCATCAATTTAGTAATATTTCACAGCTACGATTAAGTTTCTTCAGACAAGGAACCCTTAAACTGAAAAAATATGGCAAGTCTGTATTGTCTGTCTAGATTTACGGTCTTATTCATAATGACTTATCGAAAGTTTAAAAGTTCGCTAAAATACGTTCGCGAAAATTATCAAAACTTGTTATTCGTAATAGTATTTTTACGCTGAAACGTTTATTATCTCTCCGATAAAATCTCCGTTTAAACCTCCGATAAGTCATTATGAATAAGACCGTTAATGTATGAGCAAGCAAATTAATTTAATATGAAGTATGTTTTACGTAAATCCAGTTCCCGTCACTTGTTGACATATTCGGATAAAGTCACAATGAGCGTGGACTGTTACGAAAATAGGAAACCTATGTTGGTCTAATTTCGTAATGTAAGCAATAAGTTCGGTTAACTTGATTGAGTCATATCATAGTCGTCTGTTCTCTCTATGTGTGCAAAGTTTTTCCATGTAGTGATGGATCAAAAAAAGGCAAAGGCATCTAAAAAGCGGAAAACATCTGTGAGAGAAGAAAACACGTAAGTAAGTAGAAATTTAGTGTCTGTCATAGGCGTAACTACCCTAGAGCCATAGGGGCGTGGCCCGGGGCGGCAAGCCTGAGAAGGGCAGCGAAAGCCTTTTTTATAGATATAGAGAAAAAAATTCGCGAAAAATGTTCTCTATCTCTATTAATTTATAGGGCGGCTAATTAAATTGGCCCAGGGCGACCTTTGGGCGTCAAATCAAATGGCCCGGGGCGCTAAATTTCAAAATACCCCTACACGTCATACACGTTATTAGGCTGAAAAGTGGGACTGTAATAAGCTGGGCTGTGAGAAATATTGACTAGGTTTGATCCTTCAATTTCCATTTTAGACCATTTTTATGTTACTTTAAAAAAGAGACTGTTTTCCATTCGTCACATTGCCAGATTGTATTATTGACAGCATCAATTTTCGATTTTAATTTTATTCAGTTTAGTTGTGTACGTAGAATCGATACCAATGTACCTTTTAAACCAACAAGATTTTCATTGGATTCCACTGACTAATTTTATTAAAAGCTTTTCAAATTCATTTTCTAAACTGCTAAATAAAAACAAAATCAAATCGATTGAATGCCGAACTACGACCTTATCGAATATATATCGCCATTAGAATAAACGGAAACACAGATTTCAATAAAACAAACTAATATTCCATTTAAGTAACAGATAGATGGTTTATAGTAACTACTAATAATGTTTAAAGTATCTTTAGTAATAATAAATAAATAAAACTGGTATATAAATCCGACTAGTTCTTGAGATGCTGTGAAAACTAAAGGTTAATAATATTTAGTAAAGGTCTGTACGCACCAGAACTTTATGAACGAGCGCGAACATAACCTTTTTTAAATTTTTTTTTTCTTCGTCATAGGATACCCTTTGGAAAATTCATTCGTAAGTGTGTAAAGATATACAAATTCATTATCATCATCATAACATCACGCCTTTTTCCCATGGGAGTAGGCAGAGACTATAGAGCACCATCTGCTACGATCCAAACATACTTCCTTGGCTTCATCCACACTCATACATCTGGTCATACATGCCCGACGGTTGTAAGTGCTAAGTTGTGAGATATACAAATTATAATGATTTATTATATTACATAACTGCGTCGCTCTCACATGCAATATTAATGTGTTTTACAAAAAGGTGTATCATTCAGAAGACGTGACTGAAATAAAATCTCTTTAGCTCCATCGCTCGCCTTGCCTGATCAGTTTTCGTAACACTGCCGCTGTCCCGTCATCACACAGATTATTTTGTATAGTACACTGCTAATTTACAATGACTATAACCCGTACTGTAACTTCCGTATGGTGACGGATTAAGAATACAAGTGTCACCACCCCATCTCCTCCTAAGGGTGCTGTAAAAGTCAGCTAAGGGATATTGCACACAGATAACATCCTCTGTGAGAGACGGAAAACTTGAATATAAAACCTGTGCCAACACGCCTGGTCAGCGCGGCACAGTAGACCATATTCTCTCCTGGCCTGAGATATTCGGCCTGTGCCCAACAGTGAGACGTAAATTGGCTGGAGAAGAAGAAGAAGACTATTGCCCGTGACTTCGTACACCTGGGATTAATAATAATCAACAACACATATGGCAATAGGCTTATAGAACTATCGGAGAAGGTTCCTATAATTTAAAAAAAGTTTATGAACTTCAGATATTACTTCCCACATGGAAGTAATATCTGAAATTAATGGCCCGATCCTAAACTTTTATTTTCTCACATACAATACAAATACTACGGTCATAATGTGCAAGTACCCTTATTAAAACTGGTAGGTACTTATTGAGATATTCTGTAAGGCTCAACCTATAAAAGACCTGTAACCTGCTCATAAAAATATATAAACACATTAAGATTCAATTAAAAACATATAAGGTTATGTTCTTGTGTCTTCTTGATGAACTCCTTCTTCAAGAAGAAACCTCATAGAAAGTGGACTTGGCGAAGCCCCGATAACGTTACTAGAAACGAGATAGACTTCATCATGACGGATAGGAAGTATATATTTAAGGATGTCTCAGTGATCAACAGGTTCAATACCGGTCATGATCACCGACTCGTCAGAGGCATCCTGAATGTAGACTTCCAAGCCGAAAGGACTCGTATGGTGAGGCCTACTCTGCGACCTAGCGCGCTCCAAATAACCCAGGACTCCGAAAAGTTCCAACTGGAACTACAAAATCGTTTCGACCTGCTGGAAACCAATAGCAACATTGACGAGAAGACCGACACTGTGGTCGGAACGCTGCAGGACGTGTCTCGAAGGTTTCTATGCGGAAAAAGAAAATCCAGGGACTCTAAACTCTCGCCAGAGACTCTCGATCTTATGAGGAAAAGACGAGAAACGCCACCTATGCAGATGTCTTCTTCAGATCGGAAAGGCCTTAATGATAATATCCGAAAGCTCATACGTCGCGACCTCAGACAGTATAATACCCGCATCGTCGAGGTTGCGATCGAACAAAATAAAGGCACTAAGGTCTTCGCCAAACAGCTCGGACGTCCCCGTCTGACGAAACTTAAAACTGCAAGTGGCAAAACCGTTACCTCTGGGTTCGAGATTCTCGAGGAAATCGAGAGCTTCTATGGAGAGCTGTATTCATCACGCACACTGAAGCCTATGAGACCCAGTGACGATGACCACAGAGCTCCGCTCGTGCGCCATTACACGGAAGACATACCAGATGTCAACCAAGACGAGGTAAAGGCGGCTCTCGAGCAACTTAAGAACAACAAATCCCCTGGTGATGATGGAATTACTACCGAGCTCCTCAAAGCTGGCGGAACGCCGATTCTTAAAGAGCTAGCGGATCTTTTTAATTCCATCATCCATCAGGGCTTGACACCTAAAGCCTGGAGCGGGAGTGTGGTGGCTCTGTTTTTCAAAAAGGGCGATAAAGCTCTACTGAAAAACTACAGACCCATTTCACTCCTAAGTCATATATACAAGTTGTTCTCGAGAGTTGTCACAAACCGCCTCGCCAGAAAACTCGACGAGTTTCAGCCACTAGAACAAGCCGGGTTTCGAAAAGGCTTCAGCACGGTGGACCACATCCATACTGTTCGGCAGATTGTACAGAAAACGGAGGAGTACAATCAGCCGCTGTGTATAGCGTTCGTGGACTACGAAAAAGCCTTCGACTCCATCGAAACCTGGGCAGTTCTCGAATCTCTGCAGCGCTGTCGTATCGATTGGCGTTATATCGAGGTGCTGAGATGCTTGTATGACACCGCCACTATGACCGTACAGCTCCAGGACCATAAGACCAACCCAATTGTCTTACGTAGAGGGGTGAGACAGGGGGACGTAATATCCCCTAAGCTCTTTACCAACGCCCTCGAAGATGTATTTAAAACACTGGACTGGACTGGACTGGGGTTAAATATTGACGGTGAGTACATCTCGCATCTTCGGTTCGCGGACGATATTGTCATAGTAGCGGAGACGCTGGAACAGTTGAGCGGGATGCTGCACAGCCTAAATGCGGCCTCCCGACGTGTCGGTCTCAGCATGAACTTGGACAAAACCAAGGTCATGTTTAATGAACATGTCACACCTGGGCCAATCTACGTTGACAACTCAGTACTCGAAGTTGTCGGAGAATACACCTACCTAGGGCAAGTCATTCAGCTAGGTAGGAACAACTTCGAGAAAGAAGTCAACAGGAGGATACAGTTGGGCTGGGCAGCATTCAGCAAACTACGTCGAGTTTTCTCTTCGCCTCTACCGCAATGCCTAAAGACCAAGGTTTACAACCAGTGCGTTCTACCAGTCATGACATACGGTGCCGAGACGTGGACACTTACAGTACGGCTAGTCCACCGACTGAAGGTCGCTCAGCGAGCTATGGAACGAGCTATGCTAGGGGTATCTCTGAGGGACAAAATCCGGAACGAGGTTATCCGTCAACACACCAAAGTGGTCGATATAGCTTGCAAGGCTAGCTCGCTAAAGTGGCAGTGGGCTGGCCATGTCTGTCGAAGAACTGATGGCCGATGGAGCAGACGGGTTCTTGAGTGGAGACCGCGACTCGGCAAGCGTAAGGTAGGACGCCCCCCTGCTAGGTGGACTGATGACCTGAAGAAGGTCGCAGGATGGGACTGGATGCGGAAGGCGGAGGACCGTGTATTGTGGCGCGAATTGGGAGAGGCCTATGTCCAGCAGTGGACTGCAGTAGGCTGATTTGATTTGATGAAGGTTATGTTAAAAATATATTTATGTCCTTTTCTAAGCAGTTTCTGCGCGTAATTTACTAATCTTGTGATAATAACACAAAACTCTACTGGTTTTACACATTTCATAGCCTTCCTTTTCAGATCATTATCGTTCTACTGTTAGGTATGGGTCTCTTCCACATCGAGAGAGTATTCAAGTCTATTTATGCCACACTGATCAGGCGTATTATATACGTGTTACGCATATAATTTAGTTTCGAGATATTCATACACGTCAGGATGTCTGGACTACCTTTTTTTCTTTTACGCGTTTTCTCGATATCTATCGAGGTACTAGAAATTTGAATTAAGTACCAAAAGGTACTAGCAAGGTACTAGATTTTATTATATACCAAACACTGGATTTCTATGTCGATTCAGACAACTTGACATTCACGAGATTTACTCGTCCCATGCAGGATATTCTCTGCTTATATTACTTTAGGCTCTTATAAAACGCTAGGGAGGAAATCGGGTGGTAACACTTATAGGTAGTGTATAAACACTGCTGCTGCTGCTATAAACGCCACTACACTACAAAAAAAAAATATAAAAATTATATTACCAGTAATAATGAGAGGCATTTACGGCGGAGGTAAGTGGAAATGCTGGGAGAGGACGCCCGAGTAAAATATACTCCGATGTCATCGCCGGGATACTCCAAAAGGGGCAAGTGCGTAGCACTTACAACCGTCGGGCATGTATGACCAGATGTATGAGTGTGGATGAAGCCAAGGAAGTAAGTTTGGATCGTAGCAAATGGCGCTCTATAATCTCTGCCTACCCCCATGGGAAAAAGGCGTCATGTTATGATGATGATATTACCAGTTGCTCTCAATTTAGTATAGAAATACACAAATATCTTAAAACCGCTCTCAAAGTGTAAATTATATGTTCTAATTGAGGTCGCAAAAGGATATTTAGTGAGCTAAATTAATTTGCATGTACTCCTAACTTAGTTCATAGGGCTGTCACAAATTAAAATTAGATTACGATAAATAAATTTTTTTATGTCCAAAAATATTTTTGTACTATATAAAATTTATTTGAAAGGGCTTATGACTTTCTTCTAAAATATCTAAAATGATGCAAACTTTAAATCTAAAATTTATTTCAAATACTGACAGAACTGTGAGTGCCAACCCTATCTTTAAGGCTAGTTTGAGGGTTTATAAATCGATCAGTTTTTAAATTAATGTTTTCCTATTGAATGTAATTAGCAGTAGTAGTTTTGTGGCAACATTATATATACTGGAATGATACTAAATAATTTGATATTTAGATGAAAGGGACGGGTACCTCTAGACATTTCAGCACGCAGTGTTTAGATAACATGTACCTATGATATAAATATCGCATCGTGACCATAGTACCGACATAGCCCGAAGGGTTAGCTGAAGTAGAAATGGGCAGACCATATCGCTTGTAGGACTGATGATCATTGGGTAAGAAAAGTTCTAGAGTGGCGACCACGGACCGGACGACGCAGCACAGGGCAGCCTCCGACAAAGTGGAGCGACGATATCATTAATGTCGCGGGGAGCCATTGGATGCAAGCGGCACAAGAACGAGCGTTTTGGTATTCTATGAAGGAAGTCTAGGTCCAACAGTGGACGGAAAAAGGCTGATGGATAGATGGGTGGATGGAAGGACCATAAGTAGAAACTGATACAATATTACAGCTACGGTTCCACCTGCTTCCTCTAGCGATAATTATATATACAGCTATACCACGAAAAATTTTGGTTGTCAAATTTAATAACATAATTTTTTTAAAGTCACGCATAGGTAAAATCTATATACATCTCATTGTTCGAGTGGTAATGAATTTAGAATACAAGTGTCTCCACCCCATTTCCTCAGGTCAAGCTGGCATAGTAAAAACCCTCCCACAGCGCATATGATCAGTGTCCCACAGAATAATGTGATGAATTGATAGTTCTAACCATAAAATCGAAGCCTCAAAGAATTCTGTAATCTAATATATTCACATTCTATATTCCCATTAGAAATGAACACTTTGTGTTAGTGGCAGTTAGTGGCAAATATTGAATAATTCAAATAGTCATTGACACATGTAGATAAGATCGTAGCCACTATCATTTGCTGACGATAAAATAAACAATAATGGCATGAGAGATTGACGCGTTTTTAACAAGACAACTTATGAATTAGTCATGCGGAGTTAAGTTGAGGATGCGTATAATCACGAGCTCTCCGTAACTTGCATAATTTATATAGGGTTCACACTTTTTCAACATGCTTTTAAAACAGCTCAGTGTCACCCGTGACCATGGTGACTGCAAAGTCTCCGAAACGTCGAGCCAAAATTTAAAACAAAAACACGAGTCTAAATTCGTAAAAAGTAGTTGTTTAAACAAATGAGTCGCGCAAGTTTTAGAGAAAATTATACTTTTATAAGTTCGGTATGTATCTATCAATGTAATAATCTATGTAACGGAATCTTTGAAAATGATTTTCACCTACTTGTAGTAGTCGGATTGATCTATTTTGTACACACGTTAAGGACCAATGACAAAGGAAGAATTTAAAAATAAGGTCAGGATTTTTGTAGTGTTATTTTTAAGCAAATTTTTATTAACTTATTGAAATTAATTTTGATACAGCCTGCCAAAAGACAAACAGATGCACAGCGAAGTCTTAGTAATAGAGTTCCGCTTTACCTCTTGGCACGGAACCTTAATAATTGTGTGATAAAATATCTTTTTTATTATAATTTATTTTTATTTTTATAAAGATCTACTAGTTTCTGTATTTATTTAGATAGCCAGTAATAATCTAATCAAACGTGTTTCATTTAGACAGACTGTCTTAGATATCTTCGTCTAATTGGCATTAACTTTGATATTATTTATACACAACATATTAGCAGTATAAGACACTTGTCCTACTAGACAAAACATCAGTAAATAAACTTAAAACAGGCGAAATACGAGCTGGATACGCGCTCTATATGTACCTACATAAAATTATGTGAACGTGAGAACAGGAATCTAGTGTTTTATATCGTTATCATACCAAATGATGATATCCAGACAACCTAACGTTGGGTCGTCTGGACACCTTTTTTGCATTTTCTCGACATCTCCAGTGTTATTCCCGCACGGGACAATCATTTAAATGATATTTATAATTGTCATACAAATGTTTGTAGGGCGTCTCGGTGTTTTCTGTGTATTATAGGTATGTATTTACAAAAGAAAAGTACCTAGTTGTATATCGGAATTCTGATACCCATAGTACAAGCCACCACTATTCCACCTGTTCTGACGAGCACTAAAATTGAAATATCCTACTTGTTTTGAGAAAAATATGAAAAACAGACATAATATCAATCAAGTTACTCATAATATATTTCTAGTCGACACTTTTGTTCAAGCTTAATAAAGCAAGGCTAGAAATAGCCTATGATTCGTCTTTACAGTTAATAGATGACTTATTTACTCTGTTTTTGAAATAAATATATCCGTTTACAATGTCAGTGCTTAGTTATTTTAACAAATGAGCTAAGTTAACTAGATTTATAGTCCACATTACATGGTGACTAATTATTGCATGTTTAGTAACTTTTTATAGTCATTTGTTATGTTGAATTGGATTCTTAAGTTTGCGATTTATTAAGCAAGTCTGATTACTGTTCTTAGCACTTTCTCTGGGCTGGAGAGAGAAAGTGCAGAAAAAAGAAAGTTGACTGTTGGGCACAGGCCTCCAACACTTCGGGAGGGATTATGGTCTACTGTGCCGCGCTGACCAGCCGTGTTGGCACAGGGTTTATTTTCAAGTACTCCGACTATCACAGAGTATGTTATCTGTGTGCAATATCCCTTAGCTGACTCTTACATCACCCTTGGAAGAAGATGGGGTGGTGACACTTGTATCAGTCACCACACGGAGTTCTTAGCACAGAAATATTTAATTGTTGGATACGGGTCTTTACTAAAAAAAAAAAAGTTGGCCAGTCGTTTTGGTATAAAGTTTCGTTTTAAACTTTCCGTCTCTTATTTAACCTTACCTGATTCTTACTCTACACTTACTGAAGGATACAAGAGGAAAAAATGAGGTAGTCATTTGTCTAATCTTAATCTATCGCCATATAGATGTTTCAATGTCATTCTTTAAAAAAATCTTTTTGCCAGAATTCACCGTTGTCTAATGAATTTGACAAGATCCAATCTACAAATAATTTAAACAAACAAACTTATTACGGATTAAACTAATAAGTATATCTGCTCCAAATCAAACAAAAAATGTCAATGGCCTAATTAAATAAAAAAAATAACATTCAAATTACACAACCTATTTCAAACTTTAAACTTATGATAACAAAGATGTGTTTTAAAAATTAATGCTTAGAAGTGGACCCCCACAGCACAAGTCTCTAGAGATTAGGTTAGTTTTTTAGCACAAAAACTGTTTCCTTATGTGTCATTATAGGCATTAAATATCTTCAATATGTTTTAATAACTGTTTTGGTATATACAGGATGGTCTTAGATTATGTTTGCACAAAAAAAGAAGCAAAAGAAGTGTATTTGTATTGAATAAAACTACTTTTTACGGATTTAGACGCGTATATTTCTTTAAATTTTGACCCGACGTTTCGGAGACTGAACAAATGAGTCGCGCAAGTGTTAGAAAATATTAAGTGTACATATAACCAAAGGTGTCTAGATTATAGCGAGTGGTGCTTTATGGTCTCTGCCACAATTGTTTTCTTTTTCACAACTGCACTTTTAGTTGACTAAAATTCTAAACGTTTCCATCAACTATTTATTATATTTAAATAATTTTATATTTTCTAAACTAGAACACAGTTATATCAGTTAAATATCTAACATATACAACTTAATGTGTGTGAACATTAAAATGTCATAGTCATGCTAAATAAGGAAGTTGTGTAATAAGGTAATAGTGTAATGAAAATTACCAACACCATGTATGTTAGTTAGTTATAGTAACATATTACTCTCGGTTTCACACGCATTTTGTACAATGTTTTCTTGTCAGACCATATACGTGTTTGGTCTGGAGAATTCTGTGGTATAGTAAGGTTTAACTATACCGCGTTTTGCTAGCATGATGTACCTAATTTTTTTTTACAATTTCGTAAAAAACTGGTCATTTACGAGCTAGAATCGCGCACGGAGGATTCGGTACCATAATTATCATAATTATATCGTCATACCCACCCCAAATTACACCAAATAATGGGATAAGGACAGGAGAGTGATGATACATACAAACTGTGTTCAGTTCTCTAGATGACACTATGCTAAGTGACGTATCAAGACACAGCCAAAACTGCCGAAGATTTGAACTTGTAAGTTTAACTTTTTAACCGACTTCAAAAAAAGAGGGAGGATGTTCTCAATTCGTCAGTATGTTTTTTTAATAGTAAACTGAACCACATGCCAAAACGACTGGACAGCATGATTTAATATCCTTCCAAAGTGGAAGAGGTCCGCGGCCAGTAGTGGGAAGTTTATGGTCTTATGGGTTAATGGAGAAATACTAAATGTACCTATGTATACAAATATACGAGTGGTAGTCAATGACGCGGTTCCGCCAGAATGCATGTTCAGGTGGAACCGCGTTATTTTAGATTCCTGTGGGCAGCATCAAAGTACCATTACACTACGCTTGCAAAATAATTCACACATTTCACAGATTAGTAACTAAACCAGACAACAATTCAGGATAAGATAAAACAGCGCAGGAAATTTAAAATACCTATCGATCTTGTAGTTAAGTGTTAACACAGATATACATCCCTTAGTCGGCTTGAAGCCATATACATAATATTATGATTGTGTGCGTGAGAATGTTTCAATGTGTGTCTATGATACAGGCTATATGTCATATGAAGCGTTCTATGGAGTACGATTCAGCCAGGCTAAAGTTACTAGTCCTCAATTTTAAACGTCGCCACCATCTGGTATATTTGTGAGTATTTAATAAGTAATAACTAAAACATGCTATGGTTTATAATAAAGTATATTCTATTCGATTCTAATCTAATTTTTACAAACTCAGAAAACACAATTGATAAATTTTATTAATTAGTTTTCTGTTTAGTTCCTTCAATCTTTTCCTCATCTTCTTTTGGGAAATCATTTTTAATGATTTCTTCTTCCCATCTCTGTAATGTCGCACTGTTGGGCCTAAATTTTCTTCGCTTGGGGAGGGTTTTCATTCTACTATACCACGCTTGTCAGGCGTGCCTGCAGTTAGGTTTCAAGTTTTGCGTCTCGCACAGTTGATTTTAACAGCTTATAATAAACCCACAGAATAAACCACAGCTAGTTCTTACTACACCCTGGGGCGAAATAAAGTGGAGACATTCTTAATTAGTACGCGAATAGAATTACATCAATTTACGTTATTAATTCAGTCGGGATCAACCCTTATCTAGAACTTCAGTTAATTTTATTATACCCTAACAATGACGTATATTATTAAATATTATTTCTTATTCTGTCCAAAACTTTGATAAAATACAGTTCTAACGATCAAATTCATTAAATAAATAGCTATTGAATGATTTATATCATTAGACTGGTTGCATAGTGTCACATACGGCCTATATCTTGCGGCACATCAAAGCATACTACCTTGAATATTAATTATAGGAGAACAATTCCAACAGGTACCTGTTACATATTAAATCTAATATATAAAATTCTCGTGTCACAATGTTCGTTCTTCTCCTCAGAAACGGCTTGACCGATTCTTATGAAATTTTATATGCACATTCAGTAGCTCTGAGAATCGGCTACTATCTATTTTCCACACCCCTCACATTTGTATGGCAAAACAACGTTTGCCGGGTCAGCAAGTATATTATAGAATTTTCTAAAATATACTCATATTACAAAGCTGAAGACTTTGTTTGAACGCGCTAATATCAAGAACCACTGACCCGATTTAAAAAAAAAACTGTCATTGTTGACTAGGTACTCATGACATAATTCTTTGAAAATTTTACAGGAGATAGAAATATCTTGCTGATGAACCTAATAAAAACTATCCTTATTTGTATATTATTAAAAATTACCGTAGGTAAGTGAAGCGCGTTGAAAATGCATATCTTTCTTTGAATTTCCCCCGTTTTTGCAACATTTTTCACTGACGCTTCGTTCCTATCAATCGCAGCGTGATATTATATAGCCCATAGCCTTGTCGTCATCATCCTTTTCCAAGGAAAATTTCAATTCGAGCCCCTGAGGTTAACGGGCTCAAACAAATAAACTCTTTAGCTTTTTAATATTAGTATACACTACCTTATAATAAAAATATACATATTTTTACTCACTCATAGAAATAGAATTCATAATTACATTTCTACTAAATACTAATAATAACATAATTTATATAAATTCTGGTAAAATACCGGGTTTAGTCGTAAAAGTAATTATGTTGTACCCCGCGCAGACAAACTTGAACTTTATTTGCCTAAACCCGTTCCTACTGCGTGGCCCTTTATGAGCTAATTATAATGTAAATAGCTGTGGGTCTCGTGGGACTATGGTATTTTATACACATGTACTTTTATTTTTAATTTTATAAATTTTATTTATTTTTATTTACCGCTAGTTTTCTCTACACCGCCGCCAAGCGTATAAATTAATCAATCTGGCAGAAATGAAACTCGAAAGAGCTTTTCACTGTACAAATCAGTAGTTACAAACAAAAAGTTAATTTTATATGGTTACTGATATTTTTTTGACATAATTTTTTGACTCATCATCATCATAACACATCCCTTTTTCTCATGGGGGCAGAGGCGTATATTTATTCTGGGTGGCATGGTGACTGAAAAGGGCGATGAAAGCCTTCAAGTTTAAAATTTTGCTCCATCTCATTCATTCATTCATTCAATCTCTATTAATTTGTAGGGGGTCAAATCAAATCAACCAGAGGAAGTTGTGTGAAATATCCATAAATATTTAGGTATTTATTTATTTATATCTGTACCCCGTGGTGTTACCCGTGGTATAAAGGATACAAAATCTGTTTGTTTTTTATCATCCGACGGGAACATTGCATGCTTTCGGGATAAAAAGTAGCTTATGTCTTATTCTGATGTAAGAGCAACATTATTGTAGAGTTTCATTAAAATCCATTCAGTAGTTTTAGTGAGAAAGAGTAAAACACATTTAAACATTCATACTCACAAACTTTCACATTTATAATACTTATTAAGTAGGATTTATGAAAGAAAACTTCCTAAAAATCATCTTCCGCCTTCCTATGATGTAATTTATTTACAATACCTACACCAGTGTCCAAGCTGTAAATTTATCACAAAATAATGTATACCACGGAAAATAATGATGTTTATACTAATATATTTCTGCCTACACCTTCACGGATTTATTGGTATGACGGTATAATGTCTATGTAATGTTTGCCAATGATATCATTCAGTATATTCGAAAGTGTATTATAGAAAAATGATATTGATGTCGTAACAAAACAATTGTTTCACGTATGCTGACAGATTAAGTATACAATTTCCATTTCCTCTCCAGAGTGCTGTAAGAGCCAGCTAAGGGAATGAATACAACATCCTCTGTGAGAGAAGGAAAATTCAAAACTAAGGACCGGTCCACACAGCGCTGCGTCAACTTGCGTCAGCGCAGCGCATTATGTGAAGACTCTCTGTCTCTTTCTCTCTCCAGACCATTAACGTCCCACTGTTAGGAACGGGTCTCCTCCACTTTATGAGGGACTATGGTCTACTATGCCGCGCAGGTCAAGCGTGTTGGCCCAGGGTTTATCTTCAAGTTTACCGTCCCTCACAAAGTATCTGTGTACAATATTCTTTAGCTGGCTTTTACAGCAGTCCAGGAAAGAAAATGATACTTTTATTCGCAATCCATCATCACATGGACAGTGAAGACTAATATTTTATTATGTGAAATAGGACAGCGACAGTGCCACCCCGACGCAACGCGTCGTGTAGACTGGCTCTAAGGCATTATGACGACACGTTTGGTCATTGCGGTACAGCAGATCAAATTGTGTATCACGTCCAATATCCGTTCACGAGCTCGCGGGTTCGTCTCTCGCACGGAACAATTATTTGTGAGATATTTATAAATTTCCTACAAATGTACCTGCTGCGTCTGGGTGTTTTCTATGTTTTATAAGCATGTATTTACAAAAAAAAAGTAGTATGTCTGTATATATATATATATATTATGTAGTCTGTCCGTAGTCTAATACTGATAACAGAAGCATATAAGCTTAGCTTGGGACCAGATGACATTGTGTGAAATCTCCATAAATATATTTATTTGTATATTTATTAATTCTTATAAAACCACAATAAATAACAATCGATTGTTTGTATAAACCATTGTGAGTTGGACATCATTTGTGTGTGAATTGTGGTTATTTTATGTTCCCATTTATTTTACTTGCAAACACTAAATTGCAAATAGTTTCATAATGTGTTACCTACATACATATTTGTGGACATATTTTTATGCATGCATGGTTACATGTCTAATATTTAAGGCCGCTTAGGGCATTACAATAGCTACCTACCATTTAAAGACAAAATTTAAAAAAATAAGGATGTATTTCATATTATTCTTCAGCTAAGAGTAACCAGTTCTTGATATAATATTATGGGCAGAATACTTTGGCAGACTTGTGTTTTTATAGGCACATACGGTAACAGTATTTTTATATGCCTAAATATTTAAAAAGTTCATTCATTAATTCCATATTTAAAAACATTGATAATAAAAGGTTAGTACCTATATGTCGGCGTAACTTATTAGAGAATGTAATAGCTATGGTTTGTAGAAACTGTCTAAGATGTTCATACATCAATCTGACATTCTCTTTCACACATAAAAGGTTCCACAGCAGGTCTCCAACCAAATCCCCTATAACCTGCGCCTCTACCACCAAGATAATGATGTTCACACAAAACATCAACTCTCAATCGTCACTTTACACTTTCTCACAAATACACACTTTATAATTATACACTCGCGATTATGACCGGTATAAACTCTTTATCACTACTGTGAGTGAGCAACTAGTCGGGCAGAGATTCGCCCTGTCTAACGTCTCAAACGATACTGATTATTAGCTCTGTGACTGTCTCGCTTTTATAGTCACTACGAGGTGGGGTAGTAAAAAGGTAGGGCTTAGAACATGTGTTAGGACGTGTCTACATCTCCTTACGTTAACAAATCATACGATCACACCTGTTTATTTTAATTGTCGCTTCGTCATATAAATATGACCAATAAATATAGTAAGGCGCCCACATATACTTACATTAGGTACCTAATAACACTTCAAAAAAATACTTCTTTCTAATTTCGATTTAAATGAAATTTAATGTTCACAGCATCCATGTTCTTGAAATTTTTTGCAGATATCTAGACGACTTCTTAAAACAGGTGAAACCGCAGCAAACAAACTACATAATAAGGACAAGTATGACAATAATAATGATAGTTTATAACTTAGAGAGAGTATAACAATAAAGTTGACCATTCACCAACATAAAATAAAACCAAAACAGTATTCTGAGTCTAGCTTTCTAATATTTATACCCAGTTGGCGACTATTTAAACAACAGATTTATATGTGAATATTTAAACTATCAAAAAATGTTTAGACATTTCAAACAAATTAAAAAAAATAACCCAAATTCGTTACGGCGTTTTCGAGAAATCGGGTAACATACATGAAAAATAAATCCTTCGTTTAAAAACTACTTACATATTAATTTATTTAGTTCAAAAATAAAAATAAAACGCTTAATTTTTCCTTTAATTATTGCTTTATCATCGGCTCTTAATATCTGTGTAAAATTTCAGATCAATCCGACTACTGTAAGTGGGTGAAAATCACATTCAAAGATTCCGTTACATACAAAATACAATGGGAGATACTATTAAAATCGTTTTAAGAAGTGTTGAAAGTTGATTCTGAAAATTCCTGATATTTCTTTTTATCATTGATAGTACAGGTAAATTAAAACGAACGAAGGTAATAATAACGTGTAAAAAATAATAGAATCCCACGAATCCAGAACATCCTAGTTTTAAGAAGCCGGTTAAAAAGATGTATCCAAACAATTGCCAAAAGGTTATCTAAATATAAAAGTGACAATATACAAGCCACATCGCATTATGAAATGATAACAGTGATAACTGTTGCAGTAGAAGGGATGGTGTAACAGCATGAGGTAAGACTCTACATGATACGAGTACAGCTCTTGATCCTGAATTCCACGCGCAGAGTCACAGGCAGCTACAAATATAAAATAGTAAAAGTTCTTAACTAAAGTGCATTCTAGTTTATCCACAGAAATAAACTCTCTCTCTCTCTCTCCAGCCTATAAACATCCCACTGTTGGGCACGGGCCTCATCCACTTTGGAAAGGATTAAGGTCTACTATGCCGCGCTGACCAGACGTGTTGCCATAGGTTTTAGGGGCATTTTCGAGTTTTCCGTCTCTCTCAGACGATGTTATCCGTGTAATATTCCTTAGCTGGCTTTCACTGCATCCTGAGAAGGAAATGCGGTGGTGACACTTTTATTCTTAATCCGTCATCACAGGGAAAACTACAATTATATAAAATAAACACGATCACCTTTAATATATCTATAAAATATTCAAATTAAACAGATAATTATTATAGTTCGCATAGAGCTAGGTTGTTGACAATATTTTTATTTCACGTTTCATTTGATAAAATGTATCAAAGATTACACCATTCTATAAATAAACAGATCGCAAAAACGTTATTACTATTATTTGTAATCAGAATAACACATAATAATAATTGTAATTATTTAATTAAATAACCACTTACCGAAATTACCGCGCATTCCGTAGTCAATCAGCCAATCACTAATTAGCACAGATAAAAAAGATTAATTAAAAATAAAACAAGTCACTATTTCAAAAAAGGAACACAACACTGCCAGTTACACTATCACTGAACTACGAGAATCGATTTGAATATCGATTAAATGTCAACTGTTAAGGGACTCGTATGACAGTACGGTGGTTAGGGAAATGGCGCTGGTAAAGCGGGCGCACGCGTTGCGATCAAATCTCAAACTGAGCTACCATACACTCACGAGACAGCAATAATAACTCACCTCTTTATTTCTTTTATTTTACTTTTTTTATCTGAAAATCAGCAAGATTGACGCCTCGCTCTGCGGTTTTGCTTTGATGCTGACTCGATTATTTTTGCATCGACCACCGACCACTTTAATTCGGAGGCGTGCATGTCAACTTTTTGACGGGATAATCCGAAGAAATTTAAATTTTTCTTTTCTTATTCGAAGAAGGGGTGCCAAAAATGGATACTAATTAAAATTTTTTACGCTTTTTGTCTGTTTGGCATTGGAAGAATGGCATCCAATTGCAATGTGTCTGAAGCTATTTAGTTTTCATTTGATCACTTCACGGTATTAAAGAGATGCCAGTATCTCATTAATTTTAACTGCTGATAGAATAATTTTTACTTGAAACAAGATATGCAAGATAGTAAAAGCTTTAGCCTTATAATGATTTAAGTAGATTATTTTTACAACAAAGTCTACAAATTAAACTCTACTACAAAGATAGACATCTTCTATACCGAAACATCGCTATGTGTTTGACTAGATCGAGCAATATAGAATAATACATAGCTGAAAAATGTTTGATAAAATTTTAAATATATGTATATATATGGGGTTGACCGTGTGGTGAGGGACTAAGAATATAGGTGTAACCACCCCTATTCCAAATGCCGAACCCAATTAAAGGGTTAAAGGCAAGATAAGACATAAGGCAGCAATTGTCCATGTGGTGACGGATCAAGAACACAAATGTCACCACCCCATTTTCTCTCCAGGGTGCTATAAAAGCCAACTAAGGGATATTGTACACAGATAACATTCTCTGGTAGAGACGAAAAACTCCGTAGACCATAATCCCTGCCAAAGTAAATGAGGTGCCCAACGTTACTGGGACGATAATGGGCTGGAGAGAGAGATATAGGGTTGAACCCCTAAACCCTCTCCTTGGCTACACCCCTAAATTGTAATATTCTCATGAGATAAGCGGGTCCGCGAGATGCAGTTATCTGTCTACTAAACGGATTTTTATCTGTCAACGAAGTCACGTTCATTTCATTGTTAACTGCACATTAAAGTTTAGATAAAGGGCCTGTTTTATAGCTAGATATAATACAGGCACATAAATTAACGTATTTATTTAGATTTATGTAATAATCATGACTATTTAGTATGCAAGAAACTGGATGAGATCAGGAAAGTTGTGGGAACGCATTGTGGTAAGTATCTGTGAAGGAAAGAATGTGGAGAAAACTTTGGCTTTTAAAAATAACATAAAAATACTTTTAACCATAGATTGATATAACGTACCGCCAAGTAACTACTGTTATGTATTTAGGAAGTCGTGGGTTCGAGTTCTGAGTGCGACGACAATCCATCCATCCATCAGCCTCTCTTCGTCCACTGGATATAGGCCTCCCCTATAGAACGCCACATTGCGCGGTCTTGTGCCGCTTGCAGCCAATGCCTCCCCGCGACTCTCCCCCCCAACGCTGCGTCGTCCGGTACGTGGTCGCCACTTTAGGAGTTTTCTTCCCCAAAGATCGCTCTAAGTATAAATTCATAAAGAGTTATTATCTCCCAGTTACATACCACAAAGTATGAAAGACTGGTCGCACGCGCATCCAAACAGCTACATTCCATATTGAAATAAAGCAACATTGTATCTCACGCAATACCACTGGCAATTGCCCGAATGTGGTTATAATTTAATTAGGTATACATTACTCCAAATAGATGCTTACCCTTGCTATAACTAAATATTAATAAAATTATCACAATTTTTTTTTAACAGAGACCTTTAAGAGTTAGCTAGTTAGCTTAGTGAAAGACTAGCAGATGTCCGCGACTCCGTACGCGTGGAATTTACAAAATTTTGCCCGTTTTGCAACATTTTTTACACATGCTTCATTCCTGTTGGCCACAGGGTGATGTTTTAGAGCTTTTAAATAAATAGACTATCCAACAAAAGACTTTTTTAATTCGTACCTGAGATTCCTGAGATTAGCACGTTCAAACAAACATACAAACAAACTTTTCAGCTTTATAATCTAAATATATAAAATTCTCGTATCACAATATTCGTTCCAATACTCCTCTGAAACGGCTTGACCGATTTTTATGAAATTTTATATGCATATTCAGTAGGTCTGAGAATCGGCTACTATTAATTTTTCATACCCCTAAGTGATAAGGTCCACCCCTAACATTTATATGGCAAAACCACGTTTGCCGGGTCCGCTGGTAACACAATAAATGCAAAGATCATTGCGTCTTTAGAACAAAGATCATTGAGCCAACTGACGGAAGATGACAACTTGTCATCGAATATAATATGCATTCAGTCTTGAAAAAGACTTGCTAAAAAGTCTTTAAATAGCAGACAATGGTGTCGATTCCAGTGCAAGTCCAACTAAACTAAACTTAACCATAAATAAACTATTTTTAGTTTGGTTTTAGTGATATACCTATTCTGTTTCAAACAGAAATTAAACTTAAAATTTTAGTTGACAGCACTTATTTGATTTTGACATAATCATTAAAGCTGCCCACTAACAGACAAAAATGCCTTTTATAGTGAACGAATGAATGAATGAATAAAAAAATAACTAATATAAAATTCCTTTTCAAACGTTATTTGAGCAATATAGGTATTTATAAATATTTACAACTATTTCTGCATCATTGTTATGAACATTTATTAATAATTTAATTAGTTGGCGGCCTTATTTCAGTGTATTTCTCATCTTAGATATGAGCATAGTGAGCATCAAATCTTTTAGGTTATCTGTGGAGTGATTAGCACTACTTTTACTCTGTGGTATGCCTATATTACTTTCCTTGATTACTTTATACAAAAAACAAACAATTAAATTCGTTAATTATTTATTTTAATAGGTGTTTAGTGTAAATAATTACAGCAACTAAGGAAAAATATGCTTATAAGCAAATATTTACTTCTCATCTACCATAAACTGATGACGGAAATTCATAATTATCAAGATAACAATGACAAAAGCCAAAAAGTGTATTTATGGAAACATGAAAATCTGTATTTATAAAAATTTGTGATATCATGTGGTGTATAATTATGCAAGAGATATTAAATGAACCTAATAATTTATTTCTACTTTTATTTATAACTTATAAAAGTGTGTTAAGTTCAGTATGTAGTTGTATATGTTAAGTATTCTGATCTATAAGCTACACAACAGTAATTAATTCATCATAGTCTTTTCTTAAGGGCAACATATATCCATGAATTCTTACAAACATATTTAGATTAATAGAATGTTAAGAATTCCAATAAATTATATACTTTATTTCTAACTTAGCTAAGCCTGCTAGTGGTTACTATAATATAGCCTATGTGTTATGTATTCTGATCTAGCTATAAGCTACAAAACAGTATTTATGTATCTATGAATTCTTACAAACAATCTATATGGATTATTAGAATGTTAAGAATTACAATAAATTACATATATGCATAACACATTACTTTTTGATATAGTAAGAGGCTTAATACTTACTTATTATACAAATAAAAATGCAATATTTGTTTAAATACATGTTTTACTAAATAAATCTGAATGTTTTCCGAGTACATATAAATAAATGTTGGTCCACAGAACTCTCTGGCTTGGCTTGGCTGATTCTATTCATTTCTTCATTAGTTATTTTTAATAATAAATTTAGAAACCTACTGATAAAAAATATAGCTCACTGTTCTAGAGACAAACTGTTAGAAACCTTATTAAGTATCACAGATCAAGTAGCACCATTTGGTAGGTATAGTTTTAAGACTGGCTACAATTATTATTTCTACTATTAAATGATATTTACATAACTTTAGGCAGACACACACAAATACATATTTTTTATCACTAGTTTCAATGTTCCAAACTATGGTTCCAAAGATTTCTAGATTTTTCCTGTATTTCACTTAATATAATTGGTAGCAACTGCATTTATAGGTACTGGACCACAATTTTCCATTGGGCCACCAACTGGATATTTATTTTCCCCTGCATGACCTGGAAAAAAGTTATATTTATCATTAGACGCCATTAACCTCAAAATCGTTCACTTTGTATTAAATTATATATGTTTATAATATTTTTACGATAACTTGTATACTTACATAATATATGATGTCTTAGAATTCTATGGCTAAGTAAAAATACGTATTATATTAATTAAAGTAAATTACAAAACTATTTCGACAAAAATTAAGTAAACAAAGAAATACCTAAATAATTAGTTCTACGAATCTCCGCACTTGACTGTGATTCGTCTGTTTTTCGCGCTTTGTTTAACCTCAATTTTGGCGCCAATATTTAATTTATCAAGTATAATTTTAATTTATAAATATTTTTTATTTGCTAACAAACATTTATTATTCAATATTTAATCAGAAAATCAATTTTTAATGTTCAAAAAGCCATGATAAAATTTAGTGAATTTAAGTCGGCACCTACTCATATCCCGACTAAATAAGTCGAGAACTCACTAAATTAAGTGAATTTTTGACATTTATGATGTACACCAGAATAGCATTATCACTAAATTGTATAGATTGACTAATTTTGGTCCTGTCAAACTTAATTTAAGTGAAGTTGTGACTTTCAGAATAAGAAAGTGAGATTTGACAGGAATAAATCAATTTTTAGTTAAGTTTAGTTACGTTCTTGGACACAGAATCGACACCAATGAGACAAAAATATAACACACTTAAAATGCCCCGTAGTGCAGCGGTACATCTAATGGACTTTCGTTCACGACATCGTAGGTTCAATTTCCGCACTAGACAATTATTTGTTTATAAAGAATTAGCTCGTTACAGGCTGTACCTTGGCTTTTACCAGACAACAAGTATGATAAACATGTAAATGAACCATTTTATTTTCTATAAAATGTGTATAACGAAATAGCCGATTAGTCAAAATACACTACAGTTGTTTTTATTTTAGTTAAATTAGATCAAGTTTTTGACGCAACAGAATTGGCCTCAATATTAAATAAATAATAATCAACGTTCTCTGGTCCCAAGCTAAGCTTATATGTTTGTATTACGGGTATCAGAATACGGATATACTACATAAACTACTTTTCTTTTGTAAATACGTACTTATAATACATAGAAAACATGTATGACAAATAAATATCACACAAATGATTGTCCCGAGCGGGAATCGAACCCGCGACCTCGTGAACGGCTGTCCGTTACATGAACCTCTCGACCACGAAGACTGTCCGTCGACTCAGTCAGTCTTCACGCTTATCTTAATACAAAAGGAGTCAAAAGTCACTATACAATACATGTCACCCGCAGGCGTAACAAACACTCAGACACAAGATTATAATCTACAAATTTACAAAAACTACAAGTTTAACCATTCGTAACTTTATTACATTAGCATAAAGATTATTTTATATATCTTTTAAAAGTTAAATTTGTTAACACCAAAAGATTTATAAACTAAAATTACAAAGAAAATGAAATTATTTAAATTACATTGTTCAATATGGCGCTGTTGTCGTAATGATAGCAAAAATAAATAATGTTATAATTGCGATATTGATGTCGGTAAATGCTGGCAAAATTCTCTATGAGTGAACGAAATCTTAAAACCTCAACCTACGCTTACCCACATACCTTGGCCTTCCGAGGACCTGCCCAAAGTGGAGGATTCCTGTGCCAAGCAAAACAAATGTTATTATCACACAAATAATTTAAACGGCCTGTCAGTATATTATTATTCAACTTTGCAGAGGCTAACAATTTTGTGTTCAAGTACCTATATTGTAAAAAATTATGATTAACATTAAAACATTCATAAAAAATATCCAAATCGTTTTTAAGGGCCTACATCAATATTATCGTCGATATGTACATATTAACACAGCTAGTAAGTATAGAAAATGAAGAATTAGGGCTATTTTTAGGGTTCCGTATTCTGAGACTTCGCTGTCCGTCCGTCCGTCCGTCCGTCTGTCACCAGGCTGTATCTCAAGAACGGTGATAGCTAGACAGTTGAAATTTTTACAGATGATGTATTTCTATTGCCGCTATAACAACAAATACTAAAAATAAAATAAAATAAAGATTTAAGGGGGGCTCCCATACACCAAACATGATTTTTTTACCGTTTCTTGCTCGATACTAATAACGTTGCCTTATGTTGCATAGATAATGGTACGGAACCCTTCGTGCGCGAGTCCGACTCGCACTTGACCAATTTTTTTTGTTTACTCAAAATCTACTAAATATATTTTAATTCTGATTTACGTGTTTCTATTTATAATAGTTACTTATGTTTTTAAAGTTATTTCATTAGTTAATACGCGATAATAGACCGACAAATGAAAAAAATAAAAAATGAGAAAGGTTGTTTCGCTAAGATTTTCTATCGAGAAAACTTTTTTCAATCGTGTTTCTGAGTTTATGCGATCCTAGATTATATATTGAAAAAACATATACTTAAAAATTAGAGCTCTAGCCATTCAATCTAAAGAAACAATGAAAACTTTGTACGTAGAAAAATGCACGAAGAATTTTGGTATCCTCTTAACACGCATAATATATAAGTTCAGTATGTGTTAATCTATGTAACGGAATCTTTGAAAGTGATTTTAACCCACTTGCAGTAGTTGGATTGATCTGAAATTTTGCATATAATATGTAGGTACTCGTATATCAAGGACCGATGACAATGCAATAATTAAAAAAAAACATTCAGGATTTTCAAGCGTGTTTTTTTTAATTTTTGAACTAAATAGATTATTTAAATCATGATTTTAATAAATCGAACAATATTACTTATTACCAACCTAACCAACATGAAAGTTCAACACGTCGTCGCCGTCGCTACCAACATAACAAACAATCTAATCACTATTATCCAATATCCTTGACAACGATTATCGATTAGATATCATTCGATATGCACTTCCAATGGGCATTGTTCATATTTTTTTTAAACTTTTAATTCGAAAACTATTTCGGGGAATAGAGTTTCTGATCATGATCCATTAGTTTTTTTCGGAAAATTTGCTATATTAACGATTATTTTTCCAAAAAAGCAAATGATCTCTATTTGCCCTTGAAATGAAGGACTTAAAATATTAAGGCGTTTTTAGGGATATACTACTCTGAAGTGAACTTGAAATTGGTCTGTTATATCAATTTGTCAAATTTGAAAAGATAAAGTGCAATCTGTATTAAGTCAATCAAGAAAAGTCTATACACAGATTGCGTAAAACGATGACGTCACAACATTTAAAGTAATATCTTCAAGAATTTTTTAAAAATTCTGTATAGTTCAATATTATTGAAATAAGTTGCTTAAAATAGTCTATATTTTCTGAAAAGAATATAAAAACAGTAGGTCAAAAATTATGAATCCCAATTACATGCATTACGTATCCGATACGATTGTCATAGAAATCGTTTTATTCCTATTAATGGGTCATCAAAATAATTGTGCTACGCTTAGAATGTTTCTCGTCTCTGGTCATTGATGTCTTTTGATAATGTTTCAAAAATATTGGTGAATTCACACACATGGTTTCGTAACGTTATTATCTATACTAATAATAAAAAAGCTGAAGAGTTTGTTTGTTTGAATGCGCTAATCTCGGGAACTACTGGTTTTAACAGAAAAATTATTTTTGTATAGTCCATATACTATATTTATACTATCTGTAGAAAAATCTAGAAATATGGTATCAATTCTATGTGCACAACTAAACTTAACTAAAAAAATTAAAACAACTATGGCATATTTTGATTAATTGGCTATTTCGTTTTGAACATTTTTATTAATTAAAATCGTCAGTCTATATACAGATTGTCTAGTTAATAAAATCGGTTAAGATTGCCGAATTGTGATATTAGCACTATCAATTTTCATTTTTTAGTTAAATTTTGCTATGCACATAGAATCGGTAACAATGTCTATTATTAAATATAGTTCTTAATATAAAGCTGAAGAGTTGGACTTTGACACTGGCAAATCCAAAGGGAAGCCATCCCTCTTAAATGGACGGAGGGAAAGAAAAAAAAAAAATAAGCTGAAGAGTTTGTTTGTTTAAACACGCTTATGGAACCGCTGGTCCAATTTGAAAAATAATTTTAGTGTTGGATAGTACATTTATCGAGGAACGCTATAGGCTATCAATAACACCGCGCTGCTACGCAAAGGATTTTGATGCGGGTTTTTTATAATAGATAGAGTGGTTCAAGAGGATGGTTTATTTTGTATAATTTGATCAGGTTAGGTTTTTAAATTCCACGCATATAATTTTGCGGGCAACAGCTAGTATGGTAATTTTCGAGTTTTCCTTCTCTCACAGAGGATGTTATCTTTCTACAATATTCTTTAGTTGCCTTTTAAGTTTCACAGCACTTAGGAAAGGAAATGTGGCGGTGACACTTGTATTCCATTATCCGCGGACATCTGATACCAGTTTATATAATATAATTTGTAGTCATTTCATATCTTCAAACCCAGTTTAGATTCTTAACTAATGAGCGGAAACTTATGTTATGAAAACAGCATATTGTTGAAGTATTTCTTAAAATAACTATATAGTAACAATCTCAAAACAATAATTATTTGTAACACTCATACGCTAATTGTTTTAAAAACTTCATTGTCATTCACCATTGTTATGGAGAAACAGGAGGCAGTTCGTGGCAGAATGCTTGTTTCCTTTGCCAATGAAAATTTATGAAGAAAAATTTAAATGATAAAAAGACACAATCGTACCAATTCTACTAAGTTAACGAAAAAATGAAATTTGATTGTGTCAATAACACAATTCGGCAATGATAACTTAACTTTCATTTCATAATACAGGCTATAAATGTCATATGAAATGTCATCCGTACTTCCCTATTAATATTATAAATGCGAAAGTAACTCTGTCTGTCTGTCTGTTACGCTTTCCCGCTTAAACCTCTCAACCGATTTTGATGAAATTTGGCACAGACAATCTTTAGACCCTGAGAAAGGACATAGGCTACCTTTTATTGCAAAAAAAAAATCCAAATTCCACGCGGACGGAGTCGCGGGCAACAGCTAGTTATTCTATAAAGTACGATTTAGCCAGGCTAAAGTTATTTGTCCTCAATTTTAAACGTCAACTCACCATCTGGTATGTCTGTGGGTCTAAACCACAGGAATTTTGATAAATTTGCAGCTATAATAATATAATCGGTAACTTTTGCTTGTACACAACCGTCTAGACACAGAACCCTTAGTAGGTATCTAAGGCCTGTCTCGTAATAACCTGGGTTTAAATTAGTTTTTGTTTATTAACATTTCAATGTAAGTACTCTATTTAACTGTTGTAACTACATAGTTCCAAATATTACGAAAACATGTCGTTACAACTATGAAAAGTCATTCAGTAGAAGAGGAAAAATACCTATTATGATGAATAATGAAGTAGACTAACAAATCACCGTTTAATTATACGGTTGTAAACCACATAATAAATTGGTACATAGATAAAAAAATGTCTTTTAAATACCTAAGAGTAATCTGTATTACAAAAGTAAGGCTTATTTTAATTAAAAAAATTTTTTTTGCGTTTTTTTTTCTATTTGCATTGGTGCGCGTGGTTTGCGCGGTAGCCACACTAGCCACAAACAAAAATTGACTTATGTAATACCGCCTAGATGTCAACTAAACATAACGCGTAATTTTAGTTCTTCTTACTCTATTCTCGGGTTTGACAAACCTCTCCCATAATATGAGGAGATATTTGATCTACTCGTATCTACTATCTGAATAAGGTAACGTGAATATCTTTCCTTTATGAACTAAATTACGCCTAAATAGGCCCTATTAATCCTGAATATTCCCGAGCCCTTTAATCAATAGATTCCTTCTGGCTCATTACACTTAAGCATTGTTGGGTACCAGGCTACCATAACTCAACAGTAGGTTATTATATTGTAGTAAGTAGGTAGGCGCGGTTGAAACGGTCACAGTTGAATCACTAAACGTGTATTCTACTTCCTGGTGCATTATGTACGCCTGGTAATTTGAGTTGGGAGTAATAGCAAGGTTTACGGAAGCTGAACATGAAATGAGCAAACTAGGATTGTAAGGTTGCAATCTAACAGGTTGTCGATGAGCATTTCCGTGATGAGGGAGATTTTTGTGAATGAAGTTATGGGTTTGATTCCCGCTTAGGTCATGCAATCTTTTGTTATGCTTAAGGTACAAGTGTCAACATCTTGTTCTTGTTCTTGTTTGATGGCTTCTTTAGAAGCGACTTATCGTAGTGTTTAAGTCGCGACTCTGCCAGTATCCTTAGTGATAGTGTCACAAACTAAAGGGGTTGTGGTGTGTGTCAACATCTATAGTTAAATATTGTTAACTTTGACATTAAAATGTCATTTCATTTTCATGTCATTATTCTAGCACCCTAAAAGAGATGTTTCGAGAGCATTTCACGTCTATGGAATAGTAGGTATTTAATATTTTCCAAAAACATGTGAGCGATTAATAATATAAAAACAATTTTATGTATAGTTTTCTTTGATACCGAATTTTAGAGACTACAAGACTTAATGTACAGAAAACGTATTCGTAACCTTAAAGAAAAATCTCCTAAACTACGTACATTCATAGTATCTCACCGAAATACGGAGATCTGTAGGAGAACGGACTTATCCGACATAGCCCGAAGGGTTAGCACGCTGCAGTGACAATGGGCAGGCCACATCGCTCGTAGAACTGATAATCGTTGGGGAAGAAATGTCCTAGAGTGGTGACCACGTACAAGGTGGAGCGACGATATCGTTAAGGTCGCGGGGAATCATTGGTTGAAAGCCTTGTGCCGCTTTCAACCAATGACTCCCCGCGACCTGGCCCTGTGACCGCGCGTTGTGTTGTTCTATGAGGGAGGCCTATGTCTGATGGAGGAGAAGAGCTGATGGATGGAAGATAAGATGTTGTTTTATTTCTAGAATATTTATTGAGTATGAATTAAACTTAATTTTAACATAAATATCATGTGTCATGTGTCAAATGGTAGACATTTTTACAACAAATCCAGTTGAGGTACAATGTCTAGACGACTGTACGTGACCACAATAACATAAGTTTGTTGTGTGTGGTCAGTGACACTAAGTTATGTCATTAATAACATAAAAAAATGTGTATGTACACATGTATTTACATAATGTACATAACTTATTAATCTTTCGCGTCACGAAAACGACTGAACCGGATTTTCATACCGTATTTGCTAATCAAATCTCCGTGGGGTGACGAATTAAGAATACAAGTGTCACCACCCCATCTCCTTCCAAGGGTGCTGTAAAAGTCAGCTAAGGGACAGCACAGAGATCAACATCTTTTGGGAGAGACGGAAAACTCGAAAACAAACCCTGCGCCAACACGCCCGGTCAGCGCGGCACAATAGACCATAATCCCGCCCAAAGTAGAGGAGGCCCGTGCCCAACAATGGGACATAAATGGGCTGGAGAAGAAGAGAAGACTTGCTAATCAATAGACCGATTCGAAGACACACATGTATCAGATGGTGGGTTGTCGTTTAAAATTGAGGACAATCAACTTTAGCCTAGCTTCTAACTTTTTAAGCGAGCATGTATGTAGGTATATCTTGCCTACATAAAATAAAAATCTTTGAATTTGACTTATGTATATGGCTTCAAGCTGATTGAGTTATGTAGCCATAGACACTACATCTGGTAGACCTGTGTTCGAAGAGTAATTTTTATTATTAACACGGTTTTATAAGTTCGGTGTGTATCTATAAATGTATTAATCTATGTAACGGAATCTTTGAAAGTGATTTTCACCCACTTAAGTGGCAATGGGCAGGCCACATCGCTCGACGATCTGATGACCATTGGGGACGGAAGGTCCTCGAGTGGAGACCACGAACCGGACGACGCAGCATGGGGCGGCCCCCAACAAGGACGATATCGTCAAATGCGCCGGAGGTCGCTGGATGCAGTTAGCGCAAGACCGCGCGTTGTGGCGTTCTATGGCGGAGGCTAATGTCCAGCAGTGGACTGAGAAAGGTTGATGGATGGATGGAACACCCACTGGTAGTAATCGGATTGATCTCATATTTTGCACACATATTGAGAATCGATGACAATGCAGTAATATAAAAAAGAATGTGGTGTCGTGGGACACCAGGTAGGAACGAAGTTCCTTCGGCTAATGTAGAGTCGACACAATTTGCAAAAAAAGAAAGAAAGAGAAAGTTATTATACACTACTCGCTTGTGTATACGACTGTCGCGCCTGCGCACGTCTCATTTAACGGTTTTATTCCACGGACTTTTTTCCACGGCCTTTTTTCCACGGTATTTTTCTTACGGTTTTACTATCACATTTTTTTCAGTTCGTTCGCGCAGAAAAATCCCTATCTCCTCCAAGCCTGCCGTAAGGAACTTCGTTCCAATTAAAAAAAAACATGATTTTGTTGCGTGTTTTTTAGTTTTTGAACTAAGCATATAATTTAAAATATCGGCTAAAATTTAAACATCTAAAAATAAACAGTTTCTTATTGTCTGTTCTTCGCCAAAGGATTGCCGTTTGAAACAGACGCCTAGCTTCAGACTTTTTAAAAGAGCTTGTATGACTTGCCTAGTCGAAATAAAAATATTTGACTTTGATTTTGAAAAACATAACTTGCTCGCTCTCTCTCCAGCCCATTTACGTGCCACTGTTGGGCACGGGCTTCCTCCACTTTGAGAGGGATTGCGGTCTACTGTGCCACGCTGACCAGGTGTGTTGGCACAGGGTTTATTTTCGAGTTTCCCGTCTCTCACAGAGGATCTTATCTATGTGCAATATCCCTTAGCTGACTTTTACAGCACCCTTGAGAGGAGATGGGGTGGTGACACTTGTATTCTTAATCCGTCACCACACGGACATACCTTGCTACTAAACAGAAATTTCTGAAGTCAGTTAACAATGATGTTACTACCTCAATGTCGTGAGCCACACGGTGTGTAGGCACCTACTTAGAAAAACATCGTGATCTTCTTTTTGGTTTTTTGTTTGATGTTCTCAGCAATTGTACTATATTTGGTAAACTACTTAAAATACAGTAAATTAAATTTTAAATAGTAGATTTTGCACGTTTTTCATGTACCATATCCTAAATTATTATTTCCAAAGATGTCATTTCTAAACAATGAGTCTATAAAGAGAACTAACATATCAATCGTGAGTCTCTGAACAACATCTTGGCATTTTTGCATGTGCTAAGAATTTTGATATTTTAGAATATTATTTTACATTTCTATCACAAATACTTGAAGATACTGACTTGTTAGTAGATGCCACTTTATTTATGGTCTCTGCCTAGCCCCATGGCAAAAACACGTGATGGTATAATGATGACTGTAGAGACTACAAAGCAATCAGTAGCATTTCGTTCTAAAATTTATCCGAAATTATGCGCACACGAAAGATCCTAAAAATACTCAATTTTTAGGGTATGAATTATTAAATTAACAATTAATGGAGCAAGGGCAGGAGCATGATTAGATGATTACTTGAAATATTACCTAGCTCTTAGGCTAGCTAAGAGGGTACAACTGCAAGCCATGCTCCATAATAAATATGGACATTATACTCCGCTGTTTTATTCGTAAATTTTGCCTCTAGAACAACGAATTTTTTTCACAGTATATAGGTCTTACAAATGTATGCTTCTCTTACTTTTGTGAAGTTGGTGGCTCTAGAGTCCGCTCTTATTGTATGAAAAATCTTGTAAATACCACTTTATTATTGTAGATATTTCATAAACTATTTAATATAACTATTCTCGTAAATTCAGTGTAGTCCTTAGGATAAACCTAGGTATATATATTTTTTTTAAACATACGTATCACCAGAGATTTAAATAATAAATAAGCATCCATATAATGTCACCATTATTATTATAACATACTATTTTAAAACGATAAAGACATTATCCGCATTATCGTAGTATTATCCAGTTTAGAACGCCTCAAGTAAGCGCTCTTGTTATGCTAATGTGTGCGATCTAGCGAGATAATAATCACGAATAGTCACAAATAGTGATGCGCCTTATACTCGCAAATATATTATTAACATAATATTATATAACTGCGGTTAAAGGCGAGAGAAGATCACGGATCAAGAATACGAATATCAACACCCCTTTTCCTCTCCAGAGTGCTGTAAAAGCCAGCTGCAGCAGTACACAGATAACATCCGGGAGATGGAAAACTCGAAATTAAACGCTTCCAAAGTGGAGGAGACCCGTGCCCAACAATGGGATGTTTAAGGGCTAGAGAGAGAGTCACAAATGGTGATACTGCCTTATGCTTTTCCCCGCGTGTATAAGCATTATACTCTATTAGAGTACCTACACGGATAAACAAAACCAGGCCAGTATAAAAAAGACTTGCAGGCAAAGGTTTTTGAACCATTATTAATGTATTCAATTAAAGGGATAAGGGCAAGAGAATGACGATGATGAGTATTTCACGTTATAGCATCAATTGATATTCATAAACTGTGAAATTTTCAGCTTTTTAGCTATCACCATTCTGGAGATAAAGCCTGGTGACTGAGGGACGGACGGACAGTCGGCAAAGTCTCATTAATAGTGTCCCGTAATCAACGCAGATGATACTAGTTATATAGCTAGTTTAACATAAAACTTACTTAACTCGTAACTCGTAATTATATCGAAATGTTATGGTTAATCAAGGAACATCACTAACTACAAGCCCTACTTTTAAGGATAAGTATACTAGCTTATCATAATACTTGCGAAGCGTCATTCCAACAATGACACTTCGGAAGTATTATGATAAGCTGATGAAAAGTGTAAAGTTTATTCTATTTTTATGCATTTGGAAACGATGTATTTCTCATGTATATTTTTATTGCAACACTTAATAGGGCACGATACCAAACTATGCTCCATACAAAAATATGGGCATCATACTCACTTTTTTTCTTTGCGAAAGTTAAACCGATTTTAATTTCTTTTTTTTAAATATAATAACTAAAAGAAATATGACCATCCGAAAATCCCGTTTTTTCGGTTTTCTTTAAATAAAGTTGCAGCATCTATCACACATATTTGGTAAAGTTTTACCAAACAAAAAAGTGACAGAAGCATAGATATACTCTTCATTTATAACATAGCGTAAAAACAGTCGATATCGGTTTAATTTTCGAGAAGAATAAAGGGGACTACGAAACGTCTTTTTTTAAAGAAATTGTAGGTAAAATCTGCTTCTGCAATATTTGTCCCTTTCAGCACGGTGCTCGGGGATAGGGATAGCAACACCTAAGGCAAATACCTAAATGAGAAGTACAGTACCCTCTTAACTAAAAGCCGTTTAGGCCAAAACTATACAAAACCACGCAGAGGCATATTTACCCTAGGCCCATGGGGGCCATGGCCCGAGGCGGCCAGCCTGAGAAGGGCGACAAATGCCTTAAAGTTTAAAATTTAGATCTATCTCTATTAATTTATAGGGTGGCTTATAAAATTGGCCCGGGGCGTCAAGTCAAATGGCCCGGGTCTCAGAAACCAAGTTTGTTCAGAGTAGATAGACCAAATACTCTCCCAAAGTGAACGAGGCCTGTGTCCAGTAGTGGGACGTTACACTAATAATATAATTTAACGTTCAAATGAAATAAGAACCAACAATGGCGATTGCAAAATATCCGTAAGGTCGGGCTAAAATTTCAAACAACTACACGGAGGCGGGGAGGGGTTTAGTCCAGTCGTGGGAGCCAAAAAAAGATAGGTGCATGGATGTGGCTTGATGTACAGAACTTTTTTTTTCTAATTGGTCCGAAAAAATGTACAGAATCCGAAAATCAACCTGCTGCGTGGGGAAAATAATGGGAAGTTTGTTTAAATAAACGGAAACTGCAAAATGACTGATTTTGACTTGAAAAATCCGTTGTAACTTGAAAAGTAAGCCTCGGACGAAGAAATATCACTGATTCTTCTTTGTTTATTTTCAAATTTTCTACTCGGTCAATGTATTGGTAAATTAAAAATTACGATATTAACATTGTTAAATGACAGAAAAACGCGTAAAAACGTTAACTTTTGTTCAAAGTCCCGGTAGACACGGTAAATATTAATAATTATTAATGATAATGTGAATTTGATAAGTTTAATATGCGATTAATAAGTGTGCGCAACCTGCACGCCGTGCGACAAATAGTTTTTCTTAGAACAATTTATTAAATTAAAAAATTCATAAAACTTTGATCGAACCTAACTTCTATAAAAATCATTTTGAATACTTGCTAGATTTTTGACATACTTTTCAAGGTCACAGAAACTGAAAGAAATCCAAAAAGTTCAATTTTTTTATTTTTACAACCATTTTAGAATTTTTTTAAAATTTCGCGTTAATTAACAATAGGAAACTAGTGCTAAATATCTGTCGATCAAAAAATCTTTTTGTTTACACCAATAGTGCTTAGAATAACGGACAATTTGAGAGTATTCTAAAAGTACCGAGAGCGCACGAATTTCGCCGCGGCGGCGAAGTGCGTGGTGGAGGGGGAAGCTGGAGACGGGAAGTCTAAAAGTGGTTCGGCGCGCTTCAAATTCGCTCGCGCTAAAAATTTTCAATTATCTCAGCAATGGAAGTTTCAATTTCAAGTCGATATTTGAGCTTCTCTCTATTCGGTATATCAATTTAAAAAAAAAATCATCTCAATTGATGCTTCCATTGCTGAGATAATTGAAAATTTTCAGCGCGAGCGAATTTGAAGCGCGCCGAACCACTTTTAGACTTCCCGTCTCCAGCTTCCCCCTCCACCACGCACTTCGCCGCCGCGGCGAAATTCGTGCGCTCTCGGTACTTTTAGAATACTCTCAAATTGTCCGTTATTCTAAGCACTATTGGTGTAAACAAAAAGATTTTTTGATCGACAGATATTTAGCACTAGTTTCCCATTGTTAATTAACGCGAAATTTTAAAAAAATTCTAAAATGGTTGTAAAAATAAAAAAATTGAACTTTTTGGATTTCTTTCAGTTTCTGTGACCTTGAAAAGTATGTCAAAAATCTAGCAAGTATTCAAAATGATTTTTATAGAAGTTAGGTTCGATCAAAGTTTTATGAATTTTTTAATTTAATAAATTGTTCTAAGAAAAACTATTTGTCGCACGGCGTGCAGGTTGCGCACACTTATTAATCGCATATTAAACTTATCAAATCCACATTATCATTAATAATTATTAATATTTACCCTGTCTACCGGGACTTTGAACAAAAGTTAACGTTTTTACGCGTTTTTCTGTCATTTAACAATGTTAATATCGTAATTTTTAATTTATCAATACATTGACCGAGTAGAAAATTTGAAAATAAACAAAAAAGAATCAGCGATATTTCTTCGTCCGAGGCTTGCTTTTCAAGTTACAACGGATTTTTCAAGTCAAAATCAGTCATTTTGCAGTTTCCGTTTATTTAAACAAACTTCCCATTATTTTCCCCACGCAGCAGGTTGATTTTCGGATTCTGTACATTTTTTCGGACTAATTAGAAAAAAAAAATTCTGTACATCAAGCCACATCCATGTCATTATCTCCCACGACTGGACTAGTTTGATAAATAGATGTTGTCCGATTCTCAGACCTACTGAATACGCATATAAAAAACAACAATTAGAAAAAACGGTAAAGCCGTTTCGGAGGAGTACGGTAACTAACACTGTGACACGTGAATTTAAATATAAGTTAACCAATAAGCTTACAATTAGGTGATGAACATAGACTGTACTTAGACAATAGGATGCCCATAAATTATAAAAAATAGAGACATTAACATTGTTTTCGTTGTAGCAATAATATCAATATTAGTATTTACATATAGTGAACAAATAAACACAATCACAATTGCTGGCGTGTCTTTAGCACGATGTCACCTCGTTTATCACAGTCGCAGGACGTGCATTTTTGCATGCAATAAATGTTCACCATGCTTTGTGATTTTTGGGACATACCGAGCGGGTAATTTACTAACTTTTAAGCGTTTTTTAAAAGGTAAATAAATAAATTAATAAAATAAATAAATTAAATTAAAATAAATTATAATAAATTATAATTAAAATGATTGATGCATAGAATAAAATTAACAAATTATTACATCAAATCGAGTACCTAAGTTTAAAAGCAATAAATTTTAATAGATATGAACGGTCAGTGAAAACCTTTACTTAATATAACTACGCAACTGATTTCGATGCGATTTTTTTATAGATAAAATGGTTTAAGAGGATGGCTTTTTTGTATAATTTATTACGGTTTGGTTTACATGTTTTATGACGGGCTAAGCAGAAGTAGAAGATGCTATAATAATAATATATTCTTAACTACAGCTTCCATTACTTCAATATTTCACATTTCACAGTGTTTGGATACTTTAAGACGTCACCAATTTGGTCTACATACATTACGCTAGTCTTTCTCTGTATCTACATTATTCCATTTTCAAATTTTAAAGTCTTCATATTTTCTGTTCAGTTTTTTCCTCAAATCTGAAAAGCCTGGACACCACAAAGCTATTACAAGCACGAACAGTCTCAGTGAAAAAAATCGCACGTTCTTACTATATTTGCATAAAACGTGGGCCGAATTATAATCAATCGTTCAATTTTAACATCTCGCCATGAGAAATGGACGTCGCATTCACTAATGTCACACTTGCAATCGAATGTTCTCGAAATTTTAACATATGAATTGGAACGTAAGGTAAAAGATATGCAAATTAAAAGCAACTGAATTGAGGACCTTGTATCTTGAAGTTGGTTGAAAACTTTCATTATTCAGTTCGCAGTAGTTACTATATTCCATCAAAAACATAAATATGAAAGGTAAGTTATGTTCAATATGATATATTATTACATAATATACCTTGTTTGTTGACTTTAACGACCAAAGAAATTAGATCTAAATGGGTGCCAAGTTCAATGGTCAGTACTGAAATTTATTTATAACAACGTGAAATATAATTTACTAGCTGTTGCCCGCGACTTCGTACGCGTGAAATTTAGAAATCAGACCTTAATAAACAGAAGTTTACTACTACCGCTCAATAGATGGCGTTGTACAGATTTTTTAAATCGCACTATGGTTTGGTTACACACATTAACACATAAGCTCGTCAAAATTTTAAGTTTCCATTCCGCTTTTTGCATTTATAAATTAATAGGGATTGGATTGTTATAACTTACGATAGTATATTTTAGCTCAGGCTCAGGCTCTGACTTAGCTAATTCTTGTATCTCGTCAATTTGTGTGTCTCTCTCTCTCTCTCCAGCTCATTAAGGTAAGGTCCCACTGTTGGGCACGGGCTTCCTCAACTATGGAAGGGATTATGGCATTTATGGCTCATTATGGTCTACTGTGCCGCGCTGACCAGACATGTTGGCATAGGACTTAATTTTTAAGATTTCCCTTATATCCCTTAACTAGCTCTTACAGCACCTTAAGAAGGAAAAGGAGTGGTGACACTTGTATTCGTAGTACGTCACCATTTGTACAGTGGTTTGTGTGTGAACGTTGTGATTTTTTATTATGTGAAATAGCGCAGCGAAATCGCTAACTCGACGCAATTGCTGAAGTAACGCACCTTGTGGTCTGGAACTAAACTATATGACAACACGTTTAGGTCACTATGGTATTAGAGACCGAATAATTTGGCTATAAAAGTCTAAATTAAATAATTTCAATCTATGAACTAACGTCGGACACTGTTGTCAGCTCTGTTTTGAATTTTTTGCCCCATTTTCTGAACTAGCAGCATTTACATCAATGTATTTCATCCAGCTAATTGTGTGACAGACGCGCAATAATAAAATACTAAACTTGTTTAAGTACCGTGTAGGTAGATACTGAAAAAGTTTTCCGAGTAAGTACACATATCCTTAACGCATCAAGACCTAATTAAATCACGATTTTACGATTATTTAGCATAATTATGCTAAACGGTAATAAAATTTAAAACAATTTATACCAAATATCACAGCCAAATAAGTAATACAATAATACTTAAATCGAAAGTTTATACCTTTATACCACCCAGAATGGTACCTATACTTGCTTGAGTCATTTTAAATCAGTAAACAGATTTCGTATCGCAATGAAGGTAAATTAAATATATATAAATTATTCTAAATAATGTCTTTATACATACTTATTTGATATGTATGGATAAAAAAGTAATGTTAGTTTGTATGTAAACCGTAAAAAAGTCACTGAAAAAAATGTAGCAGCTCCATGTCTGGTTCTTTTTCTCCAGCTCATTTACGTCCCACTGTTGGGCGCAGGCCTCCACCACTTTGGGAGTGATTATGGTCTACTGTCCGCGCTGACCAGGCGTGTTGACACAGGGTTTATTTTCGAGTTTTCCATCTCTCAAAAAGATCATCTGTGTTCAATATCCCTTAGCTGACTTTTACAGCAGCCTTGGGAGAAGATGGGGTGGTGACACTTGTATTCTTAATCCGTCGCCACAAGGAGAAACATGAACATGTCTGGTTAATCTTTACTCATTATAAAACAAAATCGTTATTTTATATGTCCCTTTGTGAACTATCTTCAAAACTACGTAACGGATTTTGATGCGGTTTTTTAATAGATAGCATAGTTCAAGAGATGGTTTTTTTTGGTATGATTTGTTAAGGTTTGGTGTATATTATATTAAATATTTGACGCGTACGAAGATGCAGGCAACAGCTAGTTTTACTTAGACCATTGCCGAATTCATAGATCACAGTTGCAACAATAGTAACCTTGTGGTGACTACAGTTAAGGGGCAAGAGTCAGAGATTTTTTGTGGGAGACGGAAATCGCAAACCATAGTGGAACAGGCTCGTGCCCCAAATGTGGGGCATTAATGAACTGAAAATAAGAAGAAGGAACATTAATTCTTCTTAGTTAAGGGCCTACATCAATATTATCGTCGACATGTACCTACACAGCTAGTAGGTATAGAAAATGAAGAATTAGGGATATTTTTTTTGTTTACTCAAAATCTACTAAATATATTTTAATTCCGGCTTACGTGTTTCTATATATAATAGTTACTTATGTTTTATTTATTTATTTATTTATTTATTTATTTATTTATATTTGGGAAACAAACAGATATAATATGATACATAATAAAAACATAAATAGAATTAACATTATCCAAAAGCAGCTTCCACAGATATGTCTACAAACAGCGCCAGTTATTAACAAAAAATAATACATGAATGTGACAAAAATAAAAATTAAAAGTATAAGATGAAATATTATGATGATAAAAATAAAAATGAAAATACATAAATCAGATTATTCTCTATAAATATGGTAGTTACTAGATTATCTGTGAGCTAGACGATCGTGAACGGACCTCTTGAAGCAAGGTAAGGAAAGATGAAAAATATCCACATCATCACCAGCATTGGTTCCGATGAGGTTGTCATATGAACGACAAGCTCTTAAGACATAGGAATTTTGTCCATAGTTAGTTCTTGTATAAGAAACAGGAAATAAGGGTCTTCTGCGGGTATTAATTCGTGGACATCTAAAACTTATCCTATTCAACAGGTAAGGGGAGTCCACTTGATTACGAATTATTTTATATAAAAATAGTATGTCGCGAGCGGCTCTTCTTGTTTCTAAGGATGGTAAGCGAGCAATACTGTCAGAGTTACATTTCTGCTTTCTCCATGCAATATGCTTATACAGTTTATTTTGAATTTTTTCTATATGGTCGATATAAATTCTATATTGAGGATTCCAAACTATAGATCCATACTCAAGTATGGGTCTAACAATAGACTTATAAAGCAATAATAACGTGGATAAATGTTTAAATTCCTTTGTCATCCTCAAAACGAATCCCAACATACGGAAAGCCTTGTTCACTACAGATGTTACTTGTACAGATGTTAATTTGCTGTCCAATTTGACACCTAGGTCCCGCACCTCATTGACTCTCTTTACATTTTCATCATTTATTTTGTAATCAAATATTATATAATTATTCTTTCTCGTAAACGTTATTACATTGCATTTCTTAACATTGAGATATAGGGTATTTTCCTTACAATAGTTACATAATTTGTTCATATCATTTTGTAGTTCTTCACAATCACTAACAGCTTTTATTATTTTAAAAATTTTTGTGTCATCTGCATATAGCAAAACATTTGATTGATTAAAATTGGTAATGACATCGTTGATATATAAATTAAACAAAAGAGGTCCGAGGTGCGAGCCCTGAGGTACGCCCGAAGTTATGGGTATAAATGTGGAACAGTAACCCTTTATAGCAACAGCTTGGCTGCGGTCTCTCAAATAAGATTCCAGCCACCTAAGCAGATCGCCATGAACGCCGATGCTTTCAAGCTTACGTAGAAGTGTCTCATGACAGATTTTATCAAAAGCTTTTGAATAATCCGTATAAATGACGTCAACCTGAAAGCCTTTGTCCATTGCTGTGGTTACGTAATCCAAAAATTCGCACAAATTAGTCTCCGTAGACCTACGACTCATAAAACCGTGCTGATGAGGTATTTTGAAAGTTATTTCATTAGTTAATACGCGATAATAGACCGACAAATGAAAAAAATAAAAAAATTGAGAGGTTTTTTCGCTAAGATTTTCTATGGAGAAAACTTTTTCAATCGCGTTTCTGAGTTTATGCGATCCTAGATTATATATTGAAAAAACATATACTTAAAAATTAGAGCTCTAGCCATTAAATCTAAAGAAACAATGAAAACTTCGTACGTACAAAAATGCACGAAGCTATTTTGGTATCCTCTTAACTTAAAGTAGAGTAGATTCCGCTCAAACTGCGTGCGCTCTATATTTTTGAAGTTAGATAAAGATAATAATTTATAAGCGACTAGTTAAAGCCTGTGGTTTCATCCGAATTTATAGTTATTGAGTCCCTCCTCCCCAATATGCACCAAATCTTAACAAATTAAACAAAAAAAAACATCTTTACCGCTCCACCTATTATTATTATACTTAGTTCAAAAACTAAAAAACACGCTTCAAAATCCTGAATATTTTTTTTTATTATTGCATTGTCATCGGTCCTTGTTGTCCATGCAAAATTTCAGATCAATCCTACTACTGTAAGTGGGTGAAAATCACTTTCAAAGATACGTTACATAGATTAATACATTGATAGATACCTACCGAACTAATTTAAGCGTAATTTATTAATTTTTGCATTTGACATTTGACTTAATAAATCAAATTATAGTGGAAAAAGTGAAAAGTACGTAAAAATATATAAACTCATTCGAGTGACAGATATGGTGGTTAATTTGAAGTGTTGCAAGTAGACCGCAATAAGCTCAGTTGGAAGAGCTTCGGAACGGTATTCCGAGGTCGTGGGTTCAATTGCCACTTGCGGCATTTCACTTTTTCCACCATAATTTGATTTATTAATTTAAGCGTGTTAAAAATCATCAAAATCGTTGCGTCATTTTGAAGACATAAGCTCATAGAGAAATACCTACATTTAAAAATAACAACTTATTTTTAAATAAAGATAAAATTTTACCAGTTAAATTCTAAAATATTTTAGTAGAACAAAAGTAGCAAGTAAAACATAGTCGAGTAATAAAATAGCTAACAAGGTATTTTCGGCTAATACAACCTATATAAATTCAAAAGTCGGATAATGACGGCCACCTAATGATATTCGCGAATGGTAATGACACGATGTGAAACCAACTCACGAGCGGGCCGCTCATTAGGCGCGTGGGTCGCATCAATGGACCACCATCATGGCACATTAACATCACAATGATAAAATGTATTTATTATATATGTGTTATTTGTTCTAGACAGACTATAGATTACTATTATTACCTAGGTATTTATTATATCTTAACAGAGTGTGTAAAAATATATAAATAAAACCGCTTATACAGGTATATTTTGTTTCACATCTTTCCGACACTTCAGAGAATTTGAAATCAACATGATCACCGCATTGAGCTTAGCTGTAAAAAGTCTTTTGGGTACCTACTTGTTACAGCTCTACATTCTACCCAACTCTTTCTGTGGCCAATATTTGGCATGTTCACAGATTACTATATATTAGTCAGGGCATGTTCGTAAACTAAACCATATAATATCTGTTTAGAAAAAGAAATAAGTTTAAATAAAACAATGAATTACTTTAAGAGGATACCAAAATAGCTTCGTGCATTTTTCGACGTAGGTACGAAGTTTTCATTTTTTCTTTAGATTGAATGGCTAGAGCTCTAATTTTTAAGTATATGTTTTTTCAATATATAATCTAGGATCGCATGAACTCAGAAACGCGATTGAAAAAAGTTTTCTCGATAGAAAATCTTAGCGAAACAACGTCTCTCATTTTTTATTTTTTTCATTTGTCGGTCTATTATCGCGTATTAATTAATGAAATAACTTTAAAAACATAAGTAACTATTATATATAGAAACACGTAAACCAGAATTAAAATATATTTAGTATAATATTTTGTAACACCTGCGCGACTCATCTGTTTAAACAAAACTACTTTTTACGGATTTAGACGCGTATATTTGTTTTAAATTTTGGTCCGACGTTTCGGAGACTTTGCAGTCACCATGGTCACGGGTGAGACTGAGCTGTAATGTGTCTTCTACGATCAGTTATTACAGGGTTTACCCACATTCGATTTTAATTTTACATTGACCATAAAGATAGACTTTTACTATAAACTATATCATATTACATTGTGCTCAGACTACATAAAATCAATAACATTATTTTAGTTTCTAAAATACATTAACAAATTGTAACAATATAACGAAAATTTTTAAATTATATAAGGTGAAACATACATAATTTTATCATAGACTAAAGTTTTAATTATTATAGAGGTAGTATACAATATAGCAAGCAAAACTAAGTTTATATACTTAAATACAATATTATTTACATAATAACAAGAATTTTTAAAAAGAATTATTGGTTTAAGATTTAAATTAGTTTATATTAAAAAGAAATTGTTAATTTTATTTGAATTTATAGAAAATTAGTATTTATTTTAATTATTTAGTTTTTATTATTTTATCTAATATACTACCACCAGATCGGAACGCGTCCCACTTGAGAAAGATCTGGCAAGATAACTCAAGGGGAGTCAAAGAAAATTATTTATTATTAATATTGTCGGTCTAAAGTGAAGTTAAGGGGATTTTAAGTCTTGTTGTCTGCAAAATGTGCTAACGGTGTCTTGCTGTTTTGAAACCGAGTGTGTTTTGGATTTTATTAAACTAATTACAGGATCCCAACTAGGTGCCAGATCCCAACCGTCTTCTCTATTAAAGTTTTTATGTTTCTTTATTTCAATAGCCTCGCGAATCATTCTGGGTCGGTATCGATTTTCCTTGGCGAGGATTTGATATGATATGTAAAATTAAAATCGAATGTGGGTAAACCCTGTAATAACTGATCGTAGAAGACACATTACAGCTGAGTCTCACCCGTGACCATGGTGACTGCAAAGTCTCCGAAACGTCGGGCCAAAATTTAAAACAAATATACGCGTCTAAATCCGTAAAAAGTAGTTTTATTTAAACAGATGAGTCGCGCAAGTGTTAGAAAAAATTCTTTATTTCTCAAAATACAAGATTTTAGTAGTACAGTACAGCTGTTTACAAAAACTGTTTGTGAATATTACAAAATTTTTTTCATAAGTACAGAGATGCGAGTGCGGTCCTGCATTACCTAACTAGGCTAAGAATTTAGCTTGTGTTTAGGATACAGTCCCTGACCCCCTATGATTGCACGTGCACTAGGCACATATTGAATACATATTGTGTAAGCAGTACTATTAATACATATACATTGTAGATAGGTATTTTTGCAACGCATATCAATTAAATAAGATCATGCAGCATGCTGTGAAGAACAAAGGTGTGTGTAATAGTTTGAGTTTTTGTGTGTATATGTGTGTGTGTCTGTGTGTGTGTGTGTGTACGTGTGTGTGTGTGTGTGTGTACGTGTGTGTGTGTGGGTGAATGTGTGTGAATGCGATTGTTGATAAAATTGAAGATTATGACAGGTTAACATTTCCCTAATTCTTCATTTTCTATACCTATTAGCTGTGTTAATAGGTACATGTCGACGATAATATTGATGTAGGCCCTTAATAATAACTACTTTCTGTCTATGCATGACTGCATTGTATCACAGGTTGTATTTAGTTTTTTCATACTTTTATGCAACCCACAGTGACATCTATTATCTAATAGCACATTAGCAGTTAGTTAAAAGAAGTGACATCTAGTGAGGACTAGTTAACGTTACTGACCAAAAATATTTAACTCTAAAAGGAAACAGAGAACTTTTGCGGTTTTGACAAGGAAAAATACTGTTAATAAATTTATTGTCACACACATTAGGATTGTTATATAAATAAAAATAAAAGACGTTAAATTTTGGCAACTTTAATAATATGTCCAAAGAATGCCATTAATCTAAGAACTATCAACGTGTCAAAGAATGGCAACATTCTTTGAACTGTCAAAGCAGTTGTCAATTGCTTGTCAAGTCAAGTTGTCCGCCATCTTTTCTTTCTTGACGTGCTCGTAAACAAACAGCACGTGTAAAAATGCGTATTGAGACTTGTTACTTCTGTTCATCCAGGATTTATCCTGGACATGGCATACAATTTGTAAGAAACGACTGTAAAGTGAGTATTTAACATACTATTACGCACTTTCATTACCATTATCTATTTCATAACATTGCGCTATCCTATTCATGGATAGATTTTCAGATTTTGTCGTTCAAAGTGCCATGCAGCATTTAAAAAGAAGAAGAACCCACGTAAAACTAAATGGACCAAAGCATACCGAAAGACAGCCGGCAAAGAATTGGCTATTGACCCATCTTTCGAGTTTGAGAAACGTAGAAATGCCCCCGTGAAATACAGTCGTGAATTATGGAATAAGACTATTGAAGCAATGAAGAAAGTTGAAGAAATCAGACAGAGAAGGAGTAATAATCATATAATGCAAAGATTGAGGAAGGGCAGGGAAGTAGAATGGCAGAGAGATGTCAGAGAAGTTCAACGGGATATATCTTTGATTAAGTAAGTAGATTACTTTATCATTTCATATTTTGTTAATAGATTTGTACCTAAGAAATTCGTCTATACAAAATTTGATCACTTAAGCTTTAATTTGCCAGCGAATATTGTTTTAGGGACAAATATTAAATAGAGTTTTATTACATGTTATGTACACAAATATAGAGTTTTATTTATTTTGAGAATTGCATAGTGAGTCATGAATACTTATTTTAGTTGTGTAATATCTATGAATTTCATAAAAACAGTGTTGATAAATTTAATTTACCACTCTTGTATCAGCTTTGTATGTATTTATGTAATAATCTATGTAACTGAATCTTTGTGAGTGATTTTTAGCCACTTGCAATAGGTGATCTAAATTTTGCACACATCAAAGACCAAAACAACTCAATAATTAAAAAAGTATGCAGGATATTTAAACATGTTTTTCAGTTTTTGAATTAAGCTAATTGTTAATTTAGTTATGAATAAGCAGGCTTTGAACCTAATATATTTGTTTGTAATGTAATGTACGAATCATTTGTTTTACCTGTGTGGTATGGCAAACCACTGATATTTTCTGCTTTTCTTTTAACTTCAGTGTATTTGTGGATTTTAAGTCTTGTTAAGAATTACTATAGAAAGGAGTTCTAATGTCTTCGGAAGTAGGCTTGTTTTGTAACTTTGTTAGTCTTCTTTGTAGTACTTACCTATATTATAAAATTTTAATAATGGCAAATGCTTAATCCATAATAGGGGTAATATCTAGCATATCTATTAGTTCTCATTTTATTATTCCTTTTATAGATCACCAGCGGCTGGTCTAAAACAGAGGAAACTTGCTGAAGAGACACAAATGGAAGTGGAGCCTGAGACTATTGAAGTAGTAGATGCTAAAGGACGTAAACAAGTTATTACTGCACCTATTATGGTACCGGCTGCAGGAGACATGGTGGAAGAAGGCGGAGATATTGAATTGTAGATAGATATAGTTAAAAACTTATTGTAACACTCATACAATCCGATTTCTTGTGTTTAAAAACTTCAAAATATAAAAGATTAAATATGGTTAAATTAAATAAACGATTGTTTTTTTTATTCTGTTAATTTAAAACTAACTATACAGTCTTATTCTTAGTCCGTCACCACACGGACAATACACCGGATACGGAGAATACAAGTGTCACCACCCCTTTTCTTTCCTAGGGTGCAGTAAAAGGCTGCTAAGGCATATTGTACACAGTTAACATCCTCTGTGAGGGAAAACTCGAAAATAAACCCTGTGCCAACACGCCTGGTCAGCGCGGCACAGTAGACCATAATCCCTCCCAAAGTGGAGGAGGCCCGTGCCCAACAGTGGGACGTTAAATGGGCTGGAGAGAGAGAGATACAGTCTTAATCTTATCCGTGAGGACCTATAATTGGCTTGCTGATGTATATTTTTTTTTTTAGTTCAGTGTTTCTAAAGCTGTTTGTCTTCCTTGAAATAAATAAATTAAGTGAAGTCCTAGAGTGCTGACCACGTACTTGTCGACGCAGCATTGGGCGAGCCCCGACAAGGTGGAGCGACGACATCGTTAAGATCTCGGGGGAGACTTTGGATGCAAGCAGCACAAGACTGCACATTGTAACATTCTATGGGGAAGGCCTATGTGCAACAATGGACGGAGAGAGGCTGATGGATTGGATACAGTCTATTTGCATCAAAGCATACTTAAAAGTAGGCTGTTTTATTTCTCAGGCTCTAGCCAAACTGGAGCTAATTTCAGTGTTCTTATCATCAAATAACTACATATAGCTAACTTTAGCATTTACCGTATTAGAAACAGAATTATGTATACAACAATATTGTCCGTCTGGTGATGGATTAAGAATATAAGTATCACCACCCCACCTCATTATATTGTAAACAGATAATATCCTCTGTGAGAGACGGAAAACTAGAAAGTAAATCCTGTGCCAACACGCCTAGTCAGTGCGGCACAGTAGACCATGATTCCTCTAAAAGTAAAGGAGGCCCGTGTCCAATAGTGGAACGTAATTTAGCTGGAGAGAGAGGGAGCCTATTATGTGTACCTACCTATTAGAAAAAAATAGTAGGTATGTAATACAAATAATAATTTTTTACTTTTCTGTATTTTAATTAGAGGTACATTTTTAAACTTTATGTTGAAAAATTTAATTGCTCGTAAAATTATAGTTATGTAGATACATAATCTACATAACTTTAATTTTACGTAGATACCTTTACAAGACTACCGTGTATTAGTTATACATCCGAGTGTAGTAGGTATAAAAGATGTATTGATTTACCGATGTACTGAGCGTAAAGTAATCCTCTTTGGTAACATATATCTTCAACATTTTATCTAGCTATATTCTAAATTCTGTTTTTCACGAGAGTACATTATGACCGAGTATTACTGTTTGATATTTGTATTGCTATCTGAACTACAACTGTTTTTATGAAATAAATAAATTATTATTAATTGTTATATTTACCGATTTTGAAACAGACTATGATAATTTTAAAACTACGACTGATTGCTATTTTTAGCCTGACCCCATTTTTAAACCAAAGGTGTTATAAAATTAGTCAGTTTTGTTTTATTTAATGTACTTATTATTCAGTAGGTACAATTTCGGGACTATGCTAATACTTCTTAATAAAAAGCTACTGTTTTAACAGCTTTTATTTAATGAACTGTATATGTAACATGTTGAACATCTATGAAAAAACAAATAGGTTGCTCACCCCTGCCTAATTCAATTAGTAGTATGTAACTTAAGAATTGAATAATGTAATAGAAATCAAACCACGACGCTGTCGGCATTGTTCCATAATAACTTCCGGACTTCCATCGAATTGTAATAATATATCCATCATTAATTAGAGATTTTATTTCTAAAATCTAAAATGGCGATATATTCATACTTATTTGGACTTATAATAGCGTGTGTGTCTTATATAGTTTATCAAAAATATGTAAACACGTACACAAGTATTGTAAGCAAACCAATGAAGAGATACGATTATATTATTGGTAAGTTTGTTTACTAACGCCTACTTAATTTTTTATAGCAACATTTAGTTAGTCACTTATAATATTTACTCAGGCACTTTCGGCTTTTAGTTGGTGCTGGCACCGCTGGTTGTGTTCTCGCATCACGTCTATCAGAAGATCCAAGTACAAAAGTCTTGCTTATAGAAGCTGGAGAACATATGGGTTACTTCACCAAGATCCCACTTACACCTACCGCTGCACAACAAGGACCTAACGACTGGGCTGTTCAGACTACATCACAGAAATATTCGTCTTTCGGACTATGGAGACAGGTAGGTAATTGATATCTAAACTAATAATTGTAAAGCCGAAGAGTTTGTTTGTTCGAACGCACTAAGCTCAGGAACCATTGGTCCAATTTGAAAAACTCTTTCTGTGTATCCAGTACAGAAAGACTTTTTCAAAATGGACCACTGGACCTTCCTTCTTCTTCTTCTTCTCCAGCCCATTTACGTCCCACTGTTGGGCACGGGCCTCTTCCACTTTGGGAGGGATTATGGTCAACTGTGCCACGCTGACCAGGCGTGTTGGTTTAGGGTTTAGTTTCGAGTTTTCCGTCTCTAACAGAGGATGTTATCTGTGTGCAATATCCCTTAGCTGACTTTTACAGCACCCTTGGGAGGAGATGGGGTGGTGACACTTGTATTCTTAATCCGTCATCACACGGACAACTTTGGTACAGGGACCTTTGATGTAACTAAATTATTTAATTTAATGTTTATTCCAGACTCAATACATACCTCGAGGTAGGGGTCTGGGAGGGTCTGGTCAAATCAACTTCTTGCTACATGGGCTCGGTCTACCTTCAGATTACAACAGATGGGCAGACCTAGGTTTCAAAGGTTGGACTGAGGAGGATCTAAAGCCCTATTTCTTTAAAGCCTTTGGTACAGGGAGAAGTGAGTTCGATTCCAGTTATTGCGCTGTTGATGGAGATTGTCCTGGCTCTAAGGTGAGAATACGATATGATGCATTTCTTACAGTTTTTAGGGTTCTGTTTTACAAACAACCTATATAACTTAACTCTTGTGTCAGCCTGTCAGCTAATCATTTTTTGGCCGCTACATAAATAATAATAAATAAATAAATATTCATGGACATTTCACACAACGTCCTCTGGTCCCAAGCTAAGCTTATGTGCTTGTGTTATGGGTACCAGAATACGGATAGAATACATATACTACTTTTTTTTGTAAATACATACTTATAATACATAGAAACACCCAGACGCAGTACAAACATTTGTATGACAATTAGAAAAATCACACAAATGATTGTCCCGAGCGGGAATCGAACCCGCGACCTCTTGATCGGCAGTGCGTTACCAGAACCACTACACCACGAGGCCCGTCAATATAATAAAGTTGTAAAATAACTTTATTTTATGGCAGTCGTTTACGCTTTTTCGGTCATGTAGATACTGAACCAGTCTGGAATGGAATTTAGTAACTAAACATAAAGCCGTACTCTTGAACCACTTCATCTATTATAAAAAATCGAATCAAAATCCGTTGCGTAGTTTTGAAGATTTAAGCTCATATACATTACATACATACATACATTACTTTGTCTATTTTTTCTTTAGGCACTAATGCAATTGAAAATAATAGATGAATCTGATGATCTAATGAACACATTTAGGACGGCGTCTTCTGTATCAAAGAGCGAATATTCCATGTTCAGAAGACCAGTAGCTACTGTAAAAGACGGTGTGCGACATTCTTCTTATGATGCTTACTTAAAACCAGTGATGAGAAGGAAAAATCTTCATGTTTTGTTGAAAACTAAAGCAGTTTCTGTAAGTAGGTTTTGGATTTGAAAACGATAAACGATTCTTAATAATATATGAAAGTTAACATTGTCCAATTGTGTTAATGAGACTAAAGTATAATTTTTTATTTTAGTTTTGTTATGCACGTAGAATTGGTACTAATGTTGGGTTTCCACTATCTGCACTCCAGGCTAATAAACTTTGAGAAAATTTACACGAATAATAATTAAATAATGTTATGACATTTTTTCAAAAAACGATTTTGTTCATTTTCAGTTCTTATTTAGTACTCGACGTTATAATTATCTATCACTCTTTATTATCTATTTCAGATACGTTTCGAGAACAAAACAGCGTCTTCATTATACATTCTACAGAACCACATGTTGTTAGACAACGTGTTTGTTAATAAAGAAATTATATTATGTGCTGGAGCTATCAAAACACCACAAATATTAATGTTATCTGGTATCGGACCTAAACAATTATTGCAAAGGTATTACACATTCATGTGTCTTCTTCTTAACCCGGGTACCAGAATACGGATATACTACATAAACTACTTTTCTTTTGTAAATACATACTTATAATACATAGAAAACACTCAGACGCAGGACAAACATTTGTATGATAATTATAAATATCACACAAAATGATTGTCCCGTGCGGAAATCGAACCTGAGACCTCGTAAACGGTAATCCGTTACATGAACCACAAAACCACGATGCTCGTCTATGCGCTTACCATTAAACTATGGTCTACCATGCTGGAGTGTTGGCATATGGTTTAGTTTCGAGATTTCCGTTTCTCACAGAGTATGTTATCTGTGTACAATATCGCTCAGCTGGCTTTTACAGCACCTGAGAAGGGAAAGGGGTGGTGACACTTACACGGACATATTTATTACTAGCTGTTATCCGTAATTTTCGCCGATTTTACAACATTTCTTACTGATGCTTCGCTCCTATTAGTCGCAGCTTGATGTTATATAGCCTAAAGCCTTTCTCGATAAATGTACTATCCAACACTGAAAGAATTGTTCAAATCGGACAAGTGGTTTCTGAGATCAGCGCGTTAAAACAAACAAACTCTTCAGCTTTATAATCTTTATATAGATTTTGACTCATATTCAGGTTAAAAATCAAGTTAATATCATCAAACGAGCACGTTGGACGGAATCTCCATGATCATATGAACATGCCGATGTATGTGAGCATACAGAAGCCGTACAGCATCACATTGTCCAAAGTTTTCACATTTAGCACACTATGGAACTACTTATGGAACAAATCAGGTAAGATTTGCGACGGGCTTCGTAGTGGAGTGGTTTATATAATGGACTGCCTATCACGAGGTCGCGGGTTCGATTCCCGCTTGGGACAATCATTTGTGTGATATCCATAAATGTTATACAAATGTTTGTACTGCGTCTGGGTGTTTCTATGTATTATAAGTATGTATTTACAAAAGAAAAGTAGTATATATAGTCTATCCGTATCTGGTACCCATAATACAAGCATAGAAATATAGCTTACTTTAGGACCAGGACGTTGTGTGAAATGTTCTGAATATTTATTTATTTATTATATATTATTGCATCTATGTGACGGAATTTTTGAAATTGATTTTTACCCACATGTAGAAATCCAAATGATCTAAAATTTTGCACACAATACCTACACGATGACAATGCAATAATTTTAAAAACAATATCCAGGATTTTCAAGCAACTTTTTTGGAAAATGTAATAGCCATTACTTAATAAATTAAACTACAGTGGAAAAAGTGATCACCGCAAGCGGGACTAAATGGCTGGTCGAGATTGTTCCAAAATTTTCTCGATAGATGGCGTTGTACATTAAAAATGGGATGTAGACTCAATCGAGTAACGTTGTAGTGGTCAAATTGGTTACTGTTAGCACGATCGCAATAAGCTCAATTGGCAGAGCTACGGTACGGTATTCCGCGGTCGTGGGTTCATGTCCCGCTTGCGGTGATCACTTTTTCCACTGCAGTTTAATTTATTAAGTAAAAGCATAGCAAGTCAATTGCAAAATTAATAAATTACTATAATGTAATAGCCAATTTGGAAAATTCTTTCTTGTTTGAAAGGGCAGTTACTTATAACTTGTTTTCATAGTCTTAGAGTCATGATCAAAACATCTCGCTATGGAGAAGTTCAATGACTGTTAGGTAGGGACGTTTGAGGGCTGGATCAAATTGATTATCTTTGTTTAATATTACCAGGTTTATTATCATTTCCACCGATGTCAGGAGTGGAGTATGACAATACATCGGCCGTGATGTTGTTCTCAATGGGTACAGCCAGTGAGAGGTTGCTTAGAGATCTGTCTAATTATAAACCCCAGGTTCGTAACTTGATTCTTGATTACACCTTGTTATAATAGAATATTAAGCAACCGTCCATCAACCTTTCTCCGTCGTGGACATCAGCCTTCCTCATAGAACGCCACAAGGTGCGGTTCCGCGCCAACGGTTCCTGGTATATTTTTGCCACTTTTTGACGGGCTTCGTGGCGTAGTGGTTCATGTACTGGACTGTCGTTCACAAGGTCGCGGGTTTGATTCCCGCTTGGGACAATCTTTTGTGTGATATTCATAAATGTCATACAAATGTTTGTACTACGTCTGGGTATGTTCTATGTATTATAAGTATGTATTTACAAAAGAAAAGTAGTTTATGTATTATATCCCTATTCTGGTACCCGTAACACAAGCATAATAGGTTTAGCTTGGGACCAGAGGACGTTGTGTGAAATGTCCATGAATATTTATTATTATTATTATTTATTATTTTCGATATCGTCAGTCCAACTTGTTGGGGTGCTACTACACGCTGCGTCGTCCGGTGCGTGGTTGCCACCCGAGGACCTTCCGTCCCCAATTTCTTATTTGATTTTTGGCCATGGTGACTGCAAAATCTAAAGGCGTCTAAAAATCCGTAAAAAGTGGTTTTATTTAAACGAATGAGTCGCGCAAGTGTTAGAGAAAAAGATAATAATAATAGCAATATTTATTTTATCATTTCCTAGGTGTTTCGCGACACCTTCCCATTCTACAATGTATCACATAAGGAAGGTTTCATGTTCCTCTCAACTTGCATTCAACCAAGAAGCAGAGGAACTGTCATGTTAGGTGACGCCGTATCTTCTACTCCACCAGTCGTAGACCCTCACTATTTGGAGCAGTTCTATGATGTACAGTGTATTATTAATGGTTTGTGTTTAATAAAACTGTCTTCTTCCTAGCCCATTTACGCCCCACTGTTGGGCACGGACCTCCGCCATTTCTGTAGGGTATTCGGTTTACTATTCCGCACTGACCAGGCGTGTTGGCTTAGTATTTAGTTTTGAGTTTTCCGTCTTTCACAGTTAATGAGAAAACAAGGGCTGGTGCCCCTTATATTCTTAATCAGTTACCACAGGGAAAGCTAAAATCTAGTCTAACGTTATGGAAACTTTTCAGTCACCATGGGAGGTTAAGCTATAAAGTGTAAGAAACGTCGGGCTAGACTTCAAATTGTATTATTAGGGTTCCGTACCAAAAGGTAAAACGGGGCCATCCATCCATATATTGAGATCATCCATCTGTCCTTCTGTCACCAGGCTGTATTTCTGAAACGGTATTAACTAGAGTGCTGAAAATATCACGATTTATCTATATCAGTTCATATATTTTAAAACAACAAATACTCATCATCATCATTTTCCTGCCCTTATCCCGTTATTTGGTGTCAGGAACATTAGAAATATATTATGATAACAACGGTAAAGAACTCTTCGTGAGCTAGTCGTATGCTCAGTTTTAAATTATTATAATCAGGCATACGAAGAGTAGAGAAGCTGATATCAACTAAGGCATTCCAAGAGATAGGAGCAGTGATTCACTGGCCAAGACCTGAACGTTGCCTCTCTCTGTGGACATATACCAAGGAACAACAGAAAGGATATGTTCAAAAACGAAGAAGATTGTAAGTTAGTTTTGATTTTATTAGCTTATGTCTCACACGCCATATCATTTATGTAAAAATAAACCCTGTTCCTACACGCCTAGTTAGCGCGGCACAGTAGACCATATTCCTCAAATTGGAGTAGGCCTGTGCCCAACAGTGGAACGTTAATGCGTGGACCAGGCGTGTTAGTATATTATTATGGTTTATTTTCGATTTTACATCTTTAACAGAGTTTTTGCAGCACCCTGGGAAGGAAAAGGGGTGTTGACACTTGTACAATAGGACACTTGTCATTTCAATCCGTAACCGCAATGATATTATGGATATATAGAGGAAGTTGTGTGAAATGTCCGTGAATATTTAATTGTTACTTATTTATTTATTTATTATTTATATGTCGAAAAATAGATCAGAGGCCTGAACAGGAATCCGAGCACATAGCGTAAGAACTGTCTTACCGATATTCACACCTCAATCTATCATACTGTTGCACACTTATAAGGATAACTGGCCTCCACATCAACCCCTTATAGCCAGTGCCCAAGCCTCGCAACGAAGAATCATCACTACGTTCACACAATGAGGAATACATGTACGCGCAAACACGTACATGACGACTTTACACAATACACGCGCACACAGACACCTACAAGACAACTTCTACACACACTAACACGCCGTGATGTGCACAGCACGAATTCTCGGACAATACTGAACTCCAGCCACGTTCGCCTATCGTATTTAAAGCAACTTAGTGAGTGGGATTGCGGCCATGGTAACGGGTTATATAATCTTCAATATCTTTAGGGCATAATATATTCTCAATTAATATCTCGACATTAATCAGATACTAAACTAAATACATACAAACAAACTTTACTTTCTTAAAAACTTTACTAAACTAAATAAGATTTAACTAACTAATTAGTCATAACTAAATCAGGAACTAATTTCGTATACCTACAAATTGGTTATAAACACTTTAATATTCTTTTAAAACCTATTTCCTTTACGCCTAGCTGACATATATATCTCGATATACAGGACCGTTACTAATACCATCATTATCCGACTTATTAGACACTGGCTGTTCCCCGCAACTTCGTACAGGTAGAATTTATAAATCAAACCTTCATAAATTACCTAAAAAAGCCATTCTCTTGAACCACTCGTATCTATTAAAAATCCCCCATCAAATTTGTTGCGTAATTTTGAAAATATAAGCTCACATAGGGACATACTTACAAAAATAACGACTTTGTTTTTTAAAAGAATATATTTCCAGTAAAGACCAGCCGAAGCCTAAGCCGATACCAAAACGGAAGTATACACCACCTGACGCTTATTTAGAATGTATTGTGAGAGAATTAGCTGTGACTGGACATCATGTAGGAGGTACTTGTTCTGCTGGAACAGTTGTAGATAATGAATTAAGGTTTGTAATTTATTTATTAATTAATTACTAAAACCTCGTTTGAGAGAAAATGGAATAAAAATTCTGATTCTTAAAACAAGTTTTAAACTTTTTTGAACCAAAATTCGTGAAATTTTAACAGACTAAAATAACGGAATAGATTTTTAATGTGACCGTATATATTATTATATGTTTTTTTAAACATTTTATATAGTTAGCTTTATTTTATAATTTTGAAGTGCCAAGTAAATGCTACAACAATGGTAGGTACTACAATATGAGACGAAGTTATCTGCGAACAAACATAAATAATTTGTTTAGTTCAATAACTAAAAAACACGCTTGAAAATCCTGAATATTTTATTAAATTATTGCATTGTCATCGGTCCTTGATATATGTGCTAAATTTCAGATTAATCCGACTACTGCAACTGAGTGAAAATTACTTTCAAAAATTCCGTTACATAGATTAATACATTGGTAGATACGTACCTAATTAATATAATAATAATTTAGTTTGTCCGCGATAGACTCCTAAACTACTGAACCGATTTTAAATTTGATTTGCACACCGTGTGCAATTCGACCCAACTTGAAAGATAGGATATATTACATTTCAATTTATAGTCGCAATATTATTTTATTGCAAATTATTTGTCTACCCCTGACATTTGTATGGCAAAACAATGTCTGCCGGATCAGCTAGTAATAATATATAGTATATTGTTTTTCAGAGTAAAATCGACATTGGGACTCCGTATTGTAGATGCAAGTGTTCTGCCGTCACCAGTGTCTTTATACCCGAACTCTGTCATCATATCTATGGCTGAAAAAGCTGCAGATCTTATAATAAACAAAGCTTAATAAAATAAATCCCACATAAACTTTTTATTTATTTACAGTGGAGTCCCGGTAGTCTGACAAACACTTTGCAGGGCAGTGTCTTATATTGCAGTGGATTATAGAGTCGGACATTGAGTCGGATTATAGAGCACTGCCTAAGACCCCTTATAGTCCAAATTTTTTTATAAAAGAGTACCTTGTAATCTGACAAATTACAGATCCAATGATAATATTCTTTATACATATTATGTACATATATCTTCTAATATATAAAATTCACGTGTCACAGTGTTAGTTACCGTACTCCTCCGAAACGGCTAGACCGATTCTTATAAAATTTTGTATGCACATTCAGCAAGTCTGAGAATCGGCTAACATCTATTTTTCAAACTTTTTTTTTAGTATTGCAAAACAACGTTTGCCGGGACAGCTAGTACATATATAAACTCTGAAGTACAAATCATACTTTATTATGTATGTCAAATTTAGTAAATTAAACAGCAAAATAGAGAGCTTACGTTTTATTACAAAATTAATATTCAGTAATAAATAATAGACCATGTAGGATTACAGGATGCGCCGTATAAGCCAGGGTCCGAATTACAGGGACTCCACTGTATATGGTAAAACAATTTTCCTACAGCTTTTAAGAGGGCTCGACAGCAAGCCATGTTCCATATAAAAATATGGATAGCATACTCCGCTATTTTCTTCGTAGATATTGACTCCAGAGCAACGAATTTTTCTCACAGTATCTATGTTTTATATATCTATGCTTGTATTACTTTCTTTTTTTCAAAACAAGATAACTAAAAGAAATATGACCATTCAAATAATCCAGCTGTTTACGATGTATTTGCAGCGTCTATCACACAAAAATGGTAATTTTTTTCCAAAAAAAGAAAATAATAGAAGCATAGACACTGTTCAGCCTTAATGTGGCGTAAAGTTTTCGGTCATGAGATGAGATGATCATGGAGAAAACAGCGGAGTACGAAAAGTATTTTTTTTTTCAAAGGTTTTATAGGTATATAAAATCCTGCTGAACTATAGTTGTCGCTAAGGTGTAACGCGTGGATCTAAAAACTTAATTAAAAAAAAGACGTGTGTCACTCGGGGACTGCCGCGGTAAAGCTATTGCATAGTATTTTTTATCAACTTATGCAATTATATTTATTTATTTATTTTATTTATGCAAGAATCTAAATACCATAAACTAAAATAAGATTAATAATCCTTATTTACTGATGCATCCATTGTTTATGGTAATTATGATGAAATAGCGATTGTCAATAAAATAAAAACTAACGACAAAATTGACATGAGTCACCAGTGCGAACAGCGAAATGGCGTTTTTGCAATAGCGCCGATGTGTAAGGTTTTTTACGCTATTTCCGTTACCTACGGAATTCAAATTTGGAATTTTGTGGATTTAGTCTCCACGCTCAAGGCCCGCGATAGAAGCTATGCAATAGCTTAAAAACATCGTCTATTGTGATTCAGTTTTCGTTCAGTTTAACAACAACTTCTGACATCAGTTCGCCAGTTTTTGTTACTTCTGCTCGTATAAAAACTCTTCTGTTCCCATCTAAAACTGGCAATGGAAAGTTCTTGGGTGGCCACTCCATATTAGTAAACGCATAATTATCCTGAAAATTAAAGTATTTTTAATATTTTAAGCTAATAAAGTAAGAATCGATTACCAGAATATTTTTACCAGTCTGGGAAAATTTTGACTTTGGGCACAGGAAATATGATAGTGATTTGTTTGTAAAGGCCCCGAAAGTTGACAAAAAAAAAGTTTGACGGGATTTGTTGGCTAGTGGTTCATGTAACGCACTGCTGTTCACGAGATCTCGGGTTCGATTCCGCACGGGACAATCGTTTGTGTGATCTTTATAATTGTCATACAATTGTTTGTACTGTGTCTGGGTGTTTACTATGTATTATAAGTATGTATTTATAAAAAGAAGTAGTAAGTAGGTATATGTAGTATATCCGTATTCTGGTAACCATAACACAAGCATATAATCTTAGCCTGGGACCAGAAAACGTTGTGAGAATTGTCCATAAAAAAATCTACATTACATAATATCTTTTATTACGATAATCAATAAAAAAAATTAATTAAGTAGCAATTGAAAATCAGTTACGAATTTTAAGGATGGGAAAAAAAATTCTCTTGGTCGTAGAAGGGTTAAATACTCTGGCATATTTCAATTTCTACATATAGAATCGGTAGAGCAAGCAATGGTTTGTGAGGACGCATTAAGATTGTTGTTCATTGTCACCAACCCATTTCCACTTTCTGGGGTTAGATATTTTAAGTCCATAATATATTCTGTGAGAGATGAAACACACGAAAAGAAACCCTGTGCGTCCCAAGAAGGCCCGTGACCAACAGTGGGACATTGCAGGGCAAGTAAGAAGGGAAGTAGAGCAATGGAATTCCAAAAACTTCGGTTCAAATTCCAGCCGTGAATAGCACTTCTTTAGCTTAATTAATGTTTATTGGTATGGAACTTACCGCTGGTACAGGGCAAGCCGCGGTTACATTAGAATACGTCTTCAAATATGCAGAAAACCAGTTCATATTGATCATCTGACATGCTTTTGACCTTATTACAAAGTCATCCTTATTCCTACCAAACGCGATTGAACACTAAAAATGACAAAAAACGCATTTGACAACTCTACTTATACTTTAGAAGAAAACATCAACACAATCATGTGAGTTACTTATGTCTAAACACACATCCCAATAATATGTAAAATTGGAGGGATGTAAGAATGTTTTTTTTGTTCTTTAGCACAAAATAATAAATAAATAATACTAATATTCACAGACATTTCACACAACATCCTCTGATCCCAAGCTAAGCTTATATACTTGTGTTCTGGGTACCAAAATAGGGATATACTAGGTACATATACTAATTAAAGCTACTGAATGGATGCACGAGCCTCCTCCACTTTGGAAGGGATCATGGTCTTCTATACTGCGCTGACAGGGTTTATTTTCAAGCTTTTCCGTCGCTCACAGAGAATATTATCAGTCTTAGCTGGCTTTTACATCAACCTGGGAAGGAAAAGGGGTGGTGACACTTGTATTCTTAATCCATCACCACATTAATTATTAATAGAATTGGAAGGAAGAATTGGAAACTATGCATGAACTTACTGTTACATTGTCGTTCCAACTCTGTAAAAGTTTGAAATTCATGTTAGTCCTATATGGCATGCCTCGGCCGTTACGTTTCGTTATTGCATAACAAACCTCAAAATATTTTTTATTGCAATGAGTCACAGAGGCACCTTCTTGTCTTGGTTTCTAAAAATATTAAAATCTATACAAATATTTTTATTCGTGTATATTTTACAAAATGTCCTTTATATCCATAGATATATACCATGGAGCTTATTGAGTAGTACAGTTCCCTTTACGCCCAGGGAGTCTCACGTGAATCAGAACGGGCGAAGTGCGCTTGGCAAATGCGAATCCCTGTGTAATTAGCTTATATACTTAACAATCACTTATATAAACTACGAGGATTTTATACGGGTTTAATAGCGTACACGGAAGACATTACATACAACTAAGCCCTACATGTGAAATTCTCTCAAACTTCAAAATAGATTTAGACTAAAATAATATCGACAAAATTTACGACAATTATTAATAAGACAATTGATTTCATCAATCAGCTCAACGTTATTTTTAGTAGTGTTGTACAACTGTAAGAAATGGAAAACTCGAAACTAAGCTTTAGGCCTGCACGCCATCCATCCATCAACCCTTCTCAGTCCACTGCTGGACATAGGCCTCCCTCATAGAACGCCACAACGCGCGATCTTGCGCTAACTGCATCCAGCGGCCCCCGGCGTATTTGACGATATCGTCGGTCCACCTTGTTGGGGGCCGCCGCACGCTGCGTCGTCCGGTCAGTGGTCGCCACTCGAGGACCTTCCGTCCCCAACGGTCATCAGATCGTCGAGCGATGTGGCCTGCCTATTGCCACTACAGCGTGCTAACTCTTCGGGCTATGTCGTACACATCAGTCCTTCTACGGATCTCCGCATTCCGGATCTTATCACGTAGGGAAACACTGAGCATAGCCCTCTCCATAGCACTCTGGGCGACTCTGAGTTTTGTTATGAGGCCGACATTCAATGCCTATACTTATTAGACCAAAAAAATAAAATATTAGACCAAAAAACCTCCCGAAGTGAAAGAGGACCTTGCCAGGGATATTAAAACATTACTCACCATGCTAATTTCATTAAACATAAAAATAAGTATAAATATTAACTTCAGCATTGTATAATGTTTCACAAAACAATAATTTGTATTTCATAGGTAGGTCTATAATAATGCAGATATCGCGGGATATTAATAAATAATGATTCAATATGTAGATACATATCATTGCAATGATGATGATTCTTATTAAAATCATTATCTGGTATTAAATTTAAAATGAGTTATTTAAAATATTACCGGATTTTTTAAAGCTGCTCTATTTTGAAAATCGCCTAAGTCAAAGATAGATCGAATGAACGCGCGTTAGTGGTTCAATATTGTCAGCAGTTTTTAATTTTATTGGTGAGTGCTCAATTGTTATAGATATATCTGAACTTACCATACATACGACCAAATTACTTGCATTTTCAACCTATTAATTAATTAATTTAAAGTTAAACTCTTTATTGTACATTTTTACATGGTATAATTATATTATTACTGACAAAAATATACAAGTTATAAATTGTAATGAAATTGTAGAAGTGGCGGTCTTATCGCTTGTGGCGATTTCTTCCAGGCAACCTTTTGTATGGAATTGCATGAAAGTAATCACTTTAGGTAGTGTGATATTAATGGGCACAGGCCCACTTGATTGTGCACATTTGGAATTTATTTCGTCTACCCATGCCGCTGCGCTGACCAGGAGTGCTGACATAGGTGTTAATTCAATTCCCTTTCTATCACAAAGGATGTTCTCTGCATAAGCTTTTTAGCATTTAGCTGGCTGTTACATCCGTCCGGAAACAGTTTGAAAATATTAAAACATGTTGATACCAAAAATTTTAAAATTGACACATGTATATGCAAATAAATCTATTCTATTCTATTCTAAATGTCACAAACCTACTTCCACTCCAGGGTACTGCCCTGTGGCGGAGATAGATTGGTGATAGTTACTTATATTATCAATCCGTCCCCATATGGATATAAGACTTCTTTCATCATCACACCGTTACGCTTTTTTCTCGTAGGGAAAGCAGAGGCTATAGATAGAGCTCCAACTCCTACGACACATAGAACTTCTTAGTTTTTATTGATTTTTTAGTATTAGAATAGGGTTTCAATATATCAGTCAAATATTATTTTCTTAAAAGGGCACTAGAAAATAAATAATTCAGTTTAAGTTTTGAATTTGACTATGGTGGATGAGAAGTGAGTCAAAAATTTATTCATATGGTGACATGGATTGAGAATACAAGAGTCACCACCCCATTTCTTCCCCAGGGTGCTGTAAAAGCCAGCTAAGGGATATTATAAGCAGTTAAGAGTTAGGTAGATACTGTGCGAGACGGAAAACTAGAAATTAAACACTACGCTAACACGCCTGACCGACACAGTAGACCACAAACTTCTTTCTTGTCAAATTGGAGGATGCCTGTGCCCAGTAGTGGGACGTCAATGAGCTGGGAAGAGGAATCTAAAATCTAAAAACTTCATAGATATAAAACAAATACAATCATAACTTAGTTTTTTTTTAATATTTCAAAGTTTACTTTCCCCTCAGAACTATTGACATTCTTCCCATGGCTTCTTTGGTATCTGTTACGTTGAGATAAAATTTTATATTCATATCTTCTTTTGGGATCGGTAACGGAAAATTTTTTGGTGGTAACTCCATGTTATAGACGCCATAAGAACCCTGAAATATAAAATGGGTTATGAAAAATTGTTATGTAGCGTCCCGCATTAATATATAAAACTGTTACAATTTAATAAACTAAATTATAGTGGAAAAAACGATTACCATGAGCGGACCATGAACCCATGACCTCGGAACACCGTTCCGTTTAACTCGCATTGAGAAAAATTGTGGTGGTAGATTTGATGGAACCATGATAGCTCAGTCGGTAGAGCGACGGAACTGTTTTCTGAGGTCGCGCGTTTAAGTCCATATTTTATAACATACCCCGCAACCACCACCTTCCTCCACCGATGGTGGGTTGAATCGTTAACGAAAATCTCGTAATCTATCGGAGGTTTTCTGTGTAATTATACTTACTGCAACGGCGGGACATTTCCTCGGTATATCTGAATACTTAGACAGATATTCATTAAGCCATTTATTCTTTAATGAATCACAGTATAATAGTTTAACAGTCATGTCGTAGCGACCACCTGTGCCATACATTACAGTCAGCTGGAAAGAAAAATAAATCTGTATATATAGTCTGGTACACCTCAAAGCTAACTGCAAGTTATGCAGTTAGCTTTGAGGTGTACCAGACTGCAGGTCTATGGAGCGGCTCGGTGCGACTCGATCCTCGTACATTTTTTGAGTATTTATCATTAGTTTTAAAGTTTTAATCACACATGGACGTACAAAAAATGCCTCCTGCATCCACTGCTGAACATGTTCTCTTTCCAGGGGCATAGCGTGCCTTATTGGGGCCCTGTATAATAATTGTTTTGGGGGCCCTTATGAAAGGTAATGATTTCTCACAAAAGAAAACATATACGTGGCCCGGGGGCCCTGTATAATTGATACGCCAAATACGGCGGTAGCTACCTCCTGCCTATTTCCCCCATAGAACGTTACGACGCGCGGTCTTGCGTCGGCAGCAATTAATGGCTTCCCATAAGCTTGACGATATCTTTGCTTCACCTTGCCAGGGGCCGCTCATCGCTGCATCCGGTACTTGGTCGCCACTCTTAAGACCTTTCCCCAACGGTCATCAGCCCTTTGAGCGATGATGCCTGCCCATTGCCACGCAAAATTGCAAACCCTTCGGGCTAAGTCGGATACACCCGCTTTTCTACGGATCTCATCGCTGCAACGTCCGGTGCTTGGTTGCCACTCTTAAGACCTTTCCCCAACGGTCATCAGCCCTTTGAACGATGATGCCTGCCCATTGCCACGCAAAATTGCAAACCCTTCGGGCTAAGTCGGATACACCCGCTTTTCTACGGATATTCATATATAAATAATAATAATAATATAAATATTCACGGACATTTCACACAACGTCCTCTGGTCCCAAGCTTCTGTTAATAAGCCTTCTGTTAATAAAATGTCTTAATAAGCTTGTGTTATGGGTACCAGCAGTGGCGTGCACAGGAATATGACACTGGGTATGCGGAGCAGTACTCAGTCACAAAAACTTTTTCTTTTATAGAATTTTAGCATAGCCACGCGACGGATCTCCAAGTCGGAAACCATGCCAACAGAATAAATTTAAATCTGAATATCCCGAATCAGTCCACACTGTACTATAATTACTAAACAATAACTACGTACGTACATGTACGTATGTAAATACGTTTCATAACTTTTAACATGAAATTTTCGAGTTACATTACCTACCTTTTTGCTGGCTTGGTTGTCCTTTAGACACAATTTGAATCTTTTCACTGAATGAAAATTGTGAGAACTTGTTATTTTTAATTTTTAACAAACACACTATCAACACACATTTCACAATCAAATAACATTTTAAAATCAACAAACGAAAATCCATACAATTATTAAATTATAGAAACTCAATATTAAACAGTTCAATGAATCACATGAAAAAAAATGGCCTCCGTCGAACCAAAATATTTCTGCTATTTAAATAGATAAAACCTTACTAAACAAAAATGCATAGTGTGCATACGTGATTTATTAGACCTTTACAACAATTATTTTTATTCGGATTATAGGCAACGAACGAACGCCGAATACTCGCGGAAACATCCGATCGCCAAAGCATGCGGCAGGAGATACGGTGCGAAGCGTCTTCAATATGCAAGCCTGTATGCGTTTGTAAACTGTGCACGGACACCAAAATTTCTACACACATATGAACTCATGGCAGGCAGGTGTCGGGCTTACTTTCGTCCGTCTGACCAATATTATTCCTTCGCCAAACGCCTGGCAAAAAGCACCAATTTGCAAGCACATATTGGTGCTATTTATGAATTATTAGGCGTTTTTAAGTTATAGTATTTTGTTTAATTAATAGTAAATAAATGAATAAAGTCATCTAAAATATACGAACGTTTTATTAAAATATCTGTGAATGGCAAGTAAAGCACGACTTTTCTGCCTTTATGGAGCGCACGCCCCTGGGTACCAGAATACGGATATAATACATAAACTACTTTTTTTTTGTAAATACATACTTATAATACATGAAACATTCAAAGGGTTTGTGGACGTATAGGAGGGTAAAAAATCCAACGAGTTACCGTAACATTATTATTCCATGATTTAAGAAGAGTACCGGTGACATTAGTTCTATATGGTTGTCCTTTTGCTGCACGTTTAGTTATTGTGTAACAATTAATTAAATATTCAGGGTTGCAATATTCCATTACGGCTCTTTCTTGGCGATATTGATCCTAGAAATGTATTTATGTACTTATAGTATTTATGTAGAAGACAGTTGATACCAGCGGTTTCGAAAAAGTATTAAAACTAAATAAACTAAATTATAATGGAAAAAATCAATCAAAATTAAAAATAAGCGTTGCCATCCAACGTGGCAATGCCGCCAGCCTTCTGGGCACACTTCCGGTCGACTGGTACATATTTTGTTTTTAAATTTTAGATTTTAATTGTAAATTGTTTATAGCATGTTGTTAATTACAAAATAAAATAGCTTTAAGTTATCAAAATTATAATGGAAAAAATCAAAAGAGTCAATCGCAAAATATTAATAAATTAATGTAGTATTAAAACTAAATTAAAATAAAGATAAGTAACGTCAGCCAGTTCTGGGATCTCAGTTTTATAGGATACTTTATAGCAATCACATGAGCGGGTCAAATGGTCCAAAAATACTTATATCGGGAGTCTTTTTTTCCGGGAATCTTTTTTTTTTCAATTTGCAACAAATTTTTGTATTTAATAATTTGCACCTTTTTGGATTTTTCTAAGACTTAACTAAATGAAATAAAGAGAAAAAATGATCAAAATGAATGACGAATAATATAATTTATTCCATATGTAAGACAAAATCTGTCAAAATTAAAAAGAAAACCATTAAACTCACAGAATATTCAGTTAGTGACTGTTTAATAATACAAGTGTCAGCAACCTACTACCTGCCGAGGTTTTCCCATTGGACTACAGTATGGGGTTCTTCAATAAAGGTGTCAGAAGATTTCTAGAGACTCGGCGAGGCGCGAGTGATACCTCTGGTGTTGCAGACGTATAAAGGCTACGGTAACCGCTTCCCTTCAGGTGGGCCGTACGCTTGTTCGCCAACATAGTAGTATAAAAAACAAAAAACCTAATTCTTCCGAAGGGTGCATCTACTGAACATTATGCCAACAAGCCTGGTCGGCACAGTTTGATGGACCCATTGGATGGACCAGATAGGTGCTCTTCCGAACTAAGAACCTGTGACCAACAGTGGGATTGAAAAATATAGAAAAAATCAAACTCACTGCCAAACACTCGCCATATATAAAAAACAGAAAGTTTAAAATCCAAATCGATTTCATTTGCAAATAACTAAAGATATGTTTACACTCTATCAATGTATTTCAACATATAATTTTGTTATTGAAATAAAATGAGATGGTATCAATTTTTGTTCAGCATTTATTTTAACTAGTTTAATATCTTCGTATGAATCGTTTAGCCACAAAATTATAATGTTTTTTATCTAAATGGTTTTCAAAACATTCAAAAAGTAATTACATTTGGTGGCAGCAGAGGGGGCAAATAAAACCCAAGTACGGGTACTAAAGCTACATTTTTAATATTTAAATTACATTTTTAAATATACTTAGGTATTCTAACCTCTAACTTGATCTAATTGATCGGCGATCGACTAAAGGGTGAGGTTTGGTGAAGAGAGGGTTTCCTCATCGACCGACTGTGTGGTCTTCTTGGTATTGCAGTCAGCAGTTTTGCATTACACACATTGACGAACACGAAAAATATTCGTGGACATTTCACACAACGTCCTCTGGTCCCAAGCTAAGCTTTATATGCTTGTGTTATGGGTACCAGAATACGGATAGAATACATATACTACTTTTCTTTTGTAAATACATACTTATAATACATAGTAAACACCCAGACAAGCAGTACAAACATTTGTATGACAATTAAAACATCACACAAATATTTGTCCTGACCGGGAATCGAACCCGAGACCTCCTGAACGGCAGTCCGTTATATGAACCACTAGACCACGAGGCCCGTCAAGACCATGAGGCCCGTCAAGACCATGAGGCCCGTCACACAATACATATAATTTAAAAAATAATTGTACCGAAATTTAGTCCTAGAAATAAAGTTTTACGTAGATATTATTATGTTCTAGCTCTCTATTTATCAGAGGCTCTACACAGACCCCAATTAACGGTTACAATAAACTTAACTCGGTCGCAGGTTCGATTCCCGCTCGGAACAATCATTAGTTTATAATTGTCATACAAATGTTTGTACTGCGTCTGGGTGTTTACTATGTATTATATGTAAGTATTTACAAAAGAAAAGTAGTTTATGTAGTATATCGGTATTCTGGTAAATACCAATAACACAAGCATATAAGCTTAGCTATACCAGAGGACGTTGTATTGTATTATATTGATTGTATTTATTTATTCATAAAACAATATGATTGTATTTGAATACTGATGCTTCGCTCCTATTGGTCAAAGCGTGATGTCATATAGCCTATAGCCTTTCTTGATAAATGTACTATCCAAGACAGAGAATTTTAAAGTGCGTTCAAACAAATAGAAATATAAATAAATATTCTTGGACATTTCACACAACGGCCTCTGGTCCCAAGCTAAGCTTATGTGCTTGCGTTATAGGTACCAGAATACGGATATACTACTTTTCTTTTGTAAATACATACGTATAATATGTATAATACATAGAAATACCCAGACGCAGAACAGACATTTGTATGACATTAATAAAGATCACACAAATGATTGTCCCGAGCGGGAATCGAACCCGCGACCTAAAAAGTTCTAGGCTACTTAATGTAGGTATTTCTAATAGAAAACCACAATGCACAGCGCCACTTGCATCTAGCTACTCTCTGTAATGGTTGATGATATCGTCTTGAATCTCCACATTGTTAGAGGCTGCTACGAAATTCGGTTTCAGTACTTTCATTTATATTTTAAGGCTTTTGTTATAGCAAATCTTTACTAATATCATAAATACGAAAGTAACCACGTCTGTCTTTCGCTCTGAAATGAAATGAAATGGAAAATCATTTAATCAATTAAACATAATTTTTTAGAAAAATTATGTGCTTATGACATGTCCTATTTTTTTCCCTACCACCGCCGGTTCAGGGCGCAATCTGCTGAGAAGAACAGGCGTAAGAAACTCAGCAGAGCTTTTAATTAAATCAATATTTTTTAAATTTAATGTCAATTATATTTACAATGCTAACTAGCTGCGCCGGCAAACGTTGTTTTGCCATACAATTCTGTGTAAAAAAAATTCATCAAAATCGGTCCAGCCAATTGTGAATCTAAACCATCCTCAGACCCCCCTGAATACACACAACAAATTTCATCAAAATCGGTCCAGTCGTTTAGGAGGAGTTCAGTCATATACACACGCACACAAGAAATATATATATTAAGATAAAATGTTACAATACTCTTTCACGCTAAAGCTACTGACATGAAACACATATAGTCTATATCCTGAGAAAGGATAGGCATAGATTATTTTTAACTAGCTGCTAACTTCGTACGCACGGAATACAGAAACCACACTTATTAAATTATACAAAAAAGCCATCCTCATCATCATCCTGGAAACACTATGTCTATTAATGAAAACCGTATCAAAATCCGTTTTGTAGTTCTGAAGATATAAGCTCACATAGGGACTTACATACAAAAATAACGATTTTGTTTTATAATAAGTAAAGATGAAAAAAAATGGGATTTACATTACAAAAATCCATGTCGTCCTTTAATTACCATTATAATTGATGGCCTTGATGGAAGATACTAGTTAATTCATTAACTTATTTTAGCGCATTCGAAAATTGACGAGGCTAGTTTTGTAATAAAACTAGCGTTGCCACCTGTCCGAGTGAATTAGTCCTAGTTTCTAGGGAGTTCTAGGAATGGTAAATGTAAAAAGTGAAAAAACAAAAAAGATATTTCAAAGGAGAGAAAAACAAAATTTAGAAATTATTACGGTGTTTTTATTTTTGTCGAAAAAAATATATTTTCGGTAATGTCCAAATAAAAAGCCACATTACTCTTAAATATGTGTGACATTTGCCGTTTTTATAAAATCAATGATTAAATTTCTCAAGATATTAACATAATATTAAATTGGATAGTACATTATAACGAAAAAGTATAACATTTTTATCCTTTCTTTGCTTTTTTAGCTGTTTTCTTGTCGTCATATCTTAAGAGTGTTCTTGCTTCTAAGATCGGTTCTTTTGTTGCGGTCACGTAAAGTTCAAAGCTTATCGTGTAATCACCGTCTGCAATTGGTACTGGTATATTCTTGGGTGGAAGCTCCATGTTTTTGTAAAGATACCGGGCCTGGAATAAACAAAAATCTTTACTTATTATAAACATAGCTGTTTTTAACACGCTTATATTAGTTCGGAACGAATCTATCAATGTATAAATATATGTAACGGAATCTTTGAAAGTGATTTTCACCCACTTCTAGTAGTTGGACCGATGACAATGCAATAATTAATATTCAGGATTTTCATGCGTGTTTTTTAGTTTTAGAACTAAATAGATTATTCCTATATACACCCTCTCTCTTTTTCCAGCCCAATAACATCCGACAGTTAGGCCCGGGCCTCCTAAACTTTGGTACAATTAATCAAACGAGCACACTTCAGTCCGTTGCGCTACAATACATCGTCCTCCGCCTTCCGCGTCCAGTCTCATCCTGCGACCTTTTTCAGATCATCGGTCTACCTATCCTACCTTACGCTTGCCGAGTCGCGGTCTCCACTCCAAAACTGGGTACAGCTTTGGTACAACAACTTTGATTCTGGCATAGGATTCTGTTTCAAGTTTTCCATCTCTCACTAGCTAGGCACTTATCTTTTTAAGAAATTCCTTAACTGGCTGTTTATGGTTACTGCCTGCTTATTGGCTTTTAGCGTTATGGTATATAGCCTATGTGATATTCTGATCTATAAGCTATATATGTGGTAAGTTTCATAGAAATCTATCCAGTAGTTTTTGCGTGAAAAAGCAACAAACATCTTTACTTGTTAGTTAGATTTGTTAATACGTACAGGAGGAATAGGACATTTCCGCATCGAGACGTTTGTGAAAGACTGTACGTACTCGTTCATCCATTTGTTCTTGAAACTATCACATAGTTTGCTAGCTATTTTGAAGTCACCACCCGTCGCCATAGCAAGGGATATACGCAACTGTAATTAACAAAAATATAATCTTATTACATTAAATGAGCAATTCTTGTACATATTATATATGTTGGAGTAACATAGATGAGGATGGGATTGCCATGTTTTAAAATCAGTCTACAAATTGTAGACACTGTCTTTAAGATGTTCATACATCAATCTGACATTCTCTTTCACACATAAAAGGTTCCACAGCAGGTCTCCAACCAAATCCCCTATAACCTGCGCCTCTACCACCAAGATAATGATGTTCACACAAAACGTCACCTCTCAATCGTCACTTTACACTTTCTCACAAATACACACTTTATAATTATACACTCGCGATTATGACCGGAATAAACTCCTTATCACTAACTATAAATAGATAAATAGCAACGAGCAGCGTAACGATTCCCAAGAAAGGTCCGTACTGTACGGCGGCTCGAGTGTAACTGCCTCGATTGCCCACCGTGCGGCGGTATTTATAGTGCTGGCGCACGTGCATGTCATTCGGTCGTACCTGCACGTGTTCGTAAGTTTTTAGGTTAAGTATTGAATTTACAATGACGTTATTTTTACATCGTAATAAACCCTAAAGTAATCAACTTGGTGGTTTATAAATTAATATTGGAACAATGAAATGGTTTAACTTAATTATTCTAGGTTCTCTAGACTAATTGTTGTGGTTGCGCCGATATATATTATAAAGCTGAAGAGTTTGTTTGTTTAATAAATTAAATTGTAGTGGAAAAAGTGATCACTGCAAGCGGGACTTGAACCCACGACCTCGGAATACCGTTCCATAGCTCTGCCAACTGAGCTTATTGCGGTTGTGCTAACAGTAACCAATTTGACCACCACAATGTTACTCGATTGAGTCTACATCGCATTTTTGTTGTACAACACCATCTATCGAGAATGGTTTTAATTTCCCACATACGAAGTCGCGTACAACAGCTAGTATTATATATTTGGGATCTCGGAAGCGGCTCCAATGATTTTCGTGAAATTTGGTATACAAAGGGTTTTAGGGGCGGTAATCTAGCTAGGTTTTATATACATAAAATGTCTTTTTTTCGGTGTTTTTGAGCATTGAAAAGCCGCGAGCTGTCAGATTAAGATAACCGAGTGGTTAAGAGCGCGGTAATAACTGAACAGAGGACCCGGAGTTCGATCCTAAGTGTAACGATAATATTTTTGTTTATTTTTGGTTATCAGTCAGTTGTAGATACAGGAACAAATACTCGCCATCATCATCATCCTCCCCTTATTCCATTGTTTGGGGTTCCGTTATTTGGTGTTATTTGGGATCGATATGACTAATATATTATGATAATAGCAGTACAGAACCCTTCGTTTGCCTGGTCAACTCGTACTTGACCGGTTTGTTATATTTTAGTTTTTAAGATTCTGTGCCAAAACAAAAAATTACTACCCTGTTACTGACTACTTCGCTAAATAGGTATGAATAATTTCCCAAAAATCCATTCCGAGATACGCTCATATGTATAGACTAGCTGTGCCCACGACTCCGACCGCGTGGATCGATTTTTTTTTTATCGACCCAATCGACCCAATCAATTTTTTTATTCTTTTTTTAGTCGCTAGGTGGCGTTGCAAGGAAGCAAATTGAGAAATTTTGTATTATGTAAATATCTCGATGATTGAGGGGACCGATTGCGATGAAACAAAGACTAGAGAGTTTTGAGTTATGTACAATTTTTACGTAAAACATTCATATTTATAAATGTTGTAGATGTACAACATTTATAAATATAAATGTACGTGATGCGTGCACAGATAAATAACTAAACAGACAAAAATTTCGAAAATGCTGGAAATGAATTCTGTAGGTTGTCCTTTAACCATCTGACTATTTTTTTGAAAATACATTTAATGTACAAAAATTTGTTTCCTACAGATTTATTATATTAGTCCAGTCGTGGGAGATAATGACATGGATGTGGCTTGATGTACAGAATTTTTTTTTTCTAATTAGTCTGAAAAAATGTACAGAATCCGAAAATCAACTTGCTGCGTGGGGAAAATAATGGGAAGTTTGTTTAAATAAACGGAAACTGCAAAATGACTGATTTTGACTTGAAAAATCCGTTGTAACTTGAAAAGCAAGCCTGTTTTTTTTTTTTTTTTTTTTTTTTTCGTTTTTCTGTCATTTAACAATGTTAATATCGTAATTTTTAATTTACCAATACATTGACCGAGTAGAAAATTTGAAAATAAACAAAAAAGAATCAGTGATATTTCTTCGTCCGAGGCTTACTTTTCAAGTTACAACGGATTTTTCAAGTCAAAATCAGTCATTTTGCAGTTTCCGTTTATTTAAACAAACTTCCCATTATTTTCCCCACGCAGCAGGTTGATTTTCGGATTCTGTACATTTTTTCGGACCAATTAGAAAAAAAAAGTTCTGTACATCAAGCCACATCCATGCACCTATCTTTTTTTGGCTCCCACGACTGGACTATATGTATAGATGAGGGCACGATACCAAACTATGCTCCATACAAAAACATCATGTTGTCTTCGTGGATTTTGCCTCCAGAGGAACAAAATTTTTCAAAGTATTTTTGATACCTAATTATGCTTCTTCACTTTCTTTTTTTCAAAACATAATAACTAAAAGAAATATGACCATCCAAAAATCCCGTTTATTTTCGGTTTTTTTTTCAGATAAAGTTGCAGCGTCCATCACACAAATTTGGTAAGACTATACCAAAAAAAAAGTGTAAGAAGCATAGATATACTCTCATATAAATATTATAGCGTAAAAAAAACCAATTACTAATTTTCGCAAAGAAAAACGGGGGCTATGAAACGTCTTTTTTTAGAGAATTTGTAGGTAAAATCCGCCTCAACTACGAGTATATTTGTACCTTTCCGTGCGGCGGGCGCTCGGAAATAGGGATAACAATTACCTAAGGCAAATACCTAAATTAGGACTGTAGTCCCCTCTTAATAACCGTAATAGCCACGTATATTATGTTGTCAGTTAGATACACATGATATTATTGTAAGATAACCATCGATCAGTTTTCTAGATCGTTCCATTGATTCACTTCCGGAGCATCTATATAATTTTATCGTTACGCTGACTTTGTGGCTAAATGCCGCAATTTGTATTCAATTTGGACAGGAATTATAGTTTAGTGGTTTAAATACCTAACAGACTGCAGTTCATAATGCCACGGTTTCAATCCCTGCACTGTACATTATTTTTGTGATATTTGTTTTTGTCACTTAAGTATTTATACTGGGTTGTATTATATGTCTGTATTTACAAAAGAATATCATTATATATAGTATTTCTGTAGGTAAAATAAGCTTAGTTTGGGACCTGAAGATAGAAAGGAAAGGTGATTAGAAAATCTCTCTATCTATTTCGCTCTCCTAGTTGACTGGTGTCCTTGGATCGTTCGGTAGAGTCTTAAAAACAAACTACGGACAGTATATCACTGACAAGGACAGTATATCACAAGATGGACACTTGTGATCAAAAACTTCTTTTAAAACAAACATGAGGTGTCTGGGGAGAACAGTATATCACCAAAGAAAAAAATAATGCACTATTTTAAAACAATTTTGACGGGCCACGTGGTCGAGTGGTTTACTGCCGTTCACGAGGTCGCGGGTTCAATTCCCGCTCAGGATAGTCATTTGTGTGACCATATAAATGTCATATTATTATGTCTTTTATTTTTGTTATATATTAACGATTTTCCTGACATTTCTAATGATAAAACAATTTTATTCGCTGATGACATTTCTATTATTTTGACTAACAACAATTTGACTAATTATGAAGATAAAATAAATAAGACATTGCAATCGGTTATGAAATGGTTTAATTGTAATAATCTGAAAGTTAATTTAAATAAAACAAATTATATACAATTTCAAGGACGTAGATCTCAATGTGTGACTAGAAATATTATTTATAATGGAATACAAATAAATGAAGTGCATAACACAAAATTCTTAGGTATAACTCTTGATAAGTACTGTGATTGGAAACAACATGTAGATTCAATATGTAATAAAATAAATAGATTTGTATACGTTTTGAAGCGCCTAAGACAAACTTCTTCATTAAACACTACCCTGTTAGCCTATCATGGATATGTTGGTTCTGTATTGAGATACGGCTTGATTCTGTGGGGTAACTCAACCGATATCAAAAGGGTACTCTTATCTCAAAAGCGCTGCATTAGAGCCATAGCGGGGATTCCACCGGATCAATCATGCAAACCATATTTTAGGAAATATAGCATATTAACAGTGGCTGGCATGTATATCTATGAGATGTGTATATTTGTTAGGAATAATAATGAATTGTTTTGTACAGCAAGGGATATTTACCCTTGTAACACTAGAGATTCCGATAGATTGGTTCTAACATTCAAGCCTCGAACCACGATGTATTTAAAAAATTGCTACGCCATGTGTATTAATGTATACAATAAGTTACCAGCTTACCTCAAGTCACTTCCAACAAAAAAGTTTAAAAAATCACTGAAATCATGGCTTTTGGAAAAAAACTATTATAATATAAGAGATATGTATGATCGAGTGACTTAGTTAAAAAATGTGAATTCTGTACCTATGACATTTTAAATTAAATGAAATTGATTGATAAATAATAATTAATAAAATTTATATCCACATTTATAATAATACTAGCTGACCCGGCAAACGTTGTTTTGCCATACTAAAAAAAAAGAAAAAAAAAGGTTTGAAAAATAGATGTTGGCCGATTCTCAGACCTACTGAATATGTATGTAAAATTTGAGAAGAATCGGTCAAGCCGTTTCGGAGGAGTACACTGTGACACGTGAATTTTATATATAAGATATATCTATGTATTACGATGACAATTTATGTATCTATGTGACTTGACTGGTTATGTCAAATGTTGCAATTTTTCACATGCCTTTCAGTGGCTAAATAGATGGACTATTGTAACAAATTTATGTAACACCTTTGTTAACTCTATTTTAAGTGAAATAAAGTTCATTCATTCATTCATTCATTCATTCATACAAATGACTGTTCTGCGTCTGGGTGTTTCTATGTATTATAAGTATGTATTTACAAAAGAAAAGTAGTATAAGTAGTATATCCGTATTCTGGTACCCATAGCACAAGCATGTAAGCTTAGCTTGGGACGAGAGGACGTTGTGTGAAATGTCCATGAATACAAAAAGGAATATAATTTCAGGAATTGTTTTGTTGCATTGTCTATATTGCCGACACAGGATATGCGGCAATTAAGCTCTCCATAAATGCAAGTTTTAAGAATTCCTAGAAATACTAACCGAGACATTATTGCCATAAGGCACTAGTATAGTCCCCGACATATTGGTTAAATACGGATCATGACGACTCTTCCTCGCAGTAAACACCACCACGTCTTTTATATACTTGGGGTTTGAGTACTTCAATTTGGCGCGCTCTTGAAGAAATTCACTCTAAAAGAAATACAAATTTTTAAACTCTACTCTTCACCATGGAAACTGTGGCTGTGTGTGTCAGACCGACAAGGAACGGTTTCGTTTTTCGCTCGAATCTTGTATGTATGTACAAGCTTATGCCTGCGGTTTCACCAACACCAGGACCTTTTCGTTAACCTATGATATTTAAAGAAAATTTTTATGTGATCACGTAAAATCTTAGTTACTTACATTATTACATAAAGTTATTTTAAATTTCAGTAAATATATATTTTGCTTTAAGTATGATTTGGAAAAAAAATTGTGTTTTTGTTAGCACACACAGTCACTTTTTTATAGTTATCAAACTCTAAAATATATTTTTCTCGTGAAAAGTTGAATCCCAAACAATTTTCACTGGCTATGCTTTTAATTTCGTAACATGAAGACTCTTTCTATGTAATAGCTGCCTAGAAAACTGAACTTAATTTTGAAAAAATCTCTTAAACTTTAGTTCTCTACCTATCTCACAAAAATCAAAATTCAATCTAAAATCTAAATCAAAGGTTTTACTCACCTCACACCAGAAACCAATAACAAAAACAAGATATATTAAACAACATATACGTAACATTGCTTTGACTATAGAAAAAAAAAAATTTGTGATTGAAAATCATGTACGTCTATCGCTGATTTCACCTGAAAATTGTCCTAAAGGTGTCCTAATGACATAGTCATCGGTTTAGGTGATTAACAAATATTTATGTCTGTGTCCAATACGATTATAATTGCGACAATTATTAGTTTAGAACAGTCTGAACAAAGCTTTATAACGACTCATTTTTTGTGAAAATTTGCTATCATTATGACATGGTCTATAAAAATATGTATGTTCAATAGATTTAAAGTAAAACCATAGCTAAATTATACATTTTTATGTGCTGGTGTTAGTTATTATTACTTATTAGGTATATTCTACGATAAGGCTCCAGTATTAACACTAAAGGTCAACATCTATTTTTATACCATCCATCCATCAACCTTGCTCCGCCCACTGCCGGAAATAGGCCTCCGCTCTAGTTAGCGATTAACTAGAGCCGGTATTTAGGAGATTGTATTCATTACACGACAACACATGTTAATTTTTTAATTAACACTCTTTTGTAAGCTCGGTACGTATGTATTAATATACTATATAATCTATGTAACCGATTCTTTTAAAGTGATTTTCACCCACTTGCAGTAGTTGGACCGATAAATTTTGGAAAATTTTGCACTTTATATTTTACTAACCGACTTGAAAAAAGAAGGAGGTTTTTAATACGTCTGCAGGTTTTTTTTTATTTTTGTTACAATAGCAATTTTAATAATTCTTTTTTACTTTTAAAGCTAGCGGTTCCCGTATGGTCCTTTTGACACCAGTTCAGGAACTGATGGTTGTCTCCTGAGAAATTAAAGAAAACCCTCAATTTCAAAGGCACTTGAAGTCAGTTAAACTTTTTTTTTTAAACTCTTTTACATTTATTTAGTAGGAAGGAGCTGGTAATGCAATCTGCAATACATCTACATACAAAGATCCATTAAAATCAAGGCATACCAAGTATGATGGCAGGCATTGTATTAAAATAATATACGTAGATAGGACTACATTATTTAGTACAGTGTAATTTCATATTAACAGAATCAATGTACCTATTCATAGGCAGATTTAACGGCATTAGGCATTTCCTTCCAGTCAACGTAGGTAATGCAGAAAATTTATATTTTTTATCAGGAGAAACTCCACACATGAACTCATTGGTATTAGATGGATGATTTTTGGAATATAAAATAGGCTAAGTTTACCTAAAGTCGATAAATACGTAAATACGTTAATTTAAATAAAATCAAAAATCATATAATCATGTAGGCACAAATTTTTTTGCCAAAAAAGTGTGGTTTTTATAACATTTCCAAATTTTTTCCCTACCACCGGTTCAGGACATTCAATCCACTAAGAAGAACCGGCGTAAGATACTCAGCAGAGATCGTTATCTTTGGTCATATTTATTATAAGTTAGTTAAAGAGCAGATGCAATGCTAAGGAAATATATTTACTGTACCTACGCATTAAAAATTGTCGCGAAAAACTCGAAAAATTAATATACGCACGTCATACGGAAACGAATTGAGCTCATTGAAATGCAAAACCTTTTGCGCTTCGAGACCGGAATAATAAAGAACCTGTATTGAGAATATTATTTTTCTTAATAAACTTTAGTATTTCAATAAAATTCAACGTGTTCTGTTGTTCTCAATATGTGTGATAATTATGTGAGATTGGATGGAAAGACAGTGGTTGTAACTGGTGGAAGTTCTGGCATGGGGTTTGAAGCAGCGAAGAATTTAGCAAGTCAAGGTGCAAGGGTTATAATAGGCAGTCGAAATGAGACAAAACTTAAAAACGCAAGAGAAGAAATAATATCAACCAGTGGTAATCCAAATGTTGGTTATAAAATACTAGATTTAGCCTCATTAAAATCAGTGAGAAATTTCGCAAGTGAAATAAATATGGAAAATACAATAGACGTTTTAATCAACAACGCAGGGGCCGTTGGTCTTCCTGATAGATTAACAGCAGACGATCTGAATCTTACAATGCAAGTGAACTTTTTCGGTACTTTTCTTCTTACGTATCTATTACTGCCTAAGCTAAGAGCATCAGCACCCAGCAGGATTATAAACGGTGTTGCCGCATCAATGTATATTGGTGATATAGATTTTGATCATTGGAATGATATTGGTCGTTATAACTTGGTAACTAGTCTGGCAAATTCTAAATTAGCTGTTGCTTTGTTTAACGCTGAATTGGGTGAAAGATTAAAGGGGAATCAAAGAAGTACTACTGCAAATACATTTGATCCATTTGTAGTTCGTGATACTGATGTGTTGAGGAATGTACCGAATCTTGTACAAGATATATCTCGATTTTTTATAAACATAATTGGCCAAAGGAAAGAATTGGTAGGAAAACAGATAGCGTATTTAGCCTCTGCGCCAGAGCTGGAAGGGATTAGTGGGAGGAATTACAAGTTTTGTAGAGAATTTTGGAATCCTTGGCAAGCAAGGAATAAAAATTTGACGAGACGTTTATGGGAGGAATCAAAGAAAGCTGTGAGAATAACTGAGGAAGAGGATTGGGAAGCATGAAATGAATAAATTATTGTCTTTTATGTATTTATTAATTAATTTATTATTTGTGTTAAACTAGTTGTTGTCAGAGTTTTCTACGCCTAGAATATTAAATCTTAATAGAAATAAAAGACTATAGGACTCTCGGATACTGTAGCTTCCTAATTTGTAAAAAAATAATTATGACTGGTCCAATAACAATAATATAGAAATTAAAGCAAAAGGCTTTTCATGGTTAAAGCGTAATTGAACAAGACCTTAACTTTTACACTTAAATTTGAAACATGAACCTGTTTTAATATTAAATTGGACAAAACAGTGTAAAAATTTATTTCGTAGCTTAAGTTTACCTTGAATTAAACAGCGTGAACTTTGGTTTGTATTATGCGTGTATCGATACTAATATTATAAAGCGGAAGAGTTTGTTTGTGTTTGTTTGTTTGTTTGTTTATTTGTTCGTTTGTTTGTTTAAACGCGCTAATCTCAGGAACTACTGCTCCGATTTGAAAAATTCTTTTTTTGTTGGTTAGTCCATTTATATGGGAAAGCGGAACGTAACCAACGCTTATGAAGATGGCAACCCCACGCGCGCCCGGTAAGCGTACGATCCGTCCGCCGGCACGTTACCGTTGATTTTCTGTGTGTAATATGTTTAAGTTTATTCTCAATTGTACCTATTAATGGCGCTACAATAAAAATCTCTTTTCACGAGCAAATATTGTTTAATTCATCGGCCCCCAAGAAGAACCCGCTATAAAGGTTTTAGGCTATATAACATCACGCTGCGATCAATAGAAGCGAAGCAGTAGTGATAAATGTTGCATAAATGGGAAAATTTTCTAAATTCCACGCGTACGAAGTCGCGGGTAACAGCTAGTTAATTATAATCACAGAACTTATAGCACACAGCAAATAAAACAATCATGCCGCTTTAAAATATTATTTATAAAAAATATTGGTTAAGCACGAGTTGGACACGCGCACGAAGGGTTTCTCGTCTTAATATATTTATCACTAGCTGTTGTCCGCAACTCCGTACGGGTAGAATATAGAAACAAAACCTTAACAAATAATATAATAATAATAATAAATATTCATGGACATTTCACACAACGTCCTCTGGTCCTAAGCTAAGCTTATATGCTTGTGTTATGGGTACCAGAATAAAAAAAATATATAAATAATAAAAAAGCCATCTTTTTGAACTACTCTTTTTCTAATCTTCTACTTGTTTTCTAATTTTCTAATTTGAACGCGTACTACGTGGCGGGCTAGTAAATAAATAAAATGTGTCTGTTAGTCTGTGTGGCGACGACATAAGACGTTTTACCCTTTGAGTACGGAATCCTAAAAATACAATTAATTATTATATGCTTATCTAGCTGTTGCCTGCGACTTCGTATGCGAGGAATTTAGAAAATTTCTCCAGTTTTTGCACTTACTACCTCGCTACAATTGGTCGCAGCGTGATGTTATATAGCCTATAGCTTCCTCGATATACTATCCAACACTGAAAGAATTTGTGTGACCAGTGGTTCCTGATCTAACGCGTGCAAACAAACAAACTCTTCAACTTTATAATATTATCATAGATGACCATAGATTCCAAGGCTGTAGTAATAACAAGTAATAACAACTAATAACTTGTAGATGAAAAAAGTTGAAAAAACCCGAAATAATGGGCACTTTTGTCTATTGGTAAATACATTTGAATACTTCAAAGTAATTTGTTAAGGGTATTGTTTTGTCTTCAATTAAGATACATAGACCAGGGTAGAAGCCTTTAAAAATGATAGAAATTGAAAAAAAAATAGTAGGATGAAACCCATTAGAAAAGGAGCAGAATATTATAAAAATTTTTATTTAAAAACCGTTTTTTACCCTTAAAAACCTCAGATCCCCCGTAAATTATTTTTCCTTTCATTTTTATAATATTCTCTTCCTTTTCTAATGGGTTTCATCTTACTATTATTTCTTTTTGGTTTTAAAAATTATCGACCCTTGTCTAAAACGGGTACATAGGTAATTATCATTGCGACAACACAAAAAATATCTTAATTGATTTGAATCTCTAAATTGAAAATCGTTGCTCAGCAATCTAGCATTAGGTACAAAATGTAGGTACCTTTTTCACGGCTCTTTTAAATCCTAAAACAGTAGAATATTGAGTGAAAGATTTTGAAAGTCATTATAAACTGTTAGTTGGTGTTTTGGTGGACAAATACGCGGCAAATTAAAACATCATCATCATAATATTTTCTAACACTTGCGCGACTCATCTGTTTAAATAAAACTACTTTTTACGGATTTAGACGCGTATATTTGTTTTAAATTTTGGCCCGAATGTGGGTAAACCCTGTAATAACTGATCGTAAAAGACACATTACAGCTCAGTCTCACCCGTGACCATGGTGACTGCAAAGTCTCCGAAACGTCGGGCCAAAATTTAAAACAAATATACGCGTCTAAATCCGTAAAAAGTAGTTTTATTTAAACATCATCATCATCATAACATCACGCCTTTTTCCCATGGGGTTAGGCAGAGCGCCATCTGCTACGATCCAAACACTACGATGGCTTGGTATATTTTATTTGGTAATTTACTAATTTATAACAAAACAAAGTCGTTATTTTTGTATCTATGGCCCTGTGTCAGCATATACATATCTTCAAAACTACGCAACGGATTTTGAGACAGTTTTTTATTAAACATCTAGAGTGGTCCAGGAAAACTTTTTTGTGTAATTTATTACGGTTTTTTCTAATTTTCTAATTTGAACGCGTACTACGTGGCGGGCTAGTAAATAAATAAAATGTGTCTGTTAGTCTGTGTGGCGACGACATAAGAATACAACTGTCACCACCCCTCTTCCTTCCCGGGAAGTTCTTGGAGCCAGCCTAAGAGTTATTGTACACAGGTAACACCCTCTGGGGGTGTAAAACCCGAAACTAAGCCCTATTTCAACACGCTTGGCCAGAGTGGTGTAGTAGACTATGGTCTACTACACCACTCTGGCCAAGCGTGTTGATTTTGGAAGGGATCATAATCCCATGGAGGTGGCCCGTGCTCAACAGTGGGATTGATTTTACGTCGGTTTGTTTAAGCTAAGCAATTATTTTAATTATTTTTTATTTTCCGAATCAGCTGCAATTATTTTGATCGAACTTTTTCTAGCAGATATCTAGGAAATTTAACAGGACTGATTTTACTTTTACTTTTCTCCGTATGGTGACGGAATAAGAATACAAGTGTCATCACCCCATCTCCTACAAGGGTGCTGTAAAAGTCAGCTAAGGGATATTGGACATAGATTACATCTTCTGTGAGAGACGGAAAACTCAAAAATATACCCTGTACCAACACGCCTCGTCAGCGCGGCACTGTAGACCATAATCCTTCCAACATGGAGGAGGCCCGCGCCCAACAGTGGGACGTAATTGGCCTGGAGAGGTGAGGAGAGGAGGATTTTACTTTGGTGATTTATGTTCTCCTTTGTTATTGGCGGCGCTAATTATTTTTGCAAGCCTTTGCGATTTCGCCAGTACGTTCGTGTTCTACTTGGCTACTCTTAATTCACTTTTCAGATAAATATACTTTAAACAAATATGTTCCTTACCAATAGGTTTTTAATAATAGGTTTTTAATTCATATTCATAATACATTAATATAGAGTCACGATCACAATCAGATAGGTATGTTTTCAAATAAAACCAAAAGCCCAACAACAAAGGCACATGAAACAGCAGAATATAAAAGGATCACACTCCCTGGGACAACACATGTTCTGTTCATTCTGAAACGAAAAAGGTGGAGTAATAAATATAGAAATCAAAACTATTCGGCGAATAAAAAATATATATCTTTAAACACTAATGGTCTTATTTATAATTATTTATCGGAGGTTTAAACAATAACTTCATCAGAGCGATAATTAACATTTTTTCGTAAAAAAATTATTATGAATAACAATTTTTGACAATTTTAGCGAACCGATTTTAGCGAACTTTTAAACCTCCGATAAGTCATTATGAATAAGACCATAATAGTTTATAATATAAAGTTCTCTAGGGTCCCGTATAAAGAAGTAAAACAGAATTGCTGAGAGAACTTCCAAACAGTCATCACACAACAAAAATTTTGCTTATCTTGACGAAATGCTTATGACGATGCGAAATCGATATTTGTCATAAGTCTTAGATCTTTTTGTGTCTCCCATTCTCCCCAAAATGCTGTTACCATAATTGAAATGAAGCGTAAAATTGGGAACCTTCTTAGATTCTGTCGACACTCATGCTACGCTTTATTAAATTGGATCAATGCTCTACATAGGTACTGGCAGTGGCGGATTTACCCTAAGGCCCGGTAGGGCCTAGGGCGGCGGTAAATTATATGGTGGATGCTGAGAAAGGGGCGGCTAATGGCCTGGGGCCTAGAGCGGCTAATGGCTTGAGGCCTAGGGCGGCCGAGACTGCAAATCCTGCCACTGGGTACTGGTTCGTACACTGTATCTCTCTCTCTGTCTCCAGTTCATTAAAGTCCCACTGCTGGGCACAGGCCTCCTCCACTTTAGGAAGGATACTAGTCCACAATGCCGCGTTGACCAGGCATGTTGGCATATGGTTTATTTTCAAGCTTTCCATCACTCATAGAGGATTTTATTTGTGTTCGTTCACCGTTTCTCTCCAGCCCATTTACGTCCCACTGTTGGGTACGGGCCTCCTCCACTTTGGAGGGATTATGGTCTACTGTGCCGCGCTGACCAGGCGTGTTGTTCACCGTTATATTCCGAAAAAAAAGTTATAATCATAATTTTGTCTAACACTTGCGCGACTCTTTTGTTTAAATAAAACTACTATTACAAGTAGATGTATATGCATACAACACGCAGGTAAACCCTTCAAGCATTTAACATTTAGATATTTATTTTTTTATTTATTTATTAAAAAATTATGCACATAAGACGTACAATGGCAATCTACTACCAGCCAATCAAACCAATATAATATATACATAAAAAAATATTATTAATTACTTAGAATTTTCTGTAAACATACATACAGAAATCACTTTGTTAATTAATTTCTTTTATATTGTTTTATTTAAACAAGTTAACTTCATTGGTTAACTTCATCCAAAAGTCCATACGCGGCAAAATATCCAAAAACCGAAAACAATGGGAACACACAATATCTCACACCAACTCATTCTGTTACCATTATATAAATACATTTATTTTAATTTTTTAAATGTTTATTTTTGTATTTATTTTAAAGTTTTTAAAATAAACAATTTATCGTAGCAATTAATTTTATCATTTTTCACAGTAATTTTTGACGCGTATTGACGCATATTTTGACTAATGAGTAATGAGTGTTTTTAATTTTAATCTATGATTTTAAACTATACTATCTGTACCCTATTTATAAGCAATATAAAAATAATATTTAAATAATATTATATCAATGCATATAAGTAATATTTATATCAATTATAAGCTGAAAAGTATGTTTGTTTGAACGCGCTAATCTCAGGAACCGCTGATCCGATTAGAAAAATTATTTCAATGTCGGATAGTACAAAATCGAGTAATGCTATAGGCTATATAACATCACGCTGCAGTGAATACGAGCGAAGCAATAGGGTATTTTTAAAACTTTTATTAAGACTTCGGTGGCCATCCGTCTATCCGCTCACCTGTCTATCATGAGGCTGTATGGAACGATAATAGCTAGAGAGCTAAAAATTTCACAGTTTATTTATGATTTAAATAATAAAATGGTTCAAGAGGATTGCTACATTTAACGCTTATGAGGTGCGGGCAACAGCTAGGCAGTTGATATAACAACAAATACTGATCATCATAATTCTCCTGCCCTCCTTGTCCCGTTATTTGAGCTCGGTATTTATACTTATTATAAAACAAAGTCGTTATTATATAAATAAATAATATAATAATAATAAATATTCATGGACATTTCACACAACGTCCTCTGGTCCCAAGTTAAGCTTATTATGCTTGTGTTATGGGTACCAGAATACGGATATAATACATATACTACTTTTCTTTTGTAAATACATACTTATAATACATAGAAAACACCCAGACGCAGTACAAACATTTGTATGACATTTATGGATATCACACAAATGATTGTCCTAAGCGGGAATCTAACCCGCGACCTCGTGATCGGCAGTCCATTACATAAACCACTACACCACGAAGCCCGTCAAATTATATTTTTATACTTATTTGTTTTTATATTTTTGTATGTATGTCCCTATGTTAGCTTATATCTTCAAAACTTATCAACGCGTTTTATAAATAGATAGAGTGATTAAAAAGTTTGTTTTCTTTTGGATAATTTGTAAAAAAAATTTCATTATCTAAATTCCAGGCAAATGAAGTTGCAGCAACAGCTTGTAATATATTATAACGGTACGTATCCCACCGTGTACAAGTCTAACTCATACTTGACCGAAACATACAACAATGTAATAAAGGAATATCATTCGCAATCAATGCCACATCAATTAACATGTACTTGTACTTAAGACCTTTGCACAAAGATCTGAGTCTCTTGGGCTATTATATTATAGATTCTTTTCGAGCGCTAATAATAATATGATGAGATCTCTTTACGATACGCGCACACATCTTCAGAAAAAGCTAACATCTTGAATGAAAATGAAGGAGAAATGGAAGGACTAAGTAAAACTACAACTTTGTCCATAAATATATAATATAGGTATGAAGCATAGTTTGAAGTGTGAAAAATCGCACCAAAAACTCCTGATTATTTTTTATAGGATGTATGAAAAACACAACACACACTTTCTATTTGATGAATATGAATTTAGTATTTTATATTTTTGTTCTCATATAGAGTGTGAAATGATTTTCTTTACTATGTACTAACTCCTATAAAGTATAAGGATTTGTATAAAAACTTTATTTGATCAACAATATAAATATCGCAGTAGTAACGAACGGAAAATATTTATTATAAACACACATCGTAAATACGGCCTTATAGTCGAGCCTTGGCGAGCCTTGTCATACTTGTCTAAGAATATATTATAGTATTCAGTGATAAAAACAATATCATTGAGTAAACACATCATGTTGATACCGGACAAATTCGCTGGGTGTGAAACAGATATCCGATTAGATGGCAAAGTTGCCCTCATTACTGGTGCCACTGCTGGAACTGGCTTCGAAATAGCCAAGAATTTAGCTAATCGAGGAGCTAAAATCATAATTGCAAGCAGAAACAAAGAAAAACTGCAAAATGCAAGAAATAAGATCGTGGAGTCAACTGGAAATGACAATATTGTGACGAGGCAAATGGACTTTGAATCGCTAACATCAGTAAGAAGATTTGTTGATACTACAATCAAAACAGAGCCTAGATTAGATATATTGATTAATAATATTGGAGCTATCGGTTTAGAAGACAGGTTGACTGAAGATAGCCTACAAACAATGATGCAAGTCAATTATTTTGGAACTTTTCTGCTCACATTCCTGTTATTCCCTCTGCTCAAAGCTTCAGCACCAAGCAGGGTGGTCAATGTTTCTTCGCTTGCCATTATATTGGGAACCATAGACGTGGATAAATGGAATACAGTAGGAGAATACTCCAATTTTGGATTTTATTGTAATGCCAAATTAGCAAACTTATTGTTTACAGTGGAGTTGGCGAACAAAGGAAAGGGTGCTGGAGTATATGCGTATAGTTCAGACCCTGGGCTTGGAAAATCGGATTTTTTTAGAAATGTGGATAATAAATTACTTAAAGATACGTTAAATAATGGACTGCAAATATTTGGTAAGCCATTACCGAAAGTAGCGACACATGCTGTGTATTTAGCTGTAGATCCTAAAGTGACGAACAATAGTGGGAAACATTTTAGGTATTGTCGTGAATTCTTCAGTTCCTGGTTTGTGAATGATACTGTTTTGATTGAAAATGTATGGAACGAGTCGAAAAGATTAGTGAAACTATCGCATGAAGAAGATTGGGAACAATGAGGTAATTATTACGTTATTGAACTCCCGGACAAAGAACTTGATAAAGTTACAACAATGACGCTCTGGGAGTATGGACGCAAGTAATTCAATTACTGAATAGTGAAAGACTTAGACTAAATTATATCATTCTTAAAACATATCTTTTTCTTTTAATTTATAGAATATTTATAAATATATTGTCATAATAATGCTACGGTCCTCCGTGTGGTGACGGATTAAGAATACAAGTGTAATCACCTCATCTCCCCCCAAGGGTGCTGTAAAAGTCAGCTAAGGGATATTGCACACAGATAACATCTTCTGTGAGAGACGGAAAACTCGAAAATAAACCCTGTGCCAACACGCCTGGTCAGCGCGGCACAGTAGACCATAATCCTTCCCAAAATGGAGGAGGCCCGTGCCCAACAGTGGGACCACAGATAATATAGGTGGGACGTAAATGAACTGAAGAAGAAGAATGCTACGGAACCCATCGCGTGCAAGTCCAACTCTTACTTTACCGGTTATACACAATGTTGGACATACTACCACAATGTCAACGACAACGTCGTTACTAAGTCTGTTATCTAGTTAGATATTGCATCGATTAACCGGTTATTTATAAAACAACTGTAGACTTTACTTCCTTTATATAGCCTTAGCCAGAGCTCATATAGCTCATATGGCTGAGCAACGCGAACGTTTCCTCGGTCTTCTATCCATGCCTACTCTAATGTTTGGATATTTGGTTAATGTTCGATGTATGGATAGACTTTCATGAAACTTTCCTAAATTCCACGCGTACGGAGTCGCGGGCAACAGCTAGTTACATAATATAAATAAATAAATTGTTTATTGTTTTCTTTCACAACAGCAGTAAATATAAGCAAATACAGAAATAACATCCAATAGTACGTTTTTCACGTACCTTTGTGAGAGACTAGTATCCGCGATAGGTAAAACCTGTGTAAAGTAAAGTAAACCCCTCTTTCTCTCCAAAGAGCTCCAAAGAGAGGAAATAACCCAAATAACGTGACTTCAAAAAATGGGGTTATGACGATTAAATGATGAGCATAAGTATTTGTTGTTGTAGCATCAACTTATATACCACTAGCTGTTGCCCGCAACTTCTTACGCGTGAAATTTAGAAATGAAACCATAACAAACAGAAGTTTACTACACCACTCGATAGATGGCGTTGTACTATTTTTATATCGCGCTATAGTTTCGTTCCACACATTAACACTTAAGTTCGTCAAATTGTTTATAATGTCACTAGCTGTCCCGGCAAACGTTGTTTTGCCATACAATTCTGTGTAAAAATCAACAACAAAAAATTTCATCAAAATCGGTACAGCCGTTTAGGAGGAGTTCAATTACAAACACACGTACATAAGATTTATATTATATAAAGATAAAGATGTCATCGGCTCGTTCTCACATTTGAAGGGCACAGGGGAAAATCATGCAATGTCACTAAAACAATGAACTGAGAAATTGTTAAACTAACATTTTGATCCTTGAAAAATATTAGAAAAAAACTTTAAATAAAAAAAAGACATAATAATTATTAAAGAAAATATATTACTTTTGGGTGTGTAATACAAAAAAAAAACATCTTGCTTGTATTTTTTAAGTTAATAGAAAAAAAGGAAACAAATTCAGAAAATACAGGAAAAAAATATGCAATGTCCATAAAATTATTATTGTTTAAGCATCACTATATTTAATCCGTGAGAAGTATTCCTTAGCTTTTGGTCCACAAAACTTTGACAAAGCCTGGATATCCATAAATTTTGCCTTTGAAACTGGAAGGCTCTCAAGGTTTGACTTTTCGGGGAGTAAAAACTCCGAGATACCATGAATAGAATCATGAGACTTCAACTTTTGTTTAGGTCCCATGAGAACAGATGATGTCCAGGCAGAATTGTAATGTTCTCTATGAAAAATTAATCTTGGATGATCCTTTTCAACCCTGATTTCTCTTATGGGTCGAGATAAAAAAGGACATGTCTTCTTATACATAGGTGACAGAAATGATGTCCATTTTAAAACAGACGAATGAAATAACCTCAAAAATGTCATGTCAATGTCAATCAAACCATGGACAATGCTTATTTTTTTCCTGTACGACTTGGACATTGCTTGATAATGCACTGTATCGATATTTTTGAATGAAGATTACTCCGTGACTGTGCATGTTATTGCAAAGTATGTTTTGGCGTTTCGTTCTACCATACTTGTACTATAGAATGGCATTGCCAGTACAAAAAATTAAAAAATGTGACATTGCATGATTTTCCCCTGTGCCCTTCATTTATAAATTAGTTAGGATTAGGATAGACTTTTATTGAATATTGATGTTAACGTGTAATTTTTGGGGTCCGGTTGTTTGACCAAAAGTCCTTTGGCAAAATTACACTAGACAAACAACGTTTGGCAAAACAATGGATTCGACTATTGATAATCTTACAAAAGTTTCATTTTGCCAAATGATCAACACTTAACGGGCTTCGTGGCGTAGTGGTTCATGTAGTGGACTACCGTTCACAAGGTCGCGGGTTCGATTCCCGCTTGGGACAATCATTTGTGTGATATTCATAAATGTCATACAAATGTTTGTACTACGTCTGGGTGTTTTCTATGTATTATAAGTATGTATTTACAAAAGAAAAGTAGTATATGTATTATATCCGTATTCTGGTACCCATAACACAAGCATAATAAGCTTAGCTTGGGACCAGAGGACGATGTGTGAAATGTCCATGAATATTTATTATTATTTATTTATTTACTTAAATTTTATTTTACTTTACAAAACGAACATTTGGCAACTGTGTTATCAGATAAAACTATTGTTGGTCTAAAAATTTGGTGTTCTTGTTCAAATGACCACCTTTTGCATATTTTTTTGCAAAGCCACTGCTCTGGGTTTTCTTTAAAAAGAAAATAATTAGAGATCTGCCGATTAGTCGCCGACTAGTCGGTTATGCCGACTATTCGGCCGCTTTTGTAGTCAGCGAGTAGTCGGCGGCTAGCCGGCAAAAAACGCCGACTAGTCGGCTTTTTGCTTTGTATGTATTTCTCATTAGTATGTACTATATCAGGGGAACTGAAATGAAATAAAACCTTGATTATTCATTATTATTTGGATTTTATAATCAATCTTATACATTTCGACAAGTAAAGCAAACCAGTATTTTCTTCGGTAATAATTTTCAAAAAAATACTGGCTTAAAAAGAAGACATACATATCTATAACATCAACAAAACAAAATTGGTACCTTCTTAAAATTGGTATTAATTAACAAACAAAGTAATATCTTCTTAACTTAAATAAACATTTATTAATTCTTAATCAAGTAAAAAGTAGGTATTATATTTTGAAGTAAACAAAGACGCATAAGCAGGTTCCGACATGCTCGCGGGCGGCGGTTGCAACTAGCGCACGAACAAGCTGAGAACGAAGTCGTACGGAAATCCCCGAAACCGGGATCGGCCTAGCCGACTAGTCGGCTAGTCGGTCAATGTGGTAGTTGGCACATCTCTAAAAATAATATAAGTATTAGTTGACATCTTTTGTTATACAGAGTTGATACGACATAAGGACATTAAATTACACTACGTATAATAATATATACTATACACGTATGCATGGTATTAAAAATAAATAGCACCAAAAATGAGAATTTTTTTTATACAAACTACCTAAATGGCTTTTAGCTGGCTTTTATAAACAACCTGGGGAAGACATGGGGTGATGATAATTATAGTATGTTTTTAATCCGTTACCGCAAGGATAGGTTTATTTGGCTATGTCTGTAGCAAGTGTTGCTTTATGCAATTGTTTTACTTCAAGCGGTTTACAGTGAGGTTAGGATAAGCAGAGGTATTTTAGCATGATTTCGAAATGATATCCTATTCATAGGGCCCACGTGGTTAATGTGGCCAAATTGATCCTTTATGAGGTCCTCTTTATAAAGAACCAATTTGGCTCTCATAAAAAAAATTGTTTTTAGATATTCTTTGTAAGTGTGACAAAACCGATTTAGGAATAAGAATGATTTCATATTCCTCAAAGTAAGTAATTAGGTACATCTAAATCATTAATCATTACATATTGTAAATCAAAGTCCAAGTCTGTCTACCTGTTTGTATTGAACTTTAAAAATACTAAAGAATTAAGAGGATACCAAAATAGCTTCGTGCATTTTTCTATGTACGAAGTTTTCATTGTTTCTTTAGATTGAATGACTAGAGCTCTAATTTTTAAGTATATGTTTTTCAATATATAATCTAGGATCGCATAAACTCAGAAACGCGATTGCAAAAAGTTTTCTCGATAGAAAATCTTGGCGAAATAACCTCTCAAATTTTTTATTTTTTTCATTTGTCGGTGTATTATGGCGTATTAACTAATGAAATAACTTTAAAAACATAAGTAACTATCATATATAGAAACACGTAAATCAGAATTAAAATATATTTAGTAGATTTTGAGTAAATAGGAAAAGTATCCCTAATTCTTCATTTTCTGTGCCTACTGGCTGTGTTAATATGTACGTGTCGGCGATGATATACGATAATATTGATGTAGGCCCTTAATGAAAACATTATGTCCGAGGCCATGATCAATGTAAACTACAAATTATGTTAATTTGTAGTTTTTAATGATCTTTTTACGTACACTCCTTCTTAGACTTTAATGTCCTAACGTCAGGCATAAGCTTATTCTTTGAGAGGGTTTACTTATGCTGCTTTTATATTATTACTGCTTTACTTAGACTGGCCAGGTGTTTGGACGTAGGGTTTTCTTTCGAGTTTTCTTCTTAAGAGGATACCAAAATAGCTTCGTGCATTTTTCTATGTACGAAGTTTTCATTGTTTCTTTAGATTGAATGGCTAGAGCTCTAATTTTTAAGTATATGCTTTTTCAATATATGATCTAGGATCGCATAAACTCAGAAACGCGATTGAAAAAAGTTTTCTCGATAGAAAATCTTGGCGAAACAACCTCTCAAATTTTTTATTTTTTTCATTTGTCGGTCTATTATCGCGTATTAACTAATGAAATAACTTTAAAAACATAAGTAACTATCATATATAGAAACACGTAAATCAGAATTAAAATATATTTAGTAGATTTTGAGTTAATAGGAAAAGTATCCCTAATTCTTAATTTTCTGTGCCTACTGGCTGTGTTAATATGTACGTGTCGGCGATGATATACGATAATATTGATGTAGGCCCTTAAAGCAGAAGATCTTATCCTATCCTACCAAATCGTTTAGAATAGATAAAGGTGTTTTAGTATGCAAATGGATTCATTTCAATGCTGCTTTAGACTTAGTTTCTTGTGATCTGCTTAAATCTGATAAATCGTTGATTTAAGAGGGCTTTTTACTTACGAGTATACTTTTCCACACTAAAGTCTTTTAATTGAGACATAAATATGAATTAAAATATGTATATAACTTAATTATATTAATTTTTTTTTATTATTTGTAGTCATGTACCTACCTTCCTACTAAGTACACAAAACAGTCAATTATCTTAGTTTTTATGTTATATTTTTCGTATTTTGAATAAGGTATAGTGTATTTATTAATAACATTTGTATAGAAAACATTATAACAATGTAATTAAAAAAAACAGTTTTTAGGACGATTAAGTTACTGAGTGATTCAACGACTATAGTTACGCAATATTCTATTATTTATTATTTCACAACGCATTAACCTTACAAAGCAAAAACAACCTCGTTACTAATTAGGTAATTAAAAATTGTCCAAGGGTGTCTTAGCAAAAAATTGTGTTTATAATCTTGTTAAACTTAGACCTCGGTCTCATTGGTTATGCAATCATTATTGCGTACCTATCTAAAATATTTTTTTTTATAAACATAGGTATTAGTTTAATACAAAATAATATGTTTGATCGACTTATCCACAGAATAGCGTGATTTGTATAGTGAGTTGCCGACTTCTGTAAAGCAGGCTTGCTCCTGAAGAGGAGGCTGTGGAGACTCAGAACTCAGACCCGCTCCGCTGAGCAAGGCCAGGCAAGAGGCGACGAAAGTACGCTCGCCGCCTCCACCCACTTCCTAAATATGTTGCGATACCGGGCGGGTGTTGTGCCGCCAGGTCAACATTGTCAGAGCGTTAAAGAGAATCCAAAATAGGGAACCTCTGGCTCTCCAGAAAAACGTGAAGTTAGGTTTGGTCGGTATTCTGTTCGTCGGTGAGTCCGAAACTGCGGGGCAATGTTAATACGTAATACGCTACTCCGTACGCGTGGAATTATAGATTCCTATATATCTTTTCACCGTTCAAACCTTCCCTGGATTTTCACGAATATTTCAGGACCAAAATCACCAAAGTCGGCCCAGCCGTTCTCGAGTTTTAGCGAGACTAACAAACAGCAATTGTATTATTATCTATACTAATACTAGCTGATGCCCGCTACTCCGTACGCGTGGAATTTTAGATCCTCATATATTTTGTCACCATTTAAACCTTCCCTGGATTTTCACGAATATTTCAGGACCAAAATCACCAAAAGCGGCTTACCCTTTCTCGAGTTTTAGCGAGACTAACAAACAGCAATTGATTTTTTTATATAAGAAAGAAGATTATAAAGCTGAAGAGTTTGTTTGTTTGAATACGCTAAACTCAGGAACCACTTTTTCGATTTGCATAGGTAATTCTTTCAGTGTTGGATAGTACAGTAGTAGTTTTCTTTAGGTAAAGTTGCAGCGTCTATCACATATATTTGGTAACGTTTTACAAAAAAAAAAAAGTGATACAAGCATAGATATACTCTTCATCTATAATATAGCATAAAAACAATTAAAATCGGTTTATCTTTCGCAAAAAAAAGGGGAGTTGGAAACGTCTTTTTTTTCATAGAATTTGTAGGTAAAATCTGTTTCAGCTATATTTGTCCATTTCAGCACGGTGCTCGGGAATAGGGATAGCAATGCCTAAGGCAAATACCTAAATTAGGAGTACAGTACCCTCTTAACATCTTTAACAAATATAAGGTTCCTGATAACACAGGTTTAGCAATCTGTACATTTACATGTAGCTTTTGTTTTTTTTAGGAATGTTAAAATATCTTTCGATATTTTACTATGATTAACAATTTCTGTGATTTAGAGCAAATGTATGATTAATCTAGTAAGTAAGTTCTGTAAATTACTATTGTGTGCAATAAAGAATATTTTATATTATTATTACTTTTTATAGCAATTGCCAGGTTGTCTGGAGGGTAATTGTTCGGATAATTTATGGTTGATACAAATCAATCATAACGTCAGAAAACCACATAGAATTTTTACGATAAAGCGGTTTGTACGTCTTGTCCTTTCCCGTATGTAGCCTATTAACGTTTCAATGTTGAGCACAGGCTTCCTCCACTTTGGGAGGGATTATAAGCCTACTGTGCCGCACCGACCAGTAGGGTTACTCTTGAAAACAATCGCAATACCACTATAATTCCAATTCAAATCCTTGGATAACCTTAAAGTCTTACTCTTGAACACAATAACGTTGCTATTGGATTAACATCTGAATCACTCAATAATTGGCTACATTCGACGTGAAGTGAGCAGCGTTAACATCTGTCGTAGTGCTGTGGCATAGGGATCGATAAACTGTTGTTTAACTATTTCCAGTAAAATTTAAATAAAATACTGTTATTTCAAGGTAGTTTCACCTTAAAATTGCGTAAATAGAAACTAATTGACAATATTTCATTGTATTTTACCTAAAAAGACCTCAATTATGTAAAAAAATAATGTTGGCTTGGCTGTATAAGGTCCGCTCGTTGCTTACATTTATCTACAATTTAAAAAGTACTGTGATTGTGTTGATAAGGCGCGAGATTCGAATTTCAAAACTTTATTTACTTATATTCTTGAGTCTTTTTTGAAAGAAATCTTTACAAGTCAAGGACAAGGGTCTCAATTAAGTGAAGTGTTTTATTTGTTGAGTGATTGTGATGCCAGTGAATCATGTGCATGGATGTTTGTACTTACAAATTAAATCCAGAGATTTTAAATTTAAAAAGCAACATAAAGCATAAAGGTATGTTTATAGTATTAATTTTATCAACTATACTACAAGGAAGTTTTTATTTAGTTCTCTATCTTTATCCAAGCTATCCTTTGTACATACTAGTTTATATAAGATGTGCATAAAAATATATAACAAAATACTTGACTACGAATGGCGCGAAACCCTTTGTGGGCGAGTCCAACCCGTACTTGACCAACGTTGGACATACCTACCACTGTGTTCAAGGCGCTACTAAGTGCGTTATTTTAGTTAGATGTTACATCCATTAACCTGTTATAAAACAACTGTAAACTTTGATATTAGCCTTGGTCAAAGTATATAACTCATCTTTAAACTGCTCGCCCATTGTTTAATTTTTCTGACATCCAGAATTTAAGCTAACATTAGCTTAAATCACAGGAAATCTAAGAGTGTATGGCACTAAAGGAATTTGAAATACGTGACGCTTACAGCCCCCCAAAGAGGAATTATGAGCAGTGATATCTTAATACTTGTATTCTCAATCCTCTACCATACAGATGTATTATTATTACTTCATTCTTCCACCATAAAATGACACAACGCGCAGTCCTGCTCTATCTGCATCCAGCGGCTCCCGGCTTGGCTCGGCTCATTTGCCGATATCGCCAATCCACCTTGTTTTGGGGGCGCTCCCAACGGTCGTCAGATCGTCAAGTGATATGACCTGCCCGTTGCCACTTCATCAAAATAAAAATCAAAAATCATTTATTCACGAAGGCATATTTTTTTTTTTCCAAAAAAAAAAATTTGCTCCTATGATATGTCCAAAAATTTTTTTCCCTACCACCGCTTCAGGACTTTCAATCCGCTGAGAAGAACCGTTATCTTTTGTCATATTAATCTTTTTTGTGCTAATTCTTCTGGCTATGTCGTACACAGCACTCCTTGTACGAACCTCTGCATTCCAGATCCTATCATGTAGAGAAACAACGATATACTACTTACTTATTATGAATATATTGTTGCAGTTTATTTTGTACTAGTCGTTGCCCTCGACTCCGTCCGCGTAAAATTTAGGAAATTTTCCCCCTTTATACAACATTTTTAACTACTGCTTGAGTGAGAGTATTATAAACGTAAGAGTAAACAAATATAATGAGAATGCTCCGAACTGCTAAGCTATCAGGAGTTACACGTGTTATTGTGAGTCAACCATAAAATATAGATATATGCTGTTGCGGAATATTTTTTAGACAATTTTATGTAGAATATTTCCGTCATACATGATTTCTATGTAACTTTAACCATTAAGGCTGCACACGCGACTGAAGCTTAAAAAATGGAGTAACTTCTCCCGTTTCCCCAACATTTCCCTTCACTACTCTGCTCCTATTGATTGTAGTGTGATGAAAAGTATACTATAACCTGCCCAGGAGTATGAAGAATACTACTCGACGGATTTTAACGAAACTTGGTACAACCAAGTTTCGTTAAAATCCGTCGAGTAGTTTTTATTTCTATAAGGAACATACAGACGGACAGACAGACAGACAGACAGAGAGACAAAAATTTTACTGATTGCATTTTTGGCATCAGTATCGATCACTAATCATCCCCTGATAGTTATTTTGAAAATATATTTCATGTACAGAATTGACCTCTCTACAGATTTATTATAAGTATAGATTATGATGTATTAGTATCTCCTAATGTATAGAGTATTGGTATCGATTACAAAGTAGGATCAATGCTGTTTACTAACAACGATGCACAAATCGTTATGTCACTTACAACTTCCGCGTCCATTACGTAAAATAACATGTGGTTCAAGTAACAAGCTAAAAGATATTTGAAGAAATAGCATCGTTTTTAAGTCTTAACGGTTTTCGTATATTACTCTCTATATTATACTAGCTGTCCCGGCAAACGTTGTTTTGCCAACAATTCTGTGTAAAATCAACAACAAAAAATTTCATCAAAATCGGTCCAGCCAATTGTGAATCTAAACCATCCTCAAACCCCCTTGAATACACACAACACATTTCATCAAAATCGGTCCAGCCGTTTAGGAGGAGTTCAATTACAAACACTCGTACAGAAGATTTATCTAATATACAGGGTGTGGCGTAATTAATGGATAAGCCTGTGCCTGTGGATAAGCCTCCTACTGCGCTATACGAATATGTATATTTTTAATTAATCCTATGTATGGTCTTGAAAAAAATGGCATAAGTCATGTTTTTCATAAAATGACTACTTTCACTAACCAATTCTGCTACTGTTGCCACAATTTTCAAAAGTTTTGCTTTCTGTTTTTTTTATAATACAGCTTAAGAGTTGAATTATTGCAAGCAATAAAGAATTCCCTATTCGTAATACAAATTTTTTGAAAATTATGCATGAAATATCAAAAAAGGGTTATTGATTATTCAATTTGTTGACTTTGTACATCGTCTAGCTTAAAAAATCTTTATGGGAGTTGATTTGCCCAATATCTTAAAAACATGCTTGTTTTATGCAGTTTCCGAAATGGTATAATACTTATTATAATACTTATTAAGTTTGATGTGATATTAAAGAACCAAATGACACTCGTAAAAAAATGTTCTTATTGTGATTTAATTAATCAAATTAATACTGTTAACTTAAACAAACTGTCAGTGGTATTTTAACTTATCTGTCTGAGTTTACCAGTGGGAATGTTAGTCGTTGAAAAAAAATAACAACTTATTTTATTTTTTTTATTCTAAAGATGCAAACACTACATAAATTTTATTTTACAAAAAATGTTCGAAATGGCGGCCACCTGCGGCTATGCAGGCCCTGCATCGACGGATAAATGACCGCTTTAGGCGTCGGATGAAGCCGGACCTCTTGATTTCATCAGCGGCTTCAAAAATCAGGGCCTTTAGTTGTTCCAGGGATGCTATTTCTTTTTTATACACTTTTTCTTTTAAACACCCCCAGTAAAAAAAGTCTAGAGGGTTCAAATCAGGGGACCTTGGTGGCCACAAAATGGGACCCAAACGACCTATCCACCTCTCATTGTACTCATCATTGAGGTAGTTCCGTTCAATTCGTGCGTAGTGAGCGGGACAACCATCATTTTGTAACCAGTAGTTTTCTGGCACATTTAAACTTTGTAATAGTTCCGGCAACGTATTTTGCAGAAAATTTAAATAATTGGGACCTGTTAGTGTCTCGGATAGTTCGACGGGCCCAACTATTTGTCCATTTAAAATTCCTGTCCAAAGGTTCACTTTAAACTGGACTTGAGCTCGGTCTTGCCTTATGTTTCTCGGATTGGTTGCCTGCCAACTATGAAGATTGTGCATGTTGACGTAGCCATTTCTTTTACATGATGACTCATCGCTCCACAGTATTTTGTCAAAAAACGCCGAATCTTCGCGTATTTTTCGCAACATGACGCGACAAAATTGGACTCTAGGCTCATAGTCTCGTGTCATTAGTGTTTGCACCCTTTGATAGTGATACGGGTGAAGCTCATGCCTGTGCAGAATTCTGCCCACAGTACGCGTATCTACACCGGTTCCTCTACTTAACTCACGAATTGATAACTCTGGATTAGCACGCACAGCTTCTAGAACTTCGTCATCACGATGTCGTCGAGGTCTGCCTTCCGAAGCACCACCAACACCGGTACCAGGCATTCGCCCTTCGCTAAAAGCGATGTGCACACGTGTAAACACCCGGTAGTCTGGGTGTCGCAAATCGGGGTATCTTCGACGATATTCGCGTGCAGCTTCATTTGCATTGCAGTTACACAGGCCGTAAATAAGATGCATATTTGCATACTCTTGAGGAGTGTACGTATGACGCGGCATGATCAGTAGTCCAGGGATATGTAGAAGTCGTCGATAATATCACAATTGTCCAATTCGTATAGCAAAAACAGAGTCCGTAGTACATAAGCCAAATTCACGTCACAATAACAAACACGATAGAGCAAACGATATGTGCGCAAGAGACGATAGTCAAAAGAGCACTAACTTTGTTAAACAAGTTCAAAAGCTGTTTTGTTGTTTGTGAGAATAATAAAAATCTATCTCTGTCGCACAACTGTTATTTACCTGACATCAAAATGCTTTGTCTCTGTCTTATGATAAGACTAACCGTCTGGATTTGCCGTGCGATAAACAACCACAAGTAGTTGACTTAGAGTCGTTATCTGCTTACCCTATTCATGGTGGATGACTACCTGCTCCCGAGCACCCAAAAAAGGGTCCATTGTGAATGACTACCTGCTCCGGAGCACACAAAAAAGGGTCCATTCAAACTGTTTACAAAGACATGTTTAAGATAAATTAATAATTCTGTTAAAGAAAATTAGGGTATTTTTTTACAACTGTCGTTTTTTTTTAAAACCTCGTGAAATGTAATAAGTATTATACCATTTCGGAAACTGCATAAAACAAGCATGTTTTTAAGATATTGGGCAAATCAACTCCCATAAAGATTTTTTAAGCTAGACGATGTACAAAGTCAACAAATTGAATAATCAATAACACTTTTTTGATATCTCATGTATTTTTTCCCAAAATTTGTATTACGAATAGGGAATTCTTTATTGCTTTCAATAGCTCACCTCTTAAGCTGTTTTATAAAAAAAACAGAATGCAAAATTTTTGAAAATTGTGGCAACAGTAGCATAATTGGTTAGTGAAAGTAGTCATTTTATGAAAAACATGACTTATGCCATTTTTTTCAAGACCATACATAGGATTAATTAAAAATATACATATTCGTATAGCGCAGTAGGAGGCTTATCCACAGGCACAGGCTTATCCATTAATTACGCCACACCCTACAGGGTGTGGCGTAATTAATGGACGTGAATTTTATACATAAAATTCACGTGTCACAGTGTTAGTTACCGTACTCCTCCGAAACGGCTCAACCGATTTTCCTGAAATTTTGTGTACATATCCGCTAGGTCTGAGAATCGGCCAACATCTATTTTTCAAACCTTTTTTTTGGTGTGGCAAAACTACGTTTGCCGGGTCAGCTAGTCTAATATATAAAATTCACGTGTCACAGTGTTAGTTACCGTACTCCTCCGAAACGGCTTGACCGATTCTTCTCAAATTTTGCATACATATTCAGTAGGTCTGAGAATCGGCCAACATCTATTTTTTATGGCAAAACAACGTTTGCCGGGTCAGCTAGTATATGTATATAAAGACTAGCTGACCCGACAAACGTTGTTTTGCCATGCTAAAAAAAAAAGTTTGAAAAATAGATGTTGGCCGAAATCTGTCTAGCCGTTTCGGCACGTGAATTTTATATATAAGATACCTTCGTATAAGTTTCGCATGATATTTCGTTTAAATTTTTAGTATATCTGAGCTGCAAATGGGCGATAACTATTTTTAAACCCTTTGGGTGTAGCCACGAGTTACATTAATGTTATGGAAAAGGTGATATATAATGAAACCGATGGATAAATAAATGGATGGAAAAATAATAAACTACGTATCTGTAATTTATTAATATTACCAGGACTATAATCACGTTAATAGCTGTTAAAAAGGCATAATACCAAAACAAAACATCGGGAGCAGAGGCATTGTGCTTTTTAAGGGCCTACATCAATATTATCGTATATCATCGCCGACACGTACATATTAACACAGCCAGTAGGCACAGAAAATGAAGAATTAGGGATACTTTTCCTATTTACTCAAAATCTACTAAATATATTTTAATTCTGATTTAGGTACGTGTTTCTATATATGATAGTTACTTATGTTTTTAAAGTTATTTCATTAGTTAATACGCGATAATAGACCGACAAATGAAAAAAATAAAAAATTTGAGAGGTTGTTTCGCCAAGATTTTCTATCGAGAAAACTTTTTTCAATCGCGTTTCTGAGTTTATGCGATCCTAGATAATATATTGAAAAAACATATACTTAAAAATTAGAGCTCTAGCCATTCAATCTAAAGAAACAATGAAAACTTCGTACATAGAAAAATGCACGAAGCTGTTTTGGTATCCTCTTAATACGCTTTTATATGTTCGTTATGTATCTAGCAATGTATTAATCTATGTAACGGAATCTTTAAACACGATTTTCACCAACTTTCAGTAGTCGAATCGATTTGAAATTTTGCACACATATCAAAGACCGATGACAATGCATTTATTTAAAAATATATTCATTATTTTCCAGCGTGGTTTTTTTAATTTTTGATCTAAGGAAATTATTAACAGTTATTATCCACTGCAGTGGCATGAAACCGTGTTCCTATCGGTTATAGTCCCTGTAATATTAATAAATTATATGTTCAAATCGCGTAAGTTTAAAATCAATAATCTGTAAGTTCAAAATGATGGATTCAAGTAAAAGTCACAAGTAGTTTATGTAGTATACTCTGATAATTATTTTAACTTAAAGATTTCTAGTTAACATATAAATACCGTCTACGTTTTTATTAATATGAATACCTTCCCTATCTCAAAAAAATTCTCAATAGGTAACTTTTTTTTCGATTTTGTACATTATGTATTTGCACCCAAACTTTTATCTCTGCACTTTTACCGGTTGGCTGGTAGATAATACCTAAGGCATTAAGCCCGCCTTTACTATGTTTGTGCATAAAGTTTAAATAAATAAAAACAACAACCATTGGATAAAAATTGCTTTCTATTTATTTGTTTCCTATACCCGCTGCCTTTTGCTACTTGGACCACCGGTAAAAGGATTCTGCGGTCAATTAGGAAAGTGTTTTCTTTACAGATAAAGTCTCGAAGCGCATCACAAACATACAACATATATTACTTGACTACAACACTTATGTAGATCTTACGACATACTTTCTTTGCACACTACTTCTTAGAACGCTTTTACTAATACATAACCACATACTAATTATAATTACTAGATAAGATTTTCTATTAAGAATGTGCATGACCCCTGCCCTTTTTATGACGTCATTGATCTTAAATAAAAATAAATAAGTCTAGTGAGCAAAAAATAAACGACCTATTTTTAGTTTATAACTGTCTATACTAATAAAAAAATTCGTTATTTTTGTGTGAGCCCTATGTGAGCTTATATTTTCAAAACTACGCAATGGATTTCAATGCGGTTTTTTTTCAAATGATAGTGTGGTTTACGAGGGTGGATTTTCTGCATAATTTGTTAGGGTATTTTGTATATTGAGGGGGGGAGGCTTCGTAACTATAAACCCGGGTGATATCGCGGGCATTGGCTAGTGTGAATATTTCGAAAACTTATTTTTCAACAGATACCTATCTAATTATAAAAATAAATAAATACACATTTTATTTTATTATTAAAAGTTTAATGTTTGTTTTAAAGTTGAGCTTGTCTATAAATAGAATTAAAACTAAACTAAAATATTTTTTGTGACCGCACAACGATGCATCTTGTTGCGCAAAAAGTTGTAGTTGTAGGATAGACTATTGGTAGTTCTTACATAAGTTACTAGATGGCGCTGTGAATAATTTAGTGCTTAATCTGTGTTCAGTGTTGTGTCAATTTACCGTCCTCTGGTAGCCCTACTCCCAAGTTAAGCTTAATTGCTTGTATTATGGGCACCAGGATATAGATCCTGGCATACATCCCGGGTTCGATTCCCGGTCAGGACAATCATTTGTGTGATATCCATAAATGTCATAAAAATGTTTGTACTGCGTCTGGGTGTTTACTATGTAATATAAGCATAGACACAGTATATTATAGACATATAACCTCCCAACAAATTGTGAAACTCAATTATCATTACACTCTGAATCTACAGATGGCACTAAGCGTATCAAATCACATAATTTATCGTAATCAATAATCATTCATAATCTTACTACGTCACGTTGTATAGCGGTAGTACTAAAAAAAAATGGCAGATGGCACTATTTCATAATCTTGATAAATCAATTACGTAACTAGTTTTAAATTTACCTCAGATAATCTGAAAAATTGAAATGAACACAATTTTGTTTATCATAGAATAGTTTAATATGTTTATCATAGAATTTACAATTTTTTTATCATAAAAAGTAAAGATACGCTTTTGCGGCTTAGAATACACATATAAATTTCGAACGATTTTTTAAGAGTGCCGTGGCGTATCGGGTAAAGCATATATATAGCAGGGCCACGAATGTTAATAGGTCTGGCGTTCAAATTAAAGTGGATTTTTGATAATGCGGTTTCACTTTTTGTATTTTTAAACACATAAATAAAGGCAATTTAGTTACTACAGTATATAGATTTATATCTTAGTTAATTAGTAAATACATTTATATCTTTCGCAAACTACAAACTTCATTTTTTTAAGCTTCTTATCAAGTACTTACCTACCAAGTTTGTCAAACTGGCAACGTTGCGCGTTACGTTACCGCGTTGTGTTTCATTCAATTCCTTAGCCTATCGCATCGTGAGGTTCTTGTACCTACATTTGTAGTTGATTGTAGTATCGCCATCGCGACTAGCGACAGCACGATACACCGTACATACCTATGCGGCTTGTAATATTTTACATGTTTCGTGATTTTACTTTATATGTATAACGTATATTAAATACCTGTGTTTAAATAAATGGGATTTTGGATTTATGTATACTTATAAAATTTCTTTTTGTCGGTGTTTTCGTACTATGAAAATTTTCTATTTAGCTAGAGAGCTGAAATTTTCAGTTTGCTTAGATCAGATGATACTACAACCACAAATACCTACTCAGACTCACCATCATCATCATCCTGCCCTTATCCCATTGTTTGGGGGTCCGCTATATGGTGTTATTTGTGGTTGGTGTCACGAATATATCATCATAATAACCGCACGGAACCGTTCGCGTGCATGTCCAACACGTACTTGACCGTACCAAAAGGTAAAATGGAACCCTATTACTGAGACTTACCTTATTAAGAATAATTTCACAAAAATCCATCGAGAGTTACGCTCGGTCAAGCAGATATTGGTACCAATTCTATGTGCACAACTAAACTTAACCAAAAATAAAAAAGCAACTATGCTGTATTTTGATTAATTGACTATTTTCTTATACACATTCACAGTAACTTAAATTGTTATTATATAATACACCGTTTTTATAATAAGAAAGTGTAGTTAACAGTACCGAATTGCGGAATTGTGTTATTGAAATAATCAATATTTATTTTTTAGTTAAGTTTAGTTTACTTGTGCATGTAGAATTGGTACCATTATATATTATTTTTATGTATGCCCAGCCACTTATAGATCAACTCATGGTAGACATTTTAACATTTTGTTTTTGCCTAACATTTCGCTCTCACACTTGTATCGATATTAGTTAAGAATTTATTGCTGTTAATGACATAGGTTTGACAACTTCAAGTAGCGCGTCCCTTGAACATAACGGGATCGTTACCTTTCCTGCAGAATGTAAGATTAGACATATGTTAGTCTTAGTTTGGTCTTAGTCGTGAATAAACAGTGTTTACGTGAACACGCAATATCTCTTACTTCTAAATATACCCAAGGTACCACACCTAAAAATACGTTTCACTTTCTTTTTTTCAAAACATAATAACTAAAAGAAATATGACGATCCGGAAAACTTTTTTTTTCGGTTTTCTTTAGATAAAATTGCAGCGTCTATCACACAAATTTGGTAAAGTTTTACCACAAAAGAAAGTGATAGAAGCATAGATATATTCTTTATCTATAATATGACGCAAAAACTATTAAAATCGGTTTAACTTTCGCGAAAAAAAAACGGAAGTACGAAACGTCTTTTTTCAAAGAATTTGTAGGTAAAATCCGCTTCATCTATATTTGTCCCTTTCAGCGCGGCGCTCGGAAATAGGGATAGCAATACCTAAGGCAAATACCTAAATGAGGAGTACAGTACCCTCTTAAAGACGATTGAAGACGAAACAATAAAACACGCAAAGCTGCTTTTGCTATGAACGTCGAACGGAACAACAACATTTAAAAATATACTTTCTTTATTGAGGCATAAGGTTGCTTTCATTCTGTTTGTTAACATTCTCAAAAACACCGATCACCGCGAAGGCGGCTTGTGTCAAAGGCCTCGACGATATCATATATCAACCATAACAACATACTTTATAGTCTAAGATCCGAACCTAAATCGACCTTCACCGAGCTGATAATAGAATAAAACTTATTTTATAATAAATTTAGTATCATAATATAACAACCTGTTAATAAATATTAAAGTACTTTGTTTCTTTTGATATTGTGAGTGACGTCAATAATCCTTTTTACTTTTCATCACAACAAAATATCTCATTCAATTATTACGCTTACTTGTTACATGATACTGAAAATATTTAACAAAGCGGTAGGCTTTGTTAAATATTTTCAGTAGGTACGATGACGACCTATACATTGAGGATGTGCTGAAAGAGACAGTTCATTAGGGTTCCGTACCCAAAGGGTAAAAACGGGACCCTATTACTGAGACTTCGCTGTCCGTCCGTCCGTCCGTCCTCCGTCTGTCACCAGGTTGTATCTCAAGAACGGTGATAGCTAGACAGTTGAAATTTTCACAGATGATGTATTTCTATTGCCGCTCTAGCAACAAATACTAAAAATAAAATAATATAAATATTTAAGGGGGGCTCCCATACAACAAACGTGATTTTTTTACCGTTTCTTGCTCAATAATAATAACGTTGACAGGTAGACGCTTTAACTATTCACAGAATATTTGGTTCTATAACGTGCCTAATGTTGCATAGATAATGGTACGGAACCCTTCGTGCGCGAGTCCGACTCGCACTTGACCAATTTTTTTACATACATACATCGCCCAAAGCTAATATACTATTTGCGCACACGCACACACAGCCACATACACGCACGTACGCACACACACACGCTCACACACACGACAAATGTAATTTCTAAGAATACACTCGCTATTTGAACGTCATAACAAGCAACATCGTTTTTAGGGTTCCGTACCCAAAGGGTAAAAACGGGACCCTATTACTGAGACTTCGCTGTCCGTCCGTCCGTCCGTCCGTCCATCCGTCCGTCTGTCACCAGGCTGTATCTCAAGAACGGTGATAGCTAGAGAGTTGAAATTTTCACAGATGATGTATTTCTATTGCCGCTATAACAACAAATACTAAAAATAAAATAAAATAAATATTTAAGGGGGGCTCCCATACAACAAACATGATTTTTTTACCGTTTCTTGCTCGATACTAATAACGTTGCCTTATGTTGCATAGATAATGGTACGGAACCCTTCGTGCGCGAGTCCGACTCGCACTTGACCAATTTGTTTGACGGACGGACAGCGAAGTCTCAGTAATAGGGTCCCGTTTTTACCCTTTGGGTACGGAACCCTAAAAACGTCGAAATCAAGTGGCGCATCACTATTTGTTTTAACAAGCTTGACCTTGAACCCAAATAAATACTACCTGTTTTTTAATAAACCAATTTGATGATTTTTATGAGATAATTTAGTTTGTAACTTTTTATCTTTTCAACCTTTTTTTGTTTTTTTTATAAAACTATAAATATATTATTGTTCTTAAAACTTACTAATATTTAATACCCTAAAATAATAATAATAGTTTTTGTAACACCAATCAATGATTTAAATATATTAAAATGCCATCTAGTTAAAAACTGTGTTAAAAATAACAAAGCGATCATTGAAGCGAATCATCTGCCATCTATCGCAAGAGGTTATTTTATCGTAACAGGTTATTTGCATGTACTAATCAGTGGAAAATAATTATTATTGTATTTTTTCGTTGAATGTAACATATTAAATATGTATTAGACTTTTAATTTAAGTTAATTTTTTTCTGTCTAAACGTATCTTATTGCAACGTCCGTTTTATACAAGTTGTTACGCTAGTGAACAGCGCCACCTAGATTTAGCGTGCATTTTATGGCGAACATGCCAAAGTATGGGAATTGATAATCTTTATTAGTACTGTGTCTATGATATAAGTATGTATTTACAAAAGAAAAGTAGTTTATGTATTATATCCGTATTCTGGTACCCATAACACAAGCATATAAGCTTAGCTTGGGACCAGAGGACGTTGTGTGAGGTGTCCGTGAATATTTATATTTATTTATTTATTTATATTTAGGGCGTATTTAGAAAACTTGCGCCCCGAGATATAAAGCGATACAGGTTTGCCGCCTCCATAAATTAATAGAGATTGAGCAAAGTTCTCCACCAGACGTCTATCTCTGTCTTTGTATCTGTTCTTGATAAACTTAAAAACTACCTAAGTGCGGCTTGCGCCGCCCCTTGCACACCGGCCGCCTTGGGCCACGGCCCTCTTGCCCTAGGGTAAATACGCCCCTGGATCCAGAGGGTTGGAAACATGTGAATGACGCATAAATAATGAAGACACATCATTAAGAAAGGTTACTAATGAAAGTAAAGCAATGAACACGATGCAGCTCATTATGTTTAATGGCTCGTAAGTAATCACCAGACAAGAATTCCACTAGTTTTATTACTATTATTATGTTAATACAACACACATTTAAACGAGAACAACTGTGAACAAATGAACGTTGTGTAAAGATGTTGAGATTACCGGAGATGAGGCATGCAACATGGATTGCGATTTTTTACGAACATCACAGATATAACAGACGGTGTGTTGACGTTTAAAATTGAGGACAAGTAGGTAACTTTAGACTGGCTAAATCGTTCTTAATAGGAAAATGATTTTACCAGTTTATGTAGGTATATCAGTTGATGCTACAACAACAAATAATAATCATCATCATTTTCCAATCCTTATACCGTTATTTGGGATCGGTATGTTGAATACTATTATGATAATAGGTAACGCTACGGAACCCGTGTGCGATTCCAACTCGTACTTTACCGTTTTTTTAAAACAGTTATAAAAATAAATGTCGTTATTTATAATCATGCTTATACTAATGATTATAAGATTGAAATTATTTCATATAATGTAACTATAATGTATATAATTGCAGTTTCACTATTCTATAATCTTACATTCACTACTGGGCATATTGATCACATATTTCATCAATTATCACAGTTTAAAGTTATTAACACAAAATTACTTGGTGTTTGCTGTAATCTCGCGATCCCACATTATTTCATACAATGTGCGTAAAAAATGACATAATAACTACAACTATTCAATAATAGAGATGGACGCACTTGGTTATCTAATATCGATAAACTTAAATAAATATTTATCGATAATTTACATAACCTCTTATAGGACTCGAAAGGGGCAAACGCCTGCGCTTCTACCTGGAGATGTGCGGCCTCTTCCCAAGTGTCACGGGGAGAGGCCATGCTTACGAGATGGTGGGACCTAATGTTCCCCAACTGGGTTGAGCCCCACGTAATGGGGCCACATTTAGACGGCTTATGGTAAGGCTCAAGACATATACCATGTCCTGGTGATAGTAAAACGGGGAAAAGAAACCTCTTAGCGGTCTAATGAAGCTATATGCTTATGTTATGAATACTAAATCATTTACAGAATAGGTACAATCTATTCTTTCTGGCTATCACGGGCTACGCAAAATGGTTAATGAAATAAATAGTATATATTTTTTGTATAAATTTGCAGAACTAAGTATTGTACTTATTTGGAAATTGTAAAGGAATCAAATGGAGATATAATAACGAATAATAATAACGTTATTTTTTATTGCAATTGTTCTTTCAGGATTATTCCATATTTGTTCACGACTACATTTAAGAACGTGAAGAAAGAAAATCGAGCATTCTTCTATCTATAGACTTACAATGGTATCAATTCTAAGTGTACGACTAAACTTTACTCAGAAATGAAAACAACTGTGTCGTATTTTGATTGATTGGCTATTTTGTTGTGCACTTTATTATTTATTAGAATCGTTAGTCTACAATATACAGACTTTCTAATAAAAAAGTTTTGTTAACATTGCCGAATTGTGTTAATGACACTATTAATAGATACCAACATTGTCAAACCTTTATTTAAAAAATTACGTAGGTACTCTTCTATGCTAGCGTATAGTGACCCACAGCGGAGCAGAGACCTTCTTCTTATCACTTTTCTATCAAACTAGGTCGCATGTATCCATATCATGCCACCTGCGTAGAGGTCTACTAAACGTAGCGTAGAATAAATATACTTTAAAATATCGATAAGTAAATATAAAACTACACATCACTATAGTCTTAGTAGGGGTCATTCATTTATAGGAAAGTAAGAGGCAAAGGTTATAGCATCGCTACAATAGTTTTATTGCGGTCGCGATGTGAATACATATATGATATTAAACTAATACCAAAACTCAAAAGATTCTGTCATTAGCTAAAAAGACCGGACAGAAAACAGTATCTGTCGTACTAAGACTAATTCTTTGAATGTATGTCCTTATGTGTGCTTATATTATCTTCTAACCTTCACAACGGATTTCAATATGGCTTCTTTTAATAGATGGAGTGGTTCAAGAGATAAGAGGTCTTTTTTTGTATAATTTGTTAAGGTTTGGTGAAAATTGGGGGAAGCAAGGGCTCAATAACTTTAAACGTGAGTAAAATTGTGGGCATTAGTAAGTAATCTATAAAAACAAACAAACAAACAATCTCTTCAGCTTTGTAATAACACTAGCTTTTGCCCGCGACTTCGTACGCGTGGTATTAGAAAAAAAAACCATATAATAACACGCTCCTGTTGGTCGCGGCGTGATTTTATATATTCTATAGCCTTCCTCTTTAAATAGACTATTCAATACAAAAAGAATTTTTCAATTCGAACCAGTAGTTCCTAAGATTAGTGCGTTTAAACAAACAAACTCTTCAGCCAATCTATACTAATATTATAAAGCTGAAGAATTTGTTTGTTTGTTTGAACGCGCTAATCTCAGGAACCACTAGGCTGATTAGAAAAATTCTTTCAGTGTTAGATAGGGCATTTAACGAGGAAGGCTTTAGGCTATATAACATCACGCTACGATCAGTAGAAGCGAAGTAGTAGTGAAAAATTTTGCAAAAACGGGTAAAATTTTAAAAATTTCACCGTTACGAATTTGCGGTCAACAACTAGTTTCTCGATACGTTATAATTTTCCATGCAAAATTGTTACATTCAAGTTACAATATAACATGACTGTTTATTATTATATAATGTTTAGCAAGTTGATTACAAAGACCCAGTGAACTTAGAACCATTTGTCGGACAATGGGTACACGACATCAAATAGCGATTTCTAATTGCCGACTGAGCAATTTGGGGTACAAAGTTGTGTAATAGGTACATCATATTTTTACTCGAATATTAATTTATATCTAAAAGTTACAACTGTTGCAAGCCACTATAGTCTGTATTCAACTTCTTTGTTGTGGATTCGATTCCCAGATAAAGTAAATTTACTATTTATAATAAACTATGTACCAAATAGTATAATTGTATTTGTAATCATTATACAAATAAACATTCTGACTGGGAATCGAACCCATAGACTCTATTACGGAAATCAGTGCCTTGGTGGCATTTTTTGACATGAATCGACAATTATAAAGTTTTAGATAAGTAATTTATTGATTTTGCAATTGACATCTATGCCTTACTTAACAAATCAAATTATGGTGGAAAAAATTCAATCAAGCAGTCAATTTTTTAGCATATCAATTGCAAAATCAATAAATTACTTTAGTAATGAACGTCGCGTCATTATTTTCAACCCAATTGTATTCTGTGAAGAATGCTAGGTGGTTGATCGAGATGTTGTAAAGCAATCTTGATAGATGGCGTTGTACGTAAAAATATATAAACTCAGTCGAGTGACAAATGTGGTGGTTAATTTGAATGTTGCTAGCACCACCGCAATAAGCTCAGTTGAAAAGAGATTCGGAACGGTGTCCCGAGGTCGTGGGTCCCGCTTGCGGCAGTAAATTGAGAGACCTATACTTATTTCTGAAACGTTAACTTTTCTTTTCAAAAGTTAAGCTACACCTTATTTTTTCATGGACATAATGATGGAGTTTAGGTAGGACTTTTCTAAAACCTAAATCTTATGTCCCTAGATCGCCCTAGGATATATAGGAATGTATCCTTATATTGGATGCTGGCAGCGTAAAACCGAATGTCATAACATTCTTTTATGGAGACCTCCTCCTCTCCAGCCCATTTAGGTCCCACTGTTGGGCACAGGCCTCCTCCACTTTGGAGGGATTATGGTCTACTGTGCCGCGCTGACCGGGCGTGTTGGCACAGGGTTTACTTTCGAGTTTTCCGTCTCTCACAAAGAATGTTATCTGTGTGCAATATTCCTTAGCTGACTTTTACAGCACCCTTGGGCGGAGATGGGGTGGTGACACTTGTATTCTCAATCCGTCACCACACGGAGACCTATGCCTATTTTATTATTTATATCATTATCATCATAACGTCTTTTTCCCATGGTAGTAGGCAGAAACTAGGTATGAATGATCGAATGATAGAATGATAGAATGATCGATAGAATAGCATCTATCGATCATTCACACAACGTTCTTTGATCCCAAAGTAACCTAATATTTCTATGTTTGTGTTACGAGTACCAGATTCACGACTATCACCCGCGATCGAATCTGCGACCTCATGAACGATAGTTCGGTATCACTAGACCACGAGGCTTGTCAAAATAAATAAATTAATAAATATTCATAGACATTTCACACAACGTCCGCTAGTCCCAAGCTAAGCTTATTATGCTTGTGTTATGGGTACCAGAATACGGATATACTACATATACTACTTTTCTTTTGTAAATACATACTTATAATACATAGTAAACACCCAGACGCAGTACAAACATTTGTATGATAATTAAAAACATCACACAAATGATTGTCCTGACCGGGAATCGAACCCGAGACCTCATGATCAGCAGTCCGTTATATAAACCACTCCACCACGAGGCCCGTCTAATAAAAAAGTAAAATCTAATCTAAATCCCGAGTAAAATCTTTCCATAATAAAAAACAAAGTTGTTATTTTTCTGTGTAAGCTTATATCTTCAAAACTATGAAGTGGATTTTGATGCGATTTTTTTTAATAGATAGACGGTTCAAGAGAATGGCTTTTTTGTATAATTTGTAAAGGTTTCGTTCCTAACAACAGTTAGTAATAGATAAAGAAAGGCTAATACAATTGTCCTTGTAGAAATCATCAGTGTATTGACCTCAGTACATTTTCCCGCGTTCTATCGCCATTATACAGTTTGTAAGTTAGAGATTACTTGACCTCCTTACAACACACCGTGATGGTACTCAGCTATTCAAGATATAACCTCTGCTTAAGTTATTTAAATTGCACCTGTAATTTAGTATTACTGTTGAATATTGCAACAAAAATATTATTGAATAAGTACATTAATAGCGAAAAATCTCGTTTTTTAGGGTTCCGTACCCAAAGGGTAAAAACGGGACCCTATTACTGAGACTTCGCTGTCCGTCCGTCCGTCCGTCCGTCCGTCCGTCCGTCCGTCCGTCCGTCCGTCCGTCCGTCTGTCACCAGGCTGTATCTCAAGAACGGTGATAGCTAGAGAGTTGAAATTTTCACAGATGATGTATTTCTATTGCCGCTATAACAACAAATACTAAAAATAAAATAAAATAAATATTTAAGGGGGGCTCCCATACAACAAACATGGTTTTTAGGGTTCCGTACCCAGTATCTCAAGAACGGTGATAGCTAGACAGTTGAAATTTTCACAGATGATGTATTTCTATTGTCGCTATAACAACAAATACTAAAAATAAAATAAAATAAATATTTAAGGGGGGCTCCCATACAACAAACATGATTTTTAGGGTTCCGTACGCAGTATCTCAAGAACGGTGATAGCTAGACAGTTGAAATTTTCACAGATGATGTATTTCTATTGCCGCTATAACAACAAATACTAAAAATAAAATAAAATAAATATTTAAGGGGGGCTCCCATACAACAAACATGATTTTTTTACCGTTTCTTGCTCGATACTAATAACGTTGCCTTATGTTGCATAGATAATGGTACGGAACCCTTCGTGCGCGAGTCCGACTCGCACTTGACCAATTATTAAAGATTTTATAGGTAAACTAGCTGTTGCCTGCGACTTCGTACGCAACACAAGAATACGGATAATTTTCCACGTTTTTGCAACATTTATCACTGATGCTTCGCTCCTATCGGTCGCAACGCGTTTTTATCGCATAAGTGGTTCCCGAGTTTAGCGCGTACAAACAAAAAAGTCTTTAATTTTATAATATTAGCATAGATTTATTATATTGGCAAATTCTGTCTATGCTTTATATGTCTTTTTTGGCGCGATATTTGCTTGAGGTATAGCAATAACTCAAGCAAATACTCAAATTGTGAACTTATCGACAGTAGAGTAAAATATTAAAAACACTAAAGAAACCTTCTTGTATGTATAGAAACTAGTAAACAAACATATTGCGAAGTTTACACAAACATAGCTTTTATAGCCTTTAATAGAAGTTCATGTAAAAATGAAAGGAATAATATGTGGAAGGTTAAATGTTTATTTATACATATAACCACAACATATTTGTGGTGTAAGTAATAAGCGGTGTGAGGTAATGAGGAGCTTCAGCAAAGGCTGTCCCAGAAACTGTCATTGCATTCAGATTTTTTTTTTTTGCCACCTTCATAACTGAATGGAGAAGGAGCAAAATATTAAATGAAATCCAGCGCCACACTTCGTAGGCTGCCGCCTTGGCGTATATGGCACTAGGGTAAACCCACAGAATGTTTGCCGCACAGTTTGCCGCAGAATTACTTAATTTTCGTCAAAAAATACTGCATTTTATTATTAACCAGATCACCCGTACGGTAATTAAGTAGTTAGTTAGTAACAACTATCACAATTATAATTCAACTAACACAGCACCCGAACCAGCTAGCGAGGTAGCTCACTATTCCAGAGCAAATACACGACGTATTTGCTCTGGAATAGTGAATGGAATAGTCAAAAAACGTCGAGACATTTTTGACGCGTAGAAAACGGGATCATCAGGGAAGAGACTGTGTGGGAGTGGACTGTAGTGGTCGCCCTAAAGGTTAACAATACTCACCTCGACTGCTTACAGTACAGAATTACTGATTATAAGGTAAAAAAAAATCGTAATGTTTAAAATACTCATGCCCCAGAAAACGCCACACTGGGCCTTCCTACGCCATTTGCATCCAATTTATAAATTACTTTTCAAACTCTTGAGCTTATGACTTGTACCACATGGGATCCATCATCCATAGGCTTCTAAGTCTACTTAAGAATGTGACTTTAATTCTGTGATCACGCGCAGTACTGAATCAATTAATTTAAAATGTAATTTACAACTTGCGACTTTTTACGATGCGATATTTATTGCTTGTTTTATTTTTATTCTTATTTTATATATTCTATTATTTTATTTATTTATCCAGAGAAGAACTAAGAGTTTTATAATCTTTGTTATTTAAGTAAAATAATAACAGTTAGCCAGCTAGAGGTCCCTTCATAACTAAATATAATATCACCGTTCGACTATTTGTTTTAAACTTTAATGAAAATGTTTTACGTGCACTACACTGATTTTCCTAACAACCTATGTATCGATTTGTCTGTCTAACTAGTTATCAGTCGTGCAACGAAATTGTAGACGAAAATGTAACGATGTCTTTAAGAGATTACACTGCCTTTTACGTCTTGGATACAATTTTTACTCTGAATCATTATACTGTTTATGGGATGCCATAAGTCAAAGTAGAAGTTCTATTACTGTGGAAAAATATTTAAATAAGATGTTAAGTTACAGAAAAATGAAAACAAATTTTACTATGTCCTATCATATAGGCGTACAAAATCAGTCGCGACTAAACATAAATTGCAGAGATATAATATCTGTAATAATAAAGGCAAAGGCATGCAGTTTTCATATTGTCACAAAATAACAATGTTTATAAATAAATAAACAATCCCTTAATTCGTCTGGGTGTTTTCAATGTTCTATTATTTTATTATGAGTTTAGTTAGTGTAGTTACACAAAAACCTACGAAGCTTGTAAAACACCACAAACATTTATGTATTGTGCTGTCTTTTAAAATCGTATCGAATCCGTATCGTATCGTATATTATAAAACACAACAAATTTTGCAATACCTGTACAACACGGTATAGATTTTAATTAATATCAAATTGTCCATCAAACGGATGGTTTGTTTGATGATATAAAAAAATATTAATAAATTCGTGATGGAAAGTTGAAGTATCGTGACTGTTTATTAAGATTATAGTTTTTAGGGTTCCGTACCCAAAGGGTAAAAACGGAAACCCTATTACTGAGACTTCCCTGTCCGTCCGTCCGTCTGTCACCAGGCTGTATCTCAAGAACGGTGATAGCTAGACAGTTGAAATTTTCACAGATGATGTATTTCTATTGCCGCTATATCAACAAATACTAAAAATAAAATAAAATAAATATTTAAGGGGGGCTCCCATACAACAAACATGATTTTTTTACCGTTTCTTGCTCGATACTAATAACGTTGCCTTATGTTGCATAGATAATGGTACGGAACCCTTCGTGCGCCAGTCCGACTCGCACTTGACAAATTTTTTAATGATATTGTTGTATAAACCATGTAATTTACTTGTACTAAGTAATTATTATATTTTAATAAGTTAATTACAATGTATGTTTTTAAAATATTATGTTTACCGACTCGGTTTTTGTTTATTAAACCAATATTTCATGTTTCAAATAATACTTCTTCTAAGCCCAATAATGTCCCATTGTTGGGCTCGTAACTCCTCCACTTCGGGATGATTTTAGATCCACTATGTGACATTTACCAGCCGTATTGGTATAGGTTTTAATTCCAGTTTATTTGCTTCTGCTCTTACGACATGCATTTACTAATTTACTACCTCGCTCTTGAGCTTATAGCGTGATGATATTTAGTATGTGTTATTCTGGTCAATAAGCTATACAACTGTAATTCTATAACACATTTTTATCTTGGTAGGTACGTATCTATCAATGTATTAATATATGTAACGGAATTTTTGAAAGTGATTTTCATTCACTTGCAGTAAGCAGTTAGATCGATAACAATGCAATAATGTAAAATAATATTTAGGATTTTCAACCTTGTTTATTAGTTGTTGAAATAAGTAAATTATCATTTTTAAATCCTCTTGATAGTTTACGCGTGAAAGAGCAACAAAGATCTTTACATTCTTCCATCTATCCAGACATCCATACATTCTTATGAACTTTCACATTTATAATAATATATCTGTTGCCCGCGACTTCATATGAGTGGAATTTAGAAAATTCATTGCTCCTTTTGGTCGCAGCGTGATGTTATATAGTCTATAGCCCTTCTCTATAAATGTACTATACATCCCCATAAAGTATAATTTCATTCGAACCAGAAATTTCTGAAATTAGCGCGTTCAAACTAACAAACAATTAAGCTTTCAATATTAGATTATAGTATAGAAAAGGATTGTCATCGATATAGAATAATGTGTTAGAGAAAATGTTATCGATACTAATATCATAAAACTATGAAATGTTGCAAAAACGGGACAAATATTCTAAACTACACGCGTACGAAGCCGCAACAGCTAGTTAGATAATAAAGTGGGATTGTGGTCAATATAGAATAATGTGTTAGAGTAAATGTCATGTCTTCTTTACTAGTAATGTCAAATTGTATCCAAACCTCTCAACTGACATAAACCATGTATTTCGTCGAGTCATAGGTCAATTAGTTATCTTCGTGGTGAAAGTTAGATATTATAGTTTTAAGCCTAAGGCGGTAGTGAAACTTTGTTAATGTGTGATGTGTTCTTATAGTACGATGATCATTGAAATATTTTGGTGCATTACACTTACATAATATGTCCAATAGACATTAAACGATATTTATTTTTACTAGCTGTAAATAAATGAGAGTAATGTTTTAGGAATTCTACATCATTAATAAAATTTAGGCGTATTATAGTCTCATTTTCAAATTTTCAGCCTGACACAGAGGATGTTATATGTGTACAATAATAAATAAATATTTTGGACATTTCACACAGCGTCCTCTGTTCCCAAAGTAAGTTATATTTCTATGCTTGTGTTATGGGCACCAGATACGGATATACTACATATATACTTTTCTTTTGTAAATATATAATTATTAAACATAGAAAAACCCAGACGCAGTACAACCATTTGCATGACATTTATAAATATCACACAAATGATTCTCCCGAGCGGGAATCGAACCTGCGACCTCGTGAACTCGTCCGTTATATGTACTACTAGTCCACGAGGCCCGTCACGCACAGAATATCCCTTATGTTTTTACAGCACCCTGGGAAAGAAGAGGGGCAGTTACTTGTACTCATATCCGTCACCACCTGGTCAATTTTTGATCATCATCATCATTATAACATCACGCCTTTTTCCCATGCGGGTAGGCAGAGACTATAGAGGGCCATCTGTTACGACCCAAACGTATTTCCTTGGCTTCATCCATACTCATACATCTTGTCATACTACTAAATTTTAATCATGTATATTGAATTAAATTAAGATGTACAAATTAAGAATTATCTATTTATAGTTTCCTATATTGTTTGCGTAATTTACAATATATTTAATAACATTCTTATGTGTGATATTATATAACAAAAACACAGAGTAATAAACACAGTATGTGTCAGGTTACCTAGGTTGACCTGTGACCTAGGTCAGTGAAAACTTACACAAATACAAGCACGGAAGATACATCGATTACGTGAAATGTATGTAAATTAGTCAAATTCTTTAATACAAGTTATTAACTTCCTCCTCTTCCTCTCCAGTCCCTTAACGTCCCACTGGTGGGCACAGGCCCCCTCCAGTTTGGGAGGGATAGTGATCTACTGTACTGAGCTGATGATACGTGTTGGAGAGTTTAATTTGAGTTTTCCGTCTCTCACAGTAAACATTAACTGGTTATAATATAGTCTCTTAACTGGCTCTTACAGCACTCTGGGAAAGAAATGGGGTGGTGACACCTATATTCTTAATCCATCACCACACGGACCAGTATTAGCTACCTACTCAAAATAATAAAAAAAAATTAAAGCTCTAGCTAAGAGCTAACTAGATTCACATTCCGCGGTTTCCATACCTTATAAAAGCTTAACTTTTCCACTATTATTTAGTTTATTAAGTAAACGCTTAATCTATTTTACAAACTTAATTTTGTACTTGAAATGTTTAAAGCTCCTACATTACAGCTGCATAAATAAATTTGTAATAAAAAAAACTATTTTAAGCATGATATGATAACATAAATTATAAGTTTTTGCTGTTATTCCCACATAAATATTATATAGAGTTATTTCTTTGTTTTTTGTCTAGTACATAAACATCCCACAGTTGGGCATGGGCTCCTTCACTTTGGGATAGGTTATGGTCTACTGTGCCGCATACTATACATATTATGCAGTATGGACGCAGTCTGGCCAATAACATATTAAATAAAATGAATACTACAGAACGCGAACTTGCACAAAAGGCTAGAAAGAAAGACACTCCTCTTCAGTCAATGTCGTTCATGCCCACTGATCCAGTTGAAATCCGAAACATTATCTTAGGGCTCAGATCACGTAGTGCACCTGGGTGTGATGAGATTAATGCGCGTATTCTGAAACTTAACATAAACTCGCTTGCAGTACCTATCACGTATCTGTGCAATTTGAGCCTTGAGTCCGGTACGTTCCCGGAAATATTTAAAAAAGCTGTTGTGTGCCCGATATTTAAGACAGGTGATAAAACGGACCCATCCAACTATCGACCTATAGCACTTCTGTCAACATTATCAAAGGTGTTAGAAAAGGTCGTTAATAAAAGGATTACCAGTTATTTAGAAAAATATCAAAGTCTGTGCAAAAATCAGTTTGGATTTAGGGAAAGAAGATCTACTGAGGATGCTATCTTGACTCTGACAACCAATATCACATCGTACTTGGATAAAGGTGATAAATGTCTAGGAGTTTTCCTAGATCTCCAGAAAGCATTCGACACTGTATCTGTACCCATTTTACTAACAAGACTTGAAAACATGGGCATGCGAGGTCTGGTCCTGGAATGGTTCAAGGATTACTTAACTGGTAGATCTCAAAATGTTAGGGTGGCTGGCCATGACAGCGATAGCTTGCCGTGCGATTGTGGAGTGCCACAGGGAAGCACGCTTGGTCCGACATTGTTTCTTGTGTACATAAATGATTTAGCCGAGGCTGTTTCTTCGCCGTGTGTAGATTCTGTTCTGTATGCTGATGACACTGTTTTACTCTTTCATGGACAGTCCTGGGAAGATGTGCTCAAAGAGACGGAAAACGTTCTTGCCAAAATTACAGCATGGCTAGAGGATAGCCTACTATCTCTCAACATCAATAAAAGTTATCTTATGTGCTTCAGCAAGACAACCAAGGACAAACCTAGCTTTACCCTGAAAATGCATACTTTCCCTTGTAACCGAATGGTACCAAGTGACCGTGATTGTGGGTGTGCCATTATCTCTCGAGTATCCACAATTAAGTATCTAGGTGTAAATGTCGATGACCGACTTACCTGGGGTGCTCACATTGAAGCGGTTACGGCCAGAATCAGAAAAATGATCTACGTACTCAAAAATATGCGCAGCATTTGTGACACCAAGATACTGCTCAGCACATATAGGGCATTGTGTGAATGCATTATACGGTATTCTATTTGTGCCTGGGGTGGCGCAGGTAAGACTGTTCTCATGGGTGCAGAGAGAGCACAACGTGCTGTGCTAAAAGTGCTTATGCATTTGCCTTATAGGTACCCTACAAAATCGCTTTATAACGAGACAGGAGTTTTGTCTGTTAGGCAAATCTATATTCATGAGATATTACGGAGATACCATAAGAAACAAGTTCCATCCCTGCCCAGGGTTGTGACACGTGTTGCGCGCTGCCCTGTGCCTCATTTGAAGTCACATTTTGGTCAAAGACATTTTCGTTTCCTAGCCCCTTTAATTTACAATAAATGCAATAAGACCCTTAACTTATTTAAACTAAATAATAGAAATTTTAATAATACAGTTTTCAGTTGGTTGAAAACATTGGACTATGACAGCACAGAAAACCTTCTTAATGTTGTTGTTTAACAACATGCTTAACAGCGTAATTGACAGACTATCACGCACACACATACACAAACACACACACACACACACAGAGAGAGACGCACAGGGGTCATTATTTGAAATATATATAATGATAATACTATTTAATAATGTATTATTATTTTACTATATGAAATTATTATAATTATTACTTTATTTTACTTTATGAATTTTTTTTAATAACTAATTTACAATTATTAACTAGTTTACTGTTTATTATAAATCATTAAACTGTGCAATAATGGGGGTGGACACTGGCTCCTGCAACACAGTTTTTACTAGCGTAGGGGCCAGGGATATCCTTAAGTGATGTAACACTTTTTTTTTGGTAGAAATAAACGAATTTTTTTTTTGAATTATGAGACCACTGCGATGATGGGAAGTAACATGTAGGTTTTATAACCTTGCACACATCAAAACCCCTAAAAATTTGTCGTATTTTGGTCGTATTGCTAAGGCCATAACACACAATACATTGTCTTATATAGGAATCGAACCCACGACCTGGTATACGGCAGTAAGTTAACACTAAAATGCCCATGTATAAAATATTATACATAACTGTTATGCAAAGTTATTAATTACTATAAATAATTATTAATTTATGCAATAAATGTGTGCTATATGTAAATTTGTTTAATTGAGTATTATGTAAACACCATGGTTTGCACATATTTATTTAAATACATAGAAAAGCGACTAATGAAGGTGATAAGTCATTATCTTATATATTAACTAAAATACTCGTTTGAATAGTATATAGAATATGTTATATTATCTCCATCCATCCATCTCTCCGTGCACTGTTGGAAATAGACCTCCCCCATATAACGCCACAACGCCGGTCATATGCCGCTTGCATCCAACGACTCCTCGCGACCTTGACGATATCGTCGCTCCACCTTGTTGGGGGCCGCCCAACGCTGCGTCGTCCGGTGCGTGGTCGCCACTCTAGAACTTTATTCCTCAACGATCATCAGTCCTACGAGTGATGTGGCCTGGCCATTGCCACTTCAGCGTGCTAACCTTTCACGGACAACGCCTAGTAAAATATATAACAAACATAAGACCAGCGAACGTGAAGTCTGTGGAAAGTGTGGGTGACTCTATAAAAAGGCCCTTTGATTGCTTTACCCATGTACCAGAGTAAGAAGTAATGAAATTTCTGAGTCCAGACCCCTAAAAACCGTCAACCGGGGCCCGTAACATTTGCTGCTCCTGCTGTATGGCTAATCCGCATATACTAACAAAAAAAAACATATTAAATTCTCCAAGGCAAATGCAATTGGCACAAAAGATTGTAACACAAAAAACTAGGTATGTAGAAATAAACAATTAATATGTCTTCGATATGAAATGTTACATAAATAATAATAATCTGTATAAATATTCAGTCTGCAATCATCTATGTGGGTTTTATGGTAATTTACAGATTTAACATACTACGCCATATTTAATTGATAAGTATTTTTGAAGTTTTTACCTACTTTTGCATATTAGAAACAAATAATAAGAGTAATCCGTGTGGTGAGGAATAAGAATAAAAGTGTCACTACCCCTTTGCCTTCCCAGGGTGGTGTAGAAGCCAACTAACAGATAACATTTTCACTGTGAAACTTGAAAATAAACCCTGCACCAACACCAACACGCTTGATCAGAGCAGCAAAGTAAACCATAATTCCTCCTAAACTGAAGGAGGTCCTTGTTTAACAGTGGGACGATAATGGGCTGGAGAGTGACATGAAATGAAAATCATTTAATCATCTAAACGCAATTTTGAGCGAAAACTACGTGCTTATGATGAGTCCAAAATTTTTTCTCGAGAGAGCGACTGATAGTAACTTTTATGCACACAGACAAAAAAAAATCATGACGTTATTAATATAGGAAGAAACGCACACCATCTGTTTGAAGTTAGTTACAGAGGTGGGAAAAGGCAAAGAATAACATGACAGAAGATTAAAAAACGGAAAACGGAATAACTTATTTCCGTGCGTATTTATCAACGTATTAATCTATGTAACGGAATCTTTGAAAGTTTTTTTCACCCACTTGCAGTAGTCGGATTGATCTTAAATTTTGCACACATACATACTAAGGACCGATAACAACGCAATAATTATTTATATTAAGGATTTTTATATTAAGGATTCCGTTATAGGTTGAAACACGAAGATGTAAATTAATATCATGAAGCTAAAACATGAGCAAATGACTCAGAAACGCTGCGCTGAACCCAAATAATAGGTATGGGATTAGTCTTCCCCACAGATTTACCAGATGTAGTGTATTTGGCTACATCACTCAGTCAGCTTTAAGCATATAATATATGTGTGCGTGAAAATGTATATGATACAGGCATCATATGAAACGTCATTGTTCTATTAGGTAAGTACCATTTTTCCAGGCTTAAGTTACTTGTCCTCAACTTTAAACGTCAACATCAGGGATATATGTGGTCTTGCTCTAATACTAACAGAAATGTTGACAAATCAACATTAAATCTCTATAGTTAAATTCTAATGCATTTATTGTGAAGTTTGCATCATATAAAGAACGACAAGGAAATCTATCACAGTCACTTTATTACAAAATCATTCAGTTACGTTACTTTATCGTAGTTATCTAAACTTTTGTACTCGAAAACTGTTAAATAATTACTGTGGGAACTTATAAGATAGTGACTCTTAATGGTTGTTCGTTTGTAAAGAAAAGTCTACAGAAAGTTATGGAGCGTTACGAATGTAACATTAGTTTAAAAAGTAATTAGGATAAGAGTATCCGGATGAAGACAAGTTTCATCATCCCTATTCTTTTCTAACGCGCTATAGAAACCAGCTATATACGCAGTAGAACACAAATAACATCCTCTGACGGATTAATAATACAAGTGTCATCATCCCTTTTCTTTCCCAGAGCGCAGGTAAAAACCAAGTAAAGGTTGTACACAGATAATCATAACATCCTCAGTGAGAGACGGAAACCTCGAAAACAAACCCTGTGCCAAACACGCTTAGCGCCTGGTCCAGTAGAGAGAGAGAGAGAAGAAAAGGTAAAGCGGGAGCCTTAACTAACTTGGGATGAATGGATATGAAAAGGGAATAAAACTATGTATTCATTTACCTATTAAGTAAATACTAAATAGCTAGCTGTTGCCTGCAACTTCGTACGCGTTGAGTTTTGAAATCTTATCTTATCTCTTGAACCACTCTGTCTATTAGAGAAAACCTCATCAAAATCCGTTGCGTAGTTTTGAATGTATAAGCTTACATAGGGACATACATACGAAAATAAGTAGGCAGTGGATACAAGTCCTGCTTGTAATATTCTCTTCTTTTGCTAAACTCGCGACCTCTTCTCTAGTGCTACAAAAAATATTATACGAATATCTTTTCGGTACTTGTTTCACCTCTTAAAATCCTAAGGATATCTGCTTTAGCAGCTTTTATCAAGCCCTAAACGCAGAAGTGTATTGTAGTTGAAAGAAAATATTTTAAAAGCTTTAGTAGGTACCTTTTCCTTGTAAAAATACCATTTGGACATGTTTTGATGGTAAAGATATATGAGTTGATAGACTCTTTTTAAGCATTCAAAAAAGTTGACCTTCTGGCGGTACATCAAAGTATTAAAAATTCATTAAGTTATGGTTGCGGCACAATAGATGGGACAGCGCGTGTTATGAATCAGACATTTCTAAAAACGTCCAGTCCTGTATTAGCGAAGGTCATTGTGAAATCTATCTATTCGTATTCATTATACGTTATGGTAGTAAAAAAATACTGTTTAGTTAAATAAATATTCAGATAACGTTACATAGTATAACCGTAATACGCAATAGTTTAATTTACATGTTGTTTTGTGATCAGAGGAGGTCAAATTGACTATTTGATTCTAAGAGCAGATGTTTTCCTTAAAAATACAGCTTGTAAGAATACAATGATACATACATAATTAACGTCACGTATGTTATAGACTGCGGCGGCGATAGAATTAATTTAGACGTCGGCGAAATTAGTTTTCGAGGCTCTTGTACCCTAGACTCTCTTGTTCCAAGTGTCTGGTCCATCTGTATTGTAACATTAGCTCACTTACATGTATGTACTATGGCGAGATGTATGAATCTAAATATATGACCAGATGTTGAGTGTAAATTAACCCAAAAAGATCTTAGTGGATGGCGCTCTATAGTCTCTGCCTACCCGCAGGACATTTTATTTTTATTTATTTCAGACTCATATTAAATTACAATACACTTAAATTAAGTACAAGGTGATACAGACATAACAGAGTAATATATATGACCATTGGCTCCTAAGCTAGGAAAGAAATCCTGTGTTATAGAAGTCAAGAAGATGTATTCGTCCGTTTTGAAACATTTACAATTTTACTATATTTTAATAAGTGTTGTACAATCGACCCTATAACTGTGAATTGAGTGAGAGAGACCTTTTGCATATATATATTTCTATTTATGAAGTTATACAACATATTATTATATATAATAATAAAACTTAGTAAAGCAATAAATATTATAATTTAATTGCAGTAAAATCTATACGTATGTATGAATTTCGGCAACAATTTCAAAAGATGAGTGCAAAATAACGTTAAATTGTATGGGAATTTACGTGTGGTGCAAGTGAAAGGAGACAACAATTTCAGGTACAGAATGGTCTGCTATGCACTCAATAGGTGCAGCAGCCAGAATCACAGAATAGATACTATAGATAGGGCTAACATTAGAGTTAATGATGTAGATGTCACCCAATGGGGTTGTTTAAATTTGTACTATTCCGGCATCTGTTTGAGAACGCTATTTTATTTACCTCTATACTCATTGTGTTGAACAACAATTTACTGCACACATTATACACTATTAGACATAAATTATACGAAACTTGCTCCGCAATCACTTTGTATAAATATTATGCTTTCCAGTAAAAAGTGTGCGCAAGGAGTTACTATTAAAAAAACTGCGTTGAGTGCCATTTTTCCAACGTGGCGGCGCGAGTGGCAAAGATACGGGGTTGGAAAGTTGAAATTTATTAACAAATTTTCAAAACCCGCAGAAAACTTTCCATATAAAAATTCCCAATAACTGTGCTATTACTATATACTTTATAATCGCAATCTCTTTTAGCTTAGAGCACAGAATGTTGATGACGAAATGTCAAATATAATGTACGCTCTCAAATTCACTTTGACCTGAAAATGAGCGACCTTTCAACTCGTACGGATAGCTACATGATTGTGTGGCTATTGTGCTACTTACTATTACTTTTTAGATTGAAATCTGTTTGGTAATCGACAAGAATAAATATGAGATTGTCTCTATATCTAAACAAGGCTACGATTTGTCAGTTTGTGCGTAAACTCAAGCAGACATGATTAAACTCAAATTGAGAAAAATAATAATAGTTAATTTTTACGTTACACTATGACAATAAACCAATACTATAAAGTTTAAAATGTATATCCGTCACTCTGAAGTTAGTTACAAACGGGGAATATAGTGAATAGAAGAAGTAGAACGTAAGAAGTAGAACTTCTCATTTTTTAAATTTCGTTTTTGTTTCTTATTTTAATTTTACGTACGTAATTTTACGTACGTAAAATTAAAATTATTGTTACGTAAAATTAAAATTATTGTATTGTTACGTAATTTTACGTACGTAATACGTGCTATATTACGTACTCTGACTTTTTTTGTAAATATAAACTTGTGGAGGAGCGTAGGCTTATGTTTATTCCGACCAGGCTAGGTGATCAGTACTGGCCAGGGCTTCGTTCTTACCCACAACAATTTTAGCTTATGTTCCTCATCGCACTTTGTATTTAATGCAATAACATTTTTTAAATCAATGATGGTAGTAAATGTTCCGTAACGTACTACCACGCTTAGCGTTAAGTTTACACAAATAAACATGCTCTGTAAACGCACCATTGTTTCATGACTTCATATAAAACTAATTACTCTACTACGTCTGTTTGTATGTTCGCTATGTACTTCAAAACTGTTAAACAGATTTTCATGCAGGTACTAAAGTACCTGCATGAAAATCTGTTCCTGCATGAAAGTCTTCACAGAATTACACTAATTTGTTAGATTTTTAATAAAATTTGTTGTATTTTATACTGAAAAATATTCCATTTGTACTATTAATAAAGACGTAAAGTTTGTAATAAGTATGTCAGAGGTAATCTATGAAAGAAATGGCCAGATCAAAAAAGATTTTCGCTTATAGCAAGCTACAGTCTTCGCGGGCTATAAATTATTTAAAAGGTAGAGTTTAGGCGGTTGAGTTTGCAGGCAACAAAGTTACCAAAACAAATCCTGGGTGGAAAAAAGTCTTTACTTATTTATAAAACAAAGTCGTTACTTTGTATGTATGTCGCTATGTGAGCTTATATCTTCAAAACTACGAAACGGATTTTGATGTGGTTTTTTTTTATTAGATAGAATGGTTTAAGAGGATGGCTTTTCTGTATTTGTTCAAGTTTGTATATATTCGGAGAGGGGGCTCAATAACTATAAAAACGGGTAAAATCGCAGGCATTTGCTAGTTAAAATTAAAGTACACGTAAATAAACTATCCAAGATATTCATCTCCTGATTTCATTAACAATCGTGTGAGAATTTCGCACGCACACACATTTTGTTTCTAGATAAAAAAACAATGATTTTATGTCTCAATCATTGATAAAAAAAACACAATAAAATGATATATTTTAACGTCGTTTGTTTAACCACCTGTTAATTAAATGAATTAGTATTAATTAACTAAAATTTTTACGTTAATTTGAGTAAGTACTCCCGACGTGTCGTTATGGCCACATCGATCAAGGGTTATACTTATACTGGTTGTCTGTAATAATGAGAACTGAAAAAGTGACAACAAATACTAAATACCAGAATACAATAAATATTTAAGGACACTCCCATACAATAAACGTTTTCTGTGTGACTTGAGGATACGTATTAAATATTGAATTAATATTAATTATTCATGGACATTTCACACAAAGTCCTCTGGTCCCAAGCTAAGCTTTATATGCTTGTGTTATGGGTACCAGAATACGGATATACTACATATACTACTTTTCTTTTGTAAATACATACTTATAATTAGAAATGGGAATAACGGCTTAAAATTTTGAACGAATTTAAACGAGATGCTTAAAAAAGTTAGCTGCTTAAAAAGTTGCTTATTTTTAAGCAGCTATTTTATGCCTTTTAACTTTTTCGTTAAGAAAATTAACTCAACTTAATTTTTGTAGTCTGCTTAAAATTCATAATATGCTGTTTGCTTACTGTTTAGCTTTTATGCTTTTTAACTTTTTCGTTAAAACATTTAACTGAACTTAATTTACGTTGTCTGCTAAAAATTTGCTTACCGTTTAAATAAAAATTTTACACTTACATCTCTTTTTACATTTTCCTCTTCTCTTTTTACCAACATTTTGGAAATATTCTCACAACTGTGTTGCAATTTTAAGATAAGCATTAAGCGAGGATTGCTTATAAACGGCAGCGTGCTTTTTTGCTTATTTTAATAAGCATTGCTTATTTTAAGCTTTTCGTTTAAACGCTCACTACTACTTATAATACATAGTAAACACCCAGACGCAGTACAAACATTTGTATGGCAATTAAAAACATCACACAAATATTTGTCCTGACCGGGAATCGAACCCGAGACCTCGTGAACGGCAGTCCGTTATATGAACCACTAGACCACGAAGCCCGTCAAATTATGACATTATTATGATGGTATGATTATTATTATAACGGTATGATTATAATTATGATCAATTTATGATAATAATGGTATAGAATTCTTCAAGTACTATTCCAACTCGTGCGTGGCCAGTTTCTTTATCTATACCAGGTCTCTTACTCTCTTACCAACCCATAAACCCACTGTTGGGCACGGGCCTCCCCACTTTGCGAGGGATTATGGTCTGTTGTGCCGCGCTGACCAGGCGTGTTGGCATAGTGTTTATTTTCAAGTTTTCAATCTCTCACAGAGGATGTTATCATTGTTATCTGTATACAATATTCCCTTGCTGGCTTTTACAGCACCCTGCGAAGAAAATGAGTGGTGACACTTGTATTCTTAATCCAGCACCACACGGACCGGTCACTACCAGGTCAATAGTTCGAATATAAAACAGCCTTTTGCATATGTAACAATTTATTTAGTATTTATTTGACTTTGGCCGATTATGTGTTGTTGAAATCGGTCGCAAACTAAGTCAATGTCGATCTAAGTTCCAAGGATCTGTTTGTGTATATTTTGATAGTGAAATTTTGAAGGTCAGCGTTATTACGTCATATATGAATGTATCACAAAGACTTGCTAACATAATTCGGTTTGTTTCGTAGTATATTTGATAGTGGGTATTTGGCGCAAGATAGACCTGCCCTTTACCTAGAATTTTCCGTAATTATCCTAGTTTAAACAGCCTTTGGACATCCTTGTGATCGCTGTAGGCCTATAGGAGTACAAGGAGACCTAGAAAAAAAAGTGAGGGATGCCCTTGATCTGCTACTTATTAGTGTTCATAATAAAATTTTAAAAATTACAATAGTACATAAATACATCTTCTACAACATAATTATACCAACAGGCTTTTTTCTTACGGTCTTATTCATAATGACTTATCGGAGGTTTAAACGGAGATTTTATCGGAGATATAATAAACGTTTTAGCCTAAAAAGACTATTATGAATAACAAGTTATGACTATTTACGCGAACCTATTTTAGCGAACTTTTAAACCTCCGATAAGTCATTATGAATAAGACCGTTAGCCTAGAGACTTTAGACCGCCACTTGCTTCGATCCGTACACACTTCTTTGGCTTCATTTACACATATACATCTGGTCATACATGCCATCTCTAATGAACATATTTGTATTAAATTGAACCTGGATAATTGAACACAAAATAACTGAATTGCATTATTCCAATGTCACTTACAAATAAGTTTATATATTGCATGCACTCTGCCTATATTAGCATCTGCTGTTTCCATTAGTGTGAATTTCGTAATTTTCTTGTAAAGTTATTATTAAATATAAGATATTTCAATGTCAAATTAATAAACTTATTGCCACATATTAAAATATTATTTACAATATTAATAAGTATTAATTTTTTTGATCATACACAAACTAAAAATTGTCTGATGCCATCAGCGATGTCCTTTACTGGGTCACAGCATTGCATTTAAACCGTCATGCATGTATGACCAGACATATAAGTTAAAATGATGCCAAATATTGATAAGATCAAAACAGATATCGATATATTATTTTTGTCTATCCGTATCGGAATGAAACCATATTTAAATATATTGTGTTGAGATTGTATTTCCTCTTTTTGTTAAAATACTAAATTTTATGACTAAAAATATTATTTCAAATACTCTCTCCCTAGCCCATTTACGTTCCACTGATGGGCACGAGCCTCCTTCACCTTGTGCCGCGCTGACCAGGCGTATTTGCACAGGGTTTATTTTCGAGTTTTCTGTCTCTCACAGAGGATGTTATCTGTGTGCAATATTCCTTAGCTGACTTTTACAGCACCCTTGGGAGGAGATGGAGTGGTGGCACTTGTACTCTTACGTTAACGGACTTTACAAATACTATGATCAGTTAAAGCTTTTTCATAATTAAAGGTATAAATCAGCATAGACATAACTATAGACAGGATTTTTAGAAAAATTCATCTATTACACTATGCAAATACAGTTTCTAATTTTCAAATTATTGTTTCTTATATCCGATGTATTATTCAATATCATTCTAATAAAGTTATGTATTTTTAGAATTATTTATTTATAATGTATGCATTATATAAAATTGATTATGCATCTGACATCCTTTTTATAAATAAAAAATTGGTCAAGTGCGAGTCGGACTCGCGCACGAAGGGTTCCGTACCATTATCTATGCAACATAAGGCAACGTTATTAGTATCGAGCAAGAAACGGTAAAAAATCAAAAAAATCATGTTTGTTGTATGGGAGCCCCCCTTAAATATTTATTTTATTTTATTTTTAGTATTTGTTGTTATAGCGGCAATAGAAATACATCATCTGTGAAAATTTCAACTCTCTAGCTATCACCGTTCTTGAGATGGTGACAGACGGACGGACGGACGGACGGACGGACGGATAGCGAAGTCTCAGTAATAGGGTCCCGTTTTTACCCTTTGGGTACGGAACCCTAAAAAGAATGTTGTTTGGAAGGCATTAGGTAAATTAGCTGAAATTAAACGATTACACTGCAAGATACGTTCTTTAAGGACTTACTATCTTTACTTATTATAAAACAAAATCGTTGTTTTTGTACATATGTCCCTATGTGAGCTTATATCTAGAAAACTACACAACGGATTTGAATGCGGTTTTTTTGTGGTTCAAGAGAATGGTTATTTTTATAATTCGTACTTACTTTTCTAAATTCCACCCGTGCGAAGTTGCGTGCAACAGTTAGTAATATATACGAGTAGATATGAGAGAGGTTAAATAATAGTCGTCAATTTAAATATGTGTTTATTTAATGGCGGATATGTACTGAATAATTTGAACTTGTAGAGTGAAAAACATTGTCAGTAAATAGATAAAAATGGTTAAGTAAAGTTCACATCAATGTGTTATGGCATACTGACGTAATATTTAAGTTATGACAACTACATTTTTATGGAGTTTGCAGATTTTTTAAGCAACCACTACTAATGTTGTGTCCCGCAACTTCGATCGAGTACTTATTTTAAAATTGTTCCTCATTACTATATTGTTAATAACATAATGGTGCCGATTCTATGCGTACAACTTAACTTATCTAAAAAATGAAAACAACTATTGCTGTATGCTGTATTTTGATTATTTGCCTATTTTGTTGTAAATATTTATATTAATTAAAGTCGTTAGTCTATAATAAACAGTTTTTATAATAAGATAGTTTAGTTTACATTGCCACATTGTGTTATTGACACAATCAATTTTCATTTTTTAGTTAAGTTCAGTTTAATTGTGCACGTAGAATCGGTACCAATATGGACTAATGGTTCTTATTCATAATGACTATTAATAACTTATCGGAGGTTTAAAATGAGATTTTATTGGAGAGATAATAAACGTTTTAGCGTAAAAAGACTATTATGAATAACAAGTTTTGACAATTTTTCGCGAACCGATTTTAATGAGCATTTAAACCTCCGATAAGTCATTATGAATAAGACCATAAGTCTAAATAAAATGATTAAATAAAAAACCTTTACTAAGACTTCACTGTCCTCATGCGTCCTAAGGCTGTAACTCATGAACAATAATGCCCTTTGCCAACACGCCTGGCCAGCATGGCATAGTAGAACACAATCTCCACCAAAATGACGGAGGCCCGTGCCCAACAGTGGGAAGTTAATGGGCTGGAGAAATAGAGAGAATGTTGGCTTAGCAAAAATACAAATTTTCGTCGATGACAGTAAAGTTGAAAAGTGAATGTCTATCGTAATGTGCACAATGACTACTAATAAGTGAGTAAAGGAATGTTGTTTGGGTCAATCTTAGATCATACTAAGTACTTATTGATACGAAGTTGCATATGTGTCAATTAGTGTGTGTATTAGTGTGTGTTTATAAGTGTTGAAGAGAAAAATGTTTAGAAAAAAGCCTTCTTCTGGCCGATTTTTAAAGGATTTTATTTCAGAGAGGCTTCTTCATTTTGTTTCTTGAATCCTTAAGACCAACACCCCCAAATGTGTATTAAATATTGTGATTTTGGTATATTTTCATCATTTAACAAATGTCGAAAACAGTTACAGGAGGAGGTTTGGAACGCGCTTATCGGTACCAATCCTACGTACGCGACTAAACTTAACTATAAAATGAAAATTGATATTGATACCAATTCTATATGCAACTAAACTTAACTAAACTAAAAAATGGAAACAACTATGGTGTAGGTATTTTGAATAATTGGTTATTTTGTTGCGTACATTTATAATAATTAAAATCTTTAGTATAAATTACATAGTTTTTATAAAAAGAAACATTAGTTAACATACTCGTAAACAACTTTTTACGGATTTAGACGCGTATATTTGTTTTAAATTTTGGCCCGACATTTCGGAGACTGCAGTCACCATGGTCACAGATGAGACTTCAAAGTCTCCGAAACATCGGGCCAAAATTTAAAACAAATATACGCATCTAAATTCGTAAAAAGTGGTTTTATTTAAACAAATGAGTTGCGCAAGTGTTAGAGAATATCAGTTAACATTTTCAAATTGTGATAATGACACTATCAATTTTCATAGTTTAGTTAAGTTTAATTGTGCACGTTGAATTGGTACCATTATTAATAACACAATTCGGCAATCTTAAATAAACTTTTTTATTGTAAAAACTGTATATTATGAACTAACGCTTTTTATTAACATAAAAGTGTACAACGAAACAGCCAATTAATCAAAATACGCCATATTAGTTATCATTTTAATTAAGTTATGTTAAGTTTTCGACGAATCAGAATTAGCCTCTCTTTCGGCTATCACGTGACTAAAATTATCTAGATGTCTTTTTAATTGTAGTATCTATAGTTGTATTTATAGTTGCAATTATCTCTACTTCTATCGCAGATGGATTCCCTAACTACCGAAAGGTATGGTAAAACGCAAGTTCCTCAGTAGTTATTGTAAATAAATAAATAAATATTCATGGACATTTCACACAAAGTCCTCTGGTCCCAAGCTAAGCTTATTATGCTTGTGTTATGGCTACCAGAATACGGATATAATACATAAACTACTTTTCTTTTGTAAATAGATACTTATAATACATAGTAAACACCCAGACGCAGGACAAACATATGTATGACAATTATAGATATCACAAAAATGATTGTCCCGAGCGGTAATCGAAACCGCGACCTCGTGAACGACAGTCCTTTACCTGAACCACTAGACCATGAGACCCGTCTTGTACAAACATAGCTACTACTTGCGTTTAAAGAAAGATTTATTATGTTATTTAGTAATGTTTAACAATTAACACATTTCTGTTTGTACATAGTAAATAACTTAAATCAATACACTTACATGTTGTTGAAAAATCGGTGCTTGCATTTTACCATAGATCAACCCTAATAGAGACCACATTACGATTATAAGACTTATGGTCTTATTCATAATGACTTATCGGAGGTTTAAAAATTCGCAAAAATCGGTTCGCGAAAATTGTGAAAACTTGTTATTTATAATAGTCTTTTTACGCTAAAACGTTTATTATCCCTCCGATAAAATCTCCGTATAAACTACACGTATTATGAATAAGACCATAAATAAACGCGCCAATGTTGGAGGAAGGCGCGCGTTGGATTTTTATTGGATAGAACAAAATCACACGCCGAGATCTCATGCATTACCCATACGGGAATAGGGCTTATTGCATAAATCGGTTGGCGTTGATCTCGTTGCTTGCGGAATCTATAGTAGGTGATCTGTGCATTTCACTTGCTACTTGTGACTTGTGACATATAAAAATAATGTATTTTCCTTATTTGCGTATTCGTATAGTACATAAACCGGATGTATTTTCATAAGATAATTTTCACAAAGACGTCTAGTCTCAAATTAAGCGAGAAATTTGTGATATAGATTCTTATTAGTTTGGTACAAGTTTTCAGAGCAGTTTTTAGGAACTTGCAAATAATAAAGGGAAGGAAAGGAAGGAAGAACGATGTCAAACATACGTTGTCACAAAGTTCATAAATGTTTATGGCCCTAAATTTAGAGAGTAGAGGTACTCAGGAAATCATCGAATGACATGTTTCGCTCGTGCTTGATATGTGATAGTCTTTACTTATTACAAAACAAAGTCGTTATTTCTGTATGTATGTCCCTATGTGAGCTTATGTCTTCTTAACTACGCAACGGAATTTAGTTCGGTTTTAGTAAATAGAATGGTTCACAAGGATGGCTTTTTAACACGATTTTATAAGTTCGGTATGTATCTATCAAGGTACTAATCAATGTAACGGAATTTTTAACGCGATTTTCACCCACTTGTGATAGTTGGATTGATTTAAAATTTTGCAAACATATCAAGGACCGATGAAAATGCAATTATTTAAAAAAGATTTTCAGGTATTACAAGCGTGTTTTTTAGTTTTTGAAATAAGCTAATTATTTGTATAATTTATTTAGGTTTGGTTTCTAAATTCCAGGCGTACGAAGTTGCGGGCAACGGCTAGTTAAAACTATATACGTAATCCTTGATGTCCCTTGATCTGGAGAGATGGAAGGTAAAATGAAATGCCAAACTTTCTATAAAAATGTAGCTCAAAGCTTATAATTATTATGACGGCCTTCGTGGTGGAGTGGTTTATGTAATGGACTGCCATGCACGAGGTCGCGGGTTCGATTCCTGCTTGGGACAATCATTTGTGTGATATCCATAAATATCGTACAAATATTTGTCAGGGTGTTTCTATGTATTATAAGTATGTATTTACAAAAGAAAAGTAGTATATGTATTCTATCCGTATTCTGGTACCCATAATACAAGCGTATAAGTTTAGCTTAGGACCAGAGGACGTTGTGTGAAATGTCCATGAATATTAAATAAAAAATAAATAAAAATTACGTACTTTGAAAGATGGATTAAATATTTCTATTTAATTAGTAGGTAGGTATACATTGGAATATTATTTTATATTATTAACCACAGAACATGAATTCTGCAATGCGACCTTATCAAAACTAAACAAAAATAATGTAAGCTCAAGGAGACATTAACGACCCTTGACCTAAACAAATCAATCATAGAAATATGTAAAAAAATCGCATGATGCCCTCCAATTAACCCAAACTTCCTATACGGATAGTAGGATCTCCCGTACTTGCACAATCTAAGCTATCCTTTCTCCCGCCCCACCGCGGCCACTCTATACTATATATCACCGGACACAATCCGAGAACATCACATTACCTTCGACACGTACCAAAGTGACCCATCACTAAGCATCATGAAAGCCTTCGTAGCGGTAAGTCCAGTGAAGTGACCGTGCTTGTGAAAGACTAATTAAAAAAAAATAAGTGACAAGTGCTGTGTTGTTCGGAAATCAAATAGTGCATCGGGATACGCGTGTGTTCTTTTTTTCAAATTTGGACTTTTGAATTTTTTTTTTACTGTTTATTTAACCTTATGCACTTTTGATTTCTAAACTTTACCTTTATGTCAATTTGGATTATTATCGTGTTTGGATTCGATTTAATTTCAAATTTATAGACGGCCAGTATTAGCGTTTTTTTAGATTTACGATAGTGACACAGTAACAAGAAATCAACAAGTGATTTGTCATTCAAAACACGATTATAATCTGTATTGGTATGGATATGCCAGTTTAGCCTTAAGAGGATATAGGAAGAGGAAAATAGCTTCGTGCATTTTTCTACGTACGAAGTTTTCATTGTTTCTTTAGATTGAATGGCTAGAGCTCTAATTTTTAAGTATATGTTTTTTCAATATATGATCTAGGATCGCATAAACTCAGAAACGCGATTGAAAAAAGTTTTCTCGATAGAAAATCTTAGCGAAACAACCTCTCAAATTTTTTATTTTTTTCATTTGTCGGTCTATTATCGCGTATTAACTAATGAAATAACTTTAAAAACATAAGTAACTATTATATATAGAAACACGTAAATCAGAATTAAAATATATTTAGTAGATTTTGAGTAAATAGGAAAAGTATCCCTAATTCTTCATTTTCTGTGCCTACTGGCTGTGTTAATATGTACGTGTCGGCGATGATATACGATAATATTGATGTAGGCCCTTAAACCTAATTATTCGCTGCCGACGAGCCGCAACTTTTACGATTTGTTTCCTATACATTATTAGAACAACATATATTTAAACTATTAATTAGTAGAAGACATATAAAAACAAAACAGTACACAGCAAAATGGAAAAGTAGCTAATTAGACCACTTTTTATAAAACTTTGATAACAAAATTATCAATAAACTTTTGAAGAATCCTTATTTTTTAACAAATTATGATCAAGTCTAATGCCGTTTCCGTTCCCGAAATGAAAGCACGTAGCTAATTATAAAAATGCGTTACTTTATTACAGAATTAGCATACCTAATCTTTATTTATGCCATGATAAGCATCCCAAGAAAGCTTTTGTTCATACGAAGGGGCGTAACGGATTTAGCTGAAAAGTGTTTCAAATCCAATTTAAAAAAAAGAACTTTAGGCGCCTTTACAATCTTAAAATAAAAAAGTTTTTTTTTGGCAGTTCATCGTATGTGCCAGCATCAAATGCACGAAGTATAGATACAAGGAGTCCGAACGGTATAGGCTTTTCCATAATATTTCGTGTACACAATAATCAACCCAGATCATAGTTCTATTTTCTGCCACTGGCTGCGCAAGTATTCAGGACGTACCGATGCTAGTATAGAATATCAGAATATCTCTTGACCTTCTCTGTATTGTTGGGTTTAAAGCACTCGAAAAATTTCCTAAAACTTATATTTATATCCACGTTTCTCAGAATATTTTTTTCCACAAGTGACAATAGTTCAAACGAGTACTTCTTGAAAAATGGCGCGCTCTACCGGCAAAAATCTGTCCCTTAAATTGAGACCATTCGTTCAACATTACGTTCGGACTCCTTGTATCTATACTTCGTGATCAAATGAATGACACTGAATGACACAAGTTTAAAACTCATAAAATTAGTTTCCGTTCAGAAATACTTACAGAGAAAGTTGTTTTTTTTAATTCCCCAAAAACTTATCGATAAATCATTTTAGTCGCGACGCTATTCATTATGTCAAAATGTATTCCTTTGAAATAATTTCTCACGTTACTTTGCCTATTGTGTTTACTTAGACCTTTTGTTGCACCATTTTTGTCCGTCATTAGAATACCGTTTCGCTTCTACTTTACGTAAGAATAGAATATTCCCATCTTATAGTTTACTGTATGCATGCAAGAATTAAACTTATCTTTTTGCTATGAGAACATTTTGTAAAAGATTGGGATACGGATTAAAAATTGATATGTTTAATACACTTCTTAGATGTTAGAGTATAAGTTAACTTAATAAAAATCTACGGCCTGTCCACTGTGGTATTGACTATTTTAGTGGACTAAAAAATACTTTCGTGTTGAAGATGCTAATAGTAAGAAGAGATAATAACATTTATCTATTTTATGACATTTTGTTAGAGAATCCTAAATAGCTTAGAACAAATAGGTGCACTAGATGTAGAGGGATATTGTACCTTCTTTGAAAATTAGGACCTCCTCACCTCTTTTGACCTACATGTGGTTAAGAAAATATTTTCACAACTAGTGCACATAATAATAAATATTAAAAAAGTCGCTGTATAATTATTTTTTAATCACTACAGACTAGAAAAAATATGTCAGGTTGCATTATAAAAGCTCTGTATATATAAATTTAAGGACAAATTTTTATGAGTTAAGTAAACAGGATAGGATATATAAGAATCTAGAATAATATGATAATGGAATAGATAGGATAAGTAAAAATCTAGAATGCAAAGAATGTTTTTCAAACAACTAATCTGGCGTCTGACCTAATAACAAAAAAGACTCGTTAATATTGCAAGCTTGCGCCACCATAATAATGAAATTTAATATACTCATCATCAAAATTACCCATCATTTTGTTTCAAAATAACACATGAAACAAATGGTCCATTATAACAAAATACTCATAATTACTAAGTTTAAGCCTTTGTTTTAGAACCGCGTATTACACGGCTCATAACTGTCTATTAATATTTATGTATGAAGTTGCAAGTGTAATATTTTACATAGAATCTACAATTACAAAGCGCAACTTTACATTTCGCAAAGATGGTAGAGCACAGACATGGAGTTAAAGGGCAAAGATCATAAACTTTAAAAATAAAATCATTATAAATATTAAATGATGAACTCCTTTTCACTCTCGTTATTTTTAAATAACGTTCTTAAGTTCTTAATTTGAAAAAATATGTTTGCAAATATCATAATATTGATTCTTGAATTTGAATCTAAGGATTGAAGTAACAAATGACAAGTTTTACATATATTGTCGAGATTAAATTAATTGCAATCAAACAATTCAAATTTCACAGATTATACCACATAGAATACATATATTAACAATATGATAAAAAACCCATTCTTGGCATACAATTATTACGTAAAATAGTAAACTTCGGCTAACTTGAAAAGCTACTTTCTAAATACATATAAATTAAAAAGCAATGTGAGTTAATTAAATTTGAATAAGATAAAAATTTACTTTTTATGAACGAGTTTAATTTATACAAAAATGCGTTTCTTTTATATGTTTACAAATAGAACAAATCCATGCAGAAATGTTCAAGTTATTATTTTTTCTAATACATAGCGACAAAACTTTTTTTATGGCTATCGCAATTTGCACATTGCCAATATAATTCACATGCGCATAATCCTAAACCTATCCAATAGTTAGTTACTTGTATCTAGTTACATGCTCAAACCATAATATTGTGTATGTTATTGTATGCAAGCTTTGACACAAATAGTTAGAGACACATTCCTTATTTGGAGTGACGCGATTCACTGTACTCGATTATAATTCCTAATATAACTTGAGACTACTGCGTAAGACTATTTTAATAATCGATGAAATTGTAATCGCGAATGTAATGTGGCGAATATAATTATAAGACTTCACACTAAGTTCTAACTCAAAAAAAATATTGAAAATAAAACTCACTTATTTTTTAACCCAAACTTTAAAAATAAGTTTTTTGTTTATTTTATATAACTAAATCTCCGTAACTATCAGATAGTTTTGGAGAAAGGCGGACTTATGTCACAAATATATAGATGTCAAGAATCCAAAGTGGGCTATAGTAATTATCATACGGTTAACATTTGCATATAACATTAAATTTAACTTTAACAAAGAGTTGATAAATCTATTGATAGAATGTTAAAAATGATATAGCAGATTGTTTTAACATAATCCCACGTTAGTTCAGTCACAGTGGGACAGATGAACCAAAATAAACATACACCGACATTTTACATGACATCCTCTGATCACAAATTATGCTCTAAATTTTTATACTTGTCGATAGCAAATTGTAAATGATATTCCTAAAGCCTATATTTTTTTTAATAGTAAAATTGTTTAAAAGTATAAAAATTTCATATAAATTTTGGTCTTCATAATAAAATTGTCCTCTGCGGGAATCGAACCCTGGCGAACAGCGGTCGGTTGCACACGGTTGAGCCGAGTCTCAATAGTACCAAGAAAATAATTCAAATGTTTTTTATTTTGTATATCACATGAAATATCAGAAGAAAGTTAAACAATGGCATCACCGTGACTTCCGGCGGAAGTAGCATCTTATTACATAATATACGTGTCATAGTGCACGCCGCAATCTTCAGAGAAATCTACTCAAAATTGAACCTGAGGGCATTTGAACATTATTACGTATCGCGTATTTATATTTATATCATCACGTCTCTTTATATGAGGTCAGCAGAGAGGATTACTTTCTACCGACGTCTGGCTCTAACTAAATATATAGTAAAAATAAGTAATTGAGTTTTATGGATGTAAAAGAGCATTTTTCTGCAGCCATCTTTGTTTTTAAATTTTTTGCTATAAAACAAACAGTCGCAAATAAAATAAAACAATAATTGAGCGTTTTGACATAGTGTAGCAGCTTTTTGTTGTATGGTCTTGGTTTCGATTCACTTACACGATAACCACTACGTTAATGTTTTGTTATTTTGCCTACTCTGGGTTCCTGGATTAGCTAAAGACCTGTAATCTGTATATCCCACGTAATAAAAGAACTACAGCCACAAATATACCAGATGTAGTGTCTATAGCTACATCACTCAGCCGACTTGAAGCCACTTACATATCTATGTTTGCGTGAAAACGTATATATGTATGTCTATGATATAGGCTATACGTCATATGAAATGAAGTAGGATTTAACCAGGCTAAAGTTACTTGTCCTCAGTTTTTATAATTTTCTTACAAAAACCTGCAATACACCAAATTACATTACATTTAACAATATTTCAACACATTATCAATGTAATAAACATAAGAATTATACAATTAATAATGTCTTCCTGGAAGCGAGTCAAAGTTCGCGTTCTCATACAAGTAGTTAGGGCCGACTCTTCGCAATATGATGTAATATCTTAGCTTCCCATGCTCACCTCACTTTCACATAAATTGTGTCATATACAGATAACAAATCATAATAATTAACTTTATTCTATTGTACAATATCTTACAGTTAAAATAAAACCACTTTTATGGAAATTAAATGAAAATGGGTGAAAATGAGTCACGCAAGTGCACAATATTTTATAGAGAAATAAAACTAAATTATTCAGTTTTAATAGGATTCCTTTTTAGTATCTTTCGTGTAAAGTTTTGGAATTAAAGAAAATGGCCGTCAATAGGACTCAAACTTGTGAAAAACATCGGATTATGAATACTCGAGGTCTTACGATAAATATAATAAAACATTCATAAAAATACTTCATTGACTTAGTAAATCAAATTACAGTGATAAAAGTTATTACCTTACGCGAGTCTTTAATTTAATTAAAGTGTGATTTAGACATTTTAAGACGTTTGCTCACTTTTTCGATTTGAAAATTACTCGTAATCGAAATTCTATTGAAATAGAAAGCTGACATAAAAACGATTACATAATTCTGATTAATTTATGTCACGAACGTTCCCCAATAGTTGTCTACTTACACTTAAAAATATTATTGCGTTTAACATCTAAACAAACATCATTATAGAAACGACATTCGAAACATCACTTGACCCTTAAAAGTTCACTTGGCAGTTGAATATGACATGTAAATAAATATGTTTGTTTATTGTTATTTGTTTTTAAAATAATATTACAAACATGTTTGTTTTCTTAAAACTTTGCAAATACCTTATCCCACTTGCTTCCTTCGACCTTACGACATTTCTTTACCTGGTTTCGAATTTAGATTCTATACGAACGTCATAAAACACAATCATGTACTTGGATAGTTAAAGTAGCGCTTGAAAAGATAGGGTACTATTGAAGGGTACTAGGGTACTGTAGGGTACTGTTGGTGGAGAATTTTCACATAGATTAAATTGGTAGCTTGAGGCTGAAAAACACAGCATTGGTAAGCTTAAATAGTAAGAAATTTTGGATGCAAGGAACTTTTCAAACTCTACTTCCTAGTAACATTATATTCAACGGATAATCCAGATCCCTAAAATTATTGATTTTCAAATGAAGTTCCGTTGACTTGTTTCTAATAAGTGGTTTTTGTTTACAGTGCATAGCCCTTGCGTTGGTGGCCTGCGCCAGTGCTGAGCCCCCATCCGGTTACAACTACAACCGCCCATCAGGTGGCGGCGGTGGTGGTTTCAGCGGTGGCTTCAGCGGTGGACTCAGCGGTGGCGGCTCCTACCAGGCTGTCTCCTCTGGCTACCAGACCTCTGAGGGCCAAAACGTCGACCCACAACTCCTCGAACAAATCCGCACCATCCTCCTTAAAGAAGAAGCTTCATCCGGCTCCGGCGGAGCTGGTGGACATGGAGGTGCTCCTTCATCATCCTACGGACCTCCCTCAACCAGCTACGGAGTACCATCAGCCCGCGTCGTCGGAATAGTTCTTGATGGAGTTCGTCAAGCTATCCAAGTAGCTCAATTCGAACAATCCGCTTCAGTCTCTGGTGGTTCCGGTGGATACCCAGCAGCTGCCCCATCAAGCAGCTATGGTGCCCCTTACTAAATTTAAAACCAACTCCGAACTTGAAGACATTTAGACGAGAGAAGATTGAAAAGAAATATCATAACCAGTATTATTTGGCTGTCTAAATGGCTAAGTCATAAAAGTTCGGATAGTCGACGTTATTCGGGTGGCTTGCAACATCTTCAAACCGCTCGAATGTTTCTACCCCTTTGGCCGATGTTCACGTACAATGTAGGTGAATGCCGGTCTTGGCCGATGTCATCAGGCCAACGCTTGCGACTGTGCACGCACTCGGGTGACATGCCCCAGCGGCTAACCAGTCGCTAATTATCCTCTTTGACAGCTGTCAGAATTGTCAACGTGACAGTTCGATAGCTGACAGCTTGGATCATAGAATGCGAAGTGGCTAGCCGCTGGGCTCGGATCACGATTGTAAAAAGTTTATTTTTAAGTTTAGTGTAATATATTATTAAGTTGTTTTTATTTTACTAAAAAAATTAAAATAAATACATTTGGACACCGTAGTACATGTGTGTGTTATGATCTAATATTCTCGAAACTAAACCATATAGCCACATGCCAACACGCCCGGTTAGCGCGGCAAAGTAGTAGAGCATAATCCCTCCTAAAGCGGAGGAGGCCCGTGCTCGACAGTGCGACGTTATTGGGCTGGAGAAAGAGAGATGATTATCCTACAGTTACCCTCAATCTTCTAAGTAGTCACAAATTATATTATTTTTAATAGGCGTATATGTAGTTGGTAAATGACTGGAAAAACGTCTTACATATAAAGAACCCGCTAATTAATGGTCATTGGTAAACTTTTATAAAAATTATGAGAGTCATCAGGTGATGCAACAAGCGCTATCAATACAAATAATTAGTCTAAATAGAAATCAATCCATCCGTTGAATTCATTGTACTGAAAAATACACACAAGGCCAGCTATACTACCACGAGAGGACCACTTATGGTGGAATGTGTACATACATAATATGCAAAATATTACAGAATTACGAATTAACAGACACAAAAATAACCTGTAAGAATCTAATTCTAATCGAACTATCGAAAATCTGCACAAAACACAAGACGAGGAATCACGATTCTATAACAGGGTTTCATAACAAAGAAATAGAAATAGGGAGTAGTTACCGTCGAGTCAGATCTAGATATAGGTACAGGAGCCCTAGGCAAGAGGGCCATCCTTTTAATTTGAAAGTTCTTCCTGAAATATTTTGTGCCTCTGATCACAACATTATCAAGGCAAACTACGCAACTAAAATCTATTATCCGTTTCGATTAGAAATTTTAGTACAAAAGTCGACAAGTTATGAGGGGACATTATTTTAAAAGCCGATCTCTGGCTCAGTATCTATGTAATCACAAAATTATTGAGTAAAAATGAATTACACAATATTTGTTAATATAGAGAGTCGTGATAGTTCAATTTACAATTACTGAGTAATGGAAAATATTACTTGGTAATGTTTACTTTTCATTATGTGTGATGAGTCGCTTGTGCAATTCTTGTTATTAGCCTATTGCAATGTTGCATTGGTATTTGTGCAATAGATATACTGGTTCTTTGTTTATAAGGTTACTTGCTCTTAAAGTAACCTATTCTATTACTGAGCTGTCCGCTGTCTGTCTGTCATCAGCCTGTATGTAATAATCCGTATAGTATTTCCTCTGTAACAACTGTCTATCAAACATTATGTCTCAACTATTCTTTCTTGTATTTGATCCCAGAGCCGATTGACATCACTGAATGTATTATTAATATTTATGGTATTAAGTATAGTTCGTACTATCACTATATACATACCTTCTACTATATCCTGTCAGCTATTTCTCAGGAATCAGATGCTCTCTACTGAATTTACCTATTTTCTAAAGAGTCGAATATTACGTATGAAAATATTCATTAAAATTAATATTCCCAGACACTTCCTGTCAGTTATTTATTACTTTCCTATTATAATGAGTTTCTAAGGACTAGAAAATATATTGTAAACAAACTTGCTTGCATTGAGTTCAATTTTTTTTTATAACCCTTGTTATAGTTCTTTTGGACTTATCTACTCATGACAGATTAAGATAATCTGTTCTTCTGCATAGGATTCACTTTTAGAATAGATACCTAACTTTTGACGTTTTTAAAGATCTTTAAGTTATGGCGATATAAGAAAATTTTTGAGGAATAAAGATGAAATCTTCGCATACATCAAATAATAATCTATACTAATAATATTAAACAGTTGAAGAGTTTGTTCGTTTAAACGCGCTAAACTCAGGAACTACTGGTCAGATTTGAAAATCCTTTCAGTGTTGGATAGTACATTTATCGAGGATGACTATAAGCTATATAACATCACGCTGCGACCAATAAGAACGAAGCATTACTGAAAAATGTTGCAAGACCGGGAAAAAATTTCCAAATCCCATGCGTACGGAGTTGCTAGTTGAAATAAATGTTGGTGATTAATAAAGATTAGCTTACAAGTAGATAAGTGCAGGAGAAAGTGTAATTATAAGAATATATTCATCATCTTAGTCATGTATTCCGTAGACAGTGTGCCTCGTAACTTTGATGGGTGATGTCAACTGTAATGTTACAAACAAACTACTGGATAGCTAAGAGAATACCAAATAATACGTTTTACGTAACACTAAATAAGATTAACATCATGTAATAATACATTATGAATACAAATTTGTCTATTTCATAGCTTCTTATAAGTTTCGTAATGCGGATATATTAAGAATAATCCTATTAAATTTTTACTAAAAAGAAATTATTGCAATATTTAATATTCACGGATATTTCATGTCCTTTGTTCCCAAGCTAAGCTTGTATGCTTGTGTTAAGGGTACCGGAATACAGATAGAATACATATACTACTTTTCTTTTGTAAAAACATACTTATAATACATAGAAACACCCAGACGCAGTACCAACATTTGTATGACGATTAGAAATATCACACAAAATATGATTGTCTTGTACGGGAATCGAACCCGCGACCTCGTGATCCATTCGTCCGTCCATTCGTTACATGAACTGCTCAACCACAAGGCTCATCGCAGCATGCATGCATTCATGCAGTATAAAAATATTAAATAAATTATTAGACATACAAGTATAAAGCCTGAGAAATGTTTCAATGTTTTATTTTCAATAACAATTTACATTCGACGGGCCTCGTGGTCTAGTGGTTCATATAACGGACTGCCGTTCACGAGGTCTCGGGTTCGATTCCCGGTCAGGACAATCATTTGTGTGATGTTTTTAATTGTCATACAAATGTTTGTACTGCGTCTGGGTGTTTACTATGTATTATAAGTATGTATTTACAAAAGAAAAGTAGTTTATGTATTATATCCGTATTCTGGTACCCATAACACAAGCATATAAGCTTAGCTTGGGACCAGAAGACGTTGTGTGAAATGTCCATGAATATTTATTTATTTATTTATTTATTATTTATTGTGTTTGAAATTGCGTTTCTTAAGGCATACCACATAAACTACCAATTACTTGTTGGACTTGCACACGAAGGGTTCGATACCGTTATCATCATATTATATTTGCCATACCATCACAATCGTGTCGTCTAATAGGCCTCTAGAATAAAATAACGTAGAGCGACTCATAAAGGTCACTCTACGGCGTATACACATTAGCGAGACTACCCTAGCTAGAGTATCACTACAGTCTACGTAGACAAGCTCCGCTACTCTCGCTCTGATGATATCTACGTGTATGTGGAAATAAGCGTAGACATTAAATTAGCAAGCTGTCTAGCTCTATTCTCTTTACGACGAGGTGCTTACAGATACCATCAAGTTACACTGAACACATGCTGTATGGAAGCCTCTTTCCTTTCTTTGTTTTCTGACTTATGACGGGTCCCGTGGTCTAGTGATTTAGGTAACGGAATGCCAAACACGAGGTCGCGGGTTCGATTCCCGCTCGGGACAATCATAAATAAATATTCAGGACATTTCATTTTATTTCTAATCGTCATACGTATTATAAGTATGTATTTACAAATGAAAAGTAGTATATGTAGTATATCCGTATTCTGGTACCCATAACACAAGCATATTTCCATGAATATTTTTATTTTATATTTTCTAGTTTTTATTATTCGTTGTCATAGCATAAGCTTATATATGCAATTACATCATCTGCAAAAATTTCAATTCCCTAGCCATCATGGTCATGGAAAGTCTCAGGTACCAGCTAGTATAATATAATCACAAGCGTCTTAAGAGAGCATGAGCATTTCTATTAAGAGGATACCAAAATAGCTTCGTGCATTTTTCTATGTACGAAGTTTTCATTTTTTCTTTAGATTGAATGGCTAATTATATAATATTAGCTCTAATTTTTAAGTTTAAGTTTATTCAATATATAATCTAGGATCGCATAAACTCAGAAACGCGATTGAAAAAAGTTTTTCTCGATAGAAAATCTTAGCGAAACAACCTCTCTTATTTTTTATTTTTTTCATTTGTCAGTCTATTATCGCGTATTAACTAATGAAATAACTTTAAAAACATAAGTAACTATTATATATAGAAACACGTAAACCGGAATTAAAATATATTTAGTAGATTTTGAGTAAAAAAAAAAAATATCCCTAATTTTTCATTTTCTATACCTACTAGCTGTGTTAATAGGTACATGTCGACGGTAATATTGATGTAGGCCCTTAAGAGGATACCAAAATAGCTTCGTGCATTTTTCTACGTACGAAGTTTTCATTGTTTCTTTAGATTGAATGGCTAGAGCTCTAATTTTTAAGTATATGTTTTTTCAATATATGATCTAGGATCGCATAAACTCAGAAACGCGATTGGAAAATGTTTTCTCGATAGAAAATCTTAGCGAAACAACCTCTCTAATTTTTTATTTTTTTCATTTGTCGGTCTATTATCGCGTATTAACTAATGAAATAACTTTAAAAACATAAGTAACTATTATATATAGAAACACGTAAATCAGAATTAAAATATATTTAGTAGATTTTGAGTAAATAGGAAAAGTATCCCTAATTCTTCATTTTCTGTGCCTATTGGCTGTGTTAATCTGTACGTGTCGGCGATGATATACGATAATATTGATGTAGGCCCTTAAGTCGAGTAATTAAAGCGTTCCTGTCGTAACTTAAATATGGCGTTGCGGAGTAATTGCGTAGTCCATTGTTAAAATCTAATTGCGAATTACTCTTTGAGATTAGGTATTTTCGCCATTTCATGTTCTATTATGTTGTGTAGTTTGTAAAAGTCACAATTAAAATATTTAACGGTTTTCTACACACTGCTTAGCGTATTTCAGTACGTATTGTTTTTGTTTTGTTTCAGTGTAATATTGTTTATTTTGATATCTATTATTTTTATGTACCTATTCGTTATACATATATTGGATATCGATATCAGATAATTTTTATGTTGACCCTCGTGTTATTAAGATATTTACCTTGAATATTTACAGTTGGCGTGCTTATCCAAATATCACCAACTATAAAAATGGCATTAAGTAATTTTATCATTAGAATTGTTCAGAAATATCATTTTCCTATATCAGTTTACAGTTTATTGTTTATTTAGAATTCATAGCGAAAACAGGCTTGCTAAAAATATATAGAAAAATTTGCCACTAGATGGCGCTGAAACAACTTTATTAATGTATTGTAGTTAGTTGCCATCTTCCAGCCTGTATATAAAGAGGATAAGATGGAATAAAGGATAAGCGGAGTTGATTAGACGCTCTCTCTCTCTCCAGCCCATTTACATCCCACTGTTGGGCACGGGCCTCCACTTTGGGAGGGATTATCGTCTACAGTGCCGCGCTGACCAGACGTGTTGACACAGGGTTTATTTTCGAGTTTTCTGTCTCTCACAGAGGATGTTCCTTGTTTTCAATATCCCTTAGCTGACTTTTACAGCACCCTTGGGATGACACTGATGGGGCGGTGACACTTATATTCTTAATCCGTCACCACACGGAGAGATTAGACGCTACAAGAGACTAGACAATAGATGACTTCTTTCTAAAATTGCTACTCTTTGCAGATACGAGGTTAAGTAGAAATATTTTCTTTACTTTGATCTTGATCTACTGGGCTGCGCTGACCTGGAAAGTTAGTATAGGGCTTAGTTTCGAGTTTTCCATCTCTCACAATTGAAGCCATCTGCTTACTATCCTTTAGATGGCTTTTACAGAACCCTAGGGAAGAAATGGTAGTGACACTTTTATATTTAATCCATCTCCACACAGATAAGAAATAGCACTACTAGTAATATGTGTGAAATAAAAACAAAAAACGAAATATTCACAAAATATATTTATATTTCATAGTATTTGAATAATTTTAATCACTTTAAAAATCACAATGCAATTATTTATAAAAACGATAATCCAATTATGAAATATATATCTACATATTGTTCATTGTTCTACTTATTTATTAGGGGTTGGCACTTAATGAGCACAATATTATAATGTACATAATTATTTACATTATTATTATTATATAATACTTAATGCTATGTATTATGATAGAATTGGTTATTGACGGGATCGTCCTAGGTATGTCGATTTACGATCTAGAATTCAAATCCAGACTTATTTTGTTTACTACCCTCTTTGAGAATAAATTATTTTTAACGCCGCCATTTTTTGATCTAGGTACTTGAAAACAACTATAATATTTTTTCCGGGAACTCTCACCGCCCCCCATTAAGCCTGCAGCGCTCTAGATCTAGTCTAGCTACTTTTTATTAAAAAAAAACTATTATTACAAAATTAAATTAATACAATATTTTCTTAGTCCGTAATAGATCAAATTATTTAATTGTTTACTAAATTTAGGTTTCTTACATTTTGTTTTTCTACAACGTATAAATGGATGACGTTTTCTGTATTTTTTTTACTTTAATAATTAATTGTTTTTTTTTTTCAATAAAGCAAAAGTAATGTCAACATAATGCCAATAACAACAAAAAAAACTTTGTAAACTTTATGGCCAGTATGTTTACTTAATTTCTAATATAGTCTAGTCGTCTAGACCGTACATCGTACTTATATTTTCTAAGTTATAAGTAAGTAGCCATTAAGTGTAAATGCCTATGTCCCTATTCCGAGGTGTAAATAAAAATTGTCACAACCAAGTAAACGAGTATTGCTGACAAATATATACGTACGAAAGGAAATATTTTACAACAGATAAAACTATTCTGACACATGCATTGCTGGTAATTTATACAAACTTATTTAATGGCACCAATTCTTTTGCGTCCCAAACTAAACTGAAACTTAAATAATGTGTATTGTTTTAAAGGTTATTATGCTGTACATATTTATATTAACTAAAAATAAACTTTAGTTAACATTATCGAATTGTGTAACTAACGTATACTTTAGTTAAGTTTAGTTGTTCATGGAGAATTGGTACCAACGTGTCTAAAGTAACATAGAAATAGTCACAAAATGCAGAAATAATCGTGTTATTTTATTGACAATTCTCTAATTTACGAATTTATGAAGGTCTAAGGCTAACTAAAGGACGTCAAATTACTTAATACCATTTTGATCTCACTCAGGGCATAGGACGAATCTGGTAATACAGACGGAAATAATTAATGTATTTTATATAATAATAGGATTATATAACAATAAGATTATAAAATAATAAGATTATAAAACAATAGGATTTATCTTATGGCATGAAAAGCGTATTCAGCATATACCTACGTAACGGAGCTAATTCATATAAATATCTTATACCAATGGGACTACTGCGAGTTTAGTTTAAATTTGAAATAAATAGGAGGCACGCCGATTGCTCAGTTGGAACAGCAATGAAACGGTATTTGGAGATGGTGGTAGTTTTTAAATCCATACATTATATAGTGAAACATGCTTTTAAATAAACAATAATGAAATGTATAGGTACGCTGTGTAAATACGCCGTGTAAGATGTGTTTTGTTGTGTATAAAATAGTTTATTCATCTATATCCTCTACAACTCTACAATATAAGAAAGAGACAGAAAGTTAAAAAAAAAATTTAGTGAGGGTTTTGTAACAAAATCATTTTGTAAATACCTATGTAAGATATCGTTTCAAAAGCTAACGAGTCCAACAACTTACGTAAAAAAAATCTAATGTAATTTATTTGTTACCGAATAACTCTACTATTAAATATAATATTATTTTCGAGTGCAGTGTTAGAAAAAATGGTTTCACTATACGAAAATCATGGTGATGAAATGACTTTTCTTATATTTTCCTATTATTTTAAAATAAGTAGATATTTTAATAAGACTAATAGTAAATATACAGTGTGATTATCAATTTAAAGATTGAATAATAGGATAAGATTTAATAATTTGTTTTAATAATAGGATAAGTTAATTATCTTCATTATTCTTTAAATATAAAATTTATTCTAGCTTTGTAACTATAGGAACAGATATTTTACTAAACGCATAATTGAATAAATAAATAATAAAATATTTAAAATAATTTATTTACAGAATTTTTGATATAATTTGACCAGTGTTTTATAACAAATGGTGGTCAAATGACATCAAAAAGTCTCCGATTAAATTAAAAAATTTGAACTTAAATGCAAATGAAAAGAAAATAAAAGTTAATATACGATGGGAATCCTTACTAATTTATAAATGTGAAAACAAGCTGATGACCCAGTAAAAATATTGACAAGCTTAAATGTTAATGTGTGGAACAAAATCATAGCGCGATTTAAAAACTGTACAACGCAATCTATCGAGCGGAGTAGTTTGTTATGGTTTGATTTCTTAATTTCACGCGTACGAAGTCGCGGGAAACAGCTAGTAATTAATAAAGATTAAAGGATAGGAGATATTAATATATGTATGTAATGTGAAACATACATAGACATACATAGACGCATGCAATAATTATAAATATACATAAAAGAAATAGCTTTTATTTTTTTATTCTTTCAGTCAATACTAAAATTTCTTTTTGATTTTATTTTTTAAAATAATAAACATGAGCAATGTAACAAAATTACTGTTTAAGATAATTTCTTCACTATTTTCTTCTGCTAAAAGAAGAAGTGAAAGATGAATACTTAATTACAATATTGATACCAATTCGACTTACACAACGAAACTTAGCTAAAACATGAATATCATTAGGTTGGTTTATTTTAGTTAAGTTTAGTTGAATCAAAAAGGTCAAACAGAATTGGCAACACTATCTTTAATTAATTACAATATTATATTTAATGTAAATATGTACGTATATTCTATATTAGAAGACTCGAGCAAAAGCAAAATTACAGAATTTGCTTAAAATCAATATAATGCCAATATTCACAAATAATACAATGGCTTGTCTTAACATAAGTCTCTGGAAAGACGGACTTTGTAAAATACTGTGGCAAGTCTCTGCGACTTTTACAAAGACTTAATGTAATAAACATTTTGAAAGACTTATCTTCGTAAGCACGTATTAAATAAATGGAATCTTTTACGCAGCAAAATTGACAATAAAAAGCTTATATTTAATTATGATATTATTTTATTTTCACAGCAATAAACAAAAGCTTGTAATTTGTCACCAAATATAAACATTATTTAGTAAACGAAATACTAGATTTAAAAAGAGAAAAGAAAAAAGATAACAGATATAAAAAATATGGCAATATTGTAAGATAGGTAAAATTACAAGTCTTAGGTAATTGCCATTTTCTGTATTGTTTGTGAATACAAAAAGCATAAAGAGATCTATTACTTCATAAGATAAAAATTATAAAGTTTGTGTCATAATTTTCATCTTATTTGAAAGTTTGCCCCATTTTTTTACTAAATATTTACAAAAAAGCACAAAAAAACGTAATGATAATACTAAAATTCGTACTGTATTTTTATAATTACACACTATTATTTTGTTCAATTCCACTAAATGTGAAAGCATGTAGAAATATTACAACCCTAGGTTGTAAACTTTTTACTACCTAGCACCTTCTTTATTTGCCTCGGCTCTCTTGTCCGTGTCAGCCTTTGCGTCGGTCTCCACTTTCTTTTCGGAATCAGCCTTTGTCTCTGCTGCAACCTGTTTATCAGCTTCAATCTTTGCAGTCTCTGCTTTTTTCTGAGCTTCAACGTTCTTATCAGCTTCCGCTTTCTTTTCGGCTTCAGCCTTTTCAGCAGCCGCTTTTTTCTCGGCTTCTGCCTTTTTTTCTACTTCCGCCTTTTCAGCAGCCGCTTTTTTCTCAGCTTCAGCCTTTTTTTCTGCTTCCGCCTTTTCAGCAGCCGCTTTTTTCTCGGCTTCTGCCTTTTCTGCTTCCGCCTTCTTTTCGGCTTCTGCCTGCTTTTCGGCTTCTGCCTTCTTTTCGGCTTCTGCCTGCTTTTCGGCTTCTGCCTTCTTTTCGGCTTCTGCTTTCTTTTCAGCTTCTGCCTTCTTTTCAGCTTCAAGTTTTTTATCGGCTTCGACTTTGGCTATTCTTTCTGCCTCTGCTTTCTTTTCATCTTCGGTTTTTTTCTGTTCCTCTGCAACTATTTCCTCTTCTGCTATTTTTGCTTCTTCTTTTTCCCTATTCTCATTTGGCCACAACACATCAGGATGATTGATCATATAATAGTTCATGTGCTTTTCACTACCGTATGTTGAAGCTTTGGTTCCTAAACACATCAAGAACTGTGCTCTTTCTAAGTTCTTATCACATGATACAGAGTGGAATATATGAATGAGACTGTTATCTGCAGTCCTAAACACTGAGAGATTAGAATGTATTAGCGTTTCAAACATTTGAACATCCTCCATACCCCAACCCTTAATTTTTAAATCAAAACCTCCAACTCTTTCAAAATCGCATTTATAAATACCAAGAATACCAAATCCATACTGTCTGAAATATCCATAATCATTGTTAATCTCTCTAGTGTATTTTAAATTAATCAACTCCTTCTCAGTTTTTTCTGGTTCAATCTCTGGTTCGACCTGTTCTTCTTCCAAATTTTCTTCAGTCTCTTCAGGAACTCCTATAAGCTTATTATAATCGTCTCCTTCAACAACATCGGGATTGTACTGACTAAATACAACAGGAAAATAAACCTGATGATATTTTATAGTATGTATTCTTATTCTTCTAAGAGTATCAAAATTGAACATCATATCCACATCTATAAAGAACACAAGATCATCATCACCACACAATTTAAGTCCTTCAGTTAGTGCAGCACCTCTTGAAAAGGATTCTGTTCCCATTGATACCACTCTTATATCTTTACCATAGAGATCCACATAATATTTTACTAACGACTCAGTATTTGAGTAATCCATTGGACTATTTGTATCTAAATATAATACGACTATCAAAGAAACAGCTTCATTGGTCTTTAAAACGATATCCTCATAGTTTCTCATAAATCTACCAAATGTTTCTTGTCTCCCCGCTAGTGGCATAATGAAATGTATTCTTCTATCATAAACAGAATATTCTTCAAAATCATCATTATACCACTTGAGTACTTTAGGCAAGTTCTGTAGTTTCATCAGGCCACTTTCAAGCGCTTCCCTGACACCAAATTTGCTTAAGTCTAAAAAGCTATCAGGCTGCTGCTTGGATTGATCAAAATCTTCGTATTCTACTGGATTAGGATTAGGCTCTGACTCCTCTAATATTTCTGGGTCTTCAAATGGAGGTGGATCTCCCATTGGCAGTTCTCGTATTTCCATACCTGGAATCAGGAAATTGGAATAGTGAGTATAAAATATATTATAGTAATAAAATCCGCTGTTTTTCGGAATAAAGTTAAAATTTTACGATTTAGAAGTGTGTTTTTGTGTGTGTATGAACAACTTCATGTGATCGATCGATCGCTTGTTAAATCCCCCAAAATTTCAGTCTACTTAAAAGGCACTCTCTAAAAAAGGAACTGGTTGAGCTTTTTCATATTCTACATTTTCTACAATGCTATGAAAACATCGCAAAATAATATTGAAATGATAAATTACCAGTGAATGACTGTTGAAGATAGGCGTGCCTCCTAACAGCGGCCGTCATCTTTCTGCCTCTGTATCTCCTGTACTTTAACAATAGATCCAGCACATGATCAGCTCCGTGCAGTGGTTGCAGCCGGGTGTAGCCGTATAGGAGCTCGTTGAAATCTATTACTCGGCCACGCTGTCTTGATGGGGCATTTATTATTTCCATTACCTGAAATTATAAGAAAATAAAATCGTTAGTACTTATTTTATGAAAATATATTTACTTTTCCACTTGAGAAAGTAAGTATCAAAATTAAATACTTTATTTCAAGATGGCCTCAATGCTATTTTTTCCACCAAGTGAACGATGTTAAGCAAGCCAACATTACCGCAAAATTGTATTGACTGAAACAACGCCACCTGTCGGCGTCAAACGATACAAATCAGGATAACTCACTTCTCTAATAACGTCATCGAGTGCTTCCTTCAGAGGTCCCTCTATTCTTCTTTTAGGGTTGGAATGACTGGCTGAGTACAGAGACTTGCTGATGAAATCAAACGGAACAATGTCTGCTACACTATTTGGTTTGTAACGGTTTAAACTTATTGGTGCTCCTGAAATAATGACATAGTAACCACTGAATGAAAAGAAAAAAACCAGATGGTGATCCATACTTTACCCTAAGAATAAAATATAAATAAAAAATAAGGAAAGCTTTTTATAATTTTGATTGTTCATCAATCTCAATCATGAATGCAATATCTTGACATGTCATAATAAGGTTTAAGGCGATTCATATTTATCTAGGTTTCTCTGCTAGCAACTAGAGAAAACCTTACGAAAAACTCAAAAAAAAATTTCTTTGAAATCGCATAAAAAATCATTCAGTTGTTTTACGAAGAAATACAGAGGATGGAAGGCTTACCTAATATATTATTATTGCCTAAATAGTTCGGGTCTCCTATCTTGGCTGGGAATAATGGCACATCACCGGGCAGCATATAGTCTGCCACGTCTTCTTCTGGCACGTTCAGTTCACGCATAGCTGTTGCTATGTCTCTGTGTAAATCTAGAGAACGTTCTCGGATCTCTTGGATTTGAAGATTCTGGAAATTAAATAAAAAAGATTTTAATTTTAACACGTTGATACATGGGTTTAAAATTCATTTGAAATGCAATAAACTACATGTTTTGCACCCCATTATATTTTTTGCTTCTACTGTAATTTGTTCAATACTAGCCAATGACCATACACCAAACCTTAACAAATCGTACAAATAAGCCATCCTCTTAAACCACTCTATCTATTAAAGAAAACCGCATCAAAATTCGTGGCGTAGTTTTAAAGAAAGCACACATACTGCCGCACTCAGAGACATTTAATGGTTACTTAAGGAGCTCTTTAGTATCGATTTAAAAAAGTAAAAGTTAAGTTAAAACTTTTTCAAATCAATACTAAAGAGCTCCTTAAGTAACCATTAAATGTTAATGGTTACTTAGGGAGCTCTTTAGTATTGATTTAAAAAAGTAAAAGTTAAGTTAAAACTTTTTTAAATCAATACTAAAGAGCTCCTTAAGTAACCATTAAATGTCTCTGAGTGCAGCCGATAGGGACGTACATAATAGGATGAATTACGTTTAGAGAAAATATAGCAAGTTTCTTGTAATCATCATCAAAAATGTTCCTAAGAATGAAGCAAAAAGTGTACTGTTATTATTTATTAAAGAAATAATAAACTATGGACAAGGATAATTCATATCCAATGAACCGACTTTATTTGCGACAAGTGCAGATAAGAGAGATAATTAATATGATAATGTCGGACAAAATGTTAAACTGTTTGTTGCACCCGCATTATCTTGTTTACATCCGTTATCCATCAGAACACTACTATATTGACCAGATAAATATTACTTTCCATTGCTCCATACCTATTGAAAGTTAAGAGGATACCAAAATAGCTTCGTGCATTTTTCTATGTACGAAGTTTTCATTGTTTCTTTAGATTGAATGGCTAGAGCTCTAATTTTTAAGTATATGTTTTTTCAATATATTATCTAGGATCGCATAAACTCAGAAACGCGATTGAAAAAAGTTTTCTCGATAGAAAATCTTGGCGAAATAACCTCTCAAATTTTTTATTTTTTTCATTTGTCGGTCTAATATCGCGTATTAACTAATGAAATAACTTTAAAAACATAAGTAACTATCATATATAGAAACACGTAAATCAGAATTAAAATATATTTTGAGTAAATAGGAAAAGTATCCCTAATTCTTCATTTTCTGTGCCTACTGGCTGTGTCAATATGTACGTGTTGGCGATGATATACGATAATATTGATGTAGGCCCTTAAGGAAATCTACAAATTATTAAAGTTCCCTAAGTTATTATCTATCCGTGTGGTGACGGTTTAAGAATATAAGTGTCAGTACCCCTTTTCCTACACAGTAGTAAAGGCCAGCTAAGGAATATTATACGCAGACAACATTCTCTGTGAGAAACAGAAAACTAGTTATTAATTGAACCCTGTGCCAACAGGCCCCGTCAACGCAGCGTAGTAGACCATAACCCCTCTCAAAGTAGAGAGAATATAGAATCGAATATCTGTGTTGCCAAAAGGTAAGCTAAAGGGATGTTTCTTAAATCAAATAAAGAACTAATGTTTACTTGTGATATTGAAGGGTCATTGTTATTATTCTTCCTATCCTACATAAACAGCTTTCTTCTATAACCAAGCGAATTATCTATTGTGCTTACAATAAACAAGTTTCTTAAATTGTTCTTCAAGTATATGTACCTAAACCCAAACTTTAGAGGTCATACAACTGGTTGCACTTGACACATGTTTACATCATAACTTGCTACTAAACAGCTAGTACTTGACCTATCACTTCCACACGCAGCTTGACTACGATTAATAGTATACACATACAAAATATCTATATACTCATATAAACAAAATTGTGACAGTTCGATGTTTGTACATTGAAGTCATGCACAGACGTTCAAAGACGTAAAGTTGTTAAAGATTCCATCCCATCTGCCCAGTTTGTAAGCGTTACACGTAAAAACTTATATGTAATTAAAATTCGTTTCCAACTTATATGCTTTTGCTAAGCTTAAATGCTTGTGTTACGTATACCTAAATACGGATATACTACGTAAACTACCATCTGGAATCGAACCCAGGACCTCGTGAATGGCAGTCCATTACACAAACCACTAGAACACCTGTCTTTTATCTGTCGCAGTATATAATAATATTTACTGTGAAATATTGGAAAAAAAACTTATAATTTAAGACGATACCAAAATAGCTTCGTGCATTTTTCTACGTACGAAGTTTTCATTGTTTCTTTATATTGAATGGCTAGAGCTCTAATTTTTAAGTATATGTTTTTTCAATATATAATCTAGGATCGCATAAACTCAGAAACGCGATTGAAAAAAGTTTTCTCGATAGAAAATCTTGGCGAAACAACCTCTCAAATTTTTTATTTTTTTCATTTGTCGGTCTATTATCGCGTATTAACTAATGAAATAACTTTAAAAACATAAGTAACTATTATATATAGAAACACGTAAATCAGAATTAAAATATGTATATTTAGTAGATTTTGAGTAAATAGGAAAAGTATCCCTAATTCTTCATTTTCTGTGCTGTGTCGGCGATGATATACGATAATATTGATGTAGGCCCTTAACCCAAAAACTATCTTAACACCGCAAATTACCTTTTTTTGCGAAATGCATTTGACTCATCATATACAACAAACATGTTAGTTTATAATCTCTTCAATATGTTAAAAATAACAGGAAAATACGTCATTACACACACACATGGCGAACAAATAACTCAAAAACTACAAAAGATAAATAAACTAAAGAACTTAACACGTGGAATAATATCGCTGATTATACATTTTAGTGAACTACTATTTCAGGAAACTACGTTTTGTTTACGAATTGATTCAAACTAACAATATCTTTGATCTGAAATTTTCTATACACTTGTCTTATCATATAGCTTTGATCTGGGATGACATAATTAAACACGGTTAACTTTATGACGTCATGTTAAAAGCAACATAGTGGATTAGTTAGTTTTAGATTTAAACAAAATGGCTATCAGTTATAAAAGTTTGATATGCGCAATTGAAAATTTTTGTGACGTTTAAATATATGCAATATGCATCTTTCTTTTTCGTTATTCTTTTAACATATTTAGAAGTTCGTTTCACTTATCACTAACAGTTTTACATGCTTAATTGCTGGAAAAATAAATGTTGAACGATTCTCAGATCAACCCGAAAGGTCAAGCTAAAATTTAATACAAATCCTTTCTTCTTCTCCCTTAAGGTATTATTTTGGGGTCAGCGCACATGACTACTTGTTCATGCTGTAATGGATTTTGACTAATTTTTACGACCCTCCGGCAGGTCTTATCCGTTCTTACGACCCCCACAGGCAAGACATGGTTAGGTGACACTTGTATTATTTTTGTCTGTCAAATATACGCCGAATAAACGCTTCTAAATCCCTAAAAACTAGTTTTATTTGAATAAATAACTCGTGCAAGTGTTAGAGTATATTATAGAAATATATCTAATGTAATTTATTAATTTTGCAATATACTTGCTATGCCTTTACTTAATCAATTTAATTATGGTGGAAAAAGTGATCACCGCAAGCGGGACTTGAACCCACTACACATCAAAAATGCGATGTAGACTCATTCGAGTAACATTGTGTGGAGAAATTGGTTACTGTTGGCACGGCCGCAATAGCTCAGTCGATAGAGCGACGGAACGGTATTCCGAGGTCGTGGGTTCAAGTTACGCTTGCAGTGTTCAGCTTTTCCACTATAATTTAATTATAAAAATTTATACCTTAAAGTATGAATGTATCCTGTACATCTGTCGATGATCCTTGACGGGATGTAGTGTGATAGCTCTGTGTACTTCTCTGTTTTTCAGTCTGCCGGTATACGCGGCTGAACCGCTGCCGTTGTGATGGAGAATTGTTTGCATCTGGAAAAAATAAGTTAATTGTTGATTTTTAACCTGTTTTGAATACTAAAAAGGAAGTTACTTAGAAATTGGTACCTACATATTAGAAATAGTAACATTTGAATGACAGAAGACGTTAGACGTGGCGTGAATCAATAATTGTTAAATTTAAGGGCTTTCCTCTATTTCTTAGGAGATAACTATCTATATAAGATTCTGACCTGGTGCCAATGAGACCACACGGCAACCACCAGCTTTTAAATAAAAAACAAACATATTAATCGTTTCACCCAGTTAAAAGTTACGAGGCAACAGACAAAACAAAAAGCGCCTCGGATAATCTTTCAAATTCTCCAATGTGTAAATTGCAATCTGAAGAATTACAATACACGGTAAAGTTAATGTGCCAAGCGAAATAAAAAATGGTTTGACCGAAGTCCTCTGTGATATACCCACGATAGCGCGCACTGCTCTTTTTTGCATTCTTAAAATACGTAATCTATCCGCACCATGTCCCCAAAGTTCTGCTCCATACTGTAAGACGAAGTGTACGGTTGCAAAATAACATATCCGAACTATATCGGCTGAGACCACACGTGACAGACGTTTTAGTGGGAAACAAGCACTAGCCAGTTTAGCACGCATATAGTCGATATGTGAGCTCCAAGTAAGACCTTTGTCAACATAAAAACCTAGGAATTTTGTAGATTCTACCTGTTCTATCGCGACGCCATCTAAAGTCACGGTTAGGCCTCTTGACTGTCGTCCTGATATGGAAAAGTGCACAAAATGTGTCTTTGTCAAGTTAAGCACCAGGCCATTGATTTTAAACCAATTGGCAACTTCTGAAACTGCCAAGTTTAATCGCTCTTCAAGTTTATCCAGATCAGGTGCACTGATAACAATGGCGACGTCATCTGCGTACATAAACAGTTCACCAGAGCCGATACAGCGAAGGAGATCATTGAGTAAGAGTGTAAACATTACATTCGATACTGAAGATCCTTGTGCTACACCCATGGAGGCTTTGAGTGGATATGATCTCTGCTCTCCTCTATCTGCCACGATAATCTGATGTCTGTCTCGCAGAAAAGCTGTGAGCAGTGTTTGTGCTATTCCCGAGATACCATAGTACCCCAACTTAGTAGCCAGTACACTGTGATCTGCGACATCAAAAGCTTTTGATAGGTCACAGCATAAAAGCGCAGCTTGTTGCCGCTTTTCACATGACTCGACTACGCTCCACAACTTCTCACTGCCTTTCCCTCTACAAAATGTTTGTCTTTTGATTGCAAAGTGATGCTGTCCATTTTTTGTGTATTGATACAAAATATGGTGAGGCAAAGCATAATTATAAATTTCTTTCCACTTTAGTCGTGAATTAGATACTTTTTGGTGAAGATAAAGGAAATAAAAAAGGCCACGCCAAAGAAAATAGAATATAACAAATTATTTTATTTAGACTATAAATTTTAATGTTTAATTTAATTATGTTAATTTGCGCTAGTAGAATTTGTACCGGTATTGAATATACCAAATATTTAATGTGTAACCTCGATTGAGGTTATATGTGGTATAAATACATCTCAATTTATTACAGCTATAGTAAATAATGCAACCATTCAAGGCAATACATTAATTGTCTATGCGTTTATGGGTAAATGTGTAATTGTGAAAATCTTCATTTCCAAACCCATTACCTTGATAGTTATCATTAAAATAGTTATTCCGCCGATTAATATAAACGCATTATATTATTTACTAACGCATTTTTAATTGATTTAACCTTTCTTAATAACAATTATAATTTATTTATTATTAGAAATTATTTTTTATTACCAATCAATCAAAGTAATAGCTACGGTCAATGATTTCGAAGTGAAGATAAACGACCATCTAAACACTTTAAAATAATTAGAATAATCACAATTCAGGGATAACTGACGCCATCTACTATATATTCTTCATAAACTATTTGAAACGAGACCTCCTCCATAACGTACTGTAACTGTATTTTTTTTTCTTACGTCCATGCAGAAAGGTTGGCTTCGCATTGCGTTTGCCAAAATCGGGTAAAGTAAATACTTTAGGGTAAATCTCTAACATATAAAGCACAACGAATAGGAGTTTTGATATACAGATTAATTTTGAGTTTGCAGTGTTTAGCAAAATGTGTTATCGTTAGGATTCCCTATAACTGACTATCATAGCACCCAGCCATTAAAATGAGGTGAAAATCAATCCGTCATATGTCCTTTATGTACCAACTTTTTATGTTAATATATTATGTATTGTGAAATGTGTGTATTGTACATAGAAATCATAGAATGGCGAACTACAAATATCTGTGTTCATAATACAGGGTGTGGCGTAATTAATGGATAAGCCTGTGCCTGTGGATAAGCCTCCTACTGCGCTATACGAATATGTATATTTTTAATTAATCCTATGTATGGTCTTGAAAAAAATGGCATAAGTCATGTTTTTCATAAAATGACTACTTTCACAATTCTGCTACTGTTGCCACAATTTTCAAAAGTTTTGCTTTCTGTTTTTTTTATAATACAGCTTAAGAGTTGAATTATTGCAAGCAATAAAGAATTCCCTATTCGTAATACAAATTTTTTGAAAATTATGCATGAAATATCAAAAAAGGGTTATTGATTATTCAATTTGTTGACTTTGTACATCGTCTAGCTTAAAAAATCTTTATGGGAGTTGATTTGCCCAATATCTTAAAAACATGCTTGTTTTATGCAGTTTCCGAAATGGTATAATACTTATTATAATACTTATTAAGTTTGATGTGATATTAAAGAACCAAATGACACTCATAAAAAAATGTTCTTATTGTGATTTAATTAATCAAATTAATACTGTTAACTTAAACAAACTGTCAGTGGTATTTTAACTTATCTGTCTGAGTTTACCAGTGGGAATGTTAGTCGTTGAAAAAAAATAACAACTTATTTTATTTTTTTTATTCTAAAGATGCAAACACTACATAAATTTTATTTTACAAAAAATGTTCGAAATGGCGGCCACCTGCGGCTATGCAGGCCCTGCATCGACGGATAAATGACCGCTTTAGGCGTCGGATGAAGCCGGAGCTCTTGATTTCATCAGCGGCTTCAAAAATCAGGGCCTTTAGTTGTTCCAGGGATGCTATTTCTTTTTTATACACTTTTTCTTTTAAACACCCCCAGTAAAAAAAGTCTAGAGGGTTCAAATCAGGGGACCTTGGTGGCCACAAAATGGGACCCAAACGACCTATCCACCTCTCATTGTACTCATCATTGAGGTAGTTCCGTACAATTCGTGCGTAGTGAGCGGGACAACCATCATTTTGTAACCAGTAGTTTTCTGGCACATTTAAACTTTGTAATAGTTCCGGCAACGTATTTTGCAGAAAATTTAAATAATTGGGACCTGTTAGTGTCTCGGATAGTTCGACGGGCCCAACTATTTGTCCATTTAAAATTCCTGTCCAAAGGTTCACTTTAAACTGGACTTGAGCTCGGTCTTGCCTTATGTTTCTCGGATTGGTTGCCTGCCAACTATGAAGATTGTGCATGTTGACGTAGCCATTTCTTTTACATGATGACTCATCGCTCCACAGTATTTTGTCAAAAAACGCCGAATCTTCGCGTATTTTTCGCAACATGACGCGACAAAATTGGACTCTAGGCTCATAGTCTCGTGTCATTAGTGTTTGCACCCTTTGATAGTGATACGGGTGAAGCTCATGCCTGTGCAGAATTCTGCCCACAGTACGCGTATCTACACCGGTTCCTCTACTTAACTCACGAATTGATAACTCTGGATTAGCACGCACAGCTTCTAGAACTTCGTCATCACGATGTCGTCGAGGTCTGCCTTCCGAAGCACCACCAACACCGGTACCAGGCATTCGCCCTTCGCTAAAAGCGATGTGCACACGTGTAAACACCCGGTAGTCTGGGTGTCGCAAATCGGGGTATCTTCGACGATGTTCGCGTGCAGCTTCATTTGCATTGCAGTTACACAGGCCGTAAATAAGATGCATATTTGCATACTCTTGAGGAGTGTACGTATGACGCGGCATGATCAGTAGTCCAGGGATATGTAGAAGTCGTCGATAATATCACAATTGTCCAATTCGTATAGCAAAAACAGAGTCCGTAGTACATAAGCCAAATTCACGTCACAATAACAAACACGATAGAGCAAACGATATGTGCGCAAGAGACGATAGTCAAAAGAGCACTAACTTTGTTAAACAAGTTCAAAAGCTGTTTTGTTGTTTGTGAGAATAATAAAAATCTATCTCTGTCGCACAACTGTTATTTACCTGACATCAAAATGCTTTGTCTCTGTCTTATGATAAGACTAACCGTCTGGATTTGCCGTGCGATAAACAACCACAAGTAGTTGACTTAGAGTCGTTATCTGCTTACCCTATTCATGGTGGATGACTACCTGCTCCCGAGCACCCAAAAAAGGGTCCATTGTGAATGACTACCTGCTCCGGAGCACACAAAAAAGGGTCCATTCAAACTGTTTACAAAGACATGTTTAAGATAAATTAATAATTCTGTTAAAGAAAATTAGGGTATTTTTTTACAACTGTCGTTTTTTTTTAAAACCTCGTGAAATGTAATAAGTATTATACCATTTCGGAAACTGCATAAAACAAGCATGTTTTTAAGATATTGGGCAAATCAACTCCCATAAAGATTTTTTAAGCTAGACGATGTACAAAGTCAACAAATTGAATAATCAATAACACTTTTTTGATATCTCATGTATTTTTTCCCAAAATTTGTATTACGAATAGGGAATTCTTTATTGCTTTCAATAGCTCACCTCTTAAGCTGTTTTATAAAAAAAACAGAATGCAAAATTTTTGAAAATTGTGGCAACAGTAGCATAATTGGTTAGTGAAAGTAGTCATTTTATGAAAAACATGACTTATGCCATTTTTTTCAAGACCATACATAGGATTAATTAAAAATATACATATTCGTATAGCGCAGTAGGAGGCTTATCCACAGGCACAGGCTTATCCATTAATTACGCCACACCCTGTATAATCGAACCCGCAATTTCTTAATTACTAAATATATGTATATTTATAAATCTTAATATTTTAAATAAATAATGCATAGTCATGAAATCAGTTACAATCACGAATTTTACATTAATAACCAAACTTATTATTGATTTAAATTAAATGCAAACCTCGAATATTTACGAAATAATTAGTACGCGATAAGCTTATAAAAAAATAATGGCCGTGAACTGCAAACCGGTTAATATTATATCGCTGTATCAATTAAAATAATTATATATTTATCATCGAGATATTATTAAAACATATAACATTGTTGCTTAAATAAGATTATTAAGTGACTATGTGACGTATTTTTACGAGACACTGATACATTACGTTGGTAATAAAATGCTCAAAACCAATAATTTGTGAATTTGAATAATAAATGCTCAATAATCTGTGAATTCACAGATAATAAATAGGCTCGATAATCTGTAAATTTACAGGTGCTCAAGTCCACTATTTTGGAACAATTGTCATACCGGCACAATACCGGCACGATACCGTTGCAATTGAAGTCAAATATCCGTAGTCTGCTATATGCCGTCATAACGGTCTTTCAATGGTAATAGAATTGTCGATCTCTTTTATCTATGCATTGAATTTTCGGTCTCTTTTATCTATGGATTTTGTTAGAATGGTATGTATGTGTTGCCGTTTTTAAAAAATGCGTTAGTTGAAGTGATTTTCGAAAAACTACTAATAAATTTAAACATTTAATCATGCTAGACTTCGTTTAAATATATTTGTACATACTATTTATTAGTATAAAAAGCAATGTGAAGTTTAGGAGATTAGTAAATTGCAATAAATTACAAAGAACAATTTCTAATATTTCTATCTATCTATTTTTTATTTATGGCAATCTGTCGACACAGGACAATTTAAAAATATTACTGTCAAATTCAAAATAGCAGACTACCGAAACATTTCAGTCATTGAATTGCAATTGTGAAGCAGTTGTGTACGAGACTAGCAATTTATGTCACTTTGACAATTGTAAGACAATGATGAAGTCGTTATGTCGACACATTATTAGTAGACTACCAAAAACTTTACTATTGCACCATAATGGTACAATAATGGTACAGTTGTGACACCGTTGAAATACCCAACTCAGGGCCCAGATTGTATGTTCAATTTCTGTGAATTTACCATAAATTAAATTTGCCATTACAAAATATAAGAACATAACGCAATTGTTTTTTTAATTAAGTTAAATTTTGATACCTGACAGGTATTCCATTTTTATCAAAACTTTTGCTAAGGTTACGAACTAAGATTTATTAGAACCCTGTGTTAGAACCTTATCTTATTAGATTATTAGCTAAAACCTACAGATAAATAAATCTTTCAAGAAAACATACTCGCAGTCTACTATACTACGAAGTCGCAGGGAAGAAGTACTTCTTCCCTGCGACTTCGTAACGCGATAAACCATAACTCTGATTTTCAAATAAAATACAGATGGCACTGCTGTAGATGTTAGAGGTTTAGGTAGACATTAGAGAAAAAAATATGATGGTACCATTACATTCGAAGAATATCCCTCCTCATACATATTACAAACTTTACCTTTTTATTAATAGTCAGTGATCAGTAATTTCAAAATGATAAACGAGTGAAAATATAGCGTAGTAAGGACTTTAAAAATTACTTTTATTTTCACTCAGAATGTCGGTCACAATCACAACACAATAGATTACAAAGATAGCTCATACAACTAAACGATTAGTTCCGACAATACCATTGTTAATATGAACTATAGTTACAAATTCTATTATTAGTTATTTAAGTACTAGCTAATGCCGTGATTTCACCAGCATTTATAGTTATTGAGACCCCTCTCCTTGAACCCTTCTCCACAAATATTTTGTTTAAAAACACATACATAAACATTATAAATAGTCTAAGAATAAAGTAGTACCTACTTTATTCTTAGACTATTTATAATGTTTCTCAGTGTACAAATCAAAATTTCCAGCTAGTTTCAAAACAAATCTTTAGCTTTATTTTTAGTAATTGTTAAAAAGAAATAAAATATTAAATTTTATACGAAGTTGAAGCGCAAAATTGCGCAAATCTCCACGGTCACAGAAGGTCTTGTCGCGACTGGTTTTTGTTTCATTGTGTGCTAATATTACCTCGATATTTGTCGGCCTTTGTCAAGACAAAATCACTTTCTTAAAATCCTCTATGTTTTATAGTCTAACTGTTAAATTATACAGATTTCTAATTTTAATATCGTAGTTTAAGTGAACTGTATTTACTAAAGTGTAGTTAATATATTAAATTAATAAGAAGTCAAAACTTTAAAAAAATACAAATATTCGTGACTTGCTTTGAATATTAAAAGCAATACTATATTTTGCTTATGTGGGAATCAAACCAACGACTTTTTCTAAGAAAGCAGTACAACCAACTATGTCGCGAATCCTGTCAAGAATGTAGTCAGGTTGAAATGGTCACTTTCTATTGATGCCCGACAGACCGGTCCGTAACCTATATTCTTACAACACGGCAGATTACATTATCTTTCATATTATTATATTTTGAACTTACGCGTACGGTTTAAGAATAGATAAATGCTATATACATCAGATATGAGATAATTTTTGCAACCCTATATTATTTCATTTCCAATTTGTTTCATAGAGCAAAATACGCCATGAAACGCCAAAGATTCTGTTTAATTTTTTAGAGATTTTAATTCCCTCTTATTCTCGGAGTTAACTGAAAATTTGAACGTTTAGGACTGATGAAAACCTAATAATTTTTTTAAATCAGAGTCTTTTAGTATCAACTAATATTAAAGTATGTTTGTAATTGAATGATCAATATATTTCTAAATTTAAAAAATAAACACCTAAAGTTCAAAATTGAAAATGCTTTACCAAGCTTAATATTACTGGAGTGCAGATTTGTATTTTCAAAATTATTTCATATGATTCACTACGGATTACAATCTTAGATACATAACACATGACGTGCTAATTAACTTTAGATATAAATAAATATCCGGCGATATACATAGATGTCAATGCTAACCATTAAGCAACATGAAAACACAATTAAAACTTTACTTATCAGTAAAATAATTAATAAGATGGCGTCAAAGTAATTCGTACCGGTCTTACACTTTTATCTTTGCTATTTATACTTTTATCAACATAAATAACTGACGCGTGTTGCTTTATCTATGTGTTTTATGATTTACCTTGATGAGCAAGCTTTGCTTAAACCTTCTTTTATTTATTTACTAGCTTTTACCCGCAACTTCACATGCGTGGAATTTAAAAAAACCAACCCTAATAATTTCTACTAAAATCAAGAAATTACGTCTGTAAATGAATGCCTAAGCGATCTCAAAATGTGAAAAATGCCGGGAAAAGTTTTCATGTTTTTCACATCTGAAAAATCTATCATGCGTTTAAGACTTTGAGCCCAACATTCAATCCAGTGGTTTCAGTCAATATTACTAGCCATGTAAACAAAAATCACCTGGCCACCAAAATATATCAATCCTATTGACTAAAATTCTATTTTTACAGTTATAAAAATCAACCGCATTTAAAATTGAGAAATTGTGCTAAGTTATTTTAAGCTGATAACAACATATAAACATATAAATATATGCACATATAGCTCTAGATATATAGATATTAATAATATATACCGCCATTATCATAACGGAACAGAAATACTTTATAAATAATTTATACAAATTACAATCAATTCTTTGATCAGTTTGATGATCGAAATAGATTAAAATTCGTGATTGTAACCAAAGGAATTTGCAAAATTGTCACGAATATATTAGGCTACGTAATACTAAATACAGCTTTAACTAGGCAAAGTCGAAAATAAATCTAAATACTAATGTAAAAGGAAAAAAGTCTTGAGGAAGACCAAAGAAAAGATGGATGAACTGAATGAATTTTTGATTGAATGAAGATGAAGATTAAAAGAAATTTTATAAAATGATGCATATATAATGTGAAAAAAGCGCATTCTAGGAAAACAAGAGCTATCATCACAAAATAAAGTAATGGAAATAATAATGGCTTTTTAGCTAAAAAAGATTCCACAGAATTTCCACTTCCTTCAAGGAAATGTCTTTTTAAAAGAGCCATGAATATCTATCACAATATCTAGGCCAAGAGTCGTTCAAGGATAAGGAAGTAAGGTCTTGAGGCTGGTTATGATTGACATATCCTCGCGTGCCAGCCCCAATTATACTGGAGCACGAGGGGGCAAAATATGTGCTTCCTTTTGATAAGTCCTTGAATGAAATAGTAGAGAGAGATCTTTGATCACTTTAAGAATAATTTCTAAATGGCGTAGAATGCCACAAATTTTTTTATGTCTGATTCTTTCTTTCTCTCTCTCTCCAGCCCATTAAGGTCCCACTGGTGGGAATTAGCTAGGCTGCATATGTCATTACGCTAGATAAGCCTATCTAGCGTAATGACATATGCAAATAAATCAAGTTGCGTTCCGACCTATAATTTATATAAAGATTGTTATCTATATTACAAAATCATAATACATGAAGTAAATCTCTGACATCACATCTATTGGGAAACGTTATCACTTCCTCAATTTATATTTTGATACTTGATAAGTAATCGTGACTGACAACTTTGTAATTTTGATCCGATAATCAACTAGATTTAACCTTTTTAAATATACATTAGTTTTGCTTTTTTGAATATTTGAACTTGATTTTCATTCTTTATGAAGTAGCTGCGTACATTTTTCATTTGTGTTTCGGAGTTTTCTATTGGTCGCAGTTTTTTGACAATTTTCATTTTTTAATCAAATTAAACTGCACGTAAATAATAAATTACGTGCACGTAGATTTGGCAACCATATCTAAAATCCTGTGAGAGTAAATAACTATAATAGTTAACCGAGGAAACTCTAAACATATGATGGAAGAAAGCGAAGTGCGGAAGAAAGAAAAGAACGCTTTGCGAGAGGAAACTAAACGCCTATAAAGCGTAGATATCGACGATATAGACGATATCGTCAAATACGCCGGGGGCCGCTGGATGCAGTTAGCGCAAGACCGCACGTTGTGGCGTTCTATGGGGGAGGCCTATGTCCAGCAGTGGACTGAGAAAGGTTGATGGATGGATGGATAAAGCTTAGTAATAGTAGACCAATGTGTACGTGATTCAAGAATGGTTTTAATGTTCCTCATAAAAAATATTTGGCAAATGTCTTTTTAAACAGCCTACGCACGACACATTAAACAACTCGCACTTAACCAGTTTATTTTTCTTAAAGTTCATTCACACGTCCTTGAAAATTACGACTACCCTCAATTATTGATCATGAAAACAAGACGCGTGATAAAATCTGAGTTTATTTTTAGGTTGGTAACCCTAAGAAATGCATATTTCGTCGCGAAAATATGCACACTGTGGAGTGTATTACGATTGAATTATGCACGGATGCGTAAATTGTAGTAATTATAAAATGCTTACGTATATGCAAAATTTACTTTTATACTACAAGGGTTCCGAAGAGCACTATAATAATAATTATTTCAAGTCTACGCTAAGTTTGCTAGGCCCAAAAGTAGCCGTAGGTAAACGTTAAGTCTGTGTTTTGGTAGATAGATTACGGTTATGACATCTAGGTTTATTCTAGGAGGATACCTAATAATAAGGCTATGGGTTTACTAACGTGGTACGAAGTTTGTGTATAATGTTTTTAGAAAACACTTAATAGCAGAACAAACATCTGTGTTCATCTAACAAATATTTGTCGAAACTTACCTGATAATAATAGTTATGACTCACGAAAAACCTTTGAAGAAAATCTAATTTGAATGATTTGGATATTAATAATTTCTTCATATGATTTGGCATGTGTGATTTGGATAAAGAAAAGAATAGTTTTCGGTTTATAGCGCTTCAATTTTTTTTTCTCTCCAATCATACAAGAGAATTGGTTTCTCTTTGGCCAGCATCATTGTCGTTCCCTTTTTTTTTCAGAATAATCTATATCTATACTAATATTAGAAAGTTGAAAAATTCGTTTGTTTGAACGAGCTAATCTAGGAATCACTGGATTGATTTGCAAAATTCGTTCAGTGTTGGATAGTATATTTATCGAGAAAGGCTATTAGGCTATATAAAATCACGCTCCAATCTATAAGAGCGAAGCATCAGTAAAAAATATTGCAAAAACAGAGAAAATTTTCTAAATAACGCGTAATAAGTCGCGGGCAATATCTAGTACAATATACAGGCCCCTAAAATAATTCAAACTTTTTTATCAGATAGCAACATTGTATTAAATGGTAACACTTATGCCTCTTATTATGTTGGCATTATGAAATATTGTTCAGTTTGACACATTGATTACAGATATGATATAATTAAACAGAGGTATAAAGAGGTGCATCTCATGCATTTTTAAAGCCGAAAACTGCTCATGTTTTTTTTGTAAAATTGTTATTACTCATATGTTCAAACTAATCTCTTCTTTTTCTCAGCACATTAACCTAACACTATTGGGCACGGGTCTCCTTCACTACAAGAAGGCATTGCGTCTACTATGCTACGCTGATAGGGAGTGTTGACATAGGGCTTAGTTTTGAGATTTCCTTCTCTCCCAGAAGATGTTATTTGATTATGAATACAACACTGCCTCGCTTCGAAAGGTGGCAGGACGCACTCTGACGAGGTTGGCAACAGTCGGCCGGAGTGGTCTAATGGGAGAGAAACCGACCAACTATACGGGCATGGGTTCCAATTCTACGTGCACAGCTAAACTTAACTAAAAAATTAAAACAACCATGGCGTATTTTGATGAATTGGCTATTTCATTGTGCACATTTATATTAATTAAAATCGTTAGTCTATAATAAACAGATTGACATTAGACAAATAATTCGGCAATGTTAACAGATTTTTATTAATAAAAAAATCTTTTAACATTGCCGAATTGTGTTATTGACACGCTCAATATTCATTTTTTAGCTAACCTGTGCACGTTCATGACGGCTTTTTTTATCTGGTCCGTCATCGACCTGTTTCTGTCTCTTACAGCTCCCTGGAAAGGAAATCGAGGTAAACCGGTCACCGGAACAAATAACACGTATGGCAATCGGAATTAATAGAACTCCTCATCTAATGTTAATGTCGTTCAGCACCTAAATTAGACTACGCTATGCACGACAAATATCATATATGTCTATGGTAATCAGAAGTATTGGATTCCTCAAGTTATGTTAAAGTTGTTTATGGCAAAATAACTGAACTACGCTATACGCTTACTAACTTCCAATCCCTATTATTCTATTCTAGACCATTCAAGATTGTTGGCTGTGATTATACTTATAATATATCTCTTAAATCTAAAATTATAATTTCATACCTATAGTATAAATTATAATAAATAAAACATCGCATTGGAATGTAGACCGGAAACTGCTTACTTATTATTAGACATTTATCCTTATAAAATCAGTAATTTTTTATGTAGATATGAACTGGCTAACTTTTTATACAACCAGTCAATTAGGCAGTAGCAAGAAACTTAGTGTTAATGACATATTAATTGACATTCCACAATATGTTATTATTCTTATAACAGTTTTATTTGAACGCAAACAATTCAAGGTCATTGTCACTTACGTTGCAATAATGACGGGTAAATAAGAAATATTTTGCACGTAAATAGGTTCTCTTACTCGTGTGCCTATCTGAAGAAGAATTAACTTTTACGGAGAACGTTTTTCGTGTCATTTCCAAAAGAGAAGTTTATTTAAAAGGCATATTAATCGACCTACCAAAACAGGACCTTATTACTGAGACTTGGCTGTCTGTTCAATTTTCCCCATTTTTGCAACATTTTTCATTGATGCTTCGCTCCTATTAATCGCAGCGTGATGTTTAGTATCCTATGAAAAATGTACTATCAAACTCTGAAAGAATTTTTCAAGTCGGATCAGAGTTTCCTGAAATTAGCGCGTTCAAACAAACAAAGTCTTCAGCTTTATAATATTAGAATAGATTTATTTCAAGCCCTAATGTGTCAAGCACAAAAATCGATATTACTAAATTTAATGCGTAGTCGTAAAAGTATGACAATGCACACTTTGCACTCTATTAGCGTGACATCTTTTAGTTGTTTGTCATCGAGGTCTTTGACGTTTTGATGGCAAATAAATTTGTGATGTCAATCGCTTGTTAAAACAGTTTTTTTGTTTGTTTAGCAATGTTTGTTGCACATTTATATTACTGAGGTTACACACATGAATACACATGGTTAACGGAGAAATCTAGGGGCAAGTTATGACGTATGTTATGATTATGACTCATTTAAAAAATAATAATTCTAAATTTATGTTTCTTACAATGATTGTTAAGCACTGAATCGAATCGATGTCTTGTATATTGTAAATATATTATTTATAGCTGCCCCGGCAAACGTTGTTTTGCCATACAATTCTGTATAAAATAAAATTTCATCAAAATCGGTCCAGCCAATTTGTAGCCTATGTGTTATTCTGATGTATAAGCTATATTGTGGTAAAGTTTCATTCAAATCCATTCAGTAGTTTTTACGTGAAAGAGTAACAAACATCCATACATACAAACTTTCGCCTTTATAATATTAGTAGGATTTATATTATAATGAGTAAGTAGTTATAATGATTATAATAAGATACAAAACTGCAGGTAAGATACCGGTCAAGATCCTAAACACATAAAATGCATTTGTTTATACAAATAAAACTGTATTTCATAAAAACACAGTAAAAACTCATTGGCTTAGTATAAGTCTTTGTAATTCTAACATTTGATGAGTATTGTGTTACTCGAAATAAAGATATTATTATTATTATTATAAAGTTTTCCTCGTCACTCGCATAATATGTATTATTATCTCCATACTTATACTCGCGGTTTCACCCACGTTTATACACGCTGCACCGCTCTTTAGCTTTTAGCTTATGGCTATAAAACTGAAAAGTTGTATTAAAATCTATTCAGTATATTTAAAACAATAGCAAATACACATTTATGAATTCTTACACGTGTCTACGATAGATTAAAACAACGGAGAGCGTCTCTCATAGGGCAATCTACGACGTGTACACATTAGCATGACTGCCCTAGCTAGAGTATCACTTTAGTCTACGTAGACAAGCTCCGCTACTCTCGCTCTAATAATTTCGTAAAAATGTGTACGTAGAAATTAGAGTATAGGTTAGATTAGTCTTCAAGCTGTCTAACTCTATTCTCTCTATGCAGACCAGGAGCTGTAAAAACTTTCGCGTTTATATCTTAGCTGCGCTATCTCTTCCAGTACCCTAAGAACTTAATCAGTCTATTTACGAAGAACTACAAACTACTATTTCAAATGTAAAGAATTATAAAATTCCACTTTTACCTTCATTTGTTACCAATCAGTAAGCCTCTTAAGTCATCACTAAGTATAAACTTAAAAAAACTTACTACCAACATTCAGATATTTAACTTAAGGCTTTAAGCTCTCTGTAGTTCAACGAAAAGTAAAAATAAATACTATAAATATACCAATTTATGAGTCTTATACAAGATTATAGTGAAAATAAACCATATATCAGTGTTGAGCCGGATAACTTATGAATTACATAATACTATATTACACTATAAAAAATTGGTCAAGTGCGAGTCGGACTCGCGCACGAAGGGTTCCGTACCATTATCTATGCAACATAAGGCAACGTTATTAGTATCGAGCAAGAAACGGTAAAAAAATCATGTTTGTTGTATGGGAGCCCCCCTTAAATATTAATTTTATTTTATTTTTAGTATTTGTTGTTATAGCGGCAATAGAAATACATCATCTGTGAAAATTTCAACTGTCTAGCTATCACCGTTCTTGAGATACAGCCTGGTGACAGACGGACGGACGGACGGACGGACCGACAGCGAAGTCTCAGTAATAGGGTCCCGTTTTTACCCTTTGGGTACGGAACCCTAAAAATTTTTCAAATTTTCGTAGGAATAAATAAAACTATTTTCGAAACAGTTATTCAAATACATATATAAAGTCTATACAACTATATTTTTTTAGCCAAAATAGTAATTTTTTACATAAAAATAATATATTTATGTGAAATTTTATTTTTACAGTCCTAATTAATTTGAGTGAGCATTCGTGATAAAAATGTTGTTTCATATTACATTTTTTGTAAATAAATGGTTAAATTAAGATTAAGGTTAACTGTCGGTATTTTTTTATTTGTTTGTTTTATTAACAGTTTAATACAAAGTTATCTATTGCATTTCATGGTTCCAGTTACGTTTATTTTATTACGTTAAAAATAAAATATTAATATTAAACTCATAACACACGTTTTTTGTTATACGATAAAAAATGCGCTCTCTATTCTATATGATCAAATTTAACTTTTTAATTTTACCACTAATACAAACCATAGATAATAAAAAAGTTACTGCGCTCAATAAATAACCACAGAGCTTTATTCAATATTCATTCCCTTTTCAAATAATCTCGCCATTATTTCGTCACTTTCGTTTTCAAAGTTTCAGAACGATTTGGCAAAAGCGATCGCCAGTTCGTTGACCTGACAGATGTCAGCGTCTTGACGGTATTAAACAGAATTGTGTTTCCTTAGTAGATGGAGTGACCCAGAGTGACCGCTATCTTAGATCAGTAATCCTGTGTTAACTAATGTGTCTAGGATTGTAGACCGTATGTCTTGACTGCAGAAAACCAATTCCCAACGAAGGTTCATGTAGGCAGTCAGAAAAAATACTTAGGCAGTTATTAACAACAGCCGACGATAGTAAGAAAAAAAAGTGAATGTCCAATGATACAATAACTTTGCAAACTGATTATAAAAACAATATTGAAATTGTAAAGTACTTTCCGTGTAGTGACGGATTAAGAATACAAGTGTCATCACCCCATCTCCTCTCAAGGGTGCTGTAAAAATCAGCTATGGGATATTGCACACAGATAACATCCTCTGTGAGACGGAAACCTCGAAAATAAACCCTGTGCCAACACGCCTGGTCAGCGCGGCACAGTAGACCACCGTCCCAAATGGAGGAGTCCCGTGTCCAACAGTGGGACATAAATAAGCTGGAGAGAGAGAGAGAGAGAGAGAGTATTTTTAAAAACTATTTACCAAATGTTTGGGTAAAAAAAACTATGGCACGCTAAAAACCGTTCATAGACAAGTGGTTCAATACATTATGTTTACATTTATAACTGGCTGCGGCCTGCGGCTATGCGTGGAATTTTAGAAATTGTCCCCCGTTTTTGCTACATTTTTCACTCATGCTTCGGTCTTATTAGTCGCAACGTAATATTATATAGCCAATAGCCTTCCTCGATAAATGTACTATGTAACACTGAAAGAATTTTTCAAATCGGACCAGTTGTTCCTGAGAAAATCGGGATCAAAGAGACAAACTCTTTAGCTTTATAATATTAGAATAGATTTGTTATGGTTTAGTTTCAAAATCCCACGCGTATGAAGTAGCGGGCACCAGCTAGTTAAACTGCAACATAGCTTACATTATGTCTACTACAAGTCTCGTTGCTACTCTACAATGATCTTTCAAGGACGCGAGTCAATCACCTGCATTAAATAGTATTATTATATTGCAATTATCAAATAAAACAGGAAAAGAATGGACATAAAATAAATATTGCAAATAATGTGAATATAATTTTGTTAAATTGAACGATGAAGATGTTAGATAATTATTAAAATTACATGCAGAATATTTATTTATTAAATGTTATTATATCGCCATATTTATACCAATTAGAAAGATTAAATTGTATGTTTGTTACATTTTATGCATATAAAGAATTCATCCATATATCCCAAAAATAAATGACTGACAGATAAACCTTTATTTCGAACATGGTTCCTGGCACTTTCTTTACAAATAAACAGCCGTGATGTTAATTCTTACAAACGTTATAAAAATTAACTCTATCTGTCTAGCTGTCTATGTCACTTATTCTCCAAAACAACCGAACCGATACATTTGGTAGACATTTTAGATTCTGAGAAAAGACATAGGCTAATAATTTTTTTTTTACTGTAAGACTGTATTTCATGAAAATTATTTCTGCAGCAATAAAAACTTTCTTTCTAATATGAAATGCGAAAAAAATTGATTTCAAATTTCATCCGTACCATGTCACCAGTAACAATAAAAGCTTATAAATAAATCTTAACATACGCTGACAGCTAAATCTACGAAATAAATTGTCTAATAATTATAAAAGAATGAGTAAATATAACTCTTAATCTTAACACCAGTCTATTCACTATGATGACACATTATTTGGCCGTAGACCTCAATTAAATGACCACCAGGTCAATAAACTCTATATGCAGTGGACATTTACCGATAAGTTTTTACTTATACCAAAATTAAAACAGGTTTTTTTTAATCACTCACTTTAAGAGATACAGTGGAATTTAAAGTAGATGAGAAAAGCTAATTATAATTTAAGGTCGTAAGTACCTAACGTCGTTGGATGAGGAATCAAACACATTATTGAGATACTTGATTTATGTGTTCTTTTCAGCCATTAACTGTCCCCAGGAGTGGGAAAGAACCTTATTCATTAAATTCAGTTGGATTGCAAATTCACCCTGTATTTAATAATAATAATAAATAAATAAATATTCATGGACATTTCACACAACGTCCTCTGGTCCCAAGCTAAGCTTATATGCTTGTGTTATGGGTACCAGAATACGGATAGAATACATATACAATACTACTATAATAATACAATTTCTTTTGTAAATACATACTTATAATACATATAAACACCCAGACGCAGTACAAACATTTGTATGACAAATATAAACATCACACAAAGTATTGTCCTGACCGGGAATCGAACCCGAGACCTCCTGATCGGCAATCCGTTACATGAACTGATTTGCTGATTTGCTCTATTATAACATGTTGAGTGGTTAAGAATGGTTAAGATACCTATAATTAGTAAAAGGTTTGATTTTAATTTGTTTTTCTGTCAATAGCTTCGCAGTATACCCACATGGTGAGCATAAGATGTTCATATGTGTGTTATTCCTTAGTAATGTTAGTACAAATAAAGTTGTTTGAATATTATTTTCTAGTAACATGTAAAATATGACAAGAGCATTGAAAATAATTATGTTAAAATTGTATAATCTATACTTATAAACTAACTAGCTGACCCGGCAAACGTTGTTTTGCCATACTAAAAAAAAGGATTGAAAAATAGATGTTGGCCGATTCTCAGACCTACTGAATATGCATATAAAATTTCATAAAAATCGGTCAAGCCGTTTCGGAGGAGTACGGTAACTAACACAATTATATATATATACAATAAACTAATATCATAAAGCTGAAGAGTTTGTTTGTTTGACCGCCCTAATCTCAGGAAACGCAAAGCCGATTTGAAAAATTCTTTAAGTGTTGGAATGTACATTTATCGAGGAAAGCTATAGACTATATAATATCACGCTACGACCAACAGGACCGAAGTATCATTGAAAAATGTTGTAAAAACGGGGAATATGTTCTAAATTCCACATGTACAAAGTCGCACCAGCTAGCCTTAAGTTATATAATAAAAATCTGACAAGAGCGAGGTAAACTCGCACGCGCAGGGTTCCGTACCTATTCGACCGAAAAATATAAATAACTGCATTCAAATAATCAGTCAATTAAACTTAAAGCAACTCACCAACCTAATTTTGTAGTTGAAATATAGGGAATCGCCTACTGCTGCTAGGTTTAGCTACTTCATAAGCTGGTATGAGTTTAAACACTTTTTTCTTGTGATATGATGACAAATTACAAGTTTTTGGATTTTTCCCTACATCAACACTATATATAGACTTGGTCTATGCCAAATTTCAAGTCTCTGAGGCAACAGGAAGTAACCTGTAGGTTTTGATTCCCTAGCATAAGTCGAAAATTCTTAAAAATGGTCCTAATTCGTTTATATTTTCTAAATGCATAGATGTAAAAGGTTGATTGTATTTTTTGCAGCAAGGGACCGCATAGATCTACATATCGTATGAGTTTCAAGTTGATACCTTCAGCCGTTGCTGAGTAAACAAAGTTTGACGGACGGACAGACAGACAGACGGACACCGTAGTGAGACTATAAGGGTTTGTTCGAAATCCTAAAAATCAGTTCAGTCATTGAAAACTTGTAAAGTATTTCATGAGGTTTTTATCAAAATATACAAAATCTATAACTTAGCAATCGTAAATCAAAGACCTTTAAGCATCTCTATTTATTCACTTCTCGGCGCTACAGTCCTCTCATAAAGTCCCATAATAAAAACGCCTATTACACGTTACGCGTAACGCCTATAATATCATCTTTATAGACCGAATAGATATCTGATATCGATACTTAATAACCAAAACGGTATCGAGTATTAAAATACTTTTACCACCGTTGGATCTGTGCCCCAAAATAATCTTATACGAACAAAATAATTACATATAAGTAATCAAATATCTAATTTATATGTTCATCCGGTATACTATAGTATTTAAATATTTTGTCGCAATTTAATTAATGTAATACAATTAATATTACTTACACACAATAATTTAATAAAGATAGTTTTATTAAAAATATTAGTTTATTTATTTCTTCCTTCTTGTTTCACTAAATTCCCCTAATAAATGCCGTTATGGGAATTACTACCTGTAATTTTACATTCTTGGGATTACACAACCCAAATAACACTAGGTACTGATGTATGTATGTACCTATATGTATCTTTAAATTTTGATAATGACACCTGAATTTATTAGAAATTCTAATTATTTTGTTAATGTTTACTGTATTAGTTTCAAATCTTTAATTATTATAAAACAAATTCGATATTTTTGTATGTACTCGTATGTCCCTATTTGAGCTTATATCTTCAATACAGCGTAACAGAATTTGTTGGGGTTTTATTAGGATATTGAGTTGTTTAATAGGACGGTTTTTTTGTATACCTAATTTGTTAAGGTATTTTATTTTCTAAATTCCACACGTACGAAGTTGCGGGAAGTAACTAGTTGATCAATAAAGATCATACAATATTTTCGTCTCACAAATGTATTAAATTAATAAAATAAGGAGGAGGTTCTCCATTCGTCTGTATGTTTTTTTATGTTTGTTACCTCATAAATTTCAATTGGGCGAAGCGATTTTAATGATTTTTTTTTATTTGAAAGCTGGTGGTTCCCGTTTGGTCCCAATGGTCAGGATCTGTTGGTTATCTCCTGAGAAATCGAGGAAAACCCTCAAATTTCAAAGGCATATGAAGTCTAACTGTCGTTTTTTTTTTAACTCATAACTACACTGAACATATTACTCTACGCCTTTTTGATCAATAAATATCATGCTATATTTTCGCCTCAGAAATGTATTGAATGAATAAAATAATCGATTTTTATAAAACACAATTAATTTCCGTAATCGACCAGATATACATATAGTAACAGGTCTCGATATAAAGTGTTACATGTGTGATAACAACAAAATATGTTATCAAACACCTAACGTTTAGCGGTATCTTGATAAATTACTTTATCTAACAATACACGGCTTTTGCCAATTATATCTCTTTACGTATTAAACTCTAAAGTCTTTATATTTATATGTATACCCCTATGTGCGCTTATATCTTCAAAACTACGCAACGGATTTTGATGCGGTTTTTTTAATAGGTAGAGTGGTTCAAGAAGATGGCTTTTTTAACACGCTTTTATATTAGTTCGGTAGGTATCTATCAATGTATTAATCTACTAGCTGTTACCCGCGACCCCGTCCGCGTGGAATTTAGGAAACTTTTCCCGTTTTTGCAACATTTTTCACTACTGCTTCGCTTATACTGGTCGTAGCGTGATGTTATATAGCCTAAAGCCTTTCACGATAAATGCCCTATCTAACACTGAAAGAATTTTTCAAATCGGACCAGTGGTTCCTGAGATTAGCGCGTTCAAACAAACATACTCTTCAGCTTTTATTAGTATAATAGATGCAACGGATTCTTTGAAAGTGATTTTAACACACAGTAGTTTTAGATAGTTCTCAAATTTTGCACACATGTTAAGGACCGATGACAATGCTATATTAATTTATTCTATACACATAATTATGTTAAAGTATTGTTTTTTCTGAATTCCACTTGTAAGAAGTTGCTAGTTTTAAATAAAACAACTTTTTATTCAAACACGTATACTACGTTTTAGCCATTTCCATGATAGCTGAAAAATCTCCAAAACGTCAGGCAAAATTTAAAACAAAATATTCACGTTGAATTCCGTTAAAAGTGGTTTCATATGAATAAATAACTGCTGTCCGCGATTTCGTACGACTGTAATTAAGAAAATTTTCCGTTTTAGCAACATTTTTCACTGATGTTACGCTCTTATCTGTCGCAGCGTGATGTTATATAGCCTTCCTCGATAAATGTACTATTCAACACTGAAAGAATTTCTCAAATCGGACCAGTGGTTCTTAAGTACGGATGAGTCACCAAATTTAAAGAATTATTTATTTGATTATTGATTTTAAACTTACGCGATTTGAACCAGTCGACCCGTGACCACGATCGATACAACTCGGTCGAAACGTCGGGAGCAGAGGTATTGTGCCTATTTATTTGATTTCTTTTCTCAGACTATCATCAGCCTTAACATCGTCAACATAATTTTTTTAGGTTTATGATGGACATTTTACACAACGTCCTCTGGTTCCAAGCTAAGCTTATATGCTTGTGTGGTACCAGAATAAGGATAGAATATATAAACTACTTTTCTTTTGTAAATACATACATATAATACATAGAAACACCCAGACGCAGACCAGACATTTGTATAATAATTATAAATATCACACAAATGATTGTCCCGAGCATTCAAGTCGTGAGCAATTATAGGTATAGTTTATATACGGAACCTTTTAATGCGAATCTATGTAGCACTTGACTGGCAAGTATATAATAAACAATCTAATCAATCTATAGTTGAATCTAAAATGAGGTTGTATACAAAAACTGCTAACTGTATCTGTCTCATTATCAACGAGTTTTTTTGTTATTTTTATTTAATCACGGATATGACAAATAATTGTCTCTCTGCGACCTTAGAGCATTTCAATAACAGTAGTTGATTTAATAAGAATAATAAATATTTTGGAAATTTCACACAACGTCCTCTGGTCCCAAAGGAAGCTATATTTCTATGCTTGTGTTATGGGTACCAGATACGGATATACTGTAGTATAGTATATGTATATACTACTTTTCTTTTGTAAATACATACTTATAATACATAGAAAACACCCAGACGCAGAAGAAACATTTGTATGACAAGTATAAAACATCACACAAATGCTTGTCCTGACCGGGAATCGAACCCGAGACCTCGTGATCGGCAGTCCGTTATATAAACCACTAGACCACTAGACCCGTCAATTTTTCCATGTTGTGTAAAATTTCCACAAATGCTTTATGTATGTGTTCCATATACCAACTTAATTAAAGTTAATTGCATCCATATAAAAGCTGCATGAAACTATACATTAAATTTAATTAAAGTTACAAAAAGTGTTCTTCATAATAATTATAAAACTAATTGTTTTCAATATAATATGTAGGTTGGTCTCTACAATTATGTGTTCAGAAAGCTCTCGGACGGTACTGGTTATTACAGCTAGCCTAGAGGCAAGGTTCCTCAAAGAAACAGTCTATTTTAAACTTCTTTGTCTGACTGACTGATGACTACAAAACAAATTTCGATAATTAATTATTTTAACCAAAATTAAGTTTAAATAAAACCACTTTTTACGGATTTAGACGCGTGTATTTGTTTTAAATTTTAGCCCGTTTCTGAGACTTTAAAACAAATACATACTTCTAAATCCATAAAAAGTGGTTTTATTTTAACGATTGAGTCGCGCAAAATTATACAAAAATATCCTTAAAAATCAAAAATATATGCATATATTTCATTATAAAATATGTATATGTAAATATTCCGACCGATGATAGTACATTAATTCTAGAACTGCGATAATGTTCTAGCCATGATGTCAATAAACATAAAAATAATTTTATAGTTTTCAGACACACCTTTATCTATCTTTATTAATTAGTTTCTTAGGTTTTTATGTGCAATTATTATGTAGCAAGACATCAACTGTTGTATGAAGAATAGATAATAATGCAGATAGATCAAGGTGACGAAAATTCACAATGCATTTTATTATCACAGAATAAAGAATTATTCTGTAATTATTATACAACTTAACTAAAATTTTTAGTCTATAAAGGGCACCACAAACGGCATACTACGATATATTAATATAGCCAGAAAGAGACAGATGAATATAGAAAAAAGACGAGGCGTGAAAGAGACAGATATATCTGTCGGTGTCGTCATAAGTATAGATACATCTCGGTTTATTAATATTATATTTGTCTCGTTCTCGCCTCTAATTTTTTCTGTATACATCTGTCTCTTTCTGGCTATATTAATATATCATAATATACCGTTTGTGGTGCCCATAATACATAGTTTTTATAACATTGCTTAGTTGTGTTATCCACACACATCAAAACATTTTTTTTAGTTTAGATAGAATTGGTAGCAATATTAACACATTTTGTTTCTAGAACAGTATTTCTGAAAAGAAATGAAAAGTTCATCAAAAGTTCTAGATTCAATATTTTTTCTATACTCGATTCTTGCTTTCTTGCTTTTAAATTTCGTCTTCACTTTCATATCACAAGCTATAATGACAGCATTCTCTATTGAAATTTTGACAGGAGATAGAAATATCTAACTGATAAACGAGAATTATCTATTTGTAAGCATAGATAGATAATTGAAAATGCCAATAGAAAAGCGGACGTGTTTTAAACTGTATTATAATTTTAACATAAGAAATCCACAGTTGAATAGTAACAAAAAGTTAATAAATAAGTATCTTTATATAGTAAACATAAAAGTTAAGGATAATTTAGTTTCACGCGAGGAGGACATTGCACGCGAACTGCGATGGACGAAGAGTCAAGGAGACTGTGCGTGTTCTCAAACTGGACAGTGACTGGATTTAAACTTTAAGTTGAAACATCCTGTGTAATTGAATTTTATGAGTGCCATTTTGAATATTTATAATATATTGCTGTGTTTTATTTTAAAATGTTACGAATAAATAAAAGCATTGTGAATATCTTATGTGACAAATACTTCTTTACATAGTTAGTTAGTTATATGTCTTTAAATCATGGCCATAACCAAGTGGTCTTGGGGTTAAAACCAAAAAAATAATACGTACCAGAATCGAAAAATTTGACAACGGTGCCAATTTGACAACGGTGCCAAATTGACGTGCACATCTAAACATAACTAAAAAATTTAAACAACTATGGTGTATTTTGTTTAATTGATAGAATAGAATAGAATAGTCATTTATTTCCAAGAATATGGTACAATAGATTCTTATAAATAGGTGCATATTGCAGTCACACATATTCTACCGTAAGCCGCGGGCGGCGTAGAAATATAATTAAACTTATAATAAGCTTAGTCAGCATAAGCTTAGTTAGCATATTGTCAACATCAGTTACTATAAGTTAATACACAAGCATAAAGTATTATGAATAATGAGATTTGGACAATTTTTTTAATTTATTTTATTTTATTTTATAACTCGTGACAATCATTTGTGTGATTTTTCTAATTGTCATACAAATGTTTGTACTGCGTCTGGGTGTTTCTATGTATTTTAAGTATGTATTTACAAAAGAAAAGCAGTATATGTATTCTATCTGTATTCTGGTACCCATAACACAAGCATATAAGCTTAGCTTGGGACCAGAGGACGTTGTGTGTAATGTCTGTGAATATTATTATTATATTATTTGTGTGACAAATATTCCTTCACTGTATAAAAGCATTTGTCTACCAACCAGCTGTACCTATAAATTATTCCTAAATTTATTGAATGCCAGTGTTCTCAATTGAGCTGGTTGTGATTATTTCCTTTTGCACATTTTTAGTAATTTAAATCGTTGTTTGTCTATATTATAATATTCAGATTTTCTAATAAAAAAGTTCGGCTAACATTCCCGAATTGTGTTATTGACACTATCAATTTTCATTTTTAGTTAAGTTTAGTCCTTATTATTTTCAAAACTGAAGCGAAAAGAGAATTTTTTGACTCCATGTACTAGGTATGATAATAGGATGTATTTATATACCCTGTGCCATGAGGTTAGTTCTTCCATGACTTCGGGTAATAACTTTTCTTTCCGAATAAGTGCACAAGTGAAACTGCAGAACATATGTAAATGTATATAGCTACAGACGCGAACTATATAGACCAATTTCAGAGAAATCGAGACCGCCAATTAATTTATTTTCTAGAATTTTTAATTGCATATAACCACTACGTGTCTGGTCGTATTTGACCTAATTGTGAATATAGACCTTTTATTAACTATTTTTATAAATAACAGTATTGTCAACGGGTGAAGAAAAAATGCTTTTGAATTTACATTTCAACGAGCTAAAAGTGACATATTAACTGCTTATTGTATCTTTATAAGCTACATTTAAATATAACTAAATCTCCCAGATATATGGACGCGATTAAATTAATTAGGATAAAGTTTGTAAAGAAGAAAAACAAAATATGTGAAAGGAAATAGCAGGATATTTAAAAAAAAATGTTGAACCTCCTTGAAAATGCCTTTAAATTTAAGGGTTTTCCTAGATTTCTGAGGAGATAACCATCGGATCCTAACCTGGTGGGGATCGGGATAGGACCACACGGGAACCACCAGCCTTCAAATAAAAAAAGAACTATTAAAATCGCTTCTTCCAGTTAAAAGTTATTAGGTAACAAACACAAAAATTAATAAAAAATACATTCAGACGTAGACGAATTGAGAACCTGCTTGTTTTTTTGAAGTCGGTTAAAAATATGACAGAATGAAGCCAGCTTGTGAAATATATAAATATAAAAAACTACTAAAACTGCAAACCTAAATCAAAATTAGTCCATTGCGTTAAGGAATTATGAGTCAGTATGTACCTACATATTTCCTTGTAGACATGCAAAGTAATTCTATTATATTTGTTTAAATGCAAATAAGTTACATTGTAATCAAAATGTATGTCTCTTATTAGGGACAATCACCGTGTCCGAATTATTACCCAGATATTGGTGTACATTGTGCTGTTATTGGTACGGCCTTGAACACTTTGCAGTCGAAGACAAACGCGGAGTCGGAACTAAAAGTTTAATATGCAGTATTATGATTGGTAGCAATGATACACAATTCATCTCCAATACGGCAGACGAATAAATATGATAAATAAATATTCATGGACATTTCACACAACGTCTCCTGGTCCCAAGCTAAGCTTATAATATAATGCTTCTGATATGCGTACCAGAATACGAATATACTACTTTTCTTTTGTAAATACATACTTATAATACATAGTAAACACCCAGACGCAAGACAAATATTTGAATAACAATTATAAATAATATCACACAAATATTTGTCCCGAGCGAGAATCGAACCCACGACCTCGCGAACGGCAGTCCGCTACCTGAACCACTAGACCACGAGGTTCGTCACATATGATGAGTATTTTGTTGTTGTAACATCAACTGTAATTATACGAGTACACAAACTGTGAAATTTTTAGGTCTATAGCTATCACTGTTTCAGAGATACAGCTTGGTGACAGACCGGACAGCTAGAGAAGTCTCAGTAAAAGTAGCGTATCGCTCTGTTTTAGCTTTTCGTACGGAATCCTAATAAAAAGATATTTTAGACAGAGACTTATGGTCTTATTCATAATGACTTATAGGAGGTTTAAAAGTTCGCTAAAATCGGTTCGCGAAAATTGTCAAAACTTGTTATTCATAATAGTCTTTTTACGATAAAACATTTATTACCTCTCCGATAAAATCTGCCTTTAAACCTCCGATAAGTCATTATGAATAAGACCACAAGAATAGAATAATCAAGTATTACCTACCTATCACATGGTCATGAACATACATAAATATGCATAACCATGGATCCGTCACGAATAATTACTGCAACCATAATATTTATCTTTAATAATACATATTATAAAGCCGAAGAGTTTTTTAGGGTTCCGTACCCAAAGGGTAAAAACGGGACCCTATTACTGAGACTTCGCTGTCCGTCCGTCCGTCCGTCACCAGGCTGTATCTCAAGAACGGTGATAGCTAGAGAGTTGAAATTTTCACAGATGATGCATTTCTATTGCCGCTATAACAACAAATACTAAAAATAAAATAAAATAAATATTTAAGGGGGGCTCCCATACAACAAACATGATTTTTTTACCGTTTCTTGCTCTCATACAACAAACGTGATTAATTAAGTATTGTGTGTTGTTTGCTCATTTATTAATAACGTTGCCATATGTTGCATAGATAATGGTACGGAACCCGGAAGTGCGCGAGTCCGACTCGCACTTGACCAGTTTTTTTTAACGCGCTAATCTCAGGAACTACTGGTTTGATTTGAAAAATTCATTCAGTGTTGGATATATAACATCACGCTGCGACTGATTGGAGCGAAGTATTAGTGAAAAATGTTGTACTTAAAAATATATAGAGCGTCGCCGTCGTAGTAACTATTATGATAAGGCTAAAGCATTTCTGTCCGTCCGTCTGTCATCACTCATCTGGCTGTATCATATGAACCGTGATAGCTAGATTTGAAATTTTCATAGATGATGTATATCTGTTGTAGCTATAACAATAAATCCCATAGAATAGAATGAAATAAATATTTATACCGACATTTATTCCGACTGAAGGTCGCTCAGCGAGCTATGCTAGGGGTATCTCTGAGCTCTGAGGGATAAAATCCGGAATCCACACCAAAGTGGTCGATATAGCTCGCAAGGCTAGCTCGCTAAAGTGGCAGTGAGCTGGCCATGTCTGTCGAAGAACTGATGGCTGATGGAGCAGACGGGTTCTTGAGTGGAGACCGCGACTCGGCAAGCGTAAGGTAGGACGCCTCCCTGCTAGGTGGACTGATGACTTGAAGAAGGTCGCAGGATGGGACTGGATGCAGAAGGCGGAGGACCGTGTATTGTGGCGCGAATTGGGAGAGGACTATGTCCAGCAGTGGACTGCAGTAGGCTGATTTGATTGATTGAAATATTTATGTGGGCTACCATACAACAAAGGTTTTCAGTGTAATTTGATGATACTGTTAGACGATATGATTACAATGTTATGAAAATAACGGTGTGGAACCTTTAGTGCTCGAGTCCAATTCATACTTAGTCGACTTTCCACATTTATAATAATATATATCTATGTATTACGATGACAATTTATGTATCTATGTGACTTGACTGGTTATGTCAAATGTTGCAATTTTTCACATGCCTTTCAGTGGCTAAATAGATGGACTATTGTAACAAATTTATGTAACACCTTTGTTAACTCTATTTTAAGTGAAATAAAGTTTCTGTTAATTTCTTAGGAATATAAAAAGACATTACAGTTGCAATTGACGCCATTTTTGTAAAGATATTAATATGTTCGTATGCAAGCTATTAGAACAGGTTTTTGGAGACGTAATACTTGTGTGAGAATTGTTTGAGTATAACTGTTTTTATTAGTATTGTTAGAATGTTTATAGTGAAGTAATTTATTGATTTTGCAATTGACACGCTATGCCTTACTTAACAAATCAAATTATGGTGGAAAACATTCTACTAACAGGGACATCGTATTTAAAATGCAAAAACGGTGCATAAGAGCTATGTTCCGAATTAAAAGCACTGAATCATGTAGGCCCCTATTTGCGAGGCATAAAATATTAACACTGCCCTCTCTATATGTTATGGAAGTAGCACTATTTGTTAAAAGAAATCCCGATTTATTTCCAATACTATCAAACAGTGGAAGTCGACCCCGCCGTGATAACCATAGACTGTGCATTCATCCAGCTAAAACAGCTTTACTTCATAAAAGCGTCATGTGCAAGGCACCATTAATATTTAATAAGATTCCTAGCTTCGTAAAACAATTGCCTATAAATAAATTTAAAGAGACATTAAAAAAATTTCTAATCGAAAGATGTTATTACAGTATTGACGAATTTCTAAACGACAAAGTAAAATGGATCCAAAAATGACATTTTTAATTTATTGCATTTTATGACTTAGCTTGAAAATATGTATTAATAATTATTTATGATTTTATTTTAAATGGACATAATATTAGATTAATTAATTTGTTTCACTATTATTGACAACTGTTATTTATTTATTATTTGTATTTGACTTGTTTATTTTTGACATAACGTTATTTTAAATCATATTCTAAATGAAATTTGTAATTGAATGATGTATCTTCCCATTCAGATATTTGTACACCATTTCATGGTTAAACATGTTGTCTCTTTTATATACTTTAACATCTATGATAAATGCCTATGTATTATCATTGTAACCTACACATGTTTTTACAAATAAATATATCTTTATCTTTATCTTTATCTTTAAAAAATTGACTGCCGCAAGCGGGACTTGAACCCACGACCTCGGAATACCGTTCCGAAGCTCTTTCCAACTGAGCTTATTGCGGTCGATCAATAAATAAAAAAATCAATAAATTACTTTAGTAATGAACGTCGCGTGATTATTTTGTTAGTTTGTATTCTGTAAAGAATGCTAGGTGGTTGGTCGAGATGTTGTAAAGCAATCTTGATAGATGGCGTTGTACGTAAAAATATATAAACTCACTCGAGTGACAAATGTGGTGGTAAAATTGAATGTTGCTAGCACGACCGCAATAAGCTCAGTTGGAAAGAGCTTCAGAACGGTATTCCGAGGTCGTGGGCTTAAGTCCCGCTTGCGGCAGTCAATTTTTTCCATCATAATTTGATTTGTTATGTTTATAGTGTTTCAGTCGTGAGAAATTTATCAATACTAATATTATAAAGCTGAAGAGTTTATTTGTTTATTTGTTTGAACGCGCTAATCTCAGGAACATTATTTTTTTCAGTGTTGGATAGTACATTTATCTAGGAAGGCTATACGCTATATAAACCAGCTACATTACCAGAACTTTTGAGACAACAGGCGGAGCTATTTTCGAATTTATTAGTAAGGATTAATCTATGTTTTCAGATTATAAACGTTACTTGTCTATAGAACCTTTTCAGAAAGGAAATCTAATAAACTCTGACTTTTTTCCGCCATGTGTAGAAAGAAAATACGAACAATTCTAGTTTCATGTTTCTTTGTACACACAATCAATAAAACATAACGGGAAACCCACTTGACTACTGCTAATTCAAGCCATCAAAAAGTGCTAATTGCATTTACGCAAGATTTCTTTTACCACTTTACTATCCGCTTCTTTTCTTCATTTAAAACCCTTTTAGAAAAATGTATTAGGCTCTACGAAAAACGTATATAAACAAATTAATTATTTTGCATAGTAGGTATACATTATATATACTGTTATATATACACGTTTAATAGATGTAAGATAACACCCGAATCACGCCACCTAAGTAGGTAAAACAAAGTTACGACATTGATAGGGTTGTCACCAATGATTTTTATTAGGTAACAAATCAATGCAGTGTTAAATAAAACCATAATTTTTATGTATACGTATGTAAATTTTAACATTTATTTTGTTCAAAAATTAAGCATGACAATGCCGCCAACCTTCTGGGCACACTTTCAATCGACAGTAACTTTGATGTCTAGCTTATGTAATTTATAAATGAATACTTAAGAATTAAAAAACTTCATGTTGAATAAAAAATTAAAAAAAAAAATATTGTTTTTTTTTTGTTAATTGTTTTTTTTATTATTTTTATTTATTGTTACGAGACGAGAGGAAAGTAATGTCGTTAGGAGAGTTCTGAGTAAAAATGTGGAAGGAAAAAAGTCTAGAGGAAGACCTAAGAAAAGATGGATGGACGGTATGAAAGAGGACATGAAAGAAAGAGGAGTTGACACAGACATGACGGCTAATAGAAGACTGTGGAAGAAAAAGACATGTTGCGCCGAGCCCAAATAATGGGATAAGGGCAGGAGGATGATGAATTGTTTTTTTTTTGTTAAAATGTTATAGTAACTTAATTATTTAATTGTAATAAATATATATTTTTTTACACGCCATTGTGCATCGTGGTCTCAATAGCACAAGGTCTGGATCTGATGGTTAGGTTATCTTCTTTGAGAAATCGAAGAAAACCCTCAAATTTCAAAGGCACACGTTGTTTTCACATATTCTGTACCTAAATAATCAAGGAGTAGACTATCGAGGTAGCCTCATGAAGTCGGTTCAGCTTTTTTTTAAAAATATCCAGTTATAATACAAAGAATATGTACCTGTTGTCAAGCGCATTATTCATGACTCGCCATTTGATTTCTCAGTTTGTTTCTATATTTAGCATAGCAGAGTTTGTTTAATAATAGAGTTACGAATAAATCTGTTTAGTTGCCTTCATATTCTCATATTTCAAGGGAGCGCAATAACAGAAATGCTTTGTTTAAATTATTGCACTTACGAGGTCTAATATGTCTCATTTATATGTATAGTTACAACTAATAGGGTTGTCACAAACGCGTTTTGTAACAAGGTCGCTGGAGAGATAGCTGGCTTGCTGTTCCAATATTTTTAGTGGAATTTCCTTTATATTCTAATATTCTAATTAATTGAATTACATCAACATTGCTTTTAGCAGTTGTAGTAGCCATCTATTATATTCGAATAAAGCGGCTACCTACATATTATACAGTTCAGTTTGAAATAAATGGCAAAATTCAACATACTACCACAAGATAAGCAGACGCAAAAATTTACGCAATTAATCAATAAAAAAAATTGTTATAGCGTTGTAGCTATTTGTCAATACAAAGAAACCTTTTTATGTGAGTTTTGTACCGATGATGAATACCTACGCTTCAATAAATTACTCAAACTAATACAACTTAAGAATTTATTTATTTATTTTTACACTTTTGGTCTAATTCATAATGACTTATCGGTGGTTTAAACGGAGATTTTATCGGAGAGATAATAAACGTTTTATCGTTAAAAGACTATTATGAATAACAAGTTTTGACAATTTTCGCGAACCCAATATAGCGAACTTTCTCCGATAAGTCATTATGAATAAGACTATTTATGTACATAGATAGTACGAAGGTGGATTTAATGCCAAAGGAATTCTCTACCAGTCGTTTCTCTGTCGACCTTTAGGTGGTGCAGAGATTTATAAACCTTATTAGTCATGTTAAATAAATTTTAAATAAAAGATTAATTGACTTTAAGTGCGTACTTAATATTTAATTCTTAGATACTAACATAATGAAAAGGACATTATTATTATTTTTAGTTTATTTATTTGTTAGTTTGTAATACATCATTAAATATTCAATCAATCTTTATAGTGGTGACAAGTTTTTAATCTATGTTTGGAGCGATGACAACCCTAGTGACAAGTGCAATGACCTGTTGGTTTATGCGGCAGTAGTAAGGATCAGAGTTGATTACAATTAGGTCTAGCTAGACCAGACTCATACAACGTTTTTACTAAGTAGCGTACACCGGTTATGTCCGCATCTGTTAGACATTTTATGGGTTTTGCTATTTTATTTATAACGAAAATGTATGACATTGTTGTATGTTTAATATTATTTGTAATTTCTATTGTAACTTACTTTTATTTTGCTGTAAATAAATATTCATGGATATTTCACACCACGTCCTCTGGTCTTAAGCTAAGCTTATAATGGATGTGTTAGGGTTATTAGAATACGGATATAATACATATACTACTTTTTCTTTTGTTATATAAATATCATACAAATGATTGTCCCGAGCAGGAATCGAAAGCGCGACCTCGAGAACGGCAGTCCGTTACATAAACCACTCTACCACGAGGCCCGTCGTAAAATATTTATTATATATACAAGATACGAAGTATCATTATCTATTTATCTATAAAGTTCTTCATCACTTTCTTCTTCACCATCGCTTCCTCATGTCTGAGGGTCGTGACCACCATGGTCAAAACTGTGCACCAATTCCCTCCAGGCGTCGCGGCTTTCAGCGTGTCTGATAGCAGCAGAGATGCCGGTGTTCGTGGCCTGCTTCACGGTATCAGACCATCTCATCGGTGATCTGCCTCGACTCCTCTTGCCTTCCACGTGACCCACGACAGTTAGTTTTTCTAAATTGTCAGGATCACGCCGAGCCACGTGTCCGAAGTACTTGAGGAGTCTCTGCATGGCGATGGTCGATAGGCGAGTTCTGATGTTTAGCTCCGCAAGAATAGAAGCATTAGTACGTCGGGCCGTCCAAGGAATCCTCAACATTCGGCGCCAACACCACATTTCGAATGCATCTATTCTTGATCTTGTGCGGGCTTTGTATGTCCACGTTTCGGAGGCGTACAGAAATATGGAGAAGACAAGGGTGCGCATAAGGTTCATCTTTGTACTCTTTTTAATATTTCGGTTCCTCCAGATCTTCTCCAGCCGTTTTACTGCCGATTTTGCGATTTGAGCCCTCCTTATGACTTCCCTGTCGCAGTCACCGTCATTGGTTATTAGTGATCCCAGATAAACGAACTCATGGACCTCATCCAGGTCCCGTAAGTTATATGTTCGTGGTAATGTTCTTCATCACGTAGGTAGTTAAATCAAGGGAGCACAAGAGTATCTTTTAAAAAATTAAAAACTAATTTTAATTTTAACACGTCTTTATTATTCGGCGATCGAACATAGAGTGAGTGAATACTCACTAACTAATACGAAGTCTAAACAATAAGTCTTAGAGCGAAGCTCCATTAGAGCGTTGCGCTGCGTTGCGTCGCGTTGTCGCAAAGGAACGACGCATTGTAGTCTACACCTGCGTTGCGTTGACGCTGCGACAAAGCAACGCAAAAGGGTATGAACGCCGTCGCAGCTGCGTCTCAGTTCATCCTTCAATCACCTAGCAGTGCATCACTGTCCGTCGTCGCAGCGGTGCTCCGACAACGCAGCGCATCACCCTCCCTCCCGCTTCGTCTCTTGTCCGTCGATCCGTTGAAACGTCGCGTGCGACGACGCAGCGGTCTAATGGAGCATGTCATAAAAAAATGTATGGAAAACGACGCAGCGACGACGCTGCGAACTCGCAACGCAGCGCAACGCACTAATGGAGCCCCAGCCTTATCTGCTATGGTTTCTTAGTATAAATCTACTGAGTCGGCATTTATTCAGCTGCGCGACTGTGGCGGACGTAAGGCGCGTTATTGTTATATTAAGATAATATAGAGTCGGTCTGCATAACTAGGTACATTTCACAATCATGCCTATAACAATATAAGTATTGACATTATGTGAGTCAGATTGGGCGTAACAAACAATTGAATGTTAAGATGATCAGAACAATTTATGTTTCCTATATCGAGATTTAATGGTGTCTGAGGATTGATACTGTGATGTGACCTCGTTCGTCCTTGGGCTTACTTAAAATAGACATTACACGGAGATTGTGATTCTAAAATGCGCAGAACCACGCGTTGTGGCTTTCTATTGGCAAAAAAAGGAGATTAGGGGGGAATAGGCTTAACTTAAAAAGTTAAATAAATTAAGTTAGATTAGTTTTTACTTTTATATAGATTATTTTAATAAAACTTAATTTAAACTTAAAAAGTGGTATTATTTAAAATAAATGAATCAAGCCAGTGTTAGAAAAGGAAAGAGTGACGGTACTTTTGACGGTCCTCGTAGTCGAGTGGCTCACGTGCCGTTCACAAGGTCGGGTTTGATCCCCGCTCGGGACAATCATTTGTGTGATATTTATAAATGCCATACAAATGTTTGCAGTAGGGGCTTTATTACTGAGACTTCAAAGAATATGATGATTTCTTTAAGAAATCTCATCCAGCAGACCGGCTATCATTTAGTAGGTGAGAGAACATAAAAGCAGGTACAGAGTAAGTGCATTTTAAAATTAAAAGTAACCGTTCTAAAAAAAAGTATATAAAACAAAATGGCGGTCTAAAACGCGTTTCGTTGTTAATAACGTATTATTATAAATAACGCGCATCGGTAAATGATTCTCACCGTCTAAAATAATTACTTAATCGTGTCCACGTATAGGGTTGTCACTCAATAGAAATGGGATTCAAATTTAAACGTCTATCGGAGAAGCATTAGGTGAAAGCATGGCAATTCAAGTAAATTAAATAAAGTCAAAAATAGGCTAAAATTAAAAAAATCATCTATTGGAAAGTTAGGGTGCCTAAATGTTGAAGTAAAGGCAGGAAACATCGCTCAGCAGATTGGAGAAAAAGGAATAATGGAGATTTAATTTTTGTGTGTATACTAACTGACCTCACAACGCAATGGGTTAAATATGGAACTAGCTGTTGCCTGCGACATCGTACGCGTGAAATGTAACCGTTTTTGCAATATTTTTCACTGATGCTTCGCTCCTATTGTTAGCAGGGTGATGTTATATATCCTTTACATAGCCTTGCTCGATAAATGTGCTATCCAATATCGTTAGTATAGATTTACTTATTAACAAGGGACTTTGTAACGCTCAGGTTTTGAAGAAAGAAAGAAAATGTTTTATTTGCAACTTATATGAGATGAAAAAAGAAAAAAACATTGAAATGAAATGAAATGAAAAATCATTTAACCACGTAGACACAATTTTTCAGAATAATTATGTGCTTATGACATGTAAAAAAAAAAAAACATGTACAAATTTTTTTCCCCCTACCACCGGTTCAGGACGCAATCTGCTGAGAAGAACCGGCGTAAGAAACTCAGCAGAGCTTTTAATTAAATCAATATTTTGAAATTAAATGTCAATTATACTTACAATGATAATAACTTTACAATATAGAATATGTATTGCTCCAGAGCAACCTACTCCCAAGCTTTATCATCTTTAATATAATCAGAAATTTTATAATACGCCTTTTTACATAATTTAGTTTCATTGAATTTTTAAATTTAGAATTATTAAATTCTCTTACATCAATAGGGAGATTATTATAAAATCGTATACAATGACCCATGAAAGAGTTACATATTTTGTGGAGATGGGTTACATGCATTACAAGATTGTGTTTATGCCTTGTATTAACATTATTGTTTGCTAGTACCTATTGTTGCCATTAACCTGACAGCCCTGATATATATCGATGGGTGGTAATGTCTGGTTACTCTTCAGATCATGTAACGCAACATTCCCAACTAACATTATCGTAATAAACACATAACAATTAGAAAAAATAACATTCTTTAAGAAAAACCTCGCTTTTGCTTTGATTTTGTGAAGAGTTTGTTTGTTTGTTTGAACGCGTTAATCTCAGAAAGAGCTGGGTCTGATTTGAAAAAAAAAATTCAGTGTTAGATAGTACATTTATCGAGGGAGCAAAGCATTAGTGAAAAGTGTTGCAAAACCGGGAAAATTTAAACGTACAAATACAAAATTTTACCATAAGGCTTACGCGTAGACAAACACTAATATTTACAGAATATATTTACGTCATGTCGGACGTGAGTGTTCGTTTTACATACAATATTTATATGTTATTTTAACTAGCTGTTGCCAGCAACTTAGAACTTTAGGGAATTTAGAAACAAAACCTTATAAAATTATGCAAAAAGCCATCCTCTTGAACCACTCTATCTAATGAAAAATTCGTAAGTATTCTTATTTTTCTTAGAACTTTTCTAACATACATATTACTTTTTTCTCGTCTCATTACATGATCATACCAGGACAGTCATTTATTCATGAATTTTTCAGTCAACATAAAAGCTGAACAACGACCCTTTTGAGACTTATCAGCTCACTATCTTTTATTTTATCTTATATTTTATTTAATGATTCTTATTTTCTTTTTATATTATTATTCTTTTTATATTATTTTTTTGTTGTTTTGATGCTTTGGGTCCTCATGGGGGTGAAATTAATACTTTCTTTCTTTATTTGTAGACTGCTTCTGATAAATTTATAACTGTTACTTAAACTTGTTAAAGAACATTATCATTATCATTATCTTTTTATATTTCGTTTTAATAAATATAAGTCTTAGGTAATTATCCTAACAGACAGTGTATAAGCAGGGTAGTTACTCGTAGTATTTACCCTAGGGCCATAGGGGCGGCCCTTCGCCCTTCTTAGGCGGCCGGGGCGGCCTGCCTAAGAAGGGCGACGAAAGCCTTCAAGTTTAAGATTTTGCTTAAACCTTGTATATAGGGCGGCTAATTAAATTGACCCGGGGCGTCAAATCAAGAGGCCCGGGACGCTAATTTTTAAAATACGCCTCTGTGTTATGAAGCTTTAAAATAGACCATTAAATAATCCTATTCCACTGGGATACACTTACCGCCATGAAAGCACTTAACGTAGCTTAACCAATCCTAGATAGGTTTACATGTACTTACATTAGTTACTTACACCATTATACATTTTATATACAGGATGATATTTTTACTTGCAATTTATGTTAAGAATAAATAACTATTATGTAATTATTTATACTAGTTTAATAATTATTATTTTCTCGTAATTATCCTACTCTGGGAGGATTAAGAATACGAGTGTCACCACCCCATCTCCTCCCAAGGGTGCTGTAAAAGTCAGCTAAGTGATATTGTACACAGATAATACTCTCTGTGAGAGACGGAAAACTCGAAAATAAACCCTGTGCCAATACGCCTGGTTAGCGCGGCACAGTAGACTATAATCCCTCCCAAAGTCTAGGAGGCCCGTACCCAACAGCGGTACGTAAATGGGCTGGAGAGAGAGATGCTACTCTGTACCACTGACAGTCTGAAATAAACTAATATATAAAGCAATGGTACCGATTCTCCGTGCAAAACTAAACTTAACTAAAAAATGAAAATTGATAGTGTCAATAACACATTTCGACCATGTTATTAGAACTTTTTTATTAGAAAATCTGTTTATTATAGACTAACGATTTTAATTAATAAACATGTTTTTTTTTCTTCCTTTACATTAAACTACTTGTACACTGCCGCCCCACTTTATTTTAGTCCCTAACTTTTCTTTCCATCCTATGGTTGCCTGGAAGAGATCACTTTATGTGATAAGGCCGCCATTTGTACCTAGTTTTAAGCTTAATTTCTGTTTTCTGTTTCTTGTAAATGTGTACAATAAAGAATTAATCTATCTATCTATCTATCTATGTGCACCATGAAATTGGCAATTAATAAAAATACGCCACAGCTGTTTTCATTTTTAACACGCTTATATAAATTCGGTATGTATCTATCAATGTATTAATCTATGCAACGGAATCTTTGAAAGTGATTTTAACCCACTTGAAGTAATCGGATTGATCTGAAACGTTGCACATACATCAAGGACCGATGACAATGTAATAATTTAAAAAAATGTTTAGGATTTTCAAGCGTGTTTTTTTTATTTTTTGAACTAAGTAGATTATTTAGTTATGTTAAGTTTAGTTGTTCATGGTACCAATGCTACGAGTATTTTTAAAAATTAGACAATCCTTCATTTTTGTTAAGATACTAGCTGACCCGGCAAACGTTGTTTTGCCATACAAAAAAAAACCAGAAAGGTTTGAAAAATAGATGTTGGCCGATTCTCAGACCTACTGAATATGTATGTAAAATTTGAGAAGAATCGGTCAAGCCGTTTCGGAGGAGTACGGTAACTAACACAGTGACACGTGAATTTTATATATTAGACTAGCTGACCCGACAAACGTTGTTTTGCCATACTTGAAAAAAAAAATTTTTGAAACATAGATGTTGGCCGATTCTCAGACCTACTGAATATGTACGCAAAATTTGAGAAGAATCGGCCAAGCCGTTTCGGAGGAGTACGGTAACTAACACTGTGACACGTGAATTTTATATATTAGATATATGTGATATCAATTTCCTTGATATCTCTTTGATCTTATTTATCTTAACATAGGAGATTACCATAGCAACATATTATCTTATCATTACAATAACTACTGTAGTGGTTACGTCAAAAACTTTACCATATTTGTGTGACAGACGCTGCACCGTAATAAACGAGATTATCGGATAGTCATAGTTATTTATTTTAGATATCATGTTTTGAAAAAAAAAAGTAATACAAGTATAATTATACTCCTCCGAAATGGCTCGACCGATTTTCGTGAAATTTTGTGTAAATATCCTTTTGGTCTGAGAATCGGACAACATCTATTTTTCATCCCCCTAAACGTTAAGGGTTGTCCACACCTAACATTTATATGGCAAAACAACGTTTGCCGGGTCAGCTAGTATGATATACATATAGTATCTAGGATACTGTGAGAAAAATTCTTTGCTCTAGACTCTAGAGGCAATATCCACGAAGAAAACAGCGGATTACGATATCCATATTTTTGTATGGAACATTGTTTGCTGTCTGCGCCATACACGATAGCAGGTCTTATTATCTATAAGTCAGTGATAAGACCTGCTGTCGTGTATGGCGCCTCATGCTGGGCAACAAAAGCGATGGATGAAAGACAAATGCACGTTGCGGAGATGCGAATGTTGAGATGGATGTGTGGCGTCACGCGAATGGATAAAATAAGGAATGAATATATTAGAGGAAGTCTGAAAGTGATGCCAGTGACTGAAAAATTGAAGAACGAGCGCATGTCCTGGTATGGGCATGTTATGAGACGAGAGGAAAGTAATGTCGTTAGGAGAGTTCTGAGTATAAATGTGGAAGGAAAAAAGTCTAGAGGAAGACCTAAGAAAAGATGGATGGACTGTGTGAAAGAGGAGTTGACACAGACATGACGGCTAATAGAAGACTGTGGAAGAAAAAGACATGTTGCGCCGACCCCAAATAATGGGATAAGGGCAGGAGGATGATGATTGTTTGCTGTCTACTTGACCTAGCTTAACTAAATTCACACCTACTTTGTTGTATATTGTTCTATAACTATGTATTTGCACACGTTTCAATTAATAAAAACGTTATTCTAGCGTCTATTCGTTTGACGAGCCTCGTGGTTGAGTGGTTCATGTAACGGACTGCCAATCAAGAGGTCGCAGGTTCGATTCCCGCTCGGGACAATCATTTGTGTGATTTTTCTAATTGTCATACAAATATTTGTACTGCATCTGGGTGTTTCTATGTATTATAAGTATGTATTTACAAAAGAAAAGTAGTATATATATGTAAAAGAAAAGAAGTATATGTATTATATCCGTATTCTGGTACCCATAACACAAGCATATAAGCTTAGCTTGGAACCAGAGGACGTTGTGTGAAATGTCCATGAATATTTATTCATTTATTCTGTATTACACAGTATTTATGACGAGAAAGTTCAGATGTTACTGCCGTGTTGGTATTATCGGCGCTGTCAATGCCAACTATGAATTAGTGCCCTAAGATAATACCACATGCTGTATATTGATAATAAATAAACTCAAGAGTTTTAAAACCGTCTATTTTTCACAAAGTTCCCACAAATATACTGTAGGTACATGTACAAGAAACATGTTTAATATGCATTGCACTAAGCAACTAGGTCTTGTAAACGAGTTAAATAAATAAGTTACGTACTTTCTGTACGCACTGGTGTTGATTCTGTGGTGCCAAGAACTAAACTAAAATTAAAAGTGTGGTGTTTGATAGTAGGCATCGGACTGAGCTGTCCGTCCGTCTGTCTGTCACCAGGCTGTATCTCTGGAACGGTGATAGTTAGAGTTGAAATTCAAACAGATAATTTATATGTGTTAAAGCTATCACAGTAAATACTAAAATCCAGATAACAATAAATAGAGATTAGTTAGAGAATATTAAACAGTAATGGTCTAATTCATAATGACTTATCGGAGGTTTAAAAGTTCGCTAAAATCGGTTCGCGAAAATTGTCATAAACTGTTATTTTTAAGTCTTTTTACGCTAAAGCGTATGTTATCTCTCCGATAAATATCCTTTTAAACCTCCGATAAATCATTATGAATAAGAGCATAAATATTTAAGAGGTTTTCTATAAAACGAAAGTTTTCAACGGAACACTTCGTGAGGAATTCAACTCGGACTGGACCAGCTTTTTAACATAATTTCACATGCTTAAAGTTTAGGATTCAAGGGGCTTAGATTATAAGTATAACCTAATTTTTATAATAACATATTTGTCCCGCCCGGATATCGCATCCAAGACTTACATACAAAAATATACTTAAAATATTTCTGTTCAATTAACTGTTTAACAAAATAGAAACAGGTTTAACTGAACGGTACATAATAAAATATTTTCTCAAAACTGGTCTTTTCGTTTGGGAGAATATGCAACAAACTTGATATATGCATGCAAGCAGGTTATTGTAACGGGTTTTATATACAGTGGCTAGTATACGAATAAGGGTTCGATTTTGATTTTAGACAATTATATTTATGAATTATTTGTAGTTGTACTTGACAGGCTTGGGTGTTTTCTGTATCCATATAAAAATAAAATAAATAAATTTCTATAAGACCATATTTAAAAAAATATTATTTAATTGTACCTATAACACAAGCGTAGAAATATAGCTTAATTTGGGACCAGGTGACATGAAGAACTCGAATTCGGGCAGGAAAGTTGTTGTTGACATCAACTGAAAATTTTCTACATGAACTGCAAGTCTGCTCTCTAGCTTACACCGCTCCGGAGGTACAGCCTAGTGAGAGAACAACGACATCAGACGGGGTGATGGACAGCGAAGTCTTAGTGATAGGGTCCCGTTTACCTTGTGGTACGGAATCTAAATAATTAAGTATTTAAAAAAACTTTGAACCGACATCATGTGCTTTTGAAATTTGCGGGTTTTCCTCGATTTCTCAGGAGATAACCATCCGATCCTGACCAATGGGACAAAACGGGAACCACCAGAGCTTTCAAATAAAAAAATAATCATCGAAATCTATTCTATATTGTAAAGTTATTATCAGTGTAAGTATAATTGACATTTAATTTAAAAATATTGATTTGATTAAAAGCTCTGCTGAGTTTCTTACGCCGGTTCTTCTCAGCAGATTGCGTCCTGAACCGGTGGTAGGGTCAAAAATTGGACAAGTCATAAGCACATAATTTTTCTGAAAAATTGTGTCTACGTGTTTAAATGATTTTTCATTTTATTTCATTTCATTTCATCACTTCACCTAGTTAAAAGTTATGAGGTAACAAACATAAAAAAAAAAATCCTTTTGTTGAAGTCGTTTACAACAGCATAGAGTAATGACCAATTACTCGAGAGAAATCAAAATCATTAATATGAACTAATGCAGTAATAATATTTGTTAGTTCACACAATGGCCTTACTATCGTCACTGTGCCATAGATATGTTATCAAAGTCGCGTAAAAAAAATTCAGAACAGATTTGATAACATCAGCTTATCGAATAATGCGCTCCAAAAACTGGTAACAAGGTCGAACGTACTAACTATATATTTAACATCGCTTTTTATTGGCTTAACACTATTTATAATTAATAACCATCTTGCCAGATATTTTAAAGGGTAAGCAGAAATTCACAGACATTTTACATTTCACACAACGTCCTCTGGTCCCAAGCTAAGCTTATATGCTTGTGTTATGGGTACCAGAATACGGATATAATACATAAACTACTTTTCTTTTGTAAATACATACTTATAATACATAGAAATAACAGAGGTTATTTTAACTCATTTGACGCTTCGCATCGCATTTGTCTGTGTAGTCTAGATAGATCAGTCCGGTCTCTCATCTAGGGCTCTTTCCATTATTTGAAAAGATGGAGGCTTGTGTATGGCTACATAATATGTGCATATGGCTAAATATGTATACCTTACAGTTAATAAATTAATTAAAAAAGTTAATAAAAATAGTTAATAAAAAAAATAATTAAGTTAGTTAATTTAAGTAGTAGTTTCGTTTTTAGTTAGTTAGTTTAGTTTGTTTAGTTAATTTTCGGTAGCTTGGTCCCTGTACCTGATGCCGGTGGAGTACTATTTTACCGTAATGATTATTTATTTACCAAAAATAAATATTCGGTTACATTACGGTTATAATTATAACTTTAACACGTTAAATAATTGGTCCTTCAAGCCGGATAAGTCAATAATCTCAATGTGGATAGTATTTGGACGGGAAAAAGAATTTATTAACGGTGCAGCGTCCGCTTTTCTTAAAACTTTACGAAACAAATGGCAAACGGAAATACTTAATTTTTACTTACAGCTACCAGCTGGTAATAGTTAATGTGAGAATTGGAACGTGATTTTTATCTATGGTTAATATTCTATTTACTTCTAAGACCGGCTCATGTGTCTAATTTGGACCGGCTAACGTTTATGATTCCACAGTTAGCTATAGCTAGAAGTAATCGTTATTAAATAACTGTGTTATCTATACTAACATACTACAAACTAAGTAATTTTATTTACTTTTAATACAAATACTAAATTAAAGTGACTGTAATGATCTAATAACGGCGTTTTACCAAATACATCCAAATGTTTACAAGCACTATCTTAAAAAAATATTAATTAGAAAGACTTTATAGAAAATAGTTTTCTTTTGGGTTTCTTTCTGGTATCTCAAATGTTTTTGATAAATCTATATTAAAACTATAAAACTGAAGAGTATCTTGTTTGCACGCGCTAATCTCAGGAACTAAGAGTTCGAAATAAAAAAATATTTTTGTGTTGGATAGCCTATTTGTCGAGGAAGACTATATAACGGCTATAGACTAACGTCACAATGCGACCAATAGGAGCGAAGGATTTGTAAAAAACGTTGCAAAAACGGGGAAAATTGTCTAAATCCCACACGTACGAATTTGCGGGCAACAGTTAGTTAATATAGATGTTTAATTCTTTATTAGCTATTAATAACAAACACACAAATCATTACATATTTTATGTATGTTCATTACAAATACCGCTAACTCTCGCTAGACAACTCATTTTATGGCAGAATTCAAAGCTTCCTTATTCATTTCAACTATAACGCACTAACTAATTCGTAGTAATTGAATTGTAATAACTTTAAATAGATTAATTAATATTGATAAGATTGACCGCTACGTATGTATGTGTAGTTCAGTGAAGTGATGTCTTAAGAATACATAATGTCATCACTACATTTCTTTACCAAGGTTGCTCTGCCCTATATGTCAAGGGATGGTCCTTTCGCTGACAGACTTTTTGAATAACGAATCTACGATTAGTGACTGACTGTCATCCCTATCTAGCAGTAAGATATTACTATCTTCAGTCCACAACTCCAGTCTAATAAATATAAAATGCTATCATGAGTAGCTTATTGATAAAATATACCAAGGATATTTAACCCTTCATGGGTATTGCTGAAAAAGGGATGTCATCATGGTTTCACTTGGTTTGTCAGTTAAAAGCTAAATTTAACTTATCTAAACATGAAAACAAGTACCTTGCTGTATTTTGATTGTCTATTTCGTTGTGCACTTTAAAATTAATTATACTCCTTAATCTAGGATACACACTTTTATAACAACAAAGTCCAGTTAACACTGCCGAATTAGTTATGACACTATTAATTTTCATGCTTTAGTTAAGTTTAGTTGCGCGCATAGAATTGATACTAATGTTAACTCAAAATGTCAAGAATTCAGTTAATATTTTATGTTATTATTGCTTGTACTTACACAGAGTAGATGTAGTCATGAACTCTTTATTACTCTAGGAGGATTATATTACTAGATAGCTTAGACCGAGGTGAATGACCCTTACTTAGGAATCCTGTTTTATATTCAAACCATCAAGTTACTTACATGTCCTTTAAACGGAACTGATGCACTTTGAACACTTGCAATTAAAATATATTAGCATCGAAGTGACGAGATACCTGACCATCTTAAATTTATGTTGAAACACATTTACATCAATTTGGATTCGAACATGATACCACAGATACATAACTATGGAGTTTATATGGTGCAACTAACTAAAAATTCTATAGAGGTACTTGCTTAATTTCGGCGTCCACTTATTTTGAATTCAGTAATACATTGTAAATAGTTTGAATTACATATTTGTAAAGTTAATTTAATAAGCGTAGCCTTCCACACTCCTTCCAAATAGTACCTAAATCTAAAAATCTGACATCATTTCATGGCGGAAAAAACCAAAGAAATGATAAACATCCCTTTAGAATTCCGAACGATAATTTTTTTTTCTAAAAATATTTGGTAACTTGCAATCACCTAAAGGTCCCATGTCGGCATCAGAGAAATTCAGTACGGCCTCCTATATATTCACAACAATGGCTATATATAAGGGTCAGAATATGAGTTTGCCTTTTTATAGTTTTAACCCCCAACGGAAAAAAGGGCAGTTATAATTTGGACACATCTTCCTCTCTCTCCAGCCCATTGACGTCCCACTGTTGAGCACGGGCCTCCTCTATTTTCGGAGGGATGATGGTCTACTGTGCCGCGCTGACCAGGCGTGTTGGCATAGGGTTTACTTTCGAGTTTTCCATCTCTCATAGAGGATGTCATCTGTGTAAAATATCCCTTAGCTGGCTTTACAGCATCCTGGGGAGGAGATGGGATGGTGACACTTGCATTCTTAGTCCGTCACCACATGGAAAATCTTCCTATGAGTCTGTAATTATGTATGTCTGTGACATAATAGCTTCTGAACGGATAAAGTGATTTCAATTTAGTGCTTTTTTTCACAAGCATTATTTGTATTGGCTATACACATTACACTCATGTTCGCCTAGATAAGATAACCTGGATTATGTAGACTAATATATCTCGTTTAGTTCATATCGGAAAGTTAAAATGTCATTGTTGTATTAATTAGCTCTTATCGGTCAAAAGGAAGTAGGTTGTTGGCGCGAAGCCACGAACTATTCGTGTAATGAACGACAAATGGACTATAAAATAGCTAATTATGTATACAAATCATTAAAAATTTGTTTGTGATTTGAACTCCTTGACTAAAGAGTAACGAGACCTGATACTTAGATTTACCAGCGAGCTTTTCCTCAAGAGATACGTAAAATGTTTATAGAAAATTTCTCAATTTCTTTTTATTTATTTATTGTAAAACTAGCTGTTGCCCGTGACTTCGTACGAGTGGAATTTAGAACATTTTCCCCGTTTTTGCAACATATTTTTATAGTCTATGTTAGGTACTAAGGGTAAATGTAGCTTTCCAATGGTGAAAGAATTTTTAAAATCGTCACAGTAGTTTTTGATATTATGCGTTGCTTTTCTCTTAATTATATTAGTAGAGATATAGTTATGTAACATAACAAAGTCTAACCATTGCTAAAAAAGCTCAAAGAGTTGAAAGTTAAAGGAAAACCTAAAAAAGGTATTATTAATAAATTATAATCCGTATGTCAACAGCTTGGTCTGCTCAGTATAGTAGGCTAAATACTGATAAAGACCTGTGGCCAGCAGTGAAATGCCTAAATACTATAAATAATAATAGTTTATAAAAACTAAAAAACACGCTGTATTTAATCGAATTATTGCATTGTCATCGGTCTTTGACAGCTGTGCAAAATTTGAATAGAATCTGACCGTTTAAAGTGGGTCAAAATAGCGTCCAAAGGAGTCGGTTACAAACATACAAACAAACATACAAGTGAAGCTAATATAAAGCGTGTAAAAAGTGTTAAATAAATGCATATTGCAACTGACGTGACGTCAAATCAAATGAATGTAAATTCATCAAAATTGCCTACGCTAATGAATAAAATTCTCAACTATCACATGTAATTTGTTTGACTTAAATATTTACGGGAGCGAAACTAGCATTCACTTATTGTATTAAAACTAAGATATGATATTACTAAACTAAATAAGATTCTATCCGTGTGGACACAAAATATATACCAGATGGTGGGTTGACGTTTAAAAATGAGGACAAGTAACTTTAGCCTGGCTAAATTGTACTTCATAGAATAATGACGTTTCATATGACGTATAGCCTGTATCATAGACACACATAGATATATCGGAAAACATGAAAGAAATTACCTGTATTTACAATCAGAACAGTCATCTATCTAAAAGTCTTGTAATACTGGACAAACTAACTACGTTAACTACAACATTCTATTGACTACAATGAGCTCGATCCGTCGCTTACGACACGTGTAACTGGTTAGGAAGGATCCTTTTATGAATATTCAACGGGTCACCATTTCAAGCTCACCAACTAACTACACAAAATCAATAACTTATTTAACGTTGACACAATTCGAGGACTTACTTCATAATCTTGGAAGCTAAGTTCTCTGCTCTGTACAACCCTAAGGTTGACTGGTAGAAAATGCCTCAGGCATTAAGCCCGCCTTTGTACACTCTATTTGTGCATGAAGAATTAAATAAATAAATAAGTTAAAACTAAAAATCCTTAAGTAAACAATTTTAATCAAGTCTCCTACGACAGATACATTTTCACGCACACATAGATATGTAAGTGCCTTCAAGCCGACTGAGTGATGTAGCCATAGTGTGGATTAAGAACACAAGTGTCACCACCCCATATATTTAGGGTGCTGTAAAAACCAGCTAAGCATATTGTGGATGTCAAAAGGATACGTAAAAGCATTTACCGACTGCGTCAAAAAAAAAAATTGTACACACTGATTACAACCTAGTTATGTGTGTACGGAAAACTTTAAAATAAACCTCATGACCACACACCTGGTCAGCGTGGCATAGTTGATCATGATCACTTCCAAATTGGAGGAATCCTATGCCCAACAGTGGGACGCTAATAGGCTGGAGAGAAAGAGAGATTAAAAATTGCTTGAATGGGCTGGATGAATTTTCAAGGCTTTAAAAGTTGCAGCTAAGACTTTGTTGGTTTAGTTGTTATCTACCTAGCCCTGTAAGGTCATTAGTGATTTTGAGGCAAACCTGTTCTGCATTATGTAAAAAGTAAGTTATATTTTTATGTATTGCTTTAGCAGTTATAATAATGCTTTATATCCGAAAGTTAAATAATTACCTATAAAAAATCATAATACAAATGAATATAACATTTAGTATATAATAATAAATAATGTTTAATATAATATAACTCTCACACGTAAAACCTACTGAACATTAAAAGAAATTACAAAATTGCATATTATCTATATATCTATCATATTAATAATAGCATATACCTATCATATAAGTAATACCTATCGTCAGAAGAGTTCTGCGTATGAATGTGGAAGTGAAATAGTCTAGCTAGAGGAAGACCTTAGAAAAGATGGATGGACTGTGTGAAAGAGGACATGAAAGAAAGAAGAGTTAACACAGATATAATAATAGTTTATTGCCATAAAGTGTAAAGTACATAGTTATCAATGTGAAAACGACACGACGTCGACGAATGATATGGCGACTGACAGAAGAGAATGGAATAAAAAGACATGTTGAAACGACCGCAAATAATGGGATAAGGACAAGAGAATGATGATGATTTATCATAATATTATTAATTAAAAATTGAAAGATTGAATTTCTAAACTAACTTAAGTTCTGGTGTTCTCTAAAAACAGGATAACATTGTATGCGCGTGAATCAGCGTGTTTTAGTTAGTATAATAATGAACATGTTATTAGCGATCAAGCACCTCTTATTTCCAGGTAGTAGTTGGTGCAACACAAAAAACCCAACGAAGGCTCACATTTAATTCTACACTATATAGGAAACTAACAATTTTTTATTTCAAATTCAGACTAGATGTAGTCTCAGAATTCTAAACATTAATCTATATTAATATTATAATAATAATATTATAAAGCTGAAGAGTTTGTTTGTTTAAACGCGCTAATCTCAGGAACTACTGATTCGAATAGAAAAATTATTTTTGTGTTGGTTAGTCCATTTATCGAAGAAGGCTATAAGCTATTTAATATCTAAAATTTTCTAAATTCCACGTGCACAAAGTCTAGACTTTGTGCACGTGGAATTTAGAAAATTTTACTAAAACTAGCTAGACTAGTCTAGCTAGTTTTAAATAAAATTACATTTCTGTATTGTAAATGTGTCAGTTTATGATAATAATGTTACATGTTTGACAGCTATAGGTCGATAGTCTACGATTGAAATACCAATATCAGCAAATACGTGAATCATATTACGAAATATTAGCAGAGATGTTTTGATATTAGCTTGAACTCACACAATAAATATCTACTACATAGGTACAGATATAGTTTAACCTGTTCGGACCAGTTTATAGCTAAACAGCTAAACATTTTTTTTTCAAACATTTACCCTGGCTGGCCACTTGCTAACTGATAAAAAAAATATGATAAGTATTCTGTGATGTTACTCTGTGTCTGTGTCACTCTGTGCTATGTATTAATAGTTTTTTAACAAACACATATATGATTATTCTACGTAAAGTAAATAAAAATAAAACTAGCTTCGATAACAACTAAGTTAATGCAATAAAAATCTTCAATAAATGTAAGACATAGATAAGGTTGAATGCAATTTAAATGCAGCAAACATCTGCCATTTTGCAAAGGAATAAGACGAGTTTACCAGTAAAAAAATCCTTTCAACTAACACCATAACTTTCAATTTCAATAAAATTATTAACTAAATCTTTATAAAAAACTAACCTTGTTTGCTAGTTTTTTTTTTCAAATATGTTGTGTAGATTGTATCAAAATGACGATAGCATAGTCCAAGTTTGAACTTCGAACAACCATCGAGTAGCGTTTTTACTTTTTATTTCTTTTTTTTCACAAGCCTCTAACTAGGAAGGTTATATAGCTATAAAATGCTACCTTGAACTTTAAGATCGTAAACTGAATTTTAAACGTTGAGTTTACAAATTAATTGTTGGTTCTAACAGGAAAATAATAGGCGTTAAATTGCTTCTGCCAATGTTATTATACTTTTGCAATATTTAAGCACGTACTTATGTAGATAGTTATTACGAATCTTCATCAATGAAATTCCTGAATTGTTTTCTTGTAAAGTATGTGAGAAGAATTAAAATACCAACACGTCTCTCTTCAGCTTATTAACGTCCTACTGCTGTCTACTGTGCCACGCTGACCAGGCGTGTTGGCACAGGGTTTAGTTTTCAGTTATCCGTCTCTCAGTTCTCTCACAGTAGACGTTAAGTAGTATAGTTCCTTAGCAGGCTCTTTTAGCACGGCGTTGTAGACCATAATCCCAAAGTGGAGGGAGAGTTGGTAAAACATGTGACGCGTGGCTTGAGAAATCATTGTTGTCATAATCATTTTTACATAAAAGTTTCCGGCCGCTTATATAAATGTGTCAACGTATCTAATATCTATACAAATTGATATGTAAATACATTACTTCACGTTTTGTTACAGCAACAATGGTTACAGCCAGTGATATTATAACAAATAGAAAACAATTTGCACAAAAATTAAAAAACACGCTGAATATTATTTTAATTTTTTTTATTGTTATCTAAGTGTGCAAAATTTCAGATCAATCCGACTAAGTACTGAAAGTGGGTGAAAATCACTTTAAAAGATTACGTTACATGGATTCATAAATAGATACGTACCAAGCTAATAAAAGCGTTCTAGTAATAATAGTGAATGAAATGATATTTTACGTAGGAAATAATTAATTTTAAATGACCGAAGGGTTGAACTTTCGAGCATTTAATATTTAGATTTGAACTGATTTTCATGTAGGTACTAAAAGTCTTTATCTAAAAGTGACCTTTAATGTGTAATTAGGTATAGGTACCTACATCATACATGATGCCCTTTTATACAAAAATCTACTTACTTAGTTACACTTTAACTTCATTAAGGTGTTTATGACCCGTATCCTAAATCTTCAACAATGGCTAGAGTTCCAAAATATCAAATAAAAAAAATCTAGTAAACTCGAATAAGGCTGGAATCGAACCCCTAGTGTGCCTGTCTCTTGTCTTCCTAGTGTGACAATCTACTATACAAACAGACAGCTTACACTAATTTATAATATTAATACTTTGGCGGATAATTTACGGTTAGAATTCATATTTAATTTCGTTCCTTGGTTTAACAATAGATAAAGAACTAAACTGGAAGGAAAATATTAATATAATTTGCACAAAACTAGACAAATTTGTATTTGCTCTCAGAAAACTTAGGCACACGGTTTCTAAAGAAACTGCCCTCATTGCATACAACGGTTATGTCGCGTCGTTGCTTCGCTATGGGATAGTGATTTGGGGAAACTCTGTAGAAGTGCAAAGGGTATTTATAGCGCAAAAAAAGTGCGTAGGTACGTGCGGTCTACGGTGCTGAATATTTAGCGCACTGTAGACCGATATTTAAGGATTTAAAAATTCTAACACTACCAGGCTTATATATCTATGAAATTTGCTTATTTGTTATGTCAAAATCCACACTTTTTCCCATTACATGATGAAATTGTAAAAAAAGTTAATAGTAGAAATCCTACTAAGTTGTATACGCCTCGTCATAGACTTCACTTGTACAGCAGAAATGCTTATTGTATGGCTATTACTCTTTATAATAAACTACCAGCTCAATTGAAAATACTGTCATTCAATAAATTTAGGAAAAATTTGTACAGCTGGTTGGTAGACAAATGCTTTTATACAGTGAAGGAATATTTGTCACACAGATAATCCTTTATGTTTATGTATTAATTTATAGTAACTGATGTTGACAATATGCTAACTAAGCTTATGCTGACTATTATAAGTTTAATTATATTTCTACGCCGGCTTACGGTAGAATATGTGTGACTGCAATATGCACCTATTTATAAGAATCTATTGTACCATATTCTTGGAAATAAATGACTATTCTATTCTTCTATTCTATTCTTAACACAAATAAATTCCGTAAACTAGTTTTATTTTTTCAGTCACCATGGTAACGGGTGGGACTGTCCTACCCGTGATCATGGTAACTGCAGTCTCCGAAACGTCGAGCTACAATTTAAAACAAATATACATGTCTAAATCCGTAACAAGTAGTTTTATTTGAGAAAATATGATCTTATAAGCCACGCAAATTGGTAATGCGCTGGAACCTTGTCAAATTAACGCCCTTGTGACGTCATCAGCAAAGAAAAAGTACAGCTAACAAAAAGTAATATTCTCATCTATACGTCACTATGACGTCACCAATATGGCCGCCAGGCGCATTACCAATTTGTGTGGCTTATAACATGATTCAGGTATCAAAAAAACTGCTCACTTTACATAAAATGCATAAATAAATACTAATGATAATAACACAGGTTAATAATAACGGCTGGTATCATAGAGTAATTGTAACACTTTCGTTTCGTAACGCAGCCATGAGTCCAAGTGAACATAGCGCGTGGAAACAAGAACAGATCTAACTGTATTATTATAATATATCTAATTTTAAACAATAAACATTTACTGTAATTAAAACTATGCCTTGTTGCTTCTATAAGTTCGTCTTGTGAGAGAGTTTTCATTCAAAACTGATTCGAACGAGATGTTTTTGTTTTTTATGCAATCAGTACGCAATCGACTTACTAAAATTATATTTTTATTTCTATAGTCCATCTAGTTATTGTAATATAACTATTATGGGCTCAGAGTTCAGTTAACATTATCGCAGGTTCGATTCCGCACAAGACAAGTTTAAATTTTGTGACGAACACACTTTGTACTGCTTTTAGGTGATTTCTATTTTGTATCGCTGGGACTACGTTAAGGGCCTACATCAATATTATCGTATATCATCGCCGACACGTACATATTAAAACAGCCAGTAGGCACAGAAAATGAAGAATTAGGGATACTTTTCCTATTTACTCAAAATCTACTAAATATATTTTAATTCTGATTTACGTGTTTCTATATATAATAGTTACTTATGTTTTTAAAGTTATTTCATTAGTTAATACGCGATAATAGACCGACAAATGAAAAAAATAAGAAATGAGAGAGGTATTTTCGCTAAGATTTTCTATCGAGAAAACTTTTCTCAATCGCGTTTCTGAGTTTATGCGATCCTAGATTATATATTGAAAAAACATATACTTAAAAATTAGAGCTCTAGCCATTCAATCTAAAGAAACAATGAAAACTTCGTACATAGAAAAATGCACGAAGCTATTTTGGTATCCTCTTAACAAAAAAGAAGTTTGTATGAATTTGTATGTTGTTTGTATGAATGTACCTACTATACGCGTATCTTGATAGTATTAACATAGGCATCAAGCTTAATTTGGGACCGGAAGACGTTATAAAAAATATTTTTACATAAAATCAAATAAATTCTTCATCTCAATGTAAAATTGTTTAAGTGCGCTAATTTCCTGAAAAAATACCGCCAGTAGCCCTTGGACTATCAGGAAACGAAGCCAAATAGCTCACGAATTGCCAATATAAACTCAAGAATGTTAATTTGCATACATTTAAATAAAACGATATCATAATTTCATCAATCATGGCGGCTAGATATTTAGGATTCAACAACCTTAGTTACACGAGTTATATTATCGGCAGTTCATTAGTAAATAATTAATGAACTTGTTTTAAGTATAACTATTACTATAATTAGTATCGTTTGAGATAGGAACAACGTTAATATAATTACCTATGTATTGAATATCGTTGTCTCTTGATAAACAGATTCTAGAAAATTAGCTTTTAGTTATATTTGTTAAACAAGATGCACTTTTTTTCTTTCTTTATCAAATAAAACAAAGTGGGCCATAGAGAAAGAATATTACCTAGAGTCTGCAGATTTTGGCGCGCATTGATCCCATAGATAGACAAAGAATAGAAAAAAATATTACATAGACACACATACACTTTAGATTTCTATGGAAAGTAGTTAACTACGCAAATTAGTTGTCTGGAAATAAGCCCGGTGCCAATGTACGACAAGAGAGTCATATTACATTATTGTATCCATGTAGGTATCACGTTCATGGGCGTATTGGCATTTAATGCCGTGAAAAAATAAATTGGTTTAAATACTAAACACAATAATCTTTTTATCTAAAAACTCAAATTTTTTGCAATTGTCTTCCTTTTCAGCTCATAGGCCAATATTTCCATTATCTATGCCTCTTTCTATCTATCTTCTATCCTCCATTATACGAGAAGATCTACACTAACTTTTGATGCCGAATAGGCTAGGTACTTATTTGAGTAGGTTATTCCTATACTTACATTAAGACTCCAAAAGAGGTATTGCAATTGCTCTAGTGACACGTGTAATTTATCATTGGAGAAATAAACAATCGACTGCAAAAAATAAATACTTTCGTTGTTATAAATAAATGTTCTCGTATCTATAAGTTTTAAACCGTAGCGCAAGTTTTAAATAAGAGACCATAAAATAAAAGAAAAAAATGTCTACTTGCCAGTTGTCTTTTGTGACACGTGGAAGCCATATTGGAAAGGGATTTACAAATTTCTAAATTTAAAAAACGAACAGTGTTTCGTTAATTTACAAATATAAATTTAAAATTTCTCGGAGATTTGCTTTTATTTATTAGATTTTATGTACCTATCTAATAAATCATATTTGAAACACGTTTGATTTACGTGTCTGTTTATTTTCTTACCTATGTAGTTCAAAGAATAATTAGAAGTATACGAGCAGGTAAGTACTACTAAGTGTTTGTGTTATAAAAACGTGGGCGAAACTTTATTGATGTAAAACCTATTGCGTGATTGTTTTAGAAGAAAGATAAAAAAAATACATTATGAATCTGACGTCAACGTTACGTAGAAGGCAAATGATGTTTAAATACAGTAATTTCAATGAAATATTTTACTTTAAAAGTTCTGTTACAGTTTTATAAAAGTGGTTTGGGTGAAACTTGTTGGATGTAAAACCGAGCAAATTGGGAGACCATTAGGAAAAGAAAGACTAATAGATTAATGGATGGTAGTTATATTATTTCTTTTATTAATGGCACAGAATAAAATTAATGGTTTAAGAAAAAGAGAGCATTCCAGTTAGGTTTTCAATTGAGTTTGCATTCAAATTCTTATTTTACCATGAGTTTAAAAACACTGACTCTCTTGATTCTTAAGAATATTCATTGAATTCATTTATTCCAAGAGTATGGCGTAATAAACAGACAACTATAATGTGAATATATCTTGCAGTACTCTATATAAAGCTTCAACATCTTACATACTTTTCTCAGTAAGATTGTTAAGAGGATACCAAAATAGCTTCGTGCATTTTTCTACGTACGAAGTTTTCATTGTTTCTTTAGATTGAATGGCTAGAGCTCTAATTTTTAAGTACTTATATGTTTTTTTAATATATGATCTAGGATTGCATAAACTCAGAAACGCGATTGAAAACAGTTTTCTCGATAGAAAATCTTAGCGAAACAACTTCTCTAATTTTTTATTTTTTTCATTTGTCGGTCTATTATCGCGTATTAACTAATGAAATAACTTTAAAAACATAAGTTACTATTATATATAGAAACACGTAAATCAGAATTAAAATATATTTAGTAGATTTTGAGTAAACAAAAAAAAATCCCTAATTCTTCATTTTCTATACCTACTAGCTGTGTTAATATGTACATGTCGACGATAATATTGATGTAGGCCCTTAAAGCCATCAATGCCAATTTTCCCCTTGTACCTATTTTATTACTTTGATCGTTCCGCTTAACATATCAGTGTCTGTTTATAGCATGTTTCTCGAAAATCGTTTAATGGACTCAATAATCGACTATATAGAGATAGTGAAGTGGTTTATTACATTAGTTATATATCAAAGGCGATCATAAATAAATTAATTTGTGGAATATTTTTATATATTATGTACCACACAATATTTTACAATAAATAGTCCTTCGAAAGCGTTTCATATTCTGGTATTTGGACTATATTATATTGGAACTATTTTATTGACCATATTATTTTGATCTAAGAATGTTACGCTTTTTTATTAAATTTGTAAGACTGCGAAGTTCTTGTTTGTGCCCCTTTAAATTCGAAGGACCATATTGTAACAAGTAGGTAATGCAAAAATCTTTTTAAATCATTGATAAGGACAACCTTTAAGTTAGTATTTTTAAATTCAGCATCCTTTAATTTATAATTGTTTAAAAAGTATATTTAGAAACGAAACATCAAAATTTTTATCTTCTTTTTAAAAACTAGAATTTTATTTTAACAATCTACCTACTTAATTAATAAATATTTTCCATTGCATTAATATTAAGTCTGTTAGCTCAATTTTAAAATTTTAAACTCATACTTAAGTAACTAAACTTATAATTAACGTTTTTAAAGTCACGTAATATCAATTTATAAGTAAACTTGTATTCAATTCGATAACATTATATCCTCATGATTACTTCAACACTAATGTCTCGGATCATATTATCGCAATAACATTTTATGAATCATCTTAGCATAATATCGTCAGTACGCAATGCTACGCCTGTTACCTAACTCGTAGACTTTCAGCTTACGACCTATAGTTAACTAATACAAATCGGTACTTACGTCATAACTCCACGTGCAAGAGACACCGGCGAATTTCGCCACACAGCGGCCTAACTCGACGTCTTCATGAGTTGTGTACAAATGCTTCAGACAGTATTTCACATGGGGTGCTACTCTCTTCAATGTCTCCCTCGAGAACATAACTCCAGGACCTCCCATACAGAAGTTCTCATTATAGTCTAAAGCCAACGCATCTCTTTCATCATTAGTACCTCTACCAGCTTGACCAATAAACAGAGGCTTCCTGCTGTCCACAGAACGCAAAAACTGTTCCAGCTTATCACCTCTAACATAGACATCGTCGTCTGCTCGCATAAACCACTCAAATGTATCTCCATACTTCTCGTACATGTACAACAACATTAGGAAGGATTTCTTTTGAGGCGGGTAACTATCGTCTACATTACGCAAAGAAATCAATGGTAAATCAGGAGCACGAGACACTTCCGAACTAAAAAACGCAATCCGGCCAGGCAAGTCCTGGCTCCAGGTTTCATACACTGCTCTAGCACGAGTAGTTAAATATTGTTCAGCAGTCATCACACCCACGAACACTAATGTTCTATTAGAGTTCTGAACAGTCTCATTTGGTAACAACCCTATTAGCGCTAGAGGATCGGGCTCTGCGATTGATTTTGCTGCTACTGGACATGTTTCTAAAGTAGTTCTGGACGAAGTCCTTAAGCACATCTTCAGAAAAATCCCAAAAGTTACGCCGAGCGCGATCCCCGCCGCGAGATGCATCCACCTGCTCCTCCGAGGCATCGTGATAATACTGCGGAGTCAACAAAAGCACCCACTTTTACCCGGCGTCCACATGTGTGCATTCCAGGAATAACCTTTTTATCCCTTTTTTGTAGCGGCCGGGAGGGGTAGACATTAGCAGGCGGCTTTTTTGTTCGATTTTCGCTCCCATCGGTTGGGGAGCGATCACATGGCCGATGCGGGCGAGATGTCGCGCACGAATTCAAACCCTATCACAATATCACCGGCCTAAATATCGTTTTCGCAGATGTTATCGGCGATGCGAGCGCGGTGAGGCGCGGCGCGTATAGAAATGCGACCCGGTCATATTACGTGTACATCGGCGAGCTAATCGTACCGGCACCCGCGCACACCAATGTTCGACTCGTGCGCCGCGCGCTAACCAACTGGACTATTCCAAAACAAAACTTAAAGCAGCGGTAATTCAGAGTGTCCGCGCAGACCGTATTCTTGCTTACATCTCTGTCGCACCACTCAATTCGCTCTATCTACATCTTTATCCAACAGTTAATGTGAACACGATTGAAATGAACTTGCCCCATTCATCGCAGCATGTCTGGCCGGTGATGACAATAGACAATGCGGTGGTCGTCCATTGTCTGCTGGGTCACCGGCTCGCGGAAACTACATTTTATGACCTATTTGCAAGACTCCGGGAACTACGCGAGACCGCAGGAAACCAAGTTCCTTTACCTGAGCTCGCTTACAAATTCATAAAACAATGTTGTAATACATTTGTTTAAGTGCCCTTGTTAAAACCAGATGTTGGCAAATGCAACAATATCAGTAATGTTGCATACAATGGCGGAGTTCTTGCAAATATTGCTGAATTGTTGCCAGTCAATATATCTACTATATCTAGTTGAGTAGGTAGTTGGCTACTGAAACGTAAGCAGAATTCTTGAGAGTCCATTATAGCAAAACGTAACTGATGAATCCGGAATACAAACAATCCAGGTAAAATTACCTACGCATGCGCGCACGCAGGCGTTAATCATGCACTTGGCATTGACCTATTACGCCAAATAGTATAATAATGTAAGCGAAATTCACTACCTTGATACACTCTTATTCCAATGTACTAAATATCATATTTAACAAGCCGCAAACTAAGAACAGATGTTGACGCCATCTCCACGCATTATTTGCATATCGTGGCTTCTATCTGTCGGCACCCATACTTTGTATAAACTTAAAAGTAACCTTCCTGTTTTTTTTGCTCGTTGGCTTATAGGAAGTCTGTGTTTTATAATGACTGGACTTCAAAAGGCCGCGGGCGCTGAACATGGTTATTACAAAAAAAAACTGAGACAAATTAGCGAAGATGTTATAAAACTTCGCATTTGGTTATTTCCCATGAGCATATCAGACTTAGGTAGTTTCAGATTTCAAAGGAATTAAAACAATACAGTCACACAATGGTTTGTGTCAATTGTTTCTCTCTTTCTCTGTTTGGCACGAGCATCCTCCACTTTGGGAGGGATTATGATCTTCTAGGTCTCGTGTTGGCTTGGGGCTTATTTTCGAGATTTCCGCTATGTGGTTCCAGTGGAGGGGTAGGTACCAGTTGAATAAAAGCTTTTTATATTTTTAGAGATAACAAATAATTATAAAAAGCCACTGGATTTATAAAAAAACTAGCTGACCTGGCAAACGTTGTGTTGCCGTTCTAAAAAAAAGTGTTTGAAAAATAGATGTTGGCCGATTCTCAGACCTCCTGAATATACATGTCAAATTTCATAAAAATCGGTCAAGCCGTTTCGGAGGAGTAGGTACGGTAACTAACGCAGTGACACTTAAATTTTATATATAAGACTAGCTGTCCCGGCAAACATTGTTTTGCCATACCAAAAAAAAAAATTTGAAAAATAGATGTTAGCCGATTCTCAGACCTACTGAATGTGCATACAACATTTCATAAGAATCGATCTAGCCGTTTCGGAGGAGTACTGTAACTAACACTGTGACACGTGAATTTTATATATTAGATTTTACTCATTATTGAATGGATAAATCCGCTTCAGGGGTTGTCAATATTTTTTATTATTGTTGCGTGATAAATATTTTCAAAGATTGTATCAGTGCCGTCACCACAAACATGCTAATCCGTACTGAAGGTGAAATAATTTATTTGTTGTTATAATTTAACTTATGAGGTTCTTTCATTGCGTGTCGTGACAAACTTAGTAGCAACATGACTAACAGAATATTGACCTCTGAACCTGAAGCAAAATCTATATACTAAGATCACAATGGTGCTAAATATATTGTCACCAGAAACTGAACTAGACTAAAACAGAACCAGCTATGTTTTATGTTCGTGCTGTACATCTATCTACACCAATATTAAAAAGCTGAAGAGTTTGTTTTTAGACAAAGACGTTTGTACACGCTAATCTCAGGAACTACTGGTAGGATTTTTTTTTGTCGGATAGTAGTTATCGAGAAAGGCTATATAAAATCACGCTATGACCAATAAGATATGAGCATTAGTGAAAAATGTTGCAAAAGCGGGAAAATGGCTAACCTTTTGGTTAAAATCACTATTTTAGAATGCTTTCGTACGTTATCAAATTGCGTTACAGCCACTATTCATATTAATTTAATTTTGCTGCTCAAGCAGAACTGGCACCATTTTATATGAAAAATACTTTTTCTGAAACATGTCACATGTCATAGATAAATGTTATTGTGACGGGTTAAAATTATCATCATGGAAATCCCTAACCGATTCTCATCCAACTGTTAAAGCGTGAGAGAGGACAGTTTGTAATATTTATTAAACCTTGGTACTCGTAAATAGACCTACCGTTTTATGACAGATTGGGAATACAGGTGTCACCATCCCATTTCCTTCCAAGGGCGCTCTAAAAGCCAACTAAGTAATATTAAAACCAAATAACATCTTTTGTGAAAGATGGAAAACTCGAAACTAAACCCTATGCCAGCACGCTTGCTCAAGAGTGGTATTGTGGACTAATGACCCTCCCCGAAGTGGAGGAGGCCAACGCCCAAAAAATAGGTATTTAATGGGATGGGAAGGAGAAAATAAAAAGACAATATGAAAATAACATTTTTATTTATTCGTTTCATTTTGTGAAGCATTGTATAAAATAACCATTCACACTACCCAATCCATTTCACTTAAGACTCATATATACTACAAATAAATAGAAATACATTTTAAACAGCCTCATCAGTAACGGGATACAATCACTCTATTTATAATATTTTATATAACCTATCTATGAAGTATCTACAATATATATCTAGTTTAATATAGGGAAAAAATAATTGACGGAATGCAGATATAGCTATAAGAACAAAACCAATATTTCATACCGAATACTGGTGCCAATTCTATGTTAACAGCGTCGGAATGCTCATATATTCAAAATGGCATTTACTAGCCGCCCCTCCACCTAGAGCAGGTAAGCATGGGCTCCCCTGAGCTTGAGTATATACCAGGGCCCTGAGTCGGGTATTTCAACGGTGTCACAACTGTACCATAATTGTACCATTATGGTGCAATAGTAAAGTTTTTGGTAGTCTACTATTAATGTGTCGTCATAACGACTTCATCATTGTCTTACAATTGTCAAAGTGACATAAATTGCTAGTCTCGTACACAACTGCTTCACAATTGCAATTCAATGACTGAAATGTTTCGGTAGTCTGCTATTTTGAATTTGACAGTAATATTTTTAAATTGTCCTGTGTCGACAGATTGCCATAAATAAAAAATAGATAGATAGAAATATTAGAAATTGTTCTTTGTAATTTATTGCAATTTACTAATCTCCTAAACTTCACATTGCTTTTTATACTAATAAATAGTATGTACAAATATATTTAAACGAAGTCTAGCATGATTAAATGTTTAAATTTATTAGTTGTTTTTCGAAAATCACTTCAACTAACGCATTTTTTAAAAACGGCAACACATACATACCATTCTAACACAATCCATAGATAAAAGAGACCGAAAATTCAATGCATAGATAAAAGAGATCGACAATTCTATTACCATTGAAAGACCGTTATGACGGCATATAGCAGACTACGGATATTTGACTTCAATTGCAACGGTATCGTGCCGGTATTGTGCCGGTATGACAATGGTTCCAAAATAGTGGACTTGAGCACCAGGGCCCTGAGTCGGGTATTTCAACGGTGTCACAACTGTACCATTATTGCACCATTATGGTGCAATAGTAAAGTTTTTGGTAGTCTACTATTAATGTGTCGTCATAACGACTTCATCATTGTCTTACAATTGTCAAAGTGACATAAATTGCTAGTCTCGTACACAACTGCTTCACAATTGCAATTCAATGACTGAAATGTTTCGGTAATCTGCTATTTTGAATTTGACAGTAATATTTTTAAATTGTCCTGTGTCGACAGATTGCCATAAATAAAAAATAGATAGATAGAAATATTAGAAATTGTTCTTTGTAATTTATTGCAATTTACTAATCTCCTAAACTTCATATTGCTTTTTATACTAATAAATAGTATGTACAAATATATCTAAACGAAGTCTAGCATGATTAAATGTTTAAATTTATTAGTAGTTTTTCGAAAATCACTTCAACTAACGCATTTTTTAAAAACGGCAACACATACATACCATTCTAACACAATCCATAGATAAAAGACACCGAAAATTCAATGCATAGATAAAAGAGATCGACAATTCTATTACCATTGAAAGACCGATAAGACGGCATATAGCAGACTACGGATATTTGACTTCAATTGCAACGGTATCGTGCCGGTATGACAATTGTTCCAAAATAGTGGACTTGAGCACCAGTATTTGATATCGGGCCCCAGATTTGTGGTCAGCCACCTCACGGACCTTTCCGGACCAGTCGACCCAGTACTTTAATATTTTATCTATATTGTAAATACTTTATATCGCAGAGTATTCAATCATCTAAATAAAAAAATAACAAATTATAAACTTTCGTGAGAAGCAATAAGACAAGCTTTCATAATCTATTCCAATTTCAGACTACCCACATTCGGGTAAAAAGAATAGCACTTATAAATTAAAATGTGCACTAAATTAAAAAAAAATATAATATTTATCTATGTTTTTTGTACTATGTACAGATCAAAGTACAAAACCTTTAGTTTTTAAAGTAAGGCTCTAAGGATTATTTTATGATGACTTGCCACAGTCTGTGATTACAATTTTAAAAGGGTCGTGTATCTTAATGCTGTGATTTTATAAGTAAACCAGATGTAGCCAGCGACTATAGCCTTCCTCGGTTAATGGACCATCCAAGATAAAAAGAATTTTTCAATTCGAACTAGTTGTTCCTCCGTGTGGTGACGGACCTCCGTATGGTGACGGATTAAGAATACAAGTGTCACCACTCCATCTCCTCCCAAGGGTGCTGTAAAAGTCAGTTAAGGGATATTGCACACAGATAACATCCTCTGTGAGAGACGGAAAGCTCGAAAATAAACAACACGACAACACGCCTGGTCAGCGAGGCACAATAGACCATAATCCGACCAAAGTGGAGGAGGCCCGTGCCCAACAGTGGGATGTAAATGGGCTGGAGAGGAGTGGTTCCTCAGATTAGCGCGATCAAACAAACAAATAATTATTAAAATATAATTATCAAGCTCTTCAGCTTTATAATTATAAATCAAACCAGTTGTTGCTCACAACTTCGTACGGTGGAGTTTAGAAACCAAACCTTAAACAATTATATCAAGCCATCCTCTTGAACCATTCTATGAAAAAAAAAACACATCAAAAAAAAGTTGGAGTGAAAAGGTATGTAAACAGGTATTCTTACTGTGTTTCTGTCGCTGTTTTAGAATGTTGTACTACCTCCAGGTTCATCTAAGTTAAGCCGTAATGGACTTTCTAATTTATTTAACATCTAGTTATCAGCTTTATCTAGTAATCTTTTGCGTATAGAAACAATGTAGATTATTGAAACAATGTTGAATAAAATAAATACTATTACTGGAACTCAATAACTACCCTCATTTCTATTATTTCCAACTAAATTTACAATTCAAATGGAATTTATTTATAAGTAATTAAAAAGAGGGTAGTAATCGTATATTGAGTAGGTTTTATTTAGCTAAACACCATTGTACTATAGATTCAAAAGCTGTAGATGACTTCATTATAAACTGTACTATAAGTAGTCAACTTTTCTAGAATTTAGGAAAGCAATTTATTTTCTTTTAAGGCTCTAATATATAAATATTCACGGACATTTCATACAACGTCCTCTGGTCCCCAGCTAAAGCTTATATGCTTGAGTTATGGGTACCAGAATACGGATAGAATACATATACTTAATTACTATACAGATTTGTATGAAATATCGAAGGAAGACAGGTCTAACTCGCCAAGTACATAGACCTATTTCGTTTAATATTATTTTGAATGTAAAATATCATTCGATATACTTTAGACTCGCATAGTCTTTTATTTCGTGATCGATTAGTATATCAATTATTATCTTATATGCTCAACTAAAATAATAATTATAGTTTGATTGCAAATTATGAAAATATTATAAAAATTATAATAATAAAATTGCACTATGTGTATTTACAATATAAACAATATATTAAATCGTAGAAAGAGCACTTTAGTCGCATAAATTTCTGGAACTCTCCTCACACTTACTTAAATAGCAGTTAAATAGCGTGGAAGCGAGACAAAATGCTTCCGAACGCAACACTAATAGTGCTACTAAATGCTTTATATTTGAACACAGAACCGAAGTACACATTATAATATTTAGTTACATAACTCAATATTTAAGCGTATGAGTATCACTTATTACTTTTGATATTTAAAACACATTTTAATAATTTATTTAGTTGTAGAATAAAGCTTCTTTTCTGGGTCACAATTTCAACATACATGAAAAGAGGGCGTCGAAAATTCACATCACGCCCCCTTTTTATGTTAACCAACAAAAAACAATGTGCTAATAACGACAACTCAAATGCAATATTGCAAATAAATAAAATGGTTCTCAATTCGAATACTATCTTTGAAACTTAAATCGAACTACATTTATTCTGCCCCCTATAGAAATAGACCCTTTTAATATTTTTTCCGAAATTTAGTTCTCAGCAAAGATGCTACACGACGCTAAAAATCCCGTATTTTTCTTTAGATGAATTCATCTAAAGAAAAATACGGGATTTTTGGATGGTCATATGTCATTTAATTAGTATGTTTTGAAAAAAATAAAGAAAGTCATAGAAGCATAGATATATACGACCTAGACACTACTGTGAGAAAAATTTGTTGCTCTGGAGGCAATATTCACGAAGAAAACAGCAGACTACGAGAGAACTGAAAGAAGGAGTTTATTACGCTACTAGTTTTGTATGGAGCATAGTTTGGTGTCGTGCCCGCGTTTTCAAGGTTTGAGTTTGAAAATATTTCATTTCTGTCTATCTATGCAGATATATACAGACATAAACAAAAACATTATTATCAATAACAATACATGTATAAAGCAGATAATTAAAAAGCACTTGTTTATTAAAAGATCGTGTAAAATAATATTTCAACAACATATTTTTACAATAAGGAAGTCCATTAAAATTTTATGTCCTCTATCAGTATCTAAGAAACACATTAGATGTAAAAATAATAACATAGGACACTAGTTTTTGCACCCGGCTTACGAGTACTTTACGTCCTTCATATAATGTTAGCGATAATTCATAAACATAATTGGATTCGTGGTTAAGTTTTGTGGTTCCTGTAACGAAATGCCGTTCTTCGTGTGGTGACGGATTAGGAATACAAGTGTCATCAACCCATTTCCTCCCGAGGATGCTCTAATAGCTGGCTATCACAGCACTCTCGGGAACTTTTTTAACTATTAGCTGGCTAAGGAATATTGTTATCAGATAACATCGTCTGTAATAAACAGAAAACTTAAATGTAAACCCTGTGCCACATCCCTTGGTCAGCGCGGCACAGTAGATCATAATCGCTTCCAAACCTGTGCCCAACAGTGGGACGTTGCTGGAGAGAGAGAAGAGAGAGCAACGAAATGCCATCCACTACATCGCGGGTTCGATACCCGAACAGGAAAGTTAATGAGTACGGACACCGTCATTTGTTAAATTGCGTGAGGCGATATTGTGCGGAGCGTGTGTATCGACCAATGAAATTACATTATAGTGTTTGTGTGTGTTACTTCGACGCCTCACTGACTTGACAGTATAACTAAATTAACCAGCATATTGGGTATTTTTTTAAATAAAAAGTTCAAACGACTTCAAGTGCCTTTGAAATTTGAAGGTTTCCCTTGATTTATTAGGAGATAACCATCAGATCCTGACCTGGTGCCAATGGAACTACACGGGAACCACCAGGTTTCAAATAAAGAAAATTATCAATAAAATCGCTTCGCTCGGTTAAAAGTTATGAGGTAACAAACATAAATAAAAAGAAAACATACAGATGAATAGAGAACAGCCTCCTTCTTTTGAAGTCGGTTAAAAACAGCACTTTTGTTTGAGCCCACTACAGAACCAGCCAATTTATAGTTTAGGTATTTTTGTTACGTATTGCTACCCCTATTCCTGATCGCCGCGCCGAAAAGGACTATACATTAGCCAGATTTTATCTATAAAATCTCTGAAAAGTAGACGTTTCATAGTCTGTTGTTTTCTACGTAAAAATTAAATAAATTTGTTTTTTAAAGATGATGAATATATCTGTGCTTATAATAGGTACTTTATTTTTTGCTAAAACTACAAAATTTGTGTAATAGACGCTGCAAGTTAATCTAAAGACAACTAAAAAAAACGGGATTTTTGGATGGTCAATGGTCATATTTCTTTTAGTTGTTATTTTTTGAAAAAAAAAGGTAATACAAGCATAAATATATAAGACCTATATACTATGAGAAAAATTCGTTGCTCTGAAGGCAATATCTACGAAGAAAACAGCGGACTACGATGTCCATACCGATGGCTTTTGTACGGAGCATAGCGTGGTATCGTGCCCTCTTAATACTCAAAAAATAGTTTCTCGTAATAATATTTGTATTCGTAATTTTAATGGCTTTTAGTTAGTATTCTTATCATTCACAATCTTAAAAGCTTTCAAAACACAATTAACGTTACTAATAGACATAATGTTATTGACACATGTAGGATGTTGTAAAACTAATTGCAATCAATTAAATAATATTTATGAAACGTTAAAATTAGCGATAAATTCAACAAAGTGGAGAGATTGTAATAATTTGATAACTCATGGACTACAAACAAGTCAAATTAATGGAACACAAACTTCCTAGTATAAACTCTTTACTTATTATAAACCAAAGTCGTTATTTTTGTATGTATATCCATAAATGAGCTTATATCTTTAAAACTACGCAACGGATTTTAATGCAATTTGTTTTAAATAATAGTATGGTTCAAGAGGATATCTTTTTGTATAATTTGTTAAGGTTTCGTTCCTAAATTCCACCCGTACGAAGTTGCGGGCAACAGGTCTGAATAGAATTTGTTGTAGGAATTTAAACGTTGGAGGAATCACCACAAAAGTTCTTATTTGCAATTATGAGTATAGAACATTCTGGGCTAAGCATTAATAAAATCACGATTAATATTAATAACGAATAATAAATTTTTAAAACTGTCTATATTTGTTTACAATGTTTTTTACTTTTGAGAAAAATAATAAAAGACAAAATTCGCTATACATTATAATAAAATCGGTCCACAATTAACTGAGAAATCAGGTAACATACACACAAAAACATACCAACGATTAGATAATCTTCTTTTTTAAACTCGATTAAAAATAGAGGAATTGAGAACCACTTTTTTATAAACTTACTAACAATTTTCAAATATTCTTTCTCCAGTAACTATAAATTTCTATATTTTGACATCAGTAACTGCTCCTCTCGTCTTTGCCACTTTTGAGCATTATGTTCATAACTATTGACTGTTTTGTTTCAATTTATTGCTCTTACCAGCTATGGAGGAAGCTGTTACGTCGGTACATGGTAATTGTCACTCCTGGACAATGACAATACCTGAGGAACAGCCAATACAATTTCTGCCAAGAATAAGATATTATCCTTGTTAAATTCAAGCCATAAGATGCCTACTGCTGGCAGTTGTTACGAGACCAGATCATCCAAGGCCTGGTCCCTGTTGAACTGATGCTTGGCTAACGCTGCAGACACTTTCTCTTCTGAGAAACCTAAGTCCATTAGATCGCCAAGTATCAAAAGAGATTCAATAACCTGTAAAGTAAAGAGAAGGAAAGAGTTTAATTTCAATAGTTTATGATTATAGTTAGGTTTAATACTAAGTACTATACAGTAAGTACAATAGAGAACTATTGGACCAGGGGCGTGTTTAAAGGGGGTTGGAATCTGTTCCCATCCATTTTTATTTGCAAGAAGGCTATAGGCCCCATCCACACGACGTGTGGCAACATAAATTATATAACGCATATCTATCCACATGAGCACTGCGCCATGAAAGCCGGAAAGGGTTATTTCGTTCCGGTTGCGACGATGTACCACCACCCAATTCGTTTAGGCACTAGATGAAGTAGTTTGCACTGAAGACAGAACTGTAGGGACTGCAGTAACGTAGAGTGTGCGTTGCATCGACGCAGCGCATCGTGAGAACACCATGATTATTAGATGTAACATGACGCAGTGACAGTGCTAAATCGGCGCAACTCTATAGAGCGTTATAACGCATCGTGTGAACTGGTCCTCAGAAATTAATCCCTAAAAGACTGGAGCCCTTTGGCTGAATAACAGAATCCTTTTTATATATTAGTCCCTTACACTTTTCTCCTGGCATAGATTTTCTTAGACGTCATGGAAAAATGGTGGCCCTGTTGATGTCCAAGCCCATGTTAGTTACATTCCAACCCACTGATGCTAATACTAAAGTAATATTAATCTAAATTAAATTACTAAAGAGCATAATGAAAAACCTCACCTTTTTATCACTATCTCCTACAAGAGTACAGACTCTAGCTACCCTATCTAATGGAAATCCCATTCCATGTATCTTTCTACACATATCCTGCAACTTTGGAGCCAACTTATCGAATGGATTTGGTAAATGTGATGATTTCTTCCTATTAATCATATTAACTTTTCTATCACTAGTTGTAGACGGCTGAGGTTTTGACTCTTGACTACTCTTTAGAGCCGGACTGGCATTACACGACCTTTCAGTCATTTTCAACTTAATCAATTCTTCATTAAGTTCTCTCACTATATCTGGTACACTACGAGATCTTGATTTTATTGTATTTTGTGATGTTGTAGCTATATTTTGTTCTGTATTTTCGTTTGCTACTGGTGTATTATATACCGGTGAACTTTCCGGTTGATACTGTACAGGTATTTGTGGATATTGATAATAATATGGTTGTTGAATGTACTGAGAACCATTCGGAGCCTGATTATCTGAAGTAACCGGTATTGGGCTACCGTAATAAGGCTCTACAGGTGGCATTGTACTGGAAGATACATAGTATTGATAGTTTGGCATATACATATTAACATTCTCTACATCTGTGGGTAAATAATAACCGTTAGATATTGGATAGTGTTGTGGTTGATTGTACATCATACTAGGACCTTGTATTGGCTGTTCCATGTATGATGTTGGCAAGTAAGTGGTACCTTCTAACTGTGCTTGTGACCCACAATTTGGTATAGTGTATGTTTGCTCTGTTATATAATTTGGCTGCTGATGACAACTAGTTGTTGATTCTTTTTGACTTTGCAACACTTGTGCCAACAATTCCATATCATTTATTGTCTTCAATTCAACATTATCAAATGGACTTGACGTATCATTCTCAAAGTCTCTAAAAGTCAACATATCTATATTTGTATTGTGTGTAATTTTACTTATCTTGTTGTTTAATTTAAAATTTTGTAAAGGATCTGGGTCATCTAATAAACTGTTTTCCGGATAATGTGATGTTACTGTAGGCTGGAGAATGTTCAGTTGCTTCTCAGGAATATTTACAGTTGGCAACTGAACATTAGTTGAAACATCTACTGTCTCTGGGGTATTATCTTCACTAATATTGGTATCACAGTTCTTTTCAGCTTTGTCATCGGGGGATAGTATACTAATTTCTTCAGTACTAGGGTATGACACCTCAGACACACTCAGCTGTTTCAATCGTTCTTCTTCTTCAGCGGCTGCTATTGCATCAAGCCTTTTCTGTTCCGCTTCTTGCAGTAACTGAAGGCGATGTCGTCTTTCATTTTTCTTCGTCTCTTTCGCAGTCCTAAGCTCTTTGAGTTTCGATAGCACATTTCTCTCAAATATACAGTTATAATTTGATGCATTAGTGATGTCCACAACATTCTGAGCTCGTGTTATGCATTCATTCACAGTATAAGGTAAATCAATCTTGGGAAATCGTTTGTATTTCTCCGATATTTTAACGGACACATCGTCCATAAAATCTCCGAAATGTGACATATCGATGCACGACACAGCTGAGATAAAGAAGATAATCAAACAATGAGAAAGCAAAGTTTATTTCTTCAAACACTTTTAAGGTTACATACTCTTCATTCAACGTCATTACTTGTTATAAACATTCTAAATATTGGGAAATATATTTAACATATTTTCCATAGTCACATGAATCAATTTATAACATTAATTAAATTAATTGTGCCATAAAATTAAAATATTTTTACGTGTATTTGGCAGAATTAAACGTCAAATTTATAATCACTTCATAATTTTCCAGTGACAAAATGTATACATTTTACAAACAATGCAAAACAGAAAGAGTGCTACAAATTTAGCATTAGTAAAACAAAGAAAACAAGTTTCATAAGCTAAGAAAATAGTAAAACAAAAATTCGTCATTGAAACGCTCCTGATTTTACTTCCTTGCCAATGTAAAAAATGTTAGCTTCTACTGTCATCTGTCATGTGACCGCAGTAAATAAAATTGTGAATTAGTGATAATTTGGATTCATCTCTGTATTTAACACAAGAGATATATATTCATTTTATTACTAGCAAAACCTATGATGTTATATAATAATTATAATATTTGTATCACTGGCCTAAAATGGAATGTATGAATTTGAAGTATGAAAAAAATTAAATCACGTGTACTATTTTACAGTCCGTGACATCAGATGTCGTTAGTGTTGTTCCCTAATGTCATGGCGGATTTTCTTCATTAGATTTTTCAAATTTGCCATAATTCGTAGGTAGATTTGTTATTACCGGCGTCGAAATAATTATAACTAATTATATTCATATAGTGGGCAGCTAGGGACACGCTGCTATCGACAAACTTACAAACAGGAAGATAATTATTTGGAAAGAAGCTGCCACTGACGAACGTCTCGAATTTCGGCGTAGTCAAGATAAATAGAATCACTTGATTTCGACGTCGCATCATATTGTAATTAATTCACTACGCCTACTATGATGCAATAATTTACCGCCACACCGAACGCCATCGGATATTACGGTCGGAATACAGGTTGGTATAACAAAAATTTTATAAAACTGAAATATACCGGCGAAGTTGTGCTAATAACCTGAACGCCGGCAGGGTACTGAGGCGGGTATGAACGAAGGTGCTTCAATGATGTACCATGGAAACGGAGGCTTTGGAGGGCCAGGTCAGATGTATATGATGGGTGGGCAGGCAGAGCGTCCGCGCCATTACCCGTTGGACGCGCTCCAGAACCATGGTGGAACTATTGGCCATCCTCCTTCCCGTCGCTGGCAACCACGCCGAGATCGTCAGCCCAACCCAAAAAATGCAGATAACACTGCATTTGGATATGATTCTGACGACTCGAGCTTGTCAAGCAATGCCTCTGGTTCAAATAAGTCTGGAGAGAAAGGTAAGTCTTATTGATTTGTAAGAAAATAACGGTTATTTAATTGGTCTGATTTTCTATAAGTGAGAGCCTAGATAGCTGTCTGTATCTAGCAAATGGTTTTTCGGAATGCTATAGGTTTGCCATATATATAAACAAAGTATTAAACTACAACGTGAATGAATTATGTTCAGTCTAATTTATTTTAATAGAATAAAACACTTCACAAAACTACCCTCGAATAACTTGCTAAAGCTTCCATTCTTGTTCTAGTGTAGAGAATTTTTCTAATATTTAAATATATTGAATTTTTCTAATATTTAATATATTGTAATAATTAATAATTATTTACACAATCAACAAGCCATAGTAACTAAAATTAAAAAAAAATATGGCAATATTATAAATATTTTAAGTTACAATAAACATATCCCATGCTCCAGTACTTGTGCAATTCTTTTTTTGTTTGGATGATCACTTGTGATTGTGGCCTTTGCCAATCACATAATATAAAAATATTTGTAGCCATAGACAAAAAGATTACAACAATAAATTCTAAAATCAAATTTAAATGTTGTATTCATTTTTAAATTGCCAGCTTCAAATAACCTGATGACATCAAAACATACTTATTACAAATATTACAATTTCCTTTCAGATAATATAGTTACACATTGATATGATGAATATGTATTTACAATATACAGTAATAAGGCAGAGAAATCTTGATAGTAATTGATACTTTACTAACATCTTAGATTTACCTACATATTTTATGTTGCTAAGAGACAAAAATTGTAGATTTTTATTTTTATTTTAGCTGGAATATATATTTGAAATACTTTTGAAATAGGGATATTATGACACTAATATGACATAAATAAGTGGCCAGAAGGTGAGGTTGAGGTGCAGTAGTTAGTAACTAACTGACATTGGAGCTTAGTTAGTTGTCAATATTTATGAAATAACATAGCACTCAGCATTTTCTATTTATTATTGTGTATTTTAAAAATATTTTTCCTACTTCAGTATCTGTGTCAGTAATATGGACTAATTTGAGACCAGAGGGTGTGTAAAATGTTAAAAAAAAGATTCTCTGATTATGAAAACAAAAAATTTTACATATTACTATTTTTATTATTTTCCTCACCACAACACACAGGTGTTTGGGTCAATCTAGGATTTTTTTTTACAAACATCTACCAGACTGACTACAGTCACCCAACAAGGCAAAACTCAGATGAGTGGCAACCCTACATAGGACATACCTAACTACGTACACAAATACAAATCAACGTGATTATTTTATTATTACCTACTTATTTATGCCTGTATAGCCAAAACTATCCTACATACTAATTAGATCTATTTAAAACGTGAATGAATACATTTAACTAATTTTGTCTATAGAAAAAAAAACGTATGAAGCTGCCATAGGTAATTAGCGACGCGATTCTGGCGTGCCTGTCGTTTATTTTTACACGTTGCTTGCTCAATTATTTGGCGCCATGGCGTTGATGACGTTCGTTTCGATATTTAAAAAATATGGTTTTTGTATATGCTTCTTTTTAGGGTTCCGTACCCAAAGGGTAAAAACGGGACCCTATTACTGAGACTTCGCTGTCCGTCCGTCCGTCTGTCTGTCAACAGGCTGTATCTTAAGAACGGTGATAGCTAGACAGTTGAAATTTTCACAGATGATGTATTTCTATTGCCGCTATTACAACAAATACTAAAAATAAAATAAAATAAATATTTAAGGGGGGCTCCCATCCAACAAACATGATTTTTTTAACGTTTCTTGCTCGATACTAATAACGTTGCCTCCTTATGTTGCATAGATAATGGTACGGAACCCTTCGTGCGCGAGTCCGACTCGCACTTGACCAATTTTTTTTTTATTGGTGCGTATTTTGTTTACCTCTTTTCTTTTTAAATTTTATCCTGTAAACTAAGATATTTTTTCGTACATTTTTCTAGGTTTTATTATATTTACACAATACAACATAACATTAAATAATAGCGCATTCTAAACTTGTCGAGTTATGTTCAATGCTATTATCAGATAACATAGTAAATAATATCTAACAGATTTAACCTTGAGTGTAAGATTAAGTAAATATATGGGCAATGCGACGCGTTTAGAGAAAAACGTGTCTCCAGTGATACAGTGCGTATAAAAATAGTGCGCATATTCGCTGTTTAGGTAGTTGGGTTTGTTCTCGTGACCGAGTGAGGTAATGACGCGCAAACTGTGACGCGCTTCGCACCCGGCTCCTAATGTCCTTAGGGTTGTCACACCCTCTCTGATGTAAATATCGGGGCTGCATGGACGGACGTTCGTCCGGGTGTAACGATACGTCTTGTTTGTTTAGCTATTATTCCAACTGCTTTACCAGCCGTGTCTACAACTAGATACAAAGAAATGCAGCTGTACGGCTTATAGACCCTAAAATATCCAAGGAATGAGGTAGTAATAAAACGGGCGCTATACCGCTGTCATTTGCTAGTTTTATAATTACCGGGGATCGAGCTATTTTAAAATTTATTGAATTTTAGTAAACTAATTGAGATACAAAACAAAAACACATGCAAACATAGCTTATGCTATGGGCCTTTTTCACGATTTACAAGTAAAGTGTCAAGTAGGCTACTCGCAAGATAGTCACTGTTAAGTAGACGTTTGAATTTCACAATGTTCGAGTAGCGCTTTAGTTTGTGAAATAGATAAAAGATACACGAGTATCTTTTAATTTTAGATTTTTAATAAAAGTTACGAAACTTTTACTCGACAATCAGCGCTACTCGGAAAGTAACTCAACGGTTTACTTGTAGATCGTGAAAGAGGCCTATGTGTTATTTATTTTCCTAACGAGGTTGGTCAATATTAGGGTATCGAGAACCGGTTCTTCTTCTAGGAACCGGGAATTCAATATAAACTGATAATCTCAAAGTTGTCAACCCTATACGTACTTACTGCATTATTCTTAAATGAATCACGTAACAATGTGGCCTCATATTTTTTCTAAAACTGTCTGATTTAACACTGAAAATTCACACTCGCTAAATATTAAAAACGTATTCGTAAGAGCGAAACAGATAGATAATGATGACATCTACGCTAACATTTTACAACTCGTTATTTTGTAGTAATTTTTTTCTTTAGACAGGAAAGAGTGTTTCTCTCTTCCAACCATTAAACCCATATTATGATGGTGAGGCAGGAAAGCCTCGTTTTATAAATCGTGGTTTACATGAAGTAAGCACCTGTTATATCGATGTTGTATCCGTAACTACGTTATTTAAACTGGCAATTAAAACCTTATTGATATTGTTTGACAACATTGACTTAATCTATATTAATATTATAAAGCGGAAGAGTTTGTTTGTTTGTTTAAACGCGCTAATCTCAGGAACCAAACGATTAAAAAATTTTTTTAGACAGGGCATTTATCGAGGAAGGCCTTAGGTTGTATAACATCACGCTACTACCGGTAGAAGCGAAGCAGTAGTTAAAAATGTTGCAAAAACGGGGAAAATTTTCTAAATTCCACGCGATGGGGTCGCGGGCAGCAGCGAGTTTATTTATTATAAACATAATATGTACAAAGGTTTAAAAAAAAAATTTCAATTTTTTTGTTTTGACTCCTTAAAAACATTTTAATGCTTTCTCCCAAAAATTAAGTTTGAGTCTCACTTGTGCAAATATTTTTAGGATGTGTTTAAGTACGCAATTAAATAAACCTAAAATGTAACGTATTAGAGTAAAACCATCCTGTCTCAAGTAATAGTGATTAGTGAACAAAGAGTATTCGCTTAATTTGTTTGTTAGATAAACACTTAAGCTGTCCCATATGTGACTTGAAGCGTGGTCGTGTGTTTCTAATGGGTATATTAACATCGACGCTTTCCTTCATATGACATGAATCCCTCGGCGTTTGAGTATATTGAAAATTAGCGTGCTAAGATGACTTCACGCTAGATTATTTACGGTTAGGCAGAAAGCCCGGATTTCCTCACTGAATTGTAGAAACTAACGATAAATTCACCAACACAATATTCAGTTATTTACTTCTAATCAGGGCTGATTTTACTTGTAATCTGTCTCGTATGAGTCATACTATAAGCGAAAATGACACGTTCATACTTTAAGCAAATATTATACATTCAGCGTCCTCGGACAAATTATACATTTTGCTCCACGGCAAAAAAGTTATTTGGAGAATCGGGCAACGCATTTAGTGCTTAGTAGAGGAAAGGTGAGGCGATCTTTAGTCAAACTGTTCAGCTCGAGTATACAAATTAAACCTTGACCTTAAGTTGTAATGTCACAAAATATGTTATTCTCGTAAACAGCAGAGCAATATGCAAATAGTTTTTGTACAATTTACTATGTTTAAACATGAATATATCAATTGTTGGCACTTTCAATATGTGTGTTTATGTAAATTGGTTTTCTATTGTGTTAATTTTGTACACTTGAATAAATACCACTGTGAAGTATTGAAGCCATTTTTGATACCTTGATGTAAACAAGACTATAATTTCAAAATACACGTGTAACACATTTTGTTTTGTAAGTCTATAATAAGCCATTTTGTAAATACTCTGTTAGTACGCTCTTACATGTATTGGTAGATTTTAATACATCGCCCATTTCTTAATGACTGTACTGGTAACTGCAATTTCTGGAAGTTATTGGTCTACTATTTCTCTCTGACCTTTTACTTCAGCTTTGTTTTATCATATCATACAGGAAATGTATGTATGTATCTGTTTATAGTATTATTCCTTACATGACTCTTACAGCAACCTGGTGATAATTGAAATGTTTTATTCATCACCACACCGACTGAAATGAAATGTCTTTAGGCGAGGAGTCCTCTCGAAGAGAGCGGCCTGGTGCTGCCCCTGGTCCACAAGCTGCGGGCGTCGCCCGTGAGTGGCGCGGCAGACGTGCGCATGTCGCGCGACAGCCGCGCCGCATCGCACCCGAGAGATATCTGCACGGGACTTACCCCTTTCAAGTCAAGTTTACGCCGGATGACCTGCTCAACGGTATGTACAACTTACAAAACGCTTTATATTTTTATTGTTTTCTAGTTTTGGTACTCTTTCCTTCTCAAAGATCGTCTGAAAGTTTGTTGGGAAGGTTTTTGTAATAATGATATTTATTTGTAGGTTCACAATGGGATTCGCTCTCACAAGAGATTTGGGACAAGTTCATTAAATCACAACAGACTGAGGAAACGTTTAGGAAAAAAATGAACCTTTGGAGATATCTCTACATAACCATCAAGGTAACGATTGGTATTTGCGATTAGCAATAATATAGAAGTAGAAGATTAGGTCAGGAAGGTATTACATTTACTTGGTCGTTTTCAGACGATCTTCCCCCGCTACGGACTGTATGTGGTCGGCTCAACTATGTCGGGTTTCGGACTGGACTCGTCGGATATGGACTTGTGTTTGTACGTGCGGCCTGTTGACGACCTGGACCCCAGGTCGCACGCTCTATTGCATCTTAACTATATACTCAGTTATATACGGAGCTTCGACCCTAGTCAGTATTACATCATATTATTTGTTAGATTATTGCCAACACAGAAGTAGGACTTGTTAAATAAACTCATGTCTAACCTTTGAACTAACCTATTCTATACATTAACTTCTCATATATTCTTATAAAGTTTATAAACATTTTTAATATAGGAATAGCACAAAACAAAGCTCATTAGTGAAATATTTATTTGATGGTTTTTATCATTTTGGTTCAAAAACTTAACTCAGAAGTGGGATATGTGTGTAAAGCTTAAATGTACTTCTGAAATAATTTATTGATTTTTGCAATTGACATGCTATGCTTTACTTAATAAATTAAATTATGGTGGAAAAAGTGATTGCCGCAAGCGAGACAGTACATAGAAATACGATATAAACTCAATCGAGTGACGATTGTGGTGGTAAATTTGAATGCTACAAGCACGACCGCAATAAGCTCAGTTGGAAAGAGCTTCGGAACGGTATTCCGAGGTCGTGGGTTCAAGTCCCGCTTGCGGCAATCACTTTTTCCACCATAATTTAATTTATTTATGTACTTCTCAATGTTATGCTCCTACACAAAGCTGACTTTTATATTAAGGCTGGTCATCAGTGTTACTTGGCAATCTGGCTAAGAGCTTACCGCTCTTAGGTCAATACTTGTGGAAGTCCATCCCTATCCATTTGATGGTTGAAAACATGGATATACGCAAAAATAAAAAAGGGACAAATTAAATAATTCTAAGTGATTAAAATAGGCCCACTGATTATTTATTCGATCGATCGATTATTGATCGTTTCCATGTTGCAACAACCAAGACTTCTTAATGCTGAATAGTCAAGTTCTCAAATTTAGGTGTTAGTATAGCCAATTTTTCTACAATTTCCGTCCAATATCAGCAGTTTAAAACGAAATTTTAAGCTGATAAAGTGCTTTAGCCATTGTTGTCTAGTAGACTGAAAACCTCTTTTATTTAAACTTTTTAGCTGCCACATTACCTTGTAACACTTATACTAAATGTATGAGTTTAAATGAAGACACGGAAGTAGTATTTAGATCGTAAGATATGCCCTTTATAATCTTTGTATATCCCATAATAATGACTCTAGTTTCTTTATTTAAATGATTACCACTTACAGTCACCATGTTAAAAACCAATGTCTTATAGTATAAGGACAATATATAGTCTAAAATTAATATGATATAAGGTGCTTTAGATGCTGAGCTGATCCAGGCCAAGGTTCCCATACTGAAGTTCCGTGACACTCGCAACGGTCTGCAGGTAGACCTCAACTGTAATAACGTCGTCGGAATACGGAATACCAATTTGTTACTGTGCTATGCAAGAAGTGAGTTTTAACTTTATTTTATTTGTATTTACCAAAAAAAAAGTTAATAAGAAATTGCTGTCTTGTAAGGATTTTATTTTTGAAATTTTGCATTTAAAATAGTAATTAAAATTGTGAATATTTATTATACATAACATAACACAAGCATATAAGGTTAGCTTAAGACCAGAGGACGTTGTGTGAAATATCCATGAATATTTATTTATTATTTATAGTGGACTGGCGGGTACGTCCGCTGGTGGCTCTAACGAAGCTGTGGGCGCAAGCACACGACATCAACGATGCGAGACATCGTACTCTTTCCTCCTATTCGCTTACTCTTATGGTCATACACTTCTTACAATGTGAGTATTTGTCTTTTATTAAGTAGCAAAGTGTATTAATCATGTGACACTAAGTAGAAAGGTGTATTAGTCATCTGACACTAAGTGAAAAGGTGTATTATCTACTTTGCAATAAGTAGTAAGATTTATCTTATAACTCTTAGTATTATGTTAATTAGTCACGTGACATTAAACAATAAAGTGTATTTGTCACGTGACACTAAGTAGTAGCGTGTATTGTTCCAGGCGGTACGAGCCCGGCGATATTGCCGCGCGCCAGCGATGCAGGCACCGACATAAGGCGCGCACACAACAGAACATCACTCGCTGAACTGTTCCTACTCATGCTCGGATACTATGCTGAGTTCCCGTTAGTATAAGTTTTAATTATCTGTACAAATAAGAGAAATTGAAATATCCAAACGTTTTGCTAAATACTTTCGAATATTTACGATAAACACGAAAAATAACATTAATTAATGTATGGACGGATCCTTTTATTAGTGTATTGCGTTGATATTACTTTTGGTTTTAATATCAAGAAGTAAGAGATTATTTCACCATGAAGTTTTTTTGTTAAATATGTTTGTTTGTTATGTTCAGGTACGACAAGATGGCGGTGTCAGTGCGGCTGGGCGCGCGCGTGCCCGTGGCGGAGTGTCGTGCTGCGCGTGCACACAAGAACGATCCGCATCAGTGGAAGCTGCTCTGTGTTGAAGGTAAACACTAGTGGGATCACTACACTTAGTACTGTACTCACTGTCAGAAGTGGGATCACAACTCATTATGATAGTTCAATTTCATAAATAACATAGACATTTTTATAAATAACAATAAGAGTCAAATTATATGGATACAACACTGCCTCGCTTCGAAAGGTGGCACGACGCACTCCGACGAGGTTGGTAATAGTCGGCCGGAGTGGTGGAGGCTAATAGAAGAGAAACCGATGGAACTATACAGGCATTGTCTAGCAAGACTGCTATCTGCATCTGGGCCGTCACCGAGTTGCTATTATTATTATATTCCTTCCTACTCAAATTTATTTCTAAAGACAGGTTTTCTGGAAGAAAATCAAGGTGAACATTACTAGTTAATAATAATGATGAATTTGAAAATAAATGTTTGTGTTTTCCAGAGCCGTTTGATCTGACGAACACTGCCCGTTCAGTGTACGACCCGGAGACCTTCGAGAAGATCGTGACGACATTCCGCGTGAGTCACGCGCGTCTGTCGGCCGGACTGCGCCTGGCTGACGCGTGGCCACAACCACAGCGATGATACACCACCGGGACCACCCTCCTGATAGTGATAGTGTACTGTGACTTTGACTGTGACTAGTGATATATACGGCTAACAGCCCACTCTTGTGATATTAATGTCAAGTGATTCTATGATATGTTTGGAGCGTATCGCAACAGTCTTGAACTACTTAACACCAACTACGTTTGGCCTCCCTCAATCCACATATGGTATGAAATTTACATTTTTACCTTTTAAACAGTTTATAGCACATTTATTTTAGAATTTTAACAAATTCATACTTACACGACAATAGAAAACATTAATATCATTATTAGACTAAATTAAATCATATTTTTGTTGTATTGTGTGTTCAGGTCATCAAGACTGTTAATAACGAGTCACTGGTACTCCCCGAGAGTAGTGAGTTGCTCAGCTGTTACACAAGTGCCACTATGAAAATTATATGTTTACACAACATAGTGCCATATGTCTGTTGTTGAACACATAGTGGGGTGCATGCCTTATTGTTGGAGTCACGCCAAACGCCTATTCATTGAACTTAAGTCAAAGATGACTGTCTAAGAAGACACCTATTTATTGGGCTTAAGTCATGCTAGACTCATTTTTACATTGATACTATAATTGTCAATGGTAAAAACAGTATTATTTTTTTGAGAATCAAATAATTTACATGCAGCTTCTTTTGTGGTCTGTTTTGTTATTTTACAGTCAAAATTTTAAATTTAATTTGATATGGCGAGTATTAAATAAAATTTATACGAATAAAAGATTTACACCTTAATATTAAATCATGATTTTTACATCATAAGGCCACCACCCCACATGTATAATGCTCCGTTAACTCGACGGTTGACATGATTGCATTAACAAAATAACCACCTTGCATTCATATAAAGTGCATTGTTAATTATTACATTATAGTCATGGACCAAAGAAATTGTTAGATAGCGTAACATCTTAACAAAGATGTAATTTCTTGGTAGTTGACTGTGTTTAGTTAAAATTTAAGCTTGCATATCGGAATGGCGGTGCAAAATTGTTGTTAGAATATGAAGGGGTAACCTGAAGTATGCTATATCAAAATTGTCTGTTGCCAAACATGTTAGCAATGTGAACAAGACTGAACTAGTTGAGTCATCATCATTAATCAATCACTAGTCGATGTAATGTAGCTGTGTGACTGAAGAGACTGTAGCAAGTGACTCACCGTATACCTCCACGCGTCCTATTTGTTTTTATTAAATATTTATTAGTTTATTTATAAGTTATTTAATAATATTAATAAAATGTAAATAGTAAGAATTATAAAAAAAAAACAACAAATATTTGTTTTAGGGTTGTGTATTATTTTTTATGTAAATAGTATTTTTATGATGAGGAAAGAGTAAATGACAAAAAAAATATATATTATGTATGCTTTGCGGGGACGAAGCCAGGTTAGAGACACTGTATTATTTATACGTGGGGGAGCGTAGGATGGGAACAAAATTCCCTAGTGATAGATAAAAGAGAAATTATAAATGTTTGTGTACAGTGTTATGTATTGAGGATAATTGTATAAAGGTGCTAATAATAGATATATGCCCGAAAACGCAACATTAGCAATATAATAGCTACGCTCTGATCACTTGAGACATTCAAACAAGTAATGGGATGAAACTATCCAGTTAAATATTGTGGCTAGTTGTAGTAACTGGATCTAGTCTTCCAAAAGCTGTTTGAATATGTTTGTATTGATCTAGAATGTGTATAATTCCTCTGAACGCCAAACTATGACAGAGGAGTTACTCAATTATGGTGCTAATTCATTGTGTTGCCTTATATTTAGCGTTAGGCTACCCGTATACAATGCAACTGGTTACATAAGATGCTTTAGACATCATTTTTATTATATATTTATACATTATCATTATATGTATGAAATGTCTGGTGAAAGAGTAGTATGACATTATTCGTCCAACTGTAAGTTGTTAAAATGCCTTAAATCTGAGATTAAGTGTCTCAATAGTGTACAACATGTTCTTACTGCACCTTAAATCATAATAACATCTTATGCTGTTTGACTTAACTGCTATACATTACAGCTTTTCTCATTTTGCGTGTGTATAGTTAGAGACAAAAGTGTAATTCTTTCCCCCGCTTATTTTTATAATCATCAGAATTCCTATATGAAATGTTAGGATACTAACTATGCATATCTGTAAAAGTAAGATACTGTATGAAATATTACCTAAATGAGCTAGGAATTCTGTTATATTTATGATACCTGAAATGTCACAGCTTGTGTGCATCTAAATGAATTGACAATATGAAATAGTTTTTAATTTGCACGCCCACAGTTTTATACACTTTGCATGAACTCTAATAAAAGTTGTTGTTTATCAAAGTTCAGATATATAAATAGGCATTATTTTAGTAACATTAGATGAATAAATTATAAGTTAGACGCAGTATGTAGTTGTACTAAACGAGTCGGCATCTACCAATATGTTTCCACGATGCCTGGCCATTGTTTCGTTAAGTTTTCAATAACTAACCACTAAATGTAGAGTAGAAAATTGTTAAGTTTTGTTTCTTAATATAACATGTGATGTCTGTCATAAACACCATCTGGACGTTGTCCCTCGTAGCCCGAAGCACTGACACTATTTGATGTATTGATGAAGCCTGGCTGTTTTATATCGCGTTATCTATAAGTTTTATAAAGATTTTACATAAGAGGCACTCTGCCACACTCAATAATTAAAAAGTACAATAAATAATTTTAACAAGTTGTTTGTAAGTAAACTGATTAGGGTTTAAAAAAAAGTGTCCCTCGTACTGTTTAATTTTTTGAAAACTTATAAAAAAAATATCGACACTCAAAGAACAAAAAAAAAATAAACAAAAATATACCAAAAATCTAAAAAAAATATAAAAATGAGAAAAAAATATAAAAAAATACAAAAAAATATATAAAACTGTCAGAAAAAAAAATTTTTATTGTGACCTATCTTCGCATGTTCATTTTGGCTTACACCTGCCACATTACCAACTGGTTTTTTAAACAGTTGCTAAAAATAATCATTGTACTATAGAATTATATATGTATATGCTTTTAACCAAATATAAATATTGTAAAAAAAATACCAAAAAAATATAATCTCTGAGGTTGTTTTGAAATAAAAACTAACTTTTGATGATGAAACATTAAAATAATTTAATGAGAAATTGTTGACTTGTATTATTTGCCTGTTTATAATCTCTTGTAGTGACCAATTTATTGTAATCAAAATTATGTTAAAAGTCAACAAATATCACATTTATTGTTGTAACTATGGGAAATTAATTGGTCGGTATTAGGGCTACGTTGTGTCAATGTAGCTTAGTAACTTACTATGCTAAATTAATATCTAGGCGCTATATACCCCTAATACCGACCAATTAAAATAACACGGTTTAGTTGAAATGTATTAAGATTTTGTACTTATTGTATTTTTTTGCAACTATAGAGATGAATTTTAATCTCGATGCTTTACAGCAATGACATAATAACTTGTGCCTTTCTAACGGTCACATATCCGAAGAAGTACACAGGATAATATTGAAGAGTGGCGGTCACCGTCGCCTAACACCTTAAATGTGCGATTTTCACTTAGCAAAGCAATCGCAGCCGCGTAATTCTGTGCAAGCGATATTATTTGGAAACTGGTAAAGCGACGGTGACCGCCACTGTACATGTTACATTTGATGTTATTGCACATTATGTAAGGAAACATTTGAAACATGTACCTATCATACAAATAATATCGTTAAATATTTCAATCGCTCGAAGTTAATAAAAATGGCGTAGGGAAATACATAAAAAAAATACTTGAACATATAAGAAACTTAATGTTTATAATGGGATCCATCAAACCTATTGACTTAATAAATACAAAATTTTCATTTAATTTGTCTCTTAAATGTTGCGTTAACTTGGCTTGTAATTGTGAATGCTGTAAAATGCAAACGTTTCATAAATATGTGTACATTTATTTATTTACATTTATTTTAGCTCGGCTACTATCTTGACAAATACAATATTCCATAAATTGAGTCCACAATACTGAAATGTAATACCAGCATGTAATCTGTACAAAAACCACATACTAAATCTCATTTAAAGCAAATGTTTCTTGTAAATCTCAGACGCTTGAGCGAGCTGAAATTATAAAATAATTTTAGTTTGCTCAAACGGACTTCTGAGGTTCTGGAGATGAAATTTAGGAAGGTACTACTTTTCAGTATTACTCAATGAATTTGTGGTAAGTGCTTACAAAATATAAATATATTCATGAAATGTATGTGTTGTACAGTGTGCGGTGTGAGAATACAATATATTGTTATAGTTGCGGGCTATATTCGGGCCATAGTTTTAAAACTACCAACACTGCCATCATGACACGTCCTACATATTAAACACTTGGCAGTTTAAAGGAAATAGTCTATATATTCATGATCTCCATGGCAGTCAAACATTTTTTTCACAGTTTTTGTTAAAATTTTAAACCATAGTCAAAATTCATATGTACTTAATTTCCTAAAATGTTCAATGAAATAAAATGCATAAATTTTCGTGTTGTGTAATCTGTGTTTATTAAAAGTATATAATCTAATTAAAGGTGTATTAAAACTGTAACTATGATTGTAATTATCTGTATAGTATGACTACCTACTTGTCTTGTTGTGTGTATTAAAGTTTTAGCCTCAATGGTGACCTCTTTTTTGTAAAGTATATTTTGTCACATTTTTGACAACTTTATCCTTATTGCATTTTATTTTTATTGAACTCTGCAAATTTTTACTTCCTTAATGTACAAAGAAATTATTGTAAAGAAAATATTCTGTAAAAGTTAAATATATACAACTGCCAAAATTGTGTATTATTTTCTCGGCGGGCGTTGCGCCTTAGCCGAGTGAGACCCATTAGCTTTGTAAAGAGTAAATCCTCTCGTAGTGTTTACTTTACCTAGGACTATTATAGCAGTGAGCGGAAGGGAAACGTATGCATCAGTGGTTTTAAACGAGCGCATTCGGGGACTATAAACACAAAAGTTTCAAGATGCATGATGAGGCGTTCCCCTTCCAGAGTTGTGGCTAATCAGGCTATATTTTACGCCTAGTATCACTGCGACCAGATTGATTTATTGTGATCAATGGGCGGGTTAGTTTAATTCATGCATAACTTATACCTAAATGCTCAAAAAGTTTAAACGTATTTTTCAGGGGGTTACAAGGGCGTAAGAGCCTGTCTTCAAAATGTTCTTAAAAGTAACTCAACAAAGAGACACCGCGTGCGCCGTCATTCATCAGAGACCAGAGCCAAAAACGACCTTATGCAGACCACAACGACAAGCGCGCTAACAAGTTCTTATGCAGTGCACATACGGTGCAATTTCATCAACACGCCACCGGTCAATGACCCTTCAATAAACACTGGTCCTACAATCACATTTCTGATAATGCCGGCCCAAACATTAACACTAAACCGGACTTGGTGGTAACTACTTTTGATAACATGAGGATTACTTAGAGCCCAATAAAGTTTCTTTTTTACTGTTGTAAATTCCAACGCGCGTAAACAATGCTTCGTCCGCCCACAGTATGTTATTGTTCGCAAGTAACCACTCACAAAAACGTATTCGGGCGGGTCCATCACCGTCGTGTAAGTCCCGCACGCGTGCACACGTTGGTAATGGTATGGGTGATAATTATTTGAGTTTAAAAGCTTCCAAACGTAGTATTGGGCCACGTTAAAACGTCGCGCAGCCTCGCGTGTGCTAGCACACGGATTTCGCTCAAAAAATTCAATTACTGTATCGTCAAGTGTTGGTGAAATTTGATTATGATCACCGCCACCAATTGCGTGTGAAGGAGTGGTGAATTGTCCGAAATCCAGTAAATTTTGATTCGCAGCTAAAATTATGGCCCTGGAAAGTACAGTCGAGGTGATTCCTCGACGTTATAAACGGGGTAAACTATCACTACGGTAAAGTCTTTGCGCACCACGTAAACTTTCCACTAAGTATGTAGCAACGCACCATCTCATATCGTTCGGCATGTGAATAATTATGCGCCATGATTGGTGTCACAAGTCACAACAACACTCAACTGCACATGCGATACAACAGGAGCGGCGCACGATAAGAGCGGCTTGCGCTTACGCAATTAGGTCACGGTCACTACTGATTCGCAAGGAAGTTTCCCAAAAGAGCCGCCCGGCTAGCGCCGCTTCTCCCCCTCCCTTTCCTACCTACGCTTCCCGCTACCCCTCGCTTGCGCAGGCGCCCGAATTTTGTGTTGTTAAGCATAAGGCTTACTTTCGCGCACCATAATCACTACTACACTTGCAGTTCAACTTTTGCGAAACTATCGTGACGTGCGTGCGTATTTTTCTATGAATGAAGTAAATTATCCACGCGTACTATTTTTAAACAGCGGACAGGATAAATTTAAATGAAAAAAAAAAATTTTTTTTGTTCTTTACGTAAATCGATTAAGTTACTGATTCAGAGTCGCTCCTAAAAATTTGGCAACACCTTGCAAAGTCACCCTGTATATCACATAATTTTGCCATGGAGTCAAATCTTGAACAATTTCTAGTAATTCATCGATGTTACCATCGATAAATTTATACTTGGACTTGATCTATGATGTTACTGACATCCGAAAGTAGTTGAAAAACTTTTCACTGTGTTCTCTGAGCTTTGGATATAATGTTAAAAACATACTGTGCGTCATTTTGTCATGTAGAATTGGGTACACAATAAATCGTCGACGTTCTCTTCCGTTTCCATCGACGGTATGCAAGCCACAACACGACCGCTGTCTCCGAGTCCATGTTTGCAACTGACTGGATCCCTCCCAGCGTAGAAACGCGCGTAAAACGCCTCGTGGACAGGCTCTTACCGCACATGTGCATGAAATGCATTATAACGCCACAGAATATCCTATGAACGCATACTCGCCCAACTGCTATCGCGTGTACTTACTTGTAAATACACTTTGTATCCTACATTTCTCTTAAAATTCGCACTGCTTGTTGCAGGCACTCAAGCACCTAACACCACCAAAGCATGATCTCGGCTTTACGGGTATTTCTTTCTTTTGGGAATGAAATAAAAGAAGCATATTTGCCGGTCATTATTTTATTGACATTAATCTCCAAACAACATAGTTTTATAGAATAAAACTAAAAAAATGTGGTTCCACAATCAAAAAATCTAGTCTGAATAATTCGTTTTTATCTATTTATATGGTATTTCTTTAGAGAAACCTTACAATCTAAATATGTAGATTATACGCCAAAACATACTACTTGACACTGATACTTATTGCTTCGTACAGGATACAAAGGATCGCGTCTCGATAAATATGTATATCACAAAATATGTACAGATACATACATTGACAATTTATATAAAACATAACTATTGTGAAACAATACAGTTATCTAGAAGATTGCTTCTACTTATCTGTATTGTTTCACAATAGTTTTGTTTTGACAATGAATTTGTATTCATCATTGTATTGACAATGAAAAGTGCTCGAGATCTAAGAGGAAATAACTACAATCAGTTTTGCCAAATGAGATATACTAGAAATTCAAAATGTTTAAAAACGTCTTGATCTCCATTCGTCTGCTCAAAGAGCACTTGGCTGATGTATCATTTATGTTGCCATCCTAATATGTAAATAACAGCCAGATAAGTTTTACGACTACTGTAATGTCACAAAAATTACGTCTCAAAGAATAAAAGCAATTTGTTATTTTATTCTGAATAGTAAGTGTATCGTTAAATGAGCTTACATTAAAGACTTTCCTTATCATCTAAAAACCACGAATTTTAAAATTCTACGCAAAATAATTATTAAATATAGAGAAACAAACGCAAGCCAAATCGAGTCATTTCTTTAAAACTTCGAATCCAACTAAATTATTTTGTTTCACACAAATTTTAGATCAATACCAATTATTTTACAAGAAAAACTATTAATTTTTTTTTTGTAAACTGCATACAATAAAAAATATACATCTTAACTAAATAATAGAAGGGTTATTTATATAAAATAAAAATAAACTGCTCTGTCGCAGATAAACGTAGGAAATGTACTAAGGAACTCAATATAAAGTCGAATACTGCAACTATCAATAAAGGAGCACTCGAACTGTGACACAACATGATTGATGTGATTGTAGAAATATAGAATAAGTAGAGATAGAAACTAGATATTTATTACTAGATCTATATATAGATTCTTCTTCTTTATTACTAGATCTTATTATAAAACAAAGTGTTATTTTTGGATGCAATGTCCATAATAGCTTATATCTTTAAAAGTACACAACGGATTTAAAAGCAGTTTTTTTTAATAGATAGATAGAGTTCCCGAGAAAAGTTTTTTTTTGTATAATTTGTATAGTTTGGTTACTAAATCCCACGCGTATGAAGTCGCGGGCGACAGCTACCTATAAATCACTTTAAGATTTCAAATGAACTACAGTGTAAATCAAAGTAGTCCAGTTCGAGGTGGCTCCTCCAAAACGAGATTAACATTTAGACAATTCCTTGACAGCTCCCGCACTAGCCGCTCGATCCCAACTATCCCTGTCTCCTCACCTAACTAACGTAACTTACAATACAATAAAATAGCTTCTAATACTATATATTAATTAAACACTACTCGTTTAAACCACGACATAATATTATTGTGTACTAGATAACATTTTGGACAGATCATCACAAGTCGGTGTGAACAAACATAATTAATTTGTGTAAGAGAACAGTTCATACAAAACATTGGAAACTAGTGTGTGCACACAGTTTATTTTTTTATTAAAACTGACAGTATCTAGTATATAAAGGTAGCTATTATTGGCTATTCTCTGTGTGTTATATAAATATAATAAATCAAACTACATATAAGTATATGTATAAGTGGGTGCACAAACGTCATTTCCTCGCTGTATACTATATATAAATGGCGTGCGGCTATTTCTTGACTGTCGTATTATCGGTAGCGTCCATCTTCTCTTCAGTTTTCACAATTTTACCTTCACCTGCAAATTGAAAAGATTTTGAACATTTTTAATAACTATTTACTGTCTTACCTCGAGGTAAAACACTAAAATCTTGTTTACTTTCAATCTGTTTGTATGCGTATCAAGCTAAATCTACTGTATTGAACACTGTTGTTATACATATTGCTTAAAGAGAAGGCCAAGGAATTCAAGAAAATCTAAAAATCCTACTTCAAAATAAACTCATTTAACGCATATTATAATTCCACCAGTTCGGGGGCCAAGTCATTACATATATTATAATAGCAGACTTGAGCCCCTGTTCGGTTGTAAAAACGGTAGTATTTATCACACTTGATTTCATACAAATATTCGGACAATTTAAACTACAAATAAGGATCAGAGTGCCATGTCGTCAGTGAGTATCGTGGCGCAAGTCAACATCGCTCAGCGTCGAATAACTCGCCGCGCTCGCTAGTTGAGATCACAACACGCCTCTACGACTCGTCATCAAGTCTCATCATATCCAAGTTATCACAATAAAGTAACAATATCATACAACTGAATTTATCAAAAAGGTTTCACAAACATTTATATCTCTCAATAAATAATTGTTTTTAAAATAAAGCACGCGGTCTAAAACGTGAAACCTAGTTATTACCATCCGCATACCACTTAGAGTGCACGAGCGCATGATATAATAGATAATAAAGTAAGTTATTCCAAATTTCTTGCTTTGTGAAATGGTTAGATTATAGCAGATTGCGTTCTGAAGTCTCTGCCTACCCCCATGAAAAAAGACGTAACGATATGATGATGATGACGTTGTATAACGCGATGAAATATTGATTAATTTCACGCAAGTAGGTATATGTATTGTAAACGTTAATATTAACCGTTGGGCGTGTCAGTTTCATTGTCAGTGTTGGAGCGCCTGCGCTTGCGCGGGAACTTCCAGGGGCCCGTCGTGTGCTTCAACTTGGGCAGGGGCTCCATGTCCAGTACCTATACACAAACATACATAACTATTATTCAATATGTATGAAACAGCATTAAAAGGGTTTTATAAAAACAAATGACGAGGTTTAAAAAACCAATAATAATAATAACCGATGACGGGTTTTGGATTACCTTGTGTATTTGTCTGAATGCAATTTGTCTAAGAAATTGTTGCGCAGACGCTGTAAGATCCTCACGTTTTTGTGGTGGCATATTGCCCAGAGCATCCTGTAACAATTGAGCAAACTATTATTTTTATTTCTTAAAAAAGACTATAATATGTGGGTGTATGTATTATGCATATAGTTTGATCTAGATTAGCTAGTATGATATAGAGTTGTTAGAATGTACGTACGACTAGTTCCTTCTCACAGGGGTCCCTGAGGCCTGGTCCGTTCTCCAGCAGCAGTCCGCCCGCGATAGACTCGCACACGCGTCGTAGAGCTTCACCCGGGGACAGCGCCGCGCCCGCAGACTGCAGCACGCCCGACACCAGCAGCTCCATCGCCTGACATCATAATATACAAACATTACATTAAAATCTATATAACAAATAACATTAATATTTGGTTTTTGCTTACGTCCCCCCGTCGAGTCGGGTCCCACGTAAAGAAGCCGCCCTTGCAGGGTCATGGTAAGGTTAAAGACACCACCATAGCGGAGTTGGGCAGAAAGAGGAAATATGAGATGAGATCAGTCTTCTGCAAGAGGCAGATAACTTGAAACTAAACCCTACTGCATAACATACTGGGTCAGTGTGATCTGGTAGACCATATAACATTCTGTGATGATAAGGGCCCGTACCCAAACTTTTAGAGAGATTATATTATAGAGATGAATTCCTTATTCCAGTGTTGATTACACAAATATATGTATACAGCTACATAAATATTGATTTAAGTTGAACAAATACAAGGTATATACTCACATATGGGTTGAGTGGTGTCCAGTTGGGTATACGTCGACAGAGGTCCCTCATGATGCGTATGATGATGACGCACGACTGCAGCGTGGCCGCTCTAGCCTGAACATTGAACCGTACTGAGCTCGCGACCACACACTAACTATAACCACTTATTGCTCCACTCGCGATCATTAACTTATCATTCATTAATACAGCAAAACATAAGAGCAAACGAGCAATAAATGTAAGTAAACCAACGTTCTAAACTGCGTTTCCTATTTATTGTATAGTCCCATGGTCGGCTACATAGTGCGCGGAAACGCAGCTTTTCTAGGGAGGCAAGCACTTGTAGCCACATGTTCATGGGAGTTAACATTCAAAACAAGGAAATAATTTAAGAATATAAGAAAAATAATAAATAAACATGTGACTAAAATTAATAGGTGCGCGCATACCGACAAACACTTTTATTCAATTGAGGCATGATGACAACAATAAGGAAAATTTATTTCTACAAACCTTGTCAGCTCTAATCCCACTGTAGATATTTATTCCACCACACAAAACAAAATAAGCTTGCCTGTCATATAACTTTGAATTAGATAAAGTTATTTATGAACTCTGCAGATTTCGTTCAGCAAAATAATATAATGGATTTGCGATAGTCTTGAGGTTAATTATTGGCATTACGGCATTGTAATTCTTAAATTTACAAGAACGATATCAGATACCTTAAATAGCAAAATTCTAATCCTCTCATGAACTATTCTACTACATTTGTAGTAGTAGAATGGTCCTTCATTCTACTACTACAAATTTAGCATCCATCCATCCATTATCTATTACATATTCCCAGTAGATCCATATCAATATCAACATTAAGTAGGTGCATATACAACTCCACTTAATTACGACTGGTAATATGACAGGCAAGCTCATTTTGTTTCGTGTGCTGCTTTATCTGACTCCTAGGATTCACTTTTTATAATGCTTATTATACAACTATTCCTGTTACTTATATTTCAATAAGGTACAAGACAGGCAGTTGAAGTTTTTTTAAATAAGTCATCATGCCTTTCAGACCATTTAGGTCTACTTATAAAATGTAAAAGCAATTGTCATGCTGCACTTATTAAAGACAACTTATGGTTATTGAAAAACAGTCGAAGACGGTATTAAAACCTGCATTTTCATACATACTCTCTCATTCGATAATATAGTTAGAGTGTTCTATTTATAATATAGTAAGATATAGAGTATAGAGTAGAGTATGATGTATGAAGATGCAGATGTTGGTGCACTATATATATCGGTAGTACCTGGAACCACTTGGCGTGCCGTAGCGCGGCTAACGCGTCCAAACACTTCTGGCGCGGGAGCACATCCTTGTCGTCTCGCTTTATGTCGCCACCCTCTAGCGACAACAACACAAAGGGTGTTTGACCATCAACACATCGACAAAAACGGGGCAAACATCACTACACACCTACTGGCTAACGGGGATATCATATATATGTACTGACTTACTGACCGTCTGTCTACACAACACTCCAATTATACATTGTCATACAAACTGAATACTCCTAGTGGTGTGGCTATCATATAAGTACATAAAGTAATAACATATAAATATGTACGTATTATCAATAAACGTAAGGTAACTCATGTTTGCTCCGTTTCAGTAGAATGATATACCACTGCGGAGTCAACGCACGTGATATATCGCGATAGATGATCAAAAATCCTTTTCTTCTGGCCGCATCTTACCCTACTCACACCTAAAAATAAGCATTCAACACAGTGCCCGACGTCACGGACGCCGGGCGGTAAACTTTGAACAAATTATCTTTTGTCATCGTACAACGGGTAAACAAAATGTTAAATACATATAGAAAATAATATAAAATACACTATATACCAAAGTATAGATAGTTTGTTCTGAGCGTGCGTCTCCTCGACAGTAATACGATGTCGACAACCAATTTCAATCGATTCCATCTCAGTACATGGGGATAGAGCGGGCCAGTTACTAATAGTAGAATAGATAAAGGTCCCATCATATGAAACAAGTATAGAGTATCAGAGGCGTGAAGTGAAATTGGCGCGGTCGATATCAGTAGAGGTGTTGTTGTACGCGACCCTCACCTGCAGGTTCCCTCATCACGGCCGACGTGAGAGACACGAGCACGCTCACGGCGCCGTCCGACACGTGCACGGCGCCCTCCGCGGGGAGCAGCTCCACCTTGTACTTGGGCTCCTCGCCTGCACCCTGGGTAACATTCGTTGCATCAATGTTAACAACTAATCAATTATTAATATCATTTTATACAGAGTAACATTGGTCTTCTCCATTTGGTGACGAATAAGAAAACAGTATCTCGATGCAAACTCGCTCAGTGAACGAGGCACATTAGACCAAATACATTGACTCAAATTCAAGAGACAATAAGATGTTGAGAAGTAACTAGTTATACATACCTTGACCTTCGCGAGATGTGACGGCAGGTCTGCAGCCACTCGTTTGAGCAGTGTGATGGTAGGTCTATCGTGACAGAGTACGACGAGCCTCACGTCGCGGTCTCCCTTCAGCAGCAGTCCCTTGGCCAGTAGACCCACTCTCATCACACCCTTCAGAGCGCGAGGGAGGGGCGCCTCGCCCACACTGCCGCCCGCCTCACCTTCCGTCGCAAACGAGAACCTAACAAACAAGCATATTGTAGTCACAGTTCTAAGGTTATTTCATATTAAGGGCCTACATCAATACTATCGTATATCATCGCCGACACGTACATATTAACACAGCCAGTAGGCACAGAAAATGAAGAATTAGGGATACTTTTCCTATTTACTCAAAATCTACTAAATATATTTTAATTCTGATTTACGTGTTTCTATATATAATAGTTACTTATGTTTTTAAAGTTATTTCATTAGTTAATACGTGATAATAGACCGACAAATGAAAAAAATGAAAATTTTGAGAGGTTGTTTCGCCAAGATTTTCTATCGAGAAAACTTTTTTCAATCGTGTTTCTGAGTTGATGCGATCCTAGATCATATATTGAAAAAACATATACTTAAAAATTAGAGCTCTAGCCATTCAATCTAAAGAAACAATGAAAACTTCGTACATAGAAAAATGCACGAAGCTATTTTGGTATCGTCTTAATTGTTATTTCCTATAGTTGTTTACTGTTCCTTGACTAAAATTAACAGTTTAATAGAATTTTGAAGTTAATGCTATCCAAGTTATAATATAAAACAGGTATTTACTTATCTACTCACAATTGATTATCCCGTCCATCCTCTTTGCCTTCCTTGTTATCATTCTTATCATCTTGTTTGTTTTTACCAGCCACTTGTCCCTGTTCACAATTAAAATATACAAATATGAAAATTACTCAATCACACTATTATTCATATTATATTTCGTAATACTACACGTTTTAAGGGCGTCTTGTATTTGACATGTTGAAAATAGTTAAATTACTGATTTTTTTTTTCATAAATGCTGTGTTTTATAATCCTAGAAACTAAATACTAAAATTTCATTTAACATTACTTTATGCAATAAATTGGCCTACGAATCTATATAAAGTGGTAAACAAATTCAAGAATACTTCTCTCTGAGTACTTGTATTATTACGAGTATTTGTAATAATTCGACTTTAATATTCTCTAACACTTGCGCGACTCATTTGTTTAAATAAAACTACTTTTCACGGACTTAGACGCGTGTATTTGTTTTCACTAATTTTATCAGTCTCACCCGTGACCATGGTGACTACAAAGTCTCCGAAACGACGAGCCAAAATTTAAAACAAATACACGCGTCTAAATTCGACTTTAACTCATGAATAATTTATGAAACGTACCTTTGGTTTGGCCTGTTCAGCGAGTGAATCAGACAGCGACTTGAGCGCCCTCTCAGTGTGTGAGACAGCTCGTTGTATCTCCTGTAGCTGTTGCTCCGGGGGGTATATGTCCGCATGTTTGGCGAGCACGTGCCTGTCGTCCGAGGTCTCGGGGCGGCGCGCCAGGGAGGGGGCGGCCCCCCACCCGCCGTGGTGGTGGTGCGGGGGGACCACGCCGCGCCCCCACCACCCCTCCATGCCCCCCTCCCAGTACATACGCTCCTCCTCCTCCATACCCTGACGAATAAACCACTATTGTTCTCCAAAAAAATCGGGTAAAAAACGTAGTTTTTATCGAATTGTACTTTTACCTTATTTTGTTACATTAATATTTTGTCCCACATAAAATTCAATATTTTTTAGTTACTATAAAACGAAGTCGTTAATTTCTGTAGCTCCCTATGTGATCTAAAATCTTTAAACCTACGTAACTGTATAAGCAACGTATTTTGTTATACAGGGTGCCTGGTGGCAGATTTAAATATAAATAAATAAATAAAAAACGTAATAATTGACACCAAGTTTTATTATTACCATTGAACGATAGAATCAAAATGCGGATTTTATTTTTTAAAGAGTAAGTCATCCAGGTTTCCTCCGTCGGGTTTAACACACTGTTCAAAACGGAGCCTTGTGTTCTGCGCCACACGCTGCAGTAAACTTGGTTCAATAGAGCTAATTTATTGACGAATATTTTCCTAAAAGCCACAAGAGATTGGGGATTGTAAAAAAAATCCATAGGGGTTAGATCGGGCGACCTCGGTGGCCATGGGATGTCCCCAAAGCGACTGATCAGTTTTTGAGGGAAATTTTCGCGAAGCAAATTCATCGAAGCTCTTGCTGTGTGTGCAGTCGCTCCATCCTTGTGTGAAGAGTACGATGGATGAGCTCGCAGGTTTGGCAAAAAGGATTCTGTAATCATGCGTCGATAATTTTCACCAGTGACGTTCGTCGCCTGGGTTCGAGAATTTTCAAAAAAAAATGGTCCAATTATCTCATGCGTGGATAAGGCACACCAAACAGTTACCCTGGGGCAATGAAGTGGTTTTTGATGTTTCAATCGAGGGTTGCGAGTTCTTGGAGACCAGTAACGGCAGTTTAGCTTGTTGACGTGGCCGTTTAAGTGAAAATGAGCCTCGTCGCTCCAAGAAATGTGATGCGAAAACGCTCTAACATGGTTTCACAAAATTTTTTGCGTAATTCAAAGTCACTTTCTTTCAGTTCTTGAACGATTTGAATTTTAAAAAGATGGAACTTCAGATCCTTTTTTAAAATTTCATGGATAATTGCTCTTGGAACTCACAGTGAGGCTGCTCTTTTCCGTATTGAAAGTCGCGGGTTCTCACGTAAACTGCTTTCAACGAGTTCAATGTTTTCGGGAGTCCTTGAAGATCGACTGGACCCTGGCCGTGGGACATTCATAGCCGAAGCAGTTGGGCGGAATCTCTGCACCCACGAACGAATTAAATTTACACTCGGTCCATCACGTATTTCGCCGAATACCGAACTTTGAACAAAATTGTCGACGAGCAATCACGTAAGAATCGTTACTCTTAAAAAATGTCTCCACAGCGAACGCGCGATGCTAACTTGACCACTGCGACATCGTGAATGACAAATCCGCACGATCCCTATCCCTCCCCCCGCACCGTTTATTACTTTTTGAAATAATCGTAATTAAAAATATAAATTTGCCACCAGACACCCTGTATTACGTATAATTTGCTAAAGTATGATTTGTAAATTGAACGCGGCCACAGTAGCTGGCAACGGTTAGCATATAATAAGTTTAAGAGTGCACTCACATCATGCATACGCCGACGTGCCCACAGTTCATCGCGCACCAACATGCGCTGCGCCTTGGCCTCGGCTAGTTTACGTTGGTGCATCGAGGGCTTCACTTTCACTTCCAGATCTGGTTGTACCTGTACATAACAAACAATTATATTAATTCACATTCAAGACTATGTTATACTATTTATAGACACATATAATGTTTTCCTCATTGAAAATTGTAATCATTCTGTGCACGGAACTCTTGGCAGTGTTGTTACACAACCGCCAGGCTCTACATGCACATCAAACCTTTTACTAAGTAATCATAGGAAACTATCATCAAACTCCAGGTATCTCTAACTATTTATAGTTAAGTGCAAAGCCCTGAGGCGCCGTAGTGTCAAATTCACATACAAGTTTAAATTTCATTCAATTTGAACTTAGAAAGTTATGCATATTTTTTCGTCAGTTCTTAACCAATAAGATAAGACTGATATTTTTAAGGGTTAATAATAATTTTTTCCACATTTTTGACCAGAAGAGAAACAGCTAAGTCAGCTTTCCTGACCAGCTGAGCCATTGTAAATTTCGAACACTTCACTGACCTTTTTCTTGTATTGCAGTCGATGTCTGCGCCCCTTCATGTGCATCTCCTTAGCATTGGGATCATTAAACTTGCAATCACACAGTTTACAGTTGAAGCTGAGCGCCTTCCCATCATCTCCGCGGATCTCCTCTATGTAGTCCTGTCCGACGGGCTGTACTTCTGGCTCATTGTCTCCGTCCTCCTCCTTCACATCTCCCTCCTGCTCCTTCTCTCCTTGAGGTACAGTTTGATCGTTGGTAGAGCCACTCGCCACAGTATTGAGCCCCCCGCACGCCACGAACGCAATCTTGGCCGTTCCAGCCACTGTCTTTTTGGCTAATAGATTGGAAAAGTCAAATTTTCTCTCGTTACATATATATTGGACTTTAATTTCATCAACAAAGTGGGCCTTTTCTACATAATTTTTATTTTCATCATTATAATATTTACTTACTTAAATTTTAATGGTTGGTTATAAAAAAGGCCCATAAACACACTCCACATATCTGTACTAGGTGTTTAAACAGTAAACGATGAGAAACTTTGACTATTGCAAATCTAGTTGCCAACAGAACGCGAGAGGTTATACAGATATGGCGTTGTGGCGAATGATGCGGGGGGCAACAATACAGGTGCGGATAGTCACACAAATATGTTCTCCGAATAAACAAACGGAGAGCATATCTGTTTTAAATAAAGTGTAACACATATATAAACAGAAACTGAGGCAATTTGAGGTGGCTTCTACTAAGCCCGTGCACAGATTTATCATTTCTTTTATTACAAGTCTCGAATTACACGTCATTTTTTTTTAATACAATTTTAATAAAACATTTGATCTAATATTTTGCAAATTACTGAGAAAAACCTGTGTAAGAAACTCTGCAGACAGACACAAAGGACCAAATCAAATGACAGAAAACAAAAATATTTTGCTGCTAGTGCTATAGAATGTATGTATGTAGATACCTTGTCCCAGTTTGGTAGGTTCAGTGGATGGAATAGGTTTCCCGAGCATGGTGTGCAACTTGACCACCTTCTGATGCTTGATGCCCCGGACGTGCGCGGCGTACGCGTCCGCCCCCGTGCACGTCACGTCGCACAGCTCGCAGCGCAGGGCTCCGCCCCCCGCGCCGCGCGCCGCCGCGCACACCGCGCCCGCCGCCGCCAGCTTCACCGCCGCCTCCTTCTTCTTGTGCTTCTGACCTTCCAGGTGCTCCTTGTACGTCTGATATACAACATATACATATAACTATACGATACCACCACAATCCAATTCCACAAAAAAATATTAAGTTTAAATAAAACTACTTTTTACGGATTTAGACGCGTATATTTGTTTTAAATTTTGGCCCGACGTTTCGGAGACTTTGCAGTCACCATGGTCACGGGTGAGACTAAATTTAAAACAAATATACGCGTCTAAATCCGTAAAAGGTAGTTTTATTTAAACTAATAATTGTGATTATTTTGTTAAATATCAGTTGCAATGTTGGCGTGTACCTGTGGTCCAGCACACGATATCCGGCACACGTCACAGTAGTGCAGCTGCTGCGCCTTGGGGGGAGGCTTGGGGCGTCTGGCCTGGCCCGCACCTACCCCACTCTTGTTGTAGTTCTTCCAACTTCTACAACAACTTACTTATATATAAAAGTGAAAGTGAGTTTGTTTGTGACGTTTTCACGCAAAATCTACCGAATGGAATAGCATTAAAATTGGTATACAGATAATTTATAAGTCCTGGAAGTAAAGTAGGCTATTTAATATTTCGCTAAAAACTCTGTACCAGATAATACTAAACACAAATATTTGTGAAATACGGTAATAAAATAATCTTACCGCCTTAATTTTTTTACAGGACAACTGTAAAAACATAACCACAGAAATAGCAACTCATAGAATACGTCGCTTATAAGTATTTTTTTTTTTTATTTGGCCACCAAGTTTTACCCCCAGACTGACACATGCGATTTACGCGGTTATTCGGAATAGTACCAATATTTTTTTTTAAATGCTTTCCTATTTAAATAGGTTGGAACACTTGGAACATTTAAATATTTATTATTCATTCTTCTAGGTCGATTTTTTTTGCAATATTGAATTTATAATTTCTTACAATTTTAATAACAATTAAACTTTGTATTTATGTTCATTTGTGTTTTGATATCAATCGTAGTAGTAATTTTTGGTCTCTATTAATTTCAGTTATTAAAATTTATTTAAGTTTGATTTCAAATTCGATTCGGCAACTAATGCGTGCGAAGCCGCGGGCAGAAGCTAGTACAGAATAAACTAACAAGTAGGTGGCGGACTACGGAGCTCTATGCAGAAGCATTTAGCCACCAATTTAGAAAAATAGCAACATAACAGTATCACTTGAAGAACAAATATTGCAAGGTTTTTCAGGACCTCCGTAACGTCTTCTAGGGCCGCGTAGAGAAATATAAAACATTTCCTCAGCTAAAAAAGCATGCTAAAGAAACAATTCAGACATTGGTGTCGATTCTGTGTCCAAGAACGTAACTAAACTTAACTAAAAATTGATTTATTCCTGTCAAATCTCACTTTCTTATTCTGAAAGTCACAACTTCACTTAAATTAAGTTTGACAGGACCAAAATTAGTCAATCTATACAATTTAGTGATAATGCTATTCTGGTGTACATCATAAATGTCAAAAATTCACTTAATTTAGTGAGTTCTCGACTTATTTAGTCGGGATATGAGTAGGTGCCGACTTAAATTCACTAAATTTTATCATGGCTTTTTGAACATTAAAAATTGATTTTCTGATTAAATATTGAATAATAAATGTTTGTTAGCAAATAAAAAATATTTATAAATTAAAATTATACTTGATAAATTAAATATTGGCGCCAAAATTGAGGTTAAACAAAGCGCGAAAAACAGACGAATCACAGTCAAGTGCGGAGATTCGTAGAACTAATTATTTAGGTATTTCTTTGTTTACTTAATTTTTGTCGAAATAGTTTTGTAATTTACATACATAATATAATACGTATTTTTACTTAGCCATAGAATTCTAAGACATCATATATTATGTAAGTATACAAGTTATCGTAAAAATATTATAAACATATATAATTTAATACAAAGTGAACGATTTTGAGGTTAATGGCGTCTAATGATAAATATAACTTTTTTCCAGGTCATGCAGGGGAAAATAAATATCCAGTTGGTGGCCTAATGGAAAATTGTGGTCCAGTACCTATAAATGCAGTTGCTACCAATTATATTAAGTGAACTACAGGAAAAATCTAGAAATCTTTGGAACCATAGTTTGGAACATTGAAACTAGTGATAAAAAATGTGTATTTGTGTGTGTCTGCCTAAAGTTATGTAAATATCATTTAATAGTAGAAATAATAATTGTAGCCAGTCTTAAAACTATACCTACCAAATGGTGCTACTTGATCTGTGATACTTAATAAGGTTTCTAACAGTTTGTCTCTAGAACAGTGAGCTATATTTTTTATCAGTAGGTTTCTAAATTTATTATTAAAAATAACTAATGAAGAAATGAATAGAATCAGCCAAGCCAAGCCAGAGAGTTCTGTGGACCAACATTTATTTATATGTACTCGGAAAACATTCAGATTTATTTAGTAAAACATGTATTTAAACAAATATTGCATTTTTATTTGTATAATAAGTAAGTATTAAGCCTCTTACTATATCAAAAAGTAATGTGTTATGCATATATGTAATTTATTGGAATTCTTAACATTCTAATAATCCATATAGATTGTTTGTAAGAATTCATAGATACATAAATACTGTTTTGTAGCTTATAGCTAGATCAGAATACATAACACATAGGCTATATTATAGTAACCACTAGCAGGCTTAGCTAAGTTAGAAATAAAGTATATAATTTATTGGAATTCTTAACATTCTATTAATCTAAATATGTTTGTAAGAATTCATGGATATATGTTGCCCTTAAGAAAAGACTATGATGAATTAATTACTGTTGTGTAGCTTATAGATCAGAATACTTAACATATACAACTACATACTGAACTTAACACACTTATAAGTTATAAATAAAAGTAGAAATAAATTATTAGGTTCATTTAATATCTCTTGCATAATTATACACCACATGATATCACAAATTTTTATAAATACAGATTTTCATGTTTCCATAAATACACTTTTTGGCTTTTGTCATTGTTATCTTGATAATTATGAATTTCCGTCATCAGTTTATGGTAGATGAGAAGTAAATATTTGCTTATAAGCATATTTTTCCTTAGTTGCTGTAATTATTTACACTAAACACCTATTAAAATAAATAATTAACGAATTTAATTGTTTGTTTTTTGTATAAAGTAATCAAGGAAAGTAATATAGGCATACCACAGAGTAAAAGTAGTGCTAATCACTCCACAGATAACCTAAAAGATTTGATGCTCACTATGCTCATATCTAAGATGAGAAATACACTGAAATAAGGCCGCCAACTAATTAAATTATTAATAAATGTTCATAACAATGATGCAGAAATAGTTGTAAATATTTATAAATACCTATATTGCTCAAATAACGTTTGAAAAGGAATTTTATATTAGTTATTTTTTTATTCATTCATTCATTCGTTCACTATAAAAGGCATTTTTGTCTGTTAGTGGGCAGCTTTAAATGATTATGTCAAAATCAAATAAGTGCTGTCAACTAAAATTTTAAGTTTAATTTCTGTTTGAAACAATAGGTTTATCACTAAAACCAAACTAAAAATAGTTTATTTATGGTTAAGTTTAGTCTAGTTGGACTTGCACTGGAATCGACACCATTATATGAGAATTAAGTATATAAGTACACTTACGCCCCACCAGCTGGCTTGTTCTGCTGAGCCACATACATAGTTGCTGCATTGTAGAGTGCTGTGTCATATGCAGGGTTGGCTCTGTTCGTTGTTTCTGTAATATTAATAGTTCATTTATTATACTTGAAACATAAACAGGTATTGTTTAAATAAAATCACAAAATTATCAACAATCGTACGTTATGCGCACCAGCTCAGGACATCAGGACAGTGAAGATCCTTGCGTATTTATTTTATAAGTAGGCCATAATTATGTTTAAAAAATTCAAATCATTTCTTAGCCTATCAATCATTTCTTTTAGTGATCGTATAATGTTTTATTATTGATTTTTTAATTAATTAAATATAAAAAGTCAGTATCTTTAATTTAATTGCAGTTAGAGAGTAGTATATAATATAGTTAAGGACCTACATCAATATTATCGTCGACATGTACCTATTAACACAGCTGCAGCAGCAGTAGGTATAGAAAATGAATAATTAAGGATATTTTTTTATTTACTCAAAATCTATTAAATATATTTTAATTCCGGTTTACGTGTTTCTATATATAATAGTTACTTATGTTTTGAAAGTTATTTCATTAGTTATTACGCGATAATAGACCGACAAATGAAAAAAATAAAAAATAAGAGAGGTTGTTTTGTTAAGATTTTCTATCGAGAGAACTTTTTCAATCGCGTTTCTGAGTTTATGCGATCCTAGATCATATATCGAAAAAACATATACTTAAAAATTAGAGCTCTAGCCATTCAATCTAAAGAAAAAATGAAAACTTCGTACGTAGAAAAATGCACGAAGCTATTTTGGTATCCTCTTAAGGGAGAATAATAGACTTACGTTTAGTTTGTGCAGGTGTGGCAGTATATGGTTGTGTAGGGTAAGAAGTAGCGGCGGCAGTAGTGGCGGTGTACACACCACCGTATGTTTTAGCAGCACCCCCAGCTCGAGCTCCACCTTGACCTCCATACTGTAATCAAACCACTGTGTTAGCACATTGTGTTGTTGGTCCTTCGAGCCGGATCACAAATAGGACAGCACCGTGACGTTAAAACACTCAGAAATATACGCCTTATAATCAATTATAACTTCATAATACAGTGCCATAAGCTTTTTACAGTACATATCTTTTATCACCTAAAATTGCAATTTTTTGGCTGGCTATACATTTCCAGGGAGCTTATTAGGCATTATCATTACCATGTAGCAAGTTTTAAGGTTTCTATTTCAAACACATCTAGTTGTCTACTTAAGACTTTCCCTCCAACTCCTTATACCTCTTACAACACAAATGAAGTGCAGAAATTCATTTTCTTAGTTCTTGTTCATCATAATACCGCTGTCTGTTATGGCATTACCAATATAGAAAGAACAAACCTGTGCATATGTCGCCTGAGTGGAGTACGCGGGCTTGGCCGCAGCGGCTGCGTCATAAGTAGGCTGCGGCTGTGGCGGCGCGGCGGCAGGATAGGCTGCTGCAGCCTGCTGGTAGTAGGCGCTCTTGGACGCGTCGTAGGCGGAGGCCGCCGCGGCTGCCGCATGGGCGTGAGCGTGCGCCGCTGCTGGCAAAACTACACCTGTACATGCGCTCCCACTTACTTATACCCATCACCATTAATTTAATAAACAAGTTTCTTAATAACTTGACAGAAATTACTTTTCTTTTTACATGCCTTCGAAACTTTATTCCAATGAATTTCTTTAATTTAACCTTCATTAATCATTTTTTCTTATTAAAACCCAAGTAATGTAGTTTGTATTTCAGAATAACATCTATACTATACTAATGCGCACTATGTATTATAAAGCTGAAGAGTTTGTTTGTTTGAACTAATTTCAAAAACTACAGGTTCAAAATTATTTTTGTGTTGGATAGTCCATTTATTGAAGAAGGCTATAAGCTATACAACATCATGCTGTGACAAAAAGGGGCCATGTATCAGTGTAAAATGTTGCAAAAACGGGTAAAATTTTCTAAATTCCACTCATACTAAGTGGCGGACAACAGCTAATGTAAGCATATAGGTCTATGACTAATCATATAAATTAAAATATAATATAGCAAAACTTTTGTTCAAAAGTTGTCAATTCTATCAGTTGTCCCCAATAACTGCCTGTTATTTAGTACTAAACAAATAGACTGTCTAAACTGTTTTCAAAAATATTTACATAAATAACTTGCTAAAATTCATAAAAGTGATTTATATGTATATTTGTTGAATTTTAAATAACTTAATAGTTACTTAAAATTCAACAAATATTTATATCAGTTTAATGTTAATACATTACAGTATTAGTCATTACTAATACTGTAATGTATTATCATCATTATGATATTCAACAAGAAATTAATGGATTAATTGACACTTTACACAACTCAATCCAAAGTAAGCTATATTTTTTTGTTAGTAAACATTTAATTGATATAGATTGATAATTGCCTGACAACAGTTAGCTTTCTTTCTGTAGATACAGATATCTACAGAAAGAAAGCTAACTGTTGTCAGGCCCGTTAACTTCACCTTTCCCTGGGTATTCTTTATAATTTTATTATAGGTAGAAATTGGTAGGTAATGTCACTATTATACCTCTAGTGATAATAAATTTACAAGCAACATAAATGATAATAAAACTAAATGACATAAACATACACAAAGTATTTTGTTAGAGTATCAATATTGCACATCAATCAGTGTCTTGAGATCAATGACCTGGGTTGATATTATCAATCCCAATAATCTGTTAGTGTTACAGTACAATCTCACTTATCCGGCACTTCGATAGATCGGCACTTCCAATAATCCAGCACACTCCGCCAACGCCTCCCTCACCCCTCTACACCTGTGCACTTTGGTTGCGGTATTTTAAAACTAGTTAATTACATATGTACCTTCGTGTTAATTTAATACATTACATACATATATTCCCTGTATGAAATGTTATATTTTATTATAATTACCTATGACTTTTTCACTATAATCCAGTAATCCGATCATTCCAATAATCCGGCACCCTCCAGTTTTTAGTAGCGCCAGATTAGTGAGATTACACTGTATTATATTTTAACACAATGTAGAATCGACTTATAATGCCTAACCAGTTATAAAAATGACAATTTTCTCTAAGTTTGCTTTTGTATGTAATTTTGTTAGTACAACCTAATATCACCAGTCCCTTGGATGTTGTTTGGGGTATTTAGCAAAATACTCTTATATTTTGCTGTAATATAATAATTTTAATTTACAAAATATTGTTGTGATAGTATTTCTATGTGATTTTTTTACCAACATAGTATTTTAGAACTGGTAATAGAGATAGTAGATTAAACTGAGAGATTATTACAATATGCAACAAATATGTACACATAAGCATCAAAACAAACAGTAAATATGCAATAAAACTACACAGTTCAGAAATATATTTAGGCCTATGTGAGACAGTTAGGCAGAAAAAGAGAGTGCCAATAAATACTACATAATTTTAACCTTGATCAATAGCCGAGAGTGAGAAATAAATAACGATTTAGTTACAAAAATAACAATTTAAGTTTCAAACATAGGTTATAAACGAGAAATTACGCATACCTTGTGTGGCGGCTGCGGCCTGGTATGCGGTATCATATCCTGTGGCGGCGGCACGTTGAGTTCCATAAGTAGCGGCTGTTGCTGCTGGTGCTACAGCATATCCAGTTTGCCCGCCATATGCAGCACTTGCCGTTGCCGCGCTAAAATACGACGGCAATCAATTTCCACAAAAATCATGAAAATTTGCACGATCAATACATAAGACGCCATTTTGATTAGAACAAACATGAGGACCAGACAAACGATCTTCACCTTGCAATCACTTCTAAATCATTAAATACTAAAAATTATTTACGTTCTACGTTAAATAACTCACCCATATTGGGTTCCTCCATGAGTAAACCCGAAATAATTATTTGCTGCCATCATTTACCAATTTTCCGCGTCGAAACAACAGACGCTTCAAAACGGAAAAGACCGGCGTTTTTTTAGTCTATGATAGAGTTTATAGAGTTACTAATGGCCGCCATGCCAAGTCACAGAACTGTCAGTACTGTCATTAGTGATGTATATAATTACAGAGTAGAGGTAGTAGTTTATTAGTTTATGGATATGGTAGTAGTTTATTAGTGGATTAGTGATGAATCGATGTCGCCACTCGCCAGCGCTATATCACTTAAGGGCCTGCATCGGCTGCATCAATATTATCGTGCATTTTTCTACGTACAAAGTTTTCATTTTTTCTTTATATTGAATGGCTAGAGCTCTAATTTTTAAGTGTATGTTTTTTCTATATATAATCTAGGATCGCATAAACTCAGAAACGCGATTGAAAAAAGTTTTATCGATAGAAAAACTTAGCGAAATAACCTCTCATTTTTATTTTTTGTCATTTGTCGGTCTATTATCGCGTATTAACTAATGAAATAACTTTCAAAACATAAGTACCTAACTATTATATATAGAAACACGTAAATCAGAATTAAAATATATTTAGTAGATTTTGAGTAAACAAAAAAAAAACCCTAATTCTTCATTTTCTATACCTACTAGCTGTGTTGATAGGTACATGTCGACGTTCATATTGATGTAGGCAGGCCCTTAAGACGGTACGATACCAAATTATGCTCCATACAAAAGTATGGGTATCGTACTTCCGTTTTTTCTTCGCGAAAGTTAAACCGATTTTAATAGTAGTATTACTTTTTTTTGCAAAAGATAATAACTGAAAGAAATATGACAATCCGAAAAACCCACTTTTTTCGGTATTATTTAGATAAAGTTGTAGCGTCTATCACACAAATTTGGTAAAGTTTTACCACAAAAGAAAGTGATACAAGCATAGATATACTCTTTATCTATAATATAACGCAAAAACTATTAAAATCGGTTTAACTTTCGCGAAAAAAAACGGAATTACGAAACGTCTTTTTTCAAAGAATTTGTAGGTAAAATCCGCTTCATCTATATTTGTCCCTTTCAGCGCGGCGCTCGGAAATAGGGATAGCAATACCTAAGGCAAATACCTAAATGAGGAGTACAGTACCCTCTTAAGTACTCGTTTTTAGGGTTCCATACCCAAAGGGTAAAAACGGGACCCTATTACTGAGACTTCGCTGTCCGTCCGTCCGTCCGTCTGTCACCAGGCTGTATCTCAAGAACGGTGATAGCTAGAGAGTTGAAATTTTCACAGATGATGTATTTCTATTGCCGCTATAACAACAAATACTAAAAATAAAATAAAATAAATATTTAAGGGGGGCTCCCATACAACAAACATGATTTTTTTACCGTTTCTTGCTCGATACTAATAACGTTGCCTTATGTTGCATATAAATGGTACGGAACCCTTCGTGCGCGAGTACGACTCGCACTTGACCAATTTTTTTAACATTTGTTTGTTTTGTGCAAAGCAGTTGGAAATTTTTGAATTCAATAGGAATATGATTTAAAGTTTTATAAATTTATGCTATAGTAAATCATGGACTCTTGTCCACTAATTTGATACTAATTTGATACAAATTACAAAATACAATAAAAAAAATGTTTTTAAAATAAAGAAAAATAAATTGTACTTTATTTTGACACTATGTACTTTTTTTTTCTTACCTATAATAACTAATATACTTTATCTGCAAAGAAAAAAGGTGGCAACCCTAGCCACGACATGCAAAGATCATCGAACTCTATTAAAAACCATATTAATAATTGTTAAACGTGCTAAAAATAATTATTTACCTACTTTGACTTTACAAAAATTCATTAATGTAATAACAGCATAATAATCAGTTTTATTATATATATACAGCAGTAGAATATATCCTGTTTAAGTAGGCTGCTGAATGCCATAATGATTATCATATACCGGCAGCAACTTTTAAAAAAGTAGAAAAAAATAAAACAAAGTGGAATGCACATTTTATTTCCTTGAAATCTTGTAGTGCTTTCTTCTTAAATACAATAGAAAATCTCCTTATATCTAGTGTTAAATGTAAGTTATCCTAGGAGTAACTTAAAAATTATTGTTAAAATGTTCAGGATTATCAGAGGAACTGTAAAGAAAAAAGTTGGTATTAATTTTTTTCTGGTAATAATATTTAATAGATAAATCTTAATATTGCAATACTTACTTCTAGTCACTGTTCTTATGGATCTCACTAAGTTAAGAACCTGAAATTTAACAGACGATTGGTCTTCAAATCCTTGGTTAGGACTATTGGCTCCCCAGCCCACTGCAAAACAAGTTTCAACAAAAACAAAATTTTTACATTGTACTGCACATCTGTTAAACCAGCCTGTGGGCAGAGATGAGATAAAATTTGCAGAGAACTATTACTTTCACAAATTTAGGTTAACTTACTTTTTTGCATAAACCTTTCTTCATGTAGTACGCATACTGCGTTTAAGCATAATAAAGAAGCTTCAAATAGATTCCATAAGGTTAGCATATTGAAAATAATTCTTTATTTTTAGGTAAAATCTAGAAAACTAATAAAAATCTACAACAGCTTTGTTGTGATTTGTAACTGTCACTCAGCCACAGTGTAATGCCTCCTCTACACTACTCGCGAAGTTCCTCGGCGAAGTACTCTAGAAACTTTGGCTAAAGTCCGAAGTGCGACACTACACACTCGTTCAACTTCGCGATGAGCTCATTCGCTCTGTGGTGCCGATAGCCTGCGCACGCTTGTAATGGACGCTCAATGGGCACTTCTTCAATGGGCACACTGCCTCCAAAGATGTCACGGATACGCACCCAAGCATCATTAATTTTTTTCTTGTCTTTATGACATTTGTCATTGGGGTCCCAAATAATTGTTTCTGTTTGCAGAGTTTCCAAGAGCAACATAATTTGCTCCTGTGACCACTGTATATTGCTCATAATTGTGTCACGCGCACTAAACTTATTATAAATCACGCACCGGCACACTCTACGTCTGAATGAGTACTCTGAAGTTGGCCGAGTAGTGTAGAGAGGTACTTCGTGAACGCACTTCGTGCAACTTCGGGCCCTTTGACTCGGGCGCAAAAACCGACAACAAATGGAAGTCGCCCGAGGCGAAGTGAAGTTGGACGAAGTAAGCCGAAGTGCCTCTCTACACTATCGTATTCGTCTAACATCGTTCAACTTCGCGAGTAGTGTAGAGGAGGCATTAGCAAAATAGCAACCATAAGTGGACCACAGAGAAGTGGACTGACTATCGTACCAGGGGCGTAATTCGGCGTAAAATTATCGTACATGGGATCGAAATTATCGTATTTTTTAGGATAATGGTACCAATTCTACGCGCACAACTAAACTTAACTTAACTAAAAAATGAAATTTGATTGTGTCAATAACACCATTCCGTAATGTTAACGATTCTTTCTTTTTAGCAAATCTGTTTATTATAGATTAACGATTGTAATTAATATAAAATTACACAACAAAACAGCCAAATAATCAATATACAGCAATAGTTGTTTTCATTTTTTAGTTAAGTTAAGTTTAGTTGTGGACGTAGAATCGACACCAATGTCTATTATAGATAAATAAATCTTAAAAATTGTAATATTGATATGCATGCAAGTACTCTATAGTTTTTTTTTTTTTTACCACCGCTGTCAAATCAACAGGTGCTCAAGTCTATTATTTTGATAAAATATTACTGTCAAATTCAAAATAGCAGACTATTCGACGACGGGCCTCGTGGTCTAGTGGTTCATATAACGGACTGCCGTTCACGAGGTCTCGGGTTCGATTCCCGGTCAGGACAAATATTTGTGTGATGTTTTTAATTGTCATACAAATGTTTGTACTGCGTCTGGGTGTTTACTATGTATTATAAGTATGTATTTACAAAAGAAAAGTAGTATATGTATTCTATCCGTATTCTGGTACCCATAACACAAGCATATAAAGCTTAGCTTGGGACCAGAGGACGTTGTGTGAAATGTCCGTGAATATTTATTATTTATTATTATTTATTATTCGGTAGTCTTACATTTCAGTAATTGAATTGCAATTGTGAAGCAATTGTGTACGAGACTAGCAATTTATGTCACTTTCACAATTGTAAGTCAATGATGACAGGACATTATTAGTAGACTACGAAAAACTTTACAATTGCACCATAATGGTACCATTGTGGTACAATTGTGACACATTTTGACAACATTTTCAATTTCAATTGCTAGTCTCGTACACAATTGCTTCACAATTGCAATTCAATGACTGAAATGTTTCGGTAGTCTGCTATTTTGAATTTGACAGGTTTGAGGGAGGTTTGAGCCTACGTACGATGTACGATAGCATATTAATGGTTGCTTTCCATTTAGTTAACACAGAGGGACTCTGCGTTACATTGTGAAACACTGCCAAACACTGTGTAAAAGTTTAAATGAAACAGCTAGTTGTCTCAAAATAACACTAGAGTGCATCAATATCGCAAAATTATGGGCGTTTTTTTACCTAAATGCAAGTTCCTTGACAAAGTCTTGGCTCAATAATTTATAAACATAACCTTCCAATAAGTTAAAGAACTTTGACAATTTGTGGGCAAATAAATAATTGTTTTGTAATAATACTACTTTTGTTTAATAATAATTATTTGAACCAACTATAATTTTAAAGTAAGTAATGTTCAATAAATTAAATATAAGCATTAAGAGGATACCAAAATAGCTTCGTGCATTTTTCTACGTACGAAGTTTTCATTGTTTCTTTAGATTGAATGGCTAGAGCTCTAATTTATAAGTATATGTTTTTTCAATATATGATCTAGGATCGCATAAACTCAGAAACGTGATTGAAAAAAGTTTTCTCGATAGAAAATTTTAGCGAAACAACCTCTCTAATTTTTTATTTTTTTCATTTGTCGGTCTATTATCGCGTATTAACTAATGAAATAACTTTAAAAACATAAGTAACTATTATATATAGAAACACGTAAATCAGAATTAAAATATATTTAGTAGATTTTGAGTAAACAAAAAAAATATCCCTAATTCTTCATTTTCTATACCTACTAGCTGTGTTAATATGTACATGTCGACGATAATATTGATGTAGACCCTTAAATAGCCAAACCAAATATGTTTACTCTCAAAACACCACTTTTTCGAGTGTCGAACAGTGTACGGCTGTGTTCAACAGTGTCGTTGATGGAAAGCGCTTTATCGAGCACTGCGTTACACTGCGTCACTTTTTGTATTAATTGGAAAGCAACCATTATCGTACGCATATTGTACGATAATTTCTATCATGATGCAAAATTTTAGAATTTATATTATTTCACTCATGCTGATAGTCTAAATCGCAGTAGCATGATTTTATTTTGTCCAATAAAATCTTGGGAAAATACTGGGAAATACAAGTTCTCTATTCCTATTGGTTCTTACGATCCGCTCTGCTAAGTTTCACCACTGCCGATACTGTAACTTTATCCAGCGAATGCTGGTCACGCTTTCTTATTGGTTAGTATAGCATCTACCAATGCGAACAAGAGAATATAAGTTCGATATTTCGATTATGTTCACACTTCATATTAGTGATGTGCCGAGTCCTTGTTTTGATGCAACTTGCATGGGAACAGTGAAATTTTGTCTGAGTGAATTTTAAGCTTGGCGCGTTTATTGAACTTAAAGTGGAAAGGGAATCAGTTTAGGTCTGTACCACGTGTAAAACATTTGAGTTTCAGTGTTCTGTTGATTTCACAGCGGTGGTTAAAAAAAAACTATAGAGTACTTGCATGCATATCAATATTACAATTTATATGATTTATTTATCTATATTAGACATTATTCTAAAAAATACGATAATTTCGATCCCAATGTACGATAATTTTACGCTGAATTACGCCCCTGGTACGATAGTCAGTCCACTTCAGGGCCCTGAGTCGGGTATTTCAACGGTGTCACAACTGTACCATTATTGTACCATTATGGTGCAATAGTAAAGTTTTTGGTAGTCTACTATTAATGTGTCGTCATAACGACTTCATCATTGTCTTACAATTGTCAAAGTGACATAAATTGCTAGTCTCGTACACAACTGCTTCACAATTGCAATTCAATGACTGAAATGTTTCGGTAGTCTGCTATTTTGAATTTGACAGTAATATTTTTAAATTGTCCTGTGTCGACAGATTGCCATAAATAAAAAATAGATAGATAGAAATATTAGAAATTGTTCTTTGTAATTTATTGCAATTTACTAATCTCCTAAACTTCACATTGCTTTTTATACTAATAAATAGTATGTACAAATATATTTAAACGAAGTCTAGCATGATTAAATGTTTAAATTTATTAGTAGTTTTTCGAAAATCACTTCAACTAACGCATTTTTTAAAAACGGCAACACATACATACCATTCTAACACAATCCATAGATAAAAGAGACCGAAAATTCAATGCATAGATAAAAGAGATCGACAATTCTATTACCATTGAAAGACCGTTATGACGGCATATAGCAGACTACGGATATTTGACTTCAATTGCAACGGTATCGTGCCGGTATTGTGCCGGTATGACAATTGTTCCAAAATAGTGGACTTGAGCACCAGGTTGCTACCCACGAAGTATAGATACAAGGAGTCCGAACGGTATAGGCTTTTCCATAATATTTCGTGTACACAATAATAAACCCAGATCATAGTTCTATTTTCTGCCACTGGCTGCGCTAGTATTCAGGACGTACCGATGCTATTATAGAATATCAGAATATCTCTTGACCTTCTCTGTATTGTTGGGTTTAAAGCACTCGAAAAATTTCTAAAAATTTCCTGAAACTTATATTTAATTGCACGTTTCTCAGAATATTTTTTTTCCACAGGTGTCAATAGTTCAAACGAGTACTTCTTGAAAAATGGCGCGCTCTACCGGCAAAAAATCTGTCCCTTAAATTGAGACCATTCGTTCAACATTACGTTCGGACTCCTTGTATCTATACTTCGTGTTGCTACCTAACACTGGTGACACTACGATGCATTCAAATGTTGCCGAGCGTTCCTTCTGGTTCTTCTGTGACATACACGTATAATATGCTACAAGATTTGAAGAAAATTACAAAATGAATCACATACATTGACGCTGGCAAATGCATGCGATCACTTAAGTTGAGGGAAAAAAAAAAAAAAGTAATCTGTCAAATCCAAATAGAAGCCATCCTTCTTGTAGGTATTTGTGACACTATCAGACTATCACTAACAATATCACTATTACAGTTACACTAAGGATACTGGCAGAGTCGCGACTTAAACGCTACGATAAGTCCGAATAAGTCGCTTCTAAAGAAGCCATCAAACAAGAACAAGAACCCTCTTGTATGGACGGAGCAAAGATTTATTTTAATTTCTTTGGGACGGAGGGAGAAGAAAAAAAAAAAGTAATCTGTGATCTGTGATGTGCATATCTTCTATCTATTCTGTGGTGATGTGATAGTAATCTGGATTCTGGAATCAAAGAGTAAAATAATATCTGGAATCTGGCTAAGCGACCTGGTGACCTGGTTGCCTGGCAGGTTCTTGGAGTTAGAGACTGGAGATCCTGGAGTGGAGCTGGAGATTAGTGCAGATCTTTTTGGAGTTGATACTGGACTCCTGAACTCCAGTCTGACTGTGATTCAATTGCATTCCAATAATGGAATTCATGAATGAAAATAGTGGTGTGGTATTTTTACTTGGTTGATTTATTTATTTATTAACTTCGAGCATTTATTTTTAAGTTAGAACTTTATGTTTAATAAGTATAATTTGAATATGTTGATTTGAAATTTTTATATCAATCCAATGCAAATTGACACAATGCAATTGATGCAATTTACAAATGAACACCTTTAAAAAAATAAATCATTAAAACTGTGATTTAAGAGCTTTATAAATTTTTGCTTACCTTTCACTTTTTCTTCTATAATTTAATTTAATAGGTATAGCAAGTCATTTGCAAAGTAAAGTAAATTACTTTAAATGTATTTATTTTTAAACCGTGTCTTGAAATACTTCTAATACTAGAATTGCAACTGCATGCAATATCTTATAAGTTAAAATAAGTAAATATTTAGTTATTTTTCTGCAAAATTGTATAGTTAGATTTAAAAATGATTTTTAGGTGTAGATATACCATCAAACGTAGAAGATAGTCAACCAGTGGAAGTCTCTTATATGAACAAAGATAGCGCATTACCTGAACCTATAATAATGGATGAAAATACTATTTCTGGCTTAAGTCCAGAATGTAATGATGATAATATTTTTATAAAGCCAACATGTATAACAGTTAAAGAAAAAGCGGCTGAAGAATCTATGACTGAATCCCCGTTAGCAAGTGATATCTATGATAATCCAACACCATCATCATCTAAAGATTTTGGAGAGATTACTCCAAATACTTCCAATACTGATGAAAATGTAGCACCGGACTTTAACGAAGAAAATTTGTCATGTAGTCCTTCCACATTCAAACGCGACACCAATGTTAATGAAGTGATTTGTTTGAAAAATCGTGTAGAATTATTTGCACCCGACACTGGACCGCAAATGTACGTAGCTAAGGGTAACCTAGTCACGAAGCCAATCATAACAAAGAATTTACCAGAAATATTTAAATACTTGCCTGTTAGTGGCAAGCCCGGACCAGATTTGAATCTGCAGCAGTTCTACAGGAACAAAATTCGGGAGTATGTTGGATGTGATTTGGATGATGATTGTTTTAATGATCTCGAAACTTATTGCAAGTAAGTGGAAATACAAATTTTGTATTTTATAAACTAATTGTCTTACAATTGAATTTGATGGTAACAGGGAGAAACATAAATTTTTAGGATTCTATTATAAAAGGTAAAACAAGACCCTTTCATTGAGACTTTGCTATCCGTCCATCTGGCACTGTTTTCTCATAATAAGTAGCTATATTTAGGGGAGCTTTATGTCATTAATTATATTATAGACTATCTGTTAGCCGCAAATTTTTACATGTGAAACTTAATGTCACTGCAATATCTTTACCTAACTAATGTTAATCAGGGATAACGTAACAATTGATTGTTAAAGTATAATTATCAAAATTGATCCAGTTGTTTTGAGTTTACTCATTACTAAAATACAAAGGTAAGGAACCTTTGTATTTTAGTATTTATAATATTAGCATAGAGATCAAAGTATAGATAAACTTATTTATTTTAGTTATAAAAATTTTATTATGTATCTTTCCAGTCCTGATCTGTTAAAAACTGGACAAGAATTAGAAATGCAGACACCAGTACCCGTTATGGGGGTGTTGAAGACTAGCAGTATTCTCCACAACAACTTCAGTAAACCCGACAATATGGACACACCACCTAACCTGGTCACACTTAGAAAAAATAAAATTAGAACTGATTTGGACGTAAAGGGTATGTTCACAAAAAAGTTGAAATATAGAGGTGTAAGGATAATACCATTGACGCAAGAATCTAAGATCAAGACTAAAGATATGGTATTTATTTTGTTAATTATAATAGCTTATTAAAAATATTATAGAACAGGCGCATCCGACATAGCCTGAAATCATCGCTCGTAGGACTGATGGCGACCATGTATCAGACGACGCAGCGTTGGGCGGCCCCCGATAAGTTGGAGCGACCATATCGTCAAGGTCACGGGGAGACATTGGATGCAAACGGCACAGGATCGCGCGTAGTGGCGTTCTATGGGAGAGGCCTAAATCCAACAGTGGACGTAGAGAGGCTGATGGAGGGAATAATAATAGCTTACGCCGCTACCACCGTGGCCGACTGTTGCCAACCTCGTCGGAGTGTTTCCTGCCGACTTCCGACGCGAGGCAGTGTTGTATCCAAATAGCTTAAAATAATAATAGCTTATTCCCTCTTTTGTGCCTGTGAGGTTACTGCTTATTAGCAGTTACAAAAATGTCACTACCTCATTTCTTCCCCATGGTGCTGCAAGAAGAAAAAGAGAACATCTATGATTGAATATAAACTCATACATACATACAAAAATAACGAGTTTGTTTTTTAATAAGTAAAGATGTTCAAGTCTTCTGCTGCAAAGAACTCTAGGAGCCTTTCTAGTGTTTTACTGTCATAATAATTTCTGTATATTTTCCAGGAGAACAAGGAAGGTATTCAAACCGAACCAGATGTAGAATTGAATCCGGGTGAGGATATTCTGTACAGAGTGAGAGTATACCGTCCTTATATACATAATATGAGCAGATATCGATTGGTAAGTATATTAAAGTATAGTTACAATCTGTTAACCACCACTTTTCTTATTTTAAGAATAATAATAAAATTCTTATTTTAAGAATAACTAGCAAATGTTTCCATTTTACGCACGTTTATATTTCATAAGAAACAAAAAATACACCAAACCTGAATAAATAATTTTTTTTGAGTAGTAACTAAACAGGCTACATTACGCCTAGTATCATTGCGACCAGATTGATCGCCACTTTCTACAGTTCTCGGTCCAAACCTGTTGCCATGAAGAACTCCTGGATCTTTTTTGGTCCGAGAAGTTTGGTCTCTTCTAGATGCATGGTATAATTGCCCAGGGAGGAGCATCGCATGTGCATCTTATATATTAATATTACAGATATATTGTTTCAGACGCGTTGTCGTCACTCAGTATTCTCTTGTGACATAGTGTTGACAGGTCGTCACAAGTTAACATATCTCCGTGACAGGTTCGTGTGTCACAATGACTTCGATATGAGGATAGATGTATCAGACGCACCTGACACCATGTCTACTGCTAAAGCTAAGGTATTGTACCATTATGGAGTTATAATCCTATTTGAGCGTAGCGCCAAGTGCATATCACTTACAACAGTCGGACATGTATGACCAGCTGATGTATGAGTGTGAATGATGTCAAAGACGTATGCTTGAATAGCAGTAGATGGCGCTCTATAGTCTCTTATTTGCTTTTATACAGAATTTTCCCCCTTTTTGCTACATTTTACACTACTACTGCTTTGCTACCATTGGTCGCAGCGTGATGTTATACGTGATTGATTGATTGTATAGCCTATAGCCTTTCTCGATAAATAGACTATCTAAAGTAATTTTTATTAATTTTGCAATTGACTTGCTTTTGCTTTTACTTAATAAATTAAATTGTAGTGGAAAAAGTGATCACCGCAAGCGGGGCTTGAACCCATGTTGCGCGGCGTTGTACTTCAAAAAATGCAATGTAGACTCAATCGAGGAACATTGTAGTGGTCAAATTGGTTACTGTTAGCACGACCGCAATAAGCTCAGTTGGCAGAGCTACGGAACGGTATTCCGAGGTCGTGGGTTCGAGTCCATCTTGCGGTGATCACTTTTAGACTACCTAACACTAAAAGAATTTTTCAAACCAGTAGTAGTTCCTGAGATTAGCGCATTCAAACGAACAAACTTCTTTATAATATGAGTCATCATCCATCATCCTCCTGCCCTTATCCCATTATTTGGGGCCGGCGCAACATGTCTTTTTCTTCCACAGTCTTCTATTAGCCGTCATGTCTGTGTCAACTCCTCTTTCACACAGTCCATCCATCTTTTCTTAGGTCTTCCTCTAGACTTTTTTCCTTCCACATTATGAGTATAGATTATATTTTCATATATTATAGGATCTGTTCCCGTCTGGTTTCCTATTCATAAACAATGTGTTCTACGTGGACACTCGGCCTGGATGTATAGACTACAGCGCCCCCATACGGGAGTGGGCTGCCAAACGGAAAATAGGAGACTTCAACAAAATGGATATGTGCCAAGTTAGACTACAAGATCTTGTGCTCAAGTTGGGATATCCTGAAGTAAGTTGTTTATATATTACATAACACAAGTAATAAGTTTAACTAGGGACCAGAGAATGGATAGCCAGACTGTAAGGCGAATTGCCTTGAGGCGTATAGATAGTGTAACCGACTTACGTTGTTGAGGCCGCGGTTTCGATTCCCGTACAGTGACGTAACTTGTGAAAAGCATAAAAGCTTTGATGATTTCCTTGTGTTAGTTATTTCAAGTCACGCCATATACTGCCTTGAGCCATATGAAACCATGGTTCTGGTCTGGTTTGGTTTAAAACCCTGGTTCAAAAATGTTAAAAGAATAATATCTTTACTTCTAAAACTAAAAACACGCTTGAAAATATTGAATTTTTTTTTTAATTATTCCATTGTTATTAGTACTTGTTGATTGTGCAAAATTTCAGATCAATCCGACTACATACATACATACGTCACATAACCAAATATTTGTTCCATTCCAGGTATACGTGCACCAAGGTAATTGTGAACATGTATTTGTATTCTCAGAGATTCGGCTCTTAGGACCAACAGATCCTTTGTGTTTCTCCAACTACCCGTGTTCCACCGCAGTGGCACAGAATCAAACAGTATATTGCACCACATGTGCAGAATTTAGCGCTAAATGGATAGTTGTAGGCAGTGATCGAGTACCCTTTGACCCCGGTTTCCTCTGTGATACATGTTTTAGACAATATATGTATATAAATGGGCAGAAAATAGGTAATTTCAAAGCTTACAAGTATAGAGGTAATGCTTTAAATGTGTTAAAACCCTAGCGGTAAACTAGCACAGTGTCGTATTAGGTCTCAATAGGTCTCTACGCCCTGACGTTGTTTTATAGTTGTAAGGGATTGTTAGACCTTTTGAGCACGTTAATGTTATTGTTTTTATAAGGTAATTAGCCTAATACTCTCTCCAGCCCATTTACGTCCCACTGTTGGGCACGGGCCTCCTCCACTTTCGGAGGGTTTACGGTCTACTGTGCCGCGCTGACCTGGCGTGTTGGCAGTTTTCCGTCTCTCACAGAGGATGTTATCTGTGTGCAATATCCCTTAGCTGACTTTTACAGCACCCTTGGGATGAGATGGGGTGGTGACACTTGTATTCTTAATCCGTCACCACACGGACTTAGCCTAAGACTAACGGATAGTATTTCTGTAAACTATATACGTCTTAAAATTTCATTATTGGGGTTTCTTAACTAGTATTGAACCCGATATTGGGAGTAGATGTTATTTTTTAATTAATTCAGTTTCTGATTAGCTTAATAGTAGGTACAAGCTAGATTTGATTATTGTGTTAGTAATGTTTTGTTTTTTAATGGAAATATTGTACAAAATGTTAATATGTATCCTACTGTATGTACCTATACATGGTTTTGTATACGTATGTATTTTTGTCTGTGATATGAAATACTCTTTACTTTTATAAAGTACTGTTAAAATATGAATATAAGCTGTGTTTTATTTACTTCTTATTAATCAAACTTTGAACCTGGTCCTATATTTCCTTACTCTTTGACATCGCTTCCATATTTTATATAGGTAGCTGTTGCCGTGTTCGTACGCTTGGAATTTAGAAAATGTTCCCTCTGTTCTCACTGATGCTTCACTCCTATTAGTCGCAGCGTGATGTTATATAGTCATTTTCTCAATAAATGTACTATCCAAAATTGAAAGAATTTTTTAAATCGGACCAGTGGTTCCTGAGATTAGCGCGTTCAAACAAACTCTTTAGCTTTTTATTATTAGTATAGTAGTATAAGTCTTTATCATCATAAATATGGAATAATGATCCTTAGTAATGTTGATATATGTCGAATTATTAAAAAAAAAAACACTACCAAATTATACAAAAAGCCATCCTTTTAATCCACTCTTATCATTTAAAAAAATCCCCGTCGTAATCCGTTGTGTAGTTTTGAAGATATTATGTATAAGTTCACATAGGGACATAACAAAAATAACGATTTTGTTTTATAATGACGGGCTTGACGGGCTTCGTGGCGTAGTGGTTCATGTAATGGACTGCTGTTCACAAGGTCGCGGGTTCGATTCCCACTTGGGACAATCATTTGTGTGATATTCATAAATGTCATACAAATGTTTGTACTGCGTCTGGGTGTTTTCTATGTATTATAAGTATGTATTTACAAAATAAAAGTAGCTTATGTAGTATATCCGTATTCTGGTACCCATAACATAAGCTTAGCTTGGGACCAGAGGACGTTGTGTGAAGTGGCCATGAATATTTATTTATTTATTATTATTTAATATTATTTATAATAAGTAAGGAAGCGAAGCTAATAACACAGCATTACTTATGGTCTTAATTTATCATCAACCTAAATGTATCCAAGCCTATCTAATTGTTAGTACCTACCATTTGGATCCACTTTAACTGATGACATCACTGGTTGCGTGTAGTCTCTGATCATTGCTTTTATCGGATTCAGCTTAATTGAACAATCAACAGCCGCCCTTGTCAGAGTTATTGGCGAAATGTGAATTAAATTTATATTAGGTAAAGTTAATTTGAACGCAATCTTAATATTTTCTGTGAGATGGTTGTATATATACATTTGTATACATAATTACTTTGCTCAATATCAAACTACAATACAAGCTAAATAAAGGTGATGAATATGACTGTTGATGGCCTAAAAAAGAGAGGAAGACCAAAGATAACATGGATGGACTGTGTGAGAGACGATTTGAAAGAAAAAGGAGTTGATGAGAATATGGCGCCTATTAGTAGCTTGCAGCGGCGTGCACTGCTATTTAACGTAGGGTAGGCAGTCACAAAAACTTTTTCTTTTATAGATTTTTAGCATAGCCACGCGACGGATCTCTAAGTCGGAAACCATGCCAACAGAACAAATTTAAATCTGAATATCCCGAATCAGTCCACACTGTACTAGAATTACTAAACAATAACTACGTACGTACATACATACGTACATGTACGTATTGTACGTATGTACATACGTTTCATAACTTTTAACATTTCATACATTTTAACATATAAATGTGTGCAAAAAAATAGCGAAACATTTAAGATACAGCAATAGCTGTTTTCATTTTTTAGTTAAGAGGATACCAAAATAGCTTCGTGCATTTTTCTATGTACGAAGTTTTCATTGTTTCTTTAGATTGAATAGCTAGAGCTCTAATTTTTAAGTAGGTATATGTTTTTTCAATATATGATCTAGGATCGCATAAACTCAGAAACGCGATTGAAAAAAGTTTTCTCGATAGAAAATCTTAGCGAAAATACCTCTCTCATTTCTTATTTTTTTCATTTGTCGGTCTATTATCGCGTATTAACTAATGAAATAACTTTAGAAACATAAGTAACTATTATATATAGAAACACGTAAATCAGAATTAAAATATATTTAGTAGATTTTGAGTAAATAGGAAAAGTATCCCTAATTCTTCATTTTCTGTGCCTACTGGCTGTGTTAATATGTACGTGTCGGCGATGATATACGATAATATTGATGTAGGCCCTTAAGATAACCATTCCCACGTCCCGACCTAAATACCTATTATACCGTTGTCCGTCCAGCTACGCGTGGCGCTGATTCGATCGGTACCGCGCTCGCATGTTGCAACAAAAAACCTTTATAGCTTCTTATCTATAATACCTAGAGTGAAGACAAATACTACGAAAAATTACTAGAAGACTACAGATGAAATCTATCTATTTTTTAAGATCTGAAAATTTATTTTAAAGTATTAAAAATGAGAACAGAAGAGGACAGAGGAGAAAACATAACAATTCAAAATATAACTCGATTTTACTCTTAAAACTGTGATATGTATGCTATATGTATACTTAATTATAAAGCACAATTCATCTAGTTTATCTTGATGTATAATAATATTAATAATCTATGAACTCATAAATAAAACTAAACTACTTACGACAATCCGCTGCAACTTCAAAACCACTTGTTTACTAAACACAAAGCGTAATGTGGACTGAAGATAAAAACTGCCATCTAGTGATTATGGATTGTGAAGTAATTCATCAGCTATTCTATTACACAACTTATAGACGCAAAAAATAACGCAATTTGTCCATAGATGTCGGTTTTATAAAATATGTCGCTATGGATATAAAAGTAACCTTGGACGTAAATTGCCCTTTTTTTTTGAATATCAAAGTATCCTTGAACGTGTGAATGGTTAAGTTTAGTTCTGCACATAGAATAGGCACCATTACCTACCTTTTTGCTGGCTTAGTTGTTGAACTTGTTATTTTTAATTTTTAACAAACACACACTATCAACACACATTTCACAATCAAATAACATTTTAAAATCAACAAACGAAAATCCATACAATTATTAAATTAAAGAAACTCAATATTAAACAGTTCAATGAATCACACGAAAAAGTAAAATGGCCTCCGTCGAACCAAAATATTTCTGCTATTTAAATAAATTAAACCTTACTAAACAAAAATGCATACGTGATTTATTAGACTTCCGACTAAGTAACGAACGAACATTGCCGAATACTCGCGATAACATCCGATCGCTAAAGCAGGCCGCAGGATTTTCAGTGTAAATTGTCTTGGATATGTAAGCCTGTGTGCGTTTGCGAACTGTGCACGGACACCAAAATTTCTACACACATATGAACTCATGGCAGGCGGGCGATGTCGAGCTTGCTAGCTACGCTAATATTATTCCTTCGCCAAACGCCTGGCAAAAAACAATTTGCAAGCACATATTGGTGCTATTTATGAATTATTAGGTAGGCGTTTTTAAGTTATAATATTTTGTTTAATTAATAGTAAATAAATGAATAAAGTCATCTAAAACATACGAACGTTTTATTAAAATATCTGTGAATGGCAAGTAAAGCAGAGCTTATATGCTTGTATAGAGTGCACGCCACTGGTAGCTTGGGATATCGGCAGTGTAGGGACGACATTAGATATTGTACATGTGTTTTACATAAATGTCACAGCTTAAGGGCCTACATCAATATTATCGTCGACATGTACCTATTAACACAGCTAGTAGGTATAGAAAATGAAGAATTAGGGATATTTTTTTTGTTTACTCAAAATCTACTAAATTTATATATTTTAATTCTGATTTACGTGTTTTTATATATAATAGTTACTTATGTTTTTAAAGTTATTTCATTAGTTAATACGCGATAAAACACCGACAAATGAAAAAAATAAAAAATGAGAGAGGTTGTTTCGCTAAGATTTTCTATCGAGAAAACTTTTTTCAATCGCGTTTCTGAGTTTATGCGATCCTAGATTATATATTGAATAAACATATACTTAAAAATTAGAGCTCTAGCCATTCAATCTAAAGAAAAAAATGAAAACTTCGTACGTAGAAAAATGCACGAAGCTATTTTGGTATCCTCTTAAATAAGTAACGATCTCTATTGTAAGAACTGCTATAAATTTGAAACATTGTTACCGTCATTTATAGCTACGGACCAATTCATGTAAGAATTTTTTGTTTCTCACATTGTATCGAAATTAGTTAAGAATCTTTTGTTGTTAATGACATGGCTTTGACAACTGTAAGAGGCGCGTCGCGCGTTACTTTTCTTGTAGAATGTAAGAATAGAAATAAGTTAGTCGTTAATAAACACTGTTCAAGTGAACACGCAACATCTTTTATTTATTAGTAAGTATAGGACATCTATACTAAGGTCCCACACCTACACACTACATTACATAGGTACTTCAATTATAACCTAAAGAGGTATTATCACTATAGGCAGGAAGAAGAACAGGAATACAAGCTAAAGAGTACCAAATCAAAAAGTTGGTTGGTTGTTGAAGATTCCAGACTCAGAGCAATGGGAAATAGAATTCTAATTCTAGAATAACGACTTTGTTTTAGGTACCTACCTAAAGATAAACAAAAAGCTATTTTTACCCTGGTGCAACAGTAAATAAGAGTAAATTATATGGTAAATTGTTTAATGACAAGGCAGTGCTATATTATCCTGATAGATGGCAGCTATTTATTGTGTTCAAGTGCATCGGATGCTTTCGTGAGTATGAAGGCGGTGGATGTCAATCTTGTAACACGCAACCGCTTGATAATGACCAGGGGAAGATGGACCCACAGTTTATAATGTATTGTTGGATAATTTCTATAAATAAATATTCGCAGTTAGATGACCATTCAAACTCTTTATTTTTCTTAAATCCTTTTAAATAGGTTTTAAATTAGGTAGGTACATGGAAATTCGAAAATGGTACCGATTCTATGAGTACAACAAAACATCACTAAAAAGTAGTGAAAATTGAAAATTAATAGTGTCAATAACACAATTCGGCAATGTTAGCTGCACTTTTTTATTATAAAATCTGTGTAGACTAACGATTTAAATTAATAAAAATAATTAATTTTGTCCAAAAACTAAAAAACACGCTCGAAAATCCTGAATATATTTTTAAATAATTGCATTGTCATCGGTCCTTGATATGTATGCAAAATTTCAAATCAATCGGACTATTGCAAGTTGGTGAAAATCGCGTTCAAAGATTCTGTTACATAGATTAATACATTGATAGATACATACCGAACTTACAAAAGCGTGTTAAAAATGTGAACAACGAAATAACCAATTAATAAAAATATACCATATTCTTCTTCTTCTGCAGCCCATTCACGTCCCACTGATGGGCACGGGCATCCCCCACTTAGGGAGGAATTATGGTCTACTGTGCTGCGCTGACCAGGCGTGTTGGCACAGGTTTTATTTTCGAGTTTTCCGTCTCTCACAGAAGGTGTTATCTGTGTGCAATATCCCTTAGCTGACTTTTACAGCACCCTTGGGAGGAGATGGGGTGGTGACGCTTGTATTGGAGGATATACCAGAATATACCATAGTTGTTTTCAATTTTTAGTTAAATTTAGTTGTGTGCATAGGAGTGGTACCACTACTTTAATTGGATTAATTCTTTATAGAGAATTATTGTGCAGTTGTAATTGCGTCATTCTCATAGCCAAAAGTACTTATTCAGGAGGTACATAAGTATATCGTGAATTGTACTGTACGATAAGGGTTCAAGACTGTTTGCAGTTTTAGACTTAGCTGTTTTATTGTTTTTGTAAAACGAAAATCCGCTTTAACTGGGGATCAAATCTTAAAGGATTAATACTCTAAAGATCAAAGTAATAAACCTGGTGGTCAGTATGTGTGATGATTCCTAGCGCAATGTCCCTTCAGCAGTTATATAATAGCAAAAACTAGAAATAAGGCCACAGTGTTTAGTACCTTTAATTAGCGTTGTCAGTAAGATAAGCGTGACAAACGACGATTTATGAGCTTAATCTGAGATTTAATGAGGTACTATTATCAGTAGAGATAATAGATACGTCGCAGGCGCCTCCCGCGTTGTGAAATTGACCTGGAAAATAGACGTGACCAGGTTATTCCTTTTGGCTAAATGTTGCCCCGGCGTCTGATGAAAGATACTGGTTTTCGGAAAATTATAGAATAATTTAGATAATATTATATCAATTAATACAAGGTCCTATTCAGTATTAATAAATAGTAACAGAACTCGTTTTCCGTGTGGTGACGGATTAAGAATACAAATATCACCACCCCTTTTCTTCTCAAGGGTGCTGTAAGAGCCAACTAACAGATATTGTACATAGATAAAATCCTCTGAAAGAGACGGAAAGCTTGAAAATAATCCCAAAGTGGAGGAGCCCGCAACAGTGGGACGTTTATGGGCTGGAGAAAGAAAGAGAAAGAAAACAGAATTTTCACATGTGAAGACGGATTACGAATGCAAATGTTACCACCCCGTTGCTTCCCCAGGGTGCTGTAAAAGTCAGCTTGGAAAAATTATACACAGATAACATCCGTAAGAGGTGGAACACTCGAAATAAAACAGCCAACACGTGTGATTAGAGCGGCACAGTAGACCATAATACATCCCAAAGTGGAGAAGGCCGGTGTCCAACAGTGGGATGGTAAGTGGCTGGAGATAGAGAGAAGTATACCTACATTCATGTTGCTGTAAGGAAACTATAAATTAATTAATTTCGTTATCAAAGTCGGTGCATACTTCAGTATAACATGAGGCAGTCACGATACATGCGCCGCGCGACCTCAAACAGTGTTTGTTCTGCCATGCACTCAACATTGAGCAAATATTTTCGCATTTTTGTTCCAATTATCTTCTAATCTTACTATAACTATATCACATCATATTATATGTATGGATTAATTGTGTCAACATAAATATCATTACGGCTTTATTTTTATTGGGATCATTACGGTTTTTGAAATGAAAAACCTCTTTAACCGCATTGAGCACTTTTATCTGATGGGATCGGATCACCGACATGCAAGACGTTGCATATGCGTAGCATATTGGTAATATAACTGTACGTTACTTAATTATTATAAAGCACAAGAGTTTGTTTGTTTGAACGTGCTAATCTCGGGAACTGCTGGTCCGATTTGAAAAATTCAGTTGAGAAATTCAGTGTTGGATAGCACATTTACAAAGGACGGCTTTAAGCATAAACATCACGCTGCGAGCTATAGAAGTGAAGCATCGGTGAAAATGTTTAAAAATCGGGGAATATTTTCTGAAAGCCACGCGTACGAAGACGCAGGCAAGAGCTAGTTAGTTATAAATTTCCGCTTTGTAGGTATTCTACATGGCTGCTAATATATTTTGTTAAACGATTTTGGTTTTTAATACGCTGAAAAACTATTTCAAATTGCACTTATATTATTGTCTGTAGTATAATATTATTATCTTGTTTTAGGTAAATAACAATACTTCAATCCTACCTGTGACCGTGGTGACTGACAAACTGTCCGAAACGTCGGGTTAGATTAAAAACAATATAAACCCGTATAAATCCATAAATGAGTCACGCAATTGTTAGAGAATGTTATGTGTATTATATATTTTTGTCCATTTAATACTAAATGTATGTTGCCATTTTCACTTACTTATAAAATAGTTTTTTCTATATGTCCAAATGTGAGCTTAAACCTTTAAAACTACGCAACGGATCTTGAAACTCTTTTTTAAAGATAGAACATTTCTAGAGGATTGTTATTTTTTGTATAATTTGTTAAGGGTTCTTTTAAATAAATTAATAAATATTTACGGAGATTTCATACAACGTCTTCTGGTCCTAACCTAAGCTTATATGCTTATGTTATGGGTACCAGAATACGGATATACTACACTTTAATTTTCTTTTGTAAATACATATTCATAATACGTAATAAAGGCAGCGCAAAAATTTGTGTAACATTTATAAACATTACAGAAATGATTGTCCCGTGCGAGAATCGTTTCCGCGACCTCGTGAACGTCAGTCCGTTGCATGAACCACTAGATCACGAAGGCCGTTTGTAAATTCTACTCGTGTGAAGTTGCGAGTTACAGCTAGTACATAATAATGTAGTTCTTATGTTTAACATCAAACAAAACGTAATCTCGTGGCTACTGCGTATTGTAACACTTATAGTAAACATAAGAACCTTATTACATAACACTCATGTTTGCTGTATTACTCTCTGTTTAAATTTAACTAACGCATTACATTTGGTTAACAATTATTTGTCTTTTAGTATCATTATTGGCTACGAATTGAAATGTTATTAAAATAATTGAGTATTTTAAAAAAATAGTTCAACTGACTTCATGTGTCGTTCAAATTTGAGGGTTTTCCTCTATTTATCAGGAGATAACCATCAGATCCTGACCCGGTGCCAATGGGATCACACAGGAACCACAAGATTTTTAATAAAAAAAGAATCATTAAAATTGCTTAACCCAGTTAAAAGTTATGAGGTAACAAACATTTACAAATGTTAAAGTTTATAAGTCTATATTGACGGAAGAAAGCATCAATGGGGTAAATTGCAGATTGAGCTAAATGTTTACAATATTCATACAGAAATTCAATATATTGGTACTGATTCTACTATACTAATGATTTTAATTATATTAACAACGAAATTGCAATATTAGATACTAGTTGTAACCCGCGACTTCTTACGCGTGGAATTGGGAAAATTTTCCCCGTTTTTGCAATATTGTTCCCTAATGTTTTACTCCTATTAGTGGCAGCGTGATATCATATAGCCTTCCTCAGTAAATGTACTATCCAACGCTGAAAGTTTTTTTCAAATCCAACAAATAAACTCAATATTAGATATTGTCACAATCAAATTTCATTTTTTAATTAAGTTACGTTAATTGTACACGTAGAATCGAATCGGTACCATTATAACAAAAATCATAGTTTAATAGATAAAGTTGGGGGTAATAGCTAGTCTATAATAAACAAGATTATCTTCGTAGAGGTCACATCATAGTCGTAGTATGTACAGCGCGAATTATAGAATGAACTCACTGGCTGACTAGAACTGATAACGCTCTCATAGCAATAGTTTAAAACTATCCAAGGTTTTAGATAACACTATTATATTAATGTGTTACATAGATACAAACAAATTGCCTGTCACTATTAATTAATATATGAATGGTTTTGCAATAGAGACAATAATACCAGTGTAGTTTCCAGTCCTGGATGATGATAAGTATATCGTAAGAGCTGGTCTACTGAATAGAACTCAGATATGGAATAAAGATTGATAATAATAGAGACTTCTTATGTGTTTTATTCTTCTTAGAATTGGAGAATTTTTTACCCTCATCTCCCAAGATTCTTATTTCTTGCTTCTTATTTGATGGAAAGTTTAAGAATTTTGTTATGTTGTATACACTACTTAATACAATTTAAGAATTTAATTGCTTATTTAAGTTTATAGTCGAGTATTACTTACATATCATACCTATACATTTGCTCAGAGGTACTATCACAGTTAACCGATCTTTGATTGTAAATAAGCTAAAGTTTGAATCTTTCTAATAGATTAGGTAGGTATCAAGTAGCCTAGGAATCTGGTTTCGCGTGGAATATAGAAATTTTTCCCGTTTTTGCAACATTTTTCACTACTGCTTCGCTTCTACCGGTCGTAGCGTAATGTTATATAACCTAAAGCCTTCCTCGATAAAAGCACTATCCAACACATAAAGAATTTTTCGATTCGAATCGGTAGTTCCCGAGATTAGCGCGTTCAAACAAACATACTCTTTAGCGTATTAATAATAATATTAAAGTATACATGATCGTCGCCCGTAACCCCAAAAAGTGCTAACTATTTTATGTATACATATTAATCCAAGCGTTTAAATTATTTTCGTGAAAAGCATTGGCTTCTGGTAATTGGGTCAGGCACCGGCGCAAAGATGCTGCGACAAACATGAGATAAGATATGATAGACAAACAGACAGATAGGCGAGAGCGCCAACCTGCGAGTTACCTTGTGTTTGTGTGTGTGTGTTTGTGTAGCTACAACGTGTACTCATTTAACTAATTATAAATAGTGTAGTTAGTTTCACTAAAATTGTAGCTAAACTGTATTGTACGCTGCCGTGATAGTATTTGTCGTAGCGTGATGCTACGTAATGTCGATGTACCTACAATTGTTACTAGTCCATTTAATATCTGAGTTACTTAGTTTAAAAACTAAAAACACGCTTGAAAATCTTGAATATTGTTTGAAAATATTGCGTTGTGACAATGCAATAATTTATCGAAATTGCATGTTGTGTGCAAAATTTCAGATCAATCCGACTTATGCTTGTGGCTAAAAATTACTTTCTAAGATTCCTTTCATTACATAGATTAATACATTAATAGATACGTACCGAGCTAATAATAATAATACATGTGTGTTAATAAAAATATCCTACATTGCCGCCTCTGGTTGTAAATACAGCTTTAAGGTAATCAAACCCACGACCTCTCAGCAGGCAGAGATGTAATCGCTACGGTAGACTTTTTAAGTTAAAGTGACATTAAAACATAACAACTAAATATTACAAAGTTAGAACATTGAAAACTTAATAATAGTTTGAAGAAGTAAGTTTACGTAGATACAGCTAACAATCACAGGGTCCCAAGAATTATATTTTTATCATATATTTTCTAACGAGACTGTTAATAAATATGTTTCCATAATGAAAACAGAATTTGCAAAAATTAAGCACAAGTAAAATATGAAAATATTTGTTTAAAATGTGGTTAGTTTGCATATTACATTCCAGGTCAATATTTTAGCTATGAGTCATACATAGAGCCAATTATTGAACTTACTTTAAATACGGCGCGCCGCGGCCGTTTCATATTGTAACAAGATGATATTTTCAGTTTCTAAAATTATAATCTTTTATCTATAATATAATAATAAAGCTGAAGATAAAGCTGATATACCTCCATGTGGTGACAGATTAAGAATACAAGTGTCATCACCCCATCTCCTTCCAAGGGTGCTGTAAACGTCAGCACACAGATAACGTCTTCTGTAAGAGACGGAAATCTCGAAAATAAACCCTGTCCCAACACGCCTGGTCAGCGCGGAACAGTAGACCATAATCCCTCCCAAAGTGGAGGAGGCCCGTGCCCAACAGTGGGACGTAAATGGGCTGGAGAAGAAGAGAACAAAGCTGAAGAGATGGTTTATGTGATCGTGCCTATCTTAGGAATCACTGGTCCCATTTGAAAAACTCTTTCAGTGTTTAATAGTCCATTTATCGAGGAAGACTATGGGCTATATAACATCACGATGCGACTAATTTCTATCATATTATAGAGCGAAGCATCAAGGTATTTTGATATGGGGTTAATGTCAAAATTTCTGACTCCAGTATAAAATTTTTGTGATTATTATTCACTTTCAACTAAATACCGTCCCGTCGGAGACGGGTTCTGGAAACCGTGAATCGGCAAACGTAAGGTCGTAAGGCCTCCCTGTTAGGTGGACTCATGACCTGAAGAAGGATGGGACTGTATGCGGAAGGCGGAGGACCGTGTTTAGTGGCGCGAATTGGCAGAGCAGCCTATGTCCAGCAGTGGACTGCAGTAGAATGATTTGATTGCAGTAGAATGAATGATTTATTGATTGATTTGATGTACTGTTAATTACACGTTTTACACCTATGGGTAGAGTTGAAAGTTTAAGTCGATATTTGAAGTTTGACTGAAAGTAGGGAAGTTTTTGCTCTTTTACGAAAGTTTACAGCAAATAAGGCTGCAAACTTTATAGCCCACAAGAACACGTTGGCTATAAAATATCATCACGCTTAAAGCCAAGAAGCTCAAAGGTCTCGCACCTTTGCCAGGTAGCTTGCTTTGTAATGCATCGAAATGTTATTCGGATACGATACAAATGAGTAAAAAAACTGAATTTTTTGAACACACAAATAAAAAAGCAAACATAATTATGTTTCACGTACGAGTTCTGTGATCTTGAACAACATTAAATATAAAACCTGTAACCATAAAGCCTTATTACCTACATAGTAACAACTTTGCAATCTTATCGTACATTCTCGATGTAATCCTCACACGAATACTTCAACACATACGTAACTACATAACTATGAGCTTCATAATAAACGTACTTTTATCTGTTGTATAAATACAAACCTATATAATGCTTCATAAATGTTTTGTGTACATTTTAAATTTAATATTGGGCAGAAATAGCCAGTCACTGCCAGTTTATTCATGAAGGTAGAGACCATCTTAAGATGATACCAAAATAGCTTCGTGTATTTTTCTACGTACGAAGATTTCACTTTTTCTTTAGATTGAATAGCTAGAGCTCTGATTTGTAAGTATATGTTTTTTCAATATATAATCTAGGATCGCATAAACTCAGAAACGCGATTGAAAAAAGTTTTCTCGATAGAAAATCTTAGCAAAACAACCTCTCTAATTTTAAATTTTTTTCATTTGTCGGTCTATTATCGCGTATTAACTAATGAAATAACTTACAAAACATAAGTAACTATTATATATAGAAACACGTAAACCGGAATTAAAATATATTTAGTAGATTTTGAGTAAACAAAAAAAATATCCCTAATTCTTCATTTTCTATGGCTACTAGCTGTGTTAATAGGTACATGTCGACGATAATATTGATGAAGGCCCTTAACGCGATCATCTTGAGCGGCTGTGCACCATCTCAACTATACTGAAACTGCATTATTAATGAGATTTTGTAATGTTTATACTTACCTCCATCTTGTATATATAAACCTCTACCACTTGACATTCGTCCTTTATTTGTCCTTTTCACAGGCACCTGTAAAAGCTTGCAAGCTATTCTCTACATTTTCTTTCAGACTTCAATGCAGAGTGCACTGTCTGTTGTTTCATCCAGAATAGAGTTACAAATGTTTCATAAGTATTCGTAAAGACCGTCATCTCATGAGATTTATTCTGCTGTTCACGTCGAAAAATAGTAGCATAACGACAGTCTATCCTATATCCGTCATCGCTGCAAAATTACAAAGTAGGTACTATTTATGCTTAATACGTTCAGTGCGGCTAACGCTTATGCGCGTTTTTCTGATCTTCACCAAGTGCAGACCGACGCGTATACGCGTCCATACAAAAAAAAATCTGTAGGCAAGCGGGGTGCGCCGCACCTGTGCGTTTATTGCGTGTATTCTGGGTGTCTATTGTTTCGAAGCGGTCGTAAAATGTGGAATTGTAAAGGAGACTACACACTAGTCAGGTTTCTGCTACGAATCTTGCGGGGGGGGGGGGACGGCGGCGGCGACGACAACGATAACCTAATTTAGTACAATAGATTATTGAAATAATTTTATTATGACTCGCTCTTTTAACTAAAGTAATAGGTAGTTTTAGTCTATTTATAAATGGTGTCTATAACGAGGCGGGCGAAAAGTCGTAAATTAAAAAAAATTAAGAATAAAAGGGCTTTCGGGAGAAGGTACCTTTACTATTACTGTTTTATTAAGGGCCTACATCAATATTATCGTATATCATCGCCGACACGTACATATTAACACAGCCAGTAGGCACAGAAAATGAAGAATTAGGGATACTTTTCCTATTTACTCAAAATCTACTAAATATATTTTAATTCTGATTTACGTGTTTCTATATATAATAGTTACTTATGTTTTTAAAGTTATTTCATTAGTTAATACGCGATAATAGACCGACAATGAAAAAAATAAAAATTTTGAGAGGTTGTTTCGCCAAGATTTTCTATCGAGAAAACTTTTTTCAATCGTGTTTCTGAGTTGATGCGATCCTAGATCATATATTGAAAAAACATATACTTAAAAATTAGAGCTCCAGCCATTCAATCTAAAGAAACAATGAAAACTTCGTACATAGAAAAATGCACGAAGCTATTTTGGTATCGTCTTAAGGTATAACTTACTATTTTAACAAAACCGAACGAAGATATATTATGGCGTAAACTTCACAAAATCTCTTACAAATAAACACTAGTGTGGAAGCACCTTTATCCATCCAACACCTTTATATGACCCGTAATTGTTATATGACAGTCGTAAAACTCGAAAGTTACCGAACGCACATAAGCGTCGGCCGCACTGCGGGAAGGTAAAAGATAACGCGCTATAGCGTCCAGCCGCACTACACGAGTTTTCTATGAACGCACATAAGCGTTCTTAGCACTACGCGAAAAATTTTTTGAACGCACATACGCGTTTTCAGCACTGGGCGAATGACTCTTTTTATTAGCATTGGCTATAAATTCGCAAATTATTCAGCATTGAACGCGTTAATACTTGTAAGTACTCGTTAAATTCTTCTCCAGCCCATTTACGTCCCACTGTTGGGCACGGCCTCCTCCACTTTGGGAGGGGTCATGGTCTACTGTGCCGCGCTGACCAGGCGTGTTGGCACAGGGTTTATTTTCGAGTTTTCCATCTCTCACTCGTTAAATGAGTCGTGAAAATTTTATTAAAATGAAGCCAATTTTTTGTGGAATCTTAGATTTCATTTCTTATTTCACTATATTGTTATTATTTATTTTATTTATCATTGTAGGATATTATTCACAAATAATTACAATAAACACCATACGAGCTAAAAAAAAATTGGTCAAGTGCGAGTCGGACTCGCGCACGAAGGGTTCCGTACCATTATCTATACAACATAAGGCAACGTTATTAGTATCGAGCAAGAAACGGTAAAAAAATCATGTTTGTTGTATGGGAGCCCCCCTTAAATATTTATTTTATTTTATTTTTAGTATTTGTTGTTATAGCGGCAATAGAAATACATCATCTGTAAAAATTTCAACTCTCTAGCTATCACCGTTCTTGAGATACAGCCTGGTGACAGACGGACGGACGGACAGCGAAGTCTCAGTAATAGGGTCCCGTTTTTACCCTTTCGGTACGGAACCCTAAAAACACCAAAACGTTGGGATAGTATTACAGACTAATATAAACTCGATATCCATAAAAGTAGTTTTTGCACATAAATAACATAACTAAATTAGAGTAGGTACAATGTTATAGAACATAATAATGCATGGAGGCGTAAATTTGTTCACATATTGTATTGTGAAGCAATTATGTTCTTACAACGGAAGGTTGTTGTGACTATTATGTTATAGCAACAAAATTAAATATGAATTATTTCTTTACCATGATGAATAGCTCGTGTATCTGTTTTGTTATAAAACAGACTATAAAGCAATAAATATTTAAATTAAGTGCTCTAGTTTTGGTTAACCTAAAATGTTGTATTACCATTATTATAGCTTTGGGTGTGTCAGTGTATATATAATAGTAATTGTATTAATTATAATAAAACTAGCTGTTGCCCGTGACTTCTTACGCGTGGAATTTTTAAAAATTTCCCCGTTTTTGCAATATACATATACATTGATACTTAGCTCTAATTAGTTAAAATATGACGTTATGTTAAAATAAATAAATATTCATGGATATTTCACACAGCGTCCTCTGGTCGTATATGCTTGTGTTTTTGGGTAGTACCAGAATACGGATATACTACATATACTACTTTTCTTTTGTAAATACATACTTATAATACATAGAAACACCCAGACGCAGAACAGACATTTGTATGACATTTATAAACATCACACAAATTATTGTCCCGAGCGGGAATCGAACCCGCGACCTTGTGATTGGCAGTCCACTACGTGATCCACTAGACCACGAGGCCCGTCTAAAGTTATATAGCCACATGCGCTTACATGAGCACTAGGCCATGAAGACCGTCAATTTGATTATATATATATATTTTTTTATACCACTAAGGTGGCAAACAAGCTTACGGCCTACCTGATAGTAAGCAGTTACCGTAGCCTATGGGCGCTTGCAACACCAGAAGTGTCACTCGCGCGTCGCCGACCCTACAGAAATCTTTTAATCCCCTTTTTTGAAGAGCCTCATGCTGTAGTCAATGGAAAAACTTCGGCAGGTAGTTCATTCCACCCACATTATATTATGAAACACCTACACGTGCTGTAGTGGTCATAGTCTGTCTTCCAAAATGGTAGTACAACACTGCGATGAAACCAAAGGCAAGCAATCAATCTCATGTCAACACAATAATGGTTATAACATGAATAGCAATTGTCTAACAATGATGTAATATAACATTGTGGTGCTAAAACTTTGTTTGGACTTAGTATGTATTTGAGTGATAGGTTTTTTAAGACTTTTAATGGCAAGTGAGTCACTGTTTGTCGAATTAAAAAATATAAACGACTTTAAAGCTTGAACAACATCATCATAATATCACGCCTTTTCCCGTTGTGGGTAAGCAAAGACTATAGAGTGCCATCTAATACGATCCAAACATAAGCTTGAACATAAGTGTTTGAAATAAGCCCATGAATCCGGTTTTATCCATTCAAATAGTTGATTGGCGTGCTTAAATATGTTTTTCTTTTTATATTTTGTCCTTTATTTTACACAAAAACAGAAAATTAAAGAAAACACAAACGAGCTTAGTTCCTAACTGAATTCCCTTCTTCTAATTTTTACTTTAGCTTTCGATTTCCACATAGGTACATTATTTATTCACTCGTACTTCTCATACACTTGGATTTTCAGTTATTTGTAGGCGATTGCGATCTTATTCTGATCTCGGTTTTAGCTCTTGAGATAATTAGGAAGAGAAATAAGAAGGTGATATGCGTATAATATTGATGCCCATGAGGTGACGGATTAAGAATGCAAGTGTCACCACCCCATTTCCTTCCCAGGGTGCTGTAAAAGTCAGCTTTGAGAAATAATACACAAAGAGAGGGAAATCTCTAAAAAATCTCTGTGCCAACACGTCTCGTCAGTGCGGTACAGTAGACCGTAAACCCTCCTAAAGTGGAAGATGCCCGTGACCAACAGTGGGACTATAATGGGCTGGAGCTAGAGAGTGAGATGTGTAATATATGAATTTATCTATGTATATTTTTAACTCTTCTATATTTTAAAGAAGATATAGATCCTTAATAGACAGTTTACGAAGATAGACTACATAATAAAGTCGTATACTAGGTCTTCAATACAAAAGCTCTATAACAAGCAATTAATTAAAACTGTCCTCATAAACACAATTAGAGTGTATGTCTCGTCTATTACATAGAGGAAGTATAAGGATTAATAAATTTATTGGTGCATATTAATAAGGGCTATTTAATTAACAGTGGGGTGTCAAACGTTTAATGCATGTGGCGCCCTCTTACTTAGCTTTTAGTAAAATTATCTTGAGATGTTAAAAATATTTTGATACATTGGTTTATGATTGGTTTGATTTGTTTAGAAAAACAGTAAATTTTATTTCTATGGTACATTATAATGGTGGTTGAAACAATGGAATACCTATAAGATTAAACTGACACAAGACGGTTATGTATAGGAAAAATAAAATAAGTGCAAGTATATTATGGAATTTCGCTTAGTGCTTAGAACTGACAAGTTCCTAAAAGAAGCCATATAAACTCAATGTATTTAGCTTTTTCTAATTTATTAAAAAAAGCAACTAATTGATAAGCTCTATGTACTATTTTATAGACTTGAAACTTGTAGAGCTGATTCACGCTTTAACAAATAACACTATTATATACTAATCATTTAAAATGGGCAATAAACTCAACATTAGGGAAGTTGAATAAAATATTATAACAATAGAGTTAGTACATACTGAAATTTTCTTATATATTTACATAATAAAGCTATGCGAAGTCAGCTCTACGCTCTACATAAAGAACTTTAATTACTAACTAATAAAGATATAACTAGTAGAAGAAATAGTTATTTAATTATATAAACTGCTATTAAAAATACACGAGTGATAATTATTAATCAATAGTAATTTAAAATAGTAGCAATTGGAAGCTTTATCAGTACGTTATCATGACTCAACAGGGCGCTACTGACACGTCACGTACTCAATAACTCAGAACTTTGAGTTATTTCAATAATTATTGATTGCGAAACAAATGTTCATCATAATTGTAATAAATATAGGAGCAAACATTTTCGGTAAAGACAAGTAAGAGCGTAACGGAAGCACCATAGATCTAAGTGGTAGAATATACGGGCGCGTGCGCCGGTCTATTGCGGCTCGATGATAAAGCTCGCAATTTTATTTGTCAGTCGGGAGCGAACCGCAGAGCGAGACGGTACTCCCTAAAACTCGGCGCGTATTCTAAACGCGTTTATATCATCCATCCGGTCGTATCATCATCTTCAAACGAACACTGCTATTGTTCATCACGTTGCATATTGGGCACCCTCCATCGAGGATTCTAGTGGCATGGTAATTAGTGATAATAATTCCAGCAGGATAATGTTGATTTAATTCTCATAAGGACGGATCCTGGGTGTTTGCCGCCTATTGTCTCTTGAATTTAACAAGAGATTGGTATTGTATTACGTAATGTAATGTGTATTTAAATAATTTTTTTTCAGCACAATTTATATTATTTTACTATTTATAAATTTTAAATATATTAATTAATTAATAAAGACATTAATTAATTTTAAACAAATAAAACTATTTCAAATATTTAATTTACAATTTTATTCACTGAAAGCTCTACATTTTAATGAGTTTTTAATCAGAATCTTTGTTTTATTTTAATTGTTTAGAATGTAATATGTAATAAATGGTGTGATGGCAACATCCTCAATTAATAGGGCCAGGGTTAAACGTTGGTCAGTGATGAGTCCCTTATCAGAATAGGAACCGCACGAAGGCTAGCCGATTTGCGCAATCACGCGGCCGCAATCACATCCGTCGCTAAATTCATTCGTGTGTGGGAATATTTGCTCTCCATTTAATTGTAATAATATTATAGTTACTGTGAACAAAGTGCAGCTTCCAGTGATAACATTGCAACAGATTTATATATCACTAACAAGAACGTACAGATCTGTCTCAAACTGTTATCTATGTAGTTGATTGTACATACATAATGCTTTATAATGTGTGAGCATAGCAAACAGATATATATTTATAATAACGCTAATAAACTTTACAGTGACGTAAGATTATGTTTTAATGCTTGGGAATGACAACATTCTTTCACTATGTAGAGGAAAATAGCATAGGTTTAAAGAAATAGGCCGTCTATCAGCCTCTCTTTGGACGTAGACATCTCCAATTTACGTCACAGCGTGTGGTTCAGCATAAAAATATTAGAAGAAAATTAGAACAATGCTATGGAAATCTTTACCGATACATATAAATATAAGCGTAATAAGCTTATCTTGAGGCCAGAGGACGTTGTGTGAAATGTCCACGAAAATTTATTTATTTTTTTATTTTTATATTGCCATATTATGTCCCTTGTTGAAGTTGACAGAAAGTGAAGTCAAAACAGTCATGAGACTATAATAGTCTTGATTACATCTTACAAATTCGTGATTATCCTCACACATAAAGTAATTTATTAATTTTGCAATTGACTTGCTATGCTTTTACATAATAAATTAAATTGTAGTAGAAAAAGTGAAAAGTTGTCCCGCTTGCGGTGATCACTTTTTCCACTACAGTTTAATTTATTATCCTCATACATATCAAAAACCCCTACCTTTTTAAACATTTATTCATAAATTGTGACATGCATACTATGGATATGACGGTATTAATTATATTACAAAAAATAAGTAAAATATAGCTCTACATTTTCCGCCTCTTTACATTTAGACCTAATATTCGGTCTTGTTTGCTACAGATCTCTATTGCAGTGAGAAGAAAATATTCTACAGAACCACACTGCCGATGCGTAAATTTTCTTTCGAATATTCCTATTTTTCACATCGTCAGCCCACGACAATACGACTGCTTGTAGCCGATTCCCATATTAATTAAAATTTTAAACATATAAACTAAACATAAACTATTCATCAATTTACAAAAAGAACGACAGTTACCCAATAAACGTTTAATAATCTTATTCATAATGACTTATCCGGAGGTTTAAAAATTCGCTAAAATCGGTTCGCGAAAATTGTCAAAACTTGTTATTCATAATAGTCTTTTTACGCTAAAACGTTTATTATCTCTCCGATAAAATCTCCGTATAAAACTCCGATAAGTCATTATGAATAAGACCATACATGTAGAGTTAAAAAAAAAATGGCATTGAACAGACTCATAGAGTCATACAAATCATAAATCACAACACTACTAAGTAGTTATATCGTAATATTTTAGCTGGCGACAACATAGTTACAAATGATAGGTAAATGCTGGTTGTAACTCATATACACAGACTATAAAACAACAATACAATGGTTACAATGGAGTATTAGACACTAAATATAGGGCCAATGCCGGCTGGTGTCTCTACTATGCATATATCTTATGCAAATCACTTCGAACACATTAGGTGATTAGGATTCACATGTAAATGAATATTACTTAACACCTGAGTGAAATTTAACATTACTGTGAAGCAATTCCTTTACAGACTAGAATGTGCTTAGTTCAAAAACTAAAAAACACGCTTGAAAATCTTGTTCTTCCTTTTATATATAAAAATCAATTGCTGTTCGTTAGTGACGCTAAAATTCGAGAAAGACTGGGCCGATTTTAGTGATTTTGGTCTTGAAATATTCGTGAAAATCCAGGGAAGGCTTAAATGGTGACAAAATATATGGGGATCTAAAATTCTACGCATACGGAGTAGCGGGCATCAGCTAGTCCTGTTTATTTTATTAAATTATTGCATTGTCATCGGTCTTTAATATGTGTGCAAAAGTTCAGATCGATCTAACTATTGCACAGATAAATACATTGGTACCGACCTATTAAAAGCGTGTTAAAAAGGCCCACCATTAGCCTACGATTAGATTTCATCTTCAAAACGTCTACTGTACTACGATGACTAAGTTAATGTACGTAACTTAAAGAAAAGGCTTTAAAATTTCGGCTCTTTTTAGAAATATTCCCTAAGAGAGATTTATTACAAAAATAAAATAAATAAATATTCATGGACATTCCTCTGGCCAGTCCTCTAGTCCCAAGCTAAGCTTATAATTATATGCTTGTGTTATGGGTACCAGAATACGGATATAATACATATACTACTTTTGTTTTCTAAATACATACTTATAATAGATAGAAACACCCAGACGCAGTACAAACATTTGTATGACAATTAGAAAGATCACATTGTCCCGAGCGGGAATCGAACCCGCGACCTCTTGATCGGCAGTCCGTTATATGAACCACTCAACCACGAGGCTCGCCAAAAAATTAAAATTAATTATTAATTTATTAAATTTATTAGAATCTGGTAAAAATATATCTCTTAAAGTATAAGAAGATAATAATATAGGGTGATGACATGTGTTTTCTTATATTTTCCACAAGAAATCTTTGTTTGAGTAGTATGTTTTGGTATTGATCAAATTAACAATGTTCGCTATTTCTATAGTAAAATTAAAAGTTTAGAAGAAAAGCCCCAAAAAGGTAAAATTAAATAATATGTCACGAGTTTATTAGTTTCCGTCTTATAAGTTCTTATCTACTTATTTTTTAAAATAATTGAATGTGATTTTTATGCACTTGCAATAGTCGGATTGATCTGAAATTTATCTAATACTCTAAGGACTGATAGTAATGCAATAAATATAAAATCAGGCATTTTAAGTCTCTTTTTTAGTTTTTAAACAATTAAAATTATTTTTATCTATTCTCGACTGACTGCATTTTTAATAATGAAATCATAGTTAATCAATAGGTACAACAATGTTCATTGACGCATTACTAAATGTAACCTACATTATTACAAAGAGTATGTCCTCACAATTATTGTCTGCACAGCTGGCGACAAGTTTGACACCAATTGAACACATGCCTCCTTCTTTTGTTTTGTTTATTTTGTGACATTATGTTAGCCAGATTATAATACTGCTATAAGATTTATTGCTATTGCATATAATATTGATACAATTTGTTAATATTTTAATAAATATCATTAGATATACATTCCTCCGTATAGCGATAGATCTCTCTCTCTCCAGCCCGTTAACGTCCCACTGCTGGGCAGGGGCTCCTCCAATTTAGGAGGGATTACCGTCTCCTGCACCGCTCTGACCAAGCGTTACGAAAAGAGGAAGTTATCTGTGTACCCTGCGCCCTGGGAAAGAAAAATGGGTGGTGACTCTTGTACTATTATTCCGAGTCAAAGTCACTACGCAGATTTTGTGATGCATGAAAGAACATAAATATTGATAGATTTCTATGCATCCATCCTTTATCATGTTTACTTAAGTTAAACGGTTTAATACAAAACAGAAACTATTATAGCATCACTTCGGTGTGTGTTGGTATGTTTATCTGTCTGTCAAACTTTCTTTACTCAGCAACGGTTGCAGCTATCAAGTTGAAATTCATATTACATGTGGATCTATGCAGTCCCTATTTTTTCTTCTTCTGATAAGTTTATTTTATTTATTTATCCACAATATTACAATCTAGCTTGCCAAGGCTAATAAGTAATTTTAATCTAACTTAAGTGCAATCCCTTGCTGCAACAAATACAATCAACCTTTCAGATCTACGCATTAGAAGATACGACTACATATACGACCAAATATAGGGCCATTTTGAGCTTTTTCCTTTGCCCTAGAGACTTGAAATTTGACGTGCTCTAAGCCTATATAGTGCTAATATAGACCTGTAAAAATTCAAAAACTCATAATTTGTCATCATATTCATCATATGGACGAGCCTCGTGGTTGAGTGGTTCATGTAACGGACTGCCGATCAAGAGGTCGCAGGTTCGATTCCCGCTCAGGACAATCATTTGTGTGATTTTTCTAATTGTCATACAAATGTTTGTCAGCGTCTGGGTGTTATATGTATTATAAGTATGTATTTACACAAAAAAAAGTAGTTTATGTATTCTATCCGTACTCTGGTACTCATAACACAAGCATATAAGCTTAGCTGGGGACCAGAGGACGTTGTGTGAAATGTCCATGAATATTTATTATTATTATTATTATACATATAATGTAGATGGATGTGGCTTTTTAAAAATAATATAAAATATAATCATATTAAAGTATCGCCCTATATTTATCTAATATGTTTAATATATAGATGTACCCCATTAATTGTACCGTCCAGATTGGCCCACTTACTTGTATAAACAACTTCATCTTAATTTTCAACTCCTACGTTTTATAAGTCAAACAATTACTTTATAATGTTTATTTTTTGTTTCTGAACGAATGGAATGTCGATTATTTTAAGCCAAAAGTAATTTTCACGTTGAGCTTTAGTTGAAAAAATAATTAAATATGTAAAATTATAATTGGAAAATCTGTCAGTTATAGATCGCTGTTATAGAAGGTAACATGGCCAGTATCAAATTTAAATACAAACGTTTTTTTCGTTTACGTTTTACCTTTTCAAAACATCGGTTCTTTTCAAGGTATCGGTTCAATTCATAACCTAAGTATTGCGTGGTAATCAAAGAGTTATGCTAAGGTCAAAGGCAATAATAATTTATGAAATTGTGTAATTGTTTTAGGCAATTTTTGGCACTAACCTATTGTGATACTAAAATACGGTTTAAGTTACAAATAAGGGAAAAACATTCGGTCAAGCAGAAATATATTACTAAGACATTTCACACAACGTCTTCTGGTCCCAAGCTAATATGCTTTTATGCTTGTCTTATGGGTCTGGTACCCATACGGTACGGTACCCATACGGTACATATACTACTTTTCATTTGTAAATAAATAAATAAATAATAAATAAATATTCACAGACATTTCACACAACGTCCTCTGGTCCCAAGCTAAGCTTATATGCTTGTGTTATGGGTACCAGAATACGGATATAATACATAAACTACTTTTCTTTTGTAAATACATACTTATAATACACAGTAAACACCCAGACGCAGTACAAACATTTGTATGACAATTAAAAACATCACACAAATGATTGTCCTGACCGGGAATCGAACCCGAGACCCCATGATCGGCAGTCCGTTATATGAACCACTACACCACGAGGCCCGTCATACAATACATACTCATACGTCATACAATACGTACGAATACATACTTATAATACATAGAATACTGCTACTAATGTAATTAGTAGTACATTCGTTTTTATTAGACATGGAATACTTAATTATAAGTTATTGACACATATTCGTTTGCAAATTGACAGGCGGACACTTAGTATAATATTTGGGAAGTATCTAAAAGAGTAGTGCGAACATAGTATAGATATAATACTTCCTTGGTAGACGAGTAACAAGATAATCTTTGATTCGAGTCACAAATCAGCCTACTTTAGTCATAAGGAGTGCTTTCATAACAACTAGGAAGTGTTGCATGCGGTGTGTGTTGGACTATGGATCAAAGAAGCACTTAGACTGAGTGTACTCACCAACTGATATTAATATTCACTTTACGATGTGTTGAGCTTAATTATTGCAACTGGATTTGAAAAGTTTGCTCACTGGAATCTGGTTAGCAAGATGACATAACAATATACATTATAAAAGTTGTCAAAATTTTTACTACTTGTTGTGTGGATATACAACAATAAGGGCCTCGTTCACTATCTTCAAGTAAAGCGTTGATTAGTTACTTATCGATTAGCGTTAATTGTCAAGTAATAGTTACGAGTATCTTCTGTCAATTTCAATTTTTTAATCTTAAGATTACTGCTGCTCGAACGTCGTGAACGTCGCACGTGTAGTTACTGGTGACTTTAACTAGCGATTAGTCTACTTGGCGCTTTACTTGAGAATGGTGAAAGAGGCCCTAAGTCAACTAGATTTTATGATATTGTTATATTAACACGTAGCAAAACTTGGTTATGATTTTTGTCCAAAAATTGTTAACATATCGCTTATTAGAAAATGGCCTATCGATTCTACACGCCCAACTAAACTTAAATTAACAAAAAAATTAAAATAGATAGTGTCAATTACAGAACTCGGCAATGTTAACTGAACTTTTTAATTAGAAAATCTGTATAATATAGTTGTTTTAATTTTTTAGCTAAGTATAGTTGTGCATATAAAGTTGGTACCATTGACTGTAATTTTATAATGACTAAGATTTCCCAAGAGCTTTGGTGAAGTTATATAAAAGTAGTATCAAACTGCTTACACAACTTATTCCTCATTTCACAGTCATGGGCAGTTTTCTGTTAGCGTTTATCACTTTCCATTATCGACGTCGCAGCTTGTAGCACATGTTGATGTCTGTCGTGACATAGCACCCTATTAGTTAGGACTTATTTGTGCATTTATGCATACAAATCCAAGCATAATAAGCTAAGCTTAGGACCAGAGGACGTTGTGTAAAATACCCATGAATATTTATTTATTATATTACATTACACAAACATTCAGTCAGACTGACATGATTTTAATATAAGTCTAATTCACACAACAGTGGTTAATTTTTAGACATCAAAGAAACCAATTGTTAATTATACTATTGTATTGAGATATAAGATATCTCGCTATTTTATTAAGCTACAGGTACAAAGAAAGAATACACTAAAAACTAAAATTTACAGTTTTTGTTATTTAACTAGATTTGAAGTAAACATTAATAGTCTTATTCATAATGACTTATCGGAGGATTAAATGGAGATTTTGTCGGAGAGATAATAAACGTTTTCTCGTAAAAAGACTATTATGAATAACAAGTTTTGACAATTTTCGCAAACCGATTTTAGCGAACTTTTAAACCTCCGATAAGTCATTAAGAATAAGACCATAAATCATTACGCCTACGTATCACTGTCAGGATGGGCGATAGTATATTTACTTTAGAATCAATTTTGAGCGTAAAAAACATGCCTTGGTGGCAAAGATATTTTTATATGTTTTAAGAAAATATATGTAACGCTGTCGTTACCGCGACTTTATATGCGTAGAAAGTAGAATTTTTTCCCCAATTTGCAACATTTTTACCAATATTTTGCTCCTAATGGTCGCAGCGATATGTTATAAAGCCTTGCCAGATAAACGGACTATCCAACACTAAAATAATTTTTCAAATCGAACCACCAATCGATCCACAGATGTATCAAAAGGTATGTTTAATAATGGACTAGTGCATTTACAGAAAATGTCTTTAAAGGTACCAGAGTCATTCCGGAATACAATTGGCTACTAATTACTTTGTTAACAAAAAAAAAATTGTAAACAAAAAAAACCGTTGTTCCTAAGATTAGCGCGTTCAAACAAAGAAACAAACTCTTCAACTTTATAATATTAGGACAGATATAAACAGATTATGATAAATCCTTTATTATTTTCATGAATTTGTTATAATAATGGTTTTCAGCTAAATTTATACAGTCTTCAGTACTAAATATTATTTTTGTTTGTAACTTTTCAAACTCCAGCTAATGCTAATATTTATTCACAAAAATGTAATAAGATTTGTCATAAGTAGTATGTTGTAACGTATGATCCTGTTACATGTACGAGCTGCATGCATCACTGCTTCTAAACTCAGTCTTATTTCTATATTTTATAAGATTACTTTGTATTATATGCACAGACTTCTAGAAAACATCAATTCATAATAATTAAATATCACTAAAGACTACGCGTTCCAGTGTAACTCAACTAGGAGGGTTGATACAAGGAAGGTTTAATTATAAGTGGTTAGTCTCTTGTAGAACATGCTCATTGAAGCATAGAAATAGTCGAATCTTTGGAACTTTTCTGGGCGTTTAATAAATATGACCTTTATTAGACGGAAATACGAAACGATTTGACTAGTTTTAACCGATCAACCAATAAACTTACAGTCAGGCGTGTGTCATTAAGTTAAATTTTACTTGGTCAAAGCATAAAGATGTACGAGATAGGTGTAACGTTTTTACTGTAAAAGTGAAGTCTATTTGATGATGATTTGATGATTCCGTAAGAACTTTTATAAGTCCTTTTTATTTATTTATTTATTTAAAACTTCAGCACAATTAAGTACATAGGCGGACTTAATGCTAAAAGTATTATCTACCAGTCAATCTTGGTTGTTTTTGTCTATTTTTATAAAGTCCCAATGCTCATACCCGATATAAATTCTAAATGCATGCTGTGGCTCTGCTATGAAATAAAAGTTTTAGATTTCAGTTATAAGTGCCGAGACTTCGTTCAAAATTGATACCACAAAAGTGTGTGGCTCTTAGCAATGGATATTGTGAGATATTGTTAATCTTGTCTTTTCAATGATTAGCCAATAACTACGAATGCTCGAGTCCTAAGACAATCAATACAAAACACGTCGAAGCCGTACAAACATTCCTTAGTACAATGAAGTTAATATTTCACGCCTTCAGACTCTGTAGGTTACTGGGCTATTCGCTCTGTACTGTAATCTGTTTAATATGTGTGATAATTGTGGCGTTAACATGGGATTGCTCCAGTTTTTTACCATCGGAAAAGAGAGGTAAAAATGTTTTTGTGTAATTTTCTGTTGTGTGATTAAATACCCATTTTGTACACTACGGACATTTTTCTATCAACAGCAAGCGTGTAAAAATTATTTATTCACGTATTTAAGAATAGTTGGTATGTCATTTTGTTTGAAATAAAATCTTATTCAAGATTACAGAATTTAGAAGTGTAAATACTATAATATACTAAGTCTATGATAAATACACGTTGTATTTAACGTGTTAAGTTTACATGCTATAATAAACGAATTATTCATTAACCACCATGATCACAGAAAGAACAGAAAGACAGTCCTTCCAAAAAAGAGTCGGAATACACTGGATGAGGGCCATTATAAAGCAGTTTAATAAAAGTATAATCATGTTAAATATTATTAGATATATAAACATATTAAGTGACGTAATATCTGGCCTTTTGGGTGGTCAACGAGTATTATCTATACATTCATTCATACTCTTAAAATTATAGTTATTTTTGTTTAGCTAATTATTTTCTTAGATAAATGTTTAATATAAATTTATGATAGCGATAAATGAGTATTTATACATACGAGAATTCACGATAATTATAATTCTCAAGTCTTAAAACATTTAACTATCACTGCCCGTATGGTGATGGATTAAGAATATAAGTGTCACCATCGAATTTCTTTCCCAGGGCCAGCTAGTAAGAGCCAGCTAAGGGACAATATAAGCAGTTACTACTGTGAGAGACAGATAACTCAAAACAAAACCCTGTGCCAACACGCCTGGTCAGCGCGGTACAATTGACTATAATTCCTCCTAAAGTGGAGGAGGGCCGTGCCCAGCTGTGGGACGTTAATGGGCTGGAGAGAGAGAGAAAACATTTAAAGGTAAAAATGCTACTGTATGTATGATGCTAATATAGAAAATTCTCGTGTCGCGGTGTTTGCAACAAAATTTTTAGGAAACTTCTTAACTAACATGCTTTTATAAGCTTAGTTCGTATCTATCTTTCAACCTATGTAACTTAATCTTTGAAAGTGATTTCTGCCTACATGCAATTATCGCATTGATCTGAAATTGTACGCACATATTTGGACCTAATAACAATGCAATAATTTAAAAAGATATTCAGCAGTTTTTTTCAGTTTTTACACTAGGCAATTTAATTTCTTATATAACTTATGATTCTGCTTACTCTTATAGGTTTTAAAAGGTGTAATGATAGTTTCACAAATTAGGACAAGGGCTCGAGATCGAGGAACTAAGCCCTAGGAAATCCGTTCCGCCAGTTTTCTAGTAGAATTACATGTTACTGACCGGTAGTGATCAATCACAGTTAAATTGAAACAAATGATCACGTAAATTATTGTGGGAATAATTCCTTTTACCTTTAAAAACTACAGTTAACTTTAAGAGGATACGACGCCAAACTATGCTCCATACAAAAATATGGGCATCGTAGTCCCCTGTTTTCTTCGTGGATATTCCATTCCTCCAGAGGAACGAATTTTTTCTACCAGTATCTAGATTTTATTTATCTAAGCTTCTATTAATTTCTTTTTTTTTTAAACATAATAATAATATTAAAAACTTAGAATAGTTAAATATTTTTATCCTTTTATTTTAACTTCACCTTTAATATCAAACATCGTTGTTCTTTAAATACGAAACCCCAAAAAGGGAGTCAATTTTAATGCCAGATATTCAAAGGAATCTCATTGGGTTACTTAGGAAAGATTTATGGACAAAAATGGCCTTGACCCATTTTCTTTATCTTGCCTTATTAGGTCAGTTTCGTCATCTGTACCATAATGCAGCTATCGCCTTGTCCTAACTTCGCCTATAGACCTTTGACCAAGTAACCGAGCTTTTTAATACAAAATGATTTTGATACAAAATTAAATACTATTGCCACTTATTCTATCAACATATAATAAATAAATAAATATTCACGGACATTTTACACAACGTCCTCTGGTCCCCCCCTGCTAAGCTTATACGCTTGTGTTATGGGTACCAGAATAAGGATAGAATACATATACTACTTTTCTTTTGTAAATACATACTTATAATACATAGAAACTTATAAATGTCATTATGAAGTGAAAATGGCTTACATTGCACTACCCTGCATAATTTTCACACCCTTTTTCGTTGTAAATTGTTGTATACGTATTTATGATAGCAAATTTTTTATGGGGTTGGATAACTAAGAACAGTTTGCGTTTGTTTAGTTTTTTTTGTCCGACCAAAAGTTCAGTTTCAGTTGGCAGCAGTTTCGGTTTCGGCCAAAATCGGCCGAAACTCTTGGCGAAACCGAATCTTGTGTCGCAGTTCACGCACTCTCATGCTCGCCTAACTTCGTTTCCCGCGGCAATGCTTTGACGGCCCTGTTCGGGAATTATGAGAACATAATTTTAAAAAATAATAAAAATGTTATTAATATTTTTATAAATTATATTAAATAAATGATTCCAACGAATTTAATATACTGTGTCTCCATTTCTTGCCCTAATTAATGCAAAATAATAGGTAAAATGCACCAAATTTCAGTATTTTAAGAAATTTTATCCTTGACTACGTGAGTTTCGGTTTCGGCCGAAACTGAAGCAATGGCTGAACATTCGGTTTCGGTTTCAGCCGGTAAACCAGTTTCGATCGGGCACAAGTATTTTTTTAAACATTTTTTTGTGCGCGACTGTTCGATTTTTCTAAGCTGCTATTTAAGAAGTGATCTATTTGATGCTGCTAGTTACATTTGAGAAACTTATAACATCAGTCTCCCCAGGGTGTTATAAAGAGCCAGCTCAAAGATAAAATAAGTAAACATTCTCTATAACAAACGAAAAACTCTAAGCTAAACAAGTGCCATAATGAAAGTAGACCAAATATCCGCAATAGGTCGTTATTGGTTTGAGCAGAAGAAGAAACTCAAACTACGTAGACTTAAAACGCAAAGTTTTATTTAAAAATTCCAAAATTTCAAGTATGTCTTAAGTAAAAGAAATACGAAATAATAAAAATTGGTCAAGTGCGAGTCGGACTCGCGCACGAAGGGTTCCGTACCATTATCTATGCAACATAAGGCGACGTTATTAGTATTGAGCAAGAAACGGTAAAAAAATCATGTTTGTTGTATGGGAGCCCCCTTTAATATTTATTTTATTTTATTTTTAGTATTTGTTGTTATAGCGGCAATAGAAATACATCATCTGTGAAAATTTCAACTGTCTAGCTATCACCGTTCTTGAGATACAGCCTGGTGACAGACGGACGGATGGACGGACGGACGGACAGCGAAGTCTCAGTAATAGGGTCCCGTTTTTACCCTTTGGGTACGGAACCCTAAAAAATACCGATACATCATATTGTAGTGTAGGCAGGTTAAACTAATTAGTCCACGGCGTTCTAATTAAGGTTAGTGTCATACATTGTTAGCCGAATCGCAGTGTGTGCCCCGTGGTCGCGAGTACGACGCGCCGTGTATACAGAATATCCATCATTATGATTGATGGGTAATTACATAGTTTTTAATATTCATTTTGCAATCTAATGAGGTTACTATAAACTATAGTGTTAGCTTTGTACTGTGAATATCTTCAAGAAGATTGCGTAATTATTAAGGTTTACTGTTAGTAAGTTTTCAATCTTAATGTAATTTTAATATTAGATATTACAGGATTGGCGTTTAATAAAGATGTCTACAGGACGATTTGAAGTTCTTTGTTGCGATGCATTTGCTATTACACTTTCGCTAAATTACCAAACTATTGGTTTAATTGAAATAATCTTTATTGATCAGAATAATCTTAACCTAAATTACAATAGATACTTCATGTTAGTAGTTTCTATACAGAGTACAAACAGAGTAATTTTGGCTAAGTAAAATAACAGAGTTAAGTAACTGTGTTTATACTAGGAAGAGAACCTGTATTATAAACACAGTGTCTTCCACTACCGGCGATCGATAATAATGATCGATCGACGGAGATTTGCAACAATTTGTTAATTGCTAATGATTTTATGTTATCACCCAGCTTCGAAAAAAGTGTAGGTTCTCAATTCAACCTATGTAATTTTTTGGTACAAATAAATACTTATTATTATTATTATTTTTTTAAACATTTTTGTTTCTCCCTTTTTATTTTGGGTTAATATCTAAGCTTTCGTGCGGGTCATAGCCAAGCACAAAAGCCGGTTTTAGTCAAATGACAAAAATTTCCTAACAATCCTACATGTGTTAAGAATGACTGCTTTGTGCTATGTGAGTGAGTGAATGTCTAACAGTTTCAGGCTTGTGTGTAGAGTGTGTGGTATGACTCCTGTGGACGAAAGAACGATGGGTACTGTTTTAACTGTATTAACTCTCCATTGGCTTTTAATTTCTATGGCTAAATCTGTGTATTTGCTTAGTTTTTCTGTATGTGTAGATGAAAGATTAGATGAAAGATTATGTGATTATTATTTATTCATTATGTATTTTTTTATGTATATTTCCTCATACCTTATAACTGGGATTATATTGATTCTTTTTTTATTTGAAAGCTGGTGGTTCCCGTGTGGTCTCATTGGCACCAGGTCAGGATCTGATGGTTATCTCCTGAGAAATCGAGGAAAATCCCTTTAGTTTTAAAGGCACATGAAGCCGGTTATACTCTTTTTTTAAAATAGTAATTTCATGAATTAAACTTTGAATTATTTTTTTTTGTGATTAAATATTAACCTATTTCTTTTTTTCAATTTCAATTCAATTTCGCTTCTTCTATTAATAATTATCTTACATTCGATTAAAAATTAAGAAATAGGTACATACTATTCTTGTAACATTATTTGTTCATATGTTTGTTACCACATGAGTCAGTTTGTGACCAAATATTTGTATTAACAAAATGCAGAAACCTATCAGTAATCGATTCTACTTTCATACATTTATACCGAACACCTAAGTCATGTAACTTTAATGTGCAAGTAGGAATAGAAATATTTTTTTAAACTTTTTTTTTAGTATACTATCTGGAGCATTTACAAATCATTTAAAAATACGATACCATACCATGAAGGAAAGAGTTTTTGTTAAATAGAGGATTCATGTAAATGATTCAGGGTTTCATATAGTTATAAAGAAATATAACATCATTTGTCTTAAACTTTTTTATATGCTAACTAAATTTATGTATATGCTTAACAATATTCATAAAAATCCATGACTTTATTTACGTGTACGAGTACATGACTCTACTTAATCCTGAGTATTAATAGCTCAAGCCTTACGCTTATTTTGAGCTAGTTGACTTCGAGAAAACTGCCTATTTACTTGTTTATAACATAAGAAAGAAAGAAAGAAAAAATATTTATTTCTCGAAAACACCGTTACACATACTTTATTATAATGTATAACAAAACATGCATTAAAAAAAAAACAAAAAAACAACTTAATAAAATTAAAATGGTTATTTACAAAAAGTGACAGTGACCCGTGAGTCGGAAAAATAGGAACGCTGCTCGGCTATTGTTGTGAGATAGATATATATACCCATCTCACAACGCCGATTTTCAGCAGCGTCCTGCCCGGAAAAACCTGTCATCGGTCGGACGAGGGCTAGCAATTGCCGTAAAGATTTTATATATTTATACTAGCTGACCCGGCAAACGTTGTTTTGCTATAGGAACTAAAAAAAAGGTTTGAAAAATAGATGTTGGCCGATTCTCAGACCTACTGAACGTGCATGTAAAATTTCATAAAAATCGGTCAAGCCGTTTCGGAGGAGTACGGTAACTAACACTGTGACACGTGAATTTTATAAATAAGATTACATAACTACGAAAGCTAATAATATTTCATTTCAAATAAAAGACGGCAACATTAAAAATTTATAGAATAAAAACTAACGGTTTATACAATCGAACATGCGCGTTAATACGCATTATAATGTATAGTATATCTACTAATTAAATACTAATGTTTGTAATAGAATACGTGCATCATACTTAATACACGAACAGTTATAAAACACAAAGCCTAAGTGCGTAACTTTAAGAGTTTGAGCCGCACCGAAACGAGTTATTGAATTGATCATCATCGATTTAAAAATCGATCAATCATTCGATTCAATGTCAAATGTTTTGGCGCCTCGCCGTCTGCGTGCAGGCGAGGTTGATGACCCAACAGTTTACGGTTTGGCGGGAAATGATGTTAGTTTTATGTAATTTCTAATCTATAATTAATATGTTATTAGTCTGTAAATGAAAATTTGCCGATTAATAATGGCATCACTCCATTATCATCCAATTATTGAGATTGATTTAGAGCTCTACATTAATAATACTTATTACGATCTTCGAAGGTACTAAGAATGTTTCGATCCTAAACCATTTAAAAAAAGCGATCAGGACAACTTAAGAGGGTACTGTACTCCTAATTTAGGTATTTGCCTTAGGTATTGCTATCCCTATTCCCGAGCACTGTGCTGAAAGGAACAAATATAGCTGAAACAGATTTTACCTACAAATTCTTTGAAAAAAAAAAGACGTTTCATACTCCCTTTTTTTTTCTTCGCGAAAGGTAAACCGATTTTAATTGTTTTTACGCTATATTATAGAAGAAGAATATATCTATGCTTGTATCACTTTTTTTTGGTAAAACGTTACCAAATATGTTAGATAGACGCTGCAACTTTACCTAAAGAAGAGAAAATCGGGATTTTCGGATGGTCACATTTCTTTTAGTTATTATGTATTGAAAAAAAGAAAGTGACAGAAGCATAGATATACTCTTCATCTATAATATAGCGTAGAAACAATAAAAATCGGTTTAACTTTCGCGAAGAAAAAAGGGAAGTACGATACCTATATTTTTGTATGGAGTATAATTTGGTATCGTGCCCTCTTAAATTAAGAACATTAAACGGACGAAGTCACGGTCAAAAGACTATAACAACAATAATTAAAAACTAACAACTAATTAAATAACATTCCGTATTTCTCAGGAATGTAACATTAATCGTTAATCAAAACTGAACTTAATACTAATTACCGTTTATTTTAGTTGATTATCCTGAGTACCAAAAATCCTGAGTAAAAAAAACCATAAAGACGAATAATGATAATCTCCTTTAATAATTAAAGTCGCTTGAAATCTTGTTGGTCACAGCTATAGGTAAAATTTTTTTTTTTATTAATTTTCTTTTTAAAAGAATCATATATTTTTTAATTAAGCAATTCCATTTATGAATATCGGTCTCTTTTTGAATAATAAAATTTAAATTAAGAACAATCAAGTACAAATTAATAACATGACCACTGACTATAAATACAAAAAGTGAACTACATTGAATAAGAACATTCCAGAATGTATCTAATAAATTATTGGAAACAATTAGATATAGAGCTATAATTAATTATTGTTCTTTCTTATGGTGCTATAATTAACTATTTTAATTGATGACCACCAAAATACCGCCTGCGTTGGGACCACCCTTTAGTCTGTAAGTACTTATCAATATTGTATTCGAATTAACTTGAATAGAGAGCAAACTCGACTTTTTAACTTTTTGACTTATTAGGTGACTATTACTGATTAATTAATTGTTTTAGAAAACTTGTTTTGTTACCGTACTGAGATTAACGACTGTATTAAAGGGTTTTTAAAAATACATTATTTTAGCTATACAAATAATTTAGGAGCAGAAAAACTTTAATTCGAAAGATGAGAAATTAAAACGATGAGCTCACACATGGAACTTAGTGCCTGTCACAGATTTACCCAGATAGAGTGTCTATTGCTAGATCACGCAGTCCGCTTGAAGCCACAAATATATGTATCTATCTCTGTGTGTCTCTGATATAGGCTATACGTCATATGAACCATTATTACGATTTAGCCAAGCTAAAACGCGTCTTCAAGAAAGAATGCATACCAACTGTCTGATATAATAACGCTCTACGGATGTAGAGTAACAATTATTACTTTTACTGGAATACAGGTTACTTTTTGCACCAAAATAGCGACGTTAAAGATATTGTTTTTTTAGTTGTTTCTTACAGCTTACAGCATACAAGAAAGAAAATGAAGTGATAATACTTTATTTTTTTTAAATTTATTTATTTATTTCGTTGTTATACAATTGTTAGATAAATTATTCGTTTATTTCTTTGCCTCCCAGACTAGGTTTAAACCTGTGTTCCAGGAGACAATACATTACTCTTTTCTTAGTGCTAGGTTACCGACTTATTCTTACTAACAAGAACTTAATTAAACTTTTATTCTTAATACTAGCTGTTGCCCGCAACTTCATGCGCGTGGAGTTTACAATTTGTCCTTTCTCTGAAAAGTTTTCTTTCTGGTGTTATATAGCCTTTCTTGATAAATGTATTATCAAACACAAAAAGAATTTTCTAATTGGAACCAGTGGTTCCTGAGATTAGCGCGTTCACACAAACGAACAAACTCTCAAGGTTTATAGTATTATTATAGAATATATTTCTTTTTAACAAAAGAAAACTGTTATAATAGAAACATAGATGTGTCGGTCAGTTTCTCTAGATGTAGCTACAAACTAATCTATTAGTAAGGAAGTGGGCGGAATGCCCACACTAAACGTACACCGACAATCTGTCAAATCTTTAGGATTATTTAATAGATAAAGTATTAAGTAATAGCTAACACGAGCACTATGCTATATGACTTTGTAACTTTTTGACGGACTTCTTGGTTTAGTGGTTTATGTTATAGATTGCCGTTCACGAGATCGCGGGTTCGATTGCCGTTCAGAACAGTCATAGAGATTTGTAACTGACATAAAAATGTTTAAACTGCATCTGTGTGCTTACTATGTATTATAAGTATGTATTTACAAAAGAAAAGTAGTTTGTGTATTATATCCGTATTCTGGTACCCATAACACAAGCATAATAAGCTTAGTTTGGGACCAGAGGACGTTGTGTGTAATGTCTATGAATATTTGTTATTGGTCGACTATTGGATGGAGTTCTTAAAAAAGGAGTAAAGAGATTTGAGCAGAGTCTACGAAGCACGAGTGATATCTCTGTTGTGTGACCAACAGTGACCACTTGCCATCAGGTGGGACCTATAGTTTGTATAAAAAACTAGTTAATGCCCACGATTTCGCCTGCGTTTATAGTTTTTGAGTCCCACCTCCCCAAATATACACCAAACCTTAACAAATTGTACAAAAAAGCCATCCTCCTGAATCACTCTATATATATCAAAACAAATCGCATCAAAATCCGTTGCGTAATTTTGAAGATATAAGCTCACATAGGCACATACATATATATATAAATAGCGACTTTGTTTTATAGTAAGTAAAGAAAACTTGTGCCATTCCCATCCATTGACTAATTGGTCGTACCCTGGATTTATTTAACGATGTTGTTTATGAGATATAGCCTGGTGACAGACAAACGGATAGCAAATACTCAGTAATTCAGTCCCTTTATGCCCTTTGGTACGGTATAAACATAGAAATCTGACATTAACTGATTGCTAAATCAATTAGTATTATAAATATTGAACATAGTAACTGTATTGAGTATGTATGTTTGTTTGTTTGTTACATATGATCTATAGAAGCACTGAGATAGCTTGCGTTAATAACCCATCAATTGGGGGCACTCGCTTGCCTTTTACATGCGGTTACAATTCATAAGCAAAAGCGATTTAATATAATATTGTTACGATGAAATATATATACCTTATAACTCAGTAAAGTCATAAACAAAGTATATATAAATTATAACGTCTTTTTACGTGAACCTTTTAATAAAATAAAAAAGTGTCTGGAGTCTCTATAAATGTACATTACGTTTTCACAATATAATTGCTAAAAGTGAATTTGGATCTTTCTACTCCGCCCTACCCTACGGAATTTTCAAAATTCCCGATTCTTCTTATAAAACTTTTTATAGCGTACTGAAGCTCCTAAAATTTTGTTTATCATATGAATTTAAATCTGACACTCCATGAATGAAATAGATAAGTTTTTACTTCGCTACTCATTCAGAAAAGTTAGAATTTCTTGTATGTATGTGATAAATTTTTTCTTAATGCTCCAAAAATAAAAGTTTGCTAATTAATTATTGACCAGTGTTTAGCATGCACATTAACACTTTGCTACAATTGAACCATATACCATAATAAAAATTTCTCCTGCTTCTCTTTAGCCCATTAATGTCCCACTTTTAGACGAAGACTTCCTTCACTTCGAGAGGATTTTTGGCCTAAAATATTTCCTAACAGTTAATCGCTTTCTCTCATAATTTAAATAGTTGTTAGACGGAGCTGCGCGCGTGCGGACGTTTCCTCCGATCGTTGATCAGGCCGCGTTTGTTGTCAGACCACTCACATCACTTGTGATCACACTTGACACTGATTGGGGTGATGCCTATACACTAACAACAAGGTTAAGGCTGAATGAACATCTTGTGATTTGACCTACTATTTATGAATTAGATTTTTTGGTACAGGCACGACGTGACAAAACATTTTGACCATTAAGTTTAAAAAAGAAGCTTTTGTGGCGTATTATTAACGTATTGATAATTGCATTTTGACGCAGGTACTTTGCTCGATTCGATATACAAAACAAGCAAAATACTGCGATTTTATAGAAAACAATTGTCAAGGAGTTTTTATAGGTATTGTAAGTGATTTGAAAAAAGATTTTTCATCTGTAAAATATGAATTATTTATTTGATTTTGTTGCAAATACAAAACCACCAACAAAATATCGAATTTCTTAAATACAACAATAGTATCAGAGCTTTTCAGAATTTTAATATGTTCGTTTATATTCGTATGTGAGTGCTGAATATATTTGCTTAAATAGCTAATACATAAGTCATAAACACGTGTTGAAGTGTAGATATACAGATTAAGGTAACTACCTAAGCTAGTAGACTATTTAACCGTTGACGTAAAAGTTAAATGGTTATGAATATATTCTTGTCATGACAGTTTCGTAGTCCCCTTATTTCTCCGCGAAGATTAAACCGATTTTAATTTTTTTACGCTATATTATAGATGAAGAGTATATCTATGCTTCTATCACTTTCTTTTTTTGGTAATACCTTACCAAATATGTGTGATAGACGCAGAACTTTATCTAAACAAAGCCAAAAAAAAATTTTTTTAATGGTCATATTTCTTCTAGTTATTATGTTTAAAAAAAAGAAAGTGATACAAGCATAGATACCTAGATATATTAGACCTAGATACTGTGAAAAATATTCGTTCCTCTGAAGACAATATCCAGGAAGAAAACAGGGGATTACGATACCCATATTTTTGTATGGAGCATAATTTGGTAATAATTTGGTGCCCTCTTAAATCGTAAAAATCGTTATCTTTAGATACAGGCATACCTGTATATTACTGTATATCCAAGTTCTCAAAATCGGTTAACCTTTATTGGTAATCATACGGACCCTTGTTCACACGAGTGCAGCTAGCGCTTGTAACTTTAAATGTAAGTTCATTTAAAAGTATTGAGAGCATACGATGACGTCTAAGGATTTGTTTATTTAGGCCAGTATTGATTTGTCGGGACCCGTATCTGGGTCGTCGTGTAACGGTACTAACCATTGGTAATACAATAGCTTCTAATTTTTAAAGTATCTACTTAGGTACTCACGTATTTGTGGTTTTAATCTTGTAAAGCATTAAGGCGTCTCGTTTGCTTGTTGAAATCAGCTCTTTTTATTATAAAAATGGACAATTGAAATAGTCTGTGAAATTAAAAAGTGTAGGACAAGACAGACTAGAGTGCAAATCCAATTCAAAACGGCAAAGCTAACAGAAAACACTACTTGTGATTAAAATAATAAAAAAATCAATATCTCAATATAATTTTAGGTCCCGAAATCGTAGGACCAATTTTCACTTTTTAAGTTTTCTCTTTCTATTTTAAGGCCTCTTAAAAAAGAGAAAACGAAATCAAGACTTTATAAATGGCGTATAAAAAAAACAAGCAAGCAAACAAACCAACTCACTTTCACTTTTATATGTATGTAAATGTATGTAAGGGTTGAATCTTTACGTTCATACGTTAGCTTACATCTTTAAAACTACGCCACGGATTTTAATATAGTTTTTTAAATAAATAGAGTGGTCCAAAAGGAGCATTTACATGTAAAATTTGTTAAGATTTTATTATTGCAGGCATACAAAGTCACAGGATACTTCTAGTATAAAAATATAGCGATGAAATGAACTGACGATGTTACATAGTGGTATATAAATGTATGATTCGATGTATCAATTGTACAAGCGTCGTGGGCGGTTATGGTTCCTGATGATTCATACACCGAGGTTCCTACAGGACAATGATACGTGACTAAATGTATGAGACATAATCCTTAGGGCGCTGTAGCTGTCAGTTAAGGGATAATAATATAGGCAGATATGGGAGACGGAATATAATAATAAAATAAATAATACCTTCCCGAAGTAGAGCAGGACCGAGCCCATGCGTTGTTGAGCTGGGCAGCGTAATGCCAGTTTTATGTATATAGAGGACTTCTGATGTTACATCCGTACATCCATCAGCCCTTCTCCATCCACTGCTGAAGCATATTATGATATTACATACTTATGTTTATTTGAGTTATAAATAATAAATAAATTTTAAGGACATTTCACACAACGTCTCCGGTCCCAAGCTAAGCTTATCAAGCTTGTGTTATGGGTACCTGAATACGGATATAATACATAAACTACTTTTCTTTTGTAAATACAATATACTTATAATACAGAGTAAACACCCAGCCGCAGTACAAACATTTTGTATGACAATTATAAATATCAGATAAATGATTGTCTCGTGTGGGAATCGAACCCATGAAAGGTAGTCAGTTACATAAACTATTGGACCACGAGGCCTGTTCATCCATATAAAGTATGTTTACTTGAGAAAATTTGATACAATAGTGGACAATAAGATATTTTTAAAATAATAGTCTTCATATTTAGTCGACTCATGTATTCTTTACATCTAAAAATTCACACCCCTTTTAAATAAAATGTATGATTGTATTCTTTATCTTGTCTTAAAATTTATTAACTATTTAACAGTTTATTATAAAATATTAATATTTCTTATTACTGATTATATTAAGGTCGTAACCTTGATATATAGATAATTCATCTGAAATTACTTAACAATGCCACTGAGATCTTAAGCTTAATGTTAAGGTGTGTGTTCACTGAATTGTATGCTTACAAAACTTAAATAATCATATTAACCTAATAATATATAAACGCCAAATTTTGTAAAACTGTGTGGGTGTAGGGATGTTTACTGAATGAATGAATGAACGTACTTATTAGCACACACAAAATAATACTGCTGTTCCACGCAAAAACTACCTGGTGTATTTAAATTAAATTTCGGATGTTGGTTCATTTATTTTTAAATAACCCGAGTATGTACAAGGTTTTCGATAATTGAGAATTTTTTGTTTTACTATCGAACTATTTTTATACCTTTATGATATTAGGGTATAAATAAGTATAATATGTCCTCTTCGCAGACCTACTACAGAAAATGTTATAAGAACCGGTCAAGCTCTGCTAAAGTTTGGCATCTGGCATTAGCTAGATTATAACCTTATTATAAAATTGCGAATGATAGGCACCTAGTGGGCATGTACCTTAATAATCGCGTTTTTTTTAAGAAGACAATTTTCGTGATTGATATCAGTTAGTGTTGTGTAAACACGAGAGCTTATCAATGCAGTTGAGATAACAGAGCGTCCAGAGTAGTCAGTGACCCACTTATTATGTATCTTCATTTTATATTTTATTATATATACTTATAATTAAGCTATCTATAATATTATAAAGCTGGAGAATTTATTTGTTTGAACGCGCTATCTCAGGAACCGCTGCTACGATTGAAAAAATTATTTCAGTGTTGGAAAGCACATTTATCGAGAAAGTCTATAGGGTATTTAACATCATGCTGCAACCAATAGAAGCAAAGCCTTAATGTCATTTGATTTCATATTAGATTTATATATAATTAGTAGTAAATAATAGACTTTATTATCTCTTTAATATTGGTATTTAACACATCGCTCTACATATGACATGTAGAGCCTGAGTAACAGCCATAGTATAAATGTCATGATTTTCGATATAAATTGATTTTTTAAGGGTAAGGTATACGTTATTGTAGTTGTATGTTTGTGTCCAGGGTGATGGTGTCAAGATGAGCGTGTGGCGCGTGGTGTGGGCCCTGGGCTTGTTGGGCGCATGCGCGGCTGAGCCACGCGTGGCCCACTCCACGCTGCGCCCGCGCCCGCACTGGCCACGCGGTGCACGCACGCTGCCTGACCATAAGCCAAGCCCTTTCGTCGGGTTAGTATTATAACAATGTTATGCGTTAATATATTTTAAGACTCGTGCAAAAAAGGACGTAAGAACATAAACCTCCATATTTTTATGCCAATTCCTCTCAGTGGATTTGAATTCAGAGCCCAAGTGTTTTACAGCGTCGCCTAGAACGGAAAATATTCTTGGTCTACTAAACCACGCTGGCCAAGCCTTGTGGAAACAACCACGGGAAATTTGATTTTATTTTAAATCCGCTATCACAACTTTGCTAAGTTTGGAATTAAAAATCCGTAAAATTAAACACGTAAAAATCTAGCATTGTTTTGTAGATGTTGTTATCACTTTTGGGAAGTTCGTGTGTAACGAGGATTGAAAAAGATTTCAGCCTGATTACTTATTTTTTTGACACAAGTTACATTCTCAATAGTATGACAAAGCTAAAGAATGTGATGTAAATGGATTATAATAATGTTTGCATAGTTCAGTGGAAGTGTACGTGTGCCGCATGTCACTGATGACTATCTTTAAGTTATGTTCGAGTCGGCTCCTTACATACAATCTATCAGCTTTACATTTCACATGTGTACCGATTTATGTTGATAGGGAAGCGGGTTCTGCATATGTATTATTATTTTAAGGAAGGATAGTTGTTTAAAGGGTAGTTGGTAAGTAAACAGGCATTATTTTGCAGATTCCATAAGGGCTAGTTACTAGTCTCTATGACCATAGACTGTCTCAATTTCATTAAAATTCAATAATCTATATAGTTATGTACAATTGCAATTTGTAGAAATACATTAAAAGATGATAAAGTTGTCGCGCTGTCACTCTTCCTCTCTTCTGATCTAAATTGCTGTGCCCGACAGGGTCCATAATTGTATTTTAAATATTTAATTTAAGCAATGATTGTATACATTATGGAACGCAATAAACTAAACTAAACTAAAAATTATATTATTTTTCGCATCTTGTAAACACAAATTATTTTATAAGTTTACTTGGTCAATGCTAAATTGATCAAAACGTCGGGTTAACAGGTGCGGTACGATTATAGTGGACGTGTTTTAAAGGAATCAGAAGTATTAGAGTGTTTACAAAGTCATTCATTAGCGTTTCTTCGTCCACTGTTGGACATAGTAAATAAGAATACGCACTCCTAAAATTCTGTTCTTCTTGCCCAGCCTATACTTACCATAATTTCGATTGTGTAGAACACTGCTATGGTTTTGGTTGTTTTTGGTTCTCATTTAGAAACACGCGCTCGATAGGTTCTTAAATATTCTAAACGTACTGCCGTGACTATACTATAGTTGTGACGTGATGTAAAGTACTATCATTCTTCTATTAGAAGAATGATAGTACTTTACATCACGTCAAAAACTAACCGTGAGAGAGCGTCTAATTCAATTGACTAGTGTTTCTTACATTGCTTGCATCCCCGACCTTGGGGTGAAGTAGTGCTGAGTCATGACCTGATCCAGTGAACTGGACTTGGTTCCGCTATTGCCCTCTGCCTCACTCCCAAAATTATAAGCGTGAAAATTGAGTACGGCTCGCCGCCCACGTTTTATATATCTGTATCTAAATGTATTATATTACTGCCGTTTGTTTAGGTGACACGTGTTTGGGAAAAAACTATTTAAATTGTAATGTCTTTGACGCTAAAGTCCTAGGTTCAATTTCCATTCAATAAAAATGTGTTGGCATTGTACTTTGGTAGATTTATATGTGCTTGCTTAACGTCTTTATCTGCGAGCGACTTTGATTTGTCCATTTTGCGAATTACGTATCTTCCTACCGTAAACTTAGTTGTTGAAAATAATTCTTCGCGCGTAGGTTACATTAGGTAACTTAGGAACATGTCCCAAGTTCTAAAAAATGAAAAGTAGAAAGCGTGGAGAACAACAATGACATATATATCATTTGTTTATTTTTGCTCTAACTTTCGCATCTTTGTCGGATTATCCGTAAATTACGCCACATGTAGACATATTACAAAACTGTATTGCATATAATGATATTTACTGTATGACATAATTAAGTAGTTCTTTAGATAGCTTCAATTTAAAACACCGTCGGAGTCGGTAGGTTGTTTTAGTGTCATCAAATTTGTCTATACTTCTTTAAAACACTCCTTTTTAATTGATTTAAAAGAAAGATTAACAGTGAAACCTAGTAAAAGGCTACTGGGTTTCACCGTTAATCTTTTTTAATCTCTAATGGTAATAAAAAAAGGTTTAATATTTAAAGTGTTGTTGCTTTTCGGCGTTAAGTTTTAATGTACTAGTATAGATTACGTAAGTGTAAGTAGATGAGCGATGATCACAATAACCTTGTTCACAATATCCAAGTAGAACCAAAGAGATTCGCTGCGTTAGTTAAGTGTGATCTAATATCATCTCAGGTCAAAGAGTATCTGTTGTCCTTACGAACAAACCTTGGCGCATCCATATTTAGTGCAATAATGCATTCAATCAAATCGTTTTGATCTCATAATATGACAGAATTGCGGTCAGTTAAGTACGACTTAACTATTTTAGGGCTCTGTATTAAAGTGTGAAAAGAAGAAATCGTATAACTGAGACATCGCTGTACGTCCATACGTCACCAAGCAGTATCTTATGAACGGTGATTCCTAAGACAGTTAATATTTTCAAAGATGTGTTGAAAAATCTGTTGGCGTTATAATAATAGGGGATCCCAAGAGGGGATTTCGGGATTTACTAAAGCGCGACAGATTTTTATACAGGAGGATACCTTGTACCCGGTTAAGTACCTCAACCAAACTCGAGCCTCCTATATAACGCCGCCCGTGAAGGATACAGGATCAGATTAGTAAAAAAAGTTTGACCATCAGAAATTCTCGAGCAGGTCAGATTAAGGTAAGGTGAGTTAATTATATCCTAAAAAGCGTATATTCCACTAATCTGACAATTTGAGAGTGACGTAAAGAAAGGGGAGGGCAGCAAAGTTGTAAAAAAAAAACCTCATCTCGATATTCTCGAGCGTAGCTAATTTTTTTTTATTTTGAAGGAAATAATTCAAGGATAACGAAAAATATAATTATAATCTGACGATTTCCGCAAGCCGAAATAATAAAAATTCGTCGATAAAGTTAAATACGTGCAGCTGCGTGATGCCTATATTTCTTTCGCCGCGTTTCTATTCCTTTCTCACTCTTTCTCTATCTATTACTCCACTGATAATTAATTTATCAATTAATTATAAAATATTAAATTTTTAAAACATTTGTTTTAAATTATTTTTTTTTATAAATACAAGTATTTTACTTAAAAAGCATAAACTTATTTATTTGCATGCTATTTCCTGAGCTTTTCAATTAATTAGGTTCAATTATTTAAAAGAAAAAAAAAATTTTTTTTAAATAAAACTACTTTTTACGGATTTAGACGCGTATATTTGTTTTAAATTTTAGCCCGACGTTTCGGATACTTTGCAGTCACCATGGTCACGGGTGAGACCTCACCCGTGCTGTCTCACCCGTGACAATGGTGACTGCAGTCTGCACTGCAGCAAGTGTTAGAAATTTTTTTTTTGTCATATCAGGCGAATCCCTCTAGATAATCGTCAGATTATGAGACGGCACGTTTAGAACATAAAGATGAACCATAAATATCTTAATCTGACGCGCTTGAGTATTTCAAAATGGCGAATTTTTTTTTGCATATTATAAAAATGGCCGTGAGTTTGCGTCACATCGAAATCGTCAGATTAGTGAATGGAAGCTTTTTTTTGGTGTACTTAACACTCCCTTAGAAAATCTGACGCGCTCGATATTTTATTTTTTATATATTTTTTTTTCATTTTCAACCCTTACATGCAACTACCCGCATCCTGCAAACGATCAGATTAACATACGTACATTATTAAAAATACGTACGGCATTGATGCTATCAATATCTGACGGAGAATGTCCATGCCACAGTATTTTTTTACATATTTAAAAATCTATAGCCGCTTTCCCCACCGATAAAAGTGAAAAATCACATAACATTTTTTTCTTCTTATCATCTAAGCTTTGCAACTCAATAGGTCTCTATGACGCTCGAGTAAATCCCCATTTAGCATCGTGGGCTCCCCTACCATAACACCCAAAATAGGCACAATTCACAAAGTCAGTAAAGATAATAATGGTACAGAACTCTTCGTGTGAAAATCCATTTCTACTTTGCCGGATATATTTTCAATAAATCATAATATTTATAACACACTAGCTCTATCCCGCGACTTCGTACGCGTGGTATTTAGATTGTTTTTCCGGTTTTTGCAACATTTTTACTGAGGCTTCACTTCTAGTGGTCGCAGCGTGCACATATCACGTGACTTATAGCCTCCTCAACGATGGTACTATCCAACATTGGAAGAATTTTTCAAGCTGACCAGCTGTTTCTGAGATTAGCGCGTTTAAACAAACAAAATCTTTAGCTTTATAATATCAGTATAGATTTCGTATGATTGTACACTGATTGTAGCACAGTTGAACAAAGCCAAAGCTACAGGAAATCACGAAATAGAGTAGACCCCTGTCCTATATTGGCACTTATGGAATACTGTATTGGAAGAAGTATTTATAAGTCATTTATAATGTTTCAGTCCTCACGTGTGCCGCTCTCGCAACAGCACGCATTGCTGTCCCGGGTGGACGTCCAGACCAAATTCATTACTATGTATTGTCCGTAAGTATATTACACTCCTTTCTTAACAAATCAATTAGCACAGCACACAGCAAAAATGTTGAAAAAATCATTCAGCTATAAAATATTTATGAAAACTTGATATGGGAAGTCTATATTCTACAGCCTGAAATAAATCTTTAGTTACTTCGTTGGAACATCGTTGCATGATCAAATGGTAGATGATGAAGTTTTCAATATTGCGCGCCATGCCATGTGCATCATGGATTTGATTTTGTTTCCCAGCTGTTTGTCGTCCAGACTGTGGGTCCCCAGGCGCATGTGTGGGTCCCAACATGTGCCGCTGTGCTGGAGGAGTAGAAGCTCCCTCATGTGGCGGTGGCGCTGGAGGACTATACCCATATCCAGGTATACCTTGCAACCCTTCGATCTGTCATAAACATTAAGTTGGATGATTGACTGTATAAACAGGCTGGTTTCTTGAAATTTAAGGTGTGGTTATGCATTGTAGATCTTATTATATACTTCGTAATTCCAGCTCGTACGCCGGGTGGATGTCGTCGCATCTGTATGAATGGTGGAACTTGTAGCAACGGAACTTGTTCCTGTGCTCCTGGATGGAGCGGGGAGTTCTGCACTGAACGTGAGTCTAACATTTAATCATACTAATGTCTACTTTAGCCTACTCAGCCTTTATCTTCTAATATATTAAATTTCCATGTCACAATGTTAGTTACCGTACTCCTCCGAAACGGCTTTACCGATTTTCACCAAATTTTATATGCGTATTCAATAGGTCTGAGAATCGGACAACATCTATTTTTCATACCCCTCCCCCCACTGACATTTGTATGGCAAAACAACGTTTGTCGGGTCAGCTAGTAGTAGTATATAAATTTCAATTCTGGTCACGGATCTTATCTGAACTAAATCACATTGGCTAGGATTTTTGGAAACGGATATTTTTTCTAATTTTTTATCTACCTAAAATCCACAAACGAAAAATCACTGATGGATACAAAGTACAAACCTATATAGTTCAAATTATTATATACTAGCTGCCCCGGCAAACGTTGTTTTGCCATACAATTCTGTATAAAATAAAATTTCATCAAAATCGGTCCAGCCAATTTGTAGCCTATGTGTTATTCTGATGTATAAGCTATATTGTGGCAAAGTTTCATTCAAATCCATTCAGTAGTTTTTACGTGAAAGAGTAACAAACATCCATACATACAAACTTTCGCCTTTATAATATTAGTAGGATTTTTTTAAAAGATGCAGGTTGGATGATAATAATTTTAAATACTAAAGAAAATGAGATACTTTTTGGGTATCCCATAACAGATAAGGTGTGAAGGCGATTCACATACAAATTTTAACTTATGTATACTACGATATTGCAGCGATATGTCGTGAGCCCTGTCTGCACGGCGGTAGATGTATAGCACCGGACAGATGCGTCTGCTTCCACGGACTGTCGGGGACCAGGTGCGAGATCGACAGAAGAACTGGTCAGTATATACACGTTATTGTTCGGTTTAGATTATTTGCAATAGATTAAATAAATTGTCCCAATCCCAATTTTAATAACGCTACTAATTTCAACATAGTTTCTAATCTCACTCATTATTCCCCTAACCGAATCTACTCCTAATTATATTTACAATCTTATATCAAATGTCTCATTTCCAAAGTATCATTCTCAAAGTTCCATACTCACTTTTACTCCGGATTCTATCTTTACTTTCTATGCAGTCCTAAACTCTACTACTATTCCCAAAAGCTTGACTGATCTTCGGAATTCGAAAAAACGGCCCATTCTCCTTAGGGTCTGGGGCCACTCATGAACAGCAAATATGTACTGATATATTTGTTAAGCATTTCAAAATCTTAAATATATCAGATATTTGAAAAACATATTTAAAATGCCGCTATTACTTTAAAATAAGTAGAAAATAAAAAACAGTTTCAGGTTTAATAATGTGCCTGGCAGCAAGGAAAATCAAGTATTAATTTATTTTTATGCTTGTTAAGTAAAACATGGTAAGAAATGTGTTTTCATCATCTTTTATTTAATTACACATAAGCAGTTTTTTTCAACACTTTCATATATGATCAAAATATTACCCAGGATTGTCGTAGAAGGTCTTATGTTTGGTTCATATCTTACCTATATACCTGAGCACTGTCATAATGTAGGCACAACAACCTACGGTGTGTGTCGCAACTATGCAAATAGAACAATATTGTTGGATAGCACTTCGGCCATTACAATTGTTGTTTATTAAAACATAAACAAAATATATCTTCGGAGTAAATATATACGTTCAGTCAAACGTGTAAATCATAATCAAGTTCATAATTATAACAAAGCCAGGCCGCAATAATTCAGAAAATAATAGAAACACTGTATGCACATGTACAAGTACCCTCACTTGCGATAAGTGAAGTTGACTGTTTGACATTACATTTGTTATGCAGTTGATTTACTATTTTCTTTTAAAAATGTTTTTAACCACATTATTAATTACTAAATGCATATTTTATGCGTACATAAATATATTTTATAAAGATAGAAAACTCAGGATAAAGTTTTAAGCACTAACAATATTTTGCTACGCGACTTTTGTAAAGATTTTCAAACAAAAATACTTTTTTTATACGAAACATAAATTGTTTCAGTGACAGGTGTTTAAATATACGTAAAATTAATATGATTAAATAACAAAATTAATGTACTATATCTTTTCTTGCTAAAGTGGTGTTTACAGGTGGCCTAAAGTTGCCTATGCTCTTTTATATCTCAATTTTTTTATATTTCAAAGTCGAGGAGTCACTTGACACCAACTTACTTCTTGTCGTGCATAAAAATAGTGCTGGGCTATTGAAGAGTGACACCTGCGTGTGATCAGTGTGTGGTATGTTTGGCTGCAGTCTGACAGTATTATGTTGGATCAGGTCCATGCTACAGTGAGACTCGTGGCGCCCTGTGTACCGGCGCGCTGGAGGGCGTGGTGTGCACCAAGCAGCTGTGCTGTGCCACTGTGGGCGTGGCCTGGGGACACCCCTGTGAGAGGTGCGCAGACCTCGACTGTCCACACGGACATCTCAGGAACCTCGCCACTAAGGAGTGTCAGGTATGATCAACCAGCACATTATCATTGTTCATGTTGGGATCGAGCCACCACTAGGAGGATTTTTCAAATCAAATCAAATGCAAACCTTCCACTTATTCATGCGGTCTACAAATTTTTATTCGATAAAATTTAAGTTAGGGGAAGAAAGTAAAATGAGATTGATAAATTACTTTTAAAAAATTGTGATAGCACTTCGAAAGAAGTCCTTGAAAATGTTTTGAGAAATTATCTGACGGATAAACGAATCAGTTTCCTGAACGAATCCTAATAATATTGTTTGTCGGTTTGTAACTCAGGATATAGATGAGTGTGCTGCAGTACCAGGATTGTGTGAGGGAGGTCATTGTATCAACTCTATCGGTTCGTTCTCATGTGAGTGTCCCCCCGGACAAAGAAGACATCGTGTCTCCAACAACTGTGAGGATATCGACGAGTGTGAGGATCCGGATATTTGTCCTGTAAGTATTAACCGAAAACATATTTGCAGGGCATAGTATAATCATTAAAAATCCAATTATGTCTGTAAATTAGCGGTTTAAATTATGCATCTAACTATCAAGTCTTGTGTGGTCCAATTAAAAAACGCAAACTAGTTTCCTCTTAAAAATAAAACTTTAATATAAAGACTTTTAAGAGCTATTTATTTATTAAATTTTTAACGATTTCATGTGCTGAAGAATATAATGGTAAGAAATATTGAAAATTCATCAAAACGTATCATAGAGCTCAAAATAATTTCTAACACTTTCTAATACCAATTTCTTCGATTAAATATTTCTTTTTACATCATCTAATGCTAGAAGATACACCGACAAGCAAACATAACATGCTCCGGTGTCTCCTTAGACTCTGTTGCTAAATTTCGAGCACAAATCTTAAATTTCGCAAAGCTGCTTATTAAATAGGAAATATGCTTAGGCAGGTCCTTAAAAAGCTTTTTAAATCTTTACTGTTATTTAGACGGTTTTAAAATAGAAAGTTATGGAAGTTGATGTAATAATGACGTAAACATGCGCTCATGAAGGTAAAGTTTCTACCGTACTCAGTGTTCTGGGTGTATTATCTCTGACCTATATGTTCCTCCCTCAGCCTTTTTCATCTACTGCTGAACAAAGGCCTCGTTTCCCGGCTGTTACTTTTTTATTCGCCTTCTACCCTACCGGGCCATGGTGGTGCCTTGAGCCATGACCCGGCAAGGAGAACCCAGAAGAAAAAATATAGAAAGAAGAAAGTAGAATTGATTAACATTATTAAAATTTTAAAAGACATTTTCTCCCAACTGTGTTGTGCCTAATTGTTTTGTACTTGGGGAACAGGTCACTAAACTATTTATTTTTAGGGTTCCGTACCCAAAGGGTAAAAACGGGACCCTATTACTGAGACTTCGCTGTCCGTCCGTCCGTCCGTCCGTCTGTCCGTCCGTCCGTCCGTCCGTCCGTCCGTCTGTCACCAGGCTGTATCTCAAGAACGGTGATAGCTAGAGAGTTGAAATTTTCACAGATGATGTATTTCTATTGCCGCTATAACAACAAATACTAAAAATAAAATAAAATAAATATTTAAGGGGGGCTCCCATACAACAAACATGATTTTTAGGGTTCCGAACCCAGTATCTCAAGAACGGTGATAGCTAGACAGTTGAAATTTTCACAGATGATGTATTTCTATTGCCGCTATAACAACAAATACTAAAAATAAAATAAAATAAATATTTAAGGGGGGCTCCCATACAACAAACATGATTTTTAGGGTTCCGTACGCAGTATCTCAAGAACGGTGATAGCTAGACAGTTGAAATTTTCACAGATGATGTATTTCTATTGCCGCTATAACAACAAATACTAAAAATAAAATAAAATAAATATTTAAGGGGGGCTCCCATACAACAAACATGATTTTTTTACCGTTTCTTGCTCGATACTAATAACGTTGCCTTATGTTGCATAGATAATGGTACGGAACCCTTCGTGCGCGAGTCCGACTCGCACTTGACCAATTTTTTATGTTACAGAACGGCAAGTGTGTGAACACGGAGGGTGATTATTACTGCTTGTGTAACCCACACTTTATACCCAGTCCGGATAAAAAGTTTTGTATTGGTTAGTAGTTTAGTACCTACTTGCTCGTGATGGATTTCAACGAGAATTCAAGTACTTCTTACTTTAATCGTACATTTCAAACTTTTACAACAGATGGTCGAGTGGGAAGTTGTTTCGCGTACCTGAGTGAGACAGGCGAGTGTGAGGACCGCCTGCCGATGTCTCTCTCCAACCGCGACTGTTGCTGTGGGTACAACATGGGACGAGCCTGGGGGGACCTGTGTACACCCTGCCCACCCAGAGGATCTGGTTAGTCTTAGTTTAAGCCTAAGAACACTCATATAGATACCGCTATAGGAGTACTTACGGGCTGTCTTATGGCATTACTCTCTTACTCTAGCGAATTTAAATACGAATGAGACTCTCTGGAGCAAACTTTAGTTTCCCATGCAACTGAATTTTGTTGAATCCATTGAATCCATTTTAGGAGGAACTAGTATTTATTGTCTATCAAAGCGGATGTTGGAAAAAGTGGGGAAAAGGTAAAAAGGAGATGATGTCACATATATTCTTAATCCGTCATCATACTCGTACAATATATTATTTTTGAATAGGTGAATGGACTCACTTGTGTGGAGGAGGAGTGATACCTCCGAACTGGCGACGAAACGTGACCGGGACTGATGATGATGAGAACTACGAACCACCAGCTATCGCCAAGATCAACGAGTGTATGCTCAGAAATGGTATTTGTGGACTTGGAACATGCGTCGATAAGGACATTGGGTACGTACATTAATATCAAAACAAAATGTGCAGTTGGTTCTTTGCTAGATTCTAATTGCATGACGTTTATAAATGCAAAGCAAGTAAATTCAACGAACTGGTATTTGGTTCGTTCGTTGATTCAGGGTCATGAATAAGATACAACATTTAAATGTTACGGTTTTTTTAGGTAGAGGTCTGATCTTTTCAAAGTAGTATTGAGATTCTTAACTACAAGGCTCAGACGTATTGGAGTATGGCTTCATTTTCCGCTAATCAAAGATTTTTTGTTTAGCCAACTTTTACAACATCTATAAGCGAAAAAAATGGAGAGAATTTATATGCTGAATCTGTCACTGCACGGAAATATTTGGCTTAAAAATTTTGATCTCTGAGTCTTGTCTAAGTTTTTATTTAACACCTATTTTTGTTAATTCAGCTACCAGTGTGATTGTTGGGATGGTGCAGAGTCTGTAGTACAAGATGGTAACCCGACCTGTATCGACATAGACGAGTGCGCGCTCGAGTACTGTAAGGGAGGCACTTGCATCAACAGACCTGGTGGATTTGACTGCAGGTAAATAGTATCTTTCAACTATTATCGATGCTGTAAAGATTGTTCTTGAAATTGAGGTAATTAATAGCTACTATAGTGCTTCTATTTCTGCTTTTGATCTCTCCTAATTGGCTGGATTAAAATTCCAAGCAATTGACATTTATTCACCTATCAATTTTAATATTTTAGCTCTGCCACTGCTCTGCAGCTGTATATGCCACGTTTTTATAACAGAGTCTTGAATTGCCTCATTATTTGAACAAATTTTCTCATAAAGATGTGAAGTATAAGGACAAAATTGATAATTGTAATTTCTCAGGTGTCCACCAGGTTTCGATCCGATCGATAACGGTTTAAGATGTAGCGACAAGAACGAGTGTGAGATGACTAATGGAGGCATGTGTACTAACGGAGTCTGTAGAAATAGTGATGGAGGGTAAGATTTTTTCACTTCCACTTCAGCCCATTAATGTTTTATTTCCACTTCGGGAGACTTTTTAGTCTACCATTCCGTGCCGACTACAGATGTTGGCATATGATTTAGTTACGAGGTTTCAGTCTCTTGCAGAAGTTATTATCTGCAAATAATATTTCTCATCTGCCTTATAGAGCTCTCTGGAGAGGAAACGGGGTGGTAATTGTATTATTGATCCAATAACAGACGGAAATGTGTGGACCTGACTTGTTCCTATTGGGGTTGGCAGAGACTGTTGATTATATTTTTTGTTGATTATACATATGATGTTTGTGTTGTGTATAGTTACGAGTGCAGCTGTAACCCAGGGTACGAGTCCACAGAGACAGGTCACGCCTGTCAGGACGTGGACGAGTGTAGAGACAACCCTCACGTGTGTCGGCGCGGTCGCTGCAGGAACACGCCGGGCTCCTACCTGTGTGACTGCGAGCCTGGGTTCAGTACCAGCGCCGGGGGGTACTGTACTGATGTTGATGAGTGCGCTGATAACACTGTCTGTCAGGTCAGTACTAACATACAGCCATCATCAGGCTCACCTCCAACCTTGGTATAATAGTAAACGACCGCGACTGCGACAAAGTTGGCAGGAAATCGTATGGATCGTAAGAAGCGCCACCTAAAATCGTGGAGCGGTGCTATTCCTACAAACCAAAGGTATCGTGCTCGCGTTCGTTTATGTAACAAACAAAAAATACACCGAATGCATTGGAACACCAGTGAGTGGTTAGCTAGCCAAGTTGGGCCATTGTGCCATTTTTTTTTGAGAAATCATTTTTTCGGGCTAAATGTTTAGACGATTCACGAATTTTTTTTTCACTTAATTACCTTAAATAAATAATAAATAAATAAATAAATAAATATTCATGGACAATTGTCTTGTACTCAGGGTGGTAAATGTGTGAACAGTGAGGGTTCCTTCCAATGTGTGTGCGAGGCAGGGTACCGGCCCACGCCCGATAGAGGCGCCTGTATCGATGTTAACGAATGTTCAGAACAAAGAGTGTGTCGCAACGGGAAGTGTCACAACACTCCCGGATCATTCCGATGTGAATGTTTACCTGGATTCACTCTCAGCAACGATGGCAGAACATGTCTTGGTAACTATAATTGTTAATAAATATTTGTTAGTTCCTGCTACTTTTAAGAATAGTATCCAGTAGTTGTATGCGTACTTAAAAGTTTTTAAAAATGTATGCGTTGAAATTCTATTCTCAACAAAAATATCATAGTTAAGTAGACCATCCACTATCCGACCGTTGCCAAAGCAACGCCCATTTGTATGGTCATGGAGGAATTTTATTAGATGTTAGATTTATGTATGAAAAATGAAAGGACTGATGGTTGATAGTGTATGGCTACCATCAAATTAACTATATAACAGAATGTTCTTTTAATTTCTGGTTAAAAATACAAAATATAATTAAAAAATTTGAAAAATTTCTCTTTGTACTGAAACTAAAGCAGGTATTGATTCTCTTTTACAGATGAGGTTCAAGATCTTTGTTACGAGAAATACGAAGAAGGCCATTGTACTGGGCCAGGACAGAATGCTATCACTCGCTCACAGTGCTGCTGCAGTTCCAGTAAAGGTACAGTGTTATGTTAATTGCGAAAACGAACAATACTTGCTGAAAGCTGATCATTTTCTACCCTTTTATCGAGATTAGGGTACTACAGATCTGAGAAGCACATGTCATCAATCCCCCACCTAATTAGGTGAGGAGAATTTTGGTCTACGTGATTCCGAAATCTATACAGGTTTACCACTTGGTGTGAAAATTTGATGACAGTTTATTGACAAATCATTTGGGGACCAGTAAATATTGTATTGTACCTTTGCCAACACGCCCGGTCAGCGCGGCACAGTAGACCATAATCCCTCCTAGAGTGCAGAAGGCTCGTGCCCAATAATAGGATTTTAATGGGCTGGAGATAGAGAAATATTGTATTTTTTCCAAAGTGAGCTGAAAGATAACCCTGGATCTAGTGCTAAGTTTTTCCAATGCCAGGTTTGAGAAATAAGTTACATATATATTTTCCTTAAATGTGTATTTTAAAACGTAGCAAATTTTTTTTCTAGGTCTACATTTAGGCTGGGGTGTTGCTTGCAAGGCATGCCCAGAAGTAGGCAGTAAGGATTACGACATCCTCTGCCCTGAAGGTTCCAGCAAAGACAATGGCGGAGCGGATATTAACGAGTGTACCATGATACCAGGGATCTGTCCGCATGGTACTTGTGAGAACTTGGAGCCTGGATACAAGTGCATCTGCGACCCAGGATTCCATCCCGATGCTGATGGCATTTGCAGGGATATAGATGAATGCGATATGCATCAATCGGTAAGGATATTAAATAGGCTGATAGGGCTCCTGTCATAACCTTAATTTGTCCAATGGGTGCTAGTAGAATACATTTAAGCATAATGCCTTTTTGCGGGGGTTATCAATTCAAAGCTAAACGTTTAACTAACAATAGATGGTCAGCATTAAGAGACAGATTTATAAATCACTCGTAGAAGAAACTCATGCCCAATATTTATGGCGAAACTAGGGTTTGAAATCTATAGATTTATGAAACTGTTTTGTATGTAATGTTCCATTTAGATTTTTGTTGCTGCAAGAAATTGTTTTTGCTGAAACGATTAGCGTAAATGATATTGATTGTTCCAGTACTGTACGGGAGGTCAGTGTCGCAACACACTGGGCAGCTTCAGTTGCGTGTGTCCCCCCGGCACTCGCTACGAGCCTGACGAACAGATCTGCAGAGACATTGACGAATGCGACGGTGAGCTTACTTTCCTCGTCAGGGAATACGACAGGGGGGACATACCTCCCCTCGTCCACTACGGAACAGGTGACCCCACGTGACAAACACGCAGCATCATAATGCTACATACGCATTGGGCATCTAACAACGACATTACTCATACCATCTGACCAACATACGAGCTTGGTCATGACCAATGATAATATCACGCGATCAATCATTGCACTGCTTCGATACCTATTCATAATACAACAAAGAGAATTAATAATAAATAATACAAACTTACAGTTATTAAACGAGTTATTGAATAATGGCAAATTGTGGGCAACTAATAAATTCTAATTGAATAATATATATTAAAAATATTTTAAAAATATTGCTCAGTTTTGAAATCAGTTTTTATAGCCAAAGAATTTGAAATTTCGCTGTTACTGCTGGGACAGTTGTCGTCATGTGCAATCATTAGCGACATAAAATGTATCTCGGGTGTTTTCATTATTTTTCTACGCTATGGGATGACTGATTTATTATTGCTAAGTAATATTCTATATCTAAAACCTAGCCGTTATGTATGTATATATTATGTTTTGTTGTAGAACAATCGAACCCGTGTGACAACGGTCGCTGTATCAACTCTCATGGCAGCTACGAGTGTGAATGTGAAAATGGATTCGTTCTGGACGCAACCGCACAGCACTGTCTTGGTAATTGGCACTGATGTTGATTTAAGGCAACTGTTGATTGAAGACAAAACGAGACTCCTGATCCTCATCAAATTTCTACATGGCGACTTTTTAGACTTCATAGGCTATGGGATAGTTTATACAGCTCTGAGAGTCTGAAAATTCGTAACATGAATCCATCAGGCCCTGCTGCTCTGATGGTTTTTGCATTTTTGACAAAAATTTCGGCAGTGTGGCTTTTCCACTAAAAATGTATTGATGTGTCAGGCATTACAACATTGTTTGTGTATCTACAGACAATCGTCGTGGTTCATGTTGGAGACGTGTGGTGGACGGTCAGTGTGAGGCGGCTGCGATGCGTCCTCTACTGAGACAGGAGTGCTGCTGCAGCGTGGGGCTCGCGTGGGGCTCGCCCTGTGAACCATGTGAGGTGGACCACTGTCCCTGTCCCAAGGGATTCGCTAAGGTATACATTGTTACTACAATATACGCGTTTAATTGCAATTAACTTGGTAGATACTGATAGGAACTGAATTTCTTGTTCTTCGTCGCATCTTGGCATAATAAAGAGAGTATTGCGCTATGGAGACTATGAAAAAACAAACAGGTAAAATATACAGGTGGATTTTACAGTATACTTTATAGCGAGAACCACTTATGTTGAAGATGTTGTATACAGTTTTTGCAATAACGATATACTTAAATTGTTTCTATTTAATCGTACAGTTGGATGGTGCGACATGTCGCGACGTGGACGAGTGTCAGCTAGACTCCGAGTTGTGTGTGGGAGGCACCTGTATCAACACGGACGGATCATACAAGTGCGAGTGTCCACAGGGACTCACTCTTGATTCCACCGGTGAGTTACGAGACGAATATTATTACTGTTTTAATCCCGTATGGTTCACTAACCAGTGTACGTCTCATTGCCAGTTTATATTATGATTCATTTTTAGTTTTTCATTTATTATTCTTATTTAAGAAAAAGCACTAAGAGAAATAAAGTAATAAGGAAACACATCCTGGTTTTATTTAAAAAGATACCTACTTTTTCCGGCAATTCTAAATAATTTAGAATTGCTGAAAAGAGTATTTTATCAGCGGTGGCTTCCGCGGTTGCAATTTTTCTAACAAAGATGTCGATGTTGTTCCAATGTGTTTAGTGATATTGGTATATTACTGATAATATTATTTTGAACTATAGGTAATCGTTGTGTGGACACTCGTCACGAGTACTGCTATACTGACTACGTGGGAGGAAGGTGCTCCACTCCTCTACAGGTGGAGGTTCTCAGAGCTGTATGCTGCTGTTCAGCTCTTGGTAAAGCTTGGGGTGATGGACGATGTGAACCTTGCCCTAAGAAAGGTAAGCATACTGTTTGTGTTACTGCCACAACTGTCATTAATTAGTTTTTTAGACTTAAATAGGGTGTTAAAAAGGTTATATCTGAGTTACTCATTTTAAATTTAAAGCGACGTGAAAACATACTACTCTTTTGGACTACGCTACTACGGTTTTATTTTTACTGGGAATCCTAAATAATATAGAAAGCAATCGAAACAAATTAAACAAAAAAACAAAACAAACGGCTTTAGAATCATTTGTTTAATAATATTGCTATTAAATTTTATAGGTACCGATGCATACCGCAACTTATGTATCGCTGACGCTACTGGTCACCCACCTACGATATGGGACCGACCTGGAGATAATGCTAACGGTACTTCCACTAACATATGGGGTGGAGGTACTGACCAAGGGGGTGGAGAATATGACTGGGGCGGGGGCAACGGGGGTATTGGAGACAATTGGGGCAATATTACTGGAGATAGCTGGCACAAAGGTGGTCCTGGAGTGATCCCTGGGCAAATGGAGGTCAACGAGTGTGCAGCATTCCCAGGGTTATGCGGACATGGAAGATGTAGGAATCTGGTTGGAACTTTCACGTGTGATTGCTTCCCTGGTTATGAAAAGGTTTGTGCTATTTTTTACTGAAATATCTGTCGGATTTTAAATGTAGGCAAATTTATAGTAGGCAAAACGACAACCAATCTCTAGCTCTACTCGATATACCCTCCCAAAATGAAAGTCCCCCTGCCCAGTGGTGGGACCTTAGTAGCTTGAGAAAGTGGGTTTTTAGTACTCATCGCACTTTCATTTCATTTCATTTCATATGCCTACTAAAATTTAGTTGAATGAAGCTCAATATTGTTATCCCGTAGGACTCGAAGAACCACACGTGTGTGGATGTGAACGAGTGCGAGATAGTGGACGGAGTGTGCGGCGCGGGCTCGTGTCACAACACGGAGGGCTCGTTCTCGTGTCACTGTCACCCCGGACACAAGGCTGATGACTTCTCGAAAGTGTGTGTCGGTATGTACATGGGTATCTCAATAACGAAACAGTTTTTCCTTGTTCATTTCTTTGCCTTTGTATTTGGATATTATTCTATGTGCCATTGCACATAGCGACTGTAGGACATAAAGAATATATGTAGGTTCGGGAACAATTGAAGGATTTACAATTCATTGATCTAATAGAAAGCGAGTATTTTCAAGATTGTGTCTGTTTTTAAGTGTCACGCAATCAGATCAGTAATTTCATTTTAGATATCTCGAGTTCTTGGAATTGGGAACCCTGGTTTTGTAAGTTTTACCACTAAATGAAGTTTGCTACATATCAATTCCATTAGTGGAGGAAACCAAAGGGCCAGTAAAACTATTTGTTGCATTGTAGTGTACGTCACCTGTGATGTTAATTTCCAGACATAGACGAGTGTACGGAGACTCGTGGTCTCTGTCGCGGAGGTCGCTGCATCAACAGTCCAGGCTCGTTTCGGTGCGAGTGCGGCCCGGGCATGGAGCTGTCACCAGACAGACTCAGCTGTAAGGATGTCGACGAGTGCTCCATCACATCTGGTAAGATCTCGGAACTTTAGAAAGAAAGAAAGCCAGAGTATCACTCTTTTAAAAGATATACAAAAATAGCCAAGGCATATAACGAATTAACATTGTCAGGGATTTTCAAAATGAGACTTAATATAATCTTACTGAATTGACCATCATTTGTAATTATTTATTTTGAAAGTGTACCTATCTTTTTCTGTTGACTTCTTCATTAAAGGGGGTTTTCTTCATGAGACCGTTTATTTTTTCATAGCCATTAATACAAAATGAAATAATACTGTTATTAATTGTTGAAGGTATCTGCAGTAACGGTGCGTGCGAGAACCTGATGGGCACCTACCAGTGTGTGTGCGACGAGGGGTACGCGCAGTCCACCGTCAAGTCGCACTGCGAGGACATCGACGAGTGCAGCGAGGACCCCACCAGGTGTCAGCACCAGTGCGTCAACACGCCCGGCTCCTACCACTGTACTTGTAGGTCAGTACTTAACCAGGGGACGTATACTACTACTCCTTCTGCCTCGGGAGAGTATCTGATCTATTTGTTAAAATACGGTTGGTTTAGTTTCAAGTTTTCCTTCTCTCCCTCTTATGCTTATATTGTTCCTCAGCTGGTTCTTCTGGTTCACTTAAAGGAAATAGGCTGAAGAAAATTAATCCGTTAATACACCGATAATTTACGGCCGAGGTAATAAATATAATCCATCCATTTATCCACCTATCAGCCTTTCTTCGTATACTGCTGGACGTAGATTTCCCCATAAAAGGTTACAACGCAAGATGTTGTGCTGTCTACATCCAGCGGCTCCCTGCACATAATATAATATGATTGTAATATTCCAGAGAAGGTTGGCACCTCCGCGCGGACGGGCGCACGTGTCGCGACATAGACGAGTGCGGGGCGGGCGCGCGGCCGTGCGGCGGGGGGGAGTGTCGCAACACGCCCGGCTCGTACACGTGCACGTGCGCGGACGGCCTGCTGCCCGCACCCGACGGGGCGCGCCCCACCTGTCAGGATATAGACGAGTGTGCTGATGTTAGTCACATTATTATATTCTATACTCAATACATACAACCACTACTTCTAAGCGTGGAAAGAAATAGAGTTGACTTCTTTAAAGCCATGAGGAAAAGTTACTATCTCCAATTCCTAACTAAGGGTCCTCCAAACACACTAAGTGATCGACATTTTGTCCACAATGAAAATACTTTGACTTTGATTTTTTTATATTTATAAAATATGTATTAACTTAAAAATGTTTCGAATGTTATACGCGAGATGTAATGCAAAGTTGGAGAGGTACACAAAAGACTAATAAGATGTTATTTCCTCCCTTAGATACCAGATCTATGCGGTGCAGGTGAATGTCACAACACTATAGGCAGTTTTGTCTGTCGATGCCCCGACGGGTACAGTGTGAAACCAGAACAAGGACCTGCCTGTACCGATGATGACGAGTGTGAACTTGGAACTTGTGACTGTCATCCTGCTGCTGACTGTATTAACTTGCCTGTAAGTATTGACCTATTGACCTCAAATTAGAGTAGTAATATCGTCAATTTCCTGAATGCAAACAGGGTATGACCGTACGTTACGGATTCTGTACGAAGGCCTTTAAAGAATGGACAAAGAGAGCCTAATGGAAGTCTACACAAAATTATTCGCAACATATTTTGAATGGAGAGTTCCTCAAGGATCAATATTTAGACCATGATAAAGTCAAAAACTAACAGTCACTATAGTCGTTATATGAAATAATATAATTAAGCAAATTATATTTTACTGTGGAATTTCATATAGGTTTTATTTCTAGCATGTTCCCTGAAACTAATCAACGAAGTCAGTATTTTGGCTTTTTATCATTGTATTTTTTGTCAGGGTTCATTCCAATGTCGTTGCCGTGATGGTTGGCGAGGTGATGGTACTGAATGTGAAGACATCGACGAATGCTTGACCAACAATGGTGGATGTCATCCCAGAGCTACTTGCAGCAACACTGATGGTTCATTCACTTGTCTCTGTGACACTGGATACAAAGGAGACGGGTTCGTATTTCGTAATTTTCTTGATTATTTTTCACATTCAAAAATATTTAATTAAAATTTAAAATCAAGAAGCACTACGAGTTATATTATAAAGTTAACTAGAGAGTATATTGCAGGTACTCGTGCGTGGACATAGACGAGTGCACGAACGACCCGACTCTGTGTGAGAATGGTCACTGTACGAACACGCCGGGCGGGTACGAGTGTGACTGTGATGTTGGATTCACTAAGTCTTCTGATGGGAAGTCTTGTCTCGGTAAGTTAACATAATATTACTTACTACTTTTTCATGTTGTTTTTTGTTTGGTTTTTGGAAATAAAGTCTCAATATATCTAACTATGTCTAAAATAAAAATATCCTACGTTTATAAAAATTTTGACTTAAGTGTAGTTTTTTGGACTGTTTATATCTGCAAAGCAATCTTGATAGATGGCGTTGTACATAGAAATACGACATAAATTCAATCGAGTGACGATTGTGGTGGTAAATTTGAATGCTACAAGCACGACTGCAATAAGCTCAGTTGGAAAGAGCTTCGGAACGGTATTCCGAGGTCGTGGGTTCAAGTCCCGCTTGCGGCAATCACTTTTTCCACCATAATTTAATTTATTAAGTAAAGCATAGCATGTCAATTGCAAAATCAATAAATTACTGTTTATACCTCTTTAGGCGCTGACGCTTTTAATTGTTAAGTCTTCCCAATAACAATGAAAAAATAATTTTTAGATATGGACGAATGTGCAACTTTCGACAACGTGTGCGTGTTCGGTCGCTGTGTGAACACGTACGGAATGTTCAAGTGTATCTGTGATAAAGGTTACCAGTCGGATAGCATCGATGATTGTAAGTAATGTTTGCGTATGTTTCTCTTCTTCTTCTCCAGCCCATTTACGTCCCACTGTTGGGCACGGGCCTCCTCCACTTTGGAAGGGATTATGGTCTACTGTGCCGCGCTGACCAGGCGTGTTGGCACAGGGTTTATTTTCGAGTTTTCCGTCTCTCACAGAAGATGTTATCTGTGAGCAATATCGCTTAGCTGAATTTTTCAGCACCCTACCTGACATACAAAATCTGGTTTTAGATAATCTAAATCCACTTGTAAAAATAATAAGTCGCTTGAAAAATTTGCTAAGAAATCTCATTTAAAGTAAAGCTCTAGTGTCTGTTAATTTCATAGTAATTCAAAAAATTTATCATAACGAAATTTCGATCAGTAATACAGCCAAATGGCTAAATATCAAGTAGTGTCTTTTGGTTTAATGTTCGAGCTTCTTGTTCAATTCTCGCACGGGGTAAATGTATTTTTCTCCCATCTTTTTCGTGTCTAAGTAATTATTGTATTTGACTTTGTATTTTATTATTTCCTCAGTGATGCCTGGCTTCAACTGCACGGATGTGGACGAGTGCAAGTCTCCTCAGTCATGTCAGTACGGACAGTGCATCAACACTCAGGGCTCCTACATCTGTCGCTGTCCACCCAACTACGAACTGGTCTCCGATGGTACTGCTTGTTATGGTCAGTTGGGTTTTAATAATGTATGATATAAAACTAAAATACGTCAGTAATAAAATGGAAGAATAAAAATAATTTGCCAATTTTCTTTTAATATTTTATTACAGATTCAAGGAAAGCTCGCTGTTATGGCAAGGTTGACTTACGCTCCGGCACTGAACATTGTCGAGACACTGATGAACTGTCCGAGGATGGAACCATGGCGGCTTGTTGCTGTTCCGTCGGTCAGTAATATTACAATCAAAAACTAATAGTGCATGTTTTAGCACCCGTGCCGTTTAATAATAAAAACTTGTGACCAAACTCAATTATGTCTGAAACGTTCGGCAAGGTTTATTTCTCCAAATAATTCCATTGAAGTAACTATTTATTTTATCGTTTATTACGGTCAGGTGCTGCTTGGGGTAACTACTGCGACCTGTGTCCGGAACCAGGCTCAGAAGCATACAGGCAGCTCTGTCCCGGTGGACCTGGATATCAACCTGTTTTGGAACCTGTGAGTATAAAGTTACTAAGTAATGTTGTGAAACATGTACGATCTTTGTCATTTTAAAAATAACGGGACGCTTGAGAAGATTCATTTCAACACTGATTAATTTACTGTTGCAGTTGGTTTTCATTGACATTTTAATTACCCGAATACTCCTAGCAGTACTGGAATAGCTTTTGTAGTTTTAGTGAGTGGCACCAGTTCACTGTATACAATACAAGTGTATGTGTTCCTTCAGCCGTCGTACGTGGTGACCCTCGCGGACATCGACGAGTGCGCGCAGCACCCCGCGCTGTGCGAGCACGGCACCTGCACCAACACGTTCGGCTCCTTCGTGTGCACCTGCGGGGACGGGTGGCAGCTCACACCGGACGAACAGAGATGCGAGGTACACCACTCCTCTTACTTATTATATTACAGTTAAATATACACTGAATAGGCGTCATTATGTAAGCCAGGATTCTCTATCAACATAATCGTTCTTAAACATAGCGTCTACTAGTAGAAGCTACCGTATGATGGGTGTGAGCCCGAATCAAACTCGAAATTTATGATGGAGCGATCACAATAGAGCCTGTCAAATTAGACAGCTAGTATATCTGGATCCGGTACCCTATATCGTGTTGGTAAATGCTTTGTATCTTAAAAACTTCACTTTTGTTTCAGGATATAGACGAGTGTGCCAAGCCTGACATATGCGGTCCAGGCATATGTAGGAATATGCAAGGAAGCTATGTGTGTCTTTGCCCGGAAGGATACGTCGCTATGCCCAATGGAAGTAAGTATTAGCAGAATTTAAATATTAGAAAAATAAATAAATGGTATTTTAGCGTCAAAATGGGGATTATAATAGTGAGCTAATCTTTGGTTATAGGGGTTTTGAGGCTACATAAATAAAATAACACTCACTTTTTTCTAGAGGAATGCGTGGATGTAAGACAACGACAATGCTATATGGAATGGGACAAAGACAGCGGTCAGTGTTCAGGAGCATCTGGCGTCCCTCAGACTAAGTATCTGTGCTGTTGCTCTGTGGGACAAGCTTGGGGCGCTCCCTGTGAACCTTGTCCAGATAAAGGATCCCACGAGCACATGGCACTTTGTGGTGAAAAACCTGGAGAATACATCAATCCTATGACTAATGAGACGAAACCTATCAATGAGTGTGATATCATGCCCCAGCTATGCAAGCCTGGTACTTGTCATGATACGCCTACTGGATTCCAATGTGGTTGTGATCATGGGTGAGTTTCTCAATTCAAAATCTCAAAATTCTCAAAAAAGAGTTCTACCAGAATATCTGCAATTAGTATGAGCTGTATTTTAAGACTTTTAAGAAATTAATATGCCTCACATTAAGCTATATTGTGATATCACTATAGAAAATGTGTTCGTGCTTTAGTCTGATAAGATTAATGTAACTTCCAGTTACGAGCACGACAACACGTCACATCTGTGCCGTGACATCGACGAGTGCGCGCTACGTCGTACTCCGTGTCGCGGGCTCGCGCAGTGCGTCAACCTGCCGGGCGCGTACGAGTGCAGGTGTCCTCCCGGCTACAGGCTCACAGCTTCACTCGACGAGTGCGAGGATGTCGACGAATGTGCTGACGAGAGACTCTGTGAACACGGCGACTGTAGGAATACCATTGGATCTTATAGGTAATTACATTCTCCGATATTTATGTTGCATAAATATTATTGGTCCAAAAAGATTACCCTGTGGAACCCCATCATTATATCTTGGCTTTGCTAAGCAATTTAAAAGTACTTTAATATTAATTTTATCGCAAATAGCTTACATTAGTGGTTGCTGTTATTTTAAAACAATTTGTTTGTATAAAGTCAACAATATAATGTAATGAGTTAATGCGATGTATCAAAGTCTTATGACAGTTCTTTGCTTTTGTAGGTGCGATTGTAAGCCTGGTTACACGTTACGTGACAATGTGTGCCGAGATGTTGATGAGTGTGCTCGTCCTCGGCCTATGTGTCGTAATGGTACGTGTGAGAACTTGCCTGGTTCCTACACGTGTCACTGCGACGAAGGGTTCAAGCCGGGCGCTAATAACGATTGCATTGGTAAGAGATTTAAATTTATTTTAAGGATTTCACGGATAGTTTGTAGTCAATATTGTCTGATATTGACTGTCTTTTAATATACAATTAAGTTCAGTCGTAAGTCTGTAGTCATCTATGTTGACTATGCAAAATATGGATGTAACATTATACAGAGATGTATAATTACTCCTTTCGCAACAGATACCATAAATATTGCGTCAGTGTAAGTATATTTTTGAAATTAATATGTTCAGATATAAACGAGTGCCGTGAAGGTGGTATGGTGTGCCGTAATGGTAGATGTCGTAACACGGCGGGCTCGTTCCGCTGCGAGTGTGCCCCGGGGTACGCGCTGACGGCGGACGCGCGCCACTGCAGGGACGTGGACGAGTGCTCGGAGACGCCACATCCGTGTGGACGAGATGGATCTCCTTCATGTACCAACACTAACGGAGGGTCAGTACACGGTCCATGTTAACATTATTATGTATCTGACCAAACAAAAGAAGCTGTAAAATTCACAATTTCTATTTTTCTGCTAATTATATACTTAGACGTGTGTAGAACTAATAGACTATTTATTACTGGCTCAAAGAGTAGATTTTCACAAGGAATTTTACTAATTAATATTTTATTTTGAACAGATTTGAGTGTTCGTGCGGCGCTGGTTGGCGGCTGGTAGGCAGACGTTGCGTGGACAGAGATGAATGTAAAGAGATACAATATGTATGCGCGGGAGGAGAGTGTAGGAACTTTAATGGGGGGTAAGTTACATTTTTATTTTGTTGAGCTCTTTACAAAAGAAACGTCTTCAAATATTTTTATATAGTTACATTGGTAAGATTTTATGTGAATATAATATTATTGGTTTTCAGATATGTATGTGACTGTCCTAACGGCTGGAGGTTTGACAAGGCCGCCGCGATCTGTGTGGACGAGCGCAAGGAGCTATGTTACGACGAGTGGGATGGTGGACGATGTCATAGAGCTAGACCATTGCAGCTTGGTAGACCTGAATGTTGTTGTTCTGAAGGTACTTGTTGTTTTAGTTTATATGTTGAGATTCCCCATTTTTTTTAATTCTACCAGATTTTTATGAACGATTGGACTAATACAGTAATTTCACATGCATGATTTGCGTATATTTCACATCTGAAAAAAGAATAGGTCTTGTCTTTTAATAATTTGTTTAAATTTTTTTTAGTTGTGAATTATTTCGTCGTGCGTGCCAAATGACTTACATTTCCGATTTATGTTTTCCTAACTAGGTGCTGCATGGGGAAGGTATTGTGAACGTTGTCCAGCACCTGATTCTCCAGAATTCCTTCGAATCTGCCAAGGTGGAATGGGTCGACCAAATCTGACTCAAGACTTAGACGAATGCAAAGTTCGTCCGGATGTTTGTAAAGGAGGCAGGTGTATCAACACGGATGGCTCCTTCAGATGCGAGTGTCCCCCAGGGTACATCCTGGACGCAACTGGTCTCACATGTGTCGACGCCGACGAATGCGCCTCAGATCCGAGGATATGTGGCAACGGATCGTGTACCAATACTCCCGGAGGTTACGAGTGTAGATGTAACTTTGGGTTCACTCAAGGTCCGGAACAGGTTTGTTATCAACAATGTTTCCTGATATTTTTATTTACAAATTTTGTGCGAATAAACGATTGAGTCAGTAACTGGTCGATCGTCTCGGTCCTCAGACCTGCGTGGACGTAGACGAGTGCGCGGAGGGTCGCGCCGCGTGCACGTTCCGCTGCCACAACACGCCGGGCTCCTTCAGGTGCACGTGTCCCTACGGGTACGCGGTGGCGGCGGACGGTGTGCACTGTAAGGACATCGACGAGTGCGAGGACCACCGCGCGTGTCCACACGCCTGTGAGAATGTCGTCGGCTCTTACATCTGCAAGTGTCCCGAAGGTATATCCACTATATTATACTTATTCACCATATTCTTGGGTTTACTGATTGACTTACAAGCTTTGTTACTCTTTGAAATTTTATCATATAGGCACAATTTATTTGCCCAAAACAAAAAAAAGTGCTCTTATAACATGTCCAAATTTTTATCCCTACCACAGGTTCCGGATACTCAATAGTTATTATGTTTGACCCAGTTACAATTAACGTACTTATATTTTTAGAAGCAGTTGTTAAATAAATGTCATTTTTACAGGTTTCAAACGCACATCATCACCACACGACGCTCCTGATGCGTGTGAAGATATTGACGAATGCTCAGAGAAACCTGATCGTTGTTCACCGGGAGTGTGCATCAACACTGACGGTGGATTCATGTGTGACTGTGACGCCGGATATGAACCCAGTGACGATGGAATGAACTGTGTTGGTAAGTTCTACCAAACACTGCCTACAATATTTCCTTACCGAATTATAGTAAAGTGAACTAAATGTGTTATGAAACTTAAAGAAATTGTTTTTAGGAAACCTTTCTAACATAATGATATGTTAGGAATATTTCTAGACTATAGGTCCTGGGTGTTACGATAGATTTGGTAGTAACTAAGTACTTACGCTCTGGATTATCTGCTAAAGTGATTGATATAGCTGTGCTTATATATTTATATTTGATGGAATCTAGGCCGGTTTTAGCCCATTTTAAAACATTGGATTAGCTTCAAACTTACTTAAAGACTTAACCAGAGTAGTTACCAATTATAATATAGTTGATTGACTCCCACATCTTGTTCAGATCACCGCACGGGCATGTGTCACCGCTCGCTGGTGTCAGGTCGGTGTGTGCCGGAGCCGTGGCCCAGGTCTATATCGTCTACACCAGCACCACCCGCACACGTCACCAGGTCGGTATTATTATTTGTCTCGTCTCTTTACTACGAATTACGAATATTACAATATTTACAATGCAAATGTCTGTCAGAACATCATCTTTTGTATACTTTTTACAGATTTTCGTACCATCAATAACCTGCATTCTCTTTTGTAGTACGTTCTTACGCAAACGTCTCTTGTTACCAATACTGATTAGTAGCGGATTTTTAGCTATTGTTACTGTTAGTCATACTTCGATTTCTTGATATGACATAAAGTTGTTATTGTCTTTATTGCAGAGCCCAATGTTGTTGTACAATTGGAGTAGCCTGGGGTCCTGAATGTGAACTGTGTCCTCAACCTGGAACCCCTGAACGTCTGGATCTGTGCTCCCCTATCAACCTCGGCGGTGGTGGTAACGGCAATGGGCTCATTCCAGGCATAACCGGGGGAGGGGACAACAATGGACTTATCAACAATGGTCTGGACATGTTCGATGTTGACGAATGTGCAGCTATGCCAGGATTGTGTGCTCCTGGCAGATGTGTGAACACTATTGGAAGGTATGTACCTAATATTTAAATTCTAGTTTTAATATAGCTCATTTTAAACACAATTTAAAATCGGATAATCACTCAAGTGCACGCAAGAGTTACCCATTTAAGATAATATGAGCAGGATTAATGTATAAACTATACTTACAGCTTCCGTTGTGTGTGCGGTCGTGGCTACAAGGCGGCTACTGATGTATGTGCTGATATAGACGAGTGTAGCGTCCGCCCTCCTCCCTGCGAACAACTCTGTAAGAACACTGAGGGTTCGTACGAGTGCTTCTGTAGAACAGGGTACGAGGTGGATGAGGATGGAGCTAACTGCAGGGATGTGGATGAATGTGATCGAGGAACTCACACATGCCAACAGATCTGTACGAACACTGAAGGTTCCTACGAATGCTCCTGTCAAGATGGATATGAGAAAAGAGGAGATGCTTGTGTTGGTAAGTTCATTTACTCATTTTTAATGGAATCTTCAAGACGCTGCAAGATTGTTCGGAGATAAAAATAGATGAAGATCAACACGAAGCTCCATTGAACGATTTTAATAAATTTTCACTTTTGACGATAAAGAAATCCAGTTATGGGCTTCAGATGAAATAAAATAACCAAATGTTATGCAAATTTCAGATATCAACGAATGTCACGAGGAAGGTCTGTGCCCGCCGCCAGGCAAGTGTGTGAACCTGCTGGGCTCCTACCGGTGTGTGTGTCCGCGAGGGTTCCGCCTGGACCTGGCCGGCTCCAGGTGTCTGGACCGAGACGAGTGTGAAGATGGAAGGTGTCAGTCACCCTGCAGGAACTACGCTGGAGGGTACAGATGTGATTGTCCTGCAGGTATGTGATTAGAAATGAGACATATTTTTTAGGATTCCCGAAGACTATAACTTCTTTATAAGGAACTTTAAACTTTAAATACTGCTATTATTGCATCGGGGTTAAAACAAACGTGACATTAAATAGCGCCATCTTATTTTGTGGAAGAAAGTAATTCTGTACCAAACGTTTCTTCATTTCTTAACAACGAAGCAATTTAATGTATTACAAAACTGGTAGATGGCGTCATTATAAAAATAATCACAAACCCGTGTAGGTATGGTGTTAGATTGATTAGCAAAAGTCTGGCCTCAGTCTGGCCTGCAAGTAAAGCACAAAATATCAGTACGTTAAAATGAAATGAAAATACGTATCGCTATACCATTTTCTCATCGATGTCAACACGCCTGGTTAGAGCTGCCTATTAGACCAAAGACCCTCCCGAAGTGGAAGACGCCTGTGCTCAACAGTGATACATTAAAGGTCTGGAAAACGGAATGAAGATGTTCTAATATGATGTGTATGTTGTCCCCAGGTACAGTTCGTTCATCGAGCGGTGTGTGCGTCCCTCAGGACGTGTGCTCCAGCTCGCCGTGCGGCGCGTCTCCCTGCTTCGCTGTGGGCGCGGCGTACCGCTGCGGGTGTCCGGCCGGGTACGGGTGGGACGCACCGCACTCCGTCTGTTTGCAGGTCTCTACAGTTATACAGATTTTATTATAGGTTCACTTGAGTGTTCGTCACTATGTTTATTTTGAAGGTAGATTGAAATACCGCTCTAGCTAGGCAATAGAATAGATATGACAAGACCTGCTTGCGATGTACTGAGTAATATAAAGTAATGGAAGGTATTAGGAACTCTTGCCAAATATGAAATTTACAGTTACTTTTCTCCATATCCTACATTATTTTGTTTTTTTGTATGATTTTAAACATAATTGATATTGATATGAATGTCCAGTGAGGTATGTGACCATTCTTAATTGATTTAATGATGATTATAATTACGTCTAGTAAGTAAGAAGAGGAATTCACATTTGACTATTAATTAAATCAATGCTTTCAAACAGCTTGCCGGAGGTTGTGCCACAGCGAGCTGTCTGTACGGCTGTACAGCCTTTGGTTCATCATACCAGTGCGGCTGTCCAGCTGGCTACCAGCTAGTAGGAGCTGGACACTGTCTTACGGCCTTAGACTCTGCCCTACCCCCGGATGACATAGGCAACGCACCAGTCTTCCCAGTACAGGATCAGTATAAGATTGGAGGGGAGAATGAACTTATATCTACTGAAGGCTGCTTCTCTTGTAAGGTAAGGGAGAAATTAAAAAAGATAAATATTAGTACAAATTTACATGCCTTTATATACTGTACTACTCATTTTTTGAAAAATAAATCGGTTACCTCCATGTTGTATGTGTCTTCTCTCTCCAGCATATTATCATCCCACTGCCTTTTAGATTTTCACAGTAGACGTTAACTGCTAATATTGTCCCTTAGCTGGCTCTTATAGCACCCTGGGCAAGAAATGGGATGGTGACACTTGTATTCTTAATCCGTCGCCATACGCACCATAGGTGTATTTAGATGTATAAATATTAAAGAAGCCAGGGAAGTATATTTAGATGGTAGCTGATTGGACTTTATAATCTTAGCCAACCTCCATGAGAAAAGAATTGAATTAATTCTACCCACATGGGAAATAAAATACTTATAATGTTTGTATTAGATGAACGGTCGCAGAAGACGAGCGCCTGATGAAGCGATCGTGTTCGCGAATGGCACCACCATCATGAGGAAACGAAAGAGGCGCAGTAGACGTAAGTATTCATGAAATCTTATATCAATACAGCAACGAGATATTGATTTGAGTACAAGTGATTTCAACACGGCTCTAGCCGGGATTTAGTTTTAGGGAGGCATAATATATTTCTTTGCTCATTTCATGTCATTTGGAATGAGGACTATATTTGTCAATGATGGTGTCAAATTTTGTATTTAGGCAGAATTTTTGACATTTAGGTGAGTAAATAACCCTAAACCTCCCAATATCCTATGGTATTTAAAGAAACATATTAAAGGTAAATACTTAATGGAAATGTTTATTCAGGTCGTCGTTCAATCCTGGAGCCAGAGGCAGAACTAATAGTAGTATCAGCTCGTCCAAAACAGACCTGGGGCAGAGCACCCTTGTTGAGGCTGGTCCCAGCCGAGGGCAAAGCCCGAGCTCACTATCGCATAGCTTACGGAGATCCTAACAATGACTTCGTGCTGTCCAAGAGAGATGGCGCCACTGCACTTAGACTTAGGAGACATATTAAATCTCAGGTAAGTCCTCTTAGCGTCAGTATTGTAAAGCTTGTTCTTTACATTAATTTATAATAATAATTTAAAACACATTTAATTAACTTGTTATATTTTTTATAATAAAGAAAAACTATTTTACAATCATTTTTCAACATCCTCACTTCATGTCCTATCCACATGTCTCTCTTCTTTTCTTTTTTTTATTTTCAAATTTTAAATTTTTTTATTCCTTTTTTTAAAAACAAATCTTAAGTGGCCTGTATCATTGTATAGGTTATATTCAATGATCACAACCTTTACATTCTCCCCCCCTTAGAGGATAAAAAAAACAATTTTTTTTTTCTAAGTTACAAAATACTGGACACCCTACCTAAGGTTGGAAAGCATGATAACAAACTAGAATGAACCAGATTAGATCCAGCTAGGACCTAGCTTTTCGAAGCAATACATTTCGAAAAACTTGAAAAGCAAAAAACCAACCAAAAATTGCCTTTCTAATCTTAGTTATCCGAACCACACTAACTACGATGCCCTTATATCATATCACTCTTTTCATAAAATATTAAACTACTTCATCTTTAAAATTGATTTATCCAATAATAAACAAGAGTGATAAGGCATCCTTAAAACTATCACACCAAGACACAAAGCATATATCATCAACAATCAATCAGAAAAATGTTCATCACCAAACAATTAATGCTCTTATAAAAACTATCGAGCTTCAATTATGAGGTCAGCATCATAGATCCGAAAGATATGCTAATTTAACAGCTTTCCAGCTTAATGAGAAAATTTACATAAGAAACCATTATAATTGATAGAATCCAGAGATTATCAAATTAAAATTTAAAGTATGCTCAGATAATACTCAACCGTCTTTTCAATTATTTAGGTATAATTTCTACTAAGTAATCCTGAATGCTCGGGAATGACCAATTTATTCCACATTTAGAATTCCTTCTCGTGAGATAAATTTACCAACCATTCTTCTACCACAAGTAACGTTTTAAATAATCAATCATTCTATTATCTAAGTAATTATAAACTATTCGCTAATCATTATTATCTAACTATTACCCAATAAATAAAATAAAAATATTATCAGCAACCTCTCACTATAATACAACTTCTTTCAATTTTCAACCTTTCACATTTCTCTCCTAATGAACAAATACTTTACTCTAGCACCTACTTTCCTAAATCCTATCTTATGAGTTCTATCTCTAAAATGCGTGATATCCCAAAACAGGATTCCATGACAAATAGCCTATGGCCTTACCATGTTGCATTCAAAGATATTACCCGTTGATACGACTCATCCAACTAACTCTACCAAGCCACCACCTTCGACATTACAACTCAATACAACCCATTATTATACCTATTAATCGCTCCACCTCAATACTATAATCATAATCTAGTACGAAATACTCACCATCCAATTACTATGTTAATATATTTATCTCACATTTTTAACTAAACATTCAAAATATAAATATGAAAAAATAATTAAATTTTTGATGTGGTTCCTTTTCATTGCATCTTTCTTATGTACAAATATGCTGACGCCATTATGAAGTCTCGCCGATCCCGAATAATATGAAACACACCAAAATAAAACAATATTAGTAAATTATAATTATCACCATATATATAACCTTAATCTAATTGAATCACTAAACCAATTTACATCATTATGCAAATAATTATTGCGAACACAAAAAAAAAAAATAACCCATAAATCTTTAAACAGACATCGTTATAGGAACGCCCCACTTTATATACATACATATACTTTACTGTATACAGACACATATTACCGTGGCATGAAATGTTTTAATCGGTTTGTATGAACAACTATTTTTCGCGATCGCGAGTTTAATTTCTGAATTAACACATTAGACACCCCTTTCCGCTCAATAACCTTATACGGACCTCTAAAAAAAACGCATCAACTTCGTGCATCTTCCGGTAACACGCCTAGGAACATATAACAAAATTAAATCGTTAACATTAAATGACGCAGAATTCGCCTTTTTATTATAATTTCGTTTTTGTACAATTTGTGCTTTCGTAATATTATTTAACGCTTTCGTCAAAAATCCTCTCATACGATCTATACGTTCAACAACACTCTCATTCATATGCGCATTTAAACCCAACGATCGATCTACCACCGAACTTTGTTCCCTACCGAATAAAATGCTATACGGTGATACCTTAATACTGGCTTGTACACTCGTATTATAGGCATGCACTACCAAAGGTAAAAACGCACACCATTCCCCTTGGTTATTATTTAAATATTTAGATAACATGTCTACCAGAGTTCTATTAAATCTTTCGACTAAACCATTACTTTGTGGATGAAATGCACTTGTATGAATACATTTAGACCCAAATTGCTCGACTATATCTTTTACAATCCTTGCCGTAAATACCGTTCCTCTATCCGAAATAATTTCACATACATCCCCGAATCTACAAAATATTTCCTCTACTAAAAAGTTTACTATTACCTCAGCCGTGACTCTAGGCACCGCCTTACACATAGCGTAACGCGACGCGTATTCCACAGCCACAATAACAAAACGATTCCCTCTAAACGAACGTGGAAAAGGACCCAAAACATCCACACCAACCTTTTCAAAAATATTCGACACTCGGATCGGTGTTAATTCGGCAATATTTTTTACCATCTTCCTTTCTTGACACGGCACACAAGATTTAATATATCGTTCGATATCCCTATCTGCATATGGCATAAAATATCTCGCACGAAACCTTTTTAACGTCTTTGCTAAACCTAAATGACCACCCGTCCAAGCTCCGTCATGTAACTCAGCCATTACATTAAAAAATAAACTCCTAGGTAACACTAAAACTTACGTATCTCTCCATCTCTACGCACATTTTTATACAAAAAACCATTCTTTAACACAAAACCATTATGCCCTGCCTGCGGACGTTCATTCACCCTCGTAATCCATCTCATACAAAAATTATCTCTTGTTTGCTCTTCCTGTAACGAATCTACATTTATACTAAAAACTTCCAAACCGTCTGAAAATTCTACCTGTTTTTCTACTTCTTGCTCTACGCTTTCTACCAATGGATTCCTACTCAAGAAATCTGCCATTACATTATTTCTACCTGAACAATGGACGATATCGAAATCCCACTCTTGTATAGCCAACGCCCATCGCGCTAACCTACCAGACATATCTCTTTTCGATTGTAACCAACATAACGCTTGGTGATCAGTAACCACCTGAAACTTTAAACCCCATAAATAATGACGAAAATATCTTAACGCCCATACTAAGCTCAAACATTCCTTCTCTGTTGTACTATATCTTTTTTCAGCCTCTGATAATTTTCTAGAAGCATAAGCCACTGGGTTCATCTCCATTTCCCCCTGCATAAGTACTGCACCAATCGCTTCATTTGACGCATCTACATTTAACCTCACCGTCTTAGATTTGTCGTTTGAAAAATACGATAAAATCGGCGCACAACACATCAATTCTTTAATGCTATCAAACGACTCTTGATGGTCGCTATTCCAGTAAAATTTAACACCCTTCTTTAATAACTTAGTCAACGGTAGTGTGATTTTCGCAAAATTCGAAACAAATTTCCTATAGTATGAAAATAGCCCTAACAATTGTTTTACTTCTTTAGCTGAAGTTGGTGCAGAAATATCTCGCATAGCTTTGAGCTTACTATCACTGGGTTTAATACCTTCATTTGAAATTTTATACCCTAACATTTCTATTTCCTGAAAGCCAAATTTGCATTTAGAGGGTTTAAAAGTCAAATTTGCCTTTCTAAATCTCTTAAACACTTCCTCTAGAATTTCCGTGAATTCTCTATATGTTTTAGCGTAACATATTACATTATCAATATACACCATAACCCCTTTGAATTTTAAGTCCCCCAAAACTTTATCCATCATGCGTTGGAATACCGCCTGACTCGTGGCTAGTCCAAACGGCACCACATTAAACTCATATAATCCCGTCGATGTTACAAAGGCTGTCTTGTGCCTCCCATTGGTAATTTCCGTCTGCCAATAGCCTGAGTTTAAATCTAACTCTGCAAAATAACGTGCCCCCGCTAAATTATCTACTATATCGTCTATCCTCGGGATAGGATAATTATCACGCTGAATCTTTTTATTTAATTTTCGGTAATCTACACAAAAACGCCATGTATTATCCGCTTTCTTAATTAATACTACAGGTGACGCATAGGAGCTAGAGGACTCACTTATTACCCCTAATTTCAACATTTCTTCCACCTGTTTATCAATAATATCACGCTGCGTCGCCGAAACCCGATAAGGATAACTCCGTACCGGCTCTTCATCCTTCGTTTCGATCAACACAGGCACCACCGCCGATCTACCCAACTGTTCAGTAGAAAAAGCAAACCTATCCCTATTACTTTTCAACAATGACATTAAGCTTTGTTTTTTACTCTTTTCTAACATATTATTTATTATAAAACTTTCATTTTCTATTTTGACAGACACCTCATACACATTTACTAAATTAGAAAAATAACAACTATCCTCTTTCGTAAACTCCTTTACCTTACAACAAACTTTTTCCTGCGGTTGCTTAATAACTTTTTGTATCTCATCTATCGCAGACACAAACCTAATCCTTCCCTGCCCGAATGACACACAATGACTACCAAAATCAATACACATTTTATTCTTTAATAAAAAATCTTGCCCCAATATAACATTACAGCTTAAATCTTTAATCACTAAAAACTCGTGTTGAAATAAAAAACTTTCTAGAGCGAACATCACATCACATCGCCCTAAAACCTTCAATGCGTTTCCATTTACTGCTTTCACACACATATTTTCTATACTATTACATTCCATTCTCATATCATTCAACAACGACTGGCTGATGCACGAAACTGAAGCACCGGAATCTGCCAAAGCCACATCTTTTACTAAATTTGTACTGAATTTAACTAGGGGTCTAACCTGCATATTCAATTTTTCCGTAGACTGCATCTCAACATCCATAACATGTGTCTGTAGAAGGCCTGATCCCCTATCCGCCACCTCGCTGAACTGGACCTTCCTCAGTTCTGGCGAGTGGGAAAATTCGGCTGTGACCGTGTGTTCCTAAAATCAGAACGTAAATTATAGTTATGTCTATTATATTGAGGAGATGAAGCTGCATCTTGTATCTGACGACGACCCCTTATATCTTGTGACGGGCTGGATATGGGCGACGAGAACGGTGTAGGTGCACGACGCTCATTTACGAAATTCGTTACTAGTGCCCTAGGGTTGAGCTCTAGTTGTAGCGTGTCCTTCTCTCTGCTACAATACAATTTTTCCACTTGCCGGATCACATCCTTTAACACTACTTTCGTCGGTAAATAAGAAGTCGATAGTCTACTCTTATGGAAAGGGTTCAATGCCCCTATAAATTTAATAATAAACGTTTTGTCATCCGCAATCTTCGCCTTCCTAGCGATTTCATTTAAATAATAATAAAATTCCGACAGACTTTTACGATTTTGACGAGCGTTATAGAACAATTCTTGGTAATTTATTTCTTGAAACTCTTCCCTTAGTCTATCAAATACCTCCTGCACGCTTTTGCACGCGTCTTTAATGCCCCGGAAAAAAAGTAAGGCGTTACCCCTTAAAAATGAGGGCAATAGTGATAATTTTTCTTCTTCAGACGAGCATCTCTTGAAAGTTATTAAAGCGTAAAACATTTCTTCGAATTCATCTAGGCACTCCTGTGCGCAACCACCGAAAGTTATCGTGGCTAGTTCCATCTTAGTTATAAATAATTTATAAAAATTTAATAAAAAGATACGGCTACTTCTCTGATAATAAATATTTATCCTGTGTCGACCCTTTGCTCGTCAACACATCCCTGGGCGTAGGAGCTGGTTTACCAATCGGGCCGCTATACCCGGCGCGCCTCCACCATTTGTAAAGCTTGTTCTTTACATTAATTTATAATAATAATTTAAAACACATTTAATTAACTTGTTATATTTTTTATAATAAAGAAAAACTATTTTACAATCATTTTTCAACATCCTCACTTCATGTCCTATCCACATGTCTCTCTTCTTTTCTTTTTTTTATTTTCAAATTTTAAATTTTTTTATTCCTTTTTTTAAAAACAAATCTTAAGTGGCCTGTATCATTGTATAGGTTATATTCAATGATCACAACCTTTACAGTATACAGATTTTTGTACTATGTGTGAGAGTTTTGTATATATTTAAAGTTCAGTATAGTGATAAAGATAAGTTAAAAATTATTGGGAATGATCTAAGTATGAATGTGGATGTAGTCTATAGTCTCTGCCTTTCATGGGGAAAGGCATGACTATATGATGATATGTGGTATATTTACATTTCAGAAGTACATAGATATTCATTATATTATTTAATATTTCCCAGACGGTATTAGAGAGGCAGTTAGAGTTAGAAGCTCGCTTCGTATATCCGAGCACAGAAGTACGTCGCAGTATACGAGCGAGACGTGCGCTAGACGCGCCCGCACCGCTCCGACTGTACGTGTCCGTTAAGATATCACCTGACAACAAACTGTGACGTCACAACTAACACTTTTGTATATAAACATGGTGCATAAGGAAACAAAATATATTAATATATAAGTACACAGGTACACCAGATGGTGTTTCTTTGGCTAAATCATTCAACCGGCTTGAAGCCACTTACATATCTATGTGTGCGTGAAATATGTTCTATGTGTATCTATGATACATGTCACAGGTTAATCTAATGTTGTAATGTCAATGTCTCTTCCCAATAGATACTTGTTTTATTACTTGTAAAAATGACATTTGTAATTTGCGAAAACTACACGTTACCGGAATACGGCAAACCATATTTTATTAGACCCTGAACTAACTTTAGCCAGGCTAAAGTTACGTGTCTTCAAGATTATTACTATCTGGTATATTTGTGTAAGTACAATGGTAATTATTCTGTTGGTACAACTCATGGGTGTAGTGGGAGTTTGGGAGTTGAAACCCTCTTAAATTGCACCAAAAAACGAGTCCTTTATTGAAACGTAGAGTTAGAAATTCTTCCAGAATCTGAATTTTTGCTACGCCCATGTACAACTAACACGTTAAAATAAACAGAATTAACACCATTGACTTAAATGGACATGGAATTATGTATTATGAAAATATTGTAAGAGGAGGTCATCAATATTCATAGGGATGGGATAAGTCGGATAAGACATATCGATATTAAATAAAAATAACTCTATAACGAAAATCTGTCATTTAATCACTTTTGAGAAATTTTAACTTTTTTAAAATTCTTTTTATAGCTAACTAGGTTATTAATGGAAAAATTAACTTACCGCTATTGATAAAATCAGTTACCAACGTAACACAAAATCCTGTTTCAAAAGTCAAAATTGATAAGATGATGGCCTTCCTCTTACATTATCTATGTTTCAATCTTTATTTATCCTCATATGTGAAGTAATTGATTGACACATGAATGAAACATATTCAATAAATGATGAAGGTGAGACGGTATTGTGCAATATTGGAAATTTCAACTTTATTGCCTTTGATTTATAAATCAAATTGAATATTTCATATCTTTGAGCTTATGTAAGACACTCGATCTTTACTTGCATTTGTTAAAAACACTGCCATAAAAACTGCCTGTATTTATTTGGATGTAATTTTAATAAGTTACAGATTAAGATGCCGTGGTTTTGAGATTCACATGATTATAATATGAGAGTCAGTCTTTTGTAAGAGTAATAACTTTTAACATTGGATGTGACAGATTATATTTTTTGTTCCCAGTAAAACTGTGTGAATATAGATCATATACGAAATAGCTTTCTTAAATTCAAAGGCCTAAGATATGCTTTTGTTACATGAAAGGGGGTCATGGAATGGTTTTGAAAACCATTCTTAGATTTTGCCATCTGTAAAATTTGAGATGATGAAAAATGATGAATATAAACTTCAGCTATCTGTTGCTTGTCTACATATAAAAATCGTTCCCTATTTTTATTGTATAAGTAGAGACAGATTTTCAACTTTAATTCAATAATAGTTTTTATGAATTTTTATTACCGATTTTTAATTACGGTTATCTCAAAATCACTGTATCTTATTCTATAACTTAAATCTAAAATCTGACACATTGAGGTGAAACTTAAACTTTGGTAGAAATTAATTTATAAGTTCGGTATGATCGAAGTGTCACTACTTAGAAATTGATGTCGAATGATAGACTGGTTCTGTTACTATTGTTAATGTGCTAAATATTATGTGTGGACAGCTGTATACTTATTATTTCCCCAAATGAAACACTAGACACTACAAGACTTCAAAATATACAGATTCTTCTTGATATTGAGTTTGACTCTTATCATTCTAAACGCTCCAAAAGAATTGTTTTTATATTTTTTTTTCGTATATAAAATAACGTTGTAAAAAAGCATAAATTAAAATATTATATATATTTGTTAATTACATTTATTATTATTTGTTTAAATAAAATAGTGGTCTATTAAGTATAGCTGTCACCATAAAATATTTCCAGTGTGCGCCTCATTGGGCTGGTATGAGCTGATATTTTCAGCAGTATTAAATAATTTGTGTGAGATTGAATGCATAATAGGTAGATATTTAACAATTATATACATTAATTACACATATCGATGTTTGTTACGAAAGATTTATCGATATTTTTATATTGTTAATGGCACATCACTAGTTGATATGCGATGCCAGTGAATAAGTTTATTCTCAATAGAATAAGTACGAACTAATGTTTAATTCTAGGCCTTATATTATTCTGAGAACTTTTATAGCAATATTTTAAGGACTATTTGAAACGAAAACTAGTTTTGTACCAGATAGTTGTAGACAAAGTTAGATTTTACAGTCCTGAATAAGGATGCTACATATATGATATCGATGTTGTTATCGATATTGATTAGTCGATTGTCAATTTTTTAGCAACGCGTTTATTAAAAAAATTCTATTTATAAATTTTTTTTTGTCTACATTCTTTTCTTAGCAAAAGTATAGGAGTTTTTTCTTAATAAGTACAAACGATGAACAATGCAATAGTTTTGTTTTGTAAATATGTGTATACAAATATTAAAATTTAGTTTTTATAGTTAAAATATTTTAAGAGCTATTTTAACTTAGATTTAAGATGAAGTGGATCAAAATTAAATTAATACATTTTTAATTTGAAGTGTTGTTTTAATTCTTTTATTCCTAGTACTATTTCATAGTGTTTCACTGCCGGGAAAAAGCCTTCCTCTTACTTTTCCTCGCTTCTTTTTAGCACTCTTCCACTCATCTCGACAGCTTGCTCATACTATTCTTCTAGTTCACATCATTGTAATGGTGCCAATTCTGCATGTACGACTAGACTAATACTAATACAAATGGCTAACGATGGCTATGAACTTCTTCTTAAAAATGTAAAAAATAGATTAGCAAGCTTAAATAATATAATCATACAAGCGTCCACTAAATGGGCATTCAGTTTTCGTTTATCCCTCAATTACACAAAGAGGCATCCTACAAGTAGATTATAGGCATTAGAGGCATCACACCTATGGAGCCTACTTTAATCTACTAGAAGTAAATCAAAGATAACAGCAGCCTGAAAAATAAAACTTCAACGCAATTATGACAACATACGTCTCACTATATTGACATATCCACGATTTCCATGATTTGCAGTATGGACCTTTTAATTCTATAACAATAATTTAATTTCGTATCCCTTATGTAGTTATAAATTAATATATGAATGTAATTTAATAAAAACAATGTCGAAAAAAGGAGAGAAAAGTGAATATTCATGTGAATTATACAGCAACAGATTCTTTATTTTATGTGCCCTGGGTGGAACTGCCGCGTGTGGGACAACCCATACCTTCGTCACACCTTTAGATCTGGTCAAATGCCGATTACAAGTGGAACCTGCCAAGTACAAATCTATATTTACTGGATTCGGTGTTTCTTATAAAGAAGGAGGTTTAAGAAATCTTGTCAAAGGATGGGCACCAACATTTATTGGATATTCAAAACAAGGTGCTGCCAAATTTTGTGGTTATGAATACTTCAAATATTCTTACTTCAAAATGGTAAGCGAAGAAACAGCGTACGTGTACAGAACTGCTCTATATCTTGCTGCATCAGCATCAGCAGAGTTAATTGCTGATGTTTTTCTAGCACCGTTTGAGGCTATTAAAGTCAGAATGCAGACTACACCAGGATATACATCTCAGATGAGAAAAGCAATGCCTCATATGTTGAGTTGTGAAGGAATTGGTGTGTTTTATAGAGGATTGCCACCACTATGGGCTCGTCAAGTACCCTATACTATGATGAAGTTTGCATCTTTTGAAAATATTTTGGAATATTTATATAACCATGTTGTACCCAAAAAGAGAACTGATTGTACCAAGGTTGAACAGTTAGTTGTAACATTTACAGCGGGTTACATAGCTGGAGTATTATGTGCCATTGTATCACATCCAGCTGATACTTTAGTGTCGAAACTGAATAAAGATCCTGGGTCGAGTGTTGGAAGCATCATATCCGAAGTTGGAATGGCAGGAATCTGGCGTGGTTTAACAGCTCGTATTATTATGATTGGAACACTGACTGGTTTACAATGGTTTATTTACGATGCGTTTAAAGTTTACACAGGTATGCCACGTCCACCTCCACCACAAATGCCAGCTTCATTATCTAAGAAATTGGCTGAAGAAGCAAAGAAAAAAAAATCTTAATTAAATCTGGGGGTAAAATCATGTTGTGAAACTTATTTGATATATTGCACCTATTACCAACCTGTTTTGAGTCGTTGTGAAGTATTTTGATAGCAGAATACTTCTGTTTTATAAACCTGTTATTTTAGTGACTTTATGATAAATTGCCAAATTGTAAATGAACTTAATTTATTTTAAAGATTTAGTAAACGGTGCTTGAAGTGCCTTTATTTATTATAATTTTGTGTCTGATTTTAGCCAGAAGAGAAAGACAAGTTTAACTGCTTTAGGCTTCCGTCTAAAAACAATCCTAATAGATTCTAAAGAGCAAAAACAAAGCTGCTTTTTGAATTTAAAGTAGAAACATAAAATGGGTAGAAATGATTTTTAATAGGAATAGCTAGCACCACTTTTGTTTGAACTTAATATTAAAAATATTAAGAAAATGTGTCATACAAATCACAAAACAAAAATAAACATATGAATACTCTTAGGATTATGTTAAAGAGGTTGTCCGATGTTTCACATCATGATCCAGCCATTTAGAAAACATAGTTTGTGTATCGGCTCCATTACTCGCCGGTCACTACTGGAGCGGTCCGGTTAAATCCGGTAAGTGGAGCACGGTGCTCGAATAAATCCCTATATTACTGTTATTGCCAGAAAGGATCTCCAGCTCCCTTGTATACGACCCTCTGGTGCCACTATAAGCTGTTTTTCCGATTGTATTTTCAATGTGTTAGAGATGCTAAGATATAGTGGACATTCTTATAGACCAATTTCACGATATTAGAATCGATTTAGCTGTACGACAAAATAATAGGGTTATTGGCCTATTTTAGCCGACTTCCGAGAATGGAGTGGGTTCTCAATTTGTCAGAATCTTTTATAGAAAAAATGTTATATACTTTTGCTTAACTGTTAAGAATGAGTACTAGGTCTTTCGCAAGTACCTGTCTTTTTGATAGATATTAATAATTAGCTGTTGCCCGCTACTCCATACGCGTGGAATTTAGAAAACTTTTCCCATTTTTGCAACATTTTTCACTACTGCTTCGCTCCTATTGATCGCAACGTGATGTTATGTAGCCTATAGCCTTCCTCGATAAATTTACTATCCAATACTAAAATAATTTTTCAAATCGGACCAGTGGTTCCTGAGATTAGCGCATTCAAACATACAAACAAACTCTTCAGCTTTATATTATTAGTATAGCTGTTATCGCGATGACCTTTAATCGTCGTTATAACATGCATGAAATACGTCAAGTTTTAATTAGCTTAGCGCGAATCATCATTAAAAGTAAGAAAGATAAATAAATAAAATAAATAAATATTCACGGACATTTCACACAACGTCCTCTGGTCCCAAGCTAAGCTTATATGCTTGTGTTATGGGTACCAGAATACGGATAGAATACATATACTACTTTTCTTTTGTAAACACATACTTACTAGCTGACCCGGCAAACGTTGTTTTGCCAAACAAATGTCAGGGGTGGAGGAAAAATAGATAGTAGCCGATTCTCAGACCTACTGAATATGCATAAAAATTTTTATAAGAATCGGTCAAGCCGTTTCGGAGGAGTATGGGAACGAACATTGTGACACGAGAATTTTATATATTAGACTAGCTGCGCCGGCAAACGTTGTTTTGCCATACAATTCTGTGTAAAAAAAATTTCATCAAAATCGGTCCAGCCAATTGTGAATCTAAACCATCCTCAGACCCCCCTGAATACACACAACAAATTTCATCAAAATCGGTCCAGTCGTTTAGGAGGAGTTCAGTCACATACACACGCACACAAGAAATATATATATTAAGATAATACATAGAAACACCCAGACGCAGTACAAACATTTCTATGACAATTATATATGCTTTGTAAATCATTATGGTGTGCAATAAAGAATATTTTTACTTTACTTTACTTTTACAATTAAAACATCACACAAATGATTGTCCTGACCGGGAATTGAACCCGAGACCCCGTGAACGCCAGTCCGTTATATGAACCACTAGACCACGAGGCCCGTCATTACATAAATAGATAATAATAAACCCCTCTGGGCCAGTCGTTACCTCACCATGAGACTAACGCAAAACCTGGAGGCAGATTATAGGCTTTCGATAATCTTGTGGTATAAACAAAAAATGTATCACAGGACCTAGGGAAAGCCTACAGACCGCAGGGCAGCTTGTGGCGAGCTGAATGACGACACTGCGGTCCCGAGTGCCCCTGAGAGTCGGTCGTGGCTTCGCCTTCGATTCGCCTTTGTTGGCTGGCCGAACTGGAAACCGAGAGTGCCTGGACTCTCGGTTTCCAGTTCGGTCTCTCGTGCCTCGCCTCTGTCTTGCCTTCACCGGCCGGACAGAGTGGGGTCGCCAGAGCTATATGCTCGGGGGTGGAAGTGTCAATTTCAAGGGCGTAATTACGGGGAAACCCGCTCCGGGTCTCGGCCCACGATGGTGAAACCGGTGCCGCACCGCTCTACACCCCAAGCTGCTCACACCGGTATTGCTCCCTGCTGCCTTGTCTGGCGGCTGTGTGGGGGGCCCATCTAGTGAGTCGGCGAGTCACCGTCTGCCACGGTTCAAGAAGTATAAGTATTGAAGGCAGGCGTCTGATTATTATTTGCAATAGTTTTATACATAACCAGTTCATTAAACAACCAACACAATACACCAGTTAGTTCTTCAACATTATTTTGCAATAGATCTACAGTTATCATTGGCACTCCACGACTCCACTTCTATAGTGTAGGTGTGGAGTGTCGGTGGTAGGTGTCCCACCACATTTATTTATTCATTAAAACAAAGGGCCTCTGAATGTTGGACCCATGTCCCCATGTAAGCCTTAAAAAAATTGGTCAAGTACGAGTCGGACTCGCGCACGAAGGGTTCCGTACCATTATCTATGCAACATAAGGCAACGTTATTAGTATCGAGCAAGAAACGGTAAAAAAATCATGTTTGTTGTATGGGAGCCCCCCTTAAATATTTATTTTATTTTATTTTTAGTATTTGTTGTTATAGCGGCAATAGAAATACATCATCTGTGAAAATTTCAACTGTCTAGCTATCACCGTTCTTGAGATACAGCCTGGTGACAGACGGACGGACGGACGGACGGACGGACGGACGGACGGACGGACGGACAGCGAAGTCTCAGTAATAGGGTCCCGTTTTTACCCTTTGGGTACGGAACCCTAAAAAGGACCGGGTACTACTTAAAAAAAATAAGAATAACCCGTGAATTATCAAGAGATACAAATAATAATAATAATAGATAACATCAACTTTTTATGTTACTCCATGAAATTATACAGGCTGACCCGGCGTGTCGACAAAGCCTTTAGTTTTGAGTATTCCGCCTCTCACAGAAGATGTTTTCTGCTTTTGTCCATTATCTGGTTCTTACAGCTCCCTGTCTAGGAAAGGGGTGATAGCACTTGTATTTTAACACAGACAGCTTTTCAATTATATTAACAATTTTGTGTAATTTGAATATAACCGTAATATAAATAGGAAGGTTAGCTACGACTGACTAAATATTTACCTTGAAAGTCATCATAACTTTCATCAAAATAACACATTTATTGAAACTAAACTTTACAATCTTTGTGCTAAGGTTGTTAACAGTTGCAGCACTAAAGAACGTATATTCCAACCACGGTATGACAACAAGTTAGAAACTCTCGCTAAACTTTGACACGTTCCAAGAAACTTAGTAAATCTAATTTTTGTCGGGACTCGATTTGAAATACAGTTTTAATATTGGAAAATATATTATTTGTACTAGTTTTAGTAACGTTGAAAGGCGACGTTATAGATACAATACTTTTTAGAGACTGCCCAATGCTTCAGTGTATTTGGTCTAATATATCTGTCCGAGTTTGTGTTCGAATTTCACCAGAAGATGGTACCTATACAACGTGTTGCAGAAAGGTGTAGTCATAATTTAAAGTTGCATTAGATAGGCCTTAAATATTATAAATATTACAGTTACACATAGAAAATACAGTTGGTAAGTTTTTAGGGTTCCGTACCCAAAGGGTAAAAACGGAAACCCTATTACTGAGACTTCGCTGTCCGTCCGTCCGTCCGTCCGTCCGTCCGTCTGTCACCAGGCTGTATCTCAAGAACGGTGATAGCTAGAGAGTTGAAATTTTCACAGATGATGTATTTCTATTGCCGCTATAACAACAAATACTAAAAATAAAATAAAATAAATATTTAAGGGGGGCTCCCATACAAAAAACTGATTTTTTTACCGTTTCTTGCTCGATACTAATAACGTTGCCTTATGTTGCATAGATAATGGTACGGAACCCTTCGTGCGCGAGTCCCACTCGCACTTGACCAATTTTTTTTTGTTTATTGCCTACTATTAAATAACTACCAGGAACGTATCAATTATGAGATGTTTACGGTTTATTGAATGCGATTGAACCTTACGATAAAAGATGACCTCATAGTTGTGTTGTATTTAAACAAGATCGATTAATTTAATAAATAAATTAAACTTTTATGAACACATAAAAGTCATAATATAACTAGTATTTGTAATTTCATCCATGCCTAGTGCCTAGTCACCGGCCATGTGTAACGATGGTCAAATATGACTACACCTTTCTGAAACACGTTGTATATATATCATGTGCTTTTATTAATTTGGCACGTATCTATCAATGTATTAATCAATGTAACGGAATCTTTGAAAACACATGTGTTGGATGAAATAATTTGTAATTTTGCTAAATGAGTAGGAATACCTACATGTACCTATGACCCAATCTCATTCGTATCAAACAAGTCGTCGCCTGTTTCCGGTTTATACTCAATGTTCGGTTGAATCAAAGCGAAGAATTTACCTTTATCTATATTGTCTTTCATACGACTTTTACCCTCACAGAAGAAAATAGAGGATGACACGAGTATAGGAATATACAAGGTGTCAAAAAATTAACTTGTCATAATTTTAGGAGTTGTTTTGAATAATATATCATGAATAATCGCGGTGAAAAAGTTAAGAAAAACGTTACTGTTTTGAAGATTTGTAATGATTTACATTACGCGTAAATGTTATGCGCACTGTACCACAATACACTCGCTGTGCGGGGTCGGTCGGCGCAAGCGACTGCCGACGAGTGAGACTGAACGGCATAGTACCTACATTATTTTGTAGGTAAGATACCTACGCATAAAAATATTTGATGAAATCCTTTTAACTCGTGAAAAAATGAAATTGCTCAAAAATTTTTTATTTTATTTTAGCGTGTTTATTTTTCGATACCAACTATGCTCACAAAATTTGACAAGTTGATTTATTTACACCTTATTTATTCCGCCACCACACGGACAGTATATTTATAATTATCTGAAATTTACGTATCGCAATATATTCTTTTTACAGTAAGTTGCGTTTGTATAAGCTGTCCTAAGTAAATAAAATTGGTCAAGTGCGAGTCGGACTCGCGCACGAAAGGTTCCGTACCATTATCTATGCAACATAAGGCAACGTTATTAGTATCGAGCAAGAAACGGTATAAAAATCATGTTTGTTGTATGGGAGCCCCCCTTAAATATTTATTTTATTTTATTTTTAGTATTTGTTGTTATAGCGGCAATAGAAATACATCATCTGTGAAAATTTCAACTCTCTAGCTATCACCGTTCTTGAGATACAGCCTGGTGACAGACGGACGGACGGACGGACGGACGGACGGACGGACAGCGAAGTCTCAGTAATAGGGTCCCGTTTTTACCCTTTGGGTACGGAACCCTAAAAAACAACGGACCTATTACCTAAAATAATTCCGACAGATTTGTCTTTTACGTAAATAAAATAATTTATCTCGTCTTTGATATACTTTAAAAGTTAAATAGTTTCTTGTCTTTGGCAAATAATTTATCAAATACAAAACCTTTTTGTAGAGCACAATGGCTGACTTTTGTTCTGAAGGCTTTGTTACCGAGACAATCTCAGGAAATCTCTTTTTTAAGTAGTTTTGCAAGTTCTCAATAGAATAATAACTTGCAAATCAAATAACTCGCTAGCTACGAATCGAATTCAAAAAACTACAAGTCGCATAATTGAAAAACTTTAAGTTTTAAGCGGTTGCACTCTACTGAACAACAGTTTAAGTTGAAGCTCAAGTTTATCGCCGACAAATCGCAGTGGTGCCGCAGCGTTACCGCAGAGGTCGGCTGCGACAGCAGAACTGAATTAAGACTAGTGGATAGTAGCGAGTTTGTAAACTTGTTAATCTCAATAGTGTTGGGAAGATCAGCTGACCATTTTCAATCACTTGAAACATTGTAAAGATAAAATCTTCAAGACTTGATAATGATTAGTGCCTATTCTATGTGCAGAACTAAACTTAACTTAACTAAAAAATGAACACAACTATTGCCGTATCTTAAATATTTGGCTATTTTGTTGTACACATTTATATTAATTAAAATCGTTAGTCTATAATAAACAGTTTTTATAATAAAAATGTTGTGTTAAAATTGCCGCATTGTCTTATTGACACTATCAATTTTCATTTTTTAGTTAAGTTAAGTTTAGTTCTGCACATAGAATAGGCACTAATATGTAGTTTTGGTATAATTTGTTGGGTATTGTTGTACAGATGTAGTTGAAATAACTACTCTTCATGGGACCGCAGGTTCGATGCATAGGGCAGTGTTATGAACACAGAACATATAGACGTAAGAAATATTTGTATATTAGATAATGTTACCAATTCTAAGTGCACAATTAAACTTAACTAAAAATAATCAACGTAGTTCAAAAACTAAAAAACACGCTTGCAAATCCTAAATATTTATTTAATTATTGCATTGTTATCGGTACTTAATATGTGTGCAAAATTTCAGATCAATCCGACTACTGTAAGTGGGTGAAAATCACTTTCAAAGATTCCTGTGCATAGATAAATACATTGATAGATACATACCGAACATATATAAAAGCGTGATAATTAAAACAACTATTAGTGTGATTTGATTAGTCCATTTTGTTGTGTATGATTATATTAATTAAAATCTTTAGTCTATAATGAACAGATTTTATAATAAGAAAGTTCAGTGAACAGCCGAATTGTTTTATTGACACTATCAATTATCATTTTAGTTGTGTTTGTAGATTCGGTTTATACTGTTGGTCTTAGCTCACATCCAAAGACCTACGCCTTGGTCCAGTTATACACAATTTCTTATGTACGAAACGAGTTCTCTTATAATAGTTACCAAACGCTCAATTTACTCGAGGCTACAACTAATTTTACTGTAAGTTTCAAAGTTATTTCAGGATCATGTTAGCATATTTTACATTTTCTTCGTGAAACAACCACAATGTCTTAGTTTAGAATAACTTGCTTGAACAACAGCTGACGTTAGGATTTTTGCATCGTGTATTTTATGTTTCTAGTTACTAAGGTTCTAGTTGCTATCGGGCATCGTGGTCTAGTGGATCATGTAACGGACTGCCGTTCACGAGGTTTCACATTGGTTTCCCGCACGGTACAATTATTTGTGAGGTATTTATAAATGTCATACAAGTGTTTGTACTGCGTCTGGGTGTTTCTATATATTATAAATATGTATTTACAAAGAAATCGTAGTATGTGTATTCTATCCGTATTCTGGTACCCGTAACACAAGCATATAAGCTTAGCTTGGGACCAAAGGACGTTCTGTAAAGTGTCCATGAATATTTATATTTGCCTAAGCTTATACTGAAAAGAATGGTTATTGCAGATACATAATGTATGTTTACTACTTCAATAATATGTTTTCCCTTATTTACTTATCATTATGACTACTGCATTTCGTGGTAAGCAGAAAGAAGATATAAAACTTTCGCTCCTAGACTCAAATTCAAACTCAACCCAAAGCCGTTTACGAACAAACAATTTATTTGTAAATTTTTGCATCTTGATTAAGTTATCTGCATTTTTCAACTAGGTTTTTCAAGTACGAAATATAATAAATATATACTAGAATAATCTTGTATAGTAATAGTGTTGAGTAAGATATGTTGCCACTACAATAACCGTTCAAGTGGCAACACAGGCGTGTGTAAAAACGTTAGTGTTGGAGTGTTGCCAGCAATAAACTTACAGAATGGGGTGATTAAGTTGCGTGTATTTACAACTGTTTGTCTATCTATGTTAAGTAACGTCGTACAATTGATCGTGTTAAAATTATAGGACTAAAGAAATGGAAAAAAAATATTTTGGACAAACTGTGACGCATTTATGATGTAACTAGCTGTTGCCCGCGACTTCCTACGCGTGGAATTTTGAAATTTAGAATTTTTTTCCTGTTTAAACAACATTTTCACTTATGCCGAATACGTAAGACGGGCTTCGTGGTCTAGTGTTTCATGTGACTGCCGATCAAGAGGTCGCGGGTTCGATTCCCGCTCGGGACAATCATTAGTGTGATTTTTCTAATTGTCATACAAATGTTTGTACTGCGTCTGGGTGTTTCTATGTATTATAAGTATGTATTTACAAAAGAAAAGTAGTATATGTATTCTATCCGTATTCTAGTATCCATAACACAAGCATATAAGCTTAGCTTGGGACCAGAGGACCTTGTGTGAAATGTCCATGAATGTTTATTATTATTTAAAAGTGAAAATGTTGTATAAACAGGAAAAAAATTGTATTAGTCGCAGCGTGATATTATATAGCCTTCCTCGTTAACTGTACTATCGCACACTGAAAGATTTTTTGAAATCTGACCAGCGATTCCTGAGATTAATGCGTTTAAACAAAGATAGAGAAGAGATACATATATGTTGACAGACGGACGGACGGACGGACAGCTAAATCTCAATAAATGCTGATGATGGATGATCAGTAAATTTAATGTAGGTACGTACGATGTACGCATGGTGCAAATCTCTGAATGTAATTTTTGCAAAACTCACATCAACGTCAATTAATAAAGTTGAGCAAAATTACGAAGTACTAGAAGGTTCCTTTGTTTCAAATTGAATCTTCTCATAATATGTTAATTCAAAACGGAGAGAAGTAACAGTAACATTTAATTGAAAAACTTAAAATTTTACGAAACTCCACGAAGTGCTTCAAACTTTCATAAAATTAATATAAATTATTTATGGTTTTGTTACATTCCAAAATTGCAATGGAAATCTTTGTGAGAATATCCGGTATTTTCTTTGTATTAATTACAAAAATATTCGTATCATTTCTGCATCTACAAAGTAAAAACCTATACCTACATATAAAATACTAAATACATCTGAATGTTTCCAAAGTACTAACAAGAGGAATGGTATTCTAGACAATGTAAGGATCCAGAAATATTGCGAATAAAAATGATTTGTTGAATTTTGAGTTATGAGAAACTCGTTGGAAGATCTTGGCATTGTACCAATCAACATTTGTGTTCAGTCTGGCAGTAACACTTAAGATTTTCGCTACAAAGTTGACAATAAGATAAAATTAACTGTTTTGTTATGAGGAGGACTATGTCCAACAGTGGACGGAGAAAGGCTGATAAATGAATGGATAGTTTGGAAGTAGTTACATTTGCATGTTTAATATCGCTAACAGGATACAATTAATGAGAAATTTTAATCATTATTTATTTTAATTAAATTTAAAAAGTAACGTAAACAAATTGACGGAATTGTTTGCCCACAGCTTTTAAACAAATTTTCTTTTTGATTAAGTCCTACTAATATTATAAAGGCGAAAGTTTGTAAGTATGGATGTATGTATGGATGTTTGTTACTCTTTCACGTAAAAACTACTGAATGGATTTGAATGAAACTTTACCACAATATAGCTTATACATCAGAATAACACATAGGCTACAAATTGGCTGGACCGATTTTGATGAAATTTTATTTTATACAGAATTGTATGGCAAAACAACGTTTGCCGGGGCAGCTAGTTTGCCATATTTACAACTGTCCATAGTTTATTGTAACCACACAACACTTTTAACAATGATAGTTTAAATTGGTGTGGAGTATCTAATATCTTGGTAGAACTGTGTCACTACTTCACTTCCTCTCCAAGAGCATAAAATCTAGACGAGAAATTGTAAGATTATGATATATACAGATAAACTTCTGTGTGAGACGAAACTGAAAGAGTTCTTATTGAGAAGAAGAATAATATCAGATGACAGAGCTAGATTAACCCTTGGGAAAGAATTTTCATCCAAGTTTTAACGATTTTTTTATTGCTTAATTGACCTGTTTAAGATCAAATATCAAAGAAGAGCCCTACTTTTTTTTGTTGACAAAATCAAGTAGGTACTCCATAATAAATAAGACGTACTAGTAGTCCTGTACCAATGTAATTTATCAAATTATGTAGATCATTTCACAATTTTCTTTATTCATAACTCTTGAATCCTATCTATACTTACGTATCAACAAGACAGGTATAATATTTCTTCACTGTTGCAGGTTTCTGTTTGGAATAAAGCGAACATACACTACAACATTTGTTAAATAAACTGACAACCTCCTTGGATTTGATAGATTACTTTGCTCTACACAAAATATATATTATTTGTGACAAATATCAATAATCCCGTATTATCAACTTACGTCGCTAAGGATTTGTCGCTACAGTATCTTAATATCAAATAAAATATCACAACAGTGACACTCCGACCCAATTGCCCTTCTTTTGTTGTCCATTCAACTGAACAATTATTCGTTCTCATTGTTTCTTTCTATTCACTCACTCTTAGTTTTCAAATGAATGAACCTGTTGAACGATTAGTTTCACTTATAAGGATAACTTTTTGTGGAAGTAGCAATATCACAGCGCGTTATTATAAGTGTCAATATGTCATTATCATCATTTCCCTGCTTTTATCCTGTCATTTGGTTTCAAGCAAATTAAGTATTAAAAGAGTTGGTTTATTATTAGAGGAAATTGAATTGTATTAGTAGGAAACTCAGATTAAGCCAAAATTGAATTGGTCTACAGATTTTTTCATAATGTAGATAATATTGCTATACGGCATCCATGTTATGGGAAAACCGAAAAAAAACAATTAAAAAACTGAAAGTTGTATTTATTTTAAGATATTTCAGTTTGGTTTATTTATGCAAACAAAATTGGTACAAGTATTTAATAATCAGAATAATATCAATGTTATTTGAATTTTGCCTCAAAAAAGCTGCATGTTGAAGTAAAATAAAAGAATCTAACAGCAAAGATTAAAAAGGAAATGTTCAAATACAGTATTATGACAGGCGCGGTTTGCAGATCTATTTGAGGGGAACATTTGGCAAGCAGCGCACGTGGCCAATGAGTTTTCCCGTCAATCAAACCCTTGGCATAAGTAAGTTATAGCTTTGTGGCCTCTAAAACTACGTGACTACTATTTATAGCTAGCTTTAAAAATCGTAGCTGATAAAGCAAACATTGTTGTGTCGAAAAGTATATAAAGTATATTATTATATTTGTAGCTGTAAATTCTATTTGCTTGTCCATTACTACTAGGTAGCAGACTGCTGTATGCCCATAATCGGAAAGTATCAGAAAATTATAAATCATTAATTAATTCGGCAAAATATTTTTTTTATTTAATGTTATTTTCTAATAAAGCGTATTTCATAGCCACACACTTTATTCACGAGGGGAGTGTTTAGATCCATGCCGCTTGGTCGTGTTCTCGTAAAGCCTCCAGCATCCATCAGTCTATCACAAGATGTGGGGCGATGTAAGCGTAATTCTGCGAAGAAACATCCCGCTTTCTCTCCAAGCCAACATTTTTGTCATGTACATAGAAATGATTACAGGAAATAAACAGAGTTTTGTGTGGAATGTTCAATGAGGTTTTATTGGAATTTAAGGGATACGGGTTTGTTTGTTACATAAATAACCCCGATAAAATCTATTGTTTTTGTAACGTTATGGGAAAGTAGAATATGTGTGAAGTATGAAATAATATAGAGTCACACATTAGGGATTATTAGGTGTTTAACTAGAATAACTACGTTACATAAAACTGCGTAACATAACATAAATGTAATTTCGTACACGTGAAGTTTAGAAACGAAACCTAGAACCACTTTATCTTTTAACAAAAAACCGCATGTAAATCTGTTGCGTGGTTTCATAAATATACGCTTATAATGTGGACAAATATACAAAAATAAAGATTTTGTTTTATAATAAGTAAATAAGCCTTTAAACCAACCGATCTAAAATAAACGTTTCGACCTCATTTCTCTTTTTAAAGCCTAAATTATTATTACTTTCCCTCACACAGGAATCGATCTGACAATATTTTGTTTCGACAATATTAGGGCTAAGACCCACTTGCCCTTGTCTTGAAGTTCGTTCGACCGATCAATTCATTCATTATTTCTTTTCATTCATTCACTCTCGGTCCTCAAATGAACGAGTCTGTTGAACTAGTCAGATAACTCTTTTGTTTGAGGAGAGATAATAATTTGGATGAAAGATTGGAAATGTCGTTTAATGTTTCTCAATTTTTTGTAAAGAACTTAATAAGAATGCATTTGACTTTAAAATAAAGATTTTATGTGTAAAAAAAGATAATACCTACTCATGGTTTTATGTCAGTGTTTGTTATTTAAAATCATAAATAATATTTTAGACTTTATTTTATTTTATCTTTAGTTAAATAATTTAACAATAAACTTTTAATCATAAAACAGTCTTATTACTATCCAAATCCTTGTATCTCTCTAAGACACTAGTTTGGTTGTTTCTGTGGATATTTCACGTTTGTGCTATATAATCCCTTGTTTTATGACAAACCAATACGTGGTGCGTACTGATAGCTACCTAATATCGGAATCTATCTGCTATTGACTTACCTAGGGTAGCTTAGACATATGCTAGGAATTAGTTAGGGTGGTTTTAAACTTGTAAGTTTGTACGGTTGTTATAAAATACTTATAACATTACTAGCTGTTGCCCGCGACTTCGTACGCGTGGAATTTATTTTAGTCCCCGTTTTTAAAACACTTTTCACTGATTATTCGCTCCTATTAGTTGTAGCGTGATGTTATATAGCCTTTAGCCTTTCTCAATAAATGGACTATCTACCACGAAAATATTTTTTTCAATTCGCAAGTAACATATATTAGAATCATAACTATAGACAACTATAATTAATTTAACTATTTATCTAGATATCTAAGTTACTTTGTGGAAGAGAATAATAATTAAATATTCACGGACATTTCACACAACGTCCTCTGGTCGCAAGCTAAGCTTATATGCTTGTGTTATGGGTACCAGAATACGGATAGAATACATATACTACTTTTCTTTTGTAAATACATACCTACTTATAATACATAGAAACACTCAGACGCAGTACAAACATTTGTATGCCATTTATAAAAATCACACAAATGATGTCCCGAGCGGGAGTCGAACCCGCGACCTCGTGAACGGCAGTCTGTTAAATGAATCACAAGACCACGAACCCGTCATAAATAAATTCGAACCAGTAGTTCCCGAGATTAGCGCGTTTAAACAAACAAACTTTTCAGCTTCATAGTACTATCATAGATGTAAATCCTATCTAAGCACTCTCAGTTTATTAAATAGCATTATTTCCAAACTCTCGAAGTCTATAGAGTTCAAGAAGTTCTACTCATATATTCTTATAGACGCAAAAGTCTAAATAATTTATTGTTTAAAAGCTAAAAATAAAACAAAATTGTAAATTCTGACTATTTTTAAAATTATTGCATTGTCATCGGTTGTCGATATGTGTGCAAAAAGTTAGATCAATCCGAATACTGCTTACCAGCAGCTAACAGAGCTCTTATCAAAAGTTAGCTTTAAAAGTACATTTCCCTAAGGTTTAGGACAAGCAATAGGGCATGCGATTACCGAAACCTATGGACGTTTGCTATACCAAAGCTATTACTCACGCACGACATATCTTTTAAATTATCGTGGATTACTACCGAGATTTTACCAAAGAGCAGGTGTATGAACGTCAAAGCTATTCTTCTAAGCACACTTTATGTTCATCAATCAATCGCTAAGCATTTATTTAATTTGGCAACATCAACGTAATGCTGTCAACGCTCATGATAGATTAACGTTGACTATAATGATATGAAACAAACTCTAAAAGATCTACACAAGATTTTATCGAATACTTTAACAATATTTCTTGAAGAAAACACATTTTATTCATGGACATTTTAAACGCGATTTGGTCCAAAATTAAATGGAATACAATACATGAGCAATGAGCACTACACGGGTTGAGGATTTTCATGAATATAATATATGCCTATACAATAGATATTATTAAAAAATTTTCATCATCATCATAACCTTACGCCTTTTTCATAGGGATAGACAGAGACTTTAGAGCTCCATATATTACGATCCAAACAAATTAATAATATTATTTTAATTTTATAATGTTCTACAAGAATCGAGCGCCGTTCTGTACGCCGCGGCGTACAGAACGGCGTGTTGTGGTGTTCTATGGGGAAGGCATATGTCCAGCAGTGGACGGAGAAAGGCTGATAGACAGATAAGTGGACCCCCACGATTAAAAGCGTAATAAAACAACTAACGATTTTATGAGAAGTAACACGGGATCACGTTTAAGGGAAATTGATAACATCTGCTTTTGAAATCACATAAAATTTTAGTTGTTAATTTGATTTCAATCAAACAATTGTGAAAGTTTCGCTTCGTTACGGCCTCCAATTGTTGTAACTTTTGATTTATTCACAATTCATTTGTTGAAATTTGAATTTTTGATTTATATAAAACGCAATCCGTTTATTTTTAATGAACAAAAACTTTGTTCCTGATTTTGATTAGTTTTTGTTATTGGGTTAAGTTTATTGCAATGAATATCTAGATTTTCCTGAGTAAACATTGCAGGTTTAAGCCTCAACTTTATGTAAAGTTAAAGGACACACGTAGGTGTGCACAAACTTGTCTTAACTTAAAAATGAAAACAACTTTGATGTATTTCGATGATTTGACTATTTCGTTGTACATATTTCAAATCGTTAGTCTATAATATACAGATTTTATAGTAAAAAAGTTCAATTAACATTGTCGTATTGTGTTATTGACACTATTAGTTTTCATTTTTTAGTTAAGTTTAGTTGTGGATGTAGAATCGGTACCGTAGACTAACATTTATTATATTATGTACTTTTCTAGAATGTTTAATTAAGCCAAGGAAGTGTGTTTAGATTGTCACAGATGGCGCTCTTATAGTCTCAGCTTACTCTCATGGGAATCTTATCTTATCTTATATTTTACTAGCTGTTGCCCACGACTCCGTCCGCATGGAATTCGAAATTTTTTTTTCTCAATAAAAGGTAGTCTATGTCCTTTCTCAGGGTCTAAAGATTGTCTGTGCCAAATTTCATCAAAATCGGTAGAGAGGTTTAAGCGGGAAAGCGTAACAGACAGACAGACAGAGTTACTTTCGCATTTATAATATTAGTAAGGATGTATCTTATGTATCATGGGAATCTAATCTTATCTTATATCTTATATATAATTATGTATCTGTTCATTTATTTATTTTAAGCCGATGGCATTAAGTCCGCCATTGTACATTATAAAAGTGCATCGTTACTTCTTATAAAACAAAGTCGTAATTTTTGTATGTATGTCCCTATGTGAGCTTATATCTTCAGAAATCCGCACCGTAGCTTGATGCGGTTTTTTAATAGATAGAATGGTTCAAGTTCAAGAGGATGGCTTTTTTCGCATAATTTATTGGGGTTTACTGTATATTGGATGAGATATGATTAAATTTGCCGAGAAATTCGGACGCGCGCGAGCTATAAATGAAAACACTGCCTTATCTATGTGAGTTACAACAAACAAATGTATAGAGGAATTGTTTGTTATCTATAGTTCTTCAAAAAAGTTCGCGAGGGCATATGTCTATCTTTTAAGGGAAATCCACAGTGGGTTTCCCTTAAAAGATAGATAATAAGACCCATAATAATGTCGCAAAAATTATCAAATTCAATAGAGTGTTTTCAAAAGTTATTTATGTGTATATAGTAATCTTTTTTATCAAATTAAATACCTTAGTTAGCTTACGCAATTAATATAGATTATAACTGCTCTTTACAGCATGCAATTTAAATGAATATCTTAGGAGATATGACAAAAAAGAATTACGCGCTATAAAATAAAATACATATACTGTTGGCTGAGCAACGCCAGCGTTTCCTCGGTCTTCTACTCCAATGTTTGGATATGTAAATATGTTTATTGTGCTTTCACGTAAAGACTACTGGATGGATTTTCATAAAACTTTCCAATGAAAAATGGAATAGAAAATGAACTTATTTTTTATCCTTTTTACCGCTGGTAACACCGCGGGGCGTAGCTAGTAATGTTATAAATAAAAAAATGAAAAGGCGTGATTTTATGATGATGATGATTGCAGAATGTTCTTTCGTCATTATAAAGGCTTTTGTTACTTGGTTAGGATAAATCTTATTAACCTATAAATATCTCAATTCTTAGTCCTTTTTCGTAACTTTTATTAAGTCTGACTAAGCATGCGTCCAGGCAGAGGCGTATCTTGAAAATTAGCGCCCCGGGCCATTTTATTTGACGCCCTGAGCCAATTTAATTAGCCACCCTATAAATTAATCGAGATAGAGCAAAATTTTAAACTTGTAGGCTTTCGCCACCCTTGTCAGGCTGGCCGCCCTGGGCCATGGCCCCTATGGCCCTAAGGTAAATACGCCTTTGCGTCCAGGATTTACTTTTAGTTTTCTGACTGACGCCAAAGATATTCCATGTTTAGATTTCCTTTTACATGTCTCTCACAAGTGCAATTAGTAGAAATGGGATGGTGACTTAAGTATTCTTAATACATTACAGAGACAAGATATAAATATGAATTGTGTAATACCTCAAGTTAATTGTGATGTTATACTTGGCTCATATAATAGTAATTAGAAAAGCTTTGTATGTTCTTTTATACAAATGAGACCTTAATGATACCGGTTGTTGTGCACAAACACACAACATTATTATAATTATATTATACAATTATAATTTCTGTGTTCATTTAGGAAAAATATATGTTTGTAGTATGTAGTAAAAACATCGTTATTTCTTGCGTCTGTAGTATATTATGCTTGTAGATTAAGTTTATTTATTATTATATTTATATAGATTTTTTGATTAATTCGTGAATAGTTTGTATATATTGTGTGTTTTATAAATAGATCAATTAAAAAATATATAATATATTTTATCATATCATAAGTACAGCCAACTTGTTACACTAAATTGTGGGGTAACTAGATGGGAGTTTCATTAAATATTTATTTGTATAAATAAACAGCCTGATAACTGACGGATGAACAGTGGAACGAACGGAACTCTAAAGATAGTATTTGACCTAAACATGATTGAGAAACTAGAACTAAGAGAACACACATAAACAGAAGTGATAGCCAGCAATAGCTCATATATACATAAATAGCTAATGCCGCGGTTTTACTCGCGTTTATAGTTATTGGGCCACATATTCACCAAACATTATCAAATTCGACAAAAAAGCCATTTTCTTTAACCATACTATATACAAAAAAAAACCGAAATAGAAGCTGCTACGTAGTTTTAAACACACAGGGACATACATACAAAAATAACGACTTTGTTTTATAATAAGTAAACATTAGCATTGAACCCGTTACAATTAAAAACAGCCATAACAATGAAAAGTAATTGAATGTTAAGAAAACTGAAACAAATGATCATAAGTACCGTACCATAATCCTTTTGAATTAATTTCCCATCGTTTTTAATATAAAATTGTATATTTATCCAAACCTTTTCCTTGTAACCCGATATTTAAGAAATTAATCCGTCAAGATATTTCAAACAAACTTCTGTTTACTTTGGTATTATATTTTTATGAAACCATTTCAGTTTTAAACTCCACAGATTGTAATCTACCTTTTTAAGTTTAATATTATAGAAATTTTTTTTTTACAAAAATATCTTGTAGTCTTTATTCAGAATGGTTACCTCATTAGCTCTGACATAAGCTTTGGTTTATGCTATAAGAACCTTGTTACCAGACTCGTGAGAGTCAAAAGTGATGAATATGAATTTTGATGGCCAGAAAAGGAGAGGAAGACCATAGAAAAGATGGACAGACTATGTGTGAGACGATACGAATGAAAAAGGAGTTGATGAGAGTATGACGGCTAATCGGAGAGGCTGGAAGAAATAATTAAAAATAGTTTCAAAAAACTAAAAAACACGCTTTATTTAATCGAATTATTGTATTGTCATTGGTCTTTGACAGGTGTGCAAAATTTGAATAGAATCTGACCGTTTAAAGTGGGTCCAAATAGCGTCCAAAGGAGTCGGTTACAAACATACAAACAAACATACAAACAAACATACAAACAAACATACAAACAAACATACAAACAAACATACACACAAACATACAAACAAACATACAAACAAACATACAAGTGAAGCTAATATAAAGCGTGTAAAAATGTATTGCGCCGACCCCAAGTAGCTTGGGGTAAGGGCAGGAAGAAGAAGAATATATTACTACTTAGATCGATTTTTGTGATAATAATTTTTAATTCTTTTTATTATCACAACGCTTCTTTTTTGGTGTTTGAAGAAATTCATTTTGGTGCTAGGAGACTCATCATCATCATCATAACATCGCGCCTTTTCCCCAAGGGGGTAGGCAGAGACTATAGAGCGCCATCTGCTACGATCCAAACATATTTCCTTGCCTTCGTCCACAATCATACATCTGGTCATACATGCCCGACGGTTGTAAGTGCTATGCACTTGCCCCTTTTGGAGTATCCCGGCGATGACATCGGAGTATATTTTTCTCGGGCGTCCTCGTCCTTTGGCTAGGAAATTCTATTATTTTCATTCTTTTTACAATTCTTATTTACAATTATGATTCTCGTCTAACATGCTCAAAATAGGTATCTGAAGAATTTTATCACCACATATTTTGGAGACGTAAACCATGATTAATTACTAGTCGAAATACATACGATACATTTGGTGATTCTACAACAATATAATCTGAATATCAAATTATTCAGATTATATTGTCGTGGAATCTGAATAGAAAAAATGTATCTTATGCATTTCGATTAGTAATATTTGATAATGTTGTTTGTAGCGTTAAGCCTGCACCAGGCAGGCGGCTGGTCGTAAAAGCGTCAATTATAATTGTTCGTTCATTACTTAAGTTATAAACTATATATTTTGGCCTTAGAGCGCTTAAAAAAGCGCTGTAAATGAATGCCGCTTATTTAAATAGAACTTTGAACTATTCACGCCAGCCAGAAGTTAACAAATCAAATATGAAATTATTTCAGAAACAGCGCAACATTCACTACGCGCAGTTTTAAAACTTTCTAAATCGAAAATCGCTCGCGAACTTGCGAAGCACAACTTTCAGTAGGTTGCCGCTAGTTTATTATTTAATTTTTATTTATTTATTTGAAATTCTCAACTACACGATGTGAATTTTAAAGTCTGTGATTGCGAGGAAAGTATAAAATTAATTTGTGTTGAAAAATGTTATAAATACGATTAAATATGCAATTTAAACTACTTTCATAAGAATGGAGAAGGAAGTGTGGAATTGTTAGATTTAATAACCTTGTTGCAATTATCTACGTTCGCTAAACTTAATTTAAATAAAAAATGAAAACAACTGTGGTGTATTTTGATTATTTGGCTATTTCGTTGTGAATATTTTTGTTAATTAAAATTATTAGTCTATAATATATATAATATAATATATGTATAATACATACAGATTTTCTAGCAGAAAAGTTCTGTTGACACCAATGGTACCGAATTTACGTCTACAATGACTAAACTAAACTTAACTAAAAAATGAAAATTGATAGTGTCAATAGCACAATTCGGCAATGTTAACTAAACTTTCTTGTTTTAGACTGTTTATTATAGATGAAAGATTGTAATTAATAAGAATGTGCACAACGAAATAGCCAATTGGTATTATTGTCTTTCATTTAATGGTTTCATAATAATAGTAACATGACAGGACAGAAGAGCAAAAAATGATCAACATCACTCATTCGTCAAATTGTGATAATTATACTAATTATTGTTTTATTTTCCTCTTATTTTTCTTGTGTAATGACTTTATAGAAGAACAATTTATGTTTTTATTGACATTATGTTTTCCTTGATTAATGAAACCAATGATTTTAATCTTTATTTTCTTTAAGTAAAGGCAATTATTTAAATACTTGCTCTTCTGTGCTAAGATCTGCGTTCATTGAATTCTTTTATACCGATGTACTTAACGAAATATTAAAGAATAATTAAATCATGACGTATCCCTACGTCTATGTAAAATATACGTAGAGTAGTTTTCCTAAGGTTATGTAAGGGCAAGCCGTCCAAGAGCAATAGTTATCACTTACCATGGCCCGTCTACATAATCTGTAAAGTCAACCTAAGAGCTTGATTGTATTTTCTAACAGTTGCAGGACTCAATTATTTAAAAAAAACCACTTTTTACGGATTTTGCAGTCACGATGGTGACTGCAAAGTCTCCGAAATGTTGGGCTAAAATTCAAAACAAATACACGCGTCTAAATCCGTAAAAAGTGCTTTTATTTAAGCTTGACTGTATTTAAAGCCTATTAAGTGAAGAGCCTCACTATGTATTTCAATAAATGTTTATCAATGTTATACGTATTAATTTAATCTCCATTACACATTAGACACATAAGCATATTGCCTCACCGACTTCATAGATATACAGCAAACATATAACTGTTGTTTATATGTTGTTCACAGTATACACGCACACGTTGTGAGATCGACTACGATGCAATTAATACGATCGCTATATTGAACTGGACCTTTTTCATTTGTAACTGGGATAGGAGCACGCCCCGGACCTTTCATATCACAGATTACATATCGTCTCTATATTGTGTGAATAACCCTTATAATGCGTTCCGTTAAATTTCATATTTTAATAACATTTGATTAGATTTGGCAGTTAGCTGTTTCATTATCTTAATGGAGTTCATACAAGAATAAAGGGGTTTATGTAGGATAATTATGTATTGGCTTCCTATTTATGTTTTTTTTGGCTCTGATTATAAACCTTGGCCATACTATTTATGTTCAGTGCAACAGATATATGATAGTGTCTATGGCTACATCACTCAGTTGGCTTGAAGCCACTCACATATCTATGTGTGCGTGAACATGTATCTATGTGTGTCTATGATACAGGCTATACGTCATATGAAGCGTCATTATTGTATGAAGTACGATTTAGCCCAAGGAGGTTATGAGTAGAGAGCAACAACTCGGGAACATAGATTTGTCCCAAGGCCCGGCCCGTTTACGGTTTAAAAGTAAAATAGTAGCCTTGCCTTTTCTTTTCTTCTTACTAGCTTTCTCGTTTACTCTAGCTCAAAAAGAAAGAGTTAGAAAGGCTACTAAATAGGCTCTTTGTTACTTATTTTTCTTAATGTGTTCAACTAAAAAAAGAAGCAGGCCGGATTCGTTGTACCGAGTGTTACGTCTAAAGTTACTTGTCCTCAGTTATAAACGTCAACCTACTCGTGAAACTACAGCTAGTTATTTAAATATTAAGCGATTTTATAAAGATACCGAAATATGAAAATCATTTGAATTTATTTATGTATGAAATAAGCTGAATAGTTGTAGTCGTAAGGCAGTAGTTATGTGTACATTTGTCACGAGTTAACCATAATATGAGCAGAACTAGTGGTGCTTTGCCAAGACAAACGTTCTACACAAGTGTCGCAAAGGACCCGGGGATATACGGGGAGGAATTGTGAGCGTTCACGTTTGGAAATTTATTAGACTGTGGTGTCAAAATAGTAAAATTAAAATAATGCAGTATGCAGCAAGTATTTCAAACGCGTGCTTACTATTTTCCTCCCTAATTCCCAGCCCATTCATGTCCCACAGTTGGGTACGGCCGTACCGGGGTCTCCTCCACATTTTGAGGGTTTTTTCTACTATGCTGCTTTAGTCGGCGTGTTGGCATAGTGTTTAGTTTCAAGTTTTCCATCTAACACAGAGGGTGTTATCCGCTTATAATATCCCTTTACTGAATCTTATAATCTGAAGAGGAAATTGGGTGGTGACAAAACATTTGTATTCTTAATGCGTCACTAGCAGAAAATGCTATGAAAAGTGTAAAATGCGAAGAGAAAATTGTCGTAATAACTCAAGCATACTCTGCATTATTTTTATAAGCATTTATTAGTAAAATAAATAGGTAATAATATAAAAATATATAAAAATAGGTTTTAAATTGATGTAATCTGTTCAAAATATAAAAGTTTTTATCACTACAGTTGCAAGAGTTTAAAAACACTGTCAACATTATTACTCGTATGCTTCCACGTCAATATGGTGGTCCGCAGTGCTACTGTTAATATCAACTTACAGTATTATTTATATTTACATATTCCACACTTTAATAAATAAATACTCTTAATACTCTTAACTGGACTTATACTATTACGGGGTTGTCTATAAAAAATATAGTATAGTGTGGTATCTACTTAGTTTAAAAACTATAAAACAAGCTTGAAAATCCTGAACATTTTATTAAATTATTGCATTGTCATCGGTTCCTAATATGTGTGCAAAATTTTAGATCAATTCGATAAATAAATTGTGTATTTTAATGTACGGTACTCTTCTCTAAAGTTAAAAGTAGGAAGAATTGTTAGTCAAATTAAAACAAAAAGAAAAGTGATTTTATTTTAATAAGGAATAATTCATTTTAGTCCCTTACAGCTATTAAGATTGGCAATGGTATGGTGACCTGTATCTTTAATCACATGCATACATTACTATCTTTATTAGACAAATATTTTATACTAAGTTGTTCTATGTTTATCCAACCTAAATATTTTCGGTTCGGATATATTATAATGGTTGAAATTTCAATAAAGACCAAATTATTCAATTTTATTTCTGTGTTGAGTTTCCATAACATAATAACATGTACCCTTACATCACCTCGTGGGGCTCGTAATACGCGGGTAAGGCATCAACCCTCTGAAATCGTTTATTCATTGGCATATCAAAAAGATTTGTTAAAATTCCTATAGTCTATATTCTTAGTTGGAAATACTCAAATGGTTGGGCTGAAAATACTTAAATACTTAAAAACATAGTTTTTAACTTTATAAACTGAAGTTTAAAAACTAGGTACCTAAGCACAGTTTGTGTCACTAACATTAGCTAATTTTTAGCACAGCTGTTGGGTTTGTTATACCTCCATACAAGCAAAGTACTATGGACTACTATACTAAGTGTGTAGGTAAAATATATTTTTTCTATAATATAGATAATACTTTGGCTAGTCTGAGAACTAAAAAACACGCTAAATATCTTGAATATTTTTTAAAATGATTGCATTGTCATCAGGTCTTGTTAATTGTGCAAAATTTCAGTTCAATCCGACCACTGCAATTGGGTAAGAATCACTTTCAAAGATTCTGTTACATAGATTAATACATTGATAGATACGTACTGTACTAATAAAAGCGTGCTATAAACACGACGACTTCGCGAACACTATAGATTTCGTTAATATAATAAATATTGTGAAATCACGATTTGAAAAACGCGTCGAGTTATAAAAATCATAACAAATTGGTTAGGTATTCGATTCTATTTTATTTTTCAAATTAGAATTTTCTGGTCTCACTACGAAGTCTTAAAAGAAAGAAAGAAAAGAAAGAAAGAAAGAAAAAATTTTTATTTCTCGAAAACACTGGGAACACAATATATAACAAAACATGCATTTTTAAAAAAAACAAAAGAAACAGCTTAATACAAATAAAAAGGTTATTTACAACAAAAAAAATAACTGCGACCCGTGTGTCTGAAAAATAGGAACGCTACTCGGCTATTGTTGTGAGATAGATATAAATGACCATCTCACAACGCCGATTTTCAGCAGCGTCCTGCCCGTAAAAACCTGTCATCGGTCGGACGGCGGATAGCAATTGCCGCAAAAAAATTATATAAACTAAAATAAAAAAAAAATTGTATAGTGACGTAAGTTTCGGGACAAACGATATAAAATAATATTTCAATTATACAAACAAAACAAAACACAAAATAACAGCACAGTACAAACACAACAATAAAAAATATAAAAAAATACAATAAAATAATAAAAAATATAATAAATACGGTCGAGCCCAAGATCAGACCAGACAGACAAACAAACATAAAACAATGCCGTGAAAATTACACTCAGATCAAACTTTACACTCCATGATCATTACACTATGGATATTACTCTATAAATTGTGTTACAAAGAGATAAAGAAAAAAAAAAAAAAAAAACATTATCATTAATTTATGTTATGCTAGAATTAAAAATGGCTACAACTACATCGACCTTTCCTACGCATTTCGCTTTACAAAAAAGTTCTGAATTAAAAACATAATTTAACCAAATCAGATGAAATAAAGTGACTTAGTTCGCATGCGCATAGTACAAGTTCCACCAGGTAGGTGAGCTCAGTCAGGACTGTTTAAATAGTGCAATACAAAACTGATTCAGTATCATGATGCCAAACAAAACAACCCGTGAAAACAATACGCTGATAAAAGACTTTGTTTACCCAGAAATCCGGCTATCCGGGTTGGGTCTGTAAGGTAAGGTAATGGTTTTTTAAGGACTTCATAAATGTATTTCTCGTTTTCAGGTGACGTAATGGTGGTGGCAAATTGTTCCAACATTGAGTAGAAGCATACCTGAAACTACCTCTGAAAGCAGTGGTTTTATATTTTGTCATGGTGAGTGGGTTAACTATATGGCGCACTGGGTATTTATAACTATCCGTCCTCCAGTTCAATTTAAAATATAGGTATTTTGGGGTCTGAGTAGCAATGATACTATATAAAAAACCTGCAAAATGTATTCTCCGTCTAGCTGACATTTTCAATAGTCTGTGCTTGTTAAGGTGCGGTGTGACATGGCTTCTCCTAGGAATATTAAAGCAATACCGTGCACAGGCATTTTGTATTCTCTGTATCAGGCATTCTGTTCTAGCTAGTAAACATGGCCCATACACAGTATCACAATAATTCAATTTTGATAGTACAAGGGAGTTAGTGAGTAGAATCCTAAGAGGTACACTGATGTAGTCGCGCAAACCGTAAATCACTCTCAGCTTATAGAAACAATTTCTCAAAACAGCGTTTATATGTGCTTCAAATCGTAGTTCACTGTCTAGTAAAAGCCCAAGATTAAGTGCACAGTCCACCCTACAGATTTTTTCGCTTTGGACAAAAATTTCAGGATTTTGTGATAGAGTGGATCTAATTTGGTTTTTACTTCCTAGAACCATGTATTTGGTTTTTTTTGGATTCAAAACTAATGTGTTGTGTTGTGCCCACATTATCATCCTCTCCAAATCGTCATTTATCGCGTCAATCGCCTTCTGTAAGTCCTTAGGTTTAAAGCTTATGTACAGTTGCACGTCATCTGCGTATAAATGGTATTTACAGTTGACGAAGCATTTAACAATGTCGGCCGTGTAGATGATAAAAAGTAGCGGGCCAAGGATAGACCCCTGTGGAACTCCCCTTAACACAGCACTCTCTGATGAAGTCACACTTGATCCGTCCTCTTGCCGTATTTCAACGTACTGGAATCTGTTTGAAAGATAACTCCTAAACCAATTCACTGTCTCCGGGTTAAAACCATAGTATACCAGCTTAGACAACAGCAAATCAGTATTGATTGCATCAAATGCGCGTGAATAGTCCAATAACATCAATATGGAAGCCTCGCCCCTGTCACGTGCTTCTAAAATGTTCCCCACAACATCACACAAGGCAGATGCAGTGCTACGGCCTTTGCGGAAGCCAGATTGCAAGTCTGGAAGTATATTGTTGGTCTCCAAAAACTCAACCATCTGTTGGAAGACAACCCTTTCCAGGACCTTTGACAGAATTGGCAAAATGCTTATAGGACGGAGGTCTTTGAGTATATGGGGATGGTTGGTCTTAGGGATAGGTCTGATAATTGCTCTCTTCCATAATTCTGGGAAGGCGTTCACTTTTATTGATTGGTTGATGATGCTGGTAATGGACCCCAAAGAGTTTGGCAATGTTAACTTCAACATCTCCAGACTGATGCCATCTACACCCTGTGCATTAGACTTGAAACTATTTATAATCTTCAGCACTGTTTCCTGGCAAACTGGACTGAGGTTAAAAGTAGCTGGGCAAAACCTATTCGTCGTAAAACCTATCGGCAATAGTTTTCTTCCCTTTCTTAAGCCTACGATACAAATACAAAATTTTCATAGCAATCGGTCAAGCCACTTCGGAGGTGGAAACCAATTTAACAGTGACTCGAGAATTTTCTATTTTATTTAACTCTCCGCTCTGAATATTTCGCAAAACAAGTTTTAAACGACAAAAGTCCAGGAAAGTGGAACGCTGTGTTATTGCCAACAGTATGATTTACTTGACCTAATTGGGCTCACTTTACGTAATTTATTGAGAGGGATACAAATATATTAAAGTATTTTTTTCTTAGAATATAAACGAGTTATCTTACTTCCTAGTAATGTTTATTAATGTGAATGTTAGTCTAAGTCTAAGTAAGCAAATTTTCAAGCGAAAAGTACATAATTTCTACATTGAAATGCTGGAGAACCCCATCTAAGTTGTCTGTGTTATTTTTTTTTTTTTTCATCATCTAAGTGCCTTTATTGTAAATATTTATGGATATCTATGGTATAATTGTATATATATGTGTATGCTATGTAGATGAACATGTATGTGTATCTATTTATATATGTATGTACGTTTACTGATTATAGTGTTTAGTGTATGTATTGTTTTTTATAAAATAGTAAAATATTAGCGAATATTTTATTTTCATCCTTAAGCACCTACTTTACTTATTCTATGCACCACCCAAAGGTTGACTGGTAGAAAGTGCCTATGGCATTAAGACCGCCTTTGTACTCAAATTGTACTTAAAGAGTTAAATAAATAAATATAAAGCTGACGAGTTTCTTTATTTGTTTTAACGCGCTAATCTCAGGAATCACTGGTCCGATTTGAGAAATTATTTCTGTGTTGGAGAGTACATTCATCGAAGAAGGATATAGACTATATAACATCACTCTGTGACTAATAGGAGCAAAGCATCAGTGAAAAATGTTGCAAAAACATGGAAAACTTTACAAATTCTACGCGTACGAAGCCGCGGGCAGCAACAAGTATTTTGGGACAACTGTAGCTTATTAAATACACATAAGTGACACCGGCTAGGTTGTCTTTTAAAATCATGTAAGATGTATGACTCAGGAGTCAAGGAAATCTTAGATCTTAGCGTTTTAAAATAAACTGAATGCACATTTCTTAAAAATAGTAATAGCAATGGAAAGCTTAGTATAATTGCTTGATGGAAAACATACACGAACCATTTTGGAATTTTATAATAGTTTATAAAGTTTTGGGCGTTCAAAAACTAGAACAAAAAAGTCTAAACCAAAACTACTAAACAGGTTTTTAACGGTAAATCTAATATTTCATTTTTTAAAATAATATTTTGTACTTAACAAGTCGTAACAGCTCTTTTTGTGAAGTTGATCCCTCGTCAAATCATTCACGTTATAGTTGTAACCTTAGTAAGAGAAAGGCTTCTATATTCTATGTACTTACTATTATTATGAGTGACAGACTACGGCTCATATATATTTCAATGTTTACTCCCAACGAAACAAAGCGGATTTCCCTTGAACAAAGCTAATATAAGCTAATAATACAAAGTATTGGTATAATTTGTAAGTCATAAGCGTATAGACTTAATCCTCGCTAGTATAAAGTACCTCTGTTTGTTTGTATATCTGCCACCCTTTCATGATGAAACTATTGAATTGATTTGAATGAACTTTGGTATACAAATTAGTTATAGAGCCTGAGAATGCAACAAAAGTTTGTAGTTAGCTGGTTATTCGACAAACGTTGTTCTGCCAAATGTCAGCATAGTATGTGTATAGCAGGATTTATTTCAAAGATTGACGTGATATATCTCTAATATACGTTTTTTGGTTGATCTAAAAATGTATAATTTGATCTAATAATGTAATGTAGTTTTGGTAAATCTAAGAAACTATTCCTTCATACATAATTTTTATATATATTTTATATAATATTTAACTCACCAATTTTTATTGTTGTGTGTAATTTGCCATTTTGCTTAAGATTTTCATAATAAAAAATTAACATAATGTTAAAGGCTATGTGAGTATGAAATACAAACAAATAGAGGCGTTTTAGTGGAATTCTGTTTTATGTTATGTAATTATACAAGAATATTGTCATTGTTTAATGTTTAAATTCGCTCTCGCTTTTGACCTAGTCCCCGTCCGTTCTCTCTCGTCAATTCCGTAGCCCGGGGCGAGGGCTCGTTGTTAACTATGACAAACACAATTACCCACAACACACATCAGCATCAGGCGAGCATCGAACCCACGTACCACACGAATACTCTCACTACTCATTACATCAACCACTACGCTGAAACAATTTATACAAACGATTGCAAAATATTTTGTGACAATTCTGTTGCGTTTAAAGCTAAACTTAAGATTACTTTAATTGAAACTCAATTTTAGGTAGGTAAGTGTTTAGAATAGGTAAGTAGGCAAAAGTTTACGTACACACTAGCTGTTATCCGCATATTCATACGCGTGTAATTAAAAATAACCTCTTTAGCATTATAAAGTAGCTTGCGCAAACACAAAATTTCACTTAAATCGGTATAGTGGTTTTCTTGTAAAATAGCGTTAGACCGATAGACTCGACTTAGCAATCACTATCCCGGGTCTAATAGTATATAGTAATCGTTTGATTTAAAATTATACATATTAATATTATTTTTTTCACTAACACATCTGTATGACACCAGTTTTATTAAAATAAATTGTAAATAATCTTCTTAAAGGAAATAAGAACCAAAATATTTCATATTAATAAATAAAATAACATGATATTATACAAATAGGTTGTATTCCATTTACCAGACGTATATAAAACCGTCGAGGAGTGAATACGTAACAGATAATATAATGTATACGGCCAATTAGTTAACCTACGTTTATGCAGCCCGTCCGCTACATAATAATGAGTTGTACTGGATTTATTTGTGGAGCTTATTCGTTCAGTTCCAAGGTATATTACGTTTCGTAGAACAGATTGATGTAATACTTATGTTCATTGGAATAGTGATTTTGAATTATTTTGGCTGCATTATCTAATGACGACTAACGGCTACTTTCAATAACCAATCTACGATTACAGACTGATTTTTATCGGCGTTTATCAGTAAGCTATTTCTATCTCCTGTCAAGTTTTAGTAGGTTCTATCATCAGTAGCTTTGATAGCAAGAATCGGAAATAGATAAAATATCGAAAAAGGCTGTAAATATCAATAAGTTTAAGGATCACATAGAGTTCTTATTTTTTGTTTAATTACTTACGTTGATTTTCAAGAGTAAGTAAGATTTAGCAGACTATTAAAATCGTAAACTTAACGAAAGATGAGTGCTAAAACATTCAATAATAGTCACCTATAGAAGATATGGAACTAATTTGGCGTTCTGCAAAAATATAAGAACGGGACATCAATAATCTCTACCACAAAATAAACAAAAAAAATAGGAATTTTAATATAAAAAGCGTTAGTGCAACGAAACCAATCTTCTGTTTTATAAAAGTTGCACTCATTCGTCGTCGGGCTTGGTTAAAATTATGAACTTTAATATTTGATTGAAGGATAGTTAACCAGACTGTCACAATAACAAATTGTGCAAAACAATACAATGTACAGCCTTAACCCTCAAATAAATAACATATAAAGGTGGAGTAGTGACGGCCGGCCACATTTCTCATAATCCTGGCTTATCTTTATGAAAACTATCCGCTCTGAGACATTTGTATGCAGCACGTCTTGCCGGGCAATCCGTCAGCGGGCGCTACCACGTGACCAGAATGTCTGCCTCCCCTACACGGATGTAAACATGATGGAGACGACTTTAACAGTTATTAGAACAGTTTATAGGTTATAAAGTTTGGGTTTTAAAGCCACAACAAGCGGGAACAATGTAATTACATTCTGGATTTTATAAGCAATCACAGTTTAGTGGTTTTGTACTTGACTTGTTAAGTTACAAGTATTTTTTGATGTTGTAAACTTAGTGTACGCCTATTTTTCTGCAAGATAGCATTCAATATATTAAAGAAGAATGTATGTAAGTAAGAAATCTTCGAAATAACAGCATTAGTCCGCTGAAATGTCAATAAGCCACGAAGAATTCAATTTTCAGCCATTTTAGGGGTTTCACCACGGAAAAAAATAAAGCTGTAAATTGGTTAACCTTTGTTTTGTCGTTCTAAATGTTATCTCAAAAGTCACAACTACTATCGTGTCTGCGTCTTTAGATATTGAAGGTCAAAGGTCATGAAAATAGATTTTTCGCGAATATCTCGCTTTCTATTGCTTAAATGAGATTTGCACCAACCTAAAATTTGTAGGGTATAAAATTCATTACAACTTTTATGTGAACTTTTTTTTTATACGATCAACCGTTTTTGCGGTAGACCGCGAAGAGAAGAGCCTATATCTCTATTTGATGAGCTTCATCCGAAACCAATTAAGTAAATCATTTGTGTGAAAAATACAGTTGCTTATTACTATGTATTTTTTATTAAATTCGTAACTTAGTTTTCATAGTCCTAGTAGGTGTATTAAGCTTAATATAAGTTAGATATTATGTGTTAAGTAATAGAGTATTTATTTGTTTATTAAAATAATTTTCAAAGATGTCATATCCAGTAACTTTGGTATCATACAAACATTAAATATCTCTGTTCTTTCGAGTGGTTACCGACACAATCGTTGTGGATAAGTTATATTGACTTAGATTCTATGACGTCATCCAGGTTTCAGTCACTAATATGCGACTAGAAGTGAGCGTGAAGTTTATTTATTTATAATCGAATTAGAATAAAAGTAACGGATCAAACAAAATTATAATGGAAAAAATGATAACCATAAGCGGGACTTGAACCCGCGACCCGTTCCGTCGCTCTCCCAACTGAGCTATTATGGTTCACGCAAATGTTTACCAAATTTTCCACTACAATCATCTCAATGCGAGTTTTAACATCGTGCGATGTTTTTTCGTACAACGCCATCTATTGAGCGGTTTGCACCAACTCCATCAATCGATCAGTTAGCGTTCTTTACAGAACACAATTGGACCGAAGTAATGGCTGTACATGTATTTCTACATTAATTTATTAATATATTTTTTTTTGTTCAAGTACCGCTTATGGTTATCATTTTTTTCCATTATAATTTAGTTTGTTTAGTAAAAAGCATAGCGAGTCAATCGCAAAATATTAATAAATTAAAAGTAACGGAGATTTTTCTGACACACGGGCTAAAATTTGAACCAAATATACGCGTTTAAATCCGTAAAAAGTGGTTTTATTCAAACTAAACTACTGAAATGCTCCAAAAGACGATAAAGATAATGACTTTATTGCATGAACTCCAAAACTTCTGAACTGCAGTGCCAACTAAATTTTAAGACAATCACAGCGTTGTAAAGTTATAATTTACAACACTATATAATAATTTTCAAACTTTTTAAATCCTAATATTATAGACCGCGAATGTTTTTATAGATGTATATTGGTTATTATTTTACGCAAAAACTACTGAATATTAATGAAACTTTACAGCTGCAGTAGGTATCAATCTATACTAATATTCAAAAGCTGCAAGTTTGTTTGTTTGTTACGCACACACACGCTAATCTCTCGAACCAATAGTCTGATTAGAAAAATTCTTTCAGTGTTGGATACTACGTCTATGAGGAGGACTATAGGCTATATAACATCAAGTCGCGGTCTACAACTGATATAATAATACAAAGGCTACACATCACATACAATCTGTGTATAATTTTTCAATTACACAGAAGTCACTGTACATTTGTACCTGGCTTAGTCTGTTACAATATCTCATAGAAATTAATGTACCGCCCGCGCCCAATACTTGGTACTTTTTCTTACTTTTTCCAACTCCCCGAGGCTCGTTTCTATTTATTATTATTTGTTTTCAATTGCAAAATAATCTACGAACTGTGCAGCTGCTACGAAGATCACAATCTGGGCTGTTCGAGAGTTTACTGTAGGATATTTGTTTATGAGATGACTGAATATTTTATATGTTTTTTATCTTTTAGTTTTCTAGATAAGCTGGGTAAGAATAAATTAAATTATAGTGGAAAAAGTATCACCGCAAGCGGGACTTGAACCCTCGACCTCGGAAAATTTTTGTCTGAGGTGGTGGGCATAGCAAGTCAATTGCAAAAATTAATAAATTACTTTGGGTAAGAATAGGTAAGCGCCTGTTTTTACTTACATTCAAAACAGGCATAATAGAGCAGACAATAGAGTGATTTAAGCGGAAGGGGTCTACGTAGAAATTTAGATAATTTTCCCCGTTTTTGCAACATTTTTCACTGATGCTTTGCTCCTATTTGTTGAAGCGTGATGTTATATAGCCTATAGTCTTTCTCGATAAGTGGAGTGGACTATCCAACACAAAAAGATTTATACAATTCGATCCAGTAGTTTCTAAAATTAGCGCGTTTAAACAAACAAGTATTCAGCTTTATAATCTTCTTCTTATATATAAAATTCACGTGTCACAGTGCTAGTTACCGTACTCCTCCGAAACGGCTTGACCGATTTTTATGAAATTTTACATGCGTATTCAGTAGGTCTGAGAATCGGCCAACATCCATTTTTCAAACTTTTTTTTTTAGTATGGCTAAACAACGTTTGCCGGGTCAGCTAGTATTAGTAAAGATTTGTAAAAGTTTGTTTTATAAATTCCACGCGTATGAAGTCAAGGACAACAGTTAGTAATAAGTTATCCTTACTTCCTTACTCATTTATAAATGTGAAAATGAGATGATGATAAGAATATTGACGAGCTTAAGTATTAATGTGTCGAACGAAACTATAGCGCGATTTAAAAAACGGTACATCGCCATCTATCGACTCTCATAGTAAACTTTTGTTTGTTAAGGTTTGATTTCTTAATTTCACGCATACGAAGTCGCGGGCAACAGCTAGTAAGATTATATGAGTTAATTAAATGGTAACATTAGCTTGTTAGTTACGAGCTCCGTCTCTAACTCCAGTCAACAGTTAAATACTTGCAAGTTAATATATGTACGAGTATATGTGTAGCTGTTCTGTTGGCTCATGTAACACGTAAATAGATTACTGCGGGAAGACTTGTGTGGAGATATCTCTCTTGTTTAAAATACAATTTGATTGAGCTGAAAAGTAAATTACTTTGTTGAACAATAATATTCTCTAACACTTGTGCGACTCATTTATTCAAATAAAACCACTTTTTATGGATTTAGTTGCGTATATTTGATAAACAATTCTAATTTCCTACGTTGAAATGTGGAGTTAAGATATACTAGCCTATACACTATATTATATTACTAGCTGTTGCCGGCAATATCGCAAGCATGGAATTATAGAAAACAAACATTAACATCCTTAAAAATAAAATCCTTCCTGTTAAACCATTCTATCTATTACAAAACCGCATCAAAATCCGTTGCATAGTTTTCAAAATATAAGCATGTATGTGATACATACAAAAATAAGGACTTTGTTTTATATTAAGTCAAGATATTGATTAAAGTAAAACTCAACCAAAGGGCAAGGGTCGAACTTCACATTATATGTACGTATTTATAAGATATCTAAGACGAGCCCAGGCGCGCGTTGGTCATTTAATCTACTAAAGTTTTGTCTACAGATAATATTCATAGCAATAAAGAAAATTGGATACCCTTGGGAATTTAGGTTATGTAAGAAAATCTCATGAATGTATAAAGTGTTTAGGTATTTTTATACACAAACTAGACCTGGCGATACTTTCCTATGGCTTTTTTATTTGTACTTATAATAACTTTATCTGTTTGTCTCTCGCCCTGTCAACGTGGTAGTGCTGATTAACTAATATCTTCCTGTTAAAAACTAACCCAACGAGAACTAAACAGTACTTGGTTGATAAGGAAAGGAAGTTAACAGTGGAATAACTTACCGATGACTGTGTTCCCCGAGAGTTACAACGTTCAAAAAAAGGATAAATAGGCTTCTCACATAGTTGGTACGCTTTACCATCTAAGATTCCATTGTCGCTTACCATCAGGTGACATGGGATCAAGTGCCAACATTGTTTAATGTAAAAAAAAAATATTTTTTTTCGGTAATGATTTCAATATTGTGATGTTCACTATTTTTAAATTGTATTACTAATACAAGTGTTATCCTTCTTAGGGTGTTGTAAAAGCCAGATAAGGCTTATCATATCTTCAGATAACATCCTCTTTGAGAGACGAAAATCTTGAAATTAAACTCTATGCAAACAGGGTTTAGTTTCGAGTTTTTGAGTTCGTGCCTGGTCTGCACGACACAGTTGATCATAATCTCTCTTAATGTGGAGCTCGAGAGAGAGAGAGTACAGTATTTAAAACCACTAAAATTACAATAACGATTTAATTAATAGACGATATTGTTAGACAGTAATAATTAATAATAGAAGGCAAATAATTAATAATTTGTTGGCGCGATATTATAACCGATTACACAAACAAAGGCTCCCCGTTGTTACATCAATCATACTTAAATCCTTCATCTTTGAAGACAAGAAATCTCGCTTGTAATTTAATTAGTATATTTTCCTTTTTTTCTTTACAACTTAAAAAATATTTTTTATTTTTTGAAGTAGATACTGTATTAAGCTTACAGGGTGGTTACGTGCGGTGGGTCAGAATTCTGGGATCCACTGCGCCCAATGATGCAGACGGCTACGTGACGGGGGACCTAATGTTCCTCGCGTCACGTGGCCGTAGGGCCCCAGATACTGAGGCCACCCCTGCCGGGTCTTGTTAAGTCTCAAGGCACCACCATGGCCCGGTAGGGCAGACGAGAGGATAAAAAAGGTACTGTATTAAGCTTAGGGAGCATTATAAAGCTATTTGACTTTGACTTTGAAAAGGTACTAGAACAATGCTCATACTTATTGTGTACGGACACCGACATCTTTTAGTGTGCGTGAGTTTATTTTGGGCGGGGCATGTGTAGTAACCAATGAAATTACTATTGTGTTTGTGTGCATTGGCTCGGCAACCCACCGACATGGCAGTATATTTGTCAAGGAAAACGGCGTGAAAAACACAAATACACAAAAAGACAAAGTTACCTTTACCAACAGGGGCTATCCCTGTTGGTAAAGGTAACTTTGTCTTTTTGTGTCTACTAAAGGTAACTTTGCCTTATTGTGTCTACTTTTAAATAGATCGTCTAAACCCCGAGAGAGAACATGAACTACTTTTTAACGCAAAAAAAGGTGATTATGAATACCACGCGTATGAAGTCTTGTAATTTCAGTAGAGTATCTCTATATTTATTATACAATACAAAGTCGTTATTTTGTATGTACCTATGTGAGCTTATATCTTCAAAAATACGCAACTGATTTTGATGCGGTGCATTTTAATAGATAGAGTGGTTCGAGAGGATGGTCTTTTTAACCAACTTCAAAAAAGGAAGAGCTTCTCAATTCATCTGTATGTTTTGTATAATTTGTGAGGGTTTGGTTTCCCAATTTTATACCTACGAAGTTGCGGTCAACAGCTAATACAAAATAATTATAATATAAAATAAAATAAATAAATATTCACGGACATTTCACACAACGACGTCTGGTCCCAAGCTAAGCTTATATGCTTGTGTTATGGGTACCAGAATACGGATAGACTACATATACTACTTTTCTTTTGTAAATACATACTTATAATACATAGAAACACCCAGACGCAGAACAAAATAAATAAATAATAAGGTTTTAAACAAAAGTGCTGCTAACGTAATTTATATTAGAAGGCAAATAATATAATTAATAATAATATCTCATTGTGCTAATAAAACCGATTACATGAACCAAGGCTGTTCGTTGTTTCATTAATCATATCTTCGCTAACAAGAAATCTTGCTTGTAATTAGTAAAATGTAGCTAAAGTAAAGGCGTTTGTGATTATATTTTTAAATTGGTTTCAATAAGTTTAAAAATTACCTATTAAAGTTAATGATTTATTATGATACAAATCTTAATATTTTTTGGGACAAAAAGTCGGATGTTATTCTAAAAATTGCCAAGTAGGTCACGATAAAATATATAAATATAGGCTTTTTCATGCATTACTCTATCGACATTTCTCCGTTTTCTTGCCGCTAATCCCCCTTGGGTATATGCAGGTGTTATGCGACTTGGTTTCTTCTGTCCGTTCTTACAACCCCCGCGGGCAAGACATGGAGAGGTTACACATGTATTTTGTATGTCCGTTACTTCACGGACATTTTCTATTATACATTTAATATGTTATTATATAATAATAACTATCTAATATCGCAATTTCATCCGCGTTTAGTTAATTTGGTTATTGAGCCTCCCCTCTCCCGATATACACAAAACCCAAACAAATCATATAGAAAAACCATCCACTTCAACCACTCAATCAATTATGAAAAATCGCATCAAAATCCGTTGCGTAGTTTTCAAGATATAAGCTCACATTGGGACATACATACAAAAATAACGACTTTGTTTTATATTAAGTACAGATATTATCTGATATATAAAATTCACGTGTCACAGTGTTAGTTACTGTACCCCTCCGAAACGGCTCGACCGATTTTTATGAAATTTTACATGCGTATTCAGTAAGTCTGAGAATCGGCCAACATCTATTTTTCAAACTTTTTTTTTTACTACAGCAAAATAACGTTTGCCGGGTCACCTAGTATAATATACAATTCCATGCCATAGGTATCCCATTAATTATAATAGTTTTCATACTTGTAGGTCAGTAGACGTACACAGTAAAACACTTATGGTCTCATTCACAATGACTTATCGGATAATATTGTATAATAAACGTTTTAGCGTAAAAAGACTATTATGAATAACAAGTTTTGACAATTTTCGCGAATCGATTTTAGCGAACTTTTAAACCTCCGATAAGTCATTATGAATAAGACTATTAGAATTTACCACCAAAGTAAAGTTGAAATTCAACAATGTTAATGTTAGTAAGCATAGTCGTCACATTTGCTCCAGATAACACGATATATCTACGTTAAGATTCTTGTACAAAAAAACAACTTGTCCGTGCGCCGTGGAAGAGTCGCCACTACAATGTAATGATCTCATTCCGACTTAATTAAAATTGTCTTGGCTGGATTCCTTTCTCAAATTCTTTTGTAATATGAAAATATAATAATTTTAACATAAATTCCTTGTGGTTTTGGCTTAATTTAAATAAAACCAGTCAAGACTGTCACAGACTCACACTTGGAGGGTTTCGTACTCATTGGGCTAATCAAAGGTAACGTTAAATTGCCCTAAAATAAAGCTTAAACTAAATAAGATAGTAAATTTTGAAGTTGTAAATGTTTTGGTAGAGTGATCGTTGTCCACACATTGGTTTTTAGTGTGATATAACATAATTATAGAAGTTTGCCTAGAAGTAATAAGTATGTCCTTAAATTTTAAAAGTCTAAGTTTTGTTTCTATGGCATACTTCGATATATTTTTTTAAAAGTTCTGTATACTATACTTTACATTTGATGGGAGTCTTAATTGAATGCCACAGGCAAAAATGGTGTGACGAATGGTCCTATAACGCAATTAGGAAAACTAATAATATTGTTTTTCTGGCCTTGCCATAGTAGGTGCCCTGAGACTGAGAATCACTACGACCCGGTAAAGGGGCGGCCTCATTACTTGGGGATCAACCTAGTGGCAAACTAATCTGGTGTTACTGATACCGTTAAAATTCAAAAAGTAATCATGACACAAGATCTAGAAAGCTTCGATTCCTAAAGACCAATTTACTGTCGTAGTTAATCCATGAATGTATCGTCGCGGTTCAAAGCTAAGACTATGAGACTCAGAAATCTTTTAATCCTATAGATTGTTGGCAAGAAATAATACAGAATTAGTTTTAAAAATATCTAATGCATTTTTGTGTAATGAACGAAATTTATTGTATTTTCATTTTGAAAATAAACAGATCATTACTTTTTATAAAACAAAGTCTTTGTTTTTGTATGTCCATAGGTAAGCTTAAATCTTTAAAACTACACAACAGATTCTAATGCGGTTTATCATTACTTATTAAGAAACGACGAGTATAAAATGTGGAAGGAAAAAAGTCTAGAGAAAGACCTAAGAAAAGATGGATGGACTGTGTGAAAGAGGACATGAAAGAAAGAGGAGTTAACACAGACATGACGGCTAAAGAAAAAGACATGTAGGAGGATGATGATGATTACGAAACAACGTCGTTATTTTTTATGTATATGTGAGTTTATATTATATCTTTAATAATACGCAATAGACTTTGTTCCGGGGTTTTTCAGTAGATATAGTGAATCAAGAGGATGGCTTTTTGTATTATTTGTTATAGTATGGTTTGTAAATTTCACGCATACGAAGTCGCGGTAACAGCTAGTTTAGTGGCCTTTTTCATAATGACTTATCGGAGGTTTAAACAGAGATTTTATCGGAGAGATAATAAACGTTTTAGCGTAAAAAGACTATTATGAATAACAAGTTTTGACAATTTACGCGAACCGATTTTAGCGAACTTTTAAACCTACGATAAATCATTATGAATAAGGCCATTAATATATAGCGTGGTTCAAGAGATTTTGTGTCCAATTTCTATATTATTATAATCATCATCAATATGACAATAAACAGTAATAAACTAATTTACCAAGAAGTTATTAAATAATTGGTCAAGTGCGAGTCGGACTCGCGCACGAAGGGTTCCGTACCATTATCTATGCAACATAAGGCAACGTTATTAGTATCGAGCAAGAAACGGTTGAAAAGCATGTTTGTTGTATGGGAGCCCCCCTTAAATAATTATTTTATTTTATTTTTAGTATTTGTTGTTAAAGCGGCAATAGAAATACATCATCTGTGAAAATTTCAACTGTCTAGCTATCACCGTTCTTGAGATACTGGGTACGGAACCCTAAAAATCATGTTTGTTGTATGGGAGCCCCCCTTAAATATTTATTTTATTTTATTTTTAGTATTTGTTGTTATAGCGGCAATAGAAATACATCATCTGTGAAAATTTCAACTGTCTAGCTATCACCGTTCTTGAGATACTGGGTACGGAACCCTAAAAATCATGTTTGTTGTATGGGAGCCCCCCTTAAATATTTATTTTATTTTATTTTTAGTATTTGTTGTTATAGCGGCAATAGAAATACATCATCTGTGAAAATTTCAACTCTCTAGCTATCACCGTTCTTGAGATACAGCCTGGTGACAGACGGACGGACGGACGGACGGACGGACGGACGGACGGACGGACAGCGAAGTCTCAGTAATAGGGTTTCCGTTTTTACCCTTTGGGTACGGAACCCTAAAAGTATAAAATTTTGTATAATAGCTATTCACAGGGTGTAAATTTCCAGTCAAACGAATATATCATTAAGGACTAGAATCTTCTAACAAAATATAAATGAATATAAAAAGTGTAAATATATACAATTTCCATCAAAGATCTATCTAAAATATATTATTAATATTTCTTGTTTAAAATGTACATAACTTAGAGAATCATGATTTAATATATTAAGAGGGTACTGTACTCCTCATTTAGGTATTTGCCTTAGGTATTGCTATTCCTATTTCCGAGCGCCGCGCTGAAAGGGACAAATATAGATGAAGCGGATTTTACCTACAAATTCTTTGAAAAAACATAATTCGTACTTCGGTTTTTTTTTCGCGAAAGTTAAACCGATTTTAATAGTTTTTGCGTTATATTATAGATAAAGAGTATATCTATGCTTCCATTACTTTCTTTTGTGGTAAAACTTTACCAAATTTGTGTGATAGACGCTGCAACTTTATCTAAAGAAAACCGAATAAAGTGGGTTTTTCGGATTATCATATTTCTTTTACTTATTATGTTTTGAAAGAAAAAAAGTGATAGAAGCATAGATATACTCTTTATCTATAATATAACGCAAAAACTATTAAAATCGGTTTAACTTTCGTGAAGAAAAAACGGAAGTACGATACTCATACTTTTGTATGGAGCATAATTTGGTATCGTGCCCTCTTAACATAGTAAATGTAGATCAAATAGAAGCTTTAACTACAGTACTGTAGGCTGGATGTTTACATAGTAACCATTTAAATACATTTATATTTGTAGAATTTATATTAATTTGAATATTAATTGAAAGTTTGAACTTTTAATATAATACTAGCAGGCGACCGCAACTTTGGTTGCGTGGAATTTAGGAACTAAAACTTTACAAATTATACATAAAAGCCTTCCTTTGAACCACTCTATCTATTAAAACAAACCGCATCAAAATCCTTTACGTAGTTTTGAAGATATAAGCTTAGATAGGGACATACATACAAAAATATCAACTTTGTTTTATAATAAGTAATAAAATATGTTTAGTTCACAAAAACACGCTAGAAAATCCTGAACATTTTTTTATATTATTGCATTGTCATCGGTCCTTAATATTATGTGCAAAATTTCAGATCAATCCGACTACTGCAAGTGGGTGAAAATTACTTTCAAAGATTCCGTTACTTAGATTAATACATTGATAGATACATACCGAACTTTTATAAGCGTGATAAAAAAGCAACATTTATTCAACAGCCTTTTTTTGTCCACTGTTGGACTTAGACCTCTTCAATAGAAGGGTACAACGTGCGGTCCTATCTCAACATCATCTCCCTGCGAATTTGACGCTATCGTCATTACAAGCAACATAGAAAAGAAATAAATATTTGTGGACATTTCTCACAGCATCCTCTGGTCCCAAAATAAGCTATTTTTAGTACGATTATTATGTAACTAGCTGTTGCCTGCGACTTTGCACCCGTGAAATTCTTACTTACTTGACACTTATCGTCACATTCTGGACAATTCACACAATATCTTTATAAATTGTGGCCTATGTGTTATTCTGATATATAAGCTACATTATTGAAAAGTTTCGTTAAAATCTATTCAGTAGTTTTTGCGTGAAAGAGTAGCAAACATCCATACTCACAAACATTGTAGGATACATGGTAGGATTCAAAACAAAGTAAATATTCTAATAGGTTGTTCGGAAAGTCATTTCGTTTTTTTTTGTGGAATAAATTTAGTTGAAGTTGAATTTAATTGGAATTTTTCACACACAAGCCTGCTAAATGAGCTCTCAAAGCATATAAAAATTATACGGCTTAAATGTGAAGTTGGGTGCAAAAGAATACAATTAAATCCTCTGTCGGGAAAAAACGAAATGACTTTCCGAACAACCCAATATTAAGAAACAACTTAATTTTGTACTGATCTGTTTCTAAAAAGTCTTGTGAAATTGTATATCGTATAAGAAGCAGCATAAAGCTAAATAACACGTATACCTAGTAAATTCTGGTAGCACTAGTGTAAAATAAAAAGATGTAAGCAATTTAGTTAGATGTCCCCATGTGGCCGGACGGGGACGCAGTTGCGAGCCAATAAAATAAAAATTTCAAATGAAACGAAGTAGTTTTTAGTGTAGCAAACGAAAATGTTTCAATTTGAATACACTAGCATACATTAAATGCATTTAAACATTTACTCGGTAAATTATGTGAATGTTTATTTAGTATCTACTTTGATATGTTAGTCCTTGAACCAAGTTCTTTTACAAGCCAAAAGAGGACGGAAAACTGAAGCAGAAAGGATTTTTTCATCATAATCAGATGGGTTACAACTGAAGTTTTTTGACACTACAAGGGTGACAAATAAGTATACGGATCGCCTGATGGTAAGCGATTACCGTAGCCTGTGGATGTTTGCAACACCAGAGGTAGCATTCGCGCGTTGCCGACCCTGTAAGAACATTCTATCAGTATTTTTGAAGAGCTTCATGTTATAATACTTTAGGAAAATGTGGCAAAAAGTGATAATATAATTTCCAAAAACGATGCCTAAAGAAGTTCGACTGTTTGTCTGACTAAGTGATGTATCAACACAGAGTAGAAACTACTGAAGCTAGACTAGCTACCGGAAAGAGGTTTTTAAAAGACTATATAGCATAGTTTACTATGCTTTTATCATCATCATCATAACATAACGCCTTTTTCCTATGGGGGTAGGCAGAGACTATAGAGCGCCATCTGCTATGATCCAAATTTATATTATTGAGTTTACGGTAATTATTTTGCTCTTAACATATTTCGTTTTATTTTGATCTCATCTTACACATTCCACGACCGCTGAGGCGTGGGCTGTCGCCATTATTAGAGAGTAATTGAATCAAAAGTCTTCCCAAAATTCAGTGGCAGCTGTCCAACACAGCCACCTTACTAGAAGCAGGAGAGCATTTTCTTATGATAATAAATTAGCGTGAAACAAAAGAACTTTCTCGAATTACGCGGCAGCAAACATGTTATAAATAGAACTTTAAAATGTTTGTTATAGAACTTAATGTGGCTTCCATGTTATTTTGTGCTTGTGTTTAACTTTGACACGATTTATTTCTGTATGGTTGTCAATAGACAGCGATGTCGACAAAATCTAAGTAAATCTTTTAGTTTTGCCTGAACTGAATACGCCTTAATTACTTTTCCCTAAAAAGATGCTAACTAAATTTCAGACATGGACACAATATATCAGGGAAATGGTTATGGGAAAGTGTGATATAAAAAATTGGTAACCTATGTGATGTGTGTGATTGATTTATTTATTTATTTAAACTTTATGCACTAACAAAGTACAAGGGCGAGCTTAATGCCTTAGGCATTATCTACCAGCCAACCGGTAAAAGTGCAGAGATAAAAGATTGGGTGCAAATACATAATGTACAAAATCGAAAAAATAGAATAAGATACAATGAGAAAAATTTCAAAATAAGAATCACAACATACGTATTACTAATATTATACAAATAACAGAATACATAAATAGCAAAATACATAAAAATACAAAATATATATAACTGTATAAGTATATTTATTATATTTACATCAATGATCAATCAATCTATCATCTCATATCAATCATCTATATATATATTTATAAACACAGAAATATACGTATAAGATCTACAATCATGCATTCATTAGTTGTAGTAAGAGATGAAATTAAATTAATGATTACTCTACAAACAATTTAGAGTAGTGACGGCGTAATCTGGCTTTAAATGAGGCTTTAGTTTTAGCCATCCTTATTTCAACAGGAAGCGCATTCCACAGAAGAATCGATTGCACATTAAAGGATGAGTGCACAAGACTGGACGTATGAGCAGGACAGGAAAGAAGAAGATTATGAGATGAACGCAAATTCCGATCATGAGTTGAGTAAAGATACCGGAAATTAGACCTTAAATAAGATGGGGAGTTAGGATTATTTAAAATTGTGAACAAGGTGGTCAAGGCATGTACCCTGTGACGATCTCTTATCGGAAGCCACTTTAAACGAGACCGAAATATCGAAACATGATCGTATTTGCGTAGATTAAAAACGAATCGAATGCAATTGTTGAGAAGCCGGTCAAGTTTATTGAGCAGATCTGCATTCAGGTCGAAGTAACATACATCAGCATGATTGATCGTTGTCTATAACCAATATCTTTTTATTAAACTGTATTCTATTAACGAAAACTTGTAATTGCCCTTGAAGTGTATTCTTATTATCATATAATGCTGTAATCAATATAGCTGTAAGTTTTCTAAATTTTTAAAAATAAATATAAAATAGAATTTTGTAAATTAGATTGTTAAAATTAGTAGACCGTAGCACAAGTATTTATCTTATTTTGGGATTTGAAGACCTTTCATCAGATGTCTATTAAAATCAAAGAAAGATCTTGACATTTTATTTTTAGCAAAACTGGTTTTTAGGGTTCCGTACCCAAAGGGTAAAAACGGGACCCTATTACTGAGACTTCGCTGTCCGTCCGTCCGTCCGTCCGTCTGTCACCAGGCTGTATCTCAAGAACGGTGATAGCTAGAGAGTTGAAATTTTCACAGATGATGTATTTCTATTGCCGCTATAACAACAAATACTAAAAATAAAATAAAATAAATATTTAAGGGGGGCTCCCATACAACAAACATGATTTTTTTACCGTTTCTTGCTCTCATACAACAAACGTGATTAATTAAGTATTGTGTGTGTTGTTTGCTCATTTATTAATAACGTATGTTGCATAGATAATGGTACGGAACCCTTCGTGCGCGAGTCCGACTCGCTCTTGACCAATTTTTCTGATTTTATTGACTTAGAGGCTTAATATGAAATTATGACACGAATATTAACGTAGTAATTGTATGCGCTACTGAGAAAAACGCTCGTCAAAGAGTCAGATAATATTTTTCTCAGAAACTCAAAGAGAAAAACAAACAGACAAACGAATGAGTTTTGCTATAACAGTTCGCTTATTCTATGAAAACCTGAAAAGAATTTTACACGCAAAGGATTTGTTTAGCATGGAATGAAATAAATAAAATTAAGAAATAAAAGAAAATCCTTTTTCTCTCGCTCTCCCTCTCCAGCCCATTAACTTCCCACTGTTGGGCACTGCAGGCCTCCTCCACTTTGGAAGGAATTACGGTCTACTATGTCACGCTGACGAGGCGTATTGGCATATGGTTTATTTACGAGTTTTCCATCTCTCCCAGAGTATGTTATCTACAATATCCTTTAGCTGGCTTTTCCTGGAAAGGAAATGGGATGGTGACACTTGTATCTTAATCCATCATTACACGGACAATATAACTAACTAATAACATGTATATTGTATACAAATCGCAAATGCTTAAAACCATGACATTTAGATAACCACACACATGGACAGACAATTGCACAACTAAATAAAACTTAACTAAAAATGAAAATTTATAGTGTCAATAACACATTTCGACAATGTTATTAGAACTTTTTTATTAGAAAATAAATAAATAATAATAAATAAATAGTTTATTTCCCAAAAAGTTCATACAGTTTTTACTTAAAGCTAAGCTAAGAAATATGACACAAAATATACATAAAACAATAGCTCCCGATGCCGAATTAGGTAAAAACCTGTGTTTCAGCCCTCGGTGCCACCCCTATGTTACCAGTAGTATACAAAACTAGCTTATATTTACAGCATTTTAGTTAATTTAAATCACCAAATTTGTTTCCATAAAAATTTCTTTAAATGACAACACAACAGATTATCTGTATATTATAGATTAACGATTTTAATTAACAACAATGTGCACAACGAAATATCTAACTAATCAAAATACAGCAATAGTTATTTTCATTTTTTAGTTAAGTTTAGTTGTGCATGTAGAATTAGTACCATTATAATAGTAATAAATAAATAATAAATATTCATGGACATTTCACACAACGTCCTCTGGTCCCAAGCTAAGCTTATATGCTTGTGTTATGGGTACCAGAGTACGGATAGAATACATATACTACTTTTCTTTTGTAAATACATACTTATAATACATAGAAACACCCAGACGCAGAACAAACATTTGTATGACATTTATAAACATCACACAAATGATTGTCCCGTGCGGAAATCGAACTCGCGACCTCGTGATCGGCAGTTCGTTACATGAACCACTAGACCACGAAGCCCGTCGTCTAGTGGTTCGTACGTATTATGCATTAAGAGGGTACTGTACTCCTCATTTAGGTATTTGCCTTAGGTGTTGCTATTCCTATTTCCGAGCGCCGCGCGCTGAAAGGGACAAATATAGATGAAGCGGATTTTACCTACAAATTCTTTGAAAAACGACGCTTTGTACTTCCGTTTTTTTTTCGCGGAAGTTAAACCGATTTTAATAGTTTTTGCGTTATATTATAGATAAAGAGTATATCTATGCTTGTATCGCTTTCTTTTTTTCAAAACATAGTAACTAAAAGAAATATGACGATTCGAAAAAACGGAAGTATGATACTCATACTTTTGTATGGAGCATAATTTGGTATCGTGCCGTCTTAAATGCATTAAAACTGCAATCTAAATTATTTTTCAGTATCTAAGTTAATACATGAGTGAATCAACACAATTGTAGTAAGATGAAGTAAGTGTTTAACTCGGCTCTTTAGTCTTTACTAAGATATTATTTCTTCAAGTGTTTGTTGTTTACTGTTGTAAGTCGATTTCGGGTTCTGTTTATTTGTTTCAGTGTTGAGAATTATGTTGTTTATGATGAAAATATTTCTTATTGTGTTTGTATATGTATAATTTTACCATTGAAATTACGCGATTAAACTAAACAGGGAGTTGTAGTATTTACTGTTAAGTTATATTTTAATATTTTAACAGAAAAAAAACTTAATGCACTCTTTTCCTATGAAACCAAATTAAATTATAGCCATAAGAGAACTCTCTCTCAAACTTTCATCTCACTGTTGGGCACGGGCCTCTTGCACTTTGGGTGAGACTATAGTCGACCAGGTTGGTTTTCCGTTTCTCACAGAGGATGTTATCTGTATAATACCCCTAAGCTAACTGAAAATCCGTTGCGTAGTTTTAAAGATATACACTCACATAGGGACTTACATACAAAAATAGTGATTTTGTTTTATAGTAAGTGAAGATTCATTTTGCTCTAAAAGTCACACTGTAGAAATAATAAAATTTTACATCAAAATTATATCGGATCTTTAATTAATCGTCATAATAGTGTATTAACAATGAGAATCTTTAGAAATTCATGAGATTTTCTCGTTAAATTTCAAGGCTTTCAAATTTTCTTTACTGCTGTTAATATTATCTCTTGAAAGAGCTTTAGTAGATTAAATGGCCAACGAAATCACCTGGAGTATTTTGAAGTTTAATAAATGTTCTTGTAATGAGAAGTTTGACCCTTCTACTTAATTTTCTTTATAAGTAAGGTCCCATACCTTACTAGTAGTTAAATTTTGTACTAAAATATAAACAGTTTTATTGATACCATCCTTCAATTTTAATAGTATGTCAATTAAAAATGTTGCTATTTTCTAGTAGGTATATTTATGTACTCGAAAATAGCAAATTGACATTCAGTAACTTGATACACAAAAAATAAAGCTAAATCGAAGCGGCATAGTTAAATAAAACAAACTTTTACAAACTAATATGTATATTATATGTATTATGGTTGAACACAAAACACTCACGAATTAGTTTAAAAGCTCGTCTGTAGATGGCAGCACATGACGCTGGCTTTTCACTGCACTACTCTTTGTAGCTTTGTACTAATGCAATTAAATGATAGTTACTACAAATGTACGAATATCAAACTAATGGATACATATCTAGTTAGATTTAGGCTGGATGACTTTTGGAAACATGTACATGGGCGGTCCTCGTGGTTCAGTGGGTCATATAACGGACTGCCGTTCACAAGGCTCGACGCCTTGATTTGTGTTTGATTCCCGCACGGGACAATCATTTGTGTAATATTTATAATCGTCATACAAATATTTGTACTGCGTTTGGATGTTTTGTATCTTTCATAAGTTTATATTTACAAAAGAAAAGTAGTTTATGTAGTCTAATCGTATTCTGGTAACCATGACACAAGCATAATAAGCTATACCTTAGGACCAGCGGAAGCTGTGTTAATTGTCCATGAATATTTTAATAAAATAAAAATAAATACGTAAAACAGTCTAGTTGTTGATGTAATGAGTAGTGGTACGTAGGTTCGATGCTCGCCAGATACTGATGTGTGTTATGGGTAATTGTGTTTGTCATAGTTAACAATGAGCCAACGAGCTCTCGCCCCCGGGCTACGGAATTGCCGAGAGAGAACGGACGGAGATTACGTCAAGAGAGGTAGCGTTTTGGATTACACATAATTTTAGACTTTTTATGATTTGTATTCTGTATTATACTTAAACTATATAACTATCACTTCTTAAATATACACACAATGTTTAGTTAAAATTCTTTTAGATAATATTGTGATATGGCTGCAGACCAAATACATACGTAAATTTTTTCGTTCAAGCGCAAAAAAAGACAAAGAAACAGGCTAAAAGAACAATATGTAGGAGTCGTATTTATAAAAAAGTATTATGAAAGGTCTAAAATCAGCATTATGCCGAGGATACATGAATGAACATAGCGCTATAGCAACATAGCGTATAAGAAATAGCTGCGAACAACATTCAGCTCTATGTTAATTCAAAATAATCGTATAACTCGCAATAAGTCGTTAAAAAGAAATATGAAAAAAATTATTCAAAGAAAAAATCTAATATATAAAATTCACGTGTCAGTGTTAGTTACCGTACTCCTCCGAAACGGCTTGACCGATTTTTATGAAATTTTGCATGCGTATTCAGTAGGTCTGAGAATCAGCCAACATCTATTTTTCAAACTTTTTTTTTTACTATGGCAAAGCAACGTTTGCCGGGACAGCTAGTAATATATAAATAAAATATATTTATCATAAATTTTATAGAAAGAAGGATTTGATAATTATAAGAAGCGTTAACAGTACCCGTCAAATGCTTATGACTTAAACTAGTTTCCGATACTTAGTTTTATTAGCTTATAATATTAGCTTTATTCAAAGAAAAGCGGCTTTGTTTCACTAAGAGTAAATACTGAAACATATAAGTCTAAGTCTATCGCTAATAATATAGGTAGTACCTACCTTTAGTTATTAGGATTTTCACTTTAACATTAAGTTGATTTGACACGTGATAGACTAGGGAATAGGAATTTATGACTTTGAGTAAGGTAGAAGAAATATTTCAGTAAAAAATTTTGGCTATTATTTTATCAACCAATTAGCTTATTGCCAACTCTCGATCTTAAAATATACTTTTCAATAAATATAAGCTTAGACATTAGCTTTAAACATCGCGACGACATTGGGCGTATATTTTCTTTGTCATCTTTACTTATTTTTGTATGTGTAGTTGTATGTAAGCTTAAATCTTCAAAACTACGGAACGGATTTTGAAACGATTTTTTTGACAAATAGAGTAGTTTTAAAGTATGTTTTTTTTTGTATAATTTGTTAGGTTTTGTCCTCTATATTCCACGCGTATGAAGTTGCGGGCATCAACTTATCAGTTTCAGTTTTATGGGCTTAGAGTTATTCAGTTACCTTTTATATGCTAAAATCGCTACAACTTTTTTACTATACTTTCTGGTTAACAGTTACAGAAGCTTAAATTTTGAACGAAAATAAAAACAATTGCCATACGAATTGAAATAATCTTAAATATAGTAGTTTATTCCTTGCGCGAGAATCTCACAACGTAATTTTCATTCTAATTGACGAGCCTCGTGGTCGAGTGGTTCATGTAACGGACTGCCATTCCCGAGGTCGCAGGTTCGATCCCGCTCGAGACAATCATTTGTGTGGTATTTATAATTGTCATATAAATGTTTGTGCTGCGTCTAAGTGTTTCTATGTATTATAGGTATGTATTTACAAAAGAAAAGTAGTATATGTAGTATATCCGTATTCTGGTACTCATAACACAAGCATAGAAGCTTAGCTTGGGACCAGAGGACGTTGTGTGAAATGACCATAAAAAAATCTGTGAAAATCAATATTTTTTACCATTACAATAGACAATACCAATACGTAGTAATAATTAGTGCGAATTCTGTTATTGAAATAATCTAATAACTGCTGCATATTACTATAACTATTTATACAATCATATTTGAATAGTGTTCAAATTTGACCATTAATGAATGTGAATTGTTCGATAAGTGAAGGTTTAATGTTACAATATTGTATGTAGGTACGTGGTGGACATTAAATTTTGATATTTCACATAATATGTTTTCAACATCGTTTTTGAATCTTTCCTTTTTAAAACGCTTTTATAAGTTTGGTATGTAACTATCAATGTATAAATCTGTGTAACGGAATCTTTGAAAGCGATATTCAGCCACTTGCAGTAGACGGATTGATCTTAAATTTTGCACACCTAACAAGGACCGATGACAGTGCAATAATTTAAAAGAATTATCCCAATTCCTTGATCAGAATTACTAGAATAGCATGTTGAAGTATCACTATGACCACACTTGTATTTTTAATTATACACGTAATAGTTTAATTGTATATGAGTAGACTCAACAAGATTATTGTGTTTCTACGTATGCCTTTCAAGTACAATCAGATAATTTCACATAAAAACGGTTTGTTTATAGAATCAGGAAAAAATATCATAAGTGTTTACTTGTGTTTACTACGATTGTGACAACATGTGACAACAGAAACTAATGTCTCTGACAACATAAACTGTCAACGTTTTATAAGTAGGTAGCATAGAATTGAGTATTGATGACAATGCAATCATTTAAAAAATATTCAGGATATTTAAGCGTGTTTTTTAGTTTTTAAACTTAGGAGATTATTTAGTATTAGAATTTTTGTGAGTTTGTGTCGTCTTAGAAAATATAATATATTATGTTGCCGGGTAGCCCTCGCCTTTATGGGATAGGCACTGTTGGAAGGTCGAAGACACCGCTGCGCACCTGGTCCTGAAGATGAGCATCGGATGTGTTAGAAACCTGGGTCGACATCATCGATCCCATAACAGTGACAGTCATTATTTTTAATGTATGTATGTCCCTATATGAGCTTAAACCTTCAAAACTACGCGATAGATTTCGATGCGATTTGTTAATGAGAGTGGTTCAAGAGGATGGCTTTTTTGTATAATTTGTTAAGGTTTTGTTTCTAAATTCTACACGTACGAAGTTGTGGGTAACAGCTTGTATTATTTTATAAATGTATTACGTGCCCATTCTTAATTCCACATTCTATTTACTGATATGAAAATGTTCTTGATACATATGTAAACAAAATTGTACCGAGTTATTACATTTACCAAAGACGCAACATTTTGTTTGACTCAGTTTCCTTTGGTGAACTTTTAATTATGAAGACGTGATTTCCTTACATATTAAACTCTTGGCAAATTCATATTGAACTTTATATCATATATGTACCTAGGTATATGTTTACAAAATGGTTTTGAAAGTATCTATCGATTAATTCTAGGCGAAGAATGACGTCTTGACAGTGTTTTTATGAGAGATTTCGCTGTCCATCTTTCCGTCCGTCCATCCATCTGTCATCAGGCTGCATCTCTGTAACGGACCATAATCATCATTATATCACCTACTTTAGGAAAGGCCAAACATACCATTACAAAACCAACATGTTTAGCTTGGAACTAGAGGACGTTGTACAAAATGTCCTTAAATACCTATTTATAGTATTTAAGTTCTATTATTAACGTATAACTTAATTCATAACATGTGCTCAACAAGTAGAGACCTAAGTGACATGGGTAGCGCAGAGATGCCAACCACATGATTGTCACAATAATATTACCACTTAGTCATGTAAGCAGAAAGGTTGCTTGAGGTCTCATGCTTTGGGGTCAATTTAATTAGTCACAGTTTAATATTTAAAATTCATAAAGTTACTAGCTAATCCCGCGATTTCACTCGCTTTCATAGTTAGTTCTTGAGCCCTCTTCCTGCCAATATACACCAAACCTTAACAAGTTATACAAAGAAGCCATCCTCATCAACCATTCTATCTACTAAATAAAACCGCATCCAAATCCATTGCGTAGTTTTGAAGGTATAAGCTCACATAGGGGTATACATACAATAGTAACAACTTTGTTTTATAATATGTAAAGATTTACGGTCTTATTCATAATGACTTATCGGAGGTTTATACGGAGATTTTATCGGAGAGATAATAAACGTTTTAGCGTAAAAAGACTATAATGAATAACAAGTTTTAACAATTTTCGCGAACCTATTTTAGCGAACTTTCAAACTTCCGATAAGTCATTATGAATAAGGCAGTGTGTATTTATTTTTAGCACGCGGAAATATATCTGTATTTATCTAAGTTACGGTATTTTCAAAAGTGATTTTCATCCACTTCCAATAGTCAGATTAATGTGAAAATTTTGAAGACTGACTACTGACAATGCAATGATATAAAAACTTGGTTTTCTGGATCAAGTAATAATTAAACGTGATTTTAAACGAAGCATTTTTTCTTTGGAGTAGGTACTACTTGGTCTTTGTATTTGAAAACTATGATACATTGGTAATGATTCTACGTGCGCAACTAAACTTATCTAAATATTAAAATTAGAAAAACTGTATCAGCAATACAATTCGTCAACGTTAACTGACTAATGATTTTAGTTGATTGAATTGATTGTTGCTTCTCCGTGCGGTGCCTTATTAAGAATACAAGTGTCACCACCCCATCTCCTCCCAAGGTTGCTGTAAAAGTCAGCTAAGAGATATTGCTCACAGATAACACCCTCTGTGAGAGACGATAAACTCGAAAATAAACCCTGTGCCAATACGCCTGGTCAGCGCGGTACAGTAGACCATAATCTCTCCCAAAGTGGAGGAGGCCGGTGCCCAACAGTGGGACGTAAATGGGCTGAAGAGAGAGAGAGAGAGATTTTAGTTAATATAAATGTGTAATAGCCAATTGATTACGCCGTAGTTGTTTTTATTTTTTGATTAAGTTTCGTTGTGCACGTAGAATTGGTATCTTTGACTTTGAACACAAAATTTAATCCAAGTTGATGATACAGTCTTAAGTGGTACAAATCACGATTACGTACAGACAAACGTATATATGGAGGAAGCTGCCTAAGTTAAGTAATTGAGTCTTTTTACGGATGTGGAACCCTAAAAAAAGAAAATAAACTTAATCTTCCCCCATTCGACATAAGCAGCGTTACACAGCGATCATCAAAATCTTGTTCATCACAAAATTGGCTCACTATTACCACGGACCTAGCGTATATACTAAGTTACAAATGGACTGAGTACTGTTTGATACATAAGTGACCAAGCTATAAATGTTACTCAAAAAGAAAAGTTTACAAAAGTGGGACAACATTCGCTCGGCTTGTTGTCGTATTGCTGTGCCCTAGCAGGGTTAATGTTTGGTACTGTAAATATTGTATATTTAACACCTTTGTAACTAACAACATGAATGCAATGAATAAATGATTATGATTATCTCATTCATTTCAAGATAATAATAATAATAATAATCTTGGTACAAAGGATGTAAAAATAAATACAATATTAAATAAGTTCTCCAAAATCTGCCGGTTGGCTGATTTAGAAGCATGCATTTAAAAATTAGTGATAGATTATTAACACAAGTGACATTTTCTGATTTCCCATTTAGGTGACTGTACCCAATGAGAGATGGGCAGATAATATTTTTCGTAAAAAATGGAAATCTTTAATTCCACAACCTATGCCAATATGCCCGACATTGTACTAGAAGTAAAGAAAATGTGTTACCCAATAACCTTCTTGAGCTGAGAAGAGAAAAACCGTGTTATCTCTAACAGAAAAGATTTAGTGACTGAAGTGTCTTCTATTTCTGTTTCACTCACTCAATAGGGTCTAAAACTTTGTATGTAGAACTCACTCTAGTTACATGTAGTGTTTATTATCTCTTTGGTTATTATCCAAATCCCGTATCTTAGTAACACAGTAGTTCGGTGTTCCCGCGGATACTTCACAGTGGCAATATAATCCCTTGTTTTACGACAAATCAATACGTGGTGGGTTGAGATAAGGGGGACCGCAATATCGGACCCTGACAACCATTGATTTACGTAATCCTGAGCATGTAACTTTGATAATATTCGTCGAATTAATAGTTAAAGGTTAATTTAAAAACGCATTTTTTATAATTTATGCAGAAAATGAAAGTGATAATGATATTGTTACTATGGTTATTTGTTTGTATACTTTTTTATATGTATGTAGAATATATCTAAATAATTAACTTTTGGTATAAGTAGAATAATTTTTCTAGCAATACTGTCTTTTTCTAGCAATATCTATGTATCTTTTCACACTTTAAAACTCATAAAACATTTACTGAAGAAAGCTTTAGTAAAAGAAGTTGTCTTTGAACTAAATGGTTCAATAGATTCATTCGATCAATGACCGGGTGTGAATGAAAAGAAACAATAAAAGTATTGTACGGTTGATTGGATGTCAAAAGAAGGGCAAGTGGGTCGGAGTGTCACTATTGTGATATTTGATTTGATATTAAGATACCGATTTCTTGAAGGTAGCTCTATAATATGGGATTATTAATATTTGTCACGAAAGAACAATATATTTTGTGAACAGCCACGTAATCTATCAAACCTGAAGGCATTGTAAGGTAACATTTTTTTTCTGCTGAATATACGCTTTGTTTATTCCAAACACAGAAGTACCAGAAGGTGGGTTGGCATTTAAAATTGAGGACAAGTCAAGTTAGCCTGGGCTAACTTGAATTCATGGTCTAAAATGATATGGAACTCTACTATAAGTGACATAACGTGATGACAGTAATTTTTGCCTAATTTTGCAATCTGCAAACGTCACTTCTGAACACACTGATACAAGTATGGCATTTAAAACAAGACCTGTTTTAATACACCATATTTAATTGACACCATTGTCAGTTTGTAATGTGAACGCCGCCACGAACAAAAAAATAAAAATAACGAAATGCGTGTTCTAGTGTATCATAATAATAAAAAAATGCCACAACATAGGATTTCACAAGTAATTTTAACTCAAATAATTCATTTCCACATAAAAACACAATTTATTAATTTAATGACAATCATGTTTTGACGGACTCAATAATGTTGCCCCTGGCAACCGGGCAACTTCACGTTGTACTTCACACACACATAAATTTTTTTTTGACCTCAAGCCGGTTCAGTGTATTAGCCGTAGACGCACTGTCTTGTATGTCTATGATTCCAAACATCAACCTTAATCAGCTTAGGAATACTACCTATCTTTTGGGTTGAAGTATATTTCATGAAATCCCATTTTAGTGAACTAAAATCTAACATTATTTTTTCACTTATTTTCTTGCATGTAAAGATTTTCGAGTTCCGTGGCAAAAGTTACATACATAATATATGGGAAATGTAACTTTTGTATAACTCATATCAATGTCAATTAAAAACTTTCTGGAAATCACCAAGAGGTTCCTTTGTTTCAAATTGAATCTTCTCTTAATATGTTAATTCAAAACGGAGAGAAGTAACAGTAACATTTTAATTGAAAAACTTAAAATTCCAGCCATTTCGAGAAGTGCTTCAAACTTTCATAAAATTAATATTATATTATTTATGGTTTTATTATATTCGAGAGTAGCACAGAACATCTCAGTATGACAGTGAAACAGACAAGAATTTTCTTTAAAGAAATTGATGTGCTCTCTTTATTGGTTTGATTCGGACTCAGGATTTTACAGACGATATTCATTAAAATGTCGGTTACATTAAGTACTATTTTGGATATTTCGTAAGAAAAGATTTTTGGACCTTCAAAGTTACGCCCAACGATCGATATATTATGTCATACTAGCTAATGCCAGCGGTTTCACCCACGTTTATTATTATTGAGCCTTCCCTCCCCAGTATACACCAAAACTTAGCAAATTATACAAAAAAGCCACCCTCTTGAACCACTTTATCTATTAAAATAACCGCATTAAAATACGTTGCGTAGTTTCCTAAATATAAGTGCACATAGGGACATACATATAAAAATAACAACTTTGTTTTATAATAAGTAAAAATATGCAACTTTTTGTGCTATTTTAATAGGAATTCGAGTAAAATATAGACAGATCATTATTTTATTCAAAACTCCTTGATTAGAAGCTTTTAATTTTCCACATACATTATTAAAACTTCATACTCATTGTAATACAATGTTTAAGAATGTGCATATTCCGATGTTAGGATGAATTTCTATTTTGATTCAAATTACCAAACTTAGTGTAAATACAAGAGATTTCATTACATAATCATACAAAGATCCACAAGCACAAGTATAACAAACCCCCAAACGTTCCCTTTTGTTCAACGTTTTGTTATTTCAACTAGAAAGCCGCGTTCACATTTATCTGATGCGTTGTGTAGTGCTCTCTGATGCTCTCTGACGTAATAGCTACTTTTTATAATTATGATGCTTTATGATGTATTCGATTAGCTCGCCCAACAGATGCGAGTCTGATGCGCCACAGCACAACATTGGCGCCTGTACACAATGCTAATTATGTCATTTTGTTGTTGAAAAAAAACCGAGTTGGCATTTAAATCGACAAATTTAAAGGAAAAGTATTCATATCAATAATTTTAAGAATATCTATTATTTACTTACAATTTCTGTTTTTAAGTGACTGGCCAATGAAATGCAATAACAAGCCCGAATAATCGTGTGTAACAAAACAACACTGCTTCAATCCCTTGTACCGTTTCGATACATTGAAAAACAGACAGAGACGGGGAACACATTTGACTTGACATGATAGTACATAATATAACACAGGGCATCAGGCAATGTGTACGCTACAATATTGAATGTATGAAACCGACATGTTTCTGATCTCACACGTTTCATCAGGTAAATGTGAATGTGGCCTATCTTACCCCTTTAAAATCGTATGCGGAAAGTGAACCGTAACTTAAACAGTCCAAAATATTCTAACCAGTTGAAGGTAACTAACTGACTGAATAAATGAGTAATTATCGCGTCGACTCATTAGCGCAGATTCCTTTCGCGCACAACTCTGTAAAATTTGAGAGTACTCTTGACTAACCAACTTCCGAATTAAATAGTACAGTTTAATTTCACAGTATTATACTTCAGAGTTTGATATTAAAATTGTATTCAAATGAGTTATTGTAATAACATGAGTTATGTCTACATTTCAACGTTTACTGAATTTTGTTGTTTTTTCATAATTTTAAGGTTATTGATGCTAAAGAATGTTTCTCTCTCGGGTCTCCTCCACTTTGGGAGGGATTATGGTCTGTCATGCCGCGCTAAGTGTATAGACACTGGGCTTATTTTCTAGTTTTCCGTCTCGCACAGAAGATGTTATCTGTGTACAATATTCTTTAGCTGGCTTTTACAGCACCTTGGGGAGGAAAAGGTGGTACGGACTATGTAAGTAATCTGTTATTAAAAGAATGTTATTTTTAATAACAGATTATTTACATACTTATTATCGTGATGATGCTTCGAATCGATGAGGCAAAAATGGTTTCCATATTTCGATAATTGCTTGGTCGCTTTGCGACTATATCGCCCTATACACCTTGTTACAAGGTTATCTTTTCGTCTTTATTTCCTCACAATTGCCATCAAGAATCACAAATACATTTTTTTATTGACTATTTATATAATAATTAATAAATTTTACATATTTACATAGAAATGTAAATAATGTTACAATAGAGACAAATAAAAGTTTTGACGTTTGTTATGAATGAATGAATGTATATGATTGATGTATTTTGATCAATAGTTTGTCACTTTAAAATTGAGACAAATTGATATGAAAATATATATTTTTATTGATATAAATAGGTACTTGATTTATATTATGAATACTTTACTTTGTGACGAACAAAATTTTATAAAAGCAATAGATAAAAATATTGTAGTGATTTAAGTGATCGATGTAAAACTTACGCGTTGTAGTGTTATGAAGCCTATGTCCAACATTTAAGGGTTAAATGAAAAGCTTATAGATGGATGGATAAAGAATATGATAAATAGTAATAATGTTTTCACTCTAAATATCATTACATAATGATTTTGGACCAAAAATCTTTCAAATTTGTGTTTGGGAAAAATAACGCGATGAAATAAACATAATGGTATCTTTTTGCTAAAATCTACAGCTCCATAGAAACTTTTAACTCAAAACTAGACTATTGTTAGTATATTTTGTGTGATATTTAATTAGTATTCAGAGAGCGAAGTGCACTAACTTAGTTAATTAACATTGACCGACAGCTCTGAACAGATTACAAACAGTACAAGCTGTCTATGTGCATTTCAATTACTATTATACTCAATAGCTTCTGCAATGCTGAGCAAATTACGAAGCAAACTGTTACATAAGCCTGTGGATAACTGTACAAAGAGGTAATGAAAATGAATATAAGATAATGGACGTTAACCCTAAGGGTTAACGTCCATTATCGCGATAATTAATGGCATTTCTCATTAGTGTGGCCCCAGCATGAGAGACGGAAAACTCGAAAATAAACCCTATGCCAACACGCCTGGTCAGCGCGGCACAGTAGACCATAACCCCTCCCAAAGTGGAGGAGGCCCGTGTCCAACAGTGGGACGTAAATGGGCTTTAGAGGAGGATTGTTATACACCATTCGATAAAATCGAAGTCTCAATAATAAGGTTCCGTTTTGACCTTTTGTTACGGAACTCTAAAGAGTAGAGTGATCTAGGAGTTTTTATAAATCCGGTAAGTACAGTTAGAGTTTAAAAAAAACTAAAACCGTTCCAATGCTCACCAACAAGCATGTCTAAGATTAAGCATCTCTCAAGTGGACGGTCCTAAGTAACGACCAGACCGATATATTCCAGGATTAACAACGACAATATATAAATTGGTAGCTCGCGATCCTACTGCACATCTTGTGTACAACTTCCTAATACTGTTATTTAACAAAGTTATCTATTACTATACGTATATGTCTTTTATTGTCCGTGTGGTGTCCAATTAAGTATACAAATATCACCATTTTCCAACAGTTTCCCATTTTCCTAAAGTGCTGTAAAATCCAGCTAAGAAACGGACGACGAAAATAAACCCTGTGCCAACACGCCTGGTCAGCACAGTAGACCAAAATCTCTACCAAAGTGGAGGAGGCTCGTGCCCAACAGTGGGACGTTAATGGGCTGGAAAAAGAGAGAGACTACCACGTTTACTAAAAACTTATATTAATGTCATTCTCAGTTCAGAAATACACAAGGCATGTTGGTGCACCAGCTAACTTTGACTTCTCTTTCGCTTGCAGGTGTTATAACCTAAATTTCTGCCTTATCCGACAGATGCTAATAAAAAAATAGGACTATGGTATCAAAGATCTCAAAGATAAATGGGATCTAAATGTATAATCACAATTAGCAAAGTCACTTAGGCGAGTAAACCAAGCCGTAGGTCTATCTCTAACATAAACAAGATACTCACATTGAGTGTTCGTAGAATTAGGGCTGGAAGCAGGGCCATATCTCCGTAACCACAGGTATCCTAAATTAAACCCTACCAGGTACCCGATCCGACAGATTAAACATCACTGTGCCGCTCTCACACCGTCACGTAATAGCATTATGGGAATCTTAACTATATTTTGTGGGAATTAGATGTTGTCGGCAACTTCATACACGTGGAATTTAAAAATAATTTTGTTTAACAAATTATACAAAAAAAACCAATTACTCTATCAATTTAAAAAAAACTGCATAAAAATTTTACATTTCTAGTTTTTATTGACGAGTACCTAAATTTGAAAACATGTTAAATTTTATATTTTTAAAAATGTCTTGATATCGTCGTAAATAGTAATGTTTAATCCGACATAAATATATTGAATCAATATTATGAACTTAGCTATTTATCAGTCTAAGATCAAAACTGTTTTTGAGTGCCATATACAATAGGCAAAATGTGAAGGATTTATGATAATTATGTCTGACATCTTCATGTACTCTTGTTTTGTGCAAATAAATCATTTTATTCATTCATTTAAATAATCCGTTGCGTAGTTTTGAAGATAGAAGCTCACTTAAGGACGTGTATTGAAAAATAACGATTTTATTTTATAACTAGCTGTTGCTCGCGACTTCGTTCGCGTGGACTTTAGAAAATTTGCCCCGTTGTTTCCTCGATAAGTGGACTATCCAACACTACAAGAATTTTTCAAATCAGGCGAGTGGCTCCTGAGATTAACACGTTCAAAGAAACAAACTCTTAATTATATAATATTAGTATAGGATAAGTATGAATAATAATAATAAATAAATATTCATGGTCATTTCTCACAACGTCCTCTGGTCCCAAGCTAAGCTTAGTATGCTTGTGTTATGGGTACCAGAATACGGATAGAATACATATACTACTTTTCTTTTGTAAATACATACTTAGAATACATAACACCCAGACGCAATACAAACATTTGTATGACATTTATGGATATCACACAAATGATTGTCCTGACCGGGAATCGAACCCAAGACCTCGTGATCGGCTGTCCATTACATAAACCACTCCACCACACAGCCCGTGTATGTCAGTTCCCATATTTTATAAACATTACATCCAGACATACTGTCGTATAATTTTCTAATTATTTTTGTGTATAGTACTCGAATTCTCGCAAATAATTGGCCCTTAATTGTATGAAAGGGTCTCCTACTGGTATCAAATCATTGACTAGGGATCTGATGACGTAAGCTTGAAGAAATTTAGGGCATTTTTCGAGAGTTACACTTGGAAGATATTTGGTTATATTTTGTTTGTAATTTATTGCAAGTCGGATATATCTTTACTTCTACAAAATACTTTTTAACACTCGTCTATAGTATATAAAGAACCGTTATGGGACTGTTACTTTCTAGACCCTGTTATTTCTACTATAAGTTTAAAAGGAACTGAAATTGAAAATGACACACTTAAATTATGTAAATACGCCCAATATACACATACTATTAATTATTTACGAGTTTTGTGATCACTATATGTTTTTATACACATTTCGGTGTGATAAACAGTCAGTTCAAATCCTGGGCTTCTCCAAACACAGCCCGGTCATTCCTCTGCGTCACTTCAGATTTAATCAGTCCTCAGCCCTCCTAGTGGCGACTTCTTTGTTAAATACACACATTGTTATAATACAAATACTATTCTATATGAATGAACTAATACACTTTGGATTGTGTATAACAAAAATAATTTTAAGGATTATGAAAAATTTGATAATTATGATGTATAGCAAGTCTAGACACGCGGTAGCGCTTCATGCCAAGTTCAAGTATCAGAATTAGTGAACAGCACCGTGTGTAATATTCGCAATAGGCGGCGCATGATTTAACTAAGCTTAAACTATGAGTGTTAATTCCAATTAATTAAAAGCCTGTTATTTGCTATAATTTTATTGGATTATAAGTATCTAAAATACAAATCCAATTTAAATTCAAATAAACTCTGCGGTTTATCTTTACGTAACACCCAACACATACATATAACATGCCCAAAACACAATACTCTCCATAGCAATCCAATAACTAAACTTCTTTGTCTACAGAGAACGCTTCATCCCACTCTTACATATAGAGTGCAAAAGAGAAGTCCTCATGAGAGCATTTATCGTCGGGAAAGAAATTAAAGTCGCGCCGAATCGAACGGTTTTATCTACGTGTCGATAGCGGTCACAAATTATGTGCTTCCTTAGGTTAAGGGGTGATTCCAACCAGTGCGATTATTTTGTAATTACTTTTAATGTAAGGGCTTTTGGAGTTCTATATAAAAAAAAAACTCCTATAGACTATTTTATTATAATTGTGGTCAACTGTCTTTTGTTGAAACATTTTTCATTAACGTTTTTAGGTATGTATTAAAATAAAAATTTATTCATTTCTGTTTCGATAACGAAAAAGTAAGCAAGCGTCAATCCATCCTTGGTAGTTGTGAGATGTTAAATTTGAGCATCCCTATTTAATTAAAATGCATACGAAGAAAAAAATATTAGTAGTTTTAGGTTTTCCTTTTTAGGGTTCCGTACCCAAAGGGTAAAAACGGGACCCTATTTTTTTTTTTTTTTTTTTTATACTACTAAGTTGGCGAACAAGCGTACGGCCCACCTGATGGGAAGCGGTTACCGTAGCCTATAAACGTCTGCAACACCAGAGGTATCACTCGCGCATCGCCGACCCTGTAGGAATCGTTTGACACCTTTTTTGAAGAACCCCATACTGTAGTCCAATGCGAAAACCTCGGCAGGTAGTTCATTCCACAACTTTATTGTACGTGGTAAAAAATTCCGATGGAATCGTACTGTGCGCGATGGTATAGGTTCTAGAGTGTGAGGATGAACTCGCTGCCGGTGACGAGAGGTGCGATGGTAAAAAGAGGCCGTTGGCACCATTTCAAACAATTCGTCGGAACACAGCCCATTATACAGGCGGTAGAACACACACAAGGAGGCAAAGTCTCTCCTAAGATTTAAGGGCTCGATACCGCCTGTAATCACGGGATCGTCGACAATCCTCACAGCGCGTCGCTGGATCGAATCAAAAGGCCCAAGCTGGTATTGCGGTGCGCCTGCCCACAGATGGCAGCAGTACTCCATATGGGGCCGTACCTGCGCCTTGTACAGGGCAAGTCTTTGCCCCGGAGTGAAGTACCGTCTTGCCTTGTTGAGCACACCAAGCTTTTTAGATGCCAGCTTGGCCTTGTCCTCTAAATGACAGCGAAATTGGACGTCACTGGAGATGTCAACTCCTAAGATCCCTATGTGATTTGAGATGGTTAGGGCTGCGTTCTCGAATTGAGGAGCTACAGCGAATGGGGCTTTTTTAGTGGTGAACGCGCAAACTTGAGTCTTAGTGGGATTGAACTGGACTAGATTTAGTCGTCCCCAATCGGATATTCTAGCTAGAATAGTCTCGATTTCAGACACAAGTTTGCTCCGACTTTCCTCAACATCGGAACGAGGGATATTTGCACGGCCTGTGTAGAACGTGTCCCCAGTACTGTCATCTGCATAGCAATGAATACCATCAATTGTCAGCATGTCATTGATATGCAGCAGAAACAGAGTTGGGGACAGCACAGAGCCTTGCGGGACGCCAGCATTAATGCTGAATTGTTCGGAGCAGCTCCCGTCAACAACGGCTTTTATGCTTCTATTCAACAGAAAACTGGCGACCCATTTGCATAATCCCTCGGGGAGTCCGTACGATGGTAGCTTCGAGAGAAGACTCCGGTGCCAGACCCGATCGAACGCCTTCGCTATATCCAGGCTAACTGCCAATGCCTCACCTTGACTCTTAATGGCGGTTGCCCATCGATGCGTGAGGCACACTAAAAGGTCGCCTGTGGAGCGACTGTGGCGAAAGCCGTACTGACGGTCGCTAATCAGGTCATAATCTTCTAGGTGCTTTAGGAGTCGATAATTAACTATACGCTCCATCACCTTCGAGAGAAGGGAAGTTATAGCGATAGGCCTGTAATTCGATGGGTCTGATCTATCCCCCTTTTTAGGTACCGGGTGCACATTTGCGGTCTTCCACGAAGACGGAACACGCCCACTGTTATAGGAAAGTGCGAAGAGACGCGTTAATATCGGACACAGTTCAGGGGCACAACGCTTCAGCACCACTGCTGCTATGCCATCGGGCCCAGTCGACTTATTAACGTCGAGGAAACGCAGTTCCCGCCGGATCTCTCGTTGCGAAAAAGAGATATCCGGCATAGCGGTGTTACACGAAGGGATTGTAGGTGGTGCTGCGTTTCCATCGTTCAGCGTCGAATTCGAGGCAAAGAGAGTACCCAGAAGATCTGCCTTCTCTTTTGCACTATAGGCTAAATTACCGTCTGGCTTCCGCAGTGGTGGTAAAGACGACTGACAAAAGTTTCCCTGGGCAGCCTTGGCAAGCGACCAAAAGGCACGACTCCCAGAAGGATAGCTACATAGTCGCTTACCAATTCTGCCCACGAATTCGAATTTAGCTCTGGCAATTGCTTTTTTGCTGGATCTCGAGGCAGCGTTCAGTTTCCGTTTCGCATCGGAAACATTGGGGTCCTCTTGAGCGCGAGCCGTGGTCCAAGCCTCATATGCAGCTTGCTTCTGTGTACGAGCATCCCTGCAAAGCCGATTAAACCACGGCCGTTTTTTGACCCCTGCAACGGTCACTAGCGGGTTAGGTATGTAACTTTCCATTCCCGCTAGGATTGTTTCGGTTACAGCGCTTGTGCAAGAATCAATGTCTTCCGATGCAAAACAAAGCTGCCTCCAAGGGTACGATGCATAGAATTCGCGTAATCCATCCCAATCTGCTGACTTTTAGTGCCATACACGCCGCCGTTCAGATGTCTGAGACAGGTCGGCTTGTGAGTTGGGCACATTGGCCCGGATAAGGCAGTGGTCCGAGGATCCAAGGGGTGCCTCCACTGTTATGGTATAGTTATCCGCGCGTGTAGTCAGCAGAAGATCCAGCAGTGAGCTTGTATGGTTCTCAACGTCTGGTATTCTCGTTGGAGAGTTTACCAGTTGTGAGAAGCCGTAGGCCAGAGCAAAATCGTAGACAGACCTCCCCGCGAAGTCAGTGGACCGAGAATTGAGCCACTCAGAGTGATGGGCGTTAAAATCTCCCAAAATCACTAGCTCCGCGTTGGGGTACTGTTCAGTAACCTTGTCAGTCGCCGATTGAAGGTGGTCAAAAAGCCTGGCTGTGTCCGAATCACCACTATGAGACCTGTAGAGGCACGCATAGATGCGGGTGTGGCCACCACAATCCACGCGCACCCATATGATGGACAGGTCCATGTCTTCAAGGCCATGGAGACGACGACAGCAGACGACCCTATTACTGAGACTTCGCTGTCCGTCCGTCCGTCCGTCCGTCCGTCTGTCACCAGGCTGTATCTCAAGAACGGTGATAGCTAGAGAGTTGAAATTTTCACAGATGATGTATTTCTATTGCCGCTATAACAACAAATACTAAAAATAAAATAAAATAAATATTTAAGGGGGGCTCACATACAACAAACATGATTTTTCTACCGTTTCTTGCTCGATACTGATAAGGTTGCCTTATGTTGCATAGATAATGGTACTGAACCCTTCGTGCGTGAGTCCGACTCGCACTTGACCAATTCTTTTATTATATATCGAATTATTGAGCAATTTTTAATAGTGTAATCTAAGCGATAGGTCAGGATAGGACACTGAGACCCATCACGTAAGTCTTAACAGCAAATATTTTATATAGTAAATTACGTAGTACTTTTAACAACAATGCCCTCTAACGGAAAGTCCCCTTAAATCAACGTGACATATAAAATTACCTAAAATAAACCGTTTTCATCAGTGTTTAGGTTCAATTCAGACTAAATATCGAATTCGCTTAAGGTTTAGTCGAGATAAATGAATTTCCACTCATTGAAGATCAATCCAGGCTATGTTATCAGTGTTTTGTGCCTTATCTATATGGGCGTAACAATGTCTGTCGATTTATAGTTCAGCTATCGTCTGGGACTAGGGAATACTAATGTTTATAGGCTATATTATTTGTTAGTTTGTGATTGCCATATACATTATATGTTCTATGGTATTTATGCCAAAGAACAAGCTAACTGTATGTCTAAATAAAGTACAGACGAATGAATTTAAAGCTGGGAATTTAAACTGATTAATTTTACACTGCACATTACACTTTAAGGGTTGAATTTTTAAATAAAATTCAACCCTTAAAGTGTTGAAATGGGGGTTAAAGTTATTGTGAAAGTCTGGAATGTCTATGATAATCTATAAATAAAAACTAGAAATTTTAGCAACACTAAAACCATGGCTGTGTTTTTACTCTACTATATTGTAACAAGTTGACCAGGTGTAAATAAATAAAATAATAAATATTAATGGACATTTCACACAACGTCCTCTGGTCCCAAGCTAAGCTTATATGCTTGTGTTATGGGTACCAGAATACGGATAGACTACATATACTACTTTTCTTTTGTAAATACATACTTATAATACATAGAAACACCCAGACGCAGTAGAAACATTTCTATGACAATTAGAAAAATCACACAAATGATTGTCCCGAGCGGGAATCGAACCCGCGACCTCTTGATCGGCAGTCCGCTACATGAACCACTCGACCACGAGACTCGTCGTCGGTGTGTTCGTGATGGCAAGGCCTAAGAATAATATAATAGTAATATGCACTACACAGTTTAAAACTCATATCACAAGCGTCAAGCTTAGTGTGTGAATAGTGGACATTGAGGAAAATATCCGCGAATGTAAAAAACAGTTCAAAAACCTTGTAATCTTCATAATGTCTGTTATCTATAGATATAATGCAATGCTTTGAAGAGCTTAAAAATATCAAAAGAAAATATAGGAAGTCACAAAAGTGCAAATTAATTTATGGCCATTTTATGGTTTCCGATTGACGATATAATTTAATTGATTAATTAAAACATTAAAGACATGTTAGTTATGGTTTAAAATTTAATGAAAATTCATTAATATTGGTACCAATTCTACGTCCACAACTAAACTAAACTTAACTAAAAATATTAAAACAACTATAACGTTTTGTGGTTAATTGACTATTTCGTTGTGCACATTTTTATTAATTAAAATCGTTAGTCGTAATATACAGATTTTCTAATGAGAAAGTTTTGTTAACATTGCCAAATTGTGTTATGGACACCATCAATTTTCATTTTTTAGTTAAGTTAAGTTTAGTTGTGCATATAGAATCGGAACCATTTTCAGTTTTAATCGTGGAATTAGTGAGGTAGTACGAAGTATTTTGAGTAACGATACATTCAAGGTCGCCATTGTCACGGGTGAGTCTATGCTGTGAAGTGTCCTCTACGATAATTTGTTACAGGGTTTATACATAAGTCTCCAAAACGTCGGGCTATCATTTTAAAAGTAAAAAGTAGTAGTAAAGTTTATTTAAATAATATGATGTTTTAACATAGTTAACGTTAGTACATGTACTGTATTGTTAGTGATAATTTGATGTATTTTGAGAGTATTATTTGAACAGTTGTTCATACTACTTTATATATCGCAACAACGTTCAAACAGGCTAATATTCATCATCATCATACTGTCACGCTTTCTTCTCATGGGTGTAGGTAGAGACTATAGAGATCCATCTGCTAGGGTCTGAAATATTAATCTAAATAGATATTTAGATAGCTAGCTAATCTAGCTAAAGTGAAAATTTTTAATTTCAATCCCTAAGATTGAAATAAAAAAAATATCACTTTCTACTTCATTAATAAAATGAAAGTAAATAATACACACAATGAAAAAATGCAAACAATTGAAAAATAACAAAGAAAATATAAAATATTATGAAACACGCAGGCTATAAATATTCGTAAAAATTTATTCGTAGCAAACAAAACTGTCAAAAAATGTTACATAAAATTCTCTGTATATTTAGAGTTTGGTGTTGCCTGTTTACAAAATTTCCACACGATGATAGCCAACGTTCATCCATCATAGACAGTAATAGAATTACGTTGGTGTTGCCAAATTAAATAAATGCTTAGCGATTGATCGATGAAGAGAAAGTGTGTAGGTACATGAAAATAACTTTGAAATGTATAAATCTGTTATTTTTTGTAATCATGAATATTTTTTTATATTAGTTAATATCTGTTTGTTTATACGCATGGAGTTTGGAAAATAAATTGCATAACTTAATTTTTATATTTATTTATTAATTCCACTTTTTATAATTACCCCTTTCCATGGTGACAAAAACGATAAATAAATAAATATTCATGGACATCTCACACAACGTCCTCTGGTCCCAAGCTAAGCTTATATGCTTGTGTTATGGGTACCAGAATACGGATAGACTACATATACTACTTTTCTTTTGTAAATACATACTTATAATACATAGAAACACCCAGACGCAGTATAAACATTTGTATGTCAATTAGAAAAATCACACAAATGATTGTCCCGAGCAGGAATCGAACCCGCGACCTCTTGATCGGCAGTCCGCTACATGAACCACTCGACCACGATGCAACGTTGTCTTGTATAAAATAAAATTAAAAGAAACAGAGCAAGCAAAAAGTTTCGATTCTATTCGAAGACTATTTTAAAATATCTTAAACAATCAATACTAATGGTATAAATCTGAAGAGCTTGTTTGTTTGTTTGAATGGGCTTATCTCAGGAACCACTGGTCTGATTTGAAAAATTCTTTCAGGGTTGCATAATACATTTATCGAGAAAAGCTATAGGCTAAGCATCGTTAAAAAATGTTGCAAAAACTGGGAAAATTCTCTAAATTCCACACGTACGAAGTCACGGGCCACAGCTAGATTCATATAAATTGATATTCATTTCAAAATAAAGAAGTAATTATAGATCTAAGATCAGTTTACGTTCAATAAACATGCATTTAGCTTTTGCTTTACATGCTTTTAACAGATTGGCAAAGTTTCGGACTATCCCCACAGCTTAACTCCACTTCTGAACATAAATTGCGATGTATCTTTGCAGTGTGACTCCTTTAAGTAGCTCTTTGATACAGATTTTAAGCTAAATTTCCTAAACCTCATGTTGAATTTAAATCCATTTAAATATTGACTGAAACTGAAGCAGTTCAATACGCTGTTTTCTCTGTCAAATATAATTTCAGGTGCACACAAACATACCCTTGGTATACACATTCATCGCACAAAATCAGCACACACACACGCATAAAGAGACAACACCGTACAATATGAGTAGGTATCCTCCTTATACTAGTGGTAGTAGTAGATATATTGCAGATTTCATAAATATCTTTCGTCATTTTCAAATCTTTATTTATAGAATACGTGCACTCTCTCCAGCTTATTATCGTCCCACTGTTGGACCTGGCCTCCTCCACTTAGGGAGGGGTTATGTTCTACTGTGCCGCGCTAACAAGTCGTGTTTGCACAGGGTCTATTTTCGAAGGTTTCTTCTCTCACAGAGAATGTCATCTGTGTACAATCTTCCTTAGCTGCCCTGGAACGGGGGATGACAATCGTATTTTCATAATCCGTCACAACACGGACACCACATAGAATATGTGAACAATAAAACAAAGAATAACGGAAATCTTATTTTACAATAAATAAAATACGAGGTGTATGTATATGTCACACGATAATTAGAGAGCTGGCAGGGCTGCGCTTTACCCATGTCAAAATAACCATTATGTAGCGGGCGCATGTAATGAATCAAATTATAGGTAACTACGATATTCAATAAAATACTGAAAATCGAGTGAACTGGTGGCCTTCACCTATATTCTATATATCAGGATTTCTTTTACAATGGTGTCGATTCTGTGTCCAAGAACTTAACTAAACTTAACTAAAAATTGATTTATTCCTGTCAAATCTCACTTTCTTATTCTGAAAGACACAACTTCACTTAAATTAAGTTTGACAGGACCAAAATTAGTCAATCTATACAATTTAGTGATAATGCTATTCTGGTGTACATCATAAATGTCAAAAATTCACTTAATTTAGTGAGTTCTCGACTTATTTGGTCGGGATGTGAGTAGGTACCGACTTAAATTCACTAAATTTTATCATGGCTTTTTGAACATTAAAAGTTGATTTTCTGATTAAATATTGAACAATAAATGTTTGTTAGCAAATAAAAAATATTTATAAATTAAAATTATACTTGATAAATTAAATATTGGCGCCAAAATTGAGGTTAAACAAAGCGCGAAAAACAGACGAATCACAGTCAAGTGCGGAGATTCGTAGAACTAATTATTTAGGTATTTCTTTGTTTACTTAATTTTTGTCGAAATAGTTTTGTAATTTACATACATAATATAATACGTATTTTTACTTAGCCATAGAATTCTAAGACATCATATATTATGTAAGTATACAAGTTATCGTAAAAATATTATAAACATATATAATTTAATACAAAGTGAACGATTTTGAGGTTAATGGCGTCTAATGATAAATATAACTTTTTTCCAGGTCATGCAGGGGAAAATAAATGTCCAGTTGGTGGCCTAATGGAAAATTGTGGTCCAGTACCTATAAATGCAGTTGCTACCAATTATATTAAGTGAACTACAGGAAAAATCTAGAAATCTTTGGAACCATAGTTTGGAACATTGAAACTAGTGATAAAAAATGTGTATTTGTGTGTCTGCCTAAAGTTATGTAAATATCATTAAATAGTAGAAATAATAATTGTAGCCAGTCTTAAAACTATACCTACCAAATGGTGCTACTTGAACTGTGATACTTAATAAGGTTTCTAACAGTTTGTCTCTAGAACAGTGAGCTATATTTTTTATCAGTAGGTTTCTAAATTTATTATTAAAAATAACTAATGAAGAAATGAATAGAATCAGCCAAGCCAAGCCAGAGAGTTCAGTGGACCAACATTTATTTATATGTACTCGGAAAACATTCAGATTTATTTAGTAAAACGTGTATTTAAACAAATATTGCATTTTTATTTGTATAATAAGTAAGTATTAAGCCTCTTACTATATCAAAAAGTAATGTGTTATGCATATATGTAATTTATTGGAATTCTTAACATTCTAATAATCCATATAGATTGTTGTATATATATATTGTAAGAATTCATAGATACATAAATACTGTTTTGTAGCTTATAGCTAGATCAGAATACATAACACATAGGCTATATTATAGTAACCACTAGCAGGCTTAGCTAAGTTAGAAATAAAGTATATAATTTATTGGAATTCTTAACATTCTATTAATCTAAATATGTTTGTAAGAATTCATGGATATATGTTGCCCTTAAGAAAAGACTATGATGAATTAATTACTGTTGTGTAGCTTATAGATCAGAATACTTAACATATACAACTACATACTGAACTTAACACACTTTTATAAGTTATAAATAAAAGTAGAAATAAATTATTAGGTTCATTTAATATCTCTTGCATAATTATACACCACATGATATCACAAATTTTTATAAATACAGATTTTCATGTTTCCATAAATACACTTTTTGGCTTTTGTCATTGTTATCTTGATAATTATGAGTTTCCGTCATCAGTTTATGGTAGATGAGAAGTAAATATTTGCTTATAAGCATTAATTTTCCTTAGTTGCTGTAATTATTTACACTAAACACCTATTAAAATAAATAATTAACGAATTTAATTGTTTGTTTTTTGTATAAAGTAATCAAGGAAAGTAATATAGGCATACCACAGAGTAAAAGTAGTGCTAATCACTCCACAGATAACCTAAAAGATTTGATGCTCACTATGCTCATATCTAAGATGAGAAATACACTGAAATAAGGCCGCCAACTAATTAAATTATTAATAAATGTTCATAACAATGATGCAGAAATAGTTGTAAATATTTATAAATAACTATATTGCTCAAATAACGTTTGAAAAGGAATTTTATATTAGTTATTTTTTTATTCATTCATTCATTCGTTCACTATAAAAGGCATTTTTGTCTGTTAGTGGGCAGCTTTAAATGATTATGTCAAAATCAAATAAGTGCTGTCAACTAAAATTTTAAGTTTAATTTCTGTTTGAAACAGAATAGGTTTATCACTAAAACCAAACTAAAAATAGTTTATTTATGGTTAAGTTTAGTGAAGTTGGACTTGCACTGGAATCGACACCAATGGTAGCTTAGCGTTAAAGAAATTCACCAAAAAGTGATGAGCTGTAGTTGAAGTGTAGATATTGTTAACTTTATGATGGTGATGATGAAATTGAAATGGTGTAGGTATTTTAGTCACATAATTTCTTAAAACAGCTGAAATTACTGAATTGTGTAGTTGATATATCAATTTTTGAGCTATTAGATATTATTTAGTGATAAAATAGTTAAAAGTTATTGAGTTAAGAAAGTACAGATCTAATCTTTTTATGGGACCTTTAAAGTTCCAAGTATATTAACGTGCCACCATTGCACACTCCGGGCAGGTTTTTGGACGCTAACCAAGCTGAGTTGGCTTTTACAGTATTCTAGGGAGGAAACCGGGTGATGACACTAGTATTCTTAAGTAATCTCAAGGAAAAGATACGAAATTCACTGCCGTCTAATTTTAGACAAGTTCAGCTTAAAACTCTTGATTACTCCTTTGATATTAATTTTAACAATGTTAATCTTCTTTTCTAGTATATTGAGCTAAAGATATTAAGGCTTTTACTCAAGACAGCGGTCTTTATTATCACATATCTATGTCACACAACAATTAGTGCGTTAGCAACCTTCGCTACCCACGTCAAATAACCCTTTTCGCAGAGAGCACATGTAATGAATTAAATTACACGTAACTAGGCAATACATAATATTTTATAGTACTACATATTTTAGTGTATTTTACTTCAGCTATAGTGAGAAGGTAATAAAAAAGTAAGAAGTACATAGTTTAGTTCCCTCCCCTAGGTTCTGTACCAAAAGGTGAAATGGGAACCTACTACAGAGACGGAACGGCGATAGAGTTGAAATTGTCACAGATGATGTGGATCTGTTGATGATATAACGATAAATACTACAAATCAGAATACAATAAGAGGATCCTATACGGTAAACATTTTTAGTGTATCTTGATGATACCCTTAGACCACGTGATTATGTCGGTATGACAATAATCGTTACATATTTGTGTTAATGACGGTATGGAACCCTCCGTGTAAGAGTTCAACTTGTACTTGAACGCTTTTTAATATTATAAGCCCCTTCTTCTGATGACCGTTTCAGGTATAGTCTTCGATACAGAGTAAATTCCTCTTTTGTGACAAATATCAATAAATCTATTACATCGATTATGAATCTGTTGACAGACAAGCGAACTTGTGGTTCTCTAAAGTTCATTCAAGAAGAAATTTACTTAGAGCATGTTTCATTCACCGGTATTTGAATGAACGTTCTTGAATGAGTCTTTGGAACGAACTCTATTCGAAAACCTTTTGTTGTGACAAGATGAAAATAATATTTGAGCATTTATTTTTAGTTTGAATTCACTGACTTGAGAGCGTTTAATAAAAGATAGATGTTGCTGTTAGGCTTATTTTCATATCAACATGTTTTGGTCTCAACATAAAAGTCCGCCATTTTGTTTATTATTTTCGTAAGTTAACTAAAACAGTTGGGTAATCAAGACGATTATCTTTACTTTATATAAAACTAGCTGTTGCCCGCATTTTTTTTTCGCAATAAAAGGTAGCCTATGTCCTTTCTCAGGGTCTAAAGATTGTCTGTGCCAAATTTCATCAAAATCGGTTGAGAGGTTTAAGCGGGAAAGCGTAACAGACAGACAGACCGAGTTACTTTCGCACATATAATATTAGTAAGGATTAGTAGAGATAAAGTCGTTATTTTGTATATATGTCACTATCTTCAAAACTATACTACGGATTTTGAAGCGGTTTTCTTTTACAAATAGAGTGGCTCAAGAGGATGACTTTTTTATATAATTTGTTAGGGTGTAGTATCTTAATATCACGCGTATTGTATATTGCGTAATTGACAAATAAAAGACTGTTAATAAACATGTTACGGATTATTATAAGATAAAAAAAGCACCAACCAGTCCACATTGTAGCTACAATGGTTAATTGGGAGAGAATTCCTTAGGCATTTAGCTTGACATAGTACATGTGTAGGTATATTGTGAAAGAAGTCTATAAATAAATAAATCTTTAAAAAACCAGATTAACTTCCATAGCTTGTTACAGTCGACTTACTCATCGAGTTTACTCATCAGTGCAATCCTCATTTGCTAGTAAATGAGTCATCAACAATCACCTTCGTTCACTGAAAATAAATGTTATAATTGTAGTTTTCTGTTCGTTGTGTACAATTAATTGAATTAAGCTGTACCAATAAATTAAAGTAGTCATTTATTTGCTGTGTAATTACATTCTGACTGTAACTTACTGTTGCAGTTTTGGTTTTATGGAATCTGGATTTTAATGCAATGTAAGCTTCGTTTCGTTTTTATCAAAGAGAGGAGCATTTAATGCTCCAATGCCAGGACTTTTTGTCTCGGACATATTTGAGTTAACAAAAGCGAGAAATAAAGTAGAAAAAGAAATTATTTTACTGGAACTTGCTCATTATCGACAACCAAAATTAATCACTTTTGCGATATACTTGAATAAGGCATTTTGCATAAAAATAACTGTAACATAGCTAAGTATCTAATTCAATAAAAACAACGTCTACTCAAGGGACCAACAACACTCCAGTATCTTAAAAAATTCCATTTCAAATAAAGCCATTACGCACGCACGAAATCCCTTGGAAAATTGTGAATAATGACCGGGAATTATACTGTATTTTATGCCTCGTTCTAACAGAACCAAAGTGGAAGAGAAACGAGCTAAATTTTTAACGAAGACGTCAAAGGTTGGATCTTGTGCCAGAAAGAATTGGTGTGTGAAATGAGATTGTTGGTTTGAGGAAGCATCACATCAGTTTGCTATAACAAAGAAAAGATAAGGGATGAACTCAATGCGCCGTCTCCTTGCAAAATTATATTCGCAATCTCCAGTGCTCAAGTCGTTAGCAAATAGCCTTGGAAATTTCACGGATAAAAGCGCTTAGCGAATTTTAGTGAGCTTCATTTTTAAGATTGTTTTATCGTAAGGTTTTGTGTTGTAACTATTAATTATAGGATAATGTTCATAACTTGTGACGTAAAGTAACAGAGATAGCACATTAAAAACTGAACACTTTACCAGCATAGGCTACCATGATGTTTTGGCACATCACTCGTCGAGCTGAAAGCTGTAAGGCGGTCCCTCACAAAATAGAGCCACGATATCATCAGGATCGCAAGATCCACTGGATCCCACTGGCGAAAAGCTATGCATTCTCACTTTCTATGTAGCAGGTTAATTTAATTGTTTTGCAAATTAACTATGTTGTAACAGATCTAATTTAAACAAGAAACTAGCTAAAGTAACCAAGTTCATTAACTTTATTTCGAAAAAGAAGTAAATGGTTAATCTAAATCTTGGTCTTGTAGTTGATACTTTGATAAATGGGTTTTAATCAGTCTCCTAAACTTATTAAAATAAGTTTTGAAATTTACGCTAAGGTTTGTTAGGTCACAAACATACTAAAATACCTTAGTACTTATGGTTGTTTAAAAACTTCTTATGTGTAGTGACTGTAAAAGAAAAAAAATGGTTGACAACCGTATAATAAAAATTAGTTCATTTTATTTCAAAATTTTATTTTATTGTGTTGCAACGTGGTTGCAACTACGTCCTCATCCGGCCACATGGGGACATCTAACTAAATTGCTCGATTCGTTTTATTTTGCAGCGAACAACTAACTATTTTGCAACTTTTTATTTAGCTTCAGTGCCTTTTCAATATAGAGCTACATTTACCATTTTTTGAAACAATGTTGGAAAATTCACAATATGTCAATTAAACTCAAACTGAATACATTTTTACCGTCTAAAACTCCTAAATGGTTGGACCAACTATGATGAAATTTAGTGTCTGGATTCAGTGGATCAAATTGACAGTAAAAAAGAAAAATACTTTGACCACACTGAGTCAGCCAGTATAATATGTTCCGTTGAAAACACAATACACAAAAATTTTTAAAAGAAATACTTATAAAAGCCTTTGAAAGTGCATATTTTATCAGAAGCCGATCGACGCAGTCACTACGTACCTTTTAACAGGAACTCAAAGTGCAGACTGAGTCTTTGACATAGGGTTGAACGTATACGGCAATGGTTACGAAATTAGCTAACATTAACAGCTTATATCATTACCATCAAAGTCTTCGCCCTTTTTTTGCAGTTCATTAGTGCCCCACTGCTGGATACGGGGCTTCTCCACTAAAAAGGGTAAATTTACTCTTACTTGCCATCTGTCTAGAGACGGAAAATTAAAAAACCGATTATGTCAGACGACATATCGGTTTTTTAATTTTCAGTCTCTAACAGAGGATGTCATTTGCTTATAATATCACCGAACTGGTTCTTAAAACACCCTGAGGAAGAAATGGGTTGATACCTCTTGTGTTTTCAATCCTAGCACTTTCTCACTTTTAGTTGTTGGTAGCCCTGTGCCAAATGCTATGCTTTTTAAGAAATATAGAAGTATTTGAAAGAAATAAACGATGTATATGGACAAGGCTATCAAGTGGAAATACAAAGTGCCTTCTGACTCGCGAATTTTTCTTCTAAACTGTTTACTTCGTTTTCTTTAGAAATATAACGTCATCACTATATTTCTATCCCAAATACCGAATAACTATGGTTTGTGGTTAATTACGCTATGTAAGAGAGACTATCTTAAAATTTTAGCAAGTTTTCGTTACGAATAGAATGTATGTTCAGATAAATGTAGACTGTATTGTGCTTCAAGAAAATATTTCAAAAAACTGTGAATACACACATACCATCTAGATCAAATAAAACCACCATGGCCACAGGTTGGACGGCTCCCACTGTGCTCACTGAAAAGTTCCGAAAAGTCGGGCTAAAATTTGAAACAGATATTCTCGTCTGGATCCGCAAAAATTTTATTTGAGTAAATGAGCTGCCCAATATGTTAAAAAATATTCCATTTACTTTTCATTTTCATGTAATCAAAAATTGAAAGCTCGCAGAACGAAGTGTAGGTACATTAAACATTGAGGTAAGATAAAGACCGACTCCGTAGTTAATTCGACCTAAACAAACTAATCTGAGTAGGAAAAGGTAAGTAATCTAATGTTATTTAATACATTTAACTTGTGGAATATAATAATTATATTATGTATTATATTATTGTGTGCGTTATACTCGTGAACGGGTGCCTTCTGCTGGGACTGGTCGACTTGCTCTGTTGGGGTAGCCTTCATATTTGTAACTGGTACGCATTGCACTACCCTGGATCATTCTCACACCCCTTTTTCGCTGTAAACATGAATTTAATTAAAAAAAAGGAAACAATGAAAAAAAATCCATGGAGTTTCTTCTCTGTTCTTCTCCATAGGATTCCCTTTTGGAACAGACGTCTAGCTTCAGACTTTTCAAAAGAGCATGTATATATTGCCTACTTAAAATAAAAATATTTGACTTTGACTTTGAATATAATTTTAACTAGCAACATATTTATAAGACTTCGTACGCGTGGAATTTCCCCCAAATTTCTCCATTATTGCAACATTTTTCACGATTGCTTCGATCCCATTGGTCGCAGCGTGATCTATACTAATATTATAAAGCGAAAGAGTTTGTTTGTTTGTTTGTTTGTTTAAACGCGGTAATCTCAGGATCCGCTAGTATTAAATATAGCCTTCCTTGATACATATTATACAAAATTGAAGGAGTTTTTCCAAGCAGACCAACGGTTCCTAATATTAGCGTTAGCGCGTTCGAACAAGCAAACTCTTCAGTTTTATGATATTAGTATGGATTATTTAACTTTTATCCGTTAAACTACGGTGCTAGAGCAAATATGACGACTAAACATACTGACGTTAACTTAGTGGAGTATTATATTTACTTTTCCAACAACTTAGGTGCACCTAAGAATAAATCCTTAATAATACTGTGATAATACGTATTAATATTGTAACTGCGAAGGTAACTCTGTATGTTTGACCGTTGGGCTTTCTTCAATCAGTATTTCATGCTAATAAGTACCGACCGAAGTCTGTGTCTTGTGGAACAACATTATTTTATGCTCTTTGTAATGAATGACACAGTGGATGAATGTATGAAGTTGCGGGCTAAACAATGGCCAATAATATAATAAATTATTTATCTTCTGTATCATGCTGTTATTAATATTTTCTTTCATTGATATCAATTTAATTTTATTTCATTTAATGTAATGTAAGCTTTGCAAATTCATAATATTAAAAATAATAAAATTTTTATCTGAGTTTATTTGTGAAATTTAAATTTTATTTTATTTGATTTAATAAGTGTTTTAATTCATATAATGTTGACTATTTTTTTTTTTTTACGTGGGGAATGCATTTACGCACTTTGTGTGGGACTCCCGGGTCAGAAGCGGACCCGAACTACCCACTAAACCCCACGGTGTTCCTCCTCGCCCCTTAGCCGGGCCATGGTAGTCACTCAGGTATTACCATGACCCGACCAGGGGTGGCCCCCTATCGGTGGGGGCTCACTGTGACGGGGCGGGCCCTAGCCCCCCCCGTCAGACCGACGCCTCTCCCCAGAACACGTGGAGAGTGATCGTCCGCCACTGTTGGCGCGACAGGCCCTCCGACCTGCCGCGCGCGGCCTCCTCGTCGGGTGGGGCCGCCTGCTATTGCGCGCCGACGACCCCTACCCGGGGCCCTGCGGGGAGGCAGCGTGTCGCCCGAGCGCTCGCGCTCCCGCAGGGCCTCTCTCTTTGCCGCCATCACCTCTTTAGCGAAGGAGGTGACAGCGGCCCAACTCTCTTTACTGCCGGCCATCGATTCGATGACGGCCGGCAGCGACAAATTTGCGCCAACCACGCCAGTAAGTCGGGCGCGTTGAGCAGTCCAGGCCGTGCACACGGCCAGTGTGTGTTCGGCCGTATCCACGGCCCCGGATGCGCAATTTTTGCACCCGGGTGTGGACTCGACTCCAACCAGCTCACACAGGTATTTGGCAAAGCAGCCGTGGCCCGTGAGGAGCTGGGTGAGGTGGTAGGTCGGCACCCGGTGCGGCGCCTCGACCCACTGACGCAGGACTGGGCGCACGGCGTCAACCAGCCGCTTGCCCCAGGTCACATCTTCCAATCTCTCTGACCATCTCCCGAAGAGATCGTCGCGACATTCGCTCCTCCAGCGCACGATCTCCTCGGGGTGGGGCTCAATTGCCGACTCATTCCGCATCAAGGCCCTCCTTCTGTACACCTCAGCCAGGACCTCCGCCTCGAGGTCCCACGGGAGGCTCCCGGCAATAATGCACGCCGCCTCAAGCGAGACGGTGCGGTACGCCCTGGCAGCTCTCTGCGCCAAAACCCGCTGCGAACGCCGTAGCAGCGAGGCGTTTTCGACGCTGAGAGCCGCCGCCGCCCAAATTGGCGCTCCGTAGAGAGCTTTAGAGCGCACCACCCCGTCATAGAGACGGCGGCTGACAGCTCCGGCCCCCCCGCAATTCGGGAGCAGCCGGGCAAGCATTCCGGCGCACGTCACCAGCCTCGGCGCCAGCGCCCGGAAATGCTCGCCGAACCCCCATCTGCTGTCGAGCACCAACCCGAGATATTTCATTTTAGCTCCGACAGCGATAGGGGTTCCTCCCACGATGATATTGTAGCCGCGGGGGGGCTTAGCCCGAGACCCGTGGAAAAAGAGGGCCTCGGACTTTTCAAGGGCCACCTTCAGGCCAAGAGCCCTGATGCGGCTCACCAAAAGCGCGGTGCCCGCCGTAGCGAGCACCCCAGCGTCACGGAATGTGGGGCCCCGCGCGGTCACTAGGGTGTCGTCGGCATAACAGATGACCCTGACACCCGGGAGATTGGCACCGCGCAGGACCCAATCATAACCAATGTTCCACAAGAGCGGCCCGAGCACCGACCCCTGTGGAACGCCACATGTCATATCCCGGCGGACTATGCTGTCCCGGGCCGGGTAGAAAATGGCCCGGTCAGCGAAGTAGTCCGCCAGGACCCTCCTCAGGTACCATGGAACTCTGTGGTACCTGAGGGCCTCTGCGATCGTCGACCAAGGGAGGGTGTTGAAGGCGTTGGCAATGTCGAGTGACACCGCCAGCAACACCTCCCCCCGGGAAACCACATAATGGACTTGGTCCCTCAGTCGGGCCACAGCGTCCATTGTCGACCGTCCGCGGCGAAACCCGAACTGGTTATCGCTAATATCGGGGCCTACCGCCTCCAGATGCCGGACGAGGCGTGCAGCGACCACTCTTTCAAACAATTTGCACGCCTCGTTGAGTAAGACAATCGGGCGGTAGGCCGACGGCGAGTCGGGGGGTCGCCCGTGCTTTTGAAGGAGCACAAGCTTCCCTGTTTTCCACCGCTGCGGGACTCTGCCGGACGCCATGCACTCCGACATGAGGGACACGACTTCCTCCTCTAGGACTGGCATCACCTGGGCGAGGAGCCGCCCAGGAACGCCGTCCGGTCCCGGGGCGCGGTTCTTCAATTTGAGCTTCAGAACCGCAGCCCCTAGCTCGGCCTCGGACACGGGCGGAACTTCCTCGCCCGCTGCCGGTTCCTCTTCAGATAGGGCCGCCATTTGTGGCGGCGACCATTCTTCTCTCACAGGAAAGAGGGAGCTCACCACCTGCTCCACGAAGAGTGGCTCGAGGGTTCTCGTCAGGGGGAGCGCCGAGGGGCGGAGTTTTTGGGTAACCACCTTGTACGGGCGCCCCCATGGATCTCGATCCAGACTCCCGAGCCACTCCTGCCAAGCCTCAGCTTTGGCGGCCTTGATGGCAGCGGTAAACGCGTTACGAGCGGCCCGGTACGCGGCGAGCAGTACCTCTTCCTGGGTGAGGTCTCTATTGGCCCTCCGGCGACTGCGGGTGTACCGGCGCCGAGACATTTGACATTCGGTGCGGAGGCCAGCGAGGTGAGGCCTCCACCAGTACACCTGCTTGCGCGGAGGGATCGGACCCGCCCGATGCATCGCCGCGTCGCAGACACGAGATAGCGCTCCTGACAGTCGCTCACATCTCGCGTCCACGTCCAGGCCGTTCTCTGCATTTACAACATTGTGGCCGTTAGGGCCAGCGATCCACCGCTCCACGATGGCCGCCTCGGTGGCCAGCTCCGGGTCCAAGGTGTGCAACCTCCACCGAGGACCCTCTCCCGGTAGGGGACGGTCCAGCTCGGCGGCTGGGGCGTCCGTGGGGGATGGGACTAAGTCGAACCGTATGTAACGGTGGTCTGACAGCGTCTCCACCCCCTCTTCCACTCTCCACCGCCTCGTGCGGCGGGCCAGGGCGGGACTTGCGAAAGACAGGTCCACGATTGACCCGCCATTGTGCCGGACGCACGTCCAGGCCGTCCCCCTATTTAAAAGGACTAGGCCACTAGACACAGCCCACTCCTGCAGGGTGTCACCCCTAGCATTGGTCGCCGGAGATCCCCCCCCCCCCCCCCCCCCATAATGTTGACTATAACAATTTGTTTTTTTTTTACCATTTTTATTTGTATACTTTTAATCTTATTTCTTTTAGCATACAATATTGTGATAATATGTTATAATGTGGCAACTGTTTTTATGGGTCTATGATACCTGCAATAAATGAATTTTAATTTTTAATTTAAAGCTAGGTACCTACGGTATAAAATATATTATTATGAAACAAAATCGTTATTTTTGTATGTATGTCCCTATGTGAAAGAAAGAAAGAAAATAAATTTATTCATAACAGAACACAGTTGAAAAGAGTAAAGAAGACAAAGAAAATAATAAGAAAGTTGACATAAAAACATGAAATAAAATAAAAACAAAACTAAAAACTGTCCAAACAGTGTCTATCACGAAACGGCCACAGCTCAGCTGGATTGCTAGTTGAGAACAAGAGCTAGTCCTCCGCTGGGTCGTTAGGTGAGATCACAGATTATCAACTACTTAAAACTTAAAACAAAGACGAAAAAAATAAAAATAAACAAGACATGCATAAGTAACAGATAAAAGAAATAATTGATCAAGTGCGTGTCGGACTCGCGCACGAAGGGTTCCGTACCATTATCTATGCAACATAAGGCAACGTTATTAGTATCGAGCAAGAAACGGTAAAAAAATCATGTTTGTTGTATGGGAGCCCCCTTAAATATTTATTTTATTTTATTTTTAGTATTTGTTGTTATAGCGGCAATAGAAATACATCATCTGTGAAAATTTCAACTGTCTAGCTATCACCGTTCTTGAGATACTGGGTACGGAACCCTAAAAATCATGTTTGTTGTATGGGAGCCCCCCTTAAATATTTATTTTATTTTATTTTTAGTATTTGTTGTTATAGCGGCAATAGAAATACATCATCTGTGAAAATTTCAACTCTCTAGCTATCACCGTTCTTGAGATACAGCCTGGTGACAGACGGACGGACGGACGGACGGACGGACAGCGAAGTCTCAGTAATAGGGTCCCGCTTTTACCCTTTGGGTACGGAACCCTAAAAAGAAAGAAAAGAAAATGTGAGCTAAATGTGAGTAAATATCTTCAAAACTACGCAACGGATTTTGATGCGGTTTTTTTATAGATTGAATACTTTAAGAGGATGGCTTCTTTGTACTCTTTGTTAAGGTTTTTTTATTATTTAAACTCCACGTAAACGAAGTTGCGGGTCACAGCTAGTATGATATAACCATCAGAATCTGTCAATTAATATGCGAATGATCTCTAAGAACACTACAAAAGGTTTGTTGAAAACTTTTAACAAAAAGAAATGGATAAAGTTCTCTCATTATGTGAGGTTTAGGGTCGTGGTTCAGTATGAAGCAGCCGACTTGTGTATGTAATAATGAACTTTATAATTTTGTTGATATTTAGTATTAAAATTGCGTGTTGTTACATGTACTTATGTGTATTGAAGCATTAATACAAGTGTCAGCACTCTATTTCTTCTTCTTCTTTTAAGAGATAGCTAAGTAACAATATAAGCACCATTTATGCTTTAAAAAGAAAACCCGAACTGGTTTAAGTGGGACATCAATGGGCAGAAAAGGAGGAGAATAAGCTGTTGCATTCTTTGGGTACTCCCTGAAGCAATTAGCCGTCGTGCATGTATGACCAGATATTCGAGTGTTGATAAAGCCAAGGAAGTGTGTTTAGATTTTAACAGATGGCGGTCTACAGTCTCTGCTCACCCTGAAGGGGAAAAGGTATAATGATATGATGTTAGTTATAGCCTTAGGCAAAGATTTATGTAGGAAATTCTAAAACTTTCCATCGATTTAATACTGTTCAAGTATATCAATACCTATTTCCAAGATCTAGTGTCTAGATAAAAATATTATTTTCAAAAAATCTCTCAAATAATCACGCAAAAAATGAGAAAGTATCACAGATTTGATCTGAAATAAACAAAAAAGTAAGTCGCTAAGGAACGTTTTAATCACTTGTCTCGCGCTTCTATTGACGGCTTAATTTTGGCGGCTTCGAATGAGACTTGGTCGCGGTGTGTGGTTCTTGTGATACGAGGAGCGATTATGATAGTAAAATAAATATTTTTTATGCTTTGTTGTGTCCGTGTGTCACCACACAATTTTATTAAGAATACAAGTGTCACCACCTCTTTACCTCCCGAGGGCACTTTAATAGCTGAGTATAGTTAAGGGATATTGTAAACAGATACAGAACACGCCTCGTCAGCGCAGTACAATGGACCGAAATTTCTCCCAAAGTGAAGGAGGCCCGTGCGCACAGTGGGACGAGAGAGAGAGTAGTTGGCGAGGAACAAATGTAGCAAGTGAAAAATAAAATGTGCCACAGAAAATCGACGTCAAGTAAATAGAGTGACTACATTTAAGTTATTTATATTGTGACTCCAAAGAAGTATCGCTTCTTAGGTGTGTGTATCAGTAATTTTAACACGCTTTTTAATTTAAAACTAAGTATAAGCTACATTATTGTAAAGAGTAACCAACATCCATACTCACAAACTTTCACATTTAAATAATATTAGTACGATTGTAATCCGTTCCGCTCTTCGCTACTGACACCAAGATTGTGATCTTTCGCCGGCAGCTGCACAGTTCGTAGATTACTTTGCAATTGAAAACAAATAATAATAAATAGGAACGTTGCGAGCCTCGGGAAATTGGAAAAAGAGAGAAAAAGTACCAAGTATTGGGCGCGGGCGGTACACTTCTATGAGATATTGTAACAGACTAAGCCAGATGTGCAAATAATAATGTACCAAATTTATACAGTGGCTTTGTTTTTAATAAAATATTGTTTTCTTTATAAATTGTGTAATGTTCGAATGCTATTTTTATTACCTACTTGTTATTATAACTCTTACATACAGAACACGTGTTCTCAAATTAAAGATATGCGTGTACACAGAAAATAAGGAATAGTAAAAGAAGCCAACTATGAAGTGAATTATCCCTTAAAACTAAGTCCAACACACTTAATCGGGGTGGCATAGATGACCGCATAATGTGGAGGAGGATCTTGTCCAACTGTCCCACTTTTTGGCTCGGGTCTCTTCTACACGTTAATCGATTGGGATGGAAGTAAGATTTTACCACAAGCAATAGCAATTTCATGGCCCAAAATAATCTGCTTTTTGCGAGACATTGTATATTGTTGCGTCACAATATGACGTCATGGAATCTAAGTCAATAGCTCGGTACAATTGTGTCGGTAACTTTTCATAACAACATAGATATATAATGGTAATGTTATGATGAGTTACTAGATGTGACATCCTCTTAAATCTTCAGAATATTATTAGGTTTTTTCTTCTTAGAGCATACGTAAAACATGCTACCTACTAGTTCTTTTGCGTAAAAGAATTTACAATTATTAATCACTAAATAAAAACGACTGAGGATTTTTGTATTTATAGACTGAAAATTCGTGTGGTGACGGATTAAGAATGACAATGTCCTTTCCCAACCCCCTTTACTCCCGAGGGTGTTGTTAAGCTAAGGGATATTTTCATCGGCTAACATCCTCTGTGAGAGACGGAAAACTTTTAAATAAACCCATCGTACACCAAAGTAAGGGAGGCCCGTGCCCAACAGTGGGAAGTTAATGGACTAGAGAGGAAGAGAAAACGAATATTATTTTAAAAACGGCTGGCCCAATTAATCTTGATAGAAAATCTAAAGGAAGACCAATGTAATTTATTTATATACAAACTGGAACTGCACAGGAAAAATAGAGATACGAAATACAACACTCAATTAAAATGAACATGTTTCCAGTTCGTTATTTCATTGTAGAATTGTCCTCAATAATCGATTTCATTATTTGTACATGTCAAACATTTTAAGTATTTTGGCTTGAAAATATAGTTAAACGAGTAGAGAAGCAGGAAACATCAATATACAACGCAAGCACAGCAGTGATAAACAGTAATTGTGTCTAAAATCCACAATACTACATTGTTCCCGCTTGTTGTGGCTTTAAAACCCAAACTTTATAACCTATAAACCGTTCTAATAACTGTTAAAGTCGTCTCCATCATGTTTACATCCGTGTAGGGGAGGCAGATATTCTGGTCACGTGGTAGCGCCCGCTGACGGATTGCCCGGCAAGACGTGCTGCATACAAATGTCTCGGAGCGGATAGTTTTCATAAAGATAAGCCAGGATTATGAGAAATGTGGCCGGCCGTCACTACTCCACCTTTATATGTTATTTATTTGAGGGTTAAGGCTTATGTATGTTGTGCCGTTTTGGGCAACTTGTCATTGTGACAGCCTGGTTAATACAAGCCAAGGATAGAATAACTACATATTAATCATCTTTTTGTATGTACAAATAGTACCTTATGGTACGGAACCCCAACAACAAGTACAACAAGTTTGTTTTTTTTAATATTCATGGACATTTCACACAACGTCCTCTGGTCCCAAGCTAAGCTTAAATGCTTGTGTTATGGGTACCAGAATACGGATAGAATACAGTTTCCATGCCAAAAGGAAAAACATATTAGTGTAAACATATTAGTGAGACTTTCCTGTCCGTCCGTTCATCACCAGGCTGTATACTTGCAATGACAGCTAAAGAGTTGATATTTTCATACTTTACGAGAGCGATGGAACTGTGTACCGAGGTTGTGGGTTCAAGTCCCGTTCATGGTGATCATTTTTCTTTTATAAATTGGTTTATTAATATGACTCCTATAGGTATTTGTAGTCTCTTTTACATTCCATTAACAGATGTGAAGTAATATCGTAAACCCATAAATATCTTAAAGTTTTACATATCTCCATAAAAAGATATATAGTTTTATAGTTTTTCAATCAACTAATGTAAATTCCAGTCCTATGAACATAAACTACCTTTATTTGTTATGTTCTTATGAGTAATAAAAGTATAAAGATTTAAAAGATTACTCTTAGACATTGAACCATTTATTTGGCAGTCCTTGTTTATGGAAATTCTTTTTTTAACTAATATATTTTAGTATACTACGAGAATTAACCATTGCATGTACAAAATACTTAACATTACCTAATAATGGAACACAGTATACTATACTAATATGTTTTATAAAGCTAATAAGTTTGTTTGTTTGAACGAGTAAATCTGAGGAACTTCTGGTTCGAATCGAAAAATTCTTTTTATGTTGGATAGTCCAATTATCGAAGAAGGCTATAGGTTAGATGGCATCACCCTGCAGCTCTCAGCATCTGCTATAATAGCAGAGCATCAGTGAAAAATGTTGCAAAAACGGGGAAGTTTTCTAAATTCGACGGATTTAGCAGTTAATTTTGAATATCAGTAGAGTATTACAATTTTCATGAATAGAAATCAAATCTATAACGAGTAAATTATGAGAGCTATATATCATTATGATCAGGTAAGTATGCCTAATATAATCAATATTATAATCATGTCGATCGTGATAGGACGTGGGTTCTGTACACCCGTGTCTGTGCGTTGTAGGTAATTGTATTTATCATAGTTAATAACGAGCATTCGCTCCGAGCTTCGAAGTTGACGAGTTAGTACTAAATGAGGTCTAATTTACAAGCGGTAGCGAGATTGATAAAACACTAAAAAAACCTTTCTCATAATTTTTGATTTCTTCTAGAATTCTGCTGAGATTAAAAGAAAAAAAAAACACAGGGTTATTATCAATATACGGAAAATAGCGCATAATTGATTTATACAAAGTGTATGTGTACACGCACGACAGTTCTATTAGTACATTGTTCGCATTATTCTACGTTTGTAACTAACTTCATGGTGTCGGTTTGCAACCAGCGGCAAGACTATGTTATGAATGTAGAAGATAAGTAATTTGATATTTTAAAATTACTAAAAAGCTTTTCTTGATGACTCTGGAAGCTATCATTTTGTTTGCGAATTCTGCATATTAATAACTTGTTGTGTCATAATAATATGCATAATACTAAGCCCTGTCTTTTTATATTGCTGGTTTAGCGTAGTTTATGCCTCAGGTTTAGTAAAAAAATGCCTAGCGTTATTGGATATTTATTCTCAGTTGACGAAGATATACCAGCAGTAAGTAATAAGCCGGACGACGCAGCGTTGAGTGGCCCCCGACAAGGTGGAGCCACGATATCGTCAAGGTCGCGGGGAGACATTGGATGCAGGCCGCACAGGACCGCGCGTTGTGGCGTTCTATGGGGGAGGCCTATGCCCAACAGTGGACGGCGAAAGGCTGATGGATGGATGGAAGAAATAAGCTTATAACTTGCGCCTAGATCCAATACTTCATATTATGAGCTAATATTAACTTTATTCAAGGAAAATCTGTTTTGTCTGTTGGGAGTCAATATTGAAATATAATATATGAGGTCGAGTTTGTCACCCATAATAATGATATTACATACTATATTTTACTCACGACTTTGTCCTTGCTGTAATATAAGGTCAAATTCTATGAACGGCGATATTTATTTATTTATTATTTATTTATTTACACTTTATTGTACACCATAAACTTAATTAACTAGACATTTCTTAAATTAACACAGTACAATGGGCGGCCTTATCGCTAATAACGATTTCTACCAGGCAACCTTTGGATGGAGACATGCCTGCAGGAAAGAGTGGTGTTCTAAAGAGTAATAAATAAAAATAAAGAATAAAAAATAAAAAATAATAATAATAAAAAAAAACAAAAAAAATAAAGAGCAATAAGAGTGGAAATTCTATCTTATACAAGTTAAAATAGTAATGAAAAACATTATTTATGTTTGTGCCATCGTATACCACCTAAGCATGTTGCGCTGACTCCGAATAACGGGATAAGGGCAGGAAAATGATGATATGCTATCGTATTTAACGCAAATTTTTGTTTGTTACGCTATCAATATCACATAAAAATACTAAATAGTTTTTGATGAAATCTAAAATATATCCACTTTGGGCTGTTGTGATTTATTAGGTGTTGACTCTTCAGGGGATCACAAGAAAAAATCAGTTGTTTTAATTTTAGGTGAATGCTGCCATCCATTTATTGTTAGAACCACGAAGTATAGATACAAGGAGTCCGAACGTAATGTTGAACGAATGGTCTCAATTTAAGGGACAGATTTTTTGCCGGTAGAGCGCGCCATTTTTCAAGAAGTACTCGTTTGAACTATTGACACCTGTGGAAAAAAATATTCTGATAAACGTGGAGTTAAATATAAGTTTTAGGAAATTTTTAGAAATTTTTCGATTGCTTTAAACCCAACAATACAGAGAAGGTCAAGAGATATTCTGATATTCTATAATAGCATCGGTACGTCCTGAATACTTGCGCAGCCAGTGGCAGAAAATAGAACTATGATCTGGATTTATTATTGTGTACACGAAATATTATGGAAAAGCCCATACCGTTCGCACTCCTTGTATCTATACTTCGTGGTTAGAACTTATTTTAATCTTCTAATTTGACATTTGGTATATTCTCTTCCAACCATAGAGTAAACTAGCGTGTTCCATAGATTGTTAATTACAAAAGAACTACATACATATTTAACATGGGCTGCTTCCCATAAATTTCGGCTTGGCATTCAACTTCTATATTTCGATAAGAATGAGATAAAATATAGTATTTTTCTTGCTAGCCCAATAACGGCCCACTGTTGGTCACAATCCTTTTCCACTTTAGCAAGGTATTTGGTCGCGCTGACCTGGCGCGATGGCTTAGGGTTTAGTTTTGAGGTTTCCATCTCTACCAGAAGAGATTTTACTTGTTTAAAATATCCCTTAGCTGGCTTTTACAGCACCCTTAGGAAGAAATGGGTTAGTGACACTTGGTTACGATGTTGAATAACACAATATTAATGACATAATAACTTCGTTAATTTAAAAAGAGGACATAACAAGTGTGTCTATATAGTTAATTTATGTGGCCTTTATTACATGCTTCGACAAATTGTCTTTAGTAGCGTAACGCGCACGTTTACAGCGTATTACGGCATTGTTATCATCAATCATGTTGTACGTCGACACGCTGACACCAACACAAAGAAATAAAACGTACCAAAGTATAAAAATTAAAACGTATAATTTAATAAGGGAGAACATTATTATTATCTACTTCTTTACTTATTATACAACGTGTATCAGAAAGGTGTAGTCATATTTGACCATCGTTACACATGGCCGGTGACTAGGCACTAGGCATGGATGAAATTACAAATACTAGTTATATTATGACTTTTATGTGTTCATACAAATTGAATTTATTTATTAAATTAATCGATCTTGTTTAAATACAACACTACTATGAGGTCAACTTTTATCGTAGGGTTCAATCGCATTCAATAAACCGTAAACATCTCATAATTGATGCGCTCCTGGTAGTTATTTAATATTAGGCTATAAACAACAAAAAACTTACCAACTGTATTTCTATATTTATAATATTTAAGGCCTATCCAATGCAACCTTAAAAGATGACTACACCTTTCTGCAAAACGTTGTAAAACAAACTTGACATTTTTGTAAATATGTATGTCCCTATGTGAGCTTATATTTTCAAAACAATGCAACCGATTTTGATGCAGTTTGTTTTAATAGATAGAGTGGTTCAATAGAATAGATTTTTTGTATTATTTGTTAAGTTTTAGTTTATAAATTTCCCGCGATAGAAGCTGCGGGCAAGGCGGGTAGTGTAAGACGGTGCTGTAAGAGCCAGCTGTACGGTACACAGATAACATCCTCTAATATAGACGAAAAATTCGGAAATAATATTTATGCCTACACGCCTGGTCAGCGCAGCACAGTAGACCATAATCCTTTCAAAAGTGGAGGGGCCCCGTGCGCATCAGCGGGACATTAACGGACTACAGAGAGAGTTTAGGAAACTCCTAATCATTTTATTGCGCTCAAATACAACATGTTAATTCACTTACTCCCAACAGAGCAATGAGGATGACTTCGATATACATAGAAAGGATTGATCTGTTCGTATTTACATAACTTAACTGTGAGTTTATTACGTGCTATCTTAGTAAGACACATCCCTAAGGGGATGTTAACTGTGATAGAAATGGAGCTGAATATATAGATGCAATGTTGTGTTGGCTAATGAGATTCAGCCACCTATGCACATTCTTAAGTAATAAGCTTAGGTGTTAGTTATTACTACGTTTACAAGTTAAGTTAAAACTTTAGTTACTTTCTCATGTAAGTGAATTGTAATTCTTATGGGAAATAAATATATCTCATACATAACTCCATAACTAAATGATAATTACCTATTAACTATCGGAATCTTCTTCATCACATTATCACGCCTTTTTCCGAGGCAATATAGTCACTGCCAGAGCGACATGCGATTTCTTCCCTGTTTTTTTCCTTACAGTTATAACAATTACTTTTAAATAAACTTTCCGTTCGTATCTATCTGTTAATCTATGTATCCATGTAAAGAAAATCTTGACAATTTATGTTCACCCCTTTGAAATAGTCATTTAATCATAAATGCACACATACATAATTAAGATCACATAACAATAATGTTATCAAACGTGTTTTGTAGAAGTAAAGTTAACCAAATTATAAAATCGTGAGGTGAGTGTGGACTGATTATTCTCTTCTCTTCAGCCCATTTACGTACCACTGTTGGGTATTGGCCTCCTCCAATTTGGAAGGGATTATGGTATCCTGTGCTGCGCTGACCAGGCGTACAGGATTTACTTTCTTTTCCGTCTCTCACAGAAGGTGTTATCTGTTTGCATCCGTCACCACATGGAGATTTTTATTATAGTGTAATTGTAGTGTTAATTAATATACAAGTTTAAGTTCTCAATAGTTACGTATAAATTTGAATATGTATATCGTTCATGTTAGCAAATGCCACGTGTTCTGCTAAAGACAAATAGACACATTGAGATATTGAGTTCGTACTTCGAGCTTGCCGTACCACAGGCACATACCAGTAGTACCACTTAGTTATATAAGCCATAGTTCCATCCATCTATCCATCAGCCCTTCTGCGTCGACTGCTGAACCTGGCCTACCCCATAGAACGCCACAATGTGCGGTCTCTTCTTATGTCGCTTGTCACTACTAAAAGCATACATAAATTTAATAAGTTTCCTTATACTTAATTAGATTATAGTACGTCGCGTGTATGTAGTTAATTATCTATTATAATATTTATATAAATAATTATTAAATTATCGATCAGAATGTTTAGGTGGTCATTCTGTAATTCAACTTTACATTGTCATTTGACACGATATTAGCATAGGTATTACGACTTCATGAAATGCAGCAACTATATTATTATATATTATGGTACACGTGATTCCAGAACTTTACTGAGACAATATTCCAGTGGAATACCTTCGGGAACTGTTGCTCAGAATTGGATTTGTCTGAATACAGTGTCAGGTTGATATCATTGAGGTATTTACCAGGTTTCATGAATTGCTTGAATTGTTCTTAATTATCGAGGGATCGGATAATTCTTAGTTATTCTACGAGACTCGTGGTCTAATGGTCCATATAACGGACTGTCGTTCACAAGGTCGTGGGTTTGATTCCCGCACTGGATAATTTTTCGTGTGATATTTATAATTGTTATACAAATGTTTGTACTTCTTTCGTACTACTACTTTTTTTCTAAATACATACATATTTAGAAAAGAAAAGTAGTACCTATAGGTATGTATTCTATCCGTATTCTAGTAGCTATAACACAAGCATATAAGCTTAACTTGGGACCAGAGGACGTTGTGTGAAATGTTCATGAATATTTAAAATTTATTTATTTCACAGAACTCTAAAACAGAAACGATCATTATTCTTGTTTATTTTATTATCAAAAATGTTAACGCCTCGCATTTACGCGAACTCGTCCTTTATTATGATAAATTTGCTTAATGATTAATGGATCTTACAACAGGTGGGCGTATTTTTAATAATCCTGTCTAGTTACCTTATGTTATTGTTTTAAATTTGTTACGACGTCATAGCTCGGTATTATTTTATTACCTTTGCTTGTATCTACCAGAATCTTTGGTGATTTGTCTTTAGAGTTAAGTAACAAAAGGTTTAACGGGACAGGAATAAGATGGTTGGACAAAAAGCCATGTTTCATACAAAAATATGGACATTGTACTCCTCTGTTTTCGTCTGATATTGCTTCTAGAGCAAGGAAATTTCCTTAGTATATCTAGGTCTACATTAATTTATTAATATTTTGCGATTGACTCGCTATGCTTTTTACTAAATAAACTAAATTATAATGGAAAAAATGATAACCATAAGCGGGACTTGAACCCGCGACCTCGGAATGCCGTTCCGTCGCTTTCCCAACTGAGCTATTATGGTCCACGCAAATGTTTACCAAATTTTCCACTACAATCATCTCAATGCGAGTTTTAACATCGTCCGATGTTTTTTCGTACAGCCATTACTTCGGTCCAATTGTGTTCTGTAAAGAACACTAACTGATCGATTGATGGACTGCTGACTTTTACAGCACCCTTGGGAGGAGATGGGGTGGTAACACATGTATTCTTAATTCGTCACCACACGGATATATATATCTACTATATATCTATGCTCCTATTACTATCTCTTTTTTTTAAATGATTGCTAAAAGAAATACAATCATCCAGATAACCTCTAGTTTTAAAAGTAGTTTTATTTTAATAAATAATTTATAATATATTATACAGTATAGTTTTTGCCACTCTACACATTATTTTGTATCATTTATTCACTTAAGACCGCCTTTTGACATCTAAGGTTATCAACTACCACATTTTAAATTATAAAACTTGTATATAAATTTATCATTAGCAAGGTCTTTCAAGGTGTTGGGAACATTAAATATAAACATTTTTTTTTAATTTAAATCAAATATTCAAACAAATATTAAGATAAAAGTGGTAGGGAAAAAATGTTTGGACCTGTCATAAGCACATAATTTTCTGACCACCGGAGGGCCCTGATGCGGCAATCAGGAATGGAGCCCCTCGCGGAAGAGATCGTTCGCTGGAGGAGCGAATTGCGCGACGATCTCATCCAGCGATGGGCCGAGAGGCTGGCGGACCCCACCGCGAGCAGACGGCTCGCTGAGGCGGTCCACCCAGTCCTGAGAGACTGGGTTGAGGCATCGGGATCCGACGTATCACCTAACCCAGTTCCTCACAGGTCACGGCTGCTTCGCCAAGTACCTGTGGGAGGCGGTTGGTATCGAGTCGGATCCCGTTTGCCGTAATTGTGGAAGTGGGGCCGTGGATACGGCAGAACATACCCTTGCCGTATGCACGGCCTGGGACGCCCAGCGCGCTGAACTCGTCAGCGTGCTGGGACAGGACTTGTCATGGTAAAGCTCAAGGCACCATCGTGGCACGGCAGCGCAGGAGGAGATAAAAAAAAAAAAGAAAAAAAAACAAAAAAAACCCTAATTTTCTGAAAAAAAATTATGTCGATTTGATTACATGATTTTTCATTTAATTACATAAATATTTTTCTGTAATATAAGCTGCACATTCTATACAGTTTGTGCCATCAGAGAATAACAATATTCAATTAACTATTTCTAACACATAATTACTCCATATTTTTCCACATTGGTGCCGATTCTCAGCGCACAACTAAACTTAACTTAACTAAAAAATGAAATTTGATTGTATCAATAACACAAATCCGTAATGTTAACGATTCTTTCTTGTTAGCAAATCTGTTTATTATAGATTAACGATTGTAATTAATATAAAATTAAACAACAAAACAGCCAAATAATCAATATACAGCATCAGTTGTTTTCATTTTTTAGTTAAGTTTAGTCGTGGACGTAGAATCGACACCATTGTCAAATATTATTAGTTTCACCTGTTGCTTCTATAAATCAATGGCTTTCACAGCATTAGATTAATCTCCGGGAAAATTTATTAGTCGCCCGGTCTGAACTTGAATTAATTCTACCTTTGGAATTAAGTTCTTATAAAATATTAATTTAGTTCTCTCTGTGTGTAACAGATTTACACTCAGATTGCTTCACCAATCGTTTTAAATATTAATCTTCTCAATAAATTTCTATATTTAGGTACATATTAGATTTTAATCTATCAAGTTTGCCTGGATGACCTTTTGCTTGGATGGGAACGTAATCAATTTAGTTATACTGGATTAAATTGTCTCGAATATTTATACAAATATACAAAATAATCTGATTACAAACAATACTCGGCAGATATAAGTACCAGATGGTGGGTTGACGTTTAAAATTGAGGACAAGTAACTTTAGCCTAACTATTTAATCATCCTAAAGAGCCTCACTAAATCGTACTTAATAGAATAATGACGTTTCATAATGACGTAAAGACTGTATCATAGACACATTATATATACTAAATCTATGAGACACGCATGATACATTTTTCACGCACACCTAGATAATTATTTAGGTGGCTTCAAACCGATTCAGTGGCGTAGCTATAGACGCTACGTCTAGTATGTCTGTGATTTGAAGTTATGGGAACCAGATTAGAGATTTTATATAACCAGGTAATTCATAGAAATATTTACTCTGACGAACAGTAAAATATAAAATTTTTGGAATTCTATAAAAGTTATATACGATACCATCAAATCAATTAAGACAGTTTAAGTGATTTGCAAGAGTGGGAAATAAGCACTCGACTACGGAACACAGCTTGACCAATTCTAACTTCTTCTTCTGAAAATTATTTCTTAAGCGCATGTGTTTTAAAGTGGCTCTTACTGTACGCGTAAGTGAAACACCAGGACACAGCTAGTGTATAAAATATGCAGCATTCGTACATTTAACAATAAGTGTTAATTGTTTGTAGAACTGTTCACAGTATTCAAATGTAACCTCATCAATATTTAAATGTGTTGCAATCATCGCTTTATCTCATTAACACTATTGATTGTTCAATATTTAGCAGCTGATTTAAGCTTTTCATAAAGATTAATGATAAATATGTTGTCTGTCCGTGTGGTGACGGATCAAAAATACAAGAGTCACCATCCCTTTTCCTTTCTAAGGTGCTATAAAAGGCAGCTAAGGGATTTTGTACACAGATAACATTCTCTGTGAGAGACAGAAAACTCGAAACAAACCCCAAAGTGGAGAGCACTTTGGGAGGTTAGGCGGTGTTATGGTCTACTATGCTACACTAACCAGGCATGTTAGCACGGGGTTTGTTTTAAGTTTGATAAGGTTTTTTTACGGGCTTCGAAACAAGAGGAAGCCCGTGCCCAACAGTGACACGTTCATGGGCAGGAGATAGAGAAATATGTTGCTATTATTCGTAGGCCGTAGTCCTTATGTTATGATCCATCGGCTTGCCGTGGTCTTAATATTGTCGCTTTAGGGTCACCACTCAAAGTATTTCCTTCCTTAACGTGGTCGGGTAGTCGAGCGATGTGCCCACTGCCACTTCAGCGTATTAACCTCAACTAAACTCATCATCAACTCATCAGTGTTCCATCCATATGTGTACTGATCTTAACCCCTGGGAAAACATCAATCAAAACCCCTTTCACTTGTGAGCCGTTATGCTAATTAAAAATAACTTAAAAGAAAATAGGCGTAGCAATCTCAAACTGATTCTATATCTCAACGAATAAAGCAAAGCTTTACTTAAATATAGAACGTAGATATAATAACATATTAAAAGCCTTAACAATATTGATCAAAACTCTTGTACTTAAAATACAGCCTTAAACAAGGCCGGGTTACAACGAGAGCAATTAGTCGAAGCCTCCATGCGTCAGCATTATGAGTTATCTCAATACTTAACAAAAGCCTGGCTGTTAAATTATAAAATAGACAAAGTAATTTGCGTCACCTTACATTTTACAGTTTCCGTTGTAGACGGCAGGGTGGCCATGAAGCACTGACTCTTGCGAAATAATCCTATTTTAACAAAAGTAACAAAAGAGAGATAATTATCTTTTGTATTAACTATGTCACATATTTTGCTTGTAAATTGTTTGTGTAATGAAATTATTTTGTAAACATTCTTGCTTTATTAGGTTTGCCTTTATGTATAATATCAAACCTTGTTAGGAACTTCGTTACCGTAGTGCTTTTAACGTAATTTAACGTTATGAAAAGCTGTGCTATTATCGTAATTTTATCTTTACGTCATCTAGTTTTATATAAAACGACACTACACTTTCTTTCTCGGTTGTTATTACTTTATCACAGTTCATTTATAGTAAGTGTATAATCAAATTGGATGTATCTCTAAATGCTTATAGAGATGTTGAATTTGTAAATAGAATCTTACAAGTTTTGTATAAATAGAACAATTCTTATACATTTAATAAAATAAATAGAATGTCTCATATATTTCCTAACTGTTGGTAACCGTAGTGTGTGGCACACAGCTTGTAATCCTATCGTGTGTAGCACATGTGGCGTCGTCTGTGGCGACGCATAAATCACGCGCATCGCTCCTCACATAAGATACCTTATGTTTGCGCTGTGATTTAACTTATATAAGAACACATTTTTACATTTTATTTTCTTTCTTGAACTGACATTCGATTTCAGTTGCGAATCGCAATTTTCTTTTCATTTCATACAACGAATACTCTTTGGTCTGAAATAAATAAATAAATATTTATGAACCTTTAACACAACGTCCTTTGGTCCCAAGCTAAGCTTATATGCTTGTGTTATGGGTACCAGAACACGGATATACTACATAAATATACTACTTTTCTTTTGTAAACACATTCTTATAATACATAGACACCCATACGAGGTACAAACATTTCTATGACAATTATAAATATCACACAAATGATTGTCGCGAGCGGGAATCGAGCCCACGACCTCGTGAATGGCAGTCCGGTACATAAATCACTCGACCACGAGGCCCGTGATTTAGAAAAAAGAAAATATTCTGTTTAGTATCATCATATAACAGTATTGCATGTTATAGACGGCCCTCATGGTCAAGTGGCTTATGTAATGGACTGCCGATCACAAGATTTCGGGTTTGATTCCTGCTCGAGAAAATAATTAGTGTGATTTTTTTAAATTGTCATACAAATTTTTGTACTGCGTCTGAATGCGTGCGTTTCTGTGTATTATAAGTATGTATGTACAAAAAAATCTTCTTTCCGTATTCTGGTACCCATAACATAAGCATATGTAAGCTTAGCTTGGGACCAGAGGACATTGTACGTATTGTCCATGAATATTTATTTATTTATATTAGGATAAAAATATCATCTCTTTCATAAATGTAACAAAAATATGGACCACAATCTAAAAAAAAACATATTAATATGTTCGTGTTTAATACTCAATAATATAGAAATGAACAAAGCCAGAATCTTAGCAAATATTACTAGAAATATAAGCAACCCTGTCTCTCTCTTATACGAGTTATTCACACAATATAGAGACGATATGTAATCTGTGATATGAAAGGTCCGGGGCGTGCTCCTATCCCAGTTACAAATGAAAAAGGTCCAGTTCAATATAGCGGTCGTAATAATTACATCGTAGTCGATCTCACAACGTGTGCGTATATACTGTGAACAACATACAAACAACAGTTATATTAATATGTTTGCTGTATATGTATAAAGTCGATGAAGCAATAGGCGCATGTGTTGTGCTTATACTTACTTAAAAAACTAAATTATTGCTAAATTTAATTATGGTGGAAAAAGTGATTACCGCAAGCGGGCTTCACTTTTTCCACCATAATTTAATTTATTAAGTAAAAGCATAGCATTTTAATTGCAAAATTAATAAATTACTTTATATTATTGCTAATTGATATATCGGAATAAATTTTATTCACTTGTTTTTGAAATAAAATATAGTCCACATAACGGCAATACTTATGGATTCTAGATAGAGCATATGACGTAGAACAAAGACGAAACCCATAATGTAGGCCCCTTTCAATATTGATTGCACTAACAATAGAAGGTCTATTGTGTATTGGTTAAATATGTTTTCTATTTATCAACAAAACTAAAGAGAAAGTTGTTAATTTAAATAATAAATCTGAGCTAAAATTTATTCGGAGCTAAAACGTTTTACTAGAGTTATGAGAAAAAAAAATGAGATTATGACGGCTGATACGAGCTTAAAAGAAATAAACTAAAGTATAAACACGCGAGAAAAATTTGAATAGTTTTTAAATAATTATTGTATTGTCATCGGTCCTTGTCAAACATACAAAATTTCAGATCAATCCGACTACAAGTGGATGAAAATCACTTTCAAATATTCTGTAACATAGAATATATATCTTATATATAAAATTCCCGTGTCACAGTGTTAGTTACCGTACTCCTCCGAAACGGCTTGACCGATTTTTATGAAATTTTACATGCATATTCAGTAGGTCTGAGAATCGGCCAACATCTATTTTTCAAACTTTTTTTTTTTAGTATGGCAAAACAACGTTTGCCGGGTCAGCTAGTCTAATATATAAAATTCACGTGTCACAGTGTTAGTTACCGTACTCCTCCGAAACGGCTTGATCGATTCTTCTCAAATTTTACATACATATTCAGTAGGTCTGAGAATCGGCCAACATCTATTTTTCAAACCTTTTTGTATTTTTTTTTGTATGGCAAAACAACGTTTGCCGGGTCAGCTAGTCTTATATATAAAATTCACGTGTCACAGTGTTAGTTACCGTACTCCTCCGAAACGGCTAGACCGATTCTTATGAAATTTTACATGCATATTCAGTAGGTCTGAGAATCGGCCAACATCTATTTTTCAAAAAAATTTTTTTTTTAGTATGGCAAAACAACGTTTGCCGGGTCAGCTAGTTATTATGTAAAAAAAGAAGAAGAATTGGAAGTGTGTGAATTCTTCTTCTTTCTAAACTTCAAACTAAGAAAAATATAATTTTATTTCTTTTCAGTGGAAAAGAAATAAAATTATATTTTCCTTAGTTTGAAAATAAAATTCTTACTGGATATTGACATGTTATTACCCATTTTATAACCAAAATGTACCTTACAAACCTTACCTGAGCATCTTAACATACTCTCGTCAAAAGATAATTAATTAGTAAAAGAAAAAAAATCTACAAAGAAAACTACAAGAAGAAAGTAAACATATTGACGCTGGCAAATGCGATGCGAAATCAACCCTCTTGAAGAAGAAGTGAAAAAAAAATACACGTTATTGAAAATTGAAAGCACATCAAAAATGAGTTAAGGCTAAATTAAATTTTCTTATAAACTCACAGTAGGTCACTTATTATCTATACTAATTATATAAAGCTGAAGATTTGTTTGTTTGTTTGAACGCGCTAATGTCAGGAACCACTGGTCCCATTTGAAAACATCTTCAGTATTGGATAGTACATTTATCGAGGAAGGATATAGGCTATATAACGTCCTGCGACCAATAGGAGCAAAGCAGTAGTGAAAACAGTTGCAAAAACGGGAAAAGTTTTCTAAATTCCACGCGTACGGAGTTGCGGGCAACAGCTAGTTTTACAATATGGCCAGTATTTTTTCTAAAGACAAAGGCAGAAACAGTTAGTCTACGCCTCATTCTATTGTTTTCAATTCACCGCCTCTTTTACCAATTAGTTGAATACAAGCTGTCATTTATTGAGCGCAGTGTAAACCACACTTTCCACTCAATCAATTAGGTATATAATGTGAGTGTTTTGTACTGTATCACAATTAATGAGGCGGTTAGACGTGGTATCCACTCATTTAGTGCAAGTGTCGAGTACGGTATTAATCCAACTTGGAACTATTTTATTAATTGTTTGTTATGTTGAGTTTTAACCTGTAAAGTGGCCGTTATTAATCATGTATTGTTATATGGTTTTGGTAATTATTTACCGCAACCGATGACACAGTTTATAACATTTAGCCCGAATTTTAACTCTTTACCGAAAATTGATAGATATTTTTGAATAACATGTTTTTAATTTGGAAAATATACTTAAAAGGACTTGATTTTTTTTTTCATAAATATTCATGGACATTTCACACAACGTCCTCTGGTCCCAAGCTAAGCTTACAATAATATGCTTGTGTTATGGGTACCAGAATACGGATAGAATACATATACTACTTTTCTTTTGTAAATACATACCTATAATATATAGAAACACCCAGACGCAGTACAAACATTTGTATGAGAATTACAAAAATCACACAAATGATTGTCCCGAGCGGGAATCGAACCCGCGACCTCTTGATCGGCAGTCCGTTACATGAACCACTCAACCACGAGGCTCTTGGTGTTTTAAGTTACGAATATTTAAAATGATTAAAGAAATATGATCAAATTTTACACTCCAGCTCTCCTAAGTAAACAAAACACTCTTTTTATGTGTAAGAATAGAGTAAAATGTAGGTCTAGATCAAGTAATTTAACAAACAACGAAAATAGATCAGAAACAAATATAAAACTTCGGAAGTAGCAAGTTGTACGGAAGCTGGATGAGGCGATGTCACGCTGTTTATATGTGTAAGTTTGTATATCACAGAATTCACAGATTCACTCCTCATATTTCTTGATACCCACTTAGATGTTGGCTCTTAGTGAACTATTTTATGACTATTATTTATTGTTGTTATGTTTCTTCTTGCCATTCAATTGTTAACTATTTCCTTAAAAGTTCTTCATAAGCTCAATTGTGCTTGCTGTGTTGCTCAATCATCTATGTGTTGATCTCTATGTCATGTCCTACATCTTTAAGATATAACTAACTTAACGCTTTGTTTCTGAAGATAGATAAGATAGGATATATATGTGAGATAAGATAAGATATTCTGTAGAATTTTTGGTTAGCTTCGCTTTGCTTAAAAGTAAGTACGGATTTCGCACGATTTTAAAAATGGCAAACCTATTATATATTTCGGACTGCCAGGAACCAATAAGAATAAAACTAGCGGATTATTTAGCTATGATTGTATAAATATTCACTCGTTTAACAAAAATAAATATTGGCTTTGTTTCATAAATGCAGGCTAAAATTAGAAAAAAAAAACTTCTAAATAAAGTTCAAATACAATTGAGAAGACGAGTGAGAACTCAACAATGCTGGAATGAAATAAAAAATGGCGGAAAGAAAAACCACGAAAAAGTTAAATTAATAGAGCGCCTTCCTTACAAAGTTTTAATCAAAATTGTATTTTTGTACGCAAAGAGGACACTGTGAGGTGTCAAATAGGTTTCTCTGTAAATGTATTGTTTTATCTTTTTACAAGATAGATTGACTTGTTTTATTTTGTTAAGATCAATTATAATCATGTTATATATAAAATTTACGTGTCACAGTGTTAGTTACCGTGCTCCTTCTAGACGGCTTGATTTTTATGAAATTTTACATGCATATTCAGTAGGTCTGAGAATCAGAACAACGTTTGCCGGGTCAGCTAGTAGTTTATAAACGTTTTTCTATTATACATGAAGGATGGGTGGCTATTTTTTTAAACGACTTTAAAAAAAAGAAGATATTCTCAATTCGTTTGTATGTTTTTTTTTATGTGTTACCTCATAACTTTTAACTGGGCGAAGCGATATAATGATTCTTTTTTATTTGAAAGCTGGTGGTTTCCGTGTAGTCCCATTGGCAACAGGTCAGGATCTGATGTTTATTTCCTGAGAAATCAAAGAAAGCCCTCAAATTTTAAAGACACATGAAGCAAATAAACGTTTTTTTAAATAATACTTACCTAATTATTTTCATATTATCGTTCTTTTACTGGTGGTATCAAGTTAAACAATAAGTATTTCTAAGACTGTGTTATAAGTATATTAGGTAACGTATAATAGATAGAAAACACCCAAACGCAGTACAAACATTTGTATAACAATTATAAATATCACACAAATGATTGTGCCGTGCAGGATTCGAATCCGCGACCTGTCGTAGTCCATTACATGAAAAATTAGGCCACGAGGACCATCTGATCAATTGCTTACAAGATAAGGAAGGACAGAAACAAAAGGATAAGGAAGTAAAAATTAAAATGGATTTTTCAATAAAATGAAAGAGACAAATATCTGTTTATTTATATTCTATGTAGATACGCTGTAAATAATATGACTAAGTAAGTCTCTGTAAAAAAATTATTTATTGTATTTTTATTCATCAAGATTACCGGCTAGATATTGATAAATATTTACTTCAGCAGAAATTCGAAACTATTTAGAAGACATCTTTACATCTATACTAATATATAAAGATTTTGTTTGTTTGAACGCGCTAATCTCAGGAACCATTGGGCCGATTTGAAAAATTCTTTCAGTGTTAGATAGGGCATTTATCAAAAAAGAGTTTAGGCTATATAACATCACGCGACGACCAGTAGAAGTGAAGCAGTACAGAAAAATGTTGCAAAAACGGGGAAGGTTTTGAGTCTTCATTATTGTATGTATGTCCCTATTTTTTAATAGATAGAGTGATTCAAGATGGCTTTTTGTATAATTTGTTTAGGTTTGATTTCGGAATTCCACGCAAACGTACGAAGTTGTGGGAAACTCTCTCCAGTCCATTATCGGTCTACTGCTGGGCACCGGGCCCCCTCCGCTCTGGGAGGGATTATGGTCTACTGTGCGCTGACCAGGCGTTTTGGCACAGGGTTTGGTTTTAAGACTTCTGTCTCTCACAGTAGACATTAACTACTTGTAATATCCATTAGCTAGCTTTTATAGCACTCTGGGAAAGAAATGTCAGAGTATGTTTATGTATATATTTGTGTGTATGTTGGTATGTATGTATGTCTATATTGTAATCATGGTATTTTACGCACTTATTTTCTAATTCCTCATTGCACCTACCTTGAAGTTTTCTGCACCACCCTAGGTTAGCTGGTAGAGAATGCTTTTAGCATTAAGCACGCCTATGTACATTTTTTTTTGTGCAAAAGTTTTTAAATAAATAAAAATAAATGGGATGGTGACAATTGTTTTATTACTTCGTCACCACACGCATGTCCGTTACACTATTTGTAATTAAATCAAAATCTTTGCGTTACTTTACGAAATTACATCGTCTTAACATTTCACGGAGTTTCTTGTCATTTTATATTTTGTTACTAGTGGGTATCTAAGCAAATCGTAACAAGGAAACCCAATTTAACTTTTGTAGATTGTTCCCGCGTCCCGAAAACATTAGCGGTTTGAAACAACCTTGTTACTTGACCAATCCATTACATGCAACCTTATGTAAGAGGTCCTCGTTTAATTACGTTGATATCTCTATTTATTTGTTATCATTTAAAAATTTATTTAATTGTAACAACATAGAGCCGATTTTATTTAGCTAGAAATCACTACCCTGAATATCACTCGTTAATTTAATATAGTAAATTATCCTGTCATTTTAATATTACAAGCAAATTTCTTATAATAAAATATATGGTGTTAAAATACTGTATCTATAAAAGTCCCCAATAAAAGTTAAACAAAAAACTAACCAGCAAAGAAATATAGCACAGCTATATATTGAACAATGGAAAACTCGAAACTAAATTCTGTGCCATCACACTTAGTCAGTGCGGCACTAAAATCCTACCCATATGGAGTAGGCTTGTGCCCAGCAGTGGGACTAATAGGCTGGCGACAGAGATATTTTTTAAGACAGTCTGGAAGTTTCCATTCACAACAAACATAATACCAAATTTTCTTGTGATACAAACCAAATTGTTTCACATAGAAACATTTTTGCTTTAAGCCTTGAGTAAATGAGTCGGTCTAAATCCGGTACAAAGTCGGTTATTCTCGATTATTTCGGTAAATTCCGGTACATCCAGTAACAAGGGGCAACGAGTCGCGGCGTTATAAACACTCGCTCGACACTAACGCGATTTAAGGCTCTGTCCTGTTAGATTCATATGTGGTGTAAGACATAAGAGGTAGCGGGATGAGATATACGGTGTGATTATACGTTGTTTGCGCATGATTTGAACATTTCGTTTAATATGCAATGAAATGTAATTCTATGCTCCTTAGAAGTCAGATTTCTCTTCCTCTCTCTCCAGCCTATTAACGCTCCACTGTAGGGCACAGGTCTTCTCCATTTTTGGGCGAGATTATTGTCTACTGTGCTGCGGCAATCAGGCGTGTTAGCACAGGGCTTATTTTTCAGATTTCTATTACTCACAGAGGCTTTATTTATGTACAATATTCCTTAGCTGGCTTTTACAACACCCTGGGATGAAATAAGGGTTTTAGGTTAAATTCTTAATCTGTCACCACACGGAAATCTCAGATTTATTCGGGGATAAATGCACTTAGCATTCGTTATTTAGGCTTTTTAGATAACACTATCTATCGCGAATATCGATTTAGTTTATCAGTGTCTATCGCTATTTGTTCCTATATTATTGTTTGAAACATGTTCTTTTAGTTAAAACTTAGGAGTGTAGTGTGTTAACTTATAACACAAATCGCTTTCGCTTGGAATTTATTCCACATAAGAAACCTAAAGTCGTCCGACTTAGATGTACTTCGTTGCTTAATTTCGCGGAATGAGCTCTTAAGCGTGGCCCTTTACTTGTCTGACTTGAGGGCCCTACACCTGAAACTTACCCTATTTAATATGGGTTTTAGCTTGTTTACCTACATAGAATTTTATGTAGCCCCCAAGGATTAATATCACGACGAGCTTAGTTTTAATGAGTATATAGCTTAGTTAAGAAGATTCCGATCCTTGGGTATAACGAAACTAGGGAGATTTCCTTTGAGGAAATTATTATAATGGACTTTTCTGTAATTACGTGTATTATATATTTATATACGTTTAAATAGGTGTGTGTGTGTGTGTGTGTAATTTACTCTAAAGGAATATTGAAAGAAAAAGACGCTGGAGAAGGTTGATGAATCGGAATAATCATGTCACTATCTAATCTATTCTATGGGTGCTTTGGCTAAGAAATATTCCACTTACTTTCTATCTGTCCAGCCCAATAACGTTCCACTCCTGGGCCCCGTGCCCACACCTCCTCAACTTGGGACTATAATATAAATAACTTTGGGTTATGGTCTACTGTGCCGCGCTGATCAGGCGTGTTGGCTCAGGGTTTAGTTTCGAGATTTCCATCTCTCACAGTAGATATTAACTGCTTATATTGACCCTTAGCTGGCTTTTACAGCACCCTGGCAAAGAAATGGGATGGTGACACTTGTATTCTTAATCCGTCACAACATGAACCTTCACTTACTTTACTTTCTCGTATCAATGTAATGGCTTGCATTGAAACCATATACAAACACACCTGATCAGTGTCGTATAACAGATTAAGATATTATCTCCTATTGTGTTTTCGCGTATTGAAAATCGGTCCAGATGAAGAACATACGAACCTAAGACAAAATATCACACTGATTATAAAACTATCAAGTATATTCTTTAAGTTAGCTTAAAGTTAAAAATAACTTAAGATTTAACAATAATATCTACGTAGTTACAAAGCGCTGCTTAAATTTTCATATCAAAATAGCTGTTAACTTTGGCCAATTATATTATCGAGTTTCAACAACATCAAAGAAAGCCTTACTATGCAGATTATTTTTACTTCAAAGATACTTAGATAGAATTACACAAGGCGAAGTCCGAAATCGTTATTTAAAACGTTTGAAGTTTATTCAGTTGTTCCCTTAAGGTAAGATGATATTCAATCGAGATGGAAAAAATAAAGATAATTGATAATGTAAGCATCACAGTCATTTGCGAGGGGGATTCGTCTGATACACATTTTGAATTTGAAATGGGACTAATGGATGCTGAAAAGTGAGTCTTCATTGGAAAGTAAAAATTAAGTTGTTACTTAGTAGGCGAGTCACGTTCCAGCTGATTGTATTCTGTTTCTGATGACAACTCACACAGATTACTAAAAATGTTCCTTATTCTGAAATATGATGTTGATTTTACTCGATTATTTAACATGAAAGTTGTGCTTGTCAATTCTGATGTGAGTTTATAATGTACCTAGTCGTGGACAATTTTGAAGATATTACGATTTAATAAAGTTTGTTTGTTGTCTACTTCAATATACACTCATTAGTGCAATCATATGTGGTATCACATTTTGATAGTACCTCCATTTCTCCTCATGGGTTCAGAGTCAATGAAGTCGTAATCTAAAGTTCAACTTCTGCTAGAAACGGAAATCTCGAAATTACACCATAGTTATGTTGAAGTACCTGAAGAGAGCAGTACCAGACCTATAGCCTTATGTTTTGGAGAACGTGCATACCAAATAATGAAACATTAGGAGCTAAAAAGAAGCAGGTTGGTTATACATATATTTTGGGCTCATTCAGTAAATACTCTAAAATGATTGTTTATCCAGATTTGGCTAAGATTTACTCCTGAATTTAAAACTACCCAATTTAAATTCAAAAAGATTATCTCAAATTTTGTAGCCCCTGAAAAATAACTTTGTATAAAAGTGAGCGAAAAAAATGTCAAAGAAGCAAGACCTAAATTTAAGATTATCAGCGCGTTCTCAAGAATTTATTCTGCAAGGGATAGAATCACAGCGTTTTATTGCTGTCGATAAACAGCAGACTGTGTCATAGTATAAAATATTTAACAGCAGGGAAACTTGGCATACTTGCCCTGTCAATGTAGTTTGCTTTAAAGGAGCTCAGTGCCAAAGTGTGTGAGATGTCTCAAGGATAGAGAAAATTTCCTAACATCCAAGTGGTTACCTTTTTACTTTAGTTGCTCATCGAGGCTGGAAGCATTATTTAGTAAATCTGGCTTTCATCAACCGAAACAACATCTATGTTCTCTTTAAAACGTTAACTGCGTCATCATTTTTAAAGAACTTTCATTTGGTGCTATAGGGACCTAAAAGATCTCTAAAGAAACCTACGCTTCCCTGCGTTAGAAACCTAATCAGTCTCTTAAAAATACAGTTTTGAAAATACTTTATATCTTCCAGAAAACAATGACAATTAATAAAAAATTTTTGTGGGTGAAAGATAGCCTATTGCTTGATATTTTCGCTAGGTTCGCACGCAATTATGACATTTAAATAAAATACAAATTCAAAACAAAAATTAGATATCGATTGTATTTCTTACCGCAACCGAAGATAGTTCAAAATGTAAAAGTAGTGATGGGAATAAATTAATATCTCAGTTATCGATTGATATTTTTTTATTATTTAAGAAAAATGTTTTTCGTTAAAACATTGTAAGCACATTGATTGGTTGCAATGCGTTTCGTTTTCAGTACACGAGTTAGGAGTAGATAAGTTACGAGAAAGTGTCATAGGATTAGTAGGTATAGTCGATGTAGTATTCGTTATGAAAAATGTTGCATTATTGTTAGTATGTTATTGGTGCGTTCATTCCAGCGTAGTAAGTTTCTTCGTTTTCTTTTTAGGTACGTCAAATATTTCGTAATCAGAATCACTGTCACTGTCCGCTATTGGCGGACAAATTGAACATTTTCCAAAATTTCAATTTTACTAGACGATGCATCAGCATAATTCGGCGTTGAATTTTTTTTTAGAAATCTCACCAAAATAAATCGACTTTGTACACTTTTTTTTTAAAAGTACTCATTGTTCATCAAAAATGGTCAACAAGTAGGTATATATGCGGGTATTAAAACGAGAACGTGCGCCCGACCTCCCTCGTCGATACTAGAACAACACTAAAACGAGCCACGATGCGCCCGCGCCGCCCACCTTCCCTCTCTTGCGTCTACGAGGCCTACGATTCCACGAGTACCGACATTTCCCCCTGACGCAAGGAATGAAAATAATTATAATTCTGTGCGTTAGGGACCTAATCCATCTCCAATTTCTTTTTTGATGTCCTTGAATAAATTCAAGGACATCAAAAGCTAAAGCTTTAAGTAGGAAGTAAATATGTGTATTTGTCCTACTCATACATAAAAAACTTTACAAGTTAGAGCCTCCCGCAAGAACTGAGAGAACACGATTATATGCCACGCACAGTACAGAAGTCCTGCAAGAGATCTGATACATCGCGTAACGCAGGTAACGTGTTAACTTATCATATTGGTATCATCTAGGTACATATCAATAAAATCAAAACAGTTTTGTATGGTTACTAATACAAAATGACATACAGAACAGCAACAACAACTTATAATGTGCTATTTGCGTTCAACAAGAGTAATAAGATTGTCGTCAGTAAATGCGTGCTTCCATAAGAATGTGTCACTCCAAGCGGTTTGTTACTAGTTTCCATACTGGTAACACATATACTGTGTCCGCGTGAATTTAGGCCAACCTTAAAAACATTCCGTTTCCTTCCTTCATTGAATTTTCTTTAACAAAAATAATTTCGTCATATTTATTCGTGATTGAGATTTTTTTCACGTTATTTGAATATTCAATGTTTTTCAGTTTAATCAATTCTGGCCACGTTTCTATTTAATCTATAATTTGTATTGTTAATGTTGAGAACTGTGGATATTTTTCTTTTTTGATTCGTATCTAAATATTCTTGATTGAATTTATCATCGAAATAAATAGCTAGATCATAAATCATTGGAGTTCATTATAACAAACGGTTAGTTATTAATGAAATTTTAACTTTTACTCTTAGAAGTTATACTACTGTTTTGCTACAAGGTTTATATAAAAATAAAAATTATAATATCAATCCACTCATCATTCTTACTCCATCCACTGCTAATTGCTATAGGTACATAGGCCTCACAATGTTAAGTTCTGCTGGCAACTTCGGATTAAAAGTTATAGCTTAATATGAAAATGAAACTCAACTTATTTTCACAATTTGATCTGTTAGCACACTAAGAGCATCTGTCTTCTGAGATACACCTACTAACCTTATTCAGGAGACAGAGAAAACATGGAAATTTTTTAATAAGTTATTGGTCTCAATAAAGATTTATACTTTTTACTTTTATCACAAAAATATATAGCAATAAATTACAATATATTCATAGCTCTTCTTGTGAAAATATTACAACATCACAGCTCGACACCAACATTATATCAGAAATATATCTATTTATCATTATTCTACCATTTCAATCAACGTCACAGTTGTCACGCAAATAAAGATAAATGCCAGGGTGAAAATATACCAACAAGTCTGGATTGTAAACGAAAAACCGAGTTATGTGAGAGTCATACTCGTTCACTGAGAGTTCCGTATCTATAAAACTGAATAAATTCATAATTGTTGTAAACTAACATATGGCAAACATTATTAGCTAAATTTTAATAATATTTTAGGCTAGCTAACTTTTAAAATAGGTACTTTGATTTGATATTATGGATTTTTAGCTACGGCAAAGTGCATTTTAGTTTTAGCCAAATATGTAGAAAGTTGTAAGTCCAGTTTACTTAGAGCATATGGGAAAAAGTGGTCTTATTTTACGTCAATTCTTTATATATATATAAAAACCGATTTCATAAGACAAGTAAACTTAAACCAGCCTTATTCACGTTAGAGGCGTGGAAAAATAAAATTTCTAAGTTTTCAACGCGTGTAAAGAAATTTCAAAAATTTTACAGACGGATGAGACTTAGGCGTAAGTTTATAAAAGTTTAGTATTTTTATTAGACGGAATCCTAAAAACAAGTCTCTAAAGTACTGGTTATATTCAGTTATAATTCAATTCGATAATTGTCTGATCCCGTCGAGGACATTAATCAATTTCCAGTTTCACTGTTAACTTTGAAACCATTTGCAAATTTAATTCACGTCATAGATTAAGAAACCTTTGATTTGGTATGTATTAGATTAATCATTGTTTTGTTTGTTTGTATGTTGTTATAGAAGTAACTTAATGGAGTATGTATGTTGCCTAAATCAAGGACGTCCTAAGCATTAAGGAAAGAAAGAGGGAAGGAGGATAAATATCTGTTAATTTAATATTCTCTAACACTTGCGCGACTCATTTTATTAAATAAAACTACTCTTTACGGAGAAACTAAATAATAGTGGAAAAAATGATAACCATGAGCGATCATTTTTTCCACTATAGCAATAGCATAGCAAGTCAATTGCAAAAATTAATAAATTAATGTACTGTTTACGGCTTTAGACGCTTGTATTTATTATAAATTTTAGCCCGACGTTTCGGAGATTTTGCAGTCACAATGGTCACGGACTAAGACTGTAATATAATAACTGATCGTAGAGGACATTTTACAGCTCAGTCTCACCCATGACCATGGTGACTGCAAAGTTAGTTGTTTTATGGTTTTTACTGTCGTGAGGGGATGAATTAGGAATACAAGTATCACTACTCCTTTTCTTTCCCAGGGTGGTGTAAAAGCCAGCTAAGGAATATTGTACACAGATAACATCCTCTGTGAGAGACCAAAGTAGAGGAGGCTTGTTGTATATATTACTAGCTGTAGGCCTTGATTTTCTATTGCCTACAGTAAAACCTTATAATCTAGACATATTAAATATATGTGTTGACCAATCGTCAGACCTGTACGATACAAAAAAAAATCATGAAAATCGATCTTTATTTCGGAGGATTTTGGTAACAAACAACACGACAAGAGGATTTTTTATAGACATAAGAATTGATCGGATTAGAGAATAATTATTCATTGATTCCTATGACAATGAAACTATCAATCAAAAACATTACAATTAGTAATCAATCAGAACTATCATCAACACCATTAGATGTTTTGATTGATGAGGGAACATAGTCTGAAATCTTGGAGATGTAGTTATACGTAGAACGCAATCTTGGTTTCATATACTCTAGTCATATATTTTTGTGAATTACTTTAAAATTTAAGTGAATATTATCTATTGTTTTATAAATAAAATAATATTGTACGTTAGGGACCTAAAATTAACTTCGCTGAAAAACGTGAAAATGTTTTGGAGGTTAATGCGCTTTAATGCATATTAGTTAAATAAAAATACCATCGCTCATAAAAAAAATACCGCAAAAATATTTTGGAACTCGGTACGCAAATGCGCTTTGTTGCATATAAGCGAATATACAGACATGTAGATAGGCAAAAACGTAGATACACGTTCACATCTTCTCTTCTCCAGCCCATTTACGTCCCACTGTTGGGCACCGGCCTCCTCCACTTTGGTTTGATTATGGTCTACTGTGCAGCGCTGACCAGGCGTGTTGGCACAGGGATTATTTTCGAGTTTTCCGTCTCTCACGCAATATCCCTTAGCTGACTTTTACAGCACCCTTGGGAGGAGATGGGGTGGTGACACTTGTATTCTTAATCCGTCACCACACAGATAACGTTCACATAACAAGATAATATTATGTACCTAATCATAACATGTCTCTTTTATCGTCGATGGGTAAGAAAAATACTCACTGTTAAGCTAGTTGAACTATGACATGTATCACAAAGTGTTGTGTTATTAAGCAAGTTGGTACACAGCTCCAGTGGCGCAATTGGTTAGCGCACGGTACTTATAAGCAGTATAACGTGTGAGGAATGCCGGGGTTGCGAGTTCGAGCCTCGCCTGGAGCATTTATTTTTTAATATTCTATCTAATTACAGTACGAAAACTTCGTACCGTAAAAAACAGCTTGAGGTAACATAATATTTTCTAACACTTGCGCGACTCATCTGTTTAAATAAAACTACTTTTTACGGATTTAGACGCGTATATTTGTTTTTTGGATGAGACTCTCACCGTGAGAATATGAGAGTCTCACCCGTGACCATGGTGACTGCAAAGTCTCCGAAACTTCGGGCCAAAATTTAAAACAAATGTACGCGTCTAAATCCGTAAAAAGTAGTTTTATTTAAGCTTGAGGTAAGTAAATAACTTATAGCCTATGTTTTAATTGATTCTTTCTGGTTTATTTTTAAATACTTTTAAGTTTTGATGTATAAAAGTTATGGCCATAAGTCCACCACGTATAAAGTAAAATATGAGTTGAAGATACTGTACCTTGACCCTCCCCTTAGTCTAATTTTCATCCAGCAGATGTTTGCAGTTAGTGGCGCTGCTCAGTGCACGATTTTATTATTTTGGTTAAGCATTGCGTCGGTATGTCAATTAAATGTATTATCCCGTAGTGGAGAACGCGTGTGGTAACGGACTAAGAATACAAGTGTCCCCATCTCCTCCCCAGGGTGCTGTAAAAGTCAGCTAAAGGATATTTTACACATATAACATCCTCTGTGAGAGATGGAAAACTCGAAAGTAAACCCTGTGACAATACTCCTGGTCAGCGCAGCACAGTAGACCGTAATCCCTTCGAAAATGGAGTAGGCCCGTGCCCAACAGTGGGACGTTAATGGGCTGGAGAGAGAGAGAGTGGAGAATGCAAGAGTCCAATATTGGGACTATAATGGTTGAGGACAAGTGGAAATTATATCGTCGTAATATTTCTTTTTAACAATTTACAATTCAAATAAATTATGGAACAAAATATATTTGTAATTTGTAAAAACAAAATCTCACCTATCTGTTTTTAATTAATCTATAACATTATAAATTAAAGTGTTTCCGCTAATTGCTAACAAAATCAGATGATGTAAAAATAATTAACGTTGCCCGCAACTTCGTACGCGTTGAATTAATAACCAAACCTTAACAAATTATACAAAAAAGCCATCTTCTTGAAGCACTCTATCTATTTAAAAAATCGCTTCTAAAACCGTTGCGTAATTTTGAAGATATAAGCTTACATAGGGATATACATACAAAAATAACGACTTTGTTTTATAATAAGTAAAGAAGTTGGCAAACAAAATACAAGTTTTTCTTTGACTACTGTTTGAATAACAATTAAGTTTGTTCCGTGATGTCCACTTACAATTTAAATAATTGATTCATCTTTCTGTAGAGAATCTTATTGGAAAATAAAGAATTATTTTTGATTGGATAATTGGGCGGTAATTGCAGATTAGTATTGTAATTGATTGACTTTGATTGATTGAAAGTTATCTTTAAGTATTTTTATTAGGATACTAGCTGTGTTTTGCAGTTTATTTATTTTTAAAATAGTGTAAGGGATTTGGTAAGTGCCTCTTCTATAAAACTCTTATTAAACTGTTTATTTACTGTTGTCACACTAAATAAAGCACAAAACTTTCTTAGAATCGGTCAAGCCTAATCATTCACTTGTGAATTGTCTGTGTTTTAAATAGGGACATAGCATCGTGGGCTATTATTTTCTTATTCCTGTTACGTACCAGCTATTAATATTATCACCTAAAAAAATTATTATATCTGCAATAACTGCACCTCATTTCTTTCTTCTTCTTTCTTCAAAATAATTTCAATTAACGTAATTTTCTAAAAAGGGTGCCATGGTTTCAATTCTAAAGCAGATAAAAATAGAGATTTAAGTAAAACAATATTGGTTCTGAATTTCTTAAATAATTAATAAAAGTCAGGTGAGGCACTGATGGACATTTCCATTTGTATTGGTGGCTGAAGATAAATATTTGTGATATTAACAACGGCAGCTCTGATTAACGATGCCGCATTGCTGCCCCATAGTGTTGACCTAGTGTTGTTATCGATGTTTTTGGTTTTTTTATTTTTTTTGTTGAGTTGTGGCTGATCAGGCTCTACCCGCCTAGTATCACTGCGACCAGATTGATCTATTGTGATCGCCACTTTCTATAGTTCTTGGTCCAAGCCCGTTGCCATGAAGAACTCCAGGATTGTTTTGGCTCCAAGAAGTTTGATCTCTTCCGGGTGCATGACATGCTTTCCCAGAAGGGAGCATCGTGTGCGCATCACTGCGGGGCAGTCAGTGAGAATGTGAATAGGTGTTTCCTCCTCCGTTTGGCAGAGTCTGCACATCCCATTGTCCGCGCATGCTTGTTTAAACAACAGTGTCCAGTAAGTATTCTTACTAGCATTCGCAGATTGTTCCTGCTTAATGCCAGGGCTTCTGAAGCAGCCTTTAAGTTAAAGGGTCTTATAAGAGCCTTGGAGTGATTCAATCCGGAGTACTGTCTCCAGAGTTGAATAGTTGAGCGAAGGCAGTCTGCTTTAAGGGTCAGCCTGGCCAGACTTTTGGGTATTCCACAAACGGGTTCAGGACCAGACTGTACGCTTTTAGCTCCTGCCCGTGCTAGCTCGTCGGCTTTTTCATTGCCTTCGATCCCAGCATGTCCTGGGACCCACCGTAAAATTACTCTGTTTTTTGCACCCAGAGTATTTAATAGTTGTCTGCAGTTCATGACCAACTTCGAGCTACAAACTTCAGAAGATAAGGCCAGGAGAGCTGCCTGACTATCCGAATGTATGTAGATTGTTTTTGGTTAATTTAGATTAAAATAATCTACTTAGTTCTAAAACTAAAAAACACGCTTGAAAATCCTGAAATGTTTTTAATTGTTGTTTTTTCATCAACGCTTAATAAGTGTGCAAAATTTCAGATCAACACGACCACTGTAAGTGTGTGAAAATTACTTTCAAAGATTCCGTTACATATATTAATACACTGATAGATACGTTCCGAACTAATATAAGCGTGTTAAAAAGAAAAAGAATCAATAAAAATGTTTGATAGAACTTGCTTAATATAACTAGGTGTGTGCTATTCGCGTATAAGTATTTGTAGACTAACTGCCTATTATTTTGCGATGTCATGCATACCATTTGATCTTTTTTATCAAAAACACTCCGTGACAATGACCTTGACCTTCACTTTAGGGGATATTTTGATAATAGTTAATTGGAATTTTTTTCTGTTTATCTCTGGTCTGTTCGTCTTTTTCTGTTTCTCATCTCGCTGATATTATCATCAAAGTATATTTTAGCAAAAACTTAATTACTCTGCTTTCATGAAATATTTCCTGAATACTAGCTAGAAAATCTGGCAGAAATATGCACATACGTTTTCTAAACGAATTTGTAGTTTCCAGTGACATCACAAGCCTCTTTGATTACACAAGCGTACACGACAGTTCTGAAGTGACACGTATGTTCTTTCGCTCATCACTTTCATAAGAGCTCTTTCATTACTTTAAAATTTATATGATTAAATATTTATAGATATTTCACAAAACGTCCTCTGGTCCCAAAGTAAGCTTTATTTCTATGCTTGTATTATGTGTACCATTATACGGATATACTACATAATATAAAGAAAGAAAGAAAGAAGTTTGTACAAACGTTTGTACTGCGTCTGGGTGTTTTCTATGTATGCTAAGTATGTATTTACAAAAGAAAAGTAGTATATGTAGTAAAGAAAGAAAGAAAGAAAGTTTTTATTTCTTCATGGGGACACAACGAGGTATATAATATTACAACTAAACTTATATACTTATAAACTAACTGACTTATTATACTTTATACAAATAAAAATAACGAAAAATCACAAAACAAAACAAAAATATAAAATTAAAAAGATGAGTATAGGTACATAAACTGACAGAATAATGAGTGCCAATGTGCCCCACCCATAGGAAAAAAAGGGACGTTACTCAGCTTATTGTTGCGGTTTTTACACCGCAACGCTGATTTTCAGCAAAGCCCCTTCGGTGACGCCCGACGTTCTGCCCGAGTCCACAGACCACACACACACACACACGCACAAACAATTACATTATAAGCTAAGTAAATATATCAAAAAAATAAAAAGTAATAATAATAAAGTTGGTACCTACTTAATAATTAAACAAGTTGCGAAACCCAAAACATATTATAACAAGCCATTCAACAACAATTTTAATCTGTGGCAAAACGTACAACCTCTATGACATTCCTTGTTAATCTGTGCGTAGGCGTAAGCATGAAGCAAGGCAAAGACAAACCGCAAACACGCACCAATACAATTGTACAATGCATGCATTTTTTTCTATTGAATGGTCGTGGATTTAATATCCAATCAAGCAAAGAAAATTTGTTATAAGCAAAAATATTTATATATAGTCTTTACTTATTATAAAACAAAGTCGTTATTTTTGTATGTATGTCCCTATGTGAGCTTATATCTTCAAAACTACGCAACGGAGTTTGATGAAGTTTTTTTAATAGATAGAATATCCTACTACTATATATACCTCAATAGGATGGCTTTATTGCCCACATTAAAAGAAAAAAATGCCTCCAAGCATATTGTCTTTAAATATAATTTATCGATAATAATCATTTAATGAACATCACTAGTCCACAATGTCACAGAACCTTAATTGAATTTACAAAATGAAAACCGTTAACTTATCGACTTTTGTGAATAAGAAATTAATAAATAAATTCTGCAACGGTGTGTAAATAAGGTTCACGATTTTAATGGAAAGATATATTATATGATTTTACGATGATAAGATTATGATATAAAATATTAGGCTTCTTTATATCATACTTATTGCGAAACAAATTTGTTATTTTTGTGTATATCTTTATGTGAGCTTATATCTTCGAAACTACGCAACGGATTTGATAAATCTTTTTTGAAAAAATACTCAAATATTTGTTAGAGAACTGTGCCCAATCAGCATAGGTGTTTCCCCAAAAATTGTGGCCAAATAAAAATACAATGATATATTCATATATATGAGATGTCTATGGATCATTTTCCTAAGACAATAACCACTATATCAATTTTAAACCATAGATTCAAACCTCCAGATAACAAAGCCTTAAATCTGTACTGAAATCAAACAGTATAAATTTCTTCATTACCGTAATCATCAAAAACTTTTAAATAAAGAAATTATCTCCTTAATATTAAATTATATTGTAGCTAAATGCTTAAGTTAAATTTGTTTTGATTAAGTTATAAAGAGCGCCGTTAACAAAGAGTTAAGTTTTGAGATAAATAATCCTTTGAAGACGCTTAAAATGGCTAATTAGAAGATTTTTTAAACTAGCTGATGCCCGCGACTCCGTCCGCGTGGAATTTAGAAAATTTTCCCCGTTTTTGCAACATTTGTCACTACTGGTTCGCTTCTACTATTCGTAGCGTTATGTTATATATCCTAAAGCCTTCCTCGATAAATGCGCTATGTAACGCTGAAAGGATTTTTCAAATCGGCCCAGTGGTTCCTGACATTAGCGCGTTCAAACAAACAAACAAACAATCTCTTCAGCTTTATAATATTAGTTCAGATTTTGTTTCATACAAATTATTTATAGTTTTGTAAGAACTTTAGATTTTTAGAATGACGTTAGTTTAGTTAGAAACTATAATTAAATTTGTAATAACTATACGTGTAACATAATTGTTTAGTTCAAAAACTAAAGTTACGCCAGAAAATTCTACATACCTATTTCTTAGGGTTCCGTACCCAAAGGGTAAAAACGGGACCCTATTACTGAGACTTCGCTGTCCGTCCGTCCGTTCGTCTGTCACCAGGCTGTATCTCAAGACCGGTGATAGCTAGACAGTTGAAATTTTCACAGTTGATGTATTTCTATTGCCGCTATAACAACAAATACTAAAAATAAAATAAAATAAATATTTAAGGGGGGCTCCCATACAACAAACATGATTTTTTTACCGTTTCTTGCTCGATACTAATAACGTTGCCTTATGTTGCATAGATAATGGTACGGAACCCTTCGTGCGCGAGTCCGACTCGCACTTGACCAATTTTTTATATTATTTCATTGTCATCAATACTAAACATGTGTGAAAATAGATCAATCCGACAACTGCAAGTGGGGGAAAAACACTTTCAGAGATTCCGTAGATTTATTTAATACTAGCTGTTGCCCGCGACTCCGTACGCGTGGAATTTACAAAACATTTCCCCGTTTTTGCAACATTTTTCACTTCTGCTTCGCTCCTATTGATCGCAGCGAAATGTTTTACAGCCTAAAGCCTTCCCCTATAGATGGACCATCCAACAAAAAAAGATTTTTTTTCAAATCTAGTAGTTCTTGAGATTAGCGCGTTTAAATAAACAAACAAACTCTTCCGCTTTATAGCGTATATTGATAGCGTAGATAATAAAATGTCTACTTATTAAAAACTATAAAAAAATCATACATAGGGCTAACTTATGGCTACTAATGCACACTTATAGATAGTTTGTTGCTTAACATATTTGAGAGGGTACTGTACTCCTCATTTAGGTATTTGCCTTAGGTATTGCTATCCCTATTTTCGTGCGCCGCGCTGAAAGGGACAAATATAGATGAAGCGGATTTTACCTACAAATTCTTTGAAAAAAAAAAACGTTTCTTACTTCCGCTTTTTTTCGCGAAAGTTAAACCGATTTTAATAGTTTTTGCGTTATATTATAGACAAAGAGTATATCTATGCTTCTATCACTTTCTTTTGTGGTAAAACTTTACCAAATTTGTGTGATAGGCGCTGCAACTTTATCTAAAGAAAACCGAAAAAAGTGGGTTTTTCGGATCGTCATATTTCTTTTAGTTATTATGTTTTGAAAAAAAAAGAAAGTGACAGAAGCATAGATATACTCTTTATCTATAATATAACGCAAAAACTATTAAAATCGGTTTAACTTTCGCGAAGAAAAAAAACGGAAGTATGATACCCATACTTTTTTATGGAGCATAATTTGGTATCGTGCCGTCTCATGTTAATCTAACAACGCCAAAGTTCATTAATTAATGTAGATATGAATATCGGATATTTGCTAGTCTTTTGCGCAAAAACTAGTCAATGCATTTCAATGAAAATTCGTAGCTGTGTAGCTTAAAGGTAATAATACATAGTCTATATTATCTCGCTAAAGAGTAGGTAGTAGTCATAAACGCGAGTGAAACCGCGGTTACGGGACTAGCTTTTATATACAGGCTGAGGGAAAAATATTAGTTACACCTGTTTGTTAGAAACATCTCAATTTAACTGTTGTAAGTTTTTATTAACAATAAAATATTATTTAACGACGCTTGTTCAGTATTTTATGTTTTTCCGTTCAGAGTGTTTACTTAATTCAACGTTTGAGTACTGCCTGGATCGTTTTTGGACGAAATAAAATGAATAATTAAGAGCTTTTTTATACTTGTTTCTGAATCTTAAATTGTTGTTTTTATTTTAAGATTTTGGTTTCTATATTTTTTATTTATTTTATTATTGATGGGTATATACAGGTTGATCTTGTTCTTTTAAATATTTTCTTTTCCTTTTAGTTCCATACTAGGCCTAATGAGTGTCTTACTTGATTTAGATATAAATTAAAGAATATCACGGTTTTAAAATATCTGGAATTTAAATATTTATGGATGAAAACACGCAGAGCCAGCCTTAGAATTTAACTGCATTCATCACAGAAATATTTAGTACGAATATTATTCCTATTCAAAAGGAATAAAAAAGAAACATATTTTTAAATTAAGTTAAAAGTTTTATTAACAAACTTTTACTTTATCTAATAACTGGCTATTGGCCGCGACTTCGTACGTGTAAGATTTTAAGAATTTCCACCGTTTTTGCAATGGTTTCCATTACTTCTTTGCGCCTATTAGTCGCATTGATGTTATATAGCCTATATCCTTCCTCGAAAAATATGCTATCCAACACTGAAAGATTTTTTTAAATCGGTCCAGTGGTTCTTGGGATTATCAAAATCAAAATCAAAAATCATTTATTCATGTAGTCATATTTTTTGTGGCAAAAAATAAGCTCTAATGATATGTCCATATTTTTTCCCCTACAACCGGTTCAGGACTTTCAATCCGCTGAAAAGAACCGGCGTAAGAAACTCAGCAGATATCGTTATCTTTACTCATATAAAATCATATTATTATTATTTTTTAATAATTAATACTATAGTTCTTAAAATATAAATAAATTACAATCATAATATTTATTAGCGCGTTCAAACAAAGAAATAAACAAACAAATTGTATATTCCAGCTTTATTCATTTACAACAAACAGTCGTATTACCTTTTTTAAAAATTCATATCTACGATGTTAGTAATTACATCTCATTAGTGTTATTTAGAGGCAGTATCTGTACAATCGCTGTGTACGTCATAAGCTTTGTCGCAGTAATTCTCACGCGGTTAATTATTCAGTCGCATGAAGGCACCTTTGTCATTCAAATGAAGATGCTCTTTGCAAGTTGCCTGTAATAGCAAAGTAGTGTGCACTATGCCTTATGTTGGATAGTTAGTGTTATCTAAGGGCTAGTTTGTTTTATATTGACATACTCTTTTTGAGACTGACCTGGATAATGTTTTTTCTATTTATAAAAGTGTATTTATTCTTCGTAACTGGACGAGTATCGCGAATTTAGCTTTGTTGGATACTAGCCGTTGCACAAAACTTCGTGTGCGTGGATTATAGAAAAAAAAGTAAAAAAATCGGTCAAGTGCGAGTCGGACTCGCGCACGAAGGGTTCCGTACCATTATCTATGCAACATAAGGCAACGATATTAGTATCGAGCAAGAAACGTTAAAAAAATCATGTTTGTTGTATGGGAGCCCCCCTTAAATATTTATTTTATTTTATTTTTAGCATTTGTTGCTGTAGCGGCAATAGAAATACATCATCTGTGAAAATTTCATCTCTCTAGCTATCACCGTTCATGAGATACAGCCTGGTGACAGACGGACGGACGGACGGACAGCGAAGTCTCAGTAATAGGGTCCCGTTTTTACCCTTTGGGTACGGAACCCTAAAAAAACACAACTGAACCGCTCTATATATTAAACAAAGCCGCATCAAAATCCGCTACCTAGTATTAAAGACATAAGCTCACATTGGGACATACGTACAATTATTGAGGTTCTTTGAAAAAAAATTCAACCGATTTTATGTACGTTTGAAATTTGAGGGCCTTCCTCAGGACATAACCATCAGATCCTGACCTGGTGCTAATTTGACTACACAATGTGACTGCACGCCTAGCTTCTGACTTTTTAAAAGAGTATATATATCTTGCCTACTTAAGGGCCTACATTAATATTATCGTATATCTTCGCCGACACGTACATATTAACACAGCCAGTAGGCACAGAAAATGAAGAATTAGGGATACTTTTCCTATTTACTCAAAATCTACTAAATATATTTTAATTCTGATTTACGTGTTTCTATATATAATAGTTACTTATGTTTTTAAAGTTATTTCATAAGTTAATACGCGATAATTGACCGAAAAATGAAAAAAATAAAAAATGAGAGAGGTTGTTTCGCTAAGATTTTCTATCGAGAAAACTTTTTGCAATCGCGTTTCTGAGTTTATGCGATCCTAGATTATATATTGAAAAAACATATACTTAAAAATTAGAGCTCTAGCTATTCAATCTAAAGAAACAATGAAAACTTCGTACATAGAAAAATGCACGAAGCTATTTTGGTATCCTCTTAAAATAAAATCTTTGACTTTGACACGGGAACCACCAGGTTTCAAATAAAAAAATAATCATAAAATCGCTTCGCCCAGTTAAAAGTTATGAGGTAACAAACATAAATAAGTAAAACATACAGACGAATTGAGAACCTCCTCCTTTATTTGAAGTCGGTAAAAAATAACGACTGTTTTATAACAAGTAAAGATGTTTTGATCAATCATAAGAATAATAATTATGTCATAATTATACGAACTAGGTACCTTTAAGTACCTTTATCAATATAATAATAGGCTGTTCTCATTGCCAAGGGTGCCAAAAAGTTATAATATTCTTCTTCAAAATTCAAATCAGTATCAGAAAGTTGTTAAAAAGTTAGTATTTATTATTTGATTGTTACATTACTCCATCTAAGAAAGAAAAGGAGAGTGAAGGAAAAAAATATAGAGAATTATTTTAATGTTCAATGTCTAATTTCAAAAATTATTTGACTTTAAATATTCTGAATGCGTTATAATATATGAATTAAAACTTGTGCGTTTTAATTCATATATTATAACGCATTCAGAATATTTAAAGTCAATTTAATCGTCATTTGTTTGAATAAAACTACTTTTCACGGGCATAGTAACTGAAAAGTCTGCGAAACATCGGGCTAATATTTAAAAAAAATACACGCGTCTAAATCCGTAAAAAAGTGGTTTTATTAAAACTATTTACTGTAGAACTGTCAGTATTACTTGCTCGGTTTATTTGAAAATGACAAACGGTTCGGTTGAGTGTGTTTGTAGTGCGTTTGAGGCTTCGTTTAAGCGTCATGTGCGGGGCGGAGTTGAGTGCAAACAATGTAATCGGATGGAGAGGAACGCGACAATCGATTGAAATAGACCCAATTAGGCACAGAACAAGCACTGCGTTTACAGTATGATGCAAAAAATTCAAACAAATATAATATATTAATAAATAAAAATACCTAGATATTAGCAAAAATATAACGTAGAACTATATAATATGTATCATGTGAAATTTATGAGTAAAATTTGAATTTGATTAATTTGTTTCTTGGATACAAAAATTAACTTTTGTACCAATTCTATATGCACAACTAAACTTAACTAAAAAATGAAATTTGATTGTGTCATTAACACAATTCCGTAATGTTAACGAAACTTTCTTGTTAACAAATCTGTAGGTATATTAAAGACTAACGATTATTAGTAATATAAAAGTGCACAATAAAATAGCCAAATAAGCAAAATACAGCAATAGTTGTTTTCATTTTTTAGTTAAGTTAAGTTTAGTTGTGCACGTTGAATCGTCACTTTTGACTCACATACAAAATAATAAACAGGATGGACTTTCTTACAAAATGTAATTCTCCATTTTATTTTATGACTGGAATTTAGAAAATTTTCCCCGTTTTTGCAACATTTTTCGCTAACATTTCGCTCCTATTGGTCGCAGCGTGATGTTGTGTATAGGATTTAGCTATAATATTATTTTAAATTTGTATCTCTTCAAATGCAGTCTCAATCAGTTCTGTACTACAGAACTAAATGCTACAGCCGGAAGTTTATTTATTGGTTACAAACATTTCAGATTAATAGCACCTGCAACTGTGACTGTTGATATTTTTATCAGATTTATATTAAATAAATAAATAATTTTCATGGACATTCCACACAACGTCCTCTGGTCCCAAGCTAAGCTATATATTTTATGCTTGTGTTTTGGGTACCAGAATACGGATAGAATACATATACTACTTGTCTTTTATAAATACATACTTATAATACATAGAAACACCCAGACGCAGTACAAACATTTGTATCACAATTCTAAATATCACGTAAATGATTATCCCGAGCGGGAATTGAACCCGCGAACCACTCGACCATGACGCTGGTCATATTGGAAAATAGTAATGAATATTTGAATATCGGACTCTGAATATCTGAATATGCGAACTGAAACATTCTGTATAGTATTACCATGCCTATTGTCTAACACGCGGATACATGTGAATGTTGGTCTAATTTCAGTTCTAGAAATAGATAAAACTAAAGCCGTAGTAATGCAATACCATTGTTTTTGAAGAGAATATAAAGTTTTGTGGTCTTCGTACTATCACTGGTTAGATACTGTTTATGTAATTGGTTTATTTTGTTTGTAAACTGATACTTAACTTTACCATTTTGCCTTTTTTTAAAACTAACCAACATGTATACGAGGTAGAGATCGTTATTTTATCGATCGTTATTCGTTAGAGATCGTTAATTGGAAACAGAAATATTATGTTCTGTAGTCTCTGCCTACCTCCATGGGAATAGGTGTGACGGTATGAGGATGATGATGATGATGATGAGAAATACGCCATCTATAATATTTCAACATGAGGATAATAGGATGGACCACGGAGTCTCAGTAATTTGACCACATTTTAGGGTTCCGCTCAAATGGTTAAACGGGACCCAGTTATTAAGACTTAGCTTTCTGTCTAACCGTCTGTCTCCAGGCTGTATCTATGAAACGGTGATAGCTATAACAACCGTATCTTCGTGTGGACATCTAACTCCAACTTGAACTAACTACTTAGTATAAACTTTAATATATTCTGACTGAAACCACATCAGTTTCTTCACACACAAGTCAATCCCAAAGTCTAAAGTAGTTCAGGAAAGTCTGTACTAAGTGAATAGTTTGGGGTCTAAGTCTACTAACTAAATTGAACTGGACTTATGTGAGGTGTTGAGAAATTCTGTGAGTATTTCAAAAAACTAATATAAAATTCAATTTAGTAAGGTTTCTTTATAACTATCTTTACTATATCGTTTTGTGTGTTGGGATCTTTACACCAGTGATTATCTATATTCTATATTAACATTGTAAAGCTGGACAGTTTGTTTATTTAAACGCGCTAATCTCAGGAACTACTGGTTCTAATTCAAAAAATATTTATGTGTTGCCTATTTATTGTGAAAGGCTAAACGTTATATAACTTCACGATGCGATCAATACGAGCGAAGCATTAATGAAAAATGTTGCCAAAACAGGAAAATTTCTTAAATTCCACGTGTACGAAGTCGCGGGCAACAGCTAGTATTTAATATAATGAACGCGAATGCTGTTTATGTGTGAAATAAAGAAAGAAATTAATTATAACACAGTCAAGAATCAAATTTGAAATAAATATAGCGAACATTCGGGTGTTTCTATGTATTATAAGTATGTATTTACAAAAAAAAGTAGTATATGTATTCTATCCGTATTCTGGTACCCATAACACAAGCATATAAGCTTAGCTTGGGACCAGAGAACGTTGTGTGAAATGTCCATGAATGAATGAATGAATATTCTAGATTTGTACAAAGAATGCTTTTGCGATGTACCCGCAGCAAAAGAAAAAAAAACCGCTCAAGAAAGAGATGCACTCGAATATGAATGGTTCCGTACCGTTATTATTATTTTGAGCCTCTACCCATAACACCAGCATATAAGCTTCGCTTGGGACCAGAGGACGTTGTGTGAAATGTCCGTGAATATTTATTTATTTTATTTATTATAATCTCTTTCTCTCTCTCTCCAGCCCGTTGACATTCCATTGTTGGGCACGGACCTCCTCCGCTCTGGGAGGGATTATGGTCTACTATGACGCGCTTAATTAGCACGACACAGTAGACCATAATAGTATACCTAAGTATAAAAATTTCCCGGTTTTTGGTACCATTTCCGGCACTTCAGTTCAATAATATGAGCAGTTTTTGAGAAAAAAGCTGATAGTAACACAAATAAAATGTGTATCACTTAAGAAACATTATAAAACTGTTTAAAATCTAAGATTTAAACATTCAAAGCAAACTTATGATAGATAAGTGTATGTAGAAGTTGTAGTAGAACATGGTAGCTTTGCGCTTCCATTGAAATATCGTAGGCTTTCATTTCATTGTTTGAAGCTATCTAGAAGCGTCTATGTTCTATCACCAGTAGGGATACCCTAAGATAATGTAGCGATTTAGGATGTATTAGCACAAAAAATATATGATCTTTACTTTCTTAGCCCATCAATGTCACAGTATTAGGCACGTGCCTTCTCCATTTCGGGATGTTTTACTTATCTTGCGCTGACCAGGCGTGTCAAGATTGCCGTCTCAGTCATGAATGTTCTAAAAACTACAAACTTTTAAAAAGGTTTTCCTACAAAATGCTAATTGTCTGTACTAATAGTATAAAGCTGAAGAGTTTGTTTGTTTGAACGCGCTAATCTCAGCAACCACAGGGCTGGTTTGAAATTTTTTTGTTTTGTGTTGTGGATGTTATATTTATCGAGGAAGCCTATATGTTGTATAAAATCACGCTGCAATCAAAAGGAGCGCAACAACAATGAAAATCTCCTAAATATCTTATACTTTATTACCTCCCCCAATACATACCAAACAAAAACAAATTATACAAAAAAAAAGCTCTTGAATCACTCTATCTACATATTAAAATAAATCGCATCAAAATATGTTGCGTAGTTTAGTAGATATAAACTCATATACAAAAAAAAGACGTGTGGCACTCGGGGACTGCCGCGGTAAAGCTATTGCATAGTATTTTTATCAACTTATGCAATTATAATTATTTATTTATTTTATTTATGCAAGAATCTAAATACCATAAACTAAAATAAGATTAATAATACTTATTTACTGATGCTTACATCTGTCCATTGTTTATGGTAATTATGATAAAATTGCGATTGTCCATCAATTGTCAATAAAATAAAAACTAACGCCAAAACTGACATGAGTCACCAGCGCGGACAGCGAAACGGCGTCGATGTGTAAGATTTTTTACGGTATTTCCCGCGATAGAAGCCATGCAATAGCTTAATAACGACTTTGTTTTATAATAAGTAAAGATATTCAGAAAACGAGTAGAACAAATGAAAAACTATTACTTTTGCTGCACGAGTCATGAAGTTTTAACTGGGGTGTTAATTTCCAAAACTGAGTTTAACTAACAAAAGTTATTTGAAAGCTGGACGTTAGTTAACTAGTTTATTTTAAATGGTTTATTTAATTGTTGATGTTCTACGAGAAACGGAACGGTGGCTCCAAGTAAGCATTGGATTTGATTACGAGTTGCTTATTCCCACTTCTGTAAACTACACCATTTCTTGGTGTATTCAGTTTTTAAAATTGTTAAATACAAGTATTATTTTTATAAATTATGTACATGATAGAATACCTAAAGGTAGAGGTAAAGGTTTTGAACTGGCGACTATAGATAGCCATCAGTCTAACGCACTGTTGTAACTAATTCGACGAGCCTCGTGGTCTAGTGGTTCAGGTAACGGACTGCCGTTCACGAGGACGTGAGTTCGATTCCCGCTCGGGACAATAATTTGTGTGATATTTATAAATGTCATACAAATGTTTGTACTGGGATCAAAGGACGTAGGAAAAGAACGTGGATTTGTTTTTCTAAAATATCAAAAGATAGTAGAAAATAAGTTATCTTATTTGTCTATTGCATGTATTTTTATAAGAATTGATATGTGTGAATAATAAAATAATCACGCTTAGAGATTAATTTTCATTTTGTCACAAATATTTCTAAGAAATAAAATTTATTGTGTTACTGGACAACAAAGAATTTTCACTTCCAAACAATATAATTATTTCCTTAAAGAAGGAAAACGAAACCTAAACATTCCTGTGATGAGATCATCTATAAAAATCCAATTATATTGTGTGGACAGTTTCTATAAATCTGATAATGATTGTCACCCTAGTTCGGAACAAAGTGATTCGCTTTTGTTCCAGTCGACAGCACCACCGAATGATTCCGCGTTAGTTCAGTGATTGGTTTTTGACGTAGCGTAGTTTCGGTTCGATGCGTGTTCGATCCGATCGCACATTACTATCCACCATCATGTAGCGCCATTTACAAACATATCCCTGTTATTGTTTGCACGTTATTGTGGATCTTGTATTGCTTTGTTTGCTTTTAATTGATCAATCACTATCGCGGTGTTTAATAATGGCGATTTTAGATACCATGTTTACACATCAATGGATAATGATATTAGTGATATTCCCGTGGTAATTGTGTAGATAGATAGATAGATTAACTCTTTATTGTACACATTTACAAGAAACAGAAAACAGAAATTAAGCTTACAACTAGGTACAAATGGCGGCCTTATCACATAAAGTGATCTCTTCCAGGCAACCATGGGATGGAAAGAAAAGTTAGGGACTAAAATAAAGTGGGGCTGCAGTGTACAAGTAAGTATATTAATGTAAAGGAAGAAAAAAGTAATTATAATTAAAATAAATAAGTAAATATTACTAAAAATATACTATACATAAACTACTTATATACCGTTAATATCATATACATACATAAACAAGTACACATATACATAACTAGTAAAAGGCATAATATTTATTTACTGTAACACAAACCAAAATTAAGGTTAACTTAGATTGATTGATTAAACCATTTATTTTATATACATATTTGCCATATAAATAAATAAATATTCACAGACATTTCACACAACGTCCTCTGGTCCCAAGCTAAGCTTATTATACTTGTGTTATGGGTACCAGAATACGGATATAATACATAAACTACTTTTCTTTTGTAAATACATAAATATAATACATAGAAACACCCAGACGCAGGACAAACATTTGTATGACATTTATAAACATCACACAAATGATTGTCCGAGGCGGGAATCGAACCCGCGACCTCGTGATCGGCAGTCCGCAATATAAACCACTACACCACGAAGCCCGTCATATGTTTGTTCCGTTTGGTGACAGATGATAGGTGTTATTCGATTAGGAATGTCTTATGTCAAACCAACCTGCTGTCTGCTCTATATGATCTAAGAATCTGGTAAAAAGTAACCTAAGCAAATAAAAAGGATAAAGGCTTTTATAAGTGTATTTTTCCCTAGATTTCGTCCGTTGTTTGTTGTCCGTGTTTTGAAGAATTAAGAATGTAACTATCACCACCCTTTCAGATAACATTCTCCGTGAAAGATGGAAAAATGGTAAGTAAGCCCTGTGCCAAACGCCTGGTCAGCGTGGCACAGTAGTTAAGTAGTAGTAGTAGTAATCCTTTCTAAAAGTGGAGGAGCCCTGTTCTCAACAGTAGGGCTTAAATGGACAGGAAAAAGAGAGAGAGAAAGAGGCAGAGTCTACAAAGCTACTGATATTAAATAAAAGCACCTCTTTCGTTTTAATAAATAAAATAAAGTGTAAATGTTATACTATTACATCAGGTTATACCTACGTTTTAATGTACGTGTTAAATTGCAATTCAAATATTATTTAAATGAATAAAACAAAAGTAAACAGATTGGTGCAACACAAGGTATACGGAGTAATGTTAGATGCAACAAAGCACGCGGCATTGGAACGTTGGTGCGGGCTTACCTCGCAATGTTCTATGTTTGCTTCTAAATCCCTGCTTTGAGACGAGCATGTTTGCTGAAAAATTCAAGCGAGATTTCGTGCACGTCTCAAGACAGATATAGTCTGGGAGATAGTGGAAATCAACCTTCACCAAATAGGTATAAATAATAAACTAATAGTTTTGTATGAATCATTCCTTGCTGTCGTGCCCTTTTATTTGCGTTTAACCCTATATATATAAATAGATATAGGCAGTGCTTTATAAGTCATACAATAGATAAATAATGATAGATAGTACAGAAAAACTGAAAAAAATAATTATATGTTTGTTATGTTTCACGGAAACGGTTGTACAGTGGTCAACTGCCGTTCACAACAGCTCGGGTTGGAATTGAACGAAATTGTTCCTGTGATATGTGTGATTGTTGGTGTGTGGTGTGTATCTCACAAATTTTTGCACTGCGGCTGAGTGTTTTCAAGGTATTAGATTATGGTATATAAAAGAAGAAGCAAAATTTATCATCAGACTGCATTATTTAGTGCTTATGTGATGAAATTAAAACTAATATTATTTGAAAATTAGAGAAGTTTGATAGTTACTGGCTCCTGTACTATAAAAGAAGATGCAAAGAGCAGACTTGAGCGAATGTTGCTTATTGAACTGAATTGTATTGTGGTTTTACCTTTGAGGATACGACATAAAAGTGGATACTAAAGTTTGTATTTAATAATTTTTGACAGGTTTCAGTTACATTAACAATGTTGATTTGTTCTCACAATGTTGATTCCTTTTGTGAAATTTTGTTCTTCTTTTGCTTAATCCTTTTTATGTTACTGTGTCTACATTGTGAGAAAATAAATCATTTATTATTATTTATTTATTTACATTATCAGGTTATAATTTTATTTACCTGCTATTCCCTACCATTAGTGATGCAGAAAACATAAGATTTGATATATTATATAAATATCTAAAGATTTTACTTAAATGTTTGTTTAAAGTTATAAAGAACTCATTTTGAAGTATGGACCTTAATATTAGTAAAATTTTTATCTCTCTCTCTCCAGCCCATTTTACTCCCACTGCTGGGCACGGGCCACCACTTTGGGAGGGATCGTGGTCTACTATACCGCGCTGACCAGGCGTGTTGGCCCAGTGTTTATTTTCGTGCTTTTCATCGCTCACAGAGGATGTTATCTGTGTACAATATTCTTTAGCTGGTTTTTACACCACCCCGGGAAGGAAAAGGGGTGGTGACACTTGTATTCTTAATCCGCCACCGGTCTTACCACACGGATTATTTGTATATTCACAACACAAAAGAATTTTACCATACACGAACCAAACTTTGTTTTTGAATTAAAACGGCCAGAATTTATTAAACGAATACTTGCTGACCCGGCAAATGTTGTTTTGCCATACAAATGTGAGGGGGGGGGGGGGATTGGTTTAAAAAATAGGTAGTAGCCGATTTTCAGACCACTGAATACGCATATAAAATAAAAAATTTGGTAAAAATCGGTAAAGCCGTTTCGGAGGAGTACGATAACTAACATTGTGACATGGAAATTTTATATATTAGATAAATCACCAAAGATATTTACACTAAACCTCTAACCTCAAAAATAGTTTAGCAAAGAGGGATAGGAATGTAATCTAAGAGTTGTATTTAAAGACGCCTAGCTTCTGATTTTTTAAAAGAGCATGTTTTGCTTGCGTAGTGGTTCATGTATTGGACTGCCGATCACAAGGTCGCGGGTTCGATTCCCGCTTGGGACAATCATTTGTGTGATATTCATAAATGGCATACAAATGTTTGTACTACGTCTGTATGTTTACTATGCATTATAAGTATGTATTTACAAAAGAAAAGTAGTTTATGTATTATATCCGTATTCTGGTACCAATAACACCAGCATAATAAGCTTAGCTTGGGACCAGAGGACGTTGTGTAAAATGTCCATGAATATTTATTAATTAAATATTTATCTTGCCTATTTGAAATAAAAAGATATGACTTTGACTTAAAACTTGTAACCTTAAAATAAATTTTGGGAAGAAAGAATGAAGTAATTCTATCTCAAAAGCCAAATTTAACTACAAGGAAATCTACAAATAATTTCGTAATGAATAGCAATACACCTTACAGCATTTCACAGTTGATGAATATTCAAAACGCTTTCAGATCGTCGCCATCTTGTGTAATGCGTACTCCATATCAATTAGTGACGTCATATATTTAATGAATATATTTTTATTCTAAATACGTAGTGATGGATAGGATGTGGATGTTATTATGATGATTTTATTTGAATAATCTCGCTAATTATTAGGTATCTATTCTCCTAAAATACAAGCGCTTGCCTATTTTAGCGTGTAATTTTTTATAGTCTGTGCACTTTTCAGTTACGAAAAATGTTTTATGTTACGAATTTTGTTTTTGTTTTATTCTAGTTTTTATCTCCTTTTGATATTTTATTTGTTTTTGATCTGTTTTATAATCAAATTATGACAGTAAATTTTAACAAAACTCGCACTCGTGCACTGGTAAAGCCGACAATATAAATTATTTTACACATCATTGTACAAAGTAAAAATCTATATCCCTATTTTTCTCATCACTAGTTCCAAAGTGACGACCACGGCCACTCTGCCAAGAATGTACTGAAGAAGAAGAATGATAAGTCAGTCAGTCAATTAGTCAACCTATCTATATTAGAATCTCATAATGATTACAATTTCCCAATAATTTCCACCATATCAAAAATATGTAACACATGGTTTACGCACACCAAGTTAATACGTAACTCCACATGACAATAGCGACCCTACTCATCCGCTGGCGATTCCTTCCTATTCATTGCGCACCTACCCCCCACATTCCCCTTTTTTAATCCGAAACTTATGACCGTGTAAATGTAACGGCAAGGGTTAATATCCTATTTTATTGGACGTGTAAGGGTTGGATTTTTAGATTTTTTTTGCCGATTTCTTTCTTTGAAATGCTTTGAATAGGGATACGAGGTGTGTACATGATGTTAATGGAAAGAGTTATATTTGTATTATACTTTAGCCGAGGGTGTATATAACGCAGGATTTTTTTGGGATTCGTGTGAAAAAGAAACCCTTTTGAAATCAGATTTTTGTTTGTATTTCCGGCTGTCTTGCTTTTCCTCTTAGCGACAACCTGAGGTATTGTTACTAAAATAATTACTTTTCGTACAAAAAAAAACCTCTCAAAAATATCCTCTAGTAGCGGCCGCGAACCAGATCACGAATTGTGGAATGACAGTGTACCTCACCAGGTGCAGTAACGATTTAATTAGGGGTTAAGAGAAATCCTTACATATAAGTGGCGAAAAAGCGAACTTTCTTTATAAGAGACCTTAATCTAGCAGTTTATGAATAAAGGTTTTTTTTACATGGGTAATGCATTGACGCACTTCGCCTGTACAGTTTCGTGGGCAACCATCGGGCTTCGTGCGGGACTTCCGGCGGCGGCCAGACTACCCACTAAGCCCCATGGTGTTTCTGCGCATCAGAAATCGGGCCATGGTAGTCACTCAGGTATTACCACGACCCGTCTAAAGATGGAAAAAGGTTGATGGATAAAATACTCACTGTGACGTTAAAAAAAACTAACTTAAATAAAAACATGTATAGAGCAGCTATTACGTAAACAATTTTTTTATTTTAAGGCTTAGTTGGTGTGTGTCTATATTATACCGAGGGTGGTGATCAAGACATATCATCAGGATAACAACATTATCATCATTTTGTCACGTAGATTAAAAAAATAAAAGATATGGCACTTGTGTCTTGTGTGAAGGTAATAAGCTCAATTAGTTACATGTGTCACCAAGCTTTGATGTGCGCTCGCGTAATCAAAGAGGCTTCTCATGGTATTTACATTAGATTTTTTTATAAGAAACGCTTTTGTGAACTTAATGTGTTTGTATTTATTTGTACCTACTTATGTTTAGTTTTTTCATATGTAGAATTATTTGTATCACAAATTATTATTATTTCTACCTTTATTTGCCCATCACTTTATGGGCATACATCTTTCATTTTCATGTTTACTCTTCTGTCAAATTGTGTCTATTTTTTATAATCCTCACTAGCTGTTGTTGCGACATTTTTCATTGATTCTCCGCTCCTATTAGTCGTAGCGTAATGTTATATAGCTTATAGCCTTTCTTGACAAATGTACTATTCAACACTGAAAGAATTTTTCAAATCGGACCAGCGAGCGGTTCCTGATATAAGTGCGTTTAAACAAACGAACTCTTCAGCTTTATATTATTATTAAAGATTCTCAAAATGGTATTCTTTGATCTTCCACTAAAGTTAATTCTTCCACATTCATTTACTCCTAACAATATTACTTTTCTTTCGTCTCATTACATAACCATACCAAGACAGTTATTTATTTCTTAATGTTTCAATCAATTTAAAATAACTAAACAATATAGCATTATTAGTAAATTATTTATTTAATTCTCTAATATCTCGGGTTCTATTCCCGGTCAGGACAAAATATTTGATGTTTTTAATTGTCATACAAATGTTTGTACTGCGTCTGGGTGTTTACTATGTATTATAAGTATGTATTTACAAAAGAAAAGTAGTATATGTATTATATCCGTATTCTGGTACCCATAATACAAGCATATAAAGCTTAGCTTGGGACCAGAGGACGTTGTGTGAAATGTCCATGAATATTTATTATTATTATTTATTAATTAACAAAATAACAATATAGAATAATTAACATTTAACAATATTAGCTAGGTACTATTTAATAAAAATGAATGGAGCAAAGATTAATAAGAAACAGAACGGAAGCATTGATTAAATAAAATATAGCTAAATGACGTAAAAAGTAAGAATAACTTAACGTATTATCTAATTGAAATTCAAATTAAAAAGTATCTCTTACATTTATTCAAATGAAGACACTTGAGGTGCGAATATTAAATCAAAGTGACATCAATTCTCTTAAATTACAATTTTTATTAAATTAGTCTTATTTTTATATCGTTATTATTAACAGGTTTGAATAACAGATTTAGAAAGCTTATAGAACAGGTTCTATTATTATAAATTATAATTATGTTGATAGGTAATCTCATAATATAAAAATAAATAAATAAATATTCACAGATTTTCACACAAAAAAAAAATTATATAAAAAAAAAAGAATTGCTGTTCGTTAGTCTCCCTAAAACTCGAGAACGGCGGGGCTGATTTTGGTGATTTCGGTCTTGAAATATTCATGAAAGTCCAGGGAAGGTTTAAACGTGACAAAATATATGGGGGAAATAAAACGCGTATGGAGTAGCGGACATCAGGTAGTTAGTTATAATTATTGCTCTACAATAGCCAAATAGAGTTTAAAACGTGTGGACGAATTTTGATTTAAATGAGAGGTACGATATAAAAGAGCAGTCATCATCATCATCATAACATCACGCCTTTTTCCCACGAGGGTATGCAGAGACTATAGAGCGCCATCTGCTACGATCCAAACATACTTCCTTGGCTTCATCCACACTCATACATCCGGGGCTCAAGTCTGCTATTACATCAGTCACTGTCGCCATTATGGCGTCATAATGGCGTCATTTATACTAGAGTAGACTACCAAACTTGATAAAATTCGCCAGTATGCAGTCAGTGACTGATCATTGTGACAACATTGTGATAGCAGTCTTGGGACCCTGGCAATACATGCCTGACGGTTGTAAGAGCACGGTTGTAAAAGAGCAGTGCCATTTTATACCCTAAGAAAATCACTAAAAATGTTTATTACTTATTTTTACTTTTTGACGGGCTTCGTGTTGGAGTGGTTTTTGTAATGGACTGCCGATCACGAGGTCGCGGGTTCGATTCCCGCTTAGGACAATCATTTGTGTGATATCCATAAATGTCATACAAATGTTTGTACTGCGTCTGGGTGTTTTCTATGTATTATAAGTATGTATTTACAAAAGAAAAGTAGTATATGTAGTCTATCCGTATCTGGTACCCATAATACAAGCATAGAAATATAGTGTCGCGTGAGCTGAAGGCTCACGTTTCCTATTATAGGGTTAAGGGATGATTTAAGAAAAACACATAGTAATAAAAACAATAGCTTACTTTGGGACCAGAGGACGTTGTGTAAAATGTCCTGAATATTTATTTATTTACTTATCTACTTATATTCAATGTAAATCAAATTGGTGAAGATCTAAATGAGATTAAAATTATACTATATCTTAAAAAATGTACTAGATGAGATATTAATTAACAAGTAAAATAATGCCTACAAGTCATATTTATATAGCTAATTAATTTAAAGTATGTTCTAACAATGCCTACAGAAATAATGCTAAATATTCACAAAGTTCAGGAAATATGGTTCTTGTCATCTAATTTCATAAGTTCTAATACAATAAGTTTAATACTAGCTTATTATATAGCCTACATTTGATGTCAGCAACAAAAGCGATGGATGAAAGACGAATGCACGCTGCGGAGATGCGTATGTTGAGATGGATGTATGGCGTCACGCGAATGGATAAAATAAGGAATGAATATATTAGAGGAAGTCTGAAAGTGATGTCAGTGACTGAAAAATTTAAGAATGAGCGGGACATCCGCTCATTCTTCAATGTATGGCCATGTTATGAGACAGGAGGAAAGTAATGTCGTTAGGAGAGTTCTGAGTATAAATGTGGAAGGAAAAAAGTCTAGAGGAAGACCTAAGAAAAGATGGATGGACTGTGTGAAAGAGGACATGAAAGAAAGAGGAGTTGACACAGACATGACGGCTAATAGAAGACTATGGAAGAAAAATACATGTTGCACCGACCCCAAATAATGGGATAAGGGCAGGAGGATGATGATGACATTTAATGTTAGGTGAGGTCAAGCCTAGCAAACAATATCCACTATGTGAGAAAAATATCGCAAATACATAATCTAGTATCTATAGACAGGAAACATTTATTAACCAAACTTAGTACTACATGAGCAGAGTTAACAAATTAACTTGCCATTCCATAGATCTGTAAGAGATTCCTGTTCAATGATAAGAAAATGGAAAGAAATCGACTTTATTATGTCACTTATAATTTTCGGTACTACCATGACCCGGTCCAGAAGTAACTAACAAACAGATACATATTCTTTATCCCTTATCCAACCCACAAGTATTCCACAATTGGGCACGGTGCTCTTTCAATAAGATCTTATGATTAACTGCATCAAGCTGACCAGGCGTGTTTGCATTAGATTTCATTACAAATTTTTCCTCATATCATCCGAAAGTATTCCATTCCACTACACATTTAGAAGATTCCATGAAGGTATTAGTAGAGATCCTTTCATCATCACGTATTGTACATAAACCAGAATCAAAATATCGTAGGGACATCAAGTTATGTCATTCACATTACTTTTGTAAGCACACCATCAAAAGGACGAAATGGATAATCAAATGTCAATAAAAAGGCGGCCGATGTCGGCTGTAGGCACAGCTACCGAATTGGATATAAAACACGATCCATTGAACACATTTCCTGCACATTAAGTCCACTTTACCATCGTGACTTAAATTCAATGGTTGTGGAACTTTACGTAATTTGGCCAATTTCATATACGTAACGGTATGTAATGGAATATTTTGATGCACGTTTGAAAATTGTAACTTATATTAAGCTAATATTGTCTAACACTTGCGCGACTCATTTGTTCAATTAGAACCACTTTTTACGGATTTAGACGCGTGTATTTGTTTTAAATTTTAGCCCGACGTTTCGGAGACTTTGCAGTCACCATGGTCATGGGTGAGACCGAGTTGTAAAGTGTCTTCGACGATCAGTTGTCCAAAAAGTCCAATGAAGTCTCCGAAACGTCGGGCTAAAATTTAAAACTTTGCTATTCTATCTCTCTCTCTGCAGCTCATTAACGTCCCACTGTTGGGCATGGGCCTTCTCCACTTCGGGAGGGTTTATGGTCTATTATAACACGCTGACCAGGTGTGTTGGCATAGGTTTCAGTTTCGAGTTTTCCATCTCACACAGTAGATATTAACTGCTTATAATATCAAGAAGGGATGTGCCCAAAAGTGGGACGATACTACCTAATATCCTTCTTTTAAAGACACATAAATAACATTGAAAACTTTTATGAACAATATTCAACTCAGATTCAATTTTCTAATGCCGATATGACAAAGAGAATCGCTTTAATAAAATTGTTATCAAGTTAAGTGGTGTGCTTGGCAACCGTAGCACGTAGTACCACTTGTTCATGACATAACAGATGGCGTTAGTGTCTGGAATAACCAACAACTCATACGTGTATGACTATTAAGGTTTGATTATAGAAGATAGTTTATATCTGGTATTTTAGGGTCTAAAGCAAACGGATGCTTATCTAGATAGCAATCATTGTTCTCGATATTAAGACCTGGGAACTTGTTTGATTAAGTTAGTTTCTGTTTTTGATTAATGAAAAAAAATAACAGAATTTAATAAAAAATAAATACGCATGCAAAATATTCAGTCAGATATTTAAAAATTAAACCATGTAAAGTGTAAATAGATGTACATATTGGATTTACATTTGTATATACCATCACGCCTTTCACGCATGTAGGTAGGTAGAGACTATAGACACTAATAGACTATAGAGAAGTCACAATCTGAACATACTTTGATAATACATCATCGTTATCTAACTGATAAAACTTTAACATTATATTCTTCGTTTAAATACACCATTTAAATAAATAAGTTTACATACACTTAAACTAGATCGAACTTCAAACACAAATAAAAGTTAAATATAAACTATTTTAAAAGTTCGACTTCTTCGCTAAGCACACTACAATATTCCTTGACGATGACAACGCAAATGTTGCATGCTAGACTAAATTTATTTCGATTTTCAAATACATTTTTTACAAAGAAGAGGAAACGTAAAAATCAAAGCGTTTAAGTTCAGAATGCAAAGAGCAGAAACCTGTCCTGTATCCGAAGTTATAGGTTATTGCAAAAACTTTTCAATTGAAACATTTCAATGGTAAATTGACGATTTCTATGGAAGAATAATCTATGGAAGCTTTATATCGATGATTGTTCAAAGTTAAGTTAATGTTATGATAAATTTCTAATATAGCTAGTAAACCGAACCGGCTTCGCACGGGTAACTTTTTGAGGGATAAAAATGGTCTTTGTTTTATGAATTGTGTAGCTTCACGACATAACCCATTTGTGAAAGGATTTTCTAAATCCTATCGGAACTGTTCGTAGCAACGAAACAGTCAAATCTTTTATCTTTATAATATGTTAATTATTTCCCGCAACTTCGTATGCGTGGAATATAGAATATAAACTGTAATAAATTATACAAAAAATCCTCTTCAACCATGCTAAGTATCTATTAAAAAAACATATCAAATCCGTTATGTAGTTTCAAAGATAGATAGCTTAAATAGGGACATATAAAAATAATGACTTTGTTTTATAATAAGTAAAGATGTATAATATGGTATAGATATGTCACCACATTATATCCTCCCAGTAGGCCAGATTAGTAAATAATATTTTCCGCAAGAACTTACACTAAACTAGACAGTACCAAAAAAGAATAACGCTAATGTATTAAAACATAGATCTGTTTAATATGAACTACAAGTTCTTAACAAGACTACAATAAAACCACTTTTTACATTTTACATGACCATGGTGACTGCAAAGTCTCCGAAACGTCGGGCTAAAATTTAAAACAAATACACGCGTCTGAATCTGTAAAGTGGTTTTATTAAAACAAATGAGTGGCGTAAGTATTAGAAAATATTAAGACTACAATAATTAACATTTCATGATTACTGAAAGCTTTCGAACTAAGTTTATTGATAAGTCTCTAATATAGAACCCAATGGTTTTACTAATTAATATTCAGCTTTGAATTTAAATGTCAATTGAAAATCTATAGGTACAATATATTTGCTTGATCAAATATTTATAGACTGTTGCTAAATAAATAGAATCACATATTTGCTGCAAAGAACACGTCTATTTGTTCGGAGATCAGATGCATACGACGCGAACAATATCGACTACGAATACATTTGACTATTCTAGCAAATATTGCATACCCCACACGGGTTTATTTGCATTTGGTCAGAAAACGCTGACTGCTCCAAATAAATATTACTTTTATGGGAAGGGTTTGAGTGTTACTGCAATAGTTTTGTTCAATGTTAAAGCTTGAATCCGTTTTACGACATGAAACAATGTGATAGTTTTTGTGCGCTTGTATGTTTAAAGAAAACAGGCCCAATTTTTATTCCAAAAGTCTGAAGTTATCTCACTAAGGCAAACAAATAATAAATGCAATTCGGACTTCAAAGAAGCATGGTTTGCTGCCTCCCAGAAAACCAAAAGAATATTTAAAGGTGTCGTTCGGTTCCTAGTAACGCCCGTCACGCTACCATGTTCTTCACTTGAGTCCTCGCTCAAGTAGCTTAGTGAAGTAAGTATCAGTAAAGCATCGACTCAACAACTTGGTCACGTTCTATCGATTTAGAAACTAAGAGGGAGCCATCAAATAAGAAATCGCCGCATCACCGGACGTCACACTGACGGCGTCACGTAAAACGGTTAGCGTTAATCTGACAGCTTCGTCGCACTTCCACTGCTAAAGGATCATTTCCGTCCAGTAATCGACTACCGGCTGGACTCAACTTGTGTTATCGATAAATTAACGAGGCACTGTGTTTATGACATCGAGTTTGTAAACATTAAATATTTTAATATTTTAGTCAAAGGTATTGGGCTTGTGCATGTCTAATTCATAGACAACTGTCAGAATCAGTCCTAAATGTAAGCAAACATAGGTATAAGTAGATACTGGAAGCACGTCCGTTCCAAACAGAAACAGCAGGTGGCGTTGAGTCCGATAACTGACAGGTGTCTTCACATCGTTAAGGACAATGTTAAACAAAAGTTTTTTGCAAAGACTAAATGTGGTGTCTTTCATAACATTTTGCAAATATCTTAATAACAGAATCAAGTATTTAAATATTCAGCTACGACTTTTTTATAGCTATGGCTGCAAATGACTCTTTCTCTCTCTCCAGCCCGTTAACGTCCCATTGTTGGGCATGGGCCTTCATCACTTTGGGAGGGTATATGGCCTACTGTGCCGTGCTGACCATGCATAGGCATAGTCAATAATTTCGAGTTTTCCGTCTCTCACAGAGGATTTTATCTCTGAAAAATGTCTCATAGCTGGCTTTTACAGCACCTTGGAAAGGAAAAGGGGTGGTGACACTTGTATTCTTAATTCGTCACCACACGAACAACTTATTTAATACCAATTAAATGTTTAATTTTTAGATACAATTTAAAGGATCTTAGGCATCTTGTTTTATTAAATCTTGTCTAGACTCTCAAGATATCTGAAATATTAACGTAATAAATATATAGCGTTAATATTTTGTATTACTCATTTTATTATTTAGTTTTATAGTAAACACCATCTAACCTTTATACGGAGTATTTACTGGCAGAATAAACTAATAAAAAACATGTTTGCTTTAACAAAAAATTATATGAACTGTAGATAAATAAACTATTTGATGCAAATATCACGTATATTTGTTAGAAGATTAGCTGCACACCACACGAATATTGACTGTCGACATATTTGTATGTTTTCCCGCCTATACGGTATTTTTGTTTTTTTTTTTATTCATAGACACGCTGACAGGAGCGAGTAAGAATTTTTATTGGAAACATTTCAAAGGAAGTGAAAGATAAATGTGTTTATTGTTTATCAGCTGATGCCCGCAACATCGTACGCGTTGAATTTAAAGTCAAATTATTTAAAAAAAGTCATCCTCTTGAACCACTATCTATTAAAAATACCGCATCAAAATCGGTTGCGTGGTTTTGAAGATTTATGCTCAAATAGGGACATACATACAAAAATGACAACTTTGTTTTATAATACCTAAATAAGAACTAGCTGTTGCCTGTGACTTCGTGCACGTGGAATTTACAGGAAGAACCTTAACTAATTATATATCGTCAGCGGAAAGATAGTAGAGAAAATAATTTTAAAATTTTATTTTTCGGACAAAAATTCGTATATAATTTTGTATTCGATTTATTCGATGTAGTCGATTTGCTCCAACAAGGCTATTTTATTATTAAGTTAGTTTTAGTTAGTCGTGATATTACTGATCGGCATCATTCTCACACCCCTGATACAACTATGTATAATATTGTTAAAAAAAAAAAATTAAAGGAAATGAAAAAAAAAGAAATCCATGGAGTTTCTTGTCTGTTCTTCTCCATAGGATCCGCGTTTGGAACAGACACCTAGTTTCTGACGTTTCAAAAGAGCTTGTAAAACATGCCAACTTGAAATAAAATATTTTGACTTTGACTTGACTTTGACTATTCAGTATGTTTAAAAAAATACTGAATATAAAATTTTACACGAATTAAAAATAAAACTTAAAATTTATTTCTCAACAATGCAGTTTTAGTGCTTCAGTAATGTTGCCATTCCGCTGACGATTATGTATTCTTTCATTTTGATCTGCTCTATCTTTAGATATTAGTTAAGTACGTATTGTACTCACACACTAAGGGTTCTGTATCTTTATTATCATAATATGTTCATTATACTGACTCCAAGTAACACCAAATAACGGAACCCAGATAAATGGGACAGGGGCAGGATAATGATAATGATGAGTTTTTTCAGTTGTAGTATCAACGGATTTACAGAAACTGTAATATTTTCAGCTCTCTAGCTATGAAACTATTCAGTCTCACTTTAAACTTACAGCTTTTTTGAACTGAAGAATAACCCATTACATATTGAAATAATTTTATACTAAAAGCTTTGACTTTAAAGTAGGTACAAATGTAAGTAAATACAGTGATAATTCGTAAATCTCTCTCTCCAGCTCAATGTCCCACTGTTAGGCAAAAACCTCCTCCATTTTGGGAGGAATTACAGCCTACTGTGCCGCTCTGACCAGGCGTGTTTGCATAGAGTTTATTTTCGAAGTAACCGACTCTCACAAAGGATGTGATCTGTGTACAATAACCCTTAATTGCCTTTAACAGCACCCTAGGAAGGAACAGGGGTGGTGACACCTGTATTGTTAATCCGCCACCACAAGATCTTATCGTACTAAATTGGAATAAGTTTGCGAAAGTTATTTTTTGCTCGCTATGGCTATGGTAATTGAATCTAACTTGAAAACTGCAGTCGGCATTCCTAGCATTGTAGAAATGCTATTTAGGTAGAATTCTGGTTATCGAAATAATCTAAATAGTAGTTATTTCGACGATCAAACGATTTAGTAATTTCAAATTATAAAACAAAATTCACCTCTTCCGGTTTAAAGTTTAAATTTCCTTTGCTGTAGTTAACTCCAATCGACTTTCTAACGTATGATTCGACAAAAGCGTTGTAACAAAAGCAAAGTCATTAATTCTACGGAGAAGAAATTAAAATCCGATACGATACAAAATTTCCTCTTATTTCTAACTGAAAATAGCCCTAAGTAAAACGAATTCCGTTAAATTCCAAACTCTATTTCAACGACAAAATGCCGATTTCTTATTGTTGCGTTAAAACCCTTATGGTAAAATCGGTATAGGACATTGAAAACTTTCCAATTTAATTTGCCGAACAAATCTTATCTTTTTTTAGTATTTATTTATATTTGATTACATTAAAGTGAAATGTTTGCCCTCGTTTGTTTTTTGGACGTGCTAATGCCTTAGTGAATAGGCTTTTAGTTTAGTCTAAATTTATTTACAGCTTAACTAAAATCTGTTCGTGAATTTTTTTACATTTTTATGATTATTTTAGAAGCAGAATCTTTAGATGTAGGCATATAGCCCGCAGTAGACTATGGTTTAAAACTTCCGTATTCATGTAATCTTGCCCTATAAATACTCTGACAGTTCTCCACGACTCCGTACTACTAATGATGACTAACGATTTTAATTAATAAAAATGTGCACAACATAATAGCCAATTAATCAAAATACGCTATAGTTGTTTTCATTTTTTAGTTAAGTTATGTTTAGTTGTGCACTCAGAATTGGTATCTTTAACTAATCTATGACCAAAATGATTTTAAATAACGTAATTATTAGATTCAAATCTACAAAATCACTGTTTTCATGCCGTAATACGAATTAAAATTACCCAATTTTTACAATCTCTCACGACTTGGGAAAGATTCGACGATTTATTGGCATTTTATCTGTTTATCGATACTATTAAAATTCAATTAAGTTTTGGTACCTGTTTATGTATAAAATATTTTTGGATAATATGTTTATACTAGCTGTTGCCAGCGACTTCATCCGCGTGGAATTTAGAAAATTTTCTCCGTTTTTGTTATCACTTCACACAACAGTTTTTACTATCACTTCACTCCTATTAGTAGCAGTGTGATGTTATATAGCATTTTTCAATAAATATTGACGGGCTTCATGGCGTAGTGGTTCATGTATTGGACTGCCGTTCACAAGGTCGCAGGTTCGATTCCCGCTTGGGACAATAATTTGTGTGATATTCATAAATGTCATACAAATGTTTGTATTACGTCTGGGTGATTTCTATGTATTATAAGTATGTATTTACAAAAAAAAGTAGTTTATGTATTATATCCGTATTCTGGTACCCATAACCCAAGCATAATAAGTTTAGCTTGGGACCAGAGGACATTGTGTGAATTGTCCATGAAAAAAATAAATATATACTATCCAACGTTGAAAAATTTTTTTCAAATGGGACAAACGTAGTTCCTGAGATTAGCGCGTTCAAACAAACAAACAAACAAACTCTTCAGCGTTATAATATTAGTATAGAAGTATACAACGTGTATCAGAAAGGTGTAGTCATATTTGACCATCGTTACACATGGCCGGTGACTAGGCACTAGGCATGGATGAAATTACAAATACTAGTTATATTATGACTTTTATGTGTTCATACAAATTGAATTTATTTATTAAATTAATCGATCTTGTTTAAATACAACACTACTATGAGGTCAACTTTTATCGTAGGGTTCAATCGCATTCAATAAACCGTAACCATCTCATAATTGATGCGCTCCTGGTAGTTATTTAATATTAGGCTATAAACAACAAAAAACTTACCAACTGTATTTTTCTATGTGTAACTGTAATATTTATAATATTTAAGGCCTACCCAATGCAACTTTAAAATATGACTACACCTTTCTGCAACACGTTGTAGATATCGACTAGTTACTCTTCCATGACTTCTCTATTTTCAGTGGAAAAAGAGTTTTTCAGATGTTCTCATGCAATTTCTAATGCTCTATTTTGTGTCTGTAATGAATAATAATATATTTCACAACTAGCTGTGGTTGTGACACTACTAGTCCACCTCTATAGGTTGCCGCGTGATATACGACATATAATAATTTTCTTTTGTAAATACATAGTAATACATACTTATAATACATAGACACACCCAGACGCAGTACAAACATTTGTATGACAATTAAAAGTATGTCGTGCGGGTATCAAAGCTGGGACCTTGTGAACAACAAATCGTTGCATGATATGATTAGAAAGGTATACATAGATAAATAACTCATCACTTTATAACATGAAAATTAGAGTTTTAAAAAATCTCGTAGAAAATGGAAGCTCTGAAGAGGCGTACGTTTTATTTATTCTATAATTATATACCGATGGGAAATCTTGTAATTTTTTACAACGTTCAGTAATTAAATAAAAAAGGTCTTCTATATATCTATATAGGATGTTTCATACAAAATTCTTGGTTATCGTGTTATATATTTTTACTAACTGTTGCCAACTTAGAATTTTTTTCCCGTTTTTGCAACATTTTTCACTAATGCTTCGCTCCTATTGGTCGCAGCGTGATGTTATAAAGCCTGTCTCAGCCTTCCTCGATAAATGGAATATCCGCCGAAGAAATATTTTTTTCAATTCGAACCAGAAGTTCTTAAGATTAGCAAGTTGAAACAAACAAACTCTTCAGCTTTTTAATATTAGTAAAGATTAAGCGCTTATATAGAAACAGAGAGCAGAGATCCGATATCCTTTTAAAAGTTTATTACAGATCTTTTCACAGCAAATAATTTATAATGTTTGGGCTGGCTTATAGTGTGATGAAGAATTAAATTTTCTGTTATTTTTAAGCTATTGCATAGCTTCTATCGCGGGCCTTGAGTGTAGAGACTGAATGCACAAAATTCGAAATTTAAATTCCGTAACAAAGATAGCGTAACTAAAAATACTAGACACGGCGCTACTGCGCATGCTACGCATTTCGCCGTTTCGCTGTTCACGCTGCTTGGTGACTCATGGCAGTTTTGGCGTTAGTTTTTATTTTATTGACATTTGATTGACAATCGCTATTTTATCATAATTACCATAAACAATGGACAGATGTAAGCATCAGTAAATAAGGATTATTAATCTTATTTTACTTTATGGTATTTAGATTCCTGCATAAATAAAATAAATAAATAATTATAATTGCATAAGTTGATAAAAAATACTATGCAATAGCTTTACCGCGGCAGTCCCCGAGTGCCACACGTCTTTTTTTGTAATAATATTGGCCGAGTCAAATCTAACAGTAAGAAATAGCAGTAATGCCTACAGTTATAACAATCCAATAAGGCAAAGAAATAGAGTTTAATACTTGTTCATATTGTTATTTTGTTCCTACAAATACATATTTGGATTTTGCATAAAACTTGTTATTTATTTAGATCGCATAGAGCCAAGCATAATTTTGTATTAAACTTAGCTCTCCTTTTTACATTTATGTATTTGGTAGGATAAATAATACGAAAAAGCCGTCTTCTTATACTATTCTAATAAAAAACCCTATCAAAATCTATTTCGTAGTTTTGAAGATAATTATAGGCTCACATATAGACATACATACAAAAATAACGGCTTTGTTTTATCATAAGTAAAGATGACGATAAAAAAGTACATACATACCTGAATTTAAATAGAAAATTGTTTGACAAATCAACTTCCCTTTCACGTGTATAATATATTAAACAAAATATAAACTTGAAGAACTGCCTGTGTTAGTTCACAACTAGTTTTATTTTATGTCTGAAAATTTCCAGGTTTATTATTTGAAACTATCTTTTAGTTCCAACGTGCAGTTTTGCTCGCTCGTTAATGATTCGTTCTGAAACTTTCTATGACTGTCATATTTCAGAATGCAACTTTTCTTCTCAAACGTTTATGTTAGCTTATTTCACAGTGTACGCGCTTTTTTTTTCTTTTAATTAAATAACTCAAATATCATAGTGTTAAACTGTATAGTAATAGACAGGCCTCGTGGTTGAGTGATTCATACACCGAAGTGCCGTTCAGGAGGTCGTGAGTTTGATTTCCTTCTCGAGACAATCATTTGTGTGATGTTTATAAATGTCATAAAAATGTTTGTTCTGCGTCTGGGTACTTCCTAGAAAAGTAGTATAATATGTATTCTATCCGTATTCCGGTACCCATAACACAAGCATATAAGCTTAACTTGGGACCAGAGGATGTTACCTACGTGAAATGTCAATAAATATTTATTAAAAAAAAGTTTTAAAATAGTTTCCAAGGTTAATTTTCAAAATATAAATAACAGCTTGGTCATGCCTCCCGTGTTGATAAGTCCATGAGCAATAGATAATATTTACCGTAAGGTAGTCCGTTCGCTCATCTGTGTGGTGACGGATTAAAAATAAAAGTGTCTCCAGTAATATCCTCTCCAAGTAGCTGAAAAAGCCAGCTAATTGAAAATATAATCAGTTAACACAATTTTTGAGAGACGGAATACTCAATACCAAACCCTATGCCAATAGACCGTTCAGCTTGGTGATAGTAGACCAGTTACTCTCTTGAAGAGGGGACATCCTACACCGAATAATGGGCTGTGTAGAAGTCTGCATATTCTCGTACGGTTATGATGGCGGTTTAGAGAAAAAGAGGTTTTCAAAAAATTATTACTTTATAGTGCCACACTACGTTAGCTTAATGCAGTCCACTGCTGAACATAGCTCGTCCAATTTGCGCTACGATATTTATTTATTTATAAATTTATGCACACAGTACAGAGCGTTATGAAACAACATTGTACAAGTAATGGCTGTACAAAAGATCTGCTTATTTCTTTGAGAAATCTCTTCCAGCAGACCCGCGAGAGGATAGTGCGTGTTATAGGAATTTTTATTTGTGTGTAGGAAGGAAACTTTGAGAATAATATCTAACGAACGTAAAATAAAAATTTAAATAAAAAAAAATTTTAAAGGAATACACACATACAATACAATACATACAATACGTACAATACAATACAATACATACATATAATACATAACATACATATAATACATAACATAAACATGAGCATAAACATGAAATTTACAGAATATATAACGTATACCAACGTTACTTAATATATAACATTAACACAGATGTCAAATTTATGGCATACATTAACAATGACTATTGGTAGTGTTAGTTAATAGAAGAGAGATAGTGTTGACGAACCTTACGTTTAAAAGTGGAGATAGTTTTACTTTCTCTAATAGGTATTTGATCCACGATGATATAATATTCAATACACGATGCTCCTTCCACATCTAGTCCTACCTCGCGATCTGGCCGACACTGGCCGAGTTATCTGTGTAATAAAATAAGATAATCGTCACTTCATAGAAATATTTACGTATTTAAATGCAAAAAAATCAACGTAAACAGCTTAGAGTGACAAGATCTCCAAATGTCTTTGTAGTATATCCCTCTTCATAATGCAATTAGAGTGACGTCAAGTCGCGTTTGTCCGATCCCCTTCATTTCCCTTTTCCGTCAAATATTCAGGAAGTGGCCCGCTCCGGAAGTGGACCGTATCGCTTGATTTCTCCAAGGTACCTAATGTGCTTTGAGATGATCAGCTTGTTTATTATAATAACTGTTCTATTGTATGGATTTTAATTTTAGTTTGACCTTGGCTAAACAATGATGGAATAAAAAAACAAAAAATTTCGCATAAATAAATTCTGTCTAATTATCCTTGATCTTGACAATGATTGCCTCACAACGATGAGACATTTGGACAGATGCCAAGCTTGTTGCAACGATGAGTACAGACCTACTGATATTGGTTTGTTTGAATTAGATTAAATAGGGAACCCACAACCTTTGGAATGCATTTCTACAACTGAGCTATAGAGGGTTTCTCTCTCCAGCCGTCTATCGTCCCACCGTTGGGCACGGTCCTCCTCCAATTTAGGAAGAATTAATACTATGCGAAGTAGACCAGGTGTGTGGGCATAGGGTTAAGATTCTAGTTTTCCGTCTCTTACAGTACACGGTAACTGCTTATAATATCCCTTAGCTGGCTCTTACTGGCTCTTAGCGTGGGTTTATTTAATGTTCATTATGTAAAACCACGAATGCAAAACTATAGCAAGACGTGATTTGATTTCAAACTTGCAGTCCAAAGTGTAAACTTACTAGGTATGTCCACCAAATATGTTAGGAGCTTAGTGAAGTAGCTGTCAGTAAAGCATCGAATCAACAACTTGGTCACGTTCTATCGATTTAGAAACTAAGAGGGAGCCATCAAATAAGAAATCGCCGCATCACCGGACGTCACACTGACGGCGTCACGTAAAACGGTTAGCGTTAATCTGACAGCTTCGTCGCACTTCCACTGCTAAAGGATCATTTCCGTCCAGTAATCGACTACCGGCTGGACTCAACTTGTGTTATCGATAAATTAACGATGCAATTTGATTTAAATTTTCTAATAAATAAATTTTTAACTCTTACACATAGAAAGTAATACTAAATCCTTTATGAAATTATTTAATGAATTATATTAGTCAGTGATAAGAAAGTTCTTTGAGACAGTACCTACGCATACCTACTTGGAAATTTAAAGATCAATTGTTGGAGCTTCCTGGCTCTTTGCTCAAATCTGTAGAAAAACAATTCACTAAAATTGCACATATTCAAACATGAATTAACAAAAATAAAAAACTTCTTTGGCACAAACTGTCGAGTTCTTGTACTAAAATAAGTCATAAAACAGAAGTACACTTACTTTTGTATTCCATCTGAACATAGTAATAAACAAATTACTTTAGAAAGCGTTTACGAAAAACGTGAACGCTTTAAAGGAGTCGCGATGCCAATAAAGCAGAGCCGCGTTCTCCTTCACTACAAAAGTAAATTCAAATAAATGAGCGAGACGTGGAGGCTTGTGCGAGCCTGTTACTTACCATCTATTTATTCTTATAAATCGGACTTTATGTAGGCACCCTCGTAAAATAGACTTTTTGGCCTTCTTCTAAGGTATTTGTAGTTGGAAATATGGGAAATGGGGAATCGTTGTGAACGACCCAACGCGCTCGGTTTATAATAAACTCCACCATAAATTTATATCAATTTATATCTAGATTGAATGGGTTTAGTGTCTAGTATGGGTGTGTATTTTTTTTCAAAGGAGATTGTTATTTTTATGATCCATCTATATTTTGTTAGTTTTGGTAAAGCTATGGTGTTTCATGGCTTTCAATTTCCGTGTAAGTAGGAAGATTTTTCTATAATATTATGAAATGAAAATTATAAATTTTACAGTCACTGGTTATAAATAACCATTAAGACATACAGTATTTGAAACTACAAGACCTAGGTCTAATCTAAGCTTAGCTTTTAAGTACTACCTTAATAGCTTCTTTACTTATTATGTAACAAAGTAGTTATTTCTGTATGTATGCCTTTGTGAGCTTCTTTCTTCAAAACTACGCAATGGATTTTGATGCGGTTTTTTAATATAAATTAGTTAGCGAGGATGGCTTTTTTATATAATTTGTCAGGGTTTAATTTTTAAAGTCGACGCGTGCGAAGTTGTGGACAACAGCTAGTACATAATATATTATGTATAACAGGAAGAAAATATCGTGGCGTCGATTTTAAATCCTTACAAATGCCCACAAATTAGAGGTATACAACAAAAATTTCACAAATGAAATTAGTAGTTTCTCCTACCGTCATAGTTTTCAATTTAGTCGCGACATAAGAACGAACGATGTCGTATTTTTACGATCGCTATTCACCAATAAAACTTAATATCGCCTCGTGTTGAGAGGATTGGGCAATTTATTGGTATTCGACGTGTTTATTGTTGTCATCCAATGGCTATTACTTTTATTTTAATGGTTTATGAATATCAAAGTATTTAATGACAGAGATAGAATAAAGATTAATTTTACCAATAATTCATTCAGCGGGTCAAAAAATGAATATTTATCAGTCAAGCTTACAAACTCTATCAAGATTTGAGGTAGACTATTATGGCCAGTTACAATCAGAACAGTAAAACAGGCATAAAAATCCAATCCGATGCCCCTTCAAATTTTGGTTTATATTTATAATTTTACTACACAAGGAATATCTAACGGATATACTAATATATCCGTTAGATATTACGTGTGGTGACGGATTAAGAATACAAGTCACCACCCCATCTCCTCCCAAGGGTGCTGTAAAAGTTAGCTAAGGGATATTGCACATAGATAACATCCTTTGTGAGAGACGGAAAACTGGAAATTATACCCTGTGCCAACACGCCTGGTCAGCGCGGCACAGTAGACCATAATCCCTCCCAAAGTGGAGGAGGCCCGTGCCCAACAGTGGAAAGTAAATGAGCTGGAGAAGAAGAAGAAGTATATTATCCGTTTATGGAATACTAACTGTTGTGCGCCATTTTGTTCGCGTGAAGTTTAGAAACCAAACCTTGACAAATTATACAAAAAAGCGCTCCAACCACTCCACTCCGTCTTTAAAAAAACGGCATCAAAATCCATTGTGTATTTTTGACGACATAAGCTCACATAGGGATATACATACAAAAATAACGTTTGTTTTATTATACTCGTAAGGTTAATATTTAAACTTTGCTAAAATTTCTAACAGCCAAAATCAAACTGTGTTAAGAAATTTTAATTTGTTTGAAACAGTAGGATCAGACAAAAACGTTTGACCAACAAGAAATATCAATGAGGTTTAATGAAGTCTACCTAATTAATGTTGCCAGTTATAAAATGGCCGAACATCAAACACAAAGAAAGAGATATAATAGAATGAGTAACGAAATGAGAACTCAAATATAATTCAACGAGTTTATTCCATTATTAAATTGTTCGTGAAAGCAAGATAACCACAGTTTAAGTCTGTGTAAGAAAGTTTAGTTTAACTTTGGTTTAACGAGGTGAGGAGGGCTACCACTCGGTGACTTCAACGCCACCCGGTGTTTTTGTTACGAACTAACTCTCGTACTAGATGCGGTTAAGAAAAGTAGGTCTTATATTTAACAACAAATTCGATATGTTGAGCTATAGAATACGTAAAAGGATAACTAAAAATGTATTCCAATTAAAGTTTTTTAATTATTCAAAGTTAATACAGGTAACAAATTCATATGTAAACAGGTATAAAAATATGTTTTTCGATTGCTATATGAAAGAAATTCTGTTACTAATTTATTTTTAACGATCTTGAATTTACTTATATTTTAATTTCTGAAAGTGACTTCGAGCTTGTAGAATAAATAACGTGACTTTTAAACTAACAAGAGAATACTCTATTTATTAAAACTTGTCTCTGCATACTTTGTACAATAGATTTAATATTATGATATTACTAGCTGTTGCCTGCAACTTCTTACGCGTGCAATTTAAAAATCCAAACCCTAATAAATTACAAAAAAATAAATAAAAAAAACCACATCATCTGTCGTTGCGTGGGACATACATACAAAGACAACGGCTTGGTTATATAATAAGTAAAGATACTTTAAATGTTTATAAGCAATTCATCCATCATAATTCAAAAATCCATTTTATATATCCATCAATTAAGAGTATACTTATTTATGCGAAAAATACAAATCTAATTTCGGTCACGTGTTAAAAAAATCTCAGTCGTGTGTCGTCCCGGGGAGGCAAAAACAGAACTATTTTGTACTCGAAATGAAAGGAGGAAAGTAAACCGAACAAGTTCGTGATAAGCATCCATTTTGGCGAGGTTCTTCCTTCCAATTTATTACTCAGTTTGCCGTATTGGCCGCGATGGTCCGTGCGAACTGATCTGTTTGTTGGAGTTACTTTTTTGTCGTAATATTCTTAGCATGAATATAACTCTCAGAAATTAAGTGCCTCCATAATTTTTGCCAAGAAATATTGAAATAACTTTTGTTAGAGCTGTAAAAAAGTAATGGGATAATTTCGTTTTCAGATTTATTAAAAAGAAAAATGTGCGCCGTTTTCTCTCATAAAAATTATTTAGAAGATTGTAGATCTACTCATAATAATTAATTTCTGATATTTAAACACACTACTAAGAATAATAATGACTTGTCTAATACTTACACTATTTCTAGTAAAAAACATTATATTACCTAGTTTTTCGAAGAGGTTCAAGCCACTGTGGGTATAGTAAGATAAATAAACTAACTTTCCGCTTACTAGAGGTTGAAGAGAACTCTTTAGTGGTTATAAGTTATAATGCCACCAATAAAAACAGTATTGCTGAAATTTTAACCAAACATTTTAAAATTTCTATATTTTTATACCACTGGAAAAATCATTTCCATTTAGTCGCAATTTTTATTCCTCCATAATACATACAGCCTTAGAAAGATCGAAGTATCCCAAGGGACCTTCGTTCCCCTTTATAGCGGCTCCTTTAAAACATCCAATGATACCTTGCAGCCGATAGTAGCACCATATATTGTGATCGTGACAAACACAGAGGTATGAATCTTACACCCATTTAATTTAATGGGTTTTCATCAGCGACGACTTGATTTAAGGTCTCAAAGGGTTTTCCAAGGTTTTTTTTTTAAATTAGAATATTTTTGTATTACAATTTATTCTTTTGAACTTTGCTACTAAAGATTTTTGTCTGATAGATATAAATTTGGTTTAAATTCAATGTTAAGATTTAAAATTTTGTTTTCATATTTAAAATGTCCCATTTTGGACACACAGATTTACTATTCCACATAGATCAGGTGTGTTGGTCTAATATACTGTTACTGGTCTTCTTCCGGAACTGCTGCTAGAGAAGTTATATGTTGTAGATCCTTATTTGGCTATCAAACGAACAAATTTTGGAGCTCCTATGTGCTGTGATCATTTTTGCAGAAATAAAATCTCAATCAGTCTTTTTGCCATCTTGACAGTTTATTCTGAATCCTTTAGTCAAAGAATCTTTTAATTTATTTTATCACAATGTGAATAATACGTCAAATTTCAATATTTAATTTATAATCATGAATGATTTTGATCAAAACTGAACGTTATTTGAAGTGGCCGCGTCGGTCGTTCCTTCAGACTTTGTTTATGACTTGCCTGCTGTGTTTTACGAATATTGTCGTACCACATTTTATCTTAAAGACACTTTCATCTTCGCTTTTTTCCTTGAAGCATCTTTATGAGGTTTTTAGTCAAGGACTGTGTTTCATTACTCTGTTATGACCTTTGCTGTGAATCTATACTGGCATTTAAAGATCTTACTGTAAAAAGGTCACTTATCTATAAATCGAGCAGACTATTGGACCTGGTGTATAGAGTTTAGTTAGGATTATCCTGTTGATTTTGTTTCTTAACTGACTCAAATGGCATTTTTATTAGGAAAATGAGTGGTGTCATCTGTTATGTATTAATTGATCGCCAATTCAACAAACTACGAATGATCATTTAAATATTTAAATCTATCTCTGCAACAACTGAACAGCGTAAACTCAGACATTAGCATAAATGCATCACTTTAAAACTTTTTTAAAAAAAATGACCGCACCAGGCGCAATCAAATTCGATTGTGATGCAAATCTTCTCTAAATTGCGAACCACAGTTGAGACTAAAACAATTTAGTGCTTGTAATTTTCAATGGCGCATGATTTCCATTTATGCGTCTGGTGACCGCACACGCAAGTATTACTTAAAGAAGCGTCTAAAAACCATCTCTGAGTGTTCTTGGGACTTGTCACCTTCTTGGGGCTTTCAAGTAAATAATAAAATTTATATAGCCAGTCCGTTTTACTGGATGAAAAGCCGAGCTAGCTATGAGCCGAGCATAACCGACTTCAGACCTTGAGCGTTCTTATCCGATTTTTCGGGTCACATTGCTGTTCCGTACATCATCACTGGCAATACAAATCATTGTCGTCGTTGTTTTTAAGAAGTAATCCGTTGGTTGGTCGATCAATGGAGCCTACTTTGAGAAAAAAGTATAACTTTTGACTGTCGACTCTAAATAGACGCTGTGGCATATTTACGCTTGAACCAAAAGGACTATAGCCCGGGTTGGCAGCCTGTGAGGAGGGACGTAAACAGACAGTTACAGGGATCTGGTGGTAGGGTAGTTTGCTTTGTCTCCATTACTTTATAGGATGGCAGATCTTAAAGACTCAGGGCGGTAATCTAATACGCTACAAGATGGACGTAATTAGTTTTTACGTCTAATATCTATCAATGTATTCCTTTATACAGATGAAAATACTGAATAAAAGTTTAATATCGCGATATGTAGGGTTGAAAGAATCAGTTTTGTTTGGGCTTGCAGCCAAAACGTGATTACGTTGGCAGCGTGTTGCGTGTGTTGTATGTGGCCTTATTATTTATATGTTATATAACATGACAACACAGCTTCATTGCGGTTTTGAGGGGCGTGCGGTTACATGACTGAATTTCGGTTTTTCTGGCTGGTTTGAGCTATCACATATGAACACTTTGATAATGTATCTGGATATTTTATCTTGCGATTTGTATACATGTTATATAAATTGTCTATTTTCTTCTTACCTACTAGCTGTTGTACGCGTGGAAATCATAAAATTTTCTCTGTTTTTGCAACATTTTTCACTAATGCTTAGCTCCTTTTCGTTGCAGCGTAATATTATTTAGCTTATAGCCTTCCTTGATAAATGTACTATCCAATATAAAAATAATTTTTCATTCGATACAGTAGTTTCTGAGATTAGTGTATTCAAACAAACGAATAAACTATTTAGCTTTTTAATATAAGTAAGTATAGATAGATTCTAGGAGTTTACATTTTTTTAATTATCTTGCGATGTGATATCTGAATAAAAACCTGTATTGAATGGTGCTATCCCTATATTATTTTTCATCGGCAGACTATTAAGTAATTAAAACTTTTATTTATTTGAGCCTCCTTCATATTTCTACAAGAATACTAATTAGTTTTATTCCAATAAACAAATAAATAATTCCAAGGTTACGTTTGGGTGTAGGTGGGTTAGGTAAATAGGCTATTATAGGTGTGACGATTACTTTATAAAATCGAGCTAAAATCGAGCGAGAATAAAAGCTACTACAAATAATACCGTAGCACTCAGTAGGTACCCCAGCATCATACGAAGGCGTCAAGAACAATCCTTTTACAGCGGGAACGTAGCCAGCCAGTGATTGAGTCGGCACACTTTTTGTTTTATACAATAAAGAGTTTCAAAATAATAACATTTTATTGACATTAATGCAATCATTTTGAGGAATTTTAATTGGTTTTGAAGTATTGCAAATTTTAATATGATATTTAATATGATATTATTATGATATACAACAGTTTGCCAGAGCAATATTTAGTAATATTTAGTCATATGGGACTTCATAGCTAATATGGAGTCCTATATCACTAGCTCTGCCTCACTGATGTGCTTAAACATAAGCCCTCTAAATCATACTTTAGTATCTTATAACCTAAAAATAAATATAATATAATAGTTTAAATCCAAATTTTCACAACAATCTAAGGAAGTTTTAGTAAGAATGTTTGTAACTCCTAAACGTCTCTAAACGTCATATTAAAGTAATTTATTGATTTTGCAATTGACATGCTAAATTAAATTATGGTGGAAAAAGTGATTGTCCCGCTTGCGGCAATCAGTTTTTCCACTATAATTTAATTTATTAAGTAAAGCGTCTCAATATTTCTTAAAAAACTAACGTAAAACAGGCTAGAGCGCGACTCACTAGGCTACGTCTAAGAACTAAAAGGACATCATTAAAACTTAAATTAACTTGTTTCAAATTTAATATCCTAAGGAAGTGCAAGTGTTAGAAAATATTATCCTAAGGAAGTTTCTGACAAAAAAATGTAAAAGTAACCAAAGTAAAATCCATTTTGCTCTGACTAAAATTAAGTAGCGAAAAATGTAGTTGCAAGATAGTTTAAATTCCCATGTGCTCAATATTACACGACCAAACATAGTAACATGGAAAAATGGTGTAAGAGGTGTTAAGGAAGGAAATTTAACACTATGTATGTTTTGGTATTTCATAGAGAGTGGTCTAAAACAAGTCATAATATGTAGCGATAGCGGTTTAGTTTGTCTATTGATTTGGGAAGAATGTAATGAAGATATTAACAAGTTATCATTGGAATTGCAAAATTAATCTTGTTTTATTTAGTATGGTACGGAAATATTAGTTGGGCATTGGTATTGGCATTAGTAAGAGTACCTACTATGAGACCGTTTTCAGGTGGGCAAATATAAGGCTTTTCATAAATATTTTTCGGTACTTAGGTTAAATTTTTAGCAATATAGAGAACGTTATTTGTTAAGAGGATACCAAAATAGCTTCGTGCATTTTTCTATGTACGAAGTTTTCATTGTTTCTTTAGATTGAATGGCTAGAGCTCTAATTTTTAAGTATATGTTTTTTCAATATATGATGTAGGATCGCATAAACTCAGAAACGCGATTGAAAAAAGTTTTCTCGATAGAAAATCTTGGCGAAACAACCTCTCAAATTTTTTATTTTTTTCATTTGTCGGTCTATTATCGCGTATTAACTAATGAAATAACTTTAAAAACATAAGTAACTATTATATATAGAAACACGTAAATCAGAATTAAAATATATTTAGTAGATTTTGAGTAAATAGGAAAAGTATCCCTAATTCTTCATTTTCTGTGCCTACTGGCTGTGTTAATATGTACGTGTCGGCGATGATATACGATAATATTGATGTAGGCCCTTAATGGTTCTTAATATAGAAGCAGTAAACTACAGTATAATTTTCTACTAACTAGTATTAAAGTATAAGTATATTGCAATGGGATGCCGTTTACGAAGTTTTGTGTCCTGTTCCCGCACAGGACAATTATTTGTGATGATCACTGATAACCATAACATAAGCACAGAAATATAGCTTAATTTGGAGCCTGAGGACGTTGTGTAAAAGTTTTTAGTTACTGACAGCATTAAGAATATTTTTGATAAAATCACTGTCACTTATAAATTATACCATTTAAATGTTCACGTTGAAAGTGCTCGTTTTGTACTAGGTTTTGATACGATGTACCCCCGGGGCCTCTTACAAAATAATTTCTAGTGTGGAATTTTTATTAACCAACCCTTTTGAATGACACTGGCAATAAATCTGCTACTTTATTTACGTCTAAGTTACTTTTCACTCAAGACCCTGTGTCAGCTTAACATAATACTGTTAGTTTATGACTGTTCTTAATCTTACGTGGATTTTATGAATAGCTAGTACAACATTTTAGTTACAATGTGAAGAAAGATAGACACAATATACAATTAATTTTCATTCATTTTTAGGGTTCCGTACCCAAAGGGTAAAAACGGGACCCTATTACTGAGACTTCGCTGTCCGTCCATCCGTCCGTCTGTCACCAGGCTGTATCTCAAGAACGGTGATAGCAAGACAGTTGAAATTTTCACAGATGATGTATTTCTATTGCCGCTATAACAACAAATACTAAAAATAAAATAAAATAAATATTTAAGGGGGGCTCCCATACAACAAACATTATTTTTTTACCGTTTCTTGCTCGATACTAATAACGTTGCCTTATGTTGCATAGATAATGGTACGGAACCCTAAGTGCGCGAGTCCGACTCGCACTTGACCAACTATTATAATTAATTTATCGGTCTGAAATTCGAAAATCAGAATCTTGGAAATAGTTCCAACAAAAAATTACGTTTTGTGGGCAATTAATTATCCAGTTTAATGATTGTGCAGTGATTGACCAGTTTACAAAGATAATAACATAATTATTTTATCATAAATACATAAAACATGAAATAGAATATAAACATAACACCAAGAAAATACTTAGAAACAGTAAAAATATTTGCATTGTTTAAAAGGAAACCTAAATTATGTAGAAACCTAAAATGTTATTTAACATCACTATTTGTACCATATTTTTGCGAATAAATGATTGATTTTGATTTGGAACTGTAAAAAAATTTACACCAAGTTACTCTATTAAAGCTAAATTTTCTACGTTGTAGACTATGCAATAACTAAATAATTAGCTAATCTAAATTGACTTAAAAAAACTACAAAATAAAGCCACTAGAAAATCGTAAGTTACATCTAAATTGCACTAACTACTAGCAAACCTAATAGCCCGAAGAGATTTTCCATCTAAAAACTATATAAGCACACCGGAAAAAAGGCTCCATTTAGCTCTCAATAAAAATATGTAGCGGAAAGCTTAGAAGCACAGTTTAAAGTCCCCCGAGCTCAATATTACACGAACATACATAGTTACATAGAAAAATGCTGTGATGGGTGTCATCTTGGGAAATTTTACACTCTGCGGCATATTCTCACCTAGGATGGAGAAATGGTATTCCATAGAGCGATACCTAGTGATATAGCTACGAGTCAGAGGAGTTAGCGATATCGTTTTGATGCTTTACGTTGTTGTTTAATTAGTTTGCAGTATTGCTTTTTGCTTTTGTTGACAATATAATTACTAGGTGACTAAGAATATTCTTTTCTTCAATATTTCTTTTTTCCCTATATTTCTTTCTTCCCTTTTATTCTTATCGAAATACATGGGAAAATAGACCATTTGAAGATTATGTAATTATTTAAAGGTGAATAACTATTTAGTAAATATATTTATATATAATAAACAAATATACGATTGACATGAGAGCCGGAAAACTTGAAACTAAATCAAGGATCAACAGGTCTGTTCAGCGCGGCACCATAATCCCTCCCAAAGTGGAGACGGCCCGTGCCCAGTAGTGGGACATTAATAGGCTGGAGAGAGAGAGAAATAAATATACTAAATAGTTACATTTTGGTTTGACAACTGTGTTTATAATGGCTCCAAAGCTGTCTATAATTTTATTTATCCTTTGGATTTGTTTAATCGCTGTCACTTATGCATTACACTACAAGTTTTCATGTTCACAGCAAAAGCGCGCGTTTTATGCTAGATTCTGATACGGAGCTCCCCCGAGGCCTCTTGCAAAATAACTTCTAGTGCGGAATTTTTATTAACCAACCCTTTTGGAGTGGCACTAGCAATAAATCCAGCGCTACTTTATTTACCATGTCTGAGTTGGCTTTCTAGACAAGATCTAGTATAAACTGGGTATGCTTCTCTTACTTTACGACTATTCACAATTATATGTAAATTTTATTCTAAATTATTCCACGTATAATATTTTGGTAAGTGTTTCACAAATGTATATTTCTTATGTTGGTACTTACTTTTTTCTAATATTTTTAGGTACTGTTGGATACATATTTTATTGTAGGTTAGAATCAACTGATGACAAAAATATTACAAAGACATTAATTTTGCACTGCAAGCAGGTAAAATAAGATGAAACAAAAGGAGATAAGAAAAAGCAGCTATATGGTACAAAAATAAAACACGTTTGTCCGCCACAAAACGGCCACAGCTCAGCTTGATTGCTGGTTAAGACCAGCGCTGGTCAGGCAAGATACAGAAAAAAATAGACTTAAAATAAATAAAAACAAAACAAAAATAAAAAAAAGCATGCACACAAATAAAATAAAAAGTACTAAGTACCTACATACAGTTATAAAAAAAGCTAATAGATACCTATACAGTTTTCTTTTACTAGTTTTATTTTTATTTCTGGGCTTTTCTATTATTATAAATATAAAATAATAAATATTCACAGACATTTCACACAACGTCCTCTGGTCCCAAGCTAAGCTTATATGCATGTGTTATGAGTACCAGAATAAGGATAGAATACATATACTTCTTTTGTTTATATAAATAATATATAGTAAACACCCAGACGCTGTACAAACATTTGTATGACATTTATAAATATCACACATATCATTATCCCGAGCGGGAATCGAACCCGCGACCTCATGGTCCGTTACATAAACCACTTCACCACGAAGCCCGTCCATATATTTTATTTTTCTGATTAACCTATTTCTAACCATCCATCTCAAAATATAGGTAAAGCTTCCGTCAGTCACAAAAAATCTCAATAGGTACTCAATTTGTATTTTAGAAATTACCATAGTTGATATAAGCAACAGAAATCGTAAAAATAATTACAATCTTTTTACTATCTTCTTAAACGCACATATAATGATCACAAACAACTATAAAATTCACTGAAAGCAACAGCAAATAGACATTGAAAACGAAGCCCCTACTTGTGGTTACAATGAACACAATTTTTAAAGTCTTTCCTAAGGCTAAACTATTCTAAGAGACACCGCAAAGGAACGAGTAATGAACTTGGCTGGAGTATTTCAAAAGAGGGCTTTAAACAACTCAGGTCTTAACTGTTCATTTAAGTTTGTGACTTGAACTGTACTGACGTGAATTACTTGTTTGTTTTACTTAGGAATTGTAGTTATGGAGTGTGAAAAAGACGAGGAACTCTTTCTTCTAGTTAATACTTAGTAGACTTCTATTTTTTTATTTTGGTATCTTTATAATATAGCTACCAAAGTTTTATAAAAATGCTTAGGTTTTTAAAGCTAAGCTTTAAATTCAAATTCAAATTCAAAATTTCTTTATTTGTTAAGAACATGGGTTATAAAACAGGTATAAATTGGTGATGAAAAAAATTAATATTGAGCTCCAACATGTTTGGCCATTACAGGCGTACAAAAGATTATGTTTATAAAAAAACAGGTCATAGAATTATTAGAATATAATATTATACCGTATCGAACTTGAATACAATGTCTGGATTTAATATGGTTTAGTAAAAAAATAAAAAATTATGTCAAATTAATTAGTAAAAGAAAAATAATCAACAAAAACAAATCAAAAACATAATGTCAAAATTAAGCAACTATATAAATAAAAAGACTAGTCATGTAAAAAGTCAGAAACTCTATAATAGCATTTCTCAACTAGCATTTTTCTTAATTGAGCTTTAAAGGAATTAATATTAGAGTTTTTAATTTTGTCAGGTATTTTGTTATATATAATGGGAGCCATACAAAAAATGCTCTTGGTCATGAATGTAGTTTTAGCAGGCCGCACTCGTAACCTAGTGGTGTCCCGTTGACTACGGGTGGCACCCTCTGCTAACCGCGTGAATAAATGTTGGTTACATTTTACAAACAGTGCTGTTTCGTAAATATATAGTGACGGAAGTGTTAGAATTCTGTGTTTTATAAAATAAGATCTACAACTATCTGTTGTTTTCAAACCAAACATTGCTCTTATGCACCGCTTTTGAGTTTTAAAAATAATATCTTTAACTTCTTAAATCAAATTTATGTAGAAACAAAATGACTGTAATTTTCAGGCACCATGATAGCTTAGTTGGCAGATCAAAGGAACAGTATTCTGAGGTTTGCTTGGATCAATATTGCAGAACGAAATTAGGCTAAATTTATCATAGTGAAACAGTCAATAAAAACAATGCAATTGGTTTGAAAATCACAAAATAAAAATTCGGAATACATAACGATATATATATATATATGTGTTAGCTATTTAATAGCATGAAAGTTAAAGTGTGAAACCTTTTTATCCCAAACAAATTAGATTATGGTGAAAATTTACAGCTTAGCTTTCTTGCAGAAATCAAACACATTATACCTACTCTCGTCACAAATCCCAACACAACAATACACTTCAATAAAGTTAACAGTTGCACGGTGACAGGAAAACTAATATAATTCACAGCGGTAATCAAATGCTAAAATTGTCGCTCGATATAACTAGAGCATTTTCAGTTGGAGAGCCCGTGACCGTCTAACTCAAGTCATGTATTTGTTAATCAAAGATATTTTGATAGAAAATCGTGGCACCAAATGTGATTTTCATAGCTTTGCTCTAACCATAAAAGGTTTTATGCAAATTACAATGAAACATCAACAATCTAAGCGCATAAATATATTTTATTAGTACTTTTGGATCCTGTTTAGGTACGGTTTGGCAGTTTTATAGACTTTTTCTTACAATTCAGCACGTTATCTGATTATATCTGGAGAACCAAAAACTAAAAATTTATTACTACTGTTTATTTATTTGTAAAGCAAAAAATCTAATAGAGACTAATTGATTTTCTTTTATTTTATTTCATCATCATCATAACATCACGCCATTTTCCCATGGGGGTAGGCAGAAATTATAGAGCGCCATCTGCTACGATCCAAACATACTTCCTTGGCTTCATCCATACTCATACACTTATTTTGTTTATTTTATATAATATTTAATATTTTATTTTATATAATATTTAACACGCTTATATTAGTTCGGTACGTATCTATCAGTATAATTCTATGTTACGAAGTGATTTTTACCCACATGCAGTAGTCAGATATATCTAAAATTTTGCACACCCATGTATTAGGGACCGATGACAATGCAATAATGTATAATAATGTTCAGGATTTTTAAGTATGTTTTTTAGATTCTGAACACAGAAAATTATTTTGTTATGAAGAGCAACTAAAATGACTATTCTAAATAACTAAGAAAGATTTTCTTCAGTTAAGATTTCTTAAAATGATGTGACCCTGCTGATTTCGAGCTCTTATTCTATTACAAAAGTTGTCGCGTCGGGAGCTGACATAGTTGGCCATTATATTTGCATTGCTAATATGTTCTGTTCATATTTGTACGCAAACTGTTGTATAATGTTACTTTTTGTTACATCACGATGTAACTTTCACCATTACACCTATTTGTCACCACTACATTTCCTCCCGAAGCTGACGTAAAATAATAATTTTTGTTGGGGAATACAATGCAGGAGAGAAAATACTGGATGTGACGTTTTAATTTGTACTATGTTAATGCTTAGTATCGGACTAATTGTCATGTTTATAAAGGGCAGGATAATAAATAATTAATGTTGTAATCTGATGTGTTTACCCATTTTCGCTAATAAAATTTTTGTATTGAATTGTGTTTTGTGTTATATTTATTTTGTGATTTCATAATCTGAAATATGTTACTACATTATTAATTAGTATAAGAGTGTATTTTGTAAAATGTACACACACATAGCGTAGCGGACTGCAAGAGGTCGCGGGTTCGATTCCCGCTCGGGACAAACATTTGTGTGATTTTTCTGATTGTCATACAAATGTTTGTACTGCGTCTGGGTGTTTCTATGTATTATAAGTATGTATTTACAAAAGAAAAGTATTATAATGTATGTAGTCTATCCGTATTCTGGTACCCATAACACAAGCATATAAGCTTAGCTTGGGACCAGAGGACGTTGTGTGAAATGTCCATGAATATTTATTATGATTTATTTATTTATAACAAGTATTTCTAAAAATAAGTGATAATTAGTAAACAAATAAACTTAAAATTTAAACAATATTAGAATCATTATTTTGATTATCAGATTTTTTTTCTTATTACTGAATAAAGTATTCAACGGAAAAATATCCTAAAGAGACTTTTAGCTGAAAATAAAAAAATATCATAGATATAATTTGGGGTATTAATCTACTATATAAAAATAAGTCGGATTTTCCTTCCTGACGCTATAATTCCAGAACGCACGGACCGATTTCAACGGTTTTGCATTCGTTGGAAAGGTCTCGGGCTGCGTGAGGTTTATAGTTCTTTTTTTTTTTTTCTTTTTTTTTGGTATGGCAAAACAACGTTTGCCGGGCCAGCTAGTCTAATATATAAAATTCACGTGTCACAGTGTTAGTTACCGTACTCCTCCGAAACGGCTTGACCGATTCTTCTCAAATTTTACATACATATTCAGTAGGTCTGAGAATCGGCCAACATCTATTTTTCAAACCTTTTTTTTTTTAGTTTGGCAAAACAACGTTTGCCGGGTCAGCTAGTGCTTAACATTGAAAAAAGTTTTCAAATCAAACCAGTAATTCCTTCGTTCAAACAAACAAACTATTTAGATTTATAATATTAAGTGTATATCCACTATTTTCCTCCGTGTGGTGACGGATTAAGAATACAAGTGTCACCACCCCATCTCCTCCCAAGGGTGCTGTAAAAGTCAGCTAATGGATATTGTACACAGATAACATCTTCTGTGAGAGACGGAAAACTCGAAAATAAACTTTGCGCCAACACGCCTGGTCAGCGCGGCACAGTAGACCATAATCCCTCCCAAAGGGGAGGAGGCCCGTGCCCAACAGTGGGACGTAAATGGGCTGGAGAAGGATACACTATTTTTATATGAAGGTAAGAAATACGTCTTACTTTAAAACTTTCTACACAGCAGTATAATAGTTAAACTTAACTACATGTTTGTGTACTTAAACAACAAACAAAGCATTACTTAAAACAAATTACATTAAAAAGGCTAACAAGTAACATACACAGAACGAGTCCGGGAACACTGCACAGTGTACAAGTTGTGAACTTAAGAGCCTTTAGTTCCACCAAACTGCTTCTTACAATACATTTATGTTAACATAACAATTATTTTGTTTACAAACATGAAATGCAGCTTTGAACAAGTTTTTAATATAAATAAACTAAATTATAATGGAAAAAATGATAACCATAAGCGGGACTTGAACCCGCGACCTCTTCTTTAGTAAAAGCTTCTTCTTAGTAAAATCTTTCTTCTTCTTTAGTAAAAGCATAGCGAGTCAATCGCAAAATATTAATATATTAATGTTTTTAATATATTGGTTAAAAATAATTAGACATTATTAAAAATAAATTAAACCGACTTTAAGAGATCATCTCGGTAGTCTACTCTTTGAATATTTAGATACATAAGTGCGTAATGTGTGTGCCTTTGAAATTTGAGGGATTTCCTCGATTTCTTAGGAGATAACCATCAGATCGTGACCTGGTGCCAATGGGACCAAACAGTAACTACCTATATGCTTTTAAATAAAAAAAGAATCATAAAATCGCTTCGCCCAGTTAAAAATTATGAGGTAACAAACTTAAAAAAAACACGCAGCCGAATTGTTAACCTCCTCCTTTTTTTGAAGTCGGCTAAAAACCGGACAAGTACGAGTTGGGCTCGTAGACAAAAACTGGTACTATCAATATGATAGGTATTAACATTACGAAAATCTTTATCATACCAAGCCCAAATAACGGGATAAAGGCAGGAAACTAATAATGATAAGCATCAAGTAATATACGTACAACTAGTCATAAATAATAAGGGATTTGCAATGTTTTAAATTATTTTAAAACTAGCTAATGCCCGCGGTTTCACACACGTTAGTTATTAAGCCCATTCTCCCTTAATATACAACAAACTTTAACAAATTATACAAAAAGCCATCCGCTTGAACTATTCTATCTATTAAAAGCATCAAATCAATTAAAGATATAAGCTGACATGGGATACATACAAAAATAATGACATTGTTTAAGTAAAGATTTACCCTAACTTGTCTTAATTGTAAGTGAAATTTAAATAAACCAAGCAATTATGCGTTTACGTCGCATGCTGCCGATATTGTTGAAGTGTTGTTTAAAATTCAGTTCGATGCGTCACTCAGTATCGGGCGTGTAACAACATGATTCAGTTTGACAACATTCTCATAGCACATTGTGTGTATTTAGCTAGAGTTGTAAATATGCATTGCATTTTATGATGTTACTCGATGTTGCCGTGTATATATTATGTACGCGTGCTATTTAGCTGCACTGCTGCTTCACTCCTATTGAACGCAGCGTGATGTTATATAGCCTATAGTCTTCCTCGATAAATGTACTATCTAACACTGAAAGACTTTTTGAAATCGGACCTGCGTTTTCTGATATTAGCACGTTCAAACAGACAAACTTTTCACCTTGATAATTTTAGTAAAGACTAGTAAAATATTTATCATAATATAAATTCATTATTAATTTATATTTGTTTTTATTTTCTGTTGAATTTTTTAGGGTATTATTTGGGGTTCCTTTATTTTGAGTTTTTGGGGTCAGTACGGCGAATATACGTACTATAATAATAATGCTACGGAATCCTGTGTGTGAGTGTAACTCCTACTTGACCGATTTTTTATGTATTGGGCCTAATCTTAGGCAGATAAAAAAAATTGATCACCATGTGCGGGATTTGAACTAACGACCTCGGAATACCGTTCCGTCGCTTTCCCACCTGAGCTATCATGATCATTTCACCATATTATCATCATTTATATCTAATTTAATATATAGAGATAATTTAAATTAATATATAGAGCTGTTAAGCACCTAATACATGTTTAATATTCGTGTTAACATACCTGAAGCTATTCAAACAGTGTGAACAGGTACGTAGGCTATGCAAAATATTTAATATCGTCGAAGGATTTGTGGGAGATAAATGTTCCCGAGCTGAAGGTATTTTCAAGTGAATCCTAGTACCGGTATTATGTTAGATATATATTCTTGAAGGTTATGAAGACGTTATGAATTTTGTGTCGTTTATGGATGAATAAATATAATATTTGACATTTTATATTCAAAGTTTATGATATTATTTAAATTGTTTATTGATTCTGTCGTTAATGCGGGGTAATGGTATTATTAAAGTGTTATGGTCTTATTCAGAATGACTTATCGGAGGTTTAAAAGTTCGCAAAAAACGGTTCGCGTCAAAATTGTCAAAAAATTTTATTCATAATAGTATTTTTACGCTAAAACGTTTATTATCTATCCGATAAAACCTCCGTTTAAATCACCGATAAGTCATTATGAATAAGACCGTTAGACGCGTACGGTAATGTATGTCCGAGTGATGACAGATTAAGTTCACGTAAGTAGTTCAATTAAGTATCACACCTTATTACCTCATTACCTACGGTGCTGTAAAAGCTAGCTAAGACAGTACACAGATAACATTGTCTGTGAGTGAGGGGAAACTTGCAAAACTAACCCAAAATCTCCAAGTAAAGGAGGCCCGTGCCCAACAGTGAAAGAGATAACATACATTTTGTCTTTATCGTAATCCCGTCACGTCTTTTTCCCATAGAGGAAAAGACTACATAGCGCCATCTAAGTCCATCTGAACACATTTGTTTGGCTTCCTTTGTAAATCATCTTACAATAGACCTATCGTAATTCATATTCTAAACAATAATTGACCAGTACGAAATTATTACTAGGGAAATCCAGCTGGTAACAATTTTTTTACTGAAATACTGTTCAACCACACCAACCAAACCAACTAAGCTACCGTGGTGATTACTCGTGTTATCAACTGCTTTGTACTTTTGATTTGTTATAAATAAATATGATATGTTTTGAAGTAGCGATGGGCAGGCTACATCGCAGGAAGGACTGATGATCGTTGGAGAAGAAAGGTCCTAGAGTGGCGACCATGTACCGCACGACGCAGCGTGTGGCGATCCTCGACAAGATGGAGCGGATTATACAAGAGCGGTACAAGACCGCGCATTGTGGCGTTCTATGGGGGAGCCCTACATCCAACAGTGGACGGAGAAAGGCTGATGGGTGGATAGATGGATGATATATTTTTATTTAAATTACAATGTTATTCTTAATTCAAATAGTTAACTTTGTTAAAAGATGCAGTTACAACAATAATTTTTCAGAGACTATAAATAGTAGCTGGATATTATTAAAGCGAGTTGGTTGTGTAACGGCCGTTTTAAATCTCCAATGAGAATGGATTAAACTGTTCCCCGAGGAAGTATACATGTTAAATGGGAAAAAACTGCTTCTTTTTAAATTTATGCACGTTACTAGAATATTTACTTTTGATTTTTTAGGGTTCCGTGCTAAAAGTGCGGCCTTCATACTAAGTCTTCGCCCTCCGTCTATCTGTCCGTCGTTTAGTTTATCAACAGTTATCTTCGTCTCTACATTAAAATGACACAAGCCTCTAAGCTTAGCTTGGGACCAGAGAACGTTGTGTAAAATGTCCATGAATGTAACAAAGTTGGATTTAAAAAAAAAATCTTTATAGTCACCATACCAAATATGGAATTTTTGAAAAAGCCAAAAACCCCTTTTCCTGCTCAAGGTGCTGTAAAAGCCAGCTAAAGGATATTGTACACAGATAACATCCTCTGTGAGTGAAGGAAAACTCGAAAATAAACCCTATGCCAATACGGTTCGTCAGCGTGGCACAGTATACCATAATAGCTCCCAAAGTTGAGGAGGCCTTTGCCCAACAGTACGACATTAGGTAATAGGCTGGAGAGAGAGGGGATAGAGGTATTTTATTTTCTAAATATAGGTAGTGATTTGGAAATTCTGGCGTACGAAGTCATGGGATAAATCTAGTTTATTATATGGAGACTAGCTGACACCAGCTACTCTATAAGCGTTGTATTTATCACCGTTTAAATTCAAACCTTCCCTGGACTTTCATGAATATTTCAAGACCTAAATCACTAAAATAGGCTCGTTCTCGAGTTTTAGCGAGACTAACGAACAGCAATTGATTTTTTTATATAACATTGCAGCCTCGTTTTATATTTTCTATGTATTAGTTTAATATATTCAATATTATACTAATACATAGAAAATATATAATTTCTTTTCTTTCTTTCAATGTAAAATACTCTCAGACATACAACATATCAGAGAAAATCCCCAACCCTTTGAATCTGTTCTTTTGACAGACATTTGTGAAGTGAGTGATGACGTAGCCTTGTAATGTTTCAAACAATGTATAGTATTGTAAAGCTGCTATACTTGCTGAAAATTTACGTGAAACTAAAAGATGTTAGCTCTAACTAAGATTCTTGAGACTAAAAGTCTTAACATCAAGTAATAACATAGACTTAGTAGCAAGTAACTTATAAAATGAATAAATTACAGATATAAATTGTCTATTAATTATAAGAGAGAATATTGTAATTAAAATTTTATTTATAAGAAACTAGGTATTGCCCGCAACTTAGTACGCGTGGAATTAAGAAACCAAACCTTGCCAAATTATACAAAAAAAAACATCCTATTGAAACACTATCTATTAAAAAAAACCGCATCAAAATCTGTTGCGTAGTTTTAAAGATATAATCTCACATAGGGACATAGGTACATACAAAAATAGTGATTTTCTTTTATCGATTATTAGATTTTATTTATCGATTATTTTATGATTATTAGACGGGCTTCGTGGTGCAGTGGTTTATGTAATGGAATACCGATCACGAGGTCGCCGGTTCGATTCCCGCTTGAGACAATCATTTGTGTGATATCCATAAATGCCACACAAATGTTTGTACTACGTCTGGGTGTTTTCTATGTATTATAAGTATGTATTTACAAACGAAAAAAGTAGTTTATGTATTATATCCGTATTCTGATACCCATAACACAAGCATAATAAGCTTAGCTTGGGACCAGAGGACGTTGTGTGAAATGTCCATGAATATTTATTTATTTATAATATGTAAAGATGGCTATTAATAGCTAGAATACGGCAATTTATTAATTTTTGCAATTACTTTGCTACTTTTAGGTAATAGATTAAATTGTAGGAGAAAAAAACATTATCATGAGCGGGGCTTGAACTCATAACCTCGGAATATCTCTGAATGTACATCAATGTAATGTTGACTCAATTGAGAAATATTTTTTTCAGAATTTTGTTAACATGCATACGATTTTGTTTTGTTACGTGGGGTTTGCCTTTACGCACTTCGCCTTTCCGGGTCCGGGGCAACCTTCGGGCTTCGTGTGGGATTCCCGGTTTATATTAGGTGCCGGACTACCCATTAAACCCCACGGTGTTCCGCCTCGCCCTTAGCTGGGCCATGATAATCACTCAGGTATTGCCATAACTCGGGCATACCATAGATTAGTTGGTAAAGTGACAGAACTATATTCTGTGATGGTTGGTTTAAATTATTCAAGTGGGCTCAATGTAATAATCATACTTTTCTGCTATTGTGTCATTGATTAATTGATATACCACTTATTAAATTACTTAAACGTAAAAGGCTACGAAAATATTAGACATATCATTACAAGTAAATAAATAAATAAATAAATATTCATAGACATTTTACACGACGTCCTCTGGTCCCAAGCTAAGCGTATTATGCTTGTGTTATGGGTACCATAATACGGATATAATACATAAACTACTTTTCTTTTGTAAATACATACTTATAATACATAGTAAACACCCAGACGCAGTATAAACATTTGTATGATAATTAAAAACATCACGCAAATGATTGTCCTGACCGGGAATCGAACCCGAGACCTCATGATCAGCAGTCCGTTATATAAACCACTCCACCACGAGGCCCGTCAAATAGTATCATAATATAAGCTCCATTTTCACACAAAAGTTACGTGAATTACATCAGAAATCTGTCTAAATTGTAGTTATTAATCATTGTGGCTTAGTGTAGAATCACTTGAAGTATATACCACCTGAGTTACATGAAGATGAATGAGAAGTCATTAGAATACTAAGACGTTTGTGTTACTATAAACTATTAGGTACCTGTACATATTATATTGCTGAAATTTGCTTCAATTTCACTTCCTCCAACCCACTAACCGCCCACTGTTGGGCACAGGTCTCCTCCAAAAAGAGATTATTCCCTCAATTATGGCTAATATGTTGTTAAACTAGTAACATCATTTGACGGGCTTCGAGGTATAGTATAATAGACTGGCGATCACGAGATTGCGGATTCGAACCAGCACAATACAATTTTTATGCGTTGTTTGTAGTTATCATACAAGTGTTTGTACTGCGGCTGGGTGTTTACTATGTACGTATTTACAAAAGAGAATTAACTTATGTACTATATTATCTGTCTCTTGGTACGCAAATCACAAGCAAATAAGCCTAATTCGGGATCAGAGGACGTTATATCAAATGACAAAAAAAAATTATAAAATTAGGAAACGTTGGACTCGGATGCCATTTTAAAGTATTCGATCCACTATATTAAAGAGACCATCCATGTTAATATCAGTAACAAATTTTCCTACTGTTGCTGACTCTTCTGTTTAGTTTATCCTGAAATTGGCTCTTATGTACTTAATAAATGAAATGTGGTGGTGACATGTTAATTCTAAATCGCGTAATTTTAGGTAATTCCAAAAAGAAATGGAATAAAGGTTGAGGCTGACGTAACGTGAATTTAAAAACGATTTCTTCGCAGGAAGCCATATTGTTTGAAATCGTTCTAAATTAGTGGGCTTCCGTTGATCATTTGTTCACAAAAAGTAAATTATTTTTATGTCTTGTAATTAGACTTTTAGTTGTTATGTTAATTCTATTTTTATTAAATGTATCTTTCGGATGTTACATCCAAATTTTTTTGACTTATTACTTTTTTAAAAGACTTACCTTTTAAGATAGATGTAGCTCGAGACTTCGAACGCGTGGAATTTAGTAAATTTTACCTGTTTTGCAACATTTTTTAGATAAACTGAATCGAATTCTCGATAAATGTGTTTTTATTCTCGATTAACGCGTTCAAACAAACAAACTCTCAACTCACCCGTGACCATGGTGACTACGAAGTCTCCGATACGTCGGGCTAAAATTTAAAACGTATAGTTTTATTTAAACTCTTTACCTTAATAATATCAGTATAGATTTTGAGAATCATTAACAAAGTTACCTTTGAAAGAGCTACAGAAGATATTTTATAGTAGAATTTGTTTTCCTATCTATGCAGACATCCCCCTAGGGGGTAGTGAGAGTATCGTATGTGCATATATTTACATTATAAGCGAACGAACGCAGCCACTGTAGAACAGAATGCATTCCTAACATTAATGAAACTAACTACAGAAAAATCTAGTTAAATGAGAAGTAAACCAGCTTTCTGAGGATTCTGTATATAATAGACTAGCTGTTACCCGCTACTCCGTAGCCGTGGAATTTAGAAATTTTGCAACGTATTTCACTATTGCTTCGCTCCTATTGATCACAGCGTGATGTTATATAGCTTATAGTCGTCCTAGATAAATTTACTATCCAGCACTGAAAGAATTATTCAAATCGGACCACTGGTTCCCGAGATTAGCGCGTTCAAACAAACAAACAAACAAACTCTTCAGCTTTATAATATTAAAAAGTATATAAAGTAAGTCTAAGTTAAAGCTTAGAACCTGTGCCAATATGCCTGGTCAGCGCGGCACAGTAGACCAAAATCTCTCCCAAAGTGGAGGAGGCCCGTGCCCAACAGTGGGACGTAAATGGGCTGGAGAGGAGAAGAGCTGGGACGGGTCCCTTCCCATTAATATCCCACTTTTGGGCTTGGGACTCTCACGAGCGTTTTTCTTATAGATTTTTTTCTTTGTTTTTCTTTCTTTTTTATCATATAAAAAGAATAACAAATACAAATATAAACATTATGAATGGCATTTGGAAACCACTAGGGTTTATTATTTGCCATCATGAGTTTACATTTTAAACTAAATACCTTGATAGATCGATTTTTATTTAATACATCGATTGTCACTAATTTGTATATAATAACAACAAATATATTACCATAGGAAATACTAAATAGGTATATCATACAACATTATAATAAACCAATAAAATATTTCATAAGTTTGAATTTAATATTATTTTGTGTAAGGGTATTCGAAAAATCTGCTGGCAAGTTATTAATAAGTCAAGGAATAAGGGTAGGCAGAAGTTCTTTCGCCATACACATTTCATTGCGCGTGTCGTGCATAACCGATTCTGTGAAACAGCTCTATATAAACAGCTCGAATAGCAGATGTGTTTCATTGCCTAGAAATAGAATAATATTTTTAATTGCCTACTAGTTATCGTTAATTGCTCGAAAATCATTGTTTTACTTTATGGAAAAACCTAATTTCATTGCATAAATATAGGTTACGACCAAGATTTCGGCGTCTTAGGTTAGTCTGTAATCTTATAAACTATTTTTTTCGTGATTAAAAAATGTGTTATTGTGGTATTTATTCAAAATAAATGGGCCTTGTCATTCTTAATAAAAAGATAATGTTATACTACCTTTCGTGGTATTTTTTCTGCATTATTAAGAAATCCAATGAAAAATAAAATAGTGCATTCGCTTAGAAATAATGGTATGTGTTTAATCTTGATAATTTTCTCGAATCTTTTCTTTGTAATATTTTCATCAGAACAGCGGAGTGATACTATAAAGGTTTCTATTAAATATAGGACTCTAAAAATTATCATTAACTTACTGGAATTACACAAAAAGAAGAAAAAAAAAGTTTAACGCAAGTGAATTTTTCATTGAAAACAATTTCTCCGGCAAACGCCATTTCTGTGATGGTAGGCAATTAGTGGGCCTTAGTAATTGCCCAAATGAAATCCTCTCGGGTATTGTAAAGACGCAGGCTCACTGCTGCCCAGGAAAAGTTAAATAAATGACTTCAAATGTCTTGTCTTTAGAGTTTTAGCGATTATCGTGAATAATTCCAATGTCGAAGTTTTGATGTTTCGACCTTTTTTGTTCGTGAAATTTTTAACATAAAAGACATCTGTTTCTCTAAGAATTTATCTATATTCTTGATATTTAAGTCTTTTGTAATACATATTTTAAGCATGCCTTATGAATATTATATACTAGCTGTTGCCTGAAAGAAAGAAAGAAAGAAAAAATATTTATTTCACACTCACGGTGAGGCCATACAAAGTAAAATATAACTACTAGCTTATTAACTAAAATTAAATTCAAAACCCACCCGTAAGCGGGAAAAAGGTACACCGCTCAGTAAAATGTTGAAAGGGTGTCCAGGAGACAACCTAACAACGCTGATTTTATGCGGTGTCCTAACTGACTTACATAGATATTATATATATTATAGCTGACTTACACTAGAAAACACAATTACAAAGTCACACAGTTACAAGGTGCAATGACGACATCCAAAGGTGAAATAATGAAAAACAACATGCACAGCAACATCAAACAATATAACACAAGAAACATTAACACTTAGATCATTCATAGACATAGGAGAACAAGTTAATTAGGTTGATTATGATTAGGCAAGAAAGGTAAAAAAATAAATAAAAACATAGTGGAATAGATCCATAGACAATATCTTCATACATTACAATACATTCAAATATCTAAAACTACATTACCTACTCTGCTTCTGCATTACTAGTCTATGCATTCCATAGAGCCATACCATCTATGATGCAAACATGCACACGCGCCATAAATGTGATATTATTTAAAAATAAAACCGAAGTCAAGTCTTAAAGCTAAGGATATGAATTAAAAGAAAAAAATTGTGACTTAAGATTAGGTGGAAATAGCTGGGAATGGTCAGTAATTAGTCAGAAACACAAAAAAGGGACAGCACAAAATATGATGCCCGAACAACCAACCAGTTCGGGCTTAAACAAATGCCATGAACAACGAAAGGACGGTGAGTGTTTTTGGAAATGGTTCCGGTTCACTATTAGAATACATATAGCAACAGATAGATCACATGAACATGTATTGCCAAGTTCAACTACCGCCCGGTCTGTTTCTGAATTGCTAAAATGTGTTGTTTTAGATGACGTGAAAAGGTCAGCTTTGTTTTTAGCTGACGTATTGGAGGTGATAAAACATTCCAGCAATGTGTTGCGGCATATTTGAAACAACCCCTGAAGGCGGAAGTTCTAAATTTAGGAATGGCAAGAGGACCCACATTGGAGCGAAGGGGGTATGTATAATAGTCCTGCTTCAAGTCTAACTTAAAATACAGATATTTTGGGCTCTGAGTGGCAATGATGCTGTAGACAAAACAGGTCAAATGCAAGTTCCTTCTTCCTGTCATCCTTATCATGTTTCTGTCATTTAGGTATAGTTTAATGTGAGTTCTTTTTGGTATGTTGAAACAATAGCGTGCACATGCATTTTGGATCCTCTGGATTAGAGCATCCGTTTTTTTTAGCAAGCAAGGTCCATATTCTATGTCGCAGTAGTTTAGCTTAGATAGAACTAAACTTTCAATTAGCTTAACCCTTAAGGAGGTAGTGATAAAGTCTCTAATATTATAGATGACTTTTAACTTATAGAAACAATTACGCAGCTGGTTATTAATGTGCTTTTCAAAGCGGAGTTCACTGTCCATGTAAAGACCCAGGTTGCGTGCACAATCAACTCTGTCAACCTGATCGCCCATAACCATGACTTAAGGATCCTCAGTCAATGTAGCACAGATTTGGTTCTTACTTCCCAGTACCATATATTTGGATTTTTTTGGGTTTAGGACTAAGGTGTTTAAATGTGCCCTAAATTGGTAATGCTCTGCAGGTTTAGCAGGTTCACTTGCAGTTAGTAATGCTTTTGGTGATATCAGCACTGTAAATAATGAATAAAACAGGTCCGAGTATAGAGCCCTGAGGAACGCCTCTTTTGATTCCGCATGGATCTGAATTTGCAGTAGCACCATCAACATTTATTTCAACAAATTGAGAGCGGTTAGACAAGTAGCAAGTAGTAAAGTAACCATTTAACTGTCCCTTCATCAAAGCCATAGTATTCCAGTTTGGACAGGAGTAAATCGATATTTATGGCATCAAACGCGCGAGAGAAATCAAGCAGAGCCAGAACAGTAGCCTCTCCCCTATCCCGCGCTTCCAGGATATTGCCCACTACGTCACACAGAGCCGACGCAGTACCACGGCCCTTCCTAAAGCCCGACTGCAAATCAGGCAGTATGCGGTTTTCTTCCAGGTATTCGACCATTTGAGAGTGAATTACTCTTTCCAGAATTTTGGACATCAGTGGTAGGATGCTTATAGGGCGAAGATCCTTGTATGTTTTAGGACTGCTACATTTGGGGATAGGCTTGACAGCCATATATATTGCCAGAAACGATAAAACCAGACCCTTATTACAATGAATCTGCTGTCCAATCGTCTGCTTTTACCTCCGTGATGGAAAAAGCAATAAAATCATAAATTAATGTAGAAATGTTATGTACAGTCATTATTTCGGTCCGATTGTGTTTTGTAAAGAACACTAAACGACCGATCGACAGAGTTATTGCAAACTGCTCGATAGATGGCGTTGTACAAAAAACATCGAGCAATTTTTTTATTGATTTAAACTTCATGTTTTAGTGAACGAGGTCGCGGCAAAAATGGTAATAATAGAATATGACAGGCTCCGTGGCGTAGTGGTTCATGTAATGGACTGCCGGTCACAAGGTTGCGGGTTCGATTCCCGCCTGGGACAATAATTTGTGTGATATAAATGTCATACAAATGTTTGTACTACGTCTGGGTGTTTTCTATGTATTATAAGTATTTACAAAAGAAAAATAGTTTATGTATCATATCCGTATTCTGGTACCCATAACACAAGCATAATAAGCTTACCTTGGGACCAGAGGACGTTGTGTGAAATGTCCATGAATATTTATTTATTTATTTATTTAATATAGTGATACCTTTTTGAGGATTCCTTAGTGACAGTCTGTCTAAAGCCTTACCTTCCTTCTTTGTAACGTCTCGCTTCAGTTAACCTATTTACGTTGTTATCCGAGTAACGAGCGCAAAAGCCTTCATTTTTACAAACGTGTACAAAACAGTTTAAATCTTATGAAGCGATAAAATAATTCTCCGTGTGGTGACGGATCAAGAATACAAGTATCACCACCCCATCTCCTCCCAAGGGTGCTGAGGAAAGTTAGCTAAGGGTTTGCATTGCACGTAGATAACATCCTCTGTGAGAGACGGAAATCTCGAAAATAAACCCAGTGCCAAGACGCCTGCATGTCACCGCGGCACAGCAGACCATAATCGCTTTCAAGTTGGAGGAGGCCCGTGCCCAACAGGGACACGTAAATGGAAACAGTAAATGGGCTGGAGAGAGAGAGATAAAATATTTTGAGTTTGAGCGTAACGAACTACCTTTTACAAGATATTGAGTCTATACTAATCAATCAATTAATTCAGTCTGTTGCAGTCCACTGCTGGACATAAGACTCTCCCAATGAGTACCACAAGACACGGTTCTCCACCTTCCGCATACGGTTGCGACCTTCATTTGTCCTTCCTATTTTAATCTTATATTAATATGGAAATTTTTGCACCACATCTCATTCTAATCCATACCATATACGCGTGAAGAAGTAATAAACATACACATACACACACACACGCACGCATAAACACACAACACAATACTTTCGTAAAATCTTTATTCGTATTACAAAACAAAGATATTATTTTTGTATGTATGTCCCTATGTGTACTTTACTCTTCAAAAGTACGCAACGGATTTAGACGCGGTTTTCTTTAATAGATAGACTGGTTCAAGATGATGAGTAGAGAAGTGTCTTATTAGTTAAAAAATATTTGAAAAATCCTGTTATTCTGAGAGCCGCTAGAGCACGCCACCTGAGGAGTGTAAGACGAATGTGAACACATTAGAATACTAAACCGTTTATATTCAGGAAAACTAGATGCATAATATATTGAAATATCTGTAATTTATATTGTTTATTTGAACACGATAAACTCTGGCACTGCTGGTTTAAAATTTTTACCAAATTTCTTCGAAATATGCTTATATGAAGGGAGTCCCATACTACCAACCATTTCAGTGTAATTTGATGATACATTTAGAAAATGAAAATCACACTTAATCATGTAGGCACAATTATTTGCCAAAAAAATAACTGTGTTCTTTTAACACGACCAAATTTTTTTCCCTACCACCGGTTCAGGACATTCAACCGACGCACGATGTGATTGTAAACGGCATGACGAAAATACAATCAGAATAATCGCACGAAATCCTTTGAGTGCTAGTCTAACTCATACTTAGTCGTTTTTTTTGTATCTTTATGGGATTAGGGGGTGATTGCTATCACTGCTAATCATTCAAATTGTGAAATCTTTGAGTAAAAATTTCATTTAGTTGTGAATCGACCTTTAAAATATAACTCGGCGACATTATAATTTAATTACAGTTAATGTTCCAACAATGTTACAAAATCGTTGGATTTTATATTTTAATTAGAGATCATGATCTGAACAGGCCTTGGAACAATCAATGTAATGGATTTTATTGTGGAATTGGACAGAAGCGCTATGTTTGGATTTTGTTGCCAAAAGCAATTACGATTAAGTTTATTTTTAGTACAAGTAGTGCTATTATAATAATATTTAATTGAACTATATATTTTCTTATTGTTTTGAAAATGAAATGTTCTGTTTTTATATACTATAATACTTGCTATTGCCCGCAACTTCATTCGCGCAGAATTTAAAATCGTAACAAATTTTACAAAAACCTTTCTTTTATTATAAATTCCGCATAGGACGTTAGTGGTATAAAAAAAGACATGTTGTCTGTATGCCCATACAGACAACATGTCTTTTTTTATACCACTATGGTGGCAAACAAGCTTACGACCTGCCTGATGGTAAGCAGTTACCGTAGCCTATTGACGTTTTCAACACCAGAGGTGTTACTTGCGCGTCACCGACTCTGCAGAAATCTTTTAATCCCTTTTTTGAAGAGCCTCATGCTCTTCAAAAAAGGGATTAAAAGATTTCTGCTGTAGTCCAATGGAAAAACTATGAAATCGTACGGTACGGGATGGTAATGGTTCCAAGGTGTGCGAATGAACTCGCTGCCGATGCCAAGAGGTGCGGTGATAAAAAGTAGCCGTTGGCACCATTTCAAATAACTCTTCAGAACACAGCCCATTATACAGGCGGTAGAACACACACAAGGAGGTGTATATAGATTATTTATAAGTTTATATAGATTATTTGTAAGTTTCTGTGTATTATTTTTATTTTGATATAATCTAAAATGAATATGACAGTAAATACTCAGTGTAAAATTGCATAATAAGTTTACCTTATTTACTTGTTATGCTTATACATTGGGAAGGAGGCCCGCGCCCAGCAGTGGGACAGGGCTGGAGAGAGGAGTTTTAGGTACTTATTGTAAACTAAAATTCATGGAAATTGTTGAAGCCGTTTCTGTGATTTAAAAATATGTAATAATATACAATTATTAATCGTTAGGTATGAAAGTTTAAATTCAATTGAAATGTATTGTATTAAGTTATTGTAAAAAAGTCACGAATAAAGAATTCAATTACATATTTGGGTACTTACTTAATTGAATTTCTTACATAGTCTGAGTCTATTAATATTTAATAAATAAAGTACTAAATATCAATGACCAATAGAAAGTATTTAATCAACATTGTTAAGTTATTAATCCGAAGTAAATAATAAATTATAAATTTAAGTAACGATAGCAGTTTACTTGATTAATTTTATATTACGCCATTAACCTTTTTGTTTCGAAAGTTAAATATTTATGTTTTGTAATATATAAACAAAATTACAAACGAATTTTGTGGTATGAATAAAAGCTTATAACTATAAGTTGACTGGGTGCTATAGAAAACTACTTGTAACAGGTTTAGACAAAATCCCAATGTGATATGACCCCCATTAATTTGTCCGTGGGTTGATGGAAATAAATAATTCAATTGTCACCACCAAATGTCTTGGCGTTGTCTGTTGTAAGAACCGACCGAGGGAACCACGTCGCATGATTCCTGCTCATATACCCAATGCAAGGAGGGTTAACGTTAGACAGGCGGCCGCAAGTAAAAATTTGCCATAATTCGTAACATGGAGACATGTTGCGGATTGTTGCGCCGACCCCAAATGATGGGATAAGGGCAGGAGAATTAATGATAATAATTAGGTAAATAAGAGAGACGAACAAAATATTATTTTTAATATTTCTTTCTTTACTGATTGTAAAACAACGCGTCCTCGTGGCAGCCGAAATCTTTAACAACACGTAACACCTTTTGATGCGGTTTTTTGCAGATATAGTGAATTTAAAGGAAGGTTTTTTGTATAGTATGTTATGGTTTTGATATTGTATTGATTCCAAAACCACACGTACGAAGTCGGAAAGCAACAACTAGTTTTATCTGAATGACGAATATCGTAATCCTTACTAATTTATAATTGCGACATCCGGATGATGACACAATAAAAATTTTGACGAGCTTGAGTGATAATGTGTGGAGCGAAACGATAGCGCGATTTAAAAAACGTACAACGCCATCTATCGAGCGAAGAGTAACCTTCTGTTTGTTAAGGATTGATTTCTAAATTTCACGCGTACGAAGGCGCGGGCAACAGCTAGTTTAAAGATATAAATATATTTATTGTTAGTGAAATATTCAGTCTAGTATCTAGATCAATATCGTTACACCTTTGCTTATATTGTAGATAGAAATTTGGACAAACAGCGCTCAGCACATTTCTACAGGAGTACCTCCCGGCCACAGCCGCTTCTAGCATTTGCATCTCATTTGGAATGCAACCACTTCATGTTGTAGATAAATAATAAATGGATGTGGTAATATAGGACTCGTTACTATTATTTATGATTAGTTTAACAGGGTTTTATACTGAACACTGTCAGATTTTTTTATAGTTAGAGTTGGGCAAATGATTGCTGTCCACATGATGGTAAGTGGAAGTGCAATCTAAATGCGAGGGCGGCTAGTGCAGTGTAGATCCACTAGAAGAATTTTTCAGATTTCCTTAAAAAACTAAATTTTAAAAGGATCTTGAGTATTTTTAATTTAATTTCATGTCATTTACATAATAAAAAAGTTCAGTTTACATTGCGAAATTGTGATTGACACAATTATCATTTTTGAATTAAGTTTAGTTTTGCACCTTGAAAATGCCATTGAAATGCCACAATCAGAGATTTTTAGCAATTTTAATCTTACTACAACTTCAGACAAATAATAGTAAGTACTCGAAATATATTCTCCCTGCCGATTACGGTTACTAGAAATAATAACGCAACATAAACACACATAATATACCAAATAACAATGTTATTTTAACAGAAAATGTAAACCGAACCAAATGTTTACGATAGTTCGTATATATAAAGACAAATTAATGTTAACAAGCTATACGGAATAGTGAACATGAGGTCTGAATAGGATAGAATAACAATAGGAACAAATTAAGTACCGCATCCATGGGACGGAAACTCGTTAAAACCATTATACGTCTAGGTCGAGATTTTGCAAGCAATTTCCGCCTTAGCGACGAATGCAAATACGAATGAAATGTGTTATTTATCGAGTGAATTACAATCCGTGGTGTTAACTACTAGTGCATGCCTTTGAGTTCACATTTGCATAGCCAAATTATGGAATCCGCATAGCTTCATAATGTAACTATTATAGAACGACCAAGCAAGAATGTGCTTAATGTTTTTGGCAAAGCTTCATACGTTTAGTGGATTGAATTGGATCCGACTTGTCAAGATTGATGATCCATTAAGTACTTATTTGGAAATTAAAATACATTTAATATTTTGAATCATTATTTTAATGATATTGGAGTCCATTTGAATGATTTAGTAACTACGATAAAATAAAATAAGGGTTAGATATTACGCTATTTTAGTAATTTTATCAATTTTAACAAAAGAAAAGTAGTATATCTATTCCATCCGTATTCTGGTATACATAACACAGGCATACAAGCTTAGCTTGAGACCATACTACGTCATACTACGCATTGCTCTTAGCCAACTAAGCTATCGTAGATATCTTACATATTTTCATATTCATAGCGATTCTAATTACCTACATAAAATTGTATCATAGTAGATTTTTCAAATCGAGACATTTGCATTAAAATCTGTAGTAATTATTTGAATAATCTACAAATTTTACAGTTTAATTTACATCTTAGTACTTACATGAATACTGTAATCATTACTCTCTCACGTTCACACACACATTCAAAGTTTAAACTAACGTCTTAGCTGTGTCCACCCAAGGGACGTCCGTTTTACCTAATTAGGGCAAGTGGTGTGGAAAATTACCGTCAGATGGGGCCCGTTTGACCGTAATTGGGGAAAGGTCCCCTATTCATACCTACCGGGGTCTTGAGGTGTTCGGAGATACATTTGATAGATATTATATAGGTCTTATTAAGATATTTATACCTGACTATAAAGCTTTATAAATAAATTTGTAGTTAAAATTAAGAAAATAAAAACTAGTCACGAGTTGAACTCGCACACGAAGGGTTCCATACCATTATTATCATTATATATAAATAAATATTTATGGACATTTCACACAACGTCCTCTGGTCCCAAGCTAAGCTTATTATGCTTGTGTTATGGGTACCAGAATACGGATAGAATACATAAACTACTTTTCTTTTGTAAATACATAGTAAACACCCAGACGCAGAACAAACATTTGTATGACATTTATAAACATCACACAAATGATTGTCTCGTGCGGGAATCGAACCCGCGACCTCGTGAACGGCAGTCCGTTATATGAACCACTAGACCACAACGCCCGTCAAATAATGTACTCGGAAATAACGGGATAAGGACAAGAAAGTAATAAGCACGAGTATTTGTTATTTTAGCATCAACAGATAAACAGACTTACTCCGTGTGGTGACGGATTAAGAATACAAGTGTCAACACCCCATCTCCTCCCAAGGGAGCTATAAAAGTCAGCTGAGGGATATTGCACACAGATAACATCCTCTGTGAGAGACGGAAAACTCGAAAATAAACCCTGTGCCAACACGTCTGGTCAGCGCGGCACAGTAGACCATAATGCCTCCCAAAGTGGAGGAGGCCCGTGCCCAACAGTGGGACGTAAATGGGCTGGAAAGAGAAAGAGAGAAAGAGATAAACAGAAACTTAGAAATTTTCGGCTCTCTAACCATCAGCGTTATAGAGATATAGCCTGGCTGCAGACTGATAGACAGATAGCGAAGTCTCTGTAATAAGGTCCTATTTTATCTTTAAGTGTGGAATCTTAAAAGACTAGTGAACTGTATGCCAGACTTGCAAAGCTCTAATGTGGAAAATATAGTAATCAGAGTACTACTACCAAGCATTCTGACGAGCGGTGATGACTAGACAAATGGTAATGTTATCAGATGATGTATAATCTGTTTGTGTGTCTGCAACAAAGAGCATAATAAATAGCTGAGAAGGCTCTTATCATCTTATTTTTAACCGACTTCAAAAAAGGAGGAGGATCTCAATTCGTCTGTATGTTTTATTTATGTTTGTTAAGTCATAACTTTTAACTGGGCGAAGCGATTTTATTGATTCTTTTTTTATTTAAAAGCTGGTGGTTTCCGTTTGGTACGATTGGCATCCGGATCTGACGGTTATCTCCTGAGAAATCGAGTAAAACCCTCAAACTATAAAGGCACATGAAGTAATTTATTAATTTCGCAATTGATATGCCATGCTTTTACTTAATAAATCGAATTTTGGTGGAAAAAGTGATTACCGCAAGCGGGACTTGAACCCACGACCTCGGAATACCGTAAGGCAGAGCTACAGAACGGTATTCCGAGGTCGTGGGCATATGAAGTTGCTTAGACTTTTTTTAAAAAAATACTCAATTATTTATATTCTAAATTCTATAAACACAAACAAATTAATAATTATCTGATTTTCTACAGTCTATTCCATGCTACGCACTTTAATATTATTTGGACGCTACATTTCTAGATGTAACCCTAAAAATGAGATAAAAATTATTAATTTTCTTTTAAATGCTAAACCACCCTTATTTAATATTATACTGTCATAATAACCCAAGTACCTACTCTGAAACGATTTTGTGTAGTGAAAGTTTGTATGAGGGAATTAGTTAGTTTTTATAGGCCCTTCCACAACCATTTCCGTTTATGGGGTGAATCGGGGTGTTAACTCTGTAATAAAGAACACGCTACCCTGGCGGTTTTTTATTGTTGTTAATTATATGGAATATTATTATGAGTATTAATGGTTGTTGTATATGGCAATTAATTTTAAACTGAATCAAATTAAACCTGCTAAGTAAGAGCTGGGGCCAAGTCTGCTAATTCTGCTATTATAATCATATTACAATGTTGTTATAATGGTCAGTCACTGACGCCATTATGGCGCCATTATGATAAAAAAATAATAGTAGACAGCCAAACTTAATAAAATCCGCCATTATGGCGTCATTATGACCCCAAACTTGATTTTTTGTCACAAATGCCATCATGGCACCATAATGGCATCAGTGACTGATCATTGTGACATCATGGTGATAGCAGACTTGACCCCCAGGACTTCTCTACACGAAGGGTTCCGTACCAGTATTATCATAATCTTTGCTTATTACATATCAAAATCGATATTTTTGTATGTACGAGTATGTGAGCTTATATCTTCAAAAATACAGCATTTTTTTTCAATTATAGAGTGGTTTAAGAGTATGGCTTTTTTGTATCGTTCGTTAGAGTTGGCTTTAATTTCCACGCGTGCGAAGTTGTGGAGAAAAGCTAGTAATATAATAATAATAATAATAATAATAATAATTGTTTTATTTGCTCCCACATACAAATTAATAACAATAAGAATTATACAGGTATCAGGATAAGTTTTGTTTGTGGAAGTCAGGAGCCCAAACTAGGTTTCCCTGTGCTAAGGGTCTCCTGGCTCCCCCTCCTGGATTTGCATTTCACAACATTTAGTAGTAAGTATAACACATAAGTAGTATAACACATAAGTACATATAACATATAAGTAGCAAAATACATTTTCATAAGATCATTGTGAGCATTAATAGTAGGATAGGAAAAGAATAAACTAGGTAGTGGGGGAAAAAAAAAAGTTATGCATGGGTCGTGTGTGTGGTGCATGTAGAGTTTGTGTGTGCGTATGTGTGTGTGGAATATAGCTTGCTAATACAGGTGTAGCAGTTTTTCTGTCTCATCATAGTTCATGTGTAAAAGCCAGTCTGTAACTTTCTCCTTACATTCAAAAGTTGAAATTTTAGCAATTGATAGTTGTTTATTTATTTTATTGTATAGTGTTGCTGATCTAAAATCATAAAACTTTTGTGCAAAGGATGTTTTAACGGATAAGGTTTCGCATACCTTGTGTAGCCTTCTGGAGTCACTATTAACGCTATGGGTGTTGGAGGTGAGCAAACCCTTGTGTTTGTCTAATATGGTAAATAGTATGTACAGTTGTCTAACAGTAAGCACTTTTGCTATCTTGTACAGGTCCATCGTGGGAAAAAGTCGTGGTTTCGAGAGTGCCACTTTTAGAATCATTCTTTGTGCTCTTTCAATTTCCAACATACATGATTTACCTGAGCCACCCCATACTGAGATTCCGTAAGATATTACCGATTGACATAGGGATATATAGATCGTCTTAATCAAAGTCCAGTCAGCGATGTGTCTCAAATTCTTAAATATATAAACTAATTTTCTTACTTTTTGAGTCAGCTTCTTTATGTGTTCCTTAAAATTTAGATTTTGATCTATTATTATACCCAAATATCTTGTTGCCTGAGTTTTGTTCATTATAGGACAGTTACAATCATTTTCTACTCTGCTACAACAGTGGGCACGAAGTTTATGGTGCAATGTACTATTAGAGCTATTTTGAATTGAGAAGGTAATGTAATGGGTTTTCTCAGTATTTAGAGTTAAAAAGTTTGCTGCCATCCAATCAGAGACAATATTGAATCCGTCTTGTGCATTGCTGAAAACATCCTCCCAGTTCTCACCGCAAAAGGTAAGCGTAGTGTCATCAGCGTATGAGATGATATTACAATTTTTTAACTTAAAATCACAAAGGTCGTTTATGTAGCAAAGAAATAGTGTGGGGCCCAGAACACTACCTTGGGGGACGGGACCTATAATTTCCTATCTTAAATAACGAGTTAAGGGCAGGAGAATGATGATGAGTATCAGTTGTTATAAGCATCCACTGATATACATTAACTGTGAAATTATCAGCTCTCTAGCTATCACCGTTCCAGAGATAGAGTCTGGTGACAGATGGACGGATGGACAGCTAAGTCTCAGTATTACGGCTCATATTTTGACAGATTACGGACGATATTTAGTTTTCTATTCTACATTTTGTTCATTTATACTTAGCGAAGTGTTAGTAATAGGCACCCATTTTACCTTTTGGTACGTGACCCTAAAAATAACTCACAACGTCGAATTTAAACATGAAAATACATTAATAAAGTGCATCACCTAGTTTGTTGGAGTGTATATCTGGTTGTAATTCAAGATTAAATCTAAACACAGAGTAATAAACTAGCTACAATATTGTTGAGAACAATCTGTGTGAGAGTGCGCTCGACACTCAATTAATATCTACACTGTGCTGCTTCACTTGTGTGTCTTGGATGAGATTTCAACTGTCCCAATGCAATTAATTTATACTATATGTAGTTTATACCTTAATTTATTTTAAATTATGTATATCTATTTCTCCTTCTTTTTCCTGCCCTCATCCCAAGCTATATAGAGCCAGCGTAGCACGTTTTTTTAAGCTCTCCTATCTCTTACTAATTTTATAAACTAGCTGTTGCCCGCAACTTCCTACGCGTGCAATTTAGAAAACAAAACTTCACAAATTATCCATCCACTTAAACCATTACATCATTTTTAAAAAATTGGTCAAGTGCGAGTCGGACTCGTGCACGAAGAGTTCCGTACCATTATCTATGCAACATAAGGCAACGTTATTAGTATCGAGCAAGAAACGGTAAAAAAATCATGTTTGTTGTATGGGAGCCCCCGTTAAATATTTATTTTATTTTATTTTTAGTATTTGTTGTTATAGCGGCAATAGAAATACATCATCTGTGAAAATTTCAACTGTCTAGCTATCACCGTTCTTGAGATACAGCCTGGTGACAGACGGACGGACGGACGGACGGACAGCGAAGTCTCAGTAATAGGGTTTCCGTTTTGTACCATTTGGGTACGGAACCCTAAAAATGAATCAAAATCCGTTGAGTAATTTTGAAGATATAAGGGACATATATTATATACAAAAATAACGACTTTGTTTTATAATAAGTAAAGAAATGAATTTTTATGAAGATGTATCATGAAGCATTGTTACTCAATCACACTTAAATGGTTGTATGTCAAAGTCAAAGTCAAAATATTTTATTTCAAGTTGGCATGTTTTACAAGCTCTTTTGAAACGTCAGAAACTAGGTGTCTATATGTAAACAATAACATGATTCATTCATAACATGATTCTCCATAATCGTTTGATTATTGGGTATGCAAAATGGTTTTTGAGTGGAGGCAATATATCAGACGAACTAACCAATAGTTGATATCGTGGAATTTCTTGTTCGAGGACTTAAAAGGGAAAACCTTTTAAGTCCTCGAACAAGAATAAGATAATTATGGTCTTATTTATAATGACTTATCAGAGGTTTAAAAGTTCGCTAAAATCGGTTCGCAAAAATTGTCAAAACTTATTATTCACAATAGTCTTTTTACGCTAAAACGTTTATTATCTCTCCGATAAAATCTCCGTTAATCCTCCGATAAGTCATTATGAATAAGACCATGAATCTATACTAATATTATAAATACTCCTCAGCCTTCTGTATAATCTGGCGCAGCGTATGTATAAATATGGTCTATGGTACCGACGAATCCAACTGGGCAGCGTTCGGGAAGCTTAGGCACATCTTCACGTCCAAAATACCTCAGTGCCTGAAAAGAAAGGTCACCAGTGTATGTTACCAGTGATGACTTACGGAACTGAGACGTGGTCCCTGAATGTCGGCCTCATAACAAAACTCAAAGTCGCGCAGCGTGCTATGGAGAGGGCTATGTGAGGTGTTTCCCTACGTGATAAGATCCGGAATGCGGAGATCCGTAGAAGTACTGGTGTGTACGACATAGCCCGAAGAGTTAGCACGCTGAAGTGGCAATGGGCAGGCCACATCGCTCGACGATCTGATGGCCGTTGGGGACGGAAGGTCCTCGAGTGGCGACCACGAACCGGACGACGCAGCGTGGGGCGGCCCCCTGGACGACGATATCGTCAAATAGGCCGGGGGCCGCTGGATGCAGTTAACGCAGGACCGCGCGTTGTGGCGTTCTATGGGGGAGGCCTATGTCCAGCAGTGGACTGAGAAAGGTTGATGGATGGAATATTATAAAGCTGACGGGTATTGTTTCTTTGAAAGCGCTAATATCAGGAACCATTGGTCCGATTTGAAAAATTCTTTCAATATTGGATAGTACATTTATCGACGAAGGTTATAGGCTATTTGATTATGATTATTATGACTATTGACGGGCTTCGTGGCGTAGTGGTTCATGTAACGGACTGTCGATCACGATGTCGCGGGTTCGATTCCCTTTCAATCATTTGTGTGATATCCATAATTGTCATACAAATGTTTGTACTACGTCTGGGTGTTTTCTATGTATTATAAGTATGCATTTACAAAGGAAAAATAGTTTATGTATTATATCCGTATTCTGGTACCCATAACACAAGCATATAAGCTTAGCTTGATACCAGAGGACGTTGTGTAAAATGTCCATGAATATTTATATTTATATTTATTTATTTATATTTATATATATCTTTACGCTGCGACCAATAGGAGCGAAGCAGCAAAGAAAAAGTTGCAAAAACGGGGAAATATTTCCAAATTTCAAAAATACAAACTATGAAGTCACGGGCTATATTGAATAAGCAAAAAGAAATAGTCAAATAGAGTTACTTCTAATAGTCTATATTTATACGCCGTAAATAAGAGGACAAGACACCAAACTATGCTCCATACAAAAATATGGGTATCGTAGTCCCCTGTTTTCTTCGTGGATATTGCCTCCAGAGGAACGAATTTTTTTAACAGTATCATGGCTTATATCTATGCTTCTATCTTTTTTTCTTTTTTCCAAAACAGAAAAACCAATTGAAGTTAAATATACATTAAAAATCAAAGCAAACAAAATCAAAAATAAAACGGTAGTAAAATCCAATTATAACTATGATAGCTTATCGATAATATTGGTCCCCAATAATAACATGAAACAGAAGGGACTGTTGGCACATTATCGTATAATTATCGAAAACCTATAGTAATATCCAATATCCTAAAAATCAATCAGCCCTCGCCTGGCCGGAGCCACGGAGTAAGGGAAAAATTGGAAATCAATCTATATCTATAACCAGGCGTCGCCCAAGTATCCATTAACATAATGTGATGGGGACCCAATACTATAATCAGATATCTAAGACCTTCACTGTTATGTTTTATATATGTATATGTATATTTTTATTACAAACAAAATCGGAACGCGTTCGGTTTCGCAAACACTATCTATGTATTTCTTATAGAATTATTAGTTCGCTTGATTCTCGTTTATGAATATCATTTTTGTTTTTACTAAGAGAAATAAGTTACATTCTATCATTTAACTAGATAACAGATAATATTTTTTTTTTTGGACATTGGATATGGTCCTCAAATTAGAAAGTTTTCCTTTTAGTTTGAGGGGAAAAAATGTGTACTAACATTATAAGACTCAAGAGTGTGTTTGTTTAAAGCCCTTAATCTCAGAAACCACCAGTACGATTTGAAAAATTCTTTCAATGTTAGACAGTACATTTATCGAGGAAGGCTATAGGCTACATAACATCACGCTGCGACTAATATGAGCGAAGCATCAGTGAAAAATGTTGCATAAACGGGGAAAATTTCCTAAATTTCACGCGTACGAAGTCGCGGGCAACAGCTAGCTATTGAAATAGAACTTAATATATTTTTAGGGTTTCTTAAAAAATCAAGTCAATCGAAACACTAGTTTAAAGACTTTGCTAAAATCTCTATAGATTTTAATTTGTTTATCACTAACATCTACCATTTCCATGGAAGTGTGTTTAGATCGTGTCAGATGGTTGTCTATAGTCTCTGCCTACCTCTATGGAAAAAAAAACACTATATTATTATGAATATTATGATGATGGTAAGGATGTAAAAAATATGACTAATGTATTGTCCACTCTAATCTCAGAAACTTCTGATTGATTTAAAAAATATTTTGTGTTAAATAATACATTAAATTTATCGAGAAAACATTTTAACATAACGCGATGATCAATAGGAACGGAGTTGAATTGAATAAGCTACCCAAAGTCATTATTCCACGCAGACAGAGAATATTGTTAAATAATAATTGTTATCAAATAAACGATAATTACAAAGGCACCATAGAAATTATTGTAATTGTAATTACGTATGTAAAATGGATATTGTATTTGATTACCCGTTAGGTATATACTCGTACAAGACAATTAAATACTATGTTATACTAAACCAAGTGGAACAGGTAATATACTTACCTAATTACCGAATATAATTGTACTAATTATGTTTAATGGAATATAAAGGAACGTAAATTATAATATTTTCTAACACTTGCGAGAGTCATTTACTCAATTAGAACCACTTTGTACGGATTTTGGAGCTGAGTAGTCCCACTCGTGACCATTGTGACTGAAAGCCTCCAGAACCTCGTGCTAAAGTTTTTAAACAAATATACCTACGTGTCTAGATCCGTAAACAATAGTTTTATGTGAACATAAAATATTATGTTTTTAAAAAATGTGAATGTTTAACATGTGTGGTAATAGAGAATAGATAAACATAAATCTAGCCTGTTTGAAATTACTGCTATTTCGATGTGGTCTAATGGTTTATGTAACGGACGGTCGTGCACAAAAGCGCTCTGGTTCGATTCTTGTTGTACTGTGTCTGGGTGTCTTCTATTTATTATAAATATAGTAGTAGAAACTAATTATATATATATATAGTTTAAAAAAAAACTAGTTGTGGTTGAAGTTTTGTAAAAAAATGAGAAATCGAAAGATAGCTAGGCTTTTTATGGGACCACAAGAGGTTATTTAGAATATGCAAAATGTAATTCTCAACATAAAATATGCAGTAGGTACTTTTAACAACATGAATAAAACCACGATAAAAACATAGTTTAAAATAGTGGTTTTTGCTATTAATTAACTTTCGCTTTTGTTTTAGAAGCTTTACACTAAAGAATGAATATTGTATTAAATTATATTGAGTCACAAATAACTTGTGACAAAGGCCAATATGACCTAGGTCACAGACATCAGACGTGGCTCACACTTTTGTTAATATTAACATTTAATAAATTGAAGCAATGGCCAATTCAAAAATATTTTTAATTTCGAAAATTTATGGACATTCGTCATTCACAACGTCCTCTGGTCCCAAAGTAAGCTATATTTCTATGCTGGTGTTCTCAGTACCAGATGTATATATATATATATACTAGCTGTCCCGGCAAACGTTGTTTTGCCAAAATAAAAAAAAAAGTTTGAAAAATAGATGTTGGCCGATTCTCAGACCTACTAAATATGCGTGTAAAATTTGAGAAGAATCGGTCAAGCCGTTTCGGAGGAGTACGGTAACTAACACTGTGACACGTGAATGTTATATATTAGATATACTCTTTTTTCTTTTGTAAATACATACCTAAGCTACATAGAAAACACGCCGATGCACTACAAATACAAACATTTGTATGACAATTACAATTATCACACAAATAATTTGTCCAATGCAGGAATCGAACCCGCGATCTCCTGAATGGCTGTCCTAAATAAATCACTATACCGCGAGGTCCGTCAGAAAAAAATGACCAATATTTTCAATCATAATAAATTTTGGGCAATATTATATATTTTTGAAAAAAAAAATTATCACACTAAGAATACATTATATCGCCACATATATTTTTTTTAAACACAAAATATTTTTATCCCACGTACTAAAATTATATTAATTGCTTTAGTTATTACAATACTCTAAGTTAATTATATATACCAAAGAATTTAATCAAGTCAGTAGGTACCAGTATGATTGTTGCCCTTAACCCCTCAACCCTCAGAGTGCACAGTCAGTTGGTCAGCGAGGATCTAATGAAATTGTAATTGTGATTTAAGACAGGGTTTAGTTTGTACTCACTTGAATTATATTACTTTGTTTTGGGTACTACTGCGGTAAAGATAGCAAGCTTACTGATTCACTCTGTATGTATATAGATTATTTGTTTAAGGCTGTTTTTTGTATAAACTGGCTGTTACCAGCGACTCAGTACGCTAGGAATTTAGAAAAATTTCCCCTTTTTTGCAATATTTGTTAGTAATGTTTGTAGCGCTTGTAAAATCTTTTTGTATTGGATATTTCCAAGACAAAAAGATTTTTCAAATCCAACCAGTAGTTTCAAGATTAACGCGTTCGAATAATCAAACAAATTCTTCAGCCTTATAATATTAGTATATACTAAAACAGTAGATTAGCTTTGAAGTATTTTATTAAAAATTTTTGATAGTAGTCACGTTGGATAAGATGATTTAAAAAACAATTTGGCAAAAAATTCTGTATGTATTATTCAAAACTCTAAGCGTACGAAGTCATGGGTAACAGCTTGTTTATAACCTAATAAATAAAATAATATTTTCAATGTGTATCACGTATATGTAGTATGTTCCTGAATGTCGATGTAACGTAGTGATGCAATGGTTCGTGGTAAAGAATGGCGCTGGAATACTACCGAGCTGATAGTTTTATTTATTGTAGAAATAATGGAGCTTACTTGCATTCTTACTATTTACTTACTGAAGAAATAAAATCGTCATCCTCCTGCCTTTATCCCGTTATACGCGAGTAGACGCAATATTGTTCCTGTTGCAATAGGATTTGGCTGATTTGCAGCCACTTGCCTGACGTCAACCCTCCTTGGATGTGTGCACAGGTGTCATGCGAAGTGATTCCCTTGATCGGTTCTTACAATCCCGGCGAGGAACACATGGGGAGGTGACACTTGTATTCTTTTTATTTATCACCCCACGAACTAAAGAAAAATAGAAATAGAAATGAATTTATTCATATTTTTTTACATTTTGCCTTTACGATTCATCCCTAACACCGATTTAGCACATGCGAGAGTATTAAGTAGATAAGGTAAAGTTGTTTTCGAGATAATGTCACCGCTAATTCGTGCGCGTCGACACTTTAATGCACTCCTTGCCAATGACAGCAACTTGGACATTATTGCCGATAATTGGCATATTATAGCTTCAACGCTCAAAACATATTGTGAAAATTTAATAGACCAATGGGATAGACGCAACGCCGATGTGCATGATGTGGATAATTAAATCCAACTACTTATTTCATATCTTAATATAAATGTTTGTAAAATGTATAACATTTATTTGCATGCTTCTAATATTATTTAATTTTTGTTCTAATGTTATTGTGAGATAAATGTAAGTGGTTAATTCGTTTTTATCTCAATAAATAAATAAATAAAAATAAATAAATAAATAAATAATCACACACAAATACATAGATAAACTGAAATATAATTATGCTGTTAGTATTTAGTTAGGATGCAGCTACATTGATCAAGAATTATTTTTATTTCAATCCGACTACCGCAATTCGGTGAAAATTACTTCCAAAAATTCCGTTAAATTTAAAAAGTTTGATACGTTCGAAGCTAATAAAAGCGTGTTAAAACGAGTTCATACTGTCCATAATTTCCCTTAAAAGGGTACAATTTAAGCTTCAAGTATTAATATATAGATATTGTAAGTATATTCTGATAGCTCCCATCAATAAAGTCTTTAATTTAAAACGTTTCTTGAGATAAAGTGAAGGGTAGTCGTCTTTGTTAGCGACGCGACGCTCGAGCTACTAATAAGTAACAATTTAGTCTGTACCGTCACAGCTGTATCGGTATTTAGTGAACTATTCATGTCCCAGTAATTACTAACGTACTGATATACTAACATATTGATATGGTTATTTTATTGACTGCTTTTTTGAAAATAAATCACATTATAGTGGAATAATTTGCTTAGTTAAAGAACTAAAAAAACACGCTTGAAATTCCTAAATATATTTTTTAATTATTGCATTGTCATCGTCCATAATATGTGTGCAAAATTTCAGGACAATAATAAATAAATAAATATTCAAGACATTTCACACAACGTCCTCTGGTCCCAAAGTAAGCTATATTTCTATGCTTGTATTATGGGTACCAGATACGGATAGACTACATATACTACTTTTCTTTTGTAAATACATACTTATAATACATAGAAAACACCCAGACGCAGTACAAACATTTGTATGACATTTATGGATATCACACAAATGATTGTCCCAAGCGGGAATCGAACCCGCGACCTCGTGATCGGCAGTCCATTACATAAACCACTCCACCACGAAGCCCGTCAACAACAATCTGACAATCTGACTACTGTAAGTGTGTTAAAATCACTTTCAAAGAATCCGTTACAAAGATTAATACATTGATAGAGACGTACCAAACTAATATAAGCGTGTTAAAAAAGAATCACCATAAGTGGGACTTGAACCCACGACCTCGGAATACCGTTCCGTTGCTCTCCCAACTGAGCTACCATAGGACCAGCAAATGATAACTAAATTTACCACTAAAAAAATCTAAATGTGAGGTAAACATCGTGCGATGCTTTTTGTACAACGCCATCTATCGAGCGGTTTGAACCAACTCGATCAATCGATCATGGTGATCATTTTTTCCATTATAATTTGGGTGAGTCGGGAAACGCACCGGGGCTGTTGGGACTTAATTTGTCCCAACGGCTCCGCTGAACGAGAGACCCGTCGTCACCGGGGTCGTTGGGGCTTACCCTATAATTTGATTTATTAATTCAAAGCATGACAACTCAATTGCAAAAAAAAAATAATAATGCTTTTTTGAAGTTACACTTTTTTAATGGGTTTGGGGAAAAAACGGCCTAGGGTGGTTTGGTCTTGCCCACGAATAGTTCCGTAGTATTATTATCACAATATAGTCACATCAAGTTACATTGAAAACGTTTGTTGAATGAAAGGCCCCTTAAGTTATTATTTTCTGGTTTTCTTCTGGAGAAAGTTCCATCCACTCACTGGTGGATATCGACCTCTCCAATAGAACGCCACAACACGCGGACTTTCACTGCTTTCATACATTTCCCACTTACTCTACTATTTTGCAAGTAAAGTTTTTACACAACAATGTACCATATCCATTTATCAATGAAGCATAGATCCATGATTTCGTTTGGAAGTAGCGTTTATTGTATAGAGAGCTCTTTAGTTAATCCCTTAGTAGCAACTCTTACAAAATTATTCAGTACTCTTATAAATTAATTATTTAACCCAGAGAAGTGACTATTGTTCACATTTTCTTAAGAAATAACTTTTTGTCGTACTCGTTACTGTCCTAGTAACGACATTGTTAAATGATCCGTTTTAATCACACATTTTAAAGATATAATCGCGTATTCTTTTGCATTTAAGGTATTCATTTTTGAGGGTTTTCAAGGCCTAAACTTTTTATAGTTGACAATTTTTTGGTAAATTCTGCTTTTGAAAGAATGTGACAACTATGTACAAAGATTACATACGTTAAAAGATAGATATATTGATAAAAACTACTATCAATGGAAAATATCTGAGCTGTTCGACACAACACGTAACAATGAAAAAGAAATATTATAAATAGAAAATACTTTTGCTCTTTGATACGGAACCCTAAAAACGTTTTCTTTTAATTCTTAATTCAATTGAATACGAATAAATATGGAAGTGTTGGTATCTCAAAATAGTGTAGTTGTAAAGTGTTAGTATTTAATTCTGCAACATTACCAGTGCCCACTTCGGTCTCGGGAAATTCGTCACTTCCGATCTCGCTCGGAGGCTCGAACGACTGAAGATACTAATTTCCAGTTCATGAAAAGCCTATAGGAGCTATTCGTTACTACCTTAAAATATACTTTTTTACTTTTGAGATTCCATAAAAAATAAAAAAGCTTATTGATAAAATTTTATTAATAAACGAGCTTTGTGGTTCAGCGGTTTATATAGTCAACTGTCGTGTATAAGGACGCAAGTTTAATTCTCGCATAAAATTCGTGTGATATTTTTATGCAAATATACTGCGTGTATTTATTAGCTTGTATTCTTGTGTTATGGGTAAGAGAATGCGTATATACTATATAAACTACTTTTCTTTTGTAAATACATACTTATGATACATAGTAAACACCCAGACGTAGTACAAACATTTGTATGACAATTATGAATATCTCACAAATGATTGTCCCAAGCAGGAATCGAACTCGCGACTTCGTGAACGGCAGTCCGCTACATGAACCACTCCACCACGAAACCCGTGCTTGTGTTATGTGTACCAAAACACTTAAATAGACTACAGATAGTTAAAACAGGTAGAAAACACTCGGACCAATTACAAATATTTTTGTAACTAATGCAAACATTACACGAATTTCTAATTGCGGGAATAGAACCCGAGACCTCTTCGGCAGCAGTCAATTTCTCTAACCACTGCACTACGAGATCCGCTGAGTAATGCATAAAGTAAGAAAACTTAAAATATTTGTTTCAGATTCTCCATTACTTTTATTCTACACATTTTTAACTTTCAAATATATATGTTGAAAACTTTGATTTATTGCTGCAATAATATTTTATAGAAACTACCTCCTTTCAAAGTCAATATAATATTATTCATGGATTTCCAATTCGAATGGAACAAAAGAGACTGATACATTAATATTTATGATGTAGGTACGTCTCCACGGTTCTGCTGTGCTCTCATATCATATACACCTATATAGTTAAGATACACTTTTCATATAAATTTACATTTGTTTTTAACATTTGTAAACTGTTTAGACTAGTTCTTACCTACAACTTCGTACATGTGGATAAACGAATAGAAAACTAAATAAAAAAAACGTTAACAAACTACCTACACAAAAATAAGACGTCACTTGCAACTTCATACGCATTTTATATGAAATATAAACTGAATCTTTATGATTCTTGATCTTATTAGAATCTTATACAAAAAAGCCATCCTCTTGAACCACTCCAATCCATTGTGCATTTTTGAAGATTTTATGGTCACATAGGGACATACATAAAATAGCTACTTTGTTTTGTGATAAGTAAAGAAGCCACCCTATTCAACATCTATCTGTTGTGTAGTTTTGAAGATTTAAGTTCATATAGGGACATACATACAAAAATAACGACTTTGTTTAATAATTAGACTAGAGATATTGACAGTGCTGTGTGTGTATATTTACGAGGCAATCTTATTTGTAAAAAATAATTTACAAGAATTTCCCTCTATCATTAGTGCCCGCAGATGTGACAAATTATATGTCACAAAAGGCAATACCACGTTAGTTCAGAAAAGCATAGTTGCCATGGTAAGTTTAAAATAAATTACCCAAATCAATAAGACTATTAGAAAATTTAAGTAAATTTAAAATCGAGCTTAAGAAATTTTTAATAGATAAGTGTTATTATTCAATTGAACAATTTTTGACTGATACAATCGATTGACATTTTATAACATAAATTTTTTTCTATATAATAAAAATAATAATATAAATATTCAGGACATTTCACACAACGTCCTCTGGTCCCAAAGTAAGCTATATTTCTATGCTTGTATTATGGGTACCAGATACGGATAGACTACATAAACTACTTTTTTTTTGTAAATACATACTTATAATACATAGAAAACACCCAGACGCAGAACAAACATTTGTATGACATTTATGGATATCACACAAATGATTGTTATATATTTTTGACATTGTATAATTGACCCATTATTTGATTTTAGAACATTAATATTAGTAGTATTTTATTGTAAGAATTTTATTATATGTACGCCATATTGTAGCAGGACATAGGCAGAACTTAAATTGTAATTTATACCATCATGTAAACCTATGAACACAGATAAATGAATTTGATTTGATTTGATTTGATACGTGCATATTCAAAAACTATTCTTATTGCATGAATCTTACTCGTGTCTTTGATGATTACTTTACGTGTCGCATAATCACGTATTACGAGATAGAATACGCCTCTCCTCTCTCCAGCCTATTTACGTCCCACTGTTGGGCACGGACCTCCTCCACTTTGGAGGATTATGGTCTACTGTACCGCGCTGACCAGGCATGTTGGCACAGGGTTTATTGTTGTATTTTCCGTCTCTCACGGAGGATGTTATCTTTGTACAATATCACATAACTTTTACAACACCCTGAGAAGGAGATGGGGTGGTGACACCTGTATTCTTAATCCGTCACCACACGGAGAGCAGACTACGCAAGTGATAATAACTCCATATAGTAAATTTGCCACATCTTACTATTTAATTTGTTAACATTAGCAATGACCACTTGGACCTCAGGAAATTCGTCAGTTCCGATCTCGCTCGGAAGCTCTCATGAAAGACGCCTCCAGATACGTAGTTTCCGGTTAGTAAAAAGCCTACTGTAACTTTTCGTTACTTTGCAACCTTTTATTTGCTTTTTTGGGTAGCGGTTATCTTCTACTATATTATCAAACAATATTATTTTGATTATTTAAATAATATTACCATATTATCACGCTTATTATTTTACGCACGTTATTTTGGTATAAAGAGGTGACATGATAGGTTGGATGACCGTCCAGGAAGTCGCGGGTTTGGCCCCTACGCAGGACACCAATTTGTGTGATATTTATAATTTTTACATAGGTAATTGTACCAAGGCTGAGTATTTTCTATCTAAAATCTAATTATTATGTATTTGACCAATAAAAGTAAAATTAAAAATATCATGTTCAATTTCTAGATGACCTAAGCGAAGATTGTTTTGGGACCAGAGGACGTGCCAAAATGTCCATAGTTCTATCGCTCTCTCCAGTCCATAAACGTTTCAATGTTTGGGTTTGAGACTCCTCTACTTTGGGATGGATCATGGTCTACTATTCTGTTTTGCCAAAGCGTGTGCTAGAGATTTCCGTCTCTCTGAGAGGTTGACAATATTCCTTATCTGGCCTTTACAACACCCTTAGAGGAAAAAGGGTGGTGACACTTGTATTCTTAATCCGTCACCACATAGACATGTCCATGATCATTTATTTTTTATTTCTCTCAACTGTAGGTAGTGTCCGTTTGTGCAATAGTTCACACTAACATAGCGTTAAATGTAGAGACCAAACAGGAAATTAGTACTAGTGTTAACGGATGGCCTGGCTCGTCTAAAAGCACACTTTATTTAACTTTTATTGTTCGAGTAATGGGTGTAGTTGGTTTGTTTTTAGTTTGTTTATGAGTGATGTATTACTACTGCTTGAGAGAAGACTTTCGACTTATTGATATTTTAATTTTTGAGTTTGCATTATATAAAAAAAATTATCCTACAAACTTATTCAGCATCTTCGTTTGGTAAAACACAAAATTTCTTAACGTCTATAAAAGGAGATTTGTCATTTTTGGTCCAGTATTTATTATTTAGTTAAGTTCAGAAAATCACTTAAAAATAGATATTTTCGGAAATGACGGACTTTTGTTTTGATCTATAATATTAATATTATAAAGCTGAAGAGTTTATATGTTTGTTTTTAACGTGCTAATCTCAGGAACCACTGGATCGAATTCAAAAATTATTTCAACGTTGGATAGTAAATTTATCGAAGAAGAGTATAAGCTATTTAACATCACGCTGCGACTAATAGGTGCAAAGCCTCAGTAAAAAATATTGCAAAAACGGAGAAAATTTTCTAAATTGCACGCGTACGAAGTCGCGGGCGACAGCTATATTATTATAATATGCTGATTTCTTCATGTGTATTAATTAAATTAATATTTTTCGATATCTTTAAAAGATCATTGTTGTAAACATTAAAAACCCAACGTACTTTACCCAAACTGCGAATACATTACGCAGTCGTATCGCGTCCGCTGAAAAATCTGAGTAAATATATTTTTGTTCATCTCTTGCATTAAAATCCTTGGTTCGTGAAGCTTTTTTGTTATTATTTGCACCAGAAAATGTTCGCCTGAACATCGAACCTGGCTCTTGAATATTAAGTAGCTATCATAAGCTTTTTATTTTACGTAGTTTTTACATATTGTGGTAACATTGCTTCTTCTATACATGTTATAAAACAAAGTCGCCGTTTCTGTATGTCCTTATGTGAGCTAAAATATTTAAAATTACACATGTTTTAATAGATAATATGTTTTAAGTGTAAAGTTTACGTGTTTAATTTGTTGTGGTTTGTTTTTTAAATTACATACAATATGGTGGTAAGCAACTATCTTCTCCAGCCCATTTACGTCCCACTGTTGGGCACGGGCCTCCTCCACTTTGGGAGGGATTATGGTCTACTATGCCGCGCTGACCAGGCGTATTGGCACACGATTTATTTTCGAGTTTTCCGTCTCTCACAGAGTAGTAGTAGGTAGAGCAATCAAACGCTATTACAAGGTCTTAGGTTCGAACCTTGCAAATAATAATGACGTTTTCATGCTGATGTCAACGGCGATGTCCTACAGAAGTAATAAAAATAAAATAAAATAAATAAAAAATAAGCCTTTATTCAGACACAGATAAGTTTTTTTTCCAATTATGTACTTAAATTAGCGACTCTGGCGAGTCTGTGACACCGACAACCTGATTCCTACAGAAGCACCAAGTACATAATACACTTACAACCGTCGTGCATGTATGACCAGATGTATGTGTGTAAATGAATCCAAAGAAGTGTGTTCATAAAATATGGTGCTATATAGTCTATGTTTACCCCAATGGGAAAAGACGTGACGGTATGACGATGATAAGTACTAACTATATGCAATAATCTACATCTGTGTACTATGAGTACAAATAAAGTCAAATGCTGTTCTACTAAAACTTCAAAAGCTAATTGCAATTAAGCGGATGGGTAGTAACAAAATATTTGTTTAGTTTCACGTAGTCCTTCAACAAAAAGGTCGACTCTATTTTAAATCGCATTAGAATAAACACAGCTTTGTCTGAGGTTTAGGAGGCTCATATGTCATATGTAGTGGTTTTATTACGACACATATGGGTCGAATGTGTTTCATATTGTTCTATTTATGTTCTACAGTTAAGGTTATAAGGGTTTTTGTTTACTTTGAGAATGGGTTTTTGATGATTTTCATATTTTCGTAATGTAGATATATAGCGGAGAGTAATTTACAATGAAAATTAACTATAGTGAAATTAACTTTATAGAATTGTAATTTTTGACATCAGTAAAATATATTTTAGCGTTGCTAACTATTTTGTAGATTTTTTTTTTAATTTTAAGTTTATAAACCTATTGTTTCTGTACACAGCGTGAGTTATAACTAGCGCATGGAATGTTCTCTTTTGATTCCAATTTGAACAACAACAATTTTAACAACTTTTTAAAAACCAGATTTTACCATAATATGACGAGCCTCGTGGTTGAGTGGTTAATATAACGGACTGCCGTGCAAGAGGTCGCGGGTTTGATTACCGCCCAGGACAATCATTTGTGTGATTTTTCTATTTGTCATACAAATGTTTGTACTGCGTCTGGGTGTTTACTATGTATTACCTATGGATACTATGTATTATGGGTACTATGTATTACCCATAACACAAGCATATAAGCTTACCTTGGGACCAGAGGACGTTGCGTGAAATGTCCGTAAATATTTATTATTATTATTATTTACAGGTGATACTATTTATGGTAGCAGTTTCACCAATCTAATGTATCCAACATTCCACTTAACAAGCAATTTAGATCTAAAAATATAAAATCCAGGAGTTCATAAACAGTCTATAAAAGAGATTTGGGGGAGACACGTACACTATATCTACACATTTGGAGGCTGTAATAAAAGGAGAATCGCTGGTATATATTCAGAATAAGCAACCCGCGCGTACTATGACTTTACTATGAATAATTTAATAGCTATTCTGCGTTCAGTGTGTGGGAATTTTGAAGCGATTGTTCATAGTTTTGAGATCACTTTCTCTATTTATATATCTCTGCTAATATTATTATCGGAATACTAACACTCTTTATGTCTCTCACTCTTTCACGTTTAAACTTCTAAACTATTTCAAATATAATTCGGTAAACAGATAATATTGGCATTAGCTGTTAAATGAAGATGATTTCTAATTCCATTAAGTTACGGCATCAGCTAGATTATATTATAAAAGTATTATGGTTGGAATGCATATGTTGGAACGCCGTTGATATTTGGCGAAACATCCAGGCCAAATTCGAGTCTAAGAATATTCACAGTCTTGGGTTGACAGCGTTGTATAGTCCAATAAATTTCCTTACAAATGAAGTTAGCAAAGAAGAAGAGACTCATCAATCAACTTTCATCCATCCATTGCTGGTTATAGGCTCCTCCTAAAGAACGCTACAGGACATGTTTGCATACAACCTACGCCTAGCCGTCATCTGAAACATGCTACGCTATTTCCTACGCCCGTTCGCTTCGTGGTCACTACTCGAGGATTTTCTTTACCAGTTACCTAAACGAAACATTTATCATATCTTTCATAATTATACTAAATGGTTAAAGAAAACATGTAAATAATCAATTGGAAGTGAAATCTACCCACTCAATACGTATATTGTTGGATCATTGAATTTATTTGATACAAGAATAAATTATGTTTGTGTAGGGCTCGCTCGAGGCGTACAATCATTTTACATTTATGAAACATATATATGTGATTGAATAATGTTATAATTCATATTTATTTAGGGAAATGAATGTATGAAGGTCTTAGTAATGTGTGTTAGAAAAGGACAGTCATACTAACATAATAATATCATTATGGGTTAAGCTAAGAGAAAAATTTAAATCGATTTCTTAAGTGTTTCAGAAAAAAGACAAACAACAAAAAGTCAATGTAATTCTACTTTTCAATTTTAGTGAAAGGCTTTACTTCGTTTTCTTATAATAAAACATACACTATACAAAATGCTTTTTGTCTTAAGGAATGAATAAAATAAAGATGAAATGCAAGTGAAAGTTTTGTAAAAATAAATCACAAGTCTGAATTTCTGTAAACGTCCAAAACTAAGTAACTCCAAGTCACCTCCATTTTTCATTCATTCCCATTCATTCATTACGACAAGAAAGGTTCAAAAAAACTGTGTAAGTAGCACATTCTTCGGTTCTCCGGTTAAAATCCGACTAACTTGAAGTAAGAGTTGCTTGTAGAAAAAAATAAAGCAAGTCGGCTACAATCCGCGCCTAACGAGCTCTCTACGTAATTAACTATTTGTTTCGAAGTCAAAGAGTAGAGTTTTACTTAGTTCCGCGATATGGTTTAAAACAAAAGACATTTAATTAGTCTGGCAGAAAAATAAATTTAACGTAAACGTGCCTGGAGAAGTATTTAGACTGTCTATAATTTTTTTTTATTACCGAAACAAAAGTTTTCATTAGGTATTTGTAGCTTGATGACTTACTACATGGTCATTTAGCAACCAGTTGACATTTTATTTTTGATTGTTTCAATAAGTTAATTTTGTATTCATTTAGGACTTTTCTATCTAAACAGCTGTTAAAAACTTTAATTATATATGAAGCTGGTCACGATTTGTATATAATTATTGTGTAAGTGCTTGTGTATACAAAATAAATAATTGGTCAAGTGCGAGTCGGACTCGCGCACGAAGGGTTCCGTACCATTATCTATGCAACATAAGGCAACGTTATTAGTATCGAGCAAGAAACGGTAAAAAATCATGTTTGTTGTATGGGAGCCCCCCTTAAATATTTATTTTATTTTATTTTTAGTATTTGTTGTTATAGCAGCAATAGAAATACATCATGTGTGAAAATTTCAACTGTCTAGCTATCACCGTTCTTGAGATACTGGGTACGGAACCCTAAAAATCATGTTTGTTGTATGGGAGCCCCCCTTAAATATTTATTTTATTTTTAGTATTTGTTGTTATAGAGGCAATAGAAATACATCATCTGTGAAAATTTCAACTGTCTAGCTATCACCGTTCTTGAGATACTGCGTACGGAACCCTAAAAATCATGTTTGTTGTATGGGAGCCCCCCTTAAATATTTATTTTATTTTATTTTTAGTATTTGTTGTTATAGCGGCAATAGAAATACATCATCTGTGAAAATTTCAACTGTCTAGCTATCACCGTTCTTGAGATACAGCCTGGTGACAGACGGACGGACGGACGGACGGACAGCGAAGTCTCAGTAATAGGGTCCCGTTTTTACCCTTTGGGTACGGAACACTAAAAAAGGTATAGAAAGCTCGTTTGCAAAAGTTCAGAACAATACATCAAGATTCAGCCGACCATATTAATTCTAATAATTAAATAGAGAGAATAGTTCTTACTCATCTTCGATAAAATATCTTGTGACTTGTACCATACGTTAACATTTCGACCGCGAACAGACGCGACTACAGTTTTTAACATAATGAAAAATATAAATGAGGTTTTTAATTGAATTTTTTAACATGCCCTCCATGTGTGAGAGAAAAACCTTTTTGTTGACGTGTTAAATACATAGATGATAATTTTATGAAGCAATTTATTTTTCGCTTCATTTTAAATAAAGTAAAGCCGTTATGGAATATTAATTGTGTTATGTGTTAGATTATGTAAAATGTCTCGTTTTAGCTTCATGTAAGCCAGATGAGGCCACTTTGTAAGCTATGGCTTTGTTACTTTTGTCATTTATTGTTATGTTTATAATTTATACTCATTCATGGTTTATTTTTAGTTTTAATATATTATTATGCTTTGTTTTGATTTTGTTAAGGCTTTTATTAAATTTTGAAAACAAAATTTCATGTGATTAATAATAGACAAATATTAACAAATCAAATTATGGTGGAAAAAATTTACTGCCGCAAGCGGGACTTGGAGCCACGACCTCGAAATACCGTTCCGAAGCTCTTTCCAACTGAGCTTATTGCGGTCGTGCTAGCAACACTCAATTTAACCGCCACATTTGTAACTCGACTGAGTTTATATATTTTTACGTACGATTTGTTAAGTAACGCATAGCATGTCAATTACAAAATCAATAAATTACTTTAATAGACAAATATTCTTAGTTTGTTCATAACTACAAAATATATTTGAATAGAGCATATCAGTGGCAGTAGTATTAATGGTATTGACTAGTTTACACAATGTTGCCTGCCCATCAAACTTTACCAGTCTATTAGAAATTAAAGTATTCAATATTTATTATAACTTAACTAAAATACGTGACACTTTTCGTGATAATTTATTTTTGCATTATGTATATAAATATGATACTTTCATTCCCTCTGTGCAATGCTAAAACTATATTTCTTCGTAAACAATTTATTTCCAACATATTTTATTAAGGTTAAAAAGAGATGAATATTTTCTTTGGTATTTCTTAATGGGAGCAAAAGAAAATGTAAGGTATATAATATAAGCGACCGAAAATCATTTACGTAGGTGAGTGAAGTCAATTTGTCAATTAATGATTTTTTTCTCTTTTAAAGTATAGTTACGACGAGCGACCTACTTACGACGAGCCTCGTGGTTGAGTGGTTCATGTCACGGACTGCCGATCAAGGGGTCGCGGGTTCGATTCCCTCTCGAGACAAACATTTGTGTGATTTTTCTAATTGTTATACAAATGTTTGTACTGCGTCTGGGTGTTTCTATGTATTATAAGTATGTATTTACAAAAAAAAAAGTAGTATATGTATTCTATCCGTATTCTGGTACCCATAACACAAGCATATAAGCTTAGCTTGGGACCAGAAGACGTTGTGTGGAAAGTCCATGAATATTCATATAAATAATATTATCTGTGCCTTTGTAATAGAATAGATTAATAGATATTTAGAGAGAACCTACACGTTATTATTATTCAACCCACAGTTCTAGGACTTTCCCAATCTATCTTTTGTTATTATTACTTATTATCCATTCTTCACTTATGTTTGAACAAAGGTTTCTTTCAAAGTGAGACATAAAGATCAGTCTATTACTGTCCACATTATTGACTTCTTACAATCTTGATCAACTCGTCAAATCATCTAAAAATCGCCATCGAATATTTCGTCATTTGATTTGTTTACCAACTGAGAACCTTCGGTTATCTGGTAGCCTTACCATTGCCACTCCAGCGTGCTAAGTAGACACATATAAAAGTCCTATCAAGTTAAACGATCATAACACATCTAATAATAGGTGGTCTTCTTAATTTTATAAATAAACACTTAACTTTTGCGTTTCCTAAATAAAGTAACTTATCATTTTCACATGAAAAGTAATGTCATTTTACATTTATCATTGAAAAATCAAATCCATGCGAAACGGATCGTAGCCGTATTTACATTGGTGCTATAAAAGGCGAACGTGGAGTTGGGCTCGTTGCGATTCATACCCGAACGTGCGTAGCCATCTCATGAATAATGCACATCCGAATTGGGACCGAACTGCCGCTCTTTTAATTTTGTTTTTAGATGTTGGCAACACTGATTTTGAAATGTTGAAATGTCCTAATTGTGTTGATGAAATCGTACAAGCTGTTGAACCATTATTATTTACAGGTATATGTGTTTGATTTTTATGTCTTTTTGGAGTTAAAAACGTGAATTTTGAATATAATGAAATCATGTCATCGTAGTTTTTTCTGCTATTGTTCTGAGCCAAATCCTATTGATCATTTTAATGTATAGTTTATGGCTACTAAATTATTTTGTACACACGAAGATATAGCAATTATAGTAATCGTCCTTAGGTCTCTGTACAGTGGTCACACAATTTTTTTCCTTGTCGCTGATAGGTTATTTACGTACGTTAAGTAAATAATAATGTATACATTAGAGTATTCATTCATAAATAAAAAATAAGACATTTCCATCCATCCATCAGTCTTTTTCTTCATCCACTGCTGGAATTAGGTCTCCCATTTAGAACGTCACAAGTAAATTAGACAATTAAATGACTAAGACAGCCATTTAAAACTTAAAAAGAAAAACATAAAATTAATATCTCTGTCAAGAAGTAGCCAAAAGAATTAGTTGAAATTATGCACAAAGTGAAAAAACTTGCTTCTTTGTGCCCCAGCCATTTGCATAGCCACGTCTCTGGGCTACGGGTCAGAAGGTAATTGCTCAAGCCGAGCTGACCGCATTTTTGATGCAACTCGCACAAGTTTATGACAAATTGCCATGTTTTAAAACTTTTGGTATCTCACTGTTAGAGATTTCTGTTATAATTAAGCGTGATGTTATTACATCAACAGTAGGTAATTATTACGGGATTGTATATTGCATGTATGTATGTGTAATCAAAATTAGATAAAAATACTATTCTAATTACATTAGTTTGTATTTTATATTTTATTCTAATATTTTATTTTTAAAAAGTAATATTAATGTAATAGTTTATTCATGATGGCTATACAAACAAGGATTTGTTATCTTTTCTTCAGACGTTATTGAGCAGTATACCAAATTGCCTCTATAAAATATTGCTTTACATAACCAACTTGGAATATTACTTCATAACTAATGAATAGAAGCTATTAGATTATGTATATGTTTTCCAAATGCAGTCTCCAACTTCCACCACACCTATTTAAAGTCATTGATCCACCTAATCTTACGCTTGCTGTGTCCTTTTCTCCACTCTTGAACTCGCCTGCTTCATCTGCTATCGATTCTTCGACAGACATGGCTCTTGTATGACGGGCCTCGTGGTCTAGTGGTTCATGTAACGAACTCCCGAGGTCGCGCGTTGTGATCCCCGCATGCTACAATTAGTTGTGTGATACTTGTAAATTTCATAAAAATGCTTGTACTGCGTCTAAGCGCTTTCTTTTTATAATAAATATGTATTTACAAATATATACAATATATATACTAGCTGACCCGGCAAACGTTGTTTTGCCATACTAAAAAAAAAAAGTTTGAAAAATAGATGTTGGCCGATTCTCAGACCTACTGAATACGCATGTAAAATTTCATAAAAATCGTTCAAGCCGTTTCGGAGGAGTACGGTAACTAACACTGTGACACGGAAATTTTATATATTAGATTAGATTAGATTAGACTATATAAAAATAAGTCGGGTATTCCTTCCTGACGCTATAACTCCAGAACGCACGAACCGATTTCCACGGTTTTGCATTCGTTGGAAAGGTCTCGGGCTCCGTGAGGTTTATAGTTCATTTTTTTTTTTTTTCTTTTTTAACCATTTTTTGGTATGTCAAAACAACGTTTGCCGGGCCAGCTAGTTAGATATATATATAAGTAGTACGGAATCGGAATCTGGCACCGTTAACACAAGCATAGAAATATAGCTTACTTTGAGACCAGAGGACGATGTGTGAAATGTCCATAAATAATAATAAATAATAAATATTCATGGACATTTCACACAACGTCCTCTGGTATCAAGCTAAGCTTATATGCTTGTGTTATGTGTACCAGAATACGGATAGAATACATATACTACTTTTCTTTTGTAAATACATACTTATAATACATAGAAACACCCAGACGCAGTACAAACATTTGTATGACATTTATGGATATCACACAAATGATTGTCCTGACTGGGAATCAACCCGCGACCTCGTGATCGGCAGTCCATTACATAAACCACTCCACCACGAAGCCCGTCCACAAATATTTACTATTATTGGTTTTAGTACGTATCAAAATTAGGCAATTAAATATTATTCCTGAACCTGAACAAAATCTAAACTGTTTGATATACAGTAATCGCAAATAATTGATCCAAGATATAATATAGGTTATCTTTTATGTACCATTAAGTTAATACAAAATTCAATATCACATAAATGTCTATTTGCAATGGATGTCGAAAAAGGTACGCTCAAATGGTCAATATGATCGAACGTTAGAAGGTAAACCAAAGAGCATCGTCTGATGCTAATCAGAAAAAAGGTATGTGGCTTAAAGGAAAGAAAACTTTACTGTTATTTCAATATTTCTTAAATGATTTTTTAAAATAATTATTATTGTTGTATCTAATAATTATTATATAATAAGACCACGTTTCAGTTCAATAAAGTATTTGAAATTAATTGTATTTTACATAAACAATTTTTCGCATTTAATGATAATCATTATCATTACCTGAGCGTTCTCAGCCTTGGGGTTCGCTTTTCTGCTTCTTCTGCTCTACTTGGCTTGGTGTTCGGCATCTCTCATCATCAAATTTAATGATAATATTGTAAATTTGTTAGTTTGAACGCGCTAATCTTAGGAACCACTGGTTCGATTTGAAAAATTCATTCAGTGTTAGATAGTACATTTATCGAGGAAGGCTATACAAAATCCCGCTGCGACAAATAAGAACTAAATATCACTGATAAATGTTGCAAAAACGAAAAGTTTTTATGCGTACGGAGTTGCGGGCAATAGCTAGTTTTTCATATAAAATAATAACAAATAACTAACAATATATTCAGGTGACTTTGACCTGTCATGACCAGAAAAATGCAACGTGTTATATTTGTAGACTCCTTTTCCATAAAAAATTAGAAGTATTTTAGTCATATTCTCTTATTATAAGTAGCAATAATAATCACCTTTTTTATAATTATAATAACCATATAAACGGTAAGAAGCATTGGTACATAGGATGCAGAGGTACTCCGTGACAAAGCGTTCTACCTAAAACAAATCCGACATGCCCAACCAAAACACTTATTTTAGCCTCAGTAAATGGAATTGGTCTCTGATCTTTAATAAATTGGACCACTGATTCTATAGATTGAAGGTCCCGTGGTCACTTCAGTATAATATCATACGGTGTTAGGCCCAACTCCCAGGGGCCTTATTGTCGGAGCAAATTTAACGGAAGGTGCGTACAATTCCGTGCCGTCACGCGCTGCCAACATTACGACGAAGGTAGACAATATTATATTATAGACAATTTTGTTTATGGTTCAGACTTTTATATTTTTTTGAAAGATAATTTTTAGGTAAATGTGATGTAGACAATTTAAAGCTTCATATGGAATTCGATTTAAGTAATATTTAGAAGAGTTATCACATGTTAATTATTTTCAAACGAATATAAAAGAATGAAGTTTCCTGATTAGACAAAACTATATTTTTAGAGCTGTGAATTGAACCAGTGACCTTGATAAAAGAATGGCAATCTTGGTTATGCGAGAAAGTTCTCTGATTAGAAGAGATGTTCTTCAAAGAATGTGCTTTTAAAAATGGAAAATAATTCTGGCTATCTTGTCATTAGTTGTGATTTTCTAATATATTCCTGGATTAGGTATATTTTATTTACTATTGAAATTTCATTTAGAAGATATAATAAGATATATAATTTTAAACAAACTTCAAGGGCAACTCTATTGAAAACATTTTTGCGTAAGCTCAAAAGTTATGAAGCTCAGCTGCTCCCAAGAGAACAAGAAAGATAATAAAATTTGTAGTCGAGCTGACGTCACACAGCCCGAAGGGTACATTGATAGCACTACTTGTTTTATGTGATATAGACACAGATGTAGTATAAATTTTAGAGAGAGGCTATTTCAAGTGTCAAACGTTGGTAAATTTTAAGATACGGCATTATATCCACACGATTTCATCGAATTAGAACGTGGTAAAGGTGGACTGATTCTTGCGGTAACTACTCAATAAAATGGAAGTTCGTAAATGTTTAAAATTGTTAGTTGTAAAGGAGATCATTAGTTTCGACGTCGATAAATTTAAGATTTCATATTTTAAAATTGATAATTACAATTTACATTCTGATAGTAAATAATAAACAATGCAAGTGTATTTCTTTTATGTTCAAACAGCTTTATTTATGCATATTAATAATTTCTTCCAAAGACACAATTGCGTGGCTGCTTTGAGATACCTTATAATAAGTTTGGTCTGTCCGATAACATTTTTAATAGAAGTATTATAAATATCGTCTTACGCACATCGCATCATCATTCATTAAATTCTCTGTATGATAACATCTGTTCATTTCTATCATATGGAAATACATTATAAAATCTCTTTGTTGCAAAATACATGACCAGTCTTTGTATTCGACATCTATGTTTGTAGCAAAATTTCTGTTTAATATCTAGGCCTTTCTATATTTGTATTCGACGTGACCTTGTCTGTATCGTTGAATAAACGATAATATTACTTGCTAGGATAATAGCATATTATTTGAACAGCAATTTTCCATATAAATAGTTCGATATCATGATAATATTTATATAGGTGATCCGTGTTCCCTTGTTTTGAGACAAAATAATGTATCTATAGGTATTGATATTAAAGAGGCAGTCTGTGCCTAGATGGGTTAAGAAAACGAGTGTCACCACTCCATTTCCTCCCCATGGTGCTTTATAACACAGCTGAATATTGCACACAGATAACATACTCTATGACAGAGCCTGGTCGGGGCATTATAGACCATAATCCCTTCCAAAGTAAAGGAAGTCTATGCCCAACAGTGGGATGATAACGGGCTAGAGAGGAACAAGGTCTTAGGCAATAGCTGGTATATTTATAATATATTTGGATAATTTGGATGCGGCATGGTGCTCGCAGCCACACCTAAAGGAGAAAAAATGGATAGTCTACTTTCAATTAAATCGCTAAAATCGTAATTGAACTTGTGCGGTTCAAAATATAATAATTTCAAGAAAAAGAAGTGTTTTTTTTTTTGCAACTAAAAATGTTTTGAAGCGACATAAATACCACATTATATTTGTTACTCTATTTATATGGGAACCATTATGAATGCCGTCACACACAAGGTCGACCTTACAGAATATCGCACTCATAAAACCATGTTACGTCCCATAGTGTTTTACTTGCATGACACGGCCTTTTTCTTGAAACAATGCTTTGTAAGTTTGATCTTAAATAATTTTCGCTAACACTTGCGACCATTCGTTCAAATAAAACCACTTTTAGAGAACACTTTACAGCTCAGTTTTACCCATGACCATAGTGACTGCAAGGTCTCCGAAACGTCGAGCTAAAATTTTAAACAACTACATACGTCTAAATCCGTAAAAAGTGGTTTTATTTGGTTTAAAATAATTATATTTTAAAAATTGTTAAATGGATATTATGCTATTGGTCGATTGAGCTCAAAATAGTAAATTCAGGGTAATAAATAACTCTGTGAATTAAAAAATTAAAAAGACAATTATTAAAAGTGGATCAAGATATTCGGCGGGTTATGGATACAAGCGATACAGGTTCGCGCTTTGTAGAAATCTATTGAGGCCAATTTCCAGAGGTCAGAGAAAGATTAGTATCTATTATCTATAAGTGTTTGAAACGGAATCTTTGAAAGTGGCTTTTTCTCACTTGCAACAGTCTGATCTTCAATTTTACACACATAATAAAGGACCAGTGATAACGTAATAATTACATAATTCGGCTCGTACGAGGTTCTCGTCATAGGGTATCGATGTCTACTAGAAATACTCGAAATTCCGTCCTGTCCATTAGCACGATATCAGGCTTATTCGCAAGTATAGTCTTGTCAGTGATGATGGACCGGTCCCAGTTGACGCGGTAGTTTTTAAGCATGGCTTGCTGCGCGTACTTATAATATGGTGAAAAATTCTTATTATTAGTATTCCCAGTAGGTATACATTATTTGCCTTTGTAAAAATAATTACATAACATCTAACAGACACATTATAACTTCTATTTTATGAAAAACCAATTTGCTTTTAAGATAAAATCAGAGATTTTGTAGTCTGTAATATGGTGTGCACCTCCGCGTAAGGGCAAATAGCTGTTAATAAAATTATTGGCTTCGAGCCTTTTTACCCAGATTATTTTATTTTCAAAATAAGCTTAATGCTTCTGCTTGTACCAGATTACAGATATATTATTTATATTATGTGTTCTTTTGTTAATATGCTTAAAACAAATATATTACCTTATGTAAATGGATATATTGGTATTTAGGTATACACATACATCTCATCTATCTTATTTTACGTTTGTAAATGAGTAAATACCCATTTTTGTAATATTAAAAAGAATTGTAAACGTTATGATGTTATTACCCAATGCGGTATGCAAGTTTAAAATAATATTCATTATTCTCCTGTTCTTATCCCATTATTTGTGACCGACACGCTCGGCGGCGCTGCGTCATGTATTTTTCTTCCATAGTCTTCACAGCATGGCAGTCCATCCATCTTTACCTAGGACTTTCTAGTTATCCCATTTTTATGAACCCATTAACACTCGCCTTACCTAGATAAACCCGATTAACCAATTTAAGTACTTAAAAAAACAACATAGAACTAAACATAATGGAAATGAAATGTAAATATAATATACTTTAGTGGCAAACACATAACACTATTGTAGTCGAGTAAAAATATTTGTCAAAATTCATCGGTATATATTTTCAAGTCTCAATCAGTCACATTGTGTATAAGAGTGCTCGTGTATGTACAACATAAATCAACACAATCTGAAGAGCCCCGTTACAAAAAGTAGGTTGTATGAGTAATGGGGTAAGTGTTATCAGCCCTGCCCTACGCCCTCGTATAAGTAACGACCACAATTAATACACGTTAAAGTTACCTACAGAAGTGTATACAATAATTATGTTAGGTTTTGTGTATTTATTTGCGGCCATAATATTATTAAACAAGTGATACATTTGGACAGACTTCTATGTACCTATGAGATGATGGTTTTTATTTACTACTGGGCAAGAACCTCTTTCATACATTACCTATCTTATCGAGTAACCCTTTACAAGATCTGTACGATTATAATTACCTATAATTCCATTGATTTACGAGTATTATCGAGTAGGCACCTGACACTGATTTTCGTGGACCCGATGCGGAGTATTCCCCGCCAGCATGTTATTTTTAAGACAAAATCACACATTCTACAGCCTCATTATATATTTTTCATGAGTTTTCTTGTTAATATAAGTTCATGATTTTGGCCGTCAGAGATCCGCTTATGTGCTCGTATTTAGCGAGCATTGCACAAGAATAGTATTTAAACAACCAAAAAAAACGCGTCTACATCCGCAAAAAGTTACGGACTTAGAGGCATATATTAGGTTTTTTTTAAATATAATTTATTTAATAAAAATGAGTCGCGCTTGAGTGTTAAATAATATTATTTATTATTACAACATAACATGGTAGATACGCATAGTCCAATGATTTGCAGTGACAATGTCTACCTATTAGGGTCGTCGCACATGTACAATATGTCGCTAATAGCTGTGCTGTGGGCGCAGTGGTGTTTGTTCACGGCTAGGGTTGTCACCGCATGTGTATCTGACTTTGAGTGCTAAAAGTTTCAATAAATATAGAGGGTTAAATGAGTGGTGTTGAAGAGTTAAGTTAAGATTTTCAAAAATGTGATGAATGATGATGATGATGATTAAAAGTTAAACATTATTCAAACATTTAGTTTTAATTAAAAAAAACATCAAATTACCTTTATAAACTTTTATTAATAGATGAGAATATTACATTTTGTTAGCTGTACTTTCTCTTTGCTGATGACGCCACAAGGGCGTTAATTTGACAAAGTTGCACATGATATTTTAAAACTCTCTTTTTATAGTTCTTGCTTTGATAGTTTTTTTTTAATTTTTATTTGAAGGGCTTGATCGCTTTGCGACTATATCACCCTAGCTTTGATAGTTAAAATGCAATAAATCATTAAAATAAGATTGTATTAAAATGGAACAAAGAAACATATTCGTAGAAGTCACTTGTAAAATCACATAAGATAGAAAAAATCGAATACGATGAAAAACGATATAGAGTTACTAGACTCAGTCGTTTTATTGACGAGGTGGCATGACACCTGCGCATACACGGGGAGGGTTGACTTCAGACAAACAGCGGGTCGTAAAAATGAGCCAAAATCCACTGCAATATAAGCAAGACTCCTGGTGTAGGTACTAACCCCAAATCACGGGATAAGGGTAGTAGAATGATAACGATAAAACATTTGAATGGTTGTCAAAAGATTTGAATCTCTCTCTCCTCTACTCTCCAGCCCATTAGGTAGCTGTTGGGCACGGGCCTCCTCCACTTTGGGAGAGATTCTAGTCTACTGTGCTGCGCGGATCAGGCGTGTTGTTACAGGGGTTAGTTTCAAGTTTTCCGTCTCTCACAGTAGACGTTAACTGCTATATTATCCCTTAGCTCTTACAGAACTCTTGGAAAAAATGGGGTAGTGACACTTGTATTCTTAATCCGTCACCATACGGACTTGACTGTCTTGATTCTCTACTAACTTAAAGAAAATATTCATAAATTTTCATAAGACGGAGTCACGACTCCAAATTAAATAATAAGTCTAAATTTTGCACTTACGTGATTACTCGACTGGTGTTCGCTATTGAATTTGTAGTCGAGATCTGTTGCCACAAATTAACCGGAGAACTGGTGAGAGCCACATTCATACAGCCGCGTATATTAAATTATTTAGCTAACGCGTTAATGTGGCTGTAGAATTTACAAATAGTCTCTAAAATACACATTTTAGCACAGGGTTTATTTTCGAGTTTTCCGTCTCTCGCAGAAGATGTTATCTGTATGCAATATCCCTTAGCTGATTTTACATCAGAGGAGATAGGGTGGTGACACTTGTATTCTTAATCCGTCACCGCACGGAGGACAACCGCTATACATAAACTGTGAAATTTCCAGCTTTTGCTATCACTATTCAAGCCTGGTGACAAACAGACGGACGAAAAGCGAAATCTCAGGAGTATAGTCCCATTTTACCTTTTGATATGGAAGTTTAAAAACGATTTGAATGAAGTATACTATGGTAAAGTATAATCAAGAACATAATACATGTCATGTACTAAAATGGTCTTCATTTAATTCTGCAACGTTTGTGCTTAGTACACGCCAGTGTAACGTTGATGTTATCCAGCTATACTGAGCTTATCTAGACCCATTATAGGTACCAGTTACTATCATGTCCCTATAACAAGAAATGTAATTAGTAAAATGAAATTTGTTTCAGCATTCTACCGGAATATTCTTATATGAAAAACAGATTTATATTAGGAATTAATTTTTTTGGAAAAATAAATTACATATTATAAAAAACAAAGTCGTTATTTTTGTGTGGATGTCCCTATGTGATCTTATATCTTCAAAACTGTATAACGGATTTTGATGTAGATTTTTTTTAAATTTGGTTGGTGTTTATATAGTTTGTTTAGGTTAGGTGTATATTTCGAATTTTATATGTAATTATATCTGAAGTAAGGGAAGTGTGTTTAGATCATAACAGATGGCGCTCAAATAGTCTTTGCCTACCCTGATGGGAAAATAAGTGATTTTCTGATGACGATATTTACCTAAAGCAAAATCTTATAGCCGACACCAGATATTTGCTAAACTTAATAACATACTGAAAAAACTGAGAAACTTGATTAAACATAATTTTATACGGCAAAATCTTCTCCTGCTTTTATCCCATTTTCTGGGGTCAGCGCAACATGTCTGCATGTTGCAGTGGGTTTGATGGGTCAACCCTCCTTGGATGTAATGCGCTGGTGTCATGTCACATGGTTCCTACAACCCCCCGGGCATGTCATTGTGAGGAGATATGTGTGTTTACCCCACGGACATGTCACTGAAATTTGAAATAAGGCATTTATTAGGGGAAAGATTAATACGAACGAATCTATTATAAGCATGTTAAAATGATCGAGTTTTTTATTGAATATAGGAAAAATTTTATAGTCACATCTCAATCCTGGAATTTAATAGTTATCAATAATAACCGAATGAGGTTTAAAATTATCATAAACCTAACACTGAAGTTGTCTTCGGGGAAAATATAGACAAAAATATCCATACAGTCGATAACATTACTACCTAACCCTTCTTTCTAAGTCATAAGGTTTGTAACAAACGCAGTAAGAACTTTGTATCTAAATACAGCACCACGGAATAACGAAGTTGACTATTTTCAGTTTGAATCTTATTTCTTAAAGGTTAAATCTTTTTTGTATGTATTGGTTAAATTTGCCAAAGACAGGCTGCGTATATCGATAGGCAGTGAAGGGATCGACTGATCTTCTCATATATTATTCATGAGCCCTTCACATTGGTATTTGTTTAAATTTCATGTTCCTTTAAGGGCTTTATCTTTTTAAATTTTGTTGTAATTGTCGACCATTAGACTTTTAATTCGATTAAAACATTGACTGAAAGTACACAGTATTTTGATCGAGTCAAGTCTTTTAGATTTCAGTAACACAGTTTTGCTAACTCTAACTAGAAAACTTGAAATTTTGCGGACACTATTTTTCTTCTAAAGAATGTATTGATACCTGATACCCGTTGCTCCGTACGCATGGAATTTTAAGGTCCTTGCATATTTTGTCAGCAGTTAAACCTTCCCTGGACTTTCACGACTATTTCAAGTCTAAAATCACCAAAATCGGCCCAGCGAGCTTTAGCGAGACTGGCGAACAGCGAACCTTAATAAATTATGCAACAAAACTCCTTCTTGATTGGCTATGCTATACTAAAGAAAATTGCATCAAAATTCATCATCATTTTATTTACAGTACATCGATGTTCAGTCTGTTATTACATTCACATATTTTAACAAAAACTCTTTATGCATTATCTCAAACTAGAATGGGTTACTTTGCCACAAAGACTAATAATAAAATTGCTTCTAGAGCTGTTGTACTTCGATATAGTACTTAAAATATATTACTGTATAGAAAACAAAAAAATTAAGCATCGTAATCCTAATATAACGAGTTTCTTAAACTTGTATACCATAAAAAAATTCCAACGAATTATTTTAAAATCTCTTGATCTTAAAAGTAAGTGGAGTTTTATCACATTGTTTGCATCAGAATTTGAACAAATATCGTTTACGAACTCTTATACAAGCTTACTCAGGATTCTCAAAATACTGTCGCGTAACCAGCTTTCCAGAATCCCATCTTAAAAATCCAGTACAAGTCTGAAAATTGCTTACTTAACATTTACTTTTACATTCATTTCTTTGTTTTGTTGCTATTGAAGGTTTTCTGCAGTTAGAAAAAGTGCGATGGAATTCAAAACATGTTGAGTGTCATTGCTGGTGTCTTGGTAAAGGTCGCCTTGATCAGATTGACGGAAATTTATTTTATTTATCACTGGCTCAGGGAGCGTCAGTGCCCGTTCTGTGACTTTTATGGCTCCTCCCCGCGAGCAAAGTGAATTTTGATGTGGGCCTTTATGTATTTCAATGAAACGCTTACAGTATTTTTGTTTCTTTGTTTCTGTTGTTTTCTTTTAATACTGTTAATTCAAGGGTATATTTAATGGGTCTCGTCTTTGAGGAAGATTAAACAGATTATTAAATTGTTTTGTTCTGTAAATCAATGTCCTTTATGTTCAATTTATTAAATTTGTAGCATTTTTTAAAACGACTAGCTGTTGCCTGCGACTTCGTACGCTTGGAATTTAGAAAACTTTCCCTGTTTTTGCAACATTTTTCACTACTGCCTCGCTCTTGTTGGTCGTAGCGTGATGTTATATAGCCTATAGCCTTCCTCTATAAACGTACTATTAAACATTGTAAGAATTTTCCTAATCAGGCTCGTGGTTCCTGAGATAAGCGGGTTCAAACAAACTCTTCAGCTTTATGATATTAGTATAGTTAAATATCAAATGTTAAATACCTATTCAAACAGTCTATACTCACTTAAAGTTTTAAGAAATTTGTGTCAACGATGTTGATTTTGGTACTCTTAATATAAATAAACCACCGGTTAGGTATTGCCCATGTACACTTTAAACATAGACTACAATCATAAATACATCACATAATATCTTAAATCCACAAGAAAAGCGACAAATTTGTTTCAGTCCAGTTTTGTATCTCTAAAGAACGGATAAAACTTACAAATTGTTAAAAAAGGCTAGGTATTTAAATAAAACTACTTTTTACGGATTTAGACGCGTATATTTATTTTAAATTTTGGCCCGACGTTTCGGAGACTTTGCAGTCACCATGGCCACGGGTGAGACTGTGACTGCAAAGTCTCCGAAACGTCGGGCCAAAATTTAAAACAACTATACGCGTCTAAATCCGTAAAAAGTAGTTTTATTTAAACAGATGAGTCGCGCAAGTGTTAGAAAATATTAAGGCTAGGTATATTAAGTAGTGAATATAATGATCATTTTCTCAAACAAAAACATTGGCGCATTCTGACATAAACATTCATCGAAGTAATTTTGATTGACATATCTCTGGGCCGCTTTTACGTGGAATTTCATTTCAATATGTTTTTTGCAGCGGTCTCATTAATATTTAGGTCAAGTTGGGCCATTGGAAAATGAATAGGGTTATTACGCTAGCAAAATTTCAATAAAAGCGGAAATATGAGAGAAAAATTTTATAAAATAAAAATTATGGAAGACATTTATTTCTTTAAATCAAAAATGAGAAATTTGTTGATTGTCTGTTTGTTTCTTTCTAAACATAAGTGTTTTAAATTGTGCTTAGAAGGATATATATAATTTCCAAGCCGTTAAAATCAAACCTAGAAGTCATTGTAAGAAATAAATGGCCAATACAAAACTGTTCATTCTTAAAGAATTCTGAAACTTGGCAAAATACATCCAACCATCAGTATTGTTTAAACAATATATATACATTGCTAGATATAGCCTTCTTGAAAAGGCTCCAAAAACTCCATCTTCTGCCGTTTACATCCAACGACTCCACACAACTCTATATCGTTGTCTCCCGTGTAGAAACAATATAGAAACAACTATGTCACAAAATTTATTCAAGGTTTTAAATCTACATATTCGTTAAGTATAGTTGTACCTTTATAACTCAGTGCTACAGACACTTTCGTTATTCAGGTTGTAGAAGGCTCTATTTTTGCATACAACTAACGAGTGACAAGTAGAAGTGGTCCGCGGTCCGCACGTAACGAACACACCGGAACGGACACTGTTTGTTAGAGCTATTGAGCGATTATAGTCAAAGAGCTGTTTGACGTGGTATACGTAGTCAATATTGTAATATTATAAATATAAAATTGAAACAGAAAATAAATACTGTATAGTTTAATATTTTCTAACACTTGCGCGACTCATCTATTCATATCATAAATTTTGGCCTGACGTTTCGGAGACTTTGCAGTCACCATGGTCACGGGTGAGACTGAGCTGAGAAATGATAACTGATCGTAGAAGACACATTACAGCTCAGTCTCACCCGTGACCATGGTGACTGCAAAGTCTCCGAAACGTCGGGCCAAAATTTAAAACAAATATACGCGTCTAAATCCGTAAAAAGTAGTTTTACTCTATAGTTACAAATATTTCGTTCAACATTACTTAGTCTAAAACTCAGACTGGTGATTTTGTTCCTACCCGATCTTGTCTACATTTTATGAGAAAATGAAATTATTGTTGTTTTCGCTAAATTCCTGACAATATTCCAGAATCGACTAAAGGGACCCCGCTACTGTAAATAAAAATTGGTCAAGTGCGAGTCGGACTCGCGCACGAAGGGTTCCGTACCATTATCTATGGAACATAAGGCAACGTTATTAGTATCGAGCAAGAAACAGTAAAAAAATCATGTTTGTTGTATGGGAGCCCCCCTTAAATATTTATTTTATTTTATTTTTAGTATTTGTTGTTATAGCGGCAATAGAAATACATCATCTGTGAAAATTTGAACTCTCTAGCTATCACCGTTCTTGAGATACAGCCTGGTGACAGACGGACGGACGGACGGACGGACAGCGAAGTCTCAGTAATAGGGTCCCGTTTTTACCCTTTGGGTACGGAACCCTAAAAATTAGCAAGACAAAGAGCTGCAATTGATATCACTTCATTCATTTTTGGTGAAAGTCTACGCATGTCTTGAAGAAATTTCTTCTCTTCGTCTTAAATAAATATAATCTAATATATAAAATTCACGTGTCACAGTGTTAGTTACCGTACTCCTCCGAAACGGCTTGACCGATTCTTCTCAAATTTTGCATACATATTCAGTAGGTCTGAGAATCGGCCAACATCTATTTTTCAAACTTTTTTTTTTAGTATGGCAAAACAACGTTTGCCGGGTCAGCTAGTATTACTATAAATTTATAAATATTATTTAATTAAAATACAATATCACTATGTGTATATCTTAGAATTTTAATCGTGGAAGTAATAAAAGTTTAATTATTAGAGTTAATTTAGTGTAAGGGACCATGGGATGTATCTAAGGGTCAAAAGATCATAAAACTGTAAGGTTGATTGAAGACATTAAGAACCTTACTTTACTCTTAATTTGGTCTTAGTAGTCCTTTTAAGAACTTTTATTTTATCCTTTGTCCTTTTATTTGAAAATACGTATACTTAATAATTTTAATAATATATTTTTTTTAATTCTGTCGTCTCTTTATTTAACCACAAAATGTAACATACGTCTTTCAAAATAGTCCGGTGTAAGTTGTGTATCTTCACGCTGATCAAGTCGATTCGTCAATTTAATTTCGAGTTTTCGATTTGTTGCTAAGGTGGAAATTAGATTAGATAAGTCTATTAGTTATTAGCTAATTATAACACTAGCCATGAGATGAAAGCCAGGGGTGACATATAAATTAGTTTTTGTTCTGGTAATAATGATTCCCTCATTAATGTTAGCTTTGTTTCTTATTTATTTTTATTTTAACTTGCTTGTTTGTTTTATCATGTCGAATAGTAACTGTTTTTAAATTGGGACAAGTAGAATAAAAATAAATATTCAAACCACTCTTAGTCTTGGAATAAAGTAATAACGACGTCTTGTAAAACACTCCAAGCTCCTAGACTACTTAAGACAAGATAAACACAGCGAAGGCACAAAGAATCAATCGGACAGCGGGGAAGCTGTTTTCTTTTTCAATCAGTGGACATCCTTTGGGAATACACGTTCACATTTGTAACACAGCCAATTTCCAAACGACACAGTTTAAATAATACACAAAGAAACAATTTCTATACTGTTAATTTTTATGAATATTATAAAGATTTATTTTACACTGTGGTTTTAGGTGTTCAGTTCTGTAAGTTTATCTGGTGTAGTTGTTAGAAAATAAATTGAATATTGGAGAGTGGCTGGATCTTTTCACATTTCGCTCCTAGATTGAGCGTGGCTTTATTTCAACTCGGCAGATCGTAAATGTTAAAGTAACGTGAAATTATAGCCAGTGGGCAATAAATACGGGCTGGATAATGGAAGGCAAGGATACAATGATGTGGTTTACGACTTAACATGAATTTAACGTGGAAACGACTATTAACATTACGTTCTTAGTGAAGAGGCTGGCTTGTTACGATTATAGCTCTACACCTGTGTTACAGATTAGCTCTTTATTACACGTTAAGACACTTAAGTCTGTGTGGTGACGGATTAAGAACACAAGTGTCACCATCCCATTTCTTTCCTGAAGCTAATGGATATTAGTTAACATCAAAGTTACGGAAACTTCGTGACTATACCCTATGCCAAGACGCGTGGTAAGCGTTGCATAGTAGACCAAAAATAATTGCAAAGTGGAGGAGGCTTTGCTCAAAAGTGGGACGTTAATGGGTTGGGAAAAAGAAGAAAGCTTCTATTCCTGACACATAATATATGTCATGACTTTTTCTCTTGGGGTAGGCAGAGACTATAGAGTACTATATGTTATGTTCTAAAACTTGTTCTTATCCTTCTAATTCCTTTGTAATACTCAGAGATGCACATGTTAGAAATTAATCTGTTCCTACCTTAAGTCATAAAGCATCAATACCACAGGAGTTTCGGCGGCAACCGAAAAAAGGTACGAAAGAAATGCTCCTACTTATAGTGTTTGAACAGCATCATCACCTAGTTCTTTAAAGAAAACTCCAGCCCATTTACGTCCCACTGTTGGGGACGGACCTCCTCCAGTTTGGGAGGGATTATGGTCTACTGTGCGGCGCTGACCAGACGTATTGGTGTAGGGTTTGATTTTACGTACAGACGATGTTGTCTGTGTGCAATATCCCTTAGCTGACTTTTACACCCTTGGGAGGATATGGGGTGGTGACACTTGTATTCTTAATCCGTCACCACACGGACAGACTCTTTAAAGAAATATGTGTGTCTAACTGCTGCTGTCGCTTTAATACTCTAAACATCCTTCATTGAAAGTTATGTTTTACCTACAACTTGGCTTTGTGCTGCGTGTTCAAACATGGAAGTCTCCGCGTCCCGTTCTGTGTCAACTTCTAGAGGAAATAAAAGGGTAGCACCAAATTCACCACCTGATGTAGAAGAAGTTCCCTCTGTAATGTCAGAGGACATTAGGCATGTGATTCAGGAAGTATTAAAGAGCGAACTTAAGAAGCATCTGTCAATCTTTAATGACACTATAAACGACGCTTTAAATCAGAAACTGCAACCCATTAAAGAAAAAATGGATGGTATTAATGAGTCGATGATTTTTATGAGTAACCAATATGAGGATCTCTTGAAGGAACATGCAGCTTGTGAGGAAATTATGAAGGAATTACAGAGCGAAAATACTAAGATGAAACAGGATTTAAGGGAATTAAATGGACGGTTAAGTTATATGGAGCAACAAAGTCGTTCGAATAACATTGAAATACAATGCTTGCCGGAAAAGAAACAAGAAAACTTAATGCAAATAGTGACTGAATTAGCTAAAGTTATCGGTTGCAGTCTTCTGGATCGTGATGTTATGCATTGCACTAGAGTAGCTAAACTTAATTCTAACAATACGAGACCACGCGCTATTATTGTTCAACTTGCTTCACCACGCGTTCGTGATAATTTCCTGGCAGCCACTATAAAGTACAACAAGTCTAACCCTGCAAATAAATTAAACACTACACATCTGGGATTCTCAGGACCAAAAACACCGGTCTTCATTGCTGAACACCTATCTAGCTGTAACAAAGCATAGCACACATCGCGGCTAGAATAAAAGCAAAAGAAATTGGGTACCAATTCGTCTGGATACGAGGTGGCCGCATATTCATGCGTAAGAATGAAGAGTCCGCTCATATTCTAGTAAGAAACATGGACACCTTGCATAAATTAGTTTAATATTTATTTCTATTATTTTTCCTATAATTTTTATTTTGTTTTTGTGCTGGATTTGGCAACACTTAATGTTTAAAATTCAATTCGTTAAGAATGTATTATCAAAATACGAGAGGCTTGCGTACTAAAACACACAGTTTTTGTCGACAGCTCGCTTGTGAGGAGTATGACGTTGTTATTTTAACAGAAACATGGCTGAATAGTTCAGTGTTAAGCACGGAGCTGTTTGACGATAGATATGTGGTGCACAGGAGAGACAGAGATAATCGAAAAAATGATGGCGTTGGTGTACTAATAGCTGTTTTAAATAAATTTAAATCAAAACGTATGTCACAGTGGGAGAGTAACTGCGAGGATCTCTGGGTTACTCTTGAGGTCTCTATAGCAACATCTATACGTCAGATAGCTCTGTGTGCCGTGTACCTGCCTCCTCCAGTTTTGCGTTTAGATTTAGAGCATTTTTTGGACGCTTGTAATAACGTGTTTGAGAAGTCTAGCTTACATATGTGTATAGTTGGGGACTTCAACTTGGGTGGTATTAAGTGGAACATGGTAAGCGATTCGGATAACAGTTATACACCATCAGGCATAAGTGAAACGTTAACTGATTTCTGTCACATAAACGGATTAGAGCAAATAAACAACATCTACAATAACTCTGGGCGCATACTAGATCTTGTACTTTGCAACATACCGTCTTCTTGTAACGTAGACACTGCCACCACCTCCTTATCTAACGTTGATCCTTTCCATCCACCCCTAGAAATTTTCATAAAAGCTGACAACGATGAAAGATTACCTTATAATAACGATAATTTGAAAATAAATTTTTACAAACTCGACTACGAAAATATACGCAAGAGTCTTGATTCAGTGGATTGGAACCATGCATTTGGTTGCTCAAGCGATGTTGACGAGTTGCTTGATGTTTTTTATGGCATCATTGATAATACTATCAAAATACATAACCCTATCAATACCCGACCCAAAAAGAAATTTCCACCATGGTTTACTAAACAACTAGTTCGAATATTTAACGAAAAAGAAAGAGTGAGAAGACGTTATAAATTATATAAAAACCCAATTGATGCTGTAGAGCTCAAATTGTTGAGTAAACGCTGCTCAGTCGTTTCCACTAAGTGTTATAATAGTTATATCAGGAATATTGAAAGCCAAGTATCAACCAATCCCAAGCTTTTCTGGTCGTACATTAAGACAAAACGAGGCGGCACTAGTTCATTTCCGCTTATTATGTCCAATGATAACAAAACAACTTCTGATGGTTATGAAATCTGCGAAATGTTCGCTAATCATTTTTCCTCAGTTTTTTGTGATGATCGTGTAAGTCAAACTACGCTAGTTTCTGATGGTTTCCATAGTCTTAAAATCAATAGTCTGGCGCTAACGATTCCGTGGATAACGGGGGAGGACTTGCTGAATAGATTGATTTCATTAGACTGCCGCAAAGGTTCTGGTCCTGATGGGATCCCGCCAATTTTTGTTCATAATTGTGCACACTCGTTGGTGACTCCTTTGTTGAAAATCTATAACATGTCTTTATGTACCGGAACATTCCCTCACGTGTGGAAAAAAGCCAAAGTCGTCCCTATTTACAAATCTAAAGGTAAAGATCATGTTAGTAACTACAGGCCTATCTCCATATTGTCCACTTTGGCCAAGGTATTTGAATCCCTGGTATGTCCTCATATTCATTCTCATTTTAAACTTTATCTCAGTGATTTCCAACATGGCTTTACGAGGTCTAGGTCCACTTGTACCAATCTAGTTACTTTTACAGAAACACTAATGGAGGCCATGGACCGTGGCAAGGAGGTTGACGTGATTTATACAGACTTCAGCAAAGCTGTCGACCGTGTCCCACACAGCATTCTCTTGGAGAAAATATCCGCATACGGATTCACTGGTTCATTTCTTTTGTGGCTGAAGTCGTATCTTGATAATCGTGACTTCTTCGTTGCGGTAAATGGTTTCCAATCGAACGTATACAAAATCATATCCGGCGTCCCACAGGGTTCCCACATCGGCCCCATCTTGTTTAATATGTTTGTAAATGATATACCTGATATCTTAAAATTTTCTCATTGTTTTTTGTACGCAGATGATCTCAAGTTTTGTAGACCTATATACAGTGCCGAGGATATAAAAGCTCTACAAACTGATATCGATAACTTAGTCCAATGGTGCAATGTTAATGGCATGAGCCTGAACACCAATAAGTGTTCGCATGTTAGATTCTCAAGAAGGACAAATTCTTTACCATCAACTTATCATATCGGCACTAGTATTGTTGCGTTCAACCTGGTGTTCTAATTAATAATAGGTTAAGTGGAAGCGTGATATCTCTCAGGCGCGAGAGGAACGAACATATACTGTATATCACAGCGTTACAAATTTACAATAGTACAAACTTACCCTGTTTTGTTCTTCAACAATGTCTTCACTGTGTCAAGCCCTAGCTATAGCTCCATTAACTAACTACGATAAATTGGCCAAAATAACGCAGAATGCTAATCAAACTATACTTAACTTTATGCAGGCAGACACGAACTCTTTAAGTCCTCAAAATGACCACATTTGGCGCGACTTAAGCGGTGAACTTTCACCAATCGTCTTAATGTAATTATACTATCACAATTATAGTTATCAAACAGTTCAACTCACATTAAATAGTATTAAGTATGGAGACACAAAATTCACTAGTTTTTATAATACTTTTTTGTCATACAAAAATGGCGAATACTCAACTTCGCAATGACATTTCAAGGTTTTGTTTCAATGGTAATTATCGATTCACACAACAAGGATAATTAGTTTTATCAACAATTAATTCTAGTGACAATTTTAAATCGCGAAACAGTTGCAAGAAAAACGCTTCAAATCTCATTCAAATCGCGACGTAGTTTGCAAACAAGATGTGTTTTGCGACTAACTCGCGCTCGGTAACCGCTTCGCGCGCGCGCAACGAGCCACGAGGACAGATGCACCGGTCAGTTCTCGACGTCATCGATAGTGACGTTATCAATAGTTAGAGATGCCCGTGCGCAGACAAAAATATGATAAGTTAATCGTTTGGTACATAACATCTACCCGCCTCGGCCAGGACTACCTGGCCGCTAATTCACTGGCAGTCGCGACAAGGTTGATACAGCTCTCTTCAAAATTGAACCGTCCACCCGGACCTCAGCAAAACGGGGCACTCCATCTGCTCCAAAGACGAGGTTGAGAATGCGCCCCCTGCGCCAACACAGTGGCGGTGAGTTAGCGTCCTTAACCAGAACGAGGTCGCCAACATGAGGTGGATCAGTCCTGTCGGTCCACTTAACGCGCTGCTGGAGAATGTGCAAATATTCTAAATTCCAACGTTTCCAAAAGCTCTGAGTGAGTTGTTGGACCAATTCAAACCGCGAGAGACGATTAGGTCTCACATCAACAAGGGGATATTCCGGCAGGGCGTTCAGTGGCTGCCCAATCAAAAAATGGCCCGGCGTGAGGGCTTCCAAGTCGTTAGGATCTGAAGAGATCGGGCACAACGGGCGTGAATTCAAAACGGCCTCGATTTTGCAAAACACAGTTGCGAGCTCTTCAAAGGTCAATACAGACTCGCCAATTACCCGTCGCAAATGTGTCTTAGCAACCTTTACTACGCTTTCAAATATTCCTCCCCAGTGGGGACATGACACGGGACTGAACCTCCAAGTTATTCTACGTGTAGCTAGTCTAGACGCAATTTCAGTCTCGTTAGCCGACAAAAAATCATACATCGCTTTTAAATAGTTGTTTGTGCCTTTGAAGTTGGTACCGCAATCCGACCGAATCAAGAACGGTAGTCCTCGTCGTGACACGAATCTATCTAACGTCGCAACAAATGCCTCTGTCGAGAGGGCTGAGACGAGTTCCAAATGTACCGCCTTGGTGGACAGACAGACAAAGACGCACAAATAAGCCTTGACAGTTTTACTGTTCCTGAGGGTCGAGGTCTTAACAAAAAAGGGGCCTGCAAAGTCCGTACCAACTCCAGCAAAGGGCCTTATCTCAGTGACCCGATCCGAAGGAAGGTCACCCATGATAGGCTGCATGGTAGGGGCCTTGAGCCTATAGCAAGGCATACAACGAAAGACCACACTACGGATCGTCCGACGGGCCGATAAAATCCAAAATTCCCGTTGCAAAATGGCCAATAAGGCATTACAGCCGGCGTGGGAGTTCTTGATGTGACGATCAGTCACCAACAGGTTCACCAAGTGGCCACTCTTGGGCAATAAGAGGGGGTGACGAGATCCATAAGGGAGGTTTGCGTTCCTAAGACGCCCTCCGACACGCAAAAGACCCTCACTATCCAAAAAAGGGTTCAGCTTACAAATGGCTCCAGACAGCTTGGATTTGCCTTTCCTCAAGATGTCAATCTCGTCTTCAAAATGTGCCTCTTGCACAGAACGAACCCAGTGAAGAAGAGCATCTTGGAGCTCTTGTGGCGATAAGAAGGCCTCCAAACATTTGTTCTGTGGATGTCTACAATTTTTCGTGAAGCGCTTGATCCAAGCGGTGACACTCAACAATTTGTCCAATGAACTGTAACGATTAAGTAAGAAATCGGGGTCGAACGGACGGTCCTGCCGTTCGAGCGCAAGCGTTCGCAACCCAGGCAGTGCGACAATGTCTAAGGCCGGAGTTCGCGGCCAATTAGATTCTGATCTGGTCAACCACTCAGGTCCCCACCACAGAGAGTGCTCAACTAAAAGGGGGGCCATACATCCCCGTGACGCACAATCAGCAGGGTTGACCTCGCCAGGCACATGCCTCCAAACCAACGGGGTCTCCGATTTCTGTATCTGAGAGACACGATTTGCTACAAACACCTCTAAGGTGTGAACTGACGTCTTCAGCCAACATAGCACAATTTGACTGTCAGTCCATGCATATATCGTGGAAACGTCAATTGACGTGCACAAGGTGGACATGACGTGATTCAAAAGGCGAACAAGAAGGGCCGCCCCTGACAACTCTAACTTAGGGATTGTCAAGGCAGTTCGAAGAGGCGCGACCTTGCTCTTCGCCATGACCAACAACACTTTCACCTGACCATCTGTGGTCACGGTGCGCAAGTATACAGCTGCTGCGTACCCACGTTCCGAAGCGTCCGAGAAACCATGAAGGGACGCGGTGTGCTTCCCTGGCGGAAGCAGAGCACGGGGTAACGATATCCTATTGATGGCAGGCAATGAGGAAGCAAATAGGAGCCAGTCCTTCAAAACAGCTTCGCGAAGTGGCTCGTCCCATCCAAGACCTGCAGTCCAAAGTCTCTGCAGGAAGCATTTGGCCCAGAATATGACCGGGCATATCCAGCCATTGGGATCAAAGGTTCTCGCGACAGTCGACAGAACCAGTCGTTTCGTCCAAGTGTGATGCGAATCCAAATTGACATTAAATGTAAAGATGTCCTGGACTGGTCTGTACTGGATTCCAAGCACTGACATCATGGTAGGGTTGTCACGGTTCTCAAATAGGTGAGGATCCTGCTGGTGGTCATCCGGTAGCCCGTCCAAGAGCGCAGGTAAGTTGGAGATCCATTTACGCAACTCATATCCTGCGGAGGCTAGAATGCCAATCAACTCGTCACGCAAGAGCAGGGCCTCTCTCTCCGTGGCCGCGCCAGTGCACACATCGTCAACATATAGGTCCTCCTTCAAAATGGCGGCTGCGCGAGGAAACGACATACGCTCTCGATCCGCGAGCTCCCAAAGCGAACGTATAGCCAAAAAGGGACTAGACCGCAGCCCGTAGGTGTTCGTGTTGAGCTCGTAGACAAGCATGGGATCTTGCTGGTTTTCTCGCCACAATATCAGCTGGTATCGGCGATCATCCGGGTGAATTACCGTTTGCCTGAACATCATCTTGATGTCAGCCACAAAAACAAATTGATGACGTCGAAACCGCGTGATGACGTCACAAAGGTCCTTCAGCAATTTGGGACCAGGATGCAGACACTGGTTCAATGACACTCCTGAAGTAGTCTGCGCAGAACCATCAAATACTGTGCGTAACTTACCACTGGATGGTTTTATTACAGCATGATGCGGAAGAAAGAAGTGCTCCGTCGAACGCCAATCCAATTTTGACACAGACATGTGTCCCAAATCCTCATACTCCCGCATGAAGTCAATATACTTCTCCTTGAGTAGTGGGTCCCTGCTCATACGGCGCTCCATCGCCAACAAACGCTTCTCTGCAATAGGCCGCGAGACGCCAAGTGGCGGACGTACGGCGAGAAATGGCAATCTTGTCATGATCCGGCCAGAACGGAGATAACTGGTGTTGGTCTTGTAGAACTGCTCACACTCTTCATGCTCCGGATCAGAGCGGGGAGCTTGTGGTGGCTCCTCCACTTCCCAGAATCTCTGCACGGCGTCAGAAAGGGCGGACCCCACCATCAAGGCCGTTCCAAGTTCGGCAGGGGGGGGAGTCCTCAATACAGGCCCCATCAGTGCGAACCCAAATATGGTCCGGAGGGCTACCAAGCCACCTGGCTGCAAAACACGATCCTTGCCGAGTAATATTTTACCCAAAACATCGGCACCAAGCAACAAATCGACCGTGCCAGGCAGGTCAAATTTAGGGTCAGCCAAATTCAAATCCGCGGTCAATTTTACCGCATCCGCAGACAAACGAACTTGCGGGTGATTGCCCAAGATATTCTCCATCACAATGGCCGACGATTCCAACGTCGGACGTGGAGAATTTGAGGGGGAGAACTCAAACAAAACACGGCCCTCAACCGTGGCCACGGGGGCGTTCCCGACACCCCTTATTACATCTGAATATTTTTCAATAGTCTGGCCAGTCTGCCCTACCAACCAAGACGAGGCTATGCACCCCTGTGAGCCTGTGTCCAATATCGCTCGGACTACAACCGAGGCGCCCGTCCGTCCCCAGACCCTGACATGGGCCGTAGGCAAGAGGACGGTCTCAAAAGGGGGCGGTGCATAGCGGGGGCAGACGCCAACATCCTAATGCTGGCGTGGCGGCGACTGAGCGCCGTTGTCCCGAGACGGCAAATCAAAATGCGGGTAGTGCCTAAACTCGGCCTCCTCTCGGTGACGACTGCCACGAGCCATAGTCGGCGGTTCGTAGCGCCTGGAGCGTCCGTACCGAGGGTTGCGCGTCTCCAAACGGGGACGTTCCGCCAGAGGGGGGGACGGTAGTGGTACCGGACGCGCGTCACGGTAATCGTGGTACACTACCGGAGGTGATCTCGCTTGATCACGTGGAAGCGGGGAGGGCGAGCGGGACACAAAGGTGCGGGATTGAAACCGGGGCCCGCTTTCATACCCGCCCGTGGGGCTGCGCGCCGAACCAACTCGGCGATCGATGGCAGCACAGTCTGCGCGGCGTGGGGGTGATGAGCCGGACTCCAAATTGCGGGACTGGTCCCGGTGTCCACTGGCATACCCGCCCGAAGGCGACCCCGCGTGGTCGCGACGGCCATTCGCGTTGGCGCACAGGATTTTCAAATGGTGCCCTCCGCAAATAGGACACGGGTGAGTGTCGGGGCAGGCGCGCTGGTAATGGTCCCCTAGGCAAGAGAAACACCAGCCGCGGGCCTGGGCAATCCGCCTACGAGCGGCCACGTGCAGGACCGCGAAGTCTGGGCACCGCACCGTTTGGTGTCCCTGCGACTTGCAAAACCGGCAGTCCGGTGGCGCAGCTTGAGCGACAGCGAAGCGGGCGGCCGTACCTCCTCTTGGTGCAGGTTGGGCATTGCGCCGTTGGTTGGTGGGTCTGGGACGTGATGCTTCCACCGGCGTGTCGGCGACCATGACGTCACCCATGCGACACTCGTCCTCCAGGAACGTCAGGAGCTGGTCAAAGGTAGGGAGAGCAGATGCCTCATCCCTAGTGTGCCCCTGTTCAAAACGTGCCCTCAAAGACACCGGCAATCGCTTGAGTACGATACGCACCAGTAGGTAAGACCACTTGGCAACCGGCAGTCCTAAGCGGTTGAGCGAATTGGTGGCTATTAGGAGGGGATTCAGCAGCTCGGTCCTCAACTGGGCAGCATTGCTCACGACGGGAAGGTTCAAGATCTGGTCAACGTGGGTATCTGCCAGACAGCGCTGGTTGTGATAGCGCTTGGTGAGCAACGCCCGCGCGATCCCATAGCTCCCGTCACATATTGGGAGGTGCTGTACTAAGCCCCTCGCCTCTCCATCAAGCACGGAGAGTAAATAGGCCAGTTTCTGAGACGGACCCAAATCGTCCCTCGAGTCCACAAGGCTCTCAAACAAACCAATGAATCCCATCCACATGTCTAGTCGACCATCAAAACGTGGAAGATCCAAGTTGGGTAACCTGGTCAAAAGGCCCACGGGAGTCTTCAAGGGGGCCCGGTGAGCCGGTACTCCGGCGCGCGAGGCTAAAATCTCCCGCGCGCGCTGGGCGATGTCGTCGGCAAGGTCCATAATTTGGACGTAGTCCTCGTGGACTTTGTCCCGTCGCTCCTGGGGAAACGACTCCAGGGGCACATCATCCAGATGCAAGATGAAGCGCTGGTAAAGCGCCTCCACCTCCTGAAGTCGCGTAGGGCATTTCTCATGCCTGTCTAACAATGCCTCGATTCGGTTCTCCCTTTTCACCAAGGCGGCAGCTGACGTGAACCATCTCAAATGAGTCGCAATCCCGGAATATGTCTCGCGGACAACATTATACGCGGCGGTAGACATCTTCAAAGCACAAACGGCACGAAACAAACAATCTTATAATAACAAAAAAAAAAACAAATATCTTTCACAAACAAACAATATTACAATAGCGAAAAAAAACAAAATATCTTTCAATGAGACAAGCCGCTATTACTCTAATCAAATATCAAATCTTAAATATTTTAAATCAAACAAACAAAACAATTCCTTGCCAATGTGCAATTAATTTAAGACTTAAATTATTTATTTTAAGGTAACCAACAAAACAAACAAACGTATAAAATAAATGTTGTATTATACAAACGCACAACGCCACAATTTAACTATAACGTTGTTCAATATTAGGCAATAATTAAATAATAATTTATATTAAATAATAACCTGAGCAACGACAAATACGATTAGCAATAGCACAAATAATTATCAAATCCTTTAAAATCTAATTGCCAATTCAAGTGCTCAAATTAATTATTCAAAACTATACCAACAATTTAGACTAAACAAACAAACAACGAAATTAATCAAATTAAATTAATTAAATTAATTAAATCAATTTTCACAAATAATGAGGGTATAGTTTGTTCAACATGGAACATTCGAGAAACGGAGTTTAAACCACGCTCTGCTACCAAAATATGTTGCGTTCAACCTGGTGTTCTAATTAATAATAGGTTAAGTGGAAGCGTGATATCTCTCAGGCGCGAGAGGAACGAACATATACTGTATATCACAGCGTTACAAATTTACAATAGTACAAACTTACCCTGTTTTGTTCTTCAACAATGTCTTCACTGTGTCAAGCCCTAGCTATAGCTCCATTAACTAACTACGATAAATTGGCCAAAATAACGCAGAATGCTAATCAAACTATACTTAACTTTATGCAGGCAGACACGAACTCTTTAAGTCCTCAAAATGACCACATTTGGCGCGACTTAAACGGTGAACTTTCACCAATCGTCTTAATGTAATTATACTATCACAATTATAGTTATCAAACAGTTCAACTCACATTAAATAGTATTAAGTATGGAGACACAAAATTCACTAGTTTTTATAATACTTTTTTGTCATACAAAAATGGCGAATACTCAACTTCGCAATGACATTTCAAGGTTTTGTTTCAATGGTAATTATCGATTCACACAACAAGGATAATTAGTTTTATCAACAATTAATTCTAGTGACAATTTTAAATCGCGAAACAGTTGCAAGAAAAACGCTTCAAATCTCATTCAAATCGCGACGTAGTTTGCAAACAAGATGTGTTTTGCGACTAACTCGCGCTCGGTAACCGCTTCGCGCGCGCGCAACGAGCCACGAGGACAGATGCACCGGTCAGTTCTCGACGTCATCGATAGTGACGTTATCAATAGTTAGAGATGCCCGTGCGCAGACAAAAATATGATAAGTTAATCGTTTGGTACATAACAAGTATCGTGCGGCAGGTTGACGAAATTGTTGACTTGGGGGTATTATTCGATAGTAAGCTGACATTTGTTCCCCATATAAACAACACAATTAAGAAAGCTTCCAGAATTCTAGGATTTGTGATCAGGAATGTGGCAGGGTTTCGATCTAAAAAAACTAAAATAATCATATACTACTGTCTTGTTCGTTCTATCCTTGATTATTGCAGCCCGGTGTGGAGACCGCATTACGCTACCCACAAGTTGAGGATTGAGCGAATTCAAAAAAGATTTCTCTGGCACTTAGCATTCTCGAGTGGCCTTGCTAAGAAAAAAAAATCGTATGATGCAAGGTTATCACACTTCCGCATGGTCTCTCTGGAGAAAAGAAGAACTATTACAGACAGCGTATTTCTTTTTAAACTTGTAAGAGCTAAAATAGACTGTCCATCATTGTTAGAAAAGCTGAATTTCCGTGCTCCTAGTAGAAATCCTCGCCATCCCATCACACCTCTTTACCCTCCACTCCGTAGAACTGTATTCGGTGCCGAGTCCACTATTCCCCGCCTGTGCAGGTTGCTTAACGGTTGCAGTGATTTGATCGACATTAACACCGACTCGCTTGGCAGGTTTCGCAAAATTATACACCTGAATTTATAATGTTTACAGTGTTTTCCAATGATTAATTTTTTTTGTCGATTGTTGCTATCTTCCAAATCTTTCTTTGTAAATTTGTTTTTGTAAATATTTGATTTTTGTTTTCAATGTTTTTAGTACATGCGGTGCCTACCTCTAATTAATTGTAACGCTAGATGTAAGGTATGAAATGTTTTCGTTTATTTTGATTAGTTTTAGTGTTAACAATTGTTGGTAAGCCATTTTCAATAAATAAATAAATAAATAAACATCTTAAAGAAACACTTTTTTCCGTATAAATATTCGATAACATTTTTGTGTAACCAAAATTTTATTTCAATCGTAAACAATAACACTATTGAGGAATGTTCAATAAGGATCCCGGACTCTTTATTTAGTGACGTCAGCAATACGTCACGTAAACGTAACCTTCGCTCCGTGATGTGCTGAAGGCAACGATATGAGCTCCCCGACTATATGGGGCAGACATGCTTTGAATAAGAAAAGTATTGGATTTGTAATGTGGGAACTTTGACACAATTGTTTCTAGAACAAACAGATGGAAATGAAATAGTTGTTGAATTCTCTTTTTGTATCAATTATTACCCTAGTTTTGTTTCTTAACTTCACTTGACTTTAGTGATACTTCTAGATGTTAGGGGCGAATCATTGAAACCAATCAAACTTAAGTTAGACTTGCACACGAAGAGTTCTGTACCATTATTATCATAATGTCGTATATCCAGCTTCTTATAACGGGATTATGAACAGGAGAACGATAATGTTAAGTAGGTATTTATTGTTATAGTATCAACTGATAGTTATGACCGTTTCAGAGATACAGCCTGGTGATAGACGGACCGATAACGAAGTCTCAGTAATAGGGTACCGTTTTGCTTTTTGGTACGAAACCTAAAATGTCACTCATGTCTATTAATAGGTACAATAAGTATCTACTAAAATGAACCTTTCCATCAATTTTCTCTATTTTGACACTTTACAGCTCAATTCCCACCTGTGACCATGGTGTAAAAACTGGTAAAAATTGGTTTCATTTAATTTTCTTAAGTCTTTTAGTATTATCGTAGACGGGCTTCGTGGTCTAGTGGTTCATATAACGGACTGCCGTTCACGAGGTCTCGGGTTCGATTCCCGGTCAGGACAAATATTTGTGTGATGTTTTTAATTGTCATACAAATGTTTGTACTGCGTCTGGATGTTTCTATGTATTATAAGTATGTATTTACAAAAGAAAAGTAGTATATGTATTATATCCGTATTCTGGTACCCATAACACAAGCATTATAAAGCTTAGCTTGGGACCAGAGGACGTTGTGTGAAATGTCCATGAATATTTATTTATTTATTTATTATCCATTATGAGTGGATTACTCAACAATTAAAAATACAATAAATCTTTGTAATAGTAACAGAGATGAGGAGTTGAAAGTGGAATAATGCGAACACACGAGCTATAATAAACACAGCAATAAAACCACGGGCACGGCCCCAACAAAAGTAAACAGGACATCCGCTTAAAAAACAATGCCAAACAGAGTACCGACGAAAAATATGTATATTTGTTTAGCAAACGAATTTTGCACAGTCCAAATAAACTTTTTGAACAGAAACCGCGCGGAAACGCGGATGTAGGAAGAGAACATGAAGCGAATGGGTTTTCGAACGAAATTTTTAACGAAACGTTTTAGAAAACTTTTTTTTTGCAGTCAGATAATGGCTTTAAGCACTAAATGAACAGGGGTAGTTACAGACACTCTTTTGTTTGTCAAGATTAATACCACGGTTATTGTACTTATCAAAGTACCAAGGCAACAAATATACACTAAAACAATTCTATCACACCTCTACGTACATATACGCGCAAAATCGAAGCCAAATAATCTGCGTTTACTAATAATGGCATCTACTAACACACACACTAGCAGATGACACTAGCGTTGTCCTAATATTAATTCGGAGGGTTCCATGGCTACTCCTGCTGTTTAATACTTAATGGATAATTCAGTTGATGAATCAGTAAGCTCTAATCCTTGCCCCGTAAATAATATGATTGTGTACTGTAAAATATTGTTTTTATAATTTGTGATCTGTCAACAGTGTGGGTTTACCATGACTTTTATACAATAACATGAATAAACAACAAAATTATACGTACGAAATGGCATCGATGTTTTTTTTTATACATAGACATTACACACAACGTCCTTAGGCCTCAAACTAAGCTTATAATAAACATGCTTATAGCTTATATGTGTTATGGGTACCTGAATATGGATAGACTACATAAACTACTTTTCTTGTAAATGTATACCTACTTATAATATCACACAAATAATTGTTTCGTGCGAGAATTGAACCCGTGACCTCGTGAACGGCAGTCCGTTACATGAATCACTAGACCACAAGGCCCGTAAGTTTATTGACATATACCTACAATTTACTTCAAATAATAATTAGTTTTAAACTCATTAATTATTAATAACTTATCATGGAAATCAGTTATTTTTCATATCAGAAGTAATATGTAGTACCAGTAGATGCAATATAATCCAGTATATTCATAAGATGAAACATTTAATATAAGTAGTTGAAGACCCGCTTGTTTGCCCCGCGCACCGCGCACGCGCCGTTTGAAGTGCCCACTTGATTTATTACGGTCGGTCCCTTTCTCGGCGGGTGGCTCGGGTTTCACAAAAACTTTTTTTACGACTTAAGTTGTTATCGGAACCCTAACAAGTGTTGTATTTTTTATGTTTAGCATGAATGAAGCTCGATATTTATGAGTTTGGTTTCTAAGAATAACACTACGAATAACAGTTATGATACGCCGAACAAAGAGATAGTACGTTTTTGAGCACGATTGTGTTTATGCGATCATATTTCAAAAACTAAAGCGATGACATAGGCTTGTTTATATTAAATTACAATGTTTAAAGTGTATATATTATGATAAACAGTAAAACTATACCACTGTCCATAGAAAATAATTAATTTACAGCCCTTTAATTTTGCACAAAATCTAGCCAAAATCTAGCCAAAATGGCACTTTAAATCTGGAATTCAAAATTCTTGTATTTTGTTCATGTTTTTTACTATTCCGCCTGTTGATGACTTGATCTAACATATTAATCGCATTTCATATGATAAAACGGCCAAAAAAATCATAAAATGAGGGTAAACATATGGTACGGCAAACAAAGCCCGCACACGCCGCGTCACGGTAAACGCCAAAATTTTCCACTAATTTTTGTCTCTCATGCTAAAACCTTTATTTCTATGTATTAATAGATACCTTACCTTAAAAATAACACAACACTTATACACCAATAATCACCAAAAGTATCACTAAATCACTAAACTAACTCCGCTAACTAATGCCGCAACGCACTCACTTCACGTCACTGACTTCACAACTTCCGACTACTTTAATTTTTTTTTTTTACATTACAGGTATAAATGTTTTCGTTTGGTTTGGTGCATAATTTTATAAAGAAGCGAGATAGACTTATACAAATATACCCTACAATAAAAGAGATGGCAAAAAAATCCATGACCCCTTGAGTGCCCGCGGACATTTTTTGCTTTGAATTTGTCAACTCCTAGTTGACACGGGCATTTTAGGCATTTTAATTTTGTCAAGTGAGACTTGACCGGGCATAGGAGCGGGTAGTAAGGTGTGAAAAATGGAGACGTTTGATGCGAGTTCAAACATCGACATCACAAGACGCTGTATCTAATGCAACGTAACATCGTCTTGACGCCTGGATACGAGCCAGCCGACATCACTCATAGTACAGAAGCCAGCATCCATGTAGTGCAAGTAAATTTTAATATTCACTAAGATTTACTTTTTGTGGCTTAAGATCTAGCTCTAAGTAGTTGTACAAAATGGTTTTATTATGAGTGAATAAGCCACAAAATTGTTGAATAATGTTATAAAATAAATCTTACAAACTAATAGTTCAGAACAAGTCTTTTTAGGGTTCCGTACCCAAAGGGTAAAAACGGGACCCTATTACTGAGACTTCGCTGTCCGTCCGTCCGTCCGTCCGTCCGTCTGTCACCAGGCTGTATCTCAAGAACGGTGATAGCTAGAGAGTTGAAATTTTCACAGATGATGTATTTCTATTGCCGCTATAACAACAAATACTAAAAATAAAATAAAATAAATATTTAAGGGGGGCTCCCATACAACAAACATGATTTTTTTACCGTTTCTTGCTCTCATACAACAAACGTGATTAATTAAGTGTGTGATGTTTGCTCATTTATTAATAACGTGCCCTAAGTTGCATAGATAATGGTACGGAAACCTTCGTGCGCGAGTCCGACTCGCACTTGACTAATTTTTTCTTAAATACTCTAATAGAGACAAAAAAGAATCAACCTTTCTTTTGATTTCCGCCCCTAGTAAAGGACGTTTATCTACTATCATGTTTGTGTACTATTTACTTCTCGCGCGATGATTGTGATTTACTCATACGGGTCAAAGACATGACTCGATGTCAAATTCTGCAAGACACAGACAACTTAAAACTGACCATATAAAAGCTTTCCTAAAAATTAATATTCTACCTACTGTGTTAATGGTAAAATATCCTATCCTATCTCTATATATATCTCTATATATATCTCTATATATATCTATATCCTATCCTATCCTATGGTAAAATATCCTAATAGATTGTGTAACACCTAGGGGTTTTGTTACATTTTGAAATATGATGCATATTGCACAAGTAAGATGCAGATAATAATATCCAAGCTCTTAGACTATACCCTCGGCTCGAATCCAGACAGGAGCGTTCCGTCAACGTCTCCCAGTCTCCAATTTAATAACATTTCCTGTGAGAACTCGCCAAACTTTATTAGCTTGGCCGTAAAACGAAATGCAGACCGCTGCCAGCAAGCAACGCACCCATCAACTAGTGAGCACTTCTATATCATATTTTACTACTTAGCAACTACGTGATTCCTGTCTAAGTTCATCTATCTTAGTTTGAATCTATTAAAATGCTAAACAAAAATTGATGAACATAAAAAATGAGGTATAAGAAACTACCTGATGCCTGCAGCTTCGTACGCGTGGAATTTAATAACTAAACACTAACAAATTATACAAAAAGACCATTCTCTTGAGCCACTAGGTATATCTAATAAAAGAAACTGTATCAAAATCCGTTGCGTAATTTTGAAGGTATAAGCTCAATTAAGGACATAAATACAAAAACGACATTGTTTTATTATAAGTAAAGAAGTAAATAAATAATAATAATAAATAAATATTCATGGAAATTTCACACAACGTCCTCTGGTCCCAAGCTAAGCTTATATGCTTGTGTTATGGGTACCAGAATACGGATAGAATACATATACTACTTTTTTTTTGTAAATACATACTTATAATACATAGAAACACCCAGACGCAGTACAAACAATTGTATGACAATTAGAAAAATCACACAAATGATTGTCCCGAGCGGGAATCGAACCCGCGACCTCTTGATCGGCAGTCCGTTACCAGAACCACTACACCACGAGGCCCGTCGGTGTAATGGCGATTACGTGATAATTCTCTGCCTTCATTTCTTAGGCATAGTACCAAAAAGTTAAAACGGGACTTATTACTGAGACTTTGTTCTCAGTGTGTCCGTCCGTCTGTCACCAGGCTGTATCCCTGGAATGCTGATAGTTAGAGAGCTGAAAATTTACAGTTTATTTATTTAGTTTGCTTATATTAATTGATTTCATAACAAAAAATAATCATCATGATCATTTTCCTGCCTTTACTGTGTTATTTGGGGTTGGGAATATGTCGACCGTAATATTAGGATAATAACACTTCGGAACCACTCATGTGCGAGCCTTATTTGTACTTGACCGGTTTTTGAAACTTGCGTGAAAAAAAACCACTAGGTATCTATATCAAGAATATAAAATCCATTGCGTATTCCTGTACCTTAGTTTGAATAAGTCTTATAAAAATAAAATATGTTTTTACAAAGGTCCGGAATTATCAAAATGTATAATAATATTATCAGAGTACCAGTCCGCACATTTCGAACATTACTTACCGATAGTATTTTATATCAATTTGCGCTCGCTCGTCGAAATTACCCAAGTCAGAAACATCTAAGTTTCAGAACAGACCTTCAGAGGCTCGTAAATTTTACAACCAACTCTAATCTTTCTGCAATGTAAGCGTTTCAATCAAATAAAAATGATTGTAGTAAAGACAAGTGCGCCTCATAATTGGAGTAACGATATATAAATCTTTGGATTCTGCTCGTAAAAGCGCTAGAGGTGAAACACTAAACTCGAATTATAGTCTTACGCTACTTGTGAAGCATTTTATTAAGGCCTAAGGTTTAGATGAGTGAGTATTTAGAGTAATAGAAGCATGTATCTTTGCGTCGTAAAGTCTTGTAACATATTGCTCGTAAATGAGAACGATATAAGTTATCTTGTTAATGACATCTGTTTATTTTTCATAACCTTGGTATTTCACTTAGCCGCTTCTTCACTGAATATTAAATTCAAAGTAATTTACTGCAAAAAATAGCTGCAGCAGAAGCAAACGCCAACTTATATCTAAAAATGTTGTATGTAAAAACAATAAGCGCGTTTTAAATTTCACAAAGATGGCACTTCTAAATTCAAAAAATATTTTTTAAATTCGTAAATTGAATTTACTATGTTATTCGGTTACATTTGTAAACGTTTACGTTTTAAATTACGTGCAAATGTCAGTTATAATATTACAATTTAGTTATGTACTTAGATTATTTTCTTAAGCCAGAAATACTTGTTCTTCCTCATCATTAAAACAAGAAACACTTCGAAGCTCTCACCAAATCAGCAGTTTAATTTGATAGGCAATTTAAGCTTTAGTATTTTAGGCACTTTCAAAACTGCTTATTGGAATAAATTTTGATAATTATTAAGATTATATTTTATAGGTCGTTATGAGGCTTTATTTTAACTCAAAATAGAACTTTAGCCGGTATTCTTTCAGCGTACTAATATTCAACTAAACTCCCAACTTTTTAATGAAAAAAATTAATGGAAAAGTATTTAGTAGCCTGTGGTCTAGTGTTCATCGAGTTTAAGTAATTTTTGGTTGAACAATAAGAAAATGCTCCATTTTTTTTCTCTCATAATATACGAAAGCTCTGCGAAGCCAGAGAGAATAATTAGTTTTTGATAAATTAATAATACGGGATTCTTTTAAAACAACTGCCCAATTGTTATGTTTTTACTTTCTGCTGATAGATATGTTGTATATCAAAGAAATCAAATGAAATGAATATCATGTAGGCACTTTTTATTACAAAAAAAAATTTTGTTAGAAAATCTAAGACAATGACAATTTTAAGACTGTAAGACAATTTTAAGACTGTAAGACAATTTTCATGAATTAAAATCCTTTTTCGCCAGTTAATCAAAATACGCAAATTAATATTAATAAATATTTTACACAACGTTCTCTGGTCCCAAGCTAAGCCCATATGCTTGTGTTGTGTGATGTACGGATAGAATACATACACTAGGTTTTTTTTTAAATGCATACTTATAATACATAGGAACACCCAGACGCAGTACAAACATTTGCATGACAATTATAAACATTACACTAATGATTGGGCCGGGCGGGAATCGAACCCATGACCTCGTGAATTGCAGTCCGTTACATGAACTACTGGACCACGAGACTCGTCGAGAACTGGTACGATTATCACGTAATAAAATATTTGTAACGACTATCTTGATATTATTCTCCAAAATAAGAATGTATAATTTCCGACCCTACAGAGTACCTCCCTTACTCCACAAACATAAATCACAATTTAAAAATAAAACAGTGCGCAGATCTCTGCCAAGAAAGCTTTCACCGCAACCATTTCTATACAAGTCCTAAATCGTTCCTTAGAGATATTTTACATAGCTGTATTAAAATGAACGTAATATCTGAAGATATAAAGTTCGAATCTGTTCTCTGTTTACCTTTAAACGATGTAAGCAAAGCAATCTCAACTCTATTTGCGTAGTAGAGTGTTTAATTTAGTATATACTGCTTCAGTTTGTTCCTGCTTGTCATAGATTTCAGGTATAGTATTAGATCCCAGATACGGTCAACTTTACTAATAAAAGCCATGACTTAAGTGACATCAAGTAGATAGTGCTAGCACGATTGAAAATTTTAAGTCTATATATCGGTTTACCGACCTTTAAAAATGAAGGAAAATATTGTTTTAACTTTAGTTACTTTCTTAGTGTTGTTTTTTTATACCATAGATTTGTTTCAAAACTAATTGTATGAAGCCAGATTTTATAATAGGCCGACCTTTATCCAGGTACACGTAAAATTTATAACAAACTATGATTATAAGTGCGATGATAAAATCGTATATTAAATAGTATCACAATACAATTGTTGTTCATATTTAATAAACTGTCCAGAAATTATGAACAGTTTAGTATTATCCAGCCATTTGCCCGTGACTTCTTCGACCTGCATACTTGTCAAAAAACCGAGAAGACAAACTAGAAAGTATGAATGTAATCTTAGTTTAAAGTAACGCTAATTTCATTGCAGTGAAAATAAGTAATTTCAGCCGTGTCTGGGATCTCATACTATTATGTGATACTACCATCAGAACATGTCGTGCACTCGACTTTATTTATTGTCAAGAAATGTCTAAAGTAGTAACATTTCTCGCTTTCCTTTGATTCCCTTTTATTGTATGAAAAGTTTGTAAATTGGGTTTTGAAACAACGCGGTCGATTTTAAAACAACTCGCATATTTTAGTTGCGTTTCATATTTTTGCTGACTCAGTTATCCTTATAATTCTGAATGTGATTGAATTTACTTTTGTACAAACTTAAGGGATATTTTTGTTGTTTGTGTGGTGACGGTTTATGGAAAAAGTGCCACCGCCCCTTTTCCTTCCCAGTGTGCTGTGAAAATCAGCTAAGAGATATGATATGGGACATAGATAACTCTGTGATAAGATCCTCTATGATAGACAGATATCTCGAAAATCAAACCTGTTCTAATAGCATAGTCAGCGCAATATGTTAGACCACAATCCCTCACGAAATGGTGGGCCCGTGCCCAACAGTGGGACGTTATGGGCTTGAGTAAATATTAATAATTAACAAAAAGTAACGTATTTATAAAATCATTCATCATGTCACTCATCATTTTATTATCACGGTGTTTGTTAAGCACAGGCCTGTGAAATAGCTTAACCTATTTTAGTAAAATTTGTAGTAACAAGTTAGGTATATTCACATTATTAGTTTCATAATTTCATTCCTTTTATTATATTGTGAAATAGGTACTTTTAAATTTTGTGTTTATAAGTGCAGTGTCAACTAGAAATTTTGAAGGTACAATATTTATAGCCCATTATATACCTGCACTGGCGTGTTACCTGTGTTAACTAAGTAGGTCATGTGCTGTAATTACGGCATATAAATACATTTTTGGTTTTAAAATATATGTTTAGATTCTTAGAAAAGCTTTTAGGTGTCAAGAAGCGTTTTATAGCTTTGCAAATTTTTATCAAATTTAAATAATGTTGTGGTTTTGCTTTTCTTCTTTACTTATTAATTATAAAATAAAGTCGTTATTTTTGTATACATATATGTCCATATGTGAGCTTATATCTTCACAACTACGCAACGGATTTTGATACGAATTTCTTTATAATTGATAGAGTGGTTCAAGAGTATGGTTTTAATATACAATTTATTTAAAATTTTAACATTTCAAGTATAATTCGATGTTTTTTTATCTGTCAAACGTTTTTTTAGACGCGGAATTCGAACTCTTCGTGTATAAAAAGAAAGTATGGTTATCGACTATATTCCCCGGCAAAATTATTATTATTATAAAACGGGCATAAGTATTTTGTAAAAAATATGTCAGACGATAAAACCTCTATGTACGTAGGTGAACTTAAATTGTGATGTCCATTGCTCCGTATCGCCGGCCATTAGTGGAAGGCTTCTTTTGAGCAGTTGATGTATTGCTCACTTGATTTATACCCGTCTAAGATTTGTGTTAAAATACTTTTCAATGGCCCAAATTGAAAGTATATTTTGGTGTGTTTGTGAAAGAAAAAAGGCGATTCAAATTATGTTACATCACGCCAGATCCTGTAGGTAAGGTAAATCGAAGTAATTTGACATCTTGGTTTAGTAGTTTATGTAGCGGGCTGCTGTTTACGAGGATAAGTTCGGAGTAGAAGCAAGTGTTTGTACTTGTTCTGCGTCTGAGTGTTTTTATGTATTTAAAGTAGGTAGAACGGTTAATATAAGTAGTAAGTCACTGGGCCCTCGGACGTCCAACGCACATTCCATAGTCTCCGTGTGGTGACGGAGTAAGAATACAAGTGTTACCACCTCATTTCCTCCCAAGGGTGTTGTAAAAGTCAGCTAAGGGACATTGCACACAGATAACACCCTCTGTGAGAGACGGAAAACTTGAAACTAAACCCTGTGCCAACACGCCTGGTCAGCGCGGCACAGTAGACCATAACCCCTCCCAAATTGGAGGAGGCCCGTGCCCAAAAGTGGGACGATAATGGGCTGGAGAGAGAGAGAGTTAATATAATGAGTATATCCTAGTTCTTGTGTCAACTGAGTCATTACTTATAGCACCTAACTTACCCCAAACTGTTTGTTTAATAGCTCCCTTGGGATGAAATGGGGTGCTGACACTCGTATTCTTAATCCGTCACCACAAAGACATAAATATATTTATTGAAAACTATAAAAATTACCTATAATAAGGCAAAAGTGTAGAAAAATACTATCGTATAAATAAATATTAAATAGAAGAATGAAGGAAAATAGTGGAATATTACCAGCGTTTGCGTGTTGGGCGTAAATACGAACAGCTTACTATATTGATATGTAAATGTGTGTGTAGTTGTGATTGATTGATTGTCAGATAGTGTTCATATAGATATATTATGTGTATTTATGTTGAGATATGAGGAAAATATATAGATTGAGTAGTTGAATGGTAATTGGTGATAAAAATTTGTGTAGCGACTCTGTGGCGACATATTTTTTTACCTTGTTGTAAAATAGTTTTAGGGTTGCGTACTATAAGGTAGCCGACCTTATTACTGAGACTTCGCTGAACGTTTGTCCGTCTGTCCGGACGTCTGTCGCTAGGCCGTATCTCTGCACAGGTAATAGATAGAGACCATCCCATAATTTAAAAACAATCCATGAAGCTGAAAATAAGCTGAAAATTTCAGTTTATGTACCTATATCAGTTGATGCTCTAACAAACAATACTCATCGTCATCTTTTTCTCATCGTCATCGTCTCATTATTTGTGATTATTAATATATCTTGTTCTTTTTTCTCTCTTCTTTTAATTTGAAGTTGATATGGAGAGGGATGGATGAGATTATAACAATGAGTCCTTTGCGTGTGAGTCCAACTTGTACTTGGTCGATTGTTATTAACTGTTAACACATTACGGATTTAGACGCGTATATTTGTTTTAAAGTCGTCTAAATCCGTAAAAAGTAGTTTTATTGAAGCAAATGAGTCGCGCAAGTATTAGAAAATATTATGTTAACACATTTCCATTGCATTTTTCCATCCATATATTTGGTGTGTTTCCTCCTATAAGATACTTAGAGAAGAATTGCACCAACCTTTCTTCTAACAATTCTAAGTCGGTATTCGCATTAACTTATTAACTATAAGACTTTTTCTTCCACTACTGAAGGTAACCCTTAAAGACCCTTTTGCCTGGGTTGTGGTAATACCTGAGTAACTACCACGGCCCGGGTTTCTGGGCGCGGTTTCTCACGGCCGTGCGTCCCGTATTGCGTCAGTGGGTCGAGGCGCCGCACTGGGTGCCGACCTACCATTTGACCCAGCTCCTCACAGGTCACAGCTGCTTCGCCAAGTACCTGTGGGAGTCGAATCCGCACCCGGCTGGAAACGAGCCGTGGAAACGGCCGAGCACACACTGGTCTTGTGCACGGCCTGGTCTGTCCAGCGCGCCAGACTCACTGGCGCAATTGGCGTAAATTTGTCGCTGCCGGCCGTCATCGCTTCGATGGCCGACAGCAAAGTTAGTGGCGGACGACCTCTCGTCGAGTGTTCCGGCGAGAGATGTCAGTCCGACGGGGGGGCACGTTGCCCACCCCGTCGCAATGAGCCCCCACCGCAACGGGCGAGAAGAACACCGTAGGTTTAATGGGTAGGCTGGGTCGAGAATCTTCTCCCCGGGAGACCCACACGACGTCCGACGGCTGCTCCTGCAGCCGGAGGGTAAGTGCACAAAAAGCATTCCTACGTAAAAGAAAAACGACCCTCTGTTGGGCACAGGCTTCCTCTTTTTTGGGAGGGATTATGGTCTACTATGCCGCGCTAATCGGCCGTGTTGGCATACGGTTTAGTTTAGAGTTTTCCATCTCTGACAGAGAGTGAATCTGTATACAATATATCTTAGCTGGATCTTACAGCACCCTGGGGAGGAAATGGGGTGGCGACACTTGTATTCTTAATCCGTCATCACAAAGACCTTACTTGACCAATATTTGGAAGTGAACGAAGAAAGACCGCTGTGTAAAAGGTGGTTAGATAGACTACCTACTGGTTTACTTTAAAATAGGCAAATCTGAAACCTAACTTTGAAATTAATTCTAAATTGTTTATACAATTAGTAACGTGTGAATGCTTGACTAGGCTTCAGATTGACATGTAGCCTCATGTTATAGCTTGTCTCTAAGCTGTAACATTATGGTACATTATCTTACCTATATTAACTGATTCAGAATTCTATCCAATACTGTTCCTACTAAGCTATTAAGCTCCACTATATCGAATGTATTGTAATCTGTATTATTGTGTTTGTATCTAATCTCATCTTAATGTATGTGTTTCAGACTTTATTATGCTTTAGAAGTAAAATTTCGTTCAGTTTCAAAACTAGTATTACAGTTGTAAACTAAAACTAGCTTATAAAATTACACAGCACCTTGAAACTATTTCAGTATTATGATATAATATATCTCGATATCGAGCCACTTGCGAATATCCTTAAACTAAAGATCGTAAAATATTTACGATTGAGGCTCTATTTCACTACATACATAAACTAAAACTTCATAGGTACCTAACACTAATTCAATTTTATTATAAACCTTATTATTTATATATATATTAGAAAATTGTTTGCACCTTAACTGTGATAAGTGGCTTGCTAGGCTAATCTTTATTTATTATAAAACGAAGTCGTTATTTTTGTATGTATGTCCCTATGTGAGCTTATATATTATCTTCAAAACTACGCAACGGGTTTTGATGCGGTTTCTTTTAATAAAAAGAGGCATTCAAGAGGATGGCGTTCTTGTATAATTTGATTAGGCTTGGTTTCTTAATTCCACGCGTACAAAGTACACTGTCATCATTCCTCTGTCTGAAAAAAAAAAAAAATCTGATGGCGTATCTGCGAAGTGGATGAAAAAAAAGGAATGAATACATAGATTAGTTCCTAAAATCGGCAAATAGTGAAATAGAAGAACAAAATCTTCTATCAACATAATCTTAACTGAAAAAGTTTTCCTTTAAAAATGTCTCTACTAAAATTTACGAATGGTAGAAATGTTTGCAGGGATTAATCATCGAAGTTGCCCAATTTGATATGAAATTGTAAGGGATTGTCAAAGGGCGCTGGTAAAAGTTACTGAAATGTTATCGTACAAAGTTAAATTGATACATTTTTAACAAGTTTTCGTCGAGACCTTCGTGGTTCAAGACTTGGATTAATATGTAGGGAATTGAGACTTTTCTTTTATATAAATTCAATATCTTCTAGCTTTGTTTATTATTTATGCATAGGATTTTCTATTTATGTATAAAGTCACATATTTAATTATACATTCAATTCTAGATTTACCTAAGGCATTACCAATAAAACGTTACAACGTGTAGTCCTGTACCACTTACATCCAGCGGCTCCTTGTGGCTTATTTCAGAATTTTGATTATGAAATTACTCTTAAAACACCCACGAAAGAATACAAAGTCCCACAAGTCAGATACTTATTTAACACACTATCAACTTCAAAGTACTTTTATTACCTATTGTAAAAGCAATCATAATTCAGTGAACAGAATCACACATTTATAAAACATTACCACATTTATACAAGATAAATATGAACCTACAAACCGCAAAAACAGCTAAAAGATAAGGGCACACAACACGCCCTGCAAGCCCTACATACGAGTATATACGCACATTCAATCACAATAATCGCCACGTCCTATCAGTAACCCTTCAATAACTTTGATAATATTTTCATATCGATTCGCTGGCTCCTCTCTCTTGGGTTACGAGCTCTCGGCCTGTCTAAGACTTTGGTCTAACTAATAAAGCGGAGCGGTAAGCGACGCGGATATGAACTGATAATGCTACTAAACTTTGCAATGGTAGCGGGTTATAAAACAATTTGGTTTCGCTATACATTGTGAGATTTAGTGAATTAGGTACGCTATTTGTGCACTGAATTTCATTTTTAATTGACGATATCTATTATACCTCTAGTAGGAAAACAGAAGAAGTTATTCTAAAATATCCGGGCTTACTCCATACATCGACTAAAACTTACTTTTGTGTATTGTTAGATTATCGAACTAGGGCTAAGGAAATACTCATAGAGCTGTCATTTTTAATATTAGACCGAACATTTGCTTCAATTGCGTGGGTCGTATAACATCCATCTCCACTTATTCTAGCCGCTCATGGCTCACCGCTACTGTCACCGCTAGTCGCACGAAGTAGTACAAAAGCCGCAAGGGTTAGGGAGGTTTTTCATAACTTTTAATCAAAATATTCGTCCCGTCATACCGTGACGAGGTGCTGTTTATATTAACATAATGCTATGCCTCATTGCTCTGTCTATTGTTTATGCTTCATTTTACGGATATATTACATTAAGTTTCGTGAAAAAATGAAATATAAAAGTAATCTATATACTAATACGTGTTTGTTGCTTGTATGCTTACTTTTTGTTTTAATGATGCTATAATAAAATAGACCATTATATACTACTTATTAGGATTTTCCTTTACGTGAAAGCAGAAATCGTTATATGTAAAAATGCCTATACAAATAAATAAATTTGAATTCGAACTTTGGTAAATGAAGTCCATGGTATTTGGCACTTGCTATACCATGGGTAAATTTTAATACATTTAATTATTTATGATATAATAATGATGAAATATCTTTTTTAATCAAGACTGCTTTGTCGTCAACATTATGCGATCTAATGGATGTAGATTTTAAAAAGCTTTTTTAGACTAGCATCTCGTATGAGTCGCTTTGTGAACTGATGCTATGAAATAGAGGTGAAAATGGCTTTATCATTCCAGCTTTTTTAAGCTTTTAAGCTAATTATTAAAAGTTTGACGACTAATATTAGACTGCATGTTTCGAAGATGAGCTAGTGATCATCTTTTGTAGATATGGGGATAGTAAATATAGATACACATCATTTGATTTTTAAGAATTTCTTAAATGACTTTCTTAGGGTATAAAAAATGTTATATTTTGAAAGTAATTTCAACGCCCTACTAAATGTGGGACTGTGGCTCAATCTAAAGTTGTGCACATTAATCTAGGACCAATGGCAATGCAAAAATATAAAACGATGAAAAAAATGCTCCGACGTTGATGTCGCGGCTGACGTCCTTCAAAATAGTCAAGTGCGTAGTATTTACAACCGTTGGGCATTTATGAGCACAGCTACGAGTGCGAATCTAGTCAAGAAAGTGTATTTGGATTGTAGCAGATAGCACTCTATACTCTCTGCCTAAGCGCATGTGAAAGGGCGTGACGGTATGATGACGATAAATCTGGTATATTGGGATCAACTTTTTTCAGTGTGTTTTTAATTTTGAAAATTAGTAGTTACTTTAATATTAGAAGTACAGTGGAGTACCGTAAGTATAATTATATTTCATCAATCATGATCAAAATTGAACTTAACCCCACGTTAAAACGTCCTATACAATATTGATAATATTTTCTTGATGTTCTCAGGTAATATTCAAGTGAAGTGCCAGCAATATATCACTTTGTACCTTCATCTCCATAGTGAGGGTAGTACATAAATATTTAACACCATTCGCTATTCAGATAGGCCGATAAACAAATTATGATTGGTGCATTACATTTGTTACGCCATAATAATCTTTATGATGTTCTACTTTAGGGGCGTTATTTGATTTACGGTTATTGCTGTGGTGATTATGTGTTCAGGGGTTGTAAACGATGCATTTTATTGTTATTTTAAGGCGTCGCTTGGGTTTTACGATAAATCAATTTTTGTTTATAAATACTTTATTAGGGTTCTATGGTAGTAAAATTTGTTAAATTGAGTTGTAAGCTTTCTTTTACACATATGGTCGTGACATTCCTATTTCTCTAACAGTCAGAAACCGTAAATTTAGTTTTTGTTAAACAATTCAGAAGTGAGATGTCTGTGGATTTCAATTTAAAATTAAAATACAATTGCCGTTCTTTAGTCTCGCAAGAACTTGTTAACGGCTGGGTGAATTTAGCTGATTTTGGTGTTAAAATGTCTGTCCTAGTCCAGGGTAGGAAGGTAGATATAGAAGTTTTGTTACAACAAATAGAAAATATGGAAAATACGTGCCGCGCTTACCAGGCGTGTAGGCATAGGGTTTATTTTCAAGTTTACCGTCTCTCACAGAGGATGTCATTTGTGTACAATATCTCTTAGCTGGCATGTACAGAACCCGAGGAAAGTGAGGTGACATTTTTAATCTTAATCAGTCACCACATGAACATATAAACAACTTCTTTCCTTAATATAAAACCAAGTCTTTGTTTAACAAATCAAATTATGGTGGAAAAAAATGACTGCCGCAAGCGGGACTTGGACCCACGACCTCGGAATACCGTTCCGAAGCTCTTTCCAACTGAGCTTATTGCGGTCGTGCTTGCAACATTCAAATTAACCACCACAAAAAGAGTTTATATATTTTTACGTACAACCATAATTTGATTTGTTAATTAAGGCATAACATGCCAATTGCAAAATCATGTCTATCAATCATCACATGTTCTGTTTTAACTAAACACCAATATATTGTAACCATGTTTCAAGTAAATAAATGATTTGATTTGATTTGATTTGATCAATAAATTACCAAGTCTTTATTTTTTGTATGTAAGTATGTTTCTATGTGAGTAGTTCAAGTGGATGGCTTTTTTGTATAACTTGTTATGATTTAACATTTATTGGGAGAGTGGGGCTCGATTATTATAAACGCGGGTAAAACTGCGGGCATTAGCTAGTACCTATATATATTTATTTAATTTAAGCAATTTCAGCAATATACAGATATTCTGCACTGCTCAAAATATTACCTATCTAGTTAAAAATCTACTTTCATTCCACGAATAGTTCAATGACCCTTACAATCTTTAATTATAGGAATTAGGACTAAATTGTAGATGGTATTGTTGGCTATAGTTGTGTAGTGTTGGCCATAATTAAGCGGAGAACAATGACTGAACAAGATGGTAGGATCGCGTGATAGAACTACACGCCAATTACTGAGGTTAGGCTGTTTTGTAACGAAATTCGGAGCAAGATATTTAGGTTATTTTTGACTTACAACAGTAAATATAATACATGAGTAAGTTAATGCCGCTCTATCTAGTCCAATTATTTTCTAAATACAAATAAAAAAAATAATGCCAACGTCTTCTACAGTAATTTATACCTTATACATTAAATTAGAGTAAAAGTAACAATCAACAGAACGGTATTCTGAGTCTTGATGTTCAAGTCGCGCTGGCAGTGATAATTTCTTCTGCTATAAATTATGTTTTTAAATATTGCTCAAAAATTATATGATTATATTGTTAGAAAACATTTTATTGCTCAAAAATTTAAAATTATATTTTTTTTATTTTTGTGTAAAACGACCTGCTGTTCCAAAGACCGACATACCTAAAACCATCCGACCAACAACCGACTGACCGATTTTAAAATCGCACGACTAATAAGCACTGCGGCTGAAACACCTTTACTTTCCTATTGGTCAATAATAACGGGTCTTCTTCTCCAGCCCATTTACGTTCCACTCTTGGGCACGGGCCTCCTCCTGTTTCGGAGGGATTATGGTCTACTGTGCCGTGCTGACCAAGCGTGTTGGCACAGGGTTTATTTTCAAGTTTTCCGTCTCTCACAGAGGATGCTATCTGTATACAATATCCCTTAGTTGATTTTTACAACACCCTTGGGAGGAGATGGGGTGGTGACACTTGTATTCTTAATCCGTCACCACACGGAAAGCTCGCACGACTAATAAGCACTGCGGCTGAAACGTACTTTGCTATTGGTCATTAATAACGGGTATTTGTGGTTAATTCTGTAAATTACACTTCATATAATGGGCATGTTTTGAAGTAAATACAGGATAACTTTGGGGGTCAGTATACAGTTTATTTTACATAATAATTACACAAATATTTGTATATTTAACATAAACCATCATTATTGTACCGAAGCATTCGCAATATATTCTGACTCAAATTGAATTCCTGCGATCGCTTACATAAATAAATCGAACCAACAAAAATACAGCCTGCCATATTATATTTGACTCGACAAGAACGAAATTTCAATTTAATTAATAAATCTAATTACAGTGCAAAAAAATGATCACCATGAGCGGGACTTGAACCCACGACCTCGGATCACCGTATCGTCGCTGTACCGTCTGAGCTAGCATGGGACCTGCACATGATAACTAAATCTTCCACTACAATTTTTCTAAATGTGAGTTAGACATTTCAAGATCGTGGGTTCAAATCCCGCTCATGGTTGATCTTTTCTCTACTGTAATTATTAATTAATTGATTTATTAAGTAAAATTATGACGTTATAATATACTCTAATAATGAATATATAATAGAGATTTACAACCGTCTTTAATCGATTTTATTATATTTTAAAAAAATATAAAGACTTGTATAAAAGCAATATAAGAAAATTGTGTGCACGTAGTACTAACTCACTCATGTAGACTCGTAGCTGAAGTGTAGAGAACCGGAAATGGAAACTGTACGGGCTTGATTGATGACGTTTAGTTTAACTCGTTCACTCAATCAACTACTTCGTTCACTTCTAAAGTATCTATCGTTTATATTTGAATGTTTTTATGCACGTGGCTTATAAGAAAATCACATTTAAATGTATGATTTGCAAAGGAACATAAACTAAAATATTTTCACCACTTTCTACAGATTTAGACGCGTATATTTGTTTTAAATTTTAGGCCAACATTTCGGAGACTATTCAGCCCCTATGGCGAGTGTGAGTGAGTGACTGGCGAGACTGACGACTGAAAAGTCTCTGAAACGTCGGCTTTATATCTACTTGTTAACACGCTTTAATTAGTTTTAGTTGAAACAAATTTTCAGTATTCTATTAAAATAATATTTAATTTTCATTTCCAATCTCATTTATTATTTTTTCTACTTGAAATTTTAGCAACCAAAGAAAAATGTTAAAGGTAGGAACTTGTGAGTTTGCGTGCTGGTTGTTTTTACACAGTAGGTGAAGAATAGGATATTCTTTGTTATCGGCATACCATCACGTCCTTTTGCGATGGAGGCAGGTTAAGACTATAAAGCGATATCAGAATCGATTTAAGGATATTTAGTAGTCAAGGGAGGAAAAAAGGAAGTCACGATCAAAAGGCTAGCAGATAATAAAATTCAATTCCACTGAGGATGTTTATTACGATTTTTATATTACTATTGCACGTTATTCTCATATTCCTCTCGAGGCTACAATCTACCCACATTGCCGCGTCATCAAGAAAATCTCTCGCGAACGTTGCCGAATCCTATTAAGTCCATGATAAGCAAACACTCACGAAATCGCTTTAAGAGCTTAGAATATTTTCTTTTATAGACTATATTTTCATACAAAGCTACCTGTTCAGGTAATAGAGTGTAAATATTGTTTATATATCTGGATTTTATAGAGCTGTTATTATGTATTTATCTGTAGAGATTTTGTGAGGTCTGCCTTAGAGGGCTTAAAGTTAAATGTAAAATACTACAGAGTTTCTATATTCAAAAACACTTTTGCTTATAATAAATACTTACAATATAAAATTGCCAGGAACGAAAATTAGAATGAAAGCAAAAGAAAAATGTATACTATTTTCTCGTCTCGTGACTGTTCTGGACTCTGTGATGCAAATAAACCAAACTCGGAACCTTGTGCAGCCTTGTGCGAACAAGCTATGTTTATTCGGTCGAAAATTCTAGATAGTTTCATGAGATACCGTTTTGTTAGTCTGTTGTTCACTTGTTGTCCACTCGTAAGGCTAAATCAATATCGAACTTGTTTCAACGATTTTCCTGTTTGCAAATTTCAACTAAATTGCTTACTTATGAGTAGGTACCTACTCTAATTAAATTACTGTTTGGAGTGAGACAAACTATTTAAAAGACATTAAAAAGCATATTATTTAAATTAAAAATAACATGAAAACAGTAAATGTGGTGTCAGTTCTATAGAAATTTTAGGACACCTTGAACAAATATCTGGTAAGATATTTGTTCAAGGTATAAAAGAATTCATTCAGTGCATCAATACGTAAGGTATTACGTATTGATACACTGAATGAATTCTTTTGGGAAATATTACAAAGTTGTCGTTAATTTCAAGTTACCTCAACTTAGTAAGATAAAATTGTAAACCTAATGTATCTGTCGAGTAGGTAAACCTTCTACATCCCTTATGTGCACCACCCAAGGATGACTGGAAGAGAATGGCTTAAAAGGCATTAAATCTTTTAAATAAATAAATAAAATAATAAATAAATATTCATGGACATTACGCACAACGTCCTCTGGTGGGACCAGGCTAGGCTTACATCCTTGTGTTATGGGTACCAGAATAAGGATAGAATATATAAACTACTTTTCTTTTGTAAATACACTTATAATACATAGAAATATCGAGACGCAGTACAAACGTTTCTATGACGATTTATAAACACCGCACAAATTTTTGTCCCGAACGGGAATCGAACTCGAGACCTCATGAACAGCAGTCCATTATATGAACCACTAGACCACGAAGCCCGTCAAATAAAAAATATACTTACTTTTTTAACCTGATAGATATGTGATTCAAATTAAGTTTAGGCTATGTGCATATAAATAAACAAATGGTGTTAAATAGCCACAATATTCCAAGTTTATTTTTGTATATTATTTTTAAAGAATGCTTTCTAAATTATATTTTCTTTTTTCTTTAAGTTTAAAACATTTTATGTCCTAACCAAGCTTGATATTTCTAATTTCATTGTTTATATTTAGCCGAAGATCTCTATTCTGTTTACAATAAAATGTAACCGAGATAAATGAAGCCGAAATTAATAGACTTTTTTCAATCAATTATTTAGTTTCTAAGTCTAAGCAAAGAAATAAACGAACAATCATATTATTCCCCTTTATGTAGATAACAATTTAATGGTTTCTAGTAACGCAATAAATCCACTTTTTACGGATTTAGACACGTATATTTATTTTAAATTTTAGCCCGAAGTTTCAGAGACTTTTTTACGAGTAGTTACCATAGTCACGGGTGGGACTGTGCAGAGTGCAGTCATGATTGTGACTGCAACGTCTCCGTAATAAGTAGTTTGGTTGAAACAAATAAGTCGCGCAAGTGTTAGAGAATGTTAGTAACTCGATTGATTACTATGACAAACGATTTATATAATAGATACTTATTAATTTCAAGAAAAAATATACAAACGTATTTTCTGTAATTTATTACAATAGGGACAAAATTATAACTTTAGAATCCAATTTATTGATGTCTACCGAGATTTCTTACCCAGCAAAATAATGTATGACACACATAACTCCAAATCCGACCTAAATATAAGTCGCGTGTGTCATCACATTCAAACGACGGCTTAAAAAGATACTTGATACTTTCATTTTACAAGAAAAATATTATATTTACTGAGATTATGAAATGAAAATCGGTAAAGTACGAGTTGAAGTTGTGCACGCAGGATTCCGTACAATTTATTAATGTAATATACTCCTTATTACTTCCGGCTTTACCATTGAAGCCAACAGTCTTAATAGATCATTAAGATACGCGAAAAACAATATGGGAGCCCACTTATATCTATACTAATATAATAAAGCTGAAGGGTTTGTTTATGTGAACGCGCTAGTGTTCTACTGTAACTACTACTGTACTGCTAGTGTAACTACGAGTTCGAATTGAAAAATTATTATGTGTTCCAACACATAATAATTTTTCAATTTCGATAAATGGCCTATCCATACTTGGATAGGCCATTTATCGAACAAGCCTATAGGCTATATAAAATATCGATGCGACCAATAGCAAACCATTCAAAACTTTGCAAAAACGAGGTAAATATTCTATAATTTAGGTATTTCTTGTTTTAACGGCACTCGTAGAAATTATCTGATAAGCTATCGCCATTAAGACACGGAGTGACCGACAGACGTATGATTGGACTGAGAGCGGAGTTTCAATATGGTTTCATATAATTACACGGTACCCTAAAGAATATTATATAATTCCTCAAGATTGGCACTCCACTTCAAAAGAATAAAGACACAGTTTGTTATCCTGTAAAGTAAATCCGTTTTCTCAGTTGCTTAAAACACGATTTGTTATGAGAAAGCAAAATAAAATGTACACATTCACGTATTTGATATCATTTTGGTTTTACATATTACGTTTTTAATGGAAAAATATAATACCGATCTTGTTATTACATCTTTTATTACCATCAAACACAATTTACATTGGGAACATCAAAATCATAACGTATTTTTGATGTTTTTAAGTGTAATAGAAATGAAAATTCTTCCTACTTGCGAGTATTCTATATACATAAATATAAATTAATAATATTCATGGATATTTACACAACGTCCTCTGGTCTTGGGACCAGAGGACGTTGTGACAAGCATACAAGCTTAGCTTGGGCTAAGCTTGTATGCTTGTGTTATGGGTACCAGGACACGAATACACTACATAAACTAATTTTTTTTGCTAAATGTATACGTACAATACAATATATTATTGTCTTCTAATGATTTTATCCATAAAGCGATGGATTTCGGCTGTTTTCAATAACAAATCTACGATTCTCTCCAGCCCATTTACGTCCCACTGTTGGGCACGGGCCTCCTCCACTTTGGAGGGGATTACGGTCTACTGTGCCGCGCTGACCAGACGTGTTGGCACAGAACCTACGATCATTGATCGATTATTATCCCCGATTACTAGTAAGATCTTTTGTTTACAGTCTGCGTTACAATAAAAAATGCTATTCGTCAGTAGCTTATTCAAAAGCAAGTAAGAGAGTTTAGATTGTACTGCCTTTAGCAGCGTCGATTTGGGATAGAAAATGGGTGTGAGAATACAAATGCTTCACCCCATTTCCTACCCAGGGTACCATTAGAACCAGCTCAGTCCTCTCTAGGATGACATAAGCAAGATATACATCTGTAAGAGACGGAATACTTGAAATTAAACTTGATACTCTCCCGAAGTAAAGAAGACCTGTGCCCAACAGTGGGACACTGTAGATAGTTTCTTATAAGTACTTACTTTACACATACTGCTATTACTTGGATGATGCGTCATCATCGTCGTAGCGTCACGCCTTTTTCCTGTGTGGGTAGGCAGAGACTTAACGCCACCTGCTACAATCTAAACACACTTCTTTAGATTCATTTACACTCATACATCTGATCATACATGCAAGTCACAGTTGGATTATAAAATAAAAGAAAAAAAACATTTTTTAGATATTATTTATTAATATTCCCGTTTTTTGTTATAATTTATTTACAAGATACAAAAAGAAATCAAAATTAACATTTCATTACTCATAGACAATTTTTTCATATAAAAATTGTCTATATACCCGCGGCCGTACAAATATTCAAATTACATTTATTAATAATAATTACTACGTTTTATTTAAAGGAACATAGCTAGGTATATTTCAGCTACCGTACTATCGTAATAATTCAGTGTTAAACTACTTTACAATAATGTAAGAAGATGGAAAATTTTACAGTTTCAGGCATCGAGTTTGCATTTCAACAAAATTTACGAGGCGTAAAAGACACAAATCATCGTATTCATAGAAATCAAATTTCCATGTCCAAATGTCAATAAAATCTCAAAGTTGCGTCGTCCGCTCGATAGATGGCGTGGGTACATATTACGTAAATGTCGTAAACGAAATATGTCATAGAAAACGGTTAGTACGAGTACATTGCGATAGCTCAGTAGTTGTAACGGTATTCCAAAATTTGTGGTTATTCATCCACATATAAAATCTTTTTGAGATTTTATGAATATGTTTTTTTTTAAGTTATTGTACATTTAACATATTGATTTCTAAACCATCAGCTTTTCAGAAACAGTGATTATTCAATAAAACGTATCAAATTAAATTAATTTTGTACCTTAATTAATAACTTAGACGTTTATTCAATCGTAAATCTAATCAGTTTCATTTTACGCCGCGTAAATTAAATCAACATGTTACCTAATAACATGAAAATTAAATTAATTATTTGTTGAATTAATTTCTTTGTTTATACGTAAAAGTTTTATTGGAAAACAGTCGATAGATTCTTAATAATTATTTGTCATTATTACTAAATACACATTTATTAATTATATATTATTTTTTTAGTCAGAAGCACTAAATAATTTTTATTAATTTTAGTTACCAAATAATTTTTTAAGCTTTATTCTTTTTTAAATTTTACTAACAAAAGTGGTGGGTTGAATTTTTATTACAAATATTTGAGTAAAGATTAGAAATTTTTTATTTTTTATTTCTGATTATGGGCATGGCTTACACACAACTTTTTACATAAGTTAAGAAATAAGAATGAAATCTGAAATACATAGAAATACATTTTGATAAAGGAGTAACGGAATCTTATATAAGAATGAGTAAAAATAAATCAATTATGTTACTCTATTTAGTACTTTTAACTATAAAATATACACAAATGTAATTTGTTCTAAGAACAAAATAAAAACAAGTTTTTCACCACACAAATGGTGGTATAACTAGTTAGTGTTTATAATACCGAATCTTATACTTATACTCGTTTATATCTCGTATTTACAACAAAATATTTACAATGCATTCTGATATAAACTTTTATATTTATTCTACATTATTACGTATAATTTACCTTATTTACAGAAAAATGTTTTACATTTATGAGAAAAACCATTTTTATATTCACAGCTTTGATTAAAATAACAAAAAAATCTAACTGTTATAACTCAACAGTGATTTCCATTATTGAAATAACTAAAAAGCCTTTATAAATGCGCGATTACACAGCGTATTTACATCGATTTTTATTAAGTAGAAAAAGAAAAAAATTTAATATACATAAACAGTTTATTTTTCATTTGTCCCTTTTCCATATTACCTGTGACGCTGACGCAAAACATGACTTTTACGTTTAATCACACGTCAAAATCGCAATAGGCGACAAGACCGCGGTAACAGTGTTCCATAATTAAAAATAGATTTTATATTTTTTAAAACAGAACTACAAATTCTTGTCACAAGTTTGTTTTTAATAATAAAAACAGACAAAAGTTATTTTAAAATACGAAACTGAGATTTTTTTAATAAAAAGGTTTCTTATATTCATTAAAAAAGTTTTCCTGCAAACAAAGATTAAATCATAACAAAGATAAAAAACCCGTCCGTAAAAAAAGTCTTACACGTGACCATGGTGACTGCAAAGTCTCCGAAACGTCGGGCCAAAATTTCAAACAAATATAGGTACGCGTCTAAATCCGTAAAAAGTAGATTTATTTAAAAAGATAAAAAAGTCTAATAAAACCTAGTTGATACTAAATTACAAATATGTACGCTGTATTAAATATTCATAAAATAATAACAAATATGATAACTGCCGAGTAACATTGTAATAACGAATTTAATTTCATCAAAGTTGTTAATTATTTAAATAACAATTCCCTATTTTATTTACTAATAATTAATTTTAATATTAACAATACAAGTTCAAATCCGGAGAATATTTAGCCTAAGATATTTTATTATTTTGTGCTATATTCACAACCAAAAGGGTTCTATTTGCTAAAACAATAATTCAGCTTCTATGTAAACAAAATAAATCAATTTATCCGTTTGTATAAACTTATGATTGTGATGATAAAGGCGAGAGAGAAAAATCGGCTCTGGTTCAATAACAAGATGAGTTCATTTAGTAAAAGGATTTTGTTAACTTATTTTAGTCAAAGATTTTTTCAATGGACTGTCACTTGGTATGAAAGTTTTAATTATTTATTGGTACTATCTATATTTCGAGGTATGATTAGCTAGCGCATCAAATGACAGCATAGATTTTCAGAGACTTGACCAAACCCTCAGATTCCGCATAAAATAACCTCACGCACACTGAGAAACGACAGTATTCGTACACAATGAAAATGAGCATTGCTCTCGTACCTTCTTCAGGTCACCTTATAGTATCAACTCTTATTGGATTAATGCTCTAAGGTAAGAACTGTAATACAAATGATAATAATGTATGAAATTGTATGTAATTTTATACATTTCTATTTAATTATAATATTTCATTAAATTCATTTACTTATTCTTGCTTGTTGGCTACATACATAGTAAATGAACGCTGTACTTTCAGTTTCGTGTCCTTAAAATGTTCTAGAAGGTTAATAGCAGATTTACCATGTAGTGAATACACTTTCAATCTTGTAGACATGTAACTTTAGCCTAGTTGTACTTCAGGGTCTAACAAAATATAGTATTCATGTGACGTGTACGTTTCACAAATTACAAACGTCACTTTTACAAGTAATAAAACAAGTACAGCTATTGGGAAGAGACATTGACATTATAACATTAGATTAACCTGTTACATGTATCATAGATACACATAGAACATATTTCACGCACACATAGATATAATAATAATAATAAATAAATATTCATGGACAATTCACACAACGTCCTCTGGTCCCAAACTAAGCTTATTATGCTTGTGTTATGGGTACCAGAATACGGATAGAATACATAAACCACTTTTTTTTGTAAATACATACTTATAATACATAGAAACACCCAGACGCAGTACAAACATTTGTAAGACAATTAGAAAAATCACACAAATGATTGTCCCGAGCGGGAATCGAATCCGCTACCTCTTGATCAGCAGTCCATTACCTGAACCACTAGACCACGTGGCCCGTCTTTATGTATATGTAAGTGGCTTCAAGTGGCTTCAAGTGGCTTGAGTGGTGTAGCCATAGACACTACATCTGGTATTTCTGAGGTTAATAGATTATTTGACATCAGTAGAAAAAGCTATACTTAAAGTTATAAAGTCATAAATCTAAATCACATACTAATTGTTCGATGATGTTATTCTCCGGATCTCACTGGTGTACAGATGGCAGATTAAGCCGATCATCTGCAAGCCACTGAAGATAATAAGTATGTGACTATGGCACAGCTCAACTGTGACGTCAGATAGGAAGAGGCTCGGTTACTTGTTTGCATCGCTGCTGGGTGCTCACCTAAACAAGGAAAAAATATATAAAAACCATTATTTTACGTATTTTCTTCTATCAAGAAAAAAGAAACTAAAAAGAAAAAAATCTGCAAGTTATTTTTATTTGGCGTTGGAAAATATTTTCATTTACTAACACACATAGATTCATACACCCATTCATACATACATACACACGCACATACATACACATCATCGCATTTTTACTTTTAAAGTAATTTATTAAGTTATTAATTTGTCATAGAATACTTTGAAAAAATGTCTGAAGTTTTATACAAGTATAGATTATACTTTGGGACAAGAGGACGTTAGTTGAAATTTTCATAAGTATTTGTTATTATTTTTTATTAATCAAGTTTACAAGAACCGTGCGTAATTAAAAAAAATAGTTAAATCTTATTTAATATCGATATCTATCAATTCACACAGATGTCTGTAAATTATCTTTAAGTTTTAACAAAACAAACAATATTATAATGTCTCGACAACACAGATTAAAACTTAGACATTCTGTTGAAAGTTATTTCTTAACAATAAACTTGTAGAAGAATTAATGGAAATTAAATTGAAATATATTGTTGTAAATAACTTAATTTAAGATAAATATAATTGTTAATTATTTTATTACAAATTAAATTTGTATTTTAATAACAAAACTTTGCAATTATTATTGTCTGTGCATATATGTTATCTATAAGTGAACACGTAGGCTATCTTTGAAATAACTTTGAAATTATATAATGAGCTTACTATAACTTTGACAGTTTAAAATTTTCAAGTAAATCATTTAAATATAAAACAGATTCATCAATATATGTTTTTGTTAACATGAAACATAAAAATCGAGATAATTCTTGCTACAGGCATCGCGGTCTACAGGCATCGCGGTCTATGGTAACGGACTGCCGTTCACGAGGTTGACGGTTCGATTCCCACTCGGGACAATTATTCGTGTGATCTTTATACGTATCACACAAATGTTTTTACAGCGTCCGAGTGTATTTTATGTAATATAAGTATATATTATTATTTGAAAAAAAAAAAATTTATGTATTTTACCCATATTCTGGTATTCATAGAAAAAGCATATAAAACAAATAAGTAAATAACGGATTCAATAAGTACGCAGCAGATTCAATATACTATTTCTATTTAATATTAATAAAACAGACAGATTCAATAAAAGGTTTACCATTAAGTACATGGACTGATACAGAGGCAGGATGTGCGTTGTTCGGCACACAGGTATAGTTGCCTGAGTCTGTGAGGGCAGCCTTCGTCACCAGCAGCTTACTAGTAGTGCCACCTTCCGTCTTCTCTGTCTCTAAGCTGATCCCTCCACGAGGAGAATCAAAGTCTACTACGGAATTACCGTGGTACCTGGTGAATAAAATATTTATGTAGCATTATAAGTATCGACAGGTTTTTACGCATGTCTCTTCAACGTATAGACATTCCATAAATGCGGAGCATCTCCTGGTTTTTGGGTATTTTGATTTTAATTCATATTTTCTATCTCTTACAGATGGTGCTACCTGCTTATATTATATTAGACTTGACTCTTGCAGCACACAGTAGGAAATGGGGTGGCGACATTTTGTATGTTTAATCAAGCATCAGACTGCTGAAGGAACTGATCGCTTAGAAAAAATCTGCTGTTAATAAAACCTTAGTTTACATGATCTTAAATAGTTTTTCTGTGTATAAGATGAATAACGAAGCATTAATTGTTACAATCTATATATTTAAGAAGAAAGTTATATAGTAGTGAAATAAAGACATATACATAAAAGTGGATCTAAAGGATATTGCGTTAGATGTTAATAATACAATCTATAAAATTTTAGAAAGCCTTCAGATATGACATTAAAATATCACTATAATTCAAGCGTTAAAGACCTTTTACATTGTCTATAAATTGTGAATCAATAAATAACTTTGAAACATAAGAGGTACTGGCAACATTAACATTACCAAGCAATATATCACACTTAAGCTTTATGTTCAATAATACCTTTTTATTTTTACGACTTTTATAGCGCACACGGAATAATTTACAGCTCGCACATAGTTTACGAACTTGTATCGTAATCTCGATCAAAGTTTCATGTATTTCATCTACGTTAGAACCGCAACTTTCTTGTAACTTCAACGGTATTTTATATTATAAGCAACAAATATAATAACTAAATGTATGTTTCGACAGGAATAACATAAAACATACATTTTTTGAATTTAAAGGATTTATATTATTAAAAGAAATTGCTTTAAAGTTAAACTATTTATTTACAAAATGTTCATAATATTTATTTCTTATTTCTGTTATGTGTGTTTACAAAATGAATTATGAACGTTCCTGATGTATCTTTATCTATAACAATGTTGTACGAACAATCAGTTTTCGGGGTGTCTAAAGATTATTAGTATTGAAATATAAAATATTACTTACTACCACAACTCTGCCTACCTAGGAAATAATCAAGCTTTAATAAAATATCATACCTTTTCATACCAACTACATAGAAAATATAGGGGAAATTATATTCTGTATGTAGTATGTACAAAACAAATTATTTATTCATTCATACTATTTGTTAACTTACCATAAAATAGAGGCTGTAGAAGGTGGCGATGAGTGAACATTAACAGAACAAGTCAGAGATATTGTGCTTCCTTTCTTCACATACACGTCCTGAGAACCCCATATTGTTGCAGCGGCAGCTACGACAAACAATACAATACTTTAGAATCAAAACATAGAAATTTAAAACAAAACAGTTAAAACTAAAGCGAATCTTTTAGAAATCCTGAGTTTACAAATTGGAGTAAAATTTTTAAAGTTATTACGAATTAATGGGTACAAATATTAATAATTTAGACCAAAGTTGTAAAAAATGCTACTTATTTCAAATACTCGTCTACTCCCAGGATGGCTTAGCTTCCATGAAAAGGGGTACAAAAATTAATGATAATTATTTGAAGAAACTTAGTTTGACCTGCAAACATCATTACAAGAAATTTCAAACCCCATAATTTGTAAAAGACCACTTGAACAATAATGATGATGCAAGTTTAAAAGCTATGCCGAGCCAATTCCCCGTCGACCAAACTTAATTCGACTTTAAAAACTGTTTAAGTTAGCATTATGACTTTCTCCAACTTACTCAATTCCAAGCACTGGTTGACGTAACGACTGAAACGTTTATTTTTATTATGGTAACCCAGCGATTTCGATGTTGCCAATAAAATTTAATTCTGCTTTCAGCGCTACAGTTTTTGACAGTAATTGCTCGTCTGCAAAGTTTCGAGGTTTATCCTAAATTAACTTTACGTTTAGTAAATTAACCTAAAGTGAAATAATATAATATATTATTATACGCTATTTTTTATCTGTACATATATATCCCAGTGCTGAGTAGGAGTCTTCTACGCCATACTAAGGTAATTTGAATACTATTATTATTATAGTGGAAAAAGTGATTACCGCAAGCGGGAGTTGAATCCCCCTAACCATTCTATATGGCGTCATTATTTCAGTCCAATTGTATTCTGTAAAGAATACTAAGTGGCTGGTCGAGAATGTGCTAAACAGTCTCGATAGATGGCGCTGTACATCAAAATGAGATGTAGACTCATCAGAGTGACATTGTTGTGGATAAATTGGTTACTGTTGCCACGGCCGCAATAGCTCAGTCGGTAGAGCGACGGAACGGTATTCCGAGATCGTGGGTTCAAGTCCCGCTTGCGGTGATCACTTTTTCCACTATAATTTAATTTATAAAGTAAAAAGCATAGCAAGTCAATTGCAAAATTAATTAATTACTTTAGTGTTGGACTATGGTTACATTAATACAGATACTGCTATTAGTTTAGATTTTTAATTTCAAGATACACATATTAGAGAAAATACACCCATGAGAGAAAATAATACGATAAGATTTTCTTTCCTATTCTCATTCGATTGTTAATTCATCAATAAACCTATCAATATCTACGTAAGTATAATTTCAGTGAACATGGTATAACTAATGCTGTTAAACTTTCATAAATACTTTTCAACTCGTGGAAATTTATAAAGCTCTATATAGTACATGCTCACATAAAGAAACGAAAATCAAAATAAAACATAATAAGCACAAGAATAAAACTACAAATGAAAGTATCATGAACTATACTATTTCCATTTCTTTATTTTCTTGATGACATGTTATTATATCTAATTATTCTATATATTCTATTTATTTATTATTTACCCCATCCTTATCGGTTTTACCGACTTTGGTATGACGCTGGACGTGTGTAAGCGTCATATTTTTATAAAATGACCAGCTGTTGACCGCGACTTCGTACGTGTGGAATTCAGAAAATTTTCCCTGTTTTTGCAACATTTTTCTGATGCTTCTTTTCTTCTTTCTGATGATCGCTGAGTCGCAGCGTGATGTTATATAACTTAAAACCTTCCTTAATAAATGTGCTATCCATCACTGAAAGAATTTTTCAAATCGGTCCAGTGGTTCCTGAGATTAGCGCGTTCAAACAAACAAACTCTTCGGCTTTTTAATATAAGTTGGTTTTATTATTATTAGGCGCTCATTTTAGTTTCTATAGAAGCTGTCTACGAGAAAATGATGAAATGAAAATAGTATACTAATGAATAAACAAATGAAAAATGTAATTAAAAATGAAGAGAAGGATACGAAATAGGTACCTGAGGATCGGGGCGGGGCCGAGGTCACGGGGATGAGGGACTCATCTGGAATTCACAAGACAACAGCTTAGGAGAGGAACAGGAATACAAAACAGCACATGACCTTACCAAAGATGAATTAAAAAGATTTGAAAATACTAATAGATTAAGGAAAATTAGTCACAAAAAGAGCGGGAAATTCTTCAATGTGCAAATAAAAACAAAGTATCGAAAATCGGCTAAATACGAGTTACATTCGCACAAAGTTCCGTAGTATTATTATCAGAACAATTTTCGTCACAATCATGTCACCTAGAATAACTTCAAATACGTCGAAAACGTTGTTGTATGTAAGTCCCCATAAGTATTTATTATATTCTGATTTTTCGTTATTATATCACAAACAAATATACATCATCTGTAGAAATTTTAACTGTCTAGGTATCGCCGTTCCTGAGAATTCTGATGACAGACAGACCAACGCGGATCTCTAGAGAGTGAGATCTCAATAAATCTTTTCACGTTTTGGCACAGAATCCTAAAAGTGGTGACTTTGAAACTTGATATTTATTATTCAAATCTTATTTTGTTGATAAAATCAGTGACAGATACAGAACTAACCCTAGATTGAATCATAGAATTACATCATCCTAGGATTGAATTTAGAAGTTATCTAGAGTGAATGTCAGTCAAAATTATCAGCAATTTTGCCTTCAGACTTTGAATAATGAATAACTTTTGAAATAAATATATTTGCGAACATTTTTATTCTTTGTTTTAAAAAGTTAAATCTGGTAAGAAAATATGTAGAATTTTAATTTTCTTTTTTTAAATAGTCATGGACATTACACACAACGTCTTCTGGTCCCAAACTAAGCTTATATGCTTATGTTATAGTTACCAGAATACGAATAAAATACCTAAAACACTTTCCTTTTGTAATCCCTACTAATATTATTAATGCAAAAGTAACTCTGTCTGCCTGTCTGTTACGGTTTCCCGCTTAAACCTCTCAACAGATTTTGATGAAATTTGGCACAGACAATCTATAGACCCTAAGAAAGAACATAGGCTACTTTTTAAAGCAAAAAATTTTTCTTTCCAAATTCCACGCGAGCGGAGTCGCGGGCAACAGCTAGTAATGTATAAATATAATATATATACCTATAAATACATAGTAAACATCCAGATGCAGAACAAGCATTTTTATGGCAATTTTAAACATAGATCGCACAAATAATTGTCCCGAGCGGGAATCGAACCCGAGACCTCGTAAACGGCAGTCTATTATATAAACCGCTAGACCGCGAGGTCCGTCAAGTTGATGCCAGTATTCTGTTCAACCATCCTTTTCAGAGAGGCTTTACTTGCCATTTAATTAAATTATCACTCCAAAAATTCCGCCGAATTGTGTTATTGATACTATCACACTATCAAGTTGTATTCTTATAGAGCGCCGTATATTTATTTCCTTGGCCACATTTACACTCATACATCTGGACTGGAAAAGCATTAAGTAAAAGGATCTTAAAATTAAAATTAATAGGTTGATAATTAAGAAAATAAATATCTACAAGCGAATGCAGAAGTCGGCCATTAGTACGCGTTTATAACTAGTTCTAATTTTTAATGTCTCGCTAAAAACATTGCAGTTGATATAACAAAAACAGTGAAAGAGTTATTATGGGCCATTTCTCAGCAATAACAAGCTCTATAATTGGGTACGAGTTAAATTTCAGAGACTCGCATGATATGTTTGCAAGCGAAGCGTTCACTGACAAATTGCTGGCATAAACTAGACGTTAAAAATAGTGCTCATTTACTTAATAGCGGTTTTGTTACGAAACATATTTGTTCCAACACATAAGCTGCAATAATCGTTGTTATTGATAGTCTATGAAAATATATTCAATGTTTCATGGACGATATTCTTTTTACTAGCTATGTTATTACGATATTATATTATGGTAATAACATAATCAGATTAGTATCAGAGCTAGACTAACTGGTAGTAATGCAATTTGCTGTATTGCCATTGTAAGATTAACAAAGATATATAAGGTAATCAACACATAACTGTGTACTTTTCTACTCTCCAAGCTTGTAAAATAAACTACTAAATAGAGGCATATTCTTCTCTCTCTTCATCCCATCAACAGTAATCAGTAAAAGTGTCACCACTCCATGTCCTCCCCAGGGTGGTGTAAAAGCTAGCAAAGGGATATTGTACACAAAAAACATAATCTGTGAGAGATGTAAAATTCAAAAACAAACCGTGTATTAACACGCATGGTTAGTACGGCACAGTAGACCATAACCTCTCCTAAAGTGGAGGAGGTCCGTTCCCAACAGTGGGACGTCAATGGGCTAGAGAGTAGAGAGTGAATATTATGCCTCTATTTAGTAGTTTATTTTAATAAACAATTTTCGTGTAAAAGCTATTCTGAAATATAATATTAAAGACAAAATAAACGTGTGATGTGAAAGTGACGTGTGAAAAATATTGAAGTACATAAAGCCTGCATTATGTGAAGGGACGCATTATTATGTTTGCAATTTTAATGGAAGCACACAGGTGAACCTCATATAAAATGTTCCCAAACCCCCTTATGTAATCATGTGTTATATTTAGGTAAAATTATGCCTATAACACACCATATTTTGATGACAAAAATAAAAATGAAATATTTCTGATATTCTCCTGATTATAGGAATACATGTAGAAGGACCAAAGTTGTGTCAAACTGAGTGAATGAGGATATGAAAGAAAGAGGAGTTAACACATGTGTAACATCTGACTGAAGGCTACAGAAGAAAAAGAAGGGATAAGGGCAGGAAATTTTATACTCTCCTGATCATTCGTAGATGAAAAAAAATGTTGATTGTCTTACTGGAATCTTAAGTCAGTCAGTCAACTGACAGGAGACAAGGCAAACGTAAGGTAGAATGCCATCTTAACCCATTTTCTATATGGACTGACGATCCCAAGAATGTCTTGGGATGGGATTAGTTGCCATCATCCCAGTATAAATAACTTTTAAAAATATTTAGATGAAATGTTCGAAACCGAATAACCATGATTTTAATTGGCTAAAAATCATACTCACAATATACCTTCGATAAAAATCAGCAAAATGAAAAACGTGACTGAAAACGATTTTATGTTATCATACAAAGTAATTTTATTTTTCAATAATATTTTCTAATAATATTTGGTTATATACAGAAAAATAGATTTGCTTCTCTAAGGTCTTAAGGCGTTGGTCGGTACTCAATTCAGACAAATTCCGCGTAGGTAAGTAACTTTTAATTGGCAGTAATCCAGACTTGAAGTAGTTGTTGTTATCTATTTAGAAGTAGCTCAATTACTAGGATTTTACTACTATTTTGGTATTAACTAATACTTAGGTACTACTTATCGGAACGTTCTTCCGAGTTTTTTATTTTATACAATTTTCAAGATATAATTGGAACGATTCTTGTCACAAAGACCTCAGCAACAATCTTTCTCCCAATCTACATAAATACTATTAGAACTATAAAACTATAACTATAACTGGCTAAATAATGATAACCACTAGCGAGACTTGAACCCACGACCTCGGAATAACGTTCTGTGGGATCAATTCTCGGTCATGGTGATAATTTTCTTCACTATAATTTGGTTTATTAAGTAAAAGCATAGCAAGTCAATTGCAAATAGTAATAATTTAATGGCAAAAGAATAATTGGAAAGAAATAATTGATTGAATTACTGTACAGTTTTTTAATAGTTATTCACACCACGTCCTCTGATATCAAAGTGAGGTATATTTCTATGCTTGTGTTATGAGTACTAGAAACGGATATACAACATATAATTTCTTTTCTAATTACATGTTTATAATACATTGAGATCTTACTTTTAGTTAGTTCCTGACGTCCTAAAAGAGTTTGTTAATCATAATTATTCTAAAAAAAGATTTTTGTCTTCGAATATAAACAAACGAATGAAAGACACATCTAAATGAAAAAAATATGAAATCTCTTTCACTTTTTAGAACAATAGCAAAAGTATTTTTATACTATTTAGTGTCAAAATGTCGAGGTATTCACAGCGAGTTGGTTAATTAAACAAAATTTCACGTTCAAAAGTATTTTGAACACAAATTTAATTTAGTTCAACGGTTGACCGGCTTGATAACAATAGCTTACTTTTAAAATTTTATATTTAAAAAAAACGTCGTGACTTAAAATGAATATGTAATTCAACTTATTTTAAGAACAAAATCTTGGTGATATTGGCGAATTTAAACTTATTTCCATCCATCCATACATTAGCCTCTCACCGTCCACTGTTGGGCATAGGCCTTCCCCATAGAACGCCACAACGCCCGGTCCCGTACCGCTTGCATCCAATGTCTCCCCACGACCTTGACTATATCGTCGCTCCACCTTGTAGGGGGCCGTCCAACGCTGCGTCGTCCGGTACGTGGTCGCCACTCTAGGACTTTTCTTCCCCAACGATCATCAGTCCTACGAACGATGTGGCCTGCCCATTGTCACTTCAGCGTGCTAACCTTTTGGGTTATGTCGGATACGCCCGTTCTCCTACGGATCTCCGTATTTCTGATTTTATCCCGTAGGGAAATACCGAGCATAGCCCTCTCCATAGCACGCTGTGCGACCTTGAGCTTAGTTACGAGGCCGACATTTAAAGACCACGTCTCTGTTCCGTAAGTAATCGCTGGTAACACACACTGGTCCTAGACCTTCGTCTTCAGCCACTGCGGAATATTGGACGTGAAGATGTGCCTAAGCTTCCGAATACTGCCCAGCCGAGTTGGACTCGTCGATTGACCTCTTTCTCGAAGTTGGATTTGCCCAACTTGGACTGTTTGTCCTAGGCAGACTTGAAAACTTATTTATGTAAATAGTTTATATTGAATTACTTATTTTGAACTAAAGTAGTTAGTTTTAAGTTTCTCGTAATATCGTTGGTTTGTCGACAAGCTATATGGAACTCTTATACTATTTACATTTCTTTAGGACAGATCTATTTTATCCATTTATTTATTATTTGCCCCATCCCTACGACCTTGTACGTGTACCTATAAGCATCATATTTTTTTATATGCTGCATATATAATACTAGCTGTTTCCCGCGACTTCGTACGCGTGGAATTTAGAAATTTTCCCCCGTTTTTGCAACATTTTTCAGTGATGCTTCGCTCCTATTAGTCGCAGCGTGATGTTATATAGATTATGGCCTTCGTCGATAAATGTACTAACCAACACTAAAAGAACATATCGAACCAGTAGTTCCTGAGATTAGCACGTTCAAACAAACAAACTCTTCAGCTTTATAATATAAGTACAGATAAATAAGACGCTTATTTAAGGAAAAAAGAAGAAAATCGGAAATGGAAGTAACTTAATAACTGACATAAAAATAAGAAAACAGTAAACAAATAGCAAATATGTTAGAATAAAAAGAAAATTGTAACAATGCAACATTTTATTACTCTCAAGAAGCAACAACTTAGCGCTCCAACTATACTACCCACATCTACATAGAAGCGCGCACGCACACAGTGAGACGGCACTGTACACCTACACCGCCGGATCACTATATAAGACGACCGCAGGCGACGATTTATTCAGTCGTTAGCTAGACGGCAACGAGTGCGATAGCTCCCGCAGTCCACTCTGTTGTCTTGCGCTTACTCTGAGCGGTAGCTCCCGCAGCCCTCAGAAAAAAGTGCTAAGTAAGCTAGGAGGTTAAGGAATGCGGTAGCTCCCGCAGCCCATTCCAGGAACCACGCACAGTATTCACGTACATTTACCTATAAGTACCTATTAAGATTTATTGTATTATTGCCAACATAGAAATAAAGAATATCGTTTGTCAATATCATTGGCTTTTATTCATCCGGCAACACCACATTGGCGCCCAACGTAAATAAGCCACAAATTGATATCCACCCACATTTTCAAGATGTCGGAAGAAAAAAGTTTGATGCTTTGACAACTGCACCGGTGTTAAGACAAGCTACAAACGATTTACCTTTCACAATTAAAACAGATGCAAGTCAGTATGCTATTGGAGCAGCTTTAGTGCAGGGGGAGGGAGAACATGAACACCCCGTCGAATACGCAAGCCGTCTTCTCACACCAGCAGAATGTAATTATTCAGTCACAGAAAAAGAAGCCTTAGCAATAGTTTGGGCTATTTCACGCTTCCCTGGATACGCTAAAGGAGACTTAGTACTAATAGAGACACACTCTGTTAGTAACGCTGAAAAGAAATTTTCGTCTAAATTTACTCCACGCCGAGATGGACCATACGTAATACTTAATAAAATTGGAGCATGCACATATGAGGTGGCTCATCCAAACACTCCGCATAAATCTATCGGAAGATACCATACGTCAGCTATTACAAAATTCAATAGAAGAGACCATAGAATCCCAAAACCAACAAATCCAATTCGTCAAAGAGGACGACCACGGAAGGTTGCTGGCACTCTTGTCGAGACGAGCTAAGAGTACCAGAGGGGGAGAATGTAACAATGCAACATTTTATTACTCTCAAGAAGCAACAACTTAGCGCTCCAACTATACTACCCACATCTACATAGAAGCGCGCACGCACACAGTGAGACGGCACTGTACACCTACACCGCCGGATCACTATATAAGACGACCGCAGGCGACGATTTATTCAGTCGTTAGCTAGACGGCAACGAGTGCGATAGCTCCCGCAGTCCACTCTGTTGTCTTGCGCTTACTCTGAGCGGTAGCTCCCGCAGCCCTCAGAAAAAAGTGCTAAGTAAGCTAGGAGGTTAAGGAATGCGGTAGCTCCCGCAGCCCATTCCAGGAACCACGCACAGTATTCACGTACATTTACCTATAAGTACCTATTAAGATTTATTGTATTATTGCCAACATAGAAATAAAGAATATCGTTTGTCAATATCATTGGCTTTTATTCATCCGGCAACACCACAAAATATAATTATTATTTATGTTGAATGTTCACAAACAGGTCTCATCAAAGAGGATCTGTCCATCTGTCCGTTCAAATCAATATTATTACGGTACACCGATCTAAAAGTACAAGCCCTCACCCATAGGGATTACTCACGAAAAAATATATTGAAAAATACCTATTGATGTAGTGAACTGAGTAACCTCTGTAATTGAACGTGAAGCGGAAAATCGATCACATTTTGTATTTTAGATCATTTATTTACAATAATATCATCTCCTCCTCTCTCCTCTCCAGTCCATTAACGTCCACGGCACGGGCCTTCTCTACTTTGGGAGTGATTAGGGTCTAGGTACTATGTCGCACTGACCAGACGTGTTAACACAGGGTTTATTTTTGAGTTTTCCATCTCTCACAGGGGATGTTATCTGTGTGCAATATCCCTTAGCTGACTTTTACAGCACCCTTGGAAGGAGATGGGGTGGTGACACTTGGATTCTTAATCCGTCACCATACGGAGAACAAACGGACAATAATATCATGTGAATTCATCTACTTTCCGTGTGGTGACGGATGTTAATCTGTATAATATCCCTTAACGGACTTTTAAGAGATATTGTACAGATCAACATATTCTATGAGAGATGGAAAACTCGAAACTAAACCCTAACCCACGGCGCCTCGTCAGCGTAGTATAGTTGACCATTATCCTTCTCAAAGTGAAAAAAGCCCGGACACGACAGTGAAATTAGTACTCCAATCAAAATAATGTCCACAAAAAATCTATTTATCTCGTAGCTCATTTTATTAAAACTCATATAAATATCCCAAGGATCGATTATGGAGTTTCCCCTATACATATAACATAATCAAACCCATATGGTACAGGATCAACAAAAGTTTTAATCTCTCTAAATTTATAGGAAAACGGGTAACCACATAAAGGATCAAGAACTTAATTTTACACAGTTAATAAACTTGATCAATTAAACGTTCAGGCTTCCACATCAAACGTGAGTGGCGACCTCTAACGTTCTCTATTGAAAACAAAATGGTAGTGTCCATAAATTCCGCAAAGTCGGGACAAGGTTCAGTGAAATATTTACGTGCCTTCACATAATTTAACGAGTGTGGTTTTTTCATTTTATTTATTCATACTGACACTCGCTAAAATTAAAGGGACTAAATTTATGTGTAGTGTGTCCATAAATTTTGTATAATTTTTAATATTTTATTTGAGTGGAGTAGATAAAGCTATAATATTTTAATTTGAGCTTATATCTCCAAAATCACGCAACGGATTTTCATTGGTTTTTTTAGGGTTCCGTACCCAAAGGGTAAAAACGGGACCCTATTACTGAGACTTCGCTGTCCGTCCGTCCGTCCGTCCGTCCGTCTGTCACCAGGCTGTATCTCAAGAACGGTGATAGCTAGAGAGTTGAAATTTTCACAGATGATGTATTTCTATTGCCGCTATAACAACAAATACAAAAATAAAATAAAATAAATATTTAAGGGGGGCTCCCATACAACAAACATGATTTTTTTACCGTTTCTTGCTCTAATACAACAAACGTGATTAATTAAGTATTGTGTGTGTTGTTTGCTCATTTATTAATAACGTATGTTGCATAGATAATGGTACGGAACCCTTCGTGCGCGAGTCCGACTCGCACTTGACCAATTTTTTAATCGATAGCGTGGTTCAAGAGGATGCCTTTTTATATAATTTATTTGGTTTCTAAATTCCATACGTAGGAAGCTGCAGGAAACAGCTAGGGAATTGTAAATATAGTAAAGTGGTTTTATTTTAACACAAGTTTAAATAAACTACTTTTTACATATTTAGACGTTTGTATTTGTTTTAAATTTTGGCCCGACATTTTAGAGACTTTGCAGTTACCATAGTACAGCAGTCTTACCCGTGCCGTGGTAAGACTGAACGGTCTCACCGGTGACTAACCAAAATTTAAAACAAATACATGCGTCTAAATCCGTAAAAAGTAGTTTTATATAACGCAAGTCAGTAAAAAGGATGTGAATATTGTGATTTATATATTCTTAATTTCTCACCATAAATTACTTCTAAATTCTTTATAAAATTTCTATATTTTTAGCTCAATAAACAGAACTAAAGATTGTCTTACTAAATTAAACCCCAAAATCTCTTATAATTAAAACTTATTCTTGGAATTAATCGCCACGATCTCTACTAGATGGGATCACACAAATTGGAATGTACCTACTATGGTCTATTACATTCAATCTGTTTGTAATACACTTTGACTTCGTGACTTAACGATTAATGGTCTTATTCATAATGACTTATCGGAGGTTTAAACGGAGATTTTATCGGAGAGATAATAAACGTTTTAGCGTAAAAAGACTATCATGACTAACAAGTTTTGACAATTTTAGCGGACCTATTTTAGCGAACTTTTAAACCTCTGATAAGTCATTATGAATAAGACCATTAGTCTTTAAGATAATTATTATTTACTAATCGTTGCCCGCGGCTTCGTACGGATGGAATTTAGAAAATTTTCCCCACTTTTGCAACATTTTTCACTTAGGCTTCGCTCCTGTTGGTCGCAGCGTGATGGTATAGCGTTACTCTACCTATAGCGTTCCTCGATAAATGTATTATCCAACACTGAAAGGATTTTTCAATTTGGTCTTGTGGTTCCTGAGATTAGCGCGTTCAAACAAACAAACAAACTATTAAATAAATATAAATAAATAAATATTCATGGACATTTCACACAACGTCCTCTGGTCCCAAGCTAAGCTTTATATGCTTGTGTTATGGGTACCAGAATACGGATATAATACATATACTACTTTTCTTTTGTAAATACATACTTATAATACATAGCGAACACCCAGACGCAGTACAAACATTTGTATGACAATTAAAAACATCACACAAATATTTGTCCTGACCGGGAATCGAACCCGCTTTTCAGCTTTATAATATTAGAATAGATTCTTTTTTGATATTTTATTTTATTATTGTTTTATATTTAACTAGCTATTACCCACAGATTCACTCGCGTTTACCTATAGTTATTCCGTTTGGCTTTTAGTGTGATGATCGGCTATAAGAATAGGTTATGTATTTATAAGGCTAATATGCTAGTTTCTTTTTAAGCTATATTATATTATGTAAAAGTTTAATTATTAGCAAACACGCACACACACACTCACCCACACACAATTACACTCACATATACACAGACACAATAAAGTAGTATAAAAATTGTATTGTTATTTGTTAAGATTAGCAATTTTATTAGTAATAAGATGATTGAAACACTTATAAAACTTTTGTCAACGTTTCGAAGGCGGGCGTTAATGACTGCAACACAGTTCTTAACTAAAGCAGTCATTACCGTGCATGCAATTTTTAAAATGCTCTCTTTGTGAAATTTCAAAAAATAAAAATAATAAAATTATGATAATAATGTTACGGAACGCTTCGTGTGCAAGACAAACTCATACTTGACCGGTTTTTAAGGTTCCGTACGAAGAGATAAAACTGGACTCTAAAATCATAATCAAAAATCATTAATTATTCATGTAGGCACAATATATTTTTTGCCAAAAAAAAAAATCCTATGTTTATGTCCAAATTTTTTTTCCATACCACCGGTTCAGGACTTTCAATCCGCTAAAAAGAACCGGCGCAAGTAACTCAGCAGATATCGTTATCTTTTGTCATATTACTTTATCTATTACCGAGACTTCGCTGTCCGTTCTTCCGTCATCGGGCTGTATCTCTGGAACTAAATTTCACAGTTCGTGTACATCAGTTCATACTATAGCAACAGATACTCATGATCATTATCCTTCCCCCTACCTATCCCGTTATTTAGGATTCCGATATTTGGTGTTATTTGGGGTCGATACGACAAATATTACGATATCTGTACGGAACCTTTTATTTGCGAGTCCAACTCGTAAACTCTCAAAGTTGCGATTAGTGGGGTCACCCTTCACTGGGTCATGGTAAGGCTCAAATCACGATCATGGCCCGGAAAAAAATAATAATAGGTAGGGAGATAAATTTCATTTTAGACACCAAAAAGGCGGAATAAAAAAAATTTGGTAGTATATAAAATATACTACCAATTTTTTTTTTTTTTACCACTTTTGCAACACAAGTATAACAGTAATTATATTTTGTATGATGACATAATGATAATGTGTTGTATCCAATTATAGTCTTAATAACATGTATCATATTCGTTGAGAGGCGTAACATTTAATTAATCTAATAATACTGTAACAATATCCTGAATTAATTCAATATATTAGGAGCCATTAGTATCTTTATTTCTTAGTTATTAAGGTACTGTAATCTATATTTTATGGTTTTATTTTGCATTTAAACCATTACACAAATAATTTCTTTTCTAGAGTAATTTATTAATTTTTGCAATAATTGACTTGCTATGCTTTTACTTAAGTAATTAAAATTATAGTGAAAAAAGTGATCACCGCAAGCGGGACTTGAACCCACGCCCTCGGAATACCGTTCCGTCGCTCTACCAACTAAGCTATTGCGGCCGTGCTAACAGTAACCAATTTCTCCACTACAATCTTACTGGAATGAGTCTACATCGCATTTGATGTGCGGTGATCACTTTTTCCACTTCCAGTCATACCAGTATGGTATAAGCATTAATATAGCAGATGGTGGACTGACGGTTAATATTGAGGATAAGTAACGTTAGCCTTGGCCAAATTGTACTTTATAGAATAATGACGTTTTATTTGACGTATAGCCTGTATCATAGACACATTTTCAGGCACACATAGATGTGTAAGTGGCTTCAAGCGCACTGAGGGATGTAGCCATATACACTATATCTAGTACATCTGCATTTTGTAGACTCATTTTACATAAACCTACAGAGGTTTATGTAAAATGAGTCTACAAAATGCATGTTTGTGTGCTGATAATGAAAAGTTATAAGAAAAAATATAAAATATACCCTTGAAAAATCAGGATTTTTTTAATCATTACATTGTCATCGGTTATTAATAAGTACGCAATTGGGAGAAAATCGGGCTATTCTAAGTTGGTAAAAATAACTTTTAAAGACAGCTAGTTCAATATACTGATGACAGTATGAAGAATAACTTTCAAAAGCATCTCTGACATATACAGATATGTTCCACTTTGTACTCCTCGTTACTCGCAACACTAATATCACGGGAGATGAATGTCGGATTACGGGCGGTATACTTTTCATAGCTTGCGCTAAAGCTTTTCTACTCTCGTTTATATTCATTATTGTACTGGACAGGTATTTTATTTTGTCGCTTATTCTACTAAACTAATTTATCTAGATACAATTTAGTTCATTAGTTTTATAAAATAGAAAGCAATAAATATCGTAGATTGCTGTCAATTCACGGTACATTTCACGGACAAAACATAATTAATAAATAATTAATTTAAGAATTGGAAAACACACATAGATGTAGGTACGTTGATTTTCGTTTCTCATTGATTTTTGTATTTGAAAGTAGGTACCTATGCAAAATTTTAGATTATTCCGACGTTTGGAAGAAGGTGAATATTACGTTCAAAGATTCTATTACACGAATAAGAGTGAAACTTATAAAAACGTCTTAAAAAGTTAAATTTAGGATTTAATTTTTCAATTTTTTTTTGTTTTCGTTTATCACAAGCCTAACAACAATAAATAATAAAAATAAATAAATATTCACGAACATTTCACACAACGTCCTCTGGTCCGAAGCTAAGCTTATATGCTTGCGTTATGGGTAACAGAATACGGATAGAATACATATACCACTCTTTTTTGTAAATACATACTTATAAAACATAGAAACACCCAGACGCAGAACAAACATTTGTATGACATTTATAAAGATAAACATCACACAAATGATTGTCAGAGGCGGCAATCGAACCCGCGATCTCATGATGATGAAAAAAACCCCTTAGAAATGCATAATATTTTTTTAAATGACTGCATTGTCATCGGTCCATAATATGTATTGTGTTATATAGATTAATACATTGATAGATACGTACCTACTGAGCTAATAAAATCGTGTTATTAAATTTAAATATATCATAAAGTAAATACATATTAGATAACCTACATTTGCTATCCTCCAATTTCATTTTATATTTCAAGCACACCTCTTACGTTATTTCATTAAGTTGAAAGTCAACCTGGGACGCCTGTAATCTGAATCATCTCATCCCAACTTGTTACTACTCCCAGTATATTTAGTTTTTACTCTCGCTATGATTACAACATGTAATTTACTTCATACTGAATTAGTACTCATAAAATATGCAATAACTATGTGAACGTCCGTTTCATTTGTTGTTTAAAAATGTTTTTTTTTTAAATTGTAGGTTTATTTTGTTATTTCAACGTGTGTGAATATGTTTTAGGTTGTTTTTTATTGAAGATGCGAATTGTAGTAGCTATAGTGTATCTGTTTCCTTTTTATATCTTTATTTTGGTTTTATATATTCGTATAGCACGGAAGATTGACCATCTAGAAGGTTAAGCGACTAATCGCATCAAAGAACTAATGAAAATTGGAGTTAAACCAGGAGTGGCATTCAATAGAGCCTTTTCTCTCTCTCTATCTCCAGTCCCTAAACGTCCCACTGTTAAGACACTGGCCTAGTCCAATTTATTTTTTTAATTTATTTATTACATGCAAATATACAGTAAGTAATACATATTGTTACAAATAGTTTACAAAAGTTATATAACAACTATACTAAATTGTCTTTGTTAACCATGGTAAGATTTAACTTTGGGCGGGATTGTTGGCACAGGGTTTAATTTCGAGTTTTCCGTCTTTCACAGAGGATGTTATTTATGTACAATATTATTAGCTGACTTTTATAGTACCCTGGGAAGAAAAGCGGTGGTGACACATATTCTTAATCCGTCACCACATGGCCAGATAGCAGATAGATAGATAGATAATGAAATATCACGAGTAATAATAAAAGGTTTGTGTATCTACGCGGTACCCTAAAAACACTTCCTTAAAAATGCGTTGTGTACGCTATAACATTGAATATTTACATGAAATAAATTTTAGAAGCAATGTATCGTATATCAAATTAAAATGAATGTTTACTCCATTTCATCTTATAAGCCTCGGGCCAAGGGTCGCGTTGGCCCAAATTAAAAATAATTTAACGATTTAATTATTAAAAGGTTTCTCGAGTGTTCTAAATAAATTATAATTTTATTTTGTTTGTTAAAAAATAATTGCTTGATTAATTCCGGATTAAGTACATATTTTTTATAAAGGATACTAACGGGGTGATTTTATATTCATTAACTTTTTAAATATTCACTAATAATAAACGAGTGGAATTTAAATGCTTTGACTTAACGTTTTTAAAATATTAAGTGTTGAACTTTTCTCGTTAATAACTGAATGTATTAACCTCTTATTCAAGTTAGGACTACTTAACTTATGACTATGGTACCAATTCTACGTGCAAAACTAAACTAGATTTAACTAAAAAATGATAACAACTATGGCTGTATTTTGATTTTTTGGCTACTTGTTGTGGACATTTATATTAATTAAAATGTTTAGTCTAGAATAAACAATTTTATGACAAGAAAGTTCAGTTAACATTGCCAAATTGTGTTATCAACACAATCAAAATTAATTTTTTTGTCAAGTTTAGTTTAGTTGTGCGCATAGAATTGGTACCAATGTCATTCAAAATTGGATGAATTAGGACAAATATTTGTACTAGGAACTTCTTCATATTCAGAAGTGTTGGCGTTAAAGACAAACAAGTCTAAACATTTTTATTATTATTTACTTATTTACTTTTCAATAAGTTTCTGACGATTTCTACAGAAATATGGTCTCCAACATTCATAGAATATCAGAAAATCAGTGGTAGTCAGTGTCTAAAAATTTATTCTGAAACCTTTACTGCTAGAAAGGTCACTCTTTAAAAGTTTGTGGACAACTAACAGGGCATTGAAAAAAGCAATAGAAAGAAGTAATAGTCACCTTCAACTGTAAGAATTACAGCCATATTGATTTTGGGTTCCGTGTTGATTTGACACTCATAGACTCCAGCATCCCTCGGCTGAACGTAGTCTATCTTTAAGTCCCAATCATCTGATGGCTCTGGATGTAGCACGCTGAATCTTGCATCTCCCGTGTACGTGAAGATGTGAGATGTCAAGATATGAAGATCTCTTTTTCGCATCCATGATACCTGCAATTATAGATCTTGTTAAAGAAGTTTATTTCCTGATTTCTTTTTCTTAAATTTAATATAAATGTTTACCACAATCTTTCACCGTTCGTGACATACAGTCTGGTGATATATAGACGGAAGTACAGACTGCGAAGCGAAGACGAATAAATGTGGACGGAAAAATGTTTAGAGGGAGATCTAAGACAAGATGGATGGACTGTGTGAGTGAGGAGAAGAAAGAAGCAGCAGTAAACACTATGGGCGATAAAAACATGTTGCACCGACCCCAAATAATGGGAAATGAGCAGGAGAGTGACGGAGGAGCATCGGAGTCTCAGTATGGAACTATAATGAAGTAGAATGTCTTTGTTAAGATGCGTTTCTGGTTCTTAAAATTGTATTTCTGTTCCTATTGCATAACTTGCCTTCATCGATATAATTTCTCAGTATAATTTGTTAAGTTTATAATCCTGCTCATCTTAGCTTTATTTATTTTAGTATTTTCTACCGATTTCTTTCAAGTAACGTAAAACCTTGTAATATTTACATCTCATTAAGTAAACATGGAATCAAATAATACTCAAAATCATTCTCAAGTACAAAAATCTCAAACTTCATTTCCATACCTGACTTTGACGATAATAATAAACCAATTAGAAACGTCAAAACGTTGTTCTAAACGTCAACCGCACAACGAACTGACGTCTCGAGAGGCTCAAAAACCAAGTAAGTTGGTCACAAGTTGGTTCAAAATTTCCTTGAGTTCTATCCAAGTTTACCTGACGAATATTAATTGGGAACCACTTCTCATAGCTGTGCCTTTCGTATCTATTAAGTGGATCGAAACTCATTAGCATCAATATTCAATAAAGAGCCCAAGGACTCTATGGTCCCTTTTTGATTAGTCCACTATTGATTTGCGTTTATTAATATTAATGTATAGTTTATGTTTATGAGTATGTATGAGACATGTTGGCAATTTGTTTTTCAAGGACATTCGCACTAATTCTAAGCATATAACTAAATTTAGCTTAAATAAAAATTAATCTAGTCAATTCGTGAATGTTAACTGAGCTTTTGTATTATAAAAACTGTGTATAGACTAACGATTTTAATTAATATAAATATGTACTATGAAATAACGATAAATAATAGAACCTACTGCGTACTTATTTTAATTAAGTTAGGCTAAGTTTTCTGATGTCTGATTTCAGAGCACTTAACTAAAGTAAATTCAATAAATAAGGCAATTTTAAGTTTTCCTAGTTCTTCCAATTTATTACACAACATTACAAAGATTAAATTATCTTTTCCAGCTTCAAAAGATATTTCCGTCAGCTTACGGCACAAACGCGCTTACTGTAAACTGCTTGCCTCTACCACAAAGCCTGGGGCTGGATTATTTTTTCACAATTTACCTACATCACACAGAGATGCCTGCCTTTTGATTAAAATTACACCAACAATAAACGTTTGAATTATATTTTTAATTCAAGGGTCTTGCAGACTGAGAAATTAGAAAATAAATTCGCGCCCTTTGTTAAGGGTTTTTGTTTTTCTACGTAATTAGAGACTGGGTGGGTTCGCTAAGCTTGGTCCGTAATTAAGCAAGATGGAACGTCCTCAAACTGTTTACAGCTTTAAATATAATAAAATTAAGCTGTGTCTAAGCAACCGAGAGGTTTTTTTTTCAATTCCTTTGGAGCGAAGAAATTTGATGAATTATCTTGGAGTAGAATGGCGTTACTTGAATGAGGGATTTTATCATCGTTGTGTGGAATTTGTTTATTTTATTATCTTCGTTAAGTGAAACGAAGATTTATGTGGTCTTTTCTCAAGTGTTCTGTGAAATACTCTGATGACTTAGATCTTTTATGACCTAGGATAGTGCCTAGTCTAATGCCATTACGTATTTTAGTTTATTAGGGATTCGTACCAAAATCTAAACCCGGTCCCTATTACTGAGACTTTTCTGACCATCTCTCCGTCTATCACAGAGATACATCTCTGTGACGGTGATACTCGTAGCTAGAGAGGGCAAAATTTCACTGATTATGTAGATCAGTGGATGCTACAAGACAGATGCTCATCATCATCATTCTCTTGCGCTTATTCCAATATTTGGAGGTCGTTGTATACCTATTATGATAATCACAGTACAGAATGATGTGCCGGTACAACTCGTACTTGACCGTTTTTTTTTGTTAGAAGTAGACAAAACGGCATAATATTTTCGTCTATGTGTAGACATCAGCTAAGATTATATTTGGTAACTTTTTTGTTTTTCTTTTCTTTGCTCTATTCCAACCTGCCTGATAAAATACTTTAGTTTTACAAATAGCGGTTGTCAGCTATCAGCTGTTTGATTCTTTTTGGGTTGTTTTGGGTTCGATTCCCGCTTGGGACAATCATTTTGTGTGATATTCATAAATGTCATACAAATGTTTGTACTACGTCTGGGTGTTTTCTATGTATTATAAGTATGTATTTACAAAAATAAAAGTAGTTTATGTATTATATCCGTATTCTGGTACCCATAACACAAGCATAATAAGCTTAGCTTGGGACCAGAGGACGTTGTGTGAAATGTCCATGAATATTTATATTTATTTATTTATTTATTCTAAGCCTAATTACAAAACAGCCGTGATTTTGGTATTATTGTAAACTAGCTGTTGCCCGCGACTCCATCCGCGTGGAATTTAGAAAATTTTTGCAACATTTTTGCAACATTTACTGGTCGTAGCGTGATGTTAAATAGCATAAAGCCTTCCTCGTTAAATGCCCTATTTAACACTGAAAGAATTTTTCAAATCGGAGCAGAGGTTCCTGAGATTAGCGCATACAAACAAACTCTTCCGCTTCATAATATTAAATAATAAAAAATAAATATAGATTATTCTTTGTCTATTTAAAATATTTATTAATTAAGGTTGATTATGTATGAGTCAACTGCAGTATGGGTAACGGTTTTTGATGTAGTTTTTTTATGAATAAAGTAGTACTAGAGGATGATTTTTTCGTGTAATTTGTTTTACATTGTAATGTAAACTGTAGTTTAATGTTAATTTCACCTACCACGCGTACGAAGATGCGAGCGACATCTAGTAATTCGCTAATAGATTTCTCAATAAAAGTTATTGATTGTCAATTCATAACAGTTTCTTGTGTTAAAGAAGTTTCAATTTGAGGTTAAAATGAGTGAAAATCAATGCGTTAACGATCCCTGCTACGGACTGATACTGTTGTCGTAATGATCGGGCTCGTTAAAATAGCCTTTATGGCACAAATAGGGTGTATTTGGGTCACTCTTTGTCGATATATCGCTGTCCCTTTCTAACAGGTTTTGCCAATTTTAATGATAGATATTTTGTTTACTTAAATCTATCGTAGAAAAAGCACATTATATGAATTACTTATTAGCAGAACAACAAAATAAATACAGACAAACATACAGAGAACCAAGTAGATTACGGTGGCCTGAAAGAAATCTCATTAGTGATAAGGCTGCCCTTTGTACAATAGCTTTTAAGACTATTTTTAAAATTCTGTGTATGATTGGTGTTTGTGCAAATAAAGAGTTATATATCTATCTATCTAGATATTTCTGTCTGTCCCTATGTCAGTGAAAATATCTAAAAGTACACATTGGAACTTCATACGGTTTTTTTTAATATATAGAGTAGTTGAAGCGGAGAGAGTTAGGTCTCCAAATTCCATGCGTACGAAGTCGCGGGCGACAGCTAGCTAATATATTTCTATGCTTTTAGCATTATTCAAATATTACATAATAACACAAATGATTCTAATATAGCAAAATAAATTACTGACATTTGGGAATTTTCCGTAATATCTTGGCAACATTGATATTCATTGATCAGTAGAATATTTGATATTTATTTATCTGGTTGTGTATTCAATATTTGTCGATTATTAATTCTAAGAAAGTGAGTAAATATTTGGGAAAAAGAATCTATGTAAAATAATCTTAAAAGAAAACGTGTTGTTGGTGATTATTGAAAATGGGAGGTTATTTCTGCCTACCTCGCGAAAAATTACTTTAGGGTTTTTGTTAGAAATAGAATTCTTAAGAATTGAACTGAATAAAGTCCTCAGTTCGTGTGGTGACAGACTAAGAATACAAATGTCACCTTCCCATGTCCTCCTAAGGGTGCTGTGAAAGCCAGCTAAGGGATATTTTTTATTTCAAATAACATATTTTATTAACGATATACAATATACCATTCAAGAATACTTTAATGATCGAACAATTAAATAAATAAATAAATAAATATTCATGGACATTTCACACAACATCCTCTGGTCCCAAGCTAAGCTTATATGCTTGTGTTATGGGTACCAGAATACGGATAGAATATATATACTACTTTTTTTTTGTAAATACATACTTATAATACATAGAAACACCCAGACGTAGTACAAACACGCATGTTTGTACTGCGTCTTTGCGGAAGGTCTTCGATCCCAAAACTGTGAGTGTTAGCCGGTAATATAGTATTTCTAATATGACTCAAACTCACGAAAATTTCAATACGAAGATATGTATTTGTCTTTATTTCTTTTTTCAAAATATTGTATGCTCTATATGCAGGACATAGAGATACTGTTTTATATATTTTTGTACTTCTTTTACCTGTGACCACCATAAATCAATTTTGATTTGAATTGATAAATACCTCAAAAAAAACACCCTATGCCAACACTTCAGATCAGCATGGCATAGAAAACCAGATACCGTTCCGAGTTAGAGAATTTCCGTGCCCAACAGTAGGCTGTAAAGAAAGAAGGAATTGGAAAACCAACTCATTGAAAAATATGTTAAATGAGTTTGCTTTATTTTAAACTAGCCGATGTTCGCGACTTCGTACGCGAGTATTCTTTCCTCGAGACTATTATCCCCGTTTTTGCAACATTTTTATTGCTCCTTCGCTCGGGTATATTGGTCGCAGCGTGATGTTATATAGCCTATAGCCTTCCTAGATAAATGTACTATCAAAAACTGAAAGAATTTTTCAAATGGGACCAGTGATTCCTGAGATTAGTGCCATCAAACAAACAATCTATTTTCTTTTAACTTCTAAACACTTCAGTGGTTTACTAATTTCGTCTTTAATATTATTTATTCAACTCCTTTAATTAGGTTTACTAACAATCATAAACTATGACAGAACCCATCAATTGTCAAAAACACCATCATACTTAACTGAAAACATAAAAAGGGTGCCATAATCCCTGGTCCTTTTTACAAGAAAATAACATGAGATAATCTACGAGGAACGATATTTTATAATGCATCAGGGGACACGTCAGATGGCTATTTATTTTCTCGAATGGGTTTCATACCATTAATATGGCGGTCACTGAAGTGAGGGTAAGCGGACGGCCGATGAGGACCTCGACACTGAAAAATGATTTTGTTCAGGTGCGGTATCGCTCCTCGTGTGAGGTAAACTTGTCGTCAGAGGCTTCAATGTGTTTGTGGAGAGATTGGTACCTTTTCAAACGTTTTAAAAATAGAATAACATTAAAAAGAGCTGTTTCTTTCATACAGTGCATATGATTTTATTGGAGAATAAAAATACGTATTTGTTCATATTGTGTTGAATTATTTGTATCAATTATTAATCTAAGAAATAAAATTTTGATGTATGTAAAAACTTTTAAACTATAATTTAGTTAAATTTAAAGAATTTTTAAAAATTCTAGATTTAAATGTTTTTTCTAAATGTTATTCTTATGTAGAAGAACAGTCAAGACATTATTTTGTACCTTGCATTATTTATTTACAATATAATAGTTAAATTAGCGTGAAAATTTGTGTAAAATCTAATATTATATAGGGCACTGCAACACAACACGTTCCGGCAGAAGACACAAGATAATTAAAAAAACGAGTAAAATGCTATTTTAATATCGAAGAATTCAACAGAAAATTTAACTGCAAACTCCTGTTTAATCTAAGAGTAAAAGGAATCTCAAAATTGTAGAGGACAAATATTTCAATGTTAATGATAAAATATTTACGTTTATAAGTTAATTGAAAATATTTCAAAGTGAGATCTAAATATCTGAAGAAGGCGAAAGCTCAGGTGAAACATTTTGTGAGAGAACGTTAAAGATTTAGAACTTTGGAAAACGTGCCAAGTTTTAGCCACACAGATCACTACTAATGGATTCCGCACACAAGTCGATCAACATATTTTCGGTGAACGTTACGTACGTATACGCTATTCTCACAAAGGTAAGGTAAGGTATTAGAACTCGGCGTCTGATTTTGTTACGACCATTGAAAATTCCCATCTATACCCCGCAACCTATGCTTTCCTCCAACTTTGGTGCGTTTGTAACAAAAATCTCATAATGTTCTATCTATCAGATGTAATCTGTGGCATCTCAAAACCTTATTTTGTATAATATTGACGTAAATATCTCAAAATTACAACTTAACTCTTTACTTTCGATACTTCTGCGAATATACATTTAACTTAACAATTATTTATTTAACGTTTATAATTATTTTCATGTTTCTTGTAAAGATTCTTGATAGAAGGATTATAAACCGTCCTATTACTTAATGTTGACGAGGATATACTTGATACTTATCATAAACTTAGACCAAATTCTTGCGTCGCGGTGGCAATTACCAAACATCTAAGAAACGACCGAGTTTTATGAAACATTGTGTGTATTTAGTGATCTATTTTTTATCTATGTGTGTATGTTGTATTAATATATGTAAAAGAAACTCTAAAAATGATTGTCATCCACCTGTAATAGTCAGATTGACCTGAAATTTTGCATACATGCTAAGGAGCAATAACAATGCAATAATTTTAAAAAATCATGTAAATTTTTCAAGTGTCTTTTTAGTTCTTAAACTAAGCAATTTTTATTCCCAAGCGATTAATGTAGGAGGGTCCATTAAGTACACAAGTGAAAATGCGACAATCCGCTAGTAATATTGTGTATGTTGACGTATTTATACGTGACTTAAACTTTTATATCGAGAAGTAAAACTTTTATTTCAGATTTCTCTCCAGCCCATTTACGTCCCACTGTTGGGCACAGGCCTCCTCCACTTTGGAGGGATTATGGTCTACTGTGCCGCGCTGACCAGGCGTCTTGGCACAGGGTTTATTTTCGAGTTTCATCTCTCACAGAGGATGTTATCTGTGTACAATATTCCTTAGCTGATTTTTACAGCACCCTTGGGAGGAGATGGGGTGGTGACACTTGTATTCTTAATCCGTCACCACACGGAGGCATTTCAGAGGTATATTTCAGATAACACGTGGTTAACTTAGAGATGTTATTTAAAATCCAATATGGCCTCCAAAATGGCGGCTCGTTTGATTATCATTGTTAATTCAGTTTTGTTTATTTGTATAGTATAGTATACATTGCAAATTTAGACGTAATAATACGATATGTGTACAGTAGATAGTAATCAATGTAATGGCCGAGATAATAACCATCCCGTGGTAATATAACGCTTGGTTGGCCGGAGGGCAATAGTTGACTCAGTATCTATAATTTATGTTTCGGATTATGTTGATTGAAAACGCCTGTGATTACTTTATTTATGATGTTTATATATTTATATTAGATATTAATAAACATTACATCTAATAATATATTCAATAATAACTACATGGTGGTTACTAGTGGTTCATGTAACGGACTGCCGTTCACGAGGTCTCGCGTTCGATTCCCGCATAAATGTCATACAAATAGCTGTACTGCGTCTTTAACAAATTCTGGTACCCATAATACAAGCATAGGTATATAGCTAACTTTGGGACCAGAGGAAGTTGTGTGTATTTAAAAAAAACTAACTTTATTGTTCAGACTTCACCATAATTAAATGTAAGTGTAAAAGTATTTAAGACACTTTTATCAATAAAAAAAATTGAGAATGTCCAAAATTCTAACCATTTTTAAATTTTATGATTTGGTAAACGTTAAAAACGTTTACTGGCCTAATACGTCCCTAAATCCGTATTCATCATATAGATTATTGTCGACTCCGGGGATCGAACCCACTACATTATAGTATAATAATATGTACTTACAGTTCTATTTCCTATATGTTTAGCTCTACATCTGAGTACAGCGGCTTGTCCGACTACAGAGGAGACATTCCGAGGAGACACATCATCGAAGTATGGACGCTCAGCTCTGGAACCTTCTGCAGAACTTACTCCTGATAGCACTCCGGAACCTGGAAAGAAAGAAAAAATATTGCGATTAAAATTCTAGCGCCAAACTAAGTTCAATAGTGTAAATAGTATGAAATGGAAATCAGACTTTTAAGATTCCATAACAAAAGGTAAAACGTCTGTATGTCTCTCCAGACTACATAATCAGAAACGTTGATAGCTAGAGAGCTGAAAATGTTATAACAAGAAATACTCTTGATCATTCTCCTACCGTTATCCCGTTATTTGGGGTCGGGACATTGACAAATATATTATGATAGTAACAGAATCCTTCGTGTGCGACTCCAACGCGTGATTCAACGCAGGTCCTAATCTGTAAAGATTCTAGGAGGATAAATGAATAATAGAATAATATACATAGTCTATGTAATGATTAGAAACATGATATTTTGCACATGGGTTCAAGAAACTTTGTTGTTTTTTAAGTTCTTTCAATGAATATTATTAGTATGAATAGTGATTTCAATTCCACGTGTACAAAGGTAAAAATTAAAAAAAAACTTGCGGAGTAATTGAGAATCTCCTCCTTTTTTTGAAGTCGCGGGCAAGAGCTATACGCGTACGTGCTCTACTTAATACGTGCTATATCGTGCTAATAGGTATAAGTTTTATTTTCTTAATGTTATATATTTACTTTCTCTTCAAAACGTTTTTTTTATTGTTAATGCATGTTAGGGCAACCTTTAATTAAGTTAACAGTAAGCTATGTAACATTTTAATTGTAACTTTATATAATTATGATTAGCTGTATGACTTTCCGTGTGGTGACGGATTAAGAATACAAGTGTCATAACCCCATCTCCTCCCAAGGGTGCTGTAAAAGTCAGCTATGGGTTATTGCACACAGATAACATACTCTGTGAGAGACGGAAAACTCGGTACAGTCATAATCCCTTCAAAGTGGAGAGGCCCGTGCCCAATAGTGGGACGTAAATGGGCTGGAGAGTCTGACTTGTTGGTTGTTTTTAAATAAATAAATATGTTATCACTGTAGTCGACAGTCACCCGGTGACATGGTATAATTACTGTAAAACTACATTATTCACATTACTTTCTATTTAATTAATTATTTTTGAGCTTTATTATTGTGTAATAAATAACTTATTAACTGTTTTAAGGGTTGTATTCGTTAAGCGATTCCATCCAACAAAAATTTTCTGCAGCAGTTAAAAATATTCGAATAAATGGACAAAATTAGTTAAATAGTTAAATAGCACCGCTTAATATGTGGAATCTTTAACCAGTCACTATAAAATACATGTTATCTCTGTGATGTCATCTTATATAAATGAACTTTGTAAGTAGCACTTAAAAGTCTTCTTATCCAAATAATAAACACTCATGTTTATTACCATCTCGTATCATTTTAATTTGTTCGTTCATTTTAATTTGTTCCTTCATTATAGCTCGAGGTTAATCTACTCCTGTATTCTGATATACTTTAGTAAGTAAATTTGATGTTTATTATTAATTGAGAAACGTATACGTAAGAGCACATTAACCTTAAGGAAGACGTGACAAAGTACGTTATTAAGAGTATAGGGGTTGGAAATATAAAATAAAGATTTTATCGAGATGTTTATTTTAAGTTCTAAACCACAGGAGTTTTTTGCCATAATCTGTAGCTATGGTAATGGGTATTAACCTGAAGTTAAACTTGAAGTGAAACTATCAACCTGAAGTTGAAGTTAAACTTCTTTTGGTGGGTGGAGAATGTATTTAAAGTATAATTTGCGTAGATCATAAAATAAAAAAATATTTGAATGTTTAATCTTTTTTTTATTATTGCATAGTCAACCGTGCTTAACATGTGTGTCAGATCAATTTGACTACTGCACTTTCAAAGATTCTGTTAAATGGATTAACACATTGATAGATACTTTCCGAAAACTAATAAAAGCGTGTTAAAAATTAACGATAACCGTTACAAAATACCGTAAGCATAAATACGATTACGTAGGTACGTACTTATAAAAGCCAATTTCAACTTAAAACTAAATCCAATATTTGTCAGTTGGTGAATTGGGTCAAATATTGGTTCCAAGAGATTTGCCAGCAATATGCTTCATACGTGTTTGCATAACGTCGATGCTCACGTACATATTATTATTTAATATTTATTTATTAAAAAGCATATATTACAAAAATATGTCTGTAAATATTAGCTTACATTACAAATACAAAATTACGTTTGTTCCTTCAATTTATTTTAATACTTAACTCTTGGCTGTGAGTGACTACTACATACCTTTTTAACAAACTTGCAAGAGTGGCTTCGGCAAAAATGGCTTTATCAATGCGTATGAGATTTTGTGTGTATATCCATTAGCTCTTATAATAGGTCGTTATCTATTTCTTTACCTCCAGGTTATCAGGAAAAGCCTTTTAGCAATCAAACAAGTGAAACTGCGGTGAACATATTTACTATCAAAAGAAAAATATCTTAATATTTTTTTTCTAATAAGTTAGGAAACAAAAACAACATATTATTATTATTATTAAAATGTGTCGAACTCCTTAGTTTCCTGGTACGTGCCATCACACCCGCCGAACCGGAAATAAGAACGAAGCCTTTGCCCGCCTTCTTATAAAGGAAACACGCCGGAGCACATACGGATGCGGTTGGGCCACTAAATTACCGTTTGTTTATATTCTTCCCAACTTGGAAAATATAAATTTATTTCTAAACAAGCTGTTGCCTGCGACTTCGTTCACGTGAATTTTGGATGACTGAGCCTTAAGAAACTTAAAACAGGTTTCCCCGAAGGAAGCAGATACTATCCCGGGATAAATTGTAGCCTACACTATAAGTTAGATGTCGACCAACATATCACTGAAAACGATATCCATGCACGTACAAACAGTGGTCTTTATCCAACCAATTCATCCAATGAGTTTTTCAATAATTTTCATCTTGAATTTAAAAACTTGAATTGCAATCAACTAATTGCAATTCGCATGTTTTGGTTCCTATATTGTACGACTGACGAGGAAAGTACATGTTTTTGCGCATATCTTGTGTGTAAACCCAGATATGTAGATCTCTTTATTCTCGTTTTGTACAAATGGATAAATTGATAACGACAATTAGGACATGTTTTTACAATCCGCAGTTTTAATAACCGCACACAGTTTGCGGTGCAGCGACAAAATGGAAATGACAACTACGAACTTCTTTGTGACTTTATACAGAACACATGTATGTGTATTAAGGTGAATCTTTTGTCTTTCTTGTATCTTGTGTCTGATCCTTTTCTTTGCAACATTCTCTTGAACCGAACTACTTACTAGACTATCACTGTACTTACTTTAAATTCTCTTTGCATTTATTTGCAAAAAAAAAGTTTTTTATTTGAAATAATTATTATTAGTCTTACTTTTTAATATTTCTGTTATGTTCATTTGCACTTTTAGTAGTGACATAGCTATACTACGAAATCCAAAATATATTTGGCTATTTTGTGGCCTCATATGCGTTTAGCGTCCACAATACGCTAATGAAAACGTACCTTTATGCTTTTTCTTTAAGGTCTTACGTGATGGACATGATTTCAAAGACTAAAAATAAGCCCTGTTAGCATTTCTTGTTAGTTTTGAGTTTGGAGTGCAGACACAAATATGTCGTATGATAGGAGGGAAAGGAAGATAAAGAACTGTAGCTAACCACAAATAATAAAATAAGGAAAAGAGAAAAATGATGAAGTCTAGAAAATAAATGATTGCGTAGTTGAAATTCAATATTTTTCACGATAATATGTGTGTATAAACATAATATAAAAGTAAATTAGAATAAATATTATGCCATCGTAAGCTAAGTTTCATAATCCCAACATTTGAAGTCTTATTTGCATAAAATTAAATATAAAATCTATATATTATGAATTTCCGCAAAGTGCTTTACAAAACATTTCCTTTACATTTATGTGAGATCAGCTCACTCCTCCACGGTACACTTCATTCTCAACCCTGTTACCTTACGAGGTATATTCTAAACGGATTTAAAGTGGAACCTCCGGCAATACTCGCTGAAAAGTCAACAATTTTACGAATACTTACAATTTTCCCATATTACATTGTAGAGAAATAACTGCATATTCTAAAGGTAGATTTAAACCGTTATCAATTTTTATTTTTCAGTTAAGTTTAGTTGTACACGTAGAATCGGTACCATTGTATTTGCTAAGAAATTGTTGTATTTTAACTCGCTCTAAACAAAGTGCTGTGAGAATTGTCGACAATACGACGATCACAGTATAATATTATAAAGCATAAGAGTTTGTTTGTTTGAACGCGCTAATCTCAGGAACTACTGCTTCGAATTGAAAAATTCTTTTTGTATTAGATAGTACGTTTATCGAGGAAGGCTATAAGCTATATAACATCACGATACGACCAACAGGAGTGAAGCATTTTCTTAATTTTAAGTTAACGGAGTCGCGGGCACCATCTAGTAACATTGAAGGTAACGTCATAACCAAATACTAAACAACATTCAAAGCATTTTTAAAGCGTGTTTCATTAACGTTTTCAACTATTTACAGAATGTTAGCATTGTGATAACATTTAGTTATGTCCGTGTCGTGTCAGTAACACGCGATGCGATGTTATTGCAAAAACTATTGTGTTACACGCGATCTTAACATAGCAAGCTTACAAAAAGTTAATTGCAAAAGCAGCCATCTAGTAACAACAATTGCAAACTTTAATCTACATAATTATTCTAATATTATTTTAAGTTTTGTATGTTTGTAACAAATAATAAAATTAATAAAATGTGTTTATATCCAACCTCATAAAAAGAAGGAGGTTCTCAATAAATAAATAAATAAATAAATAAATATTTATGGACATTTCACACAACGTCCTCTGGTCCCCAGGTAAGTTTATATGCTTGTGTTATGGGTACCAGAATACGAATAGAATACATATACTACTTTTTTTTGTAAATACTAACTTAGAATTACATAGAACATTTTTTTTGTAACAATTACATAGAACATTTTTTTTTTTGTAAATACTAACTTAGAATTACTTAACATAGAAACATTTGTATGACGATTATAAATATCACACAAATAATAGTCCCGTGCGGGAATCGAACCCACGACCTCGTGATCGGAAGTCCGTTACATAAACCACTCCACTACGAATCTTGTCAATTCGTCTGTATGTGTTTTTTTATTTAAGTATGTTTGTTACCTCGTAACTTTTAACTGGGCGAAGTGATTTTAATGATTCTTTTTTTATTTGAAAGGTGATGGTTCCCGTGTGGTCCCATTGACACAAGGTCAGGATCGGATAGTTACCTCCTGAGAAATCGAGGAAAATCCTCAAATTTCAAAGACATGAAGTCAGCTAAACTTTATAAAAAAAATATTCATTTTGTATGTATGTAATGAATAAACTCCAAACCTGTCAAGTACAAGTTGGACCCGCACACGCAGGGTTTCGTACCATTACTATCATAATATCATCATCATCATTCCGACCCCAAATAATCCCGAATAACAGGATCCGAAACCATGGGATACGAGCAGGAGAATAATAATGAGTAGTAATTATTGTTGTAGTACACAAACTTTGAAATATTTGACTAGCTATCAATGTTTTAGAGATACAGCCTGGTGATAGACGGACGAACAGCTAAGGCTCACCAATATTTTTTACCTTTTGGTACGGTACCCTATAAAAATCTCAATCAAAACAAAATTCCTTTTAACGTGTACACAAAACAAGGATTTTCAAACTGTAGGATGAAATTTAATCTACACAAACGAACTCTCTGGAGAACGAAGCCTTTTATATTTTACTAATACATTATATACTCGTAAAATAACATGTTAAATCCATTAGTGTAACACAACATTAATATAAACATCTAAATGAATACGTTACAATTAATTTAAATGAAATACGAACTGGCTGTGTACAAACTGAGTTTATGTTTATTTTCTCGAAGTTGTCATGCTATATTTCTACTGAAGTTAAACTTGAATAGGTTTTAAAATATTATAGTTTGCTTTCAATGTTATTAGAGAATTATTTTTGTCGAATCGGTCCGTGGCTTAGTAAAATATTTAAAATGGAAAAAGAAAAATAAGGTGTGTATAAAAGAAAAATAAATGTGACGAATAATTACGATATAAAATGATTTTCTTGGTTTAGAAACAAAAAAAAAACGCATGAAACTCCTAATAATATTATCATCATCATCATCATCATAACATCACGCCCTTTTCCCATGGGGGTAGGCAGAGAATAATATAAAAAATGTGAAAATTTATGAGTATTGACGTTTGGATGTTTGTTACTCTGTTACTCTTTCACGCGAAAATTACTGAATGGATTTTAATAAAACTTTACAATAATGTAGCTTATATTATACCAGATTAACATAGAGGCTACTCTTTATTCCTAAAGAATGCAATGTTCCCGTGGGATAATCAAAAACGAAGTGAAACCACTTTCAAAAATTTTACATAGATAGATCCGATCGGAGTTAAGAAAGCGTATAAGTAAATTATTTATGCGTCAAAACGCGTCTATGTGTGTGTTCGTTATATGTTTGTATAAAAACATGTTATGGTAATTTTATGTTGTACCAAATATAATGTCATCAGATATTTTCCCTGACACGTATTTAAAATAAAAATACCTTTAATAAAAATTCACATCTCATCATAAATAATAAGCCACTTGACGCCCTGAAGTGACTCAGGGTCGTCGTTGACAGGGGGGGGGAGGTTGAAGGTAGAGGGAGGTAGGAATAGGACGGGGTAGGGGGGTGACAGTAATTACACTAATGAATATTAACAGCCAAGCTCAACTGTGCTGTATTAGTAATAATAATATTGTTTTAAATTTGATCTTTTGAATACTAAATAGTAACAATCTGTGATAAGGCTCTTAAGTATTGTGATAACTAACTTAAATATTTCAGAAGTTTGTTAAATATGGATTTTTCTTAAAGGTTATGTAGCGACTCATCCTATACAGCGCCATCTAAATTGCCATCGCAAAAAGTTTACCAAAATTATAATTTCATAAATTCTGTGGTCAAACTGCATTTCACATATTTAAAAAAAAACGACATTAAAATTTTAATAAGAAAATAGAACGACAGAATAAGGCTTTTCTCGGTATTTCCCTACGGGATAAAATCCGAAATACGGAGACTTGTAGGAGAATGGGCGTATCCGATATAGCCCGAAGGGGTTAGCTAGCACGCTGAAGTGGCAATAGGCAGACCACATCGCTCGTAAGACTTATGATCGTTAGTAAGGAAGGTCTTAGAGTGGCAATCACATACCGGACGACGCCATTATATGAGGGAGGCCTATGGCCAGCTGTGGACGGATAACGGCTAATGGATGGATAGATGGATGAAAAAACATTTTTAATAATTATACTACGCCAATAAATTGTGAAATATCATAGTTTTAAGCCTCCTAACTATGGATAGAATGAGCACTAGAAACGTGTACAATAAATCTAACAGCGCGCTTGTTTACAACCGCGCGACTAATTATTTGTGATATTAATAGCCGTCATATCGCGTTCAGTTATTTGAACAGTTGAGTGTTGGGAAATGTTGTAAATTATTATAATAGAGACTTTATTATTTGTAGTATAATTTAACTGTAGAGTATAGAGCGCTGCTATCTAAACACACTTTTTGTGAAATAATATGAAAATAATGTTTTCTTGCTTTAATGCATTTAATAAATAATGAAATTAAGCCTTGTCTTATTCTATAAATCGATAATTAACTTCTATAAAAGACTGTTCAAAAATAGTTGCATAAGAGAGAAAATTTAATGGTTCCTTTCTCTACGGAACCTAAAAGATATTTACAGATTGTGGTATGATAAAATTATTCAATAGCTTAACCCAAAGAATAAATAAAAGTAATAAAACGTGGTACAAACTCGACACTGGGACATTTTCTTTTATCATCAATACGCGCCTTTTAAAGAATTCAGATCACGTAATGTGCCGATATCCTTTTATGTGTTTCGTGTGGTAAGACGAAGGCTTTATGGGGTAGATTAGGGTGTATAGTTAATTGGTGGATTTCTTACTATGGTGACATTTAATGGGGGGGATGTTTTAATGATGATTATTCTTTGGGGAAGGAATTAGTAAAATGGCTGCTCATGTTAGTTCTTGTGTGATTATTTCTCTTATAGGTTTTCTTTAATATTCTTATGAATAAACTATCACTAAGTCTAAAGTTTATTATCTTGACTTCTTCTCGAGATTTAATTTACCTTATGTAGTTATGGCTGAGCCACTAACGTCAATGCCGCACATAGTTAAAAGTCTTAGCCGTCAAAACAAAGTCAAAATGACAGCTGTCACTTCACCCTTTGACGGCTCTGTCACCTCGGTGGCACCTCAATTGTTGTGCGAGCACGACGTCGAACGCACATAGGCGGGAATTCCGCAAGATTAAAAAAATATATCACTTATTATTCGTGTAATTTTATCGGGATGCTGAAAACAAAGAATGGTGAGGCTTAGGAAAATGAAAAGATATGAAGAAAAGTTGAATACTAACCACGGGAAAGCGCATATGACTATTGATTCTAACAATGAGAACGAGGAAGTGACCATAAATGAAGGTAGGCTGAAATAATGTACCATATTGGTTACTAAATAATATCTAATTATTTTATTGCTTATTGCTATCTATACAATTAACAGATTGAAAGATTGTTCCGTAAATGGCATATTGCCTACACGATATTCGTGTTTTGTATTTGTATGTATTACAAGTTAATAATTTTTCTTTATTTTATTGCAATTGTATCTTAATATTTTTTTATAGCATATTGCTATCTATACAATTAACAAATATGAAAGACTGTTCCGTATATGGCATATTGCCTACACGATATTCGTGTTTTGTATTTGTATGTATTAATTACTACATACAAGTAAATAATATCTCATTATTTTACGGCAATTGTATCTTAATTATTTTATAGCATATTGCTATCTATGCAATTAACAGAAATGAAAGATTGTTCCGTAAATGGCATATTGCTTACACGATATTCGTGTTTTGTATTTAGATGTATTTCTACATACAAGTAATAGCAATAAGGACGTTTTTTCGTTAAAAATAAAAAAATAAAAAAAAAAAATAAAAAATACTTTCTGAGGCCATTATCGCATTATTTTTTTTTTTGTGCCACTATGCAGACATATTGTCTTGTTGGTCTAATGTCTTGTTCTATATTCAAACGAAGCTACATACTAAGTAGCAAAATTGTTAGTATCTGCGTTCATCACGCATAAAACTACGAACGACTAAGAAGGCTTAGGTCCATTATCTCAGTTCAGGGAATTCCATATCTATTGTTTTTTCACCACAAGATACGACATTTGTTCATTCTAACCTTAGTTTTATTACATTACCATGCCGATTGCTTTTATGCTATTACCAATCGCTTCTGTTATCATTTTGCAGCGCCAAAAGAAAACAGTGCTTCCCTACATATTGAAACTGAACTTGAAGAAAATTTTCCAACTGAAGTACCATCGGAAGGTATACAAGAAACTGTTCCGGACATAGACATTAACTTACTCCAAATACTGGGAGATTTCCAACCGGAATCGGTGGAATGGGGTGATGACTTGATCGAGGACATCGGAAAACTTTTTTCAAATATTTTATTGTATGAACTTAAAAAGGAAAAGAAAGAAGAATTACATGAAAAGTACCTTTTCCCAAGAACGTCCTTTTGTCTAAGTTACCAGTATTAAACCCGGAATTATTATCAATTTTGCCAGATACCTATAAGAATCGAGACAAACTTGTTAAGAATAAACAAAATCAAATTTTGTCAGATTTAGGATGCGCAATGTCTTCTTTGCTGTTATGAGCGACGAGAAGATACAACGACGAGCGGGCCTGGCACGACAGGCGCCACCTTGTTCGCCGCCGCCGCTCCGTTGCCAATCAGCGCACACATCATGACGACCACTAGCGCCAGCGCTAGACGTCTTAGATATTTTTTGCATAATTGGAAGTCTATTACAGGTGACGACTTTATAATAACATTATCTACAATATCTGATTACCGTATTCTTATTAAAACAATACTGAACCAATCTCAGTCCCTACGTATCAGGACCGTTTTTAATAAGTCAAGTTTGTGAGAAATGGATAAGGAGATTTTAAATTTGTTAGAAGTAGACGCCTTTGAGTCATGTACACACGTTTCCAGGTAGTTTGTATCCGTATTTTTTTTTTTAAATCTTATAAGTTTAACTGTGTAATTATGTATAAAGAGCATTGATGATGGAAGACTTGAATTGAAGATTGATGAAAGACATCAGACCGGCCGTAATGCTTTTACACTATGAGGATTACATGAGTAATATTGACATCAAAGACGCATATCTTTGATTATTTAATCACATAAGTCGCAGGAAGTATTTTAAGTTTTATTTTAGGGACCATCTGTATCAATTTACTGTTCTACCGTTCGGTCTTTACTCAGCTCCGTATATTTTTACAAAAATACTTCAACCTTTTGCCATACTTAAGGTCTCCTGGATATATATATCAGTCAGATAGCTCGATGTTTTTATTTTGTAAATGGGAAATTTTGAGGATGATTGTTCGAGAAATACTCATAAAACAATATAGTGCCTGACTCGATTAGGTATTATTAAAAATTGGAGTTAAGGTTCAATAATCCCTGATACCATTAAATTTTTTTTTTAGGGTTCGTTTTAAACTCTCTTTTTATGACGTCAGAACTACCCCGAAAGAAAGCAGAAAGTATCTCAATATTACCAACAAGTTGATGGGTTCTAAGGTAATGTCAATTAGGGAATTTTCTAAGTATTTAGGTTGCTTAATCGCTGTTTGTCCAGCAACAAAATACGGATGGTTACATACTAAAAGGCAGGAAACGACATGGTATTTGGCACTTATAGATAGCAATGGTAATTACAATAAGTATTTTCAAACTTACAGGATGACTTGTTATGGGGCAGAAATTACATATTAAATACATTCAGATCTTTAGAATAACAGAATATAATATAAAAAGATTTTTACTGACGTCTACGTCAAGCTGGGTGCTGCTTGTGACGATGAAATAGTGAATAAAATAAATTTCACATCAATCATTCAGAATTACATGCTGCTTACTTTGGTTTAAAATTATTTGCTAGAGACATTTCACATATCAGTATTCTCCTGCGAATTGATAATACTACTGCCACTTTGTACATTAATCGAATGTGGAGTTCAATATAGGAATGGTGTGAACACAGAGGTTTATTAGTCTTTGCATCCTATATAAAATTATCTTTGAATTAGGACCCAGATAGGGAATCTAGACGTATTAATGTAAACATTGAATGGGAACTAAATACAAAAGCCTGATCACTCAACTATTTGTTGAAGCTGATATTGACTTTTTCGCGTCTAGAATTAATACAAATGTGAAAAATACGTTTCATGGAAGAGGGATCCATTTATGAATGTGACTGGTTCCTTCACTATTGATTGTTCAATTATCTTCTTTTATGCCTTCCCCCATTTTCGAAGACAAGGCAACTGGAATTGTCGTTGTTCTTCAATGGCCATTTCAACCAGGGTATCCCATATTTAAATCTCTTTGCGTTACTAAACCTATAATTTTTAATTCTCACGGGGATCTTCTTTATTCCACATTCACAGGTCGAGGCACCCACTGTACCAACATCTTTCCCCTGGCAGTGGCAGTGTTATCAAGAATGTATTTTCACAAAAAAAAAAAAAAAAAATCCAGAAAGGGCGACAGAAATATTCGTAAACTCGTTTTCGAAAAATACTAACGCCCAGTATTTAAGTCGTCTCAACTTATGGTGGCAGCATTGTCAAACACATCAGCTAGATTCCTATAACGTAAAAGTTAAAGATCTGTAAAAACTTTTTTGATTGAGAAAATTTAATTTGAGAGCCTCTTAATTCTCACTTAATAATCATAGATCTGCAATTTCTCTTATCTCTACTTGTATTTATTTCACAAGATGATAGATCAAGAAGATTTTTAATGGCATATTCAGGTTGAAACCAGTTTTCCCTAAATATACTACAGTGTGGGATACGAATTTAGTTTTAGACTACTTAGGTAATTTGGCTTTTCTTTCTTTTTCTTTCATAATAGTTGAGCTACTTTAGAAATGTTAACAAAGATAAATGTAATGTTGTTAGCTTTGGCTTCTGGTCGAAGAACCCAAACCCTATCCTTGATTAAGATAGTGAATGTAAAGGTTTACAGCGATCGCGGTATAATAGTAATCACTGACATGATTAAGACATCAGGAATCGAGGTCGAGCACGACCAAAAATCAATATAAATTTTTCTTGATAATCCTATGATCTGCGTTGGCAGGACTTTACAAGCTTATCATAACTCTACTGCTAGGTTAAGTGATAGTAATGTAGACATATTAATTTTGACCTCAAGCAACCTCAGGCTTCGTCTCAATCTATTTAGTCGTTGGTTAAGACAAATACTTCATGATAATGGCGTCGATACAAGTACCTTTAGTGCTCATAGTACTCGACATGCGAGTACATCTGCCGCGGTTAGGGTTGATTTTTTAGTGCGGACATTATTAGAAGCGCAGCTGGCTGATCAGACCGCTCTACTATATTTGCAAATTTTTATAGCAGGCCTTGTTAGCTCTAATGGTAATTATGAGTCGTAGGTGAATTTAATTTAAATTTCATAATATTTGCTATCTTATTTGATGAAAGTTATGTTTCTTGTTTGTAATCATAATAGATAAGATTATTTCGTATACATGTTATTTTATTATGGATGTTTTTTTCTTGACGCAGTTATTATACTTCTTTTTTTTTGTCTTCTCTTACAATATTGCTCACTCCAAACATCCTACATAAGGTAAATTAAATCTCGAGAAGAAGTCAAGATAATTGAATGATCAAACGAACTTACCAAGTGAAGTTCGATCTAAATTATCTTGACTTCTTCGAAGAGATTTAAGTTCCCATCCCACCCAGAATAACATCTGCTCCCTTTTGTTTATTCATCGCAATATTGTGACCTAGTGAGTTCTCTAAAACAATTGAGGTGCCACCGAGGTGACAGAGCCGTCAAAGGGTGAAGTGACAGCTGTCATTTTGACTTTGTTTTGACGGCTAAGACTTTTAACTATGTGCGGCATTGACGTTAGTGGCTCAGCCATAACTACATAAGGTAAATTAAATCTCTTCGAAGAAGTCAAGATAATTTAGATCGAACTTCACTTGGTAAGTTCGTTTGATCATTCAATTATAGCTGTTTCTCAAGAAGTTATTGATTTCATTGCTTTTTTTCATGTATGGTATGTACATTAACTTTATCAATGTGTAAATAAGTAAGCGTTATATTTTAAGTTACTTTAATGTTTAAATAAATGTAATTTTCAATATACGTCTTGCATTTTTACTGTTTACCTATTAGTAGTCCTTTAAGCTATTATCTAGAAACATGAAATTTTCGAAGACCTAATGAATATACAGAGAATTAATTTCCCCTTTATAATCATAGAAAGTATAAAGTAAAGGAGTATCCATACAAATATTATAAAGCTAAAGAGTTTGATTGTTTAGTTATTTGTAAGTTTGTTTGAACGCGTTAATCTCAGGAACCACTGGACCGATTTGAAAAATTCTTTCACTGTTAGATAGGGCATTTAACGAGGAAGGCTTTAGGTTATATAACATCAGGCTATAACCAGTAGAAGCGAAGCAGTAGTGAAAAATGTTGCAAAACGGGGAAAATTTTCTAAATTCCACGCGGACGGAGTCGCTAGTTAAAATTATAAATTAAAATATGTCTTAATAAAAATCTAAACTTATATTTAGATTTACAGATACCTCTAATGGTTTTACTATTATAAAAGCGTATTCGTAAAACTAAACCTTTTCTATCTAATCCCACCATCCACTTTCATCCCTGCATATAAATAATAAGGTTAGCTCATGAATAATATCTTTAATGTAAGATCTATATGTATATACGAATATATTAGATGAAGTGACAAAAGTATCAAAGGTTGCTATGGTTACGATATTGCATTCTGTCACAGCAAAGTTGCAAAGGAAACTTTGTAGACTGCGTCGTAGCTGCTACGCCGTTGTAGCTATACCGTAGCAGCTCGTAGACTTTATGTAGTTACAATCTATATGGCTCTTTGTACTTTCGCATGTAGTCATTCAACGAAAGAGTATATTTAATGGATAACGTAAATTATTCTGTAACTTTGTGTATGTTTTACAATGTGTTTCTGAAATACATTATATGTAGAGCGCAACGATATATTTCAAACGTATTCTTTATAAAAATAATAAAATATATACATAACATTTGAAATTCAGCATTGGGAAGAATAAAACATAATTGTACTTTTACTTTTTTTTTAAATTGCTACTATATCAATAAAAATGTCATTACACCTACAACTGAAACTTATTTATATCTAAGATATTTTGATTTTAATATTATTTTGATTTTCAAAGTTTAGGGCATCATAGGACTTCTAGATTATCTAAGAATAGGCATTAGGTAAGCAAAAGGTACTGTAGTGGTCCGTGTAATGCCATCTTCATAAACTTTACAAAACTAAATTACTATTAGTTATTCAGCAATAGAATAAATAATTGTTTTAATAAATGTACTCTCAATTCAGTATTAATCTCGATACATTAAACAGGCTTGAAAAGGAATGAATAAATAAACAGATGCTGTAGTAAATCTCCATATTAACGAGTATAGGTGGCGCTTTCGTGTTAATACCCATCATTAATCACTTTTCAGTATTAAAATATCTACTAATATAATATAATTTAACGAGAATGTCGCACTTTGATAATGGAATAAAATTGCACTTTAACCAACATCATGGTGGAAACTTTTTGCGTGACATATTCAGATTGTTTTAATTATTTTTTTTTATTAAAAGAATATAAGACCGACACCAAGTCTTCTTGCTTGCGTTTTTAACTCCGCTTAAGTTTTCTTGCCAGATCTTTCTCAAGTTGGACGCGTTCCGATCGATAGTAAATTACATAAAAAATATAACTACATAATTAAAATAAATAAAAATGTTTTATAATGTGGACACATAGTTATTTGCATAAAGACTATGATAAAGAACAAATCAGAGCCTAAAAAAAAAAAATTAAAAACAGATATGGAAATAAACTTAATCTAAACATGTTTTGTAAATTATAAGCTTATTAAATAAAATGGTGATGGTTTAAGAACACTAGTGTCATCACCCCAATTCCTTTTCATGGTGCTGTAAGAACTAGTGTTGTTGTACTTATGTAACATTCTCTCTATGTAATATGGTAACCACGAAAATAAACCCTGTGTCAGCACGCCTGGCCATAGTATAGTAGACTGTATTTCCTCCCTAAGTGGAGGAGGCCAGGTAACCAGGTATAGGACCAGTAAGTAAAATCAGTATGGCAAAACGTCTAGGTAGTGTAGGTATATACCTGTAATTCATTTGTTTATTCAGAACCAGTTCTCAGTTAAAGTATGAAATTTCACTGTGAAAAAGATAAACGCTAGGTCGTTTATCAAAAACACCAGTAATACGCAGCGCCAACAAACTAAAGTACTTGGTAGACGACAAATGATAGTGAAATATTGAACGGAGTAAATAGAGTTGTTACATTATTATTTATTTCTTATACTATTTTAATATTAAATTACATATTATAAGCCCTAGAGTGGGCGCGCTTTAATTTTCAGGTTTTCCATCTCTCACAGAAGATGTTATCTTTATACAGCATCTCATAGCTGGCTGTTTCAGCACCCAAGAATATGGGGTGGTGGAACTTGTATTCTTAATATATCGCCATGCGAACAAACTATTGCAGTGTAATTGCATTAACTACCCCCACTTGCAAGGTGTCTCATCAGATTTCGCTAAAGAAATACCTACCACATTAAACCCAAAAGGAAAAACTCACTGATAGTGAATCTTTACGTTACCCTAAGCGAAAACGGTTTTCTACATTAAATTGCATTTATTTGCATTAAAAAGCAAGTCATTGCGAAATATTGTCTCGTTTAGAAACCATTATGAACATATTTACAACATAACATAAATTTATATAGCACTTCTTGTATCATTTTATATGAAATGGTCGTAAACTGACGAGAATGTAATAAGTTTTGATATGAAGCCAACATTGTAAGTTACTGTCTACGCCGTAGCCGCGTAGTTCGTAGATGTTCTACGTGCTACGATACATGTTGGCAAATAAACGTCAAGTGTACTTGATATAAACTTTAATGTTGTTAAGTTAACATTGATTTTGAAACGAATTTAATCCATACTAATAATTTAAAGCTGAAGAGTTTGTTTGTTTGTTCATCTCAAGAACAACAGGTGTGATTTGAAAAATTCTTTCAGTGTTAGATAGCACATTTATCGAGAAAGGTTATAAGCTATATAACATTACGCTACAACGAATAAAAGCAAATCAGTAGCGAAAAATGATGCAAAAACGTGGAAAATTTTCTAAATTTCACGCGTAGGAAATCGCGGGCAACAGTTTTTATTTAATTTATATGGACATATGTATATACTAGCTGTTTCTTCGTAAACGTGGAATTTAGAAACCAAACTTTAACAAATTATACAAAATAGCCATCCTTTTGAACCACTCTATCATTTAAAGAAAATCGCATCTCAATCCGTTGCGTAATTTGGAAGATATAATCTCACATAGGGACATACATACAAAAATAAGGACTTTATTTTATAATACGTAAAGTTAGCACAAATATGTACTAAATATTAGTGATTAATAGATATATTTCTTTCTTTATTCCAGTGATATCCTGTTACAATGAATCATTGGTAGTATTGATGTTGTAAGGAGCAGGCGTCCAGTGGAGCGGCTCAAACAATGGTGGAGCTTTTGACGCAGACCTCGTTATAAATCATATATAATGGCCAACTGTAAGGGTGATTTCTAACGTCTAACTCAGTACTGACTATTACTAATATTCAGATATAGTTCTAGACAATGCATAGAGTATAGAGAAACTGCAATAAAAACCGACTTAACATTGAAATTAGAAATGGTTAAGGCTCTATTGAAAGATAAAAAAGAAAGTTAAGGGTTCCGTCATGGTAATACTGCAACATTACAAAAAGATTGATAGATTTGCGTGATCTATATACAAAAGTTCTTACAAGGATGTGTGTTGGAGTTCTTACAAGGATGTGTCTATAGTCCCTACCTACCTCCATGGAAAAGAGGCGTGACGGCATGATGATAATGATGTTCTTACTTTCTAACATAAACCAACAGTTCACTTTTATCTTTTGAAGCAAATAGTTGTTTTTATTATTTTGAAGTCATTAAATAAATTAGAAGATAATTTTTTTTGAGTTAACTTTAACTTTTTAGCTATAGGTAATGTGGACGTAAGTGACATATTTATTCTATATGAAATTGAATAGATAAGCCACTTATGTCATCTTAATTCTCCTGCCATTATCCCGTTACTTCATTCCTTTATTCATTCCCGTTCATTCTGCAATGAGATTAGGCGGATTTTTACTGCTGGCCGCGTACCGTCAACAATCCTTGGGTATGTTCGCAGGTGTCATACGACGTGGTTCCTATTCCTTGACTCGGTTTTTACGAGCCCCGCGGGCAGGACATGGGGAGGTGACACTTTTATTGTTTTTGTTCGTCTCGCCACGGAGAACTTATGTTACACTAGCTGTTGCCCGCGACTCCGTCCGCGTGGTAAATGGAAAAAAAAATTTTTCGCAATATAAGGTAGCCTATGTCCTTTCTCAGGGTCTAAAGATTGTCTGTGCCAAATTTCATCAAAATCGGTTGAGAGGTTTAAGCGGGAAAGCGTAACAGACAGGCAGACAGAGTTACTTTCGCATTTATAATATTATAGTCGGGATTACAAAATTTAACAACAAACAAATCAACATTCTTCTGTTATTATAAAAAAATAATTGTAAACGTGAAAATGTTAACGTTAAAAATATTAAAATAGAAAAAAAAAGAGAAGGTATATTTAATGTAGCGACAGTTGACTGCATAATAATTATGTTATTACCCGAATATTATAATTCCAAATTGTTCTAATTACATAAATTATGTTTGTTATTATGTAGGTTAATAGAAGTCTGTAATAATTTGATTATTTCTTACAGTTTTATGGGTATTTCTTAGATATTTTTGTAGAAAGTGAAGAATCATCGTGGTGTTTAATTATGTTTCATTGTGTCTACTTTTTGTGTTAAATTAATAAATAATAATAAGTAAATAATAAATAAATAATAAATATTCATGGACATGTCACACAACGTCCTCTGGTCCTAAGCTAAGCTTATATGCTTGTGTTATGGGTACCAGAATACGGATAGAATACATATACTACTTTTTTTTTTGTAAACACATACTTATAATACATAGACCAGACGCAGTACAAAGATTTGTATGACAATTAGAAAAATCACACAAATGATTGTCCCGAGCGGGAATCGAACCCGTGACCTCTTGATCGGCAGTCCGTTACCAGAACCACTACACCACGAGGCCCGTAAATTAATTTATTATTTAAAAAAAAATAGATAACATCAAATATTTCGTTTGACTGTCTCTGTCTATCCCTGCGGGGAAAAGATGTGACGTATGTTAATAATGATATTTAATTTTCTATTTACTACTCTGCGTAATAATTTTGGTTTTAACAACGTTCAGCTAGTTTATAGACGATTACAGCTTTAATACACGGACAAAAATAAAACAAGTCTGGACGTAATGACAATAAATGTATACAGCATAGAATTTCTGGAATATTCTTCGATTTTTAGCAGTTAGAAAACTTTGAGATTACGAAAAACTCTTTTTTCAACCTCAGGCTTAATCTAAAGGCTCTGAATTACGAACTTGTTCTGCTATTTACTGTACTATATAGTGCAAAGAAATTAAGTTTAGTTCCTATATCACAAATTCTATTTTTATCTTAGAATATTCGTTCCTTATAATTCCAACATATACTCGATGTAAAACTTTATATTACAGTATCTTCATTGCCTTGCCTTTTTCTGCTTTGCTCTTCTGTCTAACGTCATTTCTGTATTTACTACTCTTTCTTTCATATCCGCTTTTACACAAACCATCCATATTATTAAATTTTGGTATGTAGTTAGTTATTACTTGAATAAATATTATAAAATACTGTATTTAGTATTCAATGCAGCTTATATAATTTACTAATTAGTTTCATTAGTAAATAAATAGCTTGAATAGCATAACTTGGAGCAGTAGTTGGGAAAACATTGAAGTTTGAACATTGCAATAGTGCAAAAGTAATGAGCGGAGCTATGTAAAGTATTTAGTAACGAGTTGCTTTGAATAATATTTACTGAGAACATCGTACAAGCCTTGTTTTTATACTTTTTAATATAGAAATAGTTTAAAGTTATAAAATATAGTATGAAAAATAAGCCGATTATTTTGAGAGCAATTTTATTTTGATAGCATAATTAAGAAATATCTCTCTCCAGCCTATAAACGTCCCACTGTTGGGCACAGGCCTCCTCGACTGTGGATTAATGTCAACTGTGGCGTGCTGACCAGGTGTGGATGGCACAGGGTTTAATTTCGAGATTTCCGTCTCTCACTGAAGATTTTATCTATGTTTGATATCCCTTAGCTGGCTTTTACAGCACCCTATGGGAAGAAATGGGGTGGTGATACTTGCAATCTTAATCCGTCACCACACGGACTAAGAAATATATTTAAATTCAATCCTTCAATCTCCTTATTGTATAACCATCAATAATAGCACCTTTATTCAATAAACTAGCTGTTGCCCTCGACTCCGTCCGCGTAGAATTTAGGAAATTTTCCCCGTTTTAGCAACATTTTTAACTACTGCTTGAGTGAGAGTATTATAAACGTAAGAGTAAACAAATATAATCAGAATGAACGAACTGCTAAGCTATCAGGAGTTACACGTGTTATTGTGAGTCAACCATAAAATATAGATATGTGCTGTTTCGGGATATTTTTTAGACAATTTTATGTAGAATATTTCCGTCATACATGATTTCTATGTAACTTTAACCATTAAGGCTGCACACGCGACGGAAGCTCAAAAAATGGAGCACCTTTTCCCGTTTTCCCAACATTTCCCTTCACTACTCTGCTCCTATTGATTGTAGCGTGATGAAAAGTATACTATAACCTGCCCAGGAGTATGAAGAATAATTGTTCCATGTTTCGTTAAAATCCGTCGAGTAGTTTTTGTTTCTATAAGGAACATACAGACGGACAGACAGACAGACAGATAGACAAAAATTTTACTGATTGCATTTTTGGCATCAGTATCGATCACTAATCACCCCCTGATAGTTATTTTGAAAATATATTTCATGTACAGAATTGACCTCTCTACAGATTTATTATAAGTATAGATAAGGTACTTCGTAACTCATAACGTAGTCAAGGTCGACACATACACTCCGTGATGTGTTATATTATATACAGACTATTTACATGAAAGCCTATTTACTTCCTAAGGCTGTTTATTAACAACATACTTAATGTTATGAATATATTATGTTACTATATAGAGTGTTACACGTTTAAAAATTGTATTATTGTAAAGACAATGTTTCTATATGCATATACTCTTCATCTATAATATAGCGTAAAAAGAAATATATTTTTTATTAAATAATAATCGATTTAATTTTCGCGAAGAAAAACAGGGACTACGAAACGTCTTTTTTTTTCAAAGAATTTATAGGTAAAATCTGCTTCAACTATATTTGTCCTTTTCAGCGCGGTGCTCGTGAATAGGGATAGCAATACCTTGAGCAAATACCTAAATTAGGACTACAGTATCCTCTTATGTTGTTGAAGTGAATAAAATGTACTAAAACTTCATAAATAATAGTAATATAAAAAAGTTTGTGTAATAAAATAATATGATAGAAACAGGAGTGAATGAAATTCTTTGAAGCGAACTCAGGGACTTTAGACCTCTCCATCATAATAATAATACGCACATTTAAGCAACGACCTTTTTATATAATAACACCATCCATTTTAATGAACTTCTTAAAATTTTATGAGTTATAATTCATTATAAAATGAATTTAAATGAAACCTATTAAATTTGAGTAATGAATTAAAAACTGTTTGCAGATTTTAATACCAAATTTTATACTTTTAAGCCTCATGAAATTAGTTTAGATACTTGAAATTTGAATTAAAACCAGATAATTTCAATACATTTTTGCTTTTAAAACGTATTAAGAACACCACAAACGGTATATTAATTATATAAACTAATATTATATAGCTGAAGAGGTTGTTTGTTTGAACGCGCGAGATTACTCAGGAACCACTGGTCCCATTTGAAAACATCTTTCAGTATTGGATAGTACATTTATTGAAGAAAGCTATATAACATCACGCTGCGACCAATAGGAGCGAAGGTCTTTCTCGCCTCGCCTGTTTCCTCTATACATCTGTCTCTTTCGCGCTATATTAATATATATTAATATGCCGTTTGCGACGACCTTTATCGTGAAATTCTTGATGTTACAAATAGCCGAATATTATTTAGATGCATATAAATGCTGGAATATCTTGCAATAATAGTTTCGTACCATTATCATTGTAATAAACTGTAGCTCGCGACTTTGTACGGGTGTAAATTTAGAAAATTTTCGCCTATTTTGCAACATTTTTAACGAATGCTTGGCTCCTATTGGGCGTAGCGTGAAGTTATATAACCTATTGCCAATGGCAATGGAAAAAAGGAAATTTATGTCTCTCCAGCCCATTTACGTCCCACAGTTGGGCACGGGCCTCCTCAACTTTGGGAGAGATTATGGTCTACTGTGCCGCGCTGACCAGGCGTATTGGCACAGGGTTTATTTTCGAGTTTTCCGTCTCTCACAGGGGATGTTATCTGTGTGCAATATTCCTTAGCTGATATTTACAGCACCCTTGGGAAGAGATGGGGTGGTGACACTTGTATTCTTAATCCGTCACCACACGGAGAGCGTGTTTAAACAAACGGAATTGAAAACTTCTTTTAGCATTGGATGGTCCTTTTATTTAGAAAGGCTATATAAGATTACGCTGCGACAATAAGAAGCAAAACCTTGTAAAAAAAAATTTCAAATTCCACGCGTATGGAGTCCCGAGCATCAAGAAATCTCAAGCCGAAATATTACGATAACAAATCGCATCAATAGTGATATAAATAACGAAATGTTTAATCAACACCTCACTGTATATTTGAACACATAAACAAAGTCTAAGTTTATGGCCAATAAACAAGCTAAACAGTAACATATATATGTTGGGACTAAGCGGTGACGTCATCAGTCGACGCGGACGCCTCCAGCTCCAGATTAATGGGACTCTGTGCGATTCGCTTAACTGTTTTATTTATTTACACAGTTACTTTTGTATTGGATAGTACATTTGAAATGGAATTTAAAAGCTGACAATCTATTTATAAATTTTAATTATAATCGATACAAGATTATTGTAAGTAAATTATTTATTTATTTATTTATTTTCAAACTTCTTGCACAAAGTTAATATGTACAATGGCGGGCTTAATGCTAAAAGCATTCTCTTCCAGTCAACCATTGGGCAGTGTGGAAAACGGAAAAGGTAGGTGCATAGCGCTAACAGTATTAATTTTCATACCTAATGTCAACTTAGTAGATATATAAAATTACCTAAATTAAATACATAACATCAACCTATGCTGCGAATAACATTATTATTATAAATACTTATACATACATATACATAAACATACATACATACTAATAATACATATACTTATCTTCCGTATAAGCCTATATTTATCCTGCAAACGATTGGCCGTCCTCTGAAGGAAAAAGTGCATTTAAACGGGCGTCCACCAGCATTGAGCGTCCGTATACCGGACGCCACTTTTTTGAGCGGTTGCTCTGAGACGCTATTGGTCCCAGCTAGCCGTAGTACAAATATCGACGGAAGTAAAAAAATCGTTGAAATGGCTGCAAAAAAATATTAATAAGTTCCCGAAAAAATCTCAGCGCGGGTGAGGCGCTGCTGCAGCGCGTATATCCACACGCGTATATCCAAGCGAATTTCTAGCTACGGACTCGGTTATTTGGCGTCCGTATTTGCGACGTTGCCAGCTCAGCCATAACATTATGACTATAACTCAAACAATGTCTACTACAGTCAATACAATATACAAAGTCTTCGAACACATAGGTTTTGCGTTCTATTCGGCGCCCCTCGTATTATGACATCACTTATTATTCAATGAACTAAGTTAATTAAATAATATTTCATTTGTCACATTAATTACTTTTTTATAAAATATGAAGATAGTTTGAGACTCGGAAAAGAACTTTGAATACTTTTATCTCTGAAATCATCTATGGGGTAAAAGGAGAATAGAAGTTAGTATAGGGAATCTACACCTGCTATATCGAATTGTATTAAGTATATCTGATAAGGTAATAGAAAAGGGTGGAAGTTTGCATAACCGTTCTACCGATTGTATAGGGGAAACAGAAAGGTTTGGTAAATTTTCAGGACGTAAATTAACTTATGAAACACAAAAAATAACTTTCTGCAAGACACATAGGTTGAAATTGGTAAACAAAAATGTATCGACTCCTATAATAAATTGATCAGCTGATCGAAATTTTTGAATAGGAGACGAACGTTTCGTAGATAGATACACCGTCTAGAATGACTACACCTTTCTGTTACGCCCAGTACATTGGTACCTACCTATCGGTATTTGTTATTTAGTATCGTTAAACTGACGCAAAGCTTTGTGCTATGTACGTACACATAATACGGACGTCCTATTGCAATATACAGACGCCCAATAGCTGTATACGGACGTCCAATTGCATAATACGGACGTTCAATTGCAATTGTGATTATGATTTCATCATATTATATCATCATTTATAATTTTCCGAGAGGTTTCCTTCGCAGAGAATACATTTTACTTGGTCACACCTTACTTTATATTCACAATTCATTAAAGCATGCTGTCCAGCACATTTGATACATTAAATACTTGTTTAATGAAATATGAAGATAGTTTGAGACTCGGGGAAGAACTTTGAATACTTTTACCTCTGAAATCATCTCCTAAGGGGTAAAAGAAGAATAAAAGTTTGTATAAGAAATCTATACCTGCTGTAGCGATTTGTATTATATCTGATAAGGAAATAGAAAAGGATGGAAGTTTGCATAATATTTTGGACTCTTATAATAAATTGATCATCTGATCGAAATTTTTGAATAGAAGACGAACGTTTCGTTGATAGATACAGCGTCTAAAATGACTACACCTTTCTGTTACGCCCAGTACATTAATACCTATCGGTATTTGTTATTTGGTATCATCAAACTGACGCAAAGCTTTGTGCAATGTACGTACACATAATACGGACGTCCTATTGCAATATACAGACGCCCAATGGCTATATACGGACGTCCTATTGCAGAATACGGACGTTCCATTGCAATAATTGTGATCATGATTGCATCATAATAATATATCATTTATAATTTTCCGAGAGGTTTCCTTCGCAGAGAATACATTTTACTTGGTCACACCTTACTTTATGTTCGCAATTCATTAAAGCATGCTGTGCAGCACATTTTATACATTAAATACTTGTTTAATGAAATATGAAGATAGTTTGAGACTCGGGGAAGAACTTTGAATACTTTTACCTCTGAAATCATCTCCTAAGGGGTAAAAGAAGAATAAAAGCTTGTATAGGAAATCTCTACCTGCTGTATCGATTTGTATTATATCTGATAAGGAAATAGAAAAGGATGGAAGTTTGCATAATATTTTGGACTCTTATAATAAATTGATCATCTGATCGAAATTTTTGAATAGGAGACGAACGTTTCGTTGATAGATACACCGTCTAAAATGACTACACCTTTCTGTGACGCCCAGTACATTAATACCTATCGGTATTTGTTATTTGGTATCATCAAACTGACGCAAAGCTTTGTGCAATGTATGTACACATAATACGGACGTCCTATTGCAATATACAGACACCCAATGGCTATATACGGACGTTCAATAGCTGTATACGGACGTTCAATAGCAGAATACGGACGTTCAATTGCAATTATGATCACGATTGAAGATAGACGGTACTATATGACTGTAAGCTACCAACTGTAAGCAGAAAGCACGATTCTCAGTATATTTTCATTTTTTTAATTGTATTTATTAAATTACAAAATCTACCAAATTTCACTAAAGTTTTTAGTAGATAGGTATGTAAACCTAACACATATTTAAATAAATGGGTATTTATCTTTAAGTAGTTCTTGGAAAACCGAGCATCCTTTATAATTTGCCGGGCGGTTCCTTTCCAGGGAACACATTTTACTTGGTCAGACCTTACTTTATGTTCGCAATTCATTAAAGCCCATTGTACAGGGGAAACAGATAGGTTTGGTCAATTTTCAGGACGTAAATTATCTCATGAAACACATCAAAGAACTTTCTCCAAGACACATAGGTTGAAATTCGAAAACAAATGTTTGGTCTCCTTTATTATGTTAATCAGCTGATCGAAATTTTTGAATAGGAGACCAACATTTGGTTTTTGGGATCTATCTCATGTTTTATGGTAAATTTGTCCAGTTTCGTTGATAGATTATTGGTTTTAAATGACTACACCTTTCTGTTACGCCCAGTACATTGGTACCTATCAGTATTTGTTATTTAGTATCTTCAAACTGACGCAAAGCTTTGTGCTATGTACGTACACATAATACGGACGTCCTATTGCAATATACAGACGCCCAATAGCTGTATACGGACGTTCAATAGCAGAATACGGACGTTCAATTGCAATTATAATCACGATTGAAGATAGACGGTAAGACTGTAAGCTACCAACTATAAACAGAAAGCACGGTTCTCAGTATTTTTTCATTTTTTTTTAATTGTAATTAAAAAATTACAAAATCTATCAAATTTCACTAAAGTTTTTAGTAGATAGGTTATAAACCTAACAAATATTTAAATAAATGGGTATGTAACTTTAAGTAGTTCTTGCAAAACCGAGCATACTTTATAATTTGCCGGGTGGTTCCTTTCCAGGGAACACATTTTACTTGGTCAGACCTTACTTTATGTTCGCAATTCATTAAAGCATGCTGTCCAGCACATTTGATACATTAAATACTTGATTTATAAAAATGAAGTTAGTTTGAGACTCGGGAAAGAACTTTGAATACTTTTATCTCTGAAATCATCTCCTAAGGGGTAAAAGGAGAATAGAAGTGTGCATAGGGAATCTATACCTGCTATATCGATTTGTATTATATTTGATAAGGAAATAAAAAAGGTGGAAGTTTGCATAACCGTTCTACCGATTGTACAGGGGAAACAGGTTTGGTCAATTTTCAGGACGTAAATTATCTCATGAAACACAACAAAGAACTTTCTCCAAGACACATAAGTTGAAATTCGAAAACAAATGTTTGGACTCCTATAATAAATTGATCAGCGGATCGAAATTTTTGAATAGGAGACCAACATTTGGTTTTACGGATCTACCTCATGTTTTATGGTAAATTTGTCCAGTTTCTTTGATAGATTATTGGTTTTAAATGATTACACCTTTCTGTTACGCCCAGTACATTGGTACCTATCAGTATTTGTTATTTAGTATCGTCAAACTGACGCAAAGATTTTTGTGCTATGTACGTACACATAATACGGACGTCCTATTGCAATATACAGACGTCCAATAGCTGTATACGGACGTTCAATTGCAGAATACGGACGTTCAATAGCAATTATGATCATGATTGAAGATATACGATAATATGTGACTGTAAGCTACCAACTGTAAGCAGAAAGCATGGTTCCCAGTATTTCTTAGTTTTTTAATCATAATAAATATAAAATTACAAAATTTACCAAATTTCATTAGAGTTCTTCAATAGGTGTTGCGTGAAAGATGGGCATAAGACATTCATTGACCATTCAATCCATTAATTGATAATAATAATTAATATGTGTTAATTATTGTTAATAGTTATGTGTTAATTATGTGTTTAATAGTTATGATATTGGTATCAACAGAAATAATCCCGATAGTTGTATCGGTGAACGGTTTAGTCCCAAAGAGCCTCTCACAAAATCTCGAGAGGCTCGGCGTCAATAACAAGTCGGTGACCGATGCAGAAAGCGGTCTTACTTGACAATGCCCGTATAGTTCGTCAGTTTCTTTCCCATTAGGCTCCACCACTCCGGCTGACTGTTGCGGACCTCGTCGGAGTGCGTCCTGCCGCCTTTCGAGGCGAGGCAGTGTTATATCCAAAATAATAATTAATAAAAAGAAAGTAATATTGATTAATTCAACATTAAATGTATTTTTATTTTTTTATTTTATATTTAAAAATGTAATTTATAAGAGAAATAAATGAATAATGAATAATAATTATGATAATAAGATAATTATAAGGTAGGCAAGTAGTCGTATGTTATTACACGTGGGGTATCCGGCATCCGTATATAGATTATAGATATAAAACTAACAAATGTTTAAATATATGAAATGTTGAAATTGTGTGTCACAAGCAAGCGGTAGGTATCTAAAGAGATGATAAAACTAAATCTGGCAACGTCGCATTCCCCAAAGTACCTACCATCCTGTCAGGACGTTACATAATCGACGCCATGGCTGAAGAACCACCTATATATCCTGGATGCCTGTAATGTATCATTATGGTTCGGGGTTCAAAAATGTCTGGGCATAACTGCATGACGAATATCTCGAAAAATTTAAATATCAAAAAATGATGTACCCCACGCAGCTAGAAATAAAAAAACTAAGCAATATTCATCAAAACATGTTAGCAAAAGTAAGGGGAACCCGGGGACGTCGTACTGATGGGCTTTGTGCATGACGCCAAAATGATTCTGGGATGTAAATATATACAGTAAGAGACGCTATAACCGTTATTATTTAATTATACATAAATACCTATAATTAATAATCTAATATATAAAATTCACGTGTCACAGTGTTAGTTACCGTACTCCTCCGAAACGGCTTGACCGATTCTTCTCAAATTTTGCATACATATTCAGTAGGTCTGAGAATCGGCCAACATTTATTTTTCAAACTTTTTTTTTTTAGTATGGCTAAACAACGTTTGCCGGGACAGCTAGTAATATATAATATATATTTTTTATTTTTATGAATATTACTATTTATGTTAATGTATACATATATACCCACATTGTACCTGTAGGTGTTTAGTGTGGATTAAGTTTTAATGATGAAATTAATTACTTTTGTAGTAAATGCCTATCCTTAATCTCAAACTTCTCTTTCAAACTCATAATATATGTCTGAGTTAAGCTCGCCTTTGTACATTAATTATTATGAATTTTCTATCTTAATTTTTTTATCTGTAACTGTATCTATGTTTATTGTACAATACAGAAGAAATGAAATATTATTTTTGGGTTTTTAAATTTATTTCATTGTTAATTTATATAGCACTACCAGCTGACCCGGCAAACGTTGTTTTACCATATAATTGTTAGGGGTGAACCCATTATCACTTAGAGATTTGAATACTGAATAGCAGCTGATTCTCAGACTTACTGAAAAAATTCATAAGAATCGGACAAGCCGTTTCGGAGGACTATGGGAACGTACATTGTGACACGAGAATTGTATTTATTAAATAATTAGGTATATAAAAGTAGTGAATGTATTAATTGTATTAAATAGCTATTGTCCGCAACTGGCGCTGGCCCCACATAGGGACATACAAACAATAATAATAGCTTTCTTTTATAATAAGTATAGATAAAGATAAAGTAATAATTGTAATGAAACATTAAATCGACTCAATTTTTAACAGATTAATATTGAATTGGAAATAAATGTAATTCATATTCCAGTATTTGATCCATATTATTGGATGGAGAAAATCTTTCCATGCTTACACTTTATTAAGAACCAGATGTTAAAAAAAATACATAAAACCTTTTAGTGTTATATTCCAAATCCATCAAAGTCAAACAGCTGCCACTCAATCAGACGACTAACTATTGCGACCGACTTGTTTTTAGTCGTATCTTTTAAATGTAACTTAATTCTGACGTCATCAGTGACAAATGGCAGCACTTATCGCTTCAGATTAGAGCTTTTAATTTACCTAAGGTGTTAAGAGATTGACATTACATGAAACTTGACTTACATAAAAAAAATACAACTTAGACAATACTAAAATTCTTGTGTAACAAATTCATTTAGTACTTAGTTTGTTTTCTGTCTCTCCAGCCTATTTACGTCCCACTGTTAGGCACGGGCCTCCTTCCTTTGGGTATATATAAGGATTATGGTCTACAGTGCCGCGCTGACCAAGCCTGTTGGCACAGGGTTTATTTTCAAGATTTCCGTCTCTCATGGAGGATGTTATCTGTGTGTAATATCCCTTAGTTGACTTTAACAGCAACCTTAGGAGGAGATGGGGTGATCACAATTGTATTTTTAATTCATCACCACACTTTGTTTCTACAGTTATTTTAAATTTCACTCACGTTAATTTCTTTTATTAAACTTCTTTTAAAACACTTGCGTTTACCTAATAAAAAGCAAATACGTTTTTTCTGTGTGTGCATAAAGCTTTTGAAACTATTTAAAAGATTTAAATGCGGTTTTATTTTTAAAATAGAGTTATTCAAGAAGTGAGTTTAAATGATTATTTTGTTAAGTTTTGTTTTCCAAATTGCACGTTTTGTTTTCAAAGTCGCAGGCAACAGTTAGTATATAATATATCCCTAAATATCCATAACACAAGCAAATAACCTTAGCTTGGGACCAGTAAACGTTTTGTGAAATGTTCTAAAAAAATCTTATAATTTATAGTACAATATTTTAGTTTCAAATTCCTTACATGCCAATTTTTCCAGGTGACTTAGAATTTCCTTTAAGTAATAATTATGAGTTTTAAAATATAGCACAGTAGGGTAACCATGTTTCAAACGATTCATTTTCACGCAATTTTAGTGGTATAAAAATTTGATAAACAAGTTATAATGTTATTATGGTTTGTTTGACATGAAATTTTACATCAAAGGAAAATGCAATCATGTTTAGGGTTGAGATTTACAGTTGGCATTAATTGTAATGATAAGAGTCACAAATATAATAGGAATGTAAATAGTATTTTTAACCGTTTCAAAAATTGAGGAGGTTCTAAAATCGTTTTTTTTTATGTTTGCCACCTCAAAACTTTTAACTGGGCAAAGAGATTTTATTTATTTTATTTATTTATTTGAAAACTCGTGGTTTCCATGTAATCCCGTTGTCATCGGGTCAGGATCTGATGGTTATCCCTTGAAAAATCGAGGAAAACCCCTAATTTACAAAGTCATATCACGATTTTTTTTCAAAAATTTACCATCTTATTTATTCTTTATTGCACACATACAAAACAAAACAGAAAAAAATTACAAACATAAAAGAAACAACATGTACAAAGGCGAGCTTAATTCAATAATGAATTTTCTTCCAGCAAACCATAATGATGGAGAAAAAAGAATATGGGCATACCAGTGCACAACAAAATTACTAGCTTAAAAACTAACATTCTTACTATCTAGCAACAAATAAATACATACATACTACTACCTACATACATACAATACGATACAAATTATATATTGATACTTTCTTATAATATACTACATACACATACATAAATATAATATTATAGCAGTGATGAGAAATATTTCATCGTCCTTTTTTTGAACACGTCTAGGGATGAGCTGGCGCGTATTGAGTGTGGAAGGGCATTCCACAGAAGTATAGCGCTAACAGTAAAAGAGTTAGCGTAGCGGCTGGAAGTGTGACTCGGGATTTTGAGAAGAAGAGAAGTTACAGTGCGGCATGGTTTGTTTCTAGGAATCAAATACTCAAAACGCTCACGGAGATAGATAGGTGCATTAGAAGTATGGAGGATAGCATAGAGAAGATTAAGGGTGTGACAGTCTCGTCGCCGTCGAATTGGTACCCATCCCAGCTTTGACCGAAAAGCAGACACATGGTCATACTTTCGGAGACCAAAAATGAACCGAATGGATAGGTTCTGTAGACATTCGAGTTTATCCAGGAGTTCTTCTGTGGCGTCTATGAAACAAACATCCGCGTAATCAAGAAAGGGAAGTAAGAGCGTTTGGGCAAGAGTTACCTTAAGAGTACTCTTACTTCATTTATAGACATTTTAGACTTAAGGATATAAAATACGTGAAAAAACACCAGTATAGATTATAATAAATTAATAAAGACTAACAAAAAACTCTCATAAATCACAATTCCATAAACATGATAACAAAAATATTTTCCAAATACGATCATCAGCACTAAGTACCATAATATTTGGGCCATTAAATAAATCACACATTTTATGGTAAACTGGCTATCAAAAGTCTCTTGAACTTACCATAATAGAAACTTATAATGAACGGTCTACAGTACGGAATAAATAGACCATTACATTTTACTTAAGATATATATGACTATCATAGATAATGTGGCCATAATTTGATGACTTAGAAGGACAACAGCCACTTGTTTTTTAAATCACCGATCTATTGACAAAGTTTCGATATTATGTTTTTATTATCCTCAATTTATATTCGTGTTTAGTGTAAATTATTGTCACAGTAGTTTTGTGTATTGCCATACTCAATAATTTATTATTGTTCTAACCAAACAAAGCTATAATTTTGTTTATGTTGTCGCTGAATTATGAGTTCATTTGTTTGTGTGGTTGGCTAATGGGGTTTTCAGTGGGTTAATTTTAGATTGTATCGTAATAAACACCATAATTTGTGAGGTCAAGTATATTTTTTCGGGTGATAAACAAGTGTGCTATATATGTATAGTACACAAATTTATTCTGCATGAGAACTTCCAATTTACGAAGTAATATATTTATGGTCTTATTCATAATGACTTATCGGAGGTTTAAAAGTTCGCTAAAATGGTTTCGCGAAAATTGTCAAAACTTGTTATTCATAACAGTCTTTTTACAATAAAACGTTTATTATCTCTCCGATAAAATCTCCGTTCAAACCTCCGATAAGTCATTATGAATAAGATCATTAATAGATAAATAACTTGAACTATACAGATTCTGTATACATTTATTACGTCTGTAACAATAAAATGTAGTATATTTATTTTTTGAAGATAAAATAAAAACGTAACCGTATTTGGAGTCGACTCCCAAATAAATAACTAAAATTATTAAATACCTAAAGACCCATTTCTAACTTTGACACGAGTACCGTCAACTATAAAATTCTATTTTAAAATGTTATATACATATATCGATCGAAATATACGACTTCAATTTATACCAGTTGCACTTAAACATTAAACTCCACTTTACTAACAATAAATAAAATCTAGTTCATCATAAATTATGGTCTCCATAGTTTGAGCAAAATTATTTAAGTGTTGCTAACATCGACGACTATACCCCATTTTTGGGAAACATAAATTGTTAACAGTGTTATTCGTGTAGTGATTTATTTTATTCGTAGAACGTTAGTGAGTCGCTCTAGATTATTTATTGTTTTTGTAGTTTTATTTTTTTATAAAACTATTTAGATTGAATTTAATTACAATATTTTGTTGCTATAAGAACTTTTAAGGTAATCAGTGTAATTATATATTCTTTTTGTACGTAGTATCCATGAAATCCTTCCTTACAATTGCAAGAACATTAAAAATACTGTAACCCGTCAGTTGTTTAGTACTGAACTATCTATTTATATTTATTATTTATCTATTGTCCATATGGTGACGGATTAAGAATACAAGACCACCCCTTCTCCTCCCAAGGGTGCTGTAAAAGTCAGCCAAGGGATATTGCACACAGATAACATCCTCTGTGAGAGACGGAAACCTCGAAACTAAACCCTGTGCCAACACGCCTGGTCAGCGCGGCACAGTAGACCATAATCCCTCTAATATGGAGGAAGTCCATGCCCAACAGTGGGACGTAAATGGGCTGGAGAGAGAGAGAGAGAGAGAATTATCTAGCAAACATGCAGATAGAGTTATAACTCTATATATTTATGTTATTTAAGATTAATAAAGTTTAAGATATCCATGGACTCATCACACAGCATGTTCTAGTCCCAAACTAAGCATAATGCTTATGATAAATATACATCCATCCATTAATCCTTCTCCGTCCACTGTTGGACATAGGCATCCTCCATGGAACGCCACAACGCGCGGTCTTGTGCCGCTTGCATCTAATCTTTCTGCAACCTTAACGACATCGTCGCTGTTAAAGGATTACAAATATGTATAAAACATGTTCTTTTTCTGAGTTTTTGCAGATTTACTTGCGGGAATTGAGAATTTTTTAATACCGTAAATAAGTATTTTAAAAAGTTAAATTTAAAGGAAAACATTATTCAAATTTCACGCTGGATATTCATTAGAAGTTTTAAAATGTATGTAACATTATTTTAAATGATTAAACTCAATCGAAGCATTGAACTTACTGGAGCTCTGCCAGAACTTCAATTTAAAAGTGTCGTCTAATTCTTGGACTGGATGCATTAATGTGAAATTTTACTTAATCCATCAATGAAATAATTATTTTCTTAAATAAAAGTTCTAGGATAGTGCCGTAGTCTAATTTTAAAAATGTAATTTTTTTGTTGTTTTATGAATATTAAAATTGTAACACAACGCTAATCTTATTTACATCACTTTAAAACAGTTTGACAGACAGACAGACTGACAGACAGAGAGTCCAAAAACATCAAAAATATCATGAATGTTTAAATGTTATTTAAATTCTTTTACATGTTCATTCACAAGTGTTAAACACTAATTAACCCACACAAAAATGTGGTAGCATAAAAAGTCAAGTAACATAATAACACCTTAAGATACTGAATATCAAAGTAGGAAAGAACCAAAAATATATCTCATGAGATATTATGGAAAACTTGAAGTTTCTCCCCTCGGAGCTAATGTTCATAATCTTTGCAACTTTTAATAGGACAGGCCCCGAATTTGACGACCGTTACTTTAGATATATACCCAGGGGTCGCCACCAGCTGTGAAACTTTATTTCATTCGAATTACGTACTTATATAGAGAGTTGTGTTCACTGTGTGTGCTGGGAAACGGAGTTTAAAAAAAGAAGTAATTAACTAGATTAAAAAGTTTCCTTTTTCATTTGAAAGTTTAGCTTTATGAGAAATATTCATATTGCATTATTAAAAATAGCTCTAAAGTTTAGTAAAGGATAATGAAATATGTTACGAAACATATTTTATTATCCTTTCCTAAATTTGTCTGTCTAAAAATGACTATAATTTTAGTATAATTTTAGATAACTTATGTATGTGTCTGTTAGGAAGCTGTATCTCATGAACAGTGATAGATATATTAGTTAAAATTTTCACAGTTAATCTATGTTACCTCTGTAATAACAAAATCTAAAATCCATACAATAAAATATTTTTAAGCTATTGCATAGCTTCTATCGCGTGGAGACTGAATGCACTAAATTCGAAATTTAGATTCCGTAACAAAGATAGCGTAACTAAAAAAAATTGGTCAAGTGCGAGTGGGACTCGCGCACGAAGGGTTCCGTACCATTATCTATGCAACATAAGGCAACGTTATTAGTATCGAGCAAGAAACGGTAAAAAAATCAGTTTTTTGTATGGGAGCCCCCCTTAAATATTTATTTTATTTTATTTTTAGTATTTGTTGTTGTAGCGGCAATAGAAATACATCATCTGTGAATATTTCAACTGTCTAGCTATCACCGTTCTTGAGATACAGCCTGGTGACAGACGGACGGACGGACGGACAGCGAAGTCTCAGTAATAGGGTTCCGTTTTTACCCTTTGGGTACGGAACCCTAAAAATACTACACACGGCGCCGTTTCGCTGTACGCGCTGGTGACTCATGTCAGTTTTGGCGTTAGTTTTCATTTTATTGACATTTGATTGACAATCGCTATTTTATCTTAATTACCATAAACAATGGACAGATGTAAGCATCAGTAAATAAGTATTATTAATCTTATTTTAGTTTATGGTATTTAGATTCTTGCATAAATAAAATAAATAAATAATTATAATTGCATAAGTTGATAAAAAATACTATGCAATAGCTTTACCGCGGCAGTCCCCGAGTGACACACGTCTTTTTTGGGAGTAGAAGAGGGCTGTGTCCAACAATGGGTCATTAATGGGCTTATAAGAAAAAGAATTTTGGAGTGCTGACTCCATTTATTTCCTAGGGTACTGTAAAAGCCAGCTAAGGAAACAGACAGATAATATCCTCTGTGAGAGACGGAAAACAAGGTGGTCAGCGCAGCATAGTAGACCATAATTCCTTACAGGAGGTGGCCGGTGTCCAACAGTAAGACACTAATGGTATCTAAATAAAAACTACTTCGATAAAACCAAATGACTTCAAGAGAAATTTATTAAGTGTGATTATTTTCTTATTTTATTGACAGCTAACTATAAGATTGACTATGTCAACAAAAAGTAGTGTTTGTTTCAATCCTTTTTCATCCCGAAACAATAAAAAGAGATAGGAAATGAAGGCCTATACTTATAGTGAGTTGTTTCAAACCAATTCTGACGACATAACACTTTGATTGTGTTGACTTTGGGTATTTCGATTAAAGGAATTGTTTAAGCTAAGAAGATTGTACGGCGTGCTTCAAATTTTATTGTTTACTTTGGACACAATTAAAGTTAAGAATACGACGTACAAAGTGTTGGAAATCTTTAAGATTTTTGACGTACTTGTGATATTACAATACCACAGTTTTGAATTTAAGGATTCAATGATTAACTTACAAACTCGAAATAGTCTGTATTTTGAGTTAACCTTTTTTGTAAACTATATATTCATCGCAATATTAAGGACAAACTAGACCAAAATAATTATCTAGATAAATAACTATTTACATTAAATTTAACTATCTTTAACGGAAAAATAACTTTTTAGCAAACAATCTCTTAATCTTTGTCTTTTATAGAATATTTATTTTTGGAAGTTAGTATCCTCTGTCGAAAGCTTTATTTTTTAATTATATACTTGAATTCGGTAAATATTATTTTTTTAAATCAATGCCACGTTATCAACACAAAATTATCTTTCAAAGATAAAGTTTCATCAATATGCAAGGTTAATAAAAGCATATTTAAAAAGAAATAGCATTGCAACTATCTCTAAAGAGTTAAAAATACATCGTAGACATAAAAAGAAACCGAAATATATTCAGAGATAGCATCTCGAAGACAAATGGCCGCGCTCTGTTAGAAATAATTGCCAATGAATTACATTTAAACACATTTCTACTACAATAGTTTAGCAATAGTTCTATCTATTGATAGTGTTATCTTGCTGTCAGGTTCATTTGTTTTTAGAGTTTCGTACCAAAAGGTAAAACGAGACTATTCATTTACTATTTCTTTATTCTCCTGCTCTTATCCTATTATTTGGGGTCCACGCAACATGTATGACGAGCCTCGTGGTTGAGTGGTTTATGTAACGGACTGCCGATCAAGAAGAGGTCGCGGGTTCGATTCCCGCTCGGGACAGTCATTTGTATGTTTTTTCTAATTGTCATACAAATGTTTGTTATGCCTCTGGGCGTTTCTATGTAGTTATTATAAGTATGTATTTACAAAAGAAAAGTAGTATATGTATTCTATCCGTATTCTGGTACCCATAACACAAGCATATAAGCTTAGCTTGGGACCAGAGGACGTTGTGTGAAATGTCCATGAATATTTATTATTTTTATTATGTATTTTTCTTCCATAATCTTTTGTCAGTCGTTTTGAGACTATAACTAGAGACCTGAAAATTACACAGTTAATATACAGTTGATGCTTTAATAACAAATACACATCATCATCCATCTCCTGCCCTTATCCGTTTTTTTGAGGATCAGGAATGTGACAAATACATTATGATAAGATTAAGGAACACTTCGTGTGCGAGTGCAACTCTTACATGAGCAGTTTATCGATCACTGTAAATATTTCATATAAAAACTGGTTTTGTCTGAGATTTTATTTGAGTGAAAAAGTGTGAAATAAAAGTTGCCAATGTACTTCTTCAGATTGTAGATTATCGTTGTACGAATTTTTATTAAAAATTAGTTTAATTTATGGTAAATCCGTATGTCTGTATATTGAAGTATAGATAATAGTTTAACACATTAAGATATAACTTACATACACATAAGAATACATAGTATTGTAACGTTCTATTTATATGTTAATCTTAATATTTCATGCATCGTGTGAAAAACCATCAGACCCAGAAACCCCACCCCCCAAACCAGTTTCAAAACGCTTACTCTACAATAAACGCTGCCCATTTTTCTTTGCTATTCATAATTTTTTTTAAAAATCGAGCAAAAAGTAGAAGTGTTTCCACAGCCATCGTTTCCTTTCAACCAGCTCACTGAAAAGTCAATCAAGTTTTATGGAAATTTTTATTTTTATTGAAATTGTTACTGTCTCGTACTAACCTTAAGTTCTTAAGAAAAGATGTTTTAATATGATTATGTAAGTAAATGGCAGTTTCTTTACTCGTAATAGAATATTTCAATGTATAAGACATTAAAATATTTTATAGCGAGTTTTATAGATTCATGTATTCAAGATTGCGTTAGTTATTTTTAAGTAGGTATAAGATATTCATGGACAATTTATACAACGTCCTCTGGTCCCAAGCTAAGCTCATATACTTTTGTTATCGGTAAAAACCAGAATAACCATAGAATACATATACTACGTTTCTTTTGTAAATTCATACTTATAATACATAGAAACAACCAGACGCAGAACAAACATTTGCATGAAACTTATAAATATCACACAAATGATTGTCAGTGTGGAAACCGAACCCGCGATCGTGACGGCAGTTCGTTACATGAACCATTAGATTAGATATTCATCCAAGTCCAACTGTTACTAGTTGACTAAACTGGACTGTTATACCTACATAATCAAATCTGCTACTAAAATCTACATCTTCCACTTGGCTCGGACTTCGAAATTCTTTGACAAAGAAACAGATGTTTTTAAAGTCTGAGCAAGGTTTCCAATAAATATCTCATAAAGATAGCAAATAAATAAATAAAATACTAGCCTACTAGATAGAAACGAACAGATTTCTAATTATGCCAAGAGGTTCTGCCATTATTTCAAACAATATATAATTCTATTAACCACTAAATTTACTTACAATTATAAGGAGTTCCTTGGAACTAAATTATTTAATGAACAGCGTAGGCATTATATAATTTGTGAGCCTTAATTTAAACCTGACTTAACAGTTAACGGTTAGACTTTAATTATGTATTTCTGTTAAATTGAAAGATTAGTTTGATTACACAGTTATATGGTTAAAGAGTAAATTGTCCGTGTGGTGAAGGATTAAGAATACAACTGTCACCTCCCCAAGTCTTGAATGAATGAGGCGTCCTATTAACCGACCGAGGGAACATATACCTAAGAGGATTGAAATCAGCCAGACGGCCATTAGTAACAATCTGCCAAAACCTACTGTAACATGGCAATAAGTTGCGCCGACCCCAAATTACGTGATAAGGGCAGGTGAATGATGATATGTAGAATATTAAGCTTATATCTATACCATCTTTTCTAATATTATAAAGCTGAACAATTTGTTTGTTTTTGAACGTGCTAATCTCAGTCACCAATGGTCCGATTTGAAAATTTATTTCTGTGTTAGATAGTACATTTATCGAGAAAGGCGAAAGGCTATATATCATCACGCTACTACTAATAGGAGCGAAGCGTCAGTGAAAAAATGTTTTAAAAACGGGACAAGTTTTTTAAATTCTACGCGTATGAAGTCCCGGGATAATGCTAGTCTTATGATATATGGTAAGGGTAAGATAAGTATTGTAAGTAAGATGTAATATATATGTGTTTCTTAGAATAGTCAAGTGGACCTTTTCATGTCATGTCCCGGTTCTATTATGACACCGCTCTTATTTTGTCAAGAAACCATTTATCAATCAGGCGAGGTGAAACAAGATTGTGAGTTCGTGGTGAGTTATTGTGGTAACATAAAGGTTAACATAATTTGTTTTTAAATACTCAAATCGCCTACAATTGAAATAAATATATATAGTATAGTACAAATAGTCAAGTACGAGTTGCACTCGCATACGAGGTTTTACTATCAAAATATATTTGAATTTATTTTAAAAATGAAGATAACTTACAGCTAAAACTATATTAGGTATACAAAATTAAAATACACTGCAAGGCAAATTAAAAGTTTTCGTAAGTTTTCGCATAATATATTATTATATTTATCGGAGAATAGACCAGACGCCTGAACAGGAATCATAAAATAATAAAATCCAAACCAGGAGCTAATCTCGAATCTACCTACAAATTGGTTACAAACACTTTACTATTCTTTTAAAACCTATTTCCTTTATGCTTAGCCTACATATTCGTCTTACCGACCCCAAATGACACCAAATAATAGGACTCCAAGCCATGGGATAAAGGCAACACAATGATTATGCCGAGTATTGCTGCAGCATCAACTAATATATGTTACACAAACTGTGAAGTTCTCAGCTCTCTAGCTATCACTGTTCCAGAAATACAGCCTAGTGAAGGACGGACGGACGAACAGCAGCACTCTTAGTAAAAGGGACTTTTAAAAGGTTTTACTTTTTGAAAGATTTACCTTTTGGAACGGACCCGTAAAATTACGTAATATTTTTAATCAAACCATGTAATCTCTTTCATAAATATATTAATAATAACGTAAACTATCCATTAAAATATGCTACAATATACACAAATCCCTTATTACACATAGTCCCACAATAACATACACAATTCATATCACGTGGGTATTTACAAAGCTCGTATGGTACGGACTGTGAAACGTGATAGAAATACAAACATAGTTTTGTTACGAATATTGTTAAAATTTTGCTAACAATATATTTATATTTAGAAGCATTTGGTATAAATACGTTACGTTAATACACCATTATTTTATTGAATTTTGTTCCAACCTCGTGCTTATGTAACTGCGTGCGTTAATCCATGCGTGCTTCTGTGCATGCATGTGTGCCTACGTGCATGCATGAGTTAGTTTCAAGCGCATTTCTTTTAAGGTAATGAAATATTATAATTTTTATGCATTATTGTAAAAATTATTAACTTCTACAATTTTTCTTAAAAGAACGTGACTCACTGAAACTGAATCCCAACAACTAATAATGAACGTATGGTATCCACTACGTACATTTAATTTAGTTGCATTATACAACTTCCATTAAAAAAAAATAAGAATTTCGAAGCGTTTTTTGGGTGATATCAGTCACTTTTCAGCCACTACAATCACGGCTATCCAAAACGTAAAAATATAATCGAAACACCAAAATTATCCGTTTAAATTCGCGAGCCCGCGATTTTGTATGCGTGAAATTTTGTAAAGTTGCCCGTATTTGCAACAACTTTTGCTATTGGTTGTTTTTTTTAACCTAATGCCTCGCTCCTATTAGTCATAGTGTGTTACTATGCCTTCCCCGATAAATGGACTATCCAATACAAAGAGAATTTTTATATTAGAACCAGTAGTTCCTGAGATTAGCGCGTTCAAACAAACAAACTCTTCAGCTTTATAATAATTAGTATATTATTGATTTTAAATAATGCATAGATATAATATAAAAGTATGTATTCCTTTAGACGCTTTAAGCTTACATCTATGTTCTTCAAACTTATATTTCTCGAAGTTGTAATCGCTAGAAAAGCATCTGTATCACTTCGCAGAGTGTTTCATTTTAAATCCTGTTACATATTAAACCGTTTCAACTCGACTGTACTTCCATATTCTATATTTCACATACATAGTTATCTATGCACTCGACTGTACCTCAGAGTATACTATGAATGCTACGACATATTGGTTTTGATACTTGATATTAGGGTAAAGGTAAAGGATCTACGTCTATCGGTTTGTCTGTCCATCCACATTTTTCATTTAATTATTACATTTTGATATTGACTTTTTGTTGTTTGAAATTTGACTATGTTCAAAACCTCAGAACAGACAAACAAGTTTGTCTGTTCTGAGTTCAAAACACAGCCCGGTGGCAGACAAATAAATAGCTAAATAGCTATAATTTATTTTTACTCTTTGATACGAACTCTAAAACGACTTATCTCTACAGCCTCTTTCTTCATAGACTATAGTGTCAAATTTCAAAATTTTACTTCGGAGTAATTTTTGTAAAAAAAAGGTACAAAAATATATCTTTCGAACCGTAACTTCAATAGAAAAGTAAAAAATACTGTCCGGATAGAGCCCCATACATTTTCGGTAGATAAAAACGTAACGACATTTCCCAACGTTCACACCATCCACTGTCGGATACGTTCACTGATCGTTTTATTCCAGAGGCAGTTACCCGGCGATGTATGTCACGTTACAAAATAAACTCACATCCATGCAGCACATCAATTCACTGGTACTATGGACACTTTCTGTTTTGTACTGGCACTTTACATTTTTTTCTATTCTTGTTGGAAAGAAATTTAAGCAGATTTTATTTAAAAAACAGTCAATACGAGTCACACTCGCATATTCGAAGGGTTCCTTAACGTTATTATGATAATAAATTCACCATTAGGACCCCAAATAACACTAAATAATGGAACCCCTAATCTATAGTAATATTATAAGGCTGAGGAGTTTGTTTGTTTGAACGCATAATCTCAGGAACTACTAGTCAGATTTGAAAAAATATTTCTACTACAGTTATACTATATTTACCGAGGAAGGCTATAGGCTATATAACATCACGCTATGACCCTTTTGTTTAAAATAGAATAACAGCACGAATTTCATATCTATTCTATTTATTAATCTATACATTCTATCTTCAAATGGGATTGAACCCCATTCTAATAGTTGATACTAATTAATAAGTAATTTACGTAATCACGTAAACCGGTCAAGGACCGGTGACATTGCAGTACCTGATAAATAGTGTTTTCTAGTTTTTCTACTAAGAAAACATATTTTTTTAATATCATTTCAGTACGTTAATAGCGATATAAGTTATGGTGTTAGAAAAGTTTGTTTCATAAATAGACCACGCTGTAAATTAATTTGTTAATTATTTATTATTTATAGGTGTGTGAGCTCACAACTTTGTTAGACCTCTAATATATCGTGAACATCTGGACTTTGGAAGTCGTTTGGTGGTCGAACTGTAACAGTGAGGAGAAAATTATTATAAGTTTATATTTATATTGCTGTTCGAACTAAGAACTTTTTGAATATAAAAAGTATTGTGAATTTATGTTTTAAATAGTGAAAATATAAATAGCGAGTAATTCCAAAATTCACTTCATGATATATCATCGACAACATTGTGTACCAAAATAGAATCCTATATATTTTCCGTAGATGAAAACGTAACAACATTTCCCAACGTTCACACCATCCACTGTCGGATACGTTCACTGATCGTTTTATTTCAGAGGCAGTTACCCGGCGATGTATGTCACGTTACAAAATAAACTCACGTCCATCCACATCAATACACTTGTACAATGGAATTCTTTTTATATTTTTCATCCCTATTTTGTTCAAAAATGTTTGTTTAACCATAGACGGAGGCAAAAGAGCTAATTTACGTCTTTGATCTATGTAGTAGGTGGTTCAGTGTTAGCCACATAAGTTAGGTGCTTCTGAAGTGAGTTTGCTTCATAAATGGACCACGTTATAGATTTAGTTGTTAATTATTTATAATTGTGTGAGCTTAAAACTTTGTTATACCCCTAATATATCGTGAACATCTAGACTTTGGGAGTCGTTAGGTGGTTGAACAGTGAGGAGACAAATAATATGATTTTTGTATAAAATTATTTTAATATCTGTGGAATAATTTCTCGAAACATAACCATAAATATTTTAAGCATCCGAAAATGTCCAAAAATACTATTATTGTAACGAAATGTTGACTATTTCTTTCAACATTAAGCTTTTCCACGTCAGCAAGAAGTACATTCTTTCACCTTAAAATCAGCACCAGCTCATACTTATCATATAAATTAATGATGATCAAATAGAACGTGTATCTGACGCTCGTAATCTGGGCCTAATATTTGACGAACATTTAAGATACGAAAAGCACATAACTGAGATTGTAAGAAACTGTTTCTATCGTCTCAAAGTTCTTTATAAAATAAGACATTACTTAAGCACAAATATTCTTCTTGTTGATTCTCTCATTTTATCTAGATTTAACTATGTAGACTCTGTTTACGGGCCTAGATTGCTGGCAAAAACATCTAATCTTATTCAAAGAGTTCAAAACGCTTGTGCTCGTTTCTGCTTTGACATACCTCCACGTAGTCACGTTACGCCCTTTTTAAATAAACATAAAATTCTTAATATGAAACATAGGAGACAACTCCACTTGGCGTCGGTTATGTTTGGCGTCGTGTTAACAAAATGTCCGGATTATTTATACTCAAAATTTAATTGGTCTCGTAATAATAATAATTATCCTACCCGTGCATCCTCATACTTAATTAAATCACCACGCCACGAAACAGCAGCATTCCATGGTAGTTTTCGATTTGCTGCCACGAAGTGCTGGAACACCCTGCCTCCACCTATTCGAAACTCAAGTACTCTTAAAGCTTTCAAAAAGAGATATAAAATATATTTGATAAACTGCCAGATTGGTATGTGATTTTTACCTAGCTTTGTACTTATTCTGATCCTCCACACTTTAATCGCAGCATTTTATATATACGAGTATGTACGTATTATTTTCTCGCTCTGTTTCTTTTGCACTTTTGTTACATATTTTATTATATTTTCATACCTGCCCTATGGTTTGCATGCACTACTTATATTGGCTATATTGCTATGTATTATACTGTTGCTATTAATTGTAAATGCTTGTATTTTATTTCTTGTTTGTTTGTGTTTTGCTTTGATGCTGACTTACTTAATATTATCATATATTTTGCATGATTTTTGTTTGCCATTTGCTTTTATTTATAATTGTAGTATTTATTTAGTTTCTATGAGTATGTAAACTGTCTGTCAATTACGTTTACTTTGTTAATAATTTATTTGCCGTGCTTCACTGCAGGGTTTGGACTGGAAATCAGCGCTGTGGATACTCATCCACAGCATAATGCTGAGTCTAGACCTTTCATAATACTATCATTATGCACGCGACAGCTACATCCTTATCCTTAAGCTGCCTGTTATCTTTATTTTGTTATTATGATGTACTGTCTACTTGTCTACTTCTTCTATGTAACAACACGTATTTTTGTAGTATTATGAATAAATGATTTTTCTTTCTTCTTTCTTTTCATACTGTAAGATTATTTCAGAATTTTATCCCACGTACAAATGACTTCTGGAATTAACCTGCCGAGTTTTTGTCAAGGAACAGTATGAGGCGTTTGAAATTGAGTTAGGCTGAAAACAGTGCTAAAGTGACTGACAGCGCTCAAGGTCGGTTGGCGTAGCTGTACCTATGAAAGTCTATGACTACGTACATAACACGGCTACGTTGATGGAAGCCAGCGCAGCTCTGTGCCCGTTCCTAGAGCCAGCTTTAGGGTATTTACGCTGCATCAGCGTTTCACGAGCGACACATGGAATAGCAGACGTCTCTAGGCTACGGTAACAGCTTACCATCAAGCGAGCCATTTTGAACAATCCTATTCTATAGTCCTATACCTTTACAGTATCAAATACTTATAATCAAATAAATGTTAAATGTGGCCCTGAGCTAAGCTTATATGCTTGACATAACTTGAACAAACCAGAACTAAAACTTTACTATTTATATTCATCTTCATATGAAACATATTTCAATGTGTAGGTATGTTCATCTTAAATGTTGAATAAGATTTAAAGCGAGAGCTTTTGTTAGCGCAAACTTATTCAGTATGTATGGCTGGTTAAGTTGAGGAAAGATTACGTATCTGTACTACATATCTATACCTACCAAAATTACATAAAAATTCTTTCAATGTTTAATAGTACATTTATCGAGGAACTCTATAGGCAATATAACATCACGCTGTGACCAATAAGAGCGCAGAATTGGTAATAAATGTTGCTCAAACGGGGAATTTTTTCTCAATTCCACGCAAACGAAGTGGCGGGCAACAGCTAGTTGTGTTATAAGTTTACGTAGACATCTTACATGAAGAGATTTTTTGTTGATATGTATATTATTATGACGCATGCCAGCCTATTGCAGTCCACTGCTGGACATAGATCATACATCTGTCCCAATTCCTGCGCTCGCCCCTCCTGCGTTTTCCACATCCAGTCCTAACTCGCTATCAACATTATGACTGTTCTTATGTTGCCTTAAAAATAACATAGATTATATTCAGATATGAAATAACGTTACCAAGCTGATATCGTAGCATTATATTATAATTACCTGTGAAAAAAAAAACAATTACTGAAATACCAAAGCAGTCAATAGTTTACAGTAACATTTTTCACACACAAATTATCCAACACTCCACTTATAATGATAAAAAGGATTACAAGCGGATAGAAATAAATAATAAAAATATTAACGAGGTTAAGTGATGATACGTGTAACAAAACCATAGTGCGATTCAGCAGAGAGTACAACGCCGTCTGTCGAGGCGTATAGTAAACTTCTGGCTACAACCTATATTTTGTTAAGATTTGGTTTCTAAATATGACGCGTACGAGGTCACGTATAATAGTTAGTTATTAATCAAGAAAAAGTTAGGTAAAATTAATAAAACAGCTGACTAAACTAGTTAACTAATAACCTATAAGTTATTTTTTTACAGTCGTTCCTCAAAGATATGTTTGGATATTCGACCTATGAGGGGAGTTGTATAGATATTGTTTAGAATAATTAGGTACCTATTTATTTAATGTCATAGAAATTCAATACATAATCTTTAAGTATAGAAAATAAAATAATCTACTATCAACGTACGCGTCACAAGAAGAGATTACCTTCAACTCTTCATAAATTAACACGAAAAGAAAATTCAAACAAAAAGATTCCTTACATCTTCAGACTATAAATATCATTACCTATTTAGTAGCCTAAATGAAAGCAATACATTCTCTAACAGCCATTAATACGTTATTCAGTGCAAGTAAACCCGTAGTTAACGCCTAGTATCCCATAAACGAAAGTGATATTTATTCGTTACTGGCCTTAAATTCACAGAAGGTGGTGCTTAAGGCTCATTCGGTGATAGCATCGATCGACATTTGCAAGCCAATGGCCGTATTATCTGTCCATTGCTTAGTAAAAGCCTATTTATAAATCCTTACACTACTTACGACAATGGAATATTGTTCAAGTGTTCGTGTATTATATTTTAAACGTACTTTATCTTAGAATTTTAGCACTTAATCGTTTTAAAAGAGTTTTAAGTTGATGTTGAATTAGTTTGACGATGGTTATAGGGGGTCGTGTCGTTATCTGGTCCTAAGCTAATCACATTGCTTGTATTATGATTACCTGAATAAGGATATTATAATGCATAAATATATTTTGTGGAAAAACAGACTTAAGCTCGCGGTTACCACTTTATTAGTTACTGCTCCACTCCTTGAGCTATAGCGAAAAGATAAGATAGCGAAAAAGATGCAACTGTAGTTTTAATAAAATACATTTAGTAGTTTTTGCACGAAATTATAATAAAAATTCATTCATACATTCTTATAAGAATGAATGAATGAATTTTTATTATAATTTCGTGCAAAAACTACTAAATGTATTTTATTAAAAAATTCATTCATACATTCTTATTTGTGGTCCTGGGCAACCTTCCCAGAAGCACAAGCCCTGTGCTGCCACACGCGTCGCAGGTTGCGGATAGCGGACGGCCTCCAGATATGGAGGTTAGCTGCATAGCAGTCGCGGACAATTGGGCGGTCCATATAGAGGGGTGCTGGGGTTGCTCATGGCGGAGCAGCGTCTACAAAATGGCACAAAACCCAATGATGTATGGACGACAGTGGCGAGTAGGAGCCGCCACTCTAATTAAAGCTCTGACCCGGGAAGACCAATCTCGTGAGCCTTGGTTGGCAGTTGGTCTAGGAGAAGGTACTCCGATAATAAACCAAATGTGCCGCCTTGTACATAGGTGTTGGCTCACCAAAGGCTAGGTCGCATACCCAATAAGTATGCCGAAAATTACAATGCAAGCAGGATTTGAAAACGAATTACCCCAGGAAGGTACCAGCCACGCTGGAGAATCCTTCTCTGAGAAGAGCCCACAGGGCAACTCAGACAGCCTCACCGTATCTGGGGGAGGCAAAATAATGCTTAATAACACCAGTAACAGCAAAAAGCTTGTTCAACAAGCACTCCAACCGGCTTTTTTTACAAGAACAAGGAAGGATTCACAAACAGATAGTTCAATAAATTTAGAAAGCCAAAGCCTAATTATTAATAAACAGATAGAGCCTAAGACAGCGGGTCCGCCAACATGGCAAAGAGTCCCAGAAAATAGAAACCCCAAAAGGAGAAAGTCAAACAGCCCTTCACCTGAAAGTATACGCACTTCAAACAGATTCAGTGGACTAACATTGGATCCTATAGAAACAAACACTTCACCGGAAGACAGAAAAACATCCAAACCACCTCCGATAATCCTATATGGGGTACAAGATATAAATAAACTCACTCAACTCCTCGCCACCACTGTAGAAAAGGATCAATTCACTATTAGAATAGTCAGCCAAAGTCAACTGAGGATAAGCAGTATTGACATTGAAAGTTACAAACATATAATAAACACCGTTAGAGAAAACAAACTAATTGGCCATACATTCAATCGTAAGGACCAGAGATGCTTTAGAGTCGTGATCCGACACCTACATCCAACAACACCACTATCTGCGATTAAAAAGGACATCGAAGCCACGGGAAACACAGTTACGGGGGAGATTATCAATGTTAAGTTCGGGCCGGACAAAAGACCTACATCAACTTTCTTCGTTAACTTAGCACAGGGGCCAAACAATAAGGCTGTGAAAGAACTTAAGTATATTTATCACCAGTCTGTTATTATAGAGGACCCGAGAAAGCAGAAGACGATAGTTCAATGTCAAAGATGCCAACAGTACGGGCACTCGAAAAACTATTGTATGCGCCCGTACAGATGTGTTAAATGCGGACAATCACATAGAACGTCAGAATGTCAGAAGACAGATCGCACAACTCCAGCGCAATGCGCTTTATGTAACGGCCCGCATCCGGCTAATTATAAAGGATGCGAGGTATACCGGGAAATACTACTAAGACGATATAAGCGAATGAACCAAGCAGGAAGATCCTTTCCCCCTAAAATGCCTGTAAATACCAGTGATGCAAAACCTGGAATGAATCCAGTAACAACGAATTATGTGGAGGCCGCAAAGCCACAAAAAACATACTCTGATGTTGTAAGAAAGAAAGACCACAAAGACACAACTAGACCTCCAATAGACCATCTACAAACTCCACTAACACTAGAACAGATACTCACTAAACAAAATGAAAAATTTGATTGTATCCTACAACAGATGAGTACTATGATGGTGCTCATAACACGACTCCTTGATAGTCTATCAAAATGAATGCAATGAGAGTAGCAACGTGGAACATAAACGGATTAACACCAAATAAGAGTGATGCTGAGCTACTTATGACTCAACACAAACTTGATATTCTTTTAGTATCAGAAGCTCACTGTACTGCAGCATCAAGTCTTAAGTTTAAGAATTATGAGTGCTATGTTACTACTCATCCTGATGGTACTGGACATGCGGGTACAGCCATCATTGTTCGGAAGTCCCTAAAACACCATTTGATGCCTGAATACAGAACCTGTCACATCCAGGCCACTACAATAGCAGTGGAAGATAAAAAGGGCTTCTTCAACGTGTCATCGGTGTATTGCCCACCGAAACACAAGATAACACAGAGCATGTATACAGACTACTTCCAGACTCTTGGCAATCGATTCTTGTCAGGGGGAGACTGGAATTCTAAAAACACACACTGGGGATCTCGGTTGACCAACACAAGAGGAAGGCAGCTAAAGAGTAGCATAGATGCTAATCAACTAAGCACAACGTCAACTTGTGAACCCACCCACTGGCCATCAGACTTGGCGAAAGTCCCAGACCTACTGGACTTTTTTGTACACAAAGGTTTCTCGCACCACTATACAAAGTGCGAATCGTGTTATGACAGCTCGTCTGACCACACGCCTGTATTATTGACCCTCAGTACCCAAATTGTAGACCGGAAAAGACCAGAAACACTCGGCAACAAGAAAACAGACTGGGATGCATTTTATGAATACATCGATGTTAACATTAATCTTAAGGTCCCTCTCAAGACAGCGGATGATATTGAAGATGCAACTAAGTACATCACAAATATCATCCAGGAAGCCTGTTGGAGGAGCACTCCACTGATAGCATCCACTAAACAGACACTCGGTAATTATCCCCTTGAAATAAAAAATGAGATCCAAGAACGACGAAGATTGCGCCGCGTCTGGCAACTAAGCAGGCATCCAACTGATAAAACAAATTTTAATAGACAAGCAACAAGGTTGAGAGGAAAGCTTAATAGTTGGCGTAATGACACTCTTGAAGCTCAGCTGGAGTCTCTTACGCCAACAGCAGCCACCGACTACTCACTGTGGAAATTCACAAGGGCGTATGACCGGCCACAAATCGCAAAACCACCAATTAGAAATAACGCCAATCGTTGGGCCCGTACACCGCAAGATAAGGCTGACCTGTTTGCAGAACACTTAGCAGACGTTTTCAGCCCAGACGAAACTAACATAAACACGGCTATGGATGTACAATCTATACTTGCTCAGCCATTTCAGATGTCCCTTCCACCTACACCTTTCACAGTGCGTGATGTCTGGAGGACCATCAATGACCTGAAGGACGGAAAAGCCCCAGGTTATGACCTCATCACGAAAGAGATATTAAGGAGATTACCAAGAAAGGCGTTGCTTTTCCTTACTATGGTGTTTAATGGAATAGTAAGAGTGCAATATTTTCCAGATGTTTGGAAGGTGTCACAGATCTTGATGATACATAAGGTCGGTAAACCTGCGACACAAGCTACTTCTTACAGACCCATTAGTCTCTTGCCTGTTTTGTCCAAGGTCTGTGAAAAACTGATCCTAAAAATAATTGTACCTATATTAAAAAGCAACAACTCGATTCCCGACCATCAGTTTGGGTTCCGACATCAGCATTCCACCATAGAGCAGGTGCACAGAGTAGTGGATAGAGTAAGAAAATCTCTGGAGGAGAGAGAGTACTGCTCTGCTGCGTTTTTAGATATTCAGCAGGCTTTTGACAAAGTCTGGCATGAGGGTCTTCTATGCAAAATAAAATCTTTGCTTCCACACAATATGTATTCACTTCTTGAATCATATTTAAATAACAGAACTTTCCAGGTGAGGGAAACTGATGCTACCTCCAAGCTCTTTGACATAAAAGCAGGTGTACCTCAGGGATCTGTCCTGGGACCATTGCTGTATACTCTGTACACCTCAGACCTGCCACAAGTAAATGGAGTCACAATCGCTACGTATGCCGACGATACAGCGTTACTGGCAAGTAATAAAAATGCAAAAATTGCTACAGAGCAGCTACAACATGGACTTGATGCAGTAACGAAATGGCTTCAGAAATGGAGGATCAAGGCTAGCACAACAAAGTCAGTGCATATAACTTTTGCTCTTCGTAAGGAAAATTGCCCTCCTGTGCGCATTGGTGGTGCTGTATTACCTCACCAGGACAGTGTAAGGTACCTTGGCCTACATCTGGACCGCCGGCTCACTTGGCAACAGCACATCAAAAGTAAAAGAGAGACTCTCAATTTGAGACACAGAAACTTGTACTGGATGCTAGGCAGGAACAGCAGGTTATCTACGGACAATAAATTGCTCATCTATAAAACAATATTAAAACCAGTATGGATGTATGGCATACAACTCTGGGGTAGTGCGGCCAATTCAAATATTTCAATCATGCAAAGGATGCAAAACTCAATACTTAGAACGATAGCTAATGTTCCGTGGTTCATAACTAATGACGAAATCCACTCAAACTTAAATATGAGAACAGTCAAGGAAGAAATACAGGCTATGTCTGTAAAATACAAAAAGCGTATTGAAAATCATCCCAACGCGCTTGCCGCCTGCCTGCTGCGGCGAAGTTACTCAAAGCGCCTCAAACGAAATGACATCATGTGATGTTTCACATTGCATGTGAGTTGAGTCTTCGTTGGAGGACTCGCTCGGCCTGTGACTACCATACAACATACCTGCTTATAGTCTAAGACTGATTGCAGATTAAAAAAAAAAAAAAAAAAAAAAAAAAAAAAAAACATTCTTATAAAGTTACACGTTTTAATAATATTAGAATAGAACACAGAATAAAAAGAATCCCAGACATTAATTTGACTGAAGCAACGTTTGGTAAAATAACCTCGAGTTTATTGGCATTGTACGCTGACCCTATATCAACGCCGGATAGGAATTCAATTACTGTTCGGAATTATCCCAGTGTGCGTTGCGGTTAAACATAATGGCCGCTTGATCATCAAATTTGCATAAAAAATGCTTTTAATTTTGCAAAAAGATGAATTCTTTTGTAATTAACCGTGTTAAAAGTTTTAATAGGTATGTTTTTTTTGTTTAGAGGCAATATTTGGGAGGCAGGTATAATCTCTCTCTATAACTCAAAACTAAAGCCTTTGTAAACAAGCTAAGCTAGTGAGCATGGCATAAGTAGACCACGTATTCTTCCAAATAGAAGACTTGTGGCCAAGAGCGGGACCTTGGCTGTGAAGAAGTTTTATTGTCCCTTTATCTTATTCCATCACATCCATCCATCCATCAACCTTTCTCAGTCCACTGCTGGACATAGGCCTCCCCCATAGAACGTCACAACGTGCGGTCTTGCGCTAACTGCATCCAGCGGCCCTCGGCGTATCTGACGATATCGTCGGTCCACCTTGTTGGGGGCCGCCCCACGCTGCGTCGTCCTGTTCGTGGTCGCCACTCGAGGCCCTTCCGTCCCCAACGGTCATCAGATCATCGAGCGATGCTGCCATCACATAGCACTTACCATATTTGTATAAATAAGTATTTGTATCGCATATCTCGATTCATTCATAATGTTATGAGTAGAAAATTACTACGAAAATATTATAAAATATACTCGTATATTAAACGCCACAATTTTATCCAGTTGTTGAAACAAAGTGGAAACTCACATAATTCTAAACTAAAACTACATCAAAATATTATTCATATCCTACTTAAAATGAGTAAGTGCGAGAGAACGGGTATTACACACACGTTTATATAATCGTGAGGTTTATACAGGGTGTCCCAGAACTCAACGTCAAGCCGAAACGGGGTGACAGGATAGATCATAACCATCACGAGAAAAATCAGAAAAAAAATCTATCCCATGCAGTTTGAAAATTATGGGCATTTTAAGAAAAACCTAGAAATTTGGTCTAACTGTACCATTTTTCGGTTATTGTGGTTAATTTTTATTATTTTTGGTCATTTAAACTTTGGAACCGTAACCCTAAATAACATCTCGAGAATCACAGTCTAAAATAATGACACAATTACCCCAAGTTTCCTAGAATTTAGACTATTTGTTAAACTATGAATTTAAAATTTTCAAACTTTGTCGACTTTGAAACACCCTCCTTTAAAAAAAATGTACTAGAGTGCCTTGGCAAGTGCCATTAAGAGTTGGCGCATTTAATCAGGATTGTAAAATGGTACAATACTTGTAAGTTTCGTACTAAAAAAAACGAGTAAAAAATAAAAACCTCAAGTAACCCGATTTTTGCTAACCCATTTTACTCAGGAAAAATGTTTTTTATTCGCACAAGCCCTTGGTAGGTTCTTTATTTTACGGCAAAATGATGAGAGAGATGGATAGTGGACATGTTTGCCATGAGCGAGCGAGACAGATAGTGACGCCACGCAGTGAGACGGAGATGCATCGTTTAAACGAGTGCGAATGAAACAGATACAGACGCCATACCAAGCAAATAGCTACGCTGCCAGTCTGACACCAGTTAGTACATTTCGCTCATTCGTCTACTGCGCACCTTTCCGTATTCGCTTGTGTTAATTTAGTACTGACAACTTTGGCTTTTCTTTTTGGACTTGGATTTTTGTGAATTGGACTTGTTGATTACATACCGGCAACTTTGGCTTCTCTCTTTTGGAATTGGACTTTTGTGTTGACATCCTTCTCATCACTATGCCTACGCGCTACACTTCACAAGAATATGCGAACATGCATCTCATTTATGGGGAATGCAGATGCAACGCAAGTGCCGCCGCTAGACTTTATCGTGAAAGATATCCAAATTTAGAGCGCTATCCGGATCACCGCGTGTTTGTTAATGTGCACCATTCACTCACAGAGGACGGCCATTTCCCGAATCAAATACGGGCTGGAGGTAGACCTCGCTTTCCTTACGAAGAAGAAGTGTTGGAAGAGGTCGCAGATGACCCAAGTATTTCCGTTCGTGGAATTGAAGAAAGAACGGGAATACCCAAAAGCACAGCACATCGTATTTTACAAAGAGCTGAAATGCATCCATTTCACGTACAACGAGTTCAAAGTCTTCTCCCTCGAGATTATCCTGAAAGGATTTCATTTTGTAGAACAATGCTACAGAGGCATAATGAAAATCCCCAATTCATCCAAAAAATTCTCTGGTCAGATGAATCTACATTTAAAAAAGATGGCTACATAAACTTACACAATTTTCATGAGTGGCATGTGGAGAATCCACATTTAATGCGAGAAGACCGATCCCAATATCGCTTTAAAGTTAACCTGTGGACAGGAATTTTAAACGGCAAAATAGTTGGGCCTTTTGAGCTGCCTGAGAATTTGAATGGCACGAATTACCTAAATTTTTTACGAGAAAATTTACCAAGTTTGTTAGAGGACGTACCACTAACAGATCGTTGCCACATGTGGTATCAACAAGATGGCTGCCCAGCGCATTACGCAGTGCAAGTAAGAGATTTCCTTGACCAAGAATATCCGGGAAGGTGGATTGGACGTTCAGGCACTATCTCGTGGCCAGCCCGTTCCCCAGATTTAAATCCCCTGGATTTTTTTTATTGGGGCGTTCTCAAAGAAAAAGTTTATTCTAAGCCCATTGAGAGCGTAGCCGAGCTGCGTGAACGAATTTCTCAAGCTGCTGAGGACATCAACTCTCGAGGATATGCCCGGCTAATAAGTAGATCTTTTTTAAGAAGATGTAGGGCGTGTGTTGAAGCTGATGGTAAACAATTTGAACATTTGTTTTAATAAAAAATGTTATTTTCAAATCTGACTTTTATTCCAATAAACCTAAACAAAACAAGGTCAACATTTTTCATTATTTTATTAGTATTTTGTTGCTTTGGTAAAAGTGGCGTCACTATCTGTCTCGCTCGCTCATGGCAAACATGTCCACTATCCATATCTCTCATCATTTTACCGTAAAATAAAGAACCTACCAAGGGCTTGTGCGAATAAAAAACATTTTAACTGAGTAAAATGGGTTAGCAAAAATCGGGTTACTTGAGGTTTTTATTTTTTACTCGTTTTTTTTAGTACGAAACTTACAAGTATTGTACCATTTTACAATCCTGATTAAATGCGCCAACTCTTAATGGCACTTGCCAAGGCACTCTAGTACATTTTTTTTAAAGGAGGGTGTTTCAAAGTCGACAAAGTTTGAAAATTTTAAATTCATAGTTTAACAAATAGTCTAAATTCTAGGAAACTTGGGGTAATTGTGTCATTATTTTAGACTGTGATTCTCGAGATGTTATTTAGGGTTACGGTTCCAAAGTTTAAATGACCAAAAATAATAAAAATTAACCACAATAACCGAAAAATGGTACAGTTAGACCAAATTTCTAGGTTTTTCTTAAAATGCCCATAATTTCCAAACTGCATGGGATAGATTTTTTTTCTGATTTTTCTCGTGATGGTTATGATCTATCCTGTCACCCCGTTTCGGCTTGACGTTGAGTTCTGGGACACCCTGTATGTGTGCGTATCTTGTGTAAAGTTGACAGAATGTGACGTCATAACTACGATAGCGCTTGATAGTAGTTACAATGAGTCCCGTGGGTACTATCCCAAACCGGGATGCTGGGAACAAGAACTGGGATAGTTGAGTCACCAATAAAATATTACGACACAGTTTTTGTCATGAATAGAGAAGACTTTGATAGGTATATTTGTTTAAATTAGAGGTGATATTAATTAAATACCTATATACGTTGCATATGGTCTATTATTTATATATTTGTCCGTGTGGTGACAGAATGAGAATACAAGTGTCACCACCCCATCTCCTCCCAAGGGCGCTTTAAACGTCAACTAAAGGATATTGCACACAGATAACACCCTCTGTGAGAGACGGAAAAGACCAAAATAAAGCCTGTACCAATACGCCTGATCAGCGTGGCACTGTAGACCATAATCCCTCCCAAAGTGGAGGAGGCCCATGCCCAACAGTGGGATGTAAATGGGCTGGAGAGAGGTGGTAGGTTGGTAGGTTAAATTTTTGAATAAAATAATTGCAAGAACAATATTCTGCATAAAATGTATTCATTTGCAAACACAAACATAAGCACAAGTTCTTAAAGTATATTAATAATTTGTATTAACAAAGAATTTTATGACTCTTGATCAATTAGAAAAAATCTTTTACAAGAATTTAACATAAATACTGTTACTCCTTCACATATTCATATTACGTAAAAATCTTTGTTAAAACAAATTCTCAGTTAGTATAGTAGTGTAAGCCGAGAGTAAATATTTAAGTCTCAGTATTTAGTGGAACACTAACTTCATATAGAATTCCGTGCCGAGGGAAAATCAACGAACATTTATCTTTACGGCGAACCATTTGGGAGCCTGATTGTGTAAAATATTAAATTGTAAACTTCAAATATTCACTGTATTTGAAATTTATGTATACTTTAACATCTTGTGTTTTAGCGCGAAAAGAATATTCAAAAAATACTAGCTGATACGATTTGAAATTTAGAAAATATTTCAATGATACTCTGCTCCTATTAGTCGAAGCGTGATGTTATATAGCCTTTCTCAATAAATGTAATAACTAACACCAAAAGTTCAAATCAGCTTTAGCTTTTTAATACATATTAGATTAGATTAAAAAATATCATGGCGCAGAGAGCTAGTATACGAGTACATTCAGAGCAAAACTATCGGAAAAATTTCCAAACTAAATGAGATAAACAAAGCCATTTTCCTTTTATCGGTGTGATGAGCAATGAAATATGTAATAAATGCATTTGGAAACATTCCAATGAGTCTGTAGTTTTATTTCGTTAAATATATCATTCGGAAACTGCTTTACTGTTAGGTATAATTAATGTGCTTATAAAACTACTATTACTATAAAATGAATTAACTTTTTGAACACAAACCTATTTTTAACACGCTTTTATAAGTTCAGTATGTATCTATCAATGTAACGTAATCTTTAAAAGTGATTTTAACCCACTTCCAGTAGCAGGATTGATCTGAAGTTTTGCACATATACCAAGGACCGATGACAATGCAATAATTTAACAGAATAATCCCATTTCCTTGTTCAGAATTACTAGAATAGCATGTTGAAGTATCACTATGACCACACTTGTATTTTTAATTATACACGTAATAGTTTAATTGTATATGAGTAGACTCACCAAGATTATTGTGTTTCTACGTATGCCTTTCAAGTACAATCAGATAATTTCACATAAAAACGGTTTATTTATAGAATCACATAAAAATATCTTCTTCTTTTAGTTTATGGTATAAAAATATCATAATTGTTTACTATATATAGAGGAGAGTACAAAAAATTTATAAAACCAATTTAAATTTGTTTTAGGTTTTCATTATAACATTTAAACATGAATGTTATTAATAAGATGGTCTAGACGTCGTATGCCCATTTTCCACTTTTGTTTACTAAAATGTTACTATTCATAGGAATTTGGAACTAAAGTGCTATTAAATTGTTATTGAATTAATAGTTCTTATTGTGATAGAAAATACATTTACATAGTATGGAATTTCATGTTTAAAGAATTACATTATTTCGTCTGTAATGTGACGTCACTTCAAGTAAAGTCAAAATATGTATATCGTATGTAGATGGCGCTAATTGATTTAAATTCTCGCTATTAAAATGTTCATTGTGTAATTAGTAGGTAATAGTACTGCGTTTTAAGTTTGATGCAAGTTTTATGGCACTTACATAATAATAGAACTACACAAATAAAGGATTTAATTTTGTACTAATTAAGTAATTAACTGTAGCTTATAATTTATCTATCTATATTATTCTATGCTTTTCAATCTACATATTCATATCATAATGACTTATCGGAGGTTTAAATGGAGACTATCGGAGAGATAATATACGTGTTGGCGTAAAAAAACCATTATGAATAACAAGTTTTGACAATTTGCGCGAACCGATTTTAGCGAACTTTTAAACCTCCGATAAGTCAATATGAATAAGACCAATAGTAGATAAGAAACCCTCAGTGTGCGAGTCCAACTCGTACTTGACCGGTTTTAATTAAGCAGATTATTTTATCTGGAATTTTCTGTGTAGTCATCTGTCTTTCACCTTTGATATCGGACATAATGATGTCTGACTCCTGATCCTCCGTGTGGTGACGGATTAAGAATACAAGTGTCACCACCCCATCTCCTCCAAAGGGTGCTGTAAAAGTCAGCTAAGGGATATTGCACACAGATAACATCCTCTGTGAGAGACGGAAAACTCGAAAATAAACCCTGTGCCAATACGCCTGGTCAGCGCGGTACAGTAGACCATAATCCCTCGCAATGTGGAGGAGGCCCGTGCCCAACAGTGGGATGTAATTGGGCTGGAGAAAGAGGAGAGGTACTCTGCTCTCTGCTGTCTGATCTCTCCTATTCGTTGTCTGGTGTCTACCTCCTGATGGCTAATTGTTGTTCAGTAATGTCTGATCTCTGCTTTTTGTCATACGCAATTATCAGTGTCGATCGTATAGTCAATATCTTTTCTACTCTATATACAAAAATAGATAAATAAGAAACCGTTGCTTAATCCTGTATACATAACACGTTCACGTTTCATCTTTAATATAAAGACTGATAACCTTCTATGAACAAAATCAATATGAGTAAGAAAACGTACAAAGAATCGTCTAGAGACAGGAGAGGTTCAATATTGGAGGAGAAGGGATGTGCTATCTATACAAACACTTTATTCTAAACGAGAACTAAAAGATAAGCAAAATTTTCAAGTTAGTTTTTGTTATTATTAAGCTGGAGTTTTATTACAGGCAGAATCCCAGTCTGCCAGACTTACGGAAGTTAAAAAGGTTTTTTATAACACGCTTTTATTAGGTCGGTAAGTATCTATTAATGTACTAGCTGCCCCGGCAAACGTTGTTTTGCCATACAATTCTGTATAAAATAAAATTTCATCAAAATCGGTCCAGCCAATTTGTAGCCTATGTGTTATTCTGATGTATAAGCTATATTGTGGTAAAGTTTCATTCAAATCCATTCAGTAGTTTTTACGTGAAAGAGTAACAAACATCCATACATACAAACTTTCGCCTTTATAATATTAGTAGGATATAACGGAATCTTAGAAAGTGATACAATTTTCAACCACTTGCTGTAATCAGATTTATCTCAAATTTTGCACATTATTAAGGTCCGATAGCAATATAATAATAAAAAAAATAGATTTTCAAGCGTATTTTTACTGTTGACCTAAACAAATTACTAATAGCTGTAAAAATAGTAAAAAAGATACTCGTTTTGACATTTTTTTCAATTAAATACTTTTTATTAAATTAGGTTCCGAAAATTGGTTTTTGACGAACAAAATCGTGTGTATAAAGCCCATTTATATAACATAAAAGCGAGGGTGTGTAACCACTTCTATTTTTCATTTTTTGCAGTGACTTTGTGTTGTAATTGACGTAAATTGAGTGAAATGATAGGCGGTGGGAGTGTTCGTGTCTTGCCTCCACTGAATATAAGCGATGTGGAATAGAGTGCTTCTATTTATATTAAGGTTATGTATTGAGATTTTATTTTAGGATAACATTGTTCAATGACATAGTTTAATGCCCGAGTAGTGACGGATGAAGAATACTAGCGTCACCCCCCCCCCCCCTTTCCTTCCCAGGGTGGTGTAAAAACATAGGTCAGCATAGGATAGTAGATAATAATATTTTCTAAATTAGGGACACCCACGCCCAACAGTGGGATGTTAAGAAGCTGTAGAGAAAGAGATGAAGTTTACAGAGCGCTAAAATTTATTCTAAAGGTATTTTATGAAATTTATTTTATTTATACAATAAATATGCAGACATTTCATAAACTCTATATAAATCCACAGATCAAAATTAGCGTCTAATAGTAGTTTCAATAGGCCATGACAATAGCCGCTAGATTATTTGGTTTTTTCGAAAACTAGTTCTGAAAAAATAGATTTTAATAATTAAATATAGCATTTCAAATTGAAAATTCTAAGTTACCACATTTAACTAAGAATATAATAGGTAACTTAGAATTTTCAATTTGAAATGAAAAAAAAGCCAACATTTCATCAAACAACTAAGCAATATTTTTTTTAAATGCGCGATAAGTTTTGTAAAATAACAGTTGCTTATTAACAGTCTAATAGATATTATATAAACAAGAAATATGTATAAATCTATGTTAATAACTCTATATTAATATTTAATTAAAGCAATTTTAGATTGCTCTCAGCATATTTTATACGAGTGAGTACACAGTAATTATCGATATGTACACATCGAGAGATGGTTGTAGACTGAATCAAATTACATAAATCTTAACGTTTTATGCAAAATGAGTTGTGTAGTGAAAGGTCATGGATACTATTCTTAGACAGGGTTATTGAAATATTATAGTTATATTTCTTACTCAAAACTTTTAGGGTTTCGTACCAAAACGTAAAATGGGACCCCATTACTAAGTCTCTCTGTCACCAGGCTTTATCTCTGGAATTGTGATAACAAGCGAGCTGGAAAATATACAGTCTATATATATTAGATGATACTATAACAACAAATACTCATCATCATAATCCTGCTGTTCTCATTCTGTTATTTGAGGTCGGGATATAATAACCATAACAGTGGTACAAAACCCTTCGTGCGCGAGTCCAGTTTGTATTTGACTGGTTTTTTACCGTGGGTTTGCGAGGTGCAGTTAGATAGATAGATACCACTTTATTTGCACATTAATGATTTACATTTCATAAAAATTAGATTACAATGACAAATGCACAAAGGGCGGCCTTATCGCGATCAGTTAGTAATATTATAACATTGATACAATACAAAATCAGTCCAACCGGTGACCATGGCGACTGCAAAGTCTCCAAAACATCGGGCTAAAATATAAAACAAATAATAACTTGGTTTTATTTGAACGAATCAGTCGCGCCATTGTTAGAGAATATTATACAATCCAATAGCCAATTTTTACTTCCCAATGTCTGGTAAACTTTCATTGGACTATTTCAAGTGAAATATCATGAACTTCTATCAATTAAATACATTCCTCTTGTATTAGTGCTGTAGTTACAGTTGTCTACAAACACTTACACGAAATAATACAATACCTAGATTATAACTAAGCGTTTTGAAACTCACCCGGGCGTAGAACCTAAATCACTCTCTCACAGAAGCTTTCCTTTCAAATCCTATTCAACATTTACAACAATTTAGTCATGTACTTGATATAAACAGAAATTCAACTATTAATGTTTCAATGCTGTGTTTAAAGCACTTCTATTTAACTTGGTTTGATTAATTACTAAATTTAAGTAAACTTTTTGACTACGATTTTATTCAATCAAATTGAAATGTGGCTTAAAAATGCGATGAAAGAAATTTTTTATTGTATTAATTAAATGTCTAGTTTGTTTTTTGTTGTGTTTAAAAAATAGGCAGAAGTCGTAAATAATTAATAAAATATGCTAAGCTTATTATGCTTGTGTTATGGGTACCAGAATACGGGTATACTACATAAACTTTTCTTTTGTAAATACACATTTGTAATAAGAGAGAAAGAAAGAAAGTTTTTATTCCTCCCCCATGGGGACACAACAAAATACATAATATTACAACCAAAAAAAAACGAAAAATATAATAAATATAATACCCACATAATAAACACACACAGATTTATAAACATCACACAAATGTTTGTCCTAAGCGGGAATCGCACTCGCGACCTCGAGAATGGCAGGTTGTTACATGAACCACTAGACCACGAGGCTCGTCAATCATATAATATTTTAAGATTTTTTTTTAATCATAACATTATTTAATTTAACAGTGTTTTTTATAACTTTGTGGTAGTAGATCACTGCTTGGAGTTTATTATTTTCTTCTTCTCCAGCCCATTCACGTCCCACTGTTGGGCAAGGACATCCTTCACTTTGGGAGGGATTATGGTCAACTGTGCCGCACTGACCAGGTGGTCAAGTCCGCTATTCAATGTTCAGTGAAAGTTCAATTGAATGGTATCATTTGTAACCAAAAATTAATGATAGACTATCAATCTTGATAAAATTCGCCACTAAGCAATCACTTATTGCATTTGTTGATTGCATAGTGGCGAATTTTGTCAAGTTTGGTGGTCTATTGTTAACTTTTTGAGGTTATCATGTGCCATTGAGCTACCATTGTGACACAATTCATTTACCGGACTTGGGGCCCAGGCGTGTTGGCACAAGGTTTATTTTCGAGATTTCCATCTCTCACAGAGGATGTTATATGTGTGCAATATCCCTTAGCTGCCTTGTACAGCACCCTTGGGAGGAGATGGGGTGGTGACACTTGTATTCTTAATCCGTCACCACACGGAGTTTATTCGTGGAATGTTAACTTATTATAGGTATCATACCATTTAAAACATGTCGTCACTAGCAGGACCGTAATTTAAACTCAAAATATTTTTGTATAGGAGCCCTTTAAATTGATTATTTTACTTATTTGGTTATTTTTACATAATAATGTCTAGTTTGAAGGTTTAGCGTCTATAGAAATACAGCATTTTTGAAAATTCTCTCGCAATCATGGTTCATCAGATATAGCCTGGTGACAGAAGAATGGACAGCGGAGTCTTACTAATAGAGTCAGGTTTTACAAGGCCCTTTGGTTACAAAACCGATAGGTTAGCAAATTATGTAACCTCTTAAACAACCAACGAATAAGAAGATATTAGTCTTAATATTTGATATTAAATGTCAAAGTATAAATTAAATATACTGCATCATTTCCGCTTGGAAATCTAATATCCGCGATTTTCCCGATCCGTGGTTACCTTAATAATGTCAAAATGAAATATTTTTAATGAACGTGGCTTTGTCCGACGTTGTAAGAACGTGTGGATACTGTGACCTGAATAATTTCTTGTAGCAGCAATATTGGAATTTATTTGTGGGAACACCTTGGCGTTTCCTGAATCGATGGTAATAAATTCAACCTTGATCTAATGGTGTTAAATCGGAATGTTGATTAATTATTGTGTATTACATCTTTACATAATATAAAACAAAGTCATTATTTTTGTGCGTCCTTATGAGTTTAAAATTATTTTTGAAACTACGCAATATAGGTTTTGATGCGGTTTTTTTTATAGATAGAATGGTTTAAGCGATGGCTTTTTTATACAATTTGTTATTTCTGCGACTGCATTGGATTCTATTACCTGTTCGTACTTTAGTTAAAAAAAAGTTTTACATTTCGAAGACTAGGAGAATTAATCATAAATATTTGGTTCGGATTCATGTGTATTGCCTATATTTAATTTATGGCAAAATTTTCTAGCTTTTCACAGTACACAAACATCCCACTGACGCGCACAACAAAAGGAATATAATAATTCTAGGTTAACTAGAAAACATTGTAAGAACAGCATGTGTGGAAAAAGGTCTGGTCCATCCTCAGATTCTGATGCTGACTTTAATGCTACGGAGACAACCATAGAAGTATACCCTAATCTTTCATATTACTCCAAATTTTGGAGCAATTGAAATAATCTTTGTTTTTAGGAAGTTGGTTAAAATTGAGTTACGTTATCGTAAAGCCAGTCTATTACTAGTTAAGTTAATAAAAACAGTACCAATTAGTGGCAAGTCATCGTGAATTGCAAGAATGTTCAGTTGAAGTGAAGGCGATCGACCAAATTAAACCACTTAACTGTTATTGAGTGAGAGTTAGCACGCCATTATTAAAGCTCTGTATTTAACTATTATAGAGAAGAATAAATAATACCAAAGAAATGATGGATAGATTGTGTAAGAGACGATATGGAAGTAAAATAAGTTGATAAAAATATAACGGCTGAAAGGTGAGGTTGGAAATAACGGCATGCTGCGCCGACCCGAAATAATTTGGGATGAGGGCTGGAAGAAAAAATAATGAAATATAAGACTGAATACAATATAACGCAAACTGACAGATTATGCAAAATTTTCCCGTCTTGAAGTTAGTTATCAGACTCCTTCGAAACTGCTCAACCGATGTTTGTTCGTTTGCATATTGAGTTGGTTCTCCTCCAATTCGTAAGATATTTCTTACGAATTGTCGTCCGTCCGTCTGTCGTGGCTGTGAAAGGGAATCTCGCCTTCTGCAACCAATCCCACTCTATGATCTTCTTAAGGCATTCGGTCCAATCGATCAGTCAAATTAACTGAAAAGTGTTGCTAAAAGTACATAAACCGCGATGCGGCAACAGCAAGGTTAAGAAATAAGAGTTGCACATAAAATATAATAATATTCATGTTAATATTTTAATATTCTAATTAACAAACATTTTGCTCACACTTGAGTTTATTAAAGTATGAAACATAATTTGAAATGTTGAAACTTCACCTTCATTAAATGAAGTAGGTACTCACTCAAATAGAAGTAACGCCGTGGAACAAACTTACGAACACGAGAAAATCTCTTTGAATGTAGCTAAGAAACATACACAAGTGTTTTAATATAGTAATAATAACCTACTTAGGTATTATTAATTAAAATTATAATAGAAAACAATATTAGCAAGCTTCTGTGATATATAAATAACATAATAAAAGATTCGAATCCCCTTCCAATAAGTCGATCATAAATATACTAAAATAATTAATTATAATAAAGGAACATTAACGAAAAAGAAATAAGTGTTTCATAACGAACAGTTTAAACGTAAAATATAGAAACATTAGCATACTGATTGTAAAAAGTCATAAAAAATAATTCCTTTTATGATCCCATTAGCAAATTGTTGAGTTAAGTTAGTGAATACTTGATTGTTCGTAGAGCACGTGGATACAATCGTTAATATAACAAAATCCAAATTGATATTACGCATTATACAGTTCACGAAGTTTACAAAAGCAGTAAAATGTAATTCGAAAACTTGATCGCAGATCTTGGAAGTCATTTTTGTAAATCCCACAAGAACACAGCGCGAACCTTTTCAGAGGCGTTTACTAAAATAAATCGAATCCAGTTTAATTGGTAAAGTTGGTGGTTCCTCGAGTTTCTCACGAAATTAGCGCAAAATTTTGCCTTCGTATAATAAATTAAGAGCTGAAATTCAAACAAGAGAGAGCCTCTGGCAATATCAAGTATCGTTTTAGGCGAAAAATATTTGTAAAATTATTTTACGAACATTAAGACACTTGTCACTTTAGATGTTATGAATTAACTGCGAACGGATGCTTAATCTTCTAACGAGGCTCTTCCTGAATAAGGCGGTAAGGAGTTTCATAGCTTTAATTATATTTCAAACTGATAAAAGGTAACCCATAAGTCTCGGTTTGTGACCGGTCATATTGGGTAAACAATCAACCTCTAAACAAAATAAATTATTGGTAACTGAATAATAAATACAAGAAAAAAATATCAACAAAAAAGCTTCGTGAATCTATCGCCATATATAAATGTATAAATAACGGAATATTTCTACGACATCACAGATAAGTTGCTCTTAAATAAAATGATGAGTAAACGTAATAAAAAGCCTAAAATAAATTATATAAAACATGTTAATACAATGTCTGTGTATTTCTTACAAAGAAGATATATATTGTACAAACATAAAGTGACCTTTGTAATAAATATAACGTTAACTGCTTTCAAAAATACTTCCTTTATAAAGAAACAAATCATTCTTGGAGACAGGAATCATGATTTTATGAAATTCTTTTGTTATAATTTTGTAAGGAAAATTATATTTGTCTGATAGCAACAAAGTACTCTGAATTTTCTTATTGAAGAATTTTTTTGTCTCTGATGTTTGCATAATGTACTAGATTTCTTGTCGTTTATTGCTTTTTCTACCGACAATGGAAGAAAAGTGTGTTGTAGGTTTATTTTGCGTATTTCGTGTGAGTGTCGTTACAGGTTTACAACTGACTACCTATATTTTGCTTCACTTTAATTAGAAAATTTTTATAGTGACATCGGCCTCGGAAAAGGCTAACAATGGGGCCTATTCTATGTGCAGAACTAAACTTAACTTAACTAAAAAATGAAAACAACTATTGCTGTATCTTTAATATTTGGCTATTTTGTTGTACACATATATATTAATTAAAATCGTTAGTCTATAACAAACAATTTTGTAATAAAAAAGTTCTGTTAAAATTGTTGAATTGTGTTATTGACACTATCTATTATCATTTTTATTTAAGTTACCTAAGTTTAGTTGTGCACGTAGAATCGATACCAATATCTTTATAAAATTCTAGTCCCTTTTTATAAATGATGATATAAAATTATTGAAAACATACTTTGACCTACTTAGAAGTAGACCAACATAAGCAAAGAACAAATAATAGCATAATTTTAGCAACGAAAAGAAAAATTACTATGATGATATTGACTTTTTCTCATAAATGCTATTGATCTCTTTTTTCATCCAACTTGTGGGCGAAAGCCTTCTCAAGCTCGCAAGAGAATATGGTCTACTGTTTCACGCTGACCAAGCGAACCGTCTCCCACAGAAGATATTATCTATGTACACATCATATTTAATGTTAATAACTTATTGTTAAACTCTAAGAAAACAAAAGTAATAAAATTCTCCATGCCAAATGTTACCCAAGTAGAAACCAATGTACATTTGAGTGGTGCGAAATTGGAACCAGTACATTCAACTATATTTTTAGGAATCACTATTGATTCGAAATTACAGTGGGGCCCACAAATTGAAAAAATGTCTGGCAAACTTAGCTCTGCGGCATATGCGGTGAAAACAATTAGACGACTTACGGATGTAGATACGGCTAGAATGGTTTACTTTAGTTATTTTCACAGTGTAATGTGCTATGGAATTCTTCTTTGGGGAAGCTGTGCGGACATTAATCGGATATTTGTGCTCCAAAAACGCGCTGTTAGAGCTATATATAACCTAGGTCCGCGGGATTCTCTAAGGGAGAAATTCAAAGACATAAATATTTTAACGATCGCTTCGCAATATATATATGAAAATTTATTGTATGTTCATAAAAATATTCATAATTTTACAAAAAAAAGCGACCACCATAATGTTAATACAAGGCATAAACACAATCTTGTGATGCATGTAACCCGTCTCCACAAAATATGTAACTCTTTCATGGGTCATTGTATACGATTTTATAATAAACTCCCTATTGATGTAAGAGAATTAAATAATTCTAAATTTAAAAAATTCATTAAAACTAAATTATGTAAAAAGGCGTATTATAAAATTTCTGATTATATTAAAGATGATAAAGCTTGGGAGTAGGTTGCTCTGGAGCAATACATATTCTATATTGTAAAGTTATTAGCATTGTAAGTATAATTGACATTTAATTTTAAAATATTGATTTTATTAAAAGCTCTGCTGAGTTTCTTACGCCGGTTCTTCTCAGCAGATTGCGTCCTGAACCGGTGGTAGGGAAAAAAATTGGACATGTCATAAGCACATAATTTTTCTAAAAAATTGTGTCTACGTGATTAAATGATTTTTCATTTCATTTCATTTCATTTCATTTCATTTCATTACATTATCCCATAGCTTAGCAATATGCCACTATCATGATTAGGCCAAATTAAAATAGAACTGCATGGAAGCATTGAATCAGATTATCAAAAATCTTACACCTCGTGTTTTCGTTTAAAAACATAAACTATGAGTAAATTGTTTCTATTTTGTTCCGTGAAAAATGTGAATATAAATGCAACAAGAGCCATTATATGCACAAGTTCTACTTAAACGGAATCTTGAATTGTAAATCCCGTCGTAACGATCACTACAACATTGGTGCAGTGTGCGCAATTGAATCTGAATACATTACTGCGTCTAGCCCATTTTATATTGCACACTTTTATTGATAGCGGGAAATGTAAAGTGAATTTCTAACTGAACTTATGTCGATAATACTTATATGGGAAATATTTTTATTGGATTTTCTTTCAGCTTTCTTTAAAATTATATTTGCTCATGCATTTTAATTTTAGTAGTATTTTGATTATTTAAAAGCATTAGGGAATTTTTTTATGATACGTGCGCACATCCTCACTCTGGAATTGGTTACAAACGTACCATAATGTAATAGAATAAATAAAGTAAAATAAAAAGAGAAGTAAAACTTCTTGAGTCTACAAGTATTTTTATGTATTTTGATCTTCCAAATTTAATGTTACTTATCCAAAAAAGAGCAAGTCTTTTTTGAACAATAAAAGTATAATTTTATAGAAATTATTTACAACAAAGCAAAGATCCCTTTTTGCTTTACTTCATACTGAAAATGTGTATAATTGTCTGTTTGGTGACGGAGTAAGAATACAAGTGTCACCAGTCCATTTGCAAGACAGGGTGCTAAAGGACACGTAGACGGATACATCCTCTGTGAGAGTCGAAAATCTCAAAAATAAACCCCGTGGCCATAATCTCTCCCAAAGTGGAGGAGGCCCGTATCCAACACTGGGATGTTAAAGGGCTGGAAAGATATTTAAATGAATGTTAATATTGCAATGTCAAAAAATATCGGTATTACATTCAACTAAATTAATTGGCAACTACAATACACAAAGAATCTGCTATTAATGTAATGCACAAAATACGTTGATCGCTGATAACGTAGTTTAATATGGTAACTGCATATAATAACAGTAATGGATGCTGAACGGGCATTAGTCCCGCGTGTACCTATCTGTGGGTTGGTACCGGCCTTATCTCTAATGTGCACTATTATATTACGAAGAGAATTTGTTCTCAGATTGTGTGAATGCAGCTGCGGAGTTTAATTTATGTTTTATGTACTTGAAATGTTGTATCTTAAATAGTATTCGTATTATATGTATATCGTTTTATTCGTAAGTTTAATGAAATCTATACCATGAATATTATAAAGCTAAGGAGTTTATTTGTTTGTTTGAAAGCTCTAATTTCAGGAACCTCTGGTCTGATTTGAAAAATTCTAGTAATAGTACATATATCAAGGAAGGATAGGCTATATTACATCATGCTGCGACTAATAGGAGTGAATTATAAGTGTAAAATGTTGCGAATTCGGGAAAATCCTTCTAAATTCGACGCGTACGAAGTCGCGGGCAACAGCTACTTTATTTATAAGGTACCATGTTGGTTGAGTTCTCATGCAGTTTTTCTTTCTAGGGTTAAGAAGTTAAGGTCTGACATTTCTCCGAAATCTTAAATGTTGTAATAGTATGCGTTTATTTCTAATTTCAGATCATTCCGACTACTGCAAGTGAGTGAAAATCACATTTAAAGATTCCGTTACATATACAACCTGCATACAAAGATATAGATTTATAAATAGATAAATTGGTAGATGGATAGAAACGAACGAAGCTATATTATTACTTTTTCTACCATTCCGCTCATAACTCCTTATTAATCGCTTAGTATCCGACCCCAGGAAATTTCCCATATTTACAACAATATAAATAGATCTCTATATATAAAAATATTAAATAGAATTAAATCTCTCACAAAACTTTCCTTCCCATAGCAAGTTACACTGTTGTAACCTAATTTTCGATTGTCGGTATAATAACAGTTCAGAGTGGCGGCCATTTTCCCCCTAACAAATAACTGGTTGGCTATTGTGCCAACTCGTATTGACAACAATATACATAGTTGCTCTAGATGTGATTCGAAAATTTCAAAAAATACGGTCTAGACATATTGGAGTCGTACACGATGTGTTCTGTAATGTTATTATCATAATATATTCGTCATACCAAACCCAAGTATCATCAAATAACAGGACCCCAAATAAAGGGATAAGGGGTGGAATAATGATGAGGATAAGCACAGAACAAACATTTGTATGACAACTATAAAAATCACACAAATAATTGTTCCGAGCGGGAATCGAACCCGCGACCTCTCGATCGGCAGTCCTCCGGACGGACAGCGAAGTCTCAGTTATACGGTCCTGTTTTACCTTTTAGACCCGATCCCTAAAAAAGTATGCGTGTACTTATGTACGTACGTAAGAAGTAATTCGTGTTAGTTTATCATACGCTTGTTACTAACTTCAGGGTATCGGATTTTAGTAACGAGACAAGTAAGTAAAACTTCAATAAATAACAAACGTGGCAGAGTTTTTAAATCAGTACTTTTAATTGTATTAATCTTAGATATTATAATATTATCAAAGTAAAAATTTGTCACATTTTTTACTTTTTAATTTATTTTTAAAGAAGTAGAGTGACAATATCGTCAAGGACGCAGGGAGTCATTGGATGCAAGTGGCGCGAAACCGCGCATTACGGCGTTCTATGGGAGAGGCCTATGTCCAATAGTAGTCAGGGAAAAGGCTGATAAATGGATGGAATTTAATTTGAAATCAACTTAAAGAAATCGTGCACTTCCAGTATTTTATATCATTGTTTACTCCGTTACATAGAACGTTGACTGCACTAACGATTATCGCTACGGCTTTAGCTGTGAAACGACCAATTATTTCGTTAAAAATTGTACGCATTTAAAGGAACATTTATTATTTCTAGCTATTATATTAATCATCATCATCATAAGATCACGCCTTTTTCCTTGGGTAAGCAGAGATTATAGAGCGCCATCTGCTATGATACATACATACTTCGTTTGCTTCATCCACACTCATACATCTAGTCATACATGCCCGACGGTTTGTGATGTAGTAGTTGTAAGGTATATAATAAGCATGTAGTCTCTAAAATATAGTCAGTGTATCATTGAACTTTGAGCGTTTCATTTGTCTCCTATACACAACCTTACATGGCGACCCTGCCTGTAACCTAAGCGATCCGCGCGCGCGTGTACTCCTAATATGGAAACGGTATTTTAAAACAATTGGTGGAAAATTACTACGGACTTTAAAATGAAACAAAGAGTGATCAGGTCCCCGTTCAATAAAACGTATTTTATAGTTACGTCGTCTAGGAACATTTACGAGAAAAATGGGTGGTTCTAGTTCGAAGGAAGAAGTAGTGATTGCCCAGAGCGCCGGAGTCGGTAGTAACACGGCCCATACCCGTCAGCAAGAAATCACGAACACAATTCTCGTGGTTATATGTACCATTTTGACACTTGGGGTGGTGATTATTGTATACAAGCTGTATAACCGTTGCCATAAAAAGATAATACAGCGTCGCATAGATGAAATCACATTGAGGCGTTATTCCAGTATCCTGCGACGACACCAGGCAAACAAGGATCCTGTGCTGCAGGTTGGCATGGCCGAGGTAATCGACGTGTAGCTTATGATATCTTCGAGGTGCGTATTCTAACGTTGGGCAAGCAGCGGTGTCGGCTCAGTGCAAATATCTTACGGTAGTGATGTGATGTGATAGGTCCAAGGTTCTATATGTGTTGTGAGTAAATAATATATATGGTTAAAAAAAAAAAAAAAAAAATATATCATGTGCATCTTCGGGTATTAATTAGTTAAATTATGTAGTATAAATAAAGTCCACTGTTAATTAGTTCACTAACGTGGTATGGCTGAGGATTTAAACGTAATATTAAACGAATTAAGAGTAATAAGAAGTTACTTAATAAAAATAGGTCCCAGCCGTCGACACGGCAAGATTTTGGACATTAAAAGAAAAGAGGCTAACAGTAGTCTATTAAAATATAACCAATTTGTTAAAATTTATAAAGAAAACTTAAGACATTTTACGAATTCGGAGATTTTATTAATTACTAGGATTTGTGAGGAATTTGATAAACTATATTCAGAGATAATTTGTTGGTGTAGTGATACAAGAGAGGGCGAGCTTTCGTTACAAACCATGGCGGACATATTCGAAATTAAAACGGCGTTACATCTTTTGCCCGTTATGGACGATAGTTCTGACAATACCAAGCAACTTATTGAGAGTATTGAATATTACGATTCAGTTTTAGACAAACCAGGATGTAAAATTAAGCTTATTCAGTTTGTTTTGAAAAACAGGCTATCCCAGCGTGCAAAATTATTATTATCATCAAAATATGAAACTGTCGATGAGCTTATAAAGGATATGCGTAAACTATTGTTGCCACAAAAAAGCTACATATCTATTCAAACTAAATTGCAAAACTGTAAACAATATAATAAAACAGTTACAGATTACGGCAAAGAAATTTCAGAACTCTTTGTGAATTTGACGATATCGCAAGCCGAAAGTGATTCAGCCAAGTATGCATTATTAAAACCTATGAATGAAAAGTTAGCAATTAAGCGATTCGCTGATGGTTTGCGAGATCGGCGCCTAAGCACAATTATTGCCTCGCGTAACTGTTCTTCTTTAACAGAAGCTATCCAGACGGCCCAAGATGAGGAGACACCTGGTCCAAGCGGTTCAGCAGAGATGATAGGTACGTATAAACATTCGTTTTATCAGACTAAGAGAGCCCAGCGAGGTTATCGAGGACAGCGTAATTTTGCTGCAAGAAGTGGGCACCAAGGTTACCAGCAACGAGGTCATCGGCCCCAGGTACCTCATAAATTTAGTAATAAATATTTTCGCGGTAATTATAACAATAACTTTCGTGAATCTAATGGATTCCCACGTGGTAACCGCAATCGAGGCATCGCGTTACAACGAAATATGAATTTCATGACTGGAAATAGACAGGTAGCAACAGAGACATCAACTAATGAATCACTAAATCATTTTTTTCGTGAATGATGTCATCTTATCGTGTAACAATTTAAACAAAGTATCACTTGAGATTTGCAATCATAATCATAGCTGGCTAATTGATACCGGCGCATCCATATCGGGAGTGAAGCTAGAATGTTTGAATCGTTTACAAATTCCTTACCATATAGAGAGAGTTAGTGTGAAAGGAATAGGTGGTAATGTACTTTCAGAAGGTTGTGTAAATTTAACACTCAATTATAACGAGTATAAATTCCATCATAAATTCGTTGTATTTAAGGATTTACCATGTAAGACGGACGGTATATTAGGTCAAGATTTTTTATCGTTTTATAGAGCCATTTTAAATTTTGAAATCAATACATTGCAATTGTTTACTGATGAGTCCGAGTTAGTTACTATATCCTTTGATAATTATTTTACAAATCATAACACATGTTATTTAACGGTACCAGCACGTAGCGAGTCAATACATTTTATTGAAACAAACTCAAAACAAGAGTGTGTAGTGTCAAATCAGCAATTATGTGAGGGTGTATTTTTGGCAAGCAGTATAAACAAACCAATAAACGGGAAAATACCTATTCGTATCTTAAACACTAGGGATGAAAACGTTAGACTAAATTATTTTCAGGTAAACACTAGTAATTTAAATAATTATTTTATTTGTCAGTTTAATAAAACTGCGATTGATTCGGAAAGGGTTAAAACCTTATTTAATTTATTAAATTTGAAAGGGTTGAACATTGAAGAACAAAAGTCGATAGAAAACATTTGCGCTAAATTTCCCGACATTTTTCATTTGCCAGGTGATAAATTATCTACTACGCCCATATATGAACAGACCATTGACTTGAAACCACATACCACACCTATTTACACAAAATCTTATCGTTTGCCTTATGCTCAAAAACCAGAATTAGATAACCAAATTGAAAATATGTTAAACGATGGAATAATTGAACCATCTCAAAGTGCATGGTCCAGTCCATTGTTACTCGTTCCGAAAAAACGTGATGAAAATGGAGTTGCAAAGTGGCGTGTCGTTATTGACTATAGAAAGCTAAACAATAGTATACAGGATGATAAATTTCCTCTTCCCAACATTAGTGAAATACTTGACTCATTATCGGGAGCAATGTACTTTACTCATTTAGACTTATTTCAAGGATTTTTTCAGATTAAATTACAGGAAAGTTGTAGACCATGTACGGCATTCACTACAGGTAAAAATCAATATCAAATGACTCGAATGCCGATGGGGTTAAAATCTAGTCCCAATAGTTTTAGCAGAATGATGACAATAGCAATGTCAGGTCTTAACTACGATAAATGTCTCATTTATCAGGATGATCTGATCGTAATAGGAAGAAATTTATCTATACATAATCAAAATTTGATGGATGTCTTTACTAGGTTGCGAAAAGTAAATTTAAAATTAAACCCTGCTAAGTGTTTATTTCTACAAAAAGAGGTTCTTTATTTAGGACATATAGTGTCAGGTACAGGAATCTTACCAGACCCAGAAAAAATTAAAATTGTAGATAATTACCCAAAGCCACAAAATGCGGACCAATTGAAGCGTTTTGTAGCTTTCGCTAACTATTATAGAAAATTCATTAGGAATTTTGCCAAACTTGCATTTCCCTTGAACAAATTAGGCTGTAAAAATGTTAAATTTGTGTGGACAAAGGAATGCGAACATTCGTTTCAGATGTTAAAATCAGCCTTGATAAACCCGCCAGTATTGCAATATCCAAACTTTTCAGAAAACAATGAGTTTATATTACAAACAGACGCATCAGGTACAGCGATAGGTTCTGTATTGTGTAATGGAGATGGACGGCCAGTAGCTTATGCTAGTCGTGGTTTAAATAAAGCCGAAATTAATTACCCTACCATTGAAAAGGAACTCTTAGCAATCGTTTGGAGTGTTAAGTATTTTCGACCTTATTTATACGGAAAACGGTTCAAGATACAGACTGACCATCGACCTCTAGTTTATTTGTTTTCCATGCGAGATCCTTCTAGTAGATTATTGAAATTTAGATTGCAATTAGAAGAATTTAATTATACAATTGAGTATATAAAGGGACAGTCAAATTCAGTGGCAGATGCTTTATCGCGAATAACACTAACATCTGAGGAATTAAAATCAATGAATGAGCATATTATTAGTGTAATGACTAGAGCGCAATTGCGTCAATTAAACATGGATAGTAGTAAGAGCGATAATAATCCGTCGGTGGATAATATAGACACACACTCGAGGCCTGATCAACCAAGAGTGGTGGAAATAATTAAAAAACCGAGGAATATTACCGAACTTTCGTTAATAAACCCTAGGCAGGAAAATAATTTAATAAAAAGTGGAATAAGCGTAGAAAAATTTAAATATTTTATATATGTGCCCAGTAAATCAATAATTTATATACAAACAATATCTCGATCTCCGATCACGCGAGCCGTATTGGTGAGAGACTTGTTATGTTTATGTAAAAAGATATCGATAAATGAGCTATGCATATTAAGAAATGATAATAATAATGATTTTATCAGTGGGCTTATAAATGAAATAAAGAGTTATGAAAAGTGGTCCGGACCACGTATTTGTGTAGTGAGTAATGTTCAGAGAATAGATAATTTAGATAATAGGCGTGTAATATTAAATGATTTCCACCTATTGCCCACTAGTGGCCACGCAGGTATTAGGCGAATGACAAATAATATCAAAAAGTATTATTTCTGGCCATGTCTTGAAAAGGATGTTATCGATTTTGTGTCGAAGTGTGAACAATGTAAGAAACAGAAATATTCCACACACATTAAGCAGCCTATGAAAGTCACAACGACTGCAAATTCAGCATTAGAGAAGGTTTATTTAGACATAGTCGGACCGTTACCACAGGACATATATAATTATAAATACATATTGACTTTGCAATGCGAGCTATCAAAATTCACAGAGGCGTATCCATTACACAACAAAGACACGGTAAGTGTAGCGCGAGCATTCGTTGATAATTTTATCTTAAGATATGGTATACCCCGAGAAATAGCGACAGACCGTGGGTCAGAATTTATTTCAAGTATTATGAACGAAATATGCCAAATCTTAAGAATCACTCAAACTTCCTCTACAGCTTACCATCACGAGAGTATAGGAGCTCTGGAAAATAACCACAAAGCAATGGGTGCGTATCTTAGAATAAGTTGTAACAATCACACGGCTGCGTGGAGTACCTGGTTGCCATATTGGTGTTTTTCATATAACAATACAGTACATACGGAGACCAAGTACACACCGCATGAATTAGTTTTTGGTAAACGTTGTGTGTTGCCCGCAAATTTAGAAGGTCATATCGTAGATCCCTTATATGTTCACGACAACTATGCTCTCGAACTAAAATATAGACTCCAATTAGCACAAAAAGATGCACGTGACAACTTAATTAAAAATAAAGTTAAAAGAAAGAATGATTATGATAACAATATAAACCCAGTGTATTTTAAAAAGGGTGATTTATTATTATTAAGAAATACTTCTGATAATAAAATGGATCCAATATATTTAGGACCTTATATAGTAATTGATGACCTAGATTGTAATGTAAAAATATTGAAAAATAATAAAGAATACGTTACACATAAGAATAGAACTAAGCTTTATAAAAGTGTCTAAGTTTGTAAACATTTTTTTTTTTTCATTATATCATCTTATGATGTCTTGTAGACTTAAATAAGATCCTTAAATAATAATATGTATTATTACAATTATTTTATCTTGTTTAGTATTATAATAATATGTAATCAAATGTAATCAAACTTTATTTAGTAAGTAACTAGGTATACAAAATAATAACTGTGTACAATTATTATTTTTTTTATTAACAGGGGAGGTGTGATGTAGTAGTTGTAAGGTATATAATAAGCATGTAGTCTCTAAAATATAGTCAGTGTATCATTGAACTTTGAGCGTTTCATTTGTCTCCTATACACAACCTTACAGGTTGTATATTAATCTATATTGCAATTTTAATGCTGACAATAAAAAAAACTGAATAAAACATACTAAAACATATTTGACAAACAACTGTCTAAACTTTTTAGTTTAACAAAAAATAACCAAAAAATTAAAATAAAAGTAGTTTCACAAAGAAGAGTTGAATAAAGAACTATAGTCTCTGCCTACCCCCACGGGAAAATGTGTGTGTGTGTGTGTGTGTGGCAGGGTGATAATGATAAAAACATATTTTTGTGGAATTTAGAGTACGTACCGTATCGTAATCGACACACGGCAGCGTGTCAGGCCAAGTTCAAGCAATTACTTTAGAGAAATGAAAAAAAAAAATGTATCAAGTATAAATGGTGAGGATGATAATAATATATATTATATAACACGTGCGACCCAGATACATGAAATAGATCTGTCAAAGCAGAGAATGTGAAAGAAATTATTTGCAAACATAAAATTACAAGATAATTTATAATTTTCTTTGTGTTAAACATTTTATTTGCTAATATAATACCACTGTAGGTTATTTTAATGTGTTTTAATTATATAAACTGTAAGCGATAGTTAAAACAACTGATTTTAAACACAGAGAAAACACCCCAATGAAATGGGTTTTTAAGACAAAACATATATTAGGTATGTAAAAGCGTCATATAAAGGAACATATAAAAAGTAGTGCCCATAAAATAATATTAAAGGAATAGAATATATTAAACGAAATCACGAAATTATTAAAATGAAATATTTTACTACATAATATATAAACTTCCCAACAAAAAAACAGTAATAACCCGACAGACACTTCAATCGAGCCATTTTACGTTTTATCTCATCATAAAAAAAAATCACGATGAAGAAAAACGTTTTAATGCAGTTTTAATGCTGGCACATTATAGCATTTGCATTAAAAATACTAAAAGCACTGTTCCATATTTGAACTTGGAAAAAATGTTTAAAGTTTTTAATGCATTCTGATTTTGGTGGTTTATTAGTTCTTATTTTAAAACTAGCTGTTGCCCGCGACTCCGTCCGCGTGGAATTTGGAAATTTTCTTTTTTGCAAAAAATGGTAGCCTATGTCCTTTCTCAGGGTTTAACTAAAGATTGTCTGTGCCAAATTTCATCAACATCGGTTGAGAGGTTTAAGCGGGAAAGCGTAACAGACAGACAGACAGAGTTACTATCGCATTTATAATATTTGTAGGGATTATAGTTACAAATTTAAATGCAAAAGGGAACTTTTGGAAAATTACAATGAAGGAAAAAGATTTAACAGTAGTCTAAAAAAACTAACATACTTGTTTATAGCTTGTAAAAATGAGCTTTGTAGTTTGCCAAAAATACTGTGTCATATGAAATTAGAATACCATATCTTTACTTATTATAAAACAAAGTGATTATTTTTGTATGTATGTCCCTATTTGAGCTTACATCTTCAAAACTACGCAACGGATTTTGATGCGATTTTTAATAGATAAAGTGGTTCAAGAGTATTGCTTTTTTGTATAATCCTACTAATATTATAAAGGCGAAAGTTTGTATGTATGGATGTTTGTTACTCTTTCACGTAAAAACTACTGAATGGATTTGAATGAAACTTTACCACAATATAGCTTATACATCAGAATAACACATAGGCTACAAATTGGCTGGACCGATTTTGATGAAATTTTATTTTATACAGAATTGTATGGCAAAACAACGTTTGCCGGGGCAGCTAGTTTGTTAATATTTTGTTTTCCAATTCCACGCGTATGAAGTTGCGGGCAGCAGCCAGTATCGTAATAAAACATAGGTTTAACTAGGCCTGGCCTATGTGTGTCTCTTTGTCAAACACTAGATGTGTGCGGAATAATGATCAGCACTATAGAATATAGAATTAAGATAGATACTTATTAAACCTCCTTTTTTATCACGATTGGTAATAAATATGGTATTTAATTTGGCAGTAGAAGAAACTACTTTTTACTTAAAAACACTTAGGGCCTCGTTCACCATCTTCAAGTAAAGCGTTGATTAGTTACTTATCGATTAGCGTTAATTGTCAAGTAATAGTTACGAGTATCTTCTGTCAATTTCAATTTTTTAATCTTAAGATTACTGCTACTCGAACGTCGTGAACGTCGCACGTGTAGTTACTGGTGACTTTAACTAGCGATTAGTCTACTTGGCGCTTTACTTGAGAATGGTGAAAGAGGCCCTTATTTTATAATATTAATGAGTAAATACAAGCAAATTACATCTAAAAACAAAGAAAATTTGCACATAGCTGCAAGGCTCACCTTAATTAATAAGGCAGCTACATTTAACTTTAATTTCGTTTATAAAATCTGGGTTATACCGATAGAAATTCCATTTTATATTTTTAAAAAATCTTTAGATAAAATGTCTCCACATTTTTTCCCAAGTAAAAGGTTGCAGAACCCATTATTAGCATTTCCAAGCGGACCGACGCGCTTCCATTGCAAATAAAAATATCGCAAATTCTGTGACTTATAATCCAACCAACGGGTTCTAAACTCAATTTTATGGTGGAGACATATGGTATAATTTCCGTTAGCTATATAACAAGCCAGAGATTTTAATACGGAGTTTCAATTCGACTATTTCAACATTATTAAAATTTGTTTAGTTCGATATTGAATATATGGAGGTGACAACACACACATATTAAAATTTGTGCTGTGTTTTAAGACTTTTTAATTCCCATATTTGGGCACGATAGTCTAAAGGCAAAGAAAAGATGGATGGACTGTGTGAGAGACGATATGAAGGAAAAAGGAGTTGATGAGAAAATGACGGCTGATAGAAATTTGGGATTTATGTTTGGGTTGGGAAAGTTGTAAGGAAAAGAATGTGCGGCTCCGACTCTAAATAGGCAGGAAGGAGAAGTCCAAAGGCTACTCTCTCTTTAAAGTAACTGATAACCTTTAGATATTTATTAGATCAATATATCAACAAGAAATTGTAACCCTTCTTAATATTATACCTAATGACAAAAGATTTTGTTGCCCTTGCACGCAAAAACTACTAGATGTATTGTAATGAAAGTTTACAGCTGTATAGATTATTAACCAGAATATCAGTTTAGCTGTAAATCATGCAATCCAAAGAGCATGGCTAGTACCTAAAAGAGCAGGAAAAGCTGAGGAAATGAATTAGTGTGCTGGTAAAAAAATTTTGTCTGAGATGTAATTAATTGCTATCATATCAATAACACACTTTGCTTACTTTCGGACTACATATTATATGTAAATCATTCAAAATTTTATATATGCTCTTGTAAATATGCTTTCAACTCACAAACATTACGTTAATGCTCTATACAATAAGTACATCAGATAAAACGTCCTTCGCTATATGACGGGTAACCCGTCAACATCGCATCGTCGGTCCAAACGACCCCTGTCCTTCAAATGTATTGTCACTTCACATTTTCTATTCAAACACTGAATATGTTTTGTCCAATATGAAAAGCGTTTGGGAAATCATATACGACAAACGATGTTGGGAATAATCGTTATGTGTCTGATTGAAAGAATTTGTTAAATTGAGAGAAAAGGAATAAATGTATTGTGAAATCGTTTAAGTATTTTTCTACTGAGTGAGTCTCTAAGTTAACTTATGAGTGTATATTTTTCTTTGTAACTACTTGTTTTTATGTTAGGAGAAAAATAATTTGAGTACTTAGTTTTTTACAGTATAGTTTGATGACAATATGTTTTGACCCAAACCTAAGGTTGATCTAAAACTAAAAATAATAATTCAGCTTTTGTGTAAAACCCAATTGATACAGTTGTATTTACGTTAAATGCTATAATAGAGTTTCGCACAAGTTATTGAATTAATTATTAGTAAGTTTAATAGAATTTTTAAAGTATGAAAATGTAGAATTATAATTTGCTGGAATCTCCATCGTGTGCTGTCAAAGTAGCTTGAATAAAACAAAACTGTATATCACGATGGGTGAGGCTGGAGACAGGATAGTGACGTTCCAATGGCGTCCGTCACCTGTCATCACGATGCCGCTTCCGTTGGGTTTTTTGACATGACCAAATTGTTCCTGTCATTTTCCGATATCCTACCCGAATTAATGTTGACATTTGTAGCGTTGGAACAAATGGTACTATGAAATATTGAAACTGATAAAATGTACTTGATCCGTACATATTACTAATTTATATACTCGTTTATGTTGCATGTTTGCCGAGCTATAAATAATTTTGTGGAGTCTACTGGAGACTAAAATTGCAATCATTAAGGGTAAATTATTTATAAGTTTCTCGTTTAAATACTTCATGGTCTGAAGTATTTAAACGATTAGTATTTAATCTTGTAATATATTTACAGATACGATAGCCAATAACGAGAGTAAAAAAGGGTTTTGTTGGATTATAAAATGGCAAAAAGTTGTCTTAAAATATACTAATTTCGTGAAACTTTATATGAATATATTATGCATCAAATAATTTAAATATAAACATTTTCATATTTAAGCAACTAAAACTGTTTCTACGTTCAGGAAACGAGAAATGAATAACTTAAATGTCAAACGCAATTCGCGCTGAAACTCGTTAGGAATTTAATTATACAATTAATAGTTTTGACGTACCTTGGTAATTTTATTGAATTGGTATTATTTATACAAACTTAATAGAAAGACTTATTCTTTCTATTAAGTTTGTATAATTATACTTTTAGCTTTATTTTTTTTTTATTTCACTCTAAGACTAGTATGGACAAAAACAATAAGCAAAAAATATAGTAATAGAAGTTATGTTTTTAAAATAACGCAACTTCATACGCGTGGAAAAAAAGAAATAAACCTTAAAAACAAAAAAAAAGCTGTCCTATTTAATCACTCTATATATAAAAAAAATCCATCAAAATCCGTTGCTTGGTTTTGAGGATATAAGCTCACAAAAGTACATACAAAATTAAAAAAATAACGACTTTATTTTATAACTAGCTGTTGCCCTCGACTCCGTCCACGTAGTATTTAGGAAATTTTCCCTTTTTTGCAACATTTTTAACTACTGCTTGAGTGAGAGTATTATAAACGTAAGAGTAAACAAATATAATCAGAATGAACGAACTGCTAAGCTATCAGGAGTTACACGTGTTATTGTGAGTCAACCATAAAATATAGATACATATATGCTGTTTCGGGATATTTTTTAGACAATTTTATGTAGAATATTTCCGTCATACATGATTTCTATGTAACTTTAACCATTAAGGCTGCACACGCGACGGAAGCTTAAAAAATGGAGCACCTTTTCCCGTTTTCCCAACATTTTCCTTCACTACTCTGCTCCCATTGATTGTAGCGTGATGAAAAGTGTACTATAACCTGCCCAGGAGTATGAAGAATAATTGTACCAAGTTTCGTTAAAATCCGTCGAGTAGTTTTTGTTTCTATAAGGAACATACAGACGGACAGACATTTTTGTCATCAGTATCGATCACTAATCACCCCCTGATAGTTATTTTGAAAATATATTTCATGTACAGAATTGACCTCTCTACAGATTTATTATAAGTATAGATAAGTTTATACTACTACAACTTCTATCCTATTTTCAATCATAGATGTTATAAATATAGGATAAACAGACAGGTAATCTAAGTAAATAACATCAGCGAGAGATGGAAATCTCAAATCGAAACCTTATACCAACACATCTGTTCGAAGATATTCTTGTATTACTAAGGAATTATTTGCTCTAGATTTTTATCAGAAATATAAAAGCATTAGTTAACGTAATTAAAACATAAACACAAAAACATTACATCACTTAAAAATTAAATTAAACACCAATTTCATTTTACAACCTTTTACTAATTTTTAACGAGCCGTTTATTATATTAATAGGCGGGGGAGCCCTCTCATAATCTCTCTTGGTATTCCTTTGAAATATTTTTCGTATAATACTTATTATTAATGATGGTGATCACAAAAACGCAGAATCTCTAAGTCAAAGGAGAACAAGGAAACATTACTGAGCCGTTTATTAAATTACTGGAACAAACAGCTATCCCACGACAACAAGCTATCGTAATTAATCTTTAATATGTCTGTTCATCATTACAGGATACAATACAATAACGTATATTGTAAAATCAACTTTGAAACGAAATTCACAAGGTCGATTCTATATTGTTAATTAGGTATGGAGGTCGTTGCTTGGGATATTAATTGTTGAAGCGCGCGGTTGAAGGGTTATTGTCGCTCGAAGCTGTTTTGTCGCTGCGTCTGTCAAGTTTGTCGTGCCGTTGACGCGTGACAAACTTTATTCGTGATTAATTGAGCTAACGATCATTTACTGATATTCATTTATGTTAAAACCAGCTGGCCCATCAAACGTTGTTTTACCACACGAGTGTCAGGGGTGGACAACCTTTATCACTTAGGGATATAATATGAAAAATTCTCAGACCTACTGAAAATGCATATAAAATTTTATAAAAGTCGGTGAAGCTGTTTCGGAAGAGTATGGGAACGAACATTGTGACACGAGAATTTTATATATTAGATTATAAGTATCATTCTGTTAATGCAACATTATTTTCTGACTTTATTACTGTGAAAGAGCGAAATACAAAATACAAATCAGCGAACCGTTATAAAAATAATTGTTTTACTTCTATATTAAAGAGACGACACAATCCTTTGCAGCATTAAATTTTAATTGCGAAGCCTAAATACCTAAGTGAGCTGTTTTACAAAATATATTATAAATATCGTATGCGTCCATAACAATTACTTTCTATTTCTCTAGAAACCCTGCTAGATGACCCTTCAAAGGAATTTTTTTATCAGATATATATCGAGCCATCGATTGATCGGTCGATATACGACCGATTTTAATAATATATTCGTCATATCGACCCCAATTAATGGGCTGTCGGACGCACGTTGAAGTACTTGTGCTCGACAGCCGCTGGAGGTTCAACGAGCATTTCCGCGCCCTGGCTCCTAAATTGCTGGGGTGTGCGGGAATGCTCGCGAGGTTACTCCCTAATTGTAGGGGGGCTGGCCGAGTAGGTCGCCGCCTTTATGACGGCGTGGTGCGCTCCATGGCACTCTACGGGGCGCCCATCTGGGCCGAGAACATGGCTCTGTTGCGACGTCCGCAGCGGGTCATAGCGCAGAGGGCTTCCCTCTGGAAGCCCTCTGCGCTATGACCGCTGCGGACGGTGCGGTACGCTCTCGTACTGCACCGTCTCTTACGAGGCGGCCTGTATTATCACGGGCAGCCTTCCGTGGGACCTCGAAGGTGGGATACTAGCGGAGGTCTACCACAGGAGGGCCCTGATGCGGCAGTCAGAAATAGAGCCCCTCGCGGAAGAGATCGTTCGCTGGAGGAGCGAATTGCGCGACGATCTCTTCCAGCGATAGGCCGAGAGGTTGGCGGACCCCTCCGCGAGCAGACGGCTCGCTGAGGCGGTCAGTCCTGAGAGACTGGGTCGAGGCGAGGCACCGGAATCCGACGTATCACCTCACCCAGATCCACACAGGTCACGGCTGTTTTGGCAAGTACCTGTGGTAGGTGGTAGGTATCGAGTCGGATCCCGTTTGCCGAAATTGCTCAGATGAGGTGGTCATGCACCGCGGGTCGCAGTTCAGAGACCCGCCGCACCAGTCGTGGCAGGAGGGCCACATTTGAATGACGGGGGATCTACCGATCCCCCCGTCGCCCCCCGTGAAGAAAGCGGGCCACCCTTGCCGGGTTGTGGTAAGGCTCAAGGCACCACCATGGCCCGGTAGGGCAAAGAGAGGAGGGAAAATAAAAACCCAATTAATGGGATGAGGGCAGGAGAATCAAAATCATGAGTGTTTGTTGTAGCATCAACTGCTAAACACAAATTTTCAGTTAACAAGCTATAACCGTTCCAGAGATACTGCTTAGCGACTGACTGATGACCGGACAGCAAACTCTTAATAATAAGGTCCCGTTTTACCTTTTGGTATCGAACCCTAAAAACAAACAGATCAGAATCTGTTTGTTGTGTGTTCGATTATAGGCTCTATTAAAACATTCCTGTTCATAATTTTATTAATGAATGTTAGTAAACACCTTATTTAAAGTTTGATCTAAAACACGTAGTATTTTTTTTCACAAATGAAAGACACATGAAACAAAAGAGCGAACTCAAAGTAGGTATTGTGTTGTGAGTATTGTTTGAACAGCTCACACGTTGTCTACACACCTTACAGTGAGAACATGGCAAGTGGACGCTTATAGACAAGCACTGGATAAGTATTTATTACACTAGACTCTTTATACAAAGTTGAAAGTTCAGTTAATTAAATAAAATACTTTTTACTAAACAACGAAATAAGACTGTGTGCGTGTGGTCAGGAAATAAATCCCGTATGGTAACGGATTAACAATACAAGTGTCACTACCCCATATCCTCCCCAGGGTGCTATAAAAGCCAGCTGAGGAATATTGTACACACATAACATGAGATCTTCTGTGTGAGAGACGGAAAACACGAAAATAAACCCTATGGCAAAACGCCTGGTCACGCGGCACAGTAGACCGTAATCCCTTTCGAAGTGGAGGAGGCCCGTAGCCAGCAGTGGGACTGGAGAGAGAGAGAGACCAAAAGGTAAAACGAGACCCAATTACTGAGACTTTGCTGTCCAGTCGTCCGTCTGTCACCAGGCTGTATCTCTGGAACGGTGATAGCTAGAGAGCTGAAATTTTCACAGTCAGATTTTTGAGATAAGCACGTATAAACAAACAAACACATCAGCTTTATTATATTAAGATAGAGTATAGATTAAAAAAGCATGAAAATTTTTCTTGCTCCGAAAAATAAATATATTCTATATACAAGGAGTATTTGTCGCAAAAAACTCGGTCGTTACCTTTGGCAGTTCTGGAACATACAAATCAACACAGGTATTCTGAAATTCAAAGCGAAGTTTGATATGAATGCGTCGCAACTACTCGTCGCTGGGTGATAGAGAACAATGCCGTGACGTCACTCAGCTCTGACGTCACAATAAGAAACGATTCACAATCATGAAACGTGTATTCACAATGTGAACCTGAAATTAGCTGAATTTTAGGACTCCATTGTCATGAAAAAACAATAATTTTGATGGCAAGTTCTGTTTTAAAGAATGAATGGATGTCCTGATATGGGCATGTAATGAGATGAGGAAAGTAATATCGTTAGGAGAATATAGTAATGGCTATCTAGGTATATAACATCTTCCTTGCTATAGGTGACAGCTGTTGTCCGCGACTACACACGCGTGAAAGATGAAGTCACATTTTTTTGTACTAAATTGAGCCTATGTCCTTTATCAGGCTCTAAACTGCCTATGTACCAAATTTTAATAACTTTGGTTTAGTAGTTTAGGTGTGAAAAGGCGACAGAAAAACAGACAGACAGAATATAGATATAGACTATCTTAGAATACAAATGTTACGACCCATTCCACCTAAGAGAAATGTTAGCTAAAGAAATGAGTGAATATATTATTTTATGTGAGAGAACTCGAAAATATAGGCTATACCTTTTTGGTCAGGGCTACGTAAATAGACTAAATAACCCGAAATGTCTCGTGGTCTAGTCGTTCACGTAACGGACTGCCGCGGCATCACGGGTTAGATTCAAATATTTGTGTGATAGTTATAATTGTCACACACAATGTTTGTACTAAACAAAAAGTTGTTTATATACAAAAGGAAAGTAGTTTATGTAGTATATCCTTATTCTGGTGCCCATTACACAAGCATATTATGTGTTCAGCTTTATAATATCAGTATAGATGACAAAACATCCTCTTGTACCACTCTACGTTACGATACATACATATTTCCTTGGCTTCACCTGAGGAAGTATGTCAGGGTCGTAACAGATCAAAATCCGTTGCGTAGTTTTAAAGATATTATAAGCTTAAGCACTTTACAGCTCAGTCTCACCCGTGACCGAAACGTCGGGCTAAAATTGAAAACAAATATACGGGTCTAAATCCGTAAAAAGTAGTTTTATTTAAACAAATGACTCTCGCAAGTGTTAGAGAATATTAGATATTAAAAGCTATATTCCTAGTTATATCCCTATGATATAATTACAAAATAACGTTTTTATATTATAACTAGCTCACCCGGCAAACATTGTTTTGCCATACTAAAAAAAAAGTATGAAAAATAGATGTTGGCCGATTCTCAGACCTACTGAATATGTATGCAAAATTTGAGAAGAATCGGTCAAGCCGTTTCGGAGGAGTACGGTAACTAACACTGTGACACGTGAATTTTATATATTAGATTATATAATAGATAAGTAAAGATTCCTAAAGCAACACTACAGTAATAAGTAGGTACACTCCTAGTTCTACGCGTCAAAACCTCAAAGCCTTGAAGTGAAATGTTACAATTTCGGACCTCAATCTAATGACGTCCAGTAACTCCATGACCTCAATCTTACTTCTACCCAAATGTAAGCCTCTTCTTTAAGGAATACAGTTGCTTTTACATTGAAAATTCAAATATTGGACAAAACAATAGCCCAGTCAGGGATATGACGTACTGAATGTGACAGAATTGACGGGATCAGGTCAAGTAGACCTAAGTATTGTTATAATTTAGAAGTGACGTTTCCTCTGAAATGTAACTTTGTTTATCAGGTACGTTAATTCACTTTATGTGCTTGTTTTGAAAGAAAAACAAGTAATGCCTTTTTGAAAATTATAATACTGTTAAATCTATCTTTATATATATAAATATTCTGTACGTGTGTTTGTAATTAAACTCCTCCCAAACGGCTGGACCGATTTTGATGAAATTTTTTGATGTTGATTTTTACACAGAATTGTATGGCAAAACAACGTTTGCCGGGGCAGCTAGTAATGAATAAAAAATAACTGAATCATAAATGTTTGATTGACGTTTCTATTTTCAGCCAAAATACGTGAAACTGGAATCCTAAAATTTAGTTTGTTATTTTTTTTCTACATGCGGGCATTAAAAAGCGTTTTATTAGAAAATGGACACAACGAGCGTGGAAAAGTTGTTAATTTTATATAAAAATCTACATTTATCTCATTTTTCTTCTGGTTGTATGATTCGCAGACCTGAAAATAAAATCGCTGAGCTCTCTATATATCAAAACCCAGGTTATTTTAAAGTCAGCAAGCAGATTCACTATTTACAAATTATAATAACATAGAGCTAAAACAGAGTTGCAAACTACATTACATTATGTTCAGTATCAATACGCACAAACAAATCCATGGAGTTGACGTCTAAAAGTTTCAAACATTTGTGTTGCTTTTTCAACTGGTGGGAAAAGCTCGCTTGGAAAAGCTATCGTTGTCTATAACTAGGGCGTGTACAAAGCCTTGATGACGTCACAAAGGTGAGTGACGCAACGAGATGTAGCATTGATAGAACTGCTTTATGATGCTGCGATTACAGAACTGAACCTCATTAGTTTGTGAGCTTCCATCTAAGTGATTATTTTGATTAGTTTCACATTGATATAGTATATTTGTGAAGAGACATTTATGGAAATTATTGATAGTATAATTTGCTTAATTCATAAACTAATGTAGGAACACATTGTATGAATTCATTGTTTGCAAGTAGTCGTAATGTCAAACAGGTCTACGAATGCAAAGAGACCATTGTGCTAACCACCCTAGTTATTATAAACAAATATATTTATTACAGTATGTATGGTCCTATTGTTTGCTCGACGCCTAATTTATTGTATACAAATATATTATGTATGAATTCATTGTATGCAACACTCAGCGTATCAGCAGTTTTAGGAATATATAGAAACGATTGTTCTCCTTACCTATATAAGCTAATATTATATTAAATATATTGCGAATTTTATCAAGTTTGTTGCCATAATGACAAAAAATGTATAGTTGACTACCAAACTTGATAAAATTTACCATTATGCAATCAGTCACATCATTATGACCACATTGTGATGGCAGACTTGGGCCCCAGATTATGTAATCAAAGAAAAGTCTGTGATTATAGAAAGTAACTTGAAACAGCGCTAAAACCATGAGTACCTATATGCTAGGTATAGCCATTAACCTTCATTCAATTCTAAATTCCATGTAATTATTTTCCCATTACTTATGAATGTAATTTTGATAGTCTCGCTATGAATATCATATATTATGTAAATGGGCCGTTTGATTTCCGGATCAGTATATAACTGGCGTATTTCCTTGTACGATCGTGTTATTACTTCGCTCAAATTACTGTGTATCTCACAAATGGTTCACAGCTCGTAAAATATTCAAAGATTTCTAAGAAAATTACCAAATTTACATAAAAAGAAATACATGTTACGTGTTAGCTGGAATATGTTTGCAAGATTTTTTTTTCTTCTTTTATTATAAACATGGATGTTACCATTTATGCAGACATGCGTTGGCATATTGAAGGACGACAAAAGCTATTTATTGCTTCGTAGATCTTTATTAACACATACACCTATGCAGTCTGTCTCTGAATTCTGTCTGATGTTGACCTTTATCAAAAAACGCCATCATATCTGCAGATCACAAGACATAATTCGCTATGATTCATAATAGGTCATCACTCTACGCAGTCCTTAAAGTCCTATTCCTTGAAAACTTTTTCATCAAATGGTCTGTCCTGACTAATTCAATCGTGCTAACTCTTCGAAGTACCCTCCCCTCATAGATCTTATCTTCTAATGAACTAGCAAAGCCTTTATCATATCCATCATATAGAGCTTCATTAAGGTATGTTATGATGACTGCGAGTATTAATATTACTTGTAGTGAATGTTATTTATGCAGATATTTTTAATCTTTTAGTTCTTTACTGTGGAAGAAGTGATAAAAGAGTTGGCAGTTACAAACATAGAATAACGCAAACAATAAACAAAACAGTTATTAATTTATTAATTACTTGCCATTGACTTGCTATGATTTGGTAAATATGTGCAGGAACTATGATAGCTCAGATAAGAGAGCGACGGAACGGTATTCCGAGGTTCAAGTCCCGCCCATGGTGATCATTTTGTCCACTATAATTTAGTTTATTAAGTAAAAATACTTATTTATAAAATCCCAACTTTATTTTAAATTGAATTGAAAACAACTTACATAAATTAAATGTTGAAATATAAAATTGATTGAAATAAAAGTAACAAGTTGGTTCGTGCTTTGTCTAGAACACACAGTGCTGGACTAAATATAACTTTTAATGAGTCCGCTAGTAAATTTTACACGTAACGGAATAATTAACGTGAGAAATAATGTTTGTTAATAATAGAGAAATTATAATAATATGTTAAATACGATGATAGCTACTGTTTATAGGTTGTGATGTGTGATCACGTAGTTTCTATGTTAGAAATTAGCTCTGTGCTGCTCATTTTGGGAATATTTTAACTTTTTAATCCATTTTTGTAATTGGCTTGCTATGCTTATAAATTAAATTGTAGCAAGAAAGCGGTCACTGCACCCACAACGTCGGAAAACCGTTCCGCCGCTCAACCGATATAGATGCGTTGTACATCTGCAAATGGGTTGTAGACTCAATCGACCAACATTGTAGTGGAGAAATTCGTTACTGTTGGCACGTTAGTCAAGAATTTCACTACATGGTCACGGCACCCGTGGGTTCTTATTACATTTGGTTTAGTGGGTTCTGTAAATGACAGACAGATTTTTATTTTAGTAGAGATATATCTGTAATTAGAGCTGCATAAGCTTATGCATAAGTTGTTGAATAATTGTGTAATATTTGTGTCCAAATCTCTATACAATATGTATGAGGCATTATGATGATGATGTGAGGATTATTATGATTAGTTCTAATGTATTCAAGCGTTAATGTTAATTAATATTGAGATGTTTGTTGTTTGACCTAACAATATTGTAACAGCTGGCTTTAGATATGTATCTAGTTGTTAGAGATGTGTTCATACATACCTTTTATTAGTTTAGTACGCATCTATCAGTATGTTAATCTTTATAAAGGAATCTTTGAAAATAATTTTTACCCACTTGGAGTGGTCAGAATGATCTAAAATTTGCCAACCGATAGGACCGATGACAATGTAATAATGTAAAATGATATTCAGGATTTTAAGCATGTTTTTTTTTAGTTTATGAAATAAGCAAATTATCTATATCTATACTAATATTATAAAGCGAAAAAGTTTGTTTGTTGGTTTGTTTGTTTAAACGCGGTAAAATCAGGATCCACTGGTCCGATTTGAAAAATTCTTTCAGTGTTGGATAGTACATTTATCGAGGAAGGCTTTAGGCTACATAACATCACGCTACGACCAGTAGAAGCGAAGCAGTAGTGATAAATGTTACAAAAACGGGGAATATTTTCTAAATTCCACGCGGACGGAGTCGCGGGCAACAGCTAGTTAATATTAGAAATACTATATTACCGGCTAACACTCACAGTTTTGGGATCGAAGATGTCGACCCAGGTTTCGAGCATATCCGATGCTCATCTTCAGGACGAGTGCGTAGCGGCGTCTGCGACCTTCCGGCGTGCACTGCGGGCGACAGCTCAGTGCACGCCGGAAGGTCGCAGACGCGAATACGAAAATAGCTAGTTAATATTATAAAGCTGAATAGTTTGTTTGTTTGAACGCGCTAATCTCAGGAACCACTGGGCCGATTTGAAAAATTCTTTCAGTGTTAGATAGGGCATTTATCAAGGAAGGCTTTAGGCTATATAACATCACGCTACGACCCGTAGAAGCGAAGCAGTAGTGAAAAATGTTGCAAAAGCGGTGAAATTTTTTCTAAATTCCACGCGGACGGAGTCGAGGGCAACAGCTAGTTAAAATCATAAAAAGAACCGCCTATGATTATAAGTGCATTAAAAAGTTAAACAAAGGACGGTCAGACACACAGTGTTAAAACAGTTATGTTAGAAAATTAAAGATATAGCAGCAACATAAATGCATATTTTTTTAAAGTTTCAATGCTTTAGTTACAGCCTTGCGAAAGACGGATGGACACCGAAGGCTTAGTAATAATATCCTGTTTTGCCTTTGGATACTGAATCTGAAAAACCCATTGGATTTTTGTCATTTTGTTGTATTATTGTGTCAACAGATGGCGCTTTATAGGTTTACCTATATAAAAATGTATATATATCCGTATGTATACGTATCCCATTTATTTAAAGTGTTCTCAATGTCATGTTATAGTCTGTAAACATCACCCAAATACATTAATTCAATGACAATCAAAGGAAAAGGGTATAAAATTTGCACAAGTGCTAAACGTCACTAAAAGGTTCCTTCAGATTACGGGACTCACACTTGGTGACACGTAAAGATCTGCATACAAATTATTCATGTTTATATCTAAAGCCACACCCGAAAATAGTCTTTATCGTAACAGTTTTGAGAATCAGTTTTGTTAGAAGATGGTTTATTTAAGAACTTATGTTCTAGGACCTGTATATATGTCATACAGAAGTGTTGATAGAAGCTGAGAGTGTCTTTCTAATACTTTGTTTGCTATAACGATTTCTCAGGAACCAATTTCATTTTCTACTTTAAATTAACCCATATTTCTTAACCATACTGGTTTCGACTGTTCAGGCATTATAATTGTGAAATGCAGTGGACATTTCAATAGGTAAAATATAAATGGACTTATTAGATTAAGGATTGTGGAACTACCTTTATTAAATATGAGTAAAGTATTATAACATGTACTAAAATAAGAACAAAAGCACCCAGTATGGGAAAGTAAGAATAGATTTTGTTAAATATTTAATATCCTAATTAAAATTTCTATGTAAACTAGTTTCTTTAATAATTCCTATCACTCTTTTTCTTCAAAAATCAATTTGAAGAAAATATAAAAATAAAATAAAAATTATTACTGTCCACTGAGATTCCTTCTGAAAGATTTAGAGGATGTGTCTGCAACCAAGGGCTGTAAAAACTATGTTTGATGAGTGCTGTATTGCTTTTGCAGTCTTCATAGAATAACAACCACTTCTTGACCTGAAGCGGTGTTAGTACTTTCGTATGTCTGTTTTCTCTTATTTCTAGCTACCTTGTATTTTGAGTCTAAAACTGCTTTTAAAAACAATAAAAGAACCACTATTTTAAGAGTGGATAGTTATTGGAAACAGTGTCTCTCGATTTGGCTTCTTAATTTCAAAGCTAATTATTTTTATACTAAAATATTTCGAGCGCAGTTTTCGCCATCAGGTTCTATAGGTTCGGTTCTATATATGCCACAACATACAGCTTTGCCCTACTTGCATCCAGTAGCTTACTGTGGTCTTAATGATATCATTACTCCAGTTAGATGCACACTATACACAGTGCACACCTATGCTGCGTCTTTTCGCACCTACATAGTTGTCACTTGAAGAAAGTTCTTAGTCGAGCCGAGCACTATGGTCTGCCTATAACTATTTCAGTCTATTACTTCTTGCTGTGTCACTTTACCTATGGAACTCATGATGTTTGTAGGATGTTTGTTAATGTTTGCTTCCTAAATTCAGTTCTTGTTATCTCTTAATGAAATGAAATGAAATGAAAAATCATTTAAAGAAGTAGACATAATTTTTTAGAAAAATTATGTGCTTATGACATGTCCAATTTTTTTCCCTACCACCGGTTCAGGACGCAATCTGCTGAGTAGAACCGGCGTAAGAAACTCAGCAGAGCTTTTAATAAAATCAATATTTTTTTAAATTGAATGTCAATTATACTTACAATGCTAATAACTTTACAATATAGAATATGTATTGCTCCAGAGCAACCTACTCCCAAGCTTTATCATCTTTAATATAATCAGAAATTTTATAATACGCCTTTTTACATAATTTAGTTTTAATGAATTTTTTAAATTTAGAATTATTTAATTCTCTTACTTCAATAGGGAGTTTATTATAAAATCGTATACAATGACCCATGAAAGACATATTTTGACATAATGTATTGTTACATATTTTGTGGAGACGGGTTACATGCATTACAAGATTGTATTTATGCCTTGTATTAGGCATTATGGTGGTCGCTTTTTTTTGTAAAATTATGAACATACAATAATTTTTTATATATACATATTGCGAAGCGACCGTTAACATATTTATGTCTTTGAATTTCTCCCTTAGAGAATCTCGAGGACCTAGGTTATATATAGCTCTAACAGCGCGTTTGTGGAGCATAAATATCCGATCAATGTCCGCACAGCTTTGTCATACTTTGTGTGTCAAGTAAACTATAAACATATAAGATTTCTAAGCCTTGAAAACTTCCTTAATCATCTTAACGTTGCAGTAACAGAATTCGTCAATAAATAAAACTTTACGAATGACTTCCAATTTTAACACAAAATCCGATTGTCAACTAAACTTTGTAACCAATAAAAGTGTAACCATTGTTTGAGTCAAAGTATATATTGAATCAACACCAACGAAATCGTTCCAATGAACGAAGCGAACACAATAAATTGGATCCAATAAATTTTATTGTAAAACAAATAGAAGTGAATACTGTCCAACTCCTGACAGGCTCTTCAGGGAATATTATAATAGTTGGAGAGCCTATTTGTAATGTTTTCTACGTAATACGGCATTAATTTGGTTCTACAATACTAGTACGTTCTTAACACGTTAAAATGAATATTTTATTTCACTTTTCAATGGAATTTTCCAAGTGTATCAAAGCATTTTATTTATAGATAAAATTGAGAGTAAAAATTTCCAAACATTGAGTTAAGGAAACCAATAAAGGTTATAAAGGACTTGGATAATTTTGATAAAAATGTTTATATTCATGTAGATTCATGTTTTAGTTATGACATTCTGTGCTATGGCGTGAACACCTGTAATAGGACTGAAAGACATACAGCAAGCAAGAAATTCTTAGGGTTTCTTTGCGGGACCAGTTCAAAAATGACATTATGAACAAAGTGGATGACATATCTTGCAAAGTGCGCTCACTGGAGTAGCAGTGTGCTTGCTATGCTTGTCGAAGAATCGATGGCCTCGAGCACACGAGTTCTGGAGTGGAGAGCGCGGCTGGACAAAATGTAGGACGCCTTCCAAATAAGTGGACTGACGATCGCAATTTTGTTACAAAAGTAATATGTATTAAATAGTTGCTCTATAAAAACGTTAATATAAATTCGTCGTGTTATCATTAAGTCAATACATTATCTTGTGCGACAGTTACAATCCGTATCATATGAATATTAATATATAAAATTATACATTATGTTCACCTTATAAATATGTATGGAAAGTATTTTTTTGGGTTTTACATATGACTTGAATATTTTCACTAGTATATATATATTATGTAGCTGTTAACAAATTCTTTCCAAATTAGACAGTTACAATTAAGAACTACTCTATCTATTATTAATAATTAACTTATTAAAAAAAACAGTTCAACTGACTTCATGTGCCTTTGAAATAAATAAATAATAATAAATAAATATTCATGGACATTTCACACAACGTCCTCTGGTCCCAAGCTAAGCTTATATGCTTGTGTTATGGGTACCAGAATACGGATATAATACATATACTACTTTTCTTTTGTAAATACATACTTATAATACATAATAAACACCCAGACGCAGTACAAACATTTGTATAACAATTATAAACATCACACAAATGATTGTCCTGACCGGGAATCGAACCCGAGACCTCATGATCGGCAGTCCGTTATATGAACCACTCCACCACGAGGCCCGTCAAATCAAATTTGAGGGTTTTCCTCGATTTCTCAGGAGATACCACCATCTCCTCCCAAGGGTGCTGTGAAAGTCAGCAAAGGGTTATTGCACACAGATAACATCTTCTGTGAGTGCCGAAAAACTTGAAAATAAACCCTGTGCCAACACGCCTGGTCAGCGCGGCACAGTAGACCATAATTCCTCTCAAAGTGGAGGAGACCCGTGCCCAACAGTGGGAGAGAAGAACCATCGGATCCTGACCTAGTGCCAATTGCCCCACGCTTTCAAATAAAATAAAATATATTAAGGTGTGTCCAAACATTGAGCGGCAAGAGCGCGGCAGCAACACGCGGCGTTTGCAGGACACATTTCTGCCGCGCTCTAGCTAGGACGAAGCTGACTAAGGCTAAGCGTATGCAGAGACGCAGGCGACGCAGGTCCACGCAGGGTAGGGCGGCGCAGATTTTTTAATGCTTGAGCGTACCGTGTGCTACGTACTGTTATAGGGTCCCTTCTAAATCTTATTTTAAAAAAAGACTTTTATTTAATTAGAAGATTTATTGAATTAAGGAAGGGAACCCTTAGGCAACCTATCTCGCGGATTATGACAAATAGACTGACTACTCGAAGTTGGATGTAGTTTATATAAAGTAAAAAGTGCTGACGCGGTGGAAAGGAAGAGAGCTTACGTGATTACTAATACGGTACATTACAGGGTTATAACACCTCCCCCTTTAGAGTGAACTTCAGGGTGTATAATGAAGTTAACCTTAAAAGGTTGTCCTCAAAGTTGGTGCTAGAACCTCTGGGGTAGTTTGTTCTAGTTCTATAGTGCTAATATTGATTTTAGGAGATTCGCGAAAAGATTTATTACGAAGGTTGCAGCCAGGTTGTTTAAAATACATTATAATCTTATAAGTAAAATACATACTAATGATACACACTGTTATAATAGTCGTGGTAGAATAATGTATCCCATATTTTATAATATGAGGGGAATTAATAATTTTGTTTATTTCGGACAGGAGTTGAGAAGTTAATGTGTGGGAGTAAGTTAATTCTGAAAGATCAAGTTTTTCTATGTGTAGATGGGATAAATTATTCCTAACAGAGTTTAACACAGTTGCGTTACAACAGTTACTACTGGTAATGTGAAATGTAGACAATGTAATTGGTGACGTTATATTTATAATATTGTGTTGTTTGGGTATCAACGTGATACCGTCACAGTAGGCTACACAGTTATTGGGTATATACAGTATGCCAATGCCCAGAAGGTTAAGTTCTCGGATCTGCTGGTGGTCCTGGCAGTCCAATAATAATTTTACAGGGTCGGATTGTATATAAATGTATTTATTATTTGAAATTGGTTTGAATGAGTTTAGTTTGTGAATGATAAATTTAGTTATGCATTGTTTAGGGCTATTGGTTAATGATTTTGATAGTAATTCACTTTCACAACTGGGCCTCGAGTTGGTTTTATAGATTATTGAAATATCGCATAGATATTCAGTAAAACTTAATGTTTTACAATTTGTTAGTGAGTTCATTTTACAGTAAGTTGTTTTGTCCTTGGTTATAGCAATATATTTTGAGCTAGGTATTATCAAACTAAAAGTGTCTGGTTGACTAATGTTATGCGGGGTTGGTAATTCTATATTGTTAAACAGTGTGTATTCTTGATTACTTACTAAAGGTATACGTAAAAGGAATACAAGTTTATTATTAAAATAGTAACATAATAAAGTAGAAATCTTAGTGATTATATGAATAGAACTTATATCTAAAGGCACAGGTAAGTACAAATCAATGGGTAGGTGCCTTATGTTATCGGCCAATTCTCGGTAGATAGCTGATGGCGATAAAACGCTCGGATGGAGGATGTTTTGACTACAAAACGTTATCGCGTTTATTATATCCTCGAGTTGAAATGTTAATGTAACTAGGGATGTCTCGAAAGTGTTTAGAATAAAATTTAAATAAACTTTTGGGTAAACGGTATTTGAGATGTTAAATAGATTTGTTAACCCTTCCGAGAGTTCGCCGATGGCATCATACAATTTTATCTCATTTTGCTTAATTTTATTAAGAGTGTTATTGAAAGCGGATATTACAGTATTGGTAATTAGGATGTTATTTTTTACAAGAGATAATATTTTATTTTGGTTATATTGTACAGAATCAATAGCTTGATCATATCTAAGTGCATCATTTTCATCTAAAGTGCCGAAAACTGTTTTTAGGGCGGTCCCTATTCCGCCAATCCAGGCTCCTCTTCTGGACCTATTGTCTATTAAATGAGATATGGAACCGAATAGTTTTACTATATTCTGTTGTTGTGTTAACAAAGGTTCTAATGTCTGATGACATTCTGAGTCTTCATTTGCATGTCGACAAAGAGAAGATACGGTTTTAAGGGCTGCGTCTAAGTTTTTAATGTGCGGTTCGAAATAGGATATTTCCATGGGCATGATAACGTTTAATAAACCGTGTTTTATTTTTAGTTTTCCTATGTAGTCAAAATAGAGTCCGGCACTCGTAGCTATTGGTTGGACAAAGTCGCTGGTCGCTTGGAGTTCCGCCAGAACACTGTAAGTATATTTTTATTTATCAATTTAGTTTAGTAAAAGCTAACGGTTAGATTACTTATATTTAGTTATTTTAACAGACTAACTTATTTAACTATATTATAAAAATTACAGGTAAGGTATATTCATGTATATAGGGTATGTAAATAATGTTTATATGTATTACAGGTTGTTGGAGATTTCGGCGGGTTTTACTTGATCGTAATGATGACGGACGTGTTTTTTGTTTATTAGTAATGTTAATGTATTGTTACCATGAATCTTAACTATTTTGTACGGGCCTTTCCATTTTGGGGATAAGGCTTTTCTAAGTCTTAAAAGGTTTTTTAGATAAACGAAATCTCCTACTTTATACTGTACAGGGCGTGTATGGGAATCGTAATAATTTTTAGATGTTATTTTAGATTTTTGAGTGTATTCGAGGGCTTTGTCGCGGGAATATTTAAGACGGTTTTGAAGCATTCTAACATAGTCTGGGTAAGTGGCACCCAGTTGCTCATCGCATATAGAATTCGGAATGTGGGGTTTATTACCAAACATTAACTCATAAGGAGTGTAGTGCGTAGTGGAGTGTACAGTGGTATTGTATGTTAACATTGCGGTGTATACATATCGGGGCCAATTAGTCTGTTCGTTGTTTACAAATGATTTTAGATATTCTTTCAAAGTCGAGTGACTTCGTTCCAGAGCACCCTGAGTCTGTGGATGGTATGGAGTCGACCACAATTGTTTTATTTTTAAAAAGTTACATGTTTTTTGGAATAAATCGGAAGTGAAATTTGTACCCTGATCTGTTAGGATCATTTTCGGGATTCCGAACACTGAAATGAAGTGTAACAAACTTTCGCTTGTCTCTTCGGCGGTTGTACTACGTAATGGATACGCTGCGGAGAATTTTGTGAAATCATCTTGCAATGTTAATATAAATTTTAGTTTTGCGGTGCCAGATTCTGGAAGGGGTCCTACGATGTCTAATGCTATACGTTCACATGGTTTAGTTGAGGAGCTAATAATCTGCATAGGGGCGCGATTAGTTTTTCGAAGAGCTTTATTTTCTTGACAGAGTTTACATTTTTTCACATATGATTCTACATCACTGCGCATATTTTTCCAATGGTATAATTCTTTGAGTCTGTTATACATACGGCTAACACCTAAATGACCGGCTATTGGTATGTCGTGATTGTCATACAGGATCTTTTTCACCTCGGATGGTGTAGGGTAAACGATATTGTTATGGAAAATGTTTATCTTAATGTTAGTGTTATGGAAGAGGTAGTTAATTATATTGTAAATTTTAATAAAACTATGTTTCTCAAAAGGATCACGGAAATCGGAGATGCCTATTTCCTCGTGATTTCCTGCAATGATTAATTCATTGCGGATGGCTTTTAGCGTTTCAAACATGTCTGGATATGATGTCTGATCAAAATAGTGAACTTTTGTAAATAACAAATAGCACGTTTTGTTCGATAATGTAATTTTAGTAAATTGATATAATTGTTTTTCTTGGGCTAATAATTCTTCTTTATTTTCCAGGTTGCTGAGTACATCTTCTATGTAAGGGTTGGAGGTATCAAGATCTACAGATGTGGGGATTAATAAAACTTTACAGGAGGACTTAAGTAAATTGCCATTTTGTTCGATTACGTTTGTATTGAAAGATATTGTTTTGTTAGTCATTTGTTTCAGGAAAGTTGAGTAATCGTCGGACGTCAGTATGGCGTCGAGGTTGTTAGTTAGGCTTGCTGGTGTTGTAGGAGAGGTCTCGGTATTTAGGTCTGGTGTTGTAGGAGAGGTCTCGGTATTTAGATCTGGTGTTGTACAATTTTGAAGACTGTCGGGGTTAAGGTCATTTGTTTGGAAAGGAGCAGGTGAGATTAACATATCGAATAGGTCTCGGTCAAGACCTTCTTGGTTTAGTAAGGATTGTTCTAAAGGTGTTGGAGAGTCTAATGCATGTTGGGGATCAGTGGTTGGTTGGATAGGGTTTACTGGATATCGCGATAAAGCATCGGCGTTTGCATTTATTTTGCCTTTCTTATATTGAATATCGTACTCAAACTCTTCTAGTTTGAGTCTCCAGCGGATGAGACGTGATCCAGGGTCTTTGCAGTTAAATAACCATTGTAGTGGTTTATGATCGGTTACGATAGTGAAGCGGCGTCCATAAATGTATGGGCGGAAGGTTTTAGTTCCAAATATTATGGCCAGACATTCTTTTTCTGTCACACTGTAATTAATTTCAGCTTTATTAAGGGTACGAGATGCGTAGGCTATAGGGCGATCTTGTCCTATTGGACCTTGTGATAAGATGGCTGATATTGCAAAGTTGGACGCGTCACAGGTAAGTAAGAAGGGTTGATTGAAATCTGGGTAGGCTAAAATGGGCGCTTCAACTAGTTTAGTTTTAAGGGCTTCAAAGCTCAGCTGCTGTTCATTTGTCCAGTTAAAAGGGGTATCCTTTTTTAGTAAAGAGGTTAAAGATTTCGCAAGTTTAAAGAAGTTTTGAATAAAACGTCTGTAATAAGAAACTAGACCTAAGAAAGATTTTATGTCCTTAGGAGTTTTAGGAACAGGATATTGGGTAACGGCTTTGACTTTGTCTGGATTTGGTTTAATACCATGTTGAGTAATTATGTGACCTAAATAGGTTACTTCTTTGCGAAGAAATTCGCACTTTTCAGGTTGTAGTTTTAAGTTATACTTTCGGAGTCTATCGAAAACGGCCTTGAGGTTAACAAGGGCGGAATGAAGGTCAAAATCATACAGGACAATGTCATCAAGATATATGTAACAGCGGGAGCCTTGCAGTCCGGTAAGACAATTATTCATAAGTCTTTGAAAGGTTGACGGGGCGTTCTTTAAACCAAACGGCATTCGGTTGAACTGGAAATGGCCTTGGGGCACAGAAAAGGCTGTTTTGGCTGCGTCTTCTGGCGAGATTAAAAGTTGATGAAATCCTGAGGATAGGTCAAGCGTGCTGAAGTACTGACTCTTCCCAAGTTGATCCAAGATCTCAGTGATCTGTGGTATGGGGTAAACTTCTCCGATTGTGATATCGTTAAGTTTACGGTAGTCAATAACTATGCGCCATTTCTTTTGGCCAGAAGCATCTGATTTTTTCGGGACTATCCAGATAGGAGAAGACCAGGGAGAAGAAGAAGGAGTGATGATATCTTGCTCCAACATTTTATTAATTTGAGTTTCCACCTCTTTCTTGTGGCATTCAGGGAAACGATATGATTTTGTGTTAATAGGAGTTTCACTAGTAGTTTTAATTTCGTGTTGAATGGCCGTAGAAAATGACAAAGGTTCATCTGGAAGATGAAATATGTCAGAATATTGTGAACATAGGTCGAGGAGACCTTCTGTTTCTTCTTCATTTAAATGAGACGTTCTTAGTAGATTAAGAACTCGTTTTGTTCGTTCAGACACATTTTCGGAGTTTAGGAGAGGCTGGATAAGACATATATCCACTGGCTCTAGTTTAAGCTTTAAGTTTCGATTGACTTTAACCGCCTTATTAGATATGTTTACAACCGATATATTTATTCGTTTATTTTCTTTTACTCTTACTAAACAGTTCGCTACTAGAACGGTTTTAGAAAGATGTTGATTTAATATGACACCTTCTTCTACTTCCGGATTTGTGACGGTGCATTCAATCACCGTTTCAGATCGTGCCGGTATAATATAGCATGGATCAAAGAAGTGAATTTTTATGTCATGGTTTCCTATTTTTAGGATATCGCGGCTGTAGTCTATATTACAACTGTATGCGGTTAGGAAGTCGTTACCTATGATTCCATCATAGGGCAGATTAATGTCTGTGATGACATGGAATTTGTGGTGAACGATATTTTTATCTGCGGCCTTAAATTTTAAATTAAAGTGACCTTTGGTTTGAGAAGTTTCTTCTCCAGGGTCAATGCCCTTTATGTTTATGGGTTTCTTAACCACGTTTAATGGAAGTCGGATACTCGATTGTTTCAGAAGACAAATCGCAGCACCTGAGTCTACCAAAAGTGTTAGTGGAATATTTGACACTTGTGATTCCACCAAAATGTGAGGCAGCATCCTCTTTGAGGTATCAATACTGACCTCATAGATCTCATGTTCGAGATTTGATTTGAGGTTCCTGATTTGGGGCTGGTTACCCTGTTGTACAACCTCTAAAGACCTGGCAAGATTTCCGCTTTGGGGCTGGGTACCCTGTTGTATAATCTTGTCAGTTTGTGCAAGGTTTCCGTTTTGGGGCTGGTTACCCTGATGTATAACCTTGTTAGATTGTGTAAGGTTTCCGTTTTGGGGCTGGTTACCCTGATGTATAACCTTATTACATTGTGCAAGGTTTCCGTTTTGGGGCTGGTTACCCTGATGTATAACCTTGTTAGATTGTGTAAGGTTTCCGTTTTGGGGCTGGTTACCCTGATGTATAACCTTATTACAATATTTGGATTTGGATTTTGTGCCGTCTTCGACTGTACGTCCTGTGCGGCACGATTGCAGGACATTTACAAGTTTAAATTATCTTGCTGATTATCTTCTTCGAAATTGTCGTATTCGAATTCAACCTGCTCATCTTCGTATTCTTCGTCTAAGAAGTGTACTAGAGGAGGTTTTGGAGAAGGTTGCGACGTCGAAGGTTTATTCAAAGTATCCTTTTGAGGATAGGAAGGAGTAGGACGTCTTTGGAAGGATTTCCGTTTCATACAGTTATTAATATCGTGTCCTACTTCCTTACAGTACCTACATACGAGGTTAGAATTAGGGATATTATTGTTCGGTGACGTACTCGACGGCACGGGTCTCTGCGGTGGTTTGACCTTGACGGTTTGATTTTGAGCGAAGGGTTTCGGTTTGAAACGAGGTTGAGTGTTTAGTTTTTCCAGGGGCGAGCTATTACTACGTTTGTACATTGTTTCTTGAATTCTTTCTTCAGAGACAGCTAGATTTACCGCTTCATTGAACGTTTTCGGGGCCCTACACCTAACAACAGTCGATAGGCGAGGATTTAAACCCATGAGGAAATGATGGAGGGTTAAGTCCTCCATAGCTGCCGTGCGGCCAGGTAGTTCCTTAGCCTTATGATTAGAGAGCGAGATTTCGGTGAGAAGTTGTGAGAGGTAGGTTTCCATCCTAAGGGCAAATTCGTTGGCACTTTCTGTCTGACCTTGTTTACCTTCCTGGAGGTCGGTAAGTAAATGTGTAAAGTGTTTTCTTTCGGAAAATTGTGTCTTTAGGAACTCCTTTAGTTGCTCCCAGGACGTAAATTCTTTTATTGAACACGCGGTTTCCACCTTACCGGTTAATTGACACAAAATGTATTTAAAAAGGATAGGCCTTTGGTATTCTGAAGCTAATTCGTAGGCGTTATTACAATTGGTTATGAATGAATTTAGTTTGTCTCGACTGCCGTCGAAAGGCTTTACGAATTTTAATAATATATTTAGGTCCATCTCTGGTGGGGATTGACGCGTTACTCTAACTGACGGTGATGGAATGGGGGATTTATCTTCAGGATATTCAATTATTTCTAATTGTATTTTACTATCTTCAGTTTTGGACACTTTAGGCATAATTCATCTATAGGAAAAACACAGTACACAATATAAATTGACACAATAAAATTGACAAAGATATCGGAGACAGAATGAACGATTATAATTAGTGTTACTTGGAATATTGTTCGTAGACTTACTGGAACACGTAGGCGGCGATAAGAGCTAGAGCTTTCGTAAGCTGCATAGCGTCACGTATGCACGGACCACACCTTGTTTTCACAGAACACTCGATAATTAACACAGACACTCGCGGTACGCGAAGCACTTGGATTATTTTAGGATGAAACACTTAATTAAAACACTCGCTGAAATTGATGCACGTAGGTCGTTTACTAAACTTAAACGTAAGCTCGTCGATACTCGAAGGTCACGCAAAATGCGCTAGGGCTGCCCACTGGTCACTCGGAGAATATGCTCGTTGATCGCAGGACAAAATAAATTTGTGTCTTTTCCTGACACTAAATTGGGTTTTCACCGAACACAGATACATACACTTAGTATCACTTTTTTTTTTTAAAAATTTTATTTATTTTATTTTATTTTATGCCGGAGATCACTCACGGTATTAATTGGTTTTGCGGGATACGGAGAGTCTATTTTAGTATTAAAAATTGGTTTTTTTTTTCGCGAATCGGCACTGGGGAATTCCGTATCCCACCGCTGCCACCAGAATGTTATAGGGTCCCTTCTAAATCTTATTTTAAAAAAAGACTTTTATTTAATTAGAAGATTTATTGAATTAAGGAAGGGAACCCTTAGGCAACCTATCTCGCGGATTATGACAAATAGACTGACTACTCGAAGTTGGATGTAGTTTATATAAAGTAAAAAGTGCTGACGCGGTGGAAAGGAAGAGAGCTTACGTGATTACTAATACGGTACATTACAGGGTTATAACAGTACGTTGCGACGCAGGTTGCATGCGACGCAGACACAAGTCTGCTCTGCTCCGTGCCCCGTTGTTGTGCCGGCACTTGGCCGACACACATTACAGTGAGACGCGTACGAGTTCAGACGTGTTTTTATAAAATATGTTTTTATCCACTTTGTTGCAACGAACTTCTCATTGAATTAATTTGATGTGAACCATGTTTATATGACACAATTCATCCAGACTATTAAAAAAAGACCGTTTTTTTTTCAGATAATCATTTTGCAAAATAGTTTTTTTACGTTTTAACAAACTGTGAAATAACAATAACTCATCGATTTCACTATCGGAATCTGACTCGGAACTCATTTTCAACAAGAACACGTCTATTTTTTGAGGCAGCTAATACACGGCGCGCTATCATTGGACGACAGCCACGCGTAAACGCTTCTGACTACCTGCCGCGCACGATCAGGCTAAGCGTATGCTAAGACGCAGGCAGACACGTGTCTGCTTCGCATGCACCTGCGTCGCAACGTACGTAGCACACGGTACGCATAAGCATTACAGAATCTGCGCCGCCCTGCCCTGCCTGTACCTGCGTTACCCGCGTCCCAGCACCCAGCATGCGCTTAGCCTAAATGTTTTTATCCACTACAACGGGGCACAGAGCAGAGCAGAGACATGTCTGCGTCGCATGTACCTGCGTTGTAACGTACGTAGCAGACGGTACGCTCGCTCCATAAGCCATTCTAACTCTACTCAAGAAACGGTCTATATTTTACTGAAAGAATTAGCGTTGCCATTCTACGTGGAAATACTGCCAGTCTTTTGGGCACACTACCACTTGAATGATGTTAGTCAGAAATGGGTTATTATTGTCGCTTTCACTCTTTGACCCATTAACGTCCTACATTGTTTCCTCCACTTTGGAAAAGTATTTAGCCTACTATGCCGCGCTGATCAGATGTGTTGACATACGGTTAATTATCGAGTTTTCCGTCTCTCACAAAGTCTTGTCTGTTTATAATGTCCCTTATCTGGCTTTTACAACACCCAGGGAAAGATATGGAGTGGCGACACTCGAGCGGGTATTATTCAAATATAGTATATTCTAATTTCTTTACGAAACGGAAAATCTCATCAACTACATTATTGTTAACAATTACTTTTAAGTTATTAAATAGAAACTTCAGAAAACTATATCAGCGATATCGGCATGTCCGGCCCTAGTCACTTCAAACTTACCCATCGTACTGACCTTTCATAAACTAAGTCTAGAATAAATTAGGTTAGTCTACGAACTAGTTAAGTCTTAATCCTAGTTCCAAGTGGGTATGTAGCTGAAACTTTCAGAAATGCTTTGACGATCTAACTTTCTAATAGTTATTAATTTATTTTGATCGTCCACATTTTAGTTATGAAGTGATCTTCCTTATATTCGAGTTGGTTTACTACTTGTGTAATCAATTTTGATGTTTAGATTTTGTTACAAAATGGCGGTGGTGTAAGAGAAATAGAATAATGATGATATCGCTGTTATGTTATATAGCTTGTAAACAAGCTTTGTGATATAAAAATATTTGAAAGAATTATATTAAACTGCTAGATATAACCCGTAATTTCACTTGCTTTACTCACTAGAACCCCGACGAAAATTACCGGATTTATGAGAGAACTATTGCGCTGTCTATCAGTTTGACTGTTTCCAGACTGTTTTAGTCTGACTAGCTCTCATTTTATCTTATTCTTTCTTCTTCTTTCTTCCTTCTTCCTAGCCCATTCACGTCCTACTGTTGGGCACGGACTTCCTCCTTGCGTGGTTTACGGATCAATTTCGAAATTTCCGTCCCTTATAGAGAATGTTATCGGTATACAACATTCCTTGAGAATGAGATGGTGATATTTGTATTCTTAATTTGTCACCACACATCCTCTTTTTTAATAAACACGCTTTTATTACTTCACGAGCCTCGTGGTCTAGTGGTTCAGGTAACGGACTGCTGTTCACGAGGTCGCGGGTTCGATTCCCGCTCGGGACAATCATATGTGTGATATTTATAATTGTCATACAAATATTTGTCCTGCGTCTGGGTGTTTCTATGTATTATAAGTATATATTTACAAAAGAAAAGTACTTTATGTATTATATCCGTATTCTGGTACCCATAACACAAGCATAATAAGCTTAGCTTGGGACCACAGGACATTGTGTGAAATGTCCATGAATTTATTAGCTTGGTACCTACTTATTTAACAATAGTTTAGACTATGTAAAGGAATCTTTTCGACTAATTGCAGTAGTGGAATCTGAAATTGTTCACACATATTAAAGACCAATAACAATATTACGAATTTTCAAGCATGTTTTTTAGTTTTTGAACTAAGCAATTTTTAGGGTTCCGTACCCAAAGGGTAAAAACGGGACCCTATTACTGAGACTTCGCTGTCCGTCCGTCCGTCCGTCTGTCACCAGGCTGTATCTCAAGAACGGTGATAGCTAGAGATTTGAAATTTTCACAGATGATGTATTTCTATTGCCGCTATAACAACAAATACTAAAAATAAAATAAAATAAATATTTAAGGGGGGCTCCCATACAACAAACATGATTTTTAGGGTTCCATACCCAGTATCTCAAGAACGGTGATAGCTAGACAGTTGAAATTTTCACAGATGATGTATTTCTATTGCCGCTATAACAACAAATACTAAAAATAAAATAAAATAAATATTTAAGGGGGGCTCCCATACAACAAACATGATTTTTTTACCGTTTCTTGCTCGATACTAATAACGTTGCCTTATATTGCATAGATAATGGTACGGAACCCATCGTGCGCGAGTCCGACTCGCACTTGACCAATTTTTTATTTTTTTCCTTTTTTCCTCTTTAGGTAGCTATAAACACTAAGAGACATAACACAAATATTTGTGTTAATCACACAAATAAAATATACCATCTAGTAAAATACAAAATGTCCCAACATGTGCGCTATAAATCCCCGAATAGTATGACAGCGCTGTGTAATTTGATTAAAGTCATTCCATTGCCAAGTGCTGTAAAGGGGTTAAATGTTGCAATTATGCGCACTTAGAGCGCTTGCCTACTGTTATGTATTTGTTCAGTAAATTAATTGTTAGTACAGTTTTATTGCTTACAATTTTATATTTATTCTAGTGTAGGAATAATGTTAGTAAGTACAAAGCTTTATTTAACTAGTAAGAATCACAACTGTGTGTGATATTAAAATAGATAATGAAAGTGTGGAACATGTACAAGAAGTTGTATATTTAGAAAGTCTATTTACAAGATATAAGATGGTAAGGTTGATGCTGATGAAGAAAGATTTTTTATAAATAAAAAATCTAAGTTAACTTTGAAACAAATAAGTATTACCAATTCTTATACTCGTAGTAACTATGTATCAAAATCTTTACTTAACACAAAACAAAGTCGTTATTGTTTGTACTGCTGTCCCTATATGAGCATAAATCTCCAAAACTACGCAACTGACTCTATTATATTTGACGGGCCTCGTGGTGTAGTGGTTCATATAACGGACTGCCGATCATGAGGTCTCGGGTTCGATTCCCGCTTGGGACAATCATTTGTGTGATATCCATAAATGTCATACAAATGTTTGTACTGCGTCTGGGTGTTTCTTATGTATTATAAGTATGTATTTACAAAAGAAAAGTAGTATATGTATTATATCCGTATTCTGGTACCCATAACACAAGCTTATAAGCTTAGCTTGGGACCAGAGGACGTTGTGTGAAATGTCCATGAATATTTATTTATTTATTTATTATTTTATTGTTTATTGTATGTTTATTTGTATAATTTGTTAAGGTTTGGTGTATATTTTGGGGGGTAATCCATAACTATTAACTTAAGTGAAACCGCAGGCATTATCTATTAATACATAAAATAATAAAATCAAATTGTCTGTCCTTAAGTGCAACTGAGGTCATGTCCTTATCGCCCTTACCTTCACAAACTTAGATATAACACACAAATAAGAAGTTTTAACTAACTTACAACTTGTTTACAAACATTTCTTATGTACTCTAAGGGTTTTAGGGTTTAGGGTATTTTAAGTTATAAACCTACTTAGAATGGATTTTTTTTATAACTAGCTGTTGTCCATGACTTCGCGTACGCGTAAAATATAAAGTAGGATTTCTATTATTAGCCTGTTTCTTGAACCAACCAACCAACTATTAAAAGAAAATTATTAATATTCGTTGCTTGGTTTTGTACTTTCAATCTCACATAGCGACAAACAACAAAATCCATTATGTTTTATAATAAACTAGCTGTTGCCCGCGCCTCGGGCCGCGTGTAATTTTAACATTTTGGCATTTCTCCCTGACAGCCTTCCTCGATAAATGCCCTATCTAACACTGAAAGAAATTTTCAAATCGGCCCAGTGGTTCCTAAGATTAGTGCGTTCAAACAAAAAAACAAATAAACAAACACTTCCGCTTTATAATATTTGTATATATTATAAAGGGTTTATGTTTACGTATAAATTTAAGAAATGTTTTATGCACTATCATTTGAATAAATAATTTATTGTAGAAAAAAAAGTGATATTATTTTAAAAATGATGCTACAAGTACTAAGGTCGCTAGGTCAATAACTAAATATAACATAGACAGACACCCGTATTCACAAACAATTTACATAAGTAAAGCATCAACACTGTGCAACGTGTAACACTTTCTCAGTGCGTTCCGTTCATCGAGCCTTTGTATTCATAGACAAAACTTAGCTATGCGTTCAGTTTAACAAACGCATAGTGCGCTTCACCACTTAAGTATTGTTTGTGAAATGTTTTTGCTACCCCTGTGCGTCCATGCCTACAATGAGACCTCACAGTAACGTTTGTGAATACGGCTGTTATTCTACCTTAAAGTAGGTACCCTTGCGCAATTCTAAACTTGATGATTCTTTTCTTAGTTCTTGCTCTTTCACATGTCATGTTCGGTAACAAGTCATGCTCGGTAACAAGTCATGCTCGGTAACAAGTCATGCTCGGTAACAAGTCATGCACGGTAACAAGGCACGCTAGTAAACGAGTCATGCTCGGTAACGTAGACGACAGGTACCTATCAGTATTTGACCTACACCGTTTTTTTTTTTTTTTTTTTTTTTTGTTCTCCGCTTTGCCCTACCGGGCCATGATGGTGCCTTGAGCTTTACCATGACCCGGTAAGGGATGGTCCCGTTAATCGGGGCCCGACCTGATGAGGGGAGCATTGGTCCCCCCTGTCGCGTTTGCTGCGGCGGGTCTCTGGATGCCAACCCGCCGCGCACGACCACCTCTTAGGGGAGGGCCGCCGGCTATTGCGCGCCGACGACCCCTACCCGGGGCCCTGCGGGGTGGCAAAGTTTCGCCAGCGCGTTCGCGCTCCCGCAGGGTTGACCTACACCGTAAGATAACGACGTCGTTCGTAGTAATGACGCCACTAATTATTTCCACGCACTTAACTACTAATTTATTGCGAAGATTATTAGAGCAAATATACGCAGATGTATCTATTTAAATTATACAAGCTTATATCTGCGGTATCATCCACGTTTGAAAGGACTGGCTTCTTCTTAGCTGTCCGTCTTCAGCTATTATTATTCTGATATTTCTATGCAAAAAAGCTGTAAAGCTGAAAAGCTTCATAAAAATCTTTGAGTAAAATGTAACAAACGTCCTTACCTACATATGTACATAATATGTAGATGTTTTTTATTCTTTCACGCGAAATCTTACAGAATAGTTTTTCTGAAGCTTTGCAGCTGTATTTTAAACAAATAGGCATCGTGGCATTGTATATATACGTGGCATGACAAATTATGGGATAGTGGCAAGAAAATGAAGTATTTGTTGCCGTAGCATCAACTGATATACGCAAACTAAAGCTTTCAACTCTCTAGCTATCACCGTACTAGCGATACAGGCTGGTGACAGACGGAGACAGCGAAGTCTCAGTTTTACTTTTCGTACGGAATCCTACAAAAAAATGTTGACTATTTCTTGTTAAAATGGTAACTAAAATTAAAGAATAATTTACTTGATGAAGAGAACCTTTTAGATAATTAACTTAAAGAATAGATTTCTATTCGAAGCAGGCGGTATGAAGTAATATAGATAACAATCAGATGATATAACAAAGTGTTAATGTAATTAAAAACAATCATTTCACTCATTAAATTTCACAATAACTGTTATTAAACAACGATATAACAGTGTTATTATTATAACGTTATTATCAACCGTTTTTGTGAACCATTTTACAATCTATACAAATATTATAAACAGACAAAAAATTGTATATTTGTATCCATCCATCCATCAGCCTTTCTCCGTCCACTGTTGGACATAGGCCTCCCCCATAGAACGCCACAACGCGCAGTCCAGTGCCACTTGCATCCAATGTCTTCCCGCGACTTTGACGATATCGTCGTTCCACCTTGTCGGGGGCCGCCCACCGCTATATTTGTATGTAAGGAATAAACTCAAAAACAACGACGCACGTGCCGAATTCAAAAATTCTTTCACCATTGGAAAGCTACATTTACCCTTAGTAACATAGACTATAAAAATAATCTTATTTCCACCCGTGCGAAGCCGGGACAGGCCGCTAGTAATTGATATAAATATTCTGCAGTACATTTTTTCAAGTGGACATTATACTTTAAGCTTTTTAATACTAAAACATCCATCTCACTGGGGACGGGTTGACAATATAAATATCACCACTCCTTTTTATTCCCAGGGTGCTGTAAAAGCCAGCTAAGGGATATTGTACACAGATAAAATCCACTGCGAGAGACGGAAAACTAGAAAATAAACTCTGTGCCAACACGCCGGATCAGCGCGGTATAATCTGTAGACTAGAATCGTTTCCGAATACTACTAAAATGAAGGAGGAATGTGCCCAACAGTGAGACATTAATGGACTGGAGAGAGAGAGAGAGAGATGTTTAATAAAAGCTAAGCACGAATAAGACTCGTGCACAAAAGGTTCAATAATGTAGCTTATATATCAGAATAACACATAGGCTACAATTTATAAAGATATTGTGTGAATTGTCCAAAATGTGACGATAAGTGTCAGTGTGAAGTTGCAGGCAACAGCTATAAAACTTTAAACTTTCTAGCTATCACCGTTCCTGAGATATAGCCTGATAACAGATGTACCGACAGCGAATTTCCAGTAATACCGTTTTACCATTTAGTATGGAACCCGTAAAAGCAGACCTATTTTCAATTCTTTAAAATAATTTGATATTAACGTTTGATATTTTAATTATTTAATTAATGGATAACAGAAACAGCTCGTTATCATTTTATTTATGGCATGCATACGCTACGTAATACAGAAATGCTTTTATTTATTGTCAATAAAATGAACGTTAAAGCATTTGCGTTGAACATTGTGTGTATCATAAGAGCATTGAACCAGCAGGAGTGGTTACATACACGCTATTTTCTATAACAAATATATTGGCAAGTCAGCTGGGTTCCAAGGCTTCGCACACAAACTTCGCTTAGAAGCGATTTAATTGGTGGCTACAGGCACCGCACATAATCATTAGACGCACACTAAGAGACGATACTGTGCATACACGGTGTACACTATTGCTCTCGTACCTTATCCATAGGGATCACCTGACAACATTAACTCCTGTTGGTTAAATGCTCTGAAGTGTATATTAAATAACAAAAATATATGTACAATGTGCATACGCTCATTACCTTTCATTGTTGAGTTATTATAGAGATGAAACTGTTATATCAAAATATTTAAATATTTCAATGGGAAGCTGTTAGCGTTAAATTTAAAATAAGTAATTTTAATGGTTTTGAAATATTTATGCTTGATATTGGACCATAAGTCATTTGATAAGCATGTGTTTTACGGTGTAAGTTACACACGTCACTACTTTATTTCTTAGCATGGGAACTAGAGAAACAAAACAGATATAAACAGATGCATGTTTGGAAAGAAGGAAATCCAGGCCCATACCAATTATTGGGCAGTTCGTGGTCTGCGATGAAATTATTAGCAAAGGAATTCTAGAAATACAACCATGGTCATACCATGTACGACCCAGATAAGAGAATAGATAACCACTGGTATTCCTGCGTGATGAAATTATATGTTAGGTTTAAATTATATCTGTTAGTTTTACCAATAAAATACTCAAACTTTTAAAACTGTACAAAATAAATGATTTCAATTTTGTAAGCGAATACTGAAATTGTAATATTTGTGCATTTACAGGAATTAATTACAATTTTACGAGTTATGCAGTATCATTGGATCCAATAAATAAAATGTTTTATGAAATATATTGCAAATGTATTTCATTAAACAAATCACTTTACGTATTTGTAATATTTTAACTGAGTCAATTTTATATAACTTCTAGTTAATGCCCTCGATAGCTCGAGTTTATAGCTTTTAAAATATTGCTTCCCCAATATACACCAAACATTAATAAATTTAAAAAAAGCCATCCTCTTGAACCACTTAATCTATTAAAAAAACCGCACCAAATTCCGTCGCGTAGTTTTGTAGATATAAGCTTACATACACATACATACACATACATACAATAACTATTACTTTATTTTATAATAAGTGAATAAGTGCATATTTTAAAATTTCTTTGTCTACTTTGTCTAATTAGTTAATAGATGTTTTTTTACTTTTATCTAATTTTGAGTCCACTAAACTAGTTTTTAGCTTTACATTAACAATAATTTATATCATAGAACATGAGAATAGTAACCGAGTTATAAATTTATTTATTGAAAATTCAAGCATTTATGCTAAATAAAAAACTACTTGAAATAATTAATCTTCCAACAATAAACAGCAAATATTTTGCTAAACAAAGTCCTAAGAAAATATTATATATTACCAGCTGTCCCGGCAAACGTTGTATTGCCATACTAAAAAAAATTAAAAAGGTTTGAAAAATAGATGTTGGCCGATTCTCAGACCTAGTCAAAGTCAAAGTCAAAGTCAAAGTCAAAGTATTTTTTATTGTGGACAAATAGGTACATAAGATGTTGAGATCAAATTAACAGGTTTCACTATGTCCTGCCATTTAGGCGTACAATAATGGTAGTGATTATAAATATATTATGCATGCAGTTTTCATTTTGTCATATAATAACAATGTCATATGTAATAATAATATTGGAAAAAGAAAATGTCGAAATTAGCACATTAATAAAAGAAATATCATTAATAAAATTTTGTTTTAAATAATAATAATATGAAAATGAAAATTTAGTTAACGTTGCCGAATTATTTACTGACAATAAAATTTAAACCTTTAAATAATTATATTATAATATATTATGTCAGGCTAATATGCTATCCGAATCATCATTCTGGAATTCATGTAAAGAATAATAACATTTAGAGCATAACATTTTGTGGAGGCTTTTTTTGAAACCTACTGAATATGCATGTAAAATTTCATAAAAATCAGTCAAGCCGTTTCGGAGGAGTACGGTAACTAACACTGTGACACGTGAATTTTATATATTAGATAAGTATAGATGAGTAACCCCTCCCATACAATATTTTCTAACACACAACATAATATGAACCCATTAATTATACACAAGCCATAAACGATTTCTATTTTGGTATCATCAGACCGATCATGTAACTCATTAACCGATTGCCACAATTTCTCCGTATTTACCCACACAACCCCTCACTATTATTCACTCGAACGGAAATCACAACAAAGGATCTTATGCTAAAGTTTCCCCAACAGAGGGCGCTATTACTTTCAATTGCTCGAGTCCTTGATAACATATTTATGTACGTACTTCAATATTATATTGTATTAAGTGGAATTGGTATTGGTATGAATGATGTATTAGAAGAAACTCACATATTGGTACCGATTCTACGTGTACAACTGAACTTAACTTAATTAAAAAATAAAAATTAATGCTGTCTCTAACAGAACTTTTTATTATGAAAACGGTGTATTATAGACCAACAATTTTAAATAATATAAATTAGTACAATGAAATAGCCAGTCAATCAAAAAACATCGTAGTTGCTTTATTTTTTTAGTTAAGCTTTGTTTCGTTGTGTATCTAGAATTGGTACCATTGTCTTTCTACGAAATCATGACTAGTACAAGATACAATAGTTTTATTTACTTAAACGGCACATAAATTATGTTAAATACATTTTTTTAGAAATATATACAGTATATTTGTTAACTCTGCAAAATACTACAAGTATACAGGACCTAACTTTACTTATTATAAAAGAAAGTAGTTATTTTTGTATGTATGTGATCTTATATCTCCAAAACTACGCAACGGATCTTAATGCGTTTTTTTAACAAAATAGAGTTATTCAAGAGGATAGCTTTTTTGAATATTTTTTTAAGGTTTAGTGTATATTGGGGGGGGGGGGAGTGTAAATAACAATAAACACGGGTGGAACCGCGGGCATAAGTTAGTTAGTATATAAATTACAAAAATAATCTAGATCATCCTGCCCTTATCCTTTTCCTTGCAGTTGAGGCAATATTTTCTAACTTATCGAACTGTATGATTTACAATATTTGCGATTTATCAAACGGTAATTCTTAGGAAATGTATTTATGCAAGATGTCTTACCTCATGATTTCTAAGTACAATCTCAAAACCGTAGAAAGTAAATAAAAATTAACCCAAACAACTTGTGAGATAGTTAAAAAGCTATTATTTGTATGTATTTCCTGTTCGGTTCTTTATCTAAGTACGTGAAGGTAAGAACCGGCTTTGTATTTGCCTGGACAAGACTTTGGGCGTTCATAAGGAGCTTTTCTCTACGTAAGTTGTATACTCCATGTTTTAGGTTAGTTTGTTTATACAGCAGATAGTCTGACACTTATTGCTTCTATTTTATTGTCTATTCTAGTTTAAACAAGCAGTAAAACTTGTTTAAAAATTTAGATATACTACTAAACTTAACTTTTAGATAAAGGTACTAACTACCTAGACTTAGTCAAAAATAACTATTAGTATAGCAATACTTCCCAGATAGATATGTCTTTGTAAAATTTTCAGTATGACTATATTATGGAAAAAAAATATTTTTTAATCTCCCGCTCCAATGGCGCCCCACCAGCTTCTGGTTCGTCATAGTAGATACGCCATTAGCAGTCCGCCAGTAGCTGGTGATATGCGGATGTTTCCAAATTCTTTAAAGTTGAATAAGAAAACAAAACCCGTCCTTTTCTAACTCATAAGAAGTCAATATTATTATTTTCATTTTTATATATGTAAACGATTTTTCGTTGATGATTCTATTATTTTTAATGATTATTATTGTCAGTCATTTAGATAGCAGTAGATGGTGCTTCAGTTCATATTAATATTCAATGATTTTTTGTAATTAGTTTGTTGTTGTTTAAGTAGACTGTAGTAGATAAATTAAAGTCGCTGATGATTGTAAAATATTGTAATGTTATAACTTTATGTACAAAGCTGTAGTCAATGCCGGTAAGTCAATAATAATGTTGAATGAATAGTGAATAATAATTTGTCGGTGGTAATTGTTCTTTCGCGAGCCGCCCCGCGCCGCCGTCGCCCCCGCGCCGCCGTCGTCCAGCGTCTCTGGTGGGGGCCGGTCTCTAACAGAGTTATTTGAACCGCAGTAGATGGTGCACTATAGTCTTTGCCTACTCCCAATAGAAAAAAACCTTGATGTTATGATGACGACGATAATTGTATTTCAATAATTTATATAAATCCATAATATTTTACGCAATAAAACTTAGATCAAGTACCTACTTTTACATCCATTAGTAAAAAAAAATCCATTAATTCTTATGTTAAGCTCGACCAGAAAAAAATTCTTATCATACAATATAACCAACAACAAAAATATCAAATAACTTTCACAAATCATTAAATAAAAGGTCTAATAGTTTCATATATCGTTACCATTCACACATCTCATAATCGTAAAGATATCATCAAATCATCAATTATGCATGAGGCGCGAACGCTTATATCCCTATTTTCCTATCACTATGCCTATCATATATCTCATTAACTGATTCTCACAGTTTCCCCCTCTTTTCCACATTACCCCCTTACTATTCATTCGAACGGAAGACGCCACAAAGGATCTTATGGTAAAGTTTCCCAACAGAGGGCGCTGTGAGCAGTTAGTTTCAATTCCACGAGTCCTTGACAACATATTTATGTGTACACTTTAATATAAATTCTGCTAAGTGGAATTTGTAAGATGTTTAGTTGACTGAGGGAAAACTTGTTAGTAATAGGAATTCTGGTTACTGGGATCAATATTCTACATTACTTTGTATTATTTTGCAATGGACTTGCTGTGTTTTTAATTTTAACAATTATATAACGCACTTCATACTTGTTTTAGGGTTCCATCCTCAAATGCTCATAAAACTGGATGCTATTGCTAAGACTGTGCTGTCCGTCCGTCCGTCTGCCATTTTAACTTTCCTTTTTTACGTTTATGACAGCCATTATTTATAAACATAATAATTATGAAAATATAAACGCTTTGAATTCAAAGTTATGTTAAATAAACATATTAAACATCCTAGAACAGACATTAAATTTCAATATAAAAATAAAAAACAAACATCATATAATTGCTTTACTTAACATTATATTAAAAATAAATATAGAATAAGGAAAATTTTGATATTAAAGAACGTAACATGTATGATATAAGAATACTTTTAATAAAAATACTGAACACAATCGTTGGCACTTTCTAAACAATTTCCATACAAGAATTTTGCATCATCTCTCGGTAATGGTTGCAGAGATGTGAACTCGGTACAGTACAGATACAGTCAGGCCTCGCTTCAGCTTTTTATTAAATTGCTTTAATGCAAGTCTCCATTCACGTAACAGTTCTGCCACATGATTTGTTTTTAAATTTAGGCTTTTGATCTTGGTATATTTTTGAAATAAAGAAACCATATGCCATAGACCCACATGGTTAGAGAAAGGCTGATGACATGGAGATCACAGATACTGGCAAGTGTTCTGGAAGATTGAAATTTGCTAAGAGCAGATAAATAATACAAGAACGTTGAAAATGGATGAAGAGAACAACTACGACGCTAATTATAGATATTTGAATAATGATAAGTGTTTCATTTTTATTCAGCACAAAATTTAGTTTTATTTTGCTCCCATAGATGTGCCCCACAAGAAGAAATCCAGCGGTGTAAGGTCTGGAGAGCGTGCTGGAAACTCGATTGGCCCCCTGCGTCCTATCCACTGGCCTTTTCTTGTGGGGCACAGTAAAAGATGAGGTGTACAAACGTAAACCACGTAACCTAGACATTCTTTGGAATGAGATTCAAGCAGTGTGTAGAGAAATCTCATTGGACGTTTTGATACGATGTACAGAATCAGTGGTGACTCGTACTCAGAATTGTATTGATGCTGCAGGTCACCAATTTGAACAGTATTAACATTTGTTATTTATGTTTCATTTACATTGGACTTTCAGCTTTCTATTTTCCTGAAATTTAACTTTGTAGAACGGTAAATAAATTTTCTATGGAAGTTCAAAGTGTGTATACATTTTTTTGAAGCAACCTGTATATAAATCTCGTGTCACAATGTTTGTCCTCAATGGACTCCTAAACCACTTAACCGATTATAATAAAATTCGCACACCATGTGCAGTTCGATCCAACTTGAGAGATAGGATAGTTTAAATCACAAATTATAGTCGCAATTTTAATTTATTGAAAATTATTTGTCTACCCCTGTCATTTGTATGGTAAAACAACGTTTGCCGAGTCAGCTAGTTTTCATATATAACTAGCTGGCCCGGCAAACGTTGTTTTGCCATACCAAAAAAAAGTAAAAAAAAAAAGAAGTATAAACCTCACGGAGCCCGAGACCTTTCCAACGAATGCAAAACCGTGGAAATCGGTTCGTGCGTTCTGGAGTTATAGCATCTGGAAGGAAAATCCGACTTATTTTTATATTTTCATATATAATGTAAACTTATTTCGAAACAATATTATTAGCTTTAGATGTTGAAAATATGATTCTAAACTTTTGTGAGATATGGAATACCCAAAGTTTCATTCGGCAAAGAAAATTTCTGAAAGTTTCATTGCGAACGTTCTCATCGAGTTAAAATTATTATATTCATAGCAAATGCCTTCTGACGTCAAAGGAAGTATACGTGGATCTTTATATCGAAGTTATTAAAATATCTACGAAGTAACTTTTCTTAAAAAGAAATGCGATACGCTTTTTATACATCACATAAAATGTTTAAGGAAAAATAGATGTTTACACATTTATATGAACGAGGACAAGTATTTATAATATAATGATTTACACATAAATCATACATCATCATTAATATTTCCATCATACAATTTATATGGAGCAGAAAATCTCCAAGGCTGTGGTTGACTAAAAATACCGAAATTTAAAAAGATTAATAATCCCAAATGTAACCTGCTTCAAACTTCATAACACCTACTTAAAATATATCACATGACGTTTAATTTCTGAAGAAACGTTACTTATGTAATCTATATTTTGATAAATGGTGTAATTGTCTGCACAGTAACAGGTAACAGCTATAGTAATAGCAACTGCTATTGTATCTTGCAGATGAATAATAGTTGGTGGAACAGTAATAAGTTAATCCATCATTAGTCATCAATTATTATTGTAGTGAAAATCTAAAATCTATTATAATATTTTAAAGCTGAAGAGTTTGTTTGTTTGTTACGCGCTAATCTCAGGAACCACTAGTCCGATTAGGAAAATTCTATCAGTATTGGATAGTACATTTATTGAGGAAGGCTGTAGGCTATATAACATCACATTGCGGGCAATAGGAGCGAAGGATAAGTGAAAAATGTTGCAAAAGCGGGGAAATTTTTCTAAATTCCACGCATACGAGGTTGCAGATAACAGCTAGTCTGTTTTAAAAACCTTGGTCGTTGTTTTTGTGTGCCTCTATCTTCTTCTCCAGCCCATTTACGTCCCACTGTTGGGCACGGGCCTCCTCCACTTTGGGAGGAATTATGGTCTACTGTGCCGCGCTGACCAGACGTATTGGCACAGGGTTTATTGTCGAGTTTTCCGTCTCTCACAGAAGATGTTATCTGTTTAAATAAAACTACTTTTTACGGATTTAGACGCGTATATTTGTTTTAAATTTTGGCCCGACGTTTCGGAGACTTTGCATAATTTTATCATATGATAAAATTATGTATGTTTTACCTTATATAATTTAAAATTTAAAAAATGTTCTCTATATTGTTACAATTTGTTAATGTATTTTAGAAACTAAATTAATGTTATTGATTTTATGTAGTCTGAGCACAATGTAATATGATATAGTTTATAGTAAAAGTCTATCTTTATGGTCAATGTAAAATTAAAATTGAATGTGGGTAAACCCTGTAATAACTGATCGTAGAAGACACATTACAGCTCAGTCTCACCCGTGACCATGGTGACTGCAAAGTTTCCGAAACGTCGGGCCAAAATTTAAAACAAATATACGCGTCTAAATCCGTAAAAAGTAGTTTTATTTAAACAGATGAGTCGCGCAAGTGTTAGAAAATAAGATGTTATCTGCGTGCAATATCCCTTAGCTGACTTTTACTGCACCCATGGGAGGAGATGGGGTGGTGACACTTAATCGTATTCTTAATCCGTCACCACACGGAGAAACTTTATACTTTTATATTGTGTGCCTCTATGTGAGCTTAATCTTTAAAACTACGCAATGGATTTAGACGCGATTTTTTTTATACTGGTTCAAAAGGATGGCTTTTTTGTAAAATTTCTTAAGGTTGAGTCTTTAAATTCCAAACGTTCAAAGTCATCAGCAGCAGGTAATAAATATAAACTGACTTTTGACTATAGGTTTCAGATTTTGTTCCCATTTCCACTTTTAAGCATCAATCACTTCCTAATACTTTGCTATTCTCAAAACATGTTAAACCGTTGTTACATAAAAAAAATATTCAACAAAAGTTGTTAAGTGTTTATTTTCCAAATTAGCCCTCGTTTTGTTCAGCGGTAAGTGCTCCACGTAAAACATAAAAGCTTAATGAAAAATAAATAATAGCTTTTTCGATGTTGTTATGTTTTTAAGTGCGTTTTCATGTTAAATAATTTGTTGGATACACTTAATAACACTGCCTTGTGTATACCAGTTCCGAGAATATGGTTTCTTTTCTCGTTTCTTTTCGTATTTAATTCTATAAGGTAGGTCTATTTTAATTATTGGATTTTTTATGTTTGTATTATTTTAAAACACGTGTGGTATTAACATGTTCATATTTTTGGCCGATTTCACGCGTATCCAATTCCAATTATACGCGTTAATTTTATATTAAATCTTTCCCAACTTTAATTAGGGCATATCTTGCAACAACTTGTACAAAGAACACCTAAAGCTTAGTTCTACCTGACCGTGGTGACTGAAACTTCAGAAATCTCAGGATATGGTTTAGACAAGAACTAAGACTTTGCTCTCTGTCCGTCCATCTATCACCGAGCTGCCTTTTATGTATTGCCTTTGTCGTACACACCTTCATATCTTTACTTATTATAAAATAAAGTCGTTATATTTGGATGTATTTTTCATGTGAGCTTATATCTTCAAAACTACGCAACGGATTTTGTTGCGTTTTTTTTAATAGATCGATAAAAAAAAAGTATTGTTGACCCACAATACTTTTTTTTATTATTATTAGATTAGGTTATTTCATTTTCCATATTCCAAGCGTAAGAAGTTGCGGGCAACAGCCAGGTTATACTAAATTTATAATTATGTATCAACTGTAACTAAATCCCAAAACTAGTATTTTTATTTGATTTCCATTAACTCAAAGGCTTCTAATGTATATTGTAGCGTCGCCAATTCCCGGGCGAGTGTCTTTGTACAAAATACGAAAGTAAATATAAATTCTATACAACACGGCCACTTAAATCTATTTTTAGTTTACCTAAAATTAAATATTCATTGAAAAACAGGTAACTCGATCGAAATATGGCGCTAGTTTTCTTAACATTAATAGAGAATTTTCAAAGAAACATTTTAAATATTCTTGAGATTAAAAAATAAATTATTTTGATTTGGCTAGATTTTTATTAGTAAATATTTTAGCATATTTCACAAAAAGTTCTCTCGTCCAAAACTAAGCTTAATACGAAATAGTTTTCTTGGCTAAAATCATATTCTTTATTATCTCAATTTGCTAGTGCGAGGGAAAGTCACACAGTACAGTTCGTTAGAACACCCTTGGAAGGAAATGGGGTGGTGACACTTTTATTCTTAATCCGTCACCACACGAACAAATAATGCATATTACTAAGTATCTATGTATGATAAGCTTGATTATGTAGGTATATTATTGAAGGCGAAAACGTTACAGACAATAGAATAATTTATGTAGTTATTTAAATTATGAGCGTTCTACGTGCTTACATATTAAATAATGTTTGAGAAATATCATGTTACATCACTATAACAATAGTGATGTGCCAAATATTTCGAAAATCGTGTATGCGCATAATTCTACATGCTTTGTCAGCCCTACGTTAACGTAGAAATATTTATGGGGAGGGTTAAATTTTAGCCCCATGTTTCGAAGACTGCAGGCACCATGGTCACGGGTAAGACGGGTCTTACCCGTGACGTGATAAGACGGGTACAACTAATACACGCGTCTGAATCCGTAAAAAGTGGTTTTATTTAAATGAATGAGTCGCGCATGTGTTAGAGAACTTGCTACATGCTGATAGAACTATTGGATTCTGCGTTGGTCGGTAACCTCGTGGTCTCTAGATATTTGGTCATAAATTAACAGATTTATTGTTATATCAGTACACTTTTATGTATTTAAGAGTCGCCTATAATGTTTATGAAAACATAAACTTACAGATTTTCAACATTTGACCTTTAGATTTTTATGTCACTACTAAAAGTTTACAACATTATGTTGGATAATATATTTTATTTGTATTTGTAAAACTTTACGATACAAGTAATAAGAAATAAAACCAGCCAAGTACGAGGTGGACTCGACACGAAGGGTTTCGTACAATTAATATTGTAATATATTCTTAATAATCGAATCATCTAAGGGTATCATCAAGTTACACTAGAAGAATATATTTGTTATACGGGAGCCATCTTAAAAATTCATCGTATTCTGGTTTTTAGTTTTTGTTGTTATTTATTTATTTATTTTATTTATTATTTATTTATTTAATTCTTCGTGCACAAATAGAGTGTACAAAGGCGGTCTTAATGCCTGAGGCATTTTCTACCATTTACTACATTTTATTGTTATAATAGGTATTAACAGATATACCTGCAATATCTGTGAAAATTTCTATTCTCTAGCCATCGCCGTTCTTGAGATGATAAAGCCTATTGACAGATGAAGGGACGAACACCGAAGTCTCTGTAATGTCCCTATAGGATAGGATCCCGTCTTATCATTTCGTACGGAATTCTAAAAAGTTGTATAGTGGCTCCATACTTTTACTATTGTTATATTTTGTAAGTTTTTCTATGTGTAGAACGGTCCGTATTCCATTTATTAAATTACTCTCAGTATCTATGAATGAGTGAGTAAACAAGTACGTTTTTTTCTTTGTTTATTTTTTATATTGCGTTCATGAAAACAGACTCTACACTTTCATTATTGTAAGTATACTTTTGTTAATCAAATAACAAATATTGACATATAAAAATCCAGGTAAACATTGTTTGATATTATTATGTTTCTTTTAATTTGTAAAAAGAAAAACCTTTATTTATTTTACCCATAATACTATGATCACGAATGTAGACCAGAAAACAAAAGATTTTTCTTATCTAGAAAACAAAATTAATTAATTAAAAATAATAATTAAATGTCTGCCTGACTTGAACTTTGAAACCCAAACCTTGTCTTTCATATTTTTATTATCACAGAGACAAATAGTCACGTGTTTAAAAATCTAATTCAAATTCATGTCATAAAATGTTGTTCTTGACAACTTTTTCTACAATGTAACCTCAATAAACTTAATTCTCACATATTCAATGTATTCAAATGGACTGTTAATGTGTTCCAATTGGTAGTTAGGCTTCGATCAAGTCGATTAAGTCTTACAAAGTAGAATAAAACAGCTTGTTAGTGACCTATTGAATTAATAGTGATTGAGGCGCACTTTTCCGGTCTTTGTATACACATGTATACATAAGTATGTATTTGAGTAGAAATACATTGACTTCTGATTTTTGTTCTTATTCAATAATTATCTGTTTTAAAGTTACGGTTGTATACCTAATTATAAAAGTATTACTAGCTAAACCTGCAGTTTCACTTGTGTCTTTATTGCCCCCCTCCTCTTAATACTTAGAAGAATAGATATAAATTAATTCGACCAACCCGACATATATTCTATTATTTATTTTTTAGCAATGCGCATTGCAAAATGTCACTTGCGTTGTCATTATTGTTATTGTTTGTAAATATAATTTTAGGTAGTTTTTCTTTTGTATGTAAGATTTTGTATATTTTATTGTTTTAATCTTTAATTTATATGTCGAAAGCTTTTAACGGCAGTGACGATGCGGGGGGGAGCGCTAATCTACCTTCTACGTCGGAGATCTCACTGGTGCGCTGCCCTTTCTGTTCCCAGGACCGATTCTTTAGAGGTGAGCGGGGTTTGAGAATTCATTTGGGAAGAATACACAAATCCCAGAACGCCCTTTTTGACCCTGAAGTAACTTCTACACATACAAATGATATTTCGAATCAAAATCCCCTTTGGAAAACCTTAGCTAATTTAAAAAATTCCATTCCGATTCTAAAACGCATACCACGTGGTGCTAGACCAGCAGTTGCTAAATCTTTAGCTGAATGCATAGGTTCTGTAGTTATTAACAATTCAGAGTCATCCTGGGAACTACTGTTCACCTTCCCTTACAGAATTCTTCATTTACAGAAACACAAGTCTACTCAGAAATCTTTAACCACACAGATTAAATCTAATTGTCAGTTGCCACATAATAGTCTCAATAACATTGTCTATTCATATAACACAAAGTCTAATAATTCATTATATAGTACCGTTGAATCCAGGCGGTTGGTTCCTTCCGGAGTGGCTCCGCCGGCGGTCTAGATGGCTTATCGCCTCAACATCTAAAAGACCTCCTGTCACCTAGTGCAGGGGAAGCTGGTGAGAGGCTTTTGAGGGAGCTAACCGCTTTGATAAACCTTATGCTCTCCGGCAATGTGAACGAATGTATCGCTGGTATCTTGTACGGAGCCAATTTGTGTGCTCTAAACAAGAAAGACGGTGGCATTCGTCCCATTGCCGTGGGGTGTACGTACCGGCGTTTGGCCGCCAAGATTTGCTGCGATTATTATAAAGAAGAACTTTCCGAAAAATTTCAGCCTCTGCAACTGGGCTTTGGTGCCAGCGGCGGCTGTGAAGCGGCGGTTCATGCGCTGGCAACGTACCTTGGATCTGGGATGGGTGAGGTCATCTTGAAGGTAGATCTCAAAAATGCATTTAATTCAGTGAAAAGGGACACCCTTTTGACACAGGCTAAATTGGAAACCCCAAAAATTTTTAATTACCTTTGGCAATGTTACCGTAATCCTTCCAAATTATTATATAAAGACAATCTTTTAGATTCTTCAGTTGGATGTCAACAGGGTGACCCTCTTGGACCGGTCATTTTCAGTCTGGCAATACAACCCATCATTCGGCAACTAAATTCTAAATTTAATATATGGTACTTAGATGACGGGACTCTCGGAGGCAGTGTTGATACAGTAACTCAAGATTTGGCATTTTTAAAAAACGAGTTTCGTTCAATTGGTTTGGAATTAAATCCTACCAAATGTGAAATTTTTTTAAATGACAATGTTGACAAAGTTTCGGCCATTTCAAAATTTTCTTCTTTGGCTCCAAACATCAAAATTATTGATAAGAGTTCTCTCTGTCTCCTTGGGTCTCCAATCTTTGAAGATGCCTACTCCTCTTTTGTGGAGAAAAAAGTTCAAAATTTTTGTGAAGTTTCGGATCGTTTACTAAAAATTAACATGCATTCGGCCTTTACAATTATTCGATACTGCCTTTTTGTTCCAAAATTAACCCTTGCAATCAGATCGACTCCGTTTTGGAAACATTCAACTCTTTTGGCCAAAATTGATGATATTATTAAATTAACTTTGAGCAAAATTCTAAATCTATCAATGAACGACCGCATTTGGCGCCAAGCGTCGCTTCCTGTTCGCTTTGGTGGCCTCGGTATCCGTAAAGCTTCGGACGTTAGTTTGCCAGCGTTTTTGTCCTCGGTCCACAGCACCGAGCAATTAACCAGGAAAATTTTAGAACCCACACTGGTTGATTCCGAGGTGCTGTGCAAGTCCGAGGCCATAAACGCTTGGAAAATGGCTTGTCCAAGCACTGATTTACCAGCTAATCCACTCTCCCAAAGACATTGGGACGGTCCTCTCTGCAGTGCTGCTAGACAAAATCTCTTAAATACCGCTAGCGGCGCTGCCGAGCGGGCACGTTTGTTGTCTGTGGGAGAGTGGGAGTCTGGTGTTTGGTTACAGGCGCTCCCTTCACCTAATTTAGGAACTTTCCTGGATAACACCACATTCCGTATCGCCACTTGCCTACGCATCGGGGCTCGTTGTGTCACTCCTCATCGCTGTCAATGCGGCGAGGCTGTTGACGGTCTCGGGCACCATGGCTTGTCATGCAGCAGAAGTTCCGGACGCATATCTCGCCATGCAAGTATCAACGACATTATCTGTCGTGCTCTTGTCACCGCCGGAGTACCAGCCGTGCTAGAACCCAATGGCTTGGTACGTGACGATGGGAAGAGACCAGATGGTATGTCACTGTTGCCTTGGAAAATGGGCAGGCCTTTGGTGTGGGACGCCACTTGCGTCGACACCCTTGCGCCATCACATCTTCCAAATACCGTGTGTGCGGCCGGTGCTGCTGCTGCCTCTGCGGAGTCCATCAAGCGGCGCAAATACAATAATCTCTTAGGGGATTATATTTTTGCGCCGTTTGGGGTCGAAACGCTAGGCTCATGGGGCCCGAGTGCCCGAAATCTTTATAAAGATTTAGCGGGCCGACTGATCGACGCCTCTCGTGACCAGAAGGCTGGCCTTTATTTTGTACAGAAAATAAGCATTGCCATACAACGTGGCAATGCCGCCAGCCTTCTGGGCACACTTCCGGTCGACAGCGATGGGGAGGAATACTTTGATGCCTAGTCTATTTATACATATAATTTTAATTTATTTTATAATGTACATATTTTTACATATATTCCATATTTCATGCAAATCGACGGAGGTGTTCCCGTTAAATAACAAAAATATTAAAATTGTTCTATGATTACGACAGAAAATCTAACAGCCACCAACTTATTTATTAATTCTCTGAATTTCCATTAACGAGTATAATTTAGTTTTAAATCAAATAAGTCTATTAGTTTGTACCAATCAATGTATTCCTACTAAAATCAAAGCAAACATTGAACATTCTTTATTTCAACAAAATACAAAATCTAATAACGACTCAGTAGACCAAATAGAACAAATATCAAAGTAAATATTAGAATTCCGTGATGTGAGTGAACTGATTCCGAAACTAAACGAAACAGAAGGCCTATCGACTGAGTAAATATTTGATAAATTATAATGTTGTTGAACTCTTAAGTAAACTGATAAAAGTTTTAAGGGGGAACTCGGGTCGGTGTAACCACTGGCTTCAATATAAACGTACTCATCTTTATCTTCGTGGATTTTTCTAGAACAACGATTAATCCCAAAGTATTTAGATTATTTTAATACCAGCCTCTATTTGTTAGTTTTATTTTTTCAAAACACTACTAAAAGAAATATTGATAATCACCCAAAATTTCCGCTTCCTGCCGCTCCATCTAAGCAGATCTGTAACATTTATAAAAAAAAGGTCTTCGCATAGGTATACTTTTCATTTATATTCTGTTCTTAATTTTTTCAGATCTTTCAGCAGTTTCAACTAAGATTACGAAATGTATTAATTCAATATTTTTGCAAGAAAATTCCAGCTGCGAAGCTATCACCCCTTCATCTTGAGACATAGTAAAAGTTGGCTTATATGGCATAAATACTATTTTACCGAGCCGAGTTCCCTCTCAAGGACCATATCCTTGCTCCTGTGTATACTGGAGATAGTGAATTAGATTGAAAACATGAGTCAGCTATGTGTGTGCTCCTAAACAAACAGACCAGGTGGTTGTATCGATTAATAGAAGGTTTAATGTGAGAACAACTATTACCACTTTGGTAGTTATTATCTTAATATATATTGAACAACTTTGGGAAACTGTAATTTTGAATTTATAGCTTTAAATTTAGTTATATTACCAACATATAATAGGTAAAACAGATATAAAAGCCACCTTTTTGTCACTTCAGCCAATTAATGTAACTATTAGGCTCAGCCCTTTCCACTTTGGAAGGGAATATGGTCTACTGTGCCGCACTTACCAATCGTGTTGGCACATGGTTTATTTTCGAGTTTTCTGTCACTCTTATAGTATGTTATGTGTGTACAGCACAGTTTCTGAACTGGCTGGGAAGGAAATGGGAAAATCCATCACTACACATAAGACGTGAAGTTCAGAATGCAAGTGTCACTACCTCATTTCCTCCCTAAGAAGTAAGAGCTAGTTCAAGTATAACAGATAGACCACTGTCTGTGTGAGTTTTTATTGCAATGTCCGTGGGGTGATGGACAAAAAATACAACTACTATCTTCACATCTCGCCCCCGGGCGTCGTGAGAACCGACCGAGGAAACAAAATCGCATGACACCTGCGCGTACCAATGAAGAGTTGACGTCAGAGAGGCGGCTGCCGCAGTAGAGATTCAGCTGGAGCCCACTACAAGTTGAAGATATGTAGCACCGGCTCCAATTAACGAGATAAAGGCTTAAGAATAATTATGTTTGTTATTGCAATGATTAAAGCAAAATATAAAATAACACTAAGTAGTTTTCAAAACTAAAACAGTATGTGGAAGGTATAAACTAAGTTTCCACGTCATCAGTCACAGAGTACCTACGCTGTGAGTTAGACTTAGTAGGGTGTGTTCAATGTATTAAAGATATTACAATACACACATGTTGATATTTAATGCATTAATAATTGCTATTTCTATTGTTTTATGTAGTTAGTCAGTTGTTATAGTTATAAATGTCACATATGTAAGGTCACGAAAGGACCAATTAGACTATACTGGTTATTTTAGTATTGCATGTATTATTTTAAGTACGTAAATACTGATGGTCTTATTCATAACCAGATGTAGAAAAAAAATCTCGTTATTGCAACATTTTTCATTGCTGCCTCGCTCCTATTACTCGCAGCGTATGTTATATAGCCTATAGCCTTCCTCGATAAATTTACTATCCAACACTGAAATAATTTTTCAAATTAGACCAGTAGTTCCTGAGATTAGCGCATTTAAACAAACAAACTAATTCTTCAGCTTTATAATATTAGTATAGATGACTTATCGAAGGTTTAAAAGTGCGCTAAAATTGTAAAAAATTGTTATTCATAATAATCTTTTTACGCTAATATGTTTATTATCTCTCCGATAAAGTGACATTATTTTATTATTCAAACCTCCTATAAGTCATTATATAAATAAAACCATGAACGATGAAACTTATTGATCTGATATTTTGCACACATATTAAGGATTGCAATACAATAATTATCAAAAAAATACTTAGGGTTTTCAAGTGCGTTTGTTATTTTTTAAATTGGGAAAATTATTGTTAAGTATGTTTTGTTCTTTAAGTGTACAAAATTCTAAATAGATTCAAAAAGCACTGTGTATGATTATAATACATAGATTATAACACTACCTTTAAGAGGGTACGATACCAAATTATGCTCATATAAAAATATGGGTATCGTACTTACTTCCCTTTTTTCTTCGCGAAACTTAAACCGATTTTAATTTTTTGTACGCTATATTATAGGTGAAGAGTGTATCTATGCTTCTGTCACTTTATTTTTTTCATTACATAATAACTAAAAGAAATATATGATCATCCGAAAATCCCGTTTTTTTCGGTTTTCTTTAGGTAAAGTTGCAGCGTCTATCACACATATTTGGTAACGTTTTACCAAAAAAGAAAGTGATACAAGCATAGATGTACTCTTTATCTATAATATAGCGTAAAAACCACGAAGTATAGATACAAGGAGTCCGAACGTAATGTTGAACGAATGGTCTCAATTTAAGGGACAGATTTTTTGCCGGTAGAGCGCGCCATTTTTCAAGAAGTACTCGTTTGAACTATTGACACCTGTGGAAAAAAATATTCTGAGAAACGTGGAGTTAAATATAAGTTTTAGGAAATTTTTAGAAATTTTTCGAGTGCTTTAAACCCAACAATACAGAGAAGGTCAAGAGATATTCTGATATTCTATAATAGCATCGGTACGTCCTGAATTCTTGCGCAGCCAGTGGCAGAAAATAGAACTATGATCTGGGTTTATTATTGTGTACACGAAATATTATGGAAAAGCCTATACCGTTCGGACTCCTTGTATCTATACTTCGTGGTAAAAACAATCAAAATAGGTTTAACTTTCGCGAAGAAAAAAGGGAAAGAAAAAAGTCTGTAGCTATTTTATTATTGAAGTATAACGTAAGTTGTCTATAAATTTGTGTAAACTTCGTTCTTTTGTTTACTTATTAAATTTTCCACGCAAGTTAACTTTCAAAGAACAACATTTAATTATTAAAATGAAAATTCATTTTAATTTAAGCGGAATCCAACTGTGATACATTATCAATTTGTTAATTATTTTTACCTTTTGATGTTGTATAAAAATAATATTATATTATCCCTTTATATTTCGTATTCTTTATAATTTTATATTGTTATTGTAAGGTTATGTTAGTGTCTTAGGTGACTAAGGTGGAGAAAAGTATGCTTAGGTGGTTTGGTCAATGGTCATGTGGAGAGGAGGAGAATGAGAGACGATTAACGAAAGGCATTTACACGGTGGAGGTAAGTGGAAACGCTGGGAGAGGACGCCCGAAAAATATACTCCGATGTCATAGCCGGTATAGCTCATTACAGAAAACAGTCAAGCTAGAAACGCACCGGGGCCGTTGGGAAATGATTTGTGCCAACGGCCCCGGTGAACGACGGGCCCGGCGTCACCGGAGCCGTTGCAACTTTTTTTTCCCAACGGCCCCGGTACCGGGGCGGTTCACCCGGGCCGTTGGGAGTTACCCTAGGGTCAAGTGCGTAGCAATTACAGGCGTCGTAGATGTATTGTGACCATTTTTCTCTTAAGTAAGTAGGAGTATTATAAAGTATTCTTTAAAAGATAAAAATAAAGGTTGTTTACCTCGCCTCATGAAGATAGCAGAGGGCCATTTATCTGTCACCTAAATGGCAAGATAGGATAAAAACGGTCACTATAAAATTAGTTGAATATCAATGTAAATTACCGTTGTGAGGAACTATAAAAATAAGTAAGTTATCCTACTAAGGTTATCTCCAGGGCGCAATCACCAGAGCGTAGCAGTCACAGAGCCCTCATAGTCCCACGGCGTATTCAGTAAGTCCGGGTGACGCTGAAGGAAAATCCACGAAGTCAGCGCGGTGGTACCACGCGTTGGACGGCTACGCGTACCCGACCGGAGGCCTGACCAATTATCAAGGACATAGGTAATCCTTGACTCAAAACTAATACTACCCCCATAGGGAAAATATTAAAATAAAACATGAATAGGGAACCTGGACTTTGTGTCACTGTCATTTGTGTCACTGCCGTGACACAAATGAAAAACAAATCTCTCGTTATAATTAAAAGGTGCACGAACGCCCACGTTGTGGAAATAATAATTCCAAGCAATTAAAATCAATGGCCCGCACCAAGGTTCCAAATCAAATAACTATCTTCATTAACAATACATATTAACATAATACATAATACCCTAACATAAGACACCCTCCCTGCAACAAAGAAAAAACTATCTTGTAGAAATCCCAGCATTATGCAATTAGATATCGGTGCTCGATGCCTGCGCCTACGGCCTCGGCATTTGTTAAGAACTATATCTGAATTTTGTACGGCGCCATTTCTCCAGCGCGGAGCCCTCGTTCCAAAAAACCTCCATCATCGTTCCCCTTTCTCGGCCCAAAAAGAAACACACCGCCTCGACCAATCAGGAGCCATTCGTTGGAAACTTTATTCTTATGACATTTGATTTCCGTTGAGAGCGAGAGCGAGCTATAGTAGGTTTCTGCTATCAGAAGGAGACGGAGAAACGGAAATGACAATTAATCGTTCACTCTAAAGGTTGCCAGCGCAAAAACTATGGGAAATGATACCAGCATTACACACTTTAAATACTACTACTATAGGTGGTAGGATTTGCTACGTTACAGTATGAGTGTGGATGAAGCCAAGGAAGCATGTTTGGATTGAAGCAGATGGCACTCTATAGTTTCTGCCTACCCCCATGGGAAGAAGGCGTGATGTTATGATGATTGCTAGGCGAAATTGGCCACTTGAATGAAATGGAGTTTCTTGTCTGTTCTTCTCCATAGGATCCGCGTTTGGAACAGACACCTAGTTTCTGACGTTTCAAAAGAGCTTGTAAAACATGCCAACTTGAAATAAAATATTTTGACTTAGACTTTGAATGTCATTGATTGAAAAGTATTGTTATGTAATTCAAGTTCGGATATTAAATACCGTCTTTATGCGGTTTTATAGTAGTAACGTCTATTTTTAGGGTTCCGTATTAAAAGGTAAAACGGAATCCTATTATAGAGACTACGACGCTATCTGCCGTTCTCTCATCAAGGTGTAAGTTGTTGGAGTCCTTTTAAACATGCCTATTACAGAATACAGTCAAGCTAGAGACGCACCGGGACCGTTGGGACTTGGTTTGTCCCAATGGCCCCGTTGAGCGACAGACCCGTCGTCAGCGGAGCCGTTGCAACTATTTTTCCCAACAGCCCTGGTGCCGGGCCCGTTCCACCTGGGCCGTTGGCACTCACCCTATTACTGGACTGGTGATAGCTGAATTTTTCATTGTTTATGTATATCATTTGATGCTAGTACAACAAACACTCGTCATCATTCTCCTGTCGTAATCCCGGTGCAAAAACATCGCGCGATGTTTATCTCACATTGAGAAATATTGTGGTGGAAAATTTGGTTATCATGTGCGGGTCCATGGTAGCTCAGTCGGGAGAGCAACGATGGTGATTTTTTTTTCCACTATAATTTGATTTATTAAGTAAAAGCATAGCAAGTCAATTGCAAAAATTAATAAATTAACCCTAAATAGTAGTTTATTTATGTAAATAACTTCATTAATTCTGGCGGGCCTCAGGTAACGGACTGCCCTTCACGAGGTCGCGGGTTCGATTCCCGCTCGGGACAATAATTTGTGTGATATTTATAATTGTCATACAAATGTTTGTTCTGCGTCTGGGTGTTTACTATGTATTATAAGTAAGTATTTACAAAAGAATAGTAGTGTATGTATTCTATCCGTGTTCTGGTACCCATAACACAAGCATAATAAGCTTAGCTTGGGACCAGAGGACGTTGTGTGAAATGTCCATGTATATTTATTATTATTTATATTATTTATTAAAACAACATAAATGGATAATTATCCATTTATCATACTTTCTTATAAGTACCGCTATCACATGATATCGTCTCAAATGGCTGACAGATACAGGGAGGGCTTCCTTTGATGTAACAGTGACCCGTCCCTCAGTCATGTCGCTCACTTTAACGATATCATCTTGTTTTGTACCCTACAACTCCCCCTTGCCCCCCACCACGCCGTATCTACCCTGACAACAAGTCACGACAAACATGAATACTGGAATATCTCAACTGCACTTAATTGTACATTCTTCTACTTATAATAATTTCAATGTAAGACTATTCTTTTTAAAAGTTTTCTAAAATTACTTATCTACGGTTCGAACCAAGTGGTAAAATGGGAAAATTAATGTAAATCAGTTGATGCTAAACAACAAATACTCATGATCATCATCATTTTCCTGCTTTTATCCCTATGACGAATATATTAAGGAAATAACAGTAGGTACGGGACTCATCGTGCGCGTGTCCAAATCGTACATGATAAGTTCGCAAACAACAAAAATATCAATAGAAATGCCCTCAAATTATATCACTCCGTTATGAAATACAAAAACTAAACAATTTTGCAGGGATTTAAAAAAGTGTTCCTCAACGTAATTGACTTTGTTGAAACGTTAACTTTAGATTAGAGATTGGAAGTGAATCTGGTTTCAATCAAGATTAAAGAAAATAGAGAGAACTCTTAAGTTATTTTGACGTTTTCTGATCTTTGTTTTAGCATTTTTATTAAAAAGCTTCTAAAGTTTTTAAGAGGCTATATCTTTTCACATCGTTTGACCTATTTTTAGTAAATATTTCCAAAATTACGTATTAATTCGAGCTACCAGTATTTCATTTGAAATTTCCTTATAATAAAAGGTTTATTGGATTTTAATTTAGGAAATAAGCTCAAAGTTTTATGTTTCACCACAAAAAGGTCTCGTTTTATATAATGTAAATAAGAAAAACTTAATTTGCTCTTAGTGAAAGCGGGCGATTGTTACGTGAAATAGTTTAATTCTAATATCAAGTTTAAATTATAAAACCACAAGTGTTATCGACAAACCTTTTTTCAAAGCCAGTGTTATTATCTACAAAGATCAATAATTGGTTTTACAATGCTACATGCTAAATAACTTAATTATCATTCTTTTCTTTGGTTACGTGCCTTCTGAACTTTAGGAGGGTATTTATTCTACTACGCCAAGTTTACCGGGCATGTTGACGACCTGTATCTTAGAGTTTTTAGTCCCTCACAAGCTACAGGGGATATCATCCACTTTTATTATCCCTAAGTCCCATAAAGCTTCTTGGGAGGGAAATTAGGTCGCCATAATTGTTTTGTTAATTCATCACCAAGCCAGGTAATATTCTATTAAAATACTATAAATTAACCAAATGTTTACGAACTTAAAAACTTGAAATGATATCCAACATACAATTTATTAGAAGACCTCAATTATTTGGTTAGTTTCCTCCTCAAATAATGAATTGAAACCAACCAAATAATTGAGGTCTTCTAATAATTGTATGTTGGATATCATTTCAAGTTTTTTCTTTATAATTCATACACCAAAAGGAATCTAAGGTCGATATTTGTCAAAGGTTTTCCTTTGCATTCTTTCTTTGTTCTATTATCTTGACAGTCCAGGAAATATATATTTTCCATGTAAAAAATATGTACATTATAAAATAAATTAAAATTATATGTATAAATAGACTAGGCATCAAAGTATTCCTCCCCAAGGTGCTGTGCAAGTCCGAGGCCATAAACGCTTGGAAAATGGCTTGTCCAAGCACTGATTTACCAGCTAATCCACTCTCCCAAAGACATTGGGACGGTCCTCTCTGCAGTGCTGCTAGACAAAATCTCTTAAATACCGCTAGCGGCGCTGCCGAGCGGGCACGTTTGTTGTCTGTGGGAGAGTGGGAGTCTGGTGTTTGGTTACAGGCGCTCCCTTCACCTAATTTAGGAACTTTCCTGGATAACACCACATTCCGTATCGCCACTTGCCTACGCATCGGGGCATAAGCTTATCGCATATGAAGCTCCAATACGCATTCGATAAGTGTGTTAGATAGTTTTTATATAAGTAGGATTTAAACTTGTAATTCTAGCCTCACTGGCAACTTCACACTCTTTTGGCTTCACTTTGATTGTATGAAATTGTTTGGTAAAATTTTTTTAATTGTTTTTAACCAAACCTTTCAGAAATTTCGGTAAATGTACGACGAGGTTGTTGTAAGTTTTATTGAATTTTATTGTTGTTGGTTTAGGCCTAAATTGCCTAAGTAAATATTATGATTTGATAAAAGTATTCAGATAATAATATTTTACTAAATTAGACTTTACCGTTTAAGCTTGGTTGGGATTGGAATGGAAAGTAAATTATTCCCTCCAAGCATATAAACAGTCCACTATTAATCACAGATCTTTTAGACTAGAACCGACGAAAAACAACTAGAACTTACTTTAGGTTTTGCTTAACCTCAGTTTAGTTTTCAAGCTCTTACAAATGATGTTAACCTTTGGTTGACTCTTAAAGCACTCTAAGGAGAAAATGGGATGGTGACAATAGTATACTTAAAACTTTGCTACGTATTATTATGCTTCTTATTCTATTATTATTTTTTTCTTATAAAAATGATACAAAAACGTCGGTGGCATATTAAAGTTTGTAAGATCTAAATCACGTTCCTTTAGGTGTAAGAACATCTATTTGTTATTCCAACATTTTCTTTTCAACTCTTTTGCTCGTTTCATTTTGAATGCGCAATAAAACGTGTTTTTTGAAATATTCCAATGCCAAGTAGTTGAAGCCTTTGTTTTATTTCCTGAATAGAATAAGTTATGGCCTGGCTTAAGAGAATATTTTAGCGAGATTCTCTCGGCAAATATCATGACTTTCTTTATCTATTAAACTTGCAGATATTTTTGTTAAAGCTTCTCCTAGTTGAATTTATTATTCAAAAGTCGCGACTCATTTATTTGCACTTGTCTCAAAATATAAATTAGTTTTAAAGTAATTAATTTTGTTTGGCCATCACGACTAAGTAAATTTAAATTATTTTAGTTAATACTATAAATCCCTTGAGAGGGTTCCAACGTAAATATTGTTAACGATATTTGTTTTAATCAAGCAAACTTCTCATAAGTTTATTTATGTTTGTGTGGATTTTAGAAACAGATGTCTCATAATTATTATGTTCTTATTATGTTCATTTTATATTCTGTTTTATTAGAAAATTAAACCTTATTAAAGCGTTTAGCACGTGAATCATTTTGAGGTATTTTTTTTGTTTTAATTTTATTAAAATATAAAAAGGTAGGCTTTATCTTAAAAGATAATGTCACCCAGATAGAAATCTCTTAAAATTTAATATAGTTATTTAAAAATTTAGTTAATTTATTTATAAAACTTTTATTACCTATATTTTAATCTTTCTTTCTTTTAGATTTTGTGGTAGAAATCTTCTATGCCCTAATAGTATACTTAACTAATGCAAAAGCTATATTTCATTATATTATTACAATACATTCTAGTAACACAGTGTTTGTCTATTATCCTTCAAAAGAGCTTTATAGAATTTTGTCAAATTTGGTATGTAGAATAGGCCACCTTTCAAAATAGGATAAAAAGTTTTATAGTTCCCTAATTCCTAAAGACCTTTCTAGTTAGTATGTAAGCGAAACAGTAGGTAATTACTTGTTATGAAAACAACTAGAATAAAGATAAATCAGTATACATATTTTCCATGACGTCACACATCTGTAAACAATATATTTAGTGATGTAGAACAGAGTGGTTTTAGTGAAGCATCACGTGATAGGCTGCTTTAGTTAATTAGTAATGACGTCATTACACTTCGTTGTACCATTAACTGTATAGCTTTATGTTATTACTATTAATGGTACAAAGTAAACGATGCTTGAAAATAAATATTTAGAATTTCTTATATATCAATTGGTGTTGTATTAAGAATAGAAGTGTCTCCACGCCATTTTCTCTCACAGAGTCTGTAAAAGTAGAAAATATCGTCTGCGAGACCAAGTAAACTCGAAACTAAAATCAACAAGTCTGGTTAGAGTGGTATAGTATACCATATACTTGTATAAAATGGAGAAGGCCCGTGCCCACCACCCGGATTTACGTAATGGTCTGGGAGAAGGGAAAATAAAATAGAATCTGCAGCAATCTTCCAGATTTGGAACATGCTTATTTTGCAACAACATCATTATTTATTTTCTTTTGTTATGAATTAAACAATTTATAGATTTTAATAAACATCCACTTACCTCCGCTAGGTATAGATGCTGTAGTGGCGACGCAGAAGCAGTGTAACAACAATGATAACAGCATCTTGATGGTGAACACGTCGTGGAATATCATCATGTTCTGCCTCTCATCCCCCGTGACGATCCCTCCAACCAATCATTTTATCTTCATTAATTTCACATCACGATCAGCACTGTAACAAAAAACATACATTAGATGATGTTTATTGTAGTAAGAATACTAAGTTTTATATACGTGTAACTTTTTCAATGAAAAACGCTACTTTAAGATATTAGGCTCTTCGTGAAAACACGATAAATGCAAAAGGTACTTGTTATATTATATATGAAATGAGTAACAGATTTTTAAATATTTATGGCCTTATTCATAATGACTTATCGAAGGTTTAAAAGTTCGCTAAAATCGGTTCGCGAAAATTGTCAAAAACTGTTATTCATAATAGTCTTTTTACGCTAAAACGTTTATTATCTCTCCAAAAAAATCTCCTTTTAAACCTCCGATAAGTCACTATGAATAAGACCATTAGAGTTTTAAACCTGTTAGGTTTGCTAGAAAACTGTAAATTTTGTGAATTGGTAAAATTGTTAAGCATCTACTTTTTATAGTTCAAAATCATACCTATGGGCAGCACAAGTGAAACAGCGGAACTCAGCTAGTATAGTATTCATAAAATCAAGTTTCTTAGACGTTAGATTTAAAGTAGGTACATAAAAACGTAATCCGTTAGCTAAATTGAAATATTTATAATTGTAGCGCAGAAAATGCTAAGAAACTTGAAATATATTTTTAGTGTAACTTGTACGTACATTTGTTAAAAGAATTTAAAAATACTGAGCCTGTCGAGCAACTTGTACAAGAGAATACAGTTTTATCTGTATAAAGGTTAGTTTCCGGCAGCTAACAGATGTTTTTATCTGTCATTCGCTTCGCTAATTTGTAAATGGATGCTTTAGTTTTAAGCTGGAGATTTTTAAATTACGGGCTATCTTACAGCTGATAAGGGATATTAAAAGTCTCTGTAACTTCTACTAGGTTTGATTTAACATTGCTAAATCTCCATCCATGTAGTGAAGGAATTAGAATACAAGTGTCATCACCGCATTTCCTTTCCAACGAGTTGTAAATTCCAGCGAAGATATAATATAAGCAGAAAATAATATATTGTATAATGGAATGAAAACTCGAAACTAAAACCTATGCTAACGTGCCTGGGCAGCTAAAGATGCATAAGTAGACCAGATACTTCTTTTAAGTGTAGGCCGTGTCCAATAGTGGGACTTTAATAGGCTGATAAGTACAAAATTTGCAAATCATTATAACACATATATACTACACATTACAAGTAGCCGCTCAAACGGTTATGAGGATTCAATTTATTAAAACTTCTTTGAAACTTTTACTTAAATTATAATTAATAAGTCTATTTCTTTGACTTTTCCAAGACATATCAAATTAATTTTGTCATTCGCTGACATTGCGAATGACAAACGTATCTAGGATGATTATTATATTTTATATACTAATGGTCTTATTCATACTGACTTATCGGAGGTTTAAACGGAGATTTTATCGGAGAGATAATAAACGCTTTAGCGTAAAAAAACTATTATGAATAACAAATGTTGACAATTTTCGCGAACCACTTTTAGCGAACTTTTAAACCTCCGATAAGTCATTATGAATAAGACCATAATTTTATATATTTCTAACATAAAATTGCCGCTTTTTTTTTTGTCGAAAGTACTAGCTTTCCTTTCTTGAAATTATATTTGTAAAAATCGAAGCTAAACATTGAAATCTTTTACTAAGATAATTTAATTTACTAAAATGTAGTAGACAAAAATTGGACACAATTTTAAGCAAGAATAAATAGATGCCATGCATGGATGAGTTTTTTTCAATGTAATACAAATACACGTACTGAGTAAATTCGTCTATATTAAAATATCTACTTTCTAAAATTAAAGTTCTATTTGCACGATCTAAAGTTTTTACATTCTCAAAATCGTATTGTATTTTTCACAAATTTCTTTGCTGAGTTCAATATACGAGTACTAGCCTGTATTACAGTTGGGTACCTACGTGACAAGCTAGATTACTATTATTCGCACAAAAATCCATACCGACGATATAATGTTATGACGATATATTTTATAAATAATAAGGGAGTGTAAAGCACTCCAGTATTACATAACTAATAATTATTACTAAGGGACAACATTGAAGTCAAAGTACAGATTCGTTCTACAAAAACTGCCGGATTTTATGCCAAAATATACACGTAAGGAGTGTACGCATATACCTCTAACAGAAGGTTATAGAATAAAAAGAGACGTTGCCCCGGCGGGTTAATGGTATACTCGTTAAACCTAGTATTTAATTTTTCTTTGCCAACAAAAACATGTAACTGTTTATAAGTAAAATACCAAGTCGTACTTCTTGCATATATGACTGTTTGAAAAATAAAATACTTGATCGATTGTTGTTTATAATACCTACGACATTTGCAAAAAACACATGATATAATTAAATCATAATGATCGATCGTAACAGACTTCGCTCTAACATCTCTGCCTATCTCCACGGGAAAAAGACGTGATGATACCACGATGATGATGACGAAAATACATCAAAAGTAACTTTTACTTCTACTCAATGGCAATAGAACTAATAAATTCCATCAGAAGCTGTAACAGTATTAATGTAACGTTAGAGTATTATAATGCAATTAAAAGTACCATTAAACGTGTGAATAAAACCATAAAAGCAACAAGAACATGTCACTTTAGGGGTATCCTAAAATACATTAAAGGGTGGAATGCCTCAAGGCGCTGTACTGGGACCGCTACTTTTCCCCCTTGTTATCTAATATGACACTTTCTTTATGCGACTGTATTATGTACTTACTTGTATCTGCTCTGTTCGTTCCAAGCTCTACCTAGAACGATCGTTAGAACCACAGAGCTCTCTCATTATTTGTATGTGGTATTTCAGTTTAACTATATTGTTCTAAGTTTGTAGAATTTGCGGTATTTCTACTGCTTCAATTGTAAATTTAATTTGTAATTCTTGAGTCTAGTTTTTCTATGAAATTGAATAGAATAGCAATTCGTTGTGTTTATCTTATTTATAGAAAGCAACGTAATTACAATATAATATTATCTATTGCAGTATTTCAGAATTTCAGAAAGAAATGGGTGTATATTAGATGTTCATAAGAATACAGTCAACCAATAAAGTATATTATCATTACTCGACGTCTTTTAGTCGGTTTTATTCCTGGGTTTATATCTATAGCCGCGGCTACTTTAAATATTATGATTATTTGTTTCCACATACTTATTATTGAAACGGCACTCATTGGTCAAAGGAAAATTATAGCTGGTTCCAAGTGTATTAGAATGGAAATTCCTTTTATTACGTTCCTATTTTAGAAACCCCTAAGGTAACCTGAAACTACGATAAAATTTTATTGTTGTACTTTTTTGTTTCCAGACCTTCAATAATAATAACTTCTTCGTAAGATAGATATAGACTGAATAATAATGGAAGTTTAATATTTTTATCTTTTCAATGTTATAATGTTGTTACATAAACTTTTAACTTGAACTTTTAATTGTGTTTCCTCAATTTTATTTCATGATGTTCAAACAAGATCAATGTTTTAGAGGAGTTTGTAAGAGTTGTTTTAGTCCTTCATATTGTTCAATTTATTCCTTTATTAAAGTTTGAATTTAAGAATCTTCTATAGAACTTGTATTTACCAGATAAATAAAGTAATGACGAAAGTAGATTTTTGAAAATCGGTTGACTATTAACAACTATTATTGATAATAACAGCCTAAATACCCATAAAAATAAATGCTACCCTGTGAAGATGGGCCGAATTGCTAATAAAATAATAAAAATACAGTCACTATATACAGATATATTTTACAAAATTTACACCTTAATGCAATCTGTATAAAAAGCAATCAGAAAATAATGAAACATCGATTTCCACATTTGAAACAGAACATTACCTGCCCATAACATTATCGAAGCCATAAAAATCCTCGTTGTAGCAAATACGTATAGCAAATGCTAGTAATTTATTTTATTGCAGTCTATGTATCAAGACCAGGACATAAGGAGCTATCAGCAAACGTATATCTGTCCCCTTTTCTCGGATATTATTTATTCTGAATTGAGCGAGATAGTTCTATACTGTTTGGTTGCGGATATAGGTTTTGGGAGCTCATTCGGTCACAGTTTTTCAAGCTAAATTCAGTGCACGAGATTTTTATTTGTCAACTATGACCCAAGGGACGCATTGGCGTTAGATTATCGCCTCTGCCATGTAAACGAGATTGGGTCAATGGTGTGATGTTGTCACATATTTTAAGAAGTTACCTACTCACTTGTATTATCTAAGTTGTGTTTTACCAAGAATTTATTTTCATTCGAGCGTTGATAAAATATAAATGATGAAAATATAAAGTCGCCAATAACCACTTTTATTAAGACAATTGTTTTGTGAAACCAATCTTTGTTGGGCTGTATAAAATAAGTAATCGTTTTGTTAAAATAAAATATTTTATAAACGTAAATACTTTTGATGCCTTTGTGGAATATAACAGAAAGTAATTTGAGATTGGTAAATTGTAAGCACTTTACTTTTGATATATTTTTAACAATATCAAATTGTGAGTCTGCCACTTACGATAATTGAAAAATCAGCAGTAGCTTGGCAGTTTCTCTCGAGAGATTTATTTTGTTATTTAGGCAGCTTATACCAAACAATAACCACGAATTGGATGGTTTTTTTAGCATATTTTTGACTCCTTCATCACGTGTAACAAGCAAATATAATTAATTGAATGATAACCTCCACGCTGTTGTAGTTACCCAGGCTATTTCTGAAAAGGCGCAACTGACTGTACAATGGCATGATAGTCGCGAATGTTAGATGTCGCAGAAAGGTATGAGTGTTGGTGTTAGATTGGAACATAGATAAACGACTACATAAATATTTTGTAACAATTGTAGAAAATTGTATGCAAAAATAAATTATATAAAGGCAGAGGAAACATATAGACATCGCAATATACTCTTTTAATTACTCATATTATCCCTATCTACTAATAGCTTAATAAAACAAAAACAAAGTGTTTATTTCAATTAAGAAGTAACTTCAACAGAAGATATCAAAGAAAATTTAATTTGATGAAGACATCATTACAGATAAATTATTCTCGGAAACAGATTCTGAAAGGGCACGATGACATAATAGAGATAATAATCCAACGCGATTGGTAAGTGTTAAGATAATTAAAATTATCGTCTTAACACGTTGCATTTCATAGTAACGGTGATAAAATATTGTTATTACAATTATGGTATCACAAAGTTTTGCATGTTTCACTGCTATTAAAATTGCTACAAATTTGTTTATATATATATATGTAATGTAATAATATATATTATTAGATTACAACTTTCTTAGAACTAGTGTGAATTAGAAAATTTAAGTTCCGCGAAAGCATAATAGTCTTCCAGTGTACCGTTCCAATGCCTTGTCGCACTTCGAGACTTATATTAGAATCCGGCCAACTTTTCTATTTAATTTAATTTATCAAAATTAAACACGTTAGCAAATCAATTGAAAAATAATCAAATAACCTTACTTATTATTTCTGTTATTAATAGCTGTTATAGATAAAATAAACACCAATAAATCATTTATCAACACAGATATGTTAAGTGGTCCTTGTCTGCTTACTACAAGTTCATTAGACGGTGTACTTCAAAGGGCTTTCGTTTAATTGCTTTTGGTATTGGACAACGTATTATAAAACAAATTAAGATATTCAAAATTAATTTTAATTTTATTTAATAAATTCTAACCAACTTGCTATATTGCTGCTGGAATTTAATTTGCTTATATATTAAAAAATATCGAATATCGATATACTCGTATCTAATAAAACTTATGCTTATGAAGAAATATTTTTAATTAACAGCAGTCGAATCCAAAGTCCGAAAAATTATCCCCCAATTTGTAAGTAATTTAATTATACATAGATTATTATTTAGCTTATTATTTTGTTCTTCAAAGTCGCTTGACATTTTGATAGTAAGAAATCTGAAACTTGACCATTCACTTGATTGTGATAAATAAATGTGACAGTCCCATGTTCAGTCCAGGACGCTATGATTAGGCTTAGGGACAACAACAAGGAGCATCTTCCGGGATAGTTAATATAATCTAAACTAAACACTACGTCATCACGTCTGGTCAGCGTGGCACATGGTAGACCAAATACCTTTTTAAAGTGGAGGACGCGTCTCCGTGCTTAATGGTGGAACATTGAAGGCTGGAAAGGCCGTAGGCCCTATGCCAACAAGCCTGGTCAGCATGATATAGGTAGGCTAAATTCCAAAGCGGAGGAGAGCAGTTGCCAATATTAAGATATTAGTGAACTAAGCAGAAGAATCTAAACTTTAAACGTTATTACAGAATTTCGGCATGAAGTTAAAATTCAGCATGTATTTTATTTGTATTCCCCAAACACTTGTTATTGCTTTCCGATAACATTTCTAAGCTTAATACAGTGGATATCCCCGCGCGGGTTGCACTCGGACTACTGCCAAAGCTTGGATTGTTGTTACTCACCGGAGTCTTTGCACCAATCGACACTTGGCAACTCACTCCGTACAATGTTCTTTATTTTCATTTCTAACAGATTTGTAACTTTTCATATAAACGCTTTATATATTATAATTACGTAAAATAAAAACTTTGTTATCATCTGTAACACATTGGAAATTTGAGCATACATGAAATTCAAAACAGCACTAGTGAACAATTCATATTTTCAATACTTATATAAACCCTTTAAAATGCAATAATTGTTTACAAAGTACTAACTGCTAAGAATGAGTAAGCTCAATTATTTAAAATTACGAGTGCCGTGAAAATTTGTTAAAGTATTACTGAATGAAAATACCATAATTTTTTGTTTTACCTTAGCAGGTTTTTTGACCACATATTTGTATGAGTTTAATTACAAACAAGGTGACGTATATCACGTTACCTTGTTTACAATATAACAACCCAATTCTTAATATTTTCTAACACTTGCTCGACTCATCTGTTTAAATAAAACTACTTTTTACGGATTTCGACGCGTATATATTTTTCAAATTTTGGCCTGACGTTTTGGAGAATTTGCAGTCACCATGGTCACGAATGAGACTGTACTCCCCTGAGTCTCACCCGTGACACTGAGTCTCGCCTGTGACTGCAAATTCTCCAAAACGACGGGCCAAAATTTGAAACACATATACGTCTAAATCCGTAAAAAGTAGTTTTATTTAAACCCAATTCTTATATTTATTGGTGCCAGTAGTTCAATTTTGGCAATTGCATCATTAAATGAAAGAATCACATAAAAAGAGAATTCAAAGTGGTTCTAATCATATCTTCACAATAGCTTGTAGAGTGTAAAAGTCGTGGCGACGTAACCGTTTTGTATTGCTTGTTATAAAACGTCGATTATCGTTGAAGCGTTCCCATTGTACTGAACCCTGAAATGGCCCGAAGCTGTCGGTAGTGTATGGAGCCATTATCGCTGTGCTCGTTTTGTTCCCTCGTCCTTTAGATCACAATGCCGTGTAAGACAGATGCAGAATGGATAATAATTGAACCTTTTGATGTCGTTTTAAATTATTACATAATTATACTCTTTATTGAAAATGAATTAGTTTAATTGGGACAATAAAGGCTAAAAACTTTGTTTTGGACTTTGATAATAATTTCTTTGACTTCATATTTGTATTTTTTATAAAACTTCCAAACGATTACAAATAAAACCAAACCAAAATGATAATAACATAAAATAAGAAGTTATTTGATTTTAAACTGTATTCAGAATGACACTAACATCCTAATGAAACAATATTATTAGCCATGAAGGCAAGTTATACGACGACCTTCTCAATCCCTATCTTATCTCAGTCCGAATTACTATCCGAGCGGATTATTTGTACATTAAGAGGGCGTCACTCATTACGTTGAAGAGGTTTGTGTTTAACAGAATCTATGAGGTATTTCTGTCAAAACAACAAAATGATATTTTTCTAGTCAGTATTTTTTCATATTTTTTACTGATTTTAAATTTCCCTACCCGACATAGTAAAAGCAGAAAAGGCCTTTTTAAGTAATAACTTTTCATTAGTATTATAAAATTTCTTATAATAATGCTGCCAACAAACACTAATATTCATGCAATGCATGTGACGTAATAATCAAATGATCAAAATTACTGAGTAAAATACTTTACTTATTTCTGTAAAGCAACATTGCTTAGTTTAATATCTCAACGTGAACTACACTAGGACGCGTGCCAAACTCAGATTATTACTAGACACCAGTGGATACTTCGTACCAATCGCCACTTGGCAACGTTCTATGCTCACAAAATGTTATTTGTTACAAGTTTTCCTTAAATTTTAATTCTAGGCTTATGATACAACATTCATTGTAATAAAAGCATACATCACACGCATTCTTGAATAATCACCTAAGTCTACGCAAATATTCCAGCACAGGTAGTAACAAAAACATTACTGTCTCGTTTCGGGATTATAAAGTAATTAAAAGTGCCATCAAACGTGTGAATAAAACCATTAAAGCAACAAGAACACTTCACTTTAGCGGTGTCCTAGCGTTCATTAAAGGGTGGAGTGCCTCAAGGCGCTTGATGGGGCCGCTACTTCTCCCCCTTGTTATTTCATACGATGCCTCCTTTGTGTGACAGTATTATATACTTGTATCTGTCCTGTTAGTTCCAAGCTTTACCTGCAACGATCGTTAGGGTCACACGGTTGCCGCATTGTTTGTACTGTACTATTAGTTTAACTGAATTGTTTTGTATTTGTAAGTTTTGTAAGACTCGTTGTGTTTCTGTTACAGATTTGATTTTGTAATTTTCTCGTATGTTAAGTTACGAAGTTTGAATCTTCTGTTTGTATTTCAACCTATTGCTGAGGTGCGAAGTTCTGTAAAGTCAATCATAGAAATAATATAATTGTTGGAAATTGTTACCTGTAATGGATTCTTGAATCAATTTATAGATATTTTAGAGCAATGCGTTAAGTTACGATTTTATCTAATGCTTATTCCTAAAATCTGTCATAATATAAGGTCGTTCAGTGTTTTACATAATACTAGCCCAAGCATTCTTGCTTGCAAGTAATATTACTTGCAATTTCGTACAAACTATAAATCCCGAACTGGTTTTCAAGACTTTTGAATGAATGAATTTCTTTTTGTGAATGATATTATTCACTGTAAAAGAGGCACGGGTTTAGTGTATCTTAGTTTTATATTTCGTGATCCCGTTCCGGGACATTTTTTTACCAACACAATTCAGTGCACTGGGTTTCTATTTGTCAACAATGCCCAAGGGACCCATTGACGAAGCTGGAGTTCCGCAATTGCTGCTAGGTGAACAAGGATCAGTTGGCAGTGATATGTTATAATATTATTAGATATATGTAAGAGAAATTGTCTATTATTTAGTTTTACTTGAACCTGATTTTGGAAAAATGATATTAAATAGAAAGACGGTTTCACATATAAACAAGAAATTGCCCTTCATTTGGCTGATTTTATTTACAGATTACTACCAAAAATATATTTATTCGGAGACCTCATGTCATTAGAGCCAAAATTATTTGGACTTACTTCCAACTTATATGAGGCAAGATTACAGTCGTATATTATCGTACCAATATCTTCAACCAATAAACTGTGCATTGAATGTAACCCCCATACTTTTATCAGATAGGTAGATAAACGCTATAAAATCTTTTATGAACATAAATATATGACGAGTCTACCTTCTTAGTAACGAATTTACCCTCGTTAGCAAGAATTGATAAGCTTTACTTTAAACCATAATATAATTATGTTTGTATTTGATCGATGTTTTGTAAAATTATTTAACCTAATAAGTTAATTATAAATTAATAACTAATAAGTTAATTATTAAATATACAATTATTTAACCTAATAATTATTTAACATTTTCTAGTTGTTATTTAAATATATTGGGTAGTAAAGAATGGCTGATTTGGATAGTAAAAATGTGACATTTTAATAACATGCAACCAATATGTGCATTGAATCACAAAATAAGGTAAACTTTTCTATTAGCTGTTAATAAAAAGATATTTTGAAAATGTATATTTATTAGAAAATATCTTTTATCAATCAGTAATCAGATGGTTAAAAGTCGGTGACATTTTAGTCTAGAGGAGAAAAATGTTATTGGCCTCAATTAAAATTATTTACATCAACAGTTCTAAAAGTTAAATCAGTTTCTATTCTAACACAAGTTAGTAATGTGTATGTATAATAAATCTATAATTGGAACATTATTTTAATTTAGTTCAATAACATAAGTTCAGTCAGTGTAATAGAATATATTCCACTGATTCACTATTTCAGTTTAGAAATTACAAATTATTACACTTGGATAATAGCAGATGGTAATAATAGAAACTACGAGCTTTCACGAACATCTAATATTATTATAACCAAGTGTTAGATCCCTAAATGAATAACTGTTCTATATATTTCAGATGGCTGACCTAATTTACTGGTCGTTGATGTTTACGTTACATAGATGTCTGTTTATTAACATTGTGCTACTATGAGTAGAGGGAAGATACATAAAAAATGGGCGAAATATTAGTTTGATTGATTCAGTCGTATGAAAGATTTAAATTTTGATTCTCAAAAAAAAAAATTTGAAAAATTGCATTCTCTATTATAAAGGTTGACAAGTTAATTTACACTAATAAATCAAATGGTAAAGACATATATATAAATAATCGTAAACAAAAGTCAGTTCCTACATTTGAAACAGCACATTACCTACTCATAACCTTATCGTACCCATAAAGATCCTCGTGCGCGGTGGGTCGGCATGCGCGGCGGGTCGGTATTCCGAGACCCGCCGCGGCAAATGTGGCTGTAGGTCACGGCAACGCGACAGGGGGACCTAATGCTCCCCCAGTCGGGTCGGGCCCCGATTAAAGGGGCCACCCCTTGCCGGGTCATGGTAAAGCTCAAGGCACCGTCATGACCCGGCAGGGTAGGAGGCGAGAAAAAAAAAACCCATAAAGATCCTCATCATAGCAAATACGTATAGCAAATGCTTGCAATTTACTTTATTGCAGTCGACATATCATAGCCAGAATATGCAGACCTATCAATGAGAGTACATCTGGATGATATTGTTATTTTTACAAGGGACAGCGTGGGTCAACATTGTTTGGCTTTTGATATGGATTTCGTAAACTCGTTCCGCGACAATTTTTTTCAAACCAAATTCAGTGCACGGGTTCTCTATTTGTCAACAGTGACCCAAGGGAACCATTGGCATTGGTAAGTAAACGAGGATCGGTCGGCCGTGTTATGTTGTCACATATATGTATTATGGAAATAAGATATTTGTCTATTATAATGTTTTTCTTGAATTTGTGTTTATAAATAAACAAGTGAATTTATTTAATGTCAGATAGTATTCAGCTGAATAACAGAAACAAGTATGAAAGTAAATATTCTAAATATTTACTACAAAACTACCTTTATTGCAAAGATTTATTTGAGCTGTTACTTTGTAGTAAATATTTATTATCATACTTTTTTCTGCTATTAGACTAAACCTTCTTAATCTCTAATGTGTATGCAGATAACATTGAGACAGCTCGATATTAAGCGCCTCATTCATAAGCTGAAACAGATTACAACTAATCAAAATGTCAATAATTGTCCGCTATATTTCACCTATTTTTTAGCTATTTCTACAATTCAAATAGATTAATATAAACAATATTATATAGGTATGTTTAACGCCAGTGGATTAGTGTCTATATTATCGAGCGTTCCGTCATTATATTACATACTAACATTGTTCAAACATACACAGAAAAAAGTATCAAGACAAATTTATTTAACAAACATCATACAAAATATTGATTAATAATATATTATTTTCTTTTGCTTGTAAAATGGTGCCATTAGCGTTCCGTTGAGTGCTCCCTTTCGTGTTAAAATATTCTGCGCTTAAAGAGAATTTTCTAGAACAAGCTCAATGTTACAAAGATGTCAAAATTTTCTCTTGTATTAAGTAAATCGGCGCCTTTATGAGTGACGCTTATCAAATTTCGCTGTGTACCCACAAATGGCGAAGATAAATGTATGTTTGATCAGATATCAAATTTTCGCTTCCAAGTCTAGAAGTCTTTTGTAACTGCTGTGAGTAATGATGATGAGTGAAGCAATTCTCTACGCTTTTATGTTCATATTTTGACACATCATTGAAGTTAACGACATGGAGTTTATTAAGCTTTAATACAAGACTTAAAACTATCAAAAAAGGGATCATTTATGAGTTTGCTTTTCCAAATAAGCTTTTTTCAAAAATCCTCATATTTAAAAAGGTAAGATATTTTTGAAACTGCAAATCATGCAAATAATTTGGTAAGATAACTCGTATAGGAAATAAGAAGAAATAAACCTATTTCTATATTGACCTTTGAATTCCAAGAATATAAATAGTCCTACAACAAAGAATTTCGCTAAAGCTAACGATCTTATATCTATCGTAACTGCATTATCATATGGAGGCTCGCTCGCTGAAAGAGAATCCAAAGTGCCTCTAATGAGAGCCACACAAAGGCTATCAAGTTGTACTGCGAAAAGGTCGTGGCGACGTAACCGTTTTGTATTGCTTCTTATAAAACGTCGATTATCGTTGAAGCGTTCCCATTGTACTGAATTCTGAAATGGCCTAAAGCTGTCGGTAGTGCGTGGGACCATTATCGCTGCCTCTTTTTGTCCCTTCGTCCCTTTTCGCTCGCAGTCTCATGTAAGACAGATACGGAATGGGTAATAATTGGAGTTAAACCTTTTTTGTCGGTCCCATTTTGGATTTTAATGCGATTTCAGTCCTTTTTAACTCGTCCTCTTGATTTCATTTCGCAAGTAATTAGCCTGTATCAATTGTTACGAGGTGTTCAAACAATCTTATTTAATAAATTATGGATGTGTTCAGTCCTTTGTTAATTTCACCCATATTTAAGTGATGTAGGTAGGTATGCCTATCTCATTACTTTTCTCAATATGAATGAATACTTACATATCTTTTAGTTATATTGATTTATTGGTTAGCTTGGTTATAATTATCATGTTAGCTATTTTTGGGCTTAACTAAAATTTAGATAAAGAGAATGTTTTCAAAAAATTCCAAACACATAAAAATTGTATCATTCCGTAAACAACATTTTCGTATGTACATCTAATATATAAAATTCACGTGTCACAGTGTTTGTTACCGTACTCCTCCGAAACGGCTTGACCGATTCTTCTCAAATTTTGCATACATATTCAGTAGGTCTGAGAATCGGCCAACATCTATTTTTCAAACTTTTTTTTTTTAGTATGGCAAAACAACGTTTGCCGGGACAGCTGGTAATATATAATAAAATGAACTGCTGAACTTAATCCTAACTCACTCTGTTATTAAATACATGAATAGGATTAATTTCAAATTCAAACGTTTTGAGGCAGAAATGTCTTTACGTTTTTCATCTGAAGAAGATTTAAATGGAATGTGCAAGATAACAGACCATGTTTATCTAAAAATAGATCAACAAAACGAATATTCGGAATGTGAACTGGTGTTATCAGTGCCGTCTGTAAATGAACTAAGGCTCCTTGTAAAATAGCATTAAAGAGATTCCGTTTTCGTTGAAAAGCGTTTTTCCTTGAGTTTTTGTCCGGAGTTTTGTAAAGAAATATGTGTAAATAGTCGTAGGCTGTAGCTCATTACAGCCTCCGCCACCGGGATGAACGTGAAATTCATTTACGACTTAATACTCCACTGCTGTTATCGGTACCTACGTAGATTTTTGGTGAAAGTGAGAAACGTATAGCGAATTAGGGCTTAGTATTATGATCTAGATCTAAATTAAAACTATTTATTGCCCTTTTGGCATCCACTGCTGGACATACGCCTTTCTCGTCATCTTGAATGCTACAAGGCACAGTACTGTGTAGTCTGCATCTTCACGATATTGTTAATCCATCTTGTTAGAGGCCGCCTCACGCCGAGTTCCAGGAGATTATTGTAAGCGGACAACAACAACCATATTTAACAAAATTAATAGTTTCTACGTTATTTAGACACGTCGGTTTAGACATGAAAAAGCGTTTAAAAATATTAGTTTAATAAAAAAACATTATTAAACAAAGCATTATAAATATAATCATGTTTGTAACCTTAAAATTGTAATGAAACTATTTTAAAATCGTCCATAAAGTATTGTAAGTATTGAACATTATTACTCATTATATCTTAGCGCTCAATACTTGGACCGTCATATCTTTCATCTCGGATAAACAAGTCAAGGCGACTAAAGAAATTTTCCAAAGCCTCCTTTTAAATAAAGTTTAGAGCCTTTTTAACGTTCGGGCGATGATTTTGAATTAAATTTTTCGGCTCAGCGCTAACCATCAAAAGAAATGCGTAATGGCTCATTTCATATTATGAATGTTTGTGAGAATACACAGACAGAATTAATATCAGTTAAGTGTTTGTGTACAACAGGCAGTTTGCTTTTCAATGTTGGTGTTTGATGCGGCATTCACTTTTATGATTTATTTTGTTTCGAAGTCATTCTGAATTCTTCAATTTAAAACCTTTGAGATCTTATCGCGTAGTTTTGAGTATCATCTGTCTTGGTTATGGTGACAATAGTTATCGTAAAAAGCTCCACAACGTTTCTTACGTCGCGTCCGTTCTTTACCATGGATGACATGCCGTCTTAAAAACGATGGTAGGAGAAAAAAAAACTACGTTAAATTAGACCAAAAATAATTTTATTAAATTTACGCCTACATGATAATTTAATTTTCATTTCCTTTAATTTCATAGCAGCAGTAAGCAGCTTTTAAAAGCTACCTGTTATTAGACATTATTTAACTGAACCTTGTATTTTTCTAATATTTTAGCATATTATTTGCAGCAAACCTAATACACCTATTTCATCATAATACAATTTATGTTAATTTAGGTTAGTGAGTACCTCACGTATACTCGACATAATATCCAATAATTTACAGTCGTAATCGCATCGCTAAAATAAACCTATTAGCGAACACAAATTTTACCCGCAGCGGGTTATGTTACAAGAGAAAATATTGTCTAAATCACGTTATTAGGTTAAAATTTTCTGCAATCGTGCAAGTTAAAGTACAAATTTTACTAAATAGGTACTATTTTACACCCGAGATTACTGCCAGTTCCCCTGTGTTCAGCGTAATATTTAGGCTATTGTGTTGCTTAAACTATTTAATATCATTAATATTATAATAACGGGGTCGCCTCAACTTTTAACATTTTGTAAATATTTTGAGACAAATAAATAGTATTTTTTTTTCAATGTCACAGGATTTTTGCCATTCTTCATCGAAATTGCTTGAAGTACCAGGTGCAGCAGGTAATTGTGTAAAATAAAATCTATTATTTCACCCATAATCATGAGCAAATTTCAATGGTGAATAAATAGTCAGTCGGGAGATGTTGCCAGATACCAAGTAACACTTTCATAATACAAAATATTTACGGTTAGACGGTACAAAGAGCCAACCTCTAAAATGTAACCACATCTTCAGATTACAAAATTGTAATCTGAAGATGTGGTTTTATAACCATATGTTGCATGGGCATTTATAACCATATATATGAGTATAAATATACTCATACATATGGTTATAAATGCTTGAGAAATGGAAGTACACATTCACAATCTCCTGATCCTAATACAAGCGTAAATATAGCTGTTTAAAAACTAGAAAACTTTCACAATAATGTCCGCCCTCAAACTAGTACCCTTTTATGTGCATAGTATGTTATTGAGTCACATACAAGTCGATAATATCTAGCGTTGATCAAGAACAGCTGCGAGCATCTCAAGTGCTCTGCTGTACTCGTAGAACCAATCTATGAGAACGTACAATATACACTCACGTTAACTTTACCAATAGACGTTATATGGCTATTGTAGTTGCTCACCTGCTTGGTACTGCTGTATCGTTATATTATTACTAGCAAATGCCTGCGGCTTCATCGAAATTTATAGATACAGTCACTGTAAGCATTAATCAAACAGGAAGACATTGGTACCGATTCCGGATACCGGAAATGTTAACTGAACTTTTTTTATTAGAAAATCTGTATATTATAGACTAACGATTTTAATATAATAAAATTGTTCACAACGAAATAGACAATTAATCAAAATACGCCGTAGTTTTCATTTTTTATTTAAGTTTAGTTGTGCACTTAGAATTGGTACCAATATAAGGTGATCACCACTGACTGTAAAAGTTACGAGAACAATGATCATACTCATTGTGTACGGACACTATCGTGTCTTAGTGTGCGTGAGATGATTTTGGACGGGGCTTGCGTAGTGACTAATGTAATAACTTTAAATAGATTGTGTGCGTTACATCGGTACCCCGCCGAGGTGGCACTATGTTCGTCATAGAAAAATTCATGTGTAGCTGCTCCATGGTTTTTGACGGGATGTTGCTTCGACTATGAATGTCTTATTCTGATCTATAAGCACCCGGACAGTTATGCGGCTTGATGTTATAGTAAAACCTATAACATCAAGCCGCATAATTGTCCGGGTATCCATTGATAAAATGTCTACGCTAAAAGTATGCAAATGTTTCTTCTTCAACTAGTTTGCACAAACTCAAAGAATGAGTATTTATATATTCTATTCAAACTTCATCCCTGTCCAAACTATTACTTTACCAACTTTATAAATAATTTTGCACGTTAGCATAATAACTTATTCGACAGGGTGTATCGGATAGCTTGCACAAAACGCGCTACATCACTGCGCTATGCTAAATATTTGTTTGACTAACACTCAGGAACTACGTAATGTAATGCGAACAGTGTTGCTACAGTTTGTTCCAAGTTGTTTCCTTATACCTGCAGATTAAATAATGAAAGAGTAAAGTTAAAAGGATAGAAGACGTATCATATTGAAATATGAGTCGTAAGTTTTGTTACGAATTTAGGAGCGCCAGAATAATTGAATATAAATTTTTTTCGCAGGGGAATGCACCTCCTGTCATTATGGTCATCACCGTCATGGTAGGAGTGGGTAGTGCCGGACTCGCCGATATCCAGGTGAACCGGACAATGGAATACCGATTAAACCTAACTGCGGCGCTCTCCACGTCTTTCTGAAGCGCCAAAGGTTCCCTGTTTTGGACTCTCTCTGACGCCCCGACGCGACGTTGGTCTGGCGCACAACACCTGGTGTCGCTACACATTAAGGCGGGGGGTGGAGACGAGCGTACTCGCGTCGCCTCCTCTCTGGCCTTGCTCGGCGGAGCGGGTCTGCATTGGCGTCCGCCTCACGCTCCCGCTCCGCAGCCTCCGTTAGGAGCATGACGCTCTCACTAAAGTCTGCAACCGCTTGCCAGCACCTGTCGCTATTAAACATGGCACTGACTACTGCTTTCCTACGTTTCTTACTGCGTCCCCGCCTATCTCTTGGGTGAGGGCCGTACGCTGTGCCTGCCAGGCAGCGCAACTCTCCACTGTGTGGCGCGCTGTATCCTCATGCGCACCACACGACTTGCAAGAGGGCGAGGACTCCCTCCTTGCAATCTTGTGCAGATACTACCGAAACATCCATGTCCGGTAAGTAACTGTGACGCAGTTACTTACCGGACATACCTATACGACAATTGGCCGTGTCTACGTTGAAGCCAATTTTTAAGCTTTGGCCTAATGGCCTCTACGATTTCCACCGCAGCGACAGGAGACCTTAGTTCCGCTCTCCACCGTCGCAGGAGTTTTGCGTGTGCTTCCTTTCACACTCGGGCAGCAGATGGTAATCAACTGATATAATAGACTGTAAAATTTTCAACTCACTAGCTATCATCGTTCCAGAATACAGCCTGGTGACAAACAGAATGACGGGGAGCAAAGTCCCACTAATAGGGTCCCGGTTTACACAATGCATTAATTCAATAACTTTTTCCCATCTTATGATATTCAAGACTAGTAAACTTTTTAATATGACATACCTACATATATTGTTTTTAACTGTTATAAATTCCTTATCAGCAATATAAATTAAATAAAACTACCTACTCATGAGTAGAATTTCTGAAAGCACAATTCTCATACTTTCATACAAAGACATGATTTAATAGCTACACTATTTATCAAATGTTCACCGGATAGCCGGAAACTTGGAATGGACAAACTTGTGAACTAGGCGACATAATTAAAATGCATACTACACTGTTCAGTATAAATTATCATGTCATTATTAACTTTTAGTTTTAATGACACATAACTTCATAGGGTTGTTACTTCACTAGATTTTAATAGGTTTTGTTTAACGTCACTCTTGGGTGAGCCGTTTCATAAATAACTATAAATTACAGCCCTAACATGAACATTACGACCTTTATAAATCTAAGTGTAAAAACTGAAAATTATTCCCTAGTGATTTTTAAATGGTATTTGATATAAGTAAAATAATATCAGCGATATATGTTTCTTTTATTGTAGAAAAAAAAAGATATCAGTACTATTAACTATATCCGGGTGTTATATAATAATATATTCTTGGGGCACGTCATTTAAAATATTGTAGGAAATATTTTTAAACCTATATTATGTCTTTTTTGCTATTTATAGAAATTTTATTGTAAATGGTTTTTGATAAATTAACAAATTACGCAGATGGAATTAATAACCTTCATTTATAAAATCGATGTAAAAAATTTAATAAATTAAATGATACAAACAGTTTATAATATTCTTTATAAATATTGTACAAAGTGAATGTAGCATTGTTAAAGGCTCAATAGCAATTAAATTATAAAAAGGTACAACAATAATGGTTAACTCTGTGTTACTCGTTAAATTGTCACGGTTTGTAATCGTGAGCTAACAGGATTGATTGGCAATCTTTTTATACGTATTTTGTTATTGTTTATTTTATATCTATTATTTTTATCATCAAGCTGTCTCTCCATAGGGTTAATCAGAAACTATAAAGCGCCACTGTCTCTTACAGCTACTTTTGTGGTAAACATTTTCTTCATATTAGCGTTTTAGCAATTTAAGTTAGAATTGAATTACTCATTAGTCTGATAGGCTAGATTGTAATGTTTGTGAATAATCTTCTGGATATCCTAGAATATATAAAATTAAAAAATATATTATTAGCATGCCGGAAAAAAAACAATTACACGTATTATGTATATCCTTATTCTGATACCTACCCATTACCCAAGCTGATAAGCTTAGGTTGAAACCAGGAGGTGTTGATTGAACCACCACCACCACCTCTGTGGGAAGGATTATGGTCTTCTATGCCACGCTGAACCGGGCGGCGTGTTTTTATGGTATTTTTGAGGTTTCCGTCTCTCACAAAAGATGTTATCTGAATACAATATTCCTTAGCTTTACAGGGCCCTAGGAAGGAAAAGGGGTGGTGACATTTGTATTCTTAATCGGTCACCACACGGACAATTTTTTTTTTACTATAACTAAATTTTTAAACAAGTATCTTAAAATTTTGGGTTATATTTAGGTGCCAAAACAGATATTTTACGATATCGAACCTAGAACGTTATTACTTACAAAATAAATCAACAAAATAAAACAATTTCCCATTGAAGTGTGTAAGTAACTCCCTCTTATATGAGTCTAATACATTTTACTGTTGACAGTGTACAGATTGATTTGCGTAACAAATATATATATTGACGTATCAAAGTAACTCTGTGTATAAAAAACAGGCCAAGTACGAGTTGAGCTCGCGCATCATAGGTTCCGTACCTTCCATAGTCATGTCATGTAAGCGTCTCAGCAAGTGTCATCTGAATACGTTTGTTGTATAAGAGTCTTTTAAATATTTATTGTATTCTGGTTTTTAGTATTTGTTGTTATAGCATCAATCGATATATATCATCTATAAAATTTTAGCTCTCTAGCTTCATCATCTCCATTCTTCGTATGGTGACGGATTAGAAATACAAATGCCCTCCCTAGGGTACTGTAAAAACCAGCTAAGGGACATTGTGCAGATAACATTCTCTGTGAGGGACGAAAAACTCGAAAATAATCTCTGTGCCAACACGCCTGGTTAGCGGGACACAATACGACGGCCTAACAGTAGGACGGTATTAGGCTGAAGAGTAAAATAGAAAGAGATCTATCATCATTTTTGAAATACAGCAAGACAACGGACGGAAGGATAGCAAAGTTTCAGTAATAAGGTGTCGTTTTAGTACGGAACCCTAAAAACACAAGGGAAAGTATTACAGCTACAGCACCCATCAAATTATATTACACACGCTTCATCAATGAGATGAAACAGTAAACTGCAAAATTGGACAAAACATAAAATGTTTTCTTCGCTAATTTCGACTTTAGGTACATCATATGAACAAAATATTTTATTAGCATGGTATTAAAATGGCTATGATTTTACCTTGTATAGGTTTAATGTTATACACTAGCTAACGGCCGCGACTTCGTTCGTATGGAAGTTTGAAATTTTTTCCCGTTTTTGCAATATTTTTATTTATGCTTCGGTCTTATTGGTCGCAGCGTGATGTTATATAGCCTATTGCCTTCCTCGATAAATGTGCAATCCAGCACTGGCAGAATTTTTCGATTCGAATAATCGATTCCTGAGATTAGCGCGTTAAAACAAACAAACAAACTCTTCAGCTTTACAAAATTAGTATAGAATTATGGAAATAAAAATTCAAAGACATTTCACACAATGTTATTTGGTCCACAATTAAGCTTTAAACGCTTGGTGCTTGGCGTTTATTTCTTGCACAATTTCTTGTGTGATATTTACATTTGTCACACAAATATTTGTTGTGCGCAAAGGTGTTTCTCATCTTTAGAAAAAATACAAAAAGTAGTATGTGTTTATTTTTTTATTATATCTGTTGACCACAACACGCGCAAATAAGATTTACTACACACCAGAGGACGTTCTTTAAAATAAATGAATATTTTAAAAATTAATGTAATAAATAATGATAATATGTGTTCGATATCAGTCTTAAAATTACACCTAAACAAAAGACCTATACGCAAAGCCTTCTAATCCCTTTCAAGAATTGTTGTTCAAATATCAGTGAACATAGCCCTTCAATTACAATCGTCCGCTTAATTAGAAGGGTCCCAGTGTTTATTAAGGTCTGCCTGGCTCCGAATCAATGGCCCACTATTTACAGAATACATAAGGTTTGTCCTACTCACAACAATCTAAGCCCTTTACTATTGTTCTCCGTATTTTAGGATTCACATTGCTAAATAGTTTTAATTTTAACTTTAGATACCTATTGAAAAATTGGTCAAGTATGAGTCGGACTCGCACACGAAGGGTTCGGTTCTATTAATATCATAATATTCGTCATATTTCCGACCCCAAATAAAGAGATAAGTGCAAGAGAATGATGATGATGATGAGTATTTGTTGTTCGTGTTTGCATTAACTAATATATACATAAACTTTACAATTCTAGCTATCGCCATTCCAGAGATATGTGCCTGGTGACAGACGGACGAACGAAATCTCTCTACCTTTTGATACGGAACCTCACAAATGATAGCATCTCTTTCTCTTCCTCTAACTCAATATCCATTCCACTGCTGGGCACGGTCCTCCACTTTGGAAGGTATTATGGTCTACTGTGCCGCAATGGCGTGACGTGTTGGTATAGGGTTTATTTTCTAGTGTTGCGACTTACTCCGTAGCTGGATTTTACAGCATTCTGGGAAAGGATACGGGTGGCGACACTTGTATTCTTAGTCGGTCACCACACGGACAATAATAAACACATAAGTATTGTAAAATAAAACAAGAATTGAATGCACAGAGTAACTTATATTACATAGAGTAGGTAACTTATATTGAATGTTTGATACACTTCTCTCTAGTAGGTACATAGCATTCCACTTATCCGACGACTTGCAAACGGCAAACGTGCATTTATCTAATCTTGTTATAGACAATGTTCCGAAATTCAATTCCAAGTGTCCACTTCTATACATTGAATGTTCTCAGGATATTAATGTCTCACAATTGGGCATAAGTCTACTACACATTGGGAACATAACATTTAGTTTACATTAGAGATTTTCTTCTTTAAGACAATTTTCACTGCTCATATTAACCCCGTGTTGGTTCATTTAGAACCCTGAAAAGGAAATAGGGTGGTGACAGCACAATTTATGCATACACTGTTTATTCTTTCTTTGCGATAGTATTTATCTAAAGTATTTATATCTCTCTATGAGTTATAAATCTAGCAATAAGAACAAACCTCTCAGAATACTGTCAATTTTTTGCAGAAAATACAGAAAATATACATAGATTTTAATATTTTCCTGCTAATAATTTACAAGTAGGTATGGTTAAAACGTCACAGAGTAAATAAAACAGTATAGAAGATAATAAAACGTATCAATAAACATTGCGTGTAAATTCAGAAGTACAATAAACTGTGTGCAATATCGTGGGATGAATCAAGGAGAAAATAAATTCGCGTATGGCAACATTAAGCGAGCGCGAGACCAATATTGGAAGGCGACAGATACATTAAAGACATCGTCGTAAGGTTTGTGTTCACACTACGAAATTGTTGTATACTGTATATATTGAATCAAGTATATAAATGTTACGAATTCTCGTTATATTTTATGAATTATTTAATAGAAACGCTGTAGTGACAGTATTCCAACTAACGCTGGGTTACCACATGTTCAAAAGTGGAAAATTTTAAGGTAATCTATCTATTGTAATAAAGAAGCTGACTAAATGACTGGATTCTGCAACTAGAAATAAGAAAATTTACATGTATGAAAAATAACCGTCGAGCTGTGTATAGCGGATTAGACGTTTCAAGACAGTATGTAATTTAAGTATTATAGAACTAAAATCGGTACTTATGCTAACGAAATCGTTGATAAAATGCTCCAATTTTGTGACGTCATGTTGTGAATAAACAGACAACTAAGGAAAGATGTATATTTCAGCACGCTAACGGGTGTTACCCGCGGTAAAAAGGATAAAAAATCTAATATTTTCTAACAACAAAGTCTCCGAAACGTCGGGCTAAAATTAAAACAAATATACGCGTCTAAATCCGTAAAAAAGTAGTTTTATTTATGACTAGCTGTGCCCCGCGGTGTTACCCGCGGTAAAAAGGATAAAAAATAAGTTCATTTTCTATTCCATTTTACATTGGAAAGTTTCATGAAAATCCACCCAGTAGTCTTTACGTAAAAGCACATTAAACATCCTTACATATCCAAACATTGGAGTATGGATAGACGACCGAGGAAACGTTCGCGTTGCTCAGCCAACAATTTAAGTATTTTATTTTTTGGCGCGTAATTCTTTTTTCGTCATATCTCCTAAGATATTCATTTAAACTGCATGCTGTAAAGAGCAGTTATAATCTAAGTTGATTGCGTAAGCTAACTAAGCTGTTTAATTTGATAAAAAATATTACTACATAAACATAAATAGCTTTTGAAAACACCCTATTGAATTTAATATTTTTTTGACATTATTATGGGTACCGCGGGTTTCACTTAAAATATAGACATATGCCCTCGCGGACTTTTTTGAAGAACTATAGGTAGGTAACAAACAATTCCTCCATACATTATTTGGTTGTACCTCACATAAATAAGGCAGCGTTTTCATTTATAGCTCGCGCACGTCCGAATTTCTCGGCAAATTTAATCATATCTCATCCAATATACAGCAAACCCCAATAAAATATACAAAAAAAGCCATCCTCTTGAACCATTCTATCTATTAAAAAAAACCGCATCAAAATTCGTTGCGTATTTTTGAAGATATAAGCTCACATAGGGACATACATACAAAAATTACGACTGTTTTATAAGAAGTAAAGATAAAGATAAACAATCTGTTCGTATTTTACTATCCCACGGGAACATTGCATTCTTTTGGGATTAAAAGTATATGATATTCTGATGTATAAGCTACATTGTTGTAAAGTTTCATTAAAATCCATCCATTTGCGTGAAATAGTAACAAACATCCATAGTCACAAACATTCACATTTATAATATTGGTAGGAAACATCATTATCGTTCAATTTATCTTTGTCTCAAAACAAAATAAATTGCCAAAATATAATTGTGAACATAAAATATAATTGTGTTCAGTAAATAACAGTATCTGAAAACAAAATAATTATCTTGATACAAAGATATTTCACGAATGGAATTAAAACAAAGGGTTTTGAGCTACAGGTGTGAAGTATAAGGTTCAAATGGGGTGAAATGGGGTGAACTGGGGTGAATTAGGGAGGTTTGGTTATAAATGTGAGCGGAATCAATCTGTGTGAGTCGCACGTACCTTTAATACGACATTGCTTATATTTATTACTCTTTTTCATATCAAAGTGAATTTGGGAGTTTACAAATTACTGGAAGAGTAAACAGTAAAAATAAACCAACGCGAGAGTAAAATAGAACGAACCATTTTTTAAATTGTTAATTAATTTTAGCAGATCTTTTAGAAGTTTTACTTCTTTGGCACGATAAATGGAGGATTTTTTACGATTACAACTAAAATTTATTGATTTAATCAACACTTTATTTTTTTTCTGTTATTTTGTTACTCTAAAAAAGTATGACTTATGACGTGTTGCCATACTCGTAAGTAAACACACAAGATTTTGTGCATTTTATCAAGATTAGAGAAGATATTTACGTGATTCAACACAAAGAATTGCACTTGAGCAGAAATCAAACCAATGACATCAAATACTAAAGACATCGTGCCCAAATAACCATCGTAACCACTATGTCCATCCATTAGATTACTATGATACAAAAATATAAATACAACATGATGAGGTTCAACAAAGCTTCATAACAACGTAATAGGATTATATACCAGCCAATTATCTTCTGAACCCAAACTTCTATTTCTTATATTTACAAATATTACTACAAAGAACCTACAAATTTCTTCATGTCATAGAATATTGACCGGCGACCCCACTCGACTCTCAACTAAACAAAACCAATTTAATACCTACCTATATCAAACTTGACTATTATAACGTGACCTTTACTTTTATCTTATCTTTCACCAAAATGGTCACTTTTGTAAAACAATCGCAAGAGAATAGTCAAACTTATACTGGTTTTTATCATATGAACGGGTTTTCCCTTTTCCAGTCAATAATCCTAACAAAAGGAATACTTGAAAGGTCCACCAGTAGGTTTTTGGTCAGTACAGAATCTGTGTGTTATACAAACTATTATTTTTTGTGGTCAAGGGCAGGGCATAGAATGAAACCTAACACACCAACATGTGAAATTGAGCAATTTGAAGCAGATTGTTTAGGGCAGGGTTCCGTAGGTACCAACGGGTAAAGGGGGACCTTATTACTGAGTATCTGCTGACTACTAACGACGACTATGTTAATAATAATCATGGCACGAAGCGCTACGTGCGCAAGTTCAACTAGTACTTGGCCTGTGTTAGTATTTTTACATTGTCTGCACTAAGAACGCAATGTGTTGTGTGTTTTCCTTTTATTGTTTATGTACACAAAAACACAACTGTCACGTGTGGTGACGAATTAAGAATACAAATGACTCCACTTTTGTTTCCTCCCCAGAATGCTGTAAAAGCCAGCTATATTTAACTAACTAAGGAACTATCTAATTATATCTGTATATCATTCGAATATTTCCAATTTAAGAACCAGGCAGTTTCGAATTACTATGTCCAAATAATGTGGTCTTATTTGGATTCTCCGTTAAATATTGGTACGCATTTTTGTATTATTTTGAATGTTATATGGCCCACCACCAGCAATACCATTAATTTCAGTATATATAGAGAGCAATGGAGTGTATAACAAATAGATTATGCAATTAGCGTTGTACTATATAGTGATATTGTTTCCTGTGACTAATACAGATTTATTGTTATTGTGTTTGTTAATTAAGTATTATAGCGATAGTTCTGTGTTAAGGTTACCGTCTTATTGATATATTGGATACATATCTGTTAGTGCAAATGTGTTCCGAGATGTTAAAGCTTTCAAGTTATCTTTTGCCGGTCTTCGTGGTGGAGTGGTTCATGTAACGGACTGCCTTGCACGAGCTTGCGGGTTCGATTCCCGCTTGGGACAATCATTTGTGTAATATTTATTAATGTCATACAAATGTTTGTACTGCGTCTGGGTGTTTACTATGTATTTTAGGTATAATATATTTACAGAAGAAAAGTAGTATATGTATTCTATCCGTATTCTGTTACACATAACACAAGCATATAAGCTTAGCTTGGGACCAGAGGACGTTGTGTGAAATGTCCATGAATATTTATTTATTTATCTTTATACAGTAGAAAGTTAATCAAAAGTTAGTTTTAAGGTTCCGGACCAAAAGGTAAAAACCGGGACCCTATTAGTGAGACTTCGGTGTCTGTCCGTCTGTCTGTTAACAACTTAAATCTCTGGAACAGTTATAACTAGAGAGCTGAAAATTTCACTGTTTATGTATATCAGTTGATGCTACAATTACAAATTATACCTAATCATCATCATTCTCCTGCCCTTATGCCGTTATTTGGTGGTATTTGTGGCTGGGATGACTAATCTTATATTATTATTGATATTGCATACGTTCTGTATTAATATTAATAGTAATTAATATATAATCTGTGTGGTGACGGATTAAGAATACATACGTCACCAATACATTTCCTTCCAATAGAAATTGTAAACAGAAACATCTTCTGTGAGAGACGGACAGCACAAAACTAACCTTATATAAACACGCCTACTCAGTGCGGAATTGTGGACCAAATCCTCCGAAAGTAGAGGTCCGTGCCCAACATTGGATGCAGGCGGCACCGGACCGCGCGTTGTGGCGTACTATGGGGGAGGCCTTTATCCAACAGTGGACGGAGAGAGGCTGATGGATGGATGATGGATGACGAATCTTTGCTATTATAAAACAAAGTCGTTATTTTTGTATGTATGTCCCTACTTGAACTTATATCTTTAAAACTACGCAACGGATTCGATGTTCTTTTTTATATAGATAGAGTTGGTTAAGAGGGTGTTTATTATAATTTATTTGGTTTTTAAATCAACAAACAAGTAGTATAGTATATTATTATATTATTTTAATAATAGCATAGAACACTTAGTGTGCGAGGAAGTTTGTTATTTATGTTAGGCTCAGAAACAACACAATAGTAATAATACATATTTAATCTAAAAAGATAAAAGCATCAAACTCACAAATCCTTATAAAAACTTCCATCAAAACGTGCCAAAATATATAACAGTAAACTCCGTGTCCACTCAAACTATAACTGCGCACCTACACGTGGAGCGGTGAAGCCGCAGGACATTGCTTAATGTCGCGTATAATAGAGATGCCCTTGTGGTATACACTTCAATGACCTCACATGCAACTCTATATAAATATCACACAAAATATATCTACTATAAGTCTTTTTTGATATTAAATTGGTAACATTTATTTATTAACAGCAGTGATAATAAGGAATATTAAGGCATTAAGTCCGCCTGTACAATTCTTTGTATAAAGTGTGTAAAGAAATAAATATTACAAGCAACTTACGTAAAAGATTAAACACTCAAAACTATTCCAACACGCCTAGACGTGCTTATGCCCAACTGTGGGACACTATTAGGTATAAGAGAGAGAGAACGAGACAGTTTTTAGTATCAAACTTAACGCAATTATAACTTTTCTAAAATATTGTATTTTACTTTGCATGGGATTCAACCATGGAATCCTTATATCACTGTAGTGTTATTAAAATGTATGAGCTGCATATAATGTCAATATAAAACTTAATTTTCATTACAGACACATTTAAAATTAATGAGAACTTACAAACAGTAAGTATAACTTAGTTTTATGTTAGTTTATAACTATGTATGTTATAGAGAGTAATGAGGCGACTAACGAATGGACAGATTATGAGATTATCTCTCTACTATATTAATATATTATTATTGATATTGCACGTTCTGTATTAATATTAGTAGTAATTAATATATAATCTGTGTGAATTAAGAATACATATGTCGCCAACACATTTCCTTCCTATAGAAATTGTAAACAGAAACATCTTCTGTGAGAACAACCTAAGAAAATATAGACCTAAGAAAAGATGGATGGACTGTGTGAAAGAGGATGGAGAAAGAAAGAGGAGTTGACACAGACATGATGGCTAATAGAAGACTGTGGAAGAAAAAGACATGTTGCGCTGACCCCAAATAATGGGATAAGGGCAGGAGGATGATGATGAAACATCTTCTGTGAGAGACGGACAGCACAAAACTAAACCAGAAATAAACATGCCTACTCAGTGCGGAATTGTGGAGCAAAATCCTCCCAAAGTAGAGGTCCGTGCCCAACAGTGGGGCTCGGAATAGGGATGGAAAGTATAACAGAATAGAACTAGCTGTGATTCGCAGTTTTACTTGAGCATAATTCTGGTAATCATAGTTTATGAGATACAGTCTAGTGACAGACGGGTGAATTATCAGCGGAGTCTTCGTAATAGTCACGTTTAACTCTTGTCCAGAAATATGAATATACATTTAGGTACGGAAACCTAACAATAAATAAATAAATATTCATTGACCTCTCACACAACGTCCTCTGGTCTGAAGCTAAGCTTATATGCTTGTGTTATGGGTACCAGAATACGGATAGAATACATATATACTACTTTTTTTTGTAAATACATACTTTTTTCTTTCTTTTCTTTTCCAGCCCATTTACGTCCCACTGTTGGGCACGGGCCTCCTCCACTTTGAGAGGGATTATGGTCTACTGTGCCGCACTGACCAAGCGTGTTGGCACAGGGTTTATTTTCGAGTTTTCCGTCTCTCACAGAAGATGATATCTGTGTGCAATATCCCTTAGCTGACTTTTACAGCACCCTGGGGAGGAGATAGGGTGATGATACTTGTATTCTTAATCCGTCACCACACGGACAATACATACAATACATAGTAAACACCCAGACGCAGTACAAACATTTGTATGACAATTATAAACATCACACAAATAATTGTACCGTTCGAGAATCGAACCCGCGACCTCGTGAACGGCATTCCGTTACATGAACCACTAGACCACGAAGCAGTGAAACTAAAAAAGGTTCACTCGTTAACACTTATAACAATTAAATTTAGATTTAATTTTAGACAAAACTCGGAGGTAATGGGTGACCGGAATTAATTCAATAATTAAATGTGGTGAAACCCGCGTTCAGGGCGTTATAAGAATATAGGATACAGGAAGGTTTACGATGAGATTATCTGAATGTGCGAGTTCTGACACCAAATAAAGTTAATAAGTGATTTCATTATTACCTTTTATCGTTTTAACAGTTATCTTTGCTTTATTTTATACAAATTCCCGCACTTCTTCACTATGTTTATTAAAAAGGTAGGATAAATCAATGTATGAACAAAGAAGTAAAACTTTTAATGAGCTTACTTATGAAAATATACACTTTTTTATGCCTAGACTACGAGGGGAGGTCCAAAAGTTCGTGGAATGAAAGGGTTTTAGTAAAAATGAAACAGTAAATTTATTTTTCCTTTTCAATATAATCACCCTTAAGCTGAATACATTTATTAGATCTATGAATTAATTTTTCTAAACCATCGTAAAAATATTTTTTATCTTTTCCCTCAAAATGAGCCAAAATTGCCTCCTTTACCTCATTGTCGTCGGAAAATTTCCTTCCCCTTAAGTCTTTTTTTAAATTGGGGAACAAATAAAAATCACTTGGGGCCAGATCTGGACTATAGGGTGGGTGGACTAGTGATTCGAAGCCATGCGTGTGTAGAGCAGCCATTGCAACTTTGCTCTTGTGAACCGGCGCGTTGTCTTGCAAGAGCAACACGCCCTTGGTCAATTTTCCCCGACGTTTTTCTTTGATGGCATCCTTTAATTTTTCTAGTATTGTTGCGTAGTATTCTCCGGTTATGGTCCTGCCCTTTTCTTTATAATCAATCAGTATTATCCCCTCACAATCCCAAAAAACAGTAGCCATCAACTTTCCAGCCGACTCCGACACTTTGAATTTCTTTGGCGGTGGTGTCCCCTTTTTATGCCATTGCATGGACTCTTGTTTGGACTCAGGCTCAAAGTGATGAACCCATGTTTCATCGCCGGTAACAATTCGCTCCAAAATCGGTCCAGGATCGTCGCCACACAACTCCAAAAAATGTTTTGACGCTTCGACGCGCTGCTGTTTTTGAAGCGGCGTGAGCATTCTCGGTACCCATCTTGCACTGACTTTTGTCATACCCAGGTGGTCATGTAGGATTCGCAAAATGGTGGTATCTGATACTCCAACTAATGCAGATAACTGTTTTTTCTTCAAACGGGTGTCCTCCAGTACAATTTTTTCCACTTTTTCGACGATGTCTGATGTGGTGGCCTCAACTGGCCTTCCTGAGCGGGGGTCGTCTTCAATCGACTCCCGACCATGTTTAAAAAGACCATGCCACTTGTAAATCATTGATTTACTAGGGCACTGTTCCCCGTAAACAGTTTCCATTTCATTCAAAATGGTCTGAGCGTTCTTTCCTTGCTTGGTAAGGAATTTAATGACCGCACGGTGTTCAATTTTCTCCATAGTTTCAGTTTTCTTCCGGATTGACGTGTTTAGCAGGCGAGTGTTCGTAAACGAATGACGCAATAGGGTTAAAACTCCATTTATATACTAATTATGAGTCCCCAATTAGTATGACACTAAGCGAGCGCCCCTATCCCCACTCCATCCCCTCCATTCCACGAACTTTTGGACCTCCCCTCGTATCTATTGCCCTCAACTTCGTGCACGTAGAATTCGGAAACCAAACTATAGTATACACAAAACATATCCTTTTTAATCTCTATGTATTAAAAACACCGCATAAAAATCCGATGCATTATTTTGAAGATTTAAATCAAATCAAATCAAAATCATTTTATTTCAGGTTTAAGCTCACATAGGGATATTCATAAATACGAAAAATACACATTGTTTTATAATAAGTAAGGATTCTTACAAAGCAGCTGTTTTTAACACAAGAATCTAAAATAATTATGTATCTGAGTAATGCTATTAAAAAAGTATTTACTTATAATAAAATTACACAGACTAATACGAGACTTATTTATACAAGGCTAATGTACTCGTATACCGATTTAAAAAGAACTAATAAACAAAGTTTTAATGGACGGTGCCTAAATAAATATAAAATTTTTATGATTGCCTACAAAGATGTTGACTAGTATTTTGAATGTCTAAACAAATTTCATTAAAATTTGGCTCAAATAGAACAAAAAAGGAAATTGTACACAAATAACATCCCATGTGAAAAACGAAAAACTCGAAAATAAACCATGTGCCAAAACACCTGGTCAGCGCGCCATTTAACATCATAATCCCTCCCAAAATCAAAACATGAAAACTTGCTAGAGCAAAACCATATTATATAACTAACTTAAAATTTTACCAATGCCAAAAATAGTTAAAGAACGTGAAAAAATATCATTAAAATTTTTATGTTCAATTCAAAAATTTTAATGAGTATGAATAAAACGTTATGTTTCGGAGGCTGTAGAGGACGGTCACGTCGACGTACGAGACTCGCATTAAACCTACTGTCGGCACAACATAAATAAAACAAGCCCACTTATGAAACAGGATCCTATAAATATGGATAAGGCATCGCATTAAAGTGGCATTTTTGAGAAGGATTGAAAGGGTATCGCGTATTACCTTCATATAAAAGATGGGTTTAAAATTGCCTCTTTTTAGCTAACCTGACGATATTATAGTTATTACGTTTTTATATTTTTGTTACGTGTATCCTTGCGTAGTATAATTATATTAAATAGGTATTTGTTTCTGCAAAACTTTATATGATAACTGTGGCCCGCGATCGCGTACGCTTGGGATTTAAAAAATATCCCCGTTTTTGGATCATATTTCACTTCTACTTAGGTCTTATTTATTTGCGATAAATAAGAACTAAGTATGATGTTATATAGCGTATAGTCGTCCTTGATACATGCACTATCCAACACTGAACGAATTTTCAGAAAGCATTAGAATATTCAAAAGAAATTATAAAATTTTAATATAATATTCGTAATATCCATGACCCGCTTAGAGGATAACTTTTTCGTAAGAATTTCCCTGACTAGTCAAGATAATCCTGATTATGTAATTGAAACAGAGTTTTAAGTCAACCTTCCAGGTGGACTTATTTTCTTTAGAGATAATCCTCGATGTGGCAATCTCAACATGAACATTTTAATTTAATTTCAAATAAGAAAAAAGTTATCAAGCAATACTTTGCAAGATAATTTAATTTTTCTTGAAAAAAATATGTTGAAACTTTTGTTGTTGTCTATGTTATTTTAACCGGCTACTGTTAAGAAAGGGTTGTGTTTTTATTTAGCTTTCTGATTCAGTATTTTTGATATAAAATTATCATCAAACTTTACCGCTATTATTGAAATTTGTTTTCGTTTTAAATAATTTCTGCTGTTAAAATTAACGACATCTCATATGATCTCATATATATATACAGGGTGTCCCAGAACTCAACGTCAAGCCGAAACGGAGTGACAGGATAGATCATAACCATCACGAGAAAAATCAGAAAAAAAATCTATCCCATGCAGTTTGAAAATTATGGGCATTTTAAGAAAAACCTAGAAATTTGGTCTAACTGTACCATTTTTCGGTTATTGTGGTTAATTTTTATTATTTTTGGTCATTTAAACTTTGGAACCGTAACCCTAAATAACATCTCGAGAATCACAGTCTAAAATAATGACACAATTACCCCAAGTTTCCTAGAATTTAGACTATTTGTTAAACTATGAATTTAAAATTTTCAAACTTTGTCGACTTTGAAACACCCTCCTTTAAAAAAAATGTACTAGAGTGCCTTGGCAAGTGCCATTAAGAGTTGGCGCATTTAATCAGGATTGTAAAATGGTACAATACTTGTAAGTTTCGTACTAAAAAAAACGAGTAAAAAATAAAAACCTCAAGTAACCCGATTTTTGCTAACCCATTTTACTCAGGAAAAATGTTTTTTATTCGCACAAGCCCTTGGTAGGTTCTTTATTTTACGGCAAAATGATGAGAGAGATGGATAGTGGACATGTTTGCCATGAGCGAGCGAGACAGATAGTGACGCCACGCAGTGAGACGGAGATGCATCGTTTAAACGAGTGCGAATGAAACAGATACAGACGCCATACCAAGCAAATAGCTACGCTGCCAGTCTGACACCAGTTAGTACATTTCGCTCATTCGTCTACTGCGCACCTTTCCGTATTCGCTTGTGTTAATTTAGTACTGACAACTTTGGCTTTTCTTTTTGGACTTGGATTTTTGTGAATTGGACTTGTTGATTACATACCGGCAACTTTGGCTTCTCTCTTTTGGAATTGGACTTTTGTGTTGACATCCTTCTCATCACTATGCCTACGCGCTACACTTCACAAGAATATGCGAACATGCATCTCATTTATGGGGAATGCAGATGCAACGCAAGTGCCGCCGCTAGACTTTATCGTGAAAGATATCCAAATTTAGAGCGCTATCCGGATCACCGCGTGTTTGTTAATGTGCACCATTCACTCACAGAGGACGGCCATTTCCCGAATCAAATACGGGCTGGAGGTAGACCTCGCTTTCCTTACGAAGAAGAAGTGTTGGAAGAGGTCGCAGATGACCCAAGTATTTCCGTTCGTGGAATTGAAGAAAGAACGGGAATACCCAAAAGCACAGCACATCGTATTTTACAAAGAGCTGAAATGCATCCATTTCACGTACAACGAGTTCAAAGTCTTCTCCCTCGAGATTATCCTGAAAGGATTTCATTTTGTAGAACAATGCTACAGAGGCATAATGAAAATCCCCAATTCATCCAAAAAATTCTCTGGTCAGATGAATCTACATTTAAAAAAGATGGCTACATAAACTTACACAATTTTCATGAGTGGCATGTGGAGAATCCACATTTAATGCGAGAAGACCGATCCCAATATCGCTTTAAAGTTAACCTGTGGACAGGAATTTTAAACGGCAAAATAGTTGGGCCTTTTGAGCTGCCTGAGAATTTGAATGGCACGAATTACCTAAATTTTTTACGAGAAAATTTACCAAGTTTGTTAGAGGACGTACCACTAACAGATCGTTGCCACATGTGGTATCAACAAGATGGCTGCCCAGCGCATTACGCAGTGCAAGTAAGAGATTTCCTTGACCAAGAATATCCGGGAAGGTGGATTGGACGTTCAGGCACTATCTCGTGGCCAGCCCGTTCCCCAGATTTAAATCCCCTGGATTTTTTTTATTGGGGCGTTCTCAAAGAAAAAGTTTATTCTAAGCCCATTGAGAGCGTAGCCGAGCTGCGTGAACGAATTTCTCAAGCTGCTGAGGACATCAACTCTCGAGGATATGCCCGGCTAATAGGTAGATCTTTTTTAAGAAGATGTAGGGCGTGTGTTGAAGCTGATGGTAAACAATTTGAACATTTGTTTTAATAAAAAATGTTATTTTCAAATCTGACTTTTATTCCAATAAACCTAAACAAAACAAGGTCAACATTTTTCATTATTTTATTAGTATTTTGTTGCTTTGGTAAAAGTGGCGTCACTATCTGTCTCGCTCGCTCATGGCAAACATGTCCACTATCCATATCTCTCATCATTTTACCGTAAAATAAAGAACCTACCAAGGGCTTGTGCGAATAAAAAACATTTTAACTGAGTAAAATGGGTTAGCAAAAATCGGGTTACTTGAGGTTTTTATTTTTTACTCGTTTTTTTTAGTACGAAACTTACAAGTATTGTACCATTTTACAATCCTGATTAAATGCGCCAACTCTTAATGGCACTTGCCAAGGCACTCTAGTACATTTTTTTTAAAGGAGGGTGTTTCAAAGTCGACAAAGTTTGAAAATTTTAAATTCATAGTTTAACAAATAGTCTAAATTCTAGGAAACTTGGGGTAATTGTGTCATTATTTTAGACTGTGATTCTCGAGATGTTATTTAGGGTTACGGTTCCAAAGTTTAAATGACAAAAATAATAAAAATTAACCACAATAACCGAAAAATGGTACAGTTAGACCAAATTTCTAGGTTTTTCTTAAAATGCCCATAATTTCCAAACTGCATGGGATAGATTTTTTTTCTGATTTTTCTCGTGATGGTTATGATCTATCCTGTCACCCCGTTTCGGCTTGACGTTGAGTTCTGGGACACCCTGTATATAAAAAAAAATATCGTACTTAAGAAAGTCTCCTAAATACAAAGTTTTCATATCCAAATTTATAAATCCTGGGCTAGAAACACCTGTCTGCCATTAAAATGTTTATCCAACATATATTTGGTGAACTGTAATGTAATATGTAGAGGACATACCTCGTTCACAAATACCCGGCCCCAGGGCAGTTATTAATCTAAATGAGCCCGAACAAAACTTTATTGTAGTGTGTACTATGTATGTTGTATGTAATATCATAAAGTTACTAGATATGGCTCTCAGCGTCACTTGTGTACTTACTGACTGGAAATCGAACTGGCAGACTCTACTGGATTGTGCAAATCAGGTTGCTTACCCTGAAAAAAAAGGAAAAAATAATATATAATGTCTTGTCTTAATATGGATATGAAATTAGCAGGCGTAATTTAACTTGAAAAAAAAAGCGACTAATAGAATCTTTTTTCTTTTTTTTTATAAATATACTTGGACATTTTCCGTTCTCCTCTGGTCCCAAGCTAAGCTTTTGTGTTGTGTTATGGGTACCAGAATACGGATATACTATGTACATAAATTACTTTTCTTACATACTTATAATACATAGTAAACAAAGATCCAGACGCATCATAAACATTTGTATGACAATTGTAAACATCACACAAATTATTGTCCCGTGCTAAAATCGACCCCGCGATCTTGTGAAAGACAGTCAGTTACATGAACCACTAGACAACGAGGCTCGTCAAATCTCGCAATTCAATACTCTTTTTTAATTTTAACTAACGTAGTTATTTTGTTTTAATTGGAATTTATAACTGTATGCTTATTTAGGACTAGAAGAAATTGACAGATCTGTAAGCCAAAAGGCAATGCATAACAAGAATACAATCATAACAAAAACATATCAGTTGAATATAAAAGTAAAAATCCTTATCAGTCACAAACAAGACATTATACGACTTCCTAGTTCCAAGTCCATTTATAACAACAAATCGAATAGCAATACTAACTTTCATTGTGGCAACATTAAGCCAAATAACTTGTGTGTTTAGATAGCAACCAAATAACTGTACTTAACAAGTATATAAAGTAGGCGTTATCGCGCAATAGAGCCTTCCTCTCGTTAGTGATGTAGGTGTTGCCCGTGCTGAAAATGTGGACGCGATAAGCTTAAGCTTCTGCTTATGTGTTGAGAGGAGCGGGTAGCGATTTTTCTGAGCGAGAAGCGATTTTGATGTTAAATATTTTAATAGAAGCCCTTAAAAACAGGTTTGCTAAATAGAGATTGTTAAAATAAGAAGAAGTTTTTAATGCAATGTTCTATAAACACTGTTATTCTTGTGGTCATGGATAAAGAAGACAAGTGTCACCACGCCATTTTCTCTCCAAGGAGTTGAATGAGCTAGCTAATGGAACAACATAAATAGTAAAGTCTATGAGAGAAGGAATACTCGAAACTGAACCCAAAACGCCTGCTTAGGGTGGAATAGAAGACATAGGTGTCTTCACGAATTAAAAGAGATCCGTGCCCAACATAGGGATATTAATTGGCTGAATTATTACTAATTCAAGAGATAAGCCTCTAATCGCTCCGTCTACTACTAAATTCAAACCCTGAATGGATTTTCACAGCAATATCTAAAACCGAGTGTGGCAATTAGGATAGTTTGCGACCACTATTGCTAAATGATCTGTGAGTTTTAACTTTGTACTGATACCAATGGGAATGCTCGGTTACACCCGTCATTAACAAAACTAAAATATATTTTATTATTATTGTATAGTTATACAAAATGATGAGTTTTGCTTGCAATTTTGTTTATTAAAATGCTAGCTAAGCCCACATTTTCAGAGAATAATATGAAACTAAAAATATAATGACTTCTTATTCAACAATAAAGGCATCTAGGAACACGTTTATAACACTCTACAACGGACAAGTTAGAACAAGCATACATAGAAATCGATAAACTTTCATAAAATATACCTAGTTCTTATTATATTTGACTATAACAAATTCACTCTTAATTTCATGTGATTTTTCAAAACGCATAAAACTTTCGTTTACAACAAATGTTTGAAATAATCTGCGATTTCATTCTTATCCATTTTTAACACATTCTAAGTAATTAAGTACAAAATCGCTTTTGTTTTTCCCCCTAATTTTCCTAATAAAAATTCCTAATTATTTTCTGCTTCATCCCCTTACCACCTGTGTGGCAACTAACTCAAGGGACACACAAACGCAAGAGATTTGCGCAGTAAATCGGCTTTGCAACCATGGAGGATGTTTTTCCTTTCCTGTTTATTTTTCTCATAGCTTTTAAGAATATTAATAAAATGTTTTACGATTCTTTTTCACATTTTCGCAAGGTTTGAGTATTATGTCTGTATAACAGTGTATATTTTTAGATATTTATATATTAAAATATATAACGACCTCTATAGACCTATGATTTTAATAAAGATCGAAATGAGCCGTCGGTTTCAACTGGCTTAGAATCATACGTTGTGGCTTCACTATCAATTATTATCTATTCTACTTGTTACTTGCTAGGCTTTGAATCTGTCCTCAAAACCAGATCTCAAAGTTCATAATAAACACACCATAAAAGTATATTTTGCAAATTATATTTCTAAGCATAATTATAATAACCCTATTACCGTCACGTAACTGATATGATCGAGTTAGGTTTGTTAAAAGTCGACTACAATGTACATAAGTGAAGTAAGGGTCGGAAAATTGAGGTCATACGCAACTCGTCTTCGGGTCAATTAAACCCCACGGCTCCGGATGTGGTATGAACACAAATTATAAGAGATAGCGTAGTTTAAAACGAGTGAAAATATTTACTTATTGTATATTACTACTTGTATATATAAATTAAAACTGTGCCATTATAACTAGAAATGGGAATAACGGCTTAAAATTTTAAACGAATTTAAACGAGATGGTTAAAAAAGTTAGCTGCTTAAAAAGTTGCTTATTTTTAAGCAGCAATTTTATGCTTTTTAACTTTTTCGTTAAGAAAATTAACTCAACTTAATTTTTGTAGTCTGTTTAAAATTCATAATATGCTGTTTGCTTACTGTTTAGTTTTTATGCTTTTTAACTTTTTCGTTAAAACATTTAACTGAACTTAATTTACGTTGTCTGCTAAAAATTTGCTTACCGTTTAAATAAAAATTTTACACTTACATCTCTTTTTACATTTTCCTCTTCTCTTTTTAACAACATTTTGAAAATATTCTCACAACTGTGTTGCAATTTTAAGATAAGCATTAAGCGAGGATTGCTTATAAACGGCAGCGTGCTTTTTTGCTTATTTTAATAAGCATTGCTTATTTTAAGCTTTTCGTTTAAACGCTCACTACTAATTATAACACGGACGCGCAAGAGGATAAATTATTAGTATTTAAATCTACCAAGTAATAATATTAATCAAAATTACGTATTAATGTAAAGTAATACTCAGTCCCTACTCATGGTGTTTGTGATATAAAATGTTTACAATATACTATTGTTACTACTTGTTGTTCTACAAATGTTAATAAATGCACAGCAGACAGTAAACTTTGCCGTTCTTTGCAGATTTCTCCGTCAAGTTTTCCGCGCTGCAACAGACAGCGTTATACAGTTTCTTAAAATCGCTATTTCTTATACTTTGTACCATTGTGATTTGTTACAGTGTACACTATGTAGAGGAAACACATAATGAGAGAACATTGAGAGTCTCTTTGTTAATTTTTAATGAATTGAATAGATTATGTTAACTTTGTTTAGTAAAACACTGATTTAAATGTTAACATTGTGATTTAAGTTTTCACGTAAAGGTGAGAATAAAATATGATTTTTTTAAATATGTATACAGTAGATAAAATAGCTTTAAAATAATATAAGTTTTAATAAACTCATATCTGTTAAAGCTAGTAGTAAGTATCTGCAATAGGTTTTTAAGGTACCGTATGAGAAGGATAACCAACAAACCTATCATGACTACTTCCATCAGCATGCGTTTGTAAAGAATTGGCTGCTTCAGAAATCTCTTCCTCTCTCTCTCCCTCTCTCTCTCTCCCTCTCTCTCTCTCACTCTAGTCCATTAACATCCCACTGTTGGGCATGGACCTCCTCCACTTTGGGAGGACTTATGATCTACTATGTCGCGCTGATCTGTCATGTTGGGACACGGTTTATTTTCGAGATTTCCATCTCTCACAGCCGATGTTATCTGTATTCAATATTTCTTAGCTGGCTTTTTCAGAATTTAATTTTTAATATTTAGAAAATTGGTTAACTAGAATTAAGGAGTAGCCTTTTGAAAACCATTGAGCTTTTATTTAAATATGTAACTAGGTAGGTCACTTGGCTAAAATTTTTTTAACAGTCTCATAAATATTAAAAATATATGTTTTTGAACTATTAAATGCAAACCGAGTGTTGTAAAGGAGGTGTACTAAAAAGAAGCTTTACGAAGGATTAACCTAGTTTCTTGTCGTTTCGTAAGTCAAAGACCGGCTCCTAACTTCACCAACATCAAAAGCGGACTTAAAATTTCCTGTGGGATACTTTATTATGAGAGGTACCGGGATATTCCCGATAGACTGTTTGAGAAACTTTCACAGTAAATGTAGATAGTAAGAATAGATAGAAGATATGTACGGATTATCTTGATATTTAAAATGTTACTATTGTTGGATTGCTAGTGATCTATAGTTACGGAGAATAGTTCTAATAAACATTTTTGATAAACTTACGGTTTTAAATTTAAATTTTAATCATTATTGTAACTACATTAAAACAGAGTAGACCCTCTACAAACGTAGCTATTTCGTAGACATACAAATTGTATTAATAGGAAGAGGAGTGATTTTATCAAGACTTCAGTTAGCCAATAGACCCAATCGTCGCAGAAACGCGCATTCTGGTGATATAGCAGCAGTAAAGAAAAATAATGGATGAATGAATTTATGAAGATATAAAAACATCTCATAACGTGGTGGTACGTAACACCGATTTTAATTTAATTTTATATGTATATAGTTGTTATACGAATATAATGTGTACAATTTTTGCACTCCAATGTAAGTTCATAAGTGAAACGGCACGGCACTGCTAGTATAACTATAATAGAAACACATTAACAGCATTGAGCATCAAATTGCCTACCAATAGGTTGTAAGCATACTTAAGTAAAAGCCGAAGTAGCATTCACAATGATTAATGATGCCGAACTATCTGCTGACCAGAGTTTGGACAAAAAATCATTAGTGGCTCCGAGGAATCATTACGCAGCGACAAAAAGTCAGGAGCGCAGTAACTGTGGGCAATAACTAATGGTACATTAATGAAGGTATTACATGTTACTGCCTTATTCACTACCTGATATAAAATATCTTATAACATGATGATGTTATAAGATATTTTACAACAGTGTGGTGAGGAATTTAGAACATAGATGTCGCCACCCTATTTTCTCGCCAGGGTGCTTAAAGAGCCAGATATGTGATATTTATAAGTGAATAACATCTTTTGTGAAAGGCGGAAAACTCGATACTAAACCCTGTGCCGGCACGCCCGGTCAACTAGGATCAGTAGTCTCTCCAGATATAGAGAACAATAGTGGTGAAAGCAGGGAAAAGATTTAAAAGACACATATTTATCAATTATTAATCTTTTATGCACACGTTTGAAGGAGGCTAATTTAACCAACAGTCTTTTTATCCTGTAGGTACTGAACTACTTAAAAATAGTCTCTTTTCTGACAACATAACAATTAATTTTAATAAAAACCCTGCAAAATGAAAATCTTGCATTACTTTATTACATTAAAAGAAAATAAGCATTTTTTTAGGTTTGTTTCTAAATACTTAACTTACATAACGAAGCGTATTTTATTGAATATATTTATTCCTTAATTTCATACTTGAAATCCTTCTAGTTTGCAAACCAAATTAGCATAAAATAATATTTAATTACCTTAATCTAACACGCATAATCTAAGCCTTTTTACATTTGTGACAAATTATATTTTTGGGGCAAAAATTGTTTGATATAATTTAAAAATACTTTGGTATCATAACCAGGCAGGTGGGTAATACGACATACGAATGATTAATTTGGGTAGCGAGGTGCGTGTAGTGACCCACCTACATACACCTAACTAATAGCACCCTCTAGCGTTATTTATTAAGGTCACGTGTATGTAAAAATATATGAAACTCATTTAAAACTTCGAAACCATCGAAGGCAAATTTTTGGGAACGGCAGATCCGTTCCCAATATAACAATAACATGCTGACCAGGTGTATCAATTTATAACAAGACATAACCAAAATAATCTACTTAGTTCAAAAACTAAAAAACACGCTTGAAAATCCTGAATTTTTATTTTAATTATTGCAATTTCACCGGTCCTTCATGTCCATGCAAAATTTCAGATCAATCCGACTACTGCAAGTGGGTGAAAATCAAAGATTCCGTTACATAGATTAATAAATTGATAGATACATACCACAGATACATACAGAACCAAATTATACATAATATGTGTATATTATGTATAATTTGGTTCTTAAATAAAATATTTTATTAAGTCTCAACGTGTGTACGTTGAGACTTAATAAAATATTTTATGCCTTTGTCTTGTATAATCTAGCTATATCTAATTTATCTAGATCAGATTAACATAAAGGATATATTATTATTTACTCCTAATTAAACTTTATGCTCTGGCAGGACAATTGAATTCGATGGCAGTTTTTAGTTTAAAGAAAAAACCTAGATGGCGTTAACATCAAGTTAGTAGTTGTAAGACTATAGTTTTATTATCGCCTATTTTATACCGTGTGTTTTATCCATTTCTCAGAAAATTTTAGGCTGTAGGTCACACTGCGTGGCATAACTAGTTTAGTCTATACAAAGTAAACATCTAACTAATGAAATTAACGTAAACCGTGCTATGTCCACAGATTGCTGACAGTACGTAATGTTAGGCCGGCTAAGCACAATGACCACGTAATTATTTTGAATGTAGCCCTGAGTGAGACAGTGACAGGCGTGTGTGTGACGTGCCTAATGTGACTATTCGCTGGGAAAATTGAACGTACATTATGTTAGGTAATATGTACTTGACTGGCGTTTATCTCATATTTAATGCTATTAATATGATAATATATTAACATGAATATATTTTCATGATAACTCTAACGTTTCATTATACTACCTACAATCATTGTTGCTATAAAATGTTTGATAGACAGACAGACACCGAAATTATAACATAAAGGATTCCTTTTTTTGTAGAAAGCCTAAAAAAATTGAAAATGTCTAAATTTTCTAAATGTATTGTAATATCGATTCAGTACCATTAGTAAAAATATAAAACACGAATTTTCTGTACATAGGAATCGAACCAATGACCATGTGAAAAGAAATTCCACTTTCACGAAACCCCATCTTAACCGTTCATCATATAAGACATAGTCTTGCGACACAGTCACGTGATTGATTCTCGTGTAATAAATAGCTTCTCATAACCCGATACTTCATTAGCCGCACCCTGTATAAAGGTCTCCGTCGACTCTTGTCTCACATGAGGCTTCATGATACTTGTGCTCACTAAATTTCACATCATATGATACCATATTAGGGTTAACTTCCTACTAACTAGTTATATTTCTATAGTGCATGTTCAAACGCATACAAAAGTCGTCGTATTGAGGAAATTAGTTGAATATATAATCTCAAATCCTGAGCAGTTTTGTGGTATACTTCTTTGAACAACTATATAACTTTGATTTAATGATTTTACTTCATGTCTAGATATGAAAAAAATTAAACCAAAAAGATGAAGAACGCGCGAGCTCTCAAATAGCTCAACTTTTGCTAATGTAAAATATTTTAATACTTATAGGTCATAAGAAGTAAACTCACGACTAAGTACGCAAGTCAAACAGGCACAGCTTTGTAAATTAAAAATCAAAAGCCTTAAACTCTTTAAATTCTCAGAACATTTTGTGCCGTTCCTATGAAGACATTTCAAATTTCAGCACCAATATATTATGCATCAAGATTTAAGCGGGCGATGTAAAAGGGGTACGCAAACTTGAATATCTTAGAGGCTTTAAATAACCCAATTTAATACTGCTCTTCTTTCGTATTTCCTTAAGACGTGACGCAAGATAAACTGCCTTCATACTGCACGAAATAACTTTAACATTTTAAATGGCCTGAGTAACTGCAAAACGTCTGCTTTAATACAATACTGCCATGTTAAATAGGGTTTAGATTGAAGGCGTGGTGGGGCGTCTCCCGACTCCGCAATTCAGTGGATTTATATCAAAAGCCGGTTACAAATCTTTGGGTTGCCGCAGTCAAAATACAGTTCACTCTGTACTCGATTTATGTTTATTTAAATGAATTTAAGATACGATACGTTGGATTGCTGTCTTTGGAAGATAACAGCTTGATTTAGTAACGTAGGTGTCTTCTGTGGGGACTTTTGTAATGAAACAGCCTCACTGAATTGTTTTCAGGATGATATTTTTATAAAAATTATGCCCAACAAGAAACATTCTACAGACAGCATACAGTCCTTTCAGAGAGAACTTTGTCAAGCTGTGAATTTAGTATTGATAGTAAAATTTCATCTCTCTGGTTAAAGAATACAAGTACCACAACCACATTTTCTCGTATGTTCTGAATCAATTAATCATCTCTCTATATCTATTTAACATTATTAATATATTGCTCTCTCTATAAAGATCTACATTTAAATTTAAATTTAAAGAAATTTCCAGAACAATGATAATAAAAATATAGTGGTACATAAAACATGATTAGAATTCCGGACGTCACAAAGTTGTTCAAACAATACTACGTATATAAGTTGTATAAGAACAAACAATTGTGGAACAAACAACAGAAAAACAAAATCTAATTCAAATTCTGTCCTGTATTCAAATGTAATGGAAAGTCGGAGTTAAGTGGAAGACAAATGGGTATGGAAGTGGAAACGAAAGAAATTGATGTCGCACAAGTAATTGTCGCCCAGTTATACTTACCCTACGAAGTGTTGAAAGCTTCTGACAAATTACTGAAAAGTAACGTCGTGCTTATAGATGTGCGGAACGCGCTATGAGCGTTTATGAGTTAGCAGTTTATGAATCGCGATTCTTGTGAGGCAATGTCACAAGATCACGATTTGCAACCGCGTAGCGATTTGAAATAATAATATTTATCGTTAGTTAGTTTTAGTAGTTAGTTAGTGTCAGAAGCTGAATCTGCTAAGTTCCTGATTATTTTATTTGAACGAAAAAACTAGCATATTAAATATTTATGTAAAAATTATTTACATATTTTAATGGAAAATTTAACTCTAGCCATTAAATCTTTAGGCATAAGTTATTTTCTATCTTTACTTATTATAAAACAAATGCGTTATTTTTGTATGTATGTCCCTATGTGAGCTTAAATCTTTAAAACTACGCAACGGATTTTGATGTGGTGTTTTTTAATACATATAGTGGTTTAACTGAATGCCTTTTTTGTATAATTTGTTAGCTTTTGATTTTAAATTCCATTCGTACGAAGTTGCGGGCAACAGCTGCCAGCATGTAATAAAAAAATACAGGTTAATAATGATAAAGATTTGATTTCGCAAAGATACACCACTAAACTTAATTAACGAACTTAATACCTACTTAAACTTACCTATCACTTACTACAAGTACCTACAAGTAGTCTAGCGCTATACTATTGGAATTGAAGAAAGAAGTTGATATTGTAGACTGTGTTCTTTATTTTTAATACAAATATTATTATAATATTTATTATTATTAGCGTTTATAAATATCGCTTCGCCTATGTGTGTGTACTCTCCCAAATGACCATACGTTTGAATTAATTATTCGATGTCCACGACCCGCCATCATTGAGACTTAATTTTCAACTAGATTAAAACAAATTGTTACTAATATTTTGTGACAGTTATTTGAGGCATTTTAACAAATGAAATTTCTATTTTAACTTAACATGTTGTGTTAGTATTAGTCGGTACACAGTTTTCAATAACTGGCACTAGATGGTATCGTCTAAGATGTTTCCTTAGACTCTATAAATAAAGAAAAAATAATGAGGAAGGTGCATATATTCCAAATTACCACAATATAACTGGTACATATCGGTCAAGTACGAGTCGGACTCGCACACAAAGGGTTCCCTACCGTTAATATCATAATATATGCGTCATATTACCGACTCTAAAATAATGGGATAAGTGTTTGTTAGTATAGCATCAACTGACATACCTAATCTGTGATCATCTCTCTATCACCGTTTTAGAGATAACCTTGTAACAGACGGATGAACATCGAAGTCTTAGTAATAAAGTCCCGTTTTACATCTTCGAACCCACGACCTCGGAATGGAACGGTATTCAGAGGTCGCGATCACCGCAAGCGGGACTTGAACCCACGACCTCTGATTACCGTTCCATTCCGAGGTCGTGGGTTCAAGTCCCGCTTGCGGTGATCACTTTTACCACTACAATTTAATTTATTAAGTATAAGCATAGCAAGTCAATTGCAAAATTAATAAATTACTTTAAAATAAAAAGATTTTTTTAAGTATTTTATGTATTTTACAATATATTTAACACTACCGGACTGTCAAAGTCCATTAATTTATTTTATTTTATGATTGGTCTTTATAAAAACAAGATGAAAAGCATAAAGGGTATACTTGTGTTAATAAACTTGTACATTTCTACAATATTTGAGGTCTAATCACATTTGAACATCGCTATAATTTAGTACAAAGTTAAATCATGTTTCTACACTTATGACATGTATTTTGGGTAGTTGGGAATTTCATGATATTGAGCTTAACAAGCTATGTTCTATTTATCGCTCCGGGTGGAACCCTCACTTAGGCTGGCACACACATTAGGCCAACAAGTTCGGCCAACATGCTGGGCCAACATGTAGAGGCCTACTTCACATTAAGTTGCCGATAACATTCAAATACTGTTAAAGAATCTTGGATCTTCACAAATTGGTATCATAGTTATATTTTTCAACATCACGCTTTTTCCCATGAGGGTAAACAGAGGCAATAAAAACCATCTCCTACGAACCAAATTGGTTTTATGCATAATAATCTAGTTTGCTATAAATAGCGCTAGTTAATTACATCATGGTCATTCTCCTGCCCTTATCCCACCATTCAGGATCAAAGGGATTTAGCTCATTTTTACGAAACGTTGTAGTTACGCGACGTGGGTGCCTTGGTCGATTCTTACGACCCCCGTGGGCGAGACATGAGGAAAAGACACTTTGATTCTTTTTGTCCGTCGTCTCACGGACTATTTTAAAAGAATATTATAAAAATTTTATAAATTATAGAATCCGAAGTATTATATACAACTATTTTTATCAGAGCTTTACTGCTTTGATGTAATTTAGTATCCCAACATGCTGGTCCAGTATATTTGTCCAATGTGTACAGCCAACATTAAACCCTATACAAGTCACAACCCTCCATGTTGTTACTGTTCCTTCAATATAGAACTTGTTTGTTTGTAAAGTGCTTCCTTCAATATTGTTATTTAAATTTAATAAAAACTTTGTACCGACCCCTTGACAGTTAGTGGGTGAAACATTCAATTTTGATCAGCTCATCGATTAGAAGCCAACTAAACTTAAAGTTAACAAGTATAGGGTTCATTAACGTCTGTCTTTTGTAAAGTTCACTGGAGCTCGGGAACAAGTGGAAAATTTTGTTGAAACTCTGTGAAGACATCAGCCACTCAGGATACTGTTTTGATTGTTAACGTTAAATCGAGAGGAATTTTGTGGAGTTACTTTACTAATTTTCATTGTAAAGTTATTAGTGAAAATTGTTAGCAAGAAATTTTAAGCTTAAGAAACGTGTATTTTAATAACAGTTAATAAGTGCCCTGCACGGTCATAATGTGAGTGTATTTGACCCCCTACTACTTGTCACCCCAACTAGGCGTAATAAGGTGTGGTATGAAAGGTGTTTAGTAAAACTTGCTATTCGTAGAAATTTTTGGCATAACAATTACTGCTAACTCATGTATAAAATACGCTGAGCATAAATGCCTGTGTTATGGGTACCAGAATACGAGTATACTACTTTTCTCTTGTAAATACATACTTATAATACATAGAAAAAACCAGACGCAGAACAAACGTATGACATTTATAAATATCACACAAATGATTGTCCCATGCGGGAATTGCACACGTGACCTCATGAATGGCAGTCTGATACATGAACCACTTGACTCGCAAAGCCCGTCATGTTATATGCTTTGTGTTGTGCATTTAGGTAAAAATTTACTGTTGAAATAAGAATAATTATTAGCATGAAATAAAAATGATTAAAACTAAATGACTAGATGTCGGTGAAGACAGTGAGTACCTAGTAGTCATAAATATTGTGGAGGGTAACTTGTCAAATATGGCAATACAAAAGCGTGGGTTATAAAAAGTTAACTTGACGACACTCCACTTCATATGGAGAAAGTTAGTGGAACACTTTAGTAAATGTGCCGATTTCAACACCCCCAACCTCCCCGAGCCCTTGGTGAAATAACAAAAAAGTTTATGACTTATTGGCAGAAGAGGGCGCACTGACGTAAACATGCTCCATGTTTTTTAGCTAACATTTAGGGCAACTAGTTTATAAGTTACAGACGTTTACGGAATAAAATCAGGCCAACCGTAAACGTAGTTGTTTGCGTACACGAGTTTATACATGGATATCGATACACGAATAACTTCGAGGAAAGTTATCGAACAGGAGCCAATTGTTCCGCATCAGAAATTTTCCGGACCAGCAGCTGTCCGAATTACGCAAATATCGCGAACGTTCCCAACGTTCCTCGTATCTACCATCGTAAATACTTTATCTTCCTAACAACCTACAAACATGGAAAATATGTTTAAATTTAATGCATCATTCTTTTATCAAAATAGCTCATTGATATTCTCACCCACTCTAACAAGTTTGGACAACATTAAGACGGCACGATATCAAATTTATTTATTTATTTATTTATTATCACAATACAGCTATTATTACAGGTTAAATTATGCTCCATACAAAAGTATGGGTATCGTACTTCCGTTTTTTCTTCGCGAAAGTTAAACCGATTTTAATAGTTTTTGATAAAGATAGATAAAGAGTATATCTATTCTTCTATCACTTTCTTTTTTCAAAACATAATAACTAAAAGAAATATGACGATCCGAAAAACCCACTTTTTTCGGTTTTCTTTAGATCAAGTTGCAGCGTCTATCACACAAATTTGGTAAAGTTTTACCACAAAAGAAAGTGATCGAAGCATAGATATACTCTTTATCTATAATATAACGCAAAAACTATTAACAATCGGTTTACCTTCGCGAAAAAAAAAACAGAAGTACGAAACGTCTTTTTTCAAAGAATTTGTAGGTAAAATCCGCTTCATCTATATTTGTCCCTTTCAGCGCGGCGCTCGGAAATAGGGATAGCAATACATAAGGCAAATACCTAAATGAGGAGTACCCTGTCAATGTTGTAGTTGAAATTTATGTTTCTTATTACATTTCACCTACACGAGTAAATTTGTAATCATTATTTATCATCATCATCAATTATTTATACAACCTATTTTTAGTTGTTCAATTCTATGACACACAGTACTTACTAATTACTTTCATGAAAAATTTTAATGTAAAGATCTACAACAAAATGTAATTTTTCCGTTTACTAGTTCTAAATTAATTTCTACGTTCGATATTCCTTTTGTTGTTAACATTTCTCACTAATATCAGTACAAAGCTTATTTTTGTCCTCTAAATAATGTTGAGAACCCTATGAATGATGGCACGTATCAGGGTTGAACCCCTGCCGCTTAACCGATTGGCTTTCTTGTGAGTTATAGTGAGGCTTGCCCGTTAATCTCTCGTATGATTGATCATCGCCGCGCAGATGCTGAACACTTAAATAACATTTTAGCTAAGTGACAAGATGGTGGATAGCGATTTCAATTAGATAGTTGTGAATGTTAGCAAATGGGAATAGAATCTTAATGATTTCTTGATTGATATTTGAATACATATTATATAAGCGACATCACATGAATAACTTAGACGTAAATTGTTATTGACATCTATTAACTCACTTTTGTAGGAAACACACAGTTTTATAAATGAAAATTATGTTATAAGTTATGTGCTATCTTACAAAATATGCCGGCAACTTCTTACGCGTGGGATTTAGAGAAAAGAAAACTTAACAAATCATACAAAGAAGCCATCCTCTTGAAATTCTCTATTAATAAAAAGCATCACAATGAAGTACTTTTGAAGTTTTAAGCTCACATAGGGATATACATAAAACTAACGTATCTGTTTCATACCTATTATGTAAAGATTTAAAGAAGAAATATACACATGTGAATGCTACCTGTACTTCACATAAATATAATTTTATCCAAAACAGTAATCGAATCTTCATAATAAAGTTTTCATACATAGAGCAATCTTTACAAAAACTTTGCCACAAAACCCGTAAAATTTATAATAAATTCAACGCCTTTTACCCACGTAAACATCAAAATAGTATAACATTATTTTGATTATTTATTACACAATAAAAAAGTTCCATTTTCCGTATAAGTTTTTCCTTCTATACTAAGATAATAAAGTAGGTACTAATATAGTTGTGTATCGTCCAAAAGCAATGTACTTTAATATACTTTATTATGTATACATTTTACTGTCGGACACATTACGCTCGCCAGCGCCATTACAAGCCAGAGTTAGTTGTCGTAAAATGTAACTATTCCGACATCAGTAAAACATCAATACAACAAATTGATTTCAAATGTGCTGCGTACATTTGTGAGACATTGATTCTTAGTAAACCTCTGCCAGTTATGTGCTATATTTTAGTATTATGTAAGTTATGAAAATGTTGAAGTACCTATAGGTAGGTAATTTATCGAGGAAGGCTGTGGTGCTATATATTTTTATATGTATATATATGATACCTATCACCCTGCGACCAATAGGAGCATAAGTAAAAATGTTACAAAAACGAGGAAAATTTAGTAAATTCCACGCGTAAAAAGTCGCGGGGAACAGCTAGTGTAGATAATATATATTATGTTCTTTAGGGTTCCGTACAAAAAGGTAAAACGGGACCTAAGTACCAATATTATAAATCTGAAGAGATTGTTTGTTTAAATAAAACTACTTTTAACGGATTTAGACGCGTATATTTGTTTTAAATTTTGGCCCGACGTTTCGGAGACTTTGCAGTCACCATGGTCACGGGTGAGACTGAGCTGTAATGTGTCTTCTACGATCAGTTATTACAGGGTTTACCCACATTCGATTTTAATTTTACATTGACCATAAAGATAGACTTTTACTATAAACTATATCATATTACATTGTGCTCAGACTACATAAAATCAATAACATTATTTTAGTTTCTAAAATACATTAACAAATTGTAACAATATAAAGAAATTTTTAAATTATATAAGGTGAAACTTACATAATTTTATCATAGACTAAAGTTTTAATTATTATAGAGGTAGTATACAATATAGCAAGCAAAACTAAGTTTATATACTTAAATACAATATTATTTACATAATAACAAGAATTTTTAAAAAAGAATTATTGGTTTAAGATTTAAATTAGTTTATATTAAAAAGAAATTGTTAATTTTATTTGAATGTATAGAAAATTAGTATTTATTTTAATTATTTAGTTTTTATTATTTTATCTAATATACTACCACCAGAAAAAAAAAACGTAAAAAGTAAAAAAAAGTACGTAAAAAGTAGTTTTATTTAAACAGATGAGTCGCGCAAGTGTTAGAAAATATTACATTGTTTGTTTGTTTGTTTGAACGCGCTAATCTCAGGAACCACTGGGCGGATTTGAAAAATTCTTTTAGTGTTAGATAGGGCATTTATCGAGAAAGGCTTTAGGCTATATAACATCACGCTACGACCAGTATAAGCGAAGCAGTAGTGAAAAATGGTGCAAAAACGGGGAATGTTTTTTAATATCCACGCGTGATGAGACGCGGGCAACAGCTAGTTACTAATAAATTTCACAGTTTATGTATATCATGTCATGCTATAATAACAAATACACGTCATAATTGTTCTCCTTCCCTTATCCCAACCCAGGTGTTGCCTGCGATTTCGAACGCGTAAAATTTAGAAAATTTTACCCGTTTTTGAAACGTTTTTTAATGATGGTTCGAATTGGCCTCCTATTGGCCGCAGCGTGATGTGATATAACCTATAGTCTTTGTCAATAAATGCACTATCTATCACTGAAAGAATTTTTTTAATCGGACCAGTGCAGCAGTAGTTCCTGAGATTAGCGCGATCAAACAAACAAACTCGTCAGCTATATATTATTAGCATAGATAACGGTACAGAACCCTACGTGCGTCTTTTTTTTGTCAGTCCCTTAACGTCCCACTGTTGGGCATGGGACAAAAAAGCTATCTAAGAAAACTTTGGTAATTAAAATAAATCTATGCACACCCTAGTTGACAAAATCGATATTTCTTTATAACGGATGATAATGATAATATGATGATGATGATGATGATTTGTGAACGAAAAAGAAAAATATTAGGAAAAAAATCTGTAGGTATTGTGAAGCCTCTGCTTCACATAAACCTTCTTATTGCAGAATAATTCATTTATTTCCCTTCTAGGACTTGTTACATTTATAAAATAAAAACATTTAAGGCTTTATAAATAATTGTATTCTTTTTAAATTCATATTTGTTTCACAATATCTATTTTAACATCATGTTCAATGTCCTCTCGAATCCCCAATTCTCTTTTGTTAGGGTTCCGTACCCAAAGGGTAAAAACGGGACCCTATTACTGAGACTTCGCTGTCCGTCCGTCCGTCCGTCCGTCCGTCCATCCGTCCGTCTGTCACCAGGCTGTATCTCAAGAATGGTGTTAGCTAGACAGTTGAAATTTTCACAGATGATGTATTTCTATTGCCGCTATAACAACAAATACTAAAAATAAAATAAAATAAATATTTAAGGGGGGCTCCCATACAACAAACATGATTTTTACCGTTTCTTGCTCGATACTAATAACGTTGCCTTATGTTGCATAGATAATGGTACGGAACCCTTCGTGCGCGAGTCCGACTCGCACTTAACCAATTTTATAACTATAAATCTAATGTGGATACGTGTTTGAATAAATACAGGTAATAAAAAGTACAATAATAATAAATAAATAAATATTCATGGACATTTCACACAACGTCCTCTGGTCCCAAGCTAAGCTTATATGCTTGTGTTATGGGTACCAGAATACGGATATAATACATAAACTACTTTTTTTTGTAAATACATACTTATAATACATAGAAACACCCAGACGCAGTACAAACATTTGTATGTTAATTAGAAAAATCACACAAATGATTGTCCCGAGTGGGAATCGAACCCGCGACCTCTTGATCGGCAGTCCGTTACATAAACCACTCAATCACGAGGCTCATCTAAAGACCTACAAGAACATAAATATTATAAAGCTTGCCACGTTTGCACGTTCTTAATATATTGCAACAGCGCGTAAAGCATCGATGACCAGGTGTTCTTCGATGTGAGTAATGCAAATCTGATGACAGCAATACCAAGAAGAGAAGTGAAGAGATCACCAAACCTCACTATTTAGTCGATCGCCGATCAATTAGGTCAATTAGTTATGGGTTAGAATAATATATATAGTATAGTTAAAAATGTAATTTAAATATATAAAATATAGCTTTGTAGGGACAGTATGTATGGTTTTATTGGTGTCCGATTGTTTGACCAAAAAAGTCATTTGGCAAAACTACACTTGACAAACAGCGTTTGGTAAAACCATCAATTCGCCTATTGATCATTTTACTACTGATCATTTTACAAATGCTTCATTTTGCCAAATGATCAACACTTAAATTGACATTTTACAAATGATTACTTTACAAAACTAACATTTGGCAAACTGAGTTATCAGATAAATCTACTATTAGTCTAAAAATTTGGTATTCTTGTTAAAATGACCACATTTTGCACATTTTTTGCAAAGCCACAGCTCTGGAGTTTCCTAAAAAGAAAATGCTATAAGTATTGATTGATATATTTTATTAAATATAGATAGATAGAATGAAAAAAAAATATTTTACACTATTTGCAAAATAATTACTTATTTACTCGTTCGTCTTTGGAGATATATTTATATCTCTTTTATTACATTGGGTTAGGTTAGATTAGAACTTTAACCCCAAACGCACAAGCCGAGCGAGCAAAACGAGCGTGCCGCAGCAGCAGCCGGCGAGTGCCAGAAGCTACTTTAGGGCATCTCTCCCTTTAATAATGATTCATGATGATAATGATACATTTAAAACAATATAATTTACGAAATATATAATTTGGTGAAATGACAAAAAAGTCAATTGACATTTGAATACTTAATACATTTGTCAAGTGTAGTGTTTGCTAATGGATCATTTGCTAAGTAAGGTTTTGAAAGATGATACTTTTGTCAAGTGTATCGTTTTCAAATAATCATTTGGTGAAACGTTGTTTGTCAAGTGATCATTTGTCAAAAATTAGTAGGTCAATCATTAGGGAACCGGTTTCATTGTGTGCAAGAAGAGGCGTGTCAGCAGATCTACGAATGTGTAAAGACGGTTGTTCTCGCCGCCTAAGTTATTATATACAAATATATTATGTATGGATTTATTGTATGCAAGACGGCGCGTGTCAGCAGATTTAGGAATGTATAAAGGCGATTGTTCTTGCCACCTATATAAGTTATTGTTATTCATATCCATTCAAGTTCGGACGTATTTCATTTTATCCTCTAACCGACGACACATACATAGCTTTAGTTTCCATAGTTGGGTTTTATTTGCCCCCTCTGTTCCCACCAAATGTAATTAGCTGAAGAGTTTGTTTGTTTAACGCGCTAATCTCAAGAACCACTGACATGGTTTGAAAAATTATTTTAGTGTTGATTAGTATATTTATTGAGGAAAGCTATATAACATCACGTTACGACCAAGTTACCAAGTAGTTTGTCACCTAGTTATTATACATATATACTAATTCTACGATTATCACTTGCATTTCCCAAATCTAACACTTTCTTAGTTATTGGTTCTTATAAATTGTACAAAATTTTAGGTTAACCCCAAGAGCTGAACTGTACATTTAAAGATTTCGTAACATCTAATCCTGTTAATATGATAAATATGAAAGTTTGTGAGAATGGATGTGTGGAGGTTTATTTATTTATTTATTTATTAATACTTCATGCACATACAGAGTACAATGGCGGGCTTAATGCCTTGGGCATTATCTACCAGCCAACCAGTGATAGTACAGAGCAACAGTGTGGTTGCCAAATACAAAAAATATTAAAAGACAAAACAAGAACCAAATAAACTTAAACTAAACATCAACTTAATCTAAACAATTACTATAGGTGAATACAAATAAAAGGTTATAATTATTTATAAAAATGATGCACGAATTATACTTATACATAAATACCATAATGTACCTATACATAATATACATATACTACATATACAATAATACATATACTTACATATACAGGGTGTGGCGTAAATGGTGGTCCAACGCTAAGGTGGTTATAGTTCAAGTATTCACCTATCATATAAAAAAATATTTACCATTTTTAGCCATTTTTTTTTACACTACTCGCATCTAAAATGCATGATTTGTTAAAAACCAGAAATTAATTTTCAGTTTTTTTTATTTATTGGTTTATTTTTGGGGTTTACATGAAAAAACGAAAATGCATGTGCTAGTGCTAGTACTCGCCCGTACAACACAAAAAACATACTCAAAAAATAATGTCATTTGTCGAAGTTACATTCTCATTATAAAATTTTAATCGATTTTTTTACAAAAAAAAAAAAACATATTTCCGAAACCAATGGCTAAAAATGGTTAATTTTTTTTATATGATAGGTGAATACTTGAACTTTAACCACCTTAGCGTTGGACCACCATTTACGCCACAGCCTGTACATACATACATATCAGGTAGTCAGGAATCTACAAACATGTTTGCAGTGAAGATGTCTGTTACTCTTTCGAGAAAAACTTTAATGAGTGAATGGATTTTAACTAAACTTTACAATAATGTAGCTTATACATTAGAATGCAATCAGTAAAATTTTTGTCTGTCTATCTGTCTGTCTGTCTGTCTGTCCGTCTGTATGTTCCTTATAGAAACAAAAACTACTCGACAGATTTTAACGAAACTTGGTACAATTATTCTTCATACTCCTGGGCAGGTTATAGTATACTTTTCATCACGCTACAATCAATAGGAGCAGAGTAGTGAAGGGAAATGTTGGGAAAACGGGAGAAGTTACTCCATTTTTTAAGCTTCCGTCGCGTGTGCAGCCTTAATGGTTAAAGTTACATAGAAATCATGTATGACGGAAATATTCTACATAAAATTGTCTAAAAAATATCCCGGAACAGCACATATCTATATTTTATGGTTGACTCACAATAACACGTGTAACTCCTGATAGCTTAGCAGTTGGGAGCATTACGATTATATTTGTTTACTCTTACGTTTAAATAATACTCTCACTCAAGCAGTAGTTAAAAATGTTGCAAAAACGGGGAAAACTTCCTAAATTTAACGCGGACGGAGTCGAGGGCAACAGCTAGTATAGAATAAATAGACATCCAGACAAAAAACGCCAATAAAAGCGTATATGACGGGCTTCGTGGTGGAGTGGTTTATGTAATGGTCTCGGGTTCGATTCCAGGTCAGGACAATCATTTGTGTGATATCCATAAATGTCATACAAATATTTGTACTGCGTCTGGGTGTTTACTATGTATTATGAGTATGTATTTACAAAAGAAAAGTAGTTTATGTATTATATCCGTATTCTGGTACCCATAACACAAGCATATAAGCTTAGCTTGGGACCAGAGGACGTTGTGTGAAATGTCCATGAATATTTAATATTTATTATTATATTATATACCTAAACAACATCATCAAAATGTCTAAGTGTTAAACATAATAATATTTTTCTTCACAATCTTCTTTAGTATAAATTCGTATAATAGAAATTGATTTATATTCCACAAAACGTTAGCACATTACATAATATAGCTGATATTCTTCTCTGCTGTATAAAAATAATATAAAACCTTAACATAAGTGTGTGCCGGTCCAAAACATTGTAGAACATATACAGTAACTTAGCTCACTTCCTTACTATATATTATTTTCACTGTGTGTATTATGATAATTCTTTCACGAAAAGTAGATATAAAAACTTAAGTACATTTTATGTCTACATATTTTAAGAGAATACTTAATACTTTTTTAAACTACTACTTTTACGTACACGATTTTTGGTTTCTTCAAAATGTCGGATTAATCAGAATTTTTGCGTGTTTATTAAGATCATGGGCATTTCATGAACATTTCACACAGCGTCCTCTGGTCCCAAGCTAAGCTTACATGCTTCTGTTATGGGTACCAGAATACGGATATAATACATAAACTACTTTTCTTTTGTAAATACATACTTATAATACATAGAAACACCCAGACGTAGGACAAACATTTGTATGACTATTATAAAGATCAAACAAATAATTGTCTCGATCGGGAATGAAACCCGCGATCATGTGATCGGTATTCCGTTATATGAACCACTTAACTAAGAGGCTCGTTAACACGATTAGTTAAATAAGTAAATGTGAAAAAGTAATATAGTTATTCACGATACATCTTTAAGCCATATTACAATTTGAAAAATTTTTATTACAAGTCTTGCGTATTAATAATTTAATCTAATCATTTACCATCGGATTACAGAAAATTTGATTTTCTTTATTATAAAGAAGTAAATATCGAAGTAAAATGAACAAGATAACGGACAGTAACAATATATCTAACAAATATCCAATATAGCCCTGTACTCTCTGTACTCTCTGTCCAGTGAATTTTCACTTGTCAGCACTTTTAAATCCAATTTTGTGAGTTGAAATTTATGTAGTTTGGTGGTAACCTCACGTTCGGTACAAGTCGGTTTTACGTCACCTACTTCTGTTCAGAGGAGTACGATGTTATTTCACGTTTTTAAATTGCATCTGTTCCTACAATGTCATTTAGTTTTACAGTATTTTTAGAGTTTAACTTCCTTGACGCGTCAGAGAAAAAAAGCGTTCACATCGACACAAGAAGATGATACCATAATATGAGTTGTCCGTTGGGTGATGGGTTAGTACTAAAAGTGTCACCACGTTTTCTACTCTCCAGGGTGCTGTAAAAGCCAGCTAAGAGTTATTGTGCACAGATTACATCCTGTGTGAGAGATGGAAACTTTAAACTAATCCCTGTGTCAACACGCCTCATCAGCGCGGTACAGTAACCTATAATCCCTTTCAAAGTAAAGGAGCCCGTGCCCATCATTGGGACGTTAAAGCGCCGTAGAAAGAGACAGAATCAAAATTTCAAGCGTATGATGTCGAGGATAACAGCTCGTTAACACAAATATTAATATCTAAGCAATAAATGTAAAATGAAGAGGAATTCCTCCACGGATACATCATTGATATTATATTAATCAATAGCGGGTTCCTGTCGTCCAATATTTGACAATAAACTCAACCATTCGTAAGCAGATCGGTATTCGATGACAGTTTGTACTCAGAGCACGGAATTTAAATGTGAAGTGGAGTCGAGTTGATGATTGTTTGCGCATACAGTTTGTGAAGAGTGATTCACTACGATTTATTTGCTGTACAAACTTTTATAATACTCAGATTATAATATACTAGCTGTGCCTTGCGGTGTTACCCGCGGTGAAAAGGATTAAAAATCTGTACGTTTTTCACTATCCCTCGGGAACATTACATTCGTTCGGGATAAAAAGTAGCCTATAATTTATTTTGATATACGCAAAATTTTGGTAAAGTTTCATTAAAATCCATTCAGCGTGCAAGAGTAACAAACATCTAAACATTATTTTGCTCCTTGTATAGATTTTTAAATGTTTTAATATTTCTCTTTGCATTAACGAGCTAAGCTGGGTCAACCAGATGTTATAATGTGAATTAATTGAAAATCAACAACCAGATATTGTTTCTATAACAAGAAAACTTAAAAGTTAAATCAACTAACAGACTAGACTTATAACATATTGGATCAAATATTTTCTTAAATACACAAATAAGTACTTTTATTTGATGAATGCAGTCAAAACGTTTAATCTAGAGCAAAATTTTCCACTAATGTTCGATAACGTCAACTAAGTAGAGAGAGTTGTCTAATTTAGCTGAGATCGCAATTAACTTTGCCCACCGCTGGGCCGTAATTAACGTCTAGAGGTCAAAAGAGTTTTAGATGTTTTGTGGTATTATTTTAAATGTAAGAATTCCTTTCAATTAGAATAAATATCTGCAAGGTTTATAGTTATTCGTATTGTTTTAACACGATAGGTGACTAAAAGGGGAAATAACGACAATATATCTTTTGTTAACCATTTCCTAACATGGACGTGGGTAAAATGAAGCATGTAAGAGAATTTAAAATTATTACGTAATCTAAATGGCCTCTAAAGGTTAATAAATTTTTTTCAATATATAAATAGCAAGGTTTGGGAGTTTTTATATGCCATAGATCATAAGTTGGCTCTCGTAGGCTTCATAAATTATAGGAGGGCATCGATAGAATATCGACAGGCAAACGTGACCGCACTGCACATTGGCGCGTAGCTCGCTCTACGGAGCTACGATATAAACTCTACGAAGCTACGCATCTACGCCGCGGCTGCTACGTAGCTACGTCACTACGGCGGCGCTAGGCATCACTCATCGGACAGAGATCTTATCAAATGTAGACGAACTGATGAAATCGTTGTTACTTTATCATTGCCTTTTAGAATGTAATTTAGAGATGAAATTTTAAGATACAAGAATCTCTGCAGATTTGTCAAAATAGCACTTTTCTATGCAATAATCAATGTCCAGTGTAATTAGTTGTGATTGGTATAAAAGCGAGAAAATTCATTTTCACCGTGAAAAATCTTACAACTACTGACTACACTTATAATTTAGAACTAAACTAATATGAAATTAAAACACTTTAACTAAATTCAATTCTATTATAAAATCACAAATTTTACCACTTCAAAAATGAGTTTATAATTTACTTAATTGAATTTGAAACTGCTCAATTTTATATTTAATTACGAGCTAATTAAACCAAGACAGATCTTTTTACATTGCGTCGGTCTAAGACAGCGCTTGTTACAAGAAAACAGCGTGTTCTACTTCTCAAACAAAATGAAAAACTAAAACGTTCAACTTGGCAAAGAATAAAGACCTAGCGAACAACTAAAAAAGTTCGTCTTGAAATTTTCAATGTGAAGATAATTAAAAGGAAAAATATATGAGAGAAATACTTGGACATTCGAGTGATGCAACTGTTTTACTTTACAGTAATGTAGTTTATAAATAATTAAAAATAGTTTAAAAAAACTAAAAAACACGCTTTATTTATTCGAATTATTGTATTGTCATCGGTCTTTGACAGGTGTGCAAAATTTGAATAGAATCTGACCGTTTAAAGTGGGTCAAAATAGCGTCCAAAGGAGTCGGTTACAAACATACAAACAAACAAACAAACATACAAACAAACATACAAGTGAAGCTAATATAAAATGTAAAAAGATGATATTTTATATTTTGTTATTCATAATGAAACGTTGGAGTATGTACGAGTATATAAATTCTACAAGAAGCAAAATAATAACATTTAGAACTATTCTTACCAAAACATTTAATATTTTGGTAACAATAGTTCTAAATGTTATTATTTTGCTTCTTATAGATTGCCTCTCATGAATAGAGTGAGATTATTTACTGCATATTATTAGTGTCTCTACATGAATATGATTTTCATATAAAAAAAAAAAACATTTCGTCTATAGTTAGGCTAAATTTATACAAAATTGGGAATAATTATTGCGTTAAATCAAACTTATTCACTTAAAACGTAACCATTTTGTATTGTAATATAACGTATTGTAATAAATGTAGCACACGTTGGTTTGTTGTCTGGGGAGTAATAATTCATACCGCGACGGCTAGTTCTCAAGCGAAGCGATAAATTGTAGTGCGATTGCAACCGCTTCGAATCAATGCCGACACAGACGTCGCTCCTGGGAATTACTGACTTCATACTTAGTTACGTATAGGTCACATTAATAAAAAAAGAAAACATTAGAACAAATGAAATTATAGTGTCTATTTGTAATGGCCAAATCATAACCTCTTTTAAATATTTCTAATAGTCTTATTCATAATGACTTATCGGAGGTTTAAACGGAGATTTTATCGGAGAGATAATAAACGTTTTAGCGTAAAAAGACTATTATGAATAACAAGTTTTGACAATTTTCGCGAACCGATTTTAGAAAACTTTTAAAGCTCCGATTAGACATTATGAATAAGACCATATGTTTACAAGGTATTTAATCTATTTGACTACTCATTTTTGATAATTTAAATTGGACTCTCACTGGTAAAATGATAAATTGTTACATGCTATTTTGATAGTTAAGAGTGCATAACAGTACTGGTACACCACGAGGTTAGCCGTTTACTTCAAATCCTTATTAAGGTTTTGGGTAAGGTCTTCTAAATTGTTAAGAAAAAGAGTGTCACTGTCGAAATTCCGTCGCCGGCTTAATTTAAAACATGATAAATCCTTAAACCACTGTTTTAAATTTGTACAAGTTATTTTTACATGTATAAAACAGGACACATGTCATCTAAAATAATAATTCGAGTAAAATTTCTTACGCAAAATTCAACTTTTTCATTTGGGTAAATTATGTCACGCGAAACCATGAAAGTGGGCCTCACTTTTTATAAGTAATCCTAACACGAGCCGGTACCCAGGGTGCCGCCATCAATGAGTATAAACTTCTTACTTTATTACAAATTTACAGGAAAAGTTCCCAACGTAATTTCTTTAATATAAAGCTAAATTATTTTTAGTTTGATACCTGACAGCTTATGATATCATGGTGAAGATACTTTACGATATTACTGTATTTTCTTTTAACTATAGAGGAAGGCTAAAGTAGAGATTAATCATATAGCAAAAGATATAGAAGAATACTCTGTCATATCATAAGACACTAAAAAAAACCCTTTTTCTATAAAAAAAACGTTCGTATGCGTTAAAATAATACCTATTCTACCTACATAACTAAATTGAAACATGCATTACAAAATCACAATATTCGGTACTGTAAATAAGATTTAACTATGCAATTTTAAGTAAATCTGACATTTAAAAAGGGGTGGAAATTATTTTTACATATTCAGGATTATATTACAAAGATTAATAGACAGATACATAGTTATGAACGAAGATAACCAAAGCATATGAAAAAGTACTAACCATACTACAATCTATAGAGAAAAATATGCAAGAAAAAGACACACAGTAGCGATCCTAAATTATATTACACCCTAATGTACTCATTTAAATATAGTTCCTTTTACCAACTACATAATAAAAGACAGTTTTTCAAGAAAACCTGCACACAGCTAATGTGTATAAATGAGTTCTTTCTGTTTCTTAGCTACAGAGCACATCTCGAGCTAATAATACTAAACAGTAATATTATCTCATTATGAGAGCGCACTGCAGTGTGTAGGTATACATTTTTATTATTTTTGCAGCTGGTTGCATTAAGGAAATTATAAAATGAGCATAAACATCTATATGTAAATAAATAACATTACATTTTTTTTTCTGTTCCTCTCTGCATGTTGCCTCACATCGTCTCATTAAAATGTCTATGTTTTAATTTAATGATGAGTTAATTAAAGTCACTCTTGTATTATCCTTTTATTACAATACATACAATAATACATCATAATGAATGAGTAAATAATCTATTTTAGGGTTCCGTATCAAAAGGTAAAATGGGATTCGATTGCTGAGATTTCGCTGCCTATTCGTCCGTCTGTCCGTCCGTCCATCTATCAGCAACTATCTCTGAAATGGTGATAGCCAGAGAGCTGAAATTACACAATTTATACGTTGTATCACAGCAACAAATATTCATCGTCATTCTCTTGCCCTTATTTCATTGTTTGGGGTCATGTTATTTGGTGCTATTTGGGGTCAGTATATGATAATAATAACGGTATGGAACCTTTCGTACACAAGTCCAACTTATACTTGACCGGTTTTTAAAGCTCTAAGTCATTTGCAACATAACTAACATTCAAACCTTAAGTATTGTGTTTTGGAAATACGTTAGTATATTAAAGTCATGAATTTTTTCACCCTTCTTGATAAATATTCATTACTAAAAGTGTATTATGTAGTACCTAGTTGCAAAGGTCAGACTCTCACTTTATTTCACACAAAGTGACCTTGCTTCAAGGTGTCAAATGAAGGTTGCAATTAAACATCCATGAAAGAAATATCGGTGTCAATATTATTATTATAGTCCAAGAGATGATCATACATTACTGTTGATTATAACCCATCTCCTAATTAGATTAATATTATTAATTTCAAATAGTCTGAGCAAAATGCAATTTATCAAAATTTTATGGTAAAAGTCTAACTGGTCTCTAACTGGTCAATGTAAAATTCAAGATAAAATATGGGTAAAACCTGTACTTTAAAGCTCTTGGACACTTTAAAGCTCAGTCCCACCCGTGACCATGATGACTGCAAAGTCTCCGAAACGTCGGGTTGAAATTTAAAACAAGTAAATGAGTCTGAGTCCGTAAATACTGGTTTTATTTAAATTTTCTTAAGCAAGCTACAGCCTATAATATAAATAATTGAAAACTATTTAGTTGGCTAAAAATGCTAGCTTAAAAACTATATAACATGCTTGAAAATCGTAAATATTAATTTTTGATGACAACCATCGGCCATAGATTAAACAAAATTTTGTTAAAATGTGTCATGTCACTTTCACTGATTTTAAAATCATAAAATCAGTGAAAGTGAATGTTAAACCGTATCCTAGTCTATTATTTTAATACCACAAAACAACGTGCTGTATCTCTACTGCGTCGCTAGGTAGCGTGATGTTATATAGCCTAAAGGCTTCCTCGATAAATGCCCTATCTAACACTGAAAGAATTTTTCAAATCGCCAATTTTTCCTGAGATTAGCGCGTTCAAACAAACAAACAAACAAACTCTTACGCTTTATTATATTGGTATATATTTTATATCGTTGGGTTATTTATCATTGATGAACCAACTCTCTGTTGTCTTTATTCTTTTAGTCTCTACATTTTCGCTTCATATTCTTTATCTAAATCATATTATATAAAATGTATTGCCCTCAAATGTTCCACTGAAACATTATTTATCACTTTTGCTTTTTGAATTAATTTTGTATATTGATGCCAAGCGCTTTAAATACAACATTGATTCTTTAATAAATACAAGTTAGAGATAAAATTTGTATTTACTTGGAATTTTAATTAAAAACTATTATGCGTAAACGATTTATGTAAGATTATTTCTTTACAAAGTTATTAAATTTCTTTTGAAGTGTTTTCAATTAATGGTAGTCTTGTATTGTTTAGAATAGTCTACAACTGTTTGAAAACCTTTTATAACTACTTATATTTAATTTAAACAACTTCACAATCATGAAATTTTACATTTCTAAAATATTAATATGATACATATTTTAACGGATACAGTACCAGATCAACTGTCAGCGCTGACGGTTGGCCAGCGTAGCTATATCTATGAAAGTCTATGAGTGCGTACACAGCGGCACTAGGAGTAAGTGCGTCATTACCGTCAGCGTAGCTGTGTGCGCGTTCCAGCATTGTTTCTAGCCTAAGAATAAACGAGAAGTTCACTCAATTCAAAATCTCTAAAAATATAAACTCTAAATAACTTTTTTATTAAATTTCTTCAGTAATATGTTCAAAATATTGTTATTATTTTGAAAATTAATGATTGCCTTTTGAGTTGTAGTTATTACAAGTTTATTCAACACCTCTATTATAAAAATATTTTGCATCAAATATGTGAAATACATTGTGTGTGCCTTTTTAGTTTAAATGTTTGCCTCGATTTCTCAGGATATCACCATCGAATCATGACCAACCATGGGACCAACTCGGTAGTAAACTTAATTTAAAAAAAAAAGAATTCAAAAATCGTTCATCAATTGACGCAGAAAATATACAGGCGTACATAAAACCTCCTTTTTTCTGAAGTCTTAAAAATATGATAAAATTTTATAAAAAAAACATGTTCATTGTTTAAGTTGTATTCTAAATGTGACCTTCATAAAGTGAATTGTGAAACCTGAGTGTAAGATAAATTACGTTTTTCAAATCAGCCTCCGTCGATCCCGGTTGAATTTCACAATAGATACTTTATCTTGGCCATTGGCTCATTTATAAAAACGTCAAATAATCTCTGCCAGTAACACAGAGCCTATTGAAAAGGGTCCTTTAGTACTAACGTCAGATACGCTTGTTTATGAGCAAAAGGTTCTATTCTCAAGTGCTACTATTGCTCTTGACTGCCAACCTATTCAACTTTCTCAACAAATTATAAATCTTCTTACCCGACTGTCAAGAAAGCGTTATGTTTCTTGTAGGTACTTTATTATAAACAGATGGCAAAATTTTTACTATTAGCGTATTTATAGGTTTAACATTAGTCACCCAAGCGTCTTCACATTGGATTTTATAAATAAAAATGTTAATATAATAAACTTTGGAGTCATTTCTTTATGTGTAGTTACAAATGTTTCTAGTACTTTTTAAGAAGAGCCATTTAATTAATTACAGTCTTAATTGTAATTACAGTGCTTTCGTAAACCATCCGAGTCAGAAAAAAGATTACGTTATGCCAGTGTAATATATGCAATAAAGAGTATTATGTTCTTCCAGATTCTTCTTCCAGAATTTTTTTTTTTTTAATTTAAAAGCAGGTTGCAAAATTTCCATAACACTAGGGTCGGTGACGCGTGAGTGATACCCCTGGTTTTGTAGACGTACACTACACGTACGTACACAGGCTACAGTAATATCTTATCATCAGGTGAACCGTGCGCTAGTTCGCCTACTTAGTAGTATAAAAAAATACTCTAGTTATGTACTTGGACTTTTTTGTGTACTGGGGTGTTATAAAGCGTTTTCTGATTTTATATACAAAAAGTATACTTAATATGTATTATAGCTCTTAGGTTACATCACAAGCATAGAGCTTAGTTTGGGACCAAAGAATTCGTGAAAATCCTTAACGCTGCAGTGTTTCTTAAAATTAATTGTTATTTCCAAAGTGATAGTACTTAAACCATAAGTTTTATTGAGTGCTATATGCGTAAAATAATAATATTATCAAAAACAAAGCTGAATATAATTCCAAGGGTACTTCATAAATTAGTAAGAGTAATACAAAGTTTTGTAACCATCATTGTGCCGCCATCTTTATTCGCCACTTCAAAGAACTTCGGTTTTATCCTTTTATTTATTTCAATATATTGTTCAGTTGTAGCAAAGATGAAAGATTGAATTAAGACATCCTTTGTTACATTCACTTCCCCCGAATCTATACAAACCAACATTGACTTTCGACTTTTGAACTTGGCTTTTGTATATTGATTCATTGTTTTGGGGTTATAAAGTAATAGTAAATAGAATATCTGGACCCGGCGCATGAAGCCATCGACATGAGGAAGGTGACATCTTCAGATATAAATTCAATGGTTGTGTCGATGTGAATGGTTTAAAACTTCAACTTCTTATTGGAAAATGCCCGTATAGTCCAGCAGTGTTTCTCCTATTAGATCTAAACACTTTGTTCGACTGGTACCAACCACGTTGGAATGTATCTATAATAAAATACATTTGCTTTTTTATAGCCTTAAAATAAAAAGGGCTAATTTCACAACCAATTCTATGATAAGTTAATAATAACATACACGGCACGCTACCGGATATATTAATTCCATCCTTGTTAGAGCTATTAAATGTATAGGAAATATAATAAAGCTTCCACAATAGAGACGTTCTCTGCCTCGTTAATTTCATTAAGTAACGTCTTAACGAGTTACTTACTGTTTTATATCATTTTTTGTTAGGATATTATAGCTTATTGACTTATCTGAGAACTTAGCTAGTCAATCAAACTAAAGTTCCATACCCACTGAAAAGAAACATCATTCTAAATTCTTTATTGCACACATAGAAAAAGACAAGAAGAGTAGGTACTTAAAAATAAAAGGCATGTACATTGTACATAGGCGAGCTTAATTCAAATATGAATTTTCTTTCAGCAAATCTTTTTGAGATTGAGATTTGAGGAAGAGGGGCTAATTAAGTGCACAAAAGAATACTTAATTAAACCTATTTGCTTATAAATATATACACACAATTATTTACATATAATATCGTAGTAAATACATATTTTATAACAATAAACTACATACATTTATACATATACAGAATATACACACAGCGATAGGAAAAGCGCTTTTGTTCTTCTCCTTTTGAACATATCAAGAGATAAGCTGGCACGAATTTCGTGGGGAAGAGAATTCCACAGGTGCACTGCATGTACAGTGAAGGAGTCACTGTAACGCGTGGAACTATGAGCAGGAGTTTTAAGAAGAAGAGATGTTGCAGTTCGACAGGGCTTATTCCTCGGAATCAAATACTCAAAGCGTTCACGGAGATAAAGAGGGGCATTAGAGCTATGAAGGATTATCACCATTTTCCTGTCCTTATGCCATTATTCGTGGTCGACGCAACATGACTGCTTGTCCATGTTGCAGTGGAATTTAGTTGATTTTTACATCCGGCTGCCTGCCGGCTGTGCGCAGATGTCCTGCGACGTAGTTCCTACGGTCGGTTCTTCCAACTCCCGCGGGTAAGACATGAAGAAATAACACTTGTATTCTTTTTGTCCATCAACCCACGAACAAAGACACATAACTATATAATTAATTACCCGAAGATCATGTGACTTTCAATTTGAATTAGAATTATAGGTAGCTGTTAACTCATAGTCAGCCATTTTGAATGAACATCTCGAGTAGCGACGACATATCAGACAGTAGAATGTCTTACAATGCATCGGCTGGTATGTCTAGTTCTCTGCCAGATGGAATCTATATTACAGAGTGTTACTGAATGCTAAAAGCCGTGTATACTACAAGGTTATGGCGAATTAATTTAAGTAACTCATGATTAGACCTTTCTTTGAGATAACTCTTTGATTTGTTTTAGAAGAACAAGTTGCTTAACTATAGACCCATTTGATACAAGTAATTTATTCTAAGCTTCTTCTTTTATTCATAATTTTACATACCCAAACTCTAGAAATATACTTTTATATTTACTTTGACACTTTATTCAAAGCTATAAGATACTAAATCACAAATACAATACAGTGTATTTATAATAAAGTAGTGAATACAAAACATCAATAGATACATCTATTGATGTTTTCTATTCACTGTTCACGTGACAACTTTTTGTTTCGTTGACTTATTTCTTTTGACGCGCTCGCGCTGTGACAGATTGCTTCGGAGAACGATGAAATTGCTTTTTGTTTCTTAATAATACTCATGACAAGTATATTTTGATGGATTTTGATGAATTGATGTTGATTGTGACTTGCTGAACAGCTACTTGATTTTGATATAAAGTAAAGATGTTTTATGTTTATTCAAAATCATTGTTTTAATTACAATACGGTATATTAGTGAAGAAGTCTATACACACTAAGAGCTTCACTCTCAAATTAGACGTGAATTCAAGAACACTTCTATCACTCTTGTAATTTGAAAATATTTTTAAGCAACGTCTTTTTAACGAAGGTCCCGCAAGTATTGTAGGCAAAAAGAATATTAAATTACAAGCTATTTTCCTAAATGGAGATAATGAACCTAAGAAATACGAATCTCTTTGTTCGCAAAATGATCCGTATTTAATTAATTCCTTCGAGAATATAAGAAAAAAAAACTTTGTCAAATTCAGAGGCAAATAATGGTACGAGTGGTTCGAGACACTCAAGTTTTCGTGGCTCTCTAATTTGTTTCCAAGTTTTCTGTTCATATAATTTCGTCATCTGCCCGCCGCCTTTTCAATTGAGCACAATGCGCTCAAAAAACAATTTGTAGATGCTCGACGACTCGAAACAACTCAAGAGGGAGAATTTGGACATAACACTTGACCTATTTACTCAGTGGAGACAGATTTAAGTTACGCAACGATTCATTAAACCTTTATATAGACAAGTTGTCCATCAACAACATTTACATTAGAAACTCATTTATATTTTTAACATTTGTTACAAACAAATATAATCTGTTGGATTGCAAATTGTTGATTCCATTGGACCTGAAAGTTATCGGATCAATCATCCGCAATTTATCGGAAACTTACTAAGAATATAACTTACCAAACGCACAAAGTTCCTTTAAGAAAAGAGTCGAGACCACTTCACTAATATTGTTACTTAAACAGTAACTTTATCACTACTTTACACTTTTGTTTGTTTTAATCAAATTGCGTACATGTGTTATGTATATACAATGTAAACACAAACACTGTGTTATATATATCTTTCACTTGACACTAAAGACACTATGGTACACGCGATAAGGTTTAATATTTACCGCGTTGATAACACGCCGACATCGCGTTATAGATTGATGGCGCCCAACGTGGGACGGAGCGAAATGACGCACGGCGAGGACATCCGATAGTGACGCCAACCGGCGAGATACTGCCGGGTGCGCAAGCCTGAGCCCAGCCATCCCCCTCCTACGCCTCACAATCCCAAATACCTACCCTCGCACGCCCGTTGCAATTTGGCAGACAAAAAAATCACATGAAACCTTTCTCTATCAGTGAACTCCGATGGTTTGTCATTCTACCCTCAGAAGTGCTTAGTATCTATTAGTTATCTTATTTTATTAAGTTCAAATGACTTTTTAGCTGTATTTTTATTCCTTTGGAGTAGCTTTGGAGATCATCCGCATTATCTTCAGATTATATATGAGCATTTATGTGAATCGTGTTCAATTCGAGGGTAGATATAAAGTATTATTTTGTTCAGCGTGTCTGTGTACGGCGGCACATCAAACGAAACTCGCTCAAAGCATTTTTCTGTTATATGCATATATTATTTGTATCCTCTCTCCGTTTAGGCAACTCATTACCATGTTTTTTGTTTTATTTTCTCAGTACTTTGTGATCGTTATGATTTCAGATTCAATTTCTTTAACTTTTGTTTGATATTAAGCATTTATATAGAATTTATATCGTGTGTAATCATATGTCAAGTTTAATACAGCGATAACAATTTTCTACGTCGGTGGAGACACATAATTACATGTTTATTACCAAAAGTTATAAATCATTATATTGCTTTGATAGAGATAATTACTTGGAGATTATTTACTCATTTGGAACAGGTATTATTTTAAGGTAATTATTAGAAGTTCATAAATGTATTTAGCAACGCATTGAACAAGCTTCAAATAATATTTAATAACAGGGCGAGCGCCTTTCTGGAGATAATTTTCATATCTTAAAAAACAAGCAAGGGTTGTCTACAAGAAATACGCGTGAATAAAGTGTGTAAAAATTTTATATGCTGAATTTTCTAGCTATCAAAATGCGATTTTTTCTGTGACTATGAAGCGCTTTACTGACTTGTGTCAGATTGAAACCAGAACAGAATTAACTTAATGATTGCATATTGTATGAGTAATTAGTATTTGTTACGTTTAACTACGTACGCTTTAGTCCAATGTTAAAATGCTGCTAGAATTTACCACCATTTTAACACAAACATTCATTTATGTCAAGAAAAAGTAATTTTGAACAGTTTTCTTAATCAAATAAGCTTTATAAGTAAATAAATACTGAGAAACAATTTTCACACGATCTCCTTAATTTGTTCTTAAAATTTGATCGCTTAGAAACCATAACAATTGAATCAAAGAAATATCGAATCCCTTGCATATTCCAAATGAAATATAATTCACAAATTTACAAATCGGTATCATTATGGCTCCAGTAACATTTTTAAATTGACTTATCACACGGATGTACTAACTGTTTTTTTTTGTTATTTAAATTCTGTCCTATATCCGTGACTTCAAGCGTGTAAATGTTGGCAGCATTGACAGGAAGAAAAATAAATATTGTGCAAGAAGAAAAGGACTATGTCCTATACTAATGTCTCGTATATAACGTCTCGGCGTTGTACGATATACATGCGCCACTAAAGACAATAACAATCAAGGAGCCAAGTCATCCTTGGATCACCGAAGTAATTAGAAAGATGATGAAACTGCGTGACAAGGCTTTGAAGGACTACCACAGGACCAAATCAAGTACAAAAAAAATGTATTATAAGGATTTGAAAGCTTTGGTAAACCAAGCACTGTTTCGGGAAAAGACTGCTTATTTCAATCTTCAAATCAATGACAATATAGGACAACCCAAGACCCTTTGGAATAAACTCAAAAAAATCATATCTCCTGACAATCGGATAGAATTACCATCACACTATGGGGACCCCAACATTATAAATAATCATTTCTTAAACATTTCAGGAGCATCCACTGTTAACATCTCACAGCTAACCTATTTTGAACACTACAAATACAGTGATGCTGTGTTTAGTATGAGACAAACTGATCTTGAGACCATAGAGAGAATATTTAAGGATTTAAAATCTAACGCAGAGGGTTGCGACTCTATTACACTGGACATGCTAATTTTAACACTACCGCACACAGCTGAACTGATTAAGACCATTGTCAATACATCAATTAACACTTCCACATTTCCTGACCTCTGGAAAACAGCAATAGTGCAGCCTTTGCCAAAGATACCAAGTCCAAGTGAACTCAAGGATCTCAGGCCCATTAGCATATTACCTTGTTTATCCAAGGTCCTAGAGAGGGTTGTCTGTGAGCAGCTTACGCGATACCTGGAGAACAATGACATTCTACCTGAAGCACAGTCTGGTTTTAGGAAAGGCAGAGGAACCGTAACTGCTCTACTTGATGTCACGGACAATATACTCTCTGCACAGGACCAGGGGATGTGCACTATATTAGTGTTACTCGATTTTTCCAGGGCATTCGATTCGCTGAACATAGACCTATTGCTCTCAAAGCTGAGCTATTATGGCCTTGACAGTAATGCACTACTTTGGTTTCGGAGCTATCTCATGGGTCGTCAGCAATACGTAAAAATCAAAAAGAATGACTCTGCACTAATTTCAGATACAGTCAAGGTGGTTAGAGGTGTGCCACAAGGTTCTATACTGGGACCATTACTGTTTATGGTGTACTCTGCAGATATAACTAACCACATTAAACACTGCAAGTTCCACATATATGCAGATGACACTCAGGTGTACATTTCTTTCAAACCAGAAAATATCAATGATGCTGTGACCAAACTCAATAGGGACCTAGCGGGGATAGCCGCATGGGCACAGGCTAATTGCCTCCTGCTTAATCCAGATAAGACTAAGTACTTAGTATGCGGTAGCAGGAGTGCAGTAACTAAAATTGGTACTGGGGCAAATGTCACACTCATGAATAGGCCCATTGAGCGTGTTTACGAGGCCCGTAACCTTGGACTACTCATGGACAGCAGTCTACGCTTTGAAAAACATGTGACCAATTCAATTAAAAACTGCTTTTACAAACTTAAAATTCTATATCGCATTAGACCCTATCTAAGTGAAAAACTAAGAATCCAACTTGCTGAATCACTTGTTTTAGCTAAGCTGAACTACATGGATCTGGTTTTTGGACCTCGACTCTTGGTAAAGACACAAAAACTCATTCAAAGGGTTCAAAATGCCTGCGCTCGCTTTTGCTTTAACATTCCATTGAGGGCACATGTGACACCATTTTTGAACAATTATTCTATTCTAAAAATGAGACACAGGCGCAAGTTACATTTGGCTTGCCTTCTATTTGGCATTATAAAATATAAAATACCTTCTTATCTCTATGACAAATTATCATGGGTCACTAATCAAAGGTCGTGCAGTGGCCGTAGACTCGCATTGCAGCTCTCAACACCACAGCACAGTTCTGCCGCCTTCAGAGGTAGTTTCAGCTACTCTGCTACCAAGTGTTGGAACAACATCCCACCACCATTGAGGAACCTGCATCAGAGCAAAACTAGTTTTAGGAAAAAAATAAAAAAAATTATGCTTGAGCACCAACTAATGCAGGAGAGCCTGAGACATGACACTAGTGTCCTGTAACGACTGACACACTGCAGTACCTGTGAGGCTAACCAATTGTTTTTAATTCCTGTCCGTATCTTTTGTCTATATTCTTTTGTTTTCCTTTATTTTAAATTATTTAATTCATTTATTTGTGGGACGTTTCTACTTACTCGGCAGTCTCAGCTCCATTTGCTTGGATGGTGAGACAAAACCCGCCTATATGCCTTGAATATACTCTGTCTGCTACAAATTTCAGTGCCCAGATGCTGAGCAACCTGTTGCCTGGCTCTGTGACTTTTGTGTATTCGATCTGTGTATATTACTTGCATGCTTGTCGATGTCGGCCTGCAAATAGGTTAAGACGCATAAATAAGGTTTGCACTCGCTTAAAATATGTATCAATTGTTGCTCTTATTATGTGTAACAGTTCTCCTTATTGTTGATATTATGATATTATTATATAAGACTTACCTTATGATTGCGGTATAGATTGTGATCAGACTTGGCTGCACCTTGCAACTATTCGTTTTTGTATGCCTATATTTGTGCTTGCTATTAGTGTACGCACGCGTAGCAAATCTATATTATTTTACTCCTTAGTGTGGCAGCGTGCATAATAACATAATGCACGCGCGGGGGTCACATTTGTCGGGTGCAGTCGTGCAGACATGATCAAGTGACAGAACTGTCAATGTCAGTGTCGTCAGACTGAGTTCTAACATAGATTAATATATAGTATAGATAAATAGTTAGTCGTAATAATTTAATCACCCTCATATTTTTAATGCATTAATGCTACCGTAATTTTAATTTCACTTTTATTACATATTATTATTATTTTAATTTTTTTATTCTGTTGCTCTGTGTGTTTACTTTAGTGTTTAGTGTTATATTCTAACTTGTGCACTAAGTAATAATTGTACTACACTCTATGCGTCGCCAAAAGGGCCCAGCGGAAGACCAGCGCTGGCTCCTTGCCAGCATTTTGCTGAGCTGGGTCCGCTTTGTAACGCCTACTATGTATGTTTGTAATTTTTTGTTTCTATGTGTAAATTGTAATCGTTACAAATAAAATTATTTTTCTTTCTTTCTTTCTTTCTATACTAGAATGTTTGGCCTGATATAAAGTTTACTATGTTGTACGTAAACAAACTGTCTAATAGCATAACATAGAACAACTAGACCAAAGAAAGGTGTTAAATCCGAGGGTATATACCATATACGAGCAGCACATAATCAGTCTTTATGGTATTTTTTAGAAAAGAGTCGTACATCAAATACTGAATAGAAAACTATTAAAAATTATTAGGCATTAAAAATGATATAATAAAAACGTTTAAAATTAGTAATTTTATAAAGATCAATTAAATACATTAGTAAAGAGAAACAGTAACTAAATATTTAAATAATATTCACTCAGATATTTCTTAGAAAAGACTCAAAGAGAGATCTTTCTAAGAAGTACCAACAGATTTATGTAACTACAAAGTATAAATCAAACGTAAAACAAGAACGTATCAAACAAATTACTTAATTATTCAAACATATTTTCATTGCTAATAAGAATACACTGACAGCTTACTCAAATATTTAGTACCTACTTGAAAAAACTGGTCAAGTACGAGTTGGAGTCGCACACGAAGGGTTCCATACAGTACCGTTATTATCAAAGTAAATGCGTCATAACACCGATCAGCAAATAACGGGATAAGGATAGGAGAATGATGGTGATGAGCATTTGTTGTGGTAGCACCAACACCAACGTATATATATATAAACTGTAAAATTTTCAGCTCTCTAGCTGCCACTGTTCCAGAGATTCAGCTTGGCGACGGACGGACGGACTGTCAGTGAAGTTTAGCAATAGGGTCCCGTTTCACCTATAAAAAAACTATATTTTCATTTACATGACGTAATAAAATTTGAGCAAGGGTGTTCCATACAAAACTAGAGGAAGGTCTGCATAAGTGCATACTATCAACCCGTTCACCGTACATGGTACAGGTAAAGCCAAGACGTGTATCTACATCTATTCTACTGCAAATATACCGTTACTTATTAAAAGATACGGGCAGAGGCGTATTTACCCTAGCTAGGGCCATATCTATAGGGTTCATGGCCCAGGGCGCCCAGTTTGAGAAGGTCAGCGAAATCCTTCTAGTTTAAAATTTTGCTCTATCTCTATTAATTTATAGGGCAGCTAATTAAATTGGCTCAGGACGTCAAATCAAATGGCCCGGGGCGGTAATTTTCAATATACACCTCTGCATATGGGCCTAACACATAACCATTAGTTCTTGGCATAAAATAACCAAACGTTTAATTTATTATATGACTTGAAACGCTTTCATTTATTAATAGAGGCATTTTCATATTCACGAAATTCCAAGAATATACAGCAGCGCTTCAATCATAAAAGCTCAATATCTTTCATAACAAAAAGTTAGCGATATAACAGAAGCATACTTCAAATAAATACATTGCAAAATGAACGCCAAGCTCGGAAGCTACGTATCGTAGAGCTTCGTAGTGGTGCTACGACGTAGCTGATATATACGTTCAAAGAAAAGCTACAAAAGACCGCTGCACCAACACACGATTTCAAAGAAAACCTTCAGAACACTAATATTTCAGTGCGAGAGCCGCGGCACCTCACTTATCTTCGATTCTTGCTTTTTCTATACTAGCAACCAACCAACTGAACATAAACTTTATATACACAAATATAAGGTTTCAGTTTATTTCTAAATCTCTTTCATATCATTTGTTGACAGTAAAAATATAGAAAATTAGACTTTACGACAGTTATAATAGCGTATTATTTTAGTTAAAGTGAATGGTATCAATATCTCACCTATACAATTCGGTATCGGCTCTTTTCACACGCCTTTGTTCCTAATGTTCATTACGTATTCTCTCTACTGATATTGAGGAGAGATATACATTTTATAGGTTTTATTGTGAGGTTATATTGTACGCGTGGATTTGTTTTGCGGCTTGGACGCGTTAAGTACACAAGTACGCCACAATGAATACTTTATAGCATGTTTACGTTGCGCGAAGAATTTGAGCAAACACAACTTTGATACGAAAGAATTGAGTGTCGCGGTTCACTGCCAACTGTTCTGTACAAAGCCTCAAATTAGACAGTGCTTTTTACTTATTTTTATTCGCTTCCTCGAACACTGTGTTTATTTTCACAATATTCACGCAATTTATTTAAAAAGGAAAATTGTTTGTCCAATACAATATTCGATATTCATTGTTTGCTGAAATCAATTGATTATTTTTTTACATAAAATGAAAATGAAGTAATTATTGAGAACTGAGATAATTTTGTACCTATATAAAAATTCTAGGAAGTTTTTTAATATCCTTCTAAGAAATTTTGGCTTTTGATCCTATAAAAGTAACCAATACCTACTAAAATGTTTATATATTGTTATATCCGGAACGTTGAATAACTTATATTTTCTATAGGAATAAAGCTGACGAGTGTTTTGTTTGAACGCGCTAATCTCGGAAACTACTGGCCGATTAGAAAAATTCTTTCAGTGTTGGATTGTACAATAATAAAAAAAGGCTATAGGCTACACAACATCACGCTGCGACCAATAAGAGCGAAGTATCATTGACAAATGTTGCAAAAGCGGGGAAGTTTTTAAATTCCACGTGTATGAAGCTACTTATATTAAACTTGTAACCTTGGTAGTACCTTTAGAACATCGTTTTAACGTAAGTTTGATAGAGCTGGGCTTACAATTAATGTTTATAGGCGTACATAATAGTAGTAGAACTAGTATCGTTTACAAACTAACCTAATAACATGTGATAAACATAAAATTAACTTGGTGCATTGTAAATATCAGACGTAATGTTACGAACTTGGTGAAGAGGCTTCGACTTGTCTTAATGTACTTTGTTGTTTATTTAGAAGGTATTGCTATATTTAGACTCTGGCAATAGTCTTTAAACAATACAGAGTATTGATACTAAGACGTAACGACCAATAAAGGGTAAAATTGACTGACTGACACACTTCTCCAGCCCATTTACGTCCCACCGTTGGGTACGGGCCTCCTCCACCTTGGAAGGGATTATGGTCTAATCCGTTACCAGCCGAACATCCTGAAATATATTGTATTCAATCGACCAGCTCTTGATTATGCTTATTCGGACGTGTCTTTGAACATTTTTCGTAGAAGAAGAGGGATGACTTGTTTATAGTTCGTGTAAGGGATGATATAGGTTGATAGGGATACGACGTATGTCTGCGGGATATTGAACAAGGTAACATGGTGACCCGACCACAAGTAATTCGGACAATAGCAAGAGAATGTTAAGCGCCAATGGCAACGTAATACTTTATTTTTATTTGAAGATGCAGAGGGCGTCACTAGGTGGTAAGAAACATCATAAATTACGATACCAATGTGTAATTAGTACATAATTTTTGCTTTTTTATCATTATTTGAGCCCTCTATATATTTTTTTGCTTGTATTTATTTTTTTAATGCAATAATACAAGTGTTACCACTTCATTTCTAAGCTAAGGGATACTTCAAGCAAAAAACTTCCTGTGCGAGACGGGATTTTCGAAACTAAACAGTTTACCAACAAACCTAGTCTAGTAGACGAAATATCCTTACGAAATGGAGTAGGCCCGAGCTCAACAGTGGGAGGTTGTGATGTGACGAACAAATATTTTCATACAAATTTTAACACGCCTTTTTGACTTATGGTTGAGATTTGAGTTTCTTTATTTAATAAATGAATAAATATTATTATTTATGACGTTACACACAACCTCCTCTGATCCTAAGCTAAGCCTATTTGCTTCTCCTTATAGTGGTTCTTTTGATGTAATAATACTAATACTACTAATAGTAATAAACACGCTTATTTAAAATATGAAACAATGCACTAACAAAAAAAAGTACAAAATGAAACTAACTTTATACATCTGTGTAAGTATTATTTCTCGTAGTTTGATCTGGATCAATGCCAATTAAAAGTTTTCTGACTGCGTTGTTTTCATAGGATATTATGCAATTTCTGTCATCGTGTCTCTGTCACTGTCTGTTTGGAGAAATGCAATACCTTTGTTTACTTAATGTATTTATAATGAATTAATTATTCAGTTGTTGTTTTAATTAAAGTTTAGATAAGCGTAAATAAATATTAACAGACCGTCTAAGGATTAATTAAATATACACAACGAAATCAGTCTAATTATTTACGAGTATAACATAGACATTGAGAATTGAGAGAATGCACAGGTTACGATCCTAGTTCCTGTCAATCGGTGATATAAAAGCCAGCTACAGGAAATCTTAAAAATATTACTTCCTAACAAGTATTACTTTTCAGGCAGCGTCTTTGTTGATTGAAGGACTTACGAACATCTAGACAGCAAAGAGCAGAAAATATTAGGAATTTTTAGTCCAATCTGAGATTCACACAACTTCACTAAAATTAAGTTTGACAGCACCATAATTAGTCAATCTATACAATTTAGTGATAATGCTATTCTGGTGTACATCTTAAATGTCAAAATTGCACTTAATTTAGTGACTTATTTAGTCGGGATGTAAGTAGGTACCGACTTAAATTCTCTTAATTTTATCATGGCTTTTTGAACATTAAAAGTTGATTTTCTAATTAAATATTGAATAGTAACTATTTGTCAGCAAATAAAAAACAATTATAAATTAAAATTATTCTTGATAAATTAAATATTTGGCGCCAAAATTGAGGTTAAACTAAGCGCGAAAAACAGACGAATCAATCCAATTTTTAGCAAAAGTGATAGCCACAGACCTCCGCAAACCTCAATAACCCATTGAATATAAAATACATAATATATTGAAATATATTCATTAATAATCTAGTATTGAAACAGTTCATGTGTAAACCGATGGTCAATCTATTTCTTCCGTCTGGCTGGTTCGTTGTTTATTAATGATAAGTCGGGATTCAAACCTGATATTATATTATATATTGTAACCTGAATTACTTGAAAGAAACAAAGAGCTTGTTAGAAATATAAGGGTAACTTAATAAGCCTTTATAGAGCCAATAGAAATAAAAACTCAAAGCGATGATAACATTGTAGTAAATCAAATTATGGTGGAAAAAATTGACTGCCGCAAGCGGGACTTGAACCCACGACCTTGGAATACCGTTCCGAAGCTCTTTCCAAGCGGCAGTCAATTTTTCCACCATAATTTGATTTGTTAAGTAAGGCATAGCATGTCAATTGCAAAATCAATAAATTACTTTAACATTGTAGTATTTAGGATTTCTTCCAAAAATATCTTCAAATTTTGTTCTGCCTCTCTGTACGTCTGTATAACTTAAAAACACGTTGTTTACTCCGGTGTTAAAGTTCTTAAAGTGTTAGAATGCAAAGCTTCCTTTTTTTGCAAAATTAAGTCCCTTTCATTATTATAATATAGATTGCAAGAAAAAAAATCACCAATGTTTTCATAGTTGTAACTAGATGGCGCTGTTAAATAATTATTCGTTTATTCACAAGCTTTTTTCAATAAAATGAACTAAAGTTAATGTTACGGAATAATATACTATCAAACTGCAAGTTGTTCACAAAGCAGAAAGCTAACAGTATGTAATTAACGAGCGAGTAGAACCTCTATGGTTATAAAAAGGCGGGAACGTGTGCCGTGACGTGGACGCTTTAATTGAATAACTTGTGTCCGGGCACGTGCCTTGTGTTGCACCTGTCGCTTGTCGTATTAACTAACATGATGTAGGTAGTCTTCGATTATTGAACTAATATTGTTTATGGATTTTATTATTTAATGTTTGCTTTTTATTTTTAAAATACATTAAACGTTTTGTGGAGAGGCTTACATCCAGGAGAGGACAGAGAAAGGCTGATGAATGTATGGATCCCTATCAATCCCATCCCTTTTTAAGGATTTAAATGCCTTAAGGAGCATCTGAATCTTTAAAAGTAATCTTATCTGGGTGATATTAATATTTAGAATTTGACAAAAAGGAAATTCTGTAAGGAATAAAGTGTACACACACATTTATACACTCGTCTGAAAAAATGCTCAAGATAGAGTAAGACAATTGCAAAGGTTACTACATTTATACTACATACATATTTTTTTCAAGCCTATCAAATGTTACTTAACAAATTAAGTGGTCATTAAAATATATTTAATAAGATACAAAGTTTAAACTCCTTAAGTTACTGTCACCAGCTAACTTCACAAGTTTTAAAACTTAATACTTTTTTAAATTTAATAAATCCCGCAACAGAATTGCTCTCCCTAGCAGCAGGGCGGTGTTCAGCGCCAAGTTTAAACTATTCCACTTATATTAAATGTACGTCTTTTTACTTTGAGCGTCAGATCCAATCTGAATATTTACATGAAACTTCAATAACTTGTATTATGTAGATGGCGCTGGTTGCAAGCGGTATGTTTTCATATAAATTAGATCAAAGAAACTTCATAAAACACGAAGTAAAGCATTTATTTTTCTGAAAACTTTGCTGTTTAAAAATCTTTTTATCTTATTTCTAAAATTCTGGTGTCGCGGTGTTACTTTACTAGAGTCCTCTGTGTTTATATCGGATATATCTGAGCAATATATTTTAAAGTAATTAAACTATTAAATACACCTATCGTATATATACAAACTGTGACATTTACATATCTCTAACTACCACCGTCTTAGAGATACAGCCTGGTGACAGACGAACAGCGAAATCTCAGTAACAGGGTCCCCTTTTTACCTTTTGGTCCGGAACGCTGATAAAAGTGGATATAAGTATATTGTAAAGGTTGTGATCATTGAATATAACCTATACAATGATACAGGCCACTTAAGATTTGTTTTTAAAAAAGGAATAAAAAATTGAAAATTTGAAAATGAAAAGAAAAGAATTTGGGGAGATGAGAAAAGGAGATGAAGAGAGGATGTTGAAAAATGATGGTAAAATAGTTTTTCTATATTATAAAAAATATAACAAATTAATTATGTTAAAAGTGATTTTATTAGTATATAATAGTATATGAATGTAAAGAAGAAGCTTTACAATTGGTGGAGGCGCGCCGGGTATAGCGGCCCGATTGGTAAACCAGCTCCTACGCCCAGGGATGTGTTGACGAACAAAGGGTCGACACAGGATAAATATTAATTATCAGAGAAGTAGCCGTATCTTTTTATTAAATTTTTATAAATTATTTATAACTAAGATGGAACTAGCCACGATAACTTTCGGTGGTTGCGCACAGGAGTGCCTAGATGAATTCGAAGAAATGTTTTACGCTTTAATAACTTTCAAGAGATGCTCGTCTGAAGAAGAAAAATTATCACTATTGCCCTCATTTTTAAGGGGTAACGCCTTACTTTTCTTCCGGGGCATTAAAGACACGTGCAAAAGCATGCAGGAGGTATTTGATAGACTAAGGGAAGAGTTCCAAGAAGTAAATTACCAAGAATTGTTCTATAACGAAATAATTATTTGCATAATGATGTAAATTGGTGTAGTGATTCAATTAGATTAAGGTTATATATATAGTGATAATTATAATTTACTAATATTGTTTTATTTTGGTGTGTTTCATATTGTTCGGGATCGGCGAGACTTCATAATGACGTCAGCAAATTTGTACATAAGAAAGATGCAATGAAAAGGAACCACATCAAAAATTTAATTATTTTTTCATATTTATATTTTGAATGTTTAGTTAAAAATGTGAGATAAATATATTAACATAGTAATTAGATAGTGAGTATTTCGTACTAGATTATGATTATAGTATTAAGGTAGAACGATTAATAGGTATAATAATGGGTTGTATTGAGTTATAATGTCGAAGGTAGTGGCTTGGTAGAGTTAGTTGGATGAGTCGTATCAACGGGTAATATCTTTGAATGCAACATGGTAAGGCCATAGGCTATTTATCATGGAATCCTGTTTTGGGATATCACGCATTTTAGAGATAGAACTCATAAGATAGGATTTAGGAAAGTAGGTGCTAGAGTAAAGTATTTGTTCATTAGGAGAGAAATGTGAAAGGTTGAAAATTGAAAGAAGTTGTATTATAGTGAGAGGTTGCTGATAATATTTTTATTTTATTTATTGGGTAATAGTTAGATAATAATGATTAGCGAATAGTTTATAATTACTTAGATAATAGAATGATTGATTATTTAAAACGTTACTTGTGGTAGAAGAATGGTTGGTAAATTTATCTCACGAGAAGGAATTCTAAATGTGGAATAAATTGGTCATTCCCGAGCATTCAGGATTACTTAGTAGAAATTATACCTAAATAATTGAAAAGAAGGTTGAGTATTATCTGAGCATACTTTAAATTTTAATTTGATAATCTCTGGATTCTATCAATTATAATGGTTTCTTATGTAAATTTTCTCATTAAGCTGGAAAGCTGTTAAATTAGCATATCTTTCGGATCTATGATGCTGACCTCATAATTGAAGCTCGATAGTTTTTATAAGAGCATTAATTGTTTGGTGATGAACATTTTTCTGATTGATTGTTGATGATATATGCTTTGTGTCTTGGTGTGATAGTTTTAAGGATGCCTTATCATTCTTGTTTATTATTGGATAAATCAATTTTAAAGATGAAGTAGTTTAATATTTTATGAAAAGAGTGATATGATATAAGGGCATCGTAGTTAGTGTGGTTCGGATAACTAAGATTAGAAAGGCAATTTTTGGTTGGTTTTTTGCTTTTCAAGTTTTTCGAAATGTATTGCTTCGAAAAGCTAGGTCCTAGCTGGATCTAATCTGGTTCATTCTAGTTTGTTATCATGCTTTCCAACCTTAGGTAGGGTGTCCAGTATTTTGTAACTTAGAAAAAAAAAATTTTTTTTTTTTTGGAAAAAAAATTTTTTTTATCCTCTAAGGGGGGGAGAATGTAAAGGTTGTGATCATTGAATATAACCTATACAATGATACAGGCCACTTAAGATTTGTTTTTAAAAAAGGAATAAAAAATTGAAAATTTGAAAATGAAAAGAAAAGAATTTGGGGAGATGAGAAAAGGACATGAAGAGAGGATGTTGAAAAATGATGGTAAAATAGTTTTTCTATATTATAAAAAATATAACAAATTAATTATGTTAAAAGTGATTTTATTAGTATATAATAGTATATGAATGTAAAGAAGAAGCTTTACAATATCTATAATAGTACATCGCGGAAACTTTTTACTTGAATCGCTTTAGAACCAACCTAGGAAAATATTCACCCCTTAATAGGTTAATGATGACATATAATAATTTTTGCGCGCATGGCGATATTGACATTTTCCATGAGACTAACTGTAAACGATTCCTTAATAATTGCAAAAAAATATTGACTGATTTGAATCTTTAATGTTTGATTTTGTTATACTCGATTATGTATCTCTTGGTTTTTGTACCTTTTAGTTTTCTGCTTTATCTCGTATCTCGTATCTTATAATCATATTCGTATCAACTGATCTTGTGTTTTCATTATTCTAATTAAATTCTTTTTTTTTTGTTGTTATTGACGTATATGTGTTTAAGTATATATATAAATTCTTATTATCTGTATAAAAAGAAATAAAAATAAAAAAAAACCATTTCTTATTATATTTCTGTAAGTGCTGTATACACCTTTAAAGTTGTTGCACATAGACTAAGGAATCAATTGTTATTTAATTTTTATGTATTTTGTGTAAATAACACTGGTGTATCTGTTTTAATAAATAAACAAATAAAATAGTAGAAAAATATGAATACAATGCTTTATAAGATATATAAACTTTATTATTGAATAGTAAACAGTTGTATAGAAGTTTCATATTAATATTCACATCTCATTTGTAAATCTGCCGTCATATAGGCAGTACAGTAGGAAACATCTTTTCCTAAACAACAATAAGAACTAACAATATTCAAAAGATGTCTTATAAATATAAATAGTTTTGTTAGAGTTTAATATTCTATTTATTGTAGCTTAAATTGATTTATTTTAGAGAGAAATATTATTAGGTTTCATGTTATTTACTGAAGTTAGTATGAGTATGGATGAAGCCAAGGAAGTGTATTTGGATCGTAGCAGATGACGCTCTATAGTCTGTGCCTGCTCCTATAATAAGAAGGCGTGATGGTATGATTGAAAATGATGATTATAAGAAGAGATAATTTGATCGAAACTAATACAATCCGACTGCACAAATAATACATTTATAATTTAGTGATCCTGTTGAAATTTTATTTCCTTGTCTAACCCTTACAGACAATTTTTATTTCATATGTAACACTCACATTGTTTTAGTTAATTTCCAATCATCACATCGATTCCGATGTACGTAAGTAATCTTTGTAAAATATTAACACTTTCTCAACTAAACACACTGCATAACATATCAATCGCCTATACAAACATAATAATTCTGTACCGTATGTTTAGATACTCATAACGTCGGTATTACCTCACATTTATCTACCAAACATTACGTCCCTGTCTACTGTATAAAACAGCTATAAATAATTGAGAAGTATTTAAGTACTGCGCACAAACTCTCGCGAACTTATTTAATAATTTGACCATTGAGTCGTGGTCCGCCTACTAATAATTTATCTACCGCTTAATTAAATCGTTTATTTTATACGAGATATTAGTATATTTATTTATGTGTAATAACTAAATTAAAAAATCGGTCAAGTACGAGTTGGACACGCGTACAGAGGATTCCGTACCGTAATTATAATACTAGGTGTTGCCAGTAACTTTGGTCGCGTGGAGTTTACAAACCAACTAACAAATTATACAAAAAATGCCATCCTCATGAATCACATTACCTATTAAAAGAAATCGTACCAAAATCCGTTGCGTAGTTTTGAAGATATAAGCTCACAGAGGGACATACATACCAAAATAACGACTTTGTTTTATAATAAGTAAAGAAAATATTCGTTATATTTTCAATTCTAAATAACGAGATAAGGACAGGAGAATGATGATGAGTATTTATTTATTTATTATTTTTTTATTAATATACAACTGCTTACTCCACTTACAGTTACCCAACGCGTGAAGTAGGCTAAATACACTTAATACAGTTTTACATTGCATTTTATGAAATTTTTACTTAAATTAAGAAATATATTCAAATTGTTGAAAAATATATCAACCTCAGGGCACTGAGCAATCAAAGCATTGAGTAGCCTTATTGCCTGATTAGTGGGAGCATATTGTGCGGTACACGATCGGTATTGGTTAGGTGCCGAGAGAGCACAGCGAGATAATGTACTTGCATTATCAATTTTGTTATGCAGTACTAAATAGTAGTGTAACATTAGAGTACACTTGCGACGTAACGCTAGCGTATCGAGACCGACCATACCGGATACGAAGAGAGAAGGATATAAATACGGATAATAGCCATATAGCTTTTTGTATAGAAATCTGGAAAATTTTCACTGAACACGCTCAATCATCAAGCTATATTTAGACTCATGAGGGTCCCAGATAATAGAATTACACTCTAAAATACTACGTACGAACGAAAAATAAAGTATAATAATAGTATTTCGATCCTGAAATGAAGTTGATTGTCTAATTACAAAACCTAGTAATTTGCTGTTATAGCATCAACTGATTTACATTTCAAGCTCTCTATCGCTGGTCCTGCGATACAGCCTGGTGACAGCCATTTACCTTTTGGTACGAACCCTAAAAAGAATGACGGCTTGACAAAATATAAAGCTTACCACAGGCATATTACTCGACGTCTTCTGGTCGCAAATTAAGCTTCTTCTATGCTAAGTGTTGCGAATTATGAATGAACCAAAACACACAGTTGAATTCACCCAGCGCAACAGAATTGCAGTAAATATATTCAAGTTTTTCATCAACCGAAAGTTTCTATAGATATGTATTTATAATACAGAGGAATTCAAATCTAACTTTGTGTATGACTCGGTTCTATATCATCACTTCCAAAGTTAGATGTCGTCAAATATTGTTAACTTTGTACCAACATCCTTATATTTTAGATTTTGTACAAAACTTAATTCAACTTTTGATTATACATAATATGTGTCTATAATAAGCTTCATGTATTAAAGGGGCTTCGTGGTCTAGTGGTTCATGTAACGGACTGCCATACATGAGGTCTCGGGTTTGATTCCCGCTCGGGACAATCATTTGTGTGATGTTTTTAAATTAAATATTTGTATGACAAATATTTGTTCTGCGTCTGGGTGTTTCTATGTATTATAAGTGTGTATTTACAAAATAAATATAGTATATGTAGTATATCCGTATTCTGGTACCCATAACACAAGCATATAAGCTTAGCTTGGGACCAGAGGACGTTGTGTGAAATGTCCGTGATATTTATTTATTATTTTATTTATTTATAGCTGCTGTCCGCGACTTCACACGCCTGGAATTTAGCAATATTTACCCGTTTCTGCAACATCTTTTACTTATGATGCGCTCCTATTGGTCACTGTGTGATGTTAAATTCATTCTCGATAGATGTACTATCCAAGACTGAAATATATTTTTTTATCGGACTAGCGATACCTGAGATTAGCACGTTCAAACAAACAAACACACAAACTCTTCAGTTTTATAATGTTAGTGCGTAGATTATTATTGATCTATACGAATATAAGCTGAAGAGATTGTTGTTTACTTAAAAATAGAAGTTAACATTTTAATAACTTCGCGCTGAATTTAAAGGTAAATCAATCTAAATCAATCTAAATACAACATTTAGTTTCAATTTTGTCACCGCAGTAACATCGTGTCTTGATGGCTATAACGATGGATGATCGATGTCCGTCCATTGTTTGTTATCAGGGTGTATCTCTGAAACAATGATAGCTAGAAAATTGTAATTTTCACAGAAAGCAAGAAACAATGCATATGCGGGTCCAACTCGCTTGACTTTAGTGTTTGTTCATTTATTTATATAGTAATATGTAAAATATATAATTAATGAGGCCAAGTCATAACATGTCGGTCATACAGTAAATTCGCGGATAAAGTGTACAACTTGTCGGAAACCTAACACGTCGGAAATAATCCGACACAGTTACATACTCGTAGTAGCCAAGTTTAATATGTTACAACTGAGCAAGTTGCATTCATACTAGCACGACTAGGATATCCGCATGTGTACAATATATACTACTGTTCCTTTATTCTAACTTTAACTAAAAATCTGAATAAAAGAAAGAGTAGAAAATACAGAAATGACGTCTAAAAGAAGGGATCGAAGAAAAAGGCACATTGCGCCGACCCCAAATAAGGGGATAAGGGCTGAACAATGATAATGATGATTTAAATAAAAAACCAGACAAGTACCGGTTGGACTTGCGCACTAAGGTTTCTACCTAATTATTAACTAATCATAATATCATGTCATCACCTGGTAACAAACGTACAGCCTGGACGGCGGAGTCTCAGTAATACGAACCCGTTTTATCTTTTGTTACGGATGTCTCAAAAGCATTGTACGATTCGTATTTTACAAACTTTTAGGTGCCTATTCACAATCTTTTTTAAAGCTAGGATACCAATGTGATAAGGCAGGAAGATGAAAAGATGGTGATAAGATCTGATAGGAAATATTGAATAGCTTGTTGTGTAAGAATGTAATGTTAAATGTAAGTTGATAGCGACGTATTATTTTCCCGCACCCATTGTAAGAAGGAACAAACGTACAGCACTGATAAGTATTATTTTACCACTTAGATATGATTTTATAGATAAGCCATTTATTTATTTAATTATTTATTATCACTTTCTTGACGTTTCGGTGTCATATGGAATTTTATTCATAGACTTATTTATTTTATCTCGCACCTGTTGGTCACAGCGTGATGTTATGTAGCTTAGAGCCTTCCAGATTAAATGAATTTAAAAAAGAATTTCACTATATTTTTAGGACTAGTAATTGACAATAAACTTGACTGGAAAGCACACATTGACACACTCTGTAAGAAGATTAGCAAATCAGCGTATGCCCTTTTCAAACTTGCGCTAATCATAGATAGTGACGCATTACTTACTGCCTACTATGGTATAATAGATTCAAAATTAAGATATGGCATCATTTCCATGGATTTGGGATTATTCTACTAACAAGAAGTTAGTATTTACTATGCAAAAAAGGTGTATAAGAGCTATGTTTAAGTTAAAAACAAGGGACAGTTGTGTGCCATACTTTAAAAAATATAACATACTTACATTGCCCTCGCTGTATATTTATGAAACTGCTGTTTTTGTGAAATCAAACCCTGAGCTATTTCAAACATTTGCATCATTGCCGAGGAACCAACGAGATAACTTAAGACTACGGGCACTATCAGCTAATACTACACTTATGCAGAAGAATATTCTATGCATGGCAGTTGCAGTGTACAATAAAATACCGAAGGATATGAAAGTTCTAAAACTCAGTATATTTAAGAAAATGGTGAAGGCCTTTTTAATAACACAATGTTTTTATACTGTAGACGAATTTTTAAATATAATTTATATATATATATAATTTATAATAGGTATGTTAGTTAGTTTTTTAATTCGTTTTTGTTGATTATTTTTATTTATTATTAATTTTACGTGCTTTAGTTGTAGACGTACTATTTGACATACCAATTTTACTAATTAAATTATATACTTGACATGGCCATGAAAATAACATAAACTTACTAAGATTAGACATTTGCTTTATATCATTTTATATTATAGTGTTGTATGACTGACATTGACAAAATGTTACAAGTATTTTTTGCATGCCTAATGGGTAGAAAATAGCGAACTAATGTAACTCAGATTTTAATGTAATAACTTGTATGACCTATTTTCGGCAAATAAAGGATTCATTCAATTTGAACCAGTAGTTCATGAGATTAGTGGACAAACAATTAAACAAACACTCTGGCTTTATACTATTACTATAAATACTATTTAAATCAAACTTTACGTGTCTAAATCTTTAAAAATGTTTTCGCTCCGACATATATTTTTAAAAGAAATCTTGGAGCTTAGTGTTAGGAATGGTCTTACAATCTATCGTGACCGAAGTCGCACGAGTTAATGCCGACGTGAAATGTGACTGCCGATAGTATAGCCTTCCTTTAGTACAACGCGCAACGTCGGGTTTTAGGTATTGTTATATATACATATACTACCTAAGGCACTTAGTTTCATTTGCATTTTATGGTTATTGTTCTGAGTCGTAAAATAGCCAAAGATATGCTTTATATCTACAGCAGCTGTTAATATAATTGACTAACAATCACAAGGTGTCAGTTTTGATTCCCACCTAGAACTCGAATAATTACTCGTGTGATATTAGTATTTACAATAGAGTCGTTTGTAATGAATCTGGTGTTTAAAAAAAAAATTATTCAAGAAAAATATCACGTTATCCGTACTCTGGAACTCATAACACAAGCAATAAGCTGGGATTAGAACCAGAGTATATTGTGTGAAATATCCAAAAACATTTATTTAATTAATAGATTTAAACAAATTTAAAATCCATTCTAATAATTTCTGTCCTAATACATTAAAATATTAATGTCTTGCTTTCAAAATTAACACAAAAGTCGCTTTAGTCTCCTTCACTACAAAGTTAGTGCAGGAGACTAACTTTGTCGGGCGATTGGTCCTGGCTACAGATAACTTATTTAATAACTAGTGGTTAATCCCGCCTCCTGCTGCCTTCGTCTTTAGTATTTCTCTTACCGTTGAATAATAGGTATCTTACGGAAAGTTTTATGAATTACTAATTATAATAATTAAAAAGTTTTTGTTAATAAACAAAAGGTTCTGTGTGAATCTTATGTTCTTACTTGACTTTTACAGCACCCTGCGAAGGAAATGGGATGGTGACACTTTTATTCTTAATCTATATAAAAGAATTTTTTAAATCAGATCAGAAGTTTCTGAGATTAGCCCGTTCAAACAAACTAGTTAATACTACTGTAGATTATTTAGTTTAACGACATGTTTATGGATTGTTAACCCATAAGCTCTCTTCATAGAATATTTAGAATAATGTCTCGTTAATGTAACAGCGAGGCGAGGGTGTCTCCTCTATACAGCCTCAAGCTAATATCTCCCACAATTGAAAGGGGACATTTGTGGCTTGATGTTTTAAACGGCTTCCAAATTGAAGAAATTCTTGATGCATCAAAATATTTGATTTTATTTTTGTGTATGTTACTTGATTTCCTTAATTGCTGTGTGTCATGATTTGAAGTTATGTTTTTCAAGGAATCACAGGACTTCTTCAAATTTTTCGAGGTTCGTACTTTCAATACCTTAGCTATATTATGAAATGGTCATGTGTCATATCTTCTTAGATAATTAGGATAGCATCTGTGTGTTGACGAATTAAGAATACGTGTATCTCTACCCCTTTTCCATCCCAGGATGCTGTAAGAGCCAGCCAAGGAATATTGTACACAGATAACATCCTCTGTGAGAAGCGAAAAATATATACTAATAATATAAAGCTAAAGAGTTTGCGCGCGCTAATCTCAGGAACCACAGGGTCGAATTAAAAAATATTTTGTGTTGAATAGTACATTTATCCAGGAAGGTTATAGGCTAGATAAATTCACGCTGCGACCAATAGTTCGCTCCTATTGGTCGCAGCGTGATGTTATCTACATCGGTGAAAAATATTGCAAAAACGGGGAAAATTCTCCAAATCCCAAGCGTACGAAGTCGCAGGCAATCGCTAGTAAGATAATAAACCGAATGCGAACACGCCTGGTCTACGCGGCACAGAAGGCCATAATGTCTTCTAATGTGGAAGTGGTCCGTGATCGACAGTAGGACGTTAATGGCCTGGAGAAAAAGAGAGAGCTAGTACAGCATCCAAAAAATATTCTCTCTATTTAAATTTTATGTCGCGATTAATATATTAAACATAATATGTCACATAAATGAACAGTAGATGTATACGGTCGTCAGTGGTATATAGTGTTAGTGACGTCACAGTGACGTAGTGATGCTCGTTAACGTCTATCGGACGTGTCAGCAATTAAGGCTGTATCGTTGAGCTGACACTTTTTGTTCTACCAGTACTGTCTGTTGGACGTTTCATGATCAGCACAATATATTTCTATTTACTGTTGGTATGTATGTACCAAATAGGGACCTTATCGCTTCCAGACAACCAACAAGTTGCGATGTACTAATCTATAGTATAAATCCAGCTAGAATCTTTACTTATGATAAAAGCATTTAAATTACATTTCTAACAAATAGTATCCTTTTGTGCGACGCAAACCCTCCAGGCTATGTAGAGGAGCGCACCCTAACGGTAACATTAACGAGATATTATTCAAAAATATTGTATGAAGAGGGATTATGGCCAGTTTAACGTATAAATGTAGTTTAATAAATGAGAAATTGATGCCAACATCTACAAAATACTATTTAATATCCGCCATTTCATAGTAGATTATAACTGCATACGAGAATTACGTTACATAGATACGAAATTAATAAAATCATATTTTAAAACAAACAGACATACAGACGGACAGTGTTTGAAACTGTGAAGGGGTTTTTTGTGCGTAATTATTTTAAGGATATAAATTAAACTACTCGGGATTCGAACTCTATACTGTTAGTGTTCTTCATAGACAGCTAAATAAGTACTTTTCTCATTGAATACTTAAAATAATATGCGTTAATCATAGCTCACGGGACAGGGTGCAGTGATCCCTCCAAAGCCTCCAGTCCTCGGGTTCCGTAGGGGAGAGTCAATTAATTCCACGGCTGTTTAATTTACTTCCAGCGACAATACTTAATGAGATGTATTTTACATTTTTAAAAGAAATTTGTTAATTAAATAAGAAATTCGGTTTCACAAAATGGACGTTTTATAACTTTGAGTTAACTCATAAAGACTGCTTGATTTATAATTTGTTAATTTTAATTTACATGTCATGAAAACATTATCTAATGTTTCGTATTTTGTTTTGTAGATTTGTATTAATACTATCTTTAGGTTGTCTATTTTGTTTAGAATAATTTATTTAAGTTATAAATACAGGGGCAAAACTTTAAAAACTCAAATTCAATAATTTAAAAATCAATTTAAAAAATATTTTTTAAACAAAACCGCTTTGAGACGCACATATATTTGTTTTAAATTTTTGGTCGACGTTTCGGAGACTATGCCGTCACCATGGTCAATGGTCATGGATTGAACTGATCTGGTCCTGGTCCCACTGGTAGTTTTATCTAAACAAATGGGTCACGCAATTGTTATAGAAAATATTTATTACCTTGAGAGGGAGGCAAATTCATAGGAGTTGCACATACCTACTTACGAAGCTTAAAATATACGTAGCTGACACTTTTTAGTAGACTTAATATTATAAGTTTAAAGAATAAATAATTACCTACTATTTCTCAGCTGACTGACTTTTTACATTTTATAATTCACCTGCCCTTATCCCACTATTAGGGGTCGGAGCAACATGTGTTTTTCTCCCATAGTCCTCTGTCTGACGTCATATCTGTTCTTACTCCTCTTGCTTTCTTATCCTCATTCACACAGTCCATCCATCTTTACTTAGGTCTTTCTATTGACTTTTTAAGTTCTGACGTTTCAAAAGAGCTTGTAAAACATGCCAACTTGAAATAAAACTTTTTGACTCTTGATATTTTAAAATAAGTGGTCTGTGTGAGTCAGTGGTAGTATTTAGTTATAAAGTGTTAATATCAGTTTGTTATCGTCGCGGCGCACTCCACCCTCATAAATCATCCAAAGTAAAAGTAAAGAACAACTCTACAACTGAACCTTAAACCTTCTTGTTATTTTCTTATGAAATGTTTTATATAGGTACGTAAATATTATAATATTTATTGTGGCATACTTTGTGCAAACACCGTTTATAAATAAATATTCATGGACATTTCACACAACGTCCTCTGGTCCCAAGCTAAGCTTATATGCTTGTGTTATGGGTACCAGAATACGGATAGACTACACATACTACTTTTTTTTTGTAAACAGATACTTAGAATACGTAGCAACACCCAGACGCAGTAAAAACTATTGTATGACCTTTATAAATATCACACAATTACACAAATAAATTGTCCCGTGCCGGAATCGAACTCGCGACCTCGTGAACCGCAGTCCATTACATAAACCACTAAACTAAGAAGCTCGTCGATAATAAATAACAACTTAAATAAAGTTGTTGTAACAAATACAAGAAAGTATCCATTAGTCTTTCTCCGTACACCTCTCCCTGTTGGACATGCGCCTCCCCCGTAGATCGCCACGAGCGACTCGCGGTCCTGGACCGCAAGAAAGTAAACACTCCAAATTTTAAAGTCCACAACTGTATCTGTTTTTTGGTTTCTGAGATTAGCGCGTTGGAACAAACAAGCTCTTCAGCTTTATAATATTAGTAAGTAGAGATTAAATAGATAGAATAATGTGTGTTAAGGGTTCAGATGTGTATTTGAATGAATTAATAAAATGAATTAACAAAAACATAATGATAACGATTGAAAATGTCAAAAAAATCATTCCACACGGAAAAAATAATTACTTTGATCGAAGACGCTGCTGTCACTTGGTTTATAATATAACATAACAGCGTGTTTTAGGATTACTTATCATATACCAATAAATATTTGAAACATATAACAATAATTAAAGGCAATCTGATTGGAATGAAAATTTATAAATTTTTGACAGAACAACGTCTGATCTAGGCGTCTGATAGGTCAGCCAGCTTTTTTATGAGATTTGTACCGTATATCAACTTAAAGCCAGTTCTTGTGTGTTTTATAACCAAAGAGGACACTTCAAGAAACCGTTAAGTATAACAATCTATTTTTTAACATAAAAAGTAAATTAATTCATACAAACCAGTACAAAAATGTAAATTGGCATAAATGGTTAACACGACCCTCCATTAGTTACATCCCGTAGGAATCAGTTTGTACACAACATATTTACATTGTTATAATCGAACTTTGTACTTTGAACTGAACTTTACACTCATTGAGTTCAAGTTCTCCTGAGGGACCTTATTGTTGTGAATCAGATTTTATGTGTATCATTATTGATCAAGCCAGTTTGAGGTGCTTTTATGACATGTGCATGTGTGTGCATGTGCTAGTTGTGAAATGTAGCTAACTCAAAAACTACTAATAAGCATATAAAACTACAATATAGACAACTGCTTATTTCATTACTAATATTTTTATATACCAAATGAGAAAATAACTATGTCTGTCTGTCACTATGTCACACTACAACTACTGAACAAATGAATTTGATTTGATTATGATATATGATATTATTGATCAAAACAAATAAATGACTTTGATTTGATTTGAATCGATTTAAATGAATTTTGGTACACCAATAATCTAGCTAAAGCGTGAGAAATGATATAGCTGCTTTTCTCAGACAAAAAATTGCATATACAAATCCAAAACTTCTAATTATTTCAAACTATTGCTAGCAAGTTATTTCCTATTATATACGTAGTACATTTACAATCAATTAGTTCTACTTAATTCGAACCTTCGTTAATCCTTTAACTCTGGGATCAAAAATAAATGAATGTGCTTCATTACACCATAGTTAAGAACTTAACTGTATTATATGTATTATATTGATTATATCTCTTGAACCCGCTATCCGTTTTAATAATCCATTGTTACGAACAATTAAGCAAGCCATTCAAAACTTCAAAGTTCATTTAAATGTAAAATAGAATCTAAATCAATACATATAATATTATGTAAGTATAGCATATTTGTAATAACAATATAGTCGTTAAATTTACTAAAAAATAGGATAAAAATAAATCGTTTCTGTATTCACAATAGTTAATATTTCTTCTTCATTCTTGTCCCTGTGATTGTCACCGTTCTCTTTCAATAAAGCTTGACCGATTCTTATAAAATTTGTGTAGGTGTATAATATACCAGCTGTTGACCGCGACTTCGTACGCATGGAATTAAAAAAACATTCGCCGTTTTTGCGTCTTTTTTTTCATGCTTCGCTGCTATTAGTCGCAGCGTAATGTTATATAGCTTATAGACTTCCTCGATAAATAGACTATCTAATACTGAAACAACTTTCCAAATCGGTCCAGTGGTTCCCGAGATTAGCGCGTTCAAACAAACAGACACTCTTCAGTTTTATAATATTAAATTAAAAACTAAATAAAAGTACTTTTAAAGAATTTAGACCCGTATATTTGTTTTTTAACACCCTTGCTCGTAAAGCTGATGTAATTCCACCGGTTTTAAATATGTAAAGCGGGTCATAAAAGACGCGTGTATTACCAAAGCAAATAGTTAAGTTATAGTCCATACAAATTTCATAACAGTATTATTTGCCATTTCAAATATGGAACTGATCGCCGCCGCACGACTCGAGCAGCGCGCTGTTGCTATTCAAATTTCGAACTAATCGCCGCGCGGCGCCAGTCAGTAGGCAGCGCTAGCGCGCTGTTAAAATGGCGGGAAAGCAACAGTGTGCATTCACAGATTGAGTTTATTTAATGTTTTTTTTTCTGTTTCCTCGCAAATGTGTTAAAAAACGTCGTACGATATACGTGCATATTGGTTATAACATGCTCGGCTCAATTACGCCCTCGCCTTCGGCTCGGGCTGAAATTCCGCCTCGCATGTTATGACCATCTTAACGCCCTAATATCGTAATGTACTATTACACTTTAGTCTGACGTTTCATTTCGTTTAAAATATTCGTATAAACGTAATATTTTCTAACACTTGCGCGACTCATCTGTTGCTTTGTAGTCACCATGGTCACGGGTGAGACTGAGCTGTAATTTGAGCTGAGAAACTGAGAAACGTCGGGCCAAAATCTAAAACCAATATACGCGTCTAAATCCGTAAAAATTATTTGAACAGTATAAATGTATTTAAGAATTAGATGTTGGTAAACAACTTTCATAGTTCTAAGATGAAGCAAGTATGCAGCACAGGTGAAACTAAATGACACAGCTACTAAATTACGTAAATACCTTACTTTTATTTATACCAACCAATTTATATTAAAATTTAATCTCTACTTTGTAAAAGTACTGTTAAAATACTTCAGTTTTTTCTCCTTCTAACTAGTTTTTAATACAAATTGTAAGGTAATTATCTGAAGGCAGTGTACCGCGTCGCACCCAGGGACTCTACTTTCGGGAACGTTACAACTGAGGTATTTTAAATGACTGACCTTACACCTTAACTCATAAGAGATGGCGATTTAATAAACGATGTATTAATACCCAGACTATGGACTCGATCGTTGTTTATAAGCATTTTTCGATTTTTCTATATAGGAATAAAGGTTTTGATTATAACATTTTGTAACATTTACGTGAGCTCAGTCTCACTCGTGACCATGGTGACTGCAATGTCTCCGAAACGTCGGGATAAAATTTAAAACAAATACAGGCGTCTAAATCCGTAACAAGTAGTTTTATTTCGGGATTTGAATAATTCGTAATTAAGTATAGTAGTCCCCGGTATGTCTCTCTGTTTACAATTAACTTTAAACACAGTAAATATATTCCTTTTCACTATTTAGCCACTGAGTGGTTTTTAAGGGATGTTATAGAGGTTTAATTTGTTAGATTTTTGTATGATTGTTGTAGGTTTGATGTTTGTTTTTCTAAAATTAAAATTTAGTACTGGTTTACTTTCCATTACAAGTTAATGCATTTTACACTATAATTTTTTTGTTTATCTCCTTGAATACTGTGTTCGCTATCCGCTTATATTTGGAACATTAATGTCCGTCGTGCGGCCGTGGAGCCAGGTGTGAAAGTTGTCCTCTTGTTTGACACTTTGCTGAATTTATTCCAGCAGGTTTAGGGGGCAGGGGGGTCTAGGGGTAGCGGGGTGTCATTCAGGGAAATTACCCCACGGTGATGTAGGGTGCGTCTCATTGCGACGTCCAGGATAATCTAACTTTAACTAAATACAGGTGACACACTCTACATCAGGTATTGTTTAACTTAATTAGGGTTTTTTACTAATAAACATAATGGGAACCTCTTTGTCTGTCTGAATTTACTGTGAATCTAATAAACTAATAAACTGTACTGTGCTTTACATAAGAAACAAAATAGATAACATTTTTTTAAATACAAGCAAATATTTTTTTATTGTAATTACCAAGTCGATATATTATTTTAGAAGTGTTCCCGCCTATTTAAGGTCCTCCCAAAAAAAACGAACGATTCGAAAATGAGATAATTGTTTAATCTCGCAAAACTTAAATGTAACAAACAATGCACTTATATTTCTAATGTTCTTAAGATTCTAACAATAGCTCGATTAAGAAAGCGACAACGCCATCTAGTTTAACTTCAAAACATGAATCAATAAACATAACCGCCCGCCAAGGACATCTTGAGGTCCTTAAAAAAAATTAAAATGACTAATCGACGGGTAGACAACAGATCTTGGCGATTGGTCTCTTAACAATAGAATTTTTACACTTCACAGTAACCACTCTCACTAAATTGTCTGTCCCAGGATGAACACTCAGTATTCTCCCAAGAGCCCATTTGGCTGGTGGAAGATTATCTTCCTTCAGTAGGACCAAATCTCCTATTTTGATATTGGGTTGTTTCTTCATCCATTTAGGTCTTTGCTGTAGTCGAGATAAATATTCGTTCGACCATCTCTTCCAGAAGTTCTGCATCAACATCTGGGTTAGTTGCCATCGGGTAAGTCTATTTATGTTTGAATCTAGGTAACTCTCTTCGGGAATAATAGTAGGTGATTCGCTCAAAAGAAAGTGTCCGGGTGTTAATGGCAGTACATCTGATGGATCATCGCTCATTGGTGATATTGGTCGACTATTTAAGCATGCCTCTATTTGTGATGTTACTGTTGTCATCTCTTCATATGTGAGGGTTGTATTTCGAAGAATTCTTTTAAGATGGAATTTAATGCTCTTCACGCCTGCCTCCCAAAGGCCACCAAAATGCGGCGCTGATGCTGGTATAAAATGCCATGTAATTCCATCGTTTGCCAGTTGATTTTGTATTTCAGATGACCAACTCTTAATACTCCCTTCAAGCAAAGATTTTAGTTCTTTATTTCCAGCAGAAAAATTTGTTGCATTATCGCTCCACATGTGAGAGCAATGCCCTCGTCTTGCAACGAAGCGCTTGAATGCAGCTATGAAATCATTAGTGTTTAGAGATGTAACTACTTCAATATGGATTGCTCGGGTCACCATACAGATAAATATAGAAATGTAGCCTTTCTGTGTTTTGCATCCTCGCCCCTTAGAGAGCCTCAAATCAATGGGTCCTGCAAAGTCTACACCACAGTTAAGAAATGGCTTACTAGGAGTAACTCGTGCACCAGGTAAGGAACCCATCATCTGATTTTGTGTAGCAGCATTGTATCTAGCGCATATTATACACTGATGTACTATTTGTTTAACTCTGCTCTTAGCATGTGTAATCCAATATCTTTTTCGCAGGTTACTCATCATCAGCATTGGACCTCCGTGTAATGTATGGATATGACAATCGGTAAGTATTAGGTTAGTAAATGGATGATATTCAGGTAAGATAATTTGATGTTTTGTATGATCAGGTAAGTTACTATTTTGCAATCTGCCTCCAACTCTTAATACACCCCTTGCGTCAAGAAAAGGGTTAAGTGTACGGATTTTACTATCATGATTAACGTTTTTTCCTTGTAAAACCCTTTCTATCTCCTTCTCATACTCCTGTCTTTGGCATAATTTAATACATATTTCTCTAGCTTCATTTATTTCAACTCCATTTAATTGTTTCTCTTTTGGTTTGGGATTTTTAAATATTCTTAGTATGTATGCAGTCACTCTTAATAACTTTGTTAAATTAGAATATCTCTTTAATAAATCAAATTCTTCTGTAATTGTGTTTGTCATTACAGTAATCCTTTCACCTTTTCCTTCCAAATCTGTTGAATTATCCTTCAGTTGCTTATATTCTATGTGCTGTTTTCTAAGTTCATATGGCCCATTCCACCATAAATAATGCTGCAAAAGCTGTTCAGATGTAGTTCCTCGTGATGCAACATCTGCAGGATTTTCAGCTGACTCAACGTGACTCCAACAGTTTGCTGGTATGTTGGTGAGTATCTCCGAGGTTCTATTTCCTACAAAGGTTTTCCACCTTGATGGATGGTCTTGTAACCAGGCCAGGACAATCTTGGAATCAGTATAAGCATGTATCTCCCCCTGAGATATTTGAAGATGAGTTGCTACATCTTTCAAAAGACGTGATAGTAACACAGCACTACAAAGTTCGAGTCTTGGCACAGATATTGTTTTGATTGGTGCAACCTTAGATTTTGCAGTAACAAGTTGTGTATGAATAGTTCCATCCATCTTAATGACTCGGAGAAAAATGACTGCAGCATAAGCTACTTGTGATGCGTCGCAGTAACCATGCAATTCTAGTTTATGATCTCCTTCATTGGTATGCAGCCATCTGTCAATTTTAATGTATTTAGCCTTGTTCAAATCTTCACGAAATTGTATCCATTCTCTTTCAATGTTTTTTGGAACTCGTTCATCCCATGTAACTCTTGATAACCATAATTTTTGAATGATTATCTTGGCATTGATGATCACTGGGGCAAGCCATCCCATAGGATCAAACAGACGAGAGATTTCCGAAAGAATAACTCTTTTTGTTATTAGATCTGATGAAGACATAGTCTTAATATCATATTGGAAGGTATCTGTATTTTTGCTCCATTTAATACCTAGAGTCTTGACTACCTCATCAGTTTTAATAGCATAAGTTTCATCTGTTCCATAACCTTCTACATACTTCATAAACTCATGACTATTACTCGCCCATTTCTGCAATTCAAAGCCTCCAGACTTCATCATGTCTGTCATTTGTGTATAAATTTCATAAGCATCCTGGATATTCTCTGCACCAGACAATAAGTCATCCATATAAAAATCCGTGTGTGTAATCTGTGAAGCCTTAGGAAATCTCTTTTGTTCATCAATTGCTAACTGTTGTAATGTCTTTGTGGCGAGGTAAGGTGCACTCGCAGTTCCAAAAGTCACTCTAAGTAAACGATATTCCTTTAATTCACCATTAACTCTCCATAATATTCTTTGATAATTAGCGCTTTCCCTTGTGACCTTTATTTGTCTATACATTTTAACACAATCTGCTGTGAATGCTATTGGATGTAAACGCCATCTCATAATTATGTACCTTAAATCTTGTTGCAGCTTTGGTCCAATTAGCATGTTTTCATTAAGGGATTTGCCATTTGTTCCCTTACACGAGGCATCAAAAACGATTCTTACTTGTGAGGTTGTTTTGTCTCTCCTTATTACAGGGTGATGAGGCATATAAAACGTGTTTTTTATTGTGTCTTTCTCTTTATCTATCTCTTCCATATGCCCGACATCAAGATATTCCATCAAAACCTTTGTATATTCTCCTTTTAACTCTTTGTCTCTATTCAATCGTCGTTCGAGCTGTATTAACCTATTCTCTGCTATTGCTTTTGTATCTCCATAGACTAAATACTTGTCTTTGAATGGTATCTCTACTGTGTATCTTCCTTCACAATCTCTTGTGTGTGTTTCCTTAAATATGTTTTCACATTGTAACTCTTCTTCTGTCATCTTAGATTGTGTAAAGAATTCTTCTGATTCTAATTGCCAAAATTTCTGTAGTTGATCTAAGTCCTCTTCTGTTGTTGTAATGTGCATATTTATGATTTTATGATGTAAATTATTAGTAGAACTAACTCCTCCAGATAAAATCCAACCAAGGGTCGTTTTTTGAGCTAATGGACAACCCGGTAGTCCAGATATAACTCCATCAAGCATAATTCTGCTATATACTTCGGCTCCTAAGAGTAAATCTATTTTTGCAGGTTTCCAATATTCTGGATCAGCTAATGCCAGACCGTGTATATGATCCCAGTTCCTATCGACTTGTCTTGAAGGCAGCAAGTGTGTAAGTGACTTTAAAACACATGCGTTGACAGGAAGCTCATCCTTGTTATCCTTAGAATATAATATGAATGACACAGAATGTTTAATGTGCATTACTATATTTTTCCCAAGTCCACTGATAGAGCCATTGATTGTGTCTTTCACTAAACCAAGAATCTGTGTTGCAGCTTCCGTTATAAATGATCCTTCGGATCCTTGGTCGATCAATGCTCTCAATTGTAGTGTACGGCCATTATGTGCTTTAACCTTGACTAGTGCCGTAGCTAATAAAACTTGGGTTGCTTGTCTAAACTCTGATTCTGCTGTGTAATGTGAAGCCACATTATTACTATACTCTTCTTCTCGTGAAGTTTTGTTATCTCTTTGTGTTGTATCCTTTCGTTCATCTTTTTCAGGAGTGTTCATCTTGTAAGCTTCAGTGTGTATAAGCGTATGGTGGCGTTTTCCACAAATGTGACATTTTGTCTTCTGTCTACAAGTTTTCACACCATGGTAAGGAATTAAGCAATTATAACATAGCCTTTTGTTTTTAATACATATATTTTTCTCTTCCACAGGCATCTGAATAAACTTATCACATTTATGGATGTAGTGATCTTCACCACATAGTATACAAGATACTGAACCTTGATTAGGCGTATTGTGAAAAACTCTTTTTTCCGGAATATGTTTCATCGTGCGTGTGCTGTTTCCTCGTGCTGATTGAACTCCTTCTAATGCTCTAACTCTAGTCTCCAGGAAATCCATAAGCATAGTGTATGTAGGCAAATTATCCTCACAGTCACGGCTAGTAATTTCTTCCCAATATCTGAGTGACTCGTTATCTAATTTACTAGAAACCAAATAAATAATTATTGGATCCCATGTATCTGTACTAACTCCAATTCCTTTTAATCCATTAAGACAATCTGTTGTATTATCTATTAAATTCTTGAGACCATTTGTGTTTTCATTAGCAATACCTCTCAGTGACATAAGTTTTTGCAAATATGAGTTAACAATCACACGTTTATTACTGTATCTTTTTTTTAGTTTCGCCCATGCAGGCTCATAGTTATTTTCTGTTATTACAACGTTTTTAAGTAGAATAGCCGCTTCGCCTTTTAAATTTTGTTTCAGGAGATGTAATTTATTAACATTACTTATGGTATCATTTTGGTGTACCAATGAAATAAAATGATCGTGGAATGACATCCAATCTGTGTATTGTCCATCAAAAGAAGGTATTTGTATCCTTGGTAATTTAATTTGTTGTGACAATGTAACGTGAGTATCTTGTGAAGATTTGTTTGCTGACTCAGTATGTTGTTGAGGAGGTGGAGAAACCTCGCCAAGTTTTATCAACATTAAATCTCTGGCTATTGCATATTCCTCTTCAACTTCAAAGTATGAATTCAAATACGTATCATCTTGCACCAACTTAGCATCTTCACAGCGTAGCATTTTATTATGGTTTTTTTGGTAGGTCTTCCAATAATCGTCGAGTAATTTTAGTTTAGTTTGAATATAGTTCCATGTTAGCCGATCTCTTGGTGATTTCTTAAAGTTCAAGTGCGCTCTTTGTATTTGTTTACTTAAACTTATCTGAATATTGTTTATTTTATTTGAATCGAAAAAGGTTTCAGAACTATCTGACACACTCATTTTTCTTGTAATAAATGCACAGACTAGGAAATGTACTTGCAAATGTCAAGTTCAACACAGATTAATATTACGGTACCACAGTTTCTATGTACTGAATCGTTTACTCTGTCTATGACTGAATCAATATTTTCATACACTGGCAACACTTTAGTTTACTTTAATTTATTTTGCTAAATGGCAATCTGCGAGCGGTACTGTCACTGATTTGACTCAATGCTGTCACTGTCACTTCAAGAACCAAACGTCACTTAAGTACTCAAATCTATTTACGAATTTACGACTATATTTATTATTATTATGTTGATGCACTATTTCACAATATTCCTTCTAGTTTTGATCACTTCAAAATTTAACTGATTTCACTCACACACGACACGACTTTACTTCCGAAAGCTAATCTATCTACCTATCTATTCGCGTATCCGACTCGGGAGGACCATGTTCCCGCCTATTTAAGGTCCTCCCAAAAAAAACGAACGATTCGAAAATGAGATAATTGTTTAATCTCGCAAAACTTAAATGTAACAAACAATGCACTTATATTTCTAATGTTCTTAAGATTCTAACAATAGCTCGATTAAGAAAGCGACAACGCCATCTAGTTTAACTTCAAAACATGAATCAATAAACAAGAAGCATTAATTAATTATAACTTTAATAGAGAAATATTTTATATTTCACAAAAATCCAAAAGACTACGTAAAATTATTACAATAATTGTACTAAGACTACTCTACAATTGTCTAGTTCTACATAAACGTGGTTACATAACTACTAATACAGTATTTAATAACCGTTTTAATTAATGGTATTGTAGGGTAGGTGTGGATCAAATATATTGTGAAAGGGTAGCGATGGTAAATCCCATACTTTAAGCTGTTCTCTATGGGCGATCTTAATCCTTAGTGATTCATCTTACCTTCCACTTACAACAATGTAGCTGATGAATACCACTGATCAAATATGGAGAGTTTTGTAACATCTTCCAAACATAGCTTTATTTATTTATTTATGTAACACTGAGGCATTTTCTACCAGCCAACCATGGTGATGCAGAATTGAAGGAGGCAGGTGTTAGTCATGGATATTTTGACGTAATGATTTACATGACACATACATACAAATATACATATTACACCATATTACACCATGACATTACTTAGATACTTTGACAAACATATACATACCACGCACACACACATATAGTAGTTCAGAGGATTGGTTATAGACGCAGCTATGCGTGAGATTACGATGACGAACGTCTATATTTAAGCCTAGATTATTCAATTTTATATCTATACTAGCTGTTGCCCGCGACTTCGTACGCGTGAAATTTAGAAATCAGACCTTAACAAACATAAGTTTACTACTACCGCTCAATAGATGGCGTTGTACAGTTACTCATAACACAAGCACATAAGCTTAGCTTGGGACCAGATCACGTTGTGTGACATGTCCAAGTATGTATATTTCTTTATTTGGAATAGATATTGAGTGATGAATTTTTTACTCTTAATCCATCAATTTACAAATTTTAATATTAATGAATAAACACTACAAATCACAATGCAATAAAAAACAAACTCGTTTAATTTTCTAAGTGCATATTAAACATAGTTGTTTAACCAACAAAATACGAGTGATAGTAAAGCATCGTACTTCAACAATTTAATATTCCAGCATAAAAATTATAATACAGCAGGTAGAGTCGCGAGTGTAGAGCATCCGGTGAACTCACCACAACTTGTTAAACAGTAGTTACATGAAACATTGTTCAACGACACTATACTTCACACGCGTCTACATCGTTTTCAACTTTACACATTTTATTTTTGATTGTACTTTGATTCTTGTAATTTAACTTAGTTTGAAGGTAAAACTGCAGGCTAACTCTACGCGATTTTGTTGTCTTAACATCTCCTATTCAATTTGTAAGTAACCAATTGTTGCCTTCCTATAACGAGCTATGTTTTTGAATTTCCTATATCCCAAACAACAACATTATCTGTTTATATTTTCTCTGATTCATACCCATGTTATAAAATATGAATATTTCGATCTAAGTCGGCGAGACTACATAAATAATTATAATATAACTTATGTTAAGTCTAATTGCATTTATAACAATTAATAGAATAATTCAACATCGGATTATTACGTTTGTAACGTGATAGTTATAATGTATGTACAAATTCGTAACTAGTGGGTCACGTGCGCGCTGCTACGAAATTCTACGAGACTCTACGAAGCGCTACGTTTCTCTACGACGCTCTACAGACCAACTTAATGTCGAGAATTGAACTAGTTACCTGCGCACAGCTGTCGCATAACTTGTCACAACTCACACAGATCATTTGTGAATATTCTAACAAAGATATTGTTTCTGAGTTTGGAATCATCATGTAATTATTGTTTTTAAATTAGTAATGTCCGTTTATTTGTGTGCTATATAAAACTGAGTACTTATCTCATTTTATAATTTAATTTTGATTGAATTATTTCATTATATATTTAATCCTTTTCTTAGAAAATAAACATACTACAAGGTACGCGCCTAGGGTTAGTTTCCATTTGCCCGTGTGGTGACGGATTAAGAATACAAGTGTTACCACCCCTTTTCCTTCCCAGGATGATGTAAAAGCCATATAGGGAATATTGTACACGGATAGCAACCCTTGTGAGACACAACTCTAAATCAGCGCAACTCACTAGAACATAATCCCTCTCAAATTGGAGGAAGCCCGTACCCAACAGTGCGTTAATATGCTAGAGAGACAGAGAGAGAGTTTCCATTTATTCATATTATCGCCTAAAATAAATATTAAAAAAATCTGAGTCATGTCTGTTCTCAGTCTATCATTGATGATTCTGAAAGTATAACCTGAATATTTTCAAAAAGCAATTTGATTGTTGACAGTCGACTGTAGGAAACTGATGCGGGCTCAATTAAACTGATGTTAACGTCACAGAGGAAGTGGCTCAGCTACACTGAACTACACACGCCACACACACGACACACATATGTACCACAGTATATAAATAAGCAGTATGGAAATAGGGAACAATTCGCTATAAATAATATAGTCACAAACGCGTGTACTGACATTGCTTTGCGAGTTACAAGTTGTGGTTATGCTCATACGAGTTTTATCAAGACTTAGAATTTTTTTAGTGTGGTTGCAGACGTCATCAGTCATATAATTATAGTAAAAGGTTAAATTTGTAATATATGTATGTAATATTATAATATAATATCCAATTAAAATATATTTTCTTCCTAAGTGCTATAACCTAGGTATTCAAAATTAAACTTCAGGTAAATGAAGATATATATATATGCGGGTTCGATTCCCGCTTAGGACAACCATTTGTGTGATTTTTCTAATTGTCATACAAATGTTTGTACTGCGTCTGGGTGTTTACTATGTATTATAAGTATGTGTTTACAAAAGAAAAGTAGTTTATGTATTATATCCGTATTCTGGTACCCATAACACAAGCATATAAGCTTAGCTTGGGACCAGAGGACGTTGTGTGAAATGTCCATGAATATTTATTATTTATTTATTTATTATATACGCAAAAAGCTAAAATCAATATTTTAATTAATTGCTGTGACTGTAAAGTCTCCGAAACGTCCAGCTATTTAATATAAATACATAAATCCGTAAAAAGTGGTCTTATTTATTTACTGTAACTTTTCTTACATTGAGAGGTCTGAAAAGTAATAGACTTTCTATGTTAATAAAAAAATTACAATGATTATTTTTAATTATACATAATTAAAAATAATCATCAGTGAGCGTAGCGGATCAGAGTGACCCCGCGAATATTGCCAATGTTTTTACGAACCATTTTAAAGTTGATAAACCTGTGAATTGAGGCCCGATATCGTCATCACCGGTGCTTGGCGATGGGGTAATGCCCTTTGATTTGAAATTAGAATTTACCGAGGAAGATGTTAGTAATGTCATTAAAAAGATGGTGCGCGGAAAATCTCCGGGGCACGATTATCTCAGCGTCAAGCACCGATATGCTGGGGAGCACTTGCCAAGACTACTGGCTATATTTTTTACGTTGTACATGGGTCACTCTCACCTCCCGAGTGATCTAATTAAAACGTCAGGGGGGGGGATAACTTCTTCCCGCCTCTTTAATCTATACATTAACCAGTTGATTGTTGAGCTCACTAATACCAATATCGGTTGTCACATTGACGGGCTGTGTATAAATAATATCTCTTACGCAGATGATATGGTGTTGATGAGCCCAACAATATCAAGTATGAGGCAGCTTTTGAGATTATGTGAGAGTTATGCGGTGGCCCACGGTCTTAGGTATAATGCCAGAAAGAGTGAATTGCTTGTTTTTAAGGCTTGTCATAATAAATGTTACTCTCATGTGCCACAAGTTACGTTAGAAAATACACCCCTAGCACGAGTCACTCGTTTTAAGTACCTGGGGCACTGGGTTACCGATGACTGAAGTGATGATGTAGACATAGAAAGGGAACGCAGGGCGCTGGCTGTTCGAAGCAATATGCTGATCCACAGATTCGCACGTTGTACTGAAGCAGTCAAAACAACTCCGTTTCGAGCCTACTGCCAGTCTACGTACACGTGTAGTCTGTGGGTCACATATACGCAGAGAGCATACAGCGCGCTGCGTGTCCAATATAACAATGCGTTCAGGATGTTGGTTGGGCTGCCGCGCTTCTGTAGCGCCTCCGGGATGTTCGCCGAAGCTAGAGTAGATGGTTTTCACGCAATCATGCGCAACCAATGGTGTACCTCGTTACTACACAGAGTGCGCGGCAGCACGCACAGCATCCTGAGCGTATTGTGCGACAGGTGGGACAGTCCGATGCTGGGACACTGGATACAACTACACACAAAGTATACAGCGTCCTAGCATGGAGATTGTAATTGTTAGATTTTTAAATTCGATTTTAGCATACAATACTAACATTAGTTTCTAAGATATTTGTAACTAACACTATATGGATATTTATAATCTGAAATAAAAATTTATTTAATTTATTTTTATTTATAATAGTTTACATAACATTAGTGAATAGTAATGAAACCTGTAATGAAACGTAGGCATATAATCCTATAATGGAGCGTAGTTTCCATACCGTCTCATGTATACTGTGGTCACACTCACTGCCATTATCTGACACGTTCTTTTATACGTATTGTGAGTGCTGTTGTTACGTGAACACATAGTCGGTAACTTGCTTTGTCTCTAACATACCGCCTCTATACATTTGTAAGAGAATTTCCCCCCTTTTTCTATCAAACCAATCAAGTAAATTTGTTGTCAAAACCATGGTCTAGTGATATTGACTTTCCACTTGATCGTCAAATCGATTTTATTTGAGTTTTCCAATCAAACCAAACTAAAAATTTACTTGTTGACAGCTACGTGGTGTGAGTGTCTTCTATGACCGTGGTTTCAATTATTAGATATTTTTGTTCATTCATACATTTTGTGTGCTCCACATAAATAATTGTACTTTGTCTGACTTTTTTTTACAACACGTGCTTATTATTTATACGTTTTAAACCCGAGGATCTAGAGACTACATCCACTTGTTATGGTCTGATCCTGTAAGGTCATGTTGAATTTTGAAGTATGATCTGTTTATCTAGAGATTTCATGACCATAGAGTCTAATTACTTATTTAGATTAAAAGCGAATTTCAAAATTTCATAATTTTTAGCGATATTGAAAATTTCCATAATTCGTATCTGTCCTCTGAGCTATCATTTACTAGTTAGTAATGAGAAAAATATAGTAAGCATGTAAGATTTATTACTATCCTTTGTAAGGGTGAAGGTTTAATAACCTTATATGTATATATTGAAGCCTACCACAGCTTACAGCCAACACAAAGGACAAGATTAATGGAATCACATATAAAAATATACACACATTCACACATAGTATTTGATCACATCCAACTCTGTTTGCCTTTCATTTATGTAATATATTTACATATAGAACATATCATTGGTAACAAATATAATGTTTTGACTAGAGCAAAAGACTTTACTGAGTTTTTTACGTCGCCGCGCCTGTTCTTCTCAGCGGACTGCATGTCTAGAATCGGTGATAGGGAAAAAAATAACTTATCATAAGAATATAATTCTCTTAAAAAAATTTCTTTTCGGCCCGACCTTTTGGAGACTTTTTCAATCACCATGGTCACAGGTGAAGTCTCCGAAACGTCGGGCCAAAATTTAAAACAAATACACGCGCAAATCCGTAAAAAGTAGTTTTATTTAAACAAATGAGTCGCGCAAGTGTTAGAAAAAAAAGTCAGATTTCTATTTTCATTTGAAAATTTCACTTTGTCACCTTCCGTACTTCGTGTTAATATTGTTAGCTTTTCCTGTCAGCCAAGACAAACAGAAAACTATAAGTTATATTGTATACCAACATGTCTGAATCAACATGACATAGATCACACAGTAAACCATTGGTACCAGACAATCATGTCTGGTACCAATGGTTCATCTGGCACATCAGTGCATAACACCTATATCCAGCAATGGACTAATAAACACAGATTAAAGAATTTCATTTTGAACAACATAAACATTCAAACTACTAGAATTGTAACCCCTAAGTTACAAATATCCTTAAATCTCTTAAAACACAGTAAATTACTTATGCTCTTATTCATAATGACTTACCGGAGGTTTAAAAGTTCGCTAAAATAGGTTCGCGAAAATTGTCAAAACTTGTTATTCATAATAGTCTTTTTACGCTTAAACTTTTATTAACTCTCCGATAAAATCTCCGTTTAAAACTCCGATAAGTCATTATGAATAAGACCGTTATTAGTTCAATAGATGTCTTCGATTTAGTAACCTTGATTATCAATTATACGTGTTACATAACAAATAAAATTGATAATAGGTTAATCGTTATAAAAAATTGTCAGTATAAAATTCTCAACACATAATATTGGCCTCCTCACTCATCTCACTCTTCTGTTAAAAGAAAATAGCCATAAAACAATATAAAGTCTTTTTCACAAAACAAAAGCAAACCTCATAAAAGATCTGAAGCAAAATAAGTCAAATTAATTACTAAACTTTGGCGCGCGAGTCAAGTTATGGCGCGAAATAAGATTTACCTGTAAAATAAGTGAAGCGACTAGGTGGTGATACGAACAAGTTAAGAAGTAAGTGGTGATAGAGCGCGTGGGAGCGAGACGGCGACCGTTCAAATTATCCGGTTATATTTATAGCGCGCGGACCGCTGACGATGCCGCTCACGTACACACAACACAAGTTTGGAGTTGCGGTCAAGTTTACGCACTCGCTTGAGAATACGTTGCATTTGTAAGACACTATATTATTAGTCCATTTATTTAACTGCTTAACTATAAATTATTGTTGTTTATTAAAAGCCCGTAGACAAAGTTGTGAATTATACGTTTACCAAATAGATAAATAAAAATGTGTCTGTTTGTAATGTCCAAATAACATCTCAATAATTACTAGGCATAATACATAAAGTTTTGTCTGTCTGTCATTTTATTTAAGGAAATCTCCGGATCGCCGGATTTTATTATTGTCCATAGCTACATATACATACAGGGAGTTGCTACTTGAGCTGTTATGATTTAGTTAGACTATATGTTTAAAATTGTAATTAATCGGTTTATTGGTTTCAGCGTAAAAGAGCGGCAGACAGACAGTTACTTTTGTATTTTTATACACTAGTAAGGATGTTATCGCAGCAAACGTCGCGTCAATTAATCCCAGTGCGTATTTGTGTGTGGTATCTACTGAGAAAGTTGTGTGGTGCGCTGTGGACGGTCGTTTCCATACTTTGTGCTCGAGATTACCTCCTCGGCCGTGACAGCATTATTTCATGAGACCTGCCTCGCCTCCAAACTACCTCATAAATGTATTTTTGTACTATTTACTTTCAAATGTTCATCTTTATTTTGTTGCTAGAATACTTAGTGTATTACATTATGTATATTAAGTAATTATTTTCTTTTATATTTGATTTTTAAGTAACCGTAACTGAGTTCTTTTGTCTAATTTCCTTATTTGATTGCCTTTTCATAACGTATTGTGTACATAGAATTATTTGTATAAGGGACCTATCAGTTATGTTGACAACTTAAAAACGTTATTTGGTTTTCGTGTAATTAAGTATTTTGCTATAGAAACATTGTTTTCAAGGTCAAAACGACGTATGTTAATTTAATGCTATAAGTATTTAAACTTTCAAGTCACGAGCCATGAGCTTATAGACTCAAAGTGTGCACCTCCCCCCCCCCTGCTCTCTGGTAAGTAACGACAACTTACTGAACTTCCCCCACACCAACAAAGCACTTTATTTTTACCGGAAAAACTTGGGAGCCCCGTCACAAGGTGAAAATCAAAGTTTATATAAAATATATAAAAAGTGTTTAAAGTAATGTGAACTGCTAAACTTTGAACGTTTCCTTACAACTTATTCAAATTAGTTTCAACGAAATTGTAAAGGATATTTTGGTTGATGTAATAATTTAGCAAAAATGGGGTCTGACTGAAGTGAAAATAATCAAAGGCATCTAAACCCCTATCAGTTCTTAATTTTATCTATCAAGGAGATTTAAAAAAATATATCCGAGGATATAAGGTGTACATTACATAGTTTAGGTAAAAATGATGATACGTCAACATGAGCCTGAAAAACTATTTAGTGACACCTCAGACACGAGAGCGCCCTCAATAACTTCTTTATCGAATCATAACCAACAAATAAAGCTAGACCTGTTGACATTCAGTAAAAGGTCATTTAGTAGAAGAAGCTAAGGTTCAAACAAATCTGGTGTATCAAATCTCAAGTCTCGTCAGGGGAGTCCACAACCAATACGATGTTAGCGTTGGGAGTTGGTTTCAGCGATTGGATCCCGCGAACGTAATGAGATCGGGAATAAATACCGGCGGTAATATTCCCGAACAGATTGCCGAGAAAATTACATTGTGAACGCCTTGAGGATGGTGCCGTAAACATGTTTTGATTATTTATTGGAGCCCTCGGGGCGAGACGATGATCTTGTGAAATTCATTGTGATCATTATAAATATTATATAGCCGCTTATATTAAGAACTATTTGCAACAAGAGATTACATTATAATACTGTTATTTACAACAAATTATCACCATCACTAATATGCGGCAAATCAATGTTAATCCTTAAAGTGAAAATTAAAGTGCCAATATATTGAATGTGTAGTTTATTGAAATCAATTGAAATAAATAAAAAAAACTACTTTAATGTTGTAGTTAATAAAGTAGTAGAAACTAGGCAGAGTTTCCTATTTCCTTTTTAGAAAAATGTTTAGTAGTCTCCATGAAAGTAATTTTATTGCATGAAATTTCGTCTACTTAATGAACATAGGTTTAAATAATAAGAGATATAGCTATCCAGGCTTTTATGTTATAAAATTGTGCACTGCTATTCCAAGGCAATTAGAAACCATTCATTGTGAATCATCGATAAATTGGACACTTAATTAAAATGGTATTTTTATTTAATATGAATTATGTTCTCAAAGTTTGTTATTGATTCGTAACATTATATAATACGTTGATGATATACAGGTCGGTACATGTTGTTTGTGTATACAATATATTACGATTATAACCGTCAATATCAGAGTCAATATACTTTACAAAAAAATACCGTGTATCACATCCTTATATTAAAGACCGAGAGTTAATAATCGCATACCATTAATACCAAGAAGGTTTGCAAAAGGGAAGGAAATTAAATCACTAAAGTTATTACAAGAGGCAAGCCGTGCCGCGGCATAATATCGTCATCCCTTCTCAATAAGCGGGTGAGCAGCGATTAAAGTGTGTTTTAACCCTTTGAGATGCCATCAAAGGGAAATTTGAAGGAACTTAATATAATAATCCATTTGGAAAAACATCCGTATTAGCGGGACGTGGGATGCATTCAGATATACCGACGACGTAATCATTGTAAAGATTTGTTCATTGAATGTAAACAATAAGGGAATGGGGAGCTTCAAGAAAGTTGTGATTATTTTTGAAAGAATAATGAATCAAATAGGAAGGTAGGAAGGATTCAGAAATGAGGAGATCTAGTAAATAACCAGAGTCACTACATTAGATATTAGTTGCCCTTAGATTTTAAGTCAAAGAAGCAACGATGAAATGTTAATTAAAGGTCAGAAGCGGTTCATCGACAGTCGATTCTTCGCTCTTGTGTCAATCGATAATTGCCTCTTAAAACTCTAGTTTTTCAGTGGCAATCACTGATAAATGCATTTCAAAAATAAGAACCTGTAATTAGTTATAGTCTTAGGAGTTCAATTGGCTAAGGTCAGAACCTCTTATAACAGGCATCTGCAATACACTTTTAGCCCAGAAGCGTAACTCTGACCAATCGTATTGATTCATGCACGGTTCAGTTATGAAAATCGATCTTTAAATGGTTGAAATCGGAGGTAAAAGATTCGTTATGTATATTTTTGTAATGGGTTTGTTTTTATGTACAAGTACATAAAATGCAAACTCAACAAGGTTAGCGGGTTAAGTCACAAATGAATTTTTCTTCTCCCTAATATGGACTTATCCTTATTCATTTAAATAACCGTTGTTTATGCATCTAATACAGTTAATAGATTTTTTTTCTTTTTAATAATTTATTTTTTAAATAAATGACGAACATTTCACACAAATGATTGTCTCGAGCGGGAATCGAACCCGCGACCTCGTGAACGACAGTACGTTACATGAACCACTAGACCACAAAGCCCGTCGAAATAATAAAGTAACACATATTAATTTTGTTTCAAACAGTTGCAAATAATCAGAACAAATAAACAAACTAGATAATTCAAGAAATGAACGAAAAATCGAGAACAATAGCAGTTCGTGTGGCGCGAACTTTGGAACTTTCTGCTGTTTATTTATTGGAGTGGTAGATTTAGGTCACTATTCACGGCAGGCCTGCGAGACCAAATGGGCTCTTAATAATTTATTATGAAATGCATAAAATAAAAATGTATACTAGTCACATACGCGACGTATTTAGTGCTCAACGTGGTTAAAGAAGATAACACTTTAAAGCTACGTTCCGCTTCAAAAATTTCGATAATTAAACCATAGCAATACGTCTACTAGTGGGTATAGAGCAGGACTAACACCAATACGCCAGTAGAATAAGATTCTGTCTCTTAAAAATATAATGGACTTGCCGTATTTCACCTCATTCAAAGTATTAACTATGTAGCATAGGCATAATTGACACAGGCACTGGCCAGCAAGACGGACTGCAAGTAGGACAGTGAATGGTCTACTTCAGTGGCTACCAACTTATCGTAACAGCGCAGTATAATATTATTGTAAAAGTAATAAGGTTTATTGTTACTTGTTTGTGTGTATGAACTGTGAATATTGTTTGTAAGTGGTTCACTCGTACACACTCGACAGTTATCTTCAAAAGTAAATAAACATAACATTCAGTTAAAGGAATGTTAACGCGCTAATTTCAACTTGTTTGTTTTACTATTTATTTATTGTATTCTTTATGTGTGCGCAATAACAGACGGTTGTATAATAAGCGGACTTTTAGCAAATATTGTAAATAAAAATCACAAACTGCCATTTACGTACCTTTATAAATAAAAACAAATGAGCTTAATTCCCCTATTTACTTTATTAACCCCTTGTATTTATTTATTCAAAAGAATATTTCTATTCTTCTTTTCTCTACAAAATATGAAATACTCGCAATTGCCCGCGATTTCGTACGCGTGGAATGTAAAATATTTTCCCCGTTTTTGCAACCCTTTTCACTGATGCTTTGCTCCTATTAGTCGCAGCGTGATGTTATATATCCTCTAACGATACATGTCCTACCCAACACTGAAAGACCAGCTGCAGCGGTTCCTTACATTATATTTTAAAGTGATAATTATAATATTTTTAGAAGCAATTTGATGACTTCAAATGATTATAATAAATATTTTTCTAAACTGAACATTATTGGTAAAGTTAAACGATATAATGCCTGGTACGTACCTACTTGTGGGACTCAAACAAACGTTAGTGATAGATGATGATAGATGGAGCTTGTGTACACACTTGGGTTCGTATAGCGAACTGTGACGTCATCAAGTGTCCATAACAGAAACATATCTCTTTACATCACTCATAATAGTGTTTAGTGGAAATTAAACCTAAGACTGTACACACAGATGTTAAGATCACTATTGACTACGAAGTGCCAAAAAAAATTATTGTAAAGTAATAATCATTGTAACATAAAATGTAGTACATTTTAATGAGAAATAACAAGTGAAATTCCAGGAAATTTATATTGGCACGTCATCGTACTACTTCTAGCCGTTATATAAGCCTCAATTAATTGATCCTGTTTCAAAAATGCTTTGAAAGATTGAACCCAGAGAAATACAGACATAGAAAACCGATGGTTTTCTATTTATTTGGCTGACGAAATATTTAAAACTGACCACCCTTAGCGCGGCGTGTCGTAGGAGTGGAACAAATACTTTCCTGGTATTCAAGAAGCAATTGTCTAGAGGTGCAAAATCAGTCTACTGAAAAGAAAAAAAATTACACTTTTCTGATCCAACAGGTTCCAAACAAAACAAAATAAATTATATTTATGTAAGTATAAGTTGGTATAAGTAAAGCTAAGCGACTTGTGAACAAAAGTAACGTATTGCTCGCGTGTATCCGAAGGTGATTTGGTAAAAGGTGAATGTTGTTGCTATTTCTAAGGCAGATATATACGCCATAATATATTACCTCTATGGAAAAATATAGCCACAGTATGGTGTGGTCCCTGTGATAGCGAGCTCGAAACAAATTTTAGCATTATCTTAACTATTTTATACTTGACACTGGCATAACCAAACACGGATCCTTAATTACGAAATTACCCTTAAGAATCGTCCTATCGAACAAGGGCTAGAATAATTAACAGCTGATATAATTATGTCATACTCTAAAACGACCCTCTCAACTTCTATTGAGATACGTCTGTCATCACTGACAGGTTGCAAATAAACCTGACATTATGCTGATAGAATGGATGAACTACAAGAATTTCAAAAATTGAGAATATTTTTCTAAAAATATTTATATGTTACCGGCTAACACTCACTTTTATAGGATCGATGATGTCGACCCAGGTTTCGAGCATATCTGATGCTACATAACATATGCTACTGTAATGTACTGATGCTACTGTAACATATAAATATTTTGAAGATGACTCAAACTCACGAAAATTTCAATACTAAAATATTTTTCTAGTTCAACAATATTTTTCTAGTAGTGTACCTATAAAACAAACAAATAAGCTTAGCTTCGGGCCTGAGAACGTGGTGTGAAATATCGGTGAATAACAAAAAAAAGCCAATGGTAAGCAATTTTAGTATTAAGTCAAGTAAATAGTAAAATCGGTCGCTGTCACTGGCACCACGCATCAATATTGAACCTCCTCGCTTTTTAACACTTTTAATGGTGTGAAAGGCTCACTATCGTACATCGTTAATCCACCATGAATACGCATTTCAGTGGGAAGGGTCGCACTAACCTCACACCCCCTTCACCCCCTCACTTCACCTACCTTTTGTCCAAACGACCAGGTGATGTAGTGACGTCATTATACTTACAATTTTGAATGCATGACTTCGGACATTACATTAAGTCTAATAGACTTCTTTCAAAGAATATGTTTTGAATGCGAAATGTTTAAGAGCCAGTTTGATGCAAACTTTGTAACGTATAAATGTTGATTTAAATATTTATTAAAATTAGATAAATAATTATAATCATGAACTCGTTATACTCATTCTTAAACATGTTTTTCTTACCTTAACACAGGATTAAAGGAACACGACAACAATGTAATTATGCAATTTGGTGTAGCCGTTCCGAAGTTAAAGTCATACATACGTAGATGACCCATAAATTATCGTGGCGTAAGCATTAAGCTTAGTTTGGGACTAAAGGATCTTTCCTAAAATCTCCATGATTATTAAGACATTACACAACGCCACCTAGCATTTTCCAATTGCGAATACATAGAAATTGCATTGCCAATTTGTTGTAAATTTATTTAATTAGTTTTGACCTGACTATTACTGAGAAAAAGTGTTTAGTGTACACTGAAGTACTACAAAAATAATTGAAAACACCAACTTATTAATTAAATCACAATGTCTAAGAGCTAGTTAAACCAATCCCATTGCAGGAATTAGCAAACGGGTAACTTTGATTACCTAACGTTAGTCTGATATGGGTATTGTAAGTGAAAGCACCTGGCGAGGGGGTGACTGTTAAATACTCCTGGGTGTAGGGGGGAGGAGGTGACACATAGTACTCTACGGTACAATCGAATGGGTCAGGGGGGTGACGAGTTTTGTGCCACAAGATAGTGTATTGGTCGCATCAGCAATCGTATATTTGTTAGTTATTTGTTGTTGCAATCAACAGCAGATACAACAATGTGAGAGTTTTTTAGTATGTTTGTTACTGTTTTATACTGAAACTACTAAATGCATTATGCTACGTGGAGTTTAAATAACAAAGGATATTAATGTCCCTAAAAAGCCTAAAAAAACACTACAGTAATCGCAATATCGTTGACACTTGTATGTAAATATTTACAAAACATGCCTCTGGCTCCTATATAAGCAAATAAATTGTGATCTTATAGAAATAAATATCGTGCCACGATGTTGCTTACTCCTGCGACACATCTCGACCGATTTTTATGAGTATGCATATCTGAATAGGTTTGATTATCGGTCAACATCTATTTTTAATACCTCTATAATAAAGGTTCTCAGTAAGTACGCTCGTGAACGTATGAGGCAGAGCCAGTATTACCATGTTATTATTACCTTCACTCCACAATCACAAGTTACGTTCATCAATATATACCAAAGAATGAAGTAAAAGATGTGATTTATTTAATACATCTTATATCTTTGGGCTTTTATCAAGCACTCAAAAGGCCAAAGTTAATATAATTAAGGCTCGTGTGGAGGCTTGGCCTTTGGCCTCGTAATTGTATTACTCGTTTGGTTTTATGTTGTCAGCTTAACGTTAAGCCGACTACATAAAACTAGTAATACATTTGTTATGTTATTTGATGATCATTTGTTAAGATATACATACATGTATGTATATGTCTTTATGATATATAGCTGTAGTGAGTAATATTATTATGCTATTTATAGCGATATACCTACATCCTTAAACAAGCGGATGATGATCATACTTTACAGGTTAATTTTGTCTTTAAAATCAAAAATATATTACAACGTATTAACTAACACTTTTAAGTTAAATATAAAAATTGATTAATAAAAAAAACGAAAAGAAAAGATAACCGCGTATTTATGTTATCAAATAGAATAAATAATGTGATCACGGGGAGTGAAAATAAAAAGCAAAGCAAGTTAATTGGAAAATAATAAGATAACATAGAAAATATTAAACAATTTAGTAAAAGTGAAATTAAAAGCGTGAAGACTGCGCTAAATATTCGTGACGACATAAGAGAAAAATTGCAACAGTGCGCGCGCCCCCTCATAAGGGGTGAAAATTACATCTCAAATGTAATTATTAAGACCAATCTGAACGAACGACACAGCATCACCCTCACAAAGTGGGGGAGATACCGTTATTATAGATAATCTCTATCGACGGAACCCTCACACTAATAAAATTAAATAGGAATTAATGTTATTGAAATGTAATCACTTAATAAATTGTCAAGATTTAAAGTATTATACCTGGTAGTTACTTAAAAATGTGTAGAATATTGAGTAATTAAAAACTGAAAAACAAGCTAGACATTCCTAAATATCATTTTATTATTATATTGTCATCAATCAGCAAAGCAGCAATCCGACTATTGCATGTAAGTGAAACTCACATTCAAATATTTAAAAAGTTTATAAAAGCGTGTTTATATATAAATAAACTACTTTTGTCCACCTATATACTATTGGTCTATACGGGGCTTAGAATGTCAATTGTCTTGGGCGCATTAAAAAATATTTCTGTTTATTTTGAAGAGTGGTTCTTTGCTAAATAAATGGTATCATCATAATTAAGATTTTATGCCTAATTTCTGAAGAAATTGAGTACCTACGTGAAACTACCATACCTACATTATCTATACTTATAATAAATCTGTAGAGAGGTCAATTCTGTACATGAAATATATTTTCAAAATAACTATCAGGGGGTGATTAGTGATCGATACTGATGCCAAAAATGCAATCAGTAAAATTTTTGTCTGTCTGTCTGTCTGTCCGTCTGTATGGTCCTTATGGAAACAAAAACTACTCGACGGATTTTAACGAAACTTGGTACAATTATTCTTCATACTCCTGGGAAGGTTATAGTATACTTTTTATCACGCTACAATCAATAGGAGCAGAGTAGTGAAGGGAAATGTTGGGAAAACGGGAGAAGTTACTCCATTTATTAAGCTTCCGTCGCGTGTGCAGCCTTAATGGTTAAAGTTACATAGAAATCATGTATGACGAAAATATTCTACATAAAATTGTCTAAAAAATATCCTGCAACAGCATATATCTATATTTTATGGTTGACTCACAATAACACGTGTAACTCCTGATAGCTTAGCTGTTCCGAGCATTCTGATTATATTTGTTTACTTTTACGTTTATATTTATAATACTCTCACTCATCCCTAATTTAAAAAAGTTAACATTATTACCTATTCAATAAAAAAAGAATCATAGAAATCGGTATAGAAACACCAAACTTATACATGAAATAAGCCATCGCGCCGTCGCACGTGAAAATTTTGTAAATTCTACGCGGACGGAGTCGCAGGCAACAGCTAGTTCCAAATAAGATAATATATAATTAATTTATGAAATGAGAACATTGCATTTTAAAAAGTTAATGCATTTTATTATATTTTAAGAAGACCGAAGACATCTTAAAAAGAAATAAGTACGATACTTGTGATAATATTTTATTATTCACCGATAATATTCAGTTAAAATAATATTTAAATATATCTATACTTATAATAAATCTGTAGAGAGGTCAATTCTGTACATGAAATATATTTTCAAAATAACTATCAGGGGGTGATTAGTGATCGATACTGATGCCAAAAATGCAATCAGTAAAATTTTTGTCTGTCTGTCTGTCTGTCTGTCTGTCTGTCTGTCCGTCTGTATGTTCCATATAGAAACAAAAACTACTCGACGGATTTTAACGAAACTTGGTACAATTATTCTTCATACTCCTGGGCAGGTTATAGTATACTTTTCATCACGCTACAATCAATAGGAGCAGAGTAGTGAAGGGAAATGTTGGGAAAACGGGAAAAAGTGCTCCATTTTATAAGCTTCCGTCGCGTGTGCAGCCGTAATGGTTAAAGTTACATAGAAATCATGTATGACGGAAATATTCTACATAAAATTGTCTAAAAAATATCCCGAAACAGCACATATCTATATTTTATGGTTGACTCACAATAACACGTGTAACTCCTGATAGCTTAGCAGTTCGTTCATTGTGATTATATTTGTTTACTCTTACGTTTATAATACTCTCACTCAAGCAGTAGTTAAAAATATTGCAAAAACGGGGAAAGTTTCCTAAATTCTACGCGGACGGAGTCGAGGGCAACAGCTAGTATTTTAATATAATTGTATATTCTATTATAAATTTGTATTTTCCTTATATTTTCTTAAAAATACTTTAAACTGTTCAATGTTTTTATAATAAATTTGAATAATGAAATCAATGTTACCTAAAATGAACTCTTCAAACTACATTCAATTCGTTTAAGAAAGAAAACCTGGTTTGATGAGACTGAGACAATAGACCTGTATTAAAAATGAATGCAGGACCTCATGGACGGTGATCACTATAGCTACAACGTGTGCTACAATGTGTGTGAGTCCAACGTTCAATTTTATTATTTGATCGCTTTTTTGTCTCTTCTGTTGCTGTACAATAAATAATAAATATGTAAATACCTTTACATTTAACGTAGACAAAAATCATTTAAATAATGTTTATACATAATTATCTAAAGATCTTAGAGCTAGCTGGATACAACATCTGTTTAGACGCGAGGTAAGTTGGGTAACAAAAAGTTGTGAGTGGTGCTCTCTGGCGGCGGTGAGCGTAAATCACTGACAGTAAGACAACACCCGCTTGTTTTTGTTGTACGACACTTGAACAGGCAGATAGCGATTAATCGTTAACACCACATAACTAACGCAATAAGATAAACTAAGATTTTAGGTTCAAATTGTATAACAAAAGATTATTGTATAGAAATTGTAATAGTTTTTCATACAACTGAAATCATTTCGCAAATCGATAATCATAACATTTCGCTGAAAATCACATTGTATTTTACGTGTTAATTTATGCTTGATGCACTTACAAACAGACATCAAAACAGCACAAACACAAATTTTAAAAACGCATGATTTTCACTTCTATCCTATTTTTTTCTGTGTATTTATAGTAACTTTATGTTATTTTTATGGTTAATGTAAAATTAAAATTAAAATCGAATGTGGGTAAACCCTGTAATAACTGATCGCAGAAGAGACATTACAACCCAGTCTCACCCGTGACCATGGTGATTGCAAATTCTCCGAAACGTCGGGCCAAAATTTTAAATCGAATATACGCGTCTAAAGCCGTAAAAAGTAGAATTTCTATCGTGTTTATTAAATCCAAATACAAGTTTGATAAATAGAGGTCTTACTAACAACACTTAACGAGGTATTGAACTAGCATGTTAGGCGTACTTACATACTATTACATTTAAAATAATTTACTACTTACAAAAGAAATCTATAGATCCAAGAAAGTCTTTTGATTCAATTTCAAATCTCCTAATTTCCATGAAAAGACAAAAAATCTTTCTGATATAATCGTCTAGTTACTTTCAGAAGCTCGCTAATATAATATAACTCAATTTCAACTTGATTGTATTAACTATTAGCTCTCAATTTTAGTTTGTACTGAGACTTCAAAGAGTTTAAGCTTAACTTGACAACTATGAGACGGTGAGATGAAGCTTTATTTACTCGTACCTATACACGCACATACATACATACATGTAGTAGTGAAACGAAACAGTGTATTTTCCTTATATTTATCTCACAATGCATTTATTTGATTGCATATGATACATACTTTTTACGTGTGGAAGTTAAAATTCCATACGTTTTTGATATCAAAAATAAGTCTATGTGTTTCAGGCTAGCAGTGCGTTAAAATTGATTGGATCGTATTTAAATTGAATCAGGTCAGCAGTATTGTGAAAATATGTCTATCACCAGGAACACTATATCACTATATCACTATCTCATGAACACTAGTACCAACACTGTCATGATGAATATAATGTGATGATGAATATAATTTGACGGGCTTCGTGGTCTAGTGGTTCATGTATCGGACTGCCGTTCACGAGGTCGCAGATTCGATTCCCGCACGGGACAATGACAATCAATTGTGTGATGTTTATAAATTTCATATAAATGTCTGTACTGGGTCTGGGTGTTTCTATGTATTATAAGTATGTATTTACAAAAGAAAAGTAGTGTATTTGTATTCTATCCGTATTCTGGTACCCATAACACAAGCATATAAGCTTAGCTTGGGACCAGAGGACGTTGTGTGAAATGTCCATGAATATTTATTATTTATTTATTTTAATCTTAATACTGAACACTTCCGGTGTGGGCATAACAAATACTTAGACGGCTTTTTTCTCTAACTCTCAAAGTTATTGCGGATTAAACTGCGGGGCAAATTATTTGAGATATGAACTCAAAACTTCTTAACGTCTAAAGAGTAAACTAACTTATCTAATATTCGTAACACACTATAGTTACGTACGTGAACGTATCTATAGTGTGTACTGGGTGGAATCCTCTCGAACGAGCATCATTTGATCGAGACAACTTCAACTAATATTGTGTACACTGATACATTTGATACTGATATTACCTGATAAACAAATAGCCACTTGACACACATTACCTTTCATAAGCACTTTCCGTATTAGTTACTATTTCAATTGAAACTTAATGGATTTCATTTCAATTAAGGACTTGAAGTAAGACGAGGAGATTTGCCCAATATTGAAACACTAATGGGCTATAAATTTTCTTCCTACTAGTCTCATAATAGTCTCGTGCTCGCCTTACACTTGCTTTGTGCTAGAATTTTACCAACTTGTAGCTTCTTGATCTGTATTATTCAGTAGGCTCTTGTCATCTGTTATCTGGTGCCAATTATATAGTAATCATTGCGCTTTGTGCGAGCCCAGAAGGTGTTATCTATACTTTCTGTACTAATATTATAAAGCTAAGAATTTGTTTGTTTGTTTGCTTGAACACGCTAATCTTAGGATCCACTGGGCTCTGATTTGGAAAATATTTAAATGTTGGATAGCAGATTTATCGAGGAAGGCTATAGGCTATATATATATAATATAACATAAGGCTGCTTCTAATAGAACCGAAGCATCAGCAAAACGTTGCAAAATCGGGGAAAATTTTCTAAAATCCACGCGCACGAAGACACGGGCAACAACTAGTGAATGTAACATACACACAACATACAGTTTCATATTTCTCAAATGTACCAGTAATTTGACAATAGTAACCAATTATTATAATCAACTCTATCCAACATTACAATATAATCTATAATATACCGCCAGTGCGTATACGGTACTGTAAAGGTTGTGATCATTGAATATAACCTATACAATGATACAGGCCACTTAAGATATATTTTTAAAAAAAGAATAAAAAATTTAAAATTTGAAAATAAAAATAAAAGAATAGAGGAGATGTTGTAAAACTTCGTCTTTACATTAATTTATAATAATAATTTAAAACACATTTAATTAACTTGTTATATTTTTTATAATGAAGAAAAACTATTTTACAATCATTTTTCCAACATCCTCACTTCATGTCCCATGCTCATCTCCTCTATTCTTTTATTTTTATTTTCAAATTTTAAATTTTTTATTCTTTTTTTAAAAATATATCTTAAGTGGCCTGTATCATTGTATAGGTTATATTCAATGATCACAACCTTTACATTCTCCCCCCCTTAGAGGATAAAAAAAAATTTTTTTTCCAAAAAAAAAAAAATTTTTTTTTCTAAGTTACAAAATACTGGACACCCTACCTAAGGTTGGAAAGCATGATAACAAACTAGAATGAACCAGATTAGATCCAGCTAGGACCTAGCTTTTCGAAGCAATACATTTCGAAAAACTTGAAAAGCAAAAAACCAACCAAAAATTGCCTTTCTAATCTTAGTTATCCGAACCACACTAACTACGATGCCCTTATATCATATCATTCTTTTCATAAAATATTAAACTACTTCATCTTTAAAATTGATTTATCCAATAATAAACAAGAGTGATAAGGCATCCTTAAAACTATAACACCAAGACACAAAGCATATATCATCAACAATCAATCAGAAAAATGTTCATCACCAAACAATTAATGCTCTTATAAAAACTATCGAGCTTCAATTATGAGGTCAGCATCACAGATCCGAAAGATATGCTAATTTAACAGCTTTCCAGCTTAATGAGAAAATTTACATAAGAAACCATTATAATTGATAGAATCCAGAGATTATCAAATTAAAATTTAAAGTATGCTCAGATAATACTCAACCTTCTTTTCAATTATTTAGGTATAATTTCTACTAAGTAATCCTGAATGCTCGGGAATGACCAATTTATTCCACATTTAGAATTCCTTCTCGTGAGATAAATTTACCAACCATTCTTCTACCACAAGTAACGTTTCTAATAATCAATCATTCTATTATCTAAGTAATTATAAACTATTCGCTAATCATTATTATCTAACTATTACCCAATAAATAAAATAAAAATATTATCAGCAACCTCTCACTATAATACAACTTCTTTCAATTTTCAACCTTTCACATTTCTCTCCTAATGAACAAATACTTTACTCTAGCACCAACTTTCCTAAATCCTATCTTATGAGTTCTATCTCTAAAATGCGTGATATCCCAAAACAGGATTCCATGACAAATAGCCTATGGCCTTACCATGTTGCATTCAAAGATATTACCCGTTGATACGACTCATCCAACTAACTCTACCAAGCCACTTCCTTCGACATTATAACTCAATACAACCCATTATTATACCTATTAATCGCTCTACCTTAATACTATAATCATAACCTAGTACGAAATACTCACTATCCAATTATTATGTTAATATATTTATCTCACATTTTTAACTAAACATTCAAAATATAAATATGAAAAAATAATTAAATTTTTGATGTGGCTCCTTTTCATAGCATCTTTCTTATGTACAAATATGCTGACGTCATTATGAAGTCTCGCCGATCCCGAACAATATGAAACACACCAAAATAAAACAATATTAGTAAATTATAATTATCACTATATATATAACCTTAATCTAATTGAATCACTAAACCAATTTACATCATTATGCAAATAATTATTTCGTTATAGAACAATTCTTGGTAATTTACTTCTTGAAACTCTTCCCTTAGTCTATCAAATACCTCCTGCACGCTTTTGCACGTGTCTTTAATGCCCCGGAAGAAAAGTAAGGCGTTACCCCTTAAAAATGAGGGCAATAGTGATAATTTTTCTTCTTCAGACGAGCATCTCTTGAAAGTTATTAAAGCGTAAAACATTTCTTCGAATTCATCTAGGCACTCCTGTGCGCAACCACCGAAAGTTATCGTGGCTAGTTCCATCTTAGTTATAAATAATTTATAAAAATTTAATAAAAAGATACGGCTACTTCTCTGATAATTAATATTTATCCTGTGTCGACCCTTTGCTCGTCAACACATCCCTGGGCGTAGGAGCTGGTTCACCAATCGGGCCGCTATACCCGGCGCCTCCACCAATTGTAAAGCTTCTTCACATTAATTTATAATAATAATTTAAAACACATTTAATTAACTTGTTATATTTTTTATAATGAAGAAAAACTATTTTACAATCATTTTTCCAACATCCTCACTTCATGTCCCATGCTCATCTCCTCTATTCTTTTATTTTTATTTTCAAATTTTAAATTTTTTATTCTTTTTTTAAAAATATATCTTAAGTGGCCTGTATCATTGTATAGGTTATATTCAATGATCACAACCTTTACAGTACCATAGATATAGAATATACTAGATATGAAATAGTTACATAAACATACTTCGATACTATAGAAATAAAAGAAATATCGTGTTAATTTTATGCATAATTAGGACATTTTTAATTTTTATTTATTGTCATACCTTTTAGGTATAGGAATCTAAAAATTATTTAGTATTTAAAATCAAAACAAAAGAATTACAAAAAAACTTGAAATAAATTATTAATTTTGCAATTAACTTGGTATGCTTTTACTTAATAAATTAAGTTGTAGTGGAAAAAGTGATCACCGCAAGCGGGATTTGAACCCACGACCTCGGAATACCGTTCCGTAGCTCTGCCAACTGAGCTTATTGCGGTCGTGCTAACAGTAACCAATTTGACCACCACAACCTCGACTGAGTCTTCATCGCATTTTTGATGTGCAACGCAAGAAAGCAAGGAAAACACATGTCGTCATTTCTCACGATACTGTCTGTCTATAATATTGATAATAGTAACTCTATGTAGTACACCAAACACAATTAAGCAATTAGCGAGCGCTCGTTGCTATTTCATTCGTTTCTATAAATCCAACACATTCGCTAACGAGATCAGAGCCGCATTAGCTCCGCTGTGATTTAGTTCACGATTATGTTAACTAACTTACAGTGACATACAATACACTATGGAATATACTAGCTACTCAACACGGTTTCACACGCGACAACTTTTATATGAAAGTATCATATTTACCTAAGTCGTTATTGTTGTATGTCTGCTTAAAATCTTCAAACTACGCAACGTATTTTAATGCAGTTTTTTTTATGAGTAGAGCGGCTGCAGGGGACGGCTTATCTGTTAAATTTATTAGGGTTTGCTCTCCATATAATAATATAAAATACCACTACTACTACTAATGTTAACAGCGCTGATAGTAAAATGTAGATACACGATCTATAGACACACTTAGGTACAAATAAATAATTAATAAGCAAATTAATGAAATATTCTTTGAGATTTCAAAAAACGTGCTCTGGGCCCATGCTAAGCTTATTTGCTTGTGTTATGGGCACAACATACACCCGTAATTTGGTGTTACACACGTCTATAGGCTACAGTAACCGCTTACCATCAGGCGGGCTGTAGGTACCTACCGCTACCGTACCTACCTCAGTAGTATAAAAAATTGGTCAAGTGCGAGTCGGACTCGCGCACGAAGGGTTCCGTACCATTATCTATGCAACATAAGGCAACGTTATTAGTATCGAGCAAGAAACGGTAAAAAAATCATGTTTGTTGTATGGGAGCCCCCCTTAAATATTTATTTTATTTTATTTTTAGTATTTGTTGTTATAGCGGCAATTGAAATACATCATCTGTGAAAATTTCAACTGTCTAGCTATCACCGTTCTTGAGATACTGGGTGCGGAACCCTAAAAATCATGTTTGTTGTATGGGAGCCCCCCTTAAATATTTATTTTATTTTATTTTTAGTATTTGTTGTTATAGCGGCAATAGAAATACATCATCTGTGAAAATTTCAACTCTCTAGCTATCACCGCTCTTGAGATACAGCCTGGTGACAGACGGACGGACGGACGGACGGACGGACGGACGGACGGACGGACGGACGGACGGACGGACGGACGGACGGACAGCGAAGTCTCAGTAATAGGGTCCCGTTTTTACCCTTTGGGTACGGAACCCTAAAAAGCGTAATAAAAAAATAATAAATGTCTATGTACATTACAAACATATTTATACGGGCTATATTACGGGGTCCGTCAAAAATTATCACAATACATGAGTTATTTTCATAAATTTTTCAAACCACGTAACGACACATGTGGCTATCTTACGACCACACACATGTACACGCAGTAAACACACATAATAATATAATAATCTATCAATATAACACAACTATAGAGGTGGTGTGTTTGTGGGCGTGTGCGATCATCCCTGTGATTATGATAGCGGGGTGTAATAGACCTCGTCCGACATGTGGGGACGAGACAGAGACCCTCAGCTGATACCTTCAATCCTAACACGACTATAACTCGTTTAGTTGGTAGACGACGAGGGAACAACATCATTTACATTTATCACACTTAAAAATGTCAATAGAATGAATAACTTCAATTTTGTGTGACGGAATATGGATGGTAATAGACAATATTTAACGTAAAAGCTATCTTAACTTTTCTGTTGTACTTTAACATTGCATATAATTATATTGCATATAATTACTATGCAGCCACGTAACAGAGGTATTTTGTGACCATTAACATTTAGGTGTTGCCAGTATTATTCTTTCCATCCCAAAATAAGGAAAATAAATGTAAAAAATGGATTATAGTACGATATTTTATCCTTGTTACCTCTGTTAGCTACCACAATCGAGATTTTGGAATAGAAAATTATTGGGCGTCTCGTCACAATAAAGCTACTCACGGAAAATCAGCTTGATAGTAATCAAGTGAAAAAAATGTACTACGGATCCCATACTATTATAATTAAACTAAAATTATCAAAATCCATTACGTAGTTTCAAAGATTTAAGCTCACATCAGGACATACGTACAAATATTATTTTAATTTATAATAAGTAAAGATCTACAACCTTCTATTGTTTCACCTTCTTCGTAATATAATGTTATATGATTAAAGCGTAAAAATGAAGCTAGCAATAATAGTCTCAAAAGTTAATACAAAAATATTGGAATCTCTTTCACGCGTCGTTGAACCATTTAATTCAACTGTCGATATAAATCAACCAATTTACAACAAGCACGTCGTAAATCGTAGATTAAACATCAAAAATATGGTGTAACCCCCTCAAGATCAATGAGTGAGTAAACGAAATGATTTGTACATAACAGGCACACAGCCGTGAACATGGAGGTAGTATACACACCATTTAACTAGACAGAGTACTACATATAAATGTTTTGGTGCTATATTAAGCAAACGACAAGTTAGTCAACCCCAGCCTTTGCTACTAGATATGTGCGCGAAAGAGAAAAACAGCTAAAGTGAAAGGAAAGATATAACTAATCAAAAGTGTTCTATCGAATCAAATTTCTTTATTAATCTTCTTAAATCGCATTTTCATTTTATTTTAGTCTGTAACTTTTATTCCATTTCAGCATAAAATTAGTAAATAAAGAATAATTCAGCCTGTTGATATAGCCGTTGTCCACGACTTAGTGCGCTTATAAGTTAGTTATCGAATCCTAACAAATCATGCAAAAAAGATCCTCTCGATTCATTCTATCTATTGAAAAAAACCGCATCAAACAAAAATAACGACTTTGTTTTATAATAGTTAAGGATAAGAAAATTAGTAATGATGATTTAAAAGCTATTATTTAAAAAAAAATCCACTAAATGTAATAAAATTATGTATGTTTTGGTGAAGTCAACTATTATGAATAAGAGTACGCACTCCACTTGTGCTGTACTACACTAAGATCGTTGGCTCCGATTGAAGCCAAATTCAATTTGCCTCTGGACAAATATCAGATAAAATACATTTTGGATGCATTGGTGTTGTGAGTGTTGTGACGTTTCAATTAGGCTGCGTATACACTTGACATACAACACAACATGACGAGGACTTAGTCAATGTGTACTCTCTTGTTGTTCACACGTTACTATTGTTGTCATCATAGGTGTGTTTATTAACTATGTTTGGTCTTGAGGTTAAGGACTATAATACAAATATTTTTACCCTATTTCTATCAGAATCTCAGTAAGCTCTTAAGTGCCAAGGAATATTTAAATAGAAAATATCTATTGTAAAGTAAACAAAACTCAAAACTAAACCCTATGTAAATATGTGGCTCAAGTCGACCATACCTACCCCTTGCCTCAAAAAGTAGCCCATAACGTTTCGTAAGACAGAGTTATTGTAGTATAATTGGCAATAATGTCCCCTAAACGTAAATATTTGTAAGTGTGAGTACGTCTTTATATATCAAATTTATTTCTAAACCGTTTGTCAGTAGAAAGCTCTTACAATAACAGAGCAAATAAAGAGTCAGAAAATGGTTTTATGATAATGTTTTTGTTATTTATATGGATTTAAACGTTTAGCAAATATAAAATAAAATTTGTTTTGTATAAATTAGATAAAGTTTTTTTCTAAATGTACAAATATATTACGGATTTAGACGCGTATATTTGTTTTAAGTTTTGGCCCGACGTTTCGGAGACTTTGCACTCACCATGGTCACGGGTTAGGTAGTTTTATTTTAACAGATGAGACGCGCAAGTGTTTAAAAATATTATGTACAAATATATATTTTTAAAGAAAATTTGAAATAGCACTTTATTATAACTAACTAGGCTAGTTTTTGATTTGTCATTATGTACTAAAAATGTTAAAAAAAAATTGTTTACTTACTTTGGTAGTATTCCTAGATTATAAATAGTTAGAAACATAAGCAGCATGGATTCGTTGTGATTAGTGATGGCTTTACGAAGGGGGAAGAGGAGAAATGTTGAGGGTAGGTGGTAAACCGCCGGTGTCACGTGACCATCAATTGTGAGTTACGACTTCAAGTAGGTGGCGCTATCTACTTCACTTATTTTTATAGAAACTGCCACTGTCTTCGAAGCGAAATTAAACTCACTGCATCTAAGGTTGTCAAACTAGAATCGATTGATTTTATTTTTACTATCTCATGTATTTAAGGCAAAAATCTAAGTACCATGCGGTTTAAATGAGAATAGGATTGACCCAGCGCTATTTTGTGACGTCATAGATGTCAATTCGAACAATTTTGGTAGTCAGCAAAACAAGATATTTTTTAATATAATTTATATATCACTTTATCGTTTTGTTTATTTATTTTCAAGCAGTTAGAGAGATAAAAACAATTAAAGACAATACCAAATAAAGACGATTACAAAATAAAAACACTTACAAACAAAACTGCGACAAATAACGACAAATTTAATTTATTTAACGGGAAACAACCACATAGCTAACAGCATTAAAAATAAAAACAAAGCACGCTTCATAACTCGACAAGGCACATAAACAATGACAAAATGGCGGTTGGTAGTTAAATATAAAATCATTGTTTCCAACGACAAAATAATAAAATAAATTAGATATTATTTTTAATAATACATATTATAAGCATTATCACTAAGTAATTTTAGACGTTTTTTTACTTTAAATAACTGAGATTAGAAAAAACATAAAAATACTTTAGTAATTCGCAAATAAAGTTTCGTTGCTGACAGTACTTTTCAAATCACTTTTGAGAGATAGAGGTCAATGCCAATCCTATTCTCAATCGAAACGTGTAGTAACTAATCTATTCACATCTTTTATTTACTTTAATACTAAAGATACCTTAAAAATAAAGACGTGTGGCACTCGGGGACTGCCGCGGTAAAGCTATTGCATAGCATTTTGTATCAACTTATGCAATTATAATTATTTATTTATTTTATTTATGCAGTATTTCTTTTTCTTAAATACATAAATACCTATACACCTATATACTTTCTCATAAATAGCTGCTTTTGTATTCGTCCGATTTCGGAGCAGCTCGTCTCGATTCGTGCGAGCTTCGTAGAGTCGTACAATACGGCTAGTTGCACGCACACAAACACCGTGTCGAAGACTGCCGAAAAGAAACGACGTTATGCATGGCTTTCAAGCCACACCTCCGTGCCCGTCGGAGTGGGGTGCGTGAGGTTTTTTTTCGTTACGGAATTTCTGGATTCGGTCCCCGCGCTCAAGGCCCTCGATAGAAGCTATGCAATAGCTTAAATATACAAGTCCATTAATTGCTAACCAAATCTTTAAACAAACACAGTTTACTGATAATTTTCTCTGCTCAAGTAAATAAATATGAGCACATAATATAATCACAGAAATATTTCATTTTCTCATTTGAAACATTAAATAAGTATTAAAACAAATCTTGTGGACACTGATATATATGCGCGTAATCTTATCATAGTGACAACCCTAGCTGTAGCCAATTGATGTGAATTTTATTAGTGCGCATTTCTAGACAACGCTACTGAATGCGATGGAATTATCTAAACCTATAAAATTGTACTCAGTGCCTCAACTGATGACCAAGATTGATGATAGTGACATCTATGTATTAAACAAAAGACTAATTTTAAATTACAGGGACTGTCTAGAAAATAGTAAACTGGCCGTTATTTGTTCACGAGGTATTACTTCGATATTTCGATACTCGCTTATATATAATAATATTCGACTTGATACAATACATAATTTAAATATTCCGTTACATAGATAAATATATGAACAGATAAATACGAACAAGGCTATTATTAAAAGCGTATTAAAACAATATAATAACATCAGTCTCTATAAATATAATTATATCGTTAAGGTCAGGTAATGTTTGTTTGTGTCCGGCCCCAGTCCCCACGCTGGGACTCGATCAATCAATTGATCACCTCGTAATTATATTAATGTTGAGCCTCAAGCTGCTGAACTTATCTCGGCTTATTACACTTCTAACTACAACTGTTTCAAGGTTACGTTCTATTAACTGTTTATAACAATTTGCTTAGTTCAAAAGCTAAAAAAACGCTTGACAATCTTAATATTTTTTTTAAGTAATTGCATTGTCATCGGTCCTTGTTATGTGTGAAAAATTTCAGATCAATCCGACTACTGCAAGTAGGTGAAAATCACTGTCAAAGATTTCGTTACATTAATAAATAGATTGATATATACGTACCGAGCTAATAAAAGCGTGTTAATTATCATTGGTACAAAAAAGGTATCTTTCCATAGGGTCAATTTACTAGAGGTATGACCATCTGGAATGTATGACCAAATGTATGAGTGAAATGAATTTAAGGAAATATACTTATGTCGTAGCGTTTAATAGTTTCCACTTAAAGTTGACGGAAAAGATGTATATATATAAAAAGTATGAATGCTGTAAATGTTATCCAATGATCTCGTATTATGATAAATTTGGGACCAGATGAGTTTTCTTAAATTGTTTATTTTGTTATCACTATAACCTTATATTTAAATTACGTTATCAAATATTCGAATATATGCTTCAAGTTGCCGTTTGCATAAACTGTTATCAATTGGAGCGCTCGTAGGGGTCTCGTAGCGCTCTGCTACGCCGTAGCCCGCTACGGTCGCTCAGGTAGCGTCCGTTACAATCCGCGTAGTTCACTCCGTAGACAACCCTTGCCTCATTCGAATGCAAATTGGCTTTTTTCTAAATTGCTTTATTAAATCGAAACGTGTTCCCCAATAATTGGAGCGCGCCGGTACGCTTCGGTAAAACGATACACTGCAAATTTACTGATTTTATTAAACGACTTTTAATTAATTTCAGTGTCAGTCGTGTAAAGTAGGAGCACTCCTCTAACAAATATAAAGTGTTCTTTATGTCTGTACCTAGTGGGGTGGTTTAGCCATGTCAAGTTTTAGACTGAATATATTGAATATAATACTTCAATTTTTATTGTATATCTGTTTAATTTAATGTCATGTTAAAATTGTTTTTATATACTTAGATATTTTAGGATATCCAATCTAAGACATACTTAAGAAAAAACGTTTAATACAACAAAACGAATGTATTTAAAAGTTTATTATGTATCATAAACTTTTAAATACATTCGCATCATGTTAAAATAATGGTCATAAAAATTTGTTAATGTCACAAAAAAATATAACTATTAAAATTTTATAATTTTAATAGCTGGCCCGGCAAATGTTGTTTTGCCATACAAACAAATAATTTGCAATAAAATAATAATGCGACTATAAATTGCAATGTAAGCTATCCTATCTTTCAAGTTGGGTCAAATTGCACACGGTGTGGAAATCAAATTTAAAATCGGTTCAGTAGTTAAGGAATCCATCGCGGACAAACATCGTGACAGGAGATTTATATATATAAAAGATTTCATTTAAATAAGTTTTTAGTTATTTAAATAATTTTTATTTATTTATTTATTTATTTATTATCACAATACAGCTATTATTACAGGTTAGCCCTAACGCAATAGTGTAGCCAAATACATTTGTTACATAATATATTAATTAAATTTAAGCAATATTTATAAAATATAACTACCACTATATTTTCTATCCTAAATGTCAATTTAAAACGGCATACGTTTGAAATTAATATTGAAGACAAGCACTATATCTATGATTAATAACTAACTATAACATAATACATAATAATAAAGCTTGTGTCTGTGTGAGAATGACACATTGTATGTATGTGTGTCCGCCACAGCCACATGTGACTGCGCAACATTCTAATAAATATCAAATCTCAATGAACTGAAACGAAACGCTTCACTAAATTACTGATTTATTTTCAATTTAGATATGAACAAGTAACCATTTTTCAATTTCAATGATAAACGATCGACTCTATCTGATTTATTATTTACGATAATTATGTAATTCTCTTACGTGGTCATTCTATAACCCTTTCTCAATATAATAACCAGATCATTGAGACATGTTGGCATTAAATCTGATTTTGAGATTATTTTTAATTGCTTCTAAAGTTATTACACGTGGGACGAAAAAGTGGTAATATTTATTGTACCACAATACTTTGTTTTACAATTTGGGTTGCTTAAATTAATTTTTCGCTGTCTGATATATTATATCTAGTTGTAGCTAATGTAGATATATATAAATTATTTCAAAGTCTTTCTAGACAACGTTATTAAATGGGACCAATGCTAGGAGTTCTATATACTAAGTTGAACAATGTTATTCGGTTCTGTATTCAATCATCGCTGAACTGTCAGATTGAGAATAGCGCCATCTACCAATTATATGCAGTATTAATTTAACTTGAGGACATAATTTACGTTCTACCAGCAATGTTTAGAACCTCCTGGTGTATCATTAAATCTTGTATTACCTAATTCATGGAAGATGTAAATAGTATATTCTATAAATGAATTTAAAAAAAACTTAAACTACATATTTTACAAAAAAATAATAGTGCCACTGTGACGTATCTGTGACTACATTATCGACGTATCATTAACAAGGCAAGGGAACATGAAATAATGACCAAAAAGTAGGGAATAGAAGTTTGTATTAAAGTGTATCTTTATTCATTACTATACTGAGAAATGAATATTTTATATTATATTTTTATATATTATATTTTTTTAATTAACCTCTAAATTATGAAATTCAAAACAAAACCCTGTAACAACACATCTGCTCATATGGGTACATACATCCTCAAAGCTGTTCAAAATAATATAAGTGTTTATGTATGTATGTATTCGTTCATAACTGTCGGATTAAACGGCTATACTTTGTTGACACGTCGACTGTGATCACATATGAATTAAACGCCATGTTTTATGTTTCATGCATGATACTCTGAACTTTAGTATGTTTAAATGCAAAAAATGTATGTTTAGAATACTGCGTCTAATGGTTAGTTGTAAAAATCGTGGCAATAACACAATTCGGTAATGTTAACAAAACTTTTGTGTACCAAATCGCAATCTAATTTGGTCAGACATTTGGGCATGAAAGAAAAAATAAAATTAAAACAGTAATTTATTTAAAGTCACGATAGTTCTGTTCGTTAAAAAGATGGAACGATGTTCTAAGTAGTAGGTCCAAGACCTACAAGTAGTATTTATTTATTTGTTTTCTTTTTTCATTCTTTTTTTTTCTCGCCTACACAAACATCCGCAAGAGCACAAACTTTTAAATTATCTTTTGATTGTGAGCAGCCATTGTTACCGAAGATACGCGCCAAGGACAAATGTGCATTCGCTTTGTTTGTGGCAAAATATCATAAAAATTTATGGAACAATAAAGTGTAGTAACTCATCACCGGTATTGTAAGGGTCTGCTGCTAATATTACGTCCCGTACTCGTCCCGTTTACTTTCAGTATACATTCCGATATCAAGTATTCGATGATATTCTTATTACTTTAAACGAGCAATTCTTGAATATATATTCTTAGGATCTCAGATCTTTAGACAAAATCCTGACTGCCTCGATGATATTAATATTACAAAATGCAAACTAAAATCCACATTTTGAGATGTAATGATAGTGTCTCTGAGTGAGCTCACTGGTAACTTTAATTAAACTTAACTTGCAAGATGATTTCTCACTCAAGATTATACTAACAAACTGTTTTACCATTCAGTTACACAAATCTCAACCTTCATAGTTATAAAATAAGTGTTCGTTCATGTGAATATACAAGTTAGTGATCTATTAAGCTGTTGCGCTTCAGGCTAGGATTCTAACTTAGTAACAAGATCTGAGAAGTGTTATAGTTCATTTAAAGTCGTAACCTGCAGCTAAACGTCTAACAATTATATTGGACCTAAAGTTATAGGTAATAAATCGCAGAAAATTTCTGTATTACAAAACTTTGAAAGTAATTTTATTAAGAAATACAAAAAAATTTAAAGGCATGTGAATGAATGCTTCATTTAAAACCTTGGAGTTCATTCTGACAAAAAATGTATGTCTTACAATACTATGGCACGTGAACAATATTATTGACATCATTGCACAGACAAGCTATAGTCATGAAAATTTTAAAACTTCAATTTCATGGAACCAAAAAGTAGCTTAAACTAAAATGTCTTGTTAAATTTCATGAAAAACGCTGAAAAAGCAAAGAATAAATGTAGCAGAGACATTAATTAATACTTCTAAGCTTTGTCACGTTTATTTTAAATTTTCCGTGGTTATCCCTGATAATAATCTTCTTTTATTTTTCAAAATTATCAATAAAAGTGTCATTTTTCATTAGCACTGTGTTAGCATTTATTTTTCTCATGTTGTCGTGAAGAAATCCGACATTTATGTGTACGTCTTATTTGCTTACTTACTGATAGCATTAAGTAAAGTAACAGTGTCGTAACAAGATGGTGGAATGAAATGAAAGTATGCTTGTTGATATCATGATTGTATTACATTTGTATTGTGATATTGTACACCTTGATCAGCTTCACGGAAGTAACTCCAAGGATAAACAAAAGTGACATGTTGCGTCTCATCTCATCGGCTTATGTTACACTAATGTTGCAGACTAATGTGTTGTTTATTGTTAAAAATTGATTCTGATAATGTGTAATGTACAAAACATCATTATTAATCTACATACAAAGGAATACTGATTGACTGACGCATCAAGGCGCTGTTTTTAACACCCCGAAAGACAGGAAATTTAAATTTAAGAAATAATGATTTAAATACCTTATGTCTTCATCCACTTTTGGAGATATCCTCCTTTCATAGTCCACACTATGTGGTTCTATGCCACTTGCATCCAGCGGCTCCAGTAGGACCATGATGAAATCATCCGTTTACTGTATTGAAAGTAGTCTAAAACTTTCCTTCCTCATATATTGTCAATATTTGAAGAGATGTGGCTTATCTGTTAGCAAATCTTAACAGAAACCTTTTCCATTAACATCATACAATAAAACTAATGAGTTAGAATTATAAACTGAATAAGAAGAAGCTCTATTATTGACAAGTGTATACAATAAACATAATAATGATGTTTTAGAGAGTGTGTTATCACTATCAGTAGACAAACAAACAAACAAGTGAACTAAACTAAACTAATAAAAACTTGTCCCCTACTTGACACCGAGCTATATTGTTTTTGAATAACATCATTTATTCAGGTCGCGAGCGATACTATGAAGCATCATAATAAATGTATTACAACACTGGTTTATAAAGAGATGATAGAGGATATGGTTGAACAAAACGCACAATGTACAGTGTTTGTGAGATTATTGTTGTAAGGAAGTGATGAAGCTGGAGACAAATTGTGTAGCGTAATCTGCCTAATTAAGTGCAACATAAATCAACGTAAATTGTACTATTGGTAGTGTAAAGGTCGTGATCATTGAATATAACCTATTCAATGATACAGGATACATATGGTTTATTTTTAAGAAAAGTAATAACATTTTTAAGAAAGGAACTAAAAAACAAAAGAAAATTGGGGATTCGAGAGGACATTGAACATGATGTAAAAATAGATATTGTGAAACAAATATGAATTTAAAAAGAATACAATTATTTATAAAGCCTTAAATGTTTTTATTTTATAAATGTAACAAGTCCTAGAAGGGAAATAAATGAATTGTTCTGCAATAAGAAGGTTTATGTGAAGCAGAGGCTTCACAGTACCAATTCTACACGCAAAACTGAACTTAACTAAGAGTTTAAATAAAACTACTTTTTGCGGATTTAGACGCGTATATTTGTTTTAAATTTTGGCCCGACGTTTCGGAGACTTTGCATTCACCATGGTCACGGGTGAGACTGAGCTGTAATGTGTCTTCTACGATCAGTTATTACAGGGTTTACCCACATTCGATTTTAATTTTACATTGACCATAAAGATAGACTTTTACTATAAACTATATCATATTACATTGTGCTCAGACTACATAAAATCAATAACATTAAATAAGTAGTTTTATGTAAACAGATGAGTCGCGCAAGTGTAAGAAAATATTATGTTAACTAAGAGTTTTTTTTTTCTATTTTTTTACACAATTTGGAAATGTTACAGAACTTTCTTAATATAAAAATTTATTATTATATAAATATATTCTTATTATATAAATATATTCTTAGTATATAAATATAATAAACGTGTACAATGAAATAGCTAATTAATCGAATTACACCATAATTGTTTTAATTTTAGTTGTGTTTAGTGTCATGACGTATCAGAATTGACCTCATTTTATTTTATTTATAGATACATACTTTAAAGTGTTAATATGCCTCGTAGCATATTAAAAGTGTGGTGCAGACGACACCACACTTTTACTATGCTATTACTTTTAATATAATACTTTTAATATACAATTTTTAATAAAGTAGGTATTGTAATATTTAATAGGAATTTGACGTTCATATAAATAGAAATTTTTGCATTGTTAAAACACATTCGCTTTGCTTTCGCTTGAGAATAACATCGTTGTAACTCGCTTTTAATATTATTGCTTGTATTTGTGAAATCTATTTTATCTCAAATAAGTATTCTAAATCCTCTCGCCTCGTTTTATTTCGGCTTGTGAAATATCCGATCACGCGACGTAGGTTTGACTCCCGTGCGTGACAAATATTGTGGTGGAACCCTGGCCTGGTGCGATTCGTATCACACGAGCATCACACACACCGGAGTCTCCCACAATAGTTTAAAGTATTAATTTAATATTAATAATTCTATTTGACAAACAAACTCCTCAGCCTTATGATATTTGTATAGATTTGTGACCAATTTCAGATCGATTTAGTAGTTTTGGCGTAACAGAGTGACAAACAGAGTTACTTTCACATTTGAACAATAGCCAAGAATGTTTACCTTTTGATCGCACTTAGCGACAACCAAACGATGAAATGATGACGTCACGACACTGCATTATCACCAACACACAAAAACTATAAAACAACAAGTGTCATCAACTAAACTAATAAAAACTATCTCACACACTGACCTACATAATATTATAGTTAAAAGAAGTCGCTAAACTACACTAACAAAGTATCACTTACAATAAATAATGAAATACATTGCGTGTTTATAAAGCGAGGATATAAAAGAAATTAGTACACTACCGTCAATGTACGACGTGTTGTGCGAATATCTGGACACCAGTTAACCTTGGTACGAGAGTGAGGCGACGTCGAGCCCCTGTAATTAAGTGCTACTATAAATCCACGTAAATAGTTCCGTTCTGTTCCGTTACAGAACGTAATGTCGCCACTGTGACGCTCTGTGGCTCTTGTATATTAGACTATAGATTTACTATTAATGTAACATGTTACTTATTTTAAGTGAAAATGTATACCAACTCGTACTTGACCGGTTTTTATTTCTAAAGCACTATTTAAAAAGACCGTTACTATTAAACGGGTTTAAACCGAATCGAGTGTAAAAATAATGTTCGGTAAGAGTGTTATGCAAGCTCACATATAATGAGATTAACAGCTAGACCAGGGTTTAAGATAAAAAATGCTGCCAACGATATCGGAAACTTTATTTAGTATTTTGGTTACTTGGACTGTTTGTCATTCACAAATACTGGTTCATTAATAAATAAATAAATATTCATGGACATTTCACACAACGTCCTCTGGTCCCAAGCTAAGCTTTATATGCTTGTGTTATGGGTACCAGAATACGGATAGAATACATATAATACTTTTCTTTTGTAAATATATACTTATAATACATAGAAACACCCAGACGCAGTACAAACATTTGTATGACAATTAGAAAAATCACACAAATGATTGTCCCAAGCGGGAATCGAACCCTTATTTTAACTAAATAATAAATTAGTTATAATACAAATATTAAAATTTGTGTGATGAATATGAATATTAAAGATCAGATGTCATGGTGGAGAGGTAACAAACCTACCATTGTTGACGAGGTTGTCGTTTCGATTCCCAACATAATTCAGTAATTGCTAAAGTTAATTAACAATAGTTGATTTATTCTAAAACTGACATTAAGGGTTTGATTTCCAGGCGAGATAAGTCAATTGTGTGATGAACATGCTATGCCTAAGTAGTTTCTGCATGTTATATAGATAATATATGCCACTCATGTACGCAGAATAACGTGAAATATTTGACGCATTTTAAAGAGTTATGCGGTTCGATGCCAGCTCAGTCATTACCAGCCGCAGCCACCAATTTGTGTCCATTGAAGCTGTCAGTGGTAGCTGACTGATTATTTACACCTACTTTATATACATCTACTTATACTAGTATTCATCTACACTGTATTTTTAATTTTTAGGGTTCCGTACCCAAAGGGTAAAAACGGGACCCTATTACTGAGACTTCGCTGTCCGTCCGTCCGTCCGTCCGTCCGTCCGTCCGTCCGTGCGTCCGTCCGTCCGTCCGTCCGTCCGTCCGTCCGTCCGTCCGTCTGTCACCAGGCTGTATCTCAAAAACGGTGATAGCTAGAGAGTTGAAATTTTCACAGATGATGTATTTCTATTGCCGCTATAACAACAAATACTAAAAATAAAATAAAATAAATATTTAAGGGGGGCTCCCATACAACAAACATGATTTTTTGGATTCCGTACCCAGTATCTCAAGAACGGTGATAGCTAGACAGTTGAAATTTTCACAGATGATGTATTTCTATTGCCGCTATAACAACAAATACTAAAAATAAAATAAAATAAATATTTAAGGGGGGCTCCCATACAACAAACATGATTTTTAGGGTTCCGTACGCAGTATCTCAAGAACGGTGATAGCTAGACAGTTGAAATTTTCACAGATGATGTATTTCTATTGCCTCTATAACAACAAATACTAAAAATAAAATAAAATAAATATTTAAGGGGGGCTCCCATACAACAAACATGATTTTTAGGGTTCCGTACCCAGTATCTCAAGAACGGTGATAGCTAGACAGTTGAAATTTTCACACATGATGTATTTCTATTGCTGCTATAACAACAAATACTAAAAATAAAATAAAATAAATATTTAAGGGGGGCTCCCATACAACAAACATGATTTTTTACCGTTTCTTGCTCGATACTAATAACGTTGCCTTATGTTGCATAGATAATGGTACGGAACCCTTCGTGCGCGAGTCCGACTCGCACTTGACCAATTATTTCATTACATTTACTTATTTGTAAAAATGTTTAAAAAATATTGAAGATTTATGTTTTTATCGCATGTGCTTTATATTAAGTTCGTTAGTCTCTCTTTAAACGTATCATTTAATATCATTTTCGACCTCTAATTTAAAGTTTTACACATTTATTAAAATCAGTTAATTTATCTACAAAATTACATCAAATCAGTGTGTAGGTATTGGCACTAATTTTGAGCGCTGGTCTTTACCTGCGCAGAAGTGAATTATTAGGTCTATTTGGAGGTAGGAGGTGAAGCGCGGGAGCGGTCGAGTCAAATTATCGTATGTGATTGGCCTGCTGCGCGTCGCGTCGTGATTCGTTCTCTGTGCTAGATGCACTTTCCTTACGACTACGAGTACACTTCAAGACAATTATATTGATACATACAAATTTTTTAACTGAAGCTTTTAATATTATAATTTTTATATTTGTTTGTTTTTATTGACGGGCCTCGTGGCGTAGCGGCTATGTAGCCGACTTACGATCACGAGGTCACGGGTTCGATTCCTGCACAGGACAATTATTTGTGTGATGAACACAGATATTTGTACTGCGTCTGGGTGTTTTCTATCTATTACAAGTATATATTTACAAAAAAAAGTAGTATATGTGTTATATCCATAATCTGTTATCCATACCACAAGTATCATTACGCTTAGTTCGGAACCAGCGGACGTTGTGTGAAATGTCCGTAAAAATTTATTTACTCTTAATTAGAAACAATTATTATCCCTAAAATGATTTAAATAATAGACAATAATACAAGTATTTTAATTTAATTTAATTACCGCTTACCATCAGATGGTATGTAGTCAAGCATCAACATGTATTATGTAAAGTATAATTATATTGAAGTGAATCATCCCAAATTTTTTTCAATGAAGTGTACGATTCGCAAACAATCCCCACTCTACCACCGAGCGCTCAAGATTCGTGCCGGGACCTATACACAAATGACTGATTTGATTTGACAACTTGCTTGAAGGTAACTATATATAAGTATTTATTAATTTGTTATTTTAGTGTGAAAGCTAATAGCTAATAGCTTCCTTAGAAAAAATTCTTCACCTCTTGTTTATTTATCAACTCTTCTTAAATGTCCCAAACAAGAGTTCATGTATCAAAAATATTAAGTATATGGACCGTGGCCATGATATCCCAAAATATTAAAATTATTTTTCAACATTTTTAATTTATATCATGAAAAAATGTGTTCAAAAATGTTTAAGCATATTTATAAACTAATCATCAAAACGAAAATCCATCTATATTTTTCCTACAGGCAAATTGAATACAACTCCAATAAGAGTTCGTTCACACAAATTATACCACTAACACTCTGATTGATATTGAGGGGATTTTACAATTTATCGATCTATTTAATCTGTGATTTACCAGAAGTTATATTGGATTGGTTCTTAATTTCCATTGAAAATGTTAAGATATTCTTAAAAATACATTTAGTAGCAATTTTAGGTGCACCATAAAACTTAACTAAAAAAATAAAAATAACGATGCGGTATTTTTATTAATTGGCTATTTCACTACACATTTACAATAATTAAAATTGTTATTCTATATTACACAGTTTTTATGATAATAAATTAGAATTAGAATTTATGATAAGAAATAATATTTTGTTATTTTATTATATTATATTTCATTTTTAATCACTAACGTTGACTTACTCGTAGCATTAATGAATTACGCGTTTGCTATTGTGAATGTTGTGGGCGTCTTTAATTGATATACATACATATAAGAAATTATTGTTGTTCATTGTTATGTTACTGTCAATGCCATTTATGTACATTGTTGATGCTCCTTTATAAATAAATAAATAAGAAAATTCAGTTAATAGTGACGAATTGTACTGTTGATATAATCTAATTTCATTTTTAGTTCGGTTTAGATTAATTGTGCACGTAGAGTTGGTACCATTATCTATTTTATGGAGACGTGTTAGTAATATTTTTACAATTAAGAATGGTCAAGTAAGTACGTTGTGAGCCCACTAACTGTTGTATGCTGTCAGGAAAAATAAATATGTAAGATTTTCGATATATAAACTCATAACTAATCCGTCTTATAAGGTTGGTATACAGCCATTTTTAATAACCAATCTACAATTACGGATAGATTGATATCGACGCAGCGTGGGGCGGCCCCCAACTAGGTGGACCGACGATATCGTCAAATACGCCGTGGCCCGCTGGATGCAGTTAGCGCAAGACCGCACGTTGTGGCGTTCTATGGGGGAGGCCTATGTCCAGCAGTGGACTGAGAAAGGTTGATGGATGGATGGATGATATCGTCTGTTCCAGATGTACAGTAATTGGGACCGTTTTATCTATTAGTACGGAACCTTACAGACGGACTTATAAAGTTATCTTAAAAATAAACATTTGTTGTAAGCACAATATACTTAAAGCTTAAACAGAAAGGTCGTTACATTAAACAGGAACTTGGCTCCGCTCATTCATTCGGATTAACAGTTTTAAACACAAAGCAGGGGGGGATCAGGGGAGGAATTTTATTTTTCACATTATATTCACTCTATGGTATATTTTAAGCTTCTCGTATTTATCACAGCTGCTAACAGTACGAACTTTGTGATAGTTGAACTCACACTGTACGGGATTAAGATCGTTAAAAGTAGTTATATTTAAGCTCCACTTAATGGTTCATATTTTTGTATTCGATGTATTGAAATAGGGCAATTTTTAACATTAACACGCTTTTCACTATCTATGTAATTATCGAAAGAGATTTTCACCCACTTGCAGTATTCGGGTTGATCTGAAATCTTGCACACATTAAGGACCGATGACAATGTAATAATTAAAAACAAAATATGTAGTTTCAAGCGTGTACAAGACAAGAAGTACCTATGTAAAATATTTATTAATATTTACTGACAAGAATGGATAAATTACTAAATAAATATCTGAGGAGTATTTAATAATGTTGGCACAGGAATTTAGTTCGAGTTTTCCATCTCTCACAGGTGACTTTTTGTTTATAATCCTTGAGGTCACTTAGAAAGAAATGGAATGATGACATTTGTATTCTTTCTTCGTGACTACATGTAAACATGTTTAATATATAAAATTCTCGTGTCAAAATGTTCGTTCCCATACTCCTCCGAAACGGCTTAACCGATTCTTATGAAATTTTATGTGCATATTCAGTAGGTCTGAAAATCGGCTACTATCTACCCCTAAGTGATAAGGGTTGTCCACCACGGACATTTGTATGGCGCAACAACGTTTGCCGGGTCAGCTAGTATCCTTACAATAAGAACACTCCGGTCAGTGTAATGGTGACACACCACACACTCTGCTCACCCTCAGCTTCAATTAACAAGCGTGAAAGTTTACTTAATTGATGTTAAACTTACTACGGTCACTTTATACAGCGTGATTTATTTTAACATTTTGATAATTATAATTCTTACAGTGCGTTAGTAAAAAATATCTGTGTAAATTATACGTCACTAACTTTTGCTTGTAACTTTGTACGTGTGGGATTGAGAAACAAAACCTCAAAAAACTAAAAAGCCATCGTCTTGAACTACTCTTGACGCGTTAAAAAAATCCGTTCAAAATCCGTTGCGTAGTTTTTAATACATGTATAAGCTCACATAGGGACATACATACAAAAATAACAACTTGGTTTTATCTTCTATTCTTCTTCTTCTTCTATACATATAAAAAATCTGTAGAAAAAAACTTTTGTACATTAAATATATTTTCAAAAAAAAATTGTTAGATTGTTAAAGACAACCAACTGACACAATTTCCAGCATTTTTGAAATTTTTGTCTGTTTGTCTGTTTAGATGTTTGTCTGTGCACGTATCACGTAAAATGTACAACACTAAGAAATATAAATGTTATAAACATTGTACAAGGTATTACTTAGTCTTTGTTTCATCGCAATTGGTCTACTCAATAAAGAGATATTTACAAAATACGAAATTTCTCAATTTGGTTACTTGCAACGTCATCTAGCGGCAAAAAAAAAGAATCAAAAAATTTATTGGGTCGATCGAAAAATATCGATCCACGCGGATGGAGTCGTGGGCACAGCTAGTAATAACTAAAGATAAAATGCCTACACCATGAAGTTAGTTACTAATGTAGGATAACGTAAGTGATAAACTAATTAAGTAAAATTTACGTATGAACTCACATTTTTATTAAGAGGATACCAAAATAGCTTCGTGCAATTTTCTACGTACGAAGTTTTCATTGTTTCTTTAGATTGAATGGCTAGAGCTCTAATTTTTAAGTATATGTTTTTTCAATATATGATCTAGGATCGCATAAACTCAGAAACACGATTGAAAAAAGTTTTCTCGATAGAAAATCTTAGCGAAACAACCTCTCTAATTTTTTATTTTTTTCATGTGTCGGTCTATTATCGCGTATTAACTAATGAAATAACTTTAAAAACATAAGTAACTATTATATATAGAAACACGTAAATCAGAATTAAAATATATTTAGTAGATTTTGAGTAAATAGGAAAAGTATCCCTAATTCTTCATTTTCTGTGCCTACTGGCTGTGTTAATATGTACGTGTCGGCGATGATATACGATAATATTGATGTAGGCCCTTAATATGCAGTTCTTTATTTTTCTTTCACAAAGGCAGCGGATGTAAATAAATACAGATGCAAAATCCAATATTACACTTTTCACGTGATAGGTAAAACCTGTAAAGCCTGCAGTGCTAATGCTACCTTCAATTCCCAGTTCGGATAGTTACTATGCGACGGATATAAGCTATCGCATTGCACTGTGTATATAACAGTGTATACCTGAATACATATACATATTATACAGAAAAAATGGAAATTTTATAAAAAGCGGTTTGATACCGAAAATATAATATGTAAAAATTAAATATTTTATTATTTATCACTTAGGTATTTTTATTTAATCACCTAATAATGAACAGAGTAACTCTTTAAGTGTATTCTCTTGCGTCATCCTGTATATTATGCCTGTTGACATAGTTCGTTGAGTAACATCTCCGAGGTGATCACAACTCGAGTGTATCTTATAAATTGTGAACTAAACACATCCTTATAAGCTTAGAGGGACACTTCACTAACAATATATATTACTGTATAGTTGTAGGGCATTAGAAAAGATTATAAACTTGTGTGTATGTCACAGATATACTACAATAGATTGAGCATTACGAGATTTTTGTTAACTACAAATAACTCCAAAGTTGCGGAATATGCATTTTAATGCATTTTCATTGGTCGTAACAAACTCACACGCTAAGTTCGTCAAACATTTGGATTTCATACATAATATGCTCGTTAGTATATTATTGTGTAGTGTGCGTACACAATCTACTGTGTGTGATCTGTGGTGTATGTTTATAAAGTTGATATTATAGAGGGTCACTACAACCCACAGTTAAGTGATCCACAAAGTTTGAACGAACACGAATGTATAGTCCAATAATTATTGAGATTAACAAACATGTAGAGAAATATGTATAGCTTTTCTTCTATGTATTTTAATATTACTAGTATTTTGACATTTCAACTCAATTATATATCAACTGAAAGAAAAGGATTTACTATTGGTCGCCATCTTTCATGTGAGTTATTAGATTTTTCGGATATTTTTTTATTTGAAAGCACTGCGCTTATTTTTCGATCAAAAGACGACAGTATTTTACATATAACTTCCGATGTATGAGTGTGGATGAAGCCGAGGAAGTATGTCTGGATCGTAGCAGATGGTGCTCTATAGACCCTGCCTTTCCCCATGGGAAAAGGGCGTGATGTTATAACGATGAATTTCCATAAAGGCTTAAAAACGTATATGGGACTTATTTGAAGTAAGATTTGATTTCACTGTAAGGAAATAATATAATAAACATACGTAGTGCCGTGTAGTAATGTCACGGAGTATCTACTAGAGTGCGCTATTTTCACTTTGTTTATTTAAACATTTTAACGTTAATTTGTAGCTGACATATACAAAGCTTGCGAGAGAAATGTTCTCGCTGAGATAAAGCCCGCCATTAACAGAATATTCTAAGGAATTTATAATGCTCAAAATTCAAAATAAAAACCTAGCTCCGGGGACCGCGGCCGCATAATTAAGCAGTTAGTCCGCCTTCGTGGATTACGAAATACCACAGTATTTGGTGCATATAGAACCGCTTTATGTTTAAGATTTAAGTTTCAAATTGTTCTGTTTTAGCGGTTTTTGTATGTTTGTAGGTTTGTTACAGCGTTTGTGTGTATGTTGTGGTGTTATCTGACTGGTAGTGGTGTACGTCAGGGTTGCCATGAGTTGAGAATACTCCTAATACTAATAGAACTATTAATTGTTGCAACGAACAGAACAGAACTTGTTATACTTAGAAGTAAATCATGAGTACACACTCTCACATCCCGTCGCATATGTGATATATTATTAAATTCGATAAAACGTTGAGTAAACAGACGCGTTTAAAATGTTATGAACCGTAATTGAAATCTAAAATCTGTAAAATTCTATTGATTACTAAACTCTGGTGACTCCTCTCATAATAGTATTATGGTATTAGGAGCTAATCTGTGTCGGTGCTCGTCTGTCGCACTCTGTAGTATAACAGTGGAAGTTAGGTGGTTATCGGTTCAGTACTTTTGTTGGACTTATTCTGTTCATGGTCACAATACGCTTACCCTTGGAATTCTTGAAATCAAGATTTTTCAGTATAAATCTACATAATTATCTTGTTATAAAATTCGTACTGACTTTAGATGTTTTCAGTGTATTACACTGTGTAGACTGTGATATATTCGTAGCCTGGTATCCATAACAAAAGCAAATAAACTTATCTTGCGACCTGAGGACGTTATGTGGAATGTCCATAAATACTTATAAAATTGCATGACGTATTGTAAAATTATTAATTTTCGCAAGTAAGCATTCAGAGAAATGCCAAACTTATTTATGATACCCATATTCAGAGGTCACATTTCAGTTCCAGAGAACCTTGTTTCTGAACCTGTGTTACTAGTAATGACTAGTAACACAGGAAGAACCTTGGCGTAAGTAATTTAGGCGAGCTATTTACTTTATATCGTTAAAATAATGTAAAACAGTTATTTTTACACAATCATTTTCACAACCATTTGCCTCAATAAAACACTTACAACCTTTTAACTGTTTTAATTTTAAAGAGAAGGTTTGTGAGGGCCCTCTCCTGTCTAATGGAAGGGGATGGGGAACAAGATGGTTATAAAAAATACAATTAATTGAATTACTCCAGAAAAAGAATTTATCGTTTGTATCCATCCATGATGTAATTAATTGTATCACAAGATATACAAATACTATATATACAATACTATACAATAAGAGTTTATATTTGCTATTCACAGTGTGGGAACATTGTTTTGTATTAAATTTTTTTTGGTTAAAATAGTTATAAACCTTTGTAGTTAAAACGTTTCGGTCTTGACATGTCTAAATTCAAATATTTATAATAGGAATATCAATTGTCAACTTAATAGCTTAGTAATTTTTATGATTCATTCCGGATAGAGAGTTCAGTCTGATTGTACCAATTTATATTCCCTTAGGACGTCAGTATCCCTAAGGAATTTTTTAGAGTTTATTATACTTTTATGCCTATCAGTTATTCAGTTAATATATTTGTGGTGAAACGTGCAATACAATTTTATTATTATAACCAGTGCCTCTTTTAATTACAAGAATTGAAATCCCCACACACACGCTCCCTTCCATATTCATTATTATTATTAGTATTCATTTGTAAAAGTAATATTCATCAACGAATAATGAGTGAAATGGGTCTTGATAACTGCGAAAAATCTGCTAATCAAGCCAAGTTACTAAATTTTTCAGTAAAAATGTCAGCAAGTGCAAGAGCAATAACTAACGAAACTAAGTGTGTATTTAGATTGTAGTAAATCGTACCCCAATGGTAAAAGGCGTAACCATATTTATAAAATACATGCGTAATAAGAAGGAAGAATAAAAGATTATGCTTTTACAAATAAAATAATAAATAATTTTATCGGGATCTCCCACAATATGTAACATAAATTTATTAAGAAGACATAAAAGTAATGTCTAGATTTAGATGAATCTAGAATGTTCTACGCGAGATTTCTCATTCCAGATGTCTAAGTAAATTGATGATCGCGTGGAGTTCTCGTAAATTATTGGGATCCGATGTGATGGGAACAATCAGTATAATTTGCATTATAAAGGCTCCATCCTCCCCCCCACTCAGACTCCCCTCCCCCCTCACTCTGGCGGGAATATTCTTAGGTATTTTATTCGGAGAGTTTTTAAAATCTCACGTTGATCCGCTCAATGAGTTCACAAATTACGAACACTTGAGTATTCCATGCATAACAATCAGCTCCTCGATGATACTATCATCATACATAATATTACTACCTACAGAATATACTTAATAGTCAAATTGTTCAAATACTTTATTATTACTATTTATAAACAGTAGACATGTTTCATTTTTAGGGTTCCGTACCCAAAGGGTAAAAACGGGACCCTATTACTGAGACTTCGCTGTCCGTCCGTCCGTCCGTCCGTCCGTCCGTCCGTCCGTCTGTCACCAGGCTGTATCTCAAGAACGGTGATAGCTAGAGAGTTGAAATTTTCACAGATGATGTATTTCTATTGCCGCTATAACAACAAATACTAAAAATAAAATAAAATAAATATTTAAGGGGGGCTCCCATACAACAAACATGATTTTTAGGGTTCCGTACCCAGTATCTCAAGAACGGTGATAGCTAGACAGTTGAAATTTTCACAGATGATGTATTTCTATTGCCGCTATAACAACAAATACTAAAAATAAAATAAAATAAATATTTAAGGGGGGCTCCCATACAACAAACATGATTTTTTTACCGTTTCTTGCTCGATACTAATAACGTTGCCTTATGTTGCATAGATAATGGTACGGAACCCTTCGTGCGCGAGTCCGACTCGCACTTGACCAATTTTTATTAGGGTTCCGTACCCAAAGGGTAAAAACGGGACCCTATTACTGAGACTTCGCTGTCCGTCCGTCCGTCCGTCCGTCCGTCTGTCACCAGGCTGTATCTCAAGAACGGTGATAGCTAGAGAGTTGAAATTTTCACAGATGATGTATTTCTATTGCCGCTATAACAACAAATACTAAAAATAAAATAAAATAAATATTTAAGGGGGGCTCCCATACAACAAACATGATTTTTAGGGTTCCGTACCCAGTATCTCAAGAACGGTGATAGCTAGACAGTTGAAATTTTCACAGATGATGTATTTCTATTGCCGCTATAACAACAAATACTAAAAATAACATAAAATAAATATTTAAGGGGGGCTCCCATACAACAAACATGATTTTTTTACCGTTTCTTGCTCGATACTAATAACGTTGCCTTATGTTGCATAGATAATGGTACGGAACCCTTCGTGCGCGAGTCCGACTCGCACTTGACCAATTTTTGAATGATAAAAACATTCAAGGAAATCTAATAATGTGACTACTTAATGCATAATTATAACTGCACAAGTTTTTCTGTAGTTTTTTGTGTGAATCACAGTGTGAATGTTTGTTACTCTTTTGTAACAATCCAAATTAATACCTACATAGGCTAATTTTGATCGAGGAAAAACGCTTTCCTATTTGCTAATCAGATAACTTAAGTGGTTTTCCTAGATGGCGTTACGATCGAGTTCACAGTTAAAAGACTTAATATAGGTGCTTCTTTTACACATAATTATATTATATTATTATTATGTAGACTTGTTACCACCCCTTACTGCTCTATTTTTTGATATATTTCTCAAACTGTTTAACCGCAGGGACACTGTAGGGCACAGCTAAATGATTAAACCCCCAAAAAAAATCAATGCATTTAAGAAACGATTTAAAATCTTCGTAATTATCCTGAATGTTCGTTAAATGCAATAATGTGAATATTTACTAAGACACAAACTATAATAATAATTCGCCATAACTCAAAGTGAACAACTTGGTGTACATACTTGAGATACATCTCTACAAAATATTACGAATTGCGAGTTCCTCTTCCGGTAGACAGAGGGCCTCGTCACAATTTTAAATTATCATTTGATTGTGCGCGGCCATTGTTCAAGAAATATAATAGAACAAAGATACGCAAGACAAATGTGCATTCACATTGTTTGTGGAGAAATATCATAAAAATATAAGCAACGATAAAGTGTTGTGATTTATTGTGTACTCGGAGGAGGCGCCCTCTACCGACCGACTTGTGTACACTACAATATTATATGTTGCTTTTATTATCTTGCAGCTATAACAGCTCTTGAAGCATTTTAAAATATACATTCGTATCTATCTATCTATCTATCAAACTATCAAACTATTTATTAATCTATAAAAGGGAATCTTTAAACGTGATTTTAATCGTTTATCAAGGACATAATACAATAAAATAAGGATGAAGTTAAATGAAAACGTTTGTTGTTTGAGAGTTCCCTTAAATATTTATTGTATTCAGGTTTTTAGTTTTTTAATATTTTGCTGTTATAGACAGCGGCAATAGAAATGCATAATTTCATGTCTCAACTCCTTTCATGACATTATATAACCTGGTTACAAATAGACGGATGGACGGATGAAGACAAAAGTCTTATTAACAGGGTCTTGTTTATCTTTTGGTACGCCAGCCTAAAAATAATCAGAGATTTTTCTAACACTTGCGCGACTCATCTGTTTAAATAAAACTACTTTTTACGGATTTAGACGCGTATATTTGTTTTAAATTTTGGCCCGACGTTTCGGAGACTTTGCAGTCACCATGGTCACAGGTGAGACTCACCCGTGACTATGGTGACTGCAAATTCCGTAAAAAGTAGTTTTATTTAAACAGAGATTTTTGGATAAACTTATATTGCAAAGCTTGTTTTTAGGGTTCCGTACCCAAAGGGTAAAAACGGGACCCTATTACTGAGACTTCGCTGTCCGTCCGTCCGTCCGTCCGTCCGTCTGTCACCAGGCTGTATCTCAAGAACGGTGATAGCTAGAGAGTCGAAATTTTCACAGATGATGTATTTCTATTGCCGCTATAACAACAAATACTAAAAATAAAATAAAATAAATATTTAAGGGGGGCTCCCATACAACAAACATGATTTTTAGGGTTCCGTACCCAGTATCTCAAGAACGGTGATAGCTAGACAGTTGAAATTTTCACAGATGATGTATTTCTATTGCCGCTATAACAACAAATACTAAAAATAACATAAAATAAATATTTAATTGTTAAATTTTTTCATATTTAAAATAAAATTGGTCAAGTGCGAGTGGGACTCGCGCACGAAGGGTTCCGTACCATTATCTATGCAACATAAGGCAACGTTATTAGTATCGAGCAAGAAACGGTAAAAAAATCAGTTTTTTGTATGGGAGCCCCCCCTAAATATTTATTTTATTTTATTTTTAGTATTTGTTGTTATAGCGGCAATAGAAATACATCATCTGTGAAAATTTCAACTCTCTAGCTATCACCGTTCTTGAGATACAGCCTGGTGACAGACGGACGGACGGACGGACGGACGGACGGACGGACGGACGGACGGACGGACGGACGGACAGCGAAGTCTCAGTAATAGGGTTTCCGTTTTTACCCTTTGGGTACGGAACCCTAAAAATTAACTAAGCAGATTTTGCAAAAATAAATAATCCAAGAAATCATCGTATCATATCGACATAAGCATAATATATTATCATTATTTGTTGTATGCGAACCCCCATAAATATTAATTGTATTCCTGTTTTCAGTATTTAATACTATAGTGGTAATATATCGGCAGCGAGTTCATTCTCACACCTTAGAACCGATACCATCCCGTACTGTACGGTTCCAGCGTAACTTTATCCCACGTACAATCAGGTTATGGAATGAGCTTCCTGCCGTGGTTTTCCCACAGGACTACAGCTTGGGGCTCTTAAAAATGGCGTTAAACGGTTCCTACAGGGTCGGCAACGCGCGAGTGACACCTCTGGTGTTGCAAACGTCTATAGGCTACGGTAACCGCTTGCCATCAGGCAGGGCGTAAGCTTGTTTGTCACCCTTGTAGTATAAAAAAAAAATTGATATACAACGTCCGCAAAACTGTCAACCGCCTAGCTGCATTAGTTCATGAGATAGAAGATGGACAAAGGGACGGATGGACAACGGAGTGTCGGAAGTGAGCTCCCGTGCTACTCTTTGGGTACAGAACCCTAATAAAAGAAACAAAAACTATTCAAGATCATGTAATAATACCTGGTTCGTGAATCTGAAGACAACAAGTAGTGAGTACGCGACCGCGGCGCGTGCCTCCGACCGAATCATCCAATAGAGTGCATCTTATCTATCTGCATAGTTGTCTTACAGGTAAATATAATAATAGTGTGATAATGAAACTTGTGTAGTTTATTAAAACTAACTTTTTCTCGTGACTCCGTGTGGAACTTCTAATCACTACAATCAGCTTTTAGCACTCCCGGAGACTGCAGCACATTGTAAAATTTTAGAATCAGATCACTACTTTTGGCGGTTAGATCTCTTGTATACAAATAGTTGAACAAACCATAAACTAAATGTATATTAATGAACATGTCACGCAACGTTGGTTACAAAAAAGATTTTTTAAGATGATTTAATTAATTTGAATGAATTGATTAAAAATAGTTATCAATTAAATATTTTTTTTTTTTTATTTATTTATTAATCTTTTTATAACATGGGTATTTTGATTTTAAATAAAAAATGTGCTTGCCATGTTTCGCCGACAGGCATACAAATTATTGTAAAACATTAATAAAATTATCATGCAGAAATATAATACATTTCAGTCAAAAAAAATATTTCATTCGTTCAATTACATTTCATACGTCCAGATTTTCAAAAATGAGGTCAAAATCTTAAAATTATATTAGTGATACAAAATTATTACAATATTATATTGTCTTGTCCGTGTGGTGACAGACTAAGAATACAAGTGTCACCACCCCTTTTCTTTCCTAGGTTGCAGTAAACGCAGCTAAGGGATATTGTGCACAGATCACATCCTCTGTGAGAGACGGAAAACTCGAAAATAAACCCTGTGCCAAAACGCCTGGTCAGCGCAGCACAGTAGACCATAATACCTCCCAAAGTGGAGGAGGCCCTTGCCCAACTGTGGGACGTTAAATGGGCTAGAAAGAGAGAAATATTGTCTTTGTACCTACATACAAGTACAAGGTACGTTATATTGCAAACGAATAAATAACATGGTCTCACAGTTATTACTAGGTCCCGTGACGTCATCGCATCGAACTTCGCCACTTGGCAATACGAGAACTGTGCCTTTTATATATTACAAACCTTAATAGTATTGCATACGTTTGATATTAGCAGGATCATGTAGGTACCTATGTAAGATATGGCGTTTCAGAAATATGTGTAGTTCGTAAGGCTGTTATTTCATTTGCAGTTGATGCATCTGCGAATTGTGATTTAATTCCAATGAAACCAGACTCTCCTTAAATTATAACAGTTTATACATACGGTAAAATAAATCGCAGAACATAATCGAAACATTTATCATCATAAAGCTACATAACGAAACCATTACGACTTCTAAATTGAAGCCTGCGCTATCTGGGTATTTTTTTCTTGTTCTACCCTATCGGGCCATGGTGGTGCCTTGAACCTTACCATGAGCCAGTCACGGTTGCCCCCTCTCGGAGACGCATTCTAGGTTATGTCGTTAAACTTAAATTCATGTTTAAGTTTTACGATTATGATTATTATGACATTTTGTCATATGTTCGTAATTTTCAAGTTTTTTTTAATAACTGGAGCAGCAAAAATAACAAATCAAAGATAAATAATGCTATTCTTTTCAACTCGTAACCCACTCCACTTTATTTTATAACTTCCAAATGCAATATGTATCGAAACAACCACAATACAAAACTTTATCTTAAGTTATTTATGTGTTGAAGGGACTCGGAACGGCACACACATATAAATATTAAAGAGTAATTTCCGTAAAGTTTTTGGCACCAACCGATAGGTTTGATCTCAGAATGAACTCTTTAAATATTTCCTAAGAACTCATAAAAGATCCGCACTTCACTGTTGTAAGTTTCTGTTCAGTTGTGACCTACATTTATTGTTCACGAAGTTTGGCTCGCTTCTCTAACTAAACCAAGTTAAGAATTATAACTGAACCGGGCCGATGCAAAAACAGAGACATTATTAATTAATGCCTTCACATTAGTGGCATCGTTTCTCCTAAATAATGGACTAAGTTAGCTGTGACGGTATCATCCGACGCTATGGTTGAAACACGTTTCCATGAAATGTATTTAGACTACAGAATACTGGAAGTGGAAATGTAAAATCAACCGTCTACCGCTACGTAATAGATAAAAATACCCTTAATATTATAACAAATGCCATGCTCATTAAAGGAATACTATGTACCATAAAGAAATAGATATACGAGTAAGTATAGGTATGTTCCTCGCAATATCAATATGTAATAATTGAAGGCGACGCAGTTCCCAGTACACGGCGACTGTGTTAACATAAACAGTTGACACGTGACAAGCTCACACACAACACATTATCCTCTCCTTAACTAATTAATAACGAATAGAGCTCGATACGTGTCAGGGAAACCTATAAGTGACACACAAAGGTTCACGTTACTATGGTTACCGGAGACTTGCACCAATTAACTATCGCGGGAATATTTATAAAGTGTACTGTACAATATTTCTAAATGAATGTCTTGTAGCTACGTGTATGTTATAGTTTAAATATTAACAGCTCAATAACAGATTTGTGAATAAGTAACAACATTATATAATTGGTTAAACATTGAATTGTTTGTATTCTTAGTCACAAGTTCAATTCAATTTAATGGCCCAGCAGTGGCCATTAAAACAAAAATTATTGTTTTTGTTTTTAATATAATGACTAATGACATTTATTGTAAGAACATAGAACGTGATTAACTAAATACATATAACATTATTTTTTTTACATGTCCTCCATTTAATTCTGTTGTCTTGATTCAATTTTATCAAGACCTCGGAACTAGAACCTTATAAAACATCGATTTATTAAGAAAATTGCATTATTAAACTATACTCTCACCTGAAACTGTTCGCGACGAGCTAATAAGCGACTCAAGGACGACCTCCGACACGTGACACGTTGGAACTACAAGAGCAGCGAGATTACATTACATGAAGCATTAGAACCAATCAAATAACTAAAATATAGTTTGTACAATGAGTCAAGTACAAGTCATTAAACGTTTTGCAAGCGTAGTACATTACTACAGAACTCTAAATATAATAAAAATTCCGGAATTCGTTCGTCCGCTAAAATAAAATATTTACGGAGCTCTCATTGAACAAACTTTTTTAAATTGTGTAATTTGATGATTTGCTTAAAGCGGCATGATTATGACGATGAAAGACATTGGTACTTCAAGGTACAAATTCTTTGCTTCTCATAATAATAAGGATGAAGGTGTGAGCTAACTATAATATCAGCCTCTTGGAGAGCTCGTGGCTCTCAACACTTACAAGTGAAACATTATAACAACTATGACACCGTATCGTAACATCGAACATTTTAGCTCATTTTCTACTTTAAAATAAGTAATAACTAATAAATGATGTCTAATATTTCTATAATAACGTAAAATAATCCATAACTATAGACAGTGGTTTCCTAATATAAACGAGAATATTTATATTCAAAAATTATGCTTATTTATAAAACAGAACATGTGTTTCTTTGAGTTGAAATGCGAGTCAAAGCATATCATGCGGAATAAATATAATTTAAACTTACCTATATAAACAATATGATCTTTTTATAAAAGTATGGTTGTAAAGGCAATTAGAGCTAATAACGAATTACAGATAAAACAAAACTAGTTGGTAAGAAGTTCAAAACTATGTTAAGAAATTGGTTAACTGACAATGTTTTTAATGACTTGAACGAATTCAAAAGCAGTTAGTAGTGCATGAGTAAATATTATATTGTATAAGTTTGTATAATATTGCCACGCCTGAACGTGTGTTAACATTATTTTTTCCTTTATCTCATCTTAGCGCACAGTTTTGGCAATAACAATCTTTGTATTTGTGTTGTCTTGTGCATTAAATCTATTATACATTGGAATTAAAACCATACATATTATTTAACAATGAGTAGTTTATTATTAAAGCTAGGATTTAGGAGCTAAGCTATTATAAAAGAAGATTTGTAGAGATTCTATTTATTTATACCGAAGCCGAAGCAACCAATTTTTGGTACATCCAAAGTCAATTTGTACTAAAATTAAATAATATTACACCGATGTGTTTGTTTAAATGTCTCAAGTGTACGCAATTGTGGTTCTTATAAACATAATTCATGTAATCTTAGTTAGAGTGAGACAAGAAGTTACCTCATACTATAAAGATGTAATGTTACAGTTCGGTGTGATAGTAGGCCGGTGTAGTTACGTGGTCTGTGGCGCGCTCAGATTTACGCTACCAAACAACTTGGGACGCGACGTGTTGAGTTTACGAGTACGTTACCACATACGATACGATATTGACAAACTAGGTAAATTAAAACAGCTTATTCGTTTTAATAGTACTTCTTCTTTACTAATGACTACCTGACCCGGCCAACGTTGTTTTGTCATACAAATGTCAGGGGTGGACAACCTTTACCACTCAGGGATATGAAAATAGATAGTAGCCGATTCTCAGACCTACTGAATGTGCATTTAAATTTTCATAAGAATCGGCCAAACCATTTAGGTGTAGTATGAGAACGAACATTGTGACACGAGAATTTTATATATTAGATGTATCAAAATCGATATTTTTGTATGTATGTTCCTATGTCAGTTTATTTAAAACAAAATAGATATATACATGTCGGCTAGGCGTAAAAGACATAGGTTTTAAAAGAATATTAAAGTGTTTATAACCAATTTGTAGGTATACGAAATTAGTTCCTGATTTACTTATGCCTAATTAGTTAGTTAAATCTCATTTAGTTTAGTATCTGATTAATGTCGAGATATTAATTAAGAATATGCCCTAAAGATATTGAAGATTATATAACTCGTATCATGGCCGTAATGTTAAGATTGTATTATATCGCAACTCCCCCACTCACAAGTTGCTTTAAATACGATAGGCGAACGTGGCCGAGGTTCAGTATTATTCGAGAATTCGTGCTGTACACATCACGGCGTATTAGTGTGTGTAAAAGTCGGTATTGTACGAGGCGTCGCGCTTCTCAATCCCCGACGTATCGGCATTAAGCTGGTCCTTGTGGGCGTCGGCGCGGCGTGTATCTGTGTGCGCGTGTGTACGTGTATTGTGTAAAGTCGTCATGTACGTGTTTGCGCGTACATGTATTCCTCATTGTGTGAACGTAGTGATGATTCTTCGTTGCGAGGCTTGGGCACTGGCTATAAGGGGTTGATGTGGAGGCCAGTTATCCTTATAAGTGTGCAACAGTATGATAGATTGAGGTGTGAATATCGGTAAGACAGTTCTTACGCTATGTGCTCGGATTCCTGTTCAAGCCTCTGGTCTATTTTCCGACATACATATAACATTTAATTTTTATGTGTAGATATCTCTACAATAATTTTCTTTGTGACAGCAATCTGGACATGAAACAGGTGACATTATTATACATAGCCACTTCGAACATTATAAAATTACCAAGAATAAGTATCTACTCGTAGAATTAACGATGAACAATGTAAACGCACACCTATCACTACAGTGTCCAAGTTACATTGCATTCAGTATTTATTGCCTTCACCTGTCGCCCGGAGTAATTCCTGCTACCTATCCCCTCCCCCCACTCCCTCATCCACAGTCGTCGTGCACTCGAGTGGCGCCGGGTCACAAGCTTGTTTGTACGACATGACGAGTGATATGATAACAGCGTGCGCAGACCCTCTACGACGTAGCTGTTTCGTAGACTTAATATTTTATATAATAATAATTATAAGTCATAGCTCCATTCTTCTATATAGGAAGAAAAGTTATAATATTACACAAGGTAGTCCTTTGATTCGATAGGTAGTTTCACACAATTTTAGAGAGATTGCATTAAAATCGGTTCAAAATAATCGATATGACCATCCCTCATGCCGCAACGGCACATCTCTACGGCCTGTCTAGAATCTCATCGTGATCTCATCATTCTTTGTTTGTGCGAGGTAGTTAACGCACCCTTTGACTAACTTACCAGTGCAGAAGTATTGAAGAGACGCCGAAATGGATAAACGAAGGCAGTTTCATTAAAATTCATTAAACCAAAATTAAAACGCTTGAAAAACAACATACTGATCGACATCAGAGGATTATTGTTTCATTTTCGGAATCTGAATCAGATTCACAAGTCAAAGGTAAGCAACGAAGACATAATATTATGTATTTAATACATAGATTACCAAGAAACTCATTAAAACCATCTCTAAGTCAATCATTCGGTTAACCGAGAGTTATTCACGAAGGCTTGACATGATGGGATAAAAACCTGAGGGGTGTCCGAGAGGCATACCTGAAGGTCATATAAAACTGCATAAGAAATTTATGCCGATGAAAAAAGTACAAAACCGTTTTAGCAAAATTTTTTACAAGTACCGTCAAAAAAAACCATATACATAATATGTGAATGAAACGCGTTATTTTAACATGTTTTATTTATACATTTTAGACATTGAAATGGAAGCTATTGATGAGTTAACGGGCACAAATATGCCTGTTAATGTCGCCGTGACAGCCACAGATCGTTCCATGTTTCCAGACGGAACATTGCCGAAAATCAAACTTCCTTAGAAGTGAGCCCTGAAGCTACAACGCCTGCGGTTGTAGAACTAGATGCTGAAATACAGCTATTACTAGGCGATCCAGTTGATGATACGCCAACATTTGATCCGAGTATATACGTTGCGATAGCTTAACGCTGGTTGCATGCTTCACACAAAGGGTTAGAGAAAAAGAAGCCAGCCTCTCTGTACCCCATACTGGAAAACAGGTAGACCATACACAGGGAGCCCCGTCCTTCGGCAGCGTTGGTGTGGCAGACCTGACAAGCGGCCTTACAGCAGGCTTCGCCTCGGCAGTATCGCCTACCCAGGTACATATAAACATCTATCCAACCTAACGTTGTAATAAAATATTCTTGTTAGGCAGCTATTACTAAGAACAGCTTTGTTTAAAATTGCAAATAAACTAAACAGTAATTGTCAATGTAGTGTTTGAGCAGGACCTATGAAGTCCTATATCCCTATATAGTACGATAGACATTGTCTCGTACCTACTGTGTTGGGGGGCGGTCGGCCATTACAGCAAAGCCACGGGCGGGAGCGGTCATGCCGCCGGCGTACACAGTGTGAGTTGTCGAGCCAGTGAGATCATGTTACAGGTACACTACAAATGGCGACGAGGACAAAGGTCAGGCTATTTATTTATATTAGAAAAAAAAAGGGAGTAATGAGCAGGTACATAAGGGTGAGTGCCAACGGCCCCGGTGAACCGCCCCGGTACCGGGGCCGTTGGGAAGAAAAAGTTGCAACGGCCCCGGTGAAGCCGGGCCCGTCGTTCACCGGGGCCGTTGGCACAAATCATTTCCCAACGGCCCCGGTGCGTTTCTAGCTTGACTGTTTTCTGTAATGAGCTTGTTTAACTGCTGTTATGGCACCATTCAGGCGGAGAGCATTCAAACACGGGTCGTACTAGCCGTTCGAGGCGAAGTTTGTAGCTTGTTGCGGATGGGACAAAGCAAGTCCTCAAAGGCTCCGCTTTGTTTTTAGCTTGACTGTATTCTATAATAGACACGTTAACGTCGTATTGTGACATCACCATAGCTAAATAGTCAAGTTCACACCGGACGATCGTTATATAACGCAGGGATCTCGTGCGGCAAGAGCGTAACCCTATTGTACAGGGCGCCGCAATACACCGAACGGTGTGGACTAGGCTATCCAGACACGTCTTCTTTTCGTAGGTATCTTCTTTGTTATAATGTAAACATACTTCCTTATCTTTATAAATTATGTTCAAACAAATTATTAATATAATGTTAAAGTATTTATGACATTACGTTTTATAGAATAGAAGAGTAAAAAACGTGCAACTGTTTTATTAACATACAGATTAATAATAAAAAATAAAACTATGTATCTGAGAATTTGTAAAATAGATACGTATATAAATAATCCAAAATACACAACATCACAACATCTTCACGCAAACACTTATTCTTATTTAATAATTATTTTATAAATAAGAATATATTATTATTTATTAAAATAAATTTTCTTTTTATTAACTTATTATTCTTAAGCAAAGGGAAATACCCACGCTCCTTACGGCCTTAAGCCACTCATGGACAGCAAAAATTTATATATATTGTTATGCATTTCAGTCCTAAATATATAATATTAGAAGAATATATTTAAAATAAGTAGAAAATAATAAACAGTTCTAGGTTAAACAATATGCCTGGCAGCAAGGAATTATCAAGTATTAATTTATTTTTATGCTTGTTAAGTAAAACATAGTAAAAATGTGGCTAAATGACCCGGCAAACGTTGTTTTGCCATGCAAATGTCAGGGAGGGTGGGGGATTTGAAAAATAGATGTTGGCCGATTCTCAGACCTACTGAATATGTATGCAAAATTTCATAAAAATCGGTCAAGCAGTTTCGGAGGAGTACGGTAACTAACACTGTGACACGTGAATCTAATATATAAAATTCACGTGTCACAGTGTTAGTTACCGTACTCCTCCGAAACGGCTTGACCGATTCTTATGAAATTTTATATGCATATTCAGTAGGTCTAAGAATCGGCCAACATCTATTTTTCAAAAGCCTCCCCCCACTTATATTTGTATGGCAAAACAACGTTTGCCGGGTCAGCTAGTTTTATATATAAGATGATGATGATATTATGCGAATGTTTAAAATAAGAAAGAGTGTGTTAAAATGTCTTAAAATTATGCCGGTGACCAAAAACCAATAAAATAAATACACATTATACCTATATAATTTCTAAATGAAAAGCATGAAATAAAAAGACATGTTGCGATCAGGTTATGGTAATGATTATGTGTTGGTCTATCTTATCGAAGTATTTCCAGGAAATGACCCGTTGTAATTAGGCCATTCATAAGATCATCAGTTTTTTCTTTTATGAAGTGGTCCCAATCTATAGACTTTTGTGAACGATTTTGATGGGCTCCATGCGGTTCAACTTCTAACTTCTGTATCATCACTTCATAAAAAGAAGCCTCCTTCTGAAGATTCTTGAGCAATTCAACAATATTTGGATTTTTTGTTTTGACCATTTTGTTACGTTTATGGTGCCAAGATTCTAGCAAATTAGTAGTTTTATGACGTTCCCCATGCTGGCACCATATGGGAATAAAATCATCGCGAATCCATTGTGTAAGCATATATTTTCGAAAAAGCTTGCTTCTTTTATCGTCAGAGCTTTGGTCGGCGATGTAAAACCAGCCGTTTACAAACTGTTCTTGGGGCAGGTATGGTAGAGCAGCGCAAAGCGCAACTTGCCGGCGGGTTATTTTTGACTTGGTAAGTCTTTTTATTATTAATCTGTATGTTAATAAAACAGTTGCACGTTTTTTACTCTTTTATTCTATAAAACGTAATGTCATAAATACTTTAACATTATATTAATAATTTGTTTGAACATAATTTATAAAGATGAGGAAGTATAATATTTTCTAACACTTGCGCGACTCATCTGTTTAAATAAAACTACTTTTTACGGATTTAGACGCGTATATTTGTTTTAAATTTTGGCCCGACGTTTCGGAGACTTTGCAGTCACCATGGTCACGGGTGAGACTGAGCTGTAATGTGTCTTCTACGATCAGTTATTACAGGGTTTACCCACATTCGGGTAAACCCTGTCGGTCACGGGTGAGACTCTCACCCGTGACCATGGTGACTGCAAAGTCTCCGAAACGTCGGGCCAAAATTTAAAACAAATATACGCGTCTAAATCCGTAAAAAGTAGTTTTATTTAAACAGATGAGGAAGTATGTTTACATAATAACAAAGAAGATACCTACGAAAAGAAGACGTGTCTGGATAGCCTAGTCCACACCGTTCGGTGTATTGTGGCGCCCTGTACAATAGGGTTACGCTCTTGCCGCACGAGATCCCTGCGTTATATAACGATCGTCCGGTGTGAACTTGACTATTTAGCTATGGTGATGTCACAATACGACGTTAACGTGTCTATTATAGAATACAGTCAAGCTAAACACACAGCGGAGCCTTTGAGGACTTGCTTTGTCCCATCCGCAACAAGCTACAAACTTCGCCTCGAACGGCTAGTACGACCCGTGTTTGAATGCTCTCCGCCTGAATGGTGCCATAACAGCAGTTAAACAAGCTCATTACAGAAAACAGTCAAGCTAGAAACGCACCGGGGCCGTTGGGAAATGATTTGTGCCAACGGCCCCGGTGAACGACGGGCCCGGCTTCACCGGGGCCGTTGCAACTTTTTTTTCCCAACGGCCCCGGTACCGGGGCGGTTCACCGGGGCCGTTGGGAGTTACCCGTACATAAAAATAAGTATGAAAAAGCGTGACAAGATGTTGTCGTTATGTGCATATTAAATACGGGCATTATATTTGATGAATTATTGACGCATCGGCGACGATATCGTGTGAAGGTTTAAATCTCGAACACTTAAAAGAGAGATAGGTCTGTAGTTTTTCGGTTGAAGTTCATCGCCAGTTTTATAGATAGGGATTACTGTTGCTACTTTTAGATTATTTGGTAGAGTATTTAATATTCCTGAGGATATGCTAATGTTGCAGATATACGTCAAGGGTTTAACTATTGCGAATTTAATATTTTTCAGTATTTAGTTGCTTAGATTGTCTTCACCCAATGCTCTACTGGGTTTGAGAGAATCAATTAATTTCAGCAATTCTATTTCATCTGTAGGTAAATGTAGAAAAAGAGAGTTGCCGGAATTATTCGATACATTGTCAGTATTTTTGGCTAGCTCATCTTCGCAAATACCAATTTTGTCTATGATTTCACTGGCTAGCTGTTCGCCAATCGAGCTAAAGTAACTATTGACTATATTTAAGGATTCGGTTGTATTGTTTGTTGCATTTAGTAGACTGTCGCTTTTATTCTTTTTAATATTTAGGTTACAGATACTTTTGATTGTATCCCATGTCTTTTTAGTGTTGTTTTTATTTTGTATTAATAGGTTTTGCTCATATTTTCTTCTTTGATCGCTTATTATTGAATTGTTGTTGTCGTATTAAAATGTTTCTGTAGGATCGATATCTTTCGCGCATAATAGGGTAATTTATGTTTTTTCTTAGTTTGGAGTGTAGTTTGTCGCGTTATCTTATAGACTTTAGAATGCCGGGCGTGATCCACTGCTTATAGATAACGTCAGAGCTACGTATAGGATTTGTGGTCTTATTGTGTTCAATGGCAGTATTTATTTTAGTAATCAATTGTTTGGAACCTTCAGTAACATCAGTCATTTCTAAAAGATCCCTCCAGTCACAGCTTGTGAGTTCAGATACGACATTTTCGTAGTTAATTTTGGTGTATGATCTATTTGTTTTTCTATTCAAGATAGGTGAATTAAGGCTGCAGAGTATAGTACTATAGTCTGTTATGTCTGAGTGGCATACAATTGTGGTGGATGAGAGCTTAGATTTGATGAGGCAGTGGTCAAGGCAATTCTGTCCTCGAGTAGGGATGAGGTGACCTGATATGTATCCAAGACTAGCTGTAAGGTTCAGGTACTCTTCGGCTCGAGGGTCAGAAGAAGTTTCCTTTATGTCAAGATTGATATCTCCTACTAATAGACAATGGGATGATATGGGGTGAAAGGATGGTGAGCGATAAATTGCGAATATTGTGCAGCACGTAGATACATCGATCTTTAAGCAGTTTGCATCTTTAAATATAGGTTCCGAAATACTTATTTTAATGTTAGTTTTGTGAAATATAACTGTGCCATCATTTTTATTAATGTCATTTTTTTGACGAAATGCAGTGGTAGCCTCACTAGCCTTCTACATTTATAGCACGGAAATTGTCATCTAACCAACATTCGGTAAGAATTATAAGGTCAGGTTTAAATTGAAGACTATTTAAAAATATCAGCAACGAGTCAAAGTTTTTATTTATGCTGCGTATGTTTTGTGATAGAATTGTAAGCTTATTTTGTTTGGTTATTAGGTATTGTTTACATTGATCAGGGTTATCAAGTTCTATAGAATTAGAGTTTTGTATTGTCAATATCGTCCAGTAGCAATTTATTTTTATCAGCCATTGGAATAAATAATGTTAATTACGAGTACTATAACAGTTAGGATGCTTAGAAGGATTTGTATTTTGTGTAAGAGTAAGAAATTAGCATATATGTGTGTATGGATTGTTTGGAATTGAATTAGACTGTATAAATAGCTGTAAGTAGTTAAATTGTTATTTTTATTTTGTAAATAGTTATTGTAGGAATTATTTGTTTTCTTCAAAATTTTTATTAATTGCCGTAATTGTTTGCCTAGTTTATATTCCAGTAGGAGCAAGATAATACAACGTAGTTTTAATATGTTTAGGTAGATTGGGAGCGTATAATAAGTAGTATTGAGATGTGTTGTGTAGTTTTTATGTAGAAGATGATTACAGTTGGTGGCGTTACGTGAGTGAAAAGTATTGTTCGTTTTGTGTAGCTTATATAGTTGTAAGACATATAATGTATGACAGTAATGTTGAAACTCCTTCTATGAAGTCATCATGCGTGACGTGAAAACCAGATGAGGACGCTGTGTTGGTGCTAGGAGACTGCATGGTTGTACGAGTTTGTGAGAAAAGGCGAATGGGTGAACTCTGTAGATTATGTAGTGTAGTACCTGCTAGTGAGGTAATTGGGTTTATTACCTATGATCTATTCGTTTGTTTAAGTCATGACGAACTGGGCAAGTTGACTCTTGTAGGTTAATAAAATAACCACTGAAACATTGTGAAGCGATTTTGGTTACGCAGTTTTGTGGTGTAATTACCAATGATTTATTGTCGGTCTTTGCTGGAATGTAATCAAAGTTATCGTTGGGTGCGAAAGGCTTAGAAATGTTTCTTTCTACAAATCGGAGTGTGCTCTGCTGTACTTCGCAATGTATGTGGGCGCCGTTGTCGCAGGAGTTGTTTCCTTTTGCTAGCTATAGCCATGATCGGAAACTAATCCGATTTTGCATGTAATCAAATTATTAATAAAGTTTTTAATAAGGAAAAGATGTAGTGTTTGTACAGCTCAGTCTCACCCGTGACCATGGTGACTGCAAAGTCTCCGAAACGTCGGGCCAAAATTTTAAACAAATATACGCGTCTAAATCCGTAAAAAGTAGTTTTATTTAAACAGATGAGTCGCGCAAGTGTTAGAAAATATTAAGTTTTACAATGTTTATATAATTTTAAAGTTACTGGTTAAACGGAGACCTAGTATAAAAGACTATAAAATTCGCCACTTTAATTAATTTTTTTTTTAAACATTTAGGTACCTACAATAACACTAAAGGTGACCTTTGGATGCTCTTCATTCTGTATTGAAAATACCGTCCGATTTTTATATTCGCTGTTCTTATATAAGTTATCATTGCTGTGCAACGTGGATGCAGAATGGGCACCATTCACAGCGCGATTGATCGCGCAGCCTACATTCCACATCGCGAAAACGATGTGATCGATATAAATGCTTTCTTGTCATCCTTTGGCAACGGGAAAATTAACACTAATTTGATAGGTCTTAGGTAAATCAGAATACCATCATTAGATAAATCAAGCCCAATATAGTTGAGCAGTTACGGGCCTAGGTGAACGGATACAAATATGACGAGATGTACAGATTCTAAATCTTAAATTCTCTAGTAACCTTGTACAAAAGATTTATCTATGGACTATTATAGAACTGACTTTAATCTACTGGAAATAAAAAGTTACTTAATATGAAACTACTATCGATCTCAAATAGTCGATTTTATTAGTACCGATTCACTTTGATCTGTAATTTCAGCAAGAAGAAAATCTTTTGAGTTTATGTGCAGAATGTTAATGTAGTGCAGTTAAAAGAACGCCTTTACGGTTTATTAAACAAACCATTCGAGATTTTTTTTAGGTTGTACGGAACGGACCATAGGAGACTATCCTGGTGGCCGTAATTATTGTCTCAGGCGAGTATTTATATAAAACAGGCAGCCAAAGAGTTGATAGGATTAGTGGAGACTTTTGGCTTTCGACACCATAAAGCAATATAACATGACATTATGTTGTAGTGAAATTACTGTATAGTGTATACATAATAAGAAGTTTATAAGCAAGGTAATATTTACCTAAATGTAAATTCTTTTAGGACCCTTTATACTGTACTTGACTTTATTTCTAAATCCTAAATAAAGTATCCTAACCTAATAGGTAAGGATTTGGACCAGATAAAATAGATAAATAATAAATTTGTCAAACTCCTTTGTATTATCTACAGACCACTGTTTACAAAGTATAAACAATCTTTGTTAAACTATTAACAGATGAAAAATTTTCTCGGAACCAAAATATTACAATCTAAGACCTGATCAAAACCTCAAACGTATTTATAGTATATGTATAGCGTATTGATATGTATATCCTATTTTATTAACAAGCTTTGTATCTGCTGTACGTAATATCTAGTGGCATATGTGTCTCTGACGAGAAATATCCGAAATGACATAGGCTATTGGTTCTTAACTTGCAAACGCCCCCACAATTGGGCTTCATCACACTCATCGATACAAACCATCAGTGGACGAATGAAAGACGTCCTATGACACTCAGGTAAACTGCTAACTCACAGGTCTTAGTCATGTTTTACAATACTACCGACTGAATTTATCCGCCAGTTTTTCTAGACCTGTCTTAGAAGAATGTTACGTATTGTCATTATAACATTACATAAACCTACAAAATACATACATATTTTTAGTTTTTTAGTACGATAATTAGTATCATGATGTCTATTTTACGATTTTTTATGATGTATTTAAATAAGTAAATAAATAAATATTCATGGACGTTTCACACAACGTCCTCTGGTCCCAAGCTAAGCTTATAAGCTTGTGTTATGGGTACTAGATTAAGATTATTAATTATTGTTTACACGATTAAGTACCTATACAAATAAAAGAAATTGTTCTTTTACTAAAAGTTTATTCCATTCAATCCTTTTGCCCAAGATATTATACTGTCAAAACTTTAGACAAAAACATATCTCATAACATCTACCTGCTGTAATACAGGGGCGTGCGCTCCATTAAGGCAGAAAAGCACTGCTTTACTTGCCATTCACAGATATTTTAATAAAACGTTCGTATGTTTTAGATGACTTTATTCATTTATTTACTATTAATTAAACAAAATATTATAACTTAAAAACGCCTAATAATTCATAAATAGCACCAATATGTGCTTGCAAATTGCTTTTTGCCAGGCGTTTGGCGAAGGAATAATATTAGCGTAGGACAAGCTCGACTCCGCCCGCCTGCCATGAGTTCATATGTGTGTAGAAATTTTGGTGTCCGTGCACAGTTCGCAAACGCACACAGGCTTGCATATCCAAGACGATTTGCACTGTAAATCCTGCGGCCTGCTTTGGCAATCGGATGTTACCGCGAGTATTCGGCAATGTTCGTTCGTTACTTATAATCCGAATAAATATAATAGTCGGAAGTCTAATAAATCACGTACGCATTTAAATAGCAGAAATATTTTGGTTCGACGGAGGCCATTTTATTTTTTCATGTGATTCATTGAACTGTTTAATATTGAGTTTCTATAATTTAATAATTGTATGGATTTTCGTTTGTTGATTTTAAAATGTTATTTGATTGTGAAATGTGTGTTGATAGTGTGTGTTTGTTAAAAATTAAAAATAACAAGTTCTCACAAATGTCATTCAGTAAAAAGATTCTGTGTACCCGAGTTACGACAACTAAGCCAGCAGAAAGGTATTGTAACTCGAAAATTTCATGTTATAAGTTATGAAACGTATGTACATACGTACATGTACGTATGTATGTACGTACGTAGTTATTGTTTAGTAATTCTAGTACAGTGTGGACTGATTCGGGATATTCAGATTTAAATTTGTTCTGTTGGCATGGTTTCCGACTTAGAGATCCGTCGTGTGGCTATGCTAAAAATCTATAAAAGAAAAAGTTTTTGTGACTGAGTACAGCACCGCATACCCTGAGTCAAATTCCTGTGCACGCTACTGGTGTAATATTATAACTTTTCTTCCGATATAGAAGAATGGAGCTATTCATATAATAATGATAGAACTTCACTTGAGAAATTCGTTTAATCATATATAATATTATATTGTAATTACAAACTATCTTTTATTTATTGTAAATTTAAAGTATGAATTAATCTATACTTATAATAAATCTGTAGAGAGGTCAATTCTGTACATGAAATATATTTTCAAAATAACTATCAGGGGGTGATTAGTGATCGATACTGATGCCAAAAATGCAATCAGTAAAATTTTTGTCTGTCTGTCTGTCTGTCCGTCTGTATGTTCCTTATAGAAACAAAAACTACTCGACGGATTTTAACGAAACTTGGTACAATTATTCTTCATACTCCTGGGCAGGTTATAGCATACTTTTCATCACGCTACAATCAATAGGAGCAGAGTAGTGAAGGGAAATGTTGGGAAAACGGGAGAAGTTACTCCATTTTTTAGGCTTCCGTGACGTGTGCAGCCTTAATGGTTAAAGTTATATAGAAATCATGTATGACGAAAATGTTCTACATAAAATTGTCTAAAAAATATCCTGCAACAGCATATATCTATATTTTATGGTTGACTCACAATAACACGTGTAACTCCTGATAGCTTAGCAGTTCGGAGCATTCTGATTATATTTGTTTACTTTTACGTTTATAATACTCTCACTCATCCCTAATTTGAAAAAGTTAACATTATTACCTATTCAATAAAAAAAGAATCATAGAAATCGGTATAGAAACACCAAACTTATACATGAAATAAGCCATCGCGCCGTCGCACGTGATAATTTTCTAAATTCTACGCGGACGGAGTCGCAGGCAACAGCTAGTTTAAAATATAAAAACACGCTTTGATAAAAGTTGACCAGATAGTTCTACCGCTCAAAGCCATCGTTTCGTCCATGACCAAAAGCGAACAGTGTCGAGCCGCCATCGCCGCTTTTGCTCGGGAGGTGATGACGGCAAAAAGGGAGACCTTGTGGGAGTGCGAACACACTGGCGGCACTTTGAACTGACCACGACGAGGTGCTCACGACGGGTCCTTGAAGTGCTACCCGACGTGCCTATCGTGGCAGAAGACCACATTAGTCAATCACTAATAAATCAGTTATTCTTCAATATTAGTAATATATAGAAATGGTTCTTTTATATTTTATCATAACATTTATGTATATCTTACTGAAAATATCAGAATGTATTAATTGTTTAGAGAGAGAGCGCGGCTCGTGAGCAACTTACACGTAATGGAAAGTTTTAAATGAGCGCGTGTCTGTGGTGGGTTGGTACTCATCCCAGAGGAAATCTCTGTGTAGCGAGGTACGACCAATTTGTACTACAATTTCAAGATACATTTGCGTTAAAAAATGCGGAATATTTTATATGCTTTCATTGCATCAATTAATATATCGAATCTTTTATCGTCATATTAATAACTTTCAGTATGAACAAAACGTCTTCTAAGGTAGTCTACTTATCTATGACTTGTTTCTAAAATGATGTTATTTAAACACCAAATTAAATAATCTTTATTATAATTAATTAACTTCATTATCTTTGATAATTTAAGATTGTATTTTAACAAAGTATATTAATAGAAATATTAGTAATGATGTGAGTGCGACTAATGATGACAATAACTAATACTCGTTATGATCGTAACAAAGGCGGCCTTTAACTAGCATTACTTCTGAAAATACCTAAGTAACATCAACGTACATAAACTCAAAATAAATACGACAGAATCAGACAGAAAACCAGTCAAGTACAAGTTGGACTCGCGCGCATAACCTTCCGTACTATTTATTATCATATTATATTCGTGTACCTATTCTTTTTTTTTACTGCTTATGGTGGCACACGAGCTTACGGTCCACCTGGTGGTAAGTAGCATCCGCTGCTCATGGACTGAAGGTACAGCCAAGCCGCCGTCTTTTGTGAGAATATTACTCTTCTTGAACCTCATGAACAGTATTTGAATGACGTTCATGGAACACAAGTGGTAAGCTTTTGAATCTCTGCGCCGTATTGAATGTGGGATCAACTACAGGCTCACTAGAGCATGTGACGGCGGGAGACACGGAGAAGCGAGACAACACCACCGCCAGCCCCGCTAAGGACTGCATCATGCCCAGCCGCAACCCTGGGCAGGCGCGCGGACCATCGCCGAAGGGCAAGTACACGTGCTTGTTGCTCTCCTTGACAGCGTCGGGCAGGAACCGCTCCGGGCGGAACTGCTGCGGCTCCTCGAAGTACTGCGGGTCGTTGTGCAGCGCCTGCAGGGGGATGATCACGCCCACACCCTCGTCTATTGTCACTCCGAGCTCTGGGATCGTGTACGGTCTTACACATCTTCTTCCCGCGTAACCCAAAGGCGAAAACATCCTCATAGCCTCCTTTAACGTACATTCTAAATACTTCATATCTTTGACAGCGTCGTAACAAAGCTTGTTCCCGTATTGAGCCAGCACTCTGTCTATCTCTGCCTGTACCTTCCTTTGTATAGTGGGGTTATGAGCGAGTTGATATAAACTAAAACTGGTCGCCGCAGACGTTGTCTCGTAGCCTGCCCCGAAAAACATGAACACTTGAGCGGTAATTAACTTATCTGTTAGTTCCAAGGAGAACTCCTCTGAGACGCCCTCACTTTTTACTTTCTGCGATGAATTCACCACGAGCTTGCCTCTTGTCTGATGTTCCAGCATCAAATCTATCAAATCATTGTGAGTGGAGGGTTTGTGATTCCTATGCTTCAGTACTCTTGATACTAAAGCATGTAACGGTTGCTCAAGTCCTGGAAAAACTGGGTAACACTGCAGTAATCCTGGGAAAATATCTTTTAAAGCTAATATCATACAATGTTTTATGTCTGTTTTGAAAACATTCTGGCCGAGACTCCGAACGACCGAGATCTTATCAGCTAATGTGCTATCGTTTAGGCCTAAAGCAAAAGCGCCAATTATACCCATAAAGTAATGTGACAGTAGCTCGCGAGTTTCCAGTGGCTGGTCAAGAGAAGCAGTGGCGAGAATATGTGCCTGCAATTGCTCAGCATGCTTTACGATCCTAGGGAACATCATCTTCAACTTGCTGGTGGTAAATATTGGTGACATGGCTTGCCGCAGCAGGCGCCACAAGTCATTGTCTACAAAAAAAATGCCCTGCAGCAATAATTCTCTTTCCATCGCCCCATGTTTGTGTGGGACGTGATTACGCATTGTGAAGTTTGCGAAATCCGTCACCAGAATGCGCCTAATAATAGTGGGATCCCGGATCACCAACTCTGGACGTGTCGATCTAAAAATTCCAACAACTTTCTCGTTTGGATACTTCCTGTAAGTATCGGCGACAACTGTGCTGAAGCTACGTTGTAAGAGGTAATTTTTGGCGTTGGTTCCAAACAATAGAACAGGTGTATCATGTTTTATGCCTCGCTTCTTCCAATAATTAAAAGTTCTGGTTCCGTATAAATATAAGGCGAGAAATAACGCAAACAATATCACTATCGTAATCATTGATGATTTTATAACAAAAGAAAGAGATATTTATTAATAATATAACTAAGTTCAGATTTTGTGTAACAAGTGGATGGATGTTCACGATGGTAGTTCACGTAACTGTGCCCTGTATATTCTTACAACACAATATATATGGGAATCATTCAAAAAGTGACTTTCACACTAAATCTATTGACCGCTAAAATGCAAATAAACGTAAACAGTTACGCATCGATCCATCAATCGATCCACCCCAATAATTAAACCGTAACTACAACCGCTTTTATAAGATAAAGGCGGTTATGGTTACGGTTAACTTAATTATTTATTTATAACAAGCTGTTGCCCTCGACTCCGTCCGCGTAGAATTTAGGAAATTTTCCCCGTTTTTGCAACATTTTTAACTACTGCTTGAGTGTGAGTATTATAAACGTAAGAGTAAACAAATATAATCAGAATGAACGAACTGCTATGCTATCAGGAGTTACACGTGTTATTTTGAGTCAACCATAAAATATAGATATGTGCTGTTCCGGGATATTTTTTAGACAATTTTATGTAGAATATTTCCGTCATACATGATTTCTATGTAACTTTAACCATTAAGGCTGCACACGCGACGGAAGCTTAAAAAATAGAGCACCTTTTCCCGTTTTCCCAACATTTCCCTTCACTACTCTGCTCCTATTGATTGTAGCGTGATGAAAAGTATACTATAACCTGCCCAGGAGTATGAAGAATAATTGTACCAAGTTTCGTTAAAATCCGTCGAGTAGTTTTTGTTTCTATAAGGCACATACAGACGGACAGACAGACAGACAGACAGACAAAAATTTTACTGATTGCATTTTTGGCATCAGTATCGATCACTAATCACCCCCTGATAGTTATTTTGAAAATATATTTCATGTACAGAATTGACCTCTCTACAGGTTCATTATAAGTATAGATTTATGGAAAACTTACAGCTACTATCCTACTAATATTATAAAGGCGAAAGTTTGTAAGTATGGATGTATGTATGGATGTTTGTTACTCTTTCACGTAAAAACTACTGAATGGATTTGAATGAAACTTTACCACAATATAGCTTATACATCAGAATAACACATAGGCTACAAATTGGCTGGACCGATTTTGATGAAATTTTATTTTATACAGAATTGTATGGCAAAACAACGTTTGCCGGGGCAGCTAGTACATGAATAATAGTGTTACAATAGGTCCTAGAACCTAGAACTATGATAGACATGAAAGAAGAAAAAAGAAGTGTGAACATATAAATAGAGTGCAGGTTAAAATATAGTTTTTTTTTTATTTTTTTTTTATTTATTTATTTATTTCAAACTCACATTAAGTTACAATACACTTAAATTAAGTACAAGGTGATACAGACATAACAGAGTAATATATATGACCATTGGCTCCTAAGCTAGGAAAGAAATCCTGTGTTATAGGAGTCAAGAAGATGTATTCGTCCGTTTTGAAACATTTACAATTTTTCTATATTTTAATAAGTGTTGCTACATAATATATTCTATTTTAGGTTTCATATTCTATTTAAAATTAATGTGTGTATGTATGATGTGTGTATGTTTTTGTGTGTGTGGTGTTCGTGTCATAAATATTAAACTCATGTGTACATATAAGTATATATATATCGGTGTAATGATTTAATAATGGTGCATGGGATCCAAAAGTTTTTCGGAACTTAGGGAATCCCGAGGGCCTAAGTTATAAATAGCTCTAACAGCGCGTTTCTGGAGCACAAATATCCGATTAACGTCCGCACAGCTTCCCCAAAGAAGAATTCCATAGCACATTACACTATGAAAATAACTAAAGTAAACTATTCTAGCCGTATCTACATCTGTAAGTCGTCTAATTGTTTTTACCGCATATGCCGCAGAGCTAAGTTTTCCGGACATTTTTTCAATATGTGGGCCCCACTGTAATTTCGAATCAATAGTGATTCCTAGAAATACAGTTGATTGTACTGGTTCCAGTCTCGCTCCACTCAAATGTATATTGGTCTCTACTTGATCAACATTTGGCATAGAAAATTTTATTACTTTCGTTTTCTTAGAATTTAATAATAAATTATTAACATTAAACCAGTGGGGTGAGTGCCAACGGCCCCGGTGGAACCGCCCCGGTACCGGGGCGGTTGGGAAAAAAAGTTGCAACGGCCCCGGTGACGCCGGGCCCGTCGTTCACCGGGGCCGTTGGCACAAATCATTTCCCAACGGCCCCGGTGCGTTTCTAGCTTGACTGTTTTCTGTAATGAGCTTGTTTAACTGCTGTTATGGCACCATTCAGGCGGAGAGCATTCAAACACGGGTCGTACTAGCCATTCGAGGCGAAGTTTGTTGTGCAGGGTGCCGCAATACACCGAACGGTGTGGACTAGGCTATCCAGACACGTCTTCTTTTCGTAGGTGTTCTTTGTTACTATGTAAACATACTTCCTTAACTTTATAAATTATGTTCAAACAAATTATGAATAGAATGTTAAAGTATTTATGACATTACGTTTTATAAAATAAAAGAGTAAAAAACGTGCAACTGTTTTGTTAACATACAGATTAATAATAAAAAATTAAACTATGTATCTGAGAATTTGTAAAATAGATACGTATATAAATAATCCAAAATACACAACATCAAAACATCTTCACGCAAACACTACAAACTTATTATTCTTAAACAAAGGGAAATACCCACGCTCCTTACGGCCTTAAGCCGCTCATGGACAGCAAAAATTTATATATTTGTTATGCATTTCAGTCTTAAATATATAATATTAGAAGAATATATTTAAAATAAGTAGAAAATAATAAACAGTTCTAGGTTAAACAATGTGCCTGGCAGCAAGGAATTATCAAGTATTAATTTATTTTTATGCTTGTTAAGTAAAACATAGTAAAAAATGTGTTTTCATCATCTTTTACTTAATTATACTTATGGAATGAACATGAAAAAGGCAGATTTTTATACTAATTATATGCATGAGCCTATATCTAATATATAAAATTCCCGTGTCACAGTGTTAGTTACCGTACTCCTCCAAAACGGCTTGACCGATTCTTCTCAAATTTTGCATACATATTCAGTAGGTCTGAGAATCGGCCAACATCTATTTTTTAAACTTTTTTTTTTAATATGGCAAAACAACGTTTGCCGGGTCAGCTAGTTTAATATAAATCAAGAGAGAAGACAAACAACTAAGATTTGAATTAATTAAAATGTCACCACACGGACATTTCAATTAATTTAAATTTTAGTTTTATTAATTCCAGTTGCTTATACAATTTAGATTAAAGTGAAATTCGATTGCTATTTCCATCACAGACTTGCGTCTCACTCAGTCCATTAATGTCCCAGTATTGAGCATAAGCCTTCACTTCGGAAGGGGTCTGGCCTTACTTATACCACGCTGAGAAGGCGTGTTGGTAATGGGTTTAAATTCTGCTGATGATGACATTGTCCCTTAGGTAGTTCTTACAGCTCCCTGGGAAGGAAATGGGGTAGTGAGATTTAATGTCAGAGCTCCACTAGTGTCTATTCTATCAATACCTGAAAATACTTCGATAATGTGAATGATAATAACACGTAGCGCAGATGTGAATGAGGAGGTAAATATAAAATACTAGCTGACCCGTCCAACGTTGTTTTGCCATACTAAAAAAAAAGAAAGGTTTGAAAAATAGATGTTGTCCGATTCTCAGATCTACTGAATATGCATGTAAAATGTCATAAAAATCGGTCAAGCCGTTTCGGAGGAGTACGGTAACTAACACTGTGACACGTGAATTTTATAAATAAGATGATGATGATGATATTATGCGAATGTATAAAATAGGAAAGAGTGTGTTAAAATGTCTTAAAATGATGCCAGTGACCAAATACCAATAAAATAAATACACATTATATATAATTTCGAAATGACAAGCATGAAATAAAAAGACATGTTGCGATCAGGTTATGGTAATGATTATTATGTGTTGGTCTATCTTATCGAAGTATTTCCAGGAAATGACCCGTTGTAATTAGGCCATTTATAAGTTCATCAGTTTTTTCTTTTATGAAGTGGTCCCAATCTATAGACTTTTGTGAACGATTTTGATGGGCTCCATGCCGTTCAACTTCTAACTTCTGTATCATCACTTCATAAAAAGAAGCCCCCTTCTGAAGATTCTGGAGCAATTCAACAATATTTGGATTTTTTGTTTTGACCATTTTGTTAAGTTTATGGTGCCAAGATTCTAGCAAATTAGTAGTTTTATGGCTGGCACCAAATGGGAATAAAATCATCGCGAATCCATTGTGTGAGCATATATTTTCGAAAAAGCTTGCTTCTTTTATCGTCAGGGCTTTGGTCGGCGATGTAAAACCAGCCGTTTACAACCTGTTCTTATGGCAGGTATGGTAGAGCAGCGCAAAGCGCAACTTGCCGGCGGGTTATTTTTGACTTGGTAAGTCTTTTTACACGCTTTATATTAGCTTCACTTGTATGTTTGTTTGTATGTTTCTTTGTATGTTTGTATGTTTGTAACCGACTCCTTTGGACGCTATTTTGACGAGAGGATTTAAACGGTCAGATTCTATTCAAATTTTGCACACCTGTCAAAGACCGATGACAATGCAATAATTCGATTAAATAAAGCGTGTTTTTTAGTTTTTTTAAACTATTTTTTTTTTTTATTATTATTAATCTGTATGTTAATAAAACAGTTGCACGTTTTTTACTCTTTTATTCTATAAAACGTAATGTCATAAATACTTTAACATTATATTAATAATTTGTTTGAACATAATTTATAAAGATAAGGAAGTATGTTTACATAATAACAAAGAAGATACCTACGAAAAGAAGACGTGTCTGGATAGCCTAGTCCACACCGTTCGGTGTATTGCGGCACCCTGTACAATAGGGTTACGCTCTTGCCGCACGAGATCCCTGCGTTATATAACGATCGTCCGGTGTGAACTTGACTAGACTATTTAGCTATGGTGATGTCACAATACGACGTTAACGTGTCTTTTATAGAATACAGTCAAGCTAAACACACAGCGGAGCCTTTGAGGACTTGCTTTGTCCCATCCGCAACAAGCTACAAACTTCACATTGAACGGCTAGTACGACCCGTGTTTGAATGCTCTCCGCCTGAATGGTGCCATAACAGCAGTTAAACAAGCTCATTACAGAAAACAGTCAAGCTAGAAACGCACCGGGGCCGTTGGGAAATGATTTGTGCCAACAGCCCCGGTGAACGACGGGCCCGGCGTCACCGGGGCCGTTGCAACTTTTTTTCCCAACGGCCCCGGTACCGGGGCGGTTCACCGGGGCCGTTGGGAGTTACCCTCAAATTCGTGGGGACATTCCCGCACATGGTAACCATTTTATTCCATTATAATTTGATTTATTAACAGTTACATGTCACGGTATGAAGCCTATGAGGTAACCTCCTCATGTAGAGGCTTGTCAAGATGGCGGACATGCGTCGTGTTTATCATCAATATGAATGTTTATCGTAAGTATAATCACCGCCGTCGCCATCGTCGCCAACATTGTATTCTGTTGTCTACCTTAATTACTGATCCTAATCATATCCTTATCATATTGATTATTTATTATAGCACGCAAATTTTGTTGTATAATTTTCCGCAATAAATAATATAACGTCTCTTGAAGTTCCCAATTGTGACTGATCACTGATTGGTACTGAGTTCAGTTTTAGATACCGTGTAATTGTGTGTGAGATGTTGTCTTCACTATACGGGACCCTATTGCCGACACTTCACTATCCATCTGTTACCAGACAGTATCTCCGTATCTCTCAGATAGCTAGAGAGCTAATAAGTTATGTATATTAGCTAGTACTGCAACAATAAATCCTCATCATAATTCTCTTGCCGTTAGCGCGTAGTCGATAATTTGGTCCGTGTGGTGACGATTGAGAAAACAAGTGTCATCACCCCATTTCTGTCCCAGGGCGCTGTAAGAGCCAGCTAAGGGACAATATTATATGCAGTTAACGTCTACTGTGAGAGACGGAAATCTCGAAACTAAACCCAGAGATGATAAATAAATTATGATACTTAAATAAATAAATAAAAATAAATAAATAAATATTCATGGACATTTCACACAACGTCCTCTGGTCCCAAGCTAAGCTTCTATTCTTGTGTTATGGCTACCAGAATACGGATATAATACATAAACTACTTTTAACGATAATGAGGATATGACGCGGCACCTTCCGATTGCTTTATGATTTTTTAGCCGCGAATAGTTTTTAATCGTGATGTTCAATGTTAGTTCAAAATAGTTAGTTCAATTTATACCAAAAGTTAGTAAAGTATATTAGAATGCAATTACTTATTAACTATTAATATATTTGTTATAACCCTATAATAACCACCGTACATAATTTTACGTCAAGATTTTTGTTTTCGTGAAGGATTTAAAGTGAATGTGAAGCAAAATCCTCAGTATCTGGACGAGGGTGAAAATAACTACTCAATTTTCACGCACCTCTAACACTATGAGTTTTCTTAAAACTTTACAAACTTTTCCATCATTTTAACTAAAACAAGTTGTTTCAATCAACTTGACTGATTCAATGAATTATTTATAAACAGTTTTGTTTCTTTTTTGTAAAAATAGTATTATTAAAAATATAACCCGATAGTAAGTAATATTAATACAAGATATATCGTCTATGATATAATAATATGTGTACATAATCCATGAGTAATGAAATCACTTCACATTTAGATAATATTAAAATACTTATATTATTCATACATTTATCATTATCATGATTGTGTTTGTATATTACACGTAAAGATCGTTATTAATATTAACGTATGACTAAACCACATATCGTTACGTAACTACGAGTAGAAGTACCAACGTATTTTATAATATCACTAGATTTTCTCTGCAGTTTCACCAGTGTACTTGCTGACAACCTTCTTCCTTTTACGACCTAGAGGTATTAAAAATAGATGTTGAATGAGACACAGTTCAATCATAAATTATGTATTTATTTATTTACTTTATCCTGTAAATTATTACATTGTCATCGGATCCTATTATGTATGTACATCTTCGAAGCAAATACACAAAAGCGCGGTAAATAAAACTCATCGTTGTAACTAACACCGCCACGTGCAATGCTTCTTGATCTTCTGTTCACGAGGTCATAAGTTCATTCCCGTACATTATTGTTCCTAATGTTTGTTACGTTGGGTTGTTTGTCTCGGCCGAGCTAGTAGGTGTGGTCGCCACTCCTCTCGCGACACAAACATGTACAGCCGACGGCGCGTGAACGACATACCAACGCCTGACCTGGTTTCACCAAATATTGTCAAATAACAACCATATTATTTTCAAATTTGGAACGGAAGGAACAAATGATTTGTGAATGATATATAGATATGCAATATAATAAATAAACATAATACATAATAAACATAAAAAATTAACATAATAACATAACATACCTACATATAATAAATATATAATAAACAGAAAAAAAGACGTGTGGCACTCGGGGACTGCCGCGGTAAAGCTATTGCATAGTATTTTTTATCAACTAATGCAATTATAATTATTTATTTTATTTATGCAAGAATCTAAATACCATAAACTAAAATAAAATTAATAATCCTTATTTACTGATGCTTACATCTGTCCATTGTTTATGGTAATTATGATAAAATAGCGATTGTCAATCAAATGTCAATAAAATAATAATTGGTCAAGTGCGAGTCGGACTCGCGCACGAAGGGTTCCGTACCATTATCTATGCAACATAAGGCAACGTTATTAGTATCGAGCAAGAAACGGTAAAAAATCATGTTTGTTGTATGGGAGCCCCCCTTAAATATTTATTTTATTTTATTTTTAGTATTTGTTGTTATAGCAGCAATAGAAATACATCATCTGTGAAAATTTCAACTGTCTAGCTATCACCGTTCTTGAGATACTGGGTATGGAACCCTAAAAATCATGTTTGTTGTATGGGAGCCCCCCTTAAATATTTATTTTATTTTATTTTTAGTATTTGTTGTTATAGCGGCAATAGAAACACATCATCTGTGAAAATTTCAACTCTCTAGCTATCACCGTTCTTGAGATACAGCCTGGTGACAGACGGACGGACGGACGGACGGACGGACGGACGGACGGACAGCGAAGTCTCAGTAATAGGGTCCCGTTTTTACCCTTTGGGTACGGAACCCTAAAAACTAACGCCAAAACTGACGTTAAAAATGCTGTTCAAATTCTCGGTGTAAATCCGAGGCACAGAAGTACCAGAAGATGGGTTGGCGTTTAAAATTGAGTACAAGTAGATAAAGTTTTTTTTTTACGTAGGAATGCTTTTTACGCATTTACCCTCCGGCTGCAGGGACAGCCGTCGGACGTCGTGTTGGACTCCCGGGGAGTAAAATTTCTCTCGACCCAGCCTACCAACTAAACCTACGGTATCCTCCTCGCCCGTTGCCGGGCCGTGGTAGTTACTCAGGTATTACCACGACCCGACACGGGGGGCCCCCTAGCGGTGGGGGCTCACTGTGACGGGGGGTGAGCGACGTGCCCCCCCGTCGGACTGTCACCCCTCGCCCGAACACGAGGCGAGGGGTCGTCCGCCACATTGGGCGCGACAGGTCCCCTGACCTGCCGCGCGTGGCCATCTCGCAGGCCGGGGCCGCCGGCTATTGCGCGCCGACGACCCCTACCCGCGGCCCTGCGGGGGGGAAGAGTTTCCCCCGAGCGTTCTCGCTCCCGCAGGGCTTCTCTTTTTGCCGCCATCACCTCGGATGCGAATGAGGTGACGGCGGCCCAGCACTCTTTGCTGCCGGCCATCGAAGCGATGACGGCCGGCAGCGACAAATTTCCGCCAATTACGCCAGTGAGTCTGGCGCGCTGGACAGACCAGGCCGTGCACACGACCAACGTGTGCTCGGCCGTGTCCACGGCTCCGGACGCACAGCTCTTATTTATTTATTTATTTATAAACACTTTATGCACAAAAAGGTACAATGGCGGACTTAATGCCCTAGGCATTATCTACCAGCCAACCACATGGCAGTGCAGAGATAAAGGATTGTGGGTCAAAAATACAATAAAAAAGGGATCCTACTAATTTAAACAATTAATATTACGCAATTTTATCTAAGTAAATCTAATAATCATAATCTATTTAAACTTACACAAATAAGTTTTATTATATAAACATACATAAAATATCTACATAAGTACTTATACATAATATTTGTCACAGTGAGGAAATAAAACTAGCGGTTTGACTCTGCCAATAGCATAATATAGTGACGACGCAATTTGGCTTTAAAAGCAGCTTTGGTTTTAGCCATCCTAATTTCAAGAGGGAGGGCATTCCAAAAGAGGATAGATTGGACAAAGAAAGAAGAGTGCACAAGACTAGAAGTATGAGCCGGACAAGACAGAAGAAGATTACGAGACGACCGCAAATTACGATCAAGCGTCGGTTGGATAAACTGAAAATGACACTTTAGGTACGCTGGAGAATCCGTGCTTTTCAAAATGGTGAACAAGGTGGTTAAAGCATGTAGACTGCGTCGTTGACGTATTGGCAGCCAATTCAGACGGGATCGAAAAGTTGACACGTGATCGTACTTGCGCAGATTAAAAACTAATCGAATGCAATTGTTGAGAAGACGGTCAAGTTTATTGAGCAGATCTGCATTCAGGTCGAGGTAACACACATCAGCATAATCGATGATGGGAAAAATTAAAGTTTGCACAAGCGCTGTCTTGGCTGCCACAGGCAAAAAATTCCTTAGCCGATAAAAGGCACGAAGCGTCCCCGTAACCTTTTGTGAGATCTTCGTAATTTGTGTTCGCCATTCCAGTGTAGAGTCCATATGTAACCCTAGGTTTTTGACGTCGGTATTGATGGGAATTACTGATCCATTGTAAGTAATAGAGGGTAATACTTCTGAGTTAAGTTTACGTATCATAAACGGGCTACCCAAAACAAGGGCTTGGCATTTTGTTGGGTTTACTGCCAGGCCAAACCTAGACGCCCAATTCTGTAGAGCTTTTAAGTCTCGGTTTACATCATCAATAGCAGTTGACAGGTTCTCCACCCTGGACTGAGTATAAATCTGCAGATCATCAGCGTACAAATGATACGCACAGCCAAGCTCAGGTGTTAAGAAATTGATAAAAAGAGAGAAGAGAAGAGGAGAAAGTTTCCCTCCTTGCGGGACACCAGCCTGTAAATTACACCATTCAGACGATCTATCATCAACCCGGACAGATTGCTGACGCCCCCGAAGGTATGAAGCAAACCAGCTTAGCGCACCCGATGAAATGTTGAAATAAGATAAAATAGCTAAAAGGATGTCATGGTCAACTACATTGAAGGCGTTAGAGAAGTCAATAAGCACCAGAACAGTAACCAAAGTATTTTCAATACCCTGCCTGATATCACCAGATACTTTAAGAAGTGCCGAGACTGTGCTATGACCCGCTCTAAACCCAGATTGATATGGACTTAAGAAGTTGTTACCGTGTATGAATTTCGACAGCTGTTGGTAGACACAAGACTCAAGCACTTTAGAAATAAAGGGAAGAATAGAGATAGGACGATAGTGATTAGGAAGACAGGGATTTGAAATTTTAGGTAATGGGCGAACATAAGCATTGCGCCATAAAGAAGGGAAAGTACCAGAATAGAGAGAGAAGTTTAAAATATGAGAGAGAGGAGCTCTTGCAGCCGGGTGCGGACTCGACTCCTACCAGCTCCTACCTTCTTGCGAAGTTGCCATCATACGGACTCCCCGAGGGATTGTGCAAATGGATTGCCAGCTTTTTGTTTAAAAGAAGCATTAAAGCCGTTGTTGACGGGAGCTGCTCTGTTAATTTTGACATTAATGCTGGCGTCCCACAAGGCTCTGTGCTGTCCCCAACTCTGTTTCTTCTGCATATCAATGACATGCTATCAATTGACGGTATTGATTGTTATGCGGATGACAGTACCGGGGACACATACTACACTGGCCGTGCAAATATCCCTCGTTCCGATGTTGAGGAAAGTCGAAACAAACTTGTGTCAGGAATCGAGACTATTCTAGCTAGAATATCCGATTGGGGACGACTAAACATAGTCCAATTTAACCCTACTAAGACAAAAGTATGCGCGTTCACCACTAAGAAAGCCCCATTTGCTGTAGCGCCAAAATTCGAAAACACAGCCCTGACCATCTCGAATCACATAGGGATCTTAGGAGTTGACATCTCCAGTGACGTCCAATTTCGCTATCATCTAGAGGAAAAGGCCAAGTTGGCCTCTAAAAAGCTCGGTGTGCTCAACAAGGCTAAGCGGTACTACTCTTCGCGGCAAAGACTCACCCTGTACAAGGCTCAAGTCCGGCCGCACATGGAGTACTGCTGCCATCTTTGGGCGGGCGCTCCTCAGTACCAACTTGGGCCTTTTGACTCGATCCAAAGACGCGCTGTGAGGATTGTCGACGATCCCGTGATTACAGGCGGTATTGAGTCCTTAAGTCAGAGGAGAGACTTCGCCTCCTTGTGTGTGTTCTACCGCCTGTATAATGGGCTGTGTTCTGATGAGTTATTTGAAATGGTGCCAACGGCAAATTTTTATCACCGTACCTCTCGGCATCGGCAGCGAGTTCATTCGTACACCTTGGAACCATTACCATCCCGTACCGTACGATTTAATAGAAATTTTATACCACGTACAATTAGGTTGTGGAATGAACTACCTGCCGAAGTTCTTCCATTGGACTACAGCATGGGGCTCTTCAAAAAAGGGATTAAAAGATTTCTGCAGGGTCGGCGACGCGCGAGTGACACCTCTGGTGTTGCAAGCGTCCATAGGCTACGGTAACTGCTTACCATCAGGCAGGCCGTAAGCTTGTTTGCCACCGTAGTGGTATAAAAAAAAAAAAAGCTCCCAGAGGTACTTGGCGAAGCAGCCGAGGAGCTGGGTCAAGTGATAGGTCGGCACCCGGTGCAGCGCCTCGACCCACTGACGCAATACGGGGCGCACGGCAGAAAGAAGCCGCGCGCCCGACGTCACCACTGACAACCTGTCGGCCCACCTCCCGAAGAGGACGTCGCGAAATTCGCCTCTCCAGCGAGCGACCTCATCGGGGGCGGGCTCCATTCTCGCCTCACTGCGCATCAGGGCCCTCTGTCGGTAAACCCCCGCCAGGACCCCAGCCTCGAGGTCCCAGGGGAGGCTCCATGAGATTACGCATGCCGCCTCCAGCGACACCGTGTGGTACGCCCGAGCGGCTCTCTGCGCCATCACACGCTGCGCGCAGCAGCGTGGAGTTCTCGGTGCTGAGAGCCGCAGCCGCCCAGATGGGCGCTCCGTAGAGCGCCTTCGAGCGCACCACTGCGTCGTAGAGGCGGCGACCGACACTACCGGCCGCCCGGTCGGGAGCAACCGGGCGAGCATTCCGGCGCACGCCACCAGCTTCGGCGCCAGCGCCCGGAAGTGCTCGCCGAACCTCCACCGACTGTCCAGAACCAGTCCTAGATACTTCATTGTATTTCCGACAGCGATGGAGGCCCCTCCCACCACGATACTGTAGTCGCGGGGGGGCCTTGCCCGAGGCCCGTGAAAGAAGAGGGCCTCGGACTTCTCGAGGGCCACTTCGAGCCCGAGGGCCCTGATGCGGCTTACGACGTGCGCGGTGCCTGCAGTTGCCAGGACACCGGCGTCACGGAAGGTAGGGCCCCGCGCGGTCAGCAGGGTATCGTCGGCGTAACAAATGACGCCGACTCCCCGAAGATTGGCACCGCGCAGGACCCAGTCAAACCCGATGTTCCACAGGAGTGGGCCCAGCACCGACCCCTGTGGAACACCACACGACATGTCCCGGCGGACTACACGATCCCGGGCCGGGTAGAAAATGGCCCGGTCGGTAAAGTAGTCCGCCAGGACCCTCCTGAGGTACCACGGAACTTTGTGGTACCTCAGGGCCTCCAAAATTGTCGCCCAGGGGCGGGTGTTGAAAGCGTTAACAATGTCAAGAGACACTGCCAACAACACCCCCCCGCCCCCTGCGAAACCGCTTCCTCGACTCGGTCCCTCAGTCGGGACACGGCGTCAATCGTCGACCGCGCGCGGCGGAACCCGAACTGAAGATCGCTCAGATCCGGGCCCACCGTCTCCAAATATCGGACTAGGCGTGCTGCGACGACCCTTTCGAAGGTCTTGCACGCCTCGTCAAGAAGGACAATCGGACGGTAGGCCGATGGAGAGTCGGGGGGTCGCCCGTGCTTTTGAAGCAGCACGAGTTTCCCGGACTTCCACCGCCGCGGGACTCTGCAGGACGCCATGCACTCCGACGTGAGGGACAAAATTTCCTTCTCGAGGACCGGCATCACGTGGGTGAGGACCCACCCAGCTACGCCGTCCGGGCCCGGGGCGCGGTTCCTCTCTTTGAGCTTGAGGACCGCAACCCCCAACTCGGCCCCGGACACGGCCGGCACTTCCTCGCCCGCAGCCGGTCCCTCATCTTGTGTCGCCGCCGCCATCCTCGGCGCCTCCACCAGTACAGCTGCTTGCGCGGAGGGGTCGGACCCGCCCGGATCATCGCCGCGTCGCAGACGCGAGAGAGCGCTCCAGAAAGCCGCTCGCATCTCGCGTCCACGTCCAGGCCGCTCCCTACAATTTCGACATGGGTCCCGTTGGGACCCGCGATCCACCGCTCCACTATGGCCGCCTCGGTGGCCAGCTGTGGGTCCAAGGTGTTCAGCCTCCACCGAGTACCCTCTCCCGGCAGGGGACGGTCCAGCTCGACGGCTGGGGCATCCGCGGGGGATGGGACTAGGTCGAACCGTATGTAACGATGGTCCGACAGCGTCACCACCCCCTCCTCCACCGCGGGCCAGGGCAGGACTTACAAAGGATAGGTCGACAATTGACCCGCCCGTGTGCCGGACGCACGTCAAGACCGTCACCGTGTTCAGCAACACCAATCCAGTGGACACCGCTCACTCCTCTAGGGTGTCACCCCTGGCGTCAGTCGCCGGAGATCCCCACGACCGGGATTTGGCGTTAAAGTCTCCGGCGACCACCACAGGGGTGGGGTGTACTTCCGCCACGAGGTCGCTGACCTCGGCGAGAAGACGCTCGAACTCGGCGAGCGTCCTATTGAGCGAGAAGTACACGCCGACTACTGCAACGTCGCCCAGCGACGCGAGCACGCACCCGTGGCCCCTCAGCACCCTCTGAAAGGGTCAGAGGACAGCACGGCGTCGCCATGCGACGATAGCCACCGAACCGTCCTGATCGCCCACCCAGTCATCACGGGCTTGGACGCGGTACGGCTCAGCTACTATGGCTACATCAATCTGCCACTGCGCTGCGGTCTGGAAAAGAAGATCCTGGGCCGCTGCGCAGTGGTTAACGTTCGCCTGCAGTAGTGACACCCTATTGGCCATTTAATTGGTGGCGGTGTCCATAGCCTCCGGGGCAGCACCAGGCTGAGGTGCTACCGAAGACGGGGCGGAGGGTTTAGGATTTCCCCCGCCCGTCTTTTTCGTCGCTTTTGCTGACTTGGCCAGCGCTGGGCACTTTTTATGGCCCAGACGATGGCCGGAGTCAGCGCCCACCGACGCGCAGATTGCGCAGGAGGGCTCCGCCGAACAGGCTGCCGCCTTGTGGCCCGGCTGCCCGCACCGGAAGCTGAGCGCACTGCGGTCTACAGCGCACGTGCACTGCACCCCTACGTGTCCCGGTACGAGGCAGCGGTAACACCGCTGCGGCCGCGCGTCAAGAAGCGCGGCCCGGGCCGTCGACCAGCCGATGGTGATACGTCCACCATCGGTGATCTTTTTGGCCGCCGGGACAGGGCACTTGACCCAAACGGTCCCAGGGCGGCCAGGTGGGCGGACGATGTTGCCCACCTTTACTAGATCGGGGCGGCAGCCCCCCACATTAGCGACAGACGCGGCCACTAGATCGGTAGTGACCGCGTCTCCCAGACCGGAGATGCGCATCTCTGCGCACTGCTCCGGCCTGGACACCTTTGCGACGTCACCGATGACCTCGCGAATTTTGGCCGCGAGCTCATCGGCTTTCTTGGACTTTTCAGCCCCGGAGACTTCCATAACACGGCCCCCAGTCCGGTCCGTGCGGAATTTTACGCCTTGGATGCTCAAGGCGGAGAGCTCTGGCGGCCTCTCTCTTGGCCGCCATCACCTCGGACGCAAACGAGGCGACGGTGGCCCAGCACTCTCTGCTGCCGGTCATCGATGCGATGATGGCCGGCAGCGACAAATTTACGCCTATTGCGTCAGTGAGCCTGACGCGCTGAGCAGACCAGGCCGTGCACACGGCCATCGTATGCTCGGCCGTGTCCACGGCTCCGGTCGCACAACTCTTGCAGTCGGGCGCCGACTCTAGTCCCACCAGCAGGTCCCACCACCACAGGTACTTGGCAAAGCAGCCGTGACCTGTGAGGAGCTGGGTCAGATGGTAGGTCGGCACCCTTTGCGGCGCCTCGAAGATTTGAAGAAGTTGGTTTAGGTTGGTTTAAGTTGGTTTAGCTCACTTACTCGTACTCCTCGAACGTCTTCCAGTTCATTTCGAGCTTGTACAGCCGTTAATCGCGTATTCCTACGAACTCCAAGTTGTAAAAAACTGTCATCTCGTCTCGATGTACATCATTTTCTACCTTGACCCCTCCTCCTCACAAGAGAATTAGACGATCTGTACCGCTGGATGCTGCGATGAATCGTTGATACTGGTCGACGAAGCCTTGAGGCAATCGATCTGTAGGTATCATATATATGACATTTCTTCTCATTTCATCAGCCCTAATGACTTATGATTTCCAGTGATGTTAAGTCAGGCATAATAAAGAGCTTTTAATAAACAAAATTGCCTATAGAATAACAAATTTATAAAAAACCATTAAGTGCAATTTTTCAAAAAAATTACAATTACGTAGTTAATAAAATACGGTTCGGGAAAATAAAACAAATGAATGAAAAAAGTGTATGTCATCTAATTTTCTATTTTCAAAGGACATCAGGCAACCTGGTCTAAAAAAAAATTGTGCTGAGATGATTAAATACAAAAAATGTATTCTGTTGTTTCTTATTCCCACCTAAAATCAATTATCAACAAATAACTTGCACAAGAGTAAATACTTAACAGCTAATAAAAATAAACGGAGTATGACGCCTTACCCCGTATTACTTCTTTCCTAGTATGATCTCATTCCCAGCATGACCCCTTACCCAGTATTACGACTTTCCCAGTACGACCCCTTTACCAGTATTACTACTTTCTCACTATGAACATTTTCCCAGTAAGACCCCTTTAAATGCATTAAGACTTTCAATATTTTTTTATTAATTAAATAACTGCTCAGAAAATGTAGATACAGGGTTAAGTCCATATATTTTTTTTAAGTTCTTAATATGGCCTAGCTATTAGAAATGAACCTAGGTCTGGCCGCGCAGTTTTTTTTAGACCAACATTGTATGGAAATTGCCTGATGTCCTTTGACAATAAATTAAAAAAATATCATAACTGGCCAGTTCCTCAAGTAAAAGGTTTTAAAATCCTGCTATTTTTGTGTTCCGCTAATTGTGCCGGTGTGTATATAAGTGACATACCGTGATGACAGTAAATTTTGCCTAATTTTTGCAATCTCCAAACGTCACTTTTGAACACACTATACAAGTATGGCATTTCAAATCAAGATCTGTTTTAATACACCATATTTAATTGACACTATTGTCAGTTTGTAGTGTGAACGCCGCCACGAACAAAAAACAAAAATGACGAAATGCGCAATCTTTGGGTGTTCTAGTGTATCAGAACAATTAAAAAATGCCACAACATAGGATTTCACAAGTAATTTTAACTCAAATAATTCATTTTCACATTAAAAACACAATTTATCAATTTAATGACAATCGTGTTTTGACGAACGTCAATAATGTTGCCCCAGGCAACCGGGCAACTTCACGTTGTACTTCACACACACATAAATAATTTTGACCTCAACCCGGGTCTAGTTGATTTAGACGTAGACGCACAGTCTTGTATGTCTATGATCCGAGGCATATTAAGCCTAGAGCCGTAACGGCCATGGTCCGGGACGACGCGACCGTCTGCGAGGAACAGTGTAAGCCTTTATTGTTAATATTTCTCTCTCTCTATTAATTTACTTGGTGATAAATTAAACGGGCCCAGAGTGCTAATTATCAAAATGCGCTACTGACGTCAATAGTGTCGGTGATGTTCTGATGTTAAGCTGTCTCACTGGACTTTGTCCCAATAATAAATATCGATTACTATCCCAATAGAGCATCCCTGACGGAGTGTATATGTGTAATGTAGCAAGGTTACATTTCAAGGCCAATTTTTACATTCACGTTACAATTTGTTTTGTTTATTTGTGATGCATGAGTTGTGTTGTTAAACTGATTGGTCACAGTTTGACTGAGATACAGATAAACATCACGCTCGGAATAATAAGAGAATATTATAACAAAACACTCACTAAATGTCTTTTCATTAACAAATTGTAAGTATTATGTATTTATTTATTGTATACAATTATCGATGGTTGTTATTGCAAAGCGAATCCCAAACATGTGAGCTATTTTATATGGTTCGCATACAACATAAACACGTAAAGGTATGTAGTTTCACGTTCAAAACTTGAACCTTGGATTTTCTACCACTCTGACTTTTCTACATTCTAGCCCTGTGGGTTTTACACCCAATTGCAGATAAAATACGTAGGTAAAATTACTATTTTTAGAAATACTTAAGTACATAAGATACTTAGAACAAATCCAGTTTCGCTGCAAATATTTGTGTCAAACGAAATGTAATAAATAAATCCTAAATCCTCTAGTCCCAAAGTAAGCTATATTTCTATGCTTGTATTATGGGTACCAGATACGGATATACTACATATACTACTTTTCTTTTGTAAATACATACTTTTAGTACATAGAAAACACCCAGACGCAGTACAAACATTTGTATGACATTTATGGATATCACACAAATGATTGTCCCAAGCGGGAATCGAACCCGCGACCTCGTGATCGGCAGTCCATTACATAAACCACTCCACCACGAAGCCCGTCATATATTTGTTTTAAACAGAATCCAATATTGAATAATATGATCGCAGGTTTGTACACGATAGCGTAGCATATTTATTGTTTAATCTATATTTTATTAAAAGACACATTGATTTGAAATTAACTAACTGAACCATGTAACAGTGTTTTAGCCTATATTTCCAAGGCAGTTGTGTATTTACGTTTACCCTGGTGTCATATGGGTCCTAGTCAGAAGAGGCGCAAGCTATCATTTTGCTCTTTTTTCACTAATTTATTGGGCGGGAAATGAAACAGGCCCGGCACGCTAATGTTCAAAATAGGCGACAAACCCGAGGTATATTCACATAATATACGTGTTACATAATGTTACATATTGTATATGTAATTATGTTTTCTGAATTCCCAATCAGTGACGTGACACATTTGATTTATCACAGAAATAAATCTGTGCACTCGTTCATAACGCTTTATCTCATAATCTTTACATATATATAATTTAATTAAACAGGATGTCTGACATATCGTACATAAATTAATGTGGTATGAATACCAGTGATGTTTGAACCATGTTAAGTAATTCAACAAGAATTAGCACTTTAGTTTGGCAGCTTGACTTCAAGGAACTAGAAGTTGTCGTCACAACTTGGAAGTGAAAATAAAGTGATGAAAGAATGAAGTCGCTGACATATACTAGTAACAGATAAATTAATAATTAATTGAGATAGCGACATTAGTCACTAAAGTTTATACAGAATAAAAGGATTTAATATCTATTCTGATTCATAATTTATCAATAATTGTCAAATTACATATCTTGCCGTTTATATAAACGAGTGCGGCACACAGGAGAACAGATCGTGCTCAGTGACCTCGTCATCAACATGATTATCCTGGCACTAGTGGTGGTGTTCCTCGTGGGGCTCTTTGTGTACGGAACCAAGACACATAATTACTGGAAAGACAGAGGAATCAAACATGACAAACCTATCCCACTCTTTGGAACTGATGCTCTGCGATTCTTCCAAAGAAGAAGTATAGCACAGAGAGGAGCAGACATGTACTGGAAGTATCCCAACGAACGCTTCGTTGGTTACTTCCGCGGAAACATACCAGAGCTGGTGATCCGGGATCCTGATCTCGTTCAACGCATTATCGTTACTGACTTCCCATATTTTTACTCTCGTGGATTGGAGCAACAACACAAAGTGGTAGAGCCTTTGCTACGTAATTTGTTCTTTGCTGATGGTGACTTGTGGCGTCTTCTACGACAGCGTATGACACCAGCTTTCTCCAGCGCCAAGCTGAAGGCGATGTTCCCTCTCATAGTGGAACGAGCAGAACGACTACAGATGCGGTTACTTGACGCCGCTGCCCAGGGACACCCGCTCGATGCACGGGACATTATGATGCGCTACACAACAGACTTCATAGGAGCCTGCGGGTTCGGACTCGACGCAGACACACTTAACGATGAAAACTCTCCATTCATAGCACTTGGCAACAAAATTGGCAAAATCACATTGAAGCGAGCCACAGCCTCTATCTTCAAAACTATTTTCCCTGATGTGTTTAAGTACGTCAAGTTGCTCGGCCAAGAGTTGGAAGATGATATTTTAGCACTTGTGACGCATATAATAAAACAACGAGACCATAAACCATCCGGTAGGAACGATTTTATTGACTTTTTAATAGATTGGCAAAACAAAGGCAAAATAGCTGTAGAATCACTTGAGAATTTTAACACTGACGGCAGCGCCAAGCTCGTAGAACTTGAAATGGATGATATCTTAGTGGCCGCACAAGCGTTCATTTTCTACGTAGCTGGTTTCGAGACATCTTCTGTAGCGACGAGCTTCACATTACATCAGCTGGCTTTCCACCCAGAAGTGCAACAGAAAGCGCGAAACGAGATAGACCGTGTGCTTGCTAAACATCAGAACCGCCTCTCATATGATGCTATCAACGAGATGACTTACCTTAATTGGGTGCTCCAAGAAGGTATGAGAATGTTCCCGTCATCAGGAATGTTAATGAGGAGATGCCAGCGGAAGTACAAGATACCAGACACAGACATCACATTAGACCCGAATGTGCGCATCCTGGTACCGTTGATGGGTCTGCAGAACGATCCCAAATACTTCGACAACCCGACGGAATTCCGGCCTGAGCGGTTTTCTCCAGAAGAGGTCGCAAAGCGTCACAAGTTTGTGTATCTGCCCTTCGGAGATGGACCTCGGTCATGCATTGGTAAGTGTATATTTACGATATAGATTCTGAAATTTACCAATTAAAACAATTCCAAACATTATGTGCTTATTAAGAAATTGTTTGAATATGTTCAGTCAGAAAGAAGATAAAGAAAAAAATATTGCAAAAATCTTATATATAAAAATCTATTGCTGTTCGTTAGTCTCGCTAAAACTCGAGAACGGCTGGGCCCATTTTGGTGATTTTGGTTTTGAAATATTCGTGAAGGTCCAGGGAAGGTTTAAGTGGTGAGAAAGTATCGAAAAATTGCGAAGAAGATTGTAAAAATAGCTGTTACGCAAGTGGAACTGCTAGGCACAGCTAGTTTATGATAAAAAAATGGTAGGCTTGCGATGGTTCCTAACTGTACAAATGAGGCGTGGCTTCAAACCCCGCCCACAATCATTCATTATACTTATCAAATCGATTTCTAATACAGATAAAATAACTACTGACTATCTACAATATTAATTAATTTATTTTGTAAAATAATTGCACACAACATTTATTGAAATTATGAAATTGATAAGGAAAGTCGGTGATATGTAGATGTATAAAAGTCAATTTCTCTAAAGTACATTGATATGTCACAGTAACAATACGACTATAAACAAATGGATTGTTCTCAGAGACGTGAACAATGTCTAGGATATTCTCAATATGTCAAATTCTTACGTACATTTGTGCAAGGTTTAATGTTGTTATTTGTCCCACAGGTAGTCGCATGGGTCAGATGCAGTCAGTGGCGGGGCTGGCCACGGTGCTGGCCAAGTTCTCCGTGTCTCCGGCAGAGAACACTCCTCGCGAGCTCGAGTCTGATCCTTCAGCAGCAATTGTGCAGAACATCCTGGGAGGTATACCGCTCATGTTCAAAGCCAGAACTTCTGCCTATGAAAGCTGATCTATTGGATATACGACGCGTGTATATATAAAGTGGTTCATGTTAATATCTTAATTTATATTAAGTTCTCTAACATTACCTCTGTACAATACGTTTTGTTCTAAGTTTATATCGTGCGTTATTACTAAGAGATTTAGTATTGAATTGAAGAAAAACATGGTTCGATTATATTTCTATGAAATAATAAGTAAGTACATCAATATGATTAAGATGGTGCATATTTTGATTAAATTGTTTCTGGCTCATTTCTTTATATTTAAATTTGTAAATTTCTCTACATTTTTTGAATAGCTAAAGGATGCGTTGTTTATTATTTAAAATTTAACAAATTGTTATGTCATTTGAAAAATTATTATTAAGTAGACAATTGTATGAAATGATAGAACAAATGAAGTCAAACTGTCGTAATGTAGATATGGGTATTTTGTGACCATAGTTTGTGTATTCGTTGTTCTTGTATTTGTTCTCAATGTGTAAACACTATGTGTTCGTTATGTTGTATTCTTGTTAAGTTGATCACTAGACGAGATGCTTCACTAGTTAGGTACCGACTGTTAGGTCTGTAAATATAATTAAATTAATTATAAACAATAATATTAAAGTAACATAGATGAAAACTGTTATTGTTATTTTATTTTTGACATTTCACACAACGTCCTCTGATCCCAAGCTAAGCTTGTATGCTTGAGTTATGGGTACCAGAATACGGATAGAATACATAGAATACGTTTCTTTTGTATATTTGTGTGACAGACATAAACATCACACAAATGAATGTCACTGCGGGATCGAACCCGCGACCTCGTGAACGGTAGTCCGTTGCATTTTATTTCTTTTCTCTATTGTTCAACAAAATTACAAGAAACATTACAAAAAACATTAGAACGCTCGCTGAAACCACACGGTTACGGTTTTAGTGCAAGCGTGAGTTCACTTAACAAACACTAGACCACGTAGGCGCACTTCCTCATTTATTTATTTAATTGTTAACAATAAACTTTTCTGTGAATTATAATACTATTATAATTAATAAAAAATAATTAATTAATTAATTATTTAATGAGGCCTCTTCACATTCCTTGGTTTAACACTACTCTTAAGAGGGCACGATACCAAATTATGCTCCATACAAAAATATGGGTATCATACTTCCCTTTTTCTTCCCGAAAGTTAAACCGATTTTAATTGTTTCTAGGCTATATTATAGGCGAAGAGTATATCTATGCTTCTGTCACTTTCTTTTTTCAATACATAATAACTAAAAGAAATATGACTATCCGAAAATCCCGATATTTTCGGTTTTCTTTAGGTAAAGTTGCAGCGTCTATCACACATATTTGGTAACGTTTTACCAAAAAAAAAGTGATACAAGCATAGATATACTCTTCATCTACAATATAGCGTGAAAACAATTATAATCAGTTTAACTTTCGCGAAGAAAAAAGGGGAGTACGAAACGTCTTTTTTTCAAAGAATTTGTACGTAAAATCTATTTCAGCTATATTTGTTCCTCTCAGCACGGTGCTCAGGAATAGGGATAGCATTACCTAAGGCAAATACCTAAATTAGGAGTACAGTACCCTCTTAATAAGATTTTTTTAATTCAGTCTTACTGTCTTACTGTCTCTCTCTCCGGCCCACTTACGTCCCACTGTTGGGCACGGGCTTCCTGCACTTTGGGAGTGAGTGAGAGTAAGTGTACTGTGTGTGTGAGTGTGTCACTTCTGTACATGTTCACGATGTGCTGATGGATGGTGTCACAACACAAACTATAAGAAACAAGTTATACTGACAACATTGAGTACATCTGTATCTGTATTGTGAACGTTGACGCATTATTAATATTATTATGTTTATGTATCACGGCCTATAAGTACGTATACACGGGAACAATGTTCACTAAATAATATCTTGGTTAGTTGGTATTTTGTTAGACGCGCACAACTAAACTTAACTTAAAAAACGAGATTTGATAATGTCTATAACACAATCCGGTAATGTTAACAGAACTTTCTTGTTATAAAAACTGTTTATAACAGACTAAAGATTTCAATCAAAATAAATTTTAATGTGCACAACAAAATAGCCAGTTAATCAAATTACAGCAATAGATGTTTTCATTTGTTAGTTAAGTTTAGTTTAGTTGTGCAAGTAGAATCGGTACCATTGTTAAACAATAATGTTGATCACACTGGAGCTGACATAACCCCCACCCTCACAAACAACTAAAAAAATTGGTTGTCTGTAAAGTCGGTTTACTGACGATATTTGAACGTGACAACGTCTTAATTGTTTTAATTTTGTCAATTATAGCATAACCTACAATCGCTGCACTAGCGGACCGATGCTATTCATTTTAATGATGAAAGCACGTTCTTTGCACTTCAAGCCTTACATGGAACGCCTCAGAGCGAGGTAACGCCGCATGAGTCATGTTTTTTCGTGCGTGCAGCCGGCTCTATCGAATTATAAGACGTTGTCACGTCAATAAAATATATAAAAACAACCAGATACATTAATTTATTCCTATTCAATGTATAGTTTGACGAAACGACATTCGAATCCGCTACCTCACGCACAGGTGTATTATCGCTCCCCATTATGGCGATTTTCTATAATGATGCAATCCCTGTTCAAGTTATAGTATACTTATCAAATATTATTGTTATCTAATAACAATCGATACGCGATAATAATATAATATATTGTAATGATGATGTTATATATGATGATGGTGTAAATATTTAAGTTATGTTGCTGGAATGGTGAAATATGTTGAGAAAGTTGGTCGTTATTTCAAATGTACAAAGTCCAAGTTGCATCATTGTTCTGATCAAAGTCCAACCGCGCCCGGCGATGATTTCGCATTATTTCATCATCTCACGAGCGATGGGAAACTGGGGCCTCTCACAAAAACTAGTTCGTAAATAATTGTCGATCAAAGTCCATCCTCATAGAACCATAAACAGCCTTTTCGTGCGTAGTAAGTGCGCGGGCGGACTTTGAACTGTGACAGGTACGTGAATACTCGTTCAAAAGTTCACAGAAGGATCAAGGTAAACAAGGTAAATTATTTATTTAAATCAATTTAACCGTAATTTGTTAACATTTGTAACAATTCTACGTGCAAGACTAAATTTAACTAAAATATTAAAATATATGGTGTCAATAACATAGTTCGGTAATGTTAACTGAACTTTCTTATTAGCAAAAACTGTGTACCATACACTAACGATTATAATCAATATAAATATACACCGCGAAGTAGCCAATGAATCGAAATACGTCATAGTTGTTTTAATCTTTTAATTAAGTTTAGTTGTGGACGTAAAATTGGTACCATTAATATAGCTATTTGTAAATAGCGATATATTAATAGCACTTAACTGTATCACCGTAGTATAAACAGAATCGCGATGGGCCTTGAAATAGATGGTGCACACTTAGTGAGTAATTTAGGTGAAAGGTTGTCGGGACCAGCTCCCTTAGACGTCTAATGCACTGATAAACTCATTAACACAAGAAAGATCTATTTCAATGCTGCTTAAATCACACAGTGGGTTAGAGCCTGACTCACAAAGATTTGAAGAAGGCAAGACAGTATGAGTAGGAGGGGTTGAACCCTTGACCCCTCCTCCTCACAAGAGAAACGATCTGTACCGCTGGATGCTGCGATGAATCGTTGATACTGGTCGACGAAGCCTTGAGGCAATCGATCTGTAGGTATGGCCATTTCTTCTCATTTCATCAGCCCTAATGACTTATGATTTCCAGTGATGTTAAGTCAGGCACAGGTCAGGCATAATAAAGAGCTTATAATAAACGAAATTGCCTATAGAATAACAAATTTATAAAAAACCATTAAGTGCAATTTTTCAAAAAAATTACAATTACGTAGTTATTACTCGAACAAGTTGACAAAACGTATTGTCCGGGAAAATAAAACAAATGAATGAAAAAAGTGTATGTCATCTAATTTTCAATTTTCAAATTTGACAATAAATTAAAAAAATATCATAACTGGCCAGTTCCTCAAGTAAAAGATTTTAAAATCCTGCTTTTTTTGTGTTCCGCTAATTGTGCCGGTGTGTATATAAATACACAAAACAAAAAATAAGTAAAACAAAATTAGTGAGTAAAAAGGCTTATAAAAAATAGTTTGCTGGAAAAAATGGAACGCTGCTCAGCTAAAGGACATAAAGTTACTCAATTAAAAAAAATTGAACTTCGATCTTCCAAGGTGAAAATACGATTCAAAGCTGCGAATTGAAAAAAAAATGTTTTTAGGCCTAGAAATCGATTCACTGATTATTTGATCTCAAATCGCCATCCCTGATTTGAATAGTTGACGTTGACAGTTGTGAATTGACGGTGTTGACAGTTGACACTGTTGTACACTTGCATAAACTTTTAAAAAAGTCATTTTCTTGAATATTTTTCTATTTTAAACAAACATATACCTACCATCTTTGTATTGAGCCTCTATTAAATTAGAAGTTGTTTTATAATAGACGAAATGTGTGAGTAATAGTTACACTGAAGAATAGTATTTGTTAATCTATTACACTTCCAATAGACACTATGATAAACATATGTGTAGATACCAGAGTGTTTTCCTTTATATTTATTTAGTATTGTTTTATGAGCTCATAGCGGGCAGCGGCGGCGCTAGTACCATGGTTGGGACCGGGGCTGGAGGTGGCGAGGAGCTCAAGCCGGGGCCCCGGGGTCCTGGGCGCGAGGCCCCCGACTGTCGCCCCATGACGTATGACGAGAAGAGGTCGCTGTCGCTCGGCATCAACAAGCTCCCAGGTGAGTTATACACATGATAATCAATAACAATGTAACAGGTACACATCATTACCCACTAACTTCGTTACATATTCATCTATCTATAGAATATCATAAGGTTGATGTCACCTAAATGGCTGACACTGCATTAATACGGTGAATTTTCTTCAGACTCCCTAGTAGTTGCTTGATTAGTTATTGGCAAGAAAGATCCAGGCTAAGTCTGGATGCAGATTTGAATCCTGCCAGACATCTAAACAAATGTAGAGAACCTTGTACAGATGTGAGCCTTAACCACTGTAGTATATATAGTGTAATGATTGATAATAGGTTAATGTTTGGTTATACTTTGAATGATTTGAATGTATGTGACACATCTCTGTACACCAGAGGCGTATTTACCCTAGGGCCATAGGGGCCATCGCCCGGGGCGACCAGGCTGAGAAGGGCGGCGAAAGTCTTCAAGTTTAAAATTGAGCTCTATATCTATTAATTCATAGGGCGCCTGGGCCTGTTTAATTAAAATTGGCCCGAGCGTCGAATCAAATGGCCCAGGGCGCTAATTTTTAAAATACGCCTCTGCTGTACACAATATAACAAGTAGCCTCCAAGTATCTACAGATATATGTGAACGTTATAAATAGTGTCTCATAACTGATATTATTTATTTATTTATGTACAAAATATACAAGTTGCTTATAATTATGTTTCCAGGGATGGAACTTCGTCAAATTGTGAAGATCATCCAGGAGACTCAGCCCTCAATGAGAGACACCGACTCCAATGAGTTTGAGATAGACTTTGAGACATTAGAGCCGAGAACACTGAGAGCTCTGGAACAGTTCCTCAGATCCAAGCTACCCTCGTACGATGAGCTGCACTATGAACAACAGTTTGATGATGAACTATGAGCCGGGTACAAGGTGCCTGCTTGTAACTAACTTCATAGTGACAGTATGAACTCATGTTGTTAACATTTACTTTAAATTACATTTCCCTTAATGCACCAAAAGGAGTAAAACTAAAAACAACAATATTAATATATCTGTTGAGTTGTTAATAATATAATCAGTAGTGTAGTGTACCATACAAACATACAAGTGTAGTGCTATACAATATATAATATGTTGTGAGTTGTTGAGGGGTGTATGATATCTGTAGTTAGGTATATGATACCATGTATATAAAACATCTAGTGCACCTATATGTAATAATAATATAGTTAATAAATGGTATACAATCAAATTATTTTTCTTACATTGTTACAGTGGAAACCAAAAATCTGTTTTTATTTATTTAATAGCAATAAGGTTTTGATTATATTATAGATTATTGTTACATGGGAATGTCGACAGTGACAATTCTTGCACAAATATACTAAAACATACACTTATTTAAATTAATATTTGTGTGAAGTAGAATAAAAATAACTAATATATTGTAAAGAATATGGTCCAGTTTTACCTCTTGTTGTAGAACTATAAAAAAGTAGTGCATTATAAATATGTACTAGTATTATTTCTATAAGAAATTATGACTTAAAGGCCGGTGAACTTGTAAATTGTACATACCTACAATATATTACTATGTTGCAGACAGCGCCACCTACAAAGCTTGTGTTCATCACCAGATTGTGCATTATATTATTGTAAATATATTTGTTTATATTTATTAGATGTATTCTTTTTATATTACTTCACATAGTTGTTACGTGAACAGCATCTATGTTCTGTACAGATAGTATCATAATATATTGTTGTCTACAGTTACACTGACAACATTTAGGAGGGCATCATCTCTGAAAATATGATAAAACTTCGTTACATAGATAGATGTTTATATTATATTGGTGGCTTATGATTTGACAATGAAACCTATAAATATGTTGGCTGCCATTAGACCAATATGTTGTACTTACTGCTACTTGATATTAGAATCGATAATATATGAGATTGTTTGATTGATTGTCACAAATATGCAATGTGTTGTTCTAGTTAATAGTGTTCTTCAAGTCTAATTTAACACTCCAGGATATTGTCCCAAATGAATGGTTTTGAATGGTTAATTCCACAATTATAATAATAATACCTACCTTTTTTCTGCAGCAATTTTTTTCCAACAATTTTCGTGAATTTCTATTAAAATATTTCTCTCAGTTCATCGTGCCTCTTGCCATAGGCCTCCTCCGGCTCTCTCCATTGAGCTCATCCGCAACTCTAGCCGAGTATGGTCCCAGGGTTAATTAATATTGTCATTCCATCTTGTTTTAGGGCGCCCCTGTCTTCTATTGCCCCTGTTGGGTAACATACGTGGCACGCCTTAAATCACTTTTCGTTCGCTCAAACTAGTTATAATATTGATGCCACTCTAAAGTGGGGGTGTTCAAAATGGCTGACGTTAAACGTCGACTGCTTCTTCACCGGACTGGAACCGTTGACCATGAAGACTTTTAATTTTAGGAAATTTAAAGAAAACGTTAGGGCTTAGGTTAAGACTGTATGAAGGATGGTCAAAAATTTCTACTTTTTCCTGCTTCAAATAGGTACTCAATCGCTTGACAAGCGCTGTGTGAGAATGAATTATCGCTTATTATATCGCTTTGAATTAGATCTTCGAAGTTCGGCGATGACTTTGTAAACAAACGGTGATATACCACTCTGCGTTAACCGTTCTACGATCTTCAAGTGCATAGTCGCAAAATGGTATGTTTTTCAAACGAACGTGGCCGTCATCATCTTTGAAGTGCTTCGAGAACGAACAACTTTAGTCGGCTTTGGCTCGTCTTGAAAGACCCAGATTGTAGTCTGTTGTTTGCAATCAGGATCGATCAGACCACTGATGATATACACGTGAGTTCTCTCCTCGGTTGAGTCTGTGCGGAGTTTTGTTACACCATCTGACGCGGGCCGCCTTATGATCGTCGGAAAGCAGATGCAGCATCCAACTGTAAACTAGCTTTATCACACCAAGCGTTTCATACAATATCATTAGAATGGTTGTATCTCTCGATACGTCACATAACATCATCTGCAGACATAGGGCTTCATCACTGAACACTGATGTTAACTCTTGAAAGGTCTCTTCTAAAATTGTATAAAATTATTGCACAAACATTTTAAAAAGATTACCTAATTTTTTGTACGTAACCTGACAAATTCCAATCGACGTCGGGACTAAACAAAAATTTTAATCTAAATCTCTCTTCTAAATAGCCTCATTGCCCGTAATGTTCCTCTTCCTACTCACATTAACATTCATTAACATTCTCTCTTCTTTAGATCCTTCTATTTATTCAAGCCGAGCTACTTTTATTGTAAATAATAATATTCAACTATAATATTTTAATATACTAATTACATTGCATTTATTACAAAAAAAATTGTATATATATTTTAAAAATTTGCTATTTAATGTTATTTTCTTCCTACTCTCCATCTCCATCTAATTTCATTCCAAATTTTTCGTATTTTTATAATATTGATTTCCCAAATTTTTTGAATATGGCAAAAGTTTACACTGACGCACTTAGTACCAGGACATTCCTAGTACCAGTTGTTGTAGTACTCCAACGTCCTGTCCAACTTCACTTTAGATGATCTATACGGTTTTAACCCGTATAGACTAGTTCCATATTTATTAATTAGTTATTGATATAGATACGTTTGACCTTTTTTGAAAATGAGAATAGATTTTTAAAAAGGGTTTGACAAGGTAAAATTTAAAATACTCCAAATTAAAATGATAAAGAATGTATTTAGCATAGTAAGTTTATGATGGTGGTTCTTTTCTAATGAGCTCAGTTGTATTTCACAACTGGGGATCTGTGCATTTTATTGATTGTAGTGTAATGTTACTCGAAGAGTTCCACAAGGAGACACTCTAGGCCTTTCTTTGTTACGAAGGGTATGCTGTTTGTTGTGTTTCTCATTATTGTAGGATGGCTCGGTTTGATCTTTAAACGATTATTAAGCCTTATTGTGAATAGCTTTTTTTATCGTTCTTATTGTAGTTGTGATCAATTCCCGTAAAAGTGAAAACTGAACATCCTTTCTGATTTCTGTCCTTCTTAAACGGGAATATAGCGAGTCTGTACAAATAGTGGCCAGCGACACGGGAGATGAATATTAGAAAATGAAAGGCGCTAGTGTTGTGTAGGATGTAATCCTCGTAACAGCTACTATGTACATATATACAGAGAGGGCGGTGACGTCACCGGCCGGCCAGCACGACCAGCGCGCACAGCCCCCACAGCGTGCCCCCCGGGCCCCACGGCGCGCCCCCCGGGCCCCACGGCGCGCCCCCCGGGCCCCACGGTGCGCCCCCCGGGCCCCACGGTGTCCTCCCAGGTCCCCTCCCCGCGCCGCTAGTAGCCCCCTGGTCGCGCTGCATAGCTTCCGCACTCGACCCTGTGTGTGACAAGTAGACAACAGATCAGATACAGCGAGAGTGTGTGTGTGTGTGCGTGTGTGTGTGTGTACACGTACCTGTGAGCGCGAGAGTGAGCGTGTGTGCGTGCGGCCCCGCCCTGCACACGTACCGTCCGCCGTCCGCGTGTGTGAGGGCGGTGAGCGTGAGGCGCGACACGAGGCGCGCCCCCCACCGCTCCGTGTCGCGAGTGACCCCCCCGCGCGAGAGGAGCGCCGCGTCGCCCCCCGCGCCCCCCCGCCCCCACACCACCTCCAGGGGGGGCGCGGGGAGCAGCCGGGGGGCGGGCCGGTAGCGCGCCTCGCACCACAGCGTCGCACTGCCGCCCGCTGACGAGTGCACCACGCCGCCGGGCACCGAGGACAGCACCACCACCGGGACCGCCTCGTCTGCACACACACAGTACTGACGAGTGTCACCAGCTCCACAGAGTACAGTGCACGTTACCGAGCTCCACAGAGTACAGTGCACGTTACCGAGCTCCACAGAGTACAGTGCACGTTACCGAGCTCCACAGAGTACAGTGCACGTTACCGAGCTCCACAGAGTAGGTACAGTGCACGTTACCGAGCTCCACAGAGTACAGTGCACGTCACCGAGCTCCACAGAGTACAGTGCACGTCACCAGCGCTCAACCCGAAGCTATATTATGATAATCACAACAGTTTAAATATCGTTGTCGAGATACTAAGCTCGTTAAAACCTGAGTACCATCGCTCCGAACATAAACGTCATGCGTGGAACCTTACTGCTTTAAAATATTGGAATACAACAGCGCCCCTGGTGACGGTGGCGGAGTACAACTAGTAACATAAGATGTGGAGTGCGAGCGACTGACCGACGACGGTGAGGTTGAAGAACAGGCTCATCTTGGGCTCCGTGTTGAGCTGACACTCGTACGAGCCCGAGTCGCTCTCCCTCAGCCGCTCGATGCGCAGCGAGTGCACCGAGGAGGAGGAGGAGGAGGAGGAGCCCTCCCCCGCGGAGGAGGAGGAGGAGGCGGAGACGCGCGCGTCCGCCGTGAACACGTGGCCCGCGTGAGACAGGATCTGTAGATCACGAGACCGCACCCACGAGACCTGCAACAAACAGTAACTAATATTATTTATATGTCGACATTATATTGTGAGTTGTGTGTACCTGTACTGTATTATACAAACGTTACCAACATACACTACACCTGGGATCCAAGTCTGCTATTAAATCAATCACCGACGCCATACGACGGCATCATTTATTTATGACAAAAAAATTAAATGAATAGTAGACTTGCAAACTTGATAAAATTCGCCATTATGCAATCGGTGAGTGATCATTCTGACAACATTGTAATAGCAGACTTGAGACCCTGGGTAAACGTAATGGATGATGGGCGGGTGACACGTGGTGACGTCATCACACAGCTGCAGCTGGTCTCTACTCGTCACCAGGGTTCACTCGATATTTACATGTCTTTGTAAGAGAAATGTGAGTCTAAAGAAATTGAACACATGCTGTGAAGAGGAAGTCTCTTTATAGCGACCGCAGCGCTAGTGTTGAGAAGTAGACACGTGTTTCGTACGTTAGAAGATAATTAGGGAAGTGTCGTCCACCAGGAGCCACTTGGAATAATATTGTATGGACAGGACGGTGAGCCCTGAGAAGTATCGAGGTCGCGCTGATTATTAATAGTTACATATAAACGTTATTCAGTTAATGAATGAGTAAGTGCGCGTCTCACAACTCACATATTTACGTTAAAGATAAACAGATGGAGTCGTGCTCGTCCTCCATTATACAACTATGTCGGGGCGTATTCTATTTATACGGAGTGAAGCCGTCGCCCGCCACTACGTGCGCGTGGAATTTAGAAAATTTGTTCCGTTTTTAGCAACATTTTTCACTATTGCTTCGCTCCTACTGGTCGCAGCGTGATGTTATATTGCCTATAGCCTTCCTCAATAAATGTACTGACCAACACTCAAATATTATTGTATTTATAAGTAACAATACGCACGTGTCAGCGCGCCCGCCCACACACTAGTGTTGTGCACTTGTTAATATGATATGTATCTGTGTGATATCTACCCTCACATAATATTGTTACTACAATCGTGAAACTATCTGATAGATACGTAACAAACGTATTCTATTATAAATAAATAAATATTCATGGACATTTCACACAACGTCCTCTGGTCCCAAGCTAAGCTTATATGCTTGTGTTATGGGTACCAGAATACGGATATAATACATATACTACTTTTCTTTTGTAAATACATACTTATAATACATAGTAAACATCCAGACGCAGTACAAACATTTGTATGACAATTAAAAACATCACACAAATGATTGTCCTGACCGGGAATCGAACCCGAGACCTCGTGAACGGCAGTCCGTGATATGAACCACTAGAGCACGAGGCCCGTCAAATGTATTATATGTTCGTCTCCGGTAATATAACTGACTTAAGAAACTTAAAAGATTTTTGAATTTTGGTATATTATTTATTCTTGAATATGAATTACTAGCTGCCCCGGCAAACGTTGTTTTGCCATACAATTCTGTATAAAATAAAATTTCATCAAAATCGGTCCAGCCAATTTGTAGCCTATGTGTTATTCTGATGTATAAGCTATATTGTGGTAAAGTTTCATTCAAATCCATTCAGTAGTTTTTACGTGAAAGAGTAACAAACATCCATACATACAAACTTTCGCCTTTATAATATTAGTAGGATAATAATAATATTAGCAACTACTTCTCGCTATGTGTGAACTATTTTATTAAATATGTACCTAGGTACTATATTTAACACTTAAAATGTGTTATGATCGCTTACTAAAAAAATTGGTCAAGTGCGAGTGGGACTCGCGCACGAAGGGTTCCGTACCATTATCTATGCAACATAAGGCAACGTTATTAGTATCGAGCAAAAAACGGTAAAAAAAATCAGTTTTTTGTATGGGAATATTTATTTTATTTTATTTTTAGTATTTGTTGTTATAGCGGCAATAGAAATACATCATCTGTGAAAATTTCAACTGTCTAGCTATCACCGTTCTTGAGATACAGCCTGGTGACAGACGGACGGACGGACGGACGGACGGACGGACGGACAGCGAAGTCTCAGTAATAGGGTTTCCGTTTTTACCCTTTGGGTACGGAACCCTAAAAAGCAAACTCTGACAATGTGTAGGTACTTTCATATCCGCCGACGATGCAGCCATCTGCACGACATCCGGTGAAAACTGAGAACTAACAATGGCTAAATGGAAACGGCAATTGGCATTGTTCATAATTTTTGACCTTCTGTTTTTATATTTTTTTTTACAAAATATAGACTATTTTAAGCAATTAATTTCAATATTTTTAAAATATTCACTAAAGAATTTTTAAAAAATACTTAAATATCTTCTTTTAAATGTTGTGACGTCATCGTTGTACGCAATCTGTGTATTGCCATTTCCTGATAGACTTAAGACAGATTGCAATAGATCTTTTCAAAGTTGCTGAGTTGATTTAATAGACCAATTTTCACTCACCATTTACCACTCACCATTTCATTTCAAGGGCAAATAGAGAGCATTTGCTTTTTTGGAAAAATAATCGTTAATATAGCAAATTTTCCGAAAAAAAACTAAGGGATCATGATCAGGAACTCTATTCCCCGAAATGGTTTTCGAAATAAGAGTTAAAAAATAATTGGTCAAGTGCGAGTCGGACTCGCGCACGAAGGGTTCCGTACCATTATCTATGCAACATAAGGCAACGTTATTAGTATCGAGCAAGAAACGGTAAAAAATCATGTTTGTTGTATGGGAGCCCCCCTTAAATATTTATTTTATTTTATTTTTAGTATTTGTTGTTATAGCAGCAATAGAAATACATCATGTGTGAAAATTTCAACTGTCTAGCTATCACCGTTCTTGAGATACTGGGTACGGAACCCTAAAAATCATGTTTGTTGTATGGGAGCCCCCCTTAAATATTTATTTTATTTTATTTTTAGTATTTGTTGTTATAGAGGCAATAGAAATACATCATCTGTGAAAATTTCAACTGTCTAGCTATCACCGTTCTTGAGATACTGCGTACGGAACCCTAAAAATCATGTTTGTTGTATGGGAGCCCCCCTTAAATATTTATTTTATTTTATTTTTAGTATTTGTTGTTATAGCGGCAATAGAAATACATCATCTGTGAAAATTTCAACTGTCTAGCTATCACCGTTCTTGAGATACTGGGTACGGAATCCAAAAAATCATGTTTGTTGTATGGGAGCCCCCCTTAAATATTTATTTTATTTTATTTTTAGTATTTGTTGTTATAGCGGCAATAGAAATACATCATCTGTGAAAATTTCAACTCTCTAGCTATCACCGTTTTTGAGATACAGCCTGGTGACAGACGGACGGACGGACGGACGGACAGCGAAGTCTCAGTAATAGGGTCCCGTTTTTACCCTTTGGGTACGGAACCCTAAAAATGAACAATGCCAATTGCAAGTATGAGGTCTCAGGCTTGGCACAGAGAAAATTCAGTACATGGTGTTTACAGGTGTACCTGACATACAACACCGAATAACAGTTGCCTGGTTAAAATGGAGAGAAGTTACTGGGGTTACTTGCGACCGAAAGACACCCGTGAAACTGAAAGGCCTCATCTACAAAAGTATGATAAGACCTGTGCTTACATATGGGAGTGAAATCTGGACTATGAGGCAGCGTCACATCCACTCTAATCAAGTGGCGGAGATGATGCTCCCATGGATGTGTGAACTAACCAGGCATGACTATACACGCAATGAATATATTCGCGGTACCCTTGACTCAGGAATATTGCCGATAAGTTGCAGGAGATTAGATTGAGGTGGTATGGACACATAAAGGAGACCATCGTACCACACTGCAAAGGCAGCAATGGACTTGACCCTGCCAGGATTCAGGAACAGGGGAACACCGGAGTTGCGATGGACAAAGCTCTTAGCTCAGGATATGACGATTTGCAGTGTATCCCATGACGACACGTTTTATCGGCGAAGGTGGAGGAATAAAATAAGGAAAGCAGACCCCACCATCATGTGGGATTAATGGTTAGGAGAGAGAGAGAGAGAGAGAGATCTTATACCTCGCTACCGCTCTGTGGAAACGTGCAAATACTCAGAGAATGATTCTATAAGAAAAATAAATACAACATCCGAATATGAGACGACGTTGTTACAGAGTCCAATAGTGAGACACCACATACCACGCATCGGTAATATCTACATCCGGTACTAATAATAATATTTATATTGATCGATATATGAAGTGAGGCCGGGTGACATCACTATAGCGCGCTACTGACATCACAACTTGAACTATTTCAGTACGCGGCACGCGCCGCTAATATTAAACATTATAAATACTAATATTAGAGTACGATTAGCTTTTCATAATACGAGATTTACTTGAATGATGTTCACAATAAATAGATACAGTAAATAATTAATTATAACAAAGTGAGTGATTGTTGCTATTAAATAGATTCTAATAATCATACAAATGTAATGAAATATTAAACGAACTGAGGTTAAAACAAAAGGTATATAGCGTGTCCCCGGGGCCCAGCGCTGGGCGTGGGCGTGGTCGCTGGCGCTATTCCGGGCGGAGTGTTGACGACTCATCTCTAATATTGAGTTCAGTTTGATGGAGCGATGTGCGCTGAGTAATGTCGCCTCACAAACATTACTATATACCTACTTATATTTATATCTACGTAACGTAACATTGTCACATATATAACTATGTATATGTATTGTACTGGTCAATGTATTAAAATGTAAATTTTTCACATTCGATCACTTGATATTTGTATAATTATATGTATATATATTAACAGATTGACATGTCGTCTGTATGTTATCTTCCCCAGTAGGTGTACTGACCGTCTTGTCTCCGAGGTGCGTGACGGCGCAGAGCAGCGTGGCCTCGTGTCCCAGCGGGGCCACCACCGTCCGCCGCTGGGCCCCCACGAAGCGGGGCCCCGCGCCCGGGGGCACTCCGGGGCCCACAGACACCACCTCCCCGCGCGCCACATCTGTAACCAGCCCCGCGTGTATCCACCACTACTTGTATCGTATTGTTATAGCTATATACTTAGTACGGAGGTATCCTGCCTACATTTGTTACATAGCTAGAAATAAAAAAGTATTCACGGACATTTGACACAACGTCCTCTGGTCCCAAGCTAAGCTTAAATACTTGTGTTATGGGTACCAGAATACGGATATACTACTTCTCTTTTGTGAATATTATATATATACTTAGTGTTCGACCGAAACTGGTTTTCCGGCCGAAACCGAATGTTCAGCCGTGGTTTCAGAAACGAACTTTCGGTCGGACACTAGTAAATATTACATAGAAAACATCTAGACGCAGGACAAACATTTGTATGACAATTATAAATATGACAGAAATGACGCCGCTACTTGCGTGTCGCTGCGCCTACCGGGGAGCGCGCCCGCCAGCAGCACCAGCAGCGCGCCGCACCACGCGCCGCCCTGCAACACACACACACTGTTCACAACACGCGACATGACGTCACATCGTGTCACACCCTGTTCCCAAGGGGATCGTAACATACCTCCCGGTCGTCACCCACCCTCATACATCTGCTCATACGTGCCCGACTGTTGTAAGTGATACGCACTTGACCCTTATGAAGGCCATCACCTCCGACACCGTTGTATATTTGTGTAAATAGTTGTATAATGACGAGCCTCGTGGTTGAGTGGTTTATGTAACGGCCTGCCGATCGAGAGGTCGCGGGTTCGATTCCCGTTCGGGACAATCATTTGTGTGCTTTTTCTTGACGGGCTTCGTGGTCTAGTGGTTCGTATAACGGACTGCCGATCGTGAGGTCGCGGGTTCGATTCCCGCCTCGAACAAACATTTGTGTAATGTTTATAAATGTCATCCTAGTGTTTGTTCTGCGTCTGGGTGTTTCTATGTATTATAAGTATGTATTTACAAAAGAAAAGTAGTATATGTATTATATCCGTATTATGGTACCCATAACACAAGCATAATAAACTTAGCTCGGGATCAGAGGACGTTGTGTGAAATGTCCATGAATATTTAAAAAAAAATTCTTCTCTTGGATCCCCTCCCAGCGTTCCCACTTACCTGCGCCGTGGATATGCCTTTCATCCATCCTCTCCACGCGACCGAACCACCTAAGTATACTTTTCTCCACCTTAGTCACTATATCCTCGTTCTGACCGCAACATTCTCTTCTAACTTCATTTCTTAATCTATCTTTCAAAGTCACACCACACATTCTTGTCAAAGAGCGCATCTCTGCAGCATTCACTCTACAGCACACACAACATTCACTTCCATACATAAGCGTGATTAAGAACACGCCATATTGTAGCGAGACGGATCGAACCTGAACCTATACAGTAATCGCTCGGTTAGCCACAACAGCACGCAGGACTCCATTCAACTTATTTCCCGCTAACAATTTTCTTTCCACATCAGCATCAACCTTACCATCTCTTGTAAATACACTTGGCAAGTATACGAACTCATAAACTTGCTCCACTCTTCCATCATCTTTTTAGGGTTCCGTACCCAAAGGGTAAAAACGGGACCCTATTACTGAGACTTCGCTGTCCGTCCGTCCGTCCGTCCGTCTGTCACCAGGCTGTATCTCAAGAACGGTGATAGCTAGACAGTTGAAATTTTCACAGATGATGTATTTCTATTGCCGCTATAACAACAAATACTAAAAATAAAATAAAATAAATATTTAAGGGGGGCTCCCATACAACAAACATGATTTTTTTAACGTTTCTTGCTCGATACTAATAACGTTTCCTTATGTTGCATAGATAATGGTACGGAACCCTTCGTGCGCGAGTCCGACTCGCAATTGACCAATTTTTTTTTTTTTTTTTTCTATACACAGACGTACACTCCTCTCATTTGAACATCATAACTTTCGTCTCACTTGCGTTTATTTTTACACGCTTTATATTAGCTTCACTTGTATGTTTGTTTGTATGTTTGTTTGTATGTTTGTAACCGACTCCTTTGGACGCTATTTTGACCCACTTTAAACGGTCAGATTCTATTCAAATTTTGCACACCTGTTAAAGACCAATGACAATACAATAATTCGATTAAATAAAGCGTGTTTTTTAGTTTTTTTAAACTATTTTTATTATAATTATTTTAAATCAGTAACCGATGTTACTTACACAGCTCTTCCAGCCCTGTTTAACCACTTATCGACTCATAAAGGTTTAGACAAAATTAGTGCAACCGGTCCCGAGATTATTCTAAACAAACAGATGGCAACTATATGTATAGAAAAAGTAGCTGACCCGGCAAACGTTTTGCCATAAAAATGTCAGTGGGGGGAGGGGTTTGGAAAATAGATGTTGGCCGATTCTCAGACCAGATATGTATGCAAAATTTGAGAAGAATCGGTCAAGCCGTTTCGGAGGAGTACGGTAACTAACACTGTGACACGTGAATTTTATATATTAGATATTCGTATTTAGTATTTATTTGTGCTCGTATCTAGCACATATCTATACATTGAGTCGTAATATATTGTAGCAGTGTGCTGCACTTAGTTATTACAAACAGACACGACACATGAATATAGATTAGATACGAGCGAGTGTTCTGTTCGGTCGACAGATGGCGCCGCCTTGTTCCCGCGGTGCGCGCGGTGACGAGTCTGTGCCGCACAGGAGGTGTACTAACAACATCACTATGTATTGTACGTGGTACAGTCTCGGGCGCGCGGTGACGAGTCTGTGCCGCACAGGAGGTGTACTAACAACATCACTATGTATTGTACGTGGTACAGTCTCGGGCGCGCGGTGACGAGTCTGTGCCGCACAGGAGGTGTACTAACAACATCACTATGTATTGTACGTGGTACAGTCTCGGGCGCGCGGTGACGAGTCTGAGCCGCACAGGAGGTGTACTAACAACATCACTATGTATTGTACGTGGTACAGTCTCGGGCGCGCGGTGACGAGTCTGTGCCGCACAGGAGGTGTACTAACAACATCACTATGTATTGTACGTGGTACAGTCTCGGGCGCGCGGTGACGAGTCTGAGCCGCACAGGAGGTGTACTAACAACATCACTATGTATTGTACGTGGTACAGTCTCGGGCGCGCGGTGACGAGTCTGAGCCGCACAGGAGGTGTACTAACAACATCACTATGTATTGTACGTGGTACAGTCTCGGGCGCGCGGTGACGAGTCTGTGCCGCACAGGAGGTGTACTAACAACATCACTATGTATTGTACGTGGTACAGTCTCGGGCGCGCGGTGACGAGTCTGTGCCGCACAGGAGGTGTACTAACAACATCACTATGTATTGTACGTGGTACAGTCTCGGGCGCGCGGTGACGAGTCTGAGCCGCACAGGAGGTGTACTAACAACATCACTATGTATTGTACGTGGTACAGTCTCGGGCTCTGCGCGGCACACCTCCACGTTGGTTGTGATGTGACACACACACACACACATATTATTATTACCTGTATATTGATGAGGAGTGGCGCCGTAAAAGAGAAAGCAAGGCTACTATTTACTATTTTACTTTTAAACCATAAACGGGGCGACCCTGCCTTGGAACAAATCTATGTTCCCGAGTTGTTACTCCCTATTTATAACCTTCTTGCACAGATGATGCCACTATGGCGCCATAATGGTGCCATTGAGCTGTCATTGTGACACAATTCATTTACCGGACTTGGGGCCCTGGTGTGTTGTGATGAAAGCGCGCTCGTGTTTGATGTGTCTCCGTGGCCGCTCCACTCGACTGTTCGTCTGATCGTTGATCGTTTAATGTTTATTTACGATCCATTACCATTTGGTGTTTGTTGTTTTTCATTAACTGTGTTTGTTGTGAATCACGCGTTGTTTGTATAAGGGCGGCTCCTCGTGTTAGATGTACGTCGCTTACTGAGATGATGTATACTATACCCCGCTTTCCAATTACAGCACAAGAGCGCATTATGCGGCACAATGCTCAACGTTGAGTGTTCCAACTACAGCAACGCATCGCACAATCGAGCACTCTCAAAAGTGATGCGTGCAATCCATACCAACTTCAGCGACAGAAAATTAACAAGTATTTTTTCTTTAAATTGGCATTGATTGAAATTTTATTTATATTTTTTTTATGTATATTTTCGTTAGTAATATTATTTTTAGTTAAAAAAATTTTTAAGGCTCGTTTCGTCGGTGTTTTCTGGAAATAATCAAAGTTAATTCAAGCTGTGTTTAAAAAAAATAAATATAAGTATGGATGAAGGTACAAACAATGACTTTTTTTATATTCCACACTTATAATGTGAATACAATTTTATTTTAGTATTTTTTTTAACACTGAATTTAGCGCACTCTGCTGGTGCATTTGAAAACTAATTCATGTTCCAATAAAATTAAGCGTCAGCATAGTTCAGCATTATGCGGCACTGAGTCTCATTATGCTCTGCAATTGGAAAACTAGCATAGTATACGACAGTACGAAGTGATGGTACCTAGGTACACCTACTACTAAACAGGCGCGTGTTTTGAGAATTAGCGTCCCGGGCCATTTAATTTGGCCCCTCGGGCCCGTTTGATTTGCCGCCTCGGGTCATAGCCCCCAAGGTAAATACGCTTCTGCTACTAAATATAGGCACCGTCCGATATGTGGGAAACAAATAAATACCTACGGAATAGAATAAGGGAACTTGTTGCCAAGTGAACACGGAGCTTACATACTGTCTCACACTGTTCACACACACGTGAAACATCCAATGAACGTTATAAACATACAATATGCTAAAAAATATACCATTTTGAAATAACAAATAACATAACTTTTAACTGTAACTTCGACAAGAAAATACTAACGAATATCTATCATGCTTAGTAGGTATTTAGTACCTTTAGTACATTTAGGTAGGTTTAAAAGGCACGTTCAAGTGTAATTATAAAAGCATTTTTTGAGACTAATGATGCTACGTTTGTGCTTTTTATCGGAGTGTCGAAGGTGGCCTACTAACTAACATATCCCTTCTATTAATAGTTAGTTACCTGAGATGACAGTTCCCGTCGACACACAGACATACACACAAGCCCGCACTAACAACTTCTCACATTAACTTCATTCAATAGATATCGATTATTACATTATTTTATTGTTCGCGCGTTTAATATTTATGTAATGTACAGCCGATACAACATGCGCACGCGCTCTCATCGCCGCACTGACCACAGACTAGACTAGAGAGATACTGTCAGTAACCACAGACTAGAGAGACACTGTCAGTAACCACAGACTATACTAGAGAGATACTGTCAGTAACCAGACTAGAGTACTGTCACTACCCACAAACTAGATTGGTCGAGAACCAAGTGAAGCGTCGCCGTCGTGCGCGCAGCTGCTATGACAGCTACAGTCAGTAATAACAAGGGTTTAAAATTTAATATAACTTGTGACATTTATATGTGTTTTGATCGAAGTGAACTGTTCATGATTTTGTTCGTTATTATTTGATGTGAAGTAATGAAACAAGTAGCGTGGTAATAATATTTAATGTAAATGATCACAATAAGTTACGAGCTAACAGTCAGAGGTAGTAGAGCGGCGCTACCCCGACAGGTTGCCGTGGTCGAACAGGTCCTGGTCGTAGAGCGGCGCTACCCCGACAGGTCGCCGTGGTCGAACAGGTCCTGGTCGTAGAGCGGCGCTACCCCGACAGGTCGCCATGGTCGAACAGGTCCTGGTCGTAGAGCGGCGCTACCCCGACAGGTCGCCGTGGTCGAACAGGTCCTGGTCGTAGAGCGGCGCTACCCCGACAGGTCGCCGTGGTCGAACAGGTCCTGGTCGTAGAGCGGCGCTACCCCGACAGGTCGCCGTGGTCGAACAGGTCCTGGTCGTAGAGCGGCGCTACCCCGACAGGTCGCCGTGGTCGAACAGGTCCTGGTCGTAGAGCGGCGCTACCCCGACAGGTCGCCGTGGTCGAACAGGTCCTGGTCGTAGAGCGGCGCTACCCTGACAGGTCGCCGTGGTCGAACAGGTCCTGGTCGTAGAGCGGCGCTACCCTGACAGGTCGCCGTGGTCGAACAGGTCCTGGTCGTAGAGCGCGGCCCGCACCGTGCGGCCCCCGAAGTAGCGCCCGTTGAGCGCGCCTGCCGCCGCGGCCGCCTCTGCCACACACACAATCAATCAAAACTCCAATAATAGTTTTTTGGTTGAGAATGTTGACTGGTAGAGCCCGGGTTCATATCGCTAGCAATTACGTGACGAAAGAGTAGATAGTAGGAGAGTACACAAGTACATACCGTCGGGCTCCGCGAACTGTACGAATATCTTGACGTGCGCGTGCGCCGGGTCGTCGTCGTCGCTCTGCCGCTCGTTGTAGATGAGCAGGCGCTGCACGAGGCCCCACTTGGCGCACTCCTCCTGTATCTCGTGATGCAGCGCCTCGTCCACCTCCTCGGCGGACACCATGTTGCGGAGCAGCACCGTGCGGGAGGCGCGCCTCCTCATCAGGCGCTGCATCACCAGGTGGCGCGCCGACTGGCCCGAGATGGACAGCGACTCCTGCTGCTGCAGCGTGTCCGGCGACGCGTCCAGCAACTTTCGCTGCAGCGCCGCCTGCTGGCCGGCCTGCAGCCCCGCGGCGGGTTCGGGCGGCGGCGCGGGCTGCGGCGGCGGGCTGGGCGCGCGCGGGATAACCACGCCAGGCGGTGGAAGTGCGGGGGCGGGCGCGGCCACCAGCCCGCCCAGCGGCAGGTCGAGGGCGGGCAGCGCGGCCGCCAGCGTAGGCAGGGCGGCTGCCGGGGACACGCCCAGCGCGTTCAGCTTGGTGAGGCCCAGCGCCACCGCGTTGGTGGCCACGGCGTCCATCGCCTGGATCTTGGCGGTGGCGGCGGCGGCGGCCACCGCGGCGGCCGTGGGCATGGCGGAGGGCTGCGGGGGGCCCGCCAGCGCGTTGGGCGGCGTGATGGCGCGCCCCACGCGCAGGTACTGCCCGCCCAGGTCGAACAGGTTCATGGAGGCGATGGCCTCGAGCGCGGCGGCGAGGGTCGCGTACTCGATGAACCCGTAGCCCTTGTGCTTGTGGGCGGAGGCCCCGTACGCCAGCTTGCAGTACGTGATGGGCCCGAACGCCTCGAACACGTTCTTGATGTCGTCCTCGGTGAGCTCCGGGTGGATGGAGGCCACGTAGATGCGGTTGTACTGTTTCGCTTCCTCCTGGATCTCGTCTATGACTGCCTGCGCCTGCGGCATGTTGGAGGGGCGACCGACCACCTTGATGTTCCTGTAACCGTCCAACCTTGACATGATACCCGTAACACAAGCATAGTGAACTAGCTTACTTTGTGACCAGAGGACGTTGGGTGAATGTCCATTAATATTTATTTACATTTTAAGTTAGATTTCAAATTCTATTCGGCCACTAATGTGTGCATAGTACTAGTAACGCGGCTAGTAAACTATAATCGTAACTGAAATCACAGGCAAAATTGTAACAGTAATTATATTGTAAGACAATGTTGTCGATTCCAATGCCAGTTCGACTTAACCTAACTTAACTAAATAATAACCATTTTTAATTTAGTTTAGTGAAAAGGTTATTCTGTTTTACCCGAAAATATAATCATTTAAAGCTGCCCACTAACAGACAAAAATGTCTTTTATAGTGAACGAATGAATGAATGAATAAAAAATATATAATATAAAATTCCTTTTCAAACGTTATTTGAGCAATATATTTATTTATAAATATTTACAACTATTTCTGCATCATTGTTATGAACATTTATTAATAATTTAATTAGTTGGCGGCCTTATTTCAGTGTATTTCTCATCTTAAACATGAGCATAGTGAGCATCAAATCTTTCAGGTTATCTGTGGAGCGATTATCACTGAATTGTATAGATTGACTAATTTTGGTCCTGTCAAACTTAATTTAAGTAAAGTTGTGTCTTTCAGAATAAGAAAGTGAGATTTGACAGGAATAAATCAATTTTTATTTAAGTTTAGTTAAGTTTAGTTAAGTTCTTGGACACAGAATCGACACCATAATTAATTAAAATTAATATGACGGTGCTTGTTGTCTTGGTCAGAGATTTTAGCGAAATAATATATAGCCTATGTTACTTCCAGGCTGTATGAGGCGCAGTTACAAGAGAGCGGGTACCGACCTGCCGCCCAGCATCACTCCGTTCATCTGCTCGAGGCTGAGCTGCGCCGCCTCCGGTATCTCGTACTCGACGAACGCGAACCCCTTGTGCTTCTGTGTGACCGGGTCCCACGACATGTTGATGGACTTGATGGGACCGAACGGGAGGAACGCCTGACGGATCGTGTCCTCCTTCAGCTCGAACGAGATCGAGCCCACGTACACCCTGAGACAGGAGAGTGAGGTGTCTATATACGTACACAGAGAGAGAGAGAGAGAGAAAGAGAGAGAAACGCACACACACACGCGGTCAGATCTTTTCAGCGTAGTGTCACAGGCTCGACCAGCGCGGGGCGGGAGCCTACTGGTATCGCTCACATCATGGAGTGGGTGAGTGGGGGTACAGTACAGTACTACAGGCACTACGTACCTGCACATGAGGGCGAGCGCCTGCTGCCGCTGAACCTGCGTGCGCTGCGAGGCCATCTGCTGCTGCTGGTGCGCCAAGGTCTGCTTCATCAGCACCATCTTGATGCTCTGCTCCATGGCGTACTTCTTGGCGCGCGCCACCGCCTCCGCCTGCTCGCCCGACAGCCGCGGCAGGGAACCGCCGAGGATGGCCGGCAGCGTCGAGCACTTCGCGCCCGGCCCTGCGACAGACGAGCGCTCTAGACGTGTGGACGGACCGACAGACGGACGGACTGACGGACACTTACCCGTGAACACGTCGCCCACCTGCAGCAGGTCGTACACCGGCGCCGCGTGCTCCGGCCCTGCAACAGGGAGACGTGAGTGGAGGCACCACGCACACGCACGCACACAGACGAACCACGCACACGCACACACACGCACAGACACACCACGCACACGCACACACACGCACAGACACACCACGCACACGCACACACACGCACAGACACACCACGCACACGCACACACACGCACAGACACACCACGCACACGCACACACACGCACAGACACACCACGCACACGCACACACACGCACGCTCGCTCGCTCGCTCTAGGCGGTATAAGGAAGTAGGTACATTGTGCGGGGCGCAGACCGCCGGCGCGCCGCCTCCGCCGCGCAGCCGCACCTCTAAGCGTCTACCATAAACCTAACTTATATATCTAGCCTGAAACAGAAAGCAGAAACACTGATCACTCAGGACGGTTCCAACTACTACGAGCTACCACGGAGACGCGGCGCGGCGCCCGGCGCCCGGCGCCCCGCGCCCGCCCCACACCGGACCCTGCAACAGCGAGCAGCCACCGCCACAGTACGAGCGGCGGCCGAGGGCGCGCGCGCCCCCAGTCGCCGCCTAGCGACACTCACCCGCCACCACGCCGGGGGGCAACACGCCGGGGGGCAGCGCGCCGGGGGGCAGCGCGCCGGGGGGCAACACGCCCGGCGGCAGCGCGCCGGGGGGCAGCACGCCCGGGGGCAGCGCGCCGGGGGGCAACACGCCCGGGGGCAGCAGGCCCGGGGGCAGCGCACTCGGCGGCGGCGGCGGCGGCAACGGCGGCTGCAGCGCGTGCGTGTCACCGCCCTGCAACTGAGACGTCATCTGCAACTGAGATGCCATCTGTAAACACCAACAATTTAGTTAAAAAAAAGTATTATAGAGTGCAGGATCACCCCGCTGTCATTGACTTCACAAAATAACCATCAAAATAGTTAATTTTTGTAATAGCAACATTGCTCCAAGAATCATTCATGTTTGTTTGTCATTGATGCATGTGTGGACTGTCCATCAGACACTCGGTCCTTATTTTACTTTCGATTATCTTAGTATTGGAGGGAGAGGCTGTAATCCACAACCAGATATGAGGCAGGAGTTTGTTGTGAAGTGATAGTGATGTTCGGCCACCAACCAGCCAGTATAGCCTCTGTAAATGTAAACCAAGTTATTTGGTAAATATATGTAGCTTCTCATCGAGGTGTAGTCCACAATAACTCACGTGGTCCATCTGTGGAACTTCACTGTTGTTAAATTTTCTGGTAGACAAGTGCCTCGTCTAAGTGTAAGCATTTTTTAGATTTCAATTTCTGACTTAGATTGTCCATCTATTCAGCCACATTGATATATCAATTAAACTGCATTCTACGGTTTTTGAAGCCATGTCTGGGTTGCCGTGCTAAGCCAGAAATGTGGTATCGTTCAAAAGGTTCCAGTAGTGACATAATCTGAGGTTATAATATATAATAATGGGCCCAGTACACTCCCATGGGGAATGCTGGCTTCATTATTGGAAAACCAGAGAGTGCCTTACCACTCAGGACAATGAGGTATATCTTCTATAAAGGACTATCATTTGGGAGGATTTACTTTCAAACAACAAACTCTCATGGCACACATAGTTGTATGCCTGTGATTATATCCAAAAATATGTTTGTGCAGTATTTTTTTCTAAACATTTCTGTATTTCATTCACCAATCTGTGTATTTTTATACATGTATATTTTTATATATTTATATGTATATTTTTGATTTTCGTGGCGTATTGGTTCATGTACTGGACTACCGTTCACAAGGTCGTGGGTTCGATTCCCGCTTGGGACAATCATTTGTGTGATATTCATAAATGTCATACAAATGTTTGTACTACGTCTGGGTGTTTTCTATGTATTATAAGTATGTATTTACAAAAGAAAAGTAGTTTACAAAAGAAAAGTAGTTTCCGTATTCTGGTACCCATAACACAAGCAAAATAAGCTTAGCTTGGGACCAGAGGACGATGTGTGAAATGTCCATGAATATTTATTTATTTATTTGATAAACAGTAGCATGCTTGCTTTTGAAGCCATATGGGTGTTCCAAAATCACTGTATTGTTCTCAATAATTGGCATCTTTCTTTGTAGAATTAATAATTTTGCAACCTTCCGTTGAGAGGGGGGACAAATTTAAATCTTGTTATTGCATTATATATGAACTACTACTATCAACTTGTAGAAGTTCGTGAACATTTTGTTGTGTTCATGTCCATTAGTTTTTTTTTAGGTTCAGATTTTTTGATAGATGGAGCTACTACTGCTTGAACATGACTGTGAACATACAACATATCTAACACCAGCACAATCAGTTATCAATTTATTTGAATAATATTGTTATTATATTAAGTTGTTTTACTATAGTTTTGTTTAGATTTAGTTATGTGAGATCACAGGGTCAACTTATGGTACATTTATTAGAGAAAAAACTAAATAAATCCAAAACAATTTTAATATTGTTAGGTTCAATCATTAATAATTCCTGAGAAAACTGTGTAGTAGTTTTTTAATCATTTACTAGCTGTGCCCTGCAGTGTTACCTGCAGTAAAAAGAATAAAAAAATCTGTTATTTTTATACCACGGGAACAGGATAACAAACAGGGGAACGGATAAAAAGTGGCCTATATGTTATTCTGATCCATAAGCTACATTATGGTAAAGTTTCATTAAAATCAATTCAGTAGTTTTTGCATGAAAGAGTAACAAACATCCATACTCACAAACTTTCACATTAATAATATTAGTAGGATTTCCATTTATTTGTACTACTTTACATGTACGTATACACTTATTTGATACTTGATAGGAAAATATGTACACAAGACAACAAGCGCTATATTATAACCTAAAAAAAAACATGTAATTACACAACCCTTGTTCTATAATTTTTAAAAATAATATCTTAAATAGTTCTCTTGTGAAATATTGTTATAGCGCTCCCCCGACCGTCCATAGAGCCACTCCTGAGAATATCATTATTTATTTTGAAAGATTCTGGTGTGTGGAACAGTGTTCGGTGTGTATAGTACCAGTGCATTAGTACCAACAGAAATATATTATCTGTTACAGTTACAAGTCTCTAGCTATTACTGTTCCTGAGATTAAGACTGCTGACAGACAGCCAGACAACAGACCATCTATCACCAGGTTATATCTCGTGATGTTAACAAGAGAGAGAGCGCTATTGTAGTGGGCTCTACGCACAGTCCCGTGTGAGTGTTCACTTGTTCCATGTAGGTACTGATGATGCTGAAGCGTCAGCCATCATGAACACTCACTGTTGTTGTGATCGTGTTCCACTAAGCGAACATACCGCCGCGGGACAGGTACACAACCAGCTCTAGTTGAATGGTATCCTTTATGTCTGACTATAGAGTATAGGTTATAACAGGTTGGCATTAACGAGTGGTGTTTATTACAGTATTGCTATGAGGTGCTACAAGACCTGCATCTTACACTCATATACAGAGATACGTGTACTTACCAATTCCATATTTGTGTAACTTTATCTTGAAATAGTGTTTTCACAAAACGTTAATTAAGAATTAGCCACTTCGCTCGTAGGAGTAGTTTTTGCAACACAACATTAAACTTTTTACTACTGGTATATTTCTCCCAAATAAAATTATATCACACATTAAATAATTAAAAAGAACGCAAAAAATATTAACCGAAAGTGGTAATATTCGGCAATGAAAAGAAACGCTATTCACAATATTCACACAGAATTTCACACGAAGCTTTCACCACAGTCTAATGAAAACAAGAAGCAGGGGCGGTTCGCTTAGAACAAGCCTATATTTTCGTCACCGTAGTGCCATCTGTCGATGTTGCTGTACTATTTTTGCCCGTCATTTTGGATGACGTCATCATGTTGGTTTTTTTTTTATCCCTTGTGGCAACCCACTGACTAACGGATTATTGCCAGGCTCACGTATGGTTTTTTTTTAGTACTCTGTAGCTGTTTTTCATTCATTTATCTATGATTCGCTGCCATCTTTCTTGTCATATTTGTCAGTTGTCAATTTTAGGGATGTGACATTGGACCTAAAAAATCGATTTTTATTTAATCGATTTTTTATGGGCCAAATAAATCAAAAATCTAAAAATTGATTTTTCTTAAAAAATAATCGATTATTTTTATTAACCGATTTTTTTTAAAGTTGCTATTTAATTTATATATAAACGCCAACTTAAAATCTTAATAATTATTTTTTCAATAAATGAGCTTAGACCTATCGTCCGTGTGGTGATGGACTAAGAATACAAGTGTCACCACCCCATTTTTCTCCAGGGTACCTGTAAGAGCCAGCTCAGGGATATACTAGACCATTAACCCTCCCAAGTGAAAGAGCCCCGCCCCCCCCCGTGCCCAACAGTGCGCCCAACTTTAATGGGCTGAAAAGATGACCTAGAATTTTTTGCACCCTGTAAGCGCAAAGAAATTAATACTCTAATCAATATTGCTGGATTATGCCACTCTTGATGTACTTCTTTGGCATAATCAAATAATCTTCAATGGAACTAGAAGTCCTGGATAGAGGGTGAACAATGTAACTTTCTGTGATGATAAAGAAATATAAGAAAAATATATCAATTGGTTTATTACGAGTAATTAAAAACAAGCAACAGAAATAGTAGGATCTTATAATATAACCAACATAAAATAAAGTTTTTAAATAACCTAATATGTATATAAAATTCTCTTGTCATTCCCATACTCTTCCGAAACGTCTTGACCGATTCTTATGAAATTTTGTATGCATATTCAGTAGGTCTGAGAATCGGCTACTATCTGGTGAATGTATTGTTAAATAAAACATCTATAATAATTCAAAAGTACAAAAGAAATGCCTTAATGCCGTCATAGACGCAGAGATGACGTTAATATAAACTTATGGAGGGTGGCAGTTCGCCATAGATTAATGATATGTGTATACTTGTATAGATCAATAAAAGATAAGTTCGCGTTCCAGGCCTAGGTACCGGGTCTGAAAACCAGACTTTATACCGGGGGTTGCAAATAAAAAATCGATATTATATTTCGATGTGTCTAGTCATCCGGTAAAAAATCGTCCGTCAATCGTGGATTTGACTAATTGTACGGCTTTTTTTTTTTTAATGAGTATATTCATACGGATATTATTATTTTTTTATTATTAAATTTATAACTAAGAATTTTTTTCGTGAAAAAAGTGAAAATCTTTTTCGACACTGTCCACAGAGCTGAAGATTACACTACTAAGGAGGACTAAGGAGCAAAAAGAAAAAAATGCGGAGTTATTAGATCTCGAAGCTAACCGAGTGAAGGTTAGGTTAGGGATTTTCTTTTTTTTTTCGAAAACCTTCATTTTATTTAATTTCTAAAGTTATATGAAACGTAATTAGTACAAATAATAAAGTAAACGATTAAAATATTTTATTAATCGGATAACCGGACGATTAATATATTTTATTCATCCGATAACCGGACAAATATTGAATATTAGTCGTCCGTATAACCGGACGACTAGCAACAGCCATTATATTTTGCCATGATTATAAAAAAAATCGATTATTTGAAATAAAAAAAAAACGCGTAAAAAATCGAATTTATCTAAAAAATAATCGATTTTTAATTGATTTTTTTAATAATCGATTTTTTTTTCACATCCCTAAGTCAATTTAAACTTCAAGTTTGACAGTTATGGCGGTTTACAAATTCGAAACGTTGCTGATTTTATTTTATTTGTTAATTATTGATTCATATCAAATATAAAACTTAAGTTAAATTTGTCAAATTTACTCTAATTAAAATTTGTTTCCTTATTAGTTTCGTTAGTTACCCAATAAATTAACTTTACTTGCTTATCTTCGCAATGGTTGAACATCGTAGAAACAAAAGTTTGTGATGCTTTAGGTAAGTTTTGTTTGTGGTGCTTTAAATGTGCAGTGGATAAACTAATCAAGCAATATAGTTGTGATTATTCTTATACTTATTAACGTTTTGTCTTATTTTCAGTTTGTATTCGTATATCGATTCAGGGGGTTTCCATATCCTCAAAACATCCTTTCTTATTTGCTGGTTGGAGAAAGGACTAATAGGATAAAAGGAAATATACAGCGGCAAAAGATTACCTATGTGTTTGTTCACTATTTTGAGTGTGTATTCAAGATATAATATGTATACGAGTATATAAATAATGGGATAAGGGCAGGTGGATGGTTATTAAATTGTAAGTAGAAACTTTTCTTTCGAAAGGTAAAATATTTCGTCTATCAAAATTAGCTCTAGTATTACTGACAGCCTATTTTATTGTACTATAAGAAAAAGTTACTAAGAATTTACTGGGTTATTGGTGGATAATGGTCTCATTAGTGGTGGATATTTAGACGAGATTATAATTGATTTTTATTAATTTTCACTGAAAAAACAACATTTGTATATAAATATTTAAAACTATAAATATTTAAATTTGTAATATCTAAAACTGAGCTAGATTGATTTAAAACTTGAGACTTCCTGCATATCAATTAATGTCATGAAAATTGTTGCAGTACGTTAATACTAAGCTTCACCTGCACTGCAAAATTTACAGTATTTACTTATATTAAAATTGAAATGTATTACAGGTGTTTAGCGATCTTGTCTGGGATTGTGGACAAGTTAGAACTTCACATGATGTCATAAAAAGAGCCATCGCCAGGTTTATCAGAGTACAAAACTACATCAGTGATGACATATAATGTAGGTAAACAATTTACAGCATTAATACAACATTAATTGGATCTTTACAAATTAGACAATGGTATCGATTCTATGCACATAACTAAACTTAGCTTAACTAAAAATGAAAATTGATAGCGTCATTATCATAATTCGGCAATGCAATCTTATCTTTGTTATAATGAAAACTGTGTAATATAGACTAACGATTTTAATTATTTAGTTAAGTTTAGTTTAGTTGTGGATGTGGAGTTGGTACCAGTATTTGAAAAAAATTTTGTTAATGTTTAGAAGAATTGTGTGGTGTCTGATTAAGAATACTAGTGTTACTACCCAATTTCATCACCAAGTATCAGGCAATTTCATTTAATTTCACTTATTATGAAAATGTCACAAAGAAACGCCCACTTTCACTTTCATTATAAGTCTGTTATTTATGAAATTAACTTGTTTACTATTTATTTTCAGATAATACTTTCGCTAACCAGAAGAAGAAAGCTCCTAATCATCAGATAAAGATGTGATATTAATTATTTGTATTGTATAATATAAATTAATAAAGCATTCTTCAGATTATGTGGAGTTGTTGACACATTAATTTTTCGAAACTATACATGACATAAGGTACGTATCATTAGTTTACTTGTAAAGCTCACCAAATATTTTAAGATGATGTTGAGCGTTTATCATAATAATACATAATAAAGGCAACAATTGTAAATATTAAATTCACAATTCAATCCATAGAATAAAATGTAATATCTCAGTTTACATGTTATTCCATGAATTAAATTTTAAATATACATAATATAATATTCACAATTTTTGCCTTTATTATGTATTGTTATAAAAGCTCGGAATTATCTAAAAATATTTAGTGAGTTTTGCAAGTAAACTAATGATACCTCTATAAAAAATAAATATAGCTATAGGTACGTCCCTAAATGTCAAAAAAGTTTTTCGGAACCGTCGCCGCGCGGCAACACTTTCCATACATGCACGTTTAGGCATAGACCAGCCCCTCTTGTTATATCTATATTATTATACTCTTTGACAAGAAGGCAAGCGCACTGCGCAAGATTCGGAACAATTCGGAAGAGGAAGGAAGGTGTACAGAGTAGGGACATATGAGAGATATAAGAGTAGACATATAAAACAATATCAATATTTTTTCGATATAATATATCGTAGTATTACATCGATACCTTGCGATATATCGAACAAATATATCGATATTCTTTAAATATTGATATTAATTACTTGTATTTAACTAGTCAATGATATTAAATAGCGATCAGGTTAATTATGAGTAAAACACTTTAGAGAGAAGAAAGAAATGAACTTAATTTATAATCATCGTCATCATATCATCACGCCTTTTTCCATGGGGGAAGGCAGAGACCATAGAGCACCATCTGCTACGATCCACACATACTTCCTTGGCTTTATCCACACTCATACATCTGGTTGTCCTCATACACATTCATACATCTGCCCAACGGTTGTAAATGCTACGCAATAATAAATACAGGGTGTGGCGTAATTAATGGATAAGCCTGTGCCTGTGGATAAGCCTCCTACTGCGCTATACGAATATGTATATTTTTAATTAATCCTATGTATGGTCTTGAAAAAAATGGCATAAGTCATGTTTTTCATAAAATGACTACTTTCACTAACCAATTCTGCTACTGTTGCCACAATTTTCAAAAGTTTTGCTTTCTGTTTTTTTTATAATACAGCTTAAGAGTTGAATTATTGCAAGCAATAAAGAATTCCCTATTCGTAATACAAATTTTTTGAAAATTATGCATGAAATATCAAAAAAGGGTTATTGATTATTCAATTTGTTGACTTTGTACATCGTCTAGCTTAAAAAATCTTTATGGGAGTTGATTTGCCCAATATCTTAAAAACATGCTTGTTTTATGCAGTTTCCGAAATGGTATAATACTTATTATAATACTTATTAAGTTTGATGTGATATTAAAGAACCAAATGACACTCGTAAAAAATGTTCTTATTGTGATTTAATTAATCAAATTAATACTGTTAACTTAAACAAACTGTCAGTGGTATTTTAACTTATCTGTCTGAGTTTACCAGTGGGAATGTTAGTCGTTGAAAAAAAATAACAACTTATTTTATTTTTTTTATTCTAAAGATGCAAACACTACATAAATTTTATTTTACAAAAAATGTTCGAAATGGCGGCCACCTGCGGCTATGCAGGCCCTGCATCGACAGATAAATGACCGCTTCAGGCGTCGGATGAAGCCGGACCTCTTGATTTCATCAGCGGCTTCAAAAATCAGGGCCTTTAGTTGTTCCAGGGATGCTATTTCTTTTTTATACACTTTTTCTTTTAAACATCCCCAGTAAAAAAAGTCTAGAGGGTTCAAATCAGGGGACCTTGGTGGCCACAAAATGGGACCCAAACGACCTATCCACCTCTCATTGTACTCATCATTGAGGTAGTTCGGTACAATTCGTGCGTAGTGAGCGGGACAACCATCATTTTGTAACCAGTAGTTTTCTGGCACATTTAAACTTTGTAATAGTTCCGGCAACGTATTTTGCAGAAAATTTAAATAATTGGGACCTGTTAGTGTCTCGGATAGTTCGACGGGCCCAACTATTTGTCCATTTAAAATTCCTGTCCAAAGGTTCACTTTAAACTGGACTTGAGCTCGGTCTTGCCTTATGTTTCTCGGATTGGTTGCCTGCCAACTATGAAGATTGTGCATGTTGACGTAGCCATTTCTTTTACATGATGACTCATCGCTCCACAGTATTTTGTCAAAAAACGCCGAATCTTCGCGTATTTTTCGCAAAATGACGCGACAAAATTGGACTCTAGGCTCATAGTCTCGTGTCATTAGTGTTTGCACCCTTTGATAGTGATACGGGTGAAGCTCATGCCTGTGCAGAATTCTGCCCACAGTACGCGTATCTACACCGGTTCCTCTACTTAACTCACGAATTGATAACTCTGGATTAGCACGCACAGCTTCTAGAACTTCGTCATCACGATGTCGTCGAGGTCTGCCTTCCGAAGCACCACCAACACCGGTACCAGGCATTCGCCCTTCGCTAAAAGCGATGTGCACACGTGTAAACACCCGGTAGTCTGGGTGTCGCAAATCGGGGTATCTTCGACGATATTCGCGTGCAGCTTCATTTGCATTGCAGTTACACAGGCCGTAAATAAGATGCATATTTGCATACTCTTGAGGAGTGTACGTATGACGCGGCATGATCAGTAGTCCAGGGATATGTAGAAGTCGTCGATAATATCACAATTGTCCAATTCGTATAGCAAAAACAGAGTCCGTAGTACATAAGCCAAATTCACGTCACAATAACAAACACGATAGAGCAAACGATATGTGCGCAAGAGACGATAGTCAAAAGAGCACTAACTTTGTTAAACAAGTTCAAAAGCTGTTTTGTTGTTTGTGAGAATAATAAAAATCTATCTCTGTCGCACAACTGTTATTTACCTGACATCAAAATGCTTTGTCTCTGTCTTATGATAAGACTAACCGTCTGGATTTGCCGTGCGATAAACAACCACAAGTAGTTGACTTAGAGTCGTTATCTGCTTACCCTATTCATGGTGGATGACTAGCTGCTCCCGAGCACCCAAAAAAGGGTCCATTGTGAATGACTACCTGCTCCGGAGCACACAAAAAAGGGTCCATTCAAACTGTTTACAAAGACATGTTTAAGATAAATTAATAATTCTGTTAAAGAAAATTAGGGTATTTTTTTACAACTGTCGTTTTTTTTTAAAACCTCGTGAAATGTAATAAGTATTATACCATTTCGGAAACTGCATAAAACAAGCATGTTTTTAAGATATTGGGCAAATCAACTCCCATAAAGATTTTTTAAGCTAGACGATGTACAAAGTCAACAAATTGAATAATCAATAACACTTTTTTGATATCTCATGTATTTTTTCCCAAAATTTGTATTACGAATAGGGAATTCTTTATTGCTTTCAATAGCTCACCTCTTAAGCTGTTTTATAAAAAAATTGGTCAAGTGCGAGTCGGACTCGCGCACGAAGGGTTCCGTACCATTATCTATGCAACATAAGGCAACGTTATTAGTATCGAGCAAGAAACGTTAAAAAAATCATGTTTGTTGTATGGGAGCCCCCCTTAAATATTTATTTTATTTTATTTTTAGTATTTGTTGTTATAGCGGCAATAGAAATACATCATCTGTGAAAATTTCAACTCTCTAGCTATCACCGTTCTTGAGATACAGCCTGGTGACAGACGGACGGACGGACGGACGGACGGACGGACGGACGGACGGACGGACGGACGGACGGACGGACAGCGAAGTCTCAGTAATAGGGTCCCGTTTTTACCCTTTGGGTACGGAACCCTAAAAAACAGAATGCAAAATTTTTGAAAATTGTGGCAACAGTAGCATAATTGGTTAGTGAAAGTAGTCATTTTATGAAAAACATGACTTATGCCATTTTTTTCAAGACCATACATAGGATTAATTAAAAATATACATATTCGTATAGCGCAGTAGGAGGCTTATCCACAGGCACAGGCTTATCCATTAATTACGCCACACCCTGTATAAATATAAATGAAACGAAAAAAATCACAGTTCTTTTTTTCTAAACCTCAAACAAAGTTTTATTTATCCTTTTGGATTGCAATCAGCTTCTCTGCTGTGTAAGGACCTGTGCGGCTTTTGAAAAAAGACATTCTGATGGAACTGAGCTAGCCACCAAGGTTAAATATATAAAAGCCACATTGTATAAACTTGGGAAATGTATTTTATAGTCTGTAGTACGTAAAATGGAATTTGATACGATATTTGGTATTTGGATGAAATATATTGATATTACAGCCGATACTTGAAGATTAGATAATATCGGATTGCAGCGATATATCGGGTACATGTATCGATTTTTTTTGAAGTATCGATATATATCGCCCATTACTAGTACAGAGTAACAAGAAATAGTAAAAGTATAGGGGTATAAAATAAATTAAGTACTGACCATAAACAAGATAGATGATACTCGATTCTCTCTCCGAGGATTGCCCAATGATAAAAGCAATCCTCAGAAAGACAATCGCAACGCAATCGAACACAAATTACACGATTTTAAAACAAAGTTATTACTTTTGTATTATATGTATGTCCCTATGTGAGCTTACATAGGTATTCAAAATTATGAATTGCGATGCGGTTTTATTGACAATTAACACAGTGCAGCAATGATAATTAAACTTTCACATTATTAGTTAAAACTGTGTTTAAGTAACGATACTGAGAATTTCTTACACACGCCTTTATTTTAATCCCTGATCTCATTAGATAAACGATATCACCAACGCGGTAAGATGCCAGCCCATGGGACCTCGGGACTATCGTACCTACTGTTTTACTCGATGGTTAGCCCTCAGATTATTTTGTGTGTATGTATCGTTGCACACGTTCCCAAATAGGGATATTTTATCGTCAAAAAATGGTAGGGTTCCTGTGGTGAGTTTCAAAATTTGTACATTTATTTGTGTCTAAACTATCCTCGACCCGGACGATTTATAATAAGATTTTGAGACCGCATGGGTCCTCGAGTCCTATGAAAAATTAAAAATTTTCAACCCAATTTGAGCCCTTGGTTCTTATAAATATAGTAAAGGGTGGGCTTGGGAGGGCCACCGGTCAACTTTTAACCCGTTTTATGGCCAAACTACCGGTTGGATCTAGGCGTATGATATGTCGTTGAATAGGTCTCGCAAAGCCTGATCGATTGATGTATAATAAAACAATTCAAAAATCTCAATGAAGCGAAGAAACACAAAAAACGTAATTTTTATCCTGAGAATTTGTAAAAAAACCTTCACCTTTTGTTATTTTAGTCAATTTCTATTGGAAATACGTGACATATTTTAAAACAAACCTTGTAAAAGCTAACATTCTCGAACCTAACTTTGTAGAACCCCACTTTGTTAAACCTAATTAAATCAAACCTTATATTAAAAAACCCACCATGTCGAACCTAACTCTGTCAGCTATTCAAAATTTGTCAAACGAAACTTTATCAAACCTGGAAATGACAAATCTGCATGTTTCAAACCAAACTGTGTCAAACTTAACTATGTAAAACCTAACTATGAAAAACCTAACTATGAAAAAATTAACTATGAAAAACCTAACTATGAAAAACCTAAATAGTTTCATATTTAGGTTTTTCATAGTTAGGAAAACTAACGTCGTAAAACCAAACTGTGTCAAACCTAAGTATGAAAAACCTTACTATGAAAAACCTAACTTCGTAAAACCAAACTGTGTCAAACCTAACTTTGCAAAATCTATTTATGCAAAACCTAAGCCTGTAAAACCTAACTGTGTATAACCAAACGATGAAAAATCTAACTTTGTAAAACCAAATGTAAAACCTAGATATGCAAAAACTAAACTAACCTAACTGTGAAAAACCTTACAACGCCAAACCTAACCTCGTCAAACTTATAAACTAATAAATAAATCGCTCAGGTTAGGTTCAGGTTAGGTTCAGGTTAGGTTCAGGTTAGGTTCAGGTTAGGTTCAGGTTAGGTTCAGGTTAGGTTCAGGTTAGGTTCAGGTTAGGTTCAGGTTAGGTTCAGGTTAGATTCAGGTTAGGTTCAGGTTTTTTTTTTTTTTTTTTTACGTAGGAATGCTTTTTACGCACTTACCCTCCGGCCGCAGGGGCAGCCTTCGGACGTCGTGTTGGACTCCCGGGGAGAAATCTCGACCCAGCCTACCAACTAAACCTACGGTGTTCTCCTCACCCGTTGCCGGGCCACGGTAGTCACTCAGGTATTACCGCGACCCGACACGGGGTGGCCCCCTAACGGTGGGGGCTCACTGTGACAGGGGTGAGCGGCGTGCCCACCCCCGTCGGACCGTCACCCCTCGCCCGAACACGGGGCGAGAGGTCGTCCGCCACCCTAGCGACAGGCCCCCTGGCCTGCCGCGTATGGCCACGCGGGCCAGGGCCGCCGGCAATTGTGCGCCGACGACCCCTACCCGCGGCCCTGCGGGGGGGCAATGTTGCGCCCGAGCGCTCACGCTCCCGCAGGGCTTCTCTCTTCGCCGCCATCACCTCGGATGCAAACGAGGCGACGGCGGCCCAACACTCTTTGCTGCCGGCCATCGAAGCGATGACGGCCGGCAGCGACAAATTACCGCCGATTGCGCCAGTGAGCCTGGCGCGCTGGACAGCCCAGGCCGTGCACACGACCAACGTGTGCTCGGCCGTGTCCACGGCTCCAGACGAGCAGCTCTTGCAACCGGGTGCGGCCTCGATGCCCACCAGCTCCCACAGGTACTTGGCGAAGCAGCCGTGACCCGTGAGGAGCTGGGTTAGATGGTATGTAGGCACCCGGTGCGGCGCCTCGACCCACTGACGCAAGACGGGGCGCACGGCGGAAAGTAGCCGCGCGCCCGACGACACAGATGCCAACTTGTCCGCCCACCTCCCGAAGAGGTCGTCGCGAAATTCGCCTCTCCAGCGAGCGACCTCCTCGAGGGCGGGCTCAATTCTCGCCTCAGTGCGCATCAGAGCCCTCTTTCGGTAAACCCCCGCCTGGACCTCAGCTTCGAGGTCCCAGGGGAGGCTCCCGGCAACAACACAAGCCGCCTCCAGTGACACCGTGTGGTACGCCCGTGCGGCCCTCTGCGCCATCACACGCTGCGCACGACGCAGCAGCGTGGAGTTCTCGGCGCTGAGAGCCGCGGCCGCCCAAATGGGCGCTCCGTAGAGCGCCTTCGAGCGCACCACCGTGTCGTAGAGGCGACGACCGACACAACCGGCCCCCCCGCTATTCGGGAGCAACCGGGCGAGCATTCCGGCGCACGCCACTAGCTTCGGCGCCAGCGCCCGGAAGTGCTCGCCGAACCTCCACCGACTGTCCAGAACCAGTCCCAGATATTTTATTTTATTTCCGACAGTGATGGAGGCCCCTCCCACTACAATACTGTAGTCTCGGGGGGGCCTCGCCCGAGGCCCGTGGAAGAAGAGGGCCTCGGACTTCTCGAGGGCAACTTCGAGCCCGAGGGCCCTGATGCGTCTTACTATGTGCGCGGTGCCTGCAGTAGCCAGGACACCGGCGTCACGAAAAGAAGGGCCCTGCGCGGTCACCAGGGTGTCGTCGGCGTAACAAATGACGCCGACTCCCCGAAGATTGGCACCGCGCAGGACCCAATCAAACCCGATGTTCCACAGGAGTGGGCCCAGCACCGACCCCTGTGGAACACCACACGACATGTCCCGGCGGACTACACGATCCCGGGCCGGGTAGAAGATGGCCCGGTCCGTAAAGTAGTCCGCCAGGACCCTCCTGAGGTACCACGGAACTTTGTGGTACCTCAGGGCCTCCCTAATTGTCGCCCAGGGGAGGGTGTTGAAAGCGTTAGCAATGTCAAGAGACACTGCCAACAACACCCCCCCCTGCGAAACCGCTTTCTCGACTCGGTCCCTCAGTCGGGACACGGCGTCAATCGTCGACCGCGCGCGGCGGAACCCGAACTGAACGTCGCTCAGGTCCGGGCCCACCGTCTCCAAGTGTCGGACGAGGCGCGCTGCGACGACCCTTTCAAAGGTCTTGCACGCCTCGTCGAGAAGGACAATCGGACGGTAGGCCGACGGAGAGTCGGGGGGTCGCCCGTGCTTCTGAAGCAGCACGAGCTTCCCCGTTTTCCACCGCCGCGGGACTCTGCCGGACGCCATGCACTCCGACATGAGGGACAGAACCTCCTCTTCCAGGACCGGCGTCACGCGGGCGAGAACCCGCCCAGGAACACCGTCCGGGCCCGGGGCGCGGTTCCTCTCTTTGAGTTTGAGGACCGCAACCCCCAACTCGGCCTCGGACACGGGCGGCACTTCCTCGCCCGCAGCCGGTCCCTCATCTTGTGTCGCCACCGCCATCCTCGGCGGCGACCACTCTTCTCTCGCCGGGAAGAGCGAGCTGACCACCCTTTCAACGAAGAGTGGCTCGAGGGTTCTCGTCAGCGGGGGCGCCGCTGGACGGAGTTTCTGCATTACCGTCTTGTACGGGCGCCCCCATGGATCTCGATCCACGCTCTCGAGCCACTCCTGCCAACTCTCGGCTTTGGCGGCCTTGATGGCAGCGGTGAACGAATTTCTCGCAGCCCGGTACGCGGCGAGCAATACCTCCTCTTGGGCGAGGTCTCTATTGGCCCTCCTGCGACTGCGGGTGTACCGGCGCCGAGACATTTGGCACTCGGCGCGGAGGCCCTGAAGATGGGGCCTCCACCAGTACACCTGCTTGCGCGGAGGGGTCGGACCCGCCCGGATCATCGCCGCGTCGCAGACGCGAGAGAGCGCTCCAGAAAGCCGCTCGCATCTCGCGTCCACGTCCAGGCCGCTCCCTATATTTACGCCATGGGTCCCATTGGGACCCGCGATCCACCGCTCCACTATAGCCGCCTCGGTGGCCAGCTCTGGGTCCAGGGTGTTAAGTCTCCACCGAGGACCCTCTCCCGGCAGGGGACGGTCCAGCTCGACGGCCGGGGCGTCCGTGGGGGATGGGACTAGGTCGAACCGGATGTATCGGTGGTCCGACAGCGTCTCCACCCCCTCCTCCACCCTCCACCGCCTCGTGCGGCGGGCCAGGGCGGGACTAGCAAACGACAGGTCGACAATTGACCCGCCCGTGTGCCGGACGCACGTCAAGACCGTCCCCGTGTTCAACAGCACCAATCCGGAGGACACCGCCCACTCCTCTAGGGTGTCACCCCTGGCATCGGTCGCCGGAGATCCCCACGACCGGGATTTGGCATTGAAATCTCCGGCGACCACCACAGGGGTGGGGTGCACTTCCGCCAAGGTTAGGTTCAGGTTAGGTTAGGTTAGGTTAGGTTTTTTTTTTTTTTTTTTTTTTACGTAGGAATGCTTTTTACGCACTTACCCTCCGGCTGCGGGGGCAGCCGTCGGACGTCGTGTTGGACTCCCGGGGAGTAAAATTTCTCTCGACCCAGCCTACCAACTAAACCTACGGTGTCCTCCTCGCCCGTTGCCGGGCCGTGGTGGTTACTCAGGTATTACCACGACCCGACACGGGGGGCCCCCTAGCGGTGGGGGCTCACTGTGACGGGGGGTGAGCGACGTGCCCCCCCCGTCGGACTGTCACCCCTCGCCCGAACACGAGGCGAGGGGTCGTCCGCCACATTGGGCGCGACAGGTCCCCCGACCTGCCGCGCGTGGCCATCTCGCGGGCCGGGGCCGCCGACTATTGCGCGCCGACGACCCCTACCCGCGGCCCTGCGGGGGGGAAGAGTTTCCCCCGAGCGTTCTCGCTCACGCAGGGCTTCTCGTTTTGCCGCCATCACCTCGGATGCGAAGGAGGTGACGGCGGCCCAGCACTCTTTGCTGCCGGCCATCGAAGCGATGACGGCCGGCAGCGACAAATTTCCGCCAATTACGCCAGTGAGTCTGGCGCGCTGGACAGACCAGGCCGTGCACACGACCAACGTGTGCTCGGCCGTGTCCACGGCTCCGGACGAGCAGCTCTTGCAACCGGGTGCGGCTTCGACGCCCACCAGCTCCCACAGGTACTTGGCGAAGCAGCCGTGACCTGTGAGGAGCTGGGTAAGATGGTATGTTGGCACCCGGTGCGGCGCCTCGACCCACTGACGCAATACGGGGCGCACGGCAGAAAGAAGCCGCGCGCCCGACGTCACCACTGACAACCTCTCGGCCCACCTCCCGAAGAGGACGTCGCGAAATTCGCCTCTCCAGCGAGCGACCTCATCGGGGGCGGGCTCTATTCTCGCCTCACTGCGCATCAGGGCCCTCTGTCGATAAACCCCCGCCAGGACCCCAGCCTCGAGGTCCCAGGGGAGGCTCCCTGCGATTACGCATGCCGCCTCCAGCGACACCGTGTGGTACGCCCGAGCGGCTCTCTGCGCCATCACACGCTGCGCGCGTCGCAGCAGCGTGGAGTTCTCGGCGCTGAGAGCCGCAGCCGCCCATATGGGCGCTCCGTAGAGCGCCTTCGAGCGCACCACCGCGTCATAGAGGCGGCGACCGACACTACCGGCCCCCCCGCTATTCGGGAGCAACCGGGCGAGCAATCCGGCGCACGCCACCAACTTCGGCGCCAGCGCCCGGAAGTGCTCGCCGAACCTCCACCGACTGTCCAGGACCAGTCCCAGATATTTCATCTTTTCTCCGACAGCGATGGAGGCCCCTCCCACCACGATACTATAGTCGCGGGGGGGCCTTGCCCGAGGCCCGTGAAAGAAGAGGGCCTCGGACTTCTCGAGGGCCACTTCGAGCCCGAGGGCCCTGATGCGGCTTACGACGTGCGCGGTGCCTGCAGTTGCCAGGACACCGGCGTCACGGAACGTAGGGCCCCGCGCGGTCACCAGGGTATCGTCGGCGTAACAAATGACGCCGACTCCTCGAAGATTGGCACCGCGCAGGACCCAGTCAAACCCGATGTTCCACAGGAGTGGGCCCAGCACCGACCCCTGTGGAACACCACACGACATGTCCCGGCGGACTACACGATCCCGGGCCGGGTAGAAAATGGCCCGGTCCGTAAAGTAGTCCGCCAGGACCCTCCTGAGGTACCACGGAACTTTGTGGTACCTCAGGGCCTCCTTAATTGTCGCCCAGGGGAGGGTGTTGAAAGCGTTAGCAATGTCAAGAGACACTGCCAACAACACCCCCCCCTGCGAAACCGCTTCCTCGACTCGGTCCCTCAGTCGGGACACGGCGTCAATCGTCGACCGCGCGCGGCGGAACCCGAACTGAACGTCGCTCAGGTCCGGGCCCACCGTCTCCAAGTGTCGGACGAGGCGCGCTGCGACGACCCTTTCAAAGGTCTTGCACGCCTCGTCGAGAAGGACAATCGGACGGTAGGCCGATGGAGAGTCGGGGGGTCGCCCGTGCTTTTGGAGCAGCACGAGCTTCCCGGACTTCCACCGCCGCGGGACTCTGCCGGACGCCATGCACTCCGACATGAGGGACAAAATCTCCTCCTCCAGGACCGGCATCACGCGGGCGAGGACCCGCCCAGGGACGCCGTCCGGGCCCGGGGCGCGGTTACTCTCTTTGAGCTTGAGGACCGCAACCCCCAGCTCGGCCTCGGACACGGGCGGCACTTCCTCGCTCGCAGCCGGTCCCTCGTCTTGTGTCGCCGCCGCCATCCTCGGCGGCGACCACTCCTCTCTCGCCGGGAAGAGCGAGCTGACCACCCTTTCGACGAAGAGTGGCTCGAGGGTTCTCGTCAGCGGGGGCGCCGCTGGACGGAGTTTCTGCGTCACCGTCTTGTACGGGCGCCCCCATGGATCGCGATCCACGCTCTCGAGCCACTCCTGCCAACTCTCGGCTTTGGCGGCCTTTATGGCAGCGGTGAATGAATTTCTCGCGGCCCGGTACGCGGCGAGCAATATCTCCTCTTGGGCGAGGTCTCTATTGGCCCTCCTGCGACTGCGGGTGTACCGGCGCCGAGACATTTGGCACTCGGTGCGGAGGCCCTGAAGATGGGGCCTCCACCAGTACACCTGCTTGCGCGGAGGGGTCGGACCCGCCCGGATCATCGCCGCGTCGCAGACGCGAGAGAGCGCTCCAGAAAGCCGCTCGCATCTCGCGTCTACGTCCAGGCCGCTCCCTACATTATCGACATGGGTCCCGTTGGGACCCGCGATCCACCGCTCCACTATGGCCGCCTCGGTGGCCAGCTCTGGGTCCAAGGTGTTCAGCCTCCACCGAGGACCCTCTCCCGGCAGGGGACGGTCCAGCTCGACGGCTGGGGCGTCCGCGGGGGATGGGACTAGGTCGAACCGTATGTAGCGATGGTCCGACAACGTCTCCACCCCCTCCTCCACCCTCCACCGCCTCGTGCGGCGGGCCAGGGCGGGATTTGCAAAGGACAGGTCGACAATTGACCCGCCCGTATGCCGGACGCACGTCAGGACCGTCCCCGAGTTCAACAACACTAAGACAGTGGACACCGCCCACTCCTCAAGGGTGTCACCCCTGGCGTCGGTCGCCGGAGATCCCCACGACCGGGATTTGGCATTAAAGTCTCCGGCGACCACCACAGGGGTGGGGTGTACTTCCGCCACGAGGTCGCCGACCTCGGCGAGAAGACGCTCGAAATCAGCGAGCGTCCTATTGGGCGAGAAGTACACGCCGACTACTGCAACGTCGCCCAGCGACGCGAGCACGCACCCGTGGCCCCTCAGCACCCTCTGAAAGGGTCGGGGGGCAGCACGGCGTCGCCAAGCGACGATAGCCACCGAACCGTCCTGATCGCCCACCCAGTCGTCACGGGCTAGGACGCGGTACGGTTCGGCGACTATGGCTACATTTATTTGCCACTGCGCAGCGGTCTGGAGAAGAAGATCCTGGGCCGCTGCGCAGTGATTAACATTCGCCTGCAGTAGTGACACCCTATTGGCCATTTAATTGGCGGCGGTGTCCATGGCCTCCGGGGCAGCACCAGGCTGAGGTGCTGCCGGAGACGCGGCGGGGGGGTTAGGCTTTCCCCCGCCCGTCTTTTTCGCCGCTCGCGTGGGCTTCTTGGCCACCGCTGGACACTTTCTGTGGCCCAGACGGTGACCAGAGTCGACACCCTCCGACGCGCAAATCGCGCAGGAGGGCTCTGCCGCCGTACAGGCTGCCGCCTTATGGCCCGGCTGCCCGCACCGGAAGCACAGTGCACTGCGGTCGATTTCGCAGGTGCACTGCACGCCAACGTGGCCCGGTACGAGGCAGCGGAAACACCGCTGCGGCCGCGAGTCGAGGAGCGCGGCCCGGGCCGTAGACCAACCGATGGTCAGTCGTCCACCATCGGTCACTTTCTTGGCCGCCGGGACTGGGCACTTTACCCACACGGTTCCGGGGCGGCCAGGTGGGCGGATAATGTTGCCCACCTTGACTTGATCGGGGCGGCAGCCCCCCACATTAACGACGGCCGCGGCCACTGCCTCACCAGTGACCGCGTCCCCCAGACCAGAGATGCGCATTTCGGCGCACTGCTCCGGTCTGGCCACGCGAGCGACGTCGCCGATGACCTCGCGCATTTTGGCCGCGAGCTCATCGGCTTTTTTCGCCTTGTCGACGCCTGACACTTCCATTATACGGCCCCCAGTTCGGGCCGTACGGAACTTGACGCCTGCGATCCCCAAGGCCGAGAGCTGGATGGCGCCCTCGGCCCTGGCCATGACTTCTGCATAGGACTGTGTGGTGTCCGGTTGCAGGGTGACCACCACCGCAGCGGTCTTCGGGGCGCGCAATTTGCGAGTGCGCTTACCCTTCTTCGCCTTCTTTTGTTGTTGTTGTTGCGCTGGCTGTGCTGGAGCTGCCGGCGCGGCAGGTTTGGGCGCCTTAGCTCTGCGAGCGACAACATTCCACGCCTCCCGTTGTTGTTGTTGGGGAGGCGGGGGCGGCGGTGGTGGCTGGACCGCGGAGTTGGACGCCGACTGGGACGCGGGTCTTGCCGGAGCAGCAGGAGGAGTGGCCGCCGTTTGTTTGCGGGCGGCCTGCGATTCTTGTGCCGCCAACGTCTTCTTTCCCCTCTTCTTCTTCCCCGCGGCTTGCGTTGCGGGGGCGGGGGGGAGCGACTGCACCGGCTTTGGTGACGGGAGAGCCGGGAAATCCTCGACGCTCGGAGCGGGTGCGGGAGCGCTATCTGCGCTCACCCGCGCTCGACGAGCGTCCGCCGCCAGAGGAGGGCGGGTACGCTGCTCCGGGAGGAGCCGGTCACTGATGCCTGCCATTCTGGCATCTATGAGGAAGGCGATCTCCTCCCGGGTCATTCTCTGACTGGTGGTAGCTTGGTTCTGTGCGTCCAGCCGGGATCGGAGCTCCGCCATTTCAGCGGTGAGCCTCTCCGTCATCCTCTTGTGCTCCGCGTTCTCGGCGCGCAAGAGCTTCAGCTCCTCGCTCTCGCTTTCCTCGCGGATCTCAGCCAGCTCCTTGAAGGAGTCGGCAAGGTCAGACATGGCGATCCTCACCGACGCCACGTTTTGGCACTTCATCCGCGAGGATTTACGTGCCACAGAGGAGATTACCTCCAGCGCAGAGTCAACGACTCCACGCAATTCGTCGACCCCGCGACGTTTCCTGGGGCCGGTTGCTGGCTGCTCCTTCCTCCTGGTGAGGGACTCCAGCTTGTCCCTCTTGGCGGCCACTTCCTCGGCCAGCTCTCTCTCAGCCTGCAGCTCCATTTCGCGCTGGAGCTGCAGGTTGTGTTCCGCTTTTGCCTTTGCCAGACCGACATACTCTCCGGTCGTTGGCGGGCGCCCGCGTCCCTTCTTATTGGCCTTCTCTGGAGAGGTTGCTTCCTCCAGCGGCCTTTTTCTCCAAAAGCTCGCCTTGCTCGGGTTGTTTGGCGAGCAAGACCGCGAGCGATCCTCCACAGACATAACGCTACCGCTGTCTGACTCCGACAGCCGCAGCGACGATCTCTCTCCGAGGTACAGGCGAGTAAGCCTTACCCTCGCTTCCCGGTGTTTGCGGGCCGAAGCCCGGGCCAGTTCTTCATCATCAATGGCCGACGAGGAGTCGGTCATTGCCAGATCATCAATCAGGTCATCATTTTTAGCAGAATCGTCGTTCCATTTATTTAAGCCAGTTTCGTCGTTTTGAGTTTTCTCAGTCCGTTTAGTAGTTTTGCCAGAGTCGTCGTTGGTTGGTTTATCCGATTGGTTTGTTTTTATTTTTAGTTTTAGATTTTCCATATTAAATCCCACGAGAATGGGGGAAAGGGTGGTCGATGCAAGCAGAGCCCCCTGTACTTGCACAATCCTATATACCCAGGCGAACCTTGCGGAGGTCGGACAGTTTCCGCAGGATTTTTACAACTTTTCTGTTGGGTGTTATTGACTTTTCCTTGTCTCGGGCCGGCCGGTTAAGGCAAGCCCCCTGTCCCAGCCATCACGCCGCTAGACGTGATCAACGACACGCAACAGCTGGAACAGGTCGCCCGACGTTGCCCCCAACAGGGGGGCATCCCCCTGAACACGAGTTAACGCATCCAGAGGGACCGCCGCGCCGCGCAGTACTTGCGCCCACAACCACGTCCACGAAGGGACCGCTTCCTCGAAAGGAGACGACTGAAGTTGGAGCCTGAGCTCCCGAACCAGACCCCCGAAGGGGGAAGACGAGGGAGCCAGAACTCCCGCACCAATAGGGTCGGTGCACCAACGCCGCATAGGCGGCAACCCAACACACGCCGTGCACAAGAAGCGCACACAGCCGCCGGCCTTGAAGGCCGGCCATACCACGACCCCCCGACATGGGGGTCAGCTTGGCAGGATATCAGTCAACCCCCAAAAACGTTCTCGGCACTTTAGGGCCGAGTTTTGTTGTTGGAGGCCGTCCAGGACGCACCGGACCCACGGCTTCCGGAAACGGGAAGCGGCGGGCCACACGAGGAGGTTTCCTGCCCTAGCGCCCCAGGTTAGGTTTTTTTTTTTTTTTTTACGTAGGAATGCTTTTTACGCACTTACCCTCCGGCTGCGGGGGCAGCCGTCGGACGTCGTGTTGGACTCCCGGGGAGTAAAATTTCTCTCGACCCAGCCTACCAACTAAACCTACGGTGTCCTCCTCGACCGTTGCCGGGCCGTGGTAGTTACTCAGGTATTACCACGACCCGACACGGGGGGCCCCCTAGCGGTGGGGGCTCACTGTGACGGGGGGTGGGCGACGTGCCCCCCCCGTCGGACTGTCACCCCTCGCCCGAACACGAGGCGAGGGGTCGTCCGCCACATTGGGCGCGACAGGTCCCCCGACCTGCCGCGCGTGGCAGTCTCGCGGGCCGGGGCCGCCGACTATTGCGCGCCGACGACCCCTACCCGCGGCCCTGCGGGGGGGAAGAGTTTCCCCCGAGCGTTCTCGCTCACGCAGGGCTTCTCGTTTTGCCGCCATCACCTCGGATGCGAAGGAGGTGACGGCGGCCCAGCACTCTTTGCTGCCGGCCATCGAAGCGATGACGGCCGGCAGCGACAAATTTCCGCCAATTACGCCAGTGAGTCTGGCGCGCTGGACAGACCAGGCCGCGCACACGACCAACGTGTGCTCGGCCGTGTCCACGGCTCCGGACGCACAGCTCTTGCAGTCGGGTGCGGACTCGACTCCTACCAGCTCCCACAGGTACTTAGCGAAGCAGCCGTGACCTGTGAGGAGCTGGGTCAAGTGATAGGTTGGCACCCGGTGCGGCGCCTCGACCCACTGACGCAATACGGGGCGCACGGCAGAGAGAAGCCGCGCGCCCGACGTCACCACTGACAATCTCTCGGCCCACCTCCCGAAGAGGACGTCGCGAAATTCGCCTCTCCAGCGAGCGACCTCATCGGGGGCGGGCTCTATTCTCGCCTCACTGCGCATCAGGGCCCTCTGTCGGTAAACCCCCGCCAGGACCCCAGCCTCGAGGTCCCAGGGGAGGCTCCCTGCGATTACGCATGCCGCCTCCAGCGACACGGTATGGTACGCCCGAGCGGCTCTCTGCGCCATCACACGCTGCGCGCGCCGCAGCAGCGTGGAGTTCTCGGCGCTGAGAGCCGCAGCCGCCCATATGGGCGCTCCGTAGAGCGCCTTCGAGCGCACCACCGCGTCATAGAGGCGGCGACCGACACTACCGGCCCCCCCGCTATTCGGGAGCAACCGGGCGAGCATTCCGGCGCACGCCACCAGCTTCGGCGCCAGCGCCCGGAAGTGCTCGCCGAACCTCCACCGACTGTCCAGGACCAGTCCCAGATATTTCATCTTTTCTCCGACAGCGATGGAGGCCCCTCCCACCACGATACTATAGTCGCGGGGGGGCCTTGCCCGAGGCCCGTGAAAGAGGAGGGCCTCGGACTTCTCGAGGGCCACTTCGAGCCCGAGGGCCCTGATGCGGCTTACGACGTGCGCGGTGCCTGCAGTTGCCAGGACACCGGCGTCACGGAACGTAGGGCCCCGCGCGGTCACCAGGGTATCGTCGGCGTAACAAATGACGCCGACTCCCCGAAGATTGGCACCGCGCAGGACCCAGTCAAACCCAATGTTCCACAGGAGTGGGCCCAGCACCGACCCCTGTGGAACACCACACGACATGTCCCGGCGGACTACACGATCCCGGGCCGGGTAGAAGACGGCCCGGTCCGTAAAGTAGTCCGCCAGGACCCTCCTGAGGTACCACGGAACTTTGTGGTACCTCAGGGCCTCCAAAATTGTCGCCCAGGGGAGGGTGTTGAAAGCGTTAGCAATGTCAAGAGACACTGCCAACAACACCCCCCCCTGTGAAACCGCTTCTTCGACTCGGTCCCTCAGTCGGGACACGGCGTCAATCGTCGACCGCGCGCGGCGGAACCCGAACTGGAAATCGCTCAGGTCCGGGCCCACCGTCTCCAAGTGTCGGACGAGGCGTGCTGCGACGACCCTTTCGAAGGTCTTGCACGCCTCGTCGAGAAGGACAATCGGACGGTAGGCCGACGGAGAGTCGGGGGGTCGCCCGTGCTTTTGGAGCAGCACGAGCTTCCCGGACTTCCACCGCCGCGGGACTCTGCCGGACGCCATGCACTCCGACATGAGGGACAAAATTTCCTCCTCCAGGACCGGCACCACGTGGGCGAGGACCCGCCCAGGGACGCCGTCCGGGCCCGGGGCGCGGTTCCTCTCTTTCAGTTTGAGGACCGCAACCCCCAACTCGGCCTCGGACAGGGGCGGCACTTCCTCGCCCGCAGCCGGTCCCTCTTCTTGTGTCGCCGCCGCCATCCTCGGCGGCGACCACTCCTCTCTCGCCGGGAAGAGCGAGCTGACCACCCTTTCAACGAAGAGTGGCTCGAGGGTTCTCGTCAGCGGGGGCGCCGCTGGACGGAGTTTCTGCGTCACCGTCTTGTACGGGCGCCCCCATGGATCGCGATCCACGCTCTCGAGCCACTCCTGCCAACTCTCGGCTTTGGCGGCCTTTATGGCAGCGGTGAATGAATTTCTCGCGGCCCGGTACGCGGCGAGCAATATCTCCTCTTGGGCGAGGTCTCTATTGGCCCTCCTGCGACTGCGGGTGTACCGGCGCCGAGACATCTGGCACTCGGTGCGGAGGCCCTGAAGATGGGGCCTCCACCAGTACACCTGCTTGCGCGGAGGGGTCGGACCCGCCCGGATCATCGAGCTCATCGGCTTTTTTCGTTTTATCGACGCCGGACACCTCCATTACACGGCCCCCAGTTCTGGCCGTGCGGAACTTTACGCCTTCGATCCCCAAGGCCGAGAGCTGGATGGCGCCCTCGGCCCTGGCCATGACCTCTGCATAGGTCTGTGTGGTGTCCGGCGGCAGGGTGACCACCACCGCCGCTGTCTTGGGGGCGCGCAGTTTGCGAGCGCGCTTCCCCTTTTTCGCCTTCTTTTGTTGTTGCGCTGGTTGTGCTGGAGCTGCCGGCGCGGCAGGTTTGGGCGCCTTAGCTCTGCGAGCGACAACATTCCACGCCTCCCGTTGTTGTTGTTGGGGAGGCGGGGGCGGCGGTGGTGGCTGGACCGCGGAGTTGGACGCCGACTGGGACGCGGGTCTTGCCGGAGCAGCAGGAGGAGTGGCCGCCGTTTGTTTGCGGGCGGCCTGCGATTCTTGTGCCGCCAACGTCTTCTTTCCCCTCTTCTTCTTCCCCGCGGCTTGCGTTGCGGGGGCGGGGGGGAGCGACTGCACCGGCTTTGGTGACGGGAGAGCCGGGAAATCCTCGACGCTCGGAGCGGGTGCGGGAGCGCTATCTGCGCTCACCCGCGCTCGACGAGCGTCCGCCGCCAGAGGAGGGCGGGTACGCTGCTCCGGGAGGAGCCGGTCACTGATGCCTGCCATTCTGGCATCTATGAGGAAGGCGATCTCCTCCCGGGTCATTCCCTGACTGGTGGTAGCTTGGTTCTGTGCGTCCAGCCGGGATCGGAGCTCCGCCATTTCAGCGGTGAGCCTCTCCGTCATCCTCTTGTGCTCCGCGTTCTCGGCGCGCAAGAGCTTCAGCTCCTCGCTCTCGCTTTACTCGCGGATCTCAGCCAGCTCCTTGAAGGAGTCGGCAAGGTCAGACATGGCGATCCTCACCGACGCCACGTTTTGGCACTTCATCCGCGAGGATTTACGTGCCACAGAGGAGATTACCTCCAGCGCAGAGTCAACGACTCCACGCAATTCGTCGACCCCGCGACGTTTCCTGGGGCCGGTTGCTGGCTGCTCCTTCCTCCTGGTGAGGGACTCCAGCTTGTCCCTCTTGGCGGCCACTTCCTCGGCCAGCTCTCTCTCAGCCTGCAGCTCCATTTCGCGCTGGAGCTGCAGGTTGTGTTCCGCTTTTGCCTTCGCCAGACCGACATACTCTCCGGTCGTTGGCGGGCGCCCGCGTCCCTTCTTATTGGCCTTCTCTGGAGAGGTTGCTTCCTCCAGCGGCCTTTTTCTCCAAAAGCTCGCCTTGCTCGGGTTGTTTGGCGAGCAAGACCGCGAGCGATCCTCCACAGACATAACGCTACCGCTGTCTGACTCCGACAGCCGCAGCGACGATCTCTCTCCGAGGTACAGGCGAGTAAGCCTTACCCTCGCTTCCCGGTGTTTGCGGGCCGAAGCCCGGGCCAGTTCTTCATCATCAATGGCCGACGAGGAGTCGGTCATTGCCAGATCATCAATCAGGTCATCATTTTTAGCAGAATCGTCGTTCCATTTATTTAAGCCAGTTTCGTCGTTTTGAGTTTTCTCAGTCCGTTTAGTAGTTTTGCCAGAGTCGTCGTTGTTATCAGATTTGTTTGTTTTAATTTTAAGTTTGAGTTTTTCCATTAGAATCCCACGAGTATGGGGGAAAGGGTGGTCGATGCAAGCAGAGCCCCCTGTACTTGCACAATCCTATATACCCAGGCGAACCTTGCGGAGGTCGGACAGTTTCCGCAGGATTTTTACAACTTTTCTGTTGGGTGTTATTGACTTTTCCTTGTCTCGGGCCGGCCGGTTAAGGCAAGCCCCCTGTCCCAGCCATCACGCCGCTAGACGTGATCAACGACACGCAACAGCTGGAACAGGTCGCCCGACGTTGCCCCCAACAGGGGGGCATCCCCCTGAACACGAGTTAACGCATCCAGAGGGACCGCCGCGCCGCGCAGTACTTGCGCCCACAACCACGTCCACGAAGGGACCGCTTCCTCGAAAGGAGACGACTGAAGTTGGAGCCTGAGCTCCCGAACCAGACCCCCGAAGGGGGAAGACGAGGGAGCCAGAACTCCCGCACCAATTGGATCGGTGCACCAACGCCGTGCACAAGAAGCGCACATAGCCGCCGGCCTTGCAGGCCGGCCATACCACGACCCCCCCCAATAGGGGTCAGCTTGGCAGGATATCAGTCAACCCCCAAAAACGTTCTCGGCACTTTAGGGCCGAGTTTTGTTGTTGGAGGCCGTCCAGGACGCACCGGACCCACGGCTTCCGGAAACGGGAAGCGGCGGGCCACACGAGGAGGTTTCCTGCCCTAGCGCCCCGGTTAGGTTAGGTTTTTTTTTTTTTTAACGTAGGAATGCTTTTTACGCACTTACCCTCCGGCCGCAGGGGCAGCCTTCGGACGTCGTGTTGGACTCCCGGGGAGAAATCTCGACCCAGCCTACCAACTAAACCTACGGTGTTCTCCTCACCCGTTGCCGGGCCACGGTAGTTACTCAGGTATTACCGCGACCCGACACGAGGTTTTTTTTTTTTTTTTTTTTTTTTTTTTTTTTTTTTCGTAGGAATGCTTTTTACGCACTTACCCCCCGACTGCAGGGGCAGCCGAAGGACGTCGTGTTGGACTCCCGGGGAGTAAAATTTCTCTCGACCCAGCCTACCAACTAAACCTACGGTGTCCTCCTCGCCCGTTGCCGGGCCGTGGTAGTCACTCAGGTATGACCACGACCCGACACGGGGGGCCCCCTAGCGATGGGGGCTCACTGCGACGGGGTGGGCAACGTGCCCCCCCGTCGGACGGTCACCCCTCGCCCGAACACTAGGCGAGGGGTCGTCCGCCACATTGGGCGCGACAGGTCCCCTGACCCGTCGCGCGTGGCCTCCTCGCGGGCCGGGGCCGCCGGCTATTGCGCGCCGACGACCCCTACCCGCGGCCCTGCGGGGGGGCAATGTTAGGCCCGCGCGTTCGCGCTCCCGCAGGGCCTCTCTCTTGGCCGCCATCACCTCGGACGCAAACGAGGCGACGGCGGCCCAACACTCTCTGCTGCCGGCCATCGAGGCGATGACGGCCGGCAGCGACAAATTCACGCCTATTGCGTCAGTGAGCCTGACGCGCTGAGCGGACCAGGCCGTGCACACGGCCAGCGTATGCTCGGCCGTGTCCACGGCTCCGGACGCACAGCTCTTGCAGTCGGGCGCCGACTCTACTCCCACCAGCTCCCACAGGTACTTGGCAAAGCAGCCGTGACCTGTGAGGAGCTGGGTCAAATGGTAGGTCGGCACCCTGTGCGGCGCCTCGACCCACTGACGCAATACTGGGCGCACGGCCGTGAGAAGCCGTGCGCTCACCCTACTCAGTTCCAATTTTGTGGCCCACCTCCCGAAGAGGTCGTCGCGGAATTCGCCTCTCCAGCGAGCGACCTCGTCGGGGGCGGGCTCCACTCCGTCTTGCCGCATCAGGGCCCTCCTTCGGTGAACCCCCGCCAGGACCCCAGCCTCGAGGTCCCAGGGGAGGCTCCCGGAAATCACACATGCCGCCTCCAGCGACACGGTGTGGTACGCTCGTGCGGCCCTCTGCGCCATCACACGCTGCGCACGACGCAGCAGCGTGGAGTAACCTAAACTACCTTCGAGGACCGGCATCACGTGGGCGAGGACCCGCCCAGGGACGCCGTCCGGGCCCGGGGCGCGGTTCCTCTCTCTGAGTTTGAGGACCGCAACCCCTAACTCGGCCTCGGACACGGGCGGCACTTCCTCGCCCGCAGCCGGTCCCTCGATTCGTGGCGCCGCCGCCATCCTCGGCGGCGACCACTCTCCTCTCGCCGGGAAGAGCGAGCTGACCACCTGCTCCACGAAGAGCGGCTCGAGGGTTCTCGTCAGGGGGGGCGCCGCTGGACGGAGTTTCTCCATCACCGTCTTATACGGGCGCCCCCACGGATCTCTCTCCACCTCCTCGAGCCACTCCTGCCAAGCCTCGGCTTTGGCGGCCTTGATGGCAGCGGTGAACGCGTTTCTCGCGGCCCGGTACGCGGCGAGCAGTACCTCCTCTTGGGCGAGGTCTCTGTTGGCCCTCCTGCGACTGCGGGCGTACCGGCGCCGAGCCATTTGGCACTCGGCGCGGAGGCCCTGAAGATGGGGCCTCCACCAGTACACCTGCTTGCGCGGAGGGGTCGGACCCGCCCGGATCATCGCCGCGTCGCAGACGCGAGAGAGCGCTCCAGAGAGCCGCTCACATCTCGCGTCCACGTCCAGGCCGCTCTCCACATTCGCGACGCGGGTCCCATTGGGACCCGCCATCCACCGCTCCACTATGGCCGCCTCGGTGGCCAGCTCTGGGTCCAAGGTGTTCAGCCTCCACCGAGGACCCTCTCCCGGCAGGGGACGGTCGAACTCGACGGCTGGGGCGTCCGCGGGGGATGGGACCAGGTCGAACCGTATGTAACGATGGTCCGACAAAGTCTCCACCCCCTCCTCCACCCTCCACCGCCTCGTACGGCGGGCGAGGGCGGGGCTCGCAAACGACAGGTCCACTATGGACCCGCCCGTGTGCCGGACGCACGTCAGGACCGTCCCCGTATTTAAAAGAACGAGGCCATGGGACACCGCCCATTCTTCAAGGGTGTCACCCCTAGCGTCGGTCGCCGGAGATCCCCACAACCGGGATTTGGCGTTAAAGTCTCCGGCGACCACCACACGAGGTTAGGTTAGGTTTTTTTTTTTTTTTTTTTTTCGTAGGAATGCTTTTTACGCACTTACCCCCCGACTGCAGGGGCAGCCGAAGGACGTCGTGTTGGACTCCCGGGGAGTAAAATTTCTCTCGACCCAGCCTACCAACTAAACCTACGGTGTCCTCCTCGCCCGTTGCCGGGCCGTGGTAGTCACTCAGGTATGACCACGACCCGACACGGGGGGCCCCCTAGCGATGGGGGCTCACTGCGACGGGGTGGGCAACGTGCCCCCCCGTCGGACGGTCACCCCTCGCCCGAACACTAGGCGAGGGGTCGTCCGCCACATTGGGCGCGACAGGTCCCCTGACCCGTCGCGCGTGGCCTCCTCGTGGGCCGGGGCCGCCGGCTATTGAAACAACCGAGGCCGCAAACGAGGCGACGGCGGCCCAACACTCTCTGCTGCCGGCCATCGAGGCGATGACGGCCGGCAGCGACAAATTCACGCCTATTGCGTCAGTGAGCCTGACGCGCTGAGCGGACCAGGCCGTGCACACGGCCAGCGTATGCTCGGCCGTGTCCACGGCTCCGGACGCACAGCTCTTGCAGTCGGGCGCCGACTCTACTCCCACCAGCTCCCACAGGTACTTGGCAAAGCAGCCGTGACCTGTGAGGAGCTGGGTCAAATGGTAGGTCGGCACCCTGTGCGGCGCCTCGACCCACTGACGCAATACTGGGCGCACAGCCGTGAGAAGCCGTGCGCTCACCCTACTCGATTCCAATTTAGAGGCCCACCTCCCGAAGAGGTCGTCGCGGAATTCGCCTCTCCAGCGAGCGACCTCGTCGGGGGCGGGCTCCACTCCGTCTTGCCGCATCAGGGCCCTCCTTCGGTGAACCCCCGCCAGGACCCCAGCCTCGAGGTCCCAGGGGAGGCTCCCGGAAATCACACATGCCGCCTCCAGCGACACGGTGTGGTACGCCGGTGTGGTGGTTTTTTTTTAACGTAGGAATGCTTTTTACGCACTTACCCTCCGGCTGCAGGGGCAGCCGTCGGACGTCGTGTTGGACTCCCGGGGAGAAAATCGTCTCGACCCAGCCTACCAACTAAACCTACGGTGTTCTCTTCGCCCGTTGCCGGGCCACGGTAGTCACTCAGGTATTACCGTGACCCGACACAGAGTGGCCCCCTATCGGAGGGGGCTCTCTGAGACGGGGGTGGGCAACGTGCCCGCCCCCGTAGGACCGTCACCCCTAGCCCGAACACGGGGCGAGGGGTCGTCCGCCACCCTAGCGACAGGTCCCCTGACCTGCCGCGTATGGCCATGCGGGCCGGGGCCGCCGGCTATTGCGCGCCGACGACCCCTACCAGCGGCCCTGCGGGGAGGAAGAGTTTCCCCTGAGCGTTCTCGCTCCCGCAGGGCTTCTCTCTTCGCCGCCATCACCTCGGATGCAAACGAGGCGACGGCGGCCCAACACTCTTTGCTGCCGGCCATCGAAGCGATGACGGCCGGCAGCGACAAATTGACGCCGATTGCGCCAGTGAGCCTGGCGCGCTGGACAGCCCAGGCCGTGCACACGACCAACGTGTGCTCGGCCGTGTCCACGGCTCCAGACGGGCAGCTCTTGCAACCGGGCGCGGCCTCGATGCCCACCAGCTCCCACAGGTACTTGGCGAAGCAGCCGTGACCCGTGAGGAGCTGGGTTAGATGGTATGTAGGCACCCGGTGCGGCGCCTCGACCCACTGACGCAAGACGGGGCGCACGGCGGAAAGTAGCCGCGCGCCCGACGACACAGAGGTCAACCTATCCGCCCACCTCCCGAAGAGGACGTCGCGAAATTCGCCTCTCCAGCGAGCGACCTCCTCGGGGGCGGGCTCATTTCTCGCCTCGATGCGCATCAGAGCCCTCCTTCGGTAAACCCCCGCCAGGACCTCAGAGGTTAGGTTTTTTTTTTTTTAACGTAGGAATGCTTTTTACGCACTTACCCTCCGGCTGCAGGGGCAGCCGTCGGACGTCGTGTTGGACTCCCGGGGAGAAAATCGTCTCGACCCAGCCTACCAACTAAACCTACGGTGTTCTCTTCGCCCGTTGCCGGGCCACGGTAGTCACTCAGGTATTACCGTGACCCGACACAGAGTGGCCCCCTATCGGAGGGGGCTCTCTGGGACGGGGGTGGGCAACGTGCCCGCCCCCGTAGGACCGTCACCCCTAGCCCGAACACGGGGCGAGGGGTCGTCCGCCACCCTAGCGACAGGTCCCCTGACCTGCCGCGTATGGCCATGCGGGCCGGGGCCGCCGGCTATTGCGCGCCGACGACCCCTACCAGCGGCCCTGCGGGGGGGAAGAGTTTCCCCTGAGCGTTCTCGCTCCCGCAGGGCTTCTCTCTTCGCCGCCATCACCTCGGATGCAAACGAGGCGACGGCGGCCCAACACTCTTTGCTGCCGGCCATCGAAGCGATGACGGCCGGCAGCGACAAATTGACGCCGATTGCGCCAGTGAGCCTGGCGCGCTGGACAGCCCAGGCCGTGCACACGACCAACGTGTGCTCGGCCGTGTCCACGGCTCCAGACGGGCAGCTCTTGCAACCGGGCGCGGCCTCGATGCCCACCAGCTCCCACAGGTACTTGGCGAAGCAGCCGTGACCCGTGAGGAGCTGGGTTAGATGGTATGTAGGCACCCGGTGCGGCGCCTCGACCCACTGACGCAAGACGGGGCGCACGGCGGAAAGTAGCCGCGCGCCCGACGACACAGAGGTCAACCTATCCGCCCACCTCCCGAAGAGGACGTCGCGAAATTCGCCTCTCCAGCGAGCGACCTCCTCGGGGGCGGGCTCATTTCTCGCCTCGATGCGCATCAGAGCCCTCCTTCGGTAAACCCCCGCCAGGACCTCAGAGGTTAGGTTAGGTTTTTTTTTTTTTTTTTTTTAACGTAGGAATGCTTTTTACGCACTTACCCTCCGGCTGCAGGGGCAGCCGTCGGACGTCGTGTTGGACTCCCGGGGAGAAAATCGTCTCGACCCAGCCTACCAACTAAACCTACGGTGTTCTCTTCGCCCGTTGCCGGGCCACGGTAGTCACTCAGGTATTACCGTGACCCGACACAGAGTGGCCCCCTATCGGAGGGGGCTCTCTGAGACGGGGGTGGGCAACGTGCCCGCCCCCGTAGGACCGTCACCCCTAGCCCGAACACGGGGCGAGGGGTCGTCCGCCACCCTAGCGACAGGTCCCCTGACCTGCCGCGTATGGCCATGCGGGCCGGGGCCGCCGGCTATTGCGCGCCGACGACCCCTACCAGCGGCCCTGCGGGGGGGAAGAGTTTCCCCTGAGCGTTCTCGCTCCCGCAGGGCTTCTCTCTTCGCCGCCATCACCTCGGATGCAAACGAGGCGACGGCGGCCCAACACTCTTTGCTGCCGGCCATCGAAGCGATGACGGCCGGCAGCGACAAATTGACGCCGATTGCGCCAGTGAGCCTGGCGCGCTGGACAGCCCAGGCCGTGCACACGACCAACGTGTGCTCGGCCGTGTCCACGGCTCCAGACGGACAGCTCTTGCAACCGGGTGCGGCCTCGATGCCCACCAGCTCCCACAGGTACTTGGCGAAGCAGCCGTGACCCGTGAGGAGCTGGGTTAGATGGTATGTAGGCACCCGGTGCGGCGCCTCGACCCACTGACGCAAGACGGGGCGCACGGCGGAAAGTAGCCGCGCGCCCGACGACACAGAGGTCAACCTATCCGCCCACCTCCCGAAGAGGACGTCGCGAAATTCGCCTCTCCAGCGAGCGACCTCCTCGGGGGCGGGCTCATTTCTCGCCTCGGTGCGCATCAGAGCCCTCCTTCGGTAAACCCCCGCCAGGACCTCAGCTTCGAGATCCCAGGGGAGGCTCCCGGCAACGACACAAGCCGCCTCCAGTGACACCGTGTGGTACGCCCGTGCGGCCCTCTGCGCCATCACACGCTGCGCGCGACGCAGCAGCGTGGAGTTCTCGGCGCTGAGAGCCGCGGCCGCCCAAATGGGCGCTCCGTAGAGCGCCTTCGAGCGCACCACCGTGTCGTAGAGGCGGCGACCGACACTACCGGCCCCCCCGCTATTCGGGAGCAACCGGGCGAGCATTCCGGCGCACGCCACTAACTTCGGCCCCTCCCACCACGATACTGTAGTCGCGGGGGGGCCTTGCCCGAGGCCCATGGAAGAAGAGGGCCTCGGACTTCTCGAGGGCCACTTCGAGCCCGAGGGCTCTGATGCGGCTATAATGGCGGTAATGGCTCCGCCGGACGACTACCGGGAGGCCAACGACGAGGAAAGTGTGCCGCCCGTGAGAGAGTCGGAAATAGGGGTGGCGGTGACGCGAATGCGGAATGGCGCCGCCCCCGGGCCGGACGGGGTGCCCGCTCGGGTGCTGGCCCTGGTCCTCGACCACTTGGAGCCTCGCCTCAGGGGACTGTTCGACGCTAGCCTGGTGTCCGGACGGTTCCCTGACTGCTGGAAGGAGGGGAAGCTCGTGCTCCTGCCGAAGCCGGGACGGCCTCCGGAATCAGTCGCGGCCTACAGGCCCATCGTGCTGCTGGACGAGGCGGGCAAGCTGTTGGAGAGGGTGGTTGCCGCTCGCATCGTCCAGCACCTTACGCAGGTCGGCCCCGACCTGTCCGACGCCCAGTTCGGGTTTCGGACGGGACGGTCGACGGTCGACGCCATCCTGCGTCTGAAGGCCGCGGCTTCATGCGGCGTTTCATGGAGTGCCCCTCTACTTAAGGCGGCTGGTGGCAGACTACCTCGACGGCCGCGGCGTCCTCTTCGTTAACCGGGAGGGGGACGTCGTCAGGAGGCCCATGTCGTGCGGCGTCCCACAGGGTTCTGTTCTTGGACCGCTCCTGTGGGACATCGGGTACGACTGGGTCCTGCGTGGCCGGCTTCCCCCCGGGCTGGGCGTAATCTGCTACGCCGACGACACTCTTGTCACAGCTCGGGGCGGGACCTTCGAGGAGGCGGCATCCCTGGCCACCTCGGGTACCGCGGAGGTGGTCAGGAGAATCGAGGCGCTGGGGCTTAGGGTGGCCCTGGACAAGTCTGAGGCCCTGCTCTTTCATGGGCCTCGACGCGGTCCACCCGCCGGCGCCTCGATAACGGTTAATGGTTCTGTGGTCGGTATCCGGGCCCACATGAAATATCTGGGCCTGGTTCTCGACGGAAGGTGGTGCTTCGACGAGCACTTCCGCCGACTGGCGCCGAGGCTCGTCGGCACGGCGTCCGCCCTCGGTCGTCTTATGCCGAATTTGGGCGGACCGAGTTTAACGTGCCGACGACTCTACGCCGGGGTGGTCCGGTCGATGGCGCTGTACGGCGCCCCCGTGTGGGCGGGGTCCCTGACCGCTCACAACAGGAACCGTCTGTGGCGTCCGCAGAGGGTCGTAGCGGTCAGGGCCATACGCGGCTACCGCACGGTAGGTGTCGAGGCCGCGTGCGCATTGGCCGGAACCCCCCCGTGGGATATGGAGGCGGAAGTGCTCGCTGACGTTTATCGGCGGGTGTCGACGGCGCGGGCGGGTGGCACAAATCCCCCGCCGAGCGCGATCACCGCGTGGCGGGACGAAGCCCGCCGCACCACCTTCACACAGTGGAGGGCTCGGCTGGAGACGCCTCGGGCCGGTCTGCGGACCGTAGGGGCGCTTCAGCCGATACTGGAGGAATGGGCGGTGCGGCAGCACGGAGTCCTCACCTTCCGGCTTGTGCAGGTGTTGTCGGGGCACGGCTGCTTCGGCAAATATCTGCACGACGTCGCAAGGAGGGAGACGACTCCAGGCTGCCACCACTGCGACTGCAGCGAGGACTCGGCGCAGCACACGCTCGAGTCGTGCCCGGCCTGGGTTGAGCAGCGCCGGGAGCTCGCTGCAGTCATCGGAGAGGACCTGTCGTTGCCGGCCGTTGCGCGAGCGATGGTCGGCGATGACGGGGCCTGGACCGCGGTCGCCGCCTTCTGCGAGGACGTCATCTCGCAGAAGGAGACGGCGGAGAGGGCCCGGGAGGATTCACTTCTCTCGGACCCGATACGCCGTCGGCGCGTAGGGCGGCGCGGGCGCGCTCACTTGCGCCTGATGCCCTCCAGCCGAGCTTCCTCACTGAGGCCAACGACGAGGAAAGTGTGCCGCCCGTGAGAGAGTCGGAAATAGGGGTGGCGGTGACGCGAATGCGGAATGGCGCTGCCCCCGGGCCGGACGGGGTGCCCGCTCGGGTGCTGGCCCTGGTCCTCGACCACTTGGAGCCTCGCCTCAGGGGACTGTTCGACGCTAGCCTGGTGTCCGGACGGTTCCCTGACTGCTGGAAGGAGGGGAAGCTCGTGCTCCTGCCGAAGCCGGGACGGCCTCCGGAATCAGTCGCGGCCTACAGGCCCATCGTGCTGCTGGACGAGGCGGGCAAGCTGTTGGAGAGGGTGGTTGCCGCTCGCATCGTCCAGCACCTCACGCAGGTCGGCCCCGACCTGTCCGACGCCCAGTTCGGGTTTCGGACGGGACGGTCGGGTTGTTTTAGTGGGTGAGGGCCCCACACTACCCTGCAGTCTCCCCGGACGCGGGGTGTGCGGTTAGGCATTTTTTCCCGCCAAAAAAAAAAAAAAAAAAAAAAAAAAAAAAAAAAAAAAAAAAAAAAAAAAAAAAAAAAAAAAAAAAAAAAGGTTAGGTTAGGTTAGGTTAGGTTAGGTTAGGTTAGGTTAGGTTAGGTTAGGTTAGGTTAGGTTTTTTTTTTTTTTTACGTAGGAATGCTTTTTACGCACTTACCCTCCGGCTGCGGGGGCAGCCGTCGGACGTCGTGTTGGACTCCCGGGGAGTAAAATTTCTCTCGACCCAGCCTACCAACTAAACCTACGGTGTCCTCCTCGCCCGTTGCCGGGCCGTGGTGGTTACTCAGGTATTACCACGACCCGACACGGGGGGCCCCCTAGCGGTGGGGGCTCACTGTGACGGGGGGTGAGCGACGTGCCCCCCCCGTCGGACTGTCACCCCTCGCCCGAACACGAGGCGAGGGGTCGTCCGCCACATTGGGCGCGACAGGTCCCCCGACCTGCCGCGCGTGGCCAACTCGCGGGCCGGGGCCGCCGACTATTGCGCGCCGACGACCCCTACCCGCGGCCCTGCGGGGGGGAAGAGTTTCCCCCGAGCGCTCTCGCTCACGCAGGGCTTCTCGTTTTGCCGCCATCACCTCGGATGCGAAGGAGGTGACGGCGGCCCAGCACTCTTTGCTGCCGGCCATCGAAGCGATGACGGCCGGCAGCGACAAATTTCCGCCAATTACGCCAGTGAGTCTGGCGCGCTGGACAGACCAGGCCGTGCACACGACCAACGTGTGCTCGGCCGTGTCCACGGCTCCGGACGCACAGCTCTTGCAGCCGGGTGCGGACTCGACTCCTACCAGCTCCCACAGGTACTTAGCGAAGCAGCCGTGACCTGTGAGGAGCTGGGTCAAGTGATAGGTTGGCACCCGGTGCGGCGCCTCGACCCACTGACGCAATACGGGGCGCACGGCAGAAAGAAGCCGCGCGCCCGACGTCACCACTGACAACCTCTCGGCCCACCTCCCGAAGAGGACGTCGCGAAATTCGCCTCTCCAGCGAGCGACCTCATCGGGGGCGGGCTCTATTCTCGCCTCACTGCGCATCAGGGCCCTCTGTCGGTAAACCCCCGCCAGGACCCCAGCCTCGAGGTCCCAGGGGAGGCTCCCTGCGATTACGCATGCCGCCTCCAGCGACACCGTGTGGTACGCCCGAGCGGCCCTCTGCGCCATCACACGCTGCGCGCGTCGCAGCAGCGTGGAGTTCTCGGCGCTGAGAGCCGCAGCCGCCCATATGGGCGCTCCGTAGAGCGCCTTCGAGCGCACCACCGCGTCATAGAGGCGGCGACCGACACTACCGGCCCCCCCGCTATTCGGGAGCAACCGGGCGAGCATTCCGGCGCACGCCACCAACTTCGGCGCCAGCGCCCGGAAGTGCTCGCCGAACCTCCACCGACTGTCCAGGACCAGTCCCAGATATTTCATCTTTTCTCCGACAGCGATGGAGGCCCCTCCCACCACGATACTATAGTCGCGGGGGGGCCTTGCCCGAGGCCCGTGAAAGAAGAGGGCCTCGGACTTCTCGAGGGCCACTTCGAGCCCGAGGGCCCTGATGCGGCTTACGACGTGAGCGGTGCCTGCAGTTGTCAGGACACCGGCGTCACGGAACGTAGGGCCCCGCGCGGTCACCAGGGTATCGTCGGCGTAACAAATGACGCCGACTCCCCGAAGATTGGCACCGCGCAGGACCCAGTCAAACCCGATGTTCCACAGGAGTGGGCCCAGCACCGACCCCTGTGGAACACCACACGACATGTCCCGGCGGACTACACGATCCCGGGCCGGGTAGAAGACGGCCCGGTCCGTAAAGTAGTCCGCCAGGACCCTCCTGAGGTACCACGGAACTTTGTGGTACCTCAGGGCCTCCAAAATTGTCGCCCAGGGGAGGGTGTTGAAAGCGTTAGCAATGTCAAGAGACACTGCCAACAACACCCCCCCCTGTGAAACCGCTTCTTCGACTCGGTCCCTCAGTCGGGACACGGCGTCAATCGTCGACCGCGCGCGGCGGAACCCGAACTGAACGTCGCTCAGGTCCGGGCCCACCGTCTCCAAGTGTCGGACGAGGCGCGCTGCGACGACCCTTTCGAAGGTCTTGCACGCCTCGTCGAGAAGGACAATCGGACGGTAGGCCGACGGAGAGTCGGGGGGTCGCCCGTGCTTTTGGAGCAGCACGAGCTTCCCGGACTTCCACCGCCGCGGGACTCTGCCGGACGCCATGCACTCCGACATGAGGGACAAAATCTCCTCCTCCAGGACCGGCATCACGCGGGCGAGGACTCGCCCAGGGACGCCGTCCGGGCCCGGGGCGCGGTTCCTCTCTTTGAGCTTGAGGACCGCAACCCCCAGCTCGGCCTCGGACACGGGCGGCACTTCCTCGCCCGCAGCCGGTCCCTCGTCTTGTGTCGCCGCCGCCATCCTCGGCGGCGACCACTCCTCTCTCGCCGGGAAGAGCGAGCTGACCACCCTTTCGACGAAGAGTGGCTCGAGGGTTCTCGTCAGCGGGGGCGCCGCTGGACGGAGTTTCTGCGTCACCGTCTTGTACGGGCGCCCCCATGGATCGCGATCCACGCTCTCGAGCCACTCCTGCCAACTCTCGGCTTTGGCGGCCTTTATGGCAGCGGTGAATGAATTCCTCGCGGCCCGGTACGCGGCGAGCAATATCTCCTCTTGGGCGAGGTCTCTATTGGCCCTCCTGCGACTGCGGGTGTACCGGCGCCGAGACATTTGGCACTCGGTGCGGAGGCCCTGAAGATGGGGCCTCCACCAGTACACCTGCTTGCGCGGAGGGGTCGGACCCGCCCGGATCATCGCCGCGTCGCAGACGCGAGAGAGCGCTCCAGAAAGCCGCTCGCATCTCGCGTCCACGTCCAGGCCGCTCCCTACATTTTCGACATGGGTCCCGTTGGGACCCGCGATCCACCGCTCCACTATGGCCGCCTCGGTGGCCAGCTCTGGGTCCAAGGTGTTCAGCCTCCACCGAGGACCCTCTCCCGGCAGGGGACGGTCCAGCTCGACGGCTGGGGCGTCCGCGGGGGATGGGACTAGGTCGAACCGTATGTAGCGATGGTCCGACAACGTCTCCACCCCCTCCTCCACCCTCCACCGCCTCGTGCGGCGGGCCAGGGCGGGACTTGCAAAGGACAGGTCGACAATTGACCCGCCCGTATGCCGGACGCACGTCAGGACCGTCCCCGAGTTCAACAAAACCAAGCCAGTGGACACCGCCCACTCCTCAAGGGTGTCACCCCTGGCGTCGGTCGCCGGAGATCCCCACGACCGGGATTTGGCATTAAAGTCTCCGGCGACCACCACAGGGGTGGGGTGTACTTCCGCCACGAGGTCGCCGACCTCGGCGAGAAGACGCTCGAAATCAGCGAGCGTCCTATTGGGCGAGAAGTACACGCCGACTACTGCAACGTCGCCCAGCGACGCGAGCACGCACCCGTGGCCCCTCAGCACCCTCTGAAAGGGTCGGGGGGCAGCACGGCGTCGCCAAGCGACGATAGCCACCGAACCGTCCTGATCGCCCACCCAGTCGTCACGGGCTAGGACGCGGTACGGTTCGGCGACTATGGCTACATTTATTTGCCACTGCGCAGCGGTCTGGAGAAGAAGATCCTGGGCCGCTGCGCAGTGATTAACATTCGCCTGCAGTAGAGACACCCTATTGGCCATTTAATTGGTGGCGGTGTCCATGGCCTCAGGGGCAGCACCAGGCTGAGGTGCTGCCGAAGACGCGGCGGGGGGGTTAGGTTTTCCCCCGCCCGTCTTTTTCGCCGCTCGCGTGGACTTCTTAGCCACCGCTGGGCACTTTTTGTGGCCCAAACGGTGACCAGAGTCGACGCCCTCCGACGCGCAAATCGCGCAGGAGGGCTCTGCCGCCGTACAGGCTGCCGCCTTATGGCCCGGCTGCCCGCACCGGAAGCACAGTGCACTGCGGTCGATTTCGCAGGTGCACTGCACGCCAACGTGGCCCGGTACGAGGCAGCGGAAACACCGCTGCGGCCGCGCGTCGAGGAGCGCGGCCCGGGCCGTAGACCAACCGATGGTGAGTCGTCCACCATCGGTCACTTTCTTGGCCGCCGGGACTGGGCACTTCACCCACACGGTCCCAGGGCGGCCAGGTGGGCGGACAATGTTGCCCACCTTGACTTGATCGGGGCGGCAGCCCCCCACATTAACGACGGCCGCGGCCACTGCCTCACCAGTGACCGCGTCCCCCAGACCGGAGATGCGCATTTCTGCGCACTGCTCCGGTCTGGCCACGCGAGCGACGTCGCCGATGACCTCGCGCATTTTGGCCGCGAGCTCATCGGCTTTTTTCGCCTTGTCGACGCCTGACACTTCCATTATACGGCCCCCAGTTCGGGCCGTACGGAACTTTACGCCTTCGATCCCCAAGGCCGAGAGCTGGATGGCGCCCTCGGCCCTGGCCATAACCTCCGCGTATGACTTCGTCGAGTCCTGCGGGAGGGTAACTACCACCGCAGCGGTCTTCGGGGCGCGCAATTTGCGAGTGCGCTTCCCCTTTTTCGCCTTTTGTTGCTGTTGTTGCGCTGGTTGTGCTGGAGCTGCTGGCGCGGCAGGTTTGGGCGCCTTAGCTCTGCGAGCGACAACATTCCACGCCTCCCGTTGTTGTTGTTGGGGAGGCGGGGGCGGCGGTGGTGGCTGGACCGCGGAGTTGGACGCCGACTGGGACGCGGGTCTTGCCGGAGCAGCAGGAGGAGCGGCCGCCGTTTGTTTGCGGGCAGCCTGCGATTCCTGTGCCGCCAACGTCTTCTTTCCCCTCTTCTTCTTCCCCGCGGCTTGGATTGTGGCGGGGGCGGGGGGGAGCGACTGCGCCGGCTTTGGTATCGGGAGAGCCGGGAAATCCTCGACGCTCGGAGCGGGTGCGGGAGCGCTATCTGCGCTCACCCTCGCTCGACGAGCGTCCGCCGCCAGAGGAGGGCGGGTACGCTGCTCCGGGAGGAGCCGGTCACTGATGCCAGCCATTCTGGCATCTATGAGGAAGGCGATCTCCTCCCGGGTCATTCCCTGGCTGGTGGCAGCTTGGTTCTGTGCGTCCAGCCGGGATCGGAGCTCTGCCATTTCAGCGGTGAGCCTCTCCGTCATCTTCTTGTGCACCGCGTTCTCGGCGCGCAAGAGCTTCAGCTCCTCGCTCTCGCTTTCCTCGCGGATCTCAGCCAGCTCCTTGAAGGAGTCGGCAAGGTCAGACATGGCGATCCTCACCGACGCCACGTTTTGGCACTTCATCCGCGAGGATTTGCGTGCCACGGAGGAGATTACCTCCAGCGCAGAGTCAACGACTCCACGCAATTCGTCGACCCCGCGACGTTTCCTGGGGCCGGTTGCTGGCTGCTCCTTCCTCCTGGTGAGGGACTCCAGCTTGTCCCTCTTGGCGGCCACTTCCTCGGCCAGCTCTCTCTCAGCCTGCAGCTCCATTTCGCGCTGGAGCTGCAGGTTGTGTTCCGCTTTTGCCTTCGCCAGACCGACATACTCTCCGGTCGTTGGCGGGCGCCCGCGTCCCTTCTTATTGGCCTTCTCTGGAGAGGTTGCTTCCTCCAGCGGCCTTTTTCTCCAAAAGCTCGCCTTGCTCGGGTTGTTTGGCGAGCAAGACCGCGAGCGATCCTCCACAGACATAACGCTACCGCTGTCTGACTCCGACAGCCGCAGCGACGATCTCTCTCCGAGGTACAGGCGAGTAAGCCTTACCCTCGCTTCCCGGTGTTTGCGGGCCGAAGCCCGGGCCAGTTCTTCGTCATCAATGGCCGACGAGGAGTCGGTCATTGCCAGATCATCGATCAGGTCATCATTTTTAGCAGAATCGTCGTTCCATTTATTTAAGCCAGTTTCGTCGTTTTGAGTTTTCTCAGTCCGTTTAGTAGTTTTGCCAGAGTCGTCGTTGGTTAGGTTATCAGATTTGTTTGTTTTTATTTTAAGTTTAAGATTTTCCATAGTAATCCCACGAGTATGGGGGAAAGGGTGGTCGATGCAAGCAGAGCCCCCTGTACTTGCACAATCCTATATACCCAGGCGAACCTTGCGGAGGTCGGACAGTTTCCGCAGGATTTTTACAACTTTTCTGTTGGGTGTTATTGACTTTTCCTTGTCTCGGGCCGGCCGGTTAAGGCAAGCCCCCTGTCCCAGCCATCACGCCGCTAGACGTGATCAACGACACGCAACAGCTGGAACAGGTCGCCCGACGTTGCCCCCAACAGGGGGGCATCCCCCTGAACACGAGTTAACGCATCCAGAGGGACCGCCGCGCCGCGCAGTACTTGCGCCCACAACCACGTCCACGAAGGGACCGCTTCCTCGAAAGGAGACGACTGAAGTTGGAGCCTGAGCTCCCGAACCAGACCCCCAAAAGGGGGAAGACGAGGGAGCCAGAACTCCCGCACCAATAGGATCGGTGCACCAACGCCGTGCACAAGAAGCGCACACAGCCGCCGGCCTTGCAGGCCGGCCATACCACGACCCCCCGACATGGGGGTCAGCTTGGCAGGATATCAGTCAACCCCCAAAAACGTTCTCGGCACTTTAGGGCCGAGTTTTGTTGTTGGAGGCCGTCCAGGACGCACCGGACCCACGGCTTCCGGAAACGGGAAGCGGCGGGCCACACGAGGAGGTTTCCTGCCCTAGCGCCCCAGGTTAGGTTAGGTTAGGTTTTTTTTTTTTTTTTTTTTTACGTAGGAATGCTTTTTACGCACTTACCCTCCGGCTGCGGGGGCAGCCGTCGGACGTCGTGTTGGACTCCCGGGGAGTAAAATTTCTCTCGACCCAGCCTACCAACTAAACCTACGGTGTCCTCCTCGCCCGTTGCCGGGCCGTGGTGGTTACTCAGGTATTACCACGACCCGACACGGGGGGCCCCCTAGCGGTGGGGGCTCACTGTGACGGGGGGTGAGCGACGTGCCCCCCCCGTCGGACTGTCACCCCTCGCCCGAACACGAGGCGAGGGGTCGTCCGCCACATTGGGCGCGACAGGTCCCCCGACCTGCCGCGCGTGGCCATCTCGCGGGCCGGGGCCGCCGACTATTGCGCGCCGACGACCCCTACCCGCGGCCCTGCGGGGGGGAAGAGTTTCCCCCGAGCGTTCTCGCTCACGCAGGGCTTCTCGTTTTGCCGCCATCACCTCGGATGCGAAGGAGGTGACGGCGGCCCAGCACTCTTTGCTGCCGGCCATCGAAGCGATGACGGCCGGCAGCGACAAATTTCCGCCAATTACGCCAGTGAGTCTGGCGCGCTGGACAGACCAGGCCGTGCACACGACCAACGTGTGCTCGGCCGTGTCCACGGCTCCGGACGAGCAGCTCTTGCAACCGGGTGCGGCTTCGACGCCCACCAGCTCCCACAGGTACTTGGCGAAGCAGCCGTGACCTGTGAGGAGCTGGGTAAGATGGTATGTTGGCACCCGGTGCGGCGCCTCGACCCACTGACGCAATACGGGGCGCACGGCAGAAAGAAGCCGCGCGCCCGACGTCACCACTGACAACCTCTCGGCCCACCTCCCGAAGAGGACGTCGCGAAATTCGCCTCTCCAGCGAGCGACCTCATCGGGGGCGGGCTCCATTCTCGCCTCACTGCGCATCAGGGCCCTCCGTCGGTAGACCCCCGCCAGGACCCCAGCCTCGAGGTCCCAGGGGAGGCTCCCTGCGATTACGCATGCCGCCTCCAGCGACACGGTATGGTACGCCCGAGCGGCTCTCTGCGCCATCACACGCTGCGCTCGTCGCAGCAGCGTGGAGTTCTCGGCGCTGAGAGCCGCAGCCGCCCATATGGGCGCTCCGTAGAGCGCCTTCGAGCGCACCACCGCGTCATAGAGGCGGCGACCGACGCTACCGGCCCCCCCGCTATTCGGGAGCAACCGGGCGAGCATTCCGGCGCACGCCACCAACTTCGGCGCCAGCGCCCGGAAGTGCTCGCCGAACCTCCACCGACTGTCCAGGACCAGTCCCAGATATTTCATCTTTTCTCCGACAGCGATGGAGGCCCCTCCCACCACGATACTATAGTCGCGGGGGGGCCTTGCCCGAGGCCCGTGAAAGAAGAGGGCCTCGGACTTCTCGAGGGCCACTTCGAGCCCGAGGGCCCTGATGCGGCTTACGACGTGCGCGGTGCCTGCAGTTGCCAGGACACCGGCGTCACGGAACGTAGGGCCCCGCGCGGTCACCAGGGTATCGTCGGCGTAACAAATGACGCCGACTCCCCGAAGATTGGCACCGCGCAGGACCCAGTCAAACCCGATGTTCCACAGGAGTGGGCCCAGCACCGACCCCTGTGGAACACCACACGACATGTCCCGGCGGACTACACGATCCCGGGCCGGGTAGAAGACGGCCCGGTCCGTAAAGTAGTCCGCCAGGACCCTCCTGAGGTACCACGGAACTTTGTGGTACCTCAGGGCCTCCAAAATTGTCGCCCAGGGGAGGGTGTTGAAAGCGTTAGCAATGTCAAGAGACACTGCCAACAACACCCCCCCCTGTGAAACCGCTTCTTCGACTCGGTCCCTCAGTCGGGACACGGCGTCAATCGTCGACCGCGCGCGGCGGAACCCGAACTGGAAATCACTCAGGTCCGGGCCCACCGTCTCCAAGTGTCGGACGAGGCGTGCTGCGACGACCCTTTCGAAGGTCTTGCACGCCTCGTCGAGAAGGACAATCGGACGGTAGGCCGACGGAGAGTCGGGGGGTCGCCCGTGCTTTTGAAGAAGCACGAGCTTCCCGGACTTCCACCGCCGCGGGACTCTGCCGGACGCCATGCACTCCGACATGAGGGACAAAATCTCCTCCTCCAGGACCGGCATCACGTGGGCGAGGACCCGCCCAGGGACGCCGTCCGGGCCCGGGGCGCGGTTCCTCTCTTTCAGTTTGAGGACCGCAACCCCCAACTCGGCCTCGGACACGGGCGGCACTTCCTCGCCCGCAGCCGGTCCCTCAACTAGTGTCGCCGCCGCCATCCTCGGCGGCGACCACTCCCCTCTCGCCGGGAAGAGCGAGCTGACCACCCTTTCGACGAAGAGTGGCTCGAGGGTTCTCGTCAGCGGGGGCGCCGCTGGACGGAGTTTCTGCGTCACCGTCTTGTACGGGCGCCCCCATGGATCGCGATCCACGCTCTCGAGCCACTCCTGCCAGCTCTCGGCTTTGGCGGCCTTTATGGCAGCGGTGAATGTGTTTCTCGCGGCCCGGTACGCGGCCAGCAATATCTCCTCTTGGGCGGGGTCTCTATTGGCCCTCCTGCGACTGCGGGTGTACCGGCGCCGAGACATTTGGCACTCGGTGCGGAGGCCCTGAAGATGGGGCCTCCACCAGTACACCTGCTTGCGCGGAGGGGTCGGACCCGCCCGGATCATCGCCGCGTCGCAGACGCGAGAGAGCGCTCCAGAAATCCGCTCGCATCTCGCGTCCACGTCCAGGCCGCTCCCTAAATTATCGACATGGGTCCCGTTGGGACCCGCGATCCACCGCTCCACTATGGCCGCCTCGGTGGCCAGCTCTGGGTCCAAGGTGTTCAGCCTCCACCGAGGACCCTCTCCCGGCAGGGGACGGTCCAGCTCGACGGCTGGGGCGTCCGCGGGGGATGGGACTAGGTCGAACCGTATGTAGCGATGGTCCGACAACGTCTCCACCCCCTCCTCCACCCTCCACCGCCTCGTGCGGCGGGCCAGGGCGGGACTTGCAAAGGACAGGTCGACAATTGACCCGCCCGTATGCCGGACGCACGTCAGGACCGTCCCCGAGTTCAACAAAACCAAGCCAGTGGACACCGCCCACTCCTCAAGGGTGTCACCCCTGGCGTCGGTCGCCGGAGATCCCCACGACCGGGATTTGGCATTAAAGTCTCCGGCGACCACCACAGGGGTGGGGTGTACTTCCGCCACGAGGTCGCCGACCTCGGCGAGAAGACGCTCGAAATCAGCGAGCGTCCTATTGGGCGAGAAGTACACGCCGACTACTGCAACGTCGCCCAGCGACGCGAGCACGCACCCGTGGCCCCTCAGCACCCTCTGAAAGGGTCGGGGGGCAGCACGGCGTCGCCAAGCGACGATAGCCACCGAACCGTCCTGATCGCCCACCCAGTCGTCACGGGCTAGGACGCGGTACGGCTCGGCGACTATGGCTACATTTATTTGCCACTGCGCAGCGGTCTGGAGAAGAAGATCCTGGGCCGCTGCGCAGTGATTAACATTCGCCTGCAGTAGAGACACCCTATTGGCCATTTAATTGGTGGCGGTGTCCATGGCCTCAGGGGCAGCACCAGGCTGAGGTGCTGCCGAAGACGCGGCGGGGGGGTTAGGTTTTCCCAACACAAGCCGCCTCCAGTGACACCGTGTGGTACGCCCGTGCGGCCCTCTGCGCCATCACACGCTGCGCACGACGCAGCAGCGTGGAGTTCTCGGCGCTGAGAGCCGCGGCCGCCCAAATGGGCGCTCCGTAGAGCGCCTTCGAGCGCACCACCGTGTCGTAGAGGCGACGACCGACACAACCGGCCCCCCCACTATTCGGGAGCAACCGGGCGAGCATTCCGGCGCACGCCACTAGCTTCGGCGCCAGCGCCCGGAAGTGCTCGCCGAACCTCCACCGACTGTCCAGAACCAGTCCCAGATATTTTATTTTATTTCCGACAGTGATGGAGGCCCCTCCCACTACGATACTGTAGTCTCGGGGGGGCCTCGCCCGAGGCCCGTGGAAGAAGAGGGCCTCGGACTTCTCGAGGGCAACTTCGAGCCCGAGGGCCCTGATGCGTCTTACTATGTGCGCGGTGCCTGCAGTAGCCAGGACACCGGCGTCACGAAAAGTAAGGCCCCGCGCGGTTACCAGGGTGTCGTCGGCGTAACAAATGACGCCGACTCCCCGAAGATTGGCACCGCGCAGGACCCAATCGAACCCGATGTTCCACAGGAGTGGGCCCAGCACCGACCCCTGTGGAACACCACACGACATGTCCCGGCGGACTACACGATCCCGGGCCGGGTAGAAGATGGCCCGGTCCGTAAAGTAGTCCGCCAGGACCCTCCTGAGGTACCACGGAACTTTGTGGTACCTCAGGGCCTCCATAATTGTCGCCCAGGGGAGAGTGTTGAAAGCGTTAGCAATATCGAGCGATACTGCCAACAACACCCCCCCCTGTGAAACTACATTTACGACTCTGTCCCTCAGCCGGGACACGGCGTCGATCGTCGACCGCGCGCGGCGGAAACCAAACTGATTATCACTTAAATCCGGGCCCACCGTCTCTAGGTGGCGGACGAGGCGCGCTGCGACAACTCTCTCGAACGTTTTGCACGCCTCGTCGAGAAGTACGATTGGACGGTAGGCCGACGGAGAGTCGGGGGGTCGCCCGTGCTTCTGAAGCAGCACGAGCTTCCCCGTTTTCCACCGCCGCGGGACTCTGCCGGACGCCATGCACTCCGACATGAGGGACAGAACCTCCTCTTCCAGGACCGGCGTCACGCGGGCGAGAACCCGCCCAGGAACACCGTCCGGGCCCGGGGCGCGGTTCCTCTCTTTGAGTTTGAGGACCGCAACCCCCAACTCGGCCTCGGACACGGGCGGCACTTCCTCGCCCGCAGCCGGTCCCTCATCTCGTGTCGCCGCCGCCATCCTCGGCGGCGACCACTCTTCTCTCGCCGGGAAGAGCGAGCTGACCACCCTTTCAACGAAGAGTGGCTCGAGGGTTCTCGTCAGCGGGGGCGCCGCTGGACGGAGTTTCTGCATTACCGTCTTGTACGGGCGCCCCCATGGATCTCGATCCACGCTCTCGAGCCACTCCTGCCAACTCTCGGCTTTGGCGGCCTTGATGGCAGCGGTGAACGAATTTCTCGCAGCCCGGTACGCGGCGAGCAATACCTCCTCTTGGGCGAGGTCTCTATTGGCCCTCCTGCGACTGCGGGTGTACCGGCGCCGAGACATTTGGCACTCGGTGCGGAGGCCCTGAAGATGGGGCCTCCACCAGTACACCTGCTTGCGCGGAGGGGTCGGACCCGCCCGGATCATCGCCGCGTCGCAGACGCGAGAGAGCGCTCCAGAAAGCCGCTCGCATCTCGCGTCCACGTCCAGGCCGCTCCCTATATTTACGCCATGGGTCCCATTGGGACCCGCGATCCACCGCTCCACTATAGCCGCCTCGGTGGCAGGTTAGGTTAGGTTAGGTTTTTTTTTTTTTTTTACGTAGGAATGCTTTTTACGCACTTACCCTCCGGCTGCAGGGGCAGCCGTCGGACGTCGTGTTGGACTCCCGGGGAGAAAATCGTCTCGACCCAGCCTACCAACTAAACCTACGGTGTTCTCTTCGCCCGTTGCCGGGCCACGGTAGTCACTCAGGTATTACCGTGACCCGACACAGAGTGGCCCCCTATCGGAGGGGGCTCTCTGGGACGGGGGTGGGCAACGTGCCCGCCCCCGTAGGACCGTCACCCCTAGCCCGAACACGGGGCGAGGGGTCATCCGCCACCCTAGCGACAGGTCCCCTGACCTGCCGCGTATGGCCATGCGGGCCGGGGCCGCCGGCTATTGCGCGCCGACGACCCCTACCAGCGGCCCTGCGGGGGGGAAGAGTTTCCCCTGAGCGTTCTCGCTCCCGCAGGGCTTCTCTCTTCGCCGCCATCACCTCGGATGCAAACGAGGCGACGGCGGCCCAACACTCTTTGCTGCCGGCCATCGAAGCGATGACGGCCGGCAGCGACAAATTGACGCCGATTGCGCCAGTGAGCCTGGCGCGCTGGACAGCCCAGGCCGTGCACACGACCAACGTGTGCTCGGCCGTGTCCACGGCTCCAGACGGACAGCTCTTGCAACCGGGTGCGGCCTCGATGCCCACCAGCTCCCACAGGTACTTGGCGAAGCAGCCGTGACCCGTGAGGAGCTGGGTTAGATGGTATGTAGGCACCCGGTGCGGCGCCTCGACCCACTGACGCAAGACGGGGCGCACGGCGGAAAGTAGCCGCGCGCCCGACGACACAGAGGTCAACCTATCCGCCCACCTCCCGAAGAGGACGTCGCGAAATTCGCCTCTCCAGCGAGCGACCTCCTCGGGGGCGGGCTCATTTCTCGCCTCGATGCGCATCAGAGCCCTCCTTCGGTAAACCCCCGCCAGGACCTCAGCTTCGAGATCCCAGGGGAGGCTCCCGGCAACGACACAAGCCGCCTCCAGTGACACCGTGTGGTACGCCCGTGCGGCCCTCTGCGCCATCACACGCTGCGCGCGACGCAGCAGCGTGGAGTTCTCGGCGCTGAGAGCCGCGGCCGCCCAAATGGGCGCTCCGTAGAGCGCCTTCGAGCGCACCACCGTGTCGTAGAGGCGGCGACCGACACTACCGGCCCCCCCGCTATTCGGGAGCAACCGGGCGAGCATTCCGGCGCACGCCACTAACTTCGGCGCCAGCGCCCGGAAGTGCTCGCCGAACCTCCACCGACTGTCCAGGACCAGTCCCAGATATTTCATCTTTTCTCCGACAGCGATGGAGGCCCCTCCCACCACGATACCATAGTCGCGGGGGGGCCTTGCCCGAGGCCCGTGAAAGAAGAGGGCCTCGGACTTCTCGAGGGCCACTTCGAGCCCGAGGGCCCTGATGCGGCTTACGACGTGCGCGGTGCCTGCAGTTGCCAGGACACCGGCGTCACGGAAGGTAGGGCCCCGCGCGGTCACCAGGGTATCGTCGGCGTAACAAATGACGCCGACTCCCCGAAGATTGGCACCGCGCAGGACCCAGTCGAACCCTATGTTCCACAGGAGTGGGCCCAGCACCGACCCCTGTGGAACACCACACGACATGTCCCGGCGGACTACACGATCCCGGGCCGGGTAGAAGACGGCCCGGTCCGTAAAGTAGTCCGCCAGGACCCTCCTGAGGTACCACGGAACTTTGTGGTACCTCAGGGCCTCTAAAATTGTCGCCCAGGGGAGGGTGTTGAAAGCGTTAGCAATGTCAAGAGACACTGCCAACAACACCCCCCCCTGTGAAACCGCTTCCTCGACTCGGTCCCTCAGTCGGGACACGGCGTCAATCGTCGACCGCGCGCGGCGGAACCCGAACTGAACGTCGCTCAGGTCCGGGCCCACCGTCTCCAAGTGTCGGACGAGGCGCGCTGCGACGACCCTTTCGAAGGTCTTGCACGCCTCGTCGAGAAGGACAATCGGACGGTAGGCCGACGGAGAGTCGGGGGGTCGCCCGTGCTTTTGGAGCAGCACGAGCTTCCCGGACTTCCACCGCCGCGGGACTCTGCCGGACGCCATACATTCCGACATGAGGGACAGAACCTCCTCTTCCAGGACCGGCATCACGTGGGCGAGTACCCGCCCAGGAACACCGTCCGGACCCGGGGCGCGGCTCCTCTCTTTGAGTTTGAGGACCGCAGCCCCCAGCTCGGCCTCGGACACGGGCGGCACTTCCTCGCCCACAGCCGGTCCCTCAACTTGTGTCGCCGCCGCCATCCTCGGCGGCGACCACTCCTCTCTCGCCGGGAAGAGCGAGCCGACCACCCTCTCCACGAAGAGCGGCTCGAGGGTTCTCGTCAGGGGGGGCGCCGCTGGGCGGAGTTTTTGAGTCACCACCTTGTACGGGCGCCCCCATGGATCTCTATCCACACTCTCGAGCCACTCCTGCCATGACTCGGCTTTGGCGGCCCTGATGGCAGCGGTGAACGAATTTCTCGCGGCCCGGTACGCGGCGAGCAATACCTCCTCTTGGGCGGGGTCTCTGTTTGCCCTCCTGCGACTGCGGGTGTATCGGCGCCGTGACATTTGGCACTCGGTGCGGAGGCCCTGAAGATGGGGCCTCCACCAGTACACCCGCTTGCGCGGAGGGGTCGGACCCGCCCGGATCATCGCCGCGTCGCAGACGCGAGAGAGCGCTCCAGAAAGCCGCTCGCATCTCGCGTCCACGTCCAGGCCGCTCCCTACATTTGCGCCATGGGTCCCATTGGGACCCGCGATCCACCGCTCCACTATGGCCGCCTCGGTGGCCAGCTCTGGGTCCAGGGTGTTAAGCCTCCACCGAGGACCCTCTCCCGGCAGGGGACGGTCCAGCTCGACGGCTGGGGCGTCCGTGGGGGATGGGACTAGGTCGAACCGGATGTACCTGTGGTCCGACAGCGTCTCCACCCCCTCCTCCACCCTCCACCGCCTCGCGCGGCGGGCCAGGGCGGGACTAGCAAATGACAGGTCGACAATTGACCCGCCCGTGTGCCGGACGCACGTCAGGACCGTCCCCGTATTTAGTAACACTAATCCGGCGGACACCGCCCACTCTTCTAGGGTGTCACCCCTGGCATCGGTCGCCGGAGATCCCCACGACCGGGATTTGGCATTGAAGTCTCCGGCGACCACCACAGGGGTGGGGTGCACTTCCGCCACGAGGTCGCCCACCTCGGCGAGAAGACGCTCGAACTCGGCGAGCGTCCTATTGGGCGAGAAGTACACGCCGACTACTGCAACGTCGCCCAGCGACGCGAGAACGCACCCGTGGCCCCTTAACACCCTCTGAAAGGGACGGGGGGCAGCACGGCGCCGCCAAGCGACGATAGCCACCGAACCGTCCTGATCGCCCACCCAGTCATCACGGGCTTGGACGCGGTACGGCTCAGCGACTACGGCTACATCGATCTGCCACTGCGCAGCGGTCTGGAGAAGAAGATCCTGAGCGGCCGCGCAGTGGTTAACGTTTGCCTGCAGTAGTGACACCCTGTTTGCCATTTAATTGGCGGCGGTGTCCATAGCCTCCGGGGCAGCACCAGCCTGAGGTGCTATCGAGGACGAGGCGGAGGGTTTAGGTCTTCCCCCGCCCGTCTTTTTCGTCGCTTTTGGCTTCTTAGCCATCGCTGGGCATTTTTTATGGCCCAGACGATGGCCGGAGTCAACGCCCTCCGACGCGCAGATTGCGCAGGAGGGCTCCGCCGAACAGGCTGCCGCCTTGTGGCCCGGTTGCCCGCACCGGAAGCAGAGCGCACTGCGGTCCACTGCGCACGTGCACTGCACTCCTACGTGCCCCGGTGCGAGGCAGCGGAAGCAACGCTGCGGCCGCGCGTCCAGAAGCGCGGCCCGGGCCGTCGACCAACCGATGGTGAGACGTCCACCATCGGTGATCTTTTTGGCCGCCGGGACAGGGCACTTGACCCAGACGGTCCCAGGGCGGCCAGGTGGGCGGGTGATGTTGCCCACCTTGACTAAATCGGGGCGGCAGCCCCCTACGTTAGCGACAGACGCGGCCACTAGATCGGCAGTGACCGCGTCTCCCAGACCGGAGATACGCATCTCGGCGCACTGCTCCGGCCTGGACACTTTGGCGACGTCACCGATGACCTCGCGTATTTTGGTCGCGAGGTCATCGGCCTTTTTAGATTTTTCGACCCCGGAGACTTCCATCACACGGCCCCCAGTCCGGGCCGTGCGGAATTTAACGCCAGTGATTCCCAAGGCGGAGAGCTGGATGGCGCCCTCGGCCTTGGCCATGACCTCAGCATAAGTCTGAGCACTACCCTGCGGCAGGGTCACGACCACCGCAGCCGTCTTGGGGGCGCGCAGTTTGCGAGCGCGCTTCCCCTTCTTCTTTTGTTGTTGCTGCTGCGCCGGAGCAGCAGGCGCAGCAGCAGAAGAATTCGCCGGTCGTGGCGCCTTTGTCTTGCGCGCCACAACGTTCCAAGCCTCCTTTTGTTGTGTTTGGGGAGGCGGCGTCGGCTCGGCGGTGGTGGTCTTCTCCACCGGCTGGACGGTGGTGGTCTTTTTCACCGGAGGAGCAGCTGCCTGTTGGCGGGCGGCCTGCGTTTCTTGGGCCGCCAGGCTCTTCTTCTTGGTCCCTCTCTTCTTCTTCCTCGCGTCTTGAGTTGTAGCGGGGGCGGAGGGGAGCGGCTGCACCGGCTTGGGTGTTGGAAGAGCCGGGAAGTCTTCTTGTAGGACGCGCGGAGCGCGTGCGGGAGCAGTTTCGGCGCTCAACCTTGCTCGACGAGCGTCTGCCGCCAGTGGAGGGCGGGAGCGCTGCTCCGGGAGGAGACGGTCATTGATTCCGGCCATTCTGGAATCAATGAAGAATGCAATTTCCTCTCTGGTCATCATCTGCGAGGATGGAGCTGGCTGGGGTGGGGTCAGCAGCATTTTTCGTAGCTCCGCTAATTCGGCGCGGAGCATCTCTTCGTTCTTCTTGCGCTCCGCCAACTCGGCGCGCACAAGCCTCAGCTCCTCGCTCTCCTCGCGGAGCACCGCCAGCTCTTTGAACGAGTCGGCGATGTCTGACATGGCGACTCTTACCGACGCCACGTTCTGGCACTTCATACGGCTGGATTTGCGTGCCACCGCCGAAATTACGTCTAGCGCGGAGTCCACCACTCCGCGCAATTCGTCGACCCCGCGATGTTGTTTGGGGCCTACTGACGGCTCCGCCCTCTTCTTTCTTGTTACGGCCTCGAGCTTATCTCGCTTGGCCGCCACTTCATCGGCGAGCTCCCTCTCGGCCTGCAGCTCCATCTCCCGCTGGAGCTGCCGGTTGTGTTCTTCTTTGGCCTTTGCGAGCCCGACGTATTCGCCGGTGGTCGGCGGGCGCCCACGTCCCTTCTTCCTGTCCTTTTCCGGAGACGTAGCTTCCTCCAGCGGCCTCTTTCTCCAGAAGTTCGCGTTGCTCGGGTTGTTGGTGTTCGGCGAGCAGGAACGCGAGCGGTCATCGACCGACATGCAGCTGCTGCTGTCATCCGACTCCGACAGCCGCAGCGGCGCTCCCTCGCCAAGACAGAGGCGAGTGAGCCTGACCCTCGCCTCACGGTGGTGGCGGGCTGAGACCGGAGCCCGGAAGAATTTGACGCCACTCACATTGCTCACTTCACTTGCATCAGAAGATGTGTCCGATAGCATTAAGTCGCTGCTGAGATTAACGCCAATCATTTTTTCGCCAGTTTTGTTCGTTTTATTGGAAGAATCGTCAATTATTTTAACATTATCGCCATTTTTGTCATTGAGAGAATCATTGTCAGTCAGTTTTGGATTGCCAGAGTCGTCGTTATTTTGTTTTCCAGATCGGTTTGTTTTTTGTTTTAAGTTTGAAATTTCCATATTAATTCCCACGAGTATGGGGGTAGGACGGTCAACACAAGCAGAGCCCCCTGTACTTGTGCAACCCTATATACTGAGGCGAACCTTACGGAGGTCGGGCAGTTTCCGTAGGATTTTTACAACTTATCTGTTGGGTGTTATTGACTTTTCCTTGTCTCAGGCCGGCCGGTTAAGGCAAGCCCCCTGTCCCAGCCATCACGCCGCTAGACATGTTCAACGACACGCAACAGCTGGAACAGGTCGCCCGACGTTGCCCACATTAGGGGGCATCCCCCTGAACACGAGTTAACGCATCCAGGGGGACCGCCGCGCCGCGGGGTACTCCCGCCCACAACCACGTCCCCGAAGGGACCGCTTCCCCGAAGGGAGACGACAGAAGTTGGAGTCTGAGCTCCCGAACCAAACCCCCAAAAAGGGGAAGACAAGGGAGTCAGAACTCCAGCACCGAGGAAGTCGGCGCTCGACGGTGCGGCGCTAAAACGCCGCCGCTGGCCTAGCAGGCCAGCCATACGACGACCCCCCACAGACATAGGGGTCAGCTCGGCAGGACATCAGTCAACCCCCAAAAACGTTCTCGGCACTTTAGGGCCGAGTTTTGTTGTTGGAGGCCGTCCAGGACGCACCGGACCCACGGCTTCCGGAAACGGGAAGCGGCGGGCCACACGGGGAGGTTTCCTGCCCTGGCGCCCCAGGTTAGGTTAGGTTAGGTTAGGTTAGGTTAGGTTAGGTTAGGTTAGGTTAGGTTAGGTTAGGTTAGGTTAGGTTAGGTTAGGTTTTTTTTTTTTTTTTTTTTTTTAACGTAGGAATGCTTTTTACGCACTTACCCTCCGGCTGCAGGGGCAGCCGTCGGACGTCGTGTTGGACTCCCGGGGAGAAAATCGTCTCGACCCAGCCTACCAACTAAACCTACGGTGTTCTCTTCGCCCGTTGCCGGGCCACGGTAGTCACTCAGGTATTACCGTGACCCGACACAGAGTGGCCCCCTATCGGAGGGGGCTCACTGTGACAGGGGTGAGCGGCGTGCCCACCCCCGTCGGATCGTCACCCCTCGCCCGAACACGGGGCGAGAGGTCGTCCGCCACCCTAGCGACAGGCCCCCTGGCCTGCCGCGTATGGCCACGCGGGCCGGGGCCGCCGGCAATTGTGCGCCGACGACCCCTACCCGCGGCCCTGCGGGGGGGCAGTGTTGCGCCCGAGCGCTCACGCTCCCGCAGGGCTTCTCTCTTCGCCGCCATCACCTCGGATGCAAACGAGGCGACGGCGGCCCAACACTCTTTGCTGCCGGCCATCGAAGCGATGACGGCCGGCAGCGACAAATTAACGCCGATTGCGCCAGTGAGCCTGGCGCGCTGGACAGCCCAGGCCGTGCACACGACCAACGTGTGCTCGGCCGTGTCCACGGCTCCAGACGGGCAGCTCTTGCAACCGGGTGCGGCCTCGATGCCCACCAGCTCCCACAGGTACTTGGCGAAGCAGCCGTGACCCGTGAGGAGCTGGGTTAGATGGTATGTAGGCACCCGGTGCGGCGCCTCGACCCACTGACGCAAGACGGGGCGCACGGCGGAAAGTAGCCGCGCGCCCGACGACACAGAGGTCAACCTATCCGCCCACCTCCCGAAGAGGACGTCGCGAAATTCGCCTCTCCAGCGAGCGACCTCCTCGGGGGCGGGCTCATTTCTCGCCTCGATGCGCATCAGAGCCCTCTTTCGGTAAACCCCCGCCAGGACCTCAGCTTCGAGGTCCCAGGGGAGGCTCCCGGCAACGACACAGGCCGCCTCCAGTGACACCGTGTGGTACGCCCGTGCGGCCCTCTGCGCCATCACACGCTGCGCGCGACGCAGCAGCGTGGAGTTCTCGGCGCTGAGAGCCGCGGCCGCCCAAATGGGCGCTCCGTAGAGCGCCTTCGAGCGCACCACCGTGTCGTAGAGGCGACGACCGACACAACCGGCCCCCCCGCTATTCGGGAGCAACCGGGCGAGCATTCCGGCGCACGCCACTAGCTTCGGCGCCAGCGCCCGGAAGTGCTCGCCGAACCTCCACCGACTGTCCAGAACCAGTCCCAGATATTTTATTTTATTTCCGACAGTGATGGAGGCCCCTCCCACTACAATACTGTAGTCTCGGGGGGGCCTCGCCCGAGGCCCGTGGAAGAAGAGGGCCTCGGACTTCTCGAGGGCAACTTCGAGCCCGAGGGCCCTGATGCGTCTTACTATGTGCGCGGTGCCTGCAGTAGCCAGGACACCGGCGTCACGAAAAGAAGGGCCCTGCGCGGTCACCAGGGTGTCGTCGGCGTAACAAATGACGCCGACTCCCCGAAGATTGGCACCGCGCAGGACCCAATCAAACCCGATGTTCCACAGGAGTGGGCCCAGCACCGACCCCTGTGGAACACCACACGACATGTCCCGGCGGACTACACGATCCCGGGCCGGGTAGAAGATGGCCCGGTCCGTAAAGTAGTCCGCCAGGACCCTCCTGAGGTACCACGGAACTTTGTGGTACCTCAGGGCCTCCTTAATTGTCGCCCAGGGGAGGGTGTTGAAAGCGTTAGCAATGTCAAGAGACACTGCCAACAACACCCCCCCCTGCGAAACCGCTAACCTAACCTTTTTTTTTTTTTTTTTAAAAAAAAAAAAAAAAAGGTTAGGTTAGGTTAGGTTAGGTTAGGTTAGGTTAGGTTAGGTTAGGTTAGGTTAGGTTAGGTTAGGTTAGGTTAGGTTAGGTTAGGTTAGGTTAGGTTAGGTTAGGTTAGGTTGTTGGTCTTGCCTAACCTGTTGGTAGTTGGAGATAGGTTGAAGTGTCTTATTGGGGGAAAGTAAGGATAGAGGTGGATAGTACGAAAGTGAAAGGAAAGGCTGAAATGGAGGACGAGGGGGGGTCTGAGGGATACTTTAAGGTTCCCTATAAGGTTCCTAAGGTTCCCTCAACCCGGAGAAAGAGGAAGGATAGGGGTTCGGCTACGGACGACTCCGAAGCCGAGCGTGAGCCGACTGCGAAGGTCGCCACTGCGAGGCGGGGGCGGGCCGCGCCGGTGGCTCACCGTGCTGGCCTCAGTAAGGCCCGGGAAGAGTTGAGACGGCGGATGAGCGAGTCTCAAGAGCGTGAGCGTGAGATGTCGCTCAGCCGCCAGTCGTCGTTCGCTACGGGTGTGGAGGACTCCCTCCTCTCGGAGACTGGTGAGGACTCCGATGGCGCAATTACCGAGGAGATCCTCGACATAAGCGGAAGGGACTTGGAGTCCATTAGATCCAGGGCGGGCTTGCACGCCGGGGGCATCCTTGAGGTGGCCACCAAATCGGGCCACCTCAAGGGCACCCTGGTGAAGAAGTTGAAGGAGGACGCCAAGGCCCTCCTCGGGATCGTCGAGGATCTGACGGAGCAGCCGGAGAGTGAAACCTCTACCCGTCTCCGGGCCGACAATAAGAGGCTTCTACGCCTTGTGGAGAGTCTCCAAAAAGAGAATAGGGCGCTGAAACAACAGTTTCAGGAGCGGGCAGCCCAGATGAAGTCGGCGTCAACTCCAACGCCGACTCAGGCTGAACCCGGCAGCGCCCTAGAGGGGCTCTTCCAGAAACTGGAAGCCTCCCTGATGAGGTCGGTGGGGGGCAAGGTCGATGCCCTGTTCGCAGGCATCGAACATCGCCTCCTGCCAGAGAAGGGAGTCCGCCCACCGCTGGCTGCGGACAGTAGAAAGGCGGCCGCACGAAAGGAGCCTAGGCAGCCGCAGGCTGAAGCATCCCGTCCGGCCGCGCAACAGGCGGAAAAGGGTCCGTCGACCACGGCTGCACCTAGCGGCACGGGGGAAACCTGGGCCACGGTGGTCAGGAAGAAAAACAATAAAAAGAAGGACGGTCAGCCCACCGTGGCCGGGGCCGCCCCAGCCAAGAAGCCGTCTTCGGCGCCTAAAACGCCGAGGGAGCCGAGGACGGAGGCAGTCGTGGTCTCCCTGGATCCGGAGGCGCAGCGCAGAGGCGTCACCTACGCTGATGTCCTGACGCGGGCCGAAGCCGCCATTAACCTGGCGGAGTTTGGTATTGGCGAGGGGCTCCGCGTCAGGAAGGGAGCAACCGGCTCGAGGGTGCTGCAGCTGCCGAGCACGCAGACCCCAGAGTTGGCCAGCAGACTGGCCGAGCGGATACGCGTCGCCCTCGACGGAGTGGCGAACGTCGTGGTGCCGACAAAGAGCGCCGATATCCGGCTCATCGGGCTTGACGACTCCGTCACGCCTGAAAAGGTAGTGGCGGCAGTGGTCCGGGCGACTAAATGCCCCGGATCCGCGGTCAAGCCCGCGGACATTCGGCCGGGCCCGATGGGAATGGGCATGTTAAAAGTCCAGTGCCCGGTCGATGCCGCCAAAACATTGGTTGAGTCCGGTAGGCTGCTCGTTGGTTGGAGCTCGGCCAGGGTGTATCTGCTGGAGGAGAAGCCTCTGCGCTGCTTCAGGTGCCTGGCCCTGGGGCATACGGGCCCGATGTGTCCTGTGGGGGTGGATCGCTCGCACCTCTGCTTCAGGTGTGGTTGCGAGGGCCACAAGGCCGTGCAGTGCGACAAGACACCTAGGTGTGTCGTGTGCGCCGCGGCCAAGAGGCCCTCGGAGCATGTGATGGGGTCGCGGGCGTGCAAACCCCCCAAAGTTAAAGCTGGTGCTGGCCAGGGCTCGCAGGCCACACCCAGGGCGAACGCCGACAAGGCGGCGGAGGAATCCACAATGGAAACATGACCAGTCGGCCTTGTGGATTCCTTCAGGCGAACGTCAACCACTCCGCCGGCGCTCAGGATCTGTTAATACAGTCCATGGCGGAGTGGAACGTAGATGTCGCGGTGGCCTGCGAGCCATACTTCGTCCCAGACCAGCCCAACTGGGCGGGCGATAGGGACGACACGGTAGCGGTTCTGTCGAGAGGAGGTTCTGGTCCTCCCCTTTCCGTAGTTGAGAGAGGGAGTGGTTTTGTCGTGGCGGGGTTCAAGGACCTCGTCGTTGTGGGGGTCTATTTTTCCCCCAACCGCAGCCTGGCGGAGCTGGAGGTTTTTCTGGACACCGTTGGGGCTGCGGTTAGTCGTCAGGCGCCGAGACCTACCTTTGTCCTTGGCGACTTCAACGCGAAGTCCAGGGCGTGGGGCAACCCCGCCACGGACGTAAAGGGGAGGACCACCCAAATCTGGTCGCTCCTCTCCGGTCTTTCACTCCTAAATACGGGTAACACGTGGACATGCGTGCGGCAGCGGGGTGGCTCCATTGTGGACCTCTCGTTCGCGACACCTGCTGTCGCGCGCCGAGTGAACGACTGGAGAGTCGTGACGGGGGTGGAGACGCTGTCGGATCATCGCTATATCCGTTTCAGCGTCGCCACCCCGTCGACACCCGCGGAGCGTTTCCGGGGCAATAGCCGCTTCCCACGGTGGGCTCTCGGTCGGCTCGACCGGGAAATGGCCCTGGAGGCGGCTATAGTCCAGCGCTGGGGATCCGCGGGTGGGCAGAACCGCACCGTGGTGGATGATGTGGAAGCGGCCGCGGGCCGTTTGAGCGGTGCCCTCAGGGCGGTGTGCGACGCTGCGATGCCGAGGGCTCGAAAGGCCCCGCCGCGTCGGCAGGTGTACTGGTGGTCGCCCGAAATAGCCGAGCTTCGGGCGGCGTGCATGCGGGCGCGGCGGGCCCTGATGAGGGGTCGGCGTCGCCACGGCGCCGGGTTTGTCGAGGGTCAGCTGCGGGTGGATTACCGGGAGGCAAAGAGGAGCCTGCAGCGGGCCATCAGTCGGTCGAAGGCCGAGGCACGAGAGGAGATGCTGGAGGGCCTCAACAGGGATCCATGGGGGCGCCCCTTCCTTGCTGCGCGGAATAAACTCCGCGCGCGTGGCGCCCCTGTCATCGAGACTCTTCGAGAGGATGTCCTGTTGGGGGTCGTGGCGAGCCTGCTCCCTCAGGCGGCGGAGCACGTCCCTCCGGCCATGTCTCGCCGAGTGGTAGCGGGGGATCCAGACGATTCCGTCCCCCCCGTCACCGAGGAAGAGTTGGACCGGGCCTTGGACCGGCTGTCGACAAATAAAAAGGCGCCCGGCCCGGACGGCGTACCGGGCCGAGTCTTGTACATCGCCATGAGGGCACTGCGGGAGTCCTATCGGGAACTGCTCGATATGTGTTTGAGGTCCGGGCAGTTCCCGAAGGAGTGGAAAACCGGCCGTCTCTGTCTGTTGCGGAAGGAAGGGCGACCTCTGGACTCTCCTTCCGCATACAGACCGCTGGTTCTGCTGAACGAAACGGCCAAAACGGCTGAGAGGGTACTCGTGGGCCGTCTCGTTCAGCACCTCGAGGAAGTGGGACCGGGACTGTCAGAGTCACAGTACGGCTTCAGAGGGGGCCGATCGACCACGGACGCGCTGGTCGCCCTAAAGGCCCTCTCGACGGACGCCGTCTCCCAGGGAGACGTGGTTCTGGCAGTCTCGCTCGACATCGAGAACGCCTTCGGCAGCCTGCCGTTCGAGACGTTGAGGGAGGCGCTCCGGTTCCATGGAGTGCCCCCGTACCTCCGGAGGCTGCTGGAGGCGTATCTCGATGAAAGGTATGTCGTGTGGGAGGGCACCGACGGGCGTCTGTTCCGGCGTCGCATGGAGCGCGGTGTTCCACAGGGGTCGGTTCTGGGTCCGACGCTGTGGAACATCGGGTACGATTGGCTGTTGCGCGGTGAGCTCCTCCCCGGGATGGGGGTGACCTGCTACGCGGACGACACCCTCGTCACGGCGAGAGGGAGCAGTTTTGAGGCAGCAGCCCGTCTGGCCGAGGTCGGAACGGCGCTCGTCATAGAGCGGATCAGGATGCTGGGCCTGAGGGTCTCCGTCAGTAAAACGGAGGCCCTCCTATTTCACGGCCCGCGTCGCGGTGCCCCCCGAGGGGCAAAATTGAGGATTTTTGGTCAGGATGTGCCGGTGCGGGCCCACATGAAATACTTGGGCCTGCACCTAGACGGAAAATGGTGCTTTGGGCCTCACTTCGCCCAACTCGCCCCGAAGCTGGTGAAAACAGCCGCAGCGCTGGGTAGACTTCTGCCCAACACTGGCGGTCCAGGGTCGTCTTGCCGGAGGCTGTACAGCGGGATCGTGAGGTCCATGGCGCTGTACGGCGCCCCAGTCTGGGTTGACGCTCTCACCGCGCGTAACAAAGCTCTGCTGAGGAGATCTCAGAGAGTTATCGCGGTGAGGGCCATCAGGGGGTATCGTACAGTCTCATGGACGGCTGCTACGGTCCTGGCGAGCGACCCGCCTTGGGAACTCGAGGCGGACGTCTTGGCAGAGGTCTACCGTTACCGCGCAGTGGCGCGATCTCGGGGCGAGGAACCGGCCGTGGGCAACTTGCGGGCTGAGGCTCAGAGTGCCCTCATCCGGCGGTGGGGAGACGAACTGAGGACTCCCGCCGCCGGTGTGGAAATCGTGGAGGCCATCCGGCCAAAAATCCGGGAGTGGTTGGAGCGGAGGCACGGGGTGCTGACGTTCCGGCTGACGCAGGTACTTACCGGACACGGCTGTTTCGGTAAGTACCTGCATCAGATAGCCAGGAGGGAGACCTCACCCTCCTGCAAAGAGTGTGGCGCGGCCGAAGACACGGCGCGCCACACCAGGGAGTTTTGCGCTGCCTGGCAGGCACAGCGGAGCGATCTGGCCGCCGTCATCGGCGGGGACCTGTCGCTGGGAGCAACAGTGAGCGCCATGTTGCGTGGCGACAGGTGCTGGCAGGCTGTTGCCGACTTCAGTGAGTCTGTAATGCTCCTGAAGGAGGCTGCGGAGCGGGAACGGGAGGCTAACGCCAGCGCGGACCCGCTCCGCCGAGCAAGGCCAGGGAGGAGGCGGCGTCAGTATGCCCGCCTCCACCCCCCGCCTTAGATGGCGATCGATCAGGCCGTAGCCCTGCCGGGCTAACGTCTGAGCGTCGGAGAGAGTTCGGAACGGAGAACCTCCGGCGCTCCCAATAGACGGGTAGAGCGCCGCAGTTAGGTTTAGTCGGTATTCCGTGACGTCCACGGCGAGTCCGACACTACCCACTCCTACCAGAGCGTAGTCGTCTGGTCCGCACTGACAGGAGTGGGTGTGCGTAAATGCATTCCCCTGCGAAAAAAAAAAAAAAAAAAAAAAAAAAAAAAAAAAAAAAAAAAAAAAAAAAAAAAAAAAAAAAAAAAAAAAAAAAAAAAAGGTTAGGTTAGGTTAGGTTAGGTTAGGTTAGGTTAGGTTAGGTTAGGTTAGGTTAGGTTAGGTTAGGTTAGGTTAGGTTAGGTTAGGTTAGGTTAGGTTAGGTTAGGTTAGGTTAGGTTAGGTTAGGTTAGGTTAGGTTAGGTTAGGTTAGGTTAGGTTAGGTTAGGTTAGGTTAGGTTAGGTTAGGTTAGGTTAGGTTAGGTTAGGTTAGGTTAGGTTAGGTTAGGTTAGGTTAGGTTAGGTTAGGTTAGGTTAGGTTAGGTTAGGTTAGGTTAGGTTAGGTTAGGTTAGGTTAGGTTAGGTTAGGTTAGGTTAGGTTAGGTTAGGTTAGGTTAGGTTAGGTTAGGTTAGGTTAGGTTAGGTTAGGTTAGGTTAGGTTAGGTTAGGTTAGGTTAGGTTAGGTTAGGTTAGGTTAGGTTAGGTTAGGTTAGGTTAGGTTAGGTTAGGTTAGGTTAGGTTAGGTTAGGTTAGGTTAGGTTAGGTTAGGTTAGGTTAGGTTAGGTTAGGTTAGGTTAGGTTAGGTTAGGTTAGGTTAGGTTAGGTTAGGTTAGGTTAGGTTAGGTTAGGTTAGGTTAGGTTAGGTTAGGTTAGGTTAGGATAGGTTAGGTTAGGTTAGGTTAGGTTAGGTTAGGTTAGGTTAGGTTAGGTTAGGTTAGGTTAGGTTAGGTTAGGTTAGGTTAGGTTAGGTTAGGTTAGGTTAGGTTAGGTTAGGTTAGGTTAGGTTAGGTTAGGTTAGGTTAGGTTAGGTTAGGTTAGGTTAGGTTAGGTTAGGTTAGGTTAGGTTAGGTTAGGTTAGGTTAGGTTAGGTTAGGTTAGGTTAGGTTAGGTTAGGTTTTTTTTTTTTTTTTTACGTAGGAATGCTTTTTACGCACTTACCCTCCGGCTGCGGGGGCAGCCGTCGGACGTCGTGTTGGACTCCCGGGGAGTAAAATTTCTCTCGACCCAGCCTACCAACTAAACCTACGGTGTCCTCCTCGCCCGTTGCCGGGCCGTGGTGGTTACTCAGGTATTACCACGACCCGACACGGGGGGCCCCCTAGCGGTGGGGGCTCACTGTGACGGGGGGTGAGCGACGTGCCCCCCCCGTCGGACTGTCACCCCTCGCCCGAACACGAGGCGAGGGGTCGTCCGCCACATTGGGCGCGACAGGTCCCCCGACCTGCCGCGCGTGGCCATCTCGCGGACCGGGGCCGCCGACTATTGCGCGCCGACGACCCCTACCCGCGGCCCTGCGGGGGGGAAGAGTTTCCCCCGAGCGTTCTCGCTCACGCAGGGCTTCTCGTTTTGCCGCCATCACCTCGGATGCGAAGGAGGTGACGGCGGCCCAGCACTCTTTGCTGCCGGCCATCGAAGCGATGACGGCCGGCAGCGACAAATTTCCGCCAATTACGCCAGTGAGTCTGGCGCGCTGGACAGACCAGGCCGCGCACACGACCAACGTGTGCTCGGCCGTGTCCACGGCTCCGGACGCACAGCTCTTGCAGCCGGGTGCGGACTCGACTCCTACCAGCTCCCACAGGTACTTAGCGAAGCAGCCGTGACCTGTGAGGAGCTGGGTCAAGTGATAGGTTGGCACCCGGTGCGGCGCCTCGACCCACTGACGCAATACGGGGCGCACGGCAGAAAGAAGCCGCGCGCCCGACGTCACCACTGACAACCTCTCGGCCCACCTCCCGAAGAGGACGTCGCGAAATTCGCCTCTCCAGCGAGCGACCTCATCGGGGGCGGGCTCTATTCTCGCCTCACTGCGCATCAGGGCCCTCTGTCGGTAAACCCCCGCCAGGACCCCGGCCTCGAGGTCCCAGGGGAGGCTCCCTGCGATTACGCATGCCGCCTCCAGCGACACCGTGTGGTACGCCCGAGCGGCTCTCTGCGCCATCACACGCTGCGCGCGTCGCAGCAGCGTGGAGTTCTCGGCGCTGAGAGCCGCAGCCGCCCATATGGGCGCTCCGTAGAGCGCCTTCGAGCGCACCACCGCGTCATAGAGGCGGCGACCGACACTACCGGCCCCCCCGCTATTCGGGAGCAACCGGGCGAGCATTCCGGCGCACGCCACCAACTTCGGCGCCAGCGCCCGGAAGTGCTCGCCGAACCTCCACCGACTGTCCAGGACCAGTCCCAGATATTTCATCTTTTCTCCGACAGCGATGGAGGCCCCTCCCACCACGATACTGTAGTCGCGGGGGGGCCTTGCCCGAGGCCCGTGAAAGAAGAGGGCCTCGGACTTCTCGAGGGCCACTTCGAGCCCGAGGGCCCTGATGCGGCTTACGACGTGCGCGGTGCCTGCAGTTGCCAGGACACCGGCGTCACGGAAGGTAGGGCCCCGCGCGGTCACCAGGGTATCGTCGGCGTAACAAATGACGCCGGCTCCCCGAAGATTGGCACCGCGCAGGACCCAGTCAAACCCGATGTTCCACAGGAGTGGGCCCAGCACCGACCCCTGTGGAACACCACACGACATGTCCCGGCGGACTACACGATCCCGGGCCGGGTAGAAGACGGCCCGGTCCGTAAAGTAGTCCGCCAGGACCCTCCTGAGGTACCACGGAACTTTGTGGTACCTCAGGGCCTCCAAAATTGTCGCCCAGGGGAGGGTGTTGAAAGCGTTAGCAATGTCAAGAGACACTGCCAACAACACCCCCCCCTGTGAAACCGCTTCTTCGACTCGGTCCCTCAGTCGGGACACGGCGTCAATCGTCGACCGCGCGCGGCGGAACCCGAACTGGAAATCGCTCAGGTCCGGGCCCACCGCCTCCAAGTGTCGGACGAGGCGTGCTGCGACGACCCTTTCGAAGGTCTTGCACGCCTCGTCGAGAAGGACAATCGGACGGTAGGCCGACGGAGAGTCGGGGGGTCGCCCGTGCTTTTGGAGCAGCACGAGCTTCCCGGACTTCCACCGCCGCGGGACTCTGCCGGACGCCATGCACTCCGACATGAGGGACAAAATTTCCTCCTCCAGGACCGGCACCACGTGGGCGAGGACCCGCCCAGGGACGCCGTCCGGGCCCGGGGCGCGGTTCCTCTCCTTCAGTTTGAGGACCGCAACCCCCAACTCGGCCTCGGACACGGGCGGCACTTCCTCGCCCGCAGCCGGTCCCTCAACTTGTGTCGCCACCGCCATCCTCGGCGGCGACCACTCCCCTCTCGCCGGGAAGAGCGAGCTGACCACCCTTTCGACGAAGAGTGGCTCGAGGGTTCTCGTCAGCGGGGGCGCCGCTGGACGGAGTTTCTGCGTCACCGTCTTGTACGGGCGCCCCCATGGATCGCGATCCACGCTCTCGAGCCACTCCTGCCAACTCTCGGCTTTGGCGGCCTTTATGGCAGCGGTGAATGTGTTTCTCGCGGCCCGGTACGCGGCGAGCAATATCTCCTCTTGGGCGGGGTCTCTATTGGCCCTCCTGCGACTGCGGGTGTACCGGCGCCGAGACATTTGGCACTCGGTGCGGAGGCCCTGAAGATGGGGCCTCCACCAGTACACCTGCTTGCGCGGAGAGGTCGGACCCGCCCGGATCATCGCCGCGTCGCAGACGCGAGAGAGCGCTCCAGAAAGCCGCTCGCATCTCGCGTCCACGTCCAGGCCGCTCCCTACATTATCGACATGGGTCCCGTTGGGACCCGCGATCCACCGCTCCACTATGGCCGCCTCGGTGGCCAGCTCTGGGTCCAAGGTGTTCAGCCTCCACCGAGGACCCTCTCCCGGCAGGGGACGGTCCAGCTCGACGGCTGGGGCGTCCGCGGGGGATGGGACTAGGTCGAACCGTATGTAGCGATGGTCCGACAACGTCTCCACCCCCTCCTCCACCCTCCACCGCCTCGTGCGGCGGGCCAGGGCGGGACTTGCAAAGGACAGGTCGACAATTGACCCGCCCGTATGCCGGACGCACGTCAGGACCGTCCCCGAGTTCAATAACACCAAGCCAGTGGACACCGCCCACTCCTCAAGGGTGTCACCCCTGGCGTCGGTCGCCGGAGATCCCCACGACCGGGATTTGGCATTAAAGTCTCCGGCGACCACCACAGGGGTGGGGTGTACTTCCGCCACGAGGTCGCCGACCTCGGCGAGAAGACGCTCGAAATCAGCGAGCGTCCTATTGGGCGAGAAGTACACGCCGACTACTGCAACGTCGCCCAGCGACGCGAGCACGCACCCGTGGCCCCTCAGCACCCTCTGAAAGGGTCGGGGGGCAGCACGGCGTCGCCAAGCGACGATAGCCACCGAACCGTCCTGATCGCCCACCCAGTCGTCACGGGCTAGGACGCGGTACGGCTCAGCGACTATGGCTACATTTATTTGCCACTGCGCAGCGGTCTGGAGAAGAAGATCCTGGGCCGCTGCGCAGTGATTAACATTCGCCTGCAGTAGAGACACCCTATTGGCCATTTAATTGGTGGCGGTGTCCATGGCCTCAGGGGCAGCACCAGGCTGAGGTGCTGCCGAAGACGCGGCGGGGGGGTTAGGTTTTCCCCCGCCCGTCTTTTTCGCCGCTCGCGTGGACTTCTTAGCCACCGCTGGGCACTTTTTGTGGCCCAAACGGTGACCAGAGTCGACGCCCTCCGACGCGCAAATCGCGCAGGAGGGCTCTGCCGCCGTACAGGCTGCCGCCTTATGGCCCGGCTGCCCGCACCGGAAGCACAGTGCACTGCGGTCGATTTCGCAGGTGCACTGCACGCCAACGTGGCCCGGTACGAGGCAGCGGAAACACCGCTGCGGCCGCGCGTCGAGGAGCGCGGCCCGGGCCGTAGACCAACCGATGGTGAGTCGTCCACCATCGGTCACTTTCTTGGCCGCCGGGACTGGGCACTTCACCCACACGGTCCCAGGGCGGCCAGGTGGGCGGACAATGTTGCCCACCTTGACTTGATCGGGGCGGCAGCCCCCCACATTAACGACGGCCGCGGCCACTGCCTCACCAGTGACCGCGTCCCCCAGACCGGAGATGCGCATTTCTGCGCACTGCTCCGGTCTGGCCACGCGAGCGACGTCGCCGATGACCTCGCGCATTTTGGCCGCGAGCTCATCGGCTTTTTTCGCCTTGTCGACGCCTGACACTTCCATTATACGGCCCCCAGTTCGGGCCGTACGGAACTTTACGCCTTCGATCCCCAAGGCCGAGAGCTGGATGGCGCCCTCGGCCCTGGCCATAACCTCCGCGTATGACTTCGTCGAGTCCTGCGGGAGGGTAACTACCACCGCAGCGGTCTTCGGGGCGCGCAATTTGCGAGTGCGCTTCCCCTTTTTCGCCTTTTGTTGCTGTTGTTGCGCTGGTTGTGCTGGAGCTGCTGGCGCGGCAGGTTTGGGCGCCTTAGCTCTGCGAGCGACAACATTCCACGCCTCCCGTTGTTGTTGTTGGGGAGGCGGGGGCGGCGGTGGTGGCTGGACCGCGGAGTTGGACGCCGACTGGGACGCGGGTCTTGCCGGAGCAGCAGGAGGAGCGGCCGCCGTTTGTTTGCGGGCAGCCTGCGATTCCTGTGCCGCCAACGTCTTCTTTCCCCTCTTCTTCTTCCCCGCGGCTTGGATTGTGGCGGGGGCGGGGGGGAGCGACTGCGCCGGCTTTGGTATCGGGAGAGCCGGGAAATCCTCGACGCTCGGAGCGGGTGCGGGAGCGCTATCTGCGCTCACCCTCGCTCGACGAGCGTCCGCCGCCAGAGGAGGGCGGGTACGCTGCTCCGGGAGGAGCCGGTCACTGATGCCAGCCATTCTGGCATCTATGAGGAAGGCGATCTCCTCCCGGGTCATTCCCTGGCTGGTGGCAGCTTGGTTCTGTGCGTCCAGCCGGGATCGGAGCTCTGCCATTTCAGCGGTGAGCCTCTCCGTCATCTTCTTGTGCACCGCGTTCTCGGCGCGCAAGAGCTTCAGCTCCTCGCTCTCGCTTTCCTCGCGGATCTCAGCCAGCTCCTTGAAGGAGTCGGCGAGGTCAGACATGGCGATCCTCACCGACGCCACGTTTTGGCACTTCATCCGCGAGGATTTGCGTGCCACGGAGGAGATTACCTCCAGCGCAGAGTCAACGACTCCACGCAATTCGTCGACCCCGCGACGTTTCCTGGGGCCGGTTGCTGGCTGCTCCTTCCTCCTGGTGAGGGACTCCAGCTTGTCCCTCTTGGCGGCCACTTCCTCGGCCAGCTCTCTCTCAGCCTGCAGCTCCATTTCGCGCTGGAGCTGCAGGTTGTGTTCGGCTTTTGCCTTCGCCAGACCGACATACTCTCCGGTCGTTGGCGGGCGCCCGCGTCCCTTCTTATTGGCCTTCTCTGGAGAGGTTGCTTCCTCCAGCGGCCTTTTTCTCCAAAAGCTCGCCTTGCTCGGGTTGTTTGGCGAGCAAGACCGCGAGCGATCCTCCACAGACATAACGCTACCGCTGTCTGACTCCGACAGCCGCAGCGACGATCTCTCTCCGAGGTACAGGCGAGTAAGCCTTACCCTCGCTTCCCGGTGTTTGCGGGCCGAAGCCCGGGCCAGTTCTTCGTCATCAATGGCCGACGAGGAGTCGGTCATTGCCAGATCATCGATCAGGTCATCATTTTTGCTAGCATCGTCATTCCATTTTTTAGAGCCAGTGTCATCATTTTGAGTTTTATCAGTCCGTTTTTTAGTATTGCCAGAGTCGTCGTTTGTTTTATCCGTTTTTGTTTTTATTTTAAGTTTAAGATTTTCCATAGTAATCCCACGAGTATGGGGGAAAGGGTGGTCGATGCAAGCAGAGCCCCCTGTACTTGCACAATCCTATATACCCAGGCGAACCTTGCGGAGGTCGGACAGTTTCCGCAGGATTTTTACAACTTTTCTGTTGGGTGTTATTGACTTTTCCTTGTCTCGGGCCGGCCGGTTAAGGCAAGCCCCCTGTCCCAGCCATAACGCCGCTAGACGTGATCAACGACACGCAACAGCTGGAACAGGTCGCCCGACGTTGCCCCCAACAGGGGGGCATCCCCCTGAACACGAGTTAACGCATCCAGAGGGACCGCCGCGCCGCGCAGTACTTGCGCCCACAACCACCTGGGTTAGGTTTTTTACGTAGGAATGCTTTTTACGCACTTACCCTCCGGCTGCAGGGGCAGCCGTCGGACGTCGTGTTGGACTCCCGGGGAGAAAATCGTCTCGACCCAGCCTACCAACTAAACCTACGGTGTTCTCTTCGCCCGTTGCCGGGCCACGGTAGTCACTCAGGTATTACCGTGACCCGACACAGAGTGGCCCCCTATCGGAGGGGGCTCTCTGAGACGGGGGTGGGCAACGTGCCCGCCCCCGTAGGACCGTCACCCCTAGCCCGAACACGGGGCGAGGGGTCGTCCGCCACCCTAGCGACAGGTCCCCTGACCTGCCGCGTATGGCCATGCGGGCCGGGGCCGCCGGCTATTGCGCGCCGACGACCCCTACCAGCGGCCCTGCGGGGGGGAAGAGTTTCCCCTGAGCGTTCTCGCTCCCGCAGGGCTTCTCTCTTCGCCGCCATCACCTCGGATGCAAACGAGGCGACGGCGGCCCAACACTCTTTGCTGCCGGCCATCGAAGCGATGACGGCCGGCAGCGACAAATTGACGCCGATTGCGCCAGTGAGCCTGGCGCGCTGGACAGCCCAGGCCGTGCACACGACCAACGTGTGCTCGGCCGTGTCCACGGCTCCAGACGGGCAGCTCTTGCAACCGGGTGCGGCCTCGATGCCCACCAGCTCCCACAGGTACTTGGCGAAGCAGCCGTGACCCGTGAGGAGCTGGGTTAGATGGTATGTAGGCACCCGGTGCGGCGCCTCGACCCACCGACGCAAGACGGGGCGCACGGCGGAAAGTAGCCGCGCGCCCGACGACACAGAGGTCAACCTATCCGCCCACCTCCCGAAGAGGACGTCGCGAAATTCGCCTCTCCAGCGAGCGACCTCCTCGGGGGCGGGCTCATTTCTCGCCTCGATGCGCATCAGAGCCCTCCTTCGGTAAACCCCCGCCAGGACCTCAGCTTCGAGATCCCAGGGGAGGCTCCCGGCAACGACACAAGCCGCCTCCAGTGACACCGTGTGGTACGCCCGTGCGGCCCTCTGCGCCATCACACGCTGCGCGCGACGCAGCAGCGTGGAGTTCTCGGCGCTGAGAGCCGCGGCCGCCCAAATGGGCGCTCCGTAGAGCGCCTTCGAGCGCACCACCGTGTCGTAGAGGCGGCGACCGACACTACCGGCCCCCCCGCTATTCGGGAGCAACCGGGCGAGCATTCCGGCGCACGCCACTAACTTCGGCGCCAGCGCCCGGAAGTGCTCGCCGAACCTCCACCGACTGTCCAGGACCAGTCCCAGATATTTCATCTTTTCTCCGACAGCGATGGAGGCCCCTCCCACCACGATACCATAGTCGCGGGGGGGCCTTGCCCGAGGCCCGTGAAAGAAGAGGGCCTCGGACTTCTCGAGGGCCACTTCGAGCCCGAGGGCCCTGATGCGGCTTACGACGTGCGCGGTGCCTGCAGTTGCCAGGACACCGGCGTCACGGAAGGTAGGGCCCCGCGCGGTCACCAGGGTATCGTCGGCGTAACAAATGACGCCGACTCCCCGAAGATTGGCACCGCGCAGGACCCAGTCGAACCCTATGTTCCACAGGAGTGGGCCCAGCACCGACCCCTGTGGAACACCACACGACATGTCCCGGCGGACTACACGATCCCGGGCCGGGTAGAAGACGGCCCGGTCCGTAAAGTAGTCCGCCAGGACCCTCCTGAGGTACCACGGAACTTTGTGGTACCTCAGGGCCTCCAAAATTGTCGCCCAGGGGAGGGTGTTGAAAGCGTTAGCAATGTCAAGAGACACTGCCAACAACACCCCCCCCTGCGAAACCGCTTCCTCGACTCGGTCCCTCAGTCGGGATACGGCGTCAATCGTCGACCGCGCGCGGCGGAACCCGAACTGAACGTCACTCAGGTCCGGGCCCACCGTCTCCAAGTGTCGGACGAGGCGCGCTGCGACGACCCTTTCGAAGGTCTTGCACGCCTCGTCGAGAAGGACAATCGGACGGTAGGCCGACGGAGAGTCGGGGGGTCGCCCGTGCTTTTGGAGCAGCACGAGCTTCCCGGACTTCCACCGCCGCGGGACTCTGCCGGACGCCATACACTCCGACATGAGGGACAGAACCTCCTCTTCCAGGACCGGCATCACGTGGGCGAGTACCCGCCCAGGAACACCGTCCGGGCCCGGGGCGCGGCTCCTCTCTTTGAGTTTGAGGACCGCAGCCCCCAACTCGGCCTCGGACACGGGCGGCACTTCCTCGCCCACAGCCGGTCCCTCAACTTGTGTCGCCGCCGCCATCCTCGGCGGCGACCACTCCTCTCTCGCCGGGAAGAGCGAGCCGACCACCCTCTCCACGAAGAGCGGCTCGAGGGTTCTCGTCAGGGGGGGCGCCGCTGGGCGGAGTTTTTGAGTCACCACCTTGTACGGGCGCCCCCATGGATCTCTATCCACACTCTCGAGCCACTCCTGCCATGACTCGGCTTTGGCGGCCTTGATGGCAGCGGTGAACGAATTTCTCGCGGCCCGGTACGCGGCGAGCAATACCTCCTCTTGGGCGGGGTCTCTGTTTGCCCTCCTGCGACTGCGGGTGTATCGGCGCCGTGACATTTGGCACTCGGTGCGGAGGCCCTGAAGATGGGGCCTCCACCAGTACACCCGCTTGCGCGGAGGGGTCGGACCCGCCCGGATCATCGCCGCGTCGCAGACGCGAGAGAGCGCTCCAGAAAGCCGCTCGCATCTCGCGTCCACGTCCAGGCCGCTCCCTACATTTGCGCCATGGGTCCCATTGGGACCCGCGATCCACCGCTCCACTATGGCCGCCTCGGTGGCCAGCTCTGGGTCCAGGGTGTTAAGCCTCCACCGAGGACCCTCTCCCGGCAGGGGACGGTCCAGCTCGACGGCTGGGGCGTCCGTGGGGGATGGGACTAGGTCGAACCGGATGTACCTGTGGTCCGACAGCGTCTCCACCCCCTCCTCCACCCTCCACCGCCTCGCGCGGCGGGCCAGGGCGGGACTAGCAAATGACAGGTCGACAATTGACCCGCCCGTGTGCCGGACGCACGTCAGGACCGTCCCCGTATTTAGTAACACTAATCCGGCGGACACCGCCCACTCTTCTAGGGTGTCACCCCTGGCATCGGTCGCCGGAGATCCCCACGACCGGGATTTGGCATTGAAGTCTCCGGCGACCACCACAGGGGTGGGGTGCACTTCCGCCACGAGGTCGCCCACCTCGGCGAGAAGACGCTCGAACTCGGCGAGCGTCCTATTGGGCGAGAAGTACACGCCGACTACTGCAACGTCGCCCAGCGACGCGAGAACGCACCCGTGGCCCCTTAACACCCTCTGAAAGGGACGGGGGGCAGCACGGCGCCGCCAAGCGACGATAGCCACCGAACCGTCCTGATCGCCCACCCAGTCATCACGGGCTTGGACGCGGTACGGCTCAGCGACTACGGCTACATCGATCTGCCACTGCGCAGCGGTCTGGAGAAGAAGATCCTGAGCGGCCGCGCAGTGGTTAACGTTCGCCTGCAGTAGTGACACCCTGTTTGCCATTTAATTGGCGGCGGTGTCCATAGCCTCCGGGGCAGCACCAGTCTGAGGTGCTATCGAGGACGAGGCGGAGGGTTTAGGTCTTCCCCCGCCCGTCTTTTTCGTCGCTTTTGGCTTCTTAGCCATCGCTGGGCACTTTTTATGGCCCAGACGATGGCCGGAGTCAACGCCCTCCGACGCGCAGATTGCGCAGGAGGGCTCCGCCGAACAGGCTGCCGCCTTGTGGCCCGGTTGCCCGCACCGGAAGCAGAGCGCACTGCGGTCCACTGCGCACGTGCACTGCACTCCTACGTGCCCCGGTGCGAGGCAGCGGAAGCAACGCTGCGGCCGCGCGTCCAGAAGCGCGGCCCGGGCCGTCGACCAACCGATGGTGAGACGTCCACCATCGGTGATCTTTTTGGCCGCCGGGACAGGGCACTTGACCCAGACGGTCCCAGGGCGGCCAGGTGGGCGGGTGATGTTGCCCACCTTGACTAAATCGGGGCGGCAGCCCCCTACGTTAGCGACAGACGCGGCCACTAGATCGGCAGTGACCGCGTCTCCCAGACCGGAGATACGCATCTCGGCGCACTGCTCCGGCCTGGACACTTTGGCGACGTCACCGATGACCTCGCGTATTTTGGTCGCGAGGTCATCGGCCTTTTTAGATTTTTCGACCCCGGAGACTTCCATCACACGGCCCCCAGTCCGGGCCGTGCGGAATTTAACGCCAGTTATTCCCAAGGCGGAGAGCTGGATGGCGCCCTCGGCCTTGGCCATGACCTCGGCATAGGTCTGAGCACTACCCTGCGGCAGGGTCACGACCACCGCAGCCGTCTTGGGGGCGCGCAATTTGCGAGCGCGCTTCCCCGTCTTCTTTTTCTGTTGTTGCTGCTGTTGCGCTGGAGCAGCAGGCGCGACAGCAGAATTTGCCGGCCGTGGCGCTCTTGGCTTGCGCGCCACGACGTTCCACGCCTCCTTTTGTTGTGTTTGGGGAGGCGGCGTCGGTTCATCGGTGGTGGTGTTTCTCACCGGCTGGACGGCGGTGGCCTTCTTCGCCGGCTGGGACGCGGGCCTTTCTTGAGCAGCAGCAGTAGGAGCGGCTGACTGTTGGCGGGCGGCCTCTGTTTCCTTGGCTGCCAGGGTCTTCTTCGATCCTCTCTTCTTCTTCCCCGCAGCTTGGGTTGTGGCCGGAGCGGAGGGGAGCAGCTGCACCGGCTTGGGTGTTGGAAGAGCCGGAAAGTCATCTTCTTGGACGCTCGGAGCACTTGCGGGAGCGGTTTCTGTGCTCGTCCTAGCTCTACGAGCGTCTGCCGCCAGTGGAGGGCGGGTGCGCTGCTCCGGCAGGAGGCGGTCGTTGATGCCAGCCATCCTGGCGTCAATGAAAAACGCTATTTCTTCCCGTGTCATGGACTGCGCTGCGACAGTTTGGGTCTGTGCCTGCAGCATTGTCCTGAGCTCGGCGACCTCGGCACGGAGCGCATCCTCCTGTCGCTTGCGCTCTATGTTCTCGGCGCGCAGAATCTTGAGCTCCTCGCTCTCCTCGCGAAGCTCCGCCAGCTCCTTGAATGAGTCGGCGAGGTCCGCCATGGCCGTCCGCACTAATGCCACATTCTGGCATTTCATGCGGGAGGACTTCCGCGCCACCGTTGAGATGGCATCGAGCGCAGAGTCCACCACGCCGCGTAGCTCGTCGACCCCGCGACGCCGCTTGGGGCCAGTTGCCGGCTGCACTTCCTTCCTCCTGGTGACAGACTCAAGCCTGTCCCTCTTGGCGGCCACTTCGTCGGCGAGTTCCTTTTCTGCCTGCAGCTCCATCTCGCGCTGGAGCTGCCGGTTGTGGTCTTCCTTCGCCTTTGCGAGCCCGACGTACTCGCCGGTGGTCGGCGGGCGCCCACGTCCCTTCTTCGTGCTCTTCTCCGGCGATGTCGCTTCCTCGAGCGGCCTCTTTCGCCAGTAGCTCGCGTTGCTCGGGTTGTTGATGTTCGGCGAGCAGGAACGCGAGCGGTCATCGACCGACATGCAGCTGCTGCTGTCCGACTCGGACAGCCGCAGCGGCGCTCTCTCGCCGAGGTAGAGGCGAGTTAGCCTTACTTTCGCCTCACGGAGGCGGCGGGCCGAGGCCCGGGACGTTTCGTCCCCACTCCCTAAACTTGCATCAGCAGAAGATGCGTCCGACAGCATCAAGTCAGTGCTGAGGATATTATCGCCATTTGGTTTTATTTTAGAATCACCGTCATTTTTTATATTATTGTCGCCAGTTTTTGTTTTGTTTTTGTCATCGTCATCAGTCCGTATAGCATAGCCAGAGTCGTCGTTATTTTGTTTTCCAGATCGGTTTGTTTTTTGTTTTAGGTTTAAAGTTTCCATATTAATTCCCACGAGTATGGGGGTAGGACGGTCAACACAAGCAGAGCCCCCTGTACTTGTGCAACCCTATATACTGAGGCGAACCTTACGGAGGTCGGGCAGTTTCCGTAGGATTTTTACAACTTATCTGTTGGGTGTTATTGACTTTTCCTTGTCTCAGGCCGGCCGGTTAAGGCAAGCCCCCTGTCCCAGCCATCACGCCGCTAGACATGTTCAACGACACGCAACAGCTGGAACAGGTCGCCCGACGTTGCCCACATTAGGGGGCATCCCCCTGAACACGAGTTAACGCATCCAGGGGGACCGCCGCGCCGCGGGGTACTCCCGCCCACAACCACGTCCCCGAAGGGACCGCTTCCCCGAAGGGAGACGACAGAAGTTGGAGTCTGAGCTCCCGAACCAAACCCCCAAAAAGGGGAAGACAAGGGAGTCAGAACTCCAGCACCGAGGAAGTCGGCGCTCGACGGTGCGGCGCTAAAACGCCGCCGCCGGCCTAGCAGGCCAGCCATACGACGACCCCCCACAGACATAGGGGTCAGCTCGGCAGGACATCAGTCAACCCCCAAAAACGTTCTCGGCACTTTAGGGCCGAGTTTTGTTGTTGGAGGCCGTCCAGGACGCACCGGACCCACGGCTTCCGGAAACGGGAAGCGGCGGGCCACACGGGGAGGTTTCCTGCCCTGGCGCCCCACCGTTACGAACTGGGATACGAACCCCATACGCCCCTCGTTCATTCCATTATATTGCACGCCTTTCAGACACGCGCCACCAATGCCTTTTTTTTTTTTTTTTTTTTTTTTTTTTACCTGGGTTAGGTTAGGTTAGGTTAGGTTAGGTTAGGTTAGGTTAGGTTAGGTTAGGTTAGGTTAGGTTAGGTTAGGTTAGGTTAGGTTAGGTTTTTTTTTTTTTTTTTTTTTTTTTTTTTTTTTTTTCCGTAGGAATGCTTTTTACGCACTTACCCCCCGACTGCAGGGGCAGCCGGAGGACGTCGTGTTGGACTCCCGGGGAGTAAAATTTCTCTCGACCCAGCCTACCAACTAAACCTACGGTGTCCTCCTCGCCCGTTGCCGGGCCGTGGTAGTCACTCAGGTATGACCACGACCCGACACGGGGGGCCCCCTAGCGGTGGGGGCTCACTGCGACGGGGTGGGCAACGTGCCCCCCCGTCGGACGGTCACCCCTCGCCCGAACACGAGGCGAGGGGTCGTCCGCCACATTGGGCGCGACAGGTCCCCTGACCCGTCGCGCGTGGCCTCCTCGCGGGCCGGGGCCGCCGGCTATTGCGCGCCGACGACCCCTACCCGCGGCCCTGCGGGGGGGCAATGTTTGGCCCGCGCGTTCGCGCTCCCGCAGGGCCTCTCTCTTGGCCGCCATCACCTCGGACGCAAACGAGGCGACGGCGGCCCAACACTCTCTGCTGCCGGCCATCGAGGCGATGACGGCCGGCAGCGACAAATTCACGCCTATTGCGTCAGTGAGCCTGACGCGCTGAGCGGACCAGGCCGTGCACACGGCCAGCGTGTGCTCGGCCGTGTCCACGGCTCCGGACGCACAGCTCTTGCAGTCGGGCGCCGACTCTACTCCCACCAGCTCCCACAGGTACTTGGCAAAGCAGCCGTGACCTGTGAGGAGCTGGGTCAAATGGTAGGTCGGCACCCTGTGCGGCGCCTCGACCCACTGACGCAATACCGGGCGCACGGCCGTGAGAAGCCGTGCGCTCACCCTGCTATTTTCTAGCTTATCGGCCCACCTCCCGAAGAGGTCGTCGCGGAATTCGCCTCTCCAGCGAGCGACCTCGTCGGGGGCGGGCTCTACTCCGTCTTGCCGCATCAGGGCCCTCCTTCGGTGAACCCCCGCCAGGACCCCAGCCTCGAGGTCCCAGGGGAGGCTCCCGGAAATCACACATGCCGCCTCCAGCGACACGGTGTGGTACGCTCGTGCGGCCCTCTGCGCCATCACACGCTGCGCGCGACGCAGCAGCGTGGAGTTCTCGGCGCTGAGAGCCGCAGCCGCCCAGATGGGCGCTCCGTAGAGCGCCTTCGAGCGCACCACCGCGTCGTAGAGGCGGCGGCCGACACTACCGGCCCCCCCGCAATTCGGGAGCAACCGGGCGAGCATTCCGGCGCACGCCACCAGCTTCGGCGCCAGCGCCCGGAAATGCTCGCCGAACCTCCACCGACTGTCCAGCGTCAGCCCCAAGTATTTCAACTTGGAGCCGACGGCGATGGAGGCCCCTCCCACTACAATGCTGTAGTCGCGGGGAGGCCTTGCCCGAGGCCCATGGAAGAATAGGGCCTCGGACTTCTCGAGGGCCACTTCTAGCCCGAGGGCCCTGATGCGGCTCACAATCTGCGCGGTGCCCGCCGTGGCGAGGACACCGGCATCTCTGAAGTTTGGGCCCCGCGCGGTAACCAGGGTATCGTCGGCGTAGGGTTAGGTTAGGTTAGGTTAGGTTAGGTTAGGTTAGGTTAGGTTAGGTTAGGTTAGGTTAGGTTAGGTTAGGTTAGGTTAGGTTAGGTTAGGTTAGGTTAGGTTAGGTTAGGTTAGGTTAGGTTAGGTTAGGTTAGGTTAGGTTAGGTTAGGTTAGGTTAGGTTAGGTTAGGTTGTTGGTTGTTGTTGGTTGTTGGTCTTGCCTAACCTGTTGGTAGTTGGATATAGGTTGAAGTGTTTTATTGGGGGAAAGAAAGGATAGAGGTGGATAGTACGAAAGTGAAAGGAAGGGCTGAAATGGAGGGCGAGGGGGGGTCTGAGGGATACTTTAAGGTTCCCTATAAGGTTCCCTCAACCCGGAGAAAGAGGAAGGATAGGGGTTCGGCTACGGACGACTCCGAAGCCGAACGTGAGCCGACCGCAAAGGTCGCCACTGCGAGGCGGGGGCGGGCCGCGCCGGTGGCTCACCGTGCTGGCCTCAGCAAGGCCCGAGAAGAGTTAAGACGGCGGATGAGCGAGTCTCAAGAGCGTGAGCGTGAGATGTCGCTCAGCCGCCAGTCGTCGTTCGCTACGGGTGTGGAGGACTCCCTCCTCTCGGAGACTGGTGAGGACTCCGACGGCGCAATCACCGAGGAGATCCTCGACATAAGCGGCAGGGACTTGGAGTCCATTAGATCCAGGGCGGGGTTGCACGCCGGGGGCATTCTTGAGGTGGCCACCAAATCGGGCCACCTCAAGGGCACCCTGGTGAAGAAACTGAAAGAGGACGCCAAGGCCCTGCTGGGGATCGTCGAGGATCTAACGGAGCAGCCGGAGAGCGAGACCTCTACCCGTCTCCGGGCCGATAATAAGAGGCTTCTACGCCTCGTGGAGAGTCTCCAAAAAGAGAACAGGGCGCTGAAACAGCAGTTTCAGGAGCGGGCAGCCCAGATGAAGGCGGCGTCGACTCCGACGCCGACTCAGGCTGAGCCCGGCAGCGCCCTAGAGGGGCTCTTCCAGAAGCTAGAGGCCTCCCTGATGCGGTCGGTGGGGGGCAAGGTTGATGCTCTGTTCGCAGGCATCGAGCATCGCCTCCTGCCAGAGAAGGGGGTCCGCCCACCGCTGGCTGCGGACAGCAAAAGGGCGGCCGCACAAAAGGAGTCCAGGCAGCCGCAGGCTGGAACGTCCCGCCCGGCCGCTCAACAGGCGGAAAAGGGGCCGTCGGGCCCAACGACCACGGCTGCACCCAGCGGCACAGGGGAAACCTGGGCCACGGTGGTCAGGAAGAAAAACAATAAAAAGAAGGACGGTCAGCCCACCGTGGCCAGGGCCGCCCCAGCCAAGAAGCCGTCTTCGGCGCCTAAAACGCCGAGGGAGTCGAGGACGGAGGCAGTCGTGGTCTCCCTGGATCCGGAGGCGCAGCGCAGAGGCGTCACTTACGCTGATGTCCTGACGCGGGCCGAAGCCGCCATTAACCTGGCGGAGTTTGGTATTGGCGAGGGGCTCCGCGTCAGGAAGGGAGCAACCGGCTCGAGGGTGCTGCAGCTGCCGAGCACGCAGACCCCTGAGCTGGCCAGCAGACTGGCCGAGCGGATACGCGTCGCCCTCGACGGAGTGGCAAACGTCGTGGTGCCGACCAAGAGCGCCGATATCCGGCTCATCGGGCTTGACGACTCCGTCACGCCTGAAAAGGTAGTGGCGGCAGTGGTCCGGGCAACTAAATGTCCTGGATCCGCGGTCAAGCCCGCGGACATTCGGCCGGGCCCGATGGGAATGGGCATGCTAAAAGTCCAGTGCCCGGTCGATGCCGCCAAAACCTTGGTTGAGTCCGGCAGGCTGCTCGTTGGTTGGAGCTCGGCCAGGGTGTATCTGCTGGAAGAGAAGCCTCTGCGCTGCTTCAGATGCCTGGCTCTGGGGCATACGGGCCCGATGTGTCCTGTGGGGGTGGATCGCTCGCACCTCTGCTTCAGGTGTGGCTGTGAGGGCCACAAGGCCGTGCAGTGCGACAAGACACCTAGGTGTGTCGTGTGCGCCGCGGCCAAGAGGCCCTCGGAGCATGTGATGGGGTCGCGGGCGTGCAAACCCCCAAAAGTTAAAGCTGGTGCTGGCCAGGGCTCGCAGGCCACGCCTAGGGCGAACGCCGACAAGGCGGCGGAGGAATCCACAATGGAAACATGACCAGTCGGCCTTGTGGATTCCTTCAGGCGAACGTCAACCACTCCGCCGGCGCTCAGGATCTGTTAATACAGTCCATGGCGGAGTGGAACGTAGATGTCGCGGTGGCCTGCGAGCCATACTTCGTCCCAGACCAGCCCAACTGGGCGGGCGATAGGGACGACACGGTAGCGGTTCTGTCGAGAGGAGGTTCTGGTCCTCCCCTTTCCGTAGTTGAGAGAGGGAGTGGTTTTGTCGTGGCGCGGTTCAAGGACTTCGTCGTTGTGGGGGTCTACTTTTCCCCCAACCGCAGCCTGGCGGAGCTGGAGGTTTTTCTAGACACCGTTGGGGCTGCGGTTAGTCGTCAGGCGCCGAGACCTACCTTTGTCCTTGGCGACTTCAACGCGAAGTCCAGGGCGTGGGGCAACCCCGCCACGGACGTAAAGGGGAGGACCACCCAAATCTGGTCGCTCCTCTCCGGTCTTTCACTCCTAAATACGGGTAACACGTGGACATGCGTGCGGCAGCGGGGTGGCTCCATTGTGGACCTCTCGTTCGCGACACCTGCTGTCGCGCGCCGAGTGAACGACTGGAGAGTCGTGACGGGGGTGGAGACGCTGTCGGATCATCGCTATATCCGTTTCAGCGTCGCCACCCCGTCGACACCCGCGGAACGTTTTCGGGGCAATAGCCGCTTCCCACGGTGGGCTCTCGGTCGGCTCGACCGGGAAATGGCCCTGGAGGCGGCTATAGTCCAGCGCTGGGGATCCGCGGGTAGGCAGAACCGCACCGTGGTAGATGATGTGGAAGCGGCCGCGGGCCGTTTGAGCGGTGCCCTCAGGGCGGTGTGCGACGCTGCGATGCCGAGGGCTCGTAGGGCCCCGCCGCGTCGGCAGGTGTACTGGTGGTCGCCCGAAATTGCCGAGCTTCGGGCGGCGTGCATGCGGGCGCGGCGGGCCCTGATGAGGGGTCGGCGTCGCCACGGCGCCGGGTTTGTCGAGGGTCAGCTGCGGGTTGACTACCGGGAGGCTAAGAGGAGCCTGCAGCGGGCCATCAGTCGGTCGAAGGCCGAGGCACGAGAGGAGATGCTGGAGGGCCTCAACAGGGATCCATGGGGGCGCCCCTTCCTTGCTGCGCGGAATAAACTCCGCGCGCGCGGCGCCCCTGTCATCGAGACTCTTCGAGAGGATGTCCTGTTGGGGGTCGTGGAGGGCCTGCTCCCTCGGTCGACGGAGCACGTCCCCCCAGTCATGTCTCGCCGAGCGGCGGCGGGGGATCCGGACGACTCCGTCCCCCCCGTCACCGAGGAAGAGTTGGACCGGGCCTTGGACCGGCTGTCGACAAACAAAAAGGCGCCCGGCCCGGACGGCGTACCGGGCCGAGTCTTGTACATCGCCATGAGGGCACTGCGGGAGTCCTATCGGGAACTGCTCGATATGTGTTTGAGGTCCGGGCAGTTCCCGAAGGAGTGGAAAACCGGCCGTCTCTGTCTGTTGCGGAAGGAAGGGCGACCTCTGGACTCTCCTTCCGCATACAGACCGCTGGTTCTGCTGAACGAAACGGCCAAAACGGCTGAGAGGGTACTCGTGGGCCGTCTCGTTCAGCACCTCGAGGAAGTGGGACCGGGACTGTCAGAGTCACAGTACGGCTTCAGAGGGGGCCGATCGACCACGGACGCGCTGGTCGCCCTAAAGGCCCTCTCGACGGACGCCGTCTCCCAGGGAGACGTGGTTCTGGCAGTCTCGCTCGACATCGAGAACGCCTTCGGCAGCCTGCCGTTCGAGACGTTGAGGGAGGCGCTCCGGTTCCATGGAGTGCCCCCGTACCTCCGGAGGCTGCTGGAGGCGTATCTCGATGAAAGGTATGTCGTGTGGGAGGGCACCGACGGGCGTCTGTTCCGGCGTCGCATGGAGCGCGGTGTTCCACAGGGGTCGGTTCTGGGTCCGACGCTGTGGAACATCGGGTACGATTGGTTGTTGCGCGGTGAGCTCCTCCCCGGGATGGGGGTGTCCTGCTACGCGGATGACACCCTCGTCACGGCGAGGGGGAGTAGTTTTGAGGCAGCAGCCCGTCTGGCCGAGGTCGGAACGGCGCTCGTCATAGAGCGGATTGGCATGCTGGGCCTGAGGGTCTCCGTCAGTAAAACGGAGGCCCTCCTATTTCACGGCCCGCGTCGCGGTGCCCCCCGAGGGGCAAAATTGAGGATTCTTGGACAGGATGTGCCGGTGCGGGCCCACATGAAACACTTGGGCCTGCACCTAGACGGAAAATGGTGCTTTGGGCCTCACTTCGCCCAACTCGCCCCGAAGCTGGTGAAAACAGCCGCAGCGCTGGGTAGACTTCTGCCCAACACTGGCGGTCCAGGGTCGTCTTGCCGGAGGCTGTACAGCGGGATCGTGAGGTCCATGGCGCTGTACGGCGCCCCAGTCTGGGTTGACGCTCTCACCGCGCGTAACAAAGCTCTGCTGAGGAGATCTCAGAGAGTTATCGCGGTGAGGGCCATCAGGGGGTATCGTACAGTCTCATGGACGGCTGCTACGGTCCTGGCGAGCGACCCGCCTTGGGAACTCGAGGCGGACGTCTTGGCAGAGGTCTACCGTCACCGCGCAGTGGCGCGATCTCGGGGCGAGGAACCGGCCGTGGGCAATTTGCGGGCTGAGGCCCAGAGTGCCCTCATCCGGCGGTGGGGAGACGAACTGAGGACTCCCGCCGCCGGTGTGGAAATCGTGGAGGCCATCCGGCCAAGAATCCGGGAGTGGTTGGAACGAAGGCACGGGGTGCTAACGTTCCGGCTGACGCAGGTGCTTACCGGACACGGCTGTTTCGGTAAGTACCTGCATCAGATAGCCAGGAGGGAGACCTCACCCTCCTGCAAAGAGTGTGGCGCGACCGAAGACACGGCGCGCCACACCAGGGAGTATTGCGCTGCCTGGCAGGCACAGCGGAGCGATCTGGCCGCCGTCATCGGCGGGGACCTGTCGCTGGGAGCAACAGTGAGCGCCATGTTGCGTGGCGACAGGTGCTGGCAGGCTGTTGCCGACTTCAGTGAGTCTATAATGCTCCTGAAGGAGGCTGCGGAGCGGGAACGGGAGGCTAACGCCAGTGCGGACCCGCTCCGCCGAGCAAGGCCAGGGAGGAGGCGGCGTCAGTATGCCCGCCTCCACCCCCCGCCTTAGATGGCGATCGATCAGGCCGTAGCCCTGCCGGGCTAACGTCTGAGCGTCGGAGAGAGTTCGGAACGGAGAACCTCCGGCGCTCCCAATAGACGGGTAGAGCGCCGCAGTTAGGTTTAGTCGGTATTCCGTGAACTACCCACTCCTACCAGAGCGTAGTCGTCTGGTCCGCACTGACAGGAGTGGGTGTGCGTAAATGCATTCCCCTGCGAAAAAAAAAAAAAAAAAAAAAAAAAAAAAAAAAAAAAAATTAGGTTAGGTTAGGTTAGGTTAGGTTAGGTTAGGTTAGGTTAGGTTAGGTTAGGTTAGGTTAGGTTAGGTTAGGTTAGGTTAGGTTAGGTTAGGTTAGGTTAGGTTAGGTTAGGTTAGGTTAGGTTAGGTTAGGTTAGGTTAGGTTAGGTTAGGTTAGGTTAGGTTAGGTTAGGTTAGGTTAGGTTAGGTTAGGTTAGGTTAGGTTAGGTTAGGTTAGGTTAGGTTAGGTTAGGTTAGGTTAGGTTAGGTTAGGTTAGGTTAGGTTAGGTTAGGTTAGGTTAGGTTAGGTTAGGTTAGGTTAGGTTAGGTTAGGTTAGGTTAGGTTAGGTTAGGTTAGGTTAGGTTAGGTTAGGTTAGGTTAGGTTAGGTTAGGTTAGGTTAGGTTAGGTTAGGTTAGGTTAGGTTAGGTTAGGTTAGGTTAGGTTAGGTTAGGTTAGGTTAGGTTAGGTTAGGTTAGGTTAGGTTAGGTTAGGTTAGGTTAGGTTAGGTTAGGTTAGGTTAGGTTAGGTTAGGTTAGGTTAGGTTAGGTTAGGTTAGGTTAGGTTAGGTTAGGTTAGGTTAGGTTAGGTTAGGTTAGGTTAGGTTAGGTTAGGTTAGGTTAGGTTAGGTTAGGTTAGGTTAGGTTAGGTTAGGTTAGGTTAGGTTAGGTTAGGTTAGGTTAGGTTAGGTTAGGTTAGGTTAGGTTAGGTTAGGTTAGGTTAGGTTAGGTTAGGTTAGGTTAGGTTAGGTTAGGTTAGGTTAGGTTAGGTTAGGTTAGGTTAGGTTAGGTTAGGTTAGGTTAGGTTAGGTTAGGTTAGGTTAGGTTAGGTTAGGTTAGGTTAGGTTAGGTTAGGTTAGGTTAGGTTAGGTTAGGTTAGGTTAGGTTAGGTTAGGTTAGGTTAGGTTAGGTTAGGTTAGGTTAGGTTAGGTTAGGTTAGGTTAGGTTAGGTTAGGTTAGGTTAGGTTAGGTTAGGTTAGGTTAGGTTAGGTTAGGTTAGGTTAGGTTAGGTTAGGTTAGGTTAGGTTAGGTTAGGTTAGGTTAGGTTAGGTTAGGTTAGGTTAGGTTAGGTTAGGTTAGGTTAGGTTAGGTTAGGTTAGGTTAGGTTAGGTTAGGTAGGTTAGGTTAGGTTAGGTTAGGTTAGGTTAGGTTAGGTTAGGTTAGGTTAGGTTAGGTTAGGTTAGGTTAGGTTAGGTTAGGTTAGGTTAGGTTAGGTTAGGTTAGGTTAGGTTAGGTTAGGTTAGGTTAGGTTAGGTTAGGTTAGGTTAGGTTAGGTTAGGTTAGGTTAGGTTAGGTTAGGTTAGGTTAGGTTAGGTTAGGTTAGGTTAGGTTAGGTTAGGTTAGGTTAGGTTAGGTTAGGTTAGGTTAGGTTAGGTTAGGTTAGGTTAGGTTAGGTTAGGTTAGGTTAGGTTAGGTTAGGTTAGGTTAGGTTAGGTTAGGTTAGGTTAGGTTAGGTTAGGTTAGGTTAGGTTAGGTTAGGTTAGGTTAGGTTAGGTTAGGTTAGGTTAGGTTAGGTTAGGTTAGGTTAGGTTAGGTTAGGTTAGGTTAGGTTAGGTTAGGTTAGGTTAGGTTAGGTTAGGTTAGGTTAGGTTAGGTTAGGTTAGGTTAGGTTAGGTTAGGTTAGGTTAGGTTAGGTTAGGTTAGGTTAGGTTAGGTTAGGTTAGGTTAGGTTAGGTTAGGTTAGGTTAGGTTAGGTTAGGTTAGGTTAGGTTAGGTTAGGTTAGGTTAGGTTAGGTTAGGTTAGGTTAGGTTAGGTTAGGTTAGGTTAGGTTAGGTTAGGTTAGGTTAGGTTAGGTTAGGTTAGGTTAGGTTAGGTTAGGTTAGGTTAGGTTAGGTTAGGTTAGGTTAGGTTAGGTTAGGTTAGGTTAGGTTAGGTTAGGTTAGGTTAGGTTAGGTTAGGTTAGGTTAGGTTAGGTTAGGTTAGGTTAGGTTAGGTTAGGTTAGGTTAGGTTAGGTTAGGTTAGGTTAGGTTAGGTTAGGTTAGGTTAGGTTAGGTTAGGTTAGGTTAGGTTAGGTTAGGTTAGGTTAGGTTAGGTTAGGTTAGGTTAGGTTAGGTTAGGTTAGGTTAGGTTAGGTTAGGTTAGGTTAGGTTAGGT